>OY720159.1:10000000-20000000 GCA_963082805.1 Hemicrepidius hirtus | reverse complement strand
GTTCAAAGAAAATTTTGCGTTTTATTTCGGATTTAAACTCCATCGTGAGACAAGTGACTAACGGCAGTTTGCTAAGAATTGTGCTCAGTGAGGGAGTGGGAGTACTCAGTTTCATGCGCATCGAAGGCGGGTCCTTATTTTCAGATTTCCAAGTGTTTTCCTACACCTGATGAGCTGTAGTTGCAGCGAGAAGATTTCACCCCTTTACTGTAGGAGTAGTTACGTTCGTTGTCGTCATCTGTGTGTGATATGCTGATATCTGGTGTTTTAATATTTTAATTTATTTAAAATGGAATCGGCGCCCAGTGAAACTATTCTTTGCAGCTATGGTTTAAACTATCCCGCGCGCTAGTTTACGTAAGATACCTACCACTGTAAATGTACACTATAAATGATCACGTGGTTTTGTTTACATCCAGGCCGTAGTTAAAAAAAATAAGGTATAGTATAGAAACTCGTTCAGTGCAGCTACAGAATTATATTGTACAGGTGTCCCAAAAAGAAACGGTATCCAGTTAAGGGCATGTTCCTTTCATGAAAATAAAAGGAAAAGTTCCTATTAACATGGATCCGGAAATGCTTCGATATTGAGATACAGTGGGTGTTGACATTTTGTTCATATATTCCGAAATGATTATTATTATTGGGCGCATTCAACCAACTCAACGTTGAGACACCGGTGCGCATTCCATTGGACGCCTTGTCGATGTCCAGTGCTCTTATTGGCCGATCATTTCCTGGTATCTCAACCTTGCGTTCGCTGAATGCGCCCATTATTATTATTTACAAATAATGTTCAAAATGACCGCCGTTAGCGTTAAGACAATTGCTTCTATTCTTCGAACATTATGCAAAAAACGGATTTGCAGCGTTATTTTTTTATTCACATTTTTCATCTTTGAAGTGTGGTTTTACACGAAAACGGTTTCAATGCTAGGAAAAAATCTCAAGTGACTGTTTCAACCGTAAATTAGTTGAGAAATTTGAAAAGTGTGTCAAAAACAGAAAAAACAGTGGCGTACCATTTTTTCCTACAGAAATATCCACATACACACCTGTGGTTACGCCACTGGAGAAGGAAAAAACTGACTAATATGGTCCACTTAAATAGCAAATGTGCACACATGGTGACAAAAAATCTGAATATCATCAAAAAATAATTTTTCAGAAATGAGCGACAAAAAATAGTATATTGTATTAACTAGTGCTGACTATTTCACTCATACATTGTTGTAACAGTAGTACAGTACAAAATTAATAAGTGATAATTCAACGTTGCCATGACAATCTAGTGGAAATTCCACGTTGCCATGACATACTTGCAACCACAACATACTACTAAAAAAAAAAACAAATTTTGTTAAACATCATGAAACGTTTTGAGAATGTTTCAGAACGAGAAATTGACGAAAATGTTATTAAAAGTGAATGCAAAAATACGAAAAAGAGCAAGGACAGTGTCTGGAGACAGTTTACGTCATTTTGCGCCGAAAAAAAGTACACATTCGATCGAGAGACTCCAGTATCCGAACTTGCATTCATTTGAAAAATACTATTGGTTTCGAGTATTTTTATTCGAGAAATATTCTCCCTAAATACCATTCGTGCTTAAAAATTAACCGAATAATTTTCATTCAAACACGTTGTCTAATTTCACTCGCTCTATGAGCTCGTGAAATTATTAACAACGTGTTTTCATGAAAATTATCGGTAATTTTTAAGCACTCGTGGTATTACCCCCGAAAATTGGATATTTCAAACGAGTATGAAAGTATGAGCCACGAGCCTTGGCGAGTGGCTTAAGCATACGAGTTTGAAATATCCATTCAACACGAGTTGTACACTGTACTTTTCCGACGACCACAACTTTTCCGACCACCACTTTAATTCTGTTTTAAAAATAGAAAAATAAAAAAAATTATTAATTATAACATTTTATTATCCATATCGTCCATATTAACAGCAAAACCAAATAAAATATAAAATTATGTGAATTAAATGTATTTACCCCTTTTATTTATTACAATTTACCAATTTTCTTAACAAAAATTCGGCTAGTAACACGCTAGTAGCACACTAGTAGTCATTTAATATCATCAGCTAGCTTGGAAATCGATTAATTCATCAATCCTCACAACAATTTCTTTAATAATCCGCGCGACTTTCAAATTCAGACGATCAATTTTTGCGTTTTTTCTTAAAATGGATAGCAATGCAATGTCCGGATTTAGTATTTCTGATTATGCAAAAAGCTTCTGAACTCGAATACTTATCGATATTTATCGATATATCGACGTATTGATATAATTTTAATATCGATATGTCGATATATCGATATAATTTCGATATCGAATATCGATATCCAAATTTGAATATCGCCCACCCCTACTGGTGTGTACACCATTAGGTACCTACCTATTGCACTCGGGCGGTGCAACGTGTTCCACTATTGAACAGCTGACGGTGTATGTTCTATGTTTCCATACGAACGTAAAGTCGTAAACCAGTGTACACCAGTGCAGTACAAATTGTGGAATACGCCATTAGATATCAAATAATCAAAAAAATGTAAAAATACGTTTTTATAGAGGATGGGGACCAGCGTCGTAGCTAGGGCAGGGCAACCGGGGCCCGCGGCAGGGGTCTAATATTTTCAACGTGACTCGTCTTGTCGAAATAATTCGTTCTGATTGCACATACTACTTTTATAACGTAATGTAAGGTAAGTAAGAACTTTAAACTGATGTAATTTTCGTGTTATTTGATTTTGATCAAAAGTTTATTGTAATAAAAAAAACTTTATTTTGGTCCCGTCTGGTTGTATACTCTGTTTTTTCTTTTTATCATTCAGAGTAGGCGAAGTCAACTTTAGATATTTTTATAACAGTGTAGAAAAGTTACTAAAATCACTGGTGGAAACGTCACTTGTAATCAATTGTCGTCATATTTTTGACACACTGATGCCCGATTGCACCCACAGGCCAATTGCACCGTTTGCCATTTAAGCGTCCCTTAGTTAAGGCGAGCTTAAATATAAGTGTCCCTTAAAATCTAATCGCATTGCACCGCCGCCAGTATTTTAAGGCTCGCTTAAAATGATGAAGTCGGGTTACACTGGTGATAGTACTAGATTAGCCCAATAGTAGCGAACTTCACGTTTATTATGAATATGCAAACGAGTGAGAGGAAAGAGTTGTGTCATAAATACCAAATCAGAAATATCATTTACGATATTAAAAAAACGTATACAGTATCGAGACTTACCTAAACGTAACTCATAATATACAAATACGCAATAGAAGTTAGGTTATGTTGCTACTGCGGTAGCTGTCGCATACAATTCAAATTACGCATGCGCTGCGTTGTTTTAAGGGAGCCTTAAAATTTAAGCAGCCGACATCGGCGGCTTAAATTTAAGGGAAGCTTAGGACATTTGTACGCGGTGCAATCCGATTTGAGTTAAGTCTTCGTTTAAGGCTCGCTTAAAATTTAAGTGACGACGGTGCAATCGGGCATGAACACATAAAGTCCGTTTTTTTTTAAAGATCCACCACCTGTTGATTTCAGTTGGTATAATAAAAAAATTGAAATTTTTAGTAATTTTTGTCAATATATGGTAACATTAGGCTTGTTCGTTTGTCTGCACTAAACTGCATGGAACAGGAAACAAACAACATGCTATCTCTTTTTAATGCACCAACGCCGTATGTAGCCATCTTTTTCTGTTTCCTGTTCGGAGCAGTTTAGTGCAGACAAACGAACAAACCTATTGATTCAAAGATCAATCAAAATGTTCTGTCAATTTATGCGTGCGCATCATTACGTTTCAAATTTAAATTATTTAAAATGTTAATTAACACATAAAGAAGACTAGGTACTCTAATATAAATTTATTTTTATTGACGAAACCCCGATTTACAAAAACGATTCTGCTACTAAATCTTGGACTATTGACAATAACCTTCCCAAGAAAGATTAGAAATTAGGGAAAGCAGGTTTACAGTGCTCCATCCTGGGTGTGTTGAGGTTTCTTAGATGAATGTAGTTTGCTTTTAAGACCCACAAACAATGATCGGGATTATCACAAAACGATGAATAGTCAGCTATTTAAAGAGTGGATTAATTAATTAATTCCAGCTCTACCATCTGATGGTTTTAAAACTGTTATTATTTTTGACAATGCCCCATGTCATTCTGTCCGTTTGGAGAGACCTCCAATACCTACATTATTCCAACAAAACTGCAATGGGACATTATTTAATAAAGTGTAATGTTAAAAATGCAACTAGTTTAAGAACCTTCAAAAGGGAGCTTTGTATATATTTAATGAGGAGCTGACTTGTTTGATGTTACTACCTGTTTTGTGTTGTGTATATAGTATCTGTATAACAAACTAGCAAAAATGCTAATAATAAACTTATTATTATTATTATTATTATTATTTTAACTTACATGTACAAAAGTTCAATTATGGCAGCTGATAAATAATTTAGGACAAATGGACAACTTTATGCTCAAAATATACCGCCAATCGTAACATATCAAGGTGAAGATTCGGATACAGATTAAATTTTGAACCATATCTCTCATATGATGATTCAAAATTTGAAACACCCCAATCTGATTCTGAAAATAATCCCAATTATTTTAATCCTGAATACATTTTTTCTATTCTTACCTCGAATTATTTATATATTAATTATTATAAAACTATAATACTTCTTATTAAATCGAGCAAATTTACATAAACTCAGCATATATCGAAAATATTTCTTGTGAAAAGCACCTGTCAAAATTGACCATTAAATTTATTAGTCCTAACCCTACTTTAAAAATTACTAAAAAATTTCACCAGCAACGTTGCCAAACATACTTTCGAGAGAAATTGCGAGGTTGGTGGATCTTTAAAAAAAATAGACTGTATCACGTTCTTACAAGAATGACAATTTCAATTTTGACACTAGTAATTTTTTGTCTTTTCGTTGATCCAGTATTTAAATGTCCTATGTCCAAAAACTAAAGTGTTGGGAAATCGCATTTGAAGTTTGTAATGATTTGAGATAAAGAACATTTTTGGGATATAGAACAACTGTTTAGCAAATGTCTGCTTTTCTGGGCTAGATATAAAGAATCTGAGGGTGGATATAGATCAAATGCATAGCGCTTACCAAGATAGTGTAAAAATGTCATATACCCCAAAAATTGGATGTAGGACACTTAAATACTGAGTCGACGTTTTGTCTATACCACAGTCTATACCTACACTATAAAACTATATAAAAATCACGGCACTCTTGAATGATAAAGAGAAAAAACAGAGTATACACTTTCAGTTTCCTCCGTACGTTACAAATCACCCTGTATAACATCTGACCCTGACCACGACTTTATTTGCATAGATAATTTTATTTGTTAGGATGTTGTGTTGGGATGTTACATTGTAGGTTATGTACTTACTACCAAAATAATTTTTTTCGAAGTTGTTAATATTATTTTCAGTGTAAGTATAGTCTGTATTAAAGCATAAAATAATGCCGTCCACTAAAGATAGGAAATCGAAGAATAAGCTGTTAAAAATAGACGTCAGTTCTGATTCGGACAGTGATGGAAGCGAACATGAACTTTCATATCATGCAAAAGACAAAGTAAAGTTAATGAAAGAAGTTTTAAAGCTTATTAAACCAAAAAAAATTAAGTCAATGGCACCGGACTGTATAAAGGTAATATCATAAATTATTATATCATATTCAATACATTTGAACAAAATTTAACTATTTTAATGCAATCGATTTGTAAAGATATAATTTATCGTCTCAAATCCCATTTCAGGATTTGAATATTGTTGATATTAACTCAATGCTGCTCGAGGAACTCTTGGGTATATCTAACAAAAGGTTACAATACATATTTAATGGTGAAAATGTAGATAGGGAAACTAGTTCATCAGAATCGGAAGAAGAAAAGCAGCCAATAGATGTTATATCACTTGACGACATATCGGATGATGATGATATTGAACTACTGTGTATAAGTCAAAATGAAAAGACCTCTTCAGCACCTGGTATTATACTACCAAATAATTTTTGTCATTTAGTTTTAATTTGTATTGTTTGTCATTCAGAATCTTTCAAGAAAAATAAGAAATCAAAGGTCTCTAAAATTAAAACCGAATTAGTAGATACTATCAAATTGGAAATGACTGAGAGATCTAGTAAAGACGTTAAGAAGAAACCAAAAAAATTAAATGAATGTAGAAACAAAGATGATTTAAAGGAAGCTGATAAAGATAAGTTGATGAGTGTGTTAGAATTATTAGAACTTCAAGCTAGAGCTAGGGCCATTCGATCTCAATTAGCCATTGAAACTGAAAAAAAGAAGGAACCAGAGTCGACACAAGATACAAATATAAAACGGGAAGAAGAATCGGATTCAGATGCTGTAATAATTGAAAGCCCCGAAAATAAAGAAATCATCATTACTTCTAGTGATTCCGAAGAAGAAAGCTGTAGCATGATACTACCACAAGAACAAAATGAAAATGCTTCACCTTCAGGTTTATCTAAACATCAAGAAAGTGGTGAATCTGACATGATTCCATTACAGAAAAAACAGAAACATAGTACAATTAAAAATTCAGAAACCAATAATAAAAAAAAGAAGGAGAAACTGTTGGCAAAAATCCAAAAAATTAAACTAGTTAGAAATAAGACTAGCATCCTAAATACTGATCTTAATTCAAAAACAGATGATACGACAATTAAACCTATGGATAAAACGTGTAATACTACATCAATTGAGGATTCCTTAGTAACAAGTGATGGGTCTCCAAAAATTAAAACAGATCACGAAAATGTATTGCAAGATAGTATAGAAACTCTTCATACACAATCAGAAAATAATGATAATTGTCAACTTCCTGATAGCATTAAAGATACTGAAAGTAATTCAAATGAAGATATAAAAAGTGAAGAATTTACTTGTCAATTAATAAAAACTTTACCACAAGAGACTCACACAAAAATTGTTACTTATTGCGATAATGATGAAATTGTGATAAATTTAGATGAAGATGAAATGGATGGAATAGAAAATGACTAGAATTTTAGATTTCGAATTATATTAGGATTAAAGTTGTTATTGTAGCTATAATGTATATTATCTGAAAAATAAATGTTATAACATTTTCTGGGATTGGTAGACTAAATTCCTAGTTTAATTGATCTCAGCTAAAATCTTATAAGAAGAATCAGCTGAATATCTGTTACCCCATTAAAATTATTTTATTTTAAACTAATACTTTTATTGCTGATTAGTGTTTGCTATATTCTCTTTAATACTCTAGTTTTACAAAAGTGATTACAAAGTAGTTTTTTTTTAGTTCTTATACTAACATTTCACAGGCCACTGTGCTAGGAAGATGGCCAAGGTTAACGTTAAACTTTAAAAAACTATCTCCGACAGCACCTCTACGGTAGACTCACCTACTATACAGTAATGGCGAGGCGCGGCGGGAAGTTTAAATGGGTTATGGTAGGTCAGGGCAGGTTGAAATTGAGGTAATATTTTCAAAACTAGAAAAAATGCACTGTAATAATTAGTCAACATTTATTAGAACAAAATCACACATTGACACCTAATAATACAATTAAATTTTTACACTTTTCTGATAACAAACAAAAATTAAATATTTTGGAAGCTATTGAAATTTATAAACACACAAAAAACAATATACCTTTAATGAATGAGCAAATTGAGCTCTTTGATTCTCCTTTACTGGCAATTTTGGAACTAAAAACACTGCTTACGATTTCTTGCCCAATGAACAATTTGAGCAGTTACAAGTTTAAAAACAGTTAACGACACAATAATTAAAAACTCAGAACATGTGGAAAACTATTAGATTATTATATTAAAGTACCTATTAGTTGCAACAGGAAAAACACTTTTTTCTTCAAGCGTATCATAATATCCGTATTGTTGTACAGAACTGGCTATGTAGAAGGAAGTCGTTTTGTTAGTATAATCAAAAAATGAAAATAATGTTACTAGTACAATAATGTGTTTACGTATCCATGGCAACGGCAGTATTTTGCCCATAGCTCCGCCCCCAAAGTTGGTAGAAGGGAGAGCGTTGTCCTGTGGAACTGACGTTTTAGGAAATATTTATTTACAGCAACAGAATATTTTTACACTTGAAGAAAAAATAGTACATATTATTCGGAGTAGAACGCCTTATTTGTGTTTCGCTCACTTGCACAGCCTCGGCGCGTGCGCCTCGACCGCAATATGAGCTCAACACAAAAAGAACTCTTTCTACTCCTAATAATATAATATACTATTATTAGAGAACCACAAAACACCTGCCTGTCAACTTATGTATTTAATTATTTAGTACTAAACTAAAACCAACTATAAAAACTTGTTTACATAAAACAAAACATTAACACATCAGAAAATAATCAGAGCTAACTAAACAGACATAAATATGAAATGCATGTTAGAATAATTACTAAATTCAACAAAAATGACGGGTGAATCACAGAGCTGTGAGGTGAAAACGGTGACAAACGTCAAAATTTTAAGTTTTCGCCTGCGCGTTCGCGTTTTAATGACGTCACAACTATACCAGCGCCTCTACGGGAGACTCACCTACTAATTGTACTGCTTTTACGTGGGTAATACAAGTCGGTCCCCGTAACGTTATAGATGGGCGACTCCCTGCGTGCGCAAGAAAATGTTTTTATAGTACTGGATCGCATCACCGACAGCGCTGAAACGAGACGCGCGCGGTATTTAAATATTGATTTTTTTATTATTATTAGTATTAGATCATAATAAAAGTTCAAAAATAAATAGATAAACTTCAGATCATTTTTATTTCGAAAATTGACAAACATTGCTAGACCTAATTTTTAGTAATATAAAACAAAGTAACTTTGGTAGTTCAACAATAACTCTATATACCTAAATATCAAATTTGACAGGACTCTCCTACACCTTCTGATGTAGAAACATCGGGTTGTTGGACTTCACCTATTAATGAAAAATAGGTACCAACATATACACGTCGCAGGTTGAAAAATGATAAATTTTACCTGTTTAAATACAGAGTTGGCACTGCACCCCTTTTAAGGTTGGTCCTATTTCTGTTGCATTTAAATTTTGGATCATCACTAAAATGCCTGCCACAAACTCGGAAACTTGTTCTGTTTTCTATAATAACATCTTCGGGATGTAGGGCCGTGACCCATGACTTGAAAAGCTGTTATATGAAACAATGAAATTAATATTATTTTTTATTAAGCACGCATTTTTTAAAATTTGTATAAACTCATGCGAAAACAAAATCAATAAGTATCTTGTTAACATACGTTTAAAATTTTCAAGCAAGAGTATAAAAAAAAGTACAATTTACCGGCTATGTACATGTGTATTTTTATTAAAATCTTACCTTAAGGTCCTTTGGTAGAACGTGCATTTTTATGGTCTTGTATGTATTACCACAATTTGCCACTATACATTTCAAAACTATGATTAATAAATCAAACACTGCAGTCAAACACGACAAACACAAACGATACAAAAACAAGAACCTAACCTAATATGTAGTACATATGCACCAAATGGAATATTTAAATCCGCGGTTATAGGTAATTCCCCGGGAATCCCATTTACAATAGTTATTTGTATCACAAGGCCAGAAACAGCACATTTGCGAGTGCGAGTAAGGTTGCAGGGCGAGGCGGAACGCCGAGTCCTGCAAGTAGGAGCACTCGCAAAACTGTTTCTGGACGTGTAATACACAAGATTTTTTGTGCCGATGTTTGTTTAAATAAATTAAATTTACATTTAAAATTTAGTATAAAATTTTTTTTTATGATTTTAAAATCAAGATTCCTTGTATTCATTAAACTTAATTCATTTATTTTCTTACAATTTCCATTGACGTTTATTTCTAAATTTTATTATCTTTGATTTAATAATGGATACACCGGCGCATATTAAAGATTATATTTAAATCACCACAGCGGCTCAAATAGGTAATCGTATTTGTAAAATTTTGCTAATTTATTTGTTTGATCGCCTCCGACCGCGATGCATAAATTTGACTTTGACAGATTGAGCCCATGCAGCCTACTAATAATTTAAAATTATTACTTTTGCCGGCCTAGGCCGGCAAAACCTCTGTTTCTGGCGGATTTCGCGATGCAGAAACTCAGTGATGCCGACCGGAGGTACAAAAAATAATATAAACAACTCAAATTTAAATCGCGGTTGCGCCTTGCTACATGTTCCTACAGTGCTGCGAAAGGTGATGTGATCCGGAACCGAGGGTTTGCAACTAAACTTATTCTGCTACTTTCTGAACAAGTGCGCATAGCATGCCCGTAACATTTGTAGCCCAGTTCACATGTGTGAGTGGTGTTAAAATAAAACTTTAAGTAAAGGGAATCAAAATAGTATAAATTATAACATATATTGTAGCATGAGTGGATTTGGGACACGACGAGCGTGTGTTCTAATGCAACGAGTGGTACAATGCCTCTTATTAAACGAGTATAATATCCTATTTTCTCTACTTTGTATTATTTATTTAATAAAAATATCAATTTTTTAATGTAGGGAGATGTGCTATGTTCATCGCTTCATTGTCTGTTTCTGAACGCATCTTTACTTGAAGAAGGGCTGCATGGAGTGCAATGAGCAGAGTGGGCATGCGCATTGGCAAATAGTGTGGTGGTCAAAGCCTGCAACTACTTCCACGGCGGTTAAAAAAGTGGACATGTGGTAGACATATGACATTTGTTTGAATTTTCAGTTTACTTGTCAGGTGTGAAATGATTTTGAAGTTTTAATGTTTACCTACTCAAAATATATGCATTTATTACATCTAATTAAAGAAACACAACTTAAAACTGTCTTCAATTTATGTTTTATACAGCAAAAGTGAGTACATAAATAAAAATAATTTAAAATATAATTTATAACCTATTTGTTTAGGGATAATTAAATGCTTTTCCAGCATTAACCACTACAATGAATAATAAACTCCTATTAGAACTCCTACGAGAGACTGGCCAAGGAAACTTTAAATGGGTTCATTCCAAAATCATATCTAATATGTTGGAACTTGATGAAAACACAGCTGCAAGAATTATTGTCGAATGCTGCAGAATATTCTATAAGAGTGAAACACCTATTGTTGATGAGGAAAATCTGGTTAAAGTACTACTAACTTGTAAACAGTTTATTCAAAAGCTTAGTGACGATGTATTCCAGAATTATCTACAATCATTGTTTTTCATATTAAAGTTTTGGTTAAAGCAGGTGAGTTTGTAGTCACTTTGTCTACTGAATTACTTGTTCCTTGAAATAAACGTACACCGAGATAAGAAGGATATTCATTAAGAGATGATTAGAATTTAGAAAAAAAGGATATGAAAAGACTATGAAATATCCACTTTTCTTATTAAGTTTGACCCTGTATGATTTGAAGTAGATTGTGTGTGGTGCAGAACATTCTGGCTATTAAAACTAACAAATTTTCATCGTTATTGATAATAATTCTGAATTGAATTAAGGATGTAAGATGCAAGTTAATGATGTAGGTACAGTACACCATGTTCTTTTAAAAATGAAAGTTATTATCTTCAGTTCTGCTGGAAATGCCACAAAAATTAAGTTGTAATGTTCTTAGTTTTTAGTTAGGTATAAAGTAAAGAATTCAGAAATGTAACTTTAATAATGATCATGACCTTGTAATGAATTTACTTCACCCATTCATAACATTAATTTTTAAATTTATACCCTTTGAATATTATTCTGTTTTCCTACATCGATCCTTTGTTACCATTGACTGGTCAGAAAGAATAGAGATATATATTTTTTTACCAAAATAGTGGATGAACACAACAGTGATTGTTATATTAATAGGTACTTTTGTTTTATTTTCAGAAAAGGTATGAACTTGTATTTGGAATCAAAAGCTTGCTCGTGTGTCAATTTATGGATTATTCAGAAAATATCAAGTTAGTGACGCTCTGCACTAACCTTTCCAGTCTAATTCATAATGCTGTTGTTGATTTACGATCTGCCGAAACCTCGGAAAATAATACCCAAGTGTATTATCAGCTTTGTGCATTATCATTGCAACTGAAATCACTACACGTACCTACAAATATGTTATTGGCTAACACTGCTTATTCTTATTTTAATTCGCCAATTTTGTTAACAGCAGACATGGATTTAGAGTATAACTGTTACTTGGCCGTGCTACCACTGTTAAAACCTGAAAGAAACAGTGGTCTATCGGATATTTATAGTGCAACTGCAAAAATATTGGATATTGTAATTAGAAATCTCTTTAAGCAACGTAAATTTCACAAAATTCGAGAATACATGGAAGTTACCATATTGGCAATAAAAAAATTGTCTTTGAGTAAAGTATATCATAAACTATTCGATATCCTTTACCATTCTAGTCAAATAGTCGTTGAATTAGAAGAATTTCAAAACAGTCCAGAATTGTTAACAAGTCATTTAGAAGAATGTTTAAAAGATGTAAAATATTTCTTGAACAATTTTAGTTTTCCTCCAGAATTTGAAAAGTTATTTCATTTGCTATATCTAATATTTTTTAATCTTTTGGACTACTATGCAAATGTTAATCCCACCATATGGAATACTGTTATGGAAGAACACACTCAGATTGTCATGTGTAATCTCTTGGGAATTATTGGAAAGATCTTTTCACAAATTAAAGGAGAATGTCGTTTTTGTTCAAGCTGTAAAGTAAAAAACAACTTATACTCAGCTTTCATAATGACTGCTTTAACTGGCAACTTGTTGAAGATATCCATTAATAATCAAGAATCAGTTTCCAAATCTTTGTGTTGTTATGTATTTCCCCATTTAGAACACTGTTGCCTGTTAATTAAAAAATTACACAATCAAGAATGTTTACGGTGGAAATCGGCATTGACTGATTGTGGAATAATGATTTACAATATTGCCGTGAAATTATATTTATTAAAACACGATGAATCCTTTAATTATTTTGTGCTGCTTATTAAAAATGTGATCCATTTGGAAAATACTGTTAAGTCAGCAATTTTTAAGTCTGATGTCTTAGGCCTAAGTTTACAATGTTTGTCAGAAATGAGCATCCGCAATTATCAATTCAAGGAAGCTTTAATGTATGCAGCCATTGGAATTTTAGTTTCTTGTGATTCATCAAAAGCATATAAAATGTGGGTAAATGCTAAAGCACAGAGCAAAGAAAATGATATAGAGGAAAACTGCTGTCTCCAGCAACTCACAATAGTTTGTGTTCTACAGAAATGCGATAATGAAATTAAACATTTATATCCTGATCTTAAACTCGATGCAGAAATTACAAGGAGGTTATTAATGGAAGAACTGGCATACTATAAAGCGGTGTGGAAAAGTAAAATACCTATGAAGGCTGCTTTTACAAAGTTGTGTAATGTTACAGATTTATTAACGCTGGTGAAAACTATAATTAATACATGGGCGGAAAATCCAGAATCTGCAGATAGTGATGTAATAAAACTGATAAATGAAATTACGTTCAAATTTAAATTAGAGACTGAAAAAAATGTACAAAACAAAGATAGCTCTCAGAATACTGAAGAACAAATCTATCTAGGATTATTGTATATTGTGCAATATTACACTCAAAGTAAAATACTGAGACAGAAAACAGCTGACGATATAAACAGTACAGTAATTCCGGAACAAGCTCCCCTGCCTCCCCATGAAATACCAAAAAATCCAAATGATGAATGCGATATGGTAACATCATATTCCAGTTTAAAATTAGACGAATATTTAAAAGTAATGAAACTTTTAAATGAAGGATTAATTTTATTTAATATTTGTGTTTCTGACTGTACCTCATTGATGGTAACAGAAATTTTGAAACAACAAAATCTGTTTAATGTTGTTGTAAAGGTTGCTCACGAATTTCGTTTGCATCGTGATTCAGTACAAGCCATTCAAGCATGGTTTTTATGTTTGAAAATATCAAGGTTAATGGATAATAATTTGTATATTCTGCAGAGCATATCATTTTTAATAGAAGAAACAAATATGGATGCTGAAGTCATATGTGAATTGTTAACCGAAGCTGACAATCTCGAAAATGATTTAACTCCATTAGGTTCTCCTGAAATATGGACAGTATTAACCACATATCACATTAATAAAAGTGTGATGTTACTACGGCATCAAAATGTGCAAGCTGGATTTAAAGAATATCAGCGGGCCACAGAATGTTTTCAGCAGCTAGAAGAAAATAAAGATGAATTACTGGAAATAAGATTGGATTTTTTACATACCTGGTATCTTCAACTGCCTTGTAATTTACAGATTGAAGGACATAATGTTTTTTCCTTGGCAAAATGTCATAAGGTTTTAAACAGAATCACAAAGTATGTAAAAGATTCAGGTAAGCTTTTCATTTTCTATCCAATGTGGTCAAGAAAGTAAATTGTCACATAGAAATATTATGGGCCATGGTCAATACTAAGCTATGGATCAATCAAAAATGTTTAATGACCATTTGCTTTTTCCCCGGTTTTTTCCTTCAAAAAAAGGCGGGCATTATTTTTACAGTAATTCCCCTACATCAACCTGTTATGTTACCTTCCTTGACCATAATAAACTTTATTATTTAATAATAAGTATTATAATAAGTTAAAATGGTTATTTTTGTATCAAGTTCAAAAAGTTAATCTTTTTTGTTGGAGACCAATTTTCTGTTATTTTCTGTTCATTTATAATAGGTGTAAAAAATTTGAAGGGAAGAATTGAGAAAACATTCTGTAAAAAAAGAAGTTACTGCTAAATTTCGAAGGAAAAGCCTCCGGCTATTGAAGCCTGTTTCCATTAAAAAAAGTAGTTTTTTGATTTCCATTGCAATATACAGGAATAATATTAAAATTACAGTCCACTATTTTTGTATTACCCATATTTTTGTTATTCTTATAAATTACGCAATTACTACTATGATATATTTGTATTTTCAGATCATGCTTACTATTCTGTAACTATCATATTTGAAGTGTATCAGGCAGTTGCACATATGTATCGCTGGATGTGCCTTCCCAGAGAAGTTCGTTGTTACTGCAGAGATATAGTTATGTTTGCTCAAGAATTAGTCATCCCCTTGCAAACAGCATACTTCTTAATCTATCTTGCACATGCAGATTTACTAAGCACACGTTTGGATGATTGTCAAGTAAAATTAGATGGATTATCAGATTTGTTATGTTTAGATAACAAAATAAAAAACCCTTCTTGCAAGGAAATGTCGACAAACATTCCTATTGAAAAGAAAGACGTAGATGTATCAAAGTTAGTAGACGATTTTGCAGAAATTATGTTAGATTGTCCATCAACTGATTATAAATACAAATGCTCGCCAGGATCACCAGTGTTGTTCCTAAAACCATTTACCCAACCTTCTTTTCTGAAACATTCAATTGATTGCAATTGTTTTTACTGTGTAAGTGTAGAATATAAGATTCTTATTCTAGAGTATATTAATTTGGAAGCACAGCTTCTTATTCTCCGAGGTAATACTTCAGCTGCACAAGCATGCTTCACTGCTGGTTTACAGTTTTACCAAAATATTTGCAAAAATGACTCTTTCAAAAACAAAATTACTAACCAGTTTTCTTGCTATGTCCATCGTGATTGGGAAGACACTTTATGTCAAAGTATTTGTGCATTACTACTCAATTATGCAAACAGTTTACTTAGAACAAATGATGTAAAAAAAGCTGAATTATTTAATCGGAAACTCTTAAATTTGATGTGTAAAAGAAAATATGAAAATTTCTTCATGTATAATGAAGCACTACAGCAGAAGTACCTTATTGTCGGTAGTATGTGCAAAAACAACGGTGGCGATATGCAGGATCATTTGCAAGTAAACAAAAAATTAATTCATTCCAGAGACTTGAAGGGAATGCCAAAAACACCTGAAAATCAGCAAACCAAAATAATAATCAAAACAAGTTACAGTCCCAGACCGAATTCTCCTCCAAAACGTCAGTTAAGAAGAATAAAATGTGATTTCTCTGATAAACCAGAAAACAGTCATAAACCATCAGGCACAGAACAGTTTGATTTGACCAATGAGAAAAAGAACATGAAACTTTTGAAAAGTCCTATACAAAAAGTTTGTAAAACACCCTCCCCTATTTGTTCTGGTGGGTATGACCCACCAACAATTAAAACGATCAAAAAATATAAACCTCAGTTACAAGGAATGGCTACGCCCTTGCCAAAAAAAATTGCAGAAAATTGTAGCAATGGAACTGCTGATCAAAACATATCAGGTATTATTCCTTCAAGTCCAAGTGCATATACACCAAATGCTTTACAAGTATCATCTGCCTTGAAATCAAGAACAGATTTATTAACAAGAAAATTAAAAAAGTCGACTGTAAAAAAAGAGAATGCTAGTAAAGAAGATAATAGAGATAACAACAGTCAAACTGAAGTGAAAGAAAATATTTGCAAAAATTTAATGAGTGAATTATCTGCCTCTGAAGATAAAATCATAAAACCTTTACAGAAAAAGAAAACCAGAAATATTTCAAATGCTACTACTAATCAACTCGTAGAACAGATTAATACACGTAGAAATACCAGAGCAAATTCAAAAGCTGTAAATAAATAATTAATTGTGTTTGTTTTTGTAAATTTGAATATGTAGATAATTTATTATGTTAGCGTTTGCATTGTAACAGTTCTGATATTCTGTTAGTGTTAAGTATTATCTATTTGATTTACAATGAATACAGTTTGTACAAATGTATGTAAACTAGTAGTTACAAAGGTACACCATGTGACTACTGGAGGCAATCTGCTTTTCTCAACTCGGCATAATCAAGGTTGAATCTCCTACAGAAGCCACGTGGGATATTTTACTAATACCCTGTTTACTATTTCTCCTAGAAATGGTCTAATTAAAATAACTTACTTTATTGAAATAATTTGATTGTATTGATGATATTATTTTGTTCCTTTTCACCCAAAACACAACCCTTGCTAGCACTTCCATATTAAAATTTCTGTTATTAGTTAGTAAATTGTGTTCATTAAAACGTAAAATTTATCATAGGTTCTTTAAACCAATAAATTTGTAATACCTACCATAAATGAAATATGTTTTTAGTCAACCATCTGGGTTTTGCAGAAGGAAGGGTAGCAAGATGGTCACAAAGTCTGTATATTGTTTTCTTATATGAATATTTTAAAAGAAATGGAGTTTTTATCCTATGTCCTTGATTTTTGTGGGTTTTGTGAATTTAATATCCTTCATTTTTTTAAATTACCTGTGCAACAAGCAAATTCCCAGTCTACCCTATGACAACTTCAGCTTGATTCACACTATCAGGTTACGGTTCGGTCCTAATCTGATCACAGTCTGGTCAAATTGGAGTTGGGGAGTGGAGGATAAGTTTATTGTTGTCCTGTATGTGTGCTTATATAGTTACCATTGAGTGTATCAATTTGTTTTCTTTTTGGTTTCATTAGTTAAATTTGAAATTGCCGCTAAATTTAACCAATGAAAACAAAACGAAAAATTTGCAAAAAGATCGCGCCTGTATGAAGCCCCTTTTAGCCATGCCCATTTCGCTGCTCTGTAGGAAAATGCTATTCATTTATTGCTGTTACATAATTTAAATTAGGTACTAGTAAACCTTTCTCAAGCATTTCCTTTTTCTGCCTTTTAATACCCAGCACACAAATTCACAAGCGGATACCAACACGGCTTACAGTGACCCATCAACTGAAAAATTCACAAACTAACTTACCTAAAGTTGTGCAACTTTTGTCAAGGCATTTTAGGTTTAATCACCTTGTTTTAAGGTGGTTCCGCCCTTTTGTACATTATTTCTTTTTTACGGCTTTTTCTGCTAATTTTTATTAAAAGTTTTATTTTGCCCAACTACTTGATCATAGCTCAATTTTTTAAGGACACGAAATATTAAAAACGCCAAGCGAAACTCAAACCATATTAGTATACATAGATTTCCTGCATGATACAACAAACTTCTCATGCATTTCCTGCACCGACATGAATTTATTAAAGGTGATTGTGGCCTTCCAAGAAGATAATGTCTAAAAATGTTGAATAATCATGTGTACGTTTTAGAGGAAAGGTATTAAATAAAACTAGTACCTAAATGTGTACAATGTTTCTGGAGTTTGACAATTTAAGAGTTTAATAATTTACAATATAACTACATTTGTTGGTATTTACTATAAAAGAAAATTTTAACATTTAAGGCATATCCAGGCATGTTTTTCAGAAGTAGGAAGTTGTTAAAAGTAATTTCTTTGTGTAAATAATAGTCTTAATACACCAATCTATCGTAATACCTTTAATTATGTTATTACTAAATAGGTACATGTTACAATCTACACTCTTATAAAGAGTACATTTAAGTTATTCAAAGTATCTGATAACATCATTACAAAATTTGCTTCAAATGTGCTTCAGATAAGTCATTACGGTTCTATCATATGCACATAAATACAAATATAAAATTGGTTGCAATCTTACACGGTGATTAAATGTTGGTAGGTATATACACAAGAGTGAAATACTAAATTAATTTATTTCAAACTAAAATGAATTAATTATATACATGCAAAAAATGAAAATTAAATGTTCAATACAGTTAACAATTTACAGTAACTTTGAAAATATTTTGAAGATTAAATTTTTGCAACAAAAAAAATGTAAAATGCAAAATATAATTTACTTAACAGTTACAGTACAAAACACACGGTAATTATAAAAAAACACATAGAATAACTGATTACAATCTTATTTTCTTTCCTCATTTTTGTCACTTCTGTGAAATACTGTAACTTATTTAATAAAAACATTAAAACGCGTATTTGCTTATGAAATTTAAATTATATTTCATTAAGTAAATACGATATTTTTGCAATGGCTCCGCACTTCAATTTTCTTGAATTTCTAAGATATCTCTTTCGAATCTTTTTAAGGGATATCACACGATCTTAAAAAACATGTCTGAATCTGTTCAAGATACAATGTAAAGAAATCCAAATACCCCAATTTAGGAATGATAATCAAAACTGTAAAACAAGTGGCGTACAGTTAGAGTTTATTTTATTGTTGATAAAAAATTTTACACTTTTAAAATCAAGAAAACAGATTTACTTACAAATTTATTTTTTGAAATCAGTACAAAATGTTTTGTTAACTGCCTTACTGGTAGTCTTAATAGGTGATTAAAAAAAAGTAATGAAAATTTAATTCGAGAGTATAAATATGAAGCTTTGAATTCTGTATTTAGATGCATCAATTTGATACAATACTATAAAATAACAACAGTATCGAAATATTTTACATTACAAGTGACATCACAGATTTGCAGTTCAATACAAAATCCCAAGCTGATCTAAATCAAAAGTGGATGAAGCTGCAAGTAAACAGTTCAATCCAGCTATGGAGCCAGCCCAGAAATTAAACTTTAATGAACAGAAGCAACTACAATGTAAAATTTTATCTTCTATTGTAACGTTCCTTAATGGTTTCCATGTCGATCCATTCAGGATCATTGGGGTCTTCATCACCGAGAGCAGATTCTGTAGATTCACTGTCTGGGGATTCAACTCTATCATCATTTAAATAATTAACAGGACTAGTGTAATCTTGCGACCTAATATTAGTTTTAAATTGATGATTTTCAGGCATTAACTTCAACATCTTGTCGTAAGTTTCATCATTAAGGGGAAATAACCTTCTATCATAAGGAACAACTTCAATATTTTCAGGCGTAATACAGCGAATTTCTTCTTTAGGTACCTCTTTTCCTCGAGATTGAGAGATCGTGCGCCTGCGTAACATGTTAACAGACGGTAGTGGTAACGTATCTTCAGTGGTTACTGACAGCGGCGTTGCAGGTGGAGATGTCAAAGGAGAGATTGTGCTTTCCAAGGCATCACCAGTATGAGGCGACATAGGATCAGGAGTGTTACATCCACTAGATTCTGCTCGACTATCTGTTCGTTTATGAGAACGTGCACGTCCATAACCATATGGAAACTTTAAATAACTTAAGAATTTTTTCTTTTCATCATGTTCGCATTTGTCATGACGCATTGCGACAGCATCTTCAGAGAAATCTTCAGTCTATTTTAAAAAAAAGTCACTTGATTAATGTATATCACCATATTAAATAAAAAAAAAGATTTAAAATCTTTATTACTACATTACAAAATTTAAATAAGAAAAGGCTGAAACTACAAGGAGAAGTGAATAAAAATTGGGAAGTTGGCGACTTGTTTCACTAGAGGGGCATCTACCACTATGATCATTTATCCCCCCCCCCCCCATTTAAAACTTAAATTCATACAAGACACATGTCCGTAGACGAAAAAATTTTACCCCGACATATTTGACCTAGTGTCTCCACTCTACTACGTTCCGCTAGCAACTTGTGTGAATTTTTAACGTGGAACATAAACCTTTGCATCTCAATAGAATACAGTTGAGGATAATAACAATAGTAATAAATGACAGCACTGTAGTCCTAGAAGATTATGGCTTTAAGCCTCTTTCCCCATTTTTTCTTATCTCTCTGCATCTCTTCCCAATTTGTTAATCCATATTTCTGCAAATCTTCTTGGATATCACCCCATGTTTTCTTGGGTCTGCCTCTTCTGTTTCTACCTTCTGCTTCCATCTCTAATGTTTTCCTGACCAGATCCTGTGTTCATTTTTCTTATGTACCCTAGCTGTCTCAAACTATTCTGCCTGATGACTATTGCCAGACTTGGTCCTTCATACAGCTCCATGAGTTCATTGTCTGTTATTCCTCCTGTTATTTTTCTCTCTCAGATTTCTAGGTTATTTTTCTTTTCCTTGGTGAGAACCCACATTTAACTTTCGAAAGTCAAAACAAGTCTGATTACTGATTTGTATAACGTCAGTTTCACTGCCCTTTGAACGTTTTTTCCATTTCGAAAGTTGTACAGCATAAATCTTTGAATATTCTCTATGTGATATCACTTCCCTGGCTTCCGTCATTTATGAACCCTGCCCCTAATACACTACACTACACGTGTACCATTTATTATTGTCCTTACAGATTTAAACTTTAAGCACCGAGATTCTTCTTGAATTCTGTTTTCTAGGATTATGTACCTATACTATGATTTATGTTTGCAAATAATATTGTAATCCTACTGTATTGTAATCTTCAATTTTTTTTGTGATTCTTTTGTTCTTGCTAGTGATACTAGGTCATCAATGTATGCTAGGATCTGACTCGGTCCATTCATAATCTTGTTCCCTAGTCGTACATTACTCTTCCATAGAACGTTTTTTAGTGTAATATTAAAACTTCTTCGTTTAGTTTCACGTTTTCTAGAGATTTGTAAACCTATTTTCTTTTAATTTGTCATATGCCTGTCTGACATCTATGAAGAGACCATGTATAGGGATATTCTTCTTACTAAATTTTTAATGGCATTGTTCTAGGATGAATATCTGATCGATTACTGATAATAATAACCCTAAGTTTATTTTTCAATGTGCCATTTTAAAACTCGACTTTAACCTATTGAGATGCAAACATGTACGTTTCCATATTAAAAAATTCTCATTGTATAAAACTGCCTTAATACAACTAAAATTGCTTTCATAAAAGTTTAAGGGAATAAGGTTTAGAACAAATTCTCCAAAACTACAACAAATTTAGTTTTTGAGCCAAGATCCTTTCACTACAATTATTATTTTTTTAAATAATTTGATTTTGCGTTGATATTACGCGAACCTTTCCCCCTTTTGCTCTTATTATATTAAATAAAGTATTTATTTTTATACATTTATTTTACAAGTAATAAACTAATTAGTGTTAAACTTACGTCACTGTCTTGTCCAGGATCGCCAACTAAACCATTATTTTTATAGACGTATTTAACTGCAAATTCTGGATCAATCATTCGCCACCTAAAATTAAATTAACATGTTATTATTATATCTGGTAAACAATTATGAAGTATTTAAAATAAAATGTGCATATAGTGTTCTTTCTGTGCAGGTCTGACCAGGTTACACTGTAGTTTTATTATCAAACAAAAGTATAACAAATGGTAAATACTTACTTTGGCGTTAGAATTTCTTTGTACTGTAATTTTTCCACCCTAGTAGCTGCAGCCACACTATATGGTATAACAATGTTATCTATATCATATGAACTGCCACGACTATTACGTTTATAACTAGATATAGTCTGCATAGCGAGTAAAGGTGATGAACTACGTGATTCAAGTTTGACAGTTCCACTTCCAATTTGCTCTAGTTCTTCGTTAATACCATCCATTGTCGATGACTGCAAATGGGCCATTGCTAATTTTTCTGAATGCCTTTTCCTTCTTAACCTTGCCAGCGAGTGCAATGCTGGTTTACGTCCTCGAAACTTATTTTTAATTTCTGAAAAATTATATTTCATTAGTGAAAATAAACATTAAGAAAGTCTAATAGTTTATTATATCATTAAGAGTAAAAAAAGGTCTTTTTGTATTGAGCTGAGACTTATTCATATTGTAGCCCCTGCTGAGCCCCTGTAAATGAAACCAAAAAAGAACGTTCTAGTAATATATACCGTTTTTTCTTAAAGCATCATTATATTGTTGTAAAATAATTTGTAAATTTCATTTCCATTAGTGTCAAAAATAAAAACAAAAAATGATAGTGAAGTGTGCGATTTCAAATGAGCTATCAGGATAATAGAGCCGCTGAAAGCCCCTAGGTTATAGCTCAAGATTTGTAATGGATACCTGACACCTTTTAGAATGTAACCAGTGGCTGGTCCGGCAGGTAGAACTTTGAAAACTGCCCTGTCCTATCTACCTATCTAAACCAACTTAAATATTATTCAATTGTTACAATGTAATTGACCTTAAGAAGATTTCAGGATATCAATGGGTGAACTATATTAAGTTTTGAAGAAATATTTTACAAATATTATACCATTATACCAGACAGTAACCCATCCATAATTTCTTTTGAATAACATTTAAATAAATTAAAAATACTATAGTGATGTTTGGTTATACGAAATCTTAAGGGACTATAGAAATTGAAACATTATAGCCAAAGTTTGTTGCAAGATTCACAATAACAAAATATCTTTGTGATGGTACCATGGGCTCTTCTTTATTGTACAAATCACTTTAACAGTTTGGTAATATTTTTGTGATTCAATTTTAAGACATCATATCAGTTCAAGTTCACTATAAAGTGTTTTTCTTCTATTTCACACAAAGAAACTGTTGTAATGCAAAAGTTCATTGTATGCAAAGTCGCTGTAATTGACATTTTTTAATATTATAGTAATCAATGCTGATTTTGAAGGGACTGTTAATATGATTCCTTATAACCAGTCTCTACCATGTCAAGAACCACTAGTATAAAAAAATTAATACGTAGGTACTATTTGCTTTTATGCAGTGCAATTTCGTTCAAGGTTGCTGTAAAAAGTGTTATGAAAACTAGTCTAATATTTATTTAAAACTGTGAAAATTAAAAATGTGGATAATATAGTAACTAATACTTACTAGCAGTAAGAGCATTGATTGTGGTAGATTTAATTAAGCGACCATATTTTCGTCGATCTGGCTGTTGTTTCTTTGGTTGATGTTCCAATGGAATATTACACTTTTCAGATCGTTCCCCTTTGGTAATAAATTTTAAAGTTTTCATACTAGACCTATTACTTCTATGTTGCCACTCCGGAGTTTTCATTATTGCTTCAAGATGAATACCAGCCGAGGCATCTGTAATAAATAAATAGCAATTAATGTTTTTCAATGTTCAATTATATTTACTAGGTAGTTTAAAACTAAAACTTTTAAAATTTTATTATAACTCTCTTCTTGATACTTGGTTGGTTCCAAAATACTCGATACCTTACTACTGTAATGAAGCTCACCTTTATCCTGAATTGAACAAGATATTTCAAATTATACACGCATGAAAAAGCAATTACCATTGGGGTAGTTTATTAATTGAAACAGAAAATAAAATTTACTATTGTCCCCCACTATACACATAACTCGAAGCAAAACATTCCAAATGAGAAATAAAAAAAGGGGACATTAACCCATTCCCCTTTTATCATACACATGAATGGTGTACAAAGAACTGAAGACCCTGAAAAACACACCACAAACATCTAAACCTACTAAGCATAGAAACACCGAAGTATGCGGATTCAATTAACTTTCATAGCAGTTTAAGACACGATAATGCAAACACTAGTACAACTGGACAAAGAAAATGGAAAAATGGAAATGAAAACATTGGAAATAAAAAAATGTAAAGACAGTCGATCAAACGAATTTACATCCAAAGGAAAGAAACAGCAAGAAGTTCAAACACCTAAAAAGCAGAATCGAAAAAATTTTCAACATCCTGTATCTCGATAACGAAGCATTTGCGGGCCCCATGTTAATAGGAACCAACTTTTTGAGTTTATTTTGCCTACTGATTCACTTCTGAAATTTACATGGTCAACTTCCCTAACACCTTGTATATGTTCATTTTCTAATGAAATTCTTTTACTGCAACACCAATTGAAAAGGTACAGAAACATAAATCGAACAAAAAGTCTTCTGTTTGGTGGAAACAGACTTTTAGATTAGTTTGTTTTGTGTTCTTTTCCTGTCTTTAAATTTAAGAACAAAACACAAATTTGACGAGTCCGTTTAATAGGAAACCAGCATAAGAGAAGCCATACGAAAGAAAACAGCAGACCAACCAAGGTAACCAAATTGAGAGTTGGATAACAACACAATACTCAACACTGTAAAAGTAGAAGTGAAATAAGAAAAAGAAGCTTATTCAAAGAAGTTGAATGTTACTGTGAAAACCTGCCCTGGTGTCAAAGTTCCCAATCTAAGACATCGTTCCCAACACAAAAATTGTTTATGATTATTTGTTGTTTCATGATGATTTAATTGTGCAATTAAATGATTTTATGTAGGTAATCAATGACTAATCACTGCTCATATAGTAAAAACTTTACTCATACACTTTATAGTGCCTCGTACAGGGCATTTTAAATACTCAATTTCCTAAATTGTCCAGGTTTCCCATAACTATTTATATTTATATCGCCCTGACCCCCATGAGCAAAACCAAAATAATTTTATTATGATAATTGTATCAGTCTATACCAAAATGTTTATAACTCATTTACACCCGTATACTTTCTGAAAAAGTAAGTACCTATAATAGTTATCATAATATTTGGAGAAAGTATTCTTTACATTGCCGGTCTACTACATACTAGAATAACTTACCTTCCGGTAATGAAAACACAGGATGAAAAGTTGGATCTAGTAACGATATACGTTCTGATTTGCTGAGGTAGTCCGACAGGTCTCGTGGACGTGTAGGGTCGGTCCTTCCAGTACACAATGCACACTGTAAGCTGGGTGGCGTACATCCACATCGTATTGTAGAAGATCGAGCTGCTTTTTTAGAAACAGCATGAAGGCCCCAGGTTTGAAGAAGTTTTCGTTTACGAAAATTAATCATAGGTCTTGTTCTAGCAGCAATCTGAGTTTGAGGATCGGTATTTGGCACAGTTGCTCCATTTGCAGTTGATTCCACGGATTTGAATGATACTGGTGAAGCACCAGGTAACTGCCCACGATAACCGTTTACTGCACCTGGGGTGGTTGGTATACTGTGAGGTGGACTGACACCACCTAACACTAAAGCCCCTTTGTTTGCTCGAATTTGTTTGTGTAAATCGCTGTATTGACGAATTCGATATTCTAAATCTGAAATTTGTGCCTGTAACCATGTCCATCGAGCGGCTATTGCAGCACGTTCTGTTGCATATCGCCATGCTGCTCTTTTTTGGCTAAAATTGAAAAAAGTAATATTATTAATAAAATAAAAAACACCTTTCTGTTAAAAATTCAAGACTTAATTATTAAACTTATTTTAGAAATGGATGTAGGTCTTATACATCCTAGTAAAGAGCGTTCTTAGTTGACAATTCTTTGGAATATTGTCTAAAAAATTGAACATATGGATCGCTGCAGAATTAAAATTTTCATTTCATGCATTTTCTTCAGCAGTTTCTAATTTTTGCAAACTATTTTATCAGAGGGAAAATTTGGTTTGCTAATCTTTTAGAAGTTTAGTAAAAATGTACGTAACGATTCTGCTCCAATGTCAGGATATTGAAATATCCTCCAATAATAGGCAATACTACCAGTAAAAGTTAGAACCAGAAATAGCTAAAATGTTTTCAGATAGTTTCAGAGGGCTTCATACAAATTCAAATTTTTCTTTTTGGTTAAATTTGAATTTCCCGCCAAATTTATCCAATAACAAAAAGAAAAATTTGAAAAAAAATCGTGCCTGTATGAAGTCACCTTTAGACGGTTCCTTTACTTTTAGGAGAAATTTGGACAAACATAGGGGGTTTGAATTTTATTTACATTACATTTTTTTTTATTATGCATTATTATTGCATAATAAATATCAGCTACTAAATAAAAATGAGATAGCTATTATTGAATTTTGTTAATACTTTATGATTTTCATGAGCAGATAATTGGTGCATTCACCATACCGTCATTTTATTGACAGACTTCAATGTTGATGAGGAAAGAAAATGTGAATTTCCATCTCCAAATAGGAATTTAATTATGAATATGTCCTATTTAATAATCATAATCATATTTGAACAACGCTGTCATTTCAAATATTCGTTATAGTATTTGTATCCATGATTGGTATTCAAAAAGAAAATAGATACTTTTTTCTAACAAAAACCGTTGGTTCAAAGAATTGTAAAAGTTAATTTCAGAAAAAAATTCAACTTTTACTTGTAGTGTCTTTACTAATAAATGGGACAAGGATTAAGTTGTAGCATAACACAAAAAGGAATACCTACACTGGTGGGCTAGAATTACGTAGAATTGTGTTTTTCATCAGTGTAGATGCGAGATGTTTATATTTTTACAGAGCATTTTTCTTTTTCATAAAATTACTTTTGCAATATGCCTTCATAAAAATCTCTGCATGGTAATAATGTTGCTATCACAGTCTAGATGCTAATTAAATAAAAATAAACTAAAGGTACCTTTTTGCCGAGCTTTTTGCACTACATTATACAGTATTCTGTTTATAAATATTATCTAAGTATAACATAAATTCTGTATTACATCACAAATATAAACAAACAACTCTTATTTGTTTTAGTAGGGTCGAACTTCACCCACCTCCACAATAAATTATGGAAAATATGTTTCCTAAAGATAAATAAAGGACCTATAAAGGTACCCTAAGTATGGGTAATTAAAGTACTCTATGCATCATCTTAGGATGAGCATTCTGTACGGCTCTTATAGAGTATATCGATACTACATATCCAAGGGATAAACCAAGGTAACAAATTGTGTAACTAAACTTCCCAATTTGAAAGACTACCCAGACTTCTCAAAGACTACAAGACTTCCCAGAGACTACTCAAACGGACCTGAACCACGTGCATCGAACTTTCCACGTGGTTTACCTCTTGCACCTATCTATGCAGACCTGTAGTGAAATAAATATATACCTGTCACTCATACTCCTGGTGTTTCTTGAAACACTTACAGTTCGCACTGTCCTAGCGAAATTCCCGTAAGGAATAGTATTGCATATCTTTTACCACACAGAATTCTCATCCTGAGATTATCTATAATCCTCACATGAATTAATTTGATTTCATGTAATAAGAATATATAAAAACAATTTTTATCTGATACCTGCTTTTCAATTCACACAAATTGGAGCATTTCATTGAGAATGCACAGGTTTACTGCTTTTTATTACAAACATATTGAATTTAAATAAGAGCTTTAAATAAATAATTTGCGAATTATAATGACAATGTTGTTAACTTCTTAATTTGTTTGAGGATTTATAAAAAAATAATTTTACTACCTAATGACTACAAATTAACAATTTGTTCTTTGTTCACGTTTTTTATGAAGTTTCCCCCTGAAAGCTCTCGATTACTGGTGTGAATATCCCTACCTAACACTTGAAATTAAATGCATAATAACATGTCATAAATATCCAAAGTAGAGGTAACAAAGTACCATAAGCATAACTCTACACCCATCATGAAAATCAACCCTACATCAACATGTTCTCTATTAGTATACAAGAAGCAGTTTCTTTTTCTAATAAATTTAAACTGCATTTTTATTACTTGTACTTCTATAGGTACCTACATTAATTTATAATGTTGGCATTTAAATACCATACCCATCCTCTACACTAAGCACAAATTGAGATGTTCATCAACATTACTACACCCTGACCTATACCAAAGACCTACACTAACCAGAAGTCTTGGATCCATTCTACATGAATTATAACAAAAAAATATTACCAATTCTTAAATTTAAAGAATTAATTCATGTTGAATCAATGAATGAATGTGGTATGTGTGAATCAAGCAGACAAACGAAACACTTTTATCTCGTTTAAGTTAAGGCTTATAAGGAGTGAGATGCAACCCGTTTAACAAACAATCTATTAATTCGCGGTTTTTTCACTTATTTTAGCAAATAAAAAAAAAGGGCTCCATAGGGACGTATATACTGTATGTCTATATACAGGGTGATTTCTAACGTACGGAGGAAACTGAAAGGACAAGTAGAGGGGACCAAAACATAGTATTTTTTCCAATAAACTTTTGATCAAAATCGAATAACAAGAAAGTTACAGCAATTTAAAGTTCTTATAATTTAACGCCCACGTTTTGAGTACCGCTGAGCTTATTGTATTCGCTTTTTCATCAGAAACACTTCTCACACAATCTGATAAATTGCTCCTGTAATTTTGACTTACCTACATGATCAGATTATGTAAATCAGCGGCTGTCAATAAACAAACACCTATAACTGAATATTTTCAAGAACACTTTAAATAACCATAACTTTTGTCTTATAAAAATTTTTACTAAATTTTGTTTAATTAACTTACAAATATACAAAAGTTGAATTCAAAACGTAAATAATTACCGTGCTTCATTAAAAAAGTCCTCAAGTTTATAAGAACTTTAAGCTGTTGTAACTTTCTTGTTATTCCATTTTGATCAAAAGTTTATTGTAAAAAAAACTATGTTTTGGTCCCCTCTACTTGCCCTTTCAGTTTCCTCCGTACGTTAGAAATCACCCTGTATACTTATGCATCAAAAACGTTTTCAAAGTAAATTAGTAAAAAGTAATCTTTGGCATAAGTTTCAACATGAACCTTGAAACTTATGTCAAAGATTACTTTTTACTAAATTACTGTGAAAACGTTTTCGATGCATAAGTATATACAGACATACAGTATAAACGTCCCTACCGAGCCTTTTTTCTTTATTTGCTAAAATAAATGAAAAAACCGCGAATTAATAGATTGTTTGTTAAACGGGTTGCATCTCACTCCTTATAAGCCTTAATGTGGATTCCTTAATGGTCCCCAAATTAAAACATTTCGGGGTAAGAGAACTGAAATCCAAAATTAAGGACATCCTGGGATTCGTTGAAGGTACAGGAGTATTTTTTTTGAGAACTAAAGGTTATGACTGGGGGCACAATAGGCCTTTTAGGCCGTTGTTACCATCCCTGGGGTAAAAGAAATGTTCGAATTACAATATCCAATTTGGTTCTTGAAGGTTCAAACAACTTTTTGGGATTACACTTCCAACACGATCCGAATTTCAATCTTAGAAAAGTTTAATAATTTATCACAATGTTATAGTTATACAAAAAAAAACTGCATAATAGAGTAGTACACATTATTATAACTTACATGGCAAGATACTGTTGATGTGGATTGTTATAGGTCTGCATTTCATCGCAGCTTTCACCCCCAGAACTACTAACAGTAGCCTCAGAGTCCAATTGTTCTTGCACTAATCGAGTTTCAGTATAAAGCAGTCCAGTAACCCTTTGTAACTCATGCTTACACTCAGGTGTCCATTGAGGAATTATAGTGGCACCGATTAAATTATTTCGTAAAGAACCTGCTTCTACAGAACCCGATCCAAAATACCTTGTTGTATGTCTTTGTCTTCCTGCAGAACTGGCTTGAAGATTAGAAGATATTTCCAGTTTTCGTACTAAATTTTTTGCAGAACTTTGAGAAATTGGCTTTAGTCTTTCTGTTTCACGTGTAGCAAGGGCAGAGGCACACATATTAGGCTCCGATTGTTTGGCGAGTTCTAGCTGAGACTGCAGGACCGTGTGGTTATCTTTTGTACGCCGTAGTGTTCGATGCACATGTTCATAAACTCCAGCGATTTCTTCACTAATGTGTTGTCCCATTTGTTTAGCTTGCACTTTACGTAATCGTCTCAATATAAATTCAAGTTTTCTTTCGAGTTTAACATGTTTCTTCTGCAGGTCACTAATTAGTTCTTTAAACGCATTGGACCCATCCAGGAGTTGTTCGTCCATACTCATACTCATAACATCTACATCATTAAAGAGTTCCTTCTCGAGGGATGATAATGTAGGAAGTGGGAACATGGAATCTGCATCAGCTGCAAGATCACTTGCGGTTACGCCTAATCTATCACTTGCCGATTCCATGGATTTAAACACTTGCATTAAGTCATCCACATTTTGCCCGATTTCACTGGCACTTCCGATATCAGTTCCAGGCAACACAGCTTCAATGCTACTAAATAATTGATCCACATCACTATTTGCAGTTTTGTCCTTGATTAAAGAAGATACGACATCTAGCCCAGCTTTTTGAAGACCCATTTTATCTTTATGGTCGCCCATATGTAGAGGACTACTATTCATTATACCACTGGGGTTGCAAGGATTTGTACTACTTTCTCCAACCGCCACAAAGTTACTACCGTAACCCTTACTGTTCAATAATTCTGAAACCAGTGCAAGCGTATTAAGGTTGTCGGCACCATTTCCTACTGATCTTTTAAGGTCGAATTCTGCTGTTTTATCACAAGAATCTCCTTCGAAGGAATGGTAAATGTTATGCTCATTTTCACTATTTAACGGCGTTGTTGGTCGAGTAGTTGAACTCCTCGGAGGCAACTTAAAGTTCTGCGACTGGTTTATTTTTGTTAATGCTGGGGCCATCACCATCACATGGGGATGCCTCACCGAGGCCGTACGCAATCCCATTCATTCAGTGTTCAATGAAGATTACTTCTTTTACGAATAGTTACACTGCACAGATATAACAAAGTTAGATAATGCAAACCAAAAAAAACCGGCGTACAATTATTAACAAATACAATAATCAATCACCGGCTAGTTCCATAGCGGTACGAAAAATTCAACAGTTAAACAAAGCGTTGTTACGAAATTGAAACTGTAAACAGAATAGCATTTTCAACGGCAACGGTACAAAACGTTAATAAACTTACAAGCAATCATCAAAAAGATACTCCTAAAACTTCACTTTTACCTTCGATTACTGTTTCAATTTTCGTGTTATGCGAAATTTGAACACTGCACTCCCACGTGACGATTCCAAGCTTACGAAACGAAAAACGGTGCAGATAGAGACACGCACCTTAAAAACATTGCACCACTTTAAGCACTTATTACAAAGAACTGGCACTTACGTATTACATGTCACTAATCAATACGTTTGAAACTTGCACAAACAACATGTTAGAGTGTAGTTCAGCAAACAGAACAGGTAATATTTAAAAAAAATTCTGGCATTATATTTAACAATAATGGCGACTTAAACAGTTGAACAGCGCATTGGAACATGTACGTCCATTTGTGTTGCGAACACCGCGAACTACGGTGGCGCTGAACAGAGCAAACGCATTACGGCAAGGCCTCCCATACTACGTCGTTCGATTTCGATCTTGTACACTTACAGAAAATCGCAAAATTAGTTGTTACAAACATTCAACTACCCGCATGAATAATTTGAAACACCCAACAAACGCTCTCTGATCATTTTGTGACGACAAACGCCAATCTAAAATGCTGGCGGGGTTTTAAACTGGTAATTTCGTTGTTTCGGTTACGGCGACATCTAGCGACCGTCAATTTTGGCGGACTATTTGAAAATTAATTCTGATACACAATACATCTAATTTAGAATTCATTGTATATATCAAACTTAAAAACATAATTAATCACTACCAGTCCATTAAATTTCCTACCTCCCCCCTTACTGAATTTGCAAAAATACAATATCCCCACCCTTCTCCCTATCTGTAAACTAGGTAAAGTAATTTCACAGTTTACTGGTAATTTAGTACACCTATCTCGATTCCATCGATTCTAGTAGGATAAAAACATAAAAAACATTAAAACTGCACTCAAGTTGCAAAACACATTAAAAAATCAGAACACCTTAAATATGAAGTCAAAGAAGAAAAACTTACCTCAGTGTCCTCAGTTTGCCTCAGAATAATACAACCAACTCCTCTAGGATGTATTTATTTTCGTTTTTCAGATATTCCAATTAAAATAACCCAAGTTTAATTTTCTACGTATTCCACAACAAAGTAAAACGTCCTCCATTTCTTCTCTCCTACTCTTACTTGGTTGAAAATGTCATGTGCTCTCCCTATGAGTACAGCATGAAGTTTATAGGTTACCTTATAGTTTCAAAAAATAATTAATATTATGGTACCTACACCTGTAAAATAATGAGTACAAACATGTCTGGAGACTACTTGGGCATTAGTTTCGTGGATGATGATCATATATCAAGTGGTTCTGAGGTATGTAAGGGATATGGTATTTTAACTCGGAACACATACCTAGGTCCAAGATATTTAATGCCAGTTTATATTTTACAGAACCAAGTATTGAACGATTACCACACAAAACGTATGCTGCCCTTTGCTGTTAGTCCACTGTATCGTGTGCCCATAACAAATATGAAACTCCTCACAAAAGACGAGGATGTAAAGACAGTGTACCAAGTGATATTTGATATACAGGTAAAGTTTTACAATTCGTCTACTAATCTCTAATTTAATTTTAATTAGTCACAAGCAGAAATGGAATGATTAGAACTGATTCAAAATTGTAAAAATTAAAAACAAAGATAGGTAAGTATATCTCAACAGTTTGAAGTAAATTGTACCAGTTGGTATTTTCCCGTAACAGGTGATCAATTATATCAGAATAAATTAAATAAAAGTCTTAATAGTGTGTTACAAAAGTACTGTGTAGTACTTACTAACAAAATCAAACTGAATAATCTTAATTAGAAACATAATCTGTGCCTCAATAAACTACTAGTACATACATATTATTTCAGTTAACCCCCTATACCTTTAAGCACCTAATATAAACTGATGAATTATGCAGCATCAAATTAGAAAATTTTAAACTAGAGGCGACCAAAAGTTTAGGAATCTTGTTGATTTGTACTAATCGTTATTTTTATAAATATCATCTGTTCTACCCACTCGCCTTCCAACCGTTCACATTAATGATCACAGTGTCTTGAAAGTAAACCGTCATTGATAGAAAATGTAAATCTAGTAACATTCAGAGTTCTGATGAATATCTCCTATTATAATGGATCAAGGTAGGAAGAAAGTTCATAGGAATGAACTTTTTGACTCAGATTTACATTATTTATATCAGTGTTGGACGTACATTGGTTTATCTTCAGGAGGCCTACACAGGGTAATAATAAAACAGTATAATAATAAAATAAATAAAACAGTTTTTTTTAATGGACAATAAAAATTTTCATAAATTAAATATTTCGGTAGTACCTTCTTCAGTATTAAATATAATAAAAATTTAACTAATCATATTTTGTTTGATACATTAAATTTTTATTATATTTAATACTGAAGAAGGTAGTTAAAACTACCGAAATATATAATTTATGAAAATTTTTATTTTCCATTAAATAAAAATTTCTCTGAGTTATAATTTAAATGGCTGCTTTAATTCTCAAACAATATTACATGTTACCTCTTATATTTCTCAGAAAAGCGGGTTCAGTGGTATAATACTGGTGAAAACATTTGTCACTGACTGTACCTAATTTGTTTGTACTCCCTGTTTCGCAGGAAGTGGCACCTCTTTTAATTTTTTAAATATAACACCCTGTATATTACTACATTTTTGGAATCTAGATAATTTTCTAAATCCAATGATACCACACAAGTGTCAAAAAGATTTTTGAGGGCCATTTAATTTTTTTAAATTAGAGTGTCAGCATCGCCATTTTTTGTAAATTTTATCCCTCGATAAATCAAACAATCCGATTTGTTGCAACTTCAATTTTTCTAGTGTTGGTATGATCCATAGGTTAGATCCATATACCTACTAGGTATATGGTTAGATCAGATATTGGTATGATCGGTTAAAGTTAGTCAGGGCAGTCAGGGGGGATGATGGTACTCTAATTTGAAAAAATAGAATGGCTCCAAAGATATTTTGAAACTTGAATTGTCACTTGTGTGGTACTTGTATTTAGAAAATTATCTAGATTCCGTAACAATATACAGAGATTTCCATTTAAAAATCTAAAATTGGTGTCTCTTTCGGCAAAATCATCGGAAGTTCAAAAAAATTTACGTAATATGTCAAATACTTTAACAACATTTGATATGTACAGTCAGTGACAAATGTTTTCATCAGTATAATACCACTGAACTCGTTTTTCTGATAAATATAAGAGGTAATATAACGCCGTTCTTATTGTTTTACATAGGTATGTTGGTAACACTGTTAACAAGATGAAATCAAATACAGTGTGTAAATAAAATAACGGGACACCTGAATAACTTTTTTATTGTTAAAGATAGAAAGTTTGTGCTTGGAAACAATTTGTATGGTTAGTTATAAGCTTTACTTTTAGTATGTCGAAAATAAGGTTCCGTTTCCGGTGTAACCGGAAGTACTGCTAACTTGGAAATTTTAAATAGAACACCCTATATATTTTCAATTTTTGGATTTATACTTGTATAAACTTTGAGATGCTTAAATAGGAGTATGTACCAAAAATAAATAGTTTTCGAGATATTCGAGGTAGAAAGTATAAATTTGTAATTTTTATTTATTTTGATTTATACGTGTAAAAACAGTTAACGTACGCTTTTCTAAAATTTCTTTTTCTAATAAGATTGTTGGCCCTTTTTAGGGCGACATAGGAAAAAAATCATTATGATACGTTGAGAATGTTCGACTTCCGCTGAAATATATGTGTACCTACCAATTTTCAGCTTAATCCACCAATTATTTTCTGAAATACACCAAGTTAGTGTTAAAAATGCTTTTCTACTAAAGTATATTTGGTTTAAGCTGTCCCATTATGATTTATGGCACCCCATTTTAAAGACACCTTATATACTATGATAGATTTCTAATTGTTCAGGGTATTGATCACAAATTTGAGCCAGGAGACACGATAGGCATCTTACCACAGAATGATGAAGACGAAGTTGAACAATTACTCACACGTCTCAATTTGATATGTGTTGCAAGAAAACCGTATACAATAAGCATAATAAAAGATACTTCTAAGAAGAAACCTGTTGTTCCTGTACATATTCCTATTTCTGGAACAATTCGTGAATTATTTACAAACTCTTTGGATATTCGTAGTGTTCCAAAAAAGGTAGTGTTATGTCTCCCCCTATCTGTCCACTGCAATATGTAATATGTATAAATTTTTGATTAATTAGATGTTTCTTCGAACTCTTGCCATGTATACCACTCAACCCCAAGAGATAGAGAAATTGCTGTTTTTGAGTTCTCCTAAAAATTCTCAAGAATACATGAAGTTTGTGACAACTCATACAACTCTGTTAAGATTATTGCAAGTATTTCCATCATGTTATCCTCCTATTGAAAGACTGCTAGAAAATTTACCACCATTGCAACCTAGGCCATATTCAATATCATCATCACCTTTGCTTAAAATTTCGCAAAATGAGCTACATATAACATTTACAGTAATTTCTATTGATGAGGATACAAAAGGCGTGTGTTCGGGATGGTTAGAGAAGACTTTTAAAAAAATGGAAATGGTACCACGCCAAGATTTAATTAAAATACAAAATAATATACCTACTAACTCTGAAAATTTTGAAAACATCCAATTTTATTTTCGTCAAGTTAATAATTTTCGATTACCTGCTGATCCCTTAGTACCTATAATCATGATAGGTCCAGGTACTGGGATAGCTCCCTTTATAGGATTCCTACAACATCGCCAGTTACAAATTAAAGAAGGCAATACCAATTTTGGAACTTCCTGGTTATTTTATGGATGTCGTTATTCTGATAGAGATTTTTTATATAAATATGAAATAGAACAATTCTTAGAAAGTTGTGCTTTAACAAAATTGTTTGCTTGTTTTTCAAGAGAAAATTCAAAAAAGACTTATGTTCAAGATATGATTAGAGATCATGGAAAAGATTTTATTGATAAAATTATTTATGAAAAAGCTACAATTTTTGTTTGTGGAGATGCAAAAAATATGGTTAAAGATGTAAAAAGTACAATTATTTCTTGTTTAGAAGTCCATCAAGGATTATCTAACACTGATGCAATAAATTTTGTAAAAGATTTAGAAGATGCCAATAGATATATTCAGGATGTATGGATATGAATCATGTATAGTCAGTGGTTGTAAATCAATTTATTTCATATATTACAGGGTGTCTCCTAAAAAACATCTCGAGCCATAACTTAACGTCATTTTCAATTTTAGACCCCACAAACTGTATATAATTTTAAATGGTAAGGCAAAAGCTGTCTTTTGACATCATCCTTTCCTATACTATATCTATCAACTAAGGTATCTGCTTGTCTCAGAGTGCTAGCAGTGTATAATGGGTTGCCTATATTCCAATGATAAAGTGGGCAGTCCATTTAACTTGCAATCTGACTATATGCTCAATAAATTAATAATAATATAATAATCTACTCTACCCATGTCCTGTTGCCAGGCCCCGAAAGCAGTGCTTGTGTGGGGTGGTGGGAGGAAGGGGCTATTATTATTAAGCGGGCCCGCTTGCGTCTGCAGCCGACTTAGAGATGGAATAGCACAACTCTCATATTCATGTTACAGCCAAGGAAAACTGCAGAAAACCTTGGCCAGAAGTTGCCGGCACCGGGAATTGAAACCCGGCCCGCTGAGTAGGAGCCTAGCATGCTAGACGCTACACTACCGGGGCTATGGGTTTCACTTTAGGTTTGTTCGTTACCTCTGCTCGGAACAGTTCTGAACAGAACAGTATGACGTCATTCGAGCAAGTTTGGGCAGAGTCGAGCAAACTAATTGCGCAGAATCGAGCAGAAGCAAACGAACGGTGACGAACGGTTTTAGTGCAATTTGGAGTAGGTTAGTGTAGGATTGTTTTGAATTAATAACCTCAAATAACAATCAATCAATCAAAATATGTCGCCAGCTATATTTAACAAAAACCAATAGTTATATTTTAATGACAAATTATTGCATCTAATATTGTTCATATAATAAAATGATTTTTGACAATATTTTTTATTCACTTATTATTATTATTATTCACAATTAATTTACAAATCCAATAACAAGTTATTTATTTTGTTTCCAAAAAGCGCTCCAGAAGGTCGTTCTTTCGTCTTAATACGCAAATTAAACGCTCTTTCTGATCAGCATCTATATACGCAAATTAAACGCTCTTTCTGATCAGCATCTATTTTTTATTACAAAATTAAAACAATCACAACACAATAACAACAACAGAATAACTAAAACACAATAACAACAACACAATAGTAACAAAACAAAAATGACAAAAACACATGGAAGGCAATTTTAAATTTTAGTTGTGGTCGCCAGTGGTCCTACAAAACATCTGATTTATGAGCATCTGCGCATGTCTGCTCTATTTGCCCGAAACTACTCTTAACGAGGTGGAGCAAGAAAAGCTGTTCTAAGCAGTTCAGAGCAGGTTACTCGGTGGGTGACGAACAGATATCGAGCAGTGTCGAGTAGCTGCACTAACGCTAACGAACGCCGTTTTCCTACTCTAAACTGTCCGGAACAGTTTAGAGCAGGCTAACGAACAGACCTTTTATGTTCATGTAGCTCAGTGTACCATATTAGCCGGGGTTTTCCTTTTGCAGTAGCCTAGCTACAGGTGTCTGGATATTTTCCGAGGAAAAAATGATATGCCAGTTTTTTTTGTTTTCGAAATCAATTTCAAAATGCTCAACTAACTCATGGTTGAAACGGTCTCTTTGAGTTTTTTTCCTGCCGCTAACTGTTTTGGTGAGAAAAAAAATAACTTTCCAAATTAGTTCATTTAATAATTTTATAAGTAAATAATGTTTAGATTGTTTACAATGACCGCTCTAGCTTCAAAACAAGCTTCTATTTTCCGCACAAAATTTTGAGGAACAAGTTTTTGCGAGTCTGAAATCCCCCTTATTGGCTGTCTAAGAACATCAGTTATTATGATTTTCAACATCCTGTATCTCGAAAACGAAGCATTTACGCACCCATGGTAATATAGGAACTTTTTCTCTTATTTTAATGAGAGGAACATGCCCTTAAAATGATGCCGTTTAGTTTTGAAAAACCCTGTATAGTTTGTGTGGTCACAAATTTAAATTAAAAAAGTTAACTCGAGGCGTGTTTTAGGACACCGTGTATAATATCTAGATTCTAGGTTATTTATTAACTTTTGCAATAATTAATAAAAAGTTATAGAAAGAACCAATTGTGTAATTATTATAAAGAATGGTAAATCTATTGACCAGGAGGGTAATTTTTGGTTGTGAAAACATGAATACAAAAATTGTAAAACAGTTTATTGAAAAGATAATTATTACTTAATTACATATTTATATAGCAATTAAATCATTATTCACAACAATCATCACCTCTGATTCATTAAATTTGTGTACCCTATAATACATTCAGAAAACTCCCGTGGCGTTTAATATGTCAAATGGAAAAACTAATTGGCTACTATAAAAATCACTATAAATTTTTGAAAATAGGGCCATCATAGGGATTTTTATATTAACCAACTGAATTTTCCATTTGACACATGAAACGTCACAGGAGTTTCTGAATGTATTATAAACACATATCAATGCAGACGACGATACCTACTAATGTATTATTTTAAAAATTGTCATAGAAGAAAATTTGTTATAATAAAACAAAATTGCAGGGGAAAGCAAAGAAACTAGACTAGACATCCCTTTAATGCATGATCAGTTTCTTGTTTGCATTGGGAATCTGCATGCAAAACAAAGATGCAGTCGCAGTAAAAAATTAAACCTATGTATATACCTTTATAATTATTTTACTTAGAAATTCAAAGTCTAAACACCTTTCGGTGCTGTACTTATCTTGTATATCACTGAATGAAAGAATATTTCCTTTAAGTTATGGTATCTATCAATAATAATGTGGAAAGTTACATCAAGATGATCACAAGACTCATTGAGATGAGTGGATTGTTTAAGGCAATTTTATTTCTGAAAACATTAAAATATCACTCCCCACAGAAACTTGCATCTGTCAAAAATTGCAAAACAATGCAAGTGACAATGGACGTTATATTTGTATCCATCTTTATATTTTTAAACCCTAATAATTACTTTTATTATACAAAAATATCGTTTCGTAAAACACTTTCAAAACATAAGTTTACAAATTGTAGTTCTATAAAAATTGCACACTAATATTGATATAAAAAATTCACATATTTTTTGATCCCTATTTGATTGTCAGTCTTATCAAATGGATGAATATTTCTTAAAGTACATGGAATTAGGCAGAACCCTCTATAGAAGATAAGACAAACAAAAACTTATGTATTGGACGTCAACAGCAGTCTTAAAGTAATTAGGTTTTGTGCAATATTTTTTTGGCGGCCTTTATAAGTGGAGTAAGCGTTGATAATTCTATACGTTGTTGTAGGAATGGATGTTGCAATAATTCTCTAGCCGATGCTCGCTTACTTACTTCTACTTGTAAACAATCATCGATAAAACTTTGTAATGTAGGTGATAAAGTGTCCCATCTTGGAATCTGTGGTCTTCCATTAGCAGCTATAAGGTAAAGTGCTCTTAAAGGAGGTTCTTTAAGATATGGGGGTTCACCTTCTAACATTTCGATAGCCATAATTCCCAATGACCAAATGTCAACTTTCTTTCCATACTGTTTTCTAGTAACTACTTCTGGAGCCATCCAATACGGTGTTCCCACCATAGTTTGTCGTTGTTCATCACCTACAATATTTGCACAGAAACCGAAATCGGTAACTTTTACAGTTCCATCCATTCCTAACAATATATTATCTGATTTTATATCCCTATGGATGGTGCCTCTGGAATGTAAATAATGGATTGCTTGAAGTACTTCATGACACACAGCCGCAATTTGACCTTCTTTCATAACCGTCTCGGTTACTACATCTGTAAGTGGTCCACCATCTAATAGTTCCATAATAACCCAAAGATGATCATCGTAGACCATATAAGCTTCCAAGAAGTTCACCAAATTTTTATGTTTAAATTCTTTTAAAATTTGTATTTCACCTAACAGCAATTCTTTCCTTTGCTGCTTTGTCATATCAATATCTTTTATGGCTACTTGTTTATGGGTTATCATATCTGTTGCTACGAAAACAATTCCTGATGCCCCTGCACCCAAATCTTTATTACTCCTATTGTATCGATCGTAAGGATTATCAGAACTGCATATATTTTTTAGCTCTCTTAGTATATCAGCATCTGTTTTTTCAAAATCTTGAGTCTTGCGCCGTAAAATAGGACTCTCATCAACATCTAGCGTTAAATCTTCTACACTCTTTGCTAAGTTGTTTTGCTTCAATTTATTGGATTTTTTTGGTGGTAATGCTGGAAGTGTTTCTGAGCTGTAAACATGCAAGTATTTGAAGAAATATTCACGTTTGTGTATAATAAAATTAATGTTAAAATTAGAATTTTTTTATCAAACTCAACTGTCTTATTCCAATAAAATAACATTTAAATTCTCGTTGTTTTTCTGGTTTATTCACTAAATTCATAAGGAAATCTTGGCACAACCTTTATATTATTTTACAAGTTAGTTATACAGGGTGATTTACTAAGTAATAGCTACCAGATGTAACTTGGAAACTACTTGTCCCACATTAACAGGTAACATTTCTTGTAGGGTGAATCGTCGATGAGAAAACAATTAAAAATATTTTTAGCCGCCAACTCCTGGAGGGGGCGCCACGTCACAATTGAAAGGCGATAACGTGAATTCGGATTTTTCTCTAGAAAATATGAAATATTGAAATGTATCTAGATGAAAGCCCGTCTAGTTTTACATAAAATTCATCCATTGAAAGTATACAAATTCTTCTTGGTAAGCTCATGATGGCCGAAGACATATCCTTCAAAGTTACAACAACGTATATCTTTGGGTGGAAGAACTCGGTTTCAAAAAACCGTATTTTAAGTATTTTATGAAGCTCTGAATATTATTCATCGAAGATTTTCTGCGTAATTTAATTACAAAATCTTGATTTTTTTCAAATTTATAATTGGTTTTAGTGGAGCCTTGTACCTTTCTTGAAAATTTCCAATGAAAAGGCATATCCATTTAATTATAATTGCGAAGAGAATAGAAATTTATAGAAACTGTAAAAAAACCCAGGTCTCTAGCATAATTAGAAATGCAGTTATGAACGAAAACATGATAATAAAACGTTTTGTTGAGTTCGGGGTCATGGCTTAGTTGATTAATTTAAGTCTTTAAGTTATTAGCGGTAGCGTGAAAAATTTAATAAGTAACATGGAATATATGGACTATTAAAATCTTCGATAGGTTACATTATTATTATTCGTACCGCGCATGTTAATACACCCTTACATTTCTTATTACTTAAATAACTATTTATTTAAAATGGATATACCTTTCCATTTGAAATTATCGAGAAAATTGTATCAATGAACAATATCCAGAGCTTCATAAAATACCTTGTCTTTTAAAACCGAGATCTTCCACCCAAAGATACATAGTGTTTTAACCTTACGCTTATGTCTTCAGCCATGAACTTACCATGAAGAACTGTAAACTTTCAATGGATGAATTGTTGATGAATTGTATGTAAAATTAAACGGGTTCTCGATCTAGATACATTTCAGTGTACCTTCATTTGGTATTTTCTTGAGGAAAATGTGAATTTCCGTTATTGCTCCTCGATTGTGACCCCCCCCCCTGCAAGAATTGGCGGCTAAAATCTTTTTAATACTTTTCTCAAGGACAATTTACTATACAAGTAATTTTTCGCATTAACGTGGGGTACATAGTTTCTGAGTTACAGTTGGTAGCTATGCTTAGTACATCACCCTGTATGTGCAAAAATAGTTAAAATATTGGTAGAGGGCTGCTTAACAATACCACATAAGAATACATTAATGAGACACACTATACTGCTACCACACTGATCTATACCAACAGACAGTCAAAACTGAACTTTAAATGATGCCAATGGTTAGTGACGTTTTTTTTTCATTTATATAAATTTGGTGGTCAAACACGCTGTACACAATCTAGCATGAAACTCAACAGGTTAACAGATATCTAATTATTTATGAAATATGATAAAAAAATAAGAAGAAAAATATTTTCTCCTTTACCAGCCTTATCTCTAGTACTGACATAGCTACTGATAGCTACTACTAGAAATAGCACTTGGGAGTTTTTGTGAAGCGTCTGCAAGCGTAACTCTTTAAAATGGAACTGGTCTCCTTCTAAATCTAACATTTACACAACACAACCAAAGTTTTTACTAAATTTACCACAACTGACTCTATGTTATTTAATATCATGCAAAATTGATGACAACTTTGGTAATATAAACTAGCCCCCATTCAATCATTGCAACATTATGTTCACATAGCTGAAAATAAGATCAATTTCTGGTTGGGGGGTCAACATTACTTTGACAAAATAGCAATATTAATTGAATAAATTATTTTACTTACCGATTTGATAATTCGGGAAGAATTGGCTGTAAACCTCTTAGATTATTAGCAAGGCATTCTCTACTCTGATGTGCATCACTACTATTCATGTATAAATCGATAGCTTCTGATTCTTCAACAATATCTCGTTCAGTGACAAAGGGTTTAAATGGTTCAGATTCTTCTTTTTTTTTCATAGAATAATTGTAATACTTTACAGCGTAAATTAGTGCATCTGGGTTGTTGCTTTGCTCCGCTTTCGTGAATAAATTTCCAATTTGACGTTGCCATGCTAAAGGTAAACCTTCGAGCTGCCCTGTTTCTTTATTCTTACTTACATGAATGTCGTGTATTACATTAGTGGGATGTCCTATTACCGGTCCATTTTCATCCCTTTGAGGGTTTCTTCGAAATATTCTGGCTATGTTCATTTTTCATAGGAAGGTTACAATATTCTTGCTACGAAACCGACATTATAGTTTCAAACATTAAAATTACTGTAAAATAGTTTACCTTTATGATATGTAGGAAAAGATTCTATACATTATTTCCTAAGAATATGACGTTTGTATCTTTCTAGGAGTGGTTAGCAATCTACGATATCTGTCATTTAATTTGATTAGTAACGAGGTAATTCTTCGCATGCGCACGCATGCGTATGAACTTAAAACTTATAACACACCATTGCCAGAGGGTTCAATCTACTGGCAAGCTAATATTTCATACACAGGACGTTCCACGAACTATAACCATTTACCATGGTTCATGGTATGAACATTTGAATATATTATTCAAAGCTTTGAACCGATTTTAGACGTAAGTTTTATAAAATAGCACATTATGCAACAAGTGCGTGAAATAAAGGTTTTACATTTTACGCATCGATGTTAAATGCTTCACGTAATAAATATTATCGTACCCAACAATACTGGTCAAAACAGTGACTAAATTGAAAGTGACCTAGGCATTTTGATAAATGGATGTAATGGATTTACATTTCAAAACTAACAGTAGTTGCGTTCAATGGACTCAGTAATTGTTATTGAACGCTCAACGGTTTGTCAATAGGTTTGTTCGTTTGTCTGCACTGAATATGAACTTTCTATACCTGCTCTAGAGTAGGTGCAGAGAGTGCATAGATGACGTCACTTCAGTTCAGTTAGTACCATTTAGTGCAGACAAACGAACAAACCTATTGAGTTACCCAGAATTCCCCATTTGCTTAGTTGCGCTGAGTTACGCTTAGTGTACATTTTTACGCTGAAGCGTTTTAATTCAAATATTGGGCGTTTCGTGGGGAGGAACTTATATCTGCTGGGTGATGTGCTATGGCTATGGTGCTGTTCTGTTTCTCCACCGTTCAAAATGTAGCAGGTTTTTTCTTCGATTTTCAACTCCTGGGTAGCTGCGCAGTTGGTTTTAATGTTTTGTTTCTTTCATTGTCAAATCACGCGCTACCATTCGGTGGCGCACGTACGTCAACTCATGGGTTGCTGCGCAGTAACAACTTCTCCTCCAATATCAAGGGGACTAGACCACTAACCTTGAAACTATACAGGATGTCCAAGATAAGATACCTTAAGAGATACGAAAATAGTTGGGTTAGAATGTTTTAATTGCCGGAATTGAATTCCTCGTGTTCGCTTATGTAAGAATGTCGAGTTTCAATTACATAACTTTAATAATAAAAGACTTATTCAAGGTTTTCGAACAGGGCAAATTTCAGCTTTTTCAGAATATTTCAGAAATGCTTGCAGTTATCTTGAAAGTGAATACATTTTCGCAAGGGGCATACATTTGTGCATCTTTTCTCTAATTTAACCAACTTCGTATCTCAAGGTAGCTGAGTTCCCCATGTACAGTCAGCGACAAATGTTTTCACCAGTATGATACCACTGAACACGTTTTTCTGAGAAATATAAGAGATACCATAACGTCGTTCTTATTGTTTTATATAGGTATGTTGGTAACACTGTTAACAAGATGAAATGAAATATAGAAATGTGTTATATTTCTCAGTAAAGCGGGTTACAGTGGTACAAGACTGGTGAAAACATTAGTCGCTGACTGTACATCATCTTATCTTGGATACCCTGTATACCGTGATAAAGGTTATACACCTCATTAATAAATTTTATGACATCACACCATAGTGTGTTTACATACAGGTTGAAACAATTTACATTTCAAATTGACAAACACCAACAACACGCACAGTCAAAATTTCAAAATGCACCGCAGCAAATGCAAGGCAGCAAATGTACCTAAACGTTTTCTAAATAACACCAATATAACCAGAATATTTATAAAACTACGCGATTTCATTCGCACAGTAACAATAGTAATTTACGTTATAAGTACGGTAAACTCAGTTTTACAGTAACGAGTCGAAATGTTTAAGGACGAGGCGACGAAGGAGCCGAGTCAGGAATTTTGAGACGAGTTACTGTAAGAGTTTACCGGACGTATGTCGTAATGCGTTTTATTTCATACTGCAGGCACTAAATCTTTGTTTAAAATTGAAAAAATTAAAAATAAAAATTTGAATTCATAATATGGACATCTATGAAATGGAAGTGTTTGTTTTTTGACTGTTTGTCTTGTCAAAACGGGAGAAAATTATAACATTTTTGACGAAGTTCTTAGTAAATCTATTGCACAATTAATGTCAATTTTAATATTTAGTTTCTTTTTAATTGTCATATTTATTAATTTTGTAGTTTTTTAGTAATAAATAGTTTGATTATCGATTTATTTCATTTGGTTTTTACCGGACCTGATACCGTAAAGTCTTATTTTCCGGACTCACATCGTTAACTTAAACATGGGTGTTACCATGCAGTATGAAATAAAATATTTTTATCTCCAAACGTCATAAAAGTGGCATTTAAATGACAGACTATTGGTAGTATAAGTTTCACTTATATGCTTAGGCAGATAAAGTACTTATATGCCTATAGCATTCAACTTTTATGGTGGGTTGCTACGGTAACATGTAGAAAGTGTCTATCAGGCAATGCGATTTTCGTATGAAGTGTAATGTTTCCCGAAATAACCTTGTTAATTAGATGTTTATTTTTGTATTATAATTTTACACGTTTGGAGATAAAATTACATATATTATTCGGAGTATAAGCGCTTTATGTGCTTCGGCTGATTTGGCTGCCTCACTACGATCGGCAGTCAACCAGCCTCAGCACATAAAGCTTAGCTTATACTCCTAATAACATAAATAACTATTGTTTTATATTATTAGTAGGTACCTACTGCACTGCAGATTGCTGGTCATGTGATCTAGCAGGTAATTATAACTTGTTATCTTAAAACCGTTAATTGAAATGAAACACAGTCAAACTTCCATATAACGAAATTCTCTATAGGACATAATACCTATGAGTAGGTGGGCAGTGGATGTTTCGTCCCCGTAATGATAGTTAATCCTAATTTGCTGAGAGTAATTTTTAAGCTGGATAGACGTTTCGTCCCGAAAGATAACAATTCATTATAATCGGTCAAGGTAATTAGGGTAATAACTTAATAAATTTGTTTTGTTTTCGATTCATGTTCTATTCAGCCTAATGATGAGAAAGTTCAAAAATTTTCAGATTATTTGACTAATAACTATATTGTAGAAGATTCACCATATCCCCTACATATATGGGCAGCAAAAACAGCTTCTAGTACGCGTACTACCAACGCCTGCGAATCTTTTCACAGGTTCTACAACAACAGTGTTAATTGTGCCCACCCTAACATATTCATGTTCGTCGATTTTGTGAAATGTTATCAAAGTGAAATATACATTAAATTGCAGGGCACTAATAAATCTGATAAACCTAACTCGGATACCCAAAAACGGGAACGCTATTTAAAGGCTAGAATAACTGAGTACGACAATAATAAAATATCGTGTCTTCATTTTGTAAAAATATCATCATATTATTTTAGTAATATTTTATAATACATTATACAGTGCGCGCATAAAGTTTGGAATAATGGAAATAATTCTTTTCCCGGCGGCAAAATTAAAGAAAAACGGTTTGACACGTCAAATTGATTTATTTTAAAAGAAATATTTTGAGTTAATTTTCATTTTTCTACCGCTTTCTGGTTTCAAGCAGTGACACCCCCTATTGTTTTGGCAGATTTGGATAGATAATGAAATTCTGAATTCAAAAATATCAACATTTATGGCATTCAGACTGATTGTTTCAGAGATATTAATTTTTGAATGTAATCAAATAAGTGATTTCTAAAATAAGTTTATTTTACTAACCAACTACTTTTTTGAGGAAACAATGTTGGTATGGTTCTTATACATACTGGAACTCACATTTTGTAACAGAAATCAGTACCTACCATTTCCTCGCAAAAAATTTTGTTTTTTTGGAAAAATAAACTTATTTTAGAAATCACTCATTTGATTACATTCAAAAATTAATCAGTCTGAATACCATAAATGTTGATATTTTTGAATTCAGAATTTCATTATCTATCCAAATCTGCCAAAACAATAGGGGTTGCAATTTAAAAAATATATCGATGACGGCACTGCTTGAAACCGGAAAGCGGTAGAAAAATGAAAATTATCTCAAAATGTTTCTTTTAAAATAAATCAATTTGACGTGTCAAACCGTTTTTCTTTAAATTTGCCGGGAAAAGAATTATTTCTATTATTCCAAACTTTATGCGCGCACTGTATGTACCTATAGAGATAACTAATAAATATCTAGAATTGTATGTAGGTATATGTTTCTTTGGGGACGAAATGTCAAAGGAGATTATCTTAAGTACCGGGGACGAAACGTCAATGGAAGTTAACGCTAATTACGTCTTCGGGACGAAACGTCCATCGCCCGAGTAGGTACCTAACGAATTTTTTTGTGGAACTTTACACTTCAATATAAAACCCATACAAAAAAACTTCCATATAGCAAAGTTTCTACATAGGTAACTAATTTTTCGTAAGACTATGGTAAAACTTAAAACTTCAGAATAATAATTCCAAAAATCCAGGAGAAATCCAGAAACGTCATTAACAAAGTCTAATCTCAGTTGAAAGAATGTAACTTAAAAGGTATTTTCACCTAATTGTTTTGCTATATAAGTCTGGAATTTGTAGAAGTTCTTTTAAATCAGCAATTAATAACTTAAGCGCAAATATAGTCATTAGCAATTGTTTTGTATCTTAAACAAAAATTAAACAATCCGATGGCCAGATCAGAACAGTAAAATTACAGACTTTTTTGATACCTATGTAAATGATTTTTAAAAGAATTAAAAAAAATCTACAAAATTTTGATATAGAGGTAGTACCTAACGAATTTTTTTTTTCGGGACATTGTTATATGGAAGTTTGACTGTATTTGCAATGAACAAAATAAAAAAATACGAATTTGGCGAATAGTTGAAATAAATTTGCAACAGGATTTTGCAAAATAAACGGTTTTTTAGTTGGCAAATTAATGTAGGTATTTTGTTATGCTGGTAATGTAAAATCCTAACTTTTTTATGGGGTTCAGCGGGTACATAAAAAAAATCCATAAATTGAACCCTAATTTTTTTTTCTAATTTGTAAACACTAACCAATGATTGAAACAGCGTAATAATGAATCCATAATATTTGTAAATTTATCTGATCGACATGGGATATATTGGGCATTATAAGACATTTTAGAGCATTATATTCTATTTTTACAGCATATCTGCCCAGTTTTAATTACGACTAGGTAGGTACTTAAAAAAAACAGTGCTATTATCAAAGACTACGTCTTTGCTATTATGGAAAATTGGGTACCTTTTGCTGCTAAACACGACTAAAATTGAAAGTTTTCCATGCAGTTGAATAGAACCCATTTGCGATTGACAAATTTAGCTTAGTACCCAACTATTTTGCAGCTACCCTATAATTTTTAGAAAGTGAGGTTCTACATCAGGCTAAGTTTGATTCATGTGCCCACCACCAGGGATCGACTCCAGCGCTCCAAGCGGCCGACACTTTTTTCACATTCGTTTTACCGTGGCCATTAATGTGCAACACATATTATCTTCTTGCTACTTGTCACTCTTTGCGAATTTTTAGCAGCAGGTAGCAAGTAGATGCGTATCACAACTTACTACAACTTGTCAAAGGGGTTATGCTTTTCCCCATGACTATTACATACTCAACCATGGCCAAGTGGTAAAAATAATTATAAACTAGCCGAACTAGCGGACATTCTGGTTGCTGTATGAGAAACACTCAATTCTAACCCCAAGACTTATATCAACACTTCCGTAATTTATTATTTTAGAGGATATGCATATTACTCAACCATATTTTCATTTGAAACAGCAACAGCTAGTATTTACTTCAAGCAAAATAAAAATATCATCTAATTTTTAATTTAGTTATGCATTTTTCTGATGGTTAAGCTAACAACGAAAAAAAGTTATAATTACAATGCTAAATATTTTGACTAGAGATATACAAAAAACATTATCAAGTATGCCTTAATTTTTTGCTAGTTCTCCGATAGTATTTACTTATTCAAGAGATATTGTAAGCTTTTATTGCTTTCAGTTTTAAAACTCCATACCATTAACTTTTAATAAAAACTTTGATATAAATGACATGATTTATAAATATATTTACAAATATTCTATATACAAATTTTCTTATTGTAATAAAATGTTACGATAATTTACAATATGCTTAAAATTGTATCTATTAATGTACTTGCAAAATCCTCCAATCTAACAACTGAAATAATCTAACAATAACAAGTATGTATTTACAAGGGCTATAAATACAGGATACATTTAACAAAATTTTACAACAATTCAATATCGAGAAAAACATTTAAAACAAAATAGGTACAAAAAAATTCAAATTAGGTATAAAATTTGGTATGTCTAATTATGATCGAGAAACTATTAGATCAAATAGGCAGTGTTCACTTAATAAATTAATAAGTGCATTATTATGATCGAATCATACATGAACACTATTTAATGTGCTTATAAAACATGTACTTTCAGTATCACTAGCCACTTAAAAAACTGATCAACAAATCCATAGTTAAGAGATTTGTGCTGATTTGATGAAAATTAATAAAATATAATATACATAAAAAACACTTCCATTCTGCTTGCTTCCGTCAATCACTGTCAGACATCACCTTTTTTCGCTTTTTAGCCTGTTTTGGTTTTACTATTTCTTCCTCCTGAAAATAATACAATAATTAAATATCTTAAGAGGAGTAACATTATCCATTTAAAACTAAAGTCCGTTACGTAAAGAAATCAATATAACTGATTGCTTATACAGCCTTAAAGTCTTAGTACGTCGATACTACATGCTAATGCCTTATAAACCAAGACCAGCTCTAGACGTTTAATTCAGAATTTTGCTTAATTGGGAGGATTTGTAACTCCCTTGGTGATCTTTATCCAAAGATATGTAATTTATTACTATTTATTTTTGGAATTTTAGACTAAAATATCCACTTTTTAATTGTCATTTTTAATGTTTAGACGACTTTCTTTTTTCACTATTTCAAAATAACTGAAAAAGGTATTTTTTACTGACAATTCAATTCATATTCCTTCAGCCAATCAGAAACGATCTTTTTAAAAATCGAACCAATCAGAAAGCTATTTTTACTAACAATACTTATGACAACTCAAAAGTTAAAATCAGTCGATGTTCTTTTTAGTAAAGTACCGACACAAGGCGAAGTTTTAAACTATTTTAATGAACGAGGCAATAATGACGACATAATCTCGAAGTCGGTGTGCTGCTTGCGTGTTGATTTTTATTTCAAATTTGAAATAAGCTTTAATTTTTCCTTTAACTGTATTTTTTGACATAGTTGTTACTGTAAATATTAGAAAAGAGCGGAAATAATTTTTAAGTTAAATTTGATATTAAAATTCACACGATAGAAGGCCCCCCTTGTGGCAAGTAGAACTAGATCGTTATTGTTGCCTTCGTAAACATCAAAATTCGTGTCGGTACTTTAGAAAAAACAAACGACTGGCTTTGTCAAACGCAGTCAAACGCCAAAGCCGGGTAGCTCAGTTGGTGCGGACAGGCCACCAACCTATGCCTACTTAAGGTGGTGATTTAGCGTATGTTAAAAATGAGGCAATTCACGATTTACGGGAGCATATAAGAATCAAAAACTAAGACCCCCAGAGCAAAATGATAAATACATAAAATACTGTAGGAAGATGTATGAACAATATGTGCTATTTTTTATTCCTCAAATATTTCTATTAGTTACAATAATTAGAACTGAATATAGCACAAATATAATCAACATTTCTCAGTTATGAATCTCCAAATATTTGATACTTTTAAGGCAAAAATCCAAAATCCAAGATATACATATTGTAGTACATATATCTGACATGAGTTTCATCAAAAGTATTAACAGATTGGCCTTGTAATTAAAACACCTTAAACGCTCCAGATAAATACGACGTAATTTATAAGAACGGCATTTATTTGGGTATCCTAGTTAAAAACCATGTCGGGTAAAGAAGGAAATCAGCGAGAAATGGTTGATGTGTAATGTAGCGTCTGTATTCCAGGTGTCACGGCTAAGTTCCGAACGGCGCAGAAATATATCTTCCTTCTCATTTAATTTATAGTATGTTTACACATCCCTGCAATGAACAGGTTTGTTCTAACCGAATAGGGAAAAATATGCAGTGAATAAGAAAATAAAATTAAAACTTTTATTGAAAATTATAAAAAAAAACATATTCTTTATAAAGACATACATAAATATTGAGTCACTGATTTTTTAATGTTTTACAGAAATCCTTACGGTTGTTGCTATTTCTAATTTTAAGAGCTAAGCAACTGTTTGTTTACAGTTGTTGGCTACAATTTTTTAGTTAGTTCAAAATTAGTGAACAATAGTAGATTGTCTTATTACGGTTAAAAGAGTATCATAAACATTTTTTTCAACATGTTAACGTCATAATATGAAAATATAGTATATGGAAATATTGTAGACCAAGTACTAATCTTCTATTATAAAAAAATACTCGTATTTTAAACTAGAATTGATTTTTATGATCACCGACAGTAGTAATTGGTTCGCGCCCTATACATTCCAAAACCACAAGGATATTTTTATATTTATATATTTTTATGATTGTTTATCTGTAGTATGCATATAAACTATATCCTTTTTAAAAAATTCACTAGTTTTCTAGATAATCAAAAAATAAAAATTGTTGGTTGTTAAATTTTCGAAGACAATTCTTGGCCTACTTGACGTCATAATATAAAAAAATTATTTGGACAATTTGTTGAGCAAATGGTGCTACATAAGAAATAAAACTTTGCAAAACCAAAAAATCGAGTTTGATTTCTGTGTCCACGAATTGTGAATTGGAACTATTTATACTGTGCGCCACGCGCGCCGCGGCGTGGTTTAAGAGCGGAAGAACCTAATTTTTAAGTTGGGCCAAATTAAAAAAATTGGAATTTTGTGAACTCCATAGACCAAACAATATAGTGTCATTATTAAAATGGAAAAAAAATATTTTATCGTTGTTAGTTACATACAGAAATGTTGGTGTTTGCTTGTGGTCGAATTTGCGACAAAATATAAGCCATACTTAATCAAATTTTGATTGAACAAGGATTGTTCTATGGGAAATACCGAATACTCGTTCTAATTAGTATGGATTACTAATACGAAAACTACTATTTTCAAATTGTTTAATTATTCTGGTCATTAATAATCACTATTAAAACGAAAAGTGGAAACATTTGTTTTGGTATTAGTTATAAGTAGAATACCATTAAACTATTATATTAAACTATTGCTAAGACGTCCGCCATATTGAATCCGCCATCTTGAATTATACAATTTTGAAATCAGATTTGAACTCGGTGATCCTAAAAACCCCCAGAAACCAAATGTCATCCAAATCGCACAAGTACTTTTCGAGATATTGAGTTTTTTCCGCAAGCCCATATAACCTGACCACTGTGCGCCGCCGCCCCGTAGCCGTGCTGCCGCCGTTGCAAATGTTTTTGGATTTTCAAAATTAATTTTTCTTCATGTTATAATAACAATAACAAAGTTGCTTATTGTACTGTGGAAAGCAAACGCCCTGTATACGTGATATACATTTAGAAGAATGCACAATTATATACTGAATAAATTTTATATTTAAACTTCTTTCATATTTTGACTAATAAAGGCGCTATAGGAGCATCAATTTCCGATTTTCAAAACCTCGTAGAGGGCGCCACAGTGGAGTTCTGGCGTTCATCAAAAAACAAAAATGTAGCTAATACCAAGCTGCATAAGTGTAGAAAATTTAAACAAAATCGTTAGACCAGTTTTTTTGTAATGATTTTTCAAAAATTGCAAATTTTTTGGAAGAGCGCGGCGCCGATTTATTAAATATTTTTTTTCATGGTGTAGTACCACCAAAGGGCTTTGAAAGAAGTTATTGCGAAACCTGATCAGATAACTGGTTTTTGAATTAGGGGGCGTTAAAAGTCGAAATTTTGAAAAATTCATAGCGGCCGCCATTTTGAAGTTAGAGAGTCCGCCCAAAAACTTTTTCCCTTCAATTGTAGTCTTCTTTTATATTCCCCAGATTTGCAAAATATCGCTTCTGAAAAAAATGGTACCAAAAACACATATCTACCTTCCGCTTCCGGTTTCGGATTTTTTTGAAAAGCTTATTTTGTCGATGAAGTTTCGATATATCCCTTCATTTCAAATTTCATCAAAATCGGTCCAGTAGTTTTGGCGTTACATACATACATACCCACGCATCCACCCACCCACAGATAGACATTTTTTCTAGACCACTTTTTTGGGTTCCTGGGGGTCCAAAACACGTATTTCCGTGAAAATCTCGATTTCGAAAATTTTCATGATATCAATACTTCCCCTATAGCAGTGGTTGATTAAAAATCATTAAAAATGTCCAAAAATTCAGTTTTATAATCGCACGATATAAAGCAGGTAATAGGCAAAGGAAATAACAGTGAAGATAAAAAACTAAATGCAACTTGTCTGCAGACGAGAGTATAAAAAAGTGGTAGAATAGTTGAAATTGTAGAAACATATCAATGGGTAGCTATTGCATTTTAGTACTACTATTCACCACTATGCGGCAGCATTCGCTTGACCCATTATAAACAGAGCTCAACCGTCGCTGGTATATCGCCACCTTAAGATCGCCATTAGTGGTTATAAAATGACTCCTCTGTGGGGGGGGGCATGATGTGCACTTTTCCGTAGTGGGAAATTCAAAATAAAATCAGCATTATGATGATTATAGAAATAATAAATATTAAATAAGTACAATATATATTTTAACGGGAAATAATAAATTAAAATCGATATTTTATTTAATATTTATTATTTCTATAATTATGGATTTTAACAAAGTACCGCTTGAAAACGTCAATTATGATGATTATTTTTGATAATACTTCTGTAATCCTATATGTAATTTTAAGGTACACTAAAAGTAAAAATAAACTATGAATTGCCCAAATGTAACCTAAGAGAATGTTGTAAATAGAGGTTGACGGTGTTATCATCGCGACAAAACCACGGAATCACTAGATGGGGCTACTAAAATTTCCGTTTAACCACACTTTTCAGATATGTCATATCTGAATTTACCTGAACTAACTGGAATGTCGTCTACACAAACTGCATAAGGAAAAATTTCCTAGAAAGTGCATATCATGGCAGCCTCCATGGTGGAATCATTTTCTTAGAGACGATGCCAAACAAACAGCAGTCCATTTTAAGTATTAAGCCGGGATTACATTGGTAGTGAATCACGAACGTGGCTCACGCTTAAAGTAATTCGTGTCATACGCTTGCGTGCAATCGTTTCGTGAAGGTGACGTTTTGCGTTTACACTTGTCAAAGTGTTTTCCGAAAAGTGTTCTGTACAGGCGTGAACATGGAGTCGTTTGTGCTGGAAGCTACTATTGCAACCTGCGAAATAATAGCCGCAGAAATTTTAAAGACTCAGATTTTGATGAAGAAAAAAAAAAGAAAACAAGAAAGAAGAGAAGATGGTGGACCAGGGAGTGGATTTTGAATAGAAATGTTACTTGATGAATTTGGGACACTCATTGCTGTCAATACCTAACCAAACATCGACTGAATTTCACCACTTTTTTTGACAACTGATCCCTTCACGACTGTTTGTAGGCGTGAAACATTAAACATGTCTAATATCAACCCTGTCGTGGCGTGAATTGTTCGTGAAACAATCGTACTTCACGAAAATCTAGTTACATTAGTCGTGGGAAAAGAGTGAACCACGAAAGCGTGAGCCACGTTCGTGATTCACTACCAATGTAATCCCGGCTTTAAGTTCGTGGGACAGGCGTATGACGCCACGCTCGCATTTGGCTCCGAATACATACAGGGGCCACGGAACCGGGGGGTGGCAGAGGGGGCTTGAGCCCCCCTAAGCAAATCCTCGCGTTTTTAATCAAAATTAAAAAACAAAATTCTTGGTCTCCATGAGAAAGCAATAAAATTGCAAAATTTCCACTTAAAAATTTCTAGTTTAAAAGGTTTATTATAAAGGACCATTGTAAATTAGAAATTATATGACCGTTTCAAAAATTGTGCAGAAGTTTATACTACACAACATATAAAAAACATCTGGTTGCGATTTATTTTATGATGTTTTATGACACCAAACGTTTGCGCTTCTAACCTGCCGTTCCTTCAGTGAGCATAGTCGGCGTTTCTTTGGGTGGTGAACACAAAGTTGTAGTTGGAAAAGTGAAAGGAAAGTGGTGTTGTCGTTTACCAGTTTTACCTATTGTTTTTAGTTAAGTTTAAAATCATTGAGTATTATTAAATTATTATTAAGTTATCGGTATTATAATAATACTATATTATATAATTATATTAAGTTAATATTGTTGTGTGAATATTGAAAAATGTCTGCTGAAAAATCGAAAGAAATCTTTATCCTTGTCCTTGAGTCAAAAATTATTTTGTTTTGGAGAATTGCTGGATAATATTAAAACATAAGTCATGTGATACCTACGTTAAAAAATAGTACTCATTTTTTGAAATAATGAAATTTATTTTGGAAATAATGAAATGTTTTTTCTCGATTATTGTTTTTCAACCGCAAATTTGCAATTTCATTTCTAAAAAGTTTAACATTTTGAAATTTTTTATTTGGCATTCAAATTCTCAGAAGCTCGTACAACGCGTTAAAAATTGACCACGGCCACTTTTGAAAAAAAAATCGCGTGCGGCGCATTTTTTTGCTCGCTTCGCTCGCGTTTACCGCTCTGCTGCCCCCCCAAGTTCAAAACACTTCCGAGGCCGCTGAATACATAGCACTTACACGAAGCAATAATAATAAAAATTTTTTACTATTTGGCAACTTAAGTTTATGAATTTACTGAATAGCATTATAAGAACAACTATATATTAGTCCTCCTATTACTCTGTGCTACGAAACGAAACATAAATGTATTATTACATACTGCTTTAATTTATTTTGCAGCAAGCATCAATATCGCTAGATTTATCTCTTAGGCCCAATTGCACCGATTACAGTTAATTAATAAGCGTCTCTTAAAAAATTAATTCACATGGATACAATTGTTACAAGAATTGTATCCATGGCAATTAAACTTTTAAGCGACGCTTATTATTTAAGTGTAACCGGTGCAATTGGGCCTTATTCTTCAAAAACTTGAGTGTAGTATAATTATTACCCCGGAGTATAAAATTCTGTTACTTTATCCAATACGGATTGACAGTATGACAGTATCAGGGGCCCTTTCCCGTAGCGAATTTTTCGTATTGACAATCGTGACGCCCGTCACTTCTAGCGTTTTTAGGATGGCGATAGCGTTTTGTGGCTATGATCATGCCCTTGTCAGATTTGAGATTTGAAAAGCGTAAACGATAAATATCACATCTGACAAGGGCATGACCATAGCCCCAAAACGCTATTGCCATCCTAATAACGCTAAAGTGACGGACTTCATGATTGCCAATTCGAAAAGTAGACTTCAAAAACCCATTTTGTTCAATTTACAGAATGTTCAATAAACTGAAACAGCTCTACGATTATGATTGATATGCATTTATGCAATAGAACAGTAGATACCCTAAATTTGAAAAAAATATAATGTTATTGTAAAATTCTTAAAAATGGGGGATTTCAAATTTGGAAAAACACATTTTAAAATGTAACTTTTTGATCCAAATCTTATAATTGGTAGTCATTTCATGATGATTTGTATTCTGTCCTTTACGAGATCGTTTTACGGGTACATTAATTTGAATTAAAAGTCGGAAAGTATATTCATTGTCTTCCTTTATTTTCTTGTTTAAAGGAAGGGCATATTTTGATTTTTCCTCAGATATTTTTGAGCATTCGAGACTTGCAGAGTCGGTTAAATTAGCAAAGTTGGGCAGAATTACAAAGGAAACGTTGTCGTTTTTAATCGACTTTGTGAAATAATTTGAAAAGGCTGAAAAACGATTGTATTTTCAATTCGAATATTTTCGTAAAATTCGCAGATAGAAGAAAATTAGTAGGTAGGTACTACAAGAATATTAGAAAAAAATACTTTTACGATCTCGTTTTGTTTCTTTTTTTTAAATGGAACTCATAGTCAAATTTGAAACCGTTAAATAGGAAATTATTTTCTGATTACAAAAATGTAGATAGATACCTATAGGGTTCGCTATCTGTCGTTATTTTATTTAGAATTTATTTCTCGAAAATAAAACAAACCACGATTGTGAAAATAATTTTTCTAATACTGCGTAAGAATATCTATTAGTCATCTCTCTTGTACTTTTCTTCTATCTGCGACGGTTACGAAAATATTTTGAATCGACTATTCAAGCGTTTTTCGGTTTTTTCAGGTTACCTCAGAAAGTTAGGAACATTAATCAAAAACGAAAACGGCGTTAGACCTGTCCTGTAATTCTGCCCAAATTTTCTAATTTAACAGATTTTGTAAGTTTTACAATAACAAAGTTACCCATACAACGCGGTAGTATATTGTCACCCTGTATTTATTCCTCTTGTAGGTCTTGTATGAGCTGCCTTACACATTTGCTTTTTAAAGTTTAATACTGATGGTTTTACAAAAAAACTTGGTCACCGCAACTCTAGTTCTAAATTTTTCAACCACGTGGCGACTTTTTCGATTTTATTTGGAAAATGACAAAGAATAATAGGAATTAATATTTTCTACGCAGTAATTGGCCACTTCATAAAACAATCCGAATCTGGCCGTGGACATACATAATATGTACTTTGATTTTTTTTTATGTATAGATTTGGGTAGTGCACAAACCGAATTTCATAGATATCTATCGGGGGTTTTCTTAACTACTTAAAGAACAACATTTTTGGAGCCACCTTTCAGAGGTCAGTATGCCGTTTAAAAAAAGAAATTGGGAAAAACAAAAAAATACGTATACCCTAATTTTCGGTGGACATTGTGCCCCTCTGTACAAGCGATAACGAGCAATGATTTAGATCAATGCAAACAGGTTGTTTGAAAAGTCACGGAGACAGTCGATGGTAAGCTGTTGAGTATGGTAAAAATAGTTAAAAAAGTCTTTGGACTTTACCGTACGCTTGTAAGTTGTTGAAGAATGAAAAGAGATAAATCTGGCAACGTTGATGCTCACAGAAACAGCGTGTATAAAAATTGACGAATGAGCTACACGTGGCGATGTCCTCGTAAAATTCTGAATCAAAAATCTTAATACAAAATGTTGTACCATGCTTTCGGTGTTCTAGGAACAATTTGAAAGAAACATACATTTGGCCACAACTCACAGGGATCGTACGTGAACATTAAAGAAAATGAAATTTAAAAAAATGAAAACTATACGAATAATCACTAGAAACGCAGAAATGACACAAAATTAGACAAATACGTCAATACGGTAATAAACTCGGTAATAAATAAATGTTAAAAACAAATGTTTGAAACAGAAATACAACATCTACGCTTAAATAATCTTCAAAATTCTTCTTTATTCTAAATTCCAGCTCTTTGTGTCAACAGATATTAAATAATAACGCTTATTGAAGGGATTTACACTTTAGAGACCTCATGCAGACGGAGGAAGCATAGGCCAAAATTTTAGCATTACGAATTTTGCTTCCTAATTTTACGAGGAACATCGCCGCACGTCAATTTCACCAATTTATACACACTTGTATAAATTAAAGCATTACGCCGAGGTGATGATACAGTGAAACACAAATAACTTTGCGGTTGGGTATAGCTCGTCAGGAATAGGAACAGACCTGACAATCGCGCTAATAGCGTCCTTATGTCGAGCGTTCCACGGCTGTTCCTATTCTTGACGAGCTGTAGGCTATGGAAGGAGTTCTGTGGTCTGTTTTTTAACTAAGTGAATACAAAAGCCAGATTCACACTAGAAATGTCACTAGAAAAGAAGACTTCCGAAGTTTTGACGGTAAATTTGAATTTTTATCATGTTTAAAATTTACAGCTGAAATGAAAACTAATTTAATGTATTTTGCCTGAATTATGTCACTGTCTGCGCCTAGAAAAATAATTATCAAATCACGTCAAACGTCAAAATTTATACAAATTACTTAGCGGTGTGAAACCGGCCTGGCCGCAGCCAATCACAGGTGTGGATTTTGGCGCGACAAATTTGAATCGCTCCTCCTAGTTAAAAAACAGACCATAATGATAATTGATTTTTACTTAATTTGGTAGCCATTATAAATGTGGGGGCTGACCACAACGGCCACCGGTCACCTCATATTTTGGCCGTTATAGTCATGGTCACAACGGCCACCTCGGTCACAACGGCCACCTATAAGTTTTGGTCACAACGGCCACCTTGGTCACATCGGCCACCCAGACCCGTGGTCACAACGGCCACCTTGGTCACAACGGCCACCCTTGTTTATAATTTGTAACACCAAACAACGCTGGTCACAACGACCACCTTGGTCACATCGGTCACTCGAATCAGCTATTTCCAATAAAACCTTCACGCAATAATATATATTTGCACAAAATAAATACATTCCCTAACAGTGTTCTAAAAAGTAAGTAGGTACCTATACTGAATACGCGATATTGTTCAAGCTTTCGTGCAAATATACATTATTGCGTGAAGGTTTTATTGGAAATAGCTGTTACGAGTGGCCGATGTGACCAAGGTGGCCGTTGTGACCAGCAGAATCGGGTGGCCGTTGTGACCAAGGTGGCCGTTGTGACCAGCAAACCCGAGTGGCCGTTGTGACCAAGGTGGCCGTTGTGACCACGGGTCTGGGTGGCCGATGTGACCAAGGTGGCCGTTGTGACTAAAACTTATAGGTGGCCGTTGTGACCGAGGTGGCCGTTGTGACCATGACCATAACGGCCAAAATATGAGGTGGCCGTTGTGACCGGTGGCCGTTGTGACATAGACTCATAAATGTCATATTATAAATGTTGGTTATGTTGTAACAGCCGATAAATCAGTAGCGACGATTTTTGTGATTTTAAATATTCAAGAAACTATAAATATTTCATCGTCACGAACTTATATTTAAGATGGACTGCCATTAGTGGTTAAGAAGTGTCTCCTTCCTGGGGGGCCGCCATGATGCGCACTTTGCCGTAGCGGAAAATTCAAAATAAATCAGTCATATTCAAATAATAATTATTTTTGATAACACGTATTCTAATCCTATAATTTTAAGGTATACAAGTAAAAATAAACTAAATTGCCCACATGTAACCTAAAGGAATGTTTTAGCTAGAGGTTGACGGTGTTGTCATTGCGACAAAACCACGCAACTATAATACTAGATGGGGCTACTAAAATTTCCGCTTAATTTACATCAAATATGTTACTACAATCTCGTGCACACGAACTGTATCGGGCAAAATTCTTTAGAAAGTGCACATCATGGCAGCAGTCCATTTTAAATATCAATTTGTGGGCAGGGTGCGCACGCTAAAGGTGTATCTACGTCATCAATTTTTTAATGGCGTCCATGACGTCATGAATTACTCTGTTTATATTTATTTATTGTTTCTCAAAACGTCGTTTGCTTTAATGTGTTTCTCAAACTGTCAGAGTGACGTTTGAGCAATATGAACACAATAAAAAAAAACAACAATGATCATGTGCTTAAATAAAAACTTATAGGACGAAAAAGATACTAATTAGTAAACGTTTTTATTTTTTGCAGGAATAATATGAATACAACTACTAATTAATAAAAATAATAACTGTAAAATAACATTCTATGGGCTTATAAAAAGCATACTTTTAATACGCAAAAAAAATTACAGTTTTATACTGTTTCAAGATTGGTACTTACCAGAAAAAGCGATTGATGACGTAGATGCACCTTTAGCGTGCCCCGACTATACCTGTTTTAAGCCTAAAACAATTGCGATATTTTCTTTTCGTTTTCATTTGTTAAATTCGAATTTGCAGCCAAATTTAATCAATCAAAACAAAATGAAAAATTCGCACACAAATCATGATGTTGGCGCTGAATTGGGTATGTGATGCAAACTCAGTTGATGTTTTTTTAAACAAAGTACCGACACAGCGTATAGATAAAACCTATTTTGCTAGCAATAAATGACGACATATTCTACGGAGACGGCGCTGCTGACGTGTTGATTTTAATTTCAAATTTGAAATATACTTTTCCGACGACCACTATGAAATGTAACCAAATTCGCACCGTTTACTGTTACTGAAAATTGTATATTTCGCATGGCAACGAAACCGTGTGATATGAGCGTGTGCAATATATTTCACACGCTAGACGATAAAAAATAGTTGGCCACTTTGAAAATCGTCATTCATTTTATTAAAAATTAAATATTGAAACGTCAAATTGTAGCAAATGCAACGAAGTGCAGTACCTACTAACCTGTTACTAGCCGAATTTTTATTAAGAAAATTGGTAAATTGTAACAAATAAAAGAGGTAAATACTTTTAATTCACATAATTTTATATTTTATTTAGTTTTGCTGTTGATATGGATGATATGGATGATAAAATGTTATAATTCATTAATTTTTTTATTTTGCTATTTTTAAAACAGAATTAAGTGGTGATCGGAAAACTTGTGGTCGTCGGAAAAGTACAGTGTACAGCTCGTGCTGAATGGATATTTCAAACTCGTATGCTTAAGCCACTCGCCAAGGCTCGTGGCTCAAACTTTCATACTCGTTTGAAATATCCAATTTTCAGCACTAGTTATACAATATACTATTTTGCACGATCGGTCTTTTTTGTTTACTTACTAGATTCGATGCAAGCGGCGTTTGAGAAACAATAAACGCCTAGCTCCACGGCTAACGTGGATATAATTCTGACACAAAATTCACGGCATTACGTCATTAATTCGGCGACGCGAATACGAGCTGCACCTACTGCGCATGTCCGGGGACTTGATTCCATTATGAAAGTTTCAAACATTTTCATATTTTAAATTGATTTTTAATTAATTTTCAAGTTGAATATGACCAATAAAAAACACTAGAGTAAAGTTTCTCTAAGGGCCGGTTTTATAAAGTCTGGTTGACCGACGGTTATCTCAACCACGATCAATTGTTATGGATACGATTGTTTTTTAAGAATCGTATCCTTGACAATTGCTCGTCGTTGAACCAACCATCGGTCAACCAGACTTTATAAAACCGGCCCTAAGGCCCGGTTGCACCAACGTATTTAACTACGAGTTTAGCTAAACCAGGATCAATAGGCATGGATACGATTGTTCGAACAATTGTATCCATGCCAATTGATCCTGGTTTAGCTAAATACGTAGTTAAATACGTAGTTAAATACGTTGGTGCAACCGGGCATAGGTCCGAGCGATTGATTTTGTTTGTAGTTAATAATTATTATCATTAGATTTCTCAGAAACAGACTTTTACGCCTTGGGAGTAGGCAACCAATTGTACGCATCTCTGTCCCTATATTCTCAGGAAGCTGAAATAATTTTCCTAGTCCCCAGACATGCGCCGAGTCGGCCGATAAACATCGCCCCATGATAATGAAGTAATGCCGTGGATTTTGTGTCCGAATTATATCCACGTCAGCCGTGGAGCTAGCAACGGCGATAAACAAATATAAACAGAGTAATTCATGACGTCATGGACGCCATTAAAAAATTGATGACGTAGATGCACCCTTAGCGTGCTATATACCTTGTATGAAATAATAACTTTCTGTGACTTTGTTACAATTTTTATGTTCATTCTTTAAATTGCATATAACATATATCACAAGACGGCCGTTTTTGTACAAAATTGAATAATCTTTCATATTTTAAAGAAAAAAAAAATTGCAGTTGCCTAATAGATAGCATTAATATTCCGGGTGAAACGGACAACTTTTAACTGCTCTCATTGTTTATCAATCAAGCATTATGTCTTAATAAACTTGATTTTTTTTATATACGCTGAATTACTTATTCTAAAGACATTCTTTCTGATGAATATCTGTTGTTAATATTTTTTTCAATACTTTGCAACACTGCATTGTAGTACTACTTTATTAAAACATTTAAAATAAAGTCGGTGTAAGCATGCAATGTTGTTAAATTTAAAAATTTTAAAATACGAATAACTCGTAAAAACTAAATATATTAGGACAAAATCGCTTACACCTTTTTAACTCAGTTTTAACATGATAATCGCGTAGTGCTCTCCGTGTCTGCCATTTAAGAAACACCCTGTATACACGTAAGAGCTCATAATTTGAATTAAATGTTAATTTCACTTCCTGTATCGCCGGAAGTGACCCCAGCTTTCTTATATCAAAAGCAACACCCTGTATATTTTCGCATATTTCAACTGAAGATTAAATTCTGCATATAATGGGATGCGGAAGAATCGCCCCCCACATTTCGCCCCCCACATTCCGCCCCTGCACATTTCGCCCCCGCACATTTCGTCCCCGCACATTTCACCCCGCACATTTCGCCCCCGGGGGTTATAATAATGCACTAAAAAAAATTTAATAATTTAAAATATTTTAATTTCAAAGTTGAAATAAATGAACCCCGATTTAAAAGTTAGTTATTTGGCCTTAATGGCATCTAATGACTATTTTGATGGGCTTTCACTTATCTTTTAGGATAATTTTAAATAATGAAACATGAAATTAAAGTTGGCTGCTGGGAATCCAGTGTCTGTGAGAAACAAAACCTACGCAGCGATTGGGGCTCGCTTGCAGACTATCGCTGCACTTTGAAAATAGAAATATTTTAGAATATTTAAGAGGCATAGCCTACAATAATTATACTTTCTAATTTTATAATAATAAAAATATTATTAAATATTATCAATAGTCATTAGATGCCATTAAGGCCAAATAACTAATTAACTTTTAAATCGGGGTTTATTTATTTCAACTTTGCCAATACAATATTTTAATCTCCCGGGGGCGAAACGTGCGGGGGTGAAACGTGCGGGGGCGAAATGTGCGGGGGCGGAATGTGGGGGGCGAAACGTGGGGGGCGAATCTTCCGCGAACCGCATATAATAGGGTCAAGATATTACAGTTTTGAGAACTTATAAATTTTTAATTTCAAAAATATATTTTAATTCTAGAGTGCCATGACTTACTGAATTTTGTTCATATCGTTACCACTGAACTTTTCTAACACTGTTTAACATAATAAAAAGTGAATAATTAGTTCGTTAACGCCTAGTATCAATTTGTTTTATTCGAATAGGTATTTATTTTCTTTTTTTATAAAATGTCAACGTCAAAAATTTAAATTCTGTCAAATTAAACATCATCTGTTGGCGTTTCATTTTAAATGACATCATCCATTTTATATTTTTTGCTTAGTTACAAATAAACAACTTCGCTTCCCGGCCTTGTACTGTAATGTGCCATTTCCCGGACTTGAATTAATACCGTGAAGTGTTATATACCGGACAGTATGAAATAAGGGTTAGTATGTGACATTATTTAGTACTTGTCGAGTACTTGTTATAAATAATTATGTTACACGATTTTATACAAATACTGTAAGACATATTATTGATCTAGCCCTAGCGTTTATTAATAGGTATTTTGATAAATATAACAATTCAAGGGAAAATGTATCAGTGTGGAACCTTTGCAAAATAGAATTCTGAATCCCTAGACTAAAAATTGTATCTGTTACCTACCTGCCAACTTCAGGAAAAATAAAGTGTTTATAAGTTTATTGCACAGGGTAAAAGTTTATTTTATTTATTTTTTGTTATGTTAAGCAGTTTTAGAAAAGTAAGCGACAATGAACAAAATTCAGTAAGTCATGCGCTCGAGAATTAAAACATATTTTTGAAATTAAAAATTTGTAAGTTCTCAAAACTGCAATATCTTGACACTATTATATGCAGGATATGATCCCGAGTTGAAATATGCAAAAATATACAGGGTGTTACATTTGAAGTAAGAAAGTTGGAGTGGAGTAATTTCTGGAAAAACCAGAAGTGAAAGATTATTAACATTCAGTTCAAATTATGAACCCTTATCTGTTTATAATGTACACAAAAATTTATTTAATGTGCTAAAAAAATGAAAAATAATAACAGGAGTGCCCCGACATCCTGTGTCACCCAGTATAGAGTTATTTATTAAAGGTGGTATCTTATTTCAATCACTCTAATATAAGCACATTCTCCAGTTAAAAAGAATTAAAGATGGTAAAGACCTCTATATCTAATTTGTTTCCATACGCAGGGAATAGACCCTATGGTGTACCATCAACAGTGTCAGCAATTTTTGGACACCTTGCATAAGTTTGACAACTTACAGATTTGGTACCTACTAACAAGAGCTTCAATAATGAGTGAAAAAGAACTTGTTAAAATAACAATATAGCGATAGTACAAATTAAAATGAGGTTCATTGGCTGAAAATTTAAATTTTTATCAAGCAGCAATATGTAACGAATTGAAAAGTGGAAATATCAAAGCGACTATTAATCAGAAAAACTAACAAACCAGATCTATAGAATGTTAGTAAGATGATATTTTTTTAAATTTAACATTAGCTTTTTTGTTAATTTCACTTTCCAATTAATTCATTTAAATTGCAAGTAATCATGAACAATTATTATTACCTCACTGCTTTCTTCTGACGTATCTGATACATCTTTTGTAGCAACACGTTTTCCTTTTCCTGCAGGTTTCCTTCCTCTACCCTGAGTACGACTTTTGCTGACTGTAGAATCTTCTTCTTCTACTATTAAGGCAAATAATTCACCAAAATGTTTTCGTTGACTTTCACTGCTATTACTTTGTGCCATTAATAAACCACGTTGCATAAAATCCGTATTAAAGATAGTCAAGTTGTCTTGAGCTACAAATCGTATTCTTATTTGGTCTAAATGTCCGAGCACTTGGTCTGCACTGGGCACTGTGGTATTCAAACTTTTAGTGCCGGTTCGTTTTCTTTTATTCGGGGATGTAGACGGATATCTTGTACTAAGCAAATTAAAAATATGTTCACTTGTTTTATCTAAGTAGTCCTCGCACCAGTATTTAATTATTGTAAAAATAAAAGCGTCGTCTTCTCGAACATCTCTCGAAAACAAGTATTTAACACAATCTGCAGAGGGTTGTTCTTGTTTAAGCATAAGCGTAACAGCCATTAAGGACTCTGAATGTTTATTCGAGTCTAGGTATGGTAATAAAGGTACAATGGTTTCTAAGGAAATATCATGAGCTTGTAGCAATTGCCACAGGAAGAATTGCTCGATGGTTTCCCACGATAAGCTCGTTTTTAAAAGCGACTGTAAATTATCGCTTTTAAACATGTTGAGATTTCCTTGAACAGTCATGAATAATAATTCCTGCAATTGCTTTGCATCAATTGCTGATACTATCACTTGTAATATTTGAGCATTATTCACCGTTTGCTGTTTAAAGTCCTTGTATATATCAGGCACTATCCACATCATTAGTTTGGTATCACTTATATGGCATGCGCTTAAATCGTCATACAAACAAATGTCCAGTTTCTTTTCTATACTATGACAAAATTCTTTGTATACACTAACTTTTAACGAATGCACTTTTGACTGATCGTCTTTTACATGGTCTGTCCGGCTTTGAACTTTTAAAAAGTACAACAGTAAATACCCTAAATTTGGTTGGACACTATACATTTCCGATAATAGTTTTAATAGCAACTGTTTACCTGTATTGTCTTGTTTGCACATGCTGTATAAAGTCCTATATAAAATGAACAATGGTGATTTGACACTTTCCAACAATGTTTCCTCATTGACTTCTTTTGGAAATATTCCCAACTTAAGATCGTCCTGAAGAATATTGCATATACACTTTGCTACACTTGGAAGTACTTCAGAATCAATATCCAAATCAAGTATTTGCTGTAGTAATGCCTCCATTGCTTCGCATCTTCTTTCCTTGATTTTTTCCACTTGTAACCGTGATATGCAACTTTTAAGGGGACCTTCTAAAAACGAGTCTTCATTCTTTTCATGAGTTTTTTCTTTCAGCCTGACCTTTGCCAACGGAATGTCGTCATCATCTGTATCATCTTCTGGTGCATGTATGGTAATACTTAACTCATCTTCTTCATCGCTAAATGCAGGTTCAGCATCTAATATATGGTTATTGATGGTATTGTTCAATCGATTTTTTATTAATTCTCCATCTTCCAATTTTGCTGAGAGAGAATTATTGTCCTCCATTTTAGAAGATGATTCTGTGGATGGTAACGTACAAAATTCTTTGAAGGTGTCACGAACCATAACCCGCAACTCACGATCTAATTTGGCATTATCAAACAACGGTAAGAGTGATGGTAATACTCGTTTGTCTAAAATTTGCTTTAAAGAAGAAAATATTCCTGAACGCACTTTATCTGCAAGTGGTGGGTAAAAATTTGTTATAATTCTGCACAAAAAGTCTAATAAAGTTGCTGAAACAGCTGGGTGTGATCGCATTGAATGATGCATTACAAGAATTGCAGGTTCTATGTTCATAATATTATCTTTTTCACTTTCATAAAACAACCAATCATAAAACAGAGCTAGTTTAGCATTAGAAACTGCCACACTAGATGTACAAGTTGTCAATAACCATCCAATAACAGCCCAACGCGGAATAATATCAGAACAGAGAAGTTCATTTGTAGGATGGATTACACCAACTATAAACCTGATCATATCACATCTTAAACTCTGTGATTCTGGGGTGGATAAATACTGCCTCTGAAACCATTCCTGATACCTTTTATGATTTCCAAATCTTACTTGCGATGTTAAAAACACTAATTTACGCTCCATTTCGGGAGTAAGCCGTGATTGTAAAAACCTCCTTGACGTTCTTGTTTGTAACAATTGCAGAATACCATTAAAGGATGGGCTTAAACTTTTCGGTGTTAATAACATATCTTTCCATAATTGTTCAAATTCTGGAATTCTAGCAACATTTTGTAACAGTCGCACTAGGTCCCTGCCAATAACTAAACATTCGAAGAACTTATCACGTAAAATTGTTATTAAAAATGTTACTTCCTTTTGCCTCAAGTTCGCCAGATAAAGCGTATTATGGTCTTCGAGTAATCGTAAATATGTGTACACCACTGATGCTAACAAAACTGGAAATCTTTCCAACCAGCCTTTATATTCTATAAAAACATCTAATAATGAATCAATTAAGTTAATGTTTCTTGGAGAAATATCACCCCCAGCTGCATGTCGCATCAAATTCCAACATAAATTATCAACATTACTTACAGAATTCTTGATCATCTCCCGTACAAGCCACAACAATTGCGATTTAGCTACATCGTTGAAACGTAAATATCGTTCAAGAACCAGCTGAGACAAATGAGTTAATACCAGTCCTAATCCATCACGTGTTATTAGGGTGAGATCTCGATAACACTTTACTGCATTATGGGGCTCCGTTAAAATAGTCACCAATAGTCCGAGCGAAACATCTTCATGTCCTTTTTCTTTCAGCAGAGCGTTATTTAGTGCGTCGTGTGCGTCTTTATCGCTTAGACCTGATGTTAAACTCTGAACGAATTGATAACTTCGTTCGAATTTCTGAAAAATAAACAAACGGTTACAATTCAAACTTCCCGCGGAAACGACACAAGAGGCACACCAAAAAGAAGAGGTAGGGGCGATTCACTATGGCTGCTCATCGCACCATCATTTACAAATAATACGTTTTAAGACTTTTACCTCCTCTAAATCGTCTTTATTTTCAACAGCAGACGTCACAAATAATCTGGATGACTGGATTTTCACCTGCTCCATACTCAGTTAATAATAACACCGCTGTAAATTACGTACGATTGTCAAATACGGGAGGTCCCAGCATTATTCCGTTCTCAAGGAAAATGTTTAGTGAGAAAAGCAAGCGCGCGTGATATATACGGTGTGGTTGCGCGCGGATTACGCCGAGCGAATGAGCGAGCGGGAGGTCGCTGGATGGTTGCTCAGTCGCGAGTTCATTGCCAGTCATTTCACGTTCACCTACAACTTATCACAACTTTACTCGTATGATACAAGGCACCTTTGATTGTGGAAAAAATTGAAAATGCAAGTGATTGGTATTCGAAATAATAATTAATAAGAAGATATGAAGATGTTTTTGTTATTGAGTAGGTAGACCGTCTTCGAAACGTCAAGCCTACTGCAATTAGTTTATTAATAATTAAACAAGTGCTGGCAGTATATGATAATACGTTGCATTTTACATACTTACACTTGCTTACACTGTAGTGTAATTGCTACGCGGTAAACAAATATTAGATAATAATAAAAATTAAATTACAATCTTGAATTTGTTCTATTCTTTCAGAACATTACTACTGCAGAGGCGGACTGGCCCCATCGGATAATAATTGTTTACTTCCGGACTTTTATTTATTTAACGTTGACCTATTTCCTTTCCTTTTCTATTTATTAAACATTTAAATTAAAACGATTTTTGTATTGCATTATAAAATCATTTCGCGTTACTTGTCTCTCCGCCCACAATGTGATACAGGATTACCGGTGAATTGGGATTTGATAATTCATTGCCACATTTCTAATTGCAGTGGACTTGTTTATACCACCGCAAATGAGCTAGCCTGATTGGTTCTTTCATTATGTTCAATGAGGGTATATTATTTCATCTCGCTCCAGTGTCGAATTCAGAATCCTTAAACCGGGAGGGGGGATTAAACTTCTGGGGGTGCACGAATGGAAAATCATTTATGTACAGGGTGACGCTCAGTCAGCTAAGAAGAATCAGCTGGATAAAAGTTATCTAAAGATTCTAGAATCTAGAGTATAAAAATAATTCTGCTTGCGTAGCTATAACAGTCGACTCTCTCTATGTATAGGCACAGTCAAATTTTTTTTAGGATTTTCGGAAATAATTTTTTTGGTAATTCATTCTTTTATTGGTGATTATTGTTTGCTATATTTTTCTCTTTCGCAATCTACTTTTTTAAAAATGTACTGAAGTTATTACTTAAAAAAACATTTCGCCTGATTACGGCGTTAACTTAAGAGGGCGGCCGTTACGCTTTCTGTCGATAGAGGGCAGCATCCACAAAATCTTTGTTAATTTTTAGAATTCAGAACTCTAACAAAAACGAAAAATTTGGATTTTAATTAAGATTTTTTACAAAGTATTATTGCAATTTGGGTAGCCACTAAATTTCATGTAAAATACAGTTTTGATTCTTAATTTAAATTTAATTTAAAAATTAGCAAAAAAGATATTTTTATGATTTTAAATTAGTACGTCAAATTCTGTGAATACCTAAGTATGGTCATACAGAATGTAAACTTCAAGTCCGGGTCATTAACGTTGGATAATAATATTTTTCTGCATTCTTAAAAGTTTCTGTTTGACAAGGGCCATAGCTAACAAGGGCGTAAAAAATGGCCGCCAATCGTGAGTAAGAAGTTCAGCGTAAATTGGATAGATGGCGCCGTTGACATTAATTACCACGGCCAACTTCATTAATGACAGCCTACGCTTAATTTGAATGAGAAGATTTGTACAGCTCGACCAAGCTTACAAAGTTAAAAGGGGGCGTGTCCGGCGTTGTTATAATGGCGAATTCGGCTGGGCACACCAGTGTACATTAGTTCGGTGTAGCGCATTCACGTGGTGATCAGCTGGGGCTGTATTCTCGAAATCACTCGACATTTTCTCGCACACGACAAGAAAAAATTAACCAATCAAACTATTTTTTGTGGCATGACATATGCTCAATTGTCAGGAAAATAGCCTTCGGATTGGTTGAATTTTTTTTGTCGAGCACGACAAAATGTCGAGTGATTTCGAGAATACGGCCCCAGTGACACTACACCGGAACAATGTTCATAGTTTTTCAAAGTACAGTCAAAATAAAAACATTTAGACGGTAAATTTAAAAAATTGTAAATACTTTTCATTCGAAGAATTCCATGACCTTCCGAATGATATTTCTGGCTTCAGAATGAATTATCTTCCTCGATTTAGCATTCATACTTAACAGATTATAAACGTCAAAACAATCTGACAAACACTGAAGTTATTAAAATTTCAAACGTAAATTGAATTTTTTCAGTGAATGTACTTTTGAGTATAATTGTTTGCTATTGGTTAACGTATTGTCGCGCCTTGTCTTTCAAAATTTAGTTGACATATTTTCCGGGGCATTTGTAAGCTTGGTGGAGCATTACGTACCTGTGGACACTTTTATTGATGAACATAGTTTCCTTATAGGTATAACATGTATTTTCTTACAAACGCGTTTATTTGATATTGCTGTCAAACTAATAATTTCAAACTATTATTTTGTTAGATTGATGAAATTTAGGCAACTGCAAGAAGTATTAACCTTTATTATTGGTCAAAATAAGTTAAATTCAGTAATTTATTAATTACAGTAATTAATTAGTTACAGCCTCTAACTAGTGAACTAGAACTAGAAAACTAGTGAACCGATTTTAATGAAATTTGAAATGAAGGGGTATATCGAAAATTCATCGACAAAATAAGCTTTTCAAAAAAATCCGAAACCGGAAGCGGAAGTTGACATGTTTTTTGGTAGCACTTTTTCAGAAGCGGAAGTTTGAAAATCTGAGTAGGGAATATGAAAAAAGACCATAATTCAAGAGAAACTGTTTTTTGCCGGACTCTCTAACTTCAAAATGGTGAGGCTATGAATTTTTCAAAATTTCGACTTTAAAGCCCTATAACTCAAAAACCAGTTATATGGGTAACTTGTTTGAAGCCCTTTGGCGGTACTACATCATGAAATAGTTATGTTATTTGTATCACAAGGCCAGAAACAGCACATTTGCGAGTGCGAGTTAAGGTTGTATGGGGAGGCGGAACGCCGAGTCCTGCAAGTAGGAGCACTCGCAAAATTGTTTCTGGACGTGATTTTCACAAGATTTTTTGTGCCGATGTTTGTTTGAATAAATTAAATTTACATTTAAAATTTAGTACCTATTAGGAATCTTTTTTATGATTTTAAAATCAAGATTCCTTGTTTCCTGGTATTCATTAAACTTAATTCATTTATTTTCTTACAATTTCCATTGACGTTTATTTATAAATTTCATTATCTTTGATTTAATAATGGATACACCGGCGCATATTAAAGATTATATTCAAATCACCACAGTGACTCAAATAGGTAATCGTATTTGTAAAATTTTGCTAATTTATTTGTTTGATCGTTTCCGACCGCGATGCACAAATTTGACTTTGACAGATTGAGCCGATGCTACCAACCAATAACCATCAATTCCTACTTTTTGCCGGCCTAGGCCGGAGAAACCTGTTTCTGGCAGATTTCGCGATGCCGGCCGGAGGCACAAGAAAAGATTGTTTAGTAAATCCAAAAACGGTCGCAACAGCGCGCTTCCAAAAATTTTGAAATTTTTGAAAAATTATTACAAAAAAACTGGCCACACGATTTTGTTTAAATTTTCTATACTTGTGCAGCTTGGTATTAGCTACATTTTTAGTTTCTTTTATGAATGCCAGAATTTCTCTGTGGCGGCCTCCAACGTTTTGAAAGTCGGAAATTGAAGCTCCCTTGTATAGTTTGCTGGGAACACTCAAGATTATCAAGTGCGATTTCTCTTGGACCTTCAAAAACCCATCGAATTTGTGGTAGAACGATAGAAAGTTAATAGTGAAACCTAACAGTATGCAGCAATCAGGAGAAAGCCGAAATTTAAAATTATTGATATAAAATAGAAATACGAACATTTGTTACCTACCACGTATAAAAATTATGTCAAGACAGATACGAATCTTAAACCAAATAGCTGTAAAATGCATGTACTATTTTTAGTTGGGGTAGTAGAGTTTTCTATCTCTACAGTGAGGTCCATCAGATAAGCGATGCCTTTCGATAGGTTCTAATTTTAACCATTTTAGATAGGACTTCATTACAAATCCTCAGGGAGTAAAGTTATACAGGTTTTAAGAATATAATCCAAATTGCATTCTGATGATAAGAATCGAGAGATAAAGTATATAATTAATAATTGTTGGGGAAAGTGTTAAGGAATTACACAAAAAAAAATTAAAACATTTTATGTTTTTATTAAACATAATTTTAAGTAAACAATATTGGTATATATCAGACAGGTATTATAAAATAGGTATAAAGTACATAATCCAATTTAAAATGAAGCTATAGAAATCAAGTTTTATGAAAAAACTAAAACCTTAGCTTCTTTCATATTATTGTCTATTAATACTATGATTTTCCTTTTTTATATCGCTGTCTTGCTTGTGATTTTGTATATCTGTGGTTTGAAGATGCTTTAACTTCACTTTCTGACTTATCTACAGGCTGATCATCTCCAGCTAGAAAATAAACAAAGATGCATTTTACAGTACACTAAAAGAAACTAATTGTCTAGCTGAACAATGACAGGATCAATTTTTTAACAGTTATTATTGGCGATTTTTAGCTTAATAGTGAAGATAAAATTAGAATTGAAAAATAATTTATATAGGTACTAGATGTAAACAAAACATGATATGCATTGCTTTCCAATCTATTTTTTATCATTTTTTTTATAATGTTTATTTTAGTACCGTTTCAATAACAGTACTGTTATACGGTGTAGATTAGTATTTCATAAAGTGGCATTGTTTGATCAAAATTAATTTAATTTATTTCCACCAGTGGCGTGCATCGGGGCCACCTCAGTTACCCTATTTTAGAAAGATCTGGAACGCCACTGTTTTTAGGTCCCGTGTTTGTATGAACTTTTTATCTTAGACTTGATAAAGGAATCGCCCCTTTAAGTTTCTCTACGTACTTAATTAACACCCTGTATGCTTCCCTGGAATTTCCTATAGGAAATTTTATTTTCTACCTCTTTGCCCCTGTAGTATTTTACCCTATCTAGCGCAGTTTTCGCTGCATTTCAATTTAAAGTGTTTAGATAATGGTATTTTATGGTTGCTCGTATCTAACATCACGATCCACTATTCTCAAACTGGTTACGTTTTTCTAGCCTTTTACGTGGAAAAAAAAAAACAAAAAACAAGAAAGTGCAAAACATATTCTACAGTTGAGTAACTTTGTAATAGAATAACAATTATAATCACATCCCTATCCCGTCTTTTGAGTCACAGTAAATCCGGTACTACTGGTAATTGCTTTTTAAAATTGAAATTAAAACAACTTTTCTTGTATTAAAATGGCAGTGAAATAGATGCGATTATACTTATATTTATTAATTTGTTACTAACCTAAGTTAATTGGTGCGTCCAATAGGGCATCTCTTTGGCATTTCACATAGTATCGGCATGCTCGAGCAATTCCATATCCAATCATAGCAATAGCAATCGTCATTACAGCCATAAGAATGGGATGCTAAACAAATAATGGAAATGAATATAAAACATAAATAAACTTCTAAAAACTTGCCGTTAGTGTAGGTTTACTGGTACAAACAAAATCCGCAATTACAATGATTACTCCAAGAACGATACCAGTACCAGCTCCCACCCATGGTATTTGAGCATCTGCTGCTCAAAAGAAAATTAATGTTAACTAATGCATGTGGTACACAATATGATAAAATTTTTATAATTTGTGAATGTGAATACGTATATTATAAAAAAATAATAAAACTATAAACATCAATAAAAAGTAGTAAGTATTGTTATCTGAAAAACAAAAACCATATCTTTATTAGTAGTTAGAAATGTGGCTGTTAAAACTGTAGTCATTTTGCAAACGATACCCTGTACTATTGGCTCCAAAGAAACTAGTATAGCACGATGGACACTACAGCCATAACATAAAATGAAACTTACAGTTACAGCTACACTATGCAGCGTCACGTAGCGTACAGGAACAGTAGTCTCACTAGTGAAGGTCACTACGTTTAAATGTTTTTCTTGCAATAGCTGTACATCAGATTTGTTAAAATTTTAGTTTTGTAATTGAGGCTTTGGGATTAATAATAAATAACGCCTGCGTTGTTTTGACATCATATGGATATGATGCTATAGGGATCGGTCATCATGTGGTCTACCTCGGTGAGTAAGTCATAGAGTAGTAAACATTTTGGAATGGTGTCATGTAGAGATTTTCTTAAACCACAGAGTACCTACTTTTTTCCACAGCAAATACACGAAAAAACCTTAAGAAATAATGTAAATAATGGGAAAAATGATATACGACACGTGGTTGTTAAGTGATTACAACAGATCTCGAAAATTGGAAAATCTCGACCTTTCCCTTATCTCAATCTGTTGTAATGCACTTTACCAATGGTATATCATCATAATATAGGTATCTACTATAAAAGTAAACCTCAAAACAATTTTCAGTTGCACTTTTTTTACACAAAACGCTAACACCCAATATATCCCTATTAATTCGTACATGGGGTGTGTATCAATAGCCAGGGTACTACTCGTACACAATACACTATTTAATATTTCCAAAATTTGAGTACGACCAAAGAGAATATCTATGCTCTTTGGTACGACACTGAATTTTACTTAAACAAGTGCCTTTAGAATGTTTTTATAGTTGAGTTAGCTAATAAAATGCAGCATCAAAATTGATTTCAAAAAATGAGCTAATTAATATACCCTCAGTTTTCTTCTTACCTTCTTAATAGTTACCGTACAGCTTGCCAAAAAAACTAGTGTAAAAGTGATTTTATTTCTTGCTTTATTTTCTAAATATATTTATATTATATACAGTGAGCACCAAAAGTATGGAACATACCAAATAAAACCGAAATGAATGTTTTTTTCTAAAAATACCGAAACACGTCAATTTTCTTTTTTAAAAATACACATTGGAATGTCAAAATAATTTTCCGGCCTTCATTTGTTTGTAAGTGATGACGTCATCAGTATTTTTTTTAAAAGTCAACCCCCATTTTTTTTCGCGTTTTTGATACATCTTTTAATTACTTAAATGACAGTATAAAAATGTTGATACCTTACATAAGAAAATTTTCGAGAAATAAATTATTTAATGTTTAATAAACACATTCTTAACAAATGTTAAACATGGTTTAATGGTATTAGTATTGATAAAAGAGAATCAGAGGTACCAAGAAACAAACGCCAGTAATCTAAACGAATGCCAAATTGTCAAATATTCAGAAATGTTAATTGTCGTTTACTTGTAATAATTAACATCAGCTTGATAAATCTGATATGGCTCATTTAACAATTACAAGTAAACGACAATTAACATTTCTGAATATTTGACAACTTGTGGGCACTTGTTTAGATTACGGGCATTTGTTTTTTGGTACCTTTGATTCTCTTTTATTAATACTAATACCTGTGCTAATACCATTAAACCATGTTTAACATTTGTTAAGAATGTGTTTATTAAACATTCAATAATTTATTTCTCGAAAATTTTCTTATGTAAGGTATCAACATTTTCATACTGTCATTTAAGCAATTAAAAGATGTATCAAAAACGCGAAAAAGAAATGGTGGTTGACATTTAAAAAAACTTCTGATGACGTCATAACTTACAAACAAATGAAGGTCGGAAAATGATTTTGAAATTCCAATGTGTATTTTTAAAGAAGAAAATTGACGTGTTTCGGGATTTTTAGAAAACAACATTTATTTTGGTTTTATTTGGTATGTTCCATACTTTTGGTGCTCACTGTATATTTGACTTGCTTGAAAATAAGGCTGCTACTAATGAGTGTATGTTTTTTTTTGTGAAAGTTGTACTATAGCGTCTGGGTACTTTCAAAACCGAACATAGGGGAATTGCATTGTAACTAACCTTTATATAGATTCCTGCTCGCCATTTAAACCCACAAGGATGGTAATGGTATGAATAGAACGACAAAAATACAGCGCATCTAATGGTAGCAATAAATGTTAGTACTTAGTTATCTTTTTCTGTAAAAAAATTATAAAATAATGCTATTTTGAATTAATATAGGTTGCTATGATTGCAACTTTTTTTTATCTGTCAATTAAATTATTTGAAATCTGTCGATGTTTCTGTTATTAATATCAAATAATATGAATAATAACGAGTATTCAGTAGAGTAGAGGATTTTTATAATAAATACATTACCATCCTTGTGGGTTTAAATGGCGAGCAGGAATGTACATATATAAAGATCAGTTACTATGCAATCTCCCTATGTTCGGCTTTGAAAGTACCCACTCGGTATAACCTGGGACCCTATGTATACAAGTTCAACAACTTTCTAATATTTCCTTTAGTACTACTAATGGCAAAGGTACTAGTATTCCAGTGCCAGTAAATGGCACCTAACACCCCAAGTTTGCATCTTCTTCTATTTGAAACAAGTGAAGTGGAAAATATAGAGTATGGGGTACCGCAAGGGTCAATTCTGGGACCATTTCTTTACATTTTGTATATAAATGATTTATACATGTATAATTTTGTAGGAAAACAAATGTTATATGCCGACGATATGGCAATGTTCTATATAAATGACAACGACAAAGAAACAGAAAAACAAATTCAAAAAGATCTAAAAACGCTAATTAAATGGATCAATACAAATTATTTAACAATAAACAGTAAAAAATGTCACCTGATACATTTTGAGAGAAAATGCAAAAAACATAAAATAAATGTAAAAATAAATGGCCATAAAATCCAAGAAGAGCCTTACATCACATACTTAGGACTAAAGATGGACAAGCAACTAAAGTGGCGAGAACATATACAGCAACTGAACAATGCACTATGTAGTTATAGGATGTTAGCCTATAAAGTAAAAATATTACCGCTAAAAGAAAAAATAATGATCTACAAGGCATATATAAAAAGTAAGTTGATGTATATGATTACGCTCTGGGCAACAGCAAGCAAAACAAGTCTACAACGGTTACAGAGAAGCCAAAATAAAATATTAAAGATGCTGTACAATAAGAAAGGGGACATGCCAACAAAGCAGAGGAAACCGACCAACTAAACATAGAAGAACTGAGACAGTTGGAAACTATAAAACTTATAAGAAAGCTTGACAAACGACAAATACATGACGAAGATCTACAGCTTAAAAAACGGAGTGAAATGATGCAATATAACATAAGGACAAAAAATCAGTTACACATAAACCAAAGTCAAACCAGAATGGGTGAAAAAATGGTCATGGTTCAGGGCGTAAACCTGTATAATCAACTAGAAGAAAGCATTAAGAAGGAAACAAATGATAAAAAATTTATTAAATTGGTAAAAATGTTCATTAAACAAAAGACAGTGACTTTCTTTTTTCTTTTTTCATATTTTCATTTTTTTTAATTTTTTCACTTTTTTGTATATAATAACCACGACCTTCTTGATTTCCGAGACTTGACGTCTAATCAAGTCTTGGAAATCAAGAAGGTCGTGATAATAACTAATTCAAATTAGCTATAAGGCACATATCTGTCATGATCCTTAGGGATTTATTTAGATATTATTTTTCAATAAAAAAATAAATTTGAAGTGTTTATAGTTTTCAAAATACTAATGATATGCACATCTTATTGTCGGATATGGCAATTGATGGACTGTTTTGTTTCAGAATCTTGAATTTACATTAAGTTTATTTCATACTGTAGGAATTTGTATTTGCAAGCTGAATTATCCTTCTTACTTCTTAGCAATAATTAATGATCCTTATCAAATATTGGAAAAATATGTAGTACTTTATACTGTTTCCATTATTGGGGAATTTACGTCAATCAAAGGTGTGGTAGTGAAACTGTAATGTAATATACATACTGGTCGCACGCTCTTAATTTCCCTTGGGTGGCGCCATTATGCTATCAATTGACCAACAATTGCAGTGGTGGTAGCGCATGCATGTAATATTATAAAATAATAAAATATAGCACAAATAAAAATAAATACATACGGCACTGATAACGTACTAAGTTCGCCCTCCTACCAACTTAAGACAAATGCGCATCCAGATAGTTGAGGCAAATTAAGAGCGGGAGTCCTGTACGTATGCTCATAATATAGCTAATGTACCTCTTATGTCCTTTTGTTGTTCTTGAAGTGCTTTTGTCATTGCACTAATAATTCCAGTATCCTCCGGTTTATATTGTAAAGCTTTTTGGTATGATTTAAAAGCATCTGCAAAATGATATGTTGCAAACTCAATTTCAGCTTTTCGGAAATAACCCTAAGACAATGCAAGTATTAATTAGTTTACAAGTATATTTTATTATTGATTTATATTTATTAATAATTTACGTTAAAATTCAATGAATACAATTCTTTTGATCATTATCAAACTCACTTTACAGTGAGGTGTTGTACTACTAACCATGGCTATCAACTGTAACTCGAAAAGTGGTTGTCACAATTAACTGTAGGCTTTTGTACAGTTTTATTTAACTACTTAAATTAATCATAAAATACAAGAATACAACACCAGCATAAGCTAATACGTTATTGCAACTTATAATAACATAACATAATGCTGGATGCGGAGTATACACAACCTTTTCTCTTTGAGAAACTCAAACTCGGACAAAACAACTTTTTGGCCTTATTCTGTCCTGGAATAGAAAAGTAGGCGAAAATGCATTTTCTGGCAGAATTTTTTAGGCGAACATCTCCAATTTTATTGTATTAATTTTAATTGATTTTAAATATATTGACGTCTGTCAATCACATTTACTTCACGGCCGCATTCCCTGAAGTACCGCGTCATAAAATAGCTCACGCCTAACTACAAAGTGAAACTCTATGATTGTTAAATGGTACGCAAAACAGCTGTGTTTGTGACAGTCATCTGATAGTATATTATATTATTAGGAGTAGAAAGAGTTCTTTTTGTGTTGAGGTCATATTGCGGCCTCGGCGCACGCGCCGAGGCTGTGCAAGTGAGCGAAACACAAATAAGACGTTCTACTCCGAATAATATATACTATTTTTTCTTCAAGTGTAAAAATATTCTGTTGCTGTAAATAAATATTTCCTAAAAAGTCATTTCCACAGGACAACGCTCTCCCCTCTACCAACCTTGGGGGCGGAGCTATGGGCAAAATACTGCCGTTGCCATGGATACGTAACACATTATTGTACTAGTAACATTATTTTCATTTTTTGACTATTAACAAAATGACTTCCTTCTACATAGCCAGTTCTGTACAACAATACGGATATTATGAAACGCTTGAAGAAAAAAAGTATTTTCAGTCATCAAATCATACAGCGGACGCTACAATCATCCTTGACAATCATCGAGGAGCACTATAATCAATTCGTATTTTACTCATAGAAACACTAAATGAAGGTACGTTGAAATGTATTGAAAGCCCATCTAATTTTACATAAAATTCATTCACTGAAAATTCAAAAAACTTTATGGTAAGCTAATGGTCGAATAGATAACCTTTAAGGTTAAAACCTCTTATATTTTTGGGTAGAAGAGTTCTATTTTAAAAACCTGGTATTTCAGTAAGCTCTGAATATTCTTCATTGAAGATTTCATTACAAAATTACATTTTCAATGATCTGTTTTAAATTTATGATTGGAAACGCTGTGAAGGAAAATTTGATAATAAAACAAATGGAAAATCCATTTGAAGTTTCCCAGAAAATTACAGCAAAATGCGAGGAGGTTCCACTAAAACCCATAATAAATTTGAAAGAACGTTTACCTAATGGATAAATTTAACACGAAATTATACCGGGTAAAGGTAACACAGGACCCTGAGGCACCCCTGTTATTTGTCTTTTAACTTGATTTCAATAAATTTTTGTATGCGTTATGTTATACACATGTAAGAGGTCATAATTTGAACTGAATGTTAATAATCTTTCACTTCCCGTTTCACTGGAAATGAACCCAACTTTCTTATTTCAAATGCAACACCCTGTATATTTTTGCATATTTTAACTCGGGATTAAGTTCTGCTTAGGCCTGATTGTATTGATATAGTTTAACTCCTCGTTCAGCTGAACCACGATCAATTGGCATGGATACGATTGTTACAATAATTGTATCCATGACAATTCATCGTGGTTCAGCTAGACGGGGAGTTAAACTACGTCGATACAACCGGTCCTTATGTCAAGATATTAGTTTTGAGAACTTACAAATTTCAAAAATACGTTTTAATTCTAGAGAGCCATGACCATAGCCATGACTAAGTGAATTTTGTTCATACCATTGCCGCTTACTCTTCTAAACTGTTTAAAATCACAGACTTAAAATAATAAAAGGTGGCGCATGTGTTTTTAATTTTTTAAAAACTAGACAAATAATTTAAATTATTATAGGCATAAGGTAAATACATACTAACCTTGGCCCAAGTAGGGTTTAATTTTATAGTTTCATTCGCATCTTCTAATGCAAAATAATATTGTTGAATTTTTAAGAAAGCAAACGAACGATTACTGTAAAGAGCAGAATTGGTTGGTTCCAATTTAATAGCATGTGTATAATGCAGTACAGCTTCTTCGTATTTTTGATTTTGAACAGCAGTGTTGCCCAATTCCCTTAGGTTTTCAACAGAAACCTAAAAACAGAGGTAGATAAGGAGAATTACAAATATTTCTTTTATGGTTGCTGTTTTATTTAAGGCATAAAACAATATAAACGTTGGTATACCTAAACGTTTTTATATTATTTTATGATTTAAGGTAGGTATTCTTTATATCACAAAAATAATAAAGATAACCTCTTAATTTAAATTGTTACCTCTTCACTCATACTGCACGTTAATATTCTCGTTAATATTGGTTAATATAAACAGAATATTTGAGAACAACGTCAGGATATAAAATCTACCATTACTTTGTTTTATATTATTACTATTTTTCACAAAATTCGTTATTAGAAACGAATTTATATTGCACATTCATTATTGTACTCACAGTATACTATAGTGCGTTTCACTCTAAGGCGCTGTTCTCACCAAAGCAACCGGCGACCGCAACGCAACTGCAACGCAACCGCAACTTTAGTTGCGTTGCTGGGCTGTTCTCACCAAAGCAACTGGCAACGGCACCGCGACCGCAACTTTAGTTGCCTTCCTCTTGTGTTCTCACTGAAATCAACTGTTTTGAAGTCTCTTGTTGAGGTAGTCCTGAACAAAATGTCGTCCTCGTCAGATGAAAATATGGCCGCTGCATACTTGCTACTGAATAAGCGTAAAAAAAACATACCGTAAATTTTGGGTTAACCCTTTTTATACCACAAATTTGGGACATAGTTTTTATATAGTGGCGCAGGAATTGAATAATGATCCTGTTAAAATCATATAAGCATCTGTGCGCTTCAACGAGGGCCACAAAATTTAAAGTTTTTGCCGTTTCGTTCGTCATGACAGCAGTTCTTGCCAGCGACGCGGTATGCAACGCAACAAGTTAGCAACTGGTTGCGTTGCAGTTGCGTTGAGTAGGTGGGAACACTCGTATTTAAATATTAGCGCCGAGTCGCTTTGCAGTTGCGTTGCAGTTGCGTTGCCGTCGCCGGTTGCTTTGGTGAGAACAGCCACTAAGAGTACAGTACACAAACGCATAGCGCACCTTCAGTGGCGAGAATTCATATAACCAAGAGCGACAGCATGGGACGCTAGGCAACCAATCAGGATCAAGACCGTAACGTAACCTTCGGCTATTTCCAAATATTCAATAATTTCTAGCGTCTACACCAGGAACACGATCGATCATTTTTCTTTGAAGTACCGACTTGCGATGGAACCTTGTTTGTTAGCATTTGCAGGCATACGTTGCGCTCACAGAGCATCCACATCATGTTTGTTCGCGATCGAGTGTTCGTCAGATGTGAACGAGTCCTTACTGTCGTGCCCCTTATGAATGCACAAAAGTAGAGTGCCTTGATCCTGTTTGTCAGATTGACAGATAGTACCCAGTGGCTGTACTTTCTACAGGGTGTCCCAAAAGAAACAGAGTGTTGAAAGTTATGTTAAGGGCATGTTCCTTTCATAAAAATAAGAGGAAAAGTCCCTATTAACATGGGTCTGCAAATGCTTTGTTACTGAGAAACAGGGTGTTGACAGTTGTAAAAAATATCGATCTTTTTCATTTATTCAGAAATGGCTAGGAATTAAATTTTAAAAAGTAAGGAATACCTATTGTATGTACTACATTTGCTACAAGTGGACCTTTTCCTTCTCTTCAGTGGCGTAACTAAAGGGGAGTATGTGGATATTTCTGGAAGAAAAAAATGGTACGCCAATGTTTTTTTTCTTTTTGACACAATTTTCAAATTTCTCAACTAATTTACGGTTAAAACAGTCTCTTGAGATCTTTCGTTTTCGTATAAATCATACTTCAAAGATGAAAAATGAGAATAAAAAAATTACTCGTTTTTTGAATAATGACCGCCTTTACTCTCAAAACTTTTTTGAAGAATAGAAGCTTGTCTTGAAGCTAATGGCGGTTATTTTGAACATTATTTGTAAAATAATAATAATCGTTTCGGAATATACCTATGAAAAAATTTCAACACTCTGTATCTCGATAACGAAGTATTTGCAGACCCAGGTTAATATGAAGCTTTCCTCTTATTTTCATGAAAGGAACATGCCCTTAACTGGATGCCGTTTCTTTTTGGGACGCCCTGTATAATAATAAAAATAAAAAAGAATACAAAAATCGAAAATTCATTCAAAACTTTTTAATCTTGGTAGGTACATGCATTTGCTCAATTTAGTGTTGTTTAACTATACTCTTTGGCTTAACATTTATATTATACATAACTTCTTATTATCCTAGACTTTATTAGTTTTTAAAAATAATTAGTCAGGTTAGAACTTTTCTGCTACTACTTCTTCCGCATACATGTTCCTTAACTGTTTTTGATAAACTGTGGAGTCTGATTTACATGTTCATCTAAGCATTTAAATAAATTATTGTTCATATAGTAATTTGTCTCTCATCAATAAATTTATAAGTATATATCTTAGTGGTAATGTATTTTCAATCTTGAAACAAATCTCGAGGAGATAGTGGGATTGCCCAAATAATCCACCTAAAACATACGAACAATGAACCATATATTTCCTTAAATAAATGTACCTACTAAATGCATTTTCACCTCTTGATTTTCTTTTAATTACTTTTAGAGCTCTCGTCGTCTATCATCAGCACTTTCAAGAGATAGTCCCTCAAGACATACATTGCAGTAATTATATATGCCTGTACTATATCATTTTAACTATCATTATATTTTCAGCAAATTCCTTTAATTTTGTTGGTAGTAAAAATACACCAAATTCGATTAATTTATTTGTCTCCTGGACTTCCACTTTTGACGAGGTTACTGTCAGAACTTCTGTTTGGTCTTCCACCAGACAATTTCCTTCACTATTTCTTACCTCATTATAAATTAACAGTCGTTTACATATTTTAATGAACTGGAGACAAGTAGGGTTAACAATCCTACCATTTCGCGACCTAAAATAAAATAAATTATGAAACTGATTTTGATTTTAAAGATTATAATTAAGTCCCCATTACAATACATCAACTTTAAAAATAGAGTGAACTCAATTTCAAAAACATACCGCACAAAGCACAGTATTATAGCTTACAGGAACAGTAGTCTCACTCTGCCATTCAAATTAATGTACCACGTGTTTTTCTCAATTTTCAACTCCTGGGAGTTTTGTTTCTTTCATGGTCCAATCCAGTCTAATCACATGGCACCATTTGGTCATGTACGTCATGTAAGTCTATTCGTGGGTAGCTGGTCAGTAACAACTTGCCCCTACAATATCAAAGAGAGTGATACTATTGTCCTTTAAGCTACATACTGTGGTAAAAGTGAAGGGTCATTACAAACCTTTTTAATTCAAGTAGATATTCACTTTGCGGTATATTCCCTTTTCTATTATTTTGCAACATTCATTTCATGAATGCTTGGTATACCTGAAGATTGTTTTAAATTTTCTAGAGCAATGGTAGAAAGGGCATGTTTCTTTTTTAAATCAAGTACAATATCTTTTAAACGACTAATTTTCTCTTTTCTTCTTATACTAGTCCGCTTTACACTTTCATATTTTGTTTTATACATATAAGCACATCTGGCATGATAGTTTATCTTTTTGTTGTAATTCACTGAAGAACGGCTGCATAAAATACAAATTTATGTAAAAATTGTCCAGACTTATTTTACAACTTACCTGCTGTAATTATGTTCAACTTTGATGAGATCGCTTATCCTCTTCATTGAACTATCACTTGTTGTGGAAGTTGCAGAGCAAAGAAAGTGATATGGGTTAATTCCACTTGAACTTTCCTGTAATTCTTCTTTAATTATGTCTTGTTCTTCCTCTAAATTCAATTGTACGCTATTCTGTGTATCTTCAATTTGTATCTGGTTTTCTACCATGAAACAAGAGTGTTCATCTTGAACGCTAACAAACTCAATATCACCTTCAGTAATAGGAATTTCTGTTGGAGATATATTGCAGGTATTTACCTCAGCAGGTCTGAATAAAATGATTAAGTGAAAGTTACTCATCCACAAAAAAAGTAATTTACCTTGGTTCAAGAAATCTTTTTTTAGTTCTTGCTGATTTATTAGGTGGAAGTTTGAGTGTAGGAATGATGCCGGGTTTTAAAATTTTTCTATTTCCCAGAAACCAGTCACCTACAACAAAGTGGTCTGAACAAACTCTTCGATCGCCAGTTAGATCATCAGCACATCTTTTTATAGCAAGAAGCCATTTTTCCTTCGTAGACTCTGGAATTCTGAACAGAATATAAGTTTGTGTAAAATAGTTATTGGATCTAGCCTATATATGGATCTAAAATTCTAAACTATTTTATGGTTTGGAAAATGCCATGAAATAATGAATACTATCTAGGTCAAATTCGCATTTTACTGCAGTGACTTACTTGTGAAACGAGACGCCCTGTGGTCGCCTTTTGTCGCTAAAATTACTGCAAGTTGGTACAAAACAACGCATGATAATGATTACAGTCGATAAATCATCCATACATACAACTCTTAACCTCACTTTTCACAGCTGCTAAGTGATATCTGTCTGTATGATGCGCAACAACCACACAATTCCCTAGAATGTGCACATCATGACAAGCGGATAGGTCTCACCATGGGGCTCCCAACAGCGAGTATTGAAATAGCCAACACTTTACGCGCATGCGCAAGGTATGTATATACACAAGTCCACTGGGTTTTTGTAAAAATTAATTCTCAAACTGCAACTAACCTCTTTGTAAAGTCAGCTGTTGGGCATTCACACTGACAGTAATAGTGTTGCCAACTCGTGGGAATATTCCCTTTTCGTGGGAAAATTCAAGCTAAAAGGGAACGAGGGAATGAGGGAATTTTCTTATCAAAAGTCATTATTCGTGGGAATTTTTCCCATATTTAAGCTTAATTCATGTAGACGCGATATTTTTGGCAATTGAAAAAATTCGTCAAAAAAATCGCGTCCATGTGAATTACGCTTTACCCGCATTTCAGCTGATTGATGAATTTAATTTGTATTTATTATTAGCTATTAGTTTGCTTGTACTTCCCCGTATACAGTGAAGTCCATTTATTATGCAATATAGGCATGTTGCAAGTTAATTGGTGTACGCACTTTACCATTGGAATATAGGCAACCCATTATACAGTTAGCTAGTTTTTTTTTATCTAACCATCTATGATCTAACCGAAATCAGCAACACATGAAAGTTTAACCTCAAAATAAAACATGTTCTTAGTTAAAAAAAATTTAATAGGTAACAAAACAATAATAATAATACATTCCTGACAATTGAAAATTTAAATTCATCAGTAGGCAGGGGCAAGAGTGGTTAGCAGTGTATAATGGGTTGCCTATATTCCAATGGTAAAGTGCGTACACCAATTAACTTGCAACATGCCTATATTGCATAATAAATGGACTTCACTGTATAAGATCTGCATTTTTGCTGTATATAATTATCAGCAGAATGCCTAAATGCACTGTGTTTTTCGAAGCGCCCTAAAATCTAAAAATAAACTTGCAGTAATTTTGAAATTACTCAAGATCATATTATATTGCACTCACAAAATATGTATAAATTTAAAAACTAAAATAATTAGTACCTATAAAAGTAAAATAGGTACGATTGTAAAGTTTGATATTTATATTTTTTAATCATATATTTAAAGCCTATAATATACATGTATTTTTGAATATGTTTTATATTTATATTATGTTTAATTACTATATATTTAAAGAGTATAATACATTATATATTTTTTGAATGTGTGTTGTCTAATTTTAGTACCTACACATATTTTCATACAATTTAAAGACTCGTACAATTTGTCCATTTTCAGTATCAAAATGGGATTTTATTGCGTGGTTGTGGGAATTTTGCATCCGAAAAATTACAGTTTCATGGGAATTTTTAGCCTCAAAAGGGAATTTTATTGAACTATTGTGGGAATTTTAACTCTGACGAGTTGGCAACACTAATACCATATTATCTGCCTTAATTCTCAGTAATTTATATTTTTATGCATTTACATAACTATATCTTTTGAAGCTATAAATATAGGGTGTGTTAATTAAGAGTTTCCCTCTTTAGGAAATTGTTTATTATTGCAAAAACATTGTTTTTCTTTTACTCACTCTATGATACAATAAGCTTAATTGTTTTTTTAGAACCGATACATCATTTGTATTATCTGGATTTTATTGTTGTTGCTCTTACATTATTTTTTTATAATGATGGAAAATTATGTTTCCTTGCATCAGAAATATTAAAAACCTAAACATCCTGTAAATCATTATGCAAATTAGTATTTTTCTAAACAAAAGTTAAGCCGGCGCTACACGATGCTACCAACGTTTGACTCAAATGTTGGCCTCCAACCTTTGAGTCAAACGTTGGACAATTGGCATGGCGAGTCCCCTGCTACACGGTGGAACGAACGTTTGATTCAATATACATTTGTTTCAACTACCCAACGTTGGCCATAGTTTGTGTATGAAGTCCTTAAATTTGTTTAAATTTTAATTATTTATTAATTATTTAAAAAATGGAGGATGATGACTATGATGAGGATATTCTGGCTGCTGCCGCAACAGTAATGTTGTTGTCTTGTTGCAAGTTACAACTTGAAATGAATACAAAAAGACATATAAAAAAAGGAGGTGGTAGATGGTGTCTCTTAATAGGAACAGAGAAAGGTCTACCTACTTTTTCTATTACTTTTTATTACTATTTATTAAAATACATGCATATTTTAATTAAAATAAAAATAAATAAATAAAAAAAGTTTAAAAACATAGCTGTAGTCACAATGTCAACTATTCTGGGTTTGCACGGAATCGTGTAGCAGTGTGTCAAATGTCTTCCAATTGTACCATCCAATGAAACAAAAACCCTTTGAAGCGGGTCAAAAGACCGACAACAGGCCAAACACCTTCCAGCACGAACGTTGGATGCTTGACACTGGACACTCGTAGTTCGAGAATCGGCCACACGATGCGTCCAACCATCAAGCGTCCAACGTTGGAGGGTGTTGGTAGCATCGTGTAGCGCCGGCTTCATAAAGAAGGATAATATAGGTAACATACAGAGTGTTTGACTTTGCGTGAATACACACAAATAATTTTTTTATTTTTAAAACAATGTTTAAAATTTTTACCAGTTAATTATGAAGGGCATTAAGATGCATTTTTTTGTAGGAATAGATATTTTTTAAAAGTCAATATCTAGCCAAATAGGATAAAATAAGAAGTGGGGTGTCAAGTAAAGTCATAGGAGGAATTAAGATAGAGGAAAAAAGTACTAAAATATTGTTTTAAATCGTAACAAGACCCCAAATACGAAGTTTCGCTGAAAAATTTTCAACTTTTTAATCGTAATTTTTATTTGCAATCGGTAATAATTTAGTAACAAGAGTACTGTAAAACAACAAAACAATTGTTACAAACACAGAACCTTCAAACAATTTTCAATTGGTTTCTGAAAAAAATAAAAAATGATTACCAACCGAGTTAACGACCCCATAAAATATTTATGATTTTTTAAAGTGAATATTTTTCAGCTAAACTTCGTATTTAGAGTCCTTTTGCAATTTGAAACAACTTTTTTTTTTTGCTCTATATTAATCCCTACTATGACTTTACTTGAACCCCCACTTTTTATTTTAATCATAGTTGGCTAGATTTTAGCTTTTAAAAAAATTTTATTCCTAGAAAAAGATGCCTTTTAATGTCTTTCAAAATTGGTAAAAATTTTAAACGAATTGCTTTAAATATAAAAAAACATTATTTCAGTGTATTCTTGCAAAATGAAACACACTGTATAATAAAAACAATGCTAAACTTTTACTTAAGAAGTATTCTTGTCCCTTTTGTATGGATACATGATATCTCAATCTATTATCTCTCATAGATATGTTCGTCATTTCCCGATTTTGTATTCTTAGCTACTTTGGACAATCTGCTTTGTTTTTTTTAATAGATTACGTTTTTATTTAGTTTTACTTACAAAATATCTATTTTTCCAATAATAAACAAACTGATAGGGGTAGGACACCTACTTATCTTGTAGTGTTCATTTAGTACCGTAAGGTAATGGGGAGGGAGGGGGTTTGGGAATGAAGAAGACAAAAACTATTTTTATACTAAATGAACACTAAAAAAATTTATCAATTACTAGATGTATGGTCCCTGAGTTTTTTCTTTGTGCTCTTTAGAATAGAACAGGGAAGAAAAGACGAACTACGTTTGAGGAGAAGACTGGACAGAAACAAGCCAGTCTGGATGAAAATGCATCATTACTTGCCAGACTGGTTGTTGTTACATTATAAGAGTAAATATTATGGTCTACTATTTGCAACAGCTACTATATTAGTTGGCTTGTATGCATACTACCTGAGGGCTGCCGAATTTGGTTTTAGTATATTTAGGTAAGTGTTTATTAAAAGAAAAGTTGAGGTTCTCATCCTCTGTTATTTTCAGAATTGGTTCGTGGAATACTTGACAGTTACCCTTGCCTATTCCTGCAAAAGCAATGATGCATAATAGGTTTTACACATGTTTTTAAATTATCTGTAATGTTTTCATTGCATTTGCGATTGGAATTTAATTGCGATTTATAAAAACTTTATTTTGACTGTACGTATATGGAAATACATATATCTTTAGAAGCATTTAATAGTATTTAAGAATGTATAACATACTTATTTATTTTTCTATGTTCTTGTTTTTGAAGTAATGGTAAATTTTAGTTTAGATGTTATGTATTAACGTAAAATGTATAAGAGCTCAATTATTATAGTGTACTTTTTTTTTAAATATAAACTTAAAAATTTTTTGCTAAGTCTAGCATTTTTATCATTTTTTAAAATAATTTATCTTTTCTCATACCTATTAAAATTCCATCTGTCAAATTTTTTATCTTTATTTTATTCACAAAATAGAAAACCCCATAATTTAAATTTTCTTATAAAAATAGTAACGTTAACTTACTTGGTTGATATCATATGTTACATTTAAAAGGCTATTCTCCTGTATGAGTCCTCAGATGAAGTTGTAAATGGCTCTTACGTACAGCAGTGTATTTACATATATTACATTTGAAAGGCTTTTCTCCTGTATGAGTCGTCACATGACCTTGTAAATTGCCCTTCTGTGCAGCAGTGTATTTACATATATTACATTTAAAAGGCTTTTATCCTGTATGAATCCTCAGATGACGTTTTAAATTGGTCTTATCCACAGTAGTGTATTTACATATATTACATTTAAAAGGCTTTTCTCCTGTATGAGTCCTCAGATGAGATTGCAAACTGCTCTTCTGTGCAGCAGTGTATTTACATATATTACATTTAAAAGGCTTTTCTCCTGTATGAGTCCTCAGATGAGATTGCAAACTGCTCTTCTGTGCAGCAGTGTATTTACATATATTACATTTAAAAGGCTTTTCTCCTGCATGAGTCTTCATGTGATTTTCTAAATTAATCTTTTGCGCAGAAGTGTATTTACATATGTTACATTTAAAAGGCTTTTCTCCTGTATGAGTCGTCAGATGACATTGTAAACTTCTCTTACGTGCAGCAGTGTATTTACATATATTACATTTAAAAGGCTTTTCTCCTGTATGAGTTCTCAGATGAAGTTGTAAATGGCTCTTATGTACAGCAGTGTATTTACATATATTACATTTAAAAGGCTTTTCTCCTGTATGAGTCGTCAGATGACATTGTAAACTGCTCTTACGTGCAGCAGTGTATTTACATTTATTACATTTAAAAGGCTTTTCTCCTGTATGAGTCGTCAGATGACATTGTAAACTGCTCTTACGTGCAGCAGTGTATTTACATATATTACATTTAAAAGGCTTTTCTCCTGTATGAGTCCTCAGATGAAGTTGTAAATGGCTCTTACTTACAGCAGTGTATTTACATATATTACATTTAAAAGGCTTTTCTCCTGTATGAGTCCTCAGATGAAGTTGTAAATGGCTCTTACTTACAGCAGTGTATTTACATATATTACATTTAAAAGGCGTTTCTCTTGCATGAGTCTTCATGTGATTTTCTAAATTAATCTTTTGCGCAGAAATGTATTTACATATATTACATTTAAAAGGCTTTTCTCCTGTATGAGTCGTCAGATGACATTGTAAACTGTTCTTACGTGCAGCAGTGTATTTACACATATTACATTTAAAAGGCTTTTCTCCTGTATGAGTTCTCAGATGAAGTTGTAAATGGCTCTTATGTACAGCAGTGTATTTACATATATTACATTTAAAAGGCTTTTCTCCTGTATGAGTCGTCAGATGACATTGTAAACTGCTCTTACGTGCAGCAGTGTATTTACATTTATTACATTTAAAAGGCTTTTCTCCTGTATGAGTCCTCAGATGAGATTGTAAACTGCTCTTCTGTGCAGCAGTGTATTTACATATATTACATTTAAAAGGCTTTTCTCCTGTATGAGTCCTCAGATGAAGTTGTAAATGGCTCTTACATACAGCAGTGTATTTACATATATTACATTTAAATATCTTCTGTTCTGTATGAATCCTTATGTGCAGCTGTAAATCCTTCTTTTGTTTACATTTATATTTGCATAAATGACATTTAAAACAGTCTTCTGTATGAATTTTTAAATGTGTTTGTAAGATGCTCCTCAAATTACATGTATATTCACAAAAACTACATTTAATATTATGTTCGTCTCTATTTTCGGTTGTCATATGCTGTGGGACGTTAATTTTACATAATTTACTCTCTTTTATATGTTTGTAATATTGTTGTTCGGTGTTTGCATTATTGTCATGCTCAAGTTGAATACGGTTTGGTATTGATGATTGTATATAGAAATGTTGATCATTTTCACATTTTATTTGCAGTTCCTCACTTATTATGGGCTCAATCTTGATATAGATGTCATCGTTACCTTCTGGTACACCAAACTTAATATCAGGAATATCTTCGCGTTTCACTGTAATGCCTATAACAATACAAAAATTGTAAATAATGTTCTACAAACAACAATTATTATTCACATTACAGAATTATTATACAACCTGGTTCTGTATTGATTCTGTCTGATTTTCTGTATGTAATCATTTCAGTATATCATTCTGTATAAAAGTCACAAGAGGAGGAAGAAATAAATGCAAGCAAAGAAAACCTGGAGGAAAACGTATAGGAATATCGAAAGAGGATAAAGGAAGACATCTAATCGAATGGGCAAAGAGAAGCTATAATGAGGCCAGGCTGGATAAATTAAAGGAAATAAATTCAGAATTTTCAACTGAATATTAAAAAGAAAAGGTTAGGTTGTAGGGAAAACGAAAAAGGGGGAAACTTAATCGGGGATGCAAAAAAAATCACTTACGAGATTGGCACAATATTTTGATAGTGCTGAAAAGAAATGAAAGGAGAAGGTGAAGAAGGCATAAATGAGGAAAAGGTACAATCCATAGAAGAGGAAATCAAAATAATTAATGCGTAATACCAAACAAAGGAGATAAAAGGAAATATGAAAAGAATAAGAAATATCCTATTAGTGGTTATATACAAAGTGGCAACATGCATGTAAATAAAATACATAGAGGATATCATCAGACACTGCCAAGGAGGATTAGTGAAGTGGGAGAATAGGAGATAACAACAAATAGATAAAAAACAACCACTAACAGTCAGGTTACATTAACAGTATTTAACTACATTAAATTTTTTTATATCGTTTAAGTCATTACTGTAAGCTGTAACTTATAACCACAGCAAAAATACTTAACTTGAGAAAAATTTTCCCCTACAGGAGACTCATGGATCCCATCTGGTAATTGCAATTCCTTGTCGATATCAGGAATTTCAGTTTTTAATTTGGAATTCCATAACCTTTGAATGTTGACATCTTCTTGATTTACTGCAAGTATTTTGCACATTAATTCAACAATATGCCACAAATTTAATTAATTTACCTTCTGTTTCCAACTTACGTTGAGAAAAGTTTCCTGCAATGTCTTTCCTATTCCGAACGTCGAAAGTATCATTATCCTTCGTATCTATCACTAATCCCTCATCTACAACTTCTGAACTGACTGCAACATCATTTATGTAGAGCATAAACTCCCCCATGATGAAGAAAAGTGATACGAATCGCAATCTATCCTAACCATCAACATCAACAATTACTTTCATGACATAAATGCTTATACCATAGCTAATATAACCTTTCGGCTTATACACACAAGCAGATAGGTCTCACCATGGGGCTCCCAACAGCTGACGTATGTATACACAAGTCCACTGGAAAAACCGCACTGGTAAAAATAATGGGACCTGGACACAACGCCGACTGGACACAACGCCGACCGTGGACACAATGCCGACCGTGGACACAGCGCCGACCGCTCGCTGTGGACACTACGCCGACCGTGGACACAACGCCGACCGTCGTCTGTGGACACTAGTTTGCTTTTAAGACCCAGAAACAATGATCGGGATTATCACAAAACGATGAATAGCCAGCTATTTAAAAAGTGGATTAATCAATTAATTCCAGCTCTACCATCTGATGGTTTTAAAACTGTTATTATTTTTGACAATGCCCCATTTCATTCTGTCCGTTTGGAGAAACCTCCAACACATTATTTCAACAAAACTGCAATGGGAAATTATTTAATAAGTATAACGTCCCATTTTAACTTACATGTACAAAAGTTCAATTATGGCAGCTGATAAATAATTTAGGATTGTTCAAAATATACCGCCAATCGTAATATATAAAGGTGAAGATTCGGATACAGATTCAATTTTGAACCATATCTCTCATATGATGATTCAGAGTTTGAACCGCCCTAATCTGATTCTGAAAATAATCCCAATTATTCTAATTTGCCTGAATACATTTTTTCTATTCTTACCTCGAATTATTTATATATTAATTATTATAAAACTATAATACTTAAAAAAAAAACAGACTTTATACATACGTCACGCATGCGCGTAAAGCGGTGGCTATTTCAATATCGCCTCCCAACAGTTGAGCGCATGTATACACAAGTCCACTGGAAAAACCTGGTGAAAAATAATTCACAAACTGCAACCAAAGAGTATAACTTTCCTGCAACTAACCAGCACACTAACCAGTAAAGTAAAGACTTTGCAAAGACTAGTGGGGCGCCCCACTGACTTTAGGTTAGTTGCAGTTTGAGAATTACTTTTCACAAACCCAGTGGACTTGTGTATACAGCTGTTGGGATCCCCATGGTGAGACCTATCCGCTTGTCACATCATTTAACCCTCCTTGGTGCCTCCTTGGTGGACTATACGGGAACCAGCGAGAATCATATAACCAAGAGAAGAGCGACAGTACGGAACGCTAGGCAACCAATGAAAAGAGGCTGCAGTGCGTGCGTCATTGCATTCCGTGTACAGTAGTTTCATGAAGTGCGGCCCATAGGGATTTGATATGGATTTGATCATGTAATTTTTTTGTTAAAGGTCAACGTTGGTTGTGTACAAGATTTCATCCCTTTTGATTTATAGTAATAACTGGAACTTGGGACGAATGTCCTTGGGTGACATGGGTCATGGGCTGGAAGGCTGGAACTACTACAATCCTACAATATACAGGGCGACAATAATGTAACGACATTTATTTATGGGTAACTTTGTTATTGTATGACTTACAGAGTTGGTTAAATTTGCAACGTTGGGCAGAATTACAAGGAATATTTCACTCATACATTGTTGTAACAGTAGTACTCATAGTGGAAATTCCACGTTGCCATGACAAACTTGCGACCACAACATACCTACTACTAAAAAAAAAACAAATTTTGTTAAACGTCATGAAACGTTTTGGGAATGTCTCAGAACGAGAAATTGACGAAAATGTTATTAAAAGTTAATGCAAAAATACGAAAAGAGTGTCTGGAGACAGTTTATGTCATTTTGCGCCAAAAAAAAGTACACATTCGATCGAGAGACTCCAGTATCCGAACTTGCATTCATTTGAAAAATACTATTGGTTTCGAAGATAGAGTGAAATTAGACAACGTGTTTGAATGAAAATTATCGGTAATTTTTAAGCACTCGTGGTATTACCCCCGAAAATCTAACGTCGTTCTGGTTTTTGATTAATGTTGGTAACTTTCTGAAATAAACTGAAAAAATTGATAAACGCTTAAATTTTTGATATAAAATATTTTCATAATCATTGCAGATAAAAGAAAAATACAAGAGAGATAACTGATTTCATTTTTAAATGGAACCCATAGTCAAATTTGAGACCATTAAATATTTTTTATCCACAACCAGTATATTATAAGGTCATAATTCCACTACTTAAGAGACGTCTTATGATATGAATAAAACACATAGGTCTTATAATTAAAACCGTCGTCTGCGTTGATATGTGTTCCTGCTGTCACACATAAAGTCTGCCCATAGCTTGAAAATCGTACTTTGAGATAAAACAGATGTCGCGACGACGCGAGTTATAGGAAATTGCATTTTTGGGTCTTATTTAGGATTGAGAAAATATTGCATGGATAGGCAACCAATCTTACAATAGTAAATATTATAGCCGCAAATTTGAAATGTAAATAATTTGAATTTTACTGCAATTCATTATTGTTTAACGTCGTCTTGTTTAACATAACACAATTGATATTAATTATTACCTTCATTTCAATATGAGCGGTAAAATACAGTATAGTAGAATATGTTGCGTGCCAAAATGTGGACAAGTAAACGAAAATAGTGTCAAAATGCACTCTTTTCCAAAACGTAATACAATTAAAAAAATTTGGTGTATGAAAATATTTAATGTTACAGATAATTATAATTGTGCTAATTCGCATCAGTTCTATAATGATAATATAACAAACTTTAGGCACAAATATTGCAACCGAGTTATATGTGTGTGGAAAACATTTTGAACGCAGTTGCTATTACACAACTATGGGGAAAATATTAAAGTCAAATGCTGTTCCAACTTTGCTTTTGAATGGTGAAAAGTCAGTATCCCCAGCTTCCTATCCCGCTACATTTTCAAATGATATGAATTATGATTCGGCGACCAAATCTTCCAATTTGTGTTCAGCAACAGTTATGTCTGATGGTGTCTGTACGGAATCACCATATCCTCAGATAATAAGAAAGATGAATTAGTATAGATAGGCATCTGATTGAGTGATTGGTCTACATTCAATCCACTATCTAATAAACAGCATTGTAAATTTCACAAATACAATTGTATTGTATAATATTAAGACACAACTACTTGTCGATAGGCGTTATTAACATCACTATCCACAGATATCTGCGCTACGCCATGCTTCCGGCACTCCAGGTGAACCAATAATTGCTATTTTTGACAATAAAACTAGTAGATGTTCCGCCAGTTCTATGAGATTTGGTTTTGTCTTTGGGCACCACTCGTACCCACAAATTCCTCGTGCACTGATCTTGCTTTGCGAAGTGTATTGATTTTGAAATTCATTTAAAGCCTGGAATACAAAAACCTTTCATACTTGACAAAAAAAAAGTATTACTAGGTACTTATAACATCTTTTAATTGCTACAGATTCTTTTGCGCCCCAGGTTTTTCATTTAGTTCCCTTACTAATTCCTTCCATGTATTACTATGTATTTCATACTCTCGCGGACTCAATCTTGTGTTGTTCAGCAAAATTTTGTGTTGTTCTAACAAATGCAGTAGGCTCCTTTTGAGTTTTACTCATAGAGTCGATCGCACTTTATTCATTTTTACTGCAAAAGTTTGAATTCGTTATTACGATTATGAGGTTGTCTCCAGGATATTTACACATTTCAATTTCAAGTATTTCTACGACAATCCACGTAAAATACAAGTTAAAATTTAACATTATTTTCCTTACAAAATTCACACTTTTTACGTCAGCTACGTCAGTAATAAGTCAGTTAGAATTTGACATGTGATTTGACACATGTAGCTAGTATTTAAACCGTAAATTACAATTCCCAATGACTCGTACGTACAATGACTGAACTAACGATGAACAGACTTTATGTGTGACAGCAGGAACACATATCAACGCAGACGACGATTAAAACAATGGTAAATCTATAGCAACACGTATGACAAAAGTCAGTTGAAAATGTCAAAATAAATTTTTTCCAAAATATTAATTTGAAAACGCCACTTTCTGGTCTGTTTGTGGATAAAACGTTGTATTGCATACGTGTCTTAGTTGTATTTTATCCACTGAAGAAAATTAAATGCTCGAACTTCGTTCTCGCGTTTAAACATTCTTGCGTGGATAAAATACTACCTAAGACACTTATACAATAAATAACTATTTTTCAATTTCAAAAATGTATGTGATAATAATTTAATGCTTGGTGTTACAGCCTCCGCCTCCGTGACAAAAAATCAAGTGAGGTGGTGAGGTTTTTGTTTATGTTATGATTTTTTTTGACAATAAAATAGTGTGACAAGAAAAACGGTCTCTTATTTTTGAGAAAAAATACAGTCCACCAGACCATAGAAACATTGGTCCTTCGAGCCATTCTACGGAAGAAGAAAAGTAAGAATTTCCAAACACAGTCAGAAATGGAGGATAATTCCAAGATAACAGGTGACAAAAGACGACAGACAAAAGGTGTAAACAGACACCTGGATTTAAATTATATTTGGCCACCTGGATTTGGACTGACATCCGACGTCGTGCCAGACAACATTTCAAAAGTCATGTCAAAAAATATTAACGAAAATTCAGATGAAAACGCAAAAGCTCAAAGTATTCTAAATGGAACTACACATCGTTCAGAGAGTAGAGCTAGTAACACAAGGTCAGTCAGATCAAAAGCTTTAAGTGTCGACATCCAAATTAAAAGAATAGCCCTAGAATCAGAAAAAGCCAGACAAGCCATTGAAGAAGAAAGACTTAATAATAGGTTAAAAATGGTTGAACTTGAACAAGAACTTCGTGAAGCAGAAATTTTGATAGATGAAGAAAACAAAACGGAAATTTCAAGCCAAGGTAACAAAAGCGTAAGAAATTTATATCCTGAAGTAACTATTGTACGCCCGAAGAGTCAAGACACAATCTCTGCCTATACATCAGGTAGATCTCTAGTTGCTAATTGGATTAAAAATATTCCTGAAAATCTTGATGAAATACCTGAAGATTTACCGAATACACTTGCTAACACATATCTACGACCAGTTGATACAAAGGTACCTAAAGCTTCAAGTAGTACGTCAATTCCTTTGAACATACAACCTATAAAATCATCTATGTCTAAAACCTATCAAGACAACAAAAATGACATCCAAACGTTATGCGAAGCCTTGGGAAATGTGAAAAAAACAGCCGCCCAACCATCTAAAACTACTGTGTCTTCATCCGAAAAATTTTATGCCAGACAAAGTGTTGAAAAAGATTACCCTTTTTTCGACGGCAAACCTGAAGAATGGTGCACCTTCATCTATCAATTCAAACGAATATCATCAATATGTGGATATTCAGAAGAAGAATGTATAATAAAATTACAGAAATGCTTAAAAGGAGAAGCAAAGTTTGCTGTGTCAGGTATGCTGATGTCTTCTCAAAATTTAGATTTGGTTCTAAAAACACTTGAAATGAGATTTGGAAGACCTGACCAGATAATAAGTGTTGTCCTTTCCAAGGTAAGATCAGTATTACCGCTAAAGGAACATGACATGGACGGTTTAATTCACCTATCTAACCACGTATCATGTCTAGTTGCTACCATTTTATCATTGAAATATGAAGCACATCTTCAGAATCCACAAGTACTTAAAGAATTATGTCAAAAACTTCCAGACAATCTTAAACTTCGGTGGGGAGAAATTATTATGGAAAAAAAAGGCAACGTAAACCTACAAGATTTTTCCAACTGGTTGTCAGAAATTGCTGCTGCAGTTTGTTACGTGACTGAACCGAAGACGACATCTAAATTTACCCAAAATTCTTATAATTCCCGAAAATTTGAAAGAACCCTCACAAGCTCGACCAGCCATCCAGAAATAATCTGTGCATGTTGCACGGAAAAAGACCATAAAATTCAAAACTGTGAAAAATTTAAGTCCGAAGACATAGAATCAAGATGGAGCGTGGTGACAAAAAAGAAATTATGTTTCTCTTGTTTACGAAGCAATCACCAGACTCAAAAATGTAAAACTCGACAAGTGTGTGGAATACATAACTGTAAACTACCACACCATAGACTTCTACACAAAGAAAATAATGACCAAAGACAAAAGCCTAAAGAAACCGTCTCCACAACACTTTCTACGTCAACGAATAACGAAAACGTAATGACCGTAGGAAATGGAAAGAAAAATGTACTTCTTAGAATGGCAAACGTACGACTCTATGGAAGAAACAACGCCGTTATTCAGACAGTCGCCTTATTTGACGAGGCATCAACTGTCACTTTAGTCGATGCTTCAATATTGGAAAAACTGGACCTTGACGGAACTATACAACCACTCTGTATCCAATGGACTAATGACGTAATTTACCGCCATGACGATTCGGTCTTTCTTGACCTAGATATATCTGGAAATTTAAATGGTGCAAGAAAATTTAAAATGAAAAATGTACACTCCGTGAAAGATCTATCACTCCCAAATCAAAAAATTCTTGCAGAAGACTGGAAAGATTATCCTTATTTAAAAGGACTTCCAATTCAAGACATTACTGACCAGCCAATGATATTAATTGGCCAGGATAATATCCGTCTCAGCGTCCCGAGAAGAGTTATCCAAGGACCGGAAAATCTGCCAATCGCCTCCAAGTCAAATCTAGGATGGGTGCTACACGGGACTACAAGTAAAAAAGAAGTTAGGACAAACACTACTTTCCACATTTCATGCAATCAAGAACATGACGACAATATACACCAACTCGTGAAGAATTCATTTACTACCGAGTCCTTTGGATCCTTACCGATAAGTAACAAAATTAACAAAGAAGAAGCAAGAGCCCTGAACATAATGAAGAAAACTGCAAAAAGAGTAGGAAACAGATTTGAAATAGGCCTACTGTGGAAAACCGACAACCTACAACTCCCAGAAAGTAAAATGACAGCATATCGACGCCTGCTGTGTGTTGAAAAACAAATGCAGAAAGACGAAAATTTCAAGAAGAAGTACTGCGAAAATATTCAACAATATGTAGAAAAAGGCTACGCACGAAAACTGACTTCAGAAGAATCCGCCGAACAGGGACCCAGATGTTGGTATCTCCCACATTTCGGAGTAACCAACCCCAACAAACCAAACAAATTACGCTTAGTTTTCGACGCTGCCTCTAAATCACATGGAATTGGCCTAAATGACAATCTTCTGGCCGGTCCAGACTTAGGTCCCGTTGTACGAAAGTATTTGATCGCCAGTTCAGTTGAACCACGATCAATTGGCATGGATACAATTGTTCAAACAATCGTATCCATGACAACTGATCGTGGTTCAACTGAACTGGCGATCAAATACTTTCGTACAACGGGACCTTATTGCAATCCTTGGTTGTTATATTGCTGAAATTTAGACAACGAAAAATTGGTTTCAGTAGCGACATACGTGAGATGTTCCACCAAGTACGAATAAGAAAAGAAGATCAAGTTTCGCAGCGTTTTTTATGGAGGGATGGTAAAACCAATCAAAACTGTGACGTATATCAAATGCTAGTTATGACATTTGGTGCAACTTGCTCGCCAGCTTGCGCTCAGTTCGTTAAAAATCTGAACGCTGAAGAATTAGCACCCTCAAAGAGAATCGCTGTCGCCATCATCAAGAAACATTATGTAGACGACTACCTAGACTGCACTGATACTGTGCAAGAAGCTCAAGAACTCATAACTGAAGTTCGAAAAGTTCAAAAAATGGGAGGTTTCGAACTCGTAAAATGGACATCAAACTCAAAAGAAGTGATTAAACTGTTTTCTGCCGACGAAGACATGTTTAAAGACTTGGACCTGGACAACACGAACTCAATTCTACGCGTTTTATGACTATCATGGCAAACTGCGACAGACAACTTAGTATTCCGATTAAAAACTAGTCTAAAAGAAGAAAATCTTAACAAGAGGCCGACGAAGAGAGAAATACTGAGAACAGTAATGTCGGTCTTTGACCCTTTGGGCCTGATTGTTAATTTTACTATTCGTGGACGAATTATTGTACAAGATATTTGGCGATCTGGAATCGGGTGGGACGACAGTATTGACGATGAAATTTACCGCACCTGGAAATCTTGGGTAACCGACCTACAGAAAATTGATCAACTAACTATACCAAGATGTTATTCTCCGAATATACCAAATGCTGAAAAACTGGAAATGCACATCTTCTGTGATAGCAGCAAGAAAGCATTCGCAGCAGTAGCATATCTACGAATTCTAAATAAAGACAGAATAGAAACTTCGCTAATAATGGCGAAAGCTAGAGTCGCACCTACCAAACCACTGTCCATTCCGAGACTCGAGCTACAAGCAGCCGTCATGGGAAGCAGACTAAAAAACTCTAGTTGAAGAACTAGAAATTAAAATAGATGCAACTTATTTTTGGACTGATTCTTCAACCGTACTGCATTGGATTAAAAACGACGGAACACGTCTGGGACAATTCGAATCTCATAGAGTTGGAGAAATCCAAGAAATAACAAATTCCAGCAATTGGTACTGGGTTCCGTCTAAATTGAATGCAGCTGATATAGCAACAAGAACTTATAATGAAGATGGAAGCAATACGATATCATTTCAAAATTGGTTTACTGGACCTGATTTTTTGAGAAATCCTGATAAGTCGAAATGGCCTGAACAAAAACTTTTCCTAGGAGACATTGACAACAAAGAAAAGGTAATAACGATAAAAAGACTGTCGGATACGAATAATCAAACTCTACCTGATAATTGTCTGCCCGACATTAACAGATTTTCAAAATATAATAGATTGATACGGTCCACAGCCTTTCAAATACGATTTGTTGAGATTATGAAAAACAAGATAAGAAAACAAGAAACCAAATTCCCTTGTTTTCTTACTCCCGAAGATATAAAAAACGCCGAAAAACTATGGATTAGAAAAAGTCAAGAAGATATGTTTTTAGAAGACATAAACAGTTTAAAAACAAACAAAGGCTTGAATAGACAGAGCAGATTACGACAACTAACACCTACATTTGAAGAAAACTTGTTAGTTTTAGACGGAAGAACAAACCTTACGCCCTTTATGACCGAAAGAGCAAAACGTCCGTACATCTTGAGTCCTAAACATAAATTTACAGTACTATTGATTCAAAACTATCATGAACGATATGCCCATCAGGGAATAGAATTGGTTTTAAACGAACTGAGACAAACGTTTTGGATTATTGATGGAAGAGCTGCTGTAAAATCTGTATTTAAAAAGTGTCTAAAGTGTAGACACAGAAAAGCGAAACAAGAAATACCGACCATGGGACAGTTACCTATATTTAGACTGACGCCGAATGTGCGACCCTTTACCTTCTGTGGCATCGATTATTTCGGCCCAATAAAAGTATCTGTTGGACGAAGACAAGAAAAGCGCTGGGGTGTGCTGTTTACGTGTTTAAGTGTACGAGCAGTGCATTTAGAAGTAGCTCATTCCTTATCTGCTGATTCAGCAATAATGGCATTAAGAAGACTGATTTCAAGAAGAGGACGACCAACACAAATTTGGTCTGACAATGGTACTAATTTCAGAGGAGCTGCAGAAGAAATAAAAATAGCGATTAAAAAATTAAATAAAGAAAAAATGTAAGCGGAGCACCGCACATGGGCGGATCCTGGGAACGTTTAGTCAGAAGTGTCAAGAAAACATTTCAAATCGTTCTAAATAGACAAGTATTAAAGGACGAATTGGTTTTAACTCTTTTTACTGAAGTGGAAAATATTTTAAACACCAGACCCCTTACGCATGTTTCCGTTGATTCACAAGATTCCGAGGCCCTGACACCAAATCATTTTTTACTAGGATCATCCAACGGTGAAACTACATGGGTAAAACATGGAGAAGAAAAACATTTACGACGGCAATGGGAAAAAGCTCAACAACTAGCGAACTCGTACTGGAAACGCTGGGTTAAAGAGTACATGCCCACTTTAACAAAAAGAAGTAAATGGACGGACGATGCAGTTCCAATAAAGGTCAATGACGTTGTTGTAATTTTGGACGAAAACTTACCGCGAAATACTTGGAAAAAAGGCATTGTACAAGCAACAATTATCGGACCCGATGGACGCATAAGAGTTGCAGACGTTCCAACACAGAACGGAATTTTTAGAAGACCAGTAACAAAGTTATGCCGCCTAAGATTAGATGACGGTGAAGAATTAGAAGTTCCTCACGGGGGGGGGGGAGAATGTTACAGCCTCCGCCTCCGTGACAAAAAATCAAGTGAGGTGGTGAGGTTTTTGTTTATGTTATGATTTTTTTTGACAATAAAATAGTGTGACAAGAAAAACGGTCTCTTATTTTTGAGAAAAAATACAGTCCACCAGACCATAGAAACACTTGGTTATTGTAAGACTTTTGCGTCAAATTAGCAAACATTACAGAATTACAAAGCAAATCTAACCCTGTTTCTTTTTTCATCAATGTTGCCAACTTTCTGAAATAATCCTAAAAAAGTGAAAAACGCTTTAATAGTTTTTAAGTTTCCCTAAATTCTTAGAAAAAAAAACAATTTTAAGGGCCACTTTTCAGAGGCCAGTACACCTGTTGAAAATTGAAATTGGGAAAAACAAAAAATACGTATCTCTATCCTAATTTCCGGTTTATTACACTTATTATTAATCATTGTGTTAGTGTATTAAGCGATTACAAGATCATTATGATCTCATAATTTATTTTAGAAGAATTGGGAAATGTAAGAAAACAAAAAAAATACATTTTATAATGCTTTAAATATATTGCATACTTCATTTACAAATAAAACATAATGTACTTATAAAACCATAGCCACTTGGATATTAAAATGAGCCTGGCATGGGTCTTGTGCGAGTCACAACCAGTTACATTAGATATTATGTACACACTGCTCTGCAGACATCTCGCACAAGATCACATTGTACATAGTGGTTGGCAAGCACATATAATTGGCACAAAGTTCTAACCAACCCATGACTTAAAGTGGCAAAGTTACATGACATCAAAGGGTCTGTTAGACCCTTTGAAATAATTAAGTGTACGTACGGTCACTGGAATTACTTATGCATTACCAACCAAACAACCAATGAACCAATTCTTTTTATCACATTAATCCATGTCATGTAAATCAAAAATGGACAGAAACTGGACCGGACAAGCAATTTAAGAATGACTCAGTACGTATAGAATTACACAACCCCCGGACTAATGACATTTAATATATATATATTTTTTTAGATTTAATATTACTTTGCATTTTTCTCAAAAATAATAAGCAAAAAGACAGAATTGATTAAGCATACTCTAACATATTAATATATATGTACTTATATAGATACATGGTACTGTATAAATATAAACATGATGAATCAAGGTCAGGCCAGGTCGTCATCAAAAATCGTATATGTACAATCACAACCACATCGCCTACTTGGGCAACAGATGGACAGTCTGATTGGCAGGAAAAGCACTGCTATTGGACAACATATTACTATCTATATCAGTGGAATGAGCATGGCCATCACAGTTCAATGTACATATCTTAGCTATAGAATACCTATTAAGCTACTCACGTTACGGGTCGCTACTGTATTTGCTATGTTTGTATGCACAATTTTGATTATCTGATTGCAAAAAAATGTTTTTATGCTACAAAACGCAGTGCAGTTATTTAATTGTAGTCATAAATGTAATATTTGCAACAACCATTACAGTGAAGAGTTTAATGAAGCCGAATTGTTTCAAAGCTGTCTGGCACGGGTGGCATTACATGAAGTAATTTTGATCAGATGGTATTTATGCAAATGAAGTACTTGATTAAACAATAATAATGGCAATATTTAAAACAAATACTCCATCTGAATTTGTCCAATCTAAACCTCATCGACGCAAAACCAGTCATTTTTTAGAATATCAGTAAGTGTGTTTTTTCGAGCACAACAAAAGGAGACGCAACAAGTATTAACTTACTAATAATTATTTACAACCGATTGTTTTTCTTTTACATGCATAAAACAAGTATGGCTACAACTTACAATTAACAAATGAGATTGCAAATACTCGAAAAGTATAACAGACAACAGACCTATAGTTTTATGAAATAAACGATCGACTATACAAACATACCTTTACAGTTTATAAACAGAAACTGCAAACATCTTAATACAAAATTTTGAAACAAATAATAATTGTTTTAGTGCGGTAACTACAACTTGCAATATCATTACATTTGGCACAGCTTTAAAGAACTTTTAAATATTTCTTTTGTTATAATGACAAAATAACATACTGGAAGCACAAATAATAAAAATTCGGTTAATATATAAAAGAATAACAAGGGCTAACACACAGAGTTAAGTAAAAAGCAATAAAATGGTAATGAGTTATAAACAATTCAAATTAGTACGATTATAGAGTACACACAATTAAATCATCCTAAAACATGTAGCAATCTTTGAAAAGATACTAGAATAAAGGAATAAATTAAAGCTTTTGGAACTCCTATAAGAATGAGTCGCTCAATGGCAGTACGTTAAAGTTACCACGCTTGAAAGCTATTTGATTTTTACACTTAACCAGTAAAACTTTAATTAGGAGACCGGTAGTTTCATTAAAGATATGTTTGCTGTACAAGTGGTAACATAATATTTGTAGATATGATAAAGAAATAGATATGTACTAGTGCTTGTTTGAAATAATTGTAAAACTGTGCCAACTACGATTAACATTTGATTTCAACTGATTTCCACAAACATGTTAATTATTAAATTATCTACAAAATGACTGCAGATTGTTCATCTTAAGATGGAACGCAATACTATCACATACAGTTGAGCAAGATGATGTAAACTCTAGACCTAATTTGTGGTTGTGGAAGTTTTTAATAAAAAATATTTCAAATTTACCACTTGCAACTTTTATCCCATAACAATCAGAACCATCTGATCTTTATTTAAAACCTTACACAATAAAAATGTTTGGAATTACTTAACCACATAAGCTAAAATATTTCTTAGATTCAGAATTAATTTCTAGTGGTAATAGCGAAGAAGTAAGCCTGCTTATTAATTGTTTCATCGTTATTACCAGCTAGGATTAAATACTAAATTTACTTAAATCTAGTTATACAAGTTATATAAATATTACGGAACAGGAAGATGGAAAAGATTAAGTTTTTGATGTGTTTCTGTATTGATTTAACCTAACATTTTTTCTTTGTAAGTTTTTTTTGTTATACTCCCATAGTCCACATAGAAATTAAAATTCCAGAGCTCACACACGATAAGTTAATAATTAACAGAAAAAATTTATATACAAATAAAACTTAACATAACATACTCACACCACTTTGCAACCAAACAAACTCGAATTAATTAAATATCGAAAGCTTACACAAATTGGTTTTGCAACTTTTTTAACAGTTTTGCACAATTAAAACAAACAATTAAAGCAATAGAATATTAAAATGAATGAAGCATGAAGTAGAAGGCAGATGTCCATAGCAATGCGTTAGGGCAAAAGGCCAAGGGGCCAGCACCCAAGGTCAGTACCGAGTATCGGCAATACCTTGGTCATACTCCAACACAAGACGTTTAATATGGGAGAGCTTATCGTGCAAGTACTGAAATCGCCGCTTTGCTCTTTGATGCACTAAATCTTGCTTGTTTTGTTGATACTCACGAACAATTTGCTTCTTAATATCCTGAAAAAATAAATGTTTGTAGGTAAGAAACTAGAGAAACAAATCTTTGTTCAAATAAAATATTCCTTTACGTTTTCAGTGTCTTTTAACCCCCAAACTGTGTTGCAAAGCAGACTTGAAAAATACAATTATTTCATCCTGCAACTCATCTACAAATTTGTAACCGCTGAAGAAACACTTTCAGTTTAGACTAAAATTGGTTTTCAAAGTTCTGAAGAAGTAGAACCTTAGTCATAACTAGTATTTCTACTCATTGTTTACATTTGGAAGTTGTGGGGCATTGCTCATTGTAATTTTCAAAAATATTGCTACAGCAGTTGAAATAGTGCCAATAGAACTACCGGATAATCGCTAGTAAACTAACCAAGGCAGGAGGATCTTCGTCTAGGGCTCTTGTAAGGTATTCTCTACGGAATATAGTTGAACAAGTAATTAACATCTTGCGGAGTTTCCAGCTTGGTGGCATGTTGTTAGAATAACCAAGGCCAACTGTATCAGAACGTGACTATAGTCGTTTAGATACAGTTGGCCTTGGCATAACATATCTAATATTATGGCAAAATATCTAATGACTTTAAAAATTAGGGCATCAAAAAAAATTTGCTGGCATATCTAGAAAATTGAGGTTTTACAAAAAATTTGATTATGTCAGTAAATTCCCTATAAAAGGTTACACTAAAATAAACTGCAAAAACTAATCGGTTGGTTATTAAAAGAAACCACAGATAAAATAAGAAAACAGCAAATATAGCTTTTTTGATGTCACCTAGTAAGCTTCGAATATTTTCAAAATATGAAATTGAATACAAAAGGGTCTCTTAAAATAGGCACATTTTGTCTTAACCTTAACTTAACTGATCCTCTATCTCTCACGGTTTCCTAGATACCTATAGTGACCCAAAATAAAGTTTACATTCTGCATAAACAACAAAGTTGATGGCACCTTTGACTCATAAACAGGAGCAGAAAAATATTTAATAACGGTTTTGTAGAAATTTGACAAGCTTGCAGGATGGCTGGTCATTATATGGATTGGTGGTTGAAAAACACTGGCCTAAATATTCAATCTTGGCGGTAATAAACAAAACAAAACAGACTTTCAACAGAAAAATAGGATATCATAAATTCTTACTTTATACTTCGGGCTAGAAGTGTTTTCTTGTTTGAGCCTCTCCTCTAATTCTGCAAAACGACGTGACACTTTCTCTACAATAGCATGTAAGTCTCTGTACTCGGCATAATCTGCATTGAAATCTGATTTATACCGCCGCCGTTGTTCAGCATTTCTAATGGTGGTGTATTCACTGTAATAAATATTGTATTGAATTATCTATACATTAAAAAAAGGAAAGTACTTACGTAAGATAATCTGGGAATTCAGAATCTACAGTACTATCTACTATGGGTGGGCCAGAATCGGTAGCTGATATTTGTTCGATTGGACTGTCAGGACTATTTTGTGTAGTTGAAGTTACAATATTATTCCAGCGATTTTGTTCCCGATTATTATCTTGTTTTATTCTACCATTATTTGCTACTTCAGTTTGCAAAAGTCTATCGTTTTGTAGTACGTCACTCTGTTTGATTCTATCATTACTTTGTAGTTCACTACTGATTAACCTGTTTCTATCTGGTACATCATCTTTACCTATGTTTTCTTCTTTCCTAGGAGACACACTACTATTGCTGTCGATTAATGTTTTTTCACGATTAACACCGAAGCTTAAATTATGACTATCACAAGAACGTTTTCGATTGGTGCCTTCTTCATCATCACTTAAATTGTGTTTGTCGTTGAGCATTCCATTACTATAACCATTACTAATCGAGTTGGAATATCCATTTACAGGTGGTTCTCGCTCCCTGCTTCGGGGATTCATATTACTAGCATCTCGAGAGTCTGTCATGGGCCGCCGCTGACTAATGTTTTCAACAGGAGAGCGATAAATTTGTTCAGATGGCTTGCGATAGTGAGAAATGCGTTGACGTTTGGTAGGTAAGCCATCAGCACCATCATAATATCCAGGTCGTTTGGATGAGGATATGGGAGGGGGAGGGGAACCAGGATGAGTGCTAGTGGGTGACTGTCCACTACCAGAACTGCCGCCGTCGCTACTGCCAGGTGGTGTTAGATTTTGAGGTTTCCGCCTATAAAATTAGTTCATTAAATGAGAAAATGTATTTTAATTATAAATGAATTGTAATCAAAATTATAATATGTATCTGATTATTTATATGAATTACAAGCAATTTACTACCCAACTATACAGCATACAGTATGTCCGCGGATTGGATTACAAAGAAGTGTGCGATAGACAGAAGATGTTTGAACTTCATATTTTAGATTTTTTCAAATGAAGGAGGCCTTGCGGTTGGAGAAAGGTAAAGTAGCTTTTCTGTACTAACTACAGTTGACTCTGACAAATTTCAAAGATAATTTTTTTCAAAATAAAGTCAATATTTAAGACATTCATAGAAAATCACAGAGTACAGCTAAGGAGTTAAATTAAGCACCAAATTATACCCCTTGCTTTTCTTTATAAGATAGTTTTTCGGCAGCTATTTTAGAGAAATTAATCAAAATTTAAAAATTTTTTTTGAAATTACGTCAAAATTTAAAAGATATATAGAAATGGCAGAGTACAGCTGCAGAGTTAAATTATACTCTACGAGAGGAAATTTGTTCCATCAGCAATTTTAGAAAAATTAATTTTTCAAAATGTTGAAAATCTTTTAAAAAAACAACTTATTACTTTTTCCAATTTTATGACATTTTAAAATTATATAACTATTGAGACCCCCCCCCCCCCGTGCATATAGTTGAAAAGTACCTTTATGCTCTTGCTAAAAAAAATGTAAAAATTGGATAAGTATACCCCATCAAAACAGAAACAGGTGCTCTACCTTTCCCTGTAAAAAATGTTTGATTCTTTATCCTTACTAATGTAAGATGAGCAAATATCAGTTTCATAACTTTAATAATAATACAATTTTCTTACTGGATATTTTGAAAATTGCACTTGTGTCAGAATATTTTAGAAGTTATATAACTTGAATTTCTTATGTCCTCCCAAGGGTGGCAAAGTATGGGGTAAATTTAACAGAATCTGCATCTCTTAAGGGCCAGTTTTATAAAGTGTAGTTAACCGACGGTTGGCTCAACCATGATCAATTGTCATGGACACGATACTTAAAAACAATCGCATTCATGATAATTGATCGTGGTCGAGACAACCTTTGGTTAACCGGACTTTATAAAATTGGCCCTTAGGGCGAGCTGTATGTATAAGAAATTTGACTACCATGCCAGTTCAGTTGAACCATGACCAATTGTTATGGATATGATTCTTAAGAACAATTGTATCCATGACAGTTGATCATGGATCAGCTAAACTAAGTCAAATTTTTTATACAACTGGGCTGCCATACATACAGATTCAGTAACGAGGCGAGGTATAACTTGAAGTTGGTCTAACCATTGTTTGACAAATGTCAAACTATATGGCGCAACAATCTGAACCAAAAAACGCAAAGGTGACGTAGCTCTCGCTAGGTCGACTTAACGCTTATGCCTCGTTGATGAATCGGGGTGTTACGGTTTTTAAGAATACCTAAATCTTATATTCGAACACCCTGTAAATATCTAACTGCTAATTTATATTAATGTCAACTATGTTTCAATTTAAATTTAACAGTATAACAAACAAACCGTTTGAGCATTTGTCTTTCCGATTCCGTATAAAAAGGCCAGTCTTCACGCACATCATTCCACATAGCTCTGTTAAGATGAAATGCGTTATCCTTTAGACACGATATTTGCTTCAGAATAGATGTCATACTGTTTTTTTCTCGGAGGCCCTCTGTAAATTAGGTGAATGTTAAAAATAAAAAATTCAAAATTATTGAAATTCGATACAAACCTCTCATTAATCGCTCATACAATTCAGGTTTTTTAAAGGGCCTCAAGGCGAGAAGGTGTAGTAATCGCTCTCTGTAAATTATTTAGCTATAAACAAAATTCAAGGTAATGTTCACTTAAATTTTAAAAACACCAATGAGGCCTTAATATCTCAAAACAGTTTGCTATATAAGTAAACAATCATAGAAACATACTTAATAGGTCTCCTAGCAATATCAGGCATGGAGGGTTTATTTTGCAGACGAGAACTACTAACATGACTGCTTCCCAAACCATTAACCAAACCGTTATTTGTGTGAAGTGATGGTTTAGTGGTCACACTGGACTGATACGACAATTTAGGTGTAAGGCTGTCTCGTAAAGGCGGCGCATCTCTACGAGACGGAGGCACTGCTGCTCTACCAGAAGTTTGCTTTACTTTTACTTTGCGTCCAATATCTGTTTGATTGGGTTTAATTTCTCTTGTGCTGTAACCCATAATGTCACATTATAGGTATGTTGCAATAATATAAGAATTGCACTTACCATTTGTTCTTGTGATTTTCTTCAGCTACAGTCATGCGGTGTCGAGTTGCTTCATATATATCATCATTAGCATGAATCCGAATTTTGTGTGGAACAACACCCAATGCTTCCAATGAACCTCGAGGTGGTGCCGATTGTTGGACACATTCGAAGCTTCCTCCTGGTCCCTCCATATCCGCTGTGCTGGACATTGAAAACTTAAATGATGTGTATCCATGTTGAAACGAGGGGAAGGATAATTGCTGCAAAAAATTATTTCCAATTATTATATTGGTATGTTTAATGTTATTATTAGTCTAGACAGTAAATAAAAAACGGTAATGCTGTAGGTATGTACTCCTAATTTTGTACGGTATTAATGGAAATTATTAAAAGATACAAAATCGGAAGTGGTACGTCATGGACTGTTTTATTCTTTGTTTATCGAATACACAAGTTATGCGTTTCATAAATTTATTTCCAGAAATCGGGCATAAGTATAGTGTTGTAAGTTGGTTTAAATTGTGTTAGCAAGTTTTAGTGTTCGCAATAGTTGTGTTCAAATGACCTAGCAATGTAGGATAAAATTTAGCGTCAACCAATAGAATCGCTCGTTTGTGCTGAATCAATCGAACGCAACTATTATCTATGTAAGATAACCAACGGTTAACTGTCCTGAAGACGATTCTTGTAACAATTCGTATCCATGACAATTGACCATTGGTTAACTCATGACCATTTGGATTTTCGAGACTAAGGCCCGGTTGCACCAAAGTATTTGACTACGAGGTTAGCTAAACCAGGATCAATTGGCATGGATACGATAGTTCGAACAATCGTATCCATGCCAATTGATCCTGGTTTTGCTAACCTCGTAGTCAAATACTTTGGTGCAACCGGGCCTTTGTCAGGTTAGGTTACCAACCTGCCGCATGCGCAGATGTGTTTTCGTGCCGACTTATATTATTGAAACTTGTTTTTGAAATATGTGCACTAAAAGGTAAATATTATACCGAAATATATTGTATTATGTAAAAATGCATATTAAATGATTGGTATTTTGACGCTTGACTTCTACCAATGTGTATATCCAAAAAAATATTGTAAGTACACAATTTGTTGTACCCAGAGGACAGATTTTTCTATTCTCAGGTGCTTGGGAACCATTGGGAACCCTATAGCAGATGATACTCAAATGAGTCGTTGTGCAAATCAAATGGGCATTGTATTTATATTGATGGGTCAAGAATCGCTGTCTATGCAGAACAATTCCCGTCCACAAGACAAATTAAAAACTCAGTTTTCATACCTTTGGAATCACAAGGGTAAATAAAAAAGTAGGGTTATAACAGTTTTTGACTTTGACATTCCCGCTTCCAATAGATGGCGCTCACAAATATTTTTAGCACAATCAACTGGCTTTGTTTTTAGCATATAATTAGCGATTTTTCTTTTATTTGTAAATATTATTGAATGAAAATCGCGGAAATAGCTTTTTTTAAATTAAACTTAATTACTATTACAACGATTTTCTTGTAATATGTTTGAGAGGGCCAGTGCTTTTTGTCCGGTTGAGTAGACCGGGAAATTGACGTTTTGGTTTATCGGTAGTGCTGGGCGATATATGAATATGTCGATATATCCATATCTGCAAAATATCATCATTATATTATATCGATATGTTCAGAAAATCAATATGAAATCATTTATTTGTTTATTCTTTACTTACTTTTGTCTGTATTAAGAATAAACTGAAGTAAATAAGTGGCGGATTGACACTGTTTTACTTGTAACCCCTTGTTAAACAACCTATTTACCTATTAATTCTGTTGTTAAATAGTTTGAATGATTATCTCCAAAGCCACTTAACAAGACAAATCCTTCGTAAGCAGATTGCGCCAATTGACTTTGCATAGACGTACTTACATGGAATTCAATTTATTTCTTCCTAAAATTGTATGTGTCTAATTTAATTGTAATGTACATCCGCGCCGTGCCGAACCGATTGGAACCCAGGTAAACTGATTACACCGAAGGATAATTACTCACATCTAAATCATTATGTACTGATTAGATATGAATTTGAACTTAATATATAGTGAAATAATAACGAAAACAGATATTAAAGAGAGAACGAGAAGGGGTATAAATGGGCAGCCATTTGGTGGTGTTTGATTTCTCCCTTCAGTTAGGTACTTTGTTATTGGCACTTTTACTTGTATATTTATCCTTGAATTCTAGATTACCTACCTAGCTTCGTTGATGGATTGCCGGTCAGTGTGCTCGAAAGTGAAACTTGATTAAACTATTCATCTGTGTTAGGTAGAGAAAGGTCGTTATGCATTATCTCTTATTCAATGGCGTGGCGGGCGACGTCACTGCTTCAATATGTTGATTTGTTTTCCGAAAGGTCATCTGCTACCACATTCTCGAAATACGGCGAGTACATATTGTTATGCAAGGCGAATATCACCCGTTTCTATTATTTGAATTGATTTCTATAATTTTGGCCTCCTGCTATCTTTATCTAACTTCGTTGAAATGAAGAAAAGCTAAACAGCATTTACATTAAATCTTCAAAGCCGGTTTTATGAATTTTGTGAAGTATGTTATACCTCATAATCATAAATAACTCAAGTGTAGCCAGTGTAGGGGATTAGGGAGTTCACCAACTTTACGGTAAAATCGGCACTTTGAAACTTCTGCTGATCACAGTTTGAACGATAAATGTTATGAGCGGAGAAGAAATTACCAACGTTTATACAGGGTGCTAAAAAAAGTGTCACAAACTTTGAGGAGTGAAAGTATGACCCAAAATATGACCAAAAGTTTTAATTAACGTGGGTTCGCAAATGGACGGTTTCGGAGTTACGAATAATGTAATGTAATTTATGAACAAACAGCAAAGGCAAAAAAGTGGAGGTGCAAACCTCCCCTGGACTTTCCCATACTAAAAATAAACATTTCATTTTTGGTATTCAACAGTAGTTCGCAAGGCAGCATTGGAAATCACTTGAATGCGTAGCGAGAAAAACGAGACTATACGGGTTCGATATGTACAGAAGAAAGACATGCATCTATCTGTATTTGTAGTAACCGGCTTGAAATTACAGCTGGCGAAGCCGGAGGATCGCTACCGACCGACGATCAGCGTCTAGCCTAAATCCTCAAAATTTACACAACGCGGTTAAAATTCACGAAATCCTTATCAACCGTACACTTTAGCTATATGAACACCTTATACTATGTGATAAAACAATTAAATTTTGCATTCAATTATATAATAATGTATAGGGTGTTTCATTTAAAATAACACAATTGCTTATTGTACTGTGGAAAGCAAACGTCTTGTATACGTGATATAAATTTAGGAGAATGCAAATCTACATACTGAACAACTTTTATATTAAACTCTTTTATATGTTGACTGATTACAACTCAAAAAACACGTACTGGGGCTTGAGACTTACCACCCCTCGAGGCAGGCATACCAAAACAAAATCCCGGACCTTCTGGATCTCTTCTTCGTTAACGGAATAGCCAACTACTTCCTCAAAATTGATGATAAATACGATCTTTCTTCAGATCATTCCCCAATTATCTTAACAATCAGTACAACTGTAATAACTAAAGAAGACCCTGTTCCTCTGACCAATAAAAATACAGATTGGACATACTTTCAGAAATACATAAATGACCATCTAAACCTCAATATTAGTCTAAAGACTTCGGAAGAACTGGAAGAAGCCACCAACCACTTGATTACGACTAGGGCTGGGAATTTTTTTCGATATATCGATAAATCGATATATTGACAATATCGATATTTTTTTGATATCGATATTATCGATATTTTTTTCAATAAGCCCACCTCTAATTGCAACTAGGGCTGGGATTTTTTTCGATATATCGACATTTATATCGATATATCGAATACCGATATTGAATTTGGAAAATATCGATATATCGATACATCGATATTTTTTTGATATCGATATTATCGATATTTTTTTCAATATCGCCCACCTCTAATTGCGACTATTCAACAAGGATGGAATAGCACACCTTTACCTAAACTAAAACCCTGAAATCAAAATATTCCACTACAAATAAAGCAGTTAATAGCTGACAAAAACGCCAGATGGCAAAACAGTCGCAGTATATCTAAGGTCACTAAATAATTTCTTTTTATTTAGTGACCTTAAGTATATCCAAAGCACAATCAACTGATATCTGACAAACGAAAATACAACTTATTGACATTCTCAAGCATTACTTTGTTAAAATCCATGATTATATAAATAATAAATATTAAATAAAATCGATATTTTATGAAAATACAACTGTCCAACTAGAAAACTGAAACAAGCACTAAAAAATTTACGTAATGAAGAGTTCAAACACTTCCTCATTAATCTCTCTGCTAACGATCATTCAATATGGAAAGCCATTAAAAGATTCAAACGGCCCCAAAAATGCATACCACCCTTAAGAAGTCAAGCTGGTAATTAGGCAAGATCAGAAATAGAAAAGGCTGAAGCATTTGCACTACACCTTGCCGAAGTTTATAAACCACATGAAGATAACATAGATGCTGACATCGACGAGTACCTCAATGCTCCTCTCCAACTCTCGCTTCCAATTCGAGCCATCTCGCCCAATGAGATAAAACGTGAAATTAAACGACTCAAAAACCACAAAGCACCTGGATTTGACTTCATTACGTCTATTCTGGTCTACAAATAAATTCTTTAGCTCTTACAACCACAGAATTATCTAAAATTGAAGAGTACAGCGCTGGAATAGATAAAAATTGCCAACTGTAAGGTTTTTGGGTTTTATTTCAACTATTAAGTATCGTATCTAAAAATATGTAACATTTTTGAAATCCTCCTTCAAAATGGCACTATTTTGGTCTACAAATAAATTCTTTAGCTCTTACACCAACAGAATTATCTAAAATTGAAGAGTACAGCGCTGGAATAGATAAAAATTGCCAACTGTAAGGTTTTTGGGTTTTATTTCAACTATTGAGTATCGTATCTAAAAATATGTAACATTTTTGAAATCCTCCTTCAAAATGGCACTATTTTGGTCTACAAATAAATTCTTTAGCTCTTACACCAACAGAATTATCTAAAATTGAAGAGTATAGCGCTGTAATAGAAAAATTGCCGACTGTAAGGTTTTTGGGTTTTATTTCAACTATTGAGTATCGTATCTAAAAATATGTAACATTTTTGAAATCCTCATTCAAAATGGCACTATTTTGGTCTACAAATAAATTCTTTAGCTCTTACACCAACAGAATTATCTAAAATTGAAGAGTAATAGCGCTGTAATAGAAAAATTGCCGACTGTAAGGTTTTAGGGTTTTATTTCAACAATTGAGCATCGTATCTAAAAATCTACAACATTTTTGAAATTCTCATTCAAAATGGCACTATGTTGGTCTACAAATAAATTCTTTAGCTCTTACAACCACAGAATTATCTAAAATTGAAGAGTATAGAGCTGGAATAGAAAAATTGCCAACTGTAAGGTTTTAGGGTTTTATTTCAACTATTGAGCATCGTATCTAAAAATCTGTAACATTTTTGAAATTCTCATTCAAAATGGCACTATGTTGGTCTACAAATAAATTCTTTAGCTCTTACAACCACAGAATTATCTAAAATTGAAGAGTATAGAGCTGGAATAGAAAAATTGCCAACTGTAAGGTTTTAGGGTTTTATTTCAACTATTGAGCATCGTATCTAAAAATCTGTAACATTTTTGAAATCCTCATTCAAAATGGCACTATACCGCAAAAATACTAAAACAGTTACCAAAAAAAGCAATAACGGCGTTAAAAATAATCTTCTACTCTATCCTGAGACTCACCTACTGGCCCATTCAACTGAAGTTCGGTTAAATCATTATGATTCTAAAACCAGGCAAAACCCTACGTTTCGGATGTTGCTTAGTAATTACTGTAAGAGTGATTTTGTTTAATCTGTGGTATAGTTTTTCTCTAAAATTTTACCATTGAAATCCCTATGTTCCGTGATTCAATTTTACACCCTGTATAACACTGATTTAATAAATGCTTCTAATAGGTATACATAAAACCAACGGATTTATTGATTGTTAATATCGCATCAATAATTATTATTCTATCGTAAATTAATATCTAATATAATTTAATCCATTCACCACTGTTAAATGATGCAAAACCTTTTTATTGATTAACATTAAATTGCTCGTGTGCATATGAAACGTATGTTTTGCAAATTGTCAACAGGCAGTGGTGTCATTACAACAAATTAAACTAAATTATCTATTTATTAATAAACAGTTTTAAAGTAGGATGCGGTTTGAACCTGAAATGATATATAAAGCATGTGAATTATATGCGTCTCGATACAGGAAAATAACTATTAAGTTCAAAGGATTGATAATTTCAGTTTGGACATAAGGAAATTTAAGTTCAGATTGTGTTCGGTTTAATTACAACTGACTGCGGTGTAATTTTGCGACTCGTCCGAACCACTGTGCGCAGTTCTAGTTTACTTTTTCCTTTTTGGCTTCATAGGTAAGAACGAGAAACCAGAAACGAAACTCTGGCGTTTATGAAATTCACACCGGTTACCTATTGGCTATTAGGCAACGAAAACAGATGGCAATTTGCACCCGCCGAATTAAAGGGAATTGTAGTTTAGATGCTGTTAACAGTCTAGGTCAGTGCGATACTTCCACCGTCCAGAAATAAATTTTTATTTAAATAACAAAATGGAACATTAAATATCTAATAGGAACTAAAACAAATGTCAATCGATAGCTTGTGTTATGAAATCCCGTCTTTTGATTGCCGAATTAAAATAGGTTCACCAAGAATTAATACTTTTTACTTTCCCATACCACTACTGGTATAGGGAAGTATTAATATCATGAAAATTTTCGAAATCGAGATTTTCACGGAAATACGTCTTTTGAACCTCCAGGATCCCAAAAAAGTGGTCTAGAAAAAATGTCTGTCTGTGGGTGGGTGGGTGGGTATGTAACGCTTGTAACGCAAAAACTAGTGAACCGATTTTGATGAAATTTTAAATGAAGGGGTATATCGAAAATTCATCGACAAAATAAGCTTTTCAAAAAAATCCGAAACCGGAAGCGGAAGTTAGACATGTTTTTTGGTATCATTTTTGTCAGAAGCGGAATTTTGAAAATCTGAGTAGGGGATATGAAAGAAGGGCATAATTCAAGGGAAACAGTTTTTTACCGGACTCTCTAACTTCAAAATGGCGGTCGCTATGAATTTTTCAAAATTTCGTCTTTAACGCCCCGTAACTCAAAAACCAGTTATCTGATCAGGTTCCGCAACAACTTGTTTGAAAGCCCTTTGGCTGTACTACACCAAGAAAAAAAATTATTTACTAAATCCAAAAACGGTCGCAACGGCGCTCTTCCAAAAATTTTGAAATTTTTTAAAAATTATTACAAAAAAACTGGTCTAAGGAATTTGCTTGGTATTAGCTACATTTTTGTTTCTTGATGAACGCCAGAATTCCACTGTGGCGCCCTTACGAGATTTTGAAAATCGGAAATTGATGCTCCTATAGCGCCTTTATTAGTCAAAATATGAAAGAAGTTTAAATACAAAAGTTGTTCAGTATATAGATTTGCATTTTTCTAAATTTATATCACGTATACAGGGTGTTTGGTTTTCACAGTACAATAAGCAACTTTGTTATTTTAAATGAAACACCCTATATATTATTATATAATTGAATGCAAAATTTAATTGTCTATCACATAGTATAAGGTATTCATATGGCTAAAATGTACGGTTAATGAGAAATTCGTGAATATTGAACTTTAAAACAGTGTAGGGTGAAATTTGTAAGTGGATATGTTCAAGTGACCATGCGCGGGACGGGAATTCCTTGTCGCCGGCTAATCCTAGCAGCCTATGAATATAAATAATCACACATGCGCAGATGAACACAATCGGCGTGTTAATTTTCCATATACTAATTTTCAAGTTTAGTTTATCGGTTGTGGCGAACAATACTGTTGAATACCAAAAACGAATGTTTATTTTTAGTATGGGAAAGTCCAGGGGAGGTTTGCACCTCCACTTTTTTTAAAACTTACTTTTACGGTAACTTTTAGTTTTTAAACGAGTCTATAGTCGTAAGTGTTAAGGTGTAAGAGTATTAAATAGTTTAGTAACAAGGGAAAAAATTAAAAATAACATGATAATTAATTCCATCAACATTCTATTGCGAGATTCATTAAACACTTTTGTTCTATTTGAAGTTTCCTCTACAAGTAATACCGTCTAAATAGGCACTACGTTATTTAATTATTATTTGTTAACTGTTTTATATTATTAAAACTGTGGTGTAATGCTTAATATCATGACTATGGGCAAATGGGACTATTGGAAGGTATGCAAATTGTTACCAATGCAATTCGCAGGGTTGGGAGAGGCAAACAACAGCATTGCAAATGTTAATTATTACTGTCAGTTTATTCTGATAAGTTGCTGCTGCATGTAGACTTCGAATAAAATATGTACAATTAAAAAGTAATTGGGGTACCATTATACTCTACTACTCTATGGTTTTAATGAAAAATAAACCAGTTTACTAAAATACTTTTAGTGATTTGCACGAGTACCGTGTTGAAGTTTATAATGCTATGTAACTGTGAAACGAGACTTACTCAATAAAATGTCAAGGATGTCTGTGTTGCTGAATACCAAGCGAATGTAGCTAAAGTAGCATTTAAATCAGTAATGGTAATATATAAAATTTTGTGTTTGATAATGTAGTAGTTACTAGTTTGCATAGAGAAAATTAATTATGAGAGATATTTCAAATTGTTTTTTATTATAGAAAATTTGATAAATTAAATTGTGTATTGGATATAATATACAATCATACATCAGATAGGTATATTGTGAAATTCATGTAATATTACTTACCCCTTCAGTGCCTAGGAACTTTATAGTTGGATTTTGGCCATTACTGAATTTATTCTGAAACAAAGAACAATATTAGTACCTATGCAGTTTTTGAATCACACTGACTATTTAATGAATGGGACACATTACAAAAAAAGGAGTAATGCTATTCTGCACTAGAAAAAATACAATTACGTTTTTCGACACAGTACTGATCTAGTTGTGATTTATCTATTCCAATTTCCATGCCAGAGTGTTACTATCTACCCTTATAGTTAAATAAAAATATAAAATTGTTTCACGAACTCCCAACAACCAACTATATGAACAAAATGGGAAGGTATCTACCGTAATGACAACCAATTAAAATTATCCGCTTGTACAATACAGACTACTATCTATAAGAATATTGTATAGAAGTTGTTGTTGTGATATGAGTCTAATTTGGGGAAGTTGATATTGTTATCCTGTTTATTACATGCTAAATAATAGATGATTTTTATTTGTTGAGAATTATAATCAACTGATTTATCCAATAATATCCATATATATCCATTAATTGGAGTTTGGAATTTTATGGCCACTTTTCATTAAATAAGTAGAATAATATTTGCCTCGATATTTGCGTAATATTTAATATTTGAAATAAAATTAAAATGGAAATTATTTTAGAATGGTGAGGGGTACTGATATTGAATGAACTATAAATAGAATAAGAAAGATTATTTGGATATTTAAAAATGTTAATTTGATATGTAAAATTATATGATGCTAATAATATAACGAAGAATTATGCATTTTATATTTATGAGTTACCTAATTGTGATTAATTTAGAAGGATATGCTGATGTTAAAAAATTTATAAAATGTTATATGAAGTGATAAATTTTGGATTTATTTATTGGCAATTTAAAAATAAGAACATATATTATTTGTGAATTTTAAAATTTGTATAAAAAAACTATTTCGAAAATGTCAAACTGTAGTAAAGAAAACCGTAAAGATTTTGAAAAATTTGAAGAAATGAAAAAATCAGGATAGCTGGTACCTACAGAAAATTTGGGTTGCTAGGAGAGTTGTTATGGTAAAACAAATAAACAGAAAAAAAATAGTTTGTATCAAATCAAAAAAGGTGCAAGACGTATTTTGAGTTATTTTCAGGAATACTTATAAAATGGATAGGTAATGAAAACAATCTAATTGATTAATTTGTACATCGTACGCGATACGTTGTAATTTGAGTTGAATTGAATGGATGAACTGTAAGTAAAAGAAATTTTCAAATTTAATTATTACTTTTGAAATTGTTTATTTGTGACTGGAATAAATAAAAGAGAAGAAAAAGGATACCAATAAGGAATGTGTCGAGGAAAGCTGAAGGTTTAAATCAAGTGAACCAAGCATCTTTATACAGGTAAGTGATAACAATAGTAAAGATTATCAGTATTTATATTTTAATAACAGGGTTAAATCGTTTAGAATTTTAATATTTAACAAACATTTGTTTAGATTACTAAATTATATAAGCAAGGTTGATAGGATTTTGTAAAGTGTTCATTTAGGGGTTAGGGCCGAATTCAGAGACGTCGCGTCGTTTACAGAGCACTCATCCTACACTTACCCTTAAATCAAACACATCCTTAAATTCGGTAGTCATAAACAAACATGAGTCACTCGTTTGTGCAATAATACTTTTTGAGTAACATTTCAAAGAAATTTAAGGAAGATTAGGTCCTTAAACGACACTATAAATTTACTAAAAATTTTGTGTGGTTGCTATGACGACGCTTCCAAATTTAGAAACCTTGAATTTGGAAAATGAGTGAGTGTATTTCATTCTCAAAATGAGTGGCGAATGAGTATAGGATGAGTGTAGAATAAGTATAGGATGAGGAGTAGGTACTACTTAGGTTACGTCTAAAATTAATTTCATTTGTCAAAAAGTGTAGGTAATATTTATTCGTTTGTTTGTAGACATGTAAGAAAACTGAATATGAATGATGGGATGGAATCATTATTTATTAAGGCCCAATCTTTCCACCTCCTATTAAAGTGCCTAATAGCTAATTGGCTAATAACAAAATCCTTCACTGCTCAGCTAACAAGCTTTAAATGCGTTTATATCGAAAAGCTCCTTTTTTGTGTAGGAAGTTATGGTAATTAATAATTTTAAATCGGAAGTTTAAAATAATGTCGCATAAAAAAGTTAGGGAATCAATCATTAACCACGGCCCCCATGTATTGACGCAAGGAAGGATTTTTCGATAAAAGTTTATAGGAACGTTTCATCTTATTTCTACGAGTAATGCCTTTAGTTTAGTTTAGAATTCCTTTTTAATTAACACCCTGTATATATTTCAAGGTCATAAAAAGTACGACGTACTTTTCAAGCGTCACTCTTGCTTTATATATTCCTTTATGCATGTGCACTTTTTAGATAACAAACTTTCTTGAAAATGCCAACATGTTTCCCCATTAATTAGTAATTCAGTATAAAATCTTTGTGTAGCAGTATGCATGAATTATACAGGGGTTTTCAACAAAAAGTAGCCACCCTCAGTATCTTTCAAAACTAGTGTTTGCTTAACTTGAAAATCGTCAACAAAGACAGCAAGGGGGGCATCCTGTCAGCAACCCTTTGGCTGTCACAGTCACCCACCATACCATGTGTGGTACATCGTTGGAAAGGTAATTTCATAAGGAATTCATTGTAGCTACTATTTATTTTTTTATTCGCTTCAAATTGAGACTTAAAAACTATGTTTTGTTTATTTCGGTTAATTGCCGAATATATCAATTACCGTTCAAGTAATTGTTCAAAATAACTTCCGTTAACTTCCATACAATAATACAAACGACTTTGAAAGAGAGAACGAACATTTGCGAAAACTTGCGGTGAAACAAAAGCATCTAGATACTGGTATATAGCAGCATAACCGAAATAAACAAAACATGGTTTTTAATTTCTTTGTCTCCATTTAGAGCGAATAAAAAAATAGTAGAATGAATTCCTTTTGAAATTACCTTTCCAACGACGCCGACGTGCCACACATGGTATGGTGCCATTTGAAATTTTGGAGGGGATGGCTGTGACGGACGGCTAAGGTGTTAATGGCAGACGTCCGAATTTTACGTAAAAATGTCCCCATTGTTGTCTTTGTTGAGGTGTCTTGACGATTTTCACGCAACCAATAGCTTTGAAAGATACTGGCTACTTTTCGTTGCAAACCCTGTTAAGTATTAACGATTACAATAATTAATTTCATTTTAATTAAAACGGATTCTGGTAACTGGAGAACGAACTTTTATTAGTTTTTCGATTGTGATAAGAGATTCACATATGACTGTATCGGACTGTATTAATATTAAACGCAAATAATAGAACTAACGCCCTCTGGGACTCTAGAAATTGCTATAACAGCATATGAAACACATTTCAGTAGTTTGCTAGTTACTCTGATAAATGGAAATTGTAACGAATAATGGTAACCCAAAGTATATCATCAACCCTTGTTTCACGGCAGTTGAATTATAGGGAGGAAATTACAATTATTTACGTTACATAATAATCATACACTTACCGAATTCCCATTATATAGGTATCTTACATTAAGTGAAATTTAAAAAGTTGTAATCTGTGTAACGTGTAAGCCCAACAAGTAGGACATTAAATGAATACAGACATTATTTCCGGTTAGGTGGCTGCTGTTCGATGGGTGCGGACGACACGGCAGGCCAAGGTCAAGCCCCAGGCTACCGGTCACCGAAACGAGATAAGTACGGCCCCAATACGGCCCTCACTTGTTTTATTTTTCGTTTTGCAAATTTTTACAATAATCTCTACTAGCTGGGTGCCCGCTGCCCGCAGCAAATAACATTTGCAGTATAGGTATTATTATTAAAGAGAAAGTTTCTTAAAAAAACGCTCCCCTGGAGATTTATGTGAAAATTATGAAAAATAGTTTCATCAACGAAGCTAAAAAATGTACTACATCTCGCCAGAAAAGCCTAAAAATGATACTATACATAGAGATACTTCGCTATTATAGCCTACCAAAAGCAGAATTATTTTAATACTTCAGATAACGGAGATTTGTGCGTTCGTGTACTTTGATATGAACAAATTTATAGAAATGAAAAATAATCATTTCCTAGGCTTTAATAAGCAACTACAAAGAGCTAAAAACTCCAATTAGCAATAAGTAATTACGTTTTATGCAATTATATTGGTATTATTAATATTAATAATAATTTTTAAGTGGATGGCCGTGTTCAACGGTTCGGTACTTTTTTTTATTGGGCGGGATTTTGCGCATTATTATAGACAGGATATTTCAAATATACAGGGTTCGCAAAATTTCAAAAATGGTGCACATTTTCGTTCTACGACATAAAAATTTTGAAAAATATTCGCCGGGCGTTTTGGAAGAATTCATTTCTAATGAAGAAACAAGGACAAAATTTGATAAAAAATGTTAATTAACATTATTGGTTTATTTTTCAATGTAAAAGGAAAATGCATAATTTTATTATACCTACTTCTTATGACTTGTTCAATGATTTTATTACTTTTTATGACCATTTAATCATTTTATGACTTTTTATTACTGCTTTGCCAATTTTATGATATTTTAGAATTTTATGACCGTTGCGACCCCTGGAATTTCCAAAAAATCAAGGAATTCTAGGTTGGTAGACACTCTACTCTGGCTCAGAATTAGCGAAGGCTATTTTCCTGACAATTGCTCATATGCCATGCCACAAAAAATAGTTTGATTGGTTCATTTTTTTTGTCGTGTACGAGAAAATGTCGAGTGATTTCGAGAATACGTCCTTTTTGTATTTTTTTAAGAGCGTCTATAAATTTCCATATAACCGGATGGTCCATTCCCATCTCGGTTTGCAAACGTCGGTGTGCGGCTTTGGCGTGATTGTTGGTTCGGTCGCCATCATCCATAGTACGTTGATAGACGGACCACATTTCTGGGAGGAAAAGTGCAGGTTGCCTTGCATTTCCCCTGCGATTCAGTCTTCCCAAGTAATTGTCTTCAAACCACTGCAACAGGGGTTGCAATTCCACGAGCAACTCCTCAGCAAACCTATCTACCGTAGCATCTAAATCGACAATGGGTACAAACGACACAATAATTCTTGCCTGTAGAGCGAAATCAGCATCGTTGTTGTAACGGTCGATCAAACCCAATGTAAACCTTTTTAAAATGTCTCTATTTTACTTTGGTTATTGAAATAAGTTGTACATGAAAATACATTCTCGCGCCGAAACGGCCGGCGCCGAAACTGCTTGGCGCCGGAACGGTCGCGCCGAAACGTTCCATCCCGATTTTTGTACGGTCGATTAGAAACACTCTATATAATAGATCATATCGGGATCAATCTTTCGTCCTGGATATTTTATACATTTTAGAAAGATCGCATTCTTCAAGGATAAATATATAATTTTTTACTATGAAGGAAACTTCAGAAGTTTCTATATGCTTTTCGAAAGTTGGAGTATATACAGTGTGTCCACGGATTGAGTGCATAGGTATAAGGTGTAAATGACATTTTTTTTTAGAGTTCTCATGTTCTGAGGATCGCTCCTGCTTAGTCTCAAACTAAGATATTGAAAAAATGAGCCAAATCAATTAATATACAGGGTGTTGTTTTGGCCGAAATCTAAAAATTAGTCAAGAGTAAACTGTCTTAATATTAGCAGATATAACAAAAATGTATAAAGTAGAAAAAGTTGTTTAGAATTAAAAGTTATTGAAGATTTTCAACTTTTATACAAATCAGCCTACTTTGATTTTTTTCATCAAAATCCAATACTTTTGAACTCATGTTTGTAACAAATAAGGTTTAGTATTTTTTAATAAATAATTATTTGTTTTTCAAGTACTTTGTTTAATTACTCTTCATGCATGGGTCATTAAAACCATAAAAAATCTCATGTTGATGAAAAATATCAAAGTAGGCTGATTTGTATAAAAATTGAAAATCTTCCATAACTTTTCATTCTAAACAACTTTTTCTAATACATTTTTGTTAAATCTGCTAAAATAAAGACAGTTTACTCTCGACTAATTTTTAGATTTCGGCCAAAACAACACCCTGTATATTAATTGATTTGGCTCATTTTCTCAATATCTTAGTTTGAGACTAAGCAGGAGCGATCCTGCGAACATGAAGATCCAACTCTAAAAAAATTTATCATTTACACCTTATATGCACTCAATCCGTGGACACACTGTATATCCAGTTTTTGAACTTCTGTCGTGTAGGGAGTTTTTTCTTCCGCTCTGATCGTAACATTCCTATCAAATACATAGTATAATCTGCATTTTAATTAAAAATAAATGAACATGATATCATATACAAGGCTGTCATTTACAATGATAAACTAAATATGGACAAAAAATTCATTTTAGGGCCTCGCATATACGGGGTTATAATAATGCGCCTTCATAGTATTAAAAGCAACCCAACATACATTTTCCAATATCGCTCACTACACGGTTTAATAATAATAGTTTTTCTTCAAGCGTATCATAATATCCGTATTGTTGTACAGAACTGGCTATGTAGAAGGAAGTCATTTTGTTAATAGTCAAATAATGAAAATAATGTTACTAGTACAATAATGTGTTTACGTATCCATGGCAACGGCAGTATTTTGCCCATAGCTCCGCCCCCAAGGTTAGTAGAAGGGAGAGCGTTGTCCTGTCGAAATGACTTTTTAGGAAATATTTATTTACAGCAACAGAATATTTTTACACTTGAAGAAAAAATAGTATATACTATTCGGAGTAGAACGTCTTATTTGTGTTTCGCTCACTTGCACAGCCTCGGCGCGTGCGCCTCGGCCGCAATATGAGCTCAACACAAAAAGAACTCTTTCTACTCCTAATAATATAATATACTATTTACTGCAAACCTATCCATCTTATACAAAAGACATATTTTTTTAATAAACAGACCGTGTCAAGGCCAAGTCAACTTGAAATATTTTGGATAATTAACAACAGCTTCAGAAGTCATCACATTGTTACTGGTTCTATTTATCAAAGAATAATGTATTAACCATCAGCTACTTAAAAATGCATAAAAGCATCAATGGAAAATTAGAAACTTGAAGACAAATAATCTCAACGTCTACTAGTTCAGTTGAATTAATTAGGTCGATTAACTACCTACACAAATTCATTCAACCATGACCTCGCATAAAGATTACGTTGAAAATTGTTAATTTATATCAATGGCTTTATGTCAGGATCGTAAAAAAGTCAACAGTCTACATTTATACTACCTATACAAATCAACGATTTCGCTATAAAACTATAAGGGTATAGATTGCCCAAACAAAAAATTCAACATTTTTCAAATTAATGAAATTGTTGTTTTTATGCTAATTCGTTTGAGACACTGAAAGTCGATTGTGATAATTCGGTTGATGCAACTAAAATAGTTAATAATACCTACCTCTACCTAGCCGTACGTTAGGAAGCCGATACTAAATAAAGTACTTATCAGTGGCGGCTCGTGACTAGTGGTGGGCGATATTGAAAATTTAATATCGGTTATCGATAACAAATTTCTATCGATATTATCGATATATCGATAAATATTTTTTAATTATCGATATTATCGATAAATATTCCCAGCACTACTTATTACTATACATATTCGCACTTTTCTTGATTTTGTAATTACAATTATTGCGCTATAAATAATTCCAATACGTACTTAGAAAATTTAATTATTAAATATTAATTGCAAACTCTTGCAAAATTGTATAGACATTTCTATCGATAACATCGATATATCTATAATATCGATAATATTGATAATATCTTAATAATAAATTTTTTTCAAAGTGGGCGTGACTTATTTAAACGCTTTTCAAGAGCATCTGGCAAATTTTGGGATCAAAATGTGAAACTTTTACAATTAGCATTAAAATTAAAGTTCATAATAAACAGTCGATATAATTTTAAATTTAATAATGTAGGCAGGCAGTTGGTTAGAGTATATCCGCGTATCCAAAAAATGAATTGTTTTTATTTTTGATGTTGATTGCCCCGATGTCGAGGGTTGGCTTTCACTTATTAACTCAGCGGTTGTTTGTGTTTTTATTTTCATTCCGTTTAGTAAAAACCCCTACAGAGAAGACTGTATTTTTAATTTATTTTACTTACATAAAACTTATTTGCTAACGCTCAGAAAACACAGCTTTACATTTTGTTGTTAGCATACACATTACATACTACTCGCTGCAAAAAACACACCAAACTACCACAACGCAGTACCTAAGTCGGCAATAACACGAAGAAAAATATTTTTTTGCCTACATGCTGTTTGTATGCATTCAATACCCAGTCAAATCTAGATGTGCAATTCAAGACAATAATCAGAGCGTTCCAGTTGAAGTTTGGGGGGGCTCGAGCCCCCCTGGCCCCCCCGACGAGCCGCCGCTGGTACTTATCATATTTTTTTAATGTGAATTTGACGATAACACTATTCACTATGCTGGCTATAAAGTTATACTAATACTAGTATTTACTTATGCGAATGCCGTTCTATTCACCTTGGTATAGTTTTACATAGTTAAATGTCAAGGAAAGTATTACTTTGGTCCAACATTAGTGGTATCTTGTTTATATTTTAATTATTTTGAGCCACATAAATTAATAATCAAAGATATGTACTATGTTACATGGAACCAATAATTTAAAGTTTTTTTTTTTTATCACGGTATCAAATCATTTATTTAAATAGTAATAATTTATTCTATTAACAGTGTTTTTTTTAAATTTAAATTATAATTTTATTATACTGACTGTTCGTAACATTACCAATTTAAAAATATGTAACTGCATATGAGTCGGGTTATTCTCGCAGTTTAGTTATTATAAAATAATGACGAGAAAACAAAATTTCCGGAAAAAATCCACATTTTATATTTCGACTAGATTTTAGTGAAAATATAAAACACAATATTAACATTTTTCATCAATACCGTGCCAACAGAAAATTGAACCTACGGGGTGAAGAAAAAACGTTTTTTAGATAAGTTTGTTGCCAACAGTATATTTTCTCCCAGAAAAACCAAATTTGTGCAATACTTGTTAACGAGGACTTGGGAGCATTTTATTTTTATAGTAGGAAACAAAGCAATTTTTGTAAGATGGTGCTTTATCACATCGCTTAGGTGGGGGTGTTCTCGACTTTATACACTGTTCCGGGACACTACCTCATGGTAAGCGGGTTCAGTGGTATAATACTGGTGAAAACATTTGTCACTGACTGTACACCGCCGATGCACTTCGCCATTTTTTAATACTCCGTATTTCCTATAATATATTTGTATAACTGCATTATCAGTAAATCACAATGTCTGTTGCTTTTAATTATTTCGACAGAAAGCCACGATTATTGAAGTGGTTAGTTGTGTAGAATATAATTCACAATGAGATATTTTGAGTGCATAAACAAATGTAAACATTTTCATTTTTCAAAATATCCATTAAGAATACGTACCTACTAATTTGAAATAAGGAATTCTAATTTAGAGTTGTAAAACGTAAGTTTCCATTTACTTTACAATACGTTGGGTGTACCTAACCATAAAGTAATTCCTCCATAGTGTAAGTAAAACAGTAAGTTTCTACCACAAATCAAGTCTGCTATTTGTGACTTCTAATGAATAGAATGGGATATGTAATTCAATGTGTACCTCGTTGCGAAGATAAAATTTCTTCGGGACCTCGTTTTTCAAACCTCAAACAGGATATGTATCGATTCAAATTATGGTCGGTTGCACATTAAGTTTATTACAAATGGAGCCGATGCAGCTATTATGTTGACAGAAGAGTTTGTAGGCGGAATTTTGTTGCCACAGATTGCAATTTGGTTCGAAGAGAATAAATTTACTATACTTCACCCACCAAAGAGTCTATATCAGTTTATGTGGACGATAGACAACGTTTAAAACTGTTTTTAATGAAATATTACTAGAACAGTTAATTTCATAATCATTTCATATACCTACTTTCTTTTAATGGAGCAGTAGTAAATTAAATTAGCAATTGCTGGCGTTAATGTTCATAACAAGAATCTTAATAACAAATTAATTATCAATAATCTTAAAAGAAATTTGACCTACGACGTTTAATTTAGAAAATATCTAAAAATAATCAAAATTCCCGATTTTTGTTTTTCGCTGATAAAATGAAAACAAGTGAAACTACGAATTTTTCATTAAGACATTTTTAAGACACTTTTTTACGAGGAATCTAAAAATGCGATTGTTTTTCTCATATTGTTTAAAATAGCCAACAATCGACTATCAACTTTTGTTTTTCTTATGGACGCCATATTGAATTTTTCATTTTTGAATGTAACGTTTTTTTCTGATTTCAACTATGTGACACATAATAATTTAGCTTGTGTTTTTACCTACAATTTCAAGTTATTCATTTGTACGCAGAGTGCCATGGAAACAAAAGCGACAAGTTTGTTTTAAATATGAATTTTAAGTCATAAGGTTATTGGTTTGGCTAGTTTAATGAACAAAATGCGAGTTTTAAAAGAAGAATAATGGGATATAACAAAATGTATTATCAACTATTATGATTAATGTTGAAACAATAGAATAAAAATTAAAAAACAGAAAATTATAGCAAATACTAAAAACTAAAACTTTAATCGAAAACACAACGGGATAGTAAGAAATATTTAAGTATCGTTTTTCTTTGAACAGAGATAATATGTAATCCCTAAAGGTGCTTCCAAACCAAACGCGCTGCTCTGCGCTGCGCGGCGCAAATCAGTGCCGCGCGGCGCGGCGCCTTGGATTTGGACGACAACCGCGCCAAACTGCGCCGCTCCGCGCAAGAGCGAACACGATCCGCTGAATGTCGGTACATCAAAGGAAAACGCTTGTTTGTGCGCGTTTGATTTGGACGGTGTTTTGTAGATCAACGTTTGTCCTCGTGCGTTCGATTTTAAAAAATAAAGCTCTTACAAATGCCCCGGAAAATATGATCGTTTTGACGTTTAAAATCTGTTAAGTATGAATGCTAAATCGAGGAAGATAATTCATTCTGCAGCCAGAAATATCATTTGGAAGGTCATTGAATTCTTTGACTGAAAAGTATTTACAATTATTTAAATTTGCCGCCTAAATGTTTTTATTTTGACTGTACTTTGAAAAACTATATCAGCGCCGGACGGCACGCCCCCTTTCAACTTTGTAAGCTTGGTCGAGCTGTAGTCAGTTTATAGTGACAGGTTACATACCATATACGTTTATGCGAATAATAAATAAATAAAAATGAGTAATGTAACCGAATGGACACATGAAGTTATTGAAAAATTGGTTGACTTTTATCGCCAAAAACCGTTTTCAGTTTCGTCTTTTTCTATTTAGGTGATTATTAATTACAATGATAGCGGCAGCAATCTTAACTTTTTCGTATTCCATATTTTAACACGCGCGCGCGCCAGTTGGAACAACGCCAGGATTCAGATTTGTCTTTAAATATTTAGCGCTGTTCTGCGCCGTTCTGCGTAGTTCCGCGCGGTGTTTTTCGGCGCGGCGCAGCGCAGCGCAGAGCAGCGCGTTTGGTTTGGAAGCACCTTTAGGTCCGGTTTTTCAGTTCGTGTTTCTGTCTGGGTTTACAAAAGGAGCCATATTCGCTTAGATTTCGATGAAGACGCAAGAAATAACTAGGACCTGGCTGGTTTGTCTCAGATACGTTTCGGAAGTAATTTTTACATTCCGATGCGAAGAATAATAAATTTCCAACATATCACGTTGTTCTTCATTAAAATCTTTCATTTTCTTTCAGAAAATTACGTACCTATCTTAAAATTAGGGAAAGTACAACGTAACGACTTAAGCAATGTACTAGGAACTGTCAAAATTTTCTTTAAAACAAAATTGTCGCTTTTGTTTCCATGGCACTCTGCGTAAAAACGGATAACTCAAAATTGTAGGTAAAAACACAAGCTAAAGTATTATGTGCCATACATAGTTGAAATCAGAAAAAAAAGTTACATTCAAAAATGCAAAAATCCAATATGGCGTCCATAAGAAATACAAAAGTTGACAGTCGATTGTTGGCTATTTTAAACGATATGAGAAAAATGCACAGATCTCGCAATTCTTGCAACCATCGTAGGGTGTTGAAAACAAACACGATGTATATTTAATACGGTAATCGAATATACAGAGTGTGTAAAAATTGTGGTGCAGGTTTCAGGTAATGCAAGATATCGCACTAAAAAGGAAACTAATTTTGATTTTGTATCTAAGTAATCAATAATAAAATTTTTCAAGTTGAACGGCAGCTACACATTTAGGCTACGACGGAGAGATGCAAGTTCGTGTTTTAAACAATAGTTTTGAGCAAAACTTTAATTAATTTCGATAAACCAAATACGGCTTATAATTCGTGGTATACGATTGGCGATTGGCTAAGGGAAACAATGAATTATTAAAAAAAAAATATTTTGGTGGTCTTGTGTTGTTTTCTGTAATGCTAGTGAGACAACATGATGGAAAACGGGATATTCAGATGTGAAAATCTTACAGCGCTCATTAGAAAAACACAAGTTTAACGAACATATTATTTCTTCAGCCTGAAAACTTGTTCTTTTGGGAAAACAAAATATTACTGCGGTAGCTTGAATTTATTTTAGTTACATTTTTAATATTAAGGCTGTACTTTGGAGCTATAGGTTAAATTTAGACAGCATTTATTCTAAATTTATTAGGACACTATTTATTATTTTATTATTTTTTCTTCTTCTCCCATTCTTGCCATTTATGTTTTATATATTCTAACTTGGTAATAAGCACCTCATTGACTGTTGCTGGATATTTACATTTATAGTTGATATAATTTGTTGATGTTTAAATATTTCACAATCGTAAAAACAGCGATTACAGTCGCCAATTAAATTGAAGTTAAGTTAAACGATGAATGGTAAAAAATTTTAGCTATTATCACTGAATATACTCATCAAGTAACTATTTTGAAAAAGCAGCATTCTTTACTGTTACCAATTTTGAACTTTGACGACTGTAAGTTCAGGAAGCGTTTGCCAGTTTTTTTGATATCAGCTTTTTGTCTTAGTTTTGTCTAAGGAATAACTTTACCTGAAGCTTGCACCACCATTTTTATACATTCTGTATAATGAACATGGTTGTGGTTTATAATGGTTTATTATAACGTTAACAATACAAATACCAAACAGACTATTATAACAGACTAGTATACCGAGTGGTTGGTATCTGAATAAGAAGTATACATTGCATAATCACGTTTATCCGAATTCCTGCCCCTAACTGTTATGGAAAAAATTGGTAATTAGTAAACTAAAGAGAATAATATTCCGCGTTAAAAATTCTTTGTGTACTATTTCTTCAACAAAACAATATAAAATTTAAAAATGTAGCTATTTAAAAAATAGGAGGTGCTGCACTTGTCAAAACAAAAAATACTCATATTTTTCGAATGTACTTTCATATGTAGGTATTTAAATTTTATATATTTATTTTTATATTATTTATTATACAAAGAATTCTTAAAATTGAACGACGCGGAATATTATTCTCTTTAATTTGGTACCATTACCAATTTGTTCCATAAAAATGGGGAGCAGGAATTCGCATAAACGTGATAAGCAATGTAAACGGCTTATGTACAGGGATATGACCGATATGACCAACCACTCGGTATAAATGTTGCTTACTTGGCTAAACTAATAAACTAAGTGAATACCTATACAGGGTGTCGAATTGAATTACGCTACATATGGAATTCAATGGTAAAATTTTAGTCCCTTATTTTGGGGGCAAAACCCTCAGCTTGGCACAATTTTGCGAAGATGCGTATAAGCTGTTCTGCAGCTCGATTACCCAAGTGTTTAATTGCGCAATCAAAATATATAATTTTATGAGAATAAATCAGAAACGAATATATAAGTGTGTATATTATAATATAATATTACAGAATATCAGCAGAAGAAACATTTGGTAAAAATAGATTATTATTACGTTCTGAACATTTTGTATTTTTTGGTTTTGTTTTCTTTTCCAGTGAAGGTATTCACAACAAAAATGCACAGATCTCGCAATTCTTGCAACCATCGTAGGGTGTTGAAAACAAACACGATGTATATTTAATACGGTAATCGAATATACAGAGTGTGTAAAAATTGTGGTGCAGGTTTCAGGTAATGCAGGATATCGCACTAAAAAGGAAACTAATTTTGATTTTGTATCTAAGTAATCAATAATAAAATTTTGCAAGTTGAACGGCAGCTACACATTTAGGCTACGACGGAGAGATGCAAGTTCGTGTTTTAAACAATAGTTTTGAGCAAAACTTTAATTAATTTCGATAAACCAAATACGGCTTATAATTCGTGGTATACGATTGGCGATTGGCTAAGGGAAACAATGAATTATTAAAAAAATGTATTTTGGTGGTCTTGTGTTGTTTTCTGTAATGCTAGTGAGACAACATGATGGAAAACGGGATATTCAGATGTGAAAATCTTACAGCGATCATTAGAAAAACACAAGTTTAACGAACATATTATTTCTTCAGCCTGAAAACTTGTTCTTTTGGGAAAACAAAGTATTACTGCGGTAGCTTGAATTTATTTTAGTTACATTTTTAATATTGGCTGTACTTTGGAGCTATAGGTTAAATTTAGACAGCATTTATTCTAAATTTATTAGGACACTATTTATTATTTTTTCTTCTTCTCCCATTCTTGCCATTTATGTTTTATATATTCTAACTTGGTAATAAGCACCTCATTGACTGTTGCTGGATATTTACATTTATAGTTGATATAATTTGTTGATGTTTAAATATTTCACAATCGTAGAAACAGCGATTACAGTCGACAATTAAATTGAAGTTAAGTTAAACGATCAATGGTAAAAAATTTTAGCTATTATCACTGAATATACTCATCAAGTAACTATTTTGAAAGAGCAGCATTCTTTACTGTTACCAATTTTGAACTTTGACCACTGTAAGTTCAGGAAGCGTTTGCCAGTTTTTTTGATATCAGCTTTTTGTCTTAGTTTTGTCTAAGGAATAACTTTACCTAAAGCTTTCACCACCATTTTTATACATTCTGTATAATGAACATGGTTTTGGTTTATAATGGTTTATTATAACGTTAACAATACAAATACCAAACAGACTATTATAACAGACTAGTATACCGAGTGGTTGGTATCTGAATAAGAAGTATACATTGCATAATCACGTTTATCCGAATTCCTGCCCCTAACTGTTATGGAAAAAATTGGTAATGGTAGTAAACTAAAGAGAATAATATTCCGCGTTAAAAATTCTTTGTGTACTATTTCTTCAACATAACAATATAAAATTTAAAAATGTAGCTATTTAAAAAATAGGAGGTGCTGCACTTGTCAAAACAAAAAATACTCATATTTTTCGAATGTACTTTTATATGTAGGTATTTAAATTTTATATATTTATTTTTATATTATTTATTATACAAAGAATTCTTAAAATTGAACGACGCGGAATATTATTCTCTTTAATTTGGTACCATTACCAATTTGTTCCATAAAAATTGGGAGCAGGAATTCGCATAAACGTGATAATGTAAACGGCTTATGTACAGGGATATGACCGATATGACCAACCACTCGGTATAAATGTTGCTTACTTGCCTAAACTAATAAACTAAGTGAATACCTATACAGGGTGTCGAATTGAATTACGCTACATAAATTATGGAATTCAATGGTAAAATTTTAAAAGTCCCTTATTTTGGGGGCAAAACCCTCAGCTTGGCACAATTTTGCGAAGATGCGTATAAGCTGTTCTGCAGCTCGATTACCCAAGTGTTTAATTGCGCAATCAAAATATATAATTTTATGAGAATAAATCAGAAACGAATATATAAGTGTGTATAATGTTAAATGTATATTATAATATAATATTACAGAATATCAGCAGAAGAAACATTTGGTAAAAATAGATTATTATTGCGTTCTGAACATTTTGTATTTTTTGGTTTTGTTTTCTTTTCCAGGTCAGGTATTCACAACAAAAATATTTTCGGATATTTTGTAAGGACAGAATTAACGCTTCTGGGCAAGCGCTTACAGAACAACGCGTGTAGTCCGACAACGCAACCAACTCCGCATGCTCGCACCCTGCTTAGATCCCGCGTGACGATATTTCGTGACGCGAGAACCTATAACTTGCCTCCGTATAAGTGTTTTCAACACTAAAACAATCCAATATTTAGATTCCCCGTAAAAAAGTGTCTTAAGAATGACTTAATTAAAAATTCGTAGTTTCACTTGTTTTCATTTTATCAGCGAAAAACAAAAATCGGGAATTTTGATTTTTTTTGGATATTTTCTAAACTAAACGTCGTAGGTCAAATTTCTTTTTAGATTATTGATCAGCATTAAAATACGCAACTTTGCCTCCATTTAACCAACTTCGTATCTCTTAAGCTAACCGAGATCCCCATGCTTAGCTTCGAAAGACGGACACCCTGTATAGGTCGTGTAAAAATATATTTTCAAATCATTATTTTGACAGCGATAGCAAATAAACGCGTTTAAAAAAATACATGGGTTTCGCTAGGGTGCCTTGAATGATGTCAGATATGCACGAGTTAGGGTAGCAACAACTTTCGTCCTTTCTCTTTCTAAGTTATATAAAGAAGGAGAAAGACGGTATTTTCATCTCTGTCCGTTTAGGTGGTAACTTTTAGTCAAAAGTTGTCCTTACAAATCTTAGATTTGTCAGTCTGTCTTATCTATCAATATCATTCAAGGCACTCTAGATTTCGGTATGGGTATAAGTTTCGCAAGGATCAGCATGAGAATGACACCACTGAAGTAAATTACCGCATATAAAGCAAAGCATGCAATAAGACAATAGTCGTATTTGGCACAGTACTAAATATGCAATCAATTAGTAAGTAGCGCGTGTCGCGGTTCAGGTCGTAGACTTTCGATTTCAACCACAGATTTTTTATCTGATATGTGGGTGGGTGGGTTAATCTAATTATGTTCTGATTTACCAGAGGCCGTCTTCTGTAAATAATCAATTCGTCTTAAGCGATTGTCCCAGAAAGTAAAGTTTAATAAACAAATGCTAGTTTATGAATTTTAAATTATTATCAACTATTTTAAATTTCTAAATTGAATGGGAGTTGTTTACTGGAGTGGAAAACTAGTTACAATTTTCTTTTCTTTCTGTGAACAGCATATTAATTAACATTCTATCAACGAGTTTCACCTCCTTCGAGATACTTCTACGAGGTTCACCGATGATCGGATTAACATTTTTTGTAAAATCTTGTTTGATAGTTGCGAGGTTATTAATTCGACCTTTAATAGGTTTTGAAGATTTATGTCATCTTCATTACTTTCTTATAATTATTGCTTATATTAATGACTTGTAAAAATATATTTTAATGTAATTCTAATTGGAAGCCAAAAGTATTGGACTCGCATGTTGGTGGATTCAGGATGCGAAGGTGGTACTCGATTGTAAAAATGGTTTATCTACTTTCATACAGTAACAGTCTGGAAAGAAAATACATACCGAAATTGCTTTACCAAATACCCCCACAGAAGCTGGCTTTGAATTGTACAACGTCTTGTGAAAGAATAGGCTAGAAACCTTTTTGCAAATACTATTTTCGTCAATAATAACTAACATTCATGGTGGTATTAATTTTTTTTATAAAACATAAAAGACAATTTAACAATTTTTTAAAATCTTCTTTTATAATTATTGTACTATGTACTTCCAGTATTATGTAAAATTTGATATTGCGCTATCGGCCTTCCCGCCTGCTTACCAAGTTAGCATTGTAAAAAATAGTTTAGTACCACTTCGTATCATAATTTAATTTTCGGTAATGGTACATAATGGTTAGTTCATTCTGATCACTTTCTCTCATTCTTACAATAATTATACAAAAACACAGTTTTGATTATTTTCTTGACCATCCTTGTATTAATTTTGCGATATTTTCATTAAAATCGAATTAACTATTTCAAACCCTTTTGAGAACTTAGCATAATATGTAAGTTAACAGTTTCTATAATCAAATTGCATACCTATTCTATCTGATTTCTTAAATAAATGCTGGGTACAAAAGACAATCGATAATTTCAAAAAAAAAAAACAGCAAGTTACAAATATCGTGATCAACTTTAGTAACTAAAACTAAAACGTAAGTCCGGAAGTAACGCGTTAACACAATAAATGCCTTTCTCCACACTGGAAGAACAGAATATTGTGTACCTGGTGCACACAGGTACCCAACAATAACTTGGCCTGCTAAAACTAACCTTTCGCGTGATCTTCTGTTAAAGTCTTGTGATATAAACTCGTAAGCCACACCGATAATCAGTTCTTAAAAACAGTTGAAGTAATAAATTAGTAGGTTTGAAAATTAAAGAGTTTTTCATTCTTTTTCAGATTATTTCCGAAAGTTAACAACATTGATTAACAACGAAAAGGGCGTTAGATTTACCTTATAATTCTGCCAAATTTTGCTAATTTAATCGACTCCGTAAGTCTTGTAATAACAAAGTTAACCATACAACACAGTAAAATATTGTCACTGTACCCAGGGCGAATCTGCTAAGAATCAACTGGATATCTTCGTTAACCGAAGCATTAAGACACAGTCTTCTTTAGGTTTTTACAACGAATTTTATGTTACCTCGATAAATTTTTTTTTAATCGATAGTTTTATTGATTATCGTTTGCTTCAACATCAAGAATTTAATTAAAAATGTAGGGAAAATTAATTATTAATTAAATTATACCGGGTGAGTCAGACCACCCGTATCAGTCGTTTTTTTCGAAAACGGTTAATCGTATATGGTGACATTGGCATTCGCCGGAAAAATCGGCATCCTGAAGAGTTTGCTCCAGAATGTCGAGAATTCCAAAATTTCAAATAGCACGGGAGGTCAAGAGTAGTATCGTTGAAAAGGTCTTTAAAAAATAAGCAAGTTTTGTAGGAAAAATAATTTTATTACCCCCACCCCTTCTGAGGTATATTCGATTGAAGTTATTAAGTAAGTGTACTGTTATTTAGGCAGGATGTAATCGGCCTAAGTAACTACATACGTCCTAACAATAGAAATGCATGGAAAATCAGCAGTGGATGAACACGGGCTGACAAGAAGAAGAAAACTGTTATTTAACTTTACATTTAGAAAATGTCTAAAATGTAAGTTTGACAATAGGTCACCCGATTGTACTCCACTGGATACAACGAGAGATGATATGAAGTTGAGAATTCGAAATGCCTGCCGGTCATTAAGTGGTGAAGAAATATTGAGAGCCACTGTTAATGTGACTAGAAGAGTTCGGCAGCGTTTAGAAGTAGATGGACGACAGTTTGAACAATATTGTGATATTGTCAAATTTACATTTTAGACATTTTTAAATGTAAGGTTAAATAACAGTTTTCTTCTTCTTCTTGTCAGCCCGTGTTCATCCACTGCTGATTTTCCATGCATTTCTATTGTTAGGACGTATGTAGTTACTTAGGTCGTTTACATCCTGCCTAAATAACAGTACACTTACTTAATAACTTCAATCGAATATACCTCAGAAGGGGTGGGGGTAATAAAATTATTTTTCCTACAAAACTTGCTTATTTTTTAAAGACCATTTCAACGATACTCCTTTTGAGCCCCCGTGCTATTTGAAATTTTGGAGTTTTCGGCATTCTGGAGCATATTCTTCAGGATGCCGATTTTTCCGACGAATGCCAATGTCACCATTCGATTCTTCATGAAGGCATTTGTAATAGAAATTTTTGGCCGGACTCCCTACGATTAACCGTTTTCGAAAAAAACGACTGATACGGGTGGTCTGACTCACCCGGTATAATGTAGTAATAATACTTTTGATAGCTTTTGAAACTTTTTTCGAAATTTGTTTAAACCCTGACATGTGGAAAAAACAATTCAGGTGTATGAAAAGCGTGGGGAAAACAAGTAGCATAGCTTTGTCCTCTTGAAATGATTTTTCTGAAGGTATGCATTGATAAGTTTAGTAGTTTGATTAGTGCCCGGTTTCTGGAAACAAATTTATGAAACCCATAACTTATGTATTCCATAAACAGCGAATAAGGCACTCTAATGACATTAGGTCACGTGATCAAATTTTGTATAGACCAATTAGCGCCTTGCACGAGGATCATGTGATACGTCATGGACTACCTTATTGACTGTTTATCGAATACATAAGTTATGGGTTACATAAATTTGTTTCCCGAAACTGAGCATTGTATGGCAAATTCAGGACAGAAATATGAAATACCTAAGTAACTATTGCATTACTATTTGTATTTCAAAACTGATTTTTTGTCTACTAAAGATTAAAAGTTTTTCCTACGCTAGCCGCTGATAAATGCATTACTACGGAAGAAATAATAGTATAATTTTGTCTTGGTATTCGCAACTAACCCGAGGGAGGAGTCTAACAAAGTGGTAAGGTTCTTAAACACGGACCTATTACTATGTTAATTGGTGTATTTAGATCTTGTTTATTTACTTATTCAATTAACTTAATGAGCATTCCAGGGATAATTTGTAAGACTTGATGGTAGGGGCTTAAGTTAATGATGTTTTGAAGTCACTGACAACCACTGTTTTGTTATAAATAAAGAAATTCTACAGACGTGAGTATAAGTCAGTTGATACGTTGCGCTTCGTTTTGCTATTGGTATTAGTTTCTTAAGATCACAATGGCAACTAGATTAACTATGCGAAACATTTGTGATTACATAAAAGCCAGTTTGATTTCAAGAAATTACGTAATTTTACTATTTATCTAATTATTATTATTAATATATAGATATATAAATGCTCTTGGGGCTATGGTTTAATATAGTTTATGTAACTTTGTTATCATTGGAATTTTAGAATTTTTGAAGGTTACAGATATTATATAATCAGTGTAAATGTAATAAGTAGTCCCCTAATCAGTTAATCACATTGTTTCCTGAAAAAAATATTATTCAAATATTATTCGAACTATAGTAGTACCTAGGTATCTTTGAAAATCAATTAATATTGTTGAGCTCGTTATTGTAATTAAGAAAGTAGCCCTGAACCCAGCGCCGGTTTTACCACTAGGCATCATAGGCAATTGCCTAGGGGCGCCACGAAAAAGGGGCGCCCGTCCGTCGCTAAAAAAATGTAAAATTTTTTGTTTCATATACTTCTACTTCTGAGGAGGGCCAGTTGTATAATCTTGGTTTAACTGCTAGTTCAACTAATCCATGGTTTAAGACAGCTGACAAGCCTGCTAGTTCATCACTGAGTTCTCAGTAGTGACTTAAAGAACACTGACTATTGTTAACCACGTACAACTGGCCTTAATCTGAGAATGTGAATACGGCGGACTCGCAGACTACTGTGCCGTGCGCAAAGAATCAGTTACGGAGTGAATAAAATTTAAAAAAAATTAAACATGATTTTCACTTATTTGACATCATGTACGGGCAGGGCCGGCTAAGAGGTGGGTACGGTGGGTAGTATTACCCACCTGAAAAATCTATAGGTGGGTAATTACCCACCTGAAAATTTGAGGGAAAAATAAAAATGCATATTTTTACCTATTCAAAATTAAAATAATAAACTCTAAAAGTGAACATTTCACGATTTTTTTAAATTATGTCGAACAGTTATCACAAACTTTCTTTATAAAAAGTTTTGACATTTTCAGATTTTTTAATTTGATCTCAAAATTTGTCAGATGCTCTTAAAATGCGTCGAATAAGCCACGCCCACTTTCGAAGAAAAATTTCGCCTGCGGCGCTATTTTACTCACTTTATCGTTTCTTGCTGTGTCCCCTCCCCCAACTTTTTTCGCGAGTTGCTACTGATACTATCCACCTGGACTAAACACGTTTCGCCACCACTGTGTACGGGGGCGCACAGAAATATTGCCTAGGGGCGTACCGATTCTAAAACCGCCACTGCCTGAACCCCTTATTGTACCTACTTTAAGGATAATTATGACCGCTGAAAATATAGAACTCTGCTCTATACAGGGTGTTTCATAATATATGCGCAGGACTTAAGGATGTGATAGCTCGTCCAAAAATATGAAAAAAAGTTTCTATTAACTTACCCTCTAAAATGCACCATTTTCGAGATACAGGGTGTTGAAATTAAAAAAAATTCGTTTTTTGCGAAAATCTCCGGAACTGTTTATCTTACAGAAAACAGCTTTTGTAAGCATTTTCTACTCATAATAAGTAATGTTTTGTGCGGAATTATTTTTTTTAAAGTCATAATTGGTGAAGATTTTGAAGGGGTAGTGGGTGTTTTTCTCCTCAACTTCTACGCCACTGGGAAAAGTACAGTTTTGCTCCGCCCGCTTGAACCGCCAATGTTTTCTACACAAAAAAGGTACTCTTGGTCATAAGCTATAAAGTTGACCGTTTTCGAGAAAAATCAACTTTTATGTTGAAAAGCATGGTCAATTTTTTGAAATAATTTTTTTTTACTAATTAAACAAAATTTATTTAAACCTTAAGAACAAGTAATAAAACCAAACGTTAACTTCATAATTGCAAAATTTAAAAAAAAACCAATAACAATTCATACTCGGTAAAATTAGTTGTTGGAAATGTCCGCCGTTAGCTTCAATGCACGCAGCAATATTCTTCGACGCATTGACTGTCTTAACACGCAGGAAAATTCCCAGAGTATGATTTGTTATTGTTTTTTTTTATTTTGCAATTATGAAGTTAACGTTTGGTTTTGTTACTTGTTCTAACGTTTAAATAAATTTTGTTTAATTAGAAAAAAAAATTATTTCAAAAAATTGACCATGTTTTCAACATCAAAGTTGATTTTTTTCGAAAACGGTCAACTTTATAGCTTATGACCAAGAGTACCTTTTTTGTGTAGAAAACATTGGCGGTTCAAACAGGCGGCTCAAAACTGTACTTTTCTCAGTGGCGTAGAAGTTGGGGAGAAAAACACCCACTACCCCTTCAAAATCTTCACCAGTTATGACTTAAAAAAAAATTAATTCCGCACAAAACATTACTTAGTTATGAGTAGAAAATGCTTACAAAAGCTGTTTTCTGTACGATAAATAGTTCTGGAGATTTTCGCAAAAAACTAATTTTTTTTTAATTTCAACACCCTGTATCTCGAAAATGGTGCATTTTAGAGGGTAAGTTAATAAAACTTTTTTCATATTTTTGGACGAGCTATCACATCCTTAAGTCCTGCGCATATATTATGAAACACCCTGTATAAATTGAAAATTTTGGCCTTATTAGCTATTTCAATAAGATATCAGAGAGGTTAAAAATATTTGTTCTGTGACATTTTTTCGATATAGTGTACAATATACTATTTCAAAACCGGTTGATAAATAACTGAGATATTTAACAAAATGTAATCCAATGAAAATGTCAATATTCGACAAGAAACGGCTCAAACACGCCGTAAATGGTAGACATTAAAAAAGGCACTTCCTGGCCTAAAAGTGTGGTTTTGATCGGCCATTATTTCTACGCTGTGACGTCATAATTTATTAAAATGTAAACCCCATTTTTTACATTGATTACATTTTGTTAAATATCTCTGTTATTTATTAACCGATTTTGAAAAACTTTTTTTTCTTATATTAAGAATAAAAAGACCTATCAAAAGAGGTATCACAAAGGGTATCTTTCCATTTAAGTTTTTAAAGTTAGGGTTGTTATCACTTAGGGGTTGAGGGGTGGGGGGATTAAAATTACCTGCCTAAATGGCAATTTAAAAACAAAAATTGACGGGTCTCAGGATTTGTGCCTATATTTCTACGCTGTGACGTCATAGTTTTTTTTAAATGTCATTTACATTTACATTTTTTACATTGATTACATTTTGTTAAATATCTCCGTTATTATCAACCAATTTTGAAAAACTTTTTTTGGTTATATAAAGAATAAGAAGACCTATCAAAACAGGTATCACAAATGGTAGCTTTCTATTTAAATTTTTAAAGTTGGGGTTGCTAGCAGTTAGGGGTTGAGGGGTGGGGGGTTGAAAATTATGTCTGAATGGCAATTTAAAAACAAAAATCGGCGGGTCTCAGAATTTTCCGCAAAAACATTAAATAACCAGAATATGATTTTTGTGCGAGACTTATCATCACTCTGTATAATAATGTGCAAACTTATAAAAATATGTTAATACTAGGTATTTCGATTTTACAAGTTGTAGTACATAGTTAACTATGTTTTTAAAACTTCTTTAACGTCGGTTCCTTTCTGCTGTGTTTAATATTTTAAAATAAAAATAAAAATTTTATTTAAAAAAAACATATACAGGGTGGAATGCGAAATTGGAAACACCTTTTTTCTCGGAAGTTATTATAGATACCGAAAAATTGTTTAAATAAAGTTTTTAGTACTTTGAAGAAGCTAACTAAATCTGTATAAGTTTGGTAAAAAAAAAGTTTAATTTTCGTAGATATTACCATATTTGTACTTTTTTTAAATGGAATACCCTGTATATTATTACACTAATTAAGAGAAAATAATTTTTGCTTTAAAAAAGTTTAAGGGTTCTTACCTTCTAAACTTGATAGTTTTCGAGATATTAATGAAAATATTTAAATGTTTCTTCTCAAAATAAAGTGTGCGTTAAAAACAAAATTACTACCTATTAAAAACAATGTACAAAATAAACAATTATTTTATTATCATAGTAGCTCATAGATAAATACAAAATAAATGTTATCGAACTACAAAAAATATTCAAAATTTTTCGGGTTAATATTGCAATATGCCATCAACTTCTAAATTTTCATTAATCTCATGTGTTTCGTAATTCCTTAATACTGATCCAATCCTACGCAGCTTTCTTTCTAGTTTGAATAAATACGAATGGTTTGGATAAAATACAATAGAAAATAACTCAACTGTCAACAAATTTTGTTTTCAGCGCACACTTTATTTTGAGAAGAAACGTTTAAATATTTTCATTAATATCTCAAAAACTATCAAGTTTAGAAGGTAAGAACCCTTAAACTTTTTTAAAGCGAAAATTATTTTCTCTTAATTAATGTAATAATATACAGGGTGTTCCATTTAAAAAAAGTACAAATATGGCAATATCTACGAAAATTTGAACTTTTTTTTACCAAATTTATACAGATTTAGTTAGCTTCTTCAAAGTACTAAAAACTTTATTTAAACAATTTTTCGGTATCTATAATAACTTCCGAGAAAAAAGGTGTTTCCAATTTCGCATTCCACCCAAGATACTTTATTGTTTCTATTTCATTAGCAATAGTGTTAAATACAATTTTTTGAAAAACTTACGCTCAAAGTACCTACAACATATTTCTATTAACTGTTAAACAATGAATAACAACGTTAATTCCCAAGACAAAACTGATTCAATGTCCGATGATACTAGCTTTAAATAAGGCCTGGTAGGTATGTACTTCATTATTCGAATATAAATGGGAACACTGCTGCATTAAGTGAATTAATGCGGATATTGCGATACCCACGTCATGGACAATAAATAAATTCTCTGCATTACGCAAAATAACACGAGCATCCGGGTCGACATCATTTAGTACAATCTGTAGTAATATAATATTATTGTAAAACGTAAAATCGTTGATGTAAAATGTATTAGAATAATGATAACCATTAACCAAATAGTAAGTTCCTTTTATTGTGTTATAATACTTTTCGGTAATGCATGGGGTTATCTTTCTCATTACGAATATCGTTGGATATATTTCAAATACGAGAGTGGGTTACAATTTTGATCTTACAAGATGTGGACATGCGACAGTGAATTTTCTTACATATGCAGTTCTAGTTTTTAATGAAAATTCGTATTGATTCAATTAGTAAGTAACTTAGAAAGTAACTTAAGCCCGGAAATTTCATTTTTGGACGAGTCAAGTATTTTTGAACACCCTTTCTGTCTTAATTTAATTAGAATTACATTACCTACATCTTTAGAAATACTTCCAGACAAGAAATATCGAAGATTATAACGAATAAAAATATAAAAATATTGGCAACATAAATTTGGAAATACTATGAAAATGGTAAACTCAGATAATCAGACTATTCTACGGAGTAATTGGGCATATGCGACAAAAAATGGTGTTTTAATCAAGAACATAAAGGACGAAGAAGGGAGAGTGTTAAATGAGAAACGAGAAGTATTGGAAAGATGGAGAAGGTACCTACTTATTTATGACAGTCCTGAATGGCGAGGAAATAAAACAGGACAAGGTAAGAGAAAACAAAATAAATGACCATGAAAATATAAGAAATGAAACAACTAATGCAATGTGTCAACGTAAGATTGGCAACAGATAAGACAATACGTAAAATGAAGCTTGGCAGATCTGTTGGAAAGGACACGGTTACACCAGAAATGATCAAGAAGTAGGAATAATAGCACCCAACCCATACACAAGAAAGAAGGGACTTCAATTTAAGAAATTAATCCTAAACTTTAATTCCCGTCTAAAGATACTTCAGGTCCTTAATCTCACACAATAATTCCCGTCTAAACCTAAAATGCATTCCTGCATGTAATTAGTCATAATAATGAGGTCGGCAGAAGAGGAAAACCTTTAAGGGGGTAATGCTGCAAGGCTGGAATATTTTCGCGAGAGAGCACAAAAAGTTCGGAGAAAGACGCACTTATGCAAATACTTTACACTACGTGTCGATACAATTACGATAACGTGGACGAACGTAAGATCGCAAAACAATTATGGGATAGACATTATGTCATTTTAATCTTATTTATGGGTACACAATTCGCTCAGTTTTCTACACTGTTCGCCTAAAAGTTACTAGGAATTACGCTGACTAGCATTATTTGCGAATGTTATTGTGGTTTCTTTTTCCCTGCAAATGTTACTGTTTTCGCTATTTACCATTCATACTTTTACCATCACCATAATTATGATAATAAGGAATTATACTAAAAAAATTATTGCTAAAAGTGGTACCTATAATTTAAAAGTCTGCGGTATAGTGACTGTGTTATTGCAAATAGAAACATGAAAAATTTCTTCTTGAATTTTTTATTAAATAAACAAAGTACAGGATAATTTAAAAATTATCACGTGACCATAAACCCATGGTGACGTCATGACCCTTATGCAAATCAACAAGACCACAGTTACCTAGGCAACGGCGCAGCTGTCTCCTTTATTTTTCGTAGTACCGTATAAGACTCGCTCTCTCTATCCTCCCAGAGTAAAATTCCACGGAAGATGAAGAGAGAAATTTCGTAGCGACATATTGTTACTATAATAGTATATATGCATAAAATTCTGCAAAAGTGTCAAATTTAAACCTACCCCCTATCTCTTCTGATAAGCGAGATCCGCAGATCCAATTTGAAACACCCAGTATAGGGGCAGTGGATGTTTCGTCCCCGTGATGACAGTTAATCCTAATTTGATTCGAGTAACTTTTAAGCTGCATAGATGTTTCGTCCCGAAAGATAACAGTCCGTGATAATGATAACTGACAAAGATAATTACGGGAATAAATTATTTCCAGGGGTGTAACTAGTGGGGTGCTTGGGTGCGAAGCACGCGGGCCCCCGGCTAAAACGGTCTCCGGCCCTGCTGCAACCTTCCTCAAAGTTTCGGTCGACTTCCTAACTGCAGATATCGTAGTTCTACAAATTGAGTAATTTAATTTAAGGGGGCAATGCTTTAAATTTGTCATATGTTTTTGTAAGATTTTTCGGTGAATACTGAACTTAGAAAAAAAAATTAAAAACACCAAAATGCTCAGAAAAGTATACCGAAGATGCCTATAAAACGATTTTTTAAAAAAATAATAGTTAGGTAATTTATTCGGGAACCTAAAAATCCAATATGGCACCCATGTAACTTAAGGAAGTTGATACGAGTACCTCAAAAGCAGCCATTTTAAATTTTTCTTTGACACCATTTTTAAACTGGTCTCATCGGAAACAGTGACTTTCATAAGAAACTTTTTTGCATCTCTTATTATATCTAAGGAAGATATTTGACATACAAAAAAATGACAGTTTTCAGTTTGTTTTAAATAATTAACTGGTTCGACATTTTGAACTTTTGCTAACAGATTTTAAATCAGCATACAAAACTGCAAAACATTACTCATTTAACCAAATCTCCATCTTCAATGATAAGAATAGGTTACCCATGCAATCCCACTCGATTTGGGACACCCTGTATATCATTTTATCCCTGAGGGTGAATTTATTTTCTGAGCGAGCGGAGGTGGCGAAGGAATTATATAATCACCCAAGGGATTTTAAATGATACATCAGTCCTCTGGTATACAGTGTGTCCCAAATAGAGTAGTATTGCATGGCTATCTTTCTTATTAATAAAGATACAGATTCGGTTAAATGGGCAATGTTGTGCAGTTTTTCATGCTGGTTTAGATGCTGCTTAGAAACATCAAACATTCCGAACTCTTCAAAAGATATCCGCAAAAAACCACAAAATCCATTTTTCGAAAAAGTCGATTTTTTCGCTTATTATAAAAGTTACAGAAAATTGTTTTATACAAGAGTTACTTGATTCATTAAGATAAACAAAAATATGTTTACAAAAAAAATATCGCAAAGGCCGTTTTCGAGATGTTGATAGCAACTTTCTTATTTTAAATGGGCGCCATCTTGGATTTTCAAATGAATAAATTGCATTTTTTTTCTGCATTCAACGATGTATAACAATCTATTTTTTCCCCTATTTCATCCCCTTCTAACAATACAGGTGGATTATAAAAATATCCTTAAAGAGCCTTCCTGTTAGTAGAACACGTCCACGGATTTGTATTTTTTTATCTACCTGCAAATTTGAGATAAAAATTGAAAACCAAATTGTTACTCTATTTTTGAAAAGACGGTAACTCTTCAGGGTAACATATTCGGATAAAAGTATATTGGAAAAAGTTGCCTTAATTTTTGCCCAGGATAAACCCAGAACCCTGCATTTTCTACACTACTTAGGAAACACCCTGTATACTGATTTCATATTTGTTTGATTCATCTTTAACTCCAGGATGATTAAAATACATACTACTATAACCTTGTAGAGGTTTGATATTTTATTTTTACAGTGTAGATGTATGTTTTCGCTAACTGCACGTAGCTTGCTGTATGTTTTAATAAACAATTTGGAAATTTGTGAATTTAAAAATTAGCCAACACTTTGGCTCCGTATTTTCGGTTTTTTGAAAAAACGGTTCGGGATAGACAATTTTCGAAATGAGGCTCTTGTAGTACACAAATTGACGAAGGTGCGTATAGAAGCCGAATTTTCAATTTCAATCAAATAAATGAGGAAACTAGAGAATAAACAATTTTTGCAAAAATCAATTTTTTTTATTAATTACCTAATAATAATTTTGAAAAAAACGTTCTATAGGCACCCTCGGTATATTTTTCTGAGCATTTTGGTGTTTTTGGTTTTTTTCTAAGTCCACTATTGACTGAGAAATCTTACAAAAACGATTACATGTATTCACATATACGGCAAATTTGCAGCATTACCCCCTTAATATTGTTTGAAAATTATAAATAAGTATTTTAATATGGTGTGGTGAAATCGACAGTTGGTGCTGTAATTAATACACACTCGGTCATGAATCAAATAGGGTTTTCTAACAAAAATGGCGTAGGTACATGAACATGAGGCTGTCTGGAAAAATTTTAAATAGACAAACTTAGTAATCAGGTGAAACCACGATGGTGAAACGGAAAGCAGAAGAATGGGTGCACGAAAAATCATCTAAAATGATGCATGCATCTCTTCAAAAGAATGTTAGAGACTTTCACCAACAAGGATATCACCTATATTAGAAATAATATAGAAAAACAAAGACGGAAAGAGTTGTCTAAATTGCCCAAGTGTTCCTTGGAAATTCAGGAATGCCTAAATTCAATAGATGTTAATACTAAAACCAAAGAGTGTATTATATAGGGTGTCTCAAAAAGAAACGGCATCCATTTAAGGGCATGTGGCTTTCAGGAAAATAAGAGGAAAAGTTCCTATTAACATGGGTACGCAAATGCTGCGTTACTGAGATACAGGGTGTTGAAAGTTGTAAAAAATATCGATTTTTTTCATTTATTCCAAAATGACTAGGAATTAAATTTTAAAAACTAAGAATACGTATGTATGTACAATATTTGCTATATGTGGACGGTATTGGTCAGTTTTTTTTTTTCCAGTGGCTTACTTTTTAAAATATAATTCCTACATAGTCATTTCCGAATAAATGAAAAAAGGTGGATAATTTTTACAACTTGACACCCTGTATCTCGGTAACGAAGAATTTACGGACCCATGTTAATAGGAACCTTTCCTCTTATTTTCATGATGCCCTTAACTGGATGCCGTTTCTTTTTGAAACACCCTGATACCCTTTGCTTAAACCATATTTTTTGTATATAATCAATTCGGAAAACTACCGTGACGTTTAATGTGTCAAATGGAAAATTTAGTTGGCTAGTACAGGGTGATCAAAAATGATTGAACGTGCCGCTTCATACTGATTTTTTGTTGTCCGCTTACTGCTGCTGTCGGTACTTAAATAACCTTGGTAATTTCAGTGGTGTAGACATTGTAATTTAAATGACAGATGGAAAAGACAGATGGAAAATAATGCGCAAGACACTGAACAGATGTAAGTATTGATAAACAACAGACTGTTTGATAAAACGGAATGCATTTTTGATAGTAATTGGACCGACTAGCGGTCATGTGACCTTCAATCATTTATGATCACCCTGTATAAAAATCACTATACATTTTTGAAAATGGGGCTTTGATTACTAATAGCTAATAGGGATTTTTTTTGTTAACCAACTGAATTTCCCATTTAACAATTAAATGTCACGGGAGTTTTCTGAATGTATTATATTTATTTACATTATTGACAATATTGTCAAAGTCAGTTGAAACCAACTGGAACATGGCAGTTTATTGCAATTTTAGAGTTTCAATATTTGTTCGGACACGTACAAAAGAAAACTTTCAAAAATTATAATAACATTTAAATTAGTTAGCACTTTCAAATAGATATGTTGATATCTGAATTTCTTTTAGAATTTTGTTTATTCATTTTTTAGAATTTCTGTTCACTTTCAGCAGTACAAATAGATTGTGCTGCACCCACAGGTACTTCCACAAAGATGCATGTGTTGGATAACGTGTTTATAAGTGAAGAAGAAAGAAGGAAATATTGTATCTCATTAAAAATATCTGGAGATCGAGGTGGGCACCAATCTTTATTAATTATGCGATCATTAAAGAATTCTTGCAAATAGTTCAATGTTTGTATACCTGTGTAGGCAGTTGCACCGTCTCGTTGGAAATATCCCTGTTCAAGTTCATCTTTATGAAGCTGATTTATGAGGGCATTCAAAATATTGGTACGATATCTTACTACAGTAACAGTGCCATCAAATAATATTAGATCGATCAACCTCATTTTCGAAACAGCAATCTAAACATTAACCTTCACAGGATGTAAAGGTGCTTCACGAAATATGTGGGGATTCTCAGCACTCCATATTCTCATTGTTGGTGAATTAACGTAACCAGAAAGATGGAATCAGGCTTCATCGGAATAGAAAGTTTGGTCAAGCGATGCATCGTTATTTAATAAATGATTTGTAAACCATTTATAAAACACACAACACACAATAAAATATGAGCTAATCTGGTGATAGCAGTTGGAAAACCTGCATTTTATAGGGATGCAATTTCAGATCTTTTTTACAATTTTATGGCTATGCCATATGATAATTCAACTTGCTGTGAAAGTCGTCTAACAGATGTAGTGGGTTCGTCGTTCATGTCTCACATTGTCAACAATGTCTTGATTATAAACTGTATGCCTGTCGCTACCTGATTTACAGACACTGCCTGTGTTTTTAAATAAACTGACATTTCCAAAAGCACAGTAAATTCTGAACACTAATTAGGCGTGGTCAAATGTTACCTCAACACGCCAATATATTTTCTGAACGGCTTGGGTATTGCCCGGGTATTCGCCAGATATCCACTAAGTAATTTATGAACGCACCCCTGGGGTAGAAAGAAAGAAAACTGCGTAATTTTGGAAAAACAAATGGAAGAGATAGAATGAGGGAAGGAGGAAGAATAAACGATAAAATAAATTCCAAATATGCGATAACTTGCCAACAAAATCGTTGGTAACACGTGCACATTTTCTTAATTCATTTTAATGTAATTACTAAAACTACAACTACATGGCACACTAAATATAAAAGTATCGGTCTATCAAATAGTAATAGTACTTCTTAATTCTTTGAATAACGAACTGTATTGTAATTTGCCGCAACCTCTACATATTTTATAGGTGTTGCAAGGCAGTTCTTCAAAAAATATTCAAAATGTAAACAATCTTATCTTGGAAACATTTTAAAAGTGAAATCGGTTAACTTTCATTAATCATTTACACAGTTAAAAAAAATTAATTTAGGTGTAGCTAAAATGTTGTAAAATGTAGTCTTATCACTTATCTACATACATGCAAACATTAATCAATAATAAGGTCCTCAATTATGAATTCTTGCAATATTGCACACATTTTGTTTGCGACTTTTCTGCCCATGAATTAATTATTCTAAACAATTGTAGTATGAAATAAAACTTGCAAAGCCAGATCTGAAGATTTTACTTTCTGGGCTACTAGGAAAAAAGTAAGCAGATAACGGTATATTTTGACGACTACTTAATACATACCGACAGATTAACTAACCACTGGTTAGGGGTAATGATGGTTGATGCAACTTAATATGAGCTAACTCAGCTAACTACAGTTTACTTAATGTGAGTTATTTAACTCGTCGCTAACCAAACGGGCATAAGATGTTAAAGTGGTTAAAATAAAATAAATACTTAACATAGCTTCTCCACTTAAGGGAACAATTCATTCGATATTTAGTTTTGTTCTAACATTCACAAAACCTGCAAAAGTATGAATAGCTTCCCGTATGATGAATTGTCGTTGATTGACATAATATATTTTAAATTAATAAAAAAAATTGCTAGATTTGGTAAAAATTAGTAGGTACAGCTTAACCTATGAGTTTTGAATCTCGTATTTTTTGAGAATTTCTTGGTGATTTAGTCAAAATATACAAAAAATGTAGTAGTTGTATGAAACGTGTATAAATGTTCATTACCACCATATACAATGTTTTATAAAATACACTCAAAATGAAAAGGGACCAATCCGACCAATAACAAAATTTTGGACAAATCAAATACATAACGCCGTTTTTATTGTTGCACATAGGTATATTGGTAAGGCTGTTAACAAGATGAAATCAAATATAGAAACGTGTTATACTTCTCAGTAAAGCGGGTTACAGTGGTATAAGACTGGTGAAAACAGTTGTCACTGACTGTACATATTTTATCCTACATAAACACAGTAAAAAATTTAAAAAAGCGGTGGTGGTTGAAAATTTCTAACTATATCGACATGACGCAAGGTTTAGACATGACGTGTATCCACCTAATCTGATTTGTTTATGATCTTTACGAAGAAATCCGGTAGCCCCAACAAAATGTCCGAGTTTACTTTCTATACTGGGTTAATAAATATATATTTTAAGTCTCTAATGATATTCACAAGTGAACTTTGAACTTTTCTAATAATTGAAATCAACGCATGTTTAGGTATTTAAACATGGAAAAATAAACGTTAGGATTAGGAATGAGTTTTAGATTTAAATACTATTAAGATAAAGGAATGATCCCAACGTTTACGAAAAACCGGTATTACAAGTCTGTGTGCCTTTATGAAAGTTGCACATACAACTGAGGGGAAAATATAAGTTAAAAATGTATTTAAAAAAGCGGCATGATTTGCATTAAAAACAATATTCAATAGATACAAACCCTGCTGCTGATATTGTCAGTTACAATATTGTTATAAATCAGGGACGCCAAAAATAGTAAATAGGGATTATATCAGGCAAATGCTGCTGTGCATTAGAGGCGAAAACTTTTGAAGAAAAGTGATTTTTGTTAGAAACTGGCGAAAGTATAAAAAGAAAACTTTTAGTTGCATTGAAATCTCTTAGTTTATTTAGGATATATAAAAGAAAAGTACCAATAACTTAAACAATTGGGGGAATTGGAGATAAACTAGAAGACAGCGTCTTAATTAGCGCGAATGGGGTGATATGTATAATTAAAAATAAAAATAAATATGTGATATCAACCCCAAATGCTGATCCCTTTGGTAATTCGCGGTAGTTGCCATTTCTAATAGAATATTCTGCTAACTTCTCGTAAACGTCTGTAGAAAATATTTGTGAGGGTTTTTTCGACTCAACAGTTGTTCAAAAAACAATATTCGTACAGCAATTATTCGAAACGTATTTTTCACAAACGGAAATTGCCCAATAACATTACAAATGACATTAATAACAAACAACATCAATTTAAATTGTGTAGATAAATACCGATAAATAGGAACATACAGTATTTTCAAGATAAACGTAGTTAGATAATAGTTACTCTAACAAATCGGAAATTTATTACATTACAAGGTATGTTAAGGTAAATATAAATATAATATACATAAAGTATAACTAACAATAACAACAACAATAAGAAATAGATTCAATAACAATGCTATTTCCAATTTTCGAACAATTTGTTGTCCCGAAACGCTGAAAAACGCTATAATTGTTAAGAGTTTTCAAATTATTTTTATAAAAATTGCAACAATGGTAAAAAACGAGAACGGCGTTAAATGTGTCTTGTAATTCTGACAATTTTTCCCGATTTAGCAGACTCTGGAAGTTCTACATTACAAAATTGTCCATACAATGCGATAGATTATTGTCACCCAGACTCCGCTGTAGGTAGGTACTTATATGTATATTCCACGTTTATCTATTCGTGCAATATCGGGGAAAAGAAGAAACAGTTTATAAGTACCTACTATTAATGTAGCACCTACAATTCAACATGCCATTACCAATAAAGACTACAAATTAAACAATGACTGGTTATAATTATATTTTAAAATTTTCTATCTTACCTAATAAGCAAATCACCGAATTCGGTTCTTATATATCAATTTAAAATTACACGATTATTAAAACATCAATTTAAAAACAGGGTGAATCAGGTAATTATGGACGGCCCCCAGGTATGGCTGCTCTGGTATGCTAACATGCTGCAGGAACAACCGTTTTTATTCGTGTACATAATGTGCCATTATACTCAATACCATCATAATTATGTAATTTGGTTATTATTTAAATTTTCTATAATATGTAGAATGACTCGCACTTTACCATTGCCAAATTCGTAAATTATGTGTTATAAAATCTATTGCCATTTCACTTCCAAGAAAACAGTATTGCGTACGATTTTGGCATTTCATACACACTGCGTCTTGGAACGTTTTATTTTTAACTTAGCACACATAGTATAGACATTTTTTAAATTTTTGTTAAGATATAGTAATAATAATATGAATTCTTAATTCCAAGTAAAAACTATCGCCTGCGCCTGAATAAAACACCAGTGGTGGAATCAATATTATCTGCGAACGACAATGCGGATAGAATTCCGTTTCTACACACAAAATGGTTTCTAATTTTTTATTTATAACTGCACAATGTAGTATGTTTATTCAATATTAGTTTTCAATGCACAGCGGCCTGGAAAATTCAGTAACAAACAATACGGATTTTAATTGTAATAAAAGCAGAATTTAATTAAATCGCCATATACAGGGTTATTCAAATTCGAGGCTCACCATTGGGATCTCGGAAACCGTAAGAGATAGGAGGACGGTTAAATTGGGGCAAAGTTGCGCTATATAGTGCTGATCAATAATTAAAAAAGAAATTTAACCTATCTACCTTAGTTTTTTTATTATGGCCAAAAAACTGAAAAATGACAATTTTGTTTTTTGGACATAAGTTGGTTGTTATTAAAAATTTTTGAAATCTGTTAATACTTTCTTTAAGCAACTTGTTAGCTGCAATACCGTAGTGGTATCAATACTTTTCTACCGCGTTTCGGTTTTAAGGAATCATCCTCAGGTTTGTTTTTTCTTATGGGCGGTATATTGGATTTTTACAGCATCGGATAGAGTTTTTGATGGTGCTTTCAATGATGTATGACATGATGACTTTGGACTGCCCAAAACAGCTGTTATTTGCAGAAATAGTAACTTTGAATAGATTGCCATGGAAAACCTTCTCGAATTATGAAAAGGGTTATTCAAATTCGAGGCTCACCATTGCACAATGCTGGTATATACTTATCTTAATCTTAAACAAGAAATGTAACCTATCTACCGTTTTTTATTATAATATTGTGGTATAAGTAATACGAACTAGTTGTGTGATTATAGAAGATGTTCAAACTGGAGGCTGTTCTCACGTATACAAACATTTGCTCTTTTTCTAATATTGTTTACAACTTTTTGAATATCTCTGCCTCGAATTGTAGCAAATGCATGTAAAATGTTTCTTCTTAATTCCTCCATATTGTTAATCCTGTTCTCTTAAGATTTTATTTTTGAGGTTTCCCCACAAAAAAAATCTAAAGGGGACAAATCAAGTGATCGAGTAGGCCATTCCACAACTTCACGGTTGCCCATTCATTGATTATGGAAATGCTGATTGAGAAAATTTCGTACTGGAATAGTGTAATGGGGATGTGCTCCGTCTTGCTGCATCCACAGCTATCGTAAGCGTAATAATGATGTCTTCAAATAGTCCATAAACCGAGTCCTCAAAAAATTAAGATACCGTTCTCACTATGCGTTACTATTTCTGTAAATAACAGCAATTTTCGGCAGTCAAGAGTCATCATGTTATACATCGTTGAAAGCATAATCAAAAACTCTATCCGATGCTGTAAAAATCCAATATACCGCCCATAAGAAAAAACAAACCTGAGGATGATTCCGCAAAACCGAAACGGGGTAGAAAAATTTTGATACCACTACGGTATTGCAGTTAAAAAGTTGCTTAAAGAAAGTTTTTACAGATTTGAAAAATTTTTAATAACAACCAACTTATGTCCAAAAAACGAAATTGCCATTTTTCGATTTTTTGGCCATAATAAAAAAACTAAGGTAGATAGGTTAAATTTCTTTTTTAATTATTGATCAGCACTATATAGCGCAACTTTGCGTCTTCGTATCCGTTCGTATCTCTTACGGTTTCCGAGATCCCAATGGTGAGCCTCGAATTTGAATAACCCTGTATATGTTGGGGGGTTCGTTAACAATTGTGATGAAGGAAGACCATAAATAATAAAAATGTTTACATTAATTTCTCTCAATTATTTAATTGTCATGTTGTCGTAATCAAAAACATTAAAATCACTCTGGAAGGCTATTGCCAGTAATAATATAATACATGTTTGTAGACATTACCCGATAACGCTTTGATAAATTTTTAATCTAATTCCCAGATGTTATAATTATTTGACCTTGATAATAGTAGCTCTTTATAAATTATTCTTAGGTAGATACCCGATGGGTGTTGTTTATAACAATTCTTATTAATGATGACGACGACACTTCCTCCATTTCCTTTACACTTTTCCAAATTGTTTCCAATATTCATTTTCCGTTTTGTTTCTTAGTTTTTGTAAGAAACTCTAAATTACTCCGTTATTTGCAGCAAATTCTATTTCCCATGTTCTGTATTTTATCCCATTTTTCTTACAGAACTTCTTTTACAATGTTCAAAACGGCTACATTTAATTAATACAGGTACTTATAACAGCATTTATTTTAAAGGGGATAAATGTTCTAGTATAAAAAGTTTTGACTCACGGTCCTTGGCTTACAGAATAATGGGGACAATTATAAAACGTCAGTATGCCATTTTTGAAAAAAACAATCGATAATCAAATGATAAAAGAAATCAAATTTTGTACCTGTTCAATTTGGTATAATATGATACTCTTCTAGTCGTGCAATACAAAACTGTGTTATACAGGACCAAGATTCGACACAAAAAGGGGAGGATTCGTTTTCAATGATTCTGCCGGTACAACAGATGGGATGCCCAAAAATGATTTAAAAAAACCACATCCAGCATAAAAAATATCTGTTACTACTCGTATCTAAATGTCACTACATTCCATTGAATGATAAAAATTAAAACTACTATTGTTTTTCCACTTACCAGTTTTAGAACGTAGCTACCATTATTTAATTTGTTTTCAATACAAGTTAATTTTCTCGACTAGTGGTTACTAGTTTTTTTTATTATGAACTATTGGTCAAGAATGGAAACAATTATGTCAAAAATCAAATCTTCACCTTTGTAATACAACAACCACTTTCTAGGGCTTACTTATTTGAATCTAATATGGTTTCGTATTAATTTTAATTGTAATTATTAGTAAAAATTAGGAATAAATGTATTTTACACAAATATCAATTGAAATTAACTCCTGTTTTGAGGAGAAGCCTTCTTCATTTTTGTGGATATTTAGAAATTGTCATTTTATTTTTTATTAGCGTAAAAGCGATTAATGATAAAAGAAAAGGACGTTAGTAGTTGTTGTGGTGGAAGAAATAGTATATCTACAGTGTGATTGATTGTATTATTTTACGCGTGTCTTGGTATATAAAAGCTATAAAAAAAGTTTAAAGGACTGACCTAACGTTGATAGCTTATTAAAACAGTTTAGTCAAAAACAATTAATGGGAATTAACACGAACAAGCAACATGAAACACTTCGATTTTTTAAATGTAACATAGGTATTTGTTTTCTTTTGATATTCTGAAAGAGCTTAAAATTGCCATTTCAACCATACCAAATTATCTGTAAATTACCTAAAAATTGAAGCCCGGGAGATGTTTTAAAAATGAATCCCAGTGATCTTAGAAATCTTGGGATTGAAGCAGTTACCATAGAGATACATACATAACAACAAGATCAAACAACGCAATATCTGTCTTTGACGATCTCAATCATTTAGAATTTGTAGCAACTGAAAGTTGTACGCGTTAATTTTTTTTGTAATTCAGTTTACTGCATCGCGTACCAGAATTCCGTGGATGTACTACTACGCCAAACTGAAAATTTCTTCATTTTCGAGAATACTGTTTTGTTAATTTTTGTTGTGTCCGGTGGTTGAAAGTTATTTATGCGTAAATTCGCTTTAAATTTATTAAACATTGAATGGGATTGTCATCATGCTGAATAATTGTTAACAACTGTCGGTTTGCATGTCAGTCAATTTTTTTTCAATCATCATTCAATTCAATCATTTTTGATCATACTTTAGGCGATGCATTTAAAAAATCAAAGTGGTTCATGTTTATATTAATGGTGTAAAAGTGATAGATTCGTTTATATCAATTCCAATTATTTTTTTTAATACTAAACCATCTTAATAAGCTATCAGTATACATTTAGTGATCCCTTTAAACTTTTTTTATATCTGCACTAATAACTGAGACAAGTGAAATCAATCACACTGTATAAATCAGCCTCACAACTAATAATGCTCTGCTGAGAAAAATGGCTTCTATGCATAATATACTATTATTCGGTCTATTTAACATACTTATTGTTCTACGAATGTGAAATATTTCAATGATCTTTTGCAGTTTGTTGGTAATAGTATAACTTTTGAAATGTTCCTGACATCGACAAAATTAATAGATAACTAGTAATTAGCCATGGTGCTTAGCTAAAACCGGATATGTTTTTAAGATCCTATTCAGATATTTCCTAATTTTTTTGTATCCATTTTTTATTTGTTTCCATGTGATAAATTGTTTGTTGTCTTTACAACGTATACTACAAGGTCATATAAAAACGGAAACCTAGGGAAATTTAAATTCAAAGAAAACCATGTAATGACGGAATTACCTATACGCAGAATTTGTTAATCTGACAAACTAGATTAGCGAAAATTCTACATTTAACTACAAATTAATATTACAGAGAGACCTATCGGTTTTTCCGTTTGATTCGAGTGTGCTGTGCAATTTTTTAAATTTTAGAGTAGTTACTTAAATTTAGTTATTGTTATTACTTACCAAGTAAATAAAAAATTACTAGTGTCCAGACAGTCATTGAAAATTTTAATTCTTTGACGTTAAGTAATGTTCAATGTTCCCAAAAAGCAGCATATCGATGTTTTAAATCAATAATAGGTAGCAGAAATTAATTTCATGATTGCCATACGCAATATACATAAAACATAACCCAAATGGGGAATTTTATAATAACATTAATAACAGATGTCAGTCAGTAATTTCTAGTGAATTTAATTTTTCAAAAAAATTTAAAAAAGGAAGATCATACTCGTTCGAAACAACAAAATAAAGAACAGGATGAATTAACTAAATTTACAAAAATTTCCAAATACCTAGATACAGAAATTGATTACAAAAATTATCTCGCTGCTTTATAGTTAAAAACCTGTGACAGCAACAATATTTAGATAGATTTGTTTTGAGATTCATAATTACTGTGTAAATACAAAAAAGCACGAGAAGAGATTTAAGGCCAATAAATAAAACTCAAATTGGTGTACGAAAAATAAATGAAAATCACGTATAAGGAGGAGGTTTACCTACTTATTGTAAAGCTGCTGACGAAACAATTTTGTTTACGTCAATTTAATACGAACGAATTGAACAATATGCGCAATCCTAATTGTTCCCGTAAAAAATGTATTGAATATTACTGGCTAGGCCGTATGTACCTTGACGGAATCAACCTACTAAACATAAACCTACAAAGGAAAAACCGTGTTAACCAATGTCTACAATTTCATGTCATTGGGTTATTCCCAGGTAGGTAACCTATCTCTATGACGGATGTCTAACCTAATAAACAGGTTTTGCATTTCAAAATTATGAAAACCAAAATATATAATCAAACACTCTTTTGAAATTATGTTGCATTTTTAGCAAGTAAAATCGAATAAAACTGGGGATTTTATACCTACTATCACTTTCTCAATGAGCCTAGCAGTGGCACTCACAACCATGTAAGGTAACAACTTTGAATGACTCAAACACGACCCAATATTCAAATATTTATTTTGTAAGGGTCTGTAGTAATACGATGCACTAAGACATTAGTGAAAATCGAATTTTCATTCGCTAAAACCGATACATAATCGATTAAAACTGTTCAATATGTTGACGTGGCGATCACTTTAAAGTAGAAATTTTTACATTTACGCAAGAAAATTTGAAAAAAACGTAGTACAAGGCGTTACCAAAAAGTATAAATTTTGAATTACTTCCTTGGTTTAGATCAAAAAATCAATTGTAATAGGTTAATAAGACATTTAAAATATGGCGACTTGAATGGAAAGCTTTTGACTGTCAAATTTCGTCTCCTAATTAATTTAGAAGAAAATGATTAACTCACCTGGTTTCTAATATATTCCTCTATTGCACGTAAAGCTGAATCAGTTAATTTCACAAAAATTAAGTCTTTATTTCCACCAAAATTTTCTTGCGATGACAAACCATACTGAACACCTGGACAGAGCGCCGCCATTTCTGTCGACTCTGTCGAACTTTCCGACCAGCTGACGTTAGTCAACCAACATAAAGTCTGTACTCATAAATAATTGTTTCACGTATACTTAAAGAAATTCCTTAAATAATAACCAAAAATATCTTATAAAATTACGGTAACTTTTAAATAGACATTTATATATCCAATTAATATGATAATCTAATTAAAAGATTTTTAAAAGTTGCTGTACTAGAATTACTGTAGCAATTTGGTAGAATCTGCAACCCAAATAACAAATAAAATAGCTGGACTACTATTTAACAATGAATTATCAAAAATTACTTGCTCTCAAGTTCTGCCAAGATGTGTTTCCCATTTTGTTTTATATTGTGGTGTTTTATTTGTTTATTCTTATTAAGTATTAAGTATTAAGTTGTACTTGATCTACTCTGCTAAAGTGTCATATTTTCTACCCTCACAATTAAATAAATAAACTTGAAAAAACTTCTGGCTGTCATGGAATTGCAACACGAATCCCTAACAACCAAGTAGTAAATATGAATTAAATGTTTTAATTTTCTCTTCTTTATTTTCGTTCCTATTTGTTTATAATTATTATTCCTGAAGGACTTTCATTCGAAGTAAAAGTTATTCAGAAAGTAAAATTTCTACTCGTAATAAAACATATAAGTACCTAGCTATTACCTATAGGTACTATTTTTTCTCCGATTGACAGTAAAAGCATGCTTTGACTGATATTTGACTGTCTTCAAAGTTCCACATTTGCTGCCTATTATAGGCAAAAGTGATCATTTTTGCTGACAGTAGCATTCAAAATCAGGTTGCTGCGAAAAACAAATAAATTTGAAATTTTTATTAATTAAATTTAAGTTCCATATTTTTCACGATTTCTTTAATTTCGGATGGGGTGAACATTTCTTCGTCATTTTCCATTGTAAATATGATTATAAATTAATTAATATTTACGAATTAACAAGATTAAACTAAAGTCCGTTTTTTTTAAAGATCCACCACCTGTTGATTTCAGTTGGTATAATAAAAAAATTGAAATTTTTAGTAATTTTTGTCAATATATGGTAACATTGATTCAGAGATCAATCAAAATGTTCTGTCAATTTATGCGTGCGCATCACTACATTTCAAATTTAAATTATTTAAAATGTTAATTAAAACATAAAGAAGACTAGGTACTCTAATATAAGATTTATTTTTATTGATGAAACCTCGATTTACAAAAACAATTCTGCTACTAAATCTTGGACTATTGACAACCTTCCCAAGAAAGATTAGAAATTAAGGAAATCAGGTTTACAGTGCTCCATTCTGGGTGTGTTGAGGTTTCTTAGATGGATGTAGTTTGCTTTTTAAGACCCAGAAACACTGATCAGGATTATCACAAAACGATGAATAGTCAGCTATTTAAAGAGTGGATTTATCAATTATTAATTCCAGCTCTACCATCTGATGGTTTTAAAACTGTTATTATTTTTGACAATGCCCCATGTCATTCTGTCCGTTTGGGGAGACCTCCAATACAATATTCCAACAAAACTGCAATGGGAAATTATTTAATAAACTGTAACGTTCCATTTTAACTTACATGTACAAAAGTTCAATTATGGCAGCTGATAAATAATTTAGGACAAATGGACAACTTTATGTTCAAAATATACCGCCAATCGTAATATATCAAGGTGAAGATTCGGATACAGATTCAATTTTGAACCATATCTCTCATATGATGATTCAGAATTTGAACCGCCCGAATCTGATTCTGAAAATAATCCCAATTATTCTAATGCCTGAATACATTTTTTCTATTCTTACCTCGAATTATTTATATATTAGGTAATTATTATAAAACTATACCTAATACTTCTTATTAAATCCAGCAAATTTACATAAACTCAGCATATATCCACATAAATCAACAATATTTACCCTACTTTAAAAATTACTAAAAAATTTCACCAGCAGCGTTGCCAAACATACTTTCGAGAGAAATTGCAAGGTTGGTGGATCTTTAAAAAAAACAGACTTTATTTTATTCGCAACAAATAGAATGACATTTCTCAAGTACCTATGTTTTTTCATAGCAACCAATAGGCTACCTAATTTATTAAAATATATAAATGCCATTTTGACAGGTCGTGGTCATAATTCAATTTTCTTTGATTTTCACACTTTTAAGGTCTCGAATGCAAACTGCATCCTCGACCTTATAAGTATCACTTACAGTTCATGGTACGCAATATACTATTAAATTACAAATACATTTCTTGCAGTATCCTTTAGGCATTAGGAATAAAAGTCACTCCGTGTGGCTTATAATATGTATTGCAACAGCAATAGACTCGCCATACAAAGGAAGAGTTTTAACACCTAACAAAATAAAACAGTAGGTAGGTACATTATTTCCGTAGACAGAAAATAGTTATTTATGATGTAAGGAGGAAAAATTCATTTTGCACTTCCGGGACTGAAATGGCTTGTTATAAGTCAATCTCCATAAGGACTGAAATAACCTATTTGATCCTGTAAATTGCTGTAAATGTAGGTAATTTAAAATTCAATCCCAAGGGGTTTAATTTGAATGTAGGGGTACTAGAAATTCTAAATTTATTTTAATTTAAAATTACTTTTATGCTAACAGAATTGCAATTAATAATATTCAACAAACGGTTGGAACAAATTTCCAAAAAATGTGAATATCCTGCAGGTTTAAGTTTAATAGAGGAATTTTCCTGATGGTCTTGATAAAAAGGAAGAAGAAGAAGAAGAGTATACTACGTAAAGATATCCTGGGCAGTAATAACAGAAGTAGAAGGTCGAATAGCGTTAGTATTGTTATGTCCATGTTACACTTAAATAATAAGCGTCGTTTAAAAATTTAATTGCCATAGATACAATTGTTGTATCAATTGTAGGTTGTAGGTAGAGTTTGCCAGCCAACAAAAGCCTTCTAAAAACGATTTACGTTTACACTTTGTTGCTAAAATGTGAGACCCACTGGAAATCATTCCCCATCCCTTAAGAATGCAAAATCGCCTGGTCGTCCAAAAATCATCGTGTGCAGCCGTGCAGGGGGTGACTGAGGGCGGTTGGTTGGTTGTGTATGTATGTATGTATGTGACGCCTCTAACGCAAAAACTAGTGCCCGATTTTGATGAAATTTGAAATGAAGGGGTACTATATCGAAAATTCATCGACAAAATAAGCTTTTCAAAAAAATCCGAAACCGGAAGCGGGAGTTAGACATGATTTTTTGGTAGCATTTTTTTCAGAAGGAGAATTTTGAAAATATATATAATTCTAGGGTAACAGTTTTTTACCGGACTCAAAATGGTGGCCGCTATGAATTAATTTTTCAAAATTTTAACTTTAGCGCTCCACAACTGAAAAACAGGGTTATCTGATCAGCTTCACCAACAACTTGTTTGAAAGCCCTTTGGTGGTAGGTACTATACCATAAAAAAAATTATTTATTTAATACAAAAACGGTCGCAACGGCCCTTCTCCAAAAATTTTGAAATATTTGAAAAATTATTACAAAAAACTGGCCACACGATTTTGTTTAAATTTTCTATACTTATGCAGCTTGGTATTAGTGGTATTAGCTACATTTTTGTTTGTTGATGAATGCCAGAATTTCACTGTGGCGCCCTCTACGAGGTATTGAAAATCAGAAATTGATGCTCATATAGCGCCTTTATTAGTCAAAATATGAACGCAGTTTACATATAAAAGTTGTTTCGTGTATAGGTTTGCATTCTCCTAAATTTATATCACGTATACAGGGTGTTTGCTTTTCACAGTACAAGAAGCAATTTTGTTATTTTAAATGAAATACCCTGTATATTATTTTATAATTGAACGCAAAATTTAATTGTCTATCACATAGTATAAGGTATTTATACGGCTAAAATGTACGGTTGATGAGAAATTTGTGAATTTTGAATATTTAGGCTGGACTCTGACAGATCACAGAAACGAATCGTCGATCGACAATGATCGTCTGGCCTACCAATGCAGGAGAAATTGAAATCGGTTGCATTTTATCTTTTCATGTTTAAAGTTTCGTACAGTTAATGGCTTGGAGCAATGTAGCTTAGATATTGAAAATTTGAAAATTGATGTTTTCAAAACATCCATGACAAGAGTTCGTTTCTTCAAACTCAGAACATGTTTTTACACATTGTAAACATTTTAGAAAAGCCAGGTGATTGCGAAGATAAAATGTACAAAGTACACCTTTTATTTGATCTCACTAAAAAGCGCTGTTCTGAATTGCCACTGGAAAGGGACCTATGTGTGAACGAAAAAATGGTGCCTTTCCGTGGACAATTAGCTATAAAGCAGTATGGTAGTAAAGCTTATGGTTTGGTTTCTACTTACGTTCTACATTTGGCCCAGGGGGTTAATGAAGACAACCACAGATTATTTTTTGACAATTATTTTTCATAGTACAATTTATTCGAAATTTTAATGGAAAGTTCACTGGACTTGTGAAACAGGGTTTGTGAAAAATAGTGAAAAATAATTCACAAACTGCAACTAATTTAAAACCCCACTGACTTTATGTTAGTTGCAGATTGAGAATTATTTTTCACAAGCCTAGTGGATTTGTGAATACATATGCTCAGTTGCTGGGTCAGTGTAAGCAGCAGTAAGCCGTGTCGTGTCGGTGTCCGCTTGTCAAATTACATGCCAAGCTTTTATCAGGTGTAAGAATTTCAGATGCAAAGGAAAAACGCATATAATTATGTGAAAATTGTAAAGTTCATTTGTGCTTTGTAAAAAAAAACTGATTCAAAGAATTTCTTTCCAAAAATTAATGTTAATATTTTTGTACATTTGAGTACTTATCAATGGACAAGCTGTATTTTCTTCCCCTAATTAAAATAGTTATTTTTATATAAAGTGCGCAAAGCTAAGGTTTTTTTAAGCTTGAGAATGCTCAAAAAACTGGCTTTGCGTACGTAATATAAACAACTTTTTTTCTAAAATTGCACAGCTTTACCTAAACAGCAAGTTTATTATTAATAAAACACGGCAGCATTATTTTTTAAAGTTACCGTTGCACGGGTTTCCGTAGTTACTAATGTAAATAAAAACTGAAAAACAATTCTGTAGTTAAAAAAATTTTTTTTCCAATTTAGTAGTGAAAAGTCAACGTTTTGACATTTATTTTAGTTGTCATATGCGGTTCATTTTATAACTAGTGTTAATTGTTATTGTTTACAAAACAGCAACGTGTAATTGCATAGCAACGACCAGTTTAAAGGTACTGTTTCTAAAAAATTAAAGTTTAAAAGTTAAAAGCAGTTTAAAAATCACCAAATTTTAATTCATATTATGTCCTTTATTTATTCAAACTTACTAAATTGGAAAAAATGTTGTATGTAAACACGTTGCAAAATTGCTTTTTTTTGCACACGATGTGTTAGATTACTAGCTACGCTCGTAATCCAATCTTCACATCTAGTGCAAAAAAGACGCTAATTTTGCAACTCGTTGTATAAATAGCTATTTTTTCACCGCGCGTGTTTTGCGCACTGAAATTAATGCGTAAACACCCATTTTTTGAGCAATTGTAGAAAAAATATGTTTTTGACTTTTTGATTTACTTATACCCTTTCTGGCACTTATTAATGAAAAAAATGTTTTTTAGTATTTTAAAATAATTCAGGGCTGAGGATTAGGTACATTGTTCGATATTTGGCTATTTTATGTATTTTACGCGACTTTATTATTAGTAAATCTTTTGTGCAATTGCTTGATTTGACTATTATTAATGTTAATTAGGTTATTCAATAATAATAGTTATAAACAGGGAATAACACATTATGTATAGTTAGTAGTGTAAAAATTTTGTTGAAGAAGTACCTACCTATTATTGCTATTAGCTAAGTTAAACAAGTTGTTGCTGAATCTGATCAGATAACCGGTTTTTGAGTTGTGGGACGTTATAGTCAAAATTTGAAAAATTCATAACGGCCGCCATTTTGAAGTTAGAAAGTCCTGTAAAAAACTGTTTCCCTTGAATTATTGTCTTCTTTCATATCCGCTACTCAGATTTTCAAAATTATGGTTCTGAAAAAATGATATAAAAAAAACACGCCTAACTTCCGCTTCCGGTTTCGGATTTTTTTGAAAAGCACGAACAGACAGAAACCTGTAAAGATAACATGGGCGGTATCACTTAAGCTACCTAACACCAGATGGCGGCATTTACTAATATCTAAAATAGAATTAAAAATATGGCGGTGATATTTTAAATTCAATTTTAAATATCATAAATGCCTTTCACATATGTATGCAAAATTCATTTTAGATATGTAAAATGGAATTTGTGATATGTGAAATTGTATTTCAGATATTTGCATTATTGGCACATATTTACAATTACTGAATAAAAAGTAAAACGGCTTGCCATACTTAAGGGGCTTTCAGCGCTTTATAAAATTTTATTCAACCCCATTGTGATACACCAAATTATTGTATATTCACGACGAAGGTCGTTTGCATATTTTTTTTAATTTTTTAATCGAGAAAAGGATTATTAACAAAAATTGGAAAATATGTATTAGGGGTTGCATAAAATTTTATAACGCGCTGCACTTGACAATTTCTTCAATTTAGGGCTATCTTGTTTTCATTTTTTTGGGACCGAGGCTGTAGATGGAACATGGAAACACGATCAATATATTAATATTGATTTATGTTATGAATAAAAATCGTTAAGTTAATGCTGATAAAATGACGAGATATTAAAAAAAATAATTTTCTTCGTAGAGTGAAGCCTGGTGATAGTATTACAGTTCTAGACAAAATCCGTTCCGGCGTTCCTTAGGGTAGCGTTTTAGAACCCAAATTGTACATCTTATACAAAACAAAAATACCAAGCACTGACAGAGGACGCACTGATAGCCACATCTGTCGATGATTCAGCTATAGGTACTTGCTTCACATCACGATCTAGTCATAACATCTCAATATCTGCAAGAGCATCTGAATCAATTGACTGATTGAAAACATGGAGGATAAAAGTAAATTGTTCCAATTAACTCATGTTACTTACACCTTAAGAAGGGGAATGTGTCCACCAGTATAACTTAATAATGAACAAATAGTACCATGAGCTAACTCAGCTAAATATCTTGGATTAGGTACCTACACCTTGACAAACGACTGGCATGGAAATGGAAACAACACATTTGGACCAAGAGGAAGCAACTATTAGGATTATTATTCCGTAAAATGTACTGGCTACTAGGATAGAGTGCACAGTTATCCTTGGAAAACAAACTCTTATTATATAAGACCATCATCAGATCAGTGTGGACTTTATTATACAGGGTAGCTGTTAAAGATTGGACCAAAGCCGTAGCGCCCAAACGCTTTGAGATTTTGATTTGAAATTTGGAACACTTCAATATGACATCACTTCGCATATTTTACAGTATTAAAAAAATTTCTTTGACTCATACTTTCGGAGCCCGGCCGCCATCTTGAATTTTCTTAAATGGTAATAGGGGTAATGCAATACATCATTACAAAGCTTGATTATTTTTCTTTCTAACCATGGTAAATTAATATGGGGTTACATAATAAAATAATGCAAAAAAATAGAAAACAATTTGCCGTATGCTCAGACGGCTATTTATTGTGTGCTTCAAATCTAGGTAGCTTTGCATTAACACAACGTCAAAATTAAACAGAAAACAAAATAAACAAACAATGAAGAAACAAGGTACCTACTAAAATTATACAAACAATTCTAAAAGTTGAAAAACAAATACCATATTGTGATTGTTAAAAGTATGGAATCAAAAAACTCCCATATTCTCGAAGATGTTAAAACTGTTTTGTGTCACCATACCTAATCAGTTTCTGTCAACCAATCCATGTTTAACTAAATTCAGATTGTTAAATTTCTACGAAAAGTATGACAATGTACCTACTGTCATCTGCTAAACAATTATTGATTGTTTTTTTGTTTAATTTTGAAGCTCTGTTAAAGCAAAGCCACCTAGAATTAAAGCATACTATAAATAGCTACCTGAGCGTACGGCAAATTGTTTTCTAATTTTTCTCCATTATTTTCTTATGTAGCCCCATAATAATTTATCACAATTAGAAAGAGAAAACATTAAGCTTTCTAATGATGTATTGCGTTACACCTATTACCATTTAAAAAAATTCAAGATGGCGACCGGGCTCCGAAAGTATGAGTCAAAGAAAATTTTTCTATACTGTAAAATATGCGAAGTAATGTCGTATTGAAGTGTTCCAAAATTCAAATTAATATCTCAAAGCGTTTGAACGCTACGACTTTGGTCCAATCTTTAATAGCTACCCTGTATATAATATAACATTTTAGAAATAATTTTATAAGAACTGTCATTCTTTTCCGAAATTCTGAATAACATAAGAGACGAATGTAGGCAACACGTTGTGCAGAGATAGACGGATTATAAAATGGGTCAGTTCACAGCTACCTTTACTAGTTTTCCGAGGATATTCTCTGAACAAATTTTAAAAATGAGTAGGCCGCAAGAGCATACAGTGAAGTCCATTTACTATGCAATATAGGCATATTGCAAGTTAAATGGACCGCCCAATTTATCATTGGAATGTAGGCAACCCATTATACACTGCTAGCACTCTTGCCCCTAAAGTTCGTTTTTTTATTAAAGATCCACCACATGGTGCTTTAAGTTGGTATAAAAATAAAATTGAAATTTTTAGTAAATTTTGTTTATACAGGGTGTCCCGTGACTCGATGGTCATAGCTTAAGAGCGTATTCCTTGGACAATTTTAAATCGAAAGTGCCTTATACACTTTTGTCCAAAACTCAATAGTTAAGGATAGTTATGAGCTATATTTTTAACAGAGTAGCTTTAGGAAAATTGCCTTTTTCTGTCAAATGCACATTACTGAACACGTTCTTATTAGGTATTCTTCGATCAGGTAACCTCCGCTGATATTCCCGCACTTTCCACTATCCATAAATAAAGTGAATATCGGCATATTCTTGATTTGAAAACATAGCCATACCAAATTAATATTAAATAACAACGTCAAAGAATAAACAATGTTACCATAACAATATGACAAAACAATTACCTACATGGCCTACTTACCAGATTGATTTACTGTTACATATTGCTTATAACTCCTTAACTATTGAGTTTTGGACAAAAGTGTATAAGGCACCTTCAACTTAAAATTGTCCAAGGAATACGCTCTTAAGCTATGGCCATCGAGTCATGGGACACCCCTGTATATGGCACAGTATTATATGGTAAAATTGATTCAAACATCAATTAAAACGTTCTGTCAATTTATGCGTGCGCATCGCTATATTTCAAATTTAAATTATTTAAAATCTTAATCAAAACAGAAAGCAAAGAACATTTAAGTTTAATTTGAATATTTAAATTTTGACAGAACTATTAGCATGCCTATAAATGAAAATTTGAAAATAAAGTTACAAGAGATTGAAAATAAAGTTAGTAGAAAACGCAATCGCACCATGTATTAAAATCTTCTCCCTTCTGTCTGTCTGTCTCCCCCTCTGTCTAACAATCATAACCACAGTGACAGATTACTTATAGGTATTAGTTAGCCTATGGTATTAGGTTTAGTAATCTGTGATCATAACTCGTTTCCGCCCATTTAAGATAGCCGTGCTGCGTAAAGCTGGATTCAGAGTCGCCGTACCGTATTGAACGCACCGTACCGTAACGTTTGAACACGTAGATTCTTATGTTGTAGTTCATAGATGTTCGTACCGTAACGTAGTATCCGTACCGTACCGTTGCAATTGACCAATTTTCATTTCTTCGTCTTACGGTACGGCAATCGTACAACCTCGTGTAAAATCGAGGGTTTTAACGCGTGTGGCGTACTATTTTATCAAGTTTTTTGGCTGCTAAGTAGCACAAAAGAACTCCAGCAGCAACAATTACGTCATCTTCATTCATATTGGATGGTTTTTAAAACTATAAATCTATGAAATAAATATTACTACTTAAAACAAGGAAGTTAGGTTATAAAACGTCAGCCGATATCTGAACTTGACAGATCTGCGGTACGCATGCGTAAAGTATTACGTCAACTTAACTATGAATGTTGAAATGGTCTATACGGTTACTGATACGGTACGGTACGGTGCGTCCAATACGGTACGGCTACTCTGAATCCAGCTTAACGCCTCGTCCATACTAAACATCTGAATTCGTCCGCTAAAACTCAGATTTGCGTAGCCTACAATAGCTATTTTCCTAACAAGTGCAGAAAAATAGGTTTCTGCACGTGTTAGGAACAATAGTTTTTCTACTAGCGTGCGGAAAAACGCATTTTCCGCACTGTTTTAGTGTTTTAGTGCGGAAAAGTGGATTTTCCGCACCGTGCGGAAAAGTGGATTTTCCGCACTAAAACATGTGCGGAAAATGCGTTTTTCCGCACGCTAGTAGAAAATAGTTATTTACATAACAAGTTTTGAAAGTTATCTATTACTGGACGAAGAAGCATGTTGAGGGTACGAGGCCGTAAGGCCGAGTACTTTTATGCTTCTGAGTCCAGTAGAATAACTTTCAAGACTCGTTATGTATAAAATTTTACCTGAAATCGTATAAATTACTTCAAAATTATTCATAAATTCGCAAATTTGAAAATGTCATTTTGACAATCCTTTAAAAAATAAAAATCAGATATGTTGAGGAACAGCAGATTCGTGGAAATAAAAAATAATTGATTTATTTATGTTTTGATTTTTCTTGGTTTTTGCACATTTTGTATGGTTTTGTGTGGTGTTAAATGGTAAATTCGGCATGTTCGAAGAAGACGACGTTTTTTATAATGTGGCTGAGGCTGCGGCGTCTGTGGTACAAGATTTGTTACCAACTAAATCAAGGGAAAGATACGAAAAGGCATATCAACTTTTCTATGACTGGTGCAAGGTAAAACAACTTAATGAACTAACAGAAGATGTCCTCTTGGCGTATTTTGGAGAAAAGGCTAAAATTTATAAGCCATCAAGCCTTTGGAGTCTCTTTTCAATGCTTAAATCAACCTTGTTGATCAAAAATAACTTGAATATTGGTCAATTCTGCAGGCTAATTGCCTTTTTGAAGAAGAAAAACTTAGGTTTTCAGCCTAAGAAATCGAATGTCTTTTCAAGGGGCGATGTGGGCAAATTTTTACTTGAGTCCCCAGATAAGGAATTTCTTTTGATGAAGGTTAAAATACCAACCAGTGCAACATTTCCATATTTTTTATTTTTTCTCATTTTTAGATTGTTCTAATTATTGGTTTGGCAGGAGCATGTCGCTGCGATGAGTTGGTTAAATTATCCCTTGATGACATTGATGAGAAGGATAACATTTTAATAATCAAAATTCCGGATACTAAAACGTACAAACCAAGGAGCTTCGTGGTGATTGAAGGAAATAATGGAATCAATATCTCCCTATATAAGAAATATGTGGCTTTACGACCCCCTCATACACCTCATCGACGTTTATTCGTATCCTGCAGACGTGAAAAGTGTACTATTCAGCCAGTAGGTCTGCATACCTTTACAAAAATTCCTACTAAAATCGCATCTTACCTTTGCCTGCCTCAACCCGAACCCGAACTGTATACAGGGCACTGTTTACGGCGTAGTTCAGCGACTTTACTAGTGGATGGTGGTGGGGATATAACCACACTTAAGAGGCATGGCGGCATGGGGGGTGGAGATCTACAAGCATAGCAGAGGGTTTGGGTTATATAGAAGAATCTTTAGGAAATAAGCTTTCAATTGCTAATCGGATACAGCATCAAGAAATATCACAGACAAACGAAGTTTCGGATAATTTTTCCGCAACTTCGAATAATAATGAAGATCTAGCATCTGCTTCTGCATGTCGTGTTGTAGTAGCAAAAACTTCCTCGAAAACTGTCCCACCTTCCATAAATATTTCTAATGTTCAGAATACTACTATTAATATTAATATTTCTTAAGTTAATTGTTGAATAATTTAATTTAATTTAATCAAATAGTTATCTGTGTTTGTTTTTAGTTTTTTTTTATGTTACTATAGTTACTTAAGTTGTTAATTTTATATAACTGAAATATGTAAAATTCTGTAAAAGATTTATATGAATTTTCTGGAATAAACTATCAAGATATATATACACCACTGTGTTATAAATATTGTATATATCTAACAGGTTATGGGCCCAGATCTCATAGTTGTGAATTTTTCAAGTATAATTGGTATTTTATTTGTGTAAATCAAGATGACAGCAAATACATACAACTCCAGTTAATGTTTCTGTTGGATATCAGTCAATTGAAAAATTGGAAGGTGTGAGAAATGATGGAACTTGGAAATTTCAAATGAAAAGTTGGAGATGCGAATAGAGTTTGTAAATTAAAAAAAAGTATTTATGGTTTGAAGCAAGCCAGTAGATCATGGAATAAGAAAATACATACAAAATTACTTTCAATTAACTTTGTACAGTCTCAATGTGAACCTTGCGTTTACATTAAACGAATTGAACAAAAGTTAATAATCATTGCATTGTATGTTGATGATTTCTTTGTAATTAGTGATTGTACTAAAGAAAAAGAAATGTTTGTTAAAGCCTTGAAAGAGGAATTTGATGTTAAATTCTTAGGTCCTGTGACTTATTGTTTAGGAATGGAAGTTAAACGTAATAGAGAAGAAGGTATTTTAAGCCTTAATCAGAAAGATTTTGCATGCAGATTATTGAAATCTTTTGGAATGGAAAATGCTAAACATGTAGCAACTCCAATGGTGGTTAACGAAAAACTTATGAAGCCTGAAAGTGATACTTGTGATATAAAGGTACCGTATCAGCAATTAATAGGAGGCCTGATGTACTTGACTGTATGTACCTACTCGACCAGACTTGAATTTTGCAGTAAGTTATTTAAGTCAATTTAATAATTGCCACGATAATACTCATTGGATAGCAGCAAAAAGAATACTGCGTTATATAGCTGGAACAATCAATTATGGACTTGTTTTTAGAAAAAGTGATAAAGGAATTGAAGCCTTTGCAGATGCTGATTGGGCTAATGATATAGTAGACAGAAAGTCCTATACAGGATTTGTTATTAGGATTGGAAATTCTACTGTTTTTTGGGAATCGAGAAAACAAAAAACTGTCGCGCTTTCTAGCACTGAAGCTGAATATTTGGCTCTGAGTGATGTTGGAAAAGAAATTTACTTTATTAGAAATCTAACAAATGAAATATTAGGAAGAGAACCAACAGTAAATGTTTTCAATGATAACCAAAGTGCAATAAAAATTGTTAATAATCGGCAACATCATAAAAGAACCAAACACATTGAAGTAAGACATCATTTCCTTCGACAAGCAGTGGAAGAAAATGTAATAAAAATTGAATATCTATCAACAAATGAAATGATTGCAGATATAATGACCAAGCCCCTATCCAAAGAAAAACATAATGGTTTCTTAAAAGATTTGGGCATCGAAGGAACTATTGAGGGTATTTGATTACATGGGGGTGTTGAATAATTTAATTTAATTTAATCAAATAGTTATCTGTGTTTGTTTTTAGTTTTTTTGATGTTACTATAGTTACTTAAGTTGTTAATTTTATATAACTGAAATATGTAAAATTCTGTAAAAGATTTATATGAATTTTCTGGAATAAACTATCAAGATATATACACCACTGTGTTATAAATATTGTATATATCTAACATTAATAATATTGTATTTAATAATTTTCTTAATAAAATTCAATCTATAGCTTAAGAAAAGTATTATTTTAGTTTGAAACAACCTAAATTGTGCATTCCATATAAGTATAGGTGGAATTTGTACCTACAACCAAGAAATTTTTTATAAACTTTGACATTGACAGTTGCTTCATGTAATAGAAGTAGGTTACAGATTTTACATTACTAGGAAGGTAATGATCAACTTTCAAAACTCAAGACAGCTGTGAAAGTTTGACTTTCTTGAAGATTTCGGGTAATAGTAATTTACGTTATAAGTCCGGGAAATCACTTTTTAAAGTATTCCAGAATTTCTAAAGGAATGCTTTAATAGTAACTTCACGACGTGTAGGTATCGTACAACATTTTATTTCATTTTTCATTACTGTAAAATCAATTTGTTTTATTAGAATATTTATTTTCTTTTTATAAAACGTCAACGTCAAAAATTTAAAGTTGTTAAATTAAACATCATCTGGTAGAATTTAATTTTAAATCACATCACCCATTTTATATTTTTTGCTTAGTTACAAATAAACAACTTCACTTCCCAGCCTTGTGCTGTAATGTGGTATATACCGGACAGTATGAAATAAATAACTATTAGGTACACATTTTTTTGTTTCTTAATCGGTCGCACTTATTTGTAATTACGTTGAATACGTTGCTTGTCCCTTAGCGGCACAATTTTGTAATCACATATTATGTACCCACTACTACCAGTGTCCACCCTTATGAAATCATGTGAATATGCAGTTTTAAATGCATTATATTTCTGATCAATAATAAATTAAAGGAGCACATGCTCTGTAACAAAGGGACACTTATAACCTATTAAAATGTAAATAATATGTATTTCTTTTATATGTATACATTTTTATAACCTTTTATATAATTATAACTATGGTCCATGTTATAAATGCAATTTTTCAGTGGTATTATTAAAATGAAGTGATAGATTTTATTGTAACATGTATTTACATCAGAGCAATCGATCAACCAACACAATTGATTGATTGATTAACAAGAATACATTGCATGTAAAGATCTATATTGATAAATTTATGCTCCTATGTTTACGTATTAACATTGTAAATTTACATAAAGTAGGTATGCATAGGTTAAGTGTGGTTGATAACATTCACACCACAAATTGAAAACACTTGGTCATTCCGCTATTACATAAAAAATTAGAAAAATGGTACAATTAATAAGACACCAGAAATAAAAGAGTAGGTAGGTAGCAAAGAATTTCAGTTCAATAGTAGGTAGGTACGTACAAGTTAAAGAAGGAACAACCATTATGATTACAATTTACAAATTATTAAACAAATTACAATTAGGTACGCATTAATAAATCCTGAATTGCAATAGAAAGTGATAAAAGAGCACCGAAATGGATATGATATATTCATCAAAACACATAAATCGATTACATTACCATTTAGAATTTCGTAGCAAAACATGAATCGTTAAAAGATTTAATCTGTTACTTTTTAATCAACTCCCAATCAGCAGAAGTGTGGTCTATGAAGTTACAACTACAAATGAAAAATATTATAGTAAGAGCATGACAGTCATCGTACCACAATGGAAGATCATGATTGATACAAATGTATCGGTATCGAAATGTAAGGAAATTCTAACATCTACTTATGCATCTCAAGATTTTTAAAGTTTCTACTTAATATAGATAGATAGGAAAAGCATAAATTCATATTTACAAAGTATAAAAATGCATGCCTAAAGTAATAATAAAAAAGTACATAGATTTACATATTGTCAACTTGCAATGTATGTGGTCATGATATTAAATGGTAGGTAATTATTTTAGTGTGCTATAAAATGATAAGATCGTAAATGGCTGCTGGTACATGCTTTCTGCAATTCGGCACATATAGCACAACACAGATACACATATACATACTATATTTGAATATCACAGTAAAGAAAGTAATGATTATTCATAGGTCAAATTTACATTTTTATAAGCACGAAGTATTTTAGAAAAAAGAACATTAAAGTATAAGGCGTAACTCTTTTGTATCCGAAGAGTATATTTGCACAACTCACATAAAAGTAAAAATTAATTGTGCAGAGGAAGATAAGGAAATGTTCCAATTAATATTTAAATTTACATAGATAAATATAGAAACATTACTGTACAATCAGGAATCCAAATTCTCTCATGCATATAAAAATATCTATGATATTTATTACTCAGTTTTCTTACGCTATTTGAATCACATTTTCAAGTACAAATACATGAGAGAAGTCCTAACTTTTTATGCAATTTATTGCATTGTTAAAATTAAATGCTTGTGAATCGCCAAGTTTATGCAATGAATTTGTTTTATATATTTATATATACCTATATATACATTAACATTTATTGTTTCTGAAGTATGGTTGAGGAGGCACATTAAATATTACATACTGTTGATGTAAGTGTAGACTGTCTCATCATCAGTCAGTATCGGACGGTTCATTACTTTACATGTTTATGCACTGGTTGGAGACTAGTAATGAACACAGCTCTATTTAATCCCAGTCACCAAATTATAACATGACAAAAGACAAAGTGCACAAGATCGTTATTATTTGCAAATTTCACTGATTTGGAAGAGGATTCTCCTGACGAATATCCGACTTCAATTTCACAAATTCTTTTGCAACTTCATCGTTAGTGCGCTGAGATAATATTCGTAAAATTGTCCAACCTGTTTCATCCATTTGAATGCGTTTACCAAGAGATAACCAACACGCACAGGAACCCTGTACAAAAAATAAAACATCAGAACATTATACCTACCTACTTCATCAAACCAACAACTATCTATTCCTAACAGTAGCCTTTTTACTACTATCGTTTCCTACATGGATGTTTGTGTGCGTCTTAGATGTGGGGCCTAATAATATGACTGTCGCAGTTGATGGCTCTCATAGTGCATGTGTGCTTTAATATGGAAAGTTAGTAGGTAGAGTTTTCCATTTCAAAAAGAATGAATTGCCCGCATTATTTTTTTTATACGAGCCCCAACAACAACAAGAGATATTTATCCGAAATGAGTCTCGTAACGTGCCATATTACGATAGGTACGTGTACGTGTAGTGTACGTCTTAGATTAGGTGTTAAATGGGGAACATAGGTAATATGGTCGCAGCATTTGGTGCCTCCCGTAGTGCATGTGTGTAAGTTATTTTAATGTAAGTTATTCATAATAGTTCTATTTATCTACAAGCGCAAAGTAGGCTTTTCCGATTGATAAACGCAATGAAAAGTTTACAATAGCCGACGAGTTAATTTTGGGATTGACAGTTAACCGCCAAAAGCTCAAGTGCTGGTTACCATGAAGATATACACAATCATGAAGCGGTTCAATTGTTATATTGTTGTTAACATAATAATACGCAATATCACGACCTTCTTGATTTTCGAGCAGACTCGAATCAAGAAGGTCGTGCGCAATATACAGGGTGTGTAAAAATGGTCGTGCAAGCTTCAGGTAAAGTTATTCCTTGGACAAAAATAAGGCAAAAAGCTTATTTGAAAAAAGTTCTTAGGCGCATGGCTACCCCTCACCATAACAAATTAAGAAATGTAAATTTGGCAACCTTGTATTTTAAAACTACAAATATCAACCAGTCCATTGACCTTGTTTTATTAACTACTAGACTATATTTTAGTTTACAACAAGGTGGGCTATCATTATTAATTTGCAATATTGCCAAGCGTATTTTTTACGCATCTACAAAAATTATATGATTGGAAATAATGAAAATGATTAATATCCTATTACTTTTAAACGATCAATAGCAATAAATTCTAGTTATTATCACTAAAAGTACGCATCAAGTAACTTGATTTTGCAAAATAGCTTTCTTTTAGTGTTACCAATTTCTAACTTTGAAGGCCCCGCGTAGCTTGAGGAACCCTTTGCGAGCTTTTTTGCAATAAGCTTTTTGCTTTATTTTTGTCCAACGAATAACTTTACCTAAAGCTTGCACGGCCATTTTTACACACCCTGTATAATAAATAAATGAAAATTTGTTTTTAAATTAAAAAACATTGCGTGCAATTTTGAAATTTGCTGTATCTTTTATTCTCAGCAATAGTTAGTGCTTATAAACGCGATTACCTATAGATAGTAATAGTACATTACATAATATTAAGGTGGAAGGTGCTTCATTACCGAGGCGAAATTTGCTGACCAAGGCGCGCAGAGGCGCGGTCAGCAATAAGCCGTGGTATTATGAAGCACCTTCCATCAAGGTTTGTTACTATTTTATTCACAATCATTCCTCTTAAATAAGGAATCCGAAGGAATATATTAATAAGCCTGATTGAAAAATTTTCTTGATCGTACCTAGAACACCAATAAAAAAACAAAGGTTGGGAGGTGGCTACTTTCCAACCCGAAAAGTGATAAGAAAGTTGTCACTTCCCAATCTGAACTGTCATATTTCATTTCAATTGTCAAATGATGTTGAAATTGTTTACTTTCCAGCTTTTGACATACCTATAAATATGATTCTTACTTTATGATTGTGAATAAACGTAGTAGGTACTATACTTTAAACGCTAATTGAGTCAAATTATCAACTTCCAGAATTTGCCGCGCGGTTATTTTTGATAGAATTGGGGCTTGGTTAATAATTTAATTATCACTGGTAAGGTAAACCTAATGGCTTCCTTTTAGGAGCGTTCTCAAAACTAATTCGAAATTCTGTTTAAAACACTCCGGTAGGTATTTTTTTATTTGGATACAAATATGTTTTACGGCTTATTATTTAGAATAATTCTAAGAAAAAAATATCTCAATACTAAAAAATATATATTTGGTACTACTTACTCTGTCAACAATATCTTTAAGCTGCATAACTGCCACACCCACAAGTCGATCTTCTCTAGCAAAACAATAATCTTTTACACAAATGTGTAGCTCGAAGAAATCAAGTTGTTCCTCATTTCCAATAATACTGTAAATTAATGTTCGTTACAAAACAAAGCAAGAAAACAAAAAATCAGAAAATACGTACAAATGGAAAGTTTCATTATACTTTGGTGACCAGTTATTAGCTTTGGATTTTGTAGCATGTTTTCTTTTCTTATCAGACAGATGGGGTCCTATTAAATTAACTTCAACAAATGGTCTAAACATTCCTGATACTAGTGTCCATTTTAGATCGTTGGCTGCTACAACTGCGGGAAAATATATTATCTAAATAAAAATTCATAAATTTTGCAATAATTGACTACTATTCTACGAAACAGTACTATGTTGTTAACATTAGCGAAAATATATGTTTTTTCCATAGCATTGGAATCTGATAACCTATTTTAATGGAAAATTTTAAGTGTCTTGGAGATGGGCAGTATGAAGGATTTTCGAAACGACTGCGACCTATGGGGCGCATACAGGGTGTTAATTAAGTACGTAACACCAAATCTAAGATAAAAAGTTCATACAAACACGGGACCTAAATGAATTCGTTTTCAAGATACAGGATGTTGAAGTTTAAACAAAAATTATTATTTTTTTCAAGAATCTGGAAAACGCCTAGAGGTATTTCTAATGAAACATGGTGTAGGTTAGTATTTCATAAAGTGGCATTGTTTGGTCAAAATAAATTTAATTTATTTCCACCAGTGGCGTGCATCGGGGCCACCTCAGTTACCTTAAATTTGGTACGCCACTGTATGAACTTTTTATCTGAGATTTGATAAAGGAATCGCCCCTTAAAGTTTGTCTACGTATATACCTATAACATTCTGTATGTATTTTTGTCTAGGTACCTAGTATATTCCACACATAGCAGCGACAGTTACGGGGGGGGGGCGATTTTATTTACAATTAACAGAGATGTTCTACGAATGTGTGAACTATATGGTTTGACTGCGTTACATCATTCGATGTCAAATACTCTAAAAATATAGATAATACGACTGAATTTAGCTTTTCAAGCGCCGCGCCGCCGCGCCGTGGTCTTGTGGATGAGGATCCGGATCCGCATATAGTTAGGGGGGATTTTCAAGGGTGGGGCATGTTAGACACATAAGTGGGGAAGGATAGAAATCGTGGAGTTGCCAAAACTTAAAAAAACGACGACGGTTTTTATTACTTTCTTTCAAAACTATGTTCATAAATATGTGTATGTACTACTGTATTAAAATGAATAATATGTTTACCTTTCACTGTAACTTTGTGTTCTCCCGTTCCAGGATGAGTAAATAAATCAACCTGAATTGAAACTTCACCCACGCTACCTTCTTGAGATTCAAGAGCATCTGAAAATGTAAAATACTTTTTATATATTTGTTAAAAAAGAAAGTTGCGTTTCAATTAAATAACGCAATACTTGTATGATATATCTACATGTTACTCATCCACAGTAAAAATGGCTATCGTATATTTTCATATTGTATACATGGGATACTTAATAACACAATAAACTAGAAATTCCCAAATAGTAGGTAATCAAAATTAACTATTCATTTAATTTATATAACTATTTTATGCCAACAAAATGTAATTCATAGAAAACCTTAACTTTCGATAAATCTAATTAAATAAACATGCTTAAAAAATATTTAGCAGTGCCATAAAAAGACTATTGATTTTTCTACCTCTTAAAATATGATATATATCTATATTTTTTATGTACTGCAGGAAAATTTTTAAGTTGTGGCCATATTACGATGAATATTGTAAAATTAATGATTTTTTGACAACTACTTACCAGTCTTTTTAAGGCACATATTTAAACAACATGCAAAATATTACTACAAGATGCTATAAATTATTCCTATGAAAATTTTACAAAATTTTTGCGACAAGTCAATTTGCTTACCTACCTATGTTATACTATGATAATGTAGTAGGTACTTGTTGCAGGAATATATTACCTTGTAGGTAATTCTGAATTAGGAACATGCATGGCACGACTTGTTTATTGGCTTTAAAACTTTAAGATTGATATCGAAAAGATCATCGATATATTAACATTCATGTGATCTCTTATGAACAAGTTATGTTATGAAAAGTATAACGAAAATACGTATTACACTTTAATACGGAAAGTGTAGCAGGTAGAGTTTTTCATTTTAAAAAGAATGAATTGCCCGGGTTCTTTGTACGACCCCAACAACAAGAGATACTTATACTGTGCTTACGATATGAGTATCGTAACGTGTCATATTACGATACGAGATGGGAAACCCATCGAATATCGTAATACGAGAGTTACGATAAGAATATTCTAGTACGTTTTTTTATCTACTTTCATAAAGTAGAATATTAAATATTTTCAGGACTTCTTTATATTTCTTCAAACAAGAGTAGATTGATTCAGTTTACATCGTTTTTTTCTGAAGTTTGTTTATTTTCGAGGCTTATTTTTGACGTTATCGGAAATGTATTACGACACTTAACTAAATGTAATCTATACGACAGTAGTATCGTAGTAATAAGGTCTCGTACGAAACCATTTTTTTTTAATGTTGACTGTTACTGTATGAAGGTAGATAATAGTATATTACGATTCAAGATCGGTAAGTGCCTTATAACAGATCGAGAAAAAGTTGGAAAATCTAGATATTTTTTGCGCTACGAAAAATAAAAATCTGTTATGAGTATTTTTTATAAATTTGCTGACAACCAAATGTTCGGACGATAGATCTGTTATTTAAACTTAAACATAGCATAGAGGCTTTGTAGTAAATGATCGCTTTGTGTCTTGTTAAATGCAGTAAATTTGGGATGCTTTCACACCTTAGCAGTTGCCAACACTTGTTAATGGTATGCCACCTTAGTGGCTTAGATTCAGACGGCTATCATAGCAAAAGGAGATGTAACTTCCTATTAACAGCAAAAAAAAAGGTGTTCGTCCGAATATTAAGTTGTCAATGATTTAAATCCTATTTTTAAAATTTGTCTTGTTATCTGAGTTTATTTAGTAAAAAGATGTTTAATTTTCAACAAGGGTTTGTTTATTATACATATGTATCAAAATGGGTAGTACCACCAATTATTTTTTAAAACGCTAAATGATAATTGTTAACTACTTGTAAAATATTAACGAGCGGCTGACACCCAGTTATGGTTGTTGGGGCTCGTAGTATAATTTCTAAGCATGCAAGTGTACAGTGTGCTTTAAGTATTGATTTAGACTGATATTAAAATAGAAATTCATTGAAAAATGATTTAGTAGATGGGTATACGAAGTATAAAGTGCAGTTTCTATAAATGTTTTTCAAATTATTGTTTTTGCAAAAAACGTTTTTAATTAATTTGTTAGAAAAGGTCAGATTTAAATTTTGTAAATCAAATGTTTTTTTAAAGTAGTGCAAATTTTCTGTTTGGTAACTTTGTACTACTTGGTTTTGGTGCAGAATAGTGATTTTAATTGTTAAAGTGTAACTTTGTCAGGCAAATCTAGGCAAAACTAGGCTGCAGCATTAACTAAACTATGCTACTTTCTTGCAGAATTATAATTAGTATTGCTGAAATATTTGAAAATAAATGTGCGACAATGTAGGTATGTAAACTAATAATTAGCAGCTTTGCGATTGCCAGTGTAATACCTTGACGGCTTTCTCGCCTTTTCTTAGCTTTCAGAGGTTCTTCTAATGCTTCTTGTCCTGTTTCTGTTTCTTCACGATCAAACGAGATTTGGCGTTGTAGCATAGTTTCTTTATTGTTTAGAGGCACTTTGATAGATTCAATAAATGGTATAAATAATGTGTATAATGTAAATAAGAGAGAGTATGTCATACATTATTTCTAATTGCATGGGCATGTTAAAATGTATGTACAATTGTCGATAATATTGATATGTAGGTATACATTTCAAAGCAACATTTAATAATTTACTTGAAGGTATTGGTAAAAGAGGGTATAAAAATTCTTACCTTCATTAATTTGTGATGTAACAAAGGTCTTAATTAACGTATCTGTAGTTTGCGTATACAAAGATAAGGCATAACGCAAACTCTGAAGTTCAGCACTTTTGTCTAAGAACGCTTTCTTCAGCCCATTTCCGCCAGCATGGAAGTATTGCTTAATAGTATCTAAAGCAACATCTAACACAGCACATTGTTTTGGAGATAAATTTTTTTCAACTTCTTTGGATATATCCATTACGCCACTCAGTGCATTTTTTACATCTTGCTTTCCAGTCATGTGATTTTTAAATAGTCTGGACATATCTTCTATTTTTGTATTTGCTGCTAAATTCTTTGCATTATCCGTTATGCTTTTGAACACCATCTGTAATATTAATATTTATTTTATAAACGCTATTTTCACATTCTTTAACTATTAAATACCGACCGTTTTATCAGTCATGGGTGGTAGAACTACAGTTTTCTCTAAAATTCTCATTACTATTTTCCAAAGCTCCTTTAGCAGTCTTTTCAAAACTGTTTTTTCACAAGATTGTGCGTAAAGTGATAATGAACCATCCAGTAAGTCCATTAACGGCCGAAGAACTTCATCTGCTTCCACAGCTACAGCATTTCTTGCAGCAGGTTGATTTAATGTTCCTGGTTGACCTCCACCTTTAATTGCTATTAGTAGATCTCCTAATTCTTTTACACTTTGGGTAATTCTCGGTTCCAAACTAAAAGTAAAGAAAGTATTTTTTTTAATATATTCAATGTTTAATATTAAGAATCTCAACCTTGAAGCAAACTGCATTGCTAATTCGTCTAATGCAGCATTCAAATTTTGTTGTAATTCTTTTAGAATGTTAGCAGCATCCTCTTCCAATTTTTCGCCACCCATAGATTCAAACATTTTTTCTAACTGAACTCGCAATTGTTGAATATTGTTCATTAATATACATGCCTATAAAAAGATTAATACGTTATCTTTTCACCGAATTAAGAATTTGTGTACATACTATTCTTTCTTCTTTTAGATGTTCTGGAAATTCTTTTTTAACAATATCTGCATAAGCTATTAGCACTTTTACAATTGTTTTTGCAAAACGTTTCATATACCGTTTCCATATTTCTGGATCTGGACATTCTAATTTGGATACTACGTCAAAGCATTGCGTTAACTGAGTGAAAACATCAACAACTGAATTGGAAAACAGAGCATGTTCGCTACTTTTTTGGAACTGAAATGTAAAGGTAAGTTACTAAAATGTCATTTTATGTTTAATTATATGATATAATTTACCCCGTCTTTTTTATCCCTGTTGAAGGCACCATGTAGATATTCTAATGAAACATCATCGTTTTCATTGAGCCATTGCATTACGAATGGTTCAAACCATGCAGGATATTCAGGCACTGCGCCCTTATATGGAGGCACATCTTTAACATAATTTGTATGAAGCCACTTTACCTTAAAATGCAGGTTCATATAGGCTGAAGATTTACATAGACGATGCTGTTCATGTTCTTCTAAGGCATATTTCATATCGACCGCAAACAGACTCCACATCGTAGCAGCAGATAACTACAACGTAAAGTAGTAAGTATATTTACTTAGGTTAGTTAAGAAAATTTACAGGCAGGTAGGTAGGTACTTACTTGTCCGATATTAAGTTCTTGCGGAAATTGATTAAGAACTGGTCCGTAACTGTTCTTATCTTCTTCAATTACCGATACTATGAGAGCAATAAGTTTGTGCCAAAAGTCTACACTATCTAACCGAGGGCCGTGATCCTCAGGATCTCTTTTAGGTTCATTTGGATCACTTTGAAATTCTCTATTATACAGTTCATAAGTATTTTCAAAAAGAAATTGATATGTCGATCTGAGGCATGCCTTCACACAGTCTTTAACAACAGTACTTGCACGTGGAGGACTAGATAATTCTTGTACTTTCATCCGGAAGAATGTAATACTAGTTAGGAGATCAACTGTTGATTTCAGGTCCATTAGCTTTTCATGGCTGGATGCTGGGAAGTTATTTCTATACATTGACAAATCTATCCTTAAGGAATTATGTAATTGATCTAACAGTTTAACAAACTTTTCTTTCTGTAAATGTTGAAATAGTTGAGTACAGAGAAGAGTAGGTATTTAATTTTTATCTTACTCCGAAATTTGATGCAGCAAAACGGTCACTGGCAGAAACTGCAGAAGATGCTGTAGTGTGCGCATAATAAGCGTTAATGTTAGCTAATAACATGCTCATTACAGCTGGTACTCCCGGACAGAGGTATTTTGTTGAAAGACAGTGAAAGTGCCTGAGAATTATTAATTAAATAATTAATTAAAATAATGAATGAATGAATGAATTAAGGTTATCGGACCGAAAACGTTCATGCTTTTTTATTTCAATTAAATCATCTCCATCACATTTGTATGTTTCATTATCGTGGGTTAGACTTCGTCTTTACAACTCATGTTATATTTTTTATAATTAAATAAATATTAACCTACCACTTAAACTAAGAATTACTCAGCCTGCAACTTTTTGTATGCATTTTTATCTAGCTTAGAATGATATAATAATCTAGTAAAAAATACTTAAAATTGATAATAGTTTGTTATTAAATAAGTTTAAGTGTGTCTTTGCATTAAAATTCGATTTCAGGATTATCAGGAATCACTATAAAAATAGAAACGTTGAAAGCATTTATTTGTCGGGTTAAATAAATGGCAATTGCTGGAGAGAGATAATTATTATCTGCTATTATGCCTAAATTATTCCCCGCCACATTAAAAAGTTGCCTAATCAATATCAAATTGTGCGATAATTTTAGACTGTAATGCACTTTATGTGTTGGTATTGAAACACTTTGGTTACAGCGCAAAATGGGCAAACGGCGAAAATGGTATATTTTATCCACAATAGGGCGCAAAATGAGCTTTTTAGCCTGCGTTAGCAGGCACGAAGTGTATAATCTTAACCCGCCAGTGCCGGATTATATGAGGTTTATTTGGGACTCGGGCGCAAAGCTTCAAGGGGCGCATACTAAATTCCAAATTTTAGAATTTGCCAGGTGCGTTGATTATGAGTAGTATTGGCCGCTATAATTATAAAAAGAAAACTACAATATGATGAAGCAAACACCGAAATTTAGCCTATCTGTGCCAGTTCACAAATGCGAGTAAATTCTATTTAAATAATTATCGACAAACTAATTAGTGATTTGTTTGGATTTTTCCATGTACACCTGGACACAAACACAATAATAGAGTTTGCGATAAAACTAGATGAAGTTTACTAGAAAAATATAGAAGTACAGTTTATTGATTAATGTTTACATTGCCAGGATTTTTTTCTTGCAAACTGAGTCATAGCCTAATCCACGACAAACTTCGGCCCAGTATCTCACATTATCATTAATAAAAAATAAATGTACAGGATTAACGTTTTGTAATATTGAAATACTTTTGCGAATATTTATTGTCAGCAAGCAAAGACGTATCTTAGAAATACGCTGAATGACGAAAAAATAACCCAATTGGTTTGTCTATTAATTAATTGACATATGCTTTTCGACAATGATGTAAATATTGCTATAAAAATCTTCTTACTTTACAAGAACCTAAAATTAATGTGAAAATGTACCTAATAATATACTCTGTTTTTTCTCTTTATCATTCAGAGTAGGCGAAGTCAACTTTAGATATTTTTATAACAGTGTAGAAAAGTTACTAAAGTCACTGGTGGAAACGTCACTTGTAATCAATTGTCGTCATATTTTTGACACACTGAAACACATTGCGTTTTTTTCCAAAGGAATAACTTTTTGCATTGTAGTCCAGTAAAATTAGACGAATTTTCGACAAATAGAAACATTAATCGGTAGAAAGCTGAATTTTGGTATACATGCTTATTACGGCTTCCCATTGAACATACTAAAAGTCCCCGTCAAAATCTGTTGCGCTCGAGCCGCCATCTTGGAAAAAAGGTAAACCTTTTTAGTTTTTTGCCTGTATCTCGGCAACTATAACTGATACAAAAAAAAGTTCAGACAAAAAATATAGCTTATTAAATTGCCTATAAAAAAGCATATCAACATTTTTATTTATCTCCAATGCTTTAGCTGTAATCCGACGTTGAATATTGAAGAAAGTCTCGTGAGCTCTTGAAAAATGGTTTTTGCAGCTTCATAACCTGTAAAGATTATAAATAATTGACAAATCAATAAATTCATTCAAAATTGTCATAGTATTTCTTAGATATGTGAAAGTTCGTCTATTATTACCAATTAAAATCTTTGCATGCCGCTCGTACTAGGTGTAGCATTGTCTGAAGCCCAATCGTCTGGTGCAAGTGGTTCATCTGGGTTTCCATCGTCGAAGTCGTACTCAAGTTGGTTTTGAGGTGCATTAACTAGTTCCTCAGAAAACTCCCTCTCAATAGAAATATTGTCTTCAATGTCGAGATTTCTGTTAGAATTAAAACACGCGATACCTTTGCAATGTCCACAAATCGCTGTGCATTTTAGTCCGCCTTTCCGGCATCCACAAGATGAGGTGCATCCGTGTTTACAATTGCATGAGATTAGTGAGAGCACGGAATCTGGAGCTGGAGCCTTCAGTGTCCGAACAGGGTCAAGGAAATCGTGGACTTTCTTCCAACCCCAAAGTTTGGGAGGTAACATTGAAATCAATCGAGATTTGTTTTTATCGTTACCCAACAGCTTTTCTTGTGTTACTGTAGCGATCATAGTAGCATCGAAGATTATGTCAGCGCTAGAATGCTTTATAGCACGACGACGCTGTTCAGTCTTTTTCGTGCTGCTGGAGCAATTGGTATAAGCCATCAAAAACGATTACGGATCTCGCTCCGAAATGCCTTTTCACGTAATGTACATATGCTGCGCAGATGGACTCATATGTCTGATTTTGGTGCCATACCACGCGATGTAGAAGATATCCACCGTCGATCACATGTGTGCATTCCGCGTGATTTATATTTTCGCGTGATTCTTCGAAAATGTCATACAAAGCAGACTTCTTGGTTTTTCGCATACCCGCCTCATTAAAAAGAGCAAGTGGAAATGGAGCCAGCTCGTACTCCAGATATTGAAGGAGGTCAGCGTCATCTTTTTTTGCAATAGCAATTCGTTGAAATAACATTAACGGGTCGACAGGCACCTCCACACCGTTCACCTTGATCGCAGAATGAATTGTGGCCAGAGGACGAACTCTAGTGTCGCGTTTCATTTTTACGTCCTTGAAATGTTTTCCAACAATAGCCTCAATTGCTTTCGTTCCGATTTCTACTGCATTGTGGCAATTTATTTTATCATCCCCAACTACTCCTGTGCTAATCGACATGATTCTTTCGCAAGTCTGAAATGGATCATGGCAGCCAAGCCAGTTTTCAAGTCGCTTAACGTCTCGGTCATCTCTTACTATTCGAGACTCCCTCGAATCGACGTGCTGCTCTCTGCTGACAAAGGCTGTGCCAGAATATTGTTCCAAAGATTCGCAGATTTGATGAAGAGCAGGCAAAATCCATTTAGAGAGAACACTATCAGTGAATCCCCGAGTTGTAATACCACCAACTACCTTCATGCTCCGCATAAGATTTTGCTCAATCACCATATCCGACCAAGTTCCCGACCAATATTTATCCGTCCTTCTTATCGTAAAGTAGCCGTCATCCACGAATTTACGGTATTCGTCGATATCCATGTGTGACTGTAGACTTAACATATCTTGAAGATACATGTGACATGCTTTGGCGTATGGAAAATATATTTTACCGGTTTTACATTGTACAGAAACAAAAAAGGCAAATCGGGTGCAAAAATGTAAATAATTTTGCTATTCAACGTAGGATTACAGCTAAAGCATTGGAGATAAATAAAAATGTTGATATGCTTTTTTATAGGCAATTTAATAAGCTACATTTTTTGTATGAACTTTTTCTTGTATCAGTTATAGTTGCCGAGATACAGGCAAAAAACTAAAAAGGTTTACCTTTTTTCCAAGATGGCGGCTCGAGCGCAACAGATTTTGACGGGGACTTTTAGTATGTTCAATGGGAAGCCGTAATAAGCATGTATACCAAAATTCAGCTTTCTACCGATTAATGTTTTCATTTTTTCTAATTTGACTGGACTATTGGCATTTTTCAAAATAAAACCTCAAGAATCACGTTCTTACAAGAATGACAATTTCAGTTTTGACACTAGTAATTTTTTGTCTTTTGTCTATAGCTACACTATAAAACTATATAAAAATCACGGCACTCTTGAATGATAAAGAGAAAAAACAGATTATAGTATGTAGGTGCCTACCACAGGCGCCTACTAGTTAATTCTGTGTACTTATATAATGTGTCCCAGGATTGATGTTACAAGAGATGTGTTGGACTAAAATTTTTTTAACAATTATTTCAAGATTGTGGATTAAGTCCTGCTTGGCGTGAAGAGAATTTTACGAAAATTTTCAGTTCTTGAAAAACATAAGTCGGCCTTGACAGTGAAGCGAAAACTATTTCTTTTCAGGTAAAGTACCCTTTTCCTTCATGAAAATTCGGCAACTTCGTACTTTATGGATTAAAGTCGCAGCATAGATTCAGGACATCAAGGCAAAGTTCAGATGAACTTATTTTATTGCCTTGGTGTTCTGAATCTATGCTGCGAATTTAATCCATAAAGTACGAAGTTTAAAATTTCATGCGCCCCCTTCGGAGGGCTGTAGCACCCTAACAAAGCGTTTCCCAACTCATGTTCATATGAACTTTTTTTTTCTTTTCTTGGTGTGGAGAACACGATCTTAAAGTTTGATCAAGTATTTTAGTTACACCCTACCCTGTATATTACGTAACGAGAAAAGGGTGAAACAAAAAATGTCAAAACAAATTCATAGTGCTATCAAGAAAACAAAAGGAAGTGCTAACAAATAGTAAACATGATGTCGAATAACAAACTATTAAATCTTTTTGTTTGTAAATCCTAAGATAAATAAGTTATTGACTACAACATAAATTATTTTAAAAAACTACAAACTGTACTTTGTAACTTCTTGATATAATAAAGTTACAAAAAGTACAAAATTGTAGCAATACCTACATAGTTGATTACAGTATTGCAATGTTGTAAACCCACTACAATTAAAATGCAGGAAGTTTTGGCAATAAAAGAAATATAGTGTATTCTTATATTAATATCTTTTAAATGTATTAAGACCCTGATATTTATTTTTAATTGCTTAAAGGTTCTACTTACGTCATGGCCTGATAAATAGACTCTATCCCATATCTCATAGCAAATTCATCAACAATTTCCTGAGGCGCTTCATCAAAATATACTTTCCATGCATCATCTCCTTTCGCTTGTGGTAAACTAACAACACCGCTGTTCTGTTCACACAGGTAATGAAATAGATTTTCATGCAGGCAAGTATATTGAACATGGTAAGGTGCTACTTTTTCTTCACCTTTTATTTCTACGGATATGTGTAACCGAATTGCTCCAGATACAGCAGATTTGTCAGTTCTTTTCTCTAAGTTGTACCATACATCCATTTCACCAGATAATGTGCGTACCTAAATCAAGTTGTGTTAAGTTTTTTGAGAATCTTATTTTAGTAATTATTACATACTTCTATAATAGTTTGTCCTAAGAAATCATCAGACTCTCGTGTTAGCTTTTGTCGGAGTTTACTTTTCAGGTCATTGTCTTCATCCCAAACACGGACTTTTATTCTATCTGAGGAATTATGGCATTCACTATAAAGTAACGCAGTCATTAATAAATTGCATGCCACATTCTCACGAGTACCTATTAACTTACAAATAAAATTTTTCATCCCATACAGGATTTAGTTCTTGAGGCATTGTTCGTGTGCGTTTCTTTACTTTTCCTACTTGTACGGTGACATAGGGATCTGACGTTCCACTCTTGTCTTTTGCAATTAATCCTTGTGCACATTTCACTAAAAAAGAAAATAAAATTGAGCTGCCTCATAAGTAGCATTTAGAACAGTATTTAATTTTTATTCGTGAAAACATATGTTGAATCAAAGTTATGAAGATATAAGAAAATTTTTGTAATGTCACAACATTCATGTTTACATACCTGAGCTTTTCATACTGAATTACACAAAGATTATTAAATCTCACACATGCAAAGGTTAAGAACATGCATAAGATCTGTAGATTTACCACTTTAAAGATCCACACCCCTACGAAAATTTAAAAGCATAAGAAGCAAAAGCGAATGCTGCAAGAAACCTAGATAAATAGAAGAAATTTTAAAATGTATAAGTTTAGGTAATAGCATGTGTTTTGTGTGTAGGTATCATATAAAATAGTAGGTTGTGTTTACATTTATAAGTTAATGCGGTTATCAGTTGTGAACTTAAATAAACAAATTACTTTAGGTAAATTATGTTTCTACTGAAATTTAACAGAAATGAAAGCGACATCATTCAGTTAAGTAAGCAGATTAATTTCAAAATCTTATATCAATATTTTTTTAGGTAAAAGTCAATAGAGGAGTTATACTTAACATTTATTACAAACAATTTATTCCTCATATATGAAAATCATTATTAAATAGTTGGCTAGATTCATGTCGCCCTCATTATCATTGTTCTCTTTAATTATCTGTTATTACATTATAAACGATGTGTGCAGTTCCTATTAACACAGTTAGTAATACACCAGCATGACCAAACACATATAAGTAAAAAGCACAAAGCAGAATATAAATTGAGTTTTAGTAGTGTTATGCTCTTTGATTTTGCTTGTTAATGTAAGTGTAGGGGTGTGTTCACACAATTCAATGTAGTAGGTATAAATAGTGTGTAATTTTTTGCAGTTGTGTAAAAGAGTAGTGAAAATGTGGGACATCTGAAAGCTATGCAGGAAGATACACAAACCATTACTAGATTGAGACACTAAAATGTAAGATAAAAAAGTACTCTTCGCTATACTACTATAACGTAAGTAAATTGATAAATTTTAAAGAATTGAAACATAGCTTAAAGATGTGAAATGGTATGATATAAGCATTCGTCCTGAGAATGGTTTTATGTAACAGTTTAATGACCAACAAAGTAAGCGGGATATTTTTATTGTGCTATTTAATCAATTGATGTCAGCTACCTAGTTTTGATCTGGGGCAGGTCTGTAGCTACATTCTATGGGGTGCTATATTAATTAGCACTTGAAATTGAATATTTTGTTACACAAACGAGCTAAGTACACAAGCCTTAACGTAAAACATATTTAATTTTTATGAATTAATTTTACTTAATTGGATGTAGTTAGTTAATAGTTTATGTTTATAATATAATACTTATTTAAAAGTTGAAAAGTGTGCAAATTGTTTTTGAAAATTGTGTTGAAAGTTAAGATTGAAATAAAGAATAGCTCGCTCAGAGGTGGCCATGCGGTTTCAAAATTCTCAAGAATTTTTTAATACAATTTAAGTTAATTAGATTCCTTACAAAAATAAATAAATGTAGCATATATAGAGAAATCTTCTTGCAAGTTGCATTAAAAACTGTAGAGAGTTTCATATAAAATTCTGCTTTAACAGTCGTGTTCAAACATAATTGAATAACATTATGTTTAGTCATTTTCATCTGTAACTAAACTTGACTTTTAAATATTTTCTATTACAAGTGTGACTAATAAATGCATTATCATGAACATTAAAAACAAATTTTTAATATAAAATGATGCGAATATCTTGTAAATCTTAAAATTTATTTAAATGCACGTTTAGTTTGAACATGTTGTCGGTTCGTTGTAAATAATTATGAATTGGAAGAAAGTATAAGGAAACGAATAACGAAATAAGTTAAACTGTTGTGAGTACCTACATGCACACGTGAACATGTACATGTTGAGATAGAGTTCTGTGCGTTATAAAAGTTCAATCCTTTTTTAACTTCAAACACCCCGGGTATAAGAACTTAATAAAGAGTAGGTACCTACACATAAGCTCAAGGAGAGATGCTGTCATACTTTCAAATTTCCATGCGCTGGGTGCTAATATGATTTATGGTTTAGTATCAGTTAAAAAAATAGTTAGATAGTATGCTTACAAAATATCTTGGGTTTGCTGTGTGATATGGCTGATTTGGAAGAAATTGCAGTTGAGATTTTAATTTTTCATAAACGAGCTGATAGACCAACAGTAATTTTTATCGAGATGATAATAATAGAAATTGTTACCTCCTGTATTCAAAATATGAATTAAAACGAAACGGTTAAATAATTTTTATATATGCGTAAAAATTTTATTAAATTTTAGAGATGTAGGTATTATTAAGAGCATTAGTTGTCGCAGACATTATAAATAAATAATAAAAAATCGTTAGGCAACTGGTAGATTTACTACATGATTGGTGTGGGGAGTTAATTTTAAGTGAATTACAAGCAAAAGCAAATCGACGTTAGGTACCTAAATGTTAAAAGAAATTCCATTTTATATTTCAAAACTGATATTGCCTGATCTTACCTTTTATATTTGAAATTATTTTATAATTACAGTAAGTTCTATCAGGATTAATATAACAAGGAATATAATTAGTACGATTTTCTTAAAAGATTAGTTTAATATATTCATTGGGTTTTATGTATTTTAAGGAAAAATGGACAAAATATTTGATTTACTTTGTGGTGGTTTAGTTATCTGAAAATGCCTGTACACCGAGTGCGGACTCTCGAAGTTGAACATCGGAGAATTGCATTGTAACTAACCATTATTAGGATTCTTGCTGGCTTCTTAAGCCCACAAAAATGGTAATGGTATGAATAGAACGAAAACAATACAGGGCATGCGACGGTACCAATAAATGTTAGTGGTTTGGTACTTACCTTTTTCTATAAAACAAAAATGTATAAAATAGTACCATTTTGAAATAACAGGTTGCTATGACTATTCTGGCATTTCAAAGTTGACAGTAAAAGTAAAAGAAAGTAAAAAACAGTACTATATTTTGAAATAGCAGCTTGCTATTACTGTCAACTTTAAAATGCCAGAACAAATAGCAACCTGTTATTTCAAAATACTACTATTTTATACATTTTTGTTATAGAAAAAGGTAAAAAAGTATTACATTTATTGGTACCGTTGCATACACTATATTTTTGTCGTTCTATCTACACCATTATCGTTTTTGTGGGTTTAAAGGTTAGTTACACTGCAATTCTTCTATGTTACACTTTGAAAGTTCGTACTCGCTATAGCATATTTTGTTTGTGTATATTAAATATTCTAAACAAAGTCACTTAACAGGGATTTCTTTAGCTGTTTTGATTGCCTGTTATAACGCAATATTTAAATAATTTGATCTTATTCAAAAGACTATTCAGATTCAGCCTTTTGATAGATGGATGATGTATACTTTTGGCCATCTGTGTAACACTCATGAGCAAAAAAAGTATGTGAAAAAATACCTTTTGTCAGTACAAATTAACATTCCAAATTCCATCCCCATCGCTAAAAACATTCTTTTGTTATTTAAAAAAATAGCCAAGCACTTTTGGATATAAGCAATATAAGTAAGTTTGGTTGGATCCGTCCTATTTTAGTCTCAGGAATATGTGGTAGCGTTTCGTACAGACCTTTCAGGGACACACTGTATTTCAGAAACTTTTTTATGATTTTGCTATAAAACTGTTAGAATAATTAAGTAAAGTATAGTGACCAATGAAGTGACGAATGTAGTTGTGTTTGGAAAGATGGATCGGCAAAGGGACATAGTTGGATGGTAACAGTAATAGGAGTAAATTTGCTTTCCAAAAGTCGCTATATAATGCTTTTTTCAGGGCAATTAAATAATACTTCATTAATTTATTGACATTCTCAAGCGTTACTTTGTTAAAATCCATGATTAAATAATAAATATTAAATAAAATATCGATTTCAACGGGAAATAACAAGATTTATTCGCGTTATACGTATTTCGGCATCAATGTGCCATTGTCAAAAGCAATATAAGATATTATAACAAATGCAAAATATAGTAACTCCTTGATTCTATTATTTTAACACTGACCTTCGACGGGTTGACTGGGGCCAGCTGCTTCACGCAGTGTTAAAATAATAGAATCAAGGAGTTACTATATTTTGAATTTGTTATAATATCTTATATTGCTTTTGACAATGGCACATTGATGCCGAAATACGTATAAAGCGAATAAATCTTGTTATTTCCTATTGAAATCGATATTTTATTTAATATTTATTATTTAATAATTCATTACTTCACAACTTATAGCCAATCACAAAATAGAATCAATTTTTATTACTCAGTGCCTTGTAACCAATCACAAAATGTGCATTTAGAACAATACACTCAACCAAGTGATGAAATAAACTTGATACTTGGAAATATTACAATTAATCATAATTTTTATGAAAATTATAAAAGTTAAATAGTTGATATTCCAATTTAACAGTCGTGGAAAAATTGTTTTATTCTACTCGCAATAATGGCTGTTACTCATTCGAAATACTTAATTCATCTTTTTGAGTAATACAGGGTGCTAAAAAAAAGTGTCACAAACTTTGAGGACTGAAAGTATGACTCAAATTATGACGAAAAGTTTTAATTAACGTCCACAAATGGACGGTTTCGGAGTTACGATTGTTACGAAGTTATGGAATTACGAATGTAATTTATAAACAAACAGCAAATGAAGATGGGTAGGAAGGGACGGACCTGTATCATGGCCTGTAAGATCGCTCGACTTATTGATTCCTTTCTTTGGGGATCTTTGAAAGCATTACTGTACTCGACGCCTGTAAACGACCTCGATGAGCTGCAGCAACGAGTAGAATTCAGGGATGGCACGGAATCCGAGCCACTGTGGGGGTTTTCGAAAGAGTTCGAATGTCCATGCGGCGAAAATGTCATGTCATGAAATAGAGGGAGGACACTTTGAACATCTCATTTGACTTTTTGCCTTTGCTGTTTGTTCATAAATTACATTACATTACTTGCAACTCTGAAACCGTCCATTTGCGGACCCACGTTAATTAAAACTTTTCGTCATATTTTGGGTTATACTTTCACTCCTCGAAGTTTGTGACGCTTTTGTTTTAGCACCCTGTAGAATGGTAGTACCGTGCCTCAAAACTCATTAGGAGTTGACTGTAATTGATTCTAAATTGAAAATACTTTACTAAGGGCCGGTTTTATAAAGTCTGATTGACCGACGGTTGGCTCAACCATGAGCAATGTCATGGATACGATTGATTTTAAGAATCGTATCCATGATAATTGATCGAGGTTGAGTCCAGACTTTATAAAACCGGCCCTTAGTTGACCTTATATCAAGTGGTAATATTTCGTGTTACTACATACTACCTATCCGTTCACAATATTATGATAACTGGTATTTCTGGTTGCATATTGGCACATGATCACACTCACAGCCTATTCCGAATGAGATTTTTTTTCAAGGCACGGTAGTGATCATTACTGCTCGTTGAATAATATAAGTAGGTATGTACTCTACTACCTGCCTGACATGTAATTTATCTTTTACCTATACGTTTATTTTCTCGATAAGTCTGAGGTTTTTGAGAAGTTAAATTGTTATTATTATTAATTGTATTTTAATAATTAATTCAAATGATCATTTTAGTAAAGCTCTGCACGGTTTACGTGCTACTTGTAAATTTACTTCTACAAATAAAATTTCCACAGTGGAGTTTATAAAACAAAAACTTGAAGAAAAATAATTGTAATGCTTCCGACGCCAAAGAGGATAATTAGATTTGAATCTGAGATTATGCTCACGTACAGCGTCCGTTACACTCAGGAAATATGATTTTTTGATAAGAAAGGAAAGCTCTTTTAAATATCGCTATTATTACATTAAATAGCAATGGTTAGGAGGGATAGCTGACACTTGGAGTACGTGATGATCTCCTGGTACTTGATATAATGTGTAAGAATGCAATAAAAATATGTACTACCTACTATTGGGTTGCGTTTTACAGGCTTTTTAATATGAGTCAAGCGTTAGTTACAGGAGATTGACAAAACTGAAAGAATAAGTTACGGAACTCGCAGTTAAAGGTTGAGTTGTTGCTACGCTGAAGAAGTTTAAGAGGATCAAGAAGTTAAGAAATGCATTCCATTAGTGAGTGCACAAAAATGTGAAATCAGTAAAGGCAGTCGGTACTTTAGCGTGTTATGTATGCCCGAATCCCGATAGAATGCAGCTGGCAATACCTGTGATAGCAATCTTGCATGACCATTTGGAAGTGCCTTCAATGGTCATTTCTTCCGCTTGCTCGATTGAATCAATGTGTGTATCTGGGTCCACTGAAAATGTTGTTCTGCGCGGCAGCACCGGAAACAAGAACACCGATACAACAAAACATAAACACAACAGGCATGGATCTCCGATTATTTCCACTTTATACCAGTTGATTACTATTCCACACAACGACTCCTTGTTGGTAGTACCAAAATTAAATCAAAATATTTAAAGTAGAGTAAATGTATTTGGGAAGAGTATTAATGATACTGCTTGAGTATGCAAGAAACTACAAACTAGTATAGGATAGTTACCTACCATCTAAAGAATACAATACGGAAAAAATTATTTCGTAGTAGGCAGATATTGATTGAATTAGGATCAAGTAATTTCTCAGTGAGTAGTAAACTATTAAAGAGCAGAGTCTGTTTGTTGTGTGGGAAATAATATTCAATTAGTTTCAAGGGAAAATCAAGTAAGGTGATGGATCCATAATATAGTAGCAGCGTTAACATTCAGCATTCCTAAGTGGAACAATTAAGTAAATGTTACAAATTAATATTGTCACATTTAACTTTATCGTTCGGTTGCTAATAGATAACAGTTCACAATATAAATTACAGCATAATAGTGTACACGGAGACATCAATCGAAGTCCCGACAAACCTGTAATGGCAATTTTAGCTGACCACTTTGAAGTGCCATCGAGTACGGATTGTTTCACAGCTTTCATATGACCAGCATGGCTTTTATCTTCCACTCCAAAGACGGCCCTGTATAGTCCAACAATGTAGCTCATAAAACTTATAGAAATAATTATAATAATGTGCAAATTAAGTTTTTATAACGTGATTTAACCACAATTTAGTGTAACACAAAAAATGATGAAAATATTATCAAAAAATTAATAGGTAGGTACATTTTCTTCCGTTTTTTATTTTTCCCTCCCCTGTGGCAGCTTTATTATAAATGTTACACCTAAAAAATTATATATTTTTGTTTTCAGAATTAAAAACTATATCAAAGAATCTGGCTCTTATTATTATTTTTTTGTTTAGGTATACATTTTTAATTAAAAAAATTCTCTTTCTAATGCAATAAACGTTTAATTTTTGTGGTTTGTATAAAATGTGGTCGTAAAATAAAAAGGAAGCCGTGTCATAAAAAGTTATCCAGGCAATTGCTTGATTTTTCATCTTAATTGTAATGGTTATCATGCTGACTTAAAGTAATGTCAGTAAATTAGAAAACCAAGAAAAACAACTAAAATGTTTAAAATTAAATTCAGAAAAAAAAACAAACAAAAAAAAATAATATAAGATACCTTTTATCATCTGATTTCAGTTTCATTCTGAATTCAAATGATTTATTAAGTATAAAATTTATATAATAAGGTTGCTACAGGGCGGGGCAAAATAAAAGAACGGATTATACGGGGTGTCCCGAAAATGGCGCAAAATATATAATGGTACGCTGTTCAGTACCGCTAAACAAGTGTGAGAAAAATGTTAAAAAAAATCTTTTTGCTCTTGTAACTTTTTAAAAATTGAAAATGAAACTGACTAAGGTTACTCTATTTGTAGAAAATAATGTCTTTTATTATTTCCAAATTTTAAAAATTGCAAAAAAGCACGTAATTACAAATTATTAAATTATTACTGAAGACATTTTTACATCGAGATAGCGCGAAAATGACTCTGGCAACATTGTGCTCTGTTCAAAAACCAGTCGTATGGTTTCCCAGGTAATAATGAGTAGGTAACAATCAAAATAAATAGCTTCCTAACAAGTTATAAAATGTGGATGTGCCAGATTGTGCACATCTTTTTCGGTTAATAACTACAAAAACACGGCAGGTAGAATTTTTTTTGTATTTTTCCCTTACTCCCTTGTCAGTCACCTACAACGCCCAATAAATATTTTGCGCCATTTTCGGGACACCCTGTATAGGCATAAGGTATAGAATGAAGCGATGTCATTCTTTTAACAGCATTATGTCCGAAAATACTCCCTAACTCCCTAAAGTTTCATAATAAAACAACGTTTGTTTTTATAATATTGCTTATCAATTTACAAACGAAGAGTATGCACATGCACACAGACATCTTGGCTTGGGATACGGTGTAAGGAATCTGTTCCAAAAATGTTTTCGTGATAGAAGAGTTCCGCATGGAAAAACATTCGTAGCAGTTGATAGACGATGAAGAAAAACGTCAAGAGAATCTAAATCCAGATTAACCTGACAATTTGTTTCATTGTGTACGCTGGACGCGCAATTATGATAATGGCAGACTGCATCAAGAATAGACATAAAGCTGGCAATGGAACATTTGGACACGTGAAATAGCTTCGCCTCTTTAGCTGCTCTGTAGGCAATCTCCGGTAAACTGTATTTAACTCTTATAAAACACTGGGACGCTTCCCCGTGCCAACTTTTGCGTAAATTTATTGAAATATCAACAAACATTAACCGATTTTTGCCTACAGAGCAATTCGCAATACAACACGTGAATAGTGTCGTCGCATGAAAATGCTCCACCGCACCCATATTTATTGCCATGGTAACCGAGACTGACCTACTGTGCATACTGATTTGGGTTCTTCTTACGTGGCGAGAGCTGTACTTAAAATTGTAGAGGATAATCAAGTGGCGATTATTTTATTATTATGGGGTATTTTGCATCTTAATCATACAATGGTTTGGCACATGAAAGTTTATTACAACCGTTTCATCTTCAATGAGTAGAAGTCCGAAATCCAGCTGATTATCCAAATAGGTTACAGTTCTGTACATGGTTGCTACAACGTTGTGTGCAAGATCATCTTAATTTTGACAATTGTGACATTTTATTTACTGATGAGGTACATTTTACCAGACAGGGAATTGTAAATTCGTACAATCTGCATGATTGATTTGGACAGATCAAAATCCCCATGCGGGCTGTGAGGGCGATTCCCACCAGTAAAGATAACGTCTGGTGCGGTATTGTGGGGGATTCTTTAGTTGAACGTAATATACTACCTTCGCGATTTAATTGGCAATTTTCTGGAAGAAATTTAGAATGATTTAATGATTTAATAAATTATCGGGAAGTGATGTAATATGTCGATTGTGTCAATATGTTCGTGCCTAACTGTTTAGACGTACACTGTGATTTAAATTTACAATAAAGCTTATCCATTTATTAAAGCATTCTAGAATGTTGTATAACATGAAAAGTAAACATGTTCCATTTAAAAACTGCGGGGAGCGGAGTCTGTTTTTAAAAAATGAAATTAGCTATGAATAATTATTAATGCTTGTTCTAGTTACAATGGAATTAATTTTCGGTTCAATTAAAATAATTATTCGAAAGATTAACTGTAATAAGGGAGTAAGGGTACATATACGCCTCGCCACATTCACAACAAAATTTAATTAACTCCTATTATTTCAAGCAAATAATTGCTTTTACGTCAAATGCATTGACTCGGTTAAGTGTATATTGTACTGTATGAAGTCGGAAGGAATAAATTTGTTTGGAATTATTACTGCATGAATAGGAGGTGCTGAGCTGCGCCTATTTAAATGGTTACCCGGCGATTAAACTCGGAAGTTTTAATAATGTTTACGAAATGTAAATGAGAGAACATTTGACTACGAAATTTTAAAAGAAAGAAATTATGAAAACGTTGATAGAACCGTACGGAACTATTGTGTGGGTGTTTTTATCATACAATGGTAAAGGTAGACAACACAGTTTTAAATAACGCAGGTTATTATCAAATCCCGTTATTTACCGAAAAAGAGTCTGGAATCAATGTAAATGTTAAATGTTAAAATGGTTTTACTGTAACTATTGAGTTCCCCTTTATGAATAATATTTGTGGAAGCTTGCAGTGTCTGAATAAAAAATATTTAGATATTATTTATGTGTTTTCTTTCCCAACAGAAATTAAATAAATCCTCTTATCTTATATTTATGAAATCATCCTAATGGAACTCTTATAAGTTTTATTGCAAGTAACATGTAAGAAAACACGTTGTAGTTTACTACTTCATATAAAATTTATCAACGTTAGATACTTTTTGTATTCACTTTAAAGTTAATTTTTATAAATCAGGGTTAATATTAATACATCACTTAATTTGTCACTCGTTCATGCTGTAATTTATGGTTATAAAACAAAACAGATTATTTAAGTACGAAATAATTGTGGCGAATAGCCTCAGGATATAAATCTGAAACTGAAATGAAAATTTCAAGGATAATTGTTAGAAAGTTTGGTTTGATTAAATAATATAAGTTGATATAATATTACTACCATTTTCCATAATTATCAAACTCGTTTTATTTTAATTTAGTAGGTAGGTACTACATAGTATTGCAATTAGCAAATTACTTCCATTATGAGTGAAACAAATTAATAATGCTATAGCATTAATAGAGTAAGGAAAATATGGTAAAGTATGTAGTATTTTCCACTTCAAGTATATTATACTCGAATTAATTTATAATATTAGAGGAAAAGAAATGCAATGGAAGCATTTTTTAATAATGGTAATATCAAACCGCTTGAGTAGTATCGGATTTAACAAAAAAATTATGTAAGCAAATAGGGCATAATTTACGGTACCTGATAAGTTCAAATATCTCTGGTTTCTCACGTTCTCGTTGCTTCATACGCTCTTTCATCGCCGTGATGATGCTATTAGCTTTATCTTCAGCTCCATGCTTCGAACTTTTTTCAGCGGCCCCTGAAACGAATACGGATTGAAGTATTTTAAGAAGAAATACAAAATGCAAAAGAATATAACATTAGTCAGTGGTTTCAACGGCGTTTGTCGCGACGCCGAGCCCCATCATTTAGCTTAACCCTTGGCAACGGCTGAAACGCCTCATGAATAATATTGTGGATTACACGACATCCGTTTATTGATTTTGTGCCATTTCTATTTCCTTCACAAGAGTAAGTTTCAAATTAGGGTAGACACTCAATAGGCAAATTCGCCTTTCTCATAAAACTATTTATAAACCGGTCAATTTACTTAATCTTCATGATGTTGCATTATTTTTATATTCTACACGAATTTTCTACAATATTTCAACTACAGAGCATTCGTCAAAAAGCAAAACGCATGGGGTGAAGCGAAAACTAAGAAGTTATAAGTAGAATGGGAGTTTTACTAAAAGAAATTGGTGTAACAATAATCTGAATTATCTTTGCTCTTTAAACTGTTTATTATTGGTAGTAGGAACAGTGTCAGGGCTAAACGTTGTCACAGAAGAACAAGAATTATAGGAACATAAATTTGAAGTTGTATAATACGAGTATTGTCGTTATCGAAGTTTCATACTGACACAGATAATTACATTCAATGACAATTATTATTTCAAAATCTATGCAACCAGCAGTAGTTGTGGGAGCTTTAAGAAATGCATGACCCAGGAAAGCAAAATTAAAAGATGTAAAATTACCGTTCCGGAAATCCTGATATATGGCACCGAAACAAGAGCGGAAACACGAACTGTGAAATAAACAGTAAGAGCAGCAGAAATGGAAATGTCGTGAACGGTAATTGCAGTTAAACTTAGAAAAAGATAAAGCGGCGTAGAAATACGAAGAAAGAGGGAAATTCTGGGAGTTATGAAGTAGATAAAGCAAGTAGAGACGGAGTGAAACGACTATGTAGAACGCATGAACAGAGAACTGTTGCTTATAATAGAGGCTGTTTCCTAAAAAAAACGCCTCTAGCCATAGCGTCTTTATTTTAAAGTTTAGTCCCCACAAACTAGGTATAATTTTAAATAGTAAGATGGAAGCTATCTTTTGACACCACTCTTTCGTAAATATCTATCAACAGTTTTAGGCTACGAATACTTTTTTATTTTAAATAGAGCACCCTGTATATTTTTACATTTTTGGATTCAGGGTGAAATTCTGCATACCGTAGTTTGTTTCTTTCATAGGTAGATGTTTTTTCACACTTTTTTATATTACATCTATACAGCCGTGCGTTAATAGAGAATTTTTGAGCACCGTACGCTAAGAGTAGGGTAACGCTAACACTAACGTCTTTGCTAAGCAAAACAATATGTTGCGTAGCAAAGCAGTATGTTGCCTAGCAAAGACGCTACTGTTAGCGTTACTGTACTCTTGCGTATAGTGCTCAAAAACTCTCTAAAAACTAAACGATATCAGTTGCGTTATTAACCAAGTGGCGACCAATTTGAGTAATGTCTTGTAAATCCATTCTGTAGTTATATTTAAATAATTTTTTCATAAAATTTAAAATTTCGGTTGTTTTCACGTCACACTTGAAAATTTTATAGTAGCGTACGAATGATATTGATCAATTTCAATTACAAATATGCTTATTATTGAAATTTTTTTTATTGGGTTCGTACTGAGAAGGTCAATTAATTGGTCGAAATATATATTATACTACTTATTATTTTGTAACTGTATTTTTTAATTGACTGCTAATACTTCTCAGAAGATTATTAAAATATTAAAAACCAGTCATTCTACAATAACAATTTTTTTTATATATATAATATATTTATAATTTGTGATGTATAAAATTTAAATAACGACATAATGAGTCGAGGCGTTTTCTGGAAAACAGCCTATATATCTAAAAAAACCTAGATACCATTAGGAAATGGTGGACAGAAAATTAGATATCATTGTTTCAAATAAGATGGTATTCGTTGCCTTTTAGTTTTTTAAATTAGGAAGGATGAGCTGACTAATTTCGTCGTGTAAATGTAGTTCCCCTGAATTTGTCGGGTCTGTCATACTCACGCATTTATTAAATCATGTTAAAGCTGAGAGGGAAAAAAATACATGTAAGGTTTACTATGTATTTGAAGTACTAGGTATAATAAACGTAATGGAGAGTAATAAACGGATTGCATGTTTTTTGGAACAAAATGAAGATAAAGAGCTTGTGAAAATTCGTGCAACTGTATCTGCCCATTATTTTCAGTGTTATATAATGTAGATAAAAGCGAAAGATATAATATAACTACATAAGATATTATTTGTGCGAAATACGTTGAACATTCATTTTAAACTGGTAGGCATGGACAGACCATTAATATTATCTAGGTTAAAACAATTTGGAGATGTAACACTTGCTTTAATATGACAAATATGTTTAAAGACTAAAGCTATCAATATCAAAGAAAATGAGAAAAGCTATAAGTATAGAGTGGATGACAAAATCCACCCTGACCTATACCTAAAACGTTTAATTAAAATATTTTTTTTGTTAGGTATAAGAGTAATTATAAATAATTGTTTTAACTACTTTTTGCTTATTATATACATCGTTCACATAGGAAAAGCACTTTGTCAGAATTACTACCTAAAATATACATAGGCGTCCGTTTGAAAATAAAAAGTAGATTATCGCTGCTAAAATCTAGTAGGCCCTGAAAATGTTTTCACTGCAGCTCTACCAAGCTGAGAAAGTTGAAAGGGGGCGTGTCCGGCGCTGCTATATATTTTCAAAGTAAAGTCAAAAATTAAAATATTTAGGCGGCAACATTAATTAATTGTAAATACATTTTCATTCCAAGAATTCGACCTTCCATTGATATTTCTGGCTTCAGAATGAATTATCTTCCTCGATTTAACATTCATACTTAACAGCCGATTTTAACGTCAAAACGATCTTACAAATACTGAAATCATTATTAAAATTTCAAACGGCAATTGATTTTTTCCAGTGAATGTACTTTTGACTAGGATTGTTTGCTATTGGTTGACGAATTGTCGCACCTTGTCTTTCAAAATTTAGTTGACATATTTACCGGGGCATGTATAAGCTTGGTGGAGCTGTACAAGGTATATCTATCGTCGTATTGCGATCTCAATTAGATGCTCTATAGCTCGGGGCAGATTTTGTCATCCACCCTGTATACTAATACTATTAAAAAAAATTATTAACACTGTGAGTGTTTAAACAGTGTTACTCTTAACAAGAAGAATTAAAAGATGTTAATAGAAGTGTATCTTTATAGCCCCGGTAGTGTAGAGTCTAGCATGCTAGGCTCCTACTCAGCGGGTCGGGTTTCAATTCCCGGTGCCGGCAACTTCTGGCCAAGGTTTTCTGCAGTTTTCCTTGGCTGTAACATGAATATGAGAGTTGTGCTATTCCATCTCTAAGTCGGCTGCAGACGCAAGCGGGCCCGCTTAATAATAATACCCCCTTCCTCCCACCCCACACAAGCACTGCTTTCGGGGCCTGGCAACAGGACATGGGTAGAGTAGATTATTATTATTATTATTATTATTATCTAGGTCCTAAATTACTCTTGGTATTGTTTTCTTTACTGTTCAAAGTAAAACCACCATATCTTCCCATATACCCTCCCGTCCTACTTTAACTTTGAACCTTTTAATTTTGGCATGTTAATACATAATATATGATCAGTACTTACTTTGTAAACAATCGGCGTTCAGTAAGTCTTTACACTTTTCATGGCATTTTACTCCACATTCTGTGCACCTGACACCCTGTCGAGCGATGCCCCATAGTAGCCCCTCGCATTCGTAGCAGTATGTAGGGGAAGTCGCAGTCCAAAGCACGAAATTGTGTGGCGTGGTACTACTGATGGGGTAAATTAATGCCTGGAGAGTTTTCTTGTACACGTGCATTTTCTGTTAAAAACATACATAAGTTCAATAAAACTGTGGCATCTTATTATAGTGCAGGTAGGTGTCTGTGGATATAGTGGAGATGTGGTAAATTTGCTCAGAATGTTTGCACTTCTCTACTAAGTATGAAATTGAATTGTGTTTTTAATTTTTGGTACTATAATGTACAGTTCAACAAAAATTGGATGGCCTCTGGCTCGTGAATGCACATAAGTAAAGAAGGGAGAGAACACAGCTACCGACCGGCCGTGTCCCTGGCTTTTTAAACACGTCAGTTCTCTCTTGCTTGTCTATGCAATTCGCGAGACATCCAATTTTTATTGAACTGTAGATATTCCGTCATGGGTCTTTGATTTTTGTGTTAGATTTAACTTCAATGGACGGCGCGCAAGTGGATGTGTAATAGAAAAATAGTATTGGTAATAACGCAAAGAAGTTAAGTTAATTATCTAATTTTTTGTATTTACCTACACTGAGAAAATGATAAAATTAATCGAAAATGGCTAAGGTCATATCTAGGTGTATCTAACTGTAACAGAACAAATTAATTTACGTACCAGTTCTTCATCATTCAGGGTGGCTCTTGGTACTGCAGATGTTAAGCCAGCATTTCTTTTCGTTGCAGCCATAGTCTGTATGCACAATAAAATAATTATTAAATGTTTACATTTGTAGGGCATTGTAATTTCAGCACCTGTCTAAAATTCAGCCAATTACTAAAACTAATTTAACATTAACGTAAAGCTCTGATATATAGCACAAATCAAAATGAGCATTGTTTTTTCAAAAGATAGATAATAATGTATTTTGTATAAATCCTTAAACGTGCTACCGTCATAATTTTGCTTGTACAGGAAGAGTTTAAACTAATATTATTACAATTTACGTATTCTGCCATTGTTGTGCAAATTGGGTTTATTGCTGCATATGATAAACTCATCCTGTACTATATATGCGATTAAAACTATATAATACAGTTCTGCAATAGTATATGAATACAAATTTATTTTATAAATTAACAATAAGCAAAAATGTACATCTGAGGACTAAAAAGATAAGCAGAGTCATGCTTTAGGAGTTAAGCAGAAAAGGTGCCATTTACCATGCTAATGAACATATTAGATTTACAAATGAAACATTGCGCTACACAAGCATGCAAAATATGTTAGCTCCTTCATTTAAATACCAAATTATGAATCCCTGAAATTGTATAAAAGTTCAATTACAAATTATTAATGATTTTTATTAATAGATAAAAACAAACCGGATATTAAAACATTACATTTGAATTCACAGTTTGGTAGATATTGAAATAAATAATGGATTACAATTCCTATAGTAGTTAGTTTATTATAATGAATAATATTTCACTGTTTTTTGAATAAATGATAGAAAATTACGTTCTCTGGTAATCCAGCATTTATTTATAACAACAGGTACATTAAAGCAATAGTAACACCAGTATTTTGAAAATAAAGTTTTAGTAGCTCACCAAATAACCATTATTTCAAAATTAGAACATTAAGTTGGAACAGACAAGCTGAAATAAACATGATAACGAAAGTTGCATAACTATTCTTCTGGTGTTATTACGACCAAAATGTAATACTTATTTTTGCAGATAATAAAATAGACACTGCTTAGATTTCCAGACCATTTTCCTAAAATTGGTATATAATTGTAACCAATATTTAGTTAGAATTAAAAATTTCAACTTAAGCATACGACAGATTAAATTTAATTAAACTGGTAGTAATTCCATCTAAGAAGCATCTATACGGTATATAAACAAGTGTGCAGTAATAGCAGTAATGTGGTAAAATGTAGAACTATGGTAGGAAGTAGTTAATACCTTGAGCACCTGAAGAGTGAATCGGCGTAGGGCAAACCAACAGAGAACAAGTAACACAGACACATTAGTAATGTTTCCAAGAACTACAATCAGGTTGAATTATGATTGTGACATTAAAAACGATTAACACAGAGGCAGACACAAAACATTATATTTTCAGACAAGAGAAACAAAATTTCACCCTTAATATTTATAAAGTTTCCAACAGATGGTTTTTTGGTAAATTGTGAGATCACATAACTGTAGTTGTGCGTAGCCTCTATTATATTTTTGTACCGACAGAAAGGTCGCTGTTTCCATTAACTAACAAATGAATGTCCCCTATCTGCGAAAATTAATCAAAACTTTGGAGAACAATTCTATTATTCGGTATTAAAACTTTAATAAAGAAAGATGTTAATTAGAAAATGCTGATTCTGAATTTTTTGATAAAGTTAGAAAGAAAACACGTTTTTTGTCCTAACCTAGTAAATTTATTTATATTTTGGATCAGTAAACTAACTCTTATAATAAATGATAACAATGAAACTTTTAAACCACGAAAATTTGAGAAGATCAATAGATCAATTACGTATTACGTAAAATTTAACAAACTTTTAAAATGCAAAGTTGAAATTTTGTAAACTTGCTGGAAATATATTTAAAAACGTAGGATAGATTAGAGGTATACACACACTTATATGCACATACTACACATGTAGGAATATTCAGGCTTCTCAGGATTAGAAGAAGAAGGTAATTCCATTTAATGTTTAAAAATTGTAAACTGTAACACATTATGTATGGAATTCACAAACATATAGGTATGATTATCAAAAGGTTGTTTGTTAAATCTAATGCATTGAAAATCGTACAAAAGAATTTGTAATTTGAACATGAATGAGTCTCTGTTACAATTCCAATTTTATTAGTAGTAGGTATCGGATTATTGGAATTTTATTGTAGAGCAAGATATTTTTGAACCAAAATATTGAAATAATTATTAGAATAGCTTATTTTTAAGGTCTCAATACAATTGACGCTAATATTGCGTTTTGTAATATAACTAACAAAAACAGCATTTTAAATTTTAAATTTGGTAGTCATCGAATGAAACTTAGAATTGACACGTCTTCATTTATAGTCGTGTGTATTATAGCGATAATACTGCACTAATGGTAATATCAGACAAAATGTTTAAGGGAGCGAGATTTAAAGGTAGGTAGCTATACGAGCAAAAGATATTTACGGTTTCTACTTATTGGGTTACATAGGACTACACACATTTAGTGATATGTTATCAAACATGTACTGTTCCAGAAATAGTGCAATTCTTAAAATAATCACGAATATTAACTTGTATGATATTCTTTAAGCTATTATTATATTTGCTAAATATAAACGAAAATATGTATTTTATTCAAATCTCTGCTGAAATAACAACAAATTTTTAGTTTCACCACATAAACTTGTGTTAATGTTTGTTATCGTATTAACTTACATTTCCTCTTTTTGTGTGGCAGCAATAATTGTATAATCAAATGTGATTTTTTTTGTTGGAAGTAATGTGGTTCCCTTTAGTTTAGTAAATATTTAATCATCTTATAGGTAGTACCTACTGAACGCATAATGTAATTTCAAACTGTACATATTTGATATTAATAATACAAAGATGAGCACAAAAGTTACAGGGATAATTACCAAATTTTAGGATGTAAATAATAACAAAACTGTAATATAACAACAATCAATAATTAAATTGTCGGTAGATAATATTTTGCTTTCTTAGAGATGTTATTTTTAAAACGAAATCTGTTTTATAAGTATCATTTAAACGATAAGAGTTTGTTCGCAACAAAGGCGACAACGTATAAATCCCGATAATAATCAGAACAAGAAAGTGGATTGTAAATGACTTACCAGGTCGGACACAAGAGGGATCGACTTCCGTCTGGGTCGGATATCCGGCATACTGTCGATGTTACTGTAAAACGGGTTATCACCGGGGTGTCTGAAACAAAATTTGTTCGGATTAGTAAACACGACATTTTTATTTAATTAAATGATGAAGTGAAATGATATGCAAATTTAGATGTTTTACCAAATTTTCACATACAATGTAAAAGATTATTAATTCATTCGCCAGATTACGATGAGAATCATTAATTTCGACCCCTATCTAGGCACGTACCTAATTTACCTGGTTACTGTTTTGAGTTGATTATTGTAACCGAATTGGGAATTGAAGCATTTTTAAGGCAGACACAAATCAAACCGTTTATTATATCCGAAAAAGAAGACGAAAAAAATAACTGAAGGCAACCTGAACGTAATGGGAAGCATGAAATTATAGTAGAACACGTAAACTGTAAAATTAAAATTTTCGTAGACTCACAGGCACAGCCTAATTAAATAGACTATATTTAATTTTTAATTCCATTTTAAAACAACTTTACACAAACTGATCTTGATACCAATAGTCGCTTAAAAGGGGGTTTCTCATAGTGGTCATAGATAATATTGTCACGAAATTATTAAAGTAATCGCAGTGATAGATTTAATATTCAATGCTAGTTTAAACTTATTAGTGGCGCGTTCTTAAGGCTGGAGTTTACACCTTGAAATATACCCCATTTTATGCACATTTTGTTTCAATTTTTCAGAGCCAATTTTAAAGTAGGAAAGGCGGGCGAAATTTTTTTCTTATTATTGGTGTTTCATCTGTCTACCCATAGAACGTTTTTGTTTAATTTCTAAAAAATAACTTCAGCATTAAAAAATGTACAACTCTATTTTACTTTAAAATTTTCAAGTAGTATTTACAAAAATATGGATATCGAAAAATTCTCACTATCAATAGATAGATATAACCACGCTCTTTCAAATGCCACAAGAATGTTTTTTCTAAAATGCAAATTAATTCGGAAAAAATGGAAATAAAATTTTAGAAATATCAATATAATTCACCTTTTGCAATGTAGCATATAGGCAACACAACTAACAGGACCATTAACTGTCAATGGAGCCAATACACAAAAGACGGATTATAACGGATTACAACTTTCTACTAGGTATTGTTGTTTGACAAAAAAAAATTAAAATAATATAACGACAAAATCTATATTCAATACAGTAAATTCATTGTTCTTTATTGCATTTATTAATTTTGGTAACGTCAGATGAATCTGAAATATTTAAAAATATGAAACAAAATTCCAAGGCAAGCATTATTCTTGTTATTGTAGGTATGCAACTTTCCATACATCAAATTCGATTTTGCTTTAAGTAAATGCCAGCCTTAACTTGTAAGTATCAAAATCTAAAATCTATCTTGATACCCACCGGTAGCTATACTACTGGAGTAGGAAAAAACTGACTAATATCGTCCACTTGAGCCACATGACCATACATATTGCGTAATTTTTCAATGAGTTAGGAATAAATGCAAAAATCAATGTTTTTTTAACAATTTTCAACACCCTGTATTGCGATAACGAAGCATTTTATAGGAACTTTTCAACTATATTTTGCATGCTGATCCCCTCTTTAAATTTCTACGGTTGACTTCCCTAACACCCTGTATGAAGGGGGCTTAACATAAAAAGCGAATTTAATGAATATGAGCTGATTTTTTTAAAGTTTTGCATGGAGCAGTAGTTTTAAATTTTGAACAACTTTTATCGATAACATGTCGTATTATTGACTGAAAAGGCTCTTTATATAAATAGAACAATTAGTCTCACACAGTGTTGCAGAATATAGTTATTCCAAACGTCAAAACTAAACAAGAAGGCTGAAGTAGTATTAGAAAAAATAGTCTTTTTTTCAAACGTTAGAGAAACTAGACGTTTTAAAACTCCATAGAAACAGTTAAAGTTTGACTTTTCTGTAGTTGTTCCTTGAGCGGCAGCAAAAGTAAATTTTTCACCAATCACAAACCGCTGTTTTACTTTAATGCCGCTTATGAACGGCAACAAACGTAGATACAGGTTTGTGATTGGTGCAAAAGTTACTTTTAGGGTAATCCCCAACTGTGTCGGTAAGGGTTTTGATGGGTACCTATTGATAAAAGGGACGATATTTCAATTCGGGTTCAAGCTCTGGTTTAGCTAAACCAAGATTCAAATGAACTGAAACAGTTAAGAATATTTGTTGACAATACATTGTATACAATGCAGCTAGATATCCTGGCTTCAAAATAATAACAATTTTACTTTCATTTCTGTAAAAACTAGTGCTACTGTTTAGATACTTTTGTAGGTACTGAATTTAGTAGTTTTCAGTTTCATGCCACATCGGTACGATTTTTTCTCAAATTTTAAAGTTCAGTGTATTTTCAAATTAAAAATTTTTTTTTCAAACATTGTTTTATATTTATCATTATTTCTCTTATACATTGAGGCACGGACTATTTAAAGTAAGTTTTGTAAAATACTACAGATTAAGGTCAACCTATTCACCGGGACAATATTTTTGGGGTGGCCGCCGCACTTCGAGTATCAAAGAAGGATTATAAACTAAAGCAGGTTTCAGTTCTCGGTTACTTTACAACAATTCTGTTCTTATTATGGTAGTAGAGCTACAAAGTGAATAATCAACTATACGAGAAAGAAGTGTAAAACAAAAATGAGAGTCATGGAAGAGAGATATTACAGATGAAACAGTAAAGTATTTAAAAATCGAAAAATTCAACAAGGTAAACGGAAGTAGACAAGGATGGAATTATAGTAACGAATCGTTGAAGCATATCAATAAAAATTTAATTTGTTGGATGTGAGTTAGAAATGCCTATTAAATATATTATTTTTGTTCGAAGAAACGTTACAGGAATTACGAATAAGGTTGGACATGAAAAGTTGGCACAGTAGAATCGAAGCTGAGGTATTATTACAATCTTAAATAAAAGCAATACTAATATGTATTAGACTTGTCCTACCGCTCAGAGTAGTCCAACAAGGAAAATTTCTTTGAATTGACGGTGTATTTTATGGACTATTTCCTCATTTAAGTTAAATCGTAACCAAAATATTTATTACTAGCTTCCAACAATAATAGGGGACGGCGATGGAATAATAATATAGTTCAGCGTTGTAAACCCACACAGAACATCGGTGGTAGTTACGAAACAAGGTTGGAACATACAGTTTCAGTGGCCGTCATGATAAAGGTACGCTTTGTGAATAACGACGCCGACGCCTCCTGGTTGTTGTGACTACGGTGTCCATTGTAATAAACCTAAAATGAAGGGCGATTGTTGTTAAAAGAAACCATTGTGACCAGGGGCAGCTTACTGTGTTTATACCCATTGCCTTATATCTGCATTTCCAATTACGCTGTAACCGCACAGGTTCCTTGGGTATTAAGGGCTTTTGGATACGGGTTCGAATCCAGTTAAGAGAACTTCTATTTATTTCTTCTTAGTTATCGGTTAATATTGTTTTTAAAAATTAGATTTTGTATGTTGCATTTATTATTCAAACTTAATGGTCAATGTACTGTGCCTTAAAAACAACTCATTTAGGGCAGGCTGTGCTGTGATCGCACTATAAAGTTACCAACATGCAAACAGGAATACTAGTTATCGTAGTTCGTAGTATTGTGAAGGGGGTAGTGTTGCAACAACAAATTTTGACAGTTGTACTTCTTAAAAGTCAACTTAGCAAAGTTTGTATTGTCAATTTAGAATCAGTCACAGCCAACCTCAAATGAGCTTTTTCTTTAAGACACGTTATATAAGAAATTAAAATCAATAATGTCTACAACAATGATGAAAATAAACCATTACTAAATATTCTATAATTTAAAAAAATAGATATTAGTAATTCCAGTGGAAGAAAGTGCATGTCTGGGATAATGGTTCGATTTTAAATATAAAGTTTAGCACAACTTTTCCTATATTACAGGTTTTGTTCGAAGATATTGTATTCTTTTAGGTCGTTTTATAGAACAGTGAATTTCAAGCAAAATCATGTTGAAGAACTTTTAAAGTTCGCAGAGAGAAGTTACTTCATTAATTATTCGAAACAATGTAGTTTTTGTGGTTGCGATCTAATCAATCATATAAAAAAGTAAAACCATATTGGCGAGTTGACGTGCTGATCTTGCATGCTTTGCTTTATTCCGATTAATCTGAGACGGTTATCACAGTAAAACTACCGTTATAGTAGAGGAAAAAACGTTGTTATGGTTAAAAACTAACTAATTAGCACGCAATTTCAACATGGTATAGTGAATAATCGATAGGTATAATATTTGAGTGTATACTTGTTATACTATTAGGATTTTGGAATTAAGGATTTTAGAATAAACTTCATAATTTTTAACATATTATAAGATATACACCTCCAACAATTTGTGTATCGTAGGTTTAAGTTATGGAAAAAAATAGCATCAACGATCTGAATGAAAACTACCTACTCTTGATTCAAAATTTTCGTATTCAAAGGAAATCCAAAAGGTTCAATTCATTATGGATAACATAATATGTATTATATTATACATATTTGTTGTCACAAAGTATCTACCTATAGTAATTATTTAATATTCTGTTATACACGAATTTCACGCAAACAAAAGGAAACATAATGGTGATTGTCATATTATGATTAGCAGATTAAGCTACATAGTAATAGGTACTAAAGATCCCAATTTTATATCGGTTGCGAGATAACACTTCTAGCAATCAGTACTAATAGTGATAGCTTGCAGATATTCAACTTTCGTTCTATTTCCAGGTAGGTACTTATTGTTCATGATACCTAGACCTACCAATAAGATATTTCTTATATTATGCTGCCAAACAATTTTACTGTTTGCATATTCGCTGCTCTACAAAACTTCAGTATCCTTTGGAAAGTTGAGGTACGTTTTCACAACGGGAATTTAGTTGATGTACTTTTGTTGACCGGCAAGAATTTAATGAATTTTTTGTTCAAACGCTTCAATATACAGGGTGTCTCTAAACCTAGTACCATAAATTTACCAGCCGCTTCCTGACGCAAAAATAAGTCGAAAATGTCTATAAAAATTTTGTCCTAAACCGCAGCATAAGGAAGCTACACGTCTTTGAAAATGGTGTTGAAAAAACGGAAACAATTGCATTTTAAAAATGGTTTGAGATAAAATATCGAAATTTTGTATGCAGCCTAACCTATTGAAGGTATAAACAGTACGAACACTTACTGTAACTATTTTTATTTTAATTTATTTTTCAATAAATTAATTTACATACAAATCCAGCATTCTAAATTGATTGACATTCTCAAGCGTCACTTTGTTGAAATCCATGATTATATAAATAATAAATATTAAATAAAATATCGATTTCAACGGGAAATATCAATGATGCCGAAATACGTATAAAGCGAATAAATCTTGATATTTCCCGTTGAAATCGATATTTTATTTAATATTTATTATTTATATTCTAAATTGATTTTGGCTAAACAGAAAACCTGCATTTTATAAAAAACGGTTAGTCCCAGCGAGTTGAAACAAGAGTACCTTTTTTGTTAATTAGGCAACAGGGAATACAAATCTCTAAACTAAAATGGAAAGAAACGAAAGGTTAAGAAAAACGGGTTACAAGAAAAACGTGATAACCCCCATTCGCGCCGCCCCTGGTTAATTTACAAAAAAAAATAGTAGAAAGTTTATACCTTCAATAGGTTAGGCTGCCTGCAAAATTTCGATTTTTTATCTCAAACCGTTTTTAAAATGCAATTGTTTTCCGTTTTTTCAACACCATTTTCAAAGACGTGTAGCTTCCTTATGCTGCGGTTTAGGACAAAATTTTTATAGACATTTTCGACTTATTTTTGCGTCAGGAAGCGGCTGGTAAATTTATGGTATTAGGTTTAGAGACACCCTGTATAGGGTGAATCCAAAATGGCCCATTCCCTCTGGGAAAGTTGTAGGGAACTGTTAATGCACCCTAGTGTTAAAAAAGCTTAATCATTAATTCACTGAGTTATAAGGGTGTAAACTTAAGAACTCAACTTCTTTATTCTTATGAGTTTTGAAGGATGGTATCATTTTCCATAAAAACCTTTGTACCATTATAACGATTCGTATATAAAATCGAATATTCACCACGTCTAATTTACTCATAATTTTAATTTTGAAAATTAAAATTTCTTTATCAAGGTCGCTGAAAATGCACTTGCCAACGATCTGATGACACATGATTATAGTTTCCTTAGAAACGATTAACAATGTTCTTGTTGCAAAGAGATTTACCAGTCACTGTTTGTATTTATGTTGCCAAATTTACCTTTTACTTCTTTCCTCATAACTATTAAACAAAAGTAGATAGATTTTTTTAAACCTTTCTTCCAGGCTGTTTAAACGGTCCCCAATAAGTACCCTAGGGGAAATGTTATTTGGATTCATCCTGCATAAGGAATCAAGAATTGAAATAAAATTGAGTCAGATACCACCGTTCGAGAGGGTATTGCAACAATTAATGAGTTATTAAACCAATAACTAAGAAAGATTTTATTAAAATCCGAACAAAAGCGTAACGAACGTCGCGTTTGAGTAAACTGTAAGGCAGTGGATTCGAAGAAATACATTTGGGGCATTATAAAATTCTGGGAGAACTGACTGTCGAGGATTTGGCAGTCATGCCTCCGATATAATGAAAGTAAATCGTAGTAAATTGTTTTTCACTTCACGTACGTTTTTGTATTTGCATCCTACACGATAACGGACATCGATCTGCAATCATTTTATCATTCATAATGCCCACCTGACAATAGTTCACATGGGTCAATCACGTTTCAACACCTTTACAAATCAAACCTGATTTACTAATTGAACGATAAAGTTTGAAATCGTCAATATTTTGTGAATAAGTACAACTTTTGCTGATCAACCAATGAACAAAAATTGAATTGTAGGTTCTCAGTGTCTCTTTAATTCAATTAGTGTTCATCAACCAGTGATAGTTGATCAACTAACGCGACTTTCTGAATAATTTTAGGATTCCCAAAATTCGACGTTATGAATTTCTTTCGGGTTTAAAACGAATTATGAAAATTCACACAGTATAAACTACAATTAATAAGGTTCAGTTTATCAATCCATGTAACTCGTTGTTCAGCTAACCAAAAGTCAACTGTCATGGATATGGTTCGTATAACAATGCGTATCCATGGCAATTGTCCATTGGTTAACTTAAAACAGTGAGTTGATAAACCAGCCCTAAATAGTACCATAACTGCAACTACACAAAAACTTAACAGCCTGTAAGGTGCATTATGATGTTTTTAAATACGGTTTTATTGAAAACGGAGAAAGTGATACTTTTTTTAACACCCGGTATAGGCATTGCAGCAGGTATCAATTTTCAATCAAACCACTAATTTTCTGGTATTATTTATACGAAGTATTTGTTTTTATTCTTTTTAAGCTACCCATGCTGAATATTGTAAATGTGAGATTTTGTAATTGCTGGGTAGATATTCGAATATACTTTTCGCGATTTTTATTCGAAATTGATGTTGCCATGGAAATTTCCCGAGAGCTTGTTCGAGGGATATTTTTGCTAATGGTAACATCAATTGAGAATAGAAAGAGGGAGAAGTAATTCGAATATACGGAAGTGATCAAACGATATTATTGTCACTATTATATCACGAATTTCAAAGTTAATATTGGTATTTCACGTATTTTCAAACTCAAAATGACAGTCCGACGTTTAAAAAAAATAATTTATAAAAAAAATCAATATTATTGTTAGTACGCCGGGATACGGTACGGTACGCTGCAGATACCGTCGTATTAGAGCCAATAGGAAGCCGAAGCACCAAATCGAATATACAGATACACCAAGAAGGTATATCCCAGAAGTACCGTAGTTACTTAATTTTTAAAAAATTCTTAAATCCGGTTGTTCTATAATATATGAGTGATATAATCGAAACTACGTGTAGAAGAAAGAAAATCGTTAAACTTAAAATAATAATGGAACAAGAGTAGTATACAGGTTGATTGTAACTTTAGGGCGAGTGGATTTTCTCGTTTAGTATTGATAATAAACATAAATGTTTCATATAAGAGTTATTCAAGTTTATGTGGCGAATATTTTGGACGCACTCACAAAAATGGCCGACTTCCGGTTTTAACGGAAGGGACGTGATTTTACTCTTTTTAAATACAACACCCTGTATATTTTATGCTAGTTCGATTACATGATAACATCTGTTTAATAAAACATAACACAACCATATACCTAGCGTTAATAATTACAGACATAATTTAAATTATATCAAGGTATCTGTTACCAGTATCAACTATTCAAAAACAATCGCGATTGATCTTAGCAGGCGCCTACGCAGACTATAAAAATTTCCAGAAATACGCAACTTCATTTCTAATTTTAAAAAAGTCCGGGGGTGAGGTTGACGACTATTAGGATATAGATTTCGGTACATTTCAGCAGCGCGTGCAGAATTTTTATGGCACAAAATATGTACTTCTAGCATATTCACTTTTTCGTCATTGACTTTATCAGTCCCACTAACTTTATTTTGACAATAAATTATTACAGGTTTGTGTACTGCGTTTGTCATTTTAACAACGGCCTGCTAAGATCTATGGCGATTGTTTTTGAATAGTTGATACTGGTAACAGATACCTTGATATAATTTAAGTTATGTCTGTAATTATTAACGCTAGGTGTATGGTTGTGTTATGTTTTATTAAAGAGATGTTATCATGTAATTGAACTAGCATAAAATATATAGGGTGTCGTATTTAAAAAAAGTAAAATCACGTCCCTTCCGTTAAAACCGGAAGTCGGCCATTTTTGTAAGTGCGTCCAAAATACCCACCACATAAACTTGAATAACTCTTATATGAAACATTTTTCTCTATTATCAATAATAAACGAGCAAATCCACTCGCCCTAAAGTTACAATCAACCTGTATAGCAAAGCACTTTTGGGTTGACCCTATTCGCCGATCATAAGGAGCACAACACGTACTATATTCTACAATTGCTGGCAGATTACCTGTTTTATCAGAAATATTATTTCTTTAAAATAGTGGATTGATTTTCTTTAGAAAATGCTGGGTAAACGAAAATAGTTATTTGTATACCAAGGACGCGAAATGTGTCTTTATCGTACCGAGAGAAAATTGTCGCCGAGGACGCTTGCGGCCGAGGAAAGACAATCTCGAGGGCGCTAAAGAATTTCGCGGACAAGGTATACACAATATTTTTTGTGCAACCGTAAAAAATGTGTAATTGTAAATGTTATTGCTTTTAGAAAACCTACAGCTTAATTCATTGTAAATAGAAAAACGGCTTTCAGTTAGTGCGTTACTATGGATATGGAGTAAATAAAACAATTACTTTTGTATAAATTACAATGATTTTTACTTTAGCGGACGCTGCCATAGCAGCGGCCGCGAAATTAGATTTCGCGTCCTGAACAGCGGACGCGAAACGCCCACTTCGCGTACGGTTGCACAAAAAGATATAAATAACTTCTTGGCGATTTAATCTTTCATGGAAAATCTTAGATCCGACCTACTTGCAAATGACGCATTCAGTTTCATTTTTCATACCACAAACTCTGTTTACTAATAAATTTTCCTATATTATCTAGAATGGCATTTTCTGTGACCTAAGAATTAATTCCAAACTGCTCTTCTTAAAATGTTCCCGTTTTTACCGTTGGGTGTCGGGGTTGGTCCTGTTAGGTAATGTTGTACCATTTCCCATTTTTGATAGTGCCCCTATTTTTCTCCTTTCTCCTACCATCAACTACATAAATTAAAAATTAACGAAAATAGTTGTGTTTCAAAAACGTTTAGTTTGTGCAGTATCTATATTAATTTAGTATGTACTCGTATTATAATATTTTATTGACCATTATATTTTGATATATTATCAAAGGTTTGTTTAACAAATATTTATTTTCATTTTTCACTTTTAATAATTTTGAATTTTATGATTTTTGCAATGGCTATTTAAGTAAGAAGAACTCTAAACATGTATTAACATTTGAGGTACAGGTATACCAGCCGAGGCTTACGGTCTGTTGAGAATGTTGATGGTCGATACGTTTCATGTTACCATGATGTTACTGATTATATTTTTTCCGCTACCGGTAATAACCAGCTTAGAAGAACATGAAAATTGAAATTGAAAAGTTTCGAACTATTATTTACACTTCTAGGAAAATAATAGTATCACTTACAGTTCTAGGAAAATAATGTAATTATTGGTTTGGCAAGGGTAAGTACACGATAGCAGTCCCTGCAGCCATGGATGTAAGGTCTACTTACATTATCGGTAGCGTGAAAACAATAATATGTTTTGCTTTGTGTAATTTTAAAGCAAAGTATATCCTCGAAAGGGTTTATATAGCTTAAATGTAAATGTACAAAAATCATTTTAAATAATTTATGTTAACTACAGATTAGCCTACAATCAAGAACTTTCACAAAGGTTAAACGACTTTGGTAAGATGTTTTAACAAACCTTGCATTGATTTATATTGAAAATTATTAGAAGCTACCAGAGTTATATGACCTCCCCCCCCTATGTAACATGCACAAACATTTATACGCATTCATTCAGAACAATATCGCCCCATATTGAATTCGAACCAACAACCGTGAGCAGTGAGCTTCGCTTTAGTAATTGCAAGCGCCGCCGTGACCACTTGCCTACGCGACCTCCACATACATTTAATATGCCTATACGTATATTTTGAAAAGGCTACTATAGATTTAAAGTAAACGATTAAGAAACCTTTTAAATAGGTTTGAGAGAAAATGCGAAATATTTTAGAATAAACATTGAACAGGAATTCGATGTAGTAACCTTATAAAAACGTATGGAACCAAAGTTGATGTAATTGTTGTTTTAGACCAAAGAATTAAAAGCATATTGGTCTATTTTTAATGTATAGCAGGGGAATACCAACTCTAACTGCTTTAAACTAACACATAATATATTTCACAAAGTTTTACGAATCGTTTGGAAAAGGTTTTATTCGGTTTAAGTACTATTTTTGTTTCTGCCACACGTTTATAAAACATTTTTACTGTTTCGGAAATGGTTAATAAATTGCTTATAAACCATTTTATTCGTTTGCAGAGGTTTCTGGTAAACCTTTTGCAAACGATTTTATTGCTTTGTGTATATTAACCGGGAAATAACGTAAAGAAGAACCACGAAATACCCTTATTTTATATATGCAATAGCAGGTATTTCCTTAAGAATGCTGGTCATGTAAGTCTCACACGTTTATGCACATAAATGGAGCGTTGTAGAGAAGTGTAGCACGTTTGCTATCTGATTATGCACGGAAGGATTATTTTGATAAATGTGTGTAGCGTGTATTTGTGGTGGCGAATAAGAATATCAACAATATATTATAATTCAGTGAATGTTTTTTGGTTAATTGTGCTTTTGCCAAACATAGTTCTTAGAAAACTTTTCTCTTTTTTTTATCAATGGTATAGTCAGCTGATAACGATATTTAATGGCTCTTCCGGATGTCTTTGAAAACTCCTCAGATGTGCAATATACCTATGTAAATTATCTATATTTTTAGGTTAGGGTGCTTACGAAAATCGAAAATGGCGCATTTTCGGTGATAATTCATATTTTTCAATGTTACAGGAAACCCATAAAATTTAGTTTCGATTAGCGGTATAGGGTCTTGCATTGTCACGCAATAGAACAAATATCTTTTCATGACTTTATCTTTTTTACGAATAACTTATTGATTTCTGAAAATACTGATATAAAAATTCTAAAATGTCCACAACGACAATATCAAATGAATGAGTATATTGTTCAATAAACGGTTCGTTTGATAAACCCGTATGAATAATCGCTATTACATGCGAGTAAAATAATATGCTTTATCCGCCATTATTATAGTAAATAATAACAATTTATACGACGCGTAACTGTCCAGAATCAGTTTCCAAAAATCGGATTTAATACGTCATGATCCAATTAATTGTTTTTAAACTCCACTCTACATACAGCTCTATCAAGCTTACAAGATTAAAAATATTGTTGATGACTAAGCAACATTTTCCAATTTCTATAAATGAGACTGTTACCAGAATTTATGTTTTGTGATCAGGACGATTTCGAATGACCGAACAAGCAACGTAAAATCTGACATTCAGAAAAAAAATGCGGGTATAGCAGATGGCATTTTTTATGGAAACGAGATGCAAAGTTAAAAATCACGAAGGCGGATACTGAGAGGCTAAAAAAAATAAGACACAAACCAAGAAAAGTCATGGAAGACTAGTTGAAAGAGAGGAGATGCCATGCAACCAAATGTAGAATAATATTATAATTATTTGGGACCTACAATATTAAAATAACAGGTGGAATAATCAATAAAACGACTGTGGGCTCTACATAATTGATCGAATGAAGTTTAGCGATATAAACACAGTAATAATTCATTACTGAACAGCTTGATGAATCATAAGCGTGCATTTAAAACTTTAGAAGTCAATCAAGTGCTCAATAAACAAACTTGATAGTCTGAAATGTCATAATTAATCATTATTTAAAAAATATATATAAATTAGTAGCAATAACAATTTGATGGTCGTGGAAAAAGCATAATATTCAAATTTAAGACAAAGATAGACATATACCGTATGTTTTGATTTCAGCATCCTAGCACTTTTCACAGTGATGTGAACAATAAATCTGGTTTATTAGTAGCGTGTTACATTTTATTTTCGACGACTGGTGTATGGAAATTTGTTGAGATAACTTCAAAAAATGTCAACCGATTCTTAGCAAACACTAAATTTCAAAAACTCGGATTGAAGACAATTTTATTGCCGTGGGACACAATACCCTTGTGTGTAGTGTAAATAGTAGTCGTTTGTAGTGAAATGTACAATACTTGATCCATTCTGTGAAACATGTTATCAAATCGACAAAACTTTACTTTGCATATTTTAGGTTATCGTTTTCACACACTATCTAATACCGCAAATGCTAGAACAAGAAATATATCCTAGAAATTTCCAAAAAGTTAATGGTGAATGGGTAATCCACTCGACACGCACTTCACGACTTTTTTTAAAAATTTCCAGATGATATGTTTACTAAAACTTGTTCAGTAGCGTTCTTCATCGTATTGTAGACTTACCTAGGGAAAACGAGAAGCGTTGTTTGTAAAGTAGGTAGGCCAAAAGTGGAATAAACAAGTAAAGCGTTGACGCTGCGAGAGCACTGATTGAAGATCAACCGCATACATCAGTTCGAAATTATGCAACACAACGTATCCTTAAACAAGATTAACATTTTCATCCTTATCATTTAGAAGATTTTCATGAAATCGTACTAAATGACTAGACCCAGCAGTTAGTGTTTTGTCAGTAGTTTCATATCAATCTCCGTAATCATATTGGGGTGCTTGATTAAATATATTTAATATTTCAGCGGCCCCAAAACACCTACTCTTCGGTGACTTGATTTTTGTTATTTTTGAAGAGGTTTTGTTCGGTTATACTTTATGTGTGTGGGGACAGATGTAAACATGATAAGGCCCGGTCTTTCCATCTCCTACTAAAGCTTCTATTAGCTAATAAGCGATTAGTTGTCATGGATACCATTGTTACAAGAATTGTTTCCATGACAACTAATCGTTTATTAGCTAATAGAAGCTTTAGTAGGAGATGGAAAGACCGGGCCTAAGTATTACAACTAGAGATGTAAGTAGTGGACTTGGACATTATTATATAAGGGGGTTTCCTTGGAGACTGTGGTTTGGAAAACAACAAAATTAAAACATTAGAACCACAAAAACTTTAGTAAACTTACTAAACTTTACTAAACTTTTTGTGGTTCTAGGATTTTAATTCTGTTATAGAGATGTAATGAATAGAGTACCGGATGGGGCGCCTCTGTTAAAAAAATGACAGACAAATAGACCGTTTTTCTCCCTTCATTGGCGAGAAAAAGAGGTTCATATATTCATCTCTGTTAGTTTGACAAGTGTGTCCACACTCTCTTCAATAAAAATCAATAAATCAAGGAACTCTGATTGTCATAAATTGATGCTCTTTTATTATATAAGACTAACGTGATGGGGGGGGGGGGGGCGTTATGGATATGAGAAATCTTTTGACAACGTTCGTAAGAAAATATTATTTTGGAATTGTAAGAATATTGAACCATGAATGCTAAACATGTGGACTGCATTTTTCGGCAGCAGCAGCAACTGGTTTTAATTGTGATATTGAGTTCTGTAGAACCTAATATTCTCGCACATCATCATTTTGCAAATGAACGGTTAAGCCCTTAGATCTTTACTCCTTGTAAAACCTATTTAGTTTCATTAAAGAATTTATATTAGCTTACCTTAAGCAAAATAAAATGGAATTCGAGCCTAGAGTATCAATAGTCGGAAACAGAAGAGATATTATCAGTGAACAAGTTCAGGTAGTAGAAAAACGGGTCGAAAATTTTGATAAGAGACTAAACATAAGAAACCAGGCAAAGGCAAGCGAAGTAGATGTACAATTTGGAGATATAGAAGTTGAAAGAATCAATACGTAAACTAGTAACACTAATCTCGAGAGAAAAGTAAAACATCTAGTGGACTGGAATAAAGGTACAGTGCCTTCATTAAATACTGATACCCAAGTGACTTTTGATCCGCGGTGGCCTTGGGAGTTTCAGATTTAGATGTTGAAGTCAGTTCAGGATTGGTACTCGTGGTAACTAAGCTAAGTAAGTAAAGTATCAATTTTATAGCAGTCAGTGAAGTTTTTTATTTGTCTACCCTAATTTACGTACATACAATCAGGGAATTATTGGATAAAGGTTTACCAACTGTGTAAGTTGGGTGACCTATATTTTGTGGTCACGTGGGTATCAGTATTTAATGAAGGCACTGTATAATAATACTTATGTTTAAGAAAGGAGACCAAAAGATATGGGGCAACTACCGAGGAATCGCCTTTCCTACAAAGTAATGGCATACACACTTTATGACCGTTTAGTAGTATACAATGAAAAGATAATAGACAAGCACCAAAGTGGAGTTCGTAAAGAAAAGTCAACAATCGACCAAATATACGTAGTTAGGTAGGTTCTAGAAAAATCCTACGATTACGGGACAGATTCACAGACACTTATTCATAGACATTAAAAGTGCCTAGATAACATAGATAGGACGTTTCGCTATGCCTTCGTCCTGTTCCAAATATACTCGTGAGAATAGACGCTCTTATTAAACTAGTATTATAATATATTATTTTTCTACTTTGCGTTAACAAGTGGTCCATTGTGATACTGAAAACTGACCAAAAGAGTATAATAATAAAGGCTATTGTTATAGTTATTTGTATAGGCCGCGAAATGTGTCTTTATCGTACTGAGAGAAAACTGTCGCCGGCGCCGCTTGCGCCCGAGGAAAGACAATTTCGAGGGCGCTAAAGAATTTCGCGGGCGAGGTATGTACAATATTTTTTGTGCGACCGTAAAAAATGTATAATTAATTACAAATGTTATTGCTTTTAGAAAACGAACAGCTTAATTCATTGTAAATAGAAAGACGACTGTCAGTCGGCGCGTTACTATGAAAATGACGTAAATAAAACAATTAGTTTTGCTTTAACGGCTGTTACCTTAACAACGGTACAACGAATTTTATTTTAGCAACCGTTACCTTAACAACGGCCGCGAAATTTGATTTCGCGGTCTGTATAGCGGACGCGAAATATTTGTTTCGCGTACGGTTGCACAAAATAGTTATTTGTATACCAAGGACGCGAAATGTGTCTTTATCGTACCGAGAGAAAATTGTCGCCGAGGCCGCTTGCGGCCGAGGAAAGACAATCTCGAGGGCGCTAAAGAATTTCGCGGACAAGGTATACACAATATTTTTTGTGCAACCGTAAAAAATGTGTAATTGTAAATGTTATTGCTTTTAGAAAATCTACAGCTTAATTCATTGTAAATAGAAAAACGGCTTTCAGTTAGCGCGTTACTATGGATATGGAGTAAATAAAACAATTAGTTTTGTATAAATTACAATGATTTTTACTTTAGTGGACGCTACCATAGCAGCGGCCGCGAAATTAGATTTCGCGTCCTGAACAGCGGACGAGAAACGCCCACTTCGCGTACGGTTGCACAAAACACTATTTTTGGTAAAATTTTAGTTCTTATAGTAGCATTTACTTCATGTGTCAAATTATCAAACGTCATCAACATCAAATAGTAATGGCATGCAGTTCCACTTCTACAGAGATGTTAAAATAAATATAATTGTGAGTATAAATGTATTATATTACTCGTTTAATCAGAGGCATTGTACCACTCGTTCCATTGGAGCACTCATGATGCAATATTCTCTTATTGTTATTAAACTAGTATAATGATATACTATTATACGTTAATTAATAACTGAAATATTTCAAGTGATTCATATTACTGTGTTATACAATAGTGCTTTTCAATCTGATTTTTACATCTGGCAATGAAAATTTATCAACGCGTTGCCGCAGTATGTAAGCTTATTTTTGTTGCTTTGTCCTCTTCTTCTGAAATATGATTCTTCTATCTCGGAATTCATTGTGTTCGATTCTAAGTGACAGTTTTTATCTTATCTGTCTTTTGGTCTGCAACACTACCCCAGGAAGTAAAAATATTGAACCACCACAAACTTTACCTTCTATAAGCGGCAGTGGGTTATCATTTTTTACAGTTTCAGTTATAACGCATTTTTACACTCGTTTTTGTATACTTTCACTTCATTGATTCGTTCTTATATATTATTTACAGACATAATAAATTAGTTAACAATGATATTCATTTTGATTATATACGGAGGCTTGTTTTATTTTATGTATGCAATTATACATGAAATTATTTAAAGCCGTTTTTTTACTGTAGCTAACCCCTTTGTAATTATTAGTAAATAAGTTTATTTTGATTAATGAACAATCTGTAATTTATATATTATTTTAATTTGACAGTTGACGTGCAAAACAATTTTCCTATTTTAATTGAAAAACAATATTTGACCCCATTTTTAACATCATGCGATGCATTAAAAAATATCTTCCCCTATGCGTCGTGCGATTTATCAATTCTCCACTATTAACTTTCCTTTTGATATCAACCAATGAGAACCAATTGAAGAATAAAAGTGCATCGTTCGTTTTAATTACTGAGCATGTAAGCACAACATTGAAGAACTAATGGGAAAATATTTTAAATGCTTTCTAACCCAGCGTAGCGTAGCCGTAATATTTTAGAGCTTTTTAAATATTTTAATTACTACGTATTCATTAAAACAGAGACATTTTAGAATACCTGAATAGAGAGAAAAGGCAAAAAGGGTAAATCAAAAAGTAATTAGATAATTTGAATTTTGGAAAAATTTTCATAAAAGTTATTGAATACGATATAATATGAATGTTATAAGAAATACGTATGTCGATGTCGAACTTTGCAGCGGAACGCAGATACGCTGAACATTTTACTTTTGCATTTAACCGTACTCGTAGGATGCAGATGCAGAGTGTTAAATATTGTAAAGATATGGAATCAGTTCCCAAATTATTCAGGTATTTGTTGAAAAAATTTAATTTGTGATCTTTATAAAAACCAAAGCCACCATCATGTAATGCGGAGAAAGTGGCAACAGGACCTTGTCAAATCACTCGATCAGCTTGATTTTTTTTGGATTTTATTGCTTTCTTATACCTACAATATTGTGTGTTTATTGAGGCAGGAGTAGCGTGCATGTAGGCATTGTCTAAAGCTCTTAGTAGGTATAGGTTGTATCCCTCTACTCTATAGTAGCGAATTATGTTTCATAATCCATAAATGCCAAAATGAATGGAACGGTACACTCATACAGAAAACTGTCCACTTACATACTATCAGCCTATTGCGAATAATAATCTTCTAAAGCAAATTTAAAATATTTTCTGACATGTAGAGGACAACCACAAACATCTATGTAGGTGGGAGTCGGATAAAACCTACTTGAATAGCACTTCAACTTACAGTTTTAGTGAACATTGAATTGTGAAAACTTGAAAGTCAGGTGAAGAGCAAACGTTAATTATTTTTGAAACAGTTACACTTTGGTTACACTCATGCTACCACATGGAAGGTAAAAACAATTTTAATAAAAAGAAGGTGTGCCTTGCCATAATAATTATAATATGAACCATTATTTTGTATAAATTATGTACGTGTACAAAATTGATATCTGACTTACCCATTAACTCTTCCGCCTGAGTCGCCACCGATTCCACTGCCATTCTAAAAAAACAAAAAAGGAACATAAATAGATAATCAACAAACATAATAACAATATTAATATAATGTACAAAATAAATATAAAAAATATAATATTTATTTAAAAAGTACAATTACGACACAACCTTAGTAATAACAATAAATATACAGAAAATTTTGCATACTACATCTGGAGGTACAATGAGGTACGATACTTTTAGCACAAAGGCTTGAGAGCTTTCTATTTAAGCGTATACTGACTGTATGCGTAATACTGCTAAACAAACATTAAATCACGCGCTTGCTTTAGTAAGTAACATTTTCACTTCTCATTAAAGTACTAAATATCTACGTTTAATCAACTAATTTACAAAATACTTTCCCTTCGTAAATTTCCCAATCAACTTATTATTTTTCTCGTCTTGCTTTCCTTTCATATATGTAAAGAAATAAAATCAGTTTTCCTCATGACATAGTATATTAAATGTATTAATGTGCGTAGATTCTCTAGATTATTGATATTAGTTGTTATATAAATACTGTTGGGGGTCTATAACAATACTGTAATACGACTGCCACAAATGTAAACTGTATGCCACATAATGCCATATGCGGCACTATATTAATAGCGGTTAGCAAAAAATAGATAAACAAAATCAAAAACCTATTTTATAATTTGGCACAGTCTTGTCCGAAATACTTAAGGTGTAAATAAAAAAAATGGAAAACCGAATGGTTGTCTTTCTCATGTCATGTTATATAAAGGATTTTAAATCATTCCTTTTATTTAATGTCAAAAATTAAGTTATTTTTTAGTTTGTATCGCTTACCTTGGGTACTGAGATACAATAACGGATAAGATACGACCAATAGTGGTTTAAAATCTTAAAATGATCTTTAATTTTTGAAGTTAAGTGAAGTTACGAACGAAAATGACTGTCGTTAAATAAACGATAATAATACGAAATAGCGTACCTGGACAAAAGTGCGTCGCCATTAGGGGGCGGCTGTGCGGGAGCAAAGACTTTCGGTCGCGAGGACATTACGGCGCGGACCGTTAGGGTTCGGGACAGTAGACGCGAAAAATTTTGGAAGTGAATCTTTTTCGAAATAATTCGTTTTACTTGCATATAGTACTACTACTTATAAAAATGATACCAATAATAAAGTAACGTAATGTAAAGTTTAAGTCATTATTTTATGGATTTATTTAGCTCATCATACTTGAACTTTACTTTAAGATTACATTACCTTGCTTTATTGGTCATTTTATTATAATTTTTATAAGTAGTAGTATATGCAAATAGAACGGATTATGTCGAGAGGAAGATTCAGTTCCAAAGTATTTCGCGCCATAGTGTCTCGCGCTATAACGGCCCGCGCCCAAACAATCGGGGACAATTAACTGCCACTTTCTGCACTTGTTGCATAAATAACTATTAATAATGCATTTAAGTTTGAAAGTTTGGCCCGGTTTGAACAGTTTATCAGCTTGTTTAATTCGTCACGCGGTTAAATTTTTTTTTCGTACAGGTACAGCTCGACCAAGCTTACAAAGTTAAAAGGAGGCGTGTTCGGCGCTGTTATAGTTTTTCAAAGTACAATCAAAATAAAAACATGTAGGCGGCAAATTTAAATAATTGTAAATACTTTTCATTCCAAGAATTCCAGGACCTTCCGAATGATATTTCTGGCTTCAGAATGAATTATCTTCCTCGATTTAGCATTCATACTTAACAGATTTTAAACGTCAAAACAATCTGACAAACACTGAAATTATTAAAATTTTAAAAGTCAATTGAATTTTTTCAGTGAATGTACTTTTGAGTATAATTGTTTGCTATTGGTTGACGTATTGTCGCGCCTTGTCTTTCAAAATTTAGTTGACATATTTTCCGGGGCATTTGTAAGCTTGGTGCGGTGGAGCTTTAGTTATCTTATAGCGCCCCGTGAAAGGTTCTATATAGTCACTTTTAAAAACCAATTTGAAAAACGCTTGGTAATAAACTGCTGTGTGAAATGCGAGGTTCTGCGCGTTTTGTAATCTGCCCGATTAAAAAAGCGTGCAGGTAGGTATTACATGGAATCTTTTAGGTGTCCACGGTAAAAAGTGTGCGCAGTGGAAACCCGCAACCGGAGGGTTTCGATAACCGCGTGAAAATGGCGTATTATAGATTACCAAAAAACCGCCAGTGTGAAGCGCGATAAAATACAGCAGAAATAAAAATTGAATTTTCTATTTATCAGAAGGAGCGTTCATTCCTTCACATTTATGTGACACTGAAACGACTTCATACGCTCGTTAATTTGATAGAAATCATAAGAACAAACCAAGGGAGAATAATAATACTATAATCAATAAATGAAGTCGGTCTACGTAGCTGATTACGTTAAACCTAGGCACTAAATCCTCTTGGCATAACCGTAAATGATCTTTCTAATATTTTTTATTATTGTTAGCAATCGTTTCGATTAAATTTCCTACAATTTTACCAACCTGCATGTATTGTGAATACCCAAACAATGTCTAGTATACTTGTGTAAGTTTAGTAGTAGAATTATTACAAAATAACTTGTTATATTACTTTTTCTAACGTAGTTCTACAAATAACAGTCTTCAGATTTCTAATTATTAGTACAGTGATTTCATAGAGCGCCACTAAGAAAGGAAAGCAAGTAAGAATGTGCGAACTTTTTTGCGTATCCATAGTTACTCTAAATTATAAATACACATTTCTAACTATTTTATAATTTATTAATAATTATTGCTTTGCGTAAGCTTATCTACGCTTTCTAGTTTCTAGCTTTTACGACAAACAAGTTTACAATTAGGAGTATATATTATGACATCTCAATTTTGGAATCAAGTCTTACCACATATTTTTCAAAAGGGCATTCAAAAAGAGCATAACATTTCGCTTGCATTTCAATATTGCAGATCGCGTGAGTAAATAATAATAAAAATGTGTTTAGTTTATGAAAATGTAAATATTAAAAGTCGGTACATAAATTACAGTCCGAATGTGTTTGTTATGTTTTATGTTTTCATTACAGTGTGTTAAAAGCAGGGATATTTTAAAGGAGTATAATAGTACGGACAAAAATCAATCTTAACATGGGCCCGTAAATTACTTCTGTCAGAGCATGAGGTCATTTTCATGTTTGGGTAATTTAACTGAGGTGTATAGTGTGTTGATAGAAATTGTTGGAAAATACTTTTTCCACGACTATTAATACTATATTATGCAATGCGCATTTAACGATTGCTATTGGGACACGAGTATAAGATTTACGTGATGAGTATGAACATACATTTCACATTTTCAAAATTTATTAAATTTTAGATCTGTCAGATGGTTATGGCAATATTTGATATTGACTAGATATTGATAATAAACTTGTACCTACTTGAAAAATTTGTATTAATCAATGTGATTAAAGTACAGGTATTCGCAGTAATATCTATTGAGCACTCGGATAATTTACGACACTTGCATTCACTCGTGTCTCAAACGTTCATCTTCTTGAATAATACGAATCGTTACTGCTCGTTGAATAATATACTAATCTTTTCAAAAAGGTGTTCTAGATGTCACCTTTTCATTATAATTACACGATAAACAATTACGGACCATCAACAGACTTGAATACATTTTCAAACTAGATGCTTCAACAAAATCAAGTGTGTAATGACAATGACCAAACGAATCTGTTTATGCCCGTTTTACATTGAGCAGGATTGCACGCGCAAGCGCAATTTGCAATGAATTGCGGCAATATTGCACGAGTGTAAAACAACAATATTCCTGCAATATTGCAGCAACCTCTTGCGTGAATTAGAACCTGCGCTAATTTGTGCAACTATTTGAAGCAACTTTTCAGTTACTTTCAGTAATTTTAACTTTATTATTATGTTACCAACTTAAAATTTGTTGTGAAGTTGATTAATTATCAAAACTAAACATCAGAAACCGTATTAAGTACTTACGTATTACCCATGGTACTACCATGCAACAGAATCAGACAAAATAATAATTTTAATTTAATTAGGTACTTTTATTGACGTTTTATTGAAAATTACTTTTGTTTAATTACTGTTGTTAGATTGGTTTGTAGTATATGAAGTTGGTACTGCAATTAACATGAACATAGAAAATTACGTATTATATTGCGCTTGCATGTTGCTCAGTGTAGAACCAAAAAATTGCGCCTGCAATTTATTATTGCAAGCAATAGTTCCAAGTTGCGGTTGCAGGTTGCAATTGCTCAATGTAAAACGGGCATTATGAATAATTACAGCCATGTTTATGCTAAGTCTAAATCATAACGCCAACAGCAAGCCGCACGTCGCGTCGGTCGTGGATATCAAATGTGTTAAATTTATGTAACATCTTTTACTTTTCCAGAATTATTTTTATTCATTTTTGTTCGTATTACATGATGATATTTATGATCTGTATAATTTAAGTTGAGAAGAACGTTTATTTTATGAGTAATAAAAGAAAGTATTTTATAGTATTTGGTTGTATAACTTTTACATTTTGTATATATTACAATAAGTAGCAATATTAGGGAAGACTTAATTCAAATCTCAGGTCTAGATGAGATTATAATCAAACCAATAGATTCTGTGCACGACGTTTATAGGTATCTATACTAATTTATATTTTAAAAGTTTCATAACCTCTGAATAATATAATCGTAAAAATTGCGTAAAGGTGAACATACAGGGTGTAGAATTGAATCACAAGGATTTCAATGGTAAAATTTTAAAAGTCAAATATTATCTTCCCTAATTATTTTGAGAAATACTGTAGTGTACGTTTTTTCAGAGACAAAATCAGTCTTACAGTTACCCGAAACGTCAGCCAATAGGATTCCATTTTTCGCAATAAACGCGGACCATCATTTTTTAACATTATTGCTATAAGGTAAAGCACTCAAGCACAATACAAAACCGAAAAAACACTCGTGTTTTTTTTAATGTATTGTGCTCTCGTGCTTTACCTAGCAACAATGTTTCGGGAACTACTACTGAAATTTTCCGACAAAAATCCAAGGTCTTGTTATATTGTATATGACAATTCACTGTCACAAGAATTTTTAAAATAAAAATAATTTTTTTGACATTTGTTTGACGTTTATCTGACAAATATTATCGCTGGAGGACTCTACCCAACTCTACCGCCTTTCAGTTGCCATAAAAATATTGTTAATAATTTAGCCTTCTGATTGTTGCAAATTTTAAAAAAGAAAGCTTCTGAATGGGTGATGGAATATGCATCAAACTGTTATTGAAAAAAAAAATTAGAAATGATAAAATGCTATTATTCTGCAAACAGTAGCTACGCATGAAGTAAGAGATCGATCACTGAACGCCAGTTGTCACAACTCAACTGCAAGAAACTATAAATTTTCGTCAAAATAGCTGTTTCTCATTTCTCTTCTATAGGTTTTTTAAAAATTGAAAATTAAAATCAATACACATAGAATCTCTCCAAAAAACCTATATGGACCTGTTTTCTAAAGTAATTAGGGAGGATAATATTAAAATATTGAAATGTTACCATTGAAATTCCTATATTGCGTGATTTCATCACAAGGCCGACAAAACCAAAAGCATATAATTCATTATATGTATAGCTACTATTAATTGACAATATTTAAGTAAGATTTTCTGGAGTGCATGGATGGTTGTTGGATATATTCGAAACCCATTTTAAAGTGCATGAATGATTCTTGAAAACTGACATTTTATTAATTTTTTACGACAAATTACTGTAATATAAGTTTAAGGGGCTGTTATCAAGGATACTTCAGAATTTTTCTAGAGCAGGCATCTAGTTTGAAAAGCCAAGTGTTCTATGTTATAAATTTGATAAATGACAAGGTAGCGTGCACAGGTTCTATTCGGCGTTTAATTTCATCTTTGTAAATATTGATACACTATTCTCTTTAAAAAATATTAAAAATATAATTTGTACTTGAAAATATTCAACATAGTTTGTAAGCCAACAGTTTTCAGCTATTCTAATTCTGCCTTACTTAGTTCTATTATTGATACGATATGATGAGGTGAATGAAATGTTATTTTTGTTATTTTCTAGTACGATATGACAATTTGGTGTGTGATATGATGGATAGAGAAAATGGAGATAAGTTTGATTATGAACATCGGTATAAAAGTATGTAACTGTAACTTTCGGTTTGGACACAGCAAAAGGAAAAACTATTTATAGTATTTTAATATTAGAGGCAATAAATTGACGCAAGTGTACTCTACAAACGTAACGTAACAGTTTAAGCAGTTAGCTTAGTTCTACAGTTGAATATATTATGAACACACATTTATTTTCCTACTAAGCTTCGAATTCATTAACTCGTAATTATTGTGCGAAAGGCAAGAAACTACTTTTGTTAATATCCTATTTTGTGTTTAGAATAGCCTATATTATAATGCATTGACATTTATATTACGTCTAATTCTACCTATGTTTTAACGTGTATTTCGTAAAACTTCTGCATCATACCAAGCATACTTACTTTATCTTTTTCTGTGGGAGTTTCTGGGCTTTTTCCTTGTATGCTTCGTTCTTCCGCTTTTCTCTCTTTTAGAGCCTTTAACAGTTTCCATTTACTGCCGAGTGGACCGGATTCTTTGGAAACTTCTTCCTTGGAACAACTGCTGTCTATTTTAATTTCTGGAACTGCACCCGTGTCACCTGTGTCGGGATCGGTATCGGGAATATCTTCAGGTACTTTAACTGGTTCTTCTTCTATAGGTTTTTCTAGATTTAGAGGCAATAATAGGTCCTCTTGACCAGAATTTCGAAAATTGCATTTTGCAAATTCTGGTAATAGGTCTTCGTCTTCTTCGAACTCCTCTAGACTATGGCGTGGACTATCAGGACCCGAAGTCTCACCAGACGATCGCTCATCATCAGATTTAGGTTCTGTCGTTCTATATTCATCTTCACTTTCTTCTTCTTTTTGTTGTGGTTCATCCTCCATATCATCTTTAATATCAGAAAATTGAAAATCTACCTCATCATTACTTGGTAACGAGGATTTTCTATTTTCTCTATGTTTTGCAGATGCTATTACGTGCAAATTGTTGTCCCGTTCATCTAATACATCTTCTACTACTTTAGCTTTGATTCTCAGTTCTCTTAACACAAAAGACATTTTCTCCTTTACATCTTCATCAGGTTCGAATGAATCTTCCAGTTCTGGCAGTTCTTCTAGAGTCTCTCCCATTTCCATTTCAAGCTGGGATTGTCTTTCCATTTCTTCAAGTTTCCTTAATTCGTAACAGTACCATTCATCTTCACTGTCAATACTATCTTCTGTACTCTGACGCCTAGAAGAAACCCGAGAACCACTACGCCAGGAATGAGTACTTCTATTATCGTCATCTTCCCTGTATCCAGGAATCTCTAAACTCTGTTGATGTCTAGGAAATCCTCTGTTAATATGACCTCTTAAACTAGAGGCTGGACTACTTTCTGACATTGATGGTTCATCATTCACTACAGTAAGTTTATGATTGCCATTCGTTAAACTATCAACAGACTTTTGTTCATATATTGTTGTTTCAGTGGTCACTGGTTCTACTTCTACTTCTTCCTCGTTCTCTTCCTCTTCCACCTCCTCAGCTTCTTCGGCTTCTTCTTTTTTATATTCACCGACATCTTCTGCTTTTTCTGTCGATTCGTCGGATACAACTTGTTCATCAAAAACCGTTGAGGATTGGCGTTGTCGATATTTACCTAGCGCTCTAGAAACTGCAAATTCCATAGAAGCACCGCCAAGGGATACTTGTGGAAAAGATCTGTTTTCACTCGTAACTGAGTCATCGCTTTTTTCGGATGGAGCGGATGAACGCTTAGCATCCCCAATAGTTGCAAACATGTTCAAATCGTTGTCTATGCTTTTACCAGATTCCTGGTTTTCTGTGAAACATTCTATATCAGTGTTAGGGGGAGGTAAGTCTAAATCACTTATCATCTGCTTTAAAGATGGTTTTCTTATATATTCATATGGCGGAGGATCCGGCTCTTGCTGCTGATTTTCATAGTGTGGTTTTTGCTGTATATCCTGTTGACTTTGTCTTCTAGTTTTGGGCTTGATTGGAACTACTTTGGGAAATAAATTATCCCGTTCTGACTGGCTTTCTGATAGTAAACTGCAACTGTCTTCACTCCGGCCATCTTCAGATATTACAGAACTAGCCCGTCCTGTTCCCCATTCGTTTTCAGATTGTTCTGGATCTGACAAAGAATGCATTTGATAGTGGTTATTTTTTCTCTTAGCTTTTTGTATAATACCAGATACCGTGGAAACTAAAACATTTTTTTTCTTTTTCCTAGGTAGAGTTCCCGTGAGCGCCTTCGCAATACTTTTATTTTTATCTTGCAATTCCTCTCTGTCGCCCGACGGTAGAGAATATGATCGATGTCGTTTTGTTAGATGCAAATCTGGTAACCAGTGGCTTACTGAATTCATAGCAGATTTTAAAGTATTCCCACGTTTCAATTTTTTATTAGGTTTTTGATCGCGGCTCAACTTGTGCATATCCGATGTAATTGTTACGTATCCTGACTGGGTTATTATCACATTTGATGAATCATATAATTTATTAGCGTGTTGCTGTTGAACAATATATTCAGGTACATTTTTATTTTTTAAGTCTAATTCTAAATAAGGTATTTCTTGCCGATGGTTCCCTGACTTAGGATGTTCCGTTATTTGGTTTTGACACATTACTTGTTGATATTGTCTTGGTTCACTTTGTCGTTGTAGCTGCTGAGACTGATTATATCGACGATCGACGTATGGACTTTGAGAAAATTCACTATCAGCAGTTTCTGCAGACCGTAATGAACTCGACGTACTCGTGCTATCAAAAGGAACTGGACCTTCTGCTGAACTCAGCCATGCCGATGGATCTCTATAGTCCGTGTACGTAGAATTTAACGGAGCAGCTTCGTAGCGAGCGGATGTAGGATAGTAACATAATGCGTCTGTTATATTGCCTGTCGGAAACATAGTTCTATGCATTGCAGTCTTGTATCCCTCATGCGAAGACACTCCTTCAGGTGCTGGTCCGCTACTTGTCGAAAAGGCTCTCGTAAGACTTGGTTTTCTACTATGTGATGCAGTGGATGGTGTATGCTTCGTTGCTTCTACTTGATGATCCCCAGCCATTTGTAGCGGTTTCTGAAGTAAACTGTTAAATTCGTTGTGTTCATAAGGCTCAATTAGGTCAGGATAGTTAACATTATGCGTTATGTAACCTGAAGTACTGCCCGTATAAACCGAAGTGTAGGATTCTTGCTTGTTACTACCAGCAACTGAATATATGGCTGGTTGATCCAGTCTGTACGAAAAATCTCCGTATGAGTTAGCTTTGTTGTGATGATGTTTGCTTTTAGTTCTAGGACTCACGTTAATATCTGAAGCAGGCGCGGGAGCCGGAACGAAGTTGCCTGAAGATTCCAACGTACAAGGAGATTTCACTGTTGTAAATGCAGACAAGTGATGACCACCAGGAAGAATGCTGTTATTGTCTGAAGATTGCAACGAACTATGAATAAACGAATCTGTTTCCGATTCGGCATATACCTGAGAATTTGTTGGCATCATCGAATTTGATTGTATATCTACAGGCAATGGAGAAACAGGTCTATTAAAAGGTTGTTGTTTACTAATGTTAATGTCAGTAAAATAATTCAATGTTTGTGATTTGTAATTTATTCCATTCTTAGGTGAGCCAGGGGACTTTTCAAGGCTTGACCATCCACTCATCGACGATAAACCAGAGTCAGATTTAGCTGCTACAATGTTAGATTTGCTACGCTTCGGAGACGTTCGTGGTGACTTAGGCGAATGTGGTGTTCTCGGACTTAACCTTGCGTGGTCTTGAGTAGTAATTGACATTGACGGTACTTCAGAAGAAGCACCAAGGAAGACTGGACTGGGAGCCGGTTGTGGTCCCGGTATAATTGTGATTTGTGAAATTCGGAATGTTCCACATATATCCCAAGGAGCAGGAGGTGGTGGACTCGGTGATGCAACTATTCGAATATTTTCTGTACTAGATTTTTTACTCGGAGAACCTACATAACCATCTTGCCTTGTTCTGACACTGCAAATTGATGAGGATGGCGAAGGAGCCCTTTCCGATTTAACACTAAATACCGCGGGAGAGGAACAAGTGACAGTTTCGTATGATGCCGGTACTAAGGAATTTAGTTCCAAACTTGCACTATAGAAAGGATTTTTTGAAGCACTATTAGCAGCAGCTGCAGCTTCTGCATTTTGTACTGCTGTACTGTATGCTAGCCTTCCAGTAACCGTAGTATACGGAGCATTACAAGAAGTAATTTCTAAATGTCTGCGTCGAGGAGATGTAGGAGAACGAATGCCTCCAGCCAACGTTTCTGCTACTTCGTTGTCAGTCCCTACAACGCTATCAGAAAGCGATAATCTCGAACTTGGTCTATTGCTAGCAGGTAATTGATTTGAATAGCTCCATGCTTCCGAATCTGCAAAGAATTTTTGAAATTGTTCATTAATTGAATGACCTTCATTCACTTCGCTGGCATCATCGTCGAATAATTTGCTTTGGAGATTTTTTATGTTAATTGAATCTTGTTGTATTTTGTTGCTTAACCTATCCAGTTCATTTAATTTTTCCATGGCTATCTGATCAATAGTGCTGATTCTTGAAAGTTGTGCTAGATCTTGTTCGCTAACACATGGGGAGTTTCCACGATAGTCTTTATAGTCCATAGCGCTATACACTTCTTGACTTTCAACTATCCTGGCGGCATTTTCTAATTGCTTAAGTTCATCTCTATCGATGTTACCGTCATCACCGTCTTCAGCTTCTTCCCATATCATACCTAAATGCGAAGGTGACCTAGAAGTATCACATCCCACTAGATCTTCTCTGTAAGCTTGATTTAAACTTCTGTAGAACGCTTCATCGGGAGCTCTTATTTCGTCCATTCCAAGTTCAAGATCTAATTCTTCGATCATTGTCGTCGTATGATGATTAGAAGCTCTAGTAACGTCTACACCTTCTTCGAGGCCATCTTCTACAGTCCCATTTCCGAGTATTTCTCTAATAACTTCTAACTGACCTAATTTTCCATCTAACACGGCGGTTTGTTCACTTATACCGTGACCTTCGTTGCTACCGCCTGTCGTATAAAAATCTAGGAGTTGAGCGATTACACTCTGCTGTTCATATAACAGCCCTTCTAATTTTTCTAAACGTTCCCACATTTTTATATACTCCTGAGACAGTAAATCAAGTGCTCTCCACGCATATTTTAGTTCAGCCTCCAAAATATTGAGTCTTGTACTCAATCGTTCCATATAATCACTAATGATATAATCCATGTTGCCATCGTAATGTTCCTCCGAGATAGCTGGGGCCATAGAATTTGGAATCTCTTCCATCATATAGCGTGTGGTTTCACTCATAATTGCGATATTCTTATTTAACAAATTATTTAGTTAATGTTTTAACACTTAACATATACCATTTCAACCCTGCACATTTTTTAAGACACTAATGGACATAAGCGTGTGTAAAAGCGATATGTTTGAAAATTAAGACGTTAGTTAATTCGTTGTCCGAAACCATTTCTTTAATTAACTAATTAAAAGTCCTTTTAATGTGATGAGACGTAAAATTGGGATAAATTAGTTTTAAACACACAAAAAGTCTGCTGGTAGAAGCTGAAGAAATGCATGCGGCGATGGCATGGGAAGATGACGAATTGGCCCGTTTTGCAATTAACCACATTTTTGAGCACATTGTCACTGTTTATGCATTTAAGTTTGCTAGTCTTATGAGAAAAATATAAATTTCACTTTGTTTTTAAGTCGCTGGTCGAACATGATCTGTAAAGAAAATAATTATGCTAACACTTGAAAGTTATATATGGAAACAGGTAATGCAACCTTATAAAATGTAAATACCGGGAAACCACAAAATAATACTTGCTATAAAAAGCAAAGTAGCTAAGTTTCTAGCTATTGCTTTTCAAACTTTGACCCAGAATTTTTAAATAAAAAATCGTTTTATGATAATGGAATATTCGAACAATGTCAATTAGATTAAGATTAAGCTTTACATTTTATAGGAAACGTTGATTTCAAACAGGATATAAAAAGTACGACATTTTTTCTTTCTAGCACAGAGTGTTTAAAATGTGCCTGAAATGCTAATAAACACTTAAATTACCAAACTTAGGATTATGGTAGCATCCATAAGAATCCGTAAAATATTAATTGCATGACTAATGATGGATTATTATTAAAACATTATATAGATAGAAAAGGACGGAACATATTTTAACAAAAGTTCTGAAATGAAACGTTATCTGAATCTGAAACATTGCTGGAGAGTTTCGTATTTACCCCTTCCGGATTTCATTGTTTAAGAATCGTTTGTACTTTAAGTGATTTCTATTCGAAATTGCAGTTTGGTACACCTTAACGTTAATAAAACGTAGAGAAATTAGTAAACAGTTAAATTTTTAAGTTTTCAAGTTTCGAATACAAAAGAATTATCTAGAATATGAAATTCGACAAGACTAAAAGAAGGGCTATATCTGATTAATTATTTTAATTAATTACATAATCTATCAATCACATAAGCTATTAAGCTAATTGCTTAACTATCGATCGATTCACTATTTTGTTTCTGTTGTGACTATACCGGATGTAGAAATTTTTATTATATATAATTATTTAACAATATGTTAAACGGGCGTGCTGAGAAATAGCTGCCACACATCTGAAAATTTAGCCGACTCATGTTAGCGGACATCAGTTATATTATATTCCTTCGAAAGTATCATATTATGTAGCTTATTGTATACGGAAACACAGATTACAACTGTATCAAAATAATCAAGTAGGTGGAACAGTGGACCATGTTAAAGTTTTGTGTGTGTTTTTATTTTTAAAGTAATAAAAATCAAAATCCAAGGGTTCAAGATTTTAAGTGTAGAAGAAAACACGTGCATGAATTGAGGTGGTCACCGGGGCGTAATATTGTTAAGCTTATCCCACCTTTACAATTCAACGCATTTGGGAAGCATATTTTTAACGGCTTCAGCATCTACGAATTTTACATGATATTAGACCACAACTTACAGAGAAGGGTAGCCAGTACCAGCTGCAGCGTTCCTCCGGCAATTGACACTTGGTAATTAAAACAATTTCCAAGTGACAGTTTCAGGCTTGGTTGACTTTCATTTAAATAAACCGAGACCGTCCTGTGGCGGTTTATATTTCAGATTAAATCAACGTTGTTATTCTCTGGGCATCTAACTTGATTAGTGGCTTGGAAACAGAACTGTTCTGACGGAATTTGTCCGCTGGCTGAATTTGTTAGCAACCCACATTAAGTTAGTCAAACGAGATAGGTGTACGTTGAAAACATAATTGAATTTTGGTAACAAATAAATATGCAAACTTTATGCGGAGTTTTATTTTAAATGGTTTTATAGTAATTACCAAAAGCCACATAAAAACGTTTAGTATTAAACGTTTCTGGCATTCAGTCATTGGTTTGCAGAAGTTAGTGCAGTAACAATGATTTTTATACCACGAACATAAACATGTTACAAAAATTATATTATTGAGATATGTGAAACAGAAATAAAACAAATATATTATATAATATACTTAGGTTCGGTCTTTCCATCTCCTTAAACTTTCTGTTAATTCTATTCAGCTATTACCTTTTCCTGAGTAGGTATTTGACAGATACATTTTTTTCGGCCAATCACTGAAGCCGGTTTGAAACATGCGCATCAGTTATTGGTCGAAAGGGTTCCGGCTAAATTAATTGCTGAATAAAGTTAATAGGAAGTTTAATTGGAGGTGGAAAAACCGGGCCATAGGCCCAACTGCACCAGTTACAATTAAATAATAAGCGTCGCTTAAAAGATTAATTCCCATGCATACAATTAATTATTGTTACAAGAATTGTAATCATGGCAATTAAACTTTTATGCGACGATTATTATTTAAGAGTAACCGGTGCATCAGTTGGACCTAAAAGATTATACTGCTATACGTAGACTTCTGTACAAAGTTCTATAAAATTGTATTTATCAGGACCGAATTCAGATAAAAAACTTACATAGTCCTTATCGTTTGAGCAAACATTTGGATGCGTCCACATATCAACCAGAAATAACATATCAAATGAGCAGCCATACAAAATCTGTTATAGTGATCGTTAACGTAAACTCCTAATATTCCTTAAGTTTTACTTAATCGTTATCCAAAAAGTATTTACTTTCAAGGCACAAAGGAGCAACTCATGTTTATAAATACCGAATTTAAGAATGACTTTGATTTAAGAGTAACTTTAGTGTTCCTTAAACGACGTATCTTTGGCCTTAGTAACTTTATAGTTGCAAAGGTATTCTTGAATGAAATGAGGGTCAACATATTATTTCTAGTAGGTACTTAAAACACGGATAGTCACTATCGATTTCAGCCAATCGAACATACTTTAAACCCTGAAAGTTTAAGGAAAGAACTAAAAAAGTTCAATCTATTAGTTGGAAAACTTTAGCGCCCATTCTTAACGGAAGAGAAGGCGTTCTGTAGCTTTTGAACGGATGGAGGATATCCCTTGGGAAGTCTTTTTCCATTCATTGTCTTTTCTGTTCAGCTGTGCCTCATTCGTCTCCAACAGGGTACGGATTTAAATACTACCCCGTTTAGCCCTCCGCATAAATGTCTGTATTTACAAATGCAATAAACTTCCTGCATTAATAACGAAAAAGAGAATTATTTTATATTTAGAAAATGATATTTCAAATTTATTATTAGACTGTTATTAATCGGCATATTAGCATTGGGTTTCTATCACCGAATTGGAATTCACGTAAATTAAGGTCCATTAATAAAATCATAAACCTTCGTTACGCTTTTACATGAGGAATATTTTTATTTATAATATAGGTTGAATTATTTCTCGGTATATTAGTAAAAATTCTAATATTTAAATGTTTGGAACTAATGTCGATATTTAAATTCGAATCAATAGATAAATTCGATTTATTTTAGATAAAGTGTAGCTAATGAACCATCTTTGCAAGCGCATTAAAAAAAGTTCGTGCTCATTAAACTGCATTGGATGCACTAATAATTCTTGTTTCTCACTTTATTATTTAATGTTGATACTATTATTTAACACGAAAGCAGAAAGCTAAAAGCAATTTTTCTAGAAAATATGTCGAATTTCTGTTATTGACAGGGTAAGGATTTCTAAAGTGTAATGACTCCGCACGTTTCACACAACTCAAAGTTTTAAATTTTCTGAGAAAATCTATAATCCAAACTGAAATAAAAATTAAAGTATACAATATTATATTTCTATAAACTTCATTGTTCAATAACTTAGTGTGAACGAAAAACCCGAAACTGGAGGATACTATATCACGCTGAAAAATTTGACAATGTTAACATCTGAACCATTGACTGAAACGGTATCACTTTGTATTTTATTTTATATTAGTCGCCTCCCTTAAGGATATTTTTATGACTTTCTAGACAGCTCGTAGATCGTTAGTCTTCTCGCTACGGTTCGATTTTATGTTACAGAGAATATATCATATAAATAATAAATTTTAGGTCACGTTCGCTGTAGTTTCCAGAGTTTCGGGTTGGTTGAAACAAGAAGTACTTAGGTTAAGATGCACACTAACAATTTGTTGATAGTATTAGAAACTTTGTACTTTTGCGAAATTTTCTACTGCTTTTTATAATTGCATTCGTTCAATAAGTTTTATTTATAATATAAGGATATACTAAGATTAGTAATAGTCGCCTGGGACACTGCCAAGGAATATGAACGAACTTTTAGTTAATATAGTTACTATTTTTATGTTTTAGTGTTTTTATACTATCTTACAAAATTATGTTTTTTACTTGTAGCATTTGTTAAAGAAGATAGGAAAGAAATTTCTTTCGAAGGACATAATAAGGATTGACTTTAATTCGTAGCTTCTAGAAAAAAAGCGAATCAAACAGGTATATATGTGCAAAAATTTCACATAATTAAAATGAATGTAGGAAACAAAATCGTAGGAAACAATGGAATTGAAATCGAATAGTCATAACAAGGAGACTGTACAATGCGCATTCGAAAACAAACTGTTTTTTAACATATTTGACAAATTCTGGATTGGGTACAAGTTAAATATTAGAAGATACATTACCTTGATACAAAAACAACTATTTTTAAAACAAACTGGCATTTCATTCCAAACAAAGTAAAACTTTTCAGATAGACTAATGTGCTGCCGTGCCTTAAAAAAACTCATTTAGGGTAGGCTGTGATTAAGTCTAAATTGAAAATACAAACTTTAATAAGTTGACTTCCGTTGATTTTAAGAATAACAACTACTATCAAATTTGTTACACATTTCGCATTAAGAATGCTATGATAATTATAGATATTAATGTTTGTAGGTTGACAACTTTATAATAAGATCACAGTTTACTCTAAATGAGTTTTTTTAAGGCACGGTACTACTAGAGGACCGATTTTGTGTAAGAAATTTATTGAGCTTATGCATACTGGTCACTGGATAAAAAGTTTTAAGAACCATCACAGTAGTATCTGGGACTTTTTAAATAACCATTAGTATAATTTTAATATAATATTGTTTATATTCACTTTTTCTTATAGTATACTACATATTTGTTTTGAATTTTCGCAGAAGTCAATATTTGTGTATTCCATTTACGAATAGAAGTATACTCAATAGAGTGAGACTGCGCAGCCACTACAGTTTTTATCCTTTGTCAATAAATACTCCAACAAACTTCTAGAGTAGTTTATATAAACAAAAGGGTTTGTGTTGGTTCAATGGATAAGCTTTTCCGTATTTTATTTCCGCTTAAACAAGTTTCGGTATTCAAAGTGTTTCTATTTCCATCTAAACCGTTTGTAGATTATTCTTTCTTTGCCACAGGCCCTTTAAGAAGCTTCTGCTCAGAGAACATATACCTATTCTGCTAGGTTTGGTTACTATGCTTTTACAGTTCACTGTACACTGTCGTTAAATGCGCGTGCTTCTGCTTCATGTGCGTGTGGGTACCGTTTAACACTTAAAAGGTCAGTTGTGATTATTATCGGCAAACAAGTGGTTTTAAAGTAGGCAGCCTATCCATTACGATTTAACGTTGCAGAAAGTACAAATAGTGTAGATTTAAAGCTTCCTCTTTATAATCTTTTAATTAATACCCAAAAATTAGCAACTCTTAAGACAGACTTTCATTTACTTATCTGTATAAAGCATAATATATACAGTAGAAATATGGAAAACCGAAATTAATTCTCTAGTTTCTTCGCACTGTTGATTTATTTTAAAATAAACGATGCTATTTAAAGGTACAAATTATTCCAAACCCCGAATGCAAATTCTACAATGAACCCTAAAGCGTGACAAGGAAAATTGGTGATATTAATTCAGTTGAATTCCAATGAAATAGAAAGTGCTCTTAGGCCATGACGAAAGCGAAAGGCGTAGCAATTTAAATCAATTTTTCTGATTTTAAAAGTCGTATAAGGAAATACTAACTGGCACAGAATAATAAAATAAATTAAGGACACCAACAAGCTTTTCTCATAGTTTTGTGGTATATTAATAGAGAGTGAAAATAGGAACTTTAGTCGTATGGTCGATAATGTTAAATGACAACGTTTTACAATTATGACTACTGTAATGGTTACGCAAATACCTATTCCCTTTGAAGTTCATTTTGAATTAAATGTAGGTAGTAATAATCTACGTGTGGTAGGGGTTCGTTTATTGACATACATTAGTAAATTGCTGTTAAATTCGGAATATAAAACTATGCATCGTACGTGTAGTACGTGTAGAAGAATTGGAATAATAGGAAGTACGAAAAAACGAATCCCGATTCAAAGCGTAATATCTCTGCCTTAATTTGCCAGTTCAATATGGAAGAAACGCGAGTGCGTTAAACGTTAACCCGGAAAACACCATTTAAATATAGAACAACAACATTGTTTCTAGCCGTGAAAAATATTCAGACATTTCTGCATCTTAATCAGCAAATCTTAGAACTGATAAACGAATTTGAATGCTTAGGTGGCAGCACAAAACCCCCAACAACGAATTAAAGGTTAGAATTAAGACAGTCAGAGCAATGTTTATTATTTAAGAAAATGAAATGTTTGTTGTACATTGATAATATATAGTATAAACCTAAAGCTGCGTCGAATTTCCTAACCAGATCGGAACGGGTGAGAAAAATGTCCAAAAACAACAGCAAAGACCTTTTGAAGCTTTGACATATCGTAGAATGGTGCGCATCGCATGGATAGACAGAGTTGACAAATGGACACTACTTGAAAGGACAAGAACAGAACGGGATTTAATATCTACAATAATACAATACTTATTGAAAAATGGCATACTTGTCTCCTACTAAGAGGAGAAAAATTTAAAGGGTACGGTTGATAATAGAGGGCAAGATCGAGGTAAGACTGAAAGTAAAGGCGGAATTCGGCGGAAGCAAAAGTCATGTTTAAAGAACATCCGTGAATGCACTAACATAAGAAATGACGGTGGCTTATTTGTAGCCTAGCAGAGAATGTAGAAGTATTTTCCATAGTGATCGCCAGAGTTCGGCGGACAGGACACGGCACATGTAGGGAAACAAGAGGTAACTCCTATGATAGGAGACTGATTTCTAGGTGATATTATACTGCGGTTAACTTTGCTATAGATTACCTACAGATATCTAAACATTATGGTACTTCATAATTGAACAGTAAATTGTCGTAACTAACATTCGTTACAATGTTTCTAAATACACTACGGGGGCTCTAACTGCTGAGGTCGTATGTTCCCCATCTAACTTTTCAATTAAGAAGAAAGACACATATTCATTAAGATGGCTGAAACGGTTTTACCCGTTCCGCGTAGATGTGAACCACCAACATTTGAATGAAATCGCGCCCGGACCGTATTCGACGGACAAGGCACTCCGCGACTTTTTCCTCTTTTCAAAGATGAAGAGAACCAGAAAATGACAAAGTTTGCTGAACTAACCGAAGACTATATTAAACAGTTCGTTTTAGAAATATTTTCAAGATTAGAAAAAATAAGTAATCTTTCGGGTAGCATTTAGCAATACGAGTAAGGCTAAATAACTAAGAAAGTAGATAGTATGTATAACATCTAATAAATAAATAAATAATAACAATAAATTTCATTCTTATCGTGATCGATAGCGAAATATGATCTCTCTCTCTATCTGCTGCCAATTGTTAAGGCATGACAACTTGTTTAAGTTTGCTTGAAACTAACACCGTCATTATTATTTGAGATAGGTATACACAAACTATTGATCGTGGAACTTTAATTTTATATACCTATATTTTTATATACTTATATTACTTTATACCTTATTTTATACTTATACTTATAATAATTAAGTAAATGAATTATAAACTAAACTAAACTAAAAAACGGCTGTTGATTTTAATAATAATTTGTGGTAATAAAGCAGCCAAATATCTATCATCAAAAATCCAACATTATATGCATCTTTATATTTGGCTGCTTTATTACCACAAGTTATTATTACTTATAATAATGTTTATAAGTATTAACTTCTTGTAATGAAACAATTTGTACAAAGGCAATCCCGTTCGCCGATCAAAATTCCCGCTATGCGTGAAATGTTATAAGCAGCTAATGAAAAATTGGGGTCGCTTAAGATGTGTTGCAATAGAGGAATATTGAAAGTACTCTGGTGACAGAACCACTAATGATGAAATGCTGGGAAGGATCCAAGAGATGAATTTGCGGAAAGATATAAGAAATCGTGACATCTTGATAAGAGACATACTGAGATTCGGACTGAAGATGGTTTGTAGTATACTACATAAGTACCTATTTGCCAAATAATAAATGCCTCAAATTTCAGAAATTGCTCGAAAACGAAAAGAGTTCCGTCCCAAGATGGAAGAAGATGGAAAGAGAGTTTTAACATCACATTTTAACTTTTCCATATTGCTTTTAATATTCCGCTATATTACATGTTAACTTTTGTTTTGTAAATTGAATCTGTCAGAAAACCTGTTATCGACAAACATTTAAACCTTGGGAGTACCTACGAAAGCAAATTTCATTGGCATAATGTCAGGTTTCGACAGCGAAGTCGATATTCGAGTTATTTAATATATTCCACTTTTTCAGATACATTGCAATTTCCTATTATGTTTTGTAAACTTTTTATATAGTACCTATTACTTATAGACAGCTCCTTAGAGATCTTGTATTCTTGCTACATATTATTATTTTAATTGTCTGGGTTAGTCAAGGTTTACTAATATTTTAGTTTTTAGAACAAATTAGAACAAAAATAGAAAACTGTGTAATAGTGAACACATTTGCAACTTCTGTTGACAGCATCGATTTGTAATCGCTTTTTGATTTCAAAACTATCGTTAAAAACAAGAATCGTTTTTAGACCCTTAATTAAAGGTAGAAAATACATTTAAAACATACTTCATGTTTATTTATTTTGGAAATAGACATTTCTCAACTATTTGCATACTCGCTCACCTAAGGGCCGGTTTTATAAAGTCTGGTTGACCGACGGTTATCTCAACCACGATCAATTGTCATGGATACGATTGTTTTTTAAGAATCGTATCCTTGACAATAATTGCTCGTCGTTTAGTCAACCATCGGTCAACCAGACTTTATAAAACCGACCCTTAAGTCTTAACGATAATTCAACTCTCAAGAGTAATAAATAATAAAACTAATAATAGTAATGTAATAATATGAATAATTATAAACATATTTTTAATTCTGTTTACATTATAACGAATTGTCGATTTGTAAATTTGAAAACTATCCATCGAATATTAGCAAAAGTTTATCAAGAGCTTAAGAAAGATTACGTCAAATTAACAAACTATGGAAGCATCCTAGCTTACAATTCATTCAGTTACTTAGTAAAGAAAACGAATATCTTACCTATATCAATAATCAGCGCAAGAATAAGTTTAATGTATGTAGCCTACACTAAAGACTTGAGAGTTTCAGACCTGCAATATAAATGTGTTAGAACCAAATTGATGTAAACAGATAAAATAGGTCATTGATGTTGCGCTAAAGTCAACATCAACGACCATACCAGCTTTACGGTTCCGAGGATCTCACATGGACATCCCTGAGATGCAAAGTGACATTTCGGGGCCAGAGGTGAGAGGTGAAAATCACCACCGTTACGCTGAAGAGACGAGAAAAGTAAGTGTTTTTGTAATTCCGTATTTTTCAGATTTTAAAATATGTGGTCATGTGGACGCGTATGATGATATGGAAAAATACACATTGCCTACAACGTTTTTTTTTCTGCAAAACTGATCGAAAGGGAGAAAACCACAAACATTTCCAGAATAAAGTGTTATACAACATTTTAGTAAGGTTATTCAAAGAAAACTTATTCATATTTTAATTATGGAATACTTAGTTTCAATTAATTGCGATAACTATAAATATACATTTTTAGAAAAAAAGAAGTAGTGTAACTAAAATTGTTATAATATCCTGTAATTGGAGCAGTGTACATAATAACATGTTAAATGAAAAGTGTATTGAATAATAAAATACTAAATTTGCTGTACAAGGATCGAAGTTCTCGAAACTTTCCTAATTATATGGAATGTAAAGCTTGCTTTAAGCCATCCAATAAACGCCAACCGATTTCAGCAAGTGCAACATTGTATTTATTGCACGAAGAATGGATTTTATTACATCAAATGTTAACTACGAAATAACGTTTATTATCAATTTAATTCACCACTATACAGGATATACTCCACACAGCAATAATTCAATGATGAATTCCAGAACTTATTTAGAGTCGAAAAGTCCAGTTAAACGTAATGATGTCCTAAACGTAACCGTTAACGAGTTTTTGTTTATTTCATAATTTATGTGGTGAAAATTTTAGTTCAACGAAATTATGAAATATATTTTTTAAATACATTTTTATTTTTTTATTTAGTACTGAGCCTGTACTACTTGCAAATTTTCTAACTGTTCTTGGTATTGCAGTCACATTATGGATTGGTCTGTATTTACATGTATTTTACATTACAATGATACCTAACATTACCTAATGATGATCTGGGGGGATACAGTATAAACATTTCCATTTTTTCTTCGTCTGTATAAATGTTTTCAGTAAGTCGGTAGTTTTCTATCTTGCTTTTTATTAAAGATTTATAATTTTCACAGGTGACAAAACAATAATTAAAATCAGTAAGCAGGGGCAAGACCGATCGCAATGTGTAGTGGGTTGTTTATATTGAAATGGTAAAGTGGGCGTACCATTTAACTTGCAATATGCCTATATTGCACAATAAATGGACTTCACTGAATACCGGCAGTAGGCATTGTATATCTTCATTGGTTACAGTAATTATAAGCAGTAAGTACTTTGGTAATGGCGATTATAGGGGATTATAGTGAGCGTGTAGTTCGTGTAGTTTGGTAGAATATTAATCCATGGAGGTCCCGTGATCCCGACGGGTATAATAAAGTGAACCTGTGTACACTTGATAACTAGGCCGTGAGCACCATCCCTCGATCCCTGTATGTATAATAAATAAAAATATTAAAATTGAAAATACCCTTACACCGTTCCTACAATAAGGTACTGCATTCTCAACGACCAATAACATACAATTGCCGACCATGCACCGCATGATCAGGCATACATTACCGGTACATTACTCTGTTTACGCGCGCTTCAGCTTAGCAATAGACTGTAGAATTCTTTCGAATGTGGATATCATAGGTACACTAGTTGTATACGCGTAATGACTGATTTCGTAGCCATAGCCACCAAGTGAGGACCATATTGCTAAGAACAATCCGGAACTATGAAATATACGTCACAAAACTGTTGTCTGCATCACTCAGACTCTGATTATCTTTGACTACGTGGAATGTGATCATAATATGTGTGTGGGTATGTGTGTACGTATATTATTCATCGAGGATCATTATATGATTATATGGATTTGCAATTGATATAGAATTATACGATTTATATGAGGAATTTCAGTATAAAAACTACCTATGTATAGTACTAGTTCTTAAACACCTTTTGTTAGTAAAATATTACTTTTATAAAAGTTACCTATTCGTTGATTTGGTTAATTAATATAATATAATAATATTTTCTATTATTATATTATAGGTACTTTATTCTAATTTCAAAATATAGATATAATATAGGAAAGACAGTATTAGTCTGAAATTTGTGTGGATGAAAGTCTAGTGTGTACTATGATGTTAGTGTATAAAGGGTAGTAAGGACTATTTTCTCCAAAGAAATAAGCATGCTTGTTCAGAAAACGGGGCGCAAATATTACACTTTGAACTAGCAATCCCCTCCAGAATCATGCTATTATACTTTGAGATTAGCATAATTATAAATTCTACACGTTGGTTTAACTATTTGTCGTCATCATTATGTAATAGAGTTTGCTCTTTGAGAGATTATTAATGCAATAATATAATAATAAACTCTCGTTGTATCTTAATATATTAGTCGTCAAAAAGTAGTTGTAAGAATTGTAACGCCAGCGGAGCTATATATAGAAGATGTTTCGAAATTCCTGTCCACAGACTCCGGGATGGTGTCATGAAATAGAAATCGAACAAAAAGTACCTTTAGAATTTTTCGAAGCACTGCTTAATGGTATAGCTCCGTAGTATCCAGTGTTATGGGTGTACATCACTTGGTACATCATAAAGGTAATTAACTAAATGGCGAAAAATATAAAAATACAGTCAAGATCCAAGAACTGCTTAGAGCTTGGAAAACCGTTTCGTCTTGTATAGTTGTATGCGAATTTGAGAAATCAGTCCATCGTCGCGTCGTATAAAATAAGTGGCCAAATATGCAACCGATTAATGCTGATTTTTATTTTAGCTCTCATTAATGAAATTAAGCCTTTAAAATATGTTTTTCTAAGACTGAATTAAATTTGAGTAGTAGGTACCTACTGTTCAGAAAAGTGAGACCTTACGTACAGTTCTAGAGTTTTGCGCGCTACTGTCAGGTGAAATTAATTAAAATCTGCCCTGGCGTGCAAGTGATGTGTGACGTGTGCGGTATTATAACATTTAAAAGACTGTAGAAATATGGATGTACTTAAACCTTGTATAAAATACAGTTTTCAAATTGCGAATTTTTTAATGTTTTATGTAGTACCTACTTGGAGAACTGTACGAACTATGGATATAACGTGCTCCGATGTAGCTGGTCGCCGATCAGTGCAGGAGATACTTATATATTTTGTTTTCGTTCCTTTTTAATGTTCTAAGCTGTTTACTTTACTCATAATTTATTAGAAGCGGTTCACTGTTACCTTATTTTGATGACTAAATTGTAAACAGGGTAATGGCAAACTCTTGTAAACACATCGCCCAGGAATAATTTTGCAGCATAATCATAGATTTTATGTTTATTACCTACCTGCTATAAAAGCGACACTGTCTTTTGGTAGGAAAGCATCTTTTAATTAATAAAAATACGTTTATTAAGCCTGTAACAAAATTTAAAGTCACATCAAATTTCTTAAAATCACTTTCTTCTAACATAAATATTATCTCTAGAATTTAATGCCATTACAATAACTATTAATGATGGCGACAATCATTAACATGAATAATTTTTTGTAAGAACTAATTTTATTTATTTGCCCACCTTCAGTTAGTCTATGCAAGTTTGTTGAAATATATCATAATTCATATTTCGCCACTGAAAAATTGTGAATTATCAATTTGACATTTGTAAATTCAAAAATGCAGCGAGCCTCGCGCTACTGTTTTTTTTCGTTTCTCTTTAGTTGGACTAAAGTCAGTTGAACCTGTATTCCCGACCTACTACGTTTGAAGCGTAAATAGGTAAAGAGGTAAAGAACTATTAGTGAGAGTGAACGGAAGGTATTCGTATGTCGTATATTTTAGCTGTATAGCGTCGACCATATCCCGTCATATGAACAGATAATTTTTTTTTTCTTCAAGCGTATCATAATATCCGTATTGTTGTACAGAACTGGCTATGTAGAAGGAAGTCATTTTGTTAGTAGTCAAAAAATGAAAATAATGTTACTAGTACAATAATGTGTTTACGTATCCATGGCAACGACAGTATTTTGCCCATAGCTCCGCCCCCAAGGTTAGTAGAAGGGAGAGCGTTGTCCTGTCGAAATGACTTTTTAGGAAATATTTATTTACAGCAACAGAATATTTTTACACTTGAAGAAAAAATAGTATATACTATTCGGAGTAGAACGTCTTATTTGTGTTTCGCTCACTTGCACAGCCTCGGCGCGTGCGCCTCGGCCGCAATATGAGCTCAACACAAAAAGAACTCTTTCTACTCCTAATAATATAATATACTATTAATATATTTGTAAACAATTATATTATTATCTTGAAATATTATCGATTGGATAGCGATGGAAATTTTGTACCGATTTCTCATTTTTTTAAATAACGATTCAAACGTCAATACAACGAAATGCGAATAGGCATTATTTATTTAAGAAATATTGTTATGATAATTTTTTTATATCTTCCTAAGGTACAGATACCGCTTCTTGCGTTAAAATTTTAGTGTTGATTTTACTTTTCATTTGTTAATTACTTGAAACAAAAATGTACATAATCTTAGTATTAATTGTCTCAAGAGGATTTTGTTGGAGATTAAATTTCCGAATAATTATCGCATTTCAACCGGTAGAAATACGGCTTATTTAGGAAAATAAATGTAAAAGCGATTCCCTCGATGCGTCTTATATTGAAATTTATCTATCGGTAGCGTATGGTTTCGGTTTTGTAAGATGAATAGCACTTCGATTACGTAGTCTTTTCCCAACATATTTAATAAATTATGTTAAAGCATTCATTAGATGTTTATTGGATAAAGAAAAAAGAATAAATGTATAAACCAGAAAAATCCATTCAAACGAAAGATGCAGAAGTAGAAAGCTCTTTTGAATTTAATATCCACCAGCGCAGCGCCGCCTTGCTCCAAATCCATCTACAGATTAGTAACAAAGAGAGTAGAGCGAGCGAGACATCTACAACGTTTTTGCTATTTGCTCTTCATTTAAAATTGTCCTAATTCGAAGAGCGAATGCTGTATCTTGATACGCAATCTGACAAATCAGTTCTATCAACCGGTGTACATCAGAAGAGATATCAAAACGGCGCCGCGCCGGCGTGTATAGGTACTACGTACTACCTTCAATTAAATGGATATCGGTTAATTCTATCGGAACTTGAAATTGAGTTTAAACGTGCAGACCTAGGAATATTACATAAAGTTGGGATGCTATCAAATCTAATTTAGTTTAAGTCGAAGACTTTCCAGAACATTGTGAATTTGATTATAAAATACACAGTTAATGATTTTACGTAAAACTATCATAATGGAATAATGTAGCTTATGTAGAAAAAATGAAATATTTAGTTAAATGAAGTATTTGTTTAATTTTATAATACTCTCAAAAGCTACATTTAAAGTTTGTTTAAGAACTCTCGCTTTTTAAATAAAAAAATGTAAATATTTATAAAATATAAAAATTGCTATTAAGAAAAAGTACAACTGTTTAATGCACGATGGCTTGTGTAACATCTGTATTAATTTGTCAATTAGCCATATTAAAGTAACGCGATAAACCAGTCAAGAGATTGAAGACCCACAAGGGAAAAGTAGAGGTAATCATTGGGATTGGCTTAGTGTCTGACAGAAGGGAGTTGAAATTTGTAAGCCGTCGAGATCGTCCACTCAACTGCGCCAGTTTCAAAGTTATCTATATAAAACTAAAAATATTTTTGTTATTTATTCGTAATTAAACGATATAAGTAAAGTAGATAAAAAGTTAGTAAAATTTCAGTAGTATAAGGTGTGCATAAATCGGCGAAAAAGCTACTTAATAATTATTATGTTGCGATACAGATACTACACACATTGTTTACAACAAATAGTTTTGGAATATGTTTATACATTTCAACTGTTAAAACTGTGCAGCACTGTAACAAGTTCAAATAGACCGACAACTATATTTTCTAAGAAAGACTTAAGATTACAGAAGTTGCCTGAACGTACAAAGTTTTAAACACTTTTTACTAAATCTTTTTCAACTGTGTAGTGGGCACTTCAGTATCTTTCCAAACCTGCAAAGTTCGGATTTGCACTTGAGCACCTAAAATGTTTCGCAAGATAACCCATCTTGCTTTGATACACCAAGTTCTAATTCGTTCTGTTGAAAATCTTAGAAATATTGAAGTTTAAACAAACAGGGAGGATTTTTTAAGGTGAAACATACACCTTTGCGTCTCAATAGGATAACTAGATTTTTTTTAAATTGAGCATTGGAAGAGAAATGTTGGATGTTTTTTTTCGGAAATGTTTCTTGTGACATGGCTATACTCACAATAACACTTCTAAGTTTATTTTCCACCATTCCATTTTAAAAAACTCGACTTTATCTTATTGAGATGCAAAGGTTTCATGTTAAAAAATTCTTGCTGTATACCTGTACAACGTTTTCTAAAGCAGTGAAAAGAAGCCTTTGCATGTTTAGGCTTAACTGCAGTTATGGTTCGCGGAAGATTCGCCTCCCACATTTCGCCCCCCACATTTGGCCCCCCACATTTCGCCCCCGCACATTTCACCCCCGCACATTTCGCCCCCGGGAGATTACAATATTTTATTTGCAAAGTTGAAATAAATGAACGCCGATTTAAAAGTTAATTAGTTATTTGGCCTTAATGGCATCTAAGATAATACTTAATAATATATTTATTATTATAAAATTAGAAAGTATAATTATTGTAGGCTATGCCTCTTAAATTTTCTAAAATATTTCTATTTTCAAAGTCTGCAGCGATAGTCTGCAAGCGAGCTCTAATCGCTGCGTAGGTTTTATTTCTCACAGACACTAGATTCCCAGCAATCAACTGCGCAATTTCATAATGGACAGAAGTTTGCTGCTTCTTGGGTGTAGGCTTCCACAAGAAGCTAAAAACCCACGGTGCCAACCTTCTACGTGGTTATTCGTCCTATGCCCATCCAGCCCATCTTCTATTGTCCTTTCGAAGACGTTCCAGAGGGCAATAAATAAATAATAACTTAACTTTAATTTCATATGTTTCATTATTTAAAATTATCCTAAAAGATAAGTGAAAGCCCATCAAAATAGTCATTAGATGCCATTAAGGCCAAATAACTATTTAACTTTTAAATCGGGGTTCATTTATTTCAACTTTGAAATTAAAATATTTTAAGTTATTAAATTTTTGTTAGTGTATTATTATAACCCCCGGGGGCGAAATGTGCGGGGGTGAAATGTGCGGGGGCGAAATGTGCGGGGGCGAAATGTGCGGGGGCGGAATGTGCGGGGGCGGAATGTGGGGGGCGGAATGTGGGGGGCGAATCTTCCGCATCCCGCAGTTATATGATACCTGGAACGTTTTAGAGTTCGGTTGATATGTTTCTTCAAAATTGTTGTTTGTGCACATTAACTATTAGTACCTACTTACTATTACCAATATATTTCCTGATTTAAATTATTTCAGTATAATGTATGAAATACGAACTATTTGTATTTCAGAAAAATATAATTTTTGGGATCCAGATATTTCTAGAATAATATCAAGTATTTCATAAATGTTCCAATTAATTCTTCCAATTTTACTAGATTGTGTCTGTTACGTATTCTTCAAAAATTACCCAGTTGTTAGGTAATTGCGCAGGAAAATTATGAATTCTTTTATTAGGAGAAAAATTCATAGTCTTAATAAATACCATAGCATTTAAGAGGTTAAATTTTTAGTCATATAGGTTGAACACAAAAAGTCATTGTATACTTGCTTGCAATATTTACGTTATCATTATTTAAATTTAATTTTTATAATAGATTAACAGAAGTCTAACATTCTGATATTCATTGTTGAAGATTCAAGAGGTAGGTCCAGCATGAAGGAACATTTGAGATTTACTTGGTATCGATTTTCTTCCTTTAAAAATTGACAATTGTGTCTCAGCGCGTCTTCTGCTAGAAATAAACTTATGATTCTAATATTTAATAAACTGCCGACGTCGAAAGAACTTTATATGTGATTGTATTTACTCAAAATTTGTCACAACATTAATTTTATTATCCGTGTTCTGTTCCTGGTGGTTTTCCAATTTCATTAAAAGTTAGAAATAATATATTAGAAATTAAATTAGGTAGGTACCTCTTCCATATGTTGACAGCACTGGCTTGGATAGAAGTTTGTATTTTTTGTTATTTCGTTTCATGATTTTTAATATAAGTACATGCACTACGAGGGTGTATGTCAACCCATTTAACACTTATATTAATATCAACAAGCATCCCCCCACCCCAAAAATTGTTACAAATGCTACATGTCTCTCGAATGTGTTACGTGCGGTGCGTCATTTAATCACAGAACTGTAAGTCGCTTATTTTGAAAATTTCGTATTTAGTAAATTAGGAAATTTCGCTTGTTAATTTATCAAATACAAAAAAATGTAGATATACCCACTGTTATGCATAATCAACGTAAATAATTTAAAATAATCTATAGTCTGGGAGATTGCTTTTACAAAATCATTGTTAATGTTATCTAGACACCGAAAATACTTAGTTGTAATAAATTAACAAAATATTTTAAAATTCATCGAATTGAATTGATAAACCATAATTAATCATAAATGCCATCCTATTGAACAGACTTCAGCAATATTAACAGAGTAGTAGGTACATGACATGACGAAAGTAAACAGAAAAGCGCAACATAACATTGAGCATATTATACAGATAGGCAAACAAAGTCTCCCTTTTGCTTGTTTGCGAGATTTATAACCTGAATTTCAATGTATTATAAACACGGCACCTACTCATTAAGAGTACTTTACATTCCTTAGAAACGGAACTCACGTTATAAGTTCTTATATTAAAGCATAAAAGCTCAACGTATAAAGAAATATGAAATAGGCAGCGGAAAATCTATGTCTGTATTAGCATCTGCAAAAAAATTGCTTAATAAAAAAGCTTTTTAGGAGTAATGAGCTTTTTAATATATTATTAATAATCATTCGGATGAGTTATGGATTATCCGCGTAGTTGTTCGCCCTTGCAATTAAGCTCCAGCCTGAATTCCTCCCAGGACTTTTATCCCAGGAGTATTTTTAGCTTGACATTTCACCTCAAATCTTTAAATTTTATATTGGATTAGATTATCTAGCATAAAGAATGCGATTTCAGTGGTAAATTGAAACTTAGGAAAGTGTAGGTATATTAATCTACGAAAATATGGTTGTTCTGTTTTAACCATATGAATTATACTATATTAAGTAATGTTAAGCAGTTTATTATAATTATGTATCTAAAGATAGGTTTGCGTAGAATTAGAAATGCAATAATATAATATTTACCTACAGGTGTTATGTTTAAAAGATTAAACATATTTCTATTTATAGCAAACACAGAGAGAAAGTTATAAAAAACTGGTAGTAAATTCTGCTTTCGTGATATTCTATTGTCCTAGCGTGTTTCAATATTTCTATTTGAGCTGATCATTACATATTGGTTACTGTTTGTATCGAACAAATTGAAAATATTTAAATAGAAAATCGACAGATCATGGTCATGTAGTAAAATGAAATTATTAAACATATATTATTACTTTATTAGCCATTTCTTAAATATATTCATATACCAAGGGTATTGTTTTAAATTTATAAGGGTTACTCAGTTAACTAAGCACTGTTACTATGGCTTCAACTGTTGGCCACAGTATTAGACAGATTTACAAATCTGCATTGGGACTTAGGAATATAGGGTGTCTCTAAAATATGGTGCCATAGCTTAACCACAGATTCCGGGGAGCAAAATAAGCCGATTTAACGCAACTTACCTTTATCCGAAATTGCTTCGTTAAAGCGCTATTCAACGCCAAAGATCTTTAAATAATTTCTATTTTTTTAAATGACAAAAGATTGTTTTTAGCGATTAGGATGAAATTTTGGATGTGATTCTTTACTGGAAAAAGGTGTTTTTTGACATCATTTTTTTGTTCAGGAGTGTCGCGTAAGTGCTCGAAGGTTGATCATCCATAGGCAAAGAAGCTCATATTTTTTTAATAGTTCGGTCAATAGTTTTCTAAATTTTTTTACAGAGAGACATTATTATTTCAAATATTTTTCGTTTCTTGTTCGATTTCGGTATCTCTCATAGTTTAGGCTGAAAAAAAATATTTTGATTGGCTGCAGTGCATTTCTTAAAACGATGTAGTAATCTAGTTGTCCCGTATGCTGAGAAATAAATGACGAAGAGACAATTTTTTGCGTAGAATCAACTTTTGCATCCGGGAAAATGGTGGTCACATTGAGCATTTGCTGTAAATCTATTAATTTACCGGTGGTACAAAATAAGCTGAACCATTGATTCAGAAATGGTTCAGATTATTTTGCGCCACCCTTTACATACTTGCTAGTAATAAACTTTATATCAAATTGTCTCTTCATGATTTATTTCTCAACATACGGGACAACTAGATTACTACATCTGTTTTAAGAAATGCACTGCAGCCAATCAAAATAATTTTTTCAGCCTAAACTATGGCAGATACCGAAATCAAACAAGAGACAAAAAATATTTGAAATAAGAATGTCTCTCTGTAAAAAAAATTTGAAAACTATTGGCCGAACTGTTAAAAAGATATGAGCTTCTTTGACTGTGGATGATCAACGTTTGACCACTTACGTGATCCTCCTGAACAAAAAAATGATGTCAAAAAACACCTTTTTCCAGTAAAGAATCACATCCCAAATTTCATCCTAATCGCTAAAAACAATATTTTGATATTTAAAAATATAGAAATTTTTTGAAGATCTTTGGCGTTGAATAGTGCTTTAACGAAGCAATTTCGCATAGAGGTAAGTTGCGTTAAATCGTCTTATTTTGATCCCCGGAATCTGTGGTTAAGCTATGGCACCATATTTTAGAGACACCCTATATATAACATCCCTTGACTTGAGCATTATGGATCTGTTTATAATTAGCGTAAGTTAATAACATATATATTTGTAATTGTACAATAAGGAATAAAAGTTCCCTATATGTTATGATTTGTGAATACAATGTTACTAGGAAATCATTTATCGACAATGTTTAAATTAAAATTTAATATGGCGTTATCTTCAATCCTCATCACGTACAGTTAAACACAAATGGCTTTGCGATCAAGGTAAGCTGTGAAAGGGGTGGCGAGGTGATTATAATTGATTTTAAGTTTTAATTTGGTAGCAATTATGTGTAATATAAATGTCATATATATAAATTTCGGTTATGTTTTAAAAGTCGACAAATCAGTAGCGGCGATTTTTGTGAAGTTAAACATTCATAAAAAACTATAAATATTTCATTTTATGAGCACTGATTACATAAAAAATATTGGGATGGAGCTAGTTTTTGTTCTTTTAAAGAAGAATAAATTATAGACGGGCGGTTTTAGTTGCGGATAAAGTGCTTGCATGCCACTGATGTAGCTTGCCATTTTATTTAAATAAGGTTAAAAAAATAAATTAAGTGTTACCAATATTAATAAATTGCTAGATTGTAACATTAGTTTTGATTTTTGCCTCCCACAAAGCTATTCGTGTTTAGCTGTACCTATACCAAGTAACCCTTAAAATTTCAGCTCTAGTAATCCATGGAAATTTAAGTCATGAGTCATAGATAATAAATATATAATTCATGAGTCATGATTCACAAACACACACACACAACTGAATGATTTTGCATTTCAACTTCAAATTTGCACGACAGAATTCTACTTAACACTTAAACCTGAAACACAACCAGTTTCTCTGAATAATCCCACAGAATGGAAAATATTTATAAACTGTTCGTACTCCACCGTAGAAGGTATAAATTAAATTTCCATGGATGACGAGAGTTGAAATTCAAATGATCACTCGGTATGTGGAAAGTCAATTTTGATTTTAATGGTATTCCTTTTCGTTACCTAGAAGGATGTTTGTTCTTCGATACGGACGACCTTTTTTCATTTTATTAGTGTTTAAAAATGGATTGTGGTAGGCTAGCATTACTGACGCAGCATCAACAGAAGGGGGGAGTATATTAACTGTCGTTAATAATCCCTATATGCGAGATTTAATAAGTCACATTTCATTTTTTTTTATTTAGGGAATCTTTTAAATGGTATAAAATATTAAACCATAAAATATATAATTCTGATGAACAACTACAGCATTTTCTTAACTATTACGCAAGTCTGTCTAGCTTTAGAAAAAATATCGTGTTCGTGCTTCGCATAGCTTCAATTAGAACAATTCTGTCGTACGATGCTCTCGTTAATAAACGTTCAGAACAGGACACGATCTTAAGACACGCATAAACTAGAAAATTAAGGAGCATGATAGTAGAAGTTCATTAACAACGTCACGAGTGATTTGGAGCACGCACTTACTTTCAGAAAGCAATAAATTTTTACTACGATTTGTCTTCTCAGCTGCTCTTCGAATAAAAGTTTTAAAGGACGATTTTAAAGTTTCAAGGCGCTGCGCTGAGGCGGATAAATAGGATGGAACTTCTTCAGATGTAACGTGAATATCCAACACAAGCAAATAATAAATTAATGTATCATCTGCTACTATATACAGCGTGAAACAATAAGGACAGGATGCCCTGCTGAAGTAGATAATAATAATGAACGCAGTTTTACAGTTTTGATTGTACCAGAATACCAAAATATATAATAAGTAATTTGTTTCTACAAAAAGAACAACAAGATTTAAAATTGTATTCGGGGTTTTCCTTCCTACACTTACGGGGAAGCACTATCATGCGCATGCAGAAACATACATAGGCATCCATAGTTGGGGTGACTTTAAGTTATTCAGAAAAATACCGTCCCGTGTTGGATTTGAAGCAATTGTTGGATTTGATGAAATACGCTGAGTGATTGCAAGCATCACCACCGCTCAGCTATTCGGAACGGGACCCCTTTTCAGTTTTAAGTGTAACATTGTAAAAGTACTTACTGGCACTGAAATTTTATTCTGCACGCGAATTACTTAGTAAATAAATTATGAAACTATATATTTTAGTATTGAAAACACTTATATGGAGCCGAGTTTCTCGCCGTCACGAAATCATCAGGCTGGCAAGCGCGGGCAAGCAAGTCGCCGGTGGTAGAGTGGGAGGTGTACTAGTTGCAATCAGTTGTTACCGTTGTTAATTATTGTTAGTAAGTCAGTGACTGTTCGTCAGGAACTATCATAATGTACGCCCCTTTATCCTTAATATGTATTATACCCTCCTCACGAGAAAGGGGGTACTCTTGGTGGTCTAAATTGCAAAATTAGCAACATATGAAGAGATTTGGCTGAAAAACCACAACTCGGGACGAAAGCTTCAAATTCACCCTAGGGTGTAGGTAAGGGGTAGGTTTCGGGGATTAAATTGCAATATTAGCAATTTTATTCAATATGCAGGTACTTTAGCTGAAATTTTATAGGGGTATTGAGAAATTCAGAGCGGGAATAAAAATTTCGCCCAGGATAAATAATTATCCTCCCCATTGACGTTAAGTTCGTCAAATAACACATTTGTCGATTTTAATGAAATTGGATATACTATAGACTTTCCTTTAGTGCGTGCATATGGATACATCAACGCTGTTTCCCTCATGGGAGGGGGTAGATTTATGGGGATGGAATGGCAAAATTAGCGTTATTTGTTCTGTTTTGTGAAATGTGATAGAGGTGATTTGGAAAATAAAGTTCTGAGTCAAAAATACACGCATGTAAAAATGGTAGCTCCCCCTTTACCAACCCTTAAAGCCGCGATAGAACGTATCTCGTAAACAAATCGATTGAGTTTGTTGAAATTGGATATATAGACGGTCTTTTAGAATCCGCTATATATAACTATTTTTTATGATTACAACTCATTAGTTAAATATCTGGTAGGTTTAAATCGTATGACACATTTTCCAGGTGAAGGATTAAAGTATTAAACACGAAAACAAGGTTAAATTTACTGGCTAATTAACTTGAAAAAGTTTCTAAACAAAAAAAAAAAATTTGTCTGAAATAGGGGTTCGAGAAGAATTCCGAAGAAGAGTACTACACCATAATAATTGAAGCACGCAGAAGTTAATAAAAAAATAAATGTTTGTGTATAAAAACAATTAAAGTAAGTGTGCTGTCTGAAACAGACCCTGAAAAATGAAAATAAAATTGTCGTTCTAAATCATTTACAAATCACCACATTACGTTTCTTGCTAAACTACATTTCCGGGAACGGGAAATGCAACAGAGCCACTAAGTATGTTTGTTTAACTGATGCCACAAATCTTTGTAATACGATATTTTTGTTCTCCTTTACTTCAAAGGTTGTTTAGTTATCTGTTTTCCCGATTTCTAAAGTAATTCAGAAACGAGTATAGCATGTAAAATAATTTTGTAATAAGCAATAAGAATATTTTTGATATCGGCTGAAACAGGATAAGACAATGGAATAATATGAGCCTCAGAAATGATAGGTAATTGAATTATTAGGTATAGCAGAAAAATGTTTAAGAATATCACGTTGGGGTCACTAAATGTTGCGGAAGATGATGTAGAAGTTGAACATTGAAATGAAATTAAAAACGTAATTATTCGGTTACATGCAAAATTGAAGTGTTTACCTACTACATTTAATAGAGTTTTTTAGTACTTTAGCGTATTATACTGTAATAGTGCTCAAAAACTTTCTCGTATTTCATACGTAAAACCAAAAACCAGTTAGGTACACTACCGAACTTGGTTAAATAAACTTGTAGTTACACCTAGGAATTGTGCGTTATTTTATGAGTTATGATTTGATTGCAGTTTGTGGTTTCATTTTGACATGCATCTACGTTGAGGTTTTAATTTACATGCAAGCACTGATATGAGTGGTTAGGTGCCGGGAGAAATGTTAAAACTTTGATTGTAAGGTTGATAATTGCCATGATTTTCTGTTCCAGCTCATGATAGACTAGGATTCGTTATAATTCGCAGAATGATCTCGGGATAATAGGTACTACAGAAGTTGCAAAAACGTTTCCTGTTTTTTGCTTGTTATGAAGTAATGAGCTTTGCTCAATATTTTACACAAACATAAAGGTGATGAATGATGCCTTTCCCTGGTTGTATTACTGATATCTTGCATAATGATCTACATTCCTTTCGTGGCGTCTGGATTTAGTGTTTTATGTACAGTTAAACAAACATAACTTTACGGTCGAGTTGGCCATGGAAGGCGTGTGATTATTTGATTTTAGTAATTTTTTTATTTGGTAGCACGACGTGTAAGAAATGTTGGTTATGTTCTAACAGTCGATAAATCAATAGCGGCGATTTTTTTGATGTTAAACATTTATAAAAAACTATAATTATTTCATTTTATGAGACAGGATGGGTACTGATTACTACTAGTACTAATTAGGAAAATAATACACAATATGAAGTCGTCCATTTTCGTACTTACCAAATTAAATGAATACGGACACTTTCGTAGAGGGTAGTGGGAAAAAAATATTACGTAATTGTAACTATATTGTAAAATTTGATATGCTACATAAACCACATATTAAAATTCAGTGTAAAATGATCATGAATAACGTACCAATAGAGACAGTGGACAGATGGTAACTATATGGAAGTTACTGCTTCTTTAATTTAAAGTCAGATATAAGTTTGATTGAGATTTAAATAATTACAGCTAAAAGTAAGCTAAAGAAAATAAATACAGCAAGAGTTATAACGCCTGGATCATAGTGAGCACACACATAACTGCTCTAGTGATATTTTGTTGACCAAGGGAGGGAACCTAGGAAAAGCTAAAAAATATTTTATCATGTAGTGAGGCAATACGGGTCAATACGTCAATAATCTTATTGATACGGGACCTATAAGTTTGCTACAATTCTGAGAAGAGAACTTGCGTGAATGTATTCCGTGTTAGTAGAAACCTTACGAACAAACGTGAATAGGGTCGTATTAATATTATTAAAAAAATGTACATTTCCTAGAATTTTACACAAAAAAGGTTAAAGGTAGCAATGGATATAATAAGATTGAAGTGGGTAGCTTATTAAGTATTTTATTGGTAGGTACCTATAAGTATTATTTTATTCGTTTTTAAACCTATGTCAAAGTCAGGTTCTTTTAAATAATTGTAGCATCTGAATAAAGAAACCTTCATCTTTTGTTACATAGACGTACACTAGTAAATTCTAAATATAGAATACAAAAAATACTTAATGGCCTTTTATTATTTAGATAGTTAGAATAAATAGTAACAGTATAAATTAACATTGACCATTCAAGTTGACATAGTAAACGTGAAAAATATGTTTCCCAATCAAACTAAGCAGGTACGTTACATATAGCAGCTGATACATTCAATAAAATTGTATCGTTTCTTCCATATTAACTATATTTTAGATAGGTAATTGAAACTCAAAAAAACCACGCTTGACGCATACACGTTTCAGAAGTGCGACTCCTTGGGTTGTGTTTGTAAGGCTTAGCGGAGTCCAATAAGTACAGACGAAGCCTACCTAAAGAAACCTTCGTAAACTTTTTGTGGTATAGGGTTTTTCTTATTTGGCATTTCCATACCAACCAAAAGAAAACCTAGATCTGTTCATTTACAATGGAGTCCGGTGTACCTACGTACCAATTATGTGACTATTTATCGACAAACTATTTGCAAAAGACTCTATGCGCAAGAGGTACTTTCGCACTATCTTATTCCACGTGGAGCCCCCAGTGCGATGATCAAACTAGGCGGAATAGATTGCGGGGATATTATCTGATATCCAGAAAGCCAGTTGTATTAACTTAATGCGTGAACGACCTGGTTTAACATTCGCCTTAGATTATGCGAATTGAGCTATGAAACAGAACAGCCGTTCTCTGACTTGTTCTGATGAGTCAAGATTTCGGCTATGGGTAGCTACTGAGACTCGCGTGCCTCTACACCGGGTGATTGAGGTTTTCAGGTTATGGGGCCATAACAACCCACCTATAAAGAGAATATACGAGAATATACTATACAGAGTAATTTAAAAGTACACCGAAAACTAGTAGGAGCTGATTACTGCAGTCAAATTAAGGAAAAGAGTCAATATAACCCATGGTCCGAAAATGTCTGGTTGCCGAGATAAAAACCGACAAAGATGGAACAAAGAATCATTAATTTTATTCATAAAAAATTAAGGTATTTATTAGTGTGTTTTCAGAATTTTAAAACTATCCAAAAGGTGGTCAACCAGATGTCCATTTTGGTGTTTTAAGTCATGACTTTTTTGTCGTTTTACTTCTGGTAAATTCAATAGTGGATTTGAGACCCCCAATGTTAGACAAAAAGAAAAGGTACTTTTGTTGTAGAACGAAAATTTGCAAATTTTTGGAATATCTCCGTTTTTACAGGACCGTTCGTATGGCCCATTTTGGGTATCTGAATTTCAAAAATTCAACCAAATAAGATATCGACTCAAATAAATGCAAAGGAAACAAACAAATTTGACGACTGCGAATAGGATAGAGATTTGATTGAATTTTTGAAGTAGCAGGTGCCCAAAGTGATGTGCGGTGATACGAACGGTCCTGTAAAAAAAACAGCGATATTTTAAAAACGGTCCACGGTGTCGTCGCATTTCAAGAATTTAATTTATCTCAAGCTTAATAAAATTAAGGGTTAAAACCGTTGGAGTTTGTGGGTGTCCGGTTTTATCCGCTTAGTATAGAGTTTTATTAGTATATTATTTAAATTATTTGAATAGTAATATATTGTAGTGTACAGAGTATAACAAACTGCTTGTGCACACGAAGATAAGAAATAAAGTTCATTTCATGAACATTGGTTCCGAAAATACTTTCTTACGGAGTTATATATTTCTGATGTAAGACTTGTTCCTTCAGATAATGTTTACTACAATATCTTTATTAAATGTTGTTCGGCATGTAAAATAATCAAAACTGGTACTCATGTTTAAAGTTGATAAATCCAGCCGCTTACTGGATAATTAAATTATTATGAAAACCCGAGTTACCACGAAAATTTAGAAACTTTGTACTAGGTATGTGGATCAAATTCTCGCAACATAGGTTATGATAATAAAGAAGTTCAAATGAAACCTATCCCCAAACGCTTAGTTTTCCAGGTACAATCCAATAAATGTTATTGGATTGTAATAAAGTTGCAACTAAGAAAGGAAGAACAAGGAAGAACATGAAAATTAAAAAAAATTGAAGTTGGATGTAGAAAGTGGATTAACAAGAAAGAAGATAGGTACCCGTTGGGGGACAGAGTACTTAAACAACCAAAATATGGTGGTTTACCACGTAAAATACCTACCTTGAAAGACAATCTGAAAAAGGCACTGTCGCGAAAAGGTAGTTGCAAACGATAAGAATAGTTATTTGTTTAACAAGGCAGAAAAGTAGCAGATTTACTGACGCAGCTGGTATTTCACCAGCCAAAACAGTAAATCTGCATTTCTGCCGTGTTGAACATATAATTTTTTCTCCGATTGTTTACATTTAACATTAATTTAATGATTATTTTTAATATTTTTTGTGCTATTAGTATCAGCAAGCATTTGTTGCTATGCAGTTTTTTTATTGGTTGCTATGAAAAAACATACTTGAGAAATGTCATTCTATTTGTTGCGAATAAAATAGTTTAATCTTGTTAATTCGTAAATATTAATTAATTTATAATAATATTTACAATGAAAAATGACGAAGAAATGTTCACCCCATCCGAAATTAAAGAAATCGTGAAAAATATGGAACTTAGATTTAATTAATAAAAATTTCAAATTTATTAGTTTTTCGAAGCAACCTGATTTTGAATGCTACTGTCAGTAAAAATGATCACTTTTGCCTAGGCAGTAAATGTGGAACTTTGGAGACAGTCAAATGTCAGTCAAAGCATGCTTTTACTGTCTATCGGAGAAAATAGTATATTATATTATTAGGAGTAGAAAGAGTTCTTTTTGTGTTGAGGTCATATTGCGGCCGAGGCGCACGCGCCGAGGCTGTGCAAGTGAGCGAAACACAAATAAGACGTTCTACTCCGAATAATATATACTATTTTTTCTTCAAGTGTAAAAATATTCTTTTGCTGTAAATAAATATTTCCTAAAAAGTCATTTCGACAGAACAACGCTCTCCCCTCTACCAACCTTGGGGGCGGAGCTATGGGCAAAATAGTGCCGTTGCCATGGATATGTCAACACATTATTGTACTAGTAACATTATTTTCATTTTTTGACTATTAACAAAATGACTTCCTTCTACATAGCCAGTTCTGTACAACAATACGGATATTATGATACGCTTGAAGAAAAAATTCATTTTTCGCAATATCTGCATTGTAAGTTGATCATTATTAACAAATTTTTATTACTGTAAGGCCCGGTCTTTCCATCTCCTACTAAAGCTTCTATTAGCTAATAAACGATTAGTTGTCATGGAAACAATTCTTGTAACAATGGTATCCATGACAACTAATCGTTTATTAGCTAATAGAAGCTTTAGTAGGAGATGGAAATACCGGGCCTAAGTCTAACTTACATTTCATTTACTAGTTACCATGGTTGCAGGGCTGTAATATTTACTTACAGTCCTACTCGAACTGTAAGTAAATATTACAGCCCTGCAACCATGGTAACTAGTATGTATTTATGTATTAAGCTTACCCTTACTTTTGTTCAGTTTTAGGCTACCTAATTTTATTAAAATATATAAATGCCATTTTGACAGGTCGCGGTCATAATTCAATTTTAACTCGTTTTTTATTACTTTTCTTTGATTTTCAGGTATTGCGAAAAATAATTTACTAACCGCGAACTATAAGTGGTCACTTACAGTTCATGGTACGCAATATACTATTAGTTTATATTAGATGTCCTGATTCTTATCACACCAAGAGATACTAGTGTTATAATAATTTTATGCAAGAGAACGTAATTTGATATGATAACTTACTGTTTTTTTAGTTTGAGCCATTTTAATTATGCTGTCGAGCTAAAACGTTATATATTATGCTAGATGCTATTAAATTATAGCGGGATCGGCTTATTATTAAATATTACAGCGATTTGGAGAAGAGGAAGATAAAAAATTATTGACTATTTCCCATTTTCCTGGGTATGCAGTAAATTTGATGAATATAGAATTTTCATAATAATAATAATAATAAATACATTTTCTCATGAAACATTTTTGTTTTTGAGCGCTACTAATCAGTATACAATCAAATCAATGATGTCGTGCAACAGGGAGTGACCCGTGAAGGAATTGCATGCAGCTAACTTCGAGATTAACGAGAGCTGATTATACGAGTGGTTGAAAAACGCAATTATAAATTGTAATGTTGCAGTAGTTTGTAATCGAAGTAATGCATTTGATACTTTGCGACAGAATGTAAAAAACATTACTTTACTTTGTTTACGATTGGTATAGGTACTTAATTAATGCGAACATGATAAAAGCAAGATTGGTGTCTCACTAAACGCATAAAGTTTCCTCTTGATTTCTTTTGTTCACAACTCTGTCTTTTATCTTTTATTTCCAGATCAGTTAACTGCATTGTCACATTGATTATACAGGCGTTTGATCCTATCAATTTGTTTGCGAATTTTTGCATAAATAGCATCATACAAATTATCTTATTTTTAAATTCATTTTAAGTACATACGTAATGGATTAATGTTAGGGTCGTAGTTCTTTCATATTTCTACATTAAAGAATAATTATAGAATTTTGTAGATATTTTTCAACCGATAACGTTTCGATCCAACCTCAGAATATCAGTTTATGTTTATTTTCAAATATGGTTACAGTTTTGCCAAGGATAATATAAGTAATTTTTTCAGATATTTACTGTTAAGTAACGAAGATCCTGCTCTTGTTTACGGTATTGGTTCCCTATATTTCAATGTCGTTTGAGATTATTTTTGGGTATTATGAGTTTATGACTATTATTAGGTGTGCACATTTCAAACAAGAGTGAAATCAAGTTGAATAGAACTTTGTTTCGTTCTTCGAAAACAAAAATAAGGAATTATGGTGATTGTAGTTAGGTGTTTAGTAGACTAATAAAGTAGAATTAGAAGCAGAGCCGAGTTCAAAAGGAAGTTGGGATTCCTAACTATTATCGTTATAAAGGTTCAGGTTAAACAGGTCCGTTTCTAAAAGAATCACGTACAAAATAGATGTGAATTTTCGTGTATGGGTGTATGGTCATATTTATTAACATCTAATGTTAATTTTGAGAAAAAATAGTAAAAATAACGTAAAGGTTAGAGATTAATAAACCAAAATCCGCCGCAGATAAAACAGACAAACGGTCAATTGTAAAACGCTTAATTAAATTTGTACTTGCAATTATAGACTACTGAACAATTCAGTAGAGCAAACAGATTAATCACCGTTGGATAATCGGTTTTCTGATCAGACACTATGTGATAAAAAGTTTTAAAGTTGCGAAAGGTTTTGCGCCTTTCTGTATAATGTAATTAATCTCACTGTAACAGTGGACAACGACATATAAAACTTTAATTTGATTAATAAAGCTTATAGCTATTTATTAGCATTTCCCTCACGGATTATAATGTATGCAATTACAATGAACTATAACGTTCCCTTGCTCCCAGTCCTATTTACAATGGGAAACTGTGGATGGCATGGAGAGTTTTAGTCAACACGAAAACGCACTTACCGAAAATGGATGTACTATTCTAATACGGTATAGAAGCTTTCTGTTACTAAATCTCCAGCTATTAATACATTACTGTTAACAGAATGATTCGAACTATATTCGATGATTAACCCAAAAAAATTGAACAAATTTGAAGTTTTTTTAATTAAATATTGATTACTTTACCTGAAAATTTAGGATACATATGAAATGAGTAACAACTAACTAATGAATCTAAAATGGAAAAATTTTAAAATTGTGCGACGTTTCTATTTATAGGTTAATAATGGGTATTCAATAAAAACCGTGTTATAGTAGGTACCTAAGCTGTGATTCTATTGAAGTTAAATGGAAAAACAGCCAATTAGATTAGGTTCTTTTATTGAACACCCATACGGATATTTTTTAATACTTGGGTAATAATTGTAATTTATGTTTAACTGCATTTAATTCTGATGCAGCTCTTAACTCTGCTATATGTTTTAAATTGTAGCTCCTCTTTAGATAATGGAAAGAACCAGTTGGCAAAGCTCAATATACTTGTTGATTCTTGTGAACTGAACTGGAACGTTGAATGAACTTAGTAGGTAGTACCTCATTATAAAACTTCATAATCTACTGTATGCAGGGTGTCTCAAAAAGAATGGGACACTGTTGGTGATAGATTCCTTAGGTTAAAATTATCCGATTAAACACCTAATATTATTGCTTAGTAGAAAGTCCTCCCGTAAGAAGTTACAGGACTTCGACCTCAACGTTTTATTTTCAAAAGTAAATATTATTATTTCGAAGGTACTACTCCTAGTTCTATTGTTCAAAATAACAGATTGCCTTAAAATACCTATTGAAGTTTTGGGAAGTAACTATGACGTACAATTATCAGCTATCCATGATCACAGAGACAATGATTAGTGCTCGTCAATCACAGTTAAAAAGAAGTGCCTCACCGCGACATGAACATAAAAACTATGTTTGACTTTAGACGTAAACCATATCCCTCAGCATTTGCAATTCGTTACTCTGCGGCATTTTCGGAAACACAAAACTGCAATTTATAATAATTTTAAACTTGTAGTTTTAAGTGGATGTATATTTTCATAGAGACATGTTACAAATAAGTAATTAGCAGTAACATCCGTGGCTCCTTACTTTATGTAATTTTTAATAATATTTCAAAACTCTAAATAATTGAGTTATTGTTTAGTACCTACACTTAATGCAGAATAGCGGTTTTTCTAGATAAAAAAGTAAGAAGAATTAAGAATGCTGCTACTTTTTTACTCAGCAACAGCTTTCTTCATATAAACACACATAACAACGACCAAAATTTATTGCTGTCAAATTAACATCGTCTTCGATTAATTTTTATATCACGTGTAAATTGAATATTTACACTCGCTGGAAAACTGTCGCTTTTCTTAACTTGTACACTGTTACACTACTGTAACTACTATTATATACACATTTATGTATTTCCGCTATATAATAATTATTAATCGCTGGCACCAAGCAAGACTGTGAAAATTACTTGAAAACAAGGACATTTCCCATTGAATATATTTTTGAAAACGTTTTCATTGTAATAATGACGAAGGGTGGGAAAATGTGTTCACTTAAGTATGTCGTGATTATTAAACTAGTAAGGGTCCTTACTTCGTCCACTGAATATGTGGGGTATCTTACTCAAACGGTACTGAGTTTATTCAAATGATGTGCTTTAGGAATTACTTTCGAGGGTACAATCTTAGGAGGAGATTCTGTCAAACTAGAAAATTATTACATAGGATCCAACAGGAGCTTTGCAGCTTTGACCTCATTTTGGTGCGCATCTGTAGTTTACACGCCGGTGAACGTGCCTAATGAAACATTACTGCTGTTTCCAGGTTATGTCCTATATCACACTGTACACAAAATATGACGCCAGTAATCAATGATTTGGTGTGTGTACCCATTTATGTTTGCAGATTTAAATTTTGGTGATTCCTGCGATTTAATGTATTTAATATTACCTAACTGGCCGAGAAACTGTTAACTATATGATACTGCATACAGATACATATACAATAAATTAATATGTTTTAAGAAAATAAAAAGACATGCTTCTACTTAACTGTTAGTGAGATAGTGTAATAAATACGTAGAGATCGGAATTTTATGAAAAAAAAAAAATGTCAAAGTTTATCATTCATAAGTCATAACATATGAAGCTTAAATATTCTAACATTATGAAATTATGAAACACTTTAAAAAAAGTAAGAGTGTTTGATAAAAAAGTATGAACTAAATATGATTTTCATAAAATATGAAAATTTTCCGTAAATTTGAAAAAGAAAACCAAAATATGATGAAATATAAAATTTTTTACTGCACCAGTTAAACCTACTTGGGTATATGCTATCACAGGCGAAAATTCAGAGATTCGGAACAATCTGAGCAATATTAAAGAATATGAAATTTCATAAAATTTTGATCTCTAGTTATAAGCTAAAGCGAAATGTGCGTTACTAAGCTCATTTTCTTTGTTTTATATCGTACCTACGTTAATTACTTTTCTTCGCTAGTGCAACACATTCCTATTTCCTAGCACACAGAGAGTGGTTTGTTTGTCTGTCAAGTAGTAGTGAACATAAGAAATCAAATATTTGTGTTGATTTTAGAGATAAAACATTTTTTAAATTCTGTTAACGTATTCTCGAATTTCAAAAAATGTGTTTAGGTAGTACCTGTATTCGTGTAAATAATAGATACATAATGTAAACAATTTAAACATTTCTTAATTGTTTTGGTTTATTATTTAATTTACCATAGCTTGAAGCTAAAGCAATATACCAGTTCGCAAAGAAATGTATATAATATGATAATATGTAAGAAACAAATTAAAGTTTTTAATATATTAGATCTATTCAAATAAAATTAATCTACCTACGTGAATTTCAAATCGATTAGTATATTCGATATATATTATACGTTTTGAAATTTAATCTGTTTCATATTGTAGCTCTTTTTGGTTTTATTTAATTATTTTTTTCTTCAAACGTCAGAGACAGCTCTATTCATAAACAAATTTAGTCGTTACTAACGCGCATAACTAGTTTAGCCAGGATCAAACCCTATGTATAATCCTACATATTGGGATTGATCATGGCTAAACTAGTTGCGCGTTAGTAACGACAGGGACGATTTTACAATACTGGTATAAACCTGGAACAAACTAATCCTCCGACAACTGCCATGGTTACAATTGTTACAAAAATTGTAACCCTGGTAATTGTCTGAGGAATAACTTATTCCAGGTTTATATCGGTATTGTAAAATCGGCCCTAAATTGGTTTAGGAATACGGTTTTAGAACTCCATAGGAATAGTTAAATGTTGACTTCTCTGCAGTTGTTGCTTGAGCAAAAGTTGTAGCGGTAGCAAAAGTAAATAGAGATTTGTGATTGATTCAAAATTTACTTTTACTGTCGCTCATAACAATAAATTGCAGAAAAGTTTTTAGAAATTGTCAATTTGGTCTTTAACGTTTCTAATTTCCTAATATTTTTAAATTATAAATGCATTTTCTACGTTTGAAGAAAAAATAACATGTTATATCGGATCAGCATTTGCTTCTTCTCTCTCTTTTTCAGTTTATTTTATTTTATCCAGAATAATGTAGTACACCTTAGCTTTTCCTTTCATGTTGCTGTATTGATATATTGTTTTTCTCCTAATTCTTCAATTACCTTCTTTAGATCGCTTTTTCAGCGCGTTTCGGACTTTATATATCATTTTAGTTAGCCCCTGTTTCCACACTATTTATTACCCATGTTGTTGATTCTCAAAAGCCAGCCGATCGCTGATTCAACTTTGCAACTCTATTAAATGGTTTAATTCAGCTTTGTGTTTTCGCATGTCTTATGAACTTGGGTATTTGTAGTTTACCTATTATTATATAGTTGTGCAGTAATGAAATCTCTATTCAATTTTAAGTAACTAGAAACGATGCAGAAGAAAACGTGGGATATAGAAAAGTTGGGAAATAAAGTAGTTGTTAAAGAACTACATCAAGGCAGTAGAACAGCAGAAGCAGTTATTTCCATAAATCTTCAACAAACTATAACGATAACCAAAATCGATGGAGAAAACTCAAAGATGGAATAATCGAAGGAAATACTATCATGATCAGCCCAATATAAAAACCACAATCGAAACCCCGAGTCAAAAAAGAAATAATGAATATGATAGAAAATGGAAGAAAAATATAGAATGTAGAAACGAAAACTATGTAACGAAGATATAAAGAAGACCTGGCAAACAATAAAGCCGGAAGAGTGGATTTCATGAGTAGCGCGGGAATTTAGGGTGGAAGCTTTCCACATAGTGCTACACTAGCAAACGGGTTTCGACATACTAAATCAGAAATCAGTTACAACGATAGAATTCCAAACAGCCATAATGATAATAAGAAACCAAAAAATGGAAAAGGCAATAATTACCAGAAACGATCATGAGACTCGCACTATAGGTAAAGAAGACTAAAATTATTGAACTATATATTATATTAGTATAGATGAAAAAGAAGGTGCAAATTTATAAGACACATCCTAGAAAGAAACAAACGTTTTGTTTTGATTATACGTCATATCCTGTTTATAGTATGGTTAGTCCGGTTCTTGCGATGCAGATGTTCAGTTACCTACGTACCTATCTCGTTGACGTTTCGGTGATTTTCCTAGAAGTTTTTGGCACTCGCACTTTAGTCTTGCACCTCTTTGCAATAGAAGGTTATTCATTCGTTGAACGTGCTGTGCCATTGTTTTCCCCTTCCTCGGCTCAACTTACGATCTTCCAATGTGCACGGTTCCTCATAATATTTTCTTGAAAGCGGAAATCTAAGCCGACGACCCCGTGAAGTAAATTTAAAGAAACAGGCCGACAATAGAAAAAAACTGGAGAGCTACTAGACTGAATCCAAGGAATCTTCAGACGGACGATGGCTAGTCACCTATAGTATTAAACATGTATCGAGTTGGTTCTTAATCCCCTGCAGGTAGGGGAACAGTTGGTGAATTGAGACCCAGGGATGCTAAGTAGTGGGTGCACCTACTGCGCTATAGTTTTCACCAGCAAACCTAAAGATCTCATCTGAACAAGTTTTCTGAAATCTACCAGATAATTCTCAAACCATAGATGCTAGTTTGTACCCTTTAAAATTCTTCGAACAAATTATAATAATTTGTACTAACCCTGTATACAGGGTGTTTCTTAAATGGCGGACACGGAGAGCACTACGCGATTCTCATCTTAAAACTGAGTTGAAAAAGTATAGGCGATTTTGTCCTAATGTATTTAGTTTCCGACTTATTCGCATTTTAAAAATTTTAAATTTGACAACATTGCGCATGTTTGCACGGACTTTGTTTTAAACGTTTTTGGTGTTTTAGTCAGGCAGTATGAACAAGTTTCCTAGGTAATAACCTCATAGCTACAATGCACTGTTGCAACATATTGAAAAAAAATTTAACAACAGATATTTATCAGAAAGAATGTCTTCGGAGGAAGGAATACAACGTATAAAAAATTCCAAATTTATTAAGATTTAATATTTGATTGATGAACAATGCGGAACGGTTAAAATTTACCGGTTTTTCCAAAGCATAAAGGAATTTAATCTCAATCTTTGACGGAGAATAACTCTGAAACTAGCGAAGAACGGGCATTATTGTATTATATTTTTCCAATTGGTATCTGGAGGGGAATGTAGTACTGTGCTCCGTGTCCGCGATTTAAGAAACACCCTGTATTTCCATGTATTACAAATATACGCATTAAAGAAAAAAAATATTATGTCTGAGGCCTCTTCAGCCCCTTGTATCCAGGCTTGTTGTACACTTGTTCGGCACAGTATAACACAATTGGGACCCAACTCAACCACGGGATTAGGTACGATCCAGTTTATGTTTAAGTTAATCTCGAGACCCAACTCGATACCAGCCAGTAATACTAGTTCGAGTACCTACTAGTATTAGTTAGTAAGGTGTTCCAAAAATCGTTAAATCGATTATTGTGTAACAACTTCGTCACATGTGAATAGAAAACTGGTAGTAATATAAAATTCTATTAGGTGAAGAGTGGCATTTAGATTAGTGCGAGTGGAAAAATAGGTCATTCACAAACTTTTAAATTCTTGTTTGCGTGACTGTGTACTCAGTTCCAGAAAACTACTTTATTAATATGATAATATGACAACCAGCATATAACGTCTTCAAAATACAAGTCCGAATATAAAGACTCTGCTAAATATTTCTTTTCTTTATTAATGAATGTTACTGGCGGTAATGTATAACTACATAGTAATTCTGTAACTATATACAATCGTTTAAATTAATAAGGCACTGTAGGTCTTAAACATGAGTATTAAAGAACACAGCAAACGACTTAATTGGATATTTAAAAAAACAGTCGTTTTGTTAAAATTTGCAAGTAAAAGTTGAATGGGTTTTTAAGTTGAAACCATTACTCAACCACCATTTAGTTAGACGGGTAATAGAATTTCATGATTCCATGATATAATAATGTGTAGTTAAAAAAATTTGCTGCCGGCAAACCAATGATTTATTACACGCACTTTAGTTTTTGTCCTAGGAACGCCGTTTCCGCGAGAGTCTTACTATTATTTATCTTCGAGGGATGCCACTAATGTGTCAAGTTAGATTATGGCTCATTTCTCCCCAGCACGAGGTACTGAAGTAAAGATATGTCTATGGAATGGAAGTATTTATAAAATGTCTTTATAAATTTTGCAAACTATGTGATCTATCGATGTTGGTATGTTAGAAGCTACCCAAGAATTCACCAAAATCTCGATAAAAGAGAAGTTGTTGAATGGAATGTCAGGGTAACATGCTGTGATATAATAACGATGACATACAGGAATCTCCATCTAGTCTATAATTAATGTTAACCGATGGATTAACGCTTTATTGTATGATCCAAGTTGATCATAATATTTAATAATCGAACCCTCATACGATATTATCTATGGCCATCCTTTTCTAACATGAAGAGAAAAAGTAGTTTCAAAATATGATGTGTTCTTCAGGAATTAGCGTTAATTTGCAGGTAAACATTCTCTCCCTTTTAAAATTTTTAGCAAGGGTGCAAAATCTTAATAAGTGTTACATTATTTGAGCAATATTGCTTCCAGATTCTCAATTTGTTATACTCAATCCCCAACGGAAAAAAATCGTGTACATTTTTAAAGTGAATACATATTCTTAGGGAAAAGTTTTGATTGAAGGATGACGCGGGCCGTAATCTGGGACGTGCTTTGTTGCTCTATGCAAATTAGATTTTTCCCCGAAAATTTCTGGCAAGGAAACTGAGCCGTACGAAAATTATAACACTACTCTTTATGCAGTCGCGCTTTTTAAATTAATCTGTGGGTATACATCCTTGCAATCATAATATCACTTATCAGAGTTACTGAAAATCACGAAGAATAACGAAGGAGATACATATTTGGGTCTTTTAAGTGTGGTTTGTGTTTATTTGAACGAAACTACATCATAAAATTAAACATGTTGTTTATAAGTTTAAAACTATATTAGCTACCGAACCAGGCAGAGGTAAGAAATAAAAATATAATTTGCTACATATTTAGAACTAAGCACATATTACTATTACCTAACATATTTCTTGAATAAAAACAGTCTGCATATGCACCATTTTCAACGTCGTGAATTTAACTGTTGTGTATTGTTCTGAAGTTAAATGCGATCTTTTGTGCAACAACAAACTTCACTCAACATGAATACTAGCGATCGCGACGGTTAAAAGTAAAGTAGAAAGTACCTTGGAAAGTACCTACATGTATCGAAGTCATTAAATCCTTGGAAATTCGTATGTAATAGACGTAATTTTGTAATTTTTAAAATTGCTTTATAGTTAAATTCCAGAGTTGGGGATTCTTTTTAGACATCCTTACCCAACCTCACCAAGGTAGAAGGTAGGCTTTCTCAGTAGGTAGCATAAAAGTACAATAATGAAGTAGAAGAAAGCTACTTGTTCTTTATTATTCTAATCTAATTAGAAAAATAGGGAATATGATACATTTATACAGCATTAATGCAACTATAAATATAAAAATCTATATCGACGTATTTTTCTACAACTTGATACAGCTTCTTACTAAACTAATTAAGCCATTTGTTAAAAACTTTTTCCAACGTTATTGAAATAAGAAAAAATCTCCTGTTAATTCAATAATAATGACGTAGGTAAGTAAAATAAAACAAAAAAAGCAGTGTTTTCGTTTTCGGAAATATTTCGCATAGGTACTAATTATTAAAACTTCTTTCTTGTAGGACTACGACAGAATACAATTTATAAGTCTTGTGAAATTTAAATTTGCTCTTGATCCTAAACTATAAACGACATTTCCATTGTGAGTTTCAATGGAGGGGTGGTCCGATACATATTATTTGAAATATTATGTAAATTATTAAAATTTAATACTAGTAGATATAAATTCCAAAGTGAGATACCTATAATATTCTTTGATAATTTTTAAGCAATCACACCATGTTTGATCTGTATATAAGGCTGAAGGAATACGGGCAATGGAAAAGCGTTTATGTGGGTGGATTCAGTAAAATAAGACAGTGTTGCATGATTTATAAATAATGTTTAGAAAAATTAGGTTAATTTATTTATTTCAAGGAATATAAATCTCCTTAAGATAGATTATAATTTCAAAACTGAATTTTAGGCTTTGTATAAGGTCTAATATCTGTAGAAATAAATTCAATTACGATAACAAAGGAAATGACTACTAAATAAAGAAGTTCTAGGATTGTTTAACATAGAAGTAAGCACTTTGAGATTGTTAAGGTTAGGTACCAACTTTATAAACAAATGAGATTATTAACTTCCCCTTATACCCCATATGTTTAAAATATTTAATAAAATATTCATGTTCCATAATACAAGTTTCGCCATAATACTAATATACGGAAGTGCTGTTCAAGTTAGGGCTGTAAATTAATGATTAAATTACAACCTTCACTAATGTGACCTTTTCTACGGGTTGGAGCTTAATAATGTTTCTAGTAGGGTTATTGTCTACTTCTCTGTGTAATCGAATTTGCGAACGGTTTTTATTATATTTTTATTAGGATCCGTGAAATATACGATAAATATAGATACGGTGATTTTGGAATTTCAACGACTTCTGTAAAATGGCAGAGTGCAGCAATTTTAAAAATTGTTAAAAATACGCGTAGCAAATATTTTATTAGCAATGAATTACGAATTAACATGACAACTTTCGAATAATTTTCTAAAGCATCCCTCATAATTATTATTGAAAGACTTTAGGGCTGGTAAACTTCAAGTTAATGGATTGAGGAATCCCTGTAATTTTTCAGCAAATTTTCGTATGGCAGCAATTGGCAGCCGTAACGAATATGGTTAGTTTAGATACCAAAAATAGCATATAAAGAATGTTTTGGAATATAGTAAATTGTAGTGCGTGTTTTGAGTTGAATATGTAACAGCATTTTATTGAATTTCTAATACAAACACGTATAAGTTTAATATTATATTATAAATATGTTAATCAATGGCGTTCATTTAAAGTTGCTATGAACATCATTATCTTTTGTGACGGTTACTACCATATAGTAGCAAATATCAAATTTTGTGCATCAGTTTACAATTAGATATTTCTGTTAATGTGTATTATGTTTCCGTTGGATTTTAAATTCCAAAACCAGGCCAGGCTGTTAAAGCTCACCGACGCCCGCCCGCGCCAATGCCAAATCAAGTAGTTTCTCGTACCGATGCTTCTCAAAGCTCCAGTAGTTGTATCGAGCCATCGACCGAGCTGCCAGCGTTCAACGCTTGGTGGAGTGGCGATCGCCGACGCAAAAAAGTATCAGGAGTCAAGATCGTTTCTAACGAGTTCATTCTACTTGTAGCTTCATCAATAATGTATTACTTGCTTGGACCAATAATAGAGACAGACAAATTTTGGGCAATAGAAATTCAGGAAGTATTGTGTAGAATTTCTTTTTCATAAGTATCACAACTGTGAAAATCTAAAACGAATTCAATCAGATCAGCTTTCATCCAATTTTATTGTACTTTAATAATATAAAATTTGTTTTACAAAATTTTGAAGACATTAACTCATTTCTAACCAGAAAGGTTAATCTTTTAGCACTACATCAATGTTAAAGTAATTTTAATGACGTTGACATTACTTAATTTGATATTGATCCAGCAGTAGATTGCACAGTAAACACTGTAGAAAGTTATTGTTTTTGTATGGAATTGTTTTTGTCCGATAATATGTATCAAAACTAATTACATAGTTTCAATTTTGACTGATTAATCTAGTAAACATTTTTACAACCCTGAATATAAAGACACTCGTGAGAGACAGAGAAAGGGCGAGAAAGAGAGGTTCTACGACCACGTTTATATAAAACTACACCACATCTTTTTCGTAGATGAACTAGTAGGGCTTCAACTGCGATGGTCACTTTCACCCAATCTAACACTAAAATTAGAACAAAATCATGCACGGCTGACCTCTTCGTTGCTAAGTCCTATAGTATTCCCACCTACTTAGCCATCGTGGTCTCACCTATGTATTATATTACAATAAATGCCGAATTGAGCGGCGCAATTAATCTAGCGTTTGATAACATGATCAGACGAGCTAAAAATTAGTTGTCGACAGAAAAATGTGCCGACAACGGTATGAACCTAAATAAGCTACATTACGCTGCAGCCGCCCGCCATCTTGCAGAAGAAGTGTAAAACTGTGGATTCCGTGCATGGCCAGTTTCATCCCTATCATCGTATTAGGTGAAACAAGCCGATGTAAAATAAAGATAGCAACAAAAATTACAATAAAGATTGGGCATTTAATCAAATTGACAACAATCAACATTTCTTCACCCCTTACAGATCATTAATTGGATAAATTTAGAAAGCAGACGTAGCTACCTACTTAGATATCTGTATGGTGATGTTATAGAAATATAGACCAACTTAAACCGATATCGATTTAGTATAAATTAGACGAATTGTAGATTTCACATTAGATTTCAGTCTATTGAAGATGGGAACGTGGTTTCCGAAACGCGTTTAGGCTTACTAAACTTTTTGTGGTTTTAGTGTTCTAATTCTGTTATTATTTTTTGAAAATTAATTTTTGTGGGATTCTAATATGAAATGATTTCAATTTTCTTTTTAAAATTATTAAGTCAGGTGATTCGATAATAGAGATGTTAGAGGTTCAAACATTTTAATTACTACACAAGTTATTTATTCAAAATGGAATCTCACGAAACTATATAAATTTTAAAAACGCAACAATTATTCTTTAAAGTTTCATTAATCAAATTTTGTGTTTTGAATTTTACAGGCAGTCTTCATAATTGACCAATTTGTTCCAGTGGGTAGGGTTCATTTACGTTTCTTGCGGAAGTTCTGCAGCTTTAAACGAGGGAGTTTTTCAATTCGCTAACCCAAAGACAATGACATATGTTAAGAAGCTAAAGTAGAACAGTTATAAATTTTCGTCCATTACAACTTCTGTTGCTGGTACTGCAATAACGTACCAGCGTTTTACGACTTTGATCTATGTTATTACGTTTCTTCGACTAAGCATTTATTTTTGTTTAAGAGGCTATGATTAAGCAGTAATTATTAATAAAATTATTAAACTTCTACAACGACTCGGTTAAGGCCTGTTAGTATTTAAACTATCAGGAATTTGATAAATAAATTCAATTGTTACTTCCGAATTGTCAAATTAAAACTGCTACCTAATTCTACATTTCATCTATTTAGGCTCCATTGATCGTCGTACAAATACTTTTCTTACGTATTTCCATTTTAGAAAATGGGAAAATAATGGACAACCACCGTATGCCTACTTGCAAATATATTTTTCAATCCTACACTTAACAAGATAATCGAAACTGTGAGTGATGCCGCGAGACGAGAACGAGACGAGAGTTGGGTAACTCTCGATCTCGTCTCGACTTCGAGACGAGAGTTGAACTTCCCTCTCGATCTCGAGACCCACCTCTCGTCTCGTTCTCGTTCTCGAGGCGAGAATTGTCGGAACTCTCGAGCTCTCGAGTTCGCACAAGAATTAAGGAACATGCAAATTTAAAAATGAATGTTTACAACAAAATGCAAGTTAACCTTGGGAAACCCATAAAACATCAGGAATAGTTAGGTACCTACTTAGAACGGCTTTAGCTTAAACAAATTTTAGAATGCTTTACTATTTATACAGAGACGTTTCTAGAATTTCCATCCAGGTAGTTTTCAGATTTTAGTAAATCGGATTATTATCCTATGGGGGTTTCAGGGCCGACTGCCGAGTATAATCATAAATTATTTGCAAAGCGTCTATTTTCTTTCGGATAATCTATACTTACACTTATTTTGTTATTATTATAGTGGTGGAGTGTTTTAAAAATTAAACAAATTAAAAAGACAATTTTTATTTAATACTCGTATCAGTCGTATCACAGTTTTTTACCTGACTACTTTCCTACTATAATCAATAGTTTCAGCGATATTAATTAAAATTTGTATAGCAATTTTGCCGCTAGCATTTAATAAATAAATGAAAATGTTTGTAATTATATATCTTTATTTATTGTTATATCTTTTTATTGCGGCATAAAATTTATAACCTAATATTTTTCCTAAGTTTTTTAAGAAAATCTGAATGACAATTCGAGAGCTCGAGAGTTCGAGAGTTCTTGAGGCGAGAACGAGCCGAGAGTTAAGCAACTCTCGATCTCGGGCGGCATCACTAGCCACACAGTGTTCGTGTAAAATTTCAGCTTGTTCAATGATGGGATGGTTAAATGTATTCGTTGTATGCAGTTCTATGTTTTATGCTGAGCTATTTTCGAAGATCCGTAATTTACGTTTCATGCAACAGGTATTATACAAAGTCAAAAATGGTCTATGTCTAGTAATCTTATATAACCGGACCATGTTGTTAGGCTATTCTAGGGATTTTGGAACCCATTCCAAGGTACCTACGGATAGGCCGATGTAGGATATTCTATTTAGGTGAACGGAGAAGTGTTTATAGAACCATTATAGAATTAGTTCTTTATCATAATTTACTTTTCAAATATGGTTAATAACATAAGTAAAAGCGTGTTGTGTGATTGATAGCAACTTTATTTCGTAAAGCATTTGTCAACTGTTTAATTGTAAACTAGGGAATAATATATTTTGTTCTAAGTTACGAAATAACATTTTTTGCAAGCGAGAGAAAAGTTTATCACCCGTGACACAGTCGAGCTTCAGAAAATGAATTTCGACGAGTGAAAAACTATACTTTTTCTAGGACTAAATGTATGTGATATATGAATATGACGTACGATAAATTGTTGTCAGTGACAAGTTAAAATTAAATGGCAAACGCAAAACTGTAAACAAAAAGCGACACCCGGCAATTTGATGTGGAAATTTGCTTTCGTCACTAGGAATGAAAGTTAACGTTATGTAATATTCTCTCACTAGTAACGGAATTGACGTTTTCGGCTGAAGTATCTCGAGTGAAAGATGTATTTTCTTATGTGGCCGTAGAAAAAACTGTGTATGTACCTATCGTTAAAATATTAGTTGAGACCTTAATAAACTAATAATAAGTGAATAATGTAATTTAGGGAAACGTAATTTATCGAGCGACAATTGATCGCGAAATAAAGTCCCAAACTAATTAATATATTTGATATTTTAATTTTTTGAAAACATTTTAATATATCTATCGAACCTATGGACTAGTATAAATCGGTTACGCACATTCTTTCCGCATCTTTTGGCTTATTGTTTGGGTTTGGGCTATTATTCAACTAGAAAATACGAGCTAACGAACAATTCGAAGTTTATCGAAGCAGTTCAATTTTTTTCATGCTTAACACATTTTTCTTGCAAGAAATAATATTCTATTTCCACATTAACTTAATTCATACAGCATTGTAAATGCAACAATATACAATTATTGAATAGAAATAATAGGGAAATAATAAAATGCATACGTGCTATTGGGTGTAAGTCAGAACTATAGATTTTAGATTATAGATGCAGCTTCCTTAGAATTGTGAAAACTTATATCTATGTAAATATTCAGAATAGAATAAAAAGTTGAGTGGCATTAAAGGACACATCTAATATGCTATCGTTAAAAGTTTTATATTGCCTACTTTTGCTCGACGTCCGTCCTACATCCCAATTCGCGTTCTTAAATAAAGTAAGAGAATTTATTTAATAGATTATATATTGTTGTTATATTCCACATCGGATAAGGAGATACACTAATCTTAATAAGGCTTATCTGGAATGAATTAACTTGTAAAAGTTTGTTTCCATATTTTAAGAAGGATTTTGTCCGCAGTTCAGATTTAACTATACCTTCCAAAAGACGTTCGATACAGTGCAGTAAATTAGTTATCTTTGAATGTATTCCAATTTGGCTAAAAATACATTGTCATGTTAATACACAGAATGTATTGTATTGTAATTGGCGAAAAATCTACACGTGACGATGTCAAATTCTTAGTCGAAAAGCAATAAATTCAAAAATGTTGTACCATGCGATTTAGGTTCTCAGGAACCATTTAAGAAATATATTGCTAAGATACCTATGTGTTTATAAAACATTAATTATTTTGATTTAATGCAGTTTAAATGGAGTTAGTAAACAAACCATACTGATATTTTATAGTGGTTATTAAAAGTTATTTCACAGTAATAAAAAATTTGGGTTAACGATAATCAGGTCTGGTGTCCAATACTTTGGCAAATTTGTCCCAATGTTTTTTTTCGGTTTGATATTTTCAAAAATTTCATTAAAACAAGTTAAAGGCTTGTTCTTTTCTTCTAAGTTTACCCGAAATACGAATTTATTAAAGTAAACTGGAAATTTTTAAGACATAAAAATGAGGTTAAGTTAGTTTTTGTTAATAGAAATTATTGTTGTTTTTATCAAACAAATAGTTAAAAATGTTAAGAGTGAAGACAATAGCTGTCTTATTTAATAGTTTAAATAGCCTATGTCATATTACTACTGTTTTGGTGATATAAGCATCATTTTATTGTTGTCCGATGTGGTAGCTTTTGCTTTATCATTTCAATATTGTTAAATGGATTTGTTGTGGTTGTTTATGTATTTATTTAATTAGGAGGTATTTAACTATCATTGGATACAATTTTCTATATTCCATAAGCTTGGATTGTTTCTGTAAATTATAAAACAACATTGTTAAAAATTGGTAAAAACTTTATTCATAAATTTAAATTAGTTAGTGGTGATAGGATTTTTAATTGCTGTTGTGTTTTATAATTAATTTTAATTAAATTTATCTCCAGTTTTGCCATTAATTGTTTTTGTTTGAAATTTGACTTTCTGTGTAATAAAATTTTGATTTAATTCAAATTTCATATTAAAACAAGAAGTTTGATTTTTTTATTTAAGGTGGCAAGTCTACATGCTATTTGGCCATAAGAACAAACAACGATTAGAATTAAAAAATACGTAATCCCCAGCTACGAAAATTACACAGATTGTTACTGAAATCTTCTTGAGTAACATATTGAAAAATGGGAGGAAAAATACAATTTATAAATTAATCATAAAATAAATAATGCATCAGTGCATATTGTATAAATTATCTGGGGATGAGTGAATAAATAATATACATGTACTACTGAAATTAGAATATGTCATTTAGACAAAGAATCTAATCAAGTACCATCTAAAATCGAATTGTTTAGTAAAAGTTTAAACATTATTAATCGTTGGTAAGTTATCCCCATAAGACTCAATGTAAATTGTATTTAAGATTGGTTATAATAGATGGCGACGTAATGACACGCGAGACAAGCGCTTCGAAACTTTTGAAAAACTGTACTGCTTCAATTTGCGGAGAAGTAAATTTTGGCTACGTATACTGTCGTTTCCATCAGTTTCTGTGCTCCGTGTAGTATTCTCTCTCTGTTTACGCCCAATTGCTCTATACTAAAGACAGAGTGAGGGTCAGCGATAGGAACAAACGAATGTTTTATGTTTTGCTAGGAATGTGCTTGATAGCAAATAAATCGTCACAATAAAGAGACCACTAAAAATAAAAATTCATTTTTTCTACATATCGATGGGATTTTGACAGAACATCGTAAGCGACATTTTCTCATTTTTTCGTTTTTTTTTAATTTCCCATACCACCACTGGTACCTATAGGGGAAGTATTGATATCATGAAATTTTCGAAATTGAGATTTTCACGGAAATGGGTGTTTTGGACCCCCAGGAACCCAAAAAAGTGGTCTAGAAAAAATGTCTGTGTGTGGGTGGGTGGGTGTGTATGTATGTATGTAACGCCTCTAACGCAAAAACTAGTGAATCGATTTTGATGAAATTTTAAATGAAGGGGTATATCGAAAATTCATCGACAAAATAAGCTTTTCAAAAAAATCCGAAACCGGAAGCGGAAGTTAGACATGTTTTTTGGTAGCAGTTTTTTCAGAAGCAGAATTTTGAAAATCTGAGTAGGGAATATGAAAGAAGACCATAATTGAAAGGAAACAGTTTTTGCCGGACTCCCTAACTTCAAAATGGCGGCCGCTATGAATTTTTCAAAATTTCGACTTTAACGCCCCATAACTCAAAAACCAGTTATCTGATCAGGTTCCGCAACGACATGTTTGAAAGCCCTTTGGGGGTACTACAGAAAAAAAAATTATTTAGTAAATCCAAAAACGGTCGCAACGGCGCTCTTCCAAAAATTTTGAAATTTTTGAAAAATTATTACAAAGAAACTGGCCACAGGATTTTGTTTACATTTCCTATACTTATTAAGCTCGGTATTAGCTACATTTTTGTTTTTTGATGAATGCCAGAAAGTCTTTTTAAAAATTGTGCCGAAACTTGCGAATTAAAAGTCTGCGCATTCGCGATTTAGGAAATGTACGACACTGAGGTGAAGAAATATGGGACATCATGTAAACTAGGATCCTTAATGTAAACATTGGAAAAACGCTCAAAACTACTTTCTAATAGTTCTCACCAAGTTGCGTGCTATGCGAGCGGCAAAATGTGCTATGCAAACGGCAAAATGTGCCGACTCGTTTTGATGGAGGTAAAACGATACACCTGACATCTATCGAGCCGTATTATAAACTTTTGAAAATTTTCACACCTTAATAGATATTGAATTACTTTTTTTAAAATACTCAGAAATATTTATTTATTCTAATTTGGATAAATTTGGTACATATTTGTTAAGCTAAAAATTGAATTTAAAACCCTGAGATTACAGTAATAAATCAATGTAAGTTTTGTGGTTAATTTGTTAAAATAAAAAAAATATGGAAACGATTTAAACCCACAGACCATAGCAATACCTATTTGGCAGAGGAAGTGAAATATGACAGTAACATAAAAATGGAGCAATACTACATATTGTTTTTCACTGCTTACCATATGTATTTTTTATGAAAAATAGTTAATGAAGAAACGTTAAAAAGAAACATTTAGGACAGAAATATTGAATGTAGCATTTTGCTGTGCCGGCAATGCACCTTTTCGTGGTAGGGATTTGGGAGAGCAGCGCAGTCGCGACTTAAGAGTTGCGTTCAATGGGCTCAGCAATTGTTATTGAATGCTCAGCGGTTTCTCGCTGAGTTAACCAGAATTCCCTGTTACGCTGTGAGCAGTTTTGTGTTGAGTTGCTGAGTCAATTGAAGACAGCTAATGTGTGAAAAGATCGCGAATGCGTGATGCGAACGTTTTATTTGTCTTGTAAGTTTTAGTTACATTTCGTTTATATGTTTATATATAAAAGCCTATTAAAGCTAACAATATATATCCAGATTTAACCACAGCAGAAATTATCAATGAAAATTTATAAATTCATCTACTATGCCCATATATGCATATACGCTCCATATTGATGCTTAAGGGTTGTACGCCGGGGGAATTGAAACAGTAGCCTGGTGAGCAATAATTCTTAGATATTGAACACTCATTCGAGAGAATGAAGTACCCTAGTACATTACATACCGTGTGTCCCTGGGAAGACGGAACATAGGGATCTTATAATGCTAATTTTTTAAAATGATCCACGAGTGCTTTGAAGCATTCGTCGTGAAACAATTACACGAATGTCACCGATCGTTAACGATTTCCACGCCGATCATGTATGATCGTCTCAAGATCAACATTTTTGTTTTGTGTTTTAAATGTCAATTTACTAAAACCAAAGACAATTAAAGGTTATGTTCATGTTAATTTTTTTTAAATGGGGTCCTACCTTAACTGAAGTACAGTTTAGAGCTGACAATCAGTAATCCCAGTTAAATTACATGTGAAATGTGAAAATTTATTTTAATAGGATGATCTTGATGTATGAACCGAAGAATTTGATGCGACAATCAGCTTTATGATGAAACATGCTACAATGCTAATTGCATGACTGTATTAAGATGAAATCAAAGAAAACTCGAATATTAATATCAGTTAAGTGTGTACGAATATGAAATCTTTATTTCTACGGCAATTTAATGTGATCAAATAATTGTTACATTAAAAGTATTTGATTTTTAAGGAGCCGAATTCTTGCATACCACAAAGGAAAGTTTTCTAACACAGGTCCACAGCATTATTTTATGTACCTACTAGTATAATTTTCGTAATTTCATTTTCAGTTTCTAATAATGCGTAACTTGTGAAAAGCCTTAATTGTTCACCTAATCCATCATAATGCATAATCTGAAAATGATCTTAGAACCATAACGTCAACTGCAAACAAATTATTTTGTATTTATTACCTTTATAATGATACTAAGTCTCATTTAATTTAATTAAAACACTTTCTACATTTACATGAACCAATTTGAGCAAATAATTAATAATTTTATTTCTAACTTATTTTCAAGAGCGCGGCTGTCAATTCGTATTGTAAATAATTGTTGAATCGGTTGTTAGTATAACGCACGCACGTATTACATCTGTATTAGCAAGCGCGTTAAACAGCTGACATAACGACGTCGACGCTTCCACCAAATAGAAATTCAAAGCACTCGTGGATCATTTTAAAAAACTACCATTGTAAGATCCCTATGTTCCGTCTTCCCAGGGACACACGGTATACCTATATATTATATCAAAAAATTATCTGTTAGCCGTTTAAAAATTTCATTATTAAAGCACTCGGGTATACATGATTTCTTTCTTATCATAAAGAAGTTTAAAAACGTAGTGGAAATAAAACATGGAAGAGACAAAAAATGAATTTTTCTTTAAGATTGTGGCCGATGAAATATTTCTGAATCTAAGTATATCGTGATTATGAAACATTGAAACTAGACGCTATTATGCTTGAAAACAGGCAATAACTGACTTCACTATAGAGGAAATATCCGGCTCAACTATAATACAGGAGTAGCAATACAATTTGAAGGTATTTTTAATACCTCGGAGGCATCTAGCAACATAATTTGTAGTTTAAGAATTGACATTCTACTCTTATTGGGTACTGCTATAATGCATTACGATGTTTAGGGGGTGCTAAATGCCAGAAGCATTAAATGTGTTTAATTTGATAATTTGGCAAAACTGTGTGTGTACATAAAGACCGACAATTTGCATAGATTTCCTTCGACAAAACTGTGCAGTTGGATAGATGTAAGATGTAAGTATTCATATTTGAACAAGTTCGTTTGTCTAGAAAATTATGTGCAAATGATGTTAGAGTTTACGTTTAACATGCAAACAAGTCCTTTTCCGGCTTGGCAAATGAAGCCATATTATGATTATATAACAGTAACTATTCGAAGTAAATTACGACGTAACGTAGAATTCCTTTAAATTGCAACTCCTAAGTAGGATGTTAAAACCAACGGATAATCGTAAATAAAATTTCACGCATTTTTTATTTGTAACTAAATATAGATAATAACATAATAAGAAACCATAATATAGTATTTCAAAGTACTTTACGTAAGTAGAACTCGACTTATAAAAAGAGGAACTTTTGTACGAAAAGTGATTCGAAATTAAATTAATCAATAATGAATCTAAGAGTTTAAGTTCTGATTTCTGCTGCTCGTCAGTTTTTTTTTACGATCTTTTGAATAATATTATATAATATACCTAATATAATAATTATTATAATATCAAAGTGTTGTTGTGATACAAATGTTGTAATATCTGCAGATCGATCAACTCCAAAAGGTTATTTTAAACATATTGGAATATTAAGGGCCAGTTAATCAATCTATAGTTAGCTCCTTGTTAAGTTAACCAATAGTGAATTGTCATGGATACGATTCTTGTAACAATTCGTACCCATGACAATTGACCATCAGTTAACTTAACAGGGAGTTGATATTATAAGCCGCCCCTTAAACAGTGAAGTCATGAAGAAAGGCTCAAAAGCGTTAAAATTGCTGGCTACGACTAATACATTCTAAGAGTTAGAAAAGTCAGGGCACTGATTTAATGCTTAAATGGTTTTGTATGGGTTAAGGGTATTGTCTGTTAAACGAATAATGATGGGGGAATAATAAATGTTTATCAATATTCTATAAAATGATAGTAAAAACCTAGTTGGTAGATCAACGCTTCTAAAATTACTTTCTTTATTATTCCTGAAATGACAAAGTTAACTTCTGGTATAATAGAACCTGAGAACGATAATTTTATCGAAAATATTCATGGTTTCTGTAGGCAAGTGTTAGTCGTTGAGATGTAGGAATAATTAGATGCAAAGACGACTAGCAGTTTGGTAGATAAAACCTCAATTTAGGTGCAAATGGGTAATCTGTGTTTACAGCTTCGCTCCGCAACATAATCGAATTAATCAACTGTTCTAATCAGCTGATACTTCACGTAGAAATCCATAATCAACACTAAAGCAGATTAAGCTCATAGGTATTTCACGATCAATAATTTAAAATACGTGTTGATTAATGTGATACTACGCACCCCGTAATCAACGTAACTAATTAGGTAGATATGTTACATATACGCCGTATTATCCTATATGAGCACACTGCGATCAATAACCAGAACAATAGACTAATTTCTTTAATCACTCCAATCATGTACTACAACAGTAACGTACTAAATTTATTTTATAATGAGAAATCGTTTTTGCGATTTTAGAATGAAAACAGAAATATAAACAAATTGAACGATAAGTAAAGGGTACGTTACGCTGCATATTAATTTGTTTACTTTCTAATTGTGTAATAAATATAATATAGGCAGAAATAGTTATCTCCAAACATAGCGCCTGTTATTCCGGAGTTGGTTTACTTTGATAAGGAAAAATGGAAAACACATATTAAAAGAACTTGCCAACTGCCTATTTACTGATTGTTTTATTCCGCATTTTGTTTTTGGAGAAAACAAAAAAAAAGGAACAAAAAATACATTAGTATAAATTATATATCAGGGTGCTGACGAATGAATAATATCGTTAGCTACAAGTTTTAGCAGCATTAATATTTTAGTATAGTATTTCAGGGGTTTAGGTTTAGCTCTTAATTATGAAATATAAACTTAATAGTGTACTGTTGTATTGATCAAAATAAAAAAGGTAACGGTATAAATATTTTATATATTTATATATTTTTATTTAGTAGGTCGAAAATAATAAATTAATATGGCATTTTAATAGTTAGCAACAATTTAATCGTTAGCGACACTTTACTCGTTATAACGTTACTATAGTAACAGAATAACAAATAACGTACGCACCTACAGCTCTTGCAAGTTTACAAAGTTGAATTGAATGGGGCCGTGTCCGGCGCTGATATAGTTTTTCAAAGTATAGTCAAAATAAAAACATTTTGGCGGCAAATTTTACTAATTGTAAATACTTTTCATTCATTATTATTACTAGTAACGGGTATTTAAATAACAAAACTAGAGTTAGAAATCAAGTCGTAGGAGAAGAATGTAATATCAATGTCATACAAACACTGAAATTATTAAAATCAGTGCACCCGAATTGAACGCGAAGTATAAAAAAGAATATTTCATTTTACTTCAATCAGTGCCTAAACTACCTACATTTGACAGAAGCGGAATAAAATGCATTTTATGGAGACAATCTATAAATTATAATTTTTTGACGAAGTTAAATGCAATAAATTGTATCTAGTTGTTCAAATTTATCAGTCTAGAATACACTACTATTATTCAAGTTATCGTATAAAGGGATTCAGCAGATTTAATCTGCATTAGCTCTTATTGACACAAAATTACGACTGTAATGCTGTATCACGTTTAATTAGTTTGAAAAAGAAAGGATTTCTTACTTTGAGAGCTCCGAATTCAATTAATGTTGCTGTTCTTTTCTATTATCTTTAAATTGGACTTTATACATCGCTGCAAAACCCATCATAATATACATGAGTAGTAAGGTTTTTATATTTCCTTTAACAACAATAATCGGCAATTAAAGTGTGTATAGTGTTACAAAACAGTTATTTAATTTCTATTGTTCATCTACTCCATGAAGTCTTCAAAATACATAAAAATAATAAGTCATAAAAATAACAATAATAAAATTATAAAAAGAATACAAAAAAATAATAACCGTCATTTACTAGATATTCATTTATTTAATGAAGAAAAAACTAATTTGTTACCATAAGCACCAGCTTCCTACATCTCGATTGTCAGAGCGCTAATAGTATTTTCTCGGTATTTGCGTTCTTATACTTGAGATGGGTATTTTCGGTGCGAAAGCACAACAGCTTCAGTAAACACGATTATGCACACTTCCTTTTCACTTCAGGCACTTTTCTGGTTTATGCGAAAGTTAATCGTCACTGCAATCTTCTTATTCCATACAGCTGCAGCAAGTAAAAATACAAAGTTTTTGCAAATTTAAAATCGATAACCTGTAAAGCGTAACCCGCCAATGCGAAATTAGAACAGTCTGCAACTTAATGTGAAATGTGGGAGTCATTTAATATTCCAATATTTCTCAAAGGGATTCATGAACAAGAGTACTAAATTAAATAACATCTATGTATCCTACTATTTTGTACATACTGTAGGTACCTATATACGTTTATTTTAAAATTAAGTAAAAATCTTGAATAAATCTTGTCTTGAAAAAAACATGATTTAGAAAACAATAATATTCAGGGAACATTAAAACGTTTACCAAATTATATCATAATATATCTGGAAAATGTTCTCGCCGCTCTTCAATGATTCGTATTATATAGAACACGGAGAATGTCTAAAACAAGAAAAAACTGAAATAGTCCAGATAGACATATTTTATAGTTGTATATGTTGTTACTACTTTAAACATTTGGATATTATTACAACTTCTGAGAACAGTATGTTACTGTCTCTCAAATCTAGTACCTTTATTACTACTTGAAAAAAAAAAAAAATAGTGGAAGAAATAGAGGCTATTTGATTTTTGCAATAGTTATCAAGTATTAAAAATATAAAATTAAATTAACCCTTATGGACGCGCGCAGTGGGTAAAAAATACCCACACCTAGGGTTAATTATTGTTCTAATCGACTTGCTTTTAAAGTTACGTGCTGCCGCTCCTCAGTACCTTCCAAATGGAGTATTCTGAAGGCATACCTAGAAGCATGCTATTTTAAGAACAGTCAGTACTTGTCTGCTGTAGGATAAGCTACTTCAGGGTGAATTTTACCCATCGCGCGCTTCCTTACGTTTTATAAGCTGTAAGTTAGTACTTGTGACTAACACGTGAAAGCGGTGTGTCAAAATTGCTTAAATGACAACAATTTGAACATCGAGGAACCAGGTGAAAAATTAGAAGACGAGTAACAAACATTATATATCTTCTTTTTGTTTTTGCGTTCCTCTCTAAAAATATGTTTTTTATTTTTATAATATTTTGTTTGTAATGGAATATAATAAATAAATATTCTTATTTGTGCACTAATGCCTTCTAAAACAAATTTTTGCAAGAAATTATACATAATAATAATTACAGTTTGTAATATAAGATATCCAAACTGATCTAACAGGTAGTGGGTAAAATATACCCTGCGCGCGTCTTCATGTCCTAAATATCCACGCGCGTCCACATGGGTTAAATATACCTGCTAATACTGTAGATACACAATAGGAATATTAAGCAACTATAGCTATATAATAAATTAAAGGGAATAAGAGTTATTGTGATTCTTAATGTTTCTTATTGGTGATTTATGCGTGATTTTTATGGGGCCATTTCTAAGTTAGATTTTCAGAAGCTAACCGAATTAACGAAGCTCATAAAAACTGAAATAAAGATCAGTATCGTCACGCACGATAAAACATACCTAATGCCATCAGTATAAACGCAGTGACCACTGAAATATCTATTAATGCTGGTAATTATAGATATAGTAGGTACCTACCATTAGCAATATCCAATTTATTTTAAAATACATAAAACATGTTCAAGAGAATTTAAAAGATTTATTCTGTATTTAATTTAAAAATTTAAAAAATATTATCCATTCGTCGTCGTAGCAAAATTATTAGGTTATAACTTATAATATAGAAAATGGTAAAAAAAGAAACGTGTAAATACTGAAATTGAAATATTATAGCCACAATACTTTTCGGTTTTGGTTAGATCCAATATGATGTTCTGAACCACCATTTGACCTAGCTTAGATTAACGAAATCCTCCAAATGATATTGGATTTAGCACACAAGGTTTAATCCCTATTCGTTAAGCCGCAGTCCCTAACGAGTAGCCAATACAGCATAGGATTCTGGCTCTCTTGAGATTATCTCGTAAATAATTTTGTAGATTTCCAATAAACTCCGACTTAAGATATCGCAAATAAACTGAACTTTTATAAGAAATAGTTTTTGCATAAAATAAATTCTACAACCTACGTATTTTTTTATTTTAAAATAAAATAATTTACAATTACGATGATTTACTTAAATGAATTCTTTCATATTCCTTAACTTATATGATATATCAATAACTATTTTTTGGTTTAGTACAACCCAAACTTTATAAAGCAAGACAATTATTCTTTAGCACTTGTTATTCGTATACAGAAAAGCTTCAAATGTTACAAATGTTGATTTCCTTTACAAACGATGAAGAACATGAAAACATATTATTATACTATGCGCATTAATGTTGATAATGAAAAATTTTATGGATCATACGATATTGTATACTTACAGTGATGAGCAATAAGCTGATTCATCACAGTGACTTTTTTTTAAGTATTATACACCAAAAATCTCAATTTCAGTTTAAAACAAAATGTCAATTAGTTGATATTCAACAAAATTAATCACATTAATACATCATTATGCTTGAATACCGGAAGAGCTTTATCTAGTAGTCACTACGGCAAGTTATGCCAGTTCCATATTATACAGCAATCAACATACATACGGAACATACGGTAGGTTGCACACACGAATAAAAGACTTTTGTACCCTTAATCTGTTATTGATATTGACAAAGAACGAATATTAATTTCTGGCGTTCAACAAGTTGGGGAAGCAATAAAAAAACAATTCATTGAATTCATGGCTTAAAGGAAAGAAGATTTTCTGCCAAAATGCATGTTCCAGATGTTTTTCTACAGCCACTTGTTGACATCCATGTTAAAACTAGTGGTAGTAGTAACTGAATTTTTGGCAACTGTAGAAGATAGACCGCTTAAAAGAATGGTTTAGCTTTTTTTTGTGTTGTACTATTCTATAAAGTTATATTGAAAGAGGTAATATGTTTTGCTCGATTTGGTTTTCATCCACAAAAACCTCTCATAGTACGCAGTCCAATAACTGTCAACTATTATAAATTATACATATATCGTTTACGTGACTTTATTTCTCATACACCAAGTTTATTATGTATAATATAAAATAACCAACAAGAAACACAGCAGTGTACAACTTTTAGGGCGGGACAATGGCCAAGCCGAGGGCCAAGCCATTCGTTAATAATTTAATGTCTTTCTAACTTGCATATAGGTTTAAAATTAAATTTTAATAAAACCTGGCAGGTATATATGCAAAGTTATTTTGTCGAAAATGGAGCATGGTATTATTCAAGTATAAATAAATAATAGTGCTTGCTTATATTTCAACTTTCCCCTTGTTTACAATTGCGAATGAAATCCAGTTTCACATTAAAAAGTTTACGATAGCGGAAATATGCATGGAATTTCGAACAGTGCATTAGCACATTTTAAGGTATAATATGATTAGCTTGTCTTGCTCTTGATTGACTTAAATATTCATCTAAATGTAGTATTTTACTTTACAGTTCTACTTTAATTTCGATTTTAGTTTGAATTTATGTTATGTACGTCGACATCCAAAGGAAGGTACATGTTAAATATTGTGTGTAGTTTTAGAATATCTATCAAGAAGTCAGGGGTTTGATGGAAGTGTATAAAATAGTGACAGGAAATCTACACCTTTTAATTTAACAAAGAGTAAAAAAAATACAGTCCACACCTATATAGTAATACGAATAGCTAAAATAATTTAATAAAATTAATTTAATTTTTTCATAAAAATGCAGTTTCTCGTTTAGCACAAGAATGTTATAATTTGAAAACTACATCCATGGGCTATATTCAGTTTTTTTATTTCCTGAAAGTAAAATTATACGTTCAGATTTAATAACAATATTAAGAAATTTAACGCACGCTGTCATTGATTAGAAACTGTAGTCAATATTAAATTAAATACCAATATTCAGCTACCTGACCTCTTCCCTGTCAACAAGTTAGACCAAGAAATTTGCCAAATGCACTATTTCAGAGATAAATATTTACCATACTCACTTGACGGTTTTACTGTTGTTTTTTATTAAGCCCACAAGAAATTTTATATTCAAGTCCTTACTTACACATAAATTAGAATAAACATAAAATTGAAATATTCACTTAGAAGCTGTTGATTTTCATCCGCATTGTTTCCAGAGCTTTTCTAAGTATTTAGAATAAACGCTATAAAACATTGCTTCAATTGATTAAAAGTTTTGGCTGAAGGCTGTCTGTGGTTTTCGCTTTTTTTAATCCTAAATGTTCACTTCACCATTTTACAAACTTGGTATTGTTTGACACAAATTCAACATATACATACAGAACATAATATATATAGAATTCTTCTACTTCAATCTAATATTTAATATTTTTTTACAATTTTAATTCAATATTTAATTCGCAGTTGGGTGAGAACGTTCTGCTGGTCAGCAACATTTATCCGAATATTATACAACTTGATTTTTAAACGAAGAAATAAATTACTTTAACTAACAGTGTATGGGGAATAGTCAACAACGAATAATGAATTTCAATTAGAGCACATTTTTTTGTAGTACCTAGGTTTTATTCATCTACCTACGCATGTTTTTTGAAGGTATATCGTATATATGTTTTTTCTTACAAAGTTTTAATGCTCTGTTTAAAAATTGTAATAACACAAATCATAATCCGTTCCTTGATGCCGGAGATATTTACTTGAACTCGTAAACACTAAAGCAGATAAAACTTTTATATAATTTGAAACTTGATATAGTCGTAACAAGGAAAGTCAAATGATAGCATCAGTTTGAACGTTCACAGGCTGCTGCACTGTTTAACAGGGAAGTTTTGGTTTAACAGTTAAATTATTCAAACATTCACTGATTCAAGATCTAACTTCAATATAAAGGATGGGATCAAACTAATTTACAAATTACGTTTAAATTAGTGTGATACTTACTTAATTTAACCACACCATGTGTGACAAAATGTTTGAAAATACTTACCTTGTGCTATACGAAATTTAATAATGGCTTAATTTTGACTGTTGTATGTGGAAATTCAGATTCACATACAGTTTTAATCTCATCAGTTTTTAAAATATTATCCACTAGGATGGAAATCAGAATAACATTTTGGATATACACCATCACTGAAACGAATTTTTGAAATTGATTTTTGTTGCTGACAATTTTTCAAGGGAATTTAGTTTTTTGGTATCTATACTTTATAACGAACGTTTGGCAGTTATTGTAATATTCGGTAATATTCATTATTCGTACCACGACAGTTTAGTACTTATTATCTGTAACAATGAAACGTGTAGATAATTTATTTTAAAGAACAAACATTTTCATCTTTCTGAATTTATTCTGCAGAAATTTTTTAAAAGGACACTAACCTAACCAACGTGATTTTGGTTGGTACTTTTATATTTTTACAGACTATTGTCAATAATGTACCTACTATCGCAACTGATAATTTATGTTGACGATTATGTTAATTTGGTTCATGTATTATCTATTTAGTAATAAGCAACGAATCCTGGTTTGAATACATGATATAAATTGAGATAGAATCAACAATACACATAATTTATATTGTAATAGTAGTGTAGGAGATATACCTACCAAAATTTCTACAGATTTACCTAATTTTTTAAACAACATAAAAATTTAACAATTCTTTATACTTAACTTAGTGCCTAAAGGAAATATAATTTGGTATGGCTAACCGTGTATTTGACGTGTTTCGTTTTTGTCGGTATACATAAATTTTACTGAAACCATGAAAACACTAACACAATCCTTCTTTGGAAAATGGTAATTACTTGATACAAATCTAATTTCGGGAGTGAATAGGTAACAGCTAATAAAATCAATTTTGTAATTTTGGTTTGACAAATTGTTGCACGTAATCGATTCGTGACACAGTTATACAATGGAGACAAAGGGGAAGCTTGGTTCAATATTTCCTCGACTGTTTAACGATATATTTATAGCATTTAATCTGTATGCACACTTAAGGGAATATTATTCTGTGTACTGTATTCCTGTTGATAATTTTTAACCCTGTAAATGTCGTACTTTTTAACATCGAGCACAAAAGGAAAGCACCAATAGACAAACACCAAACTGACCTGAATTACTTCAGAGATTACACAAAAAAACACAAAACGAACACTACATTATTAATTCACTTGATTCGTGTATACAGTCTCACTGAGTACTTCCAATCGATATACTTTCGTTGAATTGAGCTTACTGAAGGAATATGCTGACCTTACTCCGCCACATTGTAGGATAAAGTGAAGGGTACATTTTGGTTTTTGCCGTTGCAAAACGATGTTGAGTCTATGAAATCCTGAAAATGTTTGTTTGTAGTTGTTTAGATTTAGATTGGCGAGTTAGTACAAAAGAAAAAAGGTGGTGTTTATAATACTACAAGACTAATAATTTTCATGAAGTCTTAAAAGGATGCGCAGAACCATCTATCATAAATGTGTCACAGTGTCATACATCTTCTGTACATAGTGATTAATCCTGTTTAAAGCATAAAATAGTGAGGTTAATACGATTGACGTTCTTTAGAAAAGGCCACGGGTATTCATTAAATTGCTACAGGCTGCCAATTGTTAGCGATTGCAAAATCGATAGGTGAGTTATCTAAATTTACTGACAGAGAATTAAGAATATGGAACATAAAACGTCGCGCACTATGTGATTTGGTTAGATTAATTGATAGTTTTAGCGGAAGAGTTCTTGTTCTTTGAAAAAGTAACAGTACAGCAAGGTGAATTTACTTAAAAGGAAAATTTTCAAGAGTTTTGCATTCTTTATTCGATATATAGGTAATATATAGGTAGTACATGAAATTAGTATTTTCGGTAAGTTAGTGTAAGAAAGGAAACCGATAGGTAATCATTCGTATATGTTTTTTCAGTTGGTTTTTAATTTTGTGGCATCTATTATGGCGCGTTTATATAAAACCAACAAAATGCTGGATAAATATAAATTTGCACGTGTTTGATAATTTGGACAACTTTCGATTTTGAAGTAATTTAGAAAGCATATAATTGCAGATAAAAGTTAGAAGTAAGTAAAGCTAAGTTTTTCAGGGAAATGGAAAAATGAAAATAATCCTGAAAAGGACTTTACAGATAACTGTTTCTTGGCACTTAATACTGAATTACACGTGACCTAAGCATTGCTAAACGTTGATGCACTTCTAGTCATTTTAGTTTAGTTGTTCAGTTAATCTGAACTGCAAAAAGCACATAAATTTCACATAACAAACTACACATGCAATGGATCGTTCTGGTGATATCGTTCTGTAGCTGGTGCCAATGCGGATGCAATAACCGAGTGGGGCGAAGGCAGACTGGCGCTTGCTGGGCTCACGGGGGCTCAAGCCTGCGCCCCTACATGCCACCCCTCATATTGATTTCGCCTGACCCCGCGCGCGCCTTCTCCTACAGATAGCTCGCGTTTGTTGCTTATACACATTCCACAAAAGTACTGTTCTGGGTCTTTTGTTACAATTTGGTTCTAATGCTAACAGCTTCTCATTATAAAAGTCCTTCCAGTGATACTGCAATTTTGCCGACAAAAGTAAAGAATTGTGAACCTTTTAGCCAACCATAACAATCATCGTTTGCTGCGATTTAACTCGTCATGTACAGCGTAGCTACATTTTCAAAAGTACTCGGAATATACATTTAAATAATAGAAAATATCAGGTCACGTTGTAGAAGGATCATTGACATATGATTACTAAATCGAAATACTAGTTCAACCATAAATGCAGCTATACCCGTAGTAGTAAAGCTTGTATTCAAAATAAATTCCTTTTTGAGGAAGTTAATTTAAAATGTATCACTTTCATATTTATAAATGCTTTATAATCGTTGGAAGTACTAAAGAGGAAATACTAAACTAATCTAATTATAATAACAAAATAAAAATTAGCGCTGAAAGACACATCACTCGAATTCAAGAAATTTTTTTTAAAACCACCTATTTTTTCATAATTTTATTCAAATAAAAGAGTGGGTAAAAATAATAAATATCTGCGTTGAATACAATACGATACTTAAGGCACATTTACGACCATTTCCACAAATCTATTCATAGGTACTATAAAGTACCTAACCCCAGGTTAGTCAAAGTTACGTTACCCATTGATGTTAGTGGATTAAAATTAATCATCGATTTGAAAGCATTGCTGATAGTGATAACTTATATTCATATGTACCTTCGACGTTATAATGGATTTATTTATCCTGTTCATAATTATTAACAGTTAATGATACTTCCTAAAAATTTCTTTGCACATTTTATTATTCCTTACCAATACTCGTTCGTGTAGGTACTCTATACAGGGTGAGTCCGAAATGGTTCATTTGCTCTGGAGTAGATGTAGGGAAATGTTAATGTAGCCCGGGAAAAATGTTAAAAATATCTTAATGCACCTACTTATAGGGGGGTAAACTTAAGAACTTGCAACTTCTTGAAAACCAACATTTCTTCGTCAAGGTCTCTGAAATAGTATATTATAAACCAAATGCTGGAATGGGATGGCCTCGCATGAACGTTGGTTCGAAGAACGAGCGAGCGATTTCCTACATTTTCGCGAATGTGCGGATGACGCCTGCAGGCAGGAAGTTTTTATACCATTTTCTGTACGAATAAAATAATTAACAACAAGCGAAGTAAATTTAAAATCGGATTGGGATTTAAATAAAGTTGTAGAATTTAGATTTTGTTCTGTTTTTTGACGTTTGTTTTTCAAGTACCTACCTAAAACAATATCCTTAAACATATGATAGTGATATTTTGTGCACTCCTTTCGACATTCGGGAGGCTATAACTGTTGCAGTTCTGAACTTCTGTCAAGAAAATTCAAGAGCAGATACGAGTGTACTGCCTTTTCATAATAAATGCTCAGTGTGTATTTTTTATAGCATTAGTGCGGGAAATTGACATTCCCATTTGACATTTGCATGCGCACCTAACCTAACCTAATTTAACCAGTTACCAGTTGTCGAGTACAAAAAGATGGTATATTACTATGGTTTCCTTAGAAACAGTGCATAATGTATTTGTTAGAAATAGATTTAACCTTCCAACCAAGCGCGGATCTACGTGGGGCAATAGGGGTAATTACCCAACCCACCAGAGGCCAGAGCACATACATAAATAAATTGAAAATGAAAGGTTGTGTGTTGTATTAACATTACATAAAATTTTTTCGCATTTAACATCATCGCTTGGGGTTCTCCGTACCTCCTGGATCATTCAAAAGACTCCCCCCCCCCGCCAGAGAATTTCTCTAGATTCGCCCTTGCTTCAAACATGTACTGCTCCTTTATAGAAAGAACATACCGCTTTGAAATTGGTTCAAAGAAGATTGACAAGGACAGACACATAATAGGAACTATAGTACTTTCTGTGCATGTGCGCGGTGATTGGCTGTTAAGTAATGATGACCATACCACCATGCCCACAGCTGTTTGCCTTTACGCGTGCGCATTATGCATTTAGTTTCTACTATCTGATTATCCTTGTTGCACTTTCTAACAATTACATTGTAGTTTCTGCCAATCTTCTTTGACCCATCAGTTGTGCAGTGCCCCGTCAAGGAGCAGTGTATGTTGGAAGGATTTACCAGCTACTGTTTGTATTCATGTTGCCAAATTTATCTTTTAATTGTTTGTTCATAACTATAAAACAAAAGCAGATAGATTTTTTTAAATTTTTCCCAGGCGGCATTAATGGTCCCCTACGATTACTACACAAGGGCAATATTATTCAATATTGAATCTATTCTATTAAAATCATTTGTTACGATATATAATTTCTATTCTAATATTCTGAAAAATGAAAGTGTCTATATTTTAGTTTGTAGGTCGATATTTGAAACATTATATTGAGTATCTTAAAATATACAGGAAGTACTTAAAAGAATAACACCGCATGTAACTTTTGATTTCATCATAGAGTTGCAAACAGAATTATTAATTAGTTTTCCTTGCGTGCTCGACTCTTGAAGTCTATTTTTAAACAACTTCAATACCTTAATTGTGTTTTCCTTTCCTAGTACGCTGAAATTCTACTTTTATGTTATTAATCAATCTAGACGTTTGAAATCCCAACAAAACGGAAATTGTAAATTAATTATGCAACAACGTAGTTTAACAGAAACCGCCTGCCAGTATTTGTATTATGTTAAAGGTTTCTGTATCGACATCAAACTCCCCCAATAAATACGGGACCAATAACTACATTTTACCATACTTGTTTTACGAGTAAAAATAATTTAATATTGTTATTAATATTACTACCACGACACTTATATGTACAAGTAGTTCAGTTTAAGTATATATGTCGTAGGCTAATTATGAATTCAGTCGTTTTATAAAAAGCCTAGTCGTTTTCTAAAGGACTGGGCTAATTGTAAAATGATGAATAAATTGAAAACGTTTATAATTCGACTGAGAATGTTAGGCGTTTTATCAAACGCCGAATAGCTTTCAGTCTTATTGTAAACGGTTTTTCTATTTTGTGTGTTTTAGAATATGACTGGTTAAATGCAGTCGTTTTGTAAAAGACTGAAAAGTTGTTGGGCGTTTTATAAGATATTTATATTAGATACTACTTGATGGTATAGTATCCCAAACAAAGACAAAATAGATTTGAGACTTTTATTTTTGTTACATAGAAAAATAAATGGACAATTCTAACACACATGGAAAATAAAAATAATTATAAAAAAAGAATGTGACATTCAAAATTTATATTCTAGATAATTTATAAAGCATCTAATAATATCACTCACTTGAGTGGCATTTATAAACTGCCAAACTAACTATTTTCACTGGACAATCTGCCTAACTCCATAGCAGTCGTTTTATAATACGCCTAAATATGTCCTATTTATTCTAGGCGCATTGTAGAAATTATCATGAGAACGTTCATTTTCCAATAAGACTGAAAGCTATTCGGCTTTTTATAAAACGCCTAACATTCTCAGTCGAATTATAAACGTTTTCAATTTATTCATCATATTACAATTAGCCCAGTCCTTTAGAAAACGACTAGGCTTTTTATAAAACGACTGAATTCATAATTAGCCTACGACATATATAAGAATATAAAGTATAAACTTACATGCCTACAAAAGCATTGGTTTTGTATGCAACATAGGTACTACAGGGAATTCGTTAAATATGACGTTCATGCGGTTCTCTAATATAATTATACGAATGTAAAGTCTTCATATCTACACGTTTAGTTATTTTCAAATACAGTTGACTTATAGGACTCCTAATCCAAGTTCCGGGTCTTGTAATTTTTAATGTCTCATGCATCCCCTGAATGTACTGCGGAGTGCGGCCGGATAGCTACAAGATGACACCTGTTACAAACTTTGGCACATGGTTTGGTTTGGGTTGTAATTTTGAGCAACAGATAAGTATTCTTAGTATGTACGTTATTCTACAATTCGTTATGAAATTACAACAAAGTTATGCTGTGCCTAAATTTACAACGATAATGTTTATCACATAAAATTTGATTTGATAAATTTGAAAGTATGACAGCAGTTATTTTAATTAAAAGAAATGATCTGGAGGAAAGCAGCCAATTAACAAATTTCTAATAGGGGAATTACTGAATGAACGTAATCACAGAAATTAACAACTTTATTAGATAAAGTTATTTATTTTAAATTCCTGAGGAGGAAAAAGGAAAGCGATATTAAAAAAAAAGGTTGATGTGCATTTATACAAGCTAAAACGTTTACGTTTCGCTTAGCGATGCAAGCATCTTCTGAACTAATAAATAAATATGTTAAAATATTTTAAATTAATTGATTTAATATCTGTAACATATACAGGGTCCAAGATAAGGAGCGCATGCATGGGGATCTCGTAAGCGGAAGAAGAAATGTTCACCGTATTGAGGACGAAGCAAGACTTTTGGAAGCTGCTGTTTGGGCGCCATTTATCGGTAAGCATGAAATTTTGCAACTATGTCTCAATGTCGTGCTGATTTTAAGAAACAAGGAAAATACATAAAAAAAATGTATTCGGAATTTATTAATATGGAGTAAAATGTTACAATTTCTAATAATTAAAATTAAAAGTTGTAATACGCAAAAATTTATAAAAATATATGTTTAATTTGTCATGAAACAAAGAAAGAAATATAATAAAATGAATTTATACAGTACAGTAAAGTAAGTTTTTTTTATAGTAGACCTTGAAAAATATTTTTGCGGTGGGCTAGAACACTTTGTTACATATTATAGTTCTGTTGTTAATGGAGACAGATCAACCAAAACGAACCAATGGTAAATAGTATATTGCGTACCATGAACTGTAAGTGACACTTTTAAGGTCGAGGATGCAGTTTGGGAAATCGAGGACCGTAGGACCGAGGTTTCCTAAGCATTCGAGATACAATGCAGGTTTGCGAAATAGTTATTTATGTTATTTGGAGTATAAGCAAAGCTTTATGTGCTGTGGCTGGTTGACTGCCGATCGTAGTGAGGCAGCCAAATCAGCCGAAGCACATAAAGCGCTTATACTCCGAATAATATATGTAATTTTTTCTCCAAACGTGTAAAATTGTAATACAAAAATAAGGATCTAATTAACAAGGTTATTTCGGGAAACATTACACTTATACGAAAATCGCATTGCCTGATAGACACTTTCTAGATATTACCGTAGCAACCCACCAAACAACAAATTATTTTTTGATAAAAGTTTAATGCTTAGGCATATAAGTAATTTATCTGCTTAAGCATATAAGTGAAACTTCTACTAGCAACATTCTGTCATTTAAATGCCACTTTTATGACGTTTGGAGAAAAAATATATTTACTTCATGGTATATAATGTAACTATTCTAGTAACTCCTTAGTAACCAGTTGCGCTAACATGCATATAACCATGCTTAACTTGACATAACTAAACTTTATATTAGCATTTTAATTATTATAGGTAGATAAGATTTAAAGAACAATAAAACGAAATGAAAGAATTTTTATCCATCTTGTTAAGTTTTAAACGTTTTACTTAGTTATTTTGCTTGTTTAAACCAAACAAGACCTGACTTTTAGAAATAGTATAATAGATTCTTCTAGTTGAAATGCCATTAAAACAACGAGCATTAAGTTTTAAATGTTGTAGATTAATTTACAAATATCGTGTGTGCATTTTGCATCCTGAAGTAGCAAAAAACAACTTATCCTACTGGTTTCGTTAATGAAACTGATAACAGAGTTATATTAAGATTACAATGAGTTTTTCTAAAAGTAACCTATACTGGGAAAGTTTTAGTGCAGACCAAAAAGTATTTTGCACGCTTTAGATATTTATTTTAAAGGTGTTATTTCCTAGAAAAGCATTTTTATCTCAGGAACTGTTCCCGAAACGATCGCATTTTAGTAATCTACCGTTTTTGTGTGCAGTGAAAAATACTGGAAGAAAATGTGGTGAGCTTCTTTCCCTTTTCCGACTTTTCTTAGTTTGTTAATTGTGAAAGTGGGTTTTTGTGGTTTTGTTTTGTTTTCAGTTTAACCAGATTTTTATGGGCTACTAGTTTATTTATTCCGCACGTCAAGAATAGTGATATGAATTGCATTATATCCATATTGATCAACATGATTTTCTTGGGTGTTGGTGGGAATTACTAATAATACACGTTTAACTAAAATAGTATTAATGCAAACAATAGAATAAATAGATAAAATTTAATAAAATTGGCGGGGTTATCCAGGGTGCTCAGAATGGTTATACTTATCAAATTGATATCGCGAATTTTGCACAGCATACAAAACAAAAAAATTCCTACTTATGAATATGTATCTGAAAACGCTTCCTCTAAAGTCGGCTGATACTAATCAAATCACTTTTATTGACAGTTATGTAGTAATAATTGCGTCAGAATTTTCAATTTTTGAGTGCCAATTGTATTCATTTATGTGCATGTTTTGTTACGATTTAGATAAGCAATCAGGGGCGTCGTTTATGGGGGTGTTACAGGGATACCAATCCTAGAAACTTGTATAGTAGTAGCTACCTACCTAATTGATAAAGTAGTACTACATCAAATATAAGGTACGTTTGGTTCTGTTCGGTGTGTCTAACTGATTTGGCATAATTTAAAACTTTTGTAATTTTAAGAGGTGAATGTATGAATGTGACGCCTCCAACGCAAAAACTAGTGAACCGATTTTGATGAAATTTGAAATGAAAGGGATATCGAAAATGAAAGAAGACCATAATTCAAGGTAAACAGTTTTTTACCGCACTCTCTAACCTCAAAATGGCGCCCGATATGAATTTTTCGAAATTTTGACTTTAACGACCCACAACTCAAAAACCGGTTATCTGATCAGGTTCAGCAACAACTTGTTTGAAAGCCCTTTGGCGGTACTGTACCATGAAGAAAAATGTATTTAGTAAATCCAAAAACGGTCGCAACGGCGCGGCGTTTCTCCAAAAATTTTAAAATTTTTGAAAAATTATTACAAAAAAACTGGCAACACGATTTTGTTTCAATTTTCTACACTTATACAGCTTGGTGTTGGGTACATTTTCGTTTTTTTGATTAATGCTAGAATTTCACTGTGGCGCCCTTTACGAGGTTTTGACAATCGAAAATTGATGCTCCTATAGCTCCTTTATTAGTCAAAATATAAAAAAAGTTTCAACGTAAAAGTTGTTTGGTATATAGTTCTGCTTTCTCCTACATTTATATCATGTATACATGGTGTTTGTTTCCACAGTACAATAAGCAACTTTGTTATTTTAAATGAAACACCCTATATATTATTCTATAATTGAATGCAAAATTTAATTGTCTATCACATAGTATAAACTATAAGGTGATGAGGATCTCGTTAATTTTAACCGCGTTGTGTAAATTTTGAAAATTTAGGCTGGACTCTGACAGAAACGGATCGTTCGCGTCGGTAGGTAGCGATCACCCGGCTTCGGCAGCTGTAATTTCAAGCCGGTTACTACAAATAGATGCGTGCCTTTCTTCTGTACATATCGAATCCGTATAGTCTCGTTTTTCTCGCTACGATTTCAAATGATTTCCAAGGTCTGCCTCGCGAACTATACTGTGAATACTAAAAACGAAATGTTTATTTTTAGTATGGGAAAGTCCAGGGGAGGTTTGCACTTCTACTTTTTTTTCTGAAATCGCATGCTTGTTACCTACATGTCCGTGCATTTTGAGAATTTTTAGTAATTGAACTACTTCCAGTCTTTAGATGCGAATTTCTCGACAAGAAATTGGAGACTCTCATACGAGAGTCGAGAAGAGACGAGAAAGTACCGGTACGAGACGAGACTGGTTTTATTTTTCCTCTTGCCATTTCGAGACGACACCAGAGTAGTACCATTTCTTGTCTTGCCTCGCAGCAGCACTACCAATCATACGGAATGTTACTTGTAACCACAACTTGTAACACAAAAAATAAAATTACATTCCTTTAGTAATGGGTAGAAAAAGGTGTAATATGTATCTGCAGGGAAGCAAATTTATCGGAGTTAGGAGGAAATTTACTTTGCAGTTTGACACCGCACTATTAGTATTGCTAAAGTTGGACTTAATTACTAACTTCGCACTGTAGATCACCTTTCTAGAGACGGGGATTAGTTGTCAACAAACGCAGCTTTTCTAATCATTGCCTGTCTGTATTTAATATAAGTGTTCTATACTGAGTGTTCACTCTCGATGTCACCTATAGGCAAATAATATATTGTGCATTCGACTTCTAGGTACTTAGCTATTCTGTACATCAGCAAATATTGAGGTTATTTTTAGTTTAAATAGGCCCAATTGCACCGGTTACACTTAAATAATAAGCTTAAACTTAAAAGTTTAATTGTCATGGATATAATTCGTAACGACAATCGTATCCATCCATGGCAATTAAACTTTTAAGCGACGCTTATTATTTAAGTGTGACCGGTGCAACGGGCCATAGTGTAGTCAACTATTTTCCAATTTTTTTCGCAATTGCTGTCGAATTTGAAAATCTTGGAATGCTATATTTAAGAAATTAAAAAGTTTGGCAATCACCAATCAGCGTTTGCAATCACAGGTTAGTTTGGACAGGCGAGAAAACTCGTGCGAGTGTTGTTGCTAAGCAACTCGCGGAAATTTTCTCGCCAATCTGTATGCGCCATACGAATGCTTGGTAAATAATTAAATGCTTATTATGTAAAACGCAAAGTATACAGGGTATTTCTTAAATAACGGACACAGAGGACAGTACAACACTCCCCTCCAGACACTGATTGGAAAAATATATTGCAATAATTCCAGTTCTTCGCTAGTTTCAGAATTATTATCAGTCAAAGATTGAGATTCAGTTCATTTACGCTTTGGAAAAACGGGTAAATTTTAACCGTTCTACATTGATGTTCATCAATCAAGTACCTATTACCCTAAGTCTTAATAAATTTGGAGTTTTTTATACGCTGTATTCCTTATTCTCAAGAAATTATTTCTGATAAATATCTGTATAGTTTAATTTTTTTTCAATATGTTGCAACATTGCATTGTAGCTATGAGCTTATTAATTGCTAGGGTACTTGTTCATACTGCTTTATTAACACCAAATGTTTAAAACAAAGTCGGTGCAAGCATGAAACGTCAAATTTAAAAATTTTAAAATGCGATTAAAGCCCACTTGTTCGGTTCGGTTCCGTTCGGTTCGGAACCGTCCGATCGGCAAAAATCAAAATACATGGAATTGAATGGCAGCCCGCACATTACGTCGCGTCGCGTCGGTTCGGTTTCGTCTCGTTCGGTTCAGTCCAAGTATACTACAGATGTCAAAAAATTTCGAAAGTCCGATCAATCTATAGGTAAGAACGGGACGAAAAGGATGGTGCCGTACCGAATTAACGTAATGCCAGTAATTTCCATGTATTTCCGCGGCATTTGTAGGCTTGGTGGAGCTTTTTTGATTTTTGCCGATCGGACGGTTCCGAACCGAACGGAACGGAACCGAACAAGTGCGCGCGGACCTTAACTCGGAAACTAAATATATTAGGACAAAATCGCTTATACTTTTTCAACTCAATTTTAACATGAGAATCACATAGTGCTCTCCGTGTCCGCCATTTATAAAACATCGTGTTAGGTTATCGTCAAGCAAGCTATAGTTTGTAGCACTAAAGTGACTGATCAAGATTACATTTTTAATGCAATTACGATTACGCTGACTATTTAAAACTAGTAAGTAAGTTCCCATTTATCATAAGTAGGTAGTATATGGTGTTGCAAGAATAATAAATATACGTGATAATAATAATAATAATCATATACAAGATCCTGATAGCTTACCAGGGTGGTAAGAAAAAATTGCTCTAATAATAGATAGATATAATAATACAAAATTTTAATAATATGTCCAAGTTTTAGAAGCTTGTTCGTAAAATGAAAATTAACATTTAAATTAAAAAGTGAATTCCCCATACGATGTTCAACTTTTAGTTGTTGCGTTCCAAATTAAGATTAAATTTCAATTTTCACTGCATTGACTCAAAACGAACACCACGCTATTTATGTTCGCCCTATTGCAAACCTAGGTACCTTGTAGTAATAATTTTTAGGTTTATTAGAAATAATTGTACCCATTACAACATTAATACGTATTCATCTATAAACACAACTTTTTAATGCGTTATTGTATCAATGCTTTTCAAACTAAATTTCTTTATCTCTTTGGCAACGAAAAGCAGTGATTCAAAAATAATGAACTCCCATACGCTTTTCATCTAAATGAAACGAGGTCAACAGTTCAAATACATTGCTTTCCTATTTTACGCCCAGTTTATCCCCTTCGAGAAAAGTCTTAGTATGTTGCAGCAATTATACATTTTGATTCTGTTTTTATTATTCATATTCATAGGGACATATTCTATATTTACAACGCTTGGTTAGAAACTGTACAAACCGAATAACGAATCCCCTTATGTAATAATTAATGTTAAGTAAATTTGCTTATAATTTATAAAATTTTTCTATATACATACCATGTAGAATGAGAACATCACGAGACTTGATTTCTTGGAAATCGTCTCAAACAATAACAAATGCGTTACTTCAACTTTCCCGGGCTTAATCACAATTGCAATAAAGTGCCATTCTAAGCAACGTACTTAATAAAAAGCTTCCGGAACCTATAATAAATAACCGTACATTAAACTGTATCAGCGTCAGCTTCTGTAATGCTGCTATATTATATAGGGTTGAGTAAAAACCAGAAGCTCCATTCCGGCATGTTATTTCTCGAGGAAATCTTTTCTATTTTCAAACCGTTTAAACTTAAGAGATTACGACATCCTTATCTATTTCTTGTGACAATACAAAAGCTATGTAGGTATGTAAATACGAATAAATTTCCATGGCGTTTTCCTATACCCACCGACTTTGGCACGACTCCAGGCAGTTTCTTGTCTGACAAATTAACACCACTATCGAAGTTATCATGTGTTGCACATTCCTACAATACAAAGTAAAGTCTAAATGTAAACAGAGCAACATCCTTTAACTACTATTGTATGTAGAATTAAGAACCTGTTGGTAGCTACAACGATAATTATTATATAGATATAGTCGCTACTTGCCTAGTTATATCATATATGTTTAGTGACAAAACTCAGTTTATAATTGAACTTTTATAGAATTTTATTTTTGAGGGAAGCTTTTAATGCTGAGAAGATTAATCCTAGTATTGTGTGAATAAAATATTTGAATACTATGTATCCTGATGGTGGTTCTATTGTAAGCTAAAATTTCTCTCTTTTAAGACAATTTATTTAGTCAAGTTTAATTTTTTTATAGTAATGATGAAATAAATTACTGTATTTGTTATATTTGGGACTACATACCGTCAAATTGCAGTTGACAAATTAAACTGTGTTGACTGTGCACTTCTACTGCTATATTAATGTAAATGTCTTTAAAATTAAAGCAATAACTAGCAAGCAACAATTATTTTGGGAATAAATGGGTATTGTACATTCTCGTTTGTGTTTTCTCTAAAAAGTTAACATATACTACTCATATTTATTATATTGTAGTAGGTAAGTACTTTCGCGACATAGAACTTCATACCATGAAACTTAAAAAGTCTTTATGCTTTGCATTAATGCTTGCTATAATTAAATTATTCGTATTACCTACTACAAACGTTGGCGTAATTTACGCGCGACTGATAGTAAAGGAAAATCCAACAGGAAGTTTAATGATTTTCGTGAAACTTTTGACGTCTCATTCAACTTTTCCATTTTAATAAATTTTATTTAAGCAAAACACGAACTCAAATCCGAATCGATAGTAATTAGAAGAACGATAATGTATTTTCAAGAAAACGAATAATATAAATTTCTCAACGTACTTATATATTATTATGTACAATTCGTATGTGCAATTTAAAATTATTGAATCAAACGAAAATTAACATGGTTTAAATCAGTAATGCTAAATATCGTAACACAAATCTCAATTTCCCTCTATTTTATTGTTTCACCCTTAATATAAATCAGGTAACTAAATTAAATGGTTGTTCCTGACTTTGAATAACATTTACATAGCGCTGTACAAGCTAACAATGGGCTGTAATGAAGCTCCCACAAGTGTAAAATTTCTGTTGTAACAATAGGAACACTACTTTTATTGTTCATTTTCTTTTTAGATTCTAACTTACCTCATGGTTTTGAATGTAATTGTTATTATAAAGAAATATATTGTATAACTATTAAACCACATAGTAACTGTGAGATCATATGGTACTTATTTTGAACCAGAAACTACAAGTTATGTAATTATTAACAATATCTAACATTATTTACGTTTAGTCATAGGTATATTTTTCTCCAACGATAACGATATATTTTCTTAAAGGGGAATGTGAATATATGAGCTGAATCACCTCATAAATCTATTGCGCTTTCTAGAACAATAAAAAATCGAGGGAATCTTTTCAATGTTGTGCCAAATTGAGCATTCTAGTTGTCACTTGTTCTACAAAAGACGATCATGGTTACAACATATAATGTTTTGTTTTTCCATATATAACGGAAAAGAACGTGTTTTCTTTTTATAAAACAGTAAAGAATACTTCCCTACCTAGTACTACTATTCTACCTAACCCAACGGCCAAACTATATTCTTGCTCAGCATTGTTACCACCTATATAATTCATACAGTATGTCTCAGGGACCATCAGATATAGGAAAATTAATATTAGGAAAGTATGTAGTGATCAACTAAGACTATGAGCTATAAATTGTACAAAAAAAGTAGGTAAAGTTAAACACATATAGCTTTACGGTCAACGTAGGAAGGGGCTATGATCATAATTTTGATTTTACTTTTTACGTTTTAATTTGATAGCAATGGCGTGCAATTAATATGAAATTTACATATTGCTAGATTCTAGATTTTTTCCTACCAGTAAAGCTGTGTTGTGTTTAACTATAATTGAAGAAAAAATTATGTAGAGATTCATTAAGGCTGTGAGCTATGAATTATATAAAACAAAAAATTTGAAAAATCAAAGGTCGTCGGCGGCGTTGATCCAGTATGTCCCCAGGGACAGATCAATGGATAATAAAAAATATTACCAATACGCAAAAAGATTACTAGTGCGCACACAGCAATAGTTTATCCTTATATAATTTTCTAATGTTAATTTTCCTATCTCTAATAGTTCCTGAGACACACTGTATATCTTTATGTTTAGTTAAACTTAAATTTTTTTTATAAAAATTTTGAATATATAATTTAATTTATTCCATTGAGTATACGAAAACATAACATGGTTAACGTTAGAAAAGTGATTCTTTCATGCTCGTGTAAAATTAATCTATTTGCTCTACTACGCTCCTTCGTGAATTAAACATTTACACTCGCTGTAAAACTGCCACTTTTCTTAACTCGAATAATATACGTAGTTTTATGTTCAATAGCTATTTTTGTATCAATGTCTAAATTGTTTTTATTTCATACTGTCCGGTACATACCACTTTACGGTATTAATTCAAGTCCGGAAAATGGCACAGTAAAGCACAAGGCTGGGAAGTGAAGTTGTTTATTTGTAACTAAGCAAAAAATATAAAATGGGTGATGTGATATAAAATGAAATGCCACCAAATGATGTTCAATTTGACAGAATTTAAATTTTTGACGTTGACGTTTAATAAAAAGAAAATAAATATTCAAATAAAACAAATACAATTTTATGGTAATTAAATAAAATGTTGTACGATACACGTCCATGAAGTTATTATTAAAGTATTCGTTTAGAAATTCTGGATTCGTGTCTCATCCATTCTGAACTTTTATTTTAATAAGTCACTTCCCGGACTTATAACGTAAATTACTATTTGGGACACATTCACTTCACGGCTGTATTTACTTCATGGTTGGTTTTACTTTACGACCGCGTTTCCGTAACAGAAACGCCACCTTGAAGTAAATGCAGCCGTCAAATAGTCATTGACAGATGCCTAATACAAAGTGACACTTTCCTGTTGTTAAAAGGTACGCAAAACAAGTGTTTTTAGTACAGTCGCCTAAAAAACGATATATTTTTCAAAGACATTAGAAATATATTTAATAAAGCAAGTTATATAATATTTATTTTATTTTATTTTATAATATTTTACTCGGATTGCAAATTTGCAGGTTAACATAAATTACAGACCATCTACGCAAAATAAGTGAGTAAGTTTATACACGGTCCCTTGCATTTAGTTCAATAAAAGAGAGACAAACGGCAAAGCTACACGAGATCTCGACCCTTCTATTGATCCCAACAGAGGTGCACTGTGCCTTGAAAGTGTGGATCTCAAAGCTTTTTGAAGTTTCGCATCCGTATTTGTGTAGATTTAAGATTAAGATGTGGCCCTAAAATTAACTGTCGTAAGCTGTAATTAATTTATGCTATTAAAATCGGTTTCCATATAAGTGTATCAAATGCGTTAGTTAACTGGTTTTTCCGGGGTTTCATTGTGGGTTATATTTTTAAAAAGGTTACAGTAGGCATTTTCCTCGAAGTGAAAAATTGTCAACTATGTCTGATTTTCACAACAACGGTTCCATTTGTGGTTCCTAACCACATAAAGTTTCTGTCGGAGACTGTGGTTTTAAAAGGCTGAATTACTTTCAAGCTATTGTTCTTTTCTGTTTAAGTAGTTTAGATTTTAGATTTATCTGTAGAAATGGCATTCTTAAAATGGATATTATGTTTGTTTGCACAAATATAAAATAGAATTCCCATGTGAAACTTCTGAGAAAAATACACAAAAAAATACATTGAAAATAATAGTCGTCTAAAAATTTCCGAACTTAAGACGCCCTTTTTAAGTATGTATATGTATAGTTTTAAACGTTTTGTTAGAGAGTTACGCTAATTTGACAATCTTATTGAATTGTTATTTTATTAATAATTGAATAATTATACAATACACAATAAGGTTCTAACGACAATTAATAAATAATTAGCCTTGTCTTGATAATATTAAGGAAATGTTTGAAAAAATTTATTTTCTGAGAAGAGGTATGCAGTCAATTAAAATAATAAAATTATGTGTGTAAATATATTTCGGCCAATTAATTGGCCTTCTTCAGTACTTAATGATGTTTATTGAGTACTGAAGAAGGCCAATTAATTGGCCGAAATATATTTACACACATAATTTTATTATTTTTTTCTATAGCAGATGTTAAAGTGTGCTTTGTTCGACTAAAAATAGTTGATCAAGTATTACTTTAACCGCAAGGGTAGATAAAGTAACACTTTAACCGCAAGGATAGATAAAGTACTTTAATTTTCTGGAAACTCCATGGAAACCGAATGGAAACCTTTGCTACTGAGATTTTCGGGTTTAATATAATCTAATTTTAAATTGTTTTTTTTACAAATTTTTCTTATTTTTTTAACATCTGCTATAGAAAAAAATAGAATTTTGTACACGACGATAAAATTTAAATATCGACACTTTCCGCTTGTCGATAAAATATAGGTTTATCGTCTTGTATATAAAATAACTATTAATTGACTGCTACCTCTTCTCAGAAAATAAATTTTTTCAAATATTAAAAAACCAGTCTACACAAACATTTTTCTTATTAAGGAAATGCTTTCCTTCTTCCCTGATTTTTCCAAAAAATTGAGATGATCTAAAAGTTGAAAATTTGGGGTACCTAACAGAGAATACGCCACTCTTATTCTGAGAAGAGTTCAGTATAGTATACAGGATGATTCACATACTCGGAGATGAATTCTTACACGAGGTTCGTGACGTCATTTGAAGACAAAATGTTTACAATGTTGTGGCGGATTCCACTTGCTTGTCGGGATACAGCAGTTAAACGGCCTTTTAAACTAAATTATTTAGTTATGATTTAAAAACAATTAATACAAAACCATTCTACTAGTCAAATGCTAAATAAACAGCATTGCTTTGTTACTAATATTAGTATTATATCATAAACACAAACATAAGTACATTTTTAAGGCCTAATTTATGAATAATTTATTATTTAGGTATAACAGAATAAACACAATCTGAACATAACAAGCAAATTTGAATCACATTAAGTGGTTCGACTGTATTATCTCCAATCAAAACAAACAACTAAAGCAAGCGTGCAGCTGTATCTTGGCAATTAACATTTTTGTCTTCAAATGACGTCAGGAATCTTCTGGGGCAGTTTCTCCCCGAGTTTATGGATTACCCTGTGTGTGCGAATATTTCAAGATAACATTAATAAAATTTTATTAATTAATATATTATACAGGGTGTTACAAAAAGAATGTAACGCCCTGTTTAAACCTAATATACTTTAGTAGAAAGTCGCGTAAGGAGTTATGGAGCCTTAAAATTCAACTTCTTTTTTTTTTTCTTTTTGTGGTAATTTCTACAAATGTGGAGATATTTATTTTAAATTTGTCAATTATGTACTACATTAATAGAACAACTTTCTCGTGACCACGGGAAAGTTTCACAACGTACTCTTGACCACGGGGTGTTTTCTGATACAATATAACAATGGATGGATGGATGAGTCGAAGTGCCGCGAAAACACCCCGTGATCAAGAGCAACTAATGGTGAAAGACAAAAATGTTTGATCAATTTGCATCTCACTGGCGCATTTCGAAAACAAGCATCATTTTGATTGGCAAAATATTCTAATCTGATAGATAAACCATTGTCATGAAAATTTTCATGCAAATTATTAAAATATGTTGTTAATTTCGTATCAAAAATGACGTATGAATGTCATTTTCAAATTTTAAAATAGAGTTTAAATTTCAGTTTCTTCTTGTTACATATGTATTTCGAGTTTAAAAAAGAGTTTTGGTTATACAGACGAAAAAATGCAACATGTGTGACAGAGATTGGTTGAAGAGGAGGGAAGAAGGCAACGGTTTTTAAATAATTATCTTAAATAATGAGTTGTTGGTGGAAGAGTCAGCATCCTATACTAACGTTTTGCTTCTGCCTAATAATTTACTTACGAAAATTACTCAATGCACTCCTACCTATTGCTGAAAAATCTAAAAAAAAGAGGTCGGTACTAGCCATGATAGAAAACGCACTTGGAAAATATGTTTGTACAGGACAAGAAAAGAAGAAGGGAAAAATGGTTCCTAACTGCATAGAGGACTATGCTAATTGCAATTAGTCTACAATTTGCGGATACGCCGCCGGGGGAAAATTTATGAACTAATTTGACTCAGGTGTCAAACAGAAACTTGAACACAATTTAAAATTTGCATGCACATTTACAGGAAAATGTAACGTCAAATTTAACACCGTGTCATACAGGCTTTTAAGAAGCAACGAGAAATCAATTAATTACGGGAACCTAAAACCTCTACATTTCTGATATAGTATGAAAAGTGCATGTTTAACGTACGCGTATGAAAGTTATACTTAAGTCATTAAGTGTCCTAAAGGTATTTTCACAAGGGTACCATACAAATCTTTTTCTCTGTGAACATTCAAATATAAAATTATTTTAAAAGTTATGCCGTTTTCTTGAAAATAGAAGTTACAATAAAAAGGATAAATAATAATTGAACTTAAGAGGCCCTATAACTTCTTACGGGAGGGCTTTCTAGGTGCTACCAAAGTATATTAGATTTATTTTAACCTAAAGAATTTATTACCAAGCGGCGTGCATTCTTTTTGACCCACCCTGAATACAAACCGCAATATACTAAAAAAATATTAGTAATGACATAACAATTATTTATTTAAACTTGCTTCTGGAAATATGTTTTATTTTATGATCACCCCATTTTCAATTTATCCATTTAACCAATATTGTATAACGGCTTATTTAAACGTTGGTAACACCCGGGGGTAGCAAAAATAAACGTTGGTAGGTGATTTATTTGAAGTGGTTGCTTAAATCCTATTTGGTTACCATCACGTTACCAGAGTGTGTACTACACCTATTAAGTTGAACCACGGTATCGTGAGTTGTACTACTATTAGTATGTTAGGGGCTACAACTTACCTTGTCTCATTTTGTGTATGATAAACTGCATATCAAGAAAGAACAAAATTGAAAACAAAATAATATTTTAAATTCGTTGTTAGTATTTTTCAAGAAACTATCGATAAGGTTTAAGTTTGTCCCATATCTAAAACCCGTGTTTCTGATTTCATGTTTGTCTATAAATAATGTTGTTCAGTTTTGTCAGCGTTGTGAGCTCGCCAACGAGAGAAAATTCCGTTGCTGCATTAATAAGTATCAACATGGCTATATTGCACTATGGAAGAAAACTCCACCCAATACCCGGAAGACGTAAAGATTTAAACGCGACATTTTGTGTCCCAACAGAAAGCAAGAGATATAATGACTATCCTCCAACGAATTTCGCCGGAAATTCAACACTAAGCTTGCTTTATCACGGAAATAGAAGATGAATTCTCTAGCGCTTTCTCATAACTCACTGAATGAAAGATACTTCCGTGAAAAGAAGTAGGACAGTTAATACTGTGCTCACGAGACAACTGAAAATTAGGAACTATCATTTGTTCTACATGTGTAAATTACTTTGGGAATTTTATTTAAAAAAAAATCCAATTCCGTTAACAACTAACTACGAGGGTTGTTCAAATATAATCTTATTTACAAAGACAATGCCGTTTGAAAATGTTTTGCACATACCTACTCTATTTGTGGTCCTGTATAAAGCCCGTATGACACGGTGTTAAATTTGAAACAAAATTTGCGTGTAAATTGACCCGTAAATTTGATGTCAAATTTAACGCCGTGTCATACACAAAATAATTTTGTAAATTTTCATGCAAATTTTTATGAAATTATTTTGAACATCCCTGGTAAGTTTACCTTGCCTACATATCTTTTCCCTATCGCAAGAGTCTTTCAAGGCTACGTAGAAGTGTCTAATTTGTTTGTGAGATGTTCAAAATAATTTCATAAAAATTTGCATGAAAATTTACAAAATTATTTTGTGTATGACACGGCGTTAAATTTGACATCAAATTTACGTGTCAATTTACACGCAAATTTTGTTTCAAATTTAACACCGTGTCATACGGGCTTAAGTATTGATTGGAAACGGAGTTTCTTAATAGTCCAAAAATATGAATGTTACTTGGTACCTAATAAATTAGAGCTATGTATTGACCCCTTAATTTATTTTTGTTATCAGAAAAGTGTAAAAATTTAATTGTATTATTAGATGTTAATGTGTGATTTTGTTCTAACAAATGTTTAGCATAATTTGATTTATGTGCATGTTTATATTTGTAACAACGGATATGTTCTTTTTGCCTAATACTGAAATTTAAATATAAAGTCATTTTTAAAACAAATAAAAATATTCTATACTCAATGCTAAAGACAAAATTAATGATTTGCTAAAATCAGGTATTTATAAATTAAATTGTTCACATTGTGATTCAGTATATATAGGTCAAACAATTAGAAATTTTAGTATTAGGCAAAAAGAACATATCCGTTGTTACAAATATAAACATGCACATAAATCAAATTTTGCTAAACATTTGTTAGAACAAAATCACACATTAACATCTAATAATACAATTAAATTTTTACACTTTTCTGATAACAAAAATAAATTAAACATTTTAGAAGCTTTTGAAATTTATAAACACACAAAAAACAACATACCTTTAATGAATGAGCAAATTGAACTCTTAGATTCTCCTTTACTGAAGATTTTGGAATAAATATCTTTTTAAAAACACTGATAAGCGACTGACCTCCGACGGGTTGATTGGGGCCAGTTGCTTCACGCAGTGTTAAAATAATAGAATCAAGCAGTTACTGTATAAATCATTTTGCATTTGTTATTTAATATCTTATAAATGCTTTTGACAATGGCACATTGATGCCGAAATACGTAAGTATAAAGCAAAATAAATATTGTTATTTATTCCATTTAAAATCGATATTTTGATATTTATATTTCTATAATTATGGATTTTAACAAAGTTACGCTTGAAAATGTCAATAAATTAATACCTTGTTGGATAACTCAATATTTCCATTTCACGGACGTCATGTCACTAGTAGGTCGTTCATGTTTACTTCGTCAAAAATGAAGTTCATGTTAAGAGTTAAGACTAGTTCGTATCGCGTATTTTCAAGCATTGAAGAAAGATAAGCCATGCGACAGTAGTTAAAACTCTTAAGAAGAACATTCTTATAGTTAAGTAAACGTAAATGACTGTCCTTAAATAAACAATTATGGTACGCAAGGCTGATTATCCTTAATCGATTGTTTCAAACGCTAATTTGATCAGAGATGAGTTTATGTTGAACAAGAATTGTAGAACATAATTTTTACGTAATATCACATGTTCCTCTTAACTCTATTTATTTGTTTTCATTGTCTGAGCGAACAAAGAAGCAAGGCGTGTTATCTGAATGTGCGCAGTCCTGCCGTCGCGTCGCCTAAATATCAATTAAGAAAATATATCTAAATCAATTAAGAAGCAACTATATATGGTTTGAATTAAATAAAAAATCAGGACTATAATTATTATTGTAGTTGTCAAAGAATCAATTACGTGGTAATGATATTTTCAGACTTATAAATCGATCGAAATTTGACAAATTTGAAGTACGATTTACCTACATCACTACTTGTAAAGTGTCTCTTAATGGGTTGCTACCGTATATAAGATGATAGATTAACCATTACTAAACCCCTAACCATTTAATATTTTAAGAAATAATTTATTACTAGACACTCCTAAAGTTGCGATATATCCTTCTAAATATGTACCTGTAAGAAATTCATTTAAATAATACAATTTTAATGTAAATACCTACTATACGCATTTTGAATGAAATCTAAATATTTTATTGCTTCTTGATATAGTTTTTAATACATATTCTGAAATGATAACTGAGTTTCCATAAAAAATTGTTTGGGAAATTAGTATTACAATAAATTGTTATTAGCATCATTTTTGGCAGAAAATAAACGATAACGAGTGTCATAAATAAACGATTTTAATCAGCAATAGACCCAATTGAAACACTAACGCTGCTTATTTCTAAACCAAAGGTGATCTAAATATTGCTTCGATAATAATTTAAAAATTTTAAAATTGCTGCAATTTTTATCGACTGTTAGCAAGTAGTACCTATACCTTTTTTATGTAAAATTAAATTGTACATCATAATGTCCAAAATGGTAACAGAAAAAAAGTTATAAGAATACAAATAAGCCTTTAAGCGCAAGTAGCCCAACGAGCGCTCCCTACAGGCCGCAAAACATATGCAGCTACGTGCATTGCATTCGCATACTTTTAAAACACTGTATACCAAATTTCTCCCTGATTAGTATTTTCTTAAATTTTGTCAACTTTTTAAAGAGCAAGAAACAAACCAAACCATGTAGATGGTCCCAAAACGAGAGGTCTGAACGGAAGGGTATGTGAATAGAGCAGAGGACATGAGGTTAACATAATCCCGGAATGATGCGCCACCGTTTTTCGGTTGGAATTAAGTACAATCACCACTTATGCCCAAGGCATGCTGAAGAGGCACGATAAAAATAGAAAAGTCCTTACTAGATTTGACAGTCAACTGAATTGGTTATCTACAACAAAACTATTCTGCAGAGTGTATGTCATGAAGGGTGAAGAAGCTCCATTTTATATTATTATCTTTCAATGCGGGGCACTAGCAACGAAAAGGCTCGTGGGGTTGGAAATTACTTTTCTTGGACACGGAGTGACTCCAGGTTATTTACCTCAAAGATATCTCGGAGTTCATAAAAGATTAACTGAGGAAGAAGGCATAGGTTATACGACAGATTATAATATGATTACAAATAATATAATTTAAGACAATGTTCACAGTATAGAAAGGCGTAATAAGACGTAAAGCGTCAATGGAATTATAAAATGCTAAAATCAGATAAACCTTTTTTTTCATCTTCACGCTCCAGTATATGACTTTTACCAGTATAAATTAAATAATTGTATCGTATCACTAGATTGCAGCTGATCTTCTCTTTCATTGATTTCATAGAAAATATGTTTACAATTTCCTTTAAAATAGTTTAGTTTACGAAAATGCTGTCCTGTAGAGCTGAAGTGTCAATAGTTTTAAAACATCATTAACTGAACATATTGTCTAATTTATTAATTGTAAAATAATTATAAACGAAATAAATAATCAAGTTTGAAGTCGATGCTATGCTGCATTGCTGGCATAACGTTAAAATAAAAAAAGTTTGTCATCATAGCGATTTTACACCGTTTCCTTAGCGAAGCTGATAATTTCTGCTTGAGACAGTGATTAAACGTTTAGGAAGTTAATTGTTCGATATCCGCTAAATTGAATCATCAAGAAATGTTGATAAGATCAGTTAGGTGCTGATTCTGAAGGCAATTAAGCGGTTCTAAAACCGAATTGGGTTACCGGTGGTTACAACTTGAATTCATTAGACAATTTTCAGGTGAAATCTAAGAGGATGTACGAATCCCATGGTATTTTAACCTCTGTAATTGGCAGTAACCCAACCTAGTAACCACTCAAAACTGGCTTGAATTTCCAGGCAAGCCCTGCTGTAATGAAATGAAAATATTTAAATGTATGTAGAATAAAACCGAAACTCGCGATGAGGAGCACCTTTTAAGGTATGTGTAAAACTATAGTGAGGGCTGATGCTGAGATATTGTAATACAAATTAGTCTTTCGCATTTTGTAGTCACGTGTATTAAATAATAATGTTTTGGGAATAACGTTATTAGAAAATTATTGTTACACTCAGGGCCGGTTTTATAAAGTCTGGTTGACCGACTCGACTGTTATCTCAACCTCGATCCATCGTCATACAATTCTTAAAAACAATCCTATGAAATCTAAATTAAATATAAAGATCGCTATTCCTAAGCATGTACAGTACTTAGTTCTGTTTACGTAATAAAATTTAACAGTTTTGTGTAGTAGCAAGAAAACAAAATTCCGTTTAATGCCAAAAGCTTCTTGAACATGCTGCACAGGTTTTTAATGGTAGGTATATACCTACCTATCATATTTTACATTAAATATTTGTCATATATGTAGTGTATCGGATGAGCCAATTTCCATTCACTTCTGGAATTACTCAGTCACAAAACAGAAATCCAATGTTTTGTTCCGTTATCGAGTTATTTGGTAAAATTGAAATTTTATGGGATTTACGTCTGCCTCACATTTGAAGGGATGCGGGAAAACCGTAATACATTTTTGATACAGTTTTCTGTAGATTATTATTATAGCGTAACCCGAAAAATTGTATTCATGTAAGTCGGTTAGAAGGGTTATCGGGCAGCTGTGTATTAAGTTTACTTATTTTAGGTCGTGAAATACTTTCTGAAGGTTGTAGAATATATATAAAAGGGATTGAATTTGAGATAAGTTTAACAGTTTCTTATCGTACGAAAGAAATATTGTATAAGAGTATCTCAATACGTCGAAGTCTGTATGAATAGGACGATTAACAATTATAGCTGTTCTATAAGAATTTTATATTATTACGGTTACGGATATTTTTGAACTTAGTGTACTTAGCAAAGAGCTCCAGAAAGTAACGACGTTATCTGCAAAGTAATATTCTTTTAAATTTGGAAGGAATGTATGGTCGGAAAGAAAGAATTTATTCATGACATTTTTAATTGTTTGGCACCATCACAATGGTTTAGCCGGAAATAATACAAACTTCTTTTTAATGGAACGCCCGGAACAAATGTTCAAAATATGACATAATCAATCCGGTTTCTGGAAACAAAATGTCATTGCCTTGTAAACTGTTTATCGATTATTTAAGTTAACGGTTTCATAAATTTGTTTCCAAAAACCGGACACTAATCAATTCTGAATCATCGCACATAACTCTTCAAAGGTGACTTGTGTTTCCTTTTTTTTTAAATTTTTCTTATTAATTTCTTTTAATGAATCAAACCTTAATATTGAAGTTTGGGATTATAGTTTTTTATTCTCAATTCTAAAACAAAAATATATAGTACCAAACGTTTAAAACATTATCAGCCAGAATATCTACAGCTGTTGTCAATATTTAACCTATCATTAGATAGCTGGATATGAGTGGACGATGAAATTGGTCCCGGAGCGGCCGGCGGGTAATATCCGGTATATGCAATTGCATTAATTATATTTACAGTCGGCATTAATTTATAACATGACTATTTGTGTAACCATTTCATTATTTCCTTATTAGTAGTTGAAGATTCAATTCCAATCTATTATCAGAAGCTGGAGCTTTATTTTAGTATTATCAGAGTTTATAATTGGTATTAAAATTTTGGTAATTGGTTGAATTCATTTTTCTAGTAATTGCTTTTATTGACATATTTATTAAACTAAAGTTGTTGGAAATTGGTCAATATGGCAAATTATGTGTGGGTTAGTAGCGCAGTATTTTTTGTCTCAATACCGCACTAACGAGGAACTAGATTATTGCCTACATAAAGTCAGTAATATATCTAACAGTAATTATTATACTCAAACGTCAATTTTCAGTTTGAATATAAAATGTTTATTCTCATACAGCCTTTGTTAACATTGTACATTTTCGTGGTTTAGGACCCATGTAAAGTTTTGGGTTATCTACGAAGGTGTTAAAAACTGGATTCATTATTTGTAAACAAAGCATTACGTTTACTATTAGACATTAGTAACCTCCGAAATTATTCCCTTGTGTATTTGTGAATTAATTTACGTAATTAGATGATGCTTCCCATACTCCTAAATTTTCCAAGAGTGGATGTTGTGGAATGGTGCTTAGTTCCTTTCCTGACATTATGCTAGTTATTATAAGAGTAATCAAAGAATTGTTTTGGTTTTGGGAATATGTACACAAACTTCCGTTAAATAGAGATGATCGAATTTTGTTGATTCATTTTTTAGCTTTGAAACTCACATCCTACGGTGTACAACAATCCATTCATGAAAGGAATTATTATCATTTGTCGTGATGCAACATTCAATTGGGGGCTAATACAGAACCTAATGAAAGGTATAGTATTTTCAGAAGCTCGATTTCTGGAATGTTTTGAACAATCGAAACAACATCTAATTACGCGTGTCAATGCACGGAAGGCAGCCGATGTAAAACCCTGTGCTGTGTATTAAGACCATGGATTATGTTTATTATTATCCACAGAATGGTTCAAAATATTTACAAACTTTTTGTAGCGTAATAACCATTTAAACCATTTTTAATAAAAATACTAATAGCGAATTCCAATCGCTGCACTGGAATTCGCTATAAGATAAATTTATGTTTAGTGCTATCAAAATTTCTATTAATTTCGTTTTTGTGAATTAATCAAAGGCATGACTTAAATTTCCATTGATAATTAGAGTTGAAATTTAAATAAACACTCGGTATATCAGCTGTTCAAAAATTAACCAGATTTAGGGGTTCTATGTAAATTAAATGGAGGCACAACCAGCTAGAACCGAAACCATTTTTGAATGCCGGATATAATAGTATAAAGATCTGTTACTTGAAGATTTCCTTTGTAGACAATTTTCAAATTAAAATCCTAAACTGTTATAAACACTTATAATTGCATATAATATAATATGGAAAACGTAGGTACAAATCCAGTAAAAACTTACGTTTTTTTTTACTACAGCTATTACTAAAGACACATAATGATCTATCCTAGAATATATTATGTTCGTTGGGGTATTTTTGAAAATAAGTAATATTCTATTAAATTTTTTTTAAATTAAGAAAATTTTTGTTTGGTTTCCATCATGTTTCCATTAATCGAAATTTATTTAATTCATTTAATAATGTTCTCTACGGATCGTTAAATTAATGTAAAAAGAAATTACATTTCTAAAATTGTGCTGAATTTTCATTTCAAATTTGTGAAAAAGTTTATAACTTAGTTCTTTGAAAATAAAATCTGACGTTTTACGTTCCCTTATAACCGCAATGTTAAAGCTTTAAAACTTTATACTGTTATTTTATTGCCAAGACCTCAAAAGATCTCCTTGATTGTCAAAAAATAAAGTAAGATTTATTCGAACAAGGACATGGAATGTGGCATTTAATTTTAATTTTTAAATTAAATCTACTTATATTTCCAACTGCAGGTATCTATGTAATTAGGAGATCCCAAGCAACACAATACCATATAATAGACGTATATTATTAAGTTAAACCAAACGTTGATAAACCAAATTACTAAACGTCTATTATCCAGACAAATGTCCACGACATCGACGTAAATATATGGTATAAAATATAGTACATATAAACGTATATAATATATTACTAAAAAACATAATTTAGAAACGTGTTATAAACGTCTTTGATTTATAACTATACGATGTCTATTATAAATTTAAGATCGACGTATAAAATAAACGAAATACAAACGTTTACAGTATATGTCTATAAAACATAATTTATAAACGTACTATAAACGTCTATGACTTATGGCTATACGACGTTTGTTATTAATATAAGATCGACGTGTATTTTTGGTACAGAATAAACTAAATACAAACGTTTACAGTATACGCCTATAAATCATAATTTATAAACGTTTGTTATAAAAATAAAGTCGACAAATATTGCCTTAATTTTTATTTTCTTTTAAGCACATAATAACAAACACATGTGAAACAAAAAATATATAAACATTAATTAATTTACTTCTTCGCGTTGGGAATGCAAAAACCTCTGCTTTGCCAGTTTCAGCCAATCCTTGACAGCTGCTGCTATCGCTGTATCATTCAAATCTGCCGCTGCGCCGGCCTCGCAGCAAACGTTAACTTTACAGCTTCTGAAAATAATTGTACAAAATATAATATACTGTTGTGATATCGACCTAGTTGAGTTGATAATCTTATTTGTTATTAAAACATATTTTTAACTTACCGTAAATAACGATTACAGGTAGATATATTCTCTGTAGATTGCCACAACACTTTCCAACTCAAGAACTGCTACAAGAATGTATTTTTAATGACATTTGGTTCAAAGCGTTTAAAATTTGTTTTTTTTTTAAGTTTCATGGGTACGTGGGATTTCCACAATAATGTATGGTAAACGTTTATTAGCCGTATATAAAACGTACAATTATTATATTATATTCAGTACCGTCTTTTGTACGACGGAGGTCCCGGGCCCGAGGTAATGAGGGAGCCCTTCTAAAAATTAGTTATTATTTTTTCTATTATTATACAGGGTGTCCGGAAATAACGTTACGCTACTTTGGGAGGTGCTTCTACATCAAAAAAATATGAAAAAAAGTTTCTTTAAACAAGGGTACGGAAATGTTTTCTAAGGGAGCTACGGCCCTTTGAAGGGGTTCCCCAAATTGTGTTCTTTTATTGATTATTTAATCACCACTGAAATTAGATGGGCAAAATTTATTACACGGGGTTAATTTAGCGCGAGAAATCGTTTGGCCATGATAAGAAAGAGAAGAAAAGACGGAGAAATTACGTTTAATTTACGTACAGTATATAAAGCGTATATAAGAAACGTACAATTATTATATTATATTTCTTCGTTTATGGTAAACGTTTATTAGGCGTATTTAATAGCCCTAAAATAAATTGCTAGTTAAAATAAGACGGAAAAATTACGTTTAATTTACGTACAGTATATAAAGCGTATATAAGAAACGTGGAATTATTATATTATATTTCAACGTTTACAGTAAACGTTTAATAGCCGCATATCGTACTTTAAAAATATATTATATAGTAAAATAATACGTAGAGAATACGTCTAATTAACGTACAGTATATAACGCGTGCATCGTAGACGTAGAATTATTATACCAAAACCAAAATTATACGTTTTTTACCAAAAATAGACGTCTATTATACGCTTTGGTGTTGCTTGGGATATTATTTATGAAGTTAGTTTCATGACTCACAATTCCTTTTATTTTGATTGAGAAGATGAGTAGATGTAGATATTCTAGTAATTGTTAGAAATAAAAGTAAAATTTGTTTCGAAATGAATAACGCCCGAAGGCATTCACTGGGCGGATGTAAGGGTTGGAAACAAATCCCATTTGGAATATTTACTATCAATAGACTACTACATTATAATATTAAAAGAATCATTCTGCATGTGTTTTAAATCGACAAATACCTACCTACAAAACCAAAGCTGAAATTACAAGTATATTTTATTATAGGATAGCATAGTCTTAAATTAACTTTCCGTTCCTGGAGAATGTACAAATGTATTAGAGGGCTGTATGAATCACCTTATATTTCCCTAAAGGTGTCTTAAATTGAATTATGTCTTGCATTATTTATACAAAGCGGCATAAGTATATTTGAGTTCGCATTTCAATGACGTGAACAATGTTTGGGTAGTATAGAAAATAATTACGGTAAGCGCGTAATTACGTAAGCTTACAAGCGGTTATGCTCTTTTGTAAGTTGACAGATCTGTAAGCATGCGATTTGTGAATACAAAATGAAGCGATAAAATGTGTTTCCTTTGCGAGCTCCAAATGTAGTATTTCACATTTTCACTTTATTCGGGGTAACGTTCAGTTTACGGAAATAAAATTCAGCTATAGCTTTAATTAAAAAATGAAAGAATGTTTATCCATTAATTACAAATTGAAATTTGTAAATGTACATGGTAATCACATTAAACCCGAAACGAAAATGGGTTAGGGGTATTCGCGATAGTAGAAAGCTTTACTAGAAGCAAAAGTGGTTGAATACAATTATACTACCGTATATCTCAGGTGTCACAGCAAATTTAAATTAATAGAATTTAATAATACTATTACAGATTTATTAATTTCTTGGAAAACTTTTATTGTCACTGAAAGTGTTCAAACCGTGTGACAGCTATAATTCTCCGACTGAACTTAATTGTTATTAAATTAGGTTAAATTAACTAATGATACTAAAACAACAAGCGGTATCATAAGGATCCGATCGTTACGGCAAATAAGTCACCACTGCGTGTATCGATTTGTAATTACCGCGTTTAATAACACACAGCTATACAATTGTAGATACTTAAATATTTTATGTTGGAAAATAACGGGTACCATAACAACACAGAAGTACCTTATGCAATTTAAATAATTCAATTCATTGCTGCCTTTAGTAAGTTTTCTTAATACTAAACATTATTGCGTTAACGCTATTACTACAAAAAACACTTACCCAGATGTAGTTATGCATAAAAGGAAATTAAGCACCAAAGACTTACCTATAACAAAAACATAATTATTGTAAATTACTTTCACACAAAATGATGATGATAAGTGTGCATATTATTATTTTTTTCTATAGCAGATGTTAAAGTGTGCTTTGTTCGACTAAAAATAGTTGATCAAGTATTACTTTAACCGCAAGGGTAGATAAAGTAACACTTTAACCGCAAGAATAGATAAAGTACTTTAATTTTCTGGAAACTCCATGGAAACCGAATGGAATAAACCTTTGCTACTGAGTTTTTCGGGTTTAATATAATCTAATTTTAAATTGTTTTTTTTACAAATGTTTCTTAATTTTTTAACATCTGCTATAGAAAAAAATAGAATTTTATACACGACGATAAAATTATATTTTATCGACAAGCGGAAAGTGTAAGTGTAAGTGTAAGTGTAAGTGAATTAATTTTCGCGAGTCGATAATTACATTTTATCGTCGTGTATAAAATTCTATTTTTTTCTATAGCAAATGTTAAAAAATTAAGAAACAACAACGTCTTGTATAAAAAATAACTATTTATTTATCGCTAAAAAATAGTACATTTTTTTACAAATTACGAAAATAGCAATTTTTGCAAGCGAGAGAAAAATTTTCTTGAGCTTCAGAAAATGATTTTCGACAAGTGATAAACTATAGTTTTTCTACGACCACGTTTATGTCATATACTAATATGTACAACAAATTCTTGTAACTGATAAATTAGAATTAAATGACAAACATCAAACTGCAAATAAAAAAGCGGCGTCTGGCAACTTGGTGTGAGATATTTTGTATTCACTTTCGTCACTAGAGACGAAGGTTGTGGAATATTCTATCACTAGAAACAGAATTTAGGTTTTCGGGTTAGGTATCTCCAGCGAAAGATATGTTTTCGTATGTGGTCGTAGAAAAAATAGTTTTTATTATTGCGAATTAAAAAGGAAGTACATTGTTCGCTTAACCTAAAGCTTTACTTATAGGTAGATTTTTAATTTGTATTTTGTGACAAACAAAATTATAGGGAACATTGCAAAATCGGTAATAGGTATTATTGTTGGTTTATTATAATATAGCTAAGTATATGTATATTGTATACTACCCCTTAAAACATCAAATCAGGGTCAGTTTGTGAATCTAAAGTAGCTAAATAATTCTGCTTGTGCAAGCTATAGTAGAATTTCTTTTGGCTTTTCTGATGAGGTACAATAATGTTTTTAGTTGCCTTGATAAAATTATTTTATTTTAATTAATTCTTTATGGCTAATTATTGTTTGTCATACTATTCTCTTTAATGCTCTATTTTTCAAGAAGTGTTTAATAAAGCCGTTACCTGAAAATATTGCTTGACACGGAAATTTTTTCATTGGCCTGTTGCTAATGGGTGGGGGATGTCGCTGACGCTACGACTGTTATGTGAGTAAGTTTTTAAGCTTGAGATAATATATGAGTCTGTTTGGTTTAATTTAAAGGAACGTATAGAGATTTTGATGATCTTGAAAATTGGACGGTGTGATATCTATAATTGGAGATATCAACTATTTTTTCGTATCTACCGAGTGCGGACTTTCAAAGTGAAACATAGTTTAAATCGCGAACAGGAATCTATAGTATAAAGGTTAGTTATACTGTAATTCTTCTTTATTCCATTTTGAAAGTCTGCAATCGGTGTAATAGTACGTACCTAGTACCTAATAGTGGAACCTTAGTGCATGTTCGGACTAGTGTGCCTTGGATGATATTGACAGATATGGTACGGATTAGGGTGCGCACAAAAATGAATTAGGGTAATGACAAAATTTATTGTACTCTTTTAAGTTAACTTGAAAAGCGAAATGACGAAAGTTGTCGACATCCTTATTCTTATCTATCTGCTAATATCATCCATGGCACTCTTGTTCAGACTAGGATCCCTAGATATGCGTGTTTATTTATACATCTAGGAACCCTAGTTCTGAATAGATAAGCTACGATACTTATCGACTGTGCGAAACCGGAATGCGAACCCAAAACCTCTTGGATTTGGCACGGTTGAAGTTAGAAGTTAGAATAATATTTATTTTGAAATATTCTCACAGTACTACCTATAAGTCGAAAGTTTTGTAGTCCCATCGAATTCAGTTAACGTAGCATATGATAAGTAGGTAACTGGATTGTTCTGTGAGAATAAGAACATTTTCTACATACTTAGTTGACGCGGCTTCTTTTAATAGAGAGTTTTTGAGCACCGTACGCTAAGAGTACGGTAACGATAACACTAACGTCTGTGCTAAGGAAAACGATGTGTTGCCTAGCAAAGACGTTACCGTTAGCGTTAGCGTACTCTAGCGTATAGTGCTCTAAAACTCTCTATTAACAAAGGTATAAAGACAGCGTATCGTATATTTATACTTATTCGATTAAAAACGCTACGGGCAAAAAAATACATACGTAATATCGCCGTCTGCGCCTTCAATAAAAAATGTACCTACTACTAGAATCATGTTCGTAGTCTTCGGAACAAAAGCACACTCCGTTTAATTTTATTCCGTCTGCTGTCCTGGGAACAATCCTGGGACAACCGTATTAAACCAAAGTTTGTTAAGCAGATACATATAAATATTGTTGTACTATACGAATAGAAGTAAATAACAAAATTTAAATTGTTGTTTTTAGGATAGATATAAGAAAATGAAAATATTTAAACACGATGATTTTTTATATCGTAATGTAATTTTATCTTTAGTTTCAATTTATGTTTGAAGTCGAAAAGCCTAATTTGTTTAATTTGTGAAATATGTTTTAACATGGAATGCATTTATTCCTCGTATGAAAACCCATATTTACTAAATATTTATTGCGGAAATTACCGTGACCGCTAATTTTCGCTAGTTGGTGAATTTTCGTCGGTTGCTATATGCGGCTGCTTACACATATATCTCAAAATTTAGCAATTTCACGCGAGATTGTCAGATTATCCCTACGAGCTTTTAGCGTCGTAGTCGGTTTAATTTAACATTCCGCCTTGGACGGACATTCTGGCGCTGCGTTTGCGGTTAGACGCCAGAATATGTAGATTACTTTGAAGAAATGGCATACATGTTAGTGGAGCAGCATTTTTATAAAATTAAAAATACCATCATTTCAAATGGAGGCAATTGTCATGGTTTTACTACTTAACTATTCCATGCATGATAATACTGGCATATTAAACTTTGTTCTAGGCTTTATAATATACGATTACTATCTAAACTGAAATTGAATGTGAAGACAATTACAAATTTAAACGAGGAATCTAGCTGTTAGGCTGGTAATGGTTATTGTTATCACTACTAAATGTCAGAATGGTTTATGAATCAGAAATTAGAGTTATAAGGTAATAAATAATAATTTTATCCAATATCCTGAATTACTTATAAAATAAAGGGCATAGGAAATCTACTAATGTTCATGTTGTCAAGGTGAATCCTCGGAAACATACTATAAACCTCAAACTCTACCCTCGTATATTAGAATTCATCCGCAGGTTTAGGGTCAGCTTGGGTTAAAGGTAAGGTCGCCTACAAGCGAATACATTTAGAAGGTGGGTTCTTTAAAATCTTTATCATAATGCGAAAAATCGCGCAGAGCTATTTTATTATTTACACGGACACGTCATAATCCCTATCCTATCGTAAGGACATCCACAAACTTCAGTTGTACAGCTGCTTTTTCAACTAGCACTGATCCAACTTACGCTTTTCGTCTTCGTTTCATATCATTGCTAGTTAGGTAATACTTAAACTATACAGTGCCATTTAAAATTCAATATCATACATACTTGAAAATTAGCTTTCTTGTTCATATACAGCAGTAGAGCCTTTGTAAGTGAAGAGTTTGGAATGAATTTTTGTGTATTTCGGAGGATCTTAAAAGATTTCACTTAAGAAAATATAAAGTTGAATAATAAAGGGATGTTCTTTTCTGATTATATGGATAGCGTGTGGGAGGCACCCAATAAAGTTAAAATGGGCAGCTACACTTGCTAGGTATATGGTAATATTGGTATTTAAATTTAAGAATATACCTTACTTAAGTGTCTAGGGAGAATTTTCAAACATATTATGTTTATCAAGAGTATATTAAGCCTGGAAGATCAGAGCGTGAAAATAAGTCTAATACAATGCTTCTAGGATAATTCGTCCCCCACAATTCGCCCCCGGACGATTCGCCCCCGGAAAAGAATGAAAAAAAAATAAGGCAGACCACCCATATATTTTGTAACAAAACTTACAAATAGTTTAAATTAAAATTGAACTTTTACGAATTAGTTAAATTTTGTTAGTTAAAGTCGTTAAATGGACTTAACTTTTTTTAAATTATTAAACTTAAAGATAATAATTAAAGATACTACACCCATAGCTATTACACATTAGAACTTAACTTAATCTATAATAATATTATAAATATAGGTATACAGGGTTATTTAAATTCTAGGCTCACCATTGGGATCTCGAAAACCGTAAGAGATAGGAAGACGGTTTAATTGGGGCAAAGTTGCGCTATATAGTGCTGATCAATAATTAAAAAAGAAATATAACCTAGCTACCTTAGTTTTTTAATTATGGCCAATTTTGTATTTTGGGCATAAGTTGGTTATTATTAAATTTTTTTCAAATCTGTTAAAACTTTCTTTAAGCAACTTGTTAGCTGAAATACCGTGGTGGTATCAAAAATTTTCTACCCCGTTTCGGTTTTACGGAATCATCCTCAGGTTTGTTTTTTCTTATGGGCGGTATCTTGGATTTTTACAGGATCGGATAGAAGTTTTGATGGTGCTTTCAATGATTTATGACATGATGACTTTCGACTGCCGAAATCTGCTGTTATTTACAGAAATAGTAAATTTAAATAAATTGCCATGGAAAAACTTCTCGAATTATGAAAAGCGTTATTTAAATTCGAGGCTCACCTTTGCACAATGCTGATAAATACTTATCTTAATCTTAAAGAAGAAATGTAACCTATCTACCGTTTTTTATTATAACATTGTAGTATGAGTAATACGAACTAGTTGTGCGATTATAGAAGATGTTCAAACTGGAGGCCGTTCTCACGTATAGGTACAAAGATTTGCTCTTTTTATAATACTGTTTACAGCTCTTTGAATATCTCTGCCTCGAATTGTAGCAAATGCATATTATTGTTAATCCTGTTCTTATAGTTTTATTTTTGAGGTTTCCCCACAAAAAGAAATCTAAAGGGGACAAACCAGGTCATCGAACAGGCCATTTCACAACTTTCAATTCCTTTCCGGGGGCGAATCGTCCGGGGGCGAATTGTGGGGGGCGAATTGTCCGCAACCCTAATAGAATCAACTTTATTGACGTTTTCTAGCGTTATACTTTGTTAAAATTCATAATTATAGAAAAAATAAATAGTAAATAAATAAATATCGATTTTAACAGGAAATAACAAGATTTATTCATCATTTCTTATTATAGTAGGTATATGTTATATCCTTTTGACAATAGCACATTGATGCCGAAATATGTATAAAGCAAATAAATCTTGCTTTCTAGTTAAAATCGATATTTTATTTCAAATTTATTATTTTTATAACTGCCTTTACTACATAATTAAAACAATGCCGAAAGCAAAAAGCGAAAAGAATCAGCTTAACAGAACAAACCGAGGAAATGAACGTAAACGCAATGCGGTAAGTACCTAACTCGTAATTTCTTTTCATCCTGGTTTCTAAATATACTTTAAGGAAAATGTAATATTATTTTGTGTGGGTAATACCCTATAACTTTGAAGAGGATTAAGATTCCTTTTGAACTTAAGACACAGCTTATAAAACTTTTAAAATAAAGAACACCTGCGAAAATTGTATAATTAGTCAAGATATAAGTACAGTTTTGCACAGGTTTGCATTTTACATTCTTCTTTCAATTCCTTGCTTTCTAATGGAAAAAACTTCAAAAGAAATTTAAATAATAACACTTTAAACGAAGATTTTAAATTAAAATAAAACTAATAAAATACGTAATACTATATAAACCACACTGCAGAATGAAAAAATTTTACGAGCAAGAACCAGAAAACTAAAATTACTGTTGGGTTTGTGCGTTGCGATAAGGCTAATCAGTTTAGGTTGCGTGCAAAGAATTATATAACTTTGGTAGAGCTTATCTAAGCAAAAATTTTATTCCGTTAAGCAGCTATTACTTTAGTTGTTATAACTGGTACCCATAATATAATTATGTGTAATGGTGTAATGTAATCGAAATGACAGCAAAATGATTTTAGTACCAGCCTACCAGCATATTAAAATTATAAAAAATATACAAGATGTTTCGCGGAGTGGGGGAAATAGGAATTCCACCATACAATTTTTTGTTATAAATCAAGGTTGTGCATGGAATTTTATGATTTTTTTTCTAATAATAACCCCGAGATGATCACCAATTTATACATCTGTCACATTGACGCAGTGGTAAGGGGTCTGGTCTTCTAAATCACGGATAGCCAGTTCTGTAATCACGCCTACCTTTTTATTTTCAGTTTTTTAAATCCTTTTTTATAATGTTGTTATGATGTTCGTCATAAATTCGTGTTGTAAAATATGCCCTACTTTACTTTAAAAATATTTAGTAAATTATTAGTTAATTGGATAGTATGTTGCCGGTCTTCAATAATTATACTTGATGGACCATGAACATTTTTTAATTAATTTAAAAAACAAATTTATTAAGAATACTATTCCAAAATCATAAAATAAGACTTAAAAAATTAAAAATTAAATTAAAATGTTAAAAGGTTTGCGGGCGCACAGAACTCACTAGCGTGCCTTGAATGACATTGACTGATTTGTAAGAGTTAGGGTGGAGGCAACTTTCGTTCTTTTTCTTTCTAAGTTAGGCTAACATAGGTTATGTCAAAGAGAAAGAGAAGTTTTCTATGTCACAGTACTAGCGTCAGCGTGTCGCCCCCCACCCATTAGCAACAGAACAATAAAAAAAATTCCGCGTCAAGTAATATCAATGCCATTGGTCTACTGATAGCGGCTCGGGGGTGACCCTAAAACATGCTACTGCTGTTATGTGAAATAGGTTTTACTCATACAAATCTGCCAATATCATTCAAGGCACCCTAGAACTCGCTAGCTCTGGTTTTACCACTTTACCACTCTGCCAATGTGACAGGTATAGCTACTAATTGATCTTATCAGGGGTCCTTTCCCGAAACGGATTTTTCGTGTTGGTAACCGTGACGCCCGTCACTTTTAGCGTTTATAGGATGGTAATAGCGTTCTGTGGCTATGATAATGCCCTTGTCAGATTTGACAGTTGAAAAACGTAATCTGACAAGGACATGAGCATAGCCACAGAACGCTATCGCTATCTTAAAAACGCTAAAAGTGACGGACGTCACAGTTGCCAATACGAAAGAACAGTAAAGAATCCCTGATAAGGTCAATTGCTTATTATTACAGGGTTGTTAATATCAGCCAAAAAAGTAATGAAATCTTGTAGACAACCTACTCCATGAAACACCCTGTATCAAGAAACCAATAATGTCCTATAAAGACTATAATAATTTTATTGATTTAGCCGGGCGATGTCCGAACATTTGTTTTAAAGTCATAATTAAAAATCAATTGTGAAACATTCACTGTTGCTATAGGGTGATTCCTAAGTACGTGTAGAAAATGAAGGGGGTGATTCCTGGACGAAAATTAAGGTTACTTTTTCCTATAAACGTGTATCCTAATATGCTTCCCTGAAGAGTTACCCCTCTTCAAAAATGGAGGAAAAATTTGGTTCTTAATTTTTATCTCAAATTTGGACAAAGATAGAAAAATAAAAATAAATAGACGTGTTCTACTAACAGGAAGGCCCTTTATGGATATTTTCTTTATTCACCTGTATTGTTAGAAGATGATGAAACTTACAACCCCTGTTCATTTTTTTATTAGAACGTTTTAATGCACCGAAATTTTTATTTTAAAAAATAGACATGAGAAAGCCTTATTCATTTAGAAAATTATTTGTCTCATTTATTTTTATCGTGAGACAAATAGTTTTCGAGTAAAAAATTAAAATCGATTGTAATGTGCGCCTCAGTTTCGTGAGAAGTTGTAGTAAATTTCTGAAAAAAAAGTCTAGGTAGGCGGATTTCATTTTTTGTGTTTGTTGCTTTTGATAATAATAATAATTGTTAGTAAGTTTGCATACATTATTGATGAATGTATGCAAACTTACTAACAATTATTATTATTATCAAAAGCAACAAACACAAAAAATGAAATCCGCCTACCTAGACTTTTTTTTCAGAAATTTACTACAACTTCTCACGAAACTGAGGCGCACATTACAATCGATTTTAATTTTTTACTCGAAAACTATTTGTCTCACGATAAAAATAAATGAGACAAATAATTTTCTAAATGAATAAGGCTTTCTCATGTCTAATTTTTAAATTAAAAATTTCGGTGCATTAAAACGTTCTAATAAAAAAATGAACAGGGGTTGTAAGTTTCATCCCCTTCTAACAATACAGGTGAATAAAGAAAATATCCATAAAGGGCCTTCCTGTTAGTAGAACACGTCTATTTATTTTTATTTTTCTATCTTTGTCCAAATTTGAGATAAAAATTAAAAACCAAATTTTTCCTCCATTTTTGAAGAGGGGTAACTCTTCAGGGAAGCATATTAGGATACACGTTTATAGGAAAAAGTAGCCTTAATTTTCGCCCAGGAATCACCCCCTTCATTTTCTACACGTACTTAGGAATCACCCCGTATATTAACAATTTTTTTTAACAAGGATTTATCCGTTGAATTTAAGTTAAGTAGTGAGTCTTGTTCTATATATTCGTAACTTAATTGCATTTGAAAAATGACAACCAGGACGTCGGTCTGATTTAGCTCACTGATTTACCTTTCGTTTGTGTACGACACATTTATTATTCAAAAAAGCTGCACATACCAAGTAGGTAGCACATTAACACCTTCTGCGATCATTAGGTTGTCAATTAATCTTGAAGAGCGGTATGGAACATTCAATACTAAATTAGTTTTAATAAGTAGATTAATGTTTTCTGCGTTTGTGAAATCAACATATAAGGTTGAAAGGTTGAAAGATATTAATTTATTGCATGCTACAATTTTAGTATCTCGTCTTGACAGTATTTTCACAACACGTATTGCACGAAACCTTCAAGCTTCTTAAAAAGACACCACTTTCGGGTGAATTCCCTCAAGAACTCAGGCAATTAAGATCCTTGTTTGCGGAAAAGGACATCACATCTGATAGACTTAATCGGATTATATGTCATGTACGATGCTTTCTCGTAGGCTGTGGGAAAACTGACTTTCTGGGCTTAAAAGGGAAGGTTTTAATAACATATTTATGAAGTTTAATTTCACTATTTTGGTTATTATCAATTTTTTGTATATTGTATATTGAAGTTCCCTATAAAAAAAACCAATACTGGTGCTATCTCACAAATACTATCAAAAAATTATTATAAATATACGTGTATAATATCAATATCTCATATTTCTGTTTTACGCTTCTCTGAAGTTGTCTGCTATTTATTCAAAGGAGATTCATCGTTTAATGTTAAATCAGGCGAGGTAAATTAATTATAAGACCGTTAATTAGTAACCTTTGACAAAAATGGTAATGGCAGGTAATCATTAGAACTTCCAGCTTTCTTATTAGAAGCGACCTTTAAATAATATCCTGTGAAGCTTAGATTTTATAATGCTAGAAGTAATTAATTATTCACAGTAATAGAACTACGATTGTAATACTATAGTTAGTTGTTTTATAATGACAAAATCAATCATACGCTAGTTACTAAACAACACCTGAAACTTTAGTCATGGTCAGTACGTTTCCGTTTTTCACGATAAATTTTCCTGTTTTAAAGGAAGGCTTCCTGTAATAAAAAACCCGTTGGTACACTGTTCCTTACTTTTTATAATTTTGTAATTACATTTTGGTTTGTTAAATTAATATAACTCGATCTTGCCTTTTTCTCATGGCAAATTTCAGTAGTAGTGCCCTTAACATTGTTGCTATAAAGTAAAGTACTCAACCACAAAACAATACCCATAAAACACTCTTGCTGCCGCGCTTGTGTTTTTAATTGTGTTGTGGTCTCGTGCTTTACCTAGCAACAATGTTTCGGGAACTACTACTGAAATTTTCCGATAGAAATGAAGGTCTTGTTATATTGAATATGGCAAAATACCTAAAGTTGGTCATATTTTTGCCATGGTATAAGAATCGACTGAAAGTGTTATTGTGCCCGTTACCTAATAATTGATTTCCTTAAAATCTTTATTATACTATTCCCTTGTTAGATAAGAGACCAATGTTGGGTACGATCCGTTAATTAGGGGTCTAGATACATATCCGGATACATTAAAAAAATTAGAACTAAATCCAGATCAAAAATTCAAGCCTAAAAATAAATCTAGATCAAGATCCAAGATCCTTAACAAGGTGTCTAACTTCTTTATAGATCCTTTCACATTTTACAATTTCCAGTAAATTGGTTTGGAAAACGGTAGATTGTATATATTTATCTCTTTTATTTATCTGTGTTGTATGTACAGAATTCTAGAACGTATCACTTTTTTAATTTATTTTGTATTTTATAGATTGCAAAGATACGAGTATGTAGGCCGGACAGTAAAATATGAAAACGAGCAGCTGTTCAAATAAATATACAGTTAAAGGGAACAAAACTTTATTGTAAATTTACATTTACATTAAAGCACTTTCGTCGCTCATCGTCCTTCTAGCACAACCAAGTACTTCACCCGCAATCAGTTGCCGCAATGACGCAAATACCGAAAAATTTCTGTTTTAGAAGTAAATATCTTTCTCCTAATGATTCTATGTATTTTAGAAAGAGACCAAATTATTTTTCCTGTCAGTAGGGGTCGTGATCGTATCCCGTTGCCTATAATGATTAAGTACATACTTTGTGCTAATTTCTATTTTGCTATTATATGCATTGTTTATCTTGTTTTGGTAGGCTTTACATCTTCCCAATGTTTGGTAATCGCTAAGTTAAATGGAAATTATTGTTTAATGAATTTTTAAAAGTTGAGAAAAAAATCGTTACTTGAATAACGGATCTTTGGATCTAAAGCTGAAAGATCTATAAGAATATGATCTAGCTACAGATATAAAATCCTCTTGTAAAAAAGATCTAGATTCAGATACTAGATCCAGTGGCTCTAGACCCACCACTGTATATACGTAGTATAATAAATTGAGCGATTTACAAAGGAAGATTTCTGTTATTTCCTTTATTCATCGATTAATTGATCAAGAATTGATTATAAACAACTATTTGATATACAAAACACTCTTAAACCCTATTTTCTCATATCGGGTTCAGTTATAGATATGTTCCTGTAAGTATAGTAAGGCAAATTTTAATCAAAAATTCCAATCTAAATTGTGCGGTAATAATTATGGATGCTCCTTGGTATGTAACAAACCAGACTCTAAACACTGTCCTCGAGATTATTTATGTTTTATCTGAAATATTGTAAATCCTCAAGGGAAACGCACAATCCATACCAATCCCCAACACAACAATCTCAATAAAGGCATCAAGATCTAGTAACACTTTTTTTATTTTGAACGTTGTAAAGAGAAGTTGCAACTTGGGTAGATGTAGATTCATAAAATACTCCCGAACTATGCCTTTATTATATTATTTTATAATATATTGGCAGAATTATCTGATCTATTCGAATAAAACTAGTGATAATACGTTCCATTTCTGATTTCACAATTTTTTTTTTAATATTTCTAAGGTTTTAATATGTATTCACATGTTTCAACAGTTTGAATGGATGGTAAAAAATGAATTATCGAATTTATAATTAAAGTTTATTTCTTTTCCTCTTCAATATTATTTAAAAACTGAAAAGTCAAGTTATAAAAGTTATACAGTGTGTCCACAGACTCATTTTCAACATGGGGATCTCACTCATTATGAGAGATACAAATTTGGTTAAATGGAATGAAATACTCCTTTGAAATACCAAACCCCATAAATAAACTTTCGATATTTAACGTGATAGTTCTGGAACTGCAGCTAAAAAATTAATTTTTGGTTTTTTCATTTTTTTCTCATTTATTTTAAGAGGAAGTCGAATTTAAATATCGAAAGATTGTTTATGGGGTTTCTTTCAACCTTACGTAAGGAGTATTTCATTCCATTTAACCAAATCTGTATCTCTCATAACAAGGGAGATCCCCATGTTGAGAATGAATCTGTGGACACACTATATATGTTATAAGTACGAATTGTATGACTTTTTGGACGACCCGCAGAGTTGTATCTGTATTTTCTATAACAAATTGATCCTTACATAAATATTACAGTTCGTATCAAAAGTTTTTGTAGAGAATAGATAAGTATACCATACCTACAAGTTACAAATCCAGTGTCAAGAAATCTATAAATTTTGCTTTATAGCTTTATAAAATACATTCTTCATTACAACCGATGTAAAATATTAGGTGGTTTTTCTGTTGAAACAGAAGTAATTTATTCAACGTATAAAGTTCTAAGCAGGTACTTCGCTTCATGCATTTTGTTATATAGCTACTAGCATTTTTCTTTTTAGTAATAAAATAATTTAATTCTCTTCCAGCAATTCTTGTTTGAAATTGTTAATAATAATTAGAACAATAAAAAGGAGGAGCCTCATTTCTAGACTCTGAAATGATTGAATCATAGTCTTCTAAATAATTTAGAACCTAAAGTGGGTTTATTACAAACAAATTGAGAATAATGATGATTAATCATTTTATAAAAAAATTAACAAATGGACTTTATGGTAGAACTTGACAACCTATTGTAAAACTCATTTCATCTAAAATTTTTAGTAACAAGCCAAATACCTATGTAATGCTCAAGTTTCGCTGCCAACAGCTGGTTGTTTAAAGTCGTTTTTGGCACGATAAAGTTCCTGGATCTGTTGCCTATAGCAGCTATACACGGGGTGTAGAATTTGATTACGCATAGGAGTTTCAACCCAAAAATTTAAAATTCAGATATTTTCTCCCCTAATTATTTCAACCTAACCTGTTCTAAAATTTTTTGTAGAGAAAGAAATACTGAATAGGGTTTTGGATTTTAGTTTTATAGAGAAAAAAATTGCAAATATTGAGCGTCAACTATCATAATTTTATGTCATTGTTAAAAACAGAAGATTGGAATGACAGTTAGTCTTAAATGTGCAAACAATACTTTTGACTTGTTCGTAAAAGAAATTTAAACATAACTTTGAAATTTATTTTACTTAGGAAAACTTTAAATAAACCCAAAATCAATGTTGATACTAAATGGATCGCTCATGACGTTCGGAATTTTAAAGATCTAAAAGGTTTAATGCATTTCAAACAAAGTATCTCATTTATATAAGACTTTGTATAAAAATGCTCCCTATCAATACCAAAATATTTAAAAAAGGGAAAGGTTGCATATTACGATACTGTGATTAATAATAGCACTAACAAGTCGTAAGCAATGTGGCCTCATGTTACATCAAACATTTCAAAATAATAGGTCGAATTTATAGTAAATGCTGAATAGTAACAACCTTCCATGTGATATGTAGAATATTATGACAGAACATTTTTACAAATGAAATACTGTATTATAATAATTTTGGTAACATTTTGGAAAGTAGGTATATAACGAGAGATCAATAAAAAACCAATTGGGGCAGGCTGTGAAATTGAATTATATTAAATTGGTACTGTAGCCACATCCACAGAATGACATTTCTGACATGAAAATTTAAAACTGAACGCTCTTGTCTAAGTTTTTTATTTGATTATCAAATTATTAAAATATTATTATCAAATAAAAAACTTAAAAACTTAGACAAGAGCGTTCAGTTTTAAATTTTCATGTCAGAAATGTCATTCTGTGGATGTGGCTACAGTACCAATTTAAAATAATTCAATTTCACAGCCTGCCCTAATTGGTTTTTTTATTGATCTCTCGTTACAAAAAATGAAATTGTTTATTTTCTAATTTGCCCAATACGACTGTGTGTCATAAGGATGAACAATCGAATATCCCTTACCTAATTTGTTGTGCATGTAATAAGAAATGTTTTCAAAAGCCTTAAAATACGCGAAGGCTGAAGGTAGGGCCTATATACAAAAAGGGAGATTAAATAATCTTAGGAATTACCTGGTAAGTTTGTTGTCACCCTTTCCCGAAGTTTCAGAATCAGTCACAGCAGACAAAATGAAAAGTTCTTTGGGAGGCTTTTTCAACAATTTTCAGTACGGTTTCCGCAGAAATAAAACTACTGAAACCTCGCTTTAATTTTATAGAAATCTTACTGCCGCCCTGGATGCTCAATATATAACTTGCCGTAGTATGTTTTTTAATTTATCATTATCAAAGACGTTTGATTGTATAAATCATCACCTTTCATTGTTTGGATTAGAAAAATTATGTAATTTGAGTCCATGATTTATTAAAATTCTACTTACATCGCCTCAGACAACGAGTGTGCATAAAAGCAAATCATGGATCCGATATTTACCCTAACAGCATCATTAAAAAAGTTGTGGTGCCACAAGGATCTGTCTAGAGAACACATATTATTATACGTAAGCGATTTAAATGCAGTTTTTAACATTCAATTCTAATCTCATATACGTGCGGATCAAACGAATATTGTATTAGCACCTCTCACCGTGATGGTGATAGAAGCTTCAAGAGCTTAACCCAATAGAAGCTCATTAGTGATTGCATTGGGATTATTTCGAATACAAAAATAGTACGTCATTAAAAGTATTGAATGTCATGTATTTAGACCATCTTTTCACAATATTCAGAATATATTTACAGAATACTCACACTTATAACTTACAATACGTGTGTGTAGACTGGTGTATATTCACAATTTTTGTCCTATTTTCATGTGTATTTGATTTCAATAATCCAGTGACGTAGGAAGCGGGGGTGACAGCGGGGGCCGGGCGTCCCTAAATCTGAAGCAAGTGGCCCAACACCCCCTTGTAATATTTTTTTGGAAATTGTTTTCACTATTTATCTAATATTTTAGAAAACGCAAATCTTAAAACTATTTTTACACCCCTGTTTAAAATCAGAATAGAAATATTTAACATATTTTATTGGTCAGTAAAACTTTTAAAAACATTTTTAATTCTTGAATGTGCGACTCAGTTATCAGTACGTAACAACGTTGCAACTTTACTTTTTAAAGCAGATTTGACACTCTACGTGTTATAGTACTTTTTTGGTTGTAATATTGTTAATGACTTACCTAGGTAATAAAATTCGTATTTTACATCAACTTTATCAATAGCAAATTGTTTTGTATATACAAGCTCATTGTTTTAAATTGTACTTTTATTACTATAAAAAAGTACTTACCGGAATTCAAATACTAAATAATTACAGTAGGAGGTAGTACTGCAAATCGGCAGAGTCGAGTTGGTTCCCAATCCCTTTAATGACCCTTAATTGCTTTTGCATTGAGGGACGAGTTGGTTCCCATGAGTATCTTAAGCATTTCTAAGTATTTTGATATTTTGGTAACATTCAAAGAATGTTGCTAATGATTACCTAACTATTTAAGTAAGGTTGTCTACAACCAATCATAGTTGTATATTTGTAATACAGAGGGTTGTTATCTGCTTTTGTAAATTTGAAACAGTTAGTTGTAAATTGTCATCTACACTTTACAAACATGAGTTCTTTATATGTCATGTACAGTGAAAAAAACAAACAATTGTTAGTGATAGACAAATTCAAGTTTGGTTTTCAAAAAGTGCTGTCGGGTGGCACTTGTAGTTTATTTTAAATGGCTACTGATAAGGAGACCTACTTTTACCTTTGCAAGCGGGAACCAACTCGACCCCCGGATTATGAGTAAGGTAATTATCTACTGATAACGGGAACCAACTCGTCCCCGTCCCTGCAAATAATGTTAGTCCTTTCATGACACATATATACCCGTCTTTTAAGAGGGGTGTACCCCACGGTTTGTGATACAATTTTTTTGCCTGATATTCGCCCCCCCCCTAGAAAAAAATTACTTCCTACGACTCTGCAAAAATACGACCGTTAACTGTATCAGTATGTACATGATTATAACACAAGAAATAATTTTTGGAATGTGCTCTGGTACCGGTCTAATTAATGAATGCTGGAATTAATAGTTATTTGTTTAACCAGGCAGAAAAGTAGCAGATTTACTGATGCAGCTGGTATTTCACAGCTGAGGCGAAGCCGAAGCTGTGAAACCAGCCAAGGCAGTAAATCTGCATTTCTGCCGTGTTGAACATATAATTTTTTCTCCGATTGTTTACATTTAACATTAATTCAATGATTATTTTTAATATTTTTTGTACTATTAGTATCAGCAAGCATCTGTTGCTATGCAGTTCTTATTGGTTGCTATGAAAAAACATATTTCAAAAATGTCATTCTATTTGTTGTGAATAGAATAGTTTAATCTTGTTAATTCGTAAATATTAATTAATTTATAATATATTTACAATGGAAAATGACGAAGAAATGTTCACCCCATCCGAAATTAAAGAAATCGTGAAAAATATGGAACTTAAATTTAATTAATAAAAATTTCAAATTTATTTGTTTTTCGAAGCAACCTGATTTTGAATGCTACTGTCAGTAAAAATGATCACTTTTGCCTAGGCAGTAAATGTGGAACTTTGAAGACAGTCAAATGTCAGTCAAAGCATGTTTTTACTGTCTATCGGAGAAAAATAGTATATTATATTATTAGGAGTAGAAAGAGTTCTTTTTGTGTTGAGCTCATATTGTGGCCGAGGCGCACGCGCCGAGGCTGTGCAAGGGAGCGAAACACAAATAAGACGTTCTACTCCGAATAATATATACTATTTTTTCTTCAAGTGTAAAAATATTCTGTTGCTGTAAATAAATATTTCCTAAAAAGTCATTTCGACAGGACAACGCTCTCCCTTCTACCAACCTTGGGGGCGGAGCTATGGGCAAAATACTGCCGTTGCCATGGATACGTAAACACATTATTGTACTAGTAACATTATTTTCATTTTTTGACTACTAACAAAATGACTTCCTTCTACATAGCCAGTTCTGTACAACAATACGAATATTATGATACGCTTGAAGAAAAATATATTATAGTTACTAATTGTGGTCAGTAGGTGTTGAAAAAAATGTATTTACTTTGAATATTAAGTCACGACTAGTGGTGGGCGATATTGAAAATTTAATATCGGTTATCGATAACAAATTTCTATCGATAATATCGATATATCGATATATTTTTTTAAATTATCGGTGACCGATATTATGAATAATATCGATATTATCGATATATCCATAAATATTCCCAGCACTAGTAAGAATCGGTGCTTTTTGATTTAAAGTAAATAATAAGGGGAACCACCCAAAGTAGCAACGTTATTATTTTAAATAAGGATGCAGGGATTTTTCCCATTTGTAGGCTATTTAATTCCGTTTTCCGATAAACGTACTTTTCTTGATTTTGTAATAATTGCGCTATAAATTCAAATACGTAGGTAGGTACTTAGAAAATTTAATTATTAAATATTAATTGCAAACTCTTTCAAAATTGTATAGAAATTTCTATCGATATATCTATAATGTCGATAATATCGATAAATATCGATAGTATCGATAATCTCGATAATATCGATAATATCGATAATCTAGATAATATCGATAATATCGATAAATATCGATAATATCGATAATATCGATAATATCGATAATATCGATGATATCGATAATCTCGATAATATCGATAATCTCGATAATATCGATAATCTCGATAATATCGATATATCGATATTTTTATTTTAATTATCGGTGACCGATATTAGCGATAATATCGATATTATCGATATATCGATAAATATTCCCAGCACTAGTCACGACCTTTTTGATTAAGTTAAATAAGTTTTGATTACTACTATAATACGCACTGTCAGAATACCAATTTCTAATGAATTGTAATTTATTGCAGCTGAAATTCCTTTTAACCTACCCAAATATTAACTTATGGTGAATTCCACTTTCCTGCACTGGCATGCACCGGTAGGACACCAATGTTGCACTCGGGCGGTACAACGTGTTCCACTATTGAACAACTGATGGTGTATGTTCTGTATTTCCATACAAACGTAAGCCAGTGTACACCAACACGGTGACAGTGTACACCAGTGCAGTGCAAATTACTTTAGTGGAATACGTCATTAATTCAATACATATTGTCTGAGCAAGTTGACAAAGAAATCAGTAACTATACTCTGCAAACCTAAAATCACCCTCGGTATTGTATAAATGAAACGAACAGAGTATATATAGATTATTATTATATAATTATTACTAGAAATTTATTACGATATGATTTTCTATGGCATAAAATTCTTTCTTATAACATTTGAATATTTTACATTAAAGTGAAGTGAAATCTTTGAAATAAACATACTGCTAACGAGGAAGTTACACACATTTATATAGTGTTTATGATGTGCGTACTTCACAAACCTAGTTGATAAACATCATATAAATATTCTATAGCATAACGTAGTTAGGGCCGGTTTTATTAAGTCTGGTTGACCGACGCGACGGTTAGCTCAACCACGATCAATTGTCATGGATACGATTATTTCTTAAGAATCGTATCCTTGACAATTGCTCGTCGTTGAGCCAACCATCGGTCAACCAGACTTTATAAAACGGGCCCTTAGAAGATTAATAGAAGTCGTTTAGACGTCGTCGTATTATAGCTGTAGTAAAAACCAGCATGATAAACACACCGTGTAGTTTTATTATTTATCCTGGTTACTGAATATACGTTTAATATCTGTACCACTTTGTAGTGTAAATTTAATATTTCAGTAATGTCACTCCTTTTCATTAGATTCGTTATTGCTAAACTTTGGTATTTCATTAAATGATATACTAAAAGACACTTTTGTAGACACTTAGTATGCTATTACGTTAGGGCAAGCTTCTAAAAGCATTTAATTAATGTAATTTGCTTCCGGTGGTTTACTCATCTGACCTCTATTCTTTATTAAAATTGTAAATTTGGATCTCGCGGGAAATTTGTAGAGTTTACAAATTTGAAGTTCCCAACTTTGTTCAATTTACTACCAAACCAGTTTGTAAATAAATGGCATTTCAATTGGACCAAAAAGTTTAAACTTCTCGACTGGAGAATAAGCATTGGGATTCCATAAAATGAAATATTGTTCTGCTATTTCGCTATGCTTAGAATGCTGCCGCGTTAAAGAATATTAATTTGTTTTTTAAATTAATTTGCCACAGTTATAAAATATACTACTATTAATATTTTATGGTGTCCGCTACAGGAATCATTATATTATTAACACTGAAATAAAGTTTAGGTAATGTAGTGGACGACTGTAATAGTTATTTACAAACCAAATGCGGGAATGCACGCGGATGACGCTTTCTCGCATAAGGTTTGTACAACATTTTTTGTAACGAACAAAAACACTATTGACAAATTAAAAACTCAGTTTTCATACCTTTCGAATTACAAGTGTAAATAAAAAAATAGGGTTATAGCAGTTTTTGACTTTGAAATTCCCGCTTCCAATATACATATTAATTATTATGTTGTATATGTTCGAGAGTGCCAGTGCTTTTTGCTATTTTTCCCGATTAAGTAGACCGGGAAATTGACATTTCGGTTCGTCGGTAGCGTTCGTGGAATGTCGTTTCCCAGTCAGTAAGTACAAGAAGGCGGTTTGCCTAACCCATACCGTACCCAATAAATTATACCGTCTGCGTCTGGGTACTTTCAAAACCGAACATAGAGGAATTGCATTGTAACTAACCTTTATATAGATTCCTGCTCGCCATTTAAACCCACAAGGATGGTAATGGTATGAATATAACGACAAAAATACAGCGCATCTGATGGTACCAATAAATGTTAGTACTTAGTTATTTTTTTCTGTAAAAAAATTATTAAATAATGCTATTTTCAAATAATATAGGTTGCTATGATTGTCAACTTTTTTTTATCTGTCAATTAAATTATTTGAAATCAGTCGATGTTTCTGTTATTAATATCAAATAATATGAATAATAACGAGTATTCAGTAGAGCAGAGGGTTTCTATAATAAAGACATTACCATCCTTATTCCTTGTGGGTTTAAATGGCGAGCAGGAATCTATATAAAGATCAGTTACAATGCAATTCCCCTATTCGGCTTTGAAAGTACCCTCTCGGTATAATACTTAATTTTAAATGATCCTATATGTTATACCAAAGTGAAGGAAAAAGGTAGTCAGCATAAATGTTGAATAATAGCGGAATAATTAAATAGTACTACAATGTGGCACTGCAATGTAATACACGTTATTAATAAACAACAGAAGTAAGCAGAAGGTAAAAATTGAGGATTATATACCACTCTCGGAATAATTTGCATCTTATTAGAGGAATGCGTCGGAAGTTTATTACGCAGGGCTATTTTTTGTAATTAAAAATACATTTACAAGTAATTCTACTGCTGGTGTTTTCTAAATCGTGGTATACGTAGTACTCAACATTTATGATATATCGCAAAGAAAGGGAAATTCTTTTTTCAATAGTAAGTCTGTAATTAATGGTAATGATAGTATTTCTCGGGCAACTGTTTTTAATGATGCACTCCTCGAAATTACTTTAATTATTATTTGTATGTGTATGTATGTACTACACATGGTTCAGCAGAAATGCTTCAATCTTTTCTAAATATTGTTTTATTTTTTTTAATATAAAGTAAAACATTTTAATATTAAATTTAATTTTTGATATGGTCGCAGGACACTTTCAATGCACATAATTATACCCATGTAATATAATTTCAAAAGTATTTACCTAAAATAAAGAAATGTCAGAATGCTTCAGTAGATTTCGCAGCCAAAAGTTACTAAAGAAATCCTAATATAATGTCATACATGTGGCTCATTTATAAAAAAATACTATAACATGCCACCTGTTCCTCCCCGAGTATCTATCTTCAAGTCACATTTTTGTGTAGTTCTACACTCTCATCGTAGGCCTATAGTTTGAGTTTGGATAGAATCTAAGCTTGACATTCGGAGTATAGTTATCAAAAGCAATTAATTGATTCATTGTAGGTATTAATAGTTTTCAATATGATTTTTCGCATTTGTAAAAAAAAATGCACAGATCTCGCAATTCTTGCAACCATCGTAGGGTGTTGAAAACAAACACGATGTATATTTAATACGGTAATCGAATATACAGAGTGTGTAAAAATTGTGGTGCAGGTTTCAGGTAATGCAGGATATCGCACTAAAAAGGAAACTAATTTTGATTTTGTATCTAAGTAATCAATAATAAAATTTTTCAAGTTGAACGGCAGCTACACATTTAGGCTACGACGGAGAGATGCAAGTTCGTGTTTTAAACAATAGTTTTGAGCAAAACTTTAATTAATTTCGGTAAACCAAATACGGCTTATAATTCGTGGTATACGATTGGCGATTGGCTAAGGGAAACAATGAATTATTAAAAAATATATATTTTGGTGGTCTTGTGTTGTTTTCTGTAATGCTAGTGAGACAACATGATGGAAAACGGGATATTCAGATGTGAAAATCTTACAGCGATCATTAGAAAAATACAAGTTTAACGAACATATTATTTCTTCAGCCTGAAAACTTGTTCTTTTGGGAAAACAAAATATTACTGCGGTAGCTTGAATTTATTTTAGTTACATTTTTAATATTAAGGCTGTACTTTGGAGCTATAGGTTAAATTTAGACAGCATTTATTCTAAATTTATTAGGACACTATTTATTTTTTCTTCTTCTCCCATTCTTGCCATTTATGTTTTATATATTCTAACTTGGTAATAAGCACCTCATTGACTGTTGCTGGATATTTATATTTATAGTTGATATAATTTGTTGATGTTTAAATATTTCACAATCGTAAAAACAGCGATTACAGTCGACAATTAAATTGAAGTTAAGTTAAACGATCAATGGTAAAAATTTTTAGCTATTATCACTGAATATACTCATCAAGTAACTATTTTGAAAGAGCAGCATTCTTTACTGTTACCAATTTTGAACTTTGACGACTGTAAGTTCAGGAAGCGTTTGCCAGTTTTTTTGATATCAGCTTTTTGTCTTAGTTTTATCTAAGGAATAACTTTACCTAAAGCTTTCACCACCATTTTTATACATTCTGTATAATGAACATTGTTTTGGTTTATAATGGTTTATTATAACGTTAACAATACAAATACCAAACAGACTATTATAACAGACTAGTATACCGAGTGGTTGGTATCTGAACAGGAAGTATACATTGCATAATCACGTTTATCCGAATTCCTGCCCCTAACTGTTATGGAAAAAATTGGTAATGGTAGTAAACTAAAGAGAATAATATTCCGCCTTAAAAATTCTTTGTGTACTATTTCTTCAACATAACAATTTAAAATTTAAAAATGTAGCTATTTAAAAAATAGGAGGTGCTACACTTGTCAAAACAAAACATACTCATATTTTTCGAATGTACTTTCATATGTAGGTATTTAAATTTTATATATTTATTTTTATATTATTTATTATACAAAGAATTCTTAAAATTGAACGACGCGGAATATTATTCTCTTTAATTTGGTACCATTACCAATTTGGGGAGCAAGAATTCCCATAAACGTGATAAGCAATGTAAACGGCTTATGTACAGGGATATGACCGATATGACCAACCACTCGGTATAAATGTTGCTTACTTGGCTAAACTAATAAACTAAGTGAATACCTATACAGGGTGTCGAATTGAATTACGCTATACATGTGGAATTCAATGGTAAAATTTTAAAAGTCCCTTATTTTGGGGGCAAAACCCTCAGCTTGGCACAATTTTGCGAAGATGCGTATAAGCTGTTCTGCAGCTCGATTACCCAAGTGTTTAATTGCGCAATCAAAATATATAATTTTATGAGAATAAATCAGAAACGAATATATAAGTGTGTATATTATAATATAATATTACAGAATATCAGCAGAAGAAACATTTGGTAAAAATAGATTATTATTACGTTCTGAACATTTTGTATTTCTTGGTTTTGTTTTCTTTTCCAGTGAAGGTATTCACAACAAAAATATTTTCGGATATTTTGTAAGGACAGAATTAACGCTTCTGCGCAACCGCTTACAGAACAACGCGTGTAGTCCGACAACGCAACCAACTCCGCATGCTCGCACCCTGCTTCGATCCCGCGTGACGATATTTCGTGACGCGAGAACCTATAACTTGCCTCCGTATAAGTGTTTTCAACACTAAAAATATAGAGCCGACCTAACCAAAATAGAAATTCCCATCAATCGGATTTTGATCACTTAAACGTGAATGTAAGTTCAATGTCTTAAGTTAAACATTAATAAACTCCATGTTTTAGTAACGTTTTTCGTATTTATTTTACGTCCGTCTATTTCCGTTGGTAAATGGTTGAATACCCACATCAAAGAATAAGTCTCTAGCCCCTTTTCTGATAGGTTAATCCTGAATGTAAGGATACAAGAGGTCGAGATCGAGACTGCCCGCGTCACTTACATTCTCAGGACTTTAAACGTGCTCCACTACTAGAGGAACTATTACTTACTTTTAATACAGAACATAATGGCGTTTAATATAAAATCCCCATGAGAGGACAACTTTAAATCATTTTTATTTTAATCAAATTATTCATAGATTTGTATTTTTAGTAGCTTTAGGTACTTACTTCTCATGTTTTCATGCTAATGGGGGCAAGAAGTATGTGGATTATTTGATTTAGACTATGGTAATAGTTAATTATGTAACAAGTCAGAAGAAGTGATACTTTATGAACAAAAGAGGTTGTTGAAGTATTACGAGGTCGAGTACTTTCCGTTTCGTCCATTGATGCTTGTCTACAATAGTGTTAGATGGGGGGGGGGGGGGCCGTAGCAGTTGGCACTCACCGTACTGAAAGTCATCGTCACTAGACGCGGCGGCAGTTTGTATTACGATTAATAATATGTACTGGCCGAACAAATGTCTCCAAATCAAAATTCCTTTTCTATTGTTTTCAAACCTCTTGCTACATTGTTACTTTAATTACAGTTACTCAATTTATTTATTATACTAGCTAGATATATTTTTTCGCTAAAACCCAAAGGGAAAGTAGTCTTTGACGTATACTCTGTTTTTTCTCTTTATCATTCAAGAGTGCCGTGATTTTTATATAGTTTTATAGTGTAGGTATAGACAAAAGACAAAAAATTACTAGTGTCAAAATTGAAATTGTCATTCTTGTAAGAACGTGATTCTTGAGGTTTTATTTTGAAAAATGCCAAAGCAAAAGGTTATTCTTTTAGAAAGAAAACGCAATGTGTTTCAGTGTGTCATAAATAAGACTACAATTGATTACAAGTGACGTTTCCACAAGTGACTTTAGTAACTTTTCTACACTGTTATAAAAATATCTAAAGTTAACTTCACCTACTCTGAATGATAAAGAGAAAAAACAGAGTATACTACCTACTAATTTTAGATTGAAAAGTTGTGTTTTATTTTACGACGGGTGTTTTCACTGTTGTTGCCCATAGCAGCGTGTAGTAAAACTTTTGCTGCACGTATGTGGTAAACTTTTTAATAGTTGTGGCCATTTCCTTGGTTACAAATCCAAAATTTTATTTTAAAATAGAATTTAAGATTTTTTTGTAAGAAATTCAGAATATTTATGTGTTTTTAATGTTATAATAATTTGAGTTATACGAAAAATATGTGCACTTGCCTGTTTGGCGCACTCGATTAATTTGACTCGACTCGACTCCGTATCGCCAAACACACTTAAGCCCAATTCACATTATAGGTCAGGTCACGGTTCGGTCTCGCCCCGGTCCCGGTCCGGTCAAATATTGTAACATGTATTTTCAATGCACCTGTGCACACTAGCGATCACGGGCAAGGCACGGTACGTTCACCTGACCGCGGCAATTCTTCGCAACGATCTTTTGACCGAATCGAGACCTGTCCGCTGTGTCAAACATGCGGTCTGTTTTGTTCATTCTAAGAAATCGTGTACGTATGTATTGAAATTGGTACTTGGGCATCCGAAAATATTGAAAAAATTTGGTTTAGTCATCCATTAGCTCTCTATACACGGTAAAAACTCCCTCTGTTTTCCGTTTACTTAACATTTGATGCACCCATATACGCCTACGCTTACTTGCTATTTTATTTTCTTCTTCCTCATCTAAAATAAGGGCCATCGTGGCTAGATCCGTTTTTGAAAATTTATTAAACATTAGGTAGGAATGGGAATGTGTACACTGCAGCTAATAGAAGACTGTTGTATGGCCGCGGTATGACCGTACAGTGTGAACACTAGACAAAATTCCTTGATCGTGATCAGTCCGAGACCGAACCGTGACCTGACCTATAATGTGAATTGGGCTTTTACAGTCCAAAATAGTACCATAATGAATTGCCTACTTCCTTGTCAGGAGAAATTAGTATGTTACTTAAAATTCATGAAATTTACTTATACGAGACTACATACAGAGTGATGATAAAGTATCGCACAAAAATTATATTCTGGTTATTTAATGTTTTTGAGAAAAATCCTGAGAGCCGTCGATTTTTGTTTTTAAATTGCCATTCAGACATATAATTTTCAACCTCCCACCCCTCAACCCCTAAGTGCTAGCAACCCCAACTTTAAAAATTTAAATAGAAAGATACCCTTTGTGATATCTCTTTTGATAGGTCTTTTTATTCTTAATATAACCAAAAAAAGTTTTTCAAAATCGGTTGATAAATAACGGAGATATTTAACAAAATGTAATCAAATGAAAATGTTAATATTCGACAAGAAACGCCTCAAACACGCCGTAAATGGTAGACATTAAATAGGGCACTTCCTGACCTAAAAGTGTGGTTTTGATCGGCCATTAGATCTACGCTGTGACGTCATAATTTTTTTTTAAATGTCAACCCCATTTTTTACATTGATTACATTTTGTTAAATATTTCTGTTATTTATCAACCGATTTTGTAAAACTTTTTTTGTTATATTAAGAATAGAAAGACCTATCAAAAGAGATATCACAGAGGGTATCTTTCCATTTAAATTTTTAAAGTTGGGGTTGCTACCACTTACGGGTTGAGGGGTGGGGGGATTAAAATTACCTGCCTAAATGGTAATTTAAAAACAAAAATTGACGGGTCTCAGGATTTGTGCCATTATTTCTACGCTGTGACGTCATATATTTTTTTTAAATGTCAACCACATTTTTTACATTGATTACATTTTGTTAAATATCTCCGTTATTTATCAACCGATTTTGAAAAACTATTTTTGGTTATATTAAGAATAAAAAGACCTATCAAAAGAGGTATCACAAAGGGTATATTTCTATTTAAATTTTTAAAGTTGGGGTTGCTAGCAGTTAGGGGATGAGGGGTGGGGGGTTGAAAATTATATGTCTGAATGGAAATCTAAAAACAAAAATCGGCGGGTCTCAGGATTTTCCGCAAAAACATTAAATAACCAGAATATGATTTTTGTGCGATACTTTATCATCACTCTGTATAAATAACTTCAGCCACCGTTCCAGTCAGCTAAAGACACATTCATGATGACTGCGTGTATAAATGCATGATTAAATTGAAAATAGAAGATTTGTTTCTGTTGTTTCCATGGTGAATAGTCAATAAAAGCAAAATTTTGCATGGTTTAAAGGTATATCATAGTACCAGGAAAATTTTTGTACTCGACAACTGGAAACTAGATAGCCGCGCAGGCAATTGACGATCGGAAATGTCAATTTCCCGCACTAATGCTGTAAAGATGCTGTAAAGTAAAGAAAAAACACTGGACATGCATATTTAGATACACCCATTATTAATGCCACTTAAATTGAAAGGTAATATATATTTATTATACATAAAAAAAGGCACAAGTAAATAACATTTTACATTTTTTAAAGGGAATGAAGTGTTTGGAGGTTCTTTCAAAAAGGTTTCGATAATATGTTTTGCTTATGTAGACTCGTACCTGCTCTTAGATTTTTTGGGTAATAAATTAAGGACTGCAACATTTGCAGCCTCCCGAATGGTTGGAGGAGTGCACAAAGTATCACTATCAACTATCATTACTGTCCGTAATTTCAGAATAGTTAATTTTAATAAAAAGAAACGTCAAAAACCACAAATAATCGAAATTCTACAACTTTGTTTGAAGAATCAACACCTAGTAAGTAGTAACCTTAGTAACCTGAGATAACTAATAAATTTAAATCCAAATCCGAATTTAAATTTATTTCTTTGCTTATTATTATTTATTCTTCGTACAAAAAACAACATACAAACCTCATGCGTGAAAGCGTCATCCGCGCATTCGCGCAAATGAAGGAACTCGCTCGCTGCGCTCGCTTGTTCTTCAAAACAGCGCTCATGCGGGATAATCGCATTCCCGCATTTGGTTTGTAATATACTATTTCGTGATTCAAAAACATCTAGTGATGGACAAAATACAGACGATTTCCAAAAAATAGTAGATTGTTTTATTAGGATGAAAAGTGGCACTCTTTTTGACGAGCAAATTTTGCATGTGTGAGGCGGAGCGTAGCGTAGCCGAACGGGTGCGATATTGCGAGTCAAAAGAAGTCACTTTTAATCCGAATGAAACACACTATTTTTTCCGCAACCGGAACAACCGGATTCAAAATAATAAAATTAAGATGCGAGGAATTAGAGAACACTACTACTACTAAAATCAAGTCTTCTTAGCTTTTGTTTTCAATTTTATTTATTCTGTCAAACCCAGCCAAACCATCGAAAATGTTTGAACAAGATAATGGTAAAGAAGATACACCACCAGAAATTTTAGACCGTGCAAAAGAAGTTGTATCAAATCTTCTGCCCAATAAATCTCGAGAAGTATACGAAGGTACCTACAACAAATTTTTAAATTGGTGTAACGAGAAAACCGTAAAATCGTACACGGAAAGCGTACTATTAGCGTACTTTTCCGAATTATCCACTAAAATGAAGGCTTCTACTCTTTGGGCGCAATATACAATGTTGAAGGCAACATTAAGTTTAAAAAATGGGGTAAATATCGAAAAATTTTCAAAACTCCGTGCCTATTTAAAAAAAGAAAATAATGACTACACACCGAAGAAATCGAGAATTCTTAGTAAAGAACAGGTGGATCGATTCTTGAAGTGTGCTCCTGATAAGCAATACTTGATGATGAAGGTGTGTTTTAGTTTTAAAATCGAATATTTTACGTTAATTAAATTTTGACGTTTGTAGGTTATATTAATTTTGGGTGTTGCTGGAGCTTTCGTCCCTGCGACGAGTTACTACATTTAAAGATTAATGATATTGAAGATCTTAAATCAGTCTTACTGATTAAAATTCCTAACACTAAAACTAATAAGGCTAGATCATTTACTGTGATGGGAGATAGCTATTTAAATATTTACAGAAAATTCTTTGTCTAATATCTTTGTAGTGTTTTTTCTTAAATTAATGTTATTCACATAACACACCAAAATCTTAACCAAAAAAGTTAAAAGTAAAAGTTCCTAGGAAGTAAAAGTACTTTTACTTCCTAGGAACTAAAAGTGTTGCTTAGCAACACACACATTTTTTTACTAATAACAAAAACATCAACTTTACTGTCCGTTTTTGGTATCAAAAGTGATCACTTTTAAGACGGTTGCGGAAAAAATATATTTACAGTAATGTGTTTAGAATGGTTATCATTCTATCAACTTACTGTGACATAGAAAATCAATATTAAAAGCTTTTTGTTGTTTTTAGCCAATAATTCTTTACAGTATTCTTTATCTCTGAGGTCGCCATTCAGGAAAATTTGATATAAACATTATCTTTTGGCTACGTAACAGGCAAAAGTAAGTAACAAGGACAAACGAAAACTTGGTATCAGATCTTATATTTTCTTTGCTTCTGAGGAACCATTTGTGAGGTGGCGTATCTGTAACGCGACGAGTCACGTCGTAATTGACGGTCTTATACAACCCACCATTTCGAGCGGATGTTGCAAGCCTTCAGCATTAAGGCGCCCTTGCTAATTACAGTGCTCACTTCGCATTCGGTGTCCTACATTATATCACAAACTTAGCCATCATCCTTCAGGGGCTTCTTGAGATAGATATTAAAAGATCAACGTGATAGTAGCAACTATCTATAAATTTTATAGGATATGCCGGGATATGCGTTTTGTCGCAGACATAGGTACCACAAAAGTTAAGCATGAAATATATGTTTGACGGTAAAATTTGCAAATTACGGTTTCATAATTTTGTTTAAAGATAAAATTTAATATTTTAAAAGAATAAGTGTTTTGTCTCTTATTGAATTAGTTTCCAATTAAAGAAGCCCAGGTCTTGTTTTTAACAAGGTAGTAAATATTTTGATTTTACATACCGGAGCTCTTTCCGTCTATTTCTTACAACAAATTTGTTATGGAAGTTATGCTGTCTTATTTTGTTAATATAGTTTAACAAATGAATATGAAGTTTTATTATTTTCCTAAAATGTGGCTCTGCGATTATTGTCAATATGAGTCAGTTAAGCCTATTTTACATAACAGGAGTAGCGTCAGCGTCATCCCCGATCCGTTAGCCGCATACCAATGAAATTGCATACTACTTGATGCGGAAATGTTTTCATTGGTCTGTTGCTCATGGGTGGGGATGACGCTGACGTTACCGTTGTTATGTAAATTAAACTTTATACAGACTGATTTAAAAAAAATATAGGATAAACTTTATATAATACCATAGTTTTCTTATAGGTATCTATGGTTCGGCTCGGCTGCTTTTATTACTTTCCTTGTACATATTAGACAATTCTAGACGTCCAATATTTATTTTTGTTTCAACTTTTCATATTTTCTTTTCTTTTTTTATTTTTCCTGTTCTTCCAGTTTAGTTACGTAAAATGTTGTTCGAAAATTTGCAAAGCGGGCTTGCATAAAATGTTGCTGCTCTAACTATTTCTAAACTATATAGGTAGGTACTATGCTTCCGCTAATAACATGCTCCACTCGTATAAGACATGAGATTTATTGTTATTTGTTATTCTTGGAAACGTATGTCGGGTTTGCATCTATGCATCTACGTATAGTCCGTTTGAGATAGCAGGTAATACACGTCATCAATAAATTTCATTCCTTAGTAACAACACGTAGTATATCTACCCCTGAAATAGGCGCTCATAACAATTTGAACTAAATGTTAATAATGTTTCTTTTAATGACCTCCAAGTTTATTATTTCAAATATAACACCCTGTATATTTTAATAGTGTAAAGATATTATAGTTTTGAAAACTTGCAAATTTTTAATTTCAAAAATACATTTTAATTCTAAAGTGCCATGTCCTCAACACAACGGTTGAAAAAATTATAGAATTTTTAAACAACTTTGATTTACTCGAATATGTTAAAAGAAACATCGAGTGGTCCGTGTCCTTCAATCCTTCCATTTGAAAACAGGAGTAATTCTGGGGAAAATGGTTTTTCTGACTTTGAAAGGCTCTAGCCAACTGGTTATTCATAGTTTATTATATTTTAGCATATATTTTAGTTATAGAAAAGTAAGCGGCAATGAGATGAATAAAATTTAGTCATGTCACACTCTAGAATTAAAACGTATTTTTTAAATTAAAAATTTGCAATTTCTCAAAACTACGTATAGGTAATATTTTGACATTATTATACGCAGAATTTAATCCAGAGTTGAAATACGTGCAAAAATGTACAGGGTGCATTTGAAATAAGAAAGTTAGAGCCATTTCCGGCGAAACCGAAAGTGAAATATTATTAATATTCACTTCAAATTGTTTACTTAGCTCTTTATAACGCATACAAAACTTTATTATTTTATATCGGTTAAAAAATAAGAAAAAGAATAGGGGTGATCCGTGTGAAAATGATCCATACTTTAACATAGTGTGTAAAACATTATCCTTCAGGATATTAATTTGAATATTTTTCCCCAACTGAACAGTAGGACTTGGGAATACGCCTATCATATTCAGAAATCTGATTGAAACTTTATTCCTGATAGGGAGACATTTTTAATTTATAATTAAATAAAAAAGTTACAGTTAAAAATACTGCAAATTATTTGAATTTTTAGATAAACTGAAAACGGAAAGCGAGTCGTGAACGTTGTCCTTGAGCTCTCGCTATTCGTGAATGAACGGCCGGGCCGGCCTACTTCAAAATAATTTGCATTTGCAATGCCTTATTACTTCATCAATATTAATGCACGTTAAAAACGTTGTATAAAACGTTCGTTGATTTGTATTAAACTATTAATTAATAAATATTTGAAAATTATGGATAATATTTCAATACTCGGTACAAACATTTACGTTCTGATCATGTCGTTTACAATAAATTAAAAGTGAAATGGTTTATTGTTAAGGTTAATTAAATTCTATTTTAATTTAAAGTAAAATTTAAACCGATTTTGTTATTCAACAGCTTTAATAAAAGAATAGGTGGCGCTAGGATCCGACGTCAATCGAAGCCTGGAAAACTGTGAAACAGCCAGTGCGCCATCTGCGGGAAAGCTCAGAAAACATGGCGCATGCGGAAGCAGCAATTGATTCACGGTTGGTTTAGTTCAATATTTACTGACACTAAAATTTATTCGGGAACATTTACGGTTAGAAAATAAAATTTCATCTTGGAAGAATGATTTTCAGAATGATTGATGATGGCATAAACAGCTCAAATCAACTAAGCTACAGTTGAATAGCAACACTTTAAAAAAGATTTATGGTATAATCAAACATGTATTCTTTCAAAATTGTACATCTATTTATGTTTATAACAATATAAGTAAGTAGTTGCACTTGTAGATACCGTATAAACATTCTTCGGTAAAACAATTTCAAGGAAATATTTAATACACGAATTTTAAGTTCGTACAACGTAAACGACATAAATCAACTAAACGTGTGAGATGTATTTTTTGTATTAAGTTAATGAATGCAACCGTGTTTATTTTATACAGTGCTTCCCGAAAGTAACGGATAAATTCAATAAAATCGTTGAGAAAAATATTTCAAATAAATGCTCGGACACGTCGATTTTTATTTTTAAATTATGATTTAGGGATGTAATTTTCAACCCCCCACCACCCAACCCCTAAGCGGTACCAACTCCAACTTTAAAAATTCAAATAGCAAAGAACCCTTTCTGATACCTCATCTGATAGCTTTTTTTATGCTCAACACAATAAAAAAAAGTTTTTCAAAATCGGTTGATAACTAACGGAGATATTTACCAAAATGTATTCAAATGAAAGTGCCAATATTCGAGCAGGCGTTGGTACGGCTCTACAATGGGTGGTAAAAAACAATTGCAAGTTGTTTGTAATTGAATGTAAACAAAATGTATCTATCTATCTCCAACCCCAACCATCATTAAAACTTCGATTCTTTCGGCTTCAGTAAATCTCATTTTTGTTATCTTATTTTTCAAATCGTTAATAGTAAGTAACACACACTCCACTAAGTAATGTCACTACATTTTGTTTAGATTCAATTACAAACAAAGTTGCAATTGTTTTTTACCACCCAGTACCAACGCCTGCTCGAATATTGGCACTTTAATTTGAATACATTTTGGTAAATATCTCCGTTATTTATCAACCAATCTTGAAAAACTTTTTTTTTATTGTATTCAGCATTAAAAAAGCTATCAGATGAAGTATCAGAAAGGATTCCTTGCTATTTAAATTTTTAAAGTTGGAGTTGGCAGCGCTTAGGGGTTGGGTGGTGGGGGGTTGAAAATTACATCCCTAAATCATAATTTAAAAATAAAAATCGACGTTTCCGAGCATTTATTTGAAATATTTTTCTCAACGATTTTATTGAATTTATCCGTTACTTTCGGGAAGCACTGTATAAAGCAACAGCAACCTATTAGTATAGTATAGCTTGATATGGTTTAGAGGGGGGCTGACCACAACGGCCACCTCATATTTTGGCCGTTATGGTCATGGTCACAACGGCCACCTCGGTCACAACGGCCACCTTGGTCACTTCGGCCACCCAGGCTCGTGGTCACAACGGCCACCTTGGTCACAACGGCCACCTTTGTTTATACTTTGTAACACCAAATAACGCTGGTCACAACGGCCACCTTGGTCACAACGGCCACTCGGCTTTGCTGGTCACAACGGCCACCTTGGTCACAGCGGCCACCCGATTATGCTGGTCACAACGGCCACCTTGGTCATATCGGCCACTCGTAACTGCTATTTCCAATAAAACCTTCACGCAATAATGTATATTTGCACGAAATAAATACATTCCGTAACAGTGTTCTAAAAAGTATGTACGTACCTATTAGTTATTTACTTTTTAGAACACTGTTAGGGAATGTATTTATTTCGTGCAAATATACATTATTGCGTGAAGGTTTTACTGGGAATAGCTGTTTCAAGTGGCCGTTGTGACCAAGGTGGCCGTTGTGACCAGCAAAATCGGGTGGCCGTTGTGACCAAGGTGGCCGTTGTGACCAGTAGAATCGGGTGGCCGTTGTGACCAGCGTTGTTTGGTGTTACAAATTATAAACAAGGGTGGCCGTTGTGACCAAGGTGGCCGTTGTGACCACGAGCCTGGGTGGCCGAAGTGACCAAGGTAGCCGTTGTGACCAAAACTTATAGGTGGCCGTTGTGACCGAAGTGGCCGTTGTGACCTGAGTAGCGAGAGAATTCCCAGGAGTTTAATTTAAGTTATCCAAACATGCCTCATACAAAGATTTCTATGTAGGCACAGCCCCCACCTTTGTTTCAGAAATAATATACAATATAAACACATTGATGCCAAAATACGTATAAAGCAAATAAATCTAGCTATTTCCAGTTTAAATTTTATTTAATTTTTTTTTTTATAATAATTATGGATTTTAACAAAGTAACGCTTGAAATACCAATTTCAATTTGAAGATGATTATTTGGAAATTTTGAGCAGCCAATCTTTTGTAAAAATTGTTGAAAAATTTTTACATAAAGAAAAAAAAACACAATTTTAAACGAAGCAATTAATATAAATATATTTCGATCCTTAAGGATCTTCTTCAGTATATTTAACACATTTAAAACAAATAATCTGTAGGAGATATAAAATAGATAAGTGAAAGTTTCATAGTAAAAAGCAAAATTTGTGATTACCTGTTAAAACGATGAAAATTAACACATTAGTGAATATTTGAACCAATATAGTAATAGAAAACTATTCAAAAATGATGTATACTACACTACATTTCAAAATAAGTTTCCGTTATAATAAATTGTGATAAGCAATATTTAAATTTTCAATATCAATTTTGTAATTAATACTATTGGGACTCTTTTTTATTTCAATCATTTCAAATAACATTCTTTTTTTTAAATTACTTTCGGTTTGCAATATTTTTGGGGAATCAAAATTAAATTTGTGAAGAAATTCAACAACTTTTACAAAAGATTGGCTGCTCAAAATTTCCAAATAATCATCTTCAAATTCGTTAAAACAGCCGTAATTATTCCTTCTTAAACATATTTCAATATTGATCCTGTAGTTTGTTTTGGTATATTACGATGCAAGATCGGTAAATGCCTTATAACAGATTGAGAAAAATTTCTTCGAGATCTATTGTAAGCACTTAACGAACACGCATCGTATACCATTTTTTGCGCTACGAAAAATAAAAACCAATTTTTATAAATATAAATTAATAAAGTAACAGCTGTCAATCATTCAGAATTTTAGACACCAGATAACTTGATTACAACTTTTATTATCATCTAACAACCGTTAGATACGTTATGATTCATAAAAGGTTAGCAACCAGTACATAATCGGTAAGTTAGTTTTTCCGTGGTAGTTAAGCACCCGGGAAATGGCCAAAAACAGTGTAGTAGCGCAAAATAGTTATTTTTGTATCATGGCCAAAAAGTGAATCTTTTTCGACCGCGACTAGCCGAGACCAGAAAACAGGGAAGGACGAAAAAGCACTTTTTGGCAGAGGTGCAAACAACATTTTTTAGGCGAATATTACAAATTTTATTAACAAATTTAAATTTTTATCTAAATATTCCAATGACATTTGGTCACGTGACCATTCTGAAACGTCATAGCTGTTTTTATCGTTGTCGACTAAAAAATTATAAATCAGCGGCCGTAAAGTAAAAGCGGCCGTAAAGTATTTGCGGCCGTAAAATAGAAATTGACAAATGCCTACTACAAATTGACAGTTTACGGCTGTCAAAAGATACTACGTAAAACAACTGTTTTTATCATAGTCGCCTAAAAAAGTATTTTTCGCGCCGCTACGAGACAAATTTGTTTTTAAATTGTTTTAAGAAAGTTTGCTTGATGAAACTCCTGATGAAACCTATTTTTGGTAGAAAATATTTTTGTATCGTGATTTCCTAAGTTTTCATTAGAGCTTTTAACCTTGAAAATTTTAAAAGAATTGGGTCTGCGGTGCTATATAGTATATACTCTAAAGTTCTCCGGTGCCAATGGCCTTATAGGTAAGACACTAGGTTGACCTATTTCTTCTGCCCCCATAGGAGTTTTTCAAAGTTGGAGCTGATGAATATGTCATAGTTAGCCCGAACCTCAAATTTTCTGATTACTTGCTGGTATGCGGTGGTATGTCATGCCAAATGGATGTTCATTAACATCTATAAAGTATAGGCTACAGATTATATATTGTGATAATTTTCAGTAAATTCTTGAATTCCTAAGCAAAGGAATAAGGACTAACTTCTACAGAATACAGTAGATAAATATTCACCCCTAACAAGTATTATCAAATAAACTAAAGCTTAACACGAATTTTTCAACTAGATGTTACTGTCTTCCATAACGTATTACATGAAGTGAAATATAATAAGGTTATAAAGAACTTTATGAAAGAAGACAGAAAAGCTAATAGGTGCACGAAAAATAATTGACACATGTGTCGTTAAATAAACGATTGATCTTCAAAATTGCGTCGGTAACACTTACACAGGGTGTGTGTAAATTAGATAAATGTGATGACATGACAAAAATTCCCTAAATTGTATTTATAATAGATACAAAAAACTCCCGTGTCCTTTAACGTGTCCAATGGAAAATTCAGTTGGTTAATATAAAAATCCCTATCAGCTACTAGTAATCATGGTCCCATTTTCAAAAATTAATAGTGATTTTTATATTAGCCCTAAATTTTCCATTTCACATATTAAACGTCACGAGAGTTTTCTGAATGCATTATTGCAATCGACCCTGTTTCTTTTTAAGTAATATTGCGGTTTTTTATCCTTTAAGACCAAACTAGAAAAAATCAATAAAATACTCGCTTCATACGGCCTTTTATCACACTCGTCCTTGGACTTGGACTCGTCCGATAAAACCTTGCCTTATAAAACTTGTCTTTTAATATACTATAATGATACCCTAGCTAAACATGACTTATTTTTTAAAAACTAAAGTTTGTATTAGAAATTTAGAACAAACACAGGTATAAAATATTGAATTACTTCATGAAATAGTCTATGATAAGAACCTTCAATCTTCGTAATACCTTTAATAAGCTATTCAAAATATACTGATATCCGGTGTCCAATGCTCATTAATTCGAGTAGGTACAAAATGTTATAGAGTCTATACACATTTTATGTTGATGGTACTCGATTAAAAAGCAAGGAAAATAAAAACAAATTTTGTCCTGTTTCCTTCGGGTTATAAATTACGAAAGATCCTAAAAATATTTAATCTGTAGTGACGGATTTAACTTTAAACCATTGCGAGCTGACAATCGGAGCCTAGCACTGCTAGCACTCAACCCTCTAGAAACATTAGTAGTTATAAGGTTCGAATCCATAGGTATAAATTATAATTTAGGTCTTAGATGAAGGACGACAAAAAGTTGAAACCAATAATGAAATTTCTTGCCTGGGGCCTGAACATACAGAGTGTCCCTGAAAGGTCTGTACAAAACTCTACCACATATTCCTAAAATCCTAAGACCAAAATAGGTTGATCTAACTAAACTTGTCCACATTCACAAGTGTAAAAAGTAATAAGTAGTACTAATTCATTTTCTCATAATATAACTTTTGCAAAAATTTGAAAATCGATTCATCTAGAAGTCCATCCACAAAACTAAAAGATTCTTAGGTTTTCACTCAAACATGCGCCTAACTCTACTTTCTCATCCATTTGTATGCTAGACCAGCAAAGCTTTATCCTGTAACAGACCGGAAGTTAACCCTAACAAGTAACTGTGCTTTAGTTATTTGAATTCGCTAATTCGATATCTAGCAACTGTATGTCTTTTCAAGCAATGTACCTCAATTTAATAACCTTGCAGAATAAAATATTGCGAATAGAAGTGTACTTCACCATTAGCTTAAAAATTTCTAGTAATTAGAAATAGACAGCGAAAAGACGAAAAGGAAAATTACCGGAAGACCAATCATCAAGAGAAAGCAAATAATAGTGTTTCTAAATGCAGTAAAATGTCACCTATATAAGTGTTACACGTAGATATTTAGATATCTACGGCATTATACAGCTCTACCAAGCTTGCAAAGTTGAAAAAGGGCGTGTCCGGCGCAGATATAGTTTTTCAAGGCACAGTCAAAATAAAAACATTTAAGCGGCAAATGTAAATAATTTATTGTAAATACTTTTCATTCTAAGAATTCGATGACCTTCCGAATGATATTTCTGGCTTCAGAATTAATCATCTACCTCGATTTAACATTAATACTTAACAAATGTTAAACGTGATAACAATTTGACAGACACTGAAATTATTATAATTTCAAACGTGAATTGAAGTTTGCCAGCGAATATACTTTTGAGTAGGATTGTTTGCTATTGGCTGACATATTGTCGCGGTTTGTCTTTTAAAATGTAGTTGACATATTTTCCGGGACATTTGTTAGCTTGGTGGAGCTAAATGTACAAATGTTTATGCCCGTGGTGCATAAATATCAAGATGTGCGTGTTAGTACATACGAATGCAACGGTCTATTTTTCACTTCAAATTCGTAAATAATTTTAAAACATTGGATTTACCGGTGATGATGGGTGGATATCGCTGGATATCAATATATCAGGTATGAGAACGCACGTAATACTAGCATCCTCCCAATTATGCGCTCGGGCGTTATGGATTGCTTTATATAACTCACATCACAGATATAAATAACAAATAATTATAGATATGTGAAAATTAAAATAATCTTTGCAACGAAAACAGATGTCTAAATACTTTATGTAACAGGTTAATTAATTACATAACACGTCAAATTATAGAAAATCGTAAATAATTGCTAGATAATGAACTATATTAAGCCCTATTGCGTAGGCAATCGTTTACGCTTACGTTAGTAATTAAATTGACCTTTACGGTCGCATCGCGTATATTCGGTTACAGTACATCAATACTTGAAATCCGCAATTAAAACAAGTCTTAACATACACTTAAATTTTAACTTTTTAAGTAAAAGTGAACGAGTGTCGTTAAGTAAACGATTTATCTTCAAAATTGCGTCGGTAACACTTCGACAGGGTGTTTATAAATTAGATACACGTGATAATTTTCTCCCTAGAATTCTTTGCAGAAAATCTTAAACCATAAATATTGTCCCATGCTTCCTGCGCCTGCACGAGATTCCCAAAATATGCAAATATAGCCTTTCAATAAGCGTTGTTACTGAAATATCTGCTGAGATAAAAAGCTGCAGTTTCAAATTAAGAATAATTTTGAAGATTATTTTTTCATGGAAGTCTTTCTGTACCCGATGCGTGTGACGCTCCTGTTATAAAAAATTACAGACATAGACAGTACTTCTCTTTTCGTTGGCGAAAAAAAGAGGTTTATATATTAATCTCCGTCAGTTTGACAAGTGTGTTCACAACAAAAAATAAGAAATCCAGGCACTCTACTAAATACTCACTGTAGCAATAATAATTGATGTAGTTGGAGCATATTTAAGGTAGTTCTGAAGGAGTGTCTCTTTCCGAGTTCAACCATATATAATATAATTCACCTTACCATCACCAGAAAGCAGTTAAAATATTTCGCAATTCATTTTCAATAGTAGACTGACTAACAGAATATTGTCAATATTGTCAGTAAATATTGCGAGTTTTCAGTTTTGCCTACAATATTTTGTCGTTCTGAATACGAGTTGCTGCTGTGACGAAAATAGGAGCTTTACGCGTGTAATTATTTTTCAAAAACAACAGCAACGAGTACCGAATGAATGACAAACATTGAAGAAAAACTCAGAATAAGAGTTGTATTCGGGTGACAATTCAACGAAACAAAAATGTTTAAAATAATAATAATTTTTTTGACATTTGCTTGACGTTTATTGTCAAAGATATTGTCGCTGGAGGACTCTACTGCCTTTCGGTTGTCATAAAAATATTGTCAGTAGTAATATCATAAGAGCGCTTTCGTATATTCGAATATACTTTTCGCGATTTCTATTCGAAATTGATGTTGCCATGGAAATTTCCCGAGAACTTTGTTCGAGGGATATTTCCTAATGGCAACATCAATTGAGAATAGAAAGAGGGAAAAGTATTTATATATAGGGAAGTGATCGAATGATATTTGTCACGATTGTATCACGAATTTTTAAGTTCATTTTGCTCAAAATGTCAGTCTGACTTTTGAAAAAATTAATTTATTAAAAAAATCAATTATTGTTATTTACGGTTGCTACAGATACCACAGCCAATAGGAAGCCGAAGCACCAAATCGAATATACGTATAGACCAAGAAGGTATATCCGAGAATTCCCGCTGTAATTGGTTCATTTTAAAAAATTCTTAAATCCTATTGGTCTATAATAGATGAGTGATATAATCAGTAAAATAGCTTTCTGATTGGTTCAATTTTTAAAAAGGATGCTTCCGATTGACTGACGACACTGACGGTATATGCATTGATTTGTCAAGGCAATTTTTTAACATGCTAATGTATTTATTGTTTTTCTCTGTATCTTATTTTGGAATTTCAAAGAAAATGTCCTTTTGTAGTGTTAAACATGTTTTTTGTGTTTTGAAGTGAAGCATCATCTATGGATTATTCTGTACAACTTCAATTCAGTGCAAAAAGCTTCGTCAAATACTTAAGGTTAGCAGTAATCAATATGTATTTTATAGTCCATTAAAAACTAGTTGAGAATTTGTTAGTCACGAGAGTAATTTTAAATAATTTTTTAAAATACTTTTTGGTGATCGTAGGGTGACTTATTATACAACGTTGACCACGGAAATATATGCTTCTTCATTATTAGATATTTAGCTACATAAAATATACATAGGTGTCCATTTGAAAATAGAAAGCTGACTGCCACTGCTAAAATCTAGGCCCTGAAAATGTGCTAACTACATCAAAACGTGCTACTTACTGAACCATTTCGATTGGGATATCGGGGGTCACAATGCGATCTCAATTAAGAACTGTATAGCTCGGGGCGGATTTTGTCATTCAGCCTGTAGATACGGTATAAATGATATACAGGGTGTTTCTTAAATCGCGGACACGGAGCACAGTACTACATTCCCCTCCAGATACCAATTGGAAAAATATAATACAATAATGCCCGTTCTTCGCTAGTTTCAGAGTTATTCTCAGTCAAAGATTGAGATTCAATTCCTTTATGCTTTGGAAAAACGGGTAAATTTTAACCGTTCCGCATTGTTCATCAATCAAATATTAAATCTTAATAAATTTGGAATTTTTTATACGTTGTATTCCTTCCTCCGAAGACATTCTTTCTGATAAATATCTGTTGTTAAACTTGTTTTCAATATGTTGCAACAGTGCATTGTCGCTATGAGGTTATTACCTAGGAAACTTGTTCAAAACACCAAACGTTTAAAAGAAAGTCCGTGCAAGCAATGTTGTCAAATTTAAAATTTTTAAAATGCGAATAACTCGGAAACTAAATACATTAGGACAAAATCGCCTATACTTTTTCAACTCACTTTTAAGATGAGAATCGCGTAGTGCTCTCCGTGTCCGCGATTTAAGAAACACCCTGTATAAGGTATATAAGCCGAATGGCATTGGAGACTAAAGACGAATCTAGGAAAAAGTATTGAGAGGAGCAGTGGAAACTCCCAAATGTGTTATACTTCCAACTGGGCTTCTAGGAGAATACCGATACCCTAGGGTGGGGTTGCGGTCGCTCAGAAATTAATCGACAAAACGAGACGTATGTGAACAATTTATACACTCTTTACAACTATACAAATCGGCGGTTATGGATGATTTATTTCCAGGTTTGTTTCAATACGAGAGTCAAGTAACTTTACCCCTCGGTGATTAATGTGCTATAAGTATGGCTATTGCATAACTATAAACCGTATATATGGAACTATAATGACTGGATGGAACCAAGTAAGGATGACTTGTATACTTCAACTATACGGTAGGCAAACTTATATCCCTTATAGCTCTGAAGTACATGACTGAAAAGCTATAGCTGTGTTCGGGATACTGCTTGAAAGACTTCTCACCATCCAAATCAAATACTGTAAGATGGTCATTTACAGAACAGAAAAGGCCTTAAGTAACAAAGAATATAGCATTGGGAATTTTCCTCGATATGAAGGTGTTTTGATAACACACCTTCTAAAGAGATCTGCGGAAAGGCAACGAATAAACCGATCGGAGATCAAATGAATTGTCAGTCTGCCAGCCTGCCACATGGTACAGCGGAGGTAATAGTGGAAACACCAATTAGCAGCAACCTCCCACTCTCCACTGAACTATTGTATGGAGTGAATAATTTGGTAATTAGTTTACGTATATTTTCATCTTTAGCAATCCAAAATTTTCATTTTATAATGTTTAAAGATTTTGGAATGGTGCGTTACCAGCTGGGATGATATTTAGAATACACTCTGTATACAATCTAAATTTAAAACACCCACCCAAGTGCATATCACAAAATACATAAAAGAAATCATACTATTGTTATGGCTTTCAGCGGTTGTACCTTATTTGAACGTAACATGTGTATCACCCTTCGTTAGTTCAAGTTTTTTAAGCAAGAGAATGCGTGATGAAAGTGCTCAACAACGGCATGTAGCAGAAACCTGTTGTTCTCTAGAAATCGATATGACGGAGAGGTACGGCGGCGGAGAAAATGAAATATAACTTCGGTAGGTAGGTACCTATATCTATAAATATAATTAAACAATTACTTTACAGACATGCAGTGGCGTCGGAACCACGGGTGCAACGGGTCAGTTGCACCCGTAAACAATTTTGTAAATGGCTATTTGCACCCTTCACTGTTTTTGGTATTTTCAGTATTTCAATGCAATTTTAAAATATGCATAAGTAAAATTGTTGAAATTTTGATTTTTTAAAATTTTACATTAAAATAGACATATGCTCGTAAAACGCTTTTAAATTGACCACGCTCACTTTTGAAAAAAAAAAAATCGCCTGCGGCGCCAAGTTTTCTCGCTGCGCCCGTAGTTGAAAAATAGTTCCGACGCCACTGCAGACATGCGACCAGTTTTAACTTTTTCGGAAAAAATAAACCTATACGCTAATTAGGTAGGTACTATTATTATTTTAGCTGAATTTCCATTATACAGGGCAGGGTGATTTATAATTAGGGTAAAAATTTTGAATCACTTATTCAGAAGGAAAATCTGAACTAAAAACACTCATAAACTGGTATCCCATCAATTGCTTCGTTTTAAAGTTACTTATTTATATTTTTGTAAGCAACTAAAATGGTGATGGACTCCTTCTATTAGGGAACCTACAGTGGTATTGCCTTACGGCCCTTAAAGCGTTGCAAAAACCGTAAACGAACACAATATCTTCAATTTCTCTTAATCCCCACAGCCCACAATTAAGTAGACGGACAGTCAACGACTACAAATTTAAATACCCATAGCAACGGAAAAAGCTACACTTAGGCCCAACTGCACCGGTTACACTTAAATAATAAGCTTGGCTTAAAAAATCAATTGCCATGGACACAATTCTTGTAACAATTTGTATCCATGGGAATTAATCTTTTAAGCGACGCGTATATTTAAGTGTAACCGGTGCAATTGCGGCTTACACACCTTTATTAAATAGTTGTAAGGCAATAATGGAATTTTCTTAAACTTTAAACCGTTATAATTTTAAAACAAAACAAGATGGGATGCCAGTGTATGAGTGTTTTTAGTTCAGATTGTTTTCCTGAATATGTGCTTCGCAATATTTACCCTAATTATAAATCACCTTGTATACAGGATGTAAAATTGACTCACGCAACATAGGGATTTCAATGATAAAATTTTAAACGTCAATATTATCCTAATTTTTTTACAGAAAAACGGTAATATAGGATCTTGTAGAGAAGAAAATTATGTACCTATCCATAACTGATTTATCATTATTATTTTTAGTTTGTTCATAAACCTAGGAATCGAAATAGTAATTTACGATACAAATAACGTTAGAATGCTTTTTGCATAACGATAGCAGAGTTTGAAAATCGAGCGATGTAGTTCACGAGCGACTAATAGAGCATTCAAAATTTACTTTTATTACTGCTCAGGTAACAATTGCAGACAAATGTTTAGAAATTGTCATTGGTTCTGTCATCTTTGACATGTCTAATTTTCTGATATTTTTTAAACAACAAATGGATTATCTACGTTTAAACAAAAATAACATGTTCTATTTGGATTAGGACTTTAGGCTAATTACCCCCCCCCCCACACAGAGCACATACATACACAAATTGAAAATGAAAGGTTGTGTGTTGTATTAACATTATTACACAAAATTTTGTACTTCCCGGATCATGCCTCCGCCCCCCTGAAAATTTTTCTAGATCGACCCTTGATTCGGAGACTTGCTATGTTATGCGCCTTATTTTAATAAGTTCAGTTTTTGTAGTTTTTCGATTGGCTACAACGCTTTACCGTAAAAGATGTTCAGCATGCTTAAAGCCCCTATCTACCTAAGCGTAATTATTAATTTTTATCCCGAAATAGTTTGTATCATAGGTAAAACTCTGTCTAGAATCTATTACAAATTCATTTTAAACTTTTCCAAAACCCTATTGTTTCAGGTATTAACTCGCCGGCCGGGCGACTTATCTCTTATCCAAATTCATATGGCTATCAAATGAAGTCGGAAACTTCATTACTAGCCGGTTGCGCCGCTTCCATTTACGCAGACTCATTAAATTGTGCCATTTGCGCCGCTTAAAGTTTTGCTTAAGGTAAAATATTGTCATTTGCACTGAAAACTTTAAGTATCTTAATCGCTTCGTACTGCAATGTAATAAACAATCTTTTCTTTAAGCATCAGGGCCTTAAGTTGGATAACTACGCTAGCTGATTATGTGCGAAGCGTACCGACAGCGACAAGCAACTATGTTTCGCGCTATTTATAATATATGAATAATTTAAATAAATTTACAATTTTTATATTGTATCTATACAGAGTGTTAATAAAAACTCTTTATACACTTTGAAGTGTGCTGTACGTGTACGGATCAAAACAAAAAAATTGTAATAAAACTCCGGTCGAATACTCGATGGTTTTCTAGATATTCGCCCTTAAAGTTGAGTGTTAATTCTTATTCTCCCTATAACTTTTTTATTGATCAATCGATTTTCATAATGTTTGGACCAATGGCATATTATTTGAAACTATTTAGTGAAGTGTATTCGAATACATACCTTGTCAGTCTACGTCGGGCTTAATGATTGTGTATTACACTGCAGTACGCGCGAAGCAATTAAAATACTTATGTTGTATTCAGCGCATATGGCAATATGCATAAAGCAAAAATTTAAGGAGCGCAAATGGCACAATTTAATGAGTCGGCACAAGTAGCAACAGCGCAACTAACAAGATAGCGGAAACTTATTCAAAGCCGCAAACAATTTTTCTGTAGATAATTCATTGGAATTTATACAAGAGATTCAAGATCTAAAGTTAAACGATGAGAAGATTATTTCATTTAATGTGTGTTTCTTAGTTTCAAGCATCTCGGTTCCACAAACCATGTCATGCTTGCTGGACTTATCGATCGAAACGATTAGACCGTGTTATAATTAATGAATATGTAAAGCTCACTACCCATTGCATGTCCCAGAACTGCTTCTAAAACGATGAAAAGATCTACCCACTACACGAAGGCAGCGATTGGTACCTAATTAGTTTGTCTCTAGTTGATACTACTTATCGTTATCGATATGTCAGTAACTATGAAATTGAAAAACACAGATAATTAACCTAAAGCATGGATATAAGGTATGAAAACGAAATTTTTGCTGTTTTTATAAAACTCAACGTAACATGGATCTGTTACCTACTCAATTCAATTCCAAATTTAATTTTGTTGCCCACAAATAACTTACGTTTTCATTAAATCAATTTCCGAAAAGAATTATACATGATAAACCTAATGTAACTGATAATTTAACTAGAAGACAAATATTTGAAAAGCGTAAGTTTGTAATTCTAGCCGACGTCGATCTACATAAGCTGAATTTCATAAAAATTCCGAGTAATTAAGCACCTTAACAGGGTTTTCAAAAGTTTGAATTTTTTTATTTTATAGTAATAAAAATAATATTCGAAAACCCAGAAGAGAAACACAGTTTGTTAGTCCTGTGAACCTCGATCTCCTGTGATTACCATCGGAGCCACTAGAGGGTGTATAAGGATTTTTCTTCTGACCACTGTAACTCCGAAATGAGAAAAGGGAATTTAGAAAAACAATTGCTCCCGAACTAGGTGCAGTGGAATTAGGGACACAAAGAGCATCTTTTGAGAATTGTAGGGTTCAATCGAAGTATACGGTTCAATTCAAAGTTAAAAAATGGTAGATGCACTTTCATCCACAAAAAAACATAATTTGCATACAAATATATTTCGTTTAATTTTATAGTTTTTAGATGATCCGGAAAGGGGTTATTCCAATAACTATATATCATTCGGGTTAGAATTTTTCCGAACATTTATCTTAATATTTATTGTGTACAAAAATGTTTGACATCTAAATTGTCAGTTTTTATATATATGATATCAACGTGACTGTACAAGATTAATTTTATAATGCAGGTTATTTTTAATAATTTTTTTGTTACAAATGCACTACAGTAGTCACGAACTGCTAATGTCATATTGTGTCCCCTCATCTAACATTTAATCTAAGGCGGAAGACAAACGAGACAAACACCGTGCAGGAACTCATTGGCGAAACGATTTACTCGTTTGTAGCCGGATTTGAACCACCAGCCACGCTAGGTATATCAAGAAAAATATCCTCCGTCTTTTGATTTTGAACATTATGTATCTATTACTAGTCACGAATTATATCAAATTAATGTTAAATTACACCACCTATAATTGCCATAGCTTACAAGTTGAAAAATAACATACAACATACCATTGTAGATGTTTTTTTGGTTAGAGTTGACCTTTGTTGTTTAATAAGACGTGATAGTCTTTGTGTGCGTTGAGCTGTAGTAAGAGGGCCGTTATTATCCGCTTCATCACAGCTAAACGAATTTACAGAAATATCTTGCTTTGGTCCCGACCCTGGAGGAGAATGCCGCGGTGTAACAGTTGACAATGGAACCATACGTGCGATTAAAGTTTCACTCCGTACACTCCACTGACTACTTCCGTATTTTTTTTGGTTCATAAGATCCCCAATACTATCCCGAACACTATGACTAGTGGTACTTAAAACTGATCTGGAAAAATAAGGACTATGCGGTAAAGATGCAGGACTCGTGGAAAGGTGATGGTTTGCCGTGGTAGAACGCACAAGATCTGGTAATGGTCCTCCGGATAACTTATCTAATTCTGACATACTTGAACCTCTTCGCATACGTAGTCGGGTATTTTGAGGAACGTCTTTGGTAACACTTTTCTTTTTTAGGCGATCTGCAGATCGTGTGACTCCTGAATGCTTCATTGAAAACAGACTCGTTTTTAGGGGAAACAATAGAGCCCACTCTGTAGAATGTTTATCATCTTCTTGCATAGCATTCATACTTTTACACTGGTGTCGTTGATTTTTATTCATTGTTTAAAAATTCTAATTGAAAATTAAATTAAAACTGATAACAAATATTTCAACATGATTTTGGAGGTACACTAACTAAACGACTGTTCAGATGCCAGTAGAGTAAAGTTTTACGGAAGAATTTTAGATGTAACGTACACTTCAAATATTAATAGTATACTACTAAGACACAAAGGTTCTTCATGAACAGCACTTCTGACTATAAACCAGCACACTGAGTGCGAAGTGATAACTACGTAGCATTATAACGAGGTTAGTATAATTTCCTTCCGGATGGGTTGATAACGTATGAGGCCTTGTTAAATAAGGCTGCGAAATTCAATGGTAAATGACTGTTTACTTATGATACACGTTCTTTACAATTGTTGGATAAAAAGTATAATTAAATAAAACTGTTAAATATGTTCAAAACGTTTTTGTCTTCAAAATTTTAATCCAAATAAATGAAAACAAAGTGACTTCCTTTTAACTTTGGTTATCCATTATTTTTGTAACTGTTGAGTCAATAAGCAGGGAATGGTACTTAGTAGGTAGTAATTCTTGTTATGGTTTTTATCTAGACACGAAACAAATTGAAAAAACGCCCTTACCACGAATTGTTTACAAAAGCTTAAAGGCGTTTACAGTCCCACAATAGAACTTTCCGAAAGGCGTTTAAGTTTTCTAAACATTTTATGGTAAGGGGTTTTCATAATTTGTTTCGTTTCTAAAAGCAGACTAAATTCAAAATTAAATGTTATGTTATGAATTGTACAACATAAACTGGACCAAAAGATCTTTTACAAATTTAAATTACAATAATTTCCACTCCCATTACCACTATAAAGCTTCTGCTATTTTAATTAAATTGCTTTGTAAACTCGGAATACGTATATCTTTTACGTTTAACATAGGGTATGATTATTTGGATACTACTGTTTAGATAGGTTCGTTAGGTTAAAGCAAAGTGAACTAACATTTATATCCACCATTGTTAACAATATCACCTGTTTAGAGCAAACTCGAGGAACTTCTTGAAAACATATACTTATATTGTTAATTCGATTCTTAAAATTTGGCAATGATCTTTAATATTATTTAAATTTCTCATCACAAACAATAAAGAAAACATCTAGAAAAGCTACTTCATGCGAAAACAACAAAATTAAATATATTTAAAAATAGTTTTTCAGCTCAAAGTCATTAGTCAAGGTTTTGACATTGGTAGAATTCCATAACAAAATGCATGATATGGGTAACCCTGCACAATCCTTATCATCGCTAATTGTCAATTATATGGGTCAATATCGTAGTATCACCTGTCGGCTCTTCATTCCAATAGATAAAACTAATTGTGAATAATTGCATCCATTATATATACACGTAAGTTATCAGAAAATTTTATATTTAATTACGTGTATGAGTAATATATCTTATCGCATAGGGAAAAAAAACATTTACGGTAACATCGAATCCCAGAAAATATGCAATACATTTTCGAAATTCACTTAAATGAATTAATTTTACTTTTCATTAACAAATTCAGAAATGATTTGTAGAACTAGTATAACGCCAAGTAAAACATATAAAAATGATTCAAGAACTGATTATGCTCACTGAACACTAGAATATTAGTCACTAATTAGGTATATGTATATTTCACATGCTACAAAGCACGTTCACACAGTGTCATAATCTGTCAACAAACACGTCTCACTACACACTGTAAAACAGCTTTCAGAGGTGGTGTTTCAGGAGTATCGGGGAAGGATCGAAAGCCCCACTCTTTATTGGTTATTCACTCATCTAGATACTAACGTTGTTAGCATTGCCTTGGTCATAGGCGTGAATGAAAGCTTTCAGATAAAGGAGAAACAATACGTCTAAAACATGCCAATATAATTATAGAAGAATAATGTACGCTACGTCAGAGTTGGCCCCAATGAGTTTAGATCCTTCGGAAGAAGATTCCTTATTAACTTAGCTATTAAATAACCTGAATAGAGGAGCGAAATTGCTGGTGAAGGATGTGGGTTGTGAAGGGCTATCATTTCTTTGTTCTAATACAATTAATACGCTATCAACTGTTGGGGGAAATAACTATCCTCCAATAATTATCGTCACTTGTGTTTCTTAAACGAAGTAACTTAAACGAAGTTAATGTTGGACAAATTCGTATCAATGTCGCTATAATTCAAGATCATTATTACGGGAATCAATTTGTTTTTACTGTTTTATAAGTATAAGATAAAACTTAGTAAGGGTGCCCCGCAATGAAACCGCTATTGTACGTAATCGGAAGTAGCAGGTAAGTATTATAATACAAACGGAATGAATGAAGATACTTAAATACCACTATACTCCTAGTATGTATTATTATATTATAGCGCGATCCACACCAAAATATTCCCAACTTGGGAATCCCAAGCGTATTTTAACAAAAACTTCCATGGGTATATAATAAATTAAGTTAAATAAATTATTGTTTCTTTTACAATTGAGGAGCAAAAATTCAAAAGCAGATAAGTCAACTTTTCACGATTTCGAGAAAAACTACAAAAACTAATTTAAGTATGGTTCTCAAAAATGAAATAAAAAATTCTGTAGCAGTTATTTAGGTGTTAATGGCCATATAACTTGTAACAGTTAGGAAAATGAAGCTGGCCATGATGGCAGGTACCTAGGTAATACTATTACGAGGTTTGCGAATTTTTAAATAGTGGCTTAATGGGAAAGATATTGGTTGCGGTTAAGCAATTGATTGAGTCGCTCGAAACCCTGACCTCTCACCTAATCATTTTTTATGGGAGATATGAAATCTAAAATTATTTATAATGGTAGAAGGTATGAATCGGAAACAACAAACATATGGCGTTTTAAGCATATCACAGCAACTGACAAATGTTAGAAGATATTTCTACGATAGACTGGGATAATGTTTAGCAGTAGGGTAAACTGGATTGAAAATTGTCCAAATAGTTATTTTTCGTTTTATAGGAGCGTCTTTATTATTATTAGTACGATCATTGTGTAAAATTTGGCAAATTAAACCTGTCAAAATAATTGTTTTTTCTGTGAATAAATCCAAAGCATGAATAATATTTTTGTTAAAATGTCGATTTTACTTTTCATAACTTTATGCTTTTTGAAACACGAAAACTTGAATTGTATAGCATTGGAATCCGTATGGTGCGTGAATCAATTCACCACCTGTATGTCGAAAGTAGTTTGCACCCTATTTCAATATCATCCAAGGCGCCCTTACGTAAAACGTTGTTGCCATAAATCCATATTATTTGACGCCATTTATGATGTTTTAACCAAATTACTCTATATTAGTTATTGTTTCTTAGTACATCATGTATAAGGGTGTTTCGAAATTCGCGCACACGAACAGTAAGATGACAATATAAAACAAAAACTGAATAAAAAGTTCCTCTACTATTCTTTGATCAGGCCGGCACTTTTCAAGTTATCGTTGTTCGAAAAATTTGAAAATGGTCGAAAATGGTCTTTAATTTCAATTTTAAAGATTTGATCAAGTGGTTAAAATTAATCTATGATAATTGTCAGAAAACAAAAGATATTAGACAATTTTTTTGTTCGGGCAGTACAACGATGCCGACGCCGACGCGACCGACCGATGGACGTGCTGAAGCTTGTTTAGTTGCAGACGGCGGACATTTTGAAGAAAAATGTTGTAATTACGTAATCGTCATAATTATAGTTTGAACATTCTTTTGTTTTTAAAAATTTCTTATTACTAAGTTTAACCAGTTGATTATACTTTCATAAGTTGAGATACAACCCTTTTTTCTGCGATTTTCAGATTTTTAAAACCGCGGTACCTCGCAAACTAGCAGTCTTTTGGAAAAATGGCAGAAAACCTTTTTGTTCAGTTTTTGTCGCATAACACCATCCTACAGTCCGTGTAGAACGAATTTCTAAACACCCTGTGTATTAGTTTCGAGTTGTGAACATTCGTCTTCCGCGCCTGGGCCCACTTCTACATTCTAATTATTGTATTGCTAATGAAAATAATTTTTATTATGATATTATTAGAATAGACAAAAAGCTATTCTTATTTGTAATTGGAATGTACGTAAAACGGAGCAACTTTGACAGGCGGGATTTTCTTTGACATCTACGTAGAATTCCATCAAAACAAAGAGAAGTTGCAGTTGCAGCAGTAGACACCAGTTTCGTAGAATATTTGAAATAATGTAGGGGATACAAAGACATCGACAAAATTGTTCGGGAGTCAAGAAATTGAAAACTGCACCAGGGAAAGCAATAGCTCTTGAAGAGATTACCAATGAATCTGATATTGATGTAATCGCAATACTACAAGAATCAGCTTCGCAACAGAAATCCAATAAAAAGAAAGGGAAAGGCAAAAACAAAAAAATAGTTCCAAATCTGGTTGCAAGCACCTTCTAACAATGTCCAAAAGTCCAACTCTCTAAAGGAAGACGACTCTCTATGTGCCATTTGCCTATGCGAACTACACAGAAAAAAATTGAGGTGTCTCCTTTGGATTTCTGCAATCTGTAACAATGCTTCCAAAGATAAACAATATGAGTGTTTTGACTGCGAGGATAGGGACTTATAAATTTTTTAGAATTGCTTATTTCTCTTCTGTTTTACGTTTGTTTCTACTAAAGAATTTAAATATTAATGAATAAATATTTGTTTTCGTACAATAATAGCGCCGTGTTTTAATTATATAGCAACTTATAAACCATAATAAACATTCACCTTTCATTTTTTCATGTCAAAAGAATATACACCATGTCACACCCCAGTCACGGGGCCCCTTGATACCAAATTAACATATCTTTGTCAAAAACTATTAGGCCAATTGTAACAATCTTCGGTATGCGAATAACCAAGACATGTAATATCACAAAAAAATATTTGGAGTTGATTATATCACTAACGGGAGAGTTTTTAGAGCGTCAAATGTTTGAAAAACCTGTAAAAGAAGCTCCGTTTCACGTATGTAACAAAATTTAAAGAACAAAACGCCAGACACGAATTTAACTTTAAATGAATTAACTTTTCCATTTGTTTTAAATTTAATTGAAACTCAAATATCTGTCATAGACTAACAGGGAAATACAATACACATGTCCTTACTCTCTAGGGGCGCGATATGTGCCCTAATTAAAACGATTCTTCAGTACTATTAGGTACATACATGTAAAACTGTACTACTAGATACATAATATTATTACTTTGACCAAAACTAACCAAGATAAAAATATTTCAATTAAGAAATTGTTTTTGTATTAAAAATAATATTACTAGGAAAATATCAAATAACTCAAAGCCATTTATTTGAGAAAATACATTTACGACGATTGCACACGAATATCACAAAATGCTTTTGTACTACTCACAACACTATTTTACCGAAAAACGAAGCTTTCATCAGAAACAACAAATCGCGTACGAATATTCTGTAAAGAATCTCGACAACCAATTTGGTGGCGCCAGTAAGTTTCGACAGTCTCCTAGACTAGACCGTCTCTAGAAATGTAATTCCTGAATCTGAGCTTAGGGTGAAAGACACAGTTATTTATAAAGCGCGATAAAGAAAACATTAATTGTAACCGCGAAATTAAAAACACTACGTGTTCATTCTGCAGGAAACGTAGAAATGTGTGATATGAAGTTTATTGCACGCGTAAATTATATGCTTTAATAATCTTAATGTTACTTTTTAGCAGTTCTTAAATTTTGAGAGCCTTAATTTGAAAGTTCTGTTAGAGTTTAAGAACCACAAATTATTTTTGCATTACCAAAAACCTATTATAATATTTATAAAGGAACGTATAAAATGGTTGGTAAAACAATATAGTAGCATACGATAATAAGACGCAACACTTATAAGAGCACCAAAAAGATGTTGTCGTTAATAATAAATGGTTGCAAGTCCGTTCATTCAGACAATTTCCCTTTTTTGTGCGGATGGTTTGCCTTGAATTCTTCGGGGGGTATGTCGATAGCTTTTATCGCACCGCTGGAAACAGATCCCACGCTGCTTTCACTTCCATATAAGTAACATTTTGGAATACTATATTATATAGTACGGAACGCAGTTGGAATTAATTTATAATTTACAAAACTTCCTCGTTTAGATCTTAGCAATAAAAAATACGTCTTACAACTCGCATGAATAATCGGCACAATTTTATTATTTCTCGAACGTTTTATAAACCACGATATTTAGATAATTGTTTCAATTATGGTCGCATACAAAGTTTTAATATACATTCGTGGCATGCAAGCCGTACCATGTCTTTAAAAAATAACTGAATTAAGTCGCCATTATACAGGCGCGATTTTTTTGGTTCGCATTTTGTTAAATTTGAATTTTCCGTCAAATTCAACCAATGAAACTTTATAAACTGCCAAACTCTAAACTGCCAGGATGAGTGAAATTAAACTTGTTGAAGTTAGAAACATGTAGGCATAGGATAATAGTATATTATTCAACGAGCATGTTAGGATGGCTCACCTTCGGTTCGTTTCGTAAATGTAACCGTCGTGAATAATAGCCAATAACATGCGAGTTAAATGCTATACTTTGTCCACGACTATTACTAAATAACAACAATTTTTGTAAAAATTTACAATTACCAGAAACATTTTTTTAAAAACTTCATCTAATCAGCCATGACATTTGTACCTATATCAAAGGCAGCAATTGTTTTTGATGTTATTCGAGAAACGTCAAAAAATTAATACTGTGCGCGAGAGTTTGCTTTTGCAAGTATTTTGTATTAAAAAAGTTAAAAACGGACAAAATGACTTCTTTAAGTTTGAAAAATCTCAGGGCCTCGAAACTAAGTTGGGGTATGTAGTATTGTATTGTATTTTGACATTTGTGATTTTCACGTAAGAGTGAATTACGAGTCATAATTCACTCCCATAATTCACGGCAATTTATTATGGGTAGTCTTATGTTTAACAAAACACATAAATAATCGATGTATAATTTAGTAGTCGTGGATAAAAACAATAATTATTACAAACGTTTTTGAAATTGTTGGTTATTTTCATATAACACAATATAATAGGACCTTGGATTTTTATTGAAAAATTTCAGTAGTAGTTCCCGAAACATTGTTGCTAGGTAAAGTACGAGTGCACAATACATTAAAAAAAAACGAGTGCGTTACCACGAGTGTTTTGTGGTTTTGTATTGTGCTTGAGTGCTTTACCTTATAGCAAGAATGTTACGAGGACCACTACTGAAACTTGCCATGAAAAAATACAAGGTCGAGTTGTATTTAACAAGACAAAATCCTGAATATGGAATCAAGAAATATTAAACAGTAGTAAACAACTCCCTACCAACAAGTAAACTTAAACAACATTATAGTAACGGGTTTTTTGTCACAGGAAGGCGTCTTTTTAAATAGGAAGCAGCAATTTTATAATGATAAAAAATGATGGTCCGTGTTTATCGCGAATAATGGAATCCTATTGGCTGATGTTTCGAGTGTTGCATAGTAACTACTGTTTGAGTGTTTTTGTCTATACAAAATCTGATCCTGATCTCCCGATCTCATGTTTTCCAAAACTTCCAATAAAGTGTTGAGAAATTGAGTCCGGGAAATGGCCAATTCCCGCACCGTGTGGGAATACCCCTCAACAATACGTTGGTTAGCAACAACACCAACTCACGCGAGTTTTGCTTGAGTCTCACAGTAAAGGTGAAAATTTTGAAAAAAAACAGTAATACTTATAAGACACTATACGATTGTAGAAAAAATCAATATTTTATTTAATATTAATTATTATTTCTATAATTATGGATTTCAACAAAGTAACGCTTGAAAACGTCAATAAAGTTGAAGATAACCTTTGCGGGAAGAACAAAATGCAGGTACCGAAACTTGCTTCGCTCTTATCAATAACCCCTAAGTTCGTTTCGAAATGGCTGTCTTCCCACACTTATTGTTATGAAATACTATATTCTGTAATAGGTTTGAGTGGATAGTTTTGTCACATGAGTGACAGTTATTTCGAAAATGGTTCACTTTATCTACATGTAGCAAGTACCTATACCTTATAAAAAATACTAAAACATCTAAAAAGAACTTCAAAACTTTGAAGAAATGAACTAGAATTTTTTTGTTAAAGGTGCTCTTTCAGCAATGTAACATTGGACTCATGATGCTCGTCCGCTAAACCTTACAAACACAGCCCGGAAAGTGCTCATCTGATCCTAACAAAACAATATACTATTACACATTGTGCCTGGTCTGATCTTAGAAACCAGTAAACCACGGATTCAAAATCGTCATGGATAGGACAAGACCATATTATTTGTATACCAAGACCGCGAAGTGTATCTTTATCATACAGAGAGATCTCCTCTACTCGATGATATGATTATCTCAAGTTTTGATCATAGTGCTCTTTTTCCGTTCTAATTGTTGATTCCCTTTGGATTTAGATTAATTATGATATAAGCTTTCCAAAAGTGTTGGTTTCATCTTGTGTCACCGATTCCTCCACAGAAGTTAAAATACAGTCTGTCTATAAAAAGGGTCCAAGACTATTATAGCGCCTACAACTTTGACTATCAACAAACCGCGCATATTATTAAATGGGGCAGTATTAGATTCAACGTGGCGTAAACAAATCTTTGGTACATATCATTTTTTCACAGATCTAAAATTTTATTAGGGTTATAACCCTAGGGGTTACAGCTGAAGATTTATGGTGTACACACGCACGGATTTATGAAGATTTCCACAGATTTATTTAGATTTATTTGGATTTATTTGGATTTATTTGGATTTATGTAGGATTTTTGGATTTATTTAGATTTATGTGGATTTATTTGGATTTATGATGGATTTATTTGGATTTATGATGGATGTATTGTAGATTTATTTCACACGAGGTTTCTTTTACGCATGCGCTTCCGTATGCGCATGCGCTCAACTCTGTACGTTACTTTACGTCACGTTTCAATTGTATACCGGTTGTAAACAAATCGTGCAGTGACAATTGCCACCCAAGTTTCCGAACTCTATATTATACAGTGAGCACCAAAAGTATGGAACATACCAAATAAAACCGAAATGAATGTTTTTTTCTAAAAATCCCGAAACACGTCAATTTTCTTTTTTAAAAATACACATTAGAATGTCAAAATAATTTTACGACCTTCATTTGTTTGTAAGTGATGACGTCATCAGTATTTTTTTTAAATGTCAACCCCCATTTTTTTTCGCGTTTTTGATACATCTTTCAATTGCTTAAATGACGGTATAAAAATGTTGATACCTTACATAAGAAAATTTTCGAGAAATAAATTATTTAATGTTTAATAAACACATTCTTAACAAATGTTAAACATGGTTTAATGGTATTAGTATTGATAAAAGAGAATCAAAGGTACCAAGAAACAAATGCCCGTAATCTAAACAAATGCCCAATTGTCAAATATTTAGAAATGTTAATTGACGTTTACTTGAATAATTAACATCAGCTTCGTAAATCTGATATGGCTCATTTAACAATTACAAGTAAACGACAATTAACATTTCTGAATATTTGACAACTTGTAGGCACTTGTTTAGATTACGGGCATTTGTTTCTTGGTACCTTTGATTCTCTTTTATCAATACTAATACCATTAAACCATGTTTAACATTTGTTAAGAATGTGTTTATTAAACATTAAATAATTTATTTCTCGAAAATTTTCTTATGTAAGGTATCAACATTTTTATACCGTCATTTAAGCAATTGAAAGATGTATCAAAAACGCGAAAAAAAAATGGGGGTTGACATTTAAAAAAAATACTGATGACGTCATCACTTGCAAACAAACGAAGGTCAGAAAATTATTTTGACATTCCAATGTGTATTTTTAAAAAAGAAAATTGACGTGTTTCGGGATTTTTAGAAAAAAACATTCATTTCGGTTTTATTTGGTATGTTCCATACTTTTGGTGCTCACTGTATAGATATGGCTTCAGTAGACCAGGAATTTAGTGCTGACATTTTCATTGAAGCAGAGAATGCTTTGAATATCGCCTTACCCATTTCGTTAAAAAACGTATTAAGAATCCGGGCTTTACTGATCCCAAAGTAATAGCTAATATAAATGACGATGATTTCTTACAAATGGAAAAATTCATGGCCGAAACCTTGCCTGATTTAATTCCCACAGAAGAATATGAACAATATTATGGCATTTTCCACAGAAAGCCACAAAGTTTCAAATTTAGACAGAGATTAGACTGAGCGATCAGCGTCGGTCGTCCGCGAACGTCTTCGATCGATCAGTATCGGTTAGCAACGTTCTAAAAATGTAACATTAGACTGAGCGACCGGTGGCGGTAAAAAATTGTTTGTGGTCATTGCACTGAAGACTAAGAAAATACATTTTTTTCTTTTAAATTCATTAAAAAATGTCCAGTTCAAGTGAGAACAAATGGTGACCGTTCTTTACTGTTATTGGTAGAAAAAACAAGGGCACTTTTAAAAAGTTGGGTTACGAATTACTTTTGAACGTTCGTGACCGATCAAAATTCTAATTTCAAACTGTTCGTTGCATAGCGATCAAGGCCGTTCGTGAACGACCGATCAATGTAACTTTGACCATTAGAATACTTGTGTTGGAAATTTGGTCGACGGTGACCGTTCGCGGACGACCGACGCTGATCGCTCAGTCTAATCCCTGTCTTATACAAGGACATAAAAAATTGCTGCAGATAACTTCAAGCTATTTTAAAAAAAAATTACAGAAAGAAAATGGTGAATGGGAAGTTGAGACAAGGGATTCACTTATTAGTAAATCTCGAAGTAAATTTCTAGTATTATATTTATTATACTCTCCTACTGCAACCCACGCCGCCCCTTTGGCACCTGTTTGCATTTTCGATGATAAATCGTTTGTTTTGAATTTGGGAGGGGGAGGACGCTATAAAATAGTTGCCTATGAGCGAAAAAAATTAATCCGGCACTGTCCGTAACAACAAGATACCTAACACATTGGCAGGTAGTGCCGATATATTATGTTCAAAAAGACCTCAGCAGAGAATACTAAACTTTATTACAGTCACCAGAACTAAAAATCCAAAACTAATGTGTGCGGAAAATCAAAAATTAGGAACAATGTGTAACTCCTGATTTAAAAAAATTAGACGACGATTGCATAGAAAATATTGTAAATACTGCTTTAAATGATGCTGTATTGTGTGCACAAAATCTTGGAATGATTGTTGAAGAGAATAGTTGGAATTATGTTTCAATACCCCCAATTTTAGAGAATCTAGAGAGCACCGAAAATCAAATAGACGACACTGACTTGGAAAACGTAGCAATTGTAAATCATGGCGAGTATGTTATGAATTTATTACCGATACGACCGGAAAGTGAAGGAACGGACTTGTTGAAAGATATTTCTTCTTTGGGAGTCGGTGAAGACCTATTAATCAAGGACTTCTCTGCAAATTTTCCACGGTCTGATGATATCGATGAAATGGGACAGTTTACCAAGGTTACAATGGGATCCAAATCTGCTGTGATTAAGAAGTCATCATTATGTTGGCTCTTAGAGGATTCTAAAACAAAAGTCAGTACAGATCGATTGCGAAGATTTATTACAGCTTCTAAATCATCGAATTCTAACCAAAGAAAAGCGAAGTGTAAAATATTGCGAAAAGAAAAAAAAATCGTTACGTTAAGAGGAGAAAACGAAACGATGAAGAAGAGTCTTCTTCGGAATCATCAGATCAAGAATGTATCAAGTATGATGACAGTACTGATACAGAATCAGTTTCTGATTCTCCTCGGGATTCTCAAAATGATGCCGACGCCATTGAAACACTTTACGAATCTATTAGCGAAGAAACAAATGACAATGCTCTTTTAGTAAAGCGTAATAAATTTTATGCCGTTTATTATGAACAGAAATGGTATTTGGGACGGATTGATGCAATACTTAATGAAGAGAAAATGTTTACTCTCACATTTTTAACACAATATAGGGCTAATAAAAAGATGTTTAAATGCCCAAAGAAAGCTGACATTGCCACTATTGAAAAAGATTCAATTTTTTTGGTTCCCTTGATTTTAATTCTGACGTACCACTTTTACTAGATGATTCGCAGTATGAAAAAATATGTGTAGCTTGAAGCATATAAAATTATGAAATGTAGGATGTCGTCATAATGAATGTTGCCTATGGCTTTTGCTATAGGTTAACTTTACAGAATTCTTTTTTTTGTTATTTACTGTTTTATCTCGTGTCTTGCTCGTGTGTTATTATTTTTGTTATTTTGAGTGTTTTAATGTTACTTTTATCTAATTATATGAATTTTTCCAGTTTATGTTTTTTATATTTAAATAAATCTTATTAAATACGCATTTTGTTATGATTTATCCGAGATTTCCCAAAAATATTCCAATAAAATAACTCGTTAATAAATATAACATAAAGAAATCGAGTTTTATTGTCGAAATGTTGACTTTTGGCAGAATTATTATTTCCACCAATAGGATTTACGTAAATTTATGTGGATTTATATTTAGATTTATGTGGATTTATTTAGATTTATGTGGATTTATTTAGGTTTCTGTGGATTTATTTAGATTTATGTGGATTTATTTGGATTTATTTTGATTTATTTGGATTTGTTCAGATTTATTACATTTATTTGGATTTATAGTGTACAAAATTCTGGCAGCTGTTTTCCCCTCGGGTTATACCTATTATGATAGTTTTGCAAAAAATGCAAAAAACTGGTTTCTGGGTAAATTTATTTACATCTTGAGTTGTATATAATATTTTTGCACTCCTACAATCCATATAACTATTACATGAAGAATTTTAACCAAATTTTGTTAATTGTCATTTTGATAATTGTCTTATAAATATAAATTCAAAACGAAATTTCTTTACTACTTACTTCCCTTCAACAACAATAACAAAGCGAAGTAAGTCAACTTACTCCACGTTGTTAATAGCGACCAAACGTGTTCAGTAACATGTACTACTTCCACCAAATCAATAGCTGCGTTCAATTCCGTCAGCGACAAACAGCAAAACGTTCTGAACGGCTTGCTGAGATTCAATAGCAGCAATTTGCTGCCAATTGCTAGCAGCGTTTGCAAGCGCAAATTTCACTTGCTACTTTCTGCGACCAGCGGAATCAACTGTCAAAAACGCGAATACATAACCTTACTCTCAAAATTGTACATGCAAATTTATCGAAAAACAATAATTCTGATATAATTTTTATAATAATGAATAAATACACTTTTTTAGATGAGAAAATGAACATGATTCTTATTATTTTAGATATTACTGGCAATCTGGTCTCGTTTGAGGTTATGATTATAAATCAAAACCAACATAAGGTACCAGCAATGCGTTCAAATGTAAAATTTTTCGCTTTCAGCAAGCGTAAGCAATTGCTACTCTCTGCTCGTGGAATTGAACGCAGCTAATGTCATAGTAGTGACTTACAATGCAGAGAGTAAAAATAGTTATTTTTGTATCACGGCCAAAAAGTGAATGTTGTTTATGATTTTTTTTTATTTTATTTAAACATCCTATTTAATTTGCAATCTATACACTGTAAATTGTCATATCATTTGTTAATGTACATTGTTTATAATAATTCCGAGAATAATTCTATATGAAACGGGTTACTTTCGACAGCTAGTTTCATTCCTTAAAATATCTAAATTGATTTATCTAGAATCTACGTAGATCAACGTGTGTGCGCAAGGACCATCGTATTATTGAACATTTTATCAGTTTATATTAATTTTGCAATTATTCATATTCAAGTTGTTACCAAAATTAATTGCCGTTAAACAACAGTTTCGAACAAGAAGTAACATACGGTTACTTCCATTTTTAATCCTTTGGTTCAATTTTATAACATTAGTTTTTAGATTGTAAGCCTATTGAAGTAATTGATTAGAAGGAAATCCCCCAGATATTTTTCTCAACGACAAGGCATTTATTTGTACTCGCTATGTCAAGCAATGATTATTCGCTGAAGTTTTAAGCTCAATCCTCTACTGACAGAATACCAACGCATTGTTACGCATGTACTACAATATTTCTAAAAAAATGACAATGTTAATTCATTATTACTCGTTTTAAGTCGCCAAATAAATTTATATTTCATGGAAGAATATTTGTGTTGATTCAATATTCATGTAATTACAAATTATAAAATGTTGATTCAAATATGTTTAGAAATTACTATTATATTACTGTATAGGGTGTTTTATAACAGTGGGAAATAATTGGGAAAAGAGAGGACCTGCCAAAATTAAATTTGGAACGGCCATAATATACAACACGTAAGAGTTAAAAGAATGGTTTTTCATTAAAATGGTTTAAAACTTGGTTTCGTTGTCACTACTTTAGAAAAACATTGACTGGCCTTGGCAATAATGTACTAATAAGCTTGTTGGCGCCCCCACAATACACGTGCAATTTAAATTTAAAGCAATATAAGAAAAATTAAGACACAGAAGAAAAATGTAATAAATAACAAACTTTTACACTGATCAGAAAGGTATTTATGGGAATGGGGTATAAAGTTTCAAAAAGATGAAGCCTTTCCTTAAAAATCTCGTGAGCAACTAAATTTGTAAGAAATAGAATTGCAAGTCGTGAAATAAAATTCAATATAAGGGCGAGTCGCTAAGAAGAATCAGCTGGATATCTCCGTTATCTGAAGTATTAAAATAATTCTGCTTTTGGTAGGCTATAATTATAGCCTATGTCTATCATGTTTAGGCTTTTCTGGCGACGTAATAATTTTTTTAGTTTCCAAGTTGAAACTATATTTTTTTAAATAAATACTTTTATTAATGATTATCGACTGCCATATTTTTCCCTTTAACGCCATATTTTTAAAAGACTGATTACTGAAGCAAATAGTATAGGTATTACTTAATACAATTTTCAATTCTGAATGAATTATTCCCAATTTAAAATTGTTTAGTCCCAATTTGAAATTGAAAAGTTATAGTTACTACATTTCCAGTTAAATTATAACAATGGTTTGCATTTAACATTAAATGGAAACAAGAAGACACCATCCAATATGTAAGAAAGCGGCCTGGAGCCTACCCAAAAAATTTCACGTAAATCTCCAGGACAAGACACTTTCTCTTTAATAATAATATCTATATGCTGCGGCACCCAGCTAGTCATATCTAAAGAGCGAACTTGAACTGTTGAAAAGTTTCGTTCCTAATTTCCTGTAGTCTACGGCTCAGTTTGTTATTCAATTGATTGAGTCTAGTTTTATCAAGAACTTGACTTTCATTTTTTGAGATTGCGGTGTAGCATTCCATCCAGCTTGTTATTAAGTGGTTTGTGACTCGCTCCTGCTCCTCGCTTGTTTTCAAACTCAAGTTTATCTTAAGGTGCTGGATAATGTGCGTTTCAAATGCTTCCCAGTTAGTTTTGGGTTCAGGTTCTTTGTAAATTATAGTTGCACTTATGGTCACCACTACAGGGTATGATCCAACGACAGATCGTAGTTGGAAGTAATATGTATGTACTTTGATACAATTCCCTTGGAGATGGTCTGGGATTTTGTTGTGGTCTGTCGGCCAATATGTTGGACTGCCAGTTAATAGGAAGTTGTACTTGTTGTCTGTTAAAAATTTGTATAACTCTCTGCCTTTTGTTGTTAGACGTGAGCCGCAGTGAGTATTTTATGTAAGTCCCCAGCTACCAAAAACCGATGCTCTAAAACTTCAAAAAAGGGTTGCAGCATTTGTTTAGTTATATTAAGCCTCAGTGGACAGTAAACTGCAGATATAATCAGTTGTGTTGGATTTATCAACTTGTATTATCGTACCTTGTAGGTAGGTTGTTTTTTAAGAGAGTTGTTCGTGGTGGTTTATTGAGTTCCGAATGATTACGGCTGATCCACCACGGGTTGTGCCGTCTGGATGTTTTGTATGGTAATATTGAGTATTGTGGCATTTTAATGCGAGTTCGTGTTATATAATGAGTTTTTGATATCACTAAAATAGCTATAGTAACGAGAGATCAATAAAAAAACCAATTAGGGCAGGCTGTGAAATTGAATTATATTAAATTGGTACTGTAGCCACATCCACAGAATGACATTTCTGACATGAAAATTTAAAACTGAACGCTCTTGTCTAAGTTTTTAAGTTTTTTATTTGATAATAATATTTTAATAATTTGATAATCAAATAAAAAACTTAGACAAGAGCGTTCAGTTTTAAATTTTCATGTCAGAAATTTCATTCTGTGGATGTGGCTACAGTACCAATTTAATATAATTCAATTTCACAGCCTGCCCTAATTGGTTTTTTTTATTGATCTCTCGGTATTATTAAAACGTATAAAAGTTTCAACTTTCAGTTTCCTCTGTTATAGCCCACCGGCCGTTCCACAATTCAATGTTTAAAAATTTGGTTACTACTGCATTAATTTATTGACGACGGTAATAGTTCAGTATCAAGCCGTTTTGTTGTAATTACTGGTTAAAGATGTTCTTGAATTCGTCAAGCAAGCTCTTCAGTGAAAGGGAGTTGATTTTTTGCTGCTTGATTGTAGGCAGGTTGTGAAAATGTGGGTTGATATACTTATATACTATACTTTACCAACCTTGGGTTGATATGAAGAAGATTGATTATTTTGGGGTCGCAGAGAAGGAAGATTCTGACTTGTTAAGAGTGGGAAGTCTTATATTTGGGAGTTGTGAATGTCGAGGACATATAGATTATTTTTCACTTTTTGAAAGATTGACCACATTTTACAAAATTGGAAATCGCTTTAAGATACTCAAGTCCTCATCAACCATATTATTATATTTTGAATTTCGATCAAAGCCTAAGGGTTGATTGTACAATTGCAAATTAAACCTTTGCTTTTACCCTATTTCACGTGATAGCATCTTATATTTTAACCACAGCGTCTGTATATAATAAAATACAAGCTTTCGTCGATGCAATCAATAACGTTGAAGTTATTTCACAACCGCAATGCAACAATGCTACAAATACTTAATTTTGCTAGGCTTCCATTGATTAATGATTATTTTGCGAAATTACAGTAACGATAATAAAGATTAAATATTAACTAAACTCAAACAATTTAAATGCATGTTTGGGTTTCTAACATTGAACTCTATTTCAAAACCCACTACTGAGTAAAGCGTGACAAAATAGTATTTAGTGGAAAGTAAGAATATAATAAATTAGGACTAGTAGTGATGTTATTTGATGATTATTGGTACCAGTCTCTAAGCACCCTGTATAGATCATTATACTGGGTATTTCACGGAGTATGGACTATAGGATTTCCTCAATTTTTGTTAGGACGTATCAACGTAGGTTGTGTAATACATTCTCACTATTTTTAAATCTTTTGTTAATAACTCTGACATATTGCCATTTAAATCATCCGTATTTAGCTAGTCGTCTAACAAGCTAAAAATGAGTAAATTATAGAGGGTGTTTTAAAAATACGCCTAACTCTGCAGGAGATTAGGTATATAGGACAGGTCAGAGTGTAAGAAAAAACGAATTATATTTTTTTAGAGATCAATTTTAAAAGTTATAAGGCAAACAGAGAAGAAGTGATTTGGTTACACCACACAAAGGAATAGTGTTGAGGTATTTATTGAGACTTATCACAAAACACCCGACTCTCAATAAAGAGGTAAAATTATCTTTGAAAGCTGTGTGGTGTTTATTTTTCAGCCATCTTATGCTTGATGGAAATAACCATAGACGTAATATTTTTATGGACATAGTGTACTAAGTGTTAAATATTGACCAAGACTAAAGAGAGAGATGGATACATTGCTTTACCCTAACTTACGTGATAAACAGACGCGGTCGGGCTAGCAGGACTTCGCCAACACCTTGCTAAATAATTTATGTATCCGTTACTGACCCGAAATGAAATTACTTAACTATCTGTAATTGGTTATTTATATAACACTAGATATTTAAAGTAATTTATAGGTAAATATTAAATATCATGATTTCATATCTGTAGTATGGGTTAATATAAATGTATCATAACGTCTAGTTTAGTTATAATATATCACTATCTGCCAGTATAGGCTTTATGATTAATGCGAACAGTAGGTACTTATGAAATAGAAAATTATTGTATCTACTAAGTGTCATGTATATACAAGCATTTACTCACATTTAGCTGCATGATGATCTTGTTATACGCCCACAGCCATCTTTGTTGCGCTGTAACCTGTGGTCTTAGAGGTTTAACTTCATCATCCTCCTCCAAAAGAGCATGTTTTCTTTCAAGTTCTTCGTCTTCAAGAGTAATTTCTTCATCCTCTTCATTATCTTCATATTCTAACGGGGATGGAGAATGTCGTACCGAAGCTCGCCTTGGGGCTCCTTGTTGATATGGATCGATGGAGCTTTTTCTTTGCGGAACATACATATCTTCTGCTGGTTTCAAAGAAGATCCTGACTGATATGCATCTTCTGATGTACGTCTACTTGGAGAAGGGGGACGGTACGGATCAACAGAAGGTCTTCGTGTGCTAATAGGCGCATACGGTTCTAACGGACGTTGTTGAAGAGAAGGATGAAAAGGGTCCACCACAGTAATTTGTGATGAACCTCTACGAAGACTCACATCATCCTGCGTTATATGTATCACGGACGCAGGAGATTCCCGATTTATTGCTTTGGTGTAATCGGCCGAAATATCATGTGCATCTTCTTCTACATAGCTTTCTATAGATTCTTGTTGTTCTAAGTACGGCTCTTCATTAATTTTTTCTGGATATACAATATCTATAAGTTCCGGTTCGATAAATGTGTCATCATCAACGGATTCTTGGTGCTGAAAATAGTTGGAATCTATAGATTCTTGCTGTATTAAATACCCCCTGGAGGAAGCATTTTTGAACGGGACTGTTTGATTTACTGTACTGTTTGGTTCTGTTATAGTTACGTCGGGTACGGAAGCATTTGTACTGTTTAGTGCTGCTATTGCTTTAACTGGTTCTGTTTGGTCCCTATGATATTGCACATTGCTACCACTGGATATATTCAAGGAACTGTCCATGCATGCTTGTGATATTACCGCGGGTGTATTATTAATTACCGGTTCTACCGCCGCTGTCGAATAAACATCGTAATAGGGAATACGACGCGTTTGATGCAACGAACTACTTACTGAAGACACAGCCGTTTCGAACGAATCTTTTAGTTCATCATCCCGCGATTCTAAACTATCGGTATTCTGCTGAATTAATGGACTAGCACCACGACCACGTAATTTCTTTTTATGCGGAAAATCCTTTGCTTTCTGATCATAATAGTCTGGTTCTGTAAAGTCACGATCTTCTTGAGCACTAAAGTAATACTCTTCGGTAGATTGTTGTTGGTATGGTAAAGTCGTACCATTCTGACTAACTATAGCTGATACACTAGTTCTATAATCACTATCACCCACATGAGTCATGTTCAATTCATCCTGTTGAGTAGGAAGGTTATCTATGCTCTGATATGCATAATTATAGTCTTCGTTATACACTTCTCTAGCACTAACCGCACCAGGTCGAACGTAACAGTTCTCGTATGAATCTTCATTGGAATAATCTGGATATTCTGCGGAGCTTGTTCTTTTCATTGCATTATTTCTCCTAGCCTTGGCACTGCGGTGATTGAGGTTAGGTTGAGGAAGTTTACGTCCAGGAGTAGGAGGCAAACTATTGAAAGGTTTAGCGTGGGCCGCAATGCGAGCTAGCACTTTAGGTGTTTTCGTAGGCGTAGGAGGTAAGCTAGCACCTCTATGGGACGTATTTTCAGGGGTACAGTAACCATCGTATGATTCTTGGTCGTTCAAGGAACTTTGTCTACTTGCACTTCGCTTATTTGGAATTTGTGGCATTCGCCGGCGAGTCTTAGGTGTAGAACTGCTAAGATAATCGTCACAACTCTGATACACTTCTTGAGCTATTAGGGAAGAGCGTTTCTTGTTAACATAATTTTGCACGACTGGTACAGTCGGAAGTTTTTTAGTATTCGAAGCGTTTGATTTAAAGTACCCCCCAGAGTCCCACTGGCGATCTTCTTCGTCTTGACCATATCTCTCTTCTTGAAAGGAATATGCAGATGAATCAAAAAAGTCGTCATAACCTTGGTTAAGGGACTGGTTGCTGTAAAAAATACTTCAGTAAATGGAAATTCTATGCAACTCATAAATCTAGTTTCACAACATGCTGTGTGATATTATAGCTTTTATATTATTGTCCCTTGAAAATATAAAGACATTGTTTTATACAGGATGGTTAATAAAGTTTGTTTTCATATTTTCCGTCAAAGTAACTAGAATTACGCTATAGTAATTTTCTTTAATTAATTAATTAATTTAATTGACAATTAAATTTATATTCCGTCAGCCAATCCGAAGCGTCCTTTCTTAAAGATTGAACCAATAAGAAAACTCTTTTACTAACAATATCTTTATGACAACTGAAAAGCAGTAGTCTTCCAGCGACAATATTTATGTTATTTTGTTATTATTATTATTTTACAACAGCGCGTTTCATTGAATTGTCATCCGAATACAACTCTTACTCTGAGTTTTTCTTCAATGTTTGTCGTTCATTCATTAGTACTCGTTGCTGCTGTTTTTGGATAATAATTTAACTCGCGTAGGTACCGCTCGTAATAATTATTTTCGTCACAACAACAACTCGTATTCAGAATGACAAAAAATATTACATTATAGGCCAAGGTAGAGAAGTCATTTTTCTCAACTGAGCTGCTTTGCAGTTCGGAAAATAAGTTGCGAGGTTCTTTACCGTGGTTTATATACTACTTTTTTCACTACTAGAAATGTTATTTGTTTAGATCTTTGTAATTTACCATTTCCATATCATTTTTTAAATATTTAGTAGCCTGAAACTGCAGTTGTCAAACTAAAAAACAAAACCAATAACATCGGGTTTATTTTATTATTTTCCTAGGTAATTTTTCATTATCATTATTTACCTAGGTTGAGAAATATAACTTCTCATTAGAGAAAAGAAATAAGTAATAGCGACTTCTCAGGTTAGTAGTGAAAAAATAATATAGTTGGCAAAACTGATATTATTTTTCGTGAAGGAGGATTATTGTGTTTAGATGAGTTTCAATTTCAGATATAGGTTTCATACCTGTTCGACGTGATATAATAAAATTGATGAAAAGTTTACTGTCCCGTGTAAATACGACACTTTTTAGATAATTAATAGTTATTTAACGTTTGTTATCATATCATCACATTATACTGTATCTTGAGACTAGCATCTAAAGCGACTTTCATGAAAACCATCACAGTTTTCGTTTATCTGTCAGAACGCATTGATTTGGAAAATTCGGGAAAATATGACGCACACAGCGGCAAATTTTGCGAAATTATAAAGTTTAATAAATAAGTAAATAGACATTGTTAAGACAATTATTTTCATTTAAAACTGTAACAGATATTTCTTTTTAAAATTTTTTCTTCATAGTTTGGTCAAGTCAGGACATCACCAGAATATCCTCTAAAAATATAAAAACGTCCAAACCCAGTTATTAAACATAAATGTAGGTAACAGAACATCATTAGCCCTACTCCCCAAGAAGGAAGAAAGAGAGAAAAAGTAAGAAAAAAAATTGTTACTCAGTTGGAATATAAGGTTGAAATAAAAAGTATTTCAAGTTACTTATCAAAGAAAGTTGAAAATACGCGTGTTATTTAAATGTTGAAAGTACAGGATAGAAAGGAGAAAAATTCAATGTAATCCTGTATATGTTATTATAGTATCCAAACTCTACTTAATTTACGATTAGGTTATGAATTTTAGTATAACATTCTTTGGTATAACTTTAGTATAACTAATATAGTTCAACAATATTTTCTTGCAAAATGTTCAAATGATTAAGAAAATTATTATGGTACATTATTTTAGCTTTCATTTCATAAAATAGGTAACTATAAAAGTATGGGCTGTGTATTATATATCCATTATACGTGTATCTTTAATGTCGTAGTTTTATAACTTCTTTACGATGATCAATATTAAAGCTTACATTGTTTCAACAGAAGAAAATAGAAAAAAATCGAAACTTAAGTAAACGTTTCTAGGATGGTAGGTACAAGATCAGAACATGTAGGTAGTCGAAATTTTATTTTTCATTACAGCTAACTATCATTAGCATAATAGACATCCAAATTAGGTATCTATTATAATATGATCAAAAGGTCTTTGGATAGCGGTTGCTGTGGAATTTAAGTCATCTATGTATGAATTATTATTATATCTCAAAGACTTTTTGATCATATTATGATATTTACAATGACCATTATGATTACAATGGCCACCTTGTTCATACCGACCACCAAATAAACAGTTTTAAAGTTAAAACTGCTAATTAACTGCTAATTAATCATAACCAGCAGTCAATCTAATAATAAGAACTATCATTAACATATTTTTCTTATACTTCAACAATTCAATTCAACGATTACAATTTTCCAGTTTTTATTTGTGGCGTGTTAGTTGATCTGGTTGGTGAACCAGTATATGTACATTGCAGATACGCAGATAGTTGCAGTGTAGATAATAAAATTTAAGTCACAACTTGAATTTCTATGATCATAACTCGTATTTTGACAATGCTGACTGTAAATTGTATTATTAAGTTCTGTGTTTGATCATACTAAATCAGTAATATATAGAGTGTCCCAAAAATGGCGCAAAATATTTATGGGGCGTTGTAGGTGATTGGCAAGGAAGTAAAGAAAAAAAAATAAAAAAATTCTACCTGCCGTGTTTTTGTAGCAATCTGGCATATCCACATTTTATAACTTGTTAGGAAGCTATTTATTTTTATTGTTACCTACTCATTAGGGGAAGTCCGTGTAATTTGGACCCCCTAAGAAGATATCACGATAATTTCTTACTGGAGATACCCAGAGGATGCATATATTTTGTGTGAATGCTACGTACTAAAACGAATTGATATTGCACCCCAATATGAAGCAACTAAATACGTATTAATTTTTAAAAAATATTTAAAATTTTTATTATTTCGTGTAATTTGGTCCATAGGCGTGTAATTTGGTTTCATGAGTCGTGTAATTTGGTTTTGATGTTGTTTAATCTACAATTAGGTTTATGAAATAAGCAATGGTATTCATATGAAATATTTTAATATTTAGTATAGAAAAAACGAAATATAAATGCATACAAAGATTTTGTAGTAAAATACGTGTAATTTGGACCAGGGCCAAATTACACGATATATATACACTATATAGTGGACCGATTTACACTATGTGTCGTCTAGACAACAATGATTTTTTTTAAATGATGTAATTAACTTTTAAATTTTTTATTGGGGTGAAGTATTCTTAGATAGCTATTAATTAAGAAAGTCTAGTTGGTATTGTAAAATATGTACTGACTTGGCAGAATCTCGCACACAGATTTCACCTTACCTTTTATGAATACACGAGCTTAACTTGAACTGAATGGCACTTTTTAGTAACTGACTCATCTTAACCAAGTTTCATTCCTTAGAGCGTCTTAGCTAGGGATGGTTCATAACACATTAGTAAGATGTTGCTACATATTCTAGTTTTTGAATTATTTGCCTGGACCAATTTACACATTGGTCCAAATTACACGGACTTCCCTATTACCTGGGAAACCAACGACTGGTTTTTGAACAGAGCACAATGTTGCCAGAATCATTTTCGCGCTATCTCGATGTAAAAATTTTCTTCAGTAATAATTTAATAATTTGTAATTAAGTACGTGCTTTTTTACAATTTTTTAAACTTGGAAACAATAAAAGAAATTATTTTCTATAAATAGAGTACCTTTAGCCAGCTTCATTTCCAATTTTTAAAAAGTTACAAGTGTTAACTTTACATCGTCATATCTATCAAATTTGAGAGAAAAAATTTTTTTTAACATTCTTTTCACACTTGTTTAATGGTACTGATCAGCGTAACATATTTATTTTGCGCCATTTTTGGGACACCCTGTATAGTAAACACACTATTATAGAACTTGTCATTGCGAAGGTTATCAAAAGTCTTCAAGAATGCCTTCATCTTTATTGCTTGCTAAAGTTTATCCCTGCCGGGAATCGATCCTACTATGTTCTGACTACGGCGCTGAAATTATTACCGGTAGTTTATGGAGACAACCGTTTTTAGTGCACGTAGTTCGATAAATTAAAGAGGCTTTGGACCGTTGACTGTAATTAATAATTTATTTGTTTTAACGTCTTTTGAACAATTATAAAGGTTAATGCTTCTTATGCTTGCCTAAATTTAGTCGATTTAACAAAATAATACAGTTTGAAGTCAGTACCTTGACAGCAATGCAATAGCAAATAAACGTATTTGTAAAAAATTATATGCGTTTCCATAATATATTCACGAATAAAAGTGACCATTCGGTATGAATGATTTATAACATTTCTAGAATTAAAATGGTAACACCACCTCCTAATTAAAATCAGTTAAATTGGAAATTTCAAAAGAACGGAACAGTATTTAAAAAAATTGTTTAACCATTGAATAGTACTTTTAGAATTCAATGAGTGCTATTTATATCATAGAGAAAACTTCTTACATAAATTTGACGTTGAGTAGTTACGATTCAGTTTTATTGAAACTTACATTGCGAAAACATACAGTACTAAACATTAAAGATGGTCTAAGAATATTACACTTACAAATAAGACAACGTATACTTACTGTGTTTCTACGAACGAGACAATTTGTGTATTCAGTTGTTTAGGATAGAAGGCCTTATCGCTAAACAAAGTTGAATCATCATATAACGTTGTCTGACGTTCCAAACTTGGTCTTCGCATAGCTGAAAAAGATACCAATTAGAATATGAGTTGCTAATTTTAAAGAATGGTAGTACTAAAGAGTATACCTATGCATATTCTATAATATACTCTTTCGTATTATAGAGTGTGGAAGAAAAGTATGGAATAAATTCATTATTTCTAAAACGATGACGTTTCATGAAATTTCCTCGGACACGTTGATTTTACTTTTTAAAAAGACCCTTGTTCCTATACCTGCGCATTTCCGAGGTTCATTTGTTTTCGCGTGATGACTTCATCAGATATTTTTTTAATGGATCCCCTATATTTTTTTAACGGATTCATGTACAGTTCAACTTGCTGAATTCGAAAATGTACCACTTTAATACTTTATTTCTACACCTTCCCGAGAAAAAAAAATAATAACCGATTCGTAGTAAGAACAACAAATTAATCAAGTCACCTAAGAAATTGTTTCCGGCAGCTAAACAAAATTTAATCAGAATCGATAAATTAACAAATTAACAATTAACAACCGTTTCAATTACTGTCTGCAACAGAATGGTCATAATTTTGAACATTTAATTAATTAGTTTATAAAATTGTTATGTTGCTATTGTTGCGCTGTTAATCTGTTAATTATTAATTTATTGATTGTTAATTTGTTAATTGTTAATTTATTAATTTGTCGATTCTGATTAGATTTTGTTTAGCTGTCGGAAACAATTTCTTAGGTGACTTGATTTAATTTGTTGTTCTTACTACGAATCGGTAATTATTTTTTTCTCGGGAAGGTGTAGAAATAAAGTATTAAAGTGGTACATTTTCGAATTCAGCAAGTTGAGCTGTACATGAATCCGTTAAAAAAATATAGGGGTTCCATTAAAAAAATATTCGATGACGTCATCATGCGAAAACAAATGAACATCGGAAATGCACAGGTATAGGAACAAGGGTCTTTTTAAAAAGCGCAATCGACGTGTCCGAGGAAGTTTCATGAAACATCATCGTTCTAGAAATAATGAATTTATTCCATACTTTTCTTCCACACTGTATAAAAGCTAGTAAAACTAAACAGTTGCATGAAAACTATTGAATAATAACGTTATACCAAAGTGTATAAAGTGTATTTCTCTTTGTCCAAAATTAGAGAGAGTAATATAAATGATCATTATCAGTATAGTTGCTTAGTTATTGTATGAAACACCTTCCAGAAGCTATCACGGCATGAAGTTTTTTTCTGAAATTCCAGTAACGAGTAACAGCCGTTTACCAATGGGCAAAATAAGCTTCTGTGTAGGGCTCGCTAACAAGAGTGGCCCACACAAAGGTATATATATCTCATTATTGCATGAAATAAATAAATTCAGCGTACAAATAACTAGGTGCAGGGTTCGCAGGCGAATTTCCATGACTTTTGTTGGGTTACCTTATGAAATATACTTAAAGAATTATAAACAGAGTGATTCAGTAAGAGTAGCTCCCAGCTGTAACTCCGAAAGTATTTGCCTTCCATTAACGGAAAAGAACAACGTGCATGAGAAAACCATTAAAAATATTTTTAGTCGCCAATTCCTGCTGGGAACCCCGAATTTATCGCATATCTCTGCAGTTAGGCCAGTGGTATAATCGATAGTACACTGCATATGTGTAATAATGCAGAGCATGCAGAGCTAAAGTAATAGTTGTTTTGAACATTATTGAACATTATCAGAAAGAAAGTAAAAGTAGCAAAACAATATAGTAATTAAATAGCAATTTCGAACTAGTTAAACCTTGATAAAAAACAGTATAAAAAGACTTTTGTCTTTACTAAACAAAAAAGTTCCGTTCTGATGTCCTAACTATTTACTTGTAAAGGTAAAGCTATGTGTCGCTGTCAAAGTAAGTTAATTTATTAAATTAAGGCTGATTTCTGTCATTGTAATAATATTAAAATTCTATATTTTATGTAACTTAAATATATACGTTGTCTTTTAAGACTCTTGTTTAATTTCATTGCTTGCTAAGATTTCTAGTACAAGAACTACGCTTTTAGCAGGAAAATATTCTAGCAAGTGGTAACATAAATGGATGGAACCATTATGCAAGGGTGTTCACTACATGAATGAAGTTATACAGAAGGCTTGGATTGGTTTGAAAAATTGTCAAAGTAATTGTCAGTTAATTTAATTAAAAAAATTAAAGTAAGATATAATGACCAGAGGAAATCAACGAGATAACGACCGAGTACGCAATAAGAAGAAGCAAACATCCAAATGCAAAGTGGATAAAGAAGAATTAACTTTTGAACAACGGAAGCAAAGAGACGCAAACTTAATGAGAGAAAAACAGAAAAAATCTGAAGAACAAGTTCAATCGTCCAGTAAACAGTAAATTATAACTTTTCAGTACTAGCGTAACTCGATAATATGTTGGTTGTTAAAAATATAGTACAGTATATTATCTAAACGTTTTCTAACTTTTTACTTTTATTTATGTTTATATAAATAAACGGTTAAGTGTAATACTTTACCTTTATTTTTATGAGAAGGAGATTGCGTGTTATAAAAGAAAGGATCTTGAATGTAATCTGCATCTACGGTGTCTACGCTTTGTTGATTGTAATTGAAGTTCGAGTTACATCCACTCCAGGTATTTTGGCTGTAAAATCATATGGATTATTCTTAAGTTTAGACTTAAAATATAATAAAGAAAATGGGTTTAGTATTCAGCATTATAAAAACTATATACTGTATTACACGGTGTAGGTGCTCTAATCCGTACCAGCTTAATCCATCTTCAAGACCCCACGGACGGGGACGAGTTGGTTCCCGTTATCAGTAAATAATTACCTTACTCATAATCCGGGGGCCGAGTTGGTTCCCGCTTGCAAAGGTAAAAGTAGGTTTCCTTATCAGTAGATAATTAGGTAACTTATAAATCGAGTTGGTTCCCGAGTGGGCTATATGGGAATGAAGCCATTTAAAATAAACTACAAGTGCTACCCGACAGCACTTTTTGAAAACCAAACTTGAATTTGTCTATCACTAACAAATTGTTTGCTTTTTTCACTGTACATGACATAAAGAACTCATGTTTGTAAAGTGTAGATGACAATTTACAACTAACTGTTTCAAATTTACAAAAGCAGATAACAACCCTCTGTATTACAAATATACAAATATGATTGGTTGTAGACAACCTCCGCCCTTACTTAAATAGTTAGGTAATCATTAGCAACATTCTTTGAATGTTACCAAAATATCAAAATACTTAGAAATGCTTAAGATACTCATGGGAACCAACTCGTCCCTCAATGCAAAAGCAATTAAGGGTCATTAAAGGGATTGGGAACCAACTCGACTCTGCCGGACCCCACGACGTTACCTTAGAACTTTTTTACGAAATTCTCCAACAGAAAATTGGGTGTCATTCTAGTTTAGCATTTAGAATTTAAAATCTAAATGTTGAATACGGGGAAACATGGCCTCTACAGGGTGGGTGACAAAATCCGTCCTGATCTATAGAGTTTAATAATTGAGATGGTATTCCGACGGTCGATATACCAATCTATGGGTCATTTAATACTACGTTTTAAGTAGTTAGAACATTTTCAGGGCTTACTGGGTAATTCTGAAGACCTGTTTGTTTCCGAATTCAACGATGTATATAAGTCACCGTACCATCATTAAATTTACTTTCGGGCTACCCAGAAATTTTAAAAAATTATTTGATGTGGAATTGTAGTCAGTAGCTTTTTTGATAGGCGGGTGTGAAATAAACTCGATAAATAAAAACTAAACACAGAAACTCATGATTATTATTTTATTTATTTTTCTCTAAAATAGAATAGCACTTTATAACCATCCAAAAGGGGGAAAGTAAAATGGTAGATATATAATGCAGTGTATAGTACATTAGTACAGGCAGTCTATTGCAAGAAGCAGAATATTTAAATGTGGAGTACTAAATTGTGAAACTGACCAATTAGGTAGAAAAGCGTGCAATATTAAATTGCGTGATTTGTTAAATGTGGCAATAGAGGTTCAATAATGTGCTTTATTGTCAACTAGTACAATAATATGGTATTCATTACCTGCAAATGTATTCTAGCAGTATAAGATAAGACTTTGCATAACATGCAATAATATTCTTATTAAAAAATATTCATAACAGTTATAATAGGTCTTCAATGTCATTTGTCCTGCTAAAATATACCTATGTTAATTTTAGCATAAAATATGACGATTGCTGCTTATTTGAATTGAAATATTTTTTAATCAAAGCCCGAGAATAATACGCTATCTTCTATATGGCTATGCGAAATATTAAAATTATATTATAGGTAATTGGAATAAACCTAGAGTATTGGATGTGGATGTGGATGTGCAGATAAATTTGCGAATAATTTACAAGCGTAGTATTCAGCTAATCGAATGATATCGCTTACCTGTCTTCATTATTCCAGGTATATTTTCGTCGCCTGCGCACAAAATTAATAAATTGATAAAGGGAGCCAAAACATTTTCACTTTGTGATAAAGATCAAAGAATATTTTTAATTGAGGACGGGATCGTCGTCATTAAAAATTCCAAAGGAAGAGGAATGATCAACTGAAATATTATTAAAGGTTAATAACCGTGTATAAACTTAAATTGTGTTAATATCACTTCATGTTCTGCAAGGTTTCCTCCTTTATTTATTTCTGACATAAAAAAATTTAATCAGAATGGCAGTTTGAGGTAATGCAAGGGTTTCAAATTTTTGTGGTCTGTGTCTACTTTTATTTGCCATTTCAAAATCATGATAATTGGTTCAACTATGATTACCCGTTAATCAATTTTCTGACCTAGACACCTAGAGGTCACTTTGCTATCGCAGGAGTTTTGAAGAATTGTTATTCAGGGAGTTTAGTTAAACGCAATAGCATTATTAGGTCTATGACATAACAAAGCCAAGATCAAGGTAAAGCTTTAAATCTTGTAATCTTCTAAATCGGGTTCTTATAAGATCTAATTCAGATGCTATCCACAGTCACGTCCAAATTCTTTTTATTACGGACATCATTTTCCCGAAATTACCTACGGATTCTCCCCCAACTAGTAAATTAAATTACACAATAAAGAAAACCCGTTGCTTCATCCTTCTTAAAACCACCAAGCAATTTCTCTGTACGAAACGAAATATTAAAAAAAAACATGCTACCTGCTAAATTTGAATTTATAAAAGCATTGTTTACCTGGAATAGTCCTGCTTGTAATAGTTTGGAGGTCTACTATTATAAGAGAGTGGATCAGAATCTAAGTTGAAATCTTGAGATGGCATAGGATTTTGGGATATATTAGTGGAGTTGTATCCATAATCATCGGTGTTGTTGGGAGAGTACCTCTGAAAATTTTAATAAACTGATGAATAGAGTTTGAACAATATAATTTATTTAGCATTTTAATTAAATATTTTTAAATTAAATAATTGAGAACTTAGTTCAAATAAACTGGTTACTACATATTACTAGTATCATAATATTATGTACCTACATCATAATACAAAATGATGAATCCGTTCCCGTAACTTAAAAAATCAACATTAACCACATAGTATTGTGGTTGCAATTTCAGTTTAAGCCGAAGAAGATTATTAATTGAATTCTAATTACTACCAGAAGTATATTGCTAGCTGATAATTATTATGATTTATGAAACATTAATAACATGCATTACGTATAGCTTGAATATTTTAATCATGATCTACATTATTGATAAAATTTCAATAAAAATGAACGACATGGTTATTAGGTTCGTTATTAATAGTTATTTATTTTTTACTAAAAATTACATTTAAAAGCAGTAGGTACCTTTTTAGTGTAGTTCTGTAATATTTATATAGTTGTAAAAACTATAATAACTAATTAAAAATTTAAATAATGGCATAGTAATATAGCATGACACAATTAAAAATGTACTAATACCATAATATGTCTTTTGCATTTCTTTTAATAGCCCACGATAAGGAATCGTGAAAAGTAAACGAAAAACGAATACCTGTTGCTTTCAAGGAGTTTGCGTGGTATGTAGGATTTTTGGAATCAAGATTTATGCGTTCAAAGAAATTCACATAAAGTTGAATAAGTAATTGAATACAACACTTATTACAAAAATAGAACGTATGAATTATTACTTCGTTGTTTCGAAGTTCGTCTAAAATATTAACCTGATTTCCAGGAGTGTGGTAACGCTGGTAGTGCCCAGGACTAAGATGTTGTTGGTGCGTGTATGGGGGCGGTAGGTGATGCTGCTGCCCAGGAGTATCATCCCTTTCGTACGAGTTTTCCCTGGATGTCTCAAGAGAGCGCTGAGGGGTGTGAATTTGATGTACAGCCGATCGAAACTGCGAAGCAGAGGAGTTCGCATGCTGACCTACGGGGTAGTTCAAGTCAGACGTGTAGTCGCTATCTTCTGAATACCCCGCTGAAATTTCATTTTCAAACTGATTAGAAGTGGAACCAGCTGAAAAAGGAGTATAGGTCATTGGACAATTATTTCAAATGGTCACTTTTAATAAAATCACGTCTTTACAGCTGAGAGAAGATTTAAAACGTCTCGACAGGAATAATTTAAGTTGCTGCTTTTCTAAAGTAGAAGCTGGAACAAGTTATTTTAATTACTTTAGCTAAGATTTGAAAAATATTTTTTTATAAACAGCACAATTATATCGATCTGCCATAAGATTTACCTTTAGATTATATAACATTTCTGTTTTAACGAGAAGAGAGATAATAGTAAAGGCTATTTTGGAAAACAAAGCTGACATTTTAAGTTGCTTTAAACGCGACAATTTATGAAAATTGTTATTTGCAACTAGTCAGAATATAGCACCAGCTTATAACATAAAAAATTTGTGAATCAGATTGTTTCATGGCAGCGAACCGCTTAAAATACAAGTTCATATGAACTGTTTTGCACTATTATATATTATATTACTATTGCCCTTTCCTTCGGAAATACAACTTATAGTGAAAATATTAAGCTCATATACCCCAGTAGATTGGTAAAACTAAAACGCCCGAACTTCTTGTACTTCTTGTAAAACAAGTTTTAGGTACCTACTACCATATTTTCAGAAGTATTTTTTAAATGACGTTACGTATTTTAGTGATATCCTAAATTGTCAGTGTTATTATCTTCTAATTATGGCATAATAAGGAGTAATTTTATTTTAATGTGTCGGAATTTCAGATATTTATTCAATTAAACCGTTTTAAAGAAATCTATTTACAAGCGAAGTTCGATATCTCCTGCTTCATTAATTTTAATACAGAATATACAAGCTTTACCATTGAATATCATATCCAGCACACTTCAAGATTTCAGGTTTAGCTGATATTTGTTAGAAGCAGAATGTTTCATCTTAAACGTTAAAACTGCTTTGGCGTACACACCATTCGTTTCAAATATCCTTCTTGTGAGCGAGGTGACCATGCAACATCGCCACTATCTACTCGAAATTGTTGTCGAACAATCATGAGGAAATGGGAATTTTTTAGATAGGTAATACTTTCTAGAAGCATTTCTATGAAAATTAAGTTACGTTGTTCTTGGCGATCTAAACATGTTAAGGTCCGATCAAACGATTCCCGAAAATGCCTGTCCACAGATTGGCAAAAAGTCAGTACTGGCTCTTGGATTTTCAGTCAATCAAAGATGAATAATGTAAAAATTATTGATTCCATGCTTTTTGGACTAATGTTTATTAAGCGTTCTTGGTTTGTTTGAAAAGTACCATATATTATAGTCGCAGAATTTGGTACCACCGTTTTTCGAGACCTTGTTAATAGCTGTGAAGATTTTAGTACGGTTTCAAGATTTTTAACAATTTCTATTTTTCGGGGTAATTGAATAAATTAAACTTTTTAAATAAAATCTAGGACTAGAAATATCAATGTTTCAATCATGGATTGGATTCAATCTTCAAACTACACATTAAAACTGCTTTTTAATTTTGAAAATGTTGTGTTTATGTTGTAATGTAGGCCATCCTTTAGCGCTAATAATAATTAAGAAGGTAAATTAATTGCTCGTTAACGACCGCTGAATCTTAGTAATTAAAAGAAGGGCAAGTAATTAAAGCAAGACACAACAAAAGCGTAATTTTATATAACTCTTAATAATACAAGATTATCATGCAAGGCTCATATTGATGGAAGAAAAAAAATTGTAATATTCAAGTTCAGAAAAGCGAACAGGATGCTCGATGCTCGTATATTATGTAATTGCAACAGCAAGAATATATGCTCACGACCACATTTAAAAATAATTTGATATAGTGTCCAAACTGTCCAGTTTGGAAATAGAATAAGAAGAAGATATAACGCTAATAAAATTAATGAAGCAACTGTTATAGAACTGCAAATCCTCAAACAAGCCAAAGAGCAATAGTCAGAACTTTGGGATATTAAGCAGTAAAAGTTTAGTATACAACATTTCAAAAACGACCAGGTTTTACCCTTATCATGTCACATTAGTGCAACATCTCACTGAACATGGTTATATCAGTCGCGTTCCTTTTTGTCAGGTTTTTAGAAATCGATATAATAATGACCCAAATTGGCTAAACTGTGTCCCGTTTACCGATGAAGCGACATTTTGCAATAATGGAGTTATTAATAGGTACAACATGCTCAACAGAACCCCTTATTGTATTAGAGCAGCGTATTTTTACTGAAAACGGTGAGGTGACATTCTGAATGATTTTAGTTGGCCCCCATTTTTTTGAAAGTACTGTATCTGAGTATTATTACTACAGGCTAAACGTTAGCCTACACATTATGTTAACCCTGCGTTTAAACAAGTCTACACAGAAGAAATGTGATTAAGAACAAGATGTTTGAGCATGTCCTGCACGTAAGTACTACTGTTCTTAAAATAAAAATTTATACTCAAAACGTAGCTGTTTCCTTAGGTTTTTGTTTATATGACTTAAATTAATTGATAATGATTTTTCTGTAAAATCGAAAAATATATACTATTTGGTTCCGATCTTTAACAAACCATTATGCACACGCATGCTAACATTTTATACCGATACCAATATGAAATGGTACACTCTATACTCGTATGTGCTGTATAACAGTATATAAACAAAAAAACTAGAAAGAGCAGAATCACTTCATTTTTTTAGTAAACTAAAAATGTTCACCTTTTATGTACTGCTCTCATACGGACGCTGCATTATTGCATTTTCTGATTTACTAAAGAAAAAAATTTACAAAAAGTAACACGTATTTCTTATAAAGGCACATCTATAGTCACGACTTATCCTTAATTAATCTAGCTAGAAATAGTATTGCCATTGCTGTTAATTAGATTTTTCATTTATTAAATGAAAACTTACTTCTCGTCAGATCTGCAATGTTCATTAGTTTAATTACCAAGTGCGACTTTTCATTTTATATGATATTACTGTACCAGGACGTACAAAGTTTAGAATAAAATTAAGTTGTGAAATATATTCTGGGATTTTCTTTTTATAGATCCGTTTTTTAATACAATTTTCAGTTTTTATAGTGTTTTTCTATTATCTAATCACGGTATTGCACTCACCCTCGCATTTTTTCGTTATTTCGGATACCTTTCGCATTCTCTAAATAACAGAAACATTGTGATATGTTGTTAATTGAGTCGATTAGGTCAGTTAAAATTAGAAATTAAAACAGAAAACCAAATTAACATCAATTGACAAAAACACAGGAGACGTCTCCTTGGATTTTTCTGAAAAGTGATTCGTGGTCAAACATCTGGGGGTGTCCAACACGCGCATTACATCACTTATATGTTAAAAATTACGGATGTGAATAAATATTCCTTAGAAACGTAAGTTCTTTTAAAATTAACCAATAACTAATGTCATTCTGGGTTTCATTTCTACGACTGATGATTTTCAGTTTGGAATCACAATCACTTACATAGAATTGAAATTGGCAAGGTCTGGACGTATTAAATTCTGGGATAGGATGCTTGGAAAACACTCACAGCAATTTTCCGAAGACGTGGATGATTTAAAACTATTTCAAGTAACTGAATAAATGTGTCAAACTATTCCGTGAAACAGGAACTGTCGCATGAACGAGTGGCAGTAAACAGTCATCAACAACAGTTGAAGCAGTTAGAGATTTATTAAAGAATGAAAAAAAAACACGATCTTAACAAATAGAGCTCGAACTTCTCCTTGAGTATTATTCAAATATTTGCACCTTCATGCTTATCTAATTGCAATAATTAAAGAGTGATTATGAGCCTACACTTTACAAGGGATATGATTTTGCCAATGGTTTTTAAAGGCTCTACAGCAAGAAGATTTCATAGCACAGCATTTGTTGATTCCCAAAAGATAAGAATTACCTTTGTTCAAATTCTTTTATGTCACTAAGATAGATGTATGTGAAGTACTCAGTGAGAGGATGGTAATTGGGCCTATATTTTATGAAAATAAAGTGTAGGTATATTAATAGAGTTTTATTTTAAAGTTACATCAATGCAATGCAATATGGGAACGAATTTTTACAACCATTTTTACACGATGAGGAACACCATCAAGTTTACTTCCAGCAAGATGATGTTTGCCCTTGTCAAACTCTGGCATTGCTACAAAAATCATCGATAAACGTTTTATAAGACAGAATTCAACGATATACCGTAGAAACTTTAGGTGTGTTGTTTCTGTAGTTCCAGTGTTTCTAAAATTTACTGTTGCTATAGTGGTACATAATTTTGGAATTAATAAACATTTTAAAGTTAAATAATAACAATCTGCCCTTGAATTAGAAACTGAAACAAACCACGGCATGTTTGACCAACAATTTCATGAAAACCAAATTAATATGGTCCTGATCAATCAAAGGATTTCATGTCTAGTATCATTGTCATAACTAAGCTATTGTAAAACGTGTTGTATAACTCTTGCAAGGAATATAATACGTGGATTATAGAAACGTACATAATATTCTTTGTGCTAGCAAATTATAATAAACATGGTAAATAAAGGCAGAACACTGTTTATTTACCATTGCGCACCCACGAGCCAAAGGACAAGTTCATTTTTTAAATGAAAGCCCGTAGTATATATTTTTTAGTTTTCAACTGCTGATTTCTTTCTAAGAGAAATTTTTTAAATACTAGTTGTTTCATCTAGGTGTTTTTCATGGTATTTTTTCATCACTAGGTTCACACAGTTTCAAATGGCTGTAAGTAGTTAACTACACGTAATACAGCACTGACTACAGTAATAATATAATAATAACAGTTGTACCTTCTATTCTCCTAAGGCGTTATAACGCTATAAAGGGGATTGATCATCTTATTATTATCTGTAGAATATCAGACATTTGTTCGCTGAATGAAGATATACTGCCTCATAAACATCCAAGGGTAAATAAAAGTTACCTCTCATCTGTTGATTATTTACGTATTTGTGAATTTGTAATTGGAAGACAATTTTAACGCCCACTTTATCGTTGTTGTTTGACTTCGTGGTTTTGCGAATTCGTTTATTTTTTCAAACAATGCATTCCTTTTTATTGTATTTAGATTATTAACTAAATCGGCCCTAGTTAACTTAATAAGCAGTAGTTATGGCAGTAAGGAATTACTAGATTCGTGATTGGCTAGTACCGTGACTTTTGTTCATCATGTCATTTCATGTGCTTTGATTGGATTTATGTATTATCTCAGGATGTATTTGTTTGAATAGATTCTCTTGCAAACCTTAATATATACCTACATCCCTAAAAGTACAGCCAAAATGAATTATAGAATCATGTTTACAATTTTTTACGAAAGTTACAACTGTTCATAAAACTTTCTTTTGTAAATAAGGATAAAAAAAAATTTTAAACAACTATTATTTGGATTATTGTATTTCTGGAACGACTTCAGAAAATCAGTGACCCCTACTTTGTTTATAATAATATATTTGTTTCATCACAGAAAATCTTTTGCGAATATACTGTTCGTATATTATAATATCAAGATGTAATTATACTGAGACGATTCATAGAGCAGATTAGATTTAATAAGACTAATTACAAGTTGTATAATAATCAGTGATTACAAATTAATTGTTAGATCACACATAACGTTGTGTCAATCAAGCCAATGTAGTATGCATGGTTATACAGAAGAGAAAATTATAAGATCCAATTCCAAATACATTTCCCGCTCCGAAATTTAGTATAAATAGAGTAACATAAATGAGAAAAATAATACGAATGTAGATGCTACAAAGTGTACTTATTAGTGATGCTATCAAAGATATGAATATGGAATGTATAGCATTCTCCATTTGCGAATGAAAATGTAATACTTACAATGCCCAAAGTACTGCATTTGTCTCCGAGCTTGTTCCGCACGAGCTTCCTGGTCCATGATGTTGTTTAACATTTCTAATTTTCTCTGCAAATCTCCAGCTTCCGCATTTTCTGGATCTGCAACAGCGTTTTGTTTTAACACAGCCCTTTTAAAAGGATACAATAGTAGTGCACAGTGTTTCGTGCTTATTTTATGTAAACGACGATTGTAGAATTGAAGCTAACAGTGACGAAAGCGACAGAAACGAGTTTCATTTGAAATGTGAAGTTATAGAACTAATAACAATAGCCCATAGAGTAGTAGTGCAGATGTGTAGAATAATGAGAACGAAGTTCTAGTTACGAAATGTGTAAGCAGTACAATAATTTGTTAAAAGTTTTTGGTGAATAACGTTATTTTATTAAATCCAATTAGTGAGCTTCAGTTTAAGACAACTTAATAAATTTTATTAGAACTGTTTTTGTAATTTTGCTTAAGCTACATTGCAAGTGCCCTTTGATACATAATAGCGAGCATAATAGTTTCCGCACATGATATCTCAATTAATTGTTAATAATAGATCAAACTTTATATCATAGGCATCCACTACCGGTAAGCTAAAATGTGGTGCAGAAATGCAAAAACAGAAAGCAGAATTTATACATAGGCATGAAATCTTCTCTTTAAGTTGTATCTCAAACAAAAGCTTCGAAAAACATTTTATATTCGACAGAACTTTCTTACAATCTCTTTTTATAAGTTTGTCGTTTATTCCTCTTTCCTATATTATTTAGGGACTTTTAAATTACAACTGAATGCTTGTTACACTCTGATTTAAAAACTTCGCAATTTCAGTGAAAACCTGAAATGTATTTGCCGGTTCAGTTTAAACTTATAACAAATACGTAATATAATGAAGATTTAAATTTTTGTTTTGTTTTTGTTTAAATGTTTGGAAGTATTTAAACATATACGACCAATACGAAATATTTCATACGGAAATTAACATCGCCATTCATTAGTGATGTTTTGGCAATTCACTTTGTACAAAATCATTTACTATGAAACAATCTTGTGTCTACCCTTGGATTTGACCATTATCATTTTTGGGTTTGAAATGGAAAACCCGAAAAGAAAAACTGGAGGTATATAATACTCTTGTTCAGTTTAGGTATTTAAGAATATGCGTGAAACTTTATTCATGTAATATGGTATTTCAACATACATAAAAATTCAAAGCATGCCTCAAATAAGAGTAAAATTTTGTTTCTTTCAGAAATAGCATATTTACATGTAATATTTGCCAAATGGAATTTGTTACATAAATTGGTTACTATGGGACGCTTAAACGACAATGATGTTATATAGTAGTATAACTTATATGACATACCATTCGTAGGTATATAAAATAAAATATTTTATCAAATTGGAAGTCAAGGACAAGGACTTATCAAGAAGGATTTGTGCAATGTAATTGTTATTATTCGAGAAATGTAGATAAACAATAGAACAACAGAATACTAGAGAGAAAAAGAATGTGGAAGTAGGTATTGTGGAAATTTAAATTTGTTTTAGTTGGTATGAATTAGAGTGCTGCTTAACTGAAGGGATGCCGAAGATGCTACAGGGTATTATGATTCTGGGACATACAGTAAGTCATATTAACCTGTTACTTTTTTGTTAAACATCTTCGCTGAAGAACTAGAAGACTCTAAAGTCGACCAATGAGGGAGTTTCCACCAAATCAATTTAAAATCATGTATCAAAGTTGCATGTTTGTTGAAATATTAAAATTAAAAAAAATAGTAGTGACATCTCAATCAGTGTCTACCAACTGTTAACTGAGAATCATTTAATTTTGTTAGTATGACCATTTTGGAAATTCTGTCAAAAACAAAAAAAAAACAGTGGCGTATCATTTTTTCCTCCAGAAATATCCACATACACACCTGTAGTTACGCCACTGGAGAAGGAAGAAACTGACAAATATGGTCCACTTATAGCAAATATACATATGTATTGTTTACTTCTTAAAATTTAATTCCCGAATAAATAAAAAAAAAATCGATATTTTGTACAACGTTTGTATCTCTGTATCGAAGCATTTGCGGACCCATGTTAATAAGAACTTTTCCTCTTATTTTCATGTGCACAAATATTTACGACGAAGATATCACCCCAGTTACGTCGTAGTAATATAAATACATACCTACCTATTAATTCATGAACGCACTAAAATTTAAAGCATCGAATCGGTTGCGGATAAAGCAGATAGTAATAAGTCAGAACCTAGTACATGATAATTTGATTGCAAAATTGTGTTGCTCCTTGGAGCTGTGACCTTTTTCATCTACAATACATTATTTTATTAACTGAATACATACCACGCAGCATGTTGAAAAATATTGGAATAATAAATATTGCCACGTAGTAAGTATTTTTTGGTCTTTAAGTGGACAGAAAAATTGGAGCAATATTATAATACTCTCGTTAGCACTTTTGTCCAATTTAATTAAGGGCGCATTCTACAACTGTTTTTATAATCTGTGATCAAATTGGTAGCTATGTTTTTAAATGTTGAAGTTTTAGTTGTTGTTTTGATAAAAAGATATAGGTAGTAGAGCAAGATAGATATCTTTGATTGGAGTATAGATATGAAAATGAGAAGCGTGAATAGGCAAACCATGCGTTGTTTTAGACAACGTGAATATTTGTGCACAAATTAAGTGAAAAGCCAATACAGAAAGCGTTAAAGAAGAAAAACTAACAGCTAAGTGCCCAATTCAGTTACTACAGTGCGATTACCTATGGAAGCATTAGATTTGGCAACGTCGTTCCGGCAGGCTGTAGCGTCACGTAAAATACTCCGCCACCCGGTCGGAGGGTCGAAGCGGCCTGCACATTACTTATTATGCATCTACATTCTAACTACAGTTACATCAAGACACAATATTCTAAAGTATCATAAAATTCCAGTTAAAGCAATGGGGCTTATTATAATACAAACAGTGAAACGCAGTTCAGGAAAATCCATTCATGCTTAGGCTGAATTCACATCAAAACATTATAAATATAGTAGTACGTTAAATCTGCGTATTAATTGGTAATTGGTTATGAGTATAGGTACATCCAAAAACATATTTGTATTGGAAACAAACAATAAAATAATTTGTACTGTTAAGCATAAACTAAACTACCTACTTTTTAATTAACCCTTCTTCTTAAGTCTAACAAAAGAAGAAGAAAAAGATATAAGAATAAGAAGTCATAATATATTGATACGCTTTATGTAGGTGGGAATATAGGTTTCTCAATAAATTATAAATTCTCTATTTACAGGGGTAGATCGCAGTTTTCTTCAGATTTAAAAGCTATATTTTCAATTATGATAAAAGAGCACATTCTAGCCATACTTCATTAATTTCCATCCATCCTTTTTCCATCATGTTTTTCAAAAAATGTTCTTAAGGGTTTGTGGAAACCTACTAAATTATTATTAATATTACTCTGAAGTGAAGTAGTTGCTTGTACAGGTTTCTTAATAACAGAATGTAATTTTGTTCAGCAATACACTGTTAACTAAATTGTAGTATGAAAATGAAGGAACATCTTTTGACTTGACCAATAATAGATGTTGGGTTGCGTTTAGCACTTGTAGCACCTATACTTGTATACTGCAAAATTATTGTATGAGTTATGGCATTGATAATGTACGGATTATACATAAATAATAGAGAGTTTTTGAGCACCGTACGCTAAGAGTACGGTAACGCTAACACTAACGTCTTTGCTGAGCAAAATAAGACGTTACCGTTAGCGTTAGTGTGCTTTAGCGTATAGTGCTCTAAAACTCTCTATTAGCGAGTGTTTGAGCACTGTACGCTAAGAGTACGGCAACGCTGTCGCTAACCCTAACGTCTTTGCTAAGCAAAACAATATTATGTTGCTTAGCAAAGACGTTAGAGTTGCCGTACTCTTAGCGTACACTGCTTGAATAAAACAAAATTAGTGTAATTATTCACTTTAGTATAAAAGTGTTTAAACTATTTTCTTATTTGGCAATGCAAATAACTCTTTCGAAGGGCAAGAAGCACGAATTAAAGCCAATTAAGTCTATAAATAGTTTAGGAATTTATTAAAAAAATTTATAAAGGTCAGTTTTTCAGTTCTAGTTTAAACCCCGCTTCATGTAAACCAAGATTAATAGCTATGCATGAAATGGTTAGAAGAATTGTATCCATGGCAATTAATCGTGGTTTAGCAAAAGCGGGATTTAAACCAGAACTGAAAATCTGACGTGTGAACAAACTCGAATCATTTGAATACCACAAAATAATTAATTTAATTAAAATAATATACTCTATCTGGCGGTGACATCCAGCCCATGATCAGAAATGAAATCTGTCAAGTACGTCTTTATACAGAACTGTGCATACCATGTGTTCAACACGACTTAATTAGTAGTGGGTATTAGGTGGCGCATGGCAGTGGACATGTTAGATAAAATCTAGTAAATAGTTCAAAATCTAGTAAATAGTTCATTCATTGCCCGTGTTCTGCCAAAGTGCCACGATATAATTGGATTTCTTTCTTCTTATCTGGTTACGAATATTTTCACAACATGAGAATGCAGAATACAATCCGAGAAGCTACTGACGAAATTTCGCACTTTGTGTTTTGAAAACCGTTGAAAACAAAAAATAAAGATATCAGACTTTGTATGGAATATAAGGGCCCACAACTTTTATAACTTTTTTGTGTTCTACAGTACATTTTTAAAAACTGTAAGGGAATGTTTTTCAAACTCATTGTGTGTATTACTCTCAGACAAAGACAAAAATTGGAAGTTTGTAGGTTAATAAGCCGTTCTGGGAGTTATTTCGGAAAAACAGGTCTGGGGTCACCACCTTCAGAGAGCTGTTGTATCTTGGTAGGAATGCATTTTTGTATATAGGAAAGTTCGGTTAAATCGTCTTATTTTGACCTCAGGAATCTCTGGTCAAGCGTTTTCCATTCATTTCTGGGACACTCTGTATAAAGCATCTGTTAGTGACATTTTAATGTAGACGACGCGAAGCGAGGCTACCAAAAATACAATAGATAAATTTTCATGGAATGCTCTTATTCAGCTACTTTTTGAATACTACTTTTTGAAGTCGTATTCGAAAGAATATACATGGTACTACTAATAGACGGAGTAAACACCAACAATTGCTGAAGCTTGAAACAAACTTTATCATGTTTGTGAAATACATATTATTATATCAGGAAGCTGTAAATACATATTATATTAAGAAACAGTAAATTTTCTATAAGTGTTAGCAATTTCACGTTTAAAGAAATTTAATAGGTTTATTAGTAATGCCGAATTTTCACTGTTTTAAAATATTATAATTTTAATATGCAAAAGGTGCTTGCAATCTCCAATCTTGCTTTAAATATACTATAATAAACCTCAAAATAAACACGAAACGTTCTGATGCGTGACTTTGTTTACCATTAGTCAGGAAATTCTAAGCTATAATATACATATAAAAATTTAATATAAATTAATTGTAATACCTTGATGCTAGACTAAAGGAATTTTGCAATTTTCTTGAATTTTAATATATGAGTAGTTCGCTGAGTTCCAACTCATCTACATTCTTGGAATACGCGTCTACCCATTTGTCTTTAAAACTCCTGGCCAAAGTTTTTCAATGTATTTCCCTAGACGACCCTTTCTTTTGCATCCTACTTTTGCCTAAACTGATGAAATAACATGATTTTACTTTTTGATAATACGTTAAAGTATAAGATTTAAACGTATTTTTTTTTATTTATCAACTTAAATGTCAAATATACAAAGTGTAAATCAGGAATCATACAATGTGCTACATCTATGGAAGTAAATGAGATATTGAAAATTTCTAGAGAACGTTTCTTCCACATAGAAGGTGAATCATCATAAATCATAAGTTAACATTCCCCATTCAACCTCTTAGATTCTACCTACCCCTATGAAATATTAACTCGAATTGTTTAGAACCAAGTATTTTAAATCAACTTTTGCAGAGATTGTCGGACAGGTAAGAGTATGTAAAAAAAACAAATTACATTTTCCTTAGAGTAAAAAGACGAAGCGATTTGGAAACACTACACAAAGGAAGGGTGTTGAAGTATCTACTACGGTAATATTGAAAGCATAGCAATTATATACTGGTTTTTGTGAAATTTAAGTCATCTATGACATTATTTGGTCATTGATATTTATGGCAGATTAAAATATTACAAATGTAATAAAGGCAAATTTGTAAAACGATTTCTATTCTAGTAATACAATTTTATCATCCCTACATTATTTCGGTTCGTTATACAGGGTGTCTCTAAAATATGGTGCCATAGCTTAACCACAGATTCCGGGGATCAAAATAAGACGATTTAACGCAACTTACCTCTATCCGAAATTGCTTCGTTAAAGCGCTATCGAACGACAAAGATCTTCAAAAAATTTCTATATTTTTAAATAACAAAAGATTGTTTTTAGCGATTCGGATGAAATTTGGGATATGATTCTTTACTGGAAAAAGGTGTTTTTTGACATCATTTTTTTGTTCAGGAGTGTTGCGTAAGTGGTCAAAGGTTGATCATCCATAGGCAAAGAAGCTCATATTTTTTTAACAGTACGGCCAACAGTTTTCAAATTTTTTTTACAGAGAGACATTCTTATTTCAACTATTTTTCGTTTCTTCTTCGATTTCGGTATCTCTCATAGTTTAGGCTGAAAAAAATTATTTTGATTGGCTGCAGTGCATTTCTTAAAACGATGTAGTAATCTAGTTGTCCCGTATGCTGAGAAATAAATGACGAAGAGACATTTTTTTGCGTAGAATCAACTTTTGCATCCGGGATAATGGTGGTCACATTGAGCATTTGCTGTAAATCTATTAATTTACCGGTGGTACAAAATAAGCTGAACCGCATTGATTCAGAAATGGTTCGGATTATTTTGCGCCACCCTTTACATACTTGCTAGTAATAAACTTTATATCAAATTGTCTCTTCGTGATTTATTTCTCAACATACGAGACAACTAGATTACTACATCTGTTTTAAGAAATGCACTGCCCCCAAAAAAAATAATTTTTTCAGCCTAAACAATGGCAGATACCGAAATGAAACAAGAGACAAAAAATATTTAAAATGAGAATGGCTCTCTGTTAAAAAAATTTGAAAACTATTGGCCGAACTGTTAAAAAGATATGAGCTTCTTTGCCCGTGGATGATCAACCTTTGACCACTTACGTTACCCTCCTGAACAAAAAAATGATGTCAAAAAACACCTTTTTCCAGTAAAGAATCACATCCCAAATTTTATCCTAATCGCTAAAAACAATCTTTTGTTATTTAAAAATACAGAAATTTTTTGAAGATCTTTGGCGTTGAATAGCGCTTTAACGAAGCAGTTTCGGAAAGAGGTAAGTTGCGTTAAATCGTCTTATTTTGATCCCCGGAATCTGTGGTTAAGCTATGGCACCATATTTTAGAGACACCCTGTATAGTATAGTTAATTATTTAACAAGGCAGAAAAGTAGGCTTCGCCTTGGCTGTGAAATACCAGCTGCGGCAGTAAATCTGCATTTCTGCCATGTTGAACATATAATTTTTCCCCGATTGTTTACATTATTCATTAATTTGATGACTATTTTTGAATACTTACTGTCAGCACAAGTGGTCTCTTGCTGCCTAAGCAGGAAGTGGAAAGTGTTGACAGTCAAATGTCAGTCAAAGCATGCTTTCACTGTCAATCGAAGAAAAAATAATTTCATAGATGACGTTTAAATTCCTATCGAAAGACTTTTGAATTATACGGTATTATTTTTTGTGAACTGCATTGACTTCTCTGTTCCGTATTGCTAAATTAATGATAAGTACATCTTTGACCCATTACATTTTCTGCATCTGTCTGCAAATTAAATTTTACGTTTCCATTTCTTACACATTTTGAATTGTTTTGCAACATAATCTAGAATTTGTGCGCTATTTTTGAAACACCCCGATAAGCTCGGGGATGATCCTGTTATTCAAAAATATTTCATACTCTGAAATTCTTTTAGTTTTGAATTCATTTCACTTTATAAAAAAAAGTATTCTTGCACACTTTTCGAAACATTTAAATTTACGAAACATTGTAACAATACCTATTTTATAAATTGAAGTTGGGTCTAAAACTGTATTAAAAATTAAAAGAATCTGAATATAATATTTCAATAAAAACCACTCTCTTGATTATCTTCGGAAGAAATATAATGTCAAATAATATTTCAGCACCCTGTATCTATGTGATTATTGAATTTTCGGTATAAGTTTATCTAACACACTCCACTATGTTTACGTTTTATCACCTCGTGATGTTTGAAAGCTAAACCCTGTATGCCCTCAACAAAAGATAGAACACTCAATAACCTTTTATATCTAAGTAGAAATAGAATTTGATAGTTTGTTGTTCAATAGCTCGTTTATTGTTTGGTATATTTGGCACTAGCAATAATAGTGTTTTCCACTTCCGGTTAGGGTTACCATAAGTGGATACCTATAACGTTTTTTGTCAAATGTCCTATGTATTTGGTCTAACATTTTTCAATTCTTCTTCTTTCTCTTTACGTACCTATAGTATATAAATTTGTTGTGCGGTTATTATAAACAAATTTGGATGAACAACATTTCTAAAAGTGTTCAACTTTAGAAAAGTATGTCGCGATAGCCATGGAAAATGTTTTAATAAATCCCAATTAAAATGTTATGCATATGTGAAGAGGAAAAGATGAGGAATTGAAAAATGTCGAAACACATGCCTGAAACTATTTTAAAAACAACAGCGTTGTAGGTAGGTACGCTTCCGGTTAAGTCGCGTGTGGAAGAAATGCTTGCAAGTTGTAGCAAAAAGTTATATAATGTTTTTTCTTTCGTTGAAGGCACGGGATAGGTAGTAGAAGCATTTTATAGTTCCATTCAAATGAGAAATCCTGAATTAAACTTATTACACTGTGAAATTGGTGCTGAGAGCTTTCAATATTATATCATTATATTATATTCTTATATTTACATAATGTCATTATTTTTTCCCAACAGGTTTCAAACATAGAAAGCACCATAAAATACACAGCACACAGCCAACAGACGCAATTTGCAAGGACTGCAAATCTCAAGAACTATCCTGCAGTAAATGTACATCGATAGCAGTATTACTAATACATGCCTAAGCTATCACTGCTGCGGTAAGACTAACAACCTATTTAATGATTTATCTATACTGGCAGAACATTAACGTATACTCACCGAATGGAAGTTCGAAGCGGCAGTCCACCAGGAGCGAATGTCCTGTGGGGCTCTTCGTTCCCACAACTTCGCCATCTCGCATTACCAGCTCTGCATCTAATGACAACCACTGCCCGCTGCCTTCCTGAAAGGTTCGTGCAGATTGTCTAAATTACTATAACTCTACATGTGCATAAACAATGTTTTAACTAAGTGTGTTTTGATTATTTCTAAAACTAACATTCCAAAACACATAAAACATCAGTTTGCTGTTGCATCACTCGTGCAGCATGATGAAGGTAACGATCATGATCTGCAGGGAATAGTCGACCCTTGTTGCTAGGATAATTTTCCTTAATATATTTATTTGTTTTGGTATGACTTAACACTGATGCGAGGGAATAAGCCTACCAGAAAATTTAGTTAAACCTCTTTTTCTGACAGGTCCTTTAACATATCTTTTGAAAGTATTATTTTATCGTATAATATGTTGCTTACTTAGCGTTATGGCCCTTGGCTCAGTTCACGGGACCAATAAGATTAGCCAGAACAATTATTAAATAAGTTATTGATTATAATCTATTTCCAGTTAAAATTGATATTTTATTTAATATTTATTATTTCTATAATTATGGATTTTAACAAAGTAACGCTTGTAAACGCGTTAATAAGTTCATGGTAGTATAATATTTCAATAATTATAATGTTGTCTACTCTTTAGAAGGTGATTTGGAGGCTTCACATTTTAAGTTTCAGTTGAGATGCTGTAAATCATATTTAGTATGCTTATTATTATTCGCAAGGTATTAAATACAACCCAGGTCAAACTTCCCAGCATGTACTATCGCCCAATACAATGATTAAAGTTTATATTACAGGGTGTTAATGAAAAAGTATCCTAAACTTTAAAGACATGTAGTATTAACAAAATCAAAACAAAAAGTTCGTATAAACATATATCGACAAACCCTTCCTAAGGGTGGTATATTCTCCTAAATAAGGTCGAACATAGTTTTATCTGGGGGGTTAGCTGGAGAACGGCTAAGAATAAAGTAATTATGAAGTTTGTACGTAGGCTCATCTCGTTATACCTATAGTTTAACAATAAAAATCAATTTTCAAATTGATGTTCAGATGCATAAAAACGTTAGCGAACAATAATTAACCACTATATGCGCCCCATGTATGGACACAGGGGACTACAGCTCTCTTAGCAAGGATTTTACAATATATTTTATGTTTATAGGAACAATTTGTATTATTATGTCCTTAAAGTGTATCATACTTTTTTATTAACACCCTGTATAAAAATGTCTCCTGTACAAACTATAGGGTTTAACCCTTACGAACTCTTATTGCAGTCACAAAACAATTATAGTGCACACTACATTAATAAACTAACTCCTGAATTGTAAGAAGAAGAACCGTTCCTAGGCCAAATCGCTTATTTTATTGCAGATCGTCAGTACTATACAATACCCGAATTTTCAAAGCACAGGTGTATCTATAGATTCCGCAAAACAATAATCCATTTTCCGTTATGAAAAATCAAAAATATGCATAAAGTTGTCAAAACTTATCTATGTAGTAATGTAACCTAATGCTTTTGCAAAACCTAAAATTTTGAATATTTTCTTAAGTAAGCATCGGAATCAAAGCATACATGTTTATATTATGGACTTTTATGGTTAGTTTTATTAGCTGAAACGGCAGTACTTTGAATTTACCGAACATTTAGTTAGACTCCCTACATTTAGTTTTTTTTGGGGTAAATCTTTAGGATCACGCAATATAGTGGCAGTTATACAAAATATAGAATTTGTAATATTGATTACGCGATAAATAGGTACCGACTAGTGATGTAACGGGTACCCGGCCAGTACCCGGTACCCTGCTTACCCGGCCGATTTTGCCTCATACCCGGTATAGCCGGGTAAAGCTTATTACCCGGCCGGGTATACAATTTAATTTACCTGCTATAAAATATAAATTATAAAACATATACCTAATATGAAAATGATTTTTTCAATTATATATTGTTCTAGAAATACTACATATTACGTGTCCGTAAAAGTTATCGATGAAAAAAAATGAAAATAAGAAAATAAAGTAGGTCAATACTTAAAATAATCCAGGGGATACCCCTGATATTTCAACGGAGTATTCTCTAGCACTACCAAATACTTTCCGGGGAATCCCATTTAAATCTGACAAAATTATAGTACCCGACGGCCGGGTATCCGGATACCTGGCGATTTTAAAGACCGGGTACCCGGTACCCGGCTTTTACAAAAAAGTGTACCCGTTACATCACTAGTACCGACCTTCACCTCAACATCACAAACAGAGGGTATAACACTAAACTGGAGAGTGGAGAGCGATTGTAAGACATCGGAGACCGGACGTGTTAACAAAAATGCAACGAGTCGTAATGTAGCCAGTGAGGAACAAGCGGTTAAGGGGTGAAACTACTGTTGGCAAATAATAAGCGCATAATTTTAGCGTTGGCTAAATAGCGGCAGTGGGCAGATCCAATATTAGTCTGAAAATACTGAAATACAAGTTTCAGGAAATTATTAAAAGATAATCTTGGTACCAGCGGTATACAAGAGGATTAGATTAAGTAGCCTATTATTGCGAAAGTTCGACTGTCTACATGTAATAAATTTAAAAAAATCTCCGTAGCAAATAACAAATGAAACATACTACTAACTGTATGTTAGTATGCAGAATTTCACCCTGATTCCAAATATGCAAAAATATACAGGCTGTTCCATTTAAAATAGCAAAAATGAACATCGTAGCTTAAGCAGATGATAGATATTCACGAAAGGGTGATGCGAAAAGATAGCTTGTGTCTTACCATTTAAAATTATTATAAAGTTTAAGATAACGGAATAATGAGAATTTTCCATTAAATCCCTATGGGGCATGAACCAAACACCCAGTGTAAATATATACGCGTTTAAATTTTGTAAGTAGGTTTATAATAGCAACTGATTCATAAATATGTCTTCAGGTTGCGGCGTTGTAAATAAAACCTGAAAAAATTGAACTCCAGTTTCCATTCAACAGAAACTTCACCGCTAGGCAATTATTTACCGAAATACGTAAATCACGAGTTTATGCCTGGCACGCGAAGTGTAGATTTGTTAAAGTGTATGTGTATGTCTTTGCCACATTATTTATAACGTATTCTATAGTACGGTTTCTAGAGTTCATTGTTTGATATAAATATTTAAAACCTATTACGTGTTTGACAGATTTTCGAGTATGGAATAAGTAATTACATAATCAGATATCATCAGAATCGATAAGACTCTTTAAAAAGGTTTTATAAAGTGATGCTTCTACCGAGTTACGTTTACACTTTAGTTCAAATCACTAAATCGAATCTTGTTATTGCCTTGCATTTGCTATTTTAGTTCACTAAACTAAAAACTTTCAAGTAGAAGTGTTCTATTATCTAATCTTATTTTACACATCTTCTGGTGATAGTGCAATAACATTCAACGTTGTTCAGTTAACCACTATTAACACTGTTGTTCTGTTATTCAAACTATTTTAGTAAAATAAATAAATGATACAAAGATTAGTAGGTAAAATTATAATTCTCAAATTAATTCCTTTTAAAACACTTGCTATTTACTTAATATGTAGGCTTCATTGATCATTCCATTAAATATTATAAGAAAACATCAGTGAGATATCACAACAAATGTTAATATTACTATTTTTAAAGATTTTATCTTCCAGTATTTAGAATTCGATTCATGATTTCTAAGACTTATTATAATGGTCCTGACAGTGGATAAGGAGTTTATCCTCGGTCGAAACGTGACATATCTATAATTTGCTGTGAAATACATGATGACATATTCTTCATTCGTGCGCGGTGTTTTTAACGATTCTGTGAGAACTGATACAAAATATGCTAAGAAAGGCATTTCCACAAAATGTTAAAATAAATCTCAACGGAGTTGTAGTATGGCAGGCGGTTGTGTACAAGAATGCAGGTATGATACTCCATACCTACAGAATATCCGATATCTATTTTGGGAATATTGACTATCCTGCTTTATTTACAAAGGTCAACTTTCTGTATAAAACGGGCGCTCAATGCAGCACATTATATAGACCCTGACTTAATGGAGTAATAATAGAAGTGTTTAAAGAAACCCTAAACCATAAAAGTTCCAAGCGAAAGTTGATGCGAACACAAAATAAATATTAGTACGGCATTCAACAAGCTTGTGAACTTGCCAGGCAATTATCTGAACACCACGCAAGCAATAGGTACCTACCCACAACGTCGCGGTCGCGTCGTCAGTCGTGCAATAATACAAGCCAACGTAATAACAATCAATGCTGATTAACATCTGTTTATGGATAATATTTGTGTTTTAATTAAATCTTGTTTTCTGTATGTAATCCATTCTAAGGTTTATTGGGTGTAATTATGTAACGATATGTCACGTCAAAGATCAAATTTAACTTTTTTTGTAAGGTAACAAACAAATTACCATTGTTTTTAATCATGGAGCTGGAAATTTAGAAAATCATCATTAGATTGTCTATCAAGGTCTTATGTTGTTTTCGGCTCTAGGGTAGGATTTATGCCTCGGACTTCAGTCTAGACAATTTATCAAGGCCCTCGTAAATAGCTTCCACAAATCGTTTTGTTTTTAGTGTTATTAAATATTATCTAAAAGAGTATTGATTCAGCAAGAGACTCGCAGTCTCCCTGTATTGTTTAAAAAAAAGACACTAAACATAGAGGTATAATGTCACTTTTCTACTAGTGACAAAATTATAAAGCGTGAAATTAATTGAGTACGTACATCTATTATACATTTGATTTTACTGAAAGAAACTTTTCCCTTGTGTTTTACATAAGATTTTTTTAATTTCTTTACTAGATGTGGAAAACACCCGTGTTTGCTATTGCTATAATAAAGATATTTAATATGAAAAATAATTTTACAGGGGAGTAAGTTTACACATGTGCGTGACATACCTATCCTCAGTTCAATTTCCAAATAGTCCCATTCCGCTGGTATCAATACGAGGGTCTGGTATCACACTAACGTAACTACAAAATTGTAGTGTATTACGTGTAGTATATTAATAATAGTGATGGGTTTTATTTAGGGACACAACAATGGAAGTCCTACCTATGCTCTAAGAAAAGATAACATGTTTAGAATATTAGGGGCTCAACAACGTAAGTACTCTTACGTGCGTCGTTTTGTTACTAAACCTTATAGATTTTTCTATGATTTTCGTAGACGTAAATGGCGTTTCGTTAATTTTGTCCTACTTCCTTGGTGGCTGTAAGTTGTCCGTGTTTACTGCTTATCCTATCTTTTAATCTATCGTTGCATAATCCAAAGAAAGACATAGGTATGCGATAAATGTTTCGTTTTTGGTAATATGACACCTGACGAAAGTTGGAAAATCAATAAATGCAAGATTTGCATACTAAAAGGAAATAATTAGCCAGAGAAATGCAAAATAAAATCAAAGAAAAGGCTTTAGCTGACGAATGCCACCTAGCAGAATTTTATCGAGAAGCCGTACGATATTGTCCAAAGCAATATTCTAGAAAAGGCGTTTAGTCGTGTACAACCAAACTGTAGTATTTTTCGTTGAAAGCAAGCATGCTTTCTGCTACATGTCGTACGGAGTATTACCAAACGTGGTTCCATTGACAATGGCATCTTGTATTTGGAAATACCATAAAAACACTCAAATTACTGGAAAATAATTCAATTTTTTTTCAGACACCTGTGGGGGCAAAACCGAAACGTCAATATGACCACCATGTTTTACATGCCGCTACGAACTTAGATATACCTATCATTAAGCATTTCTTTTTCGAGTCAGACCACTCCTAAATGGAATGCTATTCTGTCCATGCCCAAATACACTAAAAAAGTAAAAACATTGATACATTCGATCCATTAGGTTTACATCACACAAGTCTAAATACCACGTATTGCAATTAGTCAAGGCGACTTTCCAAATTCTGACGAACTTTGAAAACAGCTAATATAAACAGACAAGTTGACACTAATCACAGAAAAGATGAAACGGACTTTGTTCTGAATCAAAGAACAGTGCCATCCTTTTTCTAAAGCGTTACTCGCAGGGTCTGGCCATGAAGAAGATGGCGACTTTGATTATTCAGAATAATATAATTATATGTTTGTTTTTGTACAATTTGTTTATTTATGCTGTTTAAAACAATCAAACTGTATGTTCTCTTTTTGTGCAATGTCTCTATGTTAAGAGTAATTAATTTGTATAATGAAAACATTTTCTTTTTTACTTTAATTAACTTAAAGATACGTTAAGTAGATATTTCAAAGTGTATAGATGCTTAAACAGTGAATAAAACCACGAACGTTGTTAACGTAACGTAACGTTACTAAATTTATATAAAATTATCTCTTTAGAGTCAGAAAAACGTAAGTACAGATTTTATTTTAAAAAATTACTTAATGTTTTAAACAAAAATTTTCACTTTTCCCAACTATAGCTACTTTATTTTAACCCGTTCTATAACTATGAATTACCCTAATTTTCCGACTATTAGTGTATATAAGTGTATAGTGTATATACCTAAGTGTACAAAAAAATAAATCCACAGTTTGCGTTTTTCTCAAAGCATACCATTATTTGTAGTTACATTATAGTGTGATCCTAAACCGTCGAACAGTACAACGTTATAGAGTTCAGCAATAGAACGTAGGTAGCAGTGGCGTGGCGTGACTTCTTTAGAAGTGTAATCGCACCGTGAAATATAAAAGGAAGAAAATTGCGCCGCAGGCGATTTTTTTTTTTTGGAAAAGTGGGCGTGGCGTAGTTAAAAGCGTTATAAAAGCACTTGAGAGTTTAAGATAGCATTATAAAATTACAAAAAAAATTTTCACGAATAATTTTAATAAGAAAATGTACTACGAGTATTGCATTATACACGTCCAAAAACATTCTATCATTTTTAATCAAAGTATGCAATTTTCACCCTACTTTTTTTAGTAGAAAATATTAATCAGAATGGAGATTACAAAATTTCTATTTAAAATAAAATGTATGAATAGTTTAGTGGTTCAAACTGCACGAACCGATTACCGAATTACATAGTACAAAACGGTACAAGTACCAGTGTATCCGCGATACTGCGACAGCTTTACTTACGCCTGCAGGACGTAGTGCGCGTGCGCGAACAATCTACCCGGTTTCAGACTGTTTAAGTAACCTACGGTTACATAGCAACATTTAAGACGTCGTCGCGTCGGTGGCAATCGGCTATTTTAAAATTCTTGATATTACTTATACTTATTAATTATGTACCTAATGTGGGTAATTTTAATTATTATTATTTATAAATATATTACTCATATTTATTATAATTTTTTAATTTTTTAAGGTTTTAACTGTAATCGGCGATTACAACGGTTACATACACGCTTCGCCACTGGAACGTAGGGGAGGTAATTTTATTTATAGATGTATTTACATCTTGTATTGTAACTTGTGACTGCAAATTAACAGCTAATAGCTTAATACTGAAACTAGAAATAAAGCATTGTAAGAAAATGTTTTAGCGCTGATAAATACAGACATACGGCCCAGTCGTACGCCTCGGCCCACTACCACGTTCATTGGTAAGCAGTGTTTCGTTTTTTATGTTAAGAAAATACCGGTATATTTAATTGATCTTAAAACCGGGATGCAGTATATTAAAAAAAACAAGTTTTGGACTAGCATTTTCAATATATGAATAAATTTCATTTGTAATTACATTCCATTTCCGATGAAAATTTGAGTATTATCCCCCGGACACTGGCAAATGTGATGAAGTGAAGGTTTTATAATAGATTGGGATATTGTTTGGCGAGAACGGAGGATTGTTTGATCTTTTATTGTATTTGTTTTTAATCAAATCGTGTCATTGGTTTACAATTATTTATTAACTAAATTAATTAAGACAGTTGAATTTAACATCAGAGAACTAATACAAATTTTAATAATCGTTGGTGTGCACCCACAAAAATATGGGCGGTAGATATACAGTAACGGGTTAAAAGCATTATTTAGAACTATCTAGAAATATCTGATATTGATTTCATCAAAATGGAGCAACTCTGCATTATACTCAACATTTGGCGAGATATGTAGCCTAAAGGTGCGTACAGACATGCAACAAAACAACGAACCGAACGCCGCCGCCGTCGCGTACATCATTGCGTCTATGTGTGAACGGGGGATGCAACTCCGCAACACAACAGCGTCGCGAACAACGTCGCGAACACTGCAACATCACGGCGTTCCACTAGTTGTCGGTTTTCTGCAGTCACATCAAAAGAAATGTTGCACGACTATGTTCGCTGCTTTGTTGCATGTGTGGACGCGCATCGTGTGTCAGCTGGCTGTTTCCTTTGCAAAACACAGTACCGAGTATATTTAAATCCGCTAGTAAATGATTCCCGCCATAACGAAGTCTTTGGGAATAGATATTCTGCTGCCACCATTTTCGACTGTTTTAGTATTTTAGATAATCGAGATATCCAGCTGTTTTTTTTTCAAAATGTACCCTGTACAATTTTGAATTGAAATAATAGTTCACATTTTCAATTACACGGGACGTATACTGAGGCTTAATTAAGTATACTAGTATTTATACCTACTTCATAAGAAAATGAAATTATTGTTATAGCTGCTATACAACCGCTATCGTTATTAACACGTCGCTACATTAGTTTTACGTTATATTTTATATTATATTTATATATTTATTTTTATTATGTTATAGTTTTTAATAATTTTCAGTGTATTTGTGTTTCGAGACCTTCTTTTAGTGCACATCACTCACTTCACAGCTACATTTATTTCACGGCCGCTTTTCATCACGGCCGCATTTCCGTGGCATAAATGCGATCTTGAAGTAAATACTGCCGTCAAGTAGTCATTGACAGGTGCCTGCTACAAAATGACACTTTCGGTTTTTAGCCGTTTTTGTTTCAGTTGTCTAAAATAATAATTATTAACTATTGATTATTTTATGAGTGCAAAATATAAATAATAAATGCTAGGGCCATTTAAGTAGTCAGAGTTTCGCATAATACTGGAGATCACGACTTCGTTTCGTAAAATAATAATTTGTTTTTTAAGTCTAATTAAGGTGGTGGAAATACGGACATCTAATACTAATCGTAACATGACTAGAAAGTTGAGTTTGATATCTACTCTGTTACTAATAGCGGCTAAAGTTTAACCTAAAGCAAAGCTTGTAATTTGTTTTTTTAAAGTTCTTCTTCGTGTTACTTTGCTATATGTTTACTTTGAAACCAAGTATAATATTTAAGTAGCCTGCAGTGTTTTAAGTAGTTCAGAACCCCTTTACATAACAACTCAAACAGTATAACTGTAAATATTATGTGGTCCTACTGGCGTTCAACTTTTTTCATTTTAATGTAGGAATAAGAAATAAAAAAATGACAATTTTAAGAACAAAGCAGTAGGTATATGGTTTTGAAAATTATTTCGAAATTTTATTTAAGATAATGTCAAATATACGTTACGAATCGAATAGCCATTACTTTAAACCTAAAAACAATTGGGTTTGAATAAAAAATGAAATTAATGTTGGCGTACTTTCTCAATTTCTGAGTATGTTATAAAATGTGGCAAATGTAGCAGTATTTCATCCTTAAAATATTACAGCGGAATATGTGGAGACGTGTAGGGTTGTGTCCCTTGCCTAAAGCGTGAGATCGGCTTGGCGAATGGAAACTCACTGATGTCAGTCTCCATCTAAGAGAGCCGAGCCGAAAAGCCGAGATTGAAGCAATGTACAGGGTGTTCCATGCCTAGGGTAACCGATAAACTTACTGCATGTGTTCTATAGAAGTGATTCTGAACAAAAAATGCATATAGGTATACTTTGGGTCAATTTCTTTCCGTTTTTGAGATATCGACAAAAGAAAACAATCTGGATCAATTAATGTAGATTTTACGTATCCAAGGACATAAGTAGACTTGATAAAGTAACGGCCAGAATACATAAAAAATGTTCCACTATAATCTCGACGCGGCATGTTTTATCAACAAGACGGTACTCCACCGTATTTTGGTAGGCAAGTTATTCCATTTTTAAACCAAAATTTTCCTGGTTTATGGGTAGGAAGAGGAGACCCTGCACTACAATCTGCACGTTCTGCCGACCTTCCGCCATTAGACTTCTTCTTTTGGGGTTACCTTAACTCTCTTATTTACAGTAATGGTAAACCAGACACGTGAGAAGATTTGATTGCAAGAATAGTTGAGGCAGGATATTCTCTACGAAACGAACTTGCCTAAATTAACTGGCAACAATGTATGGCTCAAAGACTAGCAGCGTATTTAGAATGTAGAGGCGAACAATAATTCGAATAATTATTATAATATTATATTTCTAATTTCTTTTTTCTTCATTAATACGTAAATTTATATTGATTGGTGCAAATTTGTTCTTTCACTCTTTCTGTCGATATCTCAAAAACGGAAAAGAATTGAACTAAAGGGTATAATTATGAATTTTTTCGTTCAGAATCACCTATAGCACACATCATGGTGTAATAAGTTTGTGGGTTACCTCAGGGAACACCCTATACCCACTGATGTTTTTGTGCTTCGGAGTGGTCGAAAAATGTTTATAAATACCGCACATCTGCTTCCGAAATTTAACTGATCTACATCGTCTACTGTCAAATCACGTTCCCTATATCTAGGTATACCGATACTGAAGACTTTTGGACGTACACTAAATCTACAGTTTTTAGATTTACGACACTTATGGTATTTGAAATTATTAACAAACTAACTTGACTTGGACTGTCTTTCGTGTCGTGCATTTTTGAAACTAAGTGCCTATATCGGTGTTTACCCATTGTAGAAATACAAAAAACATTATATTATGGTGCCTTTTCAATGATATAGACGAACCACAAAGACGAACGAATGATTTTGAACAAAGCCGATCGATATTTCCTAGCAGCAACGTCAATCCATATCGATTAGCTTAATGTGCGTTGTAGTGTTCATAATGGTTGTCATTTTTATAGTTGATAAGATGTTCGGTCTGTGAGAAACGACTATACTAAGTTTGCATTCCAGATTAAAAGGATTAATGAATGCGGTTTCTACAAAAGAATTTTGGAAAACAATCTGATGATACCAGCTAATTCAATGATTACAACTCTGAACAGATTTAAACTAAAATTCATCAAGCGTTCGATTCAAAGGAAGTATCATACAAATTGATGATCCAAATCAGAGAGATTATACTGAAAATCGATAAAATAATATAATAATAAATACTTGAGTATCAATTTGGGAGATTTTGTGGATAATAATTTTCCAAGTCCACAAGGACAATTTGACTGCCACAGAAAAAACGAGATTATTTGTCAACAATGAGGGTAGCACGTGTAATTTATTATGAATTTCGGAATTACCCGCAAATGTTTTTCCTGCAATCATTTAGAATAGGTATTGTTCTATATTTGAATATTTTTTTTTATTTGTATTTGTACTTTGAATGTGAGACCTAAATAGTAATTGTTGTTATGGAACACACAAAGAAACAATAATTTTGTGACAAATAACATACCTACTGACATTTGTTAATTATTGTAATGAGGAAAATATTAAATATCGGCGAAAATGATGAATGAATGGAAGAAAATGTGGTTCCCGACGATAAACAAGTGCAAATAACTATTAAGTAACTGTTGTATCAACATTTATACAAATAGTAATGAATAAAAATATAATACCATCTTCTATATCTACGTTTTTGTTTCTAATTTCCCGCACGTGTCTGGCAACTGGTCATTTCGGGCGCTCAAGTTTCCTGCAGGAATGTTCAATTTCTAAACGATTGCAGCAAAAATTTATTACTATCACTTTTGAAATGTCATATATCCAGAGTGTTTCAAACTCACAGCATAAAAAGTATAGTGTGTGAGTTAATAAATTTTAATACCAAAAAATCACTTTATATATTTTGTTAATATTTCTCGGCACCCAGAAAATGCGTCCTCAAGAAGTTTTAATTTGGCAACGCTGCGTACAAACATGAATTTAATTTCTACATGAAATCAAAGCTATAAGTACAATATATTGATGCTGTTTCCATAGAAATAAATACGTATTTTCATGCATGAGAATAACGAATGCGGTATTGCCATAATTATATTTTCAAACCATCATTAAAGTCCAACTGCACCAGTTACATGTAAATAATAAGCGTCGCATAAAAGATTAATTCCCATGAATAAAATTGTTACAAGAATTATTGTATCCATGGAATTAAACTCATAACCGACGCTTATTATTTAAGTAACAAACTTTCAATGTCCAAGAAAATAATACCCGATCGTATAATTTTAACTAAATATATCGCAATAGGCAAAAAGGTTGTTAATTCTAATATTGAATTAAGACAGTTTTTCCATAACGTGTAATTAATAAAACAAATAATTTGTAAATATTAACAACTCTTGCCTTTGGAGGATTATTACTAGAAGAGTATCCACTGCAGAAAAAAACAGTTACTTTAGTTATAATCAGTATATATATGAATAATTTTGTAGTAAATGAAACGGTAGATAAATTTAACGCAAGGGCAAGAGGAAATTTTCATGTACCGTTTACTAAATACTAGTAATATTATTGGCTTTACATCTCCTCGCTGCTCGGCACCTCGAGCTTTTAATTTGTTACCTACCCAATGAAGTAAAATGTTGTACTACCACTATTTATTTATTTAAGCACCACTGTAAGAAATTTTTAATTGGCAACTGTTTGTACACTGAAACTGACTACGTATATTTTGGTATAGGTACCTACCTAGTACTATAGCGTGTGTCCTAAATTGGCTAGTAGTATTGCATGGCCATCTTTGTTATGAATAAAGATACAGATTCGGTTATATAGGCGATTTTGTCCAGGTTTTCATGCTGGTTCAAATGCTGTTTAGAAAGATCAAAGATTCCGAACCCTTCTGAAGATAACCGAATATAACAAGAAAATTTCGAATAATCATGTTTCGAAAAAGTCGATTACTTCGCTTATTATAAAAGCTACAAAAGCTACTTGATTCATTAGGCAAACAAAAGTATGACTGCAAAACAAATATCACAAAGCCTGTGTTAGAGATATTGATAGCAACTGTCTTATTTTAAATGGACGCCACCTTGGATTTTCATATAAATAAATTGCATTTATTTTTCTGTTTCTAACGATGTATAACAAATTATTGTTAAGAATTTTATTATCCAGCCCCACTTTCTGGTGCCAAATAATTATTATGCTGAGTGATTAGGTTTTGTTTGCATCCTCTATTTATCACCTCGTTAAATTGTTTGTTATTCTCCATGACAACAGTCAATTTTTGTTTAATAAAATATTAAATTTTTAAATGCCTTTCTAGCCTGTATCTTAATGTTCGTAGCTGAACTATATTAACATCTTTGGATTCGTTTTTTAGACATCCAAAAATATCCCATTTGCTATATTTCCAAACCAATCTGTCAAAAATGTTATTTTTTTTTCTATTTTCCTTTATAAAAAAACCCCTACCCCAATTTCACTGTGAAAATCATGATCCTCACAAATTTTCCTATCTCTTCATGTTTTTCTTATATCACAACACTTCACGAAAAGTCCAGCAATTAATAAAATTAAAATTTACGACATAACCTAATATTTTACAATTTTAGACTACTTCTTTGAAGAATACTTTAGAAGCAAACCTTATCTAATTTGAGAATAGCTAAAAACGATATATCTACAATCCTGGGATAACATTTTCAAAACAATAAATCGTTACGTTGAACACATTGTCGTAAGATTTTCGATATCGTAAGTTTTATAATATACACCTTAAATTAAAACAAATAAGCTTTTCACAAATAGCTAATAACCACATCTAATAAACACGAAGATGCAAACAATGAACCACTATATTCTGGACTTAAAGCCTACAGAACCCGAAATATAAAACACAAAAAAAAATAATTTATACAAACACCAAAATAAAGTAGCATATCAAGCAAATTCGATTAAACGTTAGTTTAAGGTAGTTGTTATTCTAAGGTATGTGGTTTTCGTCCATGCCTGACGGTCTAAATCACAACAATATGTTTGAAGAGATAAAGGCATACTTGATATTTTTGATACCTATGAAATAAAGTAAAGCCAATACATTTTAACAAAATAATATAAGTCTACAGCTGAACATTACACTCCTTCCCTTATTATAATAGTACTACCTTTAATATTACAAAGTAGTGAGTCAATTATTGTAGCAAACGTTTTCTTACAGGAATGCTAAAGTTTTAGTACCTCTGCTGCTTTTGAATCTTTGTGCAGTCATAATGCAAATTGTTCTCGTCGCTGACGTCTTTTCATATATTTTCAGGCTACAGCGTAAACGACAAACACGCAAGTCTAGAATATCCGGCTGAAAGAGCGCAATGATTTTTAACCCCGATCTAGGGCAACGATTATACCAATGGATTGTTATAAAATAAATTTACTGAAGCTTGTGTTTCTAACGCGAATATACGGAGGGGTAACCTTGAAAGGGCGAACACTACTAATTTTATCCGTATACCTTTTGATTATGAGATTTCAAGTATTTTATGTAAATGTCATAGTCAAAGGTAAACTGATAAAATACGTAGTGTCCGGCCCAGAAGGTTTCCACCCGGTATACATATTTACTTCAGATTAAATTGTTATAGTACTTTTTTTCTCACACAGCACAGGCACAGGCACTGTAAACCTTATAATTTTCAAAAATACGTTCTCATAATTGTTTGTTCACTTCTTCCTTGTCTGCTTCATGTTCTGTTCGTGTTGTGGTATTTCAGGGATTTTATGTAATAAACGGCGTCTTTAACTAAAATCACTTACAAAAACCCGTGATGAATACGATCTACACGAACTGCTCGCACGGTCAATCTCTTAAGCTGGGTCTATTCTAAATTCACTAATCCTCTAGCTAATTTTTTTTGAACCTGAGTCCTTACTTAATAATAAAATAACTAATTTGCCTAACGTTTCGTTAATATAAATTTACAGACCATACTTACAAACTTTTATTTATTACTTAATAATTTAAGTCTACAATCAATTTTGTTTTATTTTGTATGAAAATTTTGTGTAAGTAAATTATTGACCACCTGAAGAATTCGATAATTACCTAGTAATTTTACTAAATCTCAATTTTTAATTTACATGGGCAAACACTAAAAAATAAATGAAATTCTGTGTTCGTGATATAGGCCTATAATAAAACACTATAAGATTATATTCCTGATTTTGCGAGAGCTTTAAAACACGCGAATTAGTTTTATTTGAATTAATAGGTACATGAATTTTATAAATTTGTTAAAATATTATATCGAAACCAATTCTAAAAACGGTTAAATACAATAATTAGAATAGCGCTTAGGAGTAGCGTAATTTTTGAATCGTAATATTTTTTAACGTTTGTCTACACTTTTAAAAAAATAGGAGCCACCCACTGCCAGGGAAATATGATAGCCACTGTGACTAATTCCATCCCTACGTAATTCGTAGTTCACACACATTCTTTCAAGCCACTACGCTACCGAAGCCGTTGTCTAAAATTTAACTTACTAATACTTACAAGTGTATTGTTCTGAAATAATAACAGACAGTATTAACCAACTCACTTGCATTTCTTTCTGTAATTAATTATCAATCAAGCTCCAATATATACAAGCAGTAAAATTGTGACAGTTACCTCGTTTGCGTACTGCACTGTTTGCAGGGGAACCCAGTTGTAGCCCATCGCGCGGTCCCATATCATTCCCTTGCTCCACACTTCTATCAACAAGCCGGTGTTCACATCGTTGGTTTCGCTAGAATAAAAATTAATATAATCAGACAGGCTAATAAATTTAAAAAACAGTTTCAATGCATTTTTTTTAAATTATTTCCTTTATCAAATCGTTATAATAGTTATTTAAGTAACAAGGAATGTAAGGACGCTATAACGTGCGGGGCAGGTTAGATAAGCCGAGGCGGGACGCCGCGCCGGGGCTTATATTACCTGCCGAGAATGTTAAGACGTCTGTACATTCCGCGTTACTTATTATGTTTTTCCCGCTACCGCAGCAAATGATTTGTAAAAGATTATTAATATTAAAAAATTTTAATTAATAATTTTCATTTTGAAGATTCCTATGTCCGTTGCTATGCTATTTACTATTTTAAACAAACAAACAATTACAAGTCACATTGAAAAACAACATTTATTTTGCGTGATCCAAAAGTTCTGAGAAAAATGGAGATTGGAGAAGCAGCAAATATTGCTTGTTTAACATTATTACCTGAGAAATCACGTAAACGGTATGAGTTTACATATGATTTTTTTAAAAAATGGTTTATAAAAAAAATTTGGAGGTTGTATTTGAAAACGTCATGCTTGCTTATATAAACGTCATGCTTGCTTATGTAAACGTCATGCTTGCTTATATGGTCCAAATATCCCAGAAATTAAAATCTGCGACCAGTTTATGGTGTGAGTATTCCATGCTGAAGACTACTATTTAATTAACCTAAATGAAAATATTGATATCTCAATATTTCCCAAACTATAATTCAGTTGTTGAAAAAATATCAAATCTGCATGTCATTCATTAAGTTCCAAGGAATGTAAGTAATTATTAAGTTGCACTGTCAATAGCAACCGAATCAACAAATGTTATGAGGCCCTTACACAGCTTGTAACCATGGATGTAAGACCAACTTACATTGCAGGTAGCGGGAAAAAAAATTAACAATACACTAGCAACCTACTAACGATAAGTTTTGCTTTACTGTTGTACGGTTTTACATAACAATATAGATTCAGGAAATGTTTTTAATGTCAGATATTGATAATTAATGATAATTAATTGTCATTTTTGTAAAAACTGACGGATTGTGAAAATGATTTTTAATTCTTCTTTCGTGTACTATTATTTTTAATAACAGATTTCTACAAATGACGTTTCACTATTACTACGTAGCACAACCTGAAATAGTCATTACATATAAACAATTTCTGAATAGGCTACAGTAATAAACTAATAACCTGAAAATCCACAGCCTGTTTAGCAGTATCAAGTTTTATCTCTTGTCACTAAAAAAACATAATAATTATACAGAATTAAGTTTATCCCCTCGAAGGTTGTATATTGGACACAGAAAGCAATTCTGTCAGCTTAACAATGTTGTTTGCTCCTAGTGTTAAGTGCTGTATAACAAGCGTTATAATTACACTGCCCTATGGGTTGTGTGCCAGATTGTGAAACATCATGGGTACCAACATACTTATCCGTTTAATAATTGTGTGTAAGTTCAGGAACTTTAATATTCTAATTACTGCTATGCAATCAGTAGGTTCTAATATAGATACATACCTGCATAGCCATTGTAATATCATGTGACCAATTAAAATGTAACAGAACAACTTGTGAAAACGCCCTACCACTAACTGTATAGAAAATTTAAACGCGTTTCCTATCTTCAGAAAGACTGAAACTATAGTATGATCAAAATTCATTTTCATATAATATAACTATGAAAGAACAAACTTCAGAAATGTCGTTCTATTTGTTGGGAATAAAATAGTTTAATCTTGTTAATTAAAAGTACCGGCTATCTCTTGTTAAAAATTTTAAATTATGACTACATTCTATAAACTAAATCTACTAGAAAATGTGGAAATCTATTTGAAAATGTTTTATGCCTGTCCATAACACAATAAAAAATGAATGGAGATAAGTACCCGGTTTTTGGACAGAACGGAATGTAAATCTTTGAAAATAAAAATAAAAGTAGTCAAAAATGATTGTGAAAGTGAAATGACCCCATCGTTCTGACACGAATATTGAAAGTAGGGTTACTTTTACCATCTTTACCTTGAATAATTTTACCCATATAAATTGCATTGTATTTCGGAATAGGTAACCTCTATATGGCCGTGTATAGGGGTTGAATATCCTTAGAGGTCTGATTCTTGCACAGGACGATGAGGAATGAAACTAAATCTAGTTACTGATTTTTCACATTTTCTTTAATTTCAGATGGGGTGGACATTTCTTCGTCATTTTCAATTGCAAATATATTCTAAATTAATTAATATTTCGATACTTAGGTAAGATTAAATTATTTTATTCACAGCAAACACAATGGCATTTACGGAAATTATTTTTTTAAAGCAATCAATAAGAACTTCATGGCAATAGATGATTGCTGATACTGATTGTATAAAAAATATTTAAAGTAGTCATCAAATTAATGTTTTAAATGTAGGTATATGTTTAGCACGTCAGAAATTAGGCAGAAATGCAGGCGAAGCCGAAGTTGAGAAACCATTGAAGAGAAACCTACTTTTCGGCCAAACAAATAGCTATTTAATTGCCCTTACAATAAATTAATACTTAACAACCGCTTGAAAATATAGCTCCAATAATATACCATAGTTATAGTTATAGTTAGTCAAGCCAGGTAAACTCGGAGTGATTATTTTTAGTCGCTTGTAGCAATGAAGAATACACGTACCCCTTTTATTGTTTACTTTCTCTTTATAGTATAACCTCCGACATGTACAATACAAACGTATGTCTACATTTTTTCTTTACGTCACGGCGACATCGGTTAAGTTGGTCCTGTACGGTGGCGAACGAAGCAGGTAGATGTGATTGACAGAAAGTTGCTGTTGGGATAGCGATTCGGGTTCCAACAGCAGCGGTTCCCAACATGTTCTGATTTTATGACCAATATTTTTATTAATATTCAAATAGATAGCTTAAAACTGTTTTGGTATCGCTGGTGCAAAACAGTAGAATGTCTCGAATTACAGTGAGCCGAGTTAACTTACTTCATACCACAGTCTGGACTTTGGACCCGACAAATAATAGTCACTTCTACTATACATAATATTATTGGGTAATAAAAATGTGTTTAACAATATCAACCGTGAACATATCCATGATTTAGATAAGAATGTTTAATATAAATAATAATAAAATACTACTTACAACAAAAAGTCTTGTTCCCAGCATGGTGTCGCTCCTTTGACGGTCACAGTAGTTGATTTAACATTTTGCAGCTTTAGCGTAACGTAAGTATTAAATTGAGATGCTAGAAAAAAAAAGAATAATTATAATTCCCGCAGTGACGATGAAAATAAAACTCAAGCCAAGTTTACATTGACTTTTCAATTAAATTATTATAATTAAGTTAAATGTACTGAAATACAAGAACTTGGTTCTATACCAGTTTGCGCAAAAGTACGGAACAATGCAAATATCTCCAATACGGTAATTATTCTTTTCATAACATTTTCTGCCAATGGATAGGATAAACAAATTGAAGCTTTAGAAGGACTTCCGACAATTATCTGATCATGTTCAGTTCAGCAACAGCTAGTTTGAAAGCCCTTTGGCGGTACTGCACCATGAAGAGAAATAAATTGAGATAAGTAATCTAAAAACGGTCGCTACGACTATGTTCAAAATATTTTGAAATTTTTGAAAAATTATTACAAAATTGCCACACAAGATTTTGTTTAAATTTTCTATAGTACTTATGCAGCTTGCTGTTAGATACATTTTCGTTTCTTGATGAATGCTAGAATTTCACTGTGGCGCACTCTACGAGGTTTTGAAAATTGGAAATTGATCCTCCTATATCGTCTTTATTAGGCAAAATATCATAGAAGTTTAAATATAAAAGTTGTTTAGTATACAGGGTGGGCAATAGTGAGTGGAAGTTCCATAGCTCCTACACCGTAACAGATACAAAAACTTTTTCTAATGCAGATGTAAACTGTGGGTACCTAAATGCGCATACATAGAAATTATTTTCAAATATACAGGCTGTTACAAAAAAGTGTGGCCTTCTTAAGCTAATTTTTTTGAATGGAATGCCGTGAATATTTTTGCATATTTAACACTCTTCTTGGGGTGTTTATTCATATCTAAAATATTAGCGTCATCTAATGTCCGGTTTAGAGGTAATACTAGTTTTTTCAAAGAAATTGATCGTTACATTACTTCACTTTTAACATTCTTTGAAGACGAAATTAAGTAAGGACCTTATTGTACGAGGTTGTATGGTGGTCTTGTTTAAATATCGTAGATCCACCATGTACAATATTTTCAAACGGAACACCTGCATATTTTTAACGATGGTATTATAGAATTAAATAGCGAACATGTTTTGTATGTACAGTCAGTGACAAACGTTTTCACCACTGAACCCGCTTTTCTGAAAAATATAAGAGGTAACATAAAGCCGTTTTTATCGTTTCACATACGTACGTTGGTAACGCTGTTAACAAGATGAAACCAAATAGAGAAACGTGCTATGCTTCTCAGTAAAGCGGGTTACAGTGGTATAAGACTGGTGAAAACAGTTGTTACTGAGTGTACATCCTCATGGCTATTTGTATCAAATTTGTACAAATTTCTTGCTAAATTCTGCGACTATCACCAATACTAACCATTATTTACAATTAAACATTGTATTAATTCTCTTACTGAAGTTAAATTTAATACTTTTAATTAATGTAGGTAGTTAATAAATTGGATATTCGACCCTTTAAAAAAAAATTACACTTCCCAAATTCTTTTGTTTTTGTAAGCTGCTAAATAATATTTGGAGAGCGTTGTTGTATTGAGCTATTTAACATCTCTAGGATTATTAAAAGTAAAGGCATCATATCAAAGACTAAACCGGAAGTGGAGATGTTTCCACTAGTTCGTACTTTTGTCCAATTCTCTATATTAATTACAACAAACATATATAAAATGTAGTTCTTGTAGAATAATGTTTGTTCTCTTCAAACACTGCAATAATAATAAGAAATATTCAATATTCATGAAGGTTCTCTGTAAATAGATACTACTCACAAAAACAATCTATTTGGACTTTCATACATTTTTCATTCGATTTCATTTCATTCAAAAGTAAATAAAAGTTGCAAATACTACCTGCATGACTAATCAAATTTTCATATTCTATTAAAATATTAATAAGGAATAGCGACACATAAAAATTATATATAACCTGATTTAAACATTGTATGTTTCTATTTAAAATCGTAGAATTATTATACAATTTAATATTATAGTAGATTATTACGAATGTAATAAACCTACATACATTTGGCGACGACGGGAAAAGAGATTTAATGTTATAATCTCAACATACAGGTTTGCTGGTAACGTTATATAACACTGTCAACAAATTTGATTTGCTCGTCAGTTGGTCAGGTACGTTTACATGTGTTACAATAGAACCCCCGCAAATTCCGTGTAATGCCGTGATTAATCTAGTCGGATTAGCAACGCATAAATGAGTTACAATTGTTGATGTTCATTGACTGTATTTCTGTGATTCGTTTATTTGCAAATTCTGTAAATACAAAATTTATAATTTTGAGTATTTTCCAGAATATAATATTACTGTCCAACTAAAACTAAAACTGCTATATATTTTTAAATTTTAATGTCGTCATTTTTTGGGGGAAAACGGCAATGCCGATCTTTCATTTTTGGACGTATTATAATAGCACCGAATTCAGGGACAAAACTTGGGCGGAGGCGAGTTGTCTCCCGAGCCGCTTATGGGCCTAAATGACGGCTCAATTGTCTCTCGTCCACGGGCTCAATTGTCTCCCAAGGCTGATATGTGAATTAAAGTAAACCGCATTACCGATAAGATACTCTAATGATTTTATTAAAATTAAGTTACATATTTTTGTATCTTACCTAGAATACTATGTGAAAACGGCCCGTGAAAACAGGGGTGGTACATCTGTATGGTCTGTAACCAATAAAAACAAGGGTACGATGCTTCATTTTTATTGTAAAAATGTGAACTTGTTAGTTGCAAATTGTCATCTCCACTAAGAAGAAGTGCTTTTGTTCCTCAAGTATGAGTTCGGTAGAAGTGATCAGAAGCGAAAAAGCTAGGAAATTACTAGTAATAGATGGGTTAAAGTTTTCGTTCCAAAAAATGCTGTCAGGAGATAGCATTAAAAGGTGGAGTTGTTCCAATGGGAAATCGAAATACAAAGCGTTTGTTAAAACGAAAGGAGGAGAAAATTTAATCGTTAAACCACAACCATCAAAAAATTTCGAAAGATTTGTTGAACAGACAAATCCTAAGTAATAAATTAAAACGTAAAGCCGTTGACGATATTTGTGAAAAACCAGCAAAAATATTTCACAGTGAATTAAAGTCCAGCGATGCCCCTACTTTGACAACCCATGACTTGAATCGAGCAAAAGGAAGAATATGTAATGCCTAAATTTAAAAAGCAAAGCTGAAAAGGTACATGATTTCTTAAAATCAAATGCTGTAAGGTTTGGAGTTGCGGTTATCTGTTAATCCGCATAATTAGGTACTTAAGTAGTAACTTAAGCCGGGAGACAATTCGACTCTATCATGGGAGACAACTGCACCCTGCGATTTTCGATCACCGGATTATAATATGCTGATAACGGGAGACAACTGCACCCCGGCCAAAATGGCCCAAAACCTAAGTAGTCTTCATCTTACACTCATACTGCACTAATTCTATACTCATTTTGCGAATAAGTTACACTCTCACCCGGATTCCGTATTCAAGAGGGTATTATTGGGGGTATGAGGGTAATTTTGGTATTTGTAAAAAAATAAGCAAAATTCTAAAACCCTAAAACCTCAAGAAATGTCTTCCTGTTAAAAGTTCCATTTTTAAAATGAATTTGTTGAACTGTCTGGACAGCATTGCGATCAATAGAAACATTTGTATCTGAAGGTAATAAGGTATCCGTAATTTATGAAAAATGTATAGATAGGTATTGCGATATCTCAAAACGTGTCGTGTTACTTTACGGTAAGATACTGCACACGGCCGCATAAAGTTGGGGTGACCATATTACAGTAATTTCTATATCGTCATGGGATACCATTAAGCTCCCATACCAATGTCATTACCAATACGCTAAAGCTTTCAGGGTCTGCTGACGATTGCTAGTGCAATTTAATTTATAGAGGTCTGCTACAAAATTTAAATCAATTAAGCGTTGTGTACGTTTATGGAGTCCTAGTCCAAGTTATACGGTAATCTAATTTAGGTTATCGAAGACATGCCTCCCCAATGTAATAACAGACTATTAACAATATTTTTCTATTCTGGTATCACAAGGAGCTTCTAAGCGCACTAATAACAGTGCGGTAAGAGAGCTCCTTATCGCACTGTTTCTGGTGATTTTTTTATTTTGCAATAGTGGTAGTAACAGTAATAACAAGTTCAATTTGCGTGATTTGACAAGCGGGTTTGCGGAAATGTATTTATCAAAGATTAGATATGTTTATTGTCATTAACATACTTGCAGAACTTTAAGTTTTTGACAATATATAGAGTCTTCTAAAAACTAAAGCCGCCTAAAAAACAAACATTTTCGAATCGACTTATGTTTCAGAATTAAAATAAAATACTCAAGGTTTTCGATATTGAGTGAATATTTAATATTTTTTTTTTAGTTAGGTACCTAAAAATATTTAATAACTAATTTATATAATGTGTTAATAAATATGAATATAAATTTTAATTTATAATTAGTAGTAATATTCTGATGATAATTAAGCTAGTTATAACTTTATATGAATTAAGACACTTTGGTGATAACATAAATGTGATTAAGAAAATTTAGAAGACTAGATTCGAAAATCATTTGAAAATTAATTTCATCTGGGTGGCTTATGATGAGATAAAAATATGGGTTGTGAAGGGGATAAAAGAAGAGGAAAGAGCAAACAAGAGAAAGTAGAGAAAATTGATAAAAGATTAAGAAGTGTTTTGAATTTTGCTCCTCTTAAGCAGATTTCAACGAAAAATGCATTTGTTGAAATATTTATAAATATAACAAGCAAGATAAAAATAAGAAGAAAATTTTTTGAATTATTATACGGTAGATAATATATGGTCAAATAAAAGCACAAGAAAAAATTATATTTGAATTGTTATAATCTGGTTGAAACTGTAAGGAGTGAAAGAAGAAGAAGGATATGAAATGGCAACAGTCTTCTAAATATAAAGAACTGATAAGTGTATTATAAAGTTTTAAATTCCGAATTATATTATAACAATTTGTAATAAAATAGGGTTGATAAGGATATATAGGGTGTTCATTTAACATAGAACAAGGATTATAATAAAATAAATTTATTTATATTAATAATTGTTTAAAATTTTGTGTTTTAGATTTGTCTTGGTGAATTTCCAATTAAAATTATTATTTTTCATAAATTTAATTTCAAATTATGTAATAATTAAATAAACAAAGAAGCCACGTAATTTAAAAGGCGTATTAACCCTAGAAAATTGAAGAGTTTCATGTAAGTATGATAATGATAATATTATTGATATTAATATCAGGTGTGTGAGCTGTTTAAAATAAAGTGGGTATAGAGAAACTGCAATATTTTGTTATTATTATATTTACCATTTTTTATTTATATTTATTAATTATTATTATATATTTGTTTAACATTTTACGTTGTGGCAAAGCTTTAAGTGTATTACATTGATGACTAAATTTTTGCTAAGTAAGGTGTGACAATTCTTTTGTATAATTATGCAACTAATTTTGGGAAAGAATACATAACACCGCCCGAGGGAAACCCTTAGAGCAACACCTGGAAGTCTTGGAGAGCGCTTTTGCCTTGATACAGAGAATGCGGTCTCGTGTTTTCAAGTAGAAGTGGTTCATTGTGAAAATTATAACTAGGAGAAACTGTTTCTTGTTTATTTTTGTTTAATTAATTAACAGTGCTAGAACATAATTTAAATATAAATCCAGAACGAAAAATCTATAGTATATCTAAGTTTACGATACACCTTTACCCTGTGGCGCCCCAATTATTGCAGACTGCTACCGCTTAACTTCGAATCCAGTTCCGCTCTCGAACATTCTGGAAGATTCTAGTTGCGCTCTCGAACATTCCAGAAGATTCCAGTTACGCTCTCGAACATTCTAGAAGATTCCAGTTACGCTCTCGAACATTCCAGAAGATTCTAGAAGCGCACCCTCGCCTTAAGTAGGGAACGCGCGACCAGTAAACAGTCAGTCGACAGCCGCACCTGACGCGAACCGTTTCAGACGCACTACGTTCAATATTATAACTTATCTTTTACTTGTTACTTGTCAATTTTTAATTGTAAATATTTCGATAATAAATAAGTTAGTAAAGTGGCAGTGTTGAGTTTTAGTCATTGACCACACTACTACATTGGTGACCCGGACATTGAATATAAGAAAACGAGCAAAGTTAACATCACCGCGTACAGACCGCGTGATAAGTGCTTCAGTGAACGAACAGCAAGTGCAAGTTTTTTTTTGTTTAAAAAAAAAAAATGATAGACGAACATGAGATACACGGCGCAGGAGGTGCAACAGGAGGCGAACCTACAGCGGACATAGAAGAAGTGCGTAAAGTTAAATTACCACCTTTCTGGCACGTCAACCCAAAATTATGGTTTCTCCAAGTCGAAGCCCAATTCCATACATATTCCGTGCGATCGGATACAAGCAAGTACTACACAGTAATTAGTGCTTTAGACAGTTCAGTGCTACAACAAGTATCGGACGTGCTAACTACGCCACCAGACAGAGACAAATACGAGTGTTTAAAACAACAATTAGTCGCGCGATTCACGGATTCGGAGCAAAAACAATTACGACGCGTGTTAACGGAAATAGACTTGGGCGATAAAACACCTTCACAATTATTACGCGAGATGAAAGAATTGGCGCGAAACAAAATCAGTGACGAGGTTCTAAAGACGCTATGGCTGCAAAGGCTACCAACTTCGACCCAGTTAATTTTAAGCGCGAGTGACGGCACTACTTTGGACAAAATGGCAGCCGTGGCCGACAAAATAGCAGAGGTGAATATGTATTCGGCAACAAACATTTCCGCAATTGTGCATAAACCGGAAACAGCAAGTACATCCACGCCAAACGCCACATCCGTCGGTTCCGTAGTTTGTCCAGCCCCAACAACAACCATCGCAGCTTTAGAGCAACAGATGGAAGCACTAACGAAGATGGTGGAACAACTGACACACGACAGACGCCCGCAGAGTCGTTCTCGCAGCCGCTCGCGTCCCAGAACTCCAGCACGGGACGGCGTGTGCTACTATCATAGAAGATTCGGCAACGATGCAAGAAGATGCACCAAACCCTGCACTTTTACGGCTACCTCGGAAAACTAGCGAAACCGTCGCTGCTCGAGGCGGTCAACGACGGCAACAAAACTCACCGTCTCTTTTTATTAGATAAAGCAACAGGGATGCGTTTTTTGATTGACAGCGGTGCCGACGTTTCGGTCGTGCCATTACAAACCAATCAACCCATGCGACAGACACCAACAGATTTCAAACTTTATGCCGCAAACGGTACAATTATCGACACGTTTGGTACGAAGCTGTTGTGTCTCGATCTCGGTTTACGGCGCTCTTACAAGTGGGAATTCCACATCGCTAAAGTTTCACGGCCAATAATCGGCGCGGATTTCCTTCGCCATCATGGTTTACTGGTCGATTTGAAAAACCGACGCCTTAGCGACGAAGCCACCCAATTATCTGTGCTAGCCGAGTTGACATCGTGTCAGAACACTACTATATCTATAATTAACAACGATTTCAAATACAAATCCCTTTTGGCAGAATTTTCAGAAATTATATCGAAATCTCCGTATACATTACGAAAATCACATAACGTTAAGCATCATATCATAACAAAAGGACCACCTATCGCTCAAAAGCCAAGACGACTGCCTCCAGAAAAATTGAAAATCGCAAAAGAAGAATTTCAGTATATGTTAGAGCAAGGTATATGCAGACCATCTAGCAGCCCTTGGGCTAGCCCTCTTCACCTGGTACAAAAGAGAGAACCAGGAAGCTGGCGCCCCTGTGGAGATTATAGACGCTTAAATTCAGTGACAGTACCAGATTGCTACCCTATTCCACATATACAAGACTTTTCCTACCTTCTCGATGGCAAAACCATTTTTAGCAAGCTGGATCTCGTTAGAGCATATCATCAAATTCCTATAGCTGAAGAAGATATCCCAAAATCGGCAGTAATTACTCCTTTTGGTCTCTTCGAATTTAATTTCATGGGATTCGGTCTTTGTAACGCAGCTCAAACTTTTCAACGATTTATAAACAACGTATTACAGAACCTAAATTTTTGCCACTGCTACATCGATGATATTCTTATTGCTTCGACCAGCCCGGAAGACCACCAACAACACCTTCGCACAATATTTGATCGATTACGCGAATACGGTATCACGATTAACCCATCGAAGTGCGTTTTCGGGGTAGAAGAAATCGAATATTTGGGGTATTTGATCACACCAGGTGGAATCAAACCACTTCCTGCTAGGATTGAATCAATACTAAATTTTCCACAGCCTACAACAGTCAAAGAACTGCGCAGATTTCTGGGAGTAATTAATTTTTACAGGAGATTCGTCAAGAACGCTGCACACACGCAAGCCCCATTAAACGAATTTTTACGCAACGGTACTCGTAACGATAAACGTTTGATTAAGTGGACGCCGGACACACAAGCCGCTTTCGAAGAGTGTAAGAAAAAACTCGCCGAAGCCACATTGTTAGCTCATCCTACCGAAGAAGTGCCACTTACAGTAATCACCGACGCCTCCGACACCTCCCTGGGAGCAGTGATTCAACAATATTATGCAGGCCACTGGCAACCGCTTGGTTTCTTTTCGAAGAAAATGAGTCCCACGCAACGAAATTACAGCACATACGACCGAGAACTCCTCGCCATATACGAAGCCCTGAAATATTTCCGATTCATGCTGGAAGGACGTCAACTCATTATTCAAACCGATCACAAGCCTCTGGTCTTTGCTTTTCAACAAAAGCCAGAGAAAGCTTCTCCACGCCAGCTACGCCAACTGGATTTCATCGGCCAATTCTCAACACAAATCGTCCACATTTCAGGTAGTGATAACATAGTAGCAGACGCTCTTTCGCGAGTAGATGCTATTTCGGTACCCACCATCGTAACGCCACAGGAGTTTGCGAGAGAACAGCAAACGGATGAAGATATCAACAACCTGTCCAACACATCGCTTCGCATCCGCAGAATGATACCTATTGGTTCAACTGTGGAAGTAACATGCGACATCTCCACGGACAGAATTCGCACTTACGTACCAAAGACTCTACGGAAACGGGTTTTCGATATGTGCCACGGTCCGGCCCATCCCAGTGCCCGAGCAACAGTGCGGTTGACTACAGAAAAATTTGTGTGGCCGGGTATGAAAAAGGACATAACGATGTGGGTGAAGACGTGCATAGCTTGCCAGCGATCAAAAGTCCAGCAGCACACTAAAAGCCCAATCCAGCACTTTCCGGTACCAGACGAAAGATTCCAACACGTGCACCTAGACCTGGTTGGACCGCTGCCACCGAGTCGAGGACAGCGTTATATTTTAACAATGATCGATCGATTCTCCCGGTGGCCCGAAGCAGTACCTATAGCTGAAATGACTGCCGAAGTCGTCGCCGAGGCCTTTTTCAGTCAATGGGTAGCGAGATATGGTTCACCGGTTACTATAACAACTGACCAGGGACGCCAGTTCGAGTCCGCTCTGATGAACTCGCTAGCTAACCTTACTGGAACCACACGAGCCCGAAGTACAGCTTACCGACCGCAAACTAATGGCATACTGGAACGCTGGCATCGAACACTGAAAACAGCGATAGCGTGCCACGAGACAAATAAATGGATCGACGTACTCCCTACCGTTCTACTGGGGTTACGCACCGCTTTCAAGGCAGATTTGAAAGCATCACCGGCAGAGATGTTATATGGAACAACCCTGCGGCTACCGGGTGAGTTCTTTGTTAATTCAGCAAACACTGCAAATTACGACGCATCTCTGTTCTGCGAACATCTTCTAGAGGCTATGCGAAAGCTTCGCGCAACACCAACAACCGCGCACGGGAATAAAACTGCATTTGTGCACCCAGAACTTATAAAGTGCACGCACGTATTTTTACGGGACGATCGCGTACGTAGGCCTCTACAAGCACCATTTACGGGCCCCCACGAAGTGCTAAGTCGACGCGGAAAAGTGTACACAATTCGCGTGAAAGGGAAAGCGTATACGGTTTCCATGGACAGACTTAAACCAGCGTTTCAAGTGCCACTCAACGACGCCGACACCCCAGCAACAACAGCGACATCGACAGCTGGCAGACCACTCAGGCGCACCATTCGATTCCAAGCATCGTGACTCATTAACTAAGTCACTAGGAAGGGGGTAATGTGGCGCCCCAATTATTGCAGACTGCTACCGCTTAACTTCGAATCCAGTTCCGCTCTCGAACATTCTGGAAGATTCTAGTTGCGCTCTCGAACATTCCAGAAGATTCCAGTTACGCTCTCGAACATTCTAGAAGATTCCAGTTACGCTCTCGAACATTCCAGAAGATTCTAGAAGCGCACCCTCGCCTTAAGTAGGGAACGCGCGACCAGTAAACAGTCAGTCGACAGCCGCACCTGACGCGAACCGTTTCAGACGCACTACGTTCAATATTATAACTTATCTTTTACTTGTTACTTGTCAATTTTTAATTGTAAATATTTCGATAATAAATAAGTTAGTAAAGTGGCAGTGTTGAGTTTTAGTCATTGACCACACTACTACAACCCGAAACCCTGTAAAGTTACATAAAGTAATCCTAAAATTGGGAATAATATTTAAACCACCCGATTCTTCATCGAAAACTGAATAATAATTGAAGTGTATTTCTATTTTGGGCCTAAATACGTAGTTTTTGAAAAATCGTTAATTAAAATTTTATAAACATTCCAACATTGTACGTTACCCCTCCCCTATTTCCATTATAAAATACGAAAACCAAATACCACTCTATCCCTTTGCAATATTTTTCAACCCCACAAGCAGCACATAATTTTCAAAAATTTGAGCCAAATTGTGGGTGAGCCAAGGGTATAACATTAACAACCATTAATACGAAACATTTAATAATTCTATTCATTAGTAGTACACCTGAAAATTAATATTAAATTGGTGTAATACTATATTGCTAGGTTTCTTACGTAGAATTTCGTGGTGTATATATCTTCCCTATTTAAGAATTACCTGTATATAATATACAGGGTGTTTCATAATATGTGGGATGTACTGGGGTGTGTATGCACGACATGTAAATGAAGAGAAAAGTATATAGTAGTATATACGGATGAGCAAACATGCTTTGTGCTCTAAAAAAAACTAATCATCAAATATATATTTCGTTTCAATATTATTAAATAACAACTCCTTAACAACAAAGTTACAATAGTTGTTGGAGTCGACGGTATGAAAACTCTTCACCAACGGGTGAATCAAGCTAATAAATAATGACTATGCGATGCGATTGACGCGACCCCAGGAATATCTACACGTGTGCGGAATTATACAATAATGCGGTTACAGGCCTTCTTTCAAGCACAAAGTGCAATTTAGGCACCTTTTATCTAATTTAACCGATGTTATATCTCTTATGATTTCCGAGATATCCATAGTGGCCCGAATTACAATTTACACCCTACAGTTCTTACTTCTAATAAAAAATCAAATTTCCGTGACCGTCACTTTCATACTTTGACATCCCTAATAAAAAATACAGCACTTGCAATGTAATTTAGAATTAGTGAAACATTTAAGTGTGCATATTTTCAGTTCAAAAAATATGGGCTCTGTTTTCTTCTTAAAATTGTCTGCAATTACCCTTCTTTATACACAATTTCTTCGAGCTTTCCTTCTAACACAAATTAAATTTCTTGATTGCGAGCTGTGGAACGTGCAATGCAATGCATTTTTGATGTCTAGATGGAATTTGCACTTTTTTAGAAAGAATATTAACAGTTTGGGCTGGGGCGATCGTAGGGTAGGTAGGTAGGTGTGAAAAAGACGCACATTTAATTATATGGGGCTATTCCAAATTGCAGTACCTACAAGCGAACCCAGTAAAGTTCGTTAATAAAGAATATATCATTATATCGGGAACGGTTCAACGAATCTTCATGTAGTTGCTATAGAGATCCAAAAATAAAAACTCTACATTTATCGAATATTAATCAATTATTTTTTCTTCAAGCGTATTGTAATATCCTTATTTTACTACCGAACTGGCCATGTAGAAGGGAGTCATTGTTTACTAGTAAAACAATATAATAAATAATTGTACTAGTAACATAATAGAGAGTTTTAGAGGACAATATGTTAGAGTACGCTAACGCTAACGGTAACGCCTTTGCTAGGCAACATACTCCTTTGCTAAGCAACATATTGTTATGCTTAGTAAAGACGTTAGTGTTAGCGTTACCGTACTCTTAGCGTACGGTGCTCAAAAACTCTCTATTGTGTGTACGTACCCACGGCAACGGCTGTATTATTTACCGCTAGCTCATTTAAAACCGCACATGTCATTGTTTTGTTTTTATTTTTGACAGTAGTGGCAATGACGTTTACAAAATAAACAATTATTTTATAACAGATATTGTATTATTTCGCTTGAAGAAAAAACAGTTCTACCTATATATCACTCGAAGTAGAACGTTCATTTTGTGTCAAAATGAACTCTTTTACTCCTAGTAATATAATATACTAATATTCGTTCATTTCTATGGACGACCCAATTTTTAATTTTGGTATTTGCAGCATAGCCTATACTCCAAATATTTTCTATCGAAAACATCCTATATGTTAAAACGATACGAAAGCCTTTAGGTGAGGAAACTGTAGTACATCTAAAATGGATGACCAAAATACATACAGTAATAATGAACATTTATGCAATCCACATTCCACACACCTAGGAAGTACATTTTAACGTTTGGTTGGCATAACAGCTCATACCAAAGCTGTGTAATAATTATGGTACTAATGCAGTAATAATTTTTTTTAGTATACCTACTCCACAAAATTTGATGCGTGGGGTTTTACTCTTTATAATAGCAAAGTTACGCTTACTGCGCAGGGAGGATAAAAATGTCGATGTAAAGTGTTCTCTGGTAATTACAGTCACCTACACGACATACACAATGCAATCCTCTCTCATATCCTCTCAATTCTCGGAAGGGTAATCAACTCCTACTTCTTTTCCACGAAAAAAATGTGGGAGACAATAAAGTAATCAAAGCATTATGTTAATTACTAATTACATATTTATTCTTTGTATTTCTCATGAATTGACGTAAAACCTTATGTTGCAAAGTTTACCACCATTCTTGATACTCAATAGGTATTATTTTATACTACTAAAGTTTTATAAGCTGTGTTTTGTGCTTTTCCAGTGTCTGGAAATGTAGGTAACTCTGTAGTTAATTGAATAGAGAGTTCTTGCAGTAGTTTCATACTATACACTGTTACATAATATTGGAAACAATTACAAATCTAAAATTTTGTTCTATACTAACTATTTATCTAAGAAAATATTGCATAAAAACACTTACCTTGAGCTCCAACGTAGCGAGCTTTTTTTACTGAAACAAAATAATACTGTTAAATATAGTCATAACGGCAGCCGCACAGGTTTTGGGAATTCATATTATAATATGGTCAAAGGCAACGAAAAAGAAAAATCAAAATATCAATCAGTATGCCCATTCAAAGTTAATCCAGAATTACACAGTAACGAAATGCATGCATACTGTAAGATGTAACATCCATAAACAGCAATATTTAGGGCCAGATTTTCAGTTCTGGTTTAATCTCCGCTTCAGCTAAACCAAGATTAATTACCATGGACACAATTCTTGTTACAACAAATTGTATCCATAACAATTGATCTTGATTTAGCTAAACAGAGAGAATTAAACCCGAACTGAAAAACCGGCCCTTTACTTCAATATTTGAACCCTAGTTAAAAATTTGAGTTCTGAATTATATATTTAAAAAAGTACCTTCAAAATGTTTCTTTAGCAATGAACTAGCTAACAAAATAAAAAAGTTATTCAACATTAAAATAGAAATAAGGAAATTTCTGAAAATCGCGTTTTCCTTGAAAATGTGAAACAATAGCGAAATGTCGTCTGCAAAAAAATGAACTCAAAAACATTTTGAAATAAACGGTTATTTCTTTGCACTCTTTAATGGAAAGTTTTGCGGTTCAGTGTTTTAGAACAAGAGAAACGCAGATGGAGAAGTGAATGACTTCTGTGGTAACCGTAGAATACCAAAGCGATCTTTCCTTTAGGGAGAGCTAAGTTTTAGGATAACTGGAGTGCTTCCGTGTTATTCATTTTCTTTCTGTGCCAACTATAGTCTTATGTCCTGCCCTAAACCGGTGGTGACTCAGATACTTAAACACGAATGAGGGTTAGGATATTATTTTCATAATTCGACGATCAGTAAAACTGTACAAATAAAATGCATGTAAAACGGTTCGAAAATCCATGTGCATGACAAAAACTAAAAATTAAGCAATTTCGTTTTGAGAATTTATTTCATTTCTCTCTAACGCGATGTATGCATTCTGCCGTTTCCGACACTGACGTTAGCAACATTTGAATACTAAAGGCCCATCGTGCGTTACGATTGTTGGTTAGTTCAGTGTTATAGCAAATGTAAACAACGTGTGTTCTGTATTGAATGTAAATGATCACAGAATTCGCGCAACTTTTGTCAACATTAAACTACAGTTTTTGAGCGTTGCATACATCTTAGAATATACGATACACAATAAATAGAAAATTTCGATTATAAAAAAATAGCAGCCGATGAGCCGATAAGATGACGAACCTGGTTTGCGGATAATTAACGGTGTGGAATTTCTCAAGTAAATTTTAATTTTTTTTTACAATTTCTTTATTTCCCTTTGTTGGATTGAGAGTATAGATTAATGTTTAAATCTAACTGCATGAACAATATCAATATTGGCCATTTCAGTGAAAATATGCGGAATAGTAAATAATCGACAGTTAAAATTTCTGTGCGATTTATTTCTTTAGATTTTGTTATAAATCCTCTTTAAAGAAGTTTTAGTTATTAACAATCTAAGTATTACTACCTATAGGTAATTCTACATTGTCAGCGTGTAAATAAAAACCAAAAAACTGTCAATTTTTACTTTATTGGCTAACAAAACATCAAGAAAAATAACTTTTCGTAGAGCTTGGATACGATGACTTTCAGAAAATTAGAGTATAGCTTAAGATTTTCAGAATATTATTCACAATATTCCTACCGAATGCTACCCATTTAAAATTGCTGTATGCCAGTGAAAATAACGAACAAAATAAGAAAAGGGAAGTTCATTTAACTAATGATGTAGTATTTCCCTCAAAAGTAGAGTGTTTTTATAATGTAGGTACACAGAAGCGACCACTTTTATTTCAATCAAAGCTAAATCTCTTGTATCATCTATGTAATTAACCTTTCCTTACGTATTCCCTTTACTTTTCTTACGTTTTTTAAAACACCAAAGCAAATATAAAATCACGGAAGAGTTAATTAGAATGCATTATTTAAGTTATTCGAATAGCTACCCACAAACCTTATAAAACCAGATAACTATTATTGCATATAAGATTTTTTTAGGGGCACCTACTATATCAAATCTTTTCAAGAAGAAAAGTCACATTGCGATTTCAAGAAGATATATTTTTACATTTATCGCTTGAAAAATTCGAAGGCATAACTAGAACCTCTACGCCCTTAAATCATACAGACCGAGAAAGCTCTTATCGTTGACTCCGTTGTAGTATTTACACCCGATTTCACATATGGGATTCTGCAGAGGAAGATACTTCACAAAAGAAGTAGGTACCTTAGTTGAGACCCACAAATACATTTCACATTAAGTGATTGAGTCTGATATTACCTAACTTCTATTTAAACGCCTTTTTTAAATAATATTCTACGTAATATTTTGATAAATACAATTTTTTCCCCTGTTTAATGAAACGTTTTACTTAAGAAAGAATGCCTTTCCCAATTGGAAATTGCTGATAATTGTGTGACATTAGAATAATGTATTATTAAACAACAAGAAGTCTCCTAAATATAGCGTCTCTATTTGCGTAATTAGTCGAATCGGTAAAAATAATAGAGTAATATGGAATGAATCTTTTTCGTATTTTCATCTCGCATAGGGTTTAAAAACTGTGAACCGATATCGATCAAGGCCTTGTATCGATACGATGTTTTGCACCATAAAGAACTCTGCTGGCGGTTGACATGACCATAGGTGGGGAAAAATCTCAGTTATGATTTAGCCTGTACAATGAGCCACCGTGCAATTTAAAACAGGACTATATATATATATACGAAACGTTATAATTTTAGAAGTTTGAAGTTCATTATTAAATTAAATTTGAGATATAAACTATTTTCATACAACTTAAACACGAAACATTTTATGTTAATTGCTACTAACAAAAACGAAGATTTAGCGAAATGTTCAATAAACAGAAAAGTAACAGAAGAGCACTTCATTTGACATGAATTTCTTCTTACCTACTTCCTTTTTCTACACACAATTTATCTTGAAAAACAAGAGAATCGATATTACCAGACTGTATAGTGTCGGTTCGAGTGTGCGTTAGATTCTTAATCTTAAACATTTTCCCTAGATTCTAACCAAAAGCAATATTCTGTTGTTTCCCAATTGCAATACGTATAACTTACATAAGAAAAACCAAACTAATTTACGAAAACTGGAGTAAAATTGTATAGAAAGTTGAAAGCGCTCAAAAGTAATGTTTAGGTTTAGGTTTAGGTGGGTGACGAATATTATGATGAAATACCGTTCTTGTTTTTCTTTAGCATAATTTCTTACACTGTGGGCACGTAAATTAACTTAAATTAATTGAATTATTTAATGTTGTCATTGTAGTATAGAGAAAGGGATTCTGAAAGGGTGATTAAACGAATGACACTGTGTGTGATGCTTTCAATTTTAGGATCATACAATAGAAAGAGAAACGTTAAAAACTGTCTGAAGATCTATATCTAATTTACACAAACTTGAATTATAGGACCGGACGTGCAATCATATAAGCTTTGTGTTTATAAATTTAAATTATCTGTTATTAGATGTCTAAAATCAATTTTCCTTTTTGTGCGTAAGTGCAAACTTGGAAATATTAGCAATTTTGATTTAAATAAATTAAGCAATAAATGAGATACTGTAAACATTAACCAACACCTACATTTTTAATTTAGATAGATATTATCTGCAAGAAGAATTGGAGACAATTTTTGTTATGGTTAAAATAATGACATATTTCGGTCAACCTTCAGATCTGGTCTATAAATGGAGACTGGCATGATTTGAAAATATGTGGGCTTTACCGCCGTTTAGTCAGTATTTCATCGATTACTTGGAAGAGAATCCCTGGTTGTTTTTGTTGTTGTTAGTTAGTTTTATTATTTTGGTTCTGTGTTGCTGTCGGTCGATTTTGATATTGTTCTGCTTCAGATGGAATGTTTTGGCTATTGTTTTATTGCTGTCAATTGATTTTGTTAGTTGGGTTCTGTTACTTGTTATTGCCAGTTACTTACTATTAGTTTTTTCTATTAGTCATTACGGTTATTTTTGCGTTGAAAGTATACTGTGCAAAAAAAGGTTAACAGAAAATTCACCAGACATAGATCTATATAAAATTCACAATTTTTTAAATTTATATTATACAATGTGGTTTTAATGGAAACTTGTACTTTCCTGAAATTGTCTTGAAAAACCCACCAAAGGACTCTGTTCACCCACAAACCCGGTAAATTCATTATCTCGTACGATAATTTAGGCCTGTATAGTCTATTTCACATAACAGCAGTAGCGTCAGAGTCACCCCCCCCCCCCACGGAAACAGACCAATAAAAAGTTTCCGCGTATGGGAATGGGTGGGGGTTGACGCTGCCACTATTACGTGCTATTACTAAGGTTCGTATCTAGACTCCTAGCTACTACTATTATGTGAAATAGGCTTCAGAATGCATATCTATATCCATCACTTCCTAACCCACTTTTTACTTTCCCATACCACCACTGGTATATGGGAAGTATTGATATCATGAAAATTTTCGAAGTCGAGATTTTCGCGGAAATACGTGTTTTGGGTCCCCAGGAACCCAAAAAAGTGGTCTAGAAAAAATGTCTGTCTGTGTGTATGTGTGGATGTGTGTGTCTGTGTATGTAACGCCTGTAACGTAAAAACTAGTGAACCGATTTTGATGAAATTTTAAATGAAGGGGTATATATATTTTTTCAGAAGCGGAATTTTGAAAATCTGAGTAGGGGATATGAAAGAAGGGCATAATTCAAGGGAAACATTTTTTTACCGGACTCTCTAACTTCAAAATGGCGGTCGCTATGAATTTTGTAAAATTTCGACTTTAACGCCCCATAACTCAAAAACGAGTCATCTGATCAGGTTCCGCAACAACTTGTTTGAAAGCCCTTTGGCTGTACTACACCAAGAAAAAAAATTATTTACTAACTCCAAAAACGGTCGCAACGGCGCTCTTCCAAAAATTTTGAAATTTTTGAAAAATTATTACAAAAAAACTGGTATAAGGAATTTGTTTAAATTTTCTATACTTATGCAGCTTGGTATTAGCTACATTTTTATTTTTTGATGAACGCCAGAATTCCACTGTGGCGCCCTCTACGAGATTTTGAAAATCGGAAATTGATGCTCCTATAGCGCCTTTATTAGTCAAAATATGAAAGAAGTATAAATACAAAAGTTGTTCAGTATGTAGATTTGCATTTTTCTAAATTTATATCACGTATACAGAGTGTTTGGTTTTCACAGTACAATAAGCAACTTTGTTATTTTAAATGAAATACCCTATATATTATTATATAATTGAATGCAAAAGTGAATTGTCTATCACATAGTATAAGGTGTTCATATGGCTAAAATGTACGGTTAATGAGAAATTCGTGAATATTGAACTTTAAAACAGTGTAGGGTGAAATTTGTAAGTGCCGATATGTTCAAGTGACCATGCGCGGGACGGGAATTCCTTGTCGCCGGCTAATCCTAGCAGCCTATGAATATAAATAATCACACATGCGCAGATGAACACAATCGGCACTTGTGTTAGTTTTCCATATACTAATTTTCAAGTTTAGTTTATCGGTTGTGGCGAACAATACTGTTGAATACCAAAAACGAATGTTTATTTTTAGTATGGGAAAGTCCAGGGGAGGTTTGCACCTCCACTTTTTATCAGTCTATATTCCAGGCCGTCGTCTTCGTTGATTTTATAAATACGTCAGTGACAGATCAACTCAGACGACCGACGCTCTAGTCTATAGCGTATACTGTTTGACAAGAAAAAGATGTGTATTGGACAGGCATCTGACTGACGAATAAAATTTGTAAAATCAATAGACAAGGAACGTAAGTTTGAATTCTGTGGATACACACGACACAGCTAAATCAATATATAAAGTCGATTCTGTGTGGAAACGATGCAAGTATCAGGACAGCAATAGTTAACAGAATGACATCAAATCCGCGTTTATACTATGTAGTATTTTCAACTCAAAATTATTGGAATAAGAACGCCCAGTTACAGTGAAAAGGGCAGCATCCAAGTCGTACAATGGGGAAGCATCTGATGTTCCTCATGAAATCTTAGCGGAACAATATAAATATAAATGCGGAAACATCATGAGTAACAGCTTGGACGTGAATATCTTTACAATAATAACCAAATGCTAAAATTGGAAACATCTTACAGTTGAAATACGGAAATATTACATTTTTGTATGATTTATTTCTCCATGTATAAGCCCCTGGCGGTCTTTATCTAAAAGTAAAGAAAATTGTCTCTCATTTTATTAAAATCATACTATAATCAGAAGCGAATTGCTTAAAATAATTAGACAGTAGCCCTATAAACTTTAATATAAATAATGGCAAAACCTGCAATAAAGAATTTATGCCAGATATACATTTTGGATTAAATAAAAAAAGTGTAGGCGTGTGAGTGAAATCGTGGGCCGTCTCGCCAATGACGCCGATCTAGTGTTCCAATTCCACTCGAATGAATGCCAAGCGTTACGAAACTTATTTATTACCATTTCCACTTTATCATTTAACAGTAATTTTGATAAAGGGTTAACCTCCACCAAATCAATAGTTTTTCGGGATAGAAAAGTGCTATCACCTATAATCTAATAACATTTAAATTTTATTATAAAAGTAAAATCACAGACGCATTTTAGAAATTTAATATTCCCCATAATACTTCTCGGTCTAGTTTACTGCGATTTCTAACTGATATGTTATCATCAAAAATAATTAAATGTCGTATGGTACAAAGTCATATACTCATGACGATGATTGATGAAAAAGGAAAATACTTATAATTAAATATAACAAGGTATAATATATCTGTATATTTCTCCTACAATGATTTTGAAATATTGTAATAAAGTTTGTGCCAAGACATTTATTATCTAAGCGAATGAAATCGTATATTGTATAACTAGTGCTGAAAATTCAGCACGAGTTGTACACTGTACTTTTCCGACGACCACAACTTTTCCGACCACAACTTTTCCGACCACCACTTAATTCTGTTTTAAAAATAGCAAAATAAAAACATTTATTAATTATAACATTTTATCATCCATATCGTCCATATCAACAGCAAAACTAAATAAAATATAAAATTATGTGAATTAAATGTATTTACCCCTTTTATTTATTACAATTTACCAATTTTCTTAACAAAAATTCGGCTAGTATCGCGCTAGTAGGTACTGTACTTCGTTGCATTTGCTACAATTTGACGTTTCAATATTTAATTTTTAATAAAACGAATGACGATTTTCAAAGTGGCCAACTATTTTTTATCGTCTAGCGTGTGAAATATATTGCACACGCTCATTTCACACGGTTTCGTTGCCATGTGAAATATACAATTTTCAGTAACAGTATATGCGAATTTGTTCACATTTCATAGTGGTCGTCGGAAAAGTATTTTGTTTGATACAGGACGATAGTTGCTTAGCAATTACGAGAACCACTAATTTCAAAAATTGAAAGATCGAAGGCTGCTAAAGGAAACTGATTAAGGCCCAATTGCATCAGTTACACTTAAATAATAAGTGTCGCTTAAAAACAAATTCCCATGAATATAATTGTTAGCAAGAATTGTTTCTATGTCAATTAAACTTTTAAGCGACGCTTATTATTTAAGTGTAACCGGTGCAATTGGGCCTTAAAAAGTTCTAAAATTGAGTGCTACAATAAATTATTTTTTTGTACTTTGGTATGATAAGGAGCTCGTCGCACCAAATAAAGTGCGGGACGAGCGCTTCTTAGGTACTGTTTTTGGAGATTTTTTATTTTATGATAGTGGTAGTAACCAACAAATTTCAGACAAATGAAATGTCAACTTTCGAGAAACGTCAGGATACACGTTTGCATTGTCTATAAATAATACACGTTAACTATGATTATTAGTAGAACGGTAAACATTTAATGATTATTTAAACCTGTTTTAATAAGGAATAAATTGGTTTGTACCCGAATTTTGTGACTACTAATTTAAAAACGTTTTGACTCGTACATATCCTTCGATTTGCGAGGCACAAAAATTTATTAACCGCTGTTTCTGCCAGTTTTTTTAAAACTTCATATTATGTTTTATTGCCATTAAAGCCAAAATACGCAGACGACGATAGTTCCTAACGATAACAACAACCAAAAAACAAAAAGAACGCCGAATCGCCATAGCAACGTAAACAACAAACCCTAAGAAATTTCTATGTAAACGATATCTATTGGATCACATTATTGACTATTTTATAAAATTAAGTAATTGAAATCAAAATACTGTTTGTCAGAGTATACAGGCATGATAAACAATAGCGTAAGATATACATAGCTACGTGTAAAAGTGCCTTTAAAGCACTAGAAACATTGAAAACACTTCGCTTTGCGTCTTGCTTTTAAATTAGTTACTACATGCTTTAAAGGCTTACTTACACTTATATCATAATACCGAGTGATCATTTAAACTTCAGCTCTAGTTATCCATGGAAATTCAAGTCATGCTTTTGATTAATTCACACAAATTAATGGAAATGTCAAATTTATGAACATTCAGTAATAAACAATAATTTATCTTAGTATTTTTATTAAAAATGGTTTACACCTACTACAGCCGCAAACAGTTTGTAAATAGTTTGAACGTGATTTATTCAGAGAAACTGGTTGCGTTTCAGGTTTAACTTTTAATATTCTTTTAAGTAGAATTCTGGCGTGCAAATTTGTAGTTGAAATGCAAAAACATTCAATTGTGTGTGTGAATTTAATCTTTACGTCGTTTAAAGGGCATCTCAAAAGTATCGCTATAAGTATATAGCAAGTTTAATTTGAGTTTAGCCCACATTCCGTTGAGAAAACAGAATAATATTTTTCCTTTGTTACTATGCAACTCCTTCTCCTAAGGTCTTTGTAATACAAATAAAATAATGACCACTGAAGAGCCGATCATAGTGTTCACAAGTAATTTAATTAATTCTGGAAATACTTTACCGGTATCTCCTTGCGAGTTTAAATTTTCATGTACAAAATGTTTTTATAACAGGTAAAATCTACATCATAATCATGCCTGAGCTCTGGGAACGAAATTAAATCAGTAAGGGATTACCATTTGTAATTAGTTATCTGATCAATACTTACATAAAAAATAAAATAAAGTTGCCAATAAAAATCGTTTTACGACATTGGCATTATTGCAACAAACAGTAATCCTTGCTATAGTAGTCAAGAGGATGAAGTTTGTGACACGACCGGGTGTAGCAAATATCATTCGAGTTATCAGCCAGGTAAGTAGTATCATATTGTCTTCTTACTTAAACTCGGAGCGACTATTCGTACACACAGTCTGTATGATTTGAGTAGTACCATAGTAGGCTCTGTTAGTACCCTAGGTATTGATACACAGCTTTTAAGGACGCACGTTTATATCAATACAGTATTCATTGGTATTAATAAATGTTCTGAAAAATTTCAAAGATAGCTCTTGGTATTAATATTATTCATAAATGTTCTTTAAAATCTTAAGGACAGTCCTTGGTATTAATATGTCTTTGAAAATCTAAAGGACAGTTCTTGTTATTAATAAATGTCCCTGAAAACCTGAAGGATGTTGTTTGGTATTAATAAATGTCCTTGAAAATCCCAAAGTGTCCTTGGTGTTAATAAATGTGTGTATCAATGTACGAATAGTCCTAGGTTATAATTTCCGATTTGTCATGGGTGTTTGTGATTGTCCCAATTTGAATGTTGGATTGTGGCGATATGACTCATAGAAATCCCTTTTAGTAGCCAATTCACGTCACCTGTGTTACTAAATAGCGTATAATGGGATATTTAACAATATGAAAATCTATAATGTTTGTCATTAAAACCTTTACTTCTTTTAGTTACAAAGGGGTATTATGTTTCACTTCCTTCAACAAAACCATTTCGTGACTAGTGGGGCAATGAAAGTCTCTATGGACAAAAAAGATATACTATAGTTACAATAGCTCTTACAATAAACTCTTTTCAACTGATTTGTTTATACTTCTATAAATTATTTTGTGAAGCCGATAATGAATAATGATCGTAGATAATTTGTAGTATAACAATAGTAAAACCGATTTATACCTACTACAACTTGAAAGATACAAATATATTGTATTTACTTATACCTAATTTTAAAACACTATAAGGGCGGATTTTACGTACCTACTAGCTGCTGCTGGCTACTAGGAACATAGGGATATGCACTACAGTCATACTTTTACACTATGCAGCTTGTTGTTTTTAATATTAGATTATTTACTGTGAAATAAAATAATGATTAGGAGAACAAAGGAACAGGAAGAGGAACAAATTTATTTGCGTGTTATTGATTATGAGTTATGTTTAATAAATACAATATGTCCCTTTATTTTTCTAATAATTAATTTACTTGGCAGTTGTAAGTGCTCTAATATTTTAAAATATCAAGCTGCACAGTGTAAAAGCATGACTGTCGTCACCTGTCGTGCATTAAACAACATTGGGCGCATTCAGCCAACTTAACGTTGACTCAACAGTTAAGATAGCGGTGCATTCCATTGGAAGCCTTGGGATTTCCAGTGCTCTTATTGGCCAATCAATTTCGTGGTATCTCAACGTTAAGTTGGCTGAATGCGCCCATTTCTTAAAAAAAATTAGCCAACTCACATTTTACTCCCTATTTGAAAAAATAGTTTAAGGCTAATGGCGAATGGTGTTTTAGCGAATACTATATATTATGTTGGTGTTATACTAGATACTTGTTAAGTTGTTACGTTGTAAAAGGAGTATATTACATTTTTATGATTTAAACGCATAAGTTTGAGTTAAATAGGCGCACGCTAAGACGGTATACCACGTTATCAATAAAACTGGTCCAGAATATTAAACTTACTCTAAACTAACTCTTAAGCGACTACTTTCTATTAATTTAAAATTATTGAGACAGTATATAGTTAAAGCTTTATGGCTGTATTAATAAACGTAGATTTAAAAGGTAGGTATTATGTATGTTATTTTTGCAACAATTAATGCTAATAATGCAAACACGAGTACTTTCTTTAAAACCGATTAAAATTGTTCTGGGAGAACCCATTATGAGAAGATGCAATACTGTTTCTACTTCATAATAAACGAAGCTTGTTTTCATTAAGGTTTATTCGACCGTTGTAATAATAAGGCAATGAAAGTTAGCTCTTCAAAACAAGCCAACTGAAAGTCATTTTAATGCTCTTGTAAAATTTCGTTAATCTCATTTGCGCCACAAACTCGGTTCGCTTGTTACTGTTCTTGATTTTATATCCTTAGGAATACAATGCTTTTAGTAATTCGAATATTGGATAGCAGTGATTTGAAACAAACATATTTACAGGTAAACACTAGGTTAGATACTAATACTATTTGTTGATTGTTTCAAAATGTTTGTTCGCAACAAAGTAATTTAATTTAATTTAATTAAGACAATGGTTAAGAGCAAGGTACATATAGGCGAACAAATTTTCGCAATATTGTACAAGATGAAAGGAACGGTTTGGTCAAACCTCGGAGGTAATTTCTAGTAAGCCTACGCTAAAGCAAGTTTGTTTGTAGAGCATTTATGGTGCATGTTTCAAGTCGTCGTGTTTCAACATCCAAAGTTTGAAACAAAAACAAAGTGTTTGCAAGAAATGTTGTCTGAAAATAGGAAAACCTGCAGGCGAATCTTACCAATTATTGCAATGTTCATTTGGCAATGAAGTAATGAGCCGCACACAGATTTTCATATGGTTTCGATGTTTTGAAAATGGAGAAACGTTCATCGATTAAGTGATGAGCAATCTGGACGTCCTCCAACAAGCAGATTCAGTGAAGTTCGCGGTCTTCTACATATGTAATATAAAGAGAAAAAAGCTATTTAATTTTTTGATAAAAAATTAAAACTTAGTAAAAACATTTTATTCTAGAAAAGTATAATGTAAACTGTCATATACTTTCGTAAAATAAGTAGGCAACAATCCTGATTATATTATTAGTTGAAATTGAAACGTATGTATGAGTTTATAAGAATTTTTTTGAAAAAAAGTTTTAAGCATGTCTATATCAAGCACCATATATTATTATAGTATTGAAAAAAATAATCAAACTGTTGCATTGTAAAGTCTAATCAAACTACCTATACGAATTTTTTCACAATTTAGAAATATATATTGAAGAAAATTTACAGACACTAAACCTATTACACAAACGGTTTAGAAATGTTGATTCATGAAATGAATGAAAATGAAGTATTTAATAGGTGACACTACATCTGGCATCATATACCGGGAGATCGAGGAAGGTTGTCAAAAAAAAAACTGCCTTCCAAGTACCTAGTTATCAATATTTCATTCTAGTGTGATATTAGCCACAGTGCTATTGACAGTTGTTCTGTGCGTTTACGTTTCTGTAACTCCCCCTTTTATCCTTGGGCGTTGTTATTATTACACAAAAACGGATTTTTCAATACTAATTAAATATTGTTAAACAAAGTTTACAGTAAGTACATTGTTTTCAATGAATTAATTTCATACATGACAGCAGGATGTCTATGATGACAGCTGGAGGATGTAAAGTTTGATATACCCGTAGAAAGTAGTTTTTTTTGGACAACCTTTCTCGATCTCCAGGTATAATATAAGATAGACAGATATAGTACTGTAACGGATATTACTTTTATTTTATTATAAATTAAAGAATCATGTTAGAAAGAAGTATTTATTGTGAATATAAATTTTAGATCTTGTTTTTTATTTTTATACTTGTTACCTTCGCAACCCAAAAACATTAAATCAAAGTCAGCCCAACATATGAAATCATTACACTACCTCCCCTTCAAAAAAAGAAAAGAAAAACTTTATTTAATCATGTTGGAGAGAAGTATTTATTGTGAATATAAATTGTAGATCTTGTTTATTATTTTTATACTTGTTAACTTAGCAACCCAAAACATTAAATCAAAGCCAACCCAACATATGAAATCATTACAGTACAGAAAGTGATGGCCACTAGGTATACTCTATTCAATAAACATAAAAACACAAAGTGGCCTTTGATTTCGAAAATGCATTCATAAATATTATAAATAATTACTTTAGAAGGATTTTATACAAATACTTTATTATCATTTAAATTTCAGTTTGCATTTCAACTTCAAATTTGCACGCTAGAAATTATACTACTTAAAATTATTATTAAACCTGAAACACAGCCAGTTTCTCTGAATAAATTCAAAGAATGGTTCAAAATATTTACAAACTGTTTGTACTTGACTGTGAAGATTAATTAATTTTTGGCTGTTCATAAATTTGAAATTTCAATTAATTCCGTTATTTGTGAATTAATCAAAGACATGACTTAAATTTCCGTGGATAACTAGAGCTGAAATTTAAATGATCACTCGGTATAGTGACAATATAGACAAAATAGCAAAACGTTATCTGTAAAGCATCTTTCTCAGTTTACAATAATTATAAAATCAGTATAATAATCCATTTCTGTTAATTTAGATGTTCGAAATTTTTTTGAAGCGGGAACCCTTTTAACATGTAAGGCTATTTGTTATTTGTAGTTTGTATTTTTGACTCAGATAAATATTGCTAGATAGTACAATATTACTACAGAATTTCTGAAAAGAAGAATGTAGAAGAATTTGATGGCTAATTTATTTTTCAACATGATGGAACTTCTCTTTATTAGTTACCTATACATCAGATTCCTATACGAGAATTTCTGGATGTTGTGAATCGATTACGTTTTTCTTACTAGGATATGCTTTCTCTAGAATGACTTCAAATATTTATAAAAATTTGTTTTTTAAATTAAATAACTATACATTATACTCGTACATAATTTGACTTTCTTGCTAAATTCGAAGTCGTCGAGAAGAGTCTCAAAATTAAAACGTAAGTTGTATATTATGATGCGAACACATGGTGCAATCATAATTTTTAATTTTAAGTTAAGTTGTGTACAACATCTGAATAATTTATATATTGTACCTAATTACTAGATATAGCAATTGTGTCAATGTCGGTATAGTCGAATCGGTATGAACTTTTAAATTTCCAGTAGCAGATCTAATCCAAAACAACTCATTAACCGAGATAATCCTCTGTTAATGAGTTGTTTTGCAGCGTGTTTAACATGTATTTGAGGATTAGATATGCTACTGGAGATTTAAAAAGAGTCGGGGATCATACCGATTCGACTATATATATATCTACCAGTAAATAAATACAGGATTCCAAATATTTTTATTTATACAGGGTGTCTCTAAAATATGGTGCCATAGCTTAACCACAGATTCCGGGGATCAAAATAAGACGATTTAACGCAACTTACCTCTATCCGAAATTGCTTCGTTAAAGCGCTATCCAACGCTAAAGATCTTTAAAAAAATTCTATACCTACCTATTTTTAAATAACGAAAGATTGTTTTTAGCGATTAGAATGAAATTTGGGATGTGATTCTTTACTGGAAAAAGGTGTTTCTTGACGTCATTTTTTTGTTCAGGAGGGTCGCGTAAGTGGTCAAAGGTTGATCATCCACAGTCAAAGAAGCTCATATCTTTTTAACAGTTCGGCCAATAGTTTTCAAAATCTTTTTACAGAGAGACATTATTATTTCAAATATTTTTTGTCTCTTGTTTGATTTCGGTATCTGCAATAGTTTAGCCTGAAAAAATTATTTTGATTGGCCGCAGTGCATTTCTTAAAACAGATGTAGTAATCTAGTTGTCCCGTATGTTGAGAAATAAATCACGAAGAGACAATTTGATATAAAGTTTATTACTAACAAGTATCTAAAGGGTGGCGCAAAATAATCTGAACCATTTCTCAACCAATATGGTTCAGCTTATTTTGTACCACCGGTAAATTAATAGATTTACAGCAAATGCTCAATGTGACCACCATTTTCCCGGATGCAAAAGTTGATTCTACGCAAAAAATTGTTTTTTCGTCATTTTTCTCAGCATACGGGACAACTAGATTACTACATCTGTTTTAAGAAATGCACTGCAGCCAATCAAAATATTTTTTTCAGCCTAAACTATGGGAGATACCGAAATCGAACGAGAAACAAAAATATTTGAAATAAGAATGACTCTCTGTAAAAAAAAATTGAAAACTATTGGCCGAACTGTTAAAAAAATATGAGCTTCTTTGCCTGTGGATGATCAACCTTTGACCACTTACGCGACACTCCTGAACAAAAAAATGATGTCAAAAAACACCTTTTTCCAGTAAAGAATCACATCCCAGATTTCATCCTAATCGCTAAAAACAATCTTCTGTTATTTAAAAAAAATAGAAATTTTTTGAAGATCTTTGGCGTTGGACAGCGCTTTAACGAAGCAATTACGGATAGAGGTAAGTTGCGTTAAATCGTCTTATTTTCATCCCCGGAATCTGTGGTTAAGCTATGGGGCCATATTTTAGAGACACCCTGTATAGGCAGTAATTCCATTAGTTTCTCTTAGCTCTGCTCAACCTTTTTGGGATCTGAATCGAAATTTACGCGACTGTGCTCGACTACGCCCAATAAAATTACTTTTTGTTTTTTATAAATAACATTTAATCTGTCAATATTTTAATTTAAATTAATGAAATTCTCTAAGTACCCATCATAACATTTACATTTGTTGAATGGTCGGTACTCAATGAATGTACTGGGTTCAGTATGTAATATTAGGAATTACTATGAAACGCAATGTTCAAAATTATAAGCCCTTCAACGAAACTGAAGTTTACTGAAAATTTTAAAAAGGTACTTTGTTTCACTTCTTTTAAAATAGCTATTTATGATACATGTGTGAAAAGCGTATGTTTAAGGCGTTTATTATGAGTGTTTACGAGCGCAGCGAGATCTGCAATCCATGGAAGTGCCTTAGACGCATTTTCACAGGAGTAAAATACAAGATTTTTTCCTTACGATCAAATATTAAAAAATATTTTATACATTTTCACGTTGCCTTAAAAAATCAATTTTATAAAACATTAACGTGTATATGATTTGGTAATCAAACATTCGAAAAACTTACTGTACTAAGGTAATATTATATCATTACTTTCTTTTCGCACTGATGTATTAAAATGACGTTTTTTGAAAGCGCCACGTGACTTCTACTTTCGTGCCGCTTGTGAACGTTTTACGACACAAAAATAGCACTTTCGTGATTTAAACAATTTTTGTTGGTAATAAACATGGAGACGAGACTCGGATGTGTGAAGTACCTCCTCATCCTATAAAATATCACTTTCGATACTTGTTTCATAAACAACTATTCTCAAACTGAAATAATAATCGAACAATAAAGATATGAAAGACCCGATAATAATTGAAATTAACATACAAAGCAAAAATACTCGACGAATGACATTACTAGGCAACGTTCGACGTAAAAAGTTTAAAAATTAAAAAAAACGATAAAACCTGATACAAATGAAATTTATGAAATCTACATAAAAATGTAAAGCGGTATTGGAACAGATAATTCAAATTGCTAAAACGAATACCGTCAGAGAGTGACGATAACAGAATCAATTTCTTTGATGGCGTCGATATATTTAAAAAATGTCATGATTATTATATTAGTGATTCCTATTAATATGACAGCTAACAATAGAATTTATAAAAACTGTAATCAAAAATAATCCTATACCTACTGTATTACCTAACCTACTTCTCAGTTTTGTTTAAGTTTTGTAACATAATAATTCAGGTTTATTACTTTGTTTTTTCGTATACAGTAATTGAATTTCTACATAAGAAAATGAAGCAGCACACAGTAAGGGAGTCTTAGATCTTCCACTACGTTTTGCAAAATTCACTCCAAAATCAGGCAGTTTCTACGTGTAATAGTAATTAAAAAGATCGCAACAAATGTCTACAAAAAATAGAATTATTGAAAATGTTTCACCTGAATAATAATATCATGAAATCAAAGAATTGGAATGTTTTAACGACGGCGAATCCAAATAGTCTTCTTGTTATGTTAAATATTGTGTAGCTTTTCCACAACGTGCTTCGAAAAAAACAATAGCCACAGCTAGCGTAAAGTCAATTATTTCCTGGATTATGCTGTCACAACTTTTAACATAATACTGTATAGATACAGAAATATTATAAAAATTTGCTATTAAGGTGCAGCTATGTAAAAAGAGGAAAAAAAATGCATCCTCTTGTTTGGGTATTAAAACACAAGTTGCAGAAGGCATCTATTCAAGCACGAATTTGAAATTTTGAAACGAGCCGCATAGCGGCGAGTTGAGGAACAAATGGGTAATGCTTGAAGGACCTTCTGCAACGAGTGTTTTATACTATTTTTCCTATTTTGCCGCTTTATACCATTTTATAAATTAAAAAATAAAAATTTTAAATTTAAGGAATTTTGCGGTTGTTGGTAACATTTTGGGGCGTAATTTTAGGCGACCGTGAAAAAAATTAATTTGAACCATATTTTTTTTATTTTCGTGTTTAATGTTTGAAAGTGAATGCAGAAGAAAGTTTATCACTAACGCCGCCGAAAATTAGGCACACATTGCACAAAAAACCTTAGAAAATCTATTGCCGGACAATAAGCAAAATAATAGAATACACAACCCAAATAACAAATTAAATAGCTGCTTGGATTATAATTTGATTAATAATCAATAGAGATTCAAAGATGTCTGTGAATTATTTTGACAGTAAACAATAATTGAGCTCATTCCATTTTGTATTGTAGGGAATCTTGCATAAAATAATCTCAAAAAATGTATTCTTATCACTTTTGAAATGTCATATATATATTTAATAATTAATAATAAAACAGGCTTATCCGAGTTCGTATTGTTTTCATATTAAAATAGCAATCCAGGTAGGTATTTAATTTATTATTTGGGTTGCTTACTATTTTGCTGGGGTGACTCGAGTATAGCACTACTTCAAACACGCTAGACAATTTGCGGTGTAGGAGCTGAAGATTTTAAAACTCTCTAACGTAGTGGCATATTGATTTCGAATGTATGCTGCCATTTACGATGGAAACTTCATTCCCTTGCAATTTTAAACAATGGCTAAACCTTATTGAACGCAATACGTATTAGTAAGAGGCAATTGGTTGCTTAGGAACAATCTGCCTTGGTTTTGGTTCTGTATTGATCATAGGAATGATGATACATTTGTATATAACGTTAAATGAAGGCTAGTTCATTTTCTTCGATTTACCAAATGTTTATCCGTATGCGCGCTTACACCATCCCGAAAACAAACTGATCTAATTAACAGCAAAGCAATATTCGGTAGTGATTAGATTCTCTGAATTATAATCAATCAGTTCGAAGCGTTTCACATTTGTGCGCTCTATGGAGTCGTAAATTAGGTTTTAAACGCTGTAGTATTTGTTTAACTTTCGGTATAATTACTTCATCAAAAGCCCTTATAATTTAACTGAGGAAAATCGAGTAAATTAGCGTTTCCTTATTTATTTGCTTTTAAAAATGAATTTTCATTTTACCAGATAAATTCCATGAAATTTCCATATCATTATTAGACCCTGCAAACTTTTGATAATTTCCAACAACACTTCCTGTCCCTAGTTGAAGTATTTCCGTCTATGCTTTTCTTGGTTGCCGTTTTAGTTTCGATTTTTGAAACGAATTTCGGTACAATGAAATTGTGTCAAAAATTAAAAACAAACTTTCTTAAATTATAAGAAAACATTGTTTAACAAATCCCTGTTGTGTTTAAGTTCATTTACTACCTACTGTTTTAAAAAGTGAAACTATTAAAGAAATCTGAAATGTATTTCTTTCATACATCATTATTGTTTTATTACTTTCTATGTACATAATATTATAGTGTTTGCAAAAACGTTTGGCTAGAAATGTAAGAACTGCGAAAGTTTATAAAATATTAGTATAAATATCGTGTCGCTTAAGTTGTACAATATGATTAAAATTTTCGATAAAGGTTGCCCATGAAATATAATTACTTTGTCTTTACGTCTTTCAACTAAACTGACTTTGTCAGTTATCAAAAATATAAGCAAGAAATCAAGAATAAATGAATCGCGTGGCTTAAGTAAAGACAGACAATTTATATTTCATGGCCAACCTACATCGAAAATTTTGCTGATCATATTGTATATGTAGGGTGTTCCGTAATTATTATTGATTAGTTACTCCTAGCGGTTTTCGTTCAAATCCCCTGAACAAACATAATTGAAATTTTGGAATTCCGCAGATTCAATATTTCTCACGATCACTCTTTAGTTACAAATTCAGTATTAGATATCATTAAATCAAACACATACGTTTACTGCCATTAATGCAAGATGAATTTTAGCAATAACCGAAGAAGTTTATTAGAAAAGCTGCTAATTCTGCATGATTTACATCCCGTAATCCTCTTATCTGCTACTGCCCTACTGCACATAGTAACGCACTTAAATCACCCACTTTCATCATTTGTATCAACTACACTACAATTGCAGAACTTTGTGATATTAATTGCTGTTCCCTGAAGTTTTTGAGAGAATTGGCGGTAACTAATCTTAAGCAGTTTACTCTCAATGTTGTTTTTTGCTTTAATGCTATTAGTGCTATTAATGGTTTGATAATTAATCTACTGGTGTCTGTTTTAACTAGGTATTAAATTGATTTGTTAGTTGGTCAATACTTTATACCTTGCTTTATAGTTAGGTAGGTAGGTACACTTCTGCAGTTGAATAAAGACCTGTGTTGCGTAGATTAAAAAAATGTTGTAGACAAATGCTGTAGTACATACCTTAAGGATTTTATAATTTATTTAGGCCCGATTGCACCAGTTACACTTAAGTAATAAGTGTCCCTTAAAAGTTTAATTGCTATAGATACAACTCTTGCTAACAATTATATCCATGGGAATTAATTTTTTAAGTGACACTTATTATTTAAGGGGAAGTGGTGCAATTGGGCCTTAGTTTCAAAAAACTATGGGGAGATTATCAAAATATCGAAATTTGTGATTAGTCACCATTTTGTTATTTGAAAAAATATGAAATAACTGTAAATAAGTACAAATGTTGTAGCGAACCGAAAGCTAATTTTGAAAACCTTTTGTTTTTAAAATATTCGCTAAAATAAGGGAATTATTATGATTGTTAAAAAACAAAAGAAATCCAATATAATAATATTACCTCCATTAAGAAACGCAGTGGCGCACCCAGGGGGGGGCAAAGGGGCAATTGCCCCCCCCAAGACCATATTTTTTCTTTGGTTAAATATTTTCAAAAATTTTTCGGTGTAGCGGGGAGCCTCAAAAGCCATTACTTAAACTTTAAATTTCACGTTGCCCCCCCCAACGTATATTTCTGGGTGCGCCACTGAAGAAACGGATGAAACAAAACAGAACTAGAAAAACGCAAAGTCGAAACTTAATTGTTATATAATCCCACAAACATCAGTATTTTAAACTGTCAAAATAAAAATAATTCTCGATCAATTCCAAAAGTTTATTTAAACAATGTAGCTATTAAGAAAGCCTCAAAAGCGTTGAAATTATCTACGACTATAGATTATAACAGTTAGAAAAATCAAGCATTCATTTGAAATCTTTAATTTGCCATCTCTATTGACACATCCAATTAATAACGAAAATTATCGATAGTCAATTATTTTTTCCTGTGGGATAATAATTATTATACTATAACTGATGTAGGATTATTTGAATATTGAAGGCGGCCACCAGCTTTCATATTAGTTGGCCCAGTAAAAAAGTTTAGATTACTATTATTATCATTAATAATAATATTTGCGTTTTCAGGCAGTGGTAGCGTTAAACCATTGAATATAGTAGTAGGACAGAATGCTTATACCAGCGCCCAACTTTGAGAATGTTCCACGGCCGTTATTTTCCAGTGGGCGCCACCGTAGCGGCCGTTTAAAGTTACGCCAAACATTTTCGATAGGTGTCGCCCCTAAAATTTAGTAATTTCAAAAATATACAATTTACAATAACAACTGTCACCGCTATCCATCTACAGAGGGCGCCTTTGCGGAATGGCATTACACTGAATATTTCGTATTTATACAAATGAACCATAATTTTATTATAGCAACCCAAAAGTTAATGTATAAAATTTAAAATCGATAAAATTGCTAAAAAAAAAAGTTTACGCAAAATCAATCGGAAATGCCAAGAGGTTTGCATGACGTTTGTTCAGAAACCGGGAAATCAAAAAATAATAAATCCTATCTGCAGTGCCTTGGAATGACAATCTATTGTTCATCAGAATGCCGCTTGTACTGTCAACGTTTATTTAATACGAAAAAAACTGGAAATCATAAAATGCGATTATTTAGGAAATGGTAACAATAAGATATCACTGAACGGCAGTTGTCAACTCCATTTCAAGGCACTAGAGATTTTCGTCAAAACAGCTTTACCACTGGTTTTACCTATTTTTTCATTACTCAGCCTTTGAAAAACTATAAAATAAAAAATGAATGCATGAGAAAACGCAGAATTTTTTCTCTACAAAAAACCTATAGGTAGTATGGCCCTTTTTTCTAAAGCTGCAATTAAGTACTTAGTAAAACTATTTTTCCTTTATTAATTATAATTTGTTTCAGTTTAATAGCTTAGCTTTCTCATTACTAGAGCCCGGAAATTTATGAAATTTCATATTCTTCAAAAATGCTTAGATTGTTCCGAAATTTAGAATTTTCACCTCTGGTAGTAGATATAGATACATTTAATTAGTGCAATAAAATTTTTCATATTTCATTATATTTTGGTTGTTTTTTTATATTTACGAAAAATTTTCATATTTTATAAAAATCTTCATATTTAGTTCATATTTTTATAAAGATTTCTATAGTTATTTCATATTTTCTTTAATTTTTAAAATAACTTTCGTAAAAGTAATATTAAAAAAGTTCTTGAGAATATTTTTGGAAAGCATCATAATGTTTCTAAATCCTGTAGCATTTCTCGGTATAATCTGTCCAAGGTAGGGTTTTAAGTGGCTCTCGGATTAGCTACAAAAAATAAGAACCTATACTAAGAACAATCCTTTGATTGTTCTCTTATTGTAAGAAGATCAATAGCAACATAAATTAGTTTTTAGCAAAGAAAAATAAATTTCAGAAATTAAACATGATCATATTTCGAATTTTTAATTTGCACCAGTAACATCCTGTGATTTCAAAAATATATTGACCGATAAAAGACAAGGGCTTCTGCCTGAAAATCTAGAGAAATTGTTAGTAATTTATTGTAACAACAAATTGTAAAAATAAACATGTTTTTCAGTGTATTTTCTAATTTTTATGTTATTTTTGAAAGTAGCATAAAAGTTTCATATTTTGCATATTACTCAATGTTTATTCATATTTTAGCATTATTCCTGCTTCATAGTTTATGTTATAATTTGATATTTTTTTGCATAACATTTCGGGCTTTACCTACTAATTACAGTTCTTTTGATAAGAGCAGCTCCGCTTCAGTAGATTGCGTAAATGTTCGTAAGAGAAGACATTTTTATAAACGTTTTATTTCTCTTCAACTTGTATTTCAGTGGGTGTTCTTTGAAATGAAGAATTAGGTACATAAAGTATGTTTCTCCTACTAATATAATAAATAAAGCTAAAGTTCATTAAATGTTGGTAACTTTGCATTAACCAGTTCATTAAATTAAGGTAAACACAATAAAATGGGAAAATGTATTGCCTTATTGTCATCTGCACTTTTACCCAGACAGTAAAATAAATAAGGAAACATTTTTAACTCTTGAGCGGCCGGTGTAATTTGTGCCTAAGTGTAGGTACCTTACCAAATATGGACGTGTAAAATGCGCGGGCTATACAGGGTGTTTTGAAACTACAGTCATTAATTTCTGGAGGCCATTCTACGTCAGAAAATATGAAATAAAGTTTCCATAAACATGGGTCCGGAAATGCTTCCTAAAGCAGCTGGAGCCGTGTGAAAATACTATCCAAAACTTGCTTTTTATTTAATATCTCAGAAAGTGTTCGAGATACATCGATCAACTTTGGCATGCGAGTTAGTGTTAACAGGGCTATTATAACGTGCTAACAACCAAAACGAAAATCTGCCAGGGACGTGCAGAAATACGGGGGAGGGAGACCCCTGCCCCCCCCCATTTTTTTATTAGCAACTATTCCGAATTTTTTAAATTAGGAATCTATTATTTAGACAAAATTACATAAAAAAGGTCCTCTTGTTAGAAACCCGTAGAAGCCACCGTGTCCGAGAAAAATTATGTGCATGAAAATTTTTGTTTTTTCATGCATATAATTTTTGAAGCAATTTTCTTTGGACATGGTTGCTCCTACGGGTTTCTAAGAAGAGGACCTTTTTTATGTAATTTTGACTATATAATAGATTCCTAATTTAAAAAATTCGGAATAGTTGCTAATAAAAAATGGGGGGGGAAATGGTCGCCCTCCCCCCTATTTTCGCACGTCCCTGCCAGATTATCGTTTTAGTTGTTAGCACGTTATAATGGCGCTTCTAACACTAACTCGCATGCCAAAACTGATCGCTGTATCTCGAATACTTTCTGAGATATTAAATAAAAACAAAGTTTTGGATAGTATCTTCACAGGGCCCCAGCTCCTTTAGGAAGCATTTCTGGACCCATGTTTATAGGAACTTGTTTTCATATTTTCTGACGTACACACTGTTCCGGGATACTGCTTCATGGTAGTTTTTTTAACATTCCGCATTTCCTATATTTGTATGACTGCATTATCATTAAATCACAATTTCTGCTGCTTTTCATTATTTCGACGAAGCCATGATTATTGAAGTGACCAGTTGTGCAGAATATAATTCACAATGAGAAACATTTTGAGTGCATAATAGTATATTATACACCAACGTAGAGAAGACATTTTTCTCAGCCGAGCTGATAAGTTTTCTCTACCGTCGTTTATATAGGTACTATTTTTTCCACTACTAGCACATTTATTCCTTTTATAATTAATCGTCTTAAGTTATATAATAAAATAAAAAAAATTGTGCTATTTATTTATTGTTTATTAACTCATTATTGGAGTAAGTATAGTGATATACCTATTATACTAGTAATTATTAATATTATTAAATTATATTATAAACCTGAAACATTTTAATTCACATTATGGTATATGCACACTTCTTATTCTTACTCAATAGGCACCTTCACCAATTCTTAGAATGTATCCAGAAACTTGTTTTCTTGATCCATCCTTTCACGATGTCGCCTTTCAACATTTGACACAATGTTATTATGTTTCTTCATGTACCTATGTGGATTAATATTTTCTTTTCTTGAAAGCAGGTTCTTCAGATGTTGAACTGTTTTCCGATTCCTGCAGCTGCTCGGGTGCTGAAATTTCAGGCTTTTGTATATAATTTTATGCATTAGATATAAGTATTCCCATTTTTTTCTATTTCTACCACTAGTGGAATTGTGTTCTTTAATATCTTTATAAGTGTTATTCAATCCTTTCCATTTGGTATCACATTGTTGCCATGTAACATTAGAAGTACCAGTGCAGTTGATTTTCTGAGCAATTTTTGACCAAACATATTTTTTAGACTTCTCTGAGCTTCTTCATGTTCTTCAACTAGTTGTATTCACAAACCAGTGCGATCATTTTTGTCCAAATTATTTTTTTGTCTTCGGCGCACACACGCTCTCAGCCTTTCGTTCTTTTAATATGTTATCTAAAATAGTTGTTGCATATACCTACTGCATCTAAAATATACAATAAGAAATGTGCTGGTTATGATCCAACGCTAACAGTAATAATTATAATTTAATAATACATACCTTCACGACCTCCTCTTTCAGTATCTTGTTAGTTTCTGCATCTTGTAACTCCACAATTATTGTATCAAGATATACTCTTGGAGTGGGGCCTTGCATACACCAAAGATAATACAGGCATAAATTTTAACCAGCACCTCAATATTATGACTGCGAAATGTTATAACCTAACCTATGAACCTAACTTGACATGATTGGAAACCACGTGACCAAAATCCGCAGTTGCTCGATCGGCTCTCATTCGGATATTTCCGAACGGCGAACGCAGTTAATAAATGCCGGTATCTACGGTATCTATGTACGTCATTGCACTCTGTTGAGTGAAAGTTGTAACAAGGAAAAAAATCCACAGATTAAAACCCTTGTTGACAAATGATTAATGCATCCGAAAAAATCTGAATATTATATTACTGCCCCATCTACCGGCCCTTTTACAGATGACAAAACTAGGCACAATCTTTACCATTGGAATAAACATTCTGACCTACTACTATATTCAATGGTTAAACGTATGATATTTCTAAACCGATAGGTGATTCACTATCGGCTGTAACTCGGAAAGTATAGTTTCAATTAATGGGAAAACTTTATTACGAAGTAAATTGTCCATGAGAAGAGCATTAAAAATAGTTTCAGCCTAATTCGAAATTTTCTAAAAAGAAAATTCACACGAAATGAAGGAAATGTATCTAGATCGAAAACCCATACAATTTTACATGAAATCCATCCATGGTCGAAGACATAGCCTCCAAGGCTAACATTGTTGTACCTTTGGGTGGAAGAATTGAAACGGAAATATATATCCATTTTATTATAATCGTAGCTAACGAGGATAAAAATCCAAAAGGAACTAAAGACAACTCAGGTCTCTAGGTTCACTAGAGATGGAGTTATGAACGAAAATGTGATAACAAAACAATTTTATTATGTTGTTGAATTACAATTATTGATCGCTTGGTTGATTTAATTTTTTAAATTATCTTAAACGTCAAAATCTGATTGTACTTTACCTATTTTATTATAATTTAGCATTATAGTAATTTATTCAATTAAGTATGTACTTGCCAAACATACATGCATTAGATTTTAAAAGCGTGTTTCTGGTGGTGCCCTTTTTATGCAGTGCCTATTGTTCCTGTTGTTTGCTTATTTGAGAATGACATTTGTCCGAATTTCCAGAGAAATTATTTTTATGTATATCTTAGTTAACAGATTTTCCTTTCAACATGGTACCATCATAAACAAATTTGTTAAAATGCATTTTAACAAATTTGTTTATATGATGGATAAATAGATCTATAGTAAAGAAATATCAACAAATATACGGTGTTTAGTTACAATTTTTGTTAAAAATATCAAAATTACGATTTTAAGAGACTGGGATCACAAATAAGGGAACGGGACTGGTATAAAGTTTATAGCCAAATGGTAGTATTAGGAAATACTCATCTTTATGTGAAGGCTGTTACTTGAAATTGCTTATAGTTATTAGCCAATTCCACTGGATCTTAAGTCAATCCCTCGACGGTTTACGGAATTTTCATAACTATGTGCTTACTGAACATGCCCTATGAAATTGCTTGACCTTTTACTAAACCTTCATAATTCTGTTCTTATGAAAACTGCAAAGCATTTATCGATTATTTAATACTGAAATGTCAATTAGGTTTTGAAGTTAAAAGTAGTATCACCATTACACAAATGGAACATTTTAACCAACTTTTTGTACTCCGATAGTCCCCAAAGGAAACATCCTGAACCTAATCAGCGGAATCAAGTTCATTGATTATAGCCAATATTAAGATTTTACACTTTTAAAATTTTACAGAAACGTAAGTTTATACTATTGTTGAAAATCTGTCATTGATAAAGAATTAGAATTCTACAATAATTGTTTCAATGATCTACCGTAGTAGTACTACTGTTAACCAGCACGGGTAATAGAATACTGTGCCATAAAAAACTATACACTAGTCAGGAAGTCGATCAGAAAATTACAAAGGTTAAATCTAGGTGGAAATTTAAGTCAAACAAAAAGTCCTTAATCAGTTTTGGTTTAGGTCTATAAATTCCTTCTTCTTAAAACGTTGGGATCACAAAATTTTTGAACTGCAGGGATTTAAGTTTTAGTGTACTGTTTTTCTGAAATTTAAGATGTTTATGAACAACATTCAAATTTTTTGAATTGTTATTATTTTAATATGTTCATCATTTGTTATTCTTTCGTTTTAAATGTTTCCTGTATACTATCTACTTATATTTCAAATACTACCTTATTTATGTGCCGGTAGCTTTATTTGTTTAATAATAATTGAACTACTTGTTTTCCGACTGCATTTTCCTATTATAGTTTTAAATTAATTATGCATGGTTAACAGATTGTAAAACTATGTACAATAGTGCATTATGAAATTAGTTTACGATTCAGAGGATTATGGCCTGACTGAATGTTCGCATGATGAGCGGTGGTCCAGTACTAAATAATTTGTATAAAAAATTTTATTTCTACTAAAATAATTTTTTAAAGCAATTCGTGTAAACATGACTATATGACGCATTTGTTGCTATGGCAATGTGGTTGTTTGGTTTGATTTGGTTGGTTAATTTATTGTAACACTTCTTGATTGCGTTTATATCGTTGTTATGGTATTTTACGGAATAATATATACTATTTTTTCTTCAAGTGTAAAAAGATTCTGTTGCTGTAAATAAATATTTCCTAAAAAGTCATTTCAACAGGACTACGCTCTCCCTTCTACCAACCTTGGGGGCGGAGCTATGGGCAAAATACTGCCGTTGCCATGGATACGTAAACACATTATTGTACTAGTTACATTATTTTCATTTTTTGACTACTAACAAAATGACTTCCTTCTACATAGCCAGTTCTGTACAACAATACGGATATTATGATACGCTTGAAGAAAAAAATAATGTTTAACACTCGGTTTAACAGTTTAAAAAATTTATGGAACCAACTTTAATACTGATTTGTGAAAAACAATATGAACTTAAAGGAAAAATGTTTAGAACTTTTAGAGTTCATTTTGTACTTATAGTAGATTTATCTCTTGAAAATATGTGATCTACTTTATTTCACTGAAAGAAGCAATTGATAATTGCATGTTTAAACTAATTTCTGTATTTTCTAATAAGTAATTGTTTATCCTTATAATTCTCTTCTAATAACAAACAATATAATGATGAATATTTATATGTTATAGGTATATAAAACCTGAAACCCACTGCAATTTTCACCTAATAAAAAGCTGGTGTGTTTTAAGTAATATAACCACACCGCGTGGAATGTGTTTATTATCTTTTATTTGGTCGCTATCCACAGTAAAACTCGTACAACGAACACGATGTGGGTATTCTAGAGGAGTCGGAAAATAAATTTTATTTATAAAACAAAACTTGTAAATTACATAAATTTGAAACAAGTTTAATCAACGTATATACAGTGTGTCTCCGAATCAACGCATGAATAATAGGCGAAACATTTGAAAATTCTTCGTTTAAATTTCATCATCGGTGTTTTAGCTATGCTTGAATAGAAACTAATGTATGTCATAATCATAATTTTAGTTTCGAAAAATTAAGTATTCCCGGGACATTTATAGAATGACGATGTCATGAAAAAACAGAATACATATTTTCAATTTTGATGACATAAATAACACACGATAAATTGATTCTTCAGGAAAGAGTGCTCTAACAAACCGTCTAAATCCGGAATAATAAAATCGGATATAAGAACTAATACAGAGGATGGCTCTCAAGAAAAACCGTCAAAATAGCCGCACTAAATCTTCAAAAGCCGGCACGGTATCACGAGCACGTTGGAGCTCCCTCTTGGGCAAAACGCGTCATGATCGATATAACCAGGTATAACAGCGCAGCACGAGTTTTCCTCCCTTCCGGGTAAATTTTCTACACGAATTTAAATTCGCTACCGTTTAAGTTGACATATAATCGTAGAAAGGAAAAAATGCGGAATGATCCCGGGCGACGATGATCTAATATTGAGGAATAAATTTCCTGAACAGAACTTAAAAATCCATTACGAAAGCTGAAGCAATGACTAAAGTTATCAAGAAAGAAATTAAATGAGGAACGTTTGACACTGACGTATTTGTGTTGGAAAGGCGAAATTCTCTTCTACAAAATTAAAGATTAAATTATACTTTCAGAACTTTATTTACATCTCTCCCGTTCTAGTTTGTTCAGGAAGCATCGAGTAGGTAATCATATCTCGTTCTTACTTTATAGAAATATTTTGCTCTTTTTTGTACTTGCATTGATTGTATATTATATCTCTATAATGGAGTTTTATTACATTACTTTAATATAAAATGGTAAAGTATACAAACAAGCACATTTCCAAATTTTAAAATGGCCTGGAATATTAGGTACCTATACATAAACACAACTCCTATGTTCAGTGGACGAAATTGCAAACTCCTATAGACTGGGTAACTCAAAGTTTTCAGTTTTTAGAAAACGACTACATCATGTGAAGCTGTTCTGTAGATCGGCTTAAAAGTCATGTCGCTGACCCAAGCTGACTCCTTATTTCCTTCTGCTTTATTGATTCAATTTATTACGTTTTTACTGTTTTAGATATACCTTAAGAAAGCTACTGCCCAATGAATAATAACGCGTTTGCATGATTAAAGCTGTTTAATTTCAAGTTGAATTGAGTTTTGATTACTTTCTACTTGTGTATACAGGGTGAGTCAATATTCACTCCCCATCGCTCGGATATGTGTTCTACAATTAAAAATAAGACAAAAATGAAGAATACTGAAATTCCGAAAGAACTTGTCTTTGCCAGGAACTTCAATCATAGGTTACATACGTGTATGAACCAAAATGGTAACAATTTTGAGGGTTTGTTAAGGCATTAGATGTTTTGTTTCCGCTTCTATTAACTCGACCCAGATAGTTTTTATTAGTTTTCAATGTTTTCTTCAATGCCTATTTTACCAGTAGGCCCGATAGGCCCGTGCCTGGGGCCCCTGAGCCAGGGGGCCCCACGCTCGACCCAACTGTAACTTTTTAAAACAACAGTTTATTTCTGACACCAAGTTTTTCGCCTGCACCGCTATTAATGCTTTCCTAATCCTACGAGGGGGGCCCAGAAGGTATATGAGCCTAGGGCCCACTAGATCCGAAAATAGGCACTGGTTTTGTTTTGTATTTGGATTTGTTAAAAAAAACAATAAATTAATTTTTCTTTTTTTTAATTTAAGTTTTACCTGAAAACGGCTTCGCTTTCGGGATTTTAGTATTCTTCATTTTTGTCTTATTTTTAATTGTAGAATACATATCCGAGCGCTGGGGAGTGAATATTGACTCACCCTTTTATAAGTTGTCAATCACCATTCAGTTTCCAGAAATATAAAACACAATTTAAATTTTCAATCTTTATGATCTGGTCATGGAGCTGACAATTTTGAACTATACGCTTGACTCGCCTCAGTAGACGCTTAGCAATACTCGGCAATACTAGTTAATATTTATAATAATAATACATGGATACATGCTCAACAATTTGCCAATTACAGAGCACAGAACAGCGATAACAAACAAAAGAAGAAACATGAGTGACATAGGCACAAATAGAAATAGAGTGGTATCAACAAAGTATAAGACAGACTTTTAAAGTGCACAAGATGCATTTCGTCATTCACCGCAGCAATACAATTAGTTGGCTGCGCAACAATGGGAATTTGCATGTGTAACCAAGCCCGTTAATAATCAATACGCCATTTACAATACTTCCCATTACATGCTAACAACATAGTAGGCATTTAACTCCAAAATGAATAACGTTGTTCTTGAGCTTACAAAGTAAAATCATCCCCTAAATAAATATGTGTACAATAATAAAATTTATTTCTCGGTTATCCTTACATCCGTACACTTAACACAATTATGTATTCGCTAGTATAGTTAAATGTAGGTAACGTATCTACTGAATGCATATTAACCCTTGCTTCTTAAGTTTGCGTTACGTAATTAACCTTAGTTACTGTGCCATCTTTTATACACTGTTAGGTACTTCGTGAATTATCAATTTTATACTTTTATTACTAGTTTAGTTATACTATCCATATAATATCTGAATATTATTTGCTTCTAAGCTTTCAGTTCACCCTCTTTAAGTAAGGTGTATAATAATTGGAGTGTTAAAATTTGGTAGATAAACTAATTTACTTGCTGAGCAGCTATGCAAATTTATACCTATCAACCAGTGGCGTAGCAGAGGGATGGAAATAATATTTAAATACGCGGAAAAAAATATCAATATCCTAGGGGCAGAGGTATCTATAGTACGAAGAATGGGAAGACAAGTATCTCGAAATAACTACAAACAAACTCACCAGAAGAATATTTCAGAATATCAATATTTCTACCTCTTTTAGGCAAACTATAGTCCCAACTTAACACTAGATTTGTTAAACATCATAATATCTTGTCTTATTCCATCGGGTAACAGTTGTAAATAATTTACAATTTAATCAATTGACCTGCTTTCTACCACAATGACATACAAGAAATAAATCAAGGGTTTTTTAGAAAGCGAGTACGTACTTTGGTACAATCGATTTTGTACCCAAGAGGATGACGACGGAACAAATAAAAATATTAACAATAAAAATATGAACCCAATATCTCTATTTTATTAAAATTTTTGGCAACATTTTGTACCTAGGTGTCTACCAGTACAAACGAAAAATCATTTTCCACCTTAAAAAGAATCAAAAGCTATCTTAGAAATTCTGTTGGGTTGGCCAATTTAAATACACATTGCGAAATACCGTTTCGGCCGACGAAGTTTTGGATGAGATGAAGAAAGACGAATGTAGGATTATTTTAAAAACTTGAAATAGGAATGTATGTAATAATGTTACATAAAATTGTTTTGCAGTATTGCAGTGTTGTTAAGTGTGCGGTAATAAATGAATGGTGGTTAATAAAAATGGTCTAAATTATATCTGCAAATATCTCGATTTTATCTCAATCCTAATAGAAAGGAAAATATCGGTATGGTAGATCGATATCGATTCGTCCCTAAATAAACAAACTGTAGATCAGATAAATAACAAACGTAAATAAAAATTATGGAAGCATTAGGTATACAATTAGAATAAATTTAATAAGGGCTTTATAAAATATGGATACGTTTCGATGTGCGTGTTATATTCACAAAGAAGAGGCAGACATACGAAAGCCTTCATATTGGACATGCGGACACCTGGTAAAATTAAAACAAAAAAGTCAACAAAATAGAAGATACTATAGTTTATAAACACGTAGGTTTATCAGGGCTAGTTTTACACAGCTAGAGGCACTCTTTTAAAACTTTTAAAATTGTGTTTTAGTAGGTACGTCGTTTACAGTAGGTACATCTTTTTAAAGCTGATTTCGAATTATTTGGGTGTATACTGTATACGACGTCTGTCTGAAAAGTAACGAGACTGAATTATTTCTCAACCGACAGCACTATAAAACCAACACTCCAGTGTCAATCGAAATCTACATTATTTATATTTTATCTTCTAGAAAGTTTCCACTTGATATCATAAATAAGTTCGATTCTAGAAGCATTTTGGTAATTGTATGTTATACTAACTTATTAATTATTATGAAAATGGGGTAAAAGAATATCGAGCACCGTTATGTGCTATCAAATTTCAGGATAACCCGCTAGAAACATTACATAGTTAAAATACGCTTTTGGGAGATCAGGTTCTACCCCGGAATAGGTTCTTAGGTAGTACAAGACAATTTCACATGGACGAGAGAGTATGACAATAAATTTCGTTCTCCACTTTCAAGTAGGTACTAAACGAATAGAGGACAATGTACCAAATCTAAGGACTATCAATATAAGATCATCTAGATCTAGACATCTAGTGGTGAGAATTGTAACATTAAACAACAACAAACATTAAATTAAAATCAATATATTTTAACTCAATACCTTCGGTATATTACATAAACCGAAATTTCGTGGTGCCTATATGGGAACTGTTGCGAAAATCCTAACAATCGTGACACACAAGGGGGAACAAGTTCTTCCTCGGTATCTGATTTTTCAAAGCACCTTTTTCAGGGAGGTAAGTTAATTTGTAATGCAGGTGTCAATAAACATTATAAATGCAGCATCATTACTTTTTAGCCAACCCTCGTAGGTATATTCAATAGTATATTATTCAACAAGAGTATAATGATAGCTATTATCCACGACGAGGAAATTGTAAACATCTGAGTGGGTAATAGCGATTATTTATACGCGAGTCGAATACTATACTTTATCTACAACTAGGTACCTAAATAACAAAACAAATTTTTTCCAATTTAGTTGTGAAAAGTCAACTTTTTGACATTTATTTTAATTGTCATATGCGGTTCATTTTATAACTAGTTATAATATGTGACATTATTTTATCACTAGTGTTAATTGTTATTGTTTACAAAACAGCAACGCGTAATTGCATAGCCAACGACCAGGTTAAAGTTACTGTTTCTAAAAAATTAAAGTCGCCGTTTAAACATCACCAAATTTAATTCATATTATGGGTTTTTTTTTATTCAAACTTACTAAATTGGAAAAAATGTTGTATGAAACAGGGGCATAATTGTGCTTTTTTCCACACGATGTGTTGGATTACTCGCTACGCTCGTAATCCAATGTTCACATCTGGTGCAATAAAGACGCTCATTTTGCAACTCGTTGCATAAATAGAAATAAAAGTTTAAAAATTTAAATAAAACAAGTCATCATACCTGAAAATAGTATATTATATACCAAGGGACTAAAGTACAACTTTTAATCCCCGAGGGTGAAAGTTTAATGCCTGAACGAGCGCAGCGAGCGAGGACAGTAAATAACCCGAGGGGTGAAGAAGTACTTTAGTCCTGCGGTATATATATTATTTTTTACACGACCTAAAGGGCTTAATTGCAAAAATTTACGAATTTTCCAAAACAATCACATATGCTGTGGTAGATAGGTGAAAATCGCAATTAATAAAATCTCATCTCAAAAGCATCGTAACCTAGGCGATTTGTAAACAACCGGTAGCCATTCTAAAATTGTGGTCGTGTTTTAAGAAAATTCCTGAAAATGGGTGATTTGAAAGATATTGACGAAGCGGCAGCGATTGTGACGTTGGATTTATTACCCCCAAAGTCGCGAAAATTAAACGAAAAAGCGTATCAAGACTTTTTTGAATGGTGTGTGGGTAAAGACATTGAAAATTACACAGAGAGAGTATTTCTCGGTTATTTTGCCGAAAAGGCAAAAATCTTGGAAACATCAACGTTATGTTCGCTCTTTTCAATGTTAAAAGCTACCATGAGAGTGAAGAATAATATTGAAATTGGAAAATTCTCTAAGGTGACTGCATTTTTGAAACGTCAGAACGACATGAAATAAAATTTTGAACTTTTTTGTCATTTGTTGTACTTTTACTCCCGTGGGAGTAAAATGGCCACTTTACTCCCTGTTATGAGGGAGTAAGGTAGGTCTTTATATATAGGTCGTGTAAAAACAATATTATTTACACTTACCACGATTATTAATAAAATTGTATTAAACAAATGGTTTGCAGTTCTAGCTACGCAGTTAATGTTTGAATAACGCTGTACGAGATTAGATCTGTTACCTTGTAATTTTTTTTATATAATTGCATATATTAAGCAAAATCAATATTACATCCAGGCAAATGTAGTTGGACAATGTAATATAATTATTACACTCCTCGTATAAAAGAATTTTTAATAAAACTCAAATGGCGGTAATCCACAAACTGAATCAAAAATATTTAATTAACATCAAGTTTCAATAATCTTCATAGAGTAAAGATACCTAGTAAGTACTTAACATAACTGCAAAACATAAACATAAAAGCAAACAAAGACTTAATTATAAACATCAAATTTATAATAGAACAGAGGAAAATGATAATATGAATTTTAACCGTTACCGTCCAAACTGATTCCCATGCAGCATGTTTAACTTGAATCCTATTACCAGCGCGAAAACAGAAAACCAAGGTTTTTCATGGCCGGTAAAACACGAACCAAATATCGATCGCGGTTTTAGTGGCCCTGGAATGCTATTGCTATCAAATAAACCAACATAATTCAGTTATGCTGATAACGATAACAGACCAGAGTTGTCGAACTGACGTGTTCAATTGATTTCTCTTTATAGTTCACAATCGCATATTGGATTTTAAACTACGCATGACAATTAAAACCGGCATGCTGCAAGATCTAATATGTAAAGATTAGTAATAATATAATATAGTGCCATTTAATTTCCTACTGATAACGGTAGGTATTTAAATTTAGAAATATTGAAGGTAATATGTATGATCTGAACTTACAGTAAATAATATCTTCTCCAAACACTTGTTACTTGGTACTGTCCCGGTTCGAGCAACTAAAACACTGGATTATAATTAGAATTATGGCAGCGACCTGAAAATTTTCCACCCTCATTCTATATAGAACTTCTGTTGTACTACATTACTATCATACCACTGGCCACACAGATTCTCTACATAAATTATAAGTCCTATCAGTGTTAATTAACACCGTATACCCCAAAACCTGTAAACGATATTTGGATAGAGAAATATACAGCAGAAAATAAACCATTGGGTTTAAATTCTGAAGATTAAGAAGGATTTTTCGTTAGCTCCGATTTCCTTAAGACTTGAAATTAAAAGGGATTGCCTTAGTTATCTCCATGCCCTATCTTCCTGTCCCTACCGAAAATAGTAGCAAAGAATATATTATTATATCCTTTTCGACATAAAAACGTTCCTTAGAAAATCACGTTTTTAACAAAAAGTAATGTTAAGTAAATATGAAATATTACTGACAGAACCAGTTAATAAACTGATAAAGCTGAATAACCAGCAGAGTAAAATAACTTACTATTTATAGAAGGTCGATTTAATATAATAGTTCTACAGTCACGATAAAAACGTATTTCCGCTACTTATAAGCAGTTAAAAGTTGTTTTATATTATACAGGATAACGTTTCTAGCCAATTCACGGTGGCCATTGCATTTGCGTTATGGAAATGTGACATGTTTTTAACAAACAATGAAATCCGCTGTTGTAGGACGATACTCTCTATTCACTTTAGACACTTGGGAAGTGTAAAGATACTCACGTCAAAATGATAACGAGGGTGATATCTTTACATTTTCATCGAACGTTTCCCATGCAGGGATATTCATGAGAATTCCGAACCGCAGAAGGTAACTGAACTCCCTCTTTGAAGTTCCGGCGCCCGTTTCCGTTAACTCTGCAAGGTACAAATTCAGTTCCCTGTTTTATATTATATTGCTCTTAACCCGATGAGGTTTAAATAAATCTATAATTCAACCGCGTAGATATTTACTATAGATATTTACACATTAAAATATATGTAATGTGGTAATCTGTCTTCCTAGTTTTATAAACAATATAAACAATATCGATTATGGTTTCAACCATTAAAATGACAATGCTATTAGTAAAAACATTGTTTGGTCATTACATAAAAAGTTTTTCCATATAACCAGGCGTGGATTAAGGGGTGGGCTAAGGGGGCCGTAGTTCCGAGTTCCCGCGGTATTGGGACCCCGACGACTAAGTCAAATAAGGTGGACACAATTGTAAAAAAAATTTGGGTTTCATACTTATCTTCAGCGATATTGGAAAAACTTTGTCTGATGTGATTATTAAGTTTCTTTCAGAAAACATACTAAAACTAAAATGTAAGTATTACGACACAATATCACAGGCAATATCCGGGCAATCCAATGATCTTCAGTTGCATTTTATACGTAGTTGATGTGCAGTTAAATTTTGTGAAACAATTGCAAAACATTTTTGTAGCTTTCACTCATCATTAGCATTTATTGTAGTTATACTTATGACTTATGACTATGAGTAAGATCAAAATCGCTGGGGATCAATCACGAGAGTGACAGCAAGGGCTTTTAATATTACAAGCTATTCTCAAATAAACAATTGTTTTAAAGTATATGGGAGGACAACGCGCGTTAAAAAGAAACCACCAACAAGGCAACAAATGTTAAAAATGGAAACTCAAAGTAACCACAAAAAAATTAGAAAAATGGTGTTTGATTTATAAGGGTCCCATTTAGACATTTATAGTCCTATAGCCCCGGGCCCCACGAAATCTTAATGCGGGCCTGCATAATATAATCATTGGCATTCATGTATTCTAGATGTCATCATTATCCCCCTTCAAAGTTTAGTTTTTAATGTTTGTTTTTTAATTTCACTGGAAAATTTTCAGGATAAATAATTACAAAAACTAAACTATTAAATCTCGCGCCATTGATTTTTATTGAAAGCGTTGAAATAGGATAACGTTCACAAAAGTTTCTACGTACCTTTGTTGAAATATTTGCTGTATGTGACAGTTCGTCCGATATTTATTATATTTTGGTGGGTGTGTATGTATGTATGTATGTGACGCCTCTAACACAAAAACTAGTGAACCGATTTTAATGAAATTTGAAATGAAGAGGTATATTGAAAATTCATCGATAAAATAAGCTTTTAAAAAAATCCGAAAGTGGAAGCGGAAGTTAGACATGTTTTTTGGTAGCGTCTTTTCAGAAGCAAAATTTTGAAATTTTTTCAAAATTTCTATTTTTCAAAATTTTGAAAAATTTTGACTTTAACGTTCCACAACTCAAAACCAATTCCCTAATCCGATTCAGCAACAACTTGTTTGAAAGTCCTTTGACGGTCCTAGGTATACCATTAAAAAGAAATTATTTCGTAAATCCAAAAATTGAGTAGTATCTACTTATGATTTGATTGATTGTTACCACAAATATTTTTGCAGTAACAGTAGCACTAACAATTTGAACATTCAAAGCAAATGAAATGAATTAAATAAACAAAATATAATAATGATTCTTTACGTTTCTTAATAAAAACAAGCTATAAATTGGAATTTGTGATTTTCCAGCGAATCAGAGTTAAACTATTAGTAACTATTTTGTAAGGATTCTACATGTAAGTAAACACTGCGGTGTAACAACAAACAATACAAAGCTTAAATGGACTGCATGGGTGTTAGAATCAAAATGTAAGGGTATCAACTGTAAAACCTAGTAATCCTTTGGGGAATAACTTGTGTAATACGGAGTTAAACTAATTGGTTTCTGGGCTCCAATCAAGGAACTCACTACACTCTAGAAATAGATATACGCGCACGTGCCTCCACAAAGTTGCCATTTAATGTAGGTTGCACTAATTGAAAATATAGTTAAGGCAAAAAAATAAAGCAATGCTTTGCGCGGCAGTAAAATCCCATCTGTTTGTATCTACTGAATAGAAACACTGAAGAGAAAAAGATGAAAGCTTCTTGTAAACTATAGTTTGAATTTAATTAAAAATATCTACCTAAGTACATTGTTTAGGTAACTGATTTTTTATAATATTATGTTACCAGTAATTAAGGACTATGTACCCACGTTAGTTACAAGAATTATTTGAAATCAACTGCATATATTGGTGTCAAACCAAAATTTAGTTTGAGCTACCTAACATTACAAGTCTATGTAAAAAAATGTGACAGTATTATAAGGGTAATGCGAGGGGTAATGTAACGTTAAATTTTAAATAAAGTTTTGAGTTTGGCTACTGCATTTTTTCTCCATTTAATTGTACGTGCTACGTTATAAGTTTCGCATGACACTAACTAGATGATGGACCAAGACGCCCTATAATCGCCATGATTGATTTATGTTTCAGTGTGCGCACATATACACGTTGTCCCCTGAAATTTTGAATACGGACATTAGAATGCATTACTTGGCGCTTAGTTACCACGCTCACTTTTTACATAGTCGAGTCAAATATTTTAAATCACTAAGCAACGGGAAATAAATAGTAATTTCTAATTGGTAATAAACAACCATGGCAATCTATTATAATTATCGAGAAGAACAAACTCGCAGTGCCTACATTACTCGTATTAAATTTCTAGGGACAACGTGTAGAAATATAAATCAAAAGGTTTCAAATTGAAATTAAACAAACATATTATTCACAGAACAATTTATGCTACAAGAAACCAAAATAAATATACCGAAGACATAGAAAATATGAAAAGGAAATGCACGGTGAAACAAATCCTAATCGGCACGGATAAAATGAAGCCGCTTATCCAAAATGCAACTAGCAATTCAATGGCGCGAAGATAGATCAACACCAGAGTTTAAATTTATTTGAGCACCTAATAAATAAAGAAAATAGAGGAGTTCAGATGAACATTAATTCACTATTTGATAACAGTAAAAAGAGGAAGGCCCTCAAAATCTTCAATTATTTGAGTTCAGGGAAGTAACTGCAGTCAGACGGAATGGATGGAAAAGCGGTATGTCAAAAGGGTAGGACAATTAGTACAAATACAGTTCTATACATCAATTCAACAATTTTCTTTTAAATAAATCTTAATAAACTACAGCTATAGCGTTCATCCATTTAGGTTCTTTCTCTTATTCAAATAGAAAATTATGAAGTAAAGAAAAAACTAAGATTAGAAAGATTATAAATTGGTGTAATTTTATAAGTTGATAGCTGTATAGTTCCAATTTTGTAATCCTTCATTCATATTGACATGGATGAAGCAACTGCATAGGTACTAAACTAGCTACGACACTGTTGTAAACATATACACATTACGTTTTATATTTCTACTTATTTCGAATCTCTATAATGTTGTCGTTTGTGAACCCACGCACGTACGCACTATTCTATTCAAAAGAAAAGCGTACAATTACTATTTCATCCCTAACTTTTAGCAAATCGAATCGGAATCGTGGCAAATCGGAATGACGAATTTCATGCCCGGACTAAATCTAAATACCCGAACTCTAGACTTCGACATCAGTTAAAATCAGACATCATCATTAACGTGGTAGTCCTCTCTACCCTCGTGGCTTTCGCAGCAGCTTTCTTAATTCTCAACCTATTCAAGTTACCGAAGAATACGCTGTTACCCCTTACAGTGCCTTTTCCGTCGCTGAATTAGCTGCCACTCCTTACGCCAATGCATAATTCGATGCTGCCGCCCCAATTACTGTCGTTCCTTACGCAAACGTACAATTCGATGCAGCTCCTTACCCAGATCACTTCGCCGACCCAGTTAACAGTTGACGCTCCAGTCACTGTATTTGCGTCAGTAGCCGTAACACCCCTTACAGATATCAACTAACCAGACGAGGACTGATATTAGCCGAAAGTCGCACTTCACGCACTATTCTTGAAGAGCGCCGTACCACACGCTGTAAAGAATATCTATTACGTCGAAGAAAATAAGTAGTCTTCCAGGATCTGCCGAAGCTTAGGATTCTGTACCAGAAATCAACTTCAGATAATTCAACGTCCCACAAAGAGCAGAATTTGCACAAAGCCAACAAGGAGCTGAAGGACGGGCCAGCACAGGGACCACCACAGAGACTTCCACAAGGGCCACCATAGGGACCACCACAACGATCACAACAAGGGCCACCACAAGGACCACCACAAGAGTCTCCACAAGGACCACCCCGACAACAAATCAAAAATCCGCAAAAGAAACAGTTTAGAGTATTTATGTAATAATTAATCTATTGTTTGTTTAGTGACGTTATGTAGTACATACAGTTCGACAGAGATTGGGTGGCTCATGAATTGCGTAGACGTGCAAGAGAGAACTAAAGTGTTTAAACAGCCAGCCACATGGCCGATAGCTGTGTTTTCTCTCTTCTTTACCACTGAGCATTCAGGAAACAGATGCCATCGTATACCGGTCAAACTGTAGTATATGTTATTTCAAATAAAATTTATTAAATCCGCAGCTATAAGTTAAGAATGATAGTTACAATTTCGTTATCAATTGCTAAAAGGTGGTAGTAGACGTTTACTTCTATCACGTCGATTGCTTAAATTATCGAAATACGAGAGCGTTAAGGAATACCATATTTGGAATAACTTCTATTCGATCGCACGACTTCTATTCGATTTCCTCCATCTCTATTCGATTTCAAGTTAGGCAATAGGGGTGAATATGTTCGTATTGTTTCTATGATTATACTTTTGAAAATATCGTAAAGGAAACATGTGGTATTTTTAAAGAGTTTTTTAAATTCAATATTATTTGGTAACCTAGCATATGAAGTCGAGTTCATCGGGGTTAATATTAACGAAATCTTGTAGATTGCCTAATAATAATTACACGCATTTCTTTTTATAAAACTGTGTTTTGCTTTTCAAAAACCAAACATGTGCACGATCTGAGCTGTATGAGGTAGGTTATGCATCACTGCCAAAAATGCTTTTATGCCAATTCGTATCCGTAATCCGTAATTTACATGATATCCACAATGGGAGAAATGAGCCACTAAGGTCATATAAGTTATATTTACTCACCTAACAGTTAATATGAGACGAAATTGTACACATCAATGGACTAAAGGGAGGAACTAAGCTGGATTAAATTCTTCGCGCATTAATCGTACACTCGTCTATCCACCCAGTTGTGATAACGCTTCAAAACAAACATCTGTGCGTGATCATCACGTGCATATTGCATTGCTGTATTGTGATTGGTTGCATAGGGCAGTTTCACATTCTCTGTTAATGCTCGTTCGTGCAATAGTATTCGAACGGTGAATGCGCTGCGGTGGAATAATACAACAATGTCGAGTTCTACTGTATTCTTTTCTTTTTATTCCTGTTTTTGAGTTGCAAGTATATTTATTATTTATGATAATTTCTAAATCAGTTGTTTCATTTTCCATATTCTGCTAAAATTCAGTAGGTAATATTTGTAAAGTATGTCTAGCAGGATTAATAAAGTTTCTGCCGACAATCCTGCAGCCATTTGAAGTAAGCTTGAGGGCCGGTTTATCAACTCCCTATTCGGTTAACCAACGGTCAATTCCCATGGATAGAAATTGTTACAAGAATCGTATCCATGACAGTTGGCTGTTGGTTAGCTTAACAAGGAGTTAACTACGGATTGATAAACCGGCCCTGTGCATTTGTTGTGGCGCGCTATCACAACTGGGTGGATAGACTCAGCTAAATAAGAATTGATCTACTTACTATTCTAGCCAGAGTACATGAGTGAAAAATTTAATATTGTGTTGTTGGATCACCATTAGAAGATATTGCTTATATTAAGTAAACCGAAATTGCCCTTTTAAACAGTTTCAGGACCCTATGAATCAAAATTATTTCAATAATGTTACACATTTCCGATACCATTTTTTAAATTTCATATCATTGTGAGGCAAAATTACATACAATGCATAGATATAATAACCTAGGGATTTTTTCACAAGATATATCTCGAAAAAAATAGGTAGTATAAGGCGATGTTTAGTTTAGTCTTTACGTTCCTACTAAAGTTAATAATCAAATAGCTAGTAGGCGATTTAATAGGAAGTAGAAAGAGCGGGCTTTAGTCCATCCTTGGGCTTTAGTCACCTATTATATGCTAATCATATATTTAATCATTTATTAAATTTTTATCATTTCATGGCATCCTAAATTATTTCAAATTTATGTTATGTTTAAATAAACTAGTTAAGTTATAACTGAATTACTTGTATCTGATGATGTCCGTAAAGGACGAAACGATCGTCACGTACAATTAAATTATTTTTTATCACTGGTTTTTCCATTTACCTCGTCTGTCAGACTACGTGTTTTCATTTATTATTATTTCCTAATACTTCAAACCGACTACGAGCTTCACTATGGATTTTAACTCATTTATTCAAGTTAATCAATATCTATAACATAATATAAACTACAAAAAATATCTCAGGTAGTACGCGCTATGAGCAAATCATGACCTCACTTCACGCTTCAACACCGTTGATTATTTGTGATTGTTAAAACAAAAATCACAATTTATCAAGGAACCCTAGTTTGATCTACCCGCTAAAGCCGGGTCCCCAATTGAGGCGTACGCGTCTCACATTTTTGTCAAAACCTTGCTACCACTACTTAGAATTGCTTGAATTTTGAAAACACCTGTTTAAAATCAGTACACGCGGAGGTTGGTTTTACTTCAACTAAAGCGCGCGATTGAAGGGTTTAATATTGCTGGAAGCGGAATAACATAACCTAATCAGAGATTACGTACATGATAAAGGGAAAACACAATTTTCTACGTCGCATATATTAATTGTAGGGACACAAAATTTAAATCGACGTTCATGTCGATACCTAATCAAAAGTTTACAAATGTTAGGTTTAAACAAGACATTGGTAGATGTAATTTAATAAACGCTTCACTTTGAACCCGCCAATTGCGAATTGTTCCTTTCCAAACAAACGTGCAAATAACCGTACCACCTACGAGTCGTACGCCTCAATTGTGGGCCCGTCTTAAAAGGGTAAAACCGCAGAAATTACAAACTAGGCTACTACGATTTATTTGAAGGAACTAAGGAGCTAGTGATCCTCTGATGCATAAATGCAGTGGCTTAGTATCAATTTATTAGTGAATACATTTGAATGCTCTAATTCTGATTTTTGAAGTGGTTTATAATAATATAATCTACCAAGCTACCTGAATATATATAACACAGATGTGCATAACACTATGATACGAGATATTTAAAGCAGTTTAGACCTGTAACGACAAAAGCTTGTTCACAAAAGATTTTATATTATAAAGGATTAAAATTGCGTAACGAAATGCGTAAAGAAGCCAAACAGACAGCTAACTTATCTCAGTTTTGTAAGATAGGTACCTACTTATGTTTTAACTATGTAAACATCTTTTTATTTAATAAAGCACATATTATTATTATTATTATTATTAACAGCTTACATCACAAATAATTATTAAAAACCACTTATAAAAATAATAATTAATCTAATCTTTAAAATCGCTTTGGAAGTATTTTCAGGGGATACAAAACACTAAACAATTCGTTTTTGTATTTCACTTGTTCGTTATATTACTTCACCGTTCCCTCCAAACCAAGCCCGTAACACCTTATTCGTTTATACCGTAAGCGTAAACGAAACGTCATTTACTTCCATTGTTTTCTTTAATTACTAAAGTATACAGATGAAATTGACGGTGATTGATTATCGAAGTAATTCCCTATTGTTCAATGTAAATATTTGTTTCTTAGTTCCGGTTTCACTGAAACCCATCTCACAGTGTTTATATAGTACGTAAAACATTTTGCATGATTTCGTTTTCTTAATTAAAATAAACTAACGTAAATGTTAAATTCTGGAGATAAACTAGCGTTTCATATCACTACAAAAATCGAAAAAAATTTAGGGTCCAGGTTTGTTATGAATTCAATTAACGATAACAAGGAAACGAACGCTTTACAACAAAAGACAAAACTACAGAGAAAGTACCTTAATAATAATAATAATAATAATAATAATAATAATAATATGGTTTATTGAATGTTAATCATTAGAATGTTATTCGCCGTTATTCTTACTACATTAATTGAAGACGCTAACAAAATTTAATTATTTAATAATATTTTGGATATCATTAATTATCTTTATCAAGTTCAATAGACTTAACGAAATTTCTGAAGATTATGATGGTTGCCGATGATTGGCCGATGGTTGCGTACACTGTAGGGCAATGAGAAAAAAGTAGAAATAATCTCAAAACAGATAACCTGTAGCGGCAAAACAACCGTGGAAAGAAAAGTTTGTAATTTCCATATGCACTAAGGTGAGCCAGGCTGAACCACCACATTTATGGTCAAGGTGGGTTTAACTTTATCAGATAACCTTCATGCTGTTTCTAGAGAATGATAAATATAAATATTATTATATAATATTCAGTTTACTCAAATCTAGGTTTTACTAATTTCAGTGTTCGTAGTAATACAAATAACAAAACAAATTAAGAAAAAGCTGTCAGTTTTTTTCTGTTAGCAGGTAACAAACATAAATTAAATATTTTGGAAGCTTTTCAAATTTATACAAACACACAACAATTCTCCTTTACTGGCAATTTTGGAATAGAAGCTATCTTAAATGGAATCAAGTAGTTGCTGAATAAATCATTATTCAATTGTTATTATAAGATCTTATAAATGATTGATGTCAAAATACGTATACAGCAAATAAATCTTGTTATTTCCAGTCTAGAATCGATATTTTATTTAATATTTATTATTTATATAATTATAGATTTTAACAAAGTAACGCTTGAAAACGTCAATATACTAATAACATAATTATTGTGTAATAATTTCAGTAATCATTTTTAAAAAAATAGAGCATTAGAGAGAAAAATATGGCAAACGATAATCATCAAAATAAAAGTATCGATTTTTAAAAATAATTATTTATGATACAACTAGAAAATTCATAACATTTCTTCGGAAAACCCTGAAAAAGATTTGACAGTGCTTATATGCAAATAGAGAGTTGGTTATTATACTCTGCCCAAGTAGAATATTATTTGAATACTTCCTGATTCTTTTTAGCATACTCGCCCCGTATAGTATAGCTCAGGATTTAACATTGTATTGAACGTTTCTGCTGATTCCTTCTCGCCAATTCAACTTACAGGAATGGTAATACCTACTGCTAATAGAAAGGTAAAATGGCGCTAATAATAAAATTAAATGTGCTGTATTTATTTTAAATTACCGATTTAAAATTTTACGATATTTAAATATAACGTGCCATGATTTTCAAATTTTACAGCATTTGTCAAAAATTTGTTAAATTAGTCATTTACAGAAATTCACTAATTTATGCCAACGAATTATCAAATTGTTTGACAAATGCTATAAAATAAGAAAATCATGGCACGTTATATTTAAAAATAGTAAAATTTTAAATCGTTATTTTAAAATAAATATAGCACATTTAATTTTATTATTAGCGCCATTTGAAGTGCAATTATTTTACCTTTCAATGAATACCATTACCATTCCTGTAAGTTGAATTGGCGAGCAGGAATTAGCAGAAACGTTCATTACAATGTTAAATCCCTACGTACACATTTGACACCGGCCACCCAGTATATCTATTATCATTTTTGTTTTCTATAAGTGGTTGTTTCAAATTTGGCGGTCATGTATGGTCACAACAAATTTATTGATGATATTTTTAATTTTTGTTCACTTCCGGTTGAGCAACAAATGACCCTAATTCAATTTTTAATACAACACCGTTTTTTGAATGCAGAATATAAAACTACATTCAAAAACAACAATATCAATGTAAAAAATGTATATAAAAAAATTTAAAAAGGAAACTATTATCACAAAATCAAGGTTAATTTGAAAGCAATAATTTTAATTCAGGCTGCAACCAAAGCTCAGCGTGTGATCCATTCGCGTTTTGGCAATAGGTAGTTCAGTGTGTTAAATGAAATCTGGATCATTAAAATTTAACATTAATTTATCAATGTTTTCAAAGGCAAGTTGATTTTGTAATATTTTACTTTTTTTAGTTACCTTTTTTAATAAAATCTAGATGTTGATGTTTCTGAATGTAGTTTATTATTCCGCATTTGATAACGTAAAAATATACCGGGTGCTACAAAAAAAAGGTACGAGTAATTTCTCGCTAAACTGAAAGTGAAACAAAAATGATAATATCAAATTCTTTATATCCTACCATATGCTCCTGCTAAATTTGAAAATATGCTAAGTATGAAAATAAAGGCCATTTCGGAACTTTGTAGGTACTAACCCTATATTCTAGTTGTTGCGTTTTCTCGTGGACCTTGGCAAGAGCATCGAATTTGTTATAGAATGAGATGAAGAGTTAATAGTGAAACCTAAAAGCATTCGGCATTCCGAAGAAAGCGCGCGAAATTGGAAATTATTGTTATAAAATAGAAACATGAAAAAGAAAAATCAAAATTACATGAAGACAGATACTAGGTATACCCATTTTGACTTGGACAGAAAAAAAATTTAAATCCGCTAACTGCCTAGATTAAATCCAGTATACCGACGGGCAATAAAATTCATATACTTTTAGGTGGGACAGTCGAGGAAATCGTGTTGAAAATTTAATTTATTCCATTTTTAATATTACAACCCCTATCCAAAATTTGATAATTAGTTGGCATAAATTAGTGGATTTCTGTAAATGACAACAAATTTAACAAATTTTTGGCAAATGCTGTGAAATTTGAAAATCACGTCATATTTAAAAATCGTTATTTTTATAATAAATATAGTACATTTAATTTTATTATTAGCGCTATTTGAAGCGCAATCATTTTACTTTCAATTAATACCATGACCATTCCTGTAAGTTGAATTGGCGAGCAGTAATCAGCAGAAACGTTCAATACAATGTTTAATCCCTATGTACCTACACCTTGGAGACCGGCCACCCGGTATATCCGCGAATCACCTACTGTATCTGATTGTATCTTAACAATCATTTTCAGCTGTATCAGAAGTAAGTATGAGATTCTATTTGCATGGAATAACAGATAAAGATAACCATCATTAAGAATCGTATTTGTTTATTCTAATAAATAAAAAAAGAGAGTAGGTACCTATAACGTTATTCATAAAATTCCGAAAATATGTAAAATATTTTGAAATTTTTCAGAGTAGAGTAATACCATGATTGCTGATCCATCACTAAGACAAGTAAAACTTTGATCACCAATTACACGTACGAATATGTTAGTTCAATAATTTATTCATATTTTCGTATTTCCTTTCCTACAACTTTCTTCATAGTGTACCATTTTTATGATAATTACTGCTAACTACTAACAACTGTAATAAATTATTATGAATAATTTTTGCAATCCTTAAAAGTTCTTTATATTAATTAGCCTATAATTACGAAGTTACCGCAATGAAAATATTTCGCGTCTATTAGGTACCTATACAAGAAAATTAAGTAATGATATATTAACAAGTAGGTACGTTTTATTGTTAATTTAGAAATTCACATGACTCGACGAAATATTCAAACAAAATAAATATATAGCAAGACCATTACAAAATAATGTACAAACTAAATACTAAACATAAAAAAGGCTGTTTATTATCATGAACTGTAACTATATAAAACATGAGTACCATTTACTTTTGCTAATTACGTGTGTATACTTAAACAACTAAACCATGTCCGTGATGTTATCACAATTCAGGAAATGAACCACTTCGATCTGCTGAAGCAATAAAACATTCACATACAGGTTGCGTGTAACGTGTAAGCAACGTAGACCCATCTAAATTTAGGTTCAATTTAGACAGACGAAGGGTCAGGTTCAGGACTAGTTTGCAAGGTGTAAACAGGTCCCTGTCTAAATAACTAATGACAATTTGTTGCTCGGTGCTTTACAACTACCTTACCTGAAGGTAAAAATCAGCAAACTTTTATTGGTTAGTTTAGCTTCAATATTAGTAGCTATATTAAACTTAGAAAGTAGCAGACTATATCTCTACAAATAAATGATAACAATCGTTAAAACATTACAGGTACCTACTACCTAAGAATGACTTGAAAAAGGAATATCTTAACCGATAATGTTAGAGCTGTAATTACCAGATCACAACCATTATCGTGATTGATTAATAACAGTATTGGAAAAATGATGATGATTATGTTTCGTGTAACAAAATATCAGTAAATCTTTTAAACAACAATAATTTTATAAAACTAATTACAAAATAATCGTCCTCATGACACTTTACAAATAAATGCTTCGTTATAAAATATTAATATGGGTAATTGCTATTGTAGTGTGTGGTGTAATATTTTTTAATATTTCAGTGACAAAACAATAATTATTATATCTACAAGCGCAGGTAGGTATATGCAATCAGGGAAACATTTACTTTACGCACTTTTCTAATTTGATCACATAAAATTAAGAACTAAATTATATTTCATAATCGATCTTCAATCTGGTGAAAACTATCCTTTAAAATGCATTTATTTTTTCATCTCCAATCACGTTACTCTCAATAAAAAGATAAGTGGATATAACAACGTGGCGTTTTGATCCGCATTTCACCCTCTTCGATTCAACATACAACACGGTTAGTCATCTTATTATAGTAACTCTTCGAATAAATGCAAAACCAACAATATTAAATCGAATTCAGGTGTATGTACCTACCGACTGCAACCGCCGATGATGCAGTAATCTGACCTCTTCCTTAAACTAGAAAGTGTACTACTTCAGAACCAACTTCAGAACATCCTGAACAGCCAAGCCACAATAATTATGGGTAACTTTATAATCGGTACTACCATCATTTAGCAGTAGTTGACAAGTTAGTATTGGAGACGTAACGGCAGAAGAGAGAAATTGATTTCGTTCTACGAGGATGACAATTTTACGATTTAATACATCGTCTTTACGCGGATACCAGAACAACGGTGAGACAACATATTTTGAAATCTGTCAATTACCAATGCCACTGAACGCAATGAAAACCTTTAAAAATTAGATGAAAAAAGAGCCCGGGAAAGTTTGCAACACTTCTGTACTGTTATTTTATGTTTTAATTTGAATCCGTTGATGGTAATTTTCATCCGTCTTTATTTTAATCTTTGCCTCGAAATCGATATAAAATCAAGATTGGTTCCTGTTATTATTTCACCTCTCCCCTTTCCCTTGTACACAGGTGTTTAATTTATCATACTTACTTACCAATGTTTTCCTTTATTTACGCATCTATAATTACTAAAGTTAATAACCACTTGTTGATTCTCTAAAATATTATATCCTATGAAAATTCAGTGACATCAATGTTTTCACTAGCAATGATCAATCTTGGTAATTATCTAGCTGTGGAGCTACTGTAGAGATAATTTGGTAAAATCTGAGAGATTCGGAAATCACAAACATTTAACATCCTGTGTCTGATATTATGGCTTAACATCTAAGTCAGGGATACCCAGGCGCGATACTGCAAATTTCACGTTAAAAGGTACGATATATTCGACAATGAATGTAACCCTTCACATTGCTAACCGTAATCCGTTAGGGGATGGTCCCAATCTTCAATTAAAACCCATACTTTTTGTCATTTTTGTTTTATGGGAATTTATCCTAAATTTTACCGGCTGGCATCAACCTGGAGAAATTCCAGCATCAACAATAATATGGTTAATTTTTAAAATTTACAGGAAGAAACGTGATGTTTATCAACTTCAATATTTCACCTACAAAATCCGTCATCTGTATTGTGACAGATCAACGCAGACGACGATAAAAACATTTAGGCTGTCCCGGAAATGGTGGGAAAACTTTCGGATTTGGGTAATTCTAGTAAAAATAACGTCACAAGTTTCCATAAAAAATATCTTCATACGAAGATATTCTTTCTTGGAGTTGCGCGTTGAAAATCGATTGGAAACTGGGAAAATAACAAATATGAAAAAGCCTTTAACTACAAAAACTTTAGGAAGCCTAACTAATAAGCTTCCTAAACTTTTTGTGATTATAAATATTTATGCACATAGAGATATGGATAATTTTTTTTCCTGCACCGAGGTCTGTAATATGAATATCTCCCTGGTGGTGGTGCATACAATATTTTATTCATTAACAGTATGATAATAAATTGTTTTTCCCGCTACCTGCAATGTAAGTACGTCTTACATCCATGGTTACAAGCTGTGTAAGGGCCTCATAACATTTGTTGATTCGGTTGCTATTGACAGTGCAACTTAATAATTACTTACATTCCTAGGAACTTAATGAATGACATGCAGATTTGATATTTTTTCAACAACTGAATTATAGTTTAGGAAATTTTGAGATATCAATATTTTCGTTTAGGTTAATTAAATAGTAGTCTTCAACATGGAATACTCACACCATAAACTGGCCGCAGATTTTAATTTCTGGGATATTTTGACCATATAAGCAAGCATGACGTTTACATAGGCAAGCATGACGTTTATATAAGCAAGCATGACGTTTCAAATACAACCTCCAAATTTTTTTACAAACCATTTTTTAAAAAATTCATATGTAAACTCATCCGTTTACGTGATTTCTCAGGTAATAATGTTAAACAAGCAATATTTGCTGCTTCTCCAATCTCCATTTTTCTCAGAAATTTTGGATCACGCAAAATAAATGTTGTTTTTCAATGTGACTTGTAATTGTTTGTTTGTTTAAAATAGTAAATAGCATAGCAACGGACATAGGAATCTTCAAAATGAAAATTATTACTTAAAATTTTTTAATATTAATAATCTTTTACAAATCATTTACTGCGGTAGCGGGAAAAACATAATAAGTAACTATATAACGTTTCGGCCCAACGTTTCAAACTAACGTTTCATACTAAAAATAAAAATATGTGTGTGTGGTTGCTTAGCCTTAGACGCTGTTTGTAGTTGTATCATGGCCAACATGAGATTATTCAATATTGTATTTATTCACTACAATGATGATATAGTTTACTTTTCGTCATGGAGACAAAACATGAAATGATATTCTTAACTCCCTAGGGATCTCTCAAATTATTTCTCCCTTAAACTTCTGCAACTGTTCAGAAGACACTTACTAAACATGGAAAACTTGGAATATATAAATCTAACTACGAGAAACACACACAACTAAACACACAATTTATTGAAATGAAATACGGAATGCATAGCAAATCTGGCAAATACCCCAACATTACAGAGACATTTACAACTGTGACATGATTTTTCACCATCCGCTCATAAAATCGCTCATATTCTTCTACATAGAAATAGAAATGCTTCAACTTTTAGGAACTAATGAGTAATGATTCGCTAGCTTTTTTGGCTGTTTCAGCGTTTCAGTCTCATTTTGAGGATGAATACTGCTATATACTTTTTGAAATTATTGTCAATTTACTAATAAATAAAGGGTTGTTTCACATTTATGAATAACTTTTTTGTTGTTTAAAATGTCATATTACTTGAAACCTTTTAGGATAGTACCTATATCTGAATATTGAATAACGCTCTTGGGAGCTCGGCGGCAGAGAACCCTCAGGTTTCCTCGTCTCGAAAAAAATGCACACTATTATAGTGCCTTGCATATATTTCTTGAAAAATAATTTGAGGTGCTCTACCGTCGGCCGTACCACCAAGAATATTATCCTATATTCAAATACACTGTACTAAATAGATTTAAATAATGTGACATTGGCCCAAAAATTATGAAACTCGACAATAGAATAGTTACCTATAGCAAAAAATTCATTTCAACACTTAATAGCGAAATTCTAAGTAGCCTCTAAGTTACTTCGAAGAAAGTTTTTTATAGAAACCAAATCCGAGATGAGGTTGACACCATTTCCGGGGCACCCTTTATAAGGTTATTTACGAGTATTGATGAGCCTTAACAACAAGTGCAACCCAGTATAAACCTGCCTATACCGAGTGGGTACTTTCAAAGCCGAACATAGGGGAATTGCATTGTAACTGATCTTTATATAGATTCCTGCTCGCCATTTAAACTCACAAGGATGGTAATGTCTTTATTATAAAAACCCTCTGCTCTACTGAATACTCGTTATTATTCATATTATTTGATATTAATAACAGAAACATCGACTGATTTCAAATAATTTAATTGACAGATAAAAAAAAGTTGACAATCATAGCAACCTATATTATTTCAAAATAGCATTATTTTATAATTTTTTTTACAGAAAAAGATAACTAAGTACTAACATTTATTGGTACCATCAGATGCGCTGTATTTTTGTCGTTCTATTCATACCATTACCATTTTTGTGGGTTTAAATGGCGAGCAGGAATCTATATAAAGGTTAGTTACAATGCAATTCTCCTATGTTCGGTTTTGAAAGTACCCAGACGGTATATAAGACTAAAATATGGAACTATTTTGATCTATAACACTATACAATTACAATTTATAATCGAAGTGACGTATAAAAATGTAGGTAAGTTGGTTGCCTAAAACTTTTTAAGGGCCATCATCACTCGCGAATAACCCTGTATGTGGCTGTAAGCATTGTTCAACTTTTCCTCCGACCGGTTTTATCCAAACCGAAGTATTGATTGACGGAACCTCGAGCTATAAAAACATTGCTACTAAAGAATTTGAAACAAAAATAGAGCTTCCATTTGCGTGCAAGATTTAAATTATTAATAATTCCGTAAGGTAAAACGATCTTAGATTAAACGCAGTGAAGTGGCCGCGTTTTAAGATGTAAGCGAGGGTATTTTTAAAGATATCCTCAAAAAACTTTTTAAGTTAATTATGCTCCTGAAGGAATTATGGAACCTGATATGTTTATACAACGGTAATTTATATCCCAAAGCCGCAAATCGGTTAAACTCAATTTTCTTCTCCGCCAGCATAGCATGTTAATGGCATGTTTTCTAAAATGCAAATCTTTAATTCTATTAAACTTTTTATTTGATTAAGTCCTTGCGTTGCGTAGATAGTAACTAATTTTTCTTCGACTTCTTTTAAACAGACAATTTCACTATTATCTTCATGCTTCCTCTCTCTTTTACATTTTGCGCAGTAACACCACTAGAATTTTCATGAGGCGCGGAGTAGAATAGCAGCAGAAACAGCACCCTTAAAAGGCCGCATATTGTTGAAGCTCATAGACCTTTTATTATAAATTCTTAATCTTGCTATCGCAGTATTAAAGTTTTGTTAAATTTTCGAAAGTGGATGTAAAATTAGTTAGCATAAAGGGTATTTTGATGAACACTAATAGTTGAAAAATCAGCAACAGCAACAGTAGACGATAATTGATTTCAAATTTACACCGTGGTCAGGCGAGGACAGAGTTCGTTAGATTTATATAAAACTACGTCGATTCATAGATAACTTACAAATTTAGTGGAAAAATAAATATAGGTTAAACTAGAAGAATGTGGAGGGAGCATTTAGCCGGAACAGGGCCTAAAGCGTTTGAAGATAATGACCATAAAATTTAAGCTAGCGATTATGGTTTTCTGTGTATCTTTTATATATTTCCACTGAGGTCTGTAACCACACAGACTTATACCAATGCTACATAACATGTAATGCCAAGATGCACAACCTTTATCGATAGCAGTGATACGAATCATCATTCCAGTTGTTCCTGTTTAGTTTCTGATTTTATAATTAATTTTGATTACTTAGGTAGACTCAAATGAGAAGCAGTGTTGAAACTCTCCATTATTTTTTTATTTCCTAAGAGCTAGAAATCCATATTTGACTAATAAGATATCTTTTTCGCACGAAATACCACGTGACATGTTAACTATTTTTATGGTGTTATGGCGTGAGCTGTATTAAATCAATGTTCAATGTAATAGGTTTAAGCAGCAAAAATTTCACAGTATACTCAAAAGAGTGTCAATTTAAAATACGAACTAATAATTTCTTTATTAGTAATGTTAAGGCGGTTTCCAACTCTGCATTTAACAAATTATGTCCATATTCACCCATCATTATATTCACACTTGCCAATCCATCAAAGTCGATTTCTATACTACAGTAATTAAATGATGTTGGCTTGATCTGGATGTTCTGGTAATTTTGGACTTACAGTAGGTAGAGCATGTAGCTACAACGTCTAAAAAGATGCCAAAACTCCTGTATTAATCATTGCTTCAATTTAATAAGCCCTAGACTCTAAAGTCTAGACTATCAACTAATACAAAGTCAAAATTTGTGTTTAGTTTTCGTGGCGTAGAAAACTCTATTATATTATTTAGTGGTGAAGAGAGTTACACTGTTAACGATTTTATAACATACTTTGAAGAAAATAATGCTTCATTACAACGGAGTGATTTGGAAACTTTCATTTTTGCGAAAAAATCATTACGAGGATTAGCTAAATTATTTAAGTAAGGCAGTTCACAAGTTGGAATTCAGTGAGGCTGAAGTGACGAGCAATATAAGTTGCACGAGATGTTAAGCAAAAAGGAAATAAAGAAGGACGAAACCGTACCTATACCTACCGATATTTTCTGGAAATGGAGGATAGAAGTATAGTCGTGGCAAAAATGGAAGACGATTTACTACTAATTCAGCAGGTAATAGATGGAAAAGAAGACGACACGAGAAACATAGTTGTATTATTTGAAGCAAGTGCAATCGACCAGTTCAAACAAACAGTTAAAAATGTAGTTGACATAAGCACGTTTAAATATTCCGATAGTGCTGGACACTACCGGACGAACGGGGCGGATAGCCCTACCCGGGCGCCACAGTCATGGAGGCTCCAAAATTAGAATAAAAACTATTAAAACCAATGATAAGGGGCGTCGTTAGGCCCATTTCGCCTCCCCTAACTCCATTATGCGTCCCCATACATACAAAGAACACCTTTTATCAATTTACGATATTTCCACGAGGAAACGCGAAATTCAGGATTTGCCCCGGGCCCACATTTTCCTTCGCAGGGCGCTGTTGCTAAACGGCCAACCAGTAAAAATAGAAACAAATTTTAATTGCAGAATACGAAGTTATGATTCCACCAACTGTAGTTTAAAAGATGGGGATCCGACTTTAAAACCGTAACGGACCCAAGCAACCGCTCATGTCTCGAGCTTCACGAACAAAAGTCAGATGATAAGGAATGTTGGCAACTCGCACTTTGAAGCTCTAGCAGAAACAGGAATTTAGGTTAATCTAATTAGAAAAGACGGCTTTCCTATAACAGTACATGTGATGCCAAGATGCAACATCAATGGAAAGCATCACAAACCAGAAATTGTTTGATCAAAAGGACTTGATAAAGAAAGCAATTCATATATAAAAAAGAGTAAATGATAAACTTGTACACATAGCTCCAACAGAAGATGAATTAAATGTCACTGAGACGGCGATAGAAGAATATTAAAAAAATGTTAAAATGCTAACAGAATCAGACAAGAAATAGACAAATAAAATTGAGATAAAGATAATTATGACAGACAAAATCCACATTTACAGTCGATCTAGCAGGTTATCATTTAATTAAAAGGAAAATACTTCAAAACCAAGGGAAAGAATGCGAATTATTTGAACCATGTAGTACCGAATTCGCAAATGCATTGGCGATAAGCCGAGAGAAAGATCATTCTCCAAGGGTATGTGAGGACTACATGAAAGTAAATCAAAACAATAACGACATTCGTTATAGCGACGAATAGAGACGATTATTTAGCGGAAAATCCAGTAATAATAATAATTTATAAACCAGGTTTGAAAATAGATGCAAGCAAAACAAATTATGGTGCAGCGATATTGCAGGAATCGTCGGAACATAACAACGAGCATCCGATATTTTTCATGAGTAAAATATAACTGCAGCTGAAATGAATTATAGCAGCGATGAACTTAAAGTGTTTGGAATAGTTCAAGCCGTGAAGAATTAGGTAGTATACCTTCTCGGATACAAATTTAAGATTATCACGGACTGCTCAGCTTTCGAGAAGTAGCCGAATGGGCGCTATTACTGGAAGAATGATTACAGATCATCAGAGAGGCATGAAGTCGTAGATCAGTAAATCATTATCAAGGTATGCTGATTAATCAGGAATGGCCGAGTGTAGGATAGCATAGCTAACGGTTATAACCTACCGAGGTTGTTAGTAGTTGGTACATTCTGTGTTACTTATTAAATTTTTCACGCTACCCGTAATAAGTAGTTTATCTTGACGTATTTAGGGCCAGTTTTATAAAGTCTAGTTGACCGATGGTTGGTTCAACGACGAGCAATTGTCAAGGATACGATTCTTAAAAAACAATCGTATCCATGACAATTGATCGTGGTTGAGATAACCGTCGGTCAACCAGACTTTATAAAACCGGCCCTTAGAGTTATCAAGGAGTTTGTATCTGTTTCCAAGACGGTATGTTTTGTTCATTAGTTGCTAAGGATAATCTCGACGTAAATATTTTGGGGTTCTAGAATGGTAAGTAAATTATGACCACCGTCAATTGCCAATTGCCAAAGAAGTTTGTTTTGAAAAATATAATTTGAAGGCAAGATATTAGCACTAACTGAAAACTCATATACGACTCTTGTACCGAGTAATAATGTAAGTGAATTTGCCACGACATCGTCATCAGCATTGTTAAAATTTTCATACGTCGAGTTTTTCTTGTCCTTTTTATTACATGTTGAGGTCGAACACATTCCCAGCTTCTTCTATATCGTCTACTTCATTTTCAGAATCACTTATTTTATTCATTTTACAAGCACAACGAAACTCTGGTTGTAAACTGTTTACAGATTGCCAACAATCGACAATACGGCAACGTGAGGTGAAGTGACTATTATCGCATTGTCTACTATATGAATCTGCATTATGCATTAATTTACTGAAAATGCTTTTTACTGAATCCAATAACTCAAAAAACATCATAAGCATCACAATAAAGGTTAAGGACTGCCGATCTCAGACAGTAATTGAGGAGCATTCACGCAAAACTAAACAAGTCCATTTTTTGAGAAATTGAGATTTTTACAGATTCGTGTTCAGTTTGTACAGCTGCACGTTGTGTATGAATTTTGTCAAGCAAAACTGATTCTTTACCTTGTTAAACGTATGGCAAAGTTTAGACTTTCAGACAAAACAAGATAAGTCCATACAGTAATGTTAACGTATACATAACCAGGCAAAACTTGACAAGTCCCATGTTTTCATATGCCATGACCAGGTTTTCCAGTCAAAACTTAACTAGTCCAATTGGAAACACTTTGAAGTAGATTTAGTTGTATATTTCTTTACAGAGATATCTGACTACTAGTAGCTAAGGTAGTATATAATGGGAGAGTGTCAATCTATAAAATGCTATAATTTTTTTACACGTGTGATTTGTTGAAACTGTTATATTGTGTTCAGCGATTTCAGCTGTAGTTTGTGTTTTGCTTTACGTGTAGTAGTCGTGGGGTTTATACGTAGATTTGATAATATAATGGAAGATGATGCTGTATTAGGGGGTGACGCTAGTAGTGGATCGCGGAAAAGGCAGTCAAGGCCAACAAAAAGAGACATGCGTAAAAGAAAGAGGTTAGATATTTTGTTGAAACTAGAAGAATTACTAACTTGTAATGCTTAAAATTTTTACTGACGTTTACTAAAATTATATTTTTGTACCACTTTTAAATAAATATTCAAACAAAACTAAACAAGTCCTTAAGTTTATCTAACAAAACTAAACAAGTCCACGCTATTCAACCAAAACTAAACAAGTCCAAATCGAAAAAGTGTTTTTTTTGTTACATAACAAACCTAGAAATCTGATATTTGGTACCTGTAATCACAACATAAAGACCAATCTATATACTGAAAAGCAAAATTTTCGGAACACAGAAAGTAGCCTTTATTGAAATTTGCTTCTCCTGAAAAATTCAACCAAGTGGACTTGTCCACTTTTGCGTGAATGCTCCTCAATTGGAGTAGTCGCTTCGTTTCTCCTCCAGACAACGGTCTTCGATTGATAAAATGTGCTTATACCATTCTTAATAGTTACCTAATATATTATTTTACTTTTGTACATAATATTATAAAAATAAAGAATCGTATATAACAATTGATGCAGTGAAGGTATTCCACCGGTAAAGGTTCACACGTATAAGTGTTATTGTTAAAATTTTTGTAATCCTACATCTTTACAGTACCCACCTTCAGCGTTATCTGTAAATTTGGTATTGACGCACAAAAATAATTTGTTATCTCTTGCAGAAGAAAGAGAAAATTTATTATGCCAAAAATTAATTTTTTCGGATTGTACTTATAACGTTTATAATGTCTATGGGGCCATTACATTATCAAGTGAATCGATCACAGCTATTTCAGCAGAGCGGGTAAATTACAGTTACTCTCAATTCTACAACAGTGATCGTTAATAGTAAATATTCGATTAACTTCAAGGGTCTGCTTTACATACACAGGATTTCACGGATAATCTAGCAATATTACGATTTATTAAATTCTTATAATAAGTATCGATTTTGTACGCTAAACTGAATTATCGATATGCGTTGGAAAAAGATTCGAAATCTACCGGCATAGCTATAAAGAACCTTTAATTTAAAATAATTCCTCAGGCGATTCTGAAATATGTTCTTCAATAAAAAATCGTTATCATCCATATACAAGATACTTCTGAAACCTATGAATTAAGTGTATGACGTCAATTTATAATTGATTCATGTCCACAACTGACATATTTTGGTTTAAAGGAGTAATTTACTACTTTCTGCTTCTACAAATTGTAGTTGGGGCGGACAGTTCGAAAACAGTTTGCAGACTGAAGTGCAGTGACCAGTAAAAAACAAAAACACAGAGGCGGGCTCGTGTTCTACAGTTTAAGATAAGGATACACTTTCTGGTCGAAATTAAAAGTATTGGAACTATTTGATAAATTCTTTAGGCTGCATTTTTAGTCAGTTTCCGACACAAAGTTAATTCTCAACGTAATTAGTTGAATTTTGTTGCTCCCAACAACATTAGGATAAAGGAGGACGTTGGCTATTCAAAATGAAAGGCGTTTTCAGTGGTTTCTTACTAATGTGGCGGTGGCTATGAGAGTCGTTAATCCAAGTGTAAAAGCAAAACTGAAAACTACCTACTAGAGAGTCCAGGGGTCTGATTCTCGAGTTCACATATGCCTGCAAGTCGTAGTCTTAATGATATCGCGGTGTTGCCAACCGTACTATTATTTTAGTACCGCGTAGGTACCATGAGCTTTAGAGAGTTTTTGAGCACTGTACGCTAAGAGTACGGTAACGCTAACACTAACGTCTTTACTAAGCAAAACAATATGTTGCTTAGCAAAGCAGTATGTTGCCTAGCAACGACGTTACCGTTAGCATTACTGTACTCTTTTAGCGTACAGTGCTCAAAAACTCTCTAATGTTAAAGTTGACAACACTCGCTATCCGACTTTCTAGTGCGCTAGTGATATTATGTATTAATTAATACTAGGTTGACATTTTCCCATGAAACAAATATTAACAAACTTAGGGAAATTTTCATGTTATAGGTAGGTAACAGTTTTCTCGCGATTGGTGTTTTGAAAATAAATAAAAATTAGTAGGTAACTTGAAAACCGATTTAGATAACTACGGCGAGTTGGGGCAATGTTTTTCTTGCAAAAATATAAAAATATCGTAATTTCTGATATAAACCGAATGTATCGGGTAATAGTAATATAACTGATGTTGAAGAACCTTTCATAATAATGTCCTTTACCCTCAAGAGAGAAAGGACAATATAGGTACCTAGTATATTTCCCTACTTCTAACAAACTCTATATGCCACTTTACCTTCCTCACTAATTATTCTGAATTACTTTGTTCTAAAAACCAGGTCATATTTTACAGGGTGTCCGGAAATAACGTTACGCTACTTCGGGATGTGATTCTACATCACAATTTACAATCAGTAAAAGAAGACATTTTGGGGGCCACTTCAAAGGGCCGTAACTCCCTCAGAAAGCATTTCCGTACCGCTCTTCATAAAAACTTTTCTTTATATTTTTTGATGTACACAAAGTAACGTAATGTTGTTTCCGGACACCCTGTATAAAGGTATAATGTATAGGTTATTCACCGGTGATGGTGATTCTTAAAAACTTGTAAACGCAATCCAACATACATTTTTCCAATATCAGGTTTTGTTTTACTTTTGTCGGTACACAGGTCGTTCTGCTTTTTGGTCATGTTTAAATTCATTTGAATATATTCTAAGTTTATGATTATGCTATATGGTGTCTTAGACCGTGGTGCTTTTCATCTTTTGTTCTTTTTACCTTAAATAATTTTATGTGGTGGTAAATTCATTACTTTCTTGATTTCTGTTAATTTATAGTATGATTTGAAATATTCTGTAATATTCGAAGATGTCCTGGCCACTAAGAAGAATATGTTAATGTATTATTATTAATTATTTCTGTCGTGTCGTTAAATAAACGCAATAGACCCGATTTAATAAAACCAAACGACGCCACGTAATGATTTCAAAAATTCAATTTTATTTGTAAAATAAATTTTTTTTGCACGATCGGTCTTTTTTGTTAACTTACTAGATTCGATGCCAGAACAGTAAGCTGCATTTACTGGTTGCTAGGTGTAACAAAACAGTAAGTAATTCACTTACCGTTCTAGAACAGTAAGTAGTATAATTCATTGTATTGTAGACATGATAACTACGGTTACCGTGGTTGTCAGTCAATTTATAAAAAAATAAGGTTATTAGGTACTTTTATCATTTTGAAATATAACTATTTTAAATCAATTTTTTTTTATTGCGATCGTGCAAAAAACGTTATAAGCATGTCGAACGTTAAGGGTTACCGGTCTCCGACACTAATTGAGGTCGTCGCTTCGCTCCTCCCCAAACAATTGTCGTCGACCGGTAAACATCCCTTACCGTTCTTAATACTTAATATACTATTTCTATAGCAGATGTTAAAGTGTGCTATGTTCGACTAAAAATAGTTGATCAAGTATTACTTTAACCGCAAGGGTAGGTAAAGTAACACTTTAACCGCAAGGATAGATAAAGTAGTTTAATTTTCTGGAAACTCTTAAACAATCGTTAAAATTCATATTGCTACTTATTTCATTATTTTCAATAAGAGAGGATTATGCGAAAAATGTGAGTTACAGCCATTGTGTGTAACAGCAATTTGGTTAAATTGGAAGTGCAGATAACTTTTGTTTCCAGTTGGTACCATGCACCGTTTGATATTTTTCAAATCTTCATCTCTTTATTTACGTAGTAAGTAGACCTACACAATTTTAATGGTAAGCGCATCCAAAGATTGGTGAAACAGTCAAGGCGTCAAACCGCAAAAACATAAAACAGCATAGAAATTAACGCAAATAAGAATATTCTAACTGATATGAAATTTTTGCAACGTTTGGCTATACATAGGGCACCAGCATCGCACTCATCTGAGGCTAACGCTTTTGTGGAGTCGTAGATAGATAATAATTAAACCCTCATTATGATAATTCGCATTAAAAATGTAAGAAATGAATTCAAGCAAGAGTTGTTTTCGATAGTAAAATTTTTATTTTCAACCATATATGTAATGACAGCATTTCTGACATTTTTGTAGGTTGGAAACCTGACGTTTACTAACTGTCGCCGTCCAGCCAGGTGGAAAGTGATCACTTTCCACCTGGCGGGCGGCAAAGTAAAAATATCAAAATTGTAGTATTTTCATTTTATTATTCGAAACATATAGGAAAAACTAATGAAACTAATTAGTAGTATTCAAATTAATTGTAACATTGGAGTTATTATAAGTAGCAGTAGAAATATTTAATATTTATATGCTTAATTTTATGTTTCACTGAGAGAAACGTCAGTGGAGCATAATCAAGTAGGTTGTTACAGTTATACAGGAGTATGCTTTTGTCAATATGTCGTTTTTTTTTTTCAAAATATTAATATTTTTTATTGTTATTCCCGTCTGTTTTAGATGGTTGAAAATAAAATAGTATACAAACCACGGTGGAAAGTTTCATTTCTATCTGGAGCATTAGCTGACCTCGGCACTTCGTGCCTTGGTCAGCTATCTTAGCTCTCGATAGAAATGAAACTCTTTCCACCTGGGTATGTAATATACTATGAAAATTTAGTTCTATTATAATAACCGCATAAAAAATATCTGAAGGTGCTACCTACTACGGAGTTTACATGATCTATTCGCCGCGCTGTTTGAATTTATTATATGTTTCTTCGTAGGTCGTAGTAATAAGTAATCGTCAAGTATAATGAACTTTTTATACATTTTAGCTTCTTTTAATAGGTAAGTAGCGAAAGTTCTGCCTCTGTAGTGCAGTTGCTTTAGCACAATTATGAAATTGTCCACAAACATGACACATTCAAATCTTTCAGCCAGCGAAATGTTTAGTAAAATAAGTAGGATCCAAAAACGATTAGGTAATACTAATCTAGATACACTAAGTTATCTCGATTTGTAAAAACTCTCGGTGTCGTGTAATAAGTTATAATGCATAAATATTCCACGTTAAGGATTCCCACCGTATCAGAAATAGGGGAATCTATTATATTAACCCCAAACACCAAAATAGGCCAACAATAATAATAATCCTAATAGTTCAATATAGATTTAATTCAAAAGTCACAGAAATCGTTGCGGCATGATTGCATTACAGGACACAATGAGGGGTAAACATGATTTACTCAATTGTTTCTCTTTACAAAGCAGCTTTTCAATGCATTCCTTACACGCTCAGTAAAAGCTGACAATATTTTCTAGCGTGACGACGTAATGGGTATTTGCGTGACTACCAGATTTACCGCACGTTTATGTACAGTGGAAGTATTATTTAGATCGTTATGAACCATGACAAAAAGTTATTTTTTTATTTATGGGTAAGTAAGCGACTGGATTATTCTTTCAAATCTATTTAACTGCGCCTCCAAAGTTAGTTTTGCGATACAACCATTTGGAAATACTCTGAGGGACCAATCGTTACATTTATATGTAAATATCTGTAATGCCATAGTTAGACTAAAAACTAATATACTTAGGTAAGAAGATCTATGATAATATTGATGATGATAATAATAAATATGCCCCGAGTAACATTGACTAACAAGGTTAGAAATCCAATATCCAAGTACTTTATTTGGATAGTTAGACTATATTAAGGTAGGTTTACAGGTTACTTTAGTTAAGTTACTGCATCGATTCGGTACCAACATTATATAAACTAAAACGACCGATTATGAAACCTTAGGTAGGATTATGTTACAGTTACTTATTATTCTTGGTGTAAACTTCACGGGGAGTGCTACCTATAATGTAAATACTAGTGATAAAATTAGGATACTTTATAAATTATAGCAATACAGCATTGTTGACAAACTGTAATCGCTGAATTTCTCTTCTATAGACAAAGATAAGAAACACTAAATTGCATTCTAACGTTTAGCTGTTTCCAAATTTTTGTATTTGTGTGGTTTACAGTTTACACAGGTTAACATATTATGAACAAAAATAATTCCTAACAATATTTGTAACTTTAGATAATCACACTTTAACTATTACTTTTACCTTTAGCGAGCATTGTAATTTACAAACTTTCTAGGGGACCAGTGCAATACGACAATTATTAAGAGGGGATATCAATCAGTGAAAGTTTACAATCGTCCTTCGGTGCAATACTGTCTCACCAAAGACTACTCTTTGGTCTGAAGGCCAGTAAGCCAATTAAATTTAAATATCAGATACCAACATGGGAGGGTACAGTTAATTAATTAGTAGTTTATATTTTATGTTGTGTGAGCAAAACTAAAATATTATAATAGTGTGTCAATGTTAAATACTAGTTAAATCGAGTTATATTATACTAATTTTATAATACATTTCGTTTCTCAGCATTTGAATGCATACGAAATCACACTGCCACAAACACTCATTGCGATCAATGGATCAGTGTGTTTATAATTATGCTTCCTATCTTTACTTTTCCTTAAAAACCATAGGTTATGAAAAGAAAATCACCTTCAAAAGTACTAGTAAAGACTAGTAAACTAGTAACTGCACTACCAACTGGGCGTACAGGAAATATGTAATTACGGTGTTGGGACATTTTGTCCCTAAGACGTTTGATCACTAGGACGTTTGATCAGAGAACGGCATTAAGATTAATTATTAATATTCCCTGACCCAGTTAATTTATGGATTATAAAATGTAATTGAACTAAATTTGCTAGATGGATTACATTAATAGCAGATTAAATTAAGTTATGGTCCAATAGGGTTAGATTGGAGTGCATAGACTAACAATAAAACCAACTATTAGAGTAAGCGACAAACCCTTCACTTCATCTCTTCGTAGCATTATAGTTACAAGAATAGCTTACGTATTAAATATTATGGTCGACTTGACATTGATGTGGCGGGTGCATCTATAGAGCTTACGTTCTATGTGTTACATTTTTCAGAAGTATTCGTAATTTTTAAAAGCAAACGCATACCAAACAGTCTTAAAGTCACGTGTCTTCAAACCTTTAAAATACAAAGTTTAAAACTGAGCCAAAAAAATTAATTTACGCATACAATACTGTGCTATCACCATCAGCATTTAAAATAAATAAAACATTAACAGTAATATCGTTGATGCTTTGTTGGAAAATTTCAAAAAAAAAACTAATAACACAGAATGAAAATTGGGATAATGAATTAGCGAAAATGTTCGGCAAAAGCTTAAACAATAATTGTATATACATCCAAGTTGATATGATATCATACTTGATGAGGAAGTCATCCTATCAATTCATAGTGCGGTGTAAATGACAATGCTCTCCAGAACTGGGTTATAGCAAGCGGAGATTTATTTTCCTGGCGCTTGCATTTAATAAGCGTGGAAGTGCTGTAATTTGTACGTAATAATGTAGCGTAGTAAGGCTATTTTATGATTATACGTACGCCTGTTCTACACCCCACCGGATTTGTTGTAGATATGTGGTATCTCATCACTGCTTGAGTTATCAGCGGATATTGCAACCGCAAGTACCACAAGACTTATTCATTTTCAATTAAAAAACTGCAAAATATTTAACCGCTTAAACTTTTAATTAATTATTAGTTTACATATCTATAGAACCGTGCACCGATAAAATATTCCCACATCCAATAATTCCTACAACATCAAATGAAGTTTCTAATATTACTAGCTTTACGAGTTTTAAATGTGATAGAATATGGAAATTACGTTTTGTAATTTATACCTACTATAATTTCAGTACTTAATTAATTTATGATTTTTTGACGCATATAACCGCGACCCTATGTTTTTTATGTAGTCAAATGTAGCTTTATTCCCCGTTACGTAAACAGCAAGGAAAGGGAGATCGCTATCATCAAAAAATAATCCTTTGGAACTAACTGCAAATAAGAACAATATAAATAAAATTTAGATCGAAACAAACTACCTATTATGCTTCAATAGTAAGCCTCTGTTCAGTTTCTTATTTAATGTTTGGTTACAACTGCTTGATCAGAAAGAACAATTTAAACATTTGATGTGACATTTATAATAATACACCTATTACTAAAATTAATTAAAATATTTCGTAATTTAGAATCTACTAATTATGAAATTAGTACTACTCCATAATAATGAATTGTCACACGAGTATTTGTAATTTAACTTTATTTTTAACAAACCACATGTGAAAAGAAGAAATAGCATATTAAATATTCTCAGCATTTTGATTAATAGCGAACAGCTACGTCGAACAATAATTATATGTCACTGACGTCGTATTACTAATTGCGTTCTTTAAAAGCATCTTGTTTTAGAATAAAACTTCACGTGAAACATTACATGCATAATAGGTATTAGTGCATCGGTTACAATGTAAGGCAATTTTTGTGAACTAAGCATTTTTCTTATTGATTTTGATTTGACTGGCTTTAACATATATTCTAGCCTAATCTCAGAAATTATAATTCTAGTAAAAATATAACACTGTCTAAAAGAAATTACAACCGCAAAAATATACCTATGCAAAACATTATTGTATATTCACATACAAAGCTATTTATTTATTCAAATATTATTATCTAAGTATCTAACAACTTAAGAGTAAATGGGAAGAGCGAGAGAACAAATAACTAATCATTAACTGTATTGATAATTCCGTCATCGCCTAATCGAAATCTCTTTTCGCTCATAAATACTGGAATATAGTAAATTAATATTTCAGGTAACAGCTAGTTTTTGTTAGGAAGTATAGGATAAATTCTTCAATAATTCGGTCAAACACAAGTAAGAGCATAGAATTGATTTCATAGGGAAGTGAATTGTTACAAATCGTAGTAAATGGATTATAAGCATAGATTTTGCAAAACCTGGAAGGCTCACCTGTGACACTGAGCAGCGACATCATGCGGTAAAGTGTGTGTGAAATTGGTGCAGAAATGCACTGGTTACTTCTAATTCCTTAAGACATACACTACGTCTGGTTGAAGCAGGAAAAGCGCTGGACCCTGGACGTGCACCCGTCCCCGGGTCATGTTTTCTCACCGTTTTTTTCACAGCACATCACCTGGCAATCGCCTACAAGTAACTGCTACGGCCGCCATCATGCAACAACGTTATCCCGAGGCGTCGTGCGCGTCGGGGCGCTGTGACGTCATTACTATGGCAACACCCTCGAGGTAAGCGGCGACCGCAGTCACAGTCCACCTTCATGAAAAGCGTCACTCATTAATCATTAAGCTATCAACGATAAAGCTCTGTTATACATGATTATAATCATTCAATGAGTTAGAAAAAGCTATTTTTTCAATTATCCAAAGAGGTCGTATCTGAACTAAACATGGACGAAAACGCAGGCGTCGGCTGAATATTAAATTCAACTGAGAAAGAATATGCAAGAAATTACAAGGTATGAACTGGATTTAAAAAAAAGAATAATGCTGTAGGTATGATATGCAACTAAGTATACATTGATAAATAAAAAGTAAGTCTTGCTTTTGTATGTTTTTCACCAACTAATGAAAATTCGTAATATAAGTAAGAGAGTGATAGCTACAAATTTAGGTTAAAACCGTTTAATAGAATACAGAAAAGGCTACGAATATTGATCACTTTACAAGTTGAACAGAACATATAAAACAAATCCTTTTTAATAGTTAATACATTATTATCATTCAACTATAATATGTATTACTGGCATCGCTGACAAAAAGATAATTACTAAGAACTCTGGTATCAACAATAACCTAAGAAAATGTTTTGTAAGTTGTTACATCTAGAATTCAGCTATAAATCTTACGTTAAAAATGCTAACCGCTACGTCACTTTCTCGTTTCTTTCTTTCTACGTGAAGATATGAAAAACTCTTCTTCAGAAACACGATGGATATTGGATGTAAAGGCGCATGCTTGAGTATGCTCTACACATGTACTTACTACTACATCACGATGTCGCTGTATTAGAATACCATATCCATATATTTTTTTAAATATTGTGGAATTGGAAATACACCCCCACGGTTTGTATTTAACGCTATTCCTTTCACTATACACATCCCCGATCTCACTAATCTAACGAGCAATCCTGTAAAACGCAAATACACCAAAGTCTAAAAGCTTCATTTTGAAATATTGTAAAGGTACCTACCTACTGGATTCGGTAACCAACTCATATAATCCTGAGTTTCAAGTAATAAAATTTGATTTACATATTTTACAGTACCTACCTATTTTGTACGAAGCTATCATTTAATAAAAGTTTCAAATGGTAGCAAAAGATAAAAATAAATTATTTAATTGAAACTGAAATTTAACTATATATCTTAGGACCATGAAGATTATTAATTCTCATTCGTGCAGTAAATGTTCTTAGCAGAAAACGGTAAATCTGTTAAAAATATTTTGACTGTAAGATTGTTATTCGAGTGAGTTTGCGGTTGACAGGAAAATGCAATACAAAATATGTGTTAAAAATTATGTAACGAGTATTCAAAAAATGTATGTTAAACTGACTCACAGTTCAACAAAAGTTGGATGGCATCTGGCTCGTGGATGCGCAGTGGTAAAGAAGAGAGGGAACATAGCTACCGGCCGTGTCTCTATTTAAACAGATTTTTCTTGTTCCACTACGCAGTTCACGAACTATTCAATTTCTGTTGAACTGTATAGTATACTTCCATTTAACTTATATGGAACAATACCCAACTAGATAATGCTTTTTTGTTATAGCTAGCAGACCGGCATTAGTCGAAGCCACACAAACGGTCCTGAGGTTAGCATGTCTGCCTTTGGGTTGGATGATGGTGGACGTAAAACCGATTCATGGTGGTAATATTTTTATAAATATGGAATGAATATTAATAAACATGCCTTCTTTTTGGATAGAAAGCAAAATTGTAGGACTATAAATTATTCTGGTTCATATGTCCCCCACCTAACAATTAATTTAATAAAAGCCAAAACCCCAGGCCCGGACAAGTTTGTGTTATTCTATTTTCTCATATTCTTTTTAAGAATCAGGAAGTTGCCAAAGGCCAAAAGTAACTCCATGATTCCACCCTGCTTTTCTCGGTTCAACGCACGAAGCAATTCACGATTCTAACATGACCCACCCTTGAAAACCCTCCCAACTATATTAACGCGTTGACCCCTTGTTGCTCCAGAATTTTGAAAAACCCTGACTACAACAAGGAATCGAAATCCTATTCAATCGTACATTTTAGCTATATGAACATCTTATACTATGTGATAGACAATTAAAATTTGCATTCAACTATATAATAATATATGTATAGGGTGTTTCATTTAAAATATCAAAGTTGTGAATAGCAAACAGCATGTATCCGTGATATACATTTAGAATGCAAAGCTGTATATTGAACAACTTTTATATTTAAACTTTTTTCATATTTTGACTAATACAGGCGCTATAGGAGGATCAATTTCTGATTGTCAAAACCTCGTAGAGGGCGCCACAGCGTAATTCTGGCATTCATAAAAAAATGTACCTAATACTAAGCTGCATAAGTGTAGAAAATTTAAACAAAATCGTGTGGCCAGTTCTTTTGTAATAATTTTTCAAAACTTTCAACCTTTTTGGAAAAGCGCCGTTGCGGCCGTTTTTGAATTTACTAAACAAATTTTTTCTCATCATGTAGTACCACCAAAGGGCTTTCAAACAAGTTGTTGCGGCTTGCGGAACCTGATCAGATAACTGGTTTTTGAGTTATGAGGCGTTAAAGTCGAAATTTTGAAAAATTCATAGCGGCCGCCATTTTGAAGTTAGAGAGTCCGGCAAAAAACTGTTTCCCTTGAATTATGGTCTTCTTTCATAACCCCTACCCAGATTTTCAAAATTCCGCTTCTGAAAAAAATGCTACCAAAAAAACATGTCTAACTTCCGCTTCCGGTTTCAGATTATTTTGAAAAGCTTATTTTGTCAATGAATTTTTGATATACCCCTTTTCATTTCAAATTTCATCAAAATCGCTTCACTAGGTTTTGCGTTAGAGGCGTTACATACATACATACAAACTTTTGATAAATTTTACAAACATTTCTAACCGCGAATCGCAGTTTTCTTTTGGTTTGTGCCTTTGCGAATGCGAGAATACCTTTGTAGAAATTAGAAAACCCGTCAATATTTTTTTAGTACCTAAATTTCCGGGTTCTGGCAATAAACATTTCCAGAAATATATCAGTTTCATCAAGTTTAATTATAACTAAGTACAACATTATTGATATATTATCTATGCTACTCTACACTATAGTGTCATTGATTTGTGCTTTTTGAATAAACCATCGTAATAGCAATATGAAATACTTACGTCAAAAATTAAATAATTTAATCTAATTTTTTAAGCAACTAGATAGATATTTTACATATATTTGATATCTGTATTAGATGATTCTCCAATATGAATCTTATATTATAATATACCTGCATCTTGATTAATTTTTTTAAAGAATCTGTATCTGTATTTAGATAGGTACACATTATCGGTATTTACCCAACACTGCCTAACAGCACGTCTAGTAGTATGGTTCTAAATTTTTGCGCTACTGTGCTCTATTTCATTGTTTACCGCGGCTGTTTCCAAGACAGTAAGTTATGTTTACTAGTACTAAGGATAAAGTCGTCGGTAAAATTCTTTGGGGTTCTAGAACGGTAAGTAAATTTATTCAAAACGAATGTGCCATGTAATTTGATAAATTAATGTCAGTCACAAATGTCAGTTTAGTTAAATAAAATGAATATAATTTTTAATGTTAGTTAAAACAAATCCTGGAGCTTTTAATTTCTCATTTCTTGTAACAAAGTACGCCAGCAAAGATTTTTCATCAATATTTGTACTTTTCTTGGTACACCAATTTTTAAAATGATTGTAGGTACCTTCGTAGCGTCTCTCTAGACTTATCAGCAATGAGAACCGAACACCCCACATTCCAAGCTTCTTCTATTTCGTTTTCGGAATCATTTTCATTAATTTTTAGCACGGAAGTCAAAATAATTTTCACAAAAAACTGCAATGGCGGTAACTGTTTACAGATTGCTATAGAAACGCAATACATCAATCGACAATACGGCAACGTGATGTGGAGACACAATTATCGCATTTGAATCTGTATTAGTTATTAATTTATTACAAATTCGTTTTACCGAATTCAGTAGCGCAAAAAACGTCATAAGCATCACGAACGTTAAGGACTACCGATCTCAGACAATAATTGGAGTCGTCGCTGCGCTCCTCCTCCAAACTATTGTCTTCGATCGGTAAAATGTCCTTACCGTTCTTAATACTTAATATACTATTTAGTGGTTATGAGAAAGTGAAATTGTTGCTAAAACTTAAAGGAAGTGCGAAATGTTATAATTAGTTTTACTAAAAACTTGCCATAGAGAGCGAACCAATATTATTGATCAAATACTGCACATTCACAACATATTTTAAATGTTCACACATAGAACAAATTGCATTTCTACATGCTTAAAGGGTACTGATTCACACTAAAAGCCATAAAACAATTTTGTTAAAATAGAAAATATTTATTATAACACAAATTAATTATGTTGACATAGCATACCATTAATTCCCATAGTTTTGCTTTTATTAAAAACAAAGTAAGAATAACATAAGTTAATAAATTAGGTAACATTGAACAGAAAATTATAATGAGTGTGGTAAAAGTCTATTGGTAAATTAAACAAAATTGATTTCAACTTAAAGATTTGCTTAAGAGTTTTTTGTTAAATTGGGTTCCACACATTATTTACTGCGTTTTATACGGTTTTATACCAGCGAAGTCTAAAACAAGATTTATTCTACATAACTTATTTTTCAGATGAACAAATTAAAAAACAATTGAAATCATTCGATATATTCAAGAAATTTTGTTTACAATTCCCGAAGAATTTCTTGCTAAGAAAGTAAAACATGAACACTTTCTTTCATAATTGTAATTTGTACAAATAGGTAATAGTCCACTTCCATTTCCATGTGAGGTCAGGATAGTCAAGGCGGCTGATCCGTATAGGCAAAAACGGATTTGACGATTATCTAAGCAGCATTTAAAGTTGTATAATGTTAGTCAAATTTCGCAAAAGTGTGTCATTAATCTTGTGTTTTACTGTTGTTGGGTGATATAGTATCAATGTAAGTGTAAATAAGTTCCACAACAACCCAAAACTCGGACAAAAACGATATTACTGCCGCTGTAAATGACTAGTGATTCACAAAATCAAAAATAAGATTTAGAAATCAAAATGGAATAATAAAAACATATTTACGAGTTATAAGAGTATCTTTATACGTTTATGGTATTTCTGGACATTTAATCAATATACATATTGTTTTACAACGAAAAGTAGCCACCTTCAGTATCTTTCAAAACTATTGTTTGGTTGAAAATTACCAAGACATGTCAACAAAGACGGCAAAAAAATCCGGACGTTTGTCATCAACTCCTTACCTGTCACAGGCACCCCCTCTAAAATTTCAAATGGCACCATAACATGTGTGGTACATCGTTGGAAAGGTAATTTCATTAGGAATTCATTCTATTGTTAATTTTGTTATTCGCTTCAAATTGAGACATAAAAAATTAAAATCTATATGTTTATTTCGGTTATGCGTCTGCATAGCAGCACCTAGATGCTTTTGTTTCGCAAATGTTCGTTCTCTCTTTTAAAGTCGTCTGTATTATTGTATGAAGTTAACGGAAGTCATTTTGAACAATTACTTTAACGGTAATTGCTATATTCGGCAGCGTAACCGAAATAAACAAAACAGTTTGCAAGCATAGTTGTTTTGTTACTTTTTATTAGCATTTTATTGGTCTTTACAATACAAAAGATTACAAAAATATTGCATAACATAGAAAATACAGGTCACCAAACGTAGCTTGGCACTCGGCAAAAATCGGAACTAATCATAGGATCTAGTAATTTCCAAGTTTCGTACTGGTAACATTTAGACAACTATCATCTTGACATGAAATTGTTAACCTTATTTACGTTAATGAATGAAAATAAATCTGTGGCGTACCAAAAATTGCCAATTCAGTGAAATCAAATATGATCACAGCGCCTTTCATAGCCTACTTGGAGTGCCATGCTACGTTTGGTGACCTGTAAATAAAAGAACGATAAGAAGTATTAAGAATTTTTAACAGGGCCGAACTTAGGCCTAGACAAATAAGACAATTGTCTAGGGCCCGTATTTATACAGGGCCCGGATCGAGCCGGGCCTTTATTTTACATTTCTATTTGTAACCTAAAATCTTTCATCCCACTTACAAATGTCTAGTTTAAAATGTTTATTATTAAGCATACCTACCCATTGAAAAATAAAAATTATATGGCACAACCTATAAAAAACATCCGGTTGCAATTTATTTTATGATGTCTTATGACACCAAATGTTTACGCTTCTGACCTTCCGTTCCTTCAGTGAGCATAGTCTTTTTTTTTTGAGGATAACAATTCACAAAGTTGTAGTTGTTGAAATTTAGGTGCTTGTAAACTACAGTAAATGCAAAACGTGTCAAGTATACCCTGCCGAAGGGATTATCATTGCAAAAATTCATCTTAAAACGGTTTTGAAAATGCCAAACATCTTACTTTAAGTATTACCTGGATATCATTTACTATTTTACCAGCACTTTGAGCTGACAACATAATCAAGACAAGTTTTGCATAAATTAAATATAATTCTTCAGTGAACGAAATATTTAAAATTTTCTTCGCTAATCTAGAATCTTCCGATATCGATATGGGCAATATGGACGAGTTAACCGAAAATTTAACCAAATTTTATTTTCGTTTTATGACCTATTTTTGTATTGTTCCTAATAAAATAATTTTTTGAAACCGACCGTGTCCCTTATATGCATCCCCTTCAACTGAATTTTATTTTTTAATAAATTTTTGGTGCAAGTTACATAGGCGACCGCCATTATTTAAAATCATGTCACCAGTAAATCTATATTTAGGGCCCGTGTTTGACTCTTTTGTCTAGGGCCCTCAAATGTCTAAAATCGGCCCTGATTTTTAAACGTCATTCTGGGACACCCTGTATCTATATTGGATTGCATTTAATTCTTCTGGGAATATTCATTCCAATATTAACATTCTCAGAAAAGAACGAAGAATTTCAAATATTTATATTCGCTGTTTGCAGAAAATTTCTTGCAAAAAGTACAACAGATAATAATTTTTATCTACTTTACGTTCGTACTAAGGGTCTTACGATACGCGTTTGCGTGTCGTAAAGGACAAAAGCGGGTGCTATAATAAAAATACCAAAACAGTGTAATTTTTTTCTTTACATTGGCAATCCTAATATCTCACTCACATTCACAAGTATAAATAGACAGATCGAACTGTCATTGTCAATCAATCAATCAACCAAAATGACCTAAAATATGTTTATTATGTATAATTTTTGTTTAATTTTTAGGATAAAAATACAATATACACAGGATATGATGTAAAAATAAAAACCAATGACGTTTCAAATTTATAAAATTTTTCATAGCCGCCTTTAGTGCACCGCGCACAAATGTTCACAGCTGTCACGAAATTCCCTAGATTTTGAAAATTTGCTCTTTTTGTTTAAAAGTGTGGAAAAGTAGATAAAATACTGTATGATACCTCGTTTATAACGCATTTTGTGGCACTTACTCTTTTAGGGCACTCCTCGCTCCGCTCGTCGTGCCCTAAACACGTGCGTGCTACAAAATGTGTCTTATAAAACTCGTATCATAATATACTATTAACTAAATCGGTTTTACATACACTAGTTACCTAATAACTACAAAAAACAATAGTTCATTTATGAAAGTCGATTGCCTTAAAATACATGCACTAATATGGGAAATTCAGCAGCAATAAATGGTGTGGCTAAGTGACGATATGGAAATACTCCATTCCACAAACTACCTACCTACGACAAATTTTATGATTGTCTATATTATTTTCAAGATTGCAACATATCTCATAAAATTTTACTCCACATTTTAGCCACTGAAACTTCTTCAAGTAGTAATTTGACGCAACAAACTGTCATTAAACAAAATGGCTTGACAACGGTTTCGCTATTTTGTCACAGTTTTGTCAAATTACTAGATAGCCAACTTTTCGTTGATTATAAAACTTTGCCCATTAGATATACAGGGTGAGCCACGAAGAATAACCAATTATACTCTTTCCACACTGTCACCGTTTCCTCCAATGCATAAATAAAAAGAACATCAAAAAAAGGTTAAGCGTTTATACTTCACCTTCAGTTTACATTTACACAGTTTACATACCAGGAGAAACATTTATAAGACAGTGGTGTTTATTTTATTAATTATAACATTTAACTTGAAATGAATTTAACGAAACATACCTACTCGTCAAAAATGCAGAAACAAGAACTTAACTTTTAATTTAATGTACGTGCAAAAAATTGTCCATCACTTCTAATACACGTGTTTTCATAACGACTACTTTATCCGTTGTTATATTTATGGGATAACGGACCCACAGGTTTCAATTATTATCTTACGTTTCAAATCCTCTTCATTAACCATACATGATGTTGTAACGTTTGAAAATTTTTACGTCAGGTATTCTTCTCCTAGGGTAACGCCGAAGGGCGCATAAATTAGAATTAAATCAGTGCAGTTTTCATAGTTTGAATAACATTTCACCACTTTCCACTAATTTGTACACAGGGTGATTTCGTGCTCAAGTTTATAAGAACATAAAAACTGTTGTAACTTTCTTGTTATTCGATTTTGAACAAAAGTTTATTGTAAAAAAAAACTATATTTTGGTCTCCCCTAATTGTCCTTTCAGTTTCCTCCGTACGTTAGAAATCACCCTATATTTGACAGATGTAAAATAGTATATTATATAACAACCCAGCTAACACACCATTCGTTTCAAAACAGTTTTTAAAAAACGGTTTATTGCAAACGTTAGACTAACATTTGTAGAATGTTAAATTAATTGTTATGTGTTTTATAAACGTTTGTTAAATGTTATTTTCAAACGATTGTAGGAGTAACGTTCGGAGTACGTTTGGACAACGTTACATTTCAAACGTTTCAGGGTACACGTTTCTAAACGGTTTATTTTCCGTAGCGATTAAAATTGTTTTAACACATGCGTTTGGCGAACGTTTATGAAACCATATAAATATTACGGTTTGTTTCCTACATTTTTTAAACATTTCTCGAACGTGCATCAAATAACCATATTTCCTTATGCATTCTGAGATGGTTTGTTGCACATTTCAAAAATGACGTTGTCAGAGATACGTTTCTCAGAGGTTCAGAAAACGTTCCATTTCAAACGGTTCCAGTCATACGTTTCTAAAAGGTTTATATTACGTAGAGATTAAAACCGTTTCAACACATACGTTCGGGAAAGGTTTATGAAACCATATAAATATTACGGTTTGTTTCCTACATTTTTTAAACGTTTCTCGAACGTGCATCAAACAACCATATTTCCTTATACATTCTGAGATGGTTTGTTGCACATTTCAAAAATGACGTTGTCAGAGATACGTTTCTCAGAGGTTCAGAAAACGTTCCATTTCAAACGGTTCCAGTCATACGTTTCTAAAAGGTTTATATTACGTAGAGATTAAAACCGTTTCAACACATACGTTCGGGAAAGGTTTATGAAACCATATAATTATTACGGTTTGTTTCCACATTTTTTAAACGTTTCTCGAACGTGCATCAAACAACCATATTTCCTTATACATTCTGAGATGGTTTGTTGCACATTTCAAAAATGACGTTGTCAGAAATACGTTTCTCAGAGGTTCAGAAAACGTTCCATTTCAAACGGTTCCAGTCATACGTTTCTAAAAGGTTTATATTACGTAGAGATTAAAACCGTTTCAACACATACGTTCGGGAAAGGTTTATGAAACCATATAAATATTGCAGTTTGTTAGAAAAATTGTTTATTTTACGCTTCCATAATGCTTGTCAGGTGTATGTCCACACTTGTTTATACAGTAACATATTTTTTATTATTGTATTTTTAAAAACACCGAAATGATATTTATCAAATAATATGCTGGTTCTATAAATTACATTGACGAGTACAAAACAAAAAAATGCTAGGTATAATAATAAGTTGTAATTTTACTTTCGATTTTTAGTTTAACGGTGGCGGGTGCAATATAAAGTCAAATTATATACAGGCGTTGGTGAAAGCTAGAAGGCTATTATACTAGAATCACCGAAGTAAAGTAAATTAATGGTTAGGCAAATAAATATACAAATTTTATTAATTTAATATTCCCCTTAATCACTAACACTCAAATAAATTTGTTATAATTTTATAAAACAGATATTAACACAAGATAGGAAGTAGAAACAATGAAGTAAAACAACAAAACACCGTACAATTTTAATTTCTTAAAATGAATATTTTTATTTAATTTTGTAGTAAATTTAGAAATATCTTTAACGATTCCCATGCCCTGTCGCAAACAGCTAATATTACTTTATTGCATTGCCCTTCCTTCTTGTTTATGGTTGACAGCAATAAAACTCGGTAGAATCCAGATGGACAACCTGTTTGGAAAATTCCTAAAATCTATCGATGTTGATTTGTAATAAGTCATTGAGAACTTCATTTTTATAATAGACATTACGATGTCTTTTTGTAAACCAAAATGAATATACTTGCTTTTGGCATTAAAAATTTCTTTCGAAAAATGTATCTTCCTCGGAGTACTACTAAGTAAGGTACGGGGATCCAGTGGTAGATTGGGAAATGCTTTGGTTCATGAAGCAATTTTTTTAAAGACGAGTGATTGATATGCTCACTTAGTGTCCATCCTCTTAAAAAAATCGGCTTCATGTTATAATCCTTTGTCCTTGTATATTCACTGAATGGCCTTTAGAAGGACTGGTTCATTTTACACAGGAATTGTCTTTGTTTGTCCAAGTTGAAGTTTGTATAAAATTTTCGGGAAAGGGTAAATTTTTAAAATAGATAACAGCATTTACTGAGAAAAGGTTGAGAGAACTGACATTTACCATACATAATTATATCATGTTATTGTCGCTGAATCCAAAAATTTAATTATTATGCAAATAAACGACTCGTCTTACTGGTTAAATTTAATGTACTTAATTCTAATACACCCTGTATGATATAATTACAATAATTCCTTCAATAATAAAATATACCTACTCGAAAAAGTTAACGGTGCATTAATTTTGAACAGCCCCAGGCAGCACACTATATCTGTTTGATGTTTTTATTATATTTTCTAAATATTTTTAAAGCCGTTATGTTTCCTAAACATTTACTACATAAAATTGATATTTTAGAAATATTAGAAAAAGTGAGGTACAAGAAATATTTATATAAGATTATAAAAGAAGGGATTAAAAATATTCTTGAATAATGTTTTGGAAAACTTACTGTAATATTTTTAAGAAAGATTTTTATGAAAGATATACCAAACATTTCATAAATATTTTAGACAAAATAAATATGTTTCAAACATTTAGAAACATTTCTAAAGAAAATTTTATCTATGTATTTCTAGATAATGTTTCATTTTCTGCGTATAGAAAATATTGGTAAAATATTAGGAGCAAAATATTTATTATGACTATTTTAAAAGGCTGCGATTAACATTTGAGTAGTGCGATTTGGTTTCAACAGAAAATGTTGCTTCGTAGACATCATTAGTAAACCGTTTGGAACTAAACATAACAAGTAGCTATTTTCCAGGAATATTAAAGAAAGCATTAAGATACAAATTTTGTTCTAACAATTTAATCGGTACTACTTGATGATGCATGTCTGTAAGGGTGGGCAATTCCACGAAAATTGTTTGAAAGGCATTCGCTAGGTTTCTCTGTCTTTCTTTCAACGAACGCTGTGAACATAAGGTACGTTGACGAAGTTGACACGTGAAACGTGCGTGATGAAAGAAGATGTCATTTTACAATAGGTGACGTCACTACTGGAAAATTTTCTAACTTGAAATAACTTGTTTGTGTGTCCCCATTCTTCTCTCTTCACTGAGGGTGGTTGTTAAATGGTCAGGGTCAGTTATAAAGAGTAGGTATAAGGGTTTGCCAAGCGAAAGGCAACATATTTAAAAGTTTATAATATAGTTAAGTTGTTGAAATTGTGTGCTGCCAATTCTTCTGTTAAGGTAGGTAAAATATACTTTTATTATTTATATTTTTTAATATTAATTAATTAAAATCAACTATTTCTAATTTAAATTTTATTTTAAATTCTACCAGAACACGTTTTTGTAACGCGTCTGATGCCGATATCAAAAAATCGAGGAGATTGGTTTTGACAACAGCAAAACGGGGCATTCCGAAAAATTTGTAAGTTTGGAAACTATCAATTATACTATTATTACTTTTTGTTTACATTTTTGAATAAACATGAAACTCAGACTTGAGAACCAAAGTTCACCTTTAAAAATGTGTTCCATTTAAAATATCAAGTTAGTTAAACGTCGATTTCACAAAGAAACTAAAGAAATAATTAGTATTTTTACAATCTATTGTACTTTTAAAATAATGGATTTTTTTTCTTATCTTTTTCAGAAAATTCTACGAAGAATAGCAGTATGTATAGGACTATAGGTACCTACTTACATAATTTTAGTTTAGTTCAAATAATACCTACGTACCTATGTAGATATAGCATAAAAATTACATAGGCTGATTTTATGTCTTATTTTTCTGTATTTTTATTATTATTTCTTTTCATTTTTATTTTTTCTTCTATTTATTATTAATATTATTAATTAGTTATTAATTTGTTTCTTTTTGTGGTCAACAAACATTATTATTATTATTTTTATAACTGTAAATTTAATGCATCCATACTGGAGGTATTGGAAGAAAACCCATTGTTGGAAAAACCAACAATGGAGGACGTGAAAAATATTTCCAGCAATGGTTGCAAAACAGCAAGTTCAGGAATGCAAAAAAACACATAAACATAGTGTATCTGTTAAGTAGAACTGTATAGATATAAATTTTTATTATTATTGTACTACAGTATGATCAACAAATTTTCTGATCAGGCTTGGCCATGAAATATATATTGTGTAATTGATTTATTCCTGGTTATATTCTTGACAACTGTCAAAATCAGTTTTAGTTAAAACAGATTTTGAAAACTGTCAAAATGGGTCAAATACTACGTTTTTTTATCAGCGATAGTCAACTTTGTTATTTTAAATTAAACACCCTGTATATTTTTGCATATTTGGATTCAGGGTGAAATTCTGCATATTGTAGTGTGCTTCATTTGTTTTTTTGATACTCTATATACTTGTTTGCCTCTAGACAGCCGTGCGTTACCATAAAATTAAACGATACACTTGTGTTATCAACCAGGTGACAACAAATTTGAGCAATACCTTTTGGAGTTGTATTTAAATAATTATGTTTTCCAATAAAATTTTAACATTTCCGTTGTTTTTCACGGCACACTTGAAAATATTATGGTACCGTACGACTTGCCTACATGCAAAAAATTAAAAATTTTCAGAGTATCAAAAAAACAAATGAAGCACAGTACTATTATATGCAGAATTTCACCCTGAATCCAAATATGTAAAAATATACAAAGTGTTTTATTTAAAATAACAAAGTTGACTATCGCTGCTAAAATCTAGTAGGCCCTGAAAATGTTCGAACTACATCAAAACGTAGTATTTAATGCGCCATTTTGATGGGTATACTGACCGTCGCAATGCGACCTAGAACTAGAATTATTTGTGTATTATTTATTATTGTTATATTATTATAAAAAACAAACTATTTGTTTTAATATATCATTTTTTTTTATTTTTTTTTTGTTTTTAGTCTATTGTAATGTATATTATTCAGTTTTGAGGGTAATCAAATATCAATTGAATTAATAACTGTATAAATAAATATTTTCAAACCTTTTTCAAATGTTTCAATTAAACCATTATAAAACGTTCCCAAAGAAACCGCAAATAAACGTATATTCGGAAACGTTTTATATACGATTACAGCAAACGTTTAAAATATGTAATTTTCAAACCTTTTACAATCGTTTATATTAAACCTTTATAAAACGTTCCTTAAGGAATCGTAAATAAACGTATAGTCGGAAACGTTTCCTATACGTTTAAGGCAAACGTTTAAAATATGTAATTGTCAAACCTTTTACAAAGGTTTAAATTAAACCATTATAAAGCGTTCCCCAGATAACCGTAAATAAACGTATATTGGGAAACGTTTTCTATACGTGCAAAGTGAACGTTTAAAATATGTAATTTTTAAACGTTTAACTAACCTTTTTTACAATCGGTTTGCAAATCCTTTTGGACAGTTGATACACGCTTTATAAACGGTTTAAATTTAACGTTTACCGAACGTTTGTGTTTCACTACATTGTTTATTTTTGAACGTTCGACAAACCTATCTCCACCGTTCGGCAATTAATTTGTCAAAGATTTGGCGTAAACGTTTAGAAAACGTTTACTATTTTGTCGAAACGGTCTATAAACTGCTTGTGAACGGTTTCAATACCGTTTACAAATGGTTTATATTTAACCTATATCAAAGCTTTTCCGAACGTTTGCGGAACACTCCAAAGCGTTTATTTTATAACGTTCGACACACTTGCCTCAAACGGTCACCTTTACATTTGTCAAAGCTTTGAGGTAAACGTTTGACAAACGTATGTTGGTTTCTTTAAACGGTTTATAAATTGTTATCAAACCGTTTCATTCGTGTGTGTGTTAGCTGGGAAGGGATCAAAGTGCATCATTTGACCCCCAGGTGTACACGCTATATGTCTTGCACTTCCAGAGCTAAATCATGAAATAAATCTGATTTTGCTGGTTTTGAAATTTATACGTTCGATTCGGAAAAATGTATGGCTTTGAAAATGTAGATGAGTAACTAAGGTAACGTAGTAAACAACAGACAAGAGTTAAATACAATTTTGTCGGTTTTGTAATTCGAATTATGGACGATTTTGAAAATTCCATTGAAGATCTTGTTCCTGTCGAGATTGCAGAAGCTGCAGAACAAGTTAGACAAGAATTACTCCTCAAAAAATCGGGAAAATTATATATGATCAACAGTACGACCAGTTCAGCGTGTGGTGCAACGGGAAAAAAGTAAAAAGCTACACTGAAGATATTTATTAAATATTGTAAATTGTAATAATGTAAATCTTTTCATGTAAATAAATAAAAATTTAAAAATTTTTGGGGGACTAAATAAAAATTTAATCCCTCAGAGATTAAAGTAAGTGGTTTAGTCCCGGAAGTGCAAAAAATAAATAAAGCATCTTACTGATATCTAAACAACTATAATAATTACAATTATATCAATTTGAAAAGAAAGTTTTTTAGTTGCCTTGAATATCTGTAAGTTGAGTTGCCTATCAGCAGTCTTAAAGGGCCGCATTTTTCGAGAATCACCGTGTATAAAAAATCCTTTGCAAAATAACGTTAATTACTATTAATGTTTTTTATTTGTGTTGTCTGCAAAATAATTTCAATTTCTTTTTTAGGGCAATGTAACTTTCTGTTCGTATTTCTAATTGGATTCAAAGTTTTGAAATGAAGTGTACCACTTTGCTGCTTGGCTGCGGTAGATCTTATGACCAATAAACTACGTTGACGTTAACTTTTAGCATATTATATAAATAATTATTAGTATTAGGTAGTCACAACCAGGTATAGTGCCTGTAAATAACCAACTATAGTACTTCTTTAGTATATTGACATTCTCAAGCATTACTTTGTTAAAATCCATAATTATATAAACAATAAATATTAAATAAAATATCGATTTCAACGGGAAATAACAAGATTTATTCGCTTTACACGTATTTCCTTTGGTAGGTACCTTTCATATTATATTTTAGTTCGCGCCTTGTCTCAGGCGCGTATTCAGGGGGGGGGGCTGAGGGGGCTGCAGCCCCCCCCCGAAATATCTCGTTAGTTATAATAAAATTTGTATTGCTGCAAATAATATATTAAATTTTTATTTAGAAAAAATGCTGTTTTGCATGTTTATTAAGCATCCGGCTCAGACAGGTAGATTGAACTTGGAATATTCAATAGGCATCTGTTTTCAATTTGGGCTATGTAAATAGTTTTTTACGCTACTACACTGTTTTTGGCCATTTCCCGGTTGCTTAACTACCACGGAAAAATTAACTTACCGATTAAGTACTGTTGCTAACCTGTTATGAATCATAACGTATCTCAAACGTATCTAACGGTTGTTAAATGATAATAAAAGTTGTAATCAAGTTATCTGGTGTCTAAAATTCTGAATGATTGACAGCTGTTACTTTATTAATTTATATTTATAAAAATTGGTTTTTATTTTTCGTAGCGCAAAAAATGGTATACGACGCGTGATCGTTAAGTGCTTACAATAGATCTCGAAGAAATTTGGAAAATCTCGACCCTTCGGGTCTCGATTTTCCAACTATTTCTCGATCTGTTATATGGCACTTCCCGATCTTGCATCGTAATATACTATTATAATCCCTAATAGTAACCCTAACAGGTTAACGGATTAGATGGATGCGTATACCTGCTAATGTGCTTGGTCCTACTGTTGGTCAACTAGAAATTTCCAAGAAGGAACTTTGTTGGGGACAGGAGCTGCTATTTGCTTACCTACCCTTGCAATTTTACACAAATATTTCTTGAAAATCCTTAAGCTAGAATTTGCATTCATAAACCAGTAAGTATGTAGTATGTACCGATACCATCTGTACGGTACAGATGGTATGTATTATATTCATAGGAACATTCAAATTTCGGACAATGCCGTAATTGACAAATTTGCTGAAAGTGATAAACCAAGAAGGCTTAACTTTGTGATTTAAATTTTCAATTTTCGTTTTAGACTAATTATTTTTTTATTATATGTAGTGTATAGTAGAGTCTAGAGTAGAGGTAGGTAAACATGTTTTCAACTTTTTCTACAATTTAGTAATGAATCTGTCTAATTAGCTAAGCTTACCTACTTTGATAAAAAAAATTCACCAGCCCCCCCCAAAAAAATATCCTGAATACGCGCCTGCCTTGTCTGTATTGATTTCAAAAATGTAATAATTCACTAAACCTCTAACAAGACAAGTTTATCCCTAATACTTATATAAACAAATAATCAATTAATAAACTAGATATAATAAATCAGAAATGAAATAGCTATTGTTATCATATTTTTTTAATTGTGTTAGATAACATTAAAACATTAATAATTTATTTCTAAAACCAATAGATTGTATCTTTAAAAATATCCTCCAAAGGCTGCTAACGTTGTTTGCATCTTCAAGATTCACTTTTGGCGTATACATCGGGAATATTGCAGCTTTGAGATTGCAGATGACATTATTGAATGCGACTTTTTCTAGAGAACCATTGCAATTATTTAAATACCTATTCAAATACGTATACCTCAGTAAATAAATTTAGCTAGTTTCGAATTACGGTATCTATATTGGGAATAATAATACAGGGTGTCCCAGAATAACGTTTAAAGATTTACAGAGCATGTAGTACGTTCGAAAACAAGTTAAAAATTCTTAATATATGTAATACATAGGTCTGCAATTCAACCGTTTTCGAGATAACAGCGGTTAATTGTAACAGCATAAAAATCTGATTTATTATTTTTTATTAGGATTTTATTGGTTTTTAGAATAAAGAAAATTATAAAAAGATAACATAACAAGGAAAAATAAATAAAAGAACGAGAAGAAGAACAAGTATTAAAAATTTTTAACGTAGTTTTCAAGCGTACTACATGCTCTGTAAATCTCTAAACGTTATTCTGGGACACTCTATATTATAATGTATTACTTTCTTCTTCGCGAGAGGAAAGTTATCTCTTACCAAAAATATACATCTTTTGAAAGAAATTAACAAAACATGTTATACTTTGATATGGATATGAAATAACAATATTAACATTGATATCTACTTAAAATTAAACCGCATATAAATAAGAGAGAGGTATTAAAACTGACGGATAACATTCACATCATGCGATTCTGTTGAAAAACAAGCGAAAAACTCTAATACCAATTATAAGTCTTAACCCGTTGGTTAAGGAGTTAGTAATGCTCAAACTAATTTTTCTTCTACTATGGTTGACAATTAATTGCATTAGAAAAACAGTTCAACAATTAAAACATATAATTAAATATAAATTTCAACATTTCACTAAAAAATGGAAAATATTTGTTATTTATAATTTTTGAAGACGTTGCAACGATACATTTTAAGCTTCTGTGATTTTTAGAATTTTCAGAGTGCCCTGATTTTCGTTATATTTTGTGGTCAGAATACAGACACGCTTGTCATCACGTTTGACTCGATGTGCTTAAAGGTTATGTAGGTGAAATGGTAAAAACTATTACCTCTTTTTAGCCAGCAGCGCTTCGTTCAAAATTATAAAAGACATCTAAAGACTGCAGTAAAAGCATGGGATGAGAGACTGGATGTATTGTACGGTTCAATCCTCGATGCTAATCAGAAAGGTTTTGTTTAGCTATACTTAGTACATTTATTTCACACTGTCCGGTATATACCTACTACTTTACGGTATTAATTCAAGTCCGGGAAATTGCAAATACAGCACAAGGTCGGGAAGTGAAGTTGTTTATTTGTAACTAAGCAAAAAGTATAAAATGGATAGTGTGATTTACAATGAAATGCGAACAGATGATGTTTAATTTGTCGTTTTTTTAAGTTGTCGTTTTATAAAAAAAAAATTTAAATAATAGTTATTTTTGTATCAAGGCCAAAAAGTGAATCTTTTTCGGCCGCGACTGATTTTCTGGTCGAGGCAAAGCCGAGACCAGAAAACAGGGAAGGACGAAAAAGGACTTTTTGGCAGAGGTGCAAACAACATTTTTTAGGCGAATATTACAAATTTTATTAACAAATTTAAATTTTTATCTAAATATTCCAATGACATTTGGTCACGTGACCTTTATCATAGTCGACTAAAAAATTATAAATCAGCGGCCGAAAAAGTAAAAGCGGCCGAAAAAAAACAAATTGCGGCCGAAAAAAACCATTTGCGGCCGCAAAATAGAAATTGACAAATGCCTACTACAAATTGACACTTTTCGGCTGTCAAAAGATACGTAAAACAGCTGTTTTTATCGTAGTCGACTAAAAAACAAATTAATTTTACAATAATGAAAGAAAATGTTGTGCGATACACGTTCGTGAAGTTATTGTTAAAGCATACGTTTAGAAATTCTGCATTCGGCTCCTTCGTCGCCTCATCCATAACCTTCTATGCTTATACTTTAATAAGTCACTTCCCGGATAAATTACTATTATGTATGTGGGAAAATGTAAACATGATATTATAAGTAAAGATGTAATGATTAGAGTACCCTATGGACACATTTTTGTTCTAAAAAAAATGACAGGCATAGATAATCTTTCTTCCTTCATGGGTGTGAAAATTGGTTTATATATTCATCTCTGTCAGTTTGACAAGTGTGATCACATTCTCCTCAACAAAATTCAAGAAATCAAGGCACTCTAGAATTTACTACTCAAATAAAACTGTATCACCCTATCAAGGATAACTAAATGAATGTGTCCGCTTAAGCTTAAGTTGTAGAGCGTTGTCAAATTAAAAAAAACTTTTAATTACTTATAACTTCAAAACTTATTGTTCAAGACCAAATGGGAGTTTTCTGCTTTTGTTTTTCAATACAGAATCGCTTGACGGAAAATATTATCAGTCATTTTTAAAACCTTCCTCCTACCGCGTGGGGTACAAATGCACCCCACGCCCAATATTTTCTGGTTTATTTCTTTATTAAATTTTGTTCACGGGTGCCGCTTTAAGACATTGTTAACTTAACCTTCCCTAACATGATTCTTTGGTTAGTTTGAGGTTTATATATTTTTGCTAGGTTTTATAATATAAAAACCGGAGTGGGGTGCAATTTGTACCCCACGCGGTAGTCGAAGGCTGTCATAATCGTTAACAATTTTGGATAAATGCATGTTCGGCGTTGCCCACATTATCTTTGAACAAGCGCGCATACACTAGTTACGTGCTATCAAATGCATGTTTGCGATCCTGGAACTTGCCCGCAAGAAGTATAGTTTTAGTTCAGGTGCGTTCTTGCGAAAAAGTGTTGACCTCGACATCAAAAAATGCGTGATCCTAAAAATCTCACGGAGATGAAATGCGAGCGTTCTTATATGAAGACGAAGATGAAGATTTCGAGAGCATAGTGGAAACTATGGATCCAGTTGAAGAATTTAGTGACAATGACAACGAACCTGAAATTACCGATGTAGTTGATGACGTTGTGGATCTACTGGACTGTAATACTGAACTCGAAAATGTGTAAGTGCGGTTGAAGATAGATTAGTTTATCATTGGCGCCATCAATTCATTTAGACTGTGGCAAATAAAGTATTCATTTCATCAAAAACGGGAGAGGCTGATGCACGCAGAAAATATCGTCTTCTTTCTCTTGGCAAAGGTTTTGGAATATGCAATTGATAGATATGTAACCGGGACAAGATTATTGGTATTCGTCAAACAATGCATAGTATATGTATGTAGTTCCAGAGGCCGAACGAGTCACCGAAATCGAAACACCCAGGGTGTTATCTACTGGTAGGTGCGATATCTGCTGTAAAACCAGGGACCGGAAATCAAGACAATTCTGCGTAAAATGTAAAAAATTTGTATGTAACGAACATTTCGAAAAAGAAACTATTTGTAAGGGTTGTAAATAAAATTTAATTCACTTTCACCGCTTAAGTTACTTGTATACCCTCCATACTATCTCTAAAGACAACTAAAGTTGTTGTTTTAAATCCCGTTCGGATATTAATTAATATAACGTATGGGGTATGTTTGTACCTCACGTGGTAGTTTTAGGCTGAGATTTGACGCGGTAGGAGGAAGGTTAATACACCCTGCATAGTAAGGAAATTACTCAAAATTTTCTTAAATGGCTGAATCTTTGAAACTGAATTACGCAGTCATTTACTAACAATTTGATGAATGTTATTAACAGTTTGATTATACAAGTAGGTATCTATCTACAACAAAAAGAACTAGCATATTCGCTTCCTATCATGTTTATATTAACAGAGAATGGCCTTGATTTAATACAAAACTTATTTAATAGTGCCCTTGCTTGCCTTGGTTCCGTGGGGAATTCTCTGTCTTGTATTGATCCGCTAAACTCTGGGAGCGAGTGCAAGCTGCATCCCACTTGGCCGTTGACCTGTGACCCCTGACCCAGAGCTTGCACTTGTTTATAATGAGGTTGGTTCCTATTATTATTATTATTATTATTATTATATTTTTATATTGAGAAGCTACAATTCCTAACAAATATTAAACATAGGTACATCTCTCAGATGTATATAAAGAGTCTGCTTATAATATTATATAATTTTAAACTGAAAATATGACACACTTTTTCAAAATTGCTTAGAATCACAAGTATTGTTCGCTAAATTTTTATTGCTCCAATACGTATTTTAAAAGTTTTTATTTGTAGTATTCAAGAAATACAAGAAAACGTAATAATAAATTTATTGTGTAGGTACTATCGAGAGCAATAATTGAATAGTAATTTACGTATAAGTCCGGGCCGTGACTTGTTAGTATAAACTCTATAATCAATGGTATAAGTATAAGTTTAGCAGGTTAGAATTTTTAAACGAATACTTTAATAATAACTTCACGGACGTGAGAAATATAGGTACAGGGTGGATGATTCTTCATTGTCCAGCTTATATCAGCTTAGCTAGTATATCTTATTTAAGAGAACCTGGTGTATAAAACAGCACACACAAGTTTTTTCCACGGCCTACTTACTTTCCGGAAAAATATGTAACTTTGGTTTTAGTGTTGAAAACACTTATACGGAGGCAAGTTATAGGTTCTCGCGTCACGAAATATCGTCACGCGGGATCTAAGCAGGGTGCGAGCATGCGGAGTTGGTTGCGTTGTCGGACTACACGCGTTGTTCTGTAAGCGGTTGCGCAGAAGCGTTAATTCTGTCCTTAGAAAATATCCGAAAATATTTTTGTTGTGAATACCTTCACTGGAAAAGAAAACAAAACCAAAAAATACAAAATGTTCAGAACGTAATAATAATCTATTTTTACCAAATGTTTCTTCTGCTGATATTCTGTAATATTATATTATAATATACACACTTATATATTCGTTTCTGATTTATTCTCATAAAATTATATATTTTGATTGCGCAATTAAACACTTGGGTAATCTAGCTGCAGAACAGCTTATACGCATCTTCGCAAAATTGTGTCAAGCTGAGGGTTTTGTCCCCAAAATAAGGGACTTTTAAAATTGTACCATTGAATTCCACATGTATAGCGTAATTCAATTCGACACCCTGTATAGGTATTCACTTAGTTTATTAGTTTAGCCAAGTAAGCAACATTTATACCGAGTGGTTGGTCATATCGGTCATATCCCTGTACATAAGCCGTTTACATTGCTTATAACTATTAATTTCTGAGAAATTTGTTGCAGCCATATTATATTATAAATAAAAAAAAACGAGTTGTATGAAGGTGATGAAAAATTAAATATATTTCGACTTATACAAAAGTCTTCATCAGTAATAATAATTACAATCTTGAAATGATGAAAAAAAAAATTAAAACATTTAAATTTGTTTAATGAAAAGTAATTTTGTGGCGGAATTAACACGCCACATAATTATTGTTATATCATTTTTATTTGAGATTAAAAATTATTTAGATAAAGAATTTGTTTAAAACTTTAAATTAACAAGCTAACTTTTAAGTTAGCTTGTTAATTTAAAGTTTTAAACAAATTCTTTATCTAAATAATTTTTAATCTCAAATAAAAATGATATAACAATAATTATGTGGCGTGTTAATTCCGCCACAAAATTACTTTTCATTAAACAAATTTAAATGTTTTAATTTTTTTTTTCATCATTTCAAGATTGTAATTATTATTACTGATGAAGACTTTTGTATAAGTCGAAATATATTTAATTTTTCATCACCTTCATACAACTCGTTTTTTTTTTATTTATAATATAATATGGCTGCAACAAATTTCTCAGAAATTAATAGTTAATGTTATCATCAGCCTTACTTCATCGTCTTATTATATTAAACTGAATCATTACTGAGAATTGATTCTAATTTATTAAATTTTTTTTTTTTTGTAACCTAAAAAAAAAAAAAGTTAGCTTGTTAATTTAAAGTTTTAAACAAATTCTTTATCTAAATAATTTTTAATCTCAAATAAAAATGATATAACAATAATTATGTGGCGTGTTAATTCCGCCACAAAATTACTTTTCATTAAACAAATTTAAATGTTTTAATTTTTTTTTTCATCATTTCAAGATTGTAATTATTATTACTGATGAAGACTTTTGTATAAGTCGAAATATATTTAATTTTTCATCACCTTCATACAACTCGTTTTTTTTTATTTATAATATAATATGGCTGCAACAAATTTCTCAGAAATTAATAGTTAATGTTATCATCAGCCTTACTTCATCGTCTTATTATATTGCTTATAACGTTTATGCGAATTCCTGCTCCCCATTTTTATGGAACAAATTGGTAATGGTCCCAAATTAAAGAGATTAATATTCCGCGTCGTTCAATTTTAAGAATTCTTTGTATAATAAATAATATAAAAATAAATATATAAAATTTAAATACCTACATATGAAAGTACATTCGCAAAATATGAGTATGTTTTGTTTTGACAAGTGTAGCACCTCCTATTTTTTAAATAGCTACATTTTTAAATTTTAAATTGTTATGTTGAAGAAATAGTACACAAAGAATTTTTAACGCGGAATATTATTCTCTTTAGTTTACTACCATTACCAATTTTTTCCATAACAGTTAGGGGCAGGAATTCGGATAAACGTGATTATGCAATGTATACTTCTTATTCAGATACCAACCACTCGGTATACTAGTCTGTTATAATAGTCTGTTTGGTATTTGTATTGTTAACGTTATAATAAACCATTATAAACCACAACCATGTTCATTATACAGAATGTATAAAAATGGTGGTGAAAGCTTTAGGTAAAGTTATTTCTTAGACAAAACTAAGACAAAAAGCTGATATCAAAAAAACTGGCAAACGCTTCCTGAACTTACAGTCTTCAAAGTTCAAAATTGGTAACAGTAAAGAATGCTGCTCTTTCAAAATAGTTACTTGATGAGTATATTCAGTGATAATAGCTAAAATTTTTTACCATTGATCGTTTAACTTAACTTCAATTTAATTGTCGACTGTAATCGCTGTTTTTACGATTGTGAAATATTTAAACATCAACAAATTATATCAACTATAAATGTAAATATCCAGCAACAGTCAATGAGGTGCTTATTACCAAGTTAGAATATATAAAACATAAATGGCAAGAATGGGAGAAGAAGAAAAAATAAATAGTGTCCTAATAAATTTAGAATAAATGCTGTCTAAATTTAACCTATAGCTCCAAAGTACAACCTTAATATTAAAAATGTAACTAAAATAAATTCAAGCTACCGCAGTAATATTTTGTTTTCCCAAAAGAACAAGTTTTCAGGCTGAAGAAATAATATGTTCGTTAAACTTGTATTTTTCTAATGATCGCTGTAAGATTTTCACATCTGAATATCCCGTTTTCCATCATGTTGTCTCACTAGCATTACAGAAAACAACACAAGACCACCAAATATATTTTTTTTAATAATTCATTGTTTCCCTTAACCAATCGCCAATCGTATACCACGAATTATAAGCCGTATTTGGTTTATCGAAATTAATTAAAGTTTTGCTCAAAACTATTGTTTAAAACACGAACTTGCATCTCTCCGTCGTAGCCTAAATGTGTAGCTGCCGTTCAACTTGAAAAATTTTATTATTGATTACTTAGATACAAAATCAAAATTAGTTTCCTTTTTAGTGCGATATCCTGCATTACCTGAAACCTGCACCACAATTTTTACACACTCTGTATATTCGATTACCGTATTAAATATACATCGTGTTTGTTTTCAACACCCTACGATGGTTGCAAGAATTGCGAGATCTGTGCATTTTTTAAATGGAACACTCTGTATATTTTTGCGGAGTAAGCTTCTAAATCAATTTCTCTTTACAAAGCGTGTACCTATCACTAATAGCATTTTGCTTTTAAATTACGCCCAATAATTCAAAAAATAAAATTATAATAGGCGGCTGTGATATTTTTTTTTTAATTAAGCGGACCCAAAAATATTGAATGGTCGTCAATTTGAACAATCATTATAAAGACACATTATGTATTATTCAATTTCATTAATTTGTAATTAAATACATTTAATTTTGATATAATTTTGTTACTCGAAGAGGAAATAATAGAAATAGTAGCAAGTTTCACAACAATTTTATTCTTGAATTATTAGGCGTAGTTTAAAATCCAAACGCTATTAATGATACATGCTTGTAAAGAGAAATTGATTTAGAATCTTGTTCCGCAACAACATACAGAGTTACATATTTTTCCGGAAAATAAGTAGGCCGTGGAAAAAACTTGTTGACTCTATTTTATACACCAGGTTCTCTTAGCTAAGTCTCTCATTTGGTTTTTTCTCTCTTTTTTCTCTTATTTCATCAGATATAAGCTGGACAATGAAAAACCTGCCATTCTGTGTAAATGTATAGTCGACGAGTGGCTGTTAATACTTTCGTTGGGTTCAGTCATGGCGTCGACTATTATCTAGGATACACTCGGTGTAAACTTTAATTCGGGCCACAGGGGGTATCTCGGAAACCCTAACAAATAGAAGATCGGTTAAATTAGACAAGAGTTGCATTTTTTGGGGTTTGCATCTAGTTTCGAAATTTTAAAAATATTCATCGCTCACTAGATAACAAAAAAAATTAAATTTGCTGGTATAACTCTTACTCCTAACATATTGTAGATTATTTACTGATGAACTCATTTTTTTTCCTAATGCGTCTAGATTTTGAGGTAGGTACAGCAGTCAACTTCTATTTTACTTATGGGCTCCATATTGGATTTTGGCACCAATCTACTACGAATACAAGAAAATTACATACTAATGTAAGGAGGTGTAATTTAGGCAAAAATAAAAAAGTTTCTAAACTGTTAAACATCTTTGATCCTTATTCACTAACCAGATTGTACAAACCATAGTTGGATAACAGCTCTTATGCAAGTTATTGCTAAACTAAATTTAAAACTCGAGAAATCGCAAAACAGTATACCTATCGCATCATTTATCGCGGATAACGTAAACGCAAGTAACTCTGCAGTTTATCCGCACCTTAATCTCTTACATTATTTAGGTTACAATGTATGCAGAACAAAAAACAACTTTGTTATTATGAATCTATTACTAATTCAGTTCAAAGAAACTACACACGAACTACAATTTATTAAAAACTAAAATATCAAAGTTTATAACAAATATTGAATTGGATGGTCACCGATACCGTTTGCCACTTTCTTGGAGAACAATTTGGAGCCCTCCTGTCATTGAGTGTGTTCTATTTTTCACCAAAACAATTCATTTTCCAAGTTCCAAGATCGAGTTTACTAACGTTCTTAATAATTTATTTTTTAGATAACGCAATGCCATGCGCGAAGAAGTGCAAAACCGTTAAATCACGACAACCTGGACGAAAATGGATTTGTGTTTCTGCAGTAAAAAAAACCGCTAATTAAACTACTCCCGTAACAGATAGAGTTGTTGTGTGGACTAGCGCTCCATCTTGCTGGAAAAATCCTTCTCTAGGCTCATCATCATGCAAAGAATATATTAATGTCTCTAGGATTTGATGGCAATATCTTTGTTTTATAACTGTTGTACCGTCAAAGAATATTGGGGCAGATAATCTAAAGCCCAACCACACACCAACTTTTCGCGTGTTTATAATGGGATTCACGGTACTCGGACATACGAAAATTATGGTATTGAATGAAAACCTGAAAGGGATACCAAGCTTCAGCCGTGAAGGTTTTATTCAACATGTCGTTATCGTCTATGTTTCAAAAAACCAACCACAAAATTTCACTCGCTTCGCATAACGAGAGGAGAAGCTCTTGTACTGCAGTTAAACAATACACATGAATAAACAGATCCTTTTTTAATTTTGTGGCATGTTGCATAGGAGAAATCTGTTTGCTGTGTCAATCTACAGATTAGTGCATCAGTAGGTAGGTATACGTTTGTTATGAATTCTTAAACATTAGCATTATTTTCAGTAGTTCTCTTTTTAGGTCGAGTACTACTACTACCATTGTCACTACCTTCATTTCTAGGTACATAACCAGTTTCTGTGAATGATTTGATTTTTTTATACTTAGAAACTGATATCTTTTATTACTATTTTATTAAAAAAATTAATTAACTGTACCCGACTGTACCTATCTATGGTGCGTGTAGCAATGAAAGGTTTTCCTCAATCTTCATTTTACAAAAAAGAGCACTTCGTTATCTTTATAATGCCAAAGTAACTGATTCTTGTAAGCCTCTGTTTATAAAAAACAAAATTTTAACCCTAATTTGTCTCTTCATATTGGAAACTGTCAGTTTGTTCTTTAAGCACAAAACTAAATTACCTGTTCATCCGCAACACGGCTACCCATTTAGAAATCGTGATGAAAACATCTATCTCCCCCTTCCTCATTCAACACTTGTAAAAAATTCTATTTATTACAACGGCAAAAAATTATTTAACATATTACCAACTCATATAAAGTATGCTACCTCTATTTCCCAGTTTAGAAAACTCACGAAGCAATACTTGATCGGAAAAGCCTACTATAGTTTGAGCGAGTACCTACCTCACTGACTCTCATAATCTGTAATACTTCTGCATATGTGCCGATGCTTGTTTGTTTGTATGTTGTTAAATACTCTTTTTTTGTGTAATATAATATAATTATAATTATAACTATACATGTATTTAAATTAGGAAGGTACAAATTTAGCAATTTATTATTGATTGTATTAATTTATTTTATGTCTATAGGAACTATGTTCCTTCTGTGACAATAAAGGATTGATTGATTGATTGATTGAACTTGACATCGCTTTTAATAGACATTGCAGCTTTGCTTTTCAAACTAAAAATTTTAAACTTACGTTATTTTTAGAAATACTGTTTGCTGCTTAATTTGTTCAAGCATACCAGGAAACTGAAATTTTATTTGTCCTGGGACTCAATTTAAACCTCTTCTGCTAAACATATTACGTGAATTACAATTTAATAAAATGCTTTTAAATTTTAATCAATTCGAATCGTATAAAGCATTAATGGTATAAAGTATTCTTTAAAGCCTCAGTTTCATATCCGAGCAATGTTAATTTATTAACTTTTCGACACAAAATGAAATATAGTACGTTAGTGGTACCGTTGATTGGTAGTGCCTACCATATTTTTTGGTCTATTGTAGAAAACATATTACTGATTTATTCTTTTTTATGGTTTGATATCGAACAAATCTGTTACAATATTATTTTAAAAATAACTTGAACTGCCATTTGCCGAATTTTAGAAGGAGATGTTTGGATTAATTAGTTATAATATAGATCCAGATTAAATTGTTCGCCTCATTATTTTTAGAAGTTACATTCAGATACTTATTACAATAGGGATATATGAGAATTGTCTTTCTTCTTCTTTGATTCTTGTGCGAGTTAGCAGAACACAAAAAAATTCAAATATTATGTTCCTATAGAGTTTTACCAAATATTTGATGGTGGAATTTAAATGTTTATACAAATAATAATAATTATTTGTTCACTATACTAGTCAGAACGACTTTAAATGGTCCCAGAAAAAGTAATCCAGTGGTGTTAGATCCGATAACCTGGGTGGCCATTTAAGAGCACCCTTGTGTTGTCTATAAGGCGCTAGCCTTATACAACGGTTTTCGATTTAAAATGCAGTTAGGTACTGCAGTTGACATTTTCTCTCTGATATTTCGCGGTAGGTAGGTACATCATCAACAGCACTAGTAGCTCATGTACCGGAAGTCAAGCGATGATCTTCAAATAAAAACGGCCCAAGCACACTCTTCCCAATAATAACATTAACTAAGAAACGGGGTTAGAAATTCTGTAGTTGCCTACAGATTTTCAAACATTTGTTTTCAAAACTTAATATTTACGCGTGTTTTGTTGTGCCATTATAAACTGAACGAATATGTTTTAGAAAAATATGTATTTTATAGCGCTCAACATACCGAAAGGCGTTTTTTGTTGTAAATGTGATACACTTACACAAAATTTTCTAAAATATTATCTTAATTGTTACGCAGCCCTGTATGTTTCGACCTATGTTTAAAATTTGTTTAGAAATGCATAATTCTAAATTTAAAATCGGAAAGGATTCCTATTAAAACGTAAATCGTATAAAACGTAAGCAACAGTATACGTAGAAAATCCGGTTGCAGTTGTTCAGAGTCTACAGAATGACGTATGTACCTATGCACTTCTGCACTTTGTCAACCTTGTTACAAAAATTATAGGAATGAATACAGCTTCGCAAATACAGAATAAAAAAGATTGAAACTTAATAAAGTGAAGTGAAATGTAGTAAATGTAGTAGGTAATACAATATTCAATCCAAATCCATAAGATAAGAACAGTTTTAGAACCTAGAACCGAATACTAATGGCATATAAAAAAACAAGAATTTCCTGCCATCATCTGTTACCTCCTTCAGCATGCTGTTGCTGTTGAGGAAACACTTGAATTACACACACATATTTTTATCAATACAATATAACTGGCAATGCTGCTAGAACTATAGTAAAATGGCTATTATCACATCACTAGTTAAAACACTAATATTTAAATTAAAAGAAATTATTTTATTTTTGAATTAAATGTCTTCCCGATTACTTTTATCTATTTCAAACGTACAGTTCAGACTGGTTTAGACTGGCAAATTTCCATTTCGTCAACAAATAATAACCCATCCTTTCCTACTCAAAGCAAGAAAATTATCAGCGTTAACAAAAACCGGATGTTAAAAATTTGTCTGTTGTCTGTGATAAGAAAATATTTTTTTCTTTTTTGGTATCATAAGGAGCTTCGTAACGTACCAATAACAGTGCGGCAAGAGAGCTTCTTAACGTAGGTACTGTTTCTGGAGTGGGTATGTAACGCCTCTAACGCAAAATCTAGTGAACCGATTTTGATGAAATTTTAAATGAAGGGGTATATCGAAAATTCATCGACAAAATAAGCTTTTCAAAAAAATCCGAAACCGGAAGCGGAAGTTAGACATGTTTTTTTGGTATCATTTTTTTTAGAAGTGGAATTTTGAAAATCTGAGTAGGGGATATGAAAGCAGGCCATAATTGAAGGGAAACAGTTTTTTGCCGGACTCTCTAACTTCAGAATGGCGGCCGCTATGAATTTTTCAAAATTTCGACTTTAATGCCCCATAACTCAAAAACCAGTTATCTGATCAGGTTTCGCAACAACTTGTTTGAAAGCCTTTTAGTGGTACTACACCATGAAAAAAAATTATTTACTAAATCCAAAAACGGTCGCAACGGCGCTCTTCCAAAAATTTTGAGTCCTTGTTGATCAATCACTTTATTGATTTTTTTCTTCACATTTATTATTATTATTTGCTTTTATGTGTTTATTTTATTCATGTATTTACTTTCATACTTCAAATGTTTAATTTTATTTAGTTTTATTTCTGATTTGTGTGCAGTTTAGTTACTTTTTAATCTTTACTAATTATTACAATTTTTATCCGTAGCATCCTATTATCATAATGTAACATAAACCGGGTAATTCAGGTTGGTATTCGCGCCCTTGTATCTTTACTGATTCAAAAGATAATAATTTACCTGATTTGTTGGTGTGATTAATGGTATGTACAGACCAGTTGAAAGGTAGTATTGTCATATATAATACTACTAGTAACTACGAAATATCCGACAATTTTTGGACAGTATGTAAGAGTACTTGATGCGCGATAATTCGCTATGAGTCCGAAGGACGAATAGCGAATTATCCTGCATCAAGTACGATACGTAGTACTGTCCAAAAATTGCAGGATTATATTTCGTAGTTACGAGTAGTATTCGGAGGACAATTTGACGAACCAAATTTAAATTTTTATAGTTTCAAATCAGATTAATAATAATTTTCTTCGTAACCATGGTTTTATATACAAACCAGACAAAAGTCAAATTTAATTTTTCTTTCTACCTACGTATTTTGTGCATACTTTGTGATATTTTCGGTAAAATGGAAGCAAAACGGATTCAACAGAGTACACTTGAAGAGATAGAGGAAGCTGTAGAAGGTAAAACGCCCAAGAATTGTATGAAATTTAATGTTTCTTTCTACTTATTTTGTGTATGGTTTGTGACATTTGCGGTAAAATGGAAGCAAAATGGTTTGACTAGAGTAGGTACACTTGAAGAGATAAACGAAGCTGTAGAAGGTAAAACGCCCAAGAATACTTTGAAATCTCACACCTCGGTTTGGAAGCAGTTTTTTTTTGACAGAAAAATTGTCGCTGAAATTTTGTACTAGTCCTAAATATCCGAGAATATACAAATTTGGAGGGCGCTGATTGGCTGGTCAAGTTGCTAAAACGCAACCGGATTGGTCAGTTTAGGGTGTGTCGAATTGTCAGTAAAATACCACAATTGGTTTAACCTTTAACCGAAAGTTAAATTAACTTTCATTTTTCAAATGGAATGGTACCTTTATTGTATCTTTAATTATTCGATCCGCTGTTGTTTTCTCTTTACAATCATATAAAAATGTTTAGTGTATTTTTATCAAATGAAAGTAATTTAAAATAAGCTAACAATGGAATAATGAGATAGTCTAATACTAAGTCCTGATATAATGCCTACTACTTTTTATGAAACTATCTTAAAGAAAAAGTATATGTACAACCATTAGTAGATGTTGAGGACTTGAAAGCAAGAATTCGAGACGAATGTAGAAACATCAATTGACGTCAGGCTTCTGCATGAGACATAATGCTGTTTAGAAGGTAATGGTGGACATTTTGAACTTTTGGTTTTATTCTAGTGAGGTACTACCCTAATTTTGTTATTTCCACAAACAATTATTATAAATTGTTTAAATTAAGTATTTTTATTTTTGCGATTACCAAACGCAACCATCCGGTATAGGTAGTAGTTAATCAAACAAAGCATAGAGCAGATGATGGAGCAGTGGTACATTCTTGAAGCTCTTAAGCTGTAGTACGAGCTGCGCTTCCCGTAATGAATATGTAAGAAATAATAGCCCAGTATTCAATAGAATCAATCAACCATGCATTTATAAGATTACACAAACAATCACGGGAGAATGGAAATAAAAAATATATTTGCAGTGTCACAATCTTTTTCTTATGCTTATGGGGTATACTAACTACCAGGATCATTATGTTCCACCCTTGTAAAAACATACACAAACATCTGTGGTTTGAGGAGGTTTATCTTATTCAGAAAAATACCACCCCGTGTTGGTTCTGAACCAACAGTCGCTTTGGCTTGCCGCGATAAGTAAACATCACGATCACATAGCTATAGGGACTCCTAAGAAGCGCTCACTATGAACATTTTGTTGTTCAACAGTTTAGTAGACCGAGTCTATTGAAATATGTGGGGATGCGCCCATTACCTATACAACAGTTCTCAACTTTTCTGTTGTGTGTTGTCACAAACCGGAGTATTACAACAAAACTGAACTGTCAACCGACACACCGAGAACATTATGGTTTCAATATCCCTATATACCTATGCATTTGCCCATTATAGTCCGTTTACACGACTAAATTCCGCCCGGACACCTTGCTCTTTAGTTGTGGTAACTTATAGTAGGCCCAAAAATATTTAATTGTCCATCCTAACTTGTGATGCCCATTCTCTAGAAGTCGAAGAACTTTCTAGGATACGCCCTCAAATCCTCCTAGAGCTTGTGAAATTGGCCCTTCAGTTAATGTTGACTGATTATGAGATGAACCCAATATCTTCTTTTATGATTTTTTTCGTTATCTAATAACTAACTCCAACCCAATCCATTTTGAGACTGTAATTATTTTTATAGATTAAAATTATCTACGACACAACAGTTTAGTTCCTATATGCGCGCCAATTCTGGCAACAAAACAGTTTCGTTTGTTGATGCGTTCAAATTCTAGTTTCAGCGACCAAACTGTCATTGTACGGTTTAGTTGATAGTGCGCATGCGCACCTACCACAAATGTTACAAACTTTTAGGAAAATTATAAAATTTTAATACTTGATATTCAAATTTAATAGTCTTGGGATAAAGTAATGTAGCAGTGATGCATATTACTCATTTGGATAAGTTACAACACTCGTATTCGATCGTGTCGCAAACATCATTCTTCTTGAATTTGAAACATTACTGTTTGTTGAATAATGTCCTGTTATTTTATCTGAATATTTTTGGCGATATGCTCAATACCGTAGGAAAATTATTTTGCTTTTGTCTTTCTTTCTGAATTCCTCTGTTTATAATGCTTAATTTTTTGGCGCTTAGTAGTAATTATTGCAAATGGAAGGGAAGATGTAGATTTATAGCGATGCGGGCAGTTCAGCAAATTGAAATGAATTACTTTTTAAAGGCCGCCATTTTTTTCTAAACTGATTTAACGATACGTTTTCTCTAATGACACATGCAGAGACGAAGAAGTTTTTCAAACTTACAGTGTTTGAACACAAAGTTAATAGATACATTCACCGATTATCTACAAATTTCTTAAATATGCGTTTTATAGATATAATGGTTATGATAAAAATTAAATTAATTTGATTACTTACCCCATTTATAACGATGTGTTGGTAAATATTTCGTAAGTTTAATGTTTAGAAATTAATTATATGTAAACAAAAACTTTGATGGACTAACTGCAATGCTGTCGAACAAGTTGACGGTTGTAACGAAAACAAAACTGAAAGTAAATGTGTTATACCGTTGACTTTTAATTAAGAAACTTTAACATTGTAGCTTACAATATATAAACGAAAGTTCAAGTATTTTCTGAATTCAACCAGTATGTTGTTCCTTAAAGTCGTACTAGTGGCGGTCATATTACATTATTCTACGCAAGAACTTAATCAATTTGTACAATTTCGACATGAAAATTCGGCAAAAGAAAAACAGGCATACTTTACAAAAACCTTCTTAAAGGTTTATACTAAATTTTCTTTGATGTTTCATGTAGAAAACTGCACATTAGATTATATAGACTATCTATTAAAAATTGTACATGAAGATATATTTGGAGAGATAATTATTCTTAACCAAGACACTTTGGGATCAATAAGTTTCCAACAACGAAAAGGATCACCATTTCTACATTTAGTTATTCTCAATAATATAGAAAAATATGGGACTTTCTTAAGTTTACCTGGATGTTTAATTTCATCGGATGTGGTAGTATTTATTTTAATTAATAATAATAATTCCCTCGATGAAGAATTTTGGACCATGTCCAGATTGAATTGGGCTGGAAATGTTGTAATTATGGATATTTTCAATGGATCCGTTTCATTGTATAATGTTTGTTTCTACTGTGGGCGTTTCACAGGAAAATTGCGACATTTACAAACTAGTACTGCAAGCAAAATAAGGGTGGATAAAGTGAAACTGTTGCCTCGTAATTTTAATAATTTTCACAACCACCTATTTAAAATCGGTTATGTGGATAGTTTCCCATTTATGTTTTGTGAACATTCACAGCACGTCAAAGAAAACGAAGAGGTTTTTAGACAATGCACGCAAGCCAGTGGATTAGAAATTGGAATATTGGGTCTCATTAGCACAAAGCTTAATTTCACATATTGGCTTATAGAATACGGCCATTCATTGGGCAATTCGGATGAAGATATCAACAAAGAGGGTTCAAATAAACTCGATTTTATTATAGGAGGACTTTCAATTACAATTGCTAGAGCACCTAAGATGGCCTTTACATCGACACTTGCGTTTGAACCCTGTACTTTTCTTTATATACCTAGAAAGTCCAGGTTTTTGGAAATGTTTGATACCTTAAAACCATTTCACAGCCGGTTGTGGTTAACTGTGTTACTTGCTACACTGTTGTTTTCAGCAAGTCTGTATCTTTCTGTACGACTTTTGAGTGATAATGTATTCAAGCGACGTTTCTCACAGTCGAAATGTTTAAAAGTAAGTTTACTTTGATAAAGATTAAAAAAATACCTGTGGTATAGTATAACGATTAATGTTATATCAACCTGAAGTATTATGCTTTGTGTTATAGGACTAATATATAGTATGTAAAGTTATTATATTACACTGATTATTTCAGATATGTTTCAAAGCCATAATAGAACAAACCGATAATGGAGGCCTAACTTCATTTAAACAGCATTACAGTCCCTACATAGTTCTACTACTTTGGTGGTTTGCTTCTACAATTTTTGCGACAGCTTACAAAAGTAAAATGTGGGCTATGTCAATTAAAAATTATCACGTTGAACCATCAAACTTGCAAGAACTCTTGGATAACGGATATGAAATTGTAGTCGATTCTCAAAGTATGTTTATAATTGAAGACATTCTTACTGATAGTGAACCCATGTTGGTAGAAGCCGCAAGGTACGTAAGCATTAACAAGAAACTTAAATTAACTGCCTAAGTAGTCAACACATAGTAAATATTAAATTTAGGAAAGAAAAAAATAATCAGAGAAATAATAAATTTGTATTAAATAAAATATCGATTTCTGGAACTGGATGTGGAAATAACAGAATTTATTTGCTTAATACGTATTTCGGTATCTTTGTACCATTTTCAAAAGCATGTAAGATATTATAATAAAACTATATTAGATTATTAGCATAAGCAGCAGATAAGAATATGAACATGATTACTAACATTCATTTTCAGAAAGCTAGTGCTGAAAAATCACACCTGCGAAACTCTTCTTTATGCTCTGAATCACAAAGCTGCAATGTTGGATGAACACGCAACATTACAATATCACGTTCTAGTTCGTTGTCCCGAAATTTTAACTCAAAACATTTATTCGAAATTGCGAATCACCAGGACACCTTTAAGACAAACAACACACTCCTGGCCTCTTCAAATGGGAGCACCTTACAAGTCTGCTTTTGACACTCTAATTGCAAGAATAGATGCTGGTAAGGCAAAATGGTATATTTTGGAAATGCTTTCTGAACTAACTAATTATAGTCATAGTGTATAGGGTCATTACTTTAAATTCTGTTTTGTTTTGTAGAAATGGCAATTTCAAGTTTAAAAAATTACCTTATACTCAACACTTCCTGATAAAGTTGTACTTTATGCACTCGCACGTGGATGCTAAGTAGCTAACACGTTAATACCCCCAGAGTTAAATAAACACACTAACTGTCTCTATGGCAATTGATCATGGGAGCTTAACTTGAACTGACAAACCGACCCTTACGAGTTGTTATAGAATTTTTACCCGCCATTTTTAAAAATGTCATTTAATTCTACTTAAACTTTTATTCTCACAGATAAAACTTCATTTAACTGACTTTTCTGACGGTTTTTTTAATGCTTATTGTATCTCTAACACTATCTCAACTTACTCAAAATGCCGAATATGGTGTCTAAAACTATAAGGTAAATTAAAGAGATGAACTTACTGCATGCATAGCGAATACAATATCAAAATGACATAGGTACATATATCTAATACAAAAGAAACTGAAGCGTACAATAAATTGTTGCCAAGTACCTTGAACAAGGAGGTGAAATTATGAACATTATTAAAATCGTTATAATGGTTAAGGGCCCGTTTTTTAGTTGGGGTTAGTCTTGGTTCAGCTACGATTAATTGCCATGAATACAATAAACTGTTACAAGAATTGTATCCATGAGAACTGACCTTGATTTAGCTAAACCAGGAGTTAAACTCAAACTGAACCGGCCTTAATCCTTAAATATACGTTACTTGTTTTCATTAGTGGTTAGGAGACTTAACTGTAGGTAGCAGCTTTTCACTCGCTTTTACTGTTAACAGCGAAATGATTATTTACACTACAATTACTACTAAACAAAACAAAATCGAAAACATGTTCTTTTGCTTAAAATTACCTTTTACTTTGAAGCGCAACCCCTTTTAAAACTAGACATTAACTAGTTTCCAAACGTTTGTATTAATTGTTTAATTAAAGATTATAAAACTAACAAAACCCTCACACATTCGATAATCAGCAACACTCAAAACATCTGCGAATAGGATTCTATAATTTACAAAAAAAATCGTTTCGTACGAAAATCTCACGCTTCCTGTTTAAATTTTGACTTCTTGAAAATAAAAAACCTTCAGATCACATGATCATTTCTAGTGTACGTTTACAGTGGTAGGTATCTTACGTAAACTAGCGCGCAGGGTAGTTTAAACCATAGCTGCAAAGAATAATTTTACTGGGTGCCGATTCCATTTTAAATAAATCAAAATATTAAAACACTAGATATCATACACATATGACGACAAATGCAACTGCAATTAACGCACGAATCGAACGTAACTACTCGTAAAGAGGTGAAATATTCTCGCTGCAACTACCAATGACAGCGCAACTGCAATGACGTTTTAGAAATTGTCACGTGGTTTTGTTTACATCCAGACCGTGGTTAGAAAAAATAAAGTATAGAACATAATGCGTACAAACAAAAGCTCTCACTAAAGCGCTCGTGTTTTTAATACATTGTGCTCTCGTGCGTCACCAAGTAACAATGTTTAGGGAACTACTACTTTCCAACTTTCCAATCAAAATGCAAGGTTTTGGTATATTGTATAGTTATGAAAAATTAGGTGTCATATATGAATATTTAACCGCATACGCCCCATTCCATTGCAAATAAAGCTAGAAATAATAAATAAGAAAAACCACAAAAAGTATAAGACTCCTAGCGTTCCAATGGTATGTATTTGGTACACACAAGATCAAATGTTATTTATTACTTTATCTACAACCAGTATATTATAAGCTCATAATTCTACTATTAAAAAACGTCTTATGATATTAATAAAACACATGGTTCTTATAATTAAAACAATGGCAAATCTATAGCCACACGTATGACAAAAGTCAGTTCAAAATTTCAAAATAAAATTTTTCCAAAATATTAATTTAAAAACGCCACTCTCTGGTGGTCTGGTTGTGAATAAAACGTTGTATTGCATACGTGTCTTAGTTACTTACACTTACACAATAAATTACTATTCTTATTATGTTATGCTATACCTACTGCTTACTTTCTAATTAAATAAACATTGTTTCAGCTGGGTTACAGAACAAATGGAAATCGGACTCAATATCAGTTTTGAGAAATAAATATGACAACATTCCATACAGTCAACCAACGGCGATGGAAGGAACAGAGGAAGGAAAAAAGTTTCTACATGGATTTATATCACCTTTTGCCTTTTACATATTTGGCAACTGTTTGGCAATTATGTTTTTTATGATGGAAATGATCTATACAAAATATTTCATTACACAATCACGTTGAATATTGACTCAAAGCAATTTTGTAAAGAACCCCCAAATGTGAAGATACTCTTAAGTTCTGTAGTGGTATCAGAATAGAAAAATATCATATGATCAAAAAGTTTTTGGATAACAGCTACTATATTATGGAATTTCAAAGTCATCTATGAGATTATTTGTTTCTATTATAATACTAGTTCTATCTTATTAATATTATAATTATTTATGCACGGACATATCATAAATTGATAATTATACATGGATTTCTTTGTCATAAGCGTGTTTTTATACCCCATGGAACACTTTATTGTCCATGGTCTATAATGAAACATCAAACAACGATATCATACCTAATAGAAACTGTTTAAACATTTGCAAGATGAAAAGTTTTCGTTAGAAATTAAAACTGATACTTTTTATTGAAAATAAGGCAGAAGACTCTTTTCATAGTAGCAGTTTTCGATGGACCCCTTCCTTATCTCACACCATTCACCATTTAAAGTATTCATTATACCACGCCATACTGCCTAAAATCTCAGTTTTATTTTGTGTTAATGCGATAACTTGTGCGGTCTCGAAAAGTTTGAAAATGGACGAAGTTGGTGAGGCTGCAGGAAAATCAAAAACAAAACAGTAGCAGAGTTCCCGAAAAATCTAAGAAGGTGTGTGGAAAAACCACGACCTTCTCAAAAAGGTCGTGGGAAAAACGTATTCAAATCAGTATGACTACCGTTGTTTACCCGCTACCATTGAATATAGTAGTAGGACAGAATGCTTATACCAGCGCCCAACTTTGAGAATGTTCCACGGCCGTTATTTTCCAGTGGGCGCCACCGTAGCGGCCGTTTAAAGTTACGCCAAACATTTTCGATAGGTGTCGCCCCTAAAATTTAGTAATTTCAAAAATATACAATTTACAATAACAACTGTCACCGCTATCCATCTACAGAGGGCGCCTTTGCGGAATGGCATTACACTGAATATTTCGTATTTATACAAATGAACCATAATTTTATTATAGCAACCCAAAAGTTAATGTATAAAATTTAAAATCGATAAAATTGGTAAAAAAAAAAGTTTACGCAAAATCAATCGGAAATGCCAAGAGGTTTGCATGACGTTTGTTCAGAAACCGGGAAATCAAAAAATAATAAATCCTATCTGCAGTGCCTTGGAATGACAATCTATTGTTCATCAGAATGCCGCTTGTACTGTCAACGTTTATTTAATACGAAAAAAACTGGAAATCATAAAATGCGATTATTTAGGAAATGGTAACAATAAGATATCACTGAACGGCAGTTGTCAACTACATTTCAAGGCACTAGAGATTTTCGTCAAAACAGCTTTACCACTGGTTTTACCTATTTTTTCATTACTCAGCCTTTGAAAAACTATAAAATTAAAAATGAATGCATGAGAAAACGCAGAATTTTTTCTCTACAAAAAACCTATAGGTAGTATGGCCCTTTTTTCTAAAGCTGCAATTAAGTACTTAGTAAAACTATTTTTCCTTTATTAATTATAATTTGTTTCAGTTTAATAGCTTAGCTTTCTCATTACTAGAGCCCGGAAATTTATGAAATTTCATATTCTTCAAAAATGCTTAGATTGTTCCGAAATTTAGAATTTTCACCTCTGGTAGTAGATATAGATACATTTAATTAGTGCAATAAAATTTTTCATATTTCATTATATTTTGGTTGTTTTTTTATATTTACGAAAAATTTTCATATTTTATAAAAATCTTCATATTTAGTTCATATTTTTATAAAGATTTCTATAGTTATTTCATATTTTCTTTAATTTTTAAAATAACTTTCGTAAAAGTAATATTAAAAAAGTTCTTGAGAATATTTTTGGAAAGCATCATAATGTTTCTAAATCCTGTAGCATTTCTCGGTATAATTTGTCCAAGGTAGGGTTTTAAGTGGCTCTCGGATTAGCTACAAAAAATAAGAACCTATACTAAGAACAATCCTTTGATTGTTCTCTTATTGTAAGAAGATCAATAGCAACATAAATTAGTTTTTAGCAAAGAAAAATAAATTTCAGAAATTAAACATGATCATATTTCGAATTTTTAATTTGCGCCAGTAACATCCTGTGATTTCAAAAATATATTGACCGATAAAAGACAAGGGCTTCTGCCTGAAAATCTAGAGAAATTGTTAGTGATTTATGGTAACAACAAATTGTAAAAATAAACATGTTTTTCAGTGTATTTTCTAATTTTTATGTTATTTTTGAAAGTAGCATAAAAGTTTCATATTTTGCATATTACCCAATGTTTATTCATATTTTAGCATTATTCCTGCTTCATAGTTTATGTTATAATTTGATATTTTTTTGCATAACATTTCGGGCTTACAGTTCTTTTGATAAGAGCAGCTCCGCTTCAGTAGATTGCGTAAATGTTCGTAAGAGAAGACATTTTTATAAACGTTTTATTTCTCTTCAACTTGTATTTCAGTGGGTGTTCTTTGAAATGAAGAATTAGGTACATAAAGTATGTTTCTCCTACTAATATAATAAATAAAGCTAAAGTTCATTAAATGTTGGTAACTTTGCATTAACCAGTTCATTAAATTAAGGTAAACACAATAAAATGGGAAAATGTATTGCCTTATTGTCATCTGCACTTTTACCCAGACAGTAAAATAAATAAGGAAACATTTTTAACTCTTGAGCGGCCGGTGTAATTTGTGCCTAAGTGTAGGTACCTTACCAAATATGGACGTGTAAAATGCGCGGGCTATACAGGGTGTTTTTAAACTACAGTCATTAATTTCTGGAGGCCATTCTACGTCAGAAAATATGAAATAAAGTTTCTATAAACATGGGTCCGGAAATGCTTCCTAAAGCAGCTGGAACCGTGTGAAAATACTATCCAAAACTTGCTTTTTATTTAATATCTCAGAAAGTGTTCGAGATACATCGATCAACTTTGGCATGCGAGTTAGTGTTAACAGGGCTATTATAACGTGCTAACAACCAAAACGAAAATCTGCCAGGGACGTGCAGAAATACGGGGCAGGGAGACCCCTGCCCCCCCCATTTTTTTATTAGCAACTATTCCGAATTTTTTAAATTAGGAATCTATTATTTAGACAAAATTACATAAAAAAGGTCCTCTTGTTAGAAACCCGTAGAAGCAACCGTGTCCGAGAAAAATTATGTGCATGAAAATTTTTGTTTTTTCATGCATATAATTTTTGAAGCAATTTTCTTTGGACATGGTTGCTCCTACGGGTTTCTAAGAAGAGGACCTTTTTTATGTAATTTTGACTATATAATAGATTCCTAATTTAAAAAATTCGGAATAGTTGCTAATAAAAAATGGGGGGGGGGGAATGGTCGCCCTCCCCCCTATTTTCGCACGTCCCGCTTCTAACACTAACTCGCATGCCAAAACTGATCGCTGTATCTCGAATACTTTCTGAGATATTAAATAAAAACAAAGTTTTGGATAGTATCTTCACAGGGCCCCAGCTCCTTTAGGAAGCATTTCTGGACCCATGTTTATAGGAACTTGTTTTCATATTTTCTGACGTACACACTGTTCCGGGATACTGCTTCATGGTTGTTTTTTTAACATTCCGCATTTCCTATATTTGTATGACTGCATTATCATTAAATCACAATTTCTGCTGCTTTTCATTATTTCGACGAAGCCATGATTATTGAAGTGACCAGTTGTGCAGAATATAATTCACAATGAGAAACATTTTGAGTGCATAATAGTATATTATACACCAAGGTAGAGAAGACATTTTTCTCAGCCGAGCTGATAAGTTTTCTCTACCGTCGTTTATATAGGTACTATTTTTTCCACTACTAGCACATTTATTCCTTTTATAATTAATCGTCTTAAGTTATTTAATAAAATAAAAAAAAATGTGCTATTTATTTATTGTTTATTAACTCATTATTGGAGTAAGTATAGTGATATACCTATTATACTAGTAATTATTAATATTATTAAATTATATTATAAACCTGAAACATTTTAATTCACATTATGGTATATGCACACTTCTTATTCTTACTCAATAGGCACCTTCACCAATTCTTAGAATGTATCCAGAAACTTGTTTTCTTGATCCATCCTTTCACGATGTCGCCTTTCAACATTTGACACAATGTTATTATGTTTCTTCATGTACCTATTATATGTGGATTAATATTTTGTTTTCTTGAAAGCAGGTTCTTCAGATGTTGAACTGTTTTCCGATTCCTGCAGCTGCTCGGGTGCTGAAATTTCAGGCTTTTGTATATAATTTTATGCATTAGATATAAGTATTCCCATTTTTTTCTATTTCTACCACTAGTGGAATTGTGTTCTTTAATATCTTTATAAGTGTTATTCAATCCTTTCCATTTGGTATCACATTGTTGCCATGTAACATTAGAAGTACCAGTGCAGTTGATTTTCTGAGCAATTTTTGACCAAACATATTTTTTAGACTTCTCTGAGCTTCTTCATGTTCTTCAACTAGTTGTATTCACAAACCAGTGCGATCATTTTTGTCCAAATTATTTTTTTGTCTTCGGCGCACACACGCTCTCAGCCTTTCGTTCTTTTAATATGTTATCTAAAATAGTTGTTGCATATACCTACTGCATCTAAAATATACAATAAGAAATGTGCTGGTTATGATCCAACGCTAACAGTAATAATTATAATTTAATAATACATACCTTCACGACCTCCTCTTTCAGTATCTTGTTAGTTTCTGCATCTTGTAACTCCACAATTATTGTATCAAGATATACTCTTGGAGTGGGGCCTTGCATACACCAAAGATAATACAGGCATAAATTTTAACCAGCACCTCAATATTATGACTGCGAAATGTTATAACCTAACCTATGAACCTAACTTGACATGATTGGAAACCACGTGACCAAAATCCGCAGTTGCTCGATCGGCTCTCATTCGGATATTTCCGAACGGCGAACGCAGTTAATAAATGCCGGTATCTACGGTATCTATGTACGTCATTGCACTCTGTTGAGTGAAAGTTGTAACAAGGAAAAAAATCCACAGATTAAAACCCTTGTTGACAAATGATTAATGCATCCGAAAAAATCTGAATATTATATTACTGCCCCATCTACCGGCCCTTTTACAGATGACAAAACTAGGCACAATCTTTACCATTGGAATAAACATTCTGACCTACTACTATATTCAATGCCGCTACCATACTTACGCTTCAAATCTCAAATTTGATGAAAGCAGATGTGGATGTAAAATTAAATTTATTTTATAAATATTTTCTTTTTAAATTAAAAATTTTCGTCTGAACATAAAGTTGTGTGTGCCATGGGCGTAACTTATTTTTATGGCCTTCGACGTATTTCACGTATTCTAGCCCTCGGGCTCAAAATTACGTCTTACGGCATAAAAGCCTCTTTACATCCCTTAATACATAAATAACTATTATGTTTCAAAAGGAACAGAATACTTCTGATAGTGTTCAAAATTTACTTTTATTACATTTCCAATTATCATCTGCTAAATAGACTTTTTGATCATTATGCTATTATACAGGTTGTAACCGTTCGATTGTAAAAAAACCCACTACATGAATATTTAGATTCTGCTTGGTTATACGGAAATCAGTATCACAATTAAAACTAGCTTCTGTTGATAAATAGTTCAGCAGACGAAATTAAACTTCTGCAAAAAGTTAAAGAAGGGGACTTCTATTATGTTTGCAGGTATTACATTGATTTACTACCAAAACTGCGTTCCTGTTCTATTTGCAGATCATTCCGAGTTTCTGTATTCATAAAAAAATAATATTTAAAAATTAAAATTACATTCATTAAAGTACTTTCAGAATACGACAACAGGTTGTTTAGTTTTTAAATAAAAATAGTACCTGGTGGCGCATTTAAGACGATCCACCCTTAATATCTTGGAAACGCATTGTGATATGATATCTGGTATTCGCCACATGTTGTAACATCCAGTGCCTCCTTATCCATTGGGCTAAATGGGCTATAGCCCAGGGGCGCCATTAATCCAAGGGCGCCGGAGAACTGAAAATGTTTGAAATTTTGTTTGCTATTTAATTTAAATTTTAATGTTGAAAAACAACTACTAACTATTTTTCTCGATCAGTATGTTCCTTTCATACCCACTAATATAAAATATAAAAGTTAAAATTGTGATTCAATGTAGGTAAGTAAAAAATATTTAGCTCTAGAAAAATGATAATCAGCCATGACCAATTATTGATATTTGAATAAACGGTTTTAAAGTTATGAACAATAATATAATAATCTTCTGAGAAACAGTAGCAGTCAAATTAAATAAAACGAAGTGTTGCAAAATAAGACGTAAATATATTTCGCCAATTGATAGGCCCTCTTCAGTACGAAAAAACCATAATATGCGTAACCACCTATTGTAAAAAAATTAGTTATAAGCATATCTATAAAAAAATTTATAACGTGGAAGAATGAGCACACCACTTCCTTGGTGATACTCACCACTCAATGCAACGGAGGATAGAAGCTTGCAATTGCAGTTGAAGACGGTCATTTCCAACAATTTCTTTAATTTTGTTGTATTAGTATTTTTTATTATATGAACTTTTAATTGACTATTAAAGATCCTGTAACTTTAAAACTAAGCCCTTTAGGACATACATTCATATGAACTTTTATGATCATAATAACCCTAGGAATCAGCCCATAAAATTATTCGTATAAATTTAGAATCATCCTAATTGATATATTAAAAGGTTTTAAAATTTTTCAAGTAGGTACCTATTAGTACCTAACTTCAACAGCATGGAACAATATTATGGATGACAGCAACAATTTTTGAACAATAATATAATATAAATTTATTTATAATAAATGCTCAAAATGAGCACTGTTTCCACCTGAACGGTGTTATGCAACCTATAATGAATCCTTCTTACACCCGCCGAAATGCTTCTTCTGGAATTGCTGGACACTAATAATACTAAATCTTGAAGGTCCACAGGTGCAGTTTTATTGACTTTAAATTGTGTTGGTTTCTAACTTTAAAACAGTTTATTCACATTTCGGTGGGTGTAAGTGGTATTTCATGATAGATGCAAATTGGGCATTTAGTGTAGGTACAGTGTGTCCCAAATAGAGTAGTATTGTATGGCTAGCTTTGTTATTAATAAAGATACAGATTCGGTAAAATGGGCAATTTTATGCAGTTTTTCATGCTGGTTTAAATACTGCTTAGAAAGATCGAACATTCCGAACCCTTCAAAACATAACCGTAAAAGAACAAAAAATCCGTTTTTCGAAAAAGTCGATTATTTCGCTTATTATAAAAGTTACAGAAAATTGTTTTATACAAAAGTTACTCGATACATTAAGATATCTAATAAATAGGATGTAAGCAGGATAAGAAAAAAGTTTTATAGGTAGGTACACATAATTATGATCTAAAACGCATCGAGTTACAGCTCAGCGTGTAATGTTTCAAAAAATATCATTTTTCATGATTGTTGAACTTTAATGTAAAATTTGAATTTACAATATTAAACATGAATCAAAGGAAATGTCTAAAATAGGCATCTTGTCTTTTAATGCAGGACTGTACCCGCCTCATTGTAGAATTTGAATTCCACGCACGTGTAGTAAATATTCCGGGTACCCGCGCTTTTCAAAGACATAATCAACTATTTATTAACAATATTAAATAAGATAATATAATGTAAATTAACTATTTACAACAGCGTTTCAAACTGGTGCCCTCCTCTATTGTACATAAATCAATCCTTCAGGAACGACTGACGAACTCGAGCGAGCATTCAGCTCTACTGCATAATAATAATATTGAGAATTTTTTTTTTTTTAATTTATTTAACACTTCAATCTGTCGCCAAACGACAATAAATAGTTGTTTTGACTTACATAATAGGTTACAAGCATGGAGGATGTGTTTCCATTGATAACACTCCTGTGTTAATCTTAATACTAGTTTTATGTACACTAAGTAATGTGCAGCTTGAATTTTATCGCTAGTAATCAAATCTGTTTGGCAAGTCGAGCGGTTTGAATCTTATTAATCGCGGTTGCATATCGTTGGCATCTCTGGCGCTCCACTAGTGTGTTAGGATGAGCACTGATTCTGACACTGTAATTCGCACTAAATCTTTGGATTTCTTCGTTGATGGTGGGTATTGCTAGGTCGTGTGTTATTGTTGCATTGGGAACGTACCACGGTGCGTTTGTTATGGCTCTGAGTGTCTTGGATTGGAAGCGTCGAATTATTTCTATGTTGGATGTACTGGCTGTACCCCATAGTTGGATACCATAGGTCCATATAGGTTTTATCATAGTTTTGTATAGGAGTATCTTACTTTCTAAAGAGAGTTGTGATTTTCTCCCAATCAACCAGTACATTTTTTGAAGTTTCAGGCCTAATTGCTTGCGTTTTGCCCATATGTGAGTTTTCCAGGTCAGTTTTTTGTCTAGGTGGATTCCCAGATATTTAGCGCTGTCGGATTGGGGTATTTGTTTGTTATTAAGCGTTACCGGAGGGCATGTGCCCCTTCTTAAGCTGTACGATACGTGCACTGATTTGTTTTCATTTATTTGAATGCGCCACTTGTTGCACCAGCGCTGTATCTCGTCGAGGTGTAACTGCAGTTGTTGAGATGCTAGAATTGGATCCGTGTTGGATGTGAGTATCGCCGTATCGTCGGCGAAGGTAGCGACCATGTTGTCTGGTAATGTCGGAAGATCTGCTGTAAATATGAGATATAACAATGGGCCCAGCACACTGCCCTGAGGAACCCCTGAGTTGACAGGGTGTGGATTTGTAATTGAACCGCGCCGTGTCGAACCACGAACTGCCTGTTGGTTAGGTAAGATTGTAGGATTTCGAAGTAATCGGTAGGTAGAGTTTGTTTGATTTTGCAGATGAGTCCCGCATGCCAAACCTTATCAAAGGCTTGTTTGACGTCGAGAAAATGCTGCTGTACAGTATTTGCGTTCTTCATAGTCATTGGTAATTTTGGCTACCACCCTGTGGACTTGCTCAATTGTAGCATGATGTTGGCGGAAGCCGAATTGATGGTCTGGTATTATGTGGTTTTCCAAAATGATTGAGGTAAGGTTCTCTAGTATCAGTTTTTCAACCACCTTCGATAGGATTGGCAATAGACATATAGGTCGATATGATGTCGGTTGATCTGGAGGTTTTCCTGGCTTAGGGATAAGTATTGTCGTTGCCACTTTCCATTGTTTCGGAAAGTGCTGGAGGCGTATTAAGCCATTGAAGAGACATTTTATAAATTGGTAGCCTTTTTGTGGTAGTTCTTGAAGAATTTTACCTGTAATTAAGTCTTGACCTGGGGCTTTGTGTGGATTCACGTTTTTATGTATAGTGTTTTCTATTTGAGCGATTTTGAAAAGTTTAATTGGTAGGCTCATTTGGCAAGGCATATCTAGTAGAAGCTGTATTTCTTCTGTTTCATCTTCATCTGTTGGGGATGGTGTGAATACATTAACTAGATGTTCGGCGAAGGTCCTCGCCTTCTCACTGTCGCTTTTAGCCCAGGTATTGTTGGGAGTTCGGATTGGTGTCTTGTGCTGCTGGGGTTGTTTTAAGTATCTAGTTGCTTTCCATAGTGAATAGTCGTTGGCCTCGAGTGGGGACAGGTGTCTGAGATATTGTTGTATATTTTGGTTTCTAATTTCAGATAGGAGATTTTTAAGTTCTGCTGTGGCCCGGTTTAGGTTTCTTTTATCAGTCGGGTGTCTTGTTGTCTGCCATCTCCTCCTTAGTCTTCGTTTTTCTGCGATTTTTTTGACGATTATAGGACAGTTTGTTGAGTTAATGTGTTTGACCGTTTCCGGTGTGGCCTGGCGAGCTGCCTTTTGGACAACCTGGTTAAAGCGTACCACTGCTGTTTCCAAGTCCATAGTCGATTTTAGTGGGATATCAGTATTCAGGGTTTCTTGGACTATTTCTCGGAATTGGTTCCAGTTCGTAAGTTTGTTGGTGAGTGTGGGTGGCTTCTCCTTGAGTAGTATGTTGGTGCCTAATGTTACTAGTATGGGTGAATGATCTGTTGAGAGATCAAGGCAGGATCTAATATTACGGAGGTTTAGGTTTATGTTTTTTACGTAGCAAAGGTCGAGAAGATCTGGTATTTTGTTAAGGTCTGTAGGCCAATGTGTCGGTTCGCCTGTAGACAGGGGTAGTATTCCCAGGTTGTTTATCGCTTTTTGCATTTCTCTACCTTTCGTGATGCTTATCCTAGCTCCCCAGTTGGTATGCCTGGCATTATAGTCGCCTCCAGAAATGAATCTGTTGCCTAGTGTATGAAAATAATGTTCGTAATTTTGTTGTTTGTTGTTGTGGCGTGGTGGGCAGTATGCTGCTGATATGATAAGTGGACCTAGCCAGTCTTCAACAGGTATGGTTGTGGCTTGTAGCTGTACTTCACTATATTTGGGGAGTTCGTGGTGCTTGATCGTGTTTTTGATTATTATGGCAGTTCCTGCATGGGCAGTGCCGTCTGGGTGTTGGGTTACGTATAGAGTAAAGCCTGGTATTTTAAGGTAGCTGCGTTCAGTAAAGTGCGCTTCTGAAATCAGGACTATGTCGAGAATGTGAGTATTAATGAATGCGATAAGTTCTTCTTTGTGGTTTGTTAGCCCATTGGCGTTCCATACAGCTATTTTAATGTGTTGAGCCATTATGGGTTTTAGTAACTATTGTGGTTAGCAGGTTCAGCATGGTGCTCATTTGTTCCATCAATTGTTTCATCATTTGTTTTAGTTCTGCTATGTCGTTTGAGTGTTGTGGCTGACCCGGGTTTGGTAAGTGGGTTGCGTTGTTAACGTTGAATTGGGTGTTGTTGGTGGCTGCTTGGACGTAGGCGCGGTCCGGTTGATATATGTTTGTGGGATCATTTTTGGTCTCGGTGAAGGGAACATTTTCAGATGGAGTTCTTTATACACTGGGCACCCTTTGTAGCTTGCTGGGTGGTTCCCGTTACAATTTACACAAGTGACCTCTTTGTATTTAGCTTTGTGATCACATTGTGAGGTGGAGTGTAGGCCTGTGCATTTAACACATCTGGGTGTACGGTTACAGAAGTTTTTCGTGTGGCCATGTTTTTGGCACCTAGAGCATTGTGGTATGGTTTTTTTTGGACGTGGCGGTTCAAATTTTACAATGGAGTGCATAAGTTTGTCTATTTTGTATATGTCTTTGTTGTTATCTGACGGTTTTAAGTCCACGACAAACAGGGGTAGTTCTACTTTTGTGCCAGCTCGCTTAACATTCCATATGTTGGTTGCGGAATGGCCAAGTGATTGCAGTTCTGTTTTTAATTCATCTGTGCTGGTGGAGGGATGTAAGTTTCTGAGGAAAACGCGAAATCCTCGTTCTTGTTTAATCTTGTAGGTGTGGCATTCCGTGTTTTTTTCCTTTAAGCTGTCATATATTTTCTTGTATGTTTCTGGTGTTTTTGGGAGTATTTTGATTTCATCATTTAGAAGAGCTTTAGGCCCGGTATTTCCATGTCAGTATAAAGTTCGGTATAACTGTAACTTCCAGATAAACCCACTGTTAGCATAGAATCGAGTATTTCGAACCCCATATAACAGTTAGCGGCAAGATATCCGGTAGCTAAACTTATACGGTAGTGATCTAGCGTATATACAAGTAACCGGCGGGTTAAAGCTGTATGACGTACGCGTCTGGCACAATTTGTTTGTAAAAATAATGGACCAAGACATTCAGGATTTATTTGAATCAGATGACGAAGAATTCTTTGATATGGTTTACCTACCGGAGGCCCAATATTGTTAGATCCCGTGTTAATAATTATACAAAGTGGGGTGATGAAGAATTTGTCAGAAGATTTAGATTGATTAGATTGAGCAAGCCTATAGGTATTATTAAATTTTAGTAATTTCATAATATTAATATAATTAATAAAAGAAATTATTTAACCTTTTAGAAATGGTGTTATTACTTAAATCGAACAGTTACTAATAGCTTAACGATTTTTTGCAACAGGATCGTTCTATATTGCAGTTGGATAGTGCACAGGGATACATAAGACAACCACTTTTTTTGTTTTCAAGAACACTTTTATATTCTAGAACTAAATCTACTAGAATTCGGTTCTCTTTTGATGTAAAATTTGCCGCATGTTTTTTCTTTGCCGATGGGATATTCATTTTTAATAATTTTTTTAAAAACTCATACAAAAGCGCAATGACAGAACTTGAAAAGGCGGCAAAGGCGCTACAACATTTGGTTGTTAAAGGTTATCGGCGATCTCTTTCTAACACGTGCACATTCATTTATTATCCTTTTTCTTTGATGCCACCAACATTTGGCAACGTTGCTAGTAGTTAGTTAAGTAACTGGGGGTTATGTTTATACAGCAGGTTGGTAGAAATACCCGTACTCTCTTAACTGGCAGATTTATCCATGGTATAAATGTAGCCGGTAGTTACGAATACGGAACTTTATATAGAAATGGAAATACCGGGCCTTAATTGTGTAGTTATCTTTAGCTAGCGCTTCCAGAAATATCATTAAAGGTTCAATTGTTTTGACACCCGATACGAAAATCGGTGGGGGTTTTGGTTCGTCGCCTCTTCGCTTGTGTTTTCATTTTGAAGTGGAGTAAAACGATTGGTTGGGTTTAACCAGTAACTTATGGTTTTGGATTGTTTAGTTTGGTTTATCTGTTTATCATGGGTATCTTGCCATCCGCGTTTTTTATTGTTGACTACTTGCCAGTCTAGGTCTTGTGGTGTTGTTGCATTATGCTGATAATTTAATGGTTGAGAGTGAAATGTTTGAGTAAATAATGGTTGGCGTGTTTCTGAATGTGGGGTTGAGAAAATGTGTTGTTAGCGTTTGGTAGAGCGTATTGGTGGTTTTGTTGGGAATATTGCATTTGTTGCATCTATTGAGCTTGGTCTATTTGCATTGTAGTAAACTGTTGAGCCCCCGGGGTCCCTGGAGGTAAGTTATTGTAGTAATACCAAGTTTCAAAAGTAGTTTAAGGAAAATCATAAAAAGTATAGTTTAAGGAAATAGATAAGATAAATAATACCTAATAAATATAAATTAAATATGATACTAAGTAATAAATGTATGTATTATGTATAGCTAGTTAAGCTAAATAAACGTATTATTATTATTATTAATAGGCCATAAGGCCTTTATTGTTTGTTGTCAATAATTCGAACAGGAATGTTTCAACAATGTTCGTAAATTGAATTAATAAATAAAGTAATCTTACGATACGCGACCACAGGGTCACTCGCTTATCTTGCGCCGCGCCGTCTGATTCCAGCTGTGGGCGAGCACAACCTTACACTTTGAAATTCGAACGACGACTCTATATTGAGAATTTGAAAAAAAATTATATGACTTTATATAACTTTTTATTTTTGTGTGTAGAATTTGCACATAATTTCCGAATACCCTGTATATTTATGACTATTACACTGTTGCATGTTGCTTGGCTATTCTTTTAGCACGCTCCATTTACTAGATAAGTGTTATTTACCCTACATAAATGTTCTAATCTTGTAATGATATTCTAATACTTACCAACTTGAAATATATTTGAATAAAACATCTATTTTACTTCTTTCCCTATCGAGAGTGCTATAGGTAATATTTAAAATTCAAAAAACAATTTCCTTTTAAAAAATACCGTTGTAAATCCCTGCCAAATGAAAACAAAACACGTTGAAAATAATAAACATCATAGACCGTTCCGAGGCATTGTACTAACGCCATATATAAATTTAATATACTTGTGTGATATTATGCCATCTCGTTATCAGCAAGAGCTAACATATGAAAACTTATTTTAACATATAAAAGTAATCGCCCTTCTTTAATGTACCTACTACTAACAATAAATTAATGTAGGTACCTACCTACCATATGCGCGTTCTAGGTTATGCCGGTTTTCCACCAAACGGACAAAAGATAAACAAAACAGAAACTCGTGACGAAGTAAGCACAACTGCGACTTTTAACAAACTTTTTGAAAACTCGAGCAGTTGGCGACTGTTTCTATTTTGTTTCTGGTCTCCCAATCGGAAGCTGTAACATATAAAAAGGTTATAAGTTATCTTTGGGTAACATCAAAACGTTTCGACGTGTTTAGAAACACAGTCTGCTTAGAGGAAACAATCAGTTGTGTTTGATCCAGTTTCGGATTTCAGAAACTGTCATTTTCGCTTTGATATTTTCGTCTGGGCATAGGCACTGAATCCATTTCTTCCAATTCAAAAAACTGAAAATCTGAAATCAATTTGGAATCACCGAAAGAAATTTTTAAATTGGCACGTGTGATCAACCTCAAGCAAGGATAACGAAGTTTTCTTCCTTATGCATGTTCTAACAATGCGGTGATTTTGGGTGAAAAGAAACAAAATAAAACGTTGTCCGTTTGGTGGAAACGGAGATTTGGATTTATTTGATGAATCCGTTTGGTGGGTCAAAAGTTTGGTTGGAAGGCTAAAAGGATTGTCCAATTAAACCCGTTAGCTCTCGGTATGAACGCATATTATCCACTGCACACCATGGTATTTTTTGTCATTTTTAAATATGACGTGCCATAATTTTCAATTTGGACAGCATTTGTTAAAAAATTTGAAATTTAGTTGGCAATAGTTATTTATTGTATAAGTGTCTTAGGTAGTATTTTATCCACGCAAGAATGTTTAAACGCGAGAACGAAGTTCGAGCATTTAATTTTCTTCAGTGGATAAAATACAACTAAGACACGTATGCAATACAACGTTTTATCCAGAACCAGACCAGAAAGTGGCGTTTTTAAATTAATATTTTGGAAAAATTTTATTTTGACATTTTGAACTGACTTTTGTCATACGTGTTGCTATAGATTTACCATTGTTTTAATTATAAGACCTATGTGTTTTATTAATATCATAAGACGTCTCTTAATAGTGGAATTATGACCTTATAATATACTGGTTGTGGATAAATACTATTTAAACTATGAATATAATCAATTCAGAAAACTACCGTGACGTTTAATGTGACAAATGGAAAATTTAGTTGGCTAGTATAAAAATCACTATAAATTTTTGAAAATGGGGCTTTGATTACTAATAGCATAGACTAATAACTTTTTTTGTTAACCAACTGAATTTTCCATTTAACACATTAAATGTCACGGGAGTTTTCTGAATATACTATACATAGGTACTTGTGGACACACTGCAACACAACTTCTGTATTACCTACTTAGATTACATTTTACGTTTCGGGCGTATTTGCCTGTGTCCACAATACTTATTGCCTAAAATTCGAATAGATGTTAATTACCTACAGTTAAACACAAATAGATACCTTTGAGGGCGGAAAAACAGAACTAATGTAAGAGTATGGCAATTTCTGAGCTTCATATTGGGAATACTTCAGCCGTCCCAATACTTTTTTTATGTAATGCGTACACCCTATCCTTTGTCTTAAAACAGAGGTTGTTGAACATCACAAAAATCGCTGCTACTGATTTATCGACTGTTAAAACATAACTAATAGTTATTTATTGTATAAGTGTCTTAGGAAGTATTTTATCCACGCAAGAATGTTTAAACGCGAGAACGAAGTTCGAGCATTTAATTTTCTTAAGTGGATAAAATACAACTAAGACACGTATGCAATACAACGTTTTATCCACAACCAGACCAGAGAGTGGCGTTTTAAAATTAATATTTTGGAAAAATTTTATTTTGACATTTTGAACTGACTTTTGTCATACGTGTTGCTATAGATTTACCATTGTTTTAATTATATGACCTATGTGTTTTATTAATATCATAAGACGTCTCTTAATAGTGGAATTATGACCTTATAATATACTGGTTGTGGATAAAATGTATTATATACAGGGTGTCTCTAAAATATGGTGCCATAGCTTAACCACAGATTCCGGGGATCAAAATAAGACGATTTAACGCTACTTACCTCTATCCGAAATTGCTTCGTTAAAGCACTATTCAACACCAAAAATCTTCAAAAAATTTCTATATTTTTAAATAACAAAAGATTGTTTTTAGTGATTAGGATGAAATTTGGGATGTGATTCTTTACTGGAAAAGGGTGTCTTTGACATCATTTTTTTGTTTAGGAGGGTCACGTAAGTGGTCAAAGGTTGATCATCCACAGTCAAAGAAGCTCATATCTTTTTAACAGTTGCGCCAATAGTGTTTAAAATTTTTTTGCAGAGAGACATTCTTATTTCAAATATTTTTTGTCTCTTGTTTGATTTCGGTATCTGCCATAGTTTAGGCTGAAAAAATTATTTTGATTGGCTGCAGTGCATTTCTTAAAACGATGTAGTAATCTAGTTGTCCCGTATGTTGAGAAATAAATCACGAAGAAACAATTTGATATAAAGTTTATTACTAGCAAGTATGTAAAGGGTGGCGCAAAATAATCCGAACCATTTCTGAATCAATGGTTCAGCTTATTTTGTACCACCGGTAAATTAATAGATTTACAGCAAATGCTCAATGTGACCACTATTTTCCCGGATGCAAAAGTTGATTTTACGCAAAAAATTGTCTCTTCGCCATTTATTTCTCAGCATACGGACAACTAGATTACTACATCATTTTAAGAAATGCACTGCAACCAATCAAAATATTTTTTTTTTTCAGCCTAAACTATGAGAGATACCGAAATCGAACAAGAAACGAAAAATATTTGAAATAGGAATGTCTCTCTGTAAAAAAAATTTGAAAACTATTGGCCGAACTGTTAAAAAAATATGAGCTTCTTTGACTGTGGATGATCAACCTTTGACCACTTACGCGACCCTCCTGAACAAAAAAATGATGTCAAAAAACACCTTTTTCCAATAAAGGATCACATCCCAAATTTCATCCTAATCGCTAAAAACAATCTTTTGTTATTTAAAAAAATTGAAATTTTTTGAAGATCTTTGGCGTTGGATAGCGCTTTAACGAAGCAATTTTGGATAGAGGTAAGTTGCGTTAAATCGTCTTATTTTGATCCCCGGAATCTGTGGTTAAGCTATGGCACCATATTTTAGAGACACCCTGTATATTATGAAATTTATTACACGGCATTGCTACCAAATCAAAAAGTAACAAGCAAAATCAATTATAACAGCGCCTAGTTCGACCGCAAAGCTATTTGTGTTTAACTGTACCTATGTTCGATTTTTATACTGGATACGGTATAAAATAAAATTTCAATATTAGATCAAGCATTTACTTAAAACTCCTGTATACAACTTACTATTCATAATCAGTTTGAAAGTACTTATACTAATAATTAAGATTCTAATAATATAATAGTTAAATACAAAGCACAAAGGAAAGGAAAACCTTTCCTTAGTGATTTGTGAGTTTCATATAATTATTGTTTTACGATCTTGCTAAAATCATGTTAAAGTAAAACATTAAATAGGTATTTATACAGAATCAGATATGTGCTTTAAAATCACTTGGGTACCTATTCTCGAAATTGCACTAAAAAATTCGCACGCTATGAAAAGTATTAACCAACCTGGTGCAGTTATTTACATAAACTGTACTCATTTAATTCGACTAGTGTGATCTTAATAAAATAAGATGATCCATCATCCCAAGGTTATTGCTCCTCCACTTTGGGATGATGGATCACTGTACTAATGTGTATTTTTCTTTTTATAGTAATAGATGTACATTTCAAATAAAAATATAATAAATGCAGAAATGTTACCAATTATTAATATTATAAACGTTAATTGTAAATGTAACACTGTCAGTGTATGATTATCGTCTTCAGCGGTTAAAACAGCCGTATTTCGAAAATGGATATCAAATATCTGTTTTTCCCAATGTACGACTAGTCCAGCCGCAGTAATTCGACCTACCAACATTTCAAAATGCATTTTCAGTGGAAAACCTTTGACGAGAAGCATTTCCAAAGGAAACGTTACCACACTTTCTTTAAAGCAGTACAAAAGTGGCTCTCCACTTTTCGTGACATAATGAGCAACAGCATACTTCATATATAATCGAGGAGTACAAGTTACAGAATTTTTTTGAAAAGCCGTATCATCTAAGCATTGTCTTATGTCTTCGCAAATCCTCCAGTCCTTCAATATTCTTTGGCTTATCCAATCGTTATCATTTCTAAAATATCTTTTATGATTGACTAATAACCACATACCCAAATTATTGTTAAATATATCGAAAATGGTTTTTATTTGTTGTTTATATTTTGGCTTAGTTAAAACACTTATCAAAGATGTCTGATAGAGTGCTGCTATGTGTAATGTAAAAAATATCCAAACTAAAAAAAGTAACCGAATCTTGAATGTCTTTGGTTGTATCTTGACTGCCATATTAACAAGCACAGAAAAACTATTTTGCATACAACTAGGCAAGCTTTTGTAAGACGACGATTCGTTATGTTCATACATGCATAACGCCCATAAACAAAGACTTATCATGACATAAATAATCGAACAACAATACCAGATATCTGCAGATATAACCATTAATAACTTTCTCCATTGATCAGTATCCTGTGCGTGAGGAACACACCATGCTAGAGATTCAGGTCTATTGTAAGTTACATAATCAAAATACATGTGCCTTTCCATAGTACCGGCAAAAGATCCTATTACTATATCACATTTCTCATTTTTAAGAAACAGAAGTGTACCTGTTGCAGTACCATTTTCATAAACGGAACCCCAATTTTGAATTTTTTTTGAAATAGAATATATAACAGTAAAATTTGCAATTTCCGCCATGGTATTCAAAAGCATTACTTCTAATCCATCTCTTAACTGGTTATAATAATTATTGTTGACCAAACTACTGTTTCTTGGAGATAATACATAAGGAGGCCACACAACCGCACGTACTCGAAATGAACAACCATTTAAGTTATAGGGTATTTTATTAGAGAACCAATCTTTGGCAGTAGTAAAAGTGCCGAAACTGCAACTATCGATTATGTTTATCTCATTGAAGCCAGTTCTACAGCGATCTTCGGAATACGGTGTCCACGAATAAACTCTTAAAACAGTAGTGTTTTGTGGATCAACCAAGACTACTACTCCATTTACGATTTTTTTCAACCAAAGCTGTTCTATAATAATAGCTGCTGCTGTACTAGGATTAGGATCATCTAGTACAGCTGAGGAAATTACAACAAATTTTCCGTAGGAATTCCAAGTTGGATAACCTGTCAGCACATTCAAATTATCTTTGATCTCTGATGGATGTCTAACCTGGATAATATAATTATCGATCTTTTTAATGTAAGACTCGTCTGTATGCGGATTGTTAGTTTTCTTAATAATTACTGAAAGGTTACCACGGCTAAATAATTCAGAAAATAATAGAATATCTGTAGCAATAGATGAGCGCATGGTCTCCTCCGTTTCTATAATCGATAATGATACAAGAGAAACATCACCTTCCCTAAAATACTGATCACTAGCATTTCCAATACATTTCGCTAAAGACATTCTGGTGGCTAGTAAACCATCCGATATTGGTTCTAAGCGGCACTGTATTTGAGAAAAATGACCTGCGAGAAACAGCACAAACACGTTCAAGCGCATTGTTAAAAGAAGCAATAATGGCAAAAGCGTGAGATTTTATATGACGATTAATAAAATGTCACACGATGTTTACATTATTTAATAATAGGGGATGTTATCATAATGCTGTTGTGAGAAGGTCACATAACAACAATGTGTCAACGAAGTGACCTACAATGTTAAAGAAATAGCTTCATTAAATGTCTATTAAAAATATCTGTGCTTCATGAAGTGTAAATCTACAAACTTTCCATTAGATACTATAAGGTTTTAAGAAAATTATGAAATAACATAAAATTGTTATCTAATACTACAAGCTAGCAGAATAAGAAGACATTATTAAAGTAGGTACGTGTACTAATTTTCAAAGTGGCACAGGAACAACAAGAAATAGCTTTCTGATTAAGATGTAAAGAATCTGTAAATTCCTGATTCTACATGACATGCAAAAAGAACTTGATCTGCAATGTTGACGGTGGATGGCCTCTATTAATCGCTTCTAACATTTGGACTGCCTTGCTCCGGGTACGGAGTGCCAAGTCGTGAATATTTTATTGGACTAATACAACGATGACCAAAAAAAAGTAATTTCTTCAAGTGACACCAACATTTGAAAGAGACTACAAAATGAAAGGATAAGTAAAACAGTATTTTCAAGAGTAAATATTAATAATAGCCTACGTAAAAACCATTGTCTTTCATATTATAGAAATCAATGTACAAGGTACGTGGCCCAATTTGGACGTTAGTATAGAGTAACTATTATCGTAAGGAGAAAACTGAAGGCATATTCTCGAGCTCATTTTTTTAAAAACCACTGTCTTTCATATTATAGAAATCAATGTACAGTCAGTGACAAATGTTTTCAACAGTGTTATAACACTGAACCCGCTTTTCTGAAAAATATAAGGGGTAACATAACGCCGTTTTCATTGTTTTACATAGGTATGTTGGTAACGCTATTAACAAGATGAAATCAAAGGGAGAAACATGTTATACTTCTCAGTAACACGGGTTACAGTGGTACAAGACTGGTGAAAACATTTGTCACTCACTGTACAATGTACGTGGCCCAATTGGACGTTAGTATAGAGTAACTATTATCGTAAGGAGAAAACTGAAGGCATATTCTCGAGCTCATTTTTTAAAAAAAATTTAATGCAGACAAAATTTTGGCATTGCTTGACATTTTCAAGAAAAACGTGATTTTTCGAAGTTTTATTATTCCTTTTGTGCTGAACAACTTTTTTTATTTTATTAGCTATTTCAAAGCTGTAGCATTGAATAACCTACTACAACATTCAATGGTTGTAGGTATAATCATTTTAAAACAACTTTTTTGAGTAGAATTCCGTTGCGTGCACAAATGTTAAACTAGGCTTAAAATTGTGTCTGTCAGGCATGGGAAAGATTCGCAATTTATGGTGGAATCTTGGGCTTGTAGCGACGTAGCAGTGGCAAAGCAATATAAATTTGGATAGAATTGATATTGGTAGTTTATTAGTAGGTACGTCAATAAAACAGTTAGAAGGTGCGGGCGCTTAAAATTAATTCAGAAAAGTGGGGTTCCAAATGTTAAAAGTTTAAGAAACGCTGTCATACAGTATGTTTTACCAACGGTTTTAGGTACCTAGTGTAGGCGTGACTATATTTTATGCTTCATTTTTACTTTCCCATACCACCACTGGTATACCGTATCGTGTATTCCGATTAGACTCCTTCCGTTTAGAGTCCTCCGAGTCATTATGCATTTTTTGTTCCTCTTACACTCCTCGAGTTATTCAAACCAAACTACAATTCCGCTTAGACTCCTCGTACATGGTATCTTAGTACCTTAACACTAATGATCAGTACCTTAATGAGTATAATTATAATTTTTCCCCTAAAATGATAAAGTTGGACTTTGAAACCGCAACCGTTTCGACATGTTTTTCCATGTGCACAAGTTAAGGGTTGCAATTTTCATTTCAACCAGGCCATTTGGCGAAAAGTTCAAGAGTTGCGCGTGCATATTCGCATGTGTGCAGGACTAGCACATTTGCCAAAACAATACATTGATGATGGGAGGCTTTATATAATGGTGTCGTCGCCTAATAACGAGCTGATAGAAAAATTCAACGACTACTTCGTCAATCAGTGGTTGGAAAACAGCATCGTTCGTGATATGTGGATATGCTACGGCGACAGGCATCGGACAACCAACAGCGTTGAAGGTTGGCATGGCGGTTTAAACAAAAAAATTGGGAAAATTCATCCCAACATCTTTGAATTGGTGACAACGCTTAAATCACTTGCAATTGCACTTAAGTACCTACTAGCTAAGTTACTTAATGTATGGAGGAGTCTAAACGGAATAAGAGTGCAGGTAACTTTTAGCATTTTTATAAGGGTACAGGGTTCGAGGATTCTAAGTGGAAATTTTAATCCGAGGACTCTAAGCGGAAGGAGTCTAATCGGAACAAACCTACCGTATAGGTACTGTGCCTATGGGAAGTAGGTAGGTAAATTGATATCATGAAAATTTACGAAATTGAGCTTTTCGCGGAAATACGTGTTTTGGACCTCCAGGAACCCAGAAAAGTAGTCTAGAAAAAATATCTGTCTGTGGGTAACCCACCCACACCCCGACCCGGCGGTGGGTGGGTGTGTGTGACGCCTCTAACACAAAAACGAGTGAACCGATTTTGATGAAATTTGAAATGAAGGGGTATATAGAAAAATTTATCGACAAAATAGGCTTTTCAAAAACATTCTGAACTGGAAGCGGAAGTTAGACATGTTGTTTATTTCGGAAGCAGAATTTTGAAAATCTCAGTAGCGGATATAAAAGAAGAGCATAATTCAAGGGAAACAGTTGTTTGCTGGACTCTCTAACCTCAAGATGGCGGCCACTATGAATTTTTTAAAATTTCGACTTTAAAACCCCATAACTCGAAAACCAGTTATTTGATCAGGTTCCGCAGCAACTTGTTTGAAAGCCCTTTGGCGGTACTATATCATGAAGAAAATTTTATTTAGTAAATTCAAAAACGGTCGCAATGGCGCTCTTCCAAAAATTTTGAAATTTTTGAAAAATTATTACAAAAAAACTGGCCACACCACGCGATTTTGTTTAAATTTTCTACACTTATGCAACTTGATGTTAGGTACATTTTCGTTCCAACTTTGTTATTTTAAATGAAACACCCTATATATTAATATATAACTGAATGCAAAATTTAATTGTCTATCACATAGCATAAGGTGTTCATATAGTTAAAATGTAATACGCCGTTGCTAGTTCCACGGCTAACGTGGATATAATTCTGACACAAAATCCACGGCAGAACGTCATTGTGAAGGAATGACGTCATTAATTCGACTAGAGTAGTACTAGCAGTACTAGGGTAAAGTTTATCTAAGTCCGAGCGATTGATTTTATTTGTAGTTAATAATTATTATCCTTCGTAACAAAAAACGTGCGGCTCTTAGTAATATTCGTATCTATGCAAAGAGACTATCTTAACAACCTCCGTAACACCTTGGCTGTCAGGAAAGATAATGGTGAATCAAACCTTACTATAAAATACGTACAAGGCATTCCGAAAATCGTTCCTTTAAACCAATAATGCCCAACGCCAAAGTCCATTATACCTGTTATTTTCAAAATGTTCGTGGTCTGAGGTCTAAAGTGAATGATTTCTATGCTTCTCTTTGTGATTGTGAGTTTGATTTTGTGTGTGCTGTTGAAACCGCTTTGAACCAAGGCCACCACGAATATATCTAGTGCAGAAATTTTTCCAAATACGTATTCCGTCTACCGATGTGATCGTCGTTATAATGTAACTGGGAAGCAATGGGGTGGTCGTACCCTTCTTGCCATTAATAATAATATTTGTAGTGAAAGTATTAATACATCTTTTATAACCGAAACTGTACATTCCATTGATATTATTGGTCGTAAATGTTACCTTGGTAATAGCATTGTTCATATGTTTGTAAATTATATTCCACCTGATGTTACATTATCTGACTATCGAATATGTTTAGAGCTAATTGAGCAGATGGATTGTTGTAGGGCTGGAAATATTTTTATTATTGGTGACTTCAATGTGCCGCACTACAACAATCCTTAAGCTAATGATAGTAAAGCAAGTCTATTGTCTAATTTGATTAATATTATTGTAATGTTAAACAGTTTAACAATGTTATGAATAGACAGACTAAACAAAAGAAGAACCTATTCTTTATAGACATCAAGCGAAAAGAAAATAATAATGAAATCTTTAAAATAACCGACATCGGAAATGCAATAGTCATCTTTGAAGAACCAATAAAAAAAGCCCAGATACCACAATGCAAAAATTGCCAGTGTTATGGACACACACGCAATAGATGCACTAGGCCAGCACGCTGTGTAAAATGTGCAGAGATGCATGACTACCGCAAGTGTAAAAAAAATCGTGAAGATGGTAAACCGCCCAAATGCGTCCTGTGTCTTGGCCAACATCCTGCTAACTACAAAGGGTGCAAGGTGTACCTCGAAATTCTAAACAGACGACACCCAAACTCAGCAAATTCAAGCTTTGCCTTGCGTCTCCAAAGCCAACAACAACAAAGGCAACAGATGCAACAACAACAGCAACAACAGTCCTATCAACAAATACAACAGCAACAACAGAGTCAACAGCAACAGCGAGACAACAAAGAACACCAGCAAAGACATCAGTGGTTATCACAACAGCAATCAACAAGACAAACACAGCAATATTCATCTCAACCTTTGCCTCAGAAGCAACCACTACCAACTGCTCAAACGATAACTGACAACAATCCACAAAATTATGATCTTACGTCAATAATAATCACTCTTCAACAAACAATCCAAGCACAACAACAAACAATAAATGAACTTACCACACAAATTAGACTCCTCCGGGAAGAATTAAAAAAATAAAAATGGCTCCAGTATACAAAATAGCTGAGTGGAACGCTAACGGCCTACCAAATCGTAAATATGAACTAGAAACGTTTCTCCTACACAACAAAATATACATCCTACTTGTCTCAGAAACACACTTTAATAGCAATACTCATTTCAAAATACACAATTATCAACGTTATGTCACAAATCATCCAGAAACAGACAATCACGCCAGAGACGTGTCTGGCAGAACACAGGGTACCCATCTGATAAGAGACGGTTAAACCAAGCAACAACAGAACTCAAAGAGCTTATCAAAGAACTAAAAAAATGAACATTTTCAAGAATATCTCGCAAACCTGAGTGCAACAACAGATACAAATTATTCGCTCTGGATGGCAACCAAAAGAATAAAAACCCAAAAACAGCCTATTCCACCCCTGAAACAGCCAAATGAATCATGGGCACGGTCAGATTCAGAAAAAGCAGAGCTCTTCGCACAGCACCTTGAGAGTGTTTTTCATCCAATCGCTTCACAAATTGCTATCGAAGAAGAAGCAGAAATACAAAACTCTTTAGATATGCCATATCAATTAGCATTGCCATTGGACTGCTTCACAGTTAAGAAAGTAAAAAGAATGATCAGATTCAATCTCAATCCCAGGAAAGCTCCAGGCATTGACCTGCTTATGGGCAAACTACTCCAAGAACTACCACGCAAGGGTCTAGTGTTACAAACTATGCTTTACAATGCAGTCCTGAGACTGGGTTACTTCCCGGTCCAGTGGAAGGTAGCGCAGGTAATCCAGATACTCAAACCAGGGAAATCAGCATATGAAGTCACCTCCTACAGACCCATTAGCTTGCTGTCAGTGGCAGGTAAAGTATTGGAAAAACTATTAGCTGAAAGACTAACTACCATTCTAGAAGACAGTAACATAATTCCAGATCATCAATTTGGGTTTAGGAGGGATCATTCTACCGTACAACAGGTGCACCGTATAGTCGACAACATAAATCAAGCTTTCGAAGAGAAGCAATACTGCACAGCTGCACTTCTTGATGAAAGCCAAGCTTTTGACAAAGTGTGGCATACTGGTCTCATGTATAAACTCAAGAAACTGCTACCTCACCCACTATATGTTATTCTTAAATCGTACTTGGAAGAAAGGTATTTCCACGTTAAAATTGGACAATATCAATCGGCGCTCCATGCAATCAACTCAGGGGTCCCACAGGGAAGCGTCCTTGGTCCGATTCTATATCTAGTGTACACGGCATACCAACTAGTCCGCACACCCTCACTGCAACATTTGCAGATGACAAGATCATAATGATAAAACATACAGATCCAACTATAGCGCCCCAGCTCCTTCAACAGAGTTTAAATCAATTGACTCAGTGGACCAAACGATGGCGAATTCAACTCAATGAAGCTAAATCGTTTCATATCACATTCACCAAATGCAGAGGAAATACACCACCAGTCCTAATAAATAATATTCCATTAACCCAAGTTAATGAAGTTAAATATCTTGGCTTATACCTCGACAAAGGCCTAACCTGGAAACCTCACATATGGAAAAAACGGAAACAACTCGGCATATTGTACAATAAGCATTACTGGTTACTAGGCAGAAAATCCAAACTATCCCTAACAAGTAAACTCTTAATCTACAATGCGATCTCTAAACCCGTATGGACATACGGTATACAGCTTTAGGGAACAACGGCTAACTCTAACATTCAAATAATTGAGAGATTTCAATATAAAGTGCTACGGTCGATGTGCAATGCACCATACTTTGTGAGAAATACAGACATTCTGAGCGACCTGAAAGTAGATACAGTAAAAGAAGTGATAGTTAAGTCCAGTGCTAAATACCTAAGTAAACTAGAACAACACCCAAATGCTTTGGCTATCAACCTACTTGATAATAGTGAAACCCTACACAGACTAAAGAGACACAAACCGTTAGACCTACCAAATAGATTCGATTAAACTAATATAATGTAGTCCGTAGAAAACCATTAATTGCAAATCGTTGGATTTCAATAACGTCAGTATTCATGTCCTATTAATAACATACATATATTTTGCTTATTGTTGTAAACAGATTGTAAAAAGTAATATAATATATAAAAAAAAAATTATAATTTATAATAGTTATTTATGTTATTAGGAGTAGGTATAAGCAAAGCTCTATGTGCTGTGGCTGGTTGACTGCCGATCGTAGTGAGGCAGCCAAATCAGCCGAAGCACATAAAGCGCTTACACTCCGAATAATATATGTTATTTTTTCTCCAAACGTGTAAAATTATAATACAAAAATAAGCATCAAATTAACAAGGTTATTTCGGGATACATTACACTTATAGCTACGAAAATCGCATTGCCTGATAGACACTTTCTAGATATTACCGTAGCAACCCACCAAACAACAAATTATTTTTTGATAAAAGTTAAATGCTTAGGCATATAATAGTATATTACATACCCAGGTGGAAAGAGTTTCATTTCTATCGAGAGCTAAGATAGCTGACCAAGGCACGAAGTGCCGAGGTCAGCTAATGCTCCAGATAGAAATGAAACTTTCCACCGTGGTTTGTATACTATTTTATATTCAACCATCTAAAACAGACGGGAATAACAATAAAAAATATTAATATTTTGAAAAAAAACCGACATATTGACAAAAGCATACTTACTCCTGTATAACTGTAACGACCTGCTTGATTATTCTCCACTGACGTTTCTCTCAGTGAAACATAAAATTAAGCATATAAATATTAAATATTTCTATTGCTACTTATAATAACTCCAATGTTACAATTAATTTGAATACTACTAATTAGTTTCATTAGTTTTTCCTATATGTTTCGAATAATAAAATGAAAATACTACAATTTTGATATTTTTACTTTGCCGCCCGCCAGGTGGAAAGTGATCACTTTCCACCTGGCTGGACGGCGACAGTTAGTAAACGTCAAGTTTCCAACTTTCAAAAATGTCAGAAATGCTGTCATTACATATATGGTTGAAAATAAAGTACTTTATCTGCTTAACCATATAAGTGAAACTTCTACTAGCAACATTCTGTCATTTAAATGCCACTTTTATGACGTTTGGAGAAAAAGATAGTGTATAGGCTTGCCATTGTAACAGATAGCACAACTCGTAGGCCGGGTAGCCCGGTAAAAGGAATATGTTGTAAATCAGGCGTGGTATCAACCCAACCTAAATCTTCATTTACAGCTTGTTGCTTAATATGTATTTTAGAAAGAACGCCGCCACGGCTTCTAAAACAAGGAGCGTTTCCATTTGCTCTTCTTCCGATTCACTACTGGCACCCCTGCCAAAATCAGATTCATTGCCCCACACACTTGCAACTCGGCTCGTCTTTTCCTTTATTTCTAGGCGGAGTACGAAAGGTTTCTTCTTGATATCCATCTAGTAAACTGATTTTCATTCATTTTTACAGCTTTTTACGACATTGGTTTGTTTACAAAATTTGTATTATTACCTTAGAAACCACAACAAAATCAATCGGATTTTTTATTTTGATCAAGACTTTTTATTTTAAAACTTAATTTAATTCTGTTCTGTTTAAGAATATGATGGTGCAAAAAATATTGTGTATAACTAGTGTCTAAATAGTGTAGTTTTCCACGCACTATCACTCGTGCTTCGACTTAAACACTTGTGAAAAAACACTTGTTTAGACACACGTTATATAAAATACTATATTATAGATGAAGTGATAAAACCTACTCTCTTAAATTCTGTATTATATTACAATGAAATCGGTACATGGATGAAATGAAAATTTACAGCTAATAAAATTTATTTACATTTGATGTTATTGTAATTACAATTATAACAAATGCATATTATCATTAAAATTTTATTTTACACGAGTATGAACTACAACTATTTTGGATTCAGAATTAGAATTAATTTTTAGATGTGCTTTCATTGAGCGACGTCTTTCATAAATATATATTTCCAACAATAGTGCAATAAATCCTGCGGCATATCCCACAGCTAAATAAGCATATAACAAGTTCAAATGCGATATAGTTATTCTAAATTTTCTTGTACTACCATTCTTTTGAGTTGGTCCACTAGAATTATTTAAATGCTCTTGTAAAATTCTTCTTTCCCAATGTGTCATTAATCCGGCGGATATGATTCTACCTATTAAAGTAGTAAAATACTCCTTTAAAGGATATCCTTTTCTGAGCAACATTTCTAACGGATAAGTAACAATACTGTTTTTGAAACAATACAGAAGAGGTTCCCTGTTTTCTGTTACATAAAGATTATTTATAAATTTTTGAAAATGCTCTGGCGTACATGTTGCGGAATCTCTGTCAAATGCAGTTTTATATAAACATTCCCTTATATCCCCACAATCTCCCCAATTTTTTAAAACTTTTTCACTTATCCAATCGTCATTGTCCAAGAAATATCGCTTTGTGGTGGATAAAAACCACAACTTTAAGTTTTGTTCAAATATTTCATGAACATTTTCAATCTGATGTTCATATTTTGGCTTTGTAAATACGCTTGTAAGAGATGTTTGATAACCTACATCTAAATGTAAAGAAAAAATTACCCACGTTATAAACAGCCCGCGTACTGTAATAGATCTTGGTTGTACTTTTACAGCTGAATTAACCATTACTGCTAAAGCATTTTGTGAGCAATCTGACAGGTTTTTATAGGAAGTTGTTTCTTTGGATTCAAATAAACCAAGCCTCCACAAACAGACGCACACTATAGTATAAATTATAATCAATAACGCAACTGTATCTCCAGATATGACAACTAATAGATTCTTCCACAAAGGAATATGTGTCGCATGTGGGACACACCATTTAAGTGATTCGGGTATAGGATATGTTATACTGTCTAAATGCATATGCGTTTCAACAGAAGCTGCGAAAGAACTTATTGCAACATCAGCTTCCTCATTTTTAAGAAATAATAGCGCTCCTGTAGCAGAGCCATTACTGTACATTGTACCCCAATCTTGAAGAACATCGGAAACCATATAAACAACGGAAAAATTTGCCATTTCAGCCATAGTATTGATAAGCAATATTTCTAATCCGTCATTGAATAGGAATTGATTTTTGGTTCCTAATACAATATCTTCTGGAAGAAGTACGTATGGAGGCCATACGACTGTAATTACTCGAACTGGGCATCTACCTAAATCGTAAGGTATTTTATTAGGAAACCAATCATTGCCAGATGTAAATGTGCCAAAGGTACATCTATCTATTATGTCCAGTTCTTCAAAACCATTACCGCAATGACCTTCTGCGAAAGGTAACCAAGAAAACACTTCAAAAATTGATGTGTTATCATGATTTGGCAATAAAACAATTCCATTAACAACTTTTACCTCCCATAACTGTTGTATAATGGCAGCTGCGGCTACTGTATTATTGTCATACAACGAAACTGAAACTATTAGGAATCTAGCATGTGGATTCCAAGAAGAATATTCTTGTAGCACATGCAAATTCAATTTAAGTTCGGAAAGATTTCTAACTTGAATTACGTAGTTGTCAATGGTTTTCAGGTATTGTTCCGTTTTTCGCGATTCTGTAGCTTTCTTTATGACTATTGATAAACGACTTCGACCAAACAACTCAAAGAAAAGTAAATTGTTGAATAAAACAGCCGACTTTTGGAATACACTAACCTCTTGAATCGGAAGTGAAACCGAAAGTATTTCACCTTCTCTGAAAAATCTGTCACTACTCTCAGCGACACATTTTGCTAACGACAGTCTAGAACTTAATTCGTCTGGTAATGGATCTAAACGACACCATACTTCTACAGCACAGACACTAAAAACTATTATCAAGATATTACTAGCCAAGTACATTGTCAGGTTAAGAGTGCGAGGGCTGATTCCATTTAGCGATTAAAAAACATCCAATTTGTATTGTTTTCTTTGCGTGACGCTTTCATTTATTTGTAAATACATGATACTTATCATAATAATTAGTACGAAAAGGACGCACTAAACGAATACTGGAATTGACGTTGAAATTGATTGCTTTCAGCAAGTGATACAACGAAAAGGTTCATTAAAGTAGCTTATAAATTACTCATAGCAGACTAACGATAAGTACACTAAAAACTTATAAAACACACACCGTCGAGCTATAAATCATGTAATTGGTTTTGATATTAAAGATTAAAATTAGTAATTGGTTTGGTATATTTGAAAATTATCCACATTATAGGGGAAACCGGGAGACCCTTTGATATTTGATTTGCCGACAACAGTGGTTTGCGCATGGTAAAATGAGTAGTAACGTTAGATCTACCGAGTTTCGTATAAGTATTAAAAGTTCTGGTGAAAATATTTTCTGACTGCAATAGGTACTAGACAAGCGGATAGGTTTCACAATGGAAGACCCAACAGCTGAGCGTATGTATACCGGGTGGTGACTTGAACAACGCAACATAGGGATTTCAATAGAAAATTCTTAATGTTCAATTATTGGCTCCCCTAATTATTTTAGAGCAAAAGTGTGTTTAGGTTTTTTGTAGAGAAATAAATTCTGCATCTTTTCATACTAACGAGAGATCAATAAAAAAACCAATTAGGGCAGGCTGTGAAATTGAATTATTTTAAATTGGTACTGTAGCCACATCCACAGAATGACATTTCTGACATGAAAATTTAAAACTGAACGCTCTTGTCCAAGTTTTTTATTTGATTATAAAATTATTAAAATATTATTATCAAATAAAAAACTTAAAAACTTGACAAGAGCGTTCAGTTTTAAATTTGCATGTCAGAAATGTCATTCTGTGGATGTGGCTACAGTACCAATTTAATATAATTCAATTTCACAGCCTGCCCTAATTGGTTTTTTTATTGATCTCTCGTTATTTACAATTTTCCGGAAGCGTAGAAATGGAAGAAATTAAAAATGGTCTTTTTAAAAAAATCACTGATGCCATGGTATTATAAAATCAAACAAACGCACTGACATTTCTGTCTCATTACATCATTTTTTCTATTTAAAGCAATAAAACGAGTAGGTAATAGGAACATATTTTACGCTAAACAAGGCACTTTATCATTTTTACTTTTTCTTTCATTGAATACATTTTAAAAATAATAGATTTTAATAATCGGTTATAAACTTCAAACCGTAATGACAGATGTAAATGCGAATGTTGATTATTTAGATAATTCCAAGGCATCACTGATTTGTTTAAAAAATACCATTTTTAATTTTTTCTATTTCTACGCTTCCGGAAAATGGAAAATAATAGTATGAACAGATGCAGAATTGTTTTCTCTACAAAAAAACCTCTACACACTTTTGCTCTAAAATAATTAGGGGAGCCAATAATTAAACATTAAGAATTTACCATTGAAATCCCTATGTTGCGTTGCTCAAGTCACCACCCTGTATACACAAGTCCACTGGGTTTTTGTGAAAAATAATTCTCAAACTGCAACTAACCTAAAGCAAAGACCTTGCAAAGACTAGTGGGGCGCCCCACTGACTTTAGGTTAGTAAACCTATCCATCCTTAAGAGTCTTCTGTACCCACGTGACTAGAAAAGGTGAAGAGAGCGCTAAAAGTTCTGAGTAAAAGGGTCGATTGTCGTGAAGCAAAATAATCGTAGAAAAAAACTACCTGGATGGATAATTTTGTTTATTTTATGGGGATACTACACTGTTAGGAAAAAAGTTCAAACGCCAGATATTTTACAACTGAAGGTAGGAAGGTAGGAAAAAATATTTTAGTGTCAACCAGATGTTTATACCTACATACAGTGAAGTCCATTTATTATGCAATATAGGCATGTTGCAAGTTAATTGGTGTACGCACTTTACCATTGGAACATAGGCAACCCATTATACAGTTAGCTAGTTTTTTTTAATCTAACCATCTATGATCTAACCGAAATCAGCAACACATGAAAGTTTAACCTCAAAATAAAACATGTTCTTAGTTAAAAAAAATTTAATAGGTAACAAAACAATAATAATAATACATTCCTGACAATTGAAAATTTAAATTCATCAGTAGGCAGGGGCAAGAGAGGTTAGCAGTGTATAATGGGTTGCCTATATTCCAATGGTAAAGTGCGTACACCAATTAACTTGCAACATGCCTAATATATTGCATAATAAATGGACTTCACTGTAGGTATTATTATATTTTATGGTTTTTTCTTATGCACTTTATATTCTCTGTTCAAATACTACACGCAAAACTCAGGTTGACATTGAGTTCAAAGGATTTATTAGATCAATTCTTGTGCAAAGTTTCCTGTGGGCTATGATTAATCATATGTATTTGTTACTTTCCCATACCAACACTGGTATAGGGTATAGGGGGAAGTATTGATATCATGAAAATTTTCCAAATCCAGATTTTCGCGGAAATACGTTATTTGGGCCCCCAGGAACCCAAAAAAGTGGTCTAGAAAATATGTCTGTCTGTATGTATGTAACGCCTCTAACGCAAAAACTACTGGACCGATTTTGATGAAATTTTAAATGAAGGGGTATATCGAAAATTCATCGACAAAATAAGCTTTTCAAAAAAATCCGAAACCGGAAGCGGAAGTTAGACATGTTTTTTTGGTAGCATTTTTTTCAGAAGCAGAATTTTGAAAATCTGAGTAGGGAATATGAAAGAAGACCATAATTGAAAGGAAACAGTTTCTTGCCGGACACTCTAACTTCAAAATGGCGCCCGCTATGAATTTTTAAAAATTTCGACTTTAACGCCCCATAACTCAAAATCCAGTTATCTGATCAGGTTCCGCAACGACTTGTTTGAAAGCCCTTTGGGGGTACTACAGAATAAAAAAAAATATTTAGTAAATCCAAAAACGGTCGCAACGGCGCTCTTCCAAAAATTTTGAAACTTTTTAAAAAATATTACAAAGAAACTGCTCTAACGATTTTGTTTAAATTTTCTATACTTATGCAGCTTGGTATTAGCTACACTTTTGTTTTTTGATGAACGCCAGAATTCCACTGTGGCGCCCTCTACGAGGTTTTCAAAATCGAAAATTGATGCTCCTATAGCGCCTTTATTAGTCAAAATATGAAAAAAGTTTAAATATAAAAGATATTTTAGTAGTATATAATTCTGCATTCTTCTAAATGTATATCACGTATAGATACAGGGCGTTTGCAGTACGATAAGCAACTTTGTTATTTTAAATGAAACACCCTATATATTATTATATAATTGAATGCAAAATGTAATTGTCTATCACATAGTGTAAGGTGTTCATATAGCTAAAATGTACGGTTGATGAGAAATTCGAATTTTGAATATTATGTTGAATTCTGACGGAAACGGATGGTCGCGCGTCGGTCGGTAGCGATCGTCCGGCTTCGCCAGCTGTAATTTCTAGCTGGTACCTGCAGATTGATAGGTGCATAGGATGGGTGTCTCGCTAGGCATTCAAATGCTTATCAGGGTCTGCCTCGCCCTCGCGAATACTGTTGAATACCAAAATCGAAACGTTTATTTTTTGTATGGGAATGTCCAGGGGAGGTTTGCCCCTCCACTTTTTTAAATCTCATTTAATCTTTCAATATTTAATTTTATTTTCTAATTTACAGATTTGTGTATTTTATAAGTTTTAAGTTGATCTAATTTTGGGAACCAGTATATTACAGTTTCCCTAGCCTATTCCAGGATTACAGCTGCAATCAAATTATTAAATATATAAAATCTGCCTTTGTGTTTTATTTTATCAAGTTCATTAATTTACTCTAGATCCCGAAATTGGCCTTACATTTGGTCACAACATCCAGCGCTAAAAGCCCCGGGGATAAAAACTAGACAAGATATTTAAAATGTTTGCAGTAGCTGTATAATCGGTATGCCCGCCGCTTCATACAATAAGGGTCTTACGCATATTCCTATAGCAGGTATAAACGGATTTAAATTTCATGTCATTTTATGTTTTTACAGTGTAGTGAAGATAATAAATCACCCGTTTACTGCTTCGTAAAGATTGCAGTTGTGACCGCTAGTTGGCGTTAGTTTACGAACTACAAACATCCTATAATTTTGAAAAACCGCTGATCAGCAGCGCCAAAAAAACTGGTCCTATTTTTGATTTTTTTACTTCCAATTTTTTTATACGCGTTCATAAAGGTTCTCCGGACATTTCGACCGGAGTAATTTTTCAAGTTTGTCTTTGTAGACATAAATATATCAGTGCAAAGAACAGCGCTAATTTATTCAATAAACTACGTTAATTTTGGATCATCTGATATATTAAATCAAAAACTAATCCGGTCCAATCGTAGAGGGGCCTTCTTATTTTCAAAAAGTATTTTCGTTTTATCAAAAAAACTATAGATAGGTCGTCTAGACTGGCGCTCAATAGCACGAAAACTACGCATCTGAATTGCCGGTACAGAAGACTCTTAAAAAGTTTAAATGGCACTATGCCCTTTGTGATACCTTAAATTAAAAGTCTTTTAAAATGCTATTTTTTACGCAAAGAAAATTAACATCGATAGATTCGTTTTGATGAAATTAAAATAACATGAAAAAAGTGTTTGTGCCTAAGACGTCCGTACGTCAGAAGTGAAAACCAAATGACAGCTGTGGGATTAGTATTCGTCGATTAACCTTAGATCATCGATTAACCCGTGGGTTGGTTACAATTAGTGCTGGGAATATTTATCGATATATCGATAATATCGATATTATCGATAATATCGGTGACCGATAATTTAAAAAAAAATATCGATATATCGATATTATCGATATTATCGATATTATCGATATTATCGATATTATCGATATTATCGATATTATCGATATTATCGATATTATCGATATTATCGATATTATCGATATTATCGATAATATCGATAATATCGATAATATCGATAATATCGATAATATCGATAATATCGATAATTATCGATAATATCGATAATATCGATAATATCGATAATATCGATAATATCGATAATATCGATAATATCGATAATATCGATAATTATCGATAATATCGATAAAATCGATAATATCGATATATCGATAATATCGATAGAAATTTGTTATCGATAACCGATATTAAATTTTCAATATCGCCCACCACTAGTTACAATATTTGCTTGTTTATCGTATCTTTTTACATCAAGCGTGCGTTCGACTCGCGCCAGTCGGCCACTCTCAAGCGGGCGCAGTGGGGCAAGACTCTGTATCTCGCACGTTTCGACCCTGCAGATGACACTTTTTTACCTTTATCTGCGAATAATAATCTGACAGCTCTCATTTGATTTTCACTTTTGACGGGCGGATGTCTTAAGCACATACCGGCACATACCTACACTTTTTTCATGTTTTTTTTTAATTTCTCCAAAACGAATGCATCGATTTTAATTTTCTTTGCGTAAAAAGATAGCATTTTAAAAGACCTTTAATTTGAGGTATCACAAAGGACATAGTGCCACTTAAACTTTTTAAGGTTGGATAGGTGGGGGCGGCGGGGTAAATATTAGCGCGACGCGGATTACACTATCAAGTGTCCCCCATCCTCTATAAAAACGCATTTTTACATTTTTCTGATATTTAGTACCTATGGTTCGCGCGATATTAAAGGTGGAACGTTTTCAAATGATCACCCTGTATAGTATAGTTGGGGCACGCTAATGGTGCACTACGTCATCAATCGCATTTTCTGGTAATTTTGTAGTACCAATCTTGAAACAGTATAAAACTGTAATTTTTTTGCGAATTACGTATTAAAAGTAGGCTTTTTAGAAACCCATAGAATGTTATTTTAAAAGTTATAATTTTTATTAATTACTAGTTGTATTCATATATTATTCTTGGAAAAAATAAAAACGTTTACTAATTAGTATTTTTTTCCTCCTATAAGTTTCTATCACCGTGGTTTCTATTCAAGCACATGATCATTGTTGTTGTTTTTTATTGTGTTTATATTGCCCAAACGTCACTCTGACAGTTTGAGAAATACATTAAAGCAAACGACGTTTTGAGAAAAAATAAATAAATATAAACAGAGTAATTCATGACGTCATGGACACCATTAAAAAATTGATGACGCACCCTTAGGGCCGGTATTACAATCTCAGTTTAAACCCGAGATCAGCTAAACCAAGCTTAATTGTCATGGATATGATTCTTGTAACAATTGTATCTATGGCAATTAATCTTGGTTTAGCTGATCTCGGGTTTAAACTGAGATTGTAATACTGGCCCTTAGCGTGCCTCAACTATTATAGTTCCAATGTTATCACTCAAACTTTGAAACGTATGCGTTTCGGGTATGAAGGACCCCTAACATTCCGGTTTTGTTGGGCACACGATGTCATCATACCCAACTGAGTATAATACTGCTATTTATTATAATTTTTTTGTTTATGTTTATATATAATTACAACAAATCAAGTTTTTTCATTTTATTAATAGTAACTACAAGTTTTAAAAATATGTTTCTTTTCAGGTTTTTGTTAGGGTGCTAATATATGCCCTGATATCAGGGTATGATGGCACACATGTAAACATTATGTTGAGTTACAAAATTACAATAGATAAAATAAAAACTATGAATAATAGATTGTTTTTTACTTTCTATATGTTAAATATGCACCAAACGTCCCTGATCCCCTCCCATTTGATCATAAAAATTCACAAAATATGTAGAAAAAAACCGAAGGCTATACCTAAGTCTTCCTTATTTTGGATATTTTTCTCACCCCTTCCGATTTCCTTATGTAATATGAAGACTAAACACTTGGAAAATATCCCCTAAACATCGCTCATCCCCTTCTATCTGATCAACAAGGGCTGTCTTCCTTCTATTTTTGGATATTTTTCTCACCCCTTCCGATTTCCTTAGGAAATTCCCAGAATGCAATATGAACTGAATACCACAGTACTTCTAAATAACACTAGCACCTGCACACCTGCACTTTAAGAAAGTGGCGCCAAATTGTCGATGCCACAAAAAACTTTGGTTGTTGTGCCATTGGAACTAACCCGCTATGTCAAAAGATCTACCATACACGCGCATCCGTCAATAAAACTGTCTTTTAGCTAAATGTACTCGACATTTATAAATGTCTGCAACATTTATAAAAATTCTACAATTAGTAGGCTTATATGTGTTAAAAATGAGAGTCAAAAACTAAATGGTGCCTGTTTACCCTTGGCGGTTGGCGCCACATACCGGAAAAGCCTAAAAAAGCTTTTACTGTGCCTATACATAGGGAGAGTTGACTCCCTACTAGGGGTGGGCGATATTCACATTTGGATATCGATATTCGATATCGAAATTATATCGATATTTATCGATATTAAAATTATATCGATAATATCGATATTTAGGGATATATCCCCCAGCCCTACTCCCTTCCCAAGCAGAATGCATGGCGCATTGTTCCGCCGCACCGCACGCACGCTTTACGTCAGGGTTTGTTTACATCATGGGCGCTTTTCCAGCAAATGAAGTATAGTTAGCAACATTTTAATCGTTAGCGGTATCTTACTCCTTAGTCCTTAACAACCAGGCGCGGATACAAGGGAGGGTGTTTACCCCGGGTAATTACTCCCCCTCAACCATTCCTTATACTCAAATACCTACAACTCAAATGTTAATAAGAGAAATTGAATTACGGCGATTAACGAGTTTAAAGAAACTGAAATAAATCAAAATTCTGATACGACAATTATGTTGTATAATAAATTTGACTTGAATAATTATGTATCCCATCATTAAAATTATTTTGAACATTTTATGTACCTACCTACTATTCCCGTAAGTATTGCCACCGAAGTTTTTCAGCTTTGCGTCGATGCGACAAGAGCGGTTAAATGGTTTAGCTCTTTTGCATAGGTACTAATCGAGATTTTAATCTGGATGGACATAAAATTATTGATAGATTTGCTAATGCATCACAAAGAAAATGTGAATTCATTATTAAATAAGAGTGACTTTTATTATTGTAAAGAGGAGCGTGGTCTTCGAAACAACTTGTAAGAGAAAGCTGAAATTTTTTGAGCATATAATTAGGAAGCAAAAAATATGATGTTACATGAAACGAGTTATACATTTTTTAAAAAATTACAAATTACAATAAAAATACTATTTCCTCAAAATGCAAAACTGGGATATATTGACAGCGTACAAAAAAAATGAAGAAGTTTATTTACTGTAGGAAATATGTTTTTAACACTTATACTGCAGTGTCTGCAGCACGCACTTGCGGTTGATTATTTGCTTTTCTCGGAGGCCGGCGGAGCAGCGGGGGAGTACTGCAATTTCTGCTAAACATCAGTGCGCACAGATGTTCCTTGTGCCATCAAGAATTCTAATAGTTAAATAACGTTGATTAAACAAAAAATAAAAAAGCATTTTTCATCATTGCAATATTGCAATATCATCTATAAATTTTGCTTATTGGCTGCGATTTTTATTAATAATTTTTGTGTCCATGGGGGAGGTTCTAACCCCCAAGCCCCCCACCCCCCGTGTATACGCCACTGATCCTTGGTATGAATTGTTTATAATTTTATATGGTTTTCAGAACAACACTACCTTAGTAAATTTAATACATAAATACCTACGCAAAGTTCAGAAATTCTATACAGGGTGATTTCTAACGTACGGAGGAAACTGAAAGGACAAGTAGAGGGGACCAAAACATATTCTTTTTTACAATAAACTTTTGATCAAAATGGAATAACAAGAAAGTTACAACAGTTTAAAGTTCTTATAAATTTCAGCATTTTTTTAATGAAATACGGTAGTTACTTACGTTTTGAATTCAACTTTTGTATATTTTTAAGCTCATTAAAAAAAAATTAGTAAAAATTTTTATAAGACGAAAGTTATGGCTATTTAAAGTGTTCTTTAAAATATTCAGTTATAGGTGTTTGTTTATTGACAACCGCTGATTTACATAATCTGATCATGTAGGTAAGTCAAAATTACAGCAGCAATTTATCAGATTGTGTGAGAAGTTTTTCTGATGTAAAAGCGAATACAATAATCTCAGGGGTACTCAAAACGTGGGTGTTAATTTATAAGAACTTTAAACCACTGTAAGATGCCTATTCTGTATCCTTTTCGTAACGTCATAACGAATCGTTACGGATAGAAATTCGTAAACTTTGAGATTTCGTATTCTGTAAGCCTCGAATTCGTAACAAGATCGTAGAATTGATCGTTCGAATTCGTTATAGGGTCTCAGTTCTTGAACGAAAGTGTCTGACCTGTCGTTGAGCGTTTAAGCGATTCGTTAAAACTTTGGTCTTTTCGCATTTTTTGAATTGTCATTATAATAAACCTAAAAAATCTTTATAAATCGTTTGTGTGGTTTTGTAATACGCGTTTTATAAATCAAACATTGTGTAGAGAAATGGACGATAATTTCGTACATTTGTTGATAGCTATTGAAGAAGAAGCAAATATTAATAGGTACCTACCTAATGCCCGGTTTCTGGAAACAAACTTATGAAACGCATAACTTATGTATTCGATAAACAGTCAATAAGGCAGTCCATGACGTATCACGTGATCCTCGTGGAAGGCGCTAATTGGCCTATACGAAATTTGATCACGTGACCTAATGTCATTAGAGTGCCTTATTCGCTGTTTATGGAATACATAAGTTATGGGTTTCATAAATTTGTTTCCAGAAACCGGGCGGGCATAAGTGGATTAATGTATTTGATGTAAAACTTAAAGGAATAACTTTTAGAGAAAATTTGTGTATTGGTAATCGTCTTCTACCGGATACAAGTCAGCCTTTTGATTTACCGGAAGAAAATTTTATTAAACTCTTCAGACTTTTGCCACAGCTAACTAGAAATTTGTGCGATATTTTAGCCCCGCATTTGGACAGTGAAAGAGTCACCGCCATTCCATCGACACTGAAAATTTTATCGGCACTCTTTTTTATGCCCATGGCTCTTACCAAAAGTCTGTGGGTACAAGTTATTTATTTGGTCTGAGTCAATCAAGTGTTAGTCGGTGCATAAAGATTGTTTCAAATGCATTTTACGATCATTTGCTGCAAACCTGGGTGAAGTTTCCTACCACTGAGCAGGAAAAACAAAGAATTAAATTTCGATTTTACGAAAAGTTTGAATTTAGCCTTGTAATCGGTGCTATTGATTGCACACATGTAGCCGTAGTTGCTGAACAATTTCCTGGGCGTGTGTATATAAATCGCAAAAGTTATCACAGCATTAACGTTCAACTAATATGCGGTGCTGACCTTAAATTGTTGGGAGTTAATGCAAGATATCCCGGATTGGTCCATGATGCCACTATCTGCTCCTTAGTTTTTTGGGGGCCACTGCCGCAGGAATTCAACAGCCCAACTAACTGATTCCATGCCTCTTCAACGGCATTGGGGTTAGTTGGATCATTTTTATTTGTTCTGAAGGCCACATTACCCTTTAGCATTTCCACATAAAGTGATTGCTGTACGGTTGTGACTTTCGCAGAACGCTTGCGTTTATTGTTTTCAGCGATCGCAGACATTTCAAAAAATTTAACTTATCCCTTATTCAAACTGGTGCTGAACATAAATGTCAAATGCATTCTCCCGCCATGCCACTGGATGACACTAATATCGAAATGTTGTACTATTCTATATAAAAACATTCGTTATTTCGTTACGATTGTTGTACGAATCAACCGTGAACGATTTCGTTGAGGGGCGCGTACCATTCAAAATTTGAGAGAAAAGCTTCTCTTTGACGACAGTAGAGGTATTTTTTAAAACCAGGACGATTCCTTCTTTTTCACTTAAACAACTTTAAAAAGAATAAAATGAGTTCATCTGGGCGCGTACAGAATTTGGTTTCCAACGAAAATCGTTCAACTTCGGTCAACGATTTCGTTAGTAACGAAAATCGTTCACGTAACGAAGTAGGATACTGAATAGGGCTGTAACTTTCTTGTTATTCGATTTTGATCAAAAGTTTATTGTAAAAAAAACTATATTTTGGTCTCCTCTAATTGTCCTTTCAGTTTCCTCCGTACGTTAGAAATCACCCTGTAGCCTGTATACTTTTCTCTCAAATTTTTCTATTTAGTAATGTACAAAAAATAGCATGTTGTACACGTAAGGAAAGTATATACAGAGTGATGATAAAGTATCGCACAAAAATCATATTCTGGTTATTTAATGGTTTTACGGAAAATCCTGAGACCCGTCGATTTTTGTTTTTAAATTGCCATTCAGACATATAATTTTCAACCCCCCACCCCTCAACCCCTAAGTGCTAGCAACCCCAACTTTAAAAATTTAAATAGAAAGATACCCTTTGTGATACCTCTTTCTATAGGTCTTTTTATTCTTAATATAACTAAAAAAAGTTTTTCAAAATCGGTTGAAAAATATCAGAGATATTTAACAAAATGTAATCAATGTAAATAATGGGGTTGACATTTAAAAAAAATTATGACGTCACAGCGTAGAAATAATGGGCGATCAAAACCACACTTTTAGGTCAGGAAGTGCCCATTTTAATGTTACCATTTACGGCGTGTTTGAGCCGTTTCTTGTCGAATATTGAAATTTTCATTTGATTACATTTTGTTAAAAATCTCCGTTATTTATCAACCGATTTTGAAAAACTTTTTTTGCTTATATTAAGAATAAAAAGACCTATCAAAAGAGGTATCACAAAGGGTATCTTTCTATTTAAAATTTTAAAGTTGGGGTTGCTAGCACTTAGGGGTTGAGGGGTGGGGGGTTGAAAATTATATGTCTAAATGGAGATTTAAAAACAAAAATCGACGGGTCTCAGGATTTTCCGCAAAAACATTAAATAACCAGAATATGATTTTTGTGCGATACTTTATCATCACTCTGTATATAGTAACTATACAGAAAAATTCCAAATACTAACGTCGGTGACCATTTACTAACCTCTGTAATCAATAAATTTGTGATTGTTGGTTGTGAACGATTGAAATCTCATTTGGATAGGTAGGTATACCTACATATTTTATAAGTAGATAATAATATACCTGTTTGACTATGGAGAGAACGACATTCTTTTGGAAAAAAACATTATCTTCATACAAATTGATATACCGTTAGTAGATATTATGCAATTATTGCAATTGATAAACATATCATAGCCAGAATTTAAATCCGCCTTTTTGTAAACCGACAAGACATGTTAGAAAACATTTTTAGTCATTTTCTAAAGGACGGAGTACCTACGCTTAGCCATATTATCATTTTAATTGGAAAAGGCTGCTAGCGGCAATTTTACCACTTTAAATTATTTTGTCCCAACAGTACATAGGTACTTATGGTAGGTAGATCAGTGAAAAGATTTTTATGCTTTAAAATCATGCGGGTATAAAATCGGCAAACCAAATAAAAATAAGAAAAAATACCTCACACATTCTGAAAGATGCTAGTAATTATAGAGATCACAACGAGAGAACAATTCTAATAAAACACTACTCAATGGTTTTCATCTGGGTTTTCAAGATCGGAAGAAAGTCATAGGTCAAATTTATTTTCAGATTATTGATTAGCATTAAAATACGCAACTTTTTCTCCATTTAACCGACTTCGTATCTTTTAAGCTAACCAAGATCGGAGATCCCCATACTTAGCCACGAAAATCGGACGCTCTTATAGCTTTAAGATCCAAGTCCAATGTGATCAATGATCAGCCTGCGTATTAGGCAACCCACTCAACGGCGGTAGAACACTTAACATCTAAATATTTGAACAGTGTTATACAAAAGAAGGTGTACAGATTGTGGTACGGATGAAGAATGAAACAAATTTTAATTTATCGTGTAATTTTAGACGTTAAGCCCGTATGACACGGTGTTAAATTTGAAACAAAATTTGCGTGTAAATTGACACGTAAATTTGATGTCAAATTTAACGTCGTGTCATACACAAAATAATTTTGTAAATATTCATGCAAATATTTATGAAATTATTTTGAACATCTCACAAACAAATTAGACACTTCTACGTAGTCTTGAAAGACTCTTGCGATAGGGAAAAGATATGTAGGCAAGGTAAACTTACCAGGGATGTTCAAAATAATTTCATAAAAATTTGCATGAAAATTTACAAAATTATTTTGTGTATGACACGGCGTTAAATTTGACATCAAATTTACACTCCGTAACTATCAACCCTACAGAAAATGTATCCATAAACAAAATTAAAGTAGACAAAATTTCCTACAAAATGGTTTTATTCATTATTCATAATACTTTCAAAGTTGTAAGGTAGAAGAAACTTAACTTATGAAGTTATTTTGAGAACTTTTTTAATTAGAGAAATTATTTTCTGCGAAAAAAATTATTTTTTAGACAACCATGATAAAAACAGCTGTTTTACGTATCTTTTGACAATATCGTAAAGTGTCAATTTGTAGTAGGCAGTTGTCAATACTGCTTCACGGCCGCATTTAGTTCACGGCCGCTTCTATTTTACGGCCGCTGTAGCCACTGGTTTATTTAAATTGCAAACACATTGTTTTTTATTTTTTTTGTTTTTATTTTTATTTTTTTTTATTTTTTTTTTAACTTTTTTAGGCGACATACAGACAAAAACAGCTGATGTGGCTATGACGTTTCAAGATGGTCACATGACCAAATGTCATTGAATATTCAAATAAAAATTGAAATTTGTTAATAAAATTTGAGATATTCGCTTAAAAAATGTTGTTTGCACCTCTTTGACCATGATACAAAAATATTATGAGAGAAAATTTTAACCAGAATTTTTTTTGTCGAAAAAACCTCTCCTATTAAAAAAGTTAGATTTAAGGAAATAATGTTCAGACATATGGCGCCTACTACTGTACTAGTACTACCTATTATTGCTACTTTGTCCTCAGATGCTCAAGTCCACATCGCTCCATGGTAGTATCAGCATTCCTCTCAGCTGTTGTTTCATAGGTATCCTCCTTATTCAATTTAAGACAACATATTAATGAACTTTGCCCCAACTGCACCGGTTACACTTAAATAATCAGTATCGTTTAAAAGATTAATTCCCATCGTTACAACTGTTATAACTTTGAAAGTATGATGAATGTATGGGCTGTTTTTATAAGATATTGATTCTTTTTTGTATAACACTGGCACTAAAATTTGACCTACTGTGGCGCGCATAACCTAACCTTTGTACCATGTTATCATAATATGTTGTAATGTTGATTTAAATTTGCAAAGTAATAGCACCATTAGTTTAATAATTAAAGACGGTTTCAATAATGCAGGCAAGCAGTATTACTTCTAGAAGAATTCAAGTACTTCTTCGAATTCTGCAACACACAAAACATGGTACAAGCAATGTAAATATCCGCGCTCATTCCACAAATTCAAAAGTTACTATTGGAGAAGTAACAAAAGTTATTAAAAAATCTGCACATCCAGAATATGTACCTCGAAGTTACTGTAAGTTCAATAATAATTATTACTGATTTATATAAAAATAAGGATAATATAAAACTATAGATAAAGAAGAACAGGGACAAAGTACTCTTCATCACCTCCGATGGATGATGCAAAAGGATCTACTAGGTCAAGATATATTTTTAATAGGTCCTCCAGGACCAAGGAGGAGAAGTTTGGCCATGCAGTATTTGGAATTAACTAATAGGGAACTTGAATATGTTGCCTTAAGCAGAGATACCACAGAATCTGATTTAAAACAAAGACGAGAAATCGTAAACGGTAGTGCCAGCTACTTTGATCAGGTATTTTCTTAATGGAGTAAGTTAAAGTAAAACGAAATATTAATCTGTACATTTAAAAGAGCGCTGTTAGGGCTGCCACAGAAGGTCGAGTTTTGGTTCTAGAGGGGATCGAAAAAGCAGAACGAAATGTTCTCCCAGTACTGAATAATCTTTTGGAAAATCGAGAAATGCAATTGGAAGATGGTCGTATGCTAATTCCTGCAGATAGATTTGATAAGTTGTTAAAAGTAAATATACTCAACTGTACAATAGTAATGTACCTACCAAATTTACCTACTACTGTGTTGTTTTCAGACATACAGTAAAGAGGAATTAGAAAAATGGAAGTTAGTTCGAGTCGATAAAGATTTTCGTGTTATAGCACTTGGTCTTCCTGTTCCAAGGTATGTAATTAAGAAAATTATAATTATAGGTATGTATGTATGTATGTAACGCCTCTAACGCAAAAACTAGTGAACCGATTTTGATGAAATTTGAAATGAAGAGGTATATCGAAAATTCATCAACAAAATAAGCTTTTCAAAAAAATCCGAAACCGGAAGCGGAAGTTAGACATGTTTTTTTGGTAGCATTTTTTTCAGAAGCGGAATTTTGAAAATCGGAGTAGGGGATATGAAAGAAGGCCATAATTCAAGGGAAACAGTTTTTTGCCGGACTCTCTAATACTCTCTAAAAAGAAATGTTTATTTTTAGTATGGGAAAGTCCATCGGAGGTTTGCACCTCCACTTTTTTTCAGTACTGCAGACGCGCAGTCTAATACTGCATGCAGCATTTGCGGCCACGCACCTGAAGTTAGCCCCGCCCACTAAAGCAAAAACAGTGCATTTATTATTATTAATTAGTGCTTCGTTAGTGCTCTTTAGTGCACTAATAATTAACGTTAGTGCACACCCGGGTTTTAAATAAATCTATGATATTATGGGCGGGGCCAACTTCAGACTCATTTTTGAGATAATTTGAAAAAATTTTATATCATCGGTTAGTGCATCGTTAGTGCTCTTTAACAAACCCAAAATTAACGTTAGTGCTTTTTACTATCATCGAAATATAATTAAAAAACCACGATGATAGTAAAAAGCACTAACGTTAATTTTGGGTTTGTTAAAGAGCACTAACGATGCGCGGGCGTGTATAGTGTTTCAATGGAAGTTCACACACAAGCGGACTATCTAACAATTGTGCGCCACTTAACGATGTTTACAACTGCTGTCTAAATTTATGAGGTACAAGGTGTTATCAAAGGTGTTATCCTCTGTAACCCTTAAGTGGCTGGTATAGTCGACGCCATGACCGAACCCAACGAAAGTATTACCAGCTAATACTTTTGTTGGAGTTGGGTTCGGTCAGGGCGTCGACTATACCAGCCACTTAAGGGTTATAGAGGATAACACCTTGTACCTCATAAATTTAGACAGACATTTAAATAAAATTTCGATTCTGCCAGTTGTACTAAACATCGTTAAGTGGCGCACAATTGTTAGATCGTCCGCTTGTGTGTGGACTTCCATTGAAACACTATACACGCCCGCGCCGCCCAGGAGTCCTTAATATTAAAACCATAAATTCGGTTTGGTATATATTTTTTTAACTTATATCAAATAATGTTAAATTCGAGTTTGCAGCGTTTACTACGGCAAGACTACGAAACTTGAAAAAAATCAGCTATTTGTGTACAGCTCACAGATTATAGCATGGCTCTTGCGCCGCGCATTTTCTTTGTTGTGCATATTACGCCTTGTCTGTTGTTAATAATTGCGTCTCTCGCTCCCGCATGCGATTAAGAGAGCCATGCTATAATCTGTGAATAGTAGTTGTAGGTCTTGGTTTGCTGTTCCTGTTCCTGCTATAGTAAGATAAGAAATCTATGTAAAGCTAATCGCCACAAAACTCAAAGAGGATAATATAGTTTTTTTAACAAAGTCTATAATTTCAGATATAGTGGCAATCCACTGGACCCCCCTCTGCGTTCAAGGTTTCAAGCACGTGACATCAGTACTGGTAATTATCAGGTAAGTTACTTAGTCAAAAAACAGGCGTAAAAAATAAAATAAAACACTTTTCTAATCCTGTACATGAAGTCATAGCATGAAGTAATAGGTTCACACACTGATTGCAATACGTGAACCATAATTATATATTTATTATCTATGGCGTGAACTGTCAAATTTAACATTGACGTGTAACATCCTTTGCATTTCTTGTAGAGTGTATTTCACGCATTATATCCGTAAGAGCCCATACACTTTTACGCACTGGTAAACATTGTTAAGAGAACAGCGACTGAATATCTGCAGTTGACGGTTTCGAATTTGTCTCTTGCTGCGATTGGTGGCGTTTACATCAAACGGTTGTGAATAGTACATTACATACCAAGGTGGAAGGTTCTTCATTACCGACCAAGGCGCGCCGCGCCGCGCTCCGTCAACAATAAACCGAGGTATTATGAAGCACCTTCCACCAAGATTTGTATACTATTTTATTCACAAGAAAGCCAGTAGGTAAACAATTTACCAAATTTTGAAATTACATTGTTTTTATTAAGTATGCAATAAAAAGACTGTTACGTAGTGAACAAATGTCAAAGTAGCGTCGTGTGTTTGTTCCTTAAAGTTCCTTGTTCGTATCTGTTAGAAAATAACCATATTCTATACAGGGTTATTCAAATTCGAGGCTCACCATTGGGATCTCGGAAACCGTAAGAGATAGGAGGACGGTTAAATTGGGGCAAAGTTGCGCTATATAGTGCTGATCAATAATTAAAAAAGAAATTTAACCTATCTACCTTAGTTTTTTTATTATGGCCAAAAAACAGGAAAATGACAATTTTGTTTTTTGGAAATAAGTTAGTTGGTTGTTAAATTTTTTTCAAATCTGTTAAAACTTTCTTTAAGCAACTTTTTAGCTGCAATACCGTAGTGGTATCAAAATTTTTCTACCGCGTTTCGGTTTTACGGAATCATCCTCGGGTTTGTTTTTTCTTATAGGCGGTATATTGGATTTTTACAGCATCGGGTAGAGTTTTTGATGCTGCTTTCAATGATGTATGACATGATGACTTTTGACTGCCGAAAACTGCTGTTATTTGCAGAAATAGTAAATTTAAATAGATTGCCATGAAAAAACTTCTCGAATTATGAAAAGGGTTATGTTTATTTTTGAGGTTTCCACACAAAAAGAAATCTAAAAGGGACAAATCAAGTGATCGAGCAGGCCATTCCACAACTCCACGGTTGCCTATCTATTGATTATGAAAATGCTGATTGAGAAAATTTCGTACAGGAATAGTGTAATGGGGACGTGCTCCGTCTTGTTGCATCCATAGCTGTCCTAACCATAATAAAGGGATGTCTTCAAATAGTCCATAAACTGAGTCCTCAAAAAATTAAGATACCGTTCTCACTATCCGTTACTATTTCTGTAAATAACAGCAGTTTTCGGCAGTCAAAAGTCATCATGTTATACATCGTTGAAAGCATAATCAAAAACTCTATCCGACGCTGTAAAAATCCAATATACCGCCCATAAGAAAAAACAAACCTGAGGATGATTCCGTAAAACCGAAACGGGATAGAAAAATTTTGATACCACTACGGTATTGCAGCTAAAAAGTTGTTTAAAGAAAGTTTTTACAGATTTGAAAAAGTTTTAATAACAACCAACTTATGTCCAAAAAATAAAATTGCCATTTTTCTGTTTTTTGGCCATAATAAAAAAACGAAGGTAGATAGGTTAAATTTCTTTTTTAATTATTGATCAGCACTATAGCGCAACTTTGCCCCAATTTAACCGTCTTCTTATCTCTTACGGGTTTCGAGATCCCAATGGTGAGCCTCGAATTTGAATAACCCTGTATACAGAGTGATGATAAAGTATCGCACAAAAATCATATTCTGGTTATTTAATGGTTTTACGGAAAATCCTGAGACCCGTCGATTTTTGTTTTTAAATTGACATTCAGACATATAATTTTCAACCCCCCACCCCTCAACCCCTAAGTGCTAGCAACCCCAACTTTAAAAATTTAAATATAAAGATACCCTTTGTGATACCTCTTTTTATAGGTCTTTTTATTGTTAATATAACTAAAAAAAGTTTTTCAAAATCGATTGATAAATAACGGAGATATTTAACAAAATGTAATCAATGTAAAAAATGGGGTTGACATTCAACAAAAAATTATGACGTCACAGCGTAGAAATAATGGCACAAATCCTGAGACCCGTCAATTTTTGTTTTTAAATTGGCATTTAGGCAGGTAATTTTAATCCCCCCACCCCTCAGCCCCTAAGTGATAGCAACCCCAACTTTAAAAATTTTAATGGAAAGATACCCTTTGTGATACCTGTTTTGATAGGTCTTTTTATTCTTAATATAACAAAAAAAAGTTTTTCAAAATCGGTTGAAAAATAACAGAGATATTTAACAAAATGTAATCAATGTAAATAATGGGGTTGACATTTAAAAAAAAATTATGACGTCACAGCGTAGAAATAATGGGCGATCAAAACCACACTTTTAGGTCAGGAAGTGCCCATTTTAATGTTACCATTTACGGCGTGTTTGAGCCGTTTCTTGTCGAATATTGACATTTTCATTTGATTACATTTTGTTAAATATCTCCGTTATTTATCAACCGATTTTGAAAAACTTGTTTTGCTTATATTAAGAATAAAAAGACCTATCAAAAGAGGTATCACAAAGGGTATCTTTCTATTTAAAATTTTAAAGTTGGGGTTGCTAGCACTTAGGGGTTGAGGGGTGGGGGGTTGAAAATTATATGTCTAAATGGAGATTTAAAAACAAAAATCGACGGGTCTCAGGATTTTCCGCAAAAACATTAAATAACCAGAATATGATTTTTGTGCGATACTTTATCATCACTCTGTATGTATTACAATTTATATTGCCTGCAACTAATAGTGTGATTAGGCCTCCAAAGGAATATTGATAAGCCTAATTGAAAAATTTTCTTGATCGTACCTAGAACTCCAATTTAAAAAAACAGTTTGGGAGGTGGCTACTTCCCAACCCTAAAAGTGATAAGAAAGTTGCCACTTCCCAACCTTAACTGTCATATTTCATTTCAATTGTCAAATGATGTTCAAATTGTTTACTTTCCAACTTTTGACATAAAGTAATATGATTCTTACGTTATGATTGTGAATAACATAAATTAATAACTGCGTTCAATTCCACGAGCAGAGAGTAGCAATTGCTTACGCTTGCTGAAAGCGAAAAATTTTACATTTGAACTCTTTGCTGGTAAGACCTTATGTTTGTTTTGATTTATAATCATAACCTCAAACGAGACCAGATTGCCAGTAATATCTAAAATAATAAGAATCATGTTTATTTTCTCATCTAAAAAAGTGTATTTATTCATTATTATAAAAATTATATCAGAATTATCGTTTTTTGATAAATTTGCATGTACAATTTTGAGAGTAAGGTTATGTACTCATAACAATTCGCGTTTTTGACAGTTGATTCCGCTAGTCGCAGAAAGTAGAAAGTGAAATTTGCGCTTGCAAATGATGCTAGCAATTGGCAGCAAATTGCTGCTATTGAATCTCAGCAAGCCGTTCAAAACGTTTTGCTGTTTGTCGCTGACGGAATTGAACGCAGCTATTGTGATTAATATTTTCAAATATAGGGTGTTTCCATGACAGTAAGTTGAATTTACCAGTTGCATAACTACGACGACAGCAAAATTACTTATTGGTCTAAAAACTGAACAGCAACAATAGTTGCCGAGATGCCGACGTGTTTTTAAAAAACAATCAAAATTAGTCACATTAAATTTGATCTTTATTTTTAAATATTGTCACAAAAAACGTACAATTTATGCTGTTATTTCCTATAGAAAGTTTTTCATTTGTACCTGAAGCAATAGAGACCAATGTGTTTGAAGATGCACTTTCGTTTTTCTTAACACATTCCAAACGAACGTCAACGTCGCCATCAGTAGAATTTTATCAGCAAATTTAATCTTGTTCTGTAAAGAATCTTGCACATAGCCTCTTCGGATTACTACTTCTTTTAACGAAATAAGCCAACAAAACCTTCTCATTGCACCACTGTTTGTAGGTATTTTCGTAACGGCCGGTCCCCTTAAAAATTAAAATATCTTTGCGGTATATTATGCGTAAAATTCCGCAAAAATGCCGAATTTAAACCTGCCCTCTTCTAACTCTTATAATAAGCGAGATCCCCATAGTTGCCCTGGAATTTAAAACACCCTGTATAACATAATAACTTGTTCATACGCAAAAATACATAGGGTCTTTTTTTTAAAGAATAGATCAGTCTACAACTATAACCATAAGAAAATTGTCATCCAATTCCGATCAACAACAAGCGAAATATTGACGATGAATATATTTTTATGACCGAATAACTTTTGAAGTGCAGTCGATGTCGCTGGGGACTTTTTACACGTTAGATACTTATAACGCTGCAACTAGCCTCGAATTTTTAAATAAATAAATAAATAATTTATTGTCACTTTCATATAAATTATAAATGCAGAACTTATCCGTGGTATTTTTAGTACAGTAGTATTAACTCTTCACCTTAAAGCACATATACCGAAGTGAATCCCATTACCGTCATCTAATATTACTGGCCTACAATGAAAGGCGCTGACCACAACGCCCAATGATCAGAACGCGCAATCGGTATTTTATTCATAACGGCCAATAGCGACCGCATAACCACAACGGCCAATTTCACTATATCAGGTCTACCAGATATTCGAACCTTTGTGGCCATAACGACCAAATTAAAACCCTTTCCCACATGTTTTGACGTTGACCATATCGCCTAAAATAACTACAACGGCTAACTGTAGCGCGTGATCACATCCCACAGCTAAAATGACCATAACAGTCAACTGTACAAAAAGTAATAACCACCCCCATAAGTTGGTTGCTCTGGACAAAATAGAGCCAAAATAGCGATTGGCCGTTGTGGGCTAGACCCACAATGAAAACACGTTACTTTTATTGTTCTAGTTATTATTAGAGGTGGGCGATAGTTTACGACTAACCCCCGTGTAAAGAAGTCGCCTCTGGCAACTGCTTTACCTCCTGCTCTCGAAATAATCAATCATCAGTAAATTATATCCTGCCTCAAATTTACTGATTATCATCCCATCCAGTGCTTTGATTTTGTTTATTCGGATAAACATTTATAAGTTATACAGTGAAGTCCATTTATTATGCAATATAGGCATGTTGCAAGTTAATTGGTGTACCCACTTTAGCATTGGAATATAGGCAACCCATTATACACTGCTAAGCACTCTTGCCCCTGCCTACTGATGAATTTAAATTTTCAATTGTCAGGAATGTTTTATTTTGAGGTTAAACTCAGTTAAACTTTCATGTGTTGCTGATTTCGGTTACATCATAGATGGTTACATAAAAAAAAAACTAGCTAACTGTATAATGGGTTGCCTATATTCCCATGCTAAAGTGGGTACACCAATTAACTTGCAACATGCCTATATTGCATAATAAATGGACTTCACTGTATATCGATGTATCGATACATCGATATATCAATAATTATATCGATTTATCGATATATCGATATTTTCCAAATTCAATATCGGTATTCGATATACCTATCGAAAAAAATTCCCAGCCCTAGTTATGATTGCCTAAAAACTAAAAGATACTAGTACGAAAAATTTCGGCCGCAAACCCTGCCTAAACTGATAGGTACTTTTCGAAGCAGTAGAACAATAATAGTTATTATCAAGACCAAAAAGTGAATCCTGCAGCCGGCGCGCGGCGCTATAATATTAATTTCAAATTACTATTTATTATGGAACTTAATAAAACAATGTTCAAGTATATTATATTTGTAAGACTATACGAGAATATTAATTTCGTTTCAATTACTGTGCGCAGAGTGTATGTGCCGTGCGGTTCTACATCTGGCTTGCGGTTTCTCTGTAAATCTTATGTATTTCCGGGCAAATGTCCTCCAAAGCAGTCGTGCCTGTCTGTCCCCTGCAGTAGTATTTCGATTTGTTTCTATTTGCGTGTCGCAGTGTCGTGAAACCACCACCGGAAAAAATATGTTAATGTCTCGTTGGAGTAGTAAACTAAATAGTTGTGAATAACTGAACTTGTGCAAACATTATTATTGTAAATATCAAACAGTAGATAATAATGTAAGGGTTGTTTTCAAGATATCTTTTTGAAATTTATTCAATTCCTGTGATAAATATGGGTTCTCGGTGGGAATCAAGTCGAAAATCACTTTTTGTGAAAACTGTGTGGATTAGAGGACATCGTCACTTTATTTTATTTGAAGAAGATCCTTTAATCGAATATTGCAACATAGCTAGAAAACGATCTTCTAGAGTTGCGTCCAGTCTTACGAATAAGAGCAGTTTTAGAAGTTCAAAAATACAACAAAACTTGACCTGCGAAAATTTTCGTGTTCCGTCTGTTAAACTTTTATTAGGAGGAATTCACGATTTTAAGAAAGAACCAATGAGCACAAAACGGACATTAAAAAATTCGCCTTCGTCAAAATCGATAAAAAATCTTACTATCGACACTGCACCTCATGATAAAGTGAAATTCCAGAATTTACATGATGAAGTTATAATAAACAGCAAGGAAGGTTACAGCAACGTTAATTTATTAAAAGCAGTCAAAATTTCTCGAATGTCCACCAGTCTTGACGTTGATTATCAACAAAACCAAATTAATGAAATTGAACATGACGAAGACCATTATGAGCCTCATAATTTGTCATCACGTCAATACCATAACGTGAATATTAATTTCAGCGATCAATATAATAATTCGTTAAGTGATCGAGTTTTGATGTGGTTGGATTTAGCTACTCAAGCTAGCGAAAACATTGAAAAAAATAAAGATATCATTGAAAACTTCACCGGTATTCAATCCGATGTAGCTGTAAAGAATAGAATTGTTACAGCACATAATTCAAATTTACGGAAACAAATGTCATTTAATAATAGAAAAATACTTAGTAGATCACGTTCTTATGACGAAAATAAAATCAACTTAAATGATTGGCCAAAAAAACAAGAATTTGCATGTTTAAAAACCACGGAAATATCTTGTTATTCCACAATGAAAATCAACAATTTAGAAGAGAATCCGCTTATTTGCGAAAAATTTTCCGGTTACACGTCTCCAGTACAAGTTTCATCTCGCACAGAAGATATACCTATTTTCAAGAGTTTTCCTTCGGAACATGTAAAGCATAGGACGGAAATACTCAAACGACAGCTGCATATTTTTATGCCGAATATTCCTAAAAAGAACGACGATTGTGATAGTAATTTAAGCAGTAAAAGTAGAAGCAGTTCTTTGATGAAAAGCTGTTCGCTGTAATATATTTTACTCATTAATAAAATTCTATTTATAGAACCTGTCACAGTTATTTATACTTGTAATGATATTTGAGTTTTGTATAATTTCTCATAATTTCTAGAAAGTCAAAAATTTCACGCAAAAAAGTAATTTATTTTCTAGTATAACAAAGGATAGGTAGCTAATACAAAGTTTTCAAAGTTTCTAAATCGACTTAATATTATAGCGTAGCGTGTCTTTTTATAGTAGGTACCTATGCCAAAACATTAATTTTTGCTAAAAGTTTTAAAAAAAATTTCCTAATTGCTAATTTACATTTTCAAATAGCACAAGAAAAGTTGAAATAAAAATGTTACTTATTGTTTTTTGCATGTTTAGAAGCAATTGAAATTAACTAACTGCGTGTGGGTAAAGTTTACAAATCCCATTCAATTTAACTTTAGTAAATTAGAATGAAGTAAGATTATCTCAAATTCAATCTACTTTAAGGGCATTTCCCGAAAATCAATTTTGTTGGATGAATTTACTACTTCAGCTTTAGTTTTATTTCACACGCCTGTGTTTATAGCCCTGGGCGGGAATTGCATGTACTACTTAAGACATTAAAATATGTGTAGTAGGTAATAATTGCTTTTGTTCAGCTGGAAGTCAATCGATTTTGAAGTGAAAAATATTTAATTAGCACCATAGCTAATATAACATTAGCACTTAGCAATCGTTAGTTAGTAGATATTCGGTTTTCTGCTCTCTAAACTTGGTCGTTGGATATTAAATGCGAAATACAATTCCAAAGGAAAGTGAACTTTTCATCAACGATATACTAATATCAATTTACCGATAATCACAAATTCAACAAAGTATTATACTGAAACTGTATCGAATGTGTAGACGGGAATCGCTCACTATAACTTGTTAAGCTTCTATTATTGCAAGGTGTTTCCTTCCCCGGTTTAATATATCATTAGGGTAATAGGTTGGCCAAGTTCTTGTAAGCAACTAGGAAATAGTGCAAAAACTAGGGCGTTTTCAAGTTTTTATATTTTAAAAGCCTAAGTTGTACTTGTAATCTTGATTCATAAAGGACGGGGCCATTTCTATACTGAAAGAAAAACAAAAATATTCATATGAAAATTAAAATTAACACGTCAGCACCGCCGCCAGCGCCGACGGAGAACATGGCATAATTATTGCCTTGTATATCAAAATGTTTTAAATCTTTGCTTTGTGTCGGTAATTTGTTAAAAAAACATCTACTGGCCTTCCTTCATGTATCCAATGAGGGGCTTGAAAATATTATTAGCTTCGTCGCCGAAAAGTAACCATCCCCATCCGCCACTAGTAGTGGTGGTCTGCTTAAAAAAAAGTAAAATATGAAAATAAACATCGGTCGCTATATCACGGCTAGACATAATGGTTTACGTATTTGACGCTTGTACCATAAACAAAGTTAGTACTAGCCATGAAATAGGTACTACCTATGTATTTAGGTATTGTGTTGCGTCAATTACCTACTTTTAAGGGTGGACCTGGTTGGCTATATATTAAAGATTTTCACTATTTACTTATTAATTGCTATTTTATTTATAGCCTGTATAGTACCTGTACATTATCATTATAGGTAATTTTTGTTTTCAGGAATGGTTGGAAGAACTCCGGCTTTTAGCACCTAGTGTAGCGCCTGCAAAAATAGAACAACTTTTATCTGCAGCGTTTGGCTTGATAAGTAAAGAGAGTACAACTCTTCATCTTCCTGATTTTCCAATTGATAATTTAATTCTTTCTGCAAAAATCATGGTAAGAAAAATAATTCTATGTACCTACCTAAAGTACTACAATTTTCTGAGTTGATTTTTTCTATTTCTACTTTTACAATATTTTAGGAACAAAATCCAACTTTATCCACTCATAACATATTATATCGACTTTATCCATATAGGTCATTTTTGAAAGATGGTATTTCATCAGTAGAATCCCTTCTTACAAAATTTGATATAACATCTACTACAACTAGCACGCCATTATCATCGTACATTAGTAACACAATAGCTACATATTTCAAAAATGATGTACAACCTATACTAAGTCCATCTGCAAATAATTATGTTCAAACTAAATACCAGAATAGTTTTATTGAAGAAATGGTCCAAACAGCTGCTGTTGCAGATTTTTGTTTAATTGGGCCTAGAGGATGTGGAAAAAACCTTATTGTTTCGAAAATGGCGGAAATCTTAGGAAAAGATATTGAATCTATTGTTCTATATCAAGATATGACATCAAGAGATTTAGTTCAACAAAGAACAACTCTTAACAATGGAGATACAGTATGGAAATTTTCACCATTAGTAAATGCTGCGCTTGAAGGAAAAATTGCAATATTAGATGGAATTCATAGAATTCATCCAAGTACTCTTTCAGTGCTTCACAGGTAAAACATGTGCATTAGGCATTGAATATTAAAATTCATTTTATTCAACTTTAGGCTTGTACATGACAAAGAACTGCAGCTTCATGATGGAAGGAGAATGATAAGTTCTGAAAAATTTGAACACATTAAGAAAACGCTTAATTTAGACAATGAATATTTAAATAATAATGGTATTTTAAAAATTCATCCAGAATTTCGTATTGTAGCTCTAGGTGAACCTCCACTTCTGCAAACCACTGGCAACTGGCTTTCTCCTGAAGTTCTTAGTTTATTTTTATTTCACGAAGCTAGAATGCTAACAAAATCAGAGGAAACTCATATTATTACATCTAGGGTATGTATTCTTTTATCATAAAATACATTTTTATTGCTTATTGTGATTTCAGTTTGGTTCTCCCTCACAAACCTTGCAAAAAATAATAGATTTAGCTCACATGCTTCGTGATAGTCGAGATCCTATTCTAAAAAATATCTCAGGACATTTATCTACTCGACAGTTGTTACGTATTGCAGCAAGATTAGAAAAATTTCCTACTGATGATATATATGAAATAATTCAGAGTGCATTTATGGCGAAATTTTTACCAAATCTAACTCGTCAGGCCCTAGAAGCCAGTATTTATATATTAGGAATTCTTCCAAAGGCAGCAGATCCTTCAACTGATTCAACTAGATGTGAAATAACTGATAATATTTTAACAATTGGTAGAACTTCAACTGTAATTTGTAAGACTGATGCTGTAACTAAAGTGCCAAGTATTCTTTTTTACGATGTTCCACAACATATACAGTTGATGGAAAAGCTTCTTCAGGATATTCAGTTGGGGTTGCATTTACTACTTGTTGGCAATCAAGGCGTTGGTAAAAACAAAATAGTTGATAGGTTTCTTGAATTACTGAACAGACCAAGGGAATATATACAACTTCACAGAGATACAACAGTACAAACTTTAACTGTTCAGCCAACAATTAAAGATGGAATTTTAGTTCATGAAGATTCGCCCCTTGTAAAAGCTGTAAAATATGGACACGTTCTAGTTATAGATGAAGCAGATAAAGCACCTACTCATGTAACATGTATTTTAAAAACTCTGGTGGAATCTGGTCAAATGATTTTAAGTGATGGTAGAAGAATTGTTAGTAATAATTTGAACGATGAATTAAAGAATTATATAAAAATTCACCCAGATTTTCGTATGATTGTATTGGCGAACCGACCAGGATTTCCATTTTTGGGGAATGACTTTTTTGGAGCTGTAGGAGATTTATTTAGTTGTCATGCTGTTGATAATCCATTAGAAGAATCAGAAATAGTACTACTGAAACAATATGGCCCCAATGTACCAGAAACTACTATAAAGAAATTAGTTAATGTATTTGGAGAACTTCGAACAATGGCTGATGAAGGATTAGTTAGTTACCCATACTCAACCAGAGAAGTGGTGAATATTGTTAAACATTTACAAGTAAGTTGATTGTATGAGATTTTTTGAAATTGCTGAAATAAAATTAAACTAATTATAGCAATTTCCTGGTGCTGATTTAGAAGATGCTTTATTTAATGTATTTGATTTTGATAAATACAGTCAGGAAGTTATAGAAACTTTAGGAGAAGTGTTATCTAAACATGGATTTCCAAAAACTAATATATTTACTGCTGAATATCTAGCATCAAAGCGAGCAAAAGAATATTTACAAGTGACTGTAGATAGAACCAGTGGGTAAGTGCAACTACATTGTTTCTGCTATTGTATCTGTATTGCGATTACTGTAACATGTCGAAGTATTCCTTCAAAATTACTCTAGGAAAAGGCTATATTTCACTAGGTCTAGGACGGCCGGCACCTTCACTTCGGCGCAAATGTAGTTTTATGTGCGGCTTACCGTATACTGCTAATACCTTAAGGTGGATTCGCAAGGGACGCGGTACACAGTAAGCCGCATCTAACCAAACACAGGCTAGTATACTACCTAGTCTGTAATTTGATAAATACGATTCACCGCGTGTCGCGCCAATTGCCAATCCACCTTTATATAAAATTTGAAGTTAGTGGAAATTGTCATAGATTTAAAAATGTATTGAACGGCAAGCAACACCATTTCGTGCCATTTATTTTATTAGCTGTTCATAACAATAACCTCGGCACCATGTACATAGACGGTGGTCAAACAACACCGTTTCTGCCCCATTTATCATTAGGTAGGTATTCAATTAAATATGAGTAAACAGCTGGGCACAACGGTAATTCCCAAACATCCTATCTCGTTTAATTGGTGTAATTGTGCAAAATATATTTGGGTAGTAAGTATACATACCGAGAGACAAAAGACAGTTTGTGAAAAAACTACGTTTAAAGCATTACAAGACGTGTTTTGTTCTCATTGGAACTTATCAGCTGGACCTAATTTCAATCGTGGTGTTACCACAAACTAAAAGGTTGGTACCTACTATGAAAAAATATCGGGCAGGTACTAGTCTCCCTAGATACAATTCGCCGTTGTCCCAAGTCACCGTCGGTCAACTCGCTGACAAAAATCACAATTTTATTCAACAATTTGTTGCAGCGTAAGATATTATATGAAAGTATTATTTTCCATGGTGTTCTAAAGTAATAAAGAAACCATAAATTAATAATGCCTGCACTGGTTTGAAAATATGTAGTTAAATTTCTGTGTCTTGGGATGACGGCAAATCGTACCTACGGAGAGTTGTCCTAACCCAAAAAATGTACCCATAAATAAAGTTCGCAAGGAAAAATGCGCAAGAATGTTCTCTATGTTCAGTCGAGGGAACTGTAAGGGTGAAATCCTAGCCTGCTAGGCCAAAGTCAGTGGGTTGTTTCTTTTAAAGTAAATACTAACACGAATTTTGAATTGAATTTTGAATAAAAAAAAGGCGGAGATTAGATATTTTAAAGTTAAATTTGACACAAAAATTCACAAGACAGGAGCTGCGTTTGCGGCAAGTAGATCATTATTGTTGCCTTCATAAGCGTGAAAGTTCTTGTCCGTACTACTTTAGAAGAAACAGTCGACTGACTTTGGGGGGATGAAGCTGGCCATGACCTTGTTCATTGAAATGGTTTTAATCCTTGCTTCGTGACGGTATTTTATTAAAAGAATATCTATTGGAAATAAATATTGTCGATGGTGGCGCTGCGGTCAACAATTTGCGACGTCAGAAACGGGATACGATTTTGAAATCATTAACATTTCTCTTGCTTTATTTTCCGCTTAACGTTCTCGATCCTGTTTACAATAAGTGAACGTCCCGCTTTAATCCCGCTTCTTATGTCACACGGTTAGTTACTATTTTAGCCACCAGAGGGCGTATCGTTAATATTTATTCCCTATAGGTACTAACTTTGTGCGTACTTTACGCTATGCAAGTATCAAACGCTTTATTTTCCGCTTAACGTTCTCGATCCTGTTTACAAATAATTGAACGTCCCCCTTTAATCCCGCTTCTGACGTCACACGGTTAGTTACTATTCTAGCCACCAGAGGGCGTATCGTTAATATTTATTCCCTATAGGTACTAACTTTGTGCATACTTTACGCTATGTAAGTATCAAACGCCCTTACCAGCCCCTAAGTTGAACTATTTACAAATTCGATTTTTATTGCAGATATTGTTGCTAAGGTACTAAAAGTCACATATTTTCGGAGAATCATAGATAGATTTTTATTCTTTTTACATAATATTTTTATGCTTATATAATGCAAAATATCTAGGAGATTGAATTCAACCCATAATCGGTGAACATGAAAACTCATATCTGAAATGAGAAACCTTTTTATTAGCACCCTGAAATATTTGCCGCAGATTGGGTACAGCTGGTATTATACATACCTACATTACTATAACGGCTGGAGGTGGTAACATCAAAACTACATTTATTGTATCCATATAGTGTAGTTAGTACTACTAACTGTAAATGGCCATTTTATTTAATTCTAATGGCATATTTCGGAGCTCTCTGCTAAAGAATATTGTTCCTTTCAAGACATAATTATTATAACTTAAAGTCTTGATCTTGATATAGACTAGATACAAAGGGCCCAAAACATGGAAAAGAAGATCCAAAAAATGACCCACATGTTGGGGGAAATACGTGGGCAGGTGGCACAGGTGGAAGGGACACTGCAGGTTTAGGAGGAAAAGGAGGACCTTATCGATTAGATAAAGGCCATAAAGTTCATCAAGTACGTATTCTCGGTAATAGATGATTGTTACATTGTATTATGTTGATGTAACTCTAGTTATCAGATGAAGAAAAAGCTGCAGTCCCTGAACATATCCAACAAGCTGCTAGGGAGATGGGTAGAAAAGCATTTGAACAAAAATTAAAAGAAATTGGAATGAGTGGATATGATGCATCCCTTTATTTACAATTTTCCAATGCTGTTACTAAGCAAGTACAATCTTTGAGAATAATTTTGGAGTCTCTTCAAGCTAAGAATAAAGAGAGACAATGGGTTCGACATCAGACTTCCGGTGAATTAGATGATATGAAATTAATAGATGGTAAGATCTGTTGATACTACTTGAACCACAGTTTGGTAAAATAACGATTTATAGGTCTTCTTGGAGAAAAAACTATCTTTAGAAGAAGAAAAGAACAAGACCCTGAATTAGGATCACCACAAACTAAACCCAAACTGCTAAGATTAGTCGTTGATGTCTCAGGAAGTATGTATAGGTAAGTAACGTGTAATTTCTGTATTTATAAAAATATAAAAGAAATTATAAATTTAAAGGTTTAATTCTTACGATGGCCGATTAGACAGAGAACTAGAAGCAGTAGTGTTACTCATGGAAGCATTGGAAGGATTTGAAGAAAAAATTCAGTATGATATTTTAGGACATTCTGGAGAAGCCCACGATATATCATTTGTTAAACGGCTGAATCCTCCAAAAAATAACAAAGAAAGATTAGATGTTTTACGAGTAAGTATTTTATATTTGTGTGATCTTAAATGCTTTTCTAATATATTTCTTCAAATACTAATAACATTTTAGCTAATGCACGCTCACTCTCAATTCTGTTTTTCGGGAGATAACACTTTAGAAGCAACAGAATTGGCAATAAATTCCTTAGCAAAAGAAGAGTGTGATGAAGCCATTGTAGTTGTTTTATCTGATGCTAATCTACAACGATATGGTATACATCCTTCTAAATTGGCTACAGCTCTTCAAAGTTGTCCAAAAGTCAATTCATATGCTGTTTTTATTGGTAGTTTGGGAGATCAAGCCGAGAGGTAACTGTCTTTTATTATCAGTGAAAATATATTAATTAATGTTTGAATTTTTTCTTTAGATTAACACTTAGTCTACCTGCTGGCAGATCTTTTATTTGTACAGATGTATCAAAGTTACCACAAATTTTGAAACAAATATTTTCATCGTCTGTAATAAATACATAACATAAAATGCACATAGAAAATGAATTTTTAACAAATTATTATTTTTGTAGGTAGGTAATTATTTTTTAAAATTGTAAATTAATTATATTTGTACATTGAAACATAATAATATATAATAAAATATTGGCACAAACATTAAGTACCTATGTATTATTTTACATGATTGGGGTACTGGCGGTTTACGTTCTTATGGAAATACACCGTCGACTGTTCAATAGTGGCGTACGTTGCGCCCGAGTGCTAGACTGGCGTACACCAGTACCTACATGTCAGTGCAGGAAAGTGGAATTCATCATTAGAAATATTTCTTGAATCTAAATGATAACATAATAAATATTAAATAAAATATCGATTTCAACGGGAAATAAGATTTATTCGCCTTATACGTATTTCGGCATCAATGTGCCATTGTCAAAAGCAATTTAAGATATTATAACAAATGCAAAATATAGTAACTCCTTGATTCTATTATTTTAACACTGCGTGAAGCAGCTGGCCCCAGTCAACCCGTCGTCGGAGGTCAGTCGCTTATCAGTGTGTTTTAAAAAGATATTTATTCCAAAATCTTCAGTAAAGGAGAATCTAACAGCCGGATTCATCAACATAGTTCATCAACGAGGCGTAAGTCGTTAGTCTTGCTAGCTTCTGACACAAAATCCACGGCATTACGTCATTGTCAAGGCCGAATACGAGCTGCATCTATTGCGGATGTCCTGGGACTTCCATTATGAAAGTTTCAAACATTTTCATATTTTAAATTGATTTTTAATTACTTTGTAAGTTAAATATGACCAATAAAAAATACTAGGGTAAAGTTTCTCCAAGTCCGAGCGATTGATTTTGTTTGTAGTTAATAATTACTATCATTACATTTCTCAGAAACAGACTTTTACGCCTTGGGAGTAGGCAACCAATCGTACGCACTTCTGCCCCTATAATCTCAGGAAGGAAATAATATCCCAGACATGCGCATGACGAAATGCCGTGGATTTAGTGCCAGAATTATATCCACGTTAGCTGTGGAGCTACAACGGCCGACCTAAAAACGTACACGAAGTAGAGGTCTTGTATTATCTTATGAACCCAGAATAATCTAGAAAAAATACTTTATATGATTCCCCCAGCATTGCGCAAAAATATCATGGTGAATTGTCATGATTTATTAGGACAGTTTTAGTGTAGACAGGGTTTCCGCGATTAAAAAGATATGTGCGCCGACACATAACCACGTGTGCAGAATGTTTACTAAACAAAATCCCAGCGGGAAAAGGGCTCAACGCATCGCCGTCTAAACCCTTTTAAAGAGTGCATTGCGATTTTGTGGGACCCCTTGTGAAAAGCGCAGACGGAAATTTACATATTATATTAGTGCTGATTGATTCTCTGATAAAATTTGTTAACTTTATCCGACAAAAACTACCAAGCCGGAAGCGGCAATTAATAGTTTGCAGAAATTTATAAATCAGTACGGTATTCCAGAGCGCGACTGGTATCGGATCGAGGGTCAGCATTTACCTCCAAAAATTGAAAGTATTTTTAAAAAAATGTGGAATGCGTCACATTAAATTTAAAACAGTGGGCATGCGCAAATGGCCAAGTTGAGAGAGCATATAGGACGCTCCAGGGATGCGAAAATGACAGAGGCCGATAATTTGTGAGGGATCCCTAGCTACACTAGTCGGACTAGTCGGAGAAACAAAAGATAATCAGTGGATACCCCCACAGCAAGTGCAATAGGAGGTACGAGCAACCATTGTAGCAGTACAAGAAAAGTACAAAAGAAGTTACGATCTGAAACGGTTTCGAGGAGTGGAATATTCGAGTCGCAAAACAGCAACGAGTATGAGAGTATAAAAACTCAACCGCATTATAGAGGTCCCTTTCTATTAACAGAAAAATTACCAAGCGACATATACAGGGTAACAAACATCCAACATTCTGGGGGGCGATGATTTACAACAACTGCAAGTGTATCGCAGTTAAAAATTTACAAACATCCGGATGATGATGAAAGCCCAGTGTCAACAGACAGTGAGGATTCCGCAACAGACAACCTCACCATGAACGGTGGTCTACAGCACCAAGCAGAAGCAATGCAGAGCCAGTAATACTGGCTCTGAAGCAGTGGTTGCCAGATTATTTCTTAGCAATGTCGCTAACATGTACGGTAAAAGTAGCCCAAAGTAGCCGGCGATCAAATACATGACAAAAACAAGGATAAAAAATTGATGTACATTTTTATTAAAATATTATTGCACGAAAAATTAACAATTTTCATTAACCTATGAAAATAGAGTTTACTTAACTAGACTTTAGTTAGTAAATTTTGAACTGAACTGATTACTGCAGTACTGTGTAAGTACAATCTACTAAAATTATTTGGCAGTTTACCGAAATGCAAAATTTTCCCATGGTAATATTTCTCTTTAAGCCCTGTATTAAAAAATAATGGAAGTACGTGACATAACACAAAGATTTTTACAACAGTAGGTAATAAAATTTGGAAAAGATAGGATTATACTACAACAACCCCCAATAATCATGGGATCCTTGTACAAATGCAGTGAAACAGGATAAACATATAATAAGTTTGCATGATAGAGCGAGTAAAAGCATAGTATGACTAACAAGACAAATGGAACCGCGCCTTTGAGACGAAGATCGGCTTAAAGGTCTTAAGTGCGTTTATTGCTTTTGCCTGGACTTTGTCGGAACATTATTGAAAGGTATACCCGCTTTAATTTTTGCGTTCCAAACCTTGGCCTATAAACGGTATTTTTTCAGCTATGAATAGAATTGAATAGAAAAATTAAAATAGCCCAAATTAGTAGCCTGTCGCCGGAGTGAATTTTTAGTAGCCAAAGGAAATTAAAGATAGCCCAATCGGCGATTAATCGCCCAATCTGGCAACCCTGCCGGGGGTGCCGCGCGAAGTGCAGTGGAAAGTGAAAATTTAGAAATAGCAAAATAGTAGAGTTTGCCAGCCAACAAAAGCCTTCTAGAAAAGATTTTCGTTTACACTTTGTTGCTAAAATGTGAGACCCACTGGAAATCATTCCCTATCCCTTAAGAATGCAAAATCACCTGGTCGTCCAAAAATCGTCGTGTGCAGGGGGTGGCTGGGGGTGATTTTCCAAAAATTTGCAATAAAAAAATTTCTCGTTTTTAGATCTACGTCACCGGGTCATGGTTCAGTTAAATTCTCATGTCAATATTTTAATCCGAAATATTTTTTTTTGAATTTTAAAAATACCGTGCGCAATGCTTTCATATGGAGCGCCTTGATGAATAAACGATCGCCCTGAAAAGTCATAATTGTGATATTCTATAACTTGTCTTAACTCCAAAAACCTTTAAGTTAATCAAAAAAATTGCTTCTACAAACGTTCTAGATCTACGATCGAGGATTAAATTGCTTTTTTCAAATTCTCAATCCGATGGATAGTTTCGTGAAAAAATTGAAAATTGTAACACCATGTAGTGCCGTCGCTACCGGCGTGAAGACGCGAGGAGGGTCCGGATTGCCGTGGCCGGGCAGTCGAAAAACGACTGTACGTCTCAGCGCGCATATAAGGTCGACAATCGCCTATTTCCATGCAGTTTACGCCACTTTATAGTAAATCTTCAGTTCGACGATTTGATTTCACTATTATTAATGGTAATTAGATTTTTGAATAATAATAATTGTAAATACGGAATATTAGCAGGTAGTGTAGAAGTTTTGTTGAATAAGCATTAAGTTAAAAATAAGAAAAATAATATCATTAATGATAATAGTGTGCAACAGGCAACCCTTAATCAGGGAGAAGAAAGGGGTTATTTTATTTACTTATAGTCTAGTAGATACATAACAAAATCGAGTATAAAATGGAATATACTGGGGTAGAAACATTCTCCTGTAAGAATTATTGATACTTTTAATTATACGATAGGAAATTTTATTTACATAGAGCTATTATGCAGAGTCAAAACTTGTCTCATTGTCAGATAATATATCTTCAGGGGCAAATATACGGCGAATATTACTATTGCCCTTATTGGCACATGTTAATTGGGCCATACATTATTGCAGGAGCCAACACAGTTCATTCGTTTTCTCTTATAGGAAGACAGAGGTCCTGCACACCGTGAAATAAAAAATTATTAATTTAAAATTTAAATATACTATATTACTAGATAGACACCACTGCAATAAGTAATTTAGTATGTATACTTTTTTTTACAACTGCAAGTATTCAGAATCCTCTGGTAATATTGTCTCAGTTGTCAATACAGCTACTAATTATTCATTTTCGCAATTTAATAAATTCTGCAAAGATGGTTTGGGTATTGTACTGTTCAGCCATATTTTTGTCTGATAGTGGACACGACAACAATGTTGTTATAAACTATCCAAAGTTGGAGGCAATTTGTTAATAGGCTTTAATATGCAGTTTGATAACAAATTTAACGACATCAAATGCCAAATTTAATAAAGAATGTTCGTATAGCTGATTATTGAAAAAATTGGTGAGTTGGTTTTTATTGAAAATTGAATGATTAAACAAATGCTATTGTTGAGGTAACGATGTATTTGGACTGTCAATCGCTCTACTATAGTTTCCTCGAGTTCTCTTTTCTGTCGTGTGCAATTCTTTATTGAAAGATCTTTATAATGATCCATTACTAAATTTATTCTCTCAGCATTGTAGGCGTTTTTAAACAATTAATTTAAAAATATTTGCATTATCTCCAAACGATTTGACGTTGGCAGGTTTGTCAATGCCCTGCACCAATGCCACCCCATCAAAAATGTGGCATGTTTTATAGTTTCCCAATGGCAAGTCTATACAACAAACGTTAAATGTTTCTGAAATATATCGTAATGCATAGATTTATTTGAAGGGGTGGATATTACTCCGTTAGGTGCAAGAGACATCGAGTAAGTTGACAGTTCGTGTTTAAAGATATCTTCATATTTAATATTTCTTCCCATTTCTTTAGCTGCTAATATTTTCTGCACAAATATTTGGCCTTTTTGAAAGGTTTTTTTTTATTCTTTTAACTACCGACTTTTGAAATGTTTGAAGATTTTTATTTTTTAAAGGTTTATAAAAATCATCGGTATCAACAACGTCAAGAAATTTCCTTAGAGCCACCTTCTCCACTTTTTTTGTGAGACAGTAAAGAAGTTTGGACAATCTCAGAGGCAATTTCATTAGTTGAAATAACAAGAAGTCGATCTTCGTTTTTAGAAAAAAACATTGAATCTTGAAACTTTTATTCGTTTTGTACCACATTTCACGTTTTGATAGCTCCAAGTAAATAAAATTTCCTAGCGTAATTGTTAAAAGTATAAATAATTCTTACAGGAGAGTGTTTCTACCCCAGTATATTCCAGTTTATACTCGATTTTGTTATGTATCTACTAGACTATAAGTAAATAAAATAACCCCTTTCTTCTCCCTGATTAAGGGTTGCCTGTTGCACACTATTATCATTAATGATATTATTTTTCTTATTTTTAACTTAATGCTTATTCAACAAAACTTCTACACTACCTGCTAATATTCCGTATTTACAATTATTATTATTCAAAAATCTAATTACCATTAATAATAGTGAAATCAAATCGTCGAACTGAAGATTTACTATAAAGTGGCGTAAACTGCATGGAAATAGGCGACTGTCGACCTTATATGCGCGCTGAGACGTACAGTCGTTTTTCGACTGCCCGGCCACGGCAATCCGGACCCTCCTCGCGTCTTCACGGCCGGTAGCGACGGCACTACATGGTGTTACAATTTTCAATTTTTTCACGAAACTATCCATCGGATTGAGAATTTGAAAAAAGCAATTTAATCCTCGATCTTAGATCTAGAACGTTTGTAGAAGCAATTTTTTTGATTAACTTAAAGGTTTTTGGAGTTAAGACAAGTTATAGAATATCACAATTATGACTTTTCAGGGCGATCGTTTATTCATCAAGGCGCTCCATATGAAAGCATTGCGCACGGTATTTTTAAAATTCAAAAAAAAATATTTCGGATTAAAATATTGACATGAGAATTTAACTGAACCATGACCCGGTGACGTAGATCTAAAAACGAGAAATTTTTTTTTTGCAAATTTTTGGAAAATCATCCCCAGCCACCCCCTGCACACGACGATTTTTGGACGACCAGGTGATTTTGCATTCTTAAGGGATAGGGAATGATTTCCAGTGGGTCTCACATTTTAGCAACAAAGTGCAAACGGGATGACACGATAGAAGAAGATTATTACTCTACTAAAAGAAGTTCGAGATAATGACTCCATTGGTCGTGAGACATGGCATTAGCGCCGCACACCAACGTAGGTATTTACAGAATTATTATTTAAATTAAGTTCAGAAATATTTTTTGTGTTTTGAGATTATTTTTTAGCAAAGTTTAAACCATTTCAATGAACGAGACCCTGACAGCTTCATTCCGTATCATCTAGTTGACGGATCAAGGCCAAGTCGCATATATACAGTTGGCCTTGGACGGATCTTCTATGTGGTGCCATCTATTAGACCGACAAGATTGTTTTCAGATTATGGCCAATTTCATTTCCCTTAACTCTGCGAGCCCAATTTGAATTTTTACAGGTTTTCTATGTGATGCCCTGAGAAAAATCTCGGTGATAATCTAATAGATGGCACCACATAGAAGACTTGTCAAAATCCGAATTGGGAGGGCTATGAGGATGAAACTGGCCATGATGATTTTAATTTAAAATTTGATATACACTTATCAATTTTCGCTTTAATTGTAGTAATTGTTGACACAGCTATTGATTTAACTATTAAAAAACATCGGATATTAAATATTTTAAAGTTAAATTTGACATCGAAATTCACAGGTGAGGTGCACCTCTTGCGTCAAGTAAATCGTTATTGTTGCCCATAGATAATATAATAGGGTAATTGTTGCCTTCGAAAACGTCAAATTTCGTGTCGGTACTTTAAGAAGAAACAATCGACTGACTTTCAAATCCACCAAAATCCACAGGATAGGAGCGCCCCTTACGGTAAATACATCGTTATATTGTTGCCTTTGTAAACGTCTGTCGGTACTTTAAAATTCACCAAAAGCCAGTAAATTGTTTCTTTAAAAGTACCGACAGGAATATTGACGTTTACGGAGACAAAATTAATGCTGTAACTCGCCACAAGGGGCGCTATTGACGTGCGAATTTTAATGTCGGATTTAACTTTAAATTATCTAATTTGCGCTCTTTTTTTAATATTTAAAGTCATGAGAAGACGGAGAATATGGCATAATTATTGCCTTGCGGTTTAAATCTTTGCTTTGTGACGGTATTATCACAGTATATAGGTAAAAGGTATTTTTGCGCTACTACACTGTTTTTGGCCATTTCCCGGTTGCTTAACTACCACGGAAAAATTAACTTACCGATTAGGTACTGTTGCTAACCTGTTATGAATCATAACGTATCTCAAACGTATCTAACGGTTGTTAAATGATAATAAAAGTTGTAATCAAGTTATCTGGTGTCTAAAATTCTGAATGATTGACAGCTGTTACTTTATTAATTTATATTTATAAAAATTAGTTTTTATTTTTCGTAGCGCAAAAAATGGTATACGACGCGTGATCGTTAAGTGCTTACAACAGATCTCGAAGAAATTTGGAAAATCTCGACCCTTCGGGTCTCGATTTTCCAACTATTTCTCGATCTGTTATATGGCACTTCCCGATCTTGCATCGTAATATACTACTATATGTTTGAAATTCACCAAAGCCAGTTGAAAAAACAATCAACTGGCTTTGAAATTCACAGGACAAAAGCGCCTCTTGCGGCAAGTAGATCGTTATTGTTGTTCGTAAACTACAAAATTCGTATCGCTATTTTAGAAGAAACGATCAACTAACTTTTAAAAATATATATTTACATTTAAAAAATCTGGCAAGTCGCGTATGGTGATGCGCAATTTTACACCGCTCCCATTAGCCGATTCCAACCTACAGGTCGCGAGCTTAAATGGCTTGTTAAAATAATCGCCCTGTATACCAACGTACATAAAGGTAGAATCACAAACCGATCATGGGGGATGGGTAATCATAAAAGAAAAAACTGGGATGGATGTAAAGATTTTAAATCCCTACATAATGATATCTTAATTACTTAATGGCAATTATGATTGCAAGATGAGTGGAATGAAAACTGCTTTTGGACACCTTTTTTAAATTATGAAAACCCTTCCCTTCCCGCCATTTAACTGCAAAAAATATAATCCCTAAATTTATCTAAAACAAATTTTTTGTACCTACACTACATGTAAATTTTAAATATTCACCCTTACAAAAATCTAATTACTATCATATTTTTTCGCGTAGCCGTGAGAATATGGTAAGCAAATTTTATCACGTTGTCAGTTTTTTAGGGTGTGCAATCCAAAACAAACGTGATTCTTGCCAACCTTGAAATAGATGGTGTAAATTGAAATGCAGGATAATTTCCAGGACATTTATAACGGGTTAGTTATTTTTCATTATTGGAGGTATTATCAATTAAAAGTTTTCAACTTTTTCGTAACTACCTTTTACAAAACTTAAATGTATTGTTATTTATTTACGTGATTATGTTGGCGGTATTGACGACGCCATATCGAAACGTATTATGGGTAAGTCATGTACGTCTCTGACAAATGAATCGGGAAATCCGTAATTGTTCAAAATAAGTAAACAGAGCAAGTAAGTAATTTTGTGGTAACAGTTTAACGTGCTTGGTTATTCTAGTTCAATTGTTGTTAGTGTTTGTGTTTGCAACACGCCATGTTGATCATTATTTGTGTCGCCTGTTGCTATTTATAAAATAACTAGAGGTACAGGCATAACTCACAATGAAAGCATTTTTGCAAATTGTTTATGGATAAAAAACAGTCCAAAAATTACAGTCAGATACACTGTATGTTACACTGAAATGCATATGTTGCTGAAAAGTTTATTATTAACTAACCCCATTGCTTTTGTTTTAGGTGTTTGTATGGTACATGACCGAGCTCTTCGATAATGTGTGAACAAACACCAATTGATTACAAAGATGGGGACGTAGTTTGGGTTAAACTAGGCCCGTGCTGGTGGCCTGGTGAAGTGTGTGAACTAAATAAATTGCCACCAGAATGGATTGCTGACTTTCGGAAGCCACCGATCACAGCTGTAAAATTTTTTGATGAAGACGCTTAGTAAGTTTAGTTACATGTCGTAAAATGAAATAAATTTACTTTTGTTGCATGGGTGTTTAATTGTACAAAAACAAATTATTTGATACGATTCCAGAGATACTCGTGGAAAACCAAAATTTTGAGTTCGTTCACGTATTTTAGACAAGACACCAAACAACTAACAACACTTTTTGATTGCCGTTTGTACTGTATTTATATACAGGGTGTTTCAAATCCACCACACAACAATGGTGGTACGTTGTATAGCCTATTAAGAATGCAGAAGTAACTTCTAATACATTCAGTTGGTTAACAAAAAAAATCCTTATCAGCTATTAGTAATCAAAGCCCCATTTTCAAAAATTTATAGTGATTTTTATACTAACCAACTAAATTTTCCATTTGACACATTAAACGTCACGTTAGTTTTCTGAATTGATTATAAGTAATTTTTTTTCCTGCAGTGGACACTGTATTTATAATAATCTTCCAAAGACAAGAGTTAGCATTTACAAAATCTTTTTTATGAATTATGTTATGGAAAACCTACCCTAATTCAGTATTACAATTAATAACTTATCTCTTGCGATATGTTTTGTTGATATTACACGACCCTTTATTATTTTCTTGGGCATTGAAAGTTGATGATTTGATAATTTTTACCCTCATATTATGTTCATGACATCGAGTTTAATGGTGGAGATCGACTGGCAAGAAATCTCCTGCGAGTTGCTGTTTTTGCTAAGCAACACATTGTTGGAGCGAACCTTCAACAATGCGTTACTTAGCGAAAACAGCAACGCTTGCAAGTTTTCTTTAAATATAGCTAAGCTTTTCCCCACAAAACTCCAATGCTTGAATTAAAATGTTTTTATTAGTGTGTATTTTAAAAACCCATAAAATGTGTTACCACTGACATTTGACACTTGACTTGATTTCCTGTTTGTTTATTTGTAATTTGTAGGTATGAACTTGGTTTTTGTATACTATAAATTTTAAAGAACCTACTTACTTATTCGTCGGGTGTGTTTAGTATAGTTCCTTGGCGGATTTGAACCAACAACGTTTGTAGTTCCAGCTTAAGGGCGGGTATTTCAGTTTGGGTTTAGCTGGGTTTAGCTAAGCTGGAGCTTCAACCAAGATGAATTGCCATGGATACAATCCTTGTAAGATTTATTTTCATGACGATTGGTGTTGGCTTAACAAAACGGGCGCTTAAACCTGAACTGTAATACCGGCCCCTACAGTCTCTCCACATTAGCCAATTCCCTTTCCCAAAACATTTTAGGTATTCCATATTTATTAAATATAAGATCCATCCATAAACCATAAAAAGTCCCGGTTTGCTCAGGTATCTCTGGAACTTTACCAAATAACCAATTTTTTTGATGGTACATTACTAAGCACCCATTTCTGCAGCTTTTGATGCCAATTTAACCAACTCGTTCTTACAATATCTGATATCCCTAACAGTCCTTCAATGTCATGAGATTTTTTTCTTTTTATTTTCATTGATTAAATTTGGCGGCAAATTAAAATTTCACCAATGAAAACAAAAAGGAAAAACACACGTACATGAATGAGGCTTAAATCATGAATTTATAACATTCCTATATACAGGGTGACCCAACGTTATACTGCCATACATTCCGGGCTGATTTTGCAGACTAAAATAAAGACCTTTTTCGTCTATAAATTTATTTCCGAAAATGCACCCCCTCCAAGCTAGAGTGAAAAGAAGAAAATTGACAAAAATGAGACTGCCCCCGTCCTTGGCCTCCTCGCTCACTGGACATGACTCCTTTGGACTTCTTTGTATGGGGTACAATCAAGGGATTATACAAGCAGCCCACCAGAGTGCCTTGCAATTGTTCAGTCTGTCGTCCGTAGGTGTAAGCTGCATTGAAAATGGTGGCAGTCATTTCGAGCAATTTTTGTGAATTATCAAAACTTATCAGTTTTGTAATAAATGTTATGAAATGACTAATTTTTCTCAATTTTCTTCTTTTTACTCTAGCTTGGAGGGGGTGCATTTTTGGAGATAAATTTAGTGACAAAAAAAATCTTATTTTAACCTACGTTTGGCGGTTTAACGTTGTGTCACCTTGTATAATAGCAAGCTTTTGTTTGTGTAATGACTCTTGATCATTATTTGTCAGTTAATGGTGTAAGACTGTAAGGTAAATGAACAGGATTAATTTGTTGTTCTATTAAATTACAAATAGCAATGAAATAGCAATTATAGTTTTGAATTTTGAAATAACAAAGTAACTAAACTAACGATTTATTGTTGGTTGAGTTTTTCAGATAAAGAAGCTTTTTCTTTAGAAAACACGGTAAAGTTAAAAATTAGTTGCCATATCATGTGTTCAAAAAAAAACTCACTTAGAGCAGGTTTGGAGAGAGTAAAAAATCATAAATAAGATTGGGTAGTTCACTAACTTCAATATCTATGTATCTATCACAAACGTATCTATGAAGCCAAGACAAACTTCAATTTGATTATGGCATGCCTCAAATGATTTTTTTTAAGGTAGTACACGCTAGTTTCCAGTAGGTAATGAATGAGTAGAAGCAAATACTTTATAAATGACAATACCCAATATGTGCAGTTTTACAGGCATTTTACCAGGAAGTATGGGTGCATTCATACAGGCGTGATTTTTTTCTTGCGAATTTTTCTTTTCATTTTCATTGCTTAAATTAAATTTGCCGCCAAATTTAGCTAATGACAACAAAAAGAAAAATTCCCAAATAAAAAAATCGCGCCTATATGAAGGGACCTATGCGTTATACTGCTCTTTGTAGGCATGTACTGTGCACTAGAGTGAGCGAGGTAATTTTAAATGGAATACACACAGATTTAATGTAATTGGCGCATTTTGTGTATACATTTCAAATATTTACTGTGTGATATAGAAAATATTATTGCCCTCCAAGAACACAACACTTGTGTATTTCATTTATGAGTTATTTTTCTGTTTTAAGGCATACAAATGATTTAAAAAATAAATATAGGTAACTCATAGTGTTGGTTGCAAAGATGGTCATTTATATTCTACTCGTATTCATAATAAAGTATAATCAAAAATGATTTGCATCTAGTACGGCTATGAATAAAAAAATTGATGATATTAGAGATATTCAACTTTTTTTTTTCAAAAGACACGTTATATTTTTACTTTCCCATACCACTACTGGTATAGGGAAGTATTGATATCATGAAAATTTTCGAAATCGAGATTTTCACGGAAATGGGCATTTTGGACCCCCAGGAGCCTAAAAAAGTGGTCTAGAAAAAATGTCTGTCTGTGGGTGGGTGGGTGGGTGGGTGGGTGGGTGGGTGGGTGGGTGGGTGTGTGTGTGTGTGTGTGTGTATGTAACGCCTGTAACGCAAAAACTAGTGAACCGATTTTGATGAAATTTTAAATGAAGGGGTATATCAAAAATTCATCGACAAAATAAGCTTTTCAAAAAAATCCGAAACCGGAAGCGGAAGTTAGACATGTTTTTTTGGTATCATTTTTTTCAGAAGCGGAATTTTGAAAATCTGAGTAGGGGATATCAAAGAAGGGCATAATTCAAGGGAAACAGTTTTTTACCGGACTCTCTAACTTCAAAATGGCGGTCGCTATGAATTTTTCAAAATTTCGACTTTAACGCCCCGTAACTCAAAAACCAGTTATCTGATCAGGTTCCGCAACAACTTGTTTGAAAGCCCTTTGGCTGTACTACACCAAGAAAAAAAATTATTTACTAAATCCAAAAACGGTCGCAACGGCGCTCTTCCAAAAATTTTGAAATTTTTGAAAAATTATTACAAAAAAACTGGTCTAAGGAATTTGTTTAAATTTTCTATACTTATGCAGCTTGGTATTAGCTACATTTTTGTTTTTTGATGAACGCCATAATTCCACTGTGGCGCCCTCTACGAGGTTTTGAAAATCGAAAATTGATGTTCCTATAGCGCCTTTATTAGTCAAAATATGAAAAAAGTTTAATTATAAAAGTTGTTCAGTATATAAATTTACATTTTTCTAAATGTATATCACGTATACAGGGTGTTTGGTTTTCACAGTACAATAAGCAACTTTGTTATTTAAAATGAAACACCCTATATATTATTATATAATTGAATGCAGAATTTAATTGTCTATCACATAGTATAAGGTGTTCATATGGCTAAAATGTACGGTTAATCAGAAATTCGTGAATTTTGAACTTTAAAACAGTGTAGGGAGAAATTTGTAAGTGCCGATATGTTCAAGTGACTATGCGCGGGGCGGGAATTCCTTGTCGCCGGTTAATCCTAGCAGCAATAATCACACATGCGCAGATGAACACAATCGGCACTTGTGTTAATTTTCCATATACTAATTTTCAAGTTTAGTTTATCGGTTGTGGCGAACAATACTGTTGAATACCAAAAACGAATGTTTATTTTTAGTATGGGAAAGTCCAGGGGAGGTTTGCACCTCCACTTTTTTTCTATTTTTCTCCTAACAACGTTTATTATATTCTTTACAACCATGTAAACCATTATACGTTTTACATATAACGTTTTCGAGAAAAATTTGATTGATTGAAAAATTTGAAGTTTAGATTTGCCCTGGAAATATCTGATTTTTATAATTTTTTTTTTATCTAGGCAGAGATGAAAACAAAGCGTACTTTAAAATCATTACCAATTTTTATAGTTGTTATTTTTATTCATATAACCCGTAGGTACATTAGCATCATGTCTCACTTTTCGAAATTAGAATAATTCATATTTATCAAACAATGTATACAGAATAACTATACTATTGACTAAACGAACCTAAATTGGCTGATTTGCGTTTATAAACAACAACTGACTATCACGTTTGCAGGTGATCTTTTAAATTACCTACACTTTGCTCTCATCGCCGTCTAAATAAAAAGTACAAAAATCATCTTATTTCCGTGGCAAACCTAAACTTCAACTTTCAGTAGAAACGTTCTCAAAAATATTATGTAAGACCCATAATGGTTCACATGGATGATTGCGGGATGGTTGTAAAGAGAATAAAAGTTACTTTTAGAAAAATAGAAATAAGGTACAGCTTATCATTTGAAACAAAAAAGTTGAATATGGCTGTCATTAAGCTAGTGCAGATTTTGTAAATTTCTTTTGTTATCTCAGAGAATTTACTATAGAGTGCTGTAGGTGATATTGGAGATACAGCTCTACCGTATTTACAAAGTTGAAAGTGGACAATTTTATGTGGCTAATTCAAATATCTGTAAATATTTTTGAATTTATTATTACACATACTTCATTAGAATATTTCAGCATTTTATTCTGCAAAATGTTTTATGCAAATGAAACAAACCTTTCATAGTTATTGGTTGTAAAACAATCTGATATAAATATTGATTTTATCAAAATTTCATATTGTCACTTAAATTTTATTAGTGGATGTACCTTTTAATAAGATTGTTTGATATTACTTTATGTATTGTCAATCCCTGTCTTTCAAAAATTATTTGGCATATTTTCCGGGCATTTTTTAAGCTTGTGATGGAGTTGTAAATATGAGTGAGGGTGCTGACAATTTTCCTCCTTTCTCTTTCTATGTAACTTGGAAGGAGAAGTAGAATTTTTTCATTCAGTTTAGTAACTTTTAATATGAATGTGACATTTTTAATGTCTGTGAAAACAGAAGTTTTATGTCAAAAGTTGTCCGCACCCTAATTTATACCATGTCTGTCAGTATCATCCAAAACACCTTAGTTGTTTATAGTTTCAAACCAGCGAATATTTCCGTAATTTTTGATTTGAATTCTGGGTTAGGAAGAAGATGGTGAACTGCATCATGTTTACAGTTAAGAAGGTCATTGATACTTTTAGAGGATTACAAAGTGTTCTGAAATAGTTATTTTTTTAAGTGAGGCAAATATATTAAGCAGTTGATATTTTTGGGTACCAATTTTTCAAAGAGACATCTCAGAAATGGTTATGTCTGATGTTCATAAACATTCAGTGGCTTCAAAAACCTGTTTTACATAAAGATTGCCCTTGCAAATTTCATTAATTTCTTTGGAAAATAACAATCAGTATTAACATGGAAGAAGTACAAATAGTAATAATAATTATTATATTTCTTACAGTGAATATGTGAGGAGCATTGATAAAATATATTCATATAATTGCACTAAGAAGAATGAGTTCATCAAGAAAGGTTTGGGTAAGCAGCATCTTATATTTATTTTGTATATAGATTGTAAAAGGTCATTTTAATGTTTATTTAGTTACCAAAATCATAAAATCATGGGATGAACATTTATTTTGTATGTAATCACAAATCAGTTATGTTCGCATAATGAAAAATCGTAACAAGTTCTTATAAAAAAAAATTTAATATCTAAAAAAGATGGCATAGTATTTTTCTTGAAAATCAACAAAGTAGTACGTGAAAAATTAACTATGATCACAGTAGCCTACCTCGACTGCAAAATTATTTGTGTTTAACTATACATTTCTATTACTGCAAAAAGAGATATCTTGATGGCCTGCATAACTGGTAAAAAAATTATATTGATTTGTTTTTAAAATAAAAAAGGTATTTAAGTGTTTTCATCTAAAGTGAAACCCAGAATAAAGAAAATGGCAGTGAGCCTAACTGATTTCTCCCTATAAACCACATTTACTATCGTACTTACCATAGATTTGCTGTAAGATTTTGTCTAGTACTTTGTATAAATTGCAAGTAAATAGGGGTATTAAATTAAAAAGAAACATTTCGTTTATATAACGTATATTTGATAATGGAGAAGCCTTTGACACTGCATACAGTAGTGTGAATACTTTTTAGATATATTGAAATTTTGAATTTTACAGATTTGTATCGAGCTAAAAATTCGTATATGGATAAGTTCCCTATGGATGTATCCACTGCAGAGAAGCGAACTGATGGTGATCCAAATATCATTGAGAGCTCGTTATTTACTCCAGAGAAGAAAACAAATTTTGCAGCCATTATATTTGGTGCATCAAAACCGAAAAGAACTCCTAGAAAAAGTGGTGGAGGCAATAAAAGGTCTTTTTCTGGTTCTTCTTGTAAGTATTCTAGTCATACAAGTGCTATAAGCACTATGAAACTTGGCAAAACTAATTTTCATGAATTGAGTTGCAACGAGGTTTGTTTACTTAAAAATTTTGAGTTTGAATTTCACATTTGGGGATTAATCCCTGCTTGGTTTGAAACTAATTTTAAGTATATTTTTTATTTTTTTCAAATCGAGGCGAGGCGTTTTTGGTGTTGGAGAAAAAAATGTTTTTTGTTCAAGTCAAGTAGCTTTTCCATACAAACAAACTTTTGGCATCTTGAATGGTTGTATATACACTGGCAAAACGATTCTGTAATATGTTTTTTTGGCTTCTAATAATAATACCAACAATTTTTTTAGCAAGCATGTCACCATCTGGTTCATCCAAAGCCATGTCCAGTAGGACAATTACTCACCCTCGCTTTCTCGGTCGGGACGACCACGAAGTGCGGATACTTGTGCAATCTCCTGATAAAGGAGGAGGTGAAGAGCAGCAGGAGAGAGATTCATCGTACAATTGTTCAACTTGTGGTTTTACAACATCTCGAATAGACGTTATTGTATTACACAATAAATCACACATTCAGGGAGTATATAGTACTCCTACATCTACAATTAAAAAAGGTAAAAAGTCACCAATCAAAAGAGGTAAAAAGGCACTAAAAATGACACGGTCTAAAACATCATCGATTATTGAAGACTTGGCACTTATCGAAAAAGGTTTATTACTCAGTACAGAATCAAGTGATGAAGATATTGCAGAAGAGGAATGGGATTCTGAGCCAAAACGAAAACGTAAAAAGAATAAACGCAAATCCAAAAACGTTCAGGGAAAGAAGGAGGAGCAAGAAACCAAAGTAGACATTCGGGACAATCTCTTAGCTGAATGGGGAGATGATAGTGAAGAACTAGAAGAGGATGTCAATCTTAACACGTCTTCTACTGCAGAATCGGATGCGTCTATAACTAAGATTGAAGAAGCAAATAAAACTGATAATAAGATCGAAGATTCCAAAAGGGACGCAGATAAATCATGCTTTGATTTTGAAGAAGAAGAAGATGATAATGAAATAATAGGTACTTCAGTTGGTAGAAAAATACCTCGTGTTATTCCTCATACTGATAGACAAAAAACACTAGATCCTGATACAAGTGAAGCCAATTTGCCTACTGCTGAAGATGATATAAATCGAAATGAACAAATAAAAGAAGTTAATAATGTTGTTAAAGATGTTTCAGATGTTGAAAAGGAAGTTGAAATTGTGGTTGATGAAGAGAAACACCCGGATCCAGAAATTGATGCTTTTAAAGATATTTTAGATTCAACAGCTGTTCCAGATTTACCAGAAATACCACATTCATTAAAGTATGAACAAAATTTTCATAATGCTAAAACAATAAAGTTTCCCGATAAAACAGAATCAGAATTATCCATTGAAGATAAGACAGTTACGCTTAAGCCTGAGGTAAAAGAAGTAACGGAAACTGCTACTAAACTGATTAATCCCAAAAAGCGATTTGTAAAAAGTTTTGAAGACTTTGAACAACAATGGAATATTGAGCAAAAAAAGTTAACAAGTCCGGAAGACCAATTGCAGAATGATGATACATCAACAATATCTGAAGAACAGCTGAACAATATGCCAGACCAAGTGACTAAAAACGAAGAACAATTATTAAATACAGAAGACAGCAAGCTAATAGAATGTAACCAATTGTTGAACAATGACTTAGAGACTTTGAAATCTGCATCATCTTCGAAAAATGAACAGAAAACACTAGAAATAGACGTACAACCAGAAAAAATTACAGAAACTGTGCAGCAACCAGAGAAAATCTCAGAAACTGTGCAACAACCAGAAAAAATGACAGAAACTGTGCAACAACCAGAAAAAAAAACGGAAACTGTGCAACAACCAGAAGAAATTACAGAAACTGTACAACAGCCAGAAAAAATGACAGAAACTGTGAAACAATCAGAAAAAATTACAGAAACCGTGCAACAACCAGAAAAAATTACAGAAACTGTGCAAGAACCAGAAAAAATTACAGAAACCGTGCAACAACCAGAAAAAATTACAGAAACTGTGCAAGAACCAGAAAAAATTACAGAAACTGTGCAACAACCAGAAAAAACTACAGAAACTTTGCAACAGCCAGAAAAAACTACAGAAACTGTGCAACAGCCAGAAAAAATTACAGAAACAGAGCAACAACCAGAAAAAGTGAAAAGTATTGTTGAAGTATCAAAGTTAAAAACACAATTAATGTCAAAACTTGAAATTGGAGATAAGCTGCATATGGAACAGTCTAGGAGCAAAAGATCCGAAACTTCTAGGCAAACTAGGTTACTTAGAGAAAAAATGTTAGAAAAACAAAAAGATCAAGCAGATGAATCATGGCTTGCTAAAAAAACAACTGCCCCAAAATACCACAGGATTGAATTACTGTCCCCTAAAAGTAAGCGTGCAGAATCTATAAGACCTAAATCACCTCGTGAAACAAAAATGTACGAAGTAACAAAAATTCAAGAAGTTGAAGATGATCAAGAGTTTGATTTGGATTTTGAACCAAAAACATCTGTAGGAAAGCCTACTCATAAACATGAAAGTAAAATCAAAACACAGACAAAGTTCTCCTCCACAAAATCTCGTAGATTGTCCATTAAGATGCCAGAAGTAGAGGAAACATATGAAATAGAACAAACTGCAGAATTGTTGGAATTAGAACATGACGGATTAATGAAAGTAGAACAGGTCAATGTATTAGAAGTAGAGCAAAGTACTGAAGTACCACAGGTGGACCAGATTGTTACTAAAACTACAAAAACTGAATCGCAAGTTGTAAATGAAATTCAATTAGAATTATATTCACAGAACAATCAGTTCTTTCAAGAAAGCACAGTTGGAAATAAGGAAGAACAGTGTAATTCCCAATCCGAGTTTGAAACTGTGGATAACTATAATTTTGCCAGTTCCTCAAATGAAAATAGTCAGCAAAAAGTTGTGGAGGAAAGGTTATTGTCTCCCTTATCAGAAAAATTTTCAGTTGATACCTATACAGAAAATGAATTGCACAAAACTGAAGAATTACCAACAGATACAAATGCAGATATGTCACATCTACTTAAACCTCATGTAACTTCTAAAAGGGAAGTAAACAAAGCAGTGGATGAATTTATCTGTGCAGAACTCGATACTGTAAGTGCAGAGCAAGAACCAGAGAAAAATATAGAAACTGAAATTATTTCAGACATTGAGACATGTATTACTACTGTCCCCTGTGAAGGAGAATATAGTAGTTCAAGCTTTACAATTGAAAATACCGACTCTGAAGACTTATCAGCATTATCAACACTTGCTGCTGTGTCTGAATTAACTGTTAATCTTGATATACAAGGTAGTAGTCATAATGAAAAATCTAAAATCCTTGAAGAAAACTTTGTAACTGTTTCTAATGTGGCTCCTATTGAAATCAACAGTTGCAAGAGTGAGAAGTCGAAACTAATGGAAGGTAATTTAACTTTTGTAACTGAAGATGATTTGGCAGAGGGACAAGTTGAGATTGCAGATATTTCTAGTGTCGATAAGCATCAAATTAAACCAGTCACATTATCTAGTTTTTCAGTTGACTTTACTGACCCAAGTCATACAGTTGACAAACATCTTCTTAAAGATATGCCTAAAATGTCTGTAGAAACACCATTGGCCACAAACGTAATTCATAAATCAAATAAACGAAGACATACACAAGATCTAGATCAATCTGAAATAATAGAAAAATCATTAGAAAAGGTTTTTGAGGAAGATACACATTTTAATGCTTCTCCAAATGTGCATAATTCAAAAAATATAAAATTTACATACACTTCACCGAAAGGTGATTATAAGAATTTGGTAAATATTCAAGATGCAAATTGTGATATTGAAGATCAGATACCTTCTTTAGTTGTTTGCAGTTCCAAACAACCTGAAACCAAAAGTACATTATCAAAAACAAATTATTTAGAAAAATCACTGGATCGTTCCGAATACACAAGTTCATCCAAGCTGCTAGAAATTTTAACTGATGGTAAACCGAAACTTACGAAGATGGAACCTGTTGCTTCCCATAAAGGATCTAATATTTTTGATACCTCATCTCAGCCAAGTCGTAAGATCGAATCTAAACTGTCCACAGTTCTTTCTAAAGAAACCAAAAATATTTCAAAGTTTGATCCTAAAAATTCGAAATTTGTAATTAAGTCGACAATACCAGCCAAGTCAAATGCTATGCCAATTTCTAACAAATTAAATAAACCAATTATATTGTCAGAAAAAATTATTAAACCGATTTCTGAAACGGAAAGTGTTTCAGTACAAAAAGTTACTTCAAAGAGAAGTAACCAAGATATAGAAGACATCGACACTTTCATAATCCAAAAGCCTGCAAAAAAGATGATGCTTTCTCAAGAAATAGATATCAATGAAAGTGTTCCTATTCTAAGTCAAACAATAAAGAAACCACCAGTATCACGTGGAAAAGCAAAAATTTTACAACAAACAATAATCAAACCTGCTGGGGAAATTATTCAACCTACTACGGCTCTTCCAATTACTACTACTTTTTCAGCTGCTGCTACAACAGTGTCACAAACAGCTATAGATGATAATATGTTTGATATAAACTCGATGCCAATTGTGTTGGGTGATCAGATTCTTGCAGCAGAAAGTATTGAGAATTTGCCGGTAGTTTTATCTGAAACGGTACAACCTGCTAAAAATATTCCAAGTAAATTACAAAATGAACAAATAAAATTATTGAACAAGAGTCCAGCAGTAACTACACAATCTATGCTTGTCAAAACCTACTCATCACAAAAACTGGGGAAAAGTCCGAGAATGTTTCAGACAGGCACTACAAAAGTTGTAAAAAGTAATCCAGCTATTATCACACGCACTGGCAAATCAGATAAGTTTATCATTGTCCCATCAGGAAATACTACACCTACTGCCTCTAAATATACCGTAGGCAAGCGACCATCTATAATGAAACGTTCATCACCTGCCATACTACCTACAACTACTTCTGCTACTAAAGTACAAACTACTCCTAGCTCTGAACCTACCGGTAACAAAATAATGATTGTAACTAATCAACAGGGTCGTCAGTCACGTGTATTGCTGACACCAGCACAACAAAAACTTCTAGGCTATCAATCAACAGGGTCCAAACTAGTGAAAAATACTCTTAAAGGTAACATTTTACAGAAAGCTTCTAACATAAAAACTTCAGGTTTGTCACCACTTTCAAATATAGCTTCTCCTAAAATACCTAGCATGATATCTCGTGCAATTGTTAATTCAAAAGGTGAAATAATAACTACTTCAAATCAGAATTTAATTACTTCTGACGGACAGGTACTTATGCCAGTAAAATCTCAACAAATACGAGGATTAAAATCCGAAACCCCAAAAGGTGGTAGAAAAATTCAAATGCAAAGTCAGAAAGTATTGGTACAAGAAGGTTTGAATGCTTTAAAGGGCAGTACCATTCCAGGGCAACAAAAAACCATTGTAATAAAAAATCAACAGGGACAAATTGTGAAAAAATTCCATGGTACGGATGATGCACTTTTAGAGCAACAAGTTGCTGAACAGGTGCAAGCTATCAAAGCAAGTGGCAGTTTTAGTTCAATGAAGACTAAGCAAGAAGTTAGTACAAGTAAAATTAAACCTGCAATAAGAAGATCTTATCCTAAAAAGTTACCTACTGTGGAAACCACACGAAGCACAAATAAAACACAAATGGTTCTAAACACAAGTGTCGGATTTATGCCCTCGAAACTTCAGAAGAGTGAGGCATCGCTTCCACCTTTAGCACCTATATCTCCAAAGAGATCTGATACTTTACTGTTATCTCAGTCGGTTTCTAAACCAGAGGAAAGTAAGATAGATGTTCCATCTACGCAGAAGGATGTTACCAAATCAGAACAGATTCAACAAAAGCCTTTGAATCAATTAATTATACAAGATGCTTTGGGAAATCAAACAACAATTACAGAAGGACAAATATTAGCATTACCTAGTGGAGAAACAATCGATGGCCAACCTCAATCATATATGCTTGTTACGTTAGATGAATCTGGAAATCTTGCACCTCTCAACAATGAAGCCTTGTTGTCCTTGGATCCGAATTTGTGTCTTGGAGGTGATCTTAGCAATATGGTGCTTCAAATAGATGAGGGAACGGTTACTGCTAAACAAGAAGTCGATGATAATTCTAAACCTTCTGATACAAGTGCAAATAACGCAGGTGCTAAAGATGTACCTGTGCCTCAAAGTAGTGAAACTGTACAAAACGAAACACAACAGTCCGAGTTAGTCGTACCTGTGTCCGCTCAAGACCAGTTAGTAGAAGATAAGTCGGGAGCTCCAGAAGATATTCATACTGCAAATGATACTGGTGGACTTTTGACAAGAACAGAATCAATAGACCCGCCACAACAGAGTCTTGAAACTGTACAAACGGTGACTTGTAGTATAGGTAATGATCCCAACCAACAACTTATTATAACTGGCGATCCTATAAGTGCTCAAAAATTTATAGAATCGTTAGCTGAAGGTAATCCAGATTTAGCCAACCTTCTTGCAAACGCAGAAGGTAATATTTTAATACAAACGGATGAACAACAGATCTTAATTAATACGGATGCCGAAAATCAAGTATTAATGCCAGTAAATGAAAGTATGGGTGTAATTGAAACTTCTGAAGCTGATGGCAATCCAATGTTTGCAACTCAACCTACTAAAAATCAAGACATCTTGGCAGCTGCTTTAGCTGACACCGATGTGTTTCAACAAGAACAAACTGTCTCACCTGCACAAGCTAAAGTGTCTCAATCTCAATTGAGTCCTAATAGTGGACTGTATCCTAGTGGTGTTAGCAGTGTATTAGGAACTACCTTAAGCCTTAGTTCACCAATTATGACGCCATTAGAAATTCCTAGTTCAAATAGCAAAAAGATACCAGATGAAGAATCAGACATTCTTACCACAGAAGTTCCCAAAAATGTAGATTTGCCAATCACAATTACAGATCCGAATATTTCTCAAACCGTTGCTCAACAGCAAGTTGTTTCCTTGATGGCAAGTGAATTAACAGGTAATTTGGATCTACCTTTAACAATTTCAGATCAAGGTGTACCTCTGACTTCAACAGAAATGAACAGTCCATCATATGCATATTCGTTACCATCTCTTGACGAATCTGTGGATATTCATCCTAAAACATTTAGTGGTCCAATTTCAATGCCACTTTTAACTGAAGAGCCGCAAGATACTGCAACTATTGAAACAAATGTAAGCGATGGAGATTCAAAAAACCAAGTCATAGATGATGAAACTGTAGAAATAGAAACAGCTTCTAGTCTTTCTCAAGTTGATATTGAAACTACACCCTCTGATTCCAATTTACATTCTTCTTCAGTTGATCAGGTAGATACTTTGTTTGAAACAACCACATTGACTACAAGCGACGAGAACATTAAGGATAATGAAAATTTAGAATCTAGTAGCAGAACATTTTTGGGAACAACAATAGAGACAGAAGAAGGTTTGTGTACATTAGGAGGAGCAATGTGCAGTTCGCTTAGCGAACCTCCACCAGATATGTTTGATTTGTCTGTGGTAAACAGCAATTACGTATCGGAAACAGAGATCAAAGAAGATACCGTTGCTAACATTCCTGAAGACTCCATTGCTTCTGATGCATCTGAGAATACTACGGTGTCCTGTCAGTCGAAACCTCTGGATTGTAATTTAGAAATACATCTTTCTGTTAATGAACAGAACGCTAGCATAGAAGATTATGATAAATACGAAAGTTATGATAATGAGAGTAGAAATGATAGTACGCCATTGTCCAATCTACCATTAAATTCAGAATCTAGTTCTCCTGCAGTGAATATTGATGAAAATTCATGCGAAATACCTGTTCAACCACAAATTGTTACTGATCTGTCATCATCTTCATTTGAAACTCATGAAACTACGGATTCTCCAGATTTTGATTCACAAAAAAGAATTTTGGCTGATGACAGTATCGAAAATGAAAAAAAGAAAATTAAATTTGACTGAATTTATATTTACTATTAAATTGTATATAAAATTGTATAGATAAGGTCATAAAATGGAAACAAAATTGGCACTTCTTTGAAATGTTTGCCACTATCATTAGCAACTTTGATGTAAATACCATTTGCATACCTAAGTATGTACATAAGTGAAAATTTCATTTTTTATTAAGAAAATATTAATATGTTTGTCGTTTTGTCATCTACCATGTAAGCTATTTTTAATTATTTAATCTTCGCTTTTTAACATATTGTTTTAGGTACAATAAGCACATTATTGTAGGAATGCTATCCGTAATATAATGTGTATGTTAGATTAGAAATAGAATTGTGTACTTTGTGTGATTACTATCTGAAATGTTTGGTAATGGTATAAATGAAGATTTGTTAGTATTTAGACGGTTAAGTTTAAAAATTGTCTATTAGAAAGGTAACTTTAATTTTACTTCGTATGTAATTTTATTATAATATATAATTATATCTCGATTTCTTTCATTTTTCTAAATTCAGCGTGAAATATTTTGCTGAAAACAATTGGTAATCAAAAGGTGAATTTGCAATTGGCATGGCATATGGTAAGCCGTGCCTAAGATGGATCCGTAATTTGGCATGGCACACTGAAATACAAAATTACATGTTTGAATTTTTGGTAATTAGCCTTTGGATACATCTGAAACACTCATCATACCGACATGTTATAACAAATTGTGACTTTGCTGTTCATGATACAGGTCGACTTTCGAACAGTGTGATTTAACATGTTATTTGAAAAAAGGCATATTAAGCAAATGGAACAGCAACAAAAAGTTTTATAATGTTTTACTGTAAAATAACTTAAAACAGTTGCACAACTTGTCAATAAACATCCTGCACCAAAATACCATCCCCTACTAGATAGTAAAATTACTCGATTCGCAAAGTTCCACAATTTTAATACACTTTAATTTTCACCCCTCTTTTATGTCTAAATGTTTTGCACTATTTTTCAGTTGTTCGTATGAATATTTTGAACTAGCTCTCATATTTCAGAACCTTGTCCACCTAAAACTTGAAAATTGACCACTGTGGCCATAAGCCATATCTAACGTAAGTATTTAATTGGTGAACAAGAAACCAGCATCAAAACAATTGGGAAGATCACAAACTGTAGCATTTAACCGTAGAAACTTGCATATACAGGGTGAGTCTGCTAAGAAGAATTAGTTGGATATCTTTGTTATCTGAAGTATTAAAATAATTCTGCTTGATTTGTTTTCTAACAAACAAGTTTCTTCAAATCTTCCCAATACATTCTGAACTCTTATGATGGCTTATTTTCAACATTTAAGCAATGTACCACTATCTTCAATTTTGGCAGCTGGCACTGCCTGATTAATTATTTTCCTTCCCTAAATTAACACCCTTACAATAATTAGCTGCATTCAATTGACTCAGCATTAATGCCCAGCATATTTTAGTACCAACAAACAGAATGTGACGTTTTCAAAAATCAAGCTTATCTACTGGTTCACAGTAAAGAGTGCTATTGTGTTCAATGGGCTCAGCAATTCGGTCAGATAATGACTTCAGAAAAATGTTAAATGCTGTTAAGCTAAGAACAATTATTTTGTGCTAAATTGCCGAGTCAATTAACCACAGCTGCCCATCTGACTTACTACTTACAGACAAACTTGCCAGCTGTTGTGGGTGTAGGTATAAAAATTAATTTTGGAATTCAACAATAAATGAAATAAATTTAAACAAAACGAACATATTTATTATTTTTTGTAAATACTAAAGGTCTGTATAAATATTTCAAATATATTTAAATATAACTTCCCTCTTATCTGCTACTGTTTGTAATTCTAATTTAACAGGACATTGTAACCAGAAGCTTAACAATTCTTCGCAATATCCAATCAAGAAATACATTTTTCTTGAACTTATGGCTTGTCGTACAATACCAGCTATACGAATAATATTATGCTGTCTCTTAATGATAATTTCACTTACAAACAAACTATGCCATGTACCAGTCATAAATTTTCTTATAAATAAGTCTTCAACTGCAGTTTCTGAAGGACGTGGTCCACCTTCTATGTTTGCTAGAAGAAAACATAATTGAGGAAATTTATTCAACATTATTTATTTATCATAAATTGGATAAGATTTGTCATATTTTCCTTATTTTCTTTATGTTTAGATAATTCTTTATACTGTATGTGTAATTAATGTATTTTGAATTTAACAGCAAAAAAATGCTAAATAAATCTTATCTTATCTTATTTACTGATATAGTTTAATACCTACATGTATTCCATGAATTCCAAGATTTTCTGTGTGCTATTCGATGGGGAGGATTGGCCATCTCATAGGTCAAAGGAAAATCTTTCTTCGGTGTTATACGATATCTTCCAGCTTGTACTTTCTGGCATACTGCTGTAGTATGTATTAGTTGTCTTTGTGAATTTATAACTCGTATATTTTGGAAAATCTAAGGAAAGAATAAATAAAAATTGTAAACACTTGGTTAGGTTCATTAACGCTACTTACATGTTTCATATTAAGTAATGACATGATTACTTATCCAATACTTTTTCATAAAGGTGTTATTTAATCGATTTGGTATTAAATTTTATTGTAGTAATTTGAGGTTAACAATAATGGCTGGTTAATTAGGAATCTGCAAGGGACGCTATGATGGGACGGCAGAGCTTCAAGGTCAGTCAGCTGCGTCTAGAATATGTAAAACATCCAGGGGCGGTTGCCATGCGCGTTAGAGGATGGCTAAAAACATTCTATCATCATTCTACCGTTGATCCTCCTTCAATCAACGCTTCTACTCAGAACTCCTCTATAGCCCGTAGTAGACGATCATAAATTACATGTATTTCTACATGTACTTTTACATGCAAGAAAACCGGTTTTAAATTCAAGGTCGTACACAGCGACTTGCAAAATCTCTAGAAGTTACTAGAAATACACGTATATGACTTTGAATTAAACTGGTTTTATTGTTACAATATTGAATGTAAAAATACATGTAATTTTTGATCGTCTACTACGGGTTTAAGTGCAAGGCCAACTGTATCTAATGGATACAGTTGGCCTTGTTAAGTGGTGCCGGTGGTGCCCTCGTGGGGTACATGTGTAACTAAAATGTATTTCAAATATGTATAAATGTTATCGTTGATTGTCTAATAGATGGCACCACACAGAAGACCTGTCACGGCCAACTTCATTAATGACAGCTTACCCTTTCCTGTCATTAATGAAGTTGGCCGTGGACCTGTTCAAAGCCAGCCATTCAATTGGAGGTAAGAAAAATGCCGTATCTCGTCGCAAGAGGCGTTCCTGTCGTGTGAATTTTAATGTCAAATTTAACATGAATTTAACTTTAACTTATCTAATTTGTGCTCTTTTTTTAATATTTTAGGTTAATTTATGTTAACAATTACAATTAAAGTGAATTGATAAATAAATAAATAAAAAAAAATAAATTGATAAATATATCTAAAATTTAAAATTAAAATCTGCCCCTTTATCGAAAGAGCATTGGTGACTCAAGGAAGATTCACAAGGACAGATATATAGTAGGAAGTAGCATTTTCTGCGCATGCGCGCCGTAATTTGGTGCAAGGTAGTTGGTCACTTCATAAAACAAAGAAGGCATAACTAAACAGTGCAACAATGCATTGTTTCTGTTATCTGTATATCTTTGTTGCACTTTCTACCAATTGCATTTTCGTTTCTGTCGATCTTCTTAAACCATCAGTACCTATGGTACCTAGTTGTGCAGTGCAGCATACGGATTTTGATTATGCTCCTTCTATAAAAGTATAAAGCAGCAGTGTATGTTTGAAGTTTAACTCTTTACTATTATTGGTACATAATCTGTACTTTATTACAAAAAAACATGAATGCGCAGTTTAGACCGCTCGCATTGGCCGATTCAAGGGGCGAGCTGTAACAGCTTGGTAACAGCTTATGTTAACTGCTTTGGATCCACTGAGAATTGGAAATTTTAGGAAACTCCTAAAATCCCATGCACTATTTTTGACGTTTAACTGCATTTATCATCTATTTTATAAACAGAGTTAAAAGGTCAATAAGAGTAGACCATTTAACCATTTAACTACTATAATAAAGTGACATATTAGTGATATTACCTATCAATTAGTTAAATTTTGTTGGATGTTTGTTTTCTAAGATTTTATTAAATTTTAATAGTGGAAAGTTTTAGCAACTATGAGTAAGCTAAATTATTAATTATTTTTATCATTTAACACCCATATTTTATGTGTTCCTTTCAGATGCAATCGGTAATAAATTTCGCTCAAGTGGTGATGGTATGGACAGTACGTTATTAAGTCCTATAGATACTTATTTGCAAAAGTCTGATATTAAATTAAACTATCGACCATCTAAAGAAATACTTACATCTTTACAACCTGTTGAACCTAAGACTCCCATTATTACTTCTGTTCCAAAATATGTACCAAAAGAAAGAAAGCACCCAAAGTTTTTAATTGGAAAACCAAAGGAGCCCAAGTTTGTGCCTTATGAACCATATAAAGGTGCAGTGGAACCTATAATTCCCCATAAGCAAGTAGTAAAGCGTGAATTCATTCAAAAGCGTTCTAAAAACAATGTAGATATTCAGGATCTTGTTACTCAGCTTTCAGAAGTTCGAGTAACTGAACTAGATAAAGCAAAATTGGAAGCAATACAGAGTGATGAACCTTTAATCTCTAGAAAGCAATGGGAATTTGAAAAGAAAGCTTATGAAACGGATATTAAAAATTTGAGAGAAACAAATGCTCATTTAGAAAATCAAGTGAAGTTTCAAGCACAGGTATGAACAATTAGGACACTGATAATTATTCTGTAAATACATAAACTCCTGTTCAAAATTAACACTGCTTATTTTTTCGTGTAATACTACATTTTTATTATCGACGGATTTATTGAAATTATATCATATATATTATACCTAGGTAGCTTATTTCTATTTTAAACCTCGGCTAAAAAGGAATCCATCTTGGTTCGATCCCATTTAGAACAGTACACCTAGCTCTTTCAGGAAGGTTATTTCTCTATATTATTATGTTCATAAGAACTTTTTACCTTATTATTGTTTAGGTACCTACTACCGGTCCTTAAAGTTTAGGGTACTTTTTTGTTAACACTGTATTTATAAAATTTCATATTTAACACCTTAATCTCATAAGTATGTGGGTGCTAGACGAAATCTGTGTAAAGTTACCAACTTTCCCTGTAGGTACAGATTTTTTCAGATGAAATTTTAGAATTTGCAGCAAGGAAATTGAATAATTCCTCAGAAGCATGTAAATGGTTATAATTGTAAACTGTAATGAAACTAACATTGTCTAGCAGTATATTTTCTATTTTTTTTTTCACTTTAGGAACTAGGTTGATTAATCCAATTTACTAACTTATGAATACTATACACAAAATGAATCTCTTCAAAGATCAGACCTTTAAAAGTTTAAAGAACACAGCAAACATAGTAGTACTACAGTATTATTTCATTCTATCACTATTTTAAGAAATACTAATATGATAAGGGAGTTCTGCCTCTACTTAAAAATTGTAAGAGCTTACTTAAAATTGAATGTTAATACTGTATCAACAAAATAATTTATTAATATTAAAGGTAAATAGCGAACTGAAAACATTGTTAGTAGCTGCTGTAGGTGAAGATTTGGAAACTAGAGTACAGCATCTTACTGAAGACAAACTACAACTTGCTCGCGCTTTACTTAATTCAGCAAACCATTTAACAAGCCATCAAGAGCAAACTGAGTGGCTTTCAGGTCAGTGTGAAGTATGGAGAAGTAAATTTTTAGCCTCAAGGTATTTTTATCCAATCATAAAAAATTAATAATTTTCTCGATTTTATAAAATGCTTACAGTCTAATGGTAGAAGAACTGGCCAGGTGGAAATCAGCACTTTCAAACCGTGTAACTGAACTTCAGGAAAATATAAAAAGCTTAATTGAAGAAAGAAAGAGGGTCAGAAAGCAATCACTGATCACGCACAATTGTCTAATGCATATTTCTAAATGTACAAACTGTATGTTGAATTCAATGGATCCTTTAAAATCAACAAATCTGTTAGAATTATCAGTTAGAAACCTCAACATTAGCGAACATCTTTCAGAATATTTGGTTAACGACGGTAGTAATCAGTGGAAAACTATTGGGAATGATATAATGAATTTACCAAAAAATACCCCTGCTGAAAACGATGCACTTCAAGTAAGCACTCGCTGCTTTTATTTGACCTAATCTGGAAAATCATCTGCAGTAATGAAATTTATTTTTAGATTTTAAGAAATCCAGTAAGTTTGGTAAATAAGCCTGATATAGTATGTAACGCTTTAATGGGTGCTGCGATGTCATTAGGAGGAGGACAGATGTTTCTACAGCATCCTTCCATTCATGCAACTTGTTGTGCTCATTGTAAAGGTGAAATCGAACATATTTGACGTTTAAAGAGATTTTAGATTTGAATAATTATTATCTACTTACAATAATTGTTAATATGTTATGCAATATTTTATAAATTTTAGATTACCTGTAATATAATTAAAAATAAATTGGATATGAACAGCCATGTTTACTTTTGATTTGATTTAAAATATGTCATTTTCATATGCATATGTGTTTTATGAAAAATGAAAACATTAAACATTAAAAAATTATAATAATTCAGTCTTTATTAACAAATTTTATTCACAAATACCCCCACAGGAATGTATTCCTTTATTAAAAAATGTTTTAGTTAACAATAACATTGAATTAACAAAAAGGATAGAGTTGATTCAATTATTTGAACTTTGTATTAATCAAAATTATTTTATTTTTAATGATAAAATTTATCTTCAGAAAGATGGGTTACCAATGGGTAGTCCCATTTCACCACTATTGGCTAATATTTTTATGGAAAATATAGAAGATCAAATATTTGAATCAAATCTATCAAATAAAATTGTATTTTTTAAAAATTAATTCAGAAAACATACTCGAATACTCAATTTATAGGAAACCTACGCAAACTGATATTACCATACCACATAACTCTTGTCATCATCATCACATCATCATTATACTCATACTTATTATATAAAGCACAACATGAATTGCATGCGTCCACACTTAGAAAAGTACCGAGAATTAGTCCTTGTTCACAATGAACGTAAACATAAAAAAGTGGAGGTGCAAACCTCCCCTGGACTTTCCCATACTAAAAATAAACATTCGTTTTTGGTATTCATTATTGTTCGCCACAACCGATAAACTTAACTTGAAAATTAGTATATGGAAAATTAACACAAGTGCCGATTGTGTTCATCTGCGCATGTGTGATTATTTATATTCATAGGCTGCTAGGATTAGCCGGCGACAAGGAATTCCCGTCCCGCGCATGGTCACTTGAACATATCGGCACTTACAAATTTCTCCCTACACTGTTTTAAAGTTCAAAATTCACGAATTTCTCATTAACCGTACATGTTAGCCATATGAACACCTTATACATACTATGTGATAGTAAATTTATATACTGAACAACTTTTATAATTAAACTTTTTTCATATTTTGACTAATAAAGGCGCTATAGGAGCATCAATTTCCGATTTTCAAAATCTCGTAGAGGGCGCCACAGTGGAATTCTGGCGTTCATCAAAAAACAAAAATGTAGCTAATACCAAGCTGCATAAGTATAGAAAATTTAAACAAATTCCTTAGACCAGTTTTTTTGTAATAATTTTTCAAAAATTTCAAAATTTTTGGAAGAGCGCCGTTGCGACCGTTTTCGGATTTAGTAAATAATTTTTTTTCTTGGTGTAGTACAGCCAAAGGGCTTTCAAACAAGTTGTTGCGGAACCTGATCAGATAACTGGTTTTTGAGTTACGGGGCGTTAAAGTCGAAATTTTGAAAAATTCATAGCGACCGCCATTTTGAAGTTAGAGAGTCCGGTAAAAAACTGTTTCCCTTGAATTATGCCCTTCTTTCATATCCCCTACTCAGATTTTCAAAATTCCGCTTCTGAAAAAAATGATACCAAAAAAACATCTTCCGCTTCCGGTTTCGGATTTTTTTGAAAAGCTTATTTTGTCGATGAATTTTCGATATACCCCTTCATTTAAAATTTCATCAAAATCGGTTCACTAGTTTTTGCGTTAGAGGCGTTACATACCCACCCACGCAACCCACGCACCCACCCACAGACAGACATTTCTTCTAGACCACTTTTTTGGGATCCTGGAGGTCCAAAAGACGTATTTCCGTGAAAATCTCGATTTCGAAAATTTTCATATCAATACTTCCCTATACCAGTAGTGGTATGGGAAAGTAAAAAAGTGGAGGTGCAAACCTCCCCTGGACTTTCCCATACTAAAAATAAACATTTTGTTGTGCTATTCAACAGTAGTTCGCGAGGCAGCATTGAAAATCATTTGAATGCTTCGCGAGAAAAATGAGACTATACGGGTTCGATATGAACAAAAGAAAGACACCAACATACGCGCATCTAACTGTACTCTGTAGTAACGGTAGTAGGCACCAAAAATTAAAACTAGCGAAGCCGGACGATCGCTACCGAGCGACTATCAGTTTCCGAGTCCAACCAGATTCAGAGTCCAACCTAAATATTCAAAATTCACGAATTTCTCATTAACCGTACATTTTAGCCATATGAACACCTTAAACTATGTGATAGACAATTCAATTTTGCATTCAATTATATAATAATATACAGGGTGTTTCATTTAAAATAACAAAGTTGCTTATTGTACTGTGAAAACCAAACACCCTGTATACGTGGTATAAATTTAGAAAAATGCAAATCTACATACTGAACAACTTTTGTATTTAAACTTCTTTCATATTTTGACTAATAAAGGCGCTATAGGATCATCAATTTCCGATTTTCAAAATCTCGTAGAGGGCGCCACAGTGGAATTCTGGCGTTCATCAAAAAACAAAAATGTAGCTAATACCAAGCTGCATAAGTATAGAAAATTTAAACAAATTCCTTAGACCAGTTTTTTTGTAATAATTTTTCAAAAATTTCAAAATTTTTGGAAGAGCGCCGTTACGACGGTTTTTGGATTTAGTAAATAATTTTTTTCTTGGTGTAGTACAGCCAAAGGGCTTTCAAACAAGTTGTTGCGAAACCTGATCAGATAACTGGTTTTTGAGTTACGGGGCGTTAAAGTCGAAATTTTGAAAAATTCATAGCGACCGCCATTTTGAAGTTAGAGAGTCCGGTAAAAAACTGTTTCCCTTGAATTATGCCCTTCTTTCATATCCCCTACCCAGATTTTCAAAATTCCGCTTCTGAAAAAAATGATACCAAAAAAACATGTCTAACTTCCGCTTCCGCTTTCGGATTTTTTTGAAAAGCTTATTTTGTCGATGAATTTTCGATATACCGCTTCATTTAAAATTTCATCAAAATCGGTTCACTAGTTTTTGCGTTAGAGGCGTTACATACCCACCCACGCACCCACGCACCCACCCACAGACAGACATTTTTTCTAGACCACTTTTTTGGGGTCTTGGAGGTCCAAAACACGTATTTCCGCGAAAATCTCGACTTCGAAAATTTTCATGATATCAATACTTCCCATATACCAGTGGTGGTATGGGAAAGTAAAAATACGCAAAACGTAAAATATACTTAAAACTTAAAATTTTGTTTGCGTTCAGAATAGCCATAAACTCTAACGTAAAATTTGAACGATCACGCAGGCGTACTTTAATCATTTGACAATTGTGACGCAATTTTTGGCGTTTGTCAGAGAATTCCCCAATTAATGTGTTTGCAAATAATTATTGATACCTACATAATATGGATAATCTATTAATTACAAGCCAACTTTTAAAGTTGCTCTTGTTAAAAAGACAAGTCGAAAACAATGAGAGACAAAGAAAGGCCAAAAATGTAAGACGATGGTGGGTTAGACCTGTAAATGTAAACAGGGAAAGGATAGGGGAATTTAGAAGAATTATGCTAGAATTAAAACTGCATGATAAAAAATGGTTTTTTGGATATACTAGGCTAGTTGGTCCCCATCTGATGGAAGCCGTCTTAGATTTCACTAAATTTTTACTTAAGAATGACTTAAAAAATACGTAAAGTTGAGTTTATTTCAACTTTACGTTCGCGTTACGAACAACCGTAATACTAACGTAAACATAAGGAATACGTACCAGCATTGTGGACAGTAACTAGGGTTTTCGTATATTTTAACTTTACGAATTACGTTAGTCTTGCGTGTTTTTTATGTTTACGTTCATTGTGAACAAGGACTTACCCTACATCTACCAAGCATCTACCACCTATCAACACAGGTTCGTCTGAACACAGTTTCAGATTGTAGGGTGTTTAATTAATTTTAGAAAACCGTTTCTATAGAGAAAATAAAAAGTTTGGTACCGCGAGGCGACTGATACTTCGGGCAATTCAGTGCAACAAATCGTTCAACATTCGGTGAATATTCAAAGCGCAAGCTGAAAGTGTATAAAATGGTTTCGTGTGCTGATGTGAATTGTACTACAGGGTGATCAAAAATGATTGAACGTGCCGCTTCATACTGATTTTTTGTTGTCCGCTTACTGCTGCTGTCGGTACTTAAATAACCTTGGTAATTTCAGTGGTGTAGACATTGTAATTTAAATGACAGACGGAAATGACAGATGGAAAATAATGCGCAAGACACTGAACAGATGTAAGTATTGATAAACAACAGACTGTTTGACAAAACGGAATGCATTTTTGATAGTAATTGGACCGACTAGCGGTCATGTGACCTTCAATCATTTATGATCACCCTGTACAAGTAGGTGCTTATAATTTATTTCATGTTTTATATCAGTTACTCCCACTCTGAATTAATTTTCCTAATGCTGCAATTTCGGAGCCTGCCAATGTTCAAGTAAGTGCATCTAGGTTTGGGTTTGAAATGCAAGAGCGGTCACAGACTATTTATAGTAGTACATCTCCTTGTTTTTCAAACTGTGCTTTTTGTTGAAGGTGAAGAAAGAGCGGCTATTGAACGAGCAAATTTAAAAAAAAAAATTCTAACAGCGTGGTTCAAATTAAATAAATTGTGTAGGGAAATCCATCAAGATGAGACGATCGACTCCCGTAATTATTACCTACTATCGAGAAATCCCCGAGCACATTTTTTTAACAAATCTACCACCCTGAGGACTACGCGTAAACGATCTACCAGTGAAATTGGTCGAATGTATACGGTTGGGTCACATGATGTAGAAAGATATCATTTACGGTTGTTACTACTACACGTAAAAGAAGTTGAATCATTTAAATGATATAAAAACCGTAAATGGGCGTATTTGCAATAGCATTATGGAAGCTGCTCAAGAAGCAGGTTTACTGCTTGATGATGAAGAGTATACAAGATGTTTAACAGAAGTTGCCCATTTTCAACTTCCATACCAGTTGCAAAATGTATTTATGACATTGATTGTATTTTGTGTTGTGTCCTACCCTTTGCAATTGTGGCAAGAATTTAAAACTTATTTTTCTGAAGATTTCAGTAGACATATGCCTACAGAAGAGGCACAAGCAGCTGCATATTATACTATCGAGGAGTCGATGAAGAACATTGCTGAATTTTATACCCCTTCCACAAATGCAATCACCACTTTCTGCATTAGTAAATGGTACTGCTAAAAATCATCAAGATGAAGGAGAAATAATGCATCTGACTTTAAATCCAGTCCAAAAACTGCATGTGATGAAATAATGAATTTATTACCAGTGGCGGCCGGTGGTCAATCATAAAGGGAGGTCATTTTAACAAACAAAATATAAACAATACTAAAAACGAAAAAACTTTATTCTTACCTTAAAGGGATTTATATTTAAGATCAATTCGTCTATCTTAATTAAGGTATTTTTTTATCGTATATCCGAAAAAAAAATTACACTAAAAAGTGTGGCTGAAAACGAATTACCTACTCTTTAATGAACGCAAAATGAATATACAGGGTGTCCGGAAACAACGTTCCGTAACTTCGGGAGATGATTCTACATCCAAAAATATGAAGAAAAGTTCTCATGAACAGGGGTCCGGAAAAGCTTTCTAACGGAGCTACGGCTCTTTGAAGAGGGGCCTCAAAATGTGTTGTTTTATTAATTAGTTAATCAATACACCCTACCCGTTACGCACGCCCCTGGCTTTTTTTTCTATTTTTAACATTACCAAACTATTTCCCGTACCAAATATACCCTGGGTACCAAATTTTATCAATCTCGTTTCAGTATTGATTAACTAATTAATAAAACAACACATTTCGAGGCCCCTCTTCAAAGAGCCGTAGCTCCGTTAGAAAGCTTGTTACTTTTTTTTTCAATAACCAATTAAAACATCTCTCAGATATATAGTCCGTTTGTTATTTTGCTCCGCCGTGTAGCAACTTTATTATAAAGTTTACACTTTAGTCATGTTGTAGCGGTTTGCGTAGGTACTCTTATTTGTGATATTGAATTAATCTGACTCCAATTGATTATCAAATATGTTTATTATATCAGAACAACTTATATACAACAGTTAAATTAAATTCTTGTAAAGTGGGTAAAGCTACCCTTTATTAATATTGTTAAAGAAAACTTTAATACATGTGAGGGAAATAATCCCAACAATTACGAAATTGTGATAGGTCTTCAGGTACTTCAACTTCTTGAGATCTTCGGTAGTTGGATCTAACAATGGATCTTCGAGGGTCCAAGTTAGATAAGAAGAATGGAGAAATTCCAATGTAGCTGGTTGAATATGTCTTGAGAGGTTCAAGATGGTAACCAACAGAATGGGGAATTTCTAAAGGATCTTCCTTGGACAAAATAACAGATTCTTGATTGTTGACAACTGAAGGTAAAGTTGAAGAAGTCTGCTTGACTGGTGATGGAGGAAGTGGAGAAACTGCTGTTGGAATTCTAGTATGGTGTAGAATCGCTCGTAACGTGCTACGCTATCTACTAGATTTGCTTGATACAGTTCTATTCTTCATAACAATCCAGAAGGCTTAAATAAATGTATTATTATGGAAAGACCTGAGGAAACCTTTAGGTTATGTTGAGAGTAGCTAGGTGGTTCACTCCAACGTGTCTCCAACTAAACTCTGAATGATTTTCCAATTTGCTCCCCTTTTATACTAAATCCAGACAACCAAAATTATGTCATTGGTTGGTCCAAATTGATTTTCACCAATCACATTGCTGAAAATCTGTGTGGGAGGAGTCATTTTGTACAACGACTGAGCTCGACTGCACTTCATAGTGACACTTGCATTGCAATAGAAACACTACGTTCCTATGCAGGTAAGCAGTTTGATTTCCAAGGTATCTTGCGGAATTCTGGAAAGCCTGGGTAACCTCTGGCAGGTCTGGGTTAGTCTCTGGGCAGCATGAGGATATAAATGTTACCCTGGCATCGGACTGAAGCCCCGATAATGTGTTTTATTAGTTCATGAAGTTGAATTACATTTTTCGTTTGATACTATGGTTTAATTCTTATAGTGATAATAAAATCAGAAAATTAACCCATCAATAAAGATTATTTATTTAGTTTGTTATGCCACGCTCTATTTTGTTAAATTCGTTTATTGGTAGGTACTACCTACCATGGATATTTTGTACTCGCTGCATTAATAATAATCTCAGCTTATTTAGCAATGAATAAAGAAACCCATTTCAAGGGGTTGAAACAGGTTTAAAATGATAAATTGTGTACCTGCTGGCCGCTGGGAGAAAGTGGTGTGGACCTGCTAAGTTATGCATTTGTTGTTATTTTGGTACTCAATACTTTTATGAGCAAATTTAAACTATTTACATCTATCGACATCTAGCGTACCACTGAGGTACAATATTTACGAAAACCACGGCTGCATTATGTTGAGAGGTCTAAGGAGTTATTAGCCTATTAATACAATCGTATTAATAATATACAGGGCGTTTCTTAAATGGCGGACACGGAGAGCACTACGCGATTCTCATCTTAAAACTGAGTTGAAAAATAATAGGAGATTTTGTCCTAATGTGGTATTTAGTTTCCGAGTTATTCGCATTTTAAAAATTTTAAATTTGACAACATTGCGCATGCTTGCACGGACTTTCTTTTAAACGTTTGGTGTTTTAATAAGGCAGTATGAACAAGTTTCCTAGGTAATAACCTCATAGCTACAATGCACTGTTGCAACATATTGAAAAAAAATTTAACAACAGATATTTATGAGAAAGAATGTCTTCGGAGGAAGGAATACAACGTATAAAAAATTCCAAATTTATTAAGATTTAATATTTGATTGATGAACAATGCGGAACGGTTAAAATTTACCCGTTTTTCCAAAGCATAAAGGAATTGAATCTCAATCTTTGACTGAGAATAACTCTGAAACTAGCGAAGAACGGACATTATTGTATTATATTTTTCCAATTGGTATCTGGAGGGGAATGTAGTACTGTGCTCCGTGTCCGCGATTTAAGAAACACCCTGTATATATCATTAACACAATAAAACTTATAAAGTTCCTTTTTTTTAAAGATCCACCACCTGTTGCTTTCAGTTGGTAAAAAAAGGAAAATTGAAATTTTTTAGTAATTTCTGTCTATAGGTATAATATGGTATTAACATTGATTCAAACATTAATTAAAATGTTCTGTCTATTTATGTGTGCGCATCGCTACATTTCAAATTTAAATTTACATTCTTAATTAAAATATAAAGAACACTACTCCAATATAACATTTATTTTTATTGATGAAATTCAGATTTACAAAAACGATTCTGCTACTAAATCTTGAACTATTGACAACTTTCCCAAGAAAGATTAGAAATTTAGGAAAACAGATTGAAGGTTTACAGTGCTCCATGTTCATGTTGGGCAATTGTCACAAAACGATGAATAGTCAGATCTTTAAATAGTGGTTTAATCAATTAATTCCAGGTCCACCATTTGATGGTTTTTAAACTGTTATTATTTTTGACAATGCCCCATATAATTCTGTCCGTTTGGATAAACCTCCAACACGTTATCTCAACAAGACTGCAACTATTTAATAAAGTGTAACGTTGCATTTGAACTTACATGTACAAAAATTCAATTATGGCAGCTGATAACTTATTAATAATTGATGTAAATGAGCAATTTTATATTCAAAATATACCGACAATCGTAATAAGTATATTGAGGCGAAGATTCAAATTCAGATTAAATTTTGATCCATATTTCTCATATGATGATTCAGTTTGAACCGTGGTCGGTTTTATTGTAAAAAGTTTGACATTTTTTCAGATTTTGTAATTTCATCCCAAAATTTGTCAGATACTATCGGATCTAATAAGCCCACTTTGAACGAAAAAATCGCCTGTGGCTCTATTTTTCCTCGCTCCACTCACCTCTTGCTGTACCCTCAAAAATTTTGGTCACGATCCGCCTCTGCTCCTCTGACTATTTACCCCTTCCTACCCCAGAGATTTCCTCTGAATCCGCACTTGGTTATGTTCATGTTTAAATATTTATTCCATAATTATAAATATATTATTAAACGTAAACTGAATGTACTTATTTATTTTTTTAGTCTTGACGTAGGGAGGAGGACTCCTTTAGTTCCTTGCACTCGGGCCCTCAAGCAGCCTTGCACGGCTGTGATGTGTTGTACCATAATAAACAAAAATTGTTTAATAAGCAGAAACTGTAAGACATAAGTTAAGGAAGCTAATAGTAAAAATTATTTCGCCTATGTAAGAAATTGAATTAATGAATATGAATGAATATAAATTGTTATGTTAGTTTTAAGATAGAGTTTCCCGGTGGGCCGAATCATTTCTGATTACGTCCGTTTCTGAAAACCACACAATTGTCGCTAATGGCGGATGAATAGAGTGATCAGTACTCAAAAGCGTATTTATTGGAAAAACTTAGTTTAAGTTTACATTCAGAATGTTTGAGTTTGCAAACTTATTTATAGAATAAAGATTGAAGGTTTTAGAAAGCATACATAGGGGGAGTAATTCTGCGTAGTCGTAGTTTCTTTTTTCTTCACTTTGTGAATCATTAAAAAAGGTCACAAATTTTTTCGCGAAATGTAAATCACTCCTGCATCGAAATCAAAAGTGAAATTTCATTAACTGCAAGATTAGATAACTTTTGTACTAATAAGTAATTGAGATGAGTTTACATGTAGTTTCAAACAATTTACATTTAAAATTGGCAGATGTCTATGAAGCGCCGTATGTTCCAAAATTATTTCCTAAAAATCTACCTTTTTTTATAAGAGAAGTTTTTTCGAGAATAAAAAGAAAAAAACAAAATTCTCCAGAAATTTATCCAAAAACCGTCTCATAAAATAATTTTTCAAAAAAAAAATTCTCGTCAAATTTTGTCATAAACTAATTTCTTATAAAAAAAGCTGAGAAAGCTCTCTCATAAAATAATTTCTCTCATGAAAAAACTTTTCCAAAATAATTTTTCAAAAGAAATGCTCTTCAAATTTTTTCTAACAATAATTAGTGTAAGTGATCCAGAAGGAATTACCCTAAAGCGTTAGAAACGTGCTAAATCGGCAGTGGACAGCATTGATGCTGAAGTTATAAAAACGTTCAAAGACTTTTAATCGCCACTGAAGCAACACCTAACATCGCTCCTTCCTCCACGGATGTTCTCAATGCGCAGTCGCCTACGTTATCCTCATCTTTCCGGTGGGCATAATTCGACGCCGATACCAGCAACTACTCAATAGAAGAATCGCTAGACGACGGTTCGAAACTTAAGGAGGGTGTGTAGATGATGTGCTCAATGATAGTAAAAGCGGAAGACGTCTCAAAGACCGGGCCCATCGGTACTATTGTGATTGGAGACCAGTACGTCGATCGTGAAACTCCGGGTAAACGGGCCTACACCGCCGAAATTTAAGAAGTCAAGATTGCGAGTCGTAGAGCGATTATGGCAACCAAAACTCCGTGCGCTTTTATAATAATTTACCGTGAAACACGATTTTGAGCATGGTGGAGTATGGCTTAGATCATTCCGAAGCACAGGCTTCTATACGGATTCAGCAGCCGATCATGGATCGAGAGCTCTTAAAGTTGCTGAGCGAATTCGACGCCCGACCCCTAAAGCATCGTGCAGTGCAGAATTTGCGATCCACTGATATTGCTGCAAATAATACGACTAAGTCACCTGACCGTCATCAGAATCCCTTGCTGTTCCTAGGAGTAAAAGGAGCGTGTTTCAAGTGCGGCCGCCTTGAACACCGTCGAGTTGAATGCCGCGCAGCTCTGAAAAACAAGGGTGACTCCAAAATGGGACCAGTAGGAAAATTGTTGGTAGAGCACTATACGCTAGAGTAGGCTAACGGTAACGTCCTCGCTAGGCAACATACTGGTTTGCTAAGCAACACATTGTTTTGCTTAGCAAAGACGTTAGTGTTAGCGTTAGCGCACTCTTAGCGTACGGTGCTCAAAAATTCTCTATTGATCCAACACCCTCTAACGTTTAGAATATCGGCACGTGTAAGGTTATCGCAGTATTTCCAGCTGCACCTATTGAAATTCTGTTTAAGGTCGCAACTGATGATGTCATGCTTTCGAACTTAGACAGTATTATCGGATGGGACGTTATAGCGTTGCGTCATTTAAGGGTCTTAAACGGAACTGACGGCCTTGAATTTCATTATGATACGCTGGTCATACCAAAACGCGATTGTAGCAAACGCGATCCCACAGACATCAAAACAACCGCTACAACTCTTGAAAAAAATTATGGTTCATTTTTCTGGAAATCTATTCCTGAGCCCAATCACACCAACCGAAGTGAAGAAAATTATAAAAACCATGAAAAATAAGAAAACAGAAGACATATTTGGCATCAGTTCCAACTTACTAAAGGAAGTAAGTAGTGAAGTTGCAGCCTCCTTCTCTGATATCGTCAACGCTTGTTTCAAAGAAGGCTGCTTCCCATCACCATTTGCCTCCGAGGGCATGCTTGCATAACTCTTACCTCTCTGCCCTCTCTTCCAATAGTTCCTTTTAGGGTAGCTATTATCTCCTTGTTCCTATGAAGTCTATCTACTTGGCTAGAGCCGGACTGGCTCCACATTTAATCACTTCATTATTTATCGAGTCGAATGTGTGTTGTTGAACGATCTTCGATGTCCATGAACGTAGCCAGCCCAATCTCGCGATTGTCTATGGCGATTTCTGCTCTTTGAAGTAGCTCGTGTATGGCGAGCTCGCAGATTTTACCTGTTTAGTAAGTACTACTTACATTGGTTTCTGTGTAGAGGATATTTCCTCAGCACATCATCCCTTGTGTGTCGATCACTGGTTCTATTGTTTTCAGAAGAAGAGAGGATACACTGATCGTCTTAAAGGCTTTAGCCTCGTTATATGTTTGTGACGAGTATAGCCTGTTTCTAAACAAGTCTTTACAATTTTAGTGATGTTACAAATCTGATTTACGCTAGGCCAATCTTCTCTAGTCACCCTCCCAAAGGTGGGATGTCTAGATTAAGGTCCGAATTCAGAGACGTCATTTAAGGAACACTCGTAACTAAACTCACCCTTAACTCAAACTCATCCTAAAGCTAGGTATTCGTAAACACTCATCTGTACCTCAAAATTAACTACTTATTGAGTAGTATTTAGTGAAACCTACGAAAGATTGGGAGGTCTACGGTATTCATGTTTGCCGTGACGACGCTTGAATATGGAAAATTTGTGAGAGTGTAATATTCTCAAAATGAGCAGAGAATGAATGTATGCTGATTGTTTAGGGTATAATAACTACTTCAGTTTCATCTCTGAATTCGGTCGTTAGATTGATCAATTGGGTATCGCCTGCCAAGTACTGACAACCCGGGGAGTGTCTTTCTTAGTGGCTGATTAATTTAAAGCGATTTTTAAAATTAATTCAAAGTTTTTTAGACAGAGATCTTTTTACGATCCTCTAAGATAAACCGCGAACGCTGCCGTATAGATTTTAAGTGATATTATAGATACGTCTAACTTAGACTAAAATTTTAATTAATATTTGTTAATCTAGATATATTATATTTGATAGGCGTATCAACGTTTTTAAAAACGCTAACATTTAAATAAATTTTTACAGGATGATTGTATCTATTTATGATATTACAAAAAGCGTATTCAAGGGTGTTTTATTTTCTCCCAATAATTCCTAAACAGGGTTGTGGATTTGTTAAGAAATGGTGAACGCGTGCGCGACGACGGTGGTGAGCTGATGTTTCATTTCCTATTCGTCGCGACGAGTGGTTGGTTCCTATTCTTCCCTCACGGTGGGCAAACTTACGAAGTTCAGTATGAGTTTGTAACTATTATAAGTATTGAAAGTGGTGATTCGTAAAATGTGGTTTATTTATGACGAGTTTCGTTAGATTGTTTGACCATGTCGTTTTCATGGAAAATAATTTTGGATACATTACTGGTATTTTTCTGTAATTGTAAGTTTTGTTATGTAACTGTAATGTATTTTTTTTATATTTACATATTTATTAAGCCGCTAACTTACACGTATTTTTCCTACATTAAGATATTTTTCCAAACCCCTGTAATTAATTAATTATATATCCTGTTGTTTTCAAATTGCAGGGTAATTATGTAAGTGATAATGTTTTAAACAACCGTATATTACAGATCTATCTATCTTGTTACATGAAACAATATCAAAAAGGTTTTTTTCTACTATCGTGCGGAAAAACGCATTTTCCGCACTAAAACTAGTGCGGAAAATCCACTTTTCCGCACCGTGCGGCAAAGATTTTTCCGCACTACAACATGTGCGGAAAATGCGTTTTTCCGCACGCTAGTAGAAAAACTATTGTTCCTAACACGTGCAAAAACCTATTTTTCCGCACTTAAATGCTTGACACCACTCCGCTACGCGTCGTGCTGTCAACGGCATTTGCGTGCGGAAAAATCGATTTTCTGCACTTGTTAGGAAAATAGCTATTTTTTAATATTGTAGGAACCATAATACGCATCCTAACGCTAAGCAGTTAACACCAACTTTTTTAAATCATATTTTGAACGCGATAGCAGCATATCAGTTATTTTTGAAAATTGTTGTAGTAACTGATAAAATAAAAGATTTCCCATTCAACGACATGCAGCTTCACTTCAGTATAATATCAATTATCCTTCTGGAAACAATATTGCATGTAGGTAACACCATTAAGTAAATGGCACACTTGTACATATTTTTTGCATGTGTTTTTATGTAGTAGTACTACTCGTGTTTGTCGACAAATCATTAAAGGAAATGAACCAAGCGATCCACATGCAATCTCTCATCGAAAGAGAGACATCCTACAACTGTGTTTATTGTGATAACAATCCAATAGAACGTCACAATACGAAGGGTCACATACTTCCGAGTTTTATTCTGTCTATAAATAGCTGACAGTAGGTTTAAAAACGCCTTGTTAAAAAAGCATACTATATTTTTAAAATAAGATTATCCATGAAAAGGTACAAAACCATTTAAAGTTAATGTTCGAATATGCTTTCTTTATCATAAATTAAAACATTTATTGAAAATAAACCCATTTATGTCTCGAAAAAAGTACCTACTACTTGCCAGGTGATCATACAAGGTGATTCTAAATCAAGTATTGTAAATCATACAGTACGTTGTTAGAGACTTTGAGTGAGACTTTGTTAAAAATAGACATCAACGCACCCCCTAACCTCGCCGCTGGATATCTTATCGTGACAAAACTTGACCCAATATTTTTGGTTCATACTAGTAAATAAAATTGCCTTTGAATAGTTGAGTCAGTTCTGAAAAATTTAAAGAAAACAAATTTTCTAAAGAAATTTCTACATCGCCCTGAAACGGAGAGGTTGCGACATACAGTTTATGAGGCAAAAAGTCGCACTTTTGCACGAACTGTCTACTGTATAATTTACGACACTTAATTGAGAATCACTGTGTATTATAGATTTGGCGTTGTTCGTCAATGCAAGACATGAAAATAAACATCCGTTTGAAATTGATACTAAGATAACGCTTGGTGTAAAAAGCGTCTTGAGTTTAGTAGTACATCTAAAACTAGAGTTTCTAGGCGAGGAAGGCAATCAGTTAATGTCATTACGTATTTTATTACGTGTGCTGATAATTAATAGGGATGATACGATTTCAGACAAATTATTTTGTATTATTGTATTTAAAGTCTCATTTTACACCATTAACAAATAATTATAATTTTGAGATGGGATATATCTTGTTTGAATCATACAGTTTAGTTCTGGAAACTTTTCCTTGTTAAATGTCGGATTAAGGGAAAAAAGCACGATTAGTGGATAGGTAGTATATGCAAATAAAAACTAATTACAGTGAGCAACTTTTGACTATTATTACCAAGTATAATACAGCGTGTTTCGCTTCGATTGTGCCAAACTCCTACGGTCAAAAATTCTAATAAACATTACACATTCACAAATGTTTACTTGCCAAGATAATTATACATTTGATTTACTTGCTTTAAATAAAAGCTGCTGCATTTATTGAACATAACACTAATCTGTTTTAAGCTTTAGATAAGCTTATTATTTTTAAAAACAATAATTAATAACAAATAACAATTAATATGCCATAAACGAACTAAAACTCAATTATGTAAGTTAAGCTTCATTCTCTTTTGCATGACCTGCAGTAATACTAAATAGTTTTTTGTAGAGAAAAAATTCTGAATCCATAAATAGTATTGGTATTACTTTTTGTTTGTTTACAAACCGAGAAATCGAAAAACAATAAACACTATTTTGGTAAAAATCGGCAGTGCGTTGGAATTACGGTGTGACAACTGCCCATCGTATCGCGCTTGTACTCTCATTTTGATTTGCATAAATATTTTACCAAACGATTATTTTATACAAATTATTGTTTTTATTTGAAGAAAAATTAGAAATGATAAAATGGCATCATCATTCTGGAAACAGTAACCGTGAAATAAGGGATGATTGAACGGCGGCGGTTGTCACAACTCAACTTCAACGCACTATAAGATTTTCGTCAAAACAGCTGTTTCTATGTTCTCATTTCTCAGCTTTTGAAAAACTTAAACTTCAAAGTAAAGAATTTTCTTCTTTACAAAAAACCTATTAGCACCTCCATTTTAAAATAATTAGGGAAGATAATATTAGCATAATAGAATTTTACTATTGAAATCCCTATATGTTGTGCCATTCCATTCTACACCCTGTATAATGAGCAATTTTACTCTCTAATTGGAAGGAGTAAAGTGGCTTTTTTACTGACTTTGGTAAAAAACATAGCCAACTCAACATATGAGTTACGGTAATATTATTACCGCCATTAAGTACATTCCATGGGGGCTTCTGTTAGGAATAGAACAATTTGCTCTTTAATATATACGGGGTGTTTAGCCTTTTAAGAAATGCTAATAATCTGGAATACTTGCAGAATAATATGACCAGAGTGTGGAAGCCTTGAAGTGCTTCGATGTTTCCCCAAAATAAACGAGGAGCACACCCTCACTATGTATTTAATCTACTTGTTGCACCAGGCACCAATTACAAAATTCTTGCTAGCACTTTTCGTAAAGCTTTCGGTATTTTTGTGGCAATAAATTTACAATTTACTATTGTTATTGTTTACTAATAGTTTCACCGTTTATTATTTTTTAATTATTCGAGATTTTGTCTTGTTAAATATGACCCGATCTTGAATTTATTTTTCCCATGGTAAATTTCAGTAGTAGTTTCCTTAACATTGTTGCTATAAGGTAAAGCACTTAACCACAATACAAATTCAAAAAACACTCATACAAATGCACTCATGTTTTTAAATAGATTATGTGTCTCGTGCTTTACCTAGCAACAACGTTTCGGAAACTACTACTGAAATTTTCCGATAAAAATAGAGGGTCTTGTTATGTTGTATATGATAAAATTATTTAAATCAATTTTTTGGGACCATTGGATTAGACGAAGCAGTTCCGCACCCGATTTCTTCATTCACCAGATTTGAATCTTCCTGCTGTATACAGGGTTTTTTAAAGGGTTTAGTTTGCTCAGAACCTCGCATTATTTGAGAACTAGAATTGTAAATATTTTCGTATGGGTTAAGGTAAAATCAGGAGATTTTTGAAAAATTGCTGATTTAGAACAACAATTTGTCCTTGCATTCACTGTAACGACGGACATATTGAACATATGTTATTAGAAAACATTTTAACTATTGAGTATAACTGAATGTATGATTATCTCAGAAGCCACATATCTATGGAAACATATGTATTAACATTTTTCAATCTCTTTTACCCAACAACGCATCGGTAAAGTTTGGTGCAATCGATGCGAGATACCCTGTAATATTGAAATCTGAATTTTATGTTTAAACTGATAAATTATAATTTAATAATTAGTATTGTATGTAACATTGTTATAGATGCTTGGACACTTAGAGATGTAACGATAGACATTGAACCTCCGGTAGTGGAAAGGGGTGAAACTGCATTATTGCGCTGCAATTATAATTTAGAAGGAAAACCACTTTATGCTGTAAAATGGTATCGAGGTTATCGAGAATTTTACAGATATTCACCAAACGAAGATCCGACTACTAAAGTTTTTCCTTTTAGCGGATTGGAAGTCAACGTACGTCAGTAAAACGCAAATATGTTTTTCATGAAACTTCAGTGTATATTTGATTTAAATTTCAGCTCCACATGTCGGATGAACACCAGGTGGTTTTACAAAATGTAGATTTTAGTTTGTCTGGAAATTTCATTTGTGAAGTGTCTACGGATAGTCCAGACTTTCTTACCGCTATGGTTTCAAGGAATATGTCAGTTGTGGGTATGAAAGACGTTTATAATAATTATGCTGTGTTATGTCGTTGAACATTACATCGCCAAATGAAAATAATCCGTGTGAGATGAGAAGCGTTTACGGTATGTACAGTCAGCGACAAATGTTTTCACCAGTATGATACCACTGAACATGTTTTTCTGAGAAATATAAGAGGTACCATATCGTCGTTCTTATTGTTTTATATAGGTATGTTGGTAACACTGTTAACAAGATGAAATGAAATGTAGAAATGTGTTCTATTTCTCAGTAAAGCGGGTTACAGTGGTACAAGACTGGTGAAAACATTTGTCGCTGACTGTACCTAATGGTACTACTATGCTAATCAGCATAACTTGCTAAGGATCCATTGAACTACTACTAATCCGGATAGATATACATAATATAGATAGTACAAAGAAATTTGTAGTCCTACTTAAAAGTAGTCGTAGTTTATTAGTGCTGAAAACGAATATGATATCATGTTTCTTAACAACCTCATTGACAACAGGAAAATCGTAATTAATCGCAAGAATGGTGTAAATATTTATGAAAATAAATTTTTTATACTAGCCGACGTAATCAGTTTTCAGAAACTCCACAGGCTTCCCTTGCTAAAGACAGAAGACGCAATTCAGGATCGTGACCTCCAAGATCGCCAGATTTAAGTAGTATGGATATTTTTCTGCGGGAACAAACCAATGTTAATTAGAATATATCCTGAAAAATGAATATTAAATATTATTCACTTTCAGTTATGAGCTATCCTTTATTGTTATAAATACAATATAACTATGTATTTATAAGTAGCGGAAAAGCTGCAGTATTTTTTATTGTGAATACAACAATTTAATTAATAACAATAAGTTCTGAAGTTTGTTTTTTCATAGCAACCAGTAAGAACTTTATAGCAACAGATGCTTGCTGATACTAATAGCATAAAAAATATTAAAAATAATCATTAAATTAATGTTAAATGTAAACAATCGGTGGAAACATTATTAGTATGTTCAACACGGCAGAAATGCAGATGTCTGCCTTGGCTGAAGCTTTAGCTACCAGCTACGGCAATAAATCTGCTACTTTTCGGCCTTGTTAAATGAATAACCGTCGCCGGAGCAACAACTATAGAAAAGTCAAACTTTAACCGATTCTATGGAGTTCTACAACGTCTAGTTTCTCTGACGTTTGAAGAAAAAAGTACAATCGTATCCATGGCAATTAATCGTGGATCAGCTCAACTGGGGGTCAAATACTTTTATACAACTGGGCCTAAGAGTTTGAATTACATTAGCATAGTTACGCCGGCGTTATCTAGCGGGTTGGGCATTTAATTCGATAGCTGTATTCTCCATTAGTGGGGTGTTTGTTGTGTGCGTGTTAGAAAGGGGCTGAATGACTTTAGTAGTTATTGCGCCTGCAAATGACGGTTTTCTAGCCCAAACACCTACTCGTTTTTTTCAATTGTAAGCACTACAACTTACGTTATGTTATAAACAAAAATTTGCATTTCAGTTCTACCTAAATATCCACCTACTCTAACCATAGAAAGAACAGATTATGGAATAGGCGACACAGTTCGAGCGAATTGCACATCTGCACCTTCAAAACCTGCAGCGATCCTTATTATGAGTCTTAATAATATGGTGGTAAGATTTTGTTCTTTAAGTTTTTTTTTCTAATGGTTCACCACAATTTTCTTAAACGCAACTTTTTCTACAAAACCCTTCATTTAGTTTTGCAAGTGTACCCATTGTAATAATAACTTAAAATCTATAGGGTGATGTTTTGTCAACTTCTAGGGACATTGTCCCCCCCATTTAAATTAAAACGAAAGACACACTCGTAGACGAAATTTTACTTGTTCCGCTGCTGTTTTTAACCAGCAACGGTTTCAGTCGACGCTATCGCTGCGCTACGGCCTTGATCCTTAATATTCTAAAATTAAAATTATGGTTGAAGGAAACTATGGGAAATGTATGTGGGGTTGCATTGCAAAGTATTTATTTTATTTGACATTTTTGCATTAGGAAGATAAAGTTATTATACACAGAAAGCGTTTCAAAATTACTAGACATACTTTTTAAACCTGAAAAAAAATATTTTTTTTTTCTTGTCAAAATAAAATGGAATTTGTTTAACATATGGAAATACTGGGTGTCTACAACAAATATGAAATGTAGTGAAGCTCTAATGTTAATAATTATAAATCATAATAATAATCATAACAACATAAATGTTGTTGGAGTGTTACTATGCTAAGTATGGGGTCTACCAAGTGCTGTCGGTATACCCGCGGTCTACAATCCCTACTGTAGTAAAAGAACACGCGCACTTGTTCGGTTCGGAACCGTCCGGTCGGCAAAAATTAGAATACATGGAAATGAATGGCAGCCTGCGCATTATGTCGATTCGGTACAGCACCATCCTTTTCGTTCCTTTCTTACCTATAGACTGATCGGACTTTCGGAATTTTTTGCTATCTATTGTATACTTGGATTGAACCGAACGGGACGAAAAGGATGGTGCCGTACCGAACCGACCGACGCGACGTAATGCGCGGGCTGCCATTCATTTCAATGTACAGGTCACCAAACGTAGCTTGGCACTCGGCAAAAATCGGAACTAATCATAGGATCTAGTAATTTCCAAGTTTCGTATTGGTAACATTTAGACAACTATCATCTTTACATTAAATTGTTAACCTTATTTACGTTAATGAATGAAAATAAATCTGTGGCGTACCAAAAATTGCCAATTCAGTGAAATCAAATATGATCACAGCGCCTTTCATAGCCTACTTGGAGTGCCATGCTACGTTTGGTGAGCTTGTATTTTGATTTTTGCCGATCGGACGGTTCCGTACCGAACAAGTGCGCGTGGTCCTTAATAGTCCCGCTTCTATGGTGATTCTTTATTTTTCAGAAAAAGCATATTTTATGTTATTGTCCCCTGTTTCCCCCATTCAAAGGTTTTGCGCGCACGGATTAGCGATGTAATTCTTGTTTTCAAATTGATATGAGCGTTTAACATTGGGTTTTCTCTAAACTGTTTACAAATAATCAAACTATTTTGAAACTTTTTTGAAAGATAGCTATCTAGTTTTCAATATCTATTAGTACTTTGTTGCTAATTGTATTGACAAATTGACAAAAATTACAGTATCTGTAGTGATATGTCGGTAGATCGCATTGTATGCTAGATATAGTATAGTGTTGGTAGACCGCATATATCTACTATAGTAGTGGCAGTGGTTTATGTTTCATAGAATTAAAAAAAATATATACCTACTCTCAATGTAGGTAGTCCCATTTTCAGTAGTTAATGGCGTCTGTTTCGGTGTTCATACATAGACTTTCAACAAATGATATAGAACTATTAACCTGATTAATAAGCAGTAATAGTTTGAGAATAATTGAATGGCCGTTTCATATCTATACTCTCATGTCACAAATTATAAAGTGATTGACGCAGACGCAAACATTTGTATTTTGCTTCTGTATGTCAATTTTGTTCACGATATTCTACATCTACAAAGTATTTTGTGATGCTCGGGGCCGTTGGCGTTGGTTCGAAATATGGAATATCAATTCAACAAAGAATGTCAAAATTTACCATTAGGTAAATTAATAAATTCTATGAGAATCATAAGTTCATTTATGTTTAATTATTCAACACTCATGTTAAATTTGTACTTTATCTCAAATCGGGATGCTAAAGGGCCGTATTAATACCTTCATGGTTGGATATTATTATAGTCTAGTATAAATGATATCTAAATAAAATTGTTATATTTAGAATAGTCATCTAATTCAAATTAAGACAAACCCTTGAAAGGTGTTGAATAAAACTTTATGTTGAACATGATGTTATCTGATCGCGAAATTTATCCAACTCGACCTTACGGCCTTGTTGTGCAAACTGCAAAATTGTTCCCGCACGATTATAAATCAATTGTATCTTCTTGTGCAATTAATAACTTATTAAACTATGGGGGTACGATGTAGATAAAGTGCCACTTCAGCATGGAAATTTGGGTAGATAAAGGACCTACAACTTTATTAGTAGATGCTAAAACACTAATTATTTTAAATTCAAATTTGATAAACGCATATAGAGGCAATTTTTATCATATATTTTAATAATGTTAGGAACATTAAACGTGTGATCCATAAGATTTTGTTTCGGAGTTGACGGTGAACGAGAAAGATAGACATATCAGTTATGTCTGAGTTAAATTCATTTTAAATATAGTTCCTGCGAACTGTCGATCATTTGTCAAGTAGAGCGTATTGTTTCAAATTATTATTTAATAAATGTTTGTTCTTCTCACAACAAAATATTTTATTTGTAATGTGTAAAATTATTATAAAATATCCTTGACACAATCATGTCAACACAGGATAAGCTATCCGTAAGTCAGTAATTGATAATACCTACATAGTTCAAATGACCTGCAATACCTAAACATACTACTTAGGTCCGATTTTACAATACTGGTATAAACGTGGAATAAGCTATTCCTCAGATAATTACCATGGTTACAATTTTTGTAACAATTGTAACCATGGCAGTTGTCGGAAGAATAGTTTGTTCCAGGTTTATACCAGTATTGTAAAATTGGCCCTTAGTAGGACAAGACATACGTGATTTATCTCACAGACAACTAAGAAATCAAATTTTGTGGCTCATACCTTACTTTATCGTAATTATGTAAATTAAAAATAGTTCTTTGATCTCTGTGGATCTCAGTATGAGAATTTACGTGAAAGTGTTTCTACTTTCCTCCTACTCACTAAAGGTTTATGTGCAATTAATAGTTCTGTATATTTCCCTAGTTTTTCTTCGAAACTATATTCGCGATTCGTACAAAATTAAACAAATGGGTAGATTGTACCCAACACCTTCCACATCTACTACCCTGATTGATGACCAACCTTGCAATTTCTCTTGAAAGTACAAAAATTCAGACAGTGCCGTTTTTAGGTGTAAATATAGCTTTGAAAACGGATTTTACTAATGTTTTAATAGAGAGTTTTTGAATACTATACAGTACAGTAACGCTAACGGTAACGTCTTTGCTAGGCACCATACTGCTTTGCTAAGCATCATATTGTCTTGTTTAGCAAAGACGTACTAAGTGTTAGCGTTACTGTACTTTTAGCGTACGGTGCTCAAAAACTCTCTATTGATGACAAAAAATTCGGACAGGACAGTTTTTGAGTGTAAATATTATAGCTTTGATACGACGTGATTCAGTAACTAACAACAGTAATGAAAGGTAACAGTAAATGAATGTTCATTATTTTATCTACAATATCATGGAAAAGTAAGATTTTGCCATTGTTAGACATAAGGAAAAATTGACAATTTCCGAGGAATGTTACTTTATTGCCCCAGGAAGGTATAGTTAATTTTCTGATTGATTTTGTTAATCGTCAGTTCAAACGGTTCAACTGTGCTGTTATTCATTCGATTGTTTCTCTTATAATACCTATCTAATTTTTATATTAATGCACTATGTATTTTTACGTTGCTACAGATACCCACCAAACATGAACATCAAATTCCCGTGTCTCGAGATCTTTCAGTTAGTCACGCTTCCGTCGAGTTTCAGCTGTTTCCATCACATTTCAAAGATGGGGCAGTGTATCTCCACTGTTTAGCGCAAGTGACAAATTTATATCAACACGATACACCTTTAAGACTCGACAATCTTAAAGATCCCGTCCCAGAAAGAGGTAAGTCGTTAATTCATTTAATTTTTTTTAAATAGCTTCAATCCACTCATTATCACACATTGTATCAGAAGGTATTTCAGGTAATGTGATTTCAAAGCTGCGAGAAAATTGCATTCTTAGCAGAACAGAATAATATGTAATTTTTTTATGTTTATTGAACAACGTATTTATTTTTGATTATTAGAATTACGAAATACAAAATCTAATAATGTTTCGATTTTGTTTATAAAAATTGAAACTGCTGTTTTTTTCTAGTTACATCTCAAAATGGAGCGTCTCAAGTTAGATTATCCATCACCCTCTTGGTTTTAGTATTAATATTTTTAAGATAAACTTGTAATACTGGCTAAAATTAATTATTTAAGAACTTGTGATAAAAATATTGGCTCAGTTATAGATTCATTATTGTGAAATTTTTATAGCATTTTTCTTTTTTGCAGAGCGTTAGAGCTAAGTTAGCAGTTTTCAATTTCATCATCCACTTTTAGCAAGTACTAACATAAATAATAAACGATGCAAGTTCAAAGATATCAAGATTTCTTTTGAAAGCTGTTTGTTTTTAAGAGAAGTTATGTTGCTAACTGGCTTGTTTAAATTATTTAGAACTATTTATTGTATTTCAGTAATAAAAAAATATACTAGCTGTAGAATTCAACAGTTTATATACGTTTTAAATAAATCTTACTTTGATAACTCGTTTCTTCTTCTTTTTATGAAATTAATAGTACCTACATTATAGGCCAAGGTAGGGAAGGCACTTTTCTCAACTGAGCATTATTATTTTCCGAGCTGCAGAGCAGCGAGGGAAAAAAGTTGCGAGATTGAGAGAAATCTTCTTTACCTTGGTCTATAATACTATATTTTTCACTACTAGAATTATTATTCATTTAAATTTTTGTAGTTTACCATTTCCACATGATTTTTTAAGTAGTTATTTAGTAGTCTGAAAGTTGTCAAACTAAAAAACAAACCGAATAACATCTGGTTTATAAAACGTTTATTTTATTATTTACTACCTAGCTAATTTTTCATTATCATTATTTACCTAGGTTGAGAAATATAACTTCTCATTAGAGAAAAGAAGTAAGTAATGGCGACTTCTCAGGTTAGTAGTGAAAAAAATAATTTATTCATTTTATGCAGTACTATTTCTTAGATCACACTTATTCAGTTAATGGAGACTTGGGTTTTATCCAGTTGGAAAAATTTTCTCTTTGTTTGTGTAACTTAATCTGTTCGTACTTTTTGCGAGAAATGCAGACGTTTTTCTACAGCATGCTTCCGATACCTCATGTATTGTTCTTTGCTGCTAAAGAAAACTAATTATCCGAAGTAGTACGCGCGAGTTTTTGTTTGTTGAATATGAAAAGTGAGTGTTTAAATGAATCATTTTCAGCTACTCTTACATCTGATGCAAGTTTATTAAATTTAAAGAAATGTGATGTATATCGCTTGATGTAATAATTTATTCGTTATTTTGTTACATGTAGAATATTTTAGGAATATTTTGTGATAATAAATAATGTCATGAATTTTGATAATATTTGGTGGAAATAATTTAAGTACTAAGCAAGGAAATACGGGTGACAATTTTCTCCAAAGTTTGATGATTAATTACTTATTAAGTAGTATCCATTAATTTTTATTACTTATTAATTTTGAGATTTATTCTATGTAATTATAGTATTATACTATTTTGGAAATTAAAATAGGAAAATCAGTAAATAAAAAGTGGAGGTACAAACCTCCCCTGGACTTTTCCATACTAAAAATAAACGTTTCGTTTTTGGTATTCAACAGACAACAGTATAGTTCGCGAGGCAGACCCTGATAAGCATTTGAATGCCTAGAGAGAGAAACGAGATTATACGGATTCGATATGAACAGAAGAAAGACACCCAGCTATCTGTAGGTAGCGGCTAGAAATTACAGCTGTCGAAACCGGACGATCGCTACCGACCGACGATCCGTTTCCGTCAGAGTCCAACATAATATTCAAAATTCACGAATTTCTCATCAACCGTACATTTTAGCTATATGATTACCTTATACTATGTGATAGACAATTCAATTTTGCATTCAATTATATAATAATATATAGGGTGCTTTATTTAAATGAACAAAGTTGCTTATTGTACTGTGGAAAGCAAGCGCCCTGTATACGTGGTATACATTTCGAAGAATGCAGAATTATATACTGAATAACTTTTATATTTAAACTTCTTTCATATTTTGACTAATAAAGGCGCTATAGGAGCATCAATTTCCGATTTTCAAAACTTCGTAGAGGGCGTCACAGTGAAATTCTGGCGTTCATCAAAAAACAAAAATGTAGCTAATACCAAAATAAAATGTTTAATTTCTTGACCATTTAAAATTTGTATAAAAATAAGATGATTTCTTGGTTTTATAGGTCATTAATAAAAGACAAAATAAGTATTTACTAATACCTAGACTAAGCTGCATAAGTATAGAAAGTTTTGGATCGTTAAATTCGAAATTTTGAAAAATTAATAGCGGCCGCCATTTTGAAGTTCGAGAGTCCGGCAAAAGACTGTTTCCCTTCAATTATGGTCTTCTTTCATATCCCCTACTCAGATTTTCAAAATTCCGTTTGTCGATGAATTTTCGATATACCCCTTCATTTAAAATTTCATCAAAATCGGGTCACTAGTTTTTGCGCTAGAGGCGTCCCATACATATTGATCCACCCACCCATCCCACATGACTATCACGTGCCTATAACAAAAGGAAAAAGTGGAGTTGCGCACCTCCCCTGGACTTTCCCATACTAAAAATAAACATTTCGTTTTTGGTATTCAACAGTAGTTCGCGAGGCAGCATTGGAAATCACTTGAATGCGTAGCGAGAAACACCAGACTATACGGGTTCGATACGTACAGAAGAGAGACAGGCATCTAATTTACTAACGCAGCGAAAGTTCGCGATTTTCTCATCAATCGTACATGTTAGCTATATGATTATCTTATATTATATGATAATATACAGGGTATTTCAGAAAATTAAAACAAAATCGTGTGAACAGTTTTTTTCGTAACAATTTATCAAAAATTTTAGTCGCCATTTTGAAGTTGTTGAACTGTTTCCCTTGAATTATGGCCTTCTTTCATTTTCATATCCGCTACCCAGATTTTCTAAATTCTGCTTTTGGAACAAATGCTACCAAAAAACCATGTTTAACTTCCGCTTTCGGTTTCGATTTTTTTGAAAAGGTTATCAAGTCGATGAATTTTCGATAGAAATACCCTTTCATTTCAAATTTTATCAAAATCGGTTCACTAGTTGTTGCGTTAGAGGCGTTACATACACACCCACAAATAGACATTTTTTCGAAACCACTTTTTTGGGTTCCTGGAGGTCCAAAACACGTATTTTCGCGAAAATCTCAATTTCGAAAATTTTCATGATTATCAATACTTCCCATATACCTCCCCTAGTGGTGGTATGGGAAAGTAAAAGTGGATCGTATTAGAGAAGCCGCGGCCTAGTACACCTATGGCCAACTGTGAATAATAATAATAATATTTGTTGATAACTCAAACGATTTTTCATAAACTTTATTAATATTATAATGTACAGAAAAATTGAACGTCTACATCGTGCTAATTCTAGTGGACTGTGTCTAGCCAAGTTCACTACCTCAACGCATTCAGAACAAAGATGCGCCATCTGTAGTGTTACACAAAATACAAGAATGACCGCGAGAATTCAAAAACTTAACGGTACTAAACATTCTCCCCGCCTTGAAATACTATTTCAACTACATAATATCCTACATGCAACTTAAATACATATAACAATAGGTAATCAAAATAACATACATTTCACAACATAAGCATAATATAAACACATTAAAACAAGAGATCTGATTAATCCTAATTAATTGGTAAAGGGCAAATCTTTGTTATGGCCCTCTTAAGAGTTCCAGACGAGGTTTTGATGGAGACCACCCTCACCAATTCGTCCTTTCCAGGATGAGTTTGCGAAATTCGCCCAAGTTTCCACCTTAACGGTGGCACATTGTCCTCCTTTAACAACACTAAATCACCTATTTTGATGTTGTAGTTTTTATTGGTCCATTTGATCCTGTGTTGCAATTCTCCAATGTATTCTCGAGACCAACGTTTCCAGAAATGCTGGGTCATTTGTTGTAAATACTGATATCGTTGCAGTCGATTGGTTGGAGCATCTATTAAATTTTCTTCTGGAATTGCTGTCAATCGACGACCAAGCAAAAAGTGTGCAGGTGTGAGTGGTTCATAATCACTGGGAGAGGATGATAAAGGATTTAAAGGTCGAGAGTTTAGAATTCCTTCAATTTGTATGATAATTGTCAAAAATTCCTCAAATGTCATTAAGGCATTACCTAGAACACGTTTTAAATGATATTTCGTCGACTTCACCCCAGCCTCCCAAAGGCCTCCAAAATGAGGGCTGTTTGCGGGAATGAAGTGCCAATTAATATCTTCCTTAGTGAAGTTGTTCACCAAGTCCCCGCTATTGTCAATCAGATATTTCCCTAATTCCTTTAGTTGAGATGATGCCCCAACAAAGTTTTTTCCATTGTCTGAATAAATGTTAGTCGGTTTACCACGTCTAGCAATGAATCTACGTAACGTAGCTAAGAAAGCTTGTGTTGTCAAGTCAGTTACCAGTTCCAAGTGCATCGCTTTTGTAGTGAAACAAATGAACACACAAATGTAACACTTAACAAGTGTTCGTCCACGACCTTTCCAGGGTTTTACAAGAAATGGGCCTGCATAATCTACTCCCGTCGTAAAAAATGGATGCATTGGTGTTACTCGTCGTTTTGGTAAATTTCCCATGAATTGGCTGATTTGTGCTGGTTTGACCTTACAGCACCTAACACATTTATGAGCAATGCTCTTAGCTATGGCTCTCCCCCCTGTGGGCCAAAAGTTCTCCCTTACTGATGCCAACATTAATTGTGGCCCTGCATGTAATAACTTGATATGTTCCCGTTCAAATATAAGTTTTGCCAATACATGCTTCCCTGATATTAATAACGGATGCTTTTTGTTAAAACTGAAATTCGAATGTTCCAAACGTCCCCCCACCCTTATCAATCCTTCGGAGTCAATGAAAGGTGCTAAACGGACTAAATTCCCCTTAACTTTTGTTACGTTAATATCTTGTAATTGTTGAAATTCGGTTTTGAAACTTTCTATTTGAGATAATTTGATCAATTGTTTTTTCGCATTATTCAATTCCCTTAACGTTAGACAACCTGTGATTCTGTGATTACCCTTTGTTCTACTGTTATTTCTAAATCTAAGGCATAATGCCACGATTCGCTCCAATTTTGATAATGACGACGTGTAATGGAAAGGAAAAACATCCTGAGGAACGACTAATAAACACACGTTGCTCTTTTTGCATTCCGGAAGGTTACTACTGTCATTATCTACTACTGCAATTCCTAACTCTGGCCATTCTGTCTGGTGTTGGGCTAACCAAAGTGGCCCCTTCCACCAGATTGAATTTATTAAATTTTCTACTGAAACACCTCGTGATATTAAGTCAGCAGGGTTTTCATTTGATTTGACATGATGCCAATCGCAAACTTCAGTAAGTTCTTGGATTTCAGACACCCTGTGAGCAACAAATGTTTTTAAAGTATTGGACGGTTTTAAGAGCCATTGTAACACGATTGTCGAGTCACACCAATAGAAAATTTTATCAAATTTGATTTTGTTTAATGCAGATGTCACCCTTTTTACTAATCTTGCAGCTAACAGAGCTGCACACAATTCTAGCCGAGGAATTGTGGTCTGCTTAAGAGGTGCCACCCTAGATTTTGCACATAACAAATTTGTCATGATTATGTTTGTTCGAGTTACAACTCTAACATAAATACATGCCCCAAAGGCTGCCATTGATGCATCCGAAAATGCATGTAACTCCACTCGAACATAGCTATTGCATGCCACAAACCTTGGTATTTCTAATTTATTTACTGCAATTAAATTTTCTTAAAATTGTACCCATTTTTCTTGTAAATCTCTTGGTAGTACCTCATCCCAATCTAAGTTTTTTGCCCAAATTTCTTGTAACATTATCTTTGCTAGTATTAAACATGGCCCAATTAGCCCTAACGGATCAAATAATTTAGAAATGCAAGACAAAATTTCTCTTTTTGTACATTGTTTGCCCGATCTTACATTATTAACATCATACTTTAGTAAATCAGACGTAGGAGTCCAAATTAAACCTAATGTTCTTTGATTTTTATAATCTCCAATATAAAGTGCATCCTGAGTTCTATCTACCAATGAGCTAATTTCATGCAAGATTTGTGAATTGTTTGATACCCACTTTCTCAATTTAAAGCCTGACCTTTCTAAGATATATGATATTTCCTTATGTAATTCAATAACATCTTCTATGGAATTTGCCCCTGTCAAAAGATCATCTACATAAAAATTATTTAAAATTGCTTCTGCAGCCTTAGGGTATTTTTCCTGACATGTGTATGCTACTTGATGTAATGATCTTATAGCCAGGTATGGAGCAGATGCTGTCCCATACGTAACAGTATTCAGCATGTAATGTTCTAATGGATCAGAGTTGCCTTTTCGCCATAAAATTCGTTGCAAATTTCTATTTTCTGGTGCTATTAATACCTGTCTATACATTTTCTCTATGTCTGCTGATATTATGTACTTATATGTTCTGAAACGGATTAAGATATTAAACAATTCTTCTTGAATTGTAGGCCCTACGTATTGAATGTCATTTAATGATAAACCATTTACCGTTTTACATGAACCGTCAAATACAACTCTTAATTTTGTAGTTGCACTGCTCTCCTTGAACACCCCATGATGAGGTAAATAATAGGAATCTTGTAATTTGACATTAGGATCTGTTAATTTAGTCATATGCCCTAATCGTAGGTATTCCTCCATGAAATTTACGTAATATTGTTTAAAGACTTCATTTTTATTTAATTTTCTTTCTAAATTGTAAAACCTATTGGTTGCTAATTGTAGTGAATCTCCCAATTTTAGTTCGGGTATTTTAAATGGTATTTTGACAATAAATCTCCCTGTGGAATCTGTTGTAGTGGTGTCTACATAATACTTTTCACAATACTTGTCTTCAGGGGAAAGAATTTTGCCAATTTTACCCTCCTCTAATTCCCAAAATGCCTGAAGTTGATTCTGTACATCTATATTTTTTGAAAAATGGCATGCTACACCTTTTACCATTGCAGCATTGTAAGTAAATGGACCAGCACAAACCCATCCTAATGCAGTTTTTTGTAGGGTTGGCTGATTTTTTCCTAACCTTATAGAGTCATGCCATAATAAATCCCAAAAGATATCTGCTCCCAATAACAAGTCTACCTTGTTACTTTGATTGAACTCTGTATCTGCTAATTTAATGTCCTTTGGTATATTAAAACGACTTGAATCAAATGGCTTGCTCGGAATATTATCCGTGATCTGATCTATTACAAAACAACGAAGATTTGCAGTGTAAGAATAATGACAGGATGACAACTGAATTTCAGTTTTATATTTAATGCTAGATGAAATTTGATTGATACCGACCACAGACATATTTAACTCAGTTGTCTTTAATTTTAATTTGTCACATAATTCTTTAGTTATGAAACTACTCTCTGAACCACTGTCCAAAAGAGCCCGACAATGCTCAAATTGTCCAGTTTGATTGATAATTTTTACAACTGCTGTAGATAATAACACCTGTAAATTTTGTGTACTACAACTAACATTTGCTACCACTGTATTAATGCTATTCTCCATTTGATTCTCATTAGATTGTGCACTTGTGCCTTGATTTATCCCATAATTATTGTTATGAACGTAATGTAACAATGAGTGATGCTTTTTACCACATTTGCGACAGGTGCCTGCTCGACACTCTGTGCTAAAATGATTTTTCTTTAGGCAGTTAATACATAATTTTCTATTTATTGCTTCTTTAGTCCTATCGTTTGGGTTTAATTTTAAAAAATCAGCGCAAATGTAAATTAAATGGTTTGCACTATTGCAAAATGTGCATCTTACTGCTGAAACATTATGATCCTTACCCACTCCTGCTGTTAATAATGTAGTTGTATATGGAACTTGACTTGAATAATTGTGTTTATTAACATTTACATACCCCTTTTTATTTTGACCTTCCAATGTTTCAAGTAACTCACATCTTCCCAATAGAAATTTTTTCATATCACTAACTTTCGGAAAATCCTCATCTAACCTACTGATTTCCCATTCCCTTTTAGTTTGCGCATCTAATTTTGTGGTTATTAAGTATATTAATAATGTGTCCCAATGCTTAACTGGTTGCTGTAACGCTTCTAATGATAACAGATGCTTTGAGACTTCATCAACTAACCTACGCAATTCATTTGCAGCTTCCGATTTTACCACCGGTAGACTAAACAATGCCTTTACATGGTTGCTTACATGTAATTTTTTGTTATCATATCTCTCGCACAACAACTGCCATGCAACACTGTAATTTACCGAACTTATTTCTAAAGACCGTATAACTTGGGATGCCGAAGCTTGTAAACATGATTTTAAATAATGTAATTTTTGTATTTCTGGAATCCCCGACTGAAAATGCACCAACGACGTAAATGTATCTTTGAACTCAACCCATTGTTCATAAGACCCTGAAAATTTTGGAAGTTCAAGTGCTGGTAATTTAATGTTAGTATTGTTGACTCTGATAACTGAGTTGTCAACACCATTAGCTGTTGACTCAGCTTGTGAATTTGTGAATTGTCGATTAAATTGCTCTTGTTCTTTGTTGAAATTATCTATGTGAGATTTACCCTGTGCCATACTTCCAAAATATGACTTTTCAAACTCATCCCTTTCTAAATATTGAGAATTCAAATCTTTTTCATCACACAATTCCTCAATATCTGTTTGACAAAGACAAAAGTCCTGGTACAACACCTCCAACCTATTACATCTATCTGTTAAATCGTTAATGCCTATCTCTGTTTTTAATTGACCTTTTGCCTCTAAATCCGTTAAATGTGATTTGAAAGTTGTCATGCTATGCTTAAAACCCCCACGTTTTCTAATTAATGCCTTTAACTCTGCCATTATTGTAAATTTAATTGATATTTAATATTGATAATCACACACACTGAGAATCCCAAAAATGAAAGTTTTAAGGAAAGTAAAAGGAAATGCTTGTTACCAATTTTTCCATAAAATACGACTTCCTCCAATCTTGACTGGCCTTTGATAGTTTGCCTGTAATTATTTTCTTGCCATTCGTATACAAGGGAGCTGCGATGTTTAACGATATTTTCTCACGTGCATAATGGCTTCCATCAACACGTGTTGTTCCTCGGATTTTTCGGTTGTTAATTTTTTATTTTCTCGAATCAGATTTTTCCATATCCACTTTTCACATCCGTGGCTCGAAGTGACCAAAATGTTGATAACTCAAACGATTTTTCATAAACTTTATTAATATTATAATGTACAGAAAAAATTGAACGTCTACATCGTGCTAATTCCAGAGGCTAATTCTAGTGGACTGTGTCTAGCCAAGTTCACTACCTCAACGCATTCAGAACAAAGATGCGCCATCTGTAGTGTTACACAAAATACAAGAATGACCGCGAGAATTCAAAAACTTAACGGTACTAAACAATATTGATGACAGTAACTAATTAATTCATTAACCAATTTTCTGTATACGTTGTTCTGTAATAAGTTCGTAATAATAAAATATTTCAAGTAACTGGATACACTTTTTTATAAATTTTCAAAAAATGGAGAAGGGGCTTCAGTCAAAGCACTTTAAAGTCGATCCCTTTTTTTTCATAATATTTAAAAAATAGTTAACGAATGATTCCAGTCAAGTAAAACCATGTTAGACAGAGATGATAATTATTATTCACTTCCAATGAAGCATTTAGCTAGTAGGGAGTAAATTTATCTTTTGCAATCACTTTTTGAACTTTAATAGCAAGGTTTTTAATAGGTGTTTTGTTAGTTCCAACATTTCTAATCGCAATTAAACATAAGGTGAACCGAAAAGTTAAGTTTTGCAAAATACTGCATTTAAGGTCGTCACAAAAATATACGTGTAGATCTGAGGGTTTGAGAGGCGGTTTATCAACTGCCCGGTCAATTTATTGTTATGGATAATATGAATGTTTACAAGAATCGTATGACAGTTAACCATTGGTTTGCTTAGCAAGGAGTAAACTACGGATTGATAAACTGCCCTTAAATCACAGTTTGAAATCGCACATGAACCACACATTCACAAACTAAACGTCCATTGTTTGTTTCGAAAACAGATAACTAAACAACAAAAATGTAAGGCTCATTTCATACCTAACGCCTTACGGACAGTTTTATTCGTGAACATATAGGGAAACTCATGTAAACGCCTTTATTTGCTATTGCTGTCAAAATAATGATTTCTTACTGTATTATTTTGTTAGATCGACTAAATTTAGACAACTGCAAGAAGTATGAACTTTTATTATTCTTTAAAAGACGTTAAAATAAATAATTTATTAGTTACAGTCAATGGTGTTCCTTAATGTAGTGAACTACAAAGTACTAAACACAGTTGTCTCCATAAACTAGTACTGCTAATAATTTTCTAACATCCATTACCGGGTCGGATATATTTTCTTAAATTTCTTTTCTATTTAAATATCATTTTAATAATTAATTAATAAATGATTGATTAATATTTTTAATAATATTTGGTCCCTACTAGAGCAACCGTCCATGAAATTGAGTTTGAATATCCAGCTTTAATTGTAAAATGTTTAAAGAAAATGAAATAAATTTCAACGCTCTTTATTTAAGAAACGGTAGCATTGCGGATTAACAGTTTACGTTAACTACTACGTCCTTTATTTAGCATTCCAACATTATTTTACTAATACCTAACATTTATTGGATAACACTCAAAACCCAATGATTTTCCAGCTAAACTGCTTTAGAATCATCCTCTAGTAGTTGCGCGTTAAAAAACAATGCAATTAATCCATTTGACGGGAACAAAACAAACGAACCGATGAAACTTCAAGATGTTATACATCTGTTCAAAGATATTTGGATATAAAATAACCTATTTAGGGTTATTTATGGGCTCTCTGAGCTCAACCATACAGCTCAACTTGCAACTCGGAAGTACAATCATCCGTGATATTACACCTCAGTTAAATCCATTTAAAAAAAGTAATAGCAAAGAGACGAGTATGCATACTACGTCTTTAGACGAATAACCATAATTCTTCTGTTTTTGTAAAAGCACACTGCCCCTGGATATAAATTTACGAAAACATGCTTCGTTAAGAAAGTTTTATCCTTTTCAGTTGTAGTTCGTTTAGGACGGGTTGTAATTTCAGCAATTTCTCTGAAGTTGAATTTTAGTCGTTGTCTAGACTTCAGCCGTTATTCTTAGCAATTTAACATGCGACCGTTTTTGAAACATCTATAAACTGGTACACTTACATTCCATTACAGCAACGACTGGTCATTAATTTAAGGGGGTACTATAATATGCTGCAAATTTGCCGTATATGTGAATGCAAGTAATCGTTTTTGTAAGATTTCTCGGTCAATACTGCACTTAGAAAAACATCAAAAACACAGAAACGCTTAGAAAAGTATGCCGAGGATACTTATAGAAGGATTTTTTAAAAATAATTATTAGGTAATTTACTACAAAATATAATTTATGCAGTACTTGACTATTCTTTCGTTTCCTCATTTATTTAATTGAAATAAATTATTTGGCTTCTATAATAGACACCTAGGGAAATTTATATAAGAGTATCATTTCCTAAATTGTCGAACCCGAACCGTTTTTTCAAAAATCCGAAAAAGCGGAGGTTTTTCCAAATTGTTTATTAAAACACACAGCAAGTTAGGGTCTAGGATACAACGGCCACTGGACCCAACAGCCACCTTGGACAGAACGGCCACCTTGGTCTAGTGGATACAACGGCCACCTTGGACATAACGGCCACATCTTCAGGCGGATACAACTGCCACTTTTCTTACGTGGACACAACGGCCACACGTAAACTGGACGCAACACCCACCTTGGACACAATGGACAACGACGCCTAGTGGACGCAACGGCCACCAACGCCGATCGGCAGCGATCATCCGGCTTCGCCAGCTGTAATTTCTAGCCGCTACCTACAGATAGATGGGTGTCTTTCTTCGGTTCATATCGAATCCGTATAGTCTCGTTTTTCTCGATATGCATTCAAGTAATTTCCAACGCTGCCTGGCGAACTACTGTTGAATACCAAAAATGTTTACTTTTAGTATGGGAAAGTACAGGAGAGGTTTACACCTCCACTTTTTTTTCAATTCTAATACTGTTAAGGTTTTTAACGTTGCCAGAAATCGGCCATTCAGGATGTTACTGTTATTATAAATTATACAGATACCTGCTTTGTTCGTGGTAGTTTCTGTTAGAACGGGAGAAATTATTATTAGTATGTAACATTCGTAACTGCCATTTGCACTAGGATACAAGCGATACAAGTCTGTAATTACTCGAAATCTGCAACAAAGTAAACACTATGGGCACACCTACATCAATTTCAATGCGGTACTGGCGTGTTAAATTTCCTCTAATAAGCAGAATACCGTTATCCCAATTACATGTGCATGCATACACAACATTCAAGCTGTTAAGTGCAATTGAACGGTCTGAATTCAATAGCATGCTTAAATTGTTACAAATGGGTGACAATGCAGATAACGGTCTTGTAAATTGGAGTCACGTGTCTTACAGCAGTATAACGGTATAACATTATTACATTTGAAGTGGCAGGTTAACTTTTAAGTTTTTACTAGTTTTGTTTTATTTACTTTGGTATTGGTGTTCTATAATCAGATTGTTGTAGGTTAAATTGGCGAAAATGTTGCTTGTTTTATTTGGTGTACCTATGTGTATGCTATGCAGATACCAAGCGTTTTTAAAGTTGATTTGATCTGGAAATTTGTTTTAAGTCTTAGATACGTTTGTTAGGTTTGCCCTCACTATCAATGTTGGTTAATTTACCCTCACAATCAATGTTCGTTTTAAATTAAGTTGAGATGGAGTGAAGAAGACTACCTTCAAGAAGATTCATCACTTCTGACAAGGGTTGGTGTGAGTGTATCATTTTATTTTATTATTTTTTTTGTTTTACCCTTTGGTTCAATATTGACTGTTAACATTCACTATTTACGTTCAAGGATTTTTTATTGTACTAAGTACCAAAAGTCGGTATTTTCAATAGATCACTAATTAATGATGCTTACACTGGTATGCAGAGTCGTTCACCAGCGGTTTAGTTTCTGTTCTTGCGCATGTTCGACCTCGACATCGTCCTCATTCGTCCGCTCTCGCGGAATATGTGATGAGTATAGGGCAAACAACATAACTTAAAAAGTGGAGGTGTAAACCTCCCCTGGACTTTCCCATACTAAAAATAAACATATCGTTTTTAGTATTCACAGTATAGTTCGCGAGGCAGACCCTGGAAATCATTTGAATGCGTAGCGAGAAAAACGAGACTACCTATATGGGTTCGATAGGTACTCGCAACTGTGACAGAAATCCGGTTTGAAATTACAGCTGGCGAAGCCGGACGATGGCTAGCGACCGACGCGCATGATTCGTTTCTGTCAGAGTCCAGCCTAAATCTTCAAAATTTACTTGACGCGGTTAAAATTACGAAATCCTTATCAACCTTACATTTTAGGTATTTGAACACCTTATACTATGTGACAGACAATTAAATTTTGCATTCAATTATATGATAATATACAGGATGTTTCATTTAAAATAACAAAGTTGCTTATTGTACGCTATACGAGCATCAATTTCCGATTTTCGAAACCTCATAAAGGGCGCCACAGTAAAATTCTGGCATTCATCCAAAAACAAAAATGTAGCTAATAACAAGCTGCATAAGTATAGAAAATTGAAACAAAATCGTGTGGACAGTTTTTTTGTACTAATCATTTTTCAACAATTTCAAAACTTTTGGAAGAGCGCCGTTGTGACTGTTTTTGGATTAAAGAAATAGATTTTTTTTCATCGTATAGTACCGTCAAAGGGCTTTCAAACAAGTTGTTGCTGAACCTGATCTGGTTTTCGAGTTGTGGGGCGTTAAAGTCAAAATTTTGAAAAACTCATAGCCGCCGCCATTTTGAAGTTACAGAGTCGGGTAAAAGACTGTTACCCTTGAATTATGGTCTTCTCTCATATCCGCAGCTCAGATTTTCAAAATTCTGCTTCTGAAGAAAATGTTACCAAAAACACATGTCTAACTTCCGCTTCCGGTTTCGAATTTTTTGAAAATCTTATTTTGTCGATGAAGTTTCGATATAAACCTTCATTTCAAATTTCATCAAAATCGGTTCACTAGTTTTTACGTTAGAGGCGTTATATACATACATACACATGTACCCTGACAACCAGTTCCCTCCCGTCCTATTTGATTTCGCCTTCTTATCAGTGCTACCAACATATATTGTAACGTTTTTTTTCCTATCCTAGATCTCTACATTTTTATTCAGTACTATAGCATCATTGCTTTCTATTTTTATTAAGTCAATAGTCATTTACTCAAATTTCTACCCGTTTTTGACCCTGTTTGGTAGGCCACTTTTATTGCCTTTTGTAATTTTTATCTTTGGCGTTTGCGTAAATTCAAATTTGCCTTTGCTCGAGTCGGAACGTCTTTAGCTTGGTCACTTATTTAAAAATCGTTGAAGTATAAAGTTGTATCGGTGTCTATGAAATTTAAAACCACGTTTTGGTTACCTTCGAATGTTAGTATATTTTGGGACTTATTTGAAGATTCTGATTTCAAAAGTTTTTGGTGAATATATTTTGATATTTCGTTCAAACTCCAAAACTGAAGCGACGTTTGTCGGTTTTTTTGCAACTCAATACCCAAAACGTATTCTGATAAGCCGATTAAGATCCTGAGTGAGTATTAACTTTTGGTTAATTATTTTCGTAACTAATTTCTTTTGGCTTGTTTTAGGGATTCTTTCTTCTTGCTTTTTTTATCTTTTCCCTTTGTCCATTATCTTCGTTAGCTTGAGGACAAGGTTATCTTGGATATATACCTACGTCACCAGTAAAATTCCATATAAGTACTTTTGTTAAACGTCCTTGGTAATAACCGGTAGAAAATTTTCCATAAAGAGAGTATTTATTAATAATTGGTAACATCATCTAAAGATTAACCAGGTCGTATACAACTGTTTTATTATTATCTGCAGTGCTCCGTTAATTAATTTACTGCGACAATTAATATTCCCCATCGTTTATTAATTTAATTAACTTTGTAACTTATAACAATTTTCTATTCTATTATACAGGGTGTTTCTTAAATGGCGGACACGGAGAGCACTACGCGATTCTCATCTTAAAACTGAGTTGAAAAAGTGTAGGCGATTTTGTCCTAATGTATTTAGTTTCCGAGTTATTCGCATTTGAAAAATTTTAAATTTGACAACATTGCGCATGCTTGCACGGACTTTGTTTTAAACGTTTGGTATTTTAGTAAGGCAGTATGAACAAGTATCCTAGGTAATAACCTCATAGCTACAATGCACTGTTGCAACATATTGAAAAAAAATTTAGCAACAGATATTTATCAGAAAGAATGTCTTCGGGGGAAGGAATACAACGTATAAAAAATTCCAAATTTATTAAGATTTAATATTTGATTGATGAACAATGCGGAACGGTTAAAATTTACCCGTTTTTCCAAAGCATAAAGGAATTGAATCTCAATCTTTGACGGAGAATAACTCTGAAACTAGCGAAGAACGGGCATTATTGTATTATATTTTTCTAATTGGTATCTGGAGGGGAATGTAGTACTGTGCTCCGTGTCCGCGATTTAAGAAACACCCTGTATAACATTTTTTTTTTGTGAACATTAACTGCATTGTTAGTTAATTGAGTCAGTTTTAACAATTGCAAAGTTTATTTAATTTTCTAAATTGTTTTAAATTATTATATTGATTAACGTGAGTCTCCAAATTATTGACGGTAACTTTAGATAAGCAACTAGATCTTTTAATTTTGATTGTTAGTTAAATGTGCTCTTATCCGAAGTTATTGATATATTTACATGTAAATACTGGGTTGATGCTTGTGTCGTTATATTTTCATAAGGTTTCTGATTTTGGATTTGTTTCGTGTCCATTGATTTTGTTGGTTTATGTATATTTAACTTTACGCGTTTCCGTTTCGTACATATTTTGAAGTGTTGGATTGCTTTTAATTAACGCGATGCTATATCTTGCAACTACAAAACGAATTCAAGGAAACCGGACCTGATCACAACGGCCACATTACTGTAACTAGAATTTTTGGGCTTTGCCGTAAAATTTTATAAGGTGCTCTCCTGACTATTAATGTGAATTAAAATTTTTTAAATGGTTGGCTATTATGAGTTTTAATAAAAAAGGCTAGTTTTATTTTTATACGGGATATTTCTAAAAAAAGTGGAGTTATTCCTTGGGCAATAAGAAAAACGGTTCCCATTCCCATGAACATATGTCTGGAAATGTTTCGTTACGCAGATATAACACAGATACTGAGGCCAAAAGAAGGACAAATTATAATTTTCGTCATAAAAACACCTTACCGGTAAAAGTTCCGCAGGAAAATGTTCCACCGGAAAATGTTCCGCGAAAAAAGTGCCGAGGGGAAAAAGTTCCGCAGGATAATGTCCCGCCATTGAAGTTTCTTTCAGCTACATGATTGACACTTAAATGTATCCCAATTTAATCTATTGTAAGGAAATTCTTTAGAAGATGCACAATAATTCGGTGATTAAGCAAATACCTATTACTTTAGGTTACTTTTATTAATACAATATATGTATTAAGAGACAGTTTGGCAACTGGATTTTTCGTAAAAAATACACTTTTTATGTGATTTTGAACGTACAATCGTACCGTGTACTCAAATTTCGAAAAGCAATTGAAGATCTCAAAAATAATGAACAATAAGTACCCAGCCTCCCCCCAGTTTGGGGCGCTCTTGGTTTTAATAATTTTACTTGAATACTGTCAGATAATAGCACTTGCTAGTACTAACTTGTATACCAAATTTTATTAATTTATATTAAAGGATGTCTGAGATATTAATTTAAATTTCATGCAAAGCTAAACTAAATATCCTCAGAGTTCTAGTTAACCATGCATGGGGCGCTGATGTCCAAACCCTTCTTATACTGTATAGAACACTAATTCGATACCAAATTGACTATGGGTCAGTAATATATGCATCAGCAAAACCCTATAGATTAATATCGCCATAATCAATCCATAAAAATGCAATAGAAATAGCCACATCAGCATTTGTGACCAGTCCAACAACAAAGTTACTATGCAACGTTAAAGAAACCACATTAAAACAACGAAGAGAAATGCTATCACTGAATTTTACCGCCGCAGCATCCACCCATCCACTAAACCCCGTTTACCCTGCAATTTTTAATAACCATTTCCAAAAAGCCTACAACCATATCCCGAATCTGCCCAAACCTTTTCACTACAGATTACAACAGATTATCCAAAATTTCAAACTAAAACTCCCACCCACAGTCCCAAGTACCATACCTGAAACCCCCCCTTGGACTCGCTCATTACCTCGCGTTAACTTTGATCTCCTAAACATCACTAAAATCGATACCATACCAGAACTCTTATGAAACAAGTTCAAAGACATTTGTGAAAAATTCCCACCAGTACAGTTATATTATATATATACATGAATGGGCCCAAAAACGACATAGGAGCAGGAGCTGCATTTGTGACCAATAACAAGAAAGCTCAAATACGACTAAGAAGTTACAACAGCATCTTTACAGCAGAAAAAATGGCCATCCTGAAAGAGCTAGAATGGCTCCAAGACCAACGAAACAGCAAATATGTACTATGTTCTGACTAAAGTGCCTTAAAAACCATCCAAAACATATACACAAGTGAACCCCTAGTACAACAAATACAAAATCTAGTGACTGACTACACACACGTTCCGAAGATTCTGGAATTCATATGGCATATATAGGAATAAGCGGTAACGAATAAGCGAATAAATAAGCCAAAACAGCAATAACTTCGGTAGATGCAATCTAGTTCGACAGTGCAACCGACAAAGACATCAAGGCATACGTAGAAAGGGAATTTCGTAACATTCAAAATCATTGGACATCTGCACATGGATCCAGCATACTCGACAGCTTCAATATAATATATGGGGCTAGTTGCAGCCGACACCATGGTATCTGGGTGGGCATTATGATAGAGGTGGCCGTTGTGAACACAAAATCTGGGTGGCCGTTGAAATGGAGGTGGCCGTTGTAATCGAGGTGGCCGTTGTAAACACAGAATCTGGAGGGCCGTTATGAACAAGGCGGCGGTTGTGAAAATACAAAATTTTTGGTCGCTTTAATTAGGTGGCCGAAATGATCGAGGTGGCTGTTGTGAACATGGTAGAAGTCTTTTACTATCTCATGGACCCAGAATTGCGCAGAGAGTTTGTGGAAGGTCGGAATATAACCTCTATAGCTTAGGTACGACGGCTAGCGACGATTTTAGGTTCTCTGCGCCGGGACCGTGAGACTTCTATCTGAGTGGCCGTTAAGATCGAGGTGGCCGTTGTGAACAGAGAAATACATTTTTCGTTGTGAATAAACAAAATTCTGGGGGCCGTTGTGAAAAGTGGCCGTTGTGATATGGACCCACGGAAACGCGTAAAATTAAATATACATAATTAAGTCAACGAAATAAATGGACAACAAACAAATCCAAAATCAGAAACCTTATGAAAATATAACGACACAAGCATCAACCCAATATTTACATGTAAATATATCAATAACTTCGGATAAGAGCACATTTAACTAACAATCAAAATTAAAAGATGTAGCTGCTTATTTAAAGTTACCGTCAATAACTTTGAGACCCACGTTAATCAATATAATCAGTAGCGGCTCGTCCATTAGGTCAATTGGTCAATGACCTCCGTAAGACGAGGAAACTGTTAAGTATTAATTGTGAAATCAAAACGAAAGTAATAAATATTTATTCGTAAGTACGAGTTGTTATTGTACTTAGTATTTATTATGTTACCAAATCATGTTGTATGCAATAATACCATCTCAGCTAATGCTCGCAAGCCTCGACGCTCGTTCTAGCATAGGCGTGCGCAGACTTTTTCATTAGGGAGGGCCACATATATTGGCTGTTATAGAAAATAAAAATAAAATCATAAAAGCAGGATTGAAAACACGGTATTTTTACAAAAAAAAATTAACATTAACAACAGTTTTCCCAAACCGCCCTCGCTTCCACAGAAAAACAATAGATTTTTATTAGGTCCTGAACAAACTGAAACTTTCCAAAAATTAAAAGAAGGTCTTACCTCTGCTCCCATTTTAGCCTGCCCTGATTTCCAGGTACCATTTTGTCTCCAGGCGGATGCTTCCAATACCGGGATCGGCGTGGTCTTAACCGAGGTACAGAATGGGGGTGAACGAGTGATCGCATACGCCAGTCGTACCCTTTCCGACGTTTCCCTGCAGAGAAGAATTAATCTACCGTCGAGCTGGAATGTCTCTGCGTGGTATGGGCCATCCGGAAGCTACGAGGATACCTGAAGGGCTATAGGTTCACCGTCATCAGCGACCAGCGCAGTTTAAGATGGTTACATTCCGTCTCCAATTCGACTGGGAGGCTCATGCGTTGGACTTTGGAACTCCAGCAGTATGATTTCGAGATCCAATACCGAAAAGGCTCCCTAAACCAGATTGCCGACGCCCTTTCTCGGGCCCAGGAGGAGCAGGAGCTGAAAAAGCTAAGTATAGATCCTGTTACTGCCATAGCTCCAGAGGGGAACTGCCGATGGTATCAGAGATTGATGCAGAACGTAGAGAAGAATCGGAGGACTTCGATACTTACCGAATCCAGGAGGGCAAGCAATCTTTAGATGTTTCCCCGACACAGATTCCGCGCTCATAGAAGGTTTCCACCTTCTCTGGAGGTTATGCGTCCCGACTCCTCAGCGACAGGAGGTCCTACACGAATGTCACGACCAGTCCGGGCACCTGGAGATCCGCAAAACCATTCACCGGATTAATAGTCACTACTTCTGGCCTGGACTCCACTGAGATCTTGTCCGCTACGTCCGCTCTTGTCCCACCTGCCAGGAATACAAGAAGACCCAGGTAAAACCTTCTGGCAAAATGTGCTGGTCCCGTGTAGAAGGCCCCTGGGAAGTCGTCAGCACCGACCTGATCGGCCCACTCACCAGGTCCTCCAAAGGAAATGTGTATATCCTAGTGTTTCAGGGCCGCTTCACCAATTGGGTTGATGTCCACCCGCTCGGGAAGACTACCGCCAGCACCGTAGTTAAGGCCTTCCAGGAGAAGATCATCTTCCGGTTTGACACCCCTAAGACAAAGGGTGTCAGACACAATTCGTGAACAAATTGTTCCAGGCTATGACTCAAGTATATGGCATCAAACATCAACTTACCCCGCCGTACACCCCACAATCGAACCCACTGGAGCGTATAAATACGGTCATCGGTACCATGTTGGCTCAGCTTTCCTGAGGAAACCAGAACACATGGGATGCCTCCCTCCCGAAGATGGTTTTCGTCATTAACACCGCCAGGCACGAGTCCACTGGTTTCTCCTCCTCGTTACTAAACTACGGACGCGAGATGTTGCCTCCCGGATCCCTCCGAGCTCAAGCCGATCCAGCGGAAGGTCCAGAACCCCTAGCATACTGGGAATATCAGCAGCAAATGAAGAAGCTAAAACAAATTTACTAGTTGGTGAAAGAAAATTTGTCCAAGGCTTTCGCTAAACAGAGTCATCATTACAATTTGCGTTGCAGGGATTGGAGAACCCCAGGTGGGTTTACCGTAAAGAGCACTTACTTGCAGATTCCACCAAGGGGTTTTGCCCCAAATTGGCTCCGAAGTATGCTGGAATGCTGGTCCCTTCCGAGTAAAGAAAATGATCTTTCCGGTGATGTTCCAACTCCAGGAAACTCAAGGACATCGGGCTGCAGGTGTCATTCCAGAGATCTGTAGTTCAAAACAGGTCCCGGTGTTTAGGGGTTTGCGACCGAATTATTAAAATTTAATTATTCATTTTCACGTTATTTTCTTTAATTTTAAATTATATTAATAATTATTGATTTTCATTTAATTTCGTTTTCTATTCATTCTGTACATATTAATTGTATATACAAGAAATATAAAATTTGTTGCACAGGTTTTAGGATTTTAGAGTTGTCCTTTCAACGAACCCTGGTAAACTCAAGAGCAAGAGGTACCCTGGCACAAATAAATATTGAACACCCACCTTCATACCTTCATAAGCTAGGGTCGTTTCACGATCCAATATCACTACTAAAATTTACCAGATTAATAACAAAATTACCTTTATTTTCGTAATACCATTGATTTAAAAAATCAACCAATATCAAATAATAAAGCTGATATACCCTTCCCTATTGTCATCAAAGATCAACAATTCCGTAGGATCTTACACACCTATAATACTCATTGTTCAATGTTAAAAATAGCATTCCAATTGAAAAAGACCACTGTAAGCTATAGTGCCTTTAGAAACTCATTTTTGTAATCAAAAGAATCATTTTGTAATACCCAACAATAAACTTTTGCGAAACTCAATTACTTTCATCTAATAACTACCAAACATGTATGTGTTCGATTTAATTAACATTAAGATTACCCAAATTAACCCCGCTATACCTGGTTAATTAGTTCGTTCACCTTCGAAATCAATGTTAGACATTAAATGCAAGGACCAAAATAATTATAGAAAAAATTATCTGGATCAAAGATAATGCACTTGAGCCTTGATTGTTCTGTATTAATTAATCATGGACATGTATTGTTTTCTGCAAAAACCACATCAAATAAACAAATAGGTTTAAAAGTACCAAGTATTGACCAATTGTCCATTTCCACATTAGAACATGTAACCATTTCCAAATTAGATTTAACCCCTATCTAAACCCAAAAACTAAAAAAGAACCAAATCAAGCTAACTAATAATATCAAAGTGCTTGAAAATGTAGATAATATTATGAATCCAATACACATTAGTATTACGTCCATAATTATCATTGTTCCTTATCTACTAATATATAAACCAAAACTACTGTATCCTTTTTATTATTTCATTTGTTAAGTTAACTAGTAAGATCTAAACCTAATAAAAGCATTGTAAAATAAATAAAGTTTTTTTGAGCTGTTTCGGTAGTAACATTTTATCACGTTTAACATTTAAAATTTTAAAATGAAAAAATGTTTGTAGTGCCATTATTTTGTTCTTAACATTATCAGATAGTGTGGCATCGGCCGAGCGTTCGTTTTCGAAATTAAGGATAATCAAGAATTATTTAAGAAATACAATGTCAACACAACGATTATCAGATTTGCCTGTTATCAATATAGAGCAGGAAAGTGTTATCCAACTGAATATGGGTGAAATAATAAACGAATTCGCTATAAAAAATACGCGACGTGCAAGTCGTTTTTTGTAAAATATGTTTGAAATTTTTAATAGACAAAATTGTTTGTGTACAACATTACACTATTGTCAAGGAAACTAAGGTACTAGTAATAATTATACGTAGCATTAGTGAATTTATTATTCTTATATTTATAATTCTGAAATCGGGCTGTTACGTGGGGGGGGGGGGATTATAAAAGTTTGCGGGGGGGGGGGATTTGCGTTACGCCACGGTTGTGGTCACGTGAAAATTTCGAAATTATGCTGTACTTTGTTTATTTAATTAAAAGTCAAGAAAGAGTTTTCATGTTTCTGTTTGCTGTAAACGGAAAAAAAGTCACGCAAAAAAAGCCCCTGGAAAAAAGTCACCCAGAAGAAAAGCCACCGGAAAAAAGTTACCAGAAAAAAAGTTACCCGGAAAAAAGTCACCCGGAAGAAAAGCCACCGGAAAGAAAGTCACCCGGAAAAAAGTCAACGGTAAAAAAGTCACCTAGAAATAAATTGAATAAGTACCAGTTTACAATTTTTCAAAGCATTCGCATACATTTAGTAATATCTGTAAAATCTTAGAACACAAATAGTTACCGAAACCAATTTGGAAATCAAAAATTTAAACTTACTTTATTATAATTATAACTTAAACTTTAAATGTTATTTTCTAGATACTTTTTTTCCGGTGACTTTTTTACCGGTGACTTTTTTCCGGGTGGCTTTTTTCTGGTAACTTTTTTTCCGAGTGACTATTTTTCCGGGTCACTTTTTGCCGGTGACTTTTTTACGGTGGCTCTTCTTCCGGGGGACTTTTTTTCCGAGGGCTATTTTTCCGTGAATTTTTTCCGGGACTTTTTTTTCCGGGATTCGAATTTATCATGGTCGTAGTTCCCTAGGACACCCTAGGATATGCAAAATCGTCCATATTATTATCAGCATTGTAGAGATGAATTTCTATCAAATATCAAAATAGCTCGTGTGGCTGCACTAATTTTAAGAAAAAGAAGTTGCAAACGTTTGTGGATGCATCCGTATCCGTACGTTAACGAAAGGCTGTAAAATAATATATTTTGTGAAAAGTTTACTCTTTCGCGGAATCATCCTCTCAAATCCTTTAATTACTTCGAATGCGTTGCGACGATTTTGATGTAAATGTTTCCGTATCAAACTACATGATTTTTGCCTTTTGAAGAGATGAATCCACCAAAACAGTTAAAATTAGTTTGCAGGTGATCATCTGCGCGCACATACATTTAACACTAAACCCGTGTGTTCTATTTTAAAGGGTGATAATTGCACCGCTTCCAAAATAGGTCTAGGCGTAATTTTTTAATCGTGTAGAATTTATAATCGTTCGTGCGCTCACACTCATTTACGATAGTGCTATTCGTTTTGGGCGATTAGAAATTGCCTGAAAAATATCGTTCGGGCATGACAGGCTTTAAGGTTTCTACAATGTTTATTATTATTAGGTTTCACATTAGAAAACTAGGTGCTACGTCAGGGATTTTCAATACGCGTATGACACATGCGTAAGATGCAAGGTCTGGGAATTGTTTTCACGCGAACGAGAGTTGTTTCATGCGATATCACATTTTAGCAACCAGAGAGTTATGGGGTTTGCATTTCAGTTTTAAACTGCCTGGCCACTATTATACGGCTAAGCTACGTCCGTTCCTCACTATAGTAATAATAAGGGTTTTTAAATGTGTAAGTAATAACGTTTACGTAGTATACATGTAAATTAATACTATAAACAGAGAGTTGCAAAGAGTTGACTTAATCATAAGCATAACATAGACAAACAGTTGGAATAAATATGTTCGTAATTTTGAACTTAAATGTATACAGCCTACAAAATGAAAGGGAGAAATAGTAGAGGATTTTGAGGAATGCAGGAGGGTATCTATGCGGAATAATAATCTGTAATACGGGTGCTCTATTACATTCACGGTTCATCAGAACCTTTTCATGCCGACTTCAGCCACTGATCACCGCATTCATTTTGATAAAAGTACCGATTGTGCAACCTAGCTGAAGAGAAGAGGCTCTGATGAGTGATGAGCCTTTCGCTATCGAAAGGAAATACTAAAATCAATAAGTAAATCTTTTATATCTGTTTAAAGTAGATTATTTTGTGAGAGTGTGTTTGTTTGCAATTTCGTTTAGAACTGTATTGTTGTACTTCGATTGGCTTTACAAAGTAACAAGTAATTTACATACACTTGCATAGAATTGCTAAAAAGTGAAAAACATAAAAAGTGTGATCAACACGTTACAGAATATGTGTTTGAATCCGTCGTTTATTAACCGATTATAATTGAAAACTGATTAATATGAAGTTTGTTTGCAATTTTAGTAAAGCTCGTTTTTACCCGTAGTGTGTGATTAAGAATAATTCAGATATACATTTATATCGTAGAAAGGGAGGTCAAAACAAAACGAGGTAGTGGCTCCGAGTGGCTCCATCGTTTGTCGACTACATTGAAATCAGATGCAATCTATTATAATATTTATGATACGTTTTGAACTTCTGAAAATGTGTCAGTTGTTTCAAGTTTGAACCGTCAGCATCGGGATATTACTTATGGAACCACAAGTTTTAATAATAGGTGAAGAAATTTAACATAACTTTCGTATTTTTACTTTCCCATACCACCACTGGTATATGGGAATTATTGATATCATGAAACATTTCGAAATTGAGATTTTATACAGAAATACGTGTTTTGGACCTCCAGAAACCCAAAAAAGTGGTTTAGAAAAAATGTCTGTCTGTGGGTGGGTGATGTGTGGGTGGGTGTGTATATACACAGGGTAGCTATTAAAGATTGGAACAAAGTCGTAGCGCTCAAACGCTTTGAGACATTAATTTGAAATTTGGAACACTTCAATACGACGTCACTTCGCATATTTAACAGTATAGAAAAATTTTCTTTGACTCATACTTTCGAAGACCGGCCGCTATCTTAAATGTTCTTAAATGGTAATAGGGGTAACGCAATACATCATTACAAAGCTTGATGATTTTTCTTTCTAATCATGGTAAAGTAATATGGGGTTATATAATAAAATAATGCAAAAAAATTAGAAAACAATTTGCCGTATGCTCAGACGGCTATTTATTGTATGCTTTAAATCTAGGTAGCTCTGCATTAACACAGCGTCAAAATTAAACAAAAAACAAAATAAACAAACAATGAATAAACGAGGTAGGTACTAAATTTAAACAAGCAATTCTAAAAGTTAAAAATCAAATACCATGTGATTGTTAAAAGTATGGTATCAAAACACTGCTTAAATTCACGAAGATGTTCAAACTGTTTTCTGTCACCATACCTAATCAGTTTCTGTCAACCAATCCATGTTTAACAAAATTCAGATTGTTAAATTTCTACGAAAAGTATGACAATGTACCTACTGTTATCTACTAAACAATTACTGATTGTTTTTTTTGTTTAATTTTGATGCTCTCTTAAAGCAAAGCCACCTAGAATTAAAGCATACAATAAATAGCCATCTGACCATACGGCAAATTGTTTTCTAAATATAAAGATAAATACCTAATAATCTTTTGAACAAAGAATTCGACTTAAGCTAAAAGACAAAACTTGTCACCAAGGGCAATTTAAGAAGGTAGTGGCCAAGCTATTCTCAGCATATTATTTTGCACAGATGCAAATATAATTTGATTAGCATATTAATAAATTTCCTTGGCTCCTATTACAATTCCTTGACTTTTATTGAAATAACTGAAATTCCCTGACCAAAATAGAATTTTTTAAGTTCCTTGACTTTTCCCGGTTTTCGAGAAACGTCTGCATATAAGTCGTCAGACAAATAATTTTTGTCATTTTTCCCTAAGAAACACTTTTTTCGGCGTCGAGTGCGACAATCAACACAGTAGCAAATCGCGGGCGCTTCGCTTGACGCAAATAAAAAACAAAACGCAACAAATAATTTTTCAACATTTAATTATAATAATTAATTACATTTTTTTGACTTAGCAGTTTTCGCTTAACGTTTGTTAATTTCGCAAGGCGCTTTTTTAATTTGGACCCTGGTGCAGGGGCAGTGGTCGTACCGGTAGGCGGAAAAAAAACTGTGAAAAAAAGTCAAAGAAAAAAAATCCGGAAAAAAAATCCGAGGAAACAACCAATACTAGAATGGAAGTTTTTTTTTCATAGCAACCAATAACAAACGCATAGCAACAGATGCTTGCTGATACATGATAACATAGAAAATATTAAAAATAATGCTTTGGCTGGTTTCACCATGTATACGAACCTTTGTATAGTGACTTACATTTCCAGCTATGATATCAATCAAGACGGTTTATCTAAAGTTAGGTTAGATTAGGTTAGGTTAGGTTAGGTTAGATTATGTAAGACATTATAAAGTTATTATTTAAGCTATTACTTATTATACTGCAGAGGGTACAAGACTGATAAAAGATATTAATTTGTGGAATTTGCTAAATTTAAATAAGTTTATTATTTTATTTTAAGGCAATCCCGTGCTAAAATATAGATATTAGTGATTCTTCATTTAACTTCGTTACTTAAAGAAAAAACTTTTGGAAAAACTCGTATTGAGAATAATTTAAATAATCAATTAAAAATGAATCAGGACTGCACAATGAATTGGTGACTAAAAATAGAAATTGTTGCATTTTGTTTGGCATCCATGAACTGGGTTTTAGAGGACACCAGGAAGACTGCAGGGAATCAAAAAATCGGGGAAACTTGATTGAATTACGTGGACAATATGACGAATCTTTAAAATCCATTTAAAAGATCCAACACAAAAATAAAATATACTACAAATAATTATTTTTTTAAGCGTTCCCCCATATAAATAACTCACCGCACGCCACTGGTAGGTTTAAATTTGAAACTTTTGTGGAATTTTATACATAACAATATGCCTCAAAGAAATTTAACCCAACTGCACTCGTTTCCGTCTTATTTAGAAAAATCTAAAAAAAAATATTTTCGCTTTTATTTATAATTTTCGTATTACATAAGATATTGGAAAACTGTGAATACATTCTTAGGACAATAAATTTTTTATTTTCTAGTAGCTGAAGGTATTAAATTTTCGGTTTCGTTTTCTTTAACCATCAACTTTCTTACTGCCACGTTTAATTTTCACACAATTATGAAAAAGTGCTAAATTTAAACCTAGTACCCTCTAACATGCTCTAACTCTTATTATAACCGAGATGCCTGTAGTTGCTCTCGAATTTAAAGCACCCTGTAGGTATATGAAAACCGTTCTATATTTATACATAGCTTCGTAGGCGTAATTAGGACGAAAAGAAAATCGGACACAGCACAAACGTTTCGTTATCTGTTTCTGCAGTCTGCGAGATATAAAGGAAATCCCTTTGAAAATTATTGCAATTCCAAGGTTTAGTACAGGTCCAAGCCAAGCCCACTGTCACTTCAATACGGGATAGCTAAATCAAAGAGCTGAAACAACAACACGCTTCTATTGTTTAATAAAAAACAATAAAATAAATTAGTATCTACATTATCAGCTACAAGAAATAGAAAAATGGTTTCATCCTTTTCTTTATTGTGTATTATGTTATCTAAACGTGTTGACGATTTTGTTTGTTTTCCGTCTTATTTTTAGTGTCAATAATTGTGAAGCTCATTTGATTCCGTTTCTATATACAGGGCGATTCTTGTATGCGTGTTTACTGGACAAGGTGTATATATTTAGAAATTCGTATACCAAATGCTGAACGATCTGAACGTGAATTCGGTAAATATGTGCGTTTGCGGCATTATCGAATTTCCTGCTATCCACGTCGGAAAGCATACTATCTGAAACACGATGTATATAGGGAACGGAGATTAATTTTACACAGATTGTCCTTCTCGTTCGTTTTTATACTACCAACTTAAGTGGTAAATAGAAAACTGTATGAAAGGATGTATAAAAAATACACAACTCATCGCATGGTGCTATCGCTTAATGGTTAATGATTTGGTGTGAAAATCGTAGTTCCAGGATTAGACTAACAGCAGTATGTGCATAATATAGGTATACCGGGAGATCGAGAAAGCTTGTCCAAAAAAAACTACTTTCCAAGTAGTTATCAATATTTCATTCTAGTGTGATATTAGCCACACTGCTGTTGACAGTTGTTTTGTGTGTTTACGTTTCTGTAACTCCCCTTTTTATTCTTGGATGCTGTTATTATTATACAAAAACGTATTTTTCAATACTAATTAAACATTGTTAAACAAAGTTTACAATAAGTACAGTGTTTCCAATGAATTGATTTCATACATGACAGCAGGATGTGTATGATGACAGCTGGAGGATGTAAAGTTTGATATACTCGTAGAAAGTAGTTGTTTTTGGACAACCTTTCTCGATCTCCTGGTATGTAATATAGCAGATATCATAACCCATAAATAAACCATACTGTTGGTAACAGCGTGTGACAAAAAACTGATTATTATTTTAAAATCATGACATGACATTGGTGATTATTTTGTATTACTTTTAAGACATCATAAATTAATATTGTATAGAATTTTATAGATAACACCTCATTAAATTTCGGATTACTTTTTCTATTTGAGGACAGGAACTTATACAATTCCACAATCGTCGCGTCGCATCTTTTATAAAAATATTTATTAATGTATTGTTTAGATCCGAATTCTCTACATCTACAAAAAGATATTATTAATAGCTATTTATGTAATCAGTACATAATCTAAGACTTTATTTGGCGAGTCTATTTAATTGACGAGCGAGCCTGCAAGCGAGACTAATAAATGCTTCTAGGATAATTCGTCCCCCACAATTCGCCCCCGGAAGAATCGCCCCCGTGGATATTTCGCCCCCGGACGATTCGCCCCCGCGGATAATTCGCCCCCGGACGATTCGCCCCCGGAAAAGAAAACTTACAAATAGTTTAAATTAAAATTGAACTTTTACGAATTACTTAAATTTTGTTAGTTAAAGTTATTAAATGGACTTAACTTCTTTTAAATTGTTAAACTTAAAGATAATAATTAAAGATACTACACAAATAGCTGTTACACATTAGGACTTAATATATAATAATATTATATACAGGGTTATTCAAATTCGAGGCTCACCATTGGGATCTCGAAAACCGTAAGAGACGGGAAGACGGTTAAATTGGGGCAAAGTTGCGCTATATACTGCTAATCAATAATTAAAAAAGAAATATAACTTAGCTACCTTAGTTTTTTTTATTATGGCCAAAAAACTGAAAAATGATAATTTTGTATTTTGGGCATAAGTTGGTTGTTATTAAAATTTTTTCAAATCTGTTATAACTTTCTTTAAGCAACTTTTTAGCTGAAATTGCGTAGTGGTATTAAAAATTTTCTACCCCGTTTCGGTTTTACGGAATCATCCTCAGGTTTGTTTTTTCTTATGGGCGGTATATTGGATTTTTACAGGATCAGATAGAGTTTTTGATGGTGCTTTCAATGATGTATGACATGATGACTTTCGACTGCCGAAATTTGCTGTTATTTTTACAGAAATAGTAAAATTAAAAAATTGCCATGGAAAAACTTCTCGAATTATAAAAGGGTTATTAAAATTCGAGGCTCACCATTGCACTAATCAGTAACACCGTATATTATACGAGTATTGTATACACTTTCTATCTTTGCACTGCAAGAACGTAAAGTAAAATGAGTTAATAACATATTAAAGTTTAGAAGTGATTTTAATTTAAGAGATAAAATAAAAAATCCACAATAATCTGTTAACAGTAATTAAATTAAAACTCAGTTCTTAATAAACTACAAACTTCCAGTGCAGATAATATTATAGGAAACCGGCAGCGGCGTGCGGTGAGTTATTTATATGGGGAAGCGCTTCCAAAAATAATTACTAGGTACCTATGTATTTTAATATTTTATTTTTGTTAGTGTTAGCGTAGCATACCTGAGTTATTGATTAGTACCGACAAACGAAACACGGTTTAGTTATCGACGATGGTGGACTTAGAACAAGGGTAGGACCAATGATATCATAAAAGCAGGTAAAAATAATTTGCACATAATACAAACAAGTACAATTAGAGTTAAGATTGCCGATTTTCCGAAATTATATTTGACCTGGACACAACCCCCACTGTCCATATCGCCCACCAGGTCCATAACCGCCACCATGTCCATAACCCCCATCGACGATTTGGCCCATAACGGCCACCGTGTCCATAACCCCACCGTCGAGGTTTCTCCAAATAATTCTTGAGTCTTACACACTCTTGGCATTTTGTTCATTTTCTTATGAACGAGGTGGGGGTTATGGACACGTGGGCGTTATGGACCAAATCGTCAGTGGGGATTATGGACACGGTGGAGGTTATGGACCAAATCGTCGGTGGGGGTTATGGACACAGTTGAAATAACGAACAAACCCTACGGTGGGGGTTATGGACATAGTGGGGTTATGGACGAAATCGTCGGTGGGCGTTGTGGACACGGTGGGGGTTATGGAGCAAATCGTCGGTGGAGGTTATAGACACCGTGGGGGTTATCGACATGGTGGGCGTTATGGACAGTGGGGGTTGTGTCCTAGACCCCATCGTAAGCGATAATTGATAACAAAACTACAATTAGATATTTGAAAATAGACGATATATAACAAATCAGTGCAAACAAAGCAGTGAAACAAAGTTACAAAGCCACGCGATTACTGAGTTGTGGTATTGAGGCGCACTTATACTGAGAATGGACCATAGAATGATGCTGTAGGTTAGTCGATTAGCCCTGGACAACTATGATACCTAGATATTAAATTCTTCGGCGTCTCGAACTAGGTTTTTTAATACAGCAGAAACAAATTAATTTATGAATTAAATTGTGCCGTCTAATGAAAGCAGGGGAAGCGGTGCTCCCATGGCTTCCATGGACCGCACGCCACTGGAAAACCGCAAATTTGAAAGCAAACACAACTTCCCGTTGCTTTAAATTTGATAAAACAACACAATTGTTTATCGTATCACATTTATATGATTTGTAATTTAATTGGTATCGAGATAAAAGAAGATTAAAGCTATTATACTAAATTTTTGATTATTACATTACTTCAATGTTCATAAGTTATAAGTAAACTTGTAGTGGTGTGCGTATATTTAAAATTATCAAGTGTTTGTGTTTCGACATGAATCTTAACAAATTCAACTCAACTGGCGGCGGGGCTATCGAAGAAAAGCTAATATTAAAAATACGTGAAATGATACTCAACGAGCACCATCTAATTGAAAATATAAAAGCAGTCAACACCAAAGATTTAGGGCGACGTATTCTTGTAGGAATAGAAGTACCTATTTACAATATTTTTACCATCAATATTTTCAAGCAGTATAACGAATGAAAACATTAATAATTTGCTTAAAACTAAAAATGAAAAAACTTCAGAAATAAAAAGGGTTTTAAAAAAGGGGAATAAATGATGTAGGTAAACGGAATGTGGCTACTTTACTTGAATTCGTGACGGTTGTTAATATTAACAGTTGATTTATTATGCATTTTAACAGTATAGTATTTAAAAAAACAGTTGAAAACAATTCTTTTTTCCTGTAGATTGGGGATAATTATTTTTCTTCTTACATTCATAAACCATTTTCGATGAATGAATTTTTGTTGCTTTTTTAATAACATTAGATAGTTTTCTATATTTAATATTATTTGATGAACCTAGAAGCCGACCAATACATTTGATGCAATTCTTTACATCCAATAAAAGAGCAAAACTTGCAATAGAATTTGAAAATATTTACTTCAAGTTTAATTATCGCAAATAGTTCTTTGGAGAAGAATTTATATAAATCCTCAACCTTTAAAAGAAATTTCTATAGTATCTGTTTTAACACATATAAGAAGTATCAAATGAAATATTCAAGATTTATATATTCCAAATCATTTAAAAAAAGAAATTAAGGAAATTGCAGATGAACTATAACCTATGCTATAACTAAGCACCGACTATGCGCAGTTGTTATGCAGTGAAGAGATAGAGATTTCTACAAAGTCTACTAATATTCATTGCTGATCCTCAAGATGCTACGATCAGTTTAATAATATTTAAAGTTAGTCTTCAGTTCGTCGAATGTCTTCGCTTATTAATTATTATTCACCGTAGATTATAAATCATTTTAATTAAGAAGTTTATGAATATTGAAGTGACATGCCTCCAGAAAAATTGTACATTCGTTAATTATTATCATCGCTGCTAGAGGAAGATAGGTACAACATTTTTGAACTTTTGATAATCATCTTTAATAACGATTATAGGTAATACATTTTTTTTTAATTTTCATAATATATCTATCATTTTTACTTTCCCATACCACCAATGGTATATGGGAAGTATTGATATTATGAAAATTTTTGAAATCGAGATTTTCGCAGAAATACGTCTTTTGGGCCTCCATGAACCCAAAAAGTGGTCTAGAAAAAATGTCTGTCTCTGGGTGGATGGGTGGATATGTATGTATGTATGTAACGCCTCTAACGCAAAAACTAGTATTTAGTGTTTATAAAAGTTATTTAGTATATAATTCTGGATTTTCCTAAATGTATATCACGTATAGCCGTATAGGGGCGTTTGCTTTCCACAGTACAATAAGCAACTTTGTTATTTTAAACGAAACATCCTATACATTAATATATAATTTAATGCAAAATTTAATTGTCTATCACATAGTATAAGGCATTCATATGGCGAACATGTGCGGTTGATGAAAAATTCTTGAATTTTGAATATTTGGGTTGGACGGAAACGGATCGTCGATCGGTCGGTAGCGATCGTCCGATTTCGCCAGTTGTAATTTCTAGCGGGTACCTACTACAGATAGATGCGTATCTTGGTGTCTTTCTTCTGTTCATATCGAACCTGTATAGTCTCGTTTTTCTCGTTACGCATTCAAATGATTTCCAATGCTGCCTCGCGAACTACTGTTGAATACAAAAAACGAAATGTTTATTTTTAGTATGGGAAAGTCCAGGGGCGGTTTGCTCCTCCACTTTTTATCATTAGAATCATCTTGGGAAGACCCCTACGTTGACTATAATGCACTCGGCTACTCGTCCAAGGTGTACGACAGTTATTGTAATCTTGTATCCCCCTTCGAATATGTCACTACCATCCCTGTGGGACAACCTGACTTATCGCGTTGTGTCTCGAATAATGGCCAATTTAGAATTCAATGATTCCGAATGCAGAATACGTAGATATCTGAAGTTCGTCAACTATTTCCCTCTCGAATCCAACCCAAATGTTAGGAGTCACAACGCGAGGGGGCTCAAGTCTGATTCAGCGGTCCCCAATTCGGTGTATGGGTGGCACTTTGCATATGTCACAAAGACGCACTTCCAGATCGTACTGTGCATATACTGCTCTGGTCAGTTTTCTGGCCCCACTGTCTTCCTGCATGGTACACACATCAGCATACTATGACTTTTGATGAGTAGTTGTCGGAGTTGCATTGCTTGATTCTTACCCCACTAGTTCCTATTCTTCAGATTTAGTTAGTTATTTTTAAGGTTTAATATGGAGTCCTTGGAAAAATCAACTGGCTAATTTGTTACATTAATCAAACAAAGATAAATAATCTTTTGGCCACAGTGCTCCAGATTTCTTTTATAATTGAATATTACTCTTATAATGATATCTGTTTTTGTATTGCTGCTTGACTATTATACAGCATATTTTCATCTGCCGCCCTCTATAATCATACGTGGAATTGAACTGGTCAAGCTATTGTTTGGTTCCTGACCGTGGAATGCAGCCGCATGCGCTCGTGATACAAGGGCAGCCCCCCCTTGTTCCTCGGCAAGCGAACACCCATTGGGACTAATTCTCTCCGGCTCCACGATAGATCGTGGAATTGGGAGGCATCTTTAGACTATGTAATGTTCGTGGGTTATCTGGTACACCTCACGACGTGCTGGCCTGAACTTGTTGCCCGAAGCTCAAGATAGGCATAATAACAACAGGTGGCTTTATGGGTATTGGGCCTTGTGGAGGCTTCCCTCACGGCCTTAGATGAGCGCCTGCACTGTTGGTCTCGCCGGGAGAAATGTTGTGTATTCGCGTCATTCCAGCTAGGCGTGCACCTGTCACCTGATTGAAAATCATTGGAAGTAGACAAAAAAAAATTTATTTAATTTTTTTTTTATATAATTAACCAGTTTCTTCTAAACGGTTTCATACAACAACCAAGTGTTTAGATTTTAATATCGGCTGGACCTTCTTCAAAAAATTCTGTGTGCGCACCGAACATGCATGCAATTTTGTATAGATTAGAGATTAGAGGTACCTACTTGAGTAAAACTTTCGCTAGTAAGTTTTATGAATGTGTGTACGAATATTACCATACTCTAGGGATATGCTATAAAAGTATTTCACCGTTTAGAAATTATATAAATAGAATTACCTATCAGATTCCAAACCTGTAGAAATGTTAAAACTTACTGTAAAAATTACTGTAAATATTATTGTGTTAATTTGCGTAAAGAGAAAACTGGCAAGCCATGTCATACATATCCCGAGACATATCCTAGTTGGCAACATGTTTGCATTTATTAATATTTTAATTAAACATGGCCAAGTATAATACCTACTGTATAAACTAAAGCTACATTTTTGAATTGTTTCGGGTGCTATGTGTTAACATTTCCAATTAGTGGAGAGTTTTATCGATAGCTGTTCTGACCGCGGACTAATGATGAAATGCCATTAGATAATACTGTGGAAACCACACGCTCAATTAATGTTGTTTTACAGTAGAGTGTGTTATATTTAAAATGAAATTATCTTAATTGCATCACGAAAATGGTTAAAGAGTAAATTAATTTTAGACGCAACGTATGTTATGTGTGTTATTATGCTAGAATATTTATTTACTTTTTCCGTATAAATTTTATTTTTCAGTTCAAACGTTTTAATTAATTTAATTAATTATCAAAAAGTTTAAGGCACATATAAGATGATAGTACCGTAATTTATACAGTAGAACCATAAGATAACACAGAAAACTGCGTTTCATTAGCTAGTTTCAGTTGTGAAATATTTAAAGAAAATCAGTTTTCTAAATGTCAACGATCTATATTTCAGAAACGACGAGGTTGCGGCATTCAGTTTATTTGGAAAAAAGTCTTAGTTTTGCACAATTTATGGTAGGTACTTGATTTGGAATCATCTTGTATCTAGCGTTGTAATTTTGATTTGTAGTGAAGAAAGTAAGTATAAAGTGATATATTATAAATAAACTGAGTATGAAAACCTTGTAATTTAATTAAATAAATGTCCATCTTGTAGGTAGGTACATTGTAGGTCTAAAGAGCGTGCTGGGTAAGCAATTGTGAAAACCTAGGTTCACGCATTTACGATTTGCGCAGAATGCGAATTTTGTTTTCATTGATAAAGCCCGTATGACACGGTGTTAAATTTGAAACAAAATTTGCGTGTAAATTGACACGTAAATTTGATGTCAAATTTAACGCCGTGTCATACACAAAATTATTTTGTAAATTTTCATGCAAATTTTTATGAAATTATTTTGAACATCCCTGGTAAACTAGACACTTTTACGTACCTAGTCTTGAAAGACTCTTACGATAGGGAAAAGATAGGCTAGGCAGGAGTACCAACGATGTTCAAAATAATTTCATAAAAATTTGCATGACAATTTGACACACCCTAAACTGACCAATCCGGTTGCGTTTTACTCACTTGACAAGCCAATCAGCGCACTCCAAATTTGTATATTCTCGGATATTTAGGACTAGTACAAAATTTCAGCGATAATTTTTCTGTCAAAAAAAAAATGCTTCCAAACCGAGGTGTGAGATTTCACAGTATTCTTGGAAGTTTTACCTTCTACAGCTTCGTTTATCTCTTCAAGTGTACTCTAGCCAAACCATTTTGCTTCCATTTTTCCGTAAATGTCACAAACCATACACAAAATACGTAGAAAGAAACATTAAATTTCATACAATTCTTGGGCGTTTTACCTTCTAAGCTTCCTCTATCTCTTCAAGTTTACTCTGTTGAACCCGTTTTGCTTCCATTTTACCGAAAATATCACAAAGTATGCACAAAATACATAGGTAGAAAGAAAAATTAAATTTGACTTTTGTCTGGTTTGTATATAAAACCATGGTTACGAAGAAAATTATTATTAATCTGATTTGAAACTATAAAAATTTAAATTTGGTTCGTCAAATTGTCCTCCGAATACTACTCGTAACTACGAAATAATCCTGCAATTTTTGGACAGTACGTATTCGTACTTGATGCAGGATAATTATCTATTCGTCCTTCGGACTCATAGCGAATTATCGCGCATCAAGTACTCTTACATACTGTCCAAAAATTGTCGGATATTTCGTAGTTACTAGTAGTATTATATATGAAAATTTACAAAATAATTTTGTGTATGACACGGCGTTAAATTTGACATCAAATTTACGTGTCAATTTACACGCAAATTTTGTTTCAAATTTAACACCGTGTCATACGGGCTTTAAACTTGACTACAAATTAAAATTTAATAAATGAAACAAAAAGAATCATCATCTTCGGCATCAATGGTACATTCGAAATCCTAACTGAGAACTTTTCTTGACAAGATGAAATCAAACCCATAAAGTACATGTTAGGCAAAAAAGGTTTATTATGTAACCCCCTCTCAAAATAGTTTAACTTGTTCTTGTTTGCATTGTTTAAGATTACTATCATTTTATATTTAGCCGGATTTCAATAAAATTGGACGTTATACCTTCTCACTCATAGTATCAAAAATATTTTCCTTGAATTTCTTCCTGCTGCAAGATGTGATTGCTCTTGTTTGCCGGCAAGGTACTTCATTAAAACATAAGTGACAATCTTATTGTTGGTTTTGTGCTCTTCTTTGTAATAGGGGAAACATGCATTTACTCTCGCTTGGCGCGCATGTCTGAATAGTCTCAATAATGGTATAACTATAAAGAAAATAATTATGATAAAATTAATACATCGTTGTCTACCCTATCTTCCGTGTTGTTTCTTTTTCGAATGAACCGGAATTCTTACTTCAGCTATCCTTATTGTTATTATCATTTTTATTTACAATAACAAAGATACAGGCAAGTTGGTTCCGTCTTCATATTTCTACTTCCTTGTTCTGTAAAACAGTTACGTATGCAGATTGTGATTTTATTTTTATTTAGCATTTCGTTTACTTAAGGTGCAAACGTAGGAAAACATGAAAGGCCCAAAAATTCTGTTATCTAGTACAAGGGCCTAAGACAATATATAAATGAGAAAAAAAGTAAACAATTTTAAGTCGGTATTTGTTGATGAAACATGGATTTCTAGCAAAAGTACAGGTAAAATGGAATCATAACAAGACAAAATGATGGCTACCCAAAGAAACAGGGACGATATAAGATTTCTTCTTGTTCATTTTGGAAATTATTAATAATCATGTAGTAGAGGGATGTGACGCTCATTTTTATTAACAATTTGCCCAATACATTAAAAACTCTTTTAGTAAAAAATTCAGAAGTCCGCGCGGAGTAACGTTGCATACGGTTAAAACCTGAAATAAGAAACCAGATGCGAAAAGTAACCAAAAAATGTTAGTTGTTTGTTCATTCATTTGGTGTATTAATTCGTCTTTACTGGCGTACCGCAACAACCGAACATACGCATATTATGGCCAATGGTTTAAAGTTTTAACATGAATTTCATTTTTGGCAGAAAATAAGCGATACCAAGTGTCGTTTAATAAACGATATTTATACGGAAAAGACCCGATTGTCTGGTATGTTTTATCAGCCTAACTAAGTACCAGTTTATTCATGTTGCCAATTTACCTTTTAGTTCTTTGCTTAAAATTATAAAATAAGTCATAGAATTTTTTCCAGGCTGCATTAACAATACCGTACAACTACTGTAGAAGAAATGCGTCATGGAATCACCCTGTAGATGTATTTTTCAATTTCTCAAAAACTTTCTCCAAAAAATAGGAAAACTCAATTCAGCAATCGCGCGACAGAGACAACAATTTAGAAAAAGTTTCTATTTAATTACGTAGTAGGATTGGAAAAATCTCATAATTTTCTGGGATTGCCAAATAATGAGTTCTTGTAATCCGTTTTGGGCGTCGACATTCAGCGTTTGCTTTTCACAGAGAATAGGAGACCGGTGGGAGGATATATATCTTTGCTGTTTTTTGGACTAATTTAGGAAAGTGGTTTTAGTTATAAATCCTGACTGTTTTTGTGGTAAGTCATGTACATTTTTGAACATGACAAGCAGATAATTTAATGATGGTCGCCGAAAACTATTTAATTTATACATCGATAGCAGTAATTTCATCAGTATTTTAATCATTTATTTTATATATTTTTAAATAATCACTTACAAAAACACATTATGATCACGGGTGTATTTTAAAGATTGCCTAATGTAAATTGTACATTAGATTATTGTTATTTCTAATATTTATTATATTTCTCACGTGATTTTATGAGTATTGCTTTAGTTAAGTTTTATTCCCTTAATATAGTAAAGATCGTTATAAAATGAACGGTATGGTATGCTTTTATATCGTCGACGTTGCAGAGCATCAATATTGATTATCAAAATTTAAATGCCATTGAGTCAATGTACTGTATATTTGGTACTTACAGCTGCTCACTGAAGCAATCCGATAAAATATTGGACGTGGCCAATTTATATCAGTATGGGGTTTCTCCTGAACAATAGCTATTAAAGTTTCGATGCTTTATAATCGAACTTACTTTATGGTACATTAGCTGATTATACTTCCGCTTTATTTTTGAGTACAGGAGTTTTTGTGTAGGCCTAAGATATACACAATAATTTTTCTAATATCTAACACAAAAGTGTCATTTTGTTACTTTTCTTAATGAAAAATTGAAAATAATCATAATTCGAGACTTTTTGTTACTACTGTTAATATTTGTACAGAAATATTGAAATTAGATACAGCATTAAAATGGTTTAAGAGTGCTGCAAAATAAATAATGATAATTTTAGTTTGCAATTAAGAGCCGCGTACAAAATTCCGCCTTCGTCATGGGTGTTTCCGTTTCTTTTAAGTGTCAGATGGGGGAGATAACCATTAGAGAGTAGTTGAAGTTCCTGTAGTCCCATATAAAAAAAGAAGGTTAAAAATACAAGAATATTTTGAAACGAATTGCTATTCAAGAATATTATGTAGTAGGGTAGTAGTAAGCTACGAAATTGAGGTGACGTCAGAAAATGATTTCGATTTTCCTTTTTCTTTACAGGAGACGGTCATGTGACGTCAGCACCTTAGCTGGGACCCTAGATGGTTGGGAGCATACTCGTCCGAAAGAATAGATAATAATTATAATTAATTATTCATTAAACTGTAATTATTAATTGAATAAAATTGTTAGACTCACTGACATCTCCACAATATCATTCAGTATAATACAAATGTAAGTTTAAAATTGTAATGCAGTTGTAATTTTTAAGGTTGACTTTTTTAAGAACTCTAAATTTATTTTAATAACAATAACATAGAAAATCTAATTAGTTTCAAACTAGTTAAAAGGATTAGCCGTTCCTTGCATTTAACGGAGGCGCAGAATTAGTTTAAAAATAATCCTCTTTTCATAATCTACTTATGTTGTTCATTATAAAGGCAATTTATATAAAAGAAATTATTAGAAACATACTACAGTTTTATTTATAGATTTCTTGGCATGTTGTGAATAATTTTGTAATGAGTAGTACTAATTCATTTTTGTGTTATTAGTTTAACAGGTTTTTAACCGACTGTTAGGTAGTTAGTTGTTAGACAAGACAAATTGAAGAACAACGAAAATCCTCTAAATATGTATCACGTTGAATAATGTTATAGTAAACTGCCACAGAAAAGCAATAATTTTTTCACTATAAAGGGGTATTAAGGAAATATAGGAAGATAAAAGTCCGCCGTAATGACGCCTGCCTAACTTTGCCATTATTTCCACTTTATGGGTAATCTACAAAGATAGGAGAAGCAGATTCACTCATTATATAAACACAAGACGAGAATTTTAAAAATTGTGTTGAAATGAATAGCTCCCTGTTTATGCAATATTTCCAATTGCAAATAATAATTAATTTCTTTCTTACACGTCTACATTATAAATTTACTCATTATATGAGAGCAGTAGTCCGAACAAAAATTTGTGAAACATTTCATTTCATGTAACCCCGAATCAGGAATAGGATTATGTGTCTCTGAATTGTTGGTTCAACATGCTTACTACTCCAGACAGTGCCTGTTTATGATTTTTTCGATTGATTGCACGATGTTGCATTCATAGTAGTAGTTCACATTTAAAATTCAAAAGTAGGACGTTTTTGCACAAATGAATGTAAACAATTAATTGTTCTTTTACGAAAGCGTTAGGGTTTTGAGTTTGAAGCGTGACCTAATTAATATTTTGAGGCGGAAAGTGCATCAATAGGTGCAGTGTTTCATCTCGAGGTCTAAATACGAATCATGGTTTGCGACCGTTACATTTTGGTGACCCTCATGTACCACTAAAGGAAATCTTGGAAGTGGATCTCGTATTATCACAGCACGTAAGTGGTAAGATCGATTTTTGGTAATTATTGCACAAATGCGCCCTTTTTACATAACTCAATATTCATTGCTACTATACAACTAAGAAACCGGGTGTCTGAGGTAGGACACTACATCTGCGATCCAACCACGAAACTGTGTAGAATGATTACAACGACTGACTTGGATTGGATTGAATTTAAAAATACATACTCTGGTATCTTACTTATCGATGAATCGATATTTTGCCTAAATAGCGACAATCGATGTCAAATAGTAGTATATCGCAGTGCTAAAGACGGTACTTTACCTTAACATATTTAACCAGTGGTCCCCTTCGATGGTGATGGAATCATGGTACAGACTGAAACTTCGTTTGGATGGGCGTAGTGAGCTCCATGTCTTTATCGGTACAATTATAGAAGAATGGTATGCTCAAAAGATCATTGTGGATCATGTTCTTAACTGCCAGAACACTGGTGGAAGAGAAAATTTTGTTGTTTTTTTTCGATGATAATTCAAGACCACTCCGTGCTGCGATCATTCTATTCATGCTTAGAGCTGAACCCTATTGAGCACAGATGGTACCTTTTACAGAACAGCACGTCCATAACTGCTGCTGAGCCTGCAGGATAGTTATTGCTTATTGACGTCCATGGTGGTGGATAGGGGATCAAAAGCCTAAAGCTACGGTCTTATGTGGACTCCCCATGCATTAGTTCCGTGTTTTTATATGCAAACGTTCATGTTCAGCATAGTGTGTTAGCGCACCGTAACCGGCCGCTGCGGACGTGCGCATCAATTGCTCTGGGAGCAACTGGTCCGCAGCAATTGTGCGTAAATATTCATTCTTGTATGCCTTCTTTGTTTAAATGACCAACGAAACATCAAATTTTTTTTGTAATATTCAAAAGAGCAGGATGAAATGTTAATCGAGGGCGTGTCGAATTATCATCACAATCCATAAAAATGGTAAGTACCTAATTGATAATATGATAAGAAACGAAACGTGTATTGTGTAATATTTCTTATACTTTATTTATAATAATTCACAGGTCAAATAAAAATATAATCGGTCGCTCTTCCAAATGATTTAAAATACTTTCCTTATTCATTTTTGAATAGTTTAGTATTCTAAAAGTTATTAATCTACTTCCGATTCCGCTTTGAATCAGAATTGTAATTGAAGGTATATTATAGAGAAGGACTAGCCAATATTGACATTTCTTATAACCGATCCTAAGCAAACAGTTAAACGGACGTTTACGGGTTACTTACTGAACACAGTTTTTTAATATTGACACACGTGTATGCGTCTTAGTTTCTTGTGGTATACACATCAATAAAAATTAATATTACTTAATTTATTTTTGTCACCACGTGCCTAAGTATATGGGATTCTAATTAAGATTAAGGAACGATACAATCTATTTCTGTTCATGAAAATCTGTAAAATATGTTTTCACTGTATTTATTGTAATTCAGTGTTTCGGTGCTTTATTTGGGAATTCATTCCAGTATTCATATATTTAGCCATTTCTTGACGTTTCTAGCGTGTTTTTGATGCCAAATTCATTCTTTCCCTTTCATCTCTCAAAATTATTAGTTGATTTACAGAGGATTCCCCCTCTAACCAATTCTGCCGTATAAAATAGAAAAATAACTAAAATTCTTAGTATTATTTATTAATTAAATCTTTAAAAGTTTTGTTTATACCTAATTTATAGTAGTACTGGCCATAACGTGTATTATGTGTTTATACATTCTGCTCTATGGATGCATCTGCAGCACGAGAACGCTGAAATTATTTAAATAAATTATTATCGATTGAGGGCGTAGGGCAAGGGCTACTGAAATAATTAAATAGAGGACAGGACAGTCATCTGCACGTTGTTGAAAAACTTTCTAGGTCTTTTTCTAAAATTTTCTTCACTAATACCGTAACTTCCAAACATTGTCTCATACAACTTATTTTCTTGCTGTTTTTACAGTAGTTGCTTCTATGAATATTTCTTTAGTGTTTTGTATTCAATTTGCACACAATTCAATTTTATTTACTACCAACCGTGTAAGATTGGTTACCTATGTTCGCGAGTGACGTAGGTCTCAGTTTGAAATGAACACTCTGCATAAAATAACCCACATTCACACATGTTTGCGCCAAACCGTCCCTGCGCCAAAACGCTCTTGCGCCAAACCTCGCGTGCGCCAAAACGTTCCTGTGCCAAACCGTTGGTGCGCCAAACCGTCCCTGCGCCAAAACGTCCCTCCGCCAAACAGTGCCTGCGCCAAACAGGTCGCGCCAAACAGGCCGCGCCAAACCGTCCCTGCGCCAAACCGGCCGCGACAAAACGCCCTAGACCGCCATAGAAACGTTTAAAGTTTGCCTTTTCTGCAGTTCGTGCTTGAGCGGCAGTAAAAGTAAATTTTGCACAAATCACACAAACCGCTATTTCACTTTAGTGTTACTCGCCAACGGCAGCAGAAGTAATTAGGTTGTAATTTATCCTTAGATCCTTTCAAGTACTTAATTCTCAAAAAATTGAAAGAATTGGATTCGTAGAAAAACATACTATGTTTGAATTGGGTAATAGCTGGGTTGGTTCAATGAAAAGGATGACAACTGAAAATATTACACATACACAACACAGCAAATTTATTTTACTTTTCAATTATCTGTGTCAATATTATAGCAATACAGAACATGTATTATTATTATTATTACGCGCACATTAGGGTACCTATAAACTTTTATATCGCATCTACATAATATTTTGTACAACTATTCTTGATATTCAGACATGATGTGTTATAAGGGTATTTTTATGCGTAAATAATATACAATTTGCATAACAAGAACATATATTATCAATATTATTTATAAAAATGGAAGATTTCTTCAATCTTTTAAATTTTAATGTAATTTCCCTCACATTGTTATAATTACGAGAAACGTGCATGTGTAAATTGTTCCTGACCAAATTTTAAAAAGTTAAAATGAGAAACAAATAAGTAAACAAACTTGCTTGTGTTTTCTAGTTTATTCTATTATTGTTTTTGTAAGAATTAATTGATAATTTTGAAAGCAAGATGAAACACGAAGTTTGTCTTTCAGTTTTTGGCAAAAACCATGAAGCTTGCTTAGCCACCTTCGTATGCAGGTAGTGTCGCGTTTTGGTAGCTCACGCTTTCAATCGCTTCCGGCGGGTTTCGAATTTATTGCATCCAGGTATCCACGTCAGAACTTCCACGGCTGTGCAGTTGCCAAATATAGCGTGACAGCAGCAAAATTTAATAAGTGTTATGATCCCTACGGTTTAAGGCACGTATTGCAAGACAAGTCTTTTCATTTTATAGATAAAATCTAAGAAATAAACTGAAAATGTATTCAAAACTAGTTTAGGCTGTGGGGTGGAAGTTCTGTATGTAAGTATGCATAATGTAATAGATTTTGATTTTATTATTATAGGTACTAACACAAACACTTATAAAGTTATTAATTTTGTCTGAGTATTTTTAAACGGTTGTTTATTTGTTCTTTAACGTGCAGGTTAGCTTTAAGAGAATGCGCGTCTTAACTCCTTGTCTTTAAGAAATAAAATTTTAATTTTTATTTCATAGATTTGGTAGATACCTATTCTCAGAAGGACTGGAAATTATATATAGTAGGTAGTATGTTTAATGGGCTAAAATGAAATATATTCTAAAGTTAAAATTTTCGTTTGCTAGTACGTTAACTTATGCCGTATTATTAATAGGATAGCTATCGGCATATCTATTATTATACAGGTACACTTAGTGTACCAATAAAGTTCAAGCTATCCTGAAGCCTTCCTTTCAGGGTTTTAACTGTTATGACTTATGAAAGTCGATCGATCGTATCAACTACAGTAGTGAATCAAAAAATTTGTGGTATTAATTTTTTAACAGCGCATTCTAACTATGCACATAAGCCAGAATGGCTAAGAACTCTTCAACTTACTAAATAACATCATTCTTCCTAGTTAAAATGTTATCTGGATAAACGTTAAATAGAAAACGAAACGAATAATATTTAATGCCTACTGGGGTTTTCTATAAAAACTTGAAGTTTCTGTGCGTTATGTACCTACTATTGTCACAGATTTCACAATTTTTCCATTTTGATGTGGTTTATATTTTAATTATTCATGATGGCTGTTATTGAAATTTAAAACAAAAATTTGTAACATTTGTAACTAATGTAATGCACTTATACCATATATAGATATAAATCACGTTACTTATACCTCAGTTTGTACGTATAGAAATTTAATGGGTTTTGTAATTAATGTACACTGCGCGTGGTTTAATGTACGTGGATAGTATTCATTTAATGTAAAGTTCTAATATTATTCACTACGTACAATTTCATTGTTTTACTTCTTGAATATGAAATGTTTAAGGAGTGACAGACAGGGAATGAAATAGTAACATATCTACACTGTTTCGAAAGGATATATTTGTAGGTATATTAACATATTATATACTACTGGAATTGGCGTTTTGCTTGGTAGAGCTTGTTTGATGTTATTAAACCTGTTTACAAAGAAAAGAGAATTTACTCTATCCTTCCATTTATCAACTAGATAACAAACAGATTGTTAATGATTTAAAAATATGTTTTAAACAATTTTTTATAGCCAAAATTGATTTTGAGAGATCTATTAAGCATGATTGTGTACTACTGGTTTTTACAGACCATTATATTATTTAGAATATTTAAAATCTTATTAATAAAATAGCAACGTCATTTTAAAGATGGAAACACTTTTAATTTGAGAGAAGGTTTATTAGCTTTTATATGACATTGGTTTAGATATATTTATACGAAAATGTATATTATGTATCTCATCGATTGCACCAAAGTTCACTTTTACAAATTTGGAGAGCAGGGTACTTTTTGGTTGTTGTGCATTACGTTGACATATACAAAACTTCCTGGAAAAAGTAAAATTTTATAACGAAGAAATGTTTCTACGAATCGGATTTTGAAGTGCAATAACGTGCACTTTGATCGTGCAATAGTTGAAAGTCACTATATATGGCAGTACCAAAACATAACGAACTTATCTTTATCCAAAGCAATACGATTAACTTCAATTTTTTGTCATAATATGATGTGTAGCCTCATTTTTTCCACAAGTAGTAAAACACAGGTCATTTAATTCTGAAGAAATTCTACAGAAAACGTAGACACAAGATACTGATTTGCCGCACAAATGCTCACCAAATGTAATGATTTTGTTTGTTGCCATGGTTTTACAATCTTTAATTTCACATTACTTACTTTTGCTACGTCCTCTTCTTAACATACGAATGGTGATCCTATAACAGCGCTTTATCACGAAATTTAGCCAGATCGGGACGTAAAATGAGTATTAATGTGTGATTCTGACCCATATTGGCCCAATTTTGTATACTATAGGTATCTAATCTCCGACACAAACCGTCTGTTCCAGGCCTCATAATGATTTACAGCAAGCAAATGGTAGAAGCTTCCATCCACAGGCTGAAACAGCCTTATTTGCAACCCCTATATATAAATATTCTTCCTTATTGTACAATTACAAGTTAATATTATTTTAGTTAAGGCAACTACAAACGCATCCGTGATGCACAAAAATGCATTTAGGATTTTGGTGTTTATTAATAATACAATACCTATGTTGGAATCTCGGTTTCCCGGTTATTTAGTGATTTCCATACAGACCAGTGTAGTTTAAAACTGGAAACTTTTATTCGTTCCTGGGCTATTTCTTGATTAACTTAAGAGGCGATTCCTGCCAAGTGGTGAATGTCGGAGTCTGCTTTAGACAACTAATTATGACCGTTGATTGACTTATTCAACTTTATGACTCTGCATGTATAGTCAAGTGAAAAATGAGTACGTTTATATCAAACACAGCTGGCATATTCATCTGTCGAGTAATAGTAGTTCTTATGGTTTTTAGGTGTTGTGATGTGTGCCCCACTCTAAACCAGTTAATTTCCGTAATGTATGTACAGCGCTTGATGTTTATGCATTGCATTAATAGACTAACGGGCGGTCTGGAGTAATTCCAAAGGGCATAGGGGTATCATTACACTCTGAAAAAATTATGTTCTCCCAATAAATAATTTTTTGGGGCTATTCCAATAAATACAAATTTGTTGGGTTAACACAAAAATAGGTTGCCATGTTAGGTTGCCTTGTTGTCTTGAGCAAAACGAATTTGTGACAGGAAATAATAATAACATGGCAACATTTTTTTGTTAACCATACAAATTCGAATTTGTTGGTATAGCTTCAGCAAATTATTTGTTAGGAGAATAAGATTTCTTCGGAGTGTATGACATTGTTCCAGTTAGGCGCCCCTTCATCTAACCCAGGGTTTATTTTTTTGATTTTATGTTCTTCAACGAGAAGGCTGGTACTTCTATTGATTTAGTTAGGTTTGGTTGCAGTTCATTCAAATTCATCGCGGTATTCTTAGTTTTCCAGCCACTACGGTTGTCTTGGAGGGTCACAAATAATCTGCAATTGCTAAATATGGTCACTACAAGCTGGGTAAGTCTAAAGTTCCTAGTCAGATCATATAGGTTTATCCAGTACTGTTTGGTGATGGATCGTGTCATAGACGTATGATCTTACCATTAGGAAATATCCCTTGAGCATAGCTCTCGGTAAAATTCCATGGCAACATCAATTTCGAATAGAAGTCGCGAAAAGTATACTCGAATATACGGAAGCGCTCTTATGATATTACTAATCAGTGTACCTTACCTCATTAAATTAAATATTTCTAGTTTTTTTTATGAATGTTTAACGTTAGAAAAATCGCCTGTTAGAAAAGTCAGGGCATTGATTTGAAATCTTTCATTTGTCATCTCTATTGGAGTAATAATACACATACAATTAGTAACTAAAATTATTGATAGACAATTGTTTTTCTCCTGGGACAAAATTATACTATGTGATCATAGCTCCTTCTACGCTCTTTTCATCCACAAATTTCTATGTGTTTAATTATAGATAATTTTCTATATAAGTATAATAAAAGTATTAATATTATAATGCAAGAAGGATATTATTTGCTGATCTTAGTCTACCTGCTAATGTTTAATATTTTAGCAGAGTAAATATTTTGTGTTAGCTTTCTCGTCTTCCGAATATCACCTTATATTTAAAAACATGCATAGTTAAAACCAACTACCGTAAAATTGAGTCTTAGGAAAATAAGGTCATAGAATTATTAATACGTAATTCCACTGGCGTATGATACCCTTTGCGAAGGGATAAATAGAAGCAACCGAGATAAAGTAACTTGAGCCAAGTGTAAAAAATGCGTTGTCTCCGCAATAGAGCCTGTTATAAAACTTTATGTTCCAAGTGCTCATACATAATTCATGCCTGAAGTCGTAGCATTTCAATATTTACGCCCGAAGTGTAATTTTTCAAATAGATTCGCGACAGGTGCTAAAGCTTTTCGATATTATCTGCCGTCCTCATAAAAATGCCCACAATCACACAGTGCTTGGCAGTTGGTTCAAATAAAAACAGATGGTGGGAATACTAATCAATAGTGTCAATGATTTAAAATGATAAGACATAAATTATTAAATTAATCATAACGTTAATAATTTACGTTGTTTATTTTTGTTCTAATGTATCTCTTTGGAAAAAGTTATGTTTTTAGCTTCCTATACCACTACTGGCATAGGAAGTATCGATATGAAAATTTTCAAAATTGAGGTTTTCGAGGCAATACGCCATGTTTTGGACCTCCCAAAAAAGTGGTTTAGAATAAATGTCCCTCTGTGGGTGGATGTGGCCGTGTGGGGCGGGTGTGTGTGTGTGAGTATGTCACGCCGAAACTATAAGTGAACTGATTTTGACGAAATTTGAAATGAAGGGGTATATCGAAAATTCACCAACAAAATAAGCTTTTCAAAAAAATCCGAAACCGGAAGCGGAAGTTAGATCTATTTTTTTGATAGCAGTTTTTTCGGAAGCAGAATTTTGTAAATATGAGTAGTGGATGTGAAGGGAGACCATAATTCATGGGAAACAGTTTCTTGCCGGACTCTAACAACTTCAAAATGGCGGCCGCTATGAATTTTTCAAAATTTTGACTTTAACGCCGCACAACTCAAAAACCACATATCTGATCAGCTTCAGCAACAACTTGCCCTTTGGCTGTAATATACCATAAAGAAAAATTAATATTTTCAACTACCTACATCATAAGCATCACATTAATGTCAAAACTAAAGATACTAAGGCCCAACTGCACCGGTTACACTTAAATAATAAGCGTGGCTTAAAAAATGAATTGCCATGGATACGATTGTTGTAACAATTTGTATCCATGGGAATTAATCTTTTAAGCTACGCTTATTATTTAAGTGTAACCGGTGCAATTGGGTCTTAGTGCAGCTTTGTTGCTATGGTTACAAAAAGTAAACGGTTTGTTCCGATTAGACTCCTTCCGCTTAGAGTCCTCGGATTAAAATTTCCGCTTAGACTCCTCGAACCCTGTACCCTAAAAATGCTAAAAGTTACCTGCATTCTTATTCCGTTTAGACTCCTCCATACATTAAGTAACTTAGCTAGTAGGTACTTAAGTGCAAGTGCAAGTGATTTAAGCGTTGTCACCAATTCAAAGATGTTGGGATGAATTTTCCCAATTTTTTTGTTTAAGCCGCTATGCCACCCTTCAACGGTGTTGGTTGTCCGATGCCTCTCACCGTAGCATATCCACATATCACGAACGATGCTGTTTTCCAACCACTGATTGACGAAGTAGTCGTTGAATTTTTGTATCAGCTCGTTATCAGGCGACGACTCCATTATATAAAGCCACCCATCATCAATGTATTGTTTTGGCAAATGTGCCAGTCCTGCACACATACGAATATGCTCGCGTATATCTGAATTATCCCTGTAGGAAATCACTAACCCCAACTCTTAAACTTTTCGCCAAATGGCCTGGTTGAAATGAAAATTGCAACCCTTAACGTGTGCACTTGCAAAAACATGTCGAAAGTTTCGACATGTTTTTCCAAGTTTTCGACTCGAAACGCTTGTATGGCTGATCATTAGTGTTAAGATACTAAGATACTATGTACGAGGAGTCTAAGCGGAATTGTAGTTTGGTTTGAATAACTCGAGGAGTGTAAGAGGAACAAAAAAGGCATAATGACTCGGAGGACTCTAAACGGAAGGAGTCTAATCGGAATACACGAAGTAAACAGGTCACATAAGTTACTTACAAGCCCTACGAAAGGTACCTAAGCAACTTTTATGACCGACACGAATTTTCATGAATTAATAATATGAAGACATAATAATTTGAAACCTCTTTATTGATGGAAATATTGAACACACAATTAGACATAGTTCCTACATTTAATATTGAAGTTATAATAGTTGCCTCATTTGCAATTTCTCCAATTTCTTGTATTTCTGATCGGAGTTATTAAGAGGGCCCAGCGATTGATTCTTGAATCTTACTACTGTTAAAAACTCTATTGGCCACATCTATTTTATTCACAATTGATTCTATTACATATCCTTTTGCCACGGGACTCCATCTGCCGTGCCGTTTTACACTGAGAAAGTCAATTCCTAAATCTGCCAACAGCGTGGTCGAAGTTCTTCTGAACGAATGTCTACTGTAGTTTTGAAAATGATCTAGGTTCAAAAATTTGGCAATCTCAGACGGTGTTTTTGAAAATATATGCTTGCCTACTATCTGTCGATGGCATTTTCCGTTTTGATATTTAAAAAAAAATTTTTTACTTGGTTTATCTTTTGGTCTAAGATTAGAATATTTGCGAGAAAATGAAAGTTTTCCTTTTCAATATAATAATAACAAAAGTTCCGGGGAAGATGATTTTTAAAATCTGGTATGTTAATAATAAAAAATAGTACCCTATTTCCTTTATCCTCGATATCGTCAACCGTCATTTTGCACAGTTCGTCTGTCCTGCATGATCCTAACCTTACCTGTTAATGCCATAATAGCAACAACCTAAGAAAGAACAAAAATACGTAAATAATTATATAAAATTTATATTTTCCTTTTAATCTTATCGTTTTCATGAGATAAGTACTGCCAGGTGCGTCAGTTAAAAATATGACTATCTACATTTTCTCTAGTATAAACTGGAGCCTTAATGGGACGATAGCCAATATTTTTTCTTTTAATAAAACCTTTCAGTTTTGAAACTTAGATATGTCCAAGTTATTGTTTAAATATAATGGTACTTCTTAATATCGAGTATTCGCACCATAAGCTCGTAGGTGTTTTAACAATTTGCGATCTTTCCAGAAAATACGCCAATAAGGCTTTTTCAGTGATATCTGTCTCAATTATTTTTCGTCTACACCATTCTTTAAATTGATGATATGTTACTTCATACCTTTTTTTAGACTTTTCAGGTAGAATATATTGTTACGAGGGAATTAGTCAAAATTATAATCTTGAAATATATTCAAAATTTGTTAATTATTCTTCATTACGAAAGCGCTACATTTCAATGTATTGCATTATTGCTGCATCTAATGTTTGCAGTTGTATTGTGTCATAATTAGGTCAAACTTAGACTCAGCATGTATGCAATAATAAGAACTTTAGAAATACGAAATAAGCTTGCTAAGGGTTTGTGTAATTTTGAGAAAGTTCTTGCCAATGTGGGTAAGAGTTGTAATGTTTAAGTTAAAACTAAAGTTAGGGTTAGTTGTTATCTGGGTGCCGATAGGAGAAGGTCCCGGTGGCAAGGGAAGTTGGCCCTTGCCACAGCCCTTGCCAGTTACACCCCTCTCGGGGGGCGTAACAATATATTCAAAAAGCTAATATTTTCCAGGTAGTTGAAAAAATAGCATACGCACCTCGTCCCATTGATGACCTCGCATGCTTAGAAAATCTCGGCTTCGGCTCGGTTTTCCAAACTGCATGCTCGATCATAAATGTTGCACCCAAGGTTGCACCTACGATCCTCAGTACAGCTTGTCAAACGAGAACTTTCGGTTGACTAGAGGGTGCGCAGTGGCAATTTTTGTTATCAGCAGCGGAGCGCATTTGACTACTAAACGTCGAGCAGAGCATTTCGAGTACACTCCGACAAAAAGTACACGTATTATTAAATAATTGATGGTCCGTATCGTAAATAAGTAAATAACTTGGTTTACTGAGTGTACTTCGACGAAGTGGAGAACCGAGAGTAAGTGCATCTCATGTGCTCCGATTCCTGTCTTGCTTCCTACTCTGCGCACCTCAACCGAAAGTTCTCGCTTGACAAGCTGTACGTAACATATTATTAAAAATTCAAAAACAGTAGCAACGGCGGCGCGGCGTTCTTTTGAATTTTGAAATTTTTGAAAAATTATTATGAAATAACTGGCCACATCACATGATTTTGTACACTTATACAGGGTGTTTCTAAAATACGGTTCCAAACTTCTACAGCGTGTAGTACTCATCAAAATAAGGCAAAAAGTTCTAATAAACATATGGCCTAAAACGCACCCCTAGGGAGTTACAGGCCCTTAAAGGGTTTTTCACCCTGTAACTTTTTTTTGTTAAACATTCTTTTAATTTTTACCATAAATTTAGAATTTTTGGACATTTTTATGTAAAAAAGGCCCTCTTTGTTTAAATCAATATCAGCAACCTTTTTCGTGATTTATTTCTCAACATACGGGACAACTAGATTACTACATCTGTTTTAAGAAATGCACTGCAGTCAATCAAAATAATTGTTTTAGCCTAAACTATGGCAGATACCGAAATCAAACAAGAGACAAAAAATATTTGAAATAAGAATGGCTCTCTGTAAAAAAATTTTGACAACTATTGGCCGAACTGTTAAAAGATATGAGCTTCTTTGACTGTGGATGATCAACCTTTGACCACTTACGTCACCCTCCTGAACAAAAAAATGATATCAAAACACACCTTTTTCCAGTAAAGAATCACATTCCAAATTTCATCCTAATCGCTAAAAACAATCTTTTGTTATTTAAAAATATAGAAATTTTTTGAAGATCTTTGGCGTTGAATAGCGCTTTAACGAAGCAATTTCGGATAGAGGTAAGTTGCGTTAAATCGTCTTATTTTGATCCCCGGAATCTGTGGTTAAGCTGTGGCACCATATTTTAGAGACACCCTGTATAAACCATATACTACATGTTATACCTATATTGGAAGTTCAATATTCCGGAAAAGGTAACATATAGTTCCGTATGGTATAAATGGAAAAAGTATATCACACCAGTTTATTAGCTAGCCTCTTGCTTTGGAGAAATATGTAGTATCATAATATACTGAAAATTACAATTATCCAATACCATATAAGTTTAATTTACGTATGTAATTCAATAACTCTCCAACATTGTAAAGAGAAATGTAATATTTTGGTGCTTATTCAATTTGTACCTCTTAGGTGTTTGTCGATAACGCTATTTGGGATACTTACTATAGATTTCTGTTAGAATGTGCTTAAACTATGTCAGTCATATATGTAGGAAAGTTTGCGTTAGTCGTCACGTTTTGAATAGATGATTTCCGTTTCCCGGAGTCGCTCCGGCGGGAAACTTTATTTACCGGTATTGTGTCATTCCATATCTTATTTAAGTAGTTTTGTTATTTTAAATAGTAAATAGTATTTGGTATCTCTCTGGTGATCTTATTTATACTTAAAAACTATGCAATACCTACATAGTCATACCATCAAAAATCAATCAAAAATATATAAAATGAATTTTATATATTTTTGATTTCTTTTGCCATGTTTATTGGCTTTCTAAAGTTTAAATTTAAAATTAGATGTTATCCTTGTGGATATTTTCCTCTTTAGAGATGTATATTCCACCTTTATATTTGTTGTTTAAGTATTTTTACCTCCTATGGAGCTCGATATTGGTTTGAATTCATTATTGTGATCTTTATTTATTTATTTTGCCTGAGGATGGTTATCTTTTTATATAACCGAAACATATAATTATATGTAGCTGTTTCATTCTACATTATTAAATTTAACAAAGTGGAGGACTTTGAGTTTTATTCTATTCAAATATCACCATACCACTTTTATGAGATGGAATTTCAAATTATTAAACTCCTTATTGTTTAAATTCAGTGTTTCGAATTTACTCAGCTATGAATAGCAAGGACTTCCTAAACTAGCTCAATCTACGTTTAAAAAACAAGTACTACCTACTACCCGAAAACAGGCGATACGAACAATTCTTAACATGTAGGTATTTCATTTGTAAACGATGACGACGCAATACACCCGATTTTGTCAATTTAAGTTTGGGCTTAAACTAGTTTTGAATGTTCTGAAGAAGTAGGGCCATAGTCATAACCGTTATTGTCACTCATTATTTAATTTTTTAATTGGAAATTGTAGGGTAACACTACACAGCTTCACATTTGCATGACATTGCATCAAATATCCAATAGATATGGTTTTATATTTATGGTAATTTTGATGGTAAAGTATTACCTGTCTAAAGTACTGTAATAATTGTAGAAAGGCAGTTTGATTACTTGGCTTTAACACAAAAGCAGTTTTTCTGTAATAATTTTTCAAAAATTTCAAAATTTTTGGAAGAGCACCGTTGCGACCGTTTTTGGATTTACTAAATAATTTTTTTTATGGTGTAGTACCCCCAAAGGGCTTTCAAACAAGTCGTTGCGGAACCTGATCAGATAACTGGTTTTTGAGTTATGGGGCGTTAAAGTCGAAATTTTGAAAAATTCATAGCGGCCGCCATTTTAAAGTTAGAGAGTCTGGAAAAAAACTGTTTCCCTTGAATTATGGTTTTCTTTCATAGCCCCATCTCAGATTTTCAAAATTCCGTTTCTGACAAAAATGCTACCAAAAAAACATGTCTAACTTCCACTTCTGGTTTCGGACTTTTTTGAAAAGTTTATTTTGTCGATGAATGTTCGATATACCCCTTCATTTAAAATTTTATCAAAATCGGTTCACTAGTTTTTGCGTTAGAGGCGTTACATACACACCTACCCACACACACACCCACAGACAGACATTTTTTCTAGACCACTTTTTTGGGTTCCTGGGGGCCCAAAACACGTATTTCCGCGAAAATCTCGATTTCGAAACTTTTCATGATATCAATACTTCCCCTATACCAGTGGTGGTATGGGAAAGTAAAAAGGAAATTACTCTGTTATAGGTTTCAGTGCAGTGTAATGCCGATCGGAATGCAAGTATATTGCGAATAAGAGTAGGTAATATAAATAATTAATTCTAAACATACAATAAGAAGTGTAATGTAATTTGTTTTATAAAAAATCAATTAGATCATCTAGTTGAGCTAACTGCTAACCTAGTGAAAAATGATAATAATTACAAATTACTACACTGCATCTGCAATCTTCAAACCTGCTCATAGACATTTGTTATACTCAGAATAATAATCAAATTTAATGGAGTACTAAATGTTAATTGTAAACTCTGGGCTTCGTTCGTTAATTGTTTAATCTACTTCTGTGCACTATTCGTTTCCAGTAGTGAATAACTATAAATCAGTAAATTTGTATATATTTGTATGTAGTAGTGGAATTACGATATAGTTGTAACCAACATCAATAATTATTCACATTAGAACACATAAAACCATGCAATTTTATTAAGAGTTGTGTTTTTTCATTTTGCATGTTTCTGCCCTATGTTTATCATGTCGCACGTGACAAGTAATATATCCAGCTACCCTACCGCACCCTTTTATTATACGTCCAGTATACATCCCCTGACATATTTTATATTATAATTGCTTTTAGCATTCTACTTAATTAGATCGACTTCATTAGGGAGTGTCTTTTTCATAGCTTTGATGGTGTGCCAGAGTAATGTAATCATTTTAGTTTACGACGAAACTGTACGCAACTGAAAATTTTATGATGTAAGCATCACGCACGTTTTGGAATGGGAAATATGAACACTTTATTTGTAAATGGATAGAGTGCGTCTCCTATAAACAATCCTTTTTTTGGACATTCTCTCTCTCTCTCTCCTAGTTTCCCTATTTAAAATATTAATTTATTACTGTCAATATATTGTTCTGATATAAGTCTAATTTAGGGCAGTTGATATTGTTATCTTGTTCATTACAAGCCAAATAATAGATGCACTTTATTTGTTGAGAATTATAATCAATTGATTTGCCTAAATTTCATATTCATATCTTTGGGAAAGGAAAATTTGGAATTTTATGACCTTTTTCATTAAATAAATGGCTTAATAGTTGTATAACGTTTAATATTTGAAATGAATTTAAAATGGAAATTATTTTAGAATGTTTGGAGTTATATTGATATTGAATGAACTATAAATAGAACAAGAAAGATAATTAGACAGCTAAAAATAATAATTTCATATGTAAAATGATATGATGCGGAGAATTAAACCGGGTGGCCGGTCTCAAAGGTGTACATAGGGATTTAACATTGTATTGAACGTTTCTGCTGATTCCTGCTCGCCAATTCAACTTACAGGAATGGTAATGGTATTAATTGAAAGGTAAAAGGATTGCGCTTCAAATGGTGCTAATAATAAAATTAAATGTGCTATATTTATTTTAAAATAACGATTTAAAATTTTGCGATTTTTGTGTAAATTATAAAACTAGGTACTTCGGAAATGTCAAATTGTATTAAAACAGAAAAAAATTTGCTTTTTTAAAAGCTATAGCTATTATCTATGATTTGTATTGATCATGGTATCGATTCATAAAAGGTCCAAGACAGATTTTGAGATGTTTTCATTAACAATTATAAAAATTGGTAGGTAATTGAAAACAATTTAATAATTGATTAATGTTGGTCATTGCATGTGAAAAATTTAAGTTGATTTGGATAACTGTAAGTGAAAGAAATCTTTAAATGTACTTATTATTTTTGGAATTGTTTATTTGTGAATGGAATAAATAAAAGAGGAGAAAAAGGGTATCAACAAGGAAGGTGCGGAGGAAAGCAGAAGGTTTAGGTAAATCAAGTGAACCAAGCATCTCTATACAGATAAGTGAATAACAATAGTACCTAAAGTTTAATCAGGATTTATATTTTATTAAACACTTCAATATTTAACATAATTTGCTTAGATTATCAAATTATATTTTATATAAGCAGGGTTGATAGAATTTTGTAGAGTGATAATTAAATTGATCATTTAAACTTAATCAAAGAAACTGAAAATGATAACAAACCTGTTTTCTACGTTTGACCCCTCTACAAGAACAAATTTTTCATTAAATTGATTAAGATCCGTACTTGGCTTAATCTTTCTACCAACAATATTCGATTAAAGACGTAAGAATATAGGTACTAGCCAATCATAAAGGCAGCGTTTTTTTCTTTCATAGCCATACTAGATGAAACTCATTTTTGGTCATACTTTTCGAATAAAAAAATCGCTTACCGCCACGAATGATTATTGTTAAGTGCCATGGCAAAAGGAAGAAAGTGAGTAGCATGTAAGAATGAATAAATGAATGTAAGTGATAGGATGGCAATGTTGATCGATTATTATATAGAAATGCAGGGGTGACGTCACAGCAATATGGTATGAATGAATGTGTTTATGAGCGTGCCTATAACTTCCAAATAAGTTTCTCATAACAGAACGAACATTATCGATAATAGATAAATAGTTGATGCAGCAGTTATAGCTGAGTTATTACCAAACCAATGAGTAGGTGTATTTTATTGAAAGTTTCAAATTGATTACTTATAATTATCATATTATCTAAACATATTCAAAGAGTTGAACATTTACTGTAAATACCTACATATTTATGTGCACAGGGTGTATTAAAACGTGCAGAAAATATTATATACCAATCGAGTCGCTGTTTTATATGCAGATAATACTACTACTGGAGCTAGTGGGGAGTGGAGGGTGCGAAGCGCGCAGGTCCCCGGCAGAAAAGGTCCCAGGTCCTGCTGCCACCTTCCCCAAAATTTCGGCCGACTTCCTAACTGCAGATATCGTATTTCTACGAATTGATTAATTTAAAATAGATTTGCGGGTGCTGTGAAAATTTACAAATTCAATGGTATTATACTATGGTCTGTTTTTTAACTAGGAGGAGCGATTCAAATTTGTCGCGCCAAAATCCACACCTGTGATTGGCTGCGGCCAGGCCGGTTTCACACCGCTAAGTAATTTGTATAAATTTTGACGTTTGACGTGATTTGATAATTATTTTTCTAGGCGCTGACAGTGACATAATTCAGGCAAAATACATTAAATTAGTTTTCATTTCAGCTGTAAATTTTAAACATGATAAAAATTCAAATTTACCGTCAAAACTTCGGAAGTCTTCTTTTCTAGTGACATTTCTAGTGTGAATCTGGCTTTTGTATTCACTCCTCCTAGTTAAAAAACAGACCATAGACACACTAAAACTGTATGATACGATGAATTGAAGAAAATTCATTCGTCAATTTAGAGATATATTGCCGATTTATCTGAGAATTTTGTTGACGAATTAATTCACATAAAAATATAAAAAGGAATAGAAAAATGATATCGTATTTTGATGTTCTTTAGGGAGGTGGCGGGATATGCGAGTGTAGTACTGAGTGATTAGGAAGTTCAGCAAATAGCGTTCTCCTCCATCTTCAAGAAGGTATTAAACCCTTAATTCTTATTTAAATATTTCAGCTCCCGTTAACACTGCATTCGAAACTGCAGTAGCTACAACTGCGGGGGAAATACTTTCTGCTTTGAATACGTTTCAATATTTTTAGGAATAGTAACTACCTTATAGTTCATTAATTTTTCTCCAAAGTGTCAATGAAGTTTAATTTACCAAATCCAAATGCAGAGAAACTTGTGACGCACCTGCTGAAAGCTGTAGTAGGAACTGAATGTTGTCGCTTATGAGATTGTCTTCTTGAAGACTTTGTTGAGTAGTTTTTCTGCCATCATCGATGACACCATTGGTTTATCGAATATGTCATGTCTTGAACGTTGTTTTCTCGGCCTTGTCAGCAGAATTGAAGGGCTCGATTATCTGTCAAAACTGCAACAGTGAAACTTGCGTCAATGTCACGGACTTTCGATAAAATCTTTGATGAAGACGTTATCGAGCTTGTAGAGGATGAATAATTTTCAATTGAGAGCCGTAACGAGGAAGAAAACAACCTCTTATATCCAACCAGAATATACAAGAATACGCAAAGCAAAATATTGAATTAAACAACGAATTTAAGCGGCATGACAACTTTTATGGCGTCCTACAAGTACAACGTACAAGATTAATCGAAAATATAAAAGATATACAGGTACTAAATTGCAGGTGCTTCCACAACTACCAGTTCGATAATAAACAATTTTCTCGTACGAGCCACCAATTTTGCTTAAATATACAGAAAACCGTTTGTTGCATTTTCAACTTCAGTTTTTAACGTATACCCTGTTTAATAAACATAAAAACACAAAGTGGCCTTTGATTTCGAAATTTTCCTGAATCTACTGTACTATCTGGGAATGTACTTCAAAAACGTTACTAAAGCAAATAGGTTAAGTATGTGACATTTAATTAGTACCTGTCATAAATGTTATAAATAATTAGATTAAGGGATTTTATATAAATACTGTAAGGCATACTATTGACCTACCGATATTTTTATTAAATATAAACATACAGAAGAAAATTTATTAGGTGTGGAAACTTTTGTAAAATACAATTTGAATACCTAGTACAAAAATTGTATGCACCTGCCAATTTCAGAAAAATGAGTGTTTATGTTTATTGAACAGGGTATAGTAAGGGGAACTGAATTATTTGAATAATAGTCTTCAACACTTTATTGAAGACTTCCCGACAACTCACCACTACACTAGTATTTCCCCCCCCCCTCTCAAACCACAAAAGATGGCGGATGACTTTCGAGTATTTAGAACATACCGAACATACCGACTGAACTAACCTTATTTTCAAAAATTGGAGGAAAATTGACTTTGAACAAATGTATAATAAGCACCGCCGCAGGTTAATAATATTTATTCTGTGGGTTACACTACTCCAGAAAATCGCTAATTTTTAGAAATATTCTACGGCAAGTAAATCCGAATGCCAGGATTGCCAATAGCTTTAGCATTGAATTGACATTGGACCTTATTACTTCGTTTTTAATTTAGAATCGCGTAGTGTACATATTGGTTGCCCGTTTAGGATTCACCTTGTATAGCAACGACTTGTTTAATTATATAGGGTGTACCTATTAACATGCGAAGAATATTTGCGTCCCACTGTTCTATGTAGTGCACTCAACTGAAAGTTCTAATTCTAATTTGACCATAGACGAATAATTTTTGAAGTTTTGTATTTGTGTAAAAGTATCTATTATTTTTTAATGAAAAGATTTGTTCAGAAATATTAAATTTGTGAAATTCATGTTTGGAAGTCATAACACGCTGACCAAATTTAAACCCGGGATTTACATTACCAAGGAACAGCAGTTAACCTGAATCCTGTTTAGGCAAAACAAAGCAACTTTATTAGAAATCCCTTTGAACAGGTTATCTGATATATTTATATACGTATTTTAGCTGCTGCGCAAAAGGGTATTATGGAAAGCACAAACGGGCTAAGGCTAAGGTATTCAATAAGGAAATTTATTTTCTGTAGTTTTACAGTTTAGACTACCTAACATTATCTCTTGTTTTCAAATAAAAAAATCATTTAATTTACTAAAAATTAGGTCGTTGGTTGCATGAAAAATTAAATCAAATTGGGAAAGCAGTTACTGTGAAGACTTTGTGGAATTGTGTTCTGTAAATTTAACTTTATTTAAAGATCTTTTACCGAACAAACTCAACTTCCACTCAAAATGGAGCCAGGTGATCTTAGGACGGTGTAGCAAATGTAATTATTATGTAAAGTTAAGATATAATGTAACCACTAAAACTTATCGCCCAGATGATCTTTAAAAGTTGTGGGAAAAATTTCCTTTTTTGGTTCCAGGCAATATATTAAAACTAGAAATAAAAAGGTTAGGGTGAGAGGCAGATTAAGTTAATTACACCCGCCTCAGGTGTGCCTACCTATCTTGCTTATTTATTTACAATTGCGAGAGAAAATCTGAAATGTTGTCTCTAACCAGAAATATTCTATTTGTATATTTAAATACTAACCCAGGTTCTAGAAAAGTAGACACTAAGTACTCATTTTCTTAAACTGAAGTTGTGGATGTACGAGATTATCCTAAAAAGGTAGGTACATTGTTTGTAATAAAATGCATTGATTTTAATAATTAGGCTCATTAAGATTGAAATATTAATATCTTACTTAAGAATGATAATGATAGTGTACATAATGATGACGATGGTGATAACGATGATGATGACGGTGATGATGATGATGATGGTGAAGATGATGGTGATGATGATGCTGATGTTCAAGTGAAGATGAAGACGACGTAATGTGCATCTTTTACAACCATCTTTACTCGGAAGATTCTGCTGGTGAGCAATGGTTACGCTGTCGTAAGTGCTTAGTGCACTTACGGCCAAGCACTTACGGGCCCGTGTGCTGAAACTCCGGAAAAAAGTATATATGCGATTTTTGCAAATAAAACATTCTTTTATTTATTGTCTGCATTTCTTTTGTAGATTATTTTGTACTATGTTTCGAATAAATGTTTCTGTATTTGACTTTACCAAGTCCTTTACGTGCTTTTGTGTCTATACCATATTAGGCTGTATTGGTACACTGCACCGTATTAGGCGAACTGTTTTCCTAATATGGGATTTGCAATACGTTTTCTAAAGCAAGATATTTCCTATTTCATCAATTTCCTGCCAATTTCGGACATCTTACATGGTTAGGGAATAAATAAACCAGAAGTAAGTGTTTCCACAATTTGCTAAAAACATTCTTACTATTTATTTCAGACGTTTAAAAAAAAGTACCCCATAATAGGTGACTTTCTACCTTAAATAATCTATAGGGATTGATGATTCTATATTAAAGAATACTTTATTTGATACGTTAGGAAAGTGTTTATTACGTTATTTAGGTACAGTCAGCGACAAATGTTTTCACCAGTCTTGTACCACTGTAACCCGCTTTACTGAGAAATATAGCACATTTCTATATTTCATTTCATTTTGTTAACAGTGTTACCAACATACCTATATAAAACAATAAGAACGACGTTATGGTATCTCTTATATTTCTCAGAAAAACGTGTTCAGTGGTATCATACTGGTGAAAACATTTGTCGCTGACTGTACATAACAGATACATTTGAGAAATACGATTCTAGAAATTCTATTTACTTCGCGTTTCACGGCGTTTTTTTTTTACTTTTATATCCTTAGTTTTTGGGATATTCATTAGCCGTTAACATTTTTATACATGTTTCTTTGCTTCCACTTCTTCTGTAGTCACAAATTGAAACCCGAAAAAACTGTGACGCCTCTAACGCAAAAAGTAGCGAACCGATTTTGATGAAATTTGAAATGAAGGGGTATATTGAAAATTCATCGACAAAATAAGCTTTTCAAAAAAATCCGAAACCGGATTTTTGGTAGCATTTTTTTCAGTAGCGGAATTTTGAAAATTTGAGTAGGCGATATGAAAGAAGACCATAATTCAAGGGAAACAGTGTTTTGGCGGTCTGTCTAACTTCAAAATGGCGGCCGCTATGAATGTTTAAAAATTTCGACTTTAATGCGCCATAACTCAAAAACCAGTTATCTCATCAGGTTTCGCAACAACTTGTTTGAAAGCCCTTTGGCGGTACTACACCATCAAAAAAAATTATTTCGTAAATGCAAAAACAGTCGAAAAGGCGCTCTTCCAAAACTGTTGAAATTTTTGAAAAATTATTACAAAAAAAATGGCCACACGACTTTGTTTAAATTTTCTATACTTATGCATTGGTATTAGCTACCTCTTTACTTTTTGTTGAATGCCAGAATTTCACTGTGGCGCCCTGTTCGAGGTTCTGAAAATATAGCGCCTTTATTAGTCAAAATATGTCACATAGTAACGAGAGATCAATAAAAAACCAATTAGGGCAGGCTGTGAAATTTAATTATATTAAATTGGTACTGTAGCCACATCAACAAAATGACATTTCTGACATGAAAATTTAAAACTGAACGCTCTTGTCTAAGTTTTTTATTTGATAATAATATTTTAATAATTTGATAATCAAATAAAAAACTTAGACAAGCGCGTTCAGTTTTAAATTTTCATGTCAGAAATGTCATTCTGTGGATGTGGCTACAGTACCAATTTAAAATAATTCAATTTCACAGCCTGCCCTAATTGGTTATTTTATTGATCTCTCGTTATAAGGTATTCGTATGGCTAAAATGTACGGTTGATGAGAAATTCGTGAATTTTGCATATTATGTTGGACTCTGACGGAAACGGATCGTCGGCGGTCGATAGCGATCGTCCGGCTTCGCCCACTGTAATTTCAAGCCGCTTACTATAGATAGATGCGTTTCTTTCTTCTGTACCTACATATCGAACCTTGTTTTCCACGCTACGTATTCAAGTGATTCCCAATGATGCCTCGCGAACTAGTGTTGAATACCAAAAACGAAATGTTTATTTTTAGTATGGGAAAGTGCAGGGGAAGTTAGCACCTCCATTTTTTTAGGTTTGAATTCGAAAATGTACCTACGAAAATACCCGATCCATAGATAGTGTAAGATAGTATCCGATAACAGGCTGTAACTCGAGATATATGTGTGCCACATTAATGAGAAACACCTTTTATACAGAAAATCACTCATAAGGGAATAATTAAAAATATATAGTTTCCAATTCCTACTGGGAACGGCACAATTGGGGAGCGGTAGCATGAATTCGCATTTTGCTGATATGTTGATATGCACCTAGGTCGAAAATTTGTGCAGTTTTACATAAAATCGATGCATTGAAAGTGGGCAGAGAAACAAACTTTTTATGTTAAACTACTGACCAAAGACATATACGATTCAAAGTCGAATTGTTTTATATTTTTGAAAGAATGTTGTTTTAAAAAGCACGTGAATATTCTTCGTGGAAAATTTCTTTCGAAATTAGGGTTCATTTTAAATTTGGTATCTATACTAGGTTTAGTAGAAATTCACAGATTTCTGCAACAAATGGAAAAAAATACTTACTTACCTATTTAAAATTCTGACGATTACAGAAGAACAAAGAAAACCAGGCAAAAAGGTCTGTAGCATCACTACAGTGGGAGTTACGATCGAAAATGTTATAATAGAACATTTTTTTCAGTAACCTGAGAAGTCGCAATTATTTACTCCTTTTCTCTAACTAGAAGTTATAATCATCAACCTAGTTAAATAATGATAATGAAAGATAACGTAGGTAAATAATGAAATTAACGATCTTCTCTAGCAACAAATCACAACTTACACTAGTATTTGCCGCCCCTCTAACAACACAGAAAGTAGACACCATTTCTAAATCACTTTCATTCAAGTTTGCTCTATTTTCTATATTTTTTAAATATTTATCCACACGTTTTGATTAACGTCTATTTTCTGAAAGTTGACAGTTAAAATCAACTTGTTTAATTGTGCTGTAGATACGGTGTTTACGGAATTTTAATCCTTAGTTTCATGTCTGCACTGGTAGTTGCTGGCTGTTGGTAATGCGACACCAAAGGTGGGATCAGCAGATCTTGGTGGCCACGAAAAATACACTCCTTTTAGCAATCCACCCATTATTTCTACTGTCGCTGCGTAATGTGCAGGGCAACTAACCATTTTAAACCACATAATTGCAACAGTTGCCAAAGTAATTTCGTCTACTCTAAAAAATGCAATAGCATTGTATTGATTAAAAAGTCTAAAAAAATGTGCATACTGATAGTCCAATGGAAAACTTTGGCGTCACGGATACAGTAGACATTTACATTACATCCAATGGGGATTTTGTTTGGCGTAGAAATTCATGTTTTGGAAATTTATGCGCCCAATAGTATTAAAGATGGCTTCCTCTGTCTACAAAATGCGTTTTCAATAGTTTTTTACAACAATGTTTTAGTTTGCTCTCAAAATCATTGTCGGTGTGCGACTGATGCACTTAGTTCTATTACCGAACTCTGTAGACTGATGTAATATAACATGATAAGGATGCAGTGTTGCTTCGAAATTCTGACAATTGTTGGTTGAAGTAGCGCCATTATTCTGGAAGGGATTCATCTTAATGTTCAACAAATGTTATGATTTTCATTGCGAACGAGACAACGTCTCCTATAGAAATTGATTAAGCCCTCCTGTGATATCTAGGCATGTTACTAATCGACGCAACATTATTTTCGACTTTAGCGGCCGATAGACTTCCAGCGGTTCTGTATACTAACTTTCTCAATTAGCATATAAGTATAGCACTTGCAAAACCTTGTATCGTCATACATTCTTAAGTAACAAAAACTTTAAAAGATATTAAAATTAGAGATAATGGAATACAAGCCGAGGCGTAGCCGAGTTTCGATATAGATATATTTTTGTGAAAGTACGTATATCAGAATGATAAGAAAACCATATTAGTATTTGCAATAATTTGAAATTGATGTGGTAATTTTGGTAATTAAATTAGAGATTATTTTAATTCAACAAAACTACGTTATTTTAAAATATATTACTATTTATACATTGATTATTTTCTCATAACTTCAATAAGTTAATTAGCAATGCTGCCATGTCTGATAAACGAAACTCTTTCTAATGCATTTGTCACATACGTGGGTGTCCAAGTGGCTAAGCCCACAAGATTGGAACGTTGAACGTGCATGGAATTGAGGGCGTTCTGTGCAAACAAACGGGGAAACATTAACACATGAAGTGAGGTTTGGTTATGCGTACAAAAAACTTGTTTACTACGAAAAGCTTGGTTTTAGATTCTCGTATAAAGACAAGATTGTACAAATGTGAGTTATACCAGTAGTTATTTTTCGCTAAAGTAAACTCAATGTGACGGCAACACATATCCAAACAGTTTCAATCTGATTCAAGCGTTTCGAAAATATTTACGCCCTTTACTTCCTATTTAGTGTTTACAATTTTAAATGATCTGTTGTATTTATTAAATATGTTTCAATAATGCTAAAATATTCTACTGCGTACCTGTAATTATAGGATATTATGTTAATAAAAATGATTTATATAACTGATTTGCAAATAATACCATCAATAGTAATGTATACCTACACACCACGTTTTCTATATTGTAATTCCAGTATAGAGGCACTTAACACTGAGATCGATTTTCCATAAATATTATTCAATATAGTTATAACAATAATTATAAAGTTATTTTTTATACTACCTATATTTTTGAAAATACCAATAAAGGTGTCTAAAAGTCTCAGAATGTTTCTGAAATATTTGTCTTGAAGTTAAATGAAATGTTAGAGAAGAAGGGTGTCAAACCTTCATGAATGTCTGGAAGTGATTTATTATGCTATAGTAGCTTTTTAACCAGTAAAAGATAAATCTTAGTTGCATTATAATAGGGAATCCACTGTGAACTGTGATGTCATAATATGGAAAATGCAATCAATCATACTGATACATAAAGTTTCAGATTTCCTATCTTAGCCTTTTGTTTCTTTAATAGAATTTAGTGATACCCCAAATAAGAGATTTCCATGTTGCATTTTGAGTAACTCATTAAAATAATTATGTGTATACCTACCGAGACGTTTGCTGAATGATTATTCGACATAAATTGAATTGTGTAGTAGAATTAAATGCTTCGCGATTCCCTATTTCAGGTATTTCATTAACAAATTCCCCGACTACAATTTTTTATAATACGCTTATTCAAATGCCAACATGTTCAAACAACTACTCAAGATTAAAACTTTTGCTGGTTTTGAAGTATATATTGGTTGAACAATCAATGAAGGACAATCAAGATAACCACAACACTAAGTTCCTGAATTATTATGTTACAATTTTAATTTCCACTCTATAGTAATGCAATGACAGGAAAAGATTCTACGTACAGTGTTTTTGATTTCATATAGCGATATAACGTAAGTAGGTATATAATTTTTTGTGAATTATACCTACTTTTATTATAACTATGCCCATTAAAGACCGAATGTACTTTAAAAAGGTAATAGTGTGGCGGAAGATCTTTTAAGATGTTCAAAAGATAAACTTACCTAGCTAAGATGGCCTCTGCTAGAAACAATATACAGGGTGCCCAAGCCAAGGAGCACATGTATGGGGATTTCAAACCGGTAAGAGTATCGGGGCTTCAGTCCGATGCCAGGGTAGTATTTATATCAAGATACCTTGGAAATCAAATTGCTTACCTGCATGGAAACGTAGTGTTTGTATTGCAATGCAAGTGTCACTATGAAGTGCAGTCGAGCTCAGTCGTTGTACAAAATGACTCCTCCCACACAGATTTTCAGCAATGTGATTGGTGAAAATCAATTTGGACCAACCAATGAAATAATTTTGGTTGTCTGGATTTTGTATAAAAAGCGGAGCAAATTCAAAAAACATAGAGAGTTTAGTTGGAGTGATCTCACTTAACTACTCTCAACATAACCTAGAGGTTTCCTCAGGTCTTCCCATAATAATACATTTATTCAAGCCTTCTGGATGTTATGAAGAAATGAACTGCAACAAGCACGATTCTACATCATACTAGAATTCCAACATCAGTTTCACCACTTCATCCATCACCAGTCAAGCAGACTTCTTCAACTTTACATTCGGTTGTCAACAATCAAGAATCAGTTATTTTGTCCAAGGAAGATCCTTTAGAAATTCCCTCTTCTGTTGGTTACCATCTTGAACCTCTCAAGATATCTTTAACCAGCATCATTAGAATTTCTCCATTCTTCTTATCCAACTTGGAACCTCGAAGATTCATTGTTAGATCCAATTACCGAAGATCTCAAGAAATTGAAGTACCTGAAGACCTATCACAATTTCATCATTGTTGGGATCATTTCCCTCACATGTATTAAAGTTTTCTTTAACAATATTAATAAAGGGTATCTTTACCCTCTTTACAAGAATTTTATTAACTGTTGTATATAAGTTGTTCTGATATAATAAACATATTTGATAATCAATTGGAGTCAGATTAATTCAATATCACCAATAAGAGTACGCAAAACACCTACAAGAGATAGAGATTCGGTTAAATGAGAAGAAATTTTCAGCGACTACTACGACCACTATTCAAATTTTATAAATTTTCCGCAGTTTTCAGTACAGACTGAAAAATCTAAAATTTTCAGTTCTGTGTAATTTGATTATTGTAGGACATAGCGAAAAACACTTTTTTCTCCTTTGCACTGATATAAGGTTTGATGAATGTATCTTAATAAATAGTGGAGTTATAATAGAAAAACTGATTTTTTGAATTTTTTCATAGTAGACCACGAAAAATATTTTTTGCAGTGGGGTAAAAATGTTTTTGCGTATAGCTCTGTTGTTAATGGAGACAGACCAACCAAACCAAGTTACGTAGTTACCTGCCCTAGTTATATTGAATTGTCTCAGAAATACGGGTGTGGGTAGAATTTCGAACACACCTTTCTATACCTTTTCAACTTCAATTTTGAACAATAAAAGGATAATTCTGGAAAATGAAAAATTAATTTCGAGAAACATATTAATGTTATTTTCAACAGCATCAACTATGTTAGTGTGTATACATACCTGATACCCAAGGATATAGTTTCCATATTGTAAATAGTGTAGCAGGAAATTTGACATTTTGTATTTTTGTATCATACAACAAAATTCTTATTAATATAAAAATCAGGAACCAAACATTTCTCTGACGCCATTCATCGAGTTCTGTTCCCTGGAAGGCCTCTTGTGTAAATAACCATCGCACATTGAACGGTGAAAAGCGAACTTCCATCATTAACCCAACACTAACTAACAACGCTTATTAACAAAGTTATAGAAACCGGCGACTTTCCAGAATGTTTAAAAGCTGAGCTAATACCTATACAGCGTGTTTCAAACTAACCGGACCAACACGGTGGTAATTGTACTATAACTTACTAGGAATGCATAACTTAAATTTTTTTTTTCATATTAGTGAATACTTTTCTCGCAGTGATCCTCCAAAGGCAAGAACTAACATTTACAAAATCTGTTTTATTAATTACGTTATGGAAAAACTGCCTTAGTTCAACATTAGAATTAACAGCTTTTTTCCCTTGTGATATTCTTTGTTGATATTACACGACCCGTTATTATTTTCTTGGTTATTGAAAGTTGATTAAATTTGGTCTAAAAATAACTGCAAATAACGCATGAGAATACGTAGTTGTTTTCATGGAAACAACATCACGATATTGTATACTATAGCTTTGATTTCATATAGAAATTAAGTTTAGGTTTGTGTGCAGCGTTGCCACATTAACAGTTCTTCAGGACCACCTTCCTGGGTGCAGGGAAATATCTTAAGAAAACAGAAAGTAGTTTCAGTATTAAAATTTATCAAACTTTCACGCACTGCACGTTTTTTCCGGTGGGTTTGACACGCCCCGTATACGAGGATGGGGAGAAGGTAATTATAGAACAATTGCTCTTCTAAATATATTTTCAAAAATAATAGAAAAGATCATAAAGCAAAGAATCGAAAGATTTATAAAAATCACAGGAGGATTTGAGGAGGCTCAGTATGGATTCTAAGAAAAATTAAAACACTCAAGCAGCGGCTATGGACGTATTAAATTATATAAACAAAGAATTACACAATGGAAAATACGTTTTAGCGGCATATATCGATCTAAAGAATTCTTTCGACACTGCTCTTAGATCTGCTTGCGGATATAGGGATCAGGGGTATTCCAAATAAACTGATAAGAACATATTTAGAAAACCAGACAGCAGCTGCAAAAATAAATAGAGTTGCGACCAGTAAACGAAATATAGGGAGGGAAGTACCCCATGGGCCATGGGCCATGAGTCAGTCTTTGGACCAATATAGTGGCTACGTTCCGAAATCTACTGACACTGCTGGCAGTACTTGGGGATAGCAGTACTGAATGACACTGTTCCGAAACTGCAATCGGAGAAATTACTGACTTATTTGGGAACATGTTCGGAACACAAAATGAGTTAATCCCCTCCGCAATAATCATGCATATAACCTAACTTTTTAAAATGGCTTTTGCTACTATCGTTCCGCCTATTGTTGAAAATATGATTGAAAATTTAGTTGACTCAAGTTCAGATTCAGAAGATGACGTAGAATTGATAATAACCTATTTCTGCTCTTTGAAAGTCTTCAACGGTTAAATCAATAGCATATTCTTTATTGGGGTCCCCATCAATAAATTGATATGTTATTCTGTTCTCGGACTTTTTCACACAAAATTGAACTCTTATATCTTATTGTGCATACAATAGGAGCAACATGCTGTCAAAATGGCATCGCTGGTAGGAGCAGTCTCGAAGATGCGGTACGTTACCAAAGCATGTAACAAAACAATCACCCGCAACTTACGTGATAACAGCATGGACCCAGAAAACCGAATACGTCACAGAGTAGAAAGAATGATGAATAAAGTCATGACAACGAAAATATCTCAGCAAACAGCATTTCAACATGAGATACAGAACGCCAAACAAGTGCACAAAAAAATTCCGTTGTGGGTAATACATATTTTTTAAGAAAAGTGCAGGTTGAATGTCGCAAGGTTGGCATTATTTGATCGCCTCAGTATAGTATATTGACTTTTATATTGTATCAGTTTATGATCGGAAAGCGAACAGAAGGATCATCTCAGCTTTTATGCCTCGGTTATTAAATGCGGATGCTAGTAATGAAACAACATCCCGTTATTTCGAACAAAACTGAACACGCTACGTGTGCAGAAATTTGCCGAGCATAGTTGGCGAAGATGAAATATCGTAACCGATGCAAGTAATAATACCTTCTGAGCCTTGTTCAAGATCCCAGCAATAAAGGACTTTATAGTATAGTTTTTTTTTCAAATTTATATGTTATTTTTTCATTTTGTGTAAAACGTTTATATTTTTTGTTATTTGGGAAAAGTGAAAGTTAGTAACCAGCTGAAGGTGGATGGAAATTTTTCAGATGTGTAGGCAAGTGTAAAAACTTAAATAAAAGTAAAAATATCAAACCGAATATCAACCAGCCAACACATTTATTCTATATATTTGTTGATGGTCGCATTCATGAGTAAATGAGGATTTGCAACGTTATAGTAATCGCTATTCCTCTGACTAAAAAAACAGTTTCATATATTTTAATATATCGTACTACTTGCATTTAAAATCAACTCCGACATCTTACCTTTGAAAAAAGAAACTGATGCAATTATTGATACAATTGCCCATACTTTTGTTTCGAACAATTATTACGACTCCTTTTTTCAAGACTTCAAAGAAAGAGCGAAAAATCGACCCTTTGAAATTCCGATGACATTGCCAGCGACTACCACAAGAGTGGTTTAGTTACTTATACTCATGATTTACTAACTTGTAATGGATGTAAAACATTTTAGGTATACGGATCCAGGAAAGCAATTAATTATTACAAATGGTAGTACCTACTACACGGTGCTACATACTGAGTGTGGGGATATTGCTATGCAAAAAGATGAAATGGGGTTTTTCTGTAATATGAAGATATGCGAATTTGGTTTGAAACAAAATCTAACAAGATAAAGTTATGTATAAAGAAGTTTTAGCTACCTACGAAACTTGTTACTCGGAAAGAAAGCCTTTGGCAGTTAATGATTAACCCTTTTCAGTCTGAAGTATGATGGCAGCAAGAGCTGCGTTTTGTGGTGAACGCATGAAAGCGATATCTAAGCGTTTTTACTCGAGCGGAAAATCGAGCAACGGATTTGAGGAACATGTATACTGTACACTGTACAGTATCGAGCAAAGTCTGCTTCTTGTTAATATATGTTTCAAATGTATGCTGATTAAACAATATACGCGATATGAACCAGTCTTAAGATGAACTTCATATTTGGCAGACGAACGATAACGATTGTCGTTAAATAAACGAGTATGATAAGGTCCAATTATAGGGTCGAGTATCAAAATATTATTGTGGTAATACAGGTTGGTTTTGTTTACTTAAATTTAAGGGGTCTTTTTGATCGTTCTAACGGTTCCAAATGTACTAAAATATTTTGAAAAATTTCCTGATATAATGTTTATAAAAAAGATTTATTAAACTACAAACCGCATAAAATATTATATTTTTTCGATTGTCAACCATACGGGAAGGAAAGAAACTATAGCGCTTGATAGTTAAACAGAAAAAAATGGCGCCCATTTCAAATAAGAAAGTTGCTATCAATATCTTGAAAACCTCCATTTTGAAAAAAAATTTATAACGTTTTTAAATCGGGCTAATCGAATCTAGTAACTTTTATTTGAAACTTTTCTAGATAAATATTAAACTTACGCAAATATTCCACTTTTTCAAAATACGAATTTTTCAGTTTTTTCAAGATAACAACTGAACGAGCGAAAATTTGTAATTTTTCTAATCGGGATATGAATCAGTATGAGAAACTGTAAAACATTGCCTATTTAATATTAAAATTTTTTTGAGATTAATTAGTTGCAGCCAATTAATAATAATAATAAAAAAAAACAACGAAAAACAAGAGTTTTTCAATGGCAAAAAATATATTATATATTTCGGTTTTTATAAAACCTTCTTCAGTATTAAAAGTTGATAAAGTTACATTCTGTAAATAAAAATAAATAGATAAGTGAAAGGAATCTTCCTCAAAAAACTTTGTAAAATCTTACCTGATAAGAATTAACTACGAAATAAAAACAAAAAGAAGGAAAAAAATTTTTAAGAAAATTGTTTTTCCATCACAGAGAAAAAACAAATAAGAAAGGTGGAATTAACACACCTAAACACTTTTATTAATTTCATTTTGAATACAATTTAATTAACGATAAGCAATTTTATACACGACGCGACGTCAACTATGTAAAACTGCAAATGTAAATTTAAATACGGTTGAAAGCAAGATATGATAATTTTATATGTAAAAGGCTCATATAAACAAATAATCAATATATCAAAAGATTTTCATAGCGTCATTATTTTAAACGTACAAGAAATCTAACAGCAAGGAAAAATACTGTCTAAAGTTCACAAATCCACTGAATTTCGCTCACCCAAAAATGGGAACCCCTATTTACATTCGCACTAAAAAGATTGAATATAAATAACAGAACACATCAATTCAATTAATATTTACTATTTCTATAATTATGGATTTTAACAATCTAACGCTTGAAAACGTCAATTAATTAAATATGTATTGGTTTATTTTTATTATTTTGTCTTTCCGTTGATAGAGGAACTATAATGTGAAAGCGACACCTAGAACCTAGAAAAATGTTGTATCGCCAATTTATGTTTATTATTTCTAGTGTTTTTAATTTTTGACATTTTTTAGGGATCGTATTTTAACCCCTTCCGATCTAACTGAATGTGCAATAACGGGGCGCAGTCTAGCGGTAAAGTGAAGAGACTTTTAACCGCCCATTACAGACGTCGGTGGTTTAAATTTCCCGAGGAACGGGCGAACGCCCATTCATATAGGTGCGATTATTTCTGTTTGTTTTCATGGCTTAAATTTAGCGGCTAATTCAAATTTAATCAATGAAAAATGGGGATTACAATCGTTCAACCATATGAATATGTCTCTTTCGTCTGAATAGATAGAGGGACATACCACCCTCGTAATACATGTGAAAAAAATAATGTTAAGTGAATGAATGGTAGTGGAAAAATGTTTGCTACAATATAGTAAACACGATCTCGAACAACAAACTTTCTTTATTCAAGTTCAAAGAATAAAAAAGTTATTATGTGTTCACTCTGTCGTTGAAGGCACTGTAGTATATTAGATTTTAGAACATTTCATACGTTTTACCATAATGTCAAAACTTTTAAATTGTTCTGTTTTCTTGCTTCGGTGCTCACAGTTTTTGCACCACTTAACGAATTATTGTTGAGGAACGATCCTTGTTTTTGTGAAACATATCTATGTTTCTAAATCGGTTGCTACACCGCCCTGTCGTAAATTACGCGGTGCGTTTCTAGCCGGCGGCGGCAGCGTATCGTATCATCAAATATAGTGGTAGTTTATATCTTGAAATCTGGTGTTGTCGCCAGCTACTTTAGAGCTCATGATTTATAACACATGTGCGGTTAAGTGCTGCAGTTTACACAAAATATGTTGCAAATCATAGCTATCTTCCACTTGCTTATAAGCGATTAGTGTTGTGGTAAAATTAGGGGAAGCATAAAGTACTATGCTTTGTCAGCTAGAGGTTGACGTCAACGTTCTGCTTTTGTGTGAAACCTGCTTGATGTATTTGCTTATCCATAGTTTTTAGTAATCAGAATTTCATAGTTTTTTTTATAAAACTCCGTATACATAATAATTATAACACCTATTTGATTATTATGTAATATCAATTTTAATGAGATGGTTGAAACTTTTTCAGATTAAAATTGTACTTTATTCTTATACAGTGTGTCCCACGTGTGCTGTAATAAATACATCACTTATTATATATTTACTATATTTACTTAGGAATCTACCCATGGTTCCTGTGGAGCTCTATTTGTACAGACAGTTGTGTGTATGGTACTACGATCAGTTTTATCAACAAATTTGAAGGTGCATTTAAGTTTAACATTTAACATTATGTGCATTGCCATCACTGTTAACTGAAACACTTTAACTTAAAAGGACGATTATTTTGACACATTAGCCTACCTAAGATATATTTTAATGTATAAACATGGTGTTAATTAATGCTCCAGCGAGACGAGACAGGACGAGAAATAAAACGTTTCTCCATTTCTATTTCAAATTGATATTACCATGCTAATATCTCGAGAGCTTGCTCGAGGGATATTTCCTAACGGCAACATTAATTGAGAACAGAAAGAGGAAAAGTATTTAGAATATACAGAAAGTGATTGAATAATAGTTCGCACGGTTTTTAGAGTTGTTTTTGTACTTACCCTATTTTTAAACCTAAAACGTCAGTGTGACATTCGAAAAAAATAATCTATAATGAAAAAGTCATTTGTTGTTATTTACGGTTACCACTGATATCATCCTATCACGGCCAATAGGAAAACGATACATCAAATCGAATAGACTGATTTATTATTAGAGGTGAAATTTTACCAATTTGCAATGAAGACGGTATATTCGAGACACCGGCGGCTGCAGCGTGATTGGTTTGTTTAAAAAAAATAAATTCTATTGGTGTATTACATATGAATACTATAATCATACAGGGTGATCATTTGAAAACGATGCACCCTTAATACCTCGCGAACCATACAAAATATCAAAAAAATTAAAAATACGTTTTTATAAAGAATGGGGGACACTCGATAGCGTAATACCCATCGGGCTAGTACTTAATATAAAATATAATACAAACATAAAAATAGTTTTGCATATTATAAGTAGATAGAGGGTAGAGCTAAGCCCATTTCCTAGATAGTTCCTTAAAAGAATAAAATGTATTCTAATTGAAAAACGAAGGAATTTGTTCATTTATTAAAAATAAACAAAGCTACAATTTATATTTACTTAGTAGGAACTGTGAACCACGTCGTGGGGCACATTTTTGCATTTATGGAAAAACGCTTAAAGCGAAAGTTTAAAAAAATGCTAACAATTGCTCTGCACTTACTTTTAAATTTAACGCACATTCAGTTATACCTAACAAATTGTTGCACTTAAAAGTTTTCAAAGTATTTTAATGCAGCACCAGTTATTACTTCAATGAATTCGAGCTTTGCAAAGTCTGTGCGGAAACAGAGTTTCCAAGTTTTGCTTTTGGGGTGGATTAACAAACCTTGACTAAAGCGGATTAGAAGCCTTTTGAATTTATTGGTTTTAGCTAGATTTTCCAACGATGTAGTAATAAACCTGATGGTATTGCTAATTTCAGTTAAAAGTATAACGCTTGTTCTAAAAACAAATTGTTACGTGCACAATTATTAATAAGACAATTTTAGCTGACTGACTACGTAATTTCGTAACAAACTCTTTCGATTTTGAAAATTGTAACCTAGCATGTTTTAAAATAGCAAATAATTAAATTAGTATTTCAAAATAAAAAGAGCATCTTTAAAGTTACATATTTGTATCACAAGGCCACAAACAGCACATTTGCGAGTGCGAGTAAGGTTGCAGGGCGAGGCGGAACGCCGAGTCCTGCAAGTGGGAGCACTCGCAAAACTGTTTCTGGACGTGTAAAGATTTTTTGTGCCGATGTTTGTTTAAATAAATAAAATTTACATTTAAATATTTAGTAATAGGATTTTTTTTGATTTTAAAATCAAGATTCCTTCTTTCCTAGTATTTATTAAATTAAATTAATTTGTTTTCTTACAATTTCCGTTGACGTTTATTTATAAATTTCATTATCTTTGATTTAATAATGGATACACCGGCGCATATTAAAGATTATATTCAAATCACCACAGTGGCTCAAATAGGTAATCGTATTTATAAAATTTTGCTAATTTATTTGTTTGATCGCCTCGAACCGCGATGCATAAATTTGACTTTGACAGATTGAGTCGACGCTGCCAACCAATAACCTAAAATTCTTACTTTTGCCGGCCTAGGCCGGAGAAACCTCTGTTTCTGGCGGATTTCGCGATGCAGAAACTCAGTGATGCCGACCGGAGGCACAAAAAGGTTATTAACAATTAATAAGTAAGCAACAATTTCATTTTTCTTATTATTATTGTATAAAGCTTCTGGATAATCCTGTCAACAGACATGGTATGGCTAGGTGCGTTGGCCTTCTAGATCGTAGATTCTTTTGGGCAGGGCGTTCTTTATACTGATATACGGACTCAAGTGTGTCTTAAAAATTTGGTTTTGCGAGGGGGTACTCTTTCTGAATACGGACGTGATCCCATTAGGACAAAACCGCAACAATCAGATTTTGAATTGATCTTCAAGCTAGTGTTAAAAAATTTTGGGGCCATTACAATTCTACAATAGAAAAACTGATTAATAGTTTACGAAAAGTTCAGCTTAAAATCGTAATCGATATTACGAAGGCATGCATGTAGGGCATGCTCCCGCTCAAATACTTAAAAAATTCAGGAATACCGAAAAATGCAGTTTAGCAATGTATGGATTACCTTCGCAATAAACCAGTAACAAGTTCATTTTGGTTGTAAATAAGATACATTTGTAAACATTTTTAAATTTTATTATTGCTAGTGTTTTTACTAGGAGATACCTAATGAGACAGTAAATCAAAAACCATTTAAAGTGACAAGAATTGTGGGTATATGAAAAACAACCGGTACGCTGCACTGTGTAAATTCATTTCAAATTCAACTCGGAGCGATATTGAAACATAATAATGCTCGTTAAATACGGTCAAAAATATTTTCATCTCTAATGTTAGTGTTAAGTTTTTCATATGTGCATAAGATTGGCCTAGCTATATAATATTTTTATAATTTATGAGACTATATTATAGTACCTATAATAGGTACTCGTTTTTCGTATTTATTAATAAGATAGTGGATTGTTTGTCCTGTCAGTTACAATGAATAAATTAAAAATAAAATGGAATTATGGAATATAATATTATGTTTAGGTGTATTGTGTATGTGACTTGTAATTAAATACAATACTTATTATAATATCATCTCTATAAAAACAGCAGAGCAAGATCGAGTTAAAAACCGATTTATTACTGAACACAAAATTTGTTTTTTACGATATATTGGGTTGAATGAATATTTGCAAAGCTTGCAGTTTAATTTTAAATTGCTGTTTATTTGATTTAGAGCTTTGAATCGGAGATTAAGCTTTAATAAAATTTTATGACCTACCAGAAATTGTATTCAAAATTTTGTACATTTCACTTTGATGCTCGTGTTTGCCCCGCTTCATTAAAAGAGGTAAAGTAATTTTTTGTTGATGCTGTTGGGGATAGGCATCAAGTTTAAAGTAAATGAGAAAACGAAAATAAGTAAAGATCGTTGTATATTATAAACAACTCAAATCGGGAAGTGGTTTTAATAACTTGATTGATGGATAAATTAGTGTTATATTAATAATCGATTGACAAGCGAAATGGGGTACGCCTGTGTAGAATATTTTTAGGTATAAATAAAAAGTGAGTGATGAAATTTATGTCAAAAATATTAGTGACAGCAGCCATTAAATTTCCAGTTATGTTATCGTCTCTAGAGAACATTATCTAATTTTATTGAACAACTTAGAATACCACACACTTCATTACCATTATTAATAAACTTTGGTAAAAACCTATGAATTTTGCAATCTTAATAATTACCTAACCTAAATTGTATTTTTTATCATGTTTAAATATAATCTTGTAATTGATGCAGGTTAATAATGTTAATATTTTATTAGTACCTACTCCGAATTTCTAAATCTTCTTTGTTGACTCGGTATGCGGGTGGCATCGTAGCTCTATGGTTCAAGCTTTCAATAGCTCCCTTAGGATTTAGAATTTATTGAATCCAGGTAACACGTCGCGACATCCGCTTTACTTTGAATTTATAAAATGATGGCAAGGAGCCCGGAAGTTGAAAACTCCATTAGATTTTAACGTGAACGTGAACCTTATAAATATAGGATAAAATAAAAACCGTTATTTACATAAACGTATGCCTTAGGATAAGTTGAAGTAGTACCTACAGTTAACTAAATGCATTTGATAGTCAAGATGGTAATGTTATTTTAATGAGTAATAGGTTTTACCGACGTCGCTAACTATTGCATAGTTGAGAATGGCCTAGTAATAATAAAAGAGATATTAAAGTGCGTATAATAGCAATAATAGCTGCAATAATACCCTCTTTGTGAAATGTGGCATTGTTTTGCATCTGCATAAACAAAATACGTTCTACTATCTTCCCTATTTGCATATCAAAAGATAACCAGCTTGTCTACTAGTCCGACTTTATTCAAACAGGGATAAGATGAATTACAATAATTGTAATTAGCAGAATGTTTGGGGTTATATAAGGGGGGTTGTTAAACTGTAATGCAAACTCGTTATAGAGTTGTACCCTCGAGAGCGAACGCTTAATTTTAAGAGAATTCCTATAGATGACAACGCCTCCAGGTATAATCGTTTACAACTAAAAATTCTAAGATATTGTTGGTACAAGGAAACACAAGATTTTTTATTTTAAGATAAAATTGAAAAATATAACCCTTTAAAATAACTGCAACCCAATTATTCTATTATTTTATAGGATATTGTTATTGTCTTTACATTATTATGTAGTTGAAATTTTTACTATATTTTCATAGTACTACTATTACTTAATAAACTATGCAATTATTTTTGTTACTACTACAACGGAGAAATTATCATGTACTAAGGTTTTATACAATTATTCATTACTACTCTTTTGAATTGCCGTTCCGCAGACCAATTATTTATCAAAACATTAAATTTGACCCAATGCCGCCCGATTTTGCAAATCATGGCATGTCATATTTAAACATCGCAAAGTTTTGAATATTAATGTTTTAAAATCAATAATCTGAATTTTAATTTTATTATTATTATCACGTAGGATCGTGGCTACCTCGGTGGGTAAACAACTACACGCTTAAACCTGATTTATAGTTCGTCAGTAACAGTAGTCCACTCCAGTAGCCGTATCAGTAAGAAAATTGAACATAAAATAGGATTTTAAACGTTTCAACCGAAATACACTGATTGTAGGTTCCACCTACAATTATTGCAGTTCGAACTTACAATTGTAGGTTACAACTTACAATTGCAGTTCGTATGTACAATAATTGTAAGTTCAAACTTTCTTAATTGTGTGAGACTGCACTCCACGTGGCTCTCGAAGCAATAGATAATTGTAGGTTCCAGTTACAATTGTAATTTATAACCTACAATTGTAGGTGGAACCTACAATCGTTTACTCAGAATTACAAAAATCAGACTATTTAGGTTGAAAGGTTTAAAATTTGTTGCTGGCCCCTCTACGCCTTCGTAGTCTTTGTTCATGTCAAGACTTGTTCGTATCGCGTATTTTCGGGTACTTGTGTACTATAACCGGAGATGCGCGATGAGACCAATAGCTTACCCATTTTGATGTGAATTGATACGTTTTCCATTTTGAGAAATTTTATTTTGGTTTTATATTAAACATCTTGTTCCTTTGCATGTTATTTGGAAAAGATGCACAAAATTGGATTTAGATACAGATATTAGATACTTTCATATATACTATAACTAAATGAACTTAAAAGATACAATGTACCTATATAGCTAGATGCACGATTTAAATAGATTTATCTAGATGGTATCCAACACTGGTAATAATGATAACGAACTTTAATGAAAAATTAATCACCGCAATTAATGCTTGAAAGCAATATAACGTAAATTTCTAACCGATAATTGCTATTAATTTACATATTTATTAGTTTACTGAAACAAAAATTCACTTTCATAAAAGGATCTCTTATAAATGTTCAAAAATATTACAAAACTGCAGACATATACGAATAAGTACTGAAATACAGGAAAAGGCTGGTAATCGCATCGTTTACATAGTCAATTCAGAAAATTCTGAACATTAAAGTTTAGCATAAGAAAAGTAAGAAACAATATGAAAGATTATCAAAAAATCGGTGGAATAATGGTAGGATAGCATAATAATTGCAAGATTATGGCCTTCGAGATATAGGCGGATTATTACTCAAATCTGCAAAATTTCTGTATTATATATTACTACATAAGGAGATATAGGATTTGAACGAGTTAATCAATCCCATACAACGAAAATTATCTACAGTAATAGAACTTTGCGGTTATAGGATAACGTGTTTCATATAAATAACAATTTATATATAGGTATATTACTCTACCAGTACTTAACTGGTATGTTATAAGGTCATAAACGAACCATTATAGCAATTTCTCAACGATTTGTTTTTGATAATTATATTCAAATTACTAAACTACGCTATAGCGTTTCTCTCAGTAGACTGTAGCATTAATTAAAGGAGCGATAACGTAGCTTTAATGAGTGTCATTATATACGTATAATTAATCAACGGACGCAGATGACGCCTTACTTCGTCACCGCTTATTCAGATAATGACAGCGACTCATTTTGCTAGCTAACTTTCTTCAGAAATTTGTTTGCTATTTCATATTTCTTTGTTTCCACTTATTATCTTATACTTATGCTTTAATACAGTATACGTATATGTGCTTAGGTAGTATTTTAGGTAATCACTAATCACTATTGTTATTCTATTCTATATAGTAAAACAAAATTGACAGTTTCATTATGCCGTTTCATGTGCCGCTGTTATATTATGACGGTTTGTTAAAGATTTTGCTGTAACAACTAAGAAGCTATATCCTGAAACCTTAACGATTTACATAAAATACCTTCTGTCTCATAGCGTAGAAACGCAATCGAGTTTAGAGGAAAGCAGATAGCAGACCTTATACATTGTGAATATTAAAGAGAGGGCAATATTTACGTAGTTTGTGAAGAATTATTAATTAAAGCTTTGTAAACTTTGCAACACACCACGGTTGTGTGCGTAATCATGAACTTTCCTCGGACACGTCGATTTTGCTTTTTAAAAAGACCCTTGTTCCTATACCTGCGCATTTCCGATGTTCATTTGTTTTCGCGTGATGACGTCGCGGATATTTTTTTTAACGGAACCCCTATATTTTTTTAGCGGATTCGTGCACACCTCAACTTGCTGAATTCGAAAATGTACCACTTTAATACTTTATTTGTACATCTTCCCGTGAAAAAAATAATAACCGATTCGTAGTAAGAACAACAAATTAAATCATGTTATGCTTTTTCTCTGCTTCAAAACAAATTTCGTGTGTGGTCTTTTCTATTGTGGGTTTCTACTCTTCTACAGTGTCTTCATTAAAGATTGATACCCACGTGACCTTTGATCTGTGGTGTCCTTGGGAGTTTCAGATTTAAATGTTGAAGTCAGGTAGAATTGGTACTCATTGTAACTAAATTAAGTAACTAAAGTGTCAATGTCTGCCCTAATTTACGTACATACAATCAGTTAGGGAATTATTGGATGAAGGTTTACCAACTATGTAAGTTGGGTTGCCTATATTTTGTGGTCACGTGGGTATCAATCATTAATGAAGGCACTGTATAAGCAGTGTTTATGTTTTCAAAAGTTTTACCCTACATTCATCATAATTGACCTTGTTTTAGCGACTAATTGCTTTTGGTTGATGAAAGGTCCATAAGTCCTTGTAGGTATCAATTTGATCTCCTAAAACGGTAACGGAATTTAATGGGAATTCTCTGAAAGAACAATCAAAGGAAACAATTTTGTAAACAGTCCCTATGTGCTACAAAATATCGAACAAGAACAATACGTACGAAAACTTTTGTGGAAATATATAGCAAGCGGTAATAAAAAAGTTTAGCGACTCGGTAACTACACGGGGGAAATCTGTTTAAAGAAACTGCAGACAACTCGTTTTTGTTATCGAAAAATAAATTATTGATAAAAGGCTAGGGTGTGCGGTTAAAATTAGTAGAAATCCTTTATAAAATGAATTAGGGTCTGTGCGATTGTCGAATATAATAGGCCAGTCCATTGAGTTGAAAAATTGAAAAGTAAATCATTAAGAATAATCATCCCGGTATTTTCTCATCCATTCGAACGGTGTCAGTTTAGTGTACACATTTCTGTTAAGAAGTTACAAATATTGATAAGATTTACAAAAAGTGTTTAGCAACCAAATGTCTATAGTAAAATTCATTTACTTACGTAATTTTCTTAAAACGTTAATCAAAAAGTTGCGTCTGAACGCTATACTATAAAATATTTCGTATCTCCCATACGAAGAAATATATCCTTGATAGATGATTTAAGTGTTACATCTACGCCGTAAGGACCCATTGTGCTACTAGGGTTGAGACTTTGTTAAAAGGAGAGGTCCGGATAGGATAAGTATTACAGAGTCCTGTTCTATCAAAACGAATGGAATAGGAATACCATTTAAGCCTGTATGAGTCAAAGATATTATCGTACTAAAAATTAGTTTATTTATCTTGTACAGATGAAAACATTGTTGATGATGAAAATTACTTAGTTTTAGTGTCTACTTGGACCGCCAGGACCCATCGTGTTTTCCTTGGATGGAGACTCGCTCCACTAACAAGTCGGTGGCAAGGGCGAAAGACAAAAAGGTATTCATTGGTGTGTCCTGTACCTCGCTTGGTTGCCAGAAAAGGAAACCAAGGAGTTTGCTCCTTACGGCCGCAGGTGCTAGGCACCTACAATGGATGTGTTCGGCAGTTTCCTCCTGATCTTTCACGCCATTTTACCCAAATATCGCCAGTGTGCTTCTGGACAAAATAAAATGGAAATCGGATTATAATATCACAGTATGAATCATACTTATATGAGCTAGCAATACGAATTACTACGTTACGTAGTTACGAATTACTTTTAAGAAAACTGGAGTAGCTTATCATTGCAGTGTATTCTCGAATTTGCATGAACAAGTTCTCATGCGATAAATGTAATTTTTCGCATGGAAAATTTAACGCACTAGTTTGAGTTAATACTGCTGTTGCTGTAAGATTGTTACATACCGAGTGTTAACCACCAAACCTGGCCATAGGACCTATGCAGCATGCAATACTATGCATGTTTCAAAAAAATATGAATTGCCTTGAAATATTTTTGTTTAATGTCATGTTGCCAGCTTATTTTTTTAATGAAATTGCGTTATAAGTCGTGCTGTAATTTGTGTTATAAACATGAACCATTCAATTGAAGAAAGGGTGTTCATGTTGAAACCTTTTATTCTGGAAATAGTCAAAAATGAAGCCCTCAAAATGATAATAAACAAAAATATTTCAAGGCAACTCATATATTGTTTGTGAAACATGCGTAAGTACTATGGCCAGGTTTGGTGGTTAACACTCGGTATAAATGAACAACTATTCAAATTTCGTGACAGTACACAATTAAGGTATTTCAACACCTAGAATGTATAACATTGATTATTAAAGATAATGGTCGTTATATTCATGCCATATACTGTTAAAGGTACTAGTTTAAAATATTTGTTTTTCGATATTCATAGGTTCATATTTAATATTATAATATTCGTAGAAGCAAATACACATTACATGCACGTGGAAACCTTTTAGTTAGTATACGAGCGGCAATTAACTGGTGGTTGAATTATTTCCAATAGATTTTCAGACAGCGATGTTCGAACCGCTCAAAGTGCTTAAAGGCATTACCGTGTAATCACTCAAGCTCGAAGCACTCTGCAATAACTGTACTCAAGGCAACTATACTAGTTCTGCATCTATTGTACAAACGGATACTTTGCTTTGAACTGCAAGTTCTCTTATTAATAAATGAAGTGCATGAAACTCATTATAGCGAAAACAATTCGTAATACCTTCCAAGGTAGCTGTGCCTATGTGTTGTCAATAATTGAGGCGACTCCGATTACAAACTTATCGGTTTACATTACATTACTCCAATCCTATAATGTTTGGATAAGTACTACACCGTGTGTAGAATTGTTATGTGTAGGTACCATGGAGTTTTGAATTTCAATGGTAAATCCGTAATTAGGAGTTGCTCCCTAATTAATTTGAGGATACATATTATGCATTTACTAGAGATTTTTTTTTTGTATCTGTGCAGGTACAGTGTCTTCCACGATGTGGTTTACGATAAGTATAATTTATAAATTATAGTAAGTATTTGTATTCTGTTCAGAAAGTACCTACTTATCTGTAGAACTTAGGACTGCTTGTTTACAAACTGATTTTTGTCGTATAAAATAAATTGTTAACGTTTGCAATTTGCTTAAAGACTCGTTCACTAGTAGGGAATCAAGCTACTTAAACAAGTCATTGGCTTCCAGTGGTATAGCGTCGGGGAAGCCCGGGGGGGGGGGCACACGCTCCACCACTTTTTCATAATAAATTAATAAAATAAAAATTTCAATAAACTAAACTCGGGACAAGATAAATTTTACACAATTTAGTAAGTTTCAGGATATAAGTGGTGCATTTTTAAAATTAGTGAATTATTTGAAATAATTTTATCGAGTCCGATAATTTTCGCTTCCCCAGAACCTCCATTTTCGACGTTACGCCGATTATGGTAAACTTGTGGAGAAATTTGCATCATCGGCTAATAGATGAATGGCATTCTATTAAATAGAAATACAGAAATTTAGAAATTTTTATTTTTTATTTAGTTTGCAATTGATTCTACCTGTGTCCAATGTGTAAATGTTTGTTACGTATTATTACTGTTAGAATTACTGAATTAAAGGATTCAAGTTCAGTTTTTGTTTTTGGTTTTACTTTTTGTTGAATAGCTAGCAACTTTTATTCTAAATAAAGTATGAAATAAATACCACAAAATAACAGTTTTTTCTGTTTTAAATTTTTCTCTAGTTAAAATAAAATTTGCATTCTTGAAAATTGGAAATTTCCAAAAAGGAATATTTTTCAAATTATTTCTGTTGAGCATAAAATATCCCTAGATATAGTTTTATTTGTTGTTAGTAGTTGGTAGAACTAATTTTTGCATTTTTAGAGTTACTAAGTAGTTGTTACCAAAAACTCAGAGTGTGCGGATGTTTTCTTGTAACACTTTTTGTACTTTCATTTGTGTGTGTGTTAATAAGTAATCTTTTAGTGTTGTTGTCTTTTGGTTGTTTAATTATCTACAACAGGTTATGGGCCCAGACGTTTGTAACTGAAAATAAAAGTTGAAAAAGAAGCACGTGTAGAGAAAAAAGGTTAGCGTCACCACGTGTACAAAAGGTTAGCGTCACCACGTGTACGAATCGGTTATAAAGTGCTGACGGTTTCGTTGTGTTTTTTTGTGTTTGTTGCTGAATAATAAATCGAAAAATTATGGATTTTAAGGCCCAAATAGAAAAATTGGAAGGCACGAGCAACTGGACGAAGTGGCGTAGGCAAGTTGAACTGTTGTTGCGTCATAACGACGTTTTGGAGATCATCCTTGGTGAACGAACTGCTCCAGCTGCATTACGAGAGGAAGTACCTGAAAGAGAAAAGAAGTAAATAAACTAACGGAAAGGCTGCGACTGATAGAAATGCGTTTGCCGGAAAAACGAGGCGAATCCACAGCATTGTTCGCGAAAGACAAAAAAACCAACTCGAATAAATCTGGCAAGGAAAGGCCAGAACGGAAGTGTTTCAGGTGCCATAAAACCGGTCATTTTGCGAGAAATTGTCCTCAGCGAGCAAGTGCAAATTCGACACAGAATAGTTTGAACTCGGCGTCAAATTCAAAAGGGGTGGGAAACCTGACCGGTGACGCTTTCGTATCCACAGCCGATGACGTAATCCCTGTCGACCAATGGCTTGCCGATTCGGGTGCGTCGGCGCATAAAGTCCGTTTTTTTTAAAGATCCACCACCTGTTGATTTCAGTTGGTATAATAAAAAAATTTAAATTTTTAGTAATTTTTGTCAATATATGGTAACATTGATTCAAAGTTCAATCAAAATGTTCTGTCAAATTATGCGTGCGCATCACTACATTTCAAATTTAAATTATTTAAAATGTTAATTAAAACATAAAGAAGACTAGGTACCCTAATATAAGATTTATTTTTATTGATGAAACCCCGATTTACAAGAACGATTCTGCTACTAAATCTTGGACTAATGACAACCTTCCCAAGAAAGATTAGAAATTAAGGAAAGCAGGTTTACAGTGCTCCATTATGGGTGTGTTGAGGTTTCTTAGATGATGTAGTTTGCTTTTAAGACCCAGAAACAATGATTGAGATTATCACAAAACGATGAATAGTCAGCTATTTAAAGAGTGGATTAATCAATTAATTCCAGCTCTACCATCTGATGGTTTTAAAACTGTTATTATTTTTGACAATGCCCCATATGTCATTCTGCCCGTTTGGAGAGACCTCCAATATATTATTCCAACAAATCTGCAATGGGAAATTATTTAATAAACTGTAACGTTCCATTTTAACTTACATGTACAAAAGTTCAATTATGGTAGCTGATAAATAATTTAGGACAAATGGACAACTTTATGTTCAAAATATACCGCCAATCGTAATATATAAAGGTGAAGATTCGGATACAGATTCAATTTTGAACCATATCTCTCATATGATGATTCAGAATTTGAACCGCCCGAATCTGATTCTGAAAATAATCTAAATTATTCTAATGCCTGAATCGGCCTGAATACATTTTTTCTATTCTTACCTCGAATTATTTATATATTAATTATTATAAAACTATAATACTTCTTATTAAATCGAGCAAATTTACATAAACTCAGCATATATCCACATAAATCAACAATATTTAACAAAATATATGAAAATACTTCTTGTGAAAAGCACTTGTCAAAATTAACCATTAAATATATTAGTCCTAACCCTACTTTAAAAATTACTAAAAAATTTCACCAGCAGCGTAGCCAAACATACTTTCGAGAGAAATTGCAAGGTTGGTGGAACTTTAAAAAAAGCAGACTTTATGACTCGATGTAAGGAATACTTTACGACCTACGATGCGTTCGAACTACCGCGAGCAGTGCAAATAGGGAATAGTGAGGTTATACGCGCGTTTGGACAAGGAAAAATAAATGTGGAGATGGAAGTGAAAGGTGTGTGGAAACGAAATCATCTCACAGATGTGTGGTATGTGCCGGAAATCGGGCGAAATTTGTTTTCCATCGGACAAACAATGGACAAAAGTTTCGAATTTAAAGCAAATCGAAGTGAATGTACTTTTACAAAAGACGGTATTGTGCGGCTAGTGGGAAAGAGAACATTAAACGGCCTTTACGTGTTGGAAATGCGGGTGTGTTTACCGGAAATTGCAGCGGAAGTGTTTGTTGCCTCAAATTCAAATACCCTGCAATTATGGCACGAACGCCTCTGCCATCAGAACAAAAGACACGTGAAGAAACTTCTGAAAACTCGCGGAATTGATGTAGAACTCGACGAAGAATTTTGTGACGGGTGTTGTTTCGGTAAACAACACAGGCGAAGTTTTAGTTCACGAGTGAATAGGCCAAATGTACCGGGTGCACTCATACATGCTGACGTTTGCGGGCCAATGCAAGAGGACTCGGTGGGCGGTGCAAAATACTTTGTATGTTTCAAAGACGATTTTTCTAAATTCCGTCGTGCATTTTTTATAAAGTCGAAGGCAGAAGTCGCCGAGTGTTTAAGGACCTTTATAAATGAAGCAACCACAGCCGGGCATAAAATCAAAGAATTCTTGAGCGATGGGGGAAAAGAATTCGACAATATTACGGTACGAAACATCCTTGAATCAAATGGGACAAATTTACGGATTGTAATGCCGTATACACCGGAGCAGAATGGGGCAGCGGAACGCGAAAACCGTACCCTGGTTGAATGTGCTCGGTCCATGATTCATACAAGGGAAATGCCAGTTAAACTGTGGGCGGAAGCTGTGAACACCGCAGTGTATACATTAAATCGAACTGGTCCTACTGCAGTAGAAGGCAAAACTCCAGTGGAATTATGGCTCGGTGAGAATGGAATAACCTTCGAACACCTGCGCATTTTTGGCACAAGGTGTTTCGTTCATGTGCCAAAGCAAAAAAGGCGGAAATGGGATAAGAAAAGTGTTACTGGGTTTCTCGTGGGCTATTGTGGTAATAAAGACGTCTACAGGGTGTGGATTCAAAGTGATAACAAAATTGTGCTCAGTCGAGATGTAGTTTTCCAAGAAGGAAACCCGTTGATGAAAAGACTACAGTTGAGCATAATTGATAAAATCAACTCTGAAGAACAGTCGTCGACATCAGTTCCGGAGGAAGCGGTGGAAGAAACAGAGATAAAAGAAGATGAGACACGGCAGCGGCGAGAAACAAGAAAACCTGCTTATTTGAATGACTATGTTTACTTTGCAGACCGTGTTACTCCATGTTCTTATGTTTTAGGCATGAAAACTGAAGAAGCTGAGCAGTGGCAGCTAGCTATGGAGGAAGAACTGGTCTCGCTGAAAGAAAATAAGACCTGGGACCTTATAGACCTGCCATCTAACAAAAAGGCGATAGGAAATCGTTGGGTGTTGAAAATAAAATCGAAGATGAATGGATCCGATGAACGTTTCAAGGCAAGACTGGTTGCGAAGGGCTATTCTCAGACAGCGGCATAGACTATGAAGAAACTTTCAGCCCTGTGGCCCGTTTCGACACGGTTCGAACGGTGTTAAGCGTGGCAGCATCGGAAAACCTTCAAATTGCACAGTTCGATGTGAAGACAGCCTTTTTGTATGGAGATCTGGATGAAACGGTGTTCATGAAGCAGCCTGAAGGGTTTGACGATGGCAGTGGAAGGGTCTGTAAGTTGAATCGTAGCCTGTATGGGCTAAAACAATCGCCAAGGTGTTGGAACAAACGGTTTGTGAATTTCATGTGTGGGCTGAATTTTGTAAAAAGTGTAGCTGATCCATGCCTGTTTATAAGCACAACCGGAAATACAAAGATTGTTATAGCACTTTACGTAGACGATGGCCTAGTTGCGGGTACAGACGGGGGTGAAATAGAAATATTCCTAACCGAACTAAAAAGGGAATTTAAAATAACATTTGGACCCATGAATTACTTTTTGGGGTTAGAAATTACTCGATTGAATGATGGTTCTGTTTTTCTAGGGCAGAGCGATTATATCCGAAAGGTTGTACGAAAATTCAACATGGCAGAAGCAAATACTGTGTCAACTCCATATGAAGTAGTAAACGAAGAATGTAATGATGAGTCTGAAGTGGATAATGCAATCCCTTATCGGGAAGCTGTAGGGAGCCTGATGTACTTGTCCATCGTTACCAGACCCGACATTACTTATGCCGTTAATATGGTATCCGAAGCCCTGGCCAATCCGAAAAATTCCAATTGGAGGGCAGTAAAGAGGATCTTCCGATACCTCAAGGGGACACCGGAATATGGATTGATGTATCGTGCAGAACAAAGATACGAAGGATTGAAATCCTACAGTGATGCAGATTACGCAGGAGATGCCAGTACCAGACGCTCCAGGGGTGGTGTGGTTTGCAAATATAGTGGTGGGGCGATCACATGGCTAAGTAAAAAACAGAGGTGCGTGGTCTTGTCTACCACTGAGGCTGAATACCTAGCAGCAAGTGAAGGAGTAAAGGATGTTATATGGGTGAAGCGTCTCCTAACTGAAATTACGGAACTGCAAGGAACACCCACACTGCTCATCGACAATGCCAGTGCTATTAAATTAGTGAAATATCCTGAATTTCACAAACGCACCAAGCACATCGATATAAAATTCCATTTTATAAGAGAAAAATACAGTGCTGGTGAGATAAACGTGGAGCATATTGAAGGAGAAAATCAAATTGCAGATGTAATGACGAAGCCGCTAGTTCGTACAAGGTTTGAGAAAATGCGAACTATGCTCAATGTAATTAAGTTAGATTAATTAATGGAAAATAGAATTAAGGAATATTTTTGGAGGAAGTGTTGAGCATAAAATATCCCTAGATATAGTTTTATTTGTTGTTAGTAGTTGGTAGAACTAATTTTTGCATTTTTAGAGTTACTAAGTAGTTGTTACCAAAAACTCAGAGTGTGCGGATGTTTTCTTGTAACCCTTTTTGTACTTTCATTTGTGTGTGTGTTAATAAAGTAATCTTTTAGTGTTGTTGACTTTTGGTTGTTTAATTATCTACAACAATTTCGATTGGTCATTATAATTTTTAAGTGTAAAAAGTTTAAAATTTTGAGATTTTCAATTTGATCCTAAAATTTACCAGATGCTCTTAAACTGCGCCGAAATAGGCCACGCCCATTTTAAATCAAAATTTTGCCTGCGGCGATATTTTTATTCGTTTCATAAACTACTACATGTACCACCCCCCCCCCCCCCCACTTTATTTGATCATCCTACGCCGCTGCTGGCATCATTCTATGACAGAACAGTGACTGGTTCCAGTGGTTCACTCGCAGTTTAGCAGTTTCTATTATTATATTAGTGAAATCCTATTAATATCGCTTGAACTTGAAAACAGTACCTAATTAATATTTCGAAACTTGTAGGTAATAGATGAATGCTTCGCTATACTTGATGAAGCGCTGGTGACGTTCCAAAGTCGCCCAATTAATGCAACAGAGTTAAATGTGTAGTTTCACCCCATCTTCATATTTTTGACTAACAACGACAGCGGGCAAGTAAGTTGCGGTGTCTTCAACCTACTGTCCTGGTTTCTTTGTTGGATCTAGTACTATACTCGCTACTAGCTTCTTTGTTCACACGAGTTAAATATAAAAAGCTAGCGACTTGCTCCAGCAGTTTGCTTCTACTAAACCTATGGAACTAGGCTTAAATCCGTGTCTTAAATCAATAAATTGAATATTTATTAATATTTTAAATTAAAGATAATCGTAAATAGTATTATTTAAACTGAATACTTCAAACTGAAAATTAAAAAAAGTACCTAATAACCAATTTAGGAGTTTGAAACTGGCAACATTGCAAGCACGACATACCATAAAAAATTGAAAACAAGTCCTCTAGTATCGGCCGCTTTAGCAAAATTGGTAAATATCAAACAATTTTTGTTAATTTAAAAAAAAAATCTTTTTAAAGGTACATTTTGAGGAATACATATAGGTAAACAATAACAAATAGAAAAGATAACTAAATACAAAACACAAAATATAGCCAGCGTGGGAGTTGCCACATGCATACAGAATAATATCTTGTCATTTGAAATTCCCCCAACCTCAGTTTATGACGTCGTCGCTGTCCAAACGCACCTCTCACAACCAATATAATATATAAATACGTTCCTAACAATACACCCATTGACTCTACTGACCTCAACCAAATAATATCGTAATTCCCCTCACCTTTCATCCGCCTCGGAGACTTTAATGTTCATAATACTCTATCGGGAAGCAGCTCTACAAAAAAAGAGGGAAAACTATTGAAAAAATGATAGACATCCACAATCCAATCTACCTAAATAATGGGAAACCAACACACACAGACCCTCTGGAAAATTCTCATCAATCGACCCTTCCATATTCCCCAATTTCATAAAAATGGAATATCTTTCCCTTCCCATACAGCGGTGATCACTTTCTCATTAGTATTAAGCTATCAATTCCAATTTTGCCAAATAACAGTCACACAAATGAACCAAAATAGAACCCACGCCCACAGACCCATATCACTAATTACTGATTAATAACAACAATATTATCAGTATCACCAATACAGGAGAAATAGCCAACAGATTTATTAGGAGAAGTCTTCTAACAAAATTGCAGTAACAAATTCTACGACGAAGAATTCCTAAAATCTAAGGACGAGTTGGAAAACTCAGCACTGCCCAATATACCATCCGATAACAACTCTATGGATAAACCTATAGATATCGAGGAATTACTTAGTACGTAATATATACGAATTATCAAGATTTTCTACAGCACATGTCAACCAAAGGCAAAGCTCCATTACTTAATAGCTATAATGTAATGATATATGGATGAATCACGTGTACCAGAACAAATATAGAAACAAACCAACATCGTTCTCGCGTTTAACGAACTGCATATATAAAGTTATGGAAAAAATAATGAATCAAAGATTAGTTTGTTATGTTTGTAACGATTTATTATCATATCGTCAAAGTGGATTCAGAAGAAAGTGTAGCATAATGGATCCCCTAGTCAGCTTAGACACAGAAATTCTTCTGCCTTTAACAACAGCCACCAAGTCGGTACCATCAGGTTTGATATCGAAATGGCGTGTTACCTTACCTGGCGTACGAAGACAATTACCGCCATGCACCAACTACACTTAACTGGAAACATAATGAAATTTACAAAACTCTTCTTAAACGAAAAGTTTTTCGGAATCAAACTTCAAAACATTCAAGCAAGTAAATGGGGTACGGCAGAGTTCCATATTGAGCACCCTGCTCTTTTTATTGGCTATCAACGACATAACTAACATCATACGCCAATAGGTTAAAATTTTCCAAAATGTTTCCAAAAAACAAAAAATAACAACCACCACCAGATCTATTCCTTAAATACCATAAAATAGAATATAGAAACACAATTACATACCTCGGCATGATCTTCGACTCCAAGAAGACCTGGGTTCAACACATAGAACACCTTACAGACGATTGCTTCAATCGATTGAAAATACCAAGTATATTAATCAACTGTTCCTGGGGTGCAGATATTTCTATCTATAAATCTTTAATAAGGTCTAAACTGGATTATGGTTCAATTATATATGGAACTGCTAATAAAAGCATACTCAAAATCCATGACCCTATTCACAACGCAGCCTTAAGATTGTCCATCGGTGCCTTTTGTACAAGCCCGGTTAAGAGCATACTATGCGAATCCGGTGAACTACCACTACAATACAGAAGAGAACATCTAGTCCTAAACTATGCCTGTTCATCAGCCTCTAACCCTATAATAACATCTAATTTCCCCAACTCGGCTAATTCCAAATCCACCGTCCCTGTTCCCCTGTTCCCATCTCTACGGAAACAGACTCTCTTGTTATAGCACCACAATCAATCAAAAGATCCCAACAGTAACCCACCATACCATTAGTAATGTGCCGCCATGGACCTTAGCGAAACCTCTTGTAATTAGTGATATGTGCCAATTTTGCAAGCAGGAAACTAACCATACACAAATACCCTCCCACCCCATGTGGGTATCTCTGGTAACGAAAAAGTGGAACGTGTGGCCAAAGAGACTTTGACCTCTACCCCCCCATTCAACCAAGGAAGTCTGCAAGAACCATCCTAAATCGGCCTACAAATCATATATAGCTAACAAATGGCAACAAGAATGAAGCTTCTAGAACTGCAAGTTACTGCCGCACAAGCCAAACATTAAACCCCGCATGGATGACCACCATTTGAAACGTAAACATTAAGTAATCCTTACACGACGAGATTCGAACACAGTAGATTGATGCATTCATACCTATTGGAAAGAAAAAGAAGCAAACAGAATGCCCCCAATGTGCAGTACCTCTCTTTGTTGAACACCATATTATAGAATGTAAGATATTCAAGCAAATCATAGAATAATTCCATATCCCAGAGCGCCTAGTAGAAGCTCTCCAAGACTTATGAAGCAAAAAGAAAACTGTTAAAATGTATACAAACTGGACTACTCCCTAAAATATAGCTCGAAATGATTCTCCACAAACCACATATTATGTAGATTATATTAGAATTTATTTAAACTTTAAGTTACTAATAAGCTAATAACTATTTTGTTGAAGCAATAAAATTAATTAAAAAAATAATGGATTTTGATGATTAGTTTCGAAGAAAAAGAATTATTTTTCTCCAGGTTTTTCTCGGAAAGTTCTTAAAAATTTTTTGTTGAACCTTCCTTTCAATATTGGAGTGGGTCCCATATCTTTCTACTCCGAAAAAATGTTTAGTTATATTTTTGAGGTCCATCCGCTCCTGTGAAAATACCCTTAACAACTGTGAATTTATTTAACAAGAAATCTTTTTGTATGAGATTCGAAGATCAGAATGATCTGCAAATAAATAAGTAACGTAGTTGTGGTGGTGTAGTTCTAACTGGGATACTGACTTCCTTAGGACGTAAATATATTCGCGTAGTGTGCTTTCTTTACACATGAATCATTAGGTACACCCTGTATATGAAGAGTGAACGGAGTAATCTCCTTCGAAAGTAAAAATAGCTGGGTACCTACGTCGTCAGTTGGATTAGTGGGGTTAGATATACTCTACGTTTTCTATATTTTTGGTCTCCTATCATATATGCGGTTATCACGAAACAACAACCCCCGGGGAATAGAGCTCTCTACGTGTTCAGAATTGATATAACGGCAGGGGGCCATATTGCATAAGAACTTGGGAAAACCATAAGGTATGATCTGTCAGCGTAAGCTTTGACCTTCTCCACTTTTATTATGAACAGCTGCCCTAACAATCTCAAGACAATTTTAAAACCAACCAGGATAACCCATGAATCTAGATCTCAAACATCAACATTGATATTTTTTACAGAAATTATGCAAACAGTGAGATATATTTAAAACAAAAATTCCACTTTCAAAGTGTTGATTGTATTATCTGTATCCACTTCAGCAACAATATTTCACGCATTTTTAAGTTATGTTCAATAAATTTAGTGTATAATATAAAATTGTATACAAAACGGTTAGCAATTAACATCTGGTTAGGATAACGAAATATTTATATTATAATAATATTCAAAATAATTGACATTGTTTGTCGCTTTCAGTAACTTTGCATTAACTTGTACAGGGTATCTATGTATAAATTGACGAAAGAGCTACCCACTATGGTCCTCGTAACGTTCTGAATCAAAAATTGTATGCCCTTTAATAAGCGTTATTATTCTATATTTGTTGATACTAGTAAGAGCTATAATTTAGAATAATAAATAATTCTGAAGGTTATTTAAGTGTAGAACTTTCTGTGTCGAAAGTTTGTTAAAAAAACATGCGATAACTACGTTAAACAATTTTAACTTTCTTGACGTCATTACCAATTTTTGACAAGTTTTTATTATAATTTGGTGTCATCTCTGCTTTTCTAGTGCTTATTCGTATCGTCTTCATTTTTTTGCATGTTCACGTAAATGGAAGTAAATTTTAGCACAGTCATATCATTTGCCCTCAGAAAAGGACAATCTCCAGGGTTTACATAAATAATGATGTAATTCCACAGACTAATAAAGTGAAATACCTAGGGCTAAATTTGGATAACAAACTAAACTGGAAACAGCATATTATTAAAAAAATGGAGCAAATTGATCTAAATAAGAGAGATAATCTGGTTAATATGACAGAAACAATATTTTCCAGTTTCTGTGGGATTTAACACGTACAATTCCTAATCGTCATTAACTTTCTTACTTTCCACTTACGAAAAATGTTATTATCCAATTGCAAGTGAAATCGTACCTACTATTTATTAACACAAAAATACAATGTACAAATTGTTCTAGCTCAGAAATACGCTACATACAAATACGTACCTATAATAGTACGCACAGAGACTTTTTTTAGAATAGTATAATGCACTCTGTATTATCTTATAATTTTTCATGCTAAACATTAACAAAAGAAAACATTGGGAACTTGAATTGTACACTTGATACGAAGAGAATTTTTGTGTGTGTTATTATGACAAAACGAACCAAGCAAGATAAGAGAATCAGATTATAAATACTGTACTAATTCATCTAGAGATCTACAGGATTAGGGACAATCCTTTGGAAAATTATGGCCGTTAGCGAGCTTTGTTAAAACCCTGGTCAAACCCACTTTCACATCAAAGGGATTCAAGCTTGCGGTTTCCTGTTACTCGAAAAATAAACACAAATCCTTGAAAAGTTATTAAATCCATTGCATTGTGTAAATCTCTAGAAAATTGAATGCTTACCTAGGAAATATTTAATCTTAGAATACCTAAGATGACAAAAAAGAGGTGCATTTTCCATCGAAAATTATGGTATACTTATTTTTTTGATATTCCCAATTTCGATTTTTAAGGGGCGTATCCACCTCTGAAACATGACCTCTAAAAGTGAGTATTATTTAAGGAAATCCGCGATAAATTTCAATGCAATTTGATTTAGGGACTACTCAAATCAATCTATATATGTATGTCAATCAGTAATGTCATAAAAATCACTAGAGAGCGCCAGTTGTGGATAATGAGCCTTACTTTTTTTAATGCAACTTTGTTTTTTTACAACATGTGAACAATAAATTATTATGGAATTGTAACTAGAATTCAATTGTAGTAGAAAAAGTATTATTGCATTTTTTCGCCGTTTGCGAGATGCTTCAACTTTTATGAAAAATTAAGTTACCTAATATCAGGTTATCTTTGAGTTTTTTGGAAACTTTTTGTACTCGACAACTGGAAACTAGATAGCTGCGCACGCAATTGTCGATCGGGTTGTCAATTTCCCGCACTAATGCTGTAAAGTAGAGAAAAAACACTGGACATGCATCATCCGCTTTGTTTGAACAAACAACACCTTAGTAACCTTAATAACCTGCAATAAATAATAATTATAAATCCAAATCCGAATTTAACTTTACTTCTTTGCTTATTATTAATTACCTTCTTCGTACAAAAATGGCATACAAACATCATGCGTGAAAGCGTTTTCCGAGCATTGACCGAAAGAACTCGCTCGCTGCGCTAGCTTGTTCTTCAAAACAGCGGTCATGTAGGAAAATCGCATTCCCGCATTTGGTTTGTAATATACTATTACGACAGTGACAGATCAACACAGATGACAAAAAATATAATGCAGGCACTCAGTGGCGGTTCGTAGCTAGCCGTCATCTAGACCATACAGGTTTTATTCCGACCTTCCACTAACTCTATGCGCAATTGTGGGTCCATAAGATAGTACAAGACCTCTACATGTTATTTGATAGGAGCTTACAGATTACAGCTCTTTATTATACCAGTCAGTATTAAATGGCAGTTTGCTTTATGTAGAGTTGGTAACAAACTTTTAATTTTGGATTACATAGAGCAATAGCTTTAATTTGCATTTGTTACTTTTATAATTATTATTTTAATACTAATTATTCTTTGCCCATCAGAATACTTTATCGAACTTGAGTATAGCTTGGTGGTTACGTTTGCACTAAGTATTACAATACAATAATAATAAATGCACCTTTATCCATACTTTTGGTCAAACCGCACCAATATTAGGATCCTATGAACTCACAATTATTCATATACAGGGTGTCTCTAAATTATGGTGACATAGGTGAACTACAGATGCGCTGTCTGCAGGTTTTTTTGTATGTCTTTGATTAGTTAACTTTTTGTGATTAAAATTTTTGTTCTTATGGCTAAAATTCATGATAAAGGAGTTAAATTTACATAAAAAATGGTGTACTTGTCACATATCGATAAAATGTTACCTTTTGTTGCAAATTTCAAATCTCTAACCTTTTCGTAAGTCACCAACACACAGTGAAGCATCGGTTATTAATTAATCAATTAATTACAATATCCTGTACCTTTGAGCCACATTGACGATTTTCAGATTTTACTTGAACTGAAAACGTGTAGGATTTCTTACCCCCAGGTTTCTAATGGTGCGTAACTTAATTTGAGTAGTAGGTAGGTACCTACTTGTAAAATGTATTATAGGAGCATTTAATAATGTAATATAGTAATAATAATATCATATCTCTGAGTATTTGAGTACTGCAGAAAAATTTGCGATTTAAAAAATATAGAAATTTCTAGAAATGAAATCGGCGAACATCCCAACAATAATAGTATTTTACCGATTTTTCTATTCAATACGGGTATTTAATGTACTGGAAATTTAAATAGCGCATTGGATACGATTTCCAACGTAGCTAGAAGTATGCAATAGCATGCCACAAAGTCGAAGGAGAATGGTATGTGCACACAAGCTGTGTCGTAAATGGATATTCGTATTCGGTTAGATAAACTGCTGACATAGAAGAATGTTACGATGCATTACAGTTAAAAGCAATGATTCTTTACACTGATACTATGGGCAAGAATGTTTGAGATTATAATTCGTATATAAAAAGCTAATTGTCCCATTACGGCAGGAATTTAAGCTTTAAAACTTTCTCGTACCTACTATTAGTTGAGATATTCCTAATATCCTTAGAACACGTGCGATTAGTTTTAAGAGCATGTGAACTAACACAACTGAATAAATTGTGCTATAATCATATCAATAAACCGACGATATCTGTTAAATACTTTCTCAGAACTGCAGGTATCATAAAATTGCAGTACTACCTAGTAGGTACATTTATCTTTTTGTAATCGTAATCACAAATTCATTAAAAATACTAGGTGATAAAGATTCGTAATCAACCATTTTTGTAAATTCCTACTAGAAGGATGTAAAGACATTAACATTAAATACAAGAACTGAATTTGTAACCGTAAATCTGGAGATTCGTGTTGACTCAGGTTTAACACCATAATTATGTGGAAATGCGAATCTGCTCGTCTAATACAAATAACCTAGTCCAAGTGGACTCAAGCTTTTCATATCCTTCTTTGGACATGCAATTCTACTGACTAGTGCTTATTTAGACTTCATGCCATATCAGGTTTCATGTGGGATTTGGTGATGCTCGTCTACTCGAGACATAGCTCGAAGTCATTCCCATATTTGGGCATAACTCAGCTTCATGCTAGCCAGTGACACAACTGAAACCAGTCAATAAGTTAACCAACACCCAGTACCCTCTTCGGGCTGCTTACCTGGCCAGGTATCAACTTATACCAAGAAGACTTTAAAATAGATCAACATTTAACCAACACTACTTGGCGCTCCTAGTAGTGTTTGCCTAATTTCACCTTAATGGTGCATTTATTCAATATTGTAAACATTGATTAAATTAGATGTTAAAAATCAACTATGTGTTTGAATACAGACAAGCCGACCAACGCCAACGCGGCGATTGAACCATGAGTGGGTTTGGAAGAGTTTATTGGGTGCCTGTATGTTTATCGGACGCAAAGTTCAACGAATATTTCAAAAAAAGTAAAAATTGATTAACAGCAGAACTGCAGTAACTTTTTTATTCGCCACTTGTGTCATAATTGCTAAATTGTCACCGGAACTAATATAAAATAAAAGGATAGGGTTACTACCGTGTAAATCAATCATCTTCAGGTTTGAACGTCAGTGGCAAAATCTGTAAGTCGCAAGTCGTTATCAGTAATGTGAATTTTCCCTATATTTCAAATGTGAACTATCAGTAGTATTGTACAATATACATGCAGTTTAAGCAACATAAAAGTATACACTAATTATACTTAAAAGTGTGTGAAAATCGTTGTATTTAGAATTTATTTCATCATTATGTTATACAAATTACTTTTCTTAATTATACGCTAATTCACTGTAAACTTTAGTCACAGTGCGTGTTTTGATCGTCTAACTTTCGGTTACAGTTTTTACGGATTTGTAATTACTAAATGTGGATTAAGATTAATTAAGTTTAAGCACAACGTTTACCGCGGAAAGTATTAACACGTGTTCAACGAAATACACCAAAGGGAAAATGAACACCACATTTGGATAAAACTCAATAATCGAGAAGCACCGAAGAGCCTAGAGCGTGAGCGTCTAACGAGCCGAGTACAAACTTAATTACATAAAGTAAAGCGAACTCAACAAAAAGACAGTCACCACTAAAATCGCATTAGTAGCTATAACCTGACAATGTATTAGGAAGCTGGTATGGAAAAGATAGTTATTAATATTTTTGAAAAAGTGTAAATAATGGTTGAATAGATGACTATGAATAGCAAATCTGTAATATAGTTTTTACACGACCTATATATAAACACCTACCTTACTCCCTCAAAACAGGGAGTAAAGTGGCCATTTTACTCCCAAGAAAGTAAAAGTACAACAAATAACAAAAAAGTTCAAAATTTTATTTCATGTCGTTCTGACGTTTCAAAAATGCAGTCACCTTAGAGAATTTTTCAATTTCAATATTATTCTTCACTCTCATGGATCATGGTAGCTTTTAACATTGAAAAGAGCGACCATAACGTTGATACTTCCAAGATTTTTGCCCTTTCGGCAAAATAAACGAGAAATACTCTCTCTGTGTAATTTTCAATGTCTTTACCCACACACCATTCAAAAAAGTCTTGATACGCTTTTTCGTATAATTTTCGGGACTTTGGGGGTAATAAATTCAACGTCACAATTGCTGCCGCTTCGTCAATATCTTACAAATCACCCATTTTCAAGAATTTTCTTAAAACACGACCGCAATTTTAGAATGGCTACCGGTTGTTTACAAATCGCCTAGGTTACGATGCTTTTGAGTTGAGATTTTAATAATTGCGATTTTCACCTATCTACCACAGCATATGTGATTGCTTTTGGAAAATTCGTAAATTTTTGCAATTAAGATCTTTAGGTCGTGTAAAAAATAATATATATACCGCAGGACTAAAGTACTTCTTCATCCCTCGGGTGATTTACTGCCCTCCCTCGCTGCGCTCGTTCAGGCATTAAACTTTCACCCTCGGGGATTAAAAGTTGTACTTTAGTCCCTCGGTATATAACATACTATTTAAATATAAGCAAAAGCTTTAGGATGATGATACGGCTGGAATATTTTTTTTTAAATATAATGAGTAATGGTTTTTATAGCAGCCAATTTAATTATTAAATTTTTTCCTACTTTTTTCTATACCTATATGAAAAGAAATTCTAATCAGTATATACTCGTAGAAAAAAGGAGATAAGTGGTACATATTAAAAATGCAGAGAGAAATAAATAAAACACAACTAGATGACACTAGAAGACATATTGAATTAGTTTAATAGTTAACGTTTCGCATTAATTTAATGCTTCTTCAGAACAAAATTTTTTTTTTTACTTACGGTAAGTTTATAAATTTTCTTATTTATTTAACTTTAAAGGTTAAACCTCATGGTCATTTTACAATTTAAAATTTTCCATTGATTATAACTACAGTTCAGTTCCCTATATTAATACTTTTCCTTTATAACTTACAGATCTACAATATTTAATAAATTATATAACTTAAACTAATTTATATAAAAATAAAAAAAATCTTGTTCTGAAGAAGCATTAAATTAATGCGAAACGTTAACTATTAAACTAATTAAATATGTCATCTAGTGTCATCTACGTGTGTTTTATTGATTTCTCTCTGTATTTTTAATATGTACCACTTAACATTTATCTCCTTTTTTCTATACAGGGTGGTGACTTGAACAACGCAACATAGGGATTTCAATGGTAAATCCTTAATGTTTAATATTGGCTCCCCTAATTATTTTAGAGCAAAAGTGTGTAGAGGTTTTTTGTAGAGAAAACAATTCTGCATCTTTTCATACTATTATTTACAATTTTCCATTTCCATTTTCCGGAAGCGTAGAAATAGAAGAAATTAAAAATGGTCTTTTTAAACAAATCAGTGATGCCTTGGAATTATCTAAACAATCAACATTCGCATTTACATCTGTCATTACAGTTTGAAGTTTATAACCGATTATTAAAATCTATTATTTTTAAAATGTATTCAATGAAAGAAAAAGTAGAAATGATAAAGTGCCTTGTTTAGCGTAAAATATGTTCCTATTACCTACCTACTCGTTTTATTGCTTTAAAAAGAAAAAAAATGTAATGAGATAGAAATGTCAGTGCGTTTGTTTGATTTTATAATTCCATGGCATCAGTGATTTTTTTAAAAAGACCATTTTTAATTTCTTCTATTTCTACGCTTCCGGAAAATGGAAAATTGTAAATAATAGTATGAAAAGATGCAGAATTTATTTCTCTACAAAAAACCTAAACACACTTTTGCTCTAAAATAATTAGGGGAGCCAATAATTGAACATTAAGAATTTTCCATTGAAATCCCTATGTTGCGTTGTTCAAGTCACCACCCGGTATACTGATTAGAATTTCTTTTCATATATAGAAAAAAGTAGGAAAAAATTTAATAATTAAATTGGCTGCTATAAAAACCATTACCTACTCATTATATTTAAAATAATGTACTATTTTCTTGTTAATGATCGGGCGCAATATGTAAAACGCACTTAGATTAAAACACAGGAAAATTTATTAGGAAAACATTGATGAAAAAAGTTCAATTTTTTCATAATAAATTCGTGTCAAGTCATCAAGTGTTAAAATCTAACTGAATTATTTGATGTCAATGCGCGATTTTGTTCTTATAAACGTTTAGAGTAGTTATTATTATATTAAGTATTATTATATTGTAGTATTATTATATTATCATATTATCATTTATGTGTGTAAGAACTCCTGTAGTTTAAAATAAACTCTTACAGTTAAATAAATAGTTTTTAAAAATGATTTCGGCCTTTTGCGACATGAAACTGGGGCAGTCGGTAGGATGTGCGGCGTCTAGTAGTTTTTCCTAAAAACAAGTTTTTGTGAAAAACGTTACCGCACATCTGAATACTTGAACCAGGCGAAGATCAATTGAAGCCCAGCAGAGGATAAACATCGCCAACACTGAGCAACATTTGAAATTTGACAAATCCTGACTATCGTAGTCACCGTTTCATCGAGAAATATTCGATTAATGGAGAATCATCTGATCATCGAGATCAACAGGGACACCAATCAAAAAGTGCTACCCATTTATAAGGACCACGAATTCAAAGGACGTGGATCAACAATCATCATTCATCAAAAATGAAGTATAAAGGACAGAACAGGTTTTGACAAGAACTATTAAACCAAGAATTTTTTTTACTGTGTTGTTTTTCTGTATTTTGCTATGGCAATCTCTTTAAATTTACTATTTTTGGAAATAACAGCGGTATCCGGCAGTCGGAAATTGTCATGTGTATACATCGTTGAAAGTTCCATCAAAAAAATTATCAGATACCTATCATCAAAATACAACATGCCAACCATAAGAAAAAACAAACCTATGGATGATTCCGTAAAACCGAAACGTGGTAGAGAAAAATTGATACCACTGCGGTGTTGCAGCTAGAAAGTTACCTACTTCAAGAAAGTTTTAACAGGTTTGAAAAATTTTTAATAACAACCAACCTATGTTCAAAATACGAAATTGGCATTTTTCTATTTTTTAGCCATAATAAAAAACTAAACTAGATAGTTTGATCTTGTTTTATAATTTTATTTATTGCAGTTACGTAGTTGATATACAGTTACGTAGTTGAAATAATCGTCGCAATATCGAGACCAAAGTGAAAATATATTATAGGTTGCTTTTAAACTCTTGCAAGTTTTCAAATACCTATTATTAGGTAGGTTAGTTAGGTACTGTGATTTGTTTCTTTTGACCTGCAACTTGTTAGTGTTTGCTTCCATTGTGGCAGTTTAGTTACACTTAGCAGTTGAAAATTGATTTCCAAATTCGATTTACAATGTAATGAATTATTCTGTTAATTGGCACAACGCAACATACACAACAACAATAAATTAGACGAATACATGTTACGCACGTAGATGTCATTTAACACGTTTAAAATGTAGGTGCAAACCTTAACACTTTTTATGTGGGACCACAAGGTTCTCTAAAAAAGACAGAACTTAACAGATGTAAAAAGTGGCCATCAAGATAAACGGATAAAGAAATCTAGCTCCAAGAGGGTCGCGATTTTCTTAGGTATTGATGATAAAAACCAGCCAAGATGAAGAAGGCAATTCAGTGAACGAGAAAATTGCCGAGGCTTATTAGTAGGTACGAATGAACTCTGGAAATTCGAAAACGGCTGTTTTAAAAAGTTCTGGATAATTGCCATTATTTGAGCTTTATACTTAAAAAGTATAATGTAGGTTTATTATGATTGGAATCAAATAAATAAAAAGAAGTATTAATTTATTTTAAAGTTTTGTTTTATTGTTCATGTCATACAGAGCGCACAAATGTGGAAGCACCGACTCGTCGCGTCGTTTTCGTTTAAACAAACATATTCATAGGAGTTGGTAGCATACAATATCTTATATCTTTTTAATTATAATATCTATCTATTTCAAAATTGTTTTAGATTTCGCCTTGTTTGAGCTATGATGGTTTTATTCACTTTTCATTTATAGCCACAACTCAACAAGAGCTATAAGAAATAATAGAAAAATTAAACGAAGAGTTGAGAAAAGTTGAACTAAAGATTAATCTGAAAAAGACAAAAGTAATGTTTAATAAAGAAGAGGATGGTATTCAGCTACAAAATAACTGCCCTTCCACAATAGTGTTAATGTTATGTTAATGGTAATGTTATGTTAGAGTCATGGTAACTTCCGAAGCATGTAGAAGTTATTAAATGTAGACGTTCACTATCATGTTATGGTAATGAATCATCCAGAAAATTTCTGGGCTGCTAACATCGCCACTAACATTTACCATTCAAAAGTGAGTGTAAACAAAAGGCTGTAATACTCTCCGTATACTTTTCTACTCCTCAACACAGGGTGAACACCCCATCGTCTCTTTTTGTAGGTACTTTTTAAATTTTTCTTTTTAATTTTTAATAAAATCCGCACTTTTAATTTTAATAGCTCCTGCCTGCTGATCAGTGTTTATAGTAAAATAGCAAGCAAACAACACAGAACAATATAATCATGTTAAACGTCAAACAGTGCAATCTGTTCGAAGCCATAATTCATGTAAAGGTTACCGCCTTCATTTGAAATACTTAACACCAACATTGACATTACTATTACCATTACCATTAATATTAACATTATCATTAACACTATTGTGGAAGGGCAGTTAGTATAACTATAGAAAGAAGAAAGACTAGCCGCGAGTAGCCAAGGTAGCCGCGTTGTTAACGTGCCAACGTCCCATGACCGACCGCTATTTAGTGGGTGATCAAAAAATTTAAATGTAGGTAAGGCTACCCAACATTTAAAAATGTGCACGATATAGTTACTTTTTCTTTTCCCACTGCAATTTGTACTTATGCCATAATACTAAATTTCAAATTTAAAACTAAAGCCCGTTTGTAACATTCAATTATTTAGTACAAGTTTCAGTCATTTTTTTAGGAACTAAAAAATTGACCGATTCATACAACCATTTCATCAATTTTTTCGTCCTTAAAAAAATGAAATGAAAAGTGTCCTATTTTGTTTACTATAAATATTTACTGTCATCTACAACTGTCATTGCTGCCATTAGCAATAGAAATAACGTTAATAGCTGCAGCAGCCAAAACCAATATGTCTGTTAAATTCTCATCCATTTCAAAAGCGATTCTGAATAGTTTAGATTCAAGACAACATTCCTGTCAATCTGTCAATTTTTTAGTTCCTAAAAAAATGACTGAAACTTGTACTAAATAATTGAATGTTACAAACGGGCTTAAGCAACATTAATGAAAGGCCGCTTCACACTATGTAATTTTGACAGATTTGCTTATACCAAATATAATTATTATCCCAGAGAAAGGAAGAATTGCCTATCAGTAATTTTAGTTCCTAATTGTTTGTGTATTATTACTTCCATGGAGATGACAAATGAAAGGTTTCAAATCAATGCCCTGACTTTTCTAACCCACCCACATAATGTAGTCACAGCTAGTGTTTTTAACGCTTTCGAGAATTTCTTAATGGCTTCACTCTTTAAATTATTCAAATATGTTTAAAATGATCTTTTAGAATTAATCCAAAATTCTTTCTATTTTGACAGGTTAAAATACTAATGTTTGTGATATAATTTGATAATTCATCGCATGTTTCGACATTGTTGTTTTCTGTTTTTTTTTTCGTTTCATCTGATTCGTATTAGATAGATAGGAAGAGACAAAGTTTGCTCTCGGGTAATATTTATACCACACCAACAGTCGTGCTCTTTTCTGACGGGCAGTGTCTAATAAATAAAAACCTACCGAAACCATAAATTTTGAAGTTTAATATTTCTCAGATTTTATATATAATTTACAAATTTGTTTGGGAAACACTAGTATTAAACACAGAAAATAAGGGATCTGTAATGACGCTATTTGAATCATTTTAAATTTTTTATTGGTTTATTACCAAGCCCCAAAAGTTGATGATTTTTATGAAGAGCATTTATTAATATTTCGAATCTTATTTCCATTAATCCAAGCAAAGGCAAAGGTATAAAAACTGTTTAAAATAATTGTAGATTGAACATTTTTTCCAATAAAGCTAAGCAATAAAAATTTGTTTTGTTGATTAAGCAATAAATAAATTTTGCCTAGGTTTTCGATTATATTTGTTCAGAATCTACTTAATATCAGTTGTTTCACTTCGTATCGACAAGAAACAAATTTCTTCTCGTTACTTTCATTGTCACATAGTGCCGTCACTTTCCTGTATCTGTATCAATTTTCCTGGGAAATTAAGAAATTAATTTAATTTCCGCTTTCGACCATACATTTTAACACTGGAACACCATTAGACAAGTTAATATCAACTTATCTCTTGTTTTTAAGTATGACTGGTGCGACGTATGCTGATCTAAATTGTGTAATATGCGTGTTGCAATTATAATTAGGTATGATCGGATTTGCCTGTAGTGCTGCAACAGCAGTAACCACCAATAGCTTGTAAACTACTCCGGCGAAGCTTTGCTGCAGTAGACGCAATGCAGCAAGAGAATTCATGTGGTTTAAAATAGAGTTTAGTTTATGTATGTATTTATTTCAGTTTATAAGACCAATGTGTTCCTTATAGCCTAATATGATCGTTATATGGAAATTTCATGGTTTTGCTTATGCATTGTTAAAGTGTAGCTATCCTAAATTTAAATTAAATATTCAAATGCCTAATGACGTATTGCAATATTGTGATACCTTGTGTATGAAGTACACATAAGTTATCGTTTGTATTAATAAAAAACAAGGAGTTTTGGGTGGTTTACTGCAAATTTTAATAAAGCAGCTTACCCTTTCCAGTATACTGCTGCATTAAGCTCACAAAGAAAATGAGTATTTTATGTACGGTTCGTAATGGACTAAGAGAAACATTGAACTCATCGAGTTGTAGGATTAAGTGGGTTGTTCATGGGGAAAAAGGTATACGCTTTTTACGAACCTCTCTTCCGAAGAATATACGATTTGAAAACCTGGCATCCCTTCCCGAAAACAAAATGGAAGCTATAAAAGTCCGCCAGTTTGGATTAGTAGTGCTGGATATTTATCGTCTTATATATTTTGGCTTTTGTACCTTCATATCACATATGCGGCTATCATGAAAACAACTGACTCTTGAAAATTGGAACACGAAACGTGTGAGGAATATTGATGATTGTACTTTAAGGAATTGCGTTGGATAAATAATATGAAGGTTTTAACATTGTTACATTTTTGGACTAGTACATAGCTATTTATATTGCTAATGGAAAACTTTAAGATACAATTGTGACATTATATGCTTTTAAAACTAATTGAAGAAAACACTATTAAATACAGAAATCACATATTGATTCGTACCTACATCAATTTGCAAGTGAATTCCTCAGCGTTACAACAAGATTAAATGAATACTCATCTGAATTGCTTCGCTGCGAATATTAGGACACAAATTTTTAATGTACTACTACATCACTCAATAATTGATTATTAATACGGATACCTGTTTGTACCTACATTATATACATTGTTTTGATATTCATAACTTATTGACATTTAATTGGAAATATATTACACACGTTAGATAATGGGTACTATTTAAAACTTTAATTTACGTAGTCTTTGGTTAATTATACCTAATTCTACATTGTTGATATTGATAAGTACAGCACAAAGGAATATAAAATGGAATCAAGAAATAGCTAGCACTAACGTAAATATAGAGAAAATGGCTTCCGAGTGTTACATGAATAATAGGAAAATATGTTGTATTCCCAAGTTTTACATAAATTTGCATGTTAAAATGGATACAGACACGTTAATTTGAATTACACACAACATACAGTTAATACGCCTGATATTTGCATTTGACATCTAAATTACGACATGTTGTACTACTGACAAGTCTTAAGGATGATTAGCAGGGGCGGATGGGGATCTATGAAGCGGCCCGGGAAATGTGACAACGGGCGGCCCACCGCGGCCCTTTGAAATCGGGAAAAAGTGTATTTTAGATTTTATGTAGTGATTACGTTCGTTTACCTAAATACAGGCGCGGATCTAGGAAGATTTTTCGGGGGGGGGGGCTAATTTTAAAACTAAAAAACTAAAAGGTAGAACAGTGGGTAGGTAGAATGAGGCGGGAAGCGGCGATCTCAATAGCGCCGCAGGCGAAATTTTTTTCAAAAAAGGGGCGTTGCTTCGGAAACTACCTTTAAGAGAAAGCTGAATTTTTTTATGCAAGTTTTTAAGGAGGAAAAAATATCTTTCGTAAAACGAGTAGTACGTATTTAAATTTTCGTAACTTTTTGCAATGTAATAAACTGTGAGAAACAGAATAAACAAATTCAAAATTATTAAACATAAACTGATATATTCGTAGTTTTAAGTTTTGGACGACATTATATTTGATACTTGTCACATCAAATTTGTCGCAAATATATTTGGACTAAATGTAAAGAAACACATAGCAGGGCATTTATTTCGGGGGGGGGGGGCTAAAGCCCCTTTAGCCCATACCTGGATCCGCGCCTGCCTAAATATTACAGTTGCTTTCATTATTCATTTATTTAAAAAACACAAAATTAAAATTTACCAAGTTGTGACTTCAAAACAACAATCGGTGTTGAGAAATAAAAACACTATTGAGTAGATGTAATTCTGGTATTAATGCAGAAGCAGTAACACATTTGTGTTTTAATAAATCACATATTGTTATGACTAAAGTGAAGACACACAGCCCACAGCCAAAATTCTGAGAAGTGGTTTGTTGGAAATTTAAAATAAAGTATTCGGTATCAGCATTAAGGGTAGCATTAGTACATTTTACAACATCCGCGAATCGCGATTTTGTTTGTTTGGTATTATACTGGTATTAGACCGGCAGTTTCTCGCTTCCTGTACTTTTCGCAAACGTGTACAAATCACAATTACAAACATTATGGTCTCTTATCTCTTTCTTGTTTACAAGAAAATAATTTTCATTATTTCCCTTGCTTTTATAAATTCCTGAAAAGTAAAAAAATTTAAAAAAAACAGAGCGGCCCACCGGGAAATTTCCCGGCCTCCCGCCGGTCCCCATCCGCCCCTGATGATTAGCATACAACGGTACGAGCGTTCGTTATAGTGCTTTTTAGAAGATACAAACAAATAATGAAATTTTAAAAATCAATTATAAATCGAAGAGTGGAAATTACAAAGGGGTTAGCAAGTGCTAAACATTTGAGATTTTTATACACGACGCCGCATGTCCCTATACAAAGATATTATGCGCCAAAATATTGAAATTGGTTGTGATGCTTTGACACGCTAAGAAGCTGTTAAGTATATTTCTCTATGATACTTTTCAAATGCTACTTTTCTATGGTAGTGATTTTACTGCTTTGTAAAATTCCGAGAAATCGGTTTAATAAATAGTATGAGTATTGCACATTTTGACATATTGTATGATACAGTGAAATTATCATTTAAGTTTACAGTTCTATACTACAAACTTTTTTTTATGGAAGTGTATAACGTGAAAGAAAAAGATAAATTATCCAAAAAATAACACACGCTCAACAAGAAAACACGCTCCTACTAGGACTAAAGAACATAAATCTTGGTGACAAATTGACAATATGTTTTAGACAGCAAAGTATAGGGATTGAAAAAAGTGTTTCAACCAAACATGCCATAAAATCAGAAATCGATTGCAGTTTACGAGTTGTCGGTTTTGTACAGAAAGTCGGTACAACTACTTAATTCCAAGTTTATACTTTTCTTTCTTTTTAATTTTATTTAACCAGATCAATTCAGCAATTGAGTGCAATGCATTGTTCTGTTAACTTTTATATTGATTTTATAAACGCTTTTATAATGAAACTAATAATAAATGGAAACTATTGAAAGGTTTGGGTCAGGTTCCGTTTTAGGCGGTTTAGGAAGTGGTAATGGTGCTTTTCCAAGATTGTATGAGTTGCTCCTGCATTCTGTTATTTATATATTTGAAGAACGTTTTGTTGCTTTTCTGATTAATTGCTCAATAGTTTGAGTGCTTGGTTCGGCGCGTAGTAGTTTACACTAGTTATACCGAGAGATCATTTAAATTTCAGCTCCATAGAAATTGAAGCCTTGCCTTTGATTAATTCACAACAAACGAATTTAATTGAAATGCCAAATTTATGAACTGTCAGTAGTAAATATTAATTTATCTTAGTATTTTTCTTAAAAATGGTCCATACCTACTGCAGTCGAGTAGAAACAAATATTTTGAACCATATTCTGTGGTTTTATTCAGACAAACTAGTTGTGTTTCAGGTTTAACTTTTTGTAATGTAAAAACATTCAATTAGGTGCGTGTGAATAAATTTCCGTGGATAACACGAGCTGAAATTTAAATGATCACTTGGTATATTATACAGAGTGATGATAAAGTATCGCACAAAAATCATATTCTGGTTATTTAATGGTTTTGCGGAAAATTCTGAGACCCGTCGATTTTTGTTTTTAAATTTCCATTCAGACATATAATTTTCAACCCCCCACCCCTCAACCCCTTACTGCTAGCAACCCCAACTTTAAAAATTTAAATAGAAAGATACCCTTTGTGATACCTCTCTTGATAGGTCTTTTTATTCTTAATATAACCAAAAAAAGTTTTTCAAAATCGGTTGATAAATAACGGAGATATTTAATAAAATGTAATCAAATGAAAATGTCAATATTCGACAAGAAACGGCTCAAACACGCCGTAAATGGTAGACATTAAAAAGGGCACTTCCTGACCTAAAAGTGTGGTTTTGATCGCCCATTATTTCTACGCTGTGACATGTCAACCCCATTTTTTACATTGATTACATTTTGTTAAATATCTCCGTAATTTATCAACCGATTTTGAAAAACTTTTTTTGGTTATATTAAGAATAAAAAGACCTATCAAAAGAGGTATCACAAAGGGTATCTTTTCATTTAAATTTTTAAAGTTGGGGTTGCTATCACTTAGGGGTTGAGGGGTGGGGGGATTAAAATTACCTGCCTAAATGACAATTTAAAAACAAAAATTGACGGGTCTCAGGATTTGTGCCATTATTTCTACGCTGTGACGTCATAATTTTTTTTTAAATGTCAACCCCATTTTTTACATTGATTACATTTTGTTAAATATCTCTGTTATTTATCAACCGATTTTGAAAAACGTTTTTTAGTTATATTACGAATAAAAAGACCTATCAAAAGAGATATCACAAAGGGTATCTTTCTATTTAAATTTTTAAAGTTGGGGTTGCAAGCAGTTAGGGGTCGAGGGGTGGGGGGTTGAAAATTCTATGTCTGAATGGAAATTTAAAAACAAAATTCGTCGGGTCTCAGGATTTTCCACAAAAATATTAAATAACCAGAATATGATTTTTGTGCGAGACTTTATCATCACTCTGTATATAAGAAACAACTGTTCATAATTATTACAGAGTTCGAATAAGTGTCGTACTACTAGTATTTATTAAATTTGAATTAAAAATATCCATTAATTGGACAAATTATTATGCTTCTATAAATTTTCACCAAAAAGTTATTAACAATCGAAAATTTCTTCTTTTGTTATACTTTTAGTATAACGATGTACAGGTGCTCACAGATCAGTTTGTTCAGGTGCTGTTACGACAGTTTGGTAAATCAGTCAGGAAATTTCTTTCAGAAATTTCAATAACGAGATTATAATAATGTTGCGCTTATTTGCAGAATTTTTTAGTAGGTAATACATTATTATACATTCCTGATATTATCTGTAAACGCATTATGAAATTAAAAAGGTTGTTATTAATAACATGATACACAACACGCATTGTAATCCAGTAGCATTGTGGAATGCGTATTCCAAATGCCTAAAAAGATTGTCCATAAACAGATAACGCACAGGGGGAGTTTTGCTCTTTTTCTCTGCCCCGAATTGTAGCAAATGCATGTAACATGTTTCTTCTTAATTCCTCCCTATTGTTAATCCTGTTCTCTTACATTTTATTTTTGAGGTTTCCCCACAAAAAGAAATCTAAATGGGACAAATGAATGCTGTAAAAATCCAATATACCGCACATAAGAAAAACCAAACCTGAGGATGATTCCGCAAAACCGAAACGGGGTAGACAAATTTTGATACCACTACGGTATTTCAGTTAAAAAGTTGCTTCAAGAAAGTTTTTACAGATTTGAAAAAATTTTAATAACAACCAACTTATGTCCAAAAAACAAAATTGCCATTTTTCGGTTTTTTGGCCATAATAAAAAAACTAAGGTAGATAGGTTAAATTTCTTTTTTAATTATTGATCAGCACTATATAGCGCAACTTTGCCTCAATTTAACCGTCTTCGTATCTCTTACTGTTTCCGCGATCCCAGTGGTGAGCCTCGAATTTGAATAACCCTGTATAATCAATTTAGAAAACTACTGTGACGTTTAATGTGTCAAATGGAAAATTTAGTTGGCTAGTATAAAAATCACTATAAATTTTTGAAAATGTGGCTTGATTACTAGTAGCTAATAGGGATTTTTTTGTTAACCAACTGAATTTTCTATTTAACACATTAAATGTCACGGGAGTTTTCTGAATGTATTATATTATAGAGAGAGTTTTGGTTATTATAGCCTACCCAAGCAGAATTATTTTACTATTTCAGAAACGTCGATATTCAACTGATTCTTCTTAGCAGACTTTGTAATCCTGTAATATGATCAATAATATTTTCTAGCCGGTTTGGAGTATAATTGGCCTGTCTCGCATGTCTTTACTGGACATATTTGTATATTTGTTTAAATTAGTGACAGCTGTCAAAGTCTAATTTGACGCTCCGCACTCTTGGATATAGATAGGTTGGGTTCAATCATCATATCTTTTCCTGGAGAATATGTTTATAGTTTGTTTTTAATGTTTAGTTAAAAGTTTGGGTTTAATGATGGACAATACTTTACGTTACAGGGATCAAAAATATTCAAGTATATTTCCCAGAGTTATCAACATCTTAAAAAACTTGATCCTCGCAGATCTTATTAAACTGTTAAAAAGAAGTTATGCGAAGCATTTGTTTTATCCCAATTCAATTACCTACTGTACTGCGGTTTATTACCATGGATTAGACGGCACTACCACCCGTAGAATTCAAAAGATTCAAAATCCTTGTTTCAGGTTTATTTATGGGATTCGAAAATATTATCGCATATTATTCAACAAAGTGTCGATGCATAATCGCAGAATTTTACAATATCTGTGTTTGTTTGATCAAATTTTATTTGACAAGAAACCTGCTTATTTTAACACAAAATTACTTTTAGAACTGATGTAGGTACATAATTTTACTACTAGATTTAGGGCCGTATCTCACCAAATGTCCACAAGTCAGCCTTATTCGAGCGCTCTTTTTCATTTCAAATTTATGTTTATGTAGGTAGTACAACAGTTTATCTTTTCTTTTAAAGAATCCTGTTCCAATTGTTCAAATTAAAATTGCATAGTATTTATAGACCTCTTATCATCTTCATAATGCAGTAATTTCGTACTTCTAAAAAAAGTTTTTGTTTTGTATCAATTTACAATAGTTTGGAAACTCTCATAATATGATAACAGTGTGTTTTGCTTTCTAAATAAAAAATAATATTTAGCAACCTGGAGAGTGACTTGCCTTTTGTTGTTAATTTTTATGATATTTCGCCCCAGTATGAAAACTCTTAAATTGCTTGTCACTTTAAAATTAAAGCTTACAGGTAACAATAATTGTTCATTAGTAAGGTTCTCATTTTTAACGAAGAAATAGTAGGTAGGTAACTGTTTTTATGTAGGTACATGAATGGTTATACCCTGTAAATATAACAAACATAATTTATAACTTCCAGTGATCAATCAAGTAAACGATAATGAATGATAAAAATAACAGAAGTAAATAACTTCATAGATGACGTTTAAATTCTACAGTAACCGCTATCCAAAGACTTTTTGTTCATAATAATAATAATTATGATAGTTTTAATAGTTTTAATTAGTACTCAATTACCAAATTTTTTAACAAATGCTGCCGATTTTGAAAATCATACCGGGTTTGGAACCCGCGACCTCTTGCTTACTAAGTGGAGTTTTATACACTCAGCTACATAGGGCTCATGTAAAGCTATTAATTTGCACGAGTCTGACAACAATCCGTTTTTGATTATGTTTCCAGGTAGGTGTTTTCTGAAATTATTTTAGTATTAATACTACAAATGTTTGTGTAGTATGTTTTAACATCGTTGACAATGGTGCTGTTTTCTTTTGTCCATATTTTATCTAAAATATGATAACAATTTTGATTAAACATCGATCCATTGTTTTGGCTATTTCACTAGAAGTTAAAGCCGATCCAAAAAATCCACATTTATAAATTTACAAGGGAGCAGCGACGATAAACATTCAGCTCTCTAATTTATTAAGTTTGCCGAACACGTACCAGGGCTTTATTGTAAATTGCTGCCGATCTCGATATCGATATCTCGGTATCTCCAGCAGCAGCCGCCACCCTCTGTAATTTCTGGATACACGTAAAAAGAGTTCGTTGGACTATTCTTGACAATATTTTCAGTAACACATCGTCTGAAATTCTTTTATTCATCTATTCGTTTTATGTAATTTTCGTAAATAAATCTCTTTGATTACTGTGTAGTATACGGCATGCATATAATTTGTGTCCTATTTATAGTTAAATATTTTGATGAATAGGAACATTTGAGATGAATAATTAATAAAAGTAGTTAATTATTAAAAGAGACACTATAGTATCAAACCGTACAATTTCTAAACAGAAAGTACTGGACGTAGAATCCATTTTCGGGGTATTTCAACTTGCTTGTTAAACAAATGCTTGATACATCTAGAATGCAACGAATGAAGTTTCCCGACGTGGCGACTCCAGAAGGGAAGTCGTCTATTCAAACAAACTGCGAGAGAGAATTTGGGATTTCTATATGGAAAAAACCTGATAGGTATCTATCTATTTTCTCATACTCTAGATAAAACACGCTGTTTCAATTTTTTACTGGAATAATACAATTTTGTTCGCCGTATAGCTGACAAGAAAATTAATGAAACAAAAAATTGCTGTGAAGTTTCTTCTAAAGTGTATAGTCTACGCCAAAAACAAGCTCACAGAAAATTTCCTGGATATTATTTAACGTATTACGTCCGTAGATAAATGGATAAAAGCAAGAGTGAATGTGTAGTTGTACAGTACTACATAGTGTACCCGAACGTCCTTGCAGTTTTGTACTTTTCTATAAAGGATTTATTCTCTTACGATATTCAAAATTTTTAAACTCATAGCATTGTGGAACAACCTGTAAAAATTTTATATATAGGGCCGATTCTACAATAGATGGTAGTATAAACCTGGAATAAGCTATTCCTTCACAATTGTCATGGTTACAATTCTTGTATAACAATATTGTAACCACGGCAGCTGTCGGAGGAATTAATATACGTATTAGCTTAATAATGGGAAGTAGGATACTTACTTCCCGTAGTTAAGGAAAGGAAGTAAAATAGGGGAGATCCGGCCGTGATGAACCCCTGGGTATGTTGGCACCCTTTGAACATTTGATTTGCCTAAGCCGGCACCAGTGGTTTGCGCATGGTAAAATGTCAAGTATCGTTAGTTCTACCGCGAAGTAAAGTTTCCTGTAGGTATATGTATTAAAAGTTCTGGTGAAAATATTTTGATTAGTAGTTCCAATGTTATCACGCGAAATTAGAAATGTGTAAGTTTCGGGATAAAGAACCCCTAACATTCCGGTTGTATACTTGCACAGGATGATAAGACAGTAAAAAGGAAACCCCTTAAAATATTGTTTAACACCTCTACCAATAAAAATAGAGAACAGAAAAATACGTAAAATAATTTATATTTTTTTAAAAACACATATAAATCATAAATAAGGCAATTGATGCCTTCAATTGTTTTAGCAGTGCCTCTAGCTGTGAAATATCTGAAGACACAATGTAACACGTGTTGGAACCAAACCACGCTGCTTCATATCGTCAGGCCTGGGCACGATTCCTTTTTCTCAAGTACCTAAATATGTATAGTAACTTTAGCAAACATCTCATTACCCAAAAAATTATGAGAAGTTAATTATAAATGATAATAGACTAAATATCTAGAAAAAGATACTTCTTACCGATGTTTAAATTCGAACTTCCTCTTAAACTAAATGAGTTATAAAAAAAATTAAAAAGTCAAATTTTCCAGAACTGCGTTAAATATCGAAAGTTTATTTATGGGGTTTGGTACAACTTTACCTAGGGAGTATTTCATTCCATTTAACCAAAGTTGTATCTCTCATCATAATAAGCGAGATCTTCATGTTTAGAATGAGTTTGTGGGCACATTGTATATTTTATATAAAAACATGTAAAAGTACGTTAATCAATATCCGTATTGAGAAAGACTTAAATAAAGCCACTTCAAGAAAACCCCCCATGTCCTTTTCTTTTAATAATTACTACTCTGCATGCAATCAGGTGAAATATTTGATTAGTTTACCTACTAGAAACCCATTTATAATTACTATAGTTACTCATTAAGGTTACAATCTTATAAAGTGATTAATATTGTTAACAGGGTTATCTGATTGCTTTTCCCCATAGCTTTTACATTCTGACGTATAATTATGGCTCTTGAGGCATTGTCGCCCTTCCTGATATACTCCCAAGTTGCTTTCCTGTTCTCTAGCGAGTAACTCACTAACGAGCTTTTACTACAATTAAGTAGAACTACGGTAACCCTTAACTTCGGTAATTATGTTGTAAGTAATTTTTCTTCTTGCGTTAAGTTGTACCTGACTTAGGAAACACTTATAAATGCTTTCATTGTATTTTGTAAAGTAATTAAATTTGCATTGCGAGTATTAACACAATTATTCATAAATAGTTATAAGTATTCGAACGCAAGAACGTCTTAACATAATTAAAAATATCACTAACAACTTGTTTTATACGAGAGTAAAGTTCTTTTAAACAAAATGGTATATGTAATCGCATGTACTTTATAGAAGAATACGAGAGACATTAATTACACTAATGTTCTGATTTATCTCTTGTATACCCAAGCTTTGAAACTATTGATTCGCGTTTTACAATCTAAATACAATTCAATTTCATACAATTGGAGTATTTACTGTCCTCACATAAAACGATGGTAAATTTGCTAACAAGAGCATGTGGTCCTTTTATGTAAATTATACGCAAACTAGCTCTGTGTGGCTTCCCGGAGTAACCTCGAAAGCTGGGAACCTCTTTGTTGCAAATGCTAAACTCATCACACTATCAACTCATTAAGCTTTGGATTTATGTTACTAACATAGCAAAATATTTTAATTGTCAAGCAATTTAATTTGTATAAACTTATACAGATCGTCCGAAACGTATTGGAAAAATATCAGGAATTAAGTGCAAGGATTATAAAGGAATGTTTTTCGATTCGATATCTGAACGAAAACGACAATTTCTCGTAAAGCATTTTTCGTCCAAGTACGGAAAATATTTTTTGGCCGGTAAAATATTAGAAACATGTTTTGGTATGTCCTTTCATAAATTTCTGTGCAATTTTGAGACCAGCTGTAATGAAGCTTGTCCACGATATTCCGTACATCTGGATGGGTACGCACCAGTGAATCGTCGTCACTTACCATTTCAATGTATGAGCTTAATAGTAGAGTTCTAAATCGGAGCTATCGTGATTTTCGTGGAACCTGAAAGGTCAAAATGTTTTGACCTATTGAGGTGTTAGTACATGTGGTAGAGGTTCTCCAAAAATTTTTGTCGGGTTCCAACCCAGTGCAGGGACCCTCCAGAGGGGGTGAACCATAAAATTCGCGATTTTCCAATTTTTATTTACTCGGATAGAGATTTCCTTAAACTTTTCAATCATCTATAATTTATCATAATAAACAGCAGCTTTGTTGTTACAAATAATTATTCTTTATTATAATTTGTGTTGCTTCTTACGGGAGCTGGAAACTTTAAGAGCGTTTTTGACCAGGATGCGAATTATTAAAAAGTTCGAAATTTCATTTACATCGTGTTTCTGACAAAACGGCTGAGAAAAACGATTTTTTGACATCAATAGTTCGCTATAGCAAATTTTATTGCGATTCTAATGGTTTTAGACTCATTACTGTGCGATTAATAATAAGGCTAAAATGATTTTTTTTCCAAATCGCTGCAGACATGCGAGGCTGCCGCCGTTGGAACCTCGATCACCCTCTCTTGCGTCTCTCACACCGCGCTGCCCTTAAAAAACTGTAGCCTACGGTGATATGAAACTACGGGTAATTGAGAAGATTCTTCGTTGCATTAGAATCACCATGATTTAAAAGTTAATTTTGTTCAGATGTTTATTTACTGATTATTAACATTCTTGATCTTCATCATCTGAAGAATCGAAATTAGCAGTAAGTTCATTTTGACAGCTTTTTATTGCCATGCAGCAACATGCGCCTAAAAATGGAATGTTGCTGGTTTTACAGGAACACCTTTTTGTAAAACACCCTATAAGTTAGAATAAATTAGATGTGTTACATAAATTTATTAAGCTTAAAGTTTACAAAAAAACACAAATAAAATGTAATAACACATAAACTTAAATAGGAAATAATAATTATGTAAAAAAAACTATTTATTTTATTTAGTTTTTTTTTTTCACATTTTTATTTCATCGACTTATTTACAATCTGTTAATTTATGTTAACATTCAGTAAATTATTTGATTGGATGTACCTAATGACATGAGGAAATAAATGCTCTTTAGTATTATTTCTTTGTTTTGACATTAGATGCTTGTCGTAGAGTCTTAAAACTAATTAATTCTAAAGGGTTAGACTAAAACTATATAAATCTTAGTTGAATCTGTTAACTAAATCTAATTGGTCGTGTCTTTTAAGTCTTTGGACATATTGTCTATCTAATAGTGCCACAGCTAGATTATTTGCATGCACTCTTAGTTTTGCTTGATACTTTGCACTTACACTTTGGATTTCCTGCTTGATGGTAGGTATGCGAATATCTTGCTGAAGTAGCCAGTTCGGAACATATCTGGGAGCGTTTGTTATTGTCCTAATTATTTTGTTTTGAACTCGTTGCAATATTTCCAAGTTAGAGTTACTAGCAGTCCCCCAAATCTTGATTCCATATGTCCATATTGGTTTTATGATAGCTTTGTAGAGAAGCACTTTGTTTTGAAGAGATAATTGAGATTTACTTCCTATTAACCAGTACATCTGACGAAGTTTTAAACCTAGTTGCATTCTCTTTTTAATTATGTGGGTCTGCCAGGTTAGGCGCCTATCCAGATGAATCCCTAGATACTTTGCACTGTCGTGTTGCGGAATTGGAGTGTTGTTTATCATTACTGGTGGGCAGGTTTCCTTTCTTGGAGTAAAAGTTACTTGAATCGATTTCGTTTCGTTGACATGTATGCGCCATAGCTTTAACCAGTCCTCAATTTTGTTCAGGTTTCGCTGTAGAATTAACGATGCAGTACGTGGATCAGTATGTGACGCTAATACTGCAGTATCGTCTGCATATGTCGCTATTAGAGTTTGTGGTGTTGTTGGCAGATCCGCGGTATACAGAAGATATAAGACAGGTCCCAAAATGCTGCCCTGGGGCACTCCTGCTTGTATTGGTTGAATACTTGATTGTGCGTCTTTAAATTTAACTTGGAAGCTTCGTTCGGCTAAGTACGTCTTAATTAGTTCATAATATTCTGTCGGTAGAGCCTTCTTAATCTTATATAGCAAACCTGTGTGCCAAACTTTGTCAAAGGCCTGGCTTATGTCTAGAAAAGCCGACGAGCAGTACCTTTTTAGGTGTAGATCGTGATTAATTTTCGTTGTTAGTCTATGCACTTGTTCTATTGTGCCGTGACCTTCCCGAAAACCAAATTGGTGATTTGGTATGATGTTTCGTTCTTCGAGAATTGGTTTTAGCTTTTGAAGTAGTATCTTTTCGAAGACTTTGGATAGAATAGGTAGTAAGCTGATAGGTCGGTATGCAGTTGTGTCTTCTGGATTTTTACCAGGTTTTGGTACCATGACTATTTGCGCCACTTTCCACTGCTCTGGGAATATTCTTAATCGAAGGACTGCATTTATTATATAGGTTATCAGTTTGGTTCCCTTTTCTAGTAGTTCTATAAGAATTTTGGCGGTTATTAGGTCGTAACCTGGAGCTTTCTTTGGGTTGAGATTTTTTATAAAGTTATTAACTTGACTAACCTTTACTGGCCTTATGGGTTGAGCAATTTCTTCGGTTCTCTCAAGGGTTTGATGTATAAATAGTTCTTCCTCTGTGGAACAGGTTCTTCCATGTGCTTGAAAGACTGAGGTTAAATGTTCTGCGAAGGTGTTTGATTTTTCTTGATTTGTTCTTGCCCATGTCCCGTCAGATTTTCTAATCGGTGGGACTGTTGGTTTTAGTCCTTTCAGTTTTCTAGTAGCCTTCCATAAAGAGTAATCTGTGGTCTCGGTAGTGGTAAGGTTAGTTAGATATTCTTGTACTCCCTGATTTCTAAAGTTGGTTAGAAGACTTTTTAATTCTCGAGCTGCTTGATTGAGTTTTGTTCTGTTTCTAGGGTTTCTTGTATTTTGCCAGATTCTTCTTAACCTGCGTTTTTCTGCTATTTTTTGTTTAATGGATATAGGACTATATTCCGCAACTTGCTGGCTGTCGTAGTTTGGCGTGGCATCCCAGGCTGACTGTTGAATAGATTGATTAAGGTGTTCTATGGCGTTAAATAGTTCGTGTTCTGTTTTTAGCGGTATAGTTAGATGTATTCTTTCGTTAATTAAATAGCGAAAATAGTTCCAGTTCGTACGTCTTGTGGAAAGTGTTGGGGGTTTTTGTATTTGTAGTACTTGAGTGCTGTAGGTGATGAGTATTGGTGAATGGTCTGAGGACAGATCCAGGCAGGATTCAGCTTTTAAATAATTAGATGAGACGCCCTTGGTAACACAGAAATCTAACAGATCTGGGATCTTATTGAGATCTGACGGTCAATATGTAGGTTAAAATGTGGATAAATAGTCAAGGTTATGTTCTGCTGCTGCTTTCGATAGTTCCCTCCCGCGAGTTAAAGTTAATCTCGAACCCCATATTTGACTTTTGGCATTATAATCTCCACCCGCTATAAAACAGGGTCCAAGGGTGTTGAAGAAAGTTGCAAATTGTTCCTTTTTGATGGTGTGTCGTGGGGGGCAGTAGATAGCGGAAAATATAATTTCCCTGTTTTTTTTCTGCGACTGCGATGGTAGTAGCTTGGAGGTAATCTGCCTGAAATTTTTGATGTTCGTAATGTTTGATTGTATTTTTAACGACGAGGGCTGTTCCTGCATGGGCAGTATCGTCAGGATGAGGTGTAGTGTATATTGAGTACCTTGGAATTTTTAAGTGAGTGTTAGTTGTGACATGAGCTTCGGATATTAACATAATGTCTATGTCGTGTGTAGATAAGAATTTTTTTAACCTCCTGGCTATGTTGAGTCAGGCCGTTGGCGTTCCAGAGTGCGATTTTTAAGATGTTAGGCATTATGGTTCATTTTATTGATCATGAGTGTAAGAAGTTTGAGCATTGTGTCCATTCTTTCCATAAGTTTTGTCATTAATGTATCTAGCTTGTCCGTTTGCTGTTGAGAATAGTTTTGTGTGTTTTGCTGTTGGTTGTTTGTTGTGTTCTGGTCCGAATTACGATCGGCTGCTCTGGGCGAATGATATTCCTGGTTGGACTAGCTGAGAGTTTAAATCAGTTTGTCTTGGACGTAAAGGTGGGTATTTTCTTCTTTGTATTTCTTTGGCTACTATGCAGCCTCTATAATTCGCTGGGTGGTTACCTTGGCAGTTGATGCATTTCACATCCTTACTTCTGGTGTTTCTTTCGCAGTCTTTCGTTAAATGTTCACCTGCACATTTAACACATCTTGGCGTTCTGTGACAATGGTTTTTTGAGTGCCCGTATCTCTGACAGAGCTGACATTGAATTACTGTTCGCTTAATGTGCGGTGGTTCAAATTTTATCTTAGATTTCATTAGAAATTCGATGTTGAAGATTTCTTTGTTGTTAGGTGATTGTTCTAGTTCCACAAAGAACATCGGTAGAGGGGTTTTGGTGACTCTGTACCTAATATTGTGAATATTTATAATCTTATGCCCTTTCCCAGCTATTTCTTTAGCTAGATCTGCAAGGTCGGTTGTAGGATGCATATCGCGTAGTACTATTTTATAGCTGTTATCGTTTTTTTGTTGGTAAGTGTGAAATTCTGTGTTTTTATCTTTCAATATTTTAATGATTGTGCTATAGTTTTCAGCTTTGTTTAGTTGTATTTTTACTTGTGTGTTACTAATTAGCTTGACAACATAGTTTTCTTTGGCTTTTTCTTCAAGTATATCTGTTAGAGGTTTTAGATTGTTCACACCGTAAACAAATATTGGTGGAGGTTTTGTTTCCTCTGAATTTTCATCCGGGTCAGAGCCGGCGAGGGCTTCGAATCTGTTGGATGTGTTTGGGGCATTCAGCCAATAGTCTGACGTTTTTGTTTATTTCCAGTTGCGTTGTGGATCGGGACCATTACGTTTTGTTTTTCTTGAGTTTGGTGTTCGCCATTGTTCTTCTGGGTTTGTGACTTGCGGAGATGGTTGTTGGTTTAGATGTTGAAATGGATATGGATAAGTATTATAGGTATTTGGATATGATTGCTGTGACTGTGTTTGCGAAAGTAATTGTTGTATTTGTTGTTGTTGTGATTGCGTTTGTTGATATGCACAAGGATTTAATTGCTGATCAATCACCATTGGTGTAGTAGTAGGGTATTGATACCTATAGTTTGGCACGCCATACATGGCGGCCTTTTATAGCTGTTTAAATAAATCTACAAATTATTTTGTACCTGTTTGTTGAACGTATTTGATTGAGCTGGTGAAGAACCGAGAGGTCATCAGCTGACTTCCCGATAACTTATTGCTCGCCGACTGGACACACTCTTGGAAGGTAGAGAACACGACTTTACGATGCGAGGGTTCAAGTACGACTTTTTATTTAGTTTACAAAAGACCAGGTTGCACCAACCTTAGTTAGCAGTTTGTTAGGTAACTTAGGTTACGTAATCCTCTGTTACGGATATTTTTGTTGCACCAACCTAAGTTTGTACTAACAGCTGATCAGCTAACCAAAGTTAGCTAATCCGTCAAAATTGCTGGATTAGCCTTCATAACCTGAGTTTAAAATGACAGTTCCATCTTATTAATAGAAATTGTAAAACAGTGACAGTAAATTGATTCTATAGGTTCCATAAATAAATAAGTCCTGAAATGTTGCAATTGCTATCTAATAAGAGTGTATATATTTAGGGTGAATGTTGTGATTTATAATGTCAACTATAACTTCATCGATAACAACATCCTCATCATCCGATAATGAATTGTTGGAATTGGTAGATATGGTGCCTCGGCGCAAATTGTACCGTCCTAGAAATCATCCTTTCAAAATGATTTCAAGGCCAGGTATCGGTTTTCAAAAAATGTTGTGCAGCAAATGGTCCAAGATTTTCGTATTCACGAACTGGAACCTATCTCTAATAGAAATTTCCGCGTCTCAGCAATAAATAAGTTAGTACTGCTAGCATTTTAAGATTTTATACAATAGGATCCTATCATCAAACAGCTGCTGATTATGGAAACGTGCACAAATCGACTGTATAATTCCAAAAAGTACCGAAAGGATTGCCAGCAGGTGCGTAGATTTTATAAATATGCCTCAAAACCCAGAAGACATTAGACAAATATTGAGGAATTTTATAAATATAAGACAGTTCCCAAGAGTTGTTTCAGTGAAATTGCTGGAACGCTCCCGTTTTTCCATTTTGTAAAAAGTGTATTATAATAAATTATCAGAAACACAGATAAATATGTACACTACTGACAAAAAACTTAAACAAGACGCCGCGCCGCCGAAACAAAATCAAGTGTTAGCCAATCATGTCCCTACACGTGATAATGACGTCACAGCAATGTGTTTGGTGCAACACATAAATTTTAACTAGGATTAGTATATTTAAACCAAACTAGCTAACTATAGTTAGTTAATTTAACTGCAGTATTTGATGTTTGTCGGTGCAACCGGCCCAAAAGTAACATAAAGCATTCGTTTTTCCTTTGCCTTTTTAAACCAATTACTGTGTTTCCACAGCCTTTTGGTCTACCTCTTACTTTAACAAATGGTATTGTGATATCACAAATACTAATATTTAAGGGATTTTCTACTTGTTCAGTAACATATTCATTTGATTCGTTTAAATTTAAGTTAATGTCTCTTATCTTCACCTGTAATGTTGATTTGATGAATTGTATCAAACTGATCCGTACGGTGCTCAAAAACTCTCTAATAGAGAGTTTTAGAGCACCGTACGCTAAGAGTACGGTAACGCTAACACTAACGTCTTTGCTAAGTATAACAATATGTTGCTTAGCAAAGCAGAATATTGCCTAGCAAAGACGTTACCGTTAGCGTTAACGTACTCTAGCGTATAGTGCTCTAATACTCTCTAATAATCGTCGCCGGCAACCAAAATACCGTACTTTTGTCGCCGGTACCGGCAACAAAACTCAATTTTCTTCTTTACCGGCGCCGGCAACCAGAAATAGTTTATTTCATTGCCGTAGCCGGCAAACTTGTGCGAATTCTCAGGCAATGGAGGCACTCCCTTCAGAATTTCATTATCTATCCAAATCTGCCAAAACAATAGGGGGTTGCCATTTAAAAAAAATATCGATGACGTCACTGCTTGAAACCGGAAAGCGGTAGAAACATGAAAATTATCTCATGTTTCTTTTAAAATAAATCAATTTGACGTATCAAACCGTTTTTCTATAAATTTGCCGGGAAAAGAATTATTTCCATTATTCCAAACTTTATGCGCGCACTGTATAGACAGGGAAAAGTTAGTATCTTTTTTTCTTTGAATAATGGCATACATGATTCATAGGGTTTGAGGTCGAAATTTAATCTCATTATGTATCCTTTTTTGGGCTATAAATACTCTGTTACTGCGGGTAGCACCGCCCCATACCAATACATTGTAGCTCATTATGTGAGAAGGCTAGTGAATAATATGTGTTTAGTAAGTTATTTTTGTTAAGCGTAGATTTTAAAGTCAGTATGGCAAAGTTTGCTTTATTAACTTTCTTACTAACATAATCTATAATCTATATGATCATCCCACGAGAGCAGCTTATCTACAAAGACACCTAGAAATTTGACCTTATCGCTATGTGCAATGTTAATATTATTAATTGTGTATGTTTGATTATCAATAAGCTTTTGTTTAGTAAATTTCATGATAACAGTTTTTTCAATATTTAGAACTAGATTATTAGTTTTGCACCAGCTGTGGAAGCTGTTTATTGAATCTTTAACTGACCGTTTTAGTTCAACATTGAGGTATACCTCAATCAACGGTTCAACTGAGGAGGGTGCTGTGACCGCTAGAGAGGTTTACTAAATAATTTTTTTTCATGGTATAGTACCACCAATGGGCTTTCAAACAAGTTGTTGCGGAACCTGATCAGATAACTGGTTTTGGAGTTACGGGGCGTTAAAGTCGAAATTTTGAAAAATTCATAGCAGCCGTCATTTTGAAGATGAGGTCCGAGAGGTCGGCAAAAAACTGTTACCCTTAAATTATGGTCTTCTTTCCTATGCCCTATTCAGATTTTCTAAATTCCGCTTCTGGAAAAAATGCTACCAGAAAAATGTCTAACTTTCGTTTCCGGTTTCGGATTTTTTTGAAAAGCTTATTTTGTCGATGAATTTTCGATATACTCCTTCATTTCAAATTTCGTCAAAATCTGTTCACTAGTTTCTGCGTTAGAGGCACACATATACCGTGTGTCCCTGGGAAGACGGAACATAGGGATCTTATAATGCTAATTTTTTAAAATGATCCATGAGTGCTTTGAAGCATTCGTCTTGAAACAATTACACGAATCTCACCGATCGTTAACGATTTCCATGCCGATCATGTATGATCGTCTCTAGATCAAATTTTTGTTTGTGTTTTAAATGTCAATTTATTAAAACCAAAGACAATTAAAGGTTATGTTCGTTATTTTTTTTTAAATGGGGCCCTACCTTAACTGAAGTACAGTTTAGAGCTGACAATCAGTAATCCCAGTTAAATTACATGTGAAATGTGAAAATTTACTTTAATAGGATGATCTTGATGCTTGATGTATGAACCGAAGAATTTGATGCGACAATCAGCTTTATGATGAAACATCAATGCTAATTGCATAAGACTGTATTAAGATGAAATCAAAGAAAAAGCGAATATTAATATCAGTTAGTGTGTACGAATATGAAATCTTTATTTCTACGGCAATTTAATGTGATCAAATAATTGTTACATTAAAGGTATTTGATTTTTAAGAAGCCGGATTCTTGCATACCACAAAGGAAAGTTTTCTAACACAGGTCTACAGCATTATTTTATGTTCCTACTAATATAATTTTCGTAATTTCATTTTCAGTTTCTAATAATGCGTAGCTTGCGAAAAGCCTTAATTGTTCACCTAATCCATCAAAATCTGAAAAAGATCTTAGAACCATAACGTCAACTGCCAACAAACTATTTTGTATTTATTACCTTTATAATGATACTTCAGTCTCATTTAATTTAATTAAAATTACATGAACCAATTTGAGCAAATAATTAATAATTTTATTTCTAACTGATTTTCAAGAGCGCGGCTGTCAATTCGTAGGTATTGTAAATAATTGTTCAAATCGTTTGTTAGTATAACGCACGCACGTATTACATCTGTATTAGCAAGCGCGTTAAACAGCTGACATAACGACGTCGACGCTTCCACCAAATAGAAATTCAAAGCACTCGTGGATCATTTTAAAAAATTACCATTGTAAGATCCCTATGTTCCGCCTTCCCTGGGACACACGGTATACGTACACACCCACCCACCCACAGACGGGCATTTTTTCTAGACCACTTTTTTGGGTTGCTGGGGGTCCAAAACACCTATTTCCGTGAAAATATCAATTTCGAAAACTTTCATGATCAATGATCAATACTTCCGATATACCAGTGGTGGTATGGGAAAGTAAAAATATGGAATCAACTAGATTATATGGAACAATATTCCACAAGCAATAACATAAGAATCTACGGAGTCCCAGAAGCTGATGGAAGCGAAAAGGAAGATAAATGCACTATTGTGCGCTAGCTTTGCAAGAAAATAAATATAGATTTGTGCCCTAATGCTATCGATGTCTGCCATCGCTTACCTGCTAGAATTGAAGGAGTGAGCCCAATCATCGTAAAATTTGTGCAACGGACCACACGGAATCTCGCGTTTTATAATAAAAGGAAATTCAAAGGGGTCAAATATTATAATAACAGAAGAGTTAACCAGAAACAGAGTGCTTCTGAAGAACGCCTTAAAGAAATACAAACATTGTACCTACTTTTCTTCAACTCTTGTAAAATAATAAAATTCTACCAACATTATTATTTTTGTTTACAGTATACCTATACTAGATTAATATAAAACAGAAATGCTGTATATTCCAACACAATTTTATTTTTAACATTTGTTGTAACAAGGTAGTACCTACTAATAGTAAGTGATTAAAATGAAACACTTTTTTTTTATTATATTTATATTACCTATATTAAAATATATTAGCATTTATTATAAACATAAATAAATTTGTTGTTGCTTCCATCCCACCCTGTTCAAAGGTGTATATTTGTATTATCAAATTGTTTAAATTTACTGTTTTTGACAAATTTATCTGTTCAGATGCGCAGTCAGTTATCCCGTCGTACACCATCGCGAAATCCTCCACGTTTTCCAAACTGTGAGTAAATAAAACAATTAATTGATGATTATTATTACTGTGGTTGCTCTGCGCAATGCCTCCAAAATTTGCTTAATTTTTCTCTCCTGAAAGAAATGAAAGAATTTTTTTTTTATAATCAGGAAATAATCCGTTTTCCAGATTTAAAATAAAAAGTTTATAACTTACTCGTTTTTCTTGCTCCATCAGCGCACTGCAAAAAATAAATTATATTGGTATTTATGTTTTACTATTAACTTTGGCAGGTAGTAATATTAGAGCATTATTTAAAAAAAATAGAGCAATTCTATTGGTTCAGACAAAAACGCGATACGCGTTAATTGTGGACCAGACTTTACTTACTGTATATTATAATTATAGTTGACGTAGTATATTTAATTTGTGGTAAGTCTGGCACATGGTCCTCCGCTGATGTTGAATTTGATCTGTAACGGAAAAATCCATTGTTTTGTAGGTACTTATTTTATTTGTAATAACAAATTACAGGGTGTCTACTAATATTTTAAAATTCTAGGTCGGAAATTCAAGGATAATTTTCATAATATTCCAGGTAGTTTCGCAACACAGGTTTTTAATAACGTTGATAAATTAAATATTTTGCAGCAGCAAATAAATACACAAAATAAGTTATTAATATATTATTAATGACATTTCGTAGTATTATCAATATCTTATATTTATATCAAACGGAACATAGAAACGAAGCTAATATACGTTTATATACAGGGCGTTTTTAAACCACAGTCATTAATTTATGGAGGGCATTCTATGTCAGAAAATATGAAAAAGAGTTCCTATAAACATGGGTCCGGAAATGCTTCCTAAGGAGCTGTGGCCCTGTGAAGATACATACTATCTAAAACTTCGTTTTTATTTAATATCTCAAAAAGTGTTCGAGATACAGCGATCAGCTTTGGTATGTGAGTCAGCGAAAACGACAATCTGCCAATCTAGGACGTGCGAAAATAGGGAGGACGGCGACCCCTTTCCCTCCCATTTTTTTTATTAACAACTATTCCGAATTCTTGAAATTAGGAATCTATTATTTAGACAAAATTACATAAAAAAGGCCCTCTTGTTAGTAACCCGTAGGAGCAACCGTGTTCGAAAATAATTGCTTCAAAAATTACCTATCTATATGAAAAAAAAAATAAAAATTTTCACGCACATAATTTTTGAAGCAATTTTTTTCGGACACGGTTGCTTCCGCGGGTTTCTAACAAGAGGACCTTTTTTATGTACACTACATAGTATGCAGTAACAACGCACGCCCACGCTTGGATAATTGCTTGATAAAAATTCAAATAAGCGGATTCTTTAAATATCGTAATTTGCATACATGAAAACTAATTTTAGTTTACAAAATATGAAATTAGCAACTTGATGAGAAAACGTTTTTTTTAATCAGACTGATTATAATAGAAATTCCAGGTGAATTCTCGTGAACCATGCCAAATATCAAAAAATGTAAAAATACGTTTTTATAGAGGATAGGGGACACTCGATAGCGTAATCCGCGTCGCGCTAATACTTACCTCATCGCCGCGACCTATCCAACTTTGAAAAGTTTAAATGGGACTATGCCCTTTGTGATACCTCAAATTAAAGGTGTTTTCAAATGCTATCTTTTTACTCAAAGAAATTAAAATTGATAGATTCGTTTTGGAGAAATTAAAAAAACATGAAAAAAGGGTTATATTTTAAATTCAAAAAAAATTATGATCGTGTGTCGAGGAAAACATTTTTTAGTACAAGAAATTTTCTCGTTAACGTGAGACAGATAGTTTCCGAGTTACCCGCGGTGGCTATGTTTTGTGAATCACCCTGTATAAAGAAATGCTTAATAGTCCCAAGCTCAGCCGTAGGTTTCAACTCTGCAATTATACCTATGAATTATATAACCAATACAAAAACTCAGATATTTCAGAAATATTAATAAATATACCAAATGAAACTAATAAATGGAAATGAAACCAAAGTGGGTCACATCCTTTTACACTGTTGCAGAATAGTATATTACTATACTAGTTTAGTAAGAGGGTTTATTGAATCACTAGTGGATTTGGGACACGAAAAGCGTAGCGGCGAGTGCTCCAATGGAACGAGTCGTACAATGCCTTTTGGTTTAAGCGTATATTGACGCTCGTCGCTATTGATTATTGCAGTAAAAATTACATACCAGCCCACTCAGTTAAGCATTTTTCTTTTAAAGATGGAATTGTTTGGGTGCAATCTTGCACGAATCATACAGAAATTCGTTCTTGTTAAACTTGCCGATCGTTTATTTACGTAGTTCCCATGCGTGTTGCTTCGATTTAGATTTAACGATATCGGGTTTCCCATTCTCAGCAGGAGACTCCTTGATTCATAACATTGATAGGTAATAATTAGCCTACGCACTTCGTTACAAATCTTGTACTATTTTGCTATGTTGCACGTTCAGTCAAAATAATTGTGACGATCAAGTATTATTGATAATTCCTGAAATAATTTTATAACATGGGAACATACTTAATGAAAGGTAAAACAAATTCGACCAATGGCAATTACATTCGCAACTGGTGTAACACAATACGGATATACAAGGTGTCCCAAAAATAGCGGAAAAGGAAGTACTCCGCAGCTCTCTCGAAAAAAACTGATTGTAACGCTTTATTAATCATTTTTACAGTTTTCTCCAAAGAACAGTAAAGTTGAAAAAAGCGTAACTAAAGATAACTTCTAAACCAACAAGAAAAACACTAAATGATATTATAATCTTTTATTCGAACGAGTATTTGAAGCAGAATAACGAATACCTACTTAGGTAGGTAGTCTTTTTTTCCAACATTTTAGGGACACCCTTTATATGGTGTAAAACAAATGGAAAACTGTACATTTAGTCATATAATGGTGTGGTGGGGTGTTATAGTAAACAGAAAGCACGCGTTCACAATTGTTTTTAAATTTGATTAAATCGAAATGTTATTCAAACCTACTTTACCATTTCACTAAACCACATTTCCTGAAAAGTATCATCAGCATTGAATACAGGAATACCGTGTTTGGAACTGTATAGAAACTCTTCTTAGCAGAATATTCACTAATATTTAGTTTGTAAATATTTGGTTTAGTTTATTTAAAGTACAAGCCGTTTTGTGAAGTAATTTATACCAAGTGGTTGGTCATATCCTCAAATCTAGAACGTTTACATTGCATATCACATTTATGCGAATTGCTGCTCACAATTTTAATGGAAAAAATTGGTAATAGTACCAAATTATATAGAATAACATTCCGCGTCGTTTGATATTACAAATTCTTTCTATAATGCCTCTTTTATATAAAAATATAAATTTTAAAAACGTAGGTAGCTATTCAAAAAATATAAACTGTATAAGCTAGTCATAACAATAGTTATTTGTATCACAAGGCCAGAAACAGCACATGTGCGAGTGCGAGTCCTGCAAGTAGGAGCACTCGCAAAACTGTTTCTGGACGTGTAATACACAAGATTTTTTGTGCCGATGTTTGTTTAAATAAATTAAATTTACATTTAAAATTTAGTATTAGGATTTTTTTTTCTGATTTTAAAATCAAGATTCCTTGTTTCCTGATATTCATTAAACTTGATTCATTTATTTTCTTACAATCTCTGTTGAAGTTTATTTATAAATTTCATTATCTTTGATTTAATAATGGATACACCGGCGCATATTAAAGATTATATTCAAATCACCACAGTGGCTCAAATAGGTAATCGTATTTGTAAAATTTTGCTAATTTATTTGTTTGATCGTCTCCGACCGCGATGCACAAATTTGACTTTGACAGATTGAGCTGATGCTGCCAACCAATAACCTTCAATTCCTACTTTTTGCCGGCCTAGGCCGGAGAAACCTCTGCTTCTGGCAGATTTCGCGATGCAGAAACTCAGTGATGCCGACCGGAGGCGCAAAATAGTTATTTGTATACCAAGGACGCGAAATGTGTCTTTATCGTACCGAGAGAAAATTGTCGCCGAGGACGCTTGCGGCCGAGGAAAGAATATCTCGAGGGCGCTAAAGAATTTCGCGGACAAGGTATACACAATACTTTTTGTGCAACCGTAAAAAATGTGTAATTGTAAAGTTATTGCTTTTAGAAAACCTACAGCTTAATTCATTGTAAATAGAAAAACGGCTTTCAGTTAGCGCGTTACTATGGATATGGAGTAAATAAAACAATTAGTTTTGTATAAATTACAATGATTTTTACTTTAGCGGACGCTACCATAGCAGCGGCCGCGAAATTAGATTTCGCGTCCTGAACAGCGGACGCGAAACGCCCACTTCGCGTACGGTTGCACAAAAAATCATTTTAAGTCAGACAATTTAAATCAGTTGTCAGTTGAAAGATTTTTTTTTGTTTTGACAAGCGCAGCAATATTTTTGGAATACATACATTTTTAAATTTTATATTTTTATGTGAAAGAAGTATTACTTAACATAAATTCGCATAAACATGATATGCAATGTAAACGGTTTATGTTCAGGTATATGACCAACCACGTGGTATATAAATTACTCGCAAATTATATTGTTAATCGAGAAAACAGAAAAGTTTAAAATGAGCGAACAGTGGAACTAATATTATTTAATAGTGCAATAGTGCATCTATAATTGAAAATCATCCATCTGTAAATGAATTGTTACTTCAACACGTTTAAAAATGGATAAAAACAAATCATGAATGTATGCTACATAGGTCGCAATTGATTAATAGGAACTGTTTGATTAAGCACCTGACACGAACAGTGAGCGAGACTAATGTCTTTCCCTAGAGGCATTCAGCAGTAAAAGCTTTAGTATGAAGAGAATCGTATACGGAGGACAAAACTAAATTTGGTAGTTGTGTAACCTGAGGGTTAATGAATATTGTTTGTTGAATTCCAACTCTCCATTACGTCCCTTTTGCAAAAGGCGTTCTTATGCTTTAAGCAGTTCGGTGTTACCTTAATTTTATTCTTATTCTATAATTTTTAGATTGTATACGATACACGCATCGGTCGTACCAAAATTAGGATGTTGAGTATGAATGTCGGAGGTTCTAGTTGTTAAATTTATTTCAATAAAAATTGAATTATACTCAGGCAAGGCAGCTTGAAGAGAATAATAGGTATAAAATTCTTTAGTAGTGCTTAGATTTTATAGTTTGTTGAAGCAGAATTAATCTTAATCGAAGTCTTCGGCGGAACACTACCCGCGCATTTGTTTTTAGTTTCTATAATTTTCAGAGATACAATTGAAGCACACCAACTGCTTCTATTTTATGAAATGTCGTAATAAGTAATTATTTGAAATGTCCTTATTTTTTAATTAATCTAAATATTCATAATTTAATTAACAGAAGGCGGCACTGTGATCGATATCATATAAACTTTTTAACTCCCACTGTGAAAAAACATATTCGTCTGCCACAATAAGTACTAACCCCAAAGTGTTTGAAGTAATAACAGACGAGCAATTTTTGTTTGATGCGGGGTACGCATTAAATATCTATTTAGCGCAGATCTTTGAAAGTCTTATTGTAATTCTGTTAAAGGTATTAGCTATGCATAAATTACCAATAAACGAAGTTTGCTGCTCTGTGGAAACGTTGGGTTAGAAACTTGTTAGCATAGGACAACTCCAAGTTTCAATCACGCCTGAGAGGACAAGCGATATAGTTTCACTGGAGTTCAAAATGGTCAGTAATAAAGGGTAAACTTGTGATTCAATTCGATTAATTTCCATCTACTAATTGAAATTGATTAATCCATGATAATACCTATTTTTGAAACGATTTTAATAGTACTAGCTAATATAGATGTAAAAAAAAAGGCCGTTGCTAACTCCACGGCTAACGTGGATATAATTTTGACACTAAATCCACGGCATACGTCTTGTCAAGGGGTGAGGTCATTAATTCGGCAACGCGAATACAAGCTGCACCTACTGCGCATGTCCGGGGACTTTAGGGTGGATAGGGTTATAAAATAAAAAATTTGTTTTTTATTCTATGTAAAAAATAAAATAATTTCATATTTTTTTATTAAAGATTAATTTTGATTTTGATATATTTATTTAAAAGAGAAGCCACCTAAAATTATAAAATTCTGAACCCTGAGAAAAGAAAGTCTCAAGTAAAATTATAAAATTAATTAATTTGACAGAAGTCAACACTTTATAGCAATATACATAGTACGGATAGGTGAACACACGATTATTGACAACGGTTGGAGCCAATTTAATAATAATCAATATAAAATAAGAAATAAATCCAAACCGATGTGGGCTGATCTAGGAACAAATGCAAGGACTAAATAGAATAGCAGTGATGTAAAGAACAAGCGCGTTTAAAACGATGACGGAGAAGTGGTAGAATCGAGACAGAAAATGCTTAAACATCAGGAAGATGAGTGAATATTCTAAAATATCAACAATTTCAGGGAGGAAATAATATCTATCGAACAGGCTAGGTAACAATTTACGTCGAAACGTGTGAGTACAGAAACTGTAACAACGGCCATTAGGACGGACATCAAACAACCGTGCAGCTTGTGCAAAATTGCAGAAAACATACCGACACAGAATGGCGCTGCAAGGCAAGAATTAATCTAAGGAAAATGCTAAGCAGGCAAGCTAAAATAAGAAAATAAGCACGAATATACGAAAGGGCATTTAAAAATAATTCAAAAATAAAGCATACGAATAAAACAACAGGAGTAGTATGCAGGACAAGCGCGAAATACGGAAAACGGAATGAGTTGCGCTATGTTGTTTTCAATTTAAATTTTCCCGTTTCTATTTCTACAGTGGCGTAGGCAAAGGGGTGGCTACCGGGATAACGCCTCCCCCACAGAATTTGCGTAGTAGTTCTGAAATTATATTTAAAAATGCTGAAAAGAATTATCGATATTCTACATACTAACAAACTCACCAGAAGAATACCCAAGAAGACTGATGACAACAAAACAAATAAAAGTATGAACTCAATCATCTTTATTTTCTTAAAATTTTTCGCAACATTTTGTACCTACATACCTGTGCACACCTGTGTCTACTAGTATAGCGAAATGCGATCATGTTCCACCTTAAAAAGAATCAATATCTATCTAAAAAATTATGTGGGGTTGGTTAATTTAAATATACATTGGGAAATACCCACTTCGGTTGAGAAAGTTTTGTTTTATAAAATTATATAGTATATAGGAATCTATGTAATAATGTTACATAAAATTATTTTGCAGTATTACAAAGGGAATCAGTTCCATTTCCGTAATTCACTTCTCTATTTTTAATATTTGGGAACAAAGACAAAGAAAAATGTGGTTTTTTAAAAGCACCTACCCCGGATAAGCCGGCGCGGCCTTATGCACGGGTCTAACATGACCCACTAGTGTCAACCCATCCCCACTACAAGCTGAACTCCCGTTGTTCCAGAATTTTGAAAAAATACTGGCTACAACTAGAGATCGACCCATGTCGCTCCATCGCCATGCGAATCCTCATCCACAAGGCACTACATCTCTTTTTTAAGGGATACTGAGAAAATACCTTAAAACCTCTCGGTCTGTATAGCCCTCCCACATAGGTACAATTTCTGGCTACGCCAATCAACCCTTGATTAACAAGTAACTTAGATTTTGTTACAACACTTGAATTAAACTACAACAAAGAATAGATTAATACCATATGATTGTTAAAACTATGGTATCAAAAAACTCTTTAAATTCACGAAGATGTTCAAACTGTTTTCGGTCACCATACCTAATCAGTTTCTGTCAATCAATCAGTGTTTAACAAAATTCAGATTGTCAAATTTCTAGGAAAAGTATGACAATGTACCTACTGTCATTTGCTAAACAATTACTGCTTGTTTTTTTGTTTAATTTTGAAGCTCTGTTAAAGCAAAGCCACTTAGAATAAGAATTATTAAAGCATACCTACAATAAATAGCCATCTGAGCATACGGCAAATTGTCTTCTAATTTTTCTCCATTATTTTTTAATGTAACCCCATAATAATTTACCACAATTAGAAAGAGAAAAAATTAAGCTTTCTAATGATGTATTGCGTTACCCCATTACCATTTAAGAAAATTCAAGATGGCGACCGAGCTCCGAAAATATGAGTCAAAAAATTTTTTTCAGTACTATAAAATATGGGAAGTAATGTGGTATTGAAGTGTTCCAAATTTCAAATTAATATCTCAAAGCCTTTAAGTGCTACGACTTTGGTCCCATCTTTAATAGCTACCCTGTATAAAATCTGTTTTAGTTATACCTACTCAGAAATCTAAAAATTTGATTCTGAATTATAGCTATACTACAGAAGAAGTAAACGAGTTATGAACAACAGTTTACATTTTATTTAGTTGAGTTTGAAACTATTTCTACCTAATAGGTAGGTATGTTATCAATTGCATTTCCTAATATGGATGTGTAGTATACAATTCATTAGTGTTGTATTGGTAATTTATTCGTAGAATGCAATTATGTGCAAGAAGATTCGTAATTTACATTCCGTTGAACAAAAAGTTTGGTAGTTGCTCATATCTAGTCAAAATTAATTACATGGTCATTACTCATTATACATAAATTAGTTCACTAAATCAAATCAAAGTTAAACCCTGTTTTGGTTAGTTATGGCAATAATTATTATAATAAATCATTCAAAAGATCATACGTTTAGCTGGCTGGTTTTGCTTTATTCCATTACAACCATATACCGGGTGGCCGGCTTCAAAGGTGTACATAGGGATTTAACATTATTATTAAAGGTTTCTGCTGATTCCTGCTCGCTAATTCAACTTACAGGAATGGTAATGATATTAATTGAAAGGTAAAATGATTGCGCTTCAAACGGCCCTAATAATAAAATTAAATGTGCTATATTTATTTTAAACTAACGATTTAAAATTTTGCGATTTTTAATGAGGTGCCATGATTTTCAAATTTTACAGCATTTGTCAAAAATTTGTTAAATTAGTTGTCATTTACAGAAATCCACTAATTTATGCCAACTAATTATTAAATTTTGTGACAAATGCTGTAAAATTTGAAAATCATGGCACGTCATATTTAATAATCGTAAAATTTGAAATCGTTAGTTTAAAATAAATATAGCACATTTAATTTTATTATTAGGGCCATTTGCCATTTGAATCGCAATCATTTTACCTTTCAATTAATACCATTACCATTCCTGTAAGTTGAATTAGCGAGCAGGAATCAGCAGAAACGTTTAATATAATGTTAAATCCCTATGTACACCTTTGAAGCCGGCCACCCGGTATAATATATTATCTATGATTACATTACAACCAAACAGCGTATTAGAGGTATTGTAATGTTACCTACGTATAATAAGATGGAGATACGTTTCACTTTTTGCAATAAAGTAACCATAATTGGTTTGTTAAAAATTTTAATATTAATCTATTTAAACATTTATTTTGTACCAACTCGTATTTAATTTTCAATATAAGATTATTCAAAAGTAACTTACATTTAAAGTTGCGATAGTTGTTTAGGAACTGAACGGAAAAGGAAATGGAGGAGAACTGCGACCATAAAACCATAAATTAACATAAAACTGCGACTTGAAACGTAGTCGGTAATGCAGGCACCACGCGTCAGCACTTAACAGTGTTGCCGATCTCAGTTTCAGCCCCCGTTAAATTGTGAATAATGTAGAAAAAGAAACTACGATGTAATTGTAAAATAATTTCAAGTATTTCACTACTAGGTACGGATTTTTTTAATACAATAGCTAATGAATGTACATTACAGCAGTACTGTTATACTTTCCTCACTAGAGAGGGAAAACTAATTTTCCTCACTATTTTGCGAGAGGAAAGTTGGGCTTTCGGGGCATGTGCACACCAAACATTCTTCTGCTATTTAAAAAAATACAAATTTTTAAAACATCTTTGTCGCTAAATGGAGCCTTAAACGAAACACTTTATTTGGATATACCTAGGTAAAGGTGCATTTTTGTTGACGCGTCTGGCGGCTGCGTTTGGCGGCCGGCACTGCCTATATGGAGGTTAAGTGCAAACGTTTTGATTGCGGCGTACAGCGGCCGCGTCTGAAATATAAACGCCGGGCGGCTGCGTTCCGACCGCTCGGTAGGCAGTCAGATCTGGGACGCTGATGGACTGGTCGTTAATTATCTTGGTGAAAATGGCTCCCAAGAAATTTACACCTGAGTTGGATGAAATTCTCATTGAGCAGGTGCAGAAACATCGATCTTTATATGATTTTGAATCAAAAGATTATAAAGACATCCAAATGAAGGAAAATATTTGGGCTAAATAGCACAATCGGCGTCTACAAGATTCAATACAAACTGAAACTGATCCTTATTTAATCTAAACAACTCTCGGAATTTTTCATCGCTTGATTTTAGATGTTTATGTATAAGTAATTTGTAATAACCCTCATCTTTTCGATTATTGTACAAATCATTTCGACTTGTGCCTTCACATGTCAGTTGTAGTAACTGTAGTATATCTTCTTCTTCCTCATCTTCAAGTGGTAATAGTGCTGCTATAGACCTTTTGCTACCAGCCATTATGGAACTGTCTTTTACCAACGTTTATGCACTAAAGCCAACTAAAAATGCGGACGCTTTGACAGACGGCAGACGCCAACTCTGGACGCGAACGCCGACTAAACAAAACGGTAGATCGCGACCGCCGACCGCAGCCGCCAAACGCAGCCGCCAGCCGCAGCCGCCAGACGCGTCAACGAAAATGCACCTTAAGTTGGGTTATCTTATAGGTACCGTCCTTTTTTGGTCTTAGGAATATAATAATAATATTAACAATAATATTTAATTATTAGGATACAAGGTACATAAAAATGAAAATACTAATTAATATAGGATATATGTAGTAACGTTTTGTACAGACCTTTTAGAGACATCCTGTGTATGTATATTACATACGGCGTTTTTATTATGTTCATTTATCTTTCCTATAAAAAATTAATAAAAATAAATCTTTTCCATAGAATTTAGACGGTAAGAGTCAATCAAAATGTATTGACCACAAACTACTGTAGTCAAAGTGATCTCTCTCTCTCTCCCTCACTCTCTGTTGATTAGTGGAAGTCAGAAGACAGAACAACTATGTGTGTGAGAAAGAAATGCATGTACAAATCTAAAAAAACTAAGATAATCGAGATATTAATTAAAGTTGTAGACCAAAATGTTGGTTTATTGCTTACCTAAGTCACTTAGGTAAGGAATAGCCTAATTCTTTTTTGGCTACTTTTCTTATTTTCCCATCAGTATTCAACTGTTTTAAAAAGTATTATTGCCAATTACCAAAATCGGAATGTTTCTAATGTAAGTAGTACTACCTATATTTGCTCTGTAAACTCATATTTTCAATAACATTTTTCATTTGCTACTATTGCTGGCAACTAAATCGTCTAGTTGCAGTTGCCTGAATCAATTAAATACATTTGCTGGCAAAGAACATTATAGTAGTAGTTTTCATCAAATCATGGTTAGTTTAAAAATATATCTCTAAAATTACGTAGTAGTTTTCTATTTTTGTTCAGAAATATGAATAGATAAGTAATACTAAATGGCAAAAAGGGGATGATATCTCAAATAAATATGATACTAAATATCTTGAATAGCTATGCTGGAAAATTTTATAGCTTTGTTTGAAAAATAAAACTGTCTTCGATGATAAACTTCAGCCACAAGAATATTTGAAATTGCAGTTACGATATGATTGATTACAACGTTTACATTTATGACTTCGCTACGGTAGATGTTTCATTATAATACTATACTGTATGTTTTATTGTTTAAAATGGGGTTAGATAATAAATCACTTTCTCATTTCGTGCATACAATATTCGTCTGTAGATGACATAACTTTCCCCTCATTGGGTATATAACCTGTTTCATATGTAATGTGTTACATATTCAATATTCATAATTATAGTAGGCGCGAGAACTCGCACTTTGTTATGGAACATTCTTTCTCCAATATTATACAATGCGAAACTTAAAAACCCAGATACTTAACTAAAAAGTACCTGACCTAATAGTAGGTAATAGATATAGTTTTTAAAACTACATATTAAGTACTCCCATTATCTTCAAACTCTGGTCATGGTATACCGTGTAGTGAGAAATATAAAAATTGTGAACAATTGTGAAATAATAAAGTTTGTTTAAATCCTCGTTGATCCAATTGATTAATGTTCTAAATGCACATTTGTGATGTAAAGCTCCACCAAGCTTACAAATGCCCCCGAAAATGTCAACTAAATTTTGAAAGACAAGGCGCGACAATATTTCAACGAATACCAAACAATCCTACTCAAAAGTACATTCACTGAAAAAACTCAATTCACGTTTGAAATTTTAATAGTTTCAGTGTTTGTCAGATTGTTTTGACGTTTAAAATCTGTTAAGTATGAATGCTAAATCGAGGAAGATAAGTTATTCTGAAGCCACAAATATCATTCGGAAGGTCATGGAATTCTTCGAATGAAAAGTATTTAAAATTATTTAAATTTGGCGCCTAAATGTTTTTATTTTGACTGTATTTTGAAAAACTATAACCGCGCCGGACACGCCCCTTTTCAACTTTGTAAGCTTGGTCGAGCTGTAGTAAGGGAAATTTATTTTGTCATTGGCTACAAATCGTTCAGTAATAAGTCATCACTCTATTTAAAACGTTATCTTAATTCTCTATTATAGTAAATTCCACAGCTTTCCGAATTTCAAGGTCATAGAGCTGTACATCCACCTGTACAACGATGTACAAATACCTTGCCTTCATTCCCACTGGTACCTAGTCTTTTACCTGTTTAGGCTTTAATCGTCTGTAATACAGGTTCAACTTCAACTGCATGTTTCTGACTCACGTGCGAAAGAAAAACGAAAGAAACAAGTGTGCACAAGCTCCCTGATCACAGAGTTAAAAAATGTCAAATTGACAATTCATATTTTTTCACTGACTTGCAGTGAAAAAAAAAAGAGTGTGTGCAATAGTACGAATCAGTAAATATAAATTCTAATTTTACACATACTCTAGAGTCAATTTTTATAATTTACCAAAAGTACTATGTTTGAAAATTACAATACTGTAAATCTTCTTGCAGTATTCAGTTAAATAGCTATTAAAATGTAGTGAGGCCTATGTGATTTAAATTTTCTACTCGTAGTACACAAACAGTGAAGTATAGGGTGTAAAAGAAGGCCTTTTCGGTAACAAACATTTAAGCTCAGAAGGAATCGGTATACGATTTGGAAGTAATAAGATTTCAAGTATAATAGTAGTGTCGGGGTATGAGTCATTATGTGCAGTTGAAGGTCGGAAAAACGCGCTGGAAAACTTCTTCCAAAAAGCTCTACAAAAATTTATGGTTTCCCTCTGTTCCTATGTTTGCTTGAAGATTTTTATTAAAATAGTCATTTTCAAAGAAAATATTAAATATCAGGTACCTAATGAAGATTTGTCACTTGCTTTTCAGCCCATTATAATCACTAATCAGTTTTCGTTCAGCACTTTCTTATCCTTATATTATGTGCATTTGAGTATTATAGATCTTCCCTATAGGTCCAGTGAGATATGAAAACTATTTTCCTATTGTCCTAGCGCAAAATAAATACTATACTTTGTGGAATCAAGCAGTGGCGGCTCGTGCGTTTAGAAGTAGGTGCAGCCCTTAAAATTAAACAAACACCCCATCTTCATTCAATATGTCGATAATTTCTTGTATACTTGCATTCTTATAAGGGGCATCGCAATATATAACATCAAGTTCATTCTCTAACATGTGGGTATCTTTTATAATTAAAGGGTAACAATTTTTTTAAATTTTTAACTGCCTGTGTTGGAAATTTTTTTGAATAGTTTTCAAATTTCGCTGAATCCAATCGACAAGGCAAATACATTTAAGTTTTTCTGCATCTTGGAATTTGGTATCAATCTCTATTAAAACCGTGTCCAGTATTTCAAAATATATTTTATATTTTTGAAAAGCTTCTTTTTTTTAATTGTCAAAATTTGCGGTCTTTCGCACTGTAAAACATCTTTTTTGTGTTTATCTTTCCACAATGAGAATGTAACTTGCAATAAAATACAAATTATATCTATAACAGGTTCCATTTCATATAAATAATAATTGTACAAAGTAAAAAATTTCTAAAATACGGTACAGCCAGGATCCCCTGCGTGCAGTTTCGGCAGTACCTCAGGGTGGCTATTCTGTAATTATAGGGAACGTGAACATTTTTCGGGCGAAGGGAACGTTCACATCACGTTCACTTCGCTAACACGAAAATACGCTATTCTACAACTATTGTGAACGTTTAGTGAACGTGATGTGATCCTAGCCGTGTTGTCAGTTGTGTCTGATATTTTGAACCAATGAGAAGGGCGCATAGTCGTCAAGCGACAAGCACGTGGGGTTTGAAAACAAATATGAAAATGTACCCACTGTTCAAATATTTCATTCTGCAACATAGGAGAAAAAAATTCATTCAAAGCACGACTTACTGACGCTTGGCATACAGCTATATAACTGTTGTTACTAGTAATTTCTTGGTATGAACCAAAAACCAAAAATCGAAGAGCAATAAAACCTTGCCCTCGATGGTAACTCCTAGACATCTTCAGGCTTGCATAAATGGGGTAATGACTTCAATAAATTATATCTAGGGCAAGATCTTTATTTACCCTGAATCTTTTTACAAATGCAGGATCTGTTAAGGTGAAAGGATCTTTCATTTGTAAAACTTGGCGTTCCCCCTTAACATCTTGTTCAGCATCGTTGGGGTTTCTCAAAATCTCATTTGCAACAAGCAAATTACCTATATCCACGTTAATTTTTATCAAGTGGAGAACACAACACTGAATCGACTTGAATCAAACCACACAAATGAACAAAAGTCAAAAACGCGAGGTTAGAATCCAACTTTCACGGGGTGAACAATTTGATTCCCCGAAAATTTACTAGGCGATGCAAGTTCACTCATTTTTGGCGGTATGTGAGCGTTCCCAGAATTCCAGAATACATACTTTTAGTTTTAGGGTGAACTCCGCCCACTTCACAGGTGAAACACGCGTTCACGTTTTTCAAGAATAGCTACCCTGACGTCACCAGTCATTGATAACCAAAGCAAACGTGCAGTTGCCATGGTAACGTATATATACTTTTACCATGCTAATGCATCCAGTGCAGCCAGAAATCGGATCGGCAAAATCGGCTGTAGTAAGCTGTGTAGCGCACGCATTAGACAGTTTTGTGCGATGCTCGGCGACGTTTAAGGCTTTTATAATTATGTGTTGATTATTTTCAACATTTTGACAAGAATTTCCATGCTAGATACAGCATAATTCTTCCGATTTATATTAAAATAAATTACTTCACGCAATGTAACATGGCAATGTATTTGCGAAACTGATGGTACAGCCGGGCTGTACCGGCTGCACCTGAATAGCCGCCACTGGAATCAAGTAATCGCCATCATTACTGCAGAATGACCATAGAGGGACGTTCTATCACAACTAGTATATTTATTTCTAAACTAATGATTTATATTAATAAACCATTATATCATTTCATTAATCATCATTTATATTAATAAATCATTAAGTTAAGGTTCTTAATTTTGTCCAAGGCTACAGGACAGGCAACTTTCTAAGAGCGATTACAGAGACTTAGACACTATCAGGAGCCTCTCATCGAACATTCTGCATTGAATATACACGACTATAGTTAGACCCCTCTATATATCTTGGTTAGACCTTAGACCCATGGCCATATTATACATCTCTGAAAATCTACCGTAAGCACTATCTAGGACTTCTCACCGAATATCGTGCGTGGAATCATATTGTCCATATTCAAGAGAGGCACGTATAGCCTACGACTATCACGAGATTAGTTCGCATGCGTACTATTGGCTAGACTCATGATAACAAGTGATCTGAAATGTTTACGTGAAAAGTGAAGTAAGTAGCACCCAATGTTAGTAGGTACAAATAATTATTTACCTTTATCGAAATCAGCAATAACTACAATTTCCAACTTTCGTAATAATTTTCATAATACTTAATTTTTTTTAAATAATTCTAGTAAAGAAAATTCACTTATATGCCATCGTTATGAAGAAGATTTCAATATCAGAAATGCTAAAAGTATGTAGGATGTTCTGTTTAGTTGAGAAAGAAGAATGCAACTCCAGTTATAAATCAGTAGAACAATATTGGGTATACATAAGCTCCCAACTGTCATTATAATAAATAAATAACTATAGGGCATCCATCAGATTATCATACACAGGAAAACTAACATGGGGAAATTAGGTAGCTATCAACTAAGGTTATGAGCTATAAGGTGCACAAAACAAGAAATTTGTGAAAACCAGTAAAAATCAAAGGTCGGCGGTGATAATCAATTATGTCACCAGTGACAGATCAACGTAGTGTAGTAATATTGCCAATATCGTTATCCAATTAACTTAAGTTACTAATTCTGATTTGCATTTGTGATTTATGATAGTTTTCAATTAGAATTATTACTTTGTTCTTTAAAAAGTAGGTAGGTATAGGTACCCACTGTTACTGTGAAGCGCCATTACCCGCTTAATTCCGGTTGCTTAGTTTGATGGTTGTGATTTGAATTTAATTTGAATTATTATTATTATTTGTTTTAATTTTCGATTTGTTATTATCTATATTACGTTGATTATAAATAACGATTGTTAAACACTAGTTTTATAAAACCGAAGTACTAAATTTAATAGGTGTGACTAGGTTTGGTACAACCAATAAAACAATTTTTATTTGATACAAAAGTATAAATTATTATACTACGGTTAATTTTTATAGAGATGTACATTTTTTAGTTAGAGATTGAAACATGTCGTTACGCAACAAACCAATAACAACAATTTTTTCAGTCGCAGTTAGGTTATCGCAGCGTAGTGTTGTTATGTGTATTTATGTGTTTCGAGATATGGAGATTCGATTCCGGTTAAGCGGTATACAAACGCTTAAAGTGGCGTCGTACTACTCTTGACGTCTGTGTTACGACGTCAGGACCGCTCTTAATGTCGTCATCTACAAACGCGATTTCCGATATGCCTACGCCTGTTTCAGCTGACGTGATTGATTTTATACTTAGCAGCCTCATTCCTCAAGACTCCTTAGAACGGGGAAGAATTGATTGATATACCTTTTGAAAGCCAGTACTCTCTTGCTTTTAATTTATTAGAAGGGCCAACCTACTCCACTTAATAATATTTTCATTTTAGGATTTTTTTGGGTTTGCTTGTGATTGATGATTTCTGCAGAAATCTATAGTTCTATATTGGAAAGGAAATTAGGGTTATAAAATACCGTTTAATTAAACTACTATTTGCGAATGTTAAACTTGTATTTATTTATATTTCATAATGTGATCTTAAACGTATTTAACACGTATGGAATTTCAATACAAAGAAGTTCATTGGCAAATGAAGTTTGAAAGATAAGTCTGCGAAAATTTAAGAGTATTAACGGATTGTGGTATTTAGTAACTATTTTAACGTACTACCTACAATGTTGATATTACTATACTGAACTGTTTACTATATTATATCATAACTGAAAATGACATTATATATGACATCATATAAAAGATTCGACGATATCAGATGTAAACACAGAAACAAGCAAAGATGCACAACTGCAAGAACTCGCTGAAATAGTTCTAAAAGGTTGGCCAAACAATAAAAATGATAAGTCCTGTAGTATTGAGAGTGGGGAAGTAAAATCATAATTCCAAAACAGCTTCGACCAGAAATGCTACGAAGAGCACATGAAACTCCAACTCTTCCGTGGAACGGGTAGCCATTGCAACATATTCACAGTGAGAAATAAAAACTAGGTATCTAGTGACGACAGATTACTATTCGGGCTTGATACAGCCTCGGATACTTTAATTGAAATCGTTATGAGAATTTTTTTAGTAGGCATTGCATACCACAAATCTAATCACTTATAATCAATCGTCTTTAACTCTTTAAAACAAGCAGAGAATTAAAAAAATCACAAGAAATTGGGATAAAAGATATCTTAGTACAATATCTACATATAAGAGTAGGACAATGGAAAAATAGAAGCAATGGTAACATTGCAAAGAAAATCATTAAAAAACATTCAGGGAAGACTCTGACTTATGGCTTTCCATCTTACAATAGAGAAACATTCTCACATTAGATATTAGTTCCAATCTAAAATAGTACAACGCTTAATGAACAGTAGAATTACGAACAAACTAACAAGCACGAGACAGCTGTTAAAATCCAAGTACAAGAAGGGGTAAGTAAAAAAATCAACCTACCAAAGCAGAAATGTAAGTACTGGTACGACAAGGGAACAAAACAATTACCAGATTTAGAGATCGGAGAAGAAGTGTATCTGAAACTACTACTAACAAGAAGATGATCATGCCATTAGGTTATCAAGTAACGTAAGAAATATTTTAATTAGATTTAGATTTATATTTGTATTTAAAATGAAACATATAATGTATTATTAATTTATCGAGTTTTCAAGTTTCTATGTAAGGGGAAAAGGGGAGATCTAATGTGTAATTTCGATGTAGCGAATAAACAGTACCTACTGGCATCGGCATATAACAGAACATTGTGAACAATAGGCGCTAAATAAACAAACACCCCCTTATTCCATTTACTGAATAAATTTATACTGATTTTAGTTTTATTGACGACAATGTTCCATAAACTGTGTTAGTTTATCCATACATTGAAATTCTAATGAACTTGTTAGGAAATAGTTACAGAGCTGTATTTTCAACCAATCGCAACATCTTAAGGCTTCCTTTTAGTGGGTCGGTAGAACGCTATAAATTGACCAATTTTAAATACAAATAACTTCCTTATAAATACATTTGGAATGATACAAATTTTACAACAATACTATCGAACCTTTCCTTACCGCGCTAAAAGGCCAAAAATTCGAAATTTGAAATTAGAAAAAAGTTATGAAGGCATTTATAAAAAAGGAAAAATATTAAATAGCTAACTAAATATAATTTTTAAACAATTTTTCTTCTTTTAGCGCGGTGTATTTAAATGATGTCACTATATACACACATCGATCATGTTGTAGATTTACTTTGTTTTTAAGTAGTTTGTATTTAACTTTTCAAAAATTGTAAAGAATTTTATCAAAATTTAACGAAAATAGGCAACACACGTAACATAGGGTTAGACGGATTAGTGAAAGCTGTTCTTATGGAAATACCTTAGTCCTAAGCTGTGTTCAGGTAGAAATCACGCGTGGGTAGAAAATTAGAAATGTATATTTACAATAAATTTAAGTGATTTTTAAAGCCCAGTTCGGAATTTTATAATATTTCATTGATTTTGATGGTAATAAAAGTTTATTAAAAGTAAATTTCTTTAATTGATTTGTTTTTGCACTTTTTTTATTTCTGCAATACATTTACGTATTGTTTGGGTTGGGACCTTGAGAATCTTTAATACTACATTTTTTATACATACGTACATACATACACACCCACCCACAGACATTTTTTCTAGACAACTTTTTTGGGTTCCTAGGGGCCCAAAATACGTATTTCCGCGAAAATCTCGATTTCGAAAATTTTCATGATACGTATCAATACTTCGCCTATACCGGGGAATTACCGGGTGGCGGCAAAAAAAGCCCCGGAAATATAAGCCCGGTAAAAAAGCCCCTGGAAGAAAAACTTATATGGTGGTTTTAAACTTCCCCCTCGATATCAAAGTTGAGACGTGTTTTTTCTCAAACTGGAGATATCAAAATTTTTATTAGTTATTAGAGTTATTAAAGGTGTCTAATTTGAAATGAATGATGCCCTGTATCTATTCTAAACGAACATTTATTTATTTTACTATATAATTATTAATAATAAAAACATTAAAATCAATAAAATTACCGAAAAATTACAGGTAGATAAATAAATATCTATTGTTCACGAAACCTTATGTAATGCCCCAATGGTTTTAACAAACTTTCAAAAACATTTTCAGGGGGCTTTTTCTTCTGGGGCTTTTTTTACCAGGGCTTTTTCTTCCAGGGGCTTTTTCTTCCTAGGGCTTTTCTTTCCGGGGATTTTTTTTCGGGGCTTTTTTTCCCGGGCTTTTTTTACCTAGATTCCCTATACCAGTGGTGGTATGGGAAAGTAAAAAAATTGTTAAGCAACTTTATTATTTTAAATGAAACACCCTATATATTAAAAAAAATTTAGTGTAGAGGACTGGTTTTTTAAAATTTTAAATAATTATCTTCTGAGAAGAGGTAGCAGTCAATTAAATTAATAAAATTGTTGTTTGTACCTAAATATATTTCGACCAAATTGGCCTTCTTCAGTACATAAAAATAAAGAAGAACATTTTGGTAACTATTGGTACATCTGTAAAGGGAATAGAAAAAAAAAGGAAAATTAGTGAAGGAAAGTTTATATTTGGTTTAATTTATAGTGGTGGAATTCTATATATTATTATATAATTGAATGCAAAATTTAATTGTCTATCACATAGTATAAGGTGTTCGCTAAAATGTACGGTGGTGAGAAATTCGTGAATTTTGAATATTATGTTGGACGGAAACAGATCGTCGCGTCGGTCGGTAACGATCGTCCGGCTTCGCCAGCTGTAATTTCTAGCCAGTACCTACAGATATATGGGTGTCTTTCTTCTGTTCATATCGAATCCGTATAGACTCGTTATTCTCACTAGGCATTCAAATGTTTATCAGGGTCTGCCTCGCGAACTATACTGTTGAATACCAAAAACGAAAGTTTATTTTTAGTATGGGAAAGTCCAGAGGAGGTTTGCACCTCCACTTTTTATATTTGGTATTTTGTATCAAAACTTATTAAAAGCTAATGTTTATTGAAGCACATAATACTGGTACAAAAGTGGATTATGGGTATATGAATAATATTAACTTTTTGTTTCATATTGTAACATTTGTAACGTTTTTCTTTTTCTAATTTACTTTTTCTAGTTTACAATTTCTCAAACGTTTTTTTAACAACGAATGTATTTTATGCCATCTCATATATTTCCGCTGTTAAAATCTGGTAACCCTACAATTCATATTTTCCGAATTCTACACGAAACATAACAAATTGCAAAATCTAAAATACGAACAAATGTTCGACAATAACGTCTGCTGATGTTTATCTAATAAGGATTAAGTGAAACCTTCTAGGAAATTATAATCCGTTAAGGTGGATGCCTACCAATAAGGCGTTGCTGTAAATCTCAACTAGATATATTTTTCAACTAAAAGGAAGCCTTAATACCGCAAATCACTTGTCTACTAGGCTAGGCATATTAGGATTCTCAGAGGAAAGTTTTGCTATAGTTTTGATTTTCTCACCCTCTACGTGTTTTGGGTCGCTGAACACGAATTTGAAGTTTGCAGGCAAAAATTTGGCCCGGAACTTTGTTTTTTTGGCACTTTTTGCCCAAATTTTGGCACTTTTCTCAGTTTTCGACGTATATCTCAGAAAGGAAGCGTTTTTTCGACAAGCTCATTCTATACAAAATTAAAGTAGACAAAATTTCCTGCATTTTCCATATATCACTTATTTTTGTAAGACTAACCGTTCCGCCGCTAGAACGCGCCAAAAAAGGGCAATATTCCCGGACCCAGTATAATTGAAAAAATTGAGACAAACGAATGAAATGCAGTTATTACTAAAGTAGTTATGTACAGTGTATTATAGTCAGTAGTGTAATATATACTCATATCATTATAATGATAAATGTTGCGAATGATGAATGTCGCTGCCGTCATAAATTGGACTGCCTTAATCATCTGGAACAAACAGGAGGTGTCATTGTCGTTTTTGGGGAAGGAAATGTTACATACCTTCGTCCTCCTTGTCCACACTTTCTTCGATGGTCTCAACAACCGGGGAGAAGGTGAAGCCCAGTTCGTCCTGTACTTCGACGTCGAATGGTTCGTCTTCAAGGGTATTTGTGAGATCTGTTTCGATTGTCACGTTGTTGCAGGACCCCTCACAGTTGATGCACAGATTGGTGCAATCGAGGCCTGCTTTTTTGCAGCTAAATTTTTTTGCGCAGGTCTTGACGCATCTGCACGACACCAGACGCAGCAGTTCGGGAGGAGCGGGGGCTTGTAGAGAGGTGATCGGTTCCAGGCAATTTGTTGCTCGTTTCCAACCCCAATCTTCGGGATTTTTCTCAACCCCCAGCCATTGCTGCATCTGGTGATACACCCTAAAACTGTGCTGTGTGGCTGCAGTAGCTGATGGTGGTAGTGCAGCTATTTTTGATGACGTCTTGAAAGCTGCCTTCTTATAATTAATGTACCTCAGACAATTTATCGACGGTTCAGTCCTTCGTGTGTAGCCGTTCACCAGGAATCTCTCCCCTGCTGCTGCAATGCTTTCTGGAGTTGCCTCAGGGTTTTTGAACACACTTATAACATCGGCAAGGTGGGGAGTTTTCACAAACTTCAATTTCCCTTGGTTGTAAGGTGCTGAAGTCGTATCACACCCACTCATTGCATTGAGAAACATGATGTGTTCTTTAATGGTTTTGTTTTGCACAGCGTGCACAGGAGAGTGGTGGTTGGAGGAACGTTTCCCTTTCCTGGTTTCAGGAAGAATACGTTTTCTCGTTGGCAAAGACCCGTGAGGATGACCAACAGGTCGATGTCCTCTCCAACCACTACCACAGTCTCAGTACGTTCAGCCAAAGACAGGGCTTGGTTCACAATGACCGTGTCGGCATCTTCTGTGGCCTGTCTCCATGTCATTCTTTGAGAGTGTAACTTGGTTATGATCATGGAAATCAATCTTCTTTTGTTGTTCGTATTGGCCAGAAATTTTTCTTTCTTTATGGTCGGTATCATGTTGTCATCGAAGAGAATGTCAGCGGAAATCGTTTTCATAGACCTCTTCAACCGTTTAGCACTTTTTGTTCCACCTTTCGTACCTTCAGGATATCCATCGAAGACAACTACTGTCTGTGGCCCATAGATATTAATGACGTAGTCAACATAACTACTTTAGTAATAACTGAATTTCATTCGTTTGTCAATTTTTTCAATTACTTTCCCTATATTCATTATTCATGTAAGGTATACTGGGTCCGGGAATATTGCCCTATTTTGGCGCGCTCTAGCGGCGGAACGGTTAGTCTTACAAAAAAAAGTGATATATGGAAAATGCAGGAAATTTTATCTACTTTACTTTTGTATAGAATGGGCTTATCGAAAAACCGCTTCCTTTCTGAGATATAGGCCAAAAACTGAAAAAAGTGCCGAAATTTGGGCAAAAAGTGCCAAAAAAAAAACGTTCCGGGCCAAATTTTTGCATGCAAACTTCAAATTCATGTTCAGTGACCCAAAAAACATAAAGAGTGAGAAAATCAAAACTATAGCAAAACTTTCCTCTGAACCCCCATTTTTTTCCTAATATGCCTAACCTATACATCACTAATGGAAGAATGAATCAATCTGCCTCAAGACTACACTAAATATTTAATAAACAGCATTCAAAGCCGTTGCCAAGCTATCGTAAGAGCTAGGGGTGGTCCAACAGGTTATTGACTTAAACGTAGAAAATATTGTTGTGGTAGAGAGAATTTCAATTTATGTAATTACGTTCTTTGTTAGTACCTACACAAACCTTAAAATAAAGTATTAAAAGTTGGCACTGTAGGTAGTAGTATGTAAATTCACACTTTGATTATTTCATTAAACGAGCACGTGGCAAATTTCACACATTGCAGATTTCATGATTGAATGAGTAACCATAAATTGAGTTCATATATTATAGAAGTTGAATGATTGGCTATGCGCCTACGAGACAATTAATGTCTATAATACAGCAAAAGTCTCGGTCATAGTAATAAACGTTTGTTTCACCAAAAATGTTAAATCTTTAATTTTTATGGAAGGTTGGCCATTATTATGGTGGTAGGTAATATAATTTTAATAATGTATGATTTATATACTTAATCTGGGCCGGTGTGGTTGACACCTTCAGCCACGAAGTGATAAAGTATGAAATCTACGTCCAGACAAAGTTTCTGAGATTTCTCTTACTGCATCTTTATGTTTTTCGCGAAGGGTACACATGATGTTGAATTTGACAATCCATTTGTGGATAAACTAACAAAGGAAACGGAATAGAGAAGAATTTCTTTTACTCATGTTGTTGGGTAGATTTTTAAAAGAAGTATATTGTGATGCTTTGACATTTCATAAAGAACGTTAAAAATAAAAGTCTTTATTATTGCCTTAGTGGGAAAAATACATTTGGAGCCTGTCAAAATACAGGATCACCGAGAAATTTTGAAAGCTACAGAACAAAATGTTAGCAGCAAGAATAGATTGACAAAAAGTTTATTCCATTAATAACTCTGATAAAACGTTAAAATACGTTTCAATTCCATATTTTGGTAAAATTTCAGAAAAGATTGCTAAAATTATAAATAACACAAATAAATATAAAGTCACTTTTAAAACAAATAAAAATATTCTATACTCTCTTTTCAATGCTAAAGACAAAATTAATGATTTACTAAAATCAGGTATTTATAAATTAAATTGTTCACATTGTGATTCAGTATATATAGGTCAAACAATTAGAAATTTCCGTATTAGGCAAAAAGAACATATCCGTTGTTACAAATATAAACATGCACATAAATCAAATTTTGCTAAACATTTGTTAGAACAAAATCACACATTAACATCTAATAATACAATTAAATTTTTACACTTTTCTGATAACAAAAATAAATTAAATATTTTAGAAGCTTTTGAAATTTATAAACACACAAAAAACAACATACCTTTAATGAATGAGCAAATCGATCTCTTAGATTCTCCTTTACTGAAGATTTTGGAATAAATATCTTTTTAAAACACTGATAAGCGACTGACCTCCGACGGGTTGACTGGGGCCAGCTGCTTCACGCAGTGTTAAAATAATAGAATCAAGGAGTTACTATATTTTGCATTTGTTATAATATCTTATATTGCTTTTGACAATGGCACATTGATGCCGAAATACGTATAAAGCGAATAAATCTTGTTATTTCCCGTTGAAATCGATATTTTATTTAATATTTATTATTTATATAATCATGGATTTCAACAAAGTTACGCTTGAAAATGTCAATAAATTATAGTAAGTTCTTTCCGTACCTAGGGCATATGTAAATGTGTATGCCCGCGCCAAAGGCGATAAACTATCAATACCGGGAGCCTCTGGTCTGAGGATTTGGAAGTCGCCCGAGGGCATAAACATCAAGTAATGCCCGTGCCACATACAACATTTTATTTTGGACTTTGAATACGTAAATAAATAAAAGCTTGAATGTGGATTTATAATTTTGGCATGGCCCTAGCATGCTTTCTAGGTGATGTATGCATCTATGTTGTAATCGTCTAATGTAAAAAATTAAAGAATTGTTATTTCGCCTGAGACGACTTTTACTAAGGCGTTCTAAGGTTTATCGGCGCTTTTGAGGTGTACATCGTCAGATAAAACGATATAGAGAAGACTGTAAACACCCTGTACTAATTACAGTATAATAAATAAGCAAGGGTTCATATCGGGTGATTAAGGATTGCCCAATTCATGTGTCATTAACAGGTAATCAACATAACAGAAGATTAGGGATTAGAAAAGTGCCCAGCTCATGGACGGTCGATAATATATTAGAGGGCATAATGAGTGTATTTTATGTTATTACGCCCGGTCAGAACGCCCTAAGGCGTTATGGACTGCTTAATATACCTCTTTTGACAGAACAACAAATAATTGACAACTGCAGAATAAAATGTACTTTCGTAAAATTTATAGTTATACATACAGTGTAGTATACGTATAGTACATACGGTTAACTTCCTGAAAAAGAAGAAAGTAATAACGTATCCTCGTATAATTACTGGAAGGGGTGGAATGCTGTTCCGTAAACTGTAAATTCAATGTGTGCTTCGAAAAACCACGTACGTACGAACTACAGGGGGTTCCAAAAGTATGGTGAGTCCATGAAAATTTAAAATTATGTGTGTGATAACTCAGCTTTGGTAAATGTATAAATGCAGATTTTCGCTATAAGCTCATATAGGTACCGGATGAGTCAGACCACCCGTATCAGTCGTGTTTTTCGAAAACGGTTAATCGTAGAGAGTCGGGCCAAATTTTTTTATTACAAAAGCTTTCATGAAGAATCGAATGGTGACATTGGCATTCACCGGAAGCATTGCGAATTCTCAGCTTCATGTCATCTCTCGTTGTATCCAGTGGAGTACAATCGGGTGACCTATTGTCAAAGTTACATTTTAGACATGTTTTAAATGTAAAGTTAAATAACAGTTTTCTTCTTCTTCTTGTCAGCCCGTGTTCATCCGCTGATGATTTTCCATGCATTTCTATTGTTAGGACGTATGTAGTTGCTTAGGCCGTTTATGTCCTTCCTAAATAACAGTACAATTACTTAATAACTTCAATCGAATATTACTCAGAAGGGATGGGGGTAATAAAATTATTTTACCTACAAAACTTGCTTATTTTTTAAAGACCTTTTCAACGATAGTACTTTTGACCCCCCGAAGTAGTATTTGAAATTTTGGAGTTCTCGACATTCTGGAGCAAACTCTTCAGGATGCCAATTTTTCCGGCGAATGTCAATGTCACCATTCGATTCTTCATGAAGGCTTTTGTAATAACAAATTTTGGCCCGACTCTTTACGAATAACCGTTTTCGAAAAAAACTGCTGATACGGGTGGTCTGACCGGAATGGCACAAGTGGGCGCGGCCATGTGGACGCGGCCAAGTAGGCGCGAGACAAGTGGACGCAGGGACAAGTGGACGCGAGACAACTGTGCGCGAGATATTCTCAATTAGAAGAGTGAATACAAAACGATCGATGCGCTTCAACAGTGGCTTTATTTAAAACACTATAGCTATAAGAAATTATGAACATGGGTTAGGTTAGGTTAGGTTAGGTTAGGTTAGGTTAACATAGATAATAAAGCAAAAACTATAAATAACAAATAAAACAAAAAATATTTAAAACCTATCTGTAAGGATTTCATTTTGGGTGTAAATAAATTATATGTAAATTAATATGTTTTCTAAATATTTTTGCTTTACTATTAATTTTCGTCGCTATTACGAAATAATTAAAACATAGACAATAAAGCAAAAAAAGGACAATGTCCTTACCGTTCTTAATACTTAATTGTAAATATTTTTTTCATTGTTGAAGTCGTCGTTAGGACGCTAGGATGTAGGTATCGGCTGCCACTAATGTAGACATGCTTTTACACTATGCAACTTGATTTTTTTGCGCCCAGTTGTCTCGCGCCTAGTTGTCCCTGCGCCCAGTTGTCTCACGCCCACTTGTCCGCGTCACATGGCCACGCTAAGTTCGCCGCGCCCAGTTGTCCTAGACCGTATCATTCGATCACTTCCGTATATTCTAAATACTTTTCTCTTTTTCTATTCTCAATTGATGTTGCCATTAGGAAATATCCCTCGAACAAAGTTCTCGGGAAATTTCCATGGCAACATCAATTTCGAATAGAAATCGCGAAAAGTATATTCGAATATACGAAAATGCTCTTATGATATTACTACTGAATATACCGATAGCCCAAGAAGGTATATATCCGAGAATTCCCACCGTGATTGGTTCATTTTAAAAAAATTAATGAATCCTATTGGTCTATAATATATACTTACGAGTGATATAATCGATAGTATTGGTAAAATTCTACGAAATTTTAGGAATTTAATTTTAAATATTCTTCTTAGAAAATTTCAGCACAACTTTTTCTGTATTTTACGATGCTGAATCACAATTTTTAATTTTTAAACTAAAAGTTAAATATACATCAACCACATTTTAGTTATCTGTATTTCATTTTTGGTTGGGGGGGGGTGTCCCATTTTAAATACAAATTATAAAATAATTCCATATTAAGTCTTGTTGAGCGAACTTCAAACTAATTTTCGTCATTTTATTTTGGTTTTTACTGAATATATTAGTGCATACCTATATCGCAAGCTTTATGCTTGTTTCGTGCACATAACTGAATAAATAAGTATTTGTTACTGCATAATAATTATCATAATGCATAATTATATACCGTTTCTTGACGGCATGCTGCCCAAGTCTACTGATAACTTCATTAAAATATTATTGGTCTTTTCTGAAAGTGAAAAACGAACATGTAATAAAACAAGCGACTTATTTTTTTCATAGTCTCCTTTAATCTTACTTTTTGAACACACAGTATTAGACAGAGATTAGACTGAGCGATCGGCGTCGGTCGTCCGCGAACGTCTTCGATCGATCAGTATCGGTTAGCAACGGTCTAAAAATGTAACATTAGATTGAGCGACCGGTGGCGGTCGGTGGCGGTAAAAAATTGTTTGTGGTCATTCCACTAAAGACTAGGAAAATACATTATTTCTTTTAAATTCATTAAAAAATGTCCAGTTCAAGTGAAAAGGAACAAATGGTGACCGTTCTTTACTGTTATTGGTAAAAAAAAAGGGCACTTTTAAAAAGTTGGGTTACGAATTACTTTTGAATTCTAATTTCAAACTGTTCGTTGCATAGCGATCGAGGCCGTTCGTGAACGACCGATCAATGTAACTTTGCCCATTAGAATACTTGTGTTGGAAATTTGGTCGACGGTGACCGTTCGCGGACGACCGACGCTGATCGCTCAGTCTAATCTCTGTCTTAACGATTGCGTATACGCCAACACAATGAGTAGGTAGACAGAGGAAAGAAATTGATAAAACGTATTGTGTACAACAGTATTTTAGTCGTTTATTCATATACTGTAATTAGCAGGAAAAATTTTGACCATGTATTATGACAGATTTTATATTATCGTATAAACATCAACAATTACTGTCAAGGACTCCTAATGTTCATACAGATTAAATTTCGTATCTTCGATGATTTTAGAAAATTCTAATAATCTGACATTGTACTATAGCTAGTGTTGACTGCCGTTAATTTTTAATTTTCGCAGTTAGTCATATTTTGTGTAGCAGTACCTCTGTTCTTAATGCTACAGTGACTTTATACTTTTGGATTCAATACTATAAAGTCACTGTAGTTAATGCGTTGATACGTAGTGAACTAATTATCTAGATTCAATCGGGGTTTCATACTAGAACTGGCACGATGTAGACGTAAGAAATTCTACGTTCAGTTTTATTAATAAAGTTCATACACAATCTTTGAGTTATCAACAGCTAGCTGCTCAGTTTTTAACTGAATCAGGCGCTATATACAGTTCAGATAATACGATCCGATCAAAACTAATTTGTTAGAGTAGGGGTAGTTTAATAGTTTAATATATCCGATTCTAATATTAAATAATAATGTACTGTACGTTTTTACGTACAGATCATATAATATGAGACATTTAATGATCCATGTCTATGCTCAAAGGTTGATACCTACTGAAACATAGCTTTCCAAGAATCTTTAATCTTAAAACTTATCTAATACGTGACAATTTTTGTAGCAGCTGTTGGTGCTTTGAAGCTATTTTGCACGTGCGAAAGTTTACTAAGGGTAGCTGGCGGAAATGGGAGATCGGAAGCCGATAAACTTTTCAATAAACGCCGACACCTGTTCAATAAATTCAATAAATTGAGGGATAAACACACCCTTACTTTTCGTTCTAGTTCTTGTAGTAAATGTATTGTGCTGTGGAAGAATAAACAACTTCTTTGGTTTGAAATATCAAGTAGGTACTGCTAATAAAATATATCTATATTGCTCCAAAAAAGTTAACACACCACTACTAGAAATTAAAACTAAGTCGACCAGAAAAATATATGAGCAATAGTTATTTTTGTATCAAGGTCAAAAAGTTAATCTTTTTTGTTCGAACCGATACAAAGCTGAGAACAGAAGGACGAAAGCAGTTTCTTGCAGATGTGCGAATAACATTTTTTAGGCGAAAATCACAAATTTTATTACTAGATTTATGGCAGATTTGCTTCACGACCGCTTCCCTTTAAGACCCTATTTCCGTGGCAAAAACGCGGCCTTGAAGTAAATGCGGCCTCAAAGAATGTATTGACAGATGCCTACTACAAAGTGACACGTTACGGTTGTTAAAAGATACGCAAAGCAGTTGCTTTTGTTACAATCCCCTAAAATAGTATATTATTATACAAGTGTAATAGGAGGGCCCATTGTAGCAGGAGCGAGTTTGGAGAACAAGTATGAAGTATTTATTAATAAACACTAGGTGAATAGTATTCAATGCAGTATAATGTATAAAATCTTTTAAAGTAATTATTTATAACATTTATGATAAGTACTAAGTAAATGTCACACAGTTAACCTATTAGTTTTAGAAACTTTGTTTAATTAAAGAGAGTGCACACAACGGTGTGTATAGTGATTACACACCAGTGGATGGGCTATTACTGAACGTAGTTGTAGTTTGATGGTGTGCAGCTACCAAAATCCAAGAAAGAGAACAGTATGGGAAAACATGGAGTGACTGAGAGAAACAGACCGTCTAGACATGAAGAGCGACTAAAATCTATCAAACTATTAAAGTTAGATAAATATGATTGCGTACTTTCTTGTAGGAAATTTGATTTTCTACAACTTTGGTTTCCCAGGGTGGTGAATTGATTCACGCACCATAGGCATTCTAATGCTAAATTTTTAATTTTCAATTATCTACTTCCCTAATTTATTTTATAGCTAACTGTAATTTACTTTTTTGTAGAGAAAGAAATACCTACTGTAATCGTACATATTATAAAATACAAATTTTCGGTAACAGAAAGCACAAAATTATGAAAATTAAAATCGTCTCTTTAACAAAAATCACCCATGCCTTGGAATTACTGACACAACAAACATTTATTTTGACATGTTGGATTTTCCAAATTTTACACAATGATGATCGTTAGTAAATTCCAAAACTTTATGTACTTCAAGGTCATACGAACTAAGTTATGGACATGACGTGCGCCGATGTAGCTGGTCCAGATCAGTGTAGGAGATATATATATATATTTTCGTTCCTTTTAATGTTCTAAGTTTGTCGCTTTACCCTCAATTTACAATTTTTAATGATTGCTACACTTATTAAGATGTATAATTCATGTTACGCCGCTGTAATTGTCAATTTGACAGTTCTTCGTACGTCGTTGTACACTTCAGTTGTATGACCTGGAAGTACATAAAGTTTTGGAATTTACTATACTAATAAGAATACGCTTCGATAAAACGAAAAATAAGTATATTTGTCAATTTCACAAAAAATATATAGTACTATACATGCTGTTTTTCTTCAAACGTAGAAAAAGTATCCTATTTATTTATATTTTTTAAAAAATTCTAGAAAATTAGAAACGTCAAAGATGACAACCACACTGAACTATTTCTAAAAGCTGTTCTCCAATACATGAAATTTTGTTTGTTATCCATGCGTCACCTTAGTGAGGAAGATGATCGCCAGGTGGCCGCATGTGAGTGTATCTTTCAATAATATACCCTTTTATAGCTGTGTGTTTCGTGTGGTGTTTTGGTACTTATTTGGATTTAAATGTCTATGACTAATATTAATTTTAATAAATAATGAACTAAGTAGACAGACAGTTCAGCAATCAAAGATCGCTTCACACACTCTCACATTAGTACTACGTACTTAGAATAGCCGTCGATGGTGCTGCACGTTACAAATAAGGCCAATTTATTATTGCTTGAGCGGCAGTCATTATAATCAAAAACCTCTATTTACATTTTCTGTCGCTCTTGAGCGGCACTAAAGTAAAATAATAGTTTGTGATTGATGCAAAATTCCTTATGGTGCCGCGCAAGCATCGGCTGCAGAAAAGTTAAACTATAACTGTCTCTATGGAGTTCTAAAACGTCTAGTTTTTCTGACGTTTTCCGGAATACCTAGTATCATTTTACAATTTATTTTCGTCAATAGAGTATATGATGTTTATAGTGGTGCTTAATTCTCAATTCTGGCAGAAAAACTAATTGTTTTTTGTTTCCATAATTCCAAGGCATGAGTCTTTTTTGTTAAAGCAACGATTTAATTTTGATGATTTTATGCTTTCTAAATAACGAAAACATACAATGAATAACACGTGCAGATGTAGTATTTTTTTCTCTACAAAAAACATATGTACAATTTAGCTCCAAAATAATTAGAGAAGTAGATAATTGAAAATTAAAATTTAACTTTGAAATCCCTAGGGTGCGTGAATCAATTCATCACCCGTATTATAGTAGCGTATAGTATTTTATTCTGTTTAGCAACGGTTTCGTTGTTTCATTTATTTATTTATTTATTGCTAAGTTGCCTTCGGTCATGCGTCACCAATAGCTTCAGCATGGTATTAGAAGAGTAGAAAAGAATAAATAGAAACAGAATCTTATAATAATCTTAAAACTATGTACTTATTCAATACAGCCGAAAAATACTAGGTAAACAAAAAAAACTTAGATAGGTACTATGCACAATAAAATTGCCTATTCATTCATTATCTTCTGTTCTACTATAAATTGTTTCATGTTCTGAACAAAACGCTTGCTGTTAGTGGTAGGTACTAGTTATTCACTCCGGTAATGATTTATAATCTTTGATTGCCCGTTGTTCTTTTATTTGTTCTAGTACTGATAATGTGAATTTTTTGCTATGCTGGTGCAGTATTTATGGACATATTTTTGTTTGCTTTGAAGCTTTCTTATATACCACATCCTCGTAAAACTACAATAAGTGGTCCAAGTTTTGAAGCTTGTTGCTCTCCCGTCAATAGTAAGTCCAAGCAATGGTCCAAGGTATTTTGTTGTTCTCGATTGTGCTAATTTCATACAAGCTATTTTTATGTTTCAAGCTATTTCTTGCCTATTTTCTTTGTCTGAAAATGATGTATTCTGTTTTCTTCACATTTAGTGTTAGTTTATTTACAATTTCTTAGAAATTACTTTTTAAATTAGTTAGAGTCTGCTAAGTCTTTATTTAGAGCTCTTGGTCTGCTTGCATTAGAATGATGTTAGCTGCTACACGACGTATTTTCCTAAGAAATTATTTCTATTGATGTTCTGCATGTACAGTAGGTATAGAACTGGACCGAGAACTGAGCCTTATTGTGGCACTCCTTTTATACCTATGTCTTTCTTAGCACTTATGTGCCCGCTTATTTAGTTACAATAAAATTGGTCGATTGCTTAGACACCTGATTCTCAGATCTGCTAGCATGTACAGCAAGAGTCGATGGTCAACCGTATCAAACGCTTTCTTAAGATCAATATACACGGCCACAACTATTTATCATTGTCGAGTTCTTCTTTATTATATAATATCCACGTATTGCGACTGATGGAGTATTTGACTTTTCTAGAAACCCATATTAAATTCTCTAGCAGCTTTTACAAATTGGACGTTTCTTGTTTTTATTATTTTTTCTATTATTTTTAAAAAGTATTTGTAAGTGAAATTGTGTGTCCTGTGTAGTGTAGTACTGCTATGTAACTACCCACTGGATGGCGTAACAGTTTGTTGTTTATTTCATAGTGAATGTATTTTATGATTTCGAATTGTATTTGTTTTAGTAAAGTTTTTCCTCTGATTTTAGCATTATTCTTCTCCCTTGTTGCTGCCGACCTTCCCTTGTTTCGCGCTCCCCCCCCTCTATTGGGCGTAGGCCAGAAATTGAGAATCGCTCATTGTTAAATTACCGTAGCGAAAGAAAACTAGAACGCGTTTATCATAATCCTATAAAATAGTCCAGTCAAACCTAAGAGTCCCATCTATTTCAGGTGCCGATGCCGTGCGGAGAGGGGGGTAGACTCAAAGGTCCCTTTTTTCAGTTTTTGGCGCATATCTGGAAAACGGTGCGTCGCACAGCAAATTTTACAAACCTTGACGAATAACGCGAAGGGCTACAATTTGTTTTTGCAAATTTTCCATTTTCGCCGGCTCATATATTGGAGGCGGTAACATATAATAGAGATAAATGTAATACATCATTTTATATAGGGAATATGCATAAATTTTGAAAAGAATACAATTTGCTGTGCGACGCATGGTTTTCGAGATGTGCACCAAAAACTGAAAAAAGGGACCTTTGAGCCCCCCTCCCCCGTGGGACACCAGAAATCGATGTCACTTTATTGGGTGTTGATTTAATGTAGCAAAACCAACTTTTTTGGTCTAATTTTCCTGGACTATAAGCAATTACTGGGCCAGTCTGTGAACAAAATACGTCCCCAATTTTCATTTTCCAAATACCGTAGCTCCCAACAAAAAAAGCCTATGTGTGTATGCGCGGTGCGGTGATTTGCAGTCAACTGTGGGGTAGTAGCTGGTAATTTGACAAACGTTTTCCAGAAGTCATTGATAAATTATATCGATGTTGATCTGTACGATTACGTACCCTCGACGGGTCCTAGAAAGATCTTTTCGGCGACGGGTATTGTTTTGATAAATCGATCTCTTAGTGAACGTAACCGAAGAAAACGACCTTCTACATCGGTGGTAACTTGTAGTTTTCTGTTTTCCTTTAACTAATCATCTGTCTGTCTGAATGGGAAATGGGATTTCGTTCAAACAAACAAGTGCATTTTGTAGAAAGTGAAAAAAGGATTTTTTTATGTTCAATATAATTTGAAAAAAACTTACAGTAATTACACTATACTGTGTTTTTACTTCCCCATACCAAAGTGCGTGTGTGTGTATGTACTAACACCGATCGAATTTGATGAAATTTGAAATATGGAGCAAATACAAGACTAAATAAGCTTTTCAAAAAAATCTGAAACCGAAAGCGGAAGATAGACATGCTTTTTTGGTAGCATTTTTTTAGAAGCAAAATTTTACAAATCTGGGTAGCAGGTATGGATGAAGACCGTAATTCAAGGGAAACAGCTTTTTACCGGACTCTCCAACTTCAAAATGGCGGCCGCTATGAATTTTGATTTTAACGCCCCACAACTTTCACATCGCTCATAACTGAAGTGCAAAACGGTTACAATTATCGACATTTTACAAGAGTACCTTTTTATGCGGAAAACGATGGCAATTAATAGTTTTTAAAACAAAATTAAAAAAATTTCTCATAAAAAAGTTAAGGAGGCAATTATTGTAACATGTAACTGTAACTCCTTAAAAGGAAAGATATTTTATATGTTTATAGGAACATATTGTATTATTTTTATGAGTCCTGTAAGTCCTTAAAGTTTAGGATACTTTTTTGTTAACACCCTGTATATAGTTTTTTTTTATTTTGGAGCAGAGATACCCAAATAGCATTGTATAAAAGTTTTAGCATTTTTAACTAATTATAGTGAACTTTATTTTTCTACGATTGTGCACAAAGTGACACTTTTGATCTCTATTTTTAGTGACAAAAGTAGGTCTTTATTGCACTGGAGTGCAATAAAATTTTTTATTGCACTCGCATGCGTGCGTGCGCTGAAAATACAAAAACATTGCGAGAACCACGTTTATTGATATACAAATTAATAATTACCTAATCCTAACTACGTATTTCAACATTAATTTGACAAGTATTACAATTTTGAATGTTTGTTATGTACCTTCATCATCAAATATTTCTCCTTCGGTGTTTCCGTTAAGAAACGATATCCAACAGATTTCCTCTTTAGAAATGCCATTAATTTCGCATATTTTCAAAGATCAACGTTATCTTTTACTGCGAGTGTTGTCCTCAACTTAAAAAATGCTCGCCAAGGGGTCGACGATTTTAAATTTTTTGATTTTTCATAGAAATAGCAGCTTTTACAAAATTAAACGTAATGACGTCTGTATTTAGTTTTTTGTTTATTAAAATGACAGCTTGATTGCTATGTAAAGCTTACATCTACCAGAGCAACCTCATTCATTAATAACTGCTGAATACAAAATGTTTGAATTAGTTTTAATATTTTGGTTGAATAAACCACGATCGTAGAAAAAATAGTGTATGCAAACTCGAGCAGAAAGTGTGTTTATCGCATACGGCGTTTTGTCCACCTCCGCTTACGCGTCGGTGGACAACTTTACGCCTAATGCGATAAACACTAACTTTCTGCACATGTTGCATAAATAACTATTATAAGTATTTTGAAAATATAGGTACGAGTTGAGTGCATATGTTGCATAAAAGTATTTGCACTATCGAGTTTTCGTTTAAGCTCGATAATTTATTTACTTTTGAGAGTGTACAGTTTTACTTAAATTTATGAAAAAAGAGAAATCAATTTACTTCTTTGCAGTAGTACACGTGCTACAAATCGCGTAGTGAATACGGCATGAGTTTTCTCTATTCTATGTTCCGAAATAATATGTTTGTTCTTTTCTTCCGACCGACCGACGCGACGCGACGTCTCCTACGTGTTGCTCAGATAAATACATATAAAAAGTAAAACATCCTATGTTTTATTTGGATAAAACCTGTAATAATATCCCTGTCAGAACCTTGCCTGATAAAACAATAATGAAAAAGGTATTACGAACAAAACACTCGCAAAATTTTAAGCTATACTATACCCAATAGAGTCCTAAATAAAGACAACTAAGTACAAAAAAAAGAAGATACTGAAATGCAAATTTATTTTAATTTGTTACTATAGTTTATATTATATTTTCGATTTTAATTTTGAATATTTTGAAAATGATATCTGATTTACCCTTAAATATAGCTATTTGTTTCTCATTTAACATGTTTTGTACATTTTTACTTCAATATTCTTACGGCCTGGTTATAAATAAATAATTTTATAATAAATATTTGCAATATCCTAGTAACTTAAGAAACTGTTATTAAAAGCTTCCACTGTACTACAGCAAATTTACATTGTAAAAATATGTTTTAAAACACGAACAGGCTGAATCATTTTGCTTAATTAGTTTTACCAAAATAGGGAGTGCTTATAGTGTTTAGGGTAGAAACCCGTAAGCTAATTACAGAAATTACACGCAAAAGTTTACAGCGAATATGAATTTCCACAACGCGACACATTTTCTGCTATTTAGTTGGAATCAGCAACGCCCTTTACTTTAAATGAATTATCTTTACATGGTTACATGGTAAATGATACTTTTGTATTCAATTATAAGTTAATTAAATTAAACGAACAGTTTCGTGAAATATCAAAATTTTATCCATAATAAAGAACTATGCTTTTAATAATATCGCAGTTAAAATGCATATTTTGAAATGATTTATTAAACTTGATGTTGCTTCACAATTAAATGGTTTTAATTTCAACTTATTTTAGTACTTCATGCAAGTTGATTAATGCTCTAATTTTAAAAAGTACATAAATTGGGGAAAGAACGACATCACTAGGATGCGGTAAATAAAGTTTCTCGACGTAGCGACTCCAAAGTCCGGAAGTCCTCTATTCAAAGAAATGGTGAGGACGGACTTTTTAGCCGAAGTGTCATCATAATTTACGTGAAACGGTTTTATTTTGCAATTACGCTATCACGAACTGCCGCAACGTATTTCTTGTGTTCATTTACTTAACTGAAACATACTTACAAAAACTCTAGGCTAGTCGTATGTAAATGTAATATGAAAGTAATTTTAATTGTTATACAAATAAAATTATTACCATAGTTTACCTATTGAAATAGATCTATAACACTCGTCCACACGTTTATTTTCTAAAGTTACAATGTACAGTACGAATGTAAATTAAGGAATAAAATTCCTGAAAAGTTTGCTATTGATCTGCAAAGAGATCAATTTTTATTTCTAATTGGTCATATTTTATATCAACTTCATTTTACTATCCAGTGGCAGCACAATGCGGGAAGGAGATCAACTAAACAATATAGCAATAGAAGTCAATTGTTATATTTTCTGAAAGGTCTTATTTTCCCCTATCAACAGTGAACTCATTTTGGAATCGGTTCATTTCCACTAAAAAGATATTAGCTTACTATATATTATTTTTTCTTAATTGCAATAGTAAGATTATATTTCGACTGGATGTATTTATTTTTTTTGTCAAATCATTTAATTTGATATTAGAATTTATATAATATCACAAAATTCTGTGTTAGAAAATAGGTATTTTTCAATATTTTAGAGCTATCACTGAACTGTTAATATTATCTAATGTACACCAAAGATAAGATAAGTTTAGCAAGGTATTCTATTACAATACTTTTCATAGCACGGCGCGTTTAAGTGCAACTACGTTACGTTTTTTATTGGGTTTTTCTTTAGAAACTGGTGTAGTGTTTAATATCGAAAATGCCAGTCGATAGTTCTACAGGATATATACCATTGGATGGTAGTGCGCGTGGCAGGTAACTAGGATTTTCTAGAACTTATTTCTTTTTGTAATGTTAATAATTCTTGATATCTGTTCACAAGGAATAATAAGGAAAAAACTATAGCTTTTCTACGACCGCGTTTATTTCATACAATACATAATACAATAAATTCTCGTTACTTATAAATTAGAATTAAATGGCAAACGTTAATAAGCTTCAATCAAAAATGTGACACCCGCAACTTGATGTGGGATATTTACTTTCGTGATTAGAGACGAAAGTTAACGTTATGGATTATTCTCTCACTAAAAACGTAATTGACGTTTTCAGTTGAGGTATCTCGACCAAAAGATATATTTGTGTATGGTCGTAGAAAAAAAGATTTGTTTAAATCTAGAAATTAAACAACAGGTGTGTAAAGTATTAAATTATCTTATATTGATTCTATGTGCAGATAAATATAAACCTTTGCACCAAATATTTTTAAAACATGTTCTCGGAACACTTGGAAATATAACTCAGTTAATTACTACACCTTTAATAAAATTTTAATCTGTACAACTGAAAAAAAACACTACGTAGCATATGCATATGCATTTTATATATTTAGACAAGCTAGAAAACTACATGAAGTTGTTAGTATAATGTATCAATAACTGATATTTGTAATACTCTTTATCATTTTTATGGTAAATACAACTAACATTGCTATAAATAATGTTATATTGTTTCAGCTGCTGGAGAGAACGTTCCTCACTTGAGAAACGACTGATTTTCCTCGCTATTCTTTTGGTTATGATCGTCGTTGCACTTTCTGTAGCCTTTGCATACAAGAAATGTGAAGGTAGTTCTCCGCCTCTATTTATATAGTAATGTATACGGCCTAAATGACGTTTGCGTTTTATTTTCTAGAACCAACTCCAAATTCAACAAGTACTACTTCTGAAGCCCCATCTACTAATGCAACAAGTCCTGTAACCAATTCAACATCAAGCAGCAGTTCAACATCTTCGAGTAGTACTTCAACATCAACGACCACTACAACTACTACTACACCTAAACCTGGTCACAGAACGAATACATCGACTGCTTTAACAAAAAAACTCACCGGAAAAATTTCAAATGAATATTTTAATACTACAACTGCATCACCCTCCACCACTATCTCTAAACTGCTTGCGGGATCTCCTAGCAACTCTACAACTTCTTTATCTTCAAATAGCACCTCAAAAGTTGCAATATCTTCTACATACAATTCTTCAATAATCGCAGTTCCTGCCAATATTTCAATTTCTCCAACTAATATTACTGCAAATGCTTAAAATAACCACTACCGTTAAAGTTTAAGTTTATAATGCTAAATGCTGTAAATGGACAGTATAAGGAAACACCATTGCTTAAGTAGGTAGTAATAGCAAGTGATAATTCACGCAAGCTTTGCTTTAGTTTCAAAAATTAGGTTTTTGTTATTACTAATAGTTATAATTTACAATAATAATTAGTTAGTTCCCCGTTACTTTAATGTATCGAGTGAAAGTAATATTTACTAAAGGTACTACCAGGGGTACTACCTATAATATAGACGATTTAACTTAGAAACATATTTCTTCACATTTTTTTCAGCATATTTACAATACGTAATTTTTTACAATTTAATACTACTAATTAGCACAATTTAAATAATTGTATTATTTAAACAATTTGGTTTCCAATGCATTTATTTTTAAATTATCTTATACATATACTAGTATTACTTTAACAGTGGTGTGCATCACAAAAGTTGTGCTGAATGTAAGTACCATTGTTTTCATTTTCTTGTAACAAGTGTAACTACACTATCGTGTTCGTAACTTATGCGATAAATCTAGGAAGTAAACTATCCCTCGGTGTGGTTGTCTAACAAAGCAGCTTGGTTTGCGTAGGTGTGTATAGTAACCCCGTTACGCCGCAACATAAGAATATTGAGATAGTGGTAACACAGTATTCATTTATTCAATTCCACCACACACAAGTACACGATGCAGCATTCGGATTTCAATTATTTGTTTCCCTAATTAGTTTCGAACCAAAGTGTTTGAGATTTTTTGTCGATAAAAAATGTTTCAACCGTGGATATTATTGTTTACAGTAGTCCATTTTCCGAAACCTTAAAAATTGAGGGACTAAAAATTGCCTTTTAAAAATAAAATCAGTAGATAGGCACTGCCTTTGCCTTAGAATTATTTAAACAACCAACATTCGCATTTCTCCTAAAATCTTCATATAATAAAGTAATGTATAAAATACAATAATCTTATTATTAATGTGCAGTTAGGTACTATAATTGTTGAAATTGCAAAATCTTGCATATTAACGTATTGAATAACATTTGAATTTTCTGTTAGTACCTATATGTAAATTCGCTATTCCGCAACTTGTCGCAAAACAGCAAAATAGGAGAAGGCCGTTTTCATTATCTAGAAAGGAGTTTATTATTATATGAGCTATATAGGGTGTTCAGGAAATCGAGCATAACAATTCCAGGAGTGAATTAGCACGCAAGTCGAAAAGTCCTTAGCTTCTTCAGAAATGACTGTTAGAAATGACGCCATAAATTTTTCTAATGTCTCAATTTACTATTTATTATGTAAACGAGTTCAGTTGTTTGACTTAATACAGGAATAGGTTCCTGCTATAATGACTTGAACACTTTGCTTTTTAGAAATCAGTACCTAATAGGTAGTAATTTACATTATAAGTCCGAGCAGTGACTTATTAAAGAATAAGTTTAGAAGGTTATGGATGAGGCGAAGAAGATTTCGAATCCAGAATTTCTAAACGAATACTTTAATAATATCTTCACGGACCTGTATCGTACAACATTTTATTTCATTACTGTAAAATTAATTTGTTTTATTTGAATATTTATTTTCTTTTTATAAAACGTCAACGTCAAAAATTTAAATTCTATCAAATTAAATATCACCTGTTGGCATTTCATTTTATACTTTTTGATTATCATAGTTACAAATAAACAACCAACTCCACTTCCCGGCATTGTGCTGTAATGTGGCATTTCCCGGACTTGAATTAATACAGTAATAGTAACTACACAAAATTCAAGGCGAAATTAAGTAAGAATTTTATTGTAGGAGGTTGTAGGGTGCTCCTGTTTAAATTGCATAGAGGTACCATGTACAGGATGTTCAAAAATAATTTTCCGATTTTCGAAACTTCGAATTTATTTTTCTCAGCTTTTTCAAACGGAACACACTGTATATTTTTTAACGATGTTATTTACAACTAAATAGCGAACGTTTTTTATATAAACATCCTCATGACTATTTGTAACCATTTTTTGATTTATTGGGCAAAAACTACAAAATTCAACAATATTTATTTAAAAAAATTAAGGTTTTTCAAATAAAACAAGAAAAAAGTTATATTAAGTGCTCGACATGTTATAATACTCATTTTGATTGGCAGACATTTCTATGCGCCGCCGCCGCCGTTGAAATGAGGTTTCTACTTTTCTTAAAAACCTGCCGACGCGACGTGACACTTCTAAAAGCATGTGTTATCTGGACTGTTGTTGGTGTACTTGTATAAACAATGGGCAACATGTAGAGCACTTAATATAATTTTTTTCTTGTTTTATTTGAAAAAAATTATTTTTTTTTTAATAAATATTGTTGAATTTTATAATCTTTGCCCAATAAATCAAAAATGGTTACAAATAGCTATGAGGATGTTCATACAAAAAATGTTGGCTATTTAGTTGTAGGTACATAACATCGTTAAAAAAATATACAGAGTGTTCCGAGCTGTTCCATTTGAAAAAGTTGAGAAAACTAATTTGGGAAGTTTTGAAAATGTGAAAATTAATTTTCACCCTGTAGTACATGGTGCCTCTATGTAATTTAAACGAGAGCACCTTACAACCTCCTACAATAAGGTTCTTACTTAATTTTGTCGTCAAAGCTGCGGGCACGGAAGTGATGAAGCGTTAAGTGGAGTAACGTAACAATCAATTTCTTATTTAGATATTTTAGATATGAATAAACATCTCAAGAGAAGTGTTAGATATGAAAAAAATATTCAGGACATTTAAAAAACATTACCTTAAGCGTGCCACACTTTTTTGTAACACGCTGTATATTTGAAAATAATTTCTATGTATGCACATTTACCTGCAGTTTAAATCTGCATTAGAAATGTTTCTGTATATCAACGTTTTAAATGAAATACTACTCAAAATGTATACTATTTGCCCTAGAACAGGCCAAGATAAACATGTGATTCTAGCAGTTCAAAAAATTTGTGTGATTTCTGAAGAAATTAAGGACATAAGCCGAAAATGCCTATAAGCACATTCCGACTTTAGTTTGTGTGCTGGTTCACTTTTGAAATTGTTTCAGTCGACTTCCCTAACACCCTGTATAGATTTCTTATAAGAGTAGTTCAAAATAGGTTACCAAGCAGTATAACATTGACAAATATAGAAATTAAATTTAAAAGCAAGGTGTCTTTTGAATATAAGACTGAAATATTTAAACGTATTGCATACAAACCATAATAAAAGTGGGGAACGATAAATTTACTAATTTTCCAACTGACATTCCAGTTGGGCGATCGCATCGCATTATAATCATAATCACAATTTTTTTATACTGTTGATTGCAATAATACCATGGAGTTTTGTATAACGATTCTCGAACATTCTCACTCTGAAAGAAAAAGAATTGCTAATCTTTGGCTGAAAGATACAGTGCAGCAGGAAAATCCTTGCATGTAGGCTAGTTTAGAGTAGAGTTCCTTGATTATTTGTGATTGCTTGTTTTTTTGGATAGGGTAAGGAAACGAAATGTCAGTATTCTTAGGTTTCCTTTTTTTATGTTGGTATAATTGTTAAATTAATTTTTACATGCCCCTAATTTGCCACAATATGTAGGTGCGTGCGTCAAAGCAGTTTAAAACACGAAATTTGAATTATAAAAGAATAATAATCAATGAAGAAATATTCTTTGAAAAATTTGGGTTTTTCAAGAATTAAGTAAGCGGCTCAGGAAACTATTTATAAGAAATATGAAAAAAGCAACCTTTAAAAAGTTTTAAATAATGCAGAATTCTGATAGAAAATACATTTACAAATAAAAAATAAGTTTCGTTTACAAAGTAAGCTTCCCCAGAACGATAGGAAAACAAAAAAAGGCGAAAATTACAATTTTTTTTAATATAAATTTTATAATTAATCTGTCACTAGGCCCAAATAATAAGCGCCGCTCAAAAGTTTAATTGTCATGGATACAATAAATCCTTGTAAGAATAAATTGTATCCATGGGAATTAATCTTTTAAAAATTATCTATTTTAACGACTTTTAAACAATAATAATTAATGGTTAAAACTTCTTGCGGTTGCCTAAATTTAGTTGATCTAACAAGATAACACAGTTTGAAATCACTGTTTTGACAGCAATAGCAAATAAACGGGTTTGTAAAAAGTTACATGCGTTTCCCTATGCTCAAAAATAAAAGTGTCCATGAGACATGTTCGTTTATTGTTCACTATTTTAAGGAATAATAGTGTCAATACTGTGTAAATGTACGTAAGTATTAATGACCGGTTTCTGGAACAAATTTATGAAATCTATAATGTATTTGATAAACAATCAATAAGGCAATCGATGAGGTATCACGTAACCTTCGTGGAGAGTGCTGATTGGCCTATGATTAGTTGATCATGTGACCAAATGTCATTGGATTGCCTTATCGATTGTTTATGGAATGCATAACTTATGGATTCCATGAAGTGATTTCCAGAAACCAGACATACCTAATTGCAGAAAAACTTTCTGCTGTGCTTTTGACAGGCGCCTACATAACCTATAAGCACAGTCAGTCAAACTTGATCACAAACGCACTTGGGCCACAAAAAATTAAGACAAATCAAGGCACTCTAGTATAGAGAAGCTATGTTCGTAATTATAAACAATCATATCCGTTCATATAAAAGTATTGAATTTTCTCACTCACCTCATTAATTAGAGCTTGGCCAGCAATAGAAAATATAAATAGTTCAGTAATAGCACACACTTCGTACTGCGCCAGTACGAACGCCATTGCAGGATCAGTACTCTATAATTTAAAATATGGAAAAAGCACATAATACAATAGTCGGGCTTGAAACTGTTACTTACAGAGACCATTGCAAATGTAATAAAGATATGATAGAACATGGAAATTGCCACTTTCATCAAAATTAAAGGCCAAAAGAAATCCTCAATTTGAACACACAAATTTAGTAACATTTGGTGATGTTTAATGTAAGGAATTAATATAGCTCTTATCTTTTTTTGAAAGTTTTCACTTTTTATAACTTCCGCTAAATCAATGTTCTCCGTTAAAGTTTCGCTTTCTACAGGGTTTGATTGAGTGTAATTCTTAAATGGCTTGTTCGAGGATCTAAAATATGAGAACAGTTACGCATATTCGTAAATAAGGACTGTAACACAAACCTGCGAATACTAATGTCTGTTTCACCAAGAGTATCTCTATAATTTAAAATTACTTCCTTAGAAAAGCCAGAATCAAAAAGGGCTTTATATATACAATTATTAAAGTCAGAACCTGAAAATTTTAAATATTTCAATTATGGTTGTGAAATAAAAGTGTTATAGTATTTGAATGACGCGATCACGCATACGATTATTACAGGTAGGTACTGATTTATAATGTGACAATTAAATACTTAACGCACCTAATACTTTAAATTGTTCAGCAGCTATAAGAACCATACAAACGAAGAAGGCATCCGAAGTACTGGTCACATAACCGATTACCATCTGGGCATAAAACTGCAAGCCATAAAGCAGTTGATAATTAGGAGTTGCCTTGGTATCAAAAGGGAGTATGCCGGGAATAGGCAAAATTCTAGAAATTAAATTTGCACTGATCAAAGAATTAATGATTTTAACAAACTTTTAAATGTTTATAATTACTACAACAACATTATTGCTTTTTATATTGCATTATTTTATTTTTGTAGGATGTTAATATACCTTCCGGACATAAGTAATGGAAATAATGCCATAAAAAATACTCCTGAGGTAAGTAAAGAAACGAATGCAATAGTGATTTTACGTGTTTGTTTATCCATTTTTTCCATGTTGGTATTTATTTGAACATCAGCATTATATTTGAAATTTTCATTTATTTCTGTAACTAATTTATGTCCAGTATCACTTCTCATATAAAAAAAATGCAGAGTCATAATTGAACACAAATAGGCTCCTAAAATAGAAAAAAATAAACAGTATTAAAATCATGTTGGAAATAGGTATCTAAATACAACTACCTATGTCTTGCTATGAAGATCTAGGTACCAACCTTTTATTTTTATATGTTTGCACTAAATAATACGGGCACAGCGAAATTATATTAATTGCTGCGTACATTCGACAAATATGACATACAAATTAATAAATGATATTTACAACGGCCGGACACAAATTGGGCACCGCTTACTTGGTTCTTAATTACGTCACCTGAATTGTGCACCAGACCTCGTACTTTGACCTCGTATTAATCATTTAAGTTACAACCGTTGATTGCAGTTCCTATACTTCAATCAACGTTACAACTGAACTGGGTGCTTTAAATAAAACCAGGATTAAGATATTTGTTGGTTTATTAGAAAGTACAGAAAAGGTAGCATTACTAATCTTCTCTGTATCCTTTTAGGCAGCGTTAGTACCGGCCGGTGTAATTTGCGCGTAATTATACCAGGATTCCAAAATTGGACATGTAAAATGCGCGGGCTACATAGAATGGCCCCCAAATCCAACCTGTAATTTGCGCGAAGTATCTTATCTTACTAATGAGCTGCGTTAACGAGCACTTGGGAGCATTTTATTTTTATAATGGGAAACAAAAACAATTTTTATAAGATGATGCTTTTATTACAAAACAAATTTAAATATATTACATACTAATACATAATTATAACATGCTTTTACTTACTATACAGGGTGTTTCATAATATATGCGCAGGACTTAAGGATGTGATAGCTGGTCCAAAAATATGAAAAAAAGTTTCTATTAACTTACCATCTAAAATGCACCATTTTCGAGATACACGGTGTTGAAATAAAAAAAAAATCGTTTTTTGCGAAAATCTCCGGAACTGTTTATCGTACAGAAAACAGCTTTTGTAAGCATTTTCTACTGATAATAAGTAATGTTTTGTGCGGAATTATTTTTTTTAAAGTCATAATTGGTGAAGATTTTGAAGGGGTGGTGGGTGTTTTTCTCCCCAACTTCTACGCCACTGGGAAAAGTACAGTTTAGAGCCGCTCGTTTGAACCGCTAATGTTTTCTACACAAAAAAGGTACTCTTGGTCATAAGCTATAAAGTTGACCGTTTTCGAGAAAAATCAACTTGTTGAAAAACATGGTCAATTTTTTGAAATAATTTTTTTTACTAATTAAACAAAATATATTTTAACGTTAGAACAAGTAACAAAACCAAACGTTAACTTCATAATTGCAAAATTAAAAAAAACTATAACAAATCATACTCTGGGAATTTTCCTGCGTGTTAGACAGTCAATGCGTCGAAGAATTGCTACGTGCATTGAAGCTAACGGCGGACATTTCCAACAATTAATTTAACTGAGTATGATTTGTTATTGGTTTCTTTTTTAATTTTGCAATAATTATGAAGTTAACGTTTGGTTTTATTACTTGTTCTAAGGTTTAAATCAATTTTGTTTAATTAGTAAAAAAAAAATTATTTCAAAAAATTGACCATGTTTTTCAACAAAAAAGATTTTTCTCGAAAACTTTCAACTCTATAGCTTATGACCAAGAGTACCTTTTTTGTGTAGAAAACATTGGCGGTTCAAACGGGCGGCTCAAAACTGTACTTTTCCCAGTGGCGTAGAAGTTGGGGAGAAAAACACCCACTACCCCTTCAAAATCTTCACCAATTATGACTTAAAAAAAAAAATAATTCCGCACAAAACATTACTTATTATGAGTAGAAAATGCTTACATAAGCTGTTTTCTGTACGATAACAGTTCCGGAGATTTTCGCAAAAAACGAATTTTTTTTAAATTTCAACACCCTGTATCTCGAAAATGGTGCATTTTAGAGGGCAAGTTAATACAAACTTTTTTTCATATTTTTGGACAAGCTATCACATCCTTAAGTCCTGCGCATATATTATGAAACACCCCGTATATATTAATTATAAATATTGCTAGTAGTTACTTCATTTCAAATTACACATGAACTTTACATAAATATGAAGTACATTTACTATCGTATTCCGTCAAATTTTTTTGCAACAATTTTCGACGTTCCCTAACTTGCCTATTTGGAAGCTGTGCGGCATTAATGAAGTTTGCACTTGTAATTTTAATATAGGTATCAGTTTGAAATGTAAGCAAAACGTCAATAAACACGTAAATAGACGGGTGAGACCAATAAAAACTAGAATTAAAACCCACATTTCCTATATTTGTATGACTGAATAATAAGTAAGTAAATCAGAATTTCTGTTGCTTTTGATTATTTCGACAGAAGCCATGGTTAGAAGTGACTTGTTGTGTAGAATAATTCACAATGAGACACGTTTTGGGTGCATAAACAAATGTAAACATTTTCACTTTTCAAAACATCCAATAATAGTGCTGATTTGAAATAAGGAATTTTTCTCATTAAAAGTAATTCATTAACTTATCGCCTTAATAGGGTAGTGCAATAAGTTACTTGATAAGTTACTTCGCGCAAATTACAGGTAAGATTAACATGCAAAATAAAGACACCCATTAGTAGGGATTACTTTCCGCGCAAATTACATCCGCCCGTTAGTACACTTCAAAAGGTGTCGATAAACTTTAAAATGTCTTATTATTAAAGGTCATCTCATAGGCGAGATAATAATTCTTTTATTTTTTACATTAATGCCCGATTGCACCGTCGTCACTTTAATAATAAGTGTCGCTTAAAAGTTGAATTGCCATGGATACAATTGTCACCAAGAATTGTATCCATGGTAATTAAACTTTTAAGCGACACTTATTATTTAAGTGACGACGGTGCAATCGGGCATAAACGATTAATTTGTTTTAAACTCTACTTACTCAGTATTGTTCAATTGTTATTGCGTTTGTTATTTGCCAGGTAAAGTCGTAAAGTTTATGTTAGTAATTCACTTTTAGGTAGGTACTATTACCTTTGTTTGACCAAAACTTTTATAATTTTTACCTTGCTCTTTAAAAATTATTACGATGACCCATTGATATTGTAATATAGAATTAGTCGATATTATGACGCTGATTTTTGGGGAAGTGCATCATAATACGGCTGCTGCAAGTCAGCTTTAGGCTGAACAATTTCCTGGTAGATTAATACCTAGCCTTCAACAATTAAAATAATAGTTTAATGCAAAAAACAAAAGAATTATTATCTCACTTATGAGACGGCTTTACTGAGACGTTTTAAGGTTTATCGACTTTTGAAGTGTACTATCGCCCCCTAAAAGGATACAGGAAAGTCTGTAAACATCTTGTATAGTAATATAGGTAAAACATTTGGTGGCTGGATTCAAATTTTAAATTACAAGTTCTGAGATATATTGCAGCCATTTAATAATAATAAAAGAAAAACTTGTTTCACATAGGTACCTACCTATGTTTTGCCTTTTGGCTATTTTTATTTTCTTGTCAACGTATTGTTCATGAATTTTTCAACTTTCAAATAAAATATGGGTTTTATTTTTATTTTATTCATCCTGAAAATGGAATACCTAATTAAAAATATTAATGGTGTGCTCAATTCCACCAAAATTTTTCAAATTTTTTCTTTTTTATTTATTATCATGGTTTTCATATAATTACTGTTTTTTTTTAAATTTTTAAATGGCTGGAATATATCTCAGAACTTATAACCCTGTATATTATAGACCTAATAATAATAACTAATCACAGTAGGTATAATAAACAAATAAACAAGGGTTCATAACGGGTGATTCGGAAGTACAGTACCCAGGTCATTCACGGCCTTTACCAAGGTATTTACAAGTTAACTACACATAACAGACAATTATTTAGTAGTAGCTACTACTCTGTAGTAGTAACTACAAGTATTATGGAGTGTATTCATAATTTACTATATCATAGGTTAGTATTTGTTAACAGGTAGTCTCCTTTTCAGTCTCGTAATTTGTGATTTCTGGCCTAGGCGGTAATAAGTTGCTCCAGTATTTTGATGACGTTAGCCAATCACAATTATCCTTAGTAGGGTGATTGCCGCGGCAATTACACGACTAGGTTTTGTTTTGTTTACTTTTCGTATCTCGATTTTAAAAATAAATTTATATTCATGTTAAATACTCCCTTCTGTCAATTGTCTAGTTGAATACCACTCGTGAATGATTTTTCCTAGGCAATTATCGAAGTTTATATCACTCCTGCCTATTGCGTTCACAATCGGCCCAAGTCCGAACGATATGATGTCAACTGGGATAATTGCCGGCAAAATCATGATCACTATACTTTGTTTAACCAAGATATGCCACTAGGCTCCGCCCCATAAACGCTGTCAATAGTTAAATATAATTTTTCAATTGGTCGTATTTTTAAAATCCATAACACGCAACTGCGCTAATTTTCAGTGACGCTTACGAACCACTTCCGGTTGTTTCTTGTCAGTCTTGTCAGAACTTTCCCGAACTGAAAGATATTCTTTAAAATAATTAAATCTCATATACTGACTCTTAGAAGTGTTATCATTTAAAATAAGAAAAACTTAAATTAAAAATGAATAGTTCTTGAATTTCCCGCTTTTAAGTATTTGTACCATGTACCATGTGAAACTGACTTTAGTGTCTATCACGTTCAAGGGGTGGAGCCTAGTGGCATACTATCTTGGCTAAATAAAGTATAGTGGTATTATGTATGAAAATATTTAAGCTGATTATTTAATATATTATTGTTCAATGCGGTGTCTATTTCCAATTCTCTGTGAATTTGCCAATTGCAGTTATAATACCAAGGCCTTTTTGTCGCAATACGCAGTACCTATACTTTGTTTTGAAATGACTGCACCATATTAATTTAAATATTGGACGCTATACCCCAGATAACACACACGTAGGTCAAAATCGGTCTCAGTATGCACCTGCACCTATGTATTATTAGGCTACACCTTGTTTTCAATGAAGTTATAATGGCGGGTATGACTTTCGTGCAGGTTATATATTGGCGAGTATTGAAATAGCCACACGTTTACGCGCATGTCGTGACGTGTGTATATACACAAGTGCACTGGGTAAAAATAATTCTCAAAACTGCAACTAACCTAAAGCAAAGACTTTGCAAAGCACTAGTGGGGCGCCCCTAGAGCTTTAGGTTAGTTGCAGTTTGAGAATTAATTTTTACATAATTTTTACAAAAACCCAATGGACTTGTGTATATACAGTGCCTTCATTAATGATTGATACCCACGTGACCACAAAATATAGGCAACCCAACTTACATAGTTGGTAAATCTTCATCCAATAATTCCCTAACTGATTGTATGTACGTAAATTAGGGCAGACTTATTACAAAACAAATAACCAAATTCACTGACAGCTATAAAATTGACACTTTAGTTACTTAGTTTAGTTACAACGAGTACCAATCCTACCTGACTTCAACATTAATCTGAAACTCCCAAGGACACCACGGATCAAAGGTCACGTGGGTATCAATCTTTAATGAAGGCACGGTACATATGTCACGCATGCGCGTAAACGGGTGGCTATTTCAATACTCGCGATATATTGGGAATGACCGCCAAAGAATTTTCCTGTGACTAGTCTGGACATCATGATTATGTAGACCTTGATATGGCACCTACTTAATATTAACATTTGAATTAACTACCTACATTATCCATTTGCAAATAAGACTGCTAGTTCAGGAATTGTTTCATTTTAGAAAATATTGTTACCAATGCTGTTTTTCGGAAAAGAAAAGTTCTTAAGAATTCATTGATAGATATACAAGAAATAATGAGAATGTACTTCCTGCGTTGACGTTGAATAATGCTTTTTTTATAATGTCAGCAACTGCATTGGTAACAGTGCAATCTGTTTACACCTCTATCAAATTACAATGTATAGCTTCAATTGAAACTTATAATAAAAAACATACATATGTCTAACAATTAATAATGAAGGTCTCCATGTAAAAGGTTCATTATGGTACCTTGTTAATAAAACATGTAAATTTTACAATCAGCTTAAGAACGTATAGCAGCTTCTATGTTATTAGTACCTACATTATTTTATGATCTTTACCTAGCTGGAAATTTAAGTAAAACTGTACTTTTTCTAAACGCTCTCAAAAGTTAATTATGGAGTTTAAAAGAAGTATCGATATTGAAAATGCTTATATACAACGTTTATAAGTGCGTTACAGACGTACATTTGCAAAATAGTTATTTAGTTGGCTATAATTAATTAAAAATGTTAAAATTTAAAAGCCATCTCATTTGAATGTTTCTACTCCAAAATAAGAAAACTTTATATGAATCGATAGAGTTTGTAACAGGCTAATGCGCCACAGGCTTATATTTGCTTCATCGGCTCCAATTTGATTTTTATTTCAAAAAAACAAAAACAATTTTAGGCCACCAACAAAACATATATTTCTCGTTTTTAAGATACCACTAACGGACAAAACTCCAAGCTTTATGGGATTACACGAGATTACTATCTACAATTTTGAAACCTTGGCCCATAATGCGTACAAGTTGTTTGCTTGGTTTGAAACATACCTATTTACTTATACCGAGTGTTAACCACCAAACCTGGCCATAGGATCTAAGCAATATGCAATACTATGCATGTTTCAAAATATAAATTTATTCAAAATAAAAATCGGTGCATAAAATAAAACATTAATGAGTTGAGTTCTGACCGTTCATCGAACAGGTCTAACCCGTGCGGAACGCGATATAGAATATCACCAATACCATATTGTGCGAGTGTTGATACTATTCTATAAATACAATTCTCGCTAAATCCGAAATTTAAAATGAGTGACCCACCTCCCGGGACCTCTGACTACAGGAGTCCCGGAAACATTGCAGGTAACAATCATGATCAACAATTTCCTCAACAATCAACCTTCTCCTCTATCGTCCAAACCCAAAACCCTGACTCTTTCCCAAAAAAAGAACAAGCCATAATAATCGACACGGCTCATGGTTTGCTACAGAAAGACTATATCGAAGCCCTTGGATCAATTATTAACCCTAGCCTCATTAGATTTGCATCAAAAATTTCAAACAACCGTTTCTGTCTCTACCTATCGAGCGAGCACTTAGTACACGAAATTATGAGTAAACACAATTGTTTGTTAGTAAATAATATTCCACTGCCAATGCGCCGACTTGTTACACCCGCAAAAAGAGTAATACTATTAAACGTTTTCCCTACAATCCCTCATCAAGTCATCACCCACGAATTACAATCAAAAGGATTAAAAACGGTATCTCCAGTAAGTTTTTTCCGTGCAGGATTATCTGAAGAAGGATATGCACACATCCTTAGTTTTCGAAGACAAGTCTATATAGCGGAAACTGATACTGATATTCCCGAATCCTTACTTATTTACCATGACGAAACTACTTACCGAATATTCCTTTCAACTGATTCAATGATATGTTTTAATTGCAAACAGACCGGGCACATCGCTAACAAATGCCAATTTTCTCCGGCAACTCCAAATACAATAACCACCGAAAACACTAGCGCCACTCCGAATAATGATAACGAAGGTAAAGGAATCAATCAAGCGTCAGATATCTTCTAACACTAGCATAATCAGTGATCTCCCAGTAGATGGATCCAACAATGTAAGAGAAAACCAAAATCCCGGCGAAACAAACGAATGTACTAATCACTTCGCAAACCCGCGAACAAAAAAAAAAGAAATCGCGAAACTCAAAACTCACTCAAAGTCAGAATCAAAAAGAAAATGTCAACCCAACGGTAACAGAACTACTTGCCCCGGCTAAAACTCTTATAACAGAACACCCCGATTCATATGTATTGCCTTACGAGGTATTCATCGACTTCCTAGAAAATGTACGTGGGTCCTCGGAACCGATAAACATTGCTCGCTCGTACACTGCAGACACAGGCGCCCTAATTACTATGATGAAAACCATATATCCGTACCTAACTCACCGTTCTATCAAAAACAGATTCACACGAATCATAAAAAAGTTACGTGAAACCACAAACCCTGACCCAAACGAAGAAAATTCAAACGACACTCAAAGTGACTACTCCACTACTGCACACGATACCTCCACCGACGCCAACTTCTATTAAATACTATGGCCACTATAATACAATGGAATCTAAATGGATTCAAAGCTCGTCTACCCGAAGTAACACAACTTATTGCTACATATTCACCTACCGCTTTTTGTCTCCAAGAAACTAATTTTAAAAATAACCTGCACAGCAATATTCGCGGATACACACTTTTCAATAAGAACAGAGTTAATCAAAACATAGCCAGCGGTGGTGTTGCAATCTATGTAGATGTCAACCAATGTTGTAAAGAAATGCCACTAGTGACCAACCTCGAGGCAATAGCAGTGACACTATTGACCCCAGAGAAACTTACCATATGCAACATTTATTTACCTAATAGCAAAAAATTTGACATCCACGATCCAAATGATATCGAACGACAACTACCCTCCCCATTTATTATAGTCGGTGACATGAACTCCCATAATCTCTTATGGGGGTTACAAAAAACAGATGCCAGAGGTCACATCTTTGAAAAATTCCTACAAAACCCAAACCTAATATTGCTCAATGACAGTAACAAATCAACGCACTTCAATACTGCAACCGGAGAATTCTCTTCTATAGATCTAAGCATTAGCTCAGCAACGATAGCTGCCCATACCAGCTGGGAGGTGATTCCAGATCTACATAACAGCGATCATTTTCCCATTATAATTAGTACAGGAAATAAAAGCGAACCCATTAAAACATATCCAACATGGAAGCTTAACCATGCAGACTGGCATAAATACTCTAATTATATTGAAGACCGTCTACAACCTTTCAACGACACAAAAAACGTAGACGACCTTGTAACCGATTTTACCAATCTTATTATAGATGCAGCCACAAAGTTCATAGGGAAAAGAGGTAATGTGGTTAAAACAAAGACCGTGCCATGGTGGAACGAAGAGTGTACAGTAGCTGTAACTGCCCGGAAAAAATTTCTAAATCTCTACAAGAGACACAAAACTCTTGAGAATCTTATTGCGTTTAAGAAAAATAGAGCACTTGCACGAAGAACTATTAAAAGAAACAAAAAGAAATCATGGGAGGATTACATATCGACCATAACATCGTCAACTCCCACTACCGAAACATGGAACAAAATAAATATAATCAAAGGCAAGCCTTCCACAAGAAACATCCCAGCTCTAAATGACAGTATCTCAACTATAACCTCAACGGATGGCATAGCACAACTACTATGCGATACATTTGCCCACAACTCTAGTAACACTAACTTCGATGCATCCTTTATCAGACACAAGATCAACATAGAAAAAGAACCAATCCACAACGACCTTGACAATGATAATCCAATTAATGACCCAATCCAGGAAAACGAATTAGTAATTGCTCTGGCCCATTCAAAGAAAAGTAGCAGCCCGGGACCCGACGACATCCCCTATATCTTCATCAGACAACTACCCAAACCAGCAAAACTGTACTTATTAAAGCTATATAACAAAATCTGGTGTAACCATATCTTTCCAATACGCTGGCGGGAAGCCACAATAATCCCTATTCATAAACCTGGGAAAGATAAGTTAAATCCTCTTAGTTACCGGCCAATAGCATTAACATGTACTATGTGCAAAATATTCGAAAGGATAATTAACAATAGACTTATGTGGGTCCTAGAAAATAACAATCTCTTAACGGAAACTCAAAGTGGCTTTAGGAAGAACCGTTCAACCTCAGACCATCTCATAAACCTCGAAACTGAAATACAAGAAGCATTTTCCAACAAACAGCAGGTACTAGTAGTAAGCTTTGATATTGAGAAAGCGTTTAAAATGACTTGGAAGAACAACATCTTACGAACGCTATCAAATTGGAATATTCAAGGAAAGATTCATTCAAAATTTTCTAGAAAACAGAACATTCAGAGTAAAAGTAAACGGAAATCTTTCGAGTTATGGAAGACTAGAAAACGGTGTCCCACAAGGTTCCGTAATAAGCGCTACTCTGTTCCTGCTGGCTATTAACAATATAACCAACTGTATAAGCAAACCTACTAAAGCCTTACTATTTGCAGATGACCTAACAGTACTTTGCAAGGGAATTAACCCATCTTCAATACATCAACATGTACAAAATACTATAAACAAGCTAATAGAATGGAGTAAAACTTCTGGCATGAAATTTTCACCTACTAAAACTAAAAGCATCTTATTCTCAAACAAACGAAATCCTTACTACCTCCCATTGTACATAGAAAACCTAAAAATCGAATACGTAACCCAAATTCAGATACTAGGAGTTGTTTTTGATCAGAAACTAACCTGGGTACCCCATCTGAAACAACTAAAACGTGAGTGTACCCAACGACTCAACATCATGAAAGTCCTCACAAGACACAACTGGGGAACAGACAGACTCGCTTTACTTCGTATATACTCCGCACTTATCAGATCAAAACTCGACTACGGATCAATAGTTTACTCTTCAGCATTAAAGACCGCCCTTGGAATTCTAGAACCTATCCAAAATGCAGCTATTAGATTAGCCTCAGGAGCTTATCGTACAAGCCCCGTAAGCAGCATACTACGCGAAACAGGAGAATTGCCTTTACCTTCTAGAAGACAACAACTATCTTTAACATACGCTGCAAGAAAATCAACAAACGAGACAAACCCTACATATAATTACATATTCCCAAATCGACATGAAGATCGTTATGGACGTTATGAAAATCCTACTAGAACTAAAATACCCTTCTACGCACGCATAAACAACATGCAAACCGATATAGGCATAACAATCCTAGAGAAAATCTTAAAGAGCTTCCCGCCATGGACTATTACCACACCAAAAATCATTTTAGATCTCAATTCATATCCCATATTATCCACGAACCCTGACCTTATCAAATGCCAGTTTCACTCAATCATTAACAACTTTCCCAATTTCTTAAAACTATACACCGACGCATCTAAAACTAATAGTGAGTGCGGGGCGGCTGTAATCACTCCAGAACAAACGTTAAAGTACAGACTACCAAAAGACACTTCCATCTTTACAGGAGAAACGTACGCCATTTATAAAGCCCTTGACTTTATAAAAAACTCACAACAAAAAGATTCTACGCTAATCCGCAACAATCTCCACAAACTATCAAAAGCCAAAAAAGAAATAGTCTTTCTTTGGGCGCCCTCACATATAGGGATTCACGGGAACGAGCGCGCAAACATTGCAGCGAAAGACGCAACATCAACCACCGACGCAGTAGAAATCGAATACAATATGACATACTCGGATATGAAAACTGCATTGAAAGTTGCTGTCCGGAGGAAATGGGAGCTAGGCCAGGGAAGCAGAACAATCAAAACCCAGAATCAAGGCAGTTCCTTAAGAAGAGATTCCATCGTCCTAACACGACTGAGGATAGGACACACCAAACTCACCCACCAACACCTGTTACAAGGGACCGATCCGCCGTCTTGTGACAGATGCATGTGCCCTTGACGCTAAAACATCTGATAACAGAATGTAGAAAATATAAGAACATCCAGGAAAAGTACTTCAGCTCAACCAACCTCTCAGAGATCTTAGCCCACTGCCCCTCAACAGAAGACAAAGTGATCCAATTCTTAAAAGACACTGAACTATACTATAAACTATAATAAAAATATAAAACTGTACCCGGCGCTAATGACCCAGCAGTTGATGCGCCGTACAAATTAAAAAAAAAAAAAAAAAACATTAATATTACCTAATAAAATTACCGAAAAATTACAGGTAGGTAAATAAATATCTATTTTTCACGAAACCTTATGTTATTAGTTTTAACAAACTTTAAAAAAAATTTTCAGGGGACTTTTTCTTCCGCGTTTTTTTTTCATAGGGCTTTTTCTTCCGGTGCTTTTTTCCTAGGGCGTTTTTTCGGGAATTTTTCCCGGGGCTTTTTTTCCAAGCTTTTTTTACCTAGATTCATTTATTGGAATATTACGCTAGCATATTTTTGTTAATTTTGGGCACCCGTTACCCTTTATGCGCGGTTGCGATTGAAGAATTCATGAGCTTTTCTTTCCGTCGGCTGTTTTTTCCGCCGCCTTTTTTATCCACGGCTTTTTTTTCCACGACTATTTTTTCCTAGATTGGAGTGAAAGATTAGAGTTAAAATAATTATCGCTTTTCAAATTACTCTTACTGTTGCAATTAATCTTTAAACCACTCTAAATTGCTACTGTAAAATTCAAAAGTATGGTACCATTTAGTGAAGAGAACAAAAAGCAAGTTATTATAAATACTAGTAAATATTTTTTCGTCTTTCATGCCTGCAATTTTAGATATGACAATTTGTGGTACATTTGTAAAAAGAGATAATTCAATGCGAAAGCAACTAAACGATCTACCTGCTCAAAACCCGAGACCTTCGCCTAACTAACTATTAACAAATAATATTATCTTCTATTGGAGAGCTGTCCGCTAAGAGCTCTATTGCTTAAAAATATTCTTTCAAAAGTATGCAACTTGTTATACTTGAAAACGAAATTTCTTTTAGGTAAAGTAGAGTAGAGCTCGATCGCTATAATTAATAATAATAGTATAGCAATCATAATAGGTAATAATTGAAATTACAAATTGAGATACGCAAAAGTTACATCCGAAGCTTTTTATATTGTTTAGGAACTAGGAAGCATTCCTTTTTAGTTTGGGACATTGCCAAAAAGAGAATGGCCATCTGCTCGGCTATTGTATTAAACTTTGTTACCTACTCTTTTTTTGGTAATTTTAAAAGACATGCATAATCTACTAGAATATTATCCTACATTTTACGATTGTTATACAAATATTCAGATAAAGCACCAACGTTTTTAACGTTTTTATCGTAGTGATTTCTGCATTTACTTTGTTGGTTTATTTTTGAAATAGTTTGATAAATAATTGGTGTTATATAGGGTGTAGAATCGATTTAAGCACCATAGGAACTTCAATTTGAATGTTCATTGGTTTTCTCCCTAATTATTTTACAATTAAACTGTTAAACTGCTTCAGTTTTGCTGTAAAATAATTATAAGGGAAGGGAGCAAATAATAGTAGGTAGTACTGTAGTAGTAATGTATACCCCGGCGGGAAGGAAGTATTTAATGTTAAAGTTACTTTTTATAATTAATCTAAATATACGATATTTTTTTTAATTCTCCTTTTTTATTATCTCCATAAGAACGTCAAACTTGTTCAAAACTGAATTTGAATGCTAAACGAATTCTTAATTATACGAAATTGACTAGATACAATGCTGTTTAAAATTACTGAATTGCGAGACGCTATAATGCAATGGTAATAATTTATACGTATGTTAATAATGTAGCACATATACGATCTTTCAGAGTGAATTATAATAGATAGTAGGTACTGCTAAACATATTAGGTACTACGTGTAAACATAACTTACCAGTATTCATTATATTCATCGAATAGTCGGTAATTTTACTTTTCTCTCCTAGGTAAATTTCATAAGCGCAAGGTATTACAACGAAATATAGAGTTGCCAGTGATATAAACTTATATAATCGAACAGCAATTACTTTTATAAAATGCGCGGTATGATGCAGGGGATAAATCGCAGCGAATTTTAACAGTTTGGTATTAAGTTGTAACAAAATGTGTTTATCCATTTCACACATCTGATTATAGGAACACTTATTGAGTATGAAATAAAGTGAAATGCTATATATAATTCTCAAACTGAGTTTATATAGGGTATTTTGATACACACGCAATACTCAAAGGCGTAGAAACATTAGTTCGGAGAAACTGAAATCACAACAGTAAATAGCCACAATCTGGTCTACAACTGAAGTTAAGAAGTTTATAATGTTTAAAATTTGTAAAGTATTTTATGAAACAAAAACACGAGATCACTGTTGAGTAAATAGTACTACTTTATAATGTAGACAAATTCTTACCCCGCCAATGGTCGGGTATTTTCGAACTTTGCTGTAAGAACCAACTTGCATTTTAATAAAATCAAACATAATTACTAGCTTCTGTTCAAAGTTATAGAAGGACTAGTTTCAGTCAAAGTTTTAAAGTAAAGAAAAGGTGCGTCTTTTTGTTATATTTAATTATCTTTGGCCTACTTCTGGCGCTGACGTCAAAGGATCGAGAAGGTTCTGGATTATCTAAAAGCTTTTATATGGTTGCGTTTTTCACTCAAGAAACTATAATTATGCAATGCACACATTATTCAAACAATAATAATGAATATACGCAATTTTGATTTGTGAATCTACATGCTTTTATCATTTATAGATGCAAAGTAAATTTTAAATAGTTATTCAAACAGTTTTCACAGTGTGACCAGCTTCTACGAGAACTCATTTTGTTCTCAGACTATCGTACTAGCTCTTTTTTACTGTTATCTCTTACTTCTGCTATTGTCTTTATGTCTGTATTTATATACATATCTACTGTATATCAACCACTAAGGAACGTCATTTACCTATATAACAACAATAAACATATTTTTTTTATTATTAATTAACTTCAAATTTGCAAATGGCAAGTCTTTAATCTTTGAGGTTATTTTCCCTCTTTTAAAAATTCAAATACAAATGCTGTTTTTATGATTTATTTAAATTCTACCTTAAAATTTTTTTAATTTTTTACTTTTTTTTTATATTTGGCTGCCAAAACCATTTTAAACTTGTTGTAAACTGTTTGAGATGTCACTTCTACTTTTTTTCAATTTTAACAATTAAAAATACATGCAACTTTGATATACTTATGATTTTAAATTAAATAGCTGGGAACTCTCTCATCTCATTGTTTGTCCTCTAGTTCTTCAACGAAGATGTTTAACAAAAAAGTAATAGTAAACAGACTAATTAATATGGCTTACTTTATGCCTTAGAATTATCCATTCAGAGATTGCTGTTACATTGTTGTATTTTGCCTGATATCTTAATTGTTAATGTCAGTTAATGTAGAAGTATTATCCTCCAAAATAATCCCAATGAACGGGTCTAGTGGTCTAGGACACAACCCCGCTGTCCATAACGCCCACCATGTCCATAACCTCCACCGTGCGTGTCCATAGATAACCCCCACCGTGCGTGTCCATAACCCCCACCTTCGGGTTTGTTCGTAATTTTAACTGTGTCCATAACCCCACCCGACGATTTGGCCCATAACGCCCACTGTGTCCATAACCCCCACTGGCCATAACCCCCACCTCGTCCTTCGTCCATAACGTTCACCGTCGGCTTTGTCCGTAAGTTTTCAGTTTAGAAAATGAATTTTTTAGTAGTGTGTTGTTGGTGCTGAAATATTTACATAAACATTTACAAGGAATCTTACTATAAATGCTTTGTGCTTATATTAATAGTTTTTAAAGCCTTCTGAAAAATATACTACCGAAATAACATGCCTAACTTCCACTTCCGGTTTCGAAAGATATGGCTGGTACCCCCATATCTTCCCACATACCCACGACATTTTTTTAACCGACTTTTTTGGTTTCCTGGTTAAAATCTCAATTTCGAAAACAAGAAAATTTTTAGCAATAATTTACTTATGCAATCCAACTCACAGGTATTTTCGCAAATACATGGAGGCTGCTTTTCTTTATAAAATATTAATTGCTCCATGATAGTAGATAGCTTTAGTCTTTATAAAATAGGAAAGCCCAAACGAACGATTTCATTCATTGTTTTAGTACCCTTGTTCATTTTTGGCCCAAATCGTCGGTGGGGGTTATGGACACAGTTAAAATTACGAATAAACCCGACGGTGGGGGTTATGGACACGGTGGAGGTTTTGGACACGGTAGGGGCTATGGACAGTAGGGGTTGTGTCCAGGTCCCCAATGAAATAGGTACTCAATAAAAACTTTCTGAAGGCTCCCATTCGCAATGCTACTGGTTTGATCATAAATTACGTATTACATTTGAAAAATCTTGCGTAAAAATTTTCGTACTATTTGTTGAAATATTTAATATAACAATAATATCTATGTGAAAACAAATACCTATGATAGATAGTCCATAATGGCAACTACAATTTGAGGATTTTATTTTAGCTGTAATTTATAAAGCCTTGTATATGGATTGTATATTCAATGGTCATGTTTTACACTGCGTGCACCTTCTTTTTTTTAAATATTAAAGCACTTACAACTCTCACATAAATAAATAAATAGGAAAATAAGGGAACACATTTTATTTATTTAACATTACTCGTAACTAAACTTGTTCCTCTTCCTGCTCCTTAATTCTCCTAATTATTATTTTAATTGACAGTTAATGTCTAATATTACAAAAAGGAAAGATCAAAGATGCATAGTGTAAATGTATGACTCTCCTCCATGTTCCTATTGGCCGATATCAATCTGCATAATGTACAACCATGTTTACACATTAAAATTTATTACTGTATACGTGGTTCTGTTGTAATTTACGTTTCGATTTGGAGCCGCTGTTTTACACTCAAACTAGGTATTATTTTCTACGTAACTTTCGAATGATCGGTTTTAGTAATGGCTTTGCCAAATTCAACTTATTCCGTAGGTTGCAGGTTTTTACAGATGTGCAATCAGCTGTTAGTGCGGTAGTGTTCGTGTTAGCGCAGATTACATTATTTTTATGATGTAGTTGTAATTGAATTTCAATAGAATTTGTTGATGCGTTTATATGACAGTTACGAAGATTTCAGTATAGCATGACGGTATAGCCTATATTTCAATAATTATCACGCTTGGGAATACATGTTTTACCACGCCATAAACTTATCATTCATCAGTTTGAGTTTATGTGTATAATACTACTATGTCACTAACTGGCACCTGCTAACTCAACCGTTGTAATTAATTATATTTTTGCGCTACTGTGCTCTATTTCATTGTTTACCGCGGCTATTTCCAAGACAGTAAGTTATGTTTACTAGTTGCTAAGGATAAAGTCGTCGGTAAAATACTTTGGGGTTCTAGAACGGTAAGTAAATTTACTCAAAACGAATGTGCCATGTAATTTGATAAATTAATGTCAGTCACAAATGTCAGTTTAGTTAAATAAAATGAATGCAATTTCCAATGTTAGTTAAAACAAATCCTGGAGCTTTTAATTTCTCATTTCTTGTAACAAAGTACGTCAGCAAAGATTTTTCATCAATATTTGTACTTTTCTTGGTACACCAATTTTTAAAATGATTGTAGGTACCTTCGTAGCGTCTCTCTAGATTTATCAGGAATGAGAACCGAACGCCCCACATTCCAAGCTTCTTCTATTTCGTTTTCGGAATCATTTTCCTTAATTTTTAGCACGGAACTCCAAATAATTTTCACAAAAAACTGCAATGGCGGTAACTGTACAGATTGCTATAGAAACGCAATATATCAATCGACAATACGGCAACGTGATGTGGAGACTGACAATTATCGCATTTGAATCTGTATTAATTATTAATTTATTAAAAATTCTTTTTACCGGATTCAGTAGCGCAAAAAACGTCATAAGCATCACGAACGCTAAGGACTACCGATCTCAGACAATAATTGGAGTCGTCGCTGCGCTCCTCCTCCAAACTATTGTCTTCGATCGGTAAAATGTCCTTACCGTTCTTAATACTTAATATACTATTTTTTACTCTCGGCATTACGAAGCTAAACTATTGAAGCAGAAAAATTAATTAATTTCCGACGGATTGCTGAGCTATTCAAGCATCTGTTTCGTTTTTACTGTAGAAACACAATTACCCTGAACATGCATGTGCAGAGATTAGATGATTTCGCTCGGTGCGAGCAGGAAGTCGCTTGTCCTGATTTGTGTTGTGACTTAAAGGGATTCGCTAAAAAGAAACACAATCGGGTGGAGCACATAGGTAGACCTATGCTTGCATCGAGCGACTCCGCTTGAGGAGCGTTATTTTGTATCAGCGAAGTTTAGTGAATGTTCGTGGTATATTACAATGTTGTATTGTTAGTCGCCACTTTTAAGCGTTCTAGTAAAAGTTATCCCCGATGTTGACGTTGTACCATGCAGAATGGTGAATGCTGATGAAGCGCCGGTGTTGATTCATTGGCTGTAACCTGTCGAGATTTCGTCATCCGCTTGTTCTGCACTATTAATTCTCTTCCTTTTAGGTCGAAGATGGAATGATTTGATTTCTGTTACTGAGAGTTATAACTAAGCAAAGGACTATACGACCAGCATTCTGGATCTGTCACTTGAACTTATATTTAAGAAGGACTGGCATTAGTTAAAAACGCTTCCACTCTGGCGGTCGTCATAGGCGCTTTTTATTTGCAAGAAGAGGTAACTCCGAGTAGCTCGCAGTAGTTAGGAGCTACTCCATGCTACTCGGAGCTACTCCCGCGTGCACTGAATTGGTAAATGCTTCATGATACGCATTTTGGTGTGGCGGAACATTCGAAATAAAGTAAGTCATAGGTATTACTATTTTTAATAATATTTACTAGATATAATAATTTTAAAATTTTAAGATATTCAAGGAAAATCAAACTACATTGCGCAGACTTACAAATATAAAAGAATGTTGAAAATACAGTTTGACGTTTTTGTCACGGCGACAAAACACTCGGCACCGCTACATGGGTCTAATATAATCTGTCACATTTGAAGTTACGTGAAATATGTTACTAGAACATCGTGCACATTAATATTCCACAAAGCAGAATTCCTCAGAAAATACACTCCATGGACGCTTCTACGGTGCGGTAATTTCCTTAACGACGCCTACCCGAACAAAATATAAACAACAGTCCATTTCTATATAAGTTCGTAAGTTTTTTGGTAAAACTTTGTTCTAGTTGGTCATACCTAACGTACCTAGTGAGGATAATTTTTACGCATATATCTCTAATCTGGTTGACAAAAAATCTTGAATCGCAAGAATTGTTTCGATCGTGTTTCTCACTATACTATTCGATATTCCGTAACAACGATAGAAATGTGGTTGTGGAAGTGAGATGATTTCTATCGATAATTGTTTACATATTATGACAACACTGTTGTAGCAAGTGATAGTCAATCTGCAAGATTATTTGGACAGTTGGCAAAGTTTGGCTCAGTTAATAGAACTGAAATTGATACTACCACCCTTGATTACCACCTCCATAGTATAAACTAATTAGTATGGGTCAACAAAAACAAGAATATTGCAATATCTGTAAGATTCAGACGTAATTTAACTTTTTTATCAATGTCATCGAACCCAGCAGATGTAGGACGCCTTTCTGAAGAAAGATAAATTAAGGCGTCCTTCTAAATATAATTTGCAACCTATTCCAGTTGCCGAAGAATATGCTGCCGCCACTTAGGGTGCCTTTTCCACCGCTGAATTAGCTGGCGCTCCTTACGCCAACTCACAATTCACTGCTGCCGTCCCAATTGCTGCCCGTGTAGCAGTTTGCTGCTCCAGTCGTTGTGTTTGGCCTAGTAGTCGTACCCCCCCAACAGATATGAGCTACAGTAAACCAGGAACCAACGTTATCAGCCGAAAAGTCGCAGGAGGTTTTCCTGAAGGTGCCTTAACTACTGATGGACTTCACCCAAAATTCTCGTAAAATGCCGTTTCACATGCTGTAAAGAATATCCATTACGCCGAAGAAAATAATATAGTGAGTGGTCTTCCAGGAGCTGCTGAAGCTCAGGGTACTGTAACGGAAATCAGCTTGAGACAATTTAACGTCCCACAAAACACAAAGAGTAGAACTTGCGCGTAGCCAACAAGGGCCTCCACAAGGACCACCCCAACAACCTTAACACCAACCCTAACAACAAATCAAACGTTCAAAGAAAACAGTTTAGAGTATTATTTAATGTATTACTGTGTTATTTTTTGAATTTTTGGAGATTTATAATTAATTAAAATAAATATTAACTCACGTGAGTTAGTTTATTTTTGTTCCTAAAGTTTGATCCTTTTTTTTATATTATTATCATCTGGTTTTGGGTTAAAGTTGGTTGATTTTATAATATTTCATGAATATCAGAATTTTATTTAGTTATTTAGTTATAAGCTTGTTTTCATATTAATTAGATTTCTCCGATTAGAACATTTTCGAAATTTTCTTTTCTTTTAAAGTTGATAATAATAATGAGATTGGACGAGGGTCTAAAAAATAATAAGACTGTTAGTTTGTAAATATGATAACGTGTTAGTTGTTCGTTCCGTTAGTATTTTATCTTGTTTAGTATCGTAGTGTTGTTCAGAATGTTGTGTGTTTAGTAATTACATGGGCAAATTTACCTATTGTTGTTTAAAGTGTTTAAAAGTGCTGGGGTAGTTATTACAAAACTTCACAAGAATATTATTCATTTTCAGTTCGCTTTCGAGTAGTATTATAACTTTGTTACCTGGAACATGCTTTAAGGAACCTTTTAAAACACGTCGGACAGTTAGGTACTTTATTTACTGCCCCAATTTCCGGACACTCTGTATAAGATTTAGGACGATACCAGTGTATTCGATAACGTACCACAATATATCCACCAGACATACAGACTGTAATATACCATTTGTTATAGAACAGATGCCATGTTATCATTAGGTAAACTAGACTTCTAGCACCTAGTATTAACCGTAGTGTAAAAGTAAGCATGGTTTAAAACTAAAAATTTTGGGTCTAACTCACCTTTATCGTTGTAGTATAGTTCACCCATCGATATTCTGAAACCCCAGGCAATGGTTCAAGATTTGTAATGGGTAAGTACTTCCCACCGTTTAGGATTTAGCAAGCGGTTAGTTCAGCAGGTAGAAGTTTCAAAACAAAAAATATCGTTGTGTCCCAATACCTCAATTAACTTAAATCTTATGTTGTCATTACAATGTAGGTAATCTCCTATAAGAAGATTTCAGAATATCGATAGGCGAACCTATATCTTATGTGTCTTATGTCTTATGTGACTACCACCGTTATTAATGTTAGAACTATGTTTTAACTTGCAATTAGTATCACCATTGCAATCACGAAAAACATTTAAAAGAGTATCTACAATTTTACAGATTATACGTAGCTGTAGCCAGAAACAGGACATTACAACACCTACTACCGTTTTACATGCTTCAAATATCAGTTTAATAATAAATGCTCTCAGAAAAAAAAAACTTTCGGTATAGGTACCTAAAAACGAATTTATTATTATTATCACAGTTAACACCTTGTAACATGTATTATGGATTGTTAAGACCGACCAATAAAAGTGCACTGTGCAATTTTCATAATTTTGCCAGTATTTTACACGAAAAAAATAAAATTAGCTTTGAAACTGACATACCTGAAAATACAGATTTCTATTGATTAACAATAACAATAATAACTGAAGAAATAGTACATGTTAATTATTTCATAGTTGAGAAGTTGCTTTAATAAACAATAAAAGTCACATTGAACCTGAACACCTGAACGTTATAAATTTTACATTTTAGGTAATTTCGGCAATTCCAACAGCATTGTGGTACCTACTTATTCGGTACTTATATAAAATTCGATGGACATTTGAATTTGTACTTGTACGAATAATGCAAAGGATGAAAAGTGCAAAATTATGTATTTATTCTAGATTGCAAATTTCATATCATACTTTGGATGTTGATATTTTGAGATAAATTTATATCTTAATTATTCTTGCTAAATGACAGAATCTTATACCTTCACCACAATTAAATTAGTATTAAGCATTATACTAATATGTTAATAATGCCAAAAAAATAAGTACAATAAGATGAACTTCCATCGCACCAAGCACGACGTACGCGGAATCCACGGCACTCACTGAAAATATACATAAAATTTAATAATAATATTGTATTTAGTAATTTCATTACCTTACCTCTTTCGGGGACTGGATCTCTAGCTGTATTTAATTTTAGTTCTGCATATTTATGATATATATTTGCTATTTGTGCATCACACCGTAAGGTTAGTCGTCCTGTGTTAAAATGCTCTTCGGTTAATGTAATATTTAAGGATAGATCGCTCCACGAAAGTTTTTGAAAGTTTTGCTTAACAAACTGTGGATCTGTTCTAGCTACCTAAATACAAATTATTCATAGACGACGTACATTATGCATAGTAACTTATATTACCGTTCTATTGTTTAAAAGAAATTTAAGTGTGGCAGGTGGTCTAGAACTAGGAGACATGCAGTTTGCGATTAGTGAATCGCCGTAATCTAGAGGTTCAGTACTAACACTTATTGTGGGTGAATCCTCTGGTAATTCTGTTAAAATAAAATACATTTGATTTTAAAGTTTATGCGAAATCTGTACTATGGGTTAAATCAGATAGGTAGAATGAGATTATACTTACGAATAACTTGCATAACTTTGACGTCGTGTCCAGTTGAAAAGGCGTTATCAGTGGTTACTTCACATGTAAAGTTTCCAGACAAATTAAATTCCACGTCTTGGAGGACAACTTGAGTACTATTGGATTGATCTTCCTGTAAACAGAAGATGATTAAATAGCCCATTTATATTCAGTAAATAATAACATACAAATTTAAACAAGACACAAAAGGGGGATTTATGTACCTATAGAGTATAGAACAAAAGTATGGAACAAATCGTGTGATATATTTATATATATTCAAAGAAATATTGGAACATATAATTAATTACATAAGAATTAACAGTATTTGGTAAGAATCTGTATTCGATTGGGGTGAGAGTGGGATACTTAGGTTCTCCAAGAAGGTATTAATCAGTTACAGTTCTAATAATTTTTGATTACCTACCGTTTTTACATATTTTGTCTTAACTTTAAAGAGATACACAGAAATAAATAATTACTCCACCATATTTCATACTTCTCCTTCCCAAACGTACCTACTAGGACTAAAACCGTGCAGGAATAACTTAATCGCATTTAGGTGCGACGACCTCGGTGTCCATGGTTTCTGGTCAACGTAAACTGAGAGCCGGAGACCTGTCCAGTATAAATCATGTATGCAGATAAGTCTTAACAAAACCGAAGACGGGGTCCTAAGATATTTCGCACACCTTAATTTAAACAGAAATACATTGTTCCAATGTCAGTAAATACTTAGATGAGGTATTACAGCGTTCACATTTTGAAGAGGTGTTAAATGAGGAAGGAGATGGGGAAATTTTGGAGGAAGGTGAAGATGTTTTAGAAAACAGGAATGATGGAAATCAAATTAGGAATATGGAAGTGGTGCCCGATGAAGGGGAAATAAAAAGGGTGATTGATAGCTTGGGAAACAATAAAAGCCCGGGAGAAAATGGCATAGCGGCGGAGATGATGAAGCTGGGAGGTGAGGCATTACGGAAAAGTATAACTGTGCTGATACAAAGAATATGGGAGGAGGAAGTAATGCCAGCGTGCTGGACGGAAGTGCTATTATGTCCGATTTATAAAAAAGGGGATAGGGCCGAATGTCAAAACTATTGTGGTATATAGCTCTGCAAGATGTGACCTATAAGCTAATGGCGATGATTATTAGAAATAGACTGAAAAATGCAGCGGAGGGGATTGTGGGGGAATACCAATGTGGCTTTAGAGAGAATAGATCGGCGAACGACCAAATTTTTATTTTAAAACAGATAATGAATAGCTCTCATGAATATGATCTGCCTTTGTGCCTACTGTTCATTGATTTTAAACAGGCCTATGACAGAGTAAAAAGGGACAGACTGTTTGAAGTAATGGAAACGTTCGGAATACCAATTAAAATTTAATCTAATTTTGGAGAGAATTATATGAGACAGTAAGATAAGAACGAAGGGATTAATATATCATCATAAGCATCAGTGTATGGCATATGCGGATGACATTGTTTTGATTACGAGGGCCAAAGAAGAATTAAAGGAATTCTTTATAAGGTTAGTAAGTATAGCAAGGAAATTTGGTCTAATAATTAATGAAGAGAAGACAAAATATATGGATATGGTGAGCGGCCAGGAGTTAAAGTGTCTTAAAGTGTGTGCGCATGGTGAAGAGTACATTTTTGAGCGGGTGCAGTTTTTTAATTATTTGGGAGTTATTATAACAGAAAAAAGTGAGGAGAAAGAAGAAATACAGAACAGGATGGCCAAAGGAAGCAAAAGTGCGGGAGCGTTGGTGAGCTTGGTTAAGTCAAATCAGTAGCCAAGATAAAACTATACGAAACGGTTATCCGCCCGACAGTCTTATATGAATGCGAAACATGGACGCTGAATAAAAACTTACAAGAGGGTCTGGAGGTGTGGGAACGAAAGGTGTTAAGAAAAATTTACGGAGGTGTAAAGGAGGGGGAGGTGTGGAGAAGGGGAACAAATGAAGAGATAATGGGACTGTATAGAGGAGAGAAAATTACTACGGTAGCTAAGAAACAACGACTGAGATGGCTGGGCCACCTCTATCGACTACCGGAAGGAAGGACAGCAAGAGCAGCAATGGAAGCACTTGCAATTTACATAATATAAATATATTTATATATTTGTTCCATACTTTTGTTCCACACTGTATTAAATGTAAAGGAAAACGAATCATTTAGAAAGTTTAGCCTTATTTATTTGTTATAAGGATCTATTTTTTCACTTACATCTACGTTTATTCCTTGAGTAGCAAAAATTTTTGTAGGTGGTGTTTCATACGGTGTGTACCGATAAAACTCTTTGATTCCTCTGTACCATTTGACGGTATATAGAGGTAGGTCTTCTAAATCGTATGTACATCTTAGCGTGCAATTATGTGATTTCTCTACGACCACAGGTTCTAGTGTTAGCACAACATTTTTAAGACAAGACACATCTGAAAATAAAATTAGCAGGTACTAAATATAATAAGTACCATCGACATTATGAATAATAACTCCAAGGCTCCATACACTTAAAATTAATTTAAGGGGAATTATTGTCAAACAATTTTTTGGAACAGTAAGAACTTGCGGTAACGACTTAGCGATTGCCATAGAATTGTTAGTAATGGATATTTATGCGATTTGGTAAACATGGTAAATATACAGAATGATCAACAAAATTTTCGGTTAGGCTTGGTCATGGTCTTTACTTAAGTCACACGATATACATTTATTTACATTCTTGACAAATGTCAAGTACTACACTGCAGTTTTAGTTCGAACAGTATTTTTACTCGAATACCTACAAAAAACAACTTGCGATAATTATAATAACAGTAAGTTTTTAATTATCGTTCTCAAAGGTGCATTGATCATTGACTTTAACGTTCTATTTCGATGAAGGCTGGTTCAAGCTTTCTGGTTTACAAAATTACTCCATTTCATTCGTGTATAATATTCATTTCCGATTATTCAAGCAATTCTGTAAAACATTTACCTACTTGCGGCCACGACCTAAAAGTTTTGCTTAAGAATACTCGATTCCTAGCAAGAAAACTTAAATTGTCGTGCATGAAGTTAATAGTAATTCACGTTATAAGTCCGGGAAGTGACTTATTAAAGTATAAGTTTAGAAGAATCAGACACAGCCAACCCCACTGAAGCTGTTCTTGAAGGCATTATATACAAAGTAACGTAATCGGTTATATTTTTTAAAAACTTTCCAAAATTAATCCTTAGGTCGAGAAGATAAGAAAATTTCTAGGAGGCAAAACGCTGCGTGTTAAATGATTTGATTTAAATTGGTTTGATAACTTATTAGGTACATTTACTTCGGTGTAATAATAAATAGCTAAATTGAAGTAGTATTTCGTAGTATTTCAACTGAAACGTACAAGATGATATTCACAGTCACCTAAATTGATCTAAGAAATATCCTGGAAAAGAAGTCGTTTTCTATTCTGCCATTTCTGTTTTAATCGTACATAAAATCAGCGCCCACAATAATTTAGATTGTAGGTACTCCAATCAGTATGCATTGTCTTTCATATACCGTGTGGCTGGTCTCAAAGATGTACATCGGGATTTAACATTGTATTGAACTTTTCTGCTGATTTCTGATTGCCAATTCAACTTACAGGAATGGTAATGGTATTAATTGAAAGGTAAAATGATTGGGCTTCAAATGGCGCTAATAATAAAATTAAATTTGCTATATTTATTTTACAATAACGATTTAAAATTTTACTATTTTTAAATATGACGTGCCATGATATTCAAATTTTACAGCATTTGTCAAAAATTTGTTAAATTAGTTGTCATTTACAGAAATCAACTAATTTATGCCAACTAGTTGTCAAATTTTTTGACAAATGCTGTAAAATTTGTAAATCATGGTACGTCATATTTAAAAATCGTGAATTTTTAAATCGTTATTTTAAAATAAATATAGCACATCTAATTTTATTACTAGCGCCATTTGAAGCGCAATCTTTTTACCTTACAATTAATACCATTACAATTCCTCTAAAGTATGATTTCCATCTATGCAACTCAGTTGCATCGAGTTGCATACAAAATCGCAAGTGAATTCCCATCTGTGCAATTTTGTAACTAGGCAAAAAGATCTAGTGTATTTTAATATTTGACAACCTTAAATGTAAAAGTGGCAATGCTGATATGTTTGTTGACAATTTTTGAATATAACCATAATTAGAACATAAACAACAATTTAAAATGGATTTAGAAACTGTAATTTTAACAACAGTTAATATTAGTGCCAGTCTTCTTTTATTACAAACCAGCACCCCAAGAAGATAGGAACCTCTGTAATAACTGTTGTTGGTAATAAAGAAAATACTGAAATAGTACTAGAATTGCAAGGACGAGTTGCTTGAAAATAGAACAAGTTCTAATGTATTATGTAATTTTGTTAAAATTGCATAATGCAAACATAAAAGTTACTGCAATTGAGTTGTTGCAACGAATTGCATAGATGAAAATCATATACTTAAGTTGAACTGGCGAGCAGGAATCAACAGAAACATTCAACACAATGTTAAATCCCGATGTATACCTTTGAGACCGCTCACCCGGTATAATATGTATAGAGTGAATCCATTTTATCGTGTAACGCTTTTGATTCTTCAGAATATATTACAGATATTGTTGTTAATTAAAATATATTAGGTACAATAAATTTGAAATTTCCATGAAAATAACAATCTTCCTACACAGTATTTAGATTTATAGGTGGCCGTAGGATACTACTTATTATCTATGATGGTAACTAAAGTGCGGCAACGACAGCAAATTCATTTTTAAATTAACGTTGCTATTTTTTAATTGGAAAGCTATCTTTGCATTGTAAATTGCGTTGCTTACTGTAGCGGCTTAAGGAGTTGCACGATAAAATGAACAAACTGTATATTTGAATTCTATAAATTTGCTAAATGGAAACAAATCTGCACGCATAATATAAAGGTATGTTATATTACTTCCTGTTGCGTAAAACCTAAAAAACTTTTTCAAATATGTTTTAGAATCTAACCTATGATCTTAAGGATGTAACGCCTAAAACCGGAAAATATATTTTCCAATTTAATTAATACACGTACTATTAAAATTTTTCCTTAACTAGATTTATTTCGATTTGTATTGTCCGCTATTTTGTAGCAGTGTATTAAGTAAAATTCTATTGCTTATTACTAATTTCACTTCATTAATTCCAATGTAAGTAATTCCTTACTTATTCATATGGTGAGCAACTGTATGTAATGAATTATTAGTATTGTTCTTACCCGTACAAAACACTAAAAGTGATAGCAGTGTTTTCAAAGTCCACAGAAAACTTTCCATTATGTACATTATATTATATTATTTTGGTGGATTACATTATTTACGCAGAAACAATAACTTATAATTATATATATGTAAGTACATTCTCGACTTTATTGTTATAACGTAAAGGTATTTTCGTTCGACAATTCAAATTAGTCACGTGCTCGCGGTGCTTTGTGTGTGGTACGTACTACCTAACTAAGGATAACGTGGAAATAGCGAAACGATCCTGCAGCTTTCCGAAAAATATGGGATGCGCAAGCGTTCGAATATAATCAGCTCAACTTTCGAAGAAATAAACACTTAATTTATTTGTTCTGTCCTAATGCTCGCAAAAAGATTAATGTGAATTTTTGTATGAGTTATAGGAGCAAATGTCAATAATATGAATTTTTCATTACAATTAATATCTGTTACAAGAATGTAGCTACTTTTTCTTAATTAATTTTTATGTGTTGGTCTGTTTTTAATGCCATATATCAATTAAACTCTAATTATAATTATTAATGAAATTTATTGGATAGCGAATGAAAATGGTACCTAATTATTTTTGTAGACAGGGTATTAGTAGCACCATAAAATAATCCTGCTGACCTATCTATAAATTTCTTCTAATTGCAATTTATTATAGCTAGGGACATTAAATGTTTTCAAAAAGCGGAACAGATAAGCGAGAAAGTGTAATCTGTGCTATAACATCTAATCATGGAGACACAATCTTAAATAAAAGTCGACACCGGCAACAAAATCTTGCATAGTTACCTAGTGCCTAGGTGGAAAGATATAACCATAACCAGTTTCATCGGCCATTATAGCTACAAAGGGACTAGAATTAATAACAAAACAGAAAATGAAAATACGTAGCTTTTCATACAATGTTGTAACGTTATTCTAGATTAAACAAAAAATCATTTAAGTGCAGAAAAAGACTCTTTATCGGCGACAGTATCCGTGTAGGAAACTTTATCAAATCTCTTCAAGAACCCTTACTTCACGGGTATTACTGTCTTCAGAGTTTGTGATGAGCGGTTGTTACAGCATAATAATTCTAAGGCACTACATAATTTTGCCAAAACTACATTTATTATTTTTTCTAAAACCACATATGAAAATACATCTTTTGGTCGAAATATCCCCCCGCTTTTCTTACCAGAGAATATTCAGTAGTAATATATCATAAGAGCGCTTTCGTATATTCGATTATATACTTTTCGCGATTTGAAATTGATGTTGTCATGTTGTAATAGCGACTTATCAGGTTACTACTGAAAAATAGTACATTATAGGGCCAAGGTAGGAAAGACATTTTTCTCAACTGAGCATTATTATTTTCTGAGCTGCAAAGCAGCGAGGGAAACAAGTTGCAAGGTTGAGAGAAATCTTCTTTATCGTGGTTTATATACTATTACGGGTTCGATATGTAGATACAGAAGAAAGACAGGCATCTGTAGTAATAAATAATAATAATAATAAACCAGGCTAAATCTTACACAACGCGGTTAAAATTAACGAAATCCTTATCAACCGTACATTTTAGCTATATGAACACCTTTTACTATGTGACAATTCAATTTTACATTCAATTATATAGTAATATATAGGGTGTTTCATTTAAAACAACAAAGTTGCTTATTGTACTGTGGAAAGCAAACACTCTCTATACGCGATATAAATTTAGGAGAATGCAGAACTATATACTGAACAACTTTTATATTTAAACTTTTTTCATAGTTTTACCAATAAAGGAGCTATAGGAGCATCAATTTCCGATTTTCAAAACCTCGTAGAGGGCGCCACAGTGAAATTATAGCATTCATCAAAAAAAACAAAAATGTAGCTAATACCAAGCTGCATAAGTGTAGAAAATTTAAACAAAATCGTGTTTCTGTAATAATTTTTCAAAAATCACAACATTTTTGGAAGAACGCCGCCGTTGCGACAGTTTTTGGTTTTACTAAATAAATTTCTTTTCATGGTGTAGTCCACCAAAGGGCGTTCAAAGAAGTTGTTGCGGAACCTGATCAGATAACTGGTTATTTAGTTATGGGGCGTTAAATTCGAAAGTTTGAAAAATTCATAACTGCCGCCATTTTGAAGTTAGAGAGTCCGGCAAAAAACTGTTTCCCTTTAATTATGGTCTTCCTTCATATCCCCTACTCAAGTTTTCAAAATTTCGCTTCTAAAGAAAATGATACTAAAAAGACATGTCTAACTTCCGCTTCCGGTTTCGAATTTTTTTGAAAAGCTTATTTTGTCGATGAATTTTCGATATACCCCTGCATTTCTAATTTAATCAAAATCGGTTCATTAGTTTTTGCGTTAGAGGCGTCACATACATACATACACATCCATTCAACTAACCCACTCACCCACCCACCCACAGACATTTTTTCTAGACTTCACTTCTTTGGGTTCCTGGGGGTCCAAAATCGCGCCTGTGTACATGACCCTTTATCGTGGAATTTCAACCATGAAAAGCTTGCTAAACGCATATATCCTTAAATATTTTGTTAAAGCAAAGTTCACCTTGTTGGTTTCCTGTTTCATTGGTAGAAACAGTAGCTGGTTCGCCAATCGATTACTACATTCCTGCATTAGCAGAGATATGTTTCGTTGTCAATAGCCTATGCAATTATTTGATTATGATTATTATGGCAATGTAATAGATAAAATGTAATTCTAACACATTCTTGTTACATTAATATGAATAACAGAACTCTTCTAACTTATTTTTTTTACTCCCATACTTTAATTGATATATTAGATACGATACTTACTACCTGTATTTTAATGACATTCATTACGATACATACCGTACTCTAAAGTCATGTACTTTAATGGATTTTTCATTAAGATGCAGATTTGTAAGCAGTATTCGGTAAATATCAAATATTGCCATGACCATCTGACAGTTCTAAATTTTAATAAATCTTCACAATAAGGCGCTTATTTTTCAATGTTCAGAATAGTCGTACAAGAAATTGTATAAGCCATATTTAATGGCTCTTAGGGCAGTCATATTCACCACAACATTCGCCTTATATTCGTCGTCGTAAAAGCTAGCATTAAATCATCATTACTTAATAACTATACTACTTTCGGTAACGTTTAATATTTGTGAAGTACCTATCGCTTTTTATCTCAGTATTAGACGTGTAGTTAAAACTTGCGTAGAACGAATATTTTTTCAATCAACCGCCTGGCCGTTTTGTACTATTGAAATACACAAACTCTTCGATTTCAAAAACTTACAAGAAAAGTTTGGTATCTGTTGTAAATTGTATATAAAAGAATTAAAAAAGAAACCGATCTAGGGTTTTTGTTTTAATCAAAGGTCTATACAAGTATCTAAAGATGGAGCCTCTTCCTTCGCCGAGAAAATCGTTATTTTCCATTTTACATAGGTTTCCTTGTAGCATTGCAAGCGTTCTGTAGAGAGCGTATTATATCTTGATACTAGATGGCCTACGAACAAAATAATGATATTTTTACGTTAATTGGAAGTATAAAATCATTTTATAGGCCACGCAATTTATTATATCATTAAAATAGTTGATAAAATAACACATCTAACTACCTAAGGCTCTGGACTCTCTAAGGCAATTCTGATTATTTTTATGAGTAATGATAGAATGGCTACAATTTATAAATTATTAGTCAATAATATACGATTATAATAACAATATTGTTTGTAAAAATGAAAATCCACAGTTTCAAATAGTCTTACTGCTGAGGTGAGTAGAAGCATCAATATAAGTTCTTTTGTTAATAATTATTGTCCAGAAGTATCATACACTGTTATTTGTTCTGCATGCATTGTAAGTTCTTCTAAAAAACACATGCACATTGATTCTATTGAAAATATATAATTATAAATATTGGCTACACCTATCTATACAGTCACCAATTAAGTAAATTGAAATAGTTTCTTTCAAAACCATTCAGGTTCAGTTTTATCACCATTTTCAAAATTTCGTTTTTTGACGCTGTAAAAGAATTACACCGTTGAAATGTATGCGACTAATGTAGTTCATAAAGTTTCGTTTTCGCAATTTAAGTATTTAATCATGGTGAGGAAAACAATCTGTAAATAATTATTACATAATAAACATAATAGTTACTTCACTAATTATTTGGATTTAGAACCCAATAACATCAAATATATTTAAAACTATAAATGAATACAAAAGTTCTATAAGCTATATTTACAACTTTTGAGATTTTATTGGCTTCTTGGTAGCCGAACTGGACGCTGATCTTGGGACTTTAGGATTGTGGTCTACCAGGGCGGTTACTCTATAACAGAATTAATTATTCTATAGTCGCTCGCTGTATGTTGAATAGGGGTATAATTTGTATCTAGTATCTACGGATTAATTGGCTTGACCGGGTACTTTGTCATCAAGTACCAACCTTCATTTTACAGGAATGTTCGTTTAACCTTTTGGTGACGTATTTTGAGAGTCGCAGGACTGTCTTAAAGACCTGAATACTAACGATACCAGAAAGTTGTTTCACACAATTGGTATGACGGTTTGTAGACATTACAAGAAACACAACAATTGCCATAATCAAACGTCCGGAAACGCTTCAATGCGAAACTACAGCCTCTTAAAATAGACTGATGATCACCTTTTTTTAAATTACACATTACACTACGGAGGGCGCTAAAAGCTAAGGTCACATATTCCCTATTCCACACTTACTAACTAACGAAAGACAAATATTTATGACGAAATCAGGTTTCAAACCCGGGATCTCTTGGTTGCTGAGTGAATTCTCCCCCATTAGCTATCGACCACCATCACATCTTCATTAATCAGTTCTGTACTAATTACGTCATCGATTTTAAATTTTCTTTATCAATTCCTCATTTATAAGTATGTTTTCCATCCGTTATTTATGTAAATCTTATAATAGGAATGTCACGATATATATATTTTTTTAGTTGACCTCTTGAAGTTTTTTCAAATTTACTTCAAGAAACTTGTGTATTACTACTTATAACAAATGCGAAAAGGTAATTTGTTTTATGTTAATGGATGAGTATTTCCACCATTTAACTCGTGCATACTGAAGAAAAATACTACAAGCAACTATGTATGCAAAGAATATTGAGTCAATCGCATAATTACGTTGGTCAGAAGCCAAATAACCAGTCGTTTATATCAAGAAAATTTATAACCTTTGCGTCGTAAATTTGGAAGAGGATTCATAGTGGTCTGCTAAAAAGAAATCGGCATCCATAAAATTCTTCTTAGTTTAGTGTTATAGATAGCCTAACGAGACAGAAACGTAAAGAATATTTTTTATTAAAGATCATTACTATAATTAACATTTTGTGTAATGTGATGGAAGTTAAAGCTTTATATTTTACATATTTTATAAACTTTTACTTTTCAAAACATTTAATTTAGTTTACATAACCAAAAATTGGTAAGGAAAGGACAAAAACTTGTCGGGAATTTTTAGTGATATCATGAAATAATAAGATGAATATCAAAATGCTTTGAATGTGGAGAACACTTTTAAGCTCCTATTGAACGAGTTAACTAAAACAATATTATATTCAAAACCAAGACGTTAAAACACACCAAACGCTATGAAATGATAATACAATAGTCAAGATTTAAATAAGATCTAATTAATGTGTATCAATATATCCTATAAGTATTAAATACTAACATCAGTAGCGTAATTTTGAAGAAAGATAAATTAAATTATTTATCCACAACCAGTATATTATAAGGTCATAATTCCACTATTAAGAGACGTCTTATGATATTAATAAAACACATAGGTCTTATAATTAAAACAATGGTAAATCTATAGCAACACGTATGACAAAAGTCAGTTCAAAATGTCAAAATAAAATTTTTCCAAAATATTAATTTAAAAACGCCACTCTCTGGTCTGGTTGTGGATAAAACGTGGTATTGCATACGTGTCTTAGTTGTATTTTATCCACTTAAGAAAATTAAATGCTCGAACTTCGTTCTCGCGTTTAAACATTCTTGCGTGGATAAAATACATCCTAAGACACTTATACAATAAATAACCATTACAAACATGTGCGTATTTTCATTTAGAAGGCAATGCTTTTGCCCTTAGTCACGTGTGGAACAATTCGTCTGGCATTTGTTGCATTTTGGCGGTGTCGATTATAACAATTGCTCTCTTTAATGTGGGTCATTGGTAGCCCATGTAAACTATGCGGTTGGCTTTGTTCATAAGTTAAGGAAGATGATTAATGCCCAGATTACGAGCATGAACTTTGAGCGAGATGCCTTAAACTTCACACTCGTGTGAAACAGCCAATTTTCAACACTTTATGTACAAATAATAAATATTAAATAAAATATCGATTTCAACGGGAAATAACAAGATTTATTCGCTTTATACGTATTTCGGCATCAACGTGCCATTGTCAAAAGCAATATAAGATATTATAATAAATGCAAAATATAGTAACTCCTTGAATCTATTATTTTAACACTGCGTGAAGCAGCTGGCCCCAGTCAACCCGTCGGAGGTCAGTCGCTTATCAGTGATTTTAAAAAGATATTTATTCCAAAATCTTCAGTAAAGGAGAATCTAAGAGATCAATTTGCTCATTCATTAAAGGTATGTTGTTTTTTGTGTGTTTATAAATTTCAAAAGCTTCTAAAATGTTTAATTTATTTTTGTTATCAGAAATGTGTAAAAATTTAATTGTATTATTAGATGTTAATATGTGATTTTGTTCTAATAAATGTTTAGCAAAATTTGATTTATGTGCATGTTTATATTTGTAACAACGGATATGTTCTTTTTGCCTAATACTGAAATTTCTAATTGTTTGACCTATGTATACTGAATCACAATGTGAACAATTTAATTTATAAATACCTGATTTTAGTAAATCATTAATTTTGTCTTTAGCATTGAAAAGAGAATATTTTTATTTGTTTTAAAAGTGACTTTATATTTATTTGTGTTATTTATAATTTTGGCAATCTTTTCTGAAATTTTACCAAAATATGGAATTGAAACGTATTTTAGTATTTTATCAGAGTTATTAATGGAATAAACTTTTTGAATAGCTAATTTATAATTTTTCTTTTTAATTAAAGTGTCAATAATTGTTGTGTTATATCCATTGCTATATGCAATTTGTTTAATAATTATTAAACAAATTGCATATAGCAATATAACACAACACTTATTGAGACTTTAATTAAAAAGAAAAATTATAAATTAGCTATTCAAAAAGTTTATTCCATTAATAACTCTGATAAAACACTAAAATACGTTTCAATTCCATATTTTGGTAAAATTTCAGAAAAGATTGCCAAAATTATAAATAACACAAATAAATATAAAGTCACTTTTAAAACAAATAAAAATATTCTATACTCTCTTTTCAATACTAAAGACAAAATTAATGATTTGCTAAAATCAGGTATTTATAATTAAATTGTTCACATTGTGATTCAGTATATATAGGTCAAACAATTAGAAATTTCAGTATTAGGCAAAAAGAACATATATCCGTTGTTACAAATACAGGGTGTTAATAAAAAAACTTTACACACTTTGGTAGGCGATAATAGAGATCAATACAAGAAAACAATTCTAATACACCGTGGTCCAATACTCAATGGTTTTCGCGATATGGAATTTTTTAATTTTTATTTACACCTTCAAATTTGAATGCGATGTCGCGTTATCTAAATGAACGCGATAAAAAATCAATCGCAGCAACAATAGATGTAATGTTGTGTCAACGGTGGGATTAATTATTGCTATTGAAGCAAGTTTATTTTCGCAATGGTTACATTTACATCAGCGGAATACGCCGATATGCATTTATGTTATGGCGAAGCTCGTCTGAATTCTAGGGGTGGGCGATATTCAAATTTGGATATCGATATTCGATATCGAAATTATATCGATATATATCGATATATCGATATATCGATATTTATCGATATATCGATATTTATCGATATATCGATATATCGACATATCGATATATCGATATTAAAATTATATCGATAAATATCCATATATATCGATAAATATCGATAAGTATTCGAGTTCAGAAGCTTTTTGCATAATCAGAAATACTAAATCCGGACATTGCATTGCTATCCATTTTAAGAAAAAACGCAAAAATTGATCGTCTGAATTTGAAAGTTGCGTGGAGAAGGAATTGTGAGGATTGATGAATTAATCGATTTCCAAGCTAGCTGATGATATTAAAAGAATGACCTCATGTATTTCTTTAAACTATAGTAGATACATTTTTTTTGAGTTTATAATCAAACATAAAAGTCCGCTCAGAATAACTGACAGTGTTGCAACTAAAAAAAGTACGTGATTTTCATTTCAGACGCTCAATTTTTGTCTTTTTGTAAAACTAAAATTCAAAAGCAGTAGAGCGTCCGGATTCAGATTTCTTTCTCTACTAAGGGCCCATTTTACAATACTGGTATAAACCTGGAACAAACTATTCCTCCGACAATTATCATGGTTACAATTGTTAGAAAAATTGTAACCATGGTAATTATCTGAGGAATACCTTATTGCAGGTTTATACTAGTATTATAAAATCGGCCCTAAGAACTTTTTAGCAGTTTAGCTGTAAAATAATTGGGGAAGAAAATAAAAGAACTTAAATATTTTTGCATTGAAATTCCTATGGTACGTAAACCAATTCTACACTAGGTATGTACCTTACTGTTATTTCAAAAATAGATAAAATTGTTAAACAGGAGGTACGAGTCAGCCAAAAATGTAGTTTCACATATTTTAACAATGTAATTATTATAAATAATGTGCTCACTGTAGGGGTGGGCGATATTCAAATTTGGATATCGATATTCGATATCGAAATTATATCGATATATCGATAAATATCGATATATCGATATATCGACATATCGATATATCGATATATCGATATATCGATATTCGATATATCGGAATATCGATATATCGATATTAAAATTATATCGATATTTATCGATATATCGCCCAGCACTACTGAATTCGCGTGAAGCTAGACGAATTTACCAGCAGAGATATCCTTTGAGGCATATTCCTTCTCATCCAACTTTTCAAGAAGTGCGCTAAGTGTTTTGTTTATTGAAGATATCTTTAGAGTGCGCTAAATGTGTTGTTTGTTTTATATGTAACGATTTTGTAAGAACCATATCGCGAAAACCATTGAGTATTGGACCACGGTCTATTATAATTTTTTTCTTGTATTGATCTCTATTATCGCCTACCAAAGTGTGTAAAGTATACCCTGTATAAACATGCACATAAATCAAATTTTGCTAAACATTTGTTAGAACAAAATCACACATTAACATCTAATAATACAATTAAATTTTTACACTTTTCTGATAACAAAAATAAATTAAACATTTTAGAAGCTTTTGAAATTTATAAACACACAAAAAACAACATACCTTTAGTGAATGAGCAAATTGATCTCTTAGATTTACCTTTACTGAAGATTTTGGAATAAATATCTTTTTAAAAACACTGATAAGCTACTGACCTCCGACGGGTTGAATGGGGCCAGCTGCTTCACGCAGTGTTAAAATAATAGAATCAGGGAGTTACTATATTTTGCATTTGTTATAATATCTTATATTGCTTTTGACAATGGCACATTGATGCCGAAATACGTATAAAGCGAATAAATCTTGTTATTTCCCATTGAAATCGATATTTTATTTAATATTTATTATTTAATCATGGATTTCAACAAAGTTACGCTTGAAAATGTCAATAAACTGTATGTACAAGTACAATATACTAATGATCACATAATTTATGTATCATTTTCTCAAAATAAATGTTTTTCAACTTAAATAATAATTTTTTACAGTATTGATAATTAAATTCCACAGTTATAACATAATATGTTTCATCATTGGAGCAAAATATAATTGTTTCAAATTTAAAACTATCATTCCTACTTGTAGTTGAGCGTAGTAAGTATGTCTTTGCTTCAGATGTACATTCCCATCTCCATCAATTTCCAAAAATTTGCAAAACTGAATAATTAGATTTGCATCACTAAATCCATTTTATAAACTTGCGAAAATACTAATTGTTAAAGTGATTATGACGTTAATAAAATTACTGAAAATAATGTAAAATATGTATATAACTAGATAATTGCTACGTGTAAAATAATTTGCATTTACTATTATTTTTAATTTAATTTTACGTGTGAAAGCATTCTTGATGCGCATTAGAATAATAAAGTAAGTAAGTAGAATTTTAAAGTAAAAATATATATACCTACGAGCTAGTTTTATAAATTATAACTTAAAAGCATCAATTTGTTCTTTCATGCCCAAAAAGGGGATAAGGGGACCCACACAGCAAAATTTTACAATTTCATAAAGATATAGTAACTACCAAAACCTTTGCAAGTAAGGAAATCGTTAACTATCAGTTAACTTAAAGTAAATAATGTCACTAAATTTGTAACTAATAACACACTATTAAGATACTTTAAATTTACTACCAACAGTAATATCCCAAAGTATAGTCAATTTGTTGCAACTCTATAGTAACATTTCAGTTTATTTGTATGTACCTTGTTGTTACAATGTTGTATTTAAATAGGCAGGAAAAATTGATGCAATTGTCACAATTGTTGTTGAACGATAGTAACGGAATGGTAACTACATATAGACATTTACGTGACCGATTTGTATTATTTAAGTATTCCTTTAATAACTATAACATAACAATGTAGTAACTATGCCGCAAAGAATGAGCTACGTTTTCTATACTGCCTTAGACACGATTAAGTTACTATAAATTGCAAAGACAGTTAATTTTCTGCTGATTAATTGTTAGAAAGTAGTAAGTAGTAAGCTACTGAAGTGTAGTAATAAAAACGAAATTAGATCAAAAATTATCATTTTATTAATAAACAATAGTAATTAATATAATACAATATAATATTTATCCATATATACCTAATTTATAGGGCTCCCAACGATTTTTTCATATTTTTTTAGGATTAGTATAGGTTATTTTAGGACTTTATTACATATAGGAATCTTGTGGATTCATAAATTTTTAATTTGTGCCTACTGCTAATGGTGCTAATTTCCAACCATGTAGCTGCAAAAAAAAATCAAAAAATTTCTAAATAATACAAACTCAACTGAAATGCACATCTCTAAAAAAAACTACAAAACACACAATAATAATTATACTAACGAAACACTTGCAAACTCAAACAAAAATTAATATTTTACTAATAACTACTACTAACTACTACATGTTATAAGTACAATAAAATTTCTTAGTTAAAAATGGACATGCCGACCAAGTGTTTGATTATTAATTGTCTAAATTCTCACATACAAATAATTATGTATAATAATGCTTTTCTCATAATATTAGGAAGAAACTTTAGGATTTTTTCGGTAATTTAGGAATTTACAAAATTTTAGGAGGTTTGGGAGCCCTAAATTGGTATTATATAATTACTTAACAATCATTAACATTTTTTTGATTTGTTTTTTGAACGTATTCTATCGCCAGCACGACGCATCCAATTTTTTACATATAATATTACATTCGCTTCGGTTGCTGATGGATGCAATTTCTGAACGACCGCTGCAACAAAAAGCATAAAATATTTAGTTACTTTTATATAGTTAGTTTGTCGTGATTTCCAATTAATATTATGTGGAACCACATGTTGAGTGCCACTCAAAATATCAGGCATTGTTGAGCAGCCGAGCACTGTTTCGAGTATATTGTTCCATCCATAACTACCGAATAAAAAACGGAAACAAAAAACCAAGATATGAAAATACGTGTAATTTAACTACCCAAGAAGCCACCTTAAAACTGTGGACACACTTGAAACGCCGACGTTGTACTGACCCGTTTAGTAAACCATGCCGCATGGCTCACACCTTGAGCCATCGGCTTCCGGCGGAAACCCGCATGGCACAAAAGTTGAGTCATTGGCACACAACGTGTTAAGTATAGAAATCTCTTTTAATTTTCTCTAATGCCGGCGTTGGATTTAGATGTGGATTTACTTAACCAAGTACTAACAAGTACTAACGGAATTTAAAGGGTTTACAATATTTTGAAATGCGCTTCGTAAGCGTCTATATTGTTGGCGGTGACTGATGTTTTTCCAATTATAATTATTCATTACACTATTAAATATATTAGTTAATTATAAATCAAATATCTTACCTTCTCGTTCGTTGGATTTATATCACAAACACCTCACTAGTAAATTCAAACTATTCGGTTTTAATGTTTCGAAGGGAATGGCGATTGAAGACACGACACTTGCAAATGAAGTACACAGGCTGCAAGGGATTAAATTTACTTGTTTATTTAGCAGGTAAAAATTCCGAAACCAACTACTGCACCCTTTTAGGATAATTCTTGGAAAAACTTTAAAGATACTGTTCCTTATTCAATACAGGTTATGAAGCTGTAATTTTCCATAGGACGCCGTAACTTTAAATGAAACAAAATCCGGTAAAATCAAACTTACATTTTTTTTAAATTTGCGATTACAACATACATTGAATTAATATAGACAGGGCGATAAGTGTAATAATTTTACAAATTCTATTACAAATACGTATAAACTTATATTAGACAATAATTACAACAATCATTATATAAAAATTAAAGTGAAAAGCAAGTACTACCTGCAAGTATCATTATTTCTATAGTCAATGGTATCATTATTACCATCGGTTAGTACCATCGGTATTTTAGTTGGAAATAATATTATTTCATGATTGGTGGATTTAAATATAATTAAATCCTTTGAGGGGTTTTTGATTAAGCAGTTTATTTTTTATAGAAAAAATATCCATGAAAGAAAAATCAAAATTTTAATACTACATTACATTACTTTAATATTTTATAAATCTTCATTACCTATATTAAGACAAAATTTAATAATATTACTATACGATATCTGGAAATTTCGTACTATATCGTTACAGTACGATTGTAACAAAGTTGCAATTATACTACTTCGCTACTTGCAATCTACCTAATTAAGGAACGTTTCAATGATTCACCAATTCAGCAGAGATTTGCCGTAACATGACTATTTTATTGCAATGCTGGGTGAATATTTTGACTACACTACTATATTTTACCTTTTCGGTGGATTAGTTATCGTCATAGTACGTAGAAATAGTGAGGTTTTCCATAAAAAGTAGTTTATTTACAATTATTAAACAACGACCAAGTGTGAAAATTGTAATAATACTATAAACAGCAATGAAGTTGCATAGAAATAGTAAGGTCCCAACTGGTTGTAGTAAACTTTTGCTGTGTGGGGATGTTTTCAAAACCACCAATTTATTTCTGATTGTAGTTTTTCAATGAATCTAGTTATAATATGTAAAGTTTAAGAAATATTAGGTAAGTACATAGTTTGTCAGAATGTTTACGCGGTTTATCTTATCGCTCAACTTTTGGACATACTATAGATTAAATTATAAGTTTGAAAAACATTTTGGTCCATTACATGTGCCACTGGGCTCGTATATAAACCATACGAAAGCTGCAATAGACCGTTTGCGCCAGAGATTACATACATAATTTTATTCATAACCAGAAATACTTCCCAGTAAACATACTAAAGAAATAATTTAATTTTTATTAAACCATCAAGATATAAAACAATATCAAGAAATTGGTTATTTCCATGGCAACGATGCAGATATAGTGAAGACGTATTCAAAGGTAAATATTTATTTGTATAACAAAGATGTAAAACATTGTTGCCGCTCTTGGGCTTGAATGATATATTTTACGGCATCCAATGCTGGGGGGAGTGCCTATTTTGCGACTGGCTGTCGGAAATAGTATATTACGATACAAGGTTGGTAAGTGCATTCTAACAGATCGAGAAAAACTAATTAATTATTATTATTAATTAAGCCAAATCCTTAAAACGTGCTGCAAGAACCAGGTATTGCATGTGAAGAAAATGATGTTGTCGACACTTAGCCTATACAGTAAGTTACTAGATATTATTTTCTAATAAATTGAAAATGATGTAAAACAGAAAAATTGCCATTCCTGAAGCATGTATAATAGTATATTATACACCAAGGTAGTGAAGACATTTTTCTCAGCCGAGCTTTATTATTTCCCGAGATGCGGAGCAAAAGAAATAGTAGGTATTGTTACTTCCATTTCTTAAATTGTTGAACTAAAGGTACCTATAAGTTGGAAATAATGATAGGGTAAAAACTAAGAGATAATCTGATAAGCATTAGATTTGTATATCATTTGAATTTATTCCTCTGTTAAAATAAATCGAGTGATAAAGTATCTGATGTTTGTTGGTGTCATTAATTGCCTTTGCAAGCCACGGATATTGCAATGCAGCGTTGTTGCCTTACAGCATATAATAAATTTAGGATGCAATTACAACCACCCAGTTGCTATAATTTGTTTCATCTTGCAAGATGTTATCATACAAATCCTAACTGCTGTTATCACAAAGTTCCTAAACAATTTCTGGCAGAAAACTGAAGAAATTGAGTTTGTTTGCTATTCATATATTTAAAAAAACAGCAGTACCGATATATGTCACCATCTCATCAACGATAAAAATAGATATTATATAGACAAGTTTTATGTTACCATTTGACAAAATACATTTTTGATGACACAATCCTTACTTACATGAATACCTGATCAAATGGGAATTTTAGCTTTACGTGATATTCGGAAACCACAATAATATTATATATTCTAGCATACTTTGAATTAAATTTTCCCAATAAGCATATGTAAAGCTGCTCAAGTGATTCTCATGCCCAAAGTATGACAACTAATTAGTTCCAAGGATCTTAGACCTATCAGTATCTTACCATGCTTGTCAAAAGTTCTTGAAAAAGCAATGAGTGAGTTTGCAAATTTGGCAGCAGTAGAGGCAAATGGGATTCTTCCTGATGCTCAGTCTGGTTTCAGGAGGGGTTTCAGCTGCTCTACATCACTGTTAAATCTAACCGATGATATATTAACCGCGACTGATAACAGTGAACCCTCCTTAGTTATCATGCTAGATTATTCAAAAACTTTTGATACGATCGGCCACGAAGTACTTGTTGCAATTTTCCAATATATTGGTTTTGATATCACTGCTATTTCCTGCATACAGGATTACCCTAGTAATCTCTTGCAATTTGTAGTTCTTAATAAAATCAAATCTACTGCAATACCCATTACTCACGGAGTTCCCCAACGATTTATCTTGGGCCCACTGTTACATGTAATATTATACTTTTAATTTGAAAAACTTACATTACTGCAATTACCATCTCTATGCTGATGACACACAAATACAGTATAACTTCAAACCAGAAAATATTCATGATGCAAATGCAGCTGTTAAACTTGATCTTAATAATCTTGTACTTTGCTCATGGTTTGCAAATTAATGCTGCTAAATGTTATAGAATATTGTTTGGTACCTACAGCAAATATGAGAAATGCCAATATTGGAAATGTATCTATTAAAATCAAAGAATCGACGTTGGAAATAAAAAATTGTGCTAAAAATCTTGCTGTTCTTTTATACCAAAATCTGATTTAAAGAACATGCATCTAGTACTTAGGTACGTGTGTTACAAAAATCATATCATAAATTAAAAATAATATTTAACAATCGTTTTTCATTAAATCAAAAACTTAAAATATTTTATGCGAATCTCTCGTCTTAATTACCTCTATTTAACTACTGTGATTGTGTGTATGGACTTTGCCTGGACAGTGCTGACAATAAGAGAATTCAGCGTATGCAAAACTCCTGTATTCGGCTGATCTACGGAATCAAGCGATTTGATCACATTTCCCACAAGTTCAGTGAGACTAGGTAAGTGGATAAATATGGAAAATCAGAGAATTCTACATGCGTCCACTTTATTTCAGAAATAGCAAAACTCCTCCAAACCTTTATAGACAAATTAAATTTAGATCGAATGTTCACGACCTCAATATAGTGTTGTAACTCCTTATACCCCTGTTGCTGCGTTAATAAAAATATTGTTAATCTAATCAAATTTACCTGTACGAGTACCTGTATCTGATAAATTAGATAAAAAAAAAGAACAAAAAGAACTCTTATCTCGGGACTTTCGATACCTTGTCCTGCTCTGACAAGTATCTTCTGTGGCTCCACTATTTAGCATAAACACAACAAAAACTTTCATACGACAAACAAAAAAAAATGAAATGACAAAATTTTAAGCAACACAACAAACAAAATTGAAATTTATTTACACACAAAGAAAATTAAAATTTACTGACACACAAAAAAGAAAATTTAAAATTAAAAACAAACAATTAAACACCCTATCTTCCCTAGGCAAATAAACACAAACTAAATTTAAAATACATACATACAAACTTATCTTATAATGGTTCGGACTCTGATGTATTACGTAATTCAAAATTCCCTTCTTTTCAAACTCCCGAACTGCAACGAAGAACTCCAAATCTCCAACTCGATAATAGATCACCAACAAGATACACTGCAAGATGGCTGATTCTCCAGTTGCAAACACAACATAAAATTCAACTTTATAATTTTCTGACTCGAGGAAACGACACGCTCTTTCAAGAAGCTTTAGCAGAGTGAGTCCTTTTTGTTTTGTTATGCCTATTTATCACCTCTGTCAACAAGTTTGTTTTTCACCATGGTAACGGAAAATTTTTAAGGTAACATCTGAACATCAAATGTTTTTATAATTTAACAAATTTTAAATGCCTTTCTGGCATTTATCCTTATGTTTCCCTCCAAACCATGTACATTTTTGGACTCCTCATAATTTTAGCTTTTCAAAAATGTCCCATAGGTATGATATAATTTACAATTCTCCGTCAACTTTGTTAAAATTCTGATTCTACTCTTTTAGGAAAACTTTCAGTCAAATCATAGGAAAATTCTTGTTCCTCTCACTTTTTTCCACACTTAAAGTCCTTTGACCATCACCAAAAACTTGATAAACGTCCACAATTAATAAATTTTGGTAACATAACATCAAACCTTACGACTTTTAGACTCGAATTTTGAAGAAAAAGATTGTACACTTGAAAAGAAACCGTATCTAAGTATGAAGATAGCTAAAAACCACATCAACAAATACTGGGACAACCTATTGAACAAACCAACGTTTATCCGAATACTGTAAGATGCTTCGATATCAAATTATACAAATAACAAATTTAAAATAAAAACATAGCCTTGCACAAATAGCTATATTCATTCAGACAAAGAATTATCTTAACTACTAAACCAAATTTTACATAATCTTATGACAAATAAACATTTACTTTTTTTTTAGTTGACCAAAATGAAAGCATAACGGAACCGTAGGTGATACCAAGACAATGCACACAAAGAACCAAATATACTGAGATAAGAGCCTTCAGAAACCGAAATAAAGATTATGAACAACCGAATTATTGAAAAGAAAAAATAAAATAGATTTAGACAACTTTACTAAAACAAAACGTAAGCTTGAGGTAGCTGTAAACCTTTATATTAATTTAGCATAGGTACTCGTCCAAGTCTTGAGTCCAAATCACAACAATAGATAGTAAAAGTCAAATTATACCTCCCTACCACAAAACCACCATGTTTGAACGATCATTCTCATATAATATAGCAGTAACTTATAACAAATTACCTGAATATATTGCTACGTTATCTGGGTAATAACGACAACAAAATTATACGATTATAAAAGAAAACCTGAAACACCTCGTACTCGTACGGCCTCCAAGCTTCCTTCTATTTATGCTCCGGCTAGCTGTAAATATCCTAAAAAAAAATTACAACACAAGACACTTATCTCCGGGTCTCTGGGTCGCTGCTGAACTGTAGTGTTTAATTTAAAAAAAATGCAAAAATAAAAATACCAATAACTTTGAACTGTAGAAATATTTAATAATAATAAAAAACGAAGAAATTTTTCTTGGTATAAATGAACTTGAAACAAATTTGAAACCTTTTAGTTTCTTAACCTTACAAAATTAATTACAAAATTATTATAATAATAAAAACCCTATCAACCCCTACTTGAATCTTATGATTACTTCTACCTTAAATCTGACGCATCCTATATATCCAAGGTTGCTACTCCATCTTGAAATTTTATATAAACGTAGTAGAACTTTACACAACACAATATCTCGTACCAAAACTTGTTAACTGCATCCAAGAACTGCCTCCAACGATGATCACTTCACTGCCTTTCCTCCATTGATGACTACAATTTGGGTATATTTTTAAATTTTTCTTTACTTCTATTTATTTAACTTTTCCATCCACATAGTAATTGTTAGGTTAGGTGATGAATCCCATTTACTGTTTTTACAAAATCGAACTTTATTTATTTCTTTACTTTGGATTTATTAAAATTTATTTTTCTATTTGACATATGCGAACTTTTTTTTTTAATGATGATTGAAATTTATTTCGATGTTACATTACTACTTGTGTTAGAACATTTGACAATAATAACGGTTTTTCCAAACCACACGACGTGGTTTCTTCGGTATCAAATATTCTAATTCTCTTGAAAATGCTCTGCACTCGTATATATAAGTTTTCCCTTTCTCAAGAAAATTTCTACCCTTCTCCTGGGATTTTTCAAAATGGCATCAAAAGTAACTTTTGGCTAATTCTTTAATTTTCTCATAACTTCCTTAATTTTCATTTGATTTCAAAAATATCACTAAATTTAGAATCCTTGCGTCTTTCTTCTTCTTTTGATATCCAACTTGACCTATTTTGAAAATTTAACATTCTATTGTTTTCTAACCTCAAAATTTAATTCTTCAAATTCTCTTCTTTCCAAAATCATCTCGACCTTTCTTGACTTATAACTTCTTCTTCTTTATCTAAGCTTCATTTTGAACTCCACTTTAGGACTCAATCTTAAGTTTTTATCCAAAATTGACTAACTTAACCTTACATCTGCGCACATGTTTTAAATTATTTCTATTATTTTACAGAATCGAATGTAGCTGAAGGCTAGATAAGATTGTTAACAGCTCTAGCTATGAAACCTTTTACATAGTATCCTTTTTAGATACGTTTTAAGTTTTGTTAAAATTTAATCGTATACTAACCAAACTATTTTGTGCTTCCGTACATGTAAAATATTATAAAAATTTCAATTATTTCAAGTTTACTTTAGACTTAAACAAACATTAAAATGATGATACCAACTCTGTATCACCTAACAACTTACTTCTTTATAAAAAAGGAACCCAGATCAACCTATATAAGAGTTTTATCTTGAAAACAAATTTTTAATATTCTTTACGATAGTAAAATTTTTAATAAAAGTAATGAATCATATAAAAAGAAAATTAGAGCGTTCGTATGAATACCAGGTGTATTCTACATATCAAAGAAATAAACTTAACTCAACCCGGCCTCAAATAACAGCAATATTAATACGTACACTACCTATCAATTTAAAAAATACCTTCACAATAATTTGCTTGATACTCAAAATCAATAAAAATTATTCTTATTTTAGTATCTATACATATAGCCTCCTTCTTCTTTTTATGATTATTATATAATATGTTCAGATAATATATTATCTTGGGTTAAAGCTAAATGGAAAGCAGAAACTATATTTAATTATAGCTATCTGAATTTCGCCCTTTTGGCTTGTAGTGCCACCAGTCATCCACTATTGCTCTGGGTAATATCATTACCATTAGTATACATAATGTATTTCTTGTGTTTATATTATTAAAATATGTACTAAATTTATTTTTGTATGCAGAGGTGGTCGCTACGCCTAATAAAAGACAATATTATTATTATTATTATTATTATTATTAATTATTATATTGAAAGGTAAACGAAATGGTTATTCTTAACTTACTAATAGTATTGCCTTATGAACAGAAAGCAGTCGAATGTAGAATCTACAATGTAACTTGACTTGCGATTTAAATTTTTTTCAAACATTGGTTATGGTTATTTAGGCTGCATTAGTAAACGGCGTATTTTGGTTCCGCATAAATAGTGCATTTGTGCAAATGACTAAAACCATCTAAAATATACTTTGTTGGTACTTATAACATGTTTTTCACGAACAGGTACAACGATTATTGTAAAAACATGAAAGGAGAATAATAATTGACTTCGAGGGTTGTAATTTATTCAGAAATTACCTAGGTAGGTATCTTTGTGGTCAATTGGCTGATTGACGTTTACATTGTATATGTACAGCCTTGTTTGGTTTTATAAATAATAAATATTAAATAAAATATCGATTTCAACGGGAAATAATAAGATTTATTCGCTTTATACGTATTTCGGCATCATTGTGCCATTGTCAAAAGCTATTATAAAATATTATAACAAATGCAAAAATATAGTAACTCCTTGATTCTATTATTTTAACACTGCGTGAAGCAGCTGGCCCCAGTCAACCCGTCGGAGGTCAGTCGCTTATCAGTGTTTTAAAAAGATATTTATTCCAAAATCTTCAGTAAAGGAGAATCTAAGAGATCAATTTGCTCATTCATTAAAGGTATGTTGTTTTTTGTGTGTTTATAAATTTCAAAAGCTTCTAAAATGTTTAATTTATTTTTGTTATCAGAAAAGTGTAAAAATTTAATTGTATTATTAGATGTTAATGTGTGATTTTGTTCTAACAAATGTTTAGCAAAATTTGATTTATGTGCATGTTTATATTTGTAACAACGGATATGTTCTTTTTGCCTAATACTGAAATTTCTAATTGTTTGACCTATATATACTGAATCACAATGTGAACAATTCAATTTATAAATACCTGATTTTAGCAAATCATTAATTTTGTCTTTAGCATTGAAAAGAGAGTATAGAATATTTTTATTTGTTTTAAAAATGACTTTATATTTATTTGTGTTATTTATAATTAATAATTAATTAATAATTGAATTGTTCACATTGTGATTCAGTATATATAGGTCAAACAATTAGAAATTTCAGTATTAGGCAAAAAGAACATATCCGTTGTTACAAATATAAACATGCACATAAATCAAATTTTGCTAAACATTTGTTAGAACAAAATCACACATTAACATCTAATAATACAATTAAATTTTTACACTTTTCTGATAACAAAAATAAATTAAACATTTTAGAAGCTTTTGAAATTTATAAACACACAAAAAACAACATACCTTTAATGAATGAGCAAATTGATCTCTTAGATTCTCCTTTACTGAAGATTTTGGAATAAATATCTTTTTAAAACACTGATAAGCGACTGACCTCCGACGGGTTGACTGGGGCCAGCTGCTTCACGCAGTGTTAAAATAATAGAATCAAGGAGTTACTATATTTTTGCATTTGTTATAATATTTTATAATAGCTTTTGACAATGGCACAATGATGCCGAAATACGTATAAAGCGAATAAATCTTATTATTTCCCGTTGAAATCGATATTTTATTTAATATTTATTATTTATATAATCATGGATTTCAACAAAGTGACGCTTGAGAATGTCAATAAATTGTTTGGTTTTCATGGAGGCTTTCAACGCTGATTGTTTGATTCTCTCTTTTGAGTCAATAAAATACCATTTTATACCCGTTCGTGTAAATAAGTGTTTTGACTCCCTTATTAAATCAAGAACGATTTTGGTGATCATTAAAGACAATTTTTTAAATAAATTCAGGAACTACATGAAAAGGAAATTACAGATCATACACTGTGAGTAAAAAGTATGGAGTAAACTGGTTATCTCCCAAAATAATGTGTTTTCTGGAAAACGCTCGCACAGGTATAGTGATTTAAATTATGCTACATATTTTAAGATGTTTCAATTTTTTTGCGACAGTCATTTTTTTGTGGTAATTTCTTTTAAATGGCACCCTGATAGCACCCCATAATTTTTTTGACGGATTTCGGCAGAGGATGTCATTCTGCATCTGAATAAGTAAGTATCATGGCCTTGAAGTTGACAGTTTCTGCGATGTTCATTTTTTAAATTAAAATCGAGAAAATGTAATACCACGTATACTACCCATCGTATACCTAAACATTATTGATCAGTTTTAATAGAATTGTAACCGTGGAAGTAAGAACATTTTATATCGCTTTCACCTACTACTACTACTACGTTCACCTACACATTTATCGGAAACTTCCCACACAACCAAAATTACCTAAAAGATAACCAATAGTTAACCTCTCAATATAGACGAAGTTACCATTAGTTAACCTAAAGTTGTCCTGTAGGTCAACTATGTCACAAATTATCTAACCATAGGGTAACTTTAAAGCGTCCTCAAAGTCATTCAAAAGTTAGCCTTAAAAAGTGTCCAAAAGTTAACTTTTATAGATATCTTTTGGATAACTCGTCAGCTTAACCAAAAGCTAACTTTTATAGACATCTTTTGGACAACTCGTCAGCATACCCAAAAGTTAACCACTGTGGTTCACCTTTATGCAATCCCGAGTGGATATCCCAAGGTCATCTTTTAAAGATGAGAAAAAGATAACTATATAGACTGTACAAAAGTATATATTTAAGAGGCGTCCAAAAGTTGAACTGAAAAACTAACTAAAAGTCAGCTTCTTATCATGCTCAAAAGGTAACCTTATAAGTGTATTTATAAGGCAACCCTAGCAGATATCCAAAGAATGGTATTAAAGATTGAATTAAGGTTAACCAAAAGCTACCTTTTTTTATCTTAACAACGTGTAAATAAAAATGCAACATATGTATTATACAAATAATGTATTTTACAGTTATATAATGATTAATAGGTATACATATTTACAATAATTTACAAATATTATTATTTTAAAAAACGTTTAAAAAATGTATGTAGAACTAGTTTCTATTTAATAAACCAATAATTGTTTAACAGTCATAATAAAATTACTAATATACATATTTACAATTATTTACAAAGAAATTTATTTAAAAACGCGGAAAAATGTATGTGCAGCTATTTTCTATTCATACTAATAATAAAATTACTAACTTATGTATTTACAATAATTTAAAAAGATTCTACAGCTATAATATAATTACACCAATCACTATTATTTATTATACATTTTTACAAAAATTTGTTCAGTCGTTCTGCAGATTTTCAGATCCACTCTGTGGCACTTGGAATAATCTTCCGCACTGCAACTGAAAGTAAACAATTTGTTAACACATAGTGTATTCTCATATCTTCAAATACATTTTATAATAACAAAAAAAAATATATGATAAGGCAAGTAGGTAAATGGATTCTTTCAAGTTTAATTGAAACAGCAGCGTCCTCGGCTAGATTTGCCGCGTAAGTCGGTACTTATGTCCTTTGGAATATTTACGGTACATCTACAATCCATGGATTGAAAAGTAATTAAACCCTACACGAAAAAGGAAAATGTAAACTTACCTTAATTATTACAAACGATGCACACAGAATACAATTACATAACCACTGCAGTTACAAATAACAACTCCTACTCCTAATATCAAGGGATGAACACAATATACTAACGTCATAACGTGCACGGATGGGGTGGCTTAAAAATAACCAATCGCGGGGGTACGCCACAGCGCAGCTGCAGCTTATTTGGATGGTTAGTCATGTTTTTTCCGATGGGTAACCTTTCCCGACACCCCCTTGATAGTTTTACATTTTGGCCCGTTTCATATTTGGGAGGCTGTTGTTTATAAATTGCAATAAATTATCCGGAAACTAAAGTTCATTAAATATATATATGGTAAGCATTCTTCCTTCGCTTGGATAATCCCTTGTTGCTGTCGCCGGCGGGATAGCGCTCGTTTACCTGAAAGGGCATTTACCCGAACGACCAGCAACAGAGGGTCGCTTTTCTGGGAACCAGGGACGGACAAGTACCGAAAAGATCACCGGTCAACGAACCAGTACAGAAAGTGCTCTCCTTTTAATTAGCAATATTTTTCTTCGTAGAAACACTTTTCTACATCGCAACGACCAAAATTTTATTGTTTCCATGTTTTGTTGCCACGTAAACAACACATATGTACATCTTTATGACAAATCTTAAATGGACAAAATATATTATGTCCAATTTTAAATTAAAGACAAGTAACAATCATATTTAGAAGAATATCATATTTAGAAGAAGAAAATCATATTTAGTATTACTTTCTTAGTTTTTTCGCTTAAAATTTATCCAATTGTAGGCATTTACGAGAATTAACTTTACACAACCCTGGGGTAAACCCTAGGTAACTAAGAATAAATAGCAAAGGAATAGCAAACACATTTTCTAAAAATTGCCCTGGGCGATCGCTTAAAAATAAACACGTGGTAACATAATATATAATTTATTCATATAATTTAACAACTAATATTTCTATTTTTATTACTGTAAGATGATATAATATGATATAAAGTAAAAATAGAACTGGTACAGCCAGTTCAAAGTTTTAATGTAAATTGTAAATAATTTTTAAACTTAATCATAATAAGGTATTCGGCCAATAGCTAAATTTATTTGACTATTTTGTAATATTCCAGTAGCATACGCCGTAACAGTACTAATTATTATTATTCCATGAAGGAGGTATACTATCAAAATGTTACCCTCAGTGTGTAGTAAAAAAGACATGTCGCTATATCCTATACTTTAAGGCTAGTAAAAAGTCAATATTTTCGGTTGGAATAAAATTAACTTTTTAGGATGATATGTGGATGACTTTTAAAGATGCTCAATGACAAGCCATCCAAAAGTTAACACCTCACGGGCACTAAAAAGACAGGTGATCATATCTTGAACTCGAAGGATAGTCAAAAGTAAATATTTTTGGTTGGAATAAAATTAACTCTTTAGGATGACATTTGGATGACTTTTAAAGATGCTCATTGACAAGCTATCCAAAAGTTAACCCCTCACGGGCACTAAAAAGACAGGTGTTCATATCTTAAACTTTAAGGTTAGTCAAAAGTCAATATTTTCGGTTGGAATAAAACTAACTTTTTAGGATGACATTTGGATGACTTTTAAAGATGCTCATTGACAAGCTATCCAAAAGTTAACCCCTCACGGGCACTAAAAAGACAGGTGTTCATATCTTAAACTTTAAGGTTAGTCAAAAGTCAATATTTTCGGTTGGAATAAAACTAACTTTTTAGGATGACATTTGGATGACTTTTAAAGATGCTCATTGACAAGCTATCCAAAAGTTAACCCCTCACGGGCACTAAAAAGACAGGTGTTCATATCTTAAACTTTAAGGTTAGTCAAAAGTCAATATTTTCGGTTGGAATAAAACTAACTTTTTAGGATGATATTTGGATGACTTTTAAAGATGCTCATTGACAAGCTATCCAAAAGTTAACCCCTCACGGGCACTAAAAAGACAGGTGTTCATATCTTAAACTTTAAGGTTAGTCAAAAGTCAATATTTTCGGTTGGAATAAAACTAACTTTTTAGGATGACATTTGGATGACTTTTAAAGATGCTCATTGACAAGCTATCCAAAAGTTAACCCCTCACGGGCACTAAAAAGACAGGTGTTCATATCTTAAACTTTAAGGTTAGTCAAAAGTCAATATTTTCGGTTGGAATAAAACTAACTTTTTAGGATGACATTTGGATGACTTTTAAAGATGCTCATTGACAAGCTATCCAAAAGTTAACCCCTCACGGGCACTAAAAAGACAGGTGTTCATATCTTAAACTTTAAGGTTAGTCAAAAGTCAATATTTTCGGTTGGAATAAAACTAACTTTTTAGGATGATATTTGGATGACTTTTAAAGATGCTCATTGACAAGCTATCCAAAAGTTAACCCCTCACGGGCACTAAAAAGACAGGTGTTCATATCTTAAACTTTAAGGTTAGTCAAAAGTCAATATTTTCGGTTGGAATAAAACTAACTTTTTAGGATGACATTTGGATGACTTTTAAAGATGCTCATTGACAAGCTATCCAAAAGTTAACCCCTCACGGGCACTAAAAAGACAGGTGTTCATATCTTAAACTTTAAGGTTAGTCAAAAGTCAATATTTTCGGTTGGAATAAAACTAACTTTTTAGGATGACATTTGGATGACTTTTAAAGATGCTCATTGACAAGCTATCCAAAAGTTAACCCCTCACGGGCACTAAAAAGACAGGTGTTCATATCTTAAACTTTAAGGTTAGTCAAAAGTCAATATTTTCGGTTGGAATAAAACTAACTTTTTAGGATGACATTTGGATGACTTTTAAAGATGCTCATTGACAAGCTATCCAAAAGTTAACCCCTCACGGGCACTAAAAAGACAGGTGTTCATATCTTAAACTTTAAGGTTAGTCAAAAGTCAATATTTTCGGTTGGAATAAAACTAACTTTTTAGGATGATATTTGGATGACTTTTAAAGATGCTCATTGACAAGCTATCCAAAAGTTAATCCCTGACGGGCACTAAAAAGACAGGTGTTCATATCCTGAACTTTAAGGTTAGTCAAAAGTCAATATTTTCGGTTGAAATAAAACTAACTTTTTAGGATGACATTTGGATGACTTTTAAAGATGCGCATTGACAAGCTATCCAAAAGTTAACCCCTGACGGGCACTAAAAAGACAGGTGTTCATATCCTAAACTTTAAGGTTAGTCAAAAGTCAATATTTTCGGTTGAAATAAAACTAACTTTTTAGGATGACATTTGGATGACTTTTAAAGATGCGCATTGACAAGCTATCCAAAAGTTAACCCCCCACGGGCACTAAAAAGACAAGTGGTCGTACTCTATACTTCAAGGTTACTTAAAAGACAACTTTTCTGGTTACGATACGGGTAACTATTAAGACTAACTTTTTGTTGCGAATAAGTTAAACTTTAGGAATACCGTGGTGGTGGTAACTGTTAGGGATGTCTAAAAGACATGAAAAAGTCGCCATATACAAGTCATCTTTCCAGGTTAAAAAATGATCACTTTTTGGACAGGCGAGGTTAACTTTGGTTATGTGGGTTGCTTGTTAAAGATTCTATGTTCATCTTTTGATACATTGGCTTGACACGATACACTACCATTATTAAAATCTGATTCAAAAGAAAGTTTCGATCTTCTTTGTCAAGGTTCACTTGAGCTTTGACTTGAGTGGAACCTTCTGCAGTTGAATGTTGTATAGTAGTTCCTACATCAACTGCACCAGAATTATTTTCCAAACACTCAGCAGAGCTACACTTTGGTTTTTTATTTGCTTCCAATTCGTTTTGTTCACAGGACAAATCTCGTTTTGTCCACCTTCCAAATCTGCCTGCTCAAACACGATGTTCCCTGATTGTGGCACTCCTATAAACAATTATTCATTAACATGTATTGTAAATAAGTACAGAATTTTACTTACCTTTGGAAGTATGGTGGAATTAAAGGAAGGGTTTGAACGGTTCCGGTTTGAAGGATGATTAGATTTCTTTTTTCCAACGAAGTGCAAACTACAAATTTTTGAATAAGATCTGGACTCCCAAGGAGAATTATCAATATTTCTAAACATTAAAATATTATTACTGTTTCTATTAAATTACACTTGAAGAAATGCATACAATCGTCTCACATTCTGTATCCATGTTTGCGCTTTTCTACTTCGTAGGACCGGCCTGGAAAACTGTAAAATTTAATATTCTTCTCCGTCTTCGCATAATGAAATGTGACATCCTGTGACACAACACATGGTATACGATACTTGCTACTTCGAATTCATTGTTTATTTAATAGATGAATAGAAATAAATAACTCCGAATTGTAGCACAGTTAAATGTAAACAACAGGTGTTTATACAAAATAATTGCGCTGTCTCGTCGATGAGGACGCTACCTACAAATCTGCGTTCAGCCTATATAATGATATTGATAGATCTTGCTTGTGGACCCTTACTTCGATTGGAGAAGTTGCTTTCTGTTTTCCTTACCATTAGTAATATGCTTACCATGCGACGAGAACCAGCGTTGTAAACGAGTGTGACATTTTCTGCTGTTTCCACTGCCCTATTGGTTTTGTTATTTGTTCTTGAGCCTTAACATTCTTAAGAATATGAAATTTTAGTGCTATGTAGAATGAGGAAAGACCAGTGGTGCTCCCGAAATTGTGGGGCCATCAGGCTTTTATTGCTTTGTATTCCCTCATGCCCTAGACCCACGGATTTTCCAACATTTTTTAAAATGTTTATGATGTTGATCTGTAAATGAAAACTACTACATTCAACGGATCGATCTATTTCAATGCTCTTGTATTATTGACTACCATTTTAGAGCCAAGTGATTCACCATGTCCATGTCGTCATTTAAAATCTTATAAAACAGTTAGCTTAATTTTTAGAGTGATTAGTAATAAGAAATGCATATTATGTGTTGATAGTGTTAGTTTATATAAGCTCCTCAAATAATAAATTTATTTCACCATACATTCAGTGAAAAGAAAATTACACAGGGGTGCTCTAAATATAAAGTAAGTACAACTCTAAAATACGATTAAAATGTGGCTGCAGCGCCAACCATCATTAGCAGCTGTGCCACCTGAGTTTGCGTCCCGGAAACCCGGACCCTACGCTGATAATACTCAAACTTCCCCCTGCGACCCACAAATACACAATTTATAGCTCGGTCTTCGTTATAAATTAGGTTAGCGCAACCATAACAACACATACAGCTAGTTCCAACTAAAACTGAAATTGGAGATTCCGATAATCCTACTAGGGTGCAAAACTAACGATTATTTAATTCAGTTAATTTACGACTCAAGAGTCGAGTTTTAGTTTACGCGGATGCATTTTCTGAAATATCAGAATAAATAAGATTTACGCTTCCAACCTTATTAGAATTCTGATTGCAAGTGTAAGTGTGAGAGTATTAATATAAGTACGTGAAGTCCATTTATTGTCTAATATCACATATTGCATATTAAATGGTCCGCCCACTTTATCATTGGAATATAGGCAATTCATTATAAATGCTATCGGCCGTGCTTCTGTTTACTGGTTTAATAATAGTAATAATTTCAAACTGTCAGGAATACATTAACTATTGTTTGTCATCTGTTAAATTACACGAATTGTTTTTTAACTTTTAATAAAGATCAAGATTTAAAACTACCAATTTATTGAAAACACGATTTATACAGACGAAAAAATCGAAATGTGTATACTGTATCACTCCAGATTACCATTAGGTAATATTAGAGATGATTTTAATGTAAAATATCCCATCAGACCAGTCCCTAATGTGTCTACAATATCAAGAACTGTTGCAATTTGCAAGTAGGTACTTACAGACTATGTGACACAACATGAAAAAATGCATAGATCTTGCAGTTCTTATACAGTTACAACCATCGGAGGGTGTTGAAAACAGGCACGATATATACAGGGTGTCCCAAAAAGAAACGAGACCCAGTTAAGGCAGCGGTTCTCAACCACCTATGGTGGCGTGATAACACTAAAGGGGGGACGAGAATATCGAAAAAAAGAAAAAAAAAACAAATTGTTTAATTTACTGAAAAAAAAGTAAAATAGAATACATTCTCACATACATTGATGTAATACACTTATAAATAGGATTATATCAGTAAGCTACTGCACAATGTATTTAATAATAATTAACTTATCAATAGTAAATTAAAAACAATTAAATCTGTGGGTTATGACTACGTGTTTTTAAACTTTCGTTTTATTTCATCCTTAACCCATTTTGTGTTCTAATGGATCTTAATCATTTAATTTAAATTAAAAACAAATTATAATTATTACTGATTCCCTTGGGCCTGTCTTGCAGAGCAAAGTGTTTTGAAAGAAGGTTTAATATTAGAAATTGACATCCTGAGTTCTTTTTCTATATTTAGTCGAGATCTATATTTTGTCTTCAAAGCAGCCACCGCAGAAAATCCGGTTTCGCAAAGGTAGGATATTGAAAATGGTAATAGTATACGAAATCCTCTGGTTTTCCGTGCAGAAAACTCATCATCCATCCCTGCCTAAAATTGAAAGAGTGGTTTATTACTAAATTGTCTTTTGATTTCGCTACTTGCCGTGAAGTCATGAAGATTTCTTCTTAGGAAGTTGAAAGACCTTCGCGAGTATTTTGAAATGGGCCCCTAACCCACTCGTAACTTGCTACCAAATTGTCGTCAGCAAGAAAATGCTTTTTTAAATTTTTTGCCAAAATGGCTAAATGATTTTCAATGCTTACAAGAACAACTTTGAATGTTGTTCTTCAGTCTTGTAAGTTTTAATACATCCGTCTACATTTCCAAACATTTCTAATTTTTTTGCTTTAAATTTCTTCTCCACAATTCCACTTCTTGAATATTTTCTAAATTACAAATATAAATAAACAAAACAAATATTGGTTATTTCGCAATTGCAACCCCCTACAACTACAATTTTATTATAAACATCAAAGTGAATCGCATCGTTTCTTAATACCAAATTTTTTTTACATAATTCTTATCAATTTATTTATTTAATAATGATATAACCCTTAAGATGTGGTGTGTAATTCCAATACCTAACACTTTATTTAATTCTTAATTTTATTTCATGATTAAGTACCTACAATTTAATGTTAATATGATTAACTAATGTTTGTATCTTTTATATTGTAGAAGGTAGCTTACTAAGGCTATTCAAATATATTTATATTCAATTTAGTATGAACATTTTTATTCATTGAATAAATTTTTTTTCCTTCTTACAATTTTAAATTGTTGCTATTCGTTCTCGGAAATCATACTTATTTAATTTTTATGCAATTCATTTTAGTTTCTAAATTATTCCTTTTTAACTATGAACACGTTGTCACGTTTGATTTTGAGGTTAGTCTTCCATAGTAGTTTGGCTGCTTGGTTGCTTGGGTTGCCTATATTCCAATGATAAAAAGGAGGGACCATTTAAATTGCAGTATGCCTATATTGCACAATCAATGAACTTAACTGTAAGTATATTTAGTAAGGTGGTTAAACTGTCTTATCCTCCCATCTCCCTTTAGATGAGTTACAGTTGATCTGTTATTTTTCAATTTCATTTCAATCGATTTTTGTTTAGAATTACATTTTTAGCTCGGTATTTTTAAACGAATTGAGTTTTAGTTACCTAAGTATAATTTCAGCTAAATATTGGGAAACTTTCCTTCAACTTATAGTACAGCATACGATCATGAAAACTTACATTGTGGATTCCAGGACAGCACATGCAGTATGGTTTCCCCTTCTGTAATGCAGGCGATGCTATAAACAAGAAATTATTTACACCTGAAATAAAAGCTTTTGCCCCGTGGCTAGTCGGGTTTTCTATAGAAACATTGTATCTACACATTTATCTGTGTCAGGAAATAGTACTTATATAACGATAGAAAATTGATAAGTGCATTCTAATAGATCGACAAAAAGTTTGTTCCAATTTTCGAGATCTGTAGGTAAGTACCTACTTACGAACCATGTGCCGCAATTGAAAAACCCGTTTTAAAATTAGAAACAATAATACTAATTTTTTAAAATAGTACATTAAGTATTAAGAACGGTAAGGACAGCGACGACCCCAATTATCGTCTGAGATCGGTAGTCCTTAAAACGTTATCGCGATGCTTATAGCGGTTTTTGCACGATCGGAATAAAAAAATCTCTTAATAGTTATATTTTTTCAAAATGATAAAGCACCTACCTTGTTTTTTTATATATTGACTGTGACAGCTATAACCAGGTAACCATTATAGTTATCATGTCTACAAAGTATTGTTCAAAGTGATCTTTACAAAAACAATCTAGATATAGGTAGTCATTACATTTTATTTTAGACAGTTATTGTGTATTGTGTATTCTTTGTGAAATTACAAGAATTTCTTTGTAATGAGTGATTCCGACGACGACAAGAGTGAAATTGAAGAATTGAATGAGCCTGGAATATTGGCTGTTCGGAAATAATCCTGGAGAAATCCATACTTTGCTATGAAAATACATATCGGATTTTTAAAAGCTGGTGCAAGGTAACGCTAACTGCTAATAATATACGTTTTTGCACGATCGGTCTTTTTTGTTTACTTACTAGATTCGATGCCAGCACAGTAAGCTGCATTTACTGGTTGTTAGGTGTAACAAAACAGTAAGTAATTCTCTTACCGTTCTAGAACAGTAAGTAGTATAGTTCATTGTATTGCGGACATGATAACTATGGTTACCGTGGTTGTCAGTCAATTTATAAAAAAATAAGGTTATAGAGGTACTTTTATCATTTTGAAATATAACTATTTTAAATCAATTTTTTTTATTGCGATCGTGCAAAAAACGTTATAAGCATGTCGAACGTTAAGGGTTACCGGTCTCCGACAATAATTGGGGTCGTCGCTTCGCTCCTCCCCAAACAATTGTCGTCGACCGGTAAACATCCCTTACCGTTCTTAATACTTAATATACTATTTATTTCAATATTAATAAATACTTTGTTCATTCTTTGTTGCTGTTTGATTAAATCATAGTAAATATAATATGAATTATACTTACCGTTCTAGAACGGTAATGGCCGTTGTCACCAACGTTTCCTAAACCGGTGCCTACATAAGAATTGCTTATATTAAGGGTTACGCACTGCTTAACTTCAATTTGGTTTTCACCAAGCACAATCGAGTTCGTAAATAAGATAAGCAGTGCGTAACTATAGGAACCCATTTGACGCTGTCTTATATCGGTAGGCATTGCCTATATATTGTTTGACGTTTGTGTTCATGCGTTTTTGTTAGAGTTTTGAAAGCTGCAACCTATAAAGAATTTATTTATAACATGTTTTAAGTTTTCTTTAGTTTTTTTTCAACATGCGTGCAGTGCGTTTCATTGAAAATTTAGATAGATACGACGCATGTTCATCAGACGAGGAAATCACCGTGATAGTCAAAATTTTGAAAAATTCATGTCGGCCGTCATTTTGAGGTTAGAGAGTCCGGTAAAAAACTGTTTCCCTTGAATTATGGTCTTCTTTCATATTCGCTACTCAGATTTTCAAAATTCTGCTTCTGAAAAAAATTCTACGAAAAAAACATGTCTAACTTCCGCTTTCGAATTTTTTTGAAAAGCTAATTTTGTCGATGGATTTTCGATATACCCCTTCATTCCAAATTTCATCCAAATCGGTTCACTAGTTTTTGCATTAGAGACGTTACATACACCCACCTATCCACAAAAAGACATTTTTTCTAAACCACTTGAATTCCTGAAGGTCCAAAACACGAATTTTCCGCGAAAATCTCAATTTCGAAAATTTTCATTTCAATACTTCCCATATACCAGTGGTGGTATGGGGTGCATCCACCTGTCGTACTCACAAATCATGTACAAACTACTGTCATTTGCGACGTTGCGATATAACATCGGTTACCTCTGTAAGATATTCCTACACAAGCAATGCTTTGGCTGGTGAAAACGGATAAAGTTTACGCATCTGTTTAGGAATTACCTATCTCTAGGTAATGCCTGCGTAGGTACTGGTTTAGGAAGCGTTGGTGAAAACGGCCATAAGTGAATTACTTACCGTGTTGTTATGCCTACCAACCAGTAAATGCAGTTTATTGTCATGGCATCGAATGTAGTAAGTATACAAGAAAGACTGATCGTGCAAAAATATAGTATAATTGACAGTTACTATTGTTATTATTTTTTAAACCTGTTTTTTGAATAAAATGGTATTTCTGAAATTGGCCATTTTATTGTAACTAACCCTATATATTTTTGTAATATAATGTTTTGATTCCTTTTTTCGTCCTCTTTATGAATCATTAAATAAATATGGTCATAAATAGGCAATATTTATCGTAAAATGTCCTATTTTCCTTGGATCATCAGTTTTCCAATTACATTCCTCTTGATGATGTACCTGTCCGACAATATCCCAACATATTACACGGTTTTAAATTATTGATAGTCGGTTAATGGTTAGCATCTATCCTTAGATTTTGTATAAATCTAATATTCCATGCAGGCTACACAAGGGATTGTTAAAATTCATCTATAACATGTCATATTAAAAGCTTCTGTTGTGACAGATCCTTAAGTGGCGATTAGGACCACCACCTGGTAAGGTAACTACTAATCTCTTTTCTGTTATTTTAACAATAAGCATATACCTATCCAAATTTCCCTACTTTTTAAGTTCCCCAGAACTGACTTATCTATTGTCTATTTATATCTTTATTTCACCATAGGTTTCCTTTATATGAGATTAAGGTCCTAAAATAACTAATCTGATTTTCTTATTATATTATATTTTTTGTAGTGTAGGTATTATTAAACGAATAAAAACAATATTTTTTTCTGAATAATTTAAGGTAATATTTACCAACCCAAGTAAGCCATCAATAAAAGTAGCAATCCACTTTTGCAATTTCAAAAGCTATAAAACTTTTAAAAATTTCATAACTTGATATGTTCGAAGTTTAATTCAAAAGCGGGCTGTAGTGAGTTATAGCTGTTTATACTCTATTTGACATAAACATAAATCAAATCTGCTGACACGTTTTATGCATTTTAAACTACCTGAAAATATTTGCCTTATTTTCTTTTCAGTAGTAACTATTTAAGAATATACAGGGTGAGACTGTTTTTTTTGTAGCAGGACTTCAACAATAATTATTGATATATGACATTCTTTTGAAGACGAAAACTCCCTATTAAGATGGATTTTATAAGGCATGGTTTGTAACATACAGGGTGTTTTCTTTTTCTAAAAAAGTACTTGTTTAAAAAAAATCTGATATAAGGCCAAAATGTTAAATAGTTTAAAGTTAAAATAACTCGTCTAATACTTCTAGTGGCGTAGATAGAGCGGTATAGTCGTCCCAGCGGATCTTTTCCATCACGTGATCCATAGCAACCGTATGCACCAAATATGTACCTAGTACGTCAACTGAGCGACTAAAGTCATTTCAATTTATCAGTTTAAATATTTCCGCGAAATTGTAGGTTATGTTACCATCGGATAATACAAAATGCATTTGTGGTATATGTAATTGCAAACTAAAAGCTTTTAAAAACTGCTTCTCTTTGCTGGAACTGCAATTCTCGTTTGCACATGTAATAAATGTGCAAACGAAAATGGCACAATGACAGTAACGACAGTAATCATCTAATCATATATGCCAGTAATGACAGCAAACGCAAAATATTATATTTTACGCGATAAACGCGGACCATCACTTTTTATCATTATAAAAATGCCCCCGCCCCTGTTTAAAAAGACTGTGATAAAAAGATCCCCGTTGCTATAGTGTTGTTTACTTGTAGGTAGGGAGTTGTTTACTTAAATACTAGGAACACAAACCCCTACCACCAAAATATTCAAGTAAAACCTAAATACGTATTTCGGCAGCTAAAGCTACTATCCTCAGTAGGAAAACTACTAAAATTAAACTATCTAAAGTAACTACGGTGTGAGGAAAGACCTCAGAACCAAGTCAACAATGGAAGGCTAATACTAAATAACAGAAAGAGAAAAGCTTATATTATATTCTGTTATTTAGCATTAGCCTTCCATTGTTGACTTGGTTCTGAGGTCTTTCCTCACACCGTAGTTACTTTAGATAGTTTAATTTTAGTAGTTTTCCTACTGAGGATGATAGCTTAGCTGCCGAAATACATATTTAGGTTTGACTTAAAGGCGCTTAAAGGGGTTGTAACCCAAAAAAATTATTTTTTATTAAAAAATAGAATAAAAATATCTAAGAACAACCGCGAAATCCGCAGTTTGCTAAGGCCTTTCGTTTCCGAATTATTAACTTGTAAAGTTTACAGGTTTAGAGTAGTGACGTCATACCGACACGACCGACCTCTGAGTATTCACCACTGCCCGAGCCACTGCCTATTTGTTGTAGGCAGTTCGTGGTTAAAAATGCTGTGATTGCAGTGTTCTAAATAATATTTTTTGTTACTTACTTATTACTTATTTTATAATATAACATGACGTATATTATTTTACCTACCCTATTTGTGCTATACTAAATATTTGAAGGAATTATATAACAGCACGTATATTTATAATTCATTTCTGGCTATTCGTAATGGTATCACTATCATATCGTAATCTCTTCGGCGTCTTTGAAACACAACTTAGCCGAAAAAATTTAACCATATATGCACTTTTAAATATGAAATCGATTTGTTAAAAAAATTTTAATAAAAGTCCAACACAAAACGAGATAAAAATTGTAGAAAATGTTATTTTAACATTTTCATTAATTTGTAACTTTAACAATTTTTATCTCGTTTCTGTTGGACTTTTATTAAAAAAAATTTTTAACAAATCGATTTCTTATTTAAAAGTGTATATATCGTTAAATTTTTTCGGCTCAGTTGAGTTACACCCTGTATTCCATTTAGCTCATGAAATCTTTCCCGAATTTGATTAACAACACATGATGGAATAGCAATCCTATTGTATCATCAAATAGAAGTCCAAGAATTAATCCAACAAATAAAATTGCGATACACCAAATTACGCCACAATTTGTTAGATAGCTCGATATATTTCTCTTTATCGACATTTATTTTGCATTTAAAAACGTAGTGTGTCGTACCATATTTAGTGCCGGTTTTTCAATTCGAGTTTAAACTCGGTTCAGCTGAACTAAGATCAATTGTCATGGATATAATTATTCTTAACGATGGTAATGACAATTGATCTTAGTTCAGTTGAACCGAGTTTAAACTGAAATTTAAAAACCGACACTAAAACTATCAAAATTTAACATTACACCTTCAAAACTGTCGTGCAAACTAATACACATATTGTCCCCTTTAACTATTTTTATTAGATCGTTTTCCTAGCTGGAGATAGATTCTTTTGCGGTAGGCATCTGAATGCAATTACTGCATTTACACCACTCCGTATTATTTAGGTCCCGTTATACGAAAGTATTTGATCGCCAGTTCAGTTGAACCACGATCAATTCAATTGGCATGGATACGTGGCATGGATACAATTGTTCGAACAATTTTATCCATGACAATTAATCGTGAATCGTGTATTTTTTCTCTTTCTCTTCTTCCATCGATCTAAGTTCTTTTGGGGTATATTTTGGTTCCAATCCAAAAGAAGCCATTGTTAAAACCAGCTGGTATTACAATTAGAAAATACAATAATCAGAAAAACGTGCAGCGCGTCGCTGTTTAGTAACGTTTCTACACAGCGGAGCATGCTACAATACGCGGAGACGTGTCGGTATGACGTCACACACGACTGTCGCTGTACTTATAACTGCTGTATCTCAAGAACTATTGTTTACATTGATATGCGGTTTAAAAATTTATCCTTAGAATTTTTCATAGAACATTTAATTTTTTTGGGTCACAACCCCTTTAAATATTTTGGTGGTAGGGGCTTGTGTTCCTAGTATTTATATTTAAACCACCGTCTTCAGTCATTTCAAGTTGTTTACTAATTGTTGGTAGGGTGTTGTTTACTAACATTTCACTGTTTATTATTTTTGATTACATTCGGAATTTTGTCTTGTTAAAAATATAACTCGACCTTATATTTTTCTAATGACAAATTTGTGCAGTAGTGCCCTTAACATTCTTGCTATAAGCTTTGATTGAGCTATAAGGTAAAGCACTCAAGCACAATACAAAACCGAAAAAAGCTCGTGCTGACGCACTCGAATTTTAAAAATGTATTGTGCTGTCGTGCTTTACCTAGCAACAATTTTTCGGGAACCGCTACTGACATTTTCCGATAAAAATCCAAAGTCTTGTTATATTGTATACAAATAAAAGGCATCCTTGTATAGGTAATTCCATTAAAAAAAAACAGAAAACGACTAATAAAAAAGCAAAATGTATATATAATGTAAATACCGCAAGACCTAAAGAAGCACAGCCCATTGACATTTAAGGATAACATCAGGAAGATGATAATGGCTCGGGAACTGTCTATCAAATAAAGTGTACGTCTCTGAGATAATACTCCAACTAGATATTTTCTTTTGTTTTTCTGTTACAAAACTGCTCAAACTATTGTAGGATGGCTGTTTTAAAAAAAAGAAATACTTTGACGTATATTGTGTTGTCAAGGGGATTGTTGTTTAGTTTGAGTTTTGGAAAGAGAATTGTTTAAGACGCGCACTGAGAAAGCTTAGTTCAAGATACATTATACGATGGCGCCACTTTACCCATTTTATTTTCTCATTTTTACCCAAAATGTAGAAAAATAAAAAAAACCAAATTTATTTTCTTAAAGAGAAAACATTGTTCAATAGATTCCACTGGTTGAATTTATGATTTGTTCGTCAATATTTCCGTTATTGGTAGCTAAAATCGTAAATTTTTTGGTAATACATTAGATTCTAAAATGATGGAATCTATTCATCTTGCAATTCAGTACGTCCTACTAAAATATAAAACCATTATTGAAAGTAACAAATACAAAAATCAGAAAATAAATAATTTTTAGCGGCGTCCGCCATGTTTATTAAAATATTTTATGTATAGAAGTTCAGCCATTGTCTAAGAGATGGCGTACAAAGCAAAAATTGCTCGAAAATTTAAAAAGCTCTTTTATAACTGCTTTTTCGCTAGTAGCATTTTCTTCTGATAAAAAGGAATTTATATCGTCGTTTATTGACATTCTCAAGCGTCACTTTGTTAAAATCCATGATTATATATTTATTATTTATATTATATCGTCGTGATCATTTACATTGCTAACAATAACAGTTGACGATTTCCTTTACTTAAACCGTCACCCAGATGCAAGGTTGGCTCGTAACTTCAAGGTTATAATACGTCATGAAAACGTCACTGGGATGCTATCTGCACAATGATAGTCGGAGCACGCTGAAGGTCACGTCATCATTATAGGACGAAAAAAACACTAAATAGTAAACGTTTTTATTTTTTGCAGGAATAATATGAATACAACTAATTAATAAAAATAATAACTGTAAAATAACATTCTATGGGCTTATAAAAAGCATACTTTTAATACGTAATTCACAAAAAAAATTACAGTTTTATACTGTTTCAAGATTGGTACTACAAAATTACCAGAAAATGCGATTGATGACGTAGTACAACTTTAGCGTGCCCCGACAACTATTGTAGAATCAAGGTCGCCTTATATTTCATTTGCTATTGAGAATGCGATGCGCCGCTGCTTATAAGCAATATTTTAAACCAGCATACCTGTGACGTCATTCCGCGGCGCTTCTGATTGCCTAAAAGTTACGAGGCAACCTACTCACTTATTATTTGTTAAAAAACGTGTTTCTCCAAAATTAATAATTTTGGTCAATTTGTTTAAATAAAAAACGTCGGTACCAGCCAAAAAGGTCGTATAGTACCATTTCATATGGAAAATAATGTGCTGAACAAAAATATATGGGTTTTAGCTTGTTCTACGCAAGAAAAAAAAATTGAAGAAGGAAGTCTTTTTCCGTATTTTTACTCCACTAACAACAATCAATTGGGTTTGTTTGAAAGTACCTTGAAAGCAAATGCTAGCGCTACCTGTCAGTAAACTTGCGAATAGTAAAGAGAGTCTATTCCTTGCTAACATAGAATCTGGGAGTGGGGATAGCACGGGCTGCTCTTAAGATACTTTTGTAGTTTTTCATAAAATAAATGTGTTATTACTATTGTAATATTTAAATAGAAGAACCATATAAATTAACCAGCAAAGTAAAGTATTGCTAAGTTAAAGATCCTACAATTTTGGGGGCTCGTCCGGGATATAAACAAGGCAAGTACCTCAACTGTCACTGGTGGTGTATATGGTCAAGAAGTTCGGTGTACGGTACGGTGTAGATTGTTTTGCTGAAATTGGGTGAGTTCGTTCCGTTTTAATCCTCTACGTGCATTTGTGACGTATAAATTTTGAAAGACTGTAAGAAAGAAACAACAAAAGATGGAAAATTTTAGTAAAATCGTTCATATTAAACAGAACATTGATAATGCAACAACTAAAGCCATTAAAGCGTTTCACCGCTTTGTGTTTGAAAGTGACGGTGACAGAAAAAATCGACAGCGACTCAGATTGTTTTCGGGATTCGGTTTTAGCGCAGGTTCCGACGAATATGAAAATAAAATGTCGTTTATTAATGATAACTTTACAGGGGGCGATCTTACTTTGATTTGTAACATATTAAACTTAGATTTTACTGGTGATACTTCAGACGTAATTAAAAGAATTTGCAATAATTTAATAAACATTGAATTGCTAACTACAACACACGAAGATACTGAAGACGAAGACGACCAAGACGAAGACGAAGACGAAGATGAGAAAGGCAAAGACGAACAAGCCAAAGAAGACGATGAAGATAAAGATGAAGACGATCAAAGCAAAGACGAAGACAATCGAAATAAAGACGAAGAATCCAGCAATAGATACGCAAGACGCGAAAGACTTGAATTGAATCCAAATGCTGAAAGGTCCAATTTTCATAGAGAAAATGTCAGTTTTAGAGGAGCAGCTAATGCAAAATCAAAATTTATTTTTAATTTTCGTGATGTAGAAGACTCTATTAGATTATTTAGTGGTGAGGACAGTTATACAGTAAATGATTTTATAACAGATTTTGAAGAAAGTAAGGTTCTGTTACAGTGGGATGATTTAGAAACTTTCATTTTTGCAAAAAAGTCGCTACGGGGATTAGCTAAATTATTTATTCAAGGTGAAAGACACATCACGAGTTGGAATTCACTTAAGAGAGTTCTTAAAGCAGAATTTCCGGCAAAGATGAGCAGTGCTAAATTGCATGAAATGCTTAGCAAAAGAAAAATGAAGAAGGATGAAAACGTATATCGGTATTTTTTGGAAATGAAAGAAATAAGTAGTCGAGGTAAAATGGAAGATGATTCATTAATTCACTATATAATAGATGGAATACAGGACGACATGAGAAATAAAGTCGTATTATTTGGAGCTAGTACAATCGAGCCGTTTAAACAAAAATTAAAGACATATGAAGAAATCAGATCGAGAAGTTTATACCAGCCCAGTCGACAAGGCACGTTTAAACATTACAATAGTGTTGAAAAGTCTAGCCAACCAGTAAGAATAGAAAATAATAACGAAAGAAAAGAGCGGCGTTGTTTTAATTGCGGAGACAGAAATCATGATTCCAAGAACTGTCACTCAAAAGATCGCGGTCCTAAATGTTTCAGGTGCAATAACTTTGGGCATAAATTTCCAGAATGTAAGTTCGTAACGAAGCCAAGTAATTCAACAACGGCCCCTGTCTCAAGCATTACGAAATTAACATCACAAAGTCGAATGTTCAAGAAAATAAATATTGGTAACTCAAACTTTGAAGCTCTAGTAGACACAGGAAGCCAAGTGAATCTGATCAGAGAAGATGTGTACGAGAAAATACAATTGACGGATCTGTGTAAACCGACCTTAACACTGACAGGTTTTGGTAAAAATAAAGTGGATACCATTGGATTTTTCGCGACACTTATCAAGATTGATGACGATGAGTTTCCTACAACATTTCATGTAGTGCCTAATGATTCAACATCAATGTAGGTTATTATAGGTCAGGAATTGCTGAATCAAGCTGACTTAACAATAACTAAGGAAGGCATTCTAATAACAAGAAGACCAGGTGATAATTTATTACATATAACTCCGACAGAAGATGAATTGAATGTAGCTGAGACGGCGAAAGAAGAAAATAAAGAAAAAGTTAAGATGTTAATAGAAAACTATAAACCAGACAAGAAAAAGACTACTAACGTTGAAATGAAGATAATTATGAAAGATGATGATCCCTTTTACAGTCGACCTAGAAGGCTACCATTCCATGAAAGGGAAATAGTTGAAAACCAAGTGAAAGAATGGATTACAGACAAAGTAGTTGAACCATGTAGTTCTGAGTGGGCAAGTGCGGTGGTGATAGTGAGAAAGAAAGATGGCTCTCCAAGGGTATGCATTGACTACAGGAAAATAAATCAAAAGGTAATTAAAGATCGTTATCCATTGCCTTTAATAGAAGATCAGCTGGACAGGCTACAAGATGCCAAGTACTATAGTACAATAGATTTAAAGAATGGATTCTTCCATGTTAAGGTGGAAGAAGGAAGCCGTAAATACACAGCTTTTGTGACGCATAATGGTCAATATCAGCTCCTCCGAGTACCATTTGGACACTGTAACTTACCAGCTGTATTCCAAAGATTTGTTAATGCGATATTCAGAGATTTGACGAATGATGGAACTGCTTTAACCTACTTAGATGACATAATTATGAAAACAAGAGAGGTAATTGAAAAAGAATATAAAAAATTCAGGAAGAAAATAAAAAGAGTTACAATTTGAGAAGACGTACCCCTGTGGGTTATCATGTAAACGATTTCGTGGCCATCAAACGAATGCAATTCGGTGGGAGACAAAAACTTAAACCCAAATATCTAGGGCCATATCGTGTAACTAAAGTGAAACCGCGAGATACTTATGACGTGCAGAAAGAAAGTGCGTGTGACGGACCTTTAAGAACTTCCACAACAGCCGAGTTTATGAAGCCATGGATCAGTAACGCATCATCAGGGTCTGATGATTAGTCAGGAATGGCCGAATGTAGGATGGCTGTTTTAAAAAAAAAGAAATACTTTGACGTATATTGTGTTGTCAAAGGGATTGTTGTTTAGTTTGAGTTTTGGAAAGAGAATTGTTTAAGATACTTTTGTAGTTTTTCATAAAATAAATGTGTTATTACTATTGTAATATTTAAATAGAAGAACCATATAAATTAACCAGCAAAGTAAAGTATTGCTAAGTTAAAGATCCTACACTATTATTATTGTTACTATAGCTAATTATGTAAAAAATAGTTATGTTCAACTTAATGTACTTATAATATTCAATCGTCTGGCCTGCTTTTATACCAGTTTGGTCCACAAACTGTTACCAGGCCGTTTTGTAAGTTTTTCCTTGCAAATAAATGGATTTATTATTATTATTATTATTATTATTATTATTATTATTATTATTATTATTATTATTATTATTATTATTATTATTATTATTATTATATACAGGGAGATTCACGGAGTGCGGACCGCTAGGATTTCACCATGCAATTTTTTGTGAAACATCAATGTAGTTTGTGTACATGTAATTTTAGCCTGTTGGTATGATGTTATCAACTCGTCAGACTAATTTAACTATTAATTTTCACCTACCGATCTAAAGCCTCCTTCATGTAGGCGCGACTTTCTTTCTTGCGATTTCTCTTTTTGTTTACATTGGTTCAATTTGAATATGCCGCCAAATTCAACCAATGAAGCAAACAAGAAAAAATCGCAAAAAAAATCACGCCTGCTCGTGTGTGTGCGACAGTCGTGGAGTAAAGACGTGTGACGTACTCTCGAACATTGCAATCAGTTTTTTGTGTTGTTTAACGTGCAATTGCCCTAAGGACAATTAAAAGTATAATGGCAGGATTCTATGTAAGAAGTGCTGTTAATTTGAAGAGAAAAGATAAGACATTAACGTGTTCTGGTTGGTGTTATAGCGTGTTTCACATAAAATGCGTGAATATTATAGTGTTGAGGAACTCACCGTTATAAGCAACAGAAAATGTATAGTGTGGCTTTGTGAAACATGTTTATTTAATTTTAAATCAAGTTTCAATGTACATAGAGAATTAGAATCTATGAAAAAAATTATGCATTGTATGGACGAAGGAATCAAAAAAACAGCAGGAAAAATTAGGAAATTTAGAAGCAACAATTAAGAGTAGGTAGTATTACAAAAATGGGCGCAAATCAAGGAAAAACAGGGACAAGTTATAGAAACAAACTAATGATGAAGAAACCAGATCCAGTTATCCAAAGGGGTGAGAAACAAAGAAGGTGATAAAAAAAGTGTATAGACCCAACAGAGTTAGAAATTTCAGGTCTTAGGACTGTTAGTAAGGGTAGGATTTTAATAGAATGTAAAAACAAAGAGGTCATAAACAAATTAAAAGATAAAGCATGCAACAAACTGGGAGATAACTTTGAAATAACTATCCCCGTGAAAAAAACACCTACGGTTAAAATAGTCGGATTGACCGAACAACTGACGCTTGAAGAAATAGAAGAACGAATAAGAGCACAGAACAGTTACTTAGACACAGTGTAACGTTCCCCCTTGAACGTATAGTATTTATTTGATGCACTAGGGTAGCTCTTGAGATATCCAGGGTTCTTACACAAAGAAAAGGGGAATTAAATAAAGAGTTGGAGATAAACCTTATTCACAATTTAGTCAGGATGGTAATACTATGTTATTTACAATTTAGTGAAATAATAATGCATGAATAATTCAAATCAAGACAAAATATAAATTCGGAGAAAATCGGACCTGAACGAGGACGACTGATCTCAGCGAAGACAGAAGCCAACTTATCTGCTTCTTTAATCTTCGCTACTGGTCAGTCGCCTCGTTACAACAGAAGATTCTAATTTTAAAGTGGTGCATGTGAAATAAAACAAAGGTAGAAGATCTTACACTACATAATATGCAGAAGTCAATTCCATTGCGTACCAGAAATTATTGAGTGAAGAAAAACTAAATATCAACTGGGATAGATGTAAAATTTATGATCCCACAGAACTAACGCGATGCGATGCTTTTCTTGCAGCAGCTTCAATCATAAGTCCAGTCAATGTAAAACAGATAAAGCTTGCCCAAAATGTGCAGGACCACATCTATTAAGCGACTGCAAAGCAACTGATAAATACCTAAAGTGTATAAATTGTTCGCATGCAGTAGAAAAACTAAAAATGAAACTGGACGTAAATCATGCAGCCTGGAGCACCGATTGTGCTGTTTTCAAACGTAAACTAGAGATAGCAAAATCTAAAATAAATATTTTAGATTGAGCGACCAAACTGCAGAAACTATTTATTTACATTCCCACAGTATGTTTAAAGCATACAGAAGAATTGAAAGAAATCCAAAATTCTGACAATTCTAGCACAGAAAATGAGGCTTTGTGCACAGGATCGTTTTTCAAGTCTACTAAATTTTCTTCTTCTCTGTTAATGTTAAATACTCTCGTATCTTGCGAAAGGATTGATGACCCACTCCTACATTTGATCACGCCGTGCATTTGATAATCAAGTGAAAGAAAATACTTTGAAAATGAAACAGAAAGATTTTCTACTGTCTTCTGCACTTCTGACAAAATTTTAAATTTGTTTGGAGAAGCTTCTAGGCCTGGAAAGCAATCAAGCTGCGAGTTTTTAACTTTTTTAGTCACAGTGAGAACTTGTCAATGAAAGACTTTAATTTGCCTAACAATTTTTTTTCTAGACTAATTCAGTGCAATTAGTATAAAATTCAATAAAATATCATTTTTTCTTTTGTGTGTCTTCTACCAATCCTTCGCGGCACACTTGGAATCTCTTGCGGCGCCACTACTGTGCCGCGGCACACGGTTTGACAGACACTGATTTACAGTAATTAAAATTTCAATTTGATAATAAGATAGAAGTGCATACAACAAACGAAAAAAACTGAATGGTTTTGAAAACACTAGTCTCAAAAGGCAGTGAATAATGGATAACTTAAGCGAAGCCACTTATGTTCTAAACTTAAGGAGATGTTTCAGCTTTAGCATGACGGAGTAGCATTATCGCTCTAAGATCCTGAATTAATAAGTAAATTTCGTTGCACTCCGTTACTGAAGCGTTATCCCTATAATTAATTCATGAGTAAAAGCTGAAGCAAAGCTGCTTTTCACAATACACAGTTGTTGAAGTGCAGCATTTTCATTAGTAGTGCTGATAATTAGCACGGAAGCAGCAAATAAATGTTAATAAATTGATTATGTTGCTATTATCAGTGTACTAAATTTATTAAACATGTAAGTTAGTATAAAACAATGTCGAGTACCTGTATTCAAAAAACAGTGTTACGGTTAAAACAGTGCATTTGAGATACTGAACAAAGGATAAGATAACTGACGGCTTATTCTGGCAGAAGAGAATGATTTATGATGTGAATTTATGAGGATATATTAAATGAGTTTGTATAAAGCCTATAAGCCTATCACTCTTGCGATTTTTTGATTTATTAATGCAGGGGAAGAGCAATAGAAATTTTTTTAAAAATCCAGATAGACCTCTTTTACTAATAGGTTAATAAACTAAAAAGATCTGATTCCACAACAGCTGATACATTTTGGAATTTAAGGTGTTAGATTCTGGAAATGTACTATTTGAGGGATATTACATAAAAACAAGGTTGTGAAAGTATGCAAAGCCTCTTGTGGGGCAGGTTCCGTTGTGTAGAAGGAGCTTAAACATTTCAAACCCTAGAGAGCTACTTAAGACAAAAGGTCGGCTTGGAATGCGGGGAGATAAAAGGACAGTTAGGTGTATGCTCCTGTATGAAATTATAGTGACTAAAAGTCATAACTTACAGAAAATCGCCAAGAATATAACAATAAATAATAACTAATATTTAAAGGAATTGTTTTGGGAATCCTGTTAGAGAGAAAGGGTTAGGAAAAATAACTCTTATGTTTTACAAGAGAGATTTCCAAAATCTGTATTTCTGCGTCAGTAGTGACAATCTGCTGAAATACATCATTACTTCTGGTTACGCTTGCAAAATAATAGTACCATATGTACAATTCTAAAACCCCAAACAATTCTTCATCCTAGATTTTAATACTTAAATTTCAAAATATATTGACCAGTCACTTTGCCATAAGACGGAATATTAAACTCATTTAATTTTAAGGTGTAGGAAGATGTAAAATGTAATGTGAGTATAAAGACACTTGGACAAGAAGTTTCACATTTTCCCTATGGGAGATCAGAACAATCGCATTAAAGCGAAGCTATTGAACGTAAAAAATCGTTTTGCTATTTGTACATTTAAGTGACAGAAATTGTTGACATGTAAAAATTTGTGGAATAACTAATTAACATTAAATATGATTTATAGATTTATAGAAAAGTAATACAATGTTACATTGCCGTTTACTTTGTTGTTTCACTAGCATTGGAGTAAATAAATCTTACGACACTTGAAAGTTCAAAGACGTATATAGGTCACCCTTACATTCGCATTCTGCTGAGTTCAAAGCAACCCGGAAAAGTTCCTGACATTCAGATATAAAATGCATCGAAGCATTCAGTGATTCGAACTCTGTCAACAGAATCAGACGTTGTAAAATACAATACAGCTCCAGTCAACTTTTAAGTTTGCAGATAAGGATTATTGCAACCCCCATTTGATTTCGCTTGTCTTCCTTCTGTATGTTTAGTTCGCATTTAAACATTCATATAAGGTTCCATAACTCTTGTTATATAGTTACCACCAAGGCACCAATTGGTACAGAAAAAACATTGCAACCTCTCGTTACAGTAATTTCTACTTTTATACTTCTCAATATAAAATCAGCATCAAATTCTTTAGTTGACAGAGGAATTTTCAGATGAAAATTTCACTCAACCAATATAAAACATATTTCCCAAATACTTCCAGATAATAATTACCCTTAACATTGCATCAAAACAAATATTAATAAACGCCTTAACAAATTAAAACATAGTAACTTTCCAATCCCATCAGTTTCACTACATATACCACCCCCTAAGCTTCAACTAAATAAAAATAAAAATACAAATCATAACTTTCCTTTCATTTACTCATCAATTCCTTATATTCCACAACGATCAGAACAACTAAACAAAACTTTAAAACATTTTAATATTCATAGTTTTTTCACAAACAATAATACCCTTAAAAAACAAATCTATACCAATTTAAAAGATAAAATTAATTCAGACCTTCGTTCAAACGTTATCTATTCAATTCCCTGTAACGATTGTAATATACTGTATACATATAGGACAAACAAAACAATATATTAAAACAAGTTTAACTCAACATAAACTTTCTATTAAAAAAAATAGTATATTATATTATTAGGAGTAGAAAGAGTTCTTTTTGTGTTGAGCTCATATTGCGGCCGAGGCGCACGCGCCGAGGCTGTGCAAGTGAGCGAAACACAAATAAGACGTTCTACTCCGAATAATATATACTATTTTTTCTTCAAGTGTAAAAATATTCTGTTGCTGTAAATAAATATTTCCTAAAAAGTCATTTCCACAGGACAACGCTCTCCCCTCTACCAACCTTGGGGGCGGAGCTATGGGCAAAATACTGCCGTTGCCATGGATACGTAAACACGTCATTATTGTACTAGTAACATTATTTTCATTTTTTGACTATTAACAAAATGACTTCCTTCTACATAGCCAGTTCTGTACAACAATACGGATATTATGATACGCTTGAAGAAAAAAAACTTTAACTCCTCAAAAACCAAACACAGCTTTATCAGACCACGCTTACGATAATTTATATACTTAATTATAATTTTCAATCCACTTCTACTATATTACATTCTGAAAGAAACCTCAAAAAAGATTATTCTTAGAAAGTATCTCCATAAAAAAATCTCCTACTTTAATTAATTATAGATCTGGTACAGACAACTTAAATTCTAATTATGATAATTTACTAATAGTTATTTAAGTTTAACCTCGAGTTTAACAAGACAGAAAAGTAGCAGATTTACTGCCGCAGTTGGTGAAACCAGCCAAGGCAGAAAGTAAATCTGCATTTCTGCCGTGTTGAATATATAGTTTTTTCGACGATTGTTTAGATTCAACATTAATTTAACGATTATTTTTAATATTTTTGATGCTATTAGTATCAGCAAGCATCTGTTGCTTACTGGTTGCTATGAAAAAACAAACCTCAGCAGTGTCTTTCTATTTGTTGTGAATAAAATAGTTTAATTTTGTTAATTAGTAAATATTAATTAATTTGTAATATATTTACAATAGAAAATAATGGACAAATGTTCACCCCATCGGAAATTAAAGAAATCGTGAAAAATATGGAAAATGTAATTATTAAAAATTTCAAATTTGTTTGTTTTTCACAGCAACTTGATTTTGAATGCTACTGTAAGCAAAAGTGAAACTTTGGAGCCAGTCAATTGTTAGTCAACGCATGCTTTTACTGTTAATCGGAGAAAAAATAGTTTTTTAGTTTTTCATTTCACATTTTACAAAATTTGTTTTTATAATCTCACTTAAATAGAAATATGTATACCGTGTGTCCCTGGGAAGACGGAACATAGGGGATCTTATAATGCTAATTTTTTTAAATGATCCACGAGTGCTTTGAAGCATTCGCCTTGAAACAATTACACGAATGTCACCGACCGTTAACGATTTCCATGCCGATCATGTATGACCGTCTCCAGATCAACATTTTTGTTTGTTTTAAATGTCAAAGACAATAATCACAGACAATAATTAAAGGTTATGTTCATGTTAATTTTTTTTAAATGGGGTCCTGCCTTAGCTGAAGTACAGTTTAGAGCTGACAATCAGTAATCCCAGTTAAATTACATGTGAAATGTGAAAATTTACTTTAATAGGATGATCTTGATGTATGAACCGAAGAATTTGATACGACAATCAGCTTTATGATGAAACATGCTACAATGCTAATTGCATAAGACTGTATTAAGATGAAATCAAAGAAAAAGCGAATATTAATATCAGTTAGTGTGTACGAAATGAAATCTTTATTTCTACGGCAATTTAATGTGATCAAATAATTGTTACATTAAAAGTATTTGATTTTTAAGGAGCCGGATTCTTGCATACCACAAAGGAAATTTTTCTAACACAGGTCCACAGCATTATTTTATGTACCTACTAATATAATTTTCGTAATTTCATTTTCAGTTTCTAATAATGCGTAACTTCCGAAAAGCCTTAATTGTTCACCTAATCCATCATAATCTGAAAAAGATCTTAGAACCATAACGTCAACTGCAAACAAATTATTTTGTATTTATTACCTTTATAATAATGATACCCAGTCTCATTTAATTTAATTAAAACACTATCTACATTTTACATGAACCAATTATTTGAGCAAATAATTAATAATTTTATTTCTAACTGATTTTCAAGAGCGCGGCTGTCAATTCGTAGGTATTGTAAATAATTGTTGAATCGTTTGTTAGTATAACGCACGCACGTATTACATTTGTATTAGCAAGCGCGTTAAACAGCTGACATAACGACGTCAACGCTTCCACCAAATAGAAATTCAAAGCACTCGTGGATCATTTTAAAAAATTACCATTGTAAGATCCCTATGTTCCGTCTTCCCAGGGACACACGGTATGTTACGGCTAAAGTGTAAACTTGGATAGTTTATAAACTAACTGGCTACTATAGAAACTAACCAAACGCTTGGTTATTTTAGTGAAAAACAAAATTTCCACTAAATTAGCAGTAAACTTGGTTAGTTTGTAAACTAGCCAGTTAGTTTATAAGCTATCCAAAAACGTTGGTTAATTTACTGATCTCGTTTAAAGTAAATAAAATAACCAATGTTCTTGGTTAGTTTATAAACTAGCTATTTTACACTGGCTAAAATAAACATTTTTCTTCTGGTAATTCAAAATAGCCAGTTTCTTGGCTAGTCTGCAAACTAACCAAACTATAATGTTCAATTAATTTTCTTTGGCTAGTATACGGTCCAACGATTATTATTTTGTATAGGTATACCTTAATTCACACGTAGTCTCATGTTACATTATTTATTGTGCACAAAAAATATAAACTACAAAAATTTGAACATTTGAACGGAAAAAAGGAAATATACGACTGACTACTATCAATAAGTAATTAACAGCACAACGGAAATACCGTGCTTTGAAGAAACTCATTGGGGGTTGGCTGTGACCAAGGCTGTGATAGATTCTAAATTGACAATATCAACTTTGATAAGTTGACTTTAAGAATAACAATTCGCAAAATTTGTTATTACACACTGCCTTTCTATCATAAATGTTGTGATAGTTTGGTTAGTTTGCAGACTAGCCAAAAAATTGGCTATTTTGAATCATCAGAAGAAAAGTGTATTTTAGCCAGTGTAAAATAGCTAGTTTATAAACTAACCAATAACATTGGTTATTTTATTTACTTTAATCGAGATCAGTAAATTAGCCAAGGTTGTTTGATAGTTTATAAACTAACTGGATAGTTTGCAAACTAGCCAAAATTGCAGCTTATTTACTGGAAATTTTGTTTTTCACTAAAATAATCAAGCGTTTGGTTAGTTGCTATACTAGCCTGTTAGTTTATAAACTATCAAAGTTTACACTTTAGCCGTAACATATATAAAAAATAAACAAAGAATCTTCATAATAATTAATACTTTATTATTAAGAACCTTTTTTCAAACCTTTGACTTTGCATTTATTATTTTTAAATTTTAATACTTTCGCTCCCCTTCATATTTCCTTCAAATACAAACACGTTTTACGTTCTTACAGAAAAACGTCGCATACTTCCTTCTTCACCTTCATATTGAACCACCTTGCAATACTATATTAACAAGTAAAATAATTTTATTGTGTTAATCAAATTAATTATGCTTACAATATTGATAGAAATTGGGTGAATTAATAAAGATAATTAGAATAATCATTGACATTTATTCTATTAAACATATTAGATACAAACTCTCAAAAAACAACATATATAATTCAACTATTATATATTTCATAGCAATCTTCGAGTATATAAACTAACACTTCCCCTTAATCGAATATTATTGTACAGATTTTAATCCTAACTGTTTCACATATAATTCATGTTTGTTAGCTGATCCCCATGTGATAGTCTTTCATCTATTCTGGTTTACGTCGATCTCGCCTTGGTTTCAGATCAAATTCTTCTAGCTAGAGGATCATCAACCTGAACAAGTGCATCAGATACATAATCACCTGTCCGAGTAAATAATCTTCTCAAAATTCTCATTTTTATTTTCACATTGCTCTGAAATGCTTTTCGAACTTAATGCTTCCCCTGAACTTTGAATTACATTTTCAAATTCATAGTTAACATCATTTTCAGGTTCTTCTTGAACTTTTAGTTTTGAAATTAGATTAATTTCTTTGACAGATTCCATAGGTTTTTCTTCCATATCTTCAAGGAATATTATATCCCGAGCTTTAATTACTTTTCCTGGTTTACGAGCATCTGCGAGTCTATACCCCTTGGTGTGTTCGCAATAACCAATCATAATATACTCCTTTGATTTTACATCAAGTTTCTTTCTTAATTCATTTGGTATATGAGCATAAGCTTTGCATCCAAACACTCGCAAATTGCTCAAGTCTACATTTGAATCCGACCATATTTCCTCAGGCGTTGCTCCAGGAACTGCAACAGTTGGACTACGAATCTTAAGGTATATTGCTGTCATTACTGCTTCACCCCAATACCGTTTTATTAGTCCTGAGCCCTGCAACATAGATCTAGTTTTCTCTATTAAAGTACGGTTCAATCTTTCAGAAACACCATTCTGCTGAGGCGTATATGGCACAGTAGTTTCATGAATAATACCATTAACTTTCAGAAAACATTCAAATGCTTTGTTACAATATTCTAAACCATTATCTGTTCTTATACTTTTTTAATTTTTAAATTAGTTTGATTCTCTACTAATTCTTTAAATTCAATAAATACATTCAATACTTGTGTCTTTGCTTTAAGTAGATAACCAAAACTTTTTCTTGAGAAATCATCTGTCAATGTGAGTAAATAACGAGCTCCACCCCAAGTATCTTCAGACATCGGGCCACACAAGTCTGAATGAATCAATTCCAATATTTGTTTGGATTTTACCTTTTGGAAAGAAATTTCTTCTCTGTTTCCCTTCAATGCATGAAATGCAACTTTTCATTAATTTGTCTTCTTGAAAATGTATGCCTGTAGCCAAACCCTTTTTCAGCATAATCATACTTTTCAGGCTCATATATCCTAGGCGCTTGTGCCATACATCTTGCGATACATTTAATGTCGTCAGTGCTGATTCTTCAAACGTTGCCAACGCAGGAGACTCTTTGAATATCTGAGACAATGGCTTTATAGATTGGTCCAGTCTATAAACCCCACCAATATTTGTTGCTGATACTTCAATTTTTCCTTCAATTTTGCAGTAGTTGTTAATTGGTTCTCTGCATATCATCAGTGCCGTCTTAGGAATTTGAGCACCTCTGGGCTAAAAAAAATTGGCGCCCTGGTCCAGTTGACATTAGATTGAACAATAATGGAATAATACATAAATAAAAATTATTTTTTTACAAAACTCTCTCCTTTAAAGAAATTAGAAATCATGAAATATTTTTTACTTACATTGAATCACAATTTTAACGCTTATATTAGTGGGTATGAAAGGAAACATACTGATCGAGAAAAATAGTTGGTTGCTTTTCAACTTTAAAATTTAAATTAAATAGCAAACAAAATTTCAAACATTCTCAGTTCTTCGGCGCCCTTGGATCAATGGCGCCCCTGGGCTATAGTCCATTTAGCCCAATGGATAAGGAGGCACTGCATATCATATATTTACTAGTGCTTTTTAAGAAACTCTTTGGTAAGTTAATTTTTTTTAATTTATTACTATCTCTACGTTTTAGGATAATTTTCTTACAATTTTATAAAAAAAATTTCAATTTTTTAACCATCTATTGTACTTGCTTTTTTTATATTTTAAATCTTTCATTTAATATAATGTAATTAATCTTAATATTTAAAACAAATTTTGAAATTTTGTGTTCTGAAGAAGCATTTTTAAAAAAATTCGAAACATTAACCTTAATCGATTATCTAATTAAATATGCTATTTTGCCTTCTTCTATGTGTTTTCAATTTCTACCATATTGATTTTCATTTTTTTTTTCTCTGAATGTACGTTAGATTTATCTTCTTGAAGGAAGAGGAAGAAAAGAAAAAATGACAATATTTAAATTGGTTGCTGAAAAAACATTTTTCTTTACTTGTATTAAATTTATTCAGCCGTAAAATTTTTCATTATAAGCTTTTGCTTATACCTAAATATTAGCTAATATTATTTTCATTGAAAGAGCTAAAACGGCGCATCTACAACGGACGAATAATTAAGTGCATGAACATAAAACAAGAACCAGGGAAGTGAAACTAACCAACGCAGTAAATCTGCATTTCTGCTGTGTACATATAATTTTTTCGCCGATTGTTTACATTTAACATTAAATAGATATTCATTTTTACTGTTCTGTATGTTATTAGAATTAGTATCAACAAGTATCTGTTGCTATGTAGTTCTTATTGGTACGATAAAACAAACTTCATAAATGACATTCTATTTGTTGTGACTACAATAGTTGAATCTTGTTAATTAGTAAATAATAAGTAAATAATAATGAATTTATTAATTTAATTAATTCATTTAATTTATTTACAATGGAAAATGACAAAAAAATGTTCACCCCATCTGAAATTAAACAAATGGTGAAAAAAGTGGAAGCAAAATTTAATATTTAAAAGTTTCAAATTTGCTTGTTTTTCGCAGCAACCTTGTTTTTGGATGCTACTGTCAGCAAAAGTGGTATCTTGCTGGTGAGCAGGAATTTCCGTAAACGTGATATGTAATGTAATCGGCCCATCTTTAGAGATATGAAAAACCACACGCATCTAATTCCTTGTACCTATATCATTATAATTTCATAAAGCTGAATTGAATTTGCCCTTTTTTTTTCTAACTACAATAACTGGATGTTTCAATTAAATATAGAGAATAACGTTTAATTTCGAAACTCACAAATGGAAACAGATACGAAGAGATTGCCCTTTATCCTTTTGATCCTTACTGAAAACGTTTTTCCTTCGCAGGTAAGACGAGAGTTCGGATAAGAGGACGGTACTTCAAATGAAGATATACGGTAGTCTATACAGTAAGTTGTTTTTAAATTAACTTCTGTAAGCTTACAAAAGCTCTAGAATACGCTTTACCACTGGCCGACACATATTTTTCTTAAACAACGATAACTTTGCAATGCTTCCGTATTTTATAACACCCCCACAAAAGTTAGCAGAACCGTGTGAACAAAATTAAATGCATGAATAGTAGGTACAGAGTTTTTATGTAACTACTTTTATGAAAATGATAATAAATAAAAAATAATAACTAATTTTTATATTAATAATTAAAATTTATAAGAAAAACCCAAAATTGTAGTTTGAAATACCTTTGTTAGTTTACCGCAATTAATGATTGATTTATGTTGTCCTGTTCCGATGGTAATTTTGGAAAATTCGTAGAGCATTTAGTAGTCGTGGAAGTTAAAATAAAGTATCTGAAAACCTGCTTAAAACGTAATATACTGGAAAAGTGAGACAGTTTAATTTCACAAACGAAGAATTACTGGAAGAATATTTAGCATACAATATCAAAATATAGTTAGTGTTCCTGGATTATTATACATACACGACAAAGTACTACGTCATAAACTGTAGGAAGTATTACATACAGGATGGCCAATAGGATGGCCTTTGATAAACATTTAATTCCAGCAGTGCAAAAAATTTGTTTCCACCGATTTCTGAAGAAAATGCACGCAGAGGCCAAAAGTGGCTTAGAACTTTACGACTTTACTTTTTGTGGTGGTACTCCTGGAATTGCTACGGTTGACTTCCCTAACACCCTGCATAAGAGGAACGTCTCAACGCCTTATCTATGTAGTAAAAGAAATGTATCTCAATGTCGGAACATACAGTTTGTCCGGAAACAACGTTCCGTAACTTCTGAGATGATTCTACATCCAAAAATATGAAGAAAAGTTCTCATGAACAGGGGTCCGGAAAAGCTTTCTAACGGAGCTACGGCTCTTTGAAGATGGGCCTCAAAATGTGTTGTTTTATTAATTAGTTAATCAATACACCCTATCCGTTACGCACGCCCCTGGCTTTTTTTCTATTTTTAACATTACCAAACTATTTCCAGTACCAAATATACCCTGGGTACCAAATTTTATCAATCTCGTTTCAGTATTGATTAACTAATAATTAATAAAACAACACATTTTGAGGCCCCTCTTCAAAGAGCCGTAGCTCCGTTAGAAAGCTTTTCCGGACCCCTGTTCATGAGAACTTTTCTTCATATTTTTGGATGTAGAATCATCTCCCGAAGTTACGGAACGTTGTTTCCGGACACCCTGTATTCACTTTCAGCGGTGAAGAAAAACGAGAATGCATTAATGCAAGGTTGGTGTTTGTTCCCTATATTATTTAATTTATAGGTAAACGCGACTCCACTCAAACTCAACAATAGAGCTTGGGAATCCAAATTGCATATGTAATATATAATCTCTTTTCGCCATTAAAATTCACACGACAGGAGCGCGCCCTTGCGCCATGTAGAACGTTATTGTTGCTGTCCTCAACGTCAAAATTCGTGTCGGTACTTTAGAATAAACAATCGACCGGATTTGATTCAATGGAACCACGTATGCATTGAAAATGCCCTCCCCAAACGAAAAGATATACAGCGTTTTAAAACCACCATGCTCTTCGCAGGTAGTCGCCTTCGTTATGTAGTTAGATTAATCTAAAGTTAAGTAATATGACCAAAGTCGTAGAGTTGAGGCTTCTCTTCTCTCTGGCGAGTTACTGACGAAAAATAACTAATATAGAAACTAGAGCTAAGGATTCCTCAAGGTGTACATTTATTGCATACTTTATTAAAATAAAGTATGCAATAAAACAAAAAGTTCAGTTATAATGTACGCCTTGAGGAATCCTTAGCTCTAGTTTCTATATTAGTTATTTTTCGTCAGTAACTCGCCAGAGAGAAGAGAAGCCTCAACTCTCTTCGGTTTGGGGAATTGTGAGTTACTGTCATTTATGATTAAAAGTTTAAATTATGGAGGTAGATTGAAAATTTTGGGGTGGAATAGCTCCTCAAACGCTAGCTATTTCTATTGAAAATATAAAAGTATGACATATTTTATACAAAAACGTGAATGGCATGCGTTTGTTTATAGGTTCAGGCTTTCTTAAGGAACCCACCCTCCTTTCACTATAACACGTAAACAAGTACTTGCAGCTTCCTTCAGTGTAAGGAATACTTAAATATCGACTAAATTACGGGCATTTAATTAACAGGTAAAATAAAATCTGAAGTTTGGATACAGTAGCGTCAAGTAAATTTGGACAAAGGGGTACAAAATGTTATAACGAATTCGACTTATTTCGTACTCACCTTGTACTACAACATATTTACTAATGCCCGTATTTATAGTGACTACTTCAGGGTGCCTTATGTTTTCCTTACTTGAGGACATCTAAACAAATCATTAGCGCTAAGTTTTTATAAACCAACCTTTGGCAATACCCGCAACAGAAAGCCTCAATTTTCTTCGATTTAGGGAATTGTTGTGATTTATGTCATTTGTGATTAAAGTTTTAAAATTATGGAATTAGATTGAAAATTTTCGATGGAATGGTGCCTGAAACATAAACTATTTGTATTAAACTACGTTTTGGTTTCTTGGTTTCTTAAGCAAAAGGTTCGTTTAATTAAACTCTGATGTCGGATTCCCGAAATTTTGCCCTTGCTAATATTTTTTTTATGTATTCATATCGAACCATGACCAATCGCCTGATGCTGTCGAAGCACTTCGTTCATCGGCCATATGTTGGGCTATCTAAGCGCGCACCCCACCTAAATTATTGGTAAATACTGTAATGTATTAACTGCACTAACTTTGTTGTCATACAAAGTAATCTAAATATAGCTATTCCATAACAGCTTTTGGAAACTAATTGTAATACATCTTAGAACCAACTTATAACCCCTAATAGTATATAAATAAGGAGTGTTGTGGAACACTTAGCCCCATAAGAAACACATGTAAAACGAAATAGGCTGTTTTTCGGTTTTTGATACTGGTCTGGCCGTCCACAGATGGCGCTATCATTACATCACTTTTATTCTCAAGGTGCATGAAAAAATACTACTTTTTGCGTAACTAATTGTTAATTTAGCACTTTGTTTCATATTTTGATTGATTGATCTAATTAATTTATGTAATTTATGACTTTGATTGACTGGATTAATTAAATTCTTGTTTAATTCGTGGAATTTCGGGAATTCATTCGCGGGTTGATTGACCTGATTAATTTAATTGATATGTGTATGTGTATGTAATTAATTTTTATTGATGTAATTAATTTTGATCGAGCCGCGGGGTTGATTCAAGGTTCGGTTTTACATCCGGTCTGGCCGTCCACGTATACGAGGTATCAACCCGCCCTCAGGGCATTAATTTCGCACTTTGATTCATATTTTGATTGATTGATCTAATTAATTTATGTAATTTATGACTTTGATTGACTGGATTAATTAAATTCTTGTTTAATTCATGGAATTAATTCACGGGTTGATTGACCTGATTAATTTAATTGATATGTGTGTGTGATCTAATTAATTTTTATTGATCTATTTAATTTTGATTGAGCCGCGGGGTTGATTCAAGGTTACGCCTCCTTTAGAAATATGAAATACAAAACTGCAAGTCGAGACGTGTTTACAGTTTAAAAACATGACGTCATCAACCTTCAATGAGTAAGAGTGAGATAACAGACATTCAAACAGAGATGGAAATAGTAATTTAAATAGAAATTTTGAAGTAGGTCTTAAAGATTATATGGAAAGTCCCTTTAGTGATTTGTATAGCTTAAAATATCTTAAAGGAATTTTTACCTAATTTCATACTTTTCGTACTTTGGTTGGCCTGTGAGTTTAATTGACGCATTGAATCGTTATCCTTAGACATTAGAAACTTTCTACACTTTGCTGCATTTAAATAATTACTCAAAAATATTAAGATAAATATTTATCTTTAGGAGAATTAAATCAGGAAATAAAAAACTCAATTCATAAAACATTTTATTGTAGGAAATACAAATACACTAGAATTATTATTTCTATCATATTTATCTCTAATCTAATAGTTAAATTAACAATGAATATTTTTTCCAAAAAATGAAAAATCATTTTCCTATAATATTAATTATTTTACAGATTACCATAAAGGAAGTTGTTATCATTTACGTCACCACTGACATTTAAAATATGATTTTTATATAAAATTATAACATATGTAATATTACAACAAATACGTTCTTATATGACCTTCAATAGGATTACGACAAATAGGGCATTTTGATAGACGCATTATAGAAGGGGGCGCATACACAGAAATGGCCACAAGAGCTTATTGTTAATGTAACTGAATTGATCAAACAAACTTTACATAGGAACTGATTTGACCCTCGATCAACTATTTCCTGGGATGCAGAATTCAATGATTTTAATTCATTTTCATGGGGTGCTGAATTCACTGATTCTAATTCATTTTCCTCAGGCGGACATTCACGCTCAGGGTAGCTGTTGGGTCTATACTCAAAATAATTATCCCTCAATATGAATGCCGAATGAGCAATTAGGACTCCAATGTATATGATCCCCCATAGGAGTGTCACCTACAGTCCAATCGCATAGTGCAATCTAATAGTTAAATTAACAATAAATATTTGTTTCAAAAAATTAAAAATCATTTTCCTATAATATTAATTGCTGGGTTGATTCAAGGTTACGCCTCCTTTGGAACTATGAAATACAAAACGTATTTTTTCTACAGGTCGAGACATGTTTAAAAGTGGGTTCTCACTACGTACATGTCCTGGATAATACAAGTATCATACAAGTATTTAAAAAGTCTAGAAAAATTTCAGATATGTTTAATACAAGTTGTAGATTTTCAGAAGTATGCAACTGCATTTGTTGGTGTATAGGACATGTATTATACAAGTACGGCCGATCCGAAGTGGATGGAAAACACATACATGTCTGACAACTTGCGACTGCACATTACGTATTTTCAAAGCCTTCTATAGTGTTTTATCGCAAATGGAGTGGTCAAAAGAGAACACAATTCAATTAGTTGAATTTTTAAGGCAGAATGAAGTATTATTGATCGAAACGCAAAAAACGATGCACTTCGTTCGATTACTGATAATTTAAAATTCAGCGAAATAGATGTGGATAAAAAAGTTTCTACTCCACCACCTTTGCCTTCTTTTGGGACTTTCATTATTATTACTTGCTAATCGAAAATTAAATAACTTGACGCGGCAGAAACAAACATATAAGTTCTTCGTTTGAAGCCATTTTGTAAACAACTTTACAATACAATGTGAACCAGTAATGTTTTATACATTATCTACTACTTGTATTTAAAAATGTATAAGACTTTGTTTATGATAAATTTGAGAAAGTATTATACAAGTATAATACATGTATGCCAATTTATCCCAGACTTGATGGTAATGTAAACCCCGCTTAACAGTTTAAAAAACATGACGTCATCTTCGAACCCTCAATGAGTAAGGGTGGGGGAAAATTGTGATTTTAATTGACGCATTGAATCTTTATCCTTAGAGATTAGAAACTTTCTACACAGGGTTTTTGATGTACTTAAATAATTACTTGAAAATATTCAGATAAATATTTATCTTTTGGAGAATTAAATCAGGAAATAAAAAACTGAATTCATAAAACATTTTATTGTAGGAAATACAAATACACTAGAATTATTATTTCTATCATATTTATCTCTAATCTAATAGTTAAATTAACAATAACTATTTTTTTCAAAAAATTAAAAATCATTTTCGTATAATATTAATTATTTTACAGATTACTGTAAAGGATATTGTTATCATTTACGTCACCACTGATATTTAAAACATGATTTTTTATATAAAATTATAACATAGGTAATATTACAACCAATACGTTCTTATATGACCTTTAATAGGATTACGACAAATAAGACATTTTGATAGACGCATTATCCAAGGGGTGCATACACAGAAATAACCACAGGGGCTTAATGTTAATGTAACTGAATTGATCAAACAAACTTTACATAGGAACTGATTTGGCCCTCGATCAACTATTTCCTGGGATGGAGGATTCAATGATTTTAATTCATTTTCCTGGGGCAGACATTCACGCTCAAGGTAGCTGTTGGGTCTATACTCAATATAATTATCCCTCAATATGAATGGGCAATTAGGACTCCAACGTATATGATCCCCGTCCCCCCATAGGAGTGTCACCTACAGTCCAATCGCGTAGTGCAACTCCGCAAAATTCACATTTAACAACATCATACATTCCCATGTTAGAATCCTGATTGAGCTAAATCATGAGGCTTAATGAACTTGCATGACCAATTTCTAAAGGAATTAAACCTATGCGTTTCAAGTTGCATGTCCATGGCTACTGAGGTTTTATGAATTGAAAATTCTACTTATCCACCACCCTCCACTAAGAAAAACATAATAATTTATAAAAAAGTTTTTTATTTTTTGTTATATTTTATTATATATAAATATGACATATTTCAATAGAGACCCTAACATTACTACCCAAGTCCTCATTTGCTACTCACATTTTATCATCCAACCATCAATTTAATATTAATTCTGATATTAAAATTTTACACGTTTGTAATAAAGGCCCGAAATTAAATGTTTTGAAAATCTTAGAAATTAATAAAACTTACAAAAATAATCCAGGTTATGTCTTGAAGGAAATAACTAATTTCAGTATTTTTAAACTTAAAATAATTTTACAGTTTCCTGTAATTTTAGTAGATTTCTATTTTAACTTTGTAGATTTCTAGTTCAATTTGTTGCAATTTTTCAAATTTTTCATGATGTGCTGTTTCAATTTTTGTGTTTGTTAAATTTTATAATAATCCTATGGATTTCAGGACATTGGTTCCTCAAACCCATGTTCCTTTTGTGAACCTTTTTATTTAACACTTCATGTTATTTAAAATTTAAATTTTTATGAAATTTTTATTATATTTTACTATTTTTACATCTACCATATGGTAAGTTCTTATTAATGTATTTAGACCTAAGGCTTATTTGTTATACATTTTTAGCATCTGAAGATGCCCTCTTAAGGGTGAAAACGTGAATGCTACTTTAATTATTTTTAAATTTACATCAATTAAATCTGTGGGTTATGACTAAGTGTTTTTAAACCTTCGTTTTATTTCATTCCTAACCCATTTTGTATTCCAATCAATCTTAATAATTTAATATGACATTTGTTATAGCGCATGAGCATACATTTAAATTATGATTAAAACATTTAGGCGGGCTAGGTTTAAGTTTGAATTAAGTTTCTTCAATAGAATGAACTTTATCATACAGAAATTTTTTTAAGTACAAATTACATTTTTCAAGGCCTTTACAATATACTAGATCAACATTAGCAGTATGACATTGTAAAATTTCAGGTGTTTAAACAAGATGTATTAAATTTAAAACATGTCTATGACGATCATGTCGGAACAGATATACCTTTCGAAGAATTCAAAGCCGTATGTGCAAAATGTTGGAAAGAAAAATATGGATTTATTGTGATAGATAGATACTGATTCTAATATTAATATGGGTAGATTTCGTAAGGGTTCAATTGTTATATAAGCATATAAACAGTACCGAGCAGTTCAAGAGCAGTCCAAAGCGGTCCAAAGCAGTCCAAAGCGGTTCAAGAGCGGTTCAAAGCGGTTCGAAGCGGTCCAAGAGCGGTTCAAAAGCAGTTCAAAAGCAGTTCAAGAGCAGTTCAAAGCGGTTCAAGAGCGGTTCAAAGCGGTTCAAAGCGGTTCAAAAGCGGTTCGAAGCGGTTCAAAAGCAGTTCAAAAGCAGTTCAAGAGCGGTTCAAAGCGGTTCAAAGCAGTTCAAAAGCGGTTCAAGAGCGGTTCAAAGCGGTTCAAAGCGGTTCAAAAGAGGTTGAAGAGCGGTTCAAAGCAGTTCAAAAGCAGTTCAAGAGCGGTTCAATGCAGTTCAAAAGCAGTTCAAGAGCGGTTCAAAAGCAGTTCAAGAGCGGTGCAAAGCGGTTCAAGATGGATAAATCAGATATAGAGAGTTAAAGAAAAAATCATTCAGGCCCGCAATTCGATAAAGCACAAGTATGCTGAATTAAGAAAATGTAAACGCTTTGACATCACTCGATCTCGATTGGAATACCAAGAGCCCCCCAGAACATTGGCGAGTACATAGGTAATTACTTCCATGGCATATGCTAGTGCTGTGAAAATTATGAAGTGTCCATTCAATGTTATTTTGGATGAAGAAAGCTATAAAAATTTAATGAACATGACTGACTATATCGGCGCACGTATGGAGTTACTATAGCAGTACGGGTTTACAGAATTTTACAACGCGATGCTTATACATTATGATGGGGACGACAGCCTTTTTGAAAAATTTAAAATATGCACTGTGTAAAATAAAAATGGACCAAATAGGTGTAATATGGTTGAAATGCTTATGTTATATCCAGAAAAAAATATTAGACGATTATATAGCTAGCCTAAAAACTAGTGGTACTCTATCAAAGTCCTAATCATCGTCACGTATACGCGTCGTGTACTGAGTGTAGTAATTTATCGAATTTATAAGTAGAGTGCTTATTAATTAATTAATTAGTTAATTAATTATAATATTTAAAGTTTATATATTTGTAACGCAAGCATTTCTATGCATTTTAAGACTTGTATAAAACTTGCAAGTTCAGTTCACGACTAGGAATAATCAAAACCTTTGTGGTTTGGTCATAAACAAGTTTCGACATAAACAACCTATAAAGTGTATAAAAACGGCTCGCTAGTGTAAGATCACCCTCAATGTTTCTACGTCAAGCGCTTGAAAATAGTTAGTAAAGTCTAGTTTTACCAAATTCACTAAGATATACTCCAGATATAGTCGTTGCTATGAATATGGTTATCAACCACCAGCACCACATCAGACAGGACTTCAAGGAGGTCCTGCTAAACAAATCAAGACAGCTTCGTCGTCGTATCCGGGTGCTTATTTTCATCAATCACCAATTTTTTATCTTGGCGCTGAAGATTTCAAACGTTTTGAAAATGAACCAATGAAAAAATTAATTTAATTGATACGTGTGTATATGGGTGTGTGATCTAATTAATTTTTATAGATTACTTTCAGGGGTTCGTGCAGCTGAGCAAGTGCAGTCTCCAGGTGTTGATCACCCGCGCCTTGATGCTGACCCCCTGCGTCCACAGACCCGTTGGTTTTTAGCTAGACGAAACGCAGTGGCCTGCGTTTCTCGGGGCTGGGGTCGCAAGGGGTCAGCATCAAGGCGCGGGTGATCAACACCTGGAGACTGCACTTGCTCAGCTGCACGAACCCCTGAAAGTAATCTATAAAAATTAATTAGATCACACACCCATATACACACGTATCAATTAAATTAATTTTTTCATTGGTTCATTTTCAAAACGTTTGAAATCTTCAGCGCCAAGTTAAAAAATTGGTGATTGATGAAAATAAGCACCCGGATACGACGACGAAGCTGTCTTGATTTGTTTAGCAGGACCTCCTTGAAGTCCTGTCTGATGTGGTGCTGGTGGTTGATAACCATCTTCATAGCAACGACTATATCTGGAGTATATCTTAGTGAATTTGGTAAAACTAGACTTTACTAACTATTTTCAAGCGCTTGACGTAGAAACATTGAGGGTGATCTTACACTAGCGAGCCGTTTTTATACACTTTATAGGTTGTTTATGTCGAAATTTGTTTATGACCAAACCACAAAGGTTTTGATTATTCCTAGTCGTGAACTGAACTTGCAAGTTTTATACAAGTCTTAAAATGCATAGAAATGCTTGCGTTACAAATATATAAACTTTAAATATTATAATTAATTAACTAATTAATTAATTAATAAGCACTCTACTTATAAATTCGATAAATTACTACACTCAGTACACGACGCGTATACGTGACGATGATTAGGACTTTGATAGAGTACCACTAGTTTTTAGGCTAGCTATATAATCGTCTAATATTTTTTTCTGGATATAACATAAGCATTTCAACCATATTACACCTATTTGGTCCATTTTTATTTTACACAGTGCATATTTTAAATTTTTCAAAAAGGCTGTCGTCCCCATCATAATGTATAAGCATCGCGTTGTAAAATTCTGTAAACCCGTACTGCTATAGTAACTCCATACGTGCGCCGATATTATCAGTCATGTTCATTAAATTTTTATAGCTTTCTTCATCCAAAATAACATTGAATGGACACTTCATAATTTTCACAGCACTAGCATATGCCATGGAAGTAATTACCTATGTACTCTCCAATGTTCTGGGGGGCTCTTGGTATTCCAATCGAGATCGAGTGATGTCAAAGCGTTTACATTTTCTTAATTCAGCATACTTGTGCTTTATCGAATTGCGGGCCTGAATGATTTTTTCTTTAACTCTCTATATCTGATTTATCCATCTTGAACCGCTTTGCACCGCTCTTGAACTGCTTTTGAACCGCTCTTGAACTGCTTTTGAACTGCATTGAACCGCTCTTGAACTGCTTTTGAACTGCTTTGAACCGCTCTTCAACCTCTTTTGAACCGCTTTGAACCGCTTTGAACCGCTCTTGAACCGCTTTTGAACTGCTTTGAACCGCTTTGAACCGCTCTTGAACTGCTTTTGAACTGCTTTTGAACCGCTTCGAACCGCTTTTGAACCGCTTTGAACCGCTTTGAACCGCTCTTGAACCGCTTTGAACTGCTCTTGAACTGCTTTTGAACTGCTTTTGAACCGCTCTTGGACCGCTTCGAACCGCTTTGAACCGCTCTTGAACCGCTTTGGACTGCTTTGGACCGCTTTGGACTGCTCTTGAACTGCTCGGTACTGTTTATATGCTTATATAACAATTGAACCCTTACGAAATCTACCCATATTAATATTAGAATCAGTATCTATCTATCACAATAAATCCATATTTTTCTTTCCAACATTTTGCACATACGGCTTTGAATTCTTCGAAAGGTATATCTGTTCCGACATGATCGTCATAGACATGTTTTAAATTTAATACATCTTGTTTAAACACCTGAAATTTTACAATGTCATACTGCTAATGTTGATCTAGTATATTGTAAAGGCCTTGAAAAATGTAATTTGTACTTAAAAAAATTTCTGTATGATAAAGTTCATTCTATTGAAGAAACTTAATTCAAACTTAAACCTAGCCCGCCTAAATGTTTTAATCATAATTTAAATGTATGCTCATGCGCTATAACAAATGTCATATTAAATTATTAAGATTGATTGGAATACAAAATGGGTTAGGAATGAAATAAAACGAAGGTTTAAAAACACTTAGTCATAACTAAAGCTTGGATTATATGCTCTAAAAAATCGTAAAATATGCATGCAAATATGCACTAAAAACAGTTGAAATATGCATTTGTATATGCAAAATAAAAACACATTTTTTATTTTTTTTTCATTTATTCTACAATAATTGACACCCCATTATAAAACACATAAAAACACAAAAAACAATAAAAAAAATATTAATATAATAAAAGCGTTACACAAGTTAAAATTTAGTCTATACACTCTTTGCAATACGTGTCTACGCTTGAACTTATTAAATATTTTTCTAAATTATCAATACTAAAACATTGTCTTCGATCATTTAATAAATGTTTGTAACTTGAAAATGTGCGTTCAATTTCGCATGAAGTTACAGGTGCGTACTTAAAAAGCCGCACATTGTAAAGGTAATTTGCAAACAGATAATTCCCAGAGCTCATTAAAAGGAATTTTAATTACTTGAAAATAAAAATTAAGATTCTTTAAGGGAAAATACCCTTGAATATGCACTATAACATTTTGCATATGCATTTATTAAAAATTTGGCAAAATATGCATTTATGCATTATAAAAAACACAAAAAAGCACTTTAAAACAATGAAATTCATATAGAAACAAAATTTTACTAAGATATGACTAAAATTAACGATATGCATTTTGCATATAATCCAAGCTCTAGTCATAACCCACAGATTTAATTGATGTAAATTTAAAAATAATTAAAGTAGCATTCACGTTTTCACCCTTAAGAGGGCATCTTCAGATGCTAAAAATGTATAACAAATAAGCCTTAGGTCTAAATACATTAATAAGAACTTACCATATGGTAGATGTAAAAATAGTAAAATATAGTAAAAATTTCATAAAAATTTAAATTTTAAATAACATGAAGTGTTAAATAAAAAGGTTCACAAAAGGAACATGGGTTTGAGGAACCAATGTCCTGAAATCCATAGGATTATTATAAAATTTAACAAACACAAAAATTGAAACAGCACATCATGAAAAATTTGAAAAATTGCAACAAATTGAACTAGAAATCTACAAAGTTAAAATAGAAATCTACTAAAATTACAGGAAACTGAAAATTACTGAAATTAGTTATTTCCTTCAAGACATAACCTGGATTATTTTTGTAAGTTTTATTAATTTCTAAGATTTTCAAAACATTTAATTTCGGGCCTTTATTACAAACGTGTAAAATTTTAATATCAGAATTAATATTAAATTGATGGTTGGATGATAAAATGTGAGTAGCAAATGAGGACTTGGGTAGTAATGTTAGGGTCTCTATTGAAATATGTCATATTTATATATAATAAAATATAACAAAAAATAAAAAACTTTTTTATAAATTATTATGTTTTTCTTAGTGGAGGGTGGTGGATAAGTAGAATTTTCAATTCATAAAACCTCAGTAGCCATGGACATGCAACTTGAAACGCATAGGTTTAATTCCTTTAGAAATTGGTCATGCAAGTTCATTAAGCCTCATGATTTAGCTCAATCAGGATTCTAACATGGGAATGTATGATGTTGTTAAATGTGAATTTTGCGGAGTTGCACTACGCGATTGGACTGTAGGTGACACTCCTATGGGGGGACGGGGATCATATACGTTGGAGTCCTAATTGCCCATTCATATTGAGGGATAATTATATTGAGTATAGACCCAACAGCTACCTTGAGCGTGAATGTCTGCCCCAGGAAAATGAATTAAAATCATTGAATCCTCCATCCCAGGAAATAGTTGATCGAGGGCCAAATCAGTTCCTATGTAAAGTTTGTTTGATCAATTCAGTTACATTAACATTAAGCCCCTGTGGTTATTTCTGTGTATGCACCCCTTGGATAATGCGTCTATCAAAATGTCTTATTTGTCGTAATCCTATTAAAGGTCATATAAGAACGTATTGGTTGTAATATTACCTATGTTATAATTTTATATAAAAAATCATGTTTTAAATATCAGTGGTGACGTAAATGATAACAATATCCTTTACAGTAATCTGTAAAATAATTAATATTATACGAAAATGATTTTTAATTTTTTGAAAAAAATAGTTATTGTTAATTTAACTATTAGATTAGAGATAAATATGATAGAAATAATAATTCTAGTGTATTTGTATTTCCTACAATAAAATGTTTTATGAATTCAGTTTTTTATTTCCTGATTTAATTCTCCAAAAGATAAATATTTATCTGAATATTTTCAAGTAATTATTTAAGTACATCAAAAACCCTGTGTAGAAAGTTTCTAATCTCTAAGGATAAAGATTCAATGCGTCAATTAAAATCACAATTTTCCCCCACCCTTACTCATTGAGGGTTCGAAGATGACGTCATGTTTTTTAAACTGTTAAGCGGGGTTTACATTACCATCAAGTCTGGGATAAATTGGCATACATGTATTATACTTGTATAATACTTTCTCAAATTTATCATAAACAAAGTCTTATACATTTTTAAATACAAGTAGTAGATAATGTATAAAACATTACTGGTTCACATTGTATTGTAAAGTTGTTTACAAAATGGCTTCAAACGAAGAACTTATATGTTTGTTTCTGCCGCGTCAAGTTATTTAATTTTCGATTAGCAAGTAATAATAATGAAAGTCCCAAAAGAAGGCAAAGGTGGTGGAGTAGAAACTTTTTTATCCACATCTATTTCGCTGAATTTTAAATTATCAGTAATCGAACGAAGTGCATCGTTTTTTGCGTTTCGATCAATAATACTTCATTCTGCCTTAAAAATTCAACTAATTGAATTGTGTTCTCTTTTGACCACTCCATTTGCGATAAAACACTATAGAAGGCTTTGAAAATACGTAATGTGCAGTCGCAAGTTGTCAGACATGTATGTGTTTTCCATCCACTTCGGATCGGCCGTACTTGTATAATACATGTCCTATACACCAACAAATGCAGTTGCATACTTCTGAAAATCTACAACTTGTATTAAACATATCTGAAATTTTTCTAGACTTTTTAAATACTTGTATGATACTTGTATTATCCAGGACATGTACGTAGTGAGAACCCACTTTTAAACATGTCTCGACCTGTAGAAAAAATACGTTTTGTATTTCATAGTTCCAAAGGAGGCGTAACCTTGAATCAACCCAGCAATTAATATTATAGGAAAATGATTTTTAATTTTTTGAAACAAATATTTATTGTTAATTTAACTATTAGATTGCACTATGCGATTGGACTGTAGGTGACACTCCTATGGGGGATCATATACATTGGAGTCCTAATTGCTCATTCGGCATTCATATTGAGGGATAATTATTTTGAGTATAGACCCAACAGCTACCCTGAGCGTGAATGTCCGCCTGAGGAAAATGAATTAGAATCAGTGAATTCAGCACCCCATGAAAATGAATTAAAATCATTGAATTCTGCATCCCAGGAAATAGTTGATCGAGGGTCAAATCAGTTCCTATGTAAAGTTTGTTTGATCAATTCAGTTACATTAACAATAAGCTCTTGTGGCCATTTCTGTGTATGCGCCCCCTTCTATAATGCGTCTATCAAAATGCCCTATTTGTCGTAATCCTATTGAAGGTCATATAAGAACGTATTTGTTGTAATATTACATATGTTATAATTTTATATAAAAATCATATTTTAAATGTCAGTGGTGACGTAAATGATAACAACTTCCTTTATGGTAATCTGTAAAATAATTAATATTATAGGAAAATGATTTTTCATTTTTTGGAAAAAATATTCATTGTTAATTTAACTATTAGATTAGAGATAAATATGATAGAAATAATAATTCTAGTGTATTTGTATTTCCTACAATAAAATGTTTTATGAATTGAGTTTTTTATTTCCTGATTTAATTCTCCTAAAGATAAATATTTATCTTAATATTTTTGAGTAATTATTTAAATGCAGCAAAGTGTAGAAAGTTTCTAATGTCTAAGGATAACGATTCAATGCGTCAATTAAACTCACAGGCCAACCAAAGTACGAAAAGTATGAAATTAGGTAAAAATTCCTTTAAGATATTTTAAGCTATACAAATCACTAAAGGGACTTTCCATATAATCTTTAAGACCTACTTCAAAATTTCTATTTAAATTACTATTTCCATCTCTGTTTGAATGTCTGTTATCTCACTCTTACTCATTGAAGGTTGATGACGTCATGTTTTTAAACTGTAAACACGTCTCGACTTGCAGTTTTGTATTTCATATTTCTAAAGGAGGCGTAACCTTGAATCAACCCCGCGGCTCAATCAAAATTAAATAGATCAATAAAAATTAATTAGATCACACACACATATCAATTAAATTAATCAGGTCAATCAACCCGTGAATTAATTCCATGAATTAAACAAGAATCTAATTAATCCAGTCAATCAAAGTCATAAATTACATAAATTAATTAGATCAATCAATCAAAATATGAATCAAAGTGCGAAATTAATGCCCTGAGGGCGGGTTGATACCTCGTATACGTGGACGGCCAGACCGGATGTAAAACCGAACCTTGAATCAACCCCGCGGCTCGATCAAAATTAATTACATCAATAAAAATTAATTTCATACACATACACATATCAATTAAATTAATCAGGTCAATCAACCCGCGAATGAATTCCCGAAATTCCACGAATTAAACAAGAATTTAATTAATCCAGCCAATCAAAGTCATAAATTACATAAATTAATTAGATCAATCAATCAAAATATGAAACAAAGTGCTAAATTAACAATTAGTTACGCAAAAAGTAGTATTTTTTCATGCACCTTGAGAATAAAAGTGATGTAATGATAGCGCCATCTGTGGACGGCCAGACCAGTATCAAAAACCGAAAAACAGCCTATTTCGTTTTACATGTGTTTCTTATGGGGCTAAGTGTTCCAGAACACTCCTTATTTATATACTCCTAATTAGGCATTTAAATCGTAGTTTATTGTTGAGCCACGAGGGAACAAACATTTGATTACTATTTATGATTTCGCTGTTTGAGATGCTGAAGAAGGTTTCACATAAATCAATTACTCCGACAATAGGTTCCAACAGTTAGTCGCTCAATTTACATGTACATCTAATAGGCATGTTAGACACGCACATTCAACTGTAGTACCGTGAAATTTTCCATGTTCTATGTATTACTTGAACAGGAAATTTTGGGAATCGGAAAAAAAGACTGTAGTGAGTTGTATTTCGTCAATGTATGTTTAATCTAATATTTTGGCGAAATCTACATGTTCTCCACTAACATGCGCTTTAAACGGTTGCTGTAAATAATTACTAAAGCAAACCGCCAATAAAGTTATAGCTGTACAAGCAATGATAACACGCATTTATTTAGTCAATCAAAATTATCCAGAAATTGAATGACATCAAATATTTTGCAGCGATTATTCGCCCAAACCAATCAGTGAGACTAATAGAAGAGTATGTTCTTACTCTTCATATTTTACAAACTAGTTTGTATGAAACTAGTTTCCAAACAGTTTTAATAATATTCCGTCTCAATTAAGGAATTTGCACGATGGGGCTCGGCCAACAGAGACAAAAAAATCCAGCATTATTCAAAATAAAAATCGGAATATGTAAAATTAATTAACTTTAGTAATAACATAAACGTAGGATGTTGAATTGGATTATGCACTATACTTATAGGGATTTTCATCCAAAAAATGTTATGTTCATTTATTTTCTCGATTATTGGATATTATCATCCCGATTTAATACTTCTTTCTCTACTCTCTTCTCTCTTAGGCACAGTTTAGCTGTAAAATAATTAGGGGAGAAAATAAATGAGCATAAAGATGTTTTAATTCAAACGTCTATGGTCCATAATACAAATACACAGCTTGTGTAGGAAAATTTCTCACAATTAAACATGATATGATACTATTATTGAGCAGAAATAAGTCTGAGGGACCGTATTATTGCGGCCCATTAAACTTTTTCGCGAAAACTCTCAGAAGCATATCTATATATATTGAAAGCATCTGAACACACACATTTTCGAGAATGTACCAACAGAATCAAACTTCCGTTAATTTATATCCTAAACTTCGAAAACTGAACATAAAGCTTGTGCTTCAAATATAACTTACTTGTTACTTACAAAGCTAAACGAGCTACAGAGTCGTTGATATTTACTGGTTACGGATTCTTGAACCCTTAAAATGCCCTCGTAACCGCTGATACCGGCATGTTTAGAACTTTTGTGCGACTTCCCGAACTGAACTCCAGCAGAAACTTAAACTACACTAAATGTTAGATGTACGGAATAAGCTCAGAATTTATAACTTCTATTGGAAATCAACAGAAAACGTAGGTAAGCAAAACAGATATTAGTAAAATGCAAACTCATGCTGTGTATCTGCGTTTATTTAATATTGAAACTTGTTGTAATACTGTTAATATTAATTTAACAATCATTGCAATAATTATTGTATACATTTTACATCTTCCGCACTGCACATATTTCCTTTTACCACCTGAATATACCATGCCAACTTGGCTGTAGGAACTATAAAAATAGTATGTATTTCTCTAGTTGTGGTGATGGTTGATGACGATAGGACGAAAAAATAACGTCGATATTTTTACGGTTCGATCAGTATGTGGACACTATGAATTATTCAAAATTTCGAATTTAACGTCCCATAACTCAAAAACCTGTTCTCTGGTCAGGTTCTGCAACAACTTATTTGAAAGCCCTTTGCCGGTACTATACCATGAAGAAAAAAATTAATGTAGTAAATTCATAAACGGTTGCAACGGCGGCGCCGGCGCGGCGCTCCTCCAAATATTTTGAAATATTTGAAAATTTATTACAAATAAACTGGCCACGCGATTTTGTTTAAATTTTCTGTACTTATGTAGCTTACTTAGCTTAGCTACATTTTTGTTGTTTGATGAATGCCAGAATTTCATTGTGGCGCCCTCTAGGAGATTTTAAAAATCGGAAATTTATGCTACTATAGCGCCTTTATTACTCTAAATATGAAAAATGTTTAAATATAAAAGTTGTTCAGTATATAGTTCTGCATTCTCTTAAATCTATATCACGTATACAGGGTGTTTTCTTTCCATAGTACAATAAGCAACTTTGTTATTTTAAATGAAATGCCCTATATATTATTATATAATTGAATGTATAATATAATTGTCTATCATATAGTATAAGGTTTTTATATAGCTAAAATGTACGGTTGATAAGGATTTCGTTAATTTTAACCGCATTGTGTTAGATTTTACCTAGATTCTGACAGAAACGGACCGTGGCATCGGTCGGTAGCGATCATCCGGCTTCGTCAGATGTAATTTCAAGCCGGATTTCTGTCAGATTCCCGGTTTATTATTATTATTATTTATTACTACAGATGCGTGTCTTTCTTCTGTAGTTACATATCGAACCCGTATAGTCTCGTTTCTCCTGCTACCCATTGAAATGATTTTCAGCCCTTCAAATGTTCCCAAAAATAAAAATGCAGGGGATAGAGATTGGGCGATTGCACGAAATTCAGGGAGGAGAGTAAGGAATATTTGCAGTACATGAACGACTTATGTAATGCCATTCCATCAACATTAATAATGAGTAATGATGTTTCGTTATTTGTAAAACACCAAACGACTAATAATTATGATTTATAGCAAGCATTAAATTCTTTAATATTTTTTTTCAAATCAGTTTATTTGAAAGTCAGAAAGTGTATTTTATTTACATCAAACAGAAGCACCCTTAAATATCCCCAACCACATGTCACTTCGTGGGAGTAACTTAAATATTATTGAAACTGCAAGTCCTGCGACGTTCATATTAATTTATTATATTACCAACCAAAAAGCTTAGCGCCACTTTGTTTTGCTCTGCGTATGATACAGAATCGGGTTTCAGATGAGGTATACTCGTACTTCTCATAATATATTAAGCAATTTCTATCCCTTATTAGACTGTATTTTTTTTTTGAGTGACCGTAATACAAATGCAGTTTTTATCTTTCACGAAAGAACATTTCGAACAATACCTTGAATCCTACACAGGACTTTTTAGAAAATACAGGCTTTTAACGAATTAATTGAAATAAGAGTAATAGCCGGCATATGGCAACGTTCGAGTAATGCCTGCCCTAAAATTTTATTAACTTTCCTTCAACTTACCTATTCATAGAAAACTGTAGGCCCAGTTAAGGTTTTAAGGAGATATTGTTTATATCGACTACTTGTGTTGTATTACGCGCCAAGGAAGCCGTGACCCGTCGTTTAGATACACTCCGTATAAACATAATTAACTTATTGGAACAGAAAATGATACCAGTATGCTAATGTTATCAAGTTTAATACCTAAACTTTAAATGCGAATTAGAGGAATATCATAAGATAAAATTATATTAAAAGTTATTACTCAGTATTTGACAGATAGTCTTGTATTTTAGTACCTAGCACTGCAAATTTTATATTTTTTTTAATGCTATGTTTGGAGACTAAAGAGTATTATGTAAAGAAATGTAATAGCAACATTGTTTGAAAATAACATAATGTCTGCTTGTAGTAGTCTGAATAAATTCAGGAAATTGCTTACAACTAAATTCAATTAAACTAACTACTTTACTGGATCGGTTGCTGAGTTTCAAACTAATTCTTGGGATAATCCCTCAGGCTGATGTATTTACATACTAGCGCTGCTATTTCCCCACCAGAGATCAATCACTTTCTTAAATTTTCTCTAGTTTAACGGAACTAGAGGGCAATATTGGGATACCAAAGGATAATATTTAATCAATTGCTGTACATATTAGTACTTTTAAAATGTTTGTTTCTTATCCGATAATTAGAAAAAAACAATCTGTCTAATTCTATATTTTCTTTCCGAAAATATAATCTAAAAGTTGTATGAAGTAAATAATATAATAAATAATGTTGATAAATATTAATTAATTTTATTTCTATTAGTACTACTAGCTAATATACTTCTAGTGCTTCTAGCTACATTTTTGTAACCTGTATGTTTTACATATACAGACAACTCGTAGACAACTTAATATAAACAATAGTATATTGCGTACCATGAACTGTATGTGACACTTTTAAGGTCGATGATGTACTAGTTTGGGAAATCGAGCCCCGTAGGGCCGAGGTTTTCTAAGCATTCGAGACCTTAAAAGTCACTTATAGTTCGCGGTTAGTACATTATTTTTCGCAATACCTGTGAAAATGGTTCCGGTACAGAATGTCGCGGAGGGAATGTCGCAGAACACAATGTCGCGGCGAGAATGTCGCAGATCTATAATGTCTCACGGGCACAATGTTGCATGGTCACAATGTCGCATGGACACAATGTCGCATGGACACAATGTCGCGTGACATAATGCTTTTACACATTTAATTGCTTATCCTTATCAGTTGTTTACAAATCCTCAGAAAAATGCATTTAAGTGCTTGAAAGAAAGAGTTTACCTTAAGGGGAGATTTTAGTAACATAAAATAATTTTCTTTAAAACCACGGTAGACCAAGGTACCGTGAAGTGACAGAGAGGATAAAACGTACCGTAGAAAATTATCAAACTCTTCCGCTTCATGATTATCTACGTGGAATAGCCTAATTTAAAACTTCAAGCTCACATGTGATTTTGAATTATATTTTAAATTGAAATTAAAATTATATATAGCAAATTTAAATTTATTGATAATTTTAAGCATTGACCATTATATTATTATAAGAATTTGATAATAAAGTTAAATTTTTTCAATATATTAGCAATAATTACCGATGCCCATTATATTAACTTGTAAAAGCACATTTAAAATTTAAAAATAAATGTAAATTATTGTACAAATGAATTTCACCCTTGTCTGCATGAATAAAAAGATTTTCGACATTGTGGCCATGCGACATTGTGGCCGTGCGACATTATGGGTCTGCGACATTATGGGTCCGCGACATTCTCGCCGCGACATTGTGTCCCGCGACATTCTCACCGCGACATTCTGAGCCGATAGGGTGAAAATCAAAGTAAAGTAATTAAAAACGAGTTAAAATTGAATTATGACCACGACCTGTCAAAATGGCATTTACATATACAGGGTGAGTAAAAAGTATGCAATAAATTCATTATCTCCTAAAATAACGTTTTTTCTAGAAAACGCTCGCACAGGTATAGCGATTTAAATTATGGCGCATATTTTAAGGTGTTTCAATTTTTTTGCGATAGTCATTTTTTTGTGGTGACGTCAGAGTTTTTTTTTTAATGGCACCCCATACTTTTTTTGACGGATTTCGACAGAGGACGTCATTCTGCATCCGAGTAATAAGTATCGTCACCTTGAAGTTGACAGTTGCTGCTATGTTTATTTTTTAAATTTGAAAAATTGTTAAGTAAAACTTTAATGGGAGACAGTTCGAGCACCTAATTTAGCTTTTATTTGGTTGCATGAGTTTACCAGTTTCATAGGTTGATTGTTTTTTGTTTTAATTATTGGTTCTTAAATAAATAAATTGTGTAATATTAATGTTTTTGAAAATAACAATTTTCAAATTTAAAAAATGAACATCGCAGAATCTGTCTATTTCAAGGTCACGATACTTATTCGGATGCAGAATGACGTCTTTTGTCGAAATCCGTCAAAAAAAATATAGGGTGCCATTTAAAAAAAATTACTCTGACGTCACCACAAAAAAATTACTGTCGCAAAAAAAATTGAAACACCTTAAAATATGCGCCATAATTTAAATCGCTATACCTGTGCGAGCGTTTTCCAGAAACAACATTACTTTGGGAGATAATGAATTTATTCCATATTTTTTACTCACCCTGTATATTTTAATAAATTAGGTAGCCTAAAACTGAACAAAAGTAAACTTAATACATAAATACATAAGTACTAGTTACCATGGTTGCATGACTGTAATATTTACTTACAGTTCACGTACGACTGTAAGCATATATTACAGCCCTGCAACCATGGTAACTAGTAAATGAATTGTAAGTTAGACTTACAGTAATAAAAATTTGTTAATAATGATCAACTTACAATGCAGGTATTGCGAAAAATATATTTACATTTGGTATGGCGATGAAAGAACAAATTGCTGATTTTACAATTGGCTAGCATAATATATTTTTAGTCTAAACAAATGTTAACAACTGTCACATTTATATGTAAGCCAATTTTAATGACAACATTTGTTCTTTCATAATCTTACTATAGTCTACGTACCAAACAGATATAGTTAAGCTCCTCCCCTCGAATTTATGGTACACAAAAACCAGTTTCACACGCTACCAATTAAAAATTATAATGTAGAATAACAAACAATAAATCGAACCGAGTGTCAATTGTTAGTGGTTGCGTGTTTTACGAGTATATAGAAGAAAAATATTTTGATCATACTTTACAATAATAGCAATCATAATTATAGGCATTAGGTATTTCAAACTTGACATTTAGGCCCAGTTGTATAAAAATATTTGACTCCTAGTTCAGCTGAACCACGGTTTCGGTTAGTTGTCATGGATACAAATGTTCAAACAATGGTATCCATGAAAACTGACCGTGGTTCAGCTGAACTAGGAGTCAAATATTTTTATACAACTGGGCCTTATTGGTATTTCACTTTATTTTGAGTAATTCAGGCACTACGCAGCCTATGTTATATTGGCAAACATATAGTTTTTATAGTTATTGGTTTCCTGTAATACCAAGAGATAAATAAAAACGACAATCATATTTCTAGACTTCTAGTTGCTTAATTACAGCTCTCTTGACAGTCTTGTCTTGCCTTTCTAAACGATGAAACAGTAAGTTATTGCGAAGAACCGACAGCATACTCATAGTGGTAACTGATTACTAAGCTTGTCCGGCAGCTGTCAGAAACTATGTTTCAATTATAGCAGAAAGTTAGAACCTTTAGTAATAAATCATTGGTATAATAAGTGTCTAGTTTAATTAAAATTGAATAGAACTAAGCCATTCAAATTGTAAGTTTTTGATGAAACAAAATGTTGTGTGTCATTTCCTCGTTGAAGTTGCACCACTGCCTCCGAAAAAATAACTAATAATATATTGCTGCGGTATACCTACTCTATTAAATTTTTATTATTCAATAAAACCCGTTGCAGTGACAAAAATAAAAGCAACGTTATTTGAAATTTAAATTTTTAAAATAATAATTAACTTTGTAAAATTTTTCTCCTGCTAAAACTCAAATTTTTAAAATGACCCGTACCTACCTCAGGTGTTAGGTCTTGTTGATTAAATTCTTATAACAAATTTGTAATAAATAAAAGAAATGGCGAATCATATTAATAGTTTTACAAATATAACATTTGATTTAATAAAAAATATATAATGTAATTGCATTTGAAAACAAAATTTAACATTAGCACCACAAACTTTGGCATGAATTAATTACCTTAATCACACTACCATAAATCAATAAAAAAATTAAACCCTATCTTCCCTATATCGATTAAAATTATAACTTATCTGATAAACATGTTGTTTTTCGGTCGCCCTGTACATTTATTCCTTATCTTCTTTATTTGTGCAGACTCCACATTAGATATTAAATAGTTCATCAATTTACACCATTTTATTCAGTTTGTTGTTTTTAAAATATTTATTTTAAATTAATTTGTTATTTGTAACAATTTAGTTTTAATGAATTTATTTACTAATTTTTTAAATGATCAATAAATTAATTAAAACTTGTATTTATTTATTTAACGGATTTGATGTTTTAGGGTATGTTATTCATAAACACGACTTTGCATTTTGAGGTTAGTTTTTTAATTTTTACTATTATTTTTTATATATTTACTATTAATTTGAATGTAGTTTTCACTTTACTGATTTTTACCTCGATTTTTACCAAGTGACGCCAAATTCTCGGAACGGATATTTAGGCCCGATTGCACCAGTTACACTTAAGTAATAAGTGTCCCTTAAAAATTTAATTGCTATAGATACAACTCTTGCTAACAATTATATCCATGGGAATTAATTTTTTAAGTGACACTTATTATTTAAGGGGAAGTGGTGCAATTGGGCCTTAATACCTTGCTATCATAGTCATGGTTACATCAACAAATTTCATTTCTCTGATAAAACAAATGAAGATCTAATTATTTTAAATGTCAAAATTTTTAATTGCTAATAACTTTTTGGCGCGTTAATTTATCTCAAAACATTATTAGGTAAATGCATTATCTATGAATTTGTCTGTTTCGGATACCAAAATATTTATTAATTACTGTCTTTTCTCATTACTTTTTCTTGATTAAAAATCATCTTTCTTCAAATGTCTTTCTATAACTTTGTTTGTCTTAGCTTTATCAGACCATGCTGTTCAATACTTTCATAATTTCAACTTTAATTCCTCTAAAATCTTGTATAAAGAAAATAACTTACACAAAAGATTAATTTATGAAATGATTGAAATAAAAAAAAGTCCTAAAGCAGTTAATTATAAAACTGACATTGAAAAACTAAATTCAGTTTAGTACAATTTCTTTAATTAAATGTTCTGTTTGGTTTGTCCTATTTAATTCTTTTTCTTTAATTTTTAAATTTTTTACTTTTTACAGTTTCGTTGTATTCTCTCCATCTCTCTGTGTCTCTGCCCTATTTTTCTTTCAATCTTTTAAGAGCGATTGTAAAGTGGGGTAGAGTTCGCGGTTAGATGGTTTTTTTTGCTGTATGAAACATTTTGTATGTCATAAAATTTTGCACTTATGAGAATTTCTTAGACTTGTTGGTATTTTTGACTTTACGAGCATATAAAATATTACAACCATTTTGTCTTCACTTTAACGCCAACTTTGATACGTAGGTACCTACATGTAGTGCATTATTTAAAATTTAAACTTTTTTAATTTTTAATTATTAACAATGAAACTTTATAGTTTCAACAATGAAACTTTATAGTTTCATTGTATTCGTTATAAAATAACATTATTTTAGTGGTGTGTTTCTAAAATTCCACCACAAATTTCAAAAATTTCTTTTTTTTATAAATTTTAATTTTAACATGTGTTAAAATATTTTCCATTATGTTACTCTTGTTTTAAAGGTGAGTTTTGCACTTTCTGATGAAGATATTGTTTCACTAACCTATAATTTTTTTTATTACTAACAGATATAATTTTGTTTAATATTTTTATACTGAAGAAGGTTAAGTTTTAACGCGAGTTGCTCCAGGCTTCCGCTTGCATATGACAATTTCATGACCGTAATTAAATGCAGGTTGCGTATTTATCAATAATATGTATTTGTTACATTATTAAGTGCCGGGTTGCCTATTAATAAATAATATTTGAAGTGGTTACATACTATTCTAAAGAATTTGATAAGACTTCTTTGGTGTTTCTGTCTTGGCACGTGGCCCAGTGCACCTTTCCACTAGTCGCCCCACATACTCCCAACTTGCTTACAATAATAAATAAATATTATACAATCAAACGAACTTACCTGTGAAGTTCGATTGTAATTATATGAGCGCCTTGTCCGAATAGACTATACATGTAGTACCCCAATCTCTACGTTAGGTGTCACAATTTTAAAGACTGAAAGAAAAAATATGATTGAGCCTGCGCTGGCTCCGCGGTCTTGTTGGTATATACGTCATTATATTTAAAGTTGTCGCAACTCTGGGCAAGGTGTAAACACCGCACATCGTTGGCATCGATGGCTTGGGAAGGGCGGGACTAATCTATTCGGACAAGGCGCTCATATAATTACAATCGAACTTCACAGGTAAGTTCGTTTGATTGTATAATTATATTTCGCGCCTTGTCCTTCATAGATTATACATGTAGATGTTTAAAGTTCTATAAAGTTGCGACAGAGATACGCCAGTTTTTGCAAAAGCAACTTCGCTTGAGACTGGTCTATCGTAAAACTGGGCGAACACTTGAGATTTTTCCGACCAGCCGGCTAATGCCCTTACGCTTTGCTGCAGATGTGGCGGCGTGCCTGGTGCTGTAGGCGGAGAACATGGTGGTATCCACGCCACTGTTCTGTATCACAGACTTGATTCAGCGGCTAATAGTCTGTGTAGACGCTGGGCTGTATGGTTTTTTATACGTGATGAATAATTTCATAATATCTCCTCTGTTGGTGGCTGTTCGTTTGAGGTAATATTGTAAGGTTGTTACTACACAAATTGTTGGATTTTCCTAAAATAAGGTAGTATCGGGATGGGTTGTTTCTTATTTAGGCCTGAGGTTTTGATTCCATTGGGTATTAAAATCTTCACTCCATCCTGATTCTGCCTTATATTATTTATATCTATGGCTGCCAACGTTTGCATTCTATGTGCCGACGTTAATGCTAAAAAGCAAGCTAATTTGCTTGTAATAACTTCCAAGGATAGGTTATGGTTGTCTCCCAGATTGGATAGGTGTTCGATACCCATCTGAGGGTCCCACGTCTGGTTATACCTTGGCTGTGGGGGGTTGATGTTAAACACTCCCTTGAAGAAACGCCTTATCGCGGGAGCTTAACCAATCTGAGGGCCTATAATCAGGGATATTGCCGATCTAAAGGTATTGAGCGTGCTATAAGGGGTTCCTGTTTAGATTGTAAAGGCGAGAAATTTTAAGATGTCAAAATTTGACAATTGGATTTATAAAAGGGCCACTGCCAGAGTAAGCCTTTTCCATAACGGGAGGGTCCTGTTACAAACAAACAGTATTTCAGATGGTTGAAAAATTATTGGATCCTTAACTAGAAGGGATGTAAACAATGGGTTGACGTGATCAAAAAAAGGTACGACTAGGATTCCCGTCGCTTGTTCTCTCTAATTTTCTTTTTTTTTTTTTTTTTTTAAACACACGTAAAATAACAGAAAATGAGGGAAAAGCATAAAAGAAAATTTTTCCCAGGGAAAGGTAAATGCGTCCACTTTCCAAGCCTCATTTGGTGTTATTTCTATTAGCGAAAAAGTCAATATCTGAACTAATCACTGAACTAATGTATGAAGGAAACACCCAAATGTGGCGTTGTTTGCACCACTGCCAAATAGCTCTAGCAATTTTGTTTAAACTTGAAAATTGAGTGCTACCCATTCTGTTAATACAAGCTATGGCAGTGGTGTTGTCAACCCTCAGCAAGATCTCACAGTTAGAGCAGTTTTGGGCAAAGCACTTCAGCCCAAAAGAACCGCCAATAATTCCAAGTGATTAGTATGAAGGGACTTCTCGGATTGGCTCCAGTGGCCATGGGATCTCTGGTTATTGCAGTAAAGTCCCCAACCAGATAGTGAGGCATCCGAGAAAATGTCTAGCTTAAAGTTAAACTGCCTAATTGGCTGAACAAATTTTTTAATGGCGGTTTCCCACCAGCTAAAAACCTCCGCTAAATTATGGGAAATTTCCATTTTTGCTTCGTAATTGAAATTTTGTTTCCCAAATGCCAGAAAATTCTCTTTTGCAAACAATTTTGTGTGCAGCCAGCTATATTGAACAGCCGGGCAAACTGAAATTAAAATGCCTATAAACCTAGCAAAATCCCTTATTTTGCAGTTCCTGAGTGAACTGAGTATTCTACCTCTTTCTGAACCATTAGGCGCTTTCCCTTTGTCAATTCCAGCCTAAAAATTTACAAGTTAGTTGAGGTATTGTAGAACTTTTCTCAAAATTAATCAAGAAGCCAAGGTTAGTTGACAATTGAATTCATACAGTATGTGATTAAATTGAAATCTTAAATAGATTCGAGAAGCCGGAGCGATAGCGGCTAAAAAATAGGCCTCCTTTAAGTCTATTGTTGTTAAGAACAATTCACAGACATCAGAGAGATGACTGTTTTGTGGTCTTCCAACCTAAAGTGGTCTGTGTCCATAAAGTCATTCAAGTGCTTTAGATTTAGGATTAATCTACTAGAGCCTTTTTTTTTTTTTTTTTTTTTAGGCACTAAAAAAACAAATGTTTGATATGAACTGATTTTTGCATGGAAGACATTGAGATATTGCCCCTACCTTAATTAGGTGGTTAATACTGGTTTGTAGATCATGTTGTTCCTTATTGGACCACGTGGGTTCGGGAGGTGTACACCTTCCGGGCAAAAGGGATTGAATATCCTTGCACCCAAGATAAGACAACTGAGTCAGTTGTCAGGGACTTCCAGTTGTTTATAAAGGAATCGAACTGACCAGCATATTTACTCACGTTTAACGTCGAGGTGGTGCTAGTTCGACTGGGACTAGAGGCAACCGGTCCTTCTGGCGAGGTGTGGTGTCGTCCACCTGATACCCTGCTGTTCGTTACAGGTGGACACCTGAAGTTTAAAGAACCGGTCTTCTTTCTTTCCCCCTGAGGGGTTTCTATTAATAAGGCACTAGACTTTTCTAGGTCCTTGTCTGATTTTACACGACCTGCCAGTTCGTCCCGAACAACCATTTTCCAATGAGGCTATTTGAAAAAGTCTCGTTGAAATCTTTGTTTAGTCCTGAAAGAATAAGAAAGCTGCGGTCTTAAGAGATTTTATATATGTTGTCCGCAATGAGCATTGCTGCGTCTCCCAGCAATTCAATCAATGGTAGGGTGGATTCACCCCCCCCCTTTTTTTAATGAGAAGTGTGACAAGGCTGAACCCAATGCCGACAGACTGGCTGCCGGTTGCTCTTGTAAGTTGGAGAGATTTTTAGCCCTTTTGTGCGTCTCGCGTCTCCCACTGACAGGACAGGTGCAACTTCTGAGTTGACCTTTGGGGGGCCAATAATTGTGAAATTACCAGGAATAGGGTGTTTCCCAAGCAACTCCTTTCTGACCTCATTGCTCATTCCGTTTTTCAAGATTGCCCCCCATCTCGGAGCAACATCTTGGTGGAGGTCTGCTCCTTGGGCGGAGACTGGAGTTGGATTATCTCCTAAAAGGTTCAGCAAGGGGAATGGGAAGCTGGACTGTCCCTCTTTTTCAAGAGAGTCCATGTTTATTTCCACCGACTGCGGTGTGTGAGACCGTGGGCTGTCTCCACCAGAGTGTTGATGACCTATAAACACAATAGTCGCTAATTATGCAACACAAAAGGACAGTAATAACCAACACGGGGTTACAGGAGGCAAGTTCCTGGTAGCCACCGAAGATATCTGTCAGACAACGAGTGTCGAATTGCTACAATTTTTTAATAAAAAGGCAGAGGCCTTGACTTACTGAGCACTAAGGGGTTACAACCTCTGTATTGCCCTTTTGGTTACAATATATATAACACCTAAGAGGGGTTTCTAGCTAGAAGAAATCTAATATTGTTTTTCTAATAGAGAATTATAAAAGACAAAAAACCCAACAGAGGAGGTAGAAAATGTAGAATGTTTAAGCAATATAATAGGGAAGTTTTTTTTTTTTTTTTTTTAAACTAGAAAGTATGTAATATCGCTTCACTAATAGATAATAAGAAAAGCACGAAGGTGAGTTAACCTCTGTACTTCCCTGTTGGTTACAATATATGGAGCACCCAAAGGGGATGGTTGTAACTAGAAGATATCTAGTATTGCTTTTCTAATAGATAATCAGAAAAAACACTAAAGGGAGATCCTCTATATGTCCCTGTTGGTTACAATATATGCAACACCCAAGGGGGGTTGTAACTAGAAGATATCTAGTATTGCTTTTCTAATAGATAATTAGAAAAGAAAACCCAACAAAGGCGGTAGAAAATGTAGAATATATAAGAAGATATCTAGTATTGCTTTTCTAATAGATAATCAGAAAAAACACTAAAGGGAGATCCTCTATATGTCCCTGTTGGTTACAATATATGCAACACCCAAGGGGGGTTGTAACTAGAAGATATCTAGTATTGCTTTTCTAATAGATAATTAGAAAAGAAAACCCAACAAAGGCGGTAGAAAATGTAGAATATATAAGCAGTATAATAACGTTTTTTTTTTTTTTTTTTTGTTACTAAAAATGATCTACCATCGCTTCACTAATAGAGGATCAGAAAAAAAAAAAACTAAAAAGGGGAGTTAACCTCTGTATTTCCCTGTTGGTTACAAGATATGTAACACCCAGGGGGGTTGTAACTAGAAGATATCTAGTATTGCTTTTCTAATAGATAATTAGAAAAGGAAAACCCAACAAAGGAGGTAGAAAATGTATAAGTATTATAAGAAGGAATTTTTGTTTTGTTTTTATAATATTATCGACAGTGCTGGACGTGAAGCAATGATGTCATTTGGACCAAATATCCAAGCGGTGATGTCATAACTCAGAACCTCATAAAAGCACGTACAGCTCGCTTGAGAGCACAAGATATATTCGTTACATTTGTTTTAAAATTAGAAAATATCTAATAGCGCTTCTCTAATAGATAATTAGAAAAGAAAAAAGCAATAAAAGAGGTAGGTACTTGCTGAACCGTTGCGGCTTCTGCTTCTACTGAAACGTCTGAAAACTGCTTCCAATTCGTCTTGCGTTGTGCGAATCGGCTGATGACGACAGGAGAGCTCGAACGGGTGCTTCTTGGCGCCCGCGAACACCTGAAACGGCGATGACGCGGTGTTCGCGGCGTCTGGACTTTCGCAGTTTCCTCTCTAGCTTCTCAAGTCTGAGGATCAGATCTTCATGATTCGCACTATGCCGTGATGATTTTCCCATTTTAACGGGTAAAAACTAAAAACCGAAGTTATCACGAAAGGAACACACTATTGCGCAATAAGAGGGTTTCACACAACAAGAACACGTCCGACACCTTAACACAAAGATTAAGTAATGACGTATATACCAACAAGACCGCGGAGCCAGCGCAGGCTCAATCATATTTTTTCTTTCAGTCTTTAAAATAGGGTCCTTGCATTAAATGTAAATTTGGTTAAATTACTAGTAATACACATTATCTGCTATAGTCATATATGTGTGTATTTTTTATATATTAAAAAAGTCGGTCTAGATAGGGAAATTATTGAAATGAAAATGCTTATTAATTTAAATTTTCAATTACATTTGGAAACGGATCGGCGCAAGCGTGTCGCCGTGACGTCACTAAACATGCTTAAAATGAACTTAACCCCTCTTAACTTAAGAATTCCTATGTTTCATACACGTTTCATCCTTAAACCATTGTTGTTGTGTGTAATAAGTTTGTTTATAATGGCGAAAGTATCTACAAGATTTTGCCAAGGCCAATCAGATACTTTACCAAAGATTGATTTGTTTATGGTAGCCGAATTTTTAAGAAATAGTGATTGTTTTTCTGCCAGTGAGGTTCATGGGGTGAAAGCAGCTAGGTAAGTAATTAATATGAACAAATATATAGATTTCTCTTTTGATAGTAGGATCAATCATTGTAATTTTCGAGTTATGTATGTACCTAAGTTGTGTAGGTTTAAATATAAACTCCAATGAAATTTATACTGAATCTAATGCATGTTTTTAGTGCTGGTCGAGAAAGTTATGGGGATTCTGCAATAGGGTACGTTGAAGTGCAAAGAAAAGAAAATATTTGCACTGTGAAATGCAGAATTATGTCCGGAGCACCTCGTCACATCGAAAAATTATACCTACCGTGTTTTTAGAAGTCGATGAGAAGGAAGCCAAGGTATTGCAAGTGCAATGTATAGACTGTGCAGCTGCAGCAGGTAATATGAACAACCTACACTTTCAAATATCTACTACACACACTATTTTAAATAGAAATTCACATAATAATATATAACAAATTTTTACAGGTGGATGTAAACATGCTATATAGCATTTTTAATGTGGACACACCGTCGCAGCGAGGAACCTGCCCCTACAGAAGTTATATGTTATTGGAAAAAATCCAAATTGTCGAAAGTTCCCATATAGTGAACTCCTATTTAATGATTTTTTTATAATAATGATTTTGCCAGGATCTTGGCCTTGGGGCTAAATTGCATGTAAAATTACCTCTAAACTATGATCTTAAAATTCCATATAGTGATATTTATCTAACAAAATTTTACCTAATTACTCAGAAATGTAGATAGAAGCTTAAGCAGATTATCTTAAAATTATTGGGGCTTTTACCCAGTTACTGTAAAGATACATTTCTGTACTATTTCTTAGAAGTTGTTAGTAAGTACTAACTTTGTATTGCATTAAATAGTACGTTTTTCGCTTTTCGTCCAGTGGAACTTGAATAAACAATTTCTCTGGGTTATTTATGCTCGTGTTATTACACCCTGGTGTAATACACCATTTACGTGAAGTTTTCTTCTTTTCCATTTTAAACTATCCTTTCTCAATAACAAAGCACCACAAGTAACAGAAATAAACGCAATGAAACGTTAAACAGCCTAATCCTTGTCTGTTTCATGACGTCACGCGTCGCGCGCTTGCTCAGATGTGTTTTTGTGGCTGCTAATATTATTTAAACTTATATTGTTAATATCTATATTATTAATAATTATTACCTTGAAATATTTGGTGAAATGATTAGAAACTGTGTCTAGAACCTGTTAAACACTCAACCAAAATTTATGCAAGGACCCTATTGTGACACCTAACGTAGAGATTGGGGTACTACATGTATAATCTATGAAGGACAAGGCGCGAAATATAATTATATGATGTACCTACCAGATTTCTTTTAACCACTTTTAATTAAATGCAACTTACTAAAGGAAAAGATATAACAAAAGATAACCGTTATTTTCTTACGTAATTAAACTTGATACTGACACCACTTTAAGATATAGTATGTTTAAGTACTACAGTTGAAAATTTCATTGATTTTCTGCATTGAACCTAACCATTATTTCATTGGTAGAGTACGGATTTCATGCAAATGCTGATTTGTTTGTTTAGATATATCCGTTGTTTGCTGTTTCCAAAGGAACTTCATTAAAATGAAAATTAGATTAGATAATATCAGTTACTATGCCAATAGATTCTAATTTTGTTAACTTAACTGTCTTGTACCTTTGTTTATATTAAGAAATCTTACCTAGTTTTTAAATGGTTATTCCAGTGAATAGATAGATGTAGATGTATATTATGTAGATACAGTTTCTACTTTTACGAACGTCCCTATCACATCCGTTGATGTTATATCCTACCAGAAACTTTACAGAGCAAACCATATTAATATTGCCAAAAACTTAAACGTCTATAGCTGGACAACGGTTACGAATTGGATTCATGTGCCTCAGGAACATGCTTCTTGAGTATGTACAGTAAGTCATGCAACACCATGTATACAGGGTGTCCGTCTTTCGAAGCTAAGCATGGGGATCTCGGTTAGCTTAAGAGGTACGAAATCGGTTAAATGGAGGCAAAGTTGCGTATTTTAATGCTGATCAATAATCTGAAAAGAAATTTGACCTACGACGTTTAGTTTAGAAAATATCTAAAAAAAAATCAAAATTCCCGATTTTTGTTTTTGGCTGATAAAATGAAAACAAGTGAAACTACGAATTTTTAATTAAGACATTTTTAAGACACTTTTTTACGGGGAATCTAAATATGCGATTGTTTTTCTCGTATCGTTTAAAATAGCCAACAATCGACTGTCAACTTTTGTTTTTCTTATGGACGCCATATTGGATTTTTGCATTCTTGAATGTAACTTTTTTTTCTGATTTCAACTATGTATGATACATAATACTTTAGCTTGTGTTTTTACCTACAATTTCAAGTTATCCATTTGTCCGCAGAGTGCCATGGAAACAAAAGCGACAAGTTTGTTTTAAAGAGAATTCTGTTATGAATTTAATTTTAAGTCATAAGGTTATTGGTTTGGCTAGTTTAATGAAAGAAATGCGAGTTTTAAAAGAAGAATAATGGGATATAACAAAATTTATTATCAACTATTATGATTTATGTTGAAACAATAGAATAAAAATTAAAAAACAGAAAATTATAGCAAATACTAAAAACTAAAACTTTAATCGAAAACACAGCGGGATATAAGAAATATTTATAAGTATTGTTTTTCTTTGAACAGAGATATGTAATCCCTTAGGTCCGGTTTTTCAGTTCATGTTTCTGCCTGGGTTTACAAAAGGAGCCATATTCGCTTAGATTTCGAGGAAGAAGGAAGAAATAACTAGAACCTGGTTGGTTTCTCTCTGGAGTTCGTTGCAGATACGTTTCGAAAGTAATTTCTACTTTCCGATGTAAAGAATAATAAATTTAAAACATATCACGTTGTTCTTCATTAGAATTTTTCATTTTCTTTCAGAAAATTACGTACCTATCTTAAAATTAGGGGAAGTACATCGTAACGACTTAAGCAATGTACTAGGAACTGTTAAAATTTTCTTTGAATCAAAATTGTCGCTTTTGTTTCCATGACACTCTGCATAAAAACGGATAACTCAAAATTGTAGGTAAAAACACAAGCTAAAGTATTATGTGCCATACATAGTTGAAATCAGAAAAAAAAGCTACATTCAAAAATGCAAAAATCCAATATGGCGTCCATAAGAAAAACAAAAGTTGACAGTCGATTGTTGGCTATTTTAAACGATAGGAGAAAAACAATCACATATTTAGATTCCCCGTAAAAAAGTGTCTTAAAAATGTCTTAATTAAAAATTCGTAGTTTCACTTGTTTTCATTTTATCAGGGAAAAACCAAAGTCGGGAATTTAGATTTTTTTTTTAGATATTTTGTAAACTAAACGTCGTAGGTCAAATTTCTTTTCAGATTATTGATCAGCATTAAAATACGCAACTTTGCCTCCATTTAACCGACTTCGTATCTCTTAAGTTAACCGAGATCCCCATGCTTAGCTTCGAAAGACGGACACCCTGTATAATACATTCAGAAAACTCCCGTTACGTTTAATGTGTCAGATGGAAAAATCAGTTGGCTAATATAAACTTTCCCATTAGTTTGTTCTATTACCTACTAGGGGCTGTATTCTCGAAATCACTCGACATTTTCTCGCACACGACAAAAAAAATGAACCAATCAAACTATTTTTTGTGGCATGACATATGCTCAATTGTCAGGAAAATAGCGTTCGGATTGGTTCAATTTTTTTTGTCGAGCACGACAAAATGTCGAGTGATTTCAGAATACAGCCCCAGGTAGTATGAATATGATTCATCAAAGTGTGTTTCAACAATTCAGAATAATGTGCAAGTAAATTCACAAAAATTCAAAAGTTTTAAATCTAAATTGAAAATGGGGGCATAATTACTAATACTTTGTTCTGAAGGCGACCACGTCTACATTTTTAATAACACCTTGCCTTTTCGCTAAATATTGAGGAATACATGACACCAAATTGTGCTCTTTAAATTGGTTTATTTGCCTGTTAGCGCTAGAATCAATTAATTATTGTAACGGACTATCATCTATTTTTTCCATTTTCTATTTTTTTTTATTTGAGCTTATCTCCGTTTCACAATCGTCAAGGATTTTTCCTACAGCTAGGTATGGGAAGAAGTGAATCTAGATTACCTATTTTTCCCTCTACATATACATGAAATGGATCACAATCGGTTATTTCATATTTACTATCTACTTAAAAACGCATGCCCGAATTTTCTAGTGTAGAGATTTGTAGGTTATGCTGTTAGTGTTACGCATTTGCTTATCGATGTCTATTCTTCAACTATGATACTATCGATTTCCATCTGATTGTTACATTTTTACATCTGCTATTAACTCAGGTCTATTAGTACCACCACGCTATCTCTGTATACCTAAAACTTCTCTATTAGACAGAGATTAGACTGAGCGATCAGCGTCGGTCGTCCGCGAACGTCTTCCATCGTTCAGTATCGGTTAGCAACGTTCTAAAAATGTAATATTAGACTGAGCGACCGGTAGCGGTCTGTGGCGGTAAAAAATTGTTTGTGGTCATTGCACTGAAGACTAGGAAAATAAATTTTTTTCTTTTAAATTCATTAAGAAATTTCCAGTTCAAGTGAAAAGGAACAAATGGTGACCGTTCTTTACTGTTATTGGTAGAAAAAACAAGAGTACTTTTAAAAAGTTGGGTTAGGTTACTTTTGAACATTCGTGACCGATCAAAATTTAGAACTGATTTTAATTTCAAACTGTTCGTTGCATAGCCATCGAGGCCGTTCGTGAACGACCGATCAATGTAACTTTGCCCATAAGAATACTTGTGTTGGAAATTTGGTTGACGGTGACTGTTCGCGGACGGCCGACGCTGATCGCTCAGTCTAATCTCTGTCTTAAACAAACTTTCCGGCAAACCACAGTAGGTAGGCTACGGCTGAATTCTTTGAGTACCGAAGCAACACATTACTTCACAATTTGATAGGGATATTTATTTATTATTTTCTGTCTTCTTTATTGTTGTGTAAAATTTAATTGTTGTTAAGAATATCAATATATAATCAATCAATACATTACATATTACAGAAGAATCGTACCTTTAATTATTTTATGGGACTTCTGTCAGGATTCTGGAAACTCAGGGTTAGAAAAGTTAGAGCATTGATTTGAAACTTTTCATTAGCCATCTCTATTGAAGTAATAATACACATACAATAATTAGCAACTACAACTTATAATATTTTTGTATCATACCTTTAAAAATAGTAAATGTAGCATTTAGATTATATTTGTCTCCTTTTTCCATCAGCTTGTAACTTCCACTTATGTTGTCTAATCTCAACATTTATCTTAGTTTGCTGTCACAAAACTCATCACCATTGAAGTGAATCTTTCCGAGTAGCGGTGGTGCAAGCCGCTCTCTGTTCGGTCATATATCTCAGTCAGCCTGTTGGTAGCGACTTATTGTCCTCTTCCGGGCTATTTGCTGTTAACGCGGACTCGAACCCACGATCTATAGCCGCATCAGCTGCGAAGGACAATTGGTTTAATGACACGAAAAATTTTATCGACCTCGTAGTTTGCAAATATTCTGTTTCTACACTGATATGACGGATTGTGACATTTCACCGGAAGGAAAATAAATGAATATGATAAATGTGTGTAAAACTAAAACATGTAAAAATACTGTTCTATCTAATGCAATTTATTATGATGCTATTTAAATGATTATATAATTAGAATTTTTTCTAATGCAAACTTGCTTATTATTGCCATATAACGATCTTTCCAATAAATTAAGTTAATAAACTAGGCCGATAGGTACGTACATCCTAAAACACATGCGTAAATTGCATTATCAATGAAGAAATCACAGGGTACTGAAAGATTTACATTATAAACTGGAATAGTGATAAAATTCATAAAACATGCAAGTAAATATAGTTTTGAAACTATTTTATTCTTTCATTGTTATTTGTTAAATATAATTTGTTGAAAATCCATACTCGCATTTGAAGCTACTACCAGCTCATTTATCTGTTAATCCAATTTACTGGTAATCGTTGTACACTCTAGGAACACTAGCCATGTTTAGGGTGACTGTTTGAGTCTTTCAAAGCTGACCAACTAATCAACCACGTCTACTTGATAGATCGTGAGTCACCATGGCTACGAGTGGGATAAGACCGGCATTTGATAATCTATGTATGTATACTTTGTATAAATGATTTAAGCTGGATTAATACCAATATTATATAATAAAATACGAAACGATTAAACTTTAAACATTTAAGGCTTCCCTGATATCACTTTTCAAAATTCCATTTCCAATATTTATTCTTTTTTCATATCACGAGCGCTTGCCTTTTATTTAGTCACAGCTATGGCAATAAAAATCTAGAAAGTGTCTCGGGGAAAAGAATGGTGCCATAAATAACGGTCGGCTTTATTACCCGCATTAAAATAATTTCTACTATCCACGGGACCGCAGGTGAAATATGATCACGGTTTTCCATTAGAATTCCGAAATGTTTCTTACAATTTCGCTTCTCTCCGCACAAGAATTGCTAAAGAATTTTAAACGCGAGATACTTCAAGTCCTGGGTTTTCCTTGCCTCATATTTATTAGAAAAATAAATAAAAGCAGAACAGTTCTTCATAAACTTCAATATTTGGCTAGCTGTTTATTAAGGTTCCGGTTTATAGTCTGAATAAATGCTAAGAAACAATTTGTGCTAGATACAAATACTCTGTAACGTCGATACATATTGAAAGAAAATAAATTTTGGCAAAAAGACTTCGAGCTTTTCACTAAGAGCGCAAGACAGACGAAAATCCACTTTATAGGGAATTAGAATAATGGTCTTAGAAGTGTCGTCGAACGCAATCTTTTATCGACAGGCGTAAATTTTATGTCATGGGGCGAAGCATTTTCCTTGTTTTAAAGCGCAACGAACTCTTTTTACTAAATTCGGTAAATCCACGTTTACTTTCTTTAACGCAGAAAATTTACAAAATACTAGTATAGCAAACTTTTCGGAGTATTTTAGGTACAATATAAGGGGTGTGCGTTTTATTAAGATTCACCTAAAATATTCCAAATGGTAACAATAATTTTGAATTACGTAAATTGTACAATTACATCGGGAATGTGGTATAATGCTAGCATCTCACCTGTTTATCTTCAATTACAATATCCTTCATGGGAAATAGTATCTGGCAATCCAACTTTTCTGATTCATCACACACAAATGCTAAAAAATTACGAAAACAGTAAACAATAATTCAAATAAATTTATTTCAGTACACTATCTGCGAAAATAATATTGAGTTGTCTGTTTATATCCGTTTTTTGTGTTAACAGTAGTGTTGCTGAAAACAAGTCAATTTTAGTTTCAGAAGTTTTTTCTTTTGCAAGAACGTACTTTTGAATTAAGGTTCATTTGGTTAAACATTAAAGAGTAGCATAGTATGATTGCAGGGAATATATGGGTGAATAATGGGTACTTAACGTTAAATTTTCGTTCAGATAATTAGGTTGATTTTTGTCACACACAATTGAACTTCTCCTGTTACTTCATAACATTTTCATTTAATCTGTATCTAAATAGACAGCTTATCACAAGTTTGTGGATACGGATTGTTGGACTATATTACGTAACAACTACTGAACAAATGGTTATTTCATAAACATGTTTCGATTTTAGTAAGTTTGTTTTGGAGTTATTATTGAAACAGCTGAAAATGAGCAAGGTACACCATCAAATTCAAATTATTCGGTCGCGCTGTAGGATTCTGCATAATACATTGCAGGTCTCATTCGCCGACAAAGAAATTGAAAAAAAGAAGCTAAATCAAGAGTCGTCGTTCGGTTAAATCATTAGCTCGGAGATTTTTTATAGAATCTTATGACGTTATTGTCACTAGTACTACCGAAATCCGAGAGATTGTATATTGCCTTTTAAAAGGTATGTATAGTAGTTAGAGAGGCGAGGGTAAAAAGTGGATAGCATTCATTATTTTGTGTCCCATAAGGGGTGTTCTGAAGATTTAATTGTCATTGAACAACAGTTAAACAACTCTATTTTTATTAAATACTTTTCACAAATAAGTATTTCAGTATTTTCATTATTTTTTCTGTAAGATATTTCAAAAGTAAAACCTTAGTAGCATTCGCGAGTAGTCTAGCCGGTCTAGCGGTACGTAGAAGAAGAAGTTAGGTAGAGCATCATTTACTAAGGTAGTACCAGTTCCTTCATTAAATTCATGATACCCACGTGCCACAAAATATAGGCAACCCAACTTACACAGTTGGTAAACCTTCTTCAATAATTCCCTAACTGATGGTATGTAATTGTATTATAAAACAAATAAAACAACTTCAGTGACGGCTATAAAATTGAAAGTAGTTGACTTAGTTTAGTTACCACGAGCACCAATCCTGAACTGACTTCAACTCTAAATCTGAATATCCCAAGACCACTGCGGATCAAAAGTCACGGGGGTATCAGTATTTAATGAAAGCACTGTAGTAATAGTCTTGTTATTAGGCTGTCCTAACTGTATTGTCGAAGGATGTGGTTGTATGTCTTGAGTTTACCAATAAAGTCTATAAAAGCGACCAGTGTTTTATTTTTAGAATATAGAAACACATCCTGAAATTTTAGTATTATAGTAGGTGCTTTCGACAACTTTCTTATAGCTGCATTCTTTTGCCAAAATCATTTATTTAGTATAAACCATCCATTTAGTGTTTATAATTATTTAATAAATATATTTACCAACTGGTCCTATTCTTTGATGTGAATGTCATTTATATACATTGTGTTACATGACGGTACGTAGATACTCAAGGGCCTGTTTCTTAGGGGATTGTAAATAGAAAATGTCTAATTCGCAACGGTTACCCAGCTACTAAACGCTGTATATGTTTATGAAATAATGTAATCAGCTGTGATATTCCTTTATGTTCCTTTATCTACACAACATAGGTTGTCTTTTAAATTAATTTTCTGTATTTATTATTATTTCAAAAACAGCACAGTGCGCGCCCGCTTCGTAATAATGGAAATATGTAAAAGAAAGGTTTAAACGACGCACTCTGTTGTTTCTGCGTTGCAACCATAATATTTTAGGAGTTTTTTGTTTACCCTTTGTGTCTTTTACTCTTATGTTCGCATTCTACTCCGAAATTCCACTAGAATGGCAACTCGGAGGTGCAGGTTAAAGGGGCTATTCTAACAAACCGAGTAATTTGATGGGCAGCCACTTGTACGTCCCGTGTTTTACAACCTAACAAAATTCCATTTGATCTGAGCGTGAGAATTACCAGCTGTTTTATAGAAAAAGTTGTACGAACACATTGTACTTATTGATACCATTTTTTGTTTGTGAATGATAGTAATTATAGTTTCTCCGGATTCATTTACAGGTCACCAAACGTAGCTTGGCACTCGGCAAAAATCGGAACTAATCATAGGATCTAGTAATTTCCAAGTTTCGTATTGGTAACATTTAGACAACTATCATCTTGACATTAAATTGTTAACCTTATTTACGTTAAGGCTGCAGTTTACACCTTGAAATATACCCCAATTTATGCACATTTTGTTCCAATTTTTCAGAGCCAATTTTAAAGTAGGAAGGGAGGGCGAAATTTTTTTCTTATTATTGGTGTTTTATCTGTCTACACATAGAACGTTTTTATTTAATTTCTAAAAAATAACTTTTCAGCATTAAAAAATGTACAACTCTATTTTACTTTAAAATTTTCAAGTAGTATTTACAAAAATATGGATATCGAAAAATTCTCTCTATCAATAGATAGGTAGATATAACCACGCTCTTTCAAATGCCACAAGAATTTTTTTTCTAAAATGCAAATTAATTTGGAAAAAATGGAAATAAAATTTTAGAAATATCAATATAATTCACCTTTTGCAATTTAGCATGTAGGCAACACAACTAACAGGACCATAAACTCACAATGGAGCCAATACACAAAAGACGGATTATAACGGATTACTTTCTACTAGGTATTGTTGTTTGACAAAAAAAATTAAAATAATATAACGACAAAATCTATATTCAATACAGTAAATTCATTATTCTTTATTGCATTTATCAATTTTGGTGACGTCAGAAGAATCTGAAATATTTAAAAATATGAAACAAAATTCCATTATTCTTGTTATTGTAGGTATGCAACTTTCCATACATCAAATTGGATTTTGCTTTAAGTAAATGCCAGCCTTAATGAATGAAAATAAATCTGTGGCGTACCAAAAATTGCCAATTCAGTGAAATCAAATATGATCACAGCGCGTTTCATAGCCTACTTGGAGTGCCATGCTACGTTTAGTGAGCTGTATAAATCAAAGTCAAAGAGAATGATATTCAAAAATTTCCGACATTGGTAAATGCATGGAAACTGCAAAAGTTTCCTGACGACAATTTGATACTGCTTAGATCAACCTATATAAAGTTTATTAACGTCAGTTGTCACCTGCTGTGTTTATTAACTTAACAACAATTTATAACTTGAAGGCCCCCTTCTGAAACGTTTCATTGTCTGATATAACTTTGCTAATTAAGCACGTCTGTCATCATTCCAAATATTAAGTTTAATATTAACTTTACGTTGACATGCAGACCCTGTCTATTTTGTACGTTTCTGTGCAACACAAATTTTAATAGTTTATATATTAATAATAATTGTAGTATTAATATTAAAATTAACAGTTTCGTGTTAAGGAATCTTTTAAATTGGCGAGACATACTGTTGTATCTATTGTAAACAACGGGTTATCCTTTAGTTCCTGCAATATTTCATCAAAATCGCTGAATTTATGTATGTTGGCAAGTAAACTGTTCCGGATAATATTACTAAATTGTATAGTCTCCTTGCATTTTCATTATACACGGTGCATTAGAAAACTAATATTGGCCCTAATCACTTTTCAAAACTAGGGAAATTGAAGTTTTACCCATTACCGTCAAATATACTTCATCTATTGTCTGTCTCATAAAAAAAGGTTTCGTAGCTTTTGACTTAGCTGCGTTAATTTTGATCCTCCACTACATGGTCCATCCAATAAGTAAATATTAGTATTGGCTCTAAGTAGTCTTGCAAGGCTATTATTAATCTGTCACAATCACAAGAATTGACAAATGATGTATTTATTTCGAACATCTGAGTTAGCGTTTCAGAATTTAAAATCTGCCTTTTTATCAAATCTTCGTTGACTGCCTTATTTTATAATCCGGTTACGATTTTTAGTCGAAGGCTACACTACATTGTTTAATCAAATACTTTACTATCTATGAAAGTTTGACCCAAAAACTTTATTAGGAATTATAATAGATGTCCGATATGCATTTTATCAAGTAGAAACTATAAACGGCCACTTGGTCGATAAAAAACGCCTCTGTAAAAGTGTGACCCATTACCTTACCAAGTTTGCGATCCCTAGCTGCAACTAGTTTTTGCTAGGCCCCCATCGGACCCCTCCCCAGGTGGCGGCTTTGGGAGTACCAAAACAATCTGGCAATAACAATGTATCAGCAATAGTATACAAACAGCCACAAAGAAAATCTGTTTAAGAATACCATAAAAAGCAAAAAAAGTAGTGCGAATATAAAGAGCTTTGCAAAATAATAAACAAGTAAACACGCAAATATCTGAGAGCCTAATAACACCATATTAATTAAAGATACGATCGAAGCTACTGCTAACATGAAGGTGTTAAAATCAAATATGTCTAGAGAAAAAACTAAGCTCTCTAAAATTAAGAATGAACGGAAAATACAAAAGAGAGCGGATCAACATAATCAGGAGATAAAGTCACCGCATAAACGCAGAAATTGTGAGGCTAAGTTTTCAAAAAATGTCTTACTAAACAAATGTTTTAATGTTTAAATGAAGAAGGGGTTCTCACAGTTTGGCTAAATGCAGAAGTGGTCGTGATTTTCAAAAAGGTAGATAATACTAATATAGTAAAGTTAACTACCGATTAATTAGTTTATTATTCCACCTATACAAATTATTCTCTAGAATTTCGACGAACCGCCGCGCCTGACAAAATCTAACCAGTGCAACAGGATTTAGAAAATGTTTTAGTGCGATAGACCACCTACAAACCATACGCAAACTAGTAGAAAAATAGAAATACCTAATAAATATAAAATATTAAGGCCCGGTTTATTCACCTACCAGTAAAGTCCCCAGTAACTACTTGACAATTAACTTTATAGGTTACCAGTAAATTTTCAGTCTTTTCACTTGCTGACAAGTAATTTTATCATATAAGTAGCAACTTTTATGAAACAAATGTTTTTAAATAGATAGTCATGTTTAATGTAAATAGAAGGAAATAGCGCTATACGTTTTGTTATGTGATAAAGTGAAAACTATCAACTGTCAATTAACTAAGCATTAAATTTTACTTGGCAGAAAAAGTACCCTATAAGTTAATCTGCCCAGTAATGCATTTATTATAGGTGACAAGTAGTTTATTGGACCTGTTACCCCGGTAACCTATAAAGTTAATTGTCAAGTAGCTACTGGGGACTTTACTGGTAGGTGAATAAACCGGGCCTAAATAAAATATCGATTCTAACGGGAAATATCAATATTTATTTGCCTAATACGTATTTCGGCATCAATGTGCCATTGTCAAATCGATATTTTATTTAATATTTATTATTTCTATAATTATGGATTTTAACAAAGTAACGCTTGAGAATGTCAATAATACAATAGAAAAATGCATAGAACATATACCCCTATTACACATTGCTCTTGTAGACTAGTCTAAGAATCGACACAAACTATTTCAACCTGCTGGTTACGGAAAAGATCAAAGTAGGGAAGTGCAACAAGGGGTGGTCATCTTTCCAAGCTATTTACCTTATTAGCAATGGAAGACACCTCTAAAAACCTTTCCTAACAAAATAAAGGCTTTAATATTGATGGAAAGTACTTAAATCATCTTCGTTTCACCCACGATATTGCTCTCATCAACAGCGACATCAACGGATTCGGACCATGTTAGAACAACTACAACATACCTCCAAAGAAATTAGTCTGAAATGAACTTATCGGAAATGAAACTACTGGCATACCATCATTTTAGGGAAAGAAAACCAAACAGCTGACAAAATGAAAAGAATAGGACTAGGTTGGCAGGCGGTGTTTGGTAAACTTGGATACATTTTGAAATCGCAAAGTATTCCTATAAATCTAAAGAGGAAGGTGTTGCAGTATATCGTGGTAGAGGATCCACGAATGTGTGCTCGCCAGATGTTCATTAAACATTAGAAGGTTAGTCTACCTCCTTAGAGGTATATGTGAACCACACTGCACGTATCGATAAAACACCAGGCGCTAGTTTGCTGTGGCAGAGGGATCCGTAGCATCACGGGAGGGTAACAGCTAGACCCCATGTTCGGGACCCATAAATCCATCGTACAGCTGCCTAAACGGTGTTTATGACACAACAGCGCCATAAATTAAAAGTATTCACGATAGATGCTTTCAGTAGTAGGTACCTATCGTTTTAAGAAGTGATATCACCATGGAGCAAGTGTATGGTTAAAGTGAGCATTATGGAGGGGATTACGTCGTATTTGTAATTTAATTAATACGTTTTCTAATTCGTTGAATCACCTTATTATTTAATCAAATTTCGTAATTTTACGCGCCGATGAAAATGGTAGGCGATAAATAGACTTGACGATAAAACGGCCACGGTTAAGCGGCCATAATGAAATGTCATACATCGAATCAAAGTTTCCAACCAACCATGTAGCAACTTATTTACTGTATTTTTAATGTTTAATGATCATTTGAAAAGGCAATTTTGTTTCAGAGATTTCCTTTGAAGATAATACTCTCATGTAGTTTTACATATTTAAAAAAAACTGTTCTGTGTATTATATGTCGTAATGTATTGCGGCTGTTTTGAATTCTTTAAACTCAGACTACAGCTGATATAAATCTACTGCCCACAAAGCTGCAAGCTTTGAGGTCGGACACAAGGTTGTTTGTTTGTTCGGGAAGACCGCCACCCTCGAGCATGTTGAGCTTCTGGATATTGGCTTATATGAACCTATTTGTTGTGAAAGCCTGATGAAATTGAGAAATGTAGTTAGCACGATATCGATGTGGTTATAGGTACCGAGCGCAGATTAACGAAATATTTATGGAACAGCAACAATTAATATTTTGATTGATCAGCCTAAGACGGAATATTAATTAAATAATATTCTAGATTAAGGGGCTGTATACCTGTAATGTCAATTCAATATACAGTGCTTCCCGAAAGTAACGGATAAATTCAATAAAATCGTTGAGAAATATATTTCAAATAAATGCTCGGACACGTCAAATTTTATTTTTAAATTACCATTTATAAATGTAATTTTTAACCCCCCACCCCCCAACCACTATGCGCTGCCAACTCAACTTTAAAAATTCAAATAGCAAAGAACCCTTTCTGATACCTCATCTCATAGCTTTTTTATGCTGAATACAATAAAAAAAAGTTTTTCAAAATTGGTTGATAAATAGCGAAGATATTTACCAAAATGTATTCAAATGAAAGTGCCAATATTCGAGTAGGCGTTGGTACGGCTCCAGCAATGGGTGGTAAAAAACAATTGCAACTTGTTTGTAATTGAATGTAAACAAAATGTATCTATCTATCTCCAACCCGAATCATCTAAAACTTCGATTCTTTCGGCTTCAGTAAATCTCATTTTTGTTATCTTATATTTCAATCGTTAATAATAAGTAACACACACTCCACTAAGTAATGTCAATACATTTTGTTTACATTCAATTACAAACAAGTTGCAATTGTTTTTTACCACCCATTGCTACAGCCGTACTACGCTTCCTCGAATATTGGCACTTTCATTTGAATACATTTTGGTAAATATCTCCGTTATTTATCAACCGAGTTTGAAAAACTTTGTTTTATTGTATTCAGCATAAAAAAAGCTATGAGAGGAGGTATCAGAAAGGGTTCTTTGCTATTTGAATTTTTAAAGTTGGAGTTGGCAGCGCTTAGCCGGGTTAGGGGTGGGGGGTGAAAATTACATCTCTAAATGATAATTTAAAAATAAAAACCGACGTGTTCGAACATTTATTTGAAATATTTTTCTCACCGATTTTATTGAATTTATCCGTTACTTTCGGGAAGCACTGTATATGAGAATTGGTTTTTAAGGTTCTGAAGAAGGGGAGGCATAGCCTAGGGTATTACACCGTTGCAATTTTCAATTATGTCACTTACAGCAATTCAAAAAGCGCCACCAGGTCGCGTATTGCTTAACATCACATAGTATCTAATACCCAGTTGTTAAACATATTACGTACGCGTACTTCATATCATAATTATTTTAGCGTTTCGTTATTATGAAATTTTTTTACTTTCTAACAATTTGAACGGAAGCATTACTTGTCTTGCTTCCATGTAGGGCACACTCACTCACACTAATGGTACACACGATAAATATATCGAAACGAAATACTGCTACGATTTATGAATTCACCATACGAGTATTGAGCTGCGATATGTAGTTATTTAGCATGCTGAACACTACAATACCTATACACACTATTGATGACGCGATTATTAGTGAATTTGGCCCCCATAGTCACATCAGGTTTTGTATGAAAACTGTTCTGGTAAATGTTATCTCTTCGAATATATTATTGCACTATTGTAGACGGGGGAATACAATCAAATCTTCTGTGAGTTTCAAGATTAGATACACTGTGCGCATAAACTATGGAAATAATTCTTTTCCTGGCAAAGTTAAAAACAAACGGTTTGACAGGTCAAATTGATTTATTTTAAAAGGAACATTTTGAGATAATTTTCATTTTTCTAACCCTTTCTAATAACTGTAAAATAACATTCTATGGGCTTATAAAAAGCATAATTTTAATACGTAATTCGCAAAAGAAATTACAGTTTTATACTGTTTCAAGATTGGTACTACAAAATTACCAGAAAATGCGATTGATGACGTACACTGTAAAAAATAAGTGTAATGTTACGGGTGTAAAATGTAACCAAATCGTCCAAATCAGCAATTTTACCTGAAATATGTGTGTGATTTTACACCAAGTCGGATATAATGGGTAAATTTACTCTATAGATAGGTGTACTTCTTACGTAAATTTTAAGTAAATTTACCTCAAATAACGGTGGTAGAAAAGTTGCCACCGTTATTTGGGGTAAATTTACACCAAAATTTTTTACAGTGTAGATGCACCTTTAGCGTGCCCCGACTATATGATTTCCATCTATGCAATTTGTTGCAGCAACTCAATTACAGCAATGCATTGCAGTTGCATCGAGTTGCATACAAAATCGCAAGCAAATTCCCATCTTTGCAATTTTGGAACTAGACAAACAAAACATCTAGTGTATTTTAAGATTTGGCAACCTTAAATGTAAAAGTGGCAATGCTGATGTGTTTGTTGACAATTCTCTGGAGTTACCAATATTAAAGAAAATTCTTAAATAGTACTAGAATTACAAGGATAAGTTGCTTGAAAATAGAATACGTTCTAATACATGCAACTTCTTGCCGCAACAAAAATTGCATGCCATTTTGTTAAAATGGCATAATGTAAACGCAAAAGTTACTGCAACTGTATTGTTACAACTGAGTTGCTGCAACGAATTGTATAGATGGAAATCATATTTTGGGAAGTATTTTTGAACTCATACTTGTGGGAACTTTTTTATTATTTTTACTCGTAGAACACGTTTGTAAAGTTGAGAGTAAAGTATTGCACACTTTTTTCGGGACACCCTGTATATTTTAGACAAATGTCGAATTTTACACAAATGTCTAATTGAGATTTTTTCAGGGAAAGCTACTTAATATTTATGAAATTTAGAAATTGTCATTTTATATCTTATTAACGTAAAATCGATTAATTATAAAACGAATAAAGGTGCAAGTACCTAGTGGTACCTACTATATAAACCACAGAAAAGAGGAATTATCACCCTCGCAACTTATTTCTTTCGATACTGCATTTCAGAAAATAACAATGTCTTGTCTACCTTGGTGTATACTACCGTTACGACGTTAAAATTCATGAAATAGAAACCAAATATCTCAATATAAATAATTTCACTCATTCTCATTTTAAGTTTTTACCTATACTGCGTCTCACGGTCAGTTTAGAGTGTGGGGTCTTATGTCGGGCCGTGTTGCAAAACTTCGTCTAAAAATTGCTTTGAAATACTAACATCCTGTCAATCATTATGTAATCCGCCTTTTGTTGTACACACCCTAATCTGCGATAACTACCTACTTTTAAGAGTTACCTGGACATCCTTTACCATTTACTTCATTTAAGCATTATACCCTGTCGTTAAGGCACGTAGAGCTGGTAACGTAGTACAGTCAAGTCCCATAAGGTTTGCATTGCCCTATCTCTTCCACACTCTAAACTGACCGTGCGACGCAGTATAGGTACAGTTTTGACAAGGATAGAGTGTACAAAAAAAATGTGATTTCTTTTTTTTCATATTAACCTTGATTTTGTGTTAACAGTTCTATTTATAAGTTTTTTGATTACATTCTTTTATTATCACCTTGATGCTGATGGATTCGAAAATGTAAAACACATTGACTAGGTATTTTATTTACAAAAAATTAAGTTAGGTGCCGTTTCTTCCTACTAAACAGATTCTTTACGTCTGACCATATGTTCCTGGCAAATTTTATAAAGTTGCTAGTAGCTAACTACCTACTAATTACATCATATTAAAAGTTTATCCAAGTGGTAGATTTTGGGTTTTCATTTTTTATTATCACCAAACCAGTTTTTGAGAATGGATTTCAACGTTATTTGTAAAGTCCGTTTCGGCACTTTGTAGGTATTAAACTACTAACCCTGTATATTTATCAGATTTTCAGATTATAAAGAGTAAACTGACGTATCTTCTAAAAGGTTTTCATATGGTGCGTTCAATTAGGGCGTTAGTTTGCCTATAAATATGTTGGTTTTTAAAAATTTCCATTATAATGGCAAATATAAATATAAGAATTCAATAAATTTTTCAAGTACCAACAAATGGAAACATATTATGGAATTGTATTAAAGTAGGTTAACGATATGAATCACACCTGAAATTAATTTTGTAACTGGAGTTCTGAATTCATTTCAGGATGATCGCAATTAGAAACCCCATAAGCAGCGAAGTTGAGAAATACACATCGCGGACATGATTTTGTTGAAAGATTTACTCATTTCGATTTTTAATTTACCCAACCCAGCTCTTGGAAGCTCCCGTTTGTTACGCACAATAAAGTTATTTCCAACCCCTCGAGTAATATCAATGACATCGGCTTTCCATTTTCCCTATAATGCTGCTGTCATCAATGGGGTTGATAATTGGTTTTTGCACTTTAGGAAAAGGGATGAAAAATCACTCCTCTAAAGCGCACGCAACACTGCAGTAATAAAGCCATATCATTTTCGTGAGTATTGCCTTTACTAAAATTCCTTGCAGAACACTTTAATTTTTGAATATTATAATAATCTTTCTTGAAGACAGAAGTGCTTTGATTACATTGAACACAATTTAATTAAACTATGTTGGCCATTTCTTTTGTTTTTGCATTTAATTAAGCACCTATACTGTTAACTATTATGTTGCTAATTGAACTTCTGCGGTACTATGGTACAATTCGGGGTAAAGCAATAAACTGAAAGCTGTCATATATAAAAGGGAATAAATAAATAGGTGAAATAAAGTCTTCTAGAACGTAAAACGGACTTCCGCCTAGTAAACACCAACCAAATGTTGTTGCAGCAATATTTTCATCTAGCGGCATAATATGCCCAAATTGTGCTGATTAGGTACTTTTGCTATTTCATATTATTGGACAGTATACGGTCTAGCTATTTTCGATTAAATTTATTCCCATCCAAATATTTATTGAGAAACCATGTTGATGAATAATGATTAAAAGGATATTGTAATTTTAATGAGCCCACTGAAACTTGCCAATATGTATTATATGCAATATATCCATAAGGCCCTATAACTTTTTAGAAGTGATATTTCGCTATAAAGCCCGTATGACACGGTGTTAAATTTGAAACAAAATTTGCGTGTAAATCTATTAAAGACTCTTGCGATAGGGAAAAGATATGTATGTAAGGCAGTTTACCAGGGATGTTCAAAATAATTTCATAAAAATTTGCATGAAAATTTGCAAAATTATTTTGTGTATGACACGGCGTTAAATTTGACATCAAATTTACGTGTCAATTTACACGCAAATTTTGTTTCATATTTAACACCGTACATACGGGCTTAAGTTTTTACAGGGTATGTAAAAATTGTGGTGCAAGCTTCAGGTGTAATTATTCCTTGGACAAAAATAAGGCAAAAAGTTTATTGCAAAAACGTTCGAAGATGGCTACCCCTCACCATAACAATTTAAGAAATGTACATTTGGCAACCTTGTAGCCACCTACTATGATAAGTTGATCACTGATGACCACAATTTATTATCTGTCATTGCATCAAGGCACTCTGAAAGACGCTAAAGCTAACACTATTACATTGCAATATTGCCAATTCTAAATAAAAATTATTAATTTCTTTTTACTTTTAAACGATCGATGGTAATATATTTTAACTATTATCACTGAATGTACGCATCCAGTAACTTAATTTTGAAATAGCACCTTTCTTTATTGTTACAAATTTTGAACTTTGAGGGCTTCGTGTAAGTTCAGGAAGCCTTTGCGAGTTGTTTTGTAATAAGCTTTTTGCCTTATTTTTGTTCAAGGAATAACTTTATCTGAAGCTTGCACCACAATATTTACACACCCTGTATAAACATTATTGCTTGGAATGAACTTTGCTAACAAATTTTTTTTGTGGGAAAAAAAACAACACCCTGTATATGGCGGTAGTCTGTGCTGAAAAGAATCAATAGAATTGGATATTTCCGTTATTGAACTGTTAAAATAATTCTGCTTGGGTAGGCTATTATAATAGCCAACATATCTAAGATTTTGTAAATGCTAATTCTTGATTTTCCAATAATCTTCCAAGAACAGTATCCACTGTAAAAAAAAGTATTTAAATTATCTATTCCTAGTAAGTTATAAAGTAACCTACCTAGTTCGTCTCTAGTTTACCTACCCAGCGAATTAGCGCGGACGAACATTGATGAGTTGAACATTTCGTGTACGTTTATAAATCTAGGTCTCGGTTGGTTTTATAAAGTCCGGTTGACTGACGGTTCGCTCAACCACGATCAATTTTCGTGTACGGTATACGATTCTAAAAAACAATCGCGTCCATGACAATTGATCGTGGTTGAGCTAACCGTCGATCAACCTGACCTATAAAACTGGGCTGAGTGAAACAGAATCAGTAATTAAATGTCGTAAAGCGTTCACCTACCCTAAGCCACTGGGTAGGTAAACTGCAGAGATGAACTATAACGTCATAACTTTAAACTGTATTACTATTTACTTGCAATATTGCCCATCATATTTTTACGCAAGTATAAAAACATTTAGAAAAATTCTTTAATTTTTTGTAAATAATTTTCTTCCTACTTTTAAACGATCAAATAAATTCTATTGTCCCTCAATCATTAACTAATAACTTGATTATCAGAAATCAACTTTATTTACTGTTACTAATTTTGAACTGCTTCGTGCAATTGCAGGAAGACTTTTCGGAATATTGCGTAATAAGCGCTTTGCCTATTTCTGTAACGAATAAACTGTCGGGTAGCTGGTAGATGATTGTTTACATTCTACACACTAGCACACCCGATAGTTTGTATAGATAATTACATTTGGGTTGATTTTCAAAGTATTTTCATTATTATTTTCATATTGTTGCCTTATTCTTGAATACTCTTGAATTTGTAATAAATTATATTGACACTAACTTTAAAAAAATAACGTTAGTTTACCATGCAACGCGTGCTTTGAGGGTGCAGAACATGTTTAAACTGCGTTCAGTGGGTCTAGCGAGTCAGTCACAACAAATGCACGTGAACAAATAAACTTGGACGGTGTAAACCTTTAATCAGACAGGTATGACCATAGGCGCCGACTCCACGGGTGCTCCGGCGCTGGAGCACCCAAAATATTTTTTTGTGCCTCCGGTCGGCATCACTGGGTTTCTGCATCACGAAATCTGCCAGAAACAGAGGTTTCTCCGGCCTAGGCCGGCAAAAAGTAGGAATTGTAGGTTATTGGTTGGCAGCATCGGCTCAATCTGTCAAAGTCAAATTTGTGCATCGCGGTCGGAGACGATCAAACAAATAAATTAGCAAAATTTTACAAATACGATTACCTATTTGAGCCACTGTGGTGATTTAAATATAATCTTTAATATGCGCCGGTGTATCCATTATTAAATCAAAGATAATGAAATTTATAAATAAACGTCAATGGAAATTGTAAGAAAATAAATGAATTAAGTTTAATGAATACCAGGAAACAAGGAATCTTGATTTTAAAATCATAAAAAAAATTCTTAATGCTAAATTTTAAATGCAAATTTAATTTATTTAAACAAACATCGGCACAAAAAATCTTGTGTATTATACGTCCAGAAACAGTTTTGCGAGTGCACCTACTTGCAGGACTCGGCGTTCCGCCTCGCCTTGTGTGCTGTTTCTGGCCTTGTGATACAAATAACTATTGTTTTTATTATTTTTTTGTAATTTTTCAATCATGTATGTTTCGTATTCCTTTATTTATTAAAAGAGCTAAGCCTGCAAATCTTGCCCCTATATTTTTTAGCTACCTACAACAATACAAAACCACAAAATCCGTGAAATTTGTGGAGCACCCAATGAAATTTTTAAAAGTCGGCGCCTATGGGTATGACACTAACGGCGACTGTAATTTAATGCACTTAAACTAAATAAACAGCAAATAAATTAGTATTGTATTATTTAGGTAATATATAAAAATTAACATAACGGCATAATCAAAGAATTTTGGACAAAAGCAAAAAATATAACAAGAAAATCAGTTCATAATGAAATGACATTAATTTCCGTAAGGGCACTAGCGTGTACTAGGTATTCACAGCAAGTGTGACTGAGCAAATCACATTCAACCAATCAGGGTACAATCACGCGTCGATAACGGGTTACTGTTTATTTAAGTGCCCTCTCCAGACTGCGTGAATATAGTTTTATAGTGGCATGTGGTGCGTGCAAAAGTATATGCGTGAAAGTGAGGGAATTAAATGCATGTGGGTGCGTCATGTTAGAGAGCTTTTGAGCACTAAACGCTAAGAGTACGGTAACGAACGTTAAGGTACAGTGCACAAAAACTTAAGGGACTGTTCTCACCAAAGCAACTGGCAACGGCAACGCAACTGCAACGCGACCGCAACTTTAGTTGCGTTCCTCTTGTGTTCTCACTGAAATCAACTGTTTTGAAGTCTCTTGTTGAGGTAGTCCTCATCCGACGCGGTATGCAACGCAACCAGTTAGCAACTGGTTGCGTTGCAGTTGCGTTGCCGTTTATTAGGTGGGAACACGCGTATTTAAATATTAGCGCCGAGTCGCTTTGCAGTTGCGTTGCGGTCGCCGGTTGCTTTAGTAAGAACAGCCTCTAAAACTCTCTATGGTTGCATGCATGTACGTCAGTATTTGTGTGGTACTATGTTCTACTGTAGGTAGCTTCTCAAGAAATGCAATACTATTTCCGAGTTTGAATACGTGCCAAGTGGGTACACTCCGCCTTTTAAATATTGCTTTGCATTTGCAACACTGGCAAGTATCTATCTCAATGCTAGGTTGACAGTATTAATGGTCATATCTCACGAATAATAAAACAATAGGTTTATTGATTGATTGTAAGAACAGGCCTTGCTTTTAATAAATCGGTTAGCATTACATGTCAGGAAGATCAAACTTGCAGTTATCAAATTTTGTACGTTTTGCAAAGATGCAATAAAGCCATGAAACACAATGCCTTTCGACATTTTAAGGACAGAGCAGCTGGGCGTTAAAAGCACATAAAGTGGGATACTTTATAATCATTATCTCTGAAACCGAGGGGCGGACAATTTTACTTATTCAGTGAAGATTTTGTTTATCTTTATCATCGTCTTATTTCTCACCTTGTAGTTAGCCAATGTTGAGATAAGAGTTTATTTTGTTAAGATTGTCGATGGTATTATTGGTCTTTTATTAAACATGAGTATTAATGTAGCGTTACCTGTATTTACAGGACAGGTCTTACTCGAACGCAGGTTCGGCTCAGAATGTTTTATTTATACTACAAAATCCACGCGTGGAATTTTGTATTCTAACTTGGAATTTACAGCAAACATTTTTCAAATAGCATTTCCCAATTTTGAAATTTTTACTAAATACAGCCCAGTGCCAATTTGTTTTTGGATCAATCATTGATCCAATTTGGTTTGTTTACATTTCTGTAATCCCTAACAGCTACAATGTCTCCTACCTCAAAAGTAATCTGTCTCTTACTTTTATAATAATATTTCTGTTTTTGTTTATTTTTGTTTTTTATAATAATATTTCTGTCAGAACATATTCAGTTATAACATAGGATAAGTTAGTGAGTTACAACACAGACAATCCGAACTCAATTCTTCACGAACACGCGTAAAAGTGAGGTTAGGGTATAGATTTTAATGGTCTGAACGTCTTCTGTGTGGACAAAACACGAAGTGATGTAATATTTCGGATTTCGTCTATTACCAGTAGACATTTTTGGTTTTGTCTAGTCAAAACGCGATTTGTCTTACTTCGTGTGTTGTCTATAACACATAGGTATACTATTATAGAAAATGTTCTCTGAATTTCCTTTTGTCGTGATTAGTAACGGTAAACGTGATAAGCCTTCCGCACAGTTTCTTTTTGACGGTACAAATTGCACTTTATACATACAATTTAACAAAAATAACGCCCACCTTTGAAGGCGATTCCTTGACATTTGCAGGAATACCCTAACTTGGATTGAAAATAGTGACTAACGGTTTATGATCGGTTACTATAGGATACATGGTTTACCAAATACCTCTTGCAAACGTGGTATCAGTTTTAGGTATTTGCAAAGCTTTCACCTTGGCTACCACTACCCACTACCATTTTTTTCCAAGGAATAATTTTACCTGAAGCTTGCACCACCATTTTTACACACCTTGTATAGTAAGTTAATGAACAATTCGGTAAGTGAGTGCAAAACGAAATAAGATTGTACAGTTATTCCGCTTTCTGCTGAAGAAGCGATAGTCCTAGCGCGGTTGTACCGAGGGGGGGGAAGTAGGGTTAATTACCTCCCCCCTAGAGGCCAGGTATTAAGCTTATTACACACATTTTTTCGTTTTATATCATCGTTTAGGGGTTCTCCGTACCTCCCGGATCATTTATCCAATTACAATTTCTCTAGATCCGCGTTTGAGATAGTCATATAAGAAACAGAATATGTGTTAATGGATTCTAGCTATTCGCTCTACCAATTTATATAATTGCGTACAGTATATCTTTGATATTTTGAAGGTGTTTCACACAATGCTAGTTATAATATATTATATCGTACGTTTCACATAGGTAGTACAACAAAAAATATGTGTTTGTTTCTTAATATACCTACTTGTTAACTGCAAATGAAGTGGTGGAGGTTACCTTTGGTTTTATGTTAGAAAATTCTCAAATCCTAATGTATTTATTTATTCATTTGACACCTCTCAACGGTTCCATTGTCGGGAATGTACACCAGGGAATTCTCGTTCGCCTAAAAGAAGATGAATGTTTTCAATTTGCTGTTGCGCAAACTACCTAACACACGTGTGGAATAACAAAAATGAATGATGCTGTAAAGTTACGAAAAGGAGAATGTTCGTGGTGACAATAATGAAGTCACGTCGTGGCAGGCGAGAATCCTGCCTCTGGCGTTGAGAGAAGTTAGAAGTCCACATAATAGAAACTGACGCCTCCATTCAAAATTACTTTGAAGAAATACAGAAAAAGCCTTCTGAACAGATACCCTCAGAACTTTAGTCGTGAAATGAATTAATATTACACATACAAAATGCATTAAAGAAAAGCACTTTTAACGGCTTTTGTAGTAGAAAATAGGAAGGTGAAAAAAAATTTTGGTAACCTTGCTTGTCCAAACATTGCGAATCACTATTCGTCATTTTTCGGAATTTCTGTAACAACTAAAAATAGCCTGGAAGACTGAAAGATTTTAACTTACGAACATTTCCTGGTTCTAAGTAACATGAAAATTACTTTAAAGTCATCAGATGCTTCCAAATTAAGTTCATAGGATGCATTTTTAGGTTTTATTACTTTGGATCACCCGAGGAGACTCCATGTTTACTGTAGAAATAATGTACCTACGAAAACGATATGCGCAAATTATGTTGCAACTGTGCTACAAATTCATACAAAACATCGTTATTATGTATAGGACCACTAAGAATTTATATTTGGTTTCTGTTCTAATTATGCCATTTAGTCAATAGACTTTAATGATCATTCAAGCCTATATACAGTTTGTACAGTGCATAACCAATGTCGATTCTGTCCGCTCTCTTAGGTAACATATTTCATGTTACAAGGGATTTCCTTTTTAATGTTATTTCATTTCTTTTCTCATGAACAGCTTCTTTGACAAGATTTCAAAGCATTGAAAAATGTTTGAAATAGTGCAAAACCTTTAAAGAACCGGGCCGTTTGCTTGTCGCAGGTTCATCGCGGTGGTCACTTCATACTTCATCGCTGGGCCACATGAAACGACTCCTACCAGCCTCAGCATCATGGTACCCATTCTCTAACCTGCAGGATAAAATCCGCATTCGATAAACGTCATTTTTCGCATGAGAACTGATCAACTCCTAGGAAGGTAGCCCCTTCTGATTGGCTCAAATTTTTTACATTTTACAAATTTCACTTGTTTTAATGTAAAACAAATTGTATTTTTGTTCAAGTAAGCATTTCGACCTACTCCATTTGGTAGTCACTTTATACAGGTTCCACTGTATTAGAGTTAGGCAAGATAAATATCTTTCCGGGACGATGAATCGTTCGGCGATGAATCGGTCCGGTGGTGGAATGGCGACGATGGAGCGGCGATGAAGCACGGCGATAAACAGGCGGCGATGAAACGGTAATGATGTGCGACGACGATAAAACGGCATGGTCTCACCTAAACTCTTTCACATAGATTCATCAAACGGGCTCAAGCAATGAGTCCTAGTAATAGCGGAGAAATCCATATACATCCGCAGAAACCCACGGACATCCGCAGAAATCCATAAGTATGCACGGAAATCCATAGATATCCATGGAAATCCATGGAAATCCACGGACATCCATGGAAGCCGCGAAAATTTAAAAATTCAAAAGTCGCCGAAACTGCAAATGCACAAAAACTGCATGATAAATTTTATGTAGTCACCTATAATATGCTCCAAAAATGCTTTATATAATTTATTTATTTTATTTATTTATTTTAAGTAAAGGTGCATCCACCTATTTGGTTATTATTATTATGCTTTCATCTCCTTTTTGAGTAAGTATATATAGGTATTTTGTCGCTTCTTAAGGATATGCAATTGACAATTTTTGTGATTAGGCCTAAATACCACCGTTGTTCGTAATAAATGGCATAAAATTTTCCACATTCTGGCTGTAGATAATTTTTGAGATTTTCATTAAAAGCAGAGATTCCGAAGAAGTCATTTTTGTAGTAGGATGCTTTGAGGAACAATCCTTAAAATAATCCACACATGCACTTCGAATACTTCCCTTATACAGCGATTTCACTTTGGTTACAAATAAAACTAAAGTCGAGGTGCGTGCGCATGTCCATGGACATCCACAGACAGCCACGAATATCCACAGAAATCCACAGCTGTTGATCCCTCAAAGAAAACTCTATGTTTGCAATTAGGATAATATTTTCTTCTAATTTAGTATTATACAGTCATGTTCATGTATTGTGTAATGTAGCATATTGCAAGTTAAACGGTCCACCCAGTTTATCATTGAAAAGCAGACACCCATTATACACTGCTGAGTATTTACCTTCTCACTGATTTTAATTATTGTATGTAACCTCTTAAATTACAGTTTTTTTTTTAAATTTTAATAAAGAACAAAATTTAAGAGTACCGATTTATTTAAACCATGATTTCTAGAGACGAAGAAAGAATAGAAATGTGTAATCACTCCGGATTATCTTTACGTACTGTTAGGGATCATTACTGTAAAATATCTCAACAAACCAGTACCTAATGTGTCTACAATAACAAAAATAGTTAGAAGTTAGTACTTACAGGCTGTGTGTACGAAAGAATAGAAATGTATATTCTGAGTATACACAATTCTATTTTTTCTTCGTCAGTATAAATCATGACTTCAATAAATTTTATTAAAAAATAATATATCACACTTTCTGTAATTTAACAGTTGAGAAACAATAATTGAAATCAGTAAGCAGGAGAAAGGCCGATAGCAGTGTATAATGGGTTGCCTATATTACAATGAATGGACTTCGCAGTTTATTATAAGTTTAATCATGAAATTATGTTTAAAATTCGGTATAGTGTTTTCTTTGGCTGTTATTCTACTTCACAACCCTCGCGCTGGTAAAGTTTGTGTCAGTAACACTTCCAGTGCAATGAAATCGAATGTTAAAAAGAGAAGTAGATAGGTAATAGTAATAGTAACTGACATTCGTCGTGAATCATACCGGCTGTAAAATGTTTCCATAATATCAAAAATAGCAATAGACATTTTCAAACAAAATTGCGGCTGAAAAAGTGTAAGGGGTTAAGAAATTGGAAATTGATTTAATAAACGCCCACGAATAAACACTCTATCGTTAAACTGAATATAGTTTCTTAACACATACACTATACCTAGTGTGCAAAACTGGTTATAAACCTTCCACTCCCATCTTACACTTAAGGCTTTACTTTACCTAGCTGGAAATTTAAGTAAAACTGTACTTTTTTTAAACGCTCTTAAAAGTTAATTATGGAGTTTAAAACAAGTATCGACATTGAAAATGCTTATATACAACGTTTATGAGTGCGCTATAGACGTATATTTGCAAAATAGTTATTTAGTTGGCTATAATTAATTAAAAATGTTAAAATTTATAAACCATCTCATTTGAATACGTGTACTCCAAAATAAGAAAACTTTATATGAATCGATAGAGTTTGTAACAGGCTAGTGCGCTACAGGCTTATATTTGCTTCATCGGCTCTAATTTGATTTTTATTTCAAAAAAACAAAATCAATTTTAGGCCACCAACAAAACATATATTTTCGTTTTTAAGATACCACTAACGGACAAAACTCCAAGCTTTATGGGATTACACGAGATTACTATCTACAATTTGAAACCTTGGCCCATTACAAGTTGTTTGCTTGGTTTAAAACTGGATAATGAGCTTTGGTACTGCACTCAACAAAATTTCTTGATACAAGAATGAAAATAAGGGTATAAACATATAAATTAGTAAACTACGTAAATTACATTAACTGACTCAATAAACAATTTTATCGTTTATACAGGGCGTCTTTCGAAGCTAAGCATGGGGATCTCGGTTAGCTTAAGAGGTACGAAATCGGTTAAATGGAGGCAAAGTTGCGTATTTTAATGCTGATCAATAATCTGAAAAGAAATTTGACCTACGACGTTTAGTTTAGAAAATATCTAAAAAAAATCAAAATTCCCGATTTTTGTTTTTCGCTGATAAAATGAAAACAAGTGAAACTACGAATTTTTAATTAAGACATTTTTAAGACACTTTTTTACGGGGAATCTAAATATGCGATTGTTTTTCTCGTATCGTTTAAAATAGCCAACAATCGACTGTCAACTTTTGTTTTTCTTATGGACGCCATATTGGATTTTTGCATTTTTGAATGTAACTTTTTTTTCTGATTTCAACTATGTATGATACATAATACTTTGCTTGTGTTTTTGCCTACAATTTGAAGTTATCCATTTGTCCGCAGAGTGTCATGGCCATGGAAACAAAAGCGACAAGTTTGTTTTAAAGAGAATTCTGTTATGAATTTAATTTTAAGTCATAAGGTTATTGGTTTGGCTAGTTTAATGAAAGAAATGCGAGTTTTAAAAGAAGAATAATGGGATATAACAAAATTTATTATCAACTATTATGATTTATGTTGAAACAATAGAATAAAAATTAAAAAACAGAAAATCATAGCAAATGCTAAAAACTAAAACTTTAATCGAAAACACAGCGGGATATAAGAAATATTTAAGTATTGTTTTTCTTTGAACAGAGATATGTAATCCCTTAGGTCCGGTTTTTCAGTTCATGTTTCTGCCTGGGTTTACAAAAGGAGCCATATTCGCTTAGATTTCGAGGAAGACGGAAGAAATAACTAGAACCTGGTTGGTTTCTCTCTGGAGTTCGTTGCAGATACGTTTCGGAAGTAATTTCTACTTTCCGATGTAAAGAATAATAAATTTAAAACATATCACGTTGTTCTTCATTAGAATTTTTCATTTTCTTTCAGAAAATTACGTACCTATCTTAAAATTAGGGGAAGTACATCGTAACGACTTAAGCAATGTACTAGGAACTGTTAAAATTTTCTTTGAATCAAAATTGTCGCTTTTGTTTCCATGACACCCTGCATAAAAACGGATAACTCAAAATTGTAGGTAAAAACACAAGCTAAAGTATTATGTGCCATACATAGTTGAAATCAGAAAAAAAAGCTACATTCAAAAATGCAAAAATCCAATATGGCGTCCATAAGAAAAACAAAAGTTGACAGTCGATTGTTGGCTATTTTAAACGATAGGAGAAAAACAATCACATATTTAGATTCCCCGTAAAAAAGTGTCTTAAAAATGTCTTAATTAAAAATTCGTAGTTTCACTTGTTTTCATTTTATCAGCGAAAAACAAAAATCGGGAATTTTGATTTTTTTTAGATATTTTCTAAACTAAACGTCGTAGGTCAAATTTCTTTTCAGATTATTGATCAGCATTAAAATACGCAACTTTGCCTCCATTTAACCGACTTCGTATCTCTTAAGTTAACCGAGATCCCCATGCTTAGCTTCGAAAGACGGACACCCTGTATGTGCCAATGATAAATATCTGAAAATTAAAAATTGAATTTAAAAAAGTAGGCTAGTTTCATCCCGGCACGTAAATAACTGTTTGTAATATTAATAAAATTACCTTTTATTGCCCTAGGGCGGGGTTTACGTCCGCTCCTTGAGGTGGTAATGCATACCTTACACCTACCACCATCCGTGCATAAAATATTAAGAAGCTTTTTTTGTTCACGAAACCTTATGTTATGCCCCAATAGTTTTAACAAACTTTAAAAAAAAATTTCAGGGGGCTTTTTCTTCCGGGGTTTTTCCTAGGGCTTTTTCTTCCGGTGCTTTTTTTCCTAGGGCTTTTTTTTTCCTTGGGCTTTTTTTCCGGGAATTTTTTTTTCGGGGCTTTTTTCCCGGGACTTTTTTCCCCGAGCTTTTTTTACCTAGATTCATTTATTACTATTGGAATATTACGCTAGCATATTTTTGTTAATTTTGGGTACCCGTTCCCCTCCCTTTATGCGCGGTTGCGGTTGAAGAATTGGTGGATTTTTTTTCCGTAGACTGTTTTTTCCGCCGGCTTTTTTATCCACGGATTTTTTTTCCACGACTATTTTTTCTTAGATTGGAGTGAAAGATAAGAGTTAAAATAATTATCGCTTTTCAAATTACTCTTACTGTTGCAATTAATCTTTAAACCACTCTAAATTGCTACTGTAAAATTCTAAAGTATGGTACCATTTGGTACCATTTAGTGAAGAGAACAAAAAGCAAGTTATTATAAATAGTAGTAAATATGTTTTCGTCTTTCATGCTTGCAATTTTGGATATCACAATTTGTGGTACATTTGTAAACAGAGATAATTCAATGCGAAATCAACTAAACGATCTACCTGCTCAAATCCCGAGACCTTCGCCTAACTAACTATTAACAAAGAATATCTTAACCAGCTTAAATTATTATCTAGGTAATACCCATTCGAGAGCTGTCCGCTAAGAGCTATTGCTTAAAAATATTCTTTCAAAAGTATGCAACTTGTCATACTTGAAAACGAAATTTATTTTAGGTAAAGTAGAGCCTTAAACTGAAAAGATATTACGTAAATCCATGTCTGGTTGAACTACCCTGTACGCCTTTAGATTAGATTTCACTGCATTTTAGTTCAGCAATTATATATGTGTTTGTTGCAGATAGGCAAGTAAAATCTTCAATTATTATTACCCGTTATGGTAACAGTAATGGAAATATTGTAATTATAAATTCTTCCTCCCGACTTTTATCACAAACAAAACAAATATAATTGTATTTAATAGTAACCTTATTCTCTTTGTATGTAAAATAATGGCAGATTTGTACCATGAATATTCAGCGATTCACAATATTTTTAATCACTACGCAGTGTATACATAATAGGGGCGAATAACATTTTTAGAAGATTCGTCAAAATAACTGATCGTGCTGCCGATGTTTACAATAATTTTTAAATTCAAAATTAAATTTTAAACTTGCTAAGACGGGCCAATTCTTCATTATCAAAGGTTACACACGATTCACTTACAATATAATAGAAGCAGCTTCCAAAGTCCTGTATTCCGAGTCAAAATTTTCGCTTCAACTTCATAATTTTCGGCAACTTCAATATCATAGTGTGATCATAGGAAGCAAAACTATAGGTCTCATGTCAATACTGTATCATAAGGAAAACAAAAATAAACTGTACAACATACAATATAAAAATATGCACCAACCTATTTAAATAACAAAAGTTGATACTACTTCTGGATGTTCTAGAATAAAATAAATTTTGCATTACTTTAACTTTGCTACTAAACCTTCCTTTAAGATATGTTTATGTATTTTAAATAATAAATGAATTATAAAGTTGCTTCGGTAGTTTTATACCACCCGGGAATCGAATTTGTCTAAAATACAGGGGTGTCAGGAAACTATGTGCAAATATTTTGGGAAGTAATTCGACACATAGAAATAATGTTAAAGGTCATATTCATATAACACTGTTTTAGAATTCTCAATATCAACGGAGTTACAATATGCTAAAGTTAATTAATGAACTTCTTTATTATTATTTATCAAGAATCTAAAAGTTATTTGGAGTATTAAGGAACAAAACAAAATAAGTTAGTTATTTCCAACTTGTGTCCTTCCATTTCAATGCATAATAGTGGAGTAGAAATACGGAAAAAGACGCTTCCTTCTTCAATTTTTTTTTTTTTGGCGTAGAACCAGCTAAAACCCATATATTCTTGTTCAGCACATTATTCTCCATATGAAATGGTACTTTACGACCTTTTTGGCTGGTACCGACGTTTTTTATTTAAACAAATTGACCAAAATCGTTAATTTTCGAGAAACACGTTTTTTAACAAATACAACCGCCTAACTCTGAAAGTACGTAACATAAAAAAATATATGATTTTTTTGTAAACAATGTCGTTATGGCTCCTAGAAAGTTTGATGTAGTGATTTTTTCGGTCGCTTACTAACTTCTTTATTATTAAAAATTTGTGTATACATGCAGCGAAGAATTTTGAGAGAAAGGTCCAAAATTATTTTTAAAATAAAAAGAAATGTCATATGGACCTTATCTTAAATGTTAGCAATTTATTAAAACAAGAAAGCGAGCGCGCTTCGTTATATCAGGCTTCAACGTGGTCAACCCGCATGACGTAGTACTGCATTTACTCATAGATTTAATGTACGGTACGGCAAATGCAAATGATTTTAATGATACTGAGACATCCGAAATGCAAATTCTTCATAGGGCTGAGGGAATATTGAGAAAGGAGATGGCAAATTTTGATTTTGGCAAAATGAATTTACGTATCCAACTCCTAATTGTATAAATAATGATAATTTTAAAAATCAAGTACCGAAGAAATTGTTGACTTTGTATCCTGGTTAATTGATGAATCTCGTTATGACAACGTAAATGATGAAGGCAATTCTCAGGCAACTATTCCTTGCAATATTATTATGAGTCTTTATGATGGAAAATTTAAAATAAATAGTTTTCACGTTAGATTAGTCCTATACACGTTGTCCCTAGAAATTTTGAATATGAGTAATGCGATTTTGTTCTTCTCGATTATTATAATAGATTGCCATGGTTGTTTATTACCAATTAGAAATTACTATTTATTTCCCGTTGCTTAGTGATTTAAAATATTTAGGTAAAAAGTGAGCGTGGTAACTAAGCGACAAGTAATGAATTCAAATGTCCGTATTCAAAATTTCTAGGGACAATGTGTATATTTACCATTCTGTGGGCAGTAAGAAAATTGTAGATATTCTAAGCCAAATGGGATTGTCTTGTTCTTTCGATGACATAAGGCAGTTACTGACTGGAATAGTAAAGGAAAGGGTTAATATACAGAAAGCATCTACCTACCTGCAGCCATTCAAATATCGATGAATCTCAACAAAACTTCATTCATGCAAACATGGATAATTTCGACTTTAAATGAAGATACCATTGATGGCAAGTGTTACCACACATTTAATGGCGATGGTAATATTTCAACGCCAATCGGAAGTTACTCTCTTGTACAAGAGTGTCTCCAAAGGTGGAAAATATTCACTAAGTAGTGAAGAAATGGAAATACCTTTTCAGAATATTTTAAAATACAAAAGACCCCAAGAGCGACCGGAACCAAAATACAAAATATCTCCGAACTTAATCTATCCCGTGAGAAATATAATTATTTTGGAAAACTCAATTTCGCATGGAAAATGTTGCATACCTTAGAATCACTGAATTTTTGGTTTGTACTGATTACAACAACACTATATCTGAAAATCAGATTCAAGTATCGAACATTGCGTATTTGCCGTTTCTAAATGCTCGTACAGAATAAGACATCAATGGTAAGATTTGTAGGCTAGGTTAAATATTTTAAAATAATACGATAGATACCTACTTGTTTTGTTTCTTGTTAAATTACATTTACTCATTATAAATATTGCGTTATTTTATTAATAAAAAATGCGTCGCGTGATCGCGTCGTTTGGTTTAGTTTATAATACGTGTTCTAGTGGCGAGACTCGTTGCGAGTGATCACACATTTCGCTCATTACCTAACGTGTATATGCGCGCGCTCGAATAAAAATTCCTAGCATTTAAGATAAGGTCCATATGACATTTCTTTTTATTTTAAAAATAATTTTGGACCTTTCTCTCAAAATTCTTCGCTGCATGTATACACAAATTTTTAATAATAAAGAAGTTAGTAAGCGACCGAAAAAATCACTACATCAAACTTTCTATGAGCCATAACGACATTGTTTACAAAAAAATCATATATTTTTTTCAAATCACAATACTACCATCATCTGCGCTTATTAATCTGCTTTCAAATAAAAAAAAGATTGAAGCGATATGTTACGTACTTTCAGAGTTAGGCGGTTGTATTTGTTAAAAAACGTGTTTCTCGAAAATTAACGATTTTGGTCAATTTGTTTAAATAAAAAACGTCGGTACCAGCCAAAAAGGTCGTAAAGTACCATTTCATATGGAGAATAATGTGCTGAACAAGAATATAACTGGTTCTACGCCAAAAAAATTTTTTGGCACAATTTTCTCTCATTTCTACTCCACTATAAGTGAAGCTTCGTTTAAAGGATCGAGGAACTCTTGTATAAATATTCCCTTCTGTGGTCTAATAGTTTCACTGCAGGCGGTTATCTTTGACTAAGTTCTTCAATATAATTTACTGCTACTGAGCTATCCTTGGAAAAATATTGTAGATCATGTTGGTTCTGGATAAAAAATGCACAGATCTCGCAATTCTTGCAACCATCGGAGGGTGTTGAAAACAAACACGATGTATATTTAATACGGTAATCGAATATACAGAGTGTGTAAAAATTGTGGTGCAGGTTTCAGGTACAATAAGGTGCAAATGTAATGTCGCAAGTAACAGGTAAACTGTTGAACAGGCGATACTATCACCGACAAACGCCGCTGCAAGCGAAGGTCTTCCTTAACAATAGCAGGCAGGTAAACGTGTTTCGGTGATAGTATCGCCTGTTCAACATGTTACCTCCTACTTACCTACGACATTATATCTGCACCTTGCTGTACCTAATGCAAGATATCGCGCTAAAAAGGAAACTAATTTTGATTTTGTAGTAATCAATAATAAAATTTTTCAAGTTGAACGGCAGCTACGCATTTAGAATACGACGGAGAGATGCAAGTTCGTGTTTTAAACAATAGTTTTGAGCAAAACTTTAATTAATGTCGATAAACCAAATACGGCTTACAATTCGTGGTATACGATTGGCGATTGGCTAAGGAAACAAATTACTAAAAAAATAATATTTTGGTGGTCTTGTGTTGTTTTCTGTAATGCTAGTGAGACAACATGATGGAAAACGGGATATTCAGATGTGAAAATCTTATAGCGATCATTAGAAAAACACAAATGTAACGAACACATTTCTTCAGCCTGAAAACTTGTTCTTTTGGGAAAACAAAATATTACTACGGTAGCTTGACTTTATTTTAGTTACATTTTCAATATTAAGGCTGTACTTTGAAACTATAAATTTAGACAGCATTTATTCTAAATTTATTAGGACACTATTTATTATTTTATTATTTTTTCTTCTTCTCCCTTTCTTGCCATTTATGTTTATATTATATATTCTAACTTGGTAATAAGCAGCATTCTTTATTGTTGCCAATTTTGAACTTTGACGACTGTAAGTTCAGGAAGCGTTTGCCAGCTTTTTTTATATCAGCTTTTTGTCTTAGTTGTGTCCAAGGAATAACTTTACCTGAAGCTTGCACCACCATTTTTATACATTCTGTATAATGAACATGGTTTTGGTTTATATAATATATATAATGGTTTATTATAACGATAACAATACAAATACCAAACAGACTATTATAATTATAACAGACTAGTATACCGAGTGGTTGGTATCTGAACAGGAAGTATACATTGCATATATCACGTTTATCCGAATTCCTGCTCCTAATTGTTATGGAAAAAATTGGTAATGGGAGTAAACTAAAGAGAATAATATTCCGCGTTAAAAATTCTTTGTGTACTATTTCTTTAACATAACAATATAAAATTTAAAAATGTAGCTATTCAAAAAATACGAGGTACTGCACTTGTCAAAACAAAAAATAGGTACTCATATTTTTCGAATGTACCTTCATATTTAAATTTTATATATTTATTTTTATATTAGGTATTTATTATACAAAGAATTCTTAAAATTGAACGACGCGGAGTATTACCTAATCTCTTTAATTTGGTACCAATTTTTTTCATAAAAATGGCGAGGAGGAATTCGTATAGATGTGATAAACAATGTAAACGGCTTATGTTCATGGATATGACCAACCACTTGGTATAAATGTTGTTTACTGGGCTAAAGTAATAAACTAAGTGAATATACAGGGTGTAGAATTGAATTATGCGACATTGCCATACCAATACCAATTTGTTCCATAAAATGGGGAGCAGGAATTCGCATAAACGTTATAAGCAATGTAAACGGCTTATGTGCGGGTATATGACCAACCAGTCGGTATAAAAATGTTGCTTACTTGGCTAAACTAATAAACTAAGTGAATATACAGGGTGTCGAATTGAATTACGCTACATAGGGAATTCAATGATAAAATTTTAAAAGTCCCTTATTTCGGAGGCAAAACCCTCAGCTTGAGAAAATTTTGCGAAGATGCTTATAAGCTGTTCTGCAGCTCGATTACCGAAGTGTTTAATTGCGCAATCAAAATATATAATTTTAAAATGAGAATATATCAGAAACGAATTCATGCTTTAAGACAAAATCACTTAAGATTTTTACGACAGGTAGGTAGTACAATATAAGTGTTTATATTATAATATAACAGAATATCAGCAGAAGAAACAATTGGTAAAAATAGTAAAATTACGTTCTGAACATTTTGTATTTTATGGTTTTGTTTTCTTTTCCAGTGAAGGTATTCACAACAAAAATATTTTCGGATACTTTCTAAGGACATAATTAACGCTTCTGCGCAACCGCTTCCAGAACAACGCGTGTAGTCCGACAACGCAACCAACTCCGCATGCTCGCACCCTGCTTAGATCCCGCGTGACGATATTTCGTGACGCGAGAACCTATAACTCGCCTCCGTATAAGTGTTTTCAACACTAAAAACGAAAGTAATTAATTAACTTTAGCATGCTGTAACTGCGTTAATATTTCCAAACAGTTTCCGAACAGCCACAAATCTATAGAAATTGAGCAAAAATATCTTGGGGTAACCTGGATGTGGCTAGAATTCGCACCAGTCTGTATTCAAACCACCAAACACACTGTTAGATCGACAACGATAGGATTTGTTTGGTTTAGAATCAGAATCAGAATGCGCAACAAGAGTTCTTAACATGAGAGAGAATAATTATTTGACCTTTAGTTAATTATTTCAACTTATAGTATATTCACAATTTATTGTACTCGTTTAAAAAATTTAAAATGATCGGATTAAAAGATTTGGATGTCAGCTACGTTTTTCAAACACATAATGAAATAGCAGGTAACTAACTTTTCTAAAGTAACGCGGAGTTATTAAATTTCATAACTACTGCCACTACTCTGGTTATTACCTACAATAAAACTAATGACGAGAAAACTAAATATCTTTATGAGATCTAGAATTTTCAATCATTTTTCAAACTTAGCTCGCTTCTTATTCATACAGAAGTCAGAAGTATAACAATTTTAGATATAACATTACTTTCTTTTCCGTATTTAAAAACGGCGATTCCGCAAGTTTATCGGAAAATAAAACGCTGACAATAAATATAACACGATACTAACCTACTTTGAATTTTGATCTGGTACGGATTGAAGAGCTAATTTCCTGTTCATTTCCTATTCCATGTGCTTACTTTATATGCTTTTTCATGCTTTTTCTCTCCCGTCCTGAGGTAATGCTATATGTTACAATTTCCATCCCATAATCTGGGTCGGCGTATCCCTTTCAGCCAATTTACGTGCTATCGCGGTCGTACTCATACTCGAAGCCCTATTAAACCTTATATCTCGATCTCTATCTGGAAGGCTAACTAATCAACCACGTCTGCTTGATGGATCGACCGCTGGGCTGCAGGGAATGAGAAACACTCAGGCGCTTTAGCTTGGGGTGTTCGTCTTCGTCATAGTTAAACCAAAAGGGATTTGAACAATGACCGGAATGAAAAAGCTCTTCTTAAAAATATTGCTGCATTTACTTCTATTTGTATAATTCTGGCAATTCATATGCTGTCCGCAGAAACGTTCATTTTAAAGCTAGGGTTTGCGGTATGTATTGTATGACGCTTTGAGGTTTGCGGCGACCGTTAACTGGATACTGGGTGCTATTTGTAGAGAAGCATAATCTGGACCTATTTGGTCTAATAAACATTGTACTAGAATTAAACTTAAATATGCTATACAAATTCCTTTTGTGATAATTAGTTACTTGATTCTTATTTATTACTGCTTAAAATTGTAAATATACAGTACCATAAACATGTATTACTATAATTATGTAATTTTTATATAATTGCATTCCAAATTTAAATAATTGCGAGTATAAATTGTTTTTAATAATTATTTTTCATATCAAAGGCGCAAATAAGGCAGCCCGCGGACGCGAGGGTTGCGAGCCATCCTAGGGCTGGAACGGACCGGACCGTTGGCTTCAGAAATTATATATAATTTTATTCCCAACCAAAAATAACTTAAGAAATCATTTAATTCTTATTAAATCATCAAAGTATGCAATCATATCTAAAAATTATTTATTTCTAGCTGTTTTCAAATTTATTTTCATAATAACGATTTAACACAACTTTTCCGCCCATGGGCTGGATTTATACACTTTGGGTGTGTGTGGGTGGTAATGCTTCTATTCCTGGGGGTTGTGGATCAAATACGGTGTACTTTTGAATCACGCTGTATAGCAACAATTTATTCGTAAACGAGTCTTTAGATATACATTTCTACGTTGTGATCAAAAATGATTTACTGTGCCAACTCCTTCATAATCAATTGATTTATCAACATTTAAGGTAAATCATGTTTCTCTTCACTGCAATGTAAAGTGTAATCTTCCTATTTTAATATGAAAATTATTCTAACATAGCTATGCATATTTTTAAAACAAAGTGTTTTATATGATATTGAATGTAGGTAATACATATTTATTCAATTCTATGTAAAGTACTTATAGTAATTATGGATCCGTTCCACGAATAGGCTATATTAAAACGCCCTTCTCCGCGTATAGAAATTAAAGTAATAATCTAATCAGAATGTGCACCTAAGTGAATGTCTCCAGAAGACAAACATTGAAATGTGAGAAACAACATTAAATACGCGAAGCTAGCGAAGACAGTGTCTTCTATTAAAAAGGAAAACAATTAATTAAGCAACTACAAACAATAAACCTAGCAATAAAACAACATTTTAGTTACAGGATAGAAAAAAACGCATTAACTATAAAAAATAAATACCTATACTATTATTAGGTGCATTGTATAGATAGACTAAACAGTTTGGATTTTCTCAAATTTAATTTCAAATATTTCCAAATGCCAGTACATAAATATTGGTGGTGTTGATGAAATGAACCAAATTGTGAAGAACCGTGCTCTGAGTTTTTGTTTTGTATCGTTTTACGAATATCTAGAGAATTCACACATTTTCTCCCCTTCACAATTCCACCATTTTCTCCAAGTTATCATAAAATATTCACTTGGGAAACTATATTACGCTAGGGATGAGTTACTGTGCAGCCGTTTCTATAAATCAAATCTGCTTTTGGTGGGGCTGTGAATTGAAAATGTTTTCTAACTGTATATTTCAACTCAAAACCTATTCTTAAAGTGATAACCACCGGAACCCGTCTAGGTTTTGTTCAGGTTGACAAATGGGAACCACTTGTTTCCACCTGGTGACTGCTGAAAGCTGCTGATGCTTCGTGCACCTCCCACTCGCAGTAAATATCTGTGCGACTTAATCAAGAGTAGTGTTAGCATGGACTTACCAGGTCAACGCAAACATATTTTTCACTTTACCGTAGCTTTAAATACTGCCATTTCTACGGGAAGAACGATTTTGTTGTGTTCTTTGGTATTAAATTGTCGTAAACGGCTAAATATCAACTAAGCATCCTAATAATGATAAACTGTTGTTTTAAACATGTTTTAAATTAGTTAATTTGTATTTGTGTGATGCACACTCTTACAAGTACAACACTCCAACCAGCTTTTATGTGATACCTCGGTAGGTGGAATATTGTAAAGACTGTAAATAATATATAAGTTTTTAATTAACTGTTTTAACACCGAGACGCATTTCTATTCACATTAAAAAAAGGACAGTCGTGGTTTTGTATCTAACTAAAAAGAGAGTAGCTAGAATTTAAATTTATTTTTAAAACACATCTGAAATTTATTATATTAATTAGTTAAAGTAACACCTTTGAGGATGAGCTAGTGGAAGAAGTGCTTTAAAATGTTTTTTATATATTTACTTGTTTAGCTTGTTACGCTAGCAGCTGCTAACGATATATTTCTGAAATATTATCACCGCTGTCATAATCCATAAAACAGCATGCTAACATTATTTTTGGGATTCTATTTCAGAATTAGAAATTTTTAAAATATGTTTTATATTTTTCATTTATGTCTACTACACATGTTTCATAAATTTGTGGGTACTACCAATTAAAACACGTTGACTACCGCACCAAATTCTGTTGGTTGTGTCTGTTGTGCCAAGATGCCTATATTACAAATTGTAGCTGTTGCATTTCATTTAACAATAAAATCGCCTTTAATATGATAATTATACATAATTAACTAATTAAACGGCATCGAATAAAGAAATTTGACTAAACGCCCCCCTGTATGCACATATACGATACACATTTTAGCCCACATATTTTATTATGCAAGTATCAACTATCGATCTATCGATCTTATGAACTCGTTGCTATCACTAGTTTTTGCAGAATAGTATGTAAGCACCAAATTTAACGCTAAAATAACTTTTCTGTGATTATAATAGGTAATCCGGTAATTGAATTAAACAATATCTCGTAGATTCCAGTAGAGGGACCAATAAAGTGTGAGATCCAGTACTGAAATAAAAACTATTATGTTAACGTTAAGTAAAGTTTACAACACCATTAGCGGAATTCATATACTTCTACATGCGACTTTAAAATCTTTGCACAAATGCACAAATGCAGTTTTGTACACATGGGTCGCCCTGTGGGGCTTTGCCCTCCGAATATTAATATGTACACACCAGTAAGTTAACCTCATCAACTTCTCTAGAGAAGATTTGAAATTTAAGATAAGTAATGTTATAAATACCATACCATCTTTTTTAACAGGAAATTGAATCTTGGTACCTATAAGGCCAAGTATTTGCATTTCTAATACATGACATATTTCAATAATTTCTACTCAACTATTGGTGTCAAATGTATCCATAAGGTTAAAATATTAAATTTATGAAGCATTTCATTAAAAAAATAATATTAATTTATTTATAGAAAAGTTGTGGAACAAGTGATGAATAACCAATTTTTGTACAAGTATATTTAACATTTTAAAAATAGAGGGCCACGTTATTTGTAATAAACTCGTTAAGGGTTGAATAGACCTGAAAGCACGTGCATGGTGAAAAGATCAGCGTAGTCTAATGCTCAAGAGGCAGAACTTTAGTTTCAATTCTTTAGGAAATGCTGTTTCCTGCGTTCTTCGCCCGTTTGTTCTGGTTTCTCTAAATTGACTTGTAATTCGGATATACGGTGTTTTTGGCGCCGGCACGAGAACGAGAACATGAGATATTTCCACTTTAAAATTACTTACTTCGTTGACTATTTCGCAAATGCGTTTCGAGTTAGTATAAATTTGGTAACAGTAGCTGAATATTGTACAGTGCTTTCCGAAAGTAACGGATAAATTCAATAAAATCGTTGAGAAGAATATTTCAAATAAATGCTCGGACACGTCGATTTTTATTTTTAAATTATCATTTAGAGATGTAATTTTCAACCCCCCACTCCCCAACCCGTAAGCGCTGCCAACTCCAACTTTAAAAATTCAAATAGCAAAGAACCCTTTCTGTATTTTCTGAATTCAGCATAAAAGAACCTATCAGATGAGGTATCAGAAAGGGTTCTTTGCTAGTTGTATTTTTAAAGTTGGAGTTGGCAGCGCTTAGGGGTTGGTGAGTGGGGGGTTGAAAATTACATCTCTAAATGATAATTTAAAAATAAAAATCGACGTGTCCGAGCATTTATTTGAAATATTCTTCTCAACGATTTTACTGAATTTATCCGTTACTTTCGGGAAGCACTGTATATTTAAATTTGTGTTTCAAATTTTGGCTATAATGTAAGAACAAATTGTAAATGTACAGGGTGAAGAATCGATTTAGGCACTACAAATACAATACAATACAAATATATTTTTACTCATTTTTGTTCAGTTCAGTTTTTTGTATAGTAATAAATACTCTGGAAATACTGCATCTCAACGTTCTATTGGTTTCAGTTTTATAGTAAAAAATAAATTACAAAAAGTGATTGATGGTTATACTTATATTTAAGATGGACTGCCATTAGTGGGATTCCTCCCTGGAAGGCCGCCATGATGTGCACTTTTCCGTAGCGGGAAATTCAAAATAAAATTAGCCGTAGGTACTCATATTATAGTTACTTTTAATAATACTTACTGTAATCTTATAATAATTATAAACAAAACCACGGAACCACTACGTGGGACTTCTAAAATTTAATCACACTTTTCAGATAGGTATGTCATATATGAATTTACATCAAAGATAGTACAAAACTAAAAGTTCATTAACAGTCACAAAAGTTTAATCAAAACTTTTTCAATGTGAATCCTAGCGCAGCAGTACACAATACAGACATAAAACTGCTTTAATATAAAGCGTAATGTAATTGGGCGACCATGTAGGCATATATTATTTTGTCCAGTGGTATGTCTAGGTTTAAAGTATTGTGATACTATTGTAGGTTAAAGTTTGCAGGTAGTCACAGAGCAGGTTCAGCGGTTCTAAAACTGAATATGTTTGAATAATAGTTGCTTATACAGTCTGTCCACATGCTCACCATTGATGGTATCTCCGTTACTAGAAGACATAGAGCAACGGTTAAATGGGGAATGTTTTGCATAATTCAATACTCGCGACAAATCTCATTTCAAAATCACCCTCACTTTTCAAAGTTTTGCAGATTTCTAATTTCCTCAATAACTCGATAACACCTAATCTCACCGCTACTAAAGTTTTACAGTGTAGACACTTTTTTTAAGACAAATGAAATCACCGATTTTCATTTGTTTATTGACAAATTGACAAAAACAATGTTTTCTACATTTTGAGAACTTCTGAATGTTTTCATTTCAATAAATTAAACCCGACGCCGACGTTCAATTATAAAGAGCTCAGAAATAGTGACAACACTGCCATATTTCTTCCCATAAGAAACGTATAGTCCTATCTCCTCTGCATGGAACCGGTGAAAACATCTATAGGGTTTCCATTAATCTTTTCAATCGTCAATGTTCCGTAACAGTTGTATGTCCTGTAAGGATGTTTTCATTGACACTGCAGATATCGGTTTCGGCACCGACATTAATTATTCTCAGTTCAGTTATTCAGTATAATATTTTCTGCCTTCTGCTCTTTAAGGCGAGTTGCAGGTTTTCAAGATACTCAAAGATACTTGGCTGCTTGTGGTGGAGTTCGCGATCGCGGCCGCGATCGAAGTGGTAATCGATGCTGATTAAACATAAGCGTTTCGTTCAGAGAGGTCTTGTGACATGTATTTGTTGTGTTTTGATAACCTCTGCTTCATTATTGAAACATACTAAATTCAAGTGATAGCTACAACAGCGATTCTCTGTCTTTCAACACAAAGTGGTGGTTACTTCTAACTGTTCGAACCTCGAACTTACTGCAGTTTGTTTGGTCGGGCTATTAAATATAGGGAATTTTGCTTTGTGCCGTTCGTGTGCATCACATCTAGTACCTAACATATTTGATGTAAATTCAAATGTGATAGATGTAAAAAGTATGGGCAAGTGAACTTTTACAAGCGCCATCTAGCGGTACCCAGCAATGGCAAAAAGTCAACCTCTACGAGCAACGTTATTTTTAGGCGATTTAAGTTTTTGTTAGTGTATATTTTCTACTTATTATACCTTTTTGCACGATCCAGCTATTTTGTGCATTTACTTTGCTTGTATTTACGGTTGATTTTCAGAAAATTCTAATATATTTTGCAAAGTGTCTTCAACTTTCTGCTACAGTCGAAAATAGTCATCGTAGACGTCTTTTTAGCCCCAGTAGTACATCTTCACCTTTATATGCTAGAAGGGTAGCAGAAGTTCTCCTAATTGAATGACCAATATAACTGATCGGGTCTCCTAGTTTTAAAAGATCTCCAATTTTCTATGGCCATTGGCCAACTTCCAATTGTTCATTGTCAAATTATATAATTGTTTTCTTCTACAAGCGTCTGATATTCCGCATATCAATCCTACTTAAAAATATCAATAATTATATTTAGATGTTGTTTGCATGTTAGTAATCTATAGGTAGGTAATATACATAGTATACCTTCAGATTCAGATTACCGTCGTTGTTGCAGTGTTTTTCAAAATTTATTTTAAAATTTTTGATAATGTTATATTTACCTAAGTCATTTTTTGTGTTTCTATTGTACATTAGGCATTCCACTATGGAATTTTTTTGTTATGGATTAACGTAGTTTGTAGACAGAGTAAAAACATTACTTATATTTAGGTATGCTAATAGCCTCTGATATGATTTTTACAAATTTCACAGAATGATGTAATACTGTTTGAGAATTAACCTAGTAATCCAATGAAAAGGAGTTCAATACTCGCACGCACTTTCTTTTAAATTTAATTTTTTTAGCATGCTATTAATTATGCTGTACTATTCATAATAAATTCGGTTTTTAAAATTTATTACGAATAGAATACAATTTCATTATTTCGACATTTATTTATCTACACTACAAAATGTACTATTCACATACATGTAGCATAATTACAAAAACACCTGATTGTGACTTAGAAATGGAGTAACTATGTTTATGCTTTATTTTAAAGTTGTAATTCTTTCAGAAAGCCAGAGCAATAGTAAACTATTTGAATAATTTCATTCAACTCAAAGTAAAAAGTAAAATTATAATATAGTAACGTGCACAATACCTTTAACGATAATAATAAATTTAGTATCGTTTGAGGTTATAAGGATCAGCATAGCATAAAATTGATGTATCAGTACTCGTATTCTACTCTACATAAATAAACTGCAGATAGGGTGCTAGAAAATGCTATAAAAATGAAAAACTTCTGCAACAGTATTTTCTCTGAAAGTTTATGTGTGGAAACTAATCGTAACTTCCGACGAGTAAAGAATCGTTGAAAGGGTATATATTTCACTGCGAACTTTTCGTTGGTCTGTGTTCATTATGCTTGTCCTTTAATTTGAGCATCATTCTATTACCTATTCTACAGTAACGGTGCATATCTAAATTAATATTGTCATAGACGAAATATAATAAGAATAACTAATAATCCAGGTATTTCCGATTATTTTTAAAATTGCAAATGTTGCAAATGGTACAAGAATTTTTACTCTAAAGCTGAATCACTGCAGTACTGAAGTACCTAACAATATACCAACTATTAACTAAGTGTGAAATTCTTAAAGAAAATATCTGTCTATAAAAGTACTTTATTCTGGAGTTAATTTTGTCATTTACGGTTTAGTGCGCTTGATTTATCCTTAGTTTTTTATTTCAGCACATTTTTGATGCCCGTTATAGTTGTAACCTTCAAACATACACTTCAACATATTATCTGTTCACAAAACTCCTGGACTGCCAAAAAAATATTTTAAAATTTCTTGAGTGTACTTAGAATACCTAGTAACTTTTATATGGAATGTACCTACTACTAATCTACTATACCATACCTAAACTCAACTAGTGATAAATAAAGAGGTATTTTCGGTTGGTTTTATGTCAAAAGAAGGGTATACGGAATAAAAGCCGTGGAAAAAAGTCACGGAAAAAAGTCCAGGAAAAAAATCCGGCGGAAAAAAAAAGCCTCGGAGAAAAAGCCGAAAACAAAGCCGATGGAAAAATACCGATCGTATAGATATTTTTTCAGCGATTCACAATAAAAGCATACTTTGACTGACTGACAATTAACTGGCTCCAAGGTTTTACTTTTACTGCTTAGGCAGCAAAAGACCACTTTTGCTGACAGTAGCATTCACAACCAATATTAGAATGTCATTTATGAAGTTTGTTTTTCTTAGCAACCAATAACATACGTATAGCAACAGATGCTTGCTGATACTGATAACATAAAAAATATTAAAAATAATCATTAAATTAATGTTAAATGTACACAATCTGACAATCGGCGAAAAGATTATATGTTTAACACGGCAGAAATGCAGATGTAAGTAGTGCCTTTGCTGGTTTCACCATGTATACAAACCTTTGTGTAGTGTCTTACATTTGCAGCTATGATATCATTCAAGACGGTTTATGATGTTTATCTAAAGTTAGGTTAGGTTATGTTAGACATTGTAAAGTTATTAGTATTTAAGCTATCAGTTATTATACTACAGACGATACAAGACTGGTACAAGATATTAATTTGTGGAATTTGCTAAATTTAAATAAGTTTATTATTTTATTTTAAGGCAATCCCATTTATGGAAATTATTGATTATTTGATTCTATTTCTAAACCTTTCTCAGAAAACGTAAAATAAATAAATATGTAAATGGGGCGTACACTTTTTTCCATTGGGACTTTTTTCCATCAACTTTTTTTTCCTCGGTTTTTTTCCTCGACTGTTTTTTCCATCGACTTTTTTCCATCGACTTTTTTTTCTTCGACTTATTTTCCCGACTTTTTTTCCGTGGCTTTTTTTCCGCTGCTTTTTTTCTAGATTCCAAAAGAAGACAAATATTATTAAGCATAGTTACAAATTGGAAAATGTAAGTATGGAATCTTAACCCAAAACAGACTTAGGACTGCACTCATCGGTATCAGATTCAGTGATAGTACATATCACTGGAGGAATATTCGCTGCAATGCTAATGACCATTTACAAATACGCATAGGAAAACTGGACACTAGAGAAAAAAGACGAAATCAACATAAATACCATTGAAATGCAGCATCTCGGGAATATTTTGGGGAAAACTAAATGGAACAGGATATGAAATGATAACATCAGAAAATTAACAAAATAATAGCCAATTATGGATAAAATAAAATGGAAACATAATATAACTGGTATAATAGAGAAAATGACAACAGATGGCAAGTAAGAGGTAGCAAAGACTAGGAGAAGTGGATACATGATACAGGACATGGAATCTAAATCGGACTCATGAAAAGGACAAAATATTTCGCGAGGAAGAAGAAAGAAAAGGCAAAAGGATAAGAATCATCGCTAGTACGTTTTTTCCGGTTTTTTCTTTCTACCTCCTTTATCTGAATCTTTCAACGACTTGTCTGGGTCATGTTGTGTATAACTGCAAATAGGTACTTGATTTACGATTCCGATACCTAATTTATAAGGATACATTTTAAAAAATACTTATCGAATTGAAATGTATTGTAAAGTAATATTGTAATCCTTTGCAAATAATAGCAAAATAATAACCTTTAACCACAAAAAGTTTAGGTTTCCTAAACTATTAAGGGTTTTCATTTTGTTAATTTCCAAACCGCAGTTTCCTAGTAATTTACATTGGAAATAAATTTCTTCTAAATCTGTTTTGTAACAAATTTGATTTGTTATGAATTTTTGACTATGCTTCTGCTTTTTTTCTAAGTAATAATTTACTACTCCTCTCTTTTCTCTTGCCAACAGTAAAACTCAAATTTTTCCATTTTAAAAAAGATTCTTCGTTGATAAAGATAATTTCCAATTGAAATGATGCTTGACAAGTAAATCTAATTTTGAAATTTCAAAGTTTTGCATTGGTTCCAAATGTGAAAGAAAAAAGTTAGTTAATTTTAAATTTGTTGGCAACTTATATACCGATAATTGTAATTTGACAGCCCGGGAGTTATGAGAATGGATAGTATTTCAATTTTTCAATACTACTATATACTATACAATGAAGTCCATTTATTATGCAATATAGGCATGTTGCAAGTTAATTGGTGCGGCCACAATAGCATTGAAATATAGGCAACCCATTATACAGTTAGCTAGTTTTTTTTTTTATCTAACCATCTATGATCTAACCGATATCAGCAACACATGAAAGTTTCACTGAGTTTAACCTCAAAATAAAACATTCCTGACAATTGAAAATTTAAATTCATCAGTAGGCAGGGGCAAGAGTGCTGAGCTGTGTATAATGGGTTGCCTATATTTCAATGATATTGTGGCCGCGCCAATTAACTTGCAACATGCCTATATTGCATAATAAATGGACTTCACTGTATACTATATTTATAATACTGCGCGTTACTATATTTTACGGTATGTTCATAAATGTAATATTACAAGCGAGGTGAAATTAAAGTTTGGTATGATCTTGTTTTTATTGCGAAAGAAATGTTTACTAAATAGATATTGAAAATTAATGTCATTGTTCCACCATGAGATGCAAGCATGGAAATGTCATTTTCCAACCTAGGAAAACACTTTTCAGCAAGGAATGAAGTATTTTCAAACCTCTTCAAATGTAGAAACAGTCACATTACTATGATGAATGCAAATAGAAATCAGTATTTACTTTAATTATCAAGCCTGCTGGTTTCTGATATTGCAGAAAAATACCAAATAAATATTATGAGAATTTCTTGAGATAATATTCGTATGTTTGATCCGGTCAGATATCTGAAAGTAATAAAAACCAATAATGTTTGATCTGCGAGTATATATAAAATAGGAAACAATAATTCTCGTCTTCGATTTCATATTCAATAAATTTAAAGTCAATTGCAAATACAACCAGATTTCTACGGAAAATAATGTTTTCTATTTTACTATCCGATCTGAAATCTAATATTCCCATTAGATGAATTTTTGAAGTAATAAATATGCAAATGTTTTTGAAAGACACATATCCTGACATATCCCACAAAATTTAATGGTGTGACTGAACCATTGCATTTGGCGATTTAAAATTATGTACGATTTGTTTGCGAACAGTCCTTTTCTCTCATTTTGAATTCCAATTTAATTACGACTCGTCGCTTTAATTTATTCACAAATTATTTGCTGGTATGATATCTGCTAGAATAGAACAAAAATGGTGTTGGAAAATATAGTAAAGCTGTAATTAGTTCTCACAAACAATATGATTTCTAGAAATTCCTAAATCTATATTATCTTCAATTAAATTTGCTTTCCGAATACACGCGCAAGGGTTCCAATTCGTTTTAAAGCCTTAATTAGTTTTGCTAACAATGACTATTTAGCATTTAAATCGAGTTTTGGGGATTGAAATTAAAATGATTAAATACCACTTTAACAAGAACGTTTGTCTGCGATAAAGAATTCTTAGAATTGTAATCTGCAACTCAATATAACAAACTTTTAACAAACATACGCATATGTGCCTATTTTGTAAATGGAAATCTTAAGAAGAAGAATGGCTTAGAAATGAGAAAAAGTAGTTGAGCTTTCCTGAAACCGAAATGATTAAAAAACGTATTATGCCTGGTTTAAATCATACACTAATTACATTTTGTTATATTCAAAGTACCTATCAATAAATTTGCAGCTTACCTTGTACAATATGAATCAAGGAGCACATTCTTTTTAATGATGATACAATGACAAACTAACACTCACTGACCGTAAGCGACTCGGAAGCCCTTTACAATTGGCGCATACTTTTCATAGAAAATATTTTTTTCTGCAAGTGTTACTTTCGTGCCGCTGCTGCACTGAAAAAAAAGTTTTGTTGTGCGAACAAAATATTAGTACCCAGAACAAAAAATATTTGTAGGTATAGAGTCAACAAATTTGTTTGTTCGCAATACTATTTTTTTTAGTAGTAGAAAATTTAGTTGCACGAACTAAATATGTTTGTTGGTATTACCATCCTACAATTAGTTGACGTAACTAATGCTTTTGCTAAAGTTACAAACACGGTTTGTTGAAATCTCTATTACGATTTGTTAAAATTACAAACACGGTCGGTTAAGAATACTAACTGGATCTGTTAAAACGACCAACGAAATTTGTTTAAATTACTCCCACGATTAATTAATATTACTGACGCAATTTGTAAAGTTTACTGAAATAAATGAAAAATGCGATCTTAATAAAAAAAATCATAATAATAATAATCGTACATACATTAGTATATTTTATTGACATTTTCAAGCGTTACTTTGTTAAAATCCATGATTATAGAAATAATAAATATTAAAATATCGTTTTTAAAAAAGAACATATATGTATATACGTTGTTACAAATATAAACATGCACATAAATCAAATTACGCTAAACATTTATTACATAGAACAAAATCACACATTGACAATTAAAAATCAATTTAAAATATGAAAATGTTTGAAACTTTCATAATGGAATAATGTTGTTAAGTCCCCGGACATGCGCAGTAGGTGCAGCTCGTATTCGCGTCGCCGAATTAATGACGTCACCCCTTGACAATGACGTAATGCCGTGGATTTTGTGTCAGAATTATATAGTCTGTCGGTTGAAACAAGTAATGCACGTCATGAATAAAATTGATGACATCACAACCTTGTATGTGTATTTGCACAAACTAAACAGTTTAAAATGTTATGACAAGTTGTTTTGACTCGTTTTGACTGTCTGCTTAAAGGTTTCGGCATTTTGTATACGTGTACAAAAATACGATACGAATTAGTTCTGAAAAGGACTGTTTTTTATAGCAGTAAAAATCAAATTAAACTTGGAAAGATTGACAACAAAGGGAATAAACGAACGAAACTAACCTGCACTGACAACCACAACAAATATGTAAACTGGGTGGAAATAATACCAACGTGACGATGGTTGTGCTACACAATATAAATATCTGAAAGCTGATTTGTTATTTATCTACAAAAATGCATAGGCCTTTTAGCCACGTACCGTTATCTACTAAATTAAAAAAGTAAAAAATTGGAAAAAAGTAAAAGAATTAAATTTGAATTTTTTTATTCGTTGTTACCGGCGGTGTTGGTGGTTAATCATGTGATCTACGACATGCATTACTTGTTTCAACCGACAGACTATATCCACGTCTACCGTGGAACTAGCAGCGGCGTTCTTCAGGCGAAAGACTGCGTAATGGCGACGTCATTCCAATCGTACAATTCCGCATATTCCTCAATTTTCGCAATCCATGAATTAATACTAATATTGCTCCTAACAGGATCAAATTCTGGCAAGACTTGATGGGTGTTTTGAAAAAAACGTGGCTGCACGTGTCGCGTTATCTGTTCTTCCCCGTGGTTAGATTCGTTGCTTCCAGGCATTTTCTTGGAAAATAACTTCTGCACTAACACGGACTACCTATGCTATGTGGTACTTAATTATCTTATTCACTCACGGCGATTGCACTTAATTCTGATACTGTCGTCGTTGTTTAAACGCAATTAAACAACCCTGTTCTGTTGAAGTTTATTAATAAAAATTAAATAAGAACTAGAATTAACAGTAGCAGCCCAATGGCCACCTTTACCGCAAGCCTACCAGCAACCTTCCGTTGGCCGGTCTCCAGGTTGCCACTGTCTCCTAAATATTCGTACCAACTTTGAGAAAATTAAAGTACCATTTACAAATAATTGGAAAAACCCGTAGAACTAAGGTGCTTGAACAGGAATCGTTGAGATTACAAACATATTTGTTCGTGCAACAAAACCGTTTTAACAATTTATGTTTGTAGAGAGAGCATATTGAGTTTGTTAAAATAACTAACTAAAATTTTCTTATAAGTATCTCCGAGCAAAAATTTTGTTACGTTAACTAACAAATCATCAACAAACACGAATTTGTTTAGACTACGAACGCATTTTTTTCAGTGTGGTAGGACGTTTTGCAATACGGAAGTAACAATGTACTGCTTGTTTGAATGTTAGCATGGAAACGATATTAACAGAAAATAATATTACAGAATTAATAAGACAATTGACCTCAAGTATTTTGAACCAATCAGAATGATTTATTTTGATGACGTTAACCAATCACAATCTAATGTAAGCTGCAAATACCCTAGTAGGGTGATTGCCGCGGCAATTACACGACTTTAGGTTTGGATTGTTTTAAATTTCGTATCTCGATTTAAAAAATAAATTTAATATTCATGTTAAATACTTCTTTCTGTCAATTGTCTAGTTGAATACCACTCGTGAATGATTTTTCCTAGGCAATTATCAAAGTTGATATCACTCCTGCTTGTTGCTTTAAGACAATCGGCCCGCGTCCTTCGGACTTGGGCTGATTGTCAACACAACAAGCAGTCGTGATATCAATTACTGTGGTAATTGCCGGCAAAATCATGATCACTAGTGGTATTATATATGAAAATCGAACATTTTAAATTTAGCTGTTGAAAGTTATCGTGCATTTATACCCAGTCCACGTGGCCCAGTCTATAATGCGACGCGACGATATGAAACACGAAACTGTATGGCCACGGGGTCAAGCCCGGATTCCTTCTAATTGTTTTAAAACCTGTACAAAGAAAATTTGAAAATTAAATTAGAAAGTTTTCATACTCAGTTTATTTATCTTACTATACTCTCTTTATTGTCGATTGTAATTGTAAATATTGATCACTTAATTTTGTTGGTAATTAAAACGCTTGTAGAAAAATAGTTTACGAAACACATTAAGAAAGTGTCTTTATAGAATTCAGAGCTTAAAGAAACAAACCTAATCGTAGAATAACATTTTCGTAACTTGTTACACAAATAACTATTGCGCAGGTATATTCGTATATCCATTCAATTTAGAGTAGTATATTATGCCATTTATGTACCTGATAGGTACCTAATATTAATTTCTTCTCATATTGTTTTTCTATAAGTAAATCATTACAACCCCATTACATTTGGCAGAAGATTATTGACCAAAGGAATGCTTGTTTTTACAGTCAAATTGAGTTTACTTTGGTAAAATGTTTCGAAAAGTTTAAAAAATTGACTGATCTGTTTCACTGAATCTTAAAATTGCCACAATTGATTTTGCATAAGCCGGAAGTTACTTGATTGTTTCGTGTTTCGTTATTCGAATGCTGGTTTTCACTGAACTTCGCCAAGTTTAAAACATGGGCGTAAGTGGGGTTGGTAATTACCAGACGAGAAGGAAACGCTTCGTTAGCGTGCTGTGGGTTGTAAACGACTAACAAAGTATGTCACCGTTTCGTCTGTTGGAAAATTGCATAATATCTCAACAATTTTACCACTGAAATAATTTACATGCAAAAAAGGATAACGGCATTTTGGAATTACAAATACATATTTTAATTTTCCAGCATTAACTTGTGTATAGGAGGAATGTTACCACTGGGTCGGTAAATCTGTAGATAAGTTTAGGGGACGGTAGGTATACACACCAATCAAACTAACATTAAAGTTGAAAAAGCAAAAAAACTTCTCCAATCTGAGTTTAATATAATTATTATTAACGGAACTTTTATTACACACATATAATTTACATAATTATTATTATTAATTTGTACTACGTAATACTTCTAATATGTACACATATAATTTTGATATAATACGAATCATATACCTAATAGGCTACCTAATTTAAGAGGTGCTGCAATTTCTATTAAACTCGAGTAGCAGATTCGTAGGATCCCGCTTAAAATAGGTTAGGATCAGAATACAGAGATTTGTAGATAATATGCAATTTAATTTCCGGTGTAGCTGGAATTTCCTAAAACTAGGGTATTACTTAATACGCTCATTATGATTAAATCTGGTTTTCAGATTTACACTATTTTCAGTATAAATTTATTTATAACTTTAATTATTAGAAAATAGCGATAAAATTAATTACATGAGATTTCTTTATTTTCGTATAATGTTGGTGCTAAAACAAATAGTATAATGTAGTAACAACTCATAAAAATTGTATCACTTGATACTGGAAACTGTTTGGAAGTAAATAACAACACGTCCGTCCGTGAATTATTTTTAAAGTAGGTATTCGTTTAGAAATTTTAGATTCGGCTCCTTTGTCGCCTCATTCATAAGCTTCAAAACGTATACTTTAATAAGTCACATACCGAACTTATAACATTATATTTCTATTCTTCACATTCATACCGGTATTATGATATCTTGGGTTTAGTCAAGTATTTCTATGGACGAGAAATATGGAAAGAACATACTGAAGCCAAAAAGATGCAACAAATCTAAAACTGAACAAAAATGTAGGTAGTGTATGCTCGGTAAAAAATTACAGCTATCCTTAGACAATACACCAATTTATTATAATAAAAGGTCATCCTAAAATGCATCTGGGATAATGGTATTAAACTCTGTGGCTCTAACAAAGCTATATAAAGGCTAAAACGGGCTAAAATACTAAAATTTTACAAACCTTCTAATAAAAAATTCTGAAACATACTGTCAACCTCCCCATACCTGATGATGTCCTTGCCATACCAATTGCAATTTTTACTGAAGTCATCAGGTCAAACAAATACAAATTATAATTATATAAATATGACAGAAATCATGATAATTTAATTTCAAAAGAAACTTTTTTCAATGAAGAACACGAATATGAAATGCAACGTTGTTTACATGATATCCTCTGCTTACTTTTACGTTTTTGAAGTGAAAATGTACTATTTAAAATTTTAAATCTTTTGTAAGCCTTACTGTTGATATAGTTTAGTAATTTATATAAAAACAAATGACAAAAAACAGAAAAATAACTCGCAAATGAAATAAACAAGTTTTTTTCTTTGAGGGCAATATCGCAACAAATGCTTTTAAAAGTTATACACCGTTGAATATTAGGTGTATTCCATTTAACATTACCGCGCGCACTCTAGTGTATAGTCCTTTACCGAAAAAAATGTATTTTTTTGGTATTCTATGATATGCTATGCTATGCCATGCTATGCTATACCATGCTATGCTAGGCTAGGCTATGCTATGTTATGCAATACATTTTCCTGTAATATAATTTCCATAAGTCATTCTCTATTTGGTGTTGCCTCGGTGTTGCCGGTGCACACTGAAGTTACACTGGTGTTGAAGATTTTGAAATACATTTTTTGGTAAATCTTATTGATGCAAAAATAAGAAAAGATAGATTGTTTAAACTAATACTAACCGAAGGGGAAGAAAATTTAAACTTATTTAAAAATAAATAAAATCCTTAGAAAATGCATGCAACTTACATAACTTACACTTACAGTGATATCACACATTATAGCCCCGGTAGTGTAGCGACTAGCATGCTAGGCTCCTACTCAGCGGGCCGGGTTTCGATTCCCGGTGCCGGCAACTTCTGGCCAAGGTTTTCTGCAGTTTTCCTTGGCTGTAACATGAATATGAGAGTTGTGCTATTCCATCTCTAAGTCGGCTGCAGACGCAAGCGGGCCCGCTTAATAATAATAGCCCCTTCCTCCCACCCCACACAAGCACTGCTTTCGGGGCCTGGCAACAGGACATGGGTAGAGTAGATTATTATTATTATTATTATTATTATTATTATTATACATACATAATTATATTAATTATAATTAAATTATAATTATAATATGTGAGGGTGCATAAAATTGCTGGTGTGTCGAGTTTTGCGGAGAAGTATCTTTATTTAGAAAATCCGGCCTCGTATTAATACAGAACACTCTGTATTAAGCGCACATTGGTATGATGAATAGGTCACAATTCGGCATGGGGGATGATGCTCACTATGGGTAGCAGAAGGATATACGGAAGTGTACCAAAGTAAGGCAACGAATATTCTATTGGAAACCTTTCATCATCAAGCATGCGGATTGAAGATTCTTCGGCATAAATAAACGTTTTCTTCAGGGTCCTTCTTGGTCCCGCAGTTTCATGTGCAGTTATACTTATTATTCCGAAATTAAACGTTAGGAGCATACTAAAATAATGCATGAATTACACCACAAGCGTAGACAGGGGGGTATTGGGGGACAGTACCCCCCTGGCATATTGTGCGTTGGCTGTAAACTGGACTTAGCAGTGGTATACAAAGATATTTTTCCTAAAATTCTTGCACAATCCTGTGCTCAATAGCTTGTGGAAAATCCTCAGATTAAATATTTAGTCTGTTCATGGAAAACCCACCCTACTATGGCATAGATAGTAATAAAACAATACTTTCGCATTCCCTGGCTAGGAACAGTTACTCTCAATTTTTTGAGGAGGGGGCTAGTAACAACCCTTGACAAGACAATCCTGTAAGAAAACATACTTCCACTCATTACTCTTCAGTCCTCAAGCAGAATTCGCGCAAAGCGCTATTTATTTGTTGTGTGTTCTACCTGCTACCTGTAACCGTTGATTTGTAACCCAATATTGTGTTGTTGTGTTAACGTTCTGAAGAAAACAAAACTTGCAAATAAATAAAAGTAAGTTTGCGTATATAATTTATTTAGTACTTATTAATCGTCAATATAACTTACACGGGGAATACGGTTAACGTGTTTGGGAGTTTAATGAAATTTAGGGTGGGTGGATTGTAATATAATGATGTTCCCCAGAATATTTTATTCCAATTCGAAATATTTGTATTATTAGTAAAGTGCGGATTTTTAAGCACATAGAATTAGAAAAATAGATCTTTAAAAAGCTTAAAAAACTAAAGATAATAATTTTTTAAATAAACATAAAGAAACTAAAAAAATCCTAAAAAACCCCAAAAAAAGCATAAAATAAGCGTATAAATAATTTATAAGCATAACACCTGAAAATAAATAAAAAAAAGCATATACAGCTTGGAAAATATCATTGCTTTTACTAAAGCCAACCCCCAAATTTGTAATCCCAGTTCCGCTACTAAGTAGCCCCTCTTAAAAAAAACTATCTACGCGCCTGATTACACGAAACAGTATTGTTATTATTATTATTATTATTATTATTATTATGTATTCAAGTAGTACTATACGCGTACAAAACTTATTGAATCTGTTTGATGTAATGTAACTTATCTGAGCGTTTCAGAGTTTCCAGAAAAAGATCATATTTACCATTTGCAAAAGCTGCTGTGCTGAACACATATAGGTGTAACCGCACCAAACCTGTTTACAACCAAGACGAAGCAATAAATCGTGTATTTGTGGATCGCAAGGGGTTAGTTATATTCAGCGCGGTATCAGTGCTGGGTCGCGGGTATCCGGAACGCAAAATTCAGGTGGCACAGCTGCTAATGATAATCCGGCGGTAACCACAACCTTGATATATCTTAAAAAAATATTTCACTAATACGATTTTCGAATAATAATATTTTGTTTGTTTAACAACTTTTGGAAAAACTTTTCTATCTTCTAGAACTTACTTGTACAAAGGCAGATATATCTATACTCGAATCACCGAATAAAATAGTAGAATAGGCAATCGACAAAACAAATCAAATAGCTGCCTCGATTGCTATTTTTATGAAATCAATAAGAAATTGATTGCTAAAAATACAGTGTGGCTGGTTTTTAATTGTACAGCTTATAATTATCTGCTAAAATATTAAAGATACAAGAAAAAGTTAAAGGAGAGACTTAACTAAAAGACCTGGGTGTATAAAATAGCGCAAACAAGTTTTTTCCACAGCCTACTCATTTTCCGAATAAATATGTAACTTTGGTTTTTTAAATGGACCACTCTGTATATTTTTGCGGAATAAGATCCTAAATCAATTTCTCTTTACAAGCATGTATCACCAATAGATCTTTGTTTTAAATTGCGCTTAATAATAAATAAATAATAAAAGCAGACCGTAGAAAAAACTTTTGCGTTTGCGCTATTTTATACACCAATTAGCTAAGTCTCCCTTTTAACTTTTTCTTATATCTTTAATATTTCAGCAAATATAAGCTGGACAATGAAAAACCAGCCACCCTGTATATATATATATGACATTTCAAGAGTGATAGTTCTCAATAACAAATTGCTATGGATAATACTACCGATTAGGTTCTAAGTTTTCATTAAAAAACACTACAAACTCTACTTGCTAAGAATGGGTTTGAAAGTTTAATATGATTCTTTTGATTACTATCTGCATAATTGTTTAACTCTCTAATGCAAATGCGTTTCTCAAGACTGATGTGTCATTTACTGACAGTTCAGCGGAGCTGGAGCAACTTAATAGTAACACTATACAAAGGACATCCGTTTCAAAGCACTACGTCAAAGTACGCCCAAGGGGCACGTTTTGACGCCTGATGCTTGCAGAAGGAGAAAATTTGAGCTTCAAGAAGTAGCAACCCATGTTCTGGGTTATTTTAAATTCCACTTCCTACGACGCGCCGGTGCTGTCAACAACTGAGATGACACTTTAGCGCTAAGCGGAACTATACGTAAAACATTTCCAACATTATAACCATGCATATTTTCATTGTGTAAAAATATATTCTATATACAGACATCTTTAAAAGCGTCTGATATCGCAATATAAAATATTAGTACAAACTCGAAATATATCAAAGAATACAGAAACGTTCCTTGCTGAGCCAATTTCGATATTGCAACCCTACTTTCATAACTGAATGTTTGTGCCAGACAGCTGTCAATTGTGCTGTCCTAGTTAAGCGATGTTGTGTAGCCGTTCAGGTTTACATGCATGCATATGCGGGGTGCAAAAAGGGCCATATATAACAATAGCTTCGAACATGAAAACATGAAAAGCGATTCGTATGCAAATGCAGGAATTTGTATTGGCTACTCTCCAAAGAATTTCGGCATTGCGCGAGCCATGGAAATGGATTCCATGATCGAGCTTATAATAGAGTTTCAGCGTAGGGGCTCGATGTTCTCTGTGGACAGAGAAAAGAGATAAGAACAAGTGTTATGCGGCCACTCGTAGCCCTAAATTGAATTTCTCGCACGGATACACTAACACTTTAACATGATTGCTTTTCTAGTACCGGCTATAGTTGCCAAATTTCTGCTTTAAAGAAAACATATTTTACTATTTACATTCATTTTTTCAACTACAATAACAAGAGACATCAGCATATACTTATAAATGGAAATTACTGATTTTATCGTTCGGTCCAGACTTGACGTTCAATACATTTTTTAAATAAAAACTTTCCAATATATTGATTTACTTGTTATGGACTTGGTTATGAAATTGATTAGAAATATTTAGGTGTGCTGTGGGGTTTTTAAGATTATAATATAGGATATTAAAATGTTATTGTATTTCAAACTTGTACAGTTCCACGAATGTCATGTAAAATGTGTATAATAATAATATAATAGTCGATTGTTTATTACGGGAAAATATTTGTGGAATATCCCGTTCGTGGAGAAAGAAATATCTACATATCTATTGTTGATTTCACGCATTTATTACATTTTATATACTCCAAAATGCTTCTCAACATAGTAGCTGACTAGACTGTTGCCTACATTATTCACCCCAACTTCAAACAAGCAAATTGATATAAAATTAATGTTGCTGTGTTTATACTGGAGAACTTTTAGTAAATATTCTATTATAATTAAATGAATTGTTACAAAAAAGTTTGGGCCAGGATTTTTGCCACCTGCCCTACGGAGAATATTACTTGGTGGTAATCCCTTTTCTTGAAACGTAGTGATTAGGTACGAAATGAACCTGTTTTGAAATTTAACTTTATAGGTCAGGCTGTAGTAAGTTAACCTTAAATAAGCAATCCTACAGTAATTTTGCTGAATTATCACATTGTGCGACAATATACAGGGTGTTATATAATGTAACAGAAATCTCTGATTCTGGGCGATTCTGGGGCATAAAATAAGTCATATTAGTTTTCCTTGAAGTGTTAGAGAAGTTTCAAGTTAATCAATGAGGTCCTTTAAAAAAGTCTACAACAAAGGAGGTAATTAAGTTAAAATGTAGCATAATTAATAAGGTTAACCAAAATTTGAAGTTAGGTTACAGTGGCATCAAGAAAATTTGGAAAAAGGTTATTAAACACGCTACCTATTTATTTCAATCGAAAACAAAATTTAAAGTCTATGGGCTCCCAAATCCACTTAATCAGAAATACAATGCATATCTGTACACTCTTTGAAGGTGTATAATGTAGTCACTAACAAAATTAAATAGACTACAGTTAAGTTACAGTTATAAGACACTGTTTGAGATTCACTTCTATTTTTTTCTTCTATTTTATCCAATTTTGACAATTCAAAAATGCAACTATGATACATGATTTTAGATTAAATTGCTGGGAACTCCATCTCGACTCTTCCTTGCTCATATAGTTGGTGGGTCCTGATACGCTGTGAAGCTGTGATTTGAGACATAAAAGAGATGGATATATATTTGAGGCTACCAGACAATAGCAACACAAGAACAAAAAGGAGTCAATAAGATGAATAGTAGTGAGAAGATGCCCTGTAGGAATATAGGTGGCTGGAGAACTCCCATAGAACCAACGGCAATCATCACAATCGGGGAAATCAATAAATTTGGTGCAGCTTTCAGTGCAGGCGGAAAACAATTTCATATTTCTGTTTCCCGGTGTAATTTAATTATTATAGTCAATAGTGCAAATAGGGAGTAGTACAGTGGATGCGCCGCATACGGCCCCCCGATATAGGGGACCCAAAAATAAAATTTGAAAAAAGCTGAAATCCGATTGTAGAAATTGTTTCTATATGTATACCTGTGGTGCACAGCAGTTAGTAATGCTTATACGTTATAAATTCCGTTGCATTTCTTATGGACTCGTCCCCCCATTCATTAGAAGATTAAAATATTTTTCACTAGCATATCCAAAAATCCGATCTGAACAGGTTGTATGTAATTTACCTGACAATTCACCTCAAGTATTTTGAACTAATCAGAACCCTTTATTTTGATGACGTTAACCAATTACAATCTAATATAAGCGGCTATTATCCCTAATAGGGCGATTGCCGCAGCAATTACACGACTAGGTTTTGTTTTGTTTACTTTTCGTATCTCGATTTTTATTTCTTTCTGTCAATTGTCTAGTTAAATACCGGCCGTGAATGATTTTTCCTAGGCAACTATAAAAGTTTGTATTACTCCTTGTTGTAATAATAAAATATCCGCTTAACGATAGGCAGCTAGAAAAATACTGAGCAAGAGGTGTTAGCAGATTATAATGCACCTTTTTCGCATTTCTAACTATGCTTAAGCCCTGCAACAGCAACATACCTGATGGGCGGTATGGTTCAAAAAGTACCACAACTAAGTATACTTCATGCCTTTCCTGTGAGCTGTTTATACCACAATTTCCAGTTCTTCCTAGAAATTTGACTAAGGAAAATATAAATAATTTTTACATAGAGCTAATATAATTGTTGATTCTTATATTATACAGGGCGTCATTTCTGGAGGACAATGGCCTTGAAAATAGCTATCGCCGGATATGCGCAGTTTTCGCAAGAAGAGTGTCAAAATAAAAAATAAATATTGGAAAATGCTGACTTTAACATTATCTGGGGTGGGCTTGGAATTTGATTGTTATAGATGTGCATTTGTGCAGATGTACAGTCAGCGACAAATGTTTTCACCAGTATGATACCACTGAACACGCTTTTCTGAGAAATATAAGAGGTACCATAACGTCGTTCTTATTGTTTTATGTAGGTATGTTGGTAACACTGTTAACAAGATGAAATGAAATATAGAAATGTGTTATATTTCTCTGTAAAGCGGGTTACAATGGTACAAGACTGGTGAAAACATTTGTCGCTGACTGTACATTTTTTATCAAAATTGATGTTCTACTTTCTTCAACATACCTATTGAACATAATTTTAATGTGAACAAAACTCTTGGTCAAAATGTGTTTGCACCAAAATCATTTAATCAATATTAATATTACATTTGCTTACCTTTGGTTAATATGCAAGCTAGTTGAAATACGATTAGTAAACCATTGCAAGATTGTAAATTGTTATTTTGACTTTATAAATTCTGGAAGGCAGCTAGCATGGAACACTTGTTTCTTTCATTTCTCTTGTATGACCTTGGATTATTCAGGATGTCTCTAAACCTAGTACCATAAAATTACCAGCCGCTTTCTGACGTAAAAATAAGTCGAAAATGTCTATAAAAATTTTGTCCTAAACCGCAGCATAAGGAAGCTACACGTCTTTGAAAATCGTATTGAAAAAACGGAAAACAATTGCATTTTAAAAACGGTTTGAGATAAAAAATCGAAATTTTGTATGCAGCCTAACCTATTGAAGGTATAAACAGTACGAACACTTACTGTAACTATTTTTATTTTAATTTATTTTTCAATAAATTAATTTACATACAAATCCAGCATTCTAAATTGATTTTGGCTAAACAGAAAACTTGCATTTTATAGGAAACGGTTAGTCCAAGCGAGTTAAAACAAGAGTACCTTTTTTGTTAATTAGGCAAGAGGGAATACAAATCTCTAAACTAAAATGGAAAAAAACAAAAGGTTAAGAAAAACGGGTTACAAGAAAAAGGTGATAACCCCCATTCGCGCCGCCCCTGGTTAATTAAAAAAAAATTTTTAGAAAGTTTATACCTTTAATAGGTTAGGCTGCCTGCAAAATTATGATTTTTTATCTCAAACCGTTTTTAAAATGCAATTGTTTTTCGTTTTTTCAACACCATTTTCAAAGACGTGAGTAGCTTCCTTATGCTGCTGTTTAGGACAAAAGTTTTATAGACATTTTCGTCTTATTTTTGCGTCAGGAAGCGGCTGGTAAATTTATGGTACTAGGTTTAGAGACACCCTGTATAAAGATTTGGAATTTATTTTACCAAGAAATTATATAACTCGAATCATGTATCTAAATGCAATTGTGATATAAAGGCGATATCCAGTTTATTTCTCTTAGTAGACCCACCCTCTTTAAACATAACCAGGGTTGATTCGGTGATTGAAGGTCAGAAACTGACGCTGTACGCTGTAGATTTCCTGAAAAATGAATGAACTAAATTGGGAATTATAAATTTAGAAAAAACTGTCATAAAATATGGCACAGTATTTAGAAGACAGGTAAATACAAAAAGAAATTATTTTCCATTTTTAACTCCTGCTAAGAATATAAAATATTCTTATAAAGGAGGTTGTTTTCCGCCTGTTGCATTCTTAATGCTTCACTGCTTTAAGTTTTAGGAATTTTTCTAGGAACATATTTGCTTCTATAATAGTGAAGCTATATTTTTTCAGCAGCTTGTTAAACAGTTTTACCCTCACTTGAAAATATCGAAAACATTCAAATATCCGTGAAAAAGGAACTTGTTTACTTTGGATCTTCAGAATATATGTATCGTGACCAAAGAGTTTATTTTTCAGTCGACTGGTCTCCGTTCAATTCAACCAACTTCGATTCTCACTCCATGGAAGTTTCTCCACTTCAAGACCGTTGTGGAGACTTTGTGATTTATAAAACTCCGAATAAAAATATTTCTTTTCACAATTTATGCGACATCTAAATTTAACTGTTTTATTTGGCAGGAGAATTCATATGGTGTGTTTATTTACGTGTTTGTTTATTGAATGTATTTACATTTTTTTTCCTTGACTACATTGGATACACAACATGATAAAAGAATATAGTCTCAGGAACCTGAGCATTAGTTTTTGTACAATAATATGTTTTCTGCTGCTCAGATGGGTGCTAAAATAACAACGCCCATACTATAGATTTACAAATACTATTGACAGTAAGAAATTACTATGACTGTGATCATCTCAAGTAAAAGTAACCGATAATCATATTACATGTTAATTATAAATAAAGAAAAGTTTACCTACCTCACATAAATAAAACTATATAGTTATAGCTATATAAACGGTCATTTCTATCAAAGATCTAGCAGGTAGAAAGGTTGGAAATAACATTAAAAAGATAAGAAAGACACATACCATTATACTCCACGTTAAAACGTTCTTGTACTTTTGCAATGTATTTAGACTATCTACTAACTTATCTGAATTCCCTTTACATTATTTGTACATCGCGTCGCATCGTATATACTATACAGGGTGTATCTAAACTGTTTATTCAAATGACATAATCTTCAAGCAAAAATATGATGATTAAACCCAACGTACCTAGCTATATACAAATAGGTTCTTAGAATACAAGAATATATTTTCTTTTTAAACAGAACATCTGTAAGTAATTTCCATAATATCTCGATACGTTATAGGTACAGGTTACTTTTAGACATGGTATTATTTGTCGTCATCATCGCAGTATAAATGATAAATAAACGTAAAACGTAGAAATATAACTCTAAGTCTGACCCACGATTAGAGTATCGATCTTAGACACTAATTGGTATCGTCGTTTCGCTCCTCCTCCAAACAATTATAGTTTTCGATTGGTAAAATGTCCTTACCGTTCTTAATAATTAGTAGGTATACTATTTTGCACGATGAGTCATTTCTGACTATTTACCATGGGTGATTCTATGACAGTAAGTGGATGCACGACGACAACAAAATTACTTACCGATCTAAAAACTGAGCAACAAAAATACTTACCGACGCGTTTTTAAAAACACTCAAAATTAATCTTACATTAAATGTAATCTTTATTTTTAAATATTGTCACATAAACGCACAATTTGTATTGTTATTTCTTATAGAAAGTTAACGTTTTGTACCTGAAGCAATAGAGACCGATGTGTTTGAAGATGCACTTTCGTTTTTCTTAACACATTCCAAGCGAACGTCGACATCACCATTAGTAGATAAAATTTTATCAGCAAATTCAATCTTCTTCTGTAAAGAATCTTGGACATAGCTACTACATACTACTTTCTTTAACGAAACAAGCCAGCAAAACCTTCTCAGTATCACCTGCATTTCTTTCATTGAACCACTGTTTAAACATTTTGTAGGTATTCTGGCGACGGTCCTTGACTTTTCTGTTATTACCGCCGAACATCAGAAAATTACCTGTAAGTATACAAAAGAGCGTGTTTTTTATTGGCACCCACTCACTGATAGTAGGTATATTGGCGGCAATAGTCGCTAATCTACTTCGAAACAGCATTTTTTAGGTAGAATTAATGGTAGATACACATAGGTACCTACCTACAAAAGCGTATCATAGCAACGATAAATGCCGTTTTGTGAAATCACAATGAATAACCTAAAATATCAATATTTGTAAGAATTTAAACGAGATCAAACACATCACTTTATCAAAAATTTATATTTAAGGCACGTCAACATTAAAATTCAGTAAAGCTAGTTTCAGTTTGTGAATTCTAAACAAACTGTATAGGGAGTATATTATGTGATTGGTAGAAGCGGATAAAAGTAACAGCATTATTCTTAACTATGTTCTCTGAATCGGTTACTTCATTTGGTCCATTTCCTTTCAGACAGGCTTGGATGAACTTTTGTTGGGGATTTAGCGGGCAGCAGACCGTACAGAAAGCGCAGTCAGAGAGAGATATGACACAGCAGAGATTGTGCAAGAAATATTCTTTTGAAATCCAAGAATTCCCTGAATGTGAATAAAGATTATTACTTGTTTTCAGCCTATTTTTAGAAATGCTGAAATAAAATTTTTAAAGGTCGTATTACGAGCTTCGGAAACGGATGTATCGCATTCAAAATTTAATTCTTTATATAATATGTGGTAGCTTATGTATCTTATTCTATTACTGATTATAATAAATTAACAGCTGTAGTTTTGAAGTTTTGAACCAACTTGCCCTTTATTACTGCAACTAATAATGGGTTCATAGTTTCACAGTTAGTACACATTTACATATTAGCGGTAATATAACTAAATCGTGCTAGCTAATATAAAATTCGAAATAAGTGTTGTTTGTGATATGTATCGTGTCACAAAGTATTTCACGCAATTCGAATTCATTGAACGGCGGCCGTTGCAATAAGTAGGCACAAAAGCAATTTTAGAAAAGATGCATGGGCATACATGGTGTATTGTATAATACAGCGTACTCTGAAATTACAAGACAAAAAAAATAACGCTGTTTGAGAGCACTATTTTGCTTTTCGTCATCATTACAGAGAAAGAAAAAATGTGGATACATCTACCATTAGCAGTTCTTGTAAACAAATAAAGTTGTAAATTTTTTCATTGATGTGAAATTAATGTGTACTGTATACTATTATTATATTAACATCCTCTGATTTATAAAGTAATCTAAAACTTAAAAGATCCATTATTTTCTTTAGTTATTCCAAATCTTTCGTACAATTAGTGTTAAGGATAGATTATTATTTTAATAGATTTTCTAAGCTTAATATGACATATGGCACGGCAAATACAACACTTAAGGGTGTCAGTGTTATTCGAGTATGAATGTTATGTAGTAGTCGATCAGGGAAAGTTAGTCTATTAATTAACGATGCGATATCCCAAGATTTCTTTTAATTACTAAGACGGTTCGCAATCTACCTTGACGCAATATTGATTGAATTTAATTTCATGACTGACATACGCAACATAACTCAAAAAGCTAATTTTATAATGGCAGATAGCTGTTTTGTACAGTTACTTATTAATTTCGTAGCAATGACGGGTAATAAACGTCATATACCTATCATGTTTAACATCACAAAAATCGCCGCTACTGATTTATCGACCGTTAAAACATAAGCAAAATTTATGTATACCTGTCTATATAAAAAAATATAAATATTTGATTTTATGATGCAGTGCCCACGTGCGATTAGTACATAGAATTTTAAAGAAAAATGAAATTAAACACGCATAGTTTTTATTGAGGACTGTTTTCAAACCACTGATGTATCCATATCCGGTAAATGTCAAAAAGTGTTACCATAATTATCTGAAGTTCAGAAATTTCAAGATTTTTAACATTGCATTCTGTTTTTTGCCGCCCGCAAAGGTATTTGTGTTTAACTGTAAATTTCTAATCAATTTGTACACTCTTATAAAAACTTAAAAAAAGATAGAAGACACACGAATCAGAAAGGGAAAAAAACCGAACATACTTGGAATACTACAAATATTCATACTTTCCGGTTTTATTTATTATAATATGTAAGTACCTTAGTATGTTAGCAAAAAGTTGGTACACAAATACGTATCATCTTTGGAAGATTTATTACAGCAGTCTAATTGGAATTTTTCAGAGTAATAATAACAGACATGAACATGGAGAGCGGAAAGCAATAAGTTTTAGAAATTGATTGAATATCCATGAAGGAAGCTACTGTTTCTCATGTACAGAAAATAAATTTAAAATCTTTTTCTCATCATATATGTATTTATTAACATTGAGAAACTCAACCCTATACAGACAATGCGGTAGAGGAAAAGGTTATATCTATTTAGTTGTTCCCCAAAAAGATACCTACAACTCCCTTCCAGTAGTAATGCTAGATAATCATCAATTACAGGTTGAAGATTCAAGGAGTGTGATGTAATTATGCATACATGCACATTTATTTCAGAAAATTTAGTTACGAAGTTTATAAAATAAATTGTAAATATCTAGATAAGTAGGTACATTGAGGAGCTCGACAAAACTCCTGCAGTACTACTAATACATTATGGTTTACTGTTTGTTTATTTTAAATTTAGTTTTTTAAGAACGCAGTTTTTATCGACGCTTTTAAAAATTAAGTAGTGCTCAGAAGTTCTCATCTACTATACTAAGATTAATGGAATCCGGAAAATTGCACCATAGGATCAGATGCAGGAAAGCTGAAGCACCTTTTCAAGCTTGGGGATGTAGGTACGTGCCTCATAAAGAAAACATGCGGTTCCACTAAGCTTTCTATTAGTGTTCGAAATCACGTAGGGTGTTGTGGCGCAATAGAATGATTGAAGTACGTAATTGAAGTATATCGTCTCTACAGAAACAATTTATAATTGAACATTACTTCAATACCCATATAAATAATTATCAATATTACCAACATTTATGAATACACATAGGGTGTCCTTAAAATGGCGGAAAATGATCGTTATATTAATCTACTTGTAATAATAGGTATTAATAATTACGTCTTCTTAAGTTTTTAATTCCGTTGTTCGCGTGACAGTGTATACTTTTTAATGATTTATATAGGTATGCTTTGTGATAAATACCTACCGCCGATACTATTTTAATAAGTTGCAACAATTTTTTTCTTCACTACCAACCCATAGAAAATATGTTCATGTTCATTTTTTCAGATTATTATACAGGTTGTCTCAAAAAGAAACGGCGTCCAGTTAAGGGCATATGTATGTATATATTTTCCATTTATCATATTCAGGTACTACATGATGTTGGAAAGACAATAAAATATATATACTAATTAAAACATCAACAATAAAACAGTTAGTAAGTACTACAATATAAAAAGGATAACGCATAATACATTAAAAAAAAAACTTTAAAAAGTTAAAAATATTACAAACGACACCTATGTAATTAACTATCTAAAAGCTGCAGTTAAAAAATTCGGTAATATTATAAAATGCATAACCTAACAGGAACTTTTTTAATTTACATTTGAAGAGTTTCAAGGGCACTATATTTTTCAAATGAACAGGAAGGTGATTATATACTTTAAATCCCGTATAGAGAATAGATTTTTTAAATATTTCGTTATTTGGTTTAACTAGGTCTAAATTTGAACAGCTTCTAGTGCAATATTCGTGTATATCCTGACGTTTATTAATAAAACGGAGATTTTTAAAAATTAAGATACATGTTTCGAAGATGTATAAATTTGCAAGAGTCATTATTTTGTTTTTAATGAATAGAGGTTTGCATGACTGCCTTAAAGGAGTCTTATTTAGAATTCGTATGGCTTTTTTTTGTATTTTGAAGATACTGTCGATATCTGCAATATTTGCGTTTCCCCAAAAAGGTAACCCATATCTTAACACTGATTCAAAAATTGCAAAATAAATTTGTCGACAAATTAACAAGTTAATTTCACTTGACAAAACCTTTAGTACGTAGCAATTGCATGACAATTTTTTTCGGATATATTCGATGTGTTTGCACCATTTTAAGTTTTGGTCTATGACAATGCCTAAGAATTTCGCATGATCAACGAATGCTAACTCACTGTTTCCAATTTGTATTATCGGTGGAGTATCATTTAATTTGATTGACATTAATTTTGTTTTTTGCATGTTTAATGACAATTTATTTTTTGCAAACCAACTGTTAATATTAATAATATCTCCTATTACCACTTTACTTAATGCATTTTGATCTGAATGAGACCAGGATAGGGTTGTATCATCTGCAAAAAGGGTAAGTTTACCAGTTGCATATGATACAATGTCGTTCACATAAACTAGAAATAACTGGGGGCCTAGAACACTGCCTTGCGGCACACCGCATAAGACGGGTTTCATACTAGATTGGAATTTAACCATAGTGTTGTTGGTTGCTTGTTTTATTTCAACAAGCTGTTTGCGATTATTAAAATATGATCGAAACCAAGCTTGGGAGACGCCTCTAAAGCCGTAGTTTTCGAGTTTGTTAAATAAAATTTCGTGGTCAACACAGTCAAAAGCTTTTGACAGGTCGCATATTCCTTTCGTGAATATAAGATGAAAAGTTCCTATTAACATGGGTCCGCAAATGGTTCGTTAGGTACCGAGATACCGGGTGTTGGATGTTATAAAAAATGTCGATTTTTTATCATTTATTTGGAAATGACTAAGAATTAAATTTTAAAAACTAAGCAATAGGTATGTACAGTCAGTGACAAATGTTTTCTTCAGTCTTATACCACTGTAACCCGCTTTACTGAGAAGTATAACACGTTTATCCCTTTGATTTCATCTTTTTAATAGCGTTACCAACATATCTATGTCAAACAATAAAAACGGCGTTATGTTACCTCTTACATTTCTCAGAAAAGCGGGTTCAGTGCTATAACGACACTGGTGACTATCGCATTCACCTATCACGTGACAGACGTCGACCAATGAAAGTTACGCATTTGTCCCATAACAGCCAATCAAATCACAATTACTTGAAAACTTTGACACAGCGAATATTGCACAAGTGCTGATATTCGGTAATCAGCCGCGATGGCGACTAGATGAAACACAATTCAATTAATGATGGTTATACAACAAATAAATTTTAAATTATAATGAAACGTTCAATTGGTATAATTAATTTTATTTGGTTCATGCGATAGTCTGAACAAATACACCTCGAGCAAGGCATATTACTTAAAAATTTTCCTTTGCTGTCGCACGCGTGTTTGTTGCCACATGAAAACCGACCTCTCGCTTCGCGATCAGGCAGTTTTCATTGAAACATACACTTGTGCGACAGCGCGAAATTTTTTTCGGTAATATGCCTTGCACTTGATAAATTGTATATGAAAACACTTGTCACTGACTGTATGTACATTTTCTATAAGTGGACCATATTAATCAGCTTTTCCTTCTTCAGTGGCGTAACTACAGATGTGTATGCGGATATTTCTGGAGGAAAAAATGGTACGGCACTGTTTCTTTTTGGTCAAAATATTGTACGAAGAATAGAAGCTTGTTTTGAAGTCAATAGCGGTCATTTTGCACATTATTTGTAAAATTATTCAGTAAGCAGATTAGTAAATTTAGTTATTTAGTCCTTGTTCATTTTTGAAGTGTGATTTAAACATCAAAACGGTTAATGGTCGGAAACGAATTCAAGAAACCCGCTGAACCGTAAATTAGTTGATATTTTGGAAATTGTGTCAAAACAAAAAAAACAGTGGCATATCATTTTTCCTCCAGAAATATCACAACACATCTGTAGTTACGCCACTGGAGAGGGAAAAAACTGACTAATAATTATGATCCACTTATAGCCAATACACATACCTACATACGTATCGATTACTTTTTAAAATTTAATTCCTAGTAATTTCCGAATAAATTTAAAAAAATCGATATATTTTATAACTTTCAACACCCTGTATCTCGATAACGAAGCATTTGCGAACCCATGTTAACAGGAACTCTTCATCAATCTTCATCTTATTTTCATGTATTTAGCTACGGCTAGGAGCTAGTGTATATAATGTCTTATTACAACACATTATACCGTGAAAATAAGAAATCGGTGTATGTAGGCTATATGCAATACCACCAAGCTACAAAATGCAACTCTGTATATGTATAGGCTGAATCAAATTTTTAAGAATTTTTCGATGAACTGTAGTAATTTCGTTCTACGGCCACATACGAAAACACATCTTCCGGTCAAGATACCTCAACCAAAATGTCGATTCCGTTTGTGGTGGTAGAATATCCCATCATAACATTAACTTTTGTCTCTAGTGACGAAAGTAAATATCCCACCTCAAATTGTCGGATGTAGCTTTTTTATTTGCAGTTTTGACGATTGCTATTTAATTCTAACTTGTCAGTGACGGGTATTTATTGTACGTGTGAGTATAAAAATATGACAAAAGCCTAGAAAAAGAATATTTCAGTCGTCGAATTTTCTAAAACTCGATAAAATTTTACTGACCTCGACTTCGTCACGGGTGGTAAACCTTTCTCTAGTTTGTAGAAAATGCTGTTTTCGTCCCTTGTAACAAAATACGCTATGTTAGTAGTTTACCTACATCGATAAAATTATTTTAATTTAAATTAAAACAAATGGGAAATCTAATTCTATAAAAATCTCAATGATTCCAGGACCAAAAAAGCGAACATACCCGAAATAGATACCAAATCAAAATGCCCCAGAGGGGAAGATCCAGTTACTTGCGAAATGTTAACGATTGAAAGCAATATACCTAGTATCTATTGCAGGCTATAAGACATTTACGAAATAGACGCGTCGAAGAGAGAAGAATAAGTCATCTTACCTACCTATTGCTTTAAAAAGGGTGATAAGATAAATATCAGATAGAATACACAATACAAATTAAAATTAACAAAGGTTTTGAGATATTATAAATTTCTTAATACTCATACTATAACGTATTACGTTAACATCGCACTCATGCAAACCAAGATACTAATAACATATTTTTCTAAATTTCTTTATCGGAAAAAGAATTTTCAGAAAATATAATTATTGTTTCCAAAGTCTATTAAAAAATGCCTGGAAAACGTTTATGTTGGATATATTCGTATTAATTCGAATTTACATTACTGTTAAACAAAAAGCTGGTGATTGAACTGAAATTGTAAAAGCATACATTTTAATTAACTTGGAGGAAATTGATAAGAGAGTAGAAATGCCACTATAATATTTGTTTGAGACCGAAATGAAAAGATGCCAAAAATATCTTAAGCCGGTACCTGTGGAATACGAGTGTACAACGGTTTCCGTCGGTCGACTCTAAATTCGCTTTCCTGCACAAAGCTAACGAGTCAGCAAAATTTCATTCCTGAGATTCAGAAATGAAATTCAGTGAAGCATTTTATAATGCGAACTTTGTCAACAAAATCAAGTTCAGAGGAACACAATAGCACTTCCGTCAGCTTCTTTAAATTCGGATACAACAAATATTCTGCTGAGTCTAAACTCACTTATTCAGAAAACTTTATTTAAGTTAAAACTATGAATATTACTTCATACTTTTCAAAATCATAAATACCTACTTAAAAATATGGTAATTTTCGGTTCTTCAACTTACTTACATTATTAGCCTATGCCGAGGGGTATATCGCTGTGGAAATCTGGTGTACAACCCAATGAAAATCATCATACTTCTTGGGGGTGAATTTAATTGTCTGTTTGTGGTGAGGTGTGTTAGTACAGGTGTGTATAACCGTGTATAACGAACTTGTAAATGAGAATACCTCACGGTCGACTGACTCCCGATCTAAATGGAAAACTGAAAAATACCAACGAAAAGAACGAATCAGGCGAATCTTTGAAAGAGATGATGAGAAACAACTAGTGCAGGTTACGCCTTTTTTCCCCATAATTAGCTAAAACTAACAAAATTTATTATTATTAATAGTATCGTTATTATTAATTATATTGGAACAAGAAGAAAAGAGAAAATTAGATCACAATAATTTTTCAAGAAAATTCAATTTTCTAATGAACAACAAACTTGGTATATTGGAAATTTATTACTCTTTTACTCATATTCGATCGTTGCAATTTGTCTCGTTCAAATAAAAAGATTTGCTGGATATTAATGCGGGGAAATGATTATTACAATGACTATTCCACTCATATAAGTTTAGTATAGGTGTAAGACAATATAAGATCACATGATTTTCCTAGTTATAACGTGGTACAGCGGTTCTTTGAGTAACCATAACGACATTAACGAACCTTTGTGAAAACCAGATAAACGAATCTTTATATTATAATCGTTACGAATAATAGAATCTTTCTGATAACATAAAATTCTCCGCAGAAAATACTTGATATACATTTTTTCCACTACCAGTTTTAGAACACACCATTATTTATCTGAGAAAAATGTCTTCCCTACTTTGGTGTATAAATTACCATTATAAGCTAATACGAATGCATGATTTTCCTAAGTTACCATGATTGTGTTACCAGTGGTTTACTTAGTTCCAAACCATAAGTTCACGTGTTCGGATCCCGTCCCCGCGAAGGATTCAAGCATTAAATGAGAAGAAAAATATGATCTCAGCACTTGGTGCCTACCGTAACAAATGTGTAATATAAAAGTTTTATACCTTGATACTTATCTTATCTTTGATTTCTTATTTAACGACGGACTATATCCTATAAGAACTCTGTTTCATCACCGACTTCAAAATGAAATAATTTGACGATAAATACACATACAAAATAATTTGCGTGCAGATAATATAGCATTCAAATATTTTATTGTTATTTACCTTTTATAGTGCCAATATTAAAGCATGTTCTTATAAAATCGCTTATAGCAACTAGCGAATTATGTATTTTTTGATAAATATAAGAGCAAGTAAAGACATTTATACGGATGATATCTTCTTCAACGTCTATTCAAATACAGCAAGGATCTGAGCTTTTTATTACGTAGAAACATAATTGAGGACCAGTAAACCAAGGCGTTTTAATTAAATTCTATTTTCGTTGTAAATTAAACAAAGCAGGGTTAATAATGGAAGATGAAATAAGGGAAGTTGGTAAAATATATTCTATAAAGTTTTGATTCAAATCCTCAAAGTTATTAAACTGCACGGAAAATCTAAGGAAAGCTCGACTTCTTATAATAATGAACGTACCATCTACCGTAGCTACCGAAACTGGCAATTTACAACAAAAATTTAAATTAAATTGTGATAAATACACTGTTTGTCGAGTTTTTAATAGAGTATCAAACTATGATTTTTGTAAGTATAACCCCTAATAATTTAGCAAGATATTTAATTGTCAAGGAATAATCGATAAAGTAGCAATATTAGAATTTATTACAGACAAAAAGCTAAGTCTAATTATTATTTTTACTAATGTTTTAGATAGTTATTGGTCTCTTAACAAAACTTATTCAATTAATGCTGCCCAATAGCAACGAATAAAGTTATCAAACAGCAAACCTCACATTTATTAAGGCACAAACGCTAAAATTATTAACTCGAATTAAATTTATTTGACTATTCACTCATCCCTATACACCCCTATACTTCATTTATAATGTTTTCCACTAATGTTTTTCCCTAACCAAGTGCCCAACCAACATCATATTGACAATTTTCAATGATTGGTTGAACCGTTGAACGTTTCCGTCGTTATCAATATTCAGCGCTTAAAACATCTGTCAGTTTCGTTTTATTTGACAGAATTGAATATTAATTTATTATAATATTTTTGTGCTTAGTAATGACTTAATTTTACATTTACTTACATAATGTATATTTATTCCTGAAATAGTCTTTTCGAATACCATTCGTGATATAATTTTTCCTAATAAAATTTGGAAATTGTTACAAAACTTTGAAACAATATTTTTTACAGAATTGTAAAACAATTAGCAACAAGTGGTGGTCTTCACAAATTTTATCCCCAAAATTATCTAACTAAAGGAATAAAAATTTGAATAATATTTATAACACTTAGCCGAGTTGTATAAAAGATTTGACTCCCGGTTGAGCTGAACGACTCTGTTGGAACATTAAAGAACAATCGCATCAATGTCAATAATTATAGTCAAAGCGAAAGTTTATATCTCAAACTTGAAATTAAGAACTACCACCGTCATTGTTGCTTTATTCATCAAAATCGTTTAAATTGTTGCTTCGTGTCGGTACTTTTTTCATAAAAAACATCAACTGGCTTTGGGAAATATTGCTTGCGAGCATCCCCATCGACGATTTATCTAAGAGTCTGAAACCATATTTTCGTTAGATAGTAAGCAGTTAACAAGGCGAACTGGTAATACTAGTTCATTAATACGCATGCATCTAAAGATGGTCTCAAGGGGATTGACTGTCCTTCGTTCCTATCTAGGCGGCTGAACGACAGTGCAATTTTCAAAATTGCATCGGAGAATGGGCTACATAAATCATGTAGTAATACGAATGGACCGGTCACCGTGGGTAATCAATAATGCACTGGAAGATAGCAGACCAATTCTTGTACGTGTAATACGTGTACATAATGAAAGTAATAGTAATGGCGAAAGTGAATTCGATAATAGTAATAGCAACAGCGAATCAGTCAATATTAAGAAGTTAAGCAAAGCATTCAAGCGTAAGGGTCCGTACACCCGGACTATAATAGAGAGTTTTTGAACACTATACGCTAGAGTACGCTAACGCTACCGGTAACGTCTTTACCACTTATCATACTGCTTTGCTAAGCAACATATTGTTTTGCTTAGAAAAGATGTTAGTGTTAGCGTAGGTATGGTGCTCAAAAACTCTCTACTAACTCTCACCATGAGACTGTATACAAGATATTGTCACGTAGGGATTAAAGTAATCGAAGTGATTGATTTCATATTTAATGCTAGTTTAAACTCGTTAGTATCACTTTCTTAAGTTGTTAGTAGCACGTGCTTAACATGCTAGTTTCAAATGATGATGTATTTGCCTCAATATCAAGTAGACTAGAAAGTTAGCCCCTTTTCTTGTAGTCCACGTGCACTCAAGCTTTTTTTATATCCTTATTCCTCGTTAAACCTGAAGAAATTGAAAATATCATTAAAACCTCTTTATTTTTGAACATAAATTATATAAAAAAAATGTTTTGAGAGTAACAAAAATAATAGACCGTTCTGAGACTTTGTGATAACCCTGAACAAACCCAAAAATTTGACACTCCCATAATTTAAAAACGCAACGCAAATATTCAACCTTATTGTATTTGAAAAAATATCATCATATATTAACAAAACGAGATGCATTTTGGGAATTATTCTAATAGTCTAATTATTGAAAAAATATGTAATGTTCTGCAAATTAAATTCCCGACATAATGAAGATATTCCATTATTGTCTCTATTTACCTACACATAAATTACATTATAGTGTAGAATACACCTCTCGGATTGGATGACGGCATGTGAATTAAATTGTCACTTACAATACCACAAGAGTGGTATTTGAGAGACTATTCATTGAAAAATGTACTTTTAAAAAATAATATTGTCCAAAATTTAGTTACCTACGTCATTTCATTTCCATAACGACATATTGTGAACAAAAAATTGTCGGTTCGTATCACTCGTGAAAATTATCTATAATTTTCACGAGTGAAAATTATCGGGGGTAATACCACGAGTGCTTAAAAATTACCGATAATTTTCATGAAAGCACGTTGTAAATAACACAAGCTCGTAGAGCGAGTGAAATTAGACAACGTGTTTGAATGAAAATTATCTGGTTAATTTTTAAACACGAATGGTATTTAGGGAGAATATTTCTCGAATAAAAATACTCGAAAGCAATAGTATGACGTACTGAATGCAAGTTCGGATACTGGAGTTTCTCGATCGAATGTCTACTTTTTTTGGCGCAAAATGACATAAACTGTCTCCAGACACTGTCCTTGTTCTTTTTCGTATTTTTGCCTTTTAATAACATTTTCGTCAATTTCTCGTTCTGAGACATTCCCAAAACGGTTCATGACGTTTAACAAAATTTGTTTTTTTTAGTATTATGTTGTGGTCGCAAGTATGTCATGGCAACGTGGAATTTCCACTAGATTGGCATGGCAACGTAGAATTTCCACTTATTAATTTTGTACTGTACCTACTGTTACAACAATGTATGAGTGAAATATTCAGTACAATTCATTTTGATTGGTTCAAAAATATCAAATTCTGCCTCTTCATTGGTGAATTTTTGACAGATGACGTATGAAATGAATAGTCTCAATAATTACGTTATTAGAATGATTAATAGGTAATCATAATATTGCTATGTTTATATTGCAACATATTATTTTTAAAAATTTTAAATTTTGCTCTGGCTAAACTAAAAAAAAACTCTATCTCTGGGCTTAGGTATGGTGATTAGTTTATTAAATATCAACAACTTTAAAATAAAAAAATTAACGAATCGTTTCAATTGTTTCCACAGTATAAAAATTTAATTTAACAAGAAAATTATACATATAATTAAATTGAAATAAAGTTAATATCAAATAATAAAAAAATTAACATTAATTCAAATCTTAATGATGAAAAATTGGAGATGCAGCTAATTCAATTAAAATTAAGTAAAACAAAAACCATGTTTTACTATTGTCATGGTTTTTGTTTTACTTAATTTTAATTGAATTAGCTGCATCTCCAATTTTTCATCATTAAGAAAAATAAGCCCAGCTGTTAAAATCCAATTACATTAATTCAAATGAATACAAACAAATTATAAATATTATAAATTAATAAAAAAAATGCAAAGATCTCGCAATTCTTGCAACCATCGGAGGGTATTGAAAACAAATACGTATGTATATTATTTTAATATGGTAATCGAATACAGTCGAATATACAGAGTGTGAAAAAATTGTGGTGCAGGTTTCAGGTAATGCAAAATATCCTACTAAAAAGGAAACTAATTTTTATTTTGTATGTAAGTAATCAATAATACAATTTTTCAAGTTGAACTATAGCTAGACATTTAGGATACGAAGGAGAGATGCAAGTGCATGTTTTAAGTCATAATTTAGGCCTAAGTTAGGTATATTTGTAACATATGTTCTTTGAACATCGCTGGCGAGTGCCTATTGAAGGGTCAAATTTTGCATGTACTGAGCGTGGGAGTCGGAAAAACATTTTTGCCATGATTGGTCGAGTTCGAGTTGCGCACTCATAATTATTGTGTTATACCTATTATAATAAACAATAAATATTTTATTTGAATTAAAGCTCGTTGATTCTGAGAAACAGGCGTATGAATTAGGTATCACTAAGTAGTTGTGATTTGGCCTTATTACCCCTTGTTCATTCACAAACAAGTGGGGGCTCAGTTCGTGTTTTAAACAATAGATTTGAACAAAACTTTAATTAATGTCGATAAACCAAATACTTACGGCTTTTAAAAATTCGTGGTATACTATTGGCGATTGGCTAAGGAATTATTAAATAAATAATATTTTGGTGGTCTTGTGTTGTTTTCTGTAATGCTCGTGAGAAAACATGATGGAAAACGGGATATTCAGATGAGAAAATCTTACAGCGGTCATTAGAAAAACACAAGTGTAACGAACACATTTCTTCAACCTGAAAACTTCTCTTGGGAAAACAAAATATTACTGCGGTAATTTAGATACCGCCCGATAAATTGAGATTCAAAATTTCAACGCTAGAATTAGTTGGTAAGTGTTTGACTTTATTTTAGTTACATTTTTAATATTAAGGCTGAATTGTAAAATTTTAAAGGTCCCTTATTTCTAAAATTTAACTGTACACGGAAAATCATTCTCTTTAATTTTTTACATTTCTACGGCCGCATTATTTTTAAAATTAATATTCCAGGAAGATGTCTTAAATAGACGTTTTTAAGCATAGAGAAGAAATCTTATAATATATAGTGACAAAGGACTGCAATAACCTTTTTCATTAATCCTAGACCGAATCTGTACTGACCTTGCTAGATAGAGGTCGTTTAGATCTAACTAATGTTGCTCCTTTCGAAGAATTTGTATTCCCTATTAGTATTCGTGAAGCACACTTATACATTGATAATAAATGGCAAACCTTATATTTCTGCGTCGTATTTTAAGCAGCACAAAATTTAAATAAGATAGGATTTTGAATGGAAAGACATTGGAATTCGACTGGCAATGTATCCCCAAATAATTTGAAATTTTCTACATGAATAATAAGTTGCAATTTAATTTAAGATTCATATTTCAGCTAATATATTTTTTTTATAATATTGAAGAAGGAAACCAAACACATATTAATATTTCTCATAACTTTATTATTTATTTATACCAAAATAAATGTATATTTCTTATTTTGTTAGTACCTCTGAAGATTCCGATGTAACGCAAAATTTCTATATAAGTAATCCTGTCCTTTTTGTCCACGTTTTTAATACAGGTTATGTAACCGATGACGGTTCGTGCGAAACGACAGCTCCAGCTGTGCGCTTGAGGTATAATGTCGCGGTCCGGATATGAATTCTACATTCCCTTTTCATCAAACCACTTCCATATTTCACGGTTCGCAAATAATGAAAGTTTGAATTCCACATTTTATTTCTCAGGGCTGCTAAAGTTCTGATTACATTCGCACCAGATATTGCACAGTTATCGACGTACCTTTCCACGAAAAAATGCTATGCTGCGAAAAATCTTTGAAACAGCATTTTTCTGACCTGTCTAATGAACATCTGCTCTTTTAGAACACTGTATCAAAACACTAAAGTTATAAAAATGACTATAGCTGCCTGATTAATATCATGCTTCGTTCAATATCGCTGCCTTGCGCTGTCAGAAAATTTTCAATTAATTTTGGTTTATTAACACAGTATTCGAACCATCAACTTCTATTTAAAACATTCTTATGGGTAACGTTTGGGCAATTTACTTTATTTTTAACTAAACCTTATATAATAATGCGGAAGTACTCAACAGCCCGACCGATCCCCGAGCCGTTATATACCTTAAAATTATAGGATTTCAGTAAGTATTATCAAAAATAATCATGATATGATTATGGCTAAATTGATTTTGAATTTCCGGTTACGGTTGTAAGGTAGCTAGGTAACGGTAGTTAGACAGAATAACTTGTCATGTATTTTGGTGTGAATATGTTAATAAAGTTATTGGTATAAAAACCAAATATTACATGGTGACAGGTGTGTGTGTGTGTGTGAAGAGAATTGAAGAATCTAAGTACAGAAGAGAAACGCACGCAAAGGCAACTAATGCCTAGCACAGCTGAGATAGAACAAAAAATAGCAGAGTTGGAGCGAATTGTAGCACAATTTCAAACACTACAAACGGCACAATTACCATCACCAGCACAGCCTGCATTTTTTAATGCAGTACCAGTTCCTGATAAATTTACTTTTAGGAAAGATCTATGGACTTCTTGGATCACATCCTATGAACGATATCGGGTGGCAACTGGTTTAGATAAACAAGATGAAAAACTACAAGTCAACAGTTTGTTACTGCACATGGGTAGCAGTGTAGACCAATTACTAGTAACAATGGGAAAACGAGCGGACCAGATTGTCAATTATGAAGAAGGTAAGAAAATATTTGCAGATTATTATGAGAAGAATACAAACATTATGTATGAACGTGCCAAATTTAACCTTCGTAATCAGAGGGACCATGAAACCGCCGAGGAATATATCGCTGATATCGCACGGCTGGCAAAATCCTGCAAATATGGAGATTTGGAAGAGGAATTAATCCGCGATAGACTGGTGGTTGGAATTCGGGATCAAAGATTGTCTCAACAATAATTGCAAATGGACGAAAAACTTACCCTTAAATCAGCTAGTGATAAAATCATGCAGTCGGAGTCAATACAAGTTCAAAACAAAGATATCAGAGAGATACTCAACAAGACAGAGGGTGACGTAGTGAATATAGTGTACAGAAAACACATAAATTCAAGACAGTCAGGTAGGAAAAACAATATTAAGATTCAAGAATACCCAATTACCCACAGTGTAATCGTTGTGGAGCAAAACCTAGTCATGAATTGAAACAATGTCCAGCACTCCGAGCAATATGCAGAAAATGTAAAACGAAAGAACATTATGCTGAGTGTTGCAGAACGAACATAGTAAGAGAACTGGAAGTATTGGAATCGGACGAATCAGATAATGATTCAGTTTTGTATAATTATGCAGAGGTAGGTAGTAAAAGTGGGAGAATTCACAACAGGGAATACAGAACCTTGGCGATTGGAATCAAATGGTCACATTTAAACTCGATACGGGTACAGATGAATCCATACTTGTAATGTATTAGTTAGTATAGAGGAGGCTGATTATAAAACAGAAATAGAATAAGTGTGTTACTAAGTTTCAAGTTGTTTATATTGAATTTTGTATTTCAAATATTAAAGATATTTATCTAGTACATATTTATTATTTATGTACAATATAACATTTGGCGACGAGGAAAATCAACACAGTAAATTTATTTTGCTTAATTTGAGTAGTGATTAGCCAAGTATTTTGAATTTACTAATGATGGCAAAATCAGTTTTTGGTACGATGTGTGAATTTGACGTAAACGAAGATTGGATATTGTATAAGGAGCGACTTGATCAATTTTTTCAAGCTAATGATGTGACCGACGAGAAACAGAAGGTTGCTATGTTAATTACCACAATTGGGGCGGCAACTTACAAGATTCTCAGGGACTTATGTGATCCATCGTTACCTAAGGATAAGAAGTATAATGAGATATGCAGTATTTTGCAAGAACACTTTGCTCCACGTGTGTCAGTATTCAAGGAGAGAGTGGAATTTTATGATGCTAAGCAAAAGAAAGATGAGAGTATCAACGATTGGTATGTACGAATAAAAAATTTAGCAACGAATTGTAAATTTGGAAATCGTTTGGTGGAACTAGTGAAGGATAAATTCGTAACGGGCATGTTACCAGGTAGAATATTGGATCGTGTATGTGAAGAAGATATGGTGATTAAGACGTTGGACGAGATCAAAAATACGGCTCTGAATAAGGAGGCAGCTCTACAGAACGTTAAGGTAAAAGAAGAGATTTTTTATTACAGGGGAAATCCGAATACTAGCGGAACTTCATATACACAACAAAAAATGATACAAGATGGTAAGAATATGTGGAAAAAGAACGACAAGGAAAATGTTTGTTTTGCTTGTGGTAAGGGTGAACATAATTTTAAATTTTGTAAATTTAAAAGATATAAATGTACAATTTGCTTTAAGTATGGTCACATTAGCAGTGTATGTTCCATGGCGAAAGATAGCTCAAAATCGAATCAGAGAAAACAAAATTTTTTGGAGCAAGAGAATAGTAGTAATGTCGAAATAGATGAATTTGCTGAATCATTCTACAATTTATTTGAGATTGAGCAATCTGTAGTTTATGGTAAAAAAGTAGATCCTTTTGTTATTGTATTAAGAGTAGAGAATATTGAAATGAGATTTGAAGTGGATACGGGTGCTAGTGTATCTGTAATATCAAAAAGTTGTTATTTAGAAAGATTTAAGACTTATAAATTAAGTAAGTCCAGTATCAGATTATTATGTTATAATGGTAAAGAGATAATGCCAGTAGGTTCAGTATTACTTAAGATATGTTATAAAGATACAGAAGTTTTAGCTGAAATTTTGGTCATAGATAAAGGAGGACCACCACTCATTGGAAGAGATTTATTAGGAAAATTAGGTGTTACTTTAAGTTTGCCAGATGGTACTAAAGTTTTAAATAAGTTGGTAGATAATTCCTTAATTAATACTGGTGATGCAAATCTAACAAAACTATTGAGTAATTTTGATGAATTATTTCGAGCAGAGTTAGGGTGTTACAAAAATTGTCATGTATCAATGCAAGTAGTTCAAGGTACTCAACCTATATTTTGCAAACCGTATAACATTCCGTATGCTTATAGGCAGAAAGTTGAAGATGAGTTAGTAAAATTAGAGAAAATGGGGATAATTACGCCAATAGCAACAAATGCTTGGGGAACACCTTTAGTACCTATTATAAAAAGAGATGGTACAATTAGACTTTGTGCAAATTATAAAATAACAGTCAATAAGTATTTAGATAATTTTAATTACCCAATTCCACGTATAGATGATATATTTGCAGCTTTACAAGGGGGAGAAGAATTCACAAAGTTAGATTTAAGTCAAGCTTATAATCAATTGCCTTTAGAAAAAGAAACAAAATCACTTTTAGCATGGAGTACGCATAAAGGTATATTTTTGGTAGAAAGAATGCCATTTGGTGCAAAACCTGCGTGTGGAATTTTCCAAAGACAAATGGACATCATGTTACAGGGATTAAAAGGAGTATGTTGTTTCATTGATGACATAATTGTGACAGGTACAAATAGGGAAGAGCATTTTAATAATTTAAAGGCAGTATTAGAAAAGTTGCAATTGCAAGGAATCAGATTAAAGTTGGAAAAATGTGTTTTCTTCAAGAAGAAAATTAATTATTTAGGATATATTATTGATAAACAAGGTTTACATAAAGATGTAACTAAAATTAAAGCTATAAAGGAAGTACCTAGACCAAAAGATGTAACTCAAATAAAAGCCTTTATTGGTATGGTGAACTATTATGGTAAATTTATAAAAGATTTGGCAATAATATTGAATCCTTTATATGAATTATTAAAAAAAAATAAGGAATTTAGGTGGACACAGAAATGTGAAGAATCATTTATAAAAGCAAAAGAAGAAATATCATCAGAAAATGTGATTGTGCATTTTAATTCAAATTTACCTTTAAGATTATCTTGTGATGCGTCACAGGCTGGTGTAGGAGCTGTTTTGTCACATGTTTTTGAAAATGGAGATGAGAGTCCAGTTGCCTTTGCTTCAAGGGTTTTATCGTCAGCAGAAAAAAAATATTCAATGGTAGATAAGGAAGCTTTGGCAATTTATTTTGCAATAAAAAAGTTTTCGCAGTACTTATTAGGTCATAAATTCACTTTAGTGACAGATCACAGGCCATTAGTAGCTATTTTTGGCGAAAATAGGGCTATGCCAGCAATGGCAGCAGGAAGGTTGCAAAGATGGGCAGCATTCATTAGCAATTATAATTATGAGATCAAATATGTTCGAGGTAGCTTAAATGCAAATGCTGATGCATTATCGAGAATGCCTTTGGAAGTAAATTGGATAGGCATTGATGATGAAAAAGAAATAGGTAGTTATTTACATTTTGTGGAAATGGAGACTACAGTAGATAGGGAAGTTGTTAAGAGAGAAATAAGAGAAGATGAAACTTTGAGTAAGATTTTTGAATGGGTTAAGGAAGGATGGCCAAATTACTTAAAAGAAAATGAAAAGGAATTGAAACATTATTTTAACAAACGTAATGAGATAACTTTAGAAAAAGAAATAATAATGTGCGGACACAGAATTATAGTTCCTAAAAGTATTCGATTAAATATCTTAAAGGAATTGCATACCACGCATTTAGGTATTGTTAAGACTAAAGGATTAGCCAGATCATATTTTTGGTGGCCAGGTATGGATTCGGATATAGAAAGAATGATTTTATCGTGTGAAGCATGTTTGAAATGTCGATCAGATCCAGAAAAAGTAATTCCTAGGCTTTGGCCAAAGACGACATCAGTATTTGAAAGAATACATATAGACTTCGCAGGACCATTTAAGAATAAACAATTTTTAATTGTTGTAGATAGTTACAGTAAGTGGCCAGAGGTATATGAAATGTCATCTATAACGACTAAGAATACAATTGAAAAACTAAGAGAAGTATTTTCGAGATTTGGAATACCAAAAACAATGGTGAGTGATAATGGAGCACAATTGGTATCAGAGGAAATGCAGGAATTTTGTAGAAGGAATGGTATAAAACATATAAAATCTCCACCATATCATCCAAGCAGTAATGGAGCAGCTGAAAATTCAGTAAAATCTTTTAAGAATGCACTCAATAAAGTTTTGACAGATCAGCAATATAATAACATTGCTTTATCAACGTTAATACATAGATACCTATTTTGGTATAGAAATTCAATTCATTGTAGTGTAGGGGAATCTAAAGCATTCAGAATGTTTGGACATAATTTAAGAATGCGTTTTGACAGTTTAAAACCTGAGGTAGAAGATATAGAAAAGTCTTTAGAAGAAAATGAATATTTTAAAAGAAGTAGGAATTTTGTGAGGGGAGAGATGGTTTATATTAGGGATTACAGGGTTCAAAATAAAAAAACTTGGATTAAAGCAGAAGTAAAACAAAAAGTAGGTTCAAGATTGTATATATGTTGGGTACCTGAGTTACAAGTGCATTGTAGAAGACATATAGATCAAATCATTAAAACTATAACAAATGAAAGTAATATTGTAAAAGACATAGGGAGTAGAATAGTTTGTGAAAGTAATAAAGATGAAACCGGAGAAAATGAGAAGAAAATAGGAATAGTGGCTGATAATAATGACAATAATCGAAACATAAGTGGTATTGTTAGACAACGTTCCACACGTGAAGTAAAGAAGCCGGATAGGTTAAATTTATAATTTAAGGGGGAGATATTGTAATGTATTAGTTAGTATAGAGGAGGCTGATTATAAAACAGAAATAGAATAAGTGTGTTACTAAGTTTCAAGTTGTTTATATTGAATTTTGTATTTCAAATATTAAAGATATTTATCTAGTACATATTTATTATTTATGTACAATATAACAATACTGACACTGGATCAATACAATAAATTGAAACAGAAACCTGATATATTCGAAACTAAAGATAGATTATATGCAGTAGTACATAATAAACTAGAGACCATAGGTGTCGCACATATACCCGTCAAATATAAACAAAAGTCAGAAAACATAAAGATTTACGTAGTAGCAAATGCAAGAGAGAATTTGTTAGGAAGACCTAGCATTAACAAGTTAAATTTAATTAAAAGGAAAGATTCTGTTAAACAACAATCTCTTGATACCAATGAGTAAAAACAAAAATCATAACAGAGTATCCCAGTCTATTTCAGGGTCTTGGAAAAATAAAATGGAAGTTTTATGATCTTAAACTAGAAGCTAATGCTTCACCTTTTGGAATACTTACACCAAGACGAGTTCCTGTTCCGTTAATGGAAAAGAGGAGAAAGAATTACAGAAAATGCAAGACGAAGAAGTTATAGAAGAGATAAAAGATCCTACAGAGTGGTGTGCTCCCATGGTGGTTGTACCCAAAAGTAATGGGGAAATTAGGATTTATGTTGATTTTACCGAGTTAAATAAACATGTTCTAAGGGAACGGTTACAATTGCCGTCAGTAGATGAAACATTGGCACGACTACAAAAGGTCAAAGTATTTACGAAATTAGATGCCAACTCGGGGTTCTGGCAATTATGTTTAACTGAAAAATCTTCAAACTATTTAACTTTTATAACCCCATTTGGGAGATTCAAATACAAAAGATTACCTTTTGGTATATGTTCAGCTCCAGAAGTCTACCAGAGAATAATGTTTAAGATACTAGGTGCGAAGAAACAACCACTAACAGGTAATAATGGTCAAGTACGTGCAACTTCAAGAGAACGTAGAGCACCAAAGTATCTGCAAGATTATCGTATGTAGTGTGTGAAATTGTTAGGACAGATCAACGCAGATGACGAGTTTAATATAATTAGTTTTTTCGGACACTCAATGGAAATGGACTACATTTCCTTATTACAAATCGTAAAGAAACGTGTCTCTTTTCTTTATAGCAACCATTTCTTTATAGCAACAAAATAAACAATTATTAATTATTTATTAGAATAAATATTAAATGTACATCTATTAACGTTAGAGGAAGTTATACTTTTACACTGTCGTAACGGTAAATCATTTATGATAGTGACCATTCAGATAAAACCTCCTGATGAACTCCTCCATTTGATGTAGAAGATGATGAATCGCTACATGCAGGAGCCAACTGTAATTCAGTAGGTGTAGGTTCTAGGACAAAATCTAATGGATTCTGGCATTCACTGTCTGACGATGATCGCTGATGAAAAATCATTTTCGAAGTCGTCATTTTATTGTTAATGCTTTCTTCTATATATCCTTCTGCAGTCGTGTTTGATCGCCATCCTCCATAAGTTTTGAGCCTCCGAATGTCCGCTCCACCCTCAGCAAGAAAAGTAGTTGACGTTCGACGTAGACAGTGTCCAGTGTAATCGTTTGGGTTGGGTAGTTTCAAATAATGGGCAATTTTGTTCGGCATCTTGTAGAAACTGTGGATCCCTACAGGTTGCACTGTACATTTATTGTTCATATAAAATATGAAGAATCTTGAGTGATTGATATGTTTTGGACGCAAGCTTATACATATCTCCTGTACAACTCAATCTCATTAATTCCCCCCATTTCCGTCATAACGGTGAATATGCGCTTCTTCCTTGTCTTAGGCCGGGTTTTATCAAGTTTGGTTGACCGATGGTTGGCTCAACGACGAGCAATTGTCAAGGATACGATTCTTAAAAAACAATCATATCCATGACAATTGATCGTGGTTGAGATAACCGTCGGACAACCAAAATAGAGCCGGTATCCACGATATCCTCAACATTTAACTTTCTTAGCTCCTCACTACGACATGCACCATACAGACCGAAAATGAACGCAACTTTAATCAGCAGAAAGGTATCGTCAGGCGCTTCTGTCAAAAATTTTGACACATTATCCTGCGATAGAATTTTTGATTTTTTTGGTTGATATCCCTCACTTTGGCGCTTTAAATATAACTGTAACTTCCCATAATTCAATATATCGACGTTTTCTTTCACTCTCAACATACTTTTTAACATGGAGTATGTTGACCACAGCGTGGAAGATTTCAGTCTTTCAGCCTATATTCAAATGTATAGATAAAACTTGAAACTTTATAAATGTATTCAGAAAAACTAACCTTTTCATGAAAGAAAGCAAGCATAACTTTTTCGTTGATATCCCTTACATTCTTTGAAGTCCTCCAGGAATTGAAAATATTGTAAGTCTTCTCATATTTATCTCGTGATTTTGAGGGTAATAAACTAGCAACAGCTTCAAGTGCTAATGCCGATATTTCATTATTTATTTCCATTTTCACAAAATTTCACGCTACCACACTTGAGAAAATTTCTGTTTATTTATTTTTGTTTTATTTACTTTTGTTTAGTTGCTGCATTGATGGAAACGGCAATTTAAATATCGCACTTGTCATGTACATTTTTTAAATAATTTCTTTATAAAATGTAATCCACATGTAATCCATTCCCATTTAAGTGTCCGAAAAAATGTTATGTATTATACTTAAAGAAAAGTAAGTTCTTCTTTACTCATCGCGTTTCTAATCTCGGCTGGGCCTCGATTAGAAAGGTCGCGATTCGTAAAGAAAAACAATACTTTTCTTTACTTGTAATACAAATAACTATATGATTTAAAACAAATATTGGCTGAATAAAATAATATAAATAATGTGAGAAAACCAGCAGCCATTTAAGTTGTAAATAAAAAAAATTAATAAATATTAATCATATATATTTCGGTAGTACCGTGCCTTCATTAATGATTGATACCCACGTGACCTTAGATCCGTGGTGTCCTTGGGAGTTTCAGATTTAAATGTTGAAGTCAGGTACGATTGGTACTCGTTGTAACTAAACTAAGTAACTAAAGTCACTAAAGTTACTAAAGTTACTGTCAATTTACATACAAACAATCAGTTAGGGAATTATTGGATAAAGGTTTACCAATTGCGTAAGTTGGGTTGCCTATATTTTGTGGTCACGTGGGTATCAATCATTAATGAAGGCACTGTATATACTACCTTCTTCAGTGAAAATTATTAAATAACAAAATCATATTGAACAAATATTCTTAAAGATGAAAAAAGTTTTAATTAAAAATTTATTCTAAAATTTTAGTGGTGGAATTAACACACCACATCGACTATGTTATTCCATAATAACTAATATATTTTTATTTGTTTTTATAAAGATATTAACAAATTAAAATTATTTAAACACGATGTGAGACGTTTGGAGATTTCAAACAAAAAAAAATAAGAAGGTAGTATATACTACCGAAATATATATGATTAATATTTATTAATTTTTTTTATTTACAACTTAAATGGCTGCTGGTTTTCTCACATTATTTATACAAATAACTATTGTTTTGAAATTTGTTTAAAAAAAAAGAAAAGAAAGATGTAAGGTAGCTAGGTAACGGGAGTTAGACAGAATAACTTGTCATGTATTTTGGTGTGAATAAAGTCTGGTTTTTTTAAAGATCCACCAACCTTGCAATTTCTCTCGAAAGTATGTTTGGCCACGCTGTTGGTGAAATTTTTTAGTAATTTTTAAAGTAGGGTTAGGGCTAATAAATTTAAAGGTTAATTTTGACAAGTGCTTTTCACAAGAAGTATGTATTTTCATTGTTTTTCTAATGATCGCTGTAAGATTTTTACATCTGAATAGCCCGTTTTCCATCATATTGTCTCACTAGTATTACAGAAAACAACACAAGACCACCAAAATATTATTTTTTTAATAATTTGTTTCCTTAGCCAATCGCCAATCGTATACCACGAATTGTAAGCCGTATTTGGTTTATCGACATTAATTAAAGTTTTGCTCAAAACTATTGTTTAAAACACGAACTTGCATCTCTCCGTCGTATCCTAAATGTGTAGCTGCCGTTCAACTTAAAAAAATTTATTATTGATCACTTACATACAAAATCAAAATTAGTTTCCTTTTTAGTGCGATATTTTGCATTACCTGAAACCTGCACCACAGTTTTTACACACTCTGTATATTCGATTACCGTATTAAATATTTTTTTTTTTTATTTATTTACATTAATTAGAGAATAGTTTATTCTATAGGCTAATGTGCTAACATAGGATCTTAATAACTAAAATCCTTATATGTCAGGATGAGGCCTCTTACAGTGCATTTTTTAAAATAAAACCTCAAGAATCACGTTCTTACAAGAATGACAATTTCAATTTTGACACTAGTAATTTTTTGTCTTTTGTCTATACCACAGTCTATACCTACACTATAAAATTATATAAAAATCACGGCACTCTTGAATGATAAAGAGAAAAAACAGAGTATATTAGCAAACATATTGTTGATTTTTGCTGATGTAGTATCTATATTGTTAATTGCATGGACAGATATTTATTGCTAAATTAATACAATACTCAAATATACTTTAGAAGCAGGCATTTAAACTGAAATTAAATTAGCAACATAATTAAATCATCCGTAGCTTTAATATGATTGCTGTTTACGTAATCAGCAAGCGTGAAGCGTTAACACATTTAGTTCATTACAATTTTACAGTGATAATGGACTAACCTTTCATGCATCCGCATTTTCATGGAATATTTTCTGCTGTGTGATGAGGTCTGTAAAATTTTGTATAATTTAGAATAGCTGCTTATTGGAGCTTAAAACTCTGCAGAGAATTAGCTTTTGAATACTTTTGCTTCGGTGCTTTATTAATTCAGGTAATAATGAAGTGGTGAGATGCTGTTAAACCCAGGAAGTGACCTGTAAATCCAGATTAACACAATTTTCTTTGTTTTAGTAGCTACCTATGAATAAATTGTATAACAATCAAAAATGCAATTCCATTAATCGTTCAACCGCTTTCTCTGTAACACAGAAGATTTTTAAACAAACATATTTATTGATTCGTTATAACATTCTTTGGAGTGTAATACTTTGAGCACACAGTAGCCCACATAAAAGGGTCGTTGTTATTTACAACTATAGGTTCTGTAGTTTCGAAAATGGCCCGGTAGCCGTCGATACCGGCATGCTACGAACTTTTTACTGGACTTCACTTAGAGTTAGTCACATGGAAACTTAAATTGCATTTGTTCACCAACCTCCAGACAATGATTTGCTATTTATGTTCTAAACTTTTAAAATATTAAGGAGCAAATGGTAAGACCGTTTCCATGTAAATCTACCTCGGATTATTTAAATTATAGTTCAGGAACTATACAGAGGGTGACCCAGCGTTACACTCCCAAGCGTTCAGGGCTGATTTTTTTAGGTTAAAAGAAGACTTTTTTCGTCTTATTTCATTCTTATTTCCAAAAATGCACCTCTTAGAGCTAAAGTGAGAAGAAGAAAATTGTGAAAAATGACTCTCGTTTCATTACATTCATTACAAAACTGATAAGTTTTGAAAATTCACAAAAACTTTATCAGTAGTATTATAGTAAAGAAAACCGTTGCCGCTGCATACAAATGCAACAAACTACAAGAATCAATGGTCTAAACTACGGGTATGCAATATTTCATGACTTTCAACCCAACTTTCATGATAGTGTTAGTTTTCTGGAAATCCTTTAAAAACTGAAATATTTACTGATAAATTGATACACTTTATTTGATAATTCGGACAGAGTAGTGGAATTCATTAAGCGCGGGCATAGTTTAAAATAGTTATTTATGCTACCGGGGTTGCAAGTATTATTCACTAGTCGAGGACTGGCTTGAGCCCAAGCGCCAACACAAATTTTCAATTTTCTTTGACTTTTCCTTGTACTTCTTTCATTATCCAACCTTTTACTTTCATTTACTAATTCCAGTATTTATTATATTGAGAAACATTTATTTAACACCCATTTATTTATATTAACGGCAAAAACTTCATTCACTCCCAACCAAAGCCCTTTCTACCCTAACCAAAAAACAAATATTTTGTAATTTCTATTTCACAACCCGAACTCACTACCAAAATTTCAACCCTCTAACAGTCAAACTCATGCCCAAATAGGTCAACTTGACACCTGATATAATAACATTTTTCACGTAAGAATATCATGGGGGGCCGGGCATCAAAACACCCTTATAACTACTCTATGTTCGGATATAATTTTTTTAAAGATACCAGTAGCGAAACACACGTACAATAATTAATATATTAAAAAAAAAGAAAAGTAACTTTTATTAAAATATATTTAACAGCCAAAATTACCACAACTACAGCCAACCGAGGTTTGTGTACTATACATATACACAGGATAACAACTATTGTTCTCTGCAGGTAATACCAGGGTGTCCCAGAAATGGATGGACAACGCTTGATTTCTGAGGTCAAAATTAGACGATTGACCAGAACCTACCTATGTACAGAAATGCATCCCTGCCGAGATACAGACCTCTGAAGGTGATGACCCCTGACCTATTTTTTCAAAATAACTTCCAGAACGGCTTAACCTACAAACTTCAAATTCCGCATGTGTTCCTCTTTATCTGAGAGTAATAAATACAATGAGTTTGAAAAAATCCCTATACTTTTCGAGAATCTCATCTCTTGTTTGTGGTCAAAACTTTTATGTCCGCTCGCCAATGACTTTTTTTGTAACATTACTTCAAAGACCATTTTGTTTATAAATTTTTTGCGTCTTGTAAAATTGAGATATCTCTTATAGTTTACCTACTCATAAAATAGCAAAATTCAAAACAGTGCTCTTGATTTCGCTTAAAACAATAAGTACTTACCTATTATTTGGCTCTAGTAATTTGGAGGAACAAAACAATGCTGAACTGTAGGTATCCAATTTGTTAGCTGTCCTTTTCTTGTCATTATTATTGTTTTCCTACATAGTCTACTCTGTTAATAATTATAATTCTGGAAATTGCCCACCTCGCGCACCAGATTTAAATCCCTACGATTTTTTCTATGGGAAACTTTAAAAACTAAGGTTTATACCATATCTGTAAACACCGAAGAAGAAGAAGAACTTTAGTCCAGAACTACAAATACGTCAAATCGTATTCTTAAGAAGAATTGAATTCGCTCGCGCGGAAACGGGGGTCACATTGAACGCTTACAATTATTATATAATATATATATTATATTAATATTATAATATTATTATAAGGTGCTTACTGTGTTTCCTTTTGTTTTAAATAAAATACAATTTTGAAATCAATTTTGCGAAAAATAAACACCCTGTATAGGATTTTTTTCAGACTCACTGTGTTTAAGTAAAAGCAAAATCGTGCAGAATTGGAAGTTTGTAGCTTTAGCCGTTCTCGGAGAAAAAACAGGTCGGGGTTCACCACCTTCAGAGGTCTGTACCTTTCGGTAGGAATGCTGTTTTGTTTTACTTTTATTTATCAAAATCCTAAGTCAAATAGTTAAGGGTAAACAAGTGCTAAAAGTGATTGTACATAATCACATAAGAAAAGGTATCATAAGAAAAGGTGTAATATTACCACCCACCGCTACACTTTATTTGTACTAATTAATTAATTAAGTTCATTTTATGAGGTGTCTGAGATTACTCCATTTACTTTTAAAGTTAATACACCAGTACTCAGTAGACATAGATTTAGATATAGTGTCTTTGCTGCAACAACTCTTTATCAGTCAATTTTAAGATGATTTCGTTTAGTTATTAGGAAAATTATAAAGGGTTCGTTGTCTAATACACTTACCCAGCGTGTATAATGAATGAGCAGTTAGTGTCGTGCGCGGGTAATTTTAGGGAGTGCAGACAATTACACGGCTAGGAGGAAGGAACTTCATCATTCTTCCCATGTCCTGAACATTGTCTGGAAGTACTAAGAGTTCTTGTGGTTATTAGACTTGCCACTTTGGATTGCTTTAGATACCAAAATTTAACAGTGCAACACTTCTCTTTAACATTCTCTAAAGTTAAAACTGAAAACAAGTTTGTTCTGATCAGTGCGTGCAATTGATTTTTAGAGTCACAGCACATCAGTTTCGAAGATTCTGAAACATTTTATTAGACAGGTTTTATTAATAGCAGGGTTAATACTGCCCTTTCATTCTAAAATTGAAAATCCCAATTCCAGCTGTTTAAATAGTTTATTTATTTTTATTTCTGGGGTAGAATGCGGATGATAAGCACCAATAAGCACCAGTTCTAAATTAGTATTTTCAAATAAAAACCTTACCTTTAATCTTATTATTGGTAGCATTTAACGCACAGTGATTTTTTCTTCAAGCGTATTGTAATATCCGTATTGTACAACAGAACTGGGCTATGTAGAATGTGTTACTAGTAAAACATCTCATTTAAAATAGCACATGTCAATGCTTGCTTTTTATTTTTGACAGTAGTGGAAATGACGTTTACAAATTAAAAATTTATTTTTTCTTCAAGCGTATCATAATATCCGTATTGTTGTACAGAACTGGCTATGTAGAAGGAAGTCATTTTGTTAATAGTCAAAAAATGAAAATAATGTTACTAGTACAATAATGTGTTTACGTATCCATGGTAACGGCAATATTTTGCCCATAGCTCCGCCCCCAAGGTTGGTAGAGGGGAGAGCGTTGTCCTGTGTAATAGTATATTGTATAACTAGTGCTGAAAATTGGATATTTCAAACGAGTATGAAAGTTTGAGGCACGAGCCTTGCGAGTGGCTTAAGCACGAGTTGTACACTGTACTTTTCCGACCACCACTTAATTCTGTTTTAAAAATAGCAAAATAAAAAAATTAATTAATTATAACATTTTTTCATCCATATCGTCCATATCAACAGCAAAACTAAATTAAATATAAAATTATGTGAATTAAATGTATTTACCCCTTTTATTTATTACAATTTACCAATTTTCTTAACAAAAATTCGGCTAGTATCGCGCTAGTAGGTACTGCACTGCGTTGCATTTGCTACAATTTTACGTTTCAATATTTAATTTTTAATAAAACGAATGACGATTTTCAAAGTGGCCAACTATTTTTTATCGTCTAGCGTGTGAAATATATTGCACACGCTCATTTCGCACGGTTTCGTTGCCATGCGAAATATACAATTTTCAGTAACAGTAACCGGTGCGAATTTGTTCACATTTCTTAGTGGTCGTCGGAAAATGACTTTTTAGGAAATATTTATTTACAGCAACAGAATATTTTTACACTTGAAGAAAAAGTAGTATATACAGTGCCTTCATTAATGATTGATCCCCACGTGACCACAAAATATAGGCAACCCAACTTTCACAGTTGGCAAATCTTTATCTAATAATTCCCTAACTGATTGTATGTACGTAAATTGACAGTAACTTTAGTGACTTTAGTTACTTATTAGTTACAACTAGTACCAATCTAACCTGACTTCAACATTTAAATCTGAAACTCCCAAGGACACCACGGATCAAAGGTCACGTGGGTATCAATCATTAATGAAGGCACTGTATTATTCGAAGCAGAACGTCTTATTTGTGTTTCGCTCACTTGCACAGCCTCGGCGCGTGCGTCTCGGCCGCAATATGAGCTCAACACAAAAACAACTCTTTCTACTCCTAATAATATAATATACCTACTATTATAACAGATAGGTACTGTATTATTTCGCTTGAAAAAAAACGGTACATATCACTCGAAGTAGAACGTTCATTTTGTGTTGAGCTCATAATGTTGCGACCGAGGTGCTCACGACGAGGCTGTGCAAAATGAGCCAACTCTTTCTACTCCTAGTAATATAATATACCATATATGTCAATTGATATCATTACCTACCCTGTCAGTCGAGTTGGTGATCACGAAAAAAATGTATACATTTCTTCTGTATTCAGAATATGGTGTTAACATGTAATACAACTAGAGTCTGAAACCATACACCCACACCATACTATAAACCACTACTATACTACGTTGTCCAGTGTGAACATAGGTAGAACTCTCTCTTTTATCTCTCAAAGCGTTCACTAAATTACCATTATATTATCTATATATAATAATCACCTCCAGAATTGAAACATAATTTTAATAATCTACTATTTTAATAAATGAATAGTTCTAACAACATGCTACAGAGATTATTCCATGCGGATTAAATTCATATTCGTAGTAACTGCCACGAACTGCTTCGGTTGTATTTAATTGTAATTAAATTTCACGCCCATTATACCGAATGATTTATTACTGAAGTTTCTTAGTCCTTCCTTCCAGTGAAGACAATTTATAACAACTGTCCCATTGCATGAAACTTTGTAATAATCATGTCAAGAGAAGTTGAGATTTGGAAGGCGTCATAAAAATGGAAATGTGTTTTATACAGTAAATTTTATTAAAACTCCTGTTGTTTTGCACCAAACTTTGTTAGATTCGAAATTGCCCTAAAGCGTCAGATGTTCATTATACATACCAGATGAACAATCTTCATTCAAGCATATCTGATATTTCATGTTTAATAATAATTAATAACCTGTGTTATTTTTACGCTAAAAATTTATTAAACTAAAAAAGGAATAAGCGACTATACCTACTATTTTACATGATAACTTCCGACAGTAATTAAAACCTTTTGTTGACATAGATTAACATACATTAGATACACACTTGCATTTACTAGATCTCATTCTAGGAAATATTATAAACGCATTAAAGTGGATTAGTGAAGTAATAAAAAACCTATTTTTAAATAGTTTCGATGTTTAACTTATTAAATTAAATTAAATTATAATTATTTATTGCACGTTTTTTCATTAAATAAGCTAGTCAAAAGTGAATGTAATATATGTAATAAGTAACAAGAAGTTAAAAAATTTACTCCAAGAGCGGATCCATTTCAAATTCCTATCCTTCTACTATCGAAACAGCCGACAGTCCTATAAGTCAAAAGAATTCATCCTCAATATCCTTCAAATTGCCCTGTCTATCAACTTCTTCAACATCCACAACAGCAAAAAAGTCTATTCATTTCACCATTCCATATTTCTCCCGTGCTTTCTTTGAGAAAAAAACTACCAATCAGACGTAAACCGGCTAAACGCTCAGTAGCAACTTGTTCGCATTTTAAAGAGGAAATGACCTAATCTCTAGAAAATTCAAAAAGAAAACGAAAGAGGTCTTTAGAAACCCAAATATATTTGACTGGATCTAGTGGGCAAACGCAGCAGCGCAAAAGGAAGTTGTTCAGTTTCAGTAGCGAGTGTGAGGAGGAAAAATCGAAGACTGCATTAATTATTCCCGCTGATGATGACAGTGATTACAATGAATTTCCTGATTTACCGACTCCCCGGATGCAAGGTGTCTGTTTTGTGACAAATCTTTTGCAAACCATAACCGCGATGAAATATGGGTCCAGTGTTTTATGTGTAACATGAGAGCCCATAATGAAATCGGAGATACCGAAAAAAATGACTATGTTTGTGATTTCTGCAACCAGGTTAAGAAATCCTTTTCTGTTAAATAAAATGTTGTTGATATCAGTTTTCTTAATCTTCTTGTTCATGTTTTTTTATTTGTGTGTATAACAAACAATAAAATTAATCACTTTTTTAATTTTGTTTATAGTATAGATCATATTTGCTATTTAAGATATACATATATATTATTTTATGGTAGTCCATGTTGAAGAATACCTCAAAACGCCTCAAAATATCTTTTTTTTTTGGAATCAAAGTAATATTGCGATAGAACATACCTAACTAGTGTACATAAACTACTTTACTTAACTTTAGTGTATTTATTTTTCAAATAGAACATTACTGAGATTTACTGTGGTATGAGCCAAAATAAAACCATTGCCCACTTTCCTCTAGTAATACGAATGCAAACATTCATGCTGAAATCGGGATGTCAGTCAAAAGCCGCAATATCGCCACTTGACAATTATTAGAATAAATTTGAAAAAATGATAAGTGTATCAATTTACACAATCGAAAATTATAAAGTTTTAAATTTAGTTATAATTTAGAAACGATAGAGTTAGACAAATTGACTACGTACCTACATCAAGTTTAATTTGAAGAACCTATAGATAATTATATAGATTAAAATTTAGTAGGAGGAATATAGTTTCGCTTATTGGATCTGATTAAAAATAAGCACGTCTGTTTTCTTCATCAGATTATAAAATTACTTAGCTGTAGAGTGTTGGCAAGACCTGAGATTTGATTTCAGCACAAGACCAGGAATGCAGCCAGAGACACAAGCCTGCGGGAACCATCCTAAAGGAATGCGAATCCGACATTACACTGGGAATTATTCCGAAACTTTACAACACTGACGTTCGACAAAGTTGCCTGTTTAATTGAATTCCATTGTAAGTTAAACTTGTTATAAAATTGCTGTTAGTTGGAAGCGTCGATTCTCCAAGTTATATACGCATTTTTAATTCAAACTTAAAATGAAACTTCTATCATGTTAAAATTTACTTAAAACTGTATCGCCGAGTTTTATTGGACTTTTTATAATTGCTTCTATATGTACCTATATTTTTGAAATGTACGGCAAATAAGAAACAAATTAAATTTTACTTGGTTATTTACCAGATAATCTAAAAAAAATTATTTGAAATATCTGTTGTTAATTTTTAGGAATCATAGTAAATCGTGAATCCACACAAGACGCTAAAACATGAAGGATCCATTTTTAAAATGGATTCTCTATAAATGCGTCTACCAAATGAATCTTTATTACAGAAATAATAAATATTAAATAAAATATCGATTTTAACTGGAAATAACAACATTTATTTGCTTTATACGTATTTCGGCATTAATATGCCATTGTCAAAAGCACACGTTGACACGCTAATTAAAACGAAATATTATAAATTAGTTATTCAAAAAGTTTATTGTATTCATGACTCTAATAAAACATTTAAACGTTTCAATTCCATATTTTGGTAATATTTCAGAAAAGTTTGGTAAAATTATAAATAATACAAATAAATATAAAGTAACTTTTAAAACAAATAAAAGTATTCTATACACTCTTTTCAATGCTAAAGACAAAACTAATGATTTGCAAAACTGGGTATTTATAAATTAAATTGTTCACATTGCAATTCAGTTTACATAGGTCACATAATTAGAAATTTCAGTATTAGGCAAAAAGCTGTTACAAATATAAACTTACACATAAATCAAATTACGCTAAACATTTATTAGAACAGATTTTTGTAACAATTATACCTATCCATTACAGTTATTGATCCTGCTTTAGATTAGAGTAGGGACATGATTGTCATCACGTTTGACTCATTGTCCTTATTGGTACTACTTATAGGCAGTGGCGGCCGGTGGTCAATCATAAAGGGAGGTCATTTTAAAAAACAAAATATAAACAAAATACTAAAAACTTTATTCTTACCTTAAAGGGATTTATATTTCAGATCAATCCGTCTATCTTAATTAAGGTAGTTTTTTATCGTATATCCGAAAAAAAAAATTACAATAAAAATTGTGGCTGAAAACGAATTACTCTTTAATGAACGCAAAATGAATATATTAATACTATTACCCGAGGCAGTCCGGCTCTCAGCCCAACTTTATGCTATTGTAAAAAAATCTTGTACTAAGTCAAACGAAATTCGAGGCTGTCCGTTTCACTCTGGAGTATTGTAATTCCTATCTACCGCATAAACACGTACGTGGTGGCTAAAGTGAACGACTAGGCTGGATCCAGAATTGACCCAAACAGTAGCAGTACTCGAATTCTATCAACAATGACACACATGCAAGCAGCCGAGATTTCATATTCAGGCACGATTGGGTAAAATGATATCTTACTAAAATATGAGTTGGAAAACTTTGAATTAAATATTTATTATTTATGTTCTGATTTCATTAGTTAACAGTTTATCAATGTGCAATTTTCCTACGGAGGTCATTGACCAATTGACCTAATGGAGGAGCCGCCACTGCTTATAGGTTATGTAGCCGACTGTCCAAAATGAAAACTACCTATAAAAGACGCTTAAAGACAGTAAAAGCGTTGGGCAAGAGAGACTATTATGCAGTTCAATCCTCAAAGTTAACCAGAAAGTTCTTGTTCAGTTATACTTATTACAATTTATGACTATTGTAGCTTGTAGCAGATGTAAACATGATACTATAAGTAGAGATGTAACGGATGTAATGAATAGAACAGTGGCGTAGCCAGGGGGGGACAGGGGGCACGTGCCCCCTGCTTGTTTTAAGAAATTAGATTTCATAATATTAGTTGCTGTACTTCAACTTCTACATTTACATGGGTGCAACGAAGTAGTTGCGCCCCATCAAAGTTAACCATAGAAAGTATACAGGATGATTTACACCACGAGGCGAAAAATGAAGATTCGTGTTCGAAATTTAATTCTAAGCAAAAAATGCGAAATAACTTTTTTTCCGATCGGCCTTTGTTTTGGAGATATCGAGCTTCAAACTTTTATAATTTCAAATTTCACAAAAAACTAACAGTAGGCCATGCCGATCAGAAAAAAAGTTATTTCACATTTTTTGCTTAGAATCAAATTTTGAACACGAATCTTCATTTTTCGCCTCGTGTAAATCACCCTGTATGTACTTTGTAAATAAATATATAATAAATTCTATTCAGTTAAAATGTGTAAATGAGATTTTGCTCTAAATTAATTGCTCATAAAAAAATCACACACATGTATCTGCATCTGATCATCTAATAATGGTAAATATAGTATATATAATACAAAAAGTTTGTGCACCCAATGGCAATATCAAAACGCACTGCCACTGGTTACACGAATGTTGGTAATAAAATTAGGGGATGTTTTCTCTTCCGGCGTTTAAGCTGCGTTAGGTAAAGTATGTTAAAAAACGGTTAAATTTCTGCTAAGAATTGCCGTTTTTGTGGATGTAATTGTCATTTATGTATTGTCTTAATAACCTTCTTGGCTACAGACAGAACATATTATAATTCAGAATGAATTAATCTGTTGTTTTCAGCAAGTAAAGGAAAAACACAAAAGAAATGAAATGGCATTCAAATTTATTCTGTAGTCACCCTAGGCTCTCATATCCGCATGGTCGAATACCTAACACCGTCTCAGGCGAGTCGTATCTCCTTAATTGTGTTTAAAGTGGAATAAAAAGCGAATCTGCACAAGCACAAGGGGAGCGACATCAAATGGGTCAGGTATAATTTCACGCCTGCAGAAACGCCACTCATTCGGGATATGCGCCTGAACACATTACACAATATGTTGAATACCACAACGCATACTTGCCTTGATATTCAATTTTTAATTTACGCGCTCCAGTAATAATTAGGCATTCACGCCGTTTTTGTCACAATACCATATCCGTTCTTTTATTTTCGAAGAACATAATATTATCATTCGCTGTCGATTTATGATATATAAGTTAGTTAGAATAAAATGATGAACATGTTATTTAGACATAAGTTAATACATATGGCATACTATGTATCAGCTAGTATTTTTCTTAAGATAAAAGAAGGTTAGTCTAACTGACTAACTCTTCATTGTTCATTGAATAATTAAAGTTGGTGGACATAATGTTTTTAATTGAAGTGGGTCTGATCTGTTGGTTCCATTCTGAAAAATTGTTTCATACGAATTCTTTAATCTATCAATAACACAATATTGCCCTTTAAAGGACTTAAGTAAGTGTAAGCAATTGCATCACGATGAAATGTCTTTTTGATCACCGAAATATTCTGAAACAGATATGAAACATTTGTTTAACTTCGATATTTACCTGAGAAGTATCTCATTTCTATCTATGTTTCTATCAATAAATTGTATTTGTTAACAGGAGTGGAATTATATTCTTCTACAGTCGGAACTGACACGTCAGCACGTGCCAACGTACCCTAGTAGGTAAACAACGACATACGCTCATGTCATAAGCGCTTGCACACCGAGGTAGACCAAGACCACTTGCTGACTCTCCTTGTTATTGGGATGTCTATAATAGTGGAATTGCTATGTCTCATTCCTCAACTTTTTATTTAACCCGAGTTAGCAGTTTTACCACACATTTTTCAAACTCCATGTTTTAACAAAAGAATCATTTCCAGTGTTATCAATCCCGAACTGTAGTTTGTAGCCGTTAAATTACATTTAGATTTGCTTCTCGTTCTAAAAATACGAATGCTCGCGCAACTACCTAAAATTTTATCTTTTAACCAGGTCTACGGATGTCAAAAGTGTCGTAAAAACGTGGAATGACTAGTATTATGCCATACACAATTCCGGATACCGTTTATAGCACGCCGTCACTTTAGATTACTCCTGCAACGTTAATTTTCCCATTTGGAGAAGTATATTTTCGCTGATAATGTGGTAAAGGTACTAAAAACCTATAAAAAAGATGAATGTACTTGAACCGAAAAAGTTTCTTGAAATCCAGTCAATTCAACGCCGGAAACGCGGCCATGAGAGAAAAATTACCATTAAATACGTACCACCCGCAGTTGACTTTGTAAGACGTTAAAAGAAAAATGATGTACTTACATGTTTCGCAACTGCAGTTTGTTGCTCGCATTTTAGTCATTTAATAGTTCAAGAGTTCATTTATTTTAATACCTACTCCAATTTGGGGCGTTCAGGTATACCTTGTAAAATCTAATGCCATCAAAAGATCCGGAAAATAACATTAGGTAAAGATAATAAAAATACAGGATAGAACTGTAGTAGCAGCTTGACCAATATTTTATTTCATAAATTTCGAGTTACAAACTGAGACCGACAATATAATAATATGATTATCCATCGTTGCCAGCAAATGTCAAATAAAGTACACAATGGTTCGTTCGTATTGTTTCACCTGTCTTGTAATGTTATAAATATAAATGTTAATCTCATAAAACCGCTATTACCTACATCAATGAATAGTGCACATTACACCAAGCTTAGACGTCTGATCAAGTACCCAGTGATCATTTAAATTTCAGCTCTAGTTATCCATGGAAATGTAAGTCGTGCCCAGATCGTGCCTTTGATTAATTCGCAAAAACGAAATTAACTGAAATGTCAAAGTTATGAACTGTCAGCAGTAAACATTATAGTATATTAAGTATTAAGAACGGTAAGGGATGTTTACCGGTCGACGACAATTGTTTGGGGAGGAGCGCAGCGACGACCACAATTATTGTCGGAGACCGGTAACCCTTAACGTTCGACATGCTTATAACGTTTTTTGCACGATCGCAATAAAAAAATTGATTTAATAGTTATATTTCAAAAAATTATAAAAGTAGGGGAGACCGGGGTTAGATGTTACAAGGGTCAGTTGTTACATTACGTTTAAAATCTGTCCTGTACATTGGGCAACCATATCGGCCATACTGCGTGCGCATTATCAACTAAGGCAGTTGCCATTGTAGTGGCGGTCTTGTCCGAAGTAAGTTGAAGAAGTAAGTACAAGTTATCTGTTTTTCATGCCTCTGAGTAAATATTTGTACGTTAATGAATTTTTTATCACGTTTCTCCCGCCGGTAGTATCTTCACAAAATTTTGTAGTTAGATAGATACACAAATTGGGCATATTTTGGATGATACAAAGTAAACATCAAGAACAAGCTTAGTTTTTGGTGTCAAGTTTTCTCTGAGATGCGCAGTTGGGGTTAGATGTTACACTACGAGTGGGGCAGGTTGTTACACTGCAAGAACATATACAAAGGAGAAAAAAATAAAACAAGGAGCAAAAGCTGTTGGTACCAAGCGAAGATTAACGAATGTAAAACCTAAACAGGGAAAAAAGAAAGCCAAGACTAGCAAATACGCAACAGAACCATATGCATCGAGTTCAGATGAAGAAGCTTTCTGCCTGGTATGTGACGAACCCTTCACCAAGTCAAAACCAAGAGAGAACTGGATACAGTGCACGAGATGTCACAGTTGGGCACTGACCTTTTTTTTGTATGCCGGAATTGCGATTTCGACGACGATATATAATTATTTTATTCTGTATCAACTAACCCTAGTCTTGTAACAACTAACCCCACTCAGGGGTTGGTTGTTACAAAACATAAAACATTATCTCTTGTTTGCTGTTTAATTTTAAACTAAACTATTATTTCTGTGATAAAGGCAAAGGTTCAACACACTGGATCCCCCCAAGAGAAACTTAATACATCCCTAAAGAAAAATGTAAAAAATTAAAAACCAGATTTCGTAACAACTAACCCCGGTCTCCCCTACCTATATAACCTTATTTTTTTATAAATTGACTGACAACCACGGTAACCATAGTTATCATGTCTACAATACAATGAATTATACTACTTACTGTTCTAGAACGGTAAGTAAATTACTTACTGTTTTGTTACACCTAGCAACCAGTAAATGCAGCTTACTGTTCTGGCATCGAATCTAGTAAGTAAACAAAAAAGACCGATCGTGCAAAAATGTATCTTAGTATTTTTATCACAAATGGTTTATACCAACTACAGTCAACTACAAACAGTTTGTAAATATTTTAAACCATTCTGTGGATTTATTCAGACAAACTGGTTGTGCTTCAGGTTTAATTTTTTGAAATCCAAAAACATTTAATTATTTGTGGGATAACATTTTCGACCAAGGTCGATAATATTATTTCCATACAGTTTTTATTCTATTCTTATTCTAGTCTATTTTTGTTCTGTAGAAGCGATTAAAATAGTTATTTTTGTATCATGGCCAAAAAGTGAATCTTTTTCGGCCGCGACTGTTTTGAAACAGGGAAGGACGAAAAAGCACTTTTTGGCAGAGGTGCAAACAACATTTTTTAGGCGAATATTACAAATTTTATTAACCAATTTAAATTTTTATCTAAATATTCCAATGACATTTGGTCACGTGACCTTTATCATAGTCGACTAAAAAATTATAAATCAGCGGCCGAAAAAGTAAAAGCGGCCGAAAAAAACCATTTGCGGCCGCAAAATAGAAATTGACAAATGTCTACTACAAATTGACACTTTACGGCTGTCAAAAGATACGTAAAACAGCTGTTTTTATCGTAGTCGCCTAAAAATACAATTTTGTACAAACACACGATTGGGGCAAAAATAGTATGTGCAACTTGTGGGATAAGCACATTCCCGTACTTTTGTAATTGCTGATCTCGCCTTCAGCAACAATTTTCACAGTCTTCCAGAAAGGTTACGTTATTCCTACTAGATAAACGATATACTATTGCTGTAATAATTATCAAACTGCGAAATAAGCAGAAACGTAATAAGGTGGTGGTAATAAGTAGTATTCTTGGTTTGAAAGATACACTGTTATTTGTTGAACACAACGGTTGAAAGAGTTGACCGGTATAATATTAGTAGCAATGACAAATATCTATCGATTTTCTTCCTCGTTCGGCAAACAGATTTATTGTTATTTCTCTGATAATTATCTAATTTTGTATGCTTTAAGTTTAGGGTGTTGAAAAATAACTGAATATTATAAGGGTGTATAATAGTTCTGACAAACATGAGAACAAACATGAACGGTGAAATCTATTATGGTATTATGTCCGAAATCGATGTGTTATACCGGTTTTCCACGAAACAGAATAGTCGAGTTTGTGTTATATACTTAAATTTAAAAACACTTATCGAATTTCATTCGATGCTCAATAAATTCCAGTATTTCAAGGTGGAAAAATTAAAATGTTATTCTACGTAGTATCTATACTAATTATAGAGAACATAAATTTTAATTGTAAGTGCTACTTATCTGATAACATCCAACAACTTTCCGATGGTGATAATCTAATAGGATATTATAGTTTAATAATTTTTAAACTCTTATTTCTCCTTGATCCGTTAACTAGTTTAAATATTGCTTCAAACCCAAAGTCAAAGCTTATATCTAGCCCATTATCTTCTTACTGGGTGTTTGGTATTGATTCCATTGAAAACGGTCGACATTGGTGATGACTATGTGTTTTGTATTAATTGTTTATATTTACGTAACTTGATAACAGCCTTTTACTTTAATTGGTCAATAATATACGTTTAAAATACACATCCGTATCCTTTTTATTACTAAGATTGCCGAACAGTTGAAATTATTCCGTTTGTATATGCGGCCTTGGTAAATCTTTTAAATGACGGGAATACGAAGAAAGTGTTAGTAGTTATATAGGTACCTACTATGTCTTGTTATATTTTAATTAGTAAAGTAGCTTAGTTGTTTACAATAAACGAACACAATTTATAGATTTTATGCTAAATGGGCTATCCTCTTTAATATTATATACGTATAGTAGTTTCTATTGAATAAGTGATTTATAATGTGGGTTCATTTGTAACATTACCAGTAATGGATATTTCTTTCAGCCAGGTATTTACATTACCTACATTTATTTTGGTAGACACTAGACAGAAGCCCCATACCCATTACCGTGCATCTTTTCGATTAGTAATGGAACGAACGGCTCTGTGCTGTCATATATCTCAGTCGCCCTGTCGGTAGCGAATTATTGTCCCCTTCTGGGCTATTTGCTGTTAACGCGGACTCGAACCTTCGATCTATGGCCACATCAGCTGTGAACGACAACTGGTTTAATGAAATGAAAATTTCCACTGACCAAATCATTTGCACACATACATCTAGTATAACATTTAATTGAATATGCAGGTGCAAACCCGTGTTCTGCTTTATGTTAATAATAATATTAATAATATATACAAATGGGTTATCACTATTGATCAATTCTAAAGTAAGGTATATAGCTGTAGATATAAAATCACAATACAGATGCTGGGAGAAAGGTTGCCTGAAAAGAACGGCGTTATAATAATTAAAAGTAAATAATACGTACAACGAGGTTTGCCAGAGGCAGGAAATGGGACTTACACTTTTAAAATTTCAATATACGCAATATCCCCATCGCAGAATTAAGGGAGCTAAAAATATAAACGTTAAGCGGAAGTATAATACGGAAATTGTACAGTTGATTTTAAAAGGTAGGTATTTGTAATTTACAAAGTATGGCCAAAAATGATTTTCATCTAGTATGACTATGAAAGAACAAATCATTGCCTTTACAATTGGCTAGTATATATTCTTACGTTAAAATAATTGTTGACAACTGCCATATTTACGTATCAGTCAATTTTAAAATGTCATCGATTTCTTCTTGTATAGCCAAACTAGATGAAAATCATTTTTAATCATACTTTATTTTGGTGTATCGTGTAGGTCAACCGAACATTAAAAGTACATGTAACTGAGAGTGTTTTACATGCCACGCAATTTTAATGATACTGTATGTACTGCTATGCTAAGAGACTTTAAAAAGCCCCACGTTGGAATCCAAAAATAAATGCTATGATATGCTCGAAATTGTTGTCCTGAAACACACAATAAAAAAATTGTTGGGCGCCAGTATTCCTCTTTTGAATACAAAATACAAAAAAACAACTCTTTTTCCTCAGGGTCGTTTCAGGTTGTCGATGAATAGAGCTAGTTATGAAACACAGTAAAACTTTAAATAAAACCTCCTTCATTAACTGAACGAAAAAACATAAATTTATTCAAACAAGCAAACAAATAAAAAAAATAATTAACTATTTACGAATTAAACCAAATCATTCACACAAAAATTACACAAAATTGAACTGTCAATGTCCAACAATAAAAACCCCCCCAAATAATTTACAAATTGTCACAAAGAAATAAATACACAAATTAAAATTAAACTTATCTTAGATAATCCTAAATCCGGTACTGAAGTTCGAAGCTATTCCAGACTTGCGCAAGTTAATTTCAAACTGAATTCCCACAAATTTGCAAATGGCTAACCAAATTGCAAAACGAAATTTATATCTTCATTTCACCACATTAAAACAGGTATGTTGCACTTTCAACACTTAATTTTCCATTTATAAACATTCAAACTTGAATATTATTGTAGAAACAAGGACCACCTTAACAACTTTCCAAGTTTTCCTTAAAATTTTGACTATAACCTCACATAGGTTCAAGAAGATATTAAAGAAAAAGCTCTCTTGTCTTCTGTGCTCTGCTATTTATAACTTCGGCAAATTTTTGCACAAAAGAAGATCGTTGTCATGGTGAATTCAACAGTTAGTAATAAAACTAGAATATCACACCAAAAACAATTGCAAGTTAATCACTAGAATTAATTAACTTTTCTTTTTAATTATTCCATTCTGGCGCCTGAAAATTTCTTAAAACTTTCTTTATCTTATTGATCCATAAATTTTCCTCTTTCTTTTGATGTAGGATAAAGCTGATTTCGAAGCGAACACTTTTGCACACTTTTAACAATTTCACAAAATTTTTCCCTACTCTGTTCTTTTTGTTCAAAATCACTATGATAAACTTATAGCTCACAAACAACTACTCCTTTTTACATAACCATCTTAACATCTAATCAATTTTAAAACCCAATATTTAAATAAATACAAAACTTTTGACAGTTCCCGATTTATAAAAATATCCAGTCATTCATACTTTCACACCTTAATTCTAATTATACATAGATTTAAACAACCAAAATCACTATTTACAAAGATTATACATACTTGTTACCCCAATTACAATCATCAAAATCCATTAACCAGTTCAATTTTTATGTTTTAACTTAACCGTACTAATAAAATTTACTTTATAGGTTTTTAGCCATTTAAAGAAGAAGTTCTATCTATAATTGATAAATTGAAATAGAATACAACCATCGACGAACTAAAATACACCACATATGGAAAAGAGTTAAATGAAAGAAAAATTAAATTTGAAAACTGAAAACTTGTATCGGAAATGATACTCGCAACCCTATTTTTTATTATTTTGTGTTTCATACTCAACAATATTACTAACCCACTAACTAACAGTATTTAATAGAATAAAACTACCATTATTAATCTTATCTTTTAATCTTATGTGATCATATCACAGCAGTACATATACTATTTCGGAATCTTATCGACTATGTGCAGCTACCATTCTACCAACCAAAATGCACCGAACTGTGCATACAGCAATGATAATGTAGCATAAATTGGGCGTACTCTGCAGATTTGTCTCGTAACAACCAGAATTCACTGATCCACACCCTTTCGCTGCGAACTCAAGTCAAACGAAAATCCATTTTATATAGAATTGGAAGAATGGTCTTAGAAATGTCGTTGAAAGCAATCTTTTATTGACAGGCGAAAATCTTATGTCACAGGGTGAAGGATTTGTATTGTCGATTCCCTGGAAGCAATAATAAACGGAACAACCACATCACTAAATCAATGAAATACTTCAGATAGCTTTGACATCTATATTTTTGGTTCATACTCCACGATTATGACGAAACATCTAATAAATCATAATTTCTGAGAGTTATATCTTCAGGATCTCGAAGTTTGTTAAATAACCAGCTAACATAATGCATTAGCAACTGCAATAATAATATTAAGTACTAGATAAAATGTGTCCAATAAATTAAGTAAAATATAATAATTATAAACTGGTAGAAGTTCTAACAAGGAAAATCATTTTCCATTAGAAATTTGAATCTTACGTAAAATTAATATTCAACCACGGTTATTTTAGTTCATGGTTGAAATGTGTCAGTGTTCTTCGTATGAGCTCTTTCCAGCACTTTGTCGAATGGTTTTAGTTATTTTTGAAAACCGTGAACGTGCGTAACGCTCGTAAAGTGAATGGAGTCCGCCCGAAAACGAAAAAAGTGGAGGTGCAAACCTCACCTGGACTTTCCCATACTAAATATAAACGTTTCGTTTTTGGTATTCAACAGTATAGTTCGCGAGGCAGACCCTGATAAGCATTTGAATGCCTAGTGAGAAAAACGAGACTAGACGGATTCGATATGAACAGAAGAAAGACACCCATTTATCTGTAGGCAACGGCTAGAAATTACAGCTGGCGAAGCCGAACGATCGCTACCGACCGGCGCGGCGGCGGCGCGGCGATCCGTTTCCGGAGTACAACATAATATCCAAAATTCACGAATTTCTCATCAACCGTACATTTTAGCTATATGAACACCTTATACTATGTAATAGACAATTAAATTTTGCATTCAACTATATAATAATATATAGGGTGTTTCATTTAAAATAACAAAGTTGCTTATTCTACTGTGGAAATCAAACGCCATGTATACGTGATATACATTTAGGAGAATACAAAACTATATACTGAACAACTTTTATATTCAAACTTTTTTCATATTTTGATTAATAATCATAGGAGCATCAATTCCCGATTTTCAAAACGTCGTAGAGGGCGCCACAGTGAAATTCTGGCATTCATCAAAAAACAAAAATGTAGCTAATACCAAGCTTAATAAGCATAGAAAATTTAAACAAAATCCTGTAGACAGTTTTTTTGTAATAATTTTTCAAAAATTTCAAAATTTTTGGAAGAACGCTGTTGCGACCGTTTTTCGATTTAGTAAATAATTTTTTTTCATGGTATAGTACCGCCAAAGGGCTTTCAAACAAGTTGTTGCGAACCTGATCAGATAACTGGTTTTTGAGTTATGGGGCGTTAAAGTCGAAATCGTGAAAAATTCATAGCGGCCGCCATTTTGAAGTTAGAGAGTCCGGCAAAAAACTGTTTCCCTTCAATTATGGTCTTCTTTCATATCCCCTACTCAGATTTTTTCAAAATTCCGCTTCTGAAAAAAATGCAACCAAAAAAAACCTGTCCAACTTCCGCTTCCGGTTTTAGATTTTTTTGAAAAGCTTATTTTGTCGATGAATTTTCGATATACCCCTTCATTTAAAATTTCATCAAAATCGGTTCGCTAGTTTTTGCGTTAGAGGCGTTACATACATACCCACCCACCCACGCACCCTCCCACGCACAGACAGACATTTCTTCTAGACCACTTTTTTGGGGTCCTGGAGGTCCAAAACACGTATTTCCGCGAAAATCTCGACTTCGAAAATTTTCATGATATCGATACTTCCCATATACCAGTGGTGATATGGGAAAGTAAAATGTGTATTCTTGAATTCCGGGAGTGTGCACATCTGGCAAAAAGTGAGTGAACTTGCATCGCCCAGTTAGATGTTAATTTTACGTAACATGGTGTATGACATCAACTACAACTATGATATTCCAAAATCAGATTATGATTAGTGATAGAAATTGGGTGAATTAATAAAGATAATTAGAATAATCATTGACATTTATTCTATTAAACATATTAGATACAAACTCTCAAAAAACAACATATATAATTCAACTATTATATATTTCATAGCAATCTTCGAGTATATAAACTAACAATTAGCATTACTATGAAAAGGAGTGAATACAAAAGCCAGATTCACACTAGAAATGTCACTAGAAAAGAAGACTTCCGAAGTTTTGACGGTAAATTTGAATTTTTATCATGTTTAAAATTTACAGCTGAAATGAAAACTAATTTAATGTATTTTGCCTGAATTATGTCACTGTCAGCGCCTAGAAAAATAATTATCAAATCACGTCAAACGTCAAAATTTATACAAATTACTTAGCGGTGTGAAACCGGCTTGGCCGCAGCCAATCACAGGTGTGGATTTTGGCGCGACAAATTTGAATCGTTCCTCCTAGTTAAAAAACAGACCATAGTGCTATTTATTGAGGCTGTTTTATATTCGACGGCAAGCATGGGGATCTCGCTTATTATAAAAGATAGGTTTAAATTTTCCATTCTTTCATAATTTTGTGGATGACAATATGCAACAAAAAAATTTAACGTGTTATGCATATAGGAAATCAGAAAGTTGACGATGGTTCAAAAAAACGAAATGATTTACGAAAACTTTAATACCTTTGGGTGCTAAAGAATAAGTAGCTGTCCTAAGAATGTATTTACAGGTTTCCAATATCTTTTCTAATATCAAAGCTACAAAAAACAAACGAAAAAATCATTTTATTTTAGACATAAGACGGAAACGGATGCAGTTGGGTTGAATTTCGTTACGGAATATTGTTATCCACAAAATTCTGAAAATGTGCCCATTTTACTTACAACTTACAATCTATCTCTTATGATAACCGAGATCCCCATGGTTGCCTTTTAAATTTAAAACAGTCTCTATAGCAATAATAATGCTAATCACCCTGTATATACTGTTTTAGATAAATTTTTGAGAAGTAAATTTCAATTAACGGTTTAGTAATTAGCGTGCAATATTTTGGGATATTATAGAGCATAAAAAACATTTTGAAATTGCATAATAAATATATGTCCTACAGAACTTAGTTGGCCGTTCGGGGGGCGGAAAAATTTCCTGTTCTACTTATTTCTATGATTTCCCAAAATATTTGAGGTATTAACATTTTGGGCAGTAACGTTGTCATAGACTTAGGTATATTATTTTGACCGAATCTAGTTTTACAATTTAATCCGCCAGATATTATTCTTGGGTTCCGTGTTTAATTTTTAACGTGCCCACAACTATTGTGTTTCCCATTGGTTCAAACTTTCTGATACAACTGACAATACTGCTAGAATCACATTACTTTTACTAAACGTTCGCGTTCACGTTACTACGCGAATATTTAGGTTCTGCTGGTTAAATCTTGATAACGATCCATTGTAGCTCAAAGTGGGCAAAAAGTGATTGAAACAACAGTAGAAACCTTGTCTAAACCCACGAATTTAGTGTAGAAAAATTGTTGAAAAATGTTAACGTTTGCGCTGGTGTTAACCCAGCATCTTCATTAAAAATTCGTAGTTTCACTTGTTTTCATTTTATCAGCGAAACACAAAAATCGGAAATTTGGATTTTTTTACTTTGCCTCTATTTAATCGACTTCGGATCTCTTAAGCTAACCGAGATCCCCATGCTCAGCTTCGAAAAACGGACACCCTGTACTATGTGTAATCACTATCCAACAGAAAACAGTTGGCCCTTAATTTGATACGGACGTTCAAGAAAATTAAATTTCCCATATAAGTGAATAGAAAGCATGTAGAACAAATACTTTCATAAATTTTGAACCGAAACTATATTTGTAAAGAAACAAATGCAGCTGGGAAGGAATTTCCTACAAAAGTTCAAGACTAACTTTGTTAGGATTTACTGAAAGGCCGTATTTATTTCTTAGAAGTGATTGAGGAGAAACACACGAACCTCTTGAGTGGCTTTGTAATATTCACAAAGGCGTTAGGTCCCACGTGGGCTCAACATCCGCATAGCATCCAAGCTTAAAATGGAGAAATTTAACAGGGATTTGGCCTCCCGCTCCCTTTTTAGTTTTCGCTCAAAAGCACACCACCTGTTAGAGGAACTTCAAAGTAACCTTATACATGCAAGTTTAAAATGAAATTGCGAAGGTTGTAGAAAGAACTTAAAAACAAATATAGCGAGCAATTGGCAAGTACAGGAATTCGTTCTGAAAGCAAACAAATTTATCAGCACTCACTCCAAAGAGTAGTAAAACAGAATCTCTTAAACTGCGTATTGTAATCATTAATTAAGTTATATTGTTAATTTTAAGTTCGTATTAGAAGAATTGTGTAGTAAATCAATAAGCAAATTTATTGAAAGTTACGTTTAAATAAAACATTTCTAACAGCTGAAAATGTTTTAGATCGCTGGAAGCGCACGAAACACCTGAATAACAGCTTTACTCTGAATAAGACCGAAAATTTATAATTTTCGCGAACGAATTCCTGTTTTCAAAAGATTAAAACCAACTGACCTTTGAACACATTCAAGAGACATACACTTTAATGATGTTGGGGAGTGAAATGCAAAATAGCTAGCGCCGAATGTGTTGCTTAAACGCTGTCCTACCCTTATCAAGGTTGTTACAGCTGCTGAAATTGATGTCGTTAAGCATCCCGCCCGAATACTAAAACCGTCTTAGAGTTTTGCATTCACAATTAAACGCGTTAACTTCCTAGATATCCTTTGCTACATTTCGTTCTGTTTTCAAAATTAATACTTAATACTATAAGAAAACAAAACAACCAGGTATTATTAACACTCGCAAACTACAAAATCGGCATCATTATCATAGTTGTTAAACTTTTAAAATCGTATATAAGAAAATCTTCCCAGTATCTTAGATTGGCTATTTCAACCTTATGTAGCTATAACAGATCCATGTTTTTATTTAATATTTTCGCCAATTTGTTAGGAACAAGTGAACCGTAATTTGTAACAAACGATAAATATTAAGAACAGCAGCAAAATGTGTTACAGCAAACAGCTGGTAATTCTCACACTAAAAGTAAGGAAACGGTTACGACTCTGGGCGTAAAATTGTAGACCGTGTTGTTTCAAGTGACCACCTTTTAACTGCACGGTTTGTTGGAATGAATGTGGGGTTAGCTAATCTGGGAAACACCGAAACAGTTGTAGTAATTTACATAATTTCTTTATGCCAACCTACAAAGTATTAAAATAAACATTGTCTAAGTTAATATTGAATCATGGTAAAGCTTTAAACAAGGACCTGTTCTGCCGGAAGGAAAAGACGTTTGTAAGTATGTAGGTACTATAATTCACTTTAAAAAACTACAGATTACGATTAAAAATTTATTGATGCATTGTGATCCTTGTCACATTCTTTAATAAATACGTTTCGACATTGTTTTTTTCTAGTTCTTTCATCCGATCCGTACTGGGTAGAGAGAGGCAGAGTTTTCCTTTGAGGTAATTATTGTACCTACTATACCATCAATTTAAGCATACCTTATGTTATGAATATGGTTGTGATAATACAACTTACTGATACCTATACGCATTATTAATTTAATGGTGGTGCACGGCTCTCTCGATACAACATAACAAAACTATTTTGGTTGGAGGCATTTTTAGGACACAGCCTGCGGAACACTGAATGCAGAAACATTAAAATAATGAAACCTTATCGCGGTATTAATGTTACGGTTTCAAAAATAAATTTATAGTTTATGAGGGCACAAAGGTGGCTCACCAAATTTTTAGATAAGCCTAGCTCATCCAGACCCACTCCAAACTACGTGGATGCGGATGAAAGATCGGGAGCTTCGGTTTGAACAACTTTAGACTAAACTTGTGTGGGCTTGGTACAATAACTTCTAACATTACCAAAGTGTTATCAAACAACTGAAACTATTTTCTACAAAATTAGTTTATGAGCTTCCAGAACAATATCTTTACATCCATATCTTTATTCGTATCTTAAATTAGAAACAATTATAAGTATTGAATTATATATTGTATTAATGAATTGAATTAAACAAGAATAAATAACCAAATAATGAAGAAATGTGTTTTGAAATATCAAAGTAGGTTTAAGTTGAATGTTTTCAAAATTTATAAATTATAAAGTTAGAAAATGTAAGAAAAACTGTAACTGAAGGAAATAATCGGGCTCATAAAGTTTTGTAATATGCTATACCTACTAATTACGCAGTCATCTGTGTTAGTAGAATTGTAATTATAAACGACTTTAAAATTATATTATGGGATTGTGTTCATTTTTACAGGCTTGTCACTTGAACACTAAATTTAATAATTTACCAGGCTTGAATTTATGATTTCGGCAACCCACATTAAATGGGTACTTAAAGTTAGTAGCATTTCCTTTGTTGACTTACCTGCATAAAAAGTCATCTTCAACTGTATCATATCGTAAGCAAATTACAAAAGTAAAGGATTTATAATATGCATTTGATGTAGGGAACCGTTATGTAAAATAAACATTCTTACAAGTCCATATTATGAACATATTTATTATGTATAAAGTTGGAAACTGTTCAAAATACAAGCAACTTCAATTTTCAACAGATTCAAGTTGTAAGAAAATAGAAGCGCCGCCGTAGCAAACGTACGTTACTTCATTTCATCAGGATTTCAAAACAAATAGGTTCATACAAGCCAATATCCAGAAGCTCAACATGCCCGAGGGTGGCGGTCTCCCTGAACAAACAAACGACGCTTGTATCCAGCCTCAAAGCTTACGGATTCACGGGCGATAGATTTATAGTCCTGTAGGACTTAGAACCGACGCTGTTTACGTACAGTTTCACACAAACGTGTATACACTAAGTTCATGTCAGAATGTCTAGATCTAATTTCCGTCTGTATGATTTATTATCGCAGTTGTATTACATATTTTACTGAAACATTCTACTGGTATTTACGTACAGAAAAGGCAATTCGATGATTTCCAATATCGATATATTGGATTCAATAAGGACAATTGTGCATTTTCGTGGTATTACAATTCCATATAAAGTAATTACAACTATTTTACTACTTGAAAAATATCGACAAATGCTAATACATTGAAATTTATCAAACACGAAGATGTAGCCGAAGAGGAAAACGTAATTGATAGAACCTAATCCTAATCAAGAACACAACCGGAAACGTTTACTGATTGTTAAGCGGCTGTAAATTTACTAATCAGTAAAAATAGATTATTTAAAGTTAAACAAAGAACTGTAATCTAAAATTAACTGCACAATTCCATCTTTTTTTAATTTTATAGATAGTATAAATAATACAGAGTGCCAGACACTGCAACAAAACTGTTTTAAAACTAGCAGGAGTAACACTAAATGGGATAATTCTGTATTACTGCAACTACTTCACAAATATCTATATTAATTACTTATTATTAATTCAATTAAAAGCGCATTTTAAATAAATTCATATTTAAATGAAAATTCAGTTTGATGAACAGAAGTTGGAAGTCTCAATTTATGTCGTTAAATACTTAATTGTCTTATGTTAAAAGCACTCTGTATTAATCCCACTATGACACTCACAGTTCATCGAGACTTAAACTTGAGGAAGCCAGTTACGTAAATGACTGCCTGAGTCTGCCTAATTACTAATAATTTGCGGCTGAACTTAGAACAGCTTTAAAGTTGGTTTAAACTTAAAGCTCTATTCTCATTTATTACATATTCTGTATTTGTAGGGGTACAAGATTAGTTACTTACGCTTCAAACTGTCTTAGGGATTAGAAATTATGCTGGAGTTTTAAAGTTTGAATTACGCCTGCAACACAGTGACTACTAAATGAGAATAAACGTGTATTTAAAATTCTAGGTTGCATTACTGATCCGTTCCCAGATATAAAATTCAAGTACACTATCCAATAATAGTGCAATACAGGGAAAACTATAACATAATAATACTTATTTGATTCTGCCTTGTTAATAGTTCATTATCTAAACTACAATATAAATTTAAAAAGGTTAGATTATATTTTCCATTAGTATCACTATAACTTCATTATTCATAACAATACCATTTTCAAAATCGGTGTGACTAGGGGCACGCTATCGTGCACTAAATAGAAAATGTTAGGTGCACGCGAATTTTATATTGGTAATAAAGATAAATATTTTTGAGATTGGTGAAAATAAGGATGTTTAATATGGTATAGAATGTGTGTAAAGGTGTAAATAATATGTATTTATTTATAATATAATGTTTTTGTAATAGGAATGTAGCAAGTATGTTAAATGAAGACTGATTTATTATTATTATTATAAATATCATGAATTCGAAGACTTTTACTTTTAACGTGCACGGATTGTAAAGATCTGCGTGTACGAGAAGGTAATAAGACGATAACATGTCCAAATTGACATGCAAATGGGTTCATAAGTATTTGTAAGTGGCATAATTATATACCTGGAATTAGTATAAAATTAAAGAAAATAACACCTTTTTTATTTTCACGATATTTTGTAATCTTGGCTATAGCCAGCCAAATCATTTTTAATTTTAAAAAGGTATCTAATGTACTGAAGGATAAACGATTCATTTTAATATACGTACTAAGTACAAGTACAAGTAAGCGTTGGTGAAGACAAGCGCGCAAAACATGCGCGGTCATTAACGCCAAGACGTTTCGTATGCACTGAACGTTTTCTGTTTAGTAAACGTTACAATGCCCCTAGTGGCACCGGTTAAAAATAGTTAGTCTCTGAAAATTATAACATAAAACCATTAATTCCTTTAAATGTCAATAACAACTTCTCAAATTTTATAAGATTACAAACGGTGTTAACTACAGTTTACCTACAATCCCAGAAGACAGTTAAAAACCGTGAACGATAATATGTGTAATATTAATTGACACAATCACAAGTATTTAATAAAAAATTGTATTCGCGTTATTACAATATTATCAAGTTTCACATGATGTAAACTGTGATTTCATGCTATAGATTCTGGCATTAATCAAAACTGTTCAATGCTATTTTCATCATGTTGAATGTCATTGCTGAAAGCTCGTTTATTGGTGATTGGTGAACAGTTATTGGCACATGGGACATGGGAAAATTATCGAATAAATCAAGCACTCACATTTCGTTAATGCTGCAAAAGGTTTTAAAGCGTAATCCAATTGTGTAGAGCAATACAGCAATATAGATAACCTGTCCCTAGAGACCAGGTTGGTTCGTACATGGAATTATAGCATTATTGCAGTCCAAGGGAAATGCTGATATGTTTTATTATTCAATAATAACAGTCAAGAATAAATACAATCTCGAAAACACAAATGGTACTAGAGAGGTAATGCGGAACTAGTACACCTGCAATCACTGTTCTGCTGAGAAAATTCCCAAATCTGAAAGTTCCCTGTCACACAGCTGAACAAAGACTGATTGGTAGATTGAAACTGTTTGAACATTAATTTAATACCTATACGTTTTTTTGTAAAATTTACCAAATAAAGTTTTCTTTCCATTTTTTCGAAGCATTTTTATTATTATTAACACGATCATTGTGCAGAATTTGACAAATTCAACCTGTCAAAATAATTATTTTTTGTTTGAATAATTCCAACGCATGACTGATTTTTGTTAAAATGATGATTTTAATTTTCATAATTTTATGCTTTCAGAAACAGGATAACTTGCCTTTAACAATATACCTACGGATGCGGTACCTATTTTATTTACAGAAAACCTATTTACACTTTAGCTCCAAAATATAATTAGGCAAGCAGGAAATTAAATTTAAAAATTTAGCATTGGAATCCCTATGGTGCGTGTATCAGTTCACCACCCTGTATGTAGTATGTTATCCACAGGGTTTCAATAAACTATTTGTTTGAAATAGCATCAGATTAAGATAGGAGAATTAAATATCTGAAATCATATTAACGCCCTTTTCATTTAGGATCAGCATGTAAATGTGTCAAAAATGAATCTTGTATAGTCCCAGCATTAATTAATAAAACAACAACCTTTTATAAGTTTTTTCAAGACGACATAATAGTTTCATAACGAAGGTTTCTTTTTTACAACTATTATCACTTCGGATGCACATTCTATTAGACATTTCATAATACGCATATTCGTCAATGTAGGTATCTTACAGCTCTTTGTAGCACTTGATAAGTTAGATTTTACATTGAAGAGATTTTTTTGTTGCAACTTCCGAATATTATTAATATAAATTTTTTTAAACTGTTTTGTTTTGTTAGAAATTAAAAATAGCAGTATACACCTGTCCCACTTTAATAAAACCTGCTTTTGCATTTACAAAATTCGTTACAGGACGAAATGATCGGGGAATAACAAAAGTAGCTTTATTTTCCATTTTCAGGTGGTTTTAAAACTCATTCTTTCTCAGTATTTTCAGTATATTTGTTTATTTCAATAAAGCTAAGCAATGGTTCTCTGAAATATAGTATCCAGATATTTTCCAAAAACAATTTCGTTTTTATGTAGCAGACAAATCCCGGCTAAATTACAAAATCGTCTGTTTTACGGTGACATTACATTTCAGATGGTTTTTCTTTGTAACAATATATGAGATACAGGCAATTGAGCTGTTTGAAAACTCATTATAATCACAGATAAATAGGTCAAAAAAGAATAATTAAATCTGTGCTTAAACCGTAGAAAGGAAACAAACGTTTATGTGTCACCTCTGTCATCTGCGTTGTCGGATTAACTGTTTGATATTATAGACTACAAAGACTAGAACATGACCTTATCTCGGATTCATACCATAATCCATATTAATATTTGTCTCTTACGGGTACTTTCTTGTCTCGTCTCGACTCTCGTACAAGAGGCTCGAATTTCTCGTCGAGAAGTGTTTATGCGCATCTAAATTGTTGTAGTAATGGACAGGCATTTATACTTATACCATAAACGTTAGAAATAGTAATTGTAGTCAAAAGTAGTAGAAACCTATAAGTCATTTACTATTAGATTATTTTGTAGTAAAACAACCATTTTTCTTTGAATGTTTTGACGGAATTGATAATTACTTTTTTGCGCTACTGAGCTGTATTTCATTGTTTACCGCGGCTGTTTCCAAGACAGTAAGTTATGTTTACTAGTTACTAAGGATAAAGTCGTCGGTAATAGTTATTTGTATACCAAGGACGCGAAATGTGTCTTTATCGTACCGAGAGAAAATTGTCGCCGAGGACGCTTGCGGCCGAGGAAAGACAATCTCGAGGGCGCTAAAGAATTTCGCGGACAAGGTATACACAATATTTTTTGTGCAACCGTAAAAAATGTGTAATTGTAAATGTTATTGCTTTTAGAAAACCTACAGCTTAATTCATTGTAAATAGAAAAACGGCTTTCACTTAGCGCGTTACTATGGATATGGAGTAAATAAAACAATTAGTTTTGTATAAATTACAATGATTTTTTCTTTAGCGGCCGCTACCATTAGCAGCGGCCGCGAAATTAGATTTCGCGTCCTGTATAGCGGACGCGAAACGCCCACTTCGCGTACGGTTGCACAAAAAATACTTTGGGGTTCTAGAACGGTAAGTAAATTTATTCAAAACGAATGTGCCATGTACTTTGATAAATTAATGTCAGTCACAAATGTCAGTTTAGTTAAATAAAATGAATGCAATTTCCAATGTTAGTTAAAACAAATCCTGGAGCTTTTAATTTCTCATTTCTTGTAACAAAGTACGCCAGCAACGATTTTTCATCAATATTTGTACTTTTCTTGCTACACCAATTTTTAAAATGATTGTAGGTATACCTTCGTAGCGTCTCTCTGGACTTATCAGGAACGAGAACCGAACACCCCACATTCCAAGCTTCTTCTATTTCGTTTTCGGAATCATTTTCATTAATTTTTAGCACGGAGCTCAATAGCTATTTTCCTAACAAGTGCAGAAAATCGATTTTTCCGCACGCAAATGCCGTTGACAGCACGACGCGTAGCGGAGTGGTGTCAAGCATTTAAGTGCGGAAAAATAGGTTTCTGCACGTGTTATAGGGCATTCAGTGAACATAGTCCGGTAAAGGATTATAACAAAAATGTTAGAGCAGACGTATGGACACCCGTTCTATCTTCTTTCAACACGCGCGTTTCACTTGTAAACTTCGTCAACGTACTGTATTCAGTCGTGTTCATACTTTTATCTCTGTTTACAGCGTTCGTTGGAAGAAAGACGGAGACATACCTCGAGTCTAAGCTTTCATCAGCGCAGTAAGAGCGCTAGTTAAATCCACCAAAGTTACCTAATGTTTTACCTACCTTGAATTTATTGTGTATGCTCTGGTAACTTATGTAACTTATTAGGAAAATTGATAGAAAATTAGAAATATTGGCATTTAATTATGTACATTTTAATGCACTGTTCAAGATACTGCAAAAGAAAACAACTCTTTTACCGTGGTGCAATGAAGGACTGTCCATATCTTTAACAGCGCGAGGGTCATTTCTATGCTTGGGTTTTCAAGCGGTCTGTTAATCCTTTATCGGACTATGTTCACTGAATGCCCTATAGGAACAATAGTTTTTCTACTAGCGTGCGGAAAATGCGTATTTCCGCACGCTAGTAGAAAAACTAGTGCGGAAAAATCCTTTGCCGCACGGTGCGGAAAAGTGGATTTTCCGCACTAAAAAATGTGCGGAAAATGCGTTTTTCCGCACGCTAGTAGAAAAAATAATTTTCACAAAAAACTGCAATGGCGGTAACTGTTTACAGATTGCTATAGAAACGCATTTGAATCTGTATTAATTATTAATTTATTAAAAATTCTTTTTACCGGATTCAGTAACGCAAAAAACGTCATAAGCATCACGAACGTTAAGGACTACCGATCTCAGACAACAATTGGAGTCGTCGCTGCGCTCCTCCTCCAAACTATTGTCTTCGATCGGTAAAATGTCCTTACCGTTCTTAATACTTAATATACTATTTTGCGCTACTACACTGTTTTTGGCCATTTCCCGGTTGCTTAACTACCACGGAAAAATTAACTTACCGAATAGGTACTGTTGCTAACCTGTTAAGAATCATAACGTATCTAACGGCAGATAGATGATAATAAAAGTTGTAATCAAGTTATCTCCTGTCTAAAATTCTGAATGATTGACAGCTGTTACTTTATTAATTTATGTTTATAAAAATTGGTTTTTATTTTTTGTAGCGCAAAAAATGGTATACGACGCGTGTTCGTTAAGTGCTTACAACAGATCTCGAAGAAATTTGGAAAATCTCGACCCTTCGGGTCTTCATTTTCCAACTTTTTCTCGATTTGTTATAAGGCACTTACCGATCTTGCATCGTAATATACTATAATTGTTTAACATGTAGGTACAAAAGTACGGTGAGAAAATAGCTATTTATGCAACGTGTTTCATACAACATTTTTTCCAATTTAGTAAGTTTGAATAAAAAAAACACATAAAATGAATTAAAATTTGGTGATGTTTAAACGGCGACTTAAATTTTTTATCCACAACCAGTATATTATAAGGTCATAATTCCACTATTAAGAGACGTCTTATGATATTAATAAAACACATAGGTCTTATAATTAAAACAATGGTAAATCTATAGCAATACGTATGACAAAAGTCAGTTCAAAATGTCAAAATAAAATTTTTCCAAAATATTAATTTAAAAACGCCACTCTCTGGTCTGGTTGTGGATAAAAAGTTGTATTGCATACGTGTCTTAGTTGTATTTTATCCACTTAAGAAAATTAAATGCTCGAACTTCGTTCTCGCGTTTAAACATTCTTGCGTGGATAAAATACTGCCTAAGACACTTATACAATAAATAACTATTAGAAAGAGTACCTTTAACCTGGTCGTTGCTATGCAATTTCGCGTTGCTGTTTTGTAAACAATAACAATTAACACTAGTGATAAAATAATGTCACATATTATAACTAGTTATAAAATGAACCGCATATGACAACTAAAATAAATGTCAGAAAGTTGACTTTTCACAACTAAATTGGAAAAAAGGTTTTTGTTATACTGCAGCAAACCAGTGTTTTTACATGTTTAGTAATTATTATTGCCAGATTCATACATGCAATACATTAATTTAATTTGTTTGTGTACATTAATTTTATACTATGTTTTATAAATCAACCACTGTACCCAAAATCTTGGTTTTACGTTCTGTAAACAACAAATTCCTGAAATATTATTATTTATGGAACACGGTTTCCTGGTGGTGAATACATGCGATTGCAACCGAACTAACTATAAATGAAAGTAAATTTCGAAAAATCACGGTTAATGTGAGTGTGAGTTTTCATCATCACTGCTTAGTGATGTGCCATGGTCAATTGACCTGTCAATTGACTGGTCAATTTACCGACAATTGACAATATCCATATTGACCAATTTGACCAGATTGGTGAAATATAAATAAATCTTATTAGTCATCGAATACTGTGTGATCCCGCACCGTTTTGTTTCCGTTCGTAGGATTAGGTTTCTTGTAGTTTCTGCTGTGTTTGTAAATAAAATTCCTGAGACCAGACCAGGATAAATCGCTCAGTGCTGTGTTATTGTGACTGTTGCTGGTTGCGTTTTGCTTTTGCTATAATTGATACTTATAGTTTATAACATTACTAAACATAATGACTACCGCTAAGGTAAAAAAAAACCTAAAAATGTGATTTGGAAATTGTTTAATGAAAAGAGAATGGGAGGAATCGTTACAGCTAGGTAAACATCGGTTTTATAACTAAACGTAGGTTACACATGTAGATCGTATGAAAAAACATATTCTTGAAAACTGCAAAAAAGTATCTGATGAGACCAGAGAAAAATGTAGGTCTTCTAATGAGGCAACAGAACCTGTGTCATTCTAATTTTTAATATTTAAGTAAGAGCCTCATAGTTTTTTACTTTTATAAACTTTTATTAATTTTACTCGATTAAAGTGTTATTTTTGTAAACATATTTGGTTTTATTTTAATACATGCACATTTATATTCAAAGATAAATAATAAATATTGTTTTATTAAATGATTTCAACAATTATTGTCAATTTAACTGTCAACTGACCAACAACGTTTTGACTGGTTAAACGTACATCACTATCACTGGTATTTTCACTTTCATCAGATGTTAAAAGAGTTTCTTGTCTATGTCTATGTCTTGTCTATGTCTATGTAACATATTTGTCTGTTAATATTCATAATTAACAGCACGAAAAAGAAATCATAAAAAAATAGATGACAGCTGCTTTGCGCCTAGAATTTCAGTAACCGTAATTTTTTTTTTTTCTTAGAATTTGGTTTTGGCTGAACGCCCATAATCATCGACTATGTGAAGGCTAACTTTATATATTAATACCGCAATCCTTCAGAAATTTGAAAATTGCGTCATTTACAATTTCGTTATGATAACTTAACAGCAATTGCAAATTAACAGGACCAGTAAGTTCTTTGTACACTGAATTCAAAACGTTTCTTCTTTGATCTGACCTAACCGTACTTAACCATAACCAAACTATTGGTTGTTACATGGCGACTTATGGAACAGGGCACCCATGGAACAAAGTAGTGATAGTGTAAGAGATGATTAAAATTTGTACAATACCTAAAATTTATTTTATCGATTGATATTAACATAACATCGTAAAAGAGAATTATTATCAATAGAAAAGTAATCCACCCATTTCATGATAATCCTGTCGATGCGATGGTGTAGCTAGTACCAAGTATAAAATTTGTAGTTATAGTGTTGAATAAAGAAACTACTTTACTATCCATACTAACTTACATACAGATTTATTACCATTTGTTTTTGTTACATTTTATTAGTTATTATGTTCACAGCTGGATTAATATCTAAAATATGTTGTCACAAACATTAAAGGTATTCAAGAAAATTTAATAAAACTGATAGTTAAAAAACATAAAACTGGGTGTGAGTGTTTCTGACTAAATATTTCTTGCTACCTTTCATTTTTCTTCCCATTTTGGTTTATGACGTTACATTTAAAGCCACCCTCTACAACCTTACCTTTTAGTTTTAATCCTCAGCTTTAGAAGGATTAAAGCAATTAGGAAATACCCTAGTAACATGATGTCTTGAGAAATTTAACTTCGCAAATAACATAGTAACACGTGATGCTTAAAATGCTTCATTTATATGTACGCAGAAGTGTGTAATACATAACCATTCATTTTTAAATCCTAGCACGCACATCCACATATTTTGTCCAGTATTTATAGGCATACTATATTTTAAGATAAGTGATCGTATATTATTGTAAATTCTAAAATATTACGGTGCTGTTACCTATATTATGTTTTTTTCGCACTTTTCTGATTAGTTACCCTTTTCTGTATAAGTGGCGTATTGTATGTTTAATAATTTACTACTAAACTAAACAGATTATACCCCATTATTTATTTATTAATCTTATTATATAAAAAAGCGGTCTATAGTATTAAAGTTTCTTAAGCAACGCCTAAACGTGTGCAGTTCTGAGTAGTTTAGTTAATTCAACTTTAACGCTTGCTTTACACAGTACTAACTAATTTCATTAGTTTGAGTTGTTACCGAACCCCCTAATTTAATCAAAACTTGGGATGCAGGATATTCCTATTTCACTGACGGCACTTATAGGGTAAACGCCTATCGAATTTCTATTTTTGTGCAATTCCAAGTTACGTATTCTTGCAATTCGTACGTTGCAGAATACGATCATATTTAAAAGCAATTTGTGGGATTCAGACACTCCCTAAACTCTATTCTCCTTATCTTTCGTATAGGGTAGATTCGCTTTGCTCTAATATACACAATAAGAAACCATTTAGATACCAACGCTAAGTGCCGAAATGGGTTTCAAGACGCCCCTTATACTTGCTCGAAACAGTTGTAAATGAAAATCTATGGTGTGCTGCGAATGTTTCATTTCTAGAGGGTACTTCAAGTATTGATTTCAGAAATGGACTTAGGGGTAATGCGTTCTAGAAAAGAAAAAGAAAGTGGCATCCCTTCGAGGGCTTGCTTCGTAAAATATTACTGTGAATACCAATGCAGACAAACAAAATGTAAAAGAATAATAGCTATGTATTTTTTTATTTGTAATATATTGTAGCTATTTGTACTAATTAATTACTGCTAAGCGGCATGACATTAATTTGACCTTATTCGGAAAGTTGTTTCCGATTTCAATTAGTAGTAAATAATAAATAGTTATAGTGTTACTGCATCGCTAAAAAAATATAAAATTATAAATTTTGCGACTTTTAAATGTAGTACCTACTATATATTGTGGAGGTGGACTATAATAATATTTCAAAATTTATATTCCACAATCTGCGGATCTTCCTAATATCATTTCGTAAAGTGCAAAAATCAATTATCAACCCTAATGCAGTGAATGAGACGTATTATACTGAAAATGGAAAGTCGGTGTCGCTAATATCATTGGAGGGGTTAGAAATGGCTTTATTGTGTGCAGCAACCGGATATCTATCGCGTCGAGTTAAGTACGAAATTTATAAATTGAGAAGACTACTAATGAGACACGTCGAAAACGTTGTTTGACTGTAGCAGCACGTTATATTGTTTTCATTACAATAGCTGTTACATAACATCTGTCAGTGATATACAACTGCATATTTGGTATCTCTCGAAACAACATATTTCATTAAAAGTCAAGATCATAAAATGCTGACAGATGGTATAAGGATATAACGCGTTTTAGTCAAATATTCGTTGATGTAAAAGAACGTAATAATTACAATCGGGTCTATTGCGTATCAAAATCGTTTACTTATCGACATTCGTTGTCGTTTATTATCTGGTAAAAATTACGTGCATGTCAAAACTTTAAACTATTAGCCTTATCGCGTACATTCGGTTGTTCGTTACGCCAGTACTCGAAAACGCCGGATGCGAACGAACAATTCATGTGCTTCATTGGTAAACAATAAGGACTGTCGTTAAATAATAAATAAACGAATATGACACCCAATAGACCCGATTATGTATCTTTTTCGCTTGAGCCGTCGCGTCAGTTCATAGAATTGTGGCAACGCTACGACAAGGTAACTCCATTTCAACGATTCATAAAAGATCAACTCATTATGTCAACCTTTATTGTGCTGAATCTAGAAAAGTTTCTCAAAAATAACTTACCGAATGAAATTTACTGAAACACAATTTATCAAAAAAAAAAAAATTCTAAAGAATAATTTAAGGTCCGGTATTGGCATTTCAGTATAAAGTTCGATATAGCTGTAACTTCGAGATAAATGCACTGTTACCGTAGAATCTAGCGTATACAAGCTACCACCAGCGGGTTAAAGCTGAACATTTGGCAACGCTGCTAATAGTTACTTAAGTAACTGGGGTCTATGTTTATAGAGAAGGTTGTTAAAAATACCCGTACAGGACGCGCACTTGTTCGGTTCGGAACCGAAACATCCGCGCACTACGTCAGTCTTGTCAAGTTCTATTCTTCTCGTGGTTGATTTATTCATTTATTGTATTATGTGTATTATGGCAAAATGAGCAGCTCTTTTGATGATGAAGATGTGATGATAGCCATTGCATGCTATGAAATGGAAAAATGTCTCAGGTTCTGGGTTCATCATATAAACCTTAAGAGAAATAGTACATATGGAGAGTTCGTGCGTTTGTTTCTAGGCTTACCACATGATGAACACAATTTTTAAAAATATTTTAGAATGTTCAATGACAAATTTGTCCATTGGATGATACAATTCAAATTTTCGTAATAATTTGATTAGCAGTTCTTCATTCATTCTTGAAAAAAGTGATAAAACACGGTCGCAGACCGTCTATATCTGTACATTTACCTATAAGACAGGTAGTATCAAGTGCAAAAGTAATGTCCAGAGTTTCTGCATGCCGCTGCAAACTTCGACATACTTGTTTCCTATACCTGTATACTTTTCCCTTTTTCTACCTGCTAGGATTTGAGAACGTAAGTTGTAGTTTACGGCAGAAACCCGGTCTGCTGGACATTACTTTTGCACTTAACTGTACGTATATACCATGTAAAAGACGAACGGAACGAAAAGGTCGTTTCCGTACTGAAACGAACGGTCGTTTATTTCCACGCATTTTGAATTTTGGCGATCGGGCCGTTCTGAATCGAACAAGTGCGCGTCCTCGTTTTACATCGACCCGTAAGAGTTTCTCCAAAGTATGAGTATATGGAAATGTATACTAAAATGGAAATATCGGGCCTTAGATATAGAACGATAATAAGTGATGGAAAGAATATGAAAAAAAAAACAATAATCAACGAATAAGATAAAATAAATTAAACATTCTAGAAGCTTTTGAAATTTATAAACACACAAAAAACAACATACCTTTAATGAATGAGCAAATTGATCTCTTAGATTCTCCGTTACTGAAGATTTTGGAATAAATATCTTTTTAAAACACTGATAAGCGACTGACCTCCGACGGGTTGACTGGGGCCAGCTGCTTCACGCAGTGTTAAAATAATAGAATCAAGGAGTTACTATATTTTTGCATTTGTTATAATATTTTATAATAGCTTTTGACAATGGCACAATGATGCCGAAATACGTATAAAGCGAATAAATCTTATTATTTCCCGTTGAAATCGATATTTTATTTAATATTTATTATTTATAGAATAAGATAGAGTTGACGCGCGTTCCCAATTTCCCATTGGAAAAGAAGGCATATGTTTAAGATCCACTCCGCATCTATAAAGTCTTACCAGAGCAGAATTCGAACTTGCAATCATCCGGTCCGTGATCCGGTCCAAAGGCAGGAATACAAAGAGAGTCACTCATGCCGCTAGTAAACATTAGCTGTTTTAATTAGTCTTAGTTGAACTTATCTTCAAGAGTCGTTATTAATTAAAGGTATAGACGAAAAACTCCACGATACTTATCCCATTCTCTAGAAAACTACAATATGTGAATTCCTGATATTTTTAAAATATATCAATTCGGTATACCACTTTGAAATCAGAATAATTTCGGAAGGAAAATACTCGTTCACTGTATTTTTCCAAATATGCACTGTCAGTATCGCCGTGTTTACAATAAAGGCTAGTTAGCATCAATTAGATATTCCAAGGACATTGGTCACATGACTTTCCTGAAGGGCAGCACAAACAAACTACGTCATAGTCGTACCACGTGACTCTCGCCCAGGGCGCTGATGGGGCTATTTTTTTTGTGTTTTGTCTCAAAAAGGCTCACTTGCTGCAGTCCGGCATTAGATTGTTGGTACTGTGCCCCAGGAAGGTCTTACCCAATTTTCATTGGAATACCCTGTAATCTAATACTATATAGAATATAAAAAACAGTAGGTAAAGCATACGATCAACCTTTATTATGATTAGGCATTTGCTTTACACTTTTCAGTAAGCTCTAGGATAAATTAAATAACTTAAAGTGGCTAGTGGCAAGTCTTTCTCATTACATTTATTTAGCTAATATAATATAGTCAATCAAATTACGGAAATTTTGTGGAGAACTTTAGAGGAAAGAAACAGCTTCCATAAGAAATGTAATTTTATAATTTGAGTGAAATTTAAACCTTCATGAAATAATCACTCAGGGGTTAACTTTAGAGCCATACAACAAGCTTCACATTTTAAGTTATTACGGGAGTCTATGAAATTATATATTAGTTTGTCGGTGGAGGGCATTTAAGTATACTTGGTGCTCCTTATGAGCATAATAAAATAAATTGTAGACTTAAATAAAAGCTCCGCTGCATTAGATTGGGTAGTGATGTAAGATGGCAACATCGGGGCTGCAAATTAGTAACGTCTGTAAGCAATATTGTGTCAGTTTAAATTTGACACAAAATTGATTTTGAAGGTTCTGAAGAAGTAGAGCTATAGTTATAACAACTGTTATTTCTACACATTGTTTAATTGGAGCGATTCAAACAGCGCTGCTAGATGGCGTGTTGCTTAGCATCACATGTCCAATAGCAGCATAAATGTAAAGACGTAGTAAAAATGCTGTTATATAAGAAAAACGTTTTTAAACAAAGTTTATTTGCAGTTTGGGTTTTACATTAGGTAACAAATATGTTTTACATCAGTCTACAACAAATTGTTTTCGATTAGTAATTGTATGCAGTTTTAATCCTAATTCTTTGTCGCCTTGCATTCTTTTGTTAACATCACCCTCCCCATTTTGATTGTTTATCATCATTATACAGAATAGATTGTTTTGGCGTAGGTAATATTGTAACTACCCAAGCAACACAATACCATATAATAGACGTATATTATTAAGTTAAACCAAACGTTGATAAACCAAATTACTAAACGTCTATTATCCAGACAAATGTCCACGACATCGACGTAAATATATGGTATAAAATATAGTACATATAAACGTATATAATATATTACTAAAAAACATAATTTAGAAACGTGTTATAAACGTCTTTGATTTATAACTATACGATGTCTATTATAAATTTAAGATCGACGTATAAAATAAACGAAATACAAACGTTTACAGTATATGTCTATAAAACATAATTTATAAACGTACTATAAACGTCTATGACTTATGGCTATACGACGTTTGTTATTAATATAAGATCGACGTGTATTTTTGGTACAGAATAAACTAAATACAAACGTTTACAGTATACGCCTATAAATCATAATTTATAAACGTTTGTTATAAAAATAAAGTCGACAAATATTGCCTTAATTTTTATTTTCTTTTAAGCACATAATAACAAACACATGTGAAACAAAAAATATATAAACATTAATTAATTTACTTCTTCGCGTTGGGAATGCAAAAACCTCTGCTTTGCCAGTTTCAGCCAATCCTTGACAGCTGCTGCTATCGCTGTATCATTCAAATCTGCCGCTGCGCCGGCCTCGCAGCAAACGTTAACTTTACAGCTTCTGAAAATAATTGTACAAAATATAATATACTGTTGTGATATCGACCTAGTTGAGTTGATAATCTTATTTGTTATTAAAACATATTTTTAACTTACCGTAAATAACGATTACAGGTAGATATATTCTCTGTAGATTGCCACAACACTTTCCAACTCAAGAACTGCTACAAGAATGTATTTTTAATGACATTTGGTTCATAGCGTTTAAAATTTGTTTTTTTTTTAAGTTTCATGGGTACGTGGGATTTCCACAATAATGTATGGTAAACGTTTATTAGCCGTATATAAAACGTACAATTATTATATTATATTCAGTACCGTCTTTTGTACGACGGAGGTCCCGGGCCCGAGGTAATGAGGGAGCCCTTCTAAAAATTAGTTATTATTTTTTCTATTATTATACAGGGTGTCCGGAAATAACGTTACGCTACTTTGGGAGGTGCTTCTACATCAAAAAAATATGAAAAAAAGTTTCTTTAAACAAGGGTACGGAAATGTTTTCTAAGGGAGCTACGGCCCTTTGAAGGGGTTCCCCAAATTGTGTTCTTTTATTGATTATTTAATCACCACTGAAATTAGATGGGCAAAATTTATTACACGGGGTTAATTTAGCGCGAGAAATCGTTTGGCCATGATAAGAAAGAGAAGAAAAGACGGAGAAATTACGTTTAATTTACGTACAGTATATAAAGCGTATAAGTATAAGAAACGTACAATTATTATATTATATTTCTTCGTTTATGGTAAACGTTTATTAGCCGTATTTAATAGCCCTAAAATAAATTGCTAGTTAAAATAAGACGGAAAAATTACGTTTAATTTACGTACAGTATATAAAGCGTATATAAGAAACGTACAATTATTATATTATATTTCTTCGTTTATGGTAAACGTTTATTAGCCGTATTTAATAGCGCAAAAATAAATTGCTAGTTAAATAAGACGGAGAAATTACGTTTAATTTACGTACAGTATATAAAGCGTATATAAGAAACGTGGAATTATTATATTATATTTCAACGTTTACAGTAAACGTTTAATAGCCGCATATCGTACTTTAAAAATATATTATATAGTAAAATAATACGTAGAGAATACGTCTAATTAACGTACAGTATATAACGCGTGCATCGTAGACGTAGAATTATTATACCAAAACCAAAATTATACGTTTTTTACCAAAAATAGACGTCTATTATACGCTTTGGTGTTGCTTGGGTATATGCTATACTAGGTATTCCATAAAATTACATATTTTAACATTCACGTAGTCATTTAGTTTCCATATATACAATTTTAATCACATGATTTTTACAATTTTAAGCTGCGTCATGGCCCACTATATTACATGTATTTTAAACTACTGTTATTACATGTTACATCGTCCTACACTTATATGGTTTAGTGTACACTGTCCACTGATAGAGATGGTTATGATTTTAAACTGTTATCACATATGGTTTATGTTGTCACGTAACAACCGCTTGAAACACGAACGTCAGTAAATATTTAAACATGATAATTAACTAGTACAAATTACAAATATTTACAATTTCTTTTAAGCTCATCCGTATGATTGTAATTTCAATATATCTCACCCATTATAATTCATGCGTGCTATTGTTACCGAATAATTACTTCCAATAGTAGAGCACTATTAATAATGAAGCATCCTAGGAGTGAAGATGTACCTGAAAATAAAAACAGGAATTACTAAAATGTGTTAGATGTTTTAATGCATTGATAAACGAGACATGACTGTGTTTTAAGAAAACTTTTAGTCCCCCTCTGCAAGATATTTCGTGTTATCTGGTGGTGTAATAAAGCCATGAAACATAATGCTTTTGGACATTTTAAGGACAGAGTAGCTGGGCGTTAAGAGCACATAAAGTGGGGTTCTTTATAATCATTATCTTGGAAACCAGAGGACCGGGCAATTTTACTTATTCACGTGCTCTTGTTTATCTTTATCATCATCTTACTTCCCACCCTGTTTGTTAAGGTTGGGGAGGATAAGATTTTATTATTTAACACTTAGAATCTAACAGTCTTAAAGCGGTAGTTAGATATATGAAGCTAAGAAACTACTAAATAATTCTTTTATGCAATTGTTATTTTGATAATTTTAAATACTAAGAAACTGTTCAGTACCGGACTAACTTTACTTCATATTAAAATATTAAATCTGTGTGTCTGTTACAAGAGGGATGAATATACAGGGTGGATAACAATATGCGCCCCAAGGTATAAAGCGTTTAATTGAGATCGCGTTACGACGATCAATATACCAATCAAAATGGGTCATTACGTTTTGATGTAGTTTGAACATTTTCAGGGTCTGCCAGATTTGAGCAGAGATACCTAGAAAACTTTTATTTTTAAATAGACATTATTACGTATAGTTCAGCTAATTCTCAAGTTCTTTTTTCCGAGTTCAACAATGTATAATAACCATCACCAAAAAATAGTTCAACAATTATTTAACATTGTTCTCATAACCAACAATTTCGTAATTAATTTTCAATAGCAGACTTGACTAACAAAATATTGACTGTCACGGAAATCTTTTTAATGTGCTATAGTCGTCCCAGCGGATCTTTTCCATCACGTGATCAATGTTTCATATAAGTTCAGACAACCGAATCGTTTCATTCTCTTTTTGTAGCATCTAGTAATCCTATAAAGCTTTTGGGTAACGTACGTTAAACAGAGATGTTTCATACTACGACCTACTACTGTCATATTTTTAATACGTCAAACAGAGACGGAAAATTGTCAATTGGCGCTCGAGCAGTTCGGCAACTACTGCTGAAGTCAAATATAATATTTTGCTTTTGCTGTCATTACTGGCATATATGATTACTGTCGTTACTGTCATTGTGCCATTCTCATTTGCACATGTAATAAGAGTTGCAGCAAAGAGAAGCAGTTTTTAAAAGCTTTTAGTTTGCAATTACATATACCACAAATGCATTTTGTATTATCCGATGGTAACATAACCTACAATTTCGCGGAAATATTTAAACTGACAAATTGAAATGACTTTAGTCGCTCAGTTGACGTACTAGGTACATATTTGGTGCATACGGTTGCTATTAATCACGTGTTGGAAAAGATCCGCTGGGACGACTATAATAATAATGGTTTTCTCCAAACGTCATAAAAGTGGCATTTAAATGACAGAATGTTGCTAGTAGTTTCATTTATATGCTTAAGCAGATAAAGTACTTTATATGCCTAAGCATTAAACTTTTATCAAAAAATAATTTGTTGTTTGGTGGGTTGATACGGTAATATCTAGAAAGTGTCTATCAGGCAATGCGATTTTCGTATAAGTGTAATGTTTCCCGAAGTAACCTTGTTAATTAGATGCTTATTTTTGTATTATAATTTTACACGTTTGGAGAAAAAATTACATATATTATTCGGAGTATAAGCGCTTTATGTGCTTCGGCTGATTTGGCTGCCTCACTACGATCGGTAGTCAACCAGCAACAGCACATAAAGCTTTGCTTATACTCCTAATAACATAAATAACTATTTTTCCGTATCTTGTTTAGAATTTAAATAAAATGTTCTTTTTTTTGTCGTGGTAAATATGTTTTTCTTGTGTATTTTGAAGTTAAGAATTAACTACGTATTATTCTGTGCTACTTCCAACATCATAATGATTAATGTATCAGTGTTAATATTGCATCTTGGAGATACGCCTCCTTTAATATTTTCCAGTTAGTTCTATCCTCTGAATTACCCACCCACTGTATTCCTGCTATTTGCTTTATGTCGTCTCGCTATCTTGTACTTGGTCTGCCAGGAAGTCGTATTCCTGTCCTCGGTATCCATTTTATCACTTTCTTGCTCCATCTATTATCCTCTGTAAGCATTCCATAACCAGCCCATTGGTACTTGAATCTTGTGACTCGTTATACCAAATCAACTACTTTTATCTTGTTCCGCATCCAACCGATTGTTTTTTTTATCTTGTAGCTTCAGACCAAGGATAGATCTTTCCATGTGTCTTTATGCTATTCGGAGCTTTCTTAAATTAGTTTCTGTGATAGGTAGATTTCCCCCTTTCACTTTCCAAAATCTCTGCTAAAAATCTACGTCTCCACTCTCTTTGACACCTTTTCCCATTGGACGAAGCCTCATCCATAATAGTGGTAAGGAAAAATATAAATAATCCACGGTCCATATAGTACAGCAAACACACAAGATCAAAACAAATAAAGCGTTCGAACGTCCTAACTCTACAACTCTGTCAGGTGGACTGCGAATATACAAAGGCCAAAGCATGTCCAGGGTGAGATCTGCCATAACTAGTGTAGACTAGCACAAATCAGTTTTGACAAGGCCAAACTGGTTTATCCTATAGCTATAAATGCGATTGCAGGCTAAACTGGTCTGGACTAGGACAAACCCTCTCGCCCTTCGGATAAACTGGTTTGCCTAGTAAACTGGTTTGGCGTAAAATACATGTCTCAAGTTTTTGTAAGTCGCCGAAGCATTTCGTATACTTCTATTAATCTCTAAGATGTTGGGTTCTTCTGATATACTTGGTTTTTGGCCCAAGTATAGGCATTCGTCTACCGCCTAGATTTAATTGTTGCAAATTTGTGTGGGTGTTGCATCATTTTGATTTTACATGACTTTGGTTTTGGAAATATTCATTCTCCCACTTTCTGTGTCGCCTCTTGTAAATCTATAATTAAGTATTCTAATTCAGACATGTTGTGCGTTAATAATAATGTCATCCGCGAATCTCTAAGAAATTCTCCATTTATGTTCAATGCAAGTATTTCCCAATTGAAGGTTTCAAATATTACTACTCCGCCATTCAACACAAAAAACTTCGTCAAGTAGTTGACGTTAGCAGTTGTCAATGTTTCGTCAAAGTACCGAAAGAATAGGCATCATTTAAATCTTTTTTAAACTTTTCCAACAAGATAACCTACTTCTTTTGGATGGGTAGTATAGTAGGTCATAGTGAGCCGAAGTAAAGTTTATACCCTTTATAATGACCCATTCCGATTAGTACATATTCTATAGATCGTCACCATGCGACATCAATAATTAAACGCTCTATAGCTCGGGACGGATTTTTTTGCCGTGCACCGTGTATATTCATTTAACACGCTACGGTTGAGAAAATACCCACTGAGACATTGCTCTCTCTATTACACGCTGTTAGTTTGAAACGACAAATTTGCAACATAAATCGAGCTTCTTCAAGCAAAGCCACATTTTTAAAAGTCAATATCAGTTTTGAAATGTCAAGGTTATGCACCCATCACATAGAGTTTTAGTTATCAAAGATGGCTTGTGTAACTTTCAATTTTGTTGCTTGTTTCAAGTTTGTCCGTTCTTCGATAATAACAATGCACCATTACATAACAATTGAATTGTCGTTTCTGTCAATCTTCTTTGAACCATCGGTTGTGCAGTGCAGCATTATAGGAATAAACTCTTTCTAGTCAAGAAACGGTATACGTACGAAGTTGTTATTACAACTACAGCGAGTCGTTGTTCCCTTCAGAATTCGGAGACCAGTAGGTATTCTGGAGTTGGTGAAAAAATATGTAAAATATCTCACGGAACAGATTTCACCAACCAACGAAATTTGGTATTCCCGACTTTCTCACGGTAGCATACGAAGTCGACAAAAGTGTTGTCGTTGATTAGGTACGTGATACTGCCAAACAATTATTGGCCAAGGGTTGCTATGTTGGTGTGCACCTTTCTCTTTACATTCAGACGACATTTACATGTCACTACGTTTCAACGTCCGATCATGGAATACAAAAAAATATTATATTATGACTAAGCAGCAAAAGATTCTATATTAATTTTCAAAAGAACTTTGAACAACCCTTTAGCGACTCAATAAAACTGTTGAATATAAAATGCTGAAAACCACGTTCTGTTATTAAAGACTGTAAACAATACTGAATGTTGTATTATCGCTAGTAATATCACCTATTATAGTTTGGCGCATGATAGGTAAGTGTAGATATTAGTCTACTAAAAAAACTCCAATAATGAACAATATCCGATTTTACACTAAATGAAATCATATAAATCAATATGGTATCTGTAGAATGGAATATCTTACGCTATTTACCTCTTCAAGTTCATGAAATACAAGCTTTGGTGCAAAATTTGCATATCGGTAATCTAAAACATTGCTTTATTGGTTTCATAAAAGTAAAAAATACAAAATAGTTGGCGGTTATAAAGTTATGGTGTAAAATTATTTCTTTTTTATATTGTTATAGAACACGGTTAATAATACATAAAGTCCTTTTTTTTAAAGATCTACTACCTGTTGTTTTAACTTGATATAAAAAAAAAATTGAAAATATTTAGTAATTTCTGATGTCTATAATATATGGTAACATTGATTCAAACATCAATCAAAATGTTCTGTCAATTTATGCGTGCGCATCCCTACACTTCAAATATTTAAAATCTTAATTAAAATATAAAGAAGACTACTCCAATATAAGATTTATTTTTATTGATGAAACCCGGATTTACAAAAACAATTCTGCTACTAAATTTTGGACTATTGACAACCTTCTCAAGAAAGATTAAAAATTAAGGAAAGCAGAAGGTTGACAGTGCTCCATGCTGGGTGTTCTGAGGTTTCTTAGATAGATATAGTTTGCTTTTAAGATTCAGAAACAAGGATTATAACCAAAGCCAAACGATGAATGGTTAGCTATTCAAAGAGTGGATTAATCAATTAATTTCAACTCTACCGTTTCATAGCTTTAAAACTGTTATTATTTTCGACAATGCCCCAGAATTATCATTCTGTCGGTTTGGATGAACCTCCAATACGTTATTCCAACAAAACTGTAATGGGAAATTGTTTAATAAAGTGGAACGTTCCATTTGAACTTCCATGTACAAAAGTTCAATTATGGCAGCTGATAACTAAGTAGGTACACCAGTGCATGCCAGTGTGGAATTTACCATAATTTAGGATAAGTAATTGATGTAAAAGGGTAATTTTATGTTCAAAATATACCGCCAATCGTAATATATTGAGATGAAGATTCGGATTCAGATTCAATTTTGATATGATTCAGAGTTTGAACTGTTGGAATCTGATTCTGAAAATAATCCAAATTATTCTAATTTGCCTGAATAAAACTATAAGAATCCAAAGACTAAAAATATCTCCCAAAGATGTTACGGGTATGTGAGAAAACTTATCTTGTATTCCAGCTCACAAGTTTGTTTTGCTGGATTTTGGGTATTACGTTGTTTTGAGTATGTTGTTACTTTTTCGACAAAACGCCCTGGGGTATATTACAGTAACAGTAGCAGTAATATATAATTTGATGAAAAAGTGTTGTAATTAATTAATTGGAGTGCCTTCTGCAATTATTTTGAAATGAAGTAGCCTTACCTGAAAACATTATAATTTTTTGTGAAAAATTTGACGTTTATCTAAAATACGTATTATTTATTTTTAACTAATAGTTATAATTTATTAAAATTATTACAAAACAACTTTAGATTCAATCAAATACTCTCTAAAAAGTGGTTGTTGTATTAGGAAGGTGAATATTCGATTTTTGACATAATTTTAAATAGGCAATTAAGGCGCGGCCGTGGTCGTGTGGATGAAGATCCGCACGGCACCGGGGCGACCCGGGTTCGATTCCTCGTTGTAGACAGGGTTTTCAAAAATTCTGGAGCAACGAGGAATCAACTCGTTAATATAGTTGGGGAGGGGTTTTCAAGGGTGGAGCATGATAGACATGCCGGGATAAGCAGGGGGGGTGGAATCATGGAGAACTCCATGATTCTTTAAACAAAAAAATAGGCAATTGTTTCCGTTATTGACCAGTGATAATTATAATACTAATATGACTATAAAGCTCAGTTGTATGAAGAATTTGACTCCCAGTTCAGCTGATCCACGATCAATTGTCATGGATACCAATTGTTATAACAATCATATCCATGACAATTGATCGTGGATCAGCTGAACTGGAAGTCAAATCGTTTATACAACTGGGCCTTTAGTTTATTTTGAAGTTGCCGCAACGGCAAAGTGCACATCATGGCGACCCCGAGGGAATAGTCATTTTCTAACCACTAATAATGGTAGTCCATCTTAAATATAAGTTTATGGCGTGCACGCACAGATTACACTTCACATGCGTTGAATCCGGCAGTCGCGGCACATGGATTTATGTTCGTAAGTGCTCTATCTGTGCGTCAGTGACCGACTAGTTTAGTACCCTTAATTCAAAAGAAACTAAATTTCTATGATCAAAAATAGGAAAGCCGTTGATGAGTGACACAACGTTACAATACGGAGCTTCACAGTTACTGGGTGATTTATTGTTTAATAATAGCTGCAGTAATCAACTCATTTATGTTTTGAATAATACTCTAGATGAACGAGTTTCTCTCAGTAATTCCAAAACAAGTTCAAACTCAGCAATTACGACGCACAAATTTCCTTTGCGCACCATCAAAAATCCGACAACAGTTGGACCGTGTGCGCCACCATGTATCCGGAATTGAGCGCTTGCGCATACTGACGCACGCTTACGCATAGACGTTTACATTTGAGCATACATCAACGCTCAGACCGTTCATTTCCGTTCAAGTCTAAACGCTCTTTAAGAGGACGTCAATTGGAGTGGGGATAAACAAAGTTCTTCATTCTAAAATCCAATGAACACTATTAACTCACAGAATCAAATTCGGCTGTCGCCACAGTTGCGGAATCGTCCTCTCGCGATCCGAGCGTCGAAAGCGTTTCTTTGGCCGTCTTAAAAAAAACCGCACCACCCGTCGCCCCCACCATCGCCATCCGACCGTTTGTTCTCCTTTTACCAGGGGTGCTCCAATCTGACCGGGCACAGGTTCATCGAGTTTGAACCCGGTCTCAATCGAAGATAAAAAGTTGCCCTGTCGGGAACTTCAGTTTTTTTTTTAATGTTTTTTGCGCCGACTCCATCGAGCTTTCGGGACGCGGTCGCGCTGGTACTGAGTCGTGCGCGACTGAGCTGGGCATTGAATGCCGCCGCCGGCCGCAAGTGTCTAACCCCCTGTGAGCCAAGCAACCGGGGCGGGAAGATAAAAGTTTTGCGCCCCCTGGTGGTGGACCCGTGCACCGAAATCGGTGCTTGGCTAAACCGGTTGCACGCGCCTCTACGAGCCAAACGCGATGCTCTGCTTCGATTTTCCCTAACTTTGAAATCGGACCTTTGCCCCCCCCCTGCCCCTCAGAAACGCGTTCCCGTCCGGTCCACGGGAAGCGCCGATTTTTTTACAATTTTTTAGTGGTTAGGTAATATGACGTTTAGGTAGCCGCTAATATGCTTCCCGGCTAGCCGGAAAGTGAATTAAACAATAACCTACGCACATATTACTTTTATACTAACCACTGGTGAGTAAACATAATTTTTGACGTAAAATAAGCCCAAACGACTGTAGTTGTTATACAGGGTCCAAAATGGCGCATTTCCTCTGGGGTAGAGGACCGTTAACTCAGGCTAGGAAAAATGTTAAACAAAACCGTAATCATAATTCACATAAGTTATAAGGGGGTAAATTTAAGAGCCCAATTTCTTTATTCTTACGAACTTTAAAGGATGGTATCATTTTCTATAAAATGTTTTGTACCTTGTCGTTGGCATTTCCTTACAGTTTTAAACACATTAAAGATGGCTAAGCTAAGATGTACACAGTTACATTTTGGCATTTTGCCAAATTTGGCAAAAACGGTTGTTAACAACTTTCAACTAGGTTTAACCTGGATGACATTTATAATGGTAGGCACGAAAATCGCTCACGTTCGTTCACACTCAATTATTATTAACCGTGGATCATTTTTAAAAATTACCATTACGTATAAGATTCGTATAAGCTTTCTGTCTGTTCGTAGACATAGTAACATACGGGACATTTAAAATACTTTTCTATATGAATTCGAGGTATGGACTACAAAAAAAATAAAAAACGGCAACTAGAAGCAATTTAAAAGTCATGTTGGATATAAAAATACACGATATGGTACTTGTTTTGATCGGAAAATATTCAGGGCAACCAATCAATTCTTACCAGATGATGTATCGCGCGTTCCAAGCACCGATGAGGGTCGTGGACGAGGTCGTTCCTCTTCTAATATAATTTCGGCCTCAGAATTATAAAGATGGAACAAAGTAGCGACACACTGTAAACGAGCTTTCCCACCTTGAAAAGTGTTGCCGTCGATGTCAAGTTCTAGTCCCGATACGGTTATCTTCGGCACACGACGGCTCTCAACTGCAGTAGGGTCAGATATATACAACAGAGAACTCTCGTTTACCTAAAACAAGACGGGTATTTTAGTTTTTCTATTATTAGCTAAATCACACAACGTAGTACGTGTGGAGTATCAAAAATTGAATAACTAAGGAAATTTGAGAATAAGAAAAATGGAGGTTACGACAATAATGAAGTCACGTAGTAGGCGTGAGCTCTGCTTTTCACGCAGCGCGAAGGAAAAGTTTTTAACCACATGACAAAAATTAAACTCGTGCTTCATTCAAAGCGTTTAGACGAAAATCAAACTTCTTTTTAAAATACAATGAGACAAGTGGTAGTTATGTTTGCATTGCCTGAAAAAAAATATAATGTATTGCGAAATTTTCTCATTTGTCTCGAGTTTGTATATAAACCGTGAGTATCGATAACCACAATTTAAATTTACTCTCACAACTTTGGCTTAAATAGGTACATTGTATAATTATACAATTTATAAAAGGAAATTACAAATGTTGAGTTCGTAAATAGAAAACTGAAAACGATTAATAATGCAATTACAAGCACATTAACATTGATAATGTTCGCGCTGTCTGCTTAAAAATATTCGAACGAGCGATATTTTGGCTTGTTCATGGTCATGGTCGGACCAAGACTGCGTTTGATATTGTGCGATTACATATTCAAATTCTAGGTCAAAATTCGCATCAGTAACACCAATCTGGGGGGACTTGGGACTTGTTGGGGTCTGTCAGCTGATGCAAAGGTAAATTATAATTTTGTTCTCCAAGCGTATTGTAATATCCCTATTATACTACAGAACTGGCTATGACGCTATGTAGAACAGAGTCTTTGTTACTAGTGTCAAACAATATATGTTAAAAAATAATTTTACTGGTAACATATGTGTGTACGTATCCATGCCAACGACTGTATTATACCACTAGCTCGTTTAAAATCGCACATGTCATGTCATGTTTTGTTTTTATATTTTGACAGTAGTGGAAATGATGTTTAGAAAATAAACATTTGTTTTATAACAGTATATATCACTCGAAGTAGACGGATCATTTTGTGTTTCGCCTTTTTCGACAGCTTCGGCGCGAGCGCCTCGGACGCAACAAATGAGCTCAACACAAAATGAACTCTTTCTGCTCCTAGTAATATAATATACTATTGTTCAGCTGATGATGTGTGTTTTAACTGGATTACTCGAAACATATTCGTTATTAATGAACATGCAAAACCCATACTGCGAACATCTTCCTAATAATTTTATAGCATATCTTATGTAACATCATAATTCAAATAACAAAGCCTACGTTTATAATTAAAAAGAAAATACCAAAAGCAAAATGCGGTTTCTGAATTGGAGAAATTCTAAAAACACTTGTAGGTAGAAGGTAGGTAGAGAAACCCTTTGATGTCTAATGTCAGCTACTCAAATACTCCTTTATCAACAAGAACGTAGGTTGTGATATTGATTACTAATAGCGGTTTACTTCACTTTACAATAACAAATGTTGGTAATTGAAGATAGTGTTGCAATTAGAAATGAATTTTGAGGTGGCTAGCAGAAAACTAACAAAATTTCTAAGTTAGTTTTGAATTTCTCCGAAAGTCACGGTTTTATCATAAAGTAGGGAAATATTTCAAAATCACGCAACAACAAGCAATGCCATGTAACGACAAAGTACTCGTCAGAAAATAAAAACATGATTACTATAGTAAAGGTCCGCGCGCACTTGTTCGGTTCGGAACCGTCCGATCGGCAAAAATCAAAATAAAGCTCCATCAAGCTTACAAATGCCACGGCGAAATACATGGAAATTAATGGAATTACGTTGATTTGGTACGGCACCATTCTTTTCGTCCCGTTCTTACCTAGACTGATCGGACTTTCGGAATTTTTTGACATCTGTCGTATACTCGGACTGAACCGAACGGGACGAAACCGAACCGACGTAATGCGCGGGCTGCCATTCATTTCCATCTATTTTGATTGTAGCCGATCGGACGGTTCCGAACCGAACGGAACCGAACCGAACAAGTGCGCGTGCTCCGTAATACGAAGGTCAGCTTCCACTGATTCGCATCGCCCGCATCGCACCCCATACGGACTGGACTGAATCGGATAATTTAACGTCGGCACGGTGCAAACCAGTAAACTCGGTCCCATTTGATATAATGGAAGAAATATTTTTTTCCGATCCTTGCGGTGTCGATAATTCGGACCAGTAGACGCTTACCTTTACTATACAACTACCTTTTCATAAATTGATAATGATTTATTGAAGCTCAAAGTGAGCAAAAACTTTATTGAAAATAAACAAAAGCAAAAATTGACAAAGCAGAAGTAGTTTTACAGTTTTTTGCTTTGTCAATTTTTACTTTTGTTTATTTTCACTGTAGATGCCAGCACCAAAGTTTTAAGTGTTTGTTGATATTTTGATAATCGTTACAAAATGATCCTTGACTCCATTATCGAATGTAGTCGTTTGTGTTAACTTCAATTTTCTGGTTTTCGTGTTTTAGAGCCATGTTTAATTGACTCTTTCGCTTTAAGTTTAAATTTATTTACTTAAAAACTATGGTGCGTTTCATAGTATAGTTATTGTTTTCAATAACTTATTTTGTAATTGTTAAATTGCCTTGATTGGAGTTTTCCAACTTTTTGTATTGTTCTAAGTTGTTATCCACGATGCTTTATATTGCCTAATTGTTTTTTGTTTAATCGAGTTTTAATTAATTTTTTTTTTCAATTTCTGATATGGTTTCTTCAAATTTTTAAATTTTAACTAGTTTGTTCTTGTCTTCGGTATGATTTTACTAACTTTTTTAGGTACCCTTTTATATAGTTGTCTGAAGATGCTGGGTTAGCGAAAACGTTAACATTTTTTCAACAATTACCTACTACAATAAATTCAAAATTCATAGGATAGACAAGGTTTTCAATTTTATGTACGAAGTGTTTTTAACAATTTTTAAAATTTTCACTAGTAATATCCCGAGTGCATGTCAAATTACCGACAATTTTTTTCAAATGCACGAGAGCGCGAATGCGCTCGAGTGCATTTAAAAAAAATTATCGGTAATTTGATATGCTAGAGGGATATTTTACGAGACTATTTCCCGAACGAATTTTTAATTAAATAGCTGATATATTTGTAAATTGATAAATATGTGTATTTGAAGTTATTATGTTTTCCAAAGATCTAGCCTGTACCTGTTCGTAGAGAAAACAGTAGATATTTTTTGTTCCAAAAACTATAGCAACGTGTAAATCCGTGTAAACAAAAAATTAAAACAATAAATATTGTGAAAAATATTGTGCTTATTTAAATGAGTTTTGAACGGTTTGGTAGTGTTTCCTTTGAAGAAATAGACGAAGAAATAGAAAACATTATACCGGTAAACACTAGAAAATCAAAATTAAGTTCTTGGAAACAATTCGAGAACTTAAAACTGATCCTTAAAGATTATGGTTTCAATATGAAGAGAAAAGATGGTGCAGACTATAAAGAGGGGGTGATTAAAACCCATTGGAACACAGTTGCGAAACTATTACAAGAAAAATATAGGAAGGAATTTAACGTATTATTTGATCCTTTCAAGGATGCAGTATTTGAATGTGCACGAAAATCTAGGGACGCAAAAAGGAAAAAACTACAAGCACTTCCACAGAAGAGAAAAACCAGTGCTGCAAGCATGACGAAAGAAGAATACCGCAAAATAGTCGAGCTATATGATGAAAACACCCCAGATGGTCTTCAAAAGAAATTTTTTCATGTAGCATCACTTGAGCTTGCATGGAGGGGCGGTGAGGCTGTAAAATGTTTAGTGAATTTTTTCAAAGAAGAGAAAAATAATTCAGGAGAGGCAACCGGTCGGATTATTTACGACCCAGTTTTCAGCAAAACTTCACAAGGAGGTGCAGCACGATTAGAGGAGAAGAAATGGCTAATTCAAAATTTTCAAAACCCGGACAAATGTCCCGTAAGGTATTTTGCTAATTTATATAATCATTGATAGTTGATCGCTAAATCATGATTGTGATTGTTTTAGATTATTCAAGAAGATGATGGAAAAAAGGGGAAAGAACATAACAACCAACCGTTTATTCCTCGCTGTCAATCCAGCATGGATGAACGACTCCTCAGTTGGTTTTTTCAAGAATTGTCCAATTGGCAGAAATGAGCTATCAAAATGGACCAAATCAGGTGCAGAACAAATCGGACTTGACACCAAAAACGTGAAATTCACTAACCATTCAAACCGATCTACGGCCGTTTCTAATCTTGCAAAATCTGGCGTGGGAGAGCACCAAATAACTAAAACATGGCAGCATTTACTCAATCAGGTCGTATTTACAAGTTGATCGCGAACATCATGCTTCAATAATCGAAAAAATACGAGGAAATTCAACATCCTTACAAAAACAAGATATTTGCAAACCCAGCACTTCTACATCAACTACAGAAGAAGAAATGACCGTTCAAGAGCTTAATAATACTAGCAATAACAATAATTACTATAACTGTACTTTTAATATTTCATATTAATACTTTTGTTAAAAGTAAACTAAAAACTAATTATAATTATGTTGATGTTCCAATAAATATTCTTCCCAAACGATTTTAGCTATTTTAATTGTAAAAAGAATAAAATAAATATAAAACTTCTGCCAAATTCCAAAAGAAAAGTAACAAATTACCGAAAAATGTACTAATCTAAATTATCGGCAATTTGCAGGAGTCAAATTATCGGCAATTTGCACTAGTGCAAATTATCGCTGTAATTCGCATGTGATTGGTTCAACGTCAAAAATTAAAGCCTTCTGATTGGTCAAAAAATAGTGAGGGAAATAGTCATATACAGTGAAGTCCATTTATTATGCAATATAGGCATGTTGCAAGTTAATTGGTGTACGCACTTTACCATTGGAATATAGGCAACCCATTATACACTGCTAACCTCTCTTGCCCCTGCCTTCTGATGAATTTAAATTTTCAATTGTCAGGAATGTATTATTATTATTGTTTTGTTACCTATTAAATTTTTTTTAACTAAGAACATGTTTTATTTTGAGGTTAAACTTTCATGTGTTGCTGATTTTGGTTAGATCATAGATGGTTAGATAAAAAAAAAACTAGCTAACTGTATAATGGGTTGCCTATATTCCAATGGTAAAGTGCGTACACCAATTAACTTGCAACATGCCTATATTGCATAGTAAATGGACTTCACTGTATAATACTACTAGTAACTACGAAATATCCGACAATTTTTGGACAGTATGTAAGAGTACTTGATGCGCGATAATTCGCTATTCGTCCTTCGGACTCATAGCGAATTATCCTGCATCAAGTACGAATACGTACTGTCCAAAAATTGCAGGATTATTTCGTAGTTACGAGTAGTATTCGGAGGACAATTTGACGAACCAAATTTAAATTTTTATTGTTTCAAATCAGATTAATAATAATTTTCTTCGTAACCATGGTTTTATATACAAACCAGACAAAAGTCAAATTTAATTTTTCTTTCTACCTAAGTATTTTGTGCGTAGGTACTTTGTGATATTTTCGGTAAATGGAAGCAAAACGGGTTCAACAGAGTACACTTGAAGAGATAGAGGAAGCTGTAGAAGGTAAAACGCCCAAGAATACTGTGAAATCTCACACTTCGGTTTGGAAGCAGTTTTTTTTTGACAGAAAAATTGTCGCTGAAATTTTGTACTAGTCCTAAATATCCGAGAATATACAAATTTGGAGTGCGCTGATTGGCTTGTCAAGTCGCTAAAACGCAACCGCATTGGTCAGTTTAGGGTGTGTCAAATTGTCTTTTATAATTGAAGAGTGTAAATTCAAAAGGGCCTAAGTGCCAATCTTACTGATATTGAGTTAAGGTCGTAAACGTGCTCTATTAGCTAAGCCCAATAAAATACAAAGTGGGCTATGTGCCATTAGTTGTGGTGGGGGATATGCGAGCAGGCAAAGTTGGTGATAGGTCTTAACTCCGCATCTGTTTTAAAGCAAAAGGGTCTAAGTGCCATACAAAACACATGCATTCATATTCAAAATGGAGTTCACGGAAGCACATGTGGGTGAAAATAGTGTAGAAAATCGAAAATTGAAATATTTGGCTTTCTACGAAAATCTGATAGTAGACAACGAACAACAAAAAACGAAAAGTAGTGGTGAACAACAAAAAAAAAGGAAAATAGTTAGACCCTTTTGTACCGAACTTAGATACTTATTTATGTACCTTCCAAGAATTAGCTTCTTTTTCATTAAGTATATTATATTTTTTGCGTTAAGTTTTTCATTTCTATTTTGTGTTATGGTTATGTTGTATACCTATGTATTTTGAAATATAGTTATTTTTTATACAAGACGATAAAATTATATTTTATCGACAAGCGGAAAGTGTTAATTCACGAGCGATGAAATCGTGAGTGAATTAATTTTCGCGAGTCGATAATTAAATTTTATCGTCGTGTATAAAATTCTATTTTTTTCTATAGCGGATGTTAAAAAAATAAGAAAAATTTGTAAAAAAAACAATTTAAAATTAGATTATATTAAACCCGAAAATCTCAGTAGCAAAGGGGTCCATTCGGTTTCCATGGAGTTTCCAGAAAATTAAAGTACTTTATCTATCCTTGCGGTTAAAGTGATACTTTATCTACCCTTGCGGTTAAAGTAATACTTGATCAACTATTTTAGTCGAACAAAGCACACTTTAACATCTGCTATAGAAAAAAAATAGTTTTTAATCGTGGAAATTTATTTTTTTAATGTTAAACAATTTTTTGTGTTTTACTCAGAATTAACATTTCGGCACTTGTGTCCTTTTGAATTTACACTCTTCAATTTAAAATAAAGCAGTAACTCGTTCAAAATTAATGTTTGGTACGTACACTACCGTTTCAATATTAAATTGTATAATACCGTGATGTGAAAGTCACACGAATCATTTTCACACTTTAAAAATACCATTCATCAAATAAAACGAAAAGCTTACTTCATGATTATGCATGGTGTGAATAAACAGCATCAGTACATCGTCTCGCTTCTTGTTTATTTCAGTGAGTATTAAATTTAGATTTATGGTTGTAATTGTATTTGTCGTTTTAATTGTTGCTTACTCGTCGTTGTTGCCAAACTGAACTACCCCATCATTAATTAACAAGTTTAATTAATGCTGCGCTTGACGCGCTAGCGTCACTTGATGATAATTTACATAAGAGGTTTTCGTGCAAGAATAAAATTACTGTCAGTATTTTAAATTTAGATGTGGTTTTGCTTAAAACAGGTAGTAAATAGAAAGCAAAAAAATTTACACAAGTTTCATACCTACCCTTTTTTTGTTGATATACCACGTTAAATTTACAGCAGGATATGAAGGTGGAGACGTACAGTTACCTCTCAACGTGTAACCAATTTCGTATGAATCTTTTTCTATCTTCATCTGTGGTTCTCCTTTGGGTACATCTGAAATTAAAATTAACTTTTAGCAATTTATTTATACCAATTCGCAATATGCTACAGTTCAACAGAAGTTGGATGGTTATAGCGAACTGCGTAGAAGAGCAAGAGAGAACCCAAGTTTTTCAACAGCGAGTGACACTGCTGGTAACTGTGTTCTCTCTCTTGTTTACCACTGAGCATCCACGAGCTAGAGGGCATCCAAATATCCAATTTCTGTTGAATTGTACAAATTACTATGTTGGACAAGAATAATATTATCTGTTAGTTTGTATTTGTAAATAGACAAACAAACTATACAGAAACTAATCACCCACTTTTGCAATTTAAACTACATAAATCTTAGGTTTAAACGATTGCCAGTTATAACATAACACTTAAACATGCTACTTTTCTGTACTGTGAAACAAATAACTGTTGTTTATTATTTACTTTTTAACTAATAAATATTAAATTGCGACATTAGATTGCAAAAAACGTGGTAAGTTTAAAAGAAGGTGTCCAAAACATATGAGGCGCCATTGTTACCAGTAATTTCTGAAAAAAACATGCACATAAGCCGAAATGGCTAGGGACTTTTCGACTTTCGACTATTTTGCATGCTGATTCACTCCTAAAACTGCTACGGTCGACTTTCCTAGCACCAGGTATATTGTGTCTGTTACATATTAATCAAAGATGGCTTGTGGCAATCCCAGCCTGAAGTTAGGTTCATGCACCCGCGATTTACTATTTGCAAAATGCCATTTTTTCATTGGTTATATTTGAATTTGGATCCAAATTTAACCAATGAAAACGAAAATCATGCAAATTATACATGACCTAGCATTAGCACACTAGGCAATGCCGTATTGTCATGAAGGAAACCAAATTGGTGGGTTTGTTTGAGATTAATTCATAAGGATTTACTGTCACCACAGTTAAATAATTAGTGAGATATGGGATTGAAACTAAAATTTCATCAAAGCATTGTCGCATAAAATAAATACCTTTGCCGTTTCTTTGCTTTATCTACTTTGTAACATGTTTCAACAGTGATTTTGCTTTATTGAACTGACGCTATAACATGGAATGCAGTTGAGTTGTAATAATGGTAACTGAAATCTGAATATTAAATTAAATTATTTATTAAAATGTTGTACTAGTGCACATAAATGTCATTTCAACATTCAACTTCTGTGTTAATATTTGTTTGTAAGGAATAAATTTCTAGAACGTATTGTCTTTACATTGTTCTATATCTAAACAAATTTTGCCCATAATATCAATGAAACAACCGTCTTTACGCCGTTGTATATGTATGTTACAATGATAACTACGCTACTCAAAGTGCTAAATAACCTTTACCAATGCTAGCTGTATTTCCATCAATGAATCTCTAATTACATAACATGGTTTGTTCGTTAGCTAAAATTCATCAACTACCTGAGCTTTTGAACACATAGGTACGCAGCAGGGGTGCTGTGCTTTGTATGACAAACCCAGCAACTTTGATGCTTTGTGCATAACTAAGTAACATACTTTACTTTAGATTAATTTGTCTGCAATAGAAGTGCCTCCGGGCATGACAGGTAGAAATCTAAGATATACACAGATTAAAGTAAATGTTACATCACCGTAATATTGGTAGGTACTACAGATAGATTCATGCAATTCAATACAAACAATATTTAGTTTTGAGTTAATTATAAAATATAAAATCCATGGAGACTGTGGTTTGGAATTACCATAAATTGCAAAATCACTCCTTTCCACTTTTTAGTTTAGAAAGCCTAAACACATTTCGTGTACTAGGTTCCCATCTTTAGTTACGTACTAAGGTAGGTACCACCTAGTGTTAAATTATATTAGAACTACTGAGTCGTTACGCGGTCGGCCTAAAATATTTATTTAAAGGTAAAGATTTACTAATTTACAGTGAATTGTTTGAAACACCCCTCTTCTTATACTACTTACTTACTCTAATACAAAAGATCATTAAATTCTCTATGCAGGTAAGCGTAAACAAAATTAAAAATAGATATCTAACATATTTGACGTATAGCTCAGCCGACATAATTAGGATGAATGCAATTCAAGAACAATACAATTATTGGTACATCATTCTGTTTTGCATTTTGTCCCAATGTTGTTAAAGGAATTGAGGTAACAATAGTAATTAGAAATGTTTAAAAAGCCCGCTATAGTATATTATGGTGAAAATGCAAATCAAAATCTTTGGAACTTCTCAATTATAACTGCACAAAAAGCGACCACAATGCTAATTAGAACTAGTTTCTAAACATAGGTACTCAAGAATAACAGACTTGAATCGTTTGGAATATTATCAATTTAGGAAATCAGAAAAAGTTAACAAAAAGACAAATGTTGAACTTTTTGATCGTGACAGTACTCTTATCACTAAAAAAATTAGCAATTAACATAACTCTGACTCTACACCTCATTCAAATTAATATATAACTTCAGTTAACCCGTATAGAAGTAAACAAACTTTCCGCAATGTTAAATATTTTACTGTCACTAATGCAGCAACTCGCTCATCACGAGATAGACATTAGAATATAATATCAAAGGAAAGAGAAAATAAGATAGACCAGCCATAATATGGAGAAAACAGGTAACAGGTGAATGTGGTAATGTCATAGGCGTAAACCAAATTTAGGCAATTGATCATTTGCCTAGGTATAAAAGTTTCAAATCAATGTCCTGATTTTTCTGCCCGTATGATGTTGTAGTCGTAGGTAGTAGGTAATTTAAACGCCTTTGAGGCTTTCTTAATGGCTTCACTGTTTAAATATTCCAATATGTTTAAAATAATGTTTTCGAATTGATTGGAAATTCGTTTCATTTTGACAGATTAAAATACTGACGTTTGTGAAATTATTGTATAAATAAGTTTCGACATTGTTTTTTCTGTTTGATCCGATTCGAATTGGATAGAGAGGGACATAATTTTCCTCTGGGGTAATAATCATACTATAGTATACCTTGTAACTAATATTTATGAAAAAATACAATTAATATACGGTGTTTATTTTGGATTATTGGTAAATACATAAAAGTGTAACAGTCGTGTTTAACATACGAAACACGTCACATATGTCAATTATTGAATAAAATACCCAATTCGTTCATATTAGTGAAATTTAGGTGGTTATAATTTAACTTTAAAAGATTGTACCTACATCTTTGTTAATTCTTATTTAAAAGAAAATGTTGGAACAACTTTTTCAAACGGTTGAGCAAAAAGTTTGATTGGTTTAATGAAGATAAAGGTCTCCTACAATCGACTGAAGGATTACTACTACCATTGAATATACAATATTCAATGCTACTACTTTATAATAATTGTGCCCCAATAATGGTATTGACGCGTTCAAAATTTGTACGTCAGCTGTACGCATTTATATAGGTTTATATTCCGCTGTGTTATATTTTGTGTAAATAGTGTAATATTCGAATATACAATCAATTATTATCTTTTAATGTCAGAAAGTTTATTTCGTCAGAAAAGTAAGGGAAAGAATATAGCAGGGAAGCACATTGTCCACATTAAAATAATATAGGTATTTTTAAATGTCCTATGAGACATGCGTAAACTATTCAAAACGCTCAAAAATTTTTAATGAAAGAAACTTCCTAATTGCTCCATTTAAAAAGACATATTTAATAATAATAATAATAATAATAATAATAATAATAATGTCTTTTATTAGGCATAGCGCCCACCCCAGCATACAAAAATAAATTTATAATATATAATAATAAAATAAACTCAATACATACTACTCAGAGCAATATTAATAGTAGATGACTGGTGGCACTACAACCCAAAAGGGCGAAATTCAGATATACAGGGTGATCAAAAATGATTGAACGTGCCGCTTCATACTGATTTTTTGTTGTCCGCTTACTGCTGCTGTCGGTATTTAAATAACCTTGGTAATTTCAGTGGTGTAGACATTGTAATTTAAATGACAGATGGAAATGACAGATGGAAAATAATGCGCAAGACACTGAACAGATGTAAGTATTGATAAACAACAGACTGTTTGACAAAACGGAAAGCATTTTTGATAGTAATTGGACCGACTAGCGGCCATGTGACCTTCAATCATTTTTGATCACCCTGTATTTCGTATAGAAACAATAATCAACCACTCTGTACAAGAGGTGAAATGTAGAAGAATTTATAAGACAACTAATAACGGAAATATCCTTTAAAAAAAGAATTAACAATAGTTCTGTACTCGAAATAAATTGTGTTAGAAAGAACAGCAAGAGTTTCAAAACTCATCAATGGCACACAAGTATATCCGTGGCGATAAAAAAAGAGCGACCAAGTTTTCCAAAGCAGCTTACGTTTGCCTCATTGATATGACGAAAGTATTTACCGCAAAGTAGAGTGGGGTAGTGGAGTAATTGAAGAGAAACATGCACCACGCAAATGATGCTAATATCTGATCAATTTTTATTATGAAATAATTCATTATTAAACCACAACTAAAAGGTTAATATTAATCAATATACGCATTTCCATCCAATGATTAGTAGCATAAGACAGGAAGGTTGTTATTGCAACAAAGTAGCTAATCAGTAGACAATGCTGCAGTTTGCTTTACTAACAATATATTAGTTACATCCCAAAATTAAGGTGTATGGTATCAGCATAGTCTAAATATGCTTATTTAGTCTACAGTATTAGCTAATTAGAAATCCATAGCACTGCAGATATACCTTGAAATTCCTTAGAACGTCGATTGCAACCATGAAACTTTAGAAAGCAATCTGGGAAATGTGTAAATATGTGTAAGACTACTGCTAATAAGTCGTCATTATATGAAATTATGATTAAAACGTGTTTGGAACGTGGAATGCTGCCCAGTCTACTTTAGGAATGGGAAAGCGCCAGGTTGTATTAAACATGTGGAAGAGGACTGCTAAAGCAGCCTCGCCAGATTTCCCGTTTGCTGTGGTAGAAGGAGCCCTGCTAGCACGGGTGGGTAACGGTTATACCCCACGATAGGCACAGATAGCTACCCAATCCTACAGCACTTGGGGGGCACCGGTGTGGCAGTGGAAATAATGTGAGGTAGGGCAGGAATCGCACGTCAAGAGATGCGTGGTTCCAGCGGACACTCATCAAACGTGTCAATTGTGCGGCAATGAAGTCTGCAAAACACGACATGAGTAGCGAGTGGTTATACAAGAAAGAGAGCTCACCAGAGCTGGGACATGGGCACAGTGTGATCTGGTAGTAGGTCGTGAGATCTACGCAGAACTTTGGGCCGAATTGAGTACCTACGGCGGGGTCAAGTGTGAGACATTTGTAGGTTGGTCTCGGTGGGGCAGTGATTGACTTCGGTCTTTGTGTGGCCGGGCCATTCGGGTTTGTCTTTACCATAATTAAGAAGTCAGTTGCGTTAGGCTAGCGGCCCGTATCAGGGCGAGAAAGGTTGTGCGTGACCGTAACCTTACCCAATGCGAACGGGAGTACGGTATTCCAATAACCGCCGTATACCCTAGTAGTATAAGTAGTTGGGCATACGATCTAGGTCGGCGTCCTCAAAGGTACATCTGCGAAGGTAGGTCATATGCTTCAATTCCAGGTGCACTCCTAACTTTATAAGTAATAAAACACGAATGGTTGATAGTAAAATCGGTGCCAGTAAACGCACTACTGTTAAATTATCCGCTCCAGTCTAGTCCGTGCACTGCGCACGATGCGGACCAGTGGACATGTACCCTTTTTTTTCAATTTCAGGAGTTACTAAATCCAACACTTCTTGAAACTGTGCTCGACTAAGTCTAAAATATTCCTTAAATTTTATTTCGTTATCTTTCAAATGGTTTAGGATTAACACTTTGTAGGTGCCTTCGGTTTGTCGCTTTTTCACTAAAGCGCTGCTTTCACTTCTTTCGTCTAACGTTGAAATTAAAAGTAAATCTTCAACATCTTCTTCGTTTTCTAACAGCAGAGCCAACGCAATATTTCTCTTTCGGGTGTCCATTGCAAAAAACTGCACAGAAGTCCCAATACGAAACTGCACTAAAGTAAAAACGCAGTGCGTCTAGGTCTAGAAGATAGACCACATGAGGATGCGCAGTCCGCATGCGGATCGGCGATGCGGACTACGCAAGCGGAGTGCGCGTTAAGATAGACCGTAGCTTAACTCGACGTCCGCGTCTCCTTCAAACATACATTGCTCCTTTATGAGAAGGAAGATATCCGTATGCTGCACTGCACTACTGATGGTTCAAAGTAGATTGATAGAAACGGCAATATGATTTATAGAAGGTGCAACAAGGATAACAGATAAGAGGAATTAATGCATTGTTGCGTTGGTTACTTACTCTTGTTTTGTTTTATGAAGTAACCAATTACCGATTACCGTGCTCCAAATTATCAAGTGCATGCGCAGAAAATATTAGTTCCTATTACGAGTATATGTCTATCTTTGTCAATCATCTTTGAACCAATTTCAAGCGGTAGTATGCTCTTTCCATAAGTAGTGTAGTGTATGTTCGAAGGTTCCGACGCACAGAAGCTAAAAGGTCGTAAGTTGGAAAGTTGGATATAAATGTAAAATTTGCAATGTGCCTTCCCGTAACATCGGTTGTTTCATCTACACAAACCAAATATAATTGTTTGACACAATCTTTCTGATTTTTGTATTTTCTCCTCATACCGTCGCGCCATGCAAGTCCTTGAATCAGTTCTCCAGGACATTACCGTCTCTTTTGCGTATATTTCTAAAATCATTTTGAATTCCGGAACGACTAGTAGGTTGTTCAAAGGGTTGTTCACTGGTCCGCATCGTCCGCACCGCACGGATCGTAAAAAATATTTGTTGCATTATATCAAATAGGAATAAAGGTTAATCTATAAAATCACAAGGTGGTAAATTGATTTTCGCACCACAAATCATTTTTGTTAAAATGATTATTTTAATTATCATGATAACAATAATAGTATGTTTTCTGAAGCACGAAAACTTGCATTCAATAACAAAAAACATTAAATATGCATTTTCCTAAACCTAATAATAATCTGATTATGGTAAGTTTTATATAGCAAACCTAGTATTTAAATTTTCATGAATAAAGTAAAAATAAACAGTTCATATTTTTTATAAAATTAACATTTTCCTTAAACTATCCTTAAAGCCTAAATCCTCTTAACTTGACCATTGGTTGTTCAAACTACATCCGCTTTCGTTTACGTAAGCTGCTTAACTACTTAGGGGACTTCCTTGATAAATACTCCACCAGTGCTGAATTTTCAAATAGAAAGTGTTCCGCTTGTCAAAACAGAATACGTTTTCCTGCAGTCCTGCAAACTTACACGATGTTTAGCTAGGTATATATTTTTCTATACATATTATAAATACATAATTCTTTGTCGATTCCTATTTATTAAGTCGAATATCGCATCTCTAATAGCTAATCAACTGAGACCTCTTGATGGATAGGCTATTAGCTGGTGTATAGAGGTTTAGCTTTAGAAACGCTCGCCTGATTGTGCAAGTGGTCTTGGATCAGAGCAGGCAGTGTTGCAAACAGATAATACACAGAAAATAAATTTGAAACAGTAGCAAGAAGTATCCCATGGAGTTAATGCAGGGTCGTCTATTACAATGCGCTATATTATATAGCAGGGATGGCCAACAAGTCGATTTTTGGTCGATCGCAGCCGACATGAGATGTTTTCAAAATGCAAGGGCGTGACTCAGAAATAAAAGGTTGTGACTTCCGACTCACGATTGCATGTTGGTTTGATACCCCCGGTTTGATACCCCTCTTTCACATCGTCATTTATTGCTCCCAGTTTGAATGTGCTAAATATCAAGAATTTTAGGAGGTAGATCGCGGCATTGGTTTAGGAATAAAGTCGATATCAGATAAAAACAAGTTGGTCACCCCTGTTATATAGGATATCTATATAATAGTTCAAAGAAACTCTCTAGGTGCAAATTAAAGCAATTACGCTATAATGTTGTTATGCGGTTACAGTTACAGCCCTCATTTCAGTTGTAACATAAAATGATTGATTATTTTGAATTATATTTACTGTAATCCTATAATTTTAAGGTATGTAAGTAAAAATAAACTAAATTGCCCAGACTTAACACAATGTTGTAAATAGAGGTTGACGGTTTTGTCATCGCGAAAAAAAACGGAACTACTAACGAGAGATCAATAAAAAAACCAATTAGGGCATCAGGCTGTGAAATTGAATTATTTTAAATTGGTACTGTAGCCACATCCACAGAATGACATTTCTGACATGAAAATTTAAAACTGAACGCTCTTGTCTAAGTTTTTTATTTGATTATCGAATTATTAAAATATTATTATCAAATAAAAAACTTAAAAACTTAGACAAGAGCGTTCAGTTTTAAATTTTCATGTCAGAAATGTCATTCTATGGATGTGGCTACAGTACCAATTTAATATAATTCAATTTCACAGCCCGCCCTAATTGGTTTTTTTATTGATCTCTCGTTAGATGGGGCTACTAAAATTTCCTTTAAACCACACTTTTTAGATCTGTCATCAAAATTTACGTCAAATATCTTACTAGAATATCGTGCACACGAACTGTATAAGTCAAAATTCCCTAGAAAGTGTAGGTACATCATGGGGGCCCTCATGGTAGAGTCATTTTCTGAGTTACGCTGTCAAACAAACAGCAGTCCATTTAAGTTAGTGGCACATACCCACTCGCTAGGCAAAACGTACTTAACTAACTTAACTTAAACTTCTCAGTTCGCATAGTTTTTCACCAAATAATCTATGCGGTTAATTTCAAAATGATTGCCAAATTAAATTTAATAAGGTACAAAATTACATAGACGCCTTGTAAGAGGAAGGGGTTAGAAATTATTGCTGCTCTCGGCATTTACAGGTATCTATTAAAAAGTCAAATATTTTTCACAAAATGATATAAGATCTTTTTTAACTCAAATTAACGAACGTTTAATTTTTATATAGCCTAATAAGCTTAAAGATGTCGGTTTGTGAAATGTAATATTATACAGGGTGTTTCTTAAATGGCGGACACGGAGAGCACTACGCGATTCTCATCTTAAAACTGAGTTGAAAAAGTATAGGCGATTTTATCCTAATGTATTTAGTTTCCGAGTTATTCGCATTTTAAAAATTTTAAATTTGACAACATTGCGCATGCTTGCACGGACTTTGTTTTAAATGTTTGGTGTTTTAATAAGGCAGTATGAACAAGTTTCCTAGGTAATAACCTCATAGCTACAATGCACTGTTGCAACATATTGAAAAAAAATTTAACAACAGATATTTATCAGAAAGAATGTCTTCGGAGGAAGGAATACAACGTATAAAAAATTTCAAATTTATTAAGATTTAATATTTGATTGATGAACAATGCGGAACGGTTAAAATTTACCCGTTTTTCCAAAGCATTAAGGAATTGAATCTCAATCTTTGACGGAGAATAACTCTGAAACTAGCGAAGATCGGGCATTATTGTATTATATTTTTCCAATTGGTATCTGGAGGGGAATGTAGTACTGTGCTCCGTGTCCGCGATTTAAGAAACACCCTGTATATGAGGGCAGATTTCTACACTGTGTGAAAACTTACTTACGGATACATGAGCTCCTGTTGAAAACCGAAAATCTTCCAAAAACAATAATAGTTATCAGCTTACAAATGTATATTTCCAAATAGAGCAAACTGGTTAGAGTAGAATCTCTCTCGTAAGCAGTTAAGTGAAGAATGGGAGAGAGTTAAGTAGCTGTTTTTGTAACTATTAATAATTTTTAGTTTCTCTAAAAGTTATTTTACTCAAATTAAAATAAAATCCTCACTTTAGAGTGCTCGCGCAGTAGACATCGTCGGCCGCTCCGCGCCGTTAAGGTCCGCGCGCACTTGTTCGGTTCGGAACCGTCCGATCGGCAAAAATCAAATAAAACTCCACCAAGCTAACAAATGTCGCGGAAATACATGGAAATTGCTGGCATTACGTTGATTCGATATGGCACCATCCTTCTCGTCCCGTTCTTATCTATAGACTGATCGAACTTTAGGAATTTTTTGACATCTGTAGTATACTTGGACTGAACCGAACGGAACGAAACCGAACCGACGTAATGCGCGAGCTGCCATTCATTTCCATGTATTTTGATTTTTGCCGATCGGACGGTTCCGAACCGAACGGAACCGAAACGAACAAGTGCGCGTGCTACTTTAAGTTCGCGTCTAATAGTATGCTCCTAAATGTCCCAGCACGGAAACTATACACATCTTGAACACATGCACTAAGCAGAGCAGAATGTACCTGTTGTTAACAGAAGAAGAGATTAACTAAGTAGTTATTTATTTGCAGCTGCGAAACTGTTCAACAAGTTATGTTCCCTTTTACAGGTCTGATGATTATTTTAAAATATCTATTATTTGCAAAGATTCAATACATGCAAGATGTCCTATTAGGCACTATCGGAACCCCCATATTGTTCTATACTATACATCAAATTTAGCAACATGTCTCTAAAAAATCTCATTCCCCTTAAGCAAAATAATGCGAACCTCATCTAGTGAAGGAAACAGTTGTGCGACTACTAAATGCTGGTCTCTTTCACCGACCCCATCTATTCTCAATAATGTCAGTGTGATTTAATCAAGAATAGTGTAGCAATGGCCAAAATAGGTCACAAGAGAGATATTTTTCCTTTCTTTACTTCTACTAGACAAAAAAGCGAATTACACTGCACTATATAAAAAAGAGCGCAACCAGATAAAAATCTAAATTTACGATTCCCTTTTTAGAAACGCCTGATGAATATAATATCGTTGATGATAGATGTTCTGAATCTACTGCACATTCCAAGCCCTGATTTCGTTTTTATTTAAGCTGATTTCCCTGGGGGTGGAGCTCTGTGGTCACATATGGACCAATTACCCCATAACTTCTAGCTCGTTGACCACAGTCATAAATCTAAAAAATTGGTTCTCCCATACTGTCTAAATTCTGGTTTTTAGTCTTCCTATTTTAAATGCAATTCGGTATTTATCGCTGGGTAAACAAAACGACATTGTTAAAGAAAAAAATGAGTTTTGTCCTCCCAAAATTTATAACATCATTAAAATAATTAAAATACCGACATAATGGAGAATCGCACACAGAAATAATACCTAAGTTAGAAACATAAATACCTATTTGGAATAATGACATTAGTTTCTGAATTTACAGAAACGGAATTATTACTAAAGCAACACTAATAGTGCTAAAAATAGTTATTTTTTATACAAGACGATAAAATTATAGTTTATCGACAGGCGGAAAGTGTTAATTCACGAGCGATGAAATCGCGAGTAATTAATTTTCGCGAGTCGATAATTAAATTTTATCGTCGTGTATAAAATTCTATTTTTTTCTATAGCAGATGTTAAAAAATAAGAAAAATTAAAAAAAAACAATTTAAAATTAGATTATATTAAACCCGAAAATCACAGTAGCAAAGGTTTCCATTCGGTTTCCATGGAATTTCCAGAAAATTAAACTACTTTATCTATCCTTGCGGTTAAAGTGTTACTTTATCTACCCTTGCGGTTAAAGTAATACTTGATCAACTATTTTTAGTCGAACAAAGCACACTTTAACATCTGCTATAGAAAAAAATATTTTTTTTCAAAATTCAACCTAATCGTAACAACACTTTAGCTATTGGTGAGTTCTGTGTAAATTATAAATTACCAAAATCAGATATTAAATAATTAAGCAAAAGTGATATAATAATTAATGAAATTTTTTAATAAAATTACAGTTACTAACAAATGAATTTCAGATATACCGTTGCTGAAGAATATGTATTTCATCGATCATCTTCCTCTGACAGCCTCTGAAATGCTAATCAACGTTATTTATTAATAGCAGTCAAATTCTGACATTTTCAGTTCGACGAATACTTGCTTACTAGCAGCGAGGATAACAAGAAATTAAACTCGGATATTTATTGCCGAAGAAACTCCGTTATCGCCATTAATTAAAATAGTAATACTAATAACTTATAAGCTCTTGTTTAAAACGAATTCATCCATATCCATTGCTTGGTAATGGATAGTACGTACTAGTTAACCATAAATCTGCTAACTTAATTATTACAACTATTTTCCACTCAGTATTTATAGAATTAAATTTTTCTGCGTTTAGAAGATTAGAAAAAAAAAGTTAAGTTTAACCTGTAATACGCTAGTAATCGCAACAGAATCAAACCGTAATGAGCATTCAATATTTTAAATTACTTATATAAAAAAAATTAATTCAAGGTATCACGAACCTACTTAACGTTTAGCAAGATTCATTTAAAAATCAACAGGAAAGTATACATTCAACTCAGTTATGGCGTTTGAACATTTAAAATTAACCTTAGAAAAACACATAAACATAATTTTTGATTCATAATACTTACTAATAACATACATGTACCCAGTTTCAATGTTCGTGAAAAAATTTGGGGAGTCTGTTGAAACTTCACATCGATATCGACCTGATACTTCAGGCTGAACATTTCTAAGGACGACCTCATTAGGATTGGACTTGCTGAGCTGTAACATAATAATAACAGGTAGTTATGATAACATCATACATGTTTTAATAAATTAATTTATTATATAAACTAAATAATTACTGTAATTGATATCAATTATATCAGTTGCAGATATTTTTAGAAAGTTTAGTTATTCTTACATCCACATCAATTCCTGGTAGTGGGAACACTTGCGTATTTGGCAGTTCTTTTGGTAAGTATCGGTAAAATTCACTTTGTCCTTTATACCACTTGACAGTATATAAAGGTTCGCCTTCTAAGTTGTAGCGGCACTGCAGTGTGACAGTATCTCCCACGGTGGCTGCTTGAGGTACTGTTACCGACACATCTTTTAAGCCCATTGTTACTGAAAATTAAAAAATTGAAATTAGGTTTAATATTTATTCGAATATACGTATATCAAAAATCACTTATAGGCACCTATACAAATGTTTTTGATGTGCAGCAGTTGTAAATTATATTATAAGTACATATTATATACAGGGTGTCTCAAATGGAGTAGGATAGTATGGGTATCTTCGTTATTATTGAAGATAGACATTCGGTTAAATGGGAAATGTTTTGCAGTTTCTCATACTGATTCATATGCCGATTAGAAAAATTAGAAATTTTCTGTCGTTCAGTTGTTATATTGATAAAACTGAAAAATGCGTATTTTTAAAAAGTGGAATATTTGCGTAATTTTAATATTTAGGAAGAAAGTTACTAGGTAGGTTCGATTAATTCAATTTTTTTTCAAAATGGTGGTTTTCAAGATATTGATAGCAACTTTCTTATTTTAAATGGGCGCCATTTTATTTTTTTACAGACATGGGTTGCATTCTTTTTTTATGGTTTCAACGATGTATAATAAAGTTTTACACTGAATTTACTGATGTTTTAATTTGCAGGCGAGTTGGCCATGAAAACAAATGACATGAAACAAAATTTATTGAAAATTATTGGTAAAGCATGTTGCACCTGAAAATACAAATATCATAAATCTCTCAATCAAAAATTTCACAACAAATGTTCAAAATGGTGACCATTGTTAGCCAGACATAATTGGCACCTTCTTAATACAGAGGCAGTTACCTACTTTGCGCAATGTGTTTCGACTAATAGAGTAAAGTCGCCGATTGTGGAATACCATTTTTTTTATTGAAAAAAATAATAGAAATAATTCATTTAAAAATCTGATTTTATATATATAGGTTGTGACAACAGTTCTTAATATGTTGTTAAAATTTAATACTGATTATATTACGGCTTTTCGCGTTTCATCGATTTTTGTTCAAAATTGACCTTTTTTTTAAGTGCAAAAATGGGTTGGTAATGTGGAATAGACTGTAAATTGTTTAAGAACAAGTTTATTTTTTAAAATATTTTATAAATGTTGTATAAATGAATTTTTGTTATAGATATAAAATGTTTTTTTCTGTAGCAAACCATTAACTACAACCAGTAGTCAGAATGGATTTTAATGTGGAATAGTTCCACAATAGCTAGCACCTTATGTGGGCTATTCCACATTAAAGCCCCCTTTAGTATTCCACAATGAAGAACTCATTGCATTACAATTCCAACTTCAGTAAATCCGATAAAACGTTACTTATTAGGGTTGAAATACTTAGTAAGGGTTTTGTACAGTCACACTTTAAGTTATTGTTTTCGATACTGTAGTATTTTAAATAGTTAAAATAAAAACACAATTAAAGTTCTTTTAACCTACCTCAAAAATTCTCACTTCTCCCAACAGGTGTTTTAAATTTTTTCTGAGATTGGGTTCGGATCTTAATATGTGGAGGTAACATTAAAGGTATGTACACTCCAGCGAGTGTAATATTTTGTGACTAAAGTAGAGATGTCCCTACAAGTTCGTCCAAAAAGGGGGTATTCCACATTTGTAACCCTATTCCACAATCGGCGACTTTACTCTACCATTAAATGCTTCCTACACCTCTTAATAAATAATTAATAATAAATTAATTATAATTAATAAATAATAAATTTTGTTTCATGTCTTTTGTTTTCATGACTATAACTCGACTGCAAATTAAAACATCAGTAAATTCAGTGTAAAACTTGATTTAAACATAGGTTGTTAAACATCGTTGAAATCAGAAAAAAAAATGCAATCCATTTCTGTAAAAATAAAATTGCGCCCATTTGAAATAAGAAAGTTGCTATCAATATCTTGAAAACCGCCAAATTGAAAAAAAATTTATAAACGTTTATAAATCAGGCTAATCGAACCTAGTAACTTTTATTTGAAACTTTTCTCTATTAATATTAAAATTACGCAAATATTCCACTTTTCAAAAATACGCATTTTTCAATTTTTTCAAGATAACAACTGAACGACTGAAAATTTGTAATTTTTCTAATCGGGATATGAATCAGTATGAGAAACTGCAAAACATTGCCCACTTAACCGAATCTCTATCTTCAATAATAACCAAGATACCCATACTATCCTACTCCTTTTGAGACACCCTGTATAATGTATATCTCAACATTCCGATTCGACACTGACGGAAGCACATAATTGCACCGCGCAGTGCGAAGATACAGTAATTAAACCCTGAAGCGTAAATATAACTTCAAAAGCACTAAGCAGAAAGACAAAGGCTTTATCGCGATATAATTGCCGTTAAACTTAATGAATTAGATCTGTTATTGCAATACACACAAACACCTGTTTCTAGCGAAGAGGTAGGTATATTTTAGAAGGGTTATAAATATTTGATTTCGTTTGATGGCTATTGTATGATAATCACCCCTATTCCCTAACTTGAAATCGAATAGAAATGAAGCAGATCGAATAGAAGTCACGCGATCGAATATAAATTGTTCCAAACTGGTATTTCGATTGTCGAAATCTAAGCATCCGACGCGAAGAGAAGAAGTAGACCTCTACCAAGACCTCTACTACCTTTTAGCAATCGAAATCGGAATTGTAAGATCATTATCATTCTTAACTTACAGCCAAGGTCCCTCGAGTATAATAGGTATATAGGTAACTTACAGCGGCGAATTTAATAAGTGCGAGGCTTGAGGTGCTATGAAAAAGCGGAATCTTTTTCCCATTTATATTAAAAACTTTTATTTGATAGAAAATATACTACATAACGTAACGAAGCAAACAATAGATTAGTTAGAATAAATACATAAATACTCTAAACTGATATCTTTCTAAACTTTTGATTTGTTATTGGGGTTGGGATTGAGGTTGTTGGGGTAGTCCCTTTGGATGCCCCTGTGGTGGTTCTGGTGGTGGTTCTTGTAGAGTTCCTTGTGGTGGTCCTTGTAGTGCTCCCTGTGGTAGAGCTCCACGTCCTTGAGGTCCTTGTTCTGCAAGTGTAATGTAACGTGTATCATTGGATATCGGACAATATTTTCCTCTTTTAAACAAAACTCCAAGGAATATTGTATCTTCTGTTACGAATATTAATATCAAAATCTGCGAAGGAAGGGAGTATTAAGATTTCGTAGGGCCAATGTGTAACAAGAAAAAAGGTTTGTTGTATAAATCCCCCATGTTAAAAAAATTAATATAGTACAGTATAAAACCAAGAAATCATCTTATTTTTATACAAATTTTAGATGGTCCAGAAATTAAACATTTTATTTTATAGTACAGCAGCTTTTCAACACAGCGCATTAAGGTTACAGTGGTTATTTTGAGTATAATATGTCCTCTGTACTTCCTGTTTTGAGCGGCGCCACTAGAAAATTATTTAATTATTTAAAAATGTTATTCAACTGCGACTAATGCACATAGGATTTTATCTATCTGGTTTCTACAATCACTATGAAATTTGTGTTTATCTGTGTGTTGTTTTGCTGATCAAGCAGACTGAATGACATAAAGGTAATATAGCAATAAAATTTGAAAGCCTGAATATATTTACTATTTTCACATTTTCATTTTCATCCACATTTTGTTACACTATCTAATTCTCCACAGCGCGGCACCGTTGGTTTGTTTTCTGGCTTTCCTTCTTTGGTGTCGATTGCTCTTGTTCACTTCGTTTGTTATCTTTTTCATCCTTTTGCCCACTTTCGCCTACTTTACATACTTTGTAGCTGGTTGGCGCGTTTCGCTATAATTGGCACAGTTTACTTGCATTATTTTGTTAATTTTGCAATTTTCTCTACGGTTTTTGTCGATACAATAAACACACCTTGGCTCTCTATTGGCGAATCTTATGGTATGGCCATAACTTTGACATTTCTTGCGTTGCGATATCAGTTTGGATTACTAACAAGTACTTCTATTACGATTATTATCTGATTATATTAATTTAATGAATTCTATTTTTCTTGGGTTTTATATGCGATTATTAGTAAGAAATTCAGAAATATAAACCAGTGTGGAAAAAATAAATTAATCTTGACAAATTTCAGTTCATATTTGAATCATCATCGTATACTACCAGAATAATTGGACCTATATGACTCATAGCATCCGATAATTTAAAAATTGTTCCAGATCGTAAAAGAGACTAATTACATAGCGATCGTTTTGGGATTACGTCAAATAATGAATTCCAATTGAAACATGATTTCATTTTAATAAAATGCAAACAGTACAAAACAGGAAATCCATAGGCCATATTGCCAAGTTACCACTAGCACTCGGTAGAATGTGTTGTACTTAAAACTTGTTCCATACTTTATTTGCAATTGTTTTGTAAAAATGGGAAATTTATTGTTCAGTTATTGGTATATTATTGTTGTTGCCGTTTCTGGTACTTTGGGGAATCGTCCAACTAATAAAACTACTACAACTACACCAACCAATCCTTTTTCCGACTTGTTGAGCAGATTTCATCAAAATGATTACAAGCTGATTTAGGAACGAACGGAATTAGTTCGCAGTAACACAAGTTTCGGAAAGTTTCAAATGCACGTACTTTTAAATTCAACCGTACAACCCCTGTTATGAATGGAAGTTTTATTTTTAAAATTGACGTGGATAACCATTTGGAGGTGCGTATTTAGAGTTTAATAAATTAGCTTTCGTGCTTACGATTACAGCTAGTTGCACAAGCGTACAGCTTTGCCAGTAATGAATACCAAGATTTTCCGATACGTTGCCAATTTAACTTTTGTGAAGCATTAGCTTTGAAAACAGTTGGTTTCAATAAGATGTCAAAAGAAAATAGAAATGTTATCTGTCCATTTGTAAACGTAGCGATTTCTTAATAATACAGTCTACATTCAGTAATTAATTTTTTAACCTTCATTAGGACAAAAAAATTTATTATTACAATTTTACACCAGATGAATCTAAATTTTCTCCCTCCATTCCTAGTGGAAAATATATGTTAGAGTTTCAATTTCTGTACCATTCTACTGAGGTATTTCTGGCACACAGTTATGGAACAATTGATCGGCCTATTCCTTATTTCTGAACTATTTTAATCCATTGAAGTTTCAGCACCTCTTTTTGATGCTGTCAAACAGGTTATATGGTTGATTGATTTATTAACCGTATTAGATTTTAAATAAATGTTATTGTTACTCTGATACCAATTGTTTTATTCCATTCATTTTCATGTAACAAGCTCATTGGGTGTCAAGACGATATTTTCCTCGTTTAAATAAAACTCCAAGAAAAATATCATTTCTTCTGTTACTGAATATTAATATCAAAATCTATGCAGGAGTATCAATATTTCGTAGTTAGAACATGAAGTGCCACCCACCTCAATATGTAACAAGAAGAAAATGCTATTAGCAGCAGCAAATGGGAATGGGAGAATTCCCCGCCGCCTAGAGTTACTAGAATATACAGTGTGTAAATAAAATCATTTTATAAATAATTTAGCAAAAGTATATAATATATCCTTGAAGGAAATTTAATGCTCTACAACTTCCTATCTTACGAGTCTCGTATAAAATGAAAGGAAAAAGAGTTGGAAGGGCAAGCATGCCCATATCTGGTCATACAAATCTAGAGACTCGGTTTTCATACCCTATTTGATAATGCGAATCTCATAGTCTACGTTGACTGGAGGTTATGCCCTTATTTGGACATGCAGTTCTGCTGATTAAGTGCTGGTTCAGACATCACGCCATATCAGCTTTCATGTGGGATCTGGTGATTCTCGTGTACTCGAGATCATGCCCATAGTTGGGCATGCAAATTAGTATAAAAGGACAAAGCATCTTCGTGTTAGTTAGTGTGCTACAACCGAATAAGTCAAGAAGTCAACCAAAACTGTAGCATCGTCTGCAGGCTAGGCCTGGGCAGGATTCAAACCTTACCAAGAAGACTGCAGAACACCATCTCAACTACTATGGTCTACTTGGCGTTACTAGCTATGGTGGTATAAACTCACCTGAATGGTGCATTTATTCTTTTTTTAAACTTTGCTTAAATATAATCATATTAAATCAATGATCTGTTTGAGTTCAGACAACTCAGTAAATTATAACGTGACAATATCAATATTTCTACTACCACCATGCCATAGTTTTAAAATATTTCAGAATTTTAGTTGATATTTGCGGCCCTTTGACTCTCTACATGCTTGTCAATGGCTACCTTGTACCGCTATTACCTTTAACATAATTATAACTGAACCATTAACTGATATTATTTAATTTCAATCTCTATCTTATATTAATAAATATTGGCATTATTTTCAAGATTAATGCCCGATTTTTGGAAACAAATTTATGAAACCCATAAGTTATGTTATGACCAGTGTCAGAACAATGTCCACGTGACCCTCATGGCGACCGCTATTGACCTATGATGTAGTTTGACCACGTGACCAAATGTCACTGGATTGCCGTATTAATTGTCTCGTTGATTGTTTATCGAATACATGTGTTATGAGTTTATAAGTTTGTTTCCAGAAACCGGGAATAATGCCCTAGCAACAAATATTTTGTTCTTAACTCTGTAAAGCAATTTTTCTACAACATCTATGAGCAGTGAGAAATTCCATTTCGCTTTGACAACGCAAAGTTGACGTTTCTGAAGAGCAAGCGACAGCAAGTTTTTTTGCTACATAAAAGTGACATTTTTTTCCGCATTTTCTTTAACAGTACTGTTTTTAATTTGTCTTAAACATTTGAGAGAAAAACTTTTCAATTAGGTTGTAAAAGTTTTATAATAAAAAAGTGAAATTGTTATCGTACATGTAACCTTAAAAATTTAACAACTGGTGGAGTGGTTCGGGACAATAATTTTGATGTCATAATACGTGAGACGCAACTGATTATAATTATTTAGATGATTAACTAAGGGCTGGTTTTATAAACTCTAAGGGCAGTTGTATTAACCACACTCTATATAACCGGACCTAAGTACCTATATTTGCAAACATAGATCTTTAAAGGTACACACCTGAAAATCATTCAATCCGCAAACTTTAACGTTTGTATAAACGTTTGGCAGAAAAATGACAATAATTTCAAGCAATAAAAAGCGCCAGTATCTAAAGTTTTTGCGAACTACATATTTTCTCTCAATGTTATTGAAGAAACTAGTTTGTAAGTTGGTAACGGTAAAGAATACTTTAGAAACTTTTGCTTGATATTCCGTGCTCTTTTTCTTTACTACGACTTTCGTGACCAGATTTCTACAGCTTTTATGGCGGCTTCAAGAGTGCTTTATATCTTATTATATCCTCAAGCGCGTAATACATAGCAAGATAAATATAACAATTAGCAATAAACGCAGCTCAAATTAAGTAATAATGCCGGTGAGCCAGTATTACAGCCGAGTTTAATGGCTGTTAAGTATATTCTCGGGACGGGTATACATGCTGAGGTCATGATGACTGTGTAATATAGGAGTGAGAGAAGATTAGCTAGGTACCTATATACGTACATTTAGGATTTTACCTAAATTTCAAAATCAATAATAGCAACCTTGTCCATTAACAAAAAAAATATAATATTAACTAGAAATATTTATCAAATTGTCTTCGAATTATCCAATTATCGATAAATTAGAACAAAATAATAAATGCCATAATAATAGTGAAAGCATAGGTATTCATTTAATGAATGCCATTATCTAAGGGGTTTACCTTTCATGTTCAACTTCAAGAATACTTATAACAAAAATGTATTAACGATTATTACATTATGCTATTTTTTACAGAATACCAAAAAATTGACATTTGGTTGCTACAATTCGTCTTTTTATTTTATTGAAGCAACGTCACCGTATTTTTACGAGTTTCGCAATATTCAGCTATATAAGGTCTTACTTTTGAACTTCGATGCGCCATTGGTTTGAATACAATACAAAGTTCAGCGATCGACCTGCACCGCTGAAGTATTCTTTGTTTCAAACCAAGTGGTCCTGAAAATTCGAATTTTATAGCAGTTTGTTCAAAGTTAAACTTGGTATTTTGATATTATTTTCTGTAATTAAATCCAGTATACTTTGTAGTCGAGAACAGTGACTCTGAGGTAAAAGTTTTAAGAAAGTATTTTGTTGGAATGAATATTAAAAATTCTTCCCTATCTTTGTTGAGAAAAGTTCGGGAATGTTAGAAATGTTAGAATACCTTTTTTCGCTTTCAGTTTTCTAAAGATTTTTGGTCACTGCTTTTGAACAATGTTTCATTCAAGCAGTGAGATATTGGTTTCTTCTGGAGAACATTGTGCGGCACTCTTTGCAGCATATAAAGTAATGTACAGTGATGGACAAAAATAATGTTCCTCGTCGCCTTAGTAATCTGAGACAGGCGTCTTCTTGCTATCTGCTGTTCAAAGATCCTAAAGAGCAAAATGGTCGTCGCAGGTTATTGCAACTCGTCAAAGGGGTTGTATAGGCATAAGGCGACGAGGAATATTACTTTGGACAATAACTGAATGAATAAATTCCAGCATCATTGGGTCCAAATTATTGTAACTCTGTCGTCAGTTTCCTATGGTCTATTTTTTAACTAGGAGGAGCGATTCAAATTTGTCGCGCCAAAATCCACACCTGTGATTGGCTGCGACCAGGCCGGTTTCACTCCGCTAAGTAATTTGTGAAAATTTTGACGTTTGACGTGATTTGATAATTATTTTTCTAGTCGCTGACAGTGACGTAATTCAGGCAAAATACATTAAATTAGTTTTCATTTCAGCTGTAAATTTTAAACATGATAAAAATTCAAATTTACCGTCAAAACTTCGGAAGTCTTCTTTTCTAGTGACATTTCTAGTGTGAATCTGGCTTTTGTATTTACTCCTCCTAGTTAAAAAACAGACCATAGAAATATATAAATTTTCACGGTCTAGGAGACACGTATTATATGTTCATTACTCCTGGGCTGTAAAAAAATTTGTTTTAAAATTTCTTGGATGTACTTGGAATAGTAACGTTTTTACAACTTTTTTTTATGGAATGTACTGTTACTCTAGTAGCTAATCCAGTGATAAATAAAGACAGATTATTTTCGTTGGTTTCATTTCAAAATAAGAAAAATATTATTAAACAAAGTTACATAGGTAGGTATTGGAAAATGTAAATATGGAATTTTAACCCAAAACGGACTTAAGAGCTGTAGTACTACAGGGAAAGAGAGAGAGGATAAGAAATTTATGGTAGATACTTTTTTACTCGCTTTTTTATTTCCACAATCACTCCGTTGTTATAGAATCTGACGAGAATTCGACGTCAATCTCAGTGGTATCAGGTCCAATTAACGAGTCCTACTATACAGGGTGTTCGGGAAGTCTACGTGTAAATATCAGGAGTGAATCTGTACTCAAAATAAAGTCGCAAAGTTTCAATTAACGTAGGCCTGTAAATGATTCGTTATCGAGATACAGGGTGTTGAAAATGTTTTTCATATAGTATATTCCGAAATGATTATTACTATTATTAAAATTTACAAGTAATGTTCAAAATGACCGCCATTAGCTTTAAGTCAAGCTTCTCTTTAAACAAAATTTTGAGACTAAATGCGGTCATTATTTATTAAACCAGTTTGCGTAATTTACTAGAAAACGGTTAATGGTAGAAAAAACTGTCAAGAGATTATTTCAACCATAAACTAATTGAGCATTTTGAAAATTATATCAGAAACTAAAAAAATAGTGGCGTAGTATTTTTCCTCCCGAAATATCCACATACGCACCTGTAGCTACGCCACTGGAGAAGAAGAAAACTGACTAATTTGATCCACTTCGTAAGACAATTTACAAACGATAAAAGTTTCAACAAATATTTAAGCCGGTATAGGTATGTTAACGAAACATGAATTTTTAGCAAAGGTGGTAATAGAAAATTATGGCAAGACAGATGGATAGCTACACTGCCAGGCAAAAGAGCGATGTAAGATCATTTTCAGGTGATAACTTTAAACATGAGAAAAATTCAAATTTACCGCCAAAAATATAGATAGACAAGCTCCAATTTAAATAATACTTTGACACGTAAATCCAATTTCTAAATTTTGAAGTTTCAAAGTTTTGAAGTCCTTCCAAATGTGAAAGGAGATCGTTACCAACAAAATTTTATATCAAGTGCCAGTTTAAATTTAATAATTGCAATTTGAAGCCCCATTAGTTTCCCGAATAGGCGCGTACCGTCAAAGGTATACGGGGCGCGGTGAGGAAGCGGGGACGATTAGGTACGGGTTTAGGCGACAGCACTTTAGCCGCAAGTACTTTCAGGCGCAAATCATATTATCAGTTTAGAAAAAACAAATTGAAATTAAGCTGAAGGTGGGTAAAAGATTGCAGCTGTATGAATGAGGGTTTAACACTTAACAATTATTTAAATATTAAATGACTGCAGAGTATTATTAGCATACAAAATTTAAATTGCAGTAAAGATAGCTTTATTATGTAAAGATGATGTTAAATTTACTTCAACAAAGCCTCAATATGAGTATGTAGTGCGTAATGATTTATGTTATTCTTCTCTAAAAGTTTTTCTAAACTGATAAAATATAATCAGCGCCGAGATCAGCGCTACACTGCAGGTGCCTAAAAGGGCTCGCGCCTAAATCGTGCAACACCTCCCACCGTATTTAATTCACTGGTGTTATTTTGAAAATGCTTTTGTCGGGTTAGTGCACATACTTGCATGTCATAATTCAGTTCTATTGCGTATTATCACTAATGATTTATTTACAAACTGTCGTTTACGTTTACTTAACATCAGAAATTAAATTCATGTAAACAATGTTCCATATCGCCTTTACCAACTGTGCTGTAACAGAAGTCTTACAGTTTGGTAAACGTAAACGACTGTTGTTAATAAAGGATCATGATACGCAATAGGACTGAAATGAATAAATAACGCTTTTTAAAGTAAATCCGAATAATTCCCAACGTACGTAAAACGTTTGCCGGATGCCTTCCCATAACCTCACTCAATCCTTTGTGGTTGATATTGCGCTAAATTAAAATAATATTCAAAAATATCTTCAACTATTTGATTGCAGCATACGATATATTAATAGGTAGTTGTACTCTTTTTTGTATTTCCAAATGTACAATAAGAACATAGGGAAGATGGGTTAAACGTGAAGCACAAAATAATAAAAAGAGAAACAAGCACGCTATTAATTGACACATTAAGATTAAGCTATAACAAAATTTCAAACATTATTATTTTATTTGTAGTTTTATTTATAATAGGAAAAATGAAACTTTGATTGTCAATCTTGTACAATCCATGCATTATTTTTTTTAGCAATGTAGGTACATTAACGTAAAATCCATGTTATATTTCGTTGTGTATAACGTTCTCCATGCACAGCAAATGGAAGTTTCAGTTTTATTTCAATTAGCCTCGGAACAAATAGATTGGAGATAGATAGTACTAATGCCGTATTAGAATATATTTGTTTCTAATTAGTTGTTTTTAGGTTAAAGTTTTGCAAAAAAGTGAAACACAAAATAGGAAAAAGTGCAACAGCCTCAAGAAAAAAGTGGAGGTGCAAACTTCCCTTGGACTTTCCCATACTAAATATAAACGTTTCGTTTTTGGTAGGTATTCAACAGCATAGTTCGCGAGGCAGACCCTGAGTGATAAGCATTTGAATGCCTAGCGAGTAAAACGAGACTATACGGAGTCGATATGAACATTAGGAAAGACCCCATCTATCTGTAGGTACCGGCTAGCAATTACAACTGCCGAAGCCGGACGGTCGCTACCGACCGACCGACGATCCGTTTCCGTCAAGAGTCCAACATAATATTCAAAATTCACGAATTTCTCATCAACCGTACATTTTAGCCATAAAACACCTTATACTATGCGATAGACAATTAAATTTTGCATTTAATTATATAATAATATACAGGGTGTTTCATTTAAAATAACATAGTTGCTTATTGTACTGTGGAAACCTGTATATGTGATATATATTTAGGAAAATCCAGAATTACATACTAATTACTTTTACATTTAAACTTCTTTCTTGACTAATGGAGGCGCTATAGGAGCATCAATTTCCGATTTTCAAAATTTCGTAGAGGGCGCCACAGTGAAATTCTGACATTCATGAATAAACAAAAATGTAGCTAATATTAAGCTGCATAAGTATAGAAAACATAAACAAAATGGTTAGATCAGGTTTTCTGTAATAACTCCTCAAAAATATCCAAATTTTTGGACACACGCCGCCGTTGCGACCGTTTTTTGGAATTTCGAAATATATTTTCCTCATGGTATAGTATCGCCAAAGGGATTTCAAACAAGTTGTTGCCGAACTTGATCAGACAACTGGTTTTTGAGTTGTGGGGCGTTAAAGTCAAAATTTTGACAAATTCCTAGCGGCCGCCATTTTGAAGTTAGAAATGTTACCAAAAAACATGTCTAACTTCCGTTTCCGATTTCGGATTTTTTTGAAAATCTTATTTTGTCGATGAATTTTCGATATACCCCTTCATTTCAACTTTTATCAAAATCGGTTCACTAGTTTTTGCGTTAGAGGAGTCACATACACACACCCACACCCTTAACCATCCACATACACACCCACAGACAGACATTTTTTCTAAACCACTTTTTTGGGTTCCTTGAGGTCCAAAACACGTATTTCCGCGAAAATCTCAATTTCGAAAATTTTCCTGATATCAATTTATAGGTATTTCCCATTTAGAGGTGTTGTATTATCTTACGGTCCCGGATGGCGTAGTAATAGAGAGTTTTTGAGCACCGTACGCTATTAGGTACATACAAGAAATCAAGCAGATTACAATACCGAGTCACGCTGTCAATGTCAAAAGACGTTATTAGCTGCGTTTCACGGAACATTTTCGTTTGCACTTCCTAGATCCTTCACCTCGTTCGTTTGTATTGTTCATCCGCTATTATACGTTTTTAATAAATTCCTTATTTACAGAATTTTAACCTAAGATTTCAACATGAATCCCGGTTGCCCGATGTTTTTAGGTACCACACTTTCCCCGAGCACTTCCGGGACCGTAAGATAATAAAACACCTCTACCAGTAGTGGTATGGGGAAGTAAAAATGGCCACATGCATGGCAGTAGGCACTTGTTTCACCTTTCTATACGCACTTTTTAATTTATTGTAATCAAACAGTTCGAATACAGATCTAAAGTGATTGTGAAATAAAGACACTTTTCTTGATAAATATAGGTACAAATATAATATATGCTGAAACCTTGCAAACAATACTGGATAGGGAAGGGATAAACACTTACGAAAACAGGACTTTCACATATACATATTTTATAACTAGGTATTAAGACAAGTGTTTTATAGAAGGTTTAAATTTAATTTATTAATAATTACCGAAATTGCAGCTGTCTACAATTTATAGAATTTACACGACATTTCCTCAATAATAATTTTTATTCATTGTGTAAGATAAATTTCATTTTTAAAATTTTATTAAGTGTTTCCTGAAATCATCTACGTTGATTTTTAAATTTCAAAAATTTCCTTCAATTCACGTTTGCAATATATATTACAGTTTATATTCAGGAGCTTATGCAACGAAAAGCGGTAATTGAAGCGTCAGCTGCTCTACACGCCTGCTAAACTGAATTTCAGTTCAGCATTCATTAAATCTAGAAACGCATTTATTTGGTTAGCGAGATGACATACAGCATCCGGCAGAAGATCAAACTTTGCCAAAGTATCGTTCATGGAGGTGACTGAACCAGGACGGCTCGAATATCTCCCCTGCACATCCTCGTATTCGGAGCACATATTATTTTGAGCATTATATTTATGTCGACAAGCTGGGAGTATCTATCATACATGGGGACAGCGAATATAAAGTACTTCAAAGATGAGGAAAAGATATTTTTGAACCATATCTACGTTTGGAATAATAAATTGTTCGAATTGAAAAGGGGCAGATTTCCGAATGTAATATAAACCAATGTTTGCAATAGGAAACAATACCAAACAAGAATACGATCACAGCTATAAACATTGATTTCATTTTTTCCATTCCAAGTCAAGACCAATTCACAAAGGAGGGCAACTGGGGAATAGAAATATGCCCTGTTTTGGCGATATTGTGTACTAATTTAGTTTGATAATAATACTAGTTAGTATGTAATTATAAAGTATGCTCTGATATCTTTGAATTAGCAGTATTCTCGATAATACATTTTAATCACGGCCGTAAAAACATGAAGGAATTTCCAATTTCGTAAAATAACTTGGATACCTTTCTGTGTAATTTTGTTCTGTAATACTAAAAATCCTTTTATTTTATTAACTTTTAAGTTAATTAAAACATTGAAAGCTCAAAGAAACATGCTAATACAGTTAGATTTAAATTACTTTTGCAGCTTGCAAATCTATTGTGAAAATTAAATTACAAAATTTAATTTTACAAAAAGTATTATTTTTTCTAGAGTTTGTATTTCATCCGCGAGTTTATATTAAAATGCCGTCAGCCATGTACTAAACCAAATTTAATACTTACATTTGTATTAAAAGGAAGTTCAAATTACATTATGATAGTTTAGTACACATAACACGTTCAACTTAATATAAATGAACACTCGACTAATCTATTTTAGTTATATTTCTTCGGGTGTCCTGAAACTAAGGTCCGAATTCAGTTCAATTGAGAAACAGTCACACTAACCTTACCATTAACTCAACCTCAGCCTCAAATACGATAGGTATTCATAACCATTTGTGCCTCAAAAATTAACTATTATTTAACTATATTATTTAAGTAAGATTTGAGTGAAGCTTAAGGTAGGGGTCACAAATTTTTGTGTGTTAGCACTTCTTACGATATTTGCGGTTGTAATGACGACCCTATCAAATGTTTACTCATTTGAGGTAGGTACCTACTTTCTTTAATATGGAAAAGGAGTGAAACTGTAATTTATTCTCAGATTTGGCCGAAATGAGTGGAGAATAAGAGAATAAGGTGAGGACTATTTAAGGTTTGTCTCTGAACAGGGCCTTAAATGCCATTTCCACCTACAGTATCTAGGGTCCTAGTTTCCACTATGACGACATCCCGAATTTTATTAAATGGTTAATCCACATACTACTCTTTGCCGTCGTATTTGGTTAGCGACTGCAGTATGACATTTACATTGATCGTTTTCAAGATATTCAAATTTAAAAGTAAAAATAAACAATTGAGTTAGTAGTGGAATATTGATATTTTATTTCTTCAGACACAATTCGTAATTGTAACAAAATAACAATAATTAACTAAAAATAACAAGTCTACATGAGTTTGTTAATAAACCGCAAGGGCGATAGTTACATCATGACATAAACCTCTACCTAATTTTGATTTCTTAATGATACTTCAATGAAAAATGATGGTCGGCTATCGGCTTGGATATTGTCCAGGAACAAATGTACAACATTACTTTTTACTGGTACTGTATAGTTAGAAGTAGGTTAAGTAAAGTTAGAAAGAACAATTCTACGTTGAAAATCGAGAAGGAAACTACTACCCAATCCAAGCAAAAATGCGAAACTATAACATTATTTATAAAATAGGTATCAACCAAAAATGTCAAAGAAATAAATGACAATGCCATTTGGTTTACTCTTTGGGCAAAGTATTCGATGTTAATTAAGAACTACTAAATGTTTTCTTTAATTTTAACAAGGGTGGCCAAACGCTAGTTTCGATAATAGAAAAAGGAAAATCGTATGAACTGCGACAGAAAATGTTACTTCGGGATCCATGCCGAAAAAAATGTATTTTGGGCTCCTCCTCCTGTTCACGAGGAAATCAAAGTTGGGAATTTTGTCAAGAAATATCGTTAAAAAAAAGTAGTTTATTAGTACGTCGTGCATGACTTATTATCAAAAAAATGTATTTAAAAATTTCATTAAATTGGAGCGTATTCAAAATGTTTGTGTTTTAAATTTGGCTGTAAATTTGGACGTTCGCTGAAAACAAGCACTCTTAAATTATCTGAGGTTGCACTTGCAAATGTAAGGCTACTTCTATTCAGTAAGTGCATTGGAAAATACTAAAGTGCAACTGTCAATGCCAGTCAATGCTATTTCAAATTCGAAAGCACAATGCTAGCACAGACGCGTATAAACGCTGGTTCTCCCAGAAATCATCGAAACCTTCAAGAAGAGTAAATCTTACAGTCAGTTTAAATCTTAATTTTTTTTCATGTTTTAAATACACCACCACGGCCCACCACGTCATAGACCAATTAAAAAGAATCTCTAATGGGTACAATTTAGAACATATTATATCTAAATAATTTAAAAACAAATAAGTATTGCACCGAATATAAGTTAATTTTCTAACAAAATAGTAAAAAAAACCGTTTAAAAATCAATTTAATAGATACGCAAAAAAATGTAAAACATGGGCTAATGTTTTGATACTTTTGTACATCGCATATTTCAAGAAACTATTTTTATTTCATAGTGTTAACTTCCATACTTCCTGTATTTGAAGAAAAAACTCTGAAATCATTAAAAGTATTTTTAGAGAAGTCGTCCTCATTCATATTACTTAAATGTATCGTTAACATCTACACGCAATTTCCTCTTTTTCGTTATTTAACTCGTTTTGCGTTTCATTCAGTAGTTCTAAGTTGATGACGCTTTTATTTATAGCCGCACATCTGGAGTCCGCCGTTTCATTCATAATAACGTTGGCAGTCGGACCACAAAACTTGAACAAAACAAATTTGAATATCTTATCTTATGTTGAATGAAACAGCGATGAAATTCAACGTTAATAATACTGGAATTCCCTTGCAATTTCGATTTATGTTATATTAATTTATGTGAAAATCGTACGACACTAATTAAGAACCAATAGAAAAATTAAATTAAGGCCCGCTTTTTCCACCTCCTATTAAACCGCCTAATAGCTATTTGGCAATTTACCTCAATATAGAAACTTTTATTTGACATATTAAATTGTTTTTGGCCAATCACCGGCGCCGGTTGGAAAGACGCGCATCAGTGATTGGTTGGAAAGCGGTTCCTATTAAAGTTATTACCCAAATAGCTATTAGACACTTTAATAGGAGGTGGAAAGACCCGAACCTTAGCATGGTTTCCAAGCCAACAAAAATATTTCTTGACAATCTTTCTTAACTTGACTGACCTAACTGAAATTATTAGGCGATCGCGATAATTTTTTGACATGCATCGTCATAATGAACGTCAAAATATAAAATGTTTCAAGATTTCCGCTAATTTATCTTTCGATGTAGATCGAAAAGGTCAAAAACTGGCACCATACAGAAGATTTACTTCTTTTTGTGGTTTTAGACACTGTAGCCTCTACTTCCATATCGATATCAATATTTGCTAAAGATTCTGTACCAAAGCGCGACATTTTTCTGGTTATCACAATTTTCCATTTATTTGCCACTTAGGCCACTTACCACTTATAGATACATTTTTATTTTTGATATCACTTGATATTTTATGTGCGAGTATAATTTAAATTTTACATTTTATGGCCGTGTCGCTACGATTTTCTTACCCAATGTACATTCTACAATGTACAATTCATGTCCGGTAATTTTCGTATCCTGTACAGAACAACGTAATGTTGTTTCTGTACACTCTAAAAAATTACCGCAAAGAATTAATGCTCTTATGAGATTATAAGTGAAAACATTTCCAACTATTGTTTCCTTCTGTAGTACAAGCGGATAGCCCTCACAGTTCGGCTACAAACAGCTGAGCGTATTTATATACACAAGTCCACTGGGTTTTTGTAAAAATTAATTCTCAAACTGCAACCAACCTAAAGCTCGAGGGGCGCCCCACTAGTCTTTGCAAAGTCTTTGCTTTAGGTTAGTTGCAGTTTTGAGAATTATTTTTCACAAAAACCCAGTGGACTTGTGTATATACATGCGCTCAGCTGTTTGTAACCGAACTGTGAGGGCTATCCGCTTGTTTCTGTAGTAATATTAAGTCACGTCAGGTCAGTACTACAGTATAATATGATAATTGCACGTATATGAGATAGTTTCAGCTACATCTCACCATTGCCCCGACATTGTGTAAATAGTATTATACTTCAAAATTCCGTTATACCATGGTCATAACAAAGAATTGCGACTATATAATTAATATAATACTGTTTTCGCAAAATTTTGACTGCTTTTTCCTTGTATGGCCAAGAATTATAATCATACAATATAATTCTAATCGATAACACTTTCTAAACAGCCATTTCTATGATTATTCTATTCTTTCTTTAACACTGGACAAGAGTATTTTTACAGATTTTATTTGAGTTTCGAGAGACAACGCAATGAAGTTGCAGCGATATTATTTGGTTGCTTCTTTTATGCAATGAAACTGTTATTACTTTATTAGTAAGGTACTGTAGATAGTTGTAGACGTAACTACTACGGGATTACTGTCGTGCATATAATTTTTGAAGTAGGAATTCGGAATTGTATTTTGCAAAAGTTTCCATACCTTATAAACTTTCCCTTGCATTTTTATATTTTACAAAAGTAGATACCTGTTAACCGCTGTTAACAAACGCCTTAGCGTCAATACTTTTTAATGCAGTATTTGCATAAAATCCTTCACACACTTAACGTGTTTGCTCCTAAGTATATTTTCAAACGGGATCTGTCGAAGGAAATTAAATCTCAAGTTTAAAAAGGCACAACTGCCTTTAACCGTATGAGGACCACATACTAATATAAGAACATAAATCTTCATTGTTGTATTCACACTCTGGCGTTACATGTTCTCGGTGCTTGTGTATGGTACGGAAAGCTGAACTATGGGTGACACTTTATATAAATTCGCAGAAACTTTTGAGATTCCTCTATATGTACACCACACGGATGATTCAAGATTCGAACTGCATGAATCTACCATCTGATAAGCGAGACAGTACTCCTACACATGCAACTAGATAAAAAAATTATGAAAACCGTTAAATAACGAAAACTGCGAAAAATGTTATAGATTCCAGACCGATGGGAATTTCGGCCGTAGATATCATATCTGCATAATTGGCTACAAGAACACATGTAGTACTTAAAGTAACACTGGAGACATATGATTTCGCCATACTGCAGCAGTTAATAAAATAGTTTAGAGAGATATTGTAGCTACAAAACATCAACGCAACTACATTTTGGATTCGATGATCGTGGGTTCAACCTAGCTCAAGTTAGTAAGATTTTTATAAATGAACGAATTTTAAGCTCGCCTTCTTCTTGGATAAGAAGTAAATCATAGATCCATGTGAATGCGATGTTTGCCACGATAAAGCTCCCCTAGAGGTTATAATTTCTTGAGGTAAGCATAACTCTCAAATAGGGCATAACATAAAAAATAAACCACATGGGGTCGACATGCAATGAGGTGCATGACGTTGCATGCATTGTAACGGTGTGGTGCGGTTGTTCAATAGAATTTGTGGTGTAGAAGACTATGCTCAGGTTGCTATTTGTTGCATGATTTCATTGTTAACGTAGATTTCCAAACTATACGGTCCTTGGGTTTCCATACTCTATGGCACGTCTGCAACTGCGCGATCGCGTGGTGTATCAACCAATCAACATTCCCGGTATTTAGATTTTTAATACGATGTCGTTCTGTGATTAGTTGTGAAGGTACCTTCAAAAATTAAAAACCGCGAATGTTGACTAGTTGACATCTCGCGCACCGTGCAGTCACATTGGTGGCGTAGAGTACGCTAAAAGCTCCATAGAAATTATAGGTGCAGGTACTTTGCACCATGAGTGTAAAGGTGTCTCAGGCTATAACGGCTCGCCAGTACCTTTAAAGTGTTCGTATTTTCTGCATTTGAATGTGAAACCAATATGTTCGTTTTAGAACCAACCCGCAAATATTTAAACGATTTTCTTAATATTACCACAATATTACTATGAAGGCACCTGTGCTTAATGCTGCACAAGTGCACACGATTGAAGAGTGTTTTGTGATCGAAATTTATTTCCTATATTAAAGCTAGATTACCAGAATTTAGATCTACACTACAAAACAAGACTATTTCTAAAAATATCGCAATGGTGCAAATGTTCCTGATCTTCTATCAGAAATAATTCCATTTCATATTATTATTATTGTATTATAATGCATCATGTTAGTGACCTTACGTACCTATTACGATGCAAGATCGGTAAGGCCTTATAACAGATCGAGAAAAAGTTGAAAAATCAAGACCCGAACGGTCGAGATTTTCCAAATTTCTTCTAGATCTGTTGTAAGCACTTAATGAACACGCGTCGTATACCATTTTTTGCGCTACGAAAAATAAAAACTAATTTTTATAAATATAAATTAATAAAGTAACAGCTGTCAATCATTCAGAATTTTAGACATCAGATAACTTGATTACAACTGTCATTATCATCTAACAACCGTTAGATACGTTATAATTCATAACTCACTGTTTCCATAGCAACCAGTACCTAATCGGTAAGTTAATTTTTCCGTGGTAGTTAAGCAACGGGGAAATGGCGAAAAACAGTGTAGTAGCGCAAAATAGTATATTATGATACGAGTTTTATAAGACACATTTTGCAGCACGCACGTGTTTAAGGCACGACGAGCGGAACGAGGAGTGCCCTAAAAGAGTAAGTGCCACAAAATAATTTACGACACACGTTAACGTTTACAAAATAATTTCATGGGTCACTTGATTCTCAATTTCTATTGAACGTTCTTTATTTCCACCTATCACATACTTGTTTACTCTTTGGCCTACAGTCCTTTCAGCAACAGCCTGATTAATGGAAACTGGATAACAGTGTTGCCAGACGTGGAAAAAAATAATTATTAAAATTCCGATTGATACGCTAACATACCTAATATGACTCGCGTATTTATTTTTCGGCGGGACACAGAGAGGTATTGCGTCTGCACGTTGGTTAATGCAGAAAGTTCCAAAGTTACATTAAAATGTTATTTGATAATTTTCAATGTTACGTATTTGCGATGCAAAAACTTTTTGCAATACACTTTTTAACAAACAGTTCATTACATAAAAACTCTGCATCGCATTTTAGTATCATTCTAGATTCTAGTACCTATGTATACAGAGTGTTATGGATTTACCAAAAAAGTTTGATGTCATTTTATATAATACACAAATTTATCGTGTTACATTTTAAACGAAAAATGCGATACATAAATTTTTGTTGGATAGAAGGGTTTGTTTTAATAGATGTGGCATTCATGTAACACATATTTTGTGGCATTAGATTTTTTTGTAACATAGTAAATGTTCGCATTACATGTTTAGTGAAAAATATATTTCAGAAAATTATTACATCACTAATTTTTTATAATAGAAATGTTGTTACAAGTAGATACTTGAATTGTTGTTCAAAATTGACATACAATAAATTGTTGTATTACGTTTTACGTTTCAACACAAATCTCTTTCGTATTAAATATTTAATGGAAATATGCGTTGCAAGTAATTTCTGCATCATACAAATATATGTACTACAGGTCTAAATATGATATTTTGATAATTCTACAGAACGTTTATTTTCTACATGTAAATTCTGTTCATCAGTTTTTTTAAGTATTTGTCAGAATAATAAAAAGTAAAATTGCGTTCCATAAAATGGAGAAGATAATGATCTGCCAACAACATATTGGCTCTAAGTCTGTACTCGCACTGAAAATTTTCGAATATGACTTCTACATACAAGTACTACCTACTGCAGTAATTTTTCTCAGGTTGGTACTAAGCACAGGGTATTTTCTGCCGTGTGATTGTCATTATAACCGCGATTATATCGAAAGAATCAACCATGTGTCAAAACAGAACAACTTCACACCTGACAAGCAAGCATGCACACAAGTACCATACCATAGTAATGCGCAAATAAGCAGCGCTGACAGCATTCAGAAAATAAATTGAGTAGCCCGAATTTTAGTTTCAAAATTCGCCGCAAAATGGGAACGGTCAATATATACAGGGTGTCTCTAAACCTAGTACCATAAATTTACCAGCCACTTCCTGACCGAAAAATAAGTCGAAAATGTCTATAAAAGTTTTGTCCTAAACCGCAGCATAAGGAAGCTACAACACGTCTTTGAAAATGGTGTTGAAAAAACGGAAAACAATTGCCTTTTAAAAACGGTTTGAGATAAAAAATCGAAATTTTCCAGGCAGCCTACCCTATTCAAGGTATAAACTTTCTACTATTTTTTTTTGTAAATTAACCAGGGGCGGCGCGAATGGGGGTTATCACCTTTTTCTTGTAACCCGTTTTTCTTAACCTTTTGTTTTTTTCCATTTTAGTTTAGAGATTTGTATTCACTGTTGCCTAATTAACAGAAAAGGTACTCTTGTTTCAACTCGCTTGGACTAACCCTTTCCTATAAAATGCAGGTTTTCTGTTTACCCAAAATCAATTTAGAATGCTAGACTTGTATGTAAATTAATTTATTGAAAACTAAATTAATATAAAAATAGTTACAGTAAGTGTTCGTACTGTTTATACCTTCAATAGGTTAGGCTGAATGCAAAATGTTGATTTTTTTTTATCTCAAACCGTCTTTAAAATGCAATTGTTTTCCGTTTTTTCAACACAATTTTCAAAGACGTGTAGCTTCCTTATGCTGGGGTTTAGGACAAAACTTTTATTGACATTTTCGACTTATTTTTGCGCCAGGAAGCGGCTGGTAAATTTATGGTACTAGGTTTAGAGACACCCTGTATATACCGAGTGGGTACTTTCAAAGCCGAACCTAGGGGCATTGTAACTGATCTTTATATAGATTCCTGCTCGCCATTTAAAGTTAAACCCACAAGGATGGTAATGTCTTTATTATAAAAACGCTCTGCTCTACTGAATACTCGTTATTATTCATATTATTTGATATTAATAATAGAAACATCGACTGATTTCAAATAATTTAATTGACAGATAAAAAAAGTTGACAATCATAGCAACCTATATTATTTCAAAATAGCATTATTTTATAATTTTTTTTACAGAAAAAGATAACTAAGTACTAACATTTAGTGGTACCATCAGATGCGCTGTATTTTTGTCGTTCTATTCATACCATTACCATCCTTGTGGGTTTAAATGGCGAGCAGGACTCTATATAAGGTTAGTTACAATGCAATTCCCCTATGTTCGGTTTTGAAAGTACCCAGACGGTATATTAGTTCACATCATTGATTATGTTATAAAATTAAATTCTAGGAATTTTTAATTAAATTAATCATACTTTTTCAAATTATGAATGGATGAAAATAGCGTATGACACAAGTATATAAGTGCTTTTAAAGCACTAGCCACGTTAAAAGCACTCCGCTTGCATCGTGAACTCTTAATCTCGTAGCCGCGTTCGTTAAAAGCTTACTTATACACTTGTATCATAATATACTTACTATTCAATAGCAGCTGCCAAATCTTTGTACTGTAAACTCGTTTGACACAGTTTGTCTTGGTTTCACAACTTGACTCAAAGAGGGCTTTTAATCTTTATTTTGTCACAAATGTAATATTTATTGATGACCTACTAATAAATGTCTACTCTACCCTAACAGAAGTATGCCGGCGCAGCGAAAGTTTTTCCGAGTGACCGTGGTTTATTAGACACGATTTAAGAGCAACTGGCAAGTTTTGGGATCAAATTAAAAATCTTCTATTTACAATGAAAAGTTAAAGCTTTGTAATAACTAATAACCAATCGCATATGCTAAATGCTGAAAGTCATTCACGCGGTCCGACATCTTTGAAGGCGATTTTAAGTCGTTGATAAGAACCTAAGGTAAACGAAACAAAACAATTTGAATATCCTATTCAATTCAAAACATCCACACATCCACGAAAATTTATCATATGCATTTTCGCGTTTAAAGTATCTATTAAACTCGCTAGTTTTTCCGACGCTTGTTTTCTTCACAATTAAATTCGGAATTGAAGGGCCCAACTATTTTATTCTATTTTTATCGTTGTACGATAAAGATCGATTGTTTAAAATAAACTTTACGAGTTCGCAGGAGTAACATTTTGATGAAAACTGGAAAAATCCTCCAAAACAAAGCGATACGTGCTAAATGACGAATCTGGTCTCAGGTTGTGTCCCGATGAGACGTCATTGAAAGCGTTGTTAAGCGCTATGCACCTATGCACCGGCGGCTGTCATAGTTACACAGTAAACAATGGCAGTTTATGATAGGCGCTTGGTTCACGTGAACATCGGCAATAGAATATTCAGTAGTAATATCAGAAGAGCGATTTCGTATATTCGAATATACTTTTTGAGATTTCTATTCGAAATTGATGTTGCTATGGAAATTTCTTAATGGTAACATCAATTGAGAATACAAAGAGAGAAAAGTATTTAGAATATACGGAAGTGATCGAATGATATTTGTCAAGATTATATCACGAATTTTTAAGTTCATTTTGCTCAAAATGTCAGTCTGACTTTTGAAAAAATTAATTTATAAAAAAAATTAATTATTGTTATGTACGGTTGCTACAGATACCATCGTATCACAGCCAATAAGAAGCCGAAGTACCAAATCGAACATACTGATAGACCAAGAAGGTATATCCGAGAATTCCCACCGTGATTGGTTGATTTGTAAAAAATTTATTGGACTATAATATATGAGTGATAGATATAATCAGTAGTAATATCATAAGAGCGCTTTCGTATATTCAAATATGCTTTAACCGATTTATATTCGAAATTGATGTTGCCATGGAAATTTCCCGAGAACTTTGTTCGAGGGATATTTCCTAATGGCAACATCAATTGAGAATAGAAAGAGGGAAAAGTATTTAGTACGGAAGTGATCGAATGATAGTTGTCACGATTATATCACGAATTTTTAAGTTCATTTCGTGTTTAACCTATTTTCAAACTCAAAATATCAGTCTGACTTTTGAAAAAATTAATTTACTAAAAAAAATCAATTATTGTTATTTACGGTTGATACAGATACCACAGCCAATAGGAAGCCGAAGCACCAAATCGAATATACGGATAGGCCAAGAAGGTATATCCGAGAATTCCCGCCGTGATTGGTTCATTTTTAAAAAATTCTTAAATCTTATTGGTCTATAATTATATAAGAGTGATATAATCACCTGAAGAACGTCTGTTGCGCGGAACTACATTATTGAGCCAAACAAACATTGTGAATGAAAATAATAATATTGCTAATAATATTAGCAAAAATCCAAAATGCAACACAGATTAAAAAACCAAATGCTGTTTTTATTTTATTTTTAATTGTCTTCTGAATTTTGTGGGTACGTGTCCCTGTGCCCCTTGCACCTGCTGCCACTGACATTTCTTACATGTTATAGCTACCAAATTAAAAAGTAAAACCAAATAGGTATGATCAGAGCACAACGCCTTCCATAGTCTACTTCTACCGCAAAGCTATTTATATTTATGTTTTACTGTACCCTTGACACAGCTATCAATTTTATTCTTATAGTACCTATATTAAAAAAACCATCTCGGCTTATAAATACAGTCGAACCGTTTTAAGTCGGAGTGGAAGGGAAACGAAAAAAAATTCGAGTAATCGAATTCCGAAAAAAAATTAAAAAGAATCTTTTAACTCCTTTTTCCACTGTTTTAATTAAACGCACTGTTTCGCTCACACTTAAAATTTTTAATTTTCTCTTAAAAACAATTCCATAATATATTATGTATTTCAACTTCAACTTGAACTGAGAGGTCAACTATGAAAGCTACCCTATATCTGGAATTTATTATGTGTTTAAAGGGTCATGGGCTAGTTCGACCACGTACCCTCATTAGTTGTTTCAAGTGATAAGGGCACTTTCTAATCCCATGGGTGAGTTCGACCACGGATAACTTAAGGGGCAGAGATAAGACTTAGCACATTGGTGTCGAACATACCCTTTCTATCAGTTGGTGCTGTTTGTTATGTATTCTGCTTTTTTAAATCGAATTTAAAGACAAAGATTCAGAAATTGGGACTTTTTTTAAATTATTCTTTGGTATTCAGTTTTTAGAACTCGAGAGTGTAGGCAATTTTTTTGCATCAGAACTTTTCAAAAACGCCCCAAATGATGAACGACTAACCAAATTTTGTGATTACTGATTACATTGTAGAAAATTACATAAGCGAAGATGCAGCTGATTTCCATCGCATATTTGGGCTTGCATGAGAAATAGTATGTACAGAACTACAAATGTATGTGAGTTCTTTCATTCTAAATTTACCTAATTCTAATTTTTATGCTGCTTATCCCAACATCTTCCAATTTGTAGAAATTTGTAGAAATTTTCAAATGGAGACTTTACGTTAAAATAAAATCTAAATTGTAAAGCAAAAGAATTTAATGGTTTTACTAAAAGAAAATGTGAATTTTTAAGTAGCGAGAATTTAAAGAAAACCATACTTATATCAAGATTCGACTTTGTTAAATGTTTAGCGTATAAATATTTGCCAGTTTTTACATACTAGGTAGGTAGTACCTACTAATTATACAAATTGTAATTTTGTATCTACGTAACATGTGTATCTTTCACCTATATATTTTTAAATAAATTCATTTGAATCCCCCTTTTTTTTTAGTTATTATAAAGGGCTGTTTTATTATATTATTATTAACTTGAACTTTTCGATAATGTGAAGTTACTTGAAATTTACATAAATGATTTTTATCTGTTTAATTATCTCCTTAAGTTTCTTAATCCTTTGGATGTCTGGTGGTGGTCGAACTGGGCTACCGGATTACAGGCCTACCTGCATTCGTGGTCAAACTGACCAACGCCGGTTTAAAGTACCTATTACCCAATGGAACGTAGTCCGCCTCCATTGTTATTGATAATCCGCACCCCCATTAGCATAAAAGAAACTTAAACGCATTAAAACTTTCTGGAAAAATACCTATTACCGTGTTAATGTAAGTGAATTCCCTAAAAATATTTGTAAATTCACAAAATATTTCGATTTATCGAAACATTCTGCTAAGCGAGAGATTTTTGTGCATAAAATTATAGAAGTCGAGAACGCAGGTGAAGTTCGACTAATAGAGATTTCGAGTAAGCGAGGTTCGATTGTAAAGGCTATCGCTTATCTTGCGGTACCGCAGCGCGGCGTGGCGCGCCGGACGGAAGATTTCATAATGTATATATATATAATCAAAAACCTATCTACCCATAGGGTGTAAGGTTAGTTCCTAGCAAAGTTTAACATATCACAGTTTTAACCCTTGTGGACGCGCGTGGATATTTAGGACATGAAGACGCGCGCAGGGTATATTTTACCCACTACCTGTTAGATCAGTTTTGATATCTTATATTACAAACTGTAATTATTATTATGTATAATTTCTTGCAAAAGTTTGTTTTAGAAGGCATTAGTGCACAAATAAGAATATTTATTTATTTTATTCCATTACAAACAAAATATTATAAAAATAAGAAACATATTTTTAGATGGGGAACGCAAAAACAAAAAGAAGATATATAATGTTTGTTACTCGTCTTCTAAATTTTCACCTGGTTCCTCGATGTTCAAATTGTTGTCATTTAAGCAATTTTGACACACCGCTTTCACGTGTTAGTCACAAGTACTAACTTACAGCTTATAAAACGTAAGGAAGCGCGCGATGGGTAAAATTCACCCTGAAGTACCCTTATCCTATAGCAGACAAGTACTGACTGTTCTTAAAATAGCATGCTTCTAGGTATGCCTTCAGAATACTCCATTTGGAAGGTACTGAGGAGCGGCAGCACGTAACTTTAAAAGCAAGTCGATTAGAACAATTAACCCTAGGTGTGGGTATTTTTTACCCACTGCGCGCGTCCACAAGGGTTAAACTACAAGTCATATACAAATCTCGCCCACTTTCTCTTGTTTACCGCTGTTTTTCTTGCCTCTGCCCAGCTTACTTCTCGCCTTTTAAGTATGGCCGCCACTTCGTCATTCCAGGTCTTCCTAGGTCTTCCTCTTGATTTACTCTTTTGCACCTTGGCTTCCCATACTGCTTTCACTGGTCTGCTGTCCTTCATTCTCGTAAGGTGTCCGAACCATGTCAGCCTTTGGATGTCCAGTCTGTCATTCAGCGACTCCACTTCGAATTCTGTCCTAACAGTTTCGTTTCTTACTCTATCTCTGCGTGTGATGCCTTTCACTCTTCTTAGGTACTTCATTTCCATGGCCTGTAGTCTGCTTCTTTGTGCATTTGATAACACCCAGCTTTCGCCACCGTAGCTCAAAATAGGTCTAAAAACTGTTTTATACACTGCCATCTCTGTTCTTCTAGAAATTTCTGTTTTGCCTAGGAATGAGTTTGTTAGTGCATAGTATAGCTTAGACGCATTTGTGATTCTTTCGTTTAACTCGTATTCCATACTACCTTCATTATCTAACCATATACCTAGGTACTTGAAGGTTTCAACTTGTTCTATGCGTTCCCTATTTAGCACAATGTTTGTTTGCTTGTTTTGGCTTCCTATTACCATGATCTTTGTTTTATTACTGTTTAGCTTCATCCTTCTCTTTGTTAGTTCTTGGTCTTAAATTTCTAAGCTTCTTTTGAGTTCTTTTTCACTTGTAGCTCCAATCATCATGTCGTCGGCAAAAGCACATACTGACAGATCTTTCGGCATTAGCTTGTAGAATCGGACATGTACCTTCTGAACTTTGTTTTTAGTAGCTTTAATTATATCATCCATAATCGTGATATGAATAGCGTTGGGCTTAACACACCTCCTTGCCTGAGACCATCATTGACTTTAAATTCTTCCGACTGCATATTGTATTTTCTAATGTAATTCCTGTTATTTTCGTATAAACTTGCTATACTTCTCCGTAGCTTTTGATTGATGCCTCTTCGTTCCAGGCTTTCCCAAACTAATTTTTGAGGAACCCTATCGAATGCCTTTTCTAAATCCAAGAATGCCAAGTATAGTTCACCTTTCTTTATTCTGTTTTTCCCAATAAGTTGTTTTATGGTAAACACGTGGTCTTGTGTGCTACGCCCCTTCCTGAAACCACTTTGGGCTTCCTCTAGTTGGTCTTCGATTACGTTTCTTAGTCTTTTATCAAGTATCTTTTCGTATATTTTTGCTGCAATACTTAACAACGTAATGCCTCTGTAATTACCGCATTCTCGGCTATCGCCTTTGTTTTTGTATAACGGTATTATGACTCCAACTTTCCAGTCTTCTGGTACTATTCCTTCATTCCATGCTCTTCTAAAGATTTCTGTTAACATTTCTTTTCCATTGTGTCCAAGGTGTTTCAGCATTTCAGGTGTTATCTTATCATGTCCAGCCGATTTGCCATTCTTTATCGATTTTATTATTTCTGTCACTTCTTCTATATTTATTATTTCCTCTTCCTCTGCCATTTGTGTTATCTCTATGCTTTCGTGGGCTTCATTACTATCGTCTCCTTCTACGTAAAGTAGCTCTTGGAAATACTCTTTCCATCTCCTCATCATCTCTACTTCGTTCGTTAGTATGTTTCCCTTTTTGTCTTTCATCTGTTTTATCTCGCGTTGACTACTCTTTTCATTTCTTAGATTTTTCAGTACCTTGAAAAATAGTTTTTGATTTGATTTGCTATCCTCTTCCATTTTTCTTCCAAATTCTTCCCTTGATTGTCTTTTTGCTTGCAATATCATTTCCTTCGCCTTTGTGCGTTGTTGTTTGTATTCCGAGTAACTTTCGTCGGTTTTGTTATTTAGGTACTCGTTCCATTTCCTCTTCTTCACTTGTACTTGTTGTTTAATCTCGTTACTCCACCATTTCGTTTGCTTCCGGTTTTTGTCAACAACTGTCGTTCCGCATGCTTCTTTTGCCTTCGATAAAATGATTTCCTTAAATGATCTACAAAGTTGTTCTGTATTTTTATGTATCCACCTTTCTTTACCTCGCCCAGCTCTTGTTTCCACACTGTGTTTATATTTCTCAGCAATTTCTTTGTCTGCAAGCTTGTAGGCTTTGATTATCTCGTTTGATTTCTTGATTTTTGTACTTCTTTGTTGTTGTTTCTGCGTTTGTATTCTAAATCTTCCTACCACTAAGTAATGGTCGCTGTATATTTCTGGACCCCTATGCACTCTTACATCTAACACTTCTTTGCTATATGTTTTGTTTACTAGAATGTAATCTATTACCGATTTTTCATTTCTGCTTTTAACTTCTCTTGTATACTTGTGTATATCTTTATGCTTGTAGAATGAATTTGCTATAATTAGGTTGTTTTGCCTGCAGCAATTTATTAGCCGGTTACCATTGTTGTTTCTAACATTTTCTCCATGTGGGCCTAATATCTGTGAGTCCCCATTTCCTCTTTTTCCGACTCTACTATTTAGGTCTCCTAAGATTATCGTTCTGTCTCTTGCCTCTTCGATGATCTCATTGAAGTCTTCCCAAAATTCATCCTTTGTGGCTGCCTTTTCGTCCTCGCTAGGTCCATACACTATAATTATGGTTGTGTTGTTTTTGTCATGTAATTGGGCTTCTATTTTCATGATCCTCTCTGATATAAATGTCAATTTTCTGATATATTGTATGCATTCCTTTTTTATTACACACCCAACTCCTTCTTTAGCTCTGTGATTCTGTTCGACTCCACTAAAAAGTAGTATGTGCCCTTTTTCCATTTCTTTGACTCCTTTTCCCTTTTTCTTTGTTTCGCACACTGCCAAAATATCTAATTTCGCATTTTCAAATTCATCTATCAGTTCTTGTTCCTTCCCATTTAAACTTCGTACATTCCACGTTCCAAGCTTCCATATTTTTCCTTCATTAACTTTTTTCAAGTCTGGTTGTGTTTTGGGGTCTGTGCTAGTACATTTGTTATTTTCCTCTTTTCCCTTTTTCGTCTGCCATTTATTCGTTCTTGCCTTCTCCATTGCCGTGTCGGTATATGTGTCTTTTTCCGGTATCATGTGGGCTACTCGTTTTTTGTCTCTCTTTGGTGATGTGGAACTTCTTTAGTATTAACCATTACTAGATCCTCTTTCTTTTCATCCCATTTCCAAAGTTGGCCATTCGTCACTAGTTTTTGATATCCAGTTCTTGCTGATTTTCCTGCCTTTCTTTCCTCCATCGCTATTTTCCTTATTTTGCTCTGTATATCTCTCTCCTTTACCGTAAGGTCATTGCTTATAAATACCTGCTTGTGATTATCTGTGTTTCTCAATTTGCTTTTGTTTTTTAGCACTTCAATTTTTTCGTGTAGACTTGCGGTGGTTATTATGTAGTATTTATCGCTAATTTTGCTGGCCGAGTCGAGTTTCATTTCTACATTCAGGTTTTCTCTTAGAAAGAGTTCCATTTGGGTTTTCATCTCCTCATTTCCATTTGCAGCTATGTTTAGTCCCGATATCAAGAGATTTTTTTTGCGTTTTTCTCTCTCCAGGCGTTCAAAATTATATTCAACTGTATCTAACCGTTCGAGTTCTTTACTTACACTTTCTAGTTTCAGTTTCATTTCGCTGTTTTCCTGTTTTAATGTTTTCACTTCTTCGTAATAATTATGTTGTTCCAATTTCAGTTCTGCCAATTCTTCTCGCATTTTCTGAATTTCCTTTTGGTGTTCTTTTTGGTCTTTTCGCAAGTCTTTTATATCTCCCATCATTTCTCTGAGCATGATCTTCAGATCATCGTTACCGTTATTTCCACTCCTACCCATCTTGCTTGTTTGATCAGGTGTTCTGACTACCTTCTTGGATTTACCAAAATTTTCCAATTCATCATCTGCTTTTCTCTTTGAATCTTCGCTTGCGGACTCCTCGCTCTCACCGTAGTACCGCGGGGGTTTCCTACCAAGTGACATGGTTTCCTTCTAGGATCGTGTCCCCTCAAGTTATGCTGCCTTGAGTACTGCTTTCCGCTATGTGTGTTGCCTACCTGCACGCGTTTACAGAGCCGTTTCCCGAATCGACTCCTCGGAGGTCACGGCCTGTTATCACTACCTTTTCGATTACAATTTAAGGTTAACAATCGATATTTAACTAAATCTAGTCTCACCTGCTTTATTTTTCTTGGATTTTCTCCTCTATTCTACAAAAATAATTCCACCTCTCTTCCTTCACACTGTTTTGGTGAATTGATCTGCTCGAAAAGGTCCAAAAATGGAATTTAATTTCGGAGCCACAATTCACTCACCATCCGCGTCCTAGGAATATGAGTAATCTCATAATGTATGGAGTCTTATATTGGCGTACGCGCACCTGCCCACGGCGCGCCACGCCACGCCGAGCGGAAGGTTTCGGAATTCCACTCAGAATATTTTTTCATCCGGCGCGCTAGTTGCGCCGCGCCGTGAATCAGTGAGTGTTAACAAACGGACTCTTCGGCAGAAATATTTCCGATTAGAGTAGTCGAGAACACCCGACAGCGGAACCTCGTGAAGCCCAAGATTTGCAAATTGTGTATCTTCATATCATAGAAAGTTATCTATGCTTCATATCTACACAGGCTGCCTTTCGTTCAAGAGTTTGTTTTAAAATTGTCTGCCGAAGAAGAGAAACTTCTGCTGCTCGTTAGCAAATGTCCCTCAGCCCTTCTTTTCTTGCATATACTATAGGATGAATCCAACATTTCTTCTTCTTCTTTTTTTCCTGCATCTCTGCCTCTTCGCCAAGTAAAGAAGCAATAACCACGTCTTCATCAGATGTATCCATTTTAATAACAAATAATTAAAATTTAAACTAGAAATTAACCTTCGGGAACACTCTACCCCACTGCCGGCACAGCAATAATCCGATGCCGACAAGCGCGCGTTACCTGTAAAATCTTCTGTCCGGCGCACCGCGCCGCGCTGACGACAAATGAGCGATGGCCTCTTCAAAAATTATAAACAGTAAAGATTTTGTATTTTTAAAAATTAAATTATACGTAATCTATTGACATGTATGGAAATGTTATAATTTATATTGTTTAATAACTTATTTTAATTGCTGAACTATGTGTTGTTGATACTGTTTAAATGAAGCTTTCAGCCGTAGGTCAAAAAAACTATAAAGTTTGACCATTAATAACTGAAGTAGAGTTTTTCGTTTGTTTTGCAAACGGAGAATCGCGTGATGTGATTATTATCGACTATTTTTAATACATCCAGTATACAAACAACTCATAAATGGTTTCAATTGGCCTTTACCTACACTTCCCTATTTCCTGAAAAATTTTAGGGAAACGCTCCCTAAAATGCAAAGAGCATTCTTCTAAAACTTTTCCTCTCAGTGGTTTAATGTAAATGTGCATAGACACTGATTCTAAGTTTCTCATTATTTTTCGAAAAAATTTCATGTCGAAATTTCATAATAAACGTCCGTAAACGTCGTTACCTCTCCAAGTTTTTCTTCTTATAATATACCAACAGCAAATGTTGAGGGGTGGGGGTGACTTCCATAAAGAAATGTTTGGTATAGTAAAGTAGATTATTTTTAGTCGCTTGTAGGAATGAAGTAAACACATACCCTTTTATTCTTTACTTTCTCTTTATAGTATAAACTCCAACATGTACAATAGAAACGTATGTCTAGATTTTTTCTTTACGTCACGGCGACATCGGTTAAGTTGGTCCTGTACGGTGGCGAACGAAGCAGGTAGATGTGATTGACAGAAAGTTGCTGTTGGGATAGCGACTCGGATTCCCTACCACAGCGGTTCCCAACATGTTCTGATTTTATGACCAATATTTTTATTAATATTCAAATTGATAGCTTAAAACTGTTTTGGTGTCACTGGTGCAAAACAGTAGAAGATCTCAAATTACAGCGAGCCGAGCTAACTTACTTCATACCACAGTCTGGACTTTGGACCCGACAAATAATAGTCGATCCTACTATAGCGTGATACTAAGGATACAAATTCCATGCAAAGCTATTATAGCTCTAGGCTCAATATCACATATTTCCTCTACAAGCGTATTTTATGAGAACTTACAGTTGGTTTGTCATAAACGATGTACCCAGTACGAATAAATTTTTATATTCTCTTCAAACTCTTCTTTCGGCGTGAAGGCTATAAAACTGATTAACAGTTCATACAAATACTTTATACTGATATATTTTTATCCACTATTTCAATTCCTCATCCTTTCATTTCATTCGTTTTTTTCTAATAATACCTACCGAACTTCATATTTAATAAGACACATGTTTTTTTACAGCTCCACCAAGTTTATAAAGCGCTGGAAAATATGTCCACTAATTTTTGAAATAAGTACTATATTACAGACCAAGTGTATAATAATACTAATAGAAAATAATATACTTATCTGTTCTATTTCTATAAGTTCCTATTAATAATAATGAAAAAATATTTACAATATATCAGTTAAATTTGCCATTCAATGATTTATTTTAACTGTACCTACTTTAAAAAATACAGCAGCACGATACACATGCCAGGATGAAGCTGACCTGGCCCAGCTGTAGATTCATTAATTCTAAAGTATTTTTGGGCAAATAAATAAATAAATAACGAAATCCGATTCTAATTTATAAACGTTACTTCTTGTGAATTTTATAATACCGTAGGAAATACATATTTCCACTATTGAAACACACAAAGGTTACATCTGTAATTACGCCTAGTGGAGGAAACAGTTCGTTAGTACTATACTGTGGGTTTGAAACAACTAGTAAAGTATGCAAAGCATTGTTTTGTCAAAGCCAGGCTTCAACGGAGATGTATCTAGTTGTTCCGGAAACATAAAGAACGACGTTCAGCAGTCGAGATAGGTTTAAATAGAGTAAACATTGCGTTTGCAGATTTAAGTAATATAACTGTGCACATTTTTATTATCATCTGAGTTCACTCTTCTCTATCCACTACATTTGTTTATATCCAGCTTATTTAAATTTCGTATTTAATGAATTTTATGTTGATCCATGTTGTAAAAATTGTCCTGCTGTACGACGTTGTACTATCGTATAACGAAAACCGCTGCATAGGTAGTAATTAGCGACTAAATTTATAAATGTAATCAAAAAAACGATGATAATCATGATTTTTTTAAAGCAAATATATTAAAATAACCACAACAGCTGAATCATGGAGAGCGGTGAAACTTTACCCACTGCCGTAAATTCTTGCCGGCCAGTTATACTCTTATTACTTATTTTTTCAATACCTATACTGATAATGTTGTAGTTTAAGTGCACCAACATGCATGATGAATAGTATATTGTATATCTAGTAGGAAAAGCGTAACATTCCCGGACGACTGTAAAAATTGCTGTTCGAGGCGACGCCGACGGCCGAGAACCGCAATTTAATCGTAAATGTCTAATTTTTCCAACGGTCGCGGTCGGCGAGAAAAATCTTTTCCCCGAACTGTTAAGTACCTATAAAAACCTATAAAAAATGAAGATTGATACAATTTATTTGAGAAATCTCAGTTGCACCATGTGAAAAATTTGAAATTAACCCTATCCACTTGTTCATCAATTAATGAGAATCGTGTACCATGGCAGGTGGTTATCATTTCCAAGAATTACTATAATTTTGTTTAATTGTTTTTACAAATTAATTTTTTAAAATCTTCATTTTTAAATACTTTTAAAGCCTGTTATGTACATTGTACCATTTCCATTAGAATAACCGTTTTAAATTAAAGCATTAAATTTTAACAGCAAACTGTATTTTCAAACCGCAATCTCCAAGGTTTTATATTAACTCTTTTCGACTAGCTATTAAAGTTCTCTGAAGTATATATTTCATATGTGCCTTGAGCAATCAAGGTTTGCATTAACTTGATTTACTTTGTATCAGAACTATTTATTCAACTTCTACCTATATTCATCTTATTAAAATAATTTTATTAAAGGTAGGTACGTTGCTTTTTATTCAAGAACTTTTATGGTTAACTTTATTACTTATCGTATGCTTAACTACCAGATTATCTAGATAAGCAATTAATCCGTTTTCCAGTTACCTGCAACTAACTGGAAACATAAACTTACGTTGCGGTTGCGCCCATTTAGTTTTTAGCTCCCCTTAGTTAGACCCGCGAATCCGATTTTTAGAAGCAATACCAAGCTAGATCGAAATTCCGTTGGAGAAGAGCAGAAGTAACATTCACTCGGTTTGTCACGGTCTTTTAAAGTGCGTTAGACATAAAGTTGAGGAATGGTCCTCAACCTTATGTCTAACGCACTTTAAGCCCATGACAAATGGCGGTTATGAACTCGTGGCATGAAAATATGCCTTACCCGCTCATTGCACGGCAGTTCATAAATTTATAGATATTATTACATACTCATACACACGTGGAAGGAATTCCTACGTTGGAATTGTTACTTATAGGATCAAAATATTGAATATTTGCAATTCCATAGGACATAGATATCATATAATATAGGAAAAATAATAAATTATCGATAAAAATCATAAGCAGTTAGAAATATACAAGAGGGAAATGGGTATTTTATCATTAAAAGTTATTCCAAAGTTTCACGATGTGCAACAAACAGAGAGTGAAAAGTCAGAAACGAATGTCATCATTATGCTAATGCGAAAAGAAATCTAAGTTTTCAGTTTTTTACATTCTTCTTAAATTCGTTAAAAGCATAAAATTTAGAATCTCGTACTCCATAGTTCTTTACCGTTGTTCCTAGCCATGCAATTAATCATGTGCCACAACTCCGCCTGCACTTTATCCGCATCCATTAATCAAACTCTTTGTCTTCGGTGATCTAATTTCGTTTCTTTTTGTTCAGTCTAATGTTCAGGAGATGTGATTCCCCACTTGACTGAATTCTGTCCTAATTTAAAAAGCGCACGTATAAAACAGATTTTTTTATTTTCCTATAATATGTACTTTCCCAAATTCGTTTCAAAGATGTCTAACGTTAATAAAACATTCAAAAGTAATACCTAGTTATATAGGTAAAGCAATAGGTATAATAGATACCATATAAGTACACCCTTAGTTTTAAAATATTATTTTAAAGTTTATTTTGAGGTATTTGTATCAGTTTAAACCAATCACGTAATATTGCTACAGAACACACATTAGTATACAGGGTGAGTCTGTTAAGAAGAATCAGCTGGAAACCTCCGTTATCAATAAAGAATCAAAATAATTCTGCTTGGGTAATACAGTTATTTTCGCTAATAACATCATTTCGTACAATCAGTAGTAATATCATAAGAGCGCTTTTGTATATTCGAATATACTTTTCCCGATTTCTATTCGAAATTGATGTTGCCATGGAAATTTCCCGAGAACTTTGTTCGAGGGATATTTCCTAATGGCAACATCAATTGAGAATATATAGAAAGAGGGAAAAGTATTTAGAACATACGGAAGTGATCGAATGATATTTGCAGTCTTTTGAAAAAAATATTTTATAAAAAAATCAATTATTGTTATGTACGGTTACTACAGATACCATCGTATCACAGCCAATAGAAAGCCGAAACACCAAATCGAATATACCGATGGACCAAGAAGGCATATCCGAGAATTCCCGCCGTGATTGGTTCATTTTTAAAAAATTCTTAAATCCTATTGGTCTATAATATAGGAGTGATATATAGGGTTATACTTTTCTCGATTTCTATTCGAAATGGATGTTGCCATAGAAATATCTCCGACCGCTTGCGGGAAAGGCATTTTCCAATGGCAACATCAATTGAAAAAAGCAAGAGGAAAAAGTATTTAGAATATGCGGAAGTGAACGATTGATATTTGTCAATATTATATCACGAATTTTAGACTTAATTTTAAGAAACTCTAAATGTCAGCTTAAAGTATGCAAAAATTAATTTAAATAAGGAAAAAATCATTTCATGTTTTTTACGGTTGCTGGAGATAACATCGTATTTCAGCCAATAGGAAGCCGAAGCACCAAATCGATTTGGGGGGGATGTAATTGTTCAGTTTGTAATGAACAAAAAGGTATATTCGAAAAACACTGCCGTGGTCGATTCATTTTCAAAGAAATACAATTGATTCATTACATATGAATGATAAAATCAGTTTTTCCAACAGAAACCAGAAGTTTCGGTGCTATTGGCCTATCCAGCTTATAAAGTGATTTTTGATACATACCACTGTTTCTTTAACATTTTCGCAGATGGGATAAACTTTACACCCGTGTAACTTTAATTCAGATAAAAATAGCATATTTTGGCTTTAATACATTGAAAGATAATTGCATTACCATGTGCAAGACATTTATAGTTGAAAATTGATAAAAATGCCGATACGACTTCTACGCCTATAATTAATATGCAACCCCCTCAATGTAGGTATATAGAAGAATTGTATTCGTGGCAATTAATCTTAGTTATTACTGAAACCGTTACTTAAAGAAACTAAAAATAATAATTATATGCGTTATCCGTACCCTACAAGTTTCTGTTGCTCTATATCTTCTAATAACCGAGATAGGTACCAATACTGAGAAATTCTTTTAAGAAATCAATTTTTTGAGATGTAATGATTATCCATTCCATTATCCATTATTAGTTCGATAGATATCTAAGAATGCTCTTCTGGTAAGAGGCAGTCAGATATACAAGATGTTAACAAAAATCAGATGTTTTGTTAAAAAGAACCACTCACCCCACCGATGGACTACAACTTTGTTTTTCTTGTTAAAAATTATACCTACGGGTATACTACATCGTTATGTAGATACTAAATTTAGATACTGAAAACTAATATTAATGAAGGCAAATTATTTTTCACGAAATCTACGGGGCATCGTTATCGACTCGGCAAGCGAGGATACTTCCACGTAGGGATTCCTTCCAACAATAGTTGCCGAACCAGGGAGAGTCGCCATGTCCCGCAAAGATTTCGTGAAAAATAATTTGCTGAGCTCGTGCCTTGACTGTGCCTTGCACTATGATAATGTGAATCGATTTGTACAAGTGGATGGTACCTTTAAGCAAAGACTATTTTAAGTTTTGCACAAACATTTTTAACCATATGTCAATAAATATTTTACGTTACTTACCTACTTACTATTTGACTACAAATAATCATTATGTATTACTTTCCATATTTTTTCTGCTGCTATCTAAAACACCCATGTCTACTTTGTTATTTTTGCTCTTCACCAGAATATTTGAAGATAATTTTCTCTTTTTTCAACCACGACATAATTATAATTATTGATTTGCAATTGGCTATTCATAATGCTGCTATAAAAGTGTGGCAAGAAATTAACATTATTTTATTCGGTTGCAATTTTAATTCAGAGGAAGTGGACGATTGCTTTGCGTTAGAAATGTCAGACAATCGGAAATATGCAAAAACAGTGGAATTATGTATTTAATATAATAGTATCAATTAAAGTATTCTTTAGTTTCATGGCTGATTATGCACTACAAATTTTTGGACTAACTCGGCCGGCCGTTTTAATTAATACTTTCACTGTCGTGGCCCAACTCGGACTTTGATCGCATCCGTGGAAGATTATTCAACGCCCTTCAGTAGTACCTACTACCAAAAGATTTGAGTAAATTCCGGTAAATTCGATTAGAAGCATACGGTTATGTAGTGTCATAGTAAGCAGTACATAACTAAAGTTTATAAAAATGAATACAGTGTTTTTTTTTCATAACGCTGTATATTGACTAAAAAACTACCAGATAGATTTGTTTTTAAATATCCAAAGGGATTAAGCCTGTATTAAATGTTTCTTTACGGCAACGCAGCTTTTATAACAGTAAACAAAATGATGTTAAAATTTGTTATCAAAAAAATGTAGCTCATTCTCAGAAATTTTGAGAAATTAGATGAAATTTCAATAGCAGGAAGCTGGGTAGATACTGGTTGATATATACCAATTTTTATGCGTAAAATGCAAGTCAATAATAAGTTCCAATAATTTAATAGCAACCTGAATATTTTTTGCTTTATTTGTCAGAGAAACTTTATAACTAGCTACAATATTAAAATAATGTAAACCGAATGTAAATAATCTGGTATAGTACTAGCTGTTAAGAATAACAAATTTCTGAAATTCTACAATTATTACCCCATTGAAATTATCTGTTTGTCTTGTCATTATTCGCCGAAACTACCGCAATCAGTTTTTCAATTTTAGCTATATGGGGGTGTTTTATGTGATGTGTCGAGTGCATTTGAGATACACGACCCTCGTTGTAGCCTCTTGGGAAATAACAATTTACAGCTAGATCTGGCATTTTAGTTCCCCACTTTACGATGGCCATTGTTTGTTCAACTGGTGTAAAACAACAGATGTATGTGTCGGAGACGAGTGCGAGCAGTAACGAGAGGTTTAGACTGATAAAGGGTTGAAAGGTCCCTGGGTCCCAGGGTTGAACTCTCCGCAATCAGCTGTTATCTCTACGGACGCTGCAGCTTATTGTGGCTGTCTCTCTGTTGACCATTGTTATATCGACAAGTTAATGAGTTTAGCTTAACCAAGTAGAACGGGGAACAGCTTCTAATTACTGGATTTAAGGGCCGTGCGGGTGCAATTGCCGTTATGTTATATTAAAACCACTCATAAGGGTAGAGGAGTTTGCATGACTCGCATTCTAACACTATGGCTCATTCCCAGTATCGTTAAGAATAAGGTTCGAAGTCATTGGTGAGAACAACTCTGTAGGGAAAGGATTATTCAGATCCCTCTATATTTTTAAAAATTCGGTAGATATATATAGCGGGCTGGTGAAATATACGCATACTGTCGCTACACGCACACACATATATGAAAATTTTTAACTTTAAATTACCTCTACTATTTATTAGCCTCCAAAACTATGTGCATTTCTCAATTCTCACCAATCATCCTTTATAGTAGTCTTTATTCGTTGGCATCTATTTCGAACAGATATTGAGGTTTTACTCTTAACAAACGTAAATGATCACCGTTAAATTTTATACACACAACCTATCAACGTTTAATGAACAAAATTTAAGAATACGTCTAACTCACCACACTGACTAAAGTAACATTCAATACCATACCATTTCAGAATTACAACTCTACACTACTGTAAGAAATGTGTTTTTAAAGGGTGTAGCCGTTCATCTGCAAAAAATTGCACTATTATATTCTTCATCAGAGAAAAAATCACTTTCTTCTGAAAATTGGTAGGTTTCAAGTTTACTTTCAAAGTTAGAAGCAATTTAAGAGTTTTAAAACTGGTAACATTGCAAAGGCGACCTATATACCGTAAAAATTCAAAACATGCGAACAAACCTATAGACCACAAAAGTCAAGTCAGTATTTAGATTTTAAACTACAAAGTAAACAACAGTGTTGTCATAAAAAAAATCTTTTTGTATGAAGCTCAGAATGACCTGCAAATAAGTAAGGAACTCGAGGACGCAGTTTAGTACGAAATTAATGTCAAAACTGCAAATATAATACGATTTCCGCGATTTAACGGAAATTTGACCTCGCCTGTCTGAAGAATTTAAGAGACGGAAGCAGTTTTAACTGTGATGTTGACTTCCATAGAAGCTAAATATTCACGTATACCTACAGCGCTTTTTTTGCACATGAACGGCTACATCCTGCATAATCCAATGTAAACATTTCAGGAAATGTAATTATTTTGTAACCATGTTTATAAGATATCTAAATTTTTTCATGTCTGTAAAATTATTCACACTGAAAGAAATAGCTAACAATTAATTACTGAAATAAGAATTTCAAACTTTAATCGCATATTAATTAGTATTAAATACGAAATTAAGTTGGCACGTCAGTAATAAGGCAGCATGAAGGATATCGCGCGTTTTAGACACTAGAGGAAATTAAACAGTTCTGGCGTGCCTTCAAAAAAATTCTCAATTAGAGTAGACTGCGATCTTATTATAAAGTTGGCCACACGCAAACATAACATTTTTAATGTAAAATATCTAACAACAAATTCTAACATTCTTAAATCTGATTTTCAGGTCGAGACAACGCAACGCCCAGACCAGTTAACAAACAAGGACGAAAAAGTACTTTCTAGCAAAGATGCAAACAACGTTTATTAAGCAAATATCACAAATTTTATCAATAAATTAATTTTTTTTAGATAATTCAGCGTCTGTCAATCACTACTTTTTTACGTCTGACAATCCATGGTTAGCTTCAGTCTTCTTACTCTTACTATACCACAGTACGCAAATTCTAGGCAGTGACTCATCGTGAAAGCCTAGAGCTCTGCGGTGAACGCAACGGGCAGGGCGCATCATTCCATGTGCTTCATTGGTTAAGCATGAGTCACTGCCTACAATCTTCGTACTGTGGTATAGGAGAATGAAGCAGGCAATGGCCAATCACTACTTTTTCGGCCTCATTCACTTCACGGTCGCTTTTACTTTGCGGCCGCAGTTCCGTTACCTAAACACGGCAGTTATTGACAGATGCCTACTACGAAATGATTGAAACAACAACACAATGTTTTTCGCAGAATGGCTAAGCAAGAAACGCTCGTAGCAATCTTCAGATTTTATCGGCTAAATTATATCTCTTTTTGTATTATAAACTAATTATGTGTATCTACAATCTACCTATATGTATATTGTTTCTTTGTCAGTGGGCTAAATAAACGCGATACTACTGCTAATAATTATGCAGTTGTTAAAGTCATTTCTTCTTATTACATTTATTTTAGTGAAAGGTTACGTAATGTTAAAGGACAATCTTAATGGATATTACGTGTTTATTGTTATTACACCAATTTAAAATTTCAGGGTAAATGCTCAACTTAAAATTACATAATGGAAATGGAACGAAAATCATTAGGGCTGGCAACCAAAAATGGCTTTCTGCATGATCCACTGATCCAGTCAGAAACTTATAAGAATTTCAAAGGTTAAAAAATGACTTAAAAACTGACAAACAATTTTGAGACCCCCGTTTTAAACAAACGCCCCTGATTGGTTTAGTCTATTGAAAATGAAAACATATACTACTTAACCTTAACTAAGTAAAATTGGCATACAACGTTTGAAAGCTCTAACACAATTATTAGAAAACTTCACATCAATAAAAGGTGATTATCATTAATCCACTTTAGTAGGCTGTAGCTCCCATAGAAGCGTTTTCTGACACTTATTTATAAGAACATTGTTGTTTCTTTTGGTACCTATACCTATAGTATAATTTAATATGAAATATGAAAAAAAGCAGAAAAAAACCAATATTGAAACATATTTATTGCACGATCGGTCATTTCTGATTATTTTCCATGTGTGTTTCCATGACAGTAAATGGAATTTACCAGTTTACTACGGCGGCGGCAGCAAAATTAGGTACCTACGAATCTAAAAACTAAACAGCAAAAATATTTAGTCTAAAGCTACGTCCACACCGAAAGCAACACATAGGAACATTGTGTTTATGTTGCTTGTTCCTGGAACTTGTTTCCGAATGTTTCTGAAAGTTTCTTGATGTTCCTTCTTATTATTTATGGTTGCAGAAACAAATGTTCCTACAAGTTGCTTGTTTCCATATTTAGCGGTAAATATCACAGGAAATCTGGAAACATTGGTAAACATTTCTGTTTCTCAACGCAGTGTGGACACCTTGTATCTTGTTTAAGAAACTTGTGTGTACTTCTGGTACAATTAACGAAATTGCTTGTTTGGAGATTCGAAATAAGTACATCAGAGAAGTATATGAATCTCCTGTCGCAAGAAATCGAAGTGTTAGCAGTAGACGTTCCAATGGAATATATAGCAACTCTATAAGTTGATGTCTTCCTTTTGAATTAAAGGACTAATTTTGCACAGTAACCATTCCAAATCAGTGCTACTCATACGACAAAAGTTTTTTATATTTCCATTATCGATCCTACATTCTGATATTAAATCATCTTTCTTTAATGAACTCATGAGACGTACGATACCATGTGCCTTTCTTTCCAAAAGAGTCGGCCTAGTCCAACATTTACGGACTCTTTTTTTTTAAATACTATAAACGATTGCAGCCACTGCTGCTTCTACATCATCATCGCACCACATTGTTTACGGATATTGAAACACACTACACCGATGTAGACGGAACGTTGCTTGTTGCAGCAACACGATGATACTGCGACTAAATAAGTTTTATTGGTATGGACAGAATGTTTACCATAATTTTGTTGTTGTTTCTGTTTCCTAAACAGGTTACGGCAACCAGCAACAAAATGTTCCCCTGTGTTTCTTTGGTGTGGACATAGCTTTATATTAAATTTAATTTTTATTTTAAAATATTGTCACATTAAACTCACAATTTGTGCTGTGGTTTCCTATAGAAAGTATAATACATTCAGAAAACTCTCCTGATGTTTAATGTGACAAATGCAAAATTTAGTTGGCCAATATAAAAATCACTTTTTGAATCACATTTTGAAAATGTGATCATTAATAGCTAATAGGGATTTTTATATTAATCAACTGAATTTTCCATTTGACACATTAAACGTCACGGAAGTTTTCTGAATGTATTATACATGTTATTCATTTGTACCTGAAGCAATAGAGACCGATGTGTTTGAAGATACACTTTCGTTTTTCTTAACACATTTCAAGCGAATGTCGACGACACCATAAGTCACAGACCATCAGTAGATAAAATTATACCAGCAAATTCAATCTTCTTGTGTAAAAAATGTTGGACATATAACGAAATAAGCCAACAAAACATTCTCAGTAGTAATACCTGCATTTTTTTCATTACTACACCACTGTTTAAAAATTTTGTAGGTATTTTCGCAACGGTCCCTTGACTGTTCTGGTGTTACCGCCGAACATCCAATGCTCCATGCCTCGTCTATTTCCTACTGTATATTTGATATTACTTTCGGAATAGCTCATAACTGAAGTGCAAAGCTAGCGAATGACAGCCACGTGCACAATGTTAGGAAAATTCTTTCACTGTTTAAAAAACAATGAATGGGTTAGCCTAGTTATGAGTACTATATCACATTGATGTATTTCGTTTGTATTAATTTCTCAGTTAATAATTTATATCTTTCTGTATAATTTTTACTCCGATCGTGCAAAAAACGTTAATAGGTAAACATGTTGTACCTTGAGGGTTACTGGTCTCCGACAATAAATGGGCTCCCCGTTATCGTTCTTCCCAAATCAATTGTCGGCCGGTAATTAATTAGTACTACGAGTATATCAAATAATTCCGCAAATGTCAGTATTTGAATCTGTCAAAATAAAACGAATTGTCAATCATTTCTAAAAAGCTATTTTCAACATATTGGAATATTTAAACTGTGAACCCGTTAACAAAGTATCAAAAGTGTCAAAATTACTAACTACGACTACATTATACGGTTAAAAACGTAAGGGCATTGATTTGAAACATATCATTTGCATATCATCTATGTGATTCAAAATTAGTAAAAGTTTGCCATTGTTTAAATTTTTGATCAAATCGCTGTGGAAACTTGTTTGATATGATTGTGTCAAATCAAAATATGTAACATATCCAAGAACATATCTCTGTATATATATACCTAAGACCGCTTTGAGTAATCTAATTTTACATCACATGTTATTAAAGCTGGATTCAGAGTCGCCGTACCGTACTGTACGCACCGTACGTACCGTAGCGCTAACCGTAAAATCGTATGAGGCATTCATAGTGTTCTTTGCGACATTGTACTTACGCATGCGCAATAGAATAATCATTTCAGTCTTCTGCTGTTGATCTGTCAGTTTCAAAATTTGATGACTTTTGTCATAAAGAAAAGGGTAATATTGAATTATATCGATTAACGAATTTTCTTCGAACATCTTTAAAACAATTAATCAGAAGTAAAAAGAGGTTATGTACTAAGCAAGCACGTGGTGGACATAGAACAAAACCACAAAACAAAACACGGTAACGACACCGAACAAGCATCAAGCGACTCGATCGTACACGAGACGCCACGATGACGTACCGTAAACTCGACGAAATGAACATTGGTCATATTCAACGGTACGGTACGGTTGCTACGTTACAGTACGAAAAACTATGAACTACGTTGTGGAAAATTACGTGTTCAAAACCCAGCGCTACGGTACAGTACGGTGCGTACAGTACGACTCTGAGTCAGACTCTGAATCCAGCTTAAAGCTGGATTCAGAGTAGCCGTACCGTATTGGACGCACCGTACCGTACCGTATCAGTAACCGCATAGACCATTTCAACAGCAGATCTGTCAAGTTCAGATATCGGCTGACGTTTTATAACCTAACCTCCTTGTTTTAAGTAGTAATATTTATTTCATAGATTTAAAGTTTTAAAAACCATCCAATATGAATGAAGATGACGTAATTGTTGCTGCTGGAGTTCTTTTGTGCTACTTAGCAGCCAAAAAACTTGATAAAATAGTACGCCACACGCGTTAAAACCCTCGATTTTACACGAGGTTGTACGATTGCCGTACCGTAAGACGAAGAAATGAAAATTGGTCAATTGCAACGGTACGGTACGGATACTACGTTACGGTACGAACAACTATGAACTACAACATAAGAATCTACGTGTTCAAACGTTACGGTACGGTGCGTTCAATACGGTACGGCGACTCTGAATCCAGCTTTACTCGTGACATGGTCTCCCTGCAGCGGTCCCTTTTAATCACCACACCTTTCCGATTGTTTTAATGGGCAGTTACAGCTCCACCAAGCTTATAAATAATATGTCAACTAAATTTTAAAAGACAAAGCGCGACAATACGTTAACCAATAGTAAACAATCCTACTCAAAAGTACATTCACTGGAAAAATTCAATTGACGTTTGAAATTTTAATAATTTCAGTGTTTGTCAGATTGGTTTGACGTTTAAAATCTGTATGAAGTATGAATGTTATATCGAGAAAGATAATTCATTCTAAAGCCAGAAATATCATTTGGAAGGTCATCGAATTCTTCGAATGAAAAGTATTTACAATTATTTAAATTTGCCGCCTACTAAATGTTTTTATTTTAACTGTACTTTGAATAACCATATCAGCGCCGGACACGCCCCCTTTCAACTTTGTAAGCTTCGTCAAGCTGTATCATTTGCACACTGATAACAAAATACCAGAACGGTAGTTTTCTTTTAACAATATGAAGTAATTGGTTACAGTTAACAATAAATGATAAATAACCGCAATCTATATTAAACAATATTTCAGCTAAGGTTCTAACTGATATTCTATTTTTTTTAAATAATAGCTGGAGTTGTTTACATTAATTTTTTTAAAATAATCTGAATATGATTACACATGAGTTGCTACAATATTTATGATATTTATCAATACTTTACCCTATTACAGTTTATTATGGTACCACATGCGGGATAACACGTTCTGCAATATGAAGAACAGTGCTCGACTTTATTGATAAACACAGCAGCAGGCTTCAGTGTGCATCACTGGATGGACACGAACGGCGCGGCGCGGCGGTGACCTCATACATTTCCTCTAGGGAAGGTACCCACCTAGGGACCTTCCCCTGATTCGGCTTTTGTAACCGTTTTTAAATTACTGCTTCTGTTCTCTAGAACTTCATCTGGGGTTTTCATCAGCTATTAATTGCTGTTAATAATGCTTTTGTAAAACATAAAGCAGCTTCATCTTCACTAATTATGTAGCTTATCTCTAACTTTTTCTGACTTACTCCTATTCCCACAAACTTAGCAAGAATGGCAATTTCTAAATATTCTTCAAGTAGGTATACAAATTAGTTCACAAGGCACAGTGCATTTTTTGGGCTACATAAACGTCACAATAAAATTCCCAGAAAAAAATTAGTTTAAAAATTTCTGTAGAACACATATCACACGAGTGACTTGTTTATTATGGTTACACCATCCGCGATAAGTGTCGCGATTGAAACTTGCCAGAAGGATGTACTCGTGGTTGTCAAATCATGACCCCAAAGTCAATGGAAGTTCGCAAGGCTGCTGCGTTATTAATTATTTGTACAAAATATCATGAGAAAAAGAAGATAAGGTCTCTTCGTTTGATTTAAAAATGGGATTTTAGAAGATAACAGTGTGGAACATAAACAACAATCTGTTTAGTGAAATGCGAATAGAAATTTCTCAACAGTTCAGAAACTGCATATCCTAGTCCCCGTTTTTTATATTTTTCCGCGAGCCTTCAGATGTCTTGTTTAGACTGAAGACTGTATTGTTAAAGAGTAACTCTTCTCGCCAGTCTAAATCCACCTTTACACAGGGCCGTAGCCAGGGTGGTGCCGCGGCAGTCTTAGCCCCCCCCCCTGGAAATTTCTGAGCCCCCCTTGGCATTGTAAAGATAATATTAATGAAACATTTTTTAGATTTTAAAAGGATTCTCCAAAATTTTCAACTTTCCTTTAAAAATGGTTAGCAAAACCAGGCCACTTTTTCATGTGCGTAATACGCGCCTACCTCTACTTTTAAATATCTAATTTAAAACAGTTTGACCATCTAAAACTAGTGTATTTGTCAAAAAGTCGATATTTCGCTACAAAAATTTTGATTTCAGTGTTAATTTTTATTAAAGATAAATAAAAATAATATGTTTTATGAAATATGATTTTTTGTTTGTAGGTAATTAAGTTTCTCTAAAATTTCTTTAAAACGAGCCCCTATTGTAAAAAATTTTCGCCTGTGACGTATTTGGGTGGCTCGTGCTACACGCTCTCTCGTATATTATAATATAACAAAAAATAGGTATAAAAGTCCGGCCCCCCTAAAAATTTCCTTAGCCTCCCCTAGGGTTTCGTCTTGGCTACGGCGCTGCCTTTACATGACAATTTTCACATGGATCTGCGATCATTTAAATCACATTCTGTCTGACGCTAGTGTCACACGTGTCAGTCACTTTTCAACATTTTTAAAAATCAACGAAGTGAACGATTAAATTTTAATATATCAATTTTGTATGGAATCAACTTTTGTTAGTCAACATTTGCCTTGCAACAACGCTACGTGTTTAAATCTTTCACGTAGCAGTTAAATCAAAGAGTACTATACTATACCTATTATAACCTTTTCCTACCTATGTTGTTTATTGGCAATTTACCAGCACTACCGCTATCTTACAACAGCTAAGTAGGTACACCTAATGCTTCTTTTGACGGGCTGCTCTTAAATTTTACTAGCAGAAATACGTTAACATGACGTTAAACAAAATATAGGGCAATAATTTTCCTTTCATGTTAACAACTGCGGTGTGGTGTCGCTGTTCCATATACCAGTATACAAATATACTATTAGTGGGACTTAACAATTGTTTATATCCATAATAGTTATATTTAGTTATATTAAACATTTCTGAAATTACTGGTTGTTAAGAAAAAGATGTGAACTCCATATAGTAGTTAGAATATTTAAGTCATCTCATTTAATTAATTCAATGTTAATAAAAAAGGTACCAAGCAACCACAGGCATCTAATCCATCGACATCCAAATACAAATTTAAGCCTTTAATTAGAAAGATATTAGTTGTAAGGTGGATCTGCAATTGGTGTGTCACGCGGCATGCGGAATGCCGCATCTAACCAATCATAGACTAGTATTACTAGTTCGTGATTGGTTAGACGCGGTTTACCGCGCGCCGCATGCCGCCTGACGCGCCAATTACAGATTCACCTTAAGATAATATCGATCGGTAAACGATGATTTGGTTTTGATATCTGCGAGGCATTGCCAGGCATTGTCGGTAAACATTCCGTGGGCAATTATTTAAACATTCTATTTTTTCATTTACTGAAAATAAAAAAATCAGAAGTAACATAGGGGCAAAGAGACATAGTACGTATGAATTTCAGTTGACGAAACGCAAGAGGCAATTCTACAAACATGGTTGTGGGACAACTTGATCCAAGCAAGTTTCACAAACAAAATCTTTTAACGTCAAATATTTTGGAAATGACGCAGGTTAACAGGTTCATAGTTTATTTACATAAAACTCATTAATTATGCTTCTTCTGTTATTTTTAAACAAAATTATTATACAGGGTGAATCGGTTAAAGAGAATGAGCAGAGAGATATGTCCGTTACCTATTTGAATTATTAAAAGAATTCTGCTTAGGAAAGCTAAAATAGACTACTTTCTCTACGTCAATGAAATTAAATTTTTTAGACTTTTCCGATTAGATATAGATATATTTATTTAGTTTTCCCTTATCTGTTATTTATTGTTTATGTTATATGAAATACATGTCTCTAAAATATCGTGACATAGCTTAGCCACAGACTCCGGGGATCAAAATAAGACGATTTAACGCAACTTGCCTCTATCCGAAATTGCTTTGTTAAAGCGCTATTCAACACCAAAGATCTTCAAAAAATTTCTACTTTTTTAAATAACAAAAGATTGTTTATAGCGATTAGGATGAAATTTGGGATGTGATTCTTTACTGGAAAAAGGTGTTTTTTGCCATAATTTTTTTGTTCAGGAGTATCGCGTAAGTGGTCAAAGGTTGATCATCCACAGGCAAAGAAGCTCATATTTTTTAACAGTTCCGCCAATAGTTTTCAAAATTCTTCTACAGAGAGACATTCTCATTTCAAATATTTTTTGTGTCTTGTTTGATTTCGGTATCTCTCATAGTTTAGACTGAAAAAAAAATATTTTGATTGACTGCAGTCGACTGCAGTGCATTTCTTAAAACAGATGTTGTAGTAATCTAGTTGGATAGGGCTTTAACGGAGCAATTTCGGATAGAGGTAAGTTGCGTTAAATCGTCTTATTTTGATCCCCGGAATCTCTGGTAAAGCTATGGCACCATATTTTAGAGACACCCTGTATATTAACAGGATTCTGGTCTCAAACCATATCATGGCCACGTCTATTTTAATAAATCCACATTTAAACTTTCAATTTATAGAGGGTATGTATAAATAAAATTGACAAAAGAGCTCAAGTTGAACGGTCGCGGTCGTGGAGAACAGATGTGATAATATTGCAACGACAACATGTTGTGCCAGTGATCTTGAACGTTTACTTTACAAATTTACAAATAAATATAAATCTGAGGAAATAAATTCGGCAGCAATATAATCTGTAGTCAACTATTGAACCTATTGGAAGGTCCAATTTATAACGTCTACCAAACTTGACAGTAATGAACTTTCACCCCCCATCGCAGACACCGTTAAAAGGTGTTTATTTACCTGTGCGATTAGGCATTAGTACCTCCCTGATAATACTCAGAATAATAATGATCAAAACTAAATAACGGACGCTACAATGGAAACTAATCTGGAAAAACAGCCTAACCAAAAAGAACAATCCATAACGTCTACACCTAAAATATCACCGATATACTTACATGAAGTGGATAACTACCAGGAATACTATGTAATATAAAAGCAATCACTTCCAGTCGGAGCTACTGTAGTAATTATCAGGCAGAAGATAAAACAGTACGAAAGAGCTGAATACAAGCCAAACAACATATAAGCTGCCTGACAAACAGCGAGACAACAAGTTCGCAGAACACCTCAAAAAGCTACTGCACAAAGTGAAAAATGCTTCCATCCAAGACTATATTAAAAAATTAACACCGACTGAAGCGACAGACTTTTCACTGTGGAAAGTTATCCGCAAATTAAGACGACCCCTGCAGCAAATATCTAATACGAACAAGCCAAAACACCTAAGCAAGAACAGGAAAGAGCATATCAACTAATAAACCAATGAACATAAAGTTTGAAGAAACACGTTACTGCTCAACCGTATGTGTAGACATAAGTCAAGCGTTTGATAAAGTTTGTCATACAGGCTATTTTACAAGCTTAAGTGTGCTTTTCCACATACATTGTTTTATTATTAAAGTCCTATCTCACTGACAGAACATTCTTAGTTAAATACGAAGAAGCCTACACTGAATTATATCCAGTATTATCAGGAGTCCCACAAGGAATTATCATTGGACCCATATTACATTCCATATACACGGCTTACCAGTAACGACACAACGCTGACGATACAACAATTCTAGCGTCGCATGAAAACCCCATTGAAGCCTCATGAAAACTGCAAACGCATTGAAACTTTATTCACTATAAAAATAACCGAGTTGCGTAAAGAACTTTTAAGAAACACACGTTCTTTTTTGAAGCCTTTGTAAGTGCACGCTTTCGTCTATTTTCATTAAGAACATGAACGTTTCGAAGTACACTTTATTGATGAACGTGAACTTCTGACAATAATTAATAGTTCTAATAAAAGTTCTTTTTTGCTGACATTTGAGTCGCAACTAAAAGAAAACGTCGTAAAATTGTAAAATGAATAAATAAGCAATACTGGAACATTTTTCCAAACTCAGGTAAACTGGTCCTGAAAGACATCAAGCACAATCAATGAAAATATTTATACGTATTTACTTTTATTCGTGAACATAGGAAAACGCATGTTTATTTGCTATTGCTGTCAAAATAGTGATTTCAAAAACTGTATTATTTTGTTAGATCGACTAAATTTAGACAACAGCAAGAAGTATTAACCTTTATTATTGTTTAAAAGAAGTTAAAATAAATAAATTATTAATTACAGTCAATAGCGTCCTTTAATTTAGTGACCTAAAAATACTAGAAACAGTTGTTTTCATAGAACAGCGTTAATGATTTCAGCCGCGCACTCAGAACATCGTAGGATCGACTCCCGGCTTGGATAAACTTTTTTTTTTAATTTTATTAGCTAATATTAAATTTAGTTTTTATTTTGCTAATAAAGTAATAATATTCCTGCAATCACATTAATAAAAAGTACTATTACATAGAAATGAAATTTAAAAAAAATGGAGTTGTGCACCTCCCCTGGACTTTGGAAATCACTTGAATGCGTACCGAGAAACACCAGACTAAGACAGGCATCTAATTTACTATCGCAGCGGAAGTTCGCTTTCTAATCAACGGTACAGTTTAGCTATATGACTACCTTATACTATGTGATAGACAATTAATTTTTCAATTCAATTATATAATAAAAAATACAGGGTGTTTCATTTAAAATAACAAAGTTGCCTATTGTACTGTGAAAAGCAAACGCCCTGTATAGGTACGTGATATAAATTTAGGAGAATATAGAGCTATACAGGGTGATTTCTAACGTACGGAGGAAACTGAAAGGACAAGTAGAGGGGACCAAAACATAGTATTTTTCCAATAAACTTTTGATCAAAATCGAATAACAAGAAAGTTACAGCAATTTAAAGTTCTTATAATTTAACGCTCACGTTTTGAGTACCGCTGAGCTTATTGTATTCGCTTTTTCATCAGAAACACTTCTCACACAATCTGATAAATTGCTCCTGTAATTTTGACTTACCTACATGATCAGATTATGTAAATCAGCGGCTGTCAATAAACAAACACCTATAACTGAATATTTTCAAGAACACTTTAAATAGCCATAACTTTCGTCTTATAAAAATTTTTACTAAATTTTGTTTAATTAACTTACAAATATACAAAAGTTGAATTCAAAACGTAAATAATTACCGTGCTTCATTAAAAAAGTCCTCAAGTTTATAAGAACTTTAAGCTGTTGTAACTTTCTTGTTATTCCATTTTGATCAAAAGTTTATTGTAAAAAAAACTATGTTTTGGTCCCCTCTACTTGCCCTTTCAGTTTCCTCCGTACGTTAGAAATCACCCTGTATACTGAATAAGTTTTATATTTAAACTTTTTTCATATTTTGACTAATAAAGGAGGTAGTAGAGCAGCATCAATTTCCGATTTTGAAAACCTCAAAGTTAAATTCTAGCATGAATCAAAAAACGAAAATGTACCTAATACCAAGCACCACCAAGTGTAGAACATTTAAACAAAATCCTGTTAATTGTTTGGTAATAATTTTTCAAAAATTCCAAAATTTTTGGAAGAGCGCCGTCCGTTGCGACCGTTTTCAGATTTATTAAATAAATTTTTCTTTATGGTATAGTACCCCCAAAGGGCTTTTAAACAAGTTGTTGCTGAACCTGATCGGATAACTGGTTTTTGAGTTGTGACTTGTGAGACGTTGAACTGAAAATTTTGAAGAATTCATAACGGTCGCCATTTTGAAGTTAGAGAGTCCGGTAAAAAACTGTTACCCTTGAATTATGGCCTTTCATATCCCCTACACAGATTTTCAAAATTGTGCTTCTGAAAAAAATGCTACCAGAAAAGCATGTCTAACTTCCGCTTCCGGATTCGGATTTTTTGAAAAGCTTATTTTGTCCATGAATTTTCTATATACCCCTTCATTTCAAATTTCATCAAAATCGGTTCACTAGTTTTTGCTTTAGAGGCGTTCCATACATACCCACCCACAGCCACAGCTAGTATGGCTATGAAAGAACAAATCGCTGCCTTTACATTTGGTTAATATTATATTCTTATGTCAAAATAATTGTTATTATAACACCTATCAAATTTGCATGACAGTTAATCTTAATTTTAAATTCTGAAGCAAAGCTTAAGAAAAACGACTGATAATATTTGATTTAAAATGTTTATGGGTGTATGTATTGGCTGCAACTACAACCATAAAAATTTTAAAGTTAATCTTAATGGTATCAATTTGTTCTTTCATAACCATACCAGATGAAAATCATTTTTGATCATACTTTATAAATACGCACCGGTAACATCTTGAGTCGACGGATCGCTTTCACGATATGAAAATATTTGGTCTGACAGCAAACACACAATTTTACTCCAAACAATTTAAAAAAGCGTCTTGCTTGTCATTTTATTGGTAGTTGAATTTAAATAAAAATGTACCTATGTTTATATTTTTTTAATTTTAATTTTAGTTTATTTTCTACGTTACTGCTTTCCATTTAATTAATAATTAGCTCGCCCGTTTTAGTTCCTAGGTTGTGCATTTCTTCCATATTTAATTGAACGTATTCATGTGCATATTACCTTGTGTCCATATTTTTAATTTTTTTGGTGCATGTAAATTCAGCCTTTGTTTATCAGTTTTTGAGGAGGACAACATTATTTCTTTAGATATCTATAGTAGGTAATGGTGTTAGTTTATATTATTTCGAACTCCCATTCACTGTCAATTTCCATCTACTCTGTTGTTGAACTACTAGCTACCAAATTTGTCACTTCTTAAACATATCGACAGCCAATACCCTATTCCTATTCTATTACCTCTATATAGAAATAGATCCTTGTTGAAGGAGCAACTGAGAAGGGAACGTTGTGAAAGTGTCCGGTTTGTTTCTGATAATAACAAATTTATAGGTTAATTCATCTGTAGCACTTGATGCCTATGCATGTGTTCAAACAACTCAAGAGGAAATTGAAAGAACGTTATAGGACCCGTTTTACTTTTGCTGTGAATTGAAGCGTATTCAAAGATTTTGTCGCTGGAAAACGCTAAACCAATTTTTCACCTGTTCTTCAAAATTTGATATGCCTCGCAAAATCGCGCGCCTCGACGCCTTTCACGACTTAGTTATGCACAGACAGTCTCGGGCGTCACCTTTTACGCCTCGTCGCCCCATCACCCTAAATAACGACATCTACTTTTCTTTTTATTCGTTATGCTTTTTGGTATTGAATGCCTTTAATTTCGTCTTATTTTTATTTTAAAAATCAAACAGCAGCAACCCACTCAGTCTTTGTTGTTGAACAAGCTAATGTCGCTATATCCAAAATACAAAGCTCAATGAATTCGATTGACTTCATGTATTGTTTACATTTCCGTATTGACAAATGTGCATTACCTCTTGTAATTCAAGATTTTTCTGTGAATTTGATACTTCCACAAACAATTAACGAGGTGCACTTAAAGAAAGCAAATTAAGGCTGTCAAAGAATTTTATTTTAAATACCTATGATCTCTTTATAATAATGATCAGTGTTAGAATTAATATACTAATTTGTAATGTTCAAAAACTACGAAATTTTCGTAAGCAATCTTAATACATACCTTACTACCTATAGGGAACAAAATAAAGAGGAAATAGAAATATATGATAAATGAAAATACGACATGAGTTATATCGTATGATTTTACTGTTTGTAATAATGTCAAGCGACGAGATTTTTTTTAAATTGTATTTTAAACTCGAAGAGAGACTGAAATATTTTATAGCGTCTCACAAATAACGGGGGCATTAATGAATATGACATTTAAGATGAAATATGTAAGCAAATAACAAAATGTTCCCAACGTCGTAAAAGGGAGCTATAGAAAAATGAACATTTATATTTTTTATAATTTGCCGCCATGTAATTGCATAAAAAACATAAATATAATTCTTAAGTGTGCGTATGGTTGTTACAACTATTTGCTAGAATCCATAGACAGTTGTTGACTTAGTAATTCAAATTGAAAATTGTTGAAAGAGAACCTTTATCCAATACGAGTAGCTGTTCTAATACCTACTGCGTGTTTTTCTTTACACTTTAGCAGGAATTCAATGCACTGAAAGCGTAAACGTAAAATACTAAGCCAAATGTTCAAAATCCCTTTCGCCACGTACATTTTAATGTAGGTTCGATCATTAAAGTGTATAACCCTGTTCAACTGTTCGTTTGATGTAATAATGGACTGGAGCTGCGCTGTTAAATGATGATCCGAGGAAATTTCAATCTCTTCCAGAAATCTCTTTCCCCGGCTATTCAGTAAAGCTTAGGCGATGATTCACTCGCAATAAAGAACGGCCTGGGCATATGATAAGATCGGCGTGTGGACTGTTCAGCAATCATTCTAATCTTCCTCATCTTCTTTACAGATTGCTTCAAATAAAGGCGGAGGTATAGTTACAGATTTACAGTAGTGAAATTCGGCCGTCTTAAACAATGCTATTTTGATGGGTGCTTGTATCAAATTTAACATACCTACACCGATCGTAAAAAATTTACAGGGAATACCAGCAGTGACTACGAACAAAATTGTAGAATACTTAGGCCCAGTTGTATAAACGATTTGACTTCCAATTCAGCTGATCCACGATCAATTGTCATGGATATGATTGTTATAACAATTGGTATCCATGACATTTGATCGTGGATCAGCTGAACTGGGAGTCAAATCTTTTATACAACTGGGCCTTACAGTCGCAAAAAATCACAAAACTTGTCATATTAGGTTGTGATGTAGTTACAGAGAAAAGCTTTTATTCTAATAGTCGATTGGGAATATTTAATTCATATACTGCAGATGAAAAAATCTATTGCAAACTCGATTAAACCGAAACCTACTTTTATTAACATGATAACATGTTAAATTAAACTATCACGCCTAGGCACATGTTAAAGTAAAAGGAACTCTACTTATAAAACTGTACCTGTACAGTTTTTGGTCGTCAAGTTAAACCTTACCGCTCTTACAGTGGATTATAGGAGGATGATTTGACACAGAAAATGAAAGTAAACCCACCACATCTTTTAATCTACTGGTACAAAAAAATTCCTCTCTGCACTCAAATCTTTTGAAATACAATGACAATGGTAAAACTCCATTTCAGTAACTTTTTCATGCTTTTTATAGACTTCATAAGAAATAGGACAAAAAGACATCGGCTACACGCAGAGGAATCACATGATTGCTAATAAGATTGCAGAGCGGAAGCATTCAAAAGAAAACATGTCTTCCTAAATATCTAAACTACAAGAAGGATTTACTCATTTTGTTCAATTACAGAGTTCGTACGGAACAAATTTTCTTCCTGCTTTTCTCCGGCTTTGCTAATTGAAGGGAGATTCGTTAACGTATAACCGTTACATAATAACAGTTAAATTCCTTAAATTGTTGAAGAAGGGAGTCGGGCTGGGTACAATTAAGCGTATATTGACACTTCCGTTTGACCCCTCACCGAGACGTTTTTAATTATAGATGTGCTGCTGCGCTTCGAATTAAAAGGGCTGGTGTTTGTCACTTAAAGTTCACAAATAATACCTAATCCCCATTTCCAATTAATTGCAAAACGACCATACCGCTTTCGTAGACGGAGAGTTTGTTCAGCATCAGAGGCGTAACTGGATCCTCATTTCCCATTTAAAATTCTCCTGAATTTTGATATTGGTCAATTATTATTCATGATCTGATATGAATAAAAACATTTTAAATCTTAATCTTTCGCTAAATGATTTTAATAACAGGTTTAAGTTTCTGTACAAAAATATTCTTATTTTAGTCTTTTAATTAAGCACGATTAAGCAGATACGTAAAACAATATCAAAAAGAAAACTACATTACGAATTTTCAATTTTAAAAGTATTTAGAGCTTTAATTTCCTGTATAATATGCATTACAAGCTCAGAGTTTAAGTTGAAGAACGTATTCTACGTCTAATTCGTTCCGTATTTAACATTATAAGTGAGTAATATGCACACATTTTTCATTCAAGATAATAGTGTCATAATAAAGCCTGCCAACAAAATAACCCATAAATAGTTTCAGGGTATCAGTCAAAGTAAACAGTTTTTGCGTGAGCCGCGCCCTACCCTCGGAGAGAGATATTATTGTCTGCATGGTACTACCACCCTATTATAAAGCTTGTTAAATCACATAAATTTGTTTTCGTTTGAATTACTGTTCTGAACATTCCCAATATTTGAATGATTAAATAGGTATACATGTGTGTATAATGGTAATATTAAGTATGTCGAAGAAAAAAATTTTCAATGAGCCCCAGTAGGTACATTGAAATACTAAAGCAAGCGTAATCCCTCTAATACCCACATCTACAAAATTGTAACAACCTTTTACCCACACCTCTTGGTCAGTCTTGTTCATCAAAGTTCCGCGAACAATATCACACAATTAAATTTCTATTAGTACTACTACTTGAATATGAAGAGGTTGAATTTACAGTTTTCGAAACTAAAAAAGTGAATAAACGGACAATAAAACGGTTCTACTTTCTTTTCATATTTTCTTTGCAATTGTATGAATTCAACGATATCAATCTAAAACGTAACTATAGTATGTTTACTGAACATATTCAGTAAAAAAACACCAGAAACTTTAAAACTATTTAAAACTTGTGTATTGTCTTCCAACGGAAAATTCTTTTTGATCTATATGATCAATAATGAAATAGAATTTTAAAAAACACATGCCATATAATTATGTATATTTTAGAATAACAAATATTTACATTAGAGAGTTTTTGAGCACTATACGCTAGAGTACAATAACGCTAACGGTCACGTCTTTGCTAGACAACATACTGCTTTGCTAAGCAACATATTGTTATACTTAGCAAAGACGTTAGTGTTAGCGTTACCGTACTCTTAGCGTACGGTGATCAAAAACTCTGTATTACCTACGACCTTTACCCTTAGAAAAATACACGTAGCATTTCAAAGTACATGCGAATTCAATATTTGAATAAAACTCTATTATTATATATTTAAGTAAATCGGAATCGACCAGCAGTTCACGACATTGCTCTTTTTAATAACATTAACCGTAACAACATATACTGACTTTTTTAGTTCTTTATAACAAATATTGCTTTACTTCATAAGCATAATCTGTGACTGTTAAATTATTAGTAATTTTTATCTGCCCTTGTCCATAATTTTGTATTGTTCCAGGTATCGTCAGCGCCGTGGTTTGTATAGGTATACTTACTGCACGGATGTAAGATTTCCATTTTGATTTTCTCTATCTCTGTTGTCCTTTCCCTTACTGCATCCCAGCACTTCTAAATCCAGGTATCTTCAAAATTTGGTATATTATTGTAACATAATACAAATTTAAAAAAAGTATTAATCGGTGCTAATGATGGTTGATAATTACAATTAACAATCACTAGTATAATTTAGAAGAAGAGATGAAAAAACTTATCCTCCGCATTCTGTGGAGTGAATAATAACGTTATTACTAGTTTCAGAATATGTTTATGTCAGTTTCAGGGTACCTAAGTTCCATCAGCTATTTAATAATTAAACTTCATTTTTAAGTGTAGAAATCATTTGTTCTTCTTCTTGACGTGTCTGACTCGATACGGGTAACGAACATGCACCAAGGAGAAACTGTCGTATACAGGCTGTTTCAAATTCGAGGGCAACCATGGGAATTTCGCTTAAAGAGATAGAGAATTTTGTGAATAACAATTCCCGCAAAGAGATTTAACCCAATGACATAAAAATTTAAAGTTGTTGGATAAAAAAACGAGACCAAAAAATGTGTAACCTTCAGCTACTAGAGAATAAAAAGTTATCCTAAGAATTTAACGTTTTCCAATATCTTTTCTAATAACACAGTCATAAATAAAAAACGAAAATGAAGTTTTTTAGATTTCTTTTCGGTAAGAAGGAAACGGATGGAATTGGGTTTAATTTCTTTGCAGCATATTACTATGCATAAAAGTTCCGAATTTAAACCTACCCTATAGGTATCTCTTCTGATAGCGAGATCCCCATGGTTGCCTTCGAATTTGAAACACCTTTTTCATTTGAGCAACATTAAAAGAAATAAATAAACCTGAACTAGTATAATGGTCATAGCAAATGCTTAAAATGTCTACCAGTTTGTACACAAAAATTGAACTAATTACTATCTAGCTTTATGAATATTTCCTGAATCTAGCAATAACATGAATTTTCATTGTATGACACGCTGGGGAACAGTTATATTGAATCTTATGATATTTGGAAGTACTGGCAATGCTTAATTTACATTAATTACTGATTGACATCATGTCAAAATATTTTATTCAGTTTTTCCGTACCTATTCCCACCAGCTCAGCTGCTTGAAAATCGCAGTACTTTTTATTTGATTAGGTATACTTTTAGTACAATTTTCTTAAATACTTTGATTATTTCCATATCACAACAAACTATATCGCAATAAAATTTGATAAGGGAAATAAAATCTTTTAAATATCAAATATACGGGAGAGAAATGAGCAAATCTACAGTAACGTATAGTAGTAGCAACACTTAAACACACTTGAAAATCTTAAGTTTTGAACGGTTTTGAAGTAGCGGTCTAGTATTTTATTTGCACATTGACAACGTTAACGAGTTTATTCAGTACTAAAACGCTAGGCGTGTAATAATGAAATATCACTGTATAAACAATTTAACGTTAGCTAAGTAATCATAATTACCTTTGTGATATTCACAGCGCGCTAACTGTTTCATAAAACGACCAACTACAAGTCTCAAGAGACAGAAATTTCGCTGCCGTCGCCGCTACCCCTTGCAGTAGCTGTTCAAGCTGCTGTCTTAACGCCGCGAGGGTATTTGAGATGAGGTTGACATATAATCTAACCACATCGTGTTCTCAGCGAGATGGGGAGATCTTACAATGTTGCACCTACAGAGGTACTTTATTAAATATCCTTACGTCAAAGCATTCCCATTACTATAACGAATTTTCAGTTCAGATTTGAAATTTATCAGATTAGTAGGATGTTAAAATTATTACATGTTACCTTTATTCCTGTTAGCCCCAAACATTACTGAAAACCAGAACAAGGTAATTATTTAATATAACAATTTAGACTGATTAATAAAGCGAGCTTTAGCCGCTTCTCCGGTATGCCGGTAATAGAATGCGTCTGGGAAGTGCTTCAAATTCAATGTTTGCTGAAATTATGAAATGATAGTACGCTCTATATTGTCAGAACTTCCTATTAGTTTTATGATTTAATAAAAACTTTTCGTGTTGAAAACAGCACATATGGAAGTTACATCCTGTGTTTGTCAAACTGAATACTGAACGCTAAGAATGTTTGATAGAAGCGTAAAATAACATGTTTTATTGTTTGGATAATAGGACTCGTGGCGCAACATTATGCTGTTTTTCGGGAGATCCATGATGGTAGAAAATATCGAATCTAATAACTGCTACCCCACCTCCCTATGTAGTTAATTAAATATAGCCGACCTTTATTTAGTACTAATATGGGTGTATTCTCATCGTTAAGCACTTCTTATGGCAGGTTTGCAAGGATTTGCTTAGCTGTAGAATAAAAGTTTAAAGATAGATATGAATACAAAACGTGTGATTGTATGCAGCATCCTTACGAGGATACAACTTCAAAACTTAAATTGCGAATTACGTATTTAAAAGACAATTATGGAAAAGAAATAGAACTTTATCTTTTAAGAAACCCAGGAAGTCGATAAAATCGCAGAATTGATTTATTAAAACTTAACATTCCGTGATAGTGGATAATTATGTTTTATAAGGACAATGTACTCTTATTACATAATGTAGATGCGTTTAAAGATGTGATAATAATTTAGACGCAATCTCAAAAAAGGAGTTTAACGAACAAGCTATTAAAAAAACAACTGTTTATTTTAGCATAGTCAATATTATCTATAATTGACCAAACAACTTCTTCAACTTGTTTATTAGATATTATTATTTAATATGCAAATGCTGCCGCATCACACACGGGTTTATTGTAAAAAATATCGAAACTACCTGAATATTACTGGTAGGTATAATTCGTTTTTATATAATAATTGTTTTATTATATTATGTGATACTAATCTTCTGGTAATAAAAATTAATTCTTTAGATGAAATTTGATCCATGTCTAATAATTTCAACACATAGTATCTATAACTAGTATTTATGAACTTTTGCAGTGCATGGAAAATTATAATAGTTTAGATATAATGAAGTTCCACTAGCAATGCTTTTACGATTTTCTATCCCACATGTTGTTTTTGAAATTTGAAGTAAATCTTGAATACTAATCAGAAAATTCTGTGAGGAAAATTCCTTATTTGTTTGCCAGTTTTGGTAAACATTTGTTTCGGTTCATAAGCTTCATTAAAACTTTGTCTGAGGTAATCAGAGTTTATTTAAACCTTCTGCTTTCCCTGAATTTAGATAATGGTAATACAATGTTTTATTTTTGTATTCATTATAATTTTATAAACTGGAGGTCTTACTAATTTCACCGTGAGTTCCAATGTTTTTGAAATATTACAAATAAATGAATCATCTGACGATAATCAAATAAACGATTTACCATGTTCCTAATTATCGAATACAGAGTCTAAAAGACGTAATGCTAATAATAGTTAATAGAAGGACTGATTACAATGTACTAATATCAAAAACATCATTGATTACCTACATCCAAACCCATCATTAATAATTTTTTCATTCACTCCAAGATACCAGCAGAAAGATGGTATTCGAAGAAAAACATTTCCAATCAGTTTAATAAATCGACAATATGATAAGTTTACATGGAACAAGTTATTAAAGGATAACTTCGGGATAACTGCATGACATTAATGACATCGGCCTAAAAGAAGAATCTTCGCTCTATACACAATTCAACATTCACATAGCTTTGTTTCAACAATCAAATATTTCTTTTTATTTGCATCTATAAGTCTAGGGCGACAGACAATCCAATTAGTCCATAATTTTATAAAGTATTTCACTAACCAGAAATCAGTCCCAACAGAAACAAAAGCAGGATCCATTTCCCGCTGAGAATCACCAATGCCATTCCTAACCAAGAACGTGTGTTCAGCGTAGCACTAATCTAACACCAGCACTAATAACAATACACCAGTACGTAATTTGCTGATGGGGGTAATTAACATTATAACACATGTATGCTTGTTGTTTGTTCACACCGTTAGCAAGATTACAAAACATTCAAAGAATCCATGAATTCCCTTGCCAAAGATTTTTGTACGTAGAAATTAGTAAAAAAAACAGGTGCCGGCATTCGAAAACGACAATACAGCGACTTTCTGTTTAGAAGATCGCGCGGAAACTGGAGAGAGGGACGTGATTATATGAAGCTGCGCCGCGTCGTTTCCCGACAGACGCAATAGCGACGCCACTCCCACTCACCGCTGAAATCTCGCCGAATTACCTGTAGCGGCGTCTCCTTTTTCAATAACACTCTCCACACAATTTGGTACCGCAACCTCAACCTAAGCTGTTTGTACAAACGCTTGGAATTCTGAATCGTTGGTGTCAGGTTAATTTAGGATCCAATTTACACTACTGTCGGTTCCCTCAAACCTAATTTATTTTACTAGATGAAATGTTAACATCACCATAGAGAGGATGAACCCCTTAATTAATTTATTAAAAGGAATTTTAAAATTTTAAACTGTTTAACCTCTAGAGGTCATCTATAATACTTTAATATTACTAAATGAAAGGGAAATGTAGGAGTATAAGTGTCCAATAAATTAAGTGAGTTTAATATTCTCTAACTTCCCGGATAAATAAGATAACAGTTGAAAGTTTTACCGCGAATCCCAAATCGTCAAAACCCTAGTGATCTCTTATTCAGTCTTATCTTAATAAAGTCCAACAGTAGAGGAAATTACAATTTTTCTCTTTGAATCAAATTTCTAAGCACGCAAATGATTGTATCTGTAATAATAATAAATACTTAAGTAATAACATTTTCAATACCACTTACCTACCTTCAAAATAATTAAATATAATCAGCAATTATAATCCTTTGGTTTTATGTACGTACTCTTAATTATTAGGTATTAGGTATGGACGAACATTAACAACTGATTAAAGCCGCAGAACATTATTAGTACCTAATTATTAATTTTTTGAAAAGCCGTACCTATATTAGTTCCATGACAAAATCAGTTAAACTAAACTACATATCACAGTAAAGTTTATCTATACAATGCTGATATTTAAAATACGAACATCTGCATTTGCTTTGCATAAAATATTAAAATGTGAGGTTTCTCAACTTGGTGCTGCATATTTTAATATTGTCGAGCTTTAAAGAAATTACATTACGCGCTCAAATTGATTGCTTCGTGATAAAAATGTAAAATTACTACCCAGCGACACAGAACAGCTTTCATTTTATGCTGCCTTCCTCACAAAATTAAAAATACAAGGTAGAGATTATAAATTATTTTAGGAAACTTTTGATTTCTTCATGCTCTAGTTTTAGAATATTAACTATGTAGTACCAACACTGATATTTTATAGTTTTTGAAACTAATATTGCGAAAATAGTCATAATTGTTATATTTGAACATTTTCGCGCATCACGACAATTGTTAAGAGTAAGCTGTTAAAAGTTATATTTTCTCGTCATCAAGATTCTAGATCTAATTAGATTAGATTAATGCAGGTAATTAAATTTAAATATTCACCAGCTAGATTTTCAAGCCTATTTAATTAAAACTGTTTACATATCACATTTAACGGTTATCACTATTACATCAATGTGTAGGTATTGCAATTCGAGTCATTTGTATCGTTGATGAACGTTCAACTATATTTCTACTTGCTACTAAGGCTTATAAAATATTAGAAAATACTTATAAATATTTTCACTCCTAATATTCTTCTTCATATGAGAAGCTGTGAACTCTTGTTTTTAACGGGACATGAATTATTTATGACTCATGGGAAATTCTGTTTTCCTTAGCTAAGAACAGTGGAAAAGCAAAGTGTTTTGACGTAAACTAAAAATACGTTTAATAAAGTTCATTCCCCTAACTAAAATAGTTTCTTTAACAATTACATAAATGTTTAATTCGTCGTATTATTCAAAATCAAGTGTTTGTGGGTTTTGGTTGTCCGAAGTTAGCTAACATTACCACATATTATAAGTATAGATCATCCCATTAACCACTGACGTGTAATTTACCCCAATTAAGACCCTGTTAAAATTAGCTTCGTTAATGTGAGATGGGAGTGCAGCGATTTAGTTAGCATTTAGGTGGATATGCATAATGTTACTATAACAGGTCACCAAGGATTTGATATGCTCCGAACAGACTAAGGTATAGTATTATCAAAGAGTATATACTTATAGATGTTTACTCTTATGGAACTGAAGCTTAGTTCAGATGCATTGCGTAATACGTAAAATATTTTTTCGGATCTTTTCTGACTGGTTAATTCAGTTTGTAATATTGTAGATAATTACCTGCAGTTAGAAAATTTGTAGAAATTACTATGTTGCCGTAATCATCAACAAGTAGCAGGTATAACATTCCTGCCTTGTGGTTCTGTTATCACTAAAAAGGACCAGTTTTTCAGTTCGGATTTAAGCTTCAGTCCAGTTAAACCAAGATTAACTATTGCCATGGATACAATTGATACAAGAATTGTATCCATGCCAATTTATCTTGGTTTAGCTGCACCGGAGCTTAAACCTGTACTGAAATACCGACCCTAATAAGTCGTCTAATTCTAAACCAATAGTAATGAGTAAAGCTGTGAATCTAGGCAAAATGTATATCGTTTATTTTTCAGTCTACTCACCGAATTTTTGAATTTGAACGAATTGCGATATTTTACATTGATTAAAACAAATTAAATTTTGTATATTTTGCATATATAGGGTTTTTTTGCATTTTGTTTTAAAATATACACATTTTGCAAGTAGGTAGTCCGCCTCTAGAAGAAGAATTCTACCTGCAAATACTAATCCCTAACTCCCAACAGCTTGAAGTCTTGTAAGCTGATTTTGGCCATAAGGTCGATATTCTCTCAGAGCGTTGGATAGACACTGGACAGAAGTATACCCATGCCCATTTTATGGTTTAACGCCTTAATTATTCAGAGTATCTACGCAACACACACTGCAAGTCATAGGTAACTGTAGGTAACGTTACTAATTAAAATACGTTACTACTGTAAATTTGAAGAAAGTTTACTATGGAAATAAAAAAATTTCCTATAATATTAGAGTTTTAGATATCAACCAATTACATCCACACGAAACTCTACTTTTTCAATGGAAAGCTGTTTGGATTGTAAAGTGTGTTGCCTATTGTAGCGGCTGAAGGAGTTACACGATGAAATGGGCCAACTGATATTGATAATAATGAACTGGATAATAGTATTCAAATTTGCCTGGTCTTCAACAAAAAAATATACAGCACACTTCGATCAACTAGTGGAATCGTATAAACTCAATCGCTGCTTTGTTACCTGCGACACAGACAAACAACCAACTATTGCCAATAACAAGAAAAATGTACCACCATACATACCACACTTTCAATACCGCTCAGTAATTAGTTAGAAGATAGCAGGAACCTCCTAAATATCTTGAAAACTGTTTGTGTGTTACATATTTCCACTGTAATATGTAGTAGGTATAAACAAATGTTTTTTTGATAGTAAGTTACAAGTAATACACTAGTGCAGAAAATAGTATGTAAACACACTGGCGCGACGGGGCGGCGTTCCCCCAACCTGAATGTAGAATACATTATTCAAGAGATCAGGCACAGCTAAAGCAATCTGGGTAGGCAATCAAAACAAAAGCATCATTTAATTGTGTTTACAAGTTCCAGGAATTCTATACTGTAGAGTGTAAACTTTATGTAAACATAAACAAATAGTTTTACAGAGCATGCACTATAATTTTAAAATGAAACGTACCTACAATAAACCTAAACTATAAGAATTCGGTCGGGAATGTAACTTGGCTTCGAATTATCGAAATATCCGACTTATCGAGGTTCGAGTTATCGAGGTTCGACGTATTGTGGACTTTACCTTTTAGCAACAATGTTAAGGGCACTACTATTGAAATTTGCATAAGAAAAATGCAAGCTCGAGTTATATTTAACACGACAAAATCACGAATAGTTAAAAAATAATAAACAGTGAAACTGTTAGTAAAGAACACCCTACCAACACGTAAACAACGACCTTGCCAACTTTTTTTATCACAGGAAACCGTCCTTTTAAACAGGAAAGGACATTTTTATCGGACTAAAGCGTGTTTATCGCGTAAAACAGAATCATATTGGCTGACGTTTCGTTTTGTATCTTAGTACATATAATGTATGAGTGATTTTGTCGTATACAAAATAAAAAGACCTTGCATTTTTATCGGAAAATGTCATAAGAGTCCGCGAAATTGGTCTATCATATCGAGAGAGGAATCGTCGCCGAGGCCGCTTGAGGCCAAGGCAAGACCATCTCAAGGGCACTAAACAATTTCGCGGACAAGCTATACATACACAATATTTTTTGTGCAACCGTTCGCGAAGTGAACGTTTCGCGTACGTAATACAGGCCGCGAAATACAATTTCGAGGCCGTTGTTAAGGTAACAGCCGAAAAATTAAAAGTCAATGTAGTTTTTAAAAGCTAATTGTTTCATTTACGCCATTTCCATAGTAACGCGCTGACTGAAAGCTGTCTTTCTATTTACAATGAATTAAACTGTTATAACATTTTTGCAATTATATATTCTTACGATTGCACAAGAAATATTTGTGTATACCTTGTCTGCGAAATTCTTTAGCGCCCTCGAGATTGTCTTTTCTCGGCCGCAAGCGGCCACGGCGACATTTTTCTCTCGGAACGATACACATTTGGCGGCCTTAGTATACAAATAATTATTTTGTGCAACCATGAAAAACATGTAATTTAAAATTTTATTGTTTTGAAGAAAACAAAGCGTTTAGTTCATTGTAAATAGTGAGACGGCTTTCAGTCGTCGCGTTACTATGGAAATAATAAAACAATTAGTTTTGTAAAAAATACTGACAGCGATGGCGATATTTCAATTTCTTGTGTAGGTACTACTCTTTCACAGTTAAAACGTTTTATAGTGAGTTTTCTGATTAAATACTAGAAATATTTAAAAGGCAAAATTGTGAAAAATGTTATAGCCACTATAAACACTTCTGTAACAAACGAAATGTCAAAACGGTCGAGAAACATTGTATTAGCTTATGTAATGGAAAAATCAAGTTGTAAAACGTTTAAGCCTATGGAGCATCTTCTCTGTATTAAAGAGTATGTTTAACCAACTGGAAAACATTGATGAAAGAAAATTTCTAAAATTTCCACCTTTTTGAAAAAAACAATCAGTTATCAAGTTATCTAGTTTTGCGGCCGATACCTTAACCTGTATTGCGTATGCGAAACGTTCACTTCGCGTACGGTTGCACCATAATACGGTTGCACAATAAAATAATAAACCGTGAAATTGTTAGTGCCGTATTTTCAATTCGGTTCAACTGAACTAAGATCAATTGTCATGGATACCATTGTTAAAAGTATTGTAACCATGACAATTGAACTTAGTTCAGCTGAACCGACTTTAAACTCGAATTGAAAAACCGGCACTTTATTTGACCGTCAGTGCAGTTGAACCACGATCAATTCTCATGGATACGATTGTTCGAACAATTGTATCCATGCAACTAACAGTGAAATACTTTCGTACAACCGGGCCTTAATGATCAACATCCCCAGCAACAACTTAACAATACAGTAGCAACGGGCTTGCGAATTTTTATCACAGGAAGGGGTATTTTTATCGGACCAAGCGAATATTTTTTCGATAAAAACAGAATGCTATTGATTGACGTTTACGGTGTTGCTTAGTATATTCAGTAGTAATATCATAAGAGTGCTTTCGTATATTCGGATATACTTTTCGCGATTTCTTTCGAAATTGATGTTGTCGAGGGACATGTCCTAATGGTAACATCAATTGAGAATATAAAGAGGGAAAAGTATTTAGAATATACGGAAGTCATCGAATATTTGTCATGATTATATCACGAACTTTAAAGTTCATTTTGGTACTTTTTCTTTTAATGATTCTAACCAAAATGTCAGTCTGATATTTGAAAAAATTGTTTTATAAAAAAAATCAATTATTGTTATTTACGATTGCTACAGATAGGTACCATCATATCACAGCCAATAGGAAGCCGAAACACCAAATCGAATACCCCGATGGGCCAAGAAGGTATATCCGAGAAACACCGCTGTGATTGGATCATTTTAAAAAAAAATCTTATATCCTATTGGTTTATAAGATATGTATGTTATAATCGGATATATTATACTTTTTCCAATTTTGATTCGAAATTGATAGTGCCAACGAAATATCCCGATAGCTTGCTCGAGGATACTGAAGATTCTGGACTGAGCTTATACAATTATAAAATAAACATAGATGACGATAGATTAAGGTAGGAATCAGACTGCGCGATCGCCAGGACCGACCGTTCACAGCGAGCGATCGTGCGCGACCGGCCAAAAATTTAAAAATCACACTGCTCGTCCACATTCAAATCTGGACGGTCGATGCCAGCCTAAGTGGCAGTCTGAGCTTCGACATCCTAAAAGCCTCCAATAAAATTACAACATGAAGTGCAACTGAACATGTTAAGGTCTCTTACTAGAACAGGAGACAACAGGTAAGCTAAAAGAATACTGAACTTACGACCATGGAAACAAAGAGAAACAGAGGTCGTTCTCCCACAATATCCAAAATGATCGCAAATGATATAAAAAGAGTAAAACAGTGGGATGAACTTTGCACAAGACAGAAAAAGGTGGAAGAACGTAGGGCTGATCTATGTTCAGCAGTGGACGAAATTAGTTGAGTGATGATATCTGAATGTAACTAGAAATGTGTTTGTATGGAATGTGAATGAAAAGAACAGCACCCTGCCGTTCGTTTCAATGTTGAATTTCCCTGGGCGTCCTCTTCGTCAACCTCCAATGTTTGCACCATAAAACCTCGAGTATTTTAAACATATCAGGTTAACATCTTGTTAATTGAATCCAAGAATCAGTTTTGTCTCTTCCCATTACAAACCGTTTTAATTTTCGACAGTCGTATTCCCATCAAAATATTAAAATTCATTCTTCTATTCTTGTGCAATTCTATGTATAACATGTCGTACTTTATAATCTAACAAGATAGTCACCACAGTCCTCTCTAGGTCTGGGAATTTTTTTCGATATATCGGTATTTATATCGATATATCGAATACCGATATTGAATTTGGAAAATATCGATACATTGATATATCGATATATCGACAATATCGATTTTTTTTTGATATTGATATTTTTTTTAATATCGCCCAACTCTGCTCTTGCTATTGTTTAACTTAGAGGTTTGATCTAGAAAACTGCATTTTTTTTTAATTTTGAGAAACACCCTAATAGATAGGGTTCAGCCCAGATCGATATTTTTTTCAATATCGCCCACCTCTAGTCCTCTCCCAACTTATAATTTAATGGATTACATTTGTAAGGCACAGAGCGCTTAAAAGGAGTATTAATTGTTGTATAAAATTTCAAAATCATCACCTTTTCCTATAGGCATTTAACTCATCATATTTTCCTTTTCATGATAATGTGCATCCATTCTTTTTAGAAAGTGTCACTTGAAATCGTACTTTAAATTTATTCAAAGTCGTATTTGTTTTCCGTTTATTACACGAATGTTATTCCATGTAAGGCTTGTTATTTGAAAAACCAATGCTATAACAGTTTCTTCACTTCCCTAATGAACAGTCTAGAACAGCGGTCCCCAAACTATGGCCCGCGAGAACTACCAATCCGGCCCAATCATGCCTGGTATCCGCCCCGCCAGTTTATTTGGATTACCATAGTATAAGTAAATCATACAAAATAATAGTCAGATGTTTTTATTCGATAATTGACATACATAATGAAATTGATATTGATTGATTCATATTGTTCTAACCGTAGGGTTCTTGTACATTTGGAGTAATTCTGAGAACGTTTAGTCTCATAATGACTTTTTCTGTTGTATTCTTTGAGGACTGATATTGTTTCATTGCAAATTATACACATTGCCTTATTAATTCAATCACGAAACAACGAAATATTGATATCCCCATAGCTCTTTAAATGTTCTGCACTCATTATCTATCTTTCGTTTCTTCAGTCTACTGAAGATGGGGACGTAGTTTTGTAGAGGTTTAATATTGTCTGCTGAAGAATTGAGATGGGAGAAGCTAATTTTGACTGTATTACTGATACTGACTTAAATATTTATATAGTGGGCCTATATGTTTGTCCTACAAACCCTATTACACCCTATAAGAAAAATACATCCCGAAAACTTCCGTGACGTTTAATTTGTCAAATGGAAAATTTAGTTGGCTAATATAAAAATTGCTATAAATTTTTGAAAATGGCTTTAATATGAACATCGAATGGGTTTGATACAATTCAAAGCCAATATCGATTGGCATTGATGCAATTGTTGATATTTCCACGGTTCTCATGGCTTTACTTATTGTTTGCTTTTTGCGATTGTGTTTGTTTATTTGGTATTTTCTCGACAAAAGAAGCCCGTTTTAAGACTTTTACGCGAATAAACCTTATTATTAGGCTACTACTTTAAAGGTCAGTTTAATAAAAATACGTGTTTAGATGTAGGTATAGTGTCTTCATTGAATACTGATACCCTCGTAACCACAAAATATAGGCACCCAACTTACACAGTTGCTAAACCTTATCCAATAATTCCCTAACTGACTGTATGTACAATAAGGTGCAAATGTAATGTCGCAAGTAGGAGGTAAAATGTTGAACAAGTGATACAATCACCAACAAACGCCGCTGCAAGCTAAGGGTAAGCCCTTAACCATAGTCGGTAATAGTATCGCCTGTTCAACATATTACCTCGTACTTGTGACATTATATTTGGACCTTGATGTACGTAAATTAGGGCAGACTTATTATAAAACAAATAAAACAACTTCACTAACAGCTATAAAATTGACAGTAAAATTGACTTAGGCCCGGTTGCACCAAAGTATTTGACACGAGTTTAGCTAAACCAGGATCAATTGGCATGGATACGATTGTTCGAACAATCGTATCCATGCCAATTGATCCTGGTTTAGCTAAACTCGTGTCAAATACTTTGGTGCAACCGGGCCTTAGTTTAGTTACCAGGAGTACCAATCCTGAACTGACTTTAAGATCTAAATCTGAATCTCCCATGGCCACTGCGGATCAAAAGTCGCGTGGGTATCAATATTTAATGAAAGCACTGTAGTAAGTGCAAACACCATATAGATTGATATCAGCTACTAGGAACATAGGGATATGAACGACCGTCATGATTTTAGACTATGCACTTTCATTCCTTTTAAATATTAGAACATCTAATGTCATAAAATAACAAATTTTTTTGCCTGTGTTATTGATTACGAGTAGTGTTAAATCAATAAAATCTATTCCTTTATTTCCCTAATCATTAATTTATTTGGTAGTTGCAAGTGTTTTAATATTAAAAAAACCATGGCTATGTTCCTAGTAGCCGACATCAATCTGGTCTAGTATGGCACATAAGAGCTGTTCCAACTGAAACTCTTATGGTACCTACTAAAACCAAACTTTAAAAATTTCCAAACCTGCCAAGCGTTTGAATTAAAATTTTGGAACAAATAACTGACTGTAACTAACAGCCGCACCAACACTGATTTTCTGAATCCGGCAAAACCGGAAGTGCAAAAAGAATTATGTACCTACATATCAAAATACATTTGATGAGAAAGTATATTATTTGATATACCAAGTTTCAAAAATTTATCTCAAAAACTAAAGAGGTATATACCATGAGTCTCTTACACTGTATACTAATTAAAAATATGTAAATTACTCTGATGTGCTTGTACATTCCGACTGATCTTTTTGGTACTGTTGTCTAAGCGGTTAAAGAAAGTTTGTGTTGAAATGTATGCGAGATGCAGCTTTAGTTTATTAAAAGTTATAATGTGAAAACAAATTGCATCCTCGAGCAAGACAGTTGCCTCAGACGGAAAATCAATACGGCGAGGGACAAATTCTCTCATGAGTTTTCTCGTGGAAAATTACTTATTTTTTTGGAAAATGATTATTATTAACGAACTCGCTCCTTTCACAAACTTAAATTGTTAGCTTTATTGTAATGGCATAAGTGCATTAAACGTTTTAGACTATAGATGAGGTAGAAACAGGCAGAAGTTTTCTGTGTAAATTAAATTGCACAACAAAACCGTTTTAATTGTATAACTCTAAACAATGTTGTGCCTATTATAAAGGTGACGTAGACGGTTACAAACTAAAAGCTTAATTTCATACAGTGTTAACTTTCTCGTTTTAAGATGGGGAAGAGAAAATGCGAAATTTATTATCGAGTTAGTAAACGCGGTAAAGTTTTTAGAAGTTTACCTTTTTCGTGGAGAACGCTATTCAATTTATTATATTTATTTAACTGAAAATCTACCTTAATATCCTACAGTATATTTTTCTAGCTAAATCATAAAACTTTAGTTCAAAATATGCGTGTGAATCGAATATACTTCAAGCTTTTCTTTTTCTTCCTGTGCATTTTACTATGGTACTACCGGTTAATTCGCAATCGACATGGTTGAAGCAGATGAGATCCTGAATGTTATTCAAAACACTGCCAAGATTCTCCAGCCACCTTTTATTTAAATTTTCATATTTCTTCTAGTATTTTTAAAACTAATTTTTACTAAATTAGTACTAACTAGAAACCTTGGAAAAGTTGGGTTTAAAATAGTTTTTAACCGATCTACAGTAATAATTTTGCATATTTATGGCATCTTATTTTATTATTGCAAATAAATAAACTATCTCGCGCAAATGACTTGTACGAGTTAAATTGAACTCATATATCATTGTTCTTCAATTGAATTGAAATGGCAACCATATGCCATGTATATAATGTGCTTAAACTTTATCCTATCTATTTGGGCCAGTGACTTCATGTTGCAGCCTTAAATAATCCGGGTGGATCTGTGCTCCCGGAGCCGTCCAAAGGATCAACATCACGGCCGCAAGCAACACACGAGATATGTTAGCTGCCACATTTCCTGGAAGTTTGCGAAGACTTTAAAAGCTTATCCTGCAAGAGTATAGTAATAGAACAACGTCTTACTTGCTTACATATACGTCGGTCGTCAGAAATTGTTTTTGTTGATAATGTTCAGAAGTAGATTGGCGACTGTATCGGCTTTACTGAAACAAGTTAGTGTAGTGTAGGTGTTACATTTTCATATATCGTACCTCGTACTGTACAAAAGTGCACAAAGGGGATAATATGCAAGATGCAAAATACAAAAAAACGGTGTCAGAAATCCCATTAATAGAGAAAAAGGTGATTGAAATAATTATATAATATTTCACTCTTTTAAATGTTGAACAGAAGAAAGCAGAATAAGTCTAAAGTATCTAATAAGTTTTTGAAAATAATAAATTGAAATCAGTAAGCTCCGAACTAAAGATGAAAGACATATGATTTAACTTTATTTATTATTATTTAAAATCATAATTACTTCGTAAAAGTTAAATAAACTGATGCATGGGGAGGGGGAAGTTTCCTATAATGGCATACCTGGCAGATATTAGTTATTACAGCAATTTTTTAATTTGGCGCCATTGCATTAGTTTCGGAACGTCCGCGTCCGTGCAAATACCCCCGTTGTGTTGTAGTGTGATTGTGTGGCAATTTACGGGCCCTAATAATTTCGACAAGGACAAAAGTTTCTACACTTACGTTCTATTTGTTACTGCCCTGTTCAAAAATTAATTATCAACGATTTATTTTCTGCTGTAAGGAAATGATTTGTTCTGATTGCAGTGCCGTTATTGTTTCGTAGTTATGCTTTACTAGCACCTAAACCAAAATGTGTGCTTGTCGCAAAGATGGCATATAGCGAATTCCAATCGCTGCACTAGCCTGCACTAGTGTACACTAGTGTTGTGTGCTAGAATTGTGTAATCACGTGACTGCACTGCACTGGTGTTAAAATTTAGAGGGAAACTCAAATATAGGCAGATTCAAGTCACAGATGTAACACTTGTTAAAAACTACCTGCTTATTTTTGTCTGGTGCAACCACGATTTGTCAATTTTGAAATTCGAACACACTACACTAGTGTACACTAGTGCAGGCTAGTGCAGCGATTGGAATTCGCTAATAGACAACATGTAGTTATGATGGCATACTATGTCATTATAGAAATTCATCTCAGATAAGTGAAACCCTTATTCATAAAATAACTGACGATGGTGCTACAGCTAGTATAGAAACTGGCGCCAGATAAAAGCTCATGCGTGGTAGATCTTACCATTGGAGAAAAATTGCCTAGTTCTTCAAGTGGTAATAATATTAAACAATGTTTATCAATTAGTATTAAAAAATGGTCACCTATGCCAGTTGCTGCAGCAGCCTCCGATAGCAAGCACAGAGGAAATAAACGTGGAAAATTTGGAATAGTTAACAACACTATATACAGTGATGTTAAAATTACTTCGCAATATGTAATTAATTACAATTACAATTATTTTGGGTAAGCTGTAATTAATTACAATTGAAGTTACAAAATATGCGATTGTAATTAATTACAATTATAATTACAAGTTTTGGTATAATTTCAAATAATCAATTACATCTTCTTTTTGGATAGGATCAGGTAGGGTTACTACTGGGTAGGATGTTAATATTATTATTACACTTAGGAATTGTATGCATTTGCATGTTTTTTTGCATGTTTAAGAATATTAACTAAAAAAACATTAACTGGGATATTTTATTGTTAAATCTGAAATTTTCATCCATATTTCTGCTTAAAATTTACTACTTGTACCTACATATATCCTAACATTTTAAGAACATATTTCCGTAATTTGAGAGAGCATATATAGGTATGTGCATCATGCATATTTTGCCGTTTTAACGAGCCATAAGATAAGAAATTACGTTTACGCAAACTTTCCTATATCAAAGTAAATTATGACCATTAACAAAATATAACCAATCAGAAACGGCCTCTGAGCGGGTAAATGTTGTATATTTAGAAAGTTTTAAGAAGACACTCAAGACAGTCATTTTAAAGATACTAAAGAAAATCTTAAATTATTTTCTAGTGCACCTTACCACAGATTGATAATATTATAAACATAAAGGTACTTTTGCAGAATGTAATTGTGAAGATGTAATTTTGAACATGTAATTGTAATTGTGACAAGGAACAATTGAATTACAAATGAATTACAATTGAAGAGCAAGTAATTAATTACTGCTTCAATTAAAATGAAAGTAATTCAATTACTTTTCCACGTAATTCTAATTAATTACTTAACATCACTGATTAGATATTAAAATACCCAAAGAATAGAGGAAATGAAAGCAATGCAACAAAGAGTAAAATTAGCTAGACAAGCTAAGAGAAGAATAACAATGTTAGATGAGGAATGTGAGGAGACACAGTTTGAAAATAATGATGAAGATTCGGATAATGCAGATTGCCTTTACTGCAGTAAACTTTACTCAAACTCTCACAAGAATGACTTCTGGATTAGGTGTGACAGGTGCCAATCTTGGTGCCGTGTTGAATGTGCTGGTGTCAATCGACGTATAAAATACTTCACTTGTGAACTATGTATTTAAAATTTTGCTATTACTGAAAACTGTATAATTTTTATTTCAATAAATATACCTATAGTATTTCCAACGATTTTACAAATTTTCTAGAGTGTATGCCATCATACATTCACTCCTGTTACCATGATGGTTTACTTAAGCAAACAAATAGGTCACTTCTTTATAAAGCTTGCCATTCAGTATTGATACCATCAAGCACTGAAACTCTATCCCCAATAACCAATTTTTAACAAGTATTTTAAAAAAAGTATGTCAGCATTGGCACACTTCCCTTATCAGGGTTCAGCACGCGCCCGATTTCATAATGTTGGGCTAGCCTAACTATGAAAAATCTACCAATATGCTATTGTTATTACGCCTGCAGAGTTAGTAAGTATTAGTATATAGGTAAGAATTGTAATTTATTGTGAGTCCGTAGAAATACTAATAATGGTGGGGGCTGATACTGCATTCTGCAGTAGCAAGAGTATCGCCTGCAGACCAAGGGTATAGCGATTAATATGCATTTATTTCCATTCTAAAGCAAGTGTAGCACCCAGGTATGTTCAAGTTAATTAATAACTATTTACGATATGAGTATCGTAACGTGCCATATTATTACGATACAAGTTAGGAAGTTGACGACTTCGTTAGACAACCAATATGAGAATTACGATAAGAATATTCTCCTACGTTTTATCTACTTTCATAAAGTACAATATTATAAATTTTCATCATTTTATCTATATATCTAAAAACGAGAGTAGTCTGATTCAGTTTACACCTAAATGACGAGTGTTTCTTTATTTTGCTTATTGACATTATCGGATATTTATTACGACACACACTAACATCGTAATGAAGTTTATAATGACACTGTAGCATCGCAATAAGGTTTCGTACGAAACAGTTTTTTCTTTCGTAATTTACTGTATGAAAATAGATAAATTTGCGAATATACGAACGCATAACATACCGTTACGTTACGTTTTCGAATTCGCAAATTAATATTGAATTTTAAATTAAACCACCTTTTGTGTATTAAGAAGAATATTGTAGAAGCTTTGATTAAACTGAAAATCAAATACAAATTAAAGCTATTGACCGATGTAATCCAAACTTAAAGAACTATTAGCAATTCTAGATAAGAACAAGTTGCAATTATTTAGTACTAAATGGTATAAAAAAGCTGCAATTAAAATATTATACATCTACTAAAACGCGTGTAACCTGGAACTGCGAGATAGAAACTTTTTGGAAAATAGTGTATCAATTTAACATGAAATGAAGGTCGTCGCTATATCAAATTAATTACGAAAAAGTGAAGTTTGATCGAGACTATAGGCGTTGATTAGGAATGTTACTATTTATTACTATCTATTATTATTTTACTAATTAAATAATTAGGAATTTGTTTCTAAGATACATAGATGTACCTAGGGTCATTGGGTGCCTTGTATGTTATTGATAAATTTGTAGGAGGTAGGGTGGAGGCAATTTCGTAGTTTCTTTTTCTGAGTTATAAATGAAGTACGAATTTTTCAACTCTGTCAGTTTTGTTAGTAGCTTTTACTATGTGCAATTATTTTACATATAGGTTATGTCAAATAGAGTTTAATGTCAAAAGTTGTCCCCACTTTCATTCTTACAAATCTGTCAATATCATTCAAGACACCCTAGAAATATCCTTATCCACATGTTCCTACTACTTATTCTATGGTGAGGACGTACTTATAAAAATTCTAATCACAAAAGCAATAATTTTTTGTTTATGTATTATTATTTATTATTAAATAGATACATGTACTCGTCGTTCAAATAATATTCTGAAATTTACAAAATTTAAAAAAAACGAAAATAATAATTAGCGTTGAAAAACGGGTGTGTCTATTAACTGTCTTTCATAATTTTATGAAAAATACTAGGTTACTGGTTCAGAAACAAATACATTTTCATTTATAATGACAAAATAAATATTGTTATTATTCATTACAAAAATGTATCAACTAGTTTAAGGTTAATAACTAAGAGTTCTGCTCACTGACATGTGTTATGTGGCAATTGAGAAATGGCTATGAAGCGGTAAACTTAAATATTCTCAATCGACCTATATAAGGCATCAACATATTGCCTCCTTTACACGATAACGAGCCTTAAACATTTGATATGCTGCAATAATCCATAGTTACCTTGTTAGCTAAAAACCGCGAATAACTGTATTCCAATGATGACGTATTGACGTATTTACAGTTATTGGAACAAAACATTGGCCTTATACTTTGAGAATCAGGGGGTCAGTATTGTAAATGGTAAAATCGGCAGAGTCGAGTTGGTTTCCAATCCCCTTAATGACATTTAATTACTTTTGCATTGAGGGACGAGTCTGCTATTGTAAATTTCAAACAGTTAGTTGTAAATTGTCATCTACACTTTACAAACATGAGTTCTTTATATGTGTGTACAATTTCAAGTTTGGTTTTCAAAAAATGCTCGCCGAAGGAAAAATAAAAACTATTGATTTTAATAAATCAGTAGCCCGTCAATTTAAAGCAGTAAAAAAAATTGTGATTTGATTATTTTTTATTCTTTATAATTCTATAATAAATATATATCATTCATCATCAACATTTTTAGTAATTTACAATTTTGTTCATTTAATTTCAATATTTTTCTTTGAAATTTTGTATGTAAGTTTTGTAAGTAACATTTTAGAAGACCGTAATAGACTAGTTTATTTTAAATGGATTCATTCCCATATAGCCCACTGGGAACCAACTCGATTTATAAGTTACTTAATTATCTACTGATAAGAAGACCTACTTTTACCTTTGCAAGCGGGAACCAACTCGACCCCCGGATTATGAGTAAGGTAATTACCTATCTACTGATAACGGGAACCAACTCGTCCCCGTCCGGTAAAATAAAGCAAGGCGTTTTATCCCATAAAATTAATAAAGTAGATAGCTATATTGAAACGGGCCGGTCATAAATTGGGCACCGCTTACCTTTTTGTCTTAAGAAACGACCCAAGCTATCATCTCCCGACGACGTTTGTCGGTGTTGGCACCACATCAGTTGGCCACTAGACCTCAGATTAGGTATTTAAGTTACGTTAATGACAAATAAACAACTATTCATATCGGGAAACCCTGGAAACGGTATCCTATAATATCTTTTTTCTAAATGGTGTTACCACGACCTTCTTGATTTCCGAGACTTGACGGGTGTTACCTATAAGTAAAGCCTACTTTACTATTTCAAATAAAATACTACTTCATTGTGGAATATTTTTAAAGTTTCATTCATTCATTTCATTCAATACTGGTAAAATTTATACTCTCATAAAATAAGTTTTTACTTATTGAAAAAGGTGCAATAGCAATAAAAATTTCTAGAGCCGATCAATAAACGCGTCAATAACTGCGTCAATTTGCATGAACTAGATTATAGATTATTTTATTAAATTAAAATTACCTTCAAATAATTTTTGTCTTTGCACCTAATTAATTTTTAGATTATTAAACAAAGTATTCAAAAGTATTAACGTATAGTTACGTACCTAAAAAATGTAGTTCGAAGTAGTGTCATTCAGAACTAATAACAAGTAAAAAAGTGGATTATGTGCCAAGTGCCACAATGCGAAAATGTATTATACGGGAATAGGGACCAGTACAAAAAGTGTGAGATTGCGCCTCAAGCGAAAGTTGAAAAAACAAGTATGTATACAGGGTGTCCGTCTTTCGAAGCTAAGCATGGGGATCTCGGTTAGCTTAAGAGCTACGAAGTCGGTTAAATGGAGGCAAAGTTGCGTATTTTAATGCTGATCAATAATCTGAAAAGAAATTTAACGTACGACGTTTAGTTTAGAAAATATCTAAAAAAAATCAAAATTCCCGATTTTTGTTTTTCGCTGATAAAATGAAAACAAGTGAAGCTACGAATTTTTAATTAAGACATTTTTAAGACACTTTTTTACGGGGAATCTAAATATGCGATTGTTTTTCTCATATCGTTTAAAATAGCCAACAATCGACTATCAACTTTTGTTTTTCTTATGGACGCCATATTGGACTTTTGCATTTTTGAATGTAACTTTTTTTTCTGATTTCAACTATGTATGACACATAATACTTTAGCTTGTGTTTTTACCTACAATTTCAAGTTATCCATTTGTACGCAGAGCGCCAAGGAAACAAAAGCGACAAGTTTGTTTTAAAGAGAATTAATTCTGTTATGAATTTTAATTTTAAGTCATAAGGTTATTGGTTTGACTAGTTTAATGAAAGAAATGCGAGTTTTAAAAGAATAGTAATGGGATATAACAAAATTTATTATCAACTATTATGATTTATGTTGAAACAATAGAATAAAAATTAAAAAACAGAAAATTATAGCAAATACTAAAAACTTTAATCGAAAACACAACGGGATAGTAAGAAATATTTAAGTATCGTTTTTCTTTGGACAGAGATATGTAATCCCTTAGGTCCGGTTTTTCAGTTCGTGTTTCGGCCTGGGTTTACAAAAGGAGCCATATTCGCTTAGATTTCGATGAAGACGCAAGAAATACCTAGGACCTGGCTGGTTTCCAACATATCACGTTGTTCTTCATTAAAATCTTTCATTTTCTTTCAGAAAATTACGTACCTATCATAAAATTAGGGGAAGTACAACGTAACGACTTAAGCAATGTACTAGGTACTGTCAAAATTTTCTTTAAAACAAAATTGTCGCTTTTGTTTCCATGGCACTCTGCGTAACAACGGATAACTCAAAATTGTAGGTAAAAACACAAGCTAAAGTATTATGTGCCATACATAGTTGAAATCAGAAAAAAAAGTTACATTCAAAAATGCAAAAATCCAATATGGCGTCCATAAGAAAAACAAAAGTTGATAGTCGATTGTTGGCTATTTTAAACAATATGAGAAAAACAATCGCATATTTAGATTCCTCGTAAAAAAGTGTCCTAAAAATGTCTTAATGAAAAACTCGTAGTTTCACTTGTTTTCATTTTATCAGCGAAAAACAAAAATCGGGAATTTTGATTTTTTTTAGATATTTTCTAAACTAAACGTCGTAGGTCAAATTTCTTTTCAGATTATTGATCAGCATTATAATACGCAACTTTGCCTCCATTTAACCGAATTCGTATCTCTTAAGCTAACCGAGATCCCCATGCTTAGCTTCGAAAGACGGACACCCTGTATAAAATTAAAAAAGAAATCTCAGAAAATAGTATAATGCTATTACTTAAGAGGAAATAGCAATTGTTTATCTATTTTAGTTACCAATTTATTGTACGTACATATTATTAGTTCAACAGAAATCGCAAATGTAAAGTTTCAAATGAAAGCCCTAACTTTTCTAACCGATGTAGTCGTAGCTAGTAATTTTAACGCTTTTGAGGCTTTATTAATGGGTTCACTGTTTAAATATTCCGGTATGCTTGAAATAACCTTTTGGAATTGGAATTATTGCGCATCAAATAATACCACGAACAAAATGAAGAAATTGCGATTATTAACTAAACCACCTAGATACTATTAAAATTAAAACAACCACCTCTATATTCCAGAGTGATTATTAAAATAATAATAGATAATAACCACATCTAAGGAAATATTTCGACATTGCATTGTGTTCTTTTGATTGTTACCAAGATTACTGGATCAAAAATTGCGGATTTTCTCGTTATGGGGTATATTATATATTGTATTATACAGGGTGTTTCGTAAGTGGGGGAACCCTCCATATTCAAATAACGTGTTATGGGACCTCAATCTCCGAAAAAAGTCTAGTAAACATATGGTCAAATGTCAACCGTTACTGAGATATTGTCCAAAATTTTATTTTAATCAATTAAATTAAATATACCTAATGCATTTAGAGAAACAAACATGTATTTCACAACATAAAAGACAAACTAAATAATTAAATTAAACATAAAAACTAATTAATTAAGTTCTCAAGACACATAATAAGTCACCTCGATTGTGAATTGCACGTGTAGGTAGCTACTTCGTTTAAGTGCACGGTGATTTTCTTTGATGATTGCTGCGCAATTAGTTATTGGATCGACAAGTGCCTCTCTCGTGTTTATTTTTGTTTTATAAACTAACGATTTCAGGCATCCCCAAAGGCATTAATCAAGGGGGGTTAGGTTCGGTGATCTTGGTGAGCACTGAAGTAAAAACAATTCTGAACAATATCTCAATAACGTTTGACATTTGGCCATATGTTTAGTAGACTTTTTTTGTTTGTTGAGGTTCCCTAAACACATCATTTGATTATGGAGGGTTCCCTGTATATTAAGAATTCTAGTCACTGTTTCTATCAAGACACCTGTGACTTGCGGTGTAAACCTTTTAGCTACATGCAGGATTATTGAAATTGAAAAGTAGCAGATAGTTACTCCGCATCCCATTTATAATGATAATTCATTTGTAATTATTATTGTTACCATGAACAAGGAACCACTATGTTTGCACTAGCTTGTTAGTTTTCATTGCAATATCAGAATTTATGCAGTTTCTACTTCTAATTAAAAGTTTGTGTATCAACATTTCAAAGGCTACATAGTACTGTAACGACTATAGAAAAAGTGCTTGCGAAATCCTAGAACTTTTAGAGCTTGTTAACATAATGTTTATCAGTGCCTGTCATCCTATTTGCATATTGGAATAATTATGTAGAAAAGATTTCAAATATAAAGGAGTGAAGTCTAACGAGACAATAACAGTGATTATAAAACGAGTTGTAACTTCTAGACAGCCAATTTTTAATTTACAATACTATATAAATCAAGGAATCAAAACTTTATATTTAAATAAGAAAAATACTTCTTCTTGGTTTAGGACTTTTAAAACATTTAATCAATTATTACATTTTCTGTAATTTGATTTCTACAAGCGAACTTTCAGAAATTGTAAGTTATAGATATGATTTGAACGTTCCTAAAATAAAAATAACCCTTCAGCTGAAGCCGTTTACCATATAAAAGTTTCGGAGGGGGCTACAGCCCCCACAGGCCGCCTCTGCAATACACGCCTAACTATAAAATGCAAATGAACAAATTCATGATTGACATTCTATTGTCTGTAATAATGGATCGAATCGTGGTAATTTGTAAATATTAATTAATTTTTAATATAGAAGTGTTACGTCCACCTAAACTTAAAAAATGGCGAACAAAGTGGTACCTTTATGTAACGTTATATTTATTTGTTTGGTATGGCAATAGTCTGGACTTTGCAATATGTGTTAACTGCGGGTCTGGTACTTTGGTTAAAAATCTTCCGACGAGGAAATGGGACGGAGTCAATGGTATCAGGTCAGAAGGGTCAGAAGAATGAGGAAATATTGGACGAGAGTTTAGAATACATTCTATTTGTACAAGTATGCTATAAAATTGTTTAAAAGTTAAATGAGCGTTCTGCAAAACGCTTCCTAGATGGTGTTCAATTGCCTTAACTCCAGATTCCCAAAGGCCTCCCATATGAGGCGAGTTTACAGAAATAAAAAGTGGAGGTGCAAACCTCCCCTGGACTTTCCCATACTAAATATTACTGGCGAAGCCGGACGATCGCTACCGACCGGCGATCCGTTACCGGAGTTCAACATAATATCGAAAATTCACGAATTTCTGATCAACCGTACATTTTAGCTATATGAACACCTTATACTATGTGATAGACAATTTAATTTTGCATTCAATTATATAATAATATATAGCGTGTTTCATTTAAAATAACAAAGTTGCTTATTGTACTGTGGAACGCCAACGCCCTGTATACGTGATAAACATTTAGGATAATGCAAAACTATATACTGAACAACTTTTATATACAAACTTTTTTCATATTTTGATTAATAAGGGCGCTATAGGAGCATCAATTCCCGATTTTCAAAACGTCGTAGAGGGCGCGGGCGTCACAGTGAAATTCTGGCATTCATCAAAAACCAAAAATTAAGCTTAATAAGTATAGAAAATTTAAACAAAATCCTGTGGACAGTTTTTTTGTAATAATTTTTCAAAAATTTCAAAATTTTTAGAAGAGCGCCGTTGCCACCGTTTTTCGATTTAGTAAATAATTTTTTTTCATGGTATATTACCGCCAAAGGGCTTTCAAACAAGTTGTTGCGAAACCTGATCAGATAACTGGTTTTTGAGTTATGGGGCGTTAAAGTCTAAATTTTGAAAAATTCATAGCGGCCGCCATTTTGAAGTTAGAGAGTCCGGTAAAAAACTGTTTCCCTTGAATTATTCCCTTCTTTTATATCCCCTACTCAGATTTTGAAAATTCCGTTTCTGAAAAAAATGATACCAAAAAAACATGTCTTAACTTCCGCTTCCGGTTACGGATTTTTTTGAAAAGCTTATTTTGTCGATGAATTTTCGATATACCCCTTAATTTAACATTTCATCAAAATCGGTTCACTAGTTTTGGCGTTAGAGGCGTTACATACATACATACATACCCACCCACCCACCCACACATCCACAGACAGACATTTTTTCTAGACCACTTTTTTGAGTTCCTGGAGGTCCAAAAGACGTATTTCCGCGAAAATCTCGATTACGAAAATTTTCATGATATCAATACTTCCCGATACTTCCCTATACCAGTAGTCGTATGGGAAAGTAAAAATCTCAATGAAGTTTTCTTTAATGAAATATTGTTCAAGTTTTTTGTTATTTTTGACTAAAAAATTACGTAATTCGTTAAGTTGTGAAGCAGCTCCAATGTAATTTGAACCGTTATCTGAATATATTTTGAATGGCATACCCAGTCTGCCAACAAATCGTCTTAGTACTAATATGAATGCACCAGTGTTGTTAAATCGGAAAAAAGTTCAAAATGAATTGTTTTGGTAGCAAATCAAATGAATAAACAAGCATTGTCAATACCAGTAATGTGAAAAGGTGGAGCAGGAGAAATCATGTTCTTAGGTAAATCAGCCATGATCGCATGCATTGCAAGTAATACAATTGTGAACTGTTTATTTGGCTAAATTTAAATTTGACTTTAAGATTCGTGAAATGTTTTGACAAATATATGAAGCTTTTGCTAATGTATCTGAACCAATAAACAAATCATCCATGTAGATGTGAGTTTCTATTATATGAGAAATTTTCGGATGAAAGTCTTGGCAATCATCTGCTAATTGGACTAAACATCGAATTGCAAGTAAACTACTAGATGCTAGAGCGAACGTGGTTGTTTTTAGATTATAAGCTTCGAGAGAACCGTGGGGATCTGGTCTTCAGATGATCCTTTATAAGGGCCATTGCGAGGGATTGACTTTAACTGATCTATACATTTTAGTACAATTTGCAGATATAACATACTTATATTTGCGAAAGCTTAGAAGAACTGAGAAAAGATCCCCTTGGATAGTAGGACCTACCATTTGTAATGATGTGGAATATAAAATGCATGTTGAACTTCATGAAGTTCAGCAACCTTGGACATATGACCAAGTTGTTCGTATTCTTTCATGAATTCTGAATACATGTTGAGAAGACTTGGATTACGATGAAGTCGTTTCTCCAATGATAAGAAACGCCTTTCTACTTGCTGCTTTGATTCACATATAAATCTAATGATCCGCGTAATGGAATAAGAACCTCAAATCTCTGTTGGTCACGCTTTGTTGATAAAATGTACAAAATGAGATTCACAACTATTTTCTTCTACTGATAACTTTTGCGAGAATGAATCACAGTCTTCTATTTCCCAAAATTTCGAAATTTGCTGTGATATCTTCAATGAATTAACATAACAAACGGTACTAGGAATGCTGAGTGGTTTCTGTGGTAAAGAACCTGACACTACGAAATCAAATTGGGTTTTGTGTAAATATGAGTATATGCGTTTTCCTTCTGGTGGCTTAATACTTCCCAAAAAACGTCTACACCTAAAAAAATATCTGTTTCCTTTGGCTCATAAACGTTTGAATCAGCCAATGTGATGCCTTCAGGTAGGTATGTTGATTGATATCCTATCTACACTGGAAGACGGAAGCCTTTCAGTAATTTTTGGTAGCAAGAAGAAATTAAGGGTGGATTTGAAATTGTCGATACGCGAATAAATTGCGGCTGTGGTACACACAGCTGCCTTTGTTTTTGCTTGACAAACACCTATGATTGAAATGTTCGATTTTGAAATATCTAATTATTGTGATCTAATTTAAGGCGAGGCGACGACGGTGAAAATTTGTTGACTATTACAATTTTTTACCTTGGAATGATTGGCGACAGATGATGAGGATACCATTGTATTATATGAACTAACTGGGCCAATGGATATTATTTGTGGTATCACCGGATTACCTTGTTCATGATTTTGTTCTACAGGATACAATATGTGTAAAAGAGGATTATGACGTTTACGACATTTTCTACAATTATATATAGTTTGATTTGTAATTAGATATTATATGTCCAGGTCTTAAGCAATTTATGCAAAGCCTATGCCGTTTAACTTCAACTAATCTAGAATTTATTGATACCTAATTCAAAAAATTCTTTACATGAATAAACTTCGTGCTCTTGTTTTGCAATAAACACGTGACTTACCAGTTACAACGATATGATTTTTGCCTTGCCTTAATGCAGGAAGTTTTTTGATAGGGCCTATTGTATGATTGTTTATTTGCTAAATGAGACTGCGAAGTAACTTGGCTATGTGAACTATAGATGCTTGATTACTTATCTATCTTTTCTAATAAATGACATCTATTTTCTAAAAATCGATTATGTTACCCATTGTAGGCATACTTTATACCTTGATTGTAATTACTTCCCACTCTTTTTGGGTGTTATATTCAAATTTATCAGTAATTAAATAAATTAAAGTACTATCCCATTCGTCTACAGGTTGTTTCAAAGCTTTTAATGCAAGCAAATGAATTTGCACAGTGTCTAATAAATTGCGTAATTCCTTAGTAATTTTTTGTAATTGAAATACACTTTTTATGTGATTATGTATCATTAACTTTTTATTTTTGAAACTTTTTTCTAGTAATGGTCATGCTATTCCACAATTTTCTGCAGACACTTCCAAACTCTGAATAATTTGTAACGCAGCACCCTGTAAGAAACTTTTGTATTTCATTTATTTTGTCCTTCATGTGAATAAGAGAGTTAAATGTGTCATAGAAGGATAGCTAATGCGAGCATTGTCCTGAAAAAATTGGCAATTTTATATCTGGTAATTTGAGATTTTGTGTTAGCGAATCATAACGCAATGCGTTTGGTGTGTTATCATATGCTGATCTAATTGACTGCGCATCAGTAACTATATCAAGTTTACGTTTAGATTTTAACAGAATTGTTTTTGCTTGTGAAATGTTATAAAATTACGTTTCTGAAAATGATTCACGTTCAGTCATTTGCTCAGGGAGGTTTGCATCTTCAACTATAATTTCTATTTGATCCTGAGCGGCTTCAAATTCAGAGCGCATGGATTGCATGATACGTTCTTGCTACTCAATTGTATTTAGTTCACTACGATCAACTTTAATTAGTCGTAATTTATCTACGTGGTTTTTGAAACTTTCCAAACGAGATATGACAGATGAACGTTTTCTAAGCAGTAGCGTTTTTAGTTTTATCATGATTAAATAATGTTTGTCCACGACTACTAAATTATACATCGATTATTTATGTGTTTGGTTAAACATAAGACTACCCATAATAAATTGCCGTGAATTATGGGATGGGAGTGAATTATGGTACATAATTCACTCTTAGGTACGTCAAAATCACAAATGTCAAAATACAATACAATACCAGCAAACTTAAAGAAGTCATTTTCGCAGCTTCTGTTATATGCGGTGGTGTACAAGACATCTCGTCACTGTCGCTGTCCATTTTTAACTTTTTTAATACAAAATACTTGCAAAATCAAAATCTCGCGCACAGTATTAATTTTTTGACGTTTCTCGAATAATTGATATAGTAGGTACAATGTCATGGCTGATCAGATGAAGTTTTTAAAAAAATGTTTCTGGTAATTATAAATTTTTACAAAAATTGTTGTTATTTAGTAATAGTCGTGGACAAAGTATAGTATTTAACTCGCATGTTATTGGCTATTATTCACTCCGGTTATTTACGAAACTCACCTGCGGCTCGTTTCGTAAATGTAACCGTCGTGAATAATAGCCATCCTAACATGCTCGTTGAATAATATACTATTATCCACAACCAGTCTATTATAAGGTCATAATTCCACTATTAAGAGACGTCTTATGATATTAATAAAACACATAGGTCTTATAATTAAAACAATGGTAAATCTATAGCAACACGTATGACAAAAGTCAGTTCAAAATGTCAAAATAAATTTTTTCCAAAATATTAATTTGAAAACGCCACTTTCTGGTCTGTTTGTGGATAAAACGTTGTATTGCATACGTGTCTTAGTTGTATTTTATCCACTTAAGAAAATTAAATGCTCGAACTTCGTTCTTGCGTGGATAAAATACTACCTAAGACACTTATACAATAAATAACTATAAATGTTGTACTTGTACAAATAAAACAAAGCAGAGGATAGAAATATGATAGAAAATTACTATAAGGAAAAGGATGAAAAGGATGATTCGGATTATTCGGACCGAATGGACCAAAAATGATGAATTCAAATAAAAGTGGACTATATTGTTACGCCTTGGGGGAACGGGTGCGTAACGCCAGCGAGTCCCTAATATAAATTAGGGAATCACCAGCCATCGGGATTATGGATAAGAACACAAAACGACGATTACTGCAACAACTAATTTTATTACGATAAAATAAACTAAACGAACTTAGCATTATAAAATTAAAACTACTTATCTTACCCTAAGACCAGATTAATGAGACTCAGCATTTTCGGCTCTGACTACTTGACTCGATCTAGCACTAAGACTCCTGGAGCGAAGACTCTGACTCTAACTAGCACTAATTAGAACTCTGACTAATTAGAACTAAGACTAACCCCCTAACTAAAGAACTAAACCTTTTATAATGCCCCACTCGTTCTTTCCCTGCAATCCTCCTTATCAGCACTTTGAAAATAAGTAGACTTGCTAACAACAAGGATTGCAGCAATTAACCATTGCAACTCTATTCAAATCTAGGACAATTAGGCCAATGTTATTATAAAGCATAACATTCCAATTGCGATTTGAATAACAATTATAATTTAACAAATACGAAATTATTTTGAAATGACCCAAATGTAACAATATCTTGACGGTTGTTTATTACTAATCAACTCAAAAACAAAAAGGCACAGATTTCGCAATTCTTGCTACCATCGGAGGGTCTTGAAAACAAACACGATGTGTATTTAATACGGTAATCGAATATACAGAGTATGTAAAAATTGTGGTGCAGGTTTCAGGTAATGCAAGATATCGCACTAAAAAGGAAACTAATTTTGATTTTGTATGTAAGTAATCAATAATAAAATTTTTCTTAGGATACGACGGAGAGATGCATGTGAAAATCTTACAGCGATCATTAGAAAAACACAAGTTTAACGAACACATTTCTTCAGCCTGAAAAATTGTTCTTTTGGGAAAACAAAATATTACTGCGGTAACTTGACTTTATTTTAGTTACATTTATAATATTAAGGCTGTACTTTGAAGCTATATGTTAAATTTAGACAGCATTTATTCTAAATTTATTAGGACACTATTTATTATTTTATTATTTTTTATTCTTCTCCCATTCTTGCCATTTATGTTTATATTATATATTCTAGCTTGGTAATAAGCACCTCGTTGACTGTTGCTGGATATTTACATTTATAGTTGATATAATTTGTTGATGTTTAAATATTTCACAATAATCGTAAAAACAGCGATTACAATCGACAATTAAATTAAAGTTAAGTAAACGATCAATGGTAAAAAACTTTAGCTATTATCACTGAATGTACTCATCAAGTAACTCTATTTTGAAAGAGCGGCATTCTTTATTGTTACCAATTTTGAACTTTGACGACTAGAAGTTCAGGAAGCGTTTGCCAGCTTTTTTGATATCAGCTTTTTGTCTTACTTTTGTCCAAGGAATAACTTTACCTGAAGCTTGCACCACCATTTTTATATATTCTATATAATGAACATGGTTTTGGTTTATAATGGTTTATTATAACGTTAACAATACAAATACCAAACAGACTATTATAACAGACAAGTATACCGAGTGGTTGGTATCTGAACAGGAAGTATACATTGCACATATCACGTTTATCCGAATTCCAGCTCCTAATTGTTATGAAAAAAATTGGTAATGGTAGTAAACTAAAGAGAATAATATTCCGCGTTAAAAATTCTTTGTGTACTATTTCTTTAACATAACAATATAAAATTTAAAAATGTAGCTATTCAAAAAATACGAGGTGCTGCACTTGTCAAAACAAAAAATACTCATATTTTTCGAATGTACCTTCATATTTAAATTTTATATACTTATTTATTTTTATATTATTTATTATACAAAGAATTCTTAAAATTGAACGACGCGGAATATTATTCTCTTTGATTTGGTACCATTACCAATTTTTTCCATAAAAATGGCGAGGAGGAATTCGCATAGATGTAATAAACAATGCAAACGGCCTATGTTCAGGGATATGACCAACCACTTGGTATAAATGTTGGTTACTGGGCTAAAGTAATAAACTAAGTGAATATACAGGGCGTAGAATTGAATTATGCGACATAGAGGGAATTAAATTGTAAAATGTTAAAAGTCACTTATTTTTAAAATTGAACTATACACGGAAAGGGGGAGCAGGAATTCGCATCAACGTGATAAGCAATGTAAACGGCTTATGTAGGTACAGGGATATGACCAACCACTCGGTATAAATGTTGCTTACTTGACTAAACTAATAAACTAAGTGAATATACACGGTGTCGAACTGAATTACGCTACATAAGGAATTTAATGGTAAAATTTTAAAAGTTCCTTATTTCGGGGGCAAAACCCTCAGCTTGGCACATATTTGCGAAGATGCTTATAAGCTGCAGCTCGATTACCCAAGTGTTTAATTGCGCAATCAAAATATATAATTTTAAAATGAGAATAAATCAGAAACGAATTAATGCTTTAAGACCAAATCACTTAAGACTTTTACGACAGGTAGTACAATATAAGGGTTTAATTATAATATAATATTACAGAATATCAGCAGAAGAAACATTTGGTAAAAATAGATTACTATTACGTTCTGAACATTTTGTATTTTTTGGTTTTGTTTTCTTTTCCAGTGAAGGTATTCGCAACAAAAATATTTTCGGATATTTTCAAAGGACAGAATTAACGCTTCTGCGCAACCGCTTACAGAACAAAGCGGGCTGTCCGACAACGCAACCAACTCCGCATGCTCGCACCCTGCTTAGATGCAGCGTGAGGCGTGACGATATTTCGTGCCGCGAGAACCTATAACTCGCCTCCGTATAAGTGTTTTTCTACTAGCGTGCGGAAAAACGCATTTTCCGCACATTTTTTAGTGCGGAAAATCCACTTTTCCGCACCGTGCGGGAAAGGTTTTTTCCGCACTAGTTTTTCTACTAGCGTGCGGAAAAACGCATTTTCCGCACGCTAGTAGAAAAACTATTGTTCCTAACACGTGCAGAAACCTATTTTTCTGCACTTGTTAGGAAAATAGCTATTTCAACACTAAACCAAATCTAGCAACACATGCAACTATATGTATAAATAATGTTGATATGGGGTAACAAAGATGGTTTTAATGTCAATAATATCTTTTCAACTCAATTCGGCAAGAATATAATAAAAAAAATGGCAATAGCGCATGGGAATCCGTAGTTGTTTCCATGGAAAGAGCATCAAGCGTAGCTTTGATTTCATACAGAAATAATTAAATTTAGCAGAATTTCTTTAGGAGTAAGGTAGAACTGTAACATTTAACGCCTCCTGAATGTCGGGAGGAGTAAACTAAATATCACTACCACACATCAATAATAATAGTATTACTTGAAAAAAAAAACCTCAAAAAAACAAAAACAGAATCTAAATTCTACAACCTTGATTAAATCTTAAATCCCAATCCGATTTTAAATTTATATCTTGTTCGTAAAAAAAAGTAGTAGCGCATTCACGAAAATGAAGGAACTCGCTCACTGCGCTCGGACGTTCTTCAAGAGCATTGGGTTAGTAATGCACTATAAAAACACGAGTGCGTTAGCACTAGTGCTTTTTGCAAAATGTAAGGAAACTGTTAGTGAAATTTGCCATGAGAAAAATTCAAGGTCGGAGTTATATTTGACAAGACAACATCTCGTATAATTAAAAAATAACAAACAGTGAAACTGTAAATTGTAAACAACTCCTTACCGAAAAGTAAACGAGATTATAGCAATGACCTTGGAAACGGGTCGTTCTTTTAAACAGTAAAGGGCATTTCTATCAGACTAATGGCCGATTTTACAATACTAGTATATACCTGGAATAAGTTAAACCCACGACAATTGTCATGGTTTAAATTGTTACAAGAATTGTAACCATGGCAACTGTCGGGAGTATAGCTTATTCCACATATATACAGTGTGATCATTTGAAAACGATCCACCCCCAATATCTCGGTGCACAAAGCTTTCTAAAGAAATCGCCGAGACACGTCAACAATATTAATGAGGGGGACATATTTTTACATAAAAGTTACATAAAACGTTTTATCCCCCCACCCTCCAGAGCCACCTCCTCAAAAATTTTAAATGGCAAGGGGGGTTATGTGATACCTCATTTGAAAGGCCTTTGGATTACCTACATTTTGACGTTTTGCTTTTTAAAATCGGCTGATTCGTTTTTGAGATATTAAGGGAAAAGTGTTTAAGTTTATTAAAACAAAAGTGAGCTTTTAAAACGCATAGCAGACTGTTGTCATAATGCATTACTGGATGTTTTTATTGTCACCTGTTTTAGGTAATCACCTTCTTTTAAGGTTGTATAATCACCCCTTAAAAATAAAATCACAAGAGCGCAAACACCCTGTATATTATTATCCTGACCAAAACGCATTCTTTCTCTATCCAATAAAACTGATGATAAAAACTAGAAAAAAGTAATTTGGAAACTTAAATAAGTTTCCACATACTAATGCCACCACGTCAGTATTTTAATCTGTCAAAATAAAAAGAATTTCGATCAATTCGAAGAGGTTACTTTTACGAATATTTAAAAAATGAAGCCATAATAAAGCCTAATAAACGTAACAATTACTTGGTACGACAGCATTATAACGGTTAGAACGTGTGTGTTATTAAAAATGTGAATTTGAACACCTTTTATTTTTGTCACCTATTGAAATAATAAAACATAATATACCTAGGTATAAATATTGATGTAGGTTATAAAAATATAGGACATGCGCGATCGTTATGCTTTTGATTTTTTTTGGCCATGGCAGTTGTTGGAGGAATAACTTATTCCAGATTTATACCAAGTATTGTAAAATCGGCCCTTGGGCCCTTAGTGTCAAATAAAATATTCATTAGAAGAATGAAGGAACAATGTGAGGAACAAATTCATTTACGTGTTATTGATTACGAGTAACGATAATAAATAAAATATGTTCCTTTATTTACCTATTCAGTAATTTTCTTGGCGGTTGTAAGTGTTAATATTTTAAAAATTAAGGTACCTGCTGTAAAAGCATTTAAGAAAATTGTAAATTATTAATATAAAATTTGAATACAAACTAGAAAAATCAAAATTAAGTCAAGACAGATACGTATTTTGACTTTGATAGACCGAATTTTAAAATTAAATATAATATACCGACGGCCATGTATTTTTAGGTGGGGTGGTAGCGGCGTTTTGTCTTTCTAGAGTAAGATTCGCCAGATAAAGACAGATAGGAAATTGTTTTCTCTTCCACGGTAATAATTATGGATTGCAAATGTACATTAAACACGCTGGTGATATCTCCCGACGCGACGTGTCCATTTGGTTGGTAGACATAAAATTCGAAGTTAATCTTGACGAACGTCGAAGTTACAGCAATAGCAAACAAATTAAACTAAAGTATTCGTATACTAAATACTACTTTTGCATTGGATCGTTAGAACGAAGTACCTACAACTTGCTATAACAGCGTGGGAATAATGCATTTTTCTTTTAAAATATAGTGCTGCTATTCAATCACGAACACTTATTAACGCACTTCATGCAAAAATATCGAGAAGCCCTATCTACGAACATTCCACAATTGCAATTTTCTTGTCAAATATCGATCATTCTAACTTCTTCTTTCATTCTGAACTATAGGTTTATTTAACACAAAGCAGGTAGCACCATTCAATAGAAAAGTAATAAAAGTGGCTACTCTGACGGTCTACGTTTTACTTACGGCAAATATCGAAGGCTTAACTTACATCAGGGGTGTTAAACTCATTCTCATATAAAAAAAAGGGGCCGTTTTGGGTTAGACCTGTTGTTAAATGTCATGGGGGCCAAATTCTTAATAAGAATTTTCAAAAAATTTTAACTGTAATCTTTACTCTTTAGAAAAAATTAAAAATTAAAAAATAAAAATTAATATAGCATGGTGAGACGCGGGCCACATGTAATTATCTCGAGGGCCTACAATTGCTGACTAGGACTACGAAATTCAAGCTTGTATAGGTACTAATGTACCTGTTGCAAATGAAGAAATTAGGCATTCAGGCATTGCCATAAATAAAACTAAACTGAAAGCTAGGAATTTCAGAACAATGAAAAGAAAAGAAAGATTATAAACGAGCTATTCAAAAAGTTTATTCTATTATTGACTCTAATAAAACAATAAAATACGTTTCAATTCCATATTTTGGTAATATTTCAGAAAATATTGCTGAAATTTAAGTAATACAAATAAATGTAATGTTATTTTTAAAACAAATAAAAATATTCTATAATACACTTTTTCAATGCTAAAGAGAAAACTAACGATTTGTTAAAATCACGTAGCTACTATTTATAAATTAAATTGTTTAATGCGTAATGTGTAATTGTTAAATTAAATTTCAGTATTGGGCAGAAAGAACATATACGTTGTTACAAATATAAATGTACACATCAATCAAATTAAGCTAAACATTTATTAGAACAAAATCACTTATTGATCGCTGATAATACAATTAAATTTTTACACTTTTGTGACAACAAACAGAAATTACAGATATTGAAAAAAAATATCTTGAATTGAAATTTAAAAACACAAAAAAAATTATACCTTGAATTAAAGAATAAATTGAGCTCTGAGATTCTCCTTTACTGGTAATTGTGGAATAGAAACTGTCTCAAATGGAATCAAGTAGTTGCTGTATAAATCAGTATTCATTTGTTATTATAATGTCTTATATAGTTTTAACAATGGCACATTGATGCCGGAATACGTATAAAGTAAATAAATGTTTGTATAAATGTTGTTCATCATTTACGTATAATCTCGGACATATTTTTATGTCCGCGATGGTACAATACAAATTTATTAATAATAATAAAAAAAAATTCAGTGAAACACTCACACGCAAATTCTAATAGATAATACCTCGGATAATACTAATAACCGCCTATTTAAAAATCAGATAAACATATATGCACTAGCAATAATTATTAAGGCCACTATCATAATACCTAATATAAAACGCATAGGTGTTGTTGAACTTATTTTGTACTTACTTATAAGTTGGAGAAGTAAGGTGTCTAGCATGATGTTGTATTTTAATTATTAATAAATGTATAAATCATACAATAAATTTGTATTATGAAAAGCTGTCGAGGAGAAAAACATATTTTTCGGTTTCTGTGATTTCGTAGAGATTTAAAACAATTTATGTTTTGCTTACACATACTTCGCGGCCAGTTCATACATTATTGATAAGCATCCATATCGGAACAAGGCAGAAAGACTACCCTGTGCCATATAACATGTAACAAATGCAGCATACATAAGGGATGAGTCTCAGCAGCACCCTCAATCTCTTCCAAGCCCGTGCTAGGATTTAAACCATGTGACGAGGGTATTCTGATCTATGAGTTCCTAAAATGGAAAATAATGGGTTCCATTTGAAATGTGACATTCCAATACTCTTCAATATCACATATATCTACAAAAGTGCAGGCGGTATCGTTTTTAAAATAACGTTAAGGATAAAGTTTACCTACTAGCACAATATACTATGTAGTATATAGAACAAAAACTTAGCAATAAGTTTCATACAGTCATGTATAAATCGCGATTTTGATCAATTCAGGTTAACGCTAAAATTATTATCATGTTTATAAATACCGATTTATTAAGTTTTCTCGGTTTCTCTAGCTTACCTAAATACAGGGTGTCCTCGAAAATATGAAGGAAATTTAAGGGGATGTAATAGAGATCAAAACAAGATAAAATTGTAAATAAATTAAATAATTAAATAATTTTACTTTGTTGCATGAGAATGGAGATAAACACTCTATTTTATAAATCTGCGATATTTGAATGTGGAATGTCACAATTACAGCTCCACCAAGCTTACAAATGCCCCGGAAAATATGTCAACTAAATTTTAAAAGACAAACTGTGACAATACGTCAACCAATAGCAAACAATCGTACTCAAAAGTACATTCACTGGAAAAATTCAATTGACGTATTTGATTGTTTTGACCGTTAAAATCTGTTAAGTATGAATGTTAAATTGAGGAAGATAATTCATTCTGAAGCCAGACATTGAATATTACATTCTTCTCCTATGACCTGGTTCCTAACTCTTGTCTTGTAATTTAAATACTCGTTATTCTTATTAGTAATAATAATAAATGAAAAGTATTTACAATTATTTAAATTTGCCGCCTAAATGTTTTTATTTTGACTCCCCCTCCCTTCCCGTTATTAATATTTGGAAACACGTTGACATTTTACTCCTATTAAATAAAATTTTTAAAAACCTGCAGAGCCCTTTGTGAAGGTTAGAACTGGTAGTGGCTGTGCTTTTTAGTTTTTCGTCTATACGACCCTGTTCAGGATTAATTACTGAACACTCGGTGCTGACACTGAATGTATCCCTAAAGCATTGCTTGAATACGCAAAATTAATTACACCTTAGTTGCTCGCTCTTAGAATAAGGTATCTACTTAAACAGCTTTCACGTTCTGCTGTGGTAGATCAGATTTCTTTTACTCTTCCTGTAAGTGATATTCATTAATTACTGTAGGGTAATGTTTTTTACGGTACGAATATGTATCCATTGTTTCAAATATGATATAGGTATTATTTGATCGTAACTCGAGCTACTAAAACAGGCACCGAAAGTGTTTCCTTCATTGCGCATAATTTTGTTTACAACACACCTATTCCATTAGTTATTGGCTAAATTGGAAACGCATTCTGCTACTGAGTAATTTAACAAAGTGTAAAAAATCAATAATAATAAAAATAATCATTGTTTACTATAATAAGCGTTTTCGATAATTGGAGTGCTCCTCACAGTTATGGATCGGAAGCATTCGAAAATACAGGTACATGCGGGTACATGCACCTTCAAGTGCTCACGTTGTAAATTTAACGGTTACGTATCAAATACAATACATGTAGCGAATACATCGTTTGTGGCTATTCGAATTGATCCTGGCCGCTAGATGCGAATTGTTTGTCAACAACTTGCGTCGCGTCGCCCGTGTACTTTAGGTTAATGCACGAGCGATTTTCAGACGGCGATTTTTGTTTGATTACATTTGAATAGTTTATAAGATGATAAATTCAAATGTAACCAATAAACACAAAAATTGCATTCCGCAAATCGCTAATGCATATGTTGCCATGTTAATTATTATTATTTTCTGCCACAAATTTGTTTTGCACAGGCAACAAAAAAGAAAATAATATTTGTGAGGACAACAAAAAGTTATGTTGTAGCAACCAGTTATGTTGTAGCAACCACATGTTGCAGCAACCAGTTCAACCCCAAAATATGTAATTAAAATGATCTTAATTATCAGTAACTTTTAGAACAAATACGTGGAGGTTATTCAATTGCAAAAATGTGAATTTGACTAGAAATTCGTCGCTATCTTCACTTCAGGATGTACTATAGGTTATCAACTTTGTTCGGATTCGACATAGTATACGAACATTTGGTGTTCCCTTCCAACATATCGAGGACCTCATGCAAGAAGGACGAATGAACAGTTTTCCCATTTTCGGTATTAGGTATACCCATATTAATACACGGCAACTTTACGTTGTGCTAAAAGGGCGTAAGTCGAAAACCAACAGATTCCATGCAATATAATAAAATTAAAGGGCGTATCAGTCAATATTCCTTTAGATATCACGCAAAACAGGCGATACTATAAAATTTCCGTTTTGTTGATTTTTCAGAGAGTATAATATCATTTATTTTCACTTGTCAATTATTTGTTGTTTATATGTTACGGGAAGAGTACATAATCGGAAAATGTATACATTTGCCGGTAAATGTACACATTTGCCGTACACATGGGGAAAAGTGGTTACGATATCTCCAAAATGTAGTTATTTGTACTTTTACCGGAAAATGTGCACATTAACCACACTGAATAGGGAAATGTACATATTGTCAATAAATAAAAATTATTTGAAAAACAAATATTTTTAGTTACATCACGTAATTGCTGATTAATCTATTTCTAGTTTTGTTAAGTTTGATAGTATAAAACGCTTATTACAACACCCCAGTCTTCTATAAATAATAACAAAAATAAGTTCTAAAACACGAACCCTAATATCAAATTGCAGTCAATAATAACGGCTTACACTACGCGCACATCCGACTTTACATTTACCGTGATGCGCTGGTAGAGGTGTACATTTGCCCGATTCAGTCGGTAAAAGTGCATATATCATGAAATTATCAATGTTATATTCACATTTCTCTATCAGGTGGGATAATGTGAACATTTACCGGCAATTGTGCACACTTTCCGGGCTATGTACTTTTACCGTAACATATACAGTGTGTCCCAAATAGAGTAGTATTGCATGGCTATCTTTCTTATTAATAAAGATACAGATTCGGTTAAATGGGCAATGTTGTGCAGTTTTTCATGCTGGTTTAGATGCTGCTTAGAAAGATCAAATATTCCGAACCCTTCGAAAGATATCCGCAAAAAACCACAAAATCCATTTTTCGAAAAAGTCGATTATTTCGCTTATTATAAAAGTTACAGAAAATTGTTATAAACAAAAGTTACTTGATTCATTAAGATAAACAAAAATAGCTTTACAAAAAAAATATCGCTAAGGCCGTTTTCGAGATATTGATAGCAACTTTCTTATTTTAAATGGGCGCCATCTTGGATTTTCAAATGAAAACATTGCATTTTTTTTTCTGCATTCAGCGATGTATAACAATCTATGTTTAATATAAAAAATAACGACATATTTAATAGTTTTTGTATTAAATAAAGTAAGCCATGAAAACAAGTGAAGTGTATGGTAGTAATTTTAATTAATTAATTAAAACAATGTTAACGAATTAGAAGAATCTATACAAGAGGCGTTAAATAGTATTAATCGCAATACATTACGTAAAGTAACTGCAAGTATTTAAAAAAGATGCCGTTATGTTTGGCTAGCAATGGCCAACATTTTGAACATTTACTGTGATTAAAATTAGCTATTGTAGATTTAACGTTTATTGTAAATATCGTTAATAACTGTAAATACATTTTGTTCGAAGTTTTTTTTGTTAAAATTCACTTGTTTTCATGGCTTACTTTATTTAATACAAACACTATTAAGAATGCCGTTATTTTTTATTTTTAACATGGATTGTTATACATCGTTGAATGCAGAAAAAAAAATGCAATTTATTCATTTAAAAATCCAAGATGGCGCCCATTTAAAATAAGAAAGTTGCTACCAGTATCTCGAAAACGGCATTTGCGATATTTTTTTTGTAAAGATATTTTTGTTTATCTTAATGAATCAAGTAACTTTTGTATAAAACAATTTTCTGTAGAATTTATAATAAGCGAAATAATCGACTTTTTCCAAAAATGGATTTTGTGGTTTTTTGCGGATATCTTTTGAAGGGTTCGAAATGTTTGGTCTTTCTAAGCAGCGTCTAAACCAGCATGAAAAACTGCACAACATTGCCCATTTAACCGAATCTGTATCTTTATTAATAAGAAAGATAGCCATGCAATACTACTCTATTTGGGACACACTGTATATGTCAAACGAGTTATAAAGTCCGTTTTTTTTTTAAGATCCACCACCTGTTGCTTTCAGTTGGTATAAAAATAAAATTGAAATTTTTAGTAATTTTTGTCAATATATGGTAACATTGATTCAAAGATTAATCACAATGTTCTGTCAATTTATGAGTGCGCATCACCACATTTCAAATTTAAATTATTTAAAATGTTAATTAAAACATAAAGAAGACTAGAGTACTCTAATATAAGATTTATTTTTATTGATGAAACCCCGATTTACAAAAACGATTCTGCTACTAAATCTTGGACTATTGACAAACTTCCCAAGAAAGATTAGAAATTAAGGAAAGCATGTTTACAGTGCTCCATCCTGGGTGTTGAGGTTTCTTAGATGGATGTAGTTTGCTTTTAAGACCCAGAAACAATGATCGGGATTATCACAAAACGATGAATAGTCAGCTATTTAAAAAGTGGATCAATCAATTAATTCCAGCTCTACCATCTGATGGTTTTAAAACTGTTATTATTTTTGACAATGCCCCATTGCATTCTGTCCGGTTGGAGAAACCTCCAACACATTTCAACAAAACTGCAATGGGAAATTATTTAATAAGTGTACTAACGTCCCATTTTAACTTACATGTACAAAAGTTCAATTATGGCAGCTGATAAATAATTTAGTTCAAATGGACAACTTTATGTTCAAAATATACCGCCAATCGTAATATATCAAGGTGAAGATTCGGATACAGATTCAATTTTGAACCATATCTCTCATATGAAGATTCAGAGTTTGAACCGCCCTAATCTGATTCTGAAAATAATCCCAATTATTCTAATTTGCCTGAATACATTTTTTCTATTCTTACCTCGAATTATTTATATATTAATTATTATAAAACTATAATACTTCTTATTAAATCGAGCAAATTTACATAAACTCAGCATATATCCACATAAATCAACAATATTTAACAAAATATATGAAAATACTTCTTGTGAAAAGCACTTGTCAAAATTAACCATTAAATTTATTAGTCCTAACCCTACTTTAAAAATTACTAAAAAATTTCACCAGCAGCGTTGCCAAACATACTTTCGAGAGAAATTGCAAGGTTGGTGGATCTTTAAAAAAAATGCACAGATCTCGCAATTCTTGCAACCATCGTAGGGTGTTGAAAACAAACACGATGTATATTTAATACGGTAATCGAATATACAGAGTGTGTAAAAATTGTGGTGCAGGTTTCAGGTAATGCAGGATATCGCACTAAAAAGGAAACTAATTTTGATTTTGTATCTAAGCAATCAATAATAAAATTTTTCAAGTTGAACGGCAGCTACACATTTAGGCTACGACGGAGAGATGCAAGTTCATGTTTTAAACAATAGTTTTGAGCAAAACTTTAATTAATTTCGATAAACCAAATACGGCTTATAATTCGTGGTATACGATTGGCGATTGGCTAAGGGAAAGAATGAATTATTAAAAAATATATATTTTGGTGGTCTTGTGTTGTTTTCTGTAATGCTAGTGAGACAACATGATGGAAAACGGGATATTCAGATGTGAAAATCTTACAGCGATCATTAGAAAAATACAAGTTTAACGAACATATTATTTCTTCAGCTTGAAAACTTGTTCTTTTGGGAAAACAAAATATTACTGCGGTAGCTTGAATTTATTTTAGTTACATTTTTAATATTAAAGCTGTACTTTGGAGCGATAGGTTAAATTTAGACAGCATTTATTCTAAATTTATTAGGACACTATTTATTATTTTATTATTTTGTCTTCTTCTCCCATTCTTGCCATTTATGTTTTATATATTCTAACTTGGTAATAAGCACCTCATTGACTGTTGCTGGATATTTACATTTATAGTTGATATAATTTGTTGATGTTTAAATATTTCACAATCGTAAAAACAGCGATTACAGTCGACAATTAAATTGAAGTTAAGTTAAACGATCAATGGTAAAAAATTTTAGCTATTATCACTGAATATACTCATCAAGTAACTATTTTGAAAGAGCAGCATTCTTTACTGTTACCAATTTTGAACTTTGACTACTGTAAGTTCAGGAAGCGTTTGCCAGTTTTTTTGATATCAGCTTTTTGTCTTAGTTTTGTCTAAGGAATAACTTTACCTAAAGCTTTCACCACCATTTTTATACATTCTGTATAATGAACATGGTTGTGGTTTATAATGGTTTATTATAACGTTAACAATACAAATACCAAACAGACTATTATAACAGACTAGTATACCGAGTGGTTGGTATCTGAATAAGAAGTATACATTGCATAATCACGTTTATCCGAATTCCTGCCCCTAACTGTTATGGAAAAAATTGGTAATGGTAGTAAACTAAAGAGAATAATATTCCGCGTTAAAAATTCTTTGTGTACTATTTCTTCAACATAACAATTTAAAATTTAAAAATGTAGCTATTTAAAAAATAGGAGGTGCTACACTTGTCAAAACAAAACATACTCATATTTTTCGAATGTACTTTCATATGTAGGTATTTAAATTTTATATATTTATTTTTATATTATTTATTATACAAAGAATTCTTAAAATTGAACGACGCGGAATATTATTCTCTTTAATTTGGTACCATTACCAATTTGTTCCATAAAAATGGGGAGCAGGAATTCGCATAAACGTGATAAGCAATGTAAACGGCTTATGTACAGGGATATGACCGATATGACCAACCACTCGGTATAAATGTTGCTTACTTGGCTAAACTAATAAACTAAGTGAATACCTATACAGGGTGTCGAATTGAATTACGCTATACATGTGGAATTCAATGGTAAAATTTTAAAAGTTCCTTATTTTGGGGGCAAAACCCTCAGCTTGGCACAATTTTGCGAAGATGCGTATAAGCTGTTCTGCAGCTCGATTACCCAAGTGTTTAATTGCGCAATCAAAATATATAATTTTATGAGAATAAATCAGAAACGAATATATAAGTGTGTATATTATAATATAATATTACAGACTATCAGCAGAAGAAACATTTGGTAAAAATAGATTATTATTACGTTCTGAACATTTTGTATTTTTTGGTTTTGTTTTCTTTTCCAGTGAAGGTATTCACAACAAAAATATTTTCGGATATTTTGTAAGGACAGAATTAACGCTTCTGCGCAACCGCTTACAGAACAACGCGTGTAGTCCGACAACGCAACCAACTCCGCATGCTCGCACCCTGCTTAGATCCCGCGTGACGATATTTCGTGACGCGGAACCTATAACTTGCCTCCGTATAAGTGTTTTCAACACTAAAATAGACTTTATTAAGCAGTCCATAACGCCCTATGGCATTAAGAACGGGTGTTATGATATAATGCCTGCTCATGATGCCCTCTCATGGACGAACACGGTTCACTTCAAACACTTTAATGCTTATATAAACATTTTTCCAATAACATATTTAAACACACACAGTACAGTTTGAAAATGATCCACTGAAACTAGTATTACCTCCCAATGAAGAATTGCCTAAACCTACATTTCTTATGAATGACGACATATTAGCGTGCGTCAGGCTTAAAGGTTTTGTCAGTAACGTCAACTCCAGCAATCAACCGGGATATTTTGTTTTTAGAAGCTAGACTATCTTCAGTGTATCCTGCTGCAACTGTGTCACTTTTCCATTTTCCATACCTCTTTACTGTTAACATGTCTTCACCTGCATTCACAATAAGAGTTGCCAATGTACGACGCAAATAGTGACCCGTGTACTCTTTTAGCATCGGCATAACCCAGATATTTTGCGACCCTCAATGGGATGCTTCGAAAGGTATTTTTACCAACTAGTTGCGCAGTAGATTAACCTAGAGCAGTAAGAGTAAGGCATCCATTCCATTTTCTTCCACAATGGTAAAACTCTTCGGATCACCTGTCTTTGTATCTGGAATTTTCACCACCACAATTGCTCCTCTGTCGTCTCTCCTCAATCCTTCAAATATACCAATCACCAGAACAACCTACAGCAAACAAATGATATACTTAACTATAAATTGGAACTTAGTGTCATCCACAGTTTTAATATACCTTTTCCAGAAGGTATGTGTCGTTGGAAGCTTCCGCTAAAAATTTCAGAACATCCTCTTGTGACAAAATCTTTGATATTTTCGTAATGGTATGCACAGCAAGGACATATCCGTTTTATATATTTATACAATCCTAATAAAAATAAATTCGAAGAATTATGAACGACACATGGATGTCGATAATTTTTGGCACACATGGCTGGCAAACTGCTTCAACGGAAAATATTACAGCATGATAGTATAAATCTGGATTCTACTCGCATAGATTTCGTGAAAAATAATTTGCCGCATCCGTGCCTTGCCTGTGCCTTGCACTATAATGCCAATCGCGCTTTAATAGTATACAGCAAATACCTTTAAATAGACGACGAAAATATCTCTTTTACTACAATTTATACATATTGTAGATAACCTGTAAACCATCACTGGGAAATCATACTTCAGAGAACCACGACAAATTCTCCCCGCAAATGCCCATAGGCCAATAACGTAAGTATCTTGTTTTCTAACTATTCGACTTTTATCATAGATAGTACCTATGCAAAAGTGTAATATGAAATAATTGGAGAATTTAGAACACTACTTATTTTATAAAGACTAAATATTAAATAAAATATCGATTTTAACGGGAAATAATAAGATTTATTCGCTCTATACGTATTTCGGCATCAATGTGCAATTGTCAAAAGCATATGATAAGATATTTAATAACAAATGCAAAATGATTTATATAGTAACTCCTTGATTGTATTATTTTAACACTGCGTGAAGCAGCTGGTCCCAGTCAATAAATACACTACTTATTTGTTTTCAATATTCATCACAAAACTTAATTGCTGTCCAATTTATTATAACTTAATTATTAAATTGAATAGTTGCATGTCATGGAAAAACTTCAGCTTCATTGGTTTTTACAATGAATATTCAGCTGGTGGTAACTACGTGAGGGTAACAAGTATTTTCAGATTATTATCAAAGTTTAGTGTCCGCTATAAACTGACGGCTGGTCGCAGCTGGTGCTATTTCCTACGGCCCACCGTTAGGACTTTGAAATTACTATTCACATATGTTTAAACAAAGTTTTGGAAGGTTTAATATAAACAGTTAACACATTTAAATTCTACTACACAGTTGGGCGCCCCGGTCAAAAAGTAGTGTATAATTTACGTTCAATTTAGGTCTTGTTGACAATAAGTTTTTACAGCACCAGAGATGCAATTTTGAAATCATTTCTTTAATCTTGAGAAAAATATTCATATTACTTACCTACCTTAAAATATTCAGGCATTTAAATCTGAATACTTTTCTCATTTCAAAGTTAATAAACGCGGTCTTTTCATATTTCTTTTAGTACAAAAGCATTCTACGAAGAGTAAGAAGTGTATTGTAAAACTGAGTGGAGCATGCTAACGCTGACTTTCTTGCTTTCGGGAATGCGACTTTTCATCATTTTAGCTTCGTGGCGGATGTGTCGGTGGGAGCTGACAAGTGACAACTTTCCGCTGCGGCCTTTAGCCGAGACTTCATCATGGTACATTGTGTGCTTGTGTAATTTATCATAAAACTTGAAATGAGACGCAAAGCTGTCCTTGCAAATACGAGCACGAATGAATAATTTCACTAAAATTGTTACAAAAGCTAATTCTCGCTAACCCTTTTACATTAACTGTCATTTGCAAGCGGAGCACCCAAATGATAATTTAATAATAGTAGCAGTAGCTTATTAAATAGCTGCTTAATATACTCCATTTATAAATTTCCAATAATTTCTTATTTATACACCTTATTAAGTAAGCAAGGGTTAACGAAATACAGCTCGGTTATATTGTTAATCCTAAGTTAATTATAAATGTAAAATCAATACAGCCCGTTTGATTTTAGGATAAAATAATTTCAGCCATTTCAGGCTTTCATCGGGTTTCTTTGTTCAGCAGCAGAAAAGTTTCTATGTAATTTAGGTACCTTCCTTCTGCTTGAAGTACTTTATCAAAGCTAATTTATCTTCAAAAACACAGTTACAAAGTCGAATTAACTAGGACGTAATGCAATTAAAATTTGAGAGAGGTAAATATTTTCAATGTTTGTAACTTCTTTTTATAATTAACGATGTAATTAAAATCCAAAACTCCTTTACAGACATTTTCTTGATATGCATTTTGTATCTAAATTTCTTTGTAGGTAACTATCGTCTGATCCACAAAATTTTTCTTCTGAATTGGCGTATAAACGGAAAAGATAGACGAAACAGTAACATTCATAAATCAAACTGACAAGTATTTTTTCAAATTTATTAATACCAGTAAAAAACGAGTGTTAACTCTGCAGAGCAGTAGGCGGTCGCCATACAACGCTTTTTATTCGATAAATAATTATATTTTTCTTCAAGCGTATTGTAATATCCCTATTGTACTACAGAACTGGCTATGTAGAAGGGAGTCATCGTGTTACTAGTAAAACAATATGATAAATAATTGTACTAGTACTAGTAAATGCGTATACGTATCCACGGCAACGGCTGTATTATATACCGCTAGCTTATTTAAAATCGCACATGTCATTGTTTAGTTTTTATTTTTGACAGTAGTGGAAATGATGTTTACAAAATAAACAATTTTTTTACAACAGATATTGTATTATTTCGCTTGAAGAAAAAACAGTATACAGGGTGTCGCTAAAATATGGTGCCATAGCTTAACCCCAGATTGCGGGGATCAAAATAAGACGATTTAACGCAACTTACCTCTATCCGAAATTGCTTCGTTAAAGCGCTATCCAACGCCAAAGATCTTTAAAAAATTTCTATTTTTTTAAATAACTAAGGATTGTTTTTAGCGACTAGGATGAAATTTGGGATGTGATTCTTTACTGGAAAAAGTTATTTTTTGACATCACTTTTTTGTTCAGGAGTGTTGCGTAAGTGGTCAAAGTTTGATCATCCATAGGTAAAAAAGCTCATATTTTTTTAACAGTTCGGCCAATAGTTTTCAAAATTATTTTACGGAGAGACATTCTTATTTCAAATATTTTTTTTTCTTGTTCGATTTCGGTATCTCCCATAGTTTAGGCTGAAAAAAATTATTTTGTGTGCAACTGTCAAAAAAAGGTCACTTTTTTTGTTTGATTTTGAGTCGTGAAGTAGCACATTTGTTTATAGTAAAATAAAACCTTGACAACGTAAAAAAAGCCCTGACAACGTAAAAAAAAGACTTTTTTTTACCGGCCGACAAAGACTTTTTTTTACGGGTCATGATCTTGAATGAAATTAGCTTTTAATTTTATGTAAAGATTCGATCGAAACTTTAATTTTGGTAATTTTTCACAGTTGCACACAAAATTTTGTATGCCACATGGCCGTGAACTATCTTTTTTTTATTCGAATGATTATTTGGCTCGGCCTTCGCCTCGCCAAATAATATTCATTCTAATAAAAAAAAGTGCTACTTCACGGCCTTGTAACATAAATAACTATTGATTGGCTGCAGTGCATTTCTTAAAACGATGTAGTAATCAAGTTGTCCCGTATGCTGAGAAATAAATGACGAAGAGACAATTTTTTGCGTAGAATCAACTTTTCCATCCGGGAAAATGGTAGTCACATTGAGCATTTGCTGTAAATCTATTAATTTACCGGTGCTACAAAATAAGCTGAACCATATTAGTTGAGAAATGGTTCAGATTATTTTGCGCCACCCTTTACATACTTGTTAGTAATATACTTTACATCAAATTGTCTCTTCGTGATTTATTTCTCAACATACGGGACAACTAGATTACTACATCTGTTTTAAGAAATGCACTGCAGCCAATCAAAATAATTTTTTCAGCCTAAACTATGGCAGATACCGAAATCGAACAAGAGACAAAAAATTTTTGAAATAAGAATGTCTCTCTGCAAAAAAAGTTTGAAAACTATTGGCCGAACTGTTAAAAAGATATGAGCTTCTTTGACTGTGGATGATCAACCTTTGACCACTTACGCGACCCTCCTGAACAAAAAAATTATGTCAAAAAACCCCTTTTTCTAGTAAAGAATCACATCCCAAATTTCATCCTAATCGCTAAAAACAATCTTTTGTTCTTTAAAAAAATAAAAAAAATTTGAAGATCTTTAGCGTTCGATAGCGCTTTAACGAAGTAATTTCGGATAGAGGTAAGTTGCGTTAAATCGTCTTATTTTGATCCCAGGAATCTGTGGTTAAGCTATGGCACCATATTTTAGAGACACCCTGTATATCACTCGAAGTAGAACGTTCATTTTGTGTTGAGCTCACAATGTTGCGGCCGAGGCGCTCGCGTCGAGGCTGTGCAAAATGAGCGAAACCTGTCAACTTAAATTTCAGATGTAATGACAAAATAATACATTTTGGTAAATTATTTTTAAACTAGTATTCTAAGATTAGACAGCCGTATGGAACCATAAAATTCATTTAATTTTAGAAATATAAATATCAAATATAATATCGATTTTAACTGGAATAACAATATTTATTTTGCTTTATACGTATTTCGGCATCAATGTGCCATTGTCAAAAGCATATAAGATATTTAATAACAAATGCAAAATGATTTATATAGTAACTGCTTGATTCTATTATTTTAACACTGCGTGAAGCAGCTGGCCCCAGTCAACCCGTGCGTCGGAGGTCAGTCGCTTATCAGTGTTTTTAAAAGATATCTATTCCAAAATCTTCAGTAAAGAAGAATCTAAGAGTTCAATTTGCTCATTCATTAAAGGTATGTTGTTTTTTGTGTGTTTATAAATTTCAAAAGCTTCCAAAATATTTAATTTATTTTTGTTATCAGAAAAGTGTAAAAATTTAATTGTATTATTAGATGTCAATGTATAAAGCAAAATAAATATTGTTATTCCAGTTGAAATCGATAAGTATTTTATTTGATATTTATATTTCTATAATTATGGATTATAACAAAGTAAAGCTTGAAAATGTCAATAAATCATTTAATTTTGTTAATATGAATAGAATCGCGTAACATTTTATAAGAAAATTATGGTTGTGTTGGCGTTATTTTGAAAACGTTTACATTTGCACGTTGCATTTTGAAATTTTGACTGAGCGTATTGTTGACATTTGTCAATTTAAATTGCTTGAAGCTCCATGTAAACACACTATGATGTGACGTCATTTAAGTTATTGATGCCGTGTCTAACTTGTTTCCTCAAACGTATAGTTGGGGCACACTAAAGATGCATCTACGTCATCAATCGCATTTTCTGGTAATTTTGTAGTACTAATCTTGAAACAGTATAAAACTGTATTTTTTGTAAATTACGTATTAAAAGTATGTGTTTTATAAACCCATAGAATGTTATTTTACAGTTATTATTTTTATTAATAAGTTGTATTCATATTATTCTCGTAAAAAATAAAAACGTTTACTAATTAGTATTTTTTTCGTCCAAGAAGTTTCTACCCAAGCACATGATCGTTGTTGTTTTTTTATTGTGTTTATTACTCAAACGTCACTCTGACAGTGTGAGAGACAGAGACACATTAAAGCAAATGACGTTATGAGAAACAATAAATAAATATAAATAAAGTAACTCGTGACTTCATGGACGCCATTAAAAAATTGATGACGTAGATGCACCCTTAGCGTGCCCCAATTATAGCTATATTTCAATATTCCAAAGCGTTAGTTGCAGTTCCTGTCATTATGGCATCGTTTGGGGTGTTGTCAATTCTAAAACATCATTCACTGCCCCAATAATGCGAATTGAGTGGCAACAAAACTCGCGTAAGTTTCCTCTCCAGTCTATTATGCACCATAAGAAATATTTCGGCGGGTTAAATGCGACTATCATTCTTTTTTGAGTTACCCATGATTTATTGGTATGGATATGGAAATAGCCATCGTTTTTTGAAGTTTTGTTTTGGTGCTTACGTGCTTTTTAATACAAGGGATTAACTATCACTGACAAACTCTACAGACTGTTTTACTAACCAAAATAATGAAAAAAGTTTACATAAGTACCTACAGGTGTTTCCGGAAAAGCTTTCTGAAAGAGTTAGACACATTCGAAGTTTTGACAAAATGTGTATTCTGTGTCCTGATGGGACTTCCTTCTTTGTAAAACTGTTTAATAATGTTTTCTTCTCCCTTTGAATGTGTGCTAATACATCGTGAAACATCAACATTTTACCAAGTAAATAAATGTTTCGAAATTACGATACTGAATTTGAAAAAAGGAATAATGATGAACAAAGTTATTCACAGCCACGAGTTGTGATTTCTCTCAACATCGTTTACGACGCCCATATGGCCAGTAGGAATTTCAAATCTGCTGCTATATGCAATCTTCCGTGAAATAATTCTGCAACTTTTGGACATTTTCATTAAATGGAATACAAAACTTTCAGCAGCAGTTGGTTATACATATAAATATTTTTTATAAAAGCCACAACTAAATCATTTGTGAAAATGTGGAAAATAACCGTAAGAGATAGATCAGTTGGATTAAACAGAAGTTGCCTATATTTTAGGAAGCAGTTTGTATCCAATTTAAAGTTTAAAATTTGATTATATCTCTTGTTTTATCCATGGTATTTTATTAATAACTGAAGTTATTTAGTTTTCGCAGTTTAGTGTAACATTTTATAAGAAATTTACTGACCTAGTCAAATGTTTGGAAAATCTTTCGTTCTTGAGATAGGGCAATCAACTTTTTTTTATTACGGTCGCCGGATTAAATTTTTGCAATAGTAAATAGCATGTTTCATTCCCTTTCCAGCGATGTATAACAATCTAATAAAATTCACAATAACTATGTAAAATTATAAAACCCCAATATTTTCAAGCCGGCGGCGGCGTTAGAAAGAAAGACCCTGTATACTAGATATTAGATTAACCTAGTTTTCTCTTAGAAATTGATTTGTCTTTCTTTTTCAATTAAAGGCAGGTAAACTGGTAAAAAACGAAACTAACTCTCTCAATTATTGATTCCTTAATTATCTGCCAATCTGTTTTAAGAGAACATACATAATATGTATAATCAGAACTGACAGGACTACGGTTATTAATGGAGCTACAAATCAATTTTCATGACATCATGCAAATTTTCCATTATCAAAAACGTAATTTGTATATAACGACTTGATGAGTAAAAAGCTTGGAAGATAAATTACCAATACAGGTATGAAAGCCATAACCCTACATAATACATTATTATACGAAAAGGTCACCAACAGAGAAACTACCACATAAATGCAAAGTGAATTAGGTTTAAGGCTGAAAGGGAAAGAAACTTTGACTTTTAAAGGTTTAAAAATACCTCTGTAATCAGTACTATAAAAGCCCAGGATACATCTGTGTACACTATCTTTACTTCCTTAGTCTAACCGGAACATGGACCGCTTTACCGTCACTTTTCTTCGGGAAATGAAGATCTATGGGACGTACCGGAGACGGTGGTCATTTATTTTAGGCAAGGGTAAACGCAGCTTCAGGTAGTAATCACGAACCCCATCTGACTGATGACGAAGGAATTTATCATGAATACTGAATATTAATTATTTGAAAAGCCGCAAGACTAATATTTGTGAAAACCGAAAGCGGGAGGTATTCACCTGAACATATTTTGTATCGATAATAATAATTATACCTACGTATACATAATTCTCTGCTATTTGTCTATGTCTTAAATTAATAATTATTCTTGAACTTTTCCAGATGCATAAAATTTTTTTGTATACCTACAATCATCAGTTTCGCAGTCTGATCTTATTTACTAACAAGAAACGAATTCTATTAATTCTCAATTCCTTGCGGGCTCTTATATCCCGCTGTAGGTACATAAAACCAGGGTAAAGGATTACGGTTAGGTACAAGGTGGCCATAAATATCTGTGACCCCCGGTAGCCATGGAATCAGCGACGCTTTTAAAACTGATATAGCCAATTAGCTTATGACAACTGAAATTTGTATATTCCAAAATGATAACGATTACAATAAGGACCGAACAAAAGATTTTTATAATTGCCTCGTATTTTAGAAATGGTGTTGAGAGGATATATTCGATAGAAGCGTATGTCGAAAAACATATAGAGATATAATGCTAGCCAGCATTTTCCCATAAGTAAGGAATTCCATGGCTGCCGGGATTACAGATATTTGTAGCCACCTTGTATTTAATAGGACGGTGGCGCTATAATTTTAGTTTACTACTAGTACCTATAACAAAATGTAAAATGACTATTAATTATTCTTAAATATTCCAACCCTAAATAAACAAGAATCAGTAAAAAAATAGTATATTATATTATTAGGAGTAGAAAGAGTTCTTTTTGTGTTGAGCTCATATTGCGGCCGAGGCGCACGCGCCGAGGCTGTACAAGTGAGCGAAACACAAATAAGACGTTCTACTCCGAATAATATATACTATTTTTTCTTCAAGTGTAAAAATATTCTGTTGCTGTAAATAAATATTTCCTAAAAAGTCATTTACACAGGACAACGCTCTCCTTTCTACCAACCTTGGGGGCGGAGCTATGGGCAAAATACTACCGTTGCCATGGATACGTAAACACATTATTGTACTAGTAACATTATTTTCATTTTTTGACTACTAACAAAATGACTTCCTTCTACATAGCCAATTCTGTACAACAATACGGATATTATGATACGCTTGAAGAAAAACATGTTTATTTGTAATATCTAATATCATCGGTATAATTTTGTGAGTAGGTACGTCAATAGAACAAACTGACAAACTAAACAAACTTTATAATAATGGGAGTTTGATTTAGAGGGACAAAGCTTCTAGTATTTCCTCCGATTCCAGCACTAATTTAATGGATACTAGAAAAGCGCAGGGACTGAAACTGAAAGGAGGTATTATAGGAAATGGGATATCTCAATTAATGAAATCCCCTGACGCAGGCCGATAGCATGTCTCGTATAACCCCGTGTAGCGTGCAGAGTGCGGTCAATAGTCAATTAAAGGTTTGAAACATCTGCAACCAACGCCATTCAGCAGCAACACGGATCTCGCCTGCTTGAATACTGTAGGGGTTTTTGAACCCGTAAATGCTGTATTATTTTATATTTCATTTCTTTGAGTACTGGATGCAAAAGGAATTTCTGCTACAATGCTACAAATATACAAAATTATAATTTACACTTCCCTGCTTAGCGTTTGTTGTTTCAATATTTAGCTGTATTTAACTGCTAAAAACAACTTTACAAACAAATTATTTTACAGCAGATAAATAAAGAACAGTTCCATTTTCTTATTTATACTAGTGCTATACCGACGAGCAGTGTTGGACAAGATCCGTTAAATAGGGATCTAGATACAGATTCAGACACATTTAAAAAATAGGATCTAGGTAAATCCAGATCAAACATCCAAGCTCAAATATGTATCTAGATCAAGATCCAAGATCTTTGAAAAAGTATCTAGATCATTATGGACGCTTTCGCATTTTGTAATTTCTGATCAATTAGTTTGGAAAACGGGTGGGGGTCGTAATCCTAATCAGGGGCGGACTGGGCTGGATTGGTCCGGGTGGCTATGTGACTCGGTGGCCCCGGTCGGAGAAAATGTAAACTACTAAATAAATGCTTTCATACACAAGTCAATTTTTTGAATCAGGTATTAAATAAAACGAAGTTACAAATGTTTGGCTTTTTTTGTCTCCTCACGGTGTCCTTTATATGCCATTCCCTGACGATATGAATAAAATTATGTCGTTGATCCGACAGATTAAACGACATCGAACTTTAATTTCAAACCACTTTTTGTCCACTAATTTTTTGATAAGCAGATTTTGGATACGTTACTTTTGTTTTTTTTTTTTTCGAGAAAGTGTTAAAGAACTTACCGCACTTTCTTGAGATGCGGAGTTTTCATACTTTGCAACTTGATTGTAAAAATGTTTAATAACTATTTTGATTCCTTCGGTGCAAGGAGAATTCTTGCCAAAAAAAAAGAAAAACATACAACTATTGCAATAATACACCCGGTGCCCGAGATAAGAATATGATGTAATGGGGATCTCTCGACTACCTTTATACTTTTTAAGAGATACAAAGTTTGTTAAATTAGTGAAAAGTTACGCAAATGTAATGCCTCTTTACAAAAATGTATTGATTATTGGACCACTTACTTGTCAGTTTGGCAGATAATTCTTGTAGAATAAGGAAGCTGTTCAACATTATATTCATAGTTCACTTCGTATAATTTCTAAGTGACACAATTTAACACATTTTGTACAATAAAATAACAGATCTTTAGTCAGATGTTGTATTTAAGTTTAAGCGGTGAAAATGAACTAACTGAGGGTTTTAGTACTATATCGAAAGCCAAAACGTGTGCAAGGTCGGTCTGTAAACTGGAATATTATCTAACCAACACCTTAGATAAAACAGACTCAACAAAAAGAAACTGATAACATTCAGTTTTAAAAATGTGTTTATACATTAAAAGAATGTCTTTCAAATAATATGATTCATTTATGTTATTAATAGAGGTTGGATTTATGGACAATTACATCAAATGTAAGACGATATTCATATACAATATAACAAGTGCAAGGCATATTACCGAAAATTTTTTCGCACTGTCGCACAAGTGTTTGTTTTCAAGGGGAAACAAACACGCGTGCGGCAGCAAAGAAAAAATTTTAAGTACTTAATATGCCTTGCTCGAGTTATATTTGTTCAGACTATCGCATAAACCATATAAATTTAATATACCTACTAATTGTACGCTTCATTATGATTTATAATTTATTTGTTGTATAATAATCATTAATTGTGATGTATTGGTATTCACATATGGAAACATTTAGGTTTCCAAGAACGACTACCTGACCCTTGAGGGTGCAGTCAAGAGTCAGTTAGCTTGCGACCCTCGTATCTTGTATATCGTTCACATAAGCAATCTTGTATTAATATATGAATATAGTCTTTAAAAGCCTTCGTGTCTTTTATTGATAAATCCGGCCACCCCGGAACATAACATTAAAGCGGTAGATCGGTGGTGCATTAAAATAAGGTTCGACATTGGTGGAGTGCATTAAATATCGAAAAACCATGGCGGTGTCGTTGGGTACAATTGAAAAGTTTCACCATGAGGGACAAGACTGGATAATTTACCACGAACGTCTGGAACAGTTTTTCGAAGTCAACGAAATTAAAGATTCGGAAACATCCAAAAAACAATGTGCGGTATTAATTAATCAGATGTCGGCGGACACTTATGCTTTAGTGCGCGATTTGTGCTTTCCGAGAAAACCTAAAGAGAAAACATACAGCGAGTTATGTGAAATAATGCGACAACATTTTAGTCCAAGAGTTGCAATTTACAGAGAAAGGGCGGAATTCTACAGGGCGTTTCAAAAGTTAGGGGAACCCATAACAGAGTGGCATGCCCGGATAAAGAATTTAGCGGTGAATTGTAAATTTGAGCAACTGGACAAAGTGTTAAGAGACAAATTTGTCACAGGGTTACTAGAGGGGCCTATAATGGACAAATTATGGGAACAAGATTACAAGGAAACGGCAACGCTAAACGAGATGGTTCAGCTGGCGTTAACCAAGGAGGCCGCTCTGGAAGCCGGTAACAAGGCAAGAAGAAACTCCACGGCGACGGCGGTTAACGTAAACTGGAATCAAAACGCTAAATCGGGGAGATCCGGCAAACCAGGACAGAGGAAAGAAAACCGACAACCGAGGTCAGGTAACACAACCTCTTGTTCAAGTTGCGGAAAAATTCATCAGGATCATCAAGTATGCAAATTTAAAAGTGCTAAGTGTTATAAGTGTAAACAAATAGGCCATTTAGCTAGTGTTTGTAGAATAATGGTACAACAGAGTAATCATTATGTCGAAACAACAAGTGAGGACAATTTACCTTTATTTATGATTAGAACCAGCAAAAGTAAGCCTTTTACAGCAAATGTTAAAGTAGATAATGTAGTTTTAGACATGGAGATTGATAGTGGCGCAGGTGTATCAATTATCTCAAAGGAATTGTTTCTTAATAAATTTGTTAATCACCAATTACAAGAGAGCGACATTATGTTGCAAGAATACACCGGCAAAACTACCAAACCCTTAGGTTACTTTACAGTGCAGGTAGAGTACAAAAACGAAACAAAACCTATTAATTTACATGTTGTGGAAGGAGGTGGTCCACCATTGTTGGGTAGGGACTGGTTGAATACTTTTAATTTAGGTATTGAAAAGTTAGGGAATAAAGCAGGGCTAAATAAAATTAGTGAAATTAGCCTAAAGGGGACTTTAAAAGAATTGGAATCTCTATTCGATGGCGCATTGGGCACCTACAAATTCGGAAAGATTCATTTAGAATTAAAACCCGAGAGTAAACCTGTCTTTTGCAAACCTAGATCGATTCCGATTGCTTATAAGGAAAAAGTAGAACAAGAATTAGATAGGTTGATTAAAGAAAATATAATTACACCAATCGAAAGTAGTTCTTGGGGTACGCCGTTAGTACCGGTATTAAAGCAGGATGGGTCGATTCGTTTATGTGCTGATTACAAAACGACGGTAAATAAATTTTTGGTCGAGGTGAAATACCCACTTCCTAGGGTCGAAGAAATTTTTGCAGCTTTGCAAGGCGGTAAAAGATTTAGTAAAATAGATCTAAGCATGGCATACGCCCAATTTCAGTTAGATGACATATCGGCTAAAATAGTAGCGTGGAGTACGCATAAAGGAATTTTTCAAGTAAATAGATTACCTTTTGGCGTATCACCGGCGAGTGCGATTTTTCAAAGGAAATTGGAACAGCTATTGCAGGGTATACCAGGGGTTGCAAATTTTCTGGACGACATAATAGTCACCGGATGTGACACAAATCAACATCTGGGGAATCTAGCGGCAGTTTTCAAACGACTTTTAGAAGCCGGTTTGAGGGTGAGGTTAGACAAATGCGATTTTTTCAAAACTGAAGTTGTTTATTTAGGACACATTATAAGCAGGGAGGGTATTAGAAAATCCACCGACAAAGTTAAGGCGATTTTAGAAGCACCAGAGCCAGGCAATACAACCCAAATAAAGGCTTTCGCCGGCATGGTGAATTACTACGGGAAATTCGTACCCGGGTTGGCGCAGTTAATGAAACCGTGTTACGACCTTTTGAAAAAAGATGCGAAATTTGTTTGGAATTCGGAATGTAAAACAGCATTTGAATTAGTTAAGAAACAAATTGCATCAGACAAAGTCTTAGTGCATTTTAACCCGGAACTACCTATCCTATTAACCAGCGATGCGTCGTTAAACGGAATTGGGGCGGCGCTGAGTCATCGGTTTCCAGATGGGACAGAACGACCGGTAGGATTCGTTTCACGGACTTATTCCCCCGCGGAAAAAAATTACTCCGTTATAGACAGGGAAGCTTTGGCTTTATATTTCGCGGTTAAAAAATTTCAAAATTATTTGTTGGGGCAAAAGTTCATTTTACGAACGGATCACCGACCGCTATTAGCGTTATTTGGCGAGAACAAAGGCATTCCACAAATGGCGGCAAGCAGATTGCAGCGTTGGGCAGTCTATGTATCGGGTTTCAATTATAAAATTGAATATATCAAAGGCCAGGAAAACGTAATTGCGGACAGTTTTTCGCGATTACCGTTACCAAATCCTATCGATCAAGATTCAGACGGTTTTTCATATTTAAATTTTATAGAATCGCAGGAAACGCCGATAAATAGCCAAAAGATAAAAGCTGAATCCGAAAAAGACCCGCTAATAAGCAAAATTATAGCGTATGTAAATAAAGGTTGGCCAAATTCGGTAACAGAAGTGGAATTAAAACCTTATTTCCATAGGAGGCAAGAATTGACCGTAATTCAAGGATGCGTAATGTGGGGGTACAGGGTGGTAATCCCAAAATCATTACGGATCGATTTATTGAAAGAATTACACGTAAGTCATCAAGGCATAGTACGAATGAAGGCAGTCGCACGGTCGTATATGTGGTGGCATAAAATGGATGACGAGATAGAAAAAATTTCAAAAGCGTGTCTCGCGTGTTTGGAACATAGAGCAGATCCTCCAAAAACTGCGTTAATTCCGTGGGAAAAACCATCAAGGGTGGGCGAGCGAATTCATATTGACTTTTTAGACATTCAAAACAGGGTTTACCTGATCGTTTTGGACAGTTATAGCAAATGGGTAGACGTGCATAACATGAAAGGCAACACACGTTCGCTCGACACCATAAACAAATTACGGAACACTTTCACTAGTTTGGGAATCCCCGAATTAATAGTGTCGGACAATGGAACGCAGTTAACGAGCAGGCAATTTAGAGAGTTTTTGACTAAAAATGGGATTAAACATATAACCACGCCTACATTCTATCCCGCAACAAACGGGGCTGCGGAAAATGCCGTGAAAACATTCAAAAAGGCATTGAAATCAGCATTTTCCGATGCGGTAAATCAGAATGTAGATACGGAAACGATAATATGTAGATTTTTATTAAACTATCGAAGTACTCCTCATTCCACAACCGGAGTCACTCCATCTAAGTTATTTCAGGGGAGGGAACTGAGAACTCGGTTAGATTTAATAAAACCAGTCATAAAAATTAAAAACTCTACGATGGATAGAACCGAAAGAATTGAACACAAAAATTCCGGGGGGAGACGGAAGGGAGAGTTTTGTGTAGGAGATAATGTCATGGTAAGGGATTATCGAACGGTAAACAAAAAGACATGGACTCCTGCTACTATAGAGTCAAGATTGGGTAAAATTACTTATCTTTGTAAAGTGAATGACAGCAACAGCTCATGGAAACGTCATTTAAATCAGATAATCGGTTACGAATCGAAAAATCTTAACAAAGAGCAGGTCTCGGGGGTCAATAGTGCACCTAAATTCGCAGGCCATCGAATAGGGATCACAGATTTAAATAATTCAGTGGAAACCGAAGAACAGGTAGCGGTCTTTGAGTTGCCGGAACAACCAGGTCTGAGTACAGAAGGCACCGCTTCAAATGTAATCAGAAGAAGCGAGCGATTACGAGCTGCACCAGACAGATTTGGTAACAATGTTGCAATTACCAAATAGTAACTAGTATAGTTTAAGTTTATGTACGTTTGTTTTAATGCAATAAACTTGAAAGGTGAATAGTTTAAGTTTATTTAAGTAGGTACAATTGTTTTAATGTAATAAACTTGAAAGGGAGGATTGTGATGTATTGGTATTCACATATGGAAACATTTAGGTTTCCAAGAACGACTACCTGACCCTTGAGGGTGCAGTCAAGAGTCAGTTAGCTTGCGACCCTCGTATCTTGTATATCGTTCACATAAGCAATCTTGTATTAATATATGAATATAGTCTTTAAAAGCCTTCGTGTCTTTTATTGATAAATCCGGCCACCCCGGAACATAACATTAATTGAATTGTGTTTCATCTAGTCGCCTTCGAGGGTGATTACAGAATATCAGCACTAGTGCAATATACGCTGTGTCAAAATTTTCGAGTAATTGTGATTTGATTGGCTGTTACGAGACAAATGCGTAACTTTCATTGGTGGACGTCTGTCACGTGACAGGTGAATGCGATAATCAGCCTAATCTCCTAAAAAATAATTTTTAACTGCTGCAACGAGAAACTCGTATTATTAGGAGCTGGCAAATTCTAAACAACTTTGTCACCCCTTTTCAAATTTTCCATAGGCGGACTGGGCTGGACTGATTGATTTCGAACCACCTTTTTTTGTCTATTGCATTATTGCAATACTACAGGGTGTCCGAGATAAGATGATGTACATGGGGATCTCTGGTCTACCTTATAGCCTAAGAGATACAAAGTTTGTAAAGTTAGAGAAAAGTTGCGCAAATGTAATGCCTCTTTACAAAAATGTATTGATATTCAAAACATCTGCAAGTACTTCTGAAATATTCTCAAGAAACTGAAATTTGTATTTTTCGAAAATATCTTAATTAACATTTTCTGAACCAACTATTTTCAGAGATACGTTAGTCAACTTTTCGCCCGTTCAGTAGACCCAATATCAACCTTTTTTTCATTCTGAAAAATTTTGATACCTACTCGTATACGTCAGACATTTTGACGTTATTTTGCATACACGCCGGGTTGATAATTTGTTCATTATCTACTTTAGAATGAAATAGATTTTTAATTATTACTTTTATTTAAATGAAATTAATGTTGATATTGGGTCTACTGAACGCGTTTTTTTCTTCTCTATCCAAATCTGTAAAGACATATGGAGTATTTCATTTAAAATAACAAAGTTGCTGCCATTTCCGGTTATACCGGAAGTGATATAGGGTAAACACATAGATCAAAAAATGTCAATTTAAAAACTAAAATCGACGTGTCGGATTGTTTTTGCGAAAAAATAATAGCTACGATTTTATCGAATTTATTCCTTTCATCATAAACGCACTGTATATAAAGCCCGTATGACACGGTGTTAAATTTGAAACAAAATTTACGTGTAAATTGACACGTAAATTTGATGTCAAATTTAACGCCGTGTCATACACAAAATAATTTTGTAAATTTGCATGCAAATTTTTATGAAATTATTTTGAACATCCCTGGTAAGTTTACCTTGCCTACATATCTTTTCCCTATCGCAAGAGTCTTTCAAGACTACGTAGAAGTGTTTAATTTGTTTGTGAGATGTTCAAAATAATTTCATAAAAATTTGCATGAAAATTTACAAAATTATTTTTTACACGACCTATATATAAAGACCTACCTTACTCCCTCAAAACAGGGAGTAAAGTGGCCATTTTACTCCCAAGGGAGTAAAAGTAGAACAAATGACAAAAAAGTCAAAATTTGATTTCATGTCGTTTTGACGTTTCAAAAATGCAGTCACCTTAGAGAATTTTCCAATTTCAATATTATTCTTCACTCTCATGATAGCTTTTAACATTGAAAAGAGCGAACATAACGTTGATGCTTCCAAGATTTTTGCCTTTTCGGCAAAATAAACGAGAAATACTCTCTCTGTGTAATTTTCGATGTCTTTACCCACACACCATTCAAAAAAGTCTTGATACGCTTTTTCGTATAATTTTCGCGACTTTGGGGGTAATAAATCCAACGTCACAATCACTGCCGCTTCGTCAATATCTTTCAAATCACCCGTTTTCAAGAATTTTCTTAAAACACGACCGCAATATGACCGCAATTTTAGAATGGCTACTGGTTGTTTACAAATCGCCTAGGTTACGATGCTTTTGAGATGAGATTTTAATAATTGCGATTTTCACCTATCTACCACAGCATATGTGATTGCTTTTGGAAAATTCGTAATTTTTGCAATTAAGCTCTTTAGGTCGTGTAAAAAATAATATATATACCGCAGGACTAAAGTACTTCTTCATCCCTCGGGTGATTTACTGCCCTCGCTCGCTGCGCTCGTTCAGGCATTAAACTTTCACCCTCGGGGATTAAAAGTTGTACTTTAGTCCCTTGGTATATAACATACTATTGTGTATGACACGGTGTTAAATTTGACATCAAATTTACGTGTCAATTTACACGCAAATTTTGTTTCAAATTTAACACCGTGTCATACGGGCTTTATATCAGAATTTGAGCTTCTTTTATTTTTGAGTAAGGTGAAAATTTTCCAACTCAAAAATTTGGGGTTGTCGAGCTTCTTGTCTTGGTTTTGATACGATTTGACTGATCGTGATTAAATCCAACAATAATACCCAATATTGCATTAAAAAATAGACGAGTGACGTGCCATGTTTATATTTCTGCGTATTGAGCTGGCGACAAAGGGCGATGTTATGGATTGTATTTTTTGGGTCAGGTATAAACTACGATAAGAAAACAACGATTGTCGCGATGTCGTGTTTCCCAATTAATTCAATTACGATTAGAATTTAGAAAAATTTTGCTTAAAAACCAAACGAACGTCTGATTTTTGGACCCCGCCACTTAGCCACCCTATTCAGTCCGCGCCTGATCCTAATCCCCTACGTTGCCTTTTAATGATAGTGACTACTACATACATTATGCTATTATATGCACTGTTTTTCGTATTTTGGAAGGCTTTACACGTTCCTAACGTTTGCTAATCGACAAGTTAAATAGAAATAATTATGTACTTACTGAATTTTTTTAATTTCAGAAAAAAATCGTTAATTGAATAGCGGGTCTTTGGATATAACGCTGAAAGATCTATAAAAATATGATCTAGATATAGATAGAAGATCCTAAAAATAATCTAGATCGCGATACTAGGTCCATATGGTGGATCTAGATTCTGGATCCAGATCCAATGGATTCCCTTGCAAAAAACCGTTCAACGTAACGAGGACAGTTTGTCTGGTTTAACATAGCATGTAGCTACTACTCCTTATTTACAGAGACGATGATGGTTTAAAATCATTCTGTTCTTGTAAAATGTATTTAATGAAGGAATAGCGGAGTATGGATAGTAACATTGTACACATTTCCAAAAAGATTATTATAAGCAATCCGTAGCTTGTCCTCTTTAACTCAGTATGCGCTGTTGTGCATTATTGTAGCTTAAGCAGCTAGAACGGCAAGGATAGTTTCTCGTCCGAAGACAATGTTTAGAGACTTGCGATTACCATAATACTTTGAAAGGCCTACATTGGTTACCTCTATGCTAGAACTGCTACAATGCAGATATGCGTTGGCCTTGTAATGTTACGCTGTAAAATGTTAATTGTTGTAATTTAAAGATTTAATACATAGGTAATTACTTCTTACCTTGTGCTGCGACAAACATATTGCAGTAGTCCATAATGAATACCTACCTATTTAGTGTTGGATATCAGTTTTTTGACATATCTTTACGATTTCATTGTATTACTGTTTGGTAAGTCTTTTCTAAACTCGGCATAGGAAAAGTTCTGGTTAGGTTCCGCAGCGTTTATTGCTCGAATCAATAGTGAGTAGTTTACGTAAACAAGCAGTAAGAACAGTAAGAAACTTAGCAACGCGATTATTTTACGATATATTTTTACGTTAGGAGCAGGACAATTGCTAATTGGTATACCACTACCTACACATGAAAAATTTGTGATTATTGTTAATCTATTTATAGCATCTCCAATCTTTTGCTATCTAAACAGATTTGTATAGCGTTATTGTGATCCGACTATACAGGTGCCAGGTGGTCCTGGTTTTACGCCAGTACGATACGATAGTGCGATCATAAAATTGTCCAACAAATTCACGGTGGTTTATCTCTAGGGTTTCCTGTAACTTACCTTTATACGTTTATTTCAAAATTATACTAAACAGATATTTGTGATGTTAGTGACGTGTTATTAGATGTATTTATGAAATAAAATTTTATTTAATTATTAATTCAACTGCATTTGGAGAAGGGGGTAATATAAAAACAGGTAGTATAAATATTAATATTAAAATATCTAAGTAGAATTAAAAGGAAAATAATTAAAAATATTTATTATATACATTCACATAAATGAGTTGGGCGATTATAAAAACTGCACTAAAACAAGTTAACACGTTGATAATGAATGTAATAATGTCTTGCCTCTCAAACACATCTAATACGATTTTGTTTTCTGTAAAAGATGCACTTTTTCCTAGTAGGTAGTAGGTATGTTTGAGAAACAACGTATTTATTTAAGTTGTCTTTCATCATAGCAAAAATTTACAATACATTATATTAATATTAAGCGTTATAACAATAGTGATGTATTGTCAGTAATAAGACAAAGTATTCAGCAAAAACGATTTTGTAATATTTAAAAGCCAAACTCAGGAAAGAATTTTTTAACATACCTACTCTTAAAAATTTTTACTGTATATTTCTTAATATAAAATAGTGTTATAAAATTTATAATAGGCAATGCGCAGCGTAATTTTCAGACTGAAATATCACTTAACGAACTGTGATGACCATTATCCATCTCCCCAAACTATGGCTTTCTTCGCTCGATCCACGCTAACCAGGTAAGTTCCAAATGGACTCCAAGCCGTTGCTGTTACTGCTGACCTGGAGAACAGGCGAACACTTCTTGATTGGTCATGCAACAAACAATAAATACAAGCATGCAAAGCACTACGCTAACACAAAGTACTCCAGAAAAATCCTATATAAAGTTTATTAAGAGCAAGCACAGTGTTATTATAATGTTAATATAGTCTGCAACTGTGGCTTTATAAACATTCTGAATAGCTAAACTGAATCCATTACTCGAGTTCCATATGCTTTATAAAAGTGATGTTTTGGCTATGCAAACTAAACAAACTACAAGTTAAGTGGAACTAGGTTACTCAAGCACTATGGATGTAAAAGTAATATTGACACTTACCCGTGCTCCTTAAGAACCGTTTCAACCTTTGCGGTGTTCACTCCCCATATAAATACACTACCATCTGCTGAGCCCACTGCCACATATTGCCCATCAGGACTAAACGTGGCACGCGCCCAGTCACAACCAACTTTAAAACCATCACAGCTAAAACAAATAATCGTTTAGTAGAAGAAAAGTCAATCAAAACATCCAGTATAAAATATACTACCATCTAAATATACAATTGTGAAAAAAGATTCTGATATTCAGATTTTCAAATACTACAATGGTTATAAATGTAAAATACCAAACCATATGCATAAATCGGAATTCTAATTTGTTTTGAATGATTTAATTTCTGTTTAATACGTTTACGAAAATAAACGTAATGTTATCTTTTATACTTTCGTAGCGTATTCAAAACAGAAGTAGAATTGTTCAAGAATTGTTTGTTTGGGAAAATAAAATGAAGGGAAGCATTTCAAGACGTCTCCAAGAGCCAAAGGTCTATGCAGTGAATTGTAACCTTTAGTTTATTGGTGTGCTGAGTGTGATCTGTTACTGCCTGTTACCGAAAAGTTAAGAAAAACGTTGTCTAGTGCAGCATTGATTCATATAAATGTTGACTGCTAAAAGATTAACGACATAGATAAAAACGATGACTACATAGTGATATCACCGGCACCCCAAGTGTTGTCTATCACACCCGCTATCTAAGGACCTGTTAGCGTCTCCTCTTAACCCACTTTTCCCCTTTTCAAGAAGTAAAATGGTTTAACACATTTTTAGAAAGGAGACACTTTCTGGAATTAGAAACAACGTTAAATGACGAAAGACTATTTTATTACAGTACAACTAATATATAAGGTTACCCATTTATTTTCTCATTTTGTACATGGTTAAATGCCAATCACATGGGTTTGATTGTTACAAAACATTCATGGTTCTCTAAATATTCATAATAAAATGAAATTGGATCTTGGGGTACGCAGCAACTCCTAGAGAGCGCATACCAGGTCGGCGAGTGCCTCTTAAAAATATGAGTAGTAGGAGGAAAATCAAATAACTCTCCAGTACCAACAGCGAGACAACAGTGCCGTAACCAGAATGGGCTGTTGCTGTTTAGATTGGGAAGATATAACTCGCAAGTCATAGTGAAAACAATATATCAAGGGGATGGTAACCAGAAAAAGTACCTTGCATGATTATCGGAGTAACAGTCACGCTACCATGCTTAAAACCCGCACAGTGCTTGTATCGCGGAAGAAGCTATTTCATAGCTAGACGGATCACAACGAAATCGGAAATAAGAAGGAAAATGATTTGGAATCAGAGGTATCCTTAGAATAATAACATGAGAGCATTAGAAACGAAGGAAAGAAAGCCTCATATCGAATTTAAGAAATAGAAAACAAATTTGTCACGGGTATTAAAATGGAATACGGAGATATGAAACAGTTAGACGACCACATACTGATACATGGTGGAGGGGTGGAACCAAACAGAACAAAGGAGCATGTTGCGATGTAGCTATCTCAGTATCTAGATAAAAAATTGGAAAAACAAAAATTACAGGTTACACAGGTAAGTGCCACGAATCTACAAATACCTATTCCACTAAGCGAACCCATAATTAGACCCAAACAAGCAATGAACTACTAACACAAGTGTCCTATTAGAAACACCAATCCCGGTAAGTCACCTTACAGAGTGCTTACATAGTCGATGATCATATATTGCAAACCTTTCCAAGATCCTCTAGATGGAATACTACGGGAAGACTATCAACTGAATAAACACCTACATGAAATGGTACCTATTAGGAAAAGGAGCCTGCCTACATTATTATTCAAGCCAAGTTTAAAATATTCTACATAACTCTGTTAGAGAGGATTAAATAGTACAATCCCTTGTTAAGTGATGAAATGATTACCTAATATTCGAATCCACTGCGTATAACAATCATTTATTTAACAACAGTTATTATTGTTTATAAATGAAGTACATTTTGATTTTGATAATCATTGGATCCGAATTTTGGAAATTTTAATGATTTATTGTTGGTACACTTGATAACTGAGAAACAAAATTCTTGTACCACCGGTGGCTTAGAATGATTGGTTTTATTGTAATATTCGAATAACGTTAGACTGAAATAATCTCTGTTAGTGCCGTATTGAATTTCCACAATGATAGCACGATTTAAATAATATTTAAATTTTCCAGCGAAACAAAAAACAAAATTAATTGGAGGGGCGCCATGAAACGCCCAATTGGAAAATATACGAAGAAGGCAGAATTTGTATTATCACAGAGTAGTACATTGTTTCATTATACATTATACTATTTTATTTATAATCACAATTACATATTTGCAGATGCACTTTCAAATCACAATGTAAAATTTATCAGTAAATGAGCAAGAAATCAACAGACAGACACAACTAATAAACATTTAACGTAGGTCCCCTAAATGTGGAACAATGTCACATTCATGTTAAATGTTACTAAACTAACAAAAATGAAAAAAATGTGCTTTTTCTATTTTAAATTACATTTATTTAGAAAGAGAAAGAACAAAACTTGTCAGCACCCTTCTCACAGTTAACTGGGTTAACTGTCAATATCATCCAAGGCACCCTAGACAACACTTTTGAATACAGAATTAACACATTGGAAAATCGAAAACCATGTTTCTAAAGTTTTTCTTTCTTTCCTGTAACAGGTAGTACCATATCAATATTAATTAATATACTGCTATAAAAGCGGTCACAAGTATTATCTATACGAAAAATGTGTATAAAGATAAATCGATTGAATTTAGAAAATGCGCCTGCATACTACCATTACCCGTATATCAATAATATTTCGTAAGTGCGATACTCCGATTCGATAACGGCATGCGACACAGTTCAGATAAAGATTCCAAGCAGCGAATGTTATTTCGATAGGATTAAGAAACGCTTTCAGCATATCCATCAACCAAAAAGGTCTGAAAATTCAAAGGAACGTTAGATAGGGCGACGGTTTTATGAACATTCTGAAGTACCTCTAGTCAGCTAGTTTTCCACGGATATGAATTTCTATTTTTATATTTCTGTTTTCTACAGTGGAGTTTACGAGATCGGCAATAAGAATATTACGAGGCATTATAATATGTTACGATCAAAGTGGTTTACTGAAGCGATCAATATTCGTCTTGTAGATTTGAAAGCTAATAAAATTCAATAGCGGATATAAAAATAAATCTAACAAGTCGAGGGTCAATTTTACGAGAATTTGCGATATAAAAGTTATTACATAAGTGAGGTTAAAGTTATGGAAGCAGATATAAACCAAAATGATCGGTATGAATCGGGACTTAATTTCCTAAAGTGATAGATTGTCAATCATTTTATAAACACAAGTAATATTACCTACTGGGTAATTTCACACATTGTTCTCCGACACCAACTTCTGTTTTGGATAAATTAAAATAGTAGGATAGCAAATACTACAGTTATTTGGGTATTGTGCTGATGTGTGTTAGCAGCAATCTAAACTAGTAAACGGTCTAAACAAGAACCCAAAAGATGAACTTTTAACGTTAAAGATGTAAAAAATGAACCAATAATAAATGAATTCAATAAATTGTAAACTATATTTTTTACAACTTACATAAAGTAAGTAACTGAAATCATTTCCCGAGTCGCATTTTGTGAATGCTTTTCATATCCTGTACCATTCAAAGGCATTTGTACTATTAGATAATTTATTGATAAACAATATTTAACGTTTCTACTAAATGTTTGTTCTCACGCTAATGATTTATTGCATTAGTAACATTTCTGTCTAATTGGAAAATTATCAAGATGTAAATATTCATCGAAACCATGGAATGAAGTGAAATCTGTAACAACTTCAAGAAACAGCAGTGTTGTGTTTAAAATAAGATCAACAAATTGAAATAATTTCTAGAAGTAATCTTTTAAATATTGTAGGTACAATTTGTAATTTAATTAAGAATAGGTACACAAAATGTTATCAGATGCAACTATCGGAAGTTTCTTCTCACACTAATAATTGTTTAATTTAATATTGACATTGTTCCGCGGATTTCCTTCTATTTGGATAATTATTATGAGTTATAATATGCAAATGAATATTATTTATAGCAACATAAACGTGCACCATTATTCCACTTACATGAATTATGTCAATAGCCAGGAGCGGTTCAAGGTAATTTTTTCACCCGGGCAGGTTAGCTTTTGGCGCCCTCTCCAGGGGCACAGTTAGGAATTAGTGGTGGAGGGGGTTGGTATATGGAAACGCGCAGTCGATTTTTTTTTTCAAAAGTGGGCGTGGCCAATTTTTAACGCGTTGTACGAGTATCTGAGAATTTGAATGCCAAATAAAAAATTTCAAAATGTTAAACTTTTTAGAAATGAAACGTTCATTTTGCTTTTTCGAATTATTACAACTAGTACCTATCTTTTAATATTATCCAGCGATTTTCCATTACCATTATCACGAATATGTAAACTAATATTATTGTTGCATCAAATTTAAAAAGTACTTTTTAAAAAACAAAATAATTTTTAACTCAAGTTTGGCGCCCCCCAGGGCTAGCGCCCTGGGCAGTCGCCCAAGTTGCAGGGCCCTTAAGCCGCCCCTGTCAATAACAACATTTACTTCGAAAGTAACTGTCCAACTGGAAGTTAAAATTACTACTCTTACGTACACGTACAAGTCTAAAAGGGGCAAAGTTACAGTCGCCAGTGCTCAGAGGGAAAACAAATTTCAGTTGAGAGACCTGACAGGCCACGTAGATATGCTAAATCTTGTCCGTATCAGATTGTTGTATGTCAATAAAGTACTACTACTTCGGCCAAATACTGCAAGTGAACATCGTAGACCGAGAGATACGGCCAATGGTACATAGATGCTTCAAATAGAGAACTGGAGCAGTCCGTACGCTAGGTCGGTTTTACTAGCAAATCGATGTCGACACAGTTTCTCTTCAGAAACTGTTAGGAGATATCCTAGAGAGTACCCCGATGTAAGGTGAACATCCGGAAAATTGAGCAATCAGCCGCCATTTTCACAAACTTTCTGATGTTTTGTAGCTTATTGAATTGTTATTAATTTGTATGCTGAGTGCAAGTTAAATTCTGGGCAAACAATTGAAAAAGGGCTCTAACTGAACCCCTGAAGCGTACACAATTTTAAAACGCTTCCACTTTATTGAAACACACGGATTTCCTAAAAGTTATATATATCATTGTAACCGCCATCATTAGTAGATCAAAATGGTTTTTTAAAGTGCTTGAATAATGCACTAGATGCCGAGATATTAATTATTTTATAATATTACGGCATGTGCGATGTCCAGAGTAAGAGCAGCCACGGCTGCTTGCGGGGGTAAGGGACGAAGGTCCACACCAGGTTACGCGCATAGCACAATAGCTGCACTTGCAATCTATCTCTAAATAGATGCAATTTGTTGTATTTGGTTTTCAATACGTAAGTTATTTGTTAATTTTCCAATAACAATGAGTGCGCCCATTACTTTGACAAATAACTGTGAATTTTTTGATGATCATAAATGTATATTTTGTCAAAATAACAATGAGAGACCTTCAAGTACCGAACATGGCAAAAGAAGAATGAAAGGAGAAAATAAATGTAATCAACAAACATTTGCAACTATTAGACGTCAATAATTCTCCCCTTTTGTATATCGCTCGGGAAATCTATGCTATAAAACGTTTACTCACAGAAAAAATATAGATAGGTACTTATATAAAATAATGAACACAAAAATCAACAATCGCACAATCCGAACACCAGTACGCGCCAACAATCACGTGTGTCTAGTGGAAGTTAAACACTATAACCAACTTGCAGAATATGTAATAACATAAAAATTAAGTGAAATGCCGTACAGTATCGAATTTGCGAAAAAAAGAGTGCCACTGACTTTTTAGAGGCTACAAGTTACTTTGAAGATTCTGTTTTTTCTCGTACACCTTTATTAAAAACTGTAGAAGATGTATTTGGACAAGACATTTATGTTCATAAAGATTGTTTGCGCAAATATATAATCAAATACGAACGCGCAGTTGCAAATAATAACAAAATCAAAATTCAATCTGTTCGCCAAGATGTGATAGATTTGATTCATCATCATCATCATCATCATCATGATCATCATCAATATTGCACACACAGCTGACCGAAGTCTCTCCCAGGTATATTCTGCTATACCAGCCACTCAGAGCGACTCCCCGCAAGGTAGCAGAGCGTCGATCCAATAGCGTCGCAAGCAGCTTACCCCAAGCTTACCATATGCCAATAGGAGGGGGGTTGGTGGGAAAAAGTGAGCGCCTGAGATGGGTGTGGTGTCACAGAGCTTTAATGTACCGGCAGTAATTCCCCACACGATACGGCTGTTGTAACACCGAGGTAGTTAGTAGGTTGTATCCCTAATGGGAGTTAATGTTAGTTGTGTATAAATATAAATATAATATAATAATAAATATAATATATAATAAAATATAAATATCAAATCTCGTTCGATCTCTTCAACGCTCCCTTCTACAAACAATGGAATGACGGTGCTAGCTGCTGGTAGTACTATGACCTCTCCTAAAGCCTCCTGGGCTGTTTCGTCTGCGACCCTCCGTAGTTCTGATGCTGTCGTAGTGGTTTCTCTTTCCGTTTCCTGCTGATCGGTACGCTATTTTCAATACACGGCCATTTGTTTGTAGGAGGTTAGGTTCATGACACGAGGTAGGCCCGTCTTCGCAGTGTACTTCAATTGTTGCCTCTAGGATAACTGCGGTCGCGGCGATCGTCTCAAAGCCTCCCCAGAAACCTTTTTGTTCGAGGTCCTTCAAGTATCCTTCTATCTGCAGCACAGGTCCAAGGGGGTGATCCAGATGCTCATCTCGGGGGTGTAACTCGGCGATATTGTTCAAGATTTGAATTTGGTACTGTTGTAAATTGCTTCTCAGATGTGTGACAACCCTTGCCCGAAGGATCCTCGCTTCGTTCCTTAGCTGTTTTTGCGTCAGCGCCCCTTCGTAAATTGGTCTGCCAAAGCTGCAAAAAGACAGTTACCGTCTTCTGCAATCTTCCTAACCGTCAATTTCTGAGAACGGGTATACACTGTCTCCATTTTAACGTGTACTGAAAGTCCCTGTACCTAACTGAGAAACTAAGTAAAATGAACAAGAGAAGCAAGGAACGCAAAGCAAAACAAGTACCTACACAACTGTAACCAATCCTGAAATAAAAATATTATTATTATTATTCTTATTATTATTATTATTCTTATTATTATTATTCTTATTATTATTATTAAGAAACCAACCCTCCAGTGAAGTCAAGAACGAAGCAGGTACCCACCGTGAAACCGATACATGCACCGCTATTGAGTTCGCCCGGCTGCAGCTCCCCTCAGGGATTGTTTATGACCGCAGCAAAAACTGCAGACCGACGCTAAGCAAGCAATTTTGACCCTTACGCAACAAAAAGATTGAAGGAAGCTATTTATTCCTTTAGCTCTAACTAGAATAATTCTACATCTACCAATAATTATTCTAATAGGTTGATTAAACGGGTTAGGGAACATGCCGTGTAAAACCCTAGACTTAGGTTTTGGAGCGGGTCCAGTGATCTTCGGGTTGCTTCACTCGCTACGCTACCTGGAAGTACCTGTGGTAGCTCTCCGGCACAGGTGTTTCAGGTATCAATCGTGTTTTTCGCGCACCTGGAACGTCTATGAACACACTTCCGACACACTTTTTGTTGTTTTCCGTCGGTATGACTGACAGAAACCGTCAAAAACTCTTAAAACACTCGGATCGTTTCACAACACGTCTTGGTCTGGGTGAGAAACTCGACCAAACTACGCCAAGATGTGATAGATTTGATTACTAACCATATTTTCCCATTATTGAGGTGAAAGGGTTATGCTTTAACAAATATTCGAGAAGATATAAATAAAGCACTACCTGCCGAGAAACATTTAATCACTTGTCAGGTAAAGTCAATCTTAATCACACAGTTTAAAAGGGAAATAACGTTTTCTAAACTAATAGACAGTAATTAGTTACCAATCTGTTTTCTCAAACCAATAAAACGAAGAAATGGCTAAAGTTATTCGAACATCAAGTGTATCTATACAAAATAGCGCGTAAATTATGCGTGACTGTTTACCAAAAGTTGAATTTAATTTGAATGATAGCTTTTGTGACGCGATTGATTTCCAAGCTGCATGAGATACAAAAATTATATTTGAGCAAACAATCTCCATGAACATAAATGTCTTGTCCGAATACATCTTCTACAGTCTTTAATAAAGGTGTATACGAAAAAACAGAATCTTCAAAGTAACTTGTAGCCGCTAAAAAGTTAGTGGCACTCTTTTTCTCGCAAATCTGGTACTGTACGGCATTTCCCTTCATTTTTATGTTATTACATATTATACAATTTGGTTTAATAGTGTGTAACTTCTAACGTATGATTGTTGGCGCGTACTGGTGCTCGGATTGTTCGATTGTTGAATTTTGTGTTCATTAATTTTATGTAGGTATATTTTTAGTGTTGAAAACACTTATACGGAGGCAAGTTATAGGTTCTCGCGTCACGAAATATCGTCACGCGGGATCTAAGCAGGGCGCGAGCATGCGGAGTTGGTTGCGTTGTCGGACTACACGCGTTGTTCTGTAAGCGGTTGCGCAGAAGCGTTAATTCTGTCCTTACAAAATATCCGAAAATATTTTTGTTGTGAGTACCTTCACTGGAAAAGAAAACAAAACCAAAAAATACAAAATGTTCAGAACGTAATAATAATCTATTTTTACCAAATGTTTCTTCTGCTGATATTCTGTAATATTATATTATAATATACACACTTATATATTCGTTTCTGATTTATTCTCATAAAATTATATATTTTGATTGCGCAATTAAACATTTGGGTAATCGAGCTGCAGAACAGCTTATACGCATCTTGGCAAAATTGTGCCAAGCTGAGGGTTTTGCCCCCAAAATAAGGGACTTTTAAAATTTTACCATTGAATTCCACATGTATAGCGTAATTCAATTCGACACCCTGTATAGGTATTCACTTAGTTTATTAGTTTAGCCAAGTAAGCAACATTTATACCGAGTGGTTGGTCATATCGGTCATATCCCTGTACATAAGCCGTTTACATTGCTTATCACGTTTATGCGAATTCCTGCTCCCCATTTTTATGGAACAAATTGGTAATGGTACCAAATTAAAGAGAATAATATTCCGCGTCGTTCAATTTTAAGAATTCTTTGTATAATAAATAATATAAAAATAAATATATAAAATTTAAATACCTACATATGAAAGTACATTCGAAAAATATGAGTATGTTTTGTTTTGACAAGTGTAGCACCTCCTATTTTTTAAATAGCTACATTTTTAAATTTTAAATTGTTATGTTGAAGAAATAGGAAGAATAGGAATATTATTCTCTTTAGTTTACTACCATTACCAATTTTTTCCATAACAGTTAGGGGCAGGAATTCGGATAAACGTGATTATGCAATGTATACTTCTTATTCAGATACCAACCACTCGGTATACTAGTCTGTTATAATAGTCTGTTTGGTATTTGTATTGTTAACGTTATAATAAACCATTATAAACCAAAACAATGTTCATTATACACAATGTATAAAAATGGTGGTGAAAGCTTTAGGTAAAGTTATTCCTTAGACAAAACTAAGACAAAAAGCTGATATCAAAAAAACTGGCAAACGCTTCCTGAACTTACAGTCGTCAAAGTTCAAAATTGGTAACAGTAAAGAATGCTGCTCTTTCAAAATAGTTACTTGATGAGTATATTCAGTGATAATAGCTAAAAATTTTTACCATTGATCGTTTAACTTAACTTCAATTTAATTGTCGACTGTAATCGCTGTTTTTACGATTGTGAAATATTTAAACATCAACAAATTATATCAACTATAAATGTAAATATCCAGCAACAGTCAATGAGGTGCTTATTACCAAGTTAGAATATATAAAACATAAATGGCAAGAATGGGAGAAGAAGAAAAAATAAATAGTGTCCTAATAAATTTAGAATAAATGCTGTCTAAATTTAACCTATAGCTCCAAAGTACAGCCTTAATATTAAAAATGTAACTAAAATAAATTCAAGCTACCGCAGTAATATTTTGTTTTCCCAAAAGAACAAGTTTTCAGGCTGAAGAAATAATATGTTCGTTAAACTTGTATTTTTCTAATGATCGCTGTAAGATTTTCACATCTGAATATCCCGTTTTCCATCATGTTATCTCACTAGCATTACAGAAAACAACACAAGACCACCCAAATTTATTTTTTTTAATAATTCATTGTTTCCCTTAGCCAACCGCCAATCGTATACCACGAATTATAAGCCGTATTTGGTTTATCGAAATTAATTAAAGTTTTGCTCAAAACTATTGTTTAAAACACGAACTTGCATCTCTCCGTCGTAGCCTAAATGTGTAGCTGCCGTTCAACTTGAAACATTTTATTATTGATTACTTAGATACAAAATCAAAATTAGTTTCCTTTTTAGTGCGATATCCTGCATTACCTGAAACCTGCACCACAATTTTTACACACTGTATATTCGATTACCGTATTAAATATACATCGTGTTTGTTTTCAACACCCTACGATGGTTGCAAGAATTGCGAGATCTGTGCATTTTTCTGTAAGTAAACGTTTTATAGTATTGATTTCCCGAGCGACATACAAAAGGGGAATTATTGACGTCTAATAGTTTCAAATGTTTATTGATTACATTATTTGTTCCTTTGATTGCATTCTTCTTTTGCCATGTTCGGTACTAAAAAGTCTCTCATTGTATATTTTTGACAAAATATACATTTATGATCATCAAAAGATTGACAGTTATTTGTCAAAGTAATAGACGCACTCATTGTTATTGGAAAATTAACAAATAACTTAGTATTGAAAACCAAATACAACAAATTGCACCTATTTAGAGATAGATTGCAAGTGCAGCTATTGTACTATGCGCCTAACCTGGTGGGGACCTTCGTCCCTTTCCCCCGCAAGCAGCCGGGACTACTCTGGACAAGGCACATGCCGTAATATTATAAAATAATTAATATTTCGGCATCTAGTGCATTATTCAAGCACTTAAAAAAAACATTTTGATCTACTAATGATGGCGGTTACACTGATATAAGTATATAACTTTTAGGAAATCCGTGTGTTTCAATAAAGTGAAAGCGTTTTAAAATTGTGTACGCTTTAGGGGTTCAGTTAGAGCCCCTTTTCAATTGTTTGCAACCAGAATTTAACTTGCGCTCAGCATACAAATTAATAACAATTCAATAAGCTACAAAACAAAAAAAAGTTTGTGAAAATAGGAACACTCGTTCGCAAGATAAAAACTTTTTTCACATTTTCACATTTTCCAATATGGCGGCTGATTGCTCAATTTTCAGGATGTCCACCTTACATCGGGGTACTCTCTAGGATGTCCCCTAACAGTTTCGGAAGAGAAACTGTGTCGACATAGATTTGCTAACAAAACCGAACTAGCGTAAGGACACAACGGAGATTATCATGCTTACTGAAATAAGGGACTCAAAGTCCAGAAATATCTTAAGGTTCATGAACAGTCTGAAACTTCTCAAAACTCCGAAACAGCTCGCAAATCAGAAAGGTACCCCCCGCCTCTTCGCATTGTTTTTTGACAAGCGGAACAACTCATATTTTTAAATTACCTACATTTTTAAATGTATTTGGTTTTGAAAAGCGTAAGTTCGGGAAGCTATTACGAGCTCTTTTCGAATTTTTTTACCTTCTTTTTGTCCAAGGAATATCGTTACCTGAAGCTTGCATGCTAGTTTTTAAAACACGAAAAAATTCGAAGCCAGCTGAATTTTTGCATACACTTTAATTATTTAGGCGTTATAAGTAACGTGTAAAAAATCATGTCGGCGTCAAAAGTTTTTCGGGGCAAAACATCACGAAGATCGGTTTTCGCAAATATCTCCATTTCTATTAGTCGTACGATAATTTAGGTTATTATGAAAGTTGTAGGCTAAATTAATTTCCATAGAAAATGTTCTACGTAGTTTTCGTGTAGGACTAACCGCTCTCACGTTATACGACTGAGAATGTAGCCACCGCATGAAGTATAGCTACCGTTTGCAGTACTAGGTACAATATCCTAGTAATGCTTCCATTTCCGCACCACTTTCGAAGTAGAATGCAAATGGATAGAAACTAACATTTCATTAGTTCATTCATTGCATTCTTAAAGTGATGCCGAATCACATATTGAAGGAGATGTAGAAGAACAACTGTCAACGATAGAAATCGTGTATCGAGGTCTATCTAGACGAGGACCCATACTTTTTTATCTATTTTTTTATAAAACACGGATTAGGTCCACTGGGCAGACCATATACAAAAAACGCGCGTCCCATTCTACCTCGACGGTGGAGAAGTGAATGCATGGATTATTCTACTACTTCATGCGGTGGTTGCTTTGTCAGTCGTATAACGTGAGGGTGGTACTCCTATGCGAAAATTTCATATAATCTTTTCTATAAGGAATAGTTCAATCAACAACTTTCATAATAACCTGAACTAACGTACGACCAATAGGAAGGGAGATATTGGCGAAAAGCCAATTTTCGTTACCTTTAACCCCCAAAAACTTTGACGCCGACACAATATCGATGGGAACTTTCTACACATTACTTATAAAACCTAAATAAAAGTGTCTGCAAAAATTCAGCTAGCTTAGAATTTTTCCGAAATGATTTCGTAATGTTACTGGGGAGAACCGCCTTTTTCAAAGGATAAAAAATAGAATCGAAATCTCTGATTCAAAATAACTCCCTAGCTAAGAGCCCTTTTACACGTCAGAGAATTACTCCGAAAATTATTGTGAAAATTACTCTGACAATTTGACACACCCTAAACTGACCAATCCGGTTGCGTTTTACTCACTTGACAAGCCAATCAGCGCACTCCAAATTTGTATATTCTCCGGATATTTAGGACTAGTACAAAATTTCAGCGATAATTTTTCTGTCAAAAAAAACTGCTTCCAAACCGAGGTGTGAGATTTCACAGTATTCTTGGGAGTTTTACCATGTACAGCTTCGTTTATCTCTTCAAGTGTACTCTAGCCAAACCATTTTGCTTCCATTTTTCCGTAAATGTCACAAACCATACACAAAATACGTAGAAAGAAACATTAAATTTCATACAATTCTTGGGCGTTTTACCTTCTAAGCTTCCTCTATCTCTTCAAGTGTACTCTGTTGAACCCGTTTTGCTTCCATTTTACCGAAAATATCACAAAGTATGCACAAAATACGTAGGTAGAAAGAAAAATTAAATTTGACTTTTGTCTGGTTTGTATATAAAACCATGGTTACGAAGAAAATTATTATTAATCTGATTTGAAACTATAAAAATTTAAATTTGGTTCGTCAAATTGTCCTCCGAATACAACTCGTAACTACGAAATAATCCTGCAATTTTTGGACAGTACGTATTCGTACTTGATGCAGGATAATTCGCTATTCGTCCTTCGGACTCATAGCGAATTATCGCGCATCAAGTACTCTTACATACTGTCCAAAAATTGTCGGATATTTCGTAGTTACTAGTAGTATTATATATGACAATTTTCAACAATAATTATTTAACCTGTAATACAGCATTTTACTCGCAAAATTAATAAAGGTAATAACTTTCGCAATAATTTTCGGAGTAAAATGCTGTATTACACGTCAAAGAATTATTGTTGAAAGTTTTCAGAGTAATTTTCACAATAATTTCTACTGTAATGGGTATCCGTCATTTTAAAAACACGTCCTATATAACAGTATGTAAGTTAATCATCTTGAACAAACATGTTTACCAACTATAATATAAAATTTAGTAATCCATATCATTAAGAAAGTTATCAGTGATAATACACATTATAGTAGCAAATTACTAACCTGAATGACAAGATAATTTGATTCATTCGAAGGTCTATCAATTTGAGTGTATCGTCTCTAACGCAGCTAATTAAGTAATTGGAATCTGTAACAAAATAAAATGACAATAAAATACAATGTAAGTAAATAAAAATATTCCAATTGTGATATGTAAGTATACTGGCTGATACGTCATACCATAAAACTAGCTATTTGTGTTGAATGTTTATGAAAACTTAGAAGTTTATAGTATACTAGTTGCAATTGTTATTAATTAGAATCACTCTATATTCAAATTGTATGGCAAATAAGTCCATAGCTGTGCCTGAAAATACTGGCACCTCACCTCGACTGGCACCATAAGAATTTTAACGTTTTAAGATTACCCGTTCCTCCATTGAATAAATAAAATAGTTTGTGATACAATTTCATTTCAATTATCTGTCATTAATTTTTTGGTTATCTCATACTTTAGAATACGAACATGTTTTTATGCGAAAGTCACATTATAGGTACGGTTAGCTTTTAACTTTAAACAACGAGGAATATTATCTTGTTTAGTTTGATACCATTCCTATTTTATTTTAAATAAAAATAGTGAACAGGAATTCGCAAAACCGGGATAACTCATAAGCAATATAAAGGGCCTATAACAAAGGTATGACCAACCACCCCGTTTTAAGTGAGTACTTCAATTTTCAACAATTTTGTCTTTTATTGCTGCTTAATTGGAAAGGAGGTTTTTTTTATTTACAACGCCAACGGTAGAAAACAATAGATTAGTAACAAATTGTTAAAAGTGCGAATCTGTAATTACAGTAGTGGAACCAAAAAAAAGTAACGCTTAAAAACGTGAATAAAAGAAAAAGTGCTTATATGTACCTGCTAATGCTAATGAAAATCACAAACCTTACGAATTATTTTTAGAATAATATAATACCATAATACTTTATAGCTTGAAAAGGCAGAAAGCGAAAAATAACTTCCGACTCCCATATTTGATGGTTGTCTTTTATATTTCTGGTGCGGGTGTGAAAGATATGCAGAAAGCATTTATTATTAGCATTATTAGCCGGTAAAAGTATAGGGACCCAAGCAGAGGTAGGTAGATAAAATCGTGCAGCGAAAAAAAAGAACAATATAGTCTCATAATCCCTGCGCGGGATTGTACATGTTTGCATTTTCCACTACATACCTATAGGTACACTTATACAAGTCCCGTATTGCGTTAACTACCCCCGCATCTACTGATTGGTGATCATTTGAGAAATCTCTCACAGGAAACACTTACTTTTTGATTATGACAGATTTATGAAGAAGGGTCATTTTTATTCTACTTAGTTACACGTCAAGCAATACTAGTTATACAGGGTGTTTCTTAAATCGCGGACACGGAGCACAGTACTACATTCCCCTCCAGATACCAATTGGAAAAATATAATACAATAATGCTCGTTCTTCGCTAGTTTCAGAGTTAGTCTCAGTCAAAGATTGAGATTGAATTCCTTTATGCTTTGGAAAAACGGGTAAATTTTAACCGTTCCGCATTGTTCATCAATCAAATATTAAATCTTAATAAATTTGGAATTTTTTATACGTTGTATTTCTTCCTCCGAAGACATTCTTTCTGATAAATATCTGTTGTTAAATTTTTTTTCAATATGTTGCAACAGTGCATTGTAGCTATGAGGTTATTACCTAGGAAACTTGTTCATACTGCCTTATTAAAACACCAAACGTTTAAAACAAAGTCCGTGCAAGCATGCGCAATGTTGTCAAATTTAAAATTTTTAAAAGCGAAGAACTCGGAAACTAAATACATTAGGACAAAATCGCCTATACTTTTTCAACTCAATTTTAAGATGAGAATCGCGTAGTGGTCTCCGTGTCCGCCATTTAAGAAACACCCTGTATTATTGGATCTCAAATTAACCCTTTTGTTTATATTTGTTTATTACGTTTACTTTTTATTTCAATTATTTTCATTATAGATACTGCTATATGTTACCTATTAGATACACTGATCTGACAATATTTTGCCTTTGTAATGGTAGTGTCACCTATATTGTACAAAATTAAACCCAGGCCGACAACCTTCTTAATAATAGATAATTATTCTTCATGTGTTTTGTGTTGTTTCTTATGGTGCGAAGTAGTAGTAGATGTACAATTCACAATTTATGCTTTTATTAGGCTTTTGTCTACTTAACAATATACACTGTTATACTAGGTATTGATAACAATTAATAATTATTAACATATAATAATAATACTGAATAACGTGAATAGTAAGCATGAGCGCTTAGAAAGTTTACAAATGTTAATTGCTTTAGGGTTTACTATGACGCTATGACGGCACTGTTTATGTATTGTTTGATCAGTTAGGCCCAGTTGTATCTAGTGGTTGAACCCCCAGTTCAGCTGATCCACGATCAATTGTCATGGATATAACTGTTGTAACAATTGATCGTGGATCAGCTGAACTGGGAATTCAACCATTTGATATAACTGGGCCTAAGTGATCAAGCAATAATCATGTCGGTCAGTTCATTAAAAGTTCTTTTTTCTCTTTTATTTCTTGAATCATAGCCATTCCATCTACTATGATCGACCCAAGACTTGTAAATTTTTGAAAGAGCACTCTGGAATGTCCTTCTAATCGATTCTTTAAATCAGATTTGTTTGATTTTCCCATTGTAGTACCATCTTCATGGAACATGGCCAAGGGAACTGAATTTCATATCACAAGGTATCTGTTACACTAATCGTCGAGTCTTTGACTAAAACGCCTGAGTCCAACATTCGAGTCAAACGTTTGACGAAACGTGTAGCCCCGGTTTAAATGAGCAAATGCAGTCCTACAGCAAATGTACTGTAGGGTGTTTCTAGTAAATTCTAACTTGTTTTAGAAAACCGTTTCTGTAGAGAGACGCGATAAATAGTTTAGTAAAAATAATAATAAATAGGAGTCGATGTCAAATATGTTATGAAAAGATATTGTAAATAAACTGTATTTTAATTATCACATTTAATTATTCAACTGAACAAAAGGACTTACAGCAGACTTACAGTACGATCTCCTGCTCTTTTTTTTATTGCATTTCTGCATTTTTCTGGTTTGAAAAGTTTCTAAAAGCTACTCTCCGAATTTGAACTTCATATGCAATGAAACACACTTTGAAGACGAAAGTAGAAGAAGACGTAGATTTTTAGTTTTCCACAGTATTTGAATTGTATGTACGAAATGCTAATATTTTAGATGAATTACTGTAGGTGCATCTTAAATTTGAGAGTTCAGCTGATTTTATCGATTATAATTTTTTATTACTAGCAAACAAGTTTTAAAAGGAATTATACCGTGTGGCCGGTCTCAAAGGTGTATGTTACATAGGGATTGAACATTGTATTCAACGTTTCCGCTGATTCCTGCTCGCCAATTCAACTTACAGGAATGGTAATGGTATTAATTGAAAGGTAACATGATTGCGCTTCAAATGGCGCTAATACTAAAATTAAATCTGCTATATGTATTTATTTTAAAATTTTACGATTTTTAAATATGACGTGCCATGATTTTCAAATTTTACAGCATTTGTCAAAAAATTTGATAATTAGTTGGCATAAATTAGTGAATTTTTTACAAATGCTGTAAAATTTGAAAATCATGTCACGTCACATTTAAAAATCGTAAAATTTGAAATCGTTATTTTTATAATCAATACAGCACATTTAATTTTATTATTAGCGCCATTTGAAGCGCAATCATTTTACCTTTCAATTAATACCACTGCCATTCCTGTAAGTTGAATTGGCGAGCAGGAATCAACAGAAACGTTCAAAACCATGTTAAATCCCTATGTACAGTCAGTGACAAATGTTTTCACCAGTCGTATACCACAGTAACCCGCTTTACTGAGAAGTGCAACACGTTTATCTATTTGGTTTCATCTTGTTAACAGCGTTACCAACATACCTATGTAAAACAATAAACACGGCGTTATGTTACCTCTTACATTTCTCAGAAAAATGGGTTCAGTGGTGTAATACTGGTGAAAACATTTGTCACAGACTGTACACCTTTGAGACCGGCCACACGGTATATTTCAAACGACTTAGATAGTATAACTAAATTAAACTGAAAACGATTTTAAAGGTTTTTATCTCAGAAGGGGATAAACTTTTGTAAACGTAGTAGGTACTTTAGATGGATAACAAGGTAGGAATTGTTTTTAAAAGATCTCTAGCTAAACGTTTTCAGTAGTCTTTAAGCTGTCGTCTTAAGTAGGTAACCAATCAATCATATCGACATTAGCTCATCAATACAGTTAACGACAGTGTTTTTGTCATTTCATATATCAAAAACAAATCAACTCAAATTTAAATTCAGCTCGTTCTACCAAAAATTTTTGTAAAATTTTGACTAAGAGTAAAACATATGTTCATTTAATCACCCATACCTTTTTTACACTCTAGGTGCAACCTTATTCAGTCTACAACGTTGAATAATTAATTTATATTGTATATCTCTTTAGAATCTTTAATAAATAATGGATTTACGATTTTGCTACGTAGCCACACGAATCATTAAAATCCATAGTCAAACCAAAAACTAAATGTGTTTCACCTTAATACAAAATGCAATGTAGTACTACTTGCATTGATACACAAAGGTATCTTGATTTATGCAGCAAAGTTACAAACCAGTGTTATCTGAAATGTTTTATTTGGAGCTTGGGGCGTGGCTGTCTGTGAACAAGTTAGATTTATTTTATCAGGTGACGAAATTTACATAATTAGTTTACATTAGTTTGGAATAGCAGTTTGCAAACTAAATGCATTTCAATAAAAACAATTCGCTACGGAAAACAGAACACGCTAAAAATAAAAAGTTTCAAGTTTGTGAAAACTTAAGTAAAAATTTGCATTTCAATCTAATCGACTTTGTATATTTCCAAACTTTTTAAAAGGTATTCGTTGCACTTACAGTAATTTGTGCTTGCTTCAAACTTTTATTTATTTGTGTTAAAACATAGCATTCTTATAAAGTGTGCCTCAAAACAAACTCATTTAGGGCATGGCTTAGAGAGAGGGTAGAAACATCTAGTCATATCTACTAACTATCTAACTATCTTAAATGTCATATTCAGATGCAAATTAAATGTCAGTTTAACAGCAGATTGTTTACTCAACAAAAATATGCAATGTTGACAGGTAAAAATTTAACCAGTGATTAAGAGTAATTGGAAGTAAGCGTTAAAAGTAAATACGCCACTGGTAACGCGTTGCTTTTTTGGTAACGCGTAACGAGAAAGCGGTAAGTTTATATACCTACAGTAACTAGTAACGAGAACTCGTTACCTTTTTTCAGTAACGCGAGTAACGCATTTAGACGTTAGTTTGACGTTACTTTTAAAGTTTGAAACTGGCGGCTAATAGAAATATTTCAGGAGTCGGCTCATGTCCAGTTTCATTCTCCTAACCCATACAAGTTATACGGCCATTCCAATTTTGATTTTAACAGGAAACCGTCTTTTTAAACAGGAAATGGCATTTTTATATTGATAAAAATGATGGTCCGCGTTTATCGCGAAAAATAGAATCCTATTGGCTGATGTTTCGGGTTTTACTTAGTAACTACTAACTGTAAGAGTGATTTTGTCATAAATAAATTTTATCCACAACCAGTATATTATAAGGTCATAATTCCACTATTAAGAGACGTCTTATGATATTAATAAAACACATAGGTCTTATAATTAAAACAATGGTAAATCTATAGCAACACGTATGACAAAAGTCAGTTCAAAATGTCAAAATAAATTTTTTCCAAAATATTAATTTTAAAACGCCACTTTCTGGTCTGTTTGTGGATAAAACGTTGTATTGCATACGTGTCTTAGTTGTATTTTATCCACTTAAGAAAATTAAATGCTCGAACTTCGTTCTCGCGTTTAAACATTCTTGCGTGGATAAAATACTACCTAAGACACTTATACAATAAATAACTATTATTTGAGTAAATTAAAATCAATAAGTTCCATGAGTTTGACCCTTCGTTTTTGAATAAATCTAGAACTATCTCATTAAATATATCTTTGTATAGTATGGTTGAAAAGCATTTATCAAGAGATTTCCAATGATACGTCAGAAGTAGGGTGTAGCCATTTAAGATTTTTAAGTTGAGATGGCTGCGGCTGAGGGGTAGGTGGGGCTACGTTACTTCATACATCATTTCGGTTTCCCCTTCCTTCGTGGTATCGAAACGGTTTCGAGCGATTTTTGATATCTTGTTTGGTTACAGAATATGTTTCATTGAAACTTTTAAAATTGTCACTCTGTATAATAGATGGCACCATAGAGAGGACTTGTCCAGTCCAGTTAATTGCTCAACTGGCTTTAGACCTATCAATATGAAAAAAGAGTTAGAAGAATAAAGCTGACCATGGTCGACTTGGCAAAAGGTATCTAAATCATAAATTTTATTTACCATTGTAAAACTGGAACAAATAATGCTTCTAAAATCTACAAGTTTGGATTACGATTTTTAGGAATCGACATGGTCATCAATTTGAGATAAATAATTCTACAGACGAGTCTAGTATCTATATATAATCTTTTTCTAGAATATTTTCCCTTAAATAACTATGGGCAACTCAGTGGGAGGCATTTACATCCCTCGTCGTAACGGTTTGCAAGTAATAAATAAGTTACGTATCTCTATTTTGTCAAACTAGTACGTTGTCTAACAGTTCTGGCTATTTTGACAATTTGGGTAGTTAAGACAGTTTTCTAAAATCTCAAATTCTATGTAGTACCTTATTTAACTTTACCAACAAATTCTCAAAACAATTTTGGAAAGGTTTGACTTTAAATGCAAATATTAGCTGATCACAAAAAGTGAAGACATATTTGCATTAGGATAGTTGTCGAGACTCAGATAGGTAGGTAAACTATTCACAGAAAAAACAAGAACGACGGATGAAAATATCTTCGTGCCGCAAACGGCCCGTTATTAGTTAGAACTTGTAATAGTTAGAACATTTATATAACATTTTCAAAAACCACACCATCTGCAGCTTTTGTGTTTATTCGAAATTTATTGGAAAACAAGACATTTTTCTCCAAGCGTATTGTAATATCCCTATTGTACTACAGAACTGGTTATGTAGAAGGGAGTCATTGTGCTACTAGTAAGTAGTAAAACAATATGTTAAATAATTGTACTAGTAACATAATGTGTGCACCTATCCATGGCAACGGATGTATTATACTGCTAGCTCATTTAAAATCGCACATGTCATTGTTTTTTTTATTTTTGACAGTAGTGGAAATGACGTTTACAAAATAAACATTTATTTTATAACAGATATTGTATTATTTCGCTTGAAGAAAAAACAGTATATATCACTGGAAGTAGAACGTTCATTTTGTGTTTCGCTAATTTTGGACAGCCTCGGCGCGAACGCCTCGACTGCAACATATTACGAGCTCAACACAAAATGAACTCTTTCACTCCTAGTAATATACTATACTATTTTAAAATACTTGGAAAATATAGGCTAGAAATAATATTTGCAATTTGATCATAGAATTTCATTATTATTACTAAATATTAAATAAAGCTTTGATATTATGCAAGATTAACATATTATTAATTTAACAAATACAAAACACTAATGCATTGTTTAATAATTAGTGATAAATTTTTCTTTTTCAGAAAGAAGTTGAACTTTTTCAGTTTTTCTTTTTTCTATGCCCAAGAACTGAATGTATTAAAAAATGAACTTCCCCAACTCTGCATTTAATCCTATTGCATATCATTACCGTTTATGTAACGACAGTATAATAAATTATTAAGTAAAAAAGGCAAACAAAAATTTAGAAAAATAAGATTATTGAAATGTTATTTTTAAAACTAACGACCGTAATAACATGTTGCTTTAAAAAATACCGTATAACGAGAACGCGTTATAAGGATATCTACTTCATCACGCACCATCTCATCACAGTTTATTATCACACTAAATTATCACAGTAACACTTCACCACAAGTATAGGTAATACCATCATATTGGATTTAAAAAAAAAATTATAGCACGAAACGGTGTCGCCAACCGCTGTCTGTGTACATGGTGCTGAGGTTATTAGTTAAGAAAAAAAAATTACATGACATAATGGTCTCAAAAAAAAACGTAAATATTTTACTGACAACAATGTAATGAAATTGCTTGTGATGAAGAGTTGTGATGAATATTGTTGCTATGATGATTTGTAAGTGTGCTGATATATGGAAAAATGTGATAGTGATAAAATGTCGGCGTAATGAGATAGACGTGACGAGATGTCACGTGATGAATTATTGTCGTGTGATGAGGTGTCATATAATCAAAGTGTACATCTGAATTTGCCGATATACGTTCTGTCTTTGCAATATTTCTATTCAAATAACAAATGTTGATTTATTAGTTTGAAAACAGTTAAACTTCAACATGGACCTTTTTCTTGTACCAGGATCCACTTGCTAGAAAAAGTAATTTTGTTGTAGTATTTAGTTTCCGAATTAGTGTCATTTTAAAATTAAGTTGACAACATTGCGTGCTTGCATCGATTTTTATTTCAAAGATTCCTGTTTTAATGAAGTATTATGAATGCATTTCCAAGTAATAGCCCCATAGCTAATTACAATGCAACGTTGCAATACATTAAGATATAATTAAGGATAGATATTGATCATAAATTAATAATATGCCCTATTGGGTATCATACTACTTTATTTAAGGACAACTTTTTACGATAGTAAACAATAAAAATAAAATTCATGTTAAAATTTAACCGCTGTCGTGTTGTGTAGGTATCTCCGATTACAGTACGTCCGCAAATCGCACTACGAACTGAACTTCTTTTTTGAGGGAAAAGCTATCCTTAAAAGGACGATTAGGATCCGCAATAGGGACGAATAAAAAATATAACGTATTAAAAAATTATAAATTTGTTAAGACATAATAGTACTTATTGATCAACAATAATATACAACTGTTTAAATTTACCTCCTTTTCCAAAGCATCAAAAAACAGAATCGAAATCTTTGATTAGGAATTATTTTGAATCTAGCGAGGTAAATAAACAATAAATTGCATTATATTTATTGACATTCTCAAGCGTTACTTTGTTAAAATCCATGATTATATAAATTATATAATTGCATTATATTTTTCTAAACAATACTACCCGCACATTTAAAAAAAAATCTGAATAATAAGAGAGATAAAATCATCAATCAGCTTCTAACATCCACTGGCGGATACATAACTGCCATTAGCCTTGATGACACTCAAGTAAAACTCGCGCGGGTTGCTGTTGTTGCTAAACAACGCATTGTTGAAGGCTATTTATTGGTCATTTTCCACACTCAATTTGTGTGCGTGCCGGCGGCGTGCGAAATAGTTATTTCAAACCAAATGCGGGAAGACGAATTTCCTGAGCGTGTTTTGAAGAATGGGCGAGCTTGCGAGCGAATTCTTCATTGCGCGAATGCACGGATGACGCTTTCTCGCATAAGGTTTGTACAACATTTTTTGTAACGAACAAATTTGTATTGACAAATTAAAACTCAGTTTTCATACCTTTGGAATTACAAGGGTAAATAAAAAAGTAAGGTTATAGCAGTTTTTGACTTTCACATTCCCGCTTCCAATAGATGGCGCTCACAAATATTTTTAACATATAATTAGCGATTTTTCTTTTATTTGTAAATATTATTGAATGAAAATCGCGGAAATAGCACTTTATAAATTAAACCTAATTACTATTAAAACGATTTTCTTGTAATATGTTTGAGAGGGCCAGTGCTTTTTGCTATTTTTCCCGATTGAGTAGACCGGGAAATTGACGTTTCGGTTCATCGGTAGCGTTCGTGGAATGTCGTATCCCAGGCAGTGAGTACAAAATAGTATATTACGTACCCAGGTGGAAAGAGTTTCATTTCTATCGCGAGCTAAGATAGGCACGAAGTGCCGAGGTCAGCTAATGCTCCAGATAGAAATGAAACTTTCCACCGTGGTTTGTATACTATTTTATTTTCAACCATCTAAAACAGACGGGAATAAAAATAAAAAATATTAATATTTTGAAAAAAAAACCGACATATTGACAAAAGCATACTCCTGTATAACCTGTAACGACCTGCTTGATTATGCTCCACTGACGTTTCTCTCAGTGAAACATAAAATAAAGCATATAAATATTAAATATTTCTATTGCTACTTATAATAACTCCAATGTTACAATTAATTTGAATACTACTAATTAGTTTCATTAGTTTTAGTGTTGAAAACACTTATACGGAGGCGAGTTATAGGTTCTCGCGTCACGAAATATCGTCACGCGGGATCTAAGCAGGGTGCGAGCATGCGGAGTTGGTTGCGTTGTCGGACAGCACGCGTTGTTCTGTAAGCGGTTGCGCAGAAGCGCTAATTCTGTCCTTAAAAAATATCCGAAAATACTTTTGTTGTGAATACCTTCACTGGAAAAGAAAACAGAACCAAAAAATACAAAATGTTCAGAACGTAATAATAATCTATTTTTACCAAATGTTTCTTCTGCTGATATTCTGTAATATTATATTATAATATGAACACTTATATTGTACTAGCTGTCGTAAAAGTCTTAAGTGATTTTGTCTTAAAGCATTAATTCGTTTCTGATTTATTCTCATTTTAAAATTATATATTTTGATTGCGCAATTAAACACACAACAGCTTATAAGCATCTTCGCAAAATTGTGCCAAGCTGAGGGTTTTGCCCCCGAAATAAGGGACTTTTAAAATTTTACCATTGAATTCCCTATGTAGCGTGATCCAATTCGACACCCTGTATATTCACTTAGTTTATTAGTTTAGCCAAGTAAGCAACATTTATACCGAGTGGTTGGTCATATCCCTGTACATAAGCTGTTTACATTGTTTATCACATCTATGCGAATTCCTCCTGGCCATTTTTATGGAAAAAATTATTGGTAATGGTACCAAATGAAAGAGAATAATATTCCGCGCAGCTCCCCATTTTTATGGAATAAATTGGTATTGGTATACCAAATTAAAGAGAATGATATTCCGTGTATAGTTCAATTTTAAAAATAAGGGACTTTCAACATTTTACAATTCAATTCCCTCTATGTCGCATAATTCAATTCTACGCCCTGTATATTCTCTTAATTTATTACTTTAGCGCAGTAAGCAACATTTATACCGAGTGGTTGGTCATATCCCTGTACATAAGCTGTTTACATTGTTTATCACATCTATGCGAATTCCTCCTCGCCAATTTTATGGAAAAAATTGGCAATGGTACCAAATTAAAGAGAATAATATTCCGCGTCGCTCAATTTTACGAATTCCTTGTATAATAAATAATATAAAAATAAATATATAAAATTTAAATATGAAGGTACATTCGAAAAATATGAGTATTTTTTGTTTTGACAAGTGCAGCACCTCGTATTTTTTCTATAGCTTCAAAGTATAGCCTTAATATTAAAAATGTAACTAAAATAAAGTCAAGCTACCGCAGTAATATTTTCTTTTCCCAAAAGAACAAGTTTTCAGGCTGAAGAAATGTGTTCGTTAAACTTGTGTTTTTCTAATGATCGCTGTAAGATTTTCACATCTGAATATCCCGTTTTCCATCATGTTGTCTCACTAGCATTACAGAAAATAACACAAAACCATCAAAATATTATTTTTCTAATAATTTATCGTTTCCCTTAGCCAATCGCCAATCGTATACCACGAATTGTAAACCGTATTTGGTTTACGGACATGAATTAATTATTAATGTCGATAAACCAAATACGACTTACAATTCGTTTTTCAAAACTATTGTTTAAAACACGAACTTGCATCTCTCCGTTGTATCCTAAATGTGTAGCTGCCGTTCAACTTGAAACATTTTATTATTGATTACTTTATGCTTACATACAAAATCAAAATTAGTTTCCTTTTTAGTGCGATATCTTGCATTACCTGAAACCTGCACCACAATTTTTACACACTCTGTATATTCGATTACCCTATTAAATATACATCGTGTTTGTTTTCAACACCCTCCGATGGTTGCAAGAATTGCGAGATCTGTGCATTTTTCCTATACAGTGAAGTCCATTTATTATGCAATATAGGCATGTTGCAAGTTAATTGGTGCGGGTACAATATCATTGAAATATAGGCAACCCATTATACAGTTAGCTAGTTTTTTTTTAATCTAACCATCTATGATCTAACCGAAATCAGCAACACATGAAAGTTAAACTGAGTTTAACCTCAAAATAAAACATTCCTGACAATTGAAAATTTAAATTCATCAGTAGGCAGGGGCAAGAGTGCTTAGCGGTGTATAATGGGTTGCCTATATTTCAATGCTATTGTGGCCGCACCAATTAACTTGCAACATGCCTATATTGCATAATAAATGGACTTCACTGTATGTTTCAAATAATAAAATGAAAATACTACAATTTTGATATTTTACTTTGCCACCCAGCCAGGTGGAAAGTGATCACTTTCCACCTGGATGGATGGTGACGGTTAGTAAACGTCAAGTTTCCAATTTACAAAAATGTTAGAAATGCAGCTGTCATTACATATATGGTTGAAAATAAACGTATTTTCACGCTACCAGCAATGTAATACATCGATGGCTACAGGGAGTGTAAGTGGCCGATAGCATTCGTATAGCAGATATTCTTGGCAACGGAACTTAATGATCAAGATGAAATTTACAAAATTCAGTTTCAACAAAAGTACTAATACCAGAACTAAAGGCTTTTAATATTTGCTCTTTATTGTTTACATCTCCTATATTTTTCAATTACGAAAATGAGAAAGATATTACTGCCTCTCAACGAAGTTTTATTTTATTTTCAATTCTCTATCAAAATAAGTTCAACAAAATTGTTGAAAGAAAGAGAAAAATCTGTATAACTAACCAGTCTATTAAAACTTTAGTGAACATGTAAGGTCGTGAACTAAAACATATGGTGATGCGAAATGAACTCAGGTTATAATTGCACAGAAAACCAAGAAATAAATTCTTACCTCTGGACAGGTCAAGCGATGTGACTTTACCCTGTAAAAGGATGTCATTGGCATTAGAGTCGGAGCGTGTATCCCAGAAGCGGATACGTTTATCATAGTGACCGCTGATGATTGTAGAACCCGACCCATCTACAGTAACAAGATCATTACAGCTGGAACCAGCAAATTTGGTTTCTATGCCTGAAAAAAAAAATACAAACACATAATATTATAGATTATTATAATTTATATTCAAGTGGTAACTCAAAGATAACATTCTATTGAAAATGAACCATAACATCGTAGCAATATAAACATTTGAAGCAAACTTCGGACATTCTATGTGAAATATTAAAATCAATGTTTACTGATTCAAAAAGTCACATAGTTACATACACGTTCAATCCTATAACGGTATAGCACGACCTTCTTGATTTCCGAGACTTGACGTCTTTGGAAATCAAGAAGGTCGTGCGGTATAGTTATACGTCTGAAATAAATACGTATCACATAGTTTGCAATAAATAAATTACACCAACAAAAACAAGTGCACTTAGCTTGTACTAATTAGAAACTCTGTATTTCTAAACATACCGCCTTATTTGTAGAAGATAAACAGTAATGAAGATCCACTTTACATAGAACCTATTACATACGTTAAATTCGCTGAATACGTTTTCACCTATTGTCTGTTTAGTTACGATATGGCGCTTGAATTTTAATACACACCTTGCTTTTGTTATCCCGGGTTCAATGCAGGCGAGATAACTTAAATACATCAGCAACATGCATCGTTATTATAATCTCGCTTATCTTCAAACACAAGCTAAAAGTCAGTGTTTAAAAGTATGCAAGATAAAACTGCTACGACGAGAATTGGATGGTACATTAAATCTGTTCTTTAGTAAAAGCTGCACAGTTATAACAACTAACTGAAGTCATAACAAAGACATAAACTATACATATATATATATATATATAAAGGAGGACGTTGACTATATACTTTTTAAAATAATGACATATTTTGAAACACTAGATAAAAAAAGTAGTCATTAATCTCGCTGCCTTTTAGAATTTACTACAAAAGCGGTATGCAGAATACAGATAAGTGCTGAAAAATGTTAGCTCATAATTTAATTTAAAATCAATTTAGGGAAGTTTAGAACGAAAGGATGACAAGAAAATTTGTGAGAGGCATCGATTTCTAGTGAAAAGCTGCCACGTTTGACAGACGCTCGGGGCTTCAACTTTTAATCTCCTGCCGAATGCGGTAAAATGAAGTATCCTATAAATTGTTAACGACTTTTTTTACTGTATTCTTCCTTATATTAAAATTGAATTCCTGCAGCCAACGTCTGCTACAGATCGTAAATGAAGCATTAAATATATATCATACTTGGAGATCGAAGACTTTATTCTAAGTTACTCAAATTTCTAATTGGTCATACAAAAACAGGCGCAAAAATTAGATGTTCTATGGATTTAATAATTATGGATATTTCTTTTTAACAAATGAAACAATTGTGTCTGCTATGATCAAATTTCTACGTCCAACTTCCCAATTAATTATAGAGTGAGAGTCTATTGAATACTATCCTGATATGCATACGTTAATTAAATATCAAACAATAAAACCCCATATAAAATATTTATGATATCCTAATGTCAAGTAAAATATTATGTTAAAGAATATGCAAACTAAATTATGTTTCTGTAGAGAGCCATAAAGGCTGAAGAGGTTTAACCCAGCCTTCCTAACAACTCGTTTAACTAAAATACCACAAAACTATGTCATATTTCTCAATAGATCTCTAGAGAAGGTTCACTGGAGCATTACTCCCCATGACATGTACTATGTAGTTTAAGTATTTCCAACGCTCTGCTTATAATCCGCAAAATGGGCCGATTATACTGTGAGTTCATTTGAAACTAAAACCAGAATTAGGCAGTTAACATACAGTCCATTCATTTTCATTATACAGAACCAAAAGTGATTTGAGGCTTGGAAAGTTTGTAGGTAGAAAGGTTGCCACAAATGTTGACTTTGAAACTAACCATTTTTGAGTTGAAATGTAATGTAATTAAATTAATTGAAAATGACAAGTTAATATTTCAAATTTCTGTACCAACTACACATTTTTAGAGAAAACGTTTCAAGTCTAAAATCACTTTTGGTTCTGTATAATGAAAATGGATAGTTGCTGCTAAGGAAAGTCAAATTAATTATTCGCCAGTGTATTGTATTGTGTTTTTTTTAATAAACCATAAGAATATTAATAACATTTGATTTAATATTGCATTTCAACCGTTTACATATGTCGTCTTTTTATTTACTACAGACTCTGTAAGATTGGTTGCCTGTTTTCAGGAGCGACACGGCTATTCATTTCGAGCGAACTGACTGTACACGTACAGGCAGCGACAAATGTTTTCACCAGTCTTGTACCACTGTAACCTGCTTTACTGAGAAATATAACACATTTCTATATTTCATTTCATCTTGTTAACAGTGTTACCAACATACCTATATAAAACAATAAGAACGACGTTATGGTACCTCTTATATTTCTCAGAAAAACGTGTTCAGTGGTATGATACTGTTGAAAACATTTGACACTGACTGTACAAACACGGCACTAAATAATAAAAAAATATTTCTTTAGAAAATGCTGTAACAACTATAAAAACATTCAACACATTACAAATTGGTATAATTTAGTACTGGATTAAAAGCAAAAACATCTATTCTTTTGAAAATTATTAGTAAACAAAAAATATCCAATACAAGGTTGAAAATTGCAATTATCATATGAAAAGTCACGTAAGCTTCGAACCATTTACAAAAATACTTCTAATTTCTTTAAGAAAGTGTTTTGGCAAATAACAAACTCCTCAAAAACGACCCAAAACATGCGGAACAAATTCATCTATTATGGAAATAAAGCTACTAAATTTTTCCGGTTACGTTCTTGCCAGAATATTTATTCAACGTAGAACCATTGCTGTTGCTATGGGTTAACATTACACGCGAGTCGAAATTTTCTGCACATTAGTGTGGTTGGTCTTACAGCAAGAGATACATTTCCGGAGATCCTTGTCTGTCGCATGCAAAGTCTCTATCAAAGTTTTACTAGAAATTTTTTTAAGGATACGATGAATTATCAATTTTTAAAATTGTAGATGCGCTTGAGAATTTGTGTATTAGCATGATTATAATTTCAACGTTCATTATACAAATATTTGAAAAATATAACACCCCACAGGCATGGACAACCACATAAATCCAAATTCACTATTTGAATATTATTATAATACCTAATGAATTATAAACGTGAAAGGGAGAAAAATTATAACATTTAGCCCCAATTGCACCGGTTACACTTAAATATAAGCGTCACTTAAAAGATTAATTCCCATGGATACAAATTGTTACAAGAATTGTGTCCATGGCAATTGATTTTTTAAGCCACGCTTATTATTTAAGTGTAACCGGTGCAGTTGGGCCTAAATCACATGGACACTTAATCACGCGGACAGTCAGTCACGTGGACACTTAATAACATTTTTGAAATTTCGCAAAATTCAGAGTAAGATATACGGTGTTTTCAACGAAAAGTAGCCCCACTCAGTATCTTCCAAAACTATTTTTTGCTTGGAAAACGGCAAGACATGTCAACAAAGGCAGCAAGGGGGCGCACCATTTCGTCCAATTTTTTATACACGTTGTCCCTTGAAATTTTGAATACGAGTAATGCAGGCACTGTGATTTTGTTCTTCTCAATTATTATAATAGATTGCCATGGTTGTTTATTACCAATTAGAAATTACTATTTATTTCCCGTTGCTTAGTGATTTAAAATATTTGACTCGACTATGTAAAACGTAAGCGTGGTATACTCTGTTTTTTCTCTTTATCATTCAGAGTAGGCGAAGTCAACTTTAGATATTTTTATAACGGTGTAGAATAGCTACTAAAGTCACGGTGGAAAGTGGAAATGGAAACGTCACTTGTAATCAATAGTCGTTTTGAAGTTTACCTACACTATAAAACTATATAAAAATCACGGCACTCTTGAATGATAAAGAGAAAAAACAGAGTATAACTAAGCGCCAAGTAATGCATTCTAATGTCCGTATTCAAAATTTCAGGGGACAACGTGTATGTATCGTGGTATGTATTAACTGCTAAGAGCAACTAACCTAGACCCCATGACCCCATGTACGTTGTTCGTACCATGTACACAGACTGCAGTGACCATCACCATGTCGTGCAAGTTCTTATATGTATTAACTGCTAAGAGCAACTAACCTAGGCCCCATGTGCACAGATTTTCGTATCTGCGGCGGTAGGGGGTTGATGACAGACGTCCGGATTTTACGTAAAAATATGTCTTGGCGTTTTCCAAGCAAACAATAGTTTTGGAAGATACTGAGGGGGGCTACTTTTCGTTGAAAAACCCGTATACCTACTCTGAACTTTGTGAAATTTCAGAAATGTTATTAAGTGTCCGCGTGATTAACTGTCCGCGTGATTAAGTGTCCATGTGATTAAATGTCCCTGATATTAAATGCCCGCGTGATTAACTGTCCGTGTGATTAACTGTCGGCGTGATTAAATGTCCATGATTAAGTGTCCTATGATTAACTGTCGCGTGATTAAGTGTCCGGACACGAATATTAATTAGGAATAAAGAACCGATCCCAAAATAATTACTAAGTATTTTTCATTTTAATCACGTAACTAAATTATCTAAGTACATTTCATTTATTTCAGTATGTATCCCACTACCTTGTAGCGGCATAATGGCGCCTATCTAATTTTATACGAGTTGTTGTACATTAAATGGACCATGATAATAATTTAGATTATCCTCATTATTATAACAAATACAAAATTTTATGATAACATAAATGAAGAAGCTAATTGACAGCAACTACCGTTAAACAAAAATATCAGGACATTTCTTACAAATTGCCTCTATATACCATAAATACTTACAGGCTCGACTTCGTAGATCCCATATTTTCAAGGTACGGTCGTAACTCCCAGTCACAACCTTGGATTGTTCTCCTAAAAATTTTCCAGCCATGACTTTCCCCGAGTGCCCAGTCAGCGTGTGCTGCAAACAAATAATACTTCAGAAGCTTGATTAACTTGTAAGACATGTATGAATCAGCAAAGTTTACGACTTGTGGGCAACAGATCACATGCTGACATTGACAAGTCGATGTCTTGAAAGATTGGATATCTTCTCGATTGCGATCCCTATTACAGTTCTCTAGGATAGAGCACGTTCGTTGGGTGTAAACTGTGATTTAAAACATCGCCATTTTACAGGCAATAATACTCGAAGATGGGAAACGGGACCGTGCAATGCCGTATTTCTAGTATTCAGCAAAAATAAAATAGACAAAACAACTTAACATATTTCACAATAAACAGTAAATATTCGAATGCACGTCTGTTCATAGTCGATAGCATCATGTGAAATATTGTTGGTATGAAATTAACCATATTTCCCGGTGCATCGAGTGCATCAATATTAATTCCTGCAGTAACTTAAATTAGCGTTTCTTAAATTATTAAAACCACCTTATACCTTTTTTACGTTTTTCTAGCTCTTAAGTAACGAGCACGCTTGAGCAGGTAGCAATGAATATTGATTTATGAATTACTTTTTATGGAGTTTCGAAAATGTAGGTTTCTTGATAACATGGTAGTCAGAATTTAGGTTTGATTAAAAATTTACAGAATTTTTCATTGAAAAATATAAAGTTTTTGCCAATACATTAGGTTCTTTAGATAAAAGATGAATTAAAAAGATGAACTGCAGTTCCTTCTAGATTAACATCTGGGAGGGCATTTTCGAAACATTAAAATTTCCGCTTATTACTGTAAGAGAAGATATTACCTCCGTACGACGCCGACGCGTCGTGCAACAGTTGTTACAGAATATGATTAGTTGAAAATCCAACTGTAGTTATTTTCCCATGAATTTCCACATTGTACCTATTTCTTATTTTTGGTTGTCAAGTAATGTTCTGCGGTTAAAATACATATGAATTAAAATAAACACTTTAATACAGATATTAAAGTGAATTAAATTATTTTTATTTATAAAGATTAGCATATATCATTAATACAGAATTAGATATTATATATTTCCATTCGCTCTGAGTAACGGCTTACATCGCATGAATAATAGCAGCTTTCCTTAAATAAATTTTTGTGAATAGAACTCCTTAAGAGGTAGTTTCGAATCAGTTTACAAAGTAACAGTAAAAAGCACGTATTTGATGGTTTTTACAGCACGTTAAAGTGTGAAATTGAGAAAAACTAAATTTACACTACTTAATTCAAATTTTTCTTTGTTCACAAGCGCAAACTCTTAACCACTTGATATTCATTAAAAAGTCAAAGAAACCAATAAGAATATAACGAAGACGTTAAACTATAAATATGGGTTTCCCTGTGAAGGAACGGGCCATATTGACTACACTGCTACCTACAACAAATGTAATACTATTAACTTACAAATAAAAATATAATAAATAATCGAAAAATTGATAGTAGAAGGCAGAGAATAGTCTAAATTAAAATAAAAATAATTAGTGAAACTAAATTAAACTGCATAGAATTGGTACAGTAACTTTTTTTATACGTGCATCATAATCGGCGTTTAATAAACGCAAGCGCTTGCGAAACCCCAAGATTAAAATCCGGCGGGTTTTTCAAGTTGCTACCCAAACAACGATTTTTTCAACTTTTTTAATTGTTGTACTTAGCGATAATAACAATCAACAAACTGAGAAAAGCTAAATATCCATAGCAACATAACCAACAACTGCTTTCCATGAAATCGATATTCACATAATTGTTTATTTTCAAAATATTCAAAATACTGTTTTTCAAATTATGATACAGCTATATTAAAAAATAGCGTATGACACACGTGTATAAGTGCTCTTTCCTACAACTCAATAAAAGTGACTCTTTGCCATACAAATTTTAGATTGCAGTACAGTAGGTAAAACGTTTCGCTCGCTAGTGTTCCAAGCTACTGCAAGTAGTGCGGCGAAGGTTCTTCTGAAGCAGTGGCCAGAATTAGTAGGTCTCAACATTTGCAAGTTTCAGATATTTCGCAATTAAACTAGGTACTGCACCGAATTTAGTTAGACCATATCTTACAAAGAAACGTGTAACAGAAGCATTACTTGGCCTCAAGCGGGCTCAAGCAAGCACAATTTTGATAAACCTTGATAATAATTACACTCGTTCGACATCCGTCTTTGAATCGGGTATTTTTACAATCAAAACGAAGTCCATGTCTTCGCTCGCCCATTCTTCAAACCGCGCTCATGCAGAAACATCGCCTTCCATTTGGTTTGTAAATAACTATTACAATATTAATATTATGGAACTACACATGTGCTTTACTCTTGATATTTTAATATCCAAATAAATTTTTCATTTCCAATCTATCAATCCTAGAATGTTAATATAGTTTCTGAAACGAGCGAACGTCCAAGTAGTACGCACCTGTATTGGATTTAAATTATTCGTCCACTAAAGCAAACATTTCTTCATTGTAGAATCAGCTTCCACATTTTTTTGTTTTAATAACTCCATATTGGAATCCAAATCGCACGACATGTACGGTCTTATATCAGCCATTGAAAATACCAACTTTTTAAACAAATTGATTTATAATGAGTAAAGTGTATGTATACAAACGATACTTTTACGTTGTCTACTTTTTCATAGACCACGTGCAATTTATAACAGATTTAACAATAAATTGCTTTGGACATTGGGCTTCCAATAACAAACAAAACTTTTGAATCCGATGCCAGAATGTATGTTTTTCGAAAATTCAAACTAATAATTAATATACCGCAGATGTTATGATAACGGATTGTCAGACTGTAACAACCGTTTGCAGTTTTTGTGGGTACCTATACTAATGTAACTAATGCAACGTAGGTACTAAATAATACTACATCAAGGCAAAGAGAAAAAAAGTCTTTTAGGCTTAGTACAATATTTTAGATGAGTATCAATATCGGCCCCCATGCTCTCCTAGTATGTTGTTTCAAAATTTAAAAAGACTCTATTAGTCCCCAGAGATACACTAGTTATTTGGCCTAGATTGAAAAGCTTTTAGTGTCAATAATATTAATAAAGATTGGATCACAAATCAGAAAGTCAATAAATACCAACTACTGCAAGTAATAATCTTAAGGAAGGCATGTATATACGTACATAGGAATGTCGTAACTATTAATCCGCCTTAGAAATTTAGGGCGGTAGCTTAACAATTAATAACTACTAGTAAGTGGTAGTATCAACGTTATCTCCACTTGTACAGACTATGAAACTGCACACCTACATTGCAGCAAATAAATGAAATCTATAAATCGATCTCCTTTAGCCAATATATTAAATACAATTTGACCACCCAGGCGTTATTCCACATCCACAGCTTATCTTAACACAATTTATTCAGTTCATTAGGCTAAAATACATCCATCACACTAATTACAGATTATTTACAATACTTTAACAACTACTAGAATAGTAAATATTCTCATTATTGCTTATACAGTGTCCACTGGTACAGGTAATATATAAGATCGATATTATTCTTTAAAATAAGTTTATGCAAAATCGGTCGGATATAGAAGTTTATATTAAATTCTATATTTTGACATGGTTTTCTAATTCTCTCGCCATTTTTCCAACTGCCGTAAAATTTTCTATTTTTTTTAAATGAGAACCGCTTCTGGTATTCGAAAGAGCACGTTTTTTACAAATGGCCAATTAAAATTTGAAGTAGGTCGCATAACAATCTTTTTCGGAAAAATTAACTACGGTACATAATGTCATTTTTTTAAATAACGCTTATTACTTACTTTAAAATAAAATTATATATAAAATTTAACCACAAATCAAATGACAATTTCGTAGGTCGACGTGATTATAATTTTAATCTTGAAAGTATAATATTATACACCAAGGTTGAGAAGACATTTTTCTCAGCTGAGCATCATTATTTCCCGAAATACGAAGCATCGAGTGAAATAATAAGTTCTGAGGCTAATACGTCTTCTCTATCGTGATTTATAGTATATTATTTTTCCACTACTAGAACCTTTATACCTAATATTAATCCTGGCCTAAAACATTTCAATTGACATTTGCGTAAAATTTGACGTTTGTCTAAAACATATCTATTTCTAAAACTAATAATTCTAATTAAAACTAGTAAGAAACAATATTAGATTCAAGTAAATAGCCTCAAGAAAGTGGTTGTTGTATTACTAAGGTGAATATGCGATTTTTTACATAATTTTAAATAGGCAATTGTTCCCATTATTGACCAGTGTTCAATAATAATAAATCAGTAACCACTAGCCAAGAAAATCAACTTCCCACATTGAAAACAAGCTAAATAATACTTAGTGTGTTCTAAAACAAGTAGTGGAAAAAATATTTAAAACGTTGGGGATCATGATAGTTCGTTATAACATGGTAATTTAACAAAGGTTTATTAAATACTAGGTCCATGGATTAACTACCTATATAATTGTAGATAAATGTATTTAATTGCAAAGGAAATTAACTTCAATAACCATTAATTTTGAAAGGTGAATACTTATAAAGAAGCACAACTATCCAAATTAGAACTGCATTTTTTTTTATTAAAATCTTTAGTAACATTGGAAAAATGCATGATGGGTTGCGTTTAGAACTTCTAAGGCTCACTATTGCCCGTGAATGTAGCTCGTTCCAATTGATATACAGAAAGTATCGTCAGTCTAGGTCTCTAGCTGTTTACAGGAACAGTTAAAGTTTGATTTTTCTGCAGTTGTTGCTTGAGCGGTAAAGTAAATAGATGTTTGTGTTTGGTGCAAAACTTACTTTTACTGCCGGTCAAGCAACAACTGCAGAAAAGTCAAACTTTAACTGCTTCTGTCATCTTTGACGTTTCTAATTTTCTAATATTTTTTAAATTACAAATGCATTTTCTACGTTTGAAGAAAAAATAGCATGTTTTATTCTGATCAGAAGTGCTTGTTTGGGCCTCCTCTGTAATTATCATGTTAATTAGTTAAAACTTACAAACACAACCCAAAAAGTCGAACTCCCGATCCTAATAAAACCATATACTATTGTAACCCTTAATGGGGGCGGTTTTTCAGTTCTGGTTTAAACCCCGATTCAGCGAAACCAAGGTTAATTGTCATGGACACAATTGTTACAAGAATTGTATTTGTATCCCCGGCAAGTAGCCCTAGTTTAGCCGAACAGGGGTTTAAACCAGAACTGAAAATCTGGCCCTTAATGTTTAAGAAATTACAATTTGTGTAACCCAAATTTAAATGAAAAAGTACGTTGGGTTGTTTACCCATAGATAATTGTTCACCTAAAATTACTATGGAGATACAATACTTAACATTATATTTCTATAAGTTTTTCGACACATACTTCTACCGATTATATCACTCATATATTATAGACCAATGGGTTTAAGAATTTTTTAAAAATGAACCAATCGCGGCGGGCATTCTCGGATATACCTTCTTGGTCTATCAGTATATTCGATTTAGTACTTCGGCTTCTTCTTGGCTGTGATACAATGGTATCTGTAGCAACCGTACATAACAATAATTGATTTTTGTTATAAATTAATTTTTTCAAAAGTCAGACTGACATTTTGATCAAAATGAACTTAAAAATTCGTAATATAATCGTGACAAATATCATTCGAGCACTTCCGTATATTCTAAATACTTTTCCCTCTTATTGTTCTCATTTGATGTTGCCATGGAAATTTCCCGAGAGCTGTGCTCGAAGGATATTTCCTAATTAATTTCCATTAGGAAATATCTCTCGAGCACAGCTCTCGGGAAACTTCCATGGCAACATCAATTGAGAATAGAAAGAGGGAAAAGTATTTAGAATATACGAAAGTGCTCTTATGATATTACTACTGATTATACCCTCTCAACGCCATTTCTATAAAATGCTTTCTAAAAAAATCTATTTTGGTTCATTATTGCAATTTGTAATCATTTTGGTACATACAAATTTCAATTGTCATAATAATATTGACCTTTGACATTTATTGGGCGCGTTGAGCCGGAGTCATCGCTGAAACAGCGCTGAAACAGCGCTGTTTTGTTTGCTGAATAACAGCGCTGGTGACGGCTGAAAGACCTTGCTGGATTTTTACATTTTTGCATGTTTGCATATTCAATTTCCATTTTTAAAACTTTTAAAATCACCAGTTCAAACGTTTCTAGGTTACGAAATTTTCGTTTAGGTTAGTTTAAACGATGACAACTTGCGTGGTTGTTACCCCCACTCTCCGCTGAGCAAAACAGCGAAAAATAAATGTGCTGGTAAAAAGACGAGCGCTGCTGCAGCGGTGGAAGTCAGCAAGCCGTTCAATGCACCGCTGTTCCAGCGCTGAAGTAGCGCTGAGTCCGGCTGAACGCGTCCATTACTTTAGGTATTTGGATTCATCAGTTTGTAAAGCGGTGCTGGTTCCATGGCTATCTAGATAACAGATATCTATAACCACCCTGTATTGCATAATATGGATTTTGTAAACATTTTTAACCCTTACTCCTACAACATACAAATTAGCTGCTAATCACCATTTATTAACGATTTACGTATATTCCCTTCTTCGAATTTCATTCATAAAAATGCAAGGCAACCCAACCGATAGAAGTGAACCTCTACAAACTTTTTACAGTACAAATTCATATCGTCAGAACGAAATTGTGCGCCCATGCATCTTGCTGTTTGTTATTTACTTAGTTGATGTAGGTTAGAATACAATGCTTACGCACTTTTGAGCTTTTCAATTAGTTAATTAGATGACTAGTATACCGTGTGTCCCTGGGAAGACGGAACATAGGGATCTTATAATGCTAATCTTTTAAAATGATCCACGAGTGCTTTGAAGCATTCGACTTGAAACAATTACACGAATGTCACCGATCGTTAACGATTTCCATGCCGATCATATATGATCGTCTCCAGATCAAAATTTTTGTTTGTGTTTTAAATGTCAAAGACAATAATATTAAAGGTTATGTTCATGTTAATTTTTTTTAAATGGGGTCCTACCTTAACTGAAGTACAGTTTAGAGCTGACAATCAGTAATCCCAGTTAAATTACATGTGAAATTTGAAAATTTACTTCAATAGGATGATCTTGATGTATGAACCGAAGAATTGATGCGACAATCAGCTTTATGATGAAACATGCTACAATGCTAATTGCATAAGACGAAGAAGTATTAAGATGAAATCAAAGAAAAAGCGAATATTAATATCAGTTAGTGTGTACGAATATGAAATCTTTATTTCTACGGCAATTTAATGTGATCAAATAATTGTTACATTAAAAGTATTTGATCATTTTAAAAAATTACCATTGTAAGATCCCTATGTTCCGTCTTCCCAGGGACACACGGTATAGTTGGAGCGGTGGCAATCAATTTAATTAAACCAAAGAATTTATGAAATTGGTCGAAGGTGACTACTCTGCTTGCGGGTTGCCACAACAGTGTTCTCATATTTTCGTAATCAGCATCATACTAACTTCTAGTACAAAATTTATTTCCATCACGATATCACCTTTAGGAAATATCGAGCACCATATAAACGGGTTCCCCTATAAACAAGAAATGCGATAGAAGAATTCCGATTTCCGATTCGGTTTGGCAACTTCTATTCGATTTGGTAAAGGTTAGGGGACAAGCCTAACTAACTAATCATACGAATAAAATATGCTGCTACCGAAGAATTGAAGAATAAGTATTTATTTTTTGTCTATAAACATTAGCAAGTACTTAATAGCAGGTTCTGTACGTATGTGGTCCGCAGCTAGAAGGTATTTCACAGTAAGTAAAATACAGACACTAATTAGCGTTAATGTTAATAAATATTGACATAACACAACTTTTTTCCGGTTGCATGTAAGCAGAAGCCAATATATTTAATAAATTCCATTGTAAGCATTTACCATTTCTCCTCTTGTGTCAACACCACCGTCAATAATGGCAGCTACCATTTATCTTTATTTGTATCTGTCCTCACACGACAGTCATGCACATGACAAGCACTTTATATGTGTTTAAAGTGAACTGCATCTGTCTGATGTAGTACTTGTAGATGACAAGCTTACACAGGAAAGGTTTTTAAATTTTCTTCTACTGCTACAAAAAAAGATTCCGATTAAAATCATTTCTCTACTTAAAAACAATTAATTAATGTAAACGATGAACTGATTGACTACTTGAGAAATGTATGGTTGGTGGTACAAAGTATACAATTCCTTTTCTTTCTTGCCTTTAAGTAGCTAAGGTTAGTAAATACGTTTTACTGACCATGAAACCAAATTTTTAAACGGGCGTTTTATGGTTTCAATTAATTGTGATGTGGTAAATAAAATGATTAGTTCGTCTACTCGAGATCTATTTGCACAAAATAAACATTTTTTTATGTTCATCTAGCATGGCTATGCAATCAGAAATTGGTAAAACCGATTAAAGACTCTTTCCAAATATTTATTGTTTATAATTATAATCAAAGAGGAAGTGTTCAATTCTAATATAGGTACAAATTCAAGTAGGCACATCAAAACGAAAAATTTCGCATGTCATCGCTTTATAATAGAAACAGCGAGAGTGTAAATTGCCTTGGAGGAAAATAAAAATAACAACGTAGAGCGATAGAAAGCCGCAGGACAAGCTTTTTGCGGGAAACGTCCTTGCGGTCGCGATGCGGGTGCTTGACCGGCCTACAGCGCACGAAGGTGCGTGCGTGTCGGAAATTTAAATTCTCTTGCAAAACCTGACGTAACCAAATAGATGAACTTCCACTGGAAAATTACGGGTTTCGTTAAGATTTACGTAAACGGTTTACTCAATTTGAACGTAAGTGTGGCTTTAAGACTCAATTGGTGTTCGTTAGACTTGATAGTAATTGGCTTGTATGGGCGTAAGTATTTATGATATCGTTGAAAAATTATTAATTATGGCGATACATCGACAAATATCTACAAGTACAACCGAAGTAATTATCATTATGAACGCATTTTACTTCTTGAATATTAAATTGTATAGAAAAATACTTCTACGCTTTTAAAAAGAAAACATATTGGCGGTAGGATGAGAATATTATTTCAGATTCAAATTGTTATTCTTTTTATTACCCTATTCTATCAACTGTAGGCTTCAATATTTTTAAAATAGACATGATTAATAATACATTAAAACATTGTAACGGACCAGTACAAAAGGATTAGGTTAAAATATTACATATTTATTGGAATACAATACCAAAGACAATACGTCATTACTTTCTGGTATTATACAGTGCGTTCATGATAAAAGGAATAAATACGATAAAATCGTAGCTATTGTTTTTTTATCAAAAACGCTCTGACACGTCGATTTTAGTTTTTAAATTGGCACTTTTTAATCTATGCGCCGACCCTATATCACTTCCGGTAAAACCGGAAATTGCAGCAACTTTGTTATTTTAAATGAAACACTCTGTATTTTTTTGGGCAAGGCTAGTATAAGTTGATAGCATGAAAAATAAAAGGGGCCTTAACTTTTTAGGAGTGTTAGAATCTCCATTATGTTTGTATTGAAGATATAGTAGTTCTCGCTATACTATAAGGTTCAATAGCGGATACGGGGCACAGTACGACATTCTTCTTCAGATACGGATTAGAAAACAATAATACAATATCTAGCTATGAAGTTATTTTACCTAGGAAACTTGTTCCTACTGCCTTATTAATGACCAATTTCATAATCAACTCAATTCCACTTTAAATACGGGGTGATAGCGAAGTCAACCGTAATAATTCCAGGAAAAGTGCATAGTTTCTTCAGAAATCACTGTTAAAATGCGTGCCACAAATTTTTTGGACTGCTAAATTGAAGTTTTTATCAAAGCTTGTCCTACAGCAAATGGTGCACATTTTGAGCATTTCATTTAAAACGTTGATATGTTAGTATTCATTCATTATTTATTGTCTTGTACCTATATTGTTTTGTTTATCATCTTTTATTACTCTTACTGATTTCTAAAGAATAAGATAAGATAAGTCTTCATAGCAGGTTGCCGTATCAATTCAAACAACTGAAATCTTTTTAGGTCATAATTAATAAAATTAAATTGCGACATTACACTGGTAGATTGCAAAAAAAAACAATGGATGATAAGTTTAAATCCTGGATTCCAAAAAATTTGATGTGCCATTTTTAATAGTAACTTCTGAAGAGTCTATGGACATAAGCCGAAAAGGCCCAAGGACTTTTTATTTTGGGTGCTGATTCACTCCTGGAATTGTTATGGTCGACTTCCCTTACACCCTTTATAAAAGTTATTTAATTCGGGCATTGCTAAGTAACCCCCCCATTGTTGTACTACACTTTAAAGGAGCTTTAAATTTAAATTCGACTTTAGTTGATTATCAAATCGAAGGTAAAACACCAAACGTTTAAAATATATCGGTCCAAGCATGCAATGTTGTAAAATTTAAAATATTTAAAATGTGAATAATTCGGAAACTAATTAATAGGACAAAATCGCTTATACTTTTTCACCCTGTATTTTGAAAAGAGCCTAGAGCCATTAAAACAGTTATTCAAAATAAAATCGAAACATGTTTTACGTATAACTACGAAAAGCGAGAAGTAATTTCGTAATGTTATGCATTAGCTTCAATGACAACATAATGTTGCAAATTATCATTAAGCTATAATAAGCTTTTTAACAATTTAGAGTTCTTGAGAAAATAATATTTCGAACCTATTGCGTGCGTGTACATATCGTTTAGAGATAAAATCTAGGAAGTTTCTCCCTGTTCTACAAGAAGCAGCAAAATCAAACGCATCCACACTTAAGCTTACTTATTTTAGATTCATTACTAATTGCCATACATTTAATCGTCTATAACTTCAAAGTAAGTGCATGTTTAACAAAATCGGTAAGGGCCGGTTTTTCAGTTCTGCTTTAAACCCTGCTTCGGCTAATTCAAAATTAATTGCCATGGAAACAGTTCTTCTAACAATTGTATCCATGGCAATTAAAGTTTGTTTAGCTGAAGCGGGGTTTAAACCAAAAGTGAAAAACTGCTCCTAAAGTGCCCATTCACCGATGACGATTTTGATAAAAATTTGGATGTATTTAAATGCCACTGCAACTACGATATTCGAATGTAGCATCTCCTCCCAATTCCTCTTATGTAACATTGTCAATACAGCAAAAACGTAGGTATTGTTCTTATCGCGTGTTTTCGGGTACCTACTGGTATACCATAACAACCGGACATACGCGATAAGGTCTATCAATGGTTTAAATTTATGAACACCATTTTTGGCAGAAAATAAACTATAGAGCTTAGGAGTATTGTATGTTCGAAAACAACTGTAGCAGAAGATACTATGCGAGAAAACAAAGGTTTAAAGACTTAACAGAACTTAATTTTTTTGGAAACTAAACGAAAACCACTATCGTCAAATAAAGGAGTATGGCCGGATTATTTTTTCTACAACATACGAAAATACATCCTTCGTTCGAGATACCTGAACCGAAAACATCAATTCCGTTTTATAGTGAAAGAATATTCCATTATTTTTAAATTTATTTATCTCTAGTGACGAAAGTAAATATCCCGCATTAAGTAGTCGGGTATCGCTTTATTGTTAGCAGTTTCTATTTAATTACAACTTGCCAGTAACAAGAATTTATTGTACAGATTAGTATATGACATAAACTCGGTCATAGAAGTTATTTTTACTCGTCAAAAATCATTTTATGAGGCTCGAGAAAATGCTATTTTCGTAGAGTAGTATTTTAGTAGAGTTCTCAAAAATTCTAGCCCGTATGGCATGTATAAGTTGCAAATGAGTAAGCTATCTTTTTCTCCATTTGTTCATAGGGTACCTGGACACAACATCCACTGGTCATAACGCCCACCGTCAATTTTTCCTCAACCTTGGTCGAACGCCCACTTTCAAAATATGGTTATAACGCCCACTCTGCTCATAACGCTCACTGCTCTCTTTGGTCACATCGCCCACTCTGGTCACAAAGTTCACTGCTAGATATGGCCATAACGTGCACCTTGGTCACAACGTCCACTGCTCGCTCTCTCTCTGGTCATAATGCCCATTCTGGTCCCAACGCCCACCGACGCTTATTATTAACAAGACCTACCGACGCTGGTCATAACGCCCACTGCTCTGTTTGATCATATCACCCACTTTGGTCGCAACGCCCACTTCTATTTTTGGTCATATCGCCTACTCTGGTCACAACGCCCACCTCTATATTTGATCATAACGCCCGCTCTGATGGACTGGACACTTACACCCACTTGCTCTCTTTCGTCATAATGGTTAATAAAGTGTCTCTTTATAATGTTATTAACACTGACCAAAAATAAAATTAGTGTGAGATAAGCAAAATTAAAATAAAACCTGCAAATAATCCTTCAAATCGTGTATGTTAAATAGGTTGAGAAAAAGCTTTTTTTAGAGGCTAATATTCTAAAATAGTGGAAAACAGGAAAACTACACGATTATCCTGTTAAAACTTTGTAGAAACTAGAAAAGCTCTAAGCGATTTCGTTCTAAATTATTTGTTTCCGTATATTGTTCCCATTTTTACATATTTTTTATTTTCCTGAGGCAGCGGGTTTCAAAACCCATGAAACCCCCCTAATATACGCCACTGGTGCCGGACCCAGAGTATTGATCCTCTCAGTTTGGAAATACCCCTTAACACGATATACCTACCATAAACTATCCAGTATTTACTTATTTTAAGTACTTAATGCTATTCGAACTATTCAAACCATGCTTTTAGAAGGATACCTATTACTGAAAGTTTTACTGACGTTATTATATTTCTGTACTTTGTACGTTTTAGTTGCACCATCATACGGTAATTAAAGATACAAGTAAAACGACTAAACTACGTATTGCTTCTGACGCTTCAGCGATAATCAGGACTAATTTTAATTAAAAGAAAGCAATTGGCGTAGTGCCCATCAGAGTGGGCGTTATGATGAAATATAGCGGTGGACGTTGTGACCAGAGTGGCCGTTATGACCAGACAGGGCAGAGGGCGTTGTGACCAGAGTGGGCGATATGACCAAAAAGAGCAGTGGGCGTTGTGACCAGAGTGGGCGATATGACCAGAGAGAGGTGTGGGGGTTGTGAGCAGAATGGGCGTTATGACCAATTCTAAAAGTGGACGTTGTGACCAAGGTTGAGGAAAATTGACGGTGGGCGACGTCTTAGACCCGTTCATAGTTGTTTTTTTATTATTATGCCGTACATGATCTTGTCTGATATGTTCTTCACGTCTTTACTGTAAGAAGTAATTTTGTATTTAGCAACAAATACATGTATTGACATTCAAGTCGATTTATTTTCGCTTTTGGGTGTTTCGGTTATACCGATATTATAAGCTACGTTTGATTATAGTATTGTGGAACATTGTTTGCATACATCGTGGATTTACCTATAGGATATAAAATTCTTCGAAATTATTGTTAGATATATTAATTATTATAATGTGGATAGCACAAGTTGTAATGATCAATCTTTGATATCAAATAAGTTACTGGCAGAAACGAATTTAAAGAAAAACAACATTGTTTCTATTGCGGTAAAATTAATCTAATCTTTTAATAAGTCAATAAACTTTCAGTTAGGAAGGAATCACAATGTCTATATTATCTAACCAAATTAAATCTGAAATAATTAATGTTAATTATTATAATTACATAAATTCTTCGGTGTCTAATCAAACATATGACCTCAAAGCCAAGTAAAATTAACTGTTTATTACCTTTGGAAAATTACTAGCACTTTATAGTAGTCGTTGAAAGATTAGACAGAAATTGCTGGCATTGTGAAAGGAAAATTATACCTATGTAAGATTCATTCATTGTAAACCAAAACGCTGTTAATAACAAAATAAGCAATAATTAGAAATGTGTTAACAGCAATCTCGGTCTGCGGTCAATGCCATAATGCCAAAGCCAACATAAACACACGTAAACAACCCCATAAGGTTTCATGACGGAAAATTAAAAAGGAAATCGTTACTGATATTTTAGCAAATCGTTTCGGTTGGCAATATATTTGATAGATCCACATTTTAAATCTATTTATATTATGTCTGCATTTGCCCAAAGATAATTGCCCCAATATAAAGGTGAAAAATAATCTACAATATACTAAGGAACATAATAATTAATAATATCACTAACTAGAAACGGCAATAAATTATCAGTAATGATGGTACGACCTGTGATATATTTATCCACATAGAATTCGAAAAATAATAAAAGCAACAACTATAACTACTACCATACTAGCCTATATGCCTTTAAGTGTGAAAAATAAAGCAGCAAATCCCATTCTAGTTGAAAATGTCGACGGAAACTAGCAATTTAGATTGACTGTTAATAAATAAATGAACATCATTTAATGGCGGTGCTTAAATTGAATTTTCTAGTTGAATAATCACTGATACGCCTGTTTGAATGGGAGCACGACACGGCCGGTGTCTCGCGCAAAACACACGCCCAATAATGAGCATTTACCCTGGATTAATTAAAATTTCCAGTGAAAAACTGAAGCGACTTAAATCCTTCAAATTATTACACCAATTAGGAGCAGCTTTTAAGTAGTTCATGCATAATCAACAACACAAAATATACCAGCTATTTTAATAAAATATATATTTTATTCGCTTGTGAAAGTGACTGACAATTTTGTTTTCCACTTCCTAGTACATATTTGGTCAGGGCTATTAGCTTATTAAATCCGTATCTATACATACAGGGTGTTTCAAACCGACCGCACAAAAACGATGGTAGAGGTGTTTTATTATCTTACGGTCCCGGAAGTGCTTGGGGAAATCACAGAAATGCGCGTAAAAAGTAGAGGGGGTTTCCCGTTGTTTGTTTTACTTTTTTCGTGTGTTTGTGTTTTTGTTCCAGTATTTCAGCATTCTCTAATTACTTTTTTCCAATGTACACTTTTGCGGAATACTCGGATATCTACCTGATTTTTGGTGAAAGTAGCGGTAATGCTTTAGCTGTGGCAAGGCTGTAGGAAGACAAATATTCTAACAGAAATCATTCTACGACTTATGTTTTCCGAAGATTGGATCAACGCATGAGGGAAACAACGATTAGCATCTGCATCAGTATTAGATGCTGGCCCCCAAAGACCGCCGCGCGAGATAAACGAACATGTTATGCCGTAAATTAACCTGGTTGGGGTTAAGTCATTCCATTGTTTAGCTAATTGTAAAAAAAAACGGTCTGCATCCGTATCATTTTGCTAAAGTACGAGCGTTGCAACCTGCGGACTACCCTTCGCGTCTGGCTTATTGCGAATGGCTACTGGATCAGCAGCAACATCAGAATCAAGATTATTCAAAAAATGTTTTATGGACAGACGAGGCGCATTTTACAAGAGATAGGGCGTTCAATACACATAATAAACACGAATGGGCGCTTGAAAATACACATGCTAAACTAGAAACACACCATCAAGAAAGATTTTCAGTTAATGTCTGGGCTGAAATAATTAACAATCTCTTAATTGGGACGTTTATTCTTCCCAATGTTCCCAATTAGACAATTATACAAACTTTTTACAAAATAATTTAGATGATCTTTTGTAAGATGTTTCACTGGCGACCAGAATAATTATGTGGTTTCAGCAGGATGGAGTTCCCCAGATGTTGCTGCGTAGGCCAGAAACTGGGCAAATGAAGCATTTCCGAGACGGCGCGGCGGATAGGTTGTGGTGGTCCAGTGGCATGGCCTCCAAGATGACTCGATCTCACACCCTTAGACTTTTTCTTGTAGAGTTATTAAAAGATAAAGTACACCACACTCCTGTGGCAAACCGTAATGAACTTATTGGGAGGATTTTTCACCACGCCGGCGCCGGTACTATAAATAGGGAGATGTTAAAATTTTAGGAGGAAATAATCACAAGAATGAGATTATGTCTACAACAAGATGGTGGCCATTTTGAGCACTTATAATTGGGAGAATTAAACCTTGTTACTACCAGCACTGGTATAATTTAAACTACAAAATAATAATCATAAAATCACAAATTTAAATGTTTAGTTCTATGATCAGTGCTAAAGGCAAGAATAAGTAGAATAATACGTAGTTGTTTCAATGGAAATAGCATCAAGATATTGTTATAACTTTGAGTTCATGTAGAAATTACTCATTACAATAAATTGCATTAGTACAATCGATAACTTGAATGTGAACAACAGATTCCAATTGGGAACCGTATACATATTGGAGTATTCCCAGAATTGTAGATAAATGGTTGCGGTATTTGGTCTTGACAGTTATAGTTATAGCAGAAAATGTGGTTTTACCGAAAAAGCCGCCGTAAGCGGCGTAGCTACCGGTTGGCAGTTGGAGCAAATGCTCCAAGCGCACGAATCCTGGGGGGCGCAAAATCTGTAAAAATAATTGAGTAAATATTTTTTTTTTCATTTCCTAGATTTTCTATAAAATATCTACAAAAACATCTGCTCACTCAATTCTATCTTGAAACATATTTACAAAACCGTATTGGTACTGACAGGGTGGACCATGACATATAGGTACTATATGTTTTTTTAAAAATAACTTGCAACTTTGCAAGAAACAAGGGGGCGCACCGATTTTATTTGCTCCAGGGCACTGAATATGTAGCTACGCCACTGGCGCCGCCCGCCCGTAATACACGCCCAAATAAAATAAAACAATAAAAAAATAGGTAAACAAGTAGGTACTAGCACAATGACACAGGTATTTCCAATTTTTGCACGCACGTACCAAAAACCACGAAAAATGTATACTAACAATTAATGTATAAAATTACTGCGTTTGGAATTAATACAAAAATTCTATGTTCCCATAGATCTCAAATCTGGAGACCTTGAAGACCACTACCATGGATCGCGTCCAATAAGCAATAGTAGATTACATACCGAGCCGGGAAAATCTTCAATGCTGTCGAGAGCGAAGCTATAGTATTTTACTTACAATCGGTTAGTAATTGAATTTTAAATATTAACTTTCTTAATATTTATTGAAAGTTTTATTATAATTTAATTACTTATTCTACTTTATTAAAGAGATCCATGACATGACTAAATGTAGATTAATTCTGTCAGTTTGATTCCAAATAATTTCAAGCGTTTATTATAATATTATCATCATTTTTATAAATATTATGTATGGTAGTAAATTAGAATGTACTCCAGTAGAACTCCAAAATTGTCAATACGTATAGTTTTATTACAATTTGACTTTCGAAAATTACATTGACATTTTAGCAGTAGGTAATGTAACGTTTAGATAGCCGGTAAATGTTTTTCCCGATTAGTCGGTAAGTGAAGTAAACACTAACGCACTTCCCAACTGTTTTAGAGGTTGGCAGCCGACATATTACTAACTGTGAGTAAAATATTTTTTTCCACACACTGCATTGTAAGTCACTATTATGACATTGATTTGATAAAAGTAGGTACATGTTGCCGTACGCGTTGTAGTCGTTATAATATTATTATAACAACGGGAAGTAAGTTAACTTACTTCCCCTTGGTATTGAAGTTAAATGGAAGTAAGTAAAAATTTTGACAATATGACAATTATTGTCAAATGACAATTAACAAAATTTGATTAAAATTCTTCTTGCGGTAGTTATATGGATTGTAGGAGTGGAAAATGTTTTATATACAGCTCGAGATGTAAGTAAATTTGCCCAGCCTCGGACTTTTGTTGCCATCGCTACCGCTCGGGCACAAGCCAGTACTCAATATCAGTCAGTACATGCAGTGCATAAACAAGTACAACAATGACAATAAAGGATAATATAGTAGGAAATAGCCCACTGGTTAGTTCCTTTGGGTGGTTAACACAAAATGTTAACACATGAGTACATGGATTATAAAGTACACTTTTTATTCTCTATTTTGAAGGTACAGTGGCTAAATTTGAATACAAATTCGAATTTAAATAACGAAAATAAAACTCATACAAAAACATCATTCCACAAATTGCCAGTGAACGAACCTAGTTTTCTTGTAACTTTGCTTCCGGATTTACTTATCATAGGACAGTGATTGAACCATAATCCTAAGATCATGAATCAAAAATTTAAACAATAAGAACCGCTGTATTATTTATTACATCGAACAGAGCTTACTGACTAATGAACGAGTATACACTCCTATGATTGTTAGGAAATTTTCCTTTACTTTTTACTGGTTAATGTAAATAGTAGAAACGACGAAAGGAACCAGCAACGGCATCTGAGCAGCTATTACCGTAAACTGATAAGAATTTAATGTTCATCAACACTTTCCCAAACTTGTAGTTCCAGCTTCTCGACTGAGCATTATAAACTTTAAATACATCTAACAGCGTGTCTGTAGAGTTACAGCAAATTAATAGTTAGCCCGAGTCATATAAGGACTTGCACGAATAAGGAAGTTGCCTGATAGCCGCGGCAAATTAAAATTTTAAGTGTAAATCACACACAGATTTTTATTTGCCGCATCTTAGAATGTACTCATAAATTGTAATAAAATACATAAATGTTTGCGATGTAATTGCAAATGAAAAATGAATATCTACATAACTTATTTTCAAACGGCAGTTGTAAAAAAAGTGTAGGTTTTCGCAATTCCATCGCGTTTACGGCAGCGTACGAATTGGATGAAAGTTGTTATAGAACTGAAATTGAACATCACTTAAATGTGATTAACTCCCATTACTTTCTACAATAATCTAAATGTGACAACAATTAGGTTTAACGCTCCGACTAACAGTTCAACACGTTTATTTTCAATTATAAAAAAAAAATAAAACACGAATAATAATTATTATAATAGACTGAGAGGGTAATTATCCCAACTAACATTACCTTGTGTGCAAAATTGCTTGGGAAAGATACAGATAGGTAGTTTCATTTTGACTGGTCTAAATACCATAAGCGTATTTTTTAACAGATTTATTCCGTGTGTGAGCATGACAATAACCTTACAGACACCTATCGTTTTCAAAATTATATGTTTAATCAGAAGATCAGTTTAATTAGAAGTTTTGCTTGCTTGTGAACAATAGTAAAAATTGGACAAGCAGTTGGTAAATGTCGGCTTATCAACTTTCTCACCGTTATCGAGCCTGTGGGCATTCAGATTACATGCTGTTTCAGGTAGATATTGTTACATACACGGCATTGTATTAACGCACGGAAATCTCAAGCAAAACAATGCGGTTAAATACGTCGTGGTAGTCATCATTCATTGCCTGTCTTTGTACATTGTATCCAGTGGAACTTGCTAGTGCTTGAGAATGGTTCCGCAAACATCACCGTAGATATACCTCCTGCTGGGATGAACTGCTCCCCATGCCTAATAAAACACCACTTTGGTCCGAAGCGGGTAGAAACGAAACGTTCTACTTACAAATCTTTTCTATTACATATGCAAACCATAATTGATGGCCATGCAGTGCGTGTGTAACGTTGAATAACATGCAAATGAAAGATATATTTTCTTACCGCAACCATTGCATACAGATGCCTATTAAACAGCATTTGTTATTTTATTATTTAAATTTATGAAATCGTCGGGGGATTGCAACAATTCGACTCTAGTGCACGCAAACGTGCTCGCATATTTCTCCGGTCAGTATCGCCAACTTGTATTAATAAATACATCAAATAGATTAAAAATAATTACCGCCTTTATTATATCACGCTAATATTGAATATCAGGGTAGAATGTTTCACTTTACATTAAAATGCAAGTTATTTCAAACCTTCTTGTATATACAGGGTGTAGAATTGCACCACCGGGATTTCAATGGTAATTAAATTAAAATTATATTATTTGCGATTCTAATTATTTAAAGATAAAGTGTAAATACATGTTTTTTTCCATGAATAAAGTTCACTTTTCGATATTTTATAAAAGAAAGAAAGTATTATGCTCATTCAGTATAGAAAAATACAAAACCATTCAAAAACAAGAAACAAAACCAACTAAAACAATACACCTGGTTTATATTTCTTTTTCATAATCTATCAACTGTAAGCGATTCTTGTGATAACGTTCAAATACAGAGTGATTATAAATTAAGTACCATAATTCATACAGTAGATACAAAAGTAAGACTTTATTATATTCTGCAACCTCAGCGTTCCTGAAATACAGGATGTCAAAGTTTCTTTTGAAAAATAGTTTCCTTTAAATATTTCAAAACTAAAGATAGTTATTATATTATAACGCACTTTATGCGCGGTTCCTACTAACTAATATGGACCAAATATTATGCAAGGATTTGTCATGATATATTAACCAATCCATTTTTGTTCTTGAATTATCTGTTTTAGCGATAATGAATCAGTTTGTAAATATGTTAGAACTTTAAAGAAAACGAATTTTGAAAATATACTGTTTTTCAGAAACGACGAGATTGTGGAATACAGTTTATTAGGCGAAAAGTCTTACTTTTTCAGTAACTATTTACCTACCGTCTAAATTACGGAACTTAATTTAGAACCACCTTGCATAAATTATGGTGGAACAATATCTTTTGGAATAGATTTACCTACAAATACCTGAATCCTGAATGTGACTAAGAGCCGTTTTACACGCCAGAGAATTACTCCGAAAATTACTACGAAAGTTACTGTGAAAATTTTCGCAATAATTCTTGGCAAAATTTTCTTACTGCTCGTTTTACACGTCCATAAAATTTGGCAATAATTATTCTCGTACGCATGCTCATTTGACAAGTCGGCAAGGTGGATACTGCCTATTACCTTGAAGCAAAGCATGGTCTTAGGTCATGGTCGTAACCTAACCTCTACAATTTAGCGGTCTTTATAGTTTTTGTGTTTTTGTTTTGGCGTTGAAGAAGTGTTTTCGGTGTTATTGGTAAGAACTGAATTTTGAAAACTCGTTACGTGTGTGCTTACAATTATTTTGTTGCAGATACTTTTGTAATATACTTATATTTAGCACCTAGGATTACCTACCACGTTTTTTTATTTAAGGAATATTTTCGCTGTCCTTACAATTTATTTAAAATTCTTTAATGGGCTTATCCCTGTTTTGTCAACTTAGACACGTCTTATAATTAATTAGGACACGTTATAGTTATTTATGTTACAAATACGCAAAACACAGTTTTAGCGGACGAATCCAGATGTTTACGGACGAGGCGAAGCCGAGTCCGTAATATCAGATGAGTCCGCTAAAACGTTTTGCGTACGTGTTTCATACAATATTTTTTTGTATAAGCTCTCCAAATTGGAAATTAGTATCTAGAATAATTCTACATCTGCTAATAGCTTGTGACATTTATAGAAAATCTAGTATTCGGTAGCCTGTGATCGTGACAACCATGGTAACCAGTTTGTTTAACAAGTTGTTTTTTAAGTGAAAAAATAATAAATCTAATAAATTCTAAAAAAATGGTTGATGTTCCGGTCGAAATTACCGAAAAAGCCAGAAATATTGTACTAGATTTGCTGCTGCCACTCAAGTCTAGGCAGCAATACGAGAAGGAGTACGAAATATTTAATGATTGGAAGCAGAAAAATCGTGTGACGGTCTTGAATGAAGATGTGATATTGACTTATCTGCATTCTGGTGACATTTTTAAATATGCCAAAAACTGTACTTTCCATTTTCATGTTTCAAAGTAGATTATTTTGTGTTAATTTATATATTTTTTGTATTCTTTTGCAGCAATAGCTGTTTTGTGTTGTACAATGTTTTTAGTAAACAAATTCATTCCTCTAAAGTGTTGCTAAGTTACCTTTAAGGGACTAGTCCCCTAAAGTGGCATTTTGCGGATTACAAATAGTTTCCAAAGTAACCACTTTGGAGAGCGTGTACAAAAAAAATATTATATTTTGACATTAATAAAGAGTTTCATGTTATTTTTTACTGTTTTACTACGAATAGTAGTATTTAGAACTGCAGCTTAATATTAATATTAATCCAGTATTTATATTTAAATAGCTAGATAAAAAATTATGGACACTTACTGAACTCCTGATTAAAATGTTAGCTTATTCATACACTATTTTATGAACATCCTAGCTAATAATTATATACAAGTACATAGCATAGAGAGATGTCTATAAACGTATTAAAAGACAGCATCACTACTGCCACATTATTTCACGTTCTAGATTTACACTAATCGTGTTGTAATAAACGTAGAGGTCCTGAGGCAAAGTCAAGTTAACACATAAAACACTACCTACCGTGAACATCAAAAATAAATTGAAAATCTTAATTACAAAGAATAAATTAATATTTTCTATCAATGAACGTAAAATGTTTTAAATATTATTTCTTATTATATCTGCATCATAATCGGCGTTTATGTACGATTGATCAATAACAACTGTTTTTTTGACTTCATTTAGATATAAAGTTAATATTTTTGGCCCACAGGGCCGTAATCATGATTTTGGCCATCACCACCAGTAAGGATTTTTTTTTTATATTTTTATTTTTGTTTTGAATAGGTACAAGTAGTACTTACCTAATATCTTACAACATTAGCTCATTTTTTAACATGAACATTTATATTTATTAAAGCACTAGTAGCGACTACCCACTACCTACTCCGTTTCCGTCGTGTCCATACTCCTGTCGCCGCGTACGTTAAAAGTTTACTTATACACTCTTGTATCATAATTATACTATTCTAACACCAATTCTAGGGAACAAACCTACCTAACTTCTCTCGGTTTCTGACTGTGAAGGTATTCAACTGGAAATAATTACATATTACACAGAACCCACAGATGTACTTACTTCTCTCACATCTTTGCAATCATTTTGAATTTTTTATTAAAAATTAAGCTGGCTGCTAGCATCGAACGTTACATCCTGTGAGTGACCCAGGATAATTCTGATAAATGACTTGTTACAAATACTATATTTATTCCTAAAATTGCGGTCTCCTTCCACAGCTATCTTCTAACATCTCTTACACATTAGCTACGTTATCATGATGAATCGCTTTCCTGATACTAAAATTACAATTGCAGAAGCTAATATGTTTCAAGCAGATTAATAGGAGGGGATGCGGTTTGTAAAGTTTTCAATTATAAATAGTAAAACACCCCCAATTCCATTCTGATTTTTTTATACTGACGATTGAAACCATAATCTCCTTATCGCCATTGGTTCAGCATCTTAATACATAAAATACAATGGAGCTTACAACAGTTTGAATCTATTAAGTAGCTAAGTAAGTAATTTATTGAACAACATGAGAATATATAGAAATGATAAATATTAAATAAAATATCGATTTTAACGGGAACAATATTTGCTTAATACGTATTTGGGCATCAATGTGCCATTGTCAAAAGCTAATATAAGATGTTTAATAAGAAATGAATAATGATTTATATAGCAACTACATGATTCCATTAAAGACATCTTCTATTCCAAAATTGACAGTAAAGGAGAATCTTATTTTTGTTATCAGAAAAGTTTAAAAATTTAATTGTATTATTAGATGTCAATGTGTGATTTTGTTCTAATAAATGTTTAGCGTAATTTGATTTATGTGCATGTTTATATTTGTAACAACGGATGTTCTTTTTTCCTCATACCTACTGAAATTTCTAATTGTTTGACCTATATAGACTGAATTACAATGTGAACAATTTAATTTATAAATACCTGATTTTAGCAAATCATTAGTTTGGTCTTTAGCATTGACAAGAGTATAGAAAGAATAGAATATTTTTATTTGTTTTAAAAATGACTTTGTGATTTCCATTATTTATAATTTTAGCAATCTTTTCTGAAATATTACCAAAATATGGAATTGAAACGTATTTTAATGTTTTATTAGAGTCATTAATAGTTGAATAGCTAATTTATAAATAAACATGAGAATACATGTACCGTTCTTTAACAAGTCAGAATATTATATAAATATAGTATAAAAGTAGAGAAAGTAAGGGGAATACAAGGGTTTAAAATAAAAATAAATAATAGTACATTATAGGCCAAAGTAGAGTAGACATTTTTCTCAACTGAGCATTATTATTTTCCAAGTTGCACAGCAGCCAGGGAAATAAGATGCGAGGCTGAGAGATATCTTCTTTACCGTGGTTTATATACTCTTTTTTTCACTATACTGGAAATGTTATTCGTTTCGGTCTTTGTAATTTACCATTTCCACATGATTTTTTAAATATTTAATAGCTTGAAACTGCAGTGGTCAACAAACTAGAAAACAAACCCAATAACATCTGGTTTATACAACGTTTGTTATTTACCTAGGTAATTTTTCATTATCACTATTAAATTTACCTAGGTTTCTCATTAGAGAAAAGGAGTAAGAAATGGCGACTTCTCAGGTTACTAGTGAAAAAACAATTAAATAAATAAATAGCTTAGCTACACTAAGTACAGAGAATATTCAATAATACCCTAGTTGGTGTGATATTGCAGCCAATTATTATCTCAAGAAGATAAGTTGGGCAGTTTCAATTAACGTACCATTATGGAAGGAGAACCAATGTGTATACTCAAGTGCGATTTAATTTTGTAGCTGGTTCAAACTCTGACGTTTATGAAATTCACAGCGATTGCCTAGGAAACAGAAGCAGGTGGCATTCTGTAGCCACAAAATTAAATCGCACCCGAGTGGTAATAATTCACAATTAACATAAAATGGTTATGCAAAATTATTGTCCGGCAAATGGTGTAAAATTATTAACGCCTTGAATTATATTATGTTCTTGCAACTGCAACTTTAAGTAAGGTATGAATTGGTAGGAAATGAAACCATCAAATGTCTAACTAACCGTTAAGAAAACACTAATCTAATCTCATGAATACCTACTGTAAGAAATAATTTTCCCATAAACCTTTTTTGAACATCCTATCCAGGATATTCTCAATTCAAAATAAAAAAGTCCAAACTATAGCGATGTGTTGAAAAACTGCAAAAAAGTTCTTTTTATTCATTAGAGAAATTTAATTCTTTATCGGCTTATGTGATGAAACAAAAATGTATAAAATGGATTTTTTAGAAATAACTATTTTAATTACTTAAGATCGTTGAAAATACGAGGTTGTAAAGGTGATTTTCTAACAGAACGACAATTAAGATGAATTAGTGCATAAAATACAAATAAATTTTAGTATTCACTGCCTAATTAAAATACTGTTAGATACAAGTCGAGATAATGTAAAAACGAGAATTACCTGAATTATTTTGACAATTTAAATATTGTAAAATAAATAAGACACAAGATTAGTACAAAGTCCCGGTATCATCTTTGTTATTTTCAGAGTAAGCTTTTTAACTTCGGTTAGAAATAGATCTAATGATATCTTCATGTCAGGTGTCGTTAATCTCGTGTTTTATTGTCGTCGAGTGATATAGTTTCAATGCAAGTGCAAATAAGTTTCACCACAACCCAAAAATCGGATAAAAACGATATTAATATACCGCTGTAAATGACCAGCGATTCACAAAATCAAAATTTAGAGATCAAAATGGAATAATAAAACACATTTACGAATTATAATAGTAGTACCTACGTCTACAGTACGTATTTATGGATATTTAATCAATTTATATAAGCATGTACCAACCTACTACTGTTGTTGTGTTGTTGATATAAATTAGATTAACCTGCAAAAATTACGAACTTTGAGCCGTTTCCCTACCCTATTATCAAAGGAAATTTATTTAATATACCTACCAGTTAATATTAAAAACTATTTGGAAAAAGCAATATTTAGTATTGTTAGGGCCGGTTTTACAATCGGTGGTTAACTTGCAAGTTGTTGGTTAACGGTAAAATTCTGTTTTACAATTGCTGGTTATCTACAAGGTCGAAGTAAACTAGTAGTCAAAGTTACCAACACCATATGTATGGGTTAACTATCAGTTAAAGAGTTTGACAGAACTAAAGTAACCTAAAATGATTTTGTTTACCTATACATTTTAAAAAATTAATTTCGAATACTTAAGTATTTAAAACATGGATATGTAAATATCCTCTTCCTTAGACGTGAAATTTACCTCTTTTATTTTCCATTGCTGAATAAAAAATACTACTGAAGATTTTGTATATATTCGTATGAATAAACAACAATACATTTCGTTTAAGAAAATTACAACACAAAAATTATATTGTAAAACGTTATTAATTTTTTAAGTCCATTAACCATGCAACGCTTTGCGAGTAGCTTGATGTAATTCTTGAAATCATACTGAAACTTAGTCAAAGGGCAATCTAATTCATCACATATTTGTGGAAAAAGTTAGTTAAGTTTATCAAAACAAACTTTTAAAGCGGGAGAATACTGTAGTATTATGGATAATACAAATACTTGTATTTTTCTACAAAACCTACCAAAATATCCTCTTCTTCAGGCATGAAATTTACCGCTTTTTTATTTTCCATTGCTGAATAAAAAATACTTTTTGACTGAACATTTTATATATATTCGTATGAATAAACACTAATACCATTTCACTTACAAAATATAGTTATAAAATTACAATACAAAAATTATTGGTATTGTAAAAATATAATTCAACACGCACCTGTCAAATTTAATTCTTAACTAAACTCAAAATTAGGTTAAATTTCGGGAGAGCACTGCGATATTATAGATAATACAGCGCGTTAGTATGAATTTTGAACATCATTCATTACCAACCAAAAAAAATTTACAGGTCAACTTACCATGACTATGAAAAGCATTGAAAAACGCATGTCTTTATAAACCTGTAGTTAACCTGCAAGTAATAGTTAACTAATAACAAAAGTTAACCACCGATTGTAAAACCGGGCCATAGTATGTTCAATAATCGTAATAAACAGCTGATTTTTAAAACGATCAAAATACTAAAAGCATTTTATAAACAGCATAATATTAATTTGAATGTTAGCCCTAAAACTTTAAAAACTTAACAAGTACTTTATAAACTCTTTAAATGTTAATACAATTTGTACAGAAAATTAACATTTCTATATCTAATATTATATTGGATTGCATTTAATGTATGAGAAGTTCAAATATTTATATTCGCTGTTTGCAGAAAATTTCTCACAAAAAGTTCAACTGATAATAATATTTAACTAAATTGTTTTCACATACCTATACTAATTAATAACAACAAAAAACATTAGTTCGTTTATGAAAGTCTATTGCCTTAAAATATATGCAACTAACACGGGAAATTCCAGAGCAATAAATTAATATTTGCCCACGGATCAACTAAAGGAACGCGGCTAAATGAAGGTATGGAAATGCTCCATTCTTTGAAATGGAACACCAGGTATATTATACATTTTCGAATGCAGAATGGAAAACACAAGGATTTATAAAAGAAATTTCATAAGAAAAATTTTGAAAAAGTTGTGAACACAAAATCAAATTTTTTAAATTTATTTTATGATCTTTATTTTCAAATAAAACCTTCATGTTCATGTTTCTGAGTGTAGATTTTTATTCTGTATTCAAAACTGTAAAATATAGGTACTACCGATTGCTAAACCGCAAATACAAAAAATTGAAAATATCAGCAATAAATTATTCAATTATTTTGAAAATATTAAAGATGATAGACCGTTCGGAGACTTTATACTGATCCTGTATATTATGATAAAATTAATTATCTTAAGTTCCCCAATTATCAAAATAGTAAACCTTTGGTTCATTTAAACAAATGAAATCAAATACTGAAAATCAGACATCGATTCTCTTTTTATAAGTAGCTGATACTAGCTGTCGGCCACATAATAAAGATGTGCCACCCACTGAGCGGATTGACACTAATAACTTTAGAGTGTTCAACACCAACACTTACCTAGGAATCCAAATAAATCATTTCTTGGTTTGTAAGGTTATATAGGTGACTGAATAATTTATATGCAAGAACCTGTTATTCCCGTACACAATACTAAATTATTTCATATTTTTCAAGACAATCTCTGCAAATGGTTACTATTTTACAATATTACGGCGTACGGCCTTATGCCTATTTCTTCGTTTTCGTATTATATAAACGTATAGGTAGTACATAATTCTGTTCAAATTAATAATACATTTAATCTTAATTTGCTTAATGTAATGTATGCGTCATTATCATTACTTTCCGAAACGGTTTAAATTTACCATGTATCAAAAAGTACTTACATAAGGGTTGGTCATGGAAAATAAAATTACTGTCTTAAACCTATTTCACATAACAGCGTTACACCCCCCATGCGTTAGAAACAGACAGGAATAGCATATTATACTTCACGCGGAAATTGTTTCATTGGTTTGTTGTTAATGGGTGGGGGGTGAGGTTGACGCGACTGCTGTTAGGTGAAATAACCTTTACACATGCTTTAAAAATGTCAGCTTATAATTTTTAGGTTAGGTTTGATGACATCTATTGATTTTTAAAGCTTGTTGTTGACATTACTTATAATTTCTATGGCCAACCTTTATGTAGTAATTATTTTTTGAATGCATGTACAGTCAGCGACTAATGTTTTCACCAGTCTTGTACCACTGTAACCCGTTTTACTGAGAAATATAACACATTTCTATATTTCATTTCATCTTGTTAACAGTGTTACCAACATACCTATATAAAATAATACGAACGACGTTGTGGTACCTCTTATATTTCTCAGAAAAACGTGTTCAGTGGTATCATACTGGTGAAAACATTTGTCGCTGACTGTACATATTTAAAATAATTCCTTACAAATAAAATATATGTTTTCTACGACCACATACGAAAATATATCTTTCGGTTGACCTACCGAACACTCAAATTCCATTTTAAGCGAGAGAATATTCCATAATGTTAACTTTAGTCTCTAGTGACGAAAGTAAATATTCCACATATCAAGTTGCCGGGTGTCGCTTTTTTGTTTGCAGTTTGGCCTTTGCCATTTAATTCCAACTTGTTAGTGACAAGTAGTAGGTATACATATTACATAAACATGGTCGTAAAAAGAGTATACTTTATCATTAGTGGAAAATCATTTTCTGGGGCTCGAAAACATTACCAACCCCGACTTCGTCTTAGGTGATAAACTATTCTCTCGCTTGCAAAAATGGCATTTTCGTAGACTGTAGGAAGTATACTATGTTAATTAAATATGTCTTTCATTTAAACGCATAATTCAGCAGGACAAGAGCATTGATGAAATACAAACGTTTGTCAGAAGAAATGTTAATAATACTTCTCTTGAGATTAACTAACTATTCTGACTAATATAAATATATGTTTCCGCTACATTAGTTTAAGTATGTACATAATTGCTCTCATTTCCGGACACATAATTAAATTACAGTTTACCGAAAGTATAATAACCTGGTTTGTAGGTTATTGGATTATGTAAAACCAGATCTGAGACAATTTTCAGACCTAGTGTGCGAATAACTATAGAATTTGACATAAATAAAATGGAGTAACAATATATGTATAAAATTTCCAGTTATTTTAGAAGTTGAGACTATATAGTAGGTAAGGTTCTGCTTTTTCAACATTTTTAACGTTTACCTATTAAGTCTATAGACAAGTTGTAATGACAAGTGTATTTTATAGCTTACTGTAACAAGAGAATCGTCAAGACTATAAAATAATTATATAGATGAATGCGGATGAATCCTATAAATATACAAATTTTGGACTTTTCTTTGATACCTTTAATTTTAAAATATTGCCTTTTAGCTTACCACGAGAAACTAAAATATGCAAGCTACGTACATTTAGAACAGTCGTCAAAAATGGTTCAAACCTGCAGAACATATTTAGTAAAAACGTAATTGAGTCCATTAATCAGTTGGCTGCTATTCACGCTCGGAAATAATAACGGATTCCCTTGTATTTTGTGATCCCGTGAACAGGGAGTTACTTTGGAAGTATGCCATTGTGCGCCTGTCAACAATCAACAGTTTTCCATTGTGTTGTTACCGTACAAGTCACACCTGCGATAATCAAACATGAAGAACTGAGAGCTACTACAAAATTGTTCATTTCTATGGCATTAGATAGCGTATCCGATTTAGCAGTTCGACTGCGTGATTTATTAATCTAACTATTTTTAAGACATTTCGTCTTGGGAGTAGCATTAATAGATATTAATCCAGTTTTCACAATTCGGCAAAAAGTGTAATAGAGTTATATAAAAAGATGATGCTTTCCACTTGATTTATAATTGGATCGCGTTTATGTTGTTGTAATTGATGGTATACGAATATGTGCACGTAAACATTAAACAGCTATAACTGTTGTAAGCTAAGAATTCAGTATCAACCCAACAAAAATTTTACACTATTAGCGAAAGAAATAGGTACCTATAACAGCACTATAATGTCTTCACAGTTTTCGTATAATTGATCGAGTATCCTAGTTGGTTTTTGAGTAAATCGTACATTCTTATCATTATTGTACGAACATCATCTATGGTTAAATTTATCCATTGTCCTCTATAAGATGTGCATGTATAAAAACACAAGTTAGCCTAAAAAGTAAATTATTCACAATTATTGTCATATTTTCGTTAAATATAAAAATATTAAGACTGTTTGGCAAAAATGGATTTCAAATTGACTGTAATCAAATAAATTTCCACCATATTTTAATCAACGCAAATCAAAATAAATTGTAATGTAAAAATCGCCTATAAGCAGCATATGCAAGAAACTTGCTATAAATAATATTACTTATACTTAAATAAATATAATTATGTGTTTCTTATATTATTTATTAGCATATCCTGTACAAATCTTTAAAGAAATAAAAGTTTTATTTAATTAACATACAGTGCATATCATAAGAATTTTATAACTGCATAAGTAATGATAAACTATCTATCGTTGCAGTTATTGTTTACTATTATTATTCCGTCAATTTAGTACACGATAATTATTATTTGTAACACCATGATTAAGTACAATGCTGTAATGCAAAAAATTTTCAGCGCTATTGCGAACATTTGAAATATTCAAAAGAATGAAAGGAATACAGGTTTCAAATATTTAATATACACGTAACTTTAAACCAATATTATCTGATGTCCGGACAATCAGATGAATAATATTTATAACTATTTCAATATACCTATCTACTACTACTACTATCCACTAATTTTTAACATTCAACGCTATCTTTCCATTGCATAAGATTAATAACCATAATTTTAATATTACTAGACTTATGTACGCGATCACACGAGATTTCTAATGTTTAGTAGGAGGACGGCATAGTTAAAGCCATCTGCTGTGTTACCTACTTGCCAACATTATGCTAATTTTTATACTGACATTTTAATATTATTATGTTGTTTATATGGCAACACCTAACGTTCAGATTGATCCGGTTAAATAAAAAAAAATGTAGATATGGAATAGTCGAATAGTAAAGCTTCAATAAAATCACATCTGCAGATTAGTTCTACAAAAACGAGAATTTTCGAACGTAGCATTGTCGTCTGGAATTCGTTCCCACGCAATAGGAAATGTTATTTCTCAGCAGAATTGACGAGTTGAGATTTAACGAACCGTTCGCACAGATTTAACAAATATGTCAGAGCAGTTAAAGAGAGATTTGATAAAAGTAAAACGGACAAAATATTTTAGGATTAACGTCGCTATCTAAATTGAAATTAAAATAACTACCGCATGCACTACATTTTCGCGTAAATGCAATACAAGTTTGATAAGTGCACTTGTAAAGCTATCGACATCAGAACGTTGTCAATTAAATATTTCTGATAGCAATAAATGATTATATGCATAAAGTAACGTTTATTTGCATTATAGAGGTAGAAAATTTGACGAAGTGACACCTACACATTTACAACTATAAGATATTTACCGTTATTTGCAAATTATCTACCTAAGATATAGCAAAATATGCTAATATACGGTTATGCATATACATGACGTGTCAAAATCAATATTATTCAAGAAAACGTCTCGGAAATTACAGTTACATTACAATAAATAGGCTAATCCAATTTAGATTACAGTCATCTTTGATTTTATAAGCGGTCATTCCCCATTTATAGAAAATATTTGTATACATATCAATATAATGTAATTTATCTTTGTATATAGTATAAGTATAACAAACACTTACAAGAGGCAGGGTACAAAATATATTTCCTACTGTATGCTACCGTCATAGACCTACTGTACAAAGCCAGTCGATGTTTTTCTAACAAAGTACCGGCACGAAGCATTTAGACGATTTTGATGAACTAGCCAACAAGAACGCTATATATTCTCCGTCGGCGGCGCTGCTGAAGTGTTGATTTCAATTCCAAAGTTGTGATAAACTTATTAATTTTAGCTTTCACTGTAATTGCTGACATAGTTATTACTTATATTAAAAAAAGGACAGCACTGGAGCGCCCCTTGCCGCAGCGGCAGGTAGATACCTAGTTACCGATTGTTGCCTGCATAAACGTCAAAATTTGTGTTGAAAGAAACAATCAACTAGCTTTACTACTGTACAAATTAAGAGATAAATACAATTTATAGAATCTTCTAAATAATGGTATACGGAAATGTAGGAGATCAGACTGCGGTAAGTAATTGGTAGGTAGCAAACAGAAGTAGGTACTACTACAACATACATTTGTCATTCCGATCACAGGACGAAATCAGGAAATTTACGCCTACTCTCTTCACTTGACCATCACATTAGTACATACAATGATACAATACAGTTCGTTACGTCGGTAGTGAGAAAGCTCAGTAAAGACCATTTCAGTTGTACTAAAGATTTACATGCATGTGTTGTTGGCGCCTTCATACATACATGAAATACAAGATGTCTTATATACCTTGCTGGCTGCTGAAAATAAACACCTGCGCCCACGCTGTGTCTATAGAGAAATCGATAAATTACCATTAGAGCTTTGTTCAATTAAAATGTACATAGCTAGAGAAGGCTTAGAACCCGCATACTCATGATTCCCTGCAGTCGTTACAGTGGAATAGCCGCAGCAGCACTGTTGCAAATATTGTAGAAAAGTATTATCTACCAATTAATAAGCTGTATAAGAAAAAATATAAATGTCTAAACCCATTACAATCATAACTAAACATATATGGTAGGAAGTATTGTAATACCACCATTTCATTTTCAATTGACAGCTTGATTACAAACAGTGTGAAACTGCACGCATGCGAATATTCCTCTAAAAGGTTTTCTTAAAGTAGTCGTAGATATGCACAATAAATTTTGAGTGTTGACATGCTTAAATGAATAAAATCTAAATTAGTATCTTTTAAAAGAGCTGAGTTTCATTACTACTAAACTAAACATAATATTGTATAAAACCGTATTGTTACATTCATTATTAATAATGAATAACACTGCTTTTCAGAAAATTCAAAACGCATGAAAGAAAAACTCAAAATGAATGAAACAAGTTTACTAGATTATGTTAGATCTGGAAAGCTGACAGGTTTTAAATTATAATTAATATCTCAGAGTGTCTATAATATAAATTAATAAAATTGGGGTTATCAGTTAATACTGGTGGCCACGTGTCTGATACCTTCATTAAATTTACAAAATAAAATTTTATTGGTCTTCTGTCAAAGTGACAAGACAATGTACATGAACTAATAATAAAACAGGACTTAATTTGTTCATACCCCGGTGATTCCTTTACTTTTTGAACGCACGGTATTATTATGCCCCTTAAATATTTAATACTGTGTTTCACCACGCTCTAATGATAGTTTAAACATTTTTAAAAATACAGAATAAATATTTAAATACTTTACTAGATATGATAGATTATGTACTAGGTATTAGTATGTGACATTAAGATTATACAGGGTAAATCAAAACTTCCATCATATATTTTAAAAAGTATACCAGATAGCAGCGCAGGCCGCCGTGGCGGCAAATTAGGAACTTTGTGTACATTTAAGTTTGGACTAAAATTGGTTTTAAAGGTTCTGAAGAAGTAGAGCCAAGTCATAACTGTTATTGCTGCTCATTGTTTAATAATCGTTTAATCGTAAGGTGGTATTGCACGGTTACAATTTTTAATCATATCACTTACAGTAGTTCAAAAACCGCCACCAGGTGGCGTATTGCGTAGTATCACATCAAAGCCAGTCGATTGTTTCTTCTGAAGTATCGACACGAATTTTGATCTTTAGAGAATAGGGAGGCAGAAATATGCCGCAACTCGTCGCAAAGGGCGCTTGTCGTGTGAGTTTTAAAGTCAAATCTAACTTTAAAATATAAATTTTGCGCTCTTTTTTAATATTTAAAGCAATAGCTATATATGTTAACAATTACAGTTAAAGTGAAAATTAATAATGTCACGAAGTGTCTGAAATACTTATTAAGGTAAAAAGAATGATTATTGTAATTATCTAAGTAAAACACATAAATTCAAGGTTTGTTCAACATATTCTTGTTACATCTAAGTATAGATTATTCTCGGACACAATTGTTGTAGTTATTAAGTCTTCAAATGCAGAGTTTGGGCCCCAGAGGGCCCAACTAGTTGGCTTGGTTGTAGAACTTAGGTAGAGCTACTGCTTGGCTATTGAGTGTTGGACGCACACTGAATCGAATGTAAATATCTTGTGCTTTTATACTAATTTGCATGTCCAAATAAGGAATATGACCATGAATACACGTGGAGCACCAGATTTCATAAGAAACCTTGATGAGTTGAGTCAACAGAATTGCACAATTGTGTCCGAGAATAATCTATACTTAGATGTAACAAGAATATGTTGAACAAGCCTTGAATTTATGTGTTTTACTTAGATAATTACAATAATCATTCTTTTTACCTTAATAAGTATTTCAGACACTTCGTGACAATAAATTTATGTCAAATTGGAAATGAATACAACTTGACATCAGCAACGCCGACGGACGTTATGGCGTCAGTTATCTCCCTCATTAAAATTGTTTAAAATTTCGATTTGTGTAGCTACTTTGTTAAAAAAAACATCGACTGGCTTTGTATCACATATTCAATAATAAATTATGTGTAGTCTGTTGTTTTTTGCAAGGCAGTAACCGCAGCGCCGCCGCCATCTCGGATTTTTTTAAATAACATGTCTATATATTTTGAAACATGTATTTGATTTCCTTGTTTCGTCCTCTTTAAGAATCATTAAAAAAATATAGTCACAGGTAGGATATAGATAAAGGAACATGTTCAGCGACACCATCAACCTCCTACATTTCCATTGCATTTTACAGCAAAAATAGTCTATCTATGACAATAATTTTATACATGATTCATAAAGAGGACGAAGAAAGGAATCACAATATGTCAAACGAATACTACAGACGTCATTTAAAACAAAATGTAACATGGCGGTACCAGCGTGCAGTAGAAAACCAAACAACTACACAGAATTATAGCGCAGCTAGTCTCACAAATGTTTTATTAACCAACATTTTTCATAATAGCTGAACAGCTGAACTTACTTTTCAAAATATATCCTAGGATTTAGTGTTGACTCGCCCCAAGGTAGTAGGTTGCCTCGTAACTTCAAGGTTACTACGGTTACCACGTCATGACTACGTCACTGGTATGCTATCTGCACAATGTACTATTGTAGAAGCAAGGTCGAGGTCGCCTCACTAATACATTGCAATATAATTGTTTAGCAACGCCAGCTGCTTTTATTTGCCCATTGAGAATGCGCCGCCTTATAAGCAATATTTTAAACCGGCATACCTGTGACGTCATGCCGCCGCGCTTCTGATTGGCTAAAAGTTACGAGGCAACCTACCCACCATATAAACCTTGGACTCACCCTGTATTAGAAAATTTTAATTTCAAAATTTGATTCGTATGAAAAGCCCATGTCCCACTGTAAAAATTTTTATAAAAATTTTTTTATAAAAATTTTTATAAAAACGATGTGACGTCATGAACCATAAAAGTATTTTTAAGGTATGTCCCACTGTAAAACTTTTTGTAAAAATATTTTATAAAAACTGGATGTCAAACAGCGCGCGTTTGACAAAACAAACAAAAACAAAACGAAAGTGAGGTTAGTGTTGTGATCGAAGCGTTTGGTTTGCTGTTGAAATATTTTTACTCGTTCTAGTTTTCGCGTTTTATTTTATCATAGTATCTATACCTATTATAGTAATGGAAAGTGAGAACGAAGACTTACGTCACGTTGTTTTCGTCAGAATATCGCGCGCAAATTCAAATTGTCAGTGAGTTGGGCTAAGCGCCGACACCTATTTTACGTGACGTCATCAAAATAGAAGTACCATAAAAATATTTTTACCAGACGTCATTTTTATAAAACTCCGTGCTGTCACACTGTAAAAATCGTTTTTATACAAATTTTTATAAAAAATTTTATAAAAATTTTACAGTGGGACATCGGCTAAATACATAGCCAATGTATCATGTTTTAACTCTATAAAAATACTTTAAGCACGAAATATAAAATCTAGTGTACGTTCAAACCATGGGAATATGCTTCATCATGAAGCTATAAATCAAAATCAAGAATTAAGGCGCCATATTTACCAAGCCGTAGATCAGTATTTAGTATATTACTACATGATTACGAATAATAAAGCAGTCCGGGAAGGAAAAATGGAAAATGTGAATTTCAATCCCACGTTTACTTGTAAACGTTTTCAAGCCGCTTCTTTCTGCAATAAACTTATTGTACGGTAGAATTTACTGCATGGCTCTACACACAGATCTTGAATTCTCATGAAAATTGAGGATAGCATTTTCTGTTTTTTACATTATATTACATTTTATTAACCACCTAGAAAATAACGTTAGTTATTTGCCACTAAACACAAAACAAATATGTATTATGTAGGTTAAGGAATATTGCAGAAAGTAATTATATTGGCATCATTTTTACATTGCATTCCAGTTGAAAAACACAATAATTATCAATGATTGCTTACAGCAATAAACATTTCATTTTATACAGTTGTCTTGACATCAGTGCTATATAAACAGTTACGTAGGGTGCTTTGGATGATAATATACGAGTAGGGTGGAGACAACCTTTGGCCATATAAAAGTTCTCTTTCTACTTCTAATATTAGACATTTTGATGATTTATTGTTGTTACTTACATTTGATAAGTGAGAAACAAAATTCAAATTTTAGTATCATTGACTGTGTAGGCTTTCCTGATTGGTTCTATTGTAATATTCGAGTAACGTTAGATTAAATATTTTCTAATGCAAGAGCCATAAAACTGCACGGTTTCTTAAAGTGAAATGTGCTGTATTATTTAAATTTTCAAGCCAGGCAAAGACGCAAAATATTTTAAGGGGCACCTTGTAGCCACCAAATTGGAACATATCCGAGAGAAGTACAATTCGCACTACCACAGTATGTATATTGCCTCATTGTAATTAATATTGTCATGTATTCGCGTAATTATTTACACTTGAAATGATTCCTAAAATTATAAATAATACAAATAAAATATAAAGTCATTTTTAAAACAAATAAAAATATTCTATACTCTTTTTAATGCTAAAGACAAAACTGATGATTTGCTAAAATCAAGTATTTATAAATTAAATTGTTCACATTGTAATTCAGTCTATACAGGGTGATTCAAAAATGGCGCATAAGCTCTTCAGTACGTTGTAGGGGACGGTTATTTGAATTGTAGAAAAATCATAAAAAAATTTTAGCTGCTACATTTTTGTAGTTAACAACGAAGAAGTAAATTATAGATTTGGCAACACGGGTGCAGCTATGTAGTATATGAGTGGCTTTTATTTCCTTTCATTTACATAGTGAGCTTATTAAAAGTTTCAAACATCGTTGCCACATATTTTTTTCAAACAACTTGGTACAAAAATATCAATTTTGAAAGCTAATATTTCAGGATAATGAGGTGTTATGAGCATTTTATTTATTACCCACTATGAAAAAATACTTAAATTATTTAGATGAGAAGTTACATGAATTCCAAGTTGAGTTCTCAACTTAACTTCTTCATTTCTCAGCATATTAGCGGCTAAGAAATTTTTTAATATTTTTCCTACGCTACAATTATTATTCCCTACAACGTACTGAAGAGCTTATGCGCCATTTTTGAATCACCCTGTATAGGTCAAAGAATTAGAAACTTCAGTATTAGGCAAAAAGAACGTAGAGTCCGTTTTTTTTAAAGATCCACCACCTGTTGATTTAAGTTGGTATAACAAAAAAAAATTGAAATTTTTGGTAATTTCAGTCTATGTGTGGTAATATTGATTCAAACATCAATCAAAATGTTCTGTCAATTTATGCGTGCGCATCACTACATTTCAAAATTCAAATTTAAATTTTTAAGAATTAAAACAAAAAGAAAAGAAGACTAGGCACTCCAATATAAGATTTATTTTTATTGATGAAAACCGGAATTACAAAAACAATTCTGCTACTAAATCTTGGACTATTGACAACCTTCCCAAGAAAGATTAAAAATTAAGGAAAGCAGAAGGTATACAGTGCCCCATGCAGGGTGTTCTGAGGTGTCTTAGATACATGTAGTTTGCTTTTAAGATTCAGAAACAGGGATTATCTATTTAAAGACTGAATTAATCAATCAATTAATCAATTAATTCCAGCTCTACATTTGATAGTTTTGAAACTGTTCTTATTTTTAACAATGAACCATATCATTCTGTCCGTTTGGATGAACCTCCAATACGTTATTCCAACAAAACTGCAATGGGAAATTATTTAATAAAGTGTAACGTTCCATTTGAACTTACATGTACAAAAGTTCAATTATGGAAGTTGATAACTAATTTAGGATAAATAAACAATTTTATGTTCAAAATACACCGCCAATCATAGTTGGTAATCTATTGAGGCCAAGATTCGGATTTAGATTCAATTTTGAATTTTTGATCCATATCTCTTATATATTAAGATGATTCAGAGTTTTACATCGTAATCTGATTCTGAAAATAATCCTAATTATTCTAATTTGCCTGAATAATTTTTTTTCTATTCTTACCTCTAATTATTTCAACCATAAAATTATAATACTTCATATTAAATCGAGCGAATTTACATAAACTCAGCATACTATATCCACTTAAATCAACAATACATATTTAACAAAATATATGAAAATAATTCTTGTGAAAAGCACTTGTCAAAATTAACCATTAAATTTATTAGTCCTAGCCAGACTTTAAAAATTACTAAAAAATATCACCAGCAACGTTGCCAAACATACTTTCGAGAGAAATTGCAAGGTTGGTGGTTCTTTATAAAAAACAGACTTTATCTGTTGTTAAAAATATAAACATGCACATAAATCAAATTATGCCAAACATTTGTTAGAACAAAATGACACATTAACATGTAATAATACAATTAAATGTTTACACTTTTCTGATAAAAAAAATAAATTAAATATTTTGGAAGCTTTTGAAATTTATAAACACACAAAAAACAACATACCTTTAATGAATGAGCAAATTGATCTTTTAGATTCTCCTTTACTGAAGATTTTGGAATAAATATCTTTTTAAAACACTAATAAGCGACTGACCTCCAACGGGTTGACTGGGGCCAGCTGCTTCACGCAGTGTTAAAATAATAGAATCAAGCAGTTACTATATAAATCATTTTGCATTTGTTATTAAATATCTTATATGCTTTTGACAATCGCACATTGATGCCGAAATAAGTATAAAGCAAAATAAATATTGTTATTCCAGTTAAAATCGATATTTTATTTGATATTTATATTTCTTAGACTCTCATTTACTGGCAATTTTGGAATAGAAGATGTCTTTAATGGATCAAGTAGTTGCTATATAAATCATTATTCATTTATTATTAAACATTTTATATTATCCTTTTGACAATGACACATTGGTTTATTTTATTTAATATTTATTATTTCTATAATTACCTATGCATTTTAACAAAGTACCGCTTGAGAATGTCAATAAAATATACGCAGATGCCCATTTAAAAATAAAATGTTCAATATCGCGGCTAAAATCTAGTAGGCCCTGAAAATGGATTTTATCATCCACCCTGTATACCTATATATTCATTAACATCTTTGTCTTTATAGTCCACATTAGGGAAAATCATCGCCGCTATGAATTGATAGTAAAGGGTTTGTTGCAATACAATGGGTGGTATGATACAGTACGCGACTAAAACGGAAAATCGTTTTAGAATTCCACAAACATGGAAACAATAATGGCTAAACTACAATCAAATTATCTAAAAACGGTTTACAATAATGCAATATATAACAATAAAGGTAATAAGACGGAAGGGCATTGTAGTTTGACCTCACAAGTTGTATTAGAAGTAACGCAACTTCCCAATACCACGTTGGGGAGGAGTACGTGATTAAACTACAATATTTTAGCCACAAAGCCGTTCTAGTACGAGCCTTGTAGGAAAACTCGGAACCGCAATTCGGAAACCCACGAAACTCACTCGTGCACGAAGAAGTGCACAATGCACTTTCTAGACAACGCAGAATATTATATTAGAGGTAATACAGTGTTCTCTCACACAATAAAAGTTGAACCTATCCAGTTCTAGTGAATGTAACAATCACCAGTCACCTATTCAGTTTTATTCGCCCTTAATTAACCCTGTTCTCTTAAAATATTCCCTACTAAAACTAAGTGTCATAACATATTATTTAATACACAAAACAATAAATCATAGCGACATGTTTATGTCTATATTTTCTTTAACAATGGAATGTAGTGGCATTAAAACACGTATACTGTGTGTTAGACAGTTTTAAATTAAAATAAAATTTCATATATTAATACCATTGGAAACATTAAAGCCAATTTGTTGTAAATGACAGATATTTTAGCTAAACCAATTTTGCAAGTATATTTCTACAAAAATTTAATAATAATCAATGACAAAACGGTTATTCGGAAGGGCACTGTCCAATTTCAACGGCGTATTCCTCAATAATTAAAATAAGATAAGTTATGGTTAGTAATGATTACTTGACTGCACTGTTGAAGACGGTGCTATAGGGAGATTGGTGTAAGGTGTCTTATATTTAATGGTTATCTTTAGTTTGAGATGCAGCATTAAAAATTTGCTGACGAGTTTCTGAAAAGTTTAGGGTTTTCACTAAATTACATGCAAAAATTTAAACAAACTTCAGCAATGTCATTCTATTTGTTGTGAATAAAATTGTTAAATCTTGTTAATTAGTAAATATTAATGAATTTATAATATATTTACAATGAAAAATGACGAAGGAATGTTCACCCCATCCGAAATTAAAGAAATCGTGAAAAATACGGAACTTAAATTTAATTATTAAAAATTTTGTTTTTCCGCAACCGTCTTAAAAGTGATCACTTTTAATACCAAAAACGGACATTGAAGTTGATGTTTTTGTTATTAGTAAAAAAATGTGTGTGTTGCTAAGCAACACTTTTACTTCCTAGGAAGTAAAAGTACTACTTTTACTTCCTAGGAACTTTTACTTTTAACTTTTTTGGTTAAGATTTTGGTTTCTTATGTGAATAACATTTATTTAAGAAAAACACTACAAAGATATTAAACAAAGAATCACATAGATTCCGAATTAAATAACACAAAAATTATAAGTTATAACAATAAATTAATTTCTTATTTCAATGTTAAAAGTGCAATTTGAGGATCCTTGAAAATTGAATAAACCTGCACTTTCAACAATCTTGACTTTTTTAGAATTATTAAGATCACTTTGAACATCTACAATTACAGTTTTAGTTGTATCTTGAATAGTCGATTCTTTTCCAGGACTTCTTTCTGCTCTAGGAAGTGTTTCCATGTCATCGTAATTAATTATGCTAGTATTGTCACTGATGCTACCACTTGTGCTAGGTTGATCCAGTACCAATATTTTTTTTGCAGTATCGTTCTTGCTTTTTAAAGAATATTCGACGTATCCTTCTGCCACAGTGCTTGATTTCCAACCACCATGTCTTTTAAGACACTTGAGGTCACCGCCAGCATCTACCAGAAACGTGGCAGAAGTTCGTCGTAAGCAGTGGCCTGTAAATTCTTTCGCATTATCTAAATTTAAAAATTTTGCGATCTCTTGTGGAACACTGCTAATCTTATGAATTCCTACTACTAATCGATGACATATTCCAATTTGGTATTTTACAAAAAACCGTTGTTCTGCAAAGTTTGGCGGGCGAAGGGTCACATATTTTCTGTAAATATTTAAATAGCTATCCCCCATCACAGTAAATGATCTAGCCTTATTAGTTTTAGTGTTAGGAATTTTAATCAGTACGACTGATTTAAGATCTTCAATATCATTAATCTTTAAATGTAGTAACTCGTCGCAGGGACAAGCTCCAGCAACACCCAAAATTAATATAAAAATAGTTATTTTTTATACAAGACGATAAAATTATATTTTATCGATAAGCGGAAAGTGTTAATTCACGAGCGATGAAATCGCGAGTGAATTAATTTTCGCGAGTCGATAATTAAATTTTATCGTCGTGTATAAAATTCTAATTTTTGCTATAGCAGATGTTAAAAAAATAAGAAAAATTTGTAAAAAAAACAATTAAAATTAGATTATATTAAACCCGAAAATCTCAGTAGCAAAGGTTTCCATTCGGTTTCCAGAAAATTAAAGTACTTTATCTATCCTTACGGTTAAAGTGTTACTTTATCTACCCTTGCGGTTAAAGTAATACTTGATCAACTATTTTTAGTCGTTCAAAGCACACTTTAACATCTGCTCTAGAAAAAATTATTTTTTTCTATAGCAGATGTTAAAGTGTGCTTTGTTCGACTAAAAATAGTTGATCAAGTATTACTTTAACCGCAAGGGTAGATAAAGTAACACTTTAACCGCAAGGATAGATAAAGTAGTTTAATTTTCTGGAAACTCCATGGAAACCGAATGGAAACCTTTGCTACTGAGATTTTCGGGTTTAATATAATCTAATTTTAATTGTTTTTTTTTACAAATTTTTCTTATTTTTTTAACATCTGCTATAGAAAAAAATAGAATTTTATACACGACGATAAAATTTAACAAAATATAATTTTATCGTCTTGTATAAAAAATAACTATTTGTACTCACTGCCTGGAAAAAGACATTCTGCGAATGCTACCGACGAAGCGAAATGTCAATTTCCCAGTCTACTCAACCGGGAAAAATAGCAAAAAGCACTGGCCCTCTCAAACATATTACAAGAACATCGTTGTAATAGTAGTAATTAAGTTTAATTTATAAAGTACTATTTCCGCGATTTTCATTCAATAATATTTACAAATAAAATCAAATTATATCTATGTTAAAAATATTTGTGAGCGCCATCTATTGGAAGCCGAAATGACAAAGTCAAAAACTAATATAACCCTACTTTTTTATTTACACTCGTAATTCCAAATAAACTGGAGTTTTTAATTTGTCAATCGTATTTTTGTTCCTTACAAAAAAATGTTGTACAAACCTTATGCGAGAATGGATGGAACATCCATGTTTTTGCGCGAATGCACGGATCGTGCATTCGCGCAAAAACACGCTCATGCAGGAAATTCATCTTCCTGCATTTGGTTTGTAAATAACTATTGTTGTTTATGGTTGCTACAGATAGTATCATATCGCAGCCATTAATTTTGCAATTGGTCGGTTTGCAATGAACAAGAAGGTATATTCGAGAAACCGCCGTGATTGGTTCATTTTAAAAAAAATCTTAAACACTATTGGTTCATTACATACGAGTGATATAATATTTACAATACTATTATATACAGTCAAAGGTTGTTTTCTTCGTTTATGATTCGAGAGTGCTGTGTCTATTTTTCACTTCTTTTGTAACAGTGTAAAAATCGATAGAAATAGTTATAATCCATTCAGGAAACTCCCGTGACGTTAAAGTTACATTCAGTTGGTTAGTATCAAAATCCCTATTAGGGTGTTGGTAATTGTTATATTTGATATTGGCCCCACTTCAAATTTAAATTTAAATCTTTTGTTTGGTGTTTACTTTGACATTTGAATTATTAAAGAATTTTGTGATCAATTCTATAGATTAATAATTCATAGTAATTAATCATCAAAATATGAATGTAATGGATGAAATGAAGCAAGAAAGACATCTACTTTCAGCTAGAGAAAAAGAAGCTGTATGTAAATATTGTATAGAGCGACAAGAGATTAGTCCTCAATTAAAAAAATATAATATTTTTGAAAAAGCTGCGTATATATTTTCAGTAAGCTTTACATTTTTATCCTTACAAACCAATTTTCCTATCCTTCATCTCCTTCCTTACAGATTAGTGTAACGCAAGTTAACGAAATCTATACAAAGTTTGAAAATGGTGAAGACTTGGAAGACGCAAAAAAAGGTGGAAGAACAGCCTCAAACGTTGATGATTATAACAGAGTAATGAGAAATCATACCTTTACCAATATTCCTCCAATTATTATTATTTCCTTAATGGAATCTGATTCTGAAAATGATTCTGATGAGGAGTTTCTTTTTTAATTCTTTCAATGTTTCGAATTTCACCTAATTGCAATAAAATAAATGTCCTAATCAACTTGAATTTTCTAGTTTAATGTAATCCGTATTTCTGAAATTATTTACATTTACGTTTACTATGTTCTATGAAAAGCATCTTTAGAATTTAACAAAATGACAACTAATTTACCATAACCTTACAACGTTTGACACTCTTGACCGTTAAGTACAGTCAGGTGTATATCAGCAGGCTTTGTGTGTATCAGGTACACTCAAAATTTTCCAATTGGCACATTAAACGTCACGGATGTTTTCTGATTCTACTTATATTTACTTATAAGTCGCGGAAGTAACTTTTTAAAGTAAGGAGTCGAATACAGAATTTCTAAGGAAATCCTTTAATAATAACTTCACTTACGTGTATCGTACAACATTTTATTTCATTACTGTAACAGCGATTTCTATTATTTGAATATTTATTTTCTTTTTATAAAACGTCAGTTAAATTATTTCAAATTTAACATCCCCGGCTAATTAGAAATAGATAACACTTCCTGTCCTAGGACTGTAATGTACCATTTCCCGGAGTTAACTTACTAACGTAAAGTAGTATAATATATAGCGGAGAGCATGAAATAAAAATAATAAAGGTAATAAATTACGTATAGAAATACACTACAGAACGTAACACTTATCCACAGACATATACGTACGTTTTTCAATATCGTTATTCTAACCGCAAGTCAAAGTTGTAGACTCGAGCAATTGCACAGTAGGAATTTCAATTTCAATCTATTCCAATGAACGTGGTCGAGTTTTATTAGTATTGTCCTTCATTTTGTTATCCTAAAAAATAGTTACAGTTCTTACATACAATATTTAAGGAAGTGGGATGATCGGAACACCACCTGTTAGAAATTTGGGAGATTTAGAAACAAACTGCTTCCTTCTAATTTTGAAGCTCATTAAACACATGCATTATCAAGAAAGAAATACTATTGCAAATCAAGTAGCGTGCACCTATATATTCTTTGTATCGACCTGCACTACGACCTGCATCAATTTTGTCGCTGTTCGTGGTAAATTAAATATTATACATAAAAGTGCCAACAATTTTAAATTCTTGAGAAACAATTTTAGTTCCAATCGTCCAAGCCCTGAAGCGCTTGCAATGCTTTATTGCGTTAAAATTACACAGGAGATCAAAAGTTGCATAGACTGCGTGAAAATGCCGATGAATACCAATCACGTTCATGCATAATCGATTCAGAAATCGATGCAATTACTCAACAGAAAACTTCGTTCTTCTATAAGAGAGACTCAATGGAGAAAGAAGGCAAAAGTATTAGACCACTCTCGGCGTTATGCAAATGCAGGGAGAACAGGAAGTGGTCGATGGTAAGTCACCATATGGTCAGAGCGCCGCTTGCAAGGGCACTGAACGAAAGCGTACACTAGAATCGGACAGCATATGAATATTCAAGCCATGTGAACGACTTAGCAAAACAATAAGTAGCGAATGGCTTGTGCAGATGACGCGCGACTTTATATGATGTCGTTCCGCACTGGGATGCACGAGACCGATGCCACGCATAAAAGTTTGCAAAAAATTTCCGCGAACGAACATTTTATGTAATATTGCAATTGTAGCTATTTATTGCCATCATAATGTATGTGTTTTATGGGGTTTTCGTATGCTGCAATGAATTATATCGTGCGTATCCAGAGTTAAAATTGAATCACAACAATTTTAAATTGGTTAGCCTAAGAAAAATACTGAACGTACCGGCATAAATATATTGCTCCAACATATTACACCGAAGCGGGAAAACCACAACACAAGGGCAATGATATATTTTTCTCTTACACGGTCTATATTGTTTTCAGTAATACGGCATTATATTTTGCTGGTAGCGTGTGAACAGCACGATCACGAAATAATATTCCAGTCACCCACGCAGAAAGCATAATCCGCAAGGCGACAATAACCTCAAGCCTCAAGTTCTTATTCAACAGCTTCCAATACATTATTTGCTAAAAGAACTCCACTTCGAAGGAAACCGGAACTAGAGTTCAATTCTGCTCTGCTCTGACATCTTGTCGTTTGGAGATTCTCTCACGGATGCAGCAGCAATTGCCCCTGTTTCTGATGCGGTAAAACATACTGACCTGTCGGTTCAATATCGTTACGTCCGGAAAATTTAATACCAGCGTCAGATATGGATAAGTTGCATGCATGCAAATTATATGTTTATAATAACCTAGGATACCATTTTTAAATTATTGCCTGACATTGTGTACCAACACCGATGATTGATTACTGAACCGTCAATGTGGCTATTATATTATCGAGGTATCGGTAAACTTTGATTTTCTCATTTATATCGTGCAATACTGCATCATCTTGTATCTATTAAGAATATTAATTGTCGTCATTAAAGTAACATCCTAACGCCTAATATGTAGGTATCTCTAGATAACTAAAGACAACTCTAGAAAATTAAAATAGCGACATAAGTACATTCATATAAGTAGTACGCATTTCCAAAATATGCCTATCTGGTAGGTAGGTAGGTACTGTATATTTTCAGTTAACTATGAAACAGAAACTATACAGCTACAATATAATCTTTCGGAAACGTACAGTAATGCATCACCGATAATGTACGTGTTATGCTTTGACACCTTTTATAGAAATTAAGTATATCATAAGCATAACAATAATTGTTTCATGATTAATAAATTAGAAAATTTATATATGCTCAATTTTTTAAGGATCACTAGTTAATATTTCTTATTCGATATCCTCAACTTAGAATAACCAAAGTATGTACATGACAAGTTTAAGTCGACTATTGAAATTCCATTAAAAGATATATATAGGTATTCAAATGGCTGCAAAATTGCAGTGCGGTTAGTTTTGCTGCATTTGAAGCTAGAGCAGCGTGTTACAGCAGCCGCCCGTTGGCGTTCGCGTTGGCATCTCGCACATAATTCAATGGCATTAATGCAAGGATGATTACGTTTGTCATCGCTGGGTTTGATAACAATGAAATGATAGTTTCCAGAACAAGCGGTTGTTGAACTAAACCATGCGGTTATTGTTAATAATATGATGCATCACATTCCACTTAATAGTGGTATATTCCCGTCGAAATATTGTGTACAATATTACGTATGCAACTTAGTAATAGTACCTGTAGATAGTACATACTAGCATTTGCCAAATTATTTCAAGGATTCATTTTACCTCATTCCTCAACCCTACACTAATTTGAAATTACAGATCAAATAAACCACACATTTTATTATTAGAAAACATACACAACACAACGTTGACGTAAAGCCTTCTACTTAAACACGCAGTTAATATTGTATTAATTGATAATGATATCTACAAATACCAATAATATAAATTACAGTTATTAATAAGCACCTACTGTAAAGTTCAAAATACCTGTCGGTGATATCTATATTTCAAGAGATTGCTAAAACCTAAAACTATTGATTTATGGCAGCTAAACAAGTATGTAAATGTTTGCTGTAATCATCATCACATGCAACACTGTTTGACAGAAGAAAATTGTAAAGTAATAGAGTGAGTAGAGTGAGTCATCATTTACTGTCAACCCAATTATTATTATTAACCAAAGCCAAAATAATTTCAATAAACCTAATATGGAAGTCACGCTATTTATAAGTATATTAACCAACATATTATTTTCTATAATCACTGGCCTCAAAAATTTGGTTTTCTAAATAAGTATTCGTCTCAACGTTCACCTAATTTTGCACCATTTCTTATCTTTTAATAATCCATGAGAAACACAAGTAGCTACCAACCTCGGTAAAAAGCAATGCGATAGTTTTGTTCATATATTAATTTAAAGTCAACCTATTTTAGGTTAATTAATTAACGTTCGAGAATAACACTGACTATAATAAACAAAAAATAAACAATCATAGCCGCTACGCTCTAAAGAAAGAGTAAATATTCATAGATGAACCTTAGCGTCACTTGGCACTTCATATAGAGAAACGCAATGAGTGGCGTTACATTAGTTCATATCTTGATATGAAATCAAAATTCAAGTTTTGTATAACAAAAAAGTACAAAAAGGGTCTGTCTTCGGTACACTGATATAAAAAATATGAAAGAGGGCGCCGAAATTGCCAGACGCCAGAAATTTACATAGTACAGCAAACACGCAACAAAAGAAAAGCTTTCTCATGAATGTTAGTTCTATATAGTATGTTATAGAACAACAATCGGCGCCATTTGCACGCAGCTAGCGCAGCGTTACCATCTCTTTACTAATTCAGTTGCACTGATTAAATACAAAGATGAAGTCGCGGCGTCACAGTGACGACATCTGTAGGGGATTGCACTGCCACCCCATAGGCGTTGGCGCTGAAAGCATAAACTGATACATTTAATATAATTATTTATAATGAATTATTGTAAACGCAAATGCGGGTCAACAATAAAGCGTTGTCAGGAAATTGCTGCTTCAGTGTGCGAAAGGGAGGCTACTGATGGTTTAAAATGCCATTGTTTTCAAAAATACATAGAATGTGCCACTCCACGAACACACACAAACACACAATGAAGTACTTTAAGAGGAAATGAAATGTGAATAGCAATAAGAAACTTAAGAATTCTTATCAAAACTAGCACAAAAACATTTTACAAACTGTTATGAACAGCTCGTTTTCAAGAATAAAATTATCTGTATCTTTGTAAAAAAATTTGTTTCGGCAGAGCGATGCTACATTGACACAACAAAGTGAAAGCGTAGAACTGATGAAATATTGAAAAAAACGACTTATTTGAGATTCCCCGAAACAAGCTTTCTGACTCACACCCCCTTCCTTCTAGCTAGCACTGCTAAATACAGTACACTAGTTTCTCCTTACGCTAAAAATGATTAAATGCTGCTTTTGCAAGGTAAGTATTTATAGTTTTATAAAATGTTTCCGAACCTCAAGTTCACTACATAATATGTACCTAGGCATACGTAATTGAAAATGTGCTATGAACCGGTAGTTAGTTCTTTTTGCAGAGCAAACAATCAAAATTATATAATTATTGTCTTCTATACTACCGCATTTCCATGGACATACTGAAACGGAAGCAGTAAAAGGATCTGTATGAAAATCAGAAAATTTACATTTTTGCAAATTTCACTAAACATTTTAATTTCTAAAAATTATCGATTAGAACGTTAACAAGATGGTAATTGTGGGAAAGTGGTTGAAAAATTGAAACAAAATGTATCGCGCAACTGCAATTTCTCAATAGATAGAACATAAAAGTGTCATATATGCAAATACAGAGACAATTTACGAACTCCCAAGTACAAACAACATAGTTGTTTATAGCTTTACTTATACATGTGGCTAGTAAAAAGTTGTTTTAATGGCCGGCATTTATAGATTCCAGTAGTTTGTCCAGCACATTTTTTGGTAACGTTAGTCTGTTATAAACCAGAAGTATACTCGCTTTGAGATAACAAGTTAATTACGTCATAGATTACAAGATCAACGGTCTGCACTACCAATAATATAAAACAAAAGGTGCATTCGTTTAATATTTATGGTGTTGGAGTGGTTAAGGTGCTGTTAACAGTCACGTGATGAAGGTGAGTGCACATTAAATTTTTGAAAAAACCAACGGTTATCTTTCACGGTGTCAGTTTTTAGAGAGTTTTTGAGCACTATACGCTAGAGTATGCTAACGCTAACGGTAACGTCTTTTCTAGGCAACATACTGTTTTGCTAAGCAACATATTCTTTTGCTAAGCAAAGACGTTAGTGTTAGCGTTAGCGGTGCTCAAAAACTCTCTATTGTTTTACGTAACTTCCTACAATGAATCAAGGAACTGCAGCTGCTGTCATGCATTTTACACATTCCATGTTTTTGGAAGATACTGGTGGAGAAGACGATAAATATATGCATTTTGGAAAAAGTAGACAATTATGCACAACTATGCAAACATAAACCAATGTTCCTACCATAGGTGATAGATTTGCCGTTCCTACACACTATATTCAATATAAGTCAATTAATAAACGTCAAAAAAATATGCACCAAAGAACTTCTGTCGCAGAGGTGATGTATATGGAGCTAACACACAACATACAGCACCACAATTAACGAACACCTATATACACTCTCCACTTTTTACACCGCTGTGAATATAACCGAACGGTAAAACTGCACATTGTGTTAAAAGCATTAATCGAGCAGTTTAAACGAACGCACCAAAAATATATCAAAAATGTAATGACAAAATAATACATTTTGCAAATTATTGCTGAGCGCGTTATTGACAATTTGAAATATAAATTGTTTGAAACTGCATGACGTACAAGCATTATGCTGTGACGTCATGAAATTTACTGATGACGTGCAACCTGTTACCTCAAACGGACTATTATACATTTATATTTGTTATTGCATGTATATTTATTTGTTGCGTCTTGAATTTTTTTGTATTTTATATCTCTATTGGTAACATTTTATTTTATACTGTATTTTTAATATGTATTTATACATTATGTTCGTTATGTTCAACGCCACTGGTATTTGAATTTGAATAAATATCTATCTATCTATCTATCTATAGTCTATATGCGCCATTTTCCTACTTTTCTTCTCACATTTTATATTAACTGTTTCAATATTTCACAATGTTAATGCAGAAATTGAAATTGACAATTGTAGTAATAAGGACAGACAATAACTATGTTTTAATTTTTTCTAATAAAGTTGTAATGTAACCCCAGAATATTCTGTGGTAGAACGCTGCTGTCATAAATTATTCCAGATGAAGACGTATTATTTGTTTAGCAAACCAAACAGACCACTAAATCAAAGGCCAATGTACCTTCAAGTTGATACTGGGTAAACTCGCCATAACTAAGTGTCAAAATTTTGATGACTCGCGTTCAAATTAACAACCTATTGTAAAGTACAAGCAAAAAGTAATAAGCAAATATAAGTGGTCATGGTTATAATCCCGATTAGGTGCATTACCAACATCAATTCATTCTTATATAATTTAACGAGAAGAGCAGTTTTTTGCTTGCTTTGTGAAAAAATAATAATGGAGTTTCGGCATCCTTACATTCCTGAATTGCATTTATTCCTGTTAAGTGCTTCTAATTATAGATTAAGGAAAAATTATTTACAGTTATATTTGTATAGGTATTTATGTAAAAGCCATGTATGAATTAATACGTTACTAGGTATACTTCAATATGGTAAGTCATAATTAAATCAATGTAAGCAGACACAAACATGCAAATACAGTAGCTAAGTAATAAAACATTATTTATGCGTATTTAAATTTCAAATGAATACCTAGTTTAAAAAATAAAATTGCTTACATTCCATGAAATGCCTACATGTTTTGGAAAATAAGGTATTCTGTTAATTTCTGGAAACAATTATTATTCTAAAATATCCAAAGGTGGGTCAGATCATATTAGCATGAGTTATTTTGTGAAATATTAAATATTCTTGTAATTACTGGAACGTATAGTGCTTTTAGTAGGTAGTACAACTTCACTATACACCTACTGACCTACGAACTACGTAACTCACCTTTGTAAGTTATGTAGGTACCATAATATACTTATTAGTTATTTGCTACTTTAAATAAATTTTGATATGCATATGATTTGTTTACCAATATTAATTAAGCATTTTTATAAGATTCAAGAGTGAAACCGACAGCTCGTTGTAAAAGCAGCTAAATTGTTCTACGCAACCATGTCCCGCTAGAGGTGCTACTGATTCGCTTACTGATTTATATCATCAGTTGAGGTCGCACTGCATGCTGCAAATGAAATATCTTCCCGGTAAACAAAAACGACAACATCCGCCCATCCATTATACTAATAAGGGTGTAAATCCCGGTGGTTAGCGAGTGGCTACCGCCATTGCGCGCCAGCTATAGCTGAAGATGTCAGGGGCAAACAATTTATTGATACCGTTAATTATAAAAGTGTTACGTTTTTGCCCTATTACAACCCTAAACATCCTCTTCACCTTCTCGAATCGTTCAATCCCATGTTCCCTTACAATATCCGCAATAAAAATTAAAGCTTAAATTCAATGAGGAAAAAACTGCTTCGTTGTTAATTTTATAATTGAACATCTGCTCAATTTTAATAAAAGAAGCGGACCCGAAAGCACAAAAATTATTGTTGTACTTAAAAACTTTATTGCCAATTAAAAAATGAGAAACCGATGTCGGAAACCCTTACAAAACGAATATATTTTGAAGTTAATTTAGTCCATTATATCGATATATAATTATCGAGAAAGAATATAATACCCAATTTAATAAGACAGATACCTATGTGTTTTCTCACTTGGCGGAAAAATGTATCAGATATTATTTCTAACTTGTATTTTTAATATTTATGTAATACTAAACATTTTATTAATTTTGTTTATAAATATAAATAGTGCTGCCGCCGAGAACGAGAAATTTCTCGTCTCGTCTCGTCTCGTCTCGTCTCGTCTCGAAAATTCGAGACGAGAGTGTCTTCATTTCTCGTCTCGCTTTTTCGAGACGAGACGAGAAATGGGGTGGCGAGAAACGAGACGAGACGAGAAATTCTCGCGAGACTCTCGCCATTTTAAGGATGTGCGGTAAAGCCATTATTGTGGCATATGAAAAACCTAACGTTAAAAAAGTAGCTGCTATCATTAAATAATTTGTAATTTCGGCAATTTGTTTTTAATTCTCGCAAAGGTCTACGATCCTAAATGCTTTTTTACCTTACCATCTGGCAAAGTATCTTTATTTGTTTTAATAAAGCAGTAAAATGAAGTAACTATAATATTATCTCTGTGGTTTGGCAATAATTTCACTTCCACTTGTTTGAGTTTTTTACTTACACGAGTTACACTCTACTGATTATTTTACATTTCTGCATTACAGAGTTATCTCTAAAATTTTCCAAATACGAATAATTTCATTTTTTCTTGAATTCGTAATTAACAAAACACAACAAACTGTTATCGATAACACTTCGAGAGCGCGAGAAATTTCGAGACTCTCGCGCGAGAAACGAGACGAGACGAGAAGCTGATACCGCGAGACGAGAGGGACTCAATTTCTCGTCTCGAAATTTCGAGACGAGACGAGAGTCATGTTATTTCTCGTCTCGTCTCGTCTCGCGGCAGCACTAAATATAAATATAACCTGCAGAAATGCTTTACGTTTACTTTCTATTTTAGGCTGAAGAAGAGTACATTATACGTACTAGAAATGGTTGGTTGTCAAATAGTTTAGATGTACAGACTACAGAAAAACAAATTTTCCGTTATATTAATTGCATGCTATTATTACCATTATAGTTAGTCATCACGCTACAATAATACTACTGCTGGAATTATTATCACATTTTACAATACGTACAATATTCATATGCAACACTATTATTAATGGAAAGGGTAATAACAATAATTTCGCAGTCTGCTGATAATTTCCGATGATATTTCAGTCCGTTTAATATAATTCAAAATGAAATATGAAAATATTAACAACGCCCGCAGGAGTGTGGTCCATAAAAAATTATACTAATGTGTGAAATGCGTAATCTGAATCCTATTACAGTCAGTCTCACACACACTATAATTAAATAATTATACAGTTATAGGTATGTTGGCTATAATTACGACTTGTCATAGAACTACATATTTGCTATAAATCAAACACTCCTTTACACTTTACTCGAATATTTTCTAACTTCCAAAACGTGTTAAAAATAAAACTAAATTTCTAGCCGTGTAGATACGGCAACATTTTATTAACCCAACTTTTAACTAGGTACTCTGTAGGAAACAGTAACTTACACTTAGCTAGTTAGCACTCGAAAAATATATTTCAAACAGCAGAATATTTACATGCAATGACGTAGAGTTCGGCAATAGCAGATACATTGAACTTACGTGTAATAAATGAGTTAAGATGTGTAATGATGTAAGATAGGCTCTGTCCTACAAAATAATACTAAAGGTTTTAGAGGGGAATGGTCGAAAATAAGTATGAATTGAAAATTTACTTGCTGGATATTTTATTTTTGGGCTTTAACGTTAGTGCAGGTATTCAATTATCTGGTATAATAAGCATATACAAGCATATACTACAGAACAAAAAATTACAACAATTGTGTAATGTAAGTTGAACATTGACATAAATTCATTCAGATTATACAAACTTTGTAAATTTAAGTAATTGTAAAAAATCATTTTTTAATGTTTGTATGTTTTCTAGTTGGCTGATGTCGTTTGCCAGCTTCCTATACAGAGTGCCCACTAAATGTATTACGGCATTACGTAAATTATACATATTCAGATAACTAAACATAAAGTTCATATAAACATGTGGTCTTCCATGCTTCCTTAAAAAAATATTCAACAATTTGTGTTTTATATTCATTGTTTCTTAAATATTCTCTAGCAGTAGTAATTAAACAAAAATAAACGATATACAATAATTAGTCCTATTTATAATTGTTCAAAATGACACCCTTGCAGTTCAATATAGGAGTTCACTCCCTGTTCAGATTAGATTAGATTGGTTAGTCTAACTTCAAACAGTTCTCAGGCCCAAATTATTAAAGTTAGACATATATTTTCCGAAGTTTCCTTTAGGAAGTTTTATTTTCTACAACTTTGGCCATAAGTAACAGTCTACAGTCGTGACACTATACCGCCTTCGTCTTCGAATAACCTGTCAAAGCCTGTGCCCGGGTAAGTGAATAATCCAGTATATACAGTGAGCACCAAAAGTATGGAACATACCAAATAAAACCGAAATAAATGTATTTTTATAAAAATCCCGAAACACGCCAATTTTCTTCTTTAAAAATACACATTGGAATGTTAAAATCATTTTCCGACCTTCATTTGTTTATAAATGATGACGTCATCAGTGTTTTTTTTAAATGTCAACCCTCATTTTTTTCGCGTTTTTGATACATCTTAGAATTGCTTAAATGGCTGTATAAAAATGTTGATACTTTACAAAAGAAAATTTTCGAGAAATAAATTATTTAATATTTAATAAACACATTCTTAACGAAAATATATAAATAATTATAACTAATTTTAATACACTTTTAAGATTCGTAATGCTCAGTTAACTAATCGTGGTATTAACGAATTATTTTTACCAATAACAATATTTACACCGACCGACATGAAATTTTATGTTGATTAAATAATTAATTTCTAGTGTTCGTTGTGATATTATTAAAATAATATAATGATTATTTCTGTTAAACTACTGTCACATTATTGGCACACAATTTTCACAATAATAAATAAGTCCCTCTTATAGTCGTTGGAAATAACGTAACATTCCTTGATTTTATTTGTTAAATTGAGTGTGCTATTGAGAAAAACTGTACAAGCAGCAAAGCTCAATTCCAACAACGTTACCTAATGCTATTATGCATTACAAGTAACATATTTCAACTGAGGCAATTTTTCGAAATAACTGTAAATAACAACAACACGACTTCAATATTCCGTTGTTCCACCCATTCTACAAACCTACATCCCCTTAAGACCTTTGAACTTTGTGCTTGCCAGTACCCACAATGCATGACCAGTAATGACAATATCCTGGTTTATTCAGTGAAAATTTTAAAGCAGAGAGGCAACATCATGAGAAAGATCGATTATCCATTATTTGTAAGTTCACAAATGCAGGCATGTAATTATTATATACATTTACTGACTAAATAAGGAAACTCCCACACTATATTCGTGGTGTTGGTAAACAATTTCCCTCGGAAATTAATTGCAATTGTATACAAGATGGTGCACCAAAATGTCATTTCTCGTTGCTGACGGGGGTTACTCAGAAAACAATTATATTTAACAAGTATTACATTAGAAAAAACCTGAAATACAAATCTGGAAAGTTCTCTCTATGAATATAGAGAAAAAACCTGAAATACAAATCTGGAAAGTTCTCTCTATGAATATAGATACTTAAGAATTTAAGATGAACTCTGAAATAATAATTAGGGACAGTAATATACAGAATATCCTCTACATGAATATCCTGTGTTACAATAATACCTAATAATAATAACAAAACAAAACAGGTCATATGCAGTTATATTCCGTACAGTACGAATCTGCGTGTGCTTAAAGTCCCAACGCGACGCTTTTCTTCCGATAATTGTTGTAAAATGTCATAGAAACAGATATAACCACCCACGGCAAAATACGCAAAATTGACGGAGCCCTCAAAGACCTATGAGAAACAATAAAGACGTAGAAGTGGATAACATCAGAAGTCAGATAACTTATAAGCCTTACCAAAGAGACAATCACGCAAATATTTAAACTTGGGTACCTATGATACGTCTAATAACAAAGGAGGAATTCCCACAGATTTGCAAAACGCCAAACAATACCAATTCCAAAGAAGTCAACAGCAAACTTATATGAAGACTTTAGAAGTGTAGAGCTTATTTGGCATACATAAAAGAATATAGGGTAGCTACTTTTAGGAACGTTACAGTGCAGAATAGTTACTATTAGACACAGTAGGATGGTACATAAAGGTTGAAAAAAGAAGTGGTTTATGATGTGCCCATTGTAGTATCGGGGTCAGAGTGTTATATTATAAATAAAGGACTGTAAATTAATAATTCGTCTAGTGAAGATTTTGCATGGTTAAAAGAAACTGATGAGGTATCATTTAACAATCGGAATCAGACAGGGTTGTCCTTTAACGACAATATTGTTGTATAAAGAGCGTCAACACATTATGATAGTGTATTCGAATATTGGATAGCATTCTTGGGAGCTCGACGGCAGCTAAGTAGGTACAGAAAAATACAAAAATTATGAAAAAAAAATCACCCTCTCCTAAGTGTGGGATCCCGCTGGTTAAAGATAATTTTACTTGGATAGTGTCAAAGAGTAGCACCACCAAATGTTATAAATCTAATTAAAAGGTATCTGAGACATGTTGATATGTCTTGGCGATTTTCAAGGAAACAATAGTTTTGAAAGATACCGAGGGTAGCTACTTTTCGTTGAAAACCCCGAAGTGTCGAATTTCAACGAGTTTCTTCCGAGTGACTTTTTCCAATTTTTCTACTATTGAATTTTTTTCTGAATTCCACATACGGATAATATCTAGGCAATTTGCAAAATGGAAAAAGTACAACGTGCAACTTAAGCGTGTAACCTTAGAAACGTACAGTTCCACATGTTAACAGTATACGATAAATAATGCACACAACAGCTAGTGTCAGCGTCACCCTCCACCAGTTAGCAGCTGACCAATAAAATTGCATATTACTTGACGCGAAAATTGTTTCACTAGCCTGTTGGTAATGGGTGGGGGTGACGCTACTGCTGTTATGAAGCTTCACGGCGCGTTAGGGTACGTTTATGTTGCAGCAACGATAACCGATAAACGTGGAGATAAGAACGAAATGAAGAAAATAAAACGTTGACATGTACCTGTTCATGTAGCGATAAGTGCGACGATATGCATTTATTTGTCTTTCTTCTTATAGCCTTTAGATGGATGTGGTCGCTTTGCTCTTATCGCCGCGTTTATCGGTTATCGCTGCTCCAACATGAACATACCCTTATACATTCACGCAAATTGCATAAGAAATAATAATGTGGGCAACCAAACATACATAATCCATGTTAAATAGCTAACAATCTCTATATGCTCCGTGTATGAGCGAAGAGGTGGATTGTAAACTAAGACACAGCACAGGTTAAAACCAAGTTAAAATAGAAAACAGTACCTTTTTAAGACGTTCTTAGGACCAATGATAACATTCTAGTTACAAGGTAGTTGCATGTTGCTCTTACCTGGAAAGCAGAAACATAAATTAATTATGCAGTTTATCAAACCATAAATAACTGCAAGCATCAGATGGTTAGGTTAATACAAAATTTTTAATTCTAACACGTATTACTAATATTAGCTACCCGCACCTCAGGCAACTTTGGATATCCGGTAATTGCATGTTCAAGGATGAGGATTAAAAAATATACATTTATTACTGACAGTTCTTTTGCACAACTATAAAACAGTTTGAAATAATAAAACACATTAAAAAGCTCATATATTAAACTGAATGATTTACTACTTGCTATGACACTAGAAATATCCTAAAGTTAAAATGAGAAGTACTATTCAAAACAAGTCCCAAATGCATACCCACAAGCAAAACATCTGTTCATCTACAACTTTTTTATTATGAAAATGTAGTCATTTGCTTAAAGAATATAAATGGTCCATAAATAATTTAGTACAATTCATGTCTTTTCACTATCCCACCCAGCTAAATCTTTTACTGCTTGAAAGGGACAAAGTTCTGATTAAAATGAAGGAATTTTTGTAATACCTTACTACCTATGCTAAGAACGCAAGCAATCAACTCTGTTCAGCAAAAACTTAAATAACAACTAAACTTGAACAGAATTCCTTTCTTTGGAGGCAACAGCGTACTACGATCCGCTTACTGAAACTTCCCACTTTATTAAAAGTTTTCATGGAGATAAAAGACTTGCCCCTGCAGTGCTACATTATCTTGGGTTTCACAATAAGATTGCAATTACGCACAGGAAACAGTAATTAATAGTTGTCTCCCTTCAACACAATAAAATACAAAAGGCCCCGTCATTTCATTCAAATACTGATTTAGTAGAACGAATAGGCTGCGAAGAAAAATGTAACAACTGTAATTTATTCTAATTAAACGCCCTAGTAATTTGTGTTATTTGCATCCATGCGTTTTATTATACCCATATAAAAATGAATGTTCGTTAAAATGTAAGTGAGAGTAAGTTTACATTCCAACTCTAGTTCATAAATCCGTAACGAAGACACCCCATGCATTAAGGCAGATTTTTTCTTTCTCAACTACCACATTCACCCTTAACTTAACATCATAAAATATTGAAGATATTTATACCGGGTGTTCGGTCTCCATTGACATTGTATTGAACGTTTTTGCTGATTTCTGTTCGCCAATTCGAATTAGGTACAAGAGAGATAATGGTATCAATAAATTGCAAGATAAAATTATTGCGCATCAAATGATTCCAATAATAAGATTTAATCGTTATTATTTATTTTCAAATAAATGTAATTAAAACGTTTGCGATTTTTAAATATGATATCTTAATTTATTGCTTAGCAACTTCAACAATATTCATAAATCATAACCAATACCTATTGAAAAAAAATAAATTTTAGGGAAAACATTTTTCAAAATAACAAGTGATCACTCTTGCGATTTTTAAGTTAAATTTGTATTCCTATACTTTTCATTTGCTGTATGAAAATCTCATCACTCTTTCTAATTGTAGGTATATATCCTAGGCTTCTTGCCGTTGATTAACAAGGACAGTGTGGCCAAGTTTCACGTAGTACGTCTATGTAGATTGGAATTATGAAAGAGACGGATTCCATTACATTTAACAGACGCAAAAGTAATTTATACATTATGAATTCGCTGATAGCAATGCTACCAGCTTGTGTTTCTCTACCTCCTACTTTGCATCAGTAAAACTGACAATAAAACTATTAAATAGAAAGAAATAGTGAGCGGGATGCCGCAAGGTGTGAACTGCTAGCAGAGAGTGAAACGGCATTCTCTAGTACCCAAGTCACGAAAGCTCTAACGCGTAATCTTATTTGTTACAATAAGTCTGAGAGATCACTGGAATCCAGACATATCTTAGAAGGCGATATGAAACCGCACTGCTCCTTGTAGTGGACAAATTAACTGTATGAGCAATAAAGCGATTTCATGGTTTGCAAAGCTAATTTTCTTTTCGTATCTTGGCAATCCCGCAGCTTCATGCAACAGGCGCAGTTTCCAGAATAAACGTCAGACATTATTTTCACATATAAACTGTCTTACCCAGTTTACACCTTACAGAACTTCTAGTATTTGTTCCAGTATTGTAATATTTAATCACGCAACATAGGGATTTCGATAGTAAAAGTGAAATATTATTTTCCTTAATTATTTTTGAGAAAATATGTAGTATGTAATATAGATATTAGTAGAGAATAAGTTCTGTAATTATCCATAAATTTTATCGATATTATTTTTTATTTTTATTACAAAAACAGTAGTGCCATGACATTACGCTGGAAAAACTGCTCATCGCAATATCGCTTGACGTGAAATTTTATTTTAATTACATTCATGGATTTTTATCGCAAAATTTCAGTAGTAGTTTCCTAAACATTGTTGGTAGGTAAAGCACGAGGGTACAAAACATTTTAAAAAACGAGTGCGTTAGCACGACTGTTTTTTCGGTTTTGTATTGTGCTTGAGTGCTTTACCTTCTAGCAAGAATGTTAAGGGTACTACTGCTGAAATTTGCCATGAGAAAATTAATCAAAAAATAATAAACAGTAAAACTGTTATTAAAATACACCCTACCAACAAGTAAACAACCCTATAGCAACGGGTTTTTTTATCACAGGAAGCCGTCTTTTTCAACAGGAAGGGGTATTTTTATAATGATAAAAAATGATGGTCCGCGATTATCACGAAAAATGGAATCCTATCTACTGGTTGACGTTTCGGGTGTTGTGCTTAGTAACTACTGTATGAGTGATTTTGTCAAAGGAAAATGCTAACAAAATATTGCACCTTCGGAAACTGGCAGTAACTAATTTCTTTACATAAAGTATAGGTAGGTAATTAGCATAATACATTTAATTATAAGCTTCAGACAAGTAGTAGTCAAATAATAAATATATAGATAACCTGACTGGAATTCATAATTTGCACGGTTATTTTAAGTTTATAAAACTAAAATTACAAAAAGTGGAGGTGACCACCTCCCCTGGACTTTCCCATACTAAAAATAAACATTTCGTTTTTGGAAATTGCTCGAATGCGTAGCGAGAAAAACGAGATTATACGGGTTCGATATGTACAGAAGAAAGACACGCATCTGTAGTAATAATAAACCAGAACTGTGACAGAAATCTGGTTTGAAATGATAGCAGCTGGCGACGCCGGACGATTGCTACCGACCGACGACGATCCGTTTCTGTCAAGAGTCCAGCCTAAATGAAAATGAAAATTAACAAAACGCGGTTAAAAATTCACGAAATTCTCATCAACCGTACATTTTAGCTATATAACTACCTTATACTATGTGACAGACAATTAAATTTTGCATTCAATTATATAATAATATACAGGGTGTTTCATAACAAAGTTGCATATTGTAGTGTGAAAAACAAACACCCTGTATACGTGATATAAATTTAGGAGAATGCAGAGCTATACACTGAATAAGTTTAATATTTAATTTCAATTATGAAATTTTGATGTTTTAATATTGTTTTACGAATCACACGACTTGGGTTATAAGCTAGAACAGCATCGGAACGTTTGATTTCCATGACAACTAGTCTGCGTGCTGTAAAGTCAACTTAAAATAATATGTCCACATTTTGGGGTACTAGTACGCCTAGCTAAATACCAATTATATTTATTTAGAAACTCTAATTTACATAATTAAAAGGTCATAATGTGAACAACCCGTGAAATCTTCAAAACAAACCTCGCATAAAAATAATATTTGGCGCCACTAGTAATTTAATTAATTCCACGAAATTAGATATGTTAATAACTGATACCTATCTTATGATATAAAAAGTTATTTTTAATTAGATGGTATTGCGAGGGGTCTTTGAAATTAAGTCAAATGGCTAACTGAGCTGCCAGCAGAGTCTATCCAAACCATAACTTGAGTGACGTATATTAAATCAGGGCTGGTTTTAAGACGGAATAGTCCATGTAATTGCTAGGAGGGTTTTGCTTAAATTAAAAACTAATAAGCGACTGGAAAAATGACAGGAGATTGTATTGTTTAATAACTTCTTCTCAGTTGAATCCTCTGTTCAAATGTACTATATGTAACATAAACAATATTAAAAAGCTGAAATTGCAAATAAATAAATGCATCTATTACATACATACATACTGACTCAGTTAGATTGTTACAATAATATACCGGGTGGCCGGTTTCAAAGGTGTACATAGGGATTTAACATTGTATTGAACGTTTCTGCTGATTCCTGCTCGCCAATTCAACTTACAGGAATGGTAACGGTATTAATTAAAAGGTAAAATTATTGCGCTTCAAATGTCGCTAATAATAAAATTAAATCTGCTATACTTATTTTAAAATATCGATTTAAAATTTTGCGATTTTTAAATATGACGTGCCATGATTTTCAAATTTTTGTTAAATTAGTTGTCATTTACAGAAATCCACTAATTTACGCCAACTAAATTATCAAATTTTTTGACAAATGCTTTAAAATTTGAAAATCATGGCACGTCATATTTAAAAATCGTAAAATTTTAAATCGTTATTTTAAAATAAATATAGCACATTTAATTTTATTATTAGCGCCATTTGAAGCACAATCATTTTACCTTTCAATTAATACCATTACCGTTCCTGTAAGTTGAATTGGCGAGCAGGAATCAGCAGAAACGTGCAATACAATGTTAAATCCCTATGTACACCTTTGAAACCGGCCACCCGGTATAAACTATACACTTCCAGAATTGATTTTTTATATATTATAACATTTTCAGAGCGTACCGCCAAATTTTTCCGTTAACTACAACGTACATATTATAATAATAAGAATAACACGCAATCAAGGAGAATTTAGCAAGAATGCATTTAGTTTACCATGTAAACAATTTCCAAATGGAAAGGGAGGGATGTTATAGTTTACTATTTGTTAAAGCTTTTATTCGCATATCATAATCATACTATATCCAGTAGCAGTACAATAAAATTATTAGTGGGCAAAACCATAAATTTCAGTAAGACATACGAAAGATAAAACCTAGCGTTTCTCTTTAAATAATAATAATGTTTACACTTACATTACATTTACGCGATTACGATTTTAAAACTAAGTTCTACAGTATTATGTAGCAGTTGTTAAACGATTACTAACTCGTTTCACGAGCAATTAAACAGTAGCTTGAAAACTACTTTCTTAATTAATTAATTTCGCGCGCGTCATGATAACACTGATCAACTTATTGATAGTTTGTATATTGAAACTCAATGGTTCAGTCAACCATGCAACTTGGTAGCTTTGCAACAAAGTCAATTGATGATTACTAGGATAACCTTTCTAAATCAATTGGGTTTCAGCAACATTTTTCCATAGTACTATATCTACTGACATTACCTACACTCAAAGATATTCATGGTGGACATTCATTTGAATATCAAAATAAGAACAGCCTAGGTATTATTTAAAATGTGATACAAGTGGCAGGAATTTTTAAAGAAGTTTAATTACAAAGTTAACAGAACCGTAAGTTAAATAAGATCCACTTTCTAAACCTCTCAATTATTCTATTATTAAGAATATTATAAGACAAGTTTTTGCACTTCAACTGCCAAGATTGCACGTGACAAGTGAATTTAATCGACATTATGAAAGTAAAATGGGTCTATGGCATGCATTTTTTGGCCCACATTCAGGAGCTAATGTGTATCACAAAACCTGCAAGAGTCCCAAGAATAATAATTAATTGTTTTAATTCTATATTACAACATGTCATTGAAAATTGTTTTGATAACTCAATCCTTAGCTATAAACAAAGGCAGATTATCAGCTGAAACCGAAATCAAAAAAAATATTTAAAACATATGTATTCTGCAGCTAATAAAATTATTCCTTAATCCATCTATTACATCGCAATCGTTTATCAAACTGTGAAACTGTTTCGCTATGGAAGTAATAAATTACTACTAGATACTATTTTAAGAAATAATATTCATCGCTGTCATGTCCGTGTGTAGATATTTGTGAAATCTGTTTTAAAATCACTATAGAAGAGCATGTTCCATAGAGTACATAATGCGCAAATATAATTTCTAGAAAGAAGATTTTTTTTTTTAAATAGTGGACTATAGTTATTTTTCCGTTATAATTATTTAAAAGTAATAGAAGCCACAACAACAGCAATGCTTCAGGCTACGAAATTTATATAAAAGTTTATGGTGCGTTGATGAAATCTTAATTACAATATTTAGTTCATATTCACAAAAATAAAAAGCAAAAGTACAATAAAAAATGTTCAGGAAGAGGCGTTAATATACGGATTCCAACATGTTATCGTAAAAAAAAGAAAAGAGACCGCTTAGGTACTCTCAGTATATTTAAATTTCGTAACTTACTGTTACCATGTAACTTTTACTGCTACCAAAAAGTATATGACCTGCATTCAACGTATTTTGAATGGTGAAGATTTAAATACAAGTATACTACTACATGATGTTTAAAATTATAACGTTAGAATCTAGGAAATTGAATTCCGAATTCCGTGTAGTACTGACAATGTGAACAGAAGAACAAGAGTACATTAGAAAACAATGAATAATTGAAATTTTCAGCATTCTAGGTACTAGTGTTTAACCGTCAAGAACCGGACTTATTTAAATCGTCGTGACATCTACACTTATATGTGAACTAACGCAGCATAACGATGTGTTAAAGTAGATAAATGCGCCAGATTATGAATAGGCCGAATAGGCGTTTATGTGTTGTGATCCTGCAGTCTCACGATGCAAGTGCTTGCATGAAAACATGTAAGACTCGGGAATTTGCAATATAGTAGATTGCAAGTCCACTCCGTTACCTACAGCAAGCTGACCCAAAGTCTGGCCCAGTTTGAAACACCTTTGACCCCAGATACCACATAAACTAGACAGAAACTATTACGCACAAGCAATAAAATGTACACAACACTGGTATAAGTTATATCATTAAATGAAAACGGAACTTGCTCTATTCTTCTCAGTGTTTAAATCACTAATTCTTAGAATTTCTACATCACTATAACGTTTTCTTTAATATCTTCTGCAAACTCCCACTGTTTTCTGCAACAAGAAATTGTACATTACCATGATTTAAAGTATTTTCTAGAAAGAGCTCTTCAGCATCTTATATTTCATATTCATACGACTATTAACAGTTATGACAGCGCCGGCGATTTCACCGTTTAAAGTGAATGCGTAAGCTTATTCTTTTTTAAACAATCAGATTGACCAAAACAAAATAAATATTCTATTTTACTAACTACTATGGTAATATTTTATTAGGTATACACTTAGGATAGGATATACGAGTACCACTGATAAAAGAAAAGTAAATAGTACATTAAGTATAGGCCAAGGTAGAGAAGACAGTTTTCTCAACTGGGCATTATTATTTTCCGAGCTGCGAAGCAGCAAGGGAAATAAGTTGCAAAGTTGAGAGAAATCTTCTTTACTGTGGTCTATATACTATTTTTTCACTACTAGAAATGTTATTCATTTAAATTTTTGTAATTTACCATTTCCACATGATTTTTTAAATATTTAGTAGCCTGAAACTGGAGTTGTCAAACTAAAAAATAAAACCAATAACATTTGATTTATAGAACATTTATTTTATTATTTTTCTAGGTAATTTGTCATTATCATTATTTACCTAGGTTGAGAAATATAACTTCTCATTAGAGAAACGGAAGAGGTAATGGCGACTTCTCAGGTTAGTAGTGAAAAAATATTTTAAAGACATATTTCCTATATTCTCTGGTACTCCAAAAATTGGGATAATTGCAATTTCATGAAATTCATGCGGTTAAAATAAAGCACGGCATTAAAGGTTAGTGACCCGAAGGCAGGAAACCTTTTGGTATAATTAAAGCTTTATCACGATACGCAGCATATAATATGGGTGCAACAAGGTATTTTCACAGAATAAATTGTAAATATGTGCACACAATGCCTAATTTAAGCTCGTATGAGCTAAACAATGTTGACTAAATTAAGAGGATTCCCCAGACTATAGCACATACGAATTACCAGCAAACCATTATACAATTTGAATCACTTGTCCAATTGTGTATATGGGGAATTAGATTAACCGTTTCACACATTACATTACACAATGACCACATATTTACTCATCAACTGAAAATGGGGATTGTATACGAAATTACATGAGAAAAAGGTAAAATTACGTGAATGTGGGTTGCTAAAAATATTAGTTTGGGAGTGAGCAGAAGATTTATAGTTAGTTTTACTTTACACGATTCAAACGCCAGACTAAATAAATTTACAAAACACCGTTATTAAAAACCAAACTCTTTCGCAGTAAACTTTTCAATGAGAGTTAACTGTATTACAGGATGTACAAATTCGAGGTTCACCATGGGGATCTCGTTTATAAAACGGATATAGAGGGCGGATTTCTATTCGGAAAATAGCTGAATGTTTAATAATCTCAAGGATAATAGTTATTTATTGTATAAGTGTCTTAGGAAGTATTTTATCCATGCAAGAATGTTTAAACGCGAGAACGAAGTTCGAGCGTTTAATTTTCTTAAGTGGATGAAATACAACTAAGCCCCAATTGCACCGGTTACACTTAAATATAAGCGTCGCTTAAAAGATTAATTCCCATGGATACAAATTGTTACAAGAATTGTGTCCATGGCAATTGATTTTTTAAGCCACGCTTATTATTTAAGTGTAACCGGTGCAGTTGGGCCTAAGACCCAATTGCACCGGTTACACTTAAATAATAAGCGTAGCTTAACAGATTAATTCCCATGGATACAAATTGTTACAACAATCGTATCCATGGCAATTCATTTTTTAAGCCACGCTTATTATTTAAGTGTAACCGGTGCAGTTGGGCCTAAGACACGTATGCAATACAACGTTTTATCCACAAACAGACCAGAAAGTGGCGTTTTTAAATTAATATTTTGGAAAATTTTTATTTTGACATTTTGAACTGGGTATAAGACCCTTGTGTTTTATTAATACCATAAGACGTCTCGTAGCAGTAGAATTATGACCTTATAATATACTGGTTGTGGATAAATAGTATTTAGTAGTACCTACATATTTGCAAAAATAGAGAAAAATTCGAGAAAAATATGTTTAGGTTCTTGTTATGATCAAAATTTGTAAAAGACGTTTCACCGTTTGCTAACATCAACCTTCTTGAATTTTTTCAAATTCCGACATTCCCATGATCTTATAATCTCAAAAAGTGAAAGTCGCAACAGTTTTGCATTAGAAAATGTATTCTACATATTCGATGAAAAAATGAACACAAATGTATTACACCAAATACAACCTTGTAAATATTTACTAAAAATTTAAGAACAATCTACCAGTACCTATGCAAAAATAAATTTCTGCAATGAGATGATGAAATGGTAGGATCATTTACAACTGTTAAAAACCACCGCTTTGGCTCACTTACCGACCTAGTAGGTAGTGTAAGCGACATTCATTAGATAGTCCCAAAATAATATAACCTATAGATAAATTTTACTTGAAATTACAAACAAGTTATTAGATATATGTATAATCAAAGCCCCTTGTACCTTGCGGTGTCGGGGAAAGGTACTAGATATACCACATAATATAATAATTCTTAATTAACAATATTTTATAAAATATTGGAAAAATAACTGTTTCTTGTATAAGTCATCCATTATTGCCACGAACCGTAAATTATTTTTATGGACGACCAATTGTTCAAGGCAATTTTCCTTGAACTCAAAAAAACTGAAAATGATGCTAATTGTGATTGTATCATTCATTATTATGCTGACAGCGGCAAGTTAATAGCTAAGAAAACAATAGAAAGACAATTATTATCATCTTGAAGCTAAATTTTTCGTTAAGTATAAAAAAAATCTAATATGACATTTCTTATTTAATAATCGAATATTTTAGACTCGTAGTGTAATCTGTCCGTCATTCTAAAATTTTAGAAATGCTAACTTGTCACATCCCAACAAATGTAACCTAAATTCCATAAACATATACCTACCCCACCCCCATTATAAGGGTAATACAATGTGTTTACTAATCACGCGGTAATAATTCAGAGGGTTACTTGTTTCGAAGATATAAAGGTGATAAAGGATTTTACTGTTTTTTATTTTTATATTACATGTAGATATCTACAAAAACTGTCGAAAATCACTACCACCACCTAGAATGCGTGCATTCCATGCATACAATCTTCTCCTCATTAACTGTCGAATTTTTTCAAAAACACAAGGGCTGCATTACACACGCATCAATTATTCTATTTCTCAAATTTTCTTCATTTTTATATTACATGTAGATATCTACAAAAACTGTCGAAAATCACTACCACCACCTAGAATCTAAGCCTAGAATGCGTGTATTCCATGCATACAATCTTCTCCTCATTAACTGTCGAATTTTTTCAAAAACACAAGGGCTGCATTATTCATCAATTATTCTATTTCTCAAATTTTTTTCATTTTCTACTACATTAGAACCAGTAGTACAGTAGTACACCAATGTCTACAAATAGCCCCAAAACATTCAAAGGATATAAGTCTGGGGATCGATCAGGCGTAAGTGAGGTCCACCTTGAATAATTCGGGAGATCTTCGTTTAACTCACGAGCAATTATAGTAAAATATGCTGGGTGCATAGACCACATATTTCTGGTTGTAGTTAATGAGAAGTTTAGATGTATGCATCCATTGTAGTCATTTTCAGCAGTTTTTGCAGATTTAAGAATCTTTGCATGTAATAAAAATAAAATTAAAAAATTTATCACCCTGTATCTTCGAAACAGAGCGTCTTTCCGAAAATTATTCAAGGACAAACAAATCTTAAAATATCTCAAGGAACATCCCCGTGAAATTTTGCCGCATGTTTAGTAAATACCCTGTATATGTAGGTACCTACACAATTATTTTATATAAAACAAATAAACAAAACGGACATTTTAGTTTTGATAAATTGGTTTTACAAATACAGGGTGTAAGCGTTTTAGTGTAAAAAAAGCACACTACATGAACAAGCGTAGGTATTATTTAGGTTGTAAGGAAGTCAGTATCACCGTTAAAACTAGTTTCTGCTGCCTAAATTCTTCAGAAGACGAGGTTAAACTGCTGTTAAAAATTAAGTTAAATAGGGGAAACGCTGTTACATTTTTAGGTTGTGTATTTATTAATTTGGTACCAAAACTTTTGATTGACTTGTGAACTCTGGAAAACAACCTTCGGTCTACGTTTTGGCGCTATGTGACGTTCTACAAAATGAACAAATTACAATAACGGGTTCCCCAAAGACCACCACAGCAGCCGGCCTTGTTAATTTGTTCGAATTTCTTGGAAGTCCGATTTTGCCCTTCCCCGAACAAACCTGTGCAGTTATTTTACAACGTGCAAAACGATTTACGTATTTCGTAACGGCAACTTAAAGCACTTACAGTTCCAGAACCGCTGAATTTAAAACTTATATCTCGATATATAAAACACAATAAAAACAGTATATGCTTACCTATAACAAGACAATGCTGATAGAATAAAATCAAAGCGCTACTACTATTTAGGAAATAATTACCTATTTATGCAACTTTTAATAGAGAATTAAATTGTGGTAAACTTGCGTATATGGGTGCTTAGTAATGTGACATTAACAGTAGCGGCTCGTCTCCAAGTGCAACAGAACTAAAAAGCCAAAACCTGTTAAAATAATCAAATTATTAAAATTGTACGCTGCAGTCTTGGTTTAAACGAGCGCGATTTAAAAGTAGGTATGCCCATAAAGCAGGTATGCCTATATTTAAGAGCACGTGTATCTTATCATTAATTCAAGCTTGTCGTAATCAGTAAAATGAATACTGATACATAATGCATATTCGCAAGTGGGACCATGAATTCACTATCTGACGTCGCAGTTCCGCGCTTGTGACAATTGCATCCATGGCAATTCAACTTTTAAGCGACGCTTATTATTTAAGTGTAACCGGTGCAATTGGGCCTTAGGCCCAACTGCACCGGTTACACTTAAATAATAAGCGTGGCTTAAAAAATCAATTGCCATGGACACAATTCTTGTAACAATTTGTATCCATGGGAATTAATCTTTTAAGCGACGCTTATATTTAAGTGTAACCGGTGCAATTGGGGCTTAGTGTTTTAGTAGGCGTTAGTAGTTTCGAGTACACATCTTATACATACCAGTAAAGCCATTAAACGCGCAGCGGTCGTAAGTCTAATGATATATTCAGCTGAGACTACACCTAGGTAACTAGATGTTAATTTTTAGTGTCAAATAATATGAATATAAAACACATACAAAACTTTCATCGAAAGAAACACAGGTCAAAGCCAACTACATATAGCTATGATATTGTAACTACTTTGTATACCGAATGTCCATTATCAAACTCCCAAATAGGAATTTAACATTATATTGTACGTTTCTGCCATTTCATGTTCGCCAATGCACCTTATATTGCAAAAGGTAATGATATCAGTTGAAAGATAGAATTATTGCACATCGCACGTGATACTAATAGTAAGACTATAACGATTTGGAACCTAAGACGCGCTAAGGCGTTTCAAATATGCTGTTAACGTTAATAACAAGAAATTGTTAAGATGTCACTGCAAATTAACTTTAAAATAGTCAATTAATTGTTGATGGTACTCGCGGTCAGTCAGTAGAAGACGATGTGCATGACGTCAAATATAAGATAAACAATTTACAACCTCATGTTTAACAACTAAGGCTTCTGAAATTCGTTCATAACACAAAAAAGAACATAAACCAAGCGATAAGGACAACAAACATTTTGACCGATTTAAGGTACAAGTAAAAAGCTAATAACACCTTAATTGAACAGCGTAAAAAAAAGAGGAAAAGAGGGACCGTCACCTTGAAGCTACTTTAATCTTATATTTAAGAATTTTAGATTAATATAGCTACTAATAAAATAAATTAAACCAAGTAAGTAAATGTTCAAAATGCATGAAACTGACAAAAATAAATTATTGACACTTATTCAAATCTAATTCAAATAGATTAGAATATTGCACATTGAAAAGGATGTTCGTTGCTTGGAGGTTCTTAAATACTTAGTCTATTTTTTTAAATAATTAACTTGTACTTAGATTAGCCATAGTTGTACTCGAAAAGGCTTCGTGGTCGTTGATCGAAGATTCGAAACGATAACGGTAATGGTAATTCGGGAGTCCTCGACCAAGCGTCGACTGTTCAAAATCTGAGAAATGCCCCGTGTTAACCTTAAACTTGGGAAAAACTAAAAGAATCGACTTTTATCATAAAATAACTACCAAAACCCGGAAAATACACAATTTCTGTGAGAAGTGGCGAGAACCCTTCTACACTCTTTGAAAATTGAAACGAACCAACCCCTTTTTATTTTCTTTTTACATAATAACCCACCCAGAAACAATTCGTGACGTCTAAAGATCCTTTTATACAATATTCGAAAAGTACACCCCTAACGACGAGGATCATCACAGATTTCAAAATATTAATTTAAATCTTTAAATATAACATGCAATGATTTTGAAATTCGAGGACATTTGTCCAAAACTTTGATAATAATCGATTGGCTAAAACCATTTAAACCATTAATTACTTCAATATCTATTGATATTAATGGATATAAACCATGACAAAATACCTGTAAATCGAATGCATATTAATTGCCTAAGTTCAATTTTGAGACTGGACCCGGGTATATTTAATAATATTACAAAAGAGTCACGTTTCTTTTAAACTGTAAACTAAAATAGCTGTTTCAATATTTGTAATACAGCGACCAATTCAGTTATTAATAATTTTCCATTGTGATTTCTGCTACATTTTCGCGGGTGATTTGTGATTTTAACTGACACGTTAATAAGTTAAATATTTGAATTCTATTCTGCTGCAATAACAATACCTACTGAATTTGAATCTATAAGATAATATATAGATTTATTGTTCGTCTGTAATCATGTAAACCTTACAAACGCAACGCTAAAAGGCACTTCTGATCTGAATAATCATGTTACTATTTTTTCTTCAGGGTCATAAAATGCATTTGTAATTTAAAAAATATTAGAAAATTAAAAACTTCAAAGATTACAGAACCAAATTGAACGATTTCTAAAAACTCTTCTGTAATTGTTGCGTGAGCGGCAGTAAAAGTAAATTTTGTACCAATCACAAACCTTTATTTACTTGTACTGACGTGTCGACCGGCACTCAAGTAAAGTAACGGTCTGTGATTGGTGAACACTTTACTTTTGCGGCCGCTCACGTCACAACTGCAAAAAGTCAAACTTTAACTGTTTAGTTTCTCTGACGTTTAAAGAAAAGCTCAAATTATGCTCTCATATAATTCAGTTTTTGTCACTGCCGATGATCAACGATCAACATTCTATTTTAAATAAATTTACATTTGACAACTTATACTATTTATCGTTTACGTACAAACACTGCAACATAAGCAATTTTATGGATAATTCATACAATTAGATGATTAAATACCTACAACATTACTTTAATTTATGTTCTATATTTGCCAATAAACAATGCGACTGGACACAAAATTTATACTAACATTGTTGTCATCACTAAATTTAATATTTTATGCAAACGATTGATGCAATCAAAAGGCACTTATTATAATAATAACACACGATTTATTACGTTCAAGCTGGAAAAAATGAGAAACCGAAAGAAAGGGGTTGCAAATTAATGGCGAAGCAAAAGCCTGTCGTGAATATTCCGGTTGTTGTTATTATTACAATAAAAAATAAAAACGAATGCGTTCAGGTATGGCGTTTAACCTATAAATAATCCGGATCCCCCACGGATACTAATTTCAAATACTGCTAAGCTAAACCACCAACATGATCGCAAAGTATAATAAAAAGTGTGTTACGCAAAATTTACTGCCTCTTAATATATCAAGTAACTAGCAGTTTGTATTATGAATTATGCTTTTATTTTTCTAATCCAGCTTTTTTGAACATTGTTTGCATGACGAATTATCTCGACCTTATCCAGTTACAAGTTTCTTCTAAGAAATAAAACGTCTTTTGCAAGTCTTCCTATGATATAATGGTACATTATAATGTAATTCATAATAGTAAGCACTGTATTTAAAAATATGCTGCTGCTTAGCTCGCCCAAAAGATCCTGTATTGCGATAATATACCTTGATGGTGGTGTTCTTTCGTACCTCCTGTTGAGATTGCGCTCGTTATACATTTAAGTAATACAATTAATTAAACACACGAGTTTACCAAAACATTTTCGCCAATTAATCTCGCAATTAAGAAAATAGATGAGGCTTACATGGATAATTCCTATCAAATGCTTGACCAGTGAAAGGAGATATGCCAGTGTACTCTCATTTATTATGTCAATTATACATGAAACTAGTAAATTCCCTTTTCGTTGTCTGTGTACTTATCTACCGCAACTTCGGAAAACTCAATTATTTATTTGTAAGTTCTTTTTCAACTGTCGTAATTTTCTTAAAAATTAATGTAGTAGGTACTATACCGAGTGGGTACTTTCAAAGCCGAACATAGGGGAATTGCATTGTAACTGATCTTTATACAGATTCCTGCTCGCCATTTAAACCCACAAGAATGGTAATGTCTTTATTATAAAAACCCTCTGCTCTACTGAATACTCGTTATTATTCATATTATTGGATATTAATAACAGAAACATCGACTGATTTCAAATAATATAATTGACAGATAAAAAAAAGTTGACAAACATAGCAACCTATATTATTTCAAAATAGCATTATTTTATAATTTTTTTTACAGAAAAAGATAACTAAGTACTAACATTTATTGGTACCATCAATTGCGCTGTATTTTTGTCGTTCTATTCATACCATTACCATCCTTGTGGGTTTAAATGGCGAGCAGGAATCTATATAAAGGTTAGTTACAATGCAATTCCCCTATGTTCGGTTTTGAAAGTACCCAGACGGTATAGTATATAGAAATAAATATATAATTGTATAAAACAGGGGGTTTATTACAATATTGTTCAATGAGAATGTAATGATATTACAGAAATAAAATGTGATGGTTTATTTGACGAAATTTTTAAATAATATTTGTGGGGGTACCGATTCGTTATAAACTGTTATAAAAATTATTTACTATTTGTAGTAGTAGTCGTCGACAAAGTACCTATACAGTGCGACTAAAAAGTCTGGAACTAATTCAATAAAATGGAAATTGTAGAAGTTTTTAAAAAATCCTCGGACCCATCAACTTTATTTTTTAAATGTGCATCTTTCCTGATAATTGTCATTTTTCGAACGTCTTTTATTTTCGAACTATGACGTCAATGATATTTTTTTAAATGGCACCCCATATTTTTGCCGCTATATATTTTGATAGAGGAGGAAATTCCGAATTCAACGATATGTCACAATATGGCATTTACATTAACAGTTGTCGAAATAATCAAGTTTAAAATAAAAATAAAAAATAGAGTTAGGCATGGAAAATTGATAGTTTAGTTCTCGGTTTAGTTGTTGTTTAAAATATAAACAAATGAAGTTTTTCATTAAATACTGACAGTTGAGCATTGTTTTGTAAACTAACCCCCAATGTACCTAAAATACTATACTTTGTACTTTGACTATTACTAAATAATAAATAATTCTTGTAACAATCTGTAAGCCGACAGATGTATAATAATATCCAGGAAAATTGTTTCTAAAAATTTCTTAAAATGATTCACGGGCGTTATTGGTTTTGATATGGAATATATTAAATATAATATTGTATATTTGTACGCGACATTCTCCTTTTGCTTAAGTTTATGTCATTACTATACCTACTGTATTAAGCGCGGATCTAGATAAATAGTCTGGGGGCGTGGGGGGTAAATGATCCGGGAAGGTACGGAGAACCTTCTGGCGATGATGTTAAACGCGAAAAATTTTTGTGTAATAATGTTAACACCTGGCTGCGGGGGGGGCAAGTTACCCCTATTACCCCCCCCCCCCAAGATTCGCACTTGTACTATACTCTTTGCTTGTACTATACGCGTCCGATAGAGTGATCACCACGCCCCCTCTGGCAAAACGTGCCTTCGCGTGTAAACGTAGCAATACAGTACTCCACATGTCAAATTACAAACCTAAAGGGCGGTTTTGTAGACATAATAAAATATTAAATTAGGTAAAATATCTGTTGAAAATAGGCACATTTCAGGCAACAACCATTCAGTTAATACAATAGAACTAAACTTTTTTTTTTGTTTTTTTACCGTATTAAATATTGACACGCAAAATGAATTTGTTCTTGAATTTGCTATGTATTTTTGCATTTTTAGACAAATAAATTTTTGTAGAAGCATCCCCACCTGTAACAACGCATTTATATTTTATCAAAATATTAATTGGAAGTGTCAAAACAAACGGTCAAAATAGACAATATCAGCCCTTTATTTATAAGATAGTACGTAAAAATATGAGTCTAATTGGATCATAGGGGAACATTAATACCCAGCTGTATCAGAACCTATCATTTATTTATTAATATCAGCTAGTACCTGCAGTGAATATTTGCGTAAATGGCAATTCATATAGTTGCCGCTTCATGTACACGTATAAAGGTAGGTACAGCACATAACCGACATCTCATTAAAGTATAAACTGTAATGTGATCTGATATTCCCAGCAGATAGCATCATGTCACATGGAGGTAGAAGTAATTAAGGCGCTGATCCTAGACAGATGAAGGAGATTCGCCGCTTTCCGTATCTAGTTACGATTCTCGCGTGTTCTAGATAGAACATAATAACGTCAAATGTCGTCAAACTAAAAACAATAATTACCCAACAGTGGCAGTATCTCAATTGACACTTCCTTACTATTGTGTTTATAAACGTATACATCAAATTCTAGTTTTCTAACCGTTACATATAAATAGCCGCTTTAAATTACTGAAACGCTATTATACTAGGCACATGAAATCTAGAAATGGCTGTAAATGATAACACCAAAATTCCTAAAACATAACGTTGTTCCTTTCTACTATATAAAGACAATATGACTAATAATAAACCTTCGAAATGATTGGAGACGGTGGTTTAAGTTAAGTACTAGGAACACAAACCCCTACCACCAAAATATTTAAGTAAAACCTAAATACGTATTTAGGTTTTACTTAAATATTTTGGTGGTAGGAGTTTGTGTTCCTAGTATTTAATAATACATCTATTTGATAACAATAAATACCTTTAGTAAACTGAAATAGAATAAACACTCACACAGTTCTAAGAATTCACATTTATCACTAATATCTTTCCTACTGAGCTATTTGCCACTTAGCACTATATAAGGAAAACGCAGAAACTGTAAGCAAATGAGTCCGTGGGATTAGGTTATTCTAGCAACGACGAAATAATTAAGTTGTTTTGATAAAACATTTAGGAAGTAATTTAGTAACTGTACGGTGACTCGGAATGCCCATCAATAACTCTTATATATAATCTCGAATATAACTAAGAGAGTTATTTTACTTTAATTATTCAATCAGGAGTGAATTAAACGTTTCAAGTGAAATAAAGTCTTCCACCAACGTTTTTGTAATTTTGAAAACTTAACTAATTAGAACTTAAAAATATGATGTACAGAAAAACACTGCTGTTGTTAACAGGTTTTATTAAGCAGTTTCCACACGACATATCATTTATCTATAATTTCACGTTCAAGAAAAATATTCGAACTTACTTTAAGAAATTCTCAACCTACTACTAGCTACATTTTGAAATAGTTGATGTCTCTTAAACTTTACATTATAATCTTACATGAATCCTGTTGAGAATTATTGGGTACAAGAACAGAATTATAAGATTTTATGTATATTTTCAATTTAACAAACCTGCTATTATACTGCATTAAGATAATATAAATTATACAGCATCATCATTTTGTAACTTGATGACCACTTATTCTATATAAGTTATCAAAGTGAAGTTCCTGGCAGTCAACGTTGTTCTTATCAGTTGAGTTAATGATCACCTGTTTATGAAAGTAGTATTATTGCATACTATGTAGGGTGTGGATAAATTGGCGAAAAATCTACAAATGACTATATTTTTCTTAAAATTTTGAGTCGAAAATCTTAATAAATGCATGTTGATGCTTCCTGTATACCCAAAGTTTGGAAATCGAATCTTTTAGGGCGGTATTATTCAATATTGATAGAAAAAAAGCTGCATTTTAGAATAAAAAAGGAGTTTGAAGATTTTTTAACCATAGATGATGTCTTTCTGCTTTAAACGTTTCTTTTTATGATTCCTTCATTAGATTGAAATTCAAACATGCATTGTGTACACGATTGTAATTGGCCGGGTAGAGTAATATCATACTATTTTGCGATAAAATCAGCATTCTGAATTGTTACTATCGTAGCACAATAATGAACGTCATTTCAAGCTTATAAATTCCATCATAAGTTAAAATAGCTTATTATACTACTTTTAAAACCACACCCACTTTCTAATAAACAACAAAGATCCGTTATTTTTGAAATTCTATTGTGTAATAATTTAAATAGAAGTGAGCGTGCTTACGGTGTCAAAGAACCCCTTAAATATATGGACAACTTAATTTTCTGCTTCCACCCAGCACGTAAGATTATGGCCCTCAAGAATGTTCCGAAGATTAAATATGCAAGAATAAAATGAGGCAATAGAAAACATACAGTGTAACTATGGATGATATGAGGCGACTTAAAATGTATTTATATTATATCTAAAAATCGCTATTTGCTTAATAACAACTTAAAATTCAGATATAAATTACTAGCCATCACTTTCTAATTATATTTAACTTGATTGGAAAAATTAATTGGTTATTTTGTTGGTTGCCATTTAGTCGCAAAAAAGTTTAAAACCACTAACATGATACCTAATCAATTTAAGTAGATATTTCTTTAAATGCCTAATCAATTATTCTATTCCCTTAAAAACTTTAGAAAAATAAATATGTACAGTCCTGGCTAAAATTAATGCATCCACTGCATTATTGAAGATGTCTGTTTAATTTCGGCCTCTATAGCAGTCTAGAGAAAAAAATATTGTATTTGACCCTGGAAACCGTTTTCTGATCATGTATCTGATCAATATTAGATAATTCGATCGGATTATAGATTGACGGTTTTCAGGGTCAAATAGAGTATTTTTTTCTCTAGACTGCTATTATACAGGCCGAATTTTTTTAAAGATGTGAATGTTATCGTGGCTTCAAAGAAAATTATTGAAATTCACTAAAATCTCCCCTTAAGTTCGAATATAAGAATGCTCATGGGTATACAGGGTATATTAAAAATGGCGGATAATATTCACATCATGCGAATCTATGTGGAAAACAAGCGAAAAACTCTAATAGAAATTAAGTGTTAACCCCTTGGTTAAGGAGTTATTAAAATGGTCAAATTTAGAAATTACTTCCACTATGGTTGAGAAATGCATTAAACAATATAGCATCAACAACATATAGGTATTTCAACAATTAAAATATCTAATCATATACAAATTATGTATAATAATATTTAATTGTTAGCGGTAACAAGTACGCTACTAGCAAGAGATTTGGTGAGTAACATGCAAACAATAATAAACAAATTGCAAAAATTAGTATCTGATGTGCACCCCCTAGACATGTTAGATAGGTACGCATTGGGAACTACCTGCAGGCTAAAATTTATTACAATCCGCCGTCCCGGTTGTACAACAGATTTGTTGTCAGTTCCGTACTACCGTGACAGTCCGATCGATCGTACGATCTAGTCGCACAACAACCCTCCACACGATACGATTATTATTGAAGCAGTCGTAACGACTGCGTTGTTCATCGAATCGTACGACCGATCGCAGCGTGCAGTGTAAGGTGTTGTACTACTGTCAACCACGACCCATCGTACTGATCGTAGAACAGCACTCCATACCATACTATTGTTGTTGAAACAGTTGTATTGTATATTGTACAAGGAATCGCACGACGGATTGCACCGTGTGTAGGGCGCATAGGTCACGCTTACGAATAAAACGTAGTTTATAAAATTAATTAGCACAATTCAGTGGCAATTCGAAAAATAAATATAGTATACTAAACTGCAGAATTATCCGCGCGGTATCTACAACTTGAAGAAATTAACGTGTCATGTTTGAAATAACTTAGATGAAATAATAAGCTCGCTGCTGGAAGTTGTTGGAAACATAACTTTATAAGCAAGTATTAAAGGAATGTATAACGACCACAGCACCATTACTATATTACGTAGTAAATACAGGCGCCGGCGTCCGCTGAGAATAAACGTACAAATGTGAATTTCATTGTTTTGATTATTAATACCAATATGTACAGTATAGTTAAAAGGCGTTATATTCGATAAAAGAAAACAGAACCAAAGAAGACTGACAAATTGCTACTGAACGCTTTGTGAAGCAAAAATATCACAACATTTATTTATCTACTTTTGGAGAAAATAAGATTTGGAGTTTATGGGATGCCCTAGAAATCTTCATTTTCCTCAAGACCATTTCCAACGCTTCTTCTCATACCATTGCAACATTATGTAAAATGTATAGTGAATTATCTCGGCGTATATCCGTACAACCCTTTGTATAAACTATAAACACTGAACTCGTAAGAGATTTTTTAAATCAAATATTTTAGTTATCGAAAAGAAATCTAGATGTGTCTGAGGCCATAATCTGGGAGTATTCCTGTTACTTTATTCGAAAAAGTTGAAAAACTCACAGGATTTTTTTAACGTAAACATAAATTGTGTGTTTAATCAATCAATCTGGCTGCTGTTGAAATACCAGAAATATACCCGGTTGCTAAAAACAAATCCATGAAACCCATAACTTATGTGTTCGATAATATGGTAAACTACGCAAATAATACCTTGAGATAATTAGTCTTAGGGGCTTAAACCACAATGCGTGGAGGTAAATTTGTACAGGGAACAATAACCACACCGCCCACCGCGCCGAAGTCATGTCATCCTGATCATGAAACTATTCAAACTGTATAATGCGTGATGTACAAACAGGGTGCATCGCTTGAAGGCATTTTCTATTCGATCGTCATCGAAAACTTACATGGCGACAAGAGGAACAATAATTATTGCAAGGTGTGAATAATGACCATACCACGAATACACATTTATGTTAGCAAGTAGTAACCATCACCATACCCAATTAACCCAATTCACCGTTTATAAGTGTCTCCGAGTAGTAGCTTGTATCAATATCACTTGTATCATTATTCATATTAATTAACGAACAATTTGTAACCACCATATTCTTCAAAATTGGCATTATGAAAAGTGTCCTATACTGCGTAATGAAAATAAGCAAAGACGTTGGTTGGTTACAAAGTAAGGTTCTAGCATGAGCATTACCAGCATTACGCATTCTAGAACTACCCCAACGTAGTTTTTAAGGAAGATTAGAAAGGTCCCTTAAATGGCATTACAAATTTACTAAACATAATTTACTCATAGAACCTTGGGGACAAACTTTTGACTCACCCTGTGTATGAATGGCAGTTTGTAATTTCTAAATTAACTTATTATAAAATAATGTCCAAGTTCCATAGTTTAAGAGTAGTTTAGGTATATTTAAAAAATCTGCTAATTAAATTTCGGCACCTCTGCTTCAGTTTAACTGCTGTAATATCATTTTGGAGTGCACAAAAGATGTTCCTAAAGTTGTTTATCATCCACTCTTAATTGCAGGAAATGACGATATGGTATTCATAACTTTAAATCAGTACGGAGTAAAAATTCCAGAGGCCAGGGTGCACGGTATGGGTAAAAAGTTCAGTTATGTTAATATATTTAAATAAATTCAAATTAGCCACTGACAATATAAAAACGCCCAAATTTTATACTGCAATACATTAACATACAAATTATAATTCCACAACATAATTTAAACGTCATTGTGAAAATTGATATGCAAATCGTAATTATTAATGTCAAAATCTTTAAATGAGAAAAGCTTGTACATCTACATTTACAGGATGTAAAATTACTGTACAGAATAATATTCCAATTAGCTTTTGACATACAGAACAACCATTCTAGGCATTTTACAAAATAAAGGTAACACTCCACAATAAAGACGGGGAATAAACTAACTAAGTTCGCGTAAGTATAAAATAATACAAGCGATAACTGTTAACCTAGACAATACTATATTTTATTGAAGTGAATAAGAAGTAATGAAAACTGTGTGTTCCTCCCATATTATTTTCTTTATTTTGTTACACGAATAGCAAATATTGAAAGACGCAACTTGCGACGGTTCCTACCAACCCTATTATACTCCGAATAGTAGTATATGAATTGAATACAGGATGTAATTAATTTATTTTAACCGTATGTGACTTGCAAAATATAAATAAGATGACTACAAATAAACAGTTCGTTAACTGCAAATCCACAAATATGTCATTCTCGGTGATATTTGCCATGATCATAAACCAATTAGCGAATATACTGTTATAATAAACCCATACTACTGAAATTGTTCATATAATAAGACAAAGCTGCTAAATGATTATAAAAAGTTACCAAGAGCTAGTAGGTAAAGTTCGCTATCGCAAACCGAGATATTTCCGCAATTAAACCAAGACAGAATCTTGCACGCCGACACCAACTTGCAAACAAGGAAGAATAAATACCCTATCTAAATCTAAACTATGAGTGAATTTCCATTATCGTTAGAAGTTGGTCTGGAGCGGGTGATCGGGACAGCGCCGCAGGTATGTAGTGCGGTCAGGATCAGAACTAGGGTCAAAGTTCTGTGCTACAAAGCAAAAAGAAAGTTTGCAGCTGAGATCAATAACCCATACAAATTTAAAATTAGTACCACAGCATTTAAAACATTTTCCAGGAAAGCATTCATTTTTGTACACCTAAAATTACTGATTTCAAACGTTGTTAAAAACTCCACTGAAGCAGATTCAATCGGTTCCCTAAAAAGTACAAGGTAGCAGTACTTACTCTGCAAAAATAATGATAAACCACGTATCATCCCATGGGATTTACTCATTCACTGAATTTGGATGCCCGTCCAAAATTCACAGTCAGTAGTAAGTGCTCGACTGATTCCTCTGTTATTTTATATATTTTTTTAGAAACATATACCTTGGGCTTAGTCGATTCAAATAATGTTGTATTAGTTAGGTGGCTGTTGGTGACCTTGATGTGACATTTTTAAAAACCTACTATGTAATTTCTTCTATGAATTTTTAAAATGGATATTGTGATAATAACGTGACATGCAAAAAAATGTCACCAACCTAACAAAATAAAATTTCAGGTTCTTTAAAGTGGCACTTTATGAAACCCATTTGGGTGATTTAAAGTAAGTCAGTAAAAAAAAACACATCCGAAAACGCATCTCATCTTTATAAAACCCAAAAATATTTTAGAGTACCTATCCTTTAAACTTTTCAGACGGTAGAACTAGGATTCTGTAAATAAAGTTCTACGATTATCAAATCATAGAATACAAGTTTCAGAACGTAAATGAAAGGAATAAGGTTTCCACAGAATTCTGTTATAATAAATAATCGCAAATGCAAATGCGACCGTACAGGAAAAGCGGCCGGGAATATTGAAAAAGAGTTCGTGAAAAAACAACATGCTACGTGTACATTATATAGGTTCAACGGAAGTAGTCAGATAAAACTAGTTTCTGTTACCTAAATTTGTCAGTAGGTACAAGAGGTAAACTTCTGCTAAAAATAAAGTTAAATCGGGGAAATCCTTTACAGTTGCAGGTTTTGTATTAAATTTCTACCAAAACTGCCTTCCTCATTCAATTCCAGATCCTTCTGAGCTTCCAACTTCACGAACAAAGATTTTCTTTGTATAAAATTGCAATCATTAGAGTAGTCTCACAATATGACAATAGTGGTTTTACTATTTAAACAAAAAACTATTTGGCAATTTAAATAGTGGCTTGACTTTTGTTGTTATATTCGGTTTATACGTTTTCTGTTTTTGAGGTATTCCGTTTATATATAGTTTATATATTAATTGCTCACCAAGTTTGCACACTAAACAATTTAAACGATATTAACAATATAGTAGGTACATAATTTATTTTAGAATCGCGACTATTTTCTGCATTCATATAATAAAATAATAAGTGATAAACACATACATGACGTTTAGCTCCGAGTTTCTGAGCATCTCTTAATCTCACGAAACGGTCATAATACTGAAGAAGCGCAGAATAAATTTACACATACATTTTTCAGAATTACCAGTTGCCTTTGTTAGCTGAAGCGGACGCAGAGTAGACAGTTCATTATGCAAAAATAAGATTAACTATTGCTTGGGGTGAGCAAGTTAACAAGTAGCGTTTCTATGGAAATAAAATAGTTGGAAAACTGACAGAATAAAGCACAGTTTCCTTAAACGGTATAAAGACGTAATCAAACCCATTGTGGAAAACCGCGACTATTTCAATGGTTATAAGCTTCTGGTTAGTTATTTTCATTTAAACAAATTATTCAAATTAATTCTAGAACATGTGCCGTTTTAGTACTACAGCATCAAATAATCGCCATATTTCCTCGGTTATTAATATACGGTTTTACATGCATTTTCTGGGCTTCTAATTTAACTACTACTATTGTGGTGCTGCTTTATACAACTTTATTAGTAGGTACTGAAATATTTTCAGGACTCTGACAGAAATCCGGCTTGAAATTATAGTTATTACAGGACGACGATCGCTACCAATCGACGCCGACGATCCGTTTCTGTCAGAGTCCAGCCTACATCTTCAAAATTTACACAACGCGGTTAAAATTCACGAAATGTTGATAAAGAACCGTACATTTTAGCTATATGAACACTACACACATACTATGTGATAGACAATTTAGTTCTGCATTCAATTATATAATAATATATAGGGTGTTTTATTTAAAATAACAAAGTAGCTTATTGTACTATAGAAAGCAAACACCCTGTATACGTAATATACATTTAGGAGAATGCAAATCTATATACTGAACAACTTCTATATTTAAATTTTTGTCATATTTTGACTAATAAAGGGGCTATAAAATCATCAATTTCCGATTTTCAAAACCTCGTAGAGGGCGTCACAGGGAAATGATAGCCTTAAAAAAAAACGAAAATTCATGGTATAGTACTGCCAAAGGGTTTTCAAACAAGTTGTTGCTGAACCGGAACTTGAACCTGTTTTTGAGTTGTGGGGCGTTAAATTCAAAATTTTGAAAAATTCATAGCGGCCGCCATTTTGAAGTTAGAGAGTCCGGTAAAAAACTGTTTCCCTTGAATTATGATCTTCTTTCATATCCGCTACGCAGATTTTCAAAATTCCGCTTCTGAAAAAAATGTTACCAAAACTTCCGGTTTCGGGTTTTCTCGAAATGCGTATTTTGTCGATGAATTTTCGATATACCTCTTCATTTCAAATTTCATCAAAATCGGTATAATAGTTTTTGCGTTACAGGTGCAACCTACATACATACCACACACAACCACTTACCCACCCACAGACAGACATTTTTTCTAAACCACTTTTTTGGGTTCCTGGAGGTCTAAAACACGTATTTTCGTGAAAATCTCAATTTCGAAAATTTTCATGATATCCATACTTCTCATATACCAGTGGTGGTATGGGAAAGTAAAAAACAAATTAAGTTTGCTAAAGATCAATAATTAGAAATGAAGTGATTTAGTAACACTACACATAGTTTCAAAGAGCTGATGAGGTTCCTACTATAGCAATATTAAAACCATAGTAGGTGCTAATTGTTGTGTATTGTTTGTAAACTGCATTAACAATAACTGAATAACATACAAACAATAATCGCTATTTGTGCAGATATTGCGAGATTAATTTTTTTTATAATTTTAAAGGAACTTTAATGTTTTTTTTTTTATTAAACTATACAACCTACGGAAAGCATCTGATACAAAACCCTGTTCCACACTACAATATAATAATATACAAAACGCTTCTTTGACCCTTTCCTTTAGATCTTCCCCTTCAAATTAAATTTTGCGTTTCGTATATATTTGGAGTTTTTCCTCAACGTACTTTAGAGTTTATGAAACACCCGTAAATTAAATTAATATATTGTATCAACAATATCTAAAACATTATTGAGGAATAATATTCCTATAAAACGAAATCCGTTGATTAATAATTATTAAACTAACTGAAATAATTCTAGTCGTATAGGATGCAGATATTACGTAATGATACAATAATTGATTACGTACCTACTGCAAATTCTAGATAATATGTTCTTCCTATTAATTTGTCATGTCCTGTTAAAATTTGTAAAAAGCTTTCTTTGCAAATAAGGTTAGGCAAATTACTGTCATCAATACTTGGCAATACCTTATTATATTAAACAAATACACGCCTCTTGCTTATCCGCAGATTAATAAAAATTAAAATAGCAGTTGGGGGTTCATAATGAAGCAGGTAGGTAATAGTAATGTACCATTAGTCCGTTATCAGTTTACCAAGGCACGCCTGCCTGAAGGTTTCTATCGGTTCTCACACCCCGAGCGACAAAACAAATGTCGGAAGTAGGATAAAGAATATTTATCAATAACTAAATTCTAGAGACGGCGGTCAACCGTGAAGCCATTGCATTGTCATGTAATTTAAATCGGTCAGATAGTGTCTCAAACACAGTGGTCGTCTACACAGGTAGTTCGTTAGAAAGATATAGGTTGCGATTGCTGCTACAGCTATTCTCTATTACCCCATCTTTACCGATATCGAAAATAATGGAATATCCAATCACATTTAACGAAAAGTTTTCGACAAGAGAATTTTACTAATCCCAACGAAAAGTTATAAAAGAACTTGGCAAAGCCACGCTTCTAAATCTGAGTAATCCTGCCTTCTGTTGGGACGTTAAATACAACTTTACCAATCTTTTGTAAGGCATTAAGAGAGATAGTACTTATTAATAAAAATATAGTATTAATTAAAAATACAAGATACTCCTTGGTGGCTAACTCATAACTTATGTATTCGATAAATAGTCAATAAGAGATATCCAATGACATTTGGTCACGTGATCAAACTACGTACGAATAAGCCAATCAGTGCCCTCCACGAGGGTCACGTGATACGTCATGGTCTGCCATATTGTTTGTTTCTCGGTTGATTTATGAGTTTCATAAATTTGTTCCCAGAAACTGGGCATTAATGAATTAAAATAAATGCCCACAATTCAGGGCGAGTCTGTAAAGAAGAATGAGGTGGATATTTCTGTTATCTGAAGTATTCAATTGATTCTGCTGGCTTAGGTTATAACAGATAACGTCTACGTAGGTATTGTAATCCATTTCTTTAGATTTTTGTAGCGAAGCAAAACGGTGGTGTGGTTCAAACTAGAATTTTATTCATTGCTTGAAATTGAAACACAAGTTTTACAGAAACTATGGTCTGCCGTCAAGATGACAGAACGATTATGAACTTCCTTCCACTACTATACATCTTGCTTTTAATTAAATTGCTTGTTTGTTTTTATTTCATTTAAATTTTTATGTTAACTAACACTGCACGCATGTGAACTAGGACACTAATACGATAATTAATTTTTAATTCTTTAAGTAACGCTTTAGAGATTTAGTATTTTATAAAATAGAGTATTAAAGAGAACAATATGACAATAATCAGCAATAAAACTATTAATTAATTAAAATAGTTATTTAATGTACTAGAGGATACAATGAATATTTTTTATCTGTGAGAAGATTGTAATAATATAATAATAGTAATAATAATAATAAGAATAATATTATTTAATCGTAAGGGCGAGTTTGATAAATTTATAATAGTCGCCTTAAAATGTTAAAAATTAAAAAAAATTCGTTTGCAATTTAAACAAACCAGTGGCTACAGTGCGGCCATGAAGTAGTAATTGCCAAATGGCACTTTACGGTTGTCAAAAGATGTAAATCAGCTGTTTTTATCATAGTCGCCTAAAAAAATATTATCGAGATACCGAACTAAAATAGTTATTTGTATACCAAGGACGCGAAATGTGTCTTTATCGTACCGAGAGAAAATTGTCGCCGAGGCCGCTTGCGGCCGAGGAAAGACAATCTCGAGGGCGTTAAAGAATTTCGCGGACAAGGTATACACAATATTTTTTGTGCAACCGTAAAAAATGCGTAATTGTAAATGTTATTGCTTTTAGAAAACCTACAGCTTAATTCATTGTAAATAGAAAAACGGCTTTCAGTTAGCGCGTTACTATGGATATGGAGTAAATAAAACAATTAGTTTTGTATAAATTACAATGATTTTTACTTTAGAGGCCGCTACCCATAGCAGCGGCCGCGAAATTAGATTTCGCGTCCTGAACAGCGGACGCGAAACGCCTACTTCGCGTACGGTTGCACAAAAATATTATTATATCTAGTCTATGGTCACAAAAGCCTAAAAGTCATGAAGCCGTGTAGCGGCGAATGCATCAGTCGTTTGTGTACATTTTTGTGTATTATACTGTCTTTTCTTAAATGGCATGATTAAAAAAAACGGGAAAGTTTACTTTCCTCATCCAAAAAGATTCAATAATGGACAAAATTAAGGCGATTTCAGAAAAAAATATTTGAATGTGTCTATACATAAACAGAGTTGCCTATTAATTATAGATAGCCTATCCAAGCAGAATGAATTTAATACTACATAATATAGCCGAGATACCCAGCTATTTCTAAAAATTGTATTAAATAGAAAACAATTTTATACAATCACGAGTGCCTAGCTAACATACCTAATGTTTTCACTTCTAGTAATAAGAATTTGTATCAAGATCTAGAGTGTAAAACAAACAAAAGATAACTATTTGAGAAAATGTATTTCAGAATATAATGCACGCATAATTTTCACGTATTTGATGTAAAGCAAATACCTACTAACAGTAAAACAAAGTATTACAATAAAATGAGGCATTCAAAAAGCAAACAAAAGATTTACACTTTAAAAATTTCTTCAAAAATACATAAAACCTAATATCTGCAGCAACATATCAACAGAACAAAAGTATGCCCTATTACATAAAATATGATGGTTATAGTGGACGAGCACGCTATAGAAAACTACAATACGAATTTCAGTCCCAAATCTCATTCCAGACCATCCAAGCTGTTTTTACATTCGGTAGGTTTTGCTACTGATCCGTTACTAGGATAGTCGCCAGATTTATTTTCCCCGGAAAGCAAATCAAGCCCGAATAATGCGTGGCGACCATTTTAAACTATCCTAAATTACATTCCAGCCCCGCGAGCAATTTTACAGAACTGATATAGAGCTTCATTAGTACACACTAAACGCATAGATTACGAGATTAGCTGAATATATAAAATATTGTAATCTAACAAGTTTAACCTGCAAATGGAACATGTTATTTGTAGAGAAAATACAATAACATTGGAATAGCTTGTACAAGGTGTTAATAAAAAAGTATCCTAAACTTTAAAGGCATGTAGTATTAACACAAACAAGGCAAACGGTTCTTATAAACATCGAAAAATCCTTCCTAAGGCTATAGCTATAGTTCCCTAAAATGAGGTCAAACATAGTTTTATCTGGAGGATTATCTGCAGAACGATTAAGTATAAAATAATGAAATTTTGTACGTAGGCTTATCTTGTTATGCCCAATAAATAATAGTAAAAATCAATTATCTAAATTGTTGCCTAGAGGTCTCTTTGCGGGGGGTGGGGGTCGATATTTTTTTAATTAAAATTAAAAATTACAGCAGTTTCCTGCATAAAAAAGGTAGGTATTTTTGCAAAATATCAAAAAATACAACCGTTTTCGATAAAAACGCATTTAAAAATGGTAATGCGTTTTTTAACTGAAAAATTATTACAGCCAATTAAGGGCTAACCATCTTTAAATGCGTTTTTATAGAAAAGGGTTACAATTATCGAAATTTACCTTTATTGCTTAGGAATCTATGGTAATTAATAATTTTCAAAGTTTAAAAAAAACTTAAGGAAGGAATTAACCACGGTCCTCCATGTATGATCGCAAAGGACTGCAACTCTCTTAGCAAGGATATTTCGACATATGTTTATAGGAAGATTTTGTCTTATTTTCATGAATACTATAGACCCTTAAAGTTTAGGATACGCCCTGTATATAAGTACTAATACATGGCTATAAATTTAGAGAATACATATATATATATATATTATAATGTAAAATGTTCACATCAAAATATATCCACTGAAAATTAAGCGGATATACTATATGACTCTCAATTCTAATCCATGTTAAGTACCACATTATTACTTAATTAACACACCCTTTAAATGAATAACAGACAAGCCAAACACTGACAAACACTTTTAAAATATACCTATCCGATTTAAATTTACAAAATAATACAAGTAATATTTTGAAATGTAGCACTATTAGTCCAGTCCTGCTATAAAATACAACTGTTACTTACATACAAACCTTTACGGTATTTATAGATCACAATTCGCACGTGCATAGCTCAACCAGCGGCAGCTATGTTTTCCATATTAGTGGTACAATGGTATCGAAATATCTTATTTTAAGACATATTCATACCTTTAAAAGTCTTTTTAAAAGCTGTGGCTATTAAATATGTATGGATTAATTTTCATTGACATAAGTGTTGCCTGAAAAATGTCAACTTGTGAATGAAATAAATTAAAGGCTGCAGTAGATAAAACAGATACTCGTTTGTAGCAGAGCATCAACATAAAGCGAATATGGTATAGATTTGTTTGTGATAGCTTCCCATTCTGGCAAAGAACAAGAAAATATTGCAGGATATCTCACTTGTGGTCATTAAAGAACCGTCAGTCAGGAACGATATTCCGCGTGACATCGTGCGTATATGTACTACGTATATTTAGGACAATTCCCTCCCTATCTACGTAATATTTATAATAATAATAATATAATATAAAACGGTAGATACGTACTCCCTTCGAACAAAACCCCGAGAAAATGCAAAGTGTCAATCAATTCAATAAAAGGCTAAAAAAGGATAAACGTTACCTAATAGATATTTATTCTTTCTTCGTTTAGTATTAATACTAATTAAGAAACTATATTATTTTGGTTAGTCATGTGCTACCTTATCTACATAATCAGTACAACAACTAAATACGCATTTTTCAAAATAAATAATTGTAAAAAATTACATTAAATTTATAAATAGCAAATAGCAAATAGCAAACGTTTCACCTAAAATTAAATAAAAACTGTTACGCATATATATACTGAGAGTACAACAGATGAATATATGGAATATATTAATGTTTTAAGAAAATAAAGAACAAAACAATGTCGACATACCTTTCCTCGACAACTACGGAACCGGTACTTTAGCAAATATTTTACAATTTATTTCTAATGTATTCTTTTTACAAATGTTAATTAATTTTTGGCAGGTTTACTTGAAGTAAACGGCAAACACCGACTACAAAATAAGTAAAGCAGTTCAAAGGAAACCAAATTTTTTACAATCTTGTCATAAACTTTGACTAGCTGATTCATCATACATAGACCTCGTTATACATATAAAAAAAGCGGTATTAATTTTAAATATGGCTATCCTAAACTTAAATGTTCCGTTCGATATCTGCATACGTTATTGGCCTAAATGCCTTCTTAATATATAGAGGTTATTACTTCCGGCGTACGTATGTTAATAAACAGTAGTGTTATAAATTGATATGTTATTACTATTTAAACTACAATTTAAATGCTTAAATATTCAGTTGCGTAAATATATATGCAATATTCTTATAAAAGTTAATTTCTGAAGTGTATACATACGCCGTACGGACAGTTTTATTCATGAACATAGAGAAACGAATGTAATTTTTTACAAACCCGTTTATTTCCTATTGCTGTCAAAATAATGATTTCAAACTGTATTATTTTGTTAAATCGACTAAATATAGGGAATCCGACCGAGAATCGGCCTACGATTTCCCGACTACGAAGTTGGAATTATTACCAGTAGTCTATGAAGACAACTGTTTTGAGTACTTCTAGTTCACTAAATTAAATAGATCCGTTGCGTTGTTTGTAATTAATAAAATATTTATTTTAACATCTTTTAATAATAACGGTTAATACTTCTTACAGTTGCCTAAATTTAATCCATCTACCAAAATAATATAGTTTGAAATCATTATTTGGACAGCAATAGCAAATAAACGTGTTTGTAAAAAATTACGTGCGTTTACCTATGTTCACGAACAAAACTGCCTATACGGTATAATTTCAACCGTCGAACAGGCATCCAAACCATTCCACAAATCTCCAAAAATACAAGCAAGGGGACATACAATCAATCATTTAGGTTGTTGAAAATCATATTCTAGAAAATTGCTAATTTCCAATCAAGACGTTTATCACATAATACACGAATGCACACCGTTTCTGAAATTTTAGATTGACAGGAGCAAATTGAAAATAGGAAAAAAGAACGCAGTCTGTTGGTATATACCAGGGTGTTTCTCAATTCGCGACTAGGGGGTGGTGTAACGCAAACGAAATTGAGTAAAAAAATACCCTCAATTTTTCCATCGAAGTTGTACTTTACCTACCAGTTACAACGGTTTTAAAAATCTCAATTGAAAGAACAATAAACTTGTAAGTTGTTTGAAATTTGCATTATCAAATTGATCAATTAATTCAAAGTACAACATAATGGCTGATAATTAAATATTTAAATCGCGAACAGAATGCAGGACAAGCGGTGCGATTATACGTGGAGCGACCTACAACACTACTTAGCCGTTTCGTTATCTTCTCCAAGTCATTCTGAATTGCATTTGAGTCAGAAAGCGGAAAACTGAAGAATTTAATGTCGTCGGCAAAAATACTGAAAGTGGATGATATATCTGAGAGATATGCAGGAAACAAGAACAGTACTGGCCTCAGAACTGAACCTTGTGGGACACCACTTACTACAATGTGTGGATTCAAGAGTGCATCTTCTACCCGCACGGAAAAGGTGGGATGGTGTCGAAAATGAGACATCCATTCTAGGAGTTAACATCAGGCACCAAAGTGTTCAAGAGTTCAAGCTTATAGACTAATCTGTCAAAGGCTTTCTCGAAGATACACAACATCAATTGCTATGTTCTTGCCGTGGGATATAGACCAAATATTAAAATTGGTAAATAGGTTTGTAGTAATAGGTCTGCCAGGTACGAATTCATTGTGGGATTTTGTAAAAATAGTTTTGTAGCAGGAACTTTTCCATACACTTAAGACACTACTGAAGTTAAGCTGTTGGGTTGGTAATTTGTTGCAAGTAGTTTAGTTCACTTTTTGTACGCTGGGATTACTATCGCATTTTCCATTCAATGGGACGTTTAGATTCTTCAAAGAATTGGTTCAAATTTCAGTAACTGACGAAGATAAGAGTATTTACACACATTTTTATTAAATGAGGCGACATCTCGTCAGGACCAACAGCCAAAGAATGATTTAAATTTAGTAGAGCTTTGCGAACATTTTCATCGGTGAAGGTGACTGTTGTCATTCTGGTACATTCGGGTATGAGGTGGTAGTGTGGAATTACTTGGCAACGCTTTAGGAGTATGAGAGGTATGAATATTGTCGAGCAAAAACGTCTGCTTTTTTGTCAGGAGAGGAGGATAGCTGTATTGTATTACTAGTGGTGTTTGTAGTCACCCGCGACTTTACAGTCCGACTTATATAACACGAATCTTCATTTTTCGCCTCGTGGTGTAAATCACCCTGTATTTGAAAAAAACATTTTTATTATATGAATGGACTACCTTGTTTTCGATGGTTCGTTCGTGCAGATCCTAATTCTTTGTCGACATCATTAGAGAAGGACCTGTAACTCTGATAGTGAAATAGCGAACGAGTTTTCACGTAAGTAGCCCACATATGCCGTTCCTTGTTAATGGTAGATAATAAGGTTCATTTGAATCACGATATACCTTGATTGGTACAAATTTGGCAGTACTTTCTTTAAGGGAGTTTGACAAGTGAATCCTCGACGATTCTATACCGCCGACATTTGGAGGTATTGGATATCCAAGAGATATTTATTAATTTCTTCATAATCAGCTACCCAATAGTCCCTGATTTTTTGGTGATTGTAGTTTTAGAGTCTGTTGATTATCAACAAAGGTACTTTCAACTACAATACTATGATTTTGTTTGTATATTTCTAATTAACTTTAGATAAAAGATTCTACAGATATTCAAGAACATAAATCTGGAGGTATCGTCAACATATCTTATGTTTTTGTAATGAATGTATTCTTCGCCAATCTTTAATTCTCTCTCTTCACCATACAAGGCTTTACTTACTGCTATTTTTCAATAAGTATTAAACAAGACTGGCGAAGACATATAGTTTTCTTGCCATCATTGATTCTATCGGCAGTCCTTTCTTTCTCAATTACCTAATGATATTACTTCCTGTATACTTCTTGAGTCTGAAGGTTATTTCTACTCAGTTCTAATCGTTCTGATTGTTATTAGGGCATAACCTTTGCAAATGCATTTATAATAAATAAAATAATAAATGTACAAAATAAGGTTTTACAATAAGCCACAAACAAGTATACAAATAGCATAGAACTAACTGGTTTTATAGTCTACTATAATATTCCTTATTTCACACTTTTGCCGAATTTCTAAGCTAATTACATTTCTTCAGTTAGGAGTATTAGTTTGATCAATTATCATCATCGGCACTAGGTGGGATTTCTCTAGGTTTCTTAAAAGGTTGTAGCCTGTAGTCCTGCAATAGTACTACAAATAATGTGTGTCAATTCAGAATGTTTTTTTTTTAATATATTATCTATCAGCAAAGAAACAGTGCTACTATACTTTTCTATTAAAATAAAGGAGACATTCGCAAAAAATAAAAATATAAATTAAAGTTTGACCTTGGAGGTTATTTAAACCTAAGTTTCTAGTTTTGCAGCAATAAGGAAGCAGTAAGTTTTCCGAACAGTCAAGCGACTTGACAAAATACCTTCTTCCTCCGCGTTAAGCGATACGTTTTTATGCTATAAATTACATGAACCTTTTAATTTTAAAATACCTGTATTTTAAGTTGTTATTGTACAGGACGAATGGAAACTAGGGTACAGCGATGCTGCGACTTTAAATAATAACTGTACTAAGAAACAAAAAAGAAAAAAAACGGTGAATGTATTTTTTCATAAGCATGGAATTCAATAATGTGCATTTATAATCCAAATATCAAATACGTATTCAAATAAAATAATTACAAAACCCCATTCAAAATAAATTTACGAAAGTAAATCAGTAAGCAGGAGCAAGTGCTAGCAGTGCATAAGGTGTTGCCTATATTCCAATGATAAAGTGGGCGGTCCATAGCGCTTCGTTACGCAAATGAAAAATATTTTCCAGATGGAATTAGATTAATAAAAACGATACATAAATTGCATTTTTTAAATTCAATATTATAGACACATTTATATAAATTTATGCGGAAGTGTAGTAGTAGGTATACTACTTGTAATATAACCGAATACGCTGTTAGTACTTGATTAATCCTCCAGGACAGGATGTTTGAATATAAATATATCTAAGTATGCATTTTACTCAGGATGCCTAATCCATTGATAGTGTACAATAGAGATATAGATACGAATAAAATACAAGAATATTAAAGAAGCACTAAAAAGTTTTCAAAAACAGCGGGAATCCTTAACCAGATACGAAATCTTGAAATGTCAAATAATGTAAGGATACTGTAATACTAAATAACGAAACACAATCGGATTTTATTTAAAATACTTTACGTAAACTCAAACCAGTTTGCAATTATTAAGCAGTTAGCATATGGTGATATAAGGTAAGATAAACAATAATAGTCGTTTCCTGTGTACTTTATACAGTTAAACGAGATGCAATTACAAAAGCTGTCCTTGCTCTGAATGTGATAAGCGGAGTGGGCAGTGAGCAAGCACACATATCTGTTGGTGGATACAAGCTGCGCAATGTAAGTAGGTTGTTATCGCAAACCAAGTGCATGCAACCGAGAATGGCTGCCCCAGGTGCCCACGTAAAGTGCCCTTTTGCTTCTTAAGGGCACTTAAATTATGTCTGATAATATCAACTAATTATCCTAAAATTCGACGATTGTATGTGTCACTCTGATTTTCTATGCTCGCTTTCACTGTTACAAAAAGTTTGATGCCTTCCCAATTAATCACATAGAAGCTGCAATGAACACGTTGGAAAATGAAGACGCAATCACCATTTTATACGTATATTATTACTAGAAACGCAGCGGCTCTGTAAAGAGCATTAACTACAGCTAATTCATACTCTACTATTCAAACACGATCGTGAAAACTGCATCTATATTCAGCAACGTAAAAGAACCAAGAAACAGCGCAGCGCGCACCTGTTCACCTCTTAAAGGATTACAAGCAAAAGGAAATAGTTTCAAGCTGTACCAGTACCATATAAAAGCGATAGCTAATTAGCAAAATAAGTTTCCGAATGTAAAAGATTTAAATTCAGCATATGGCACTATGTAAAACATTATCTAAAAACACTTTTATTTTATGGTGTAATTTCAAATAAATTTTAAAGCTGCAAAATTTCAAATTAACATACGGCATACATTTTCAACAATTTTCCAACTGCTTTAAAGTTTAACAGTTTATTGAATCTAACGAAATAATGCAAACAATAAGCGGTAGGTATGTTAAATAAATGTGCCACAAAGGAATATTGTCAAATTGTGAAAAACCCAAAGGTGGTAAACATGATCCAAGAAACTGTAGCAGAAATTACATTAAAACACATGCCTATACCAACATATTATGTGTGTAGTAAGAGGTAATTTTCAAGGCACGAAAGAGAAGGCTTTATTATAATGATGAATTAACAAAAACGACTTGAATATTCGCCTCAGTATCTTATATTCAGAGAGATGCACACCATGACCGACTGAATGCCTTACAGTCTATTTCTATTATTATTGTTCATATAGAGTATAGATCTATAAGCTACTGGCGCGGCGGCTAAAATCAGTGACAGAACAAACAAAGCTTATAATATTATGAATTGAGATTATTATAGAATTAAACCACTTTTTAGGGTTCCTGAAGGTCCAAAACACGTATTTCCGCGAAAAGTTTCATGATATCAATACTTCCCATATACCAGTGGTGGTATGGGAAAGTAAAACTTCTTAATCATTTTTCACTGAGTTGTAAGGGGCTAAAGCTAAGAACTTCTTTATTCTTATAAATTTTGAAGGATGTTATCATTTTCCATAAAAAGCGTTATACCCTATGAGGATTTGTCTTGGTAGAGTTATCTGAAAATGCATTTGGCAACGATGCGTGACACATTATTATGGTTATTATTCACGTTGACAAATTTACCTTTCATTTCTTTCGTCATAACTATAAAACAAAAGTAGAAATGCTCCATTTTGGATCAACCCTGTAGAATCGAAATGTTTAACTAAGAATAACTGTGAAACTACCAAAGAAAAGACACTATTGAGTACAGGGCGGATGACAAAATCCGCCCCGAGCTATACAGCTTTTAATTGAGATCGGATTGTAACAGTCGACATGCCAATCAAAATGGGTCATTAAATACTACGTTTAAAGCTGGTGTGACACGGTCAAATGTCATCAAATAATTCACATCAAATGTCATCAAAGGTTGGTTTGTATAAAATTTAGAAAAACTGAGGTATAATCATTCTAAGAGTATATTTTGCCAACTTGTAAACATTAAAAACAATTTAATTTGTGTGGAAGAGGTTAATATAATAATACCTTTGATGGCTAAATGATAAAAATTCCAAAAATTGTTGCATGCAACAAATTTTTGTGGGCGTTCCCATCAAAGAAAACGTCTCCTTTCTGTGATCAAAGTCCGTCAAAGGTCGTAATTACACGCAACATTTGAAACGCTAATATTTGATGACATTTGACCGTGTCACACCAGCTTTAATGTAGTTAGAACATTTTCAGGACCTACTAGATTTTAGCAGCGATAGTCAACGTTTTATTTTTAAACGGGCACCTATGTATTTTTTTGTAATTCTGAATAAGCGTTTTTTTCCGACTTCAACGATATATAACAAGTCACCTTACCATCACCAAAAAGTAGTAAAAAAAATTGTTTCAAAGCAATTTAAGTAAGTAAGTAAGTAAGTAAGTATTTAAGAAATTAAATTTAGCAGTTCAATTTTAACATGCTAATGTACCTATTTATTGTTTTTCTCCATATCTTTTTTTTGTAATTTAATATGATGTTCTTGTTCTTGTCGTATGAAACATGTTTTTCTTGTGTATTTTGAAGTTAAGCATTAACTACGAAATATGCTGTACTACTTTAAGGTCCAGTGCTAAAAGTTTCGTCAAGTAGTTAACGTTAGCAGTCAATATTTTGTTAGTCAAACCCTACTATTGAAAACTAATTGCGAAATTGGTAGTCACCAGAGTAATTATTTTAAACAATTTTTTTTACTACTTTTTGGTGATGGCAAGGTGATGTATTATACGTCGTTGAACTCGGAAGAAAGCGTTTAATCAGAATTACGAAAAATATACGTAAATATCCATTTAAAAATTAAAAGTTGACCATCGCTGCTAAACTCTAGTAGGACCTGAAAATGTTCTAATTACATCAAAATGTAGTACATATTTAACGACCCATTTCGATTGGCATCTCGACCGTAACAATCCGATGTCAATTAAAAGCTGTATAACTAGGGGCAGATTTTGTCATCCACCCTGTATTTATATATACACATATTTTTATTTCTAATTAGTATCTCGAGGAGAACGTACTCGGTGCCCGCCATGTTAGATACACCCTGTTGTATAACCAAGAGGTAATAAATTTTAGCATAGTATAATGAACGAGTATTCGTGGCAATAACTCTATTTTGGTTTCGAGAAAAATTTCAAATCCTGAACGATATTCACTACGTCTCCTATTTAGTGCATCGCTATAAGCTTGAAGAGTCGTAAGCGCAGTACACTATGTAGCGGTCGACTGCCCACGGGTACTTTTTCATGTAATGCGTGTGTTATACTTTTTCGTGTCTGATGATATAAACTCTGACAAGCCCACCGCCGAAGACTTAACTTTCAGATCGGGTTTTTCAACATGATAAAGATTAAGTCGACGTGTTCGTATCATTGGCAAAATCAGTATACATGATCGGAATACATGCATGTTATTAGTAGGCACTAGTCCGAAATTATTTCTTGGAAATAGGCACACAGGTAGTAGCTGCTAAATTGCGTTCCATAGGGTTGCAGCTAGAATGTCCGACTCTAACCATATAGCCTCATTTTTTATATTCACAATACAGATAAAAATCAGTTACGGTTGAACCGTAACCTCAACCACATATTTTTAATTTATTTAACATTTATAAAGAAGATTAATCTAGCCGTCAAGATTAGCTGTAAGAAAAATAGGGTAATAGAATAAGTTGTTGTACAATATGGAAGAAGCGTCCATAATGCTTTTTAATCCCTAAAAATCTTCACCATAGTTTTTCAAGCAATTTTGGGCACTTATTCCATATTGTACAACAACTTATTTTATTACCCCATCTTTCTTTGTTAAGTATCGAATTGTTAATCAGTTTCACCAATATATTAACATAACTTCACTACAATGTTTTCTTACATAAAACTTATTTTATTATAATATAACAATAATTGTAGCGGCACAGACGTGCAGCAGTTCTGTTATATCACATATTTCAGTAATTACAAGTAATGACATACCTAACTGTTCTCAATAATTCACATTTCAATAATCCGGTCAAATACCCCAATTTATATCATGCTGTGCATTATTTTCTTTCAACTCTAGTATACCCATTGAAACATTGACCGTTTTCTGTGAAACTTTTTGTACATATTATAGTTAGCAGTGTACCGTTATAATTTTATTAGTAAAATTTATAATCACTTTCATAAAGACATTAACATTATAATATAATGATGTTTTATGTGAAATAAAAGAATGATGCAGATGCAGAAGAAACAATTTAACACCTATACAAAATCACATGATGTTCTGGTAAAATGGGAGCTGTGAAAAGTATATTACAAAATGATGTAATGATATTATTAGTTGTCTTTCATTTTCTTCTGTAGTAAGCGAGGATTTTATTGAGTAGCTTACAAGAGAAACTTGTTGAAACTAATATCACTTCTACGTTAGGTCTAAAAACATTTTTGCAAATAAACAGAAGTGAGCAACAATTAAACCTGAAACGCAAACATTTTACGTAGTACAACCACCATGTTTCCACAACATGATTTTAAGTAAGCACTGCGTATGTGAAATGTGAAACAAACCGTTCCTCTTGAAGGCACCTATAAAAGAAACCGGAACATTAAATATCTTTAAATAGGTACCTATTCATACTAGAGACATTTTTCATGCAATGTCAATTTAAAAGCTTTACATCCGTAAGGCACAAACGGAATCCCACGGAATCTTGTAGCTTAATGAGATCTGTCCAGCCTACGATTTGTTGTTAATTACCGTTAGGTAATGTCGTAGCAAAACCCACATTTTCCTATTTACCTTTGACTTATGCGAATGTCCTGAAAACCACAGACATTGCAATTACTCATTTTCTCTTAAATTGACCACACAGAATTAATGATATTTTACTGAAAGCCTGAACCTAAGGAAATCTATTCGATGTTATATAACGGAAAAATGAATGTCGTGCAATAAGATATTATATATGAGGCATACTTCTTAGAAGGATTTTAGATAGTGGATAACGTCCTAAACCTTAAATGCTTTAATTTATTTAAATTGTAATGACTAAAAAATTATTTTTCTAAATTCAAAATTTGTGTTCTACACAGATTCAATCTCTCTCATCTTCAGAATTACTGAACATATACATAAAAAGTTCACTATCGTTGCTGAAATCTGGTAGGCCCTGAAAATGTTCTAACTACAGCTCGACCAAGCTTACAAAGTTGAAAGGGGGCGTGTCCGGCGCTGTTATAGTTTTTCAAAGTACAGTCAAAATAAAAACATTTAGGCGGCAAATTTAAATAATTGTAAATATTTTTCATTTGAAGAATTCCATGACCTTCCGAATGATATTTCTGGCTTCAGATTGAATTATCTTCCTCGATTTAGCATTTATACTTAACAGATTTTAAACGTCAAAACAATTTGACAAACACTGAAATTATTAAAATTTCAAACGTCAATTGAATTTTTTCAGCGAATGTACTTTTGAGTATAATTGTTTGCTATTGGTTGCTGTATTGTCGCGCCTTGTCTTTCAAAATTTAGTTGACATATTTTCCGGGGCATCTGTAAGCTTGGTGGAGCTTTACGTCAAAACGTAATATTTAATGACCAATTTCGATTGGTATATCGACCGTCGCAATACGATCTCAATTAAACGCTCTATATCTCGGCGCGGATTTTGTCATACACCCTGTATATGCATATTATATTAAAGATTACTAATAACCTACTTGAAATAGCTAATTCGCACAGGGAAATGAATTTGTCAATATAATTAATTTGTAACAAGCTCTATAAGATCTGGAAGTTAAAATTGTACATTAATTTATAATCGCCCCATATTTCAACTAAAATTTTAGGAAACGCAATTCCATCATCACGATAACTTTTATTAAAATGTTTTTGGAATAAACCTGTGTAAACGAAGCTGCTTCGATTTCCTTAACATTGAACATCCGGCAAGTGAATGGTGTATGTATATGGGAGAAAGCAAGAAGTAGTTCAAAGTTTAAAATGCAATGCAGAGTACATAAATCTATTTTCATTGAGACTAGTATTACGACTTCCTAATGTAATTCGAGACAGAGAATACGCACACTACCTTGCAATAGCCATAATGTGCTACTATACTGCTATAAATATTAATATGTCTCTTGTATATGAGCATATGTTGAACGTTAAGCTATAGAACCGGCTACAGACAATTCCATAGAAATAAATTAGACCTGAGGTGCAAATGTCCGACTTCTTCCATGTCTCCGTAATTCCATATACATTAAGAAGCGTACTAAGCTAAATTGAGTTCATCATAAATTTGCTGTTGCGAGACACTCAATGGAAAAGTTAATACCTTCGTACAAATAAAATCCAGGTGTTAGTAGTACATAAAACATTATACCTTCATTCAAGTAAACGGGTAGTTTTATTATAATTTTAAGCGGTTATACACCGCAGATCAAAGATCGGCTCGGTTTTGTGTATCATTTAGAGCTATTTTCAAAAGAACTTCCAACTTAACTTAAAAATTGTATAATACCTGTTGTCGCTGCAATAAATTACATCACCCGTGTAATGCCCCGAAGAAATAGCGTGATGGTGTTTCTTCGTGCGTATTCTCCAGTGATATTACATATATCTACCTTTACATTTTAATGATATTTGTAACAATCCAAAAGCCGCTGGTAGCGATTCACGTTCTTCATGCACTTGTTTTTCTCTCATTCTAAAGTTAGAAATATTTTAAGAGAGAACTTGCATGGAAAAAACCCGTATGCGATAAACAAAATTATTATACTTGGGCAAATGCATATTAGTATACATATCTTTGCTATAACCTCTAGTGAAGTTAGAAACAATATCGTATGTTGGTTTTTGCATTTTAAATCATAAAAATCCAAATTATGTTTGCATATTTAGCATATAATCAGCGGTTTACAGTCTATTGTGCATATGTAGGCGTTTTAGCGCATATATTCCATATTATTGGTAAAATTCTATGACATTTTAGGAATTACTTATAATTTTTAATTCCTTTCTTAGAAAATCTCAATGTAGATAAACTGCAACTTTCTGGATTCCGATTCTTGGAAAATCACAACACAAGTAACTGCAACGTTTACTTTGTATACTTAGCCTATCTGAAGATTATTTATTAGGAACTAAAGAAAGTAATTGGTACCTACAAGCAGTACCTATTGAATCCAGGGAGTGAAATTCCCCCCTGATGGTACGAAGTTCCCCCGTGCGCGGCGGTATCAGTATTATCAAATTTAATGACCACAGCGTTAAAATTTTTAATAAAACTAATCTTATGACACAAGTGCGGCTACCATAAAAGCAGGAAACGATGTAAATACTCTATTTTCTCTCAAATCGTGTAAAAATGATGAATTTTCTTCAAGAAGCTTCTAAAAAGAAAAGTTGTGAAAATTCGTAAAATAGAATTATCATATCCTATTTAAAACAAAACAATAATTGAAGATGTTTGTTGTTGTTGACAACTATAGAAGGTTTGAATTTCTAACAGGGCATCGTTTTGATCCACTGGCAATGACACCACACCATTAATTTAAATGTATCGATCAATTAATAAGTTTTTAATATTTTGTTGTAGTTAACTTTCACGAAAATTTTTATTTTTAGGTTTATACTGGGTGACACACGATTTTTGTATGTGCGACGTTGTTTTCACGACCTGCTTCCATTTACCAATCAAAATTGAACAAATTTAAGAAAGTCATGGCACTCTAGATTAAACATTATTTTTTAAAACTTAATTTTATTAAATTTTTTGACATTTTCAAGCGTAACTTTGTTAAAATCCATAATTATAGAAATATAAATATCAAATAAAATATCGATTTTAACTGGAATAACAATATTTATTTTGCTTTGTACGTATTTCGGCATCAATGTGCCATTGTCAAAAGCATTTATAAGATATTAAATAACAAATGCAAAATGATTTATACAGTAACTGCTTGATTCTATTATTTTAAAACACTGCGTGAAGCAACTGGCCCCAGTCAACCCGTTATTCCAGTTAAAATCGATATTTTATTTGATATTTACATTTCTATAATTTTATTAAAATTTATTAACATTCCAATCTGCAACATTTTTACATGATGGTACGTAGAACAATTACTGTCCAAGTGGAAATGTGCAAAAATGTACCAAGTGTTCCATTTAAAATAAGAAAATTGTGGTCATTTCCGACGAAATCGGAAGTAAAAGATCGTTAACAAATAGTTCAAAATATGAGTTCTTCCGTTTGAGAAACACTTGCCAAAATTTATTCAAAAAATTGAAAAATTAAAAAAATGGCGAGGGTGTTCCGATGTCCTGTCATTCTATAAAGTAATTACAAGTGCACAAGTGCCATAAAGTGACTTTTCAGTTACGACTTTGGTAACCAAATTAACAATAATTACAGTTTCTCAGCAAGGCTGGAAATCATTTACGAATAATATTCGCCGTTGCTAGGCTCCACGGCAGACGTGGATATAATTCTGGCACAAAATCCATGGTATTATGTCATTGTCAAGGGGTAACGTCATTAATTCGGCGACGCCAATACGAACTCCACCTACTACGCATGTCCGGGGAAAATTATTCCATTATAAAAGTTTCAAACATTTTCATATTTTATATTGATTTTTAATTAATTTGTAAGTTGAAAATGACCAACTAAAAAATACTAGACTAATGTTCTAATTCTTCTCTAAGTCCGAGCGTTTGATTTTGTTTGTAATTAATAATTATTATCATTAGATTTCTCAGAAACAGACTTTTACGCCTAGGGAGTAGGCAACCAATCGTACACCACCTCTGTCCCTATAATCTCAAGAAGCTGAAATAATTTTCCCCGGACATGCGCAGTAGGTCGAGGCGAGAGCCTGCTCGTCGCCGAGTCGGCCGAATCATGAGTCTCTTAATTATGTGATTTGTATTTTTATATCTTTGTCCAAATTTTAGATAAAAAATTAAAATGTAGCCTTAATTTTCGCGCAGGATTCACCTCCTGTACTTTCTACACGTACTTATGTAACACCGTGTATAGCAGGATTGGTGCATATTTCGCACTGTTTCTGTACGGCATATCTGTCTAAGCATTATCACCTATAGTTACGCAGTTTTACTTATCTATGGCCTAGATTTCTATAATCAGTCCCGAAATTGGAGTAGCCTGTATATTCGTTTAGTATATTATACCAAATGGAACCTTTGAGGGGCGAAGACTTCAAAATCAGTATACCTTTGACTACGACATTCAAATAAAATACCTGAAAAATGTCATAATTTAAAGGTATACCGAAAAATTAGTAGAGTTAGCCCCCTAAGGTCCGACCCGGTATAATGTAAAATCAATAATCAAATTGCATCTTGTCTTCGAAGATGTACACTAGAAAGTAGAAATTTTATCAAAAACTTAAGTATTAGAAATACTCTGCAAATAACATCACAGGAATTATTTATAAATATTTATACGTATTTTGGTTCTTAATGTTTCCAAATACCCGCCTGCATTACGCACAATATAATAGTGTAATGTAATATTATGTATCTACTTTGTAATTGTCACTATTAATATAAATTATCATTATTTGAAGTATGAAGCCAATTAAACAGCAATAATAAATTTAAGATAAATGCATTTCACTTTCTACAAATAGCTAAGCAGCCTAAGACCAAGATCTGCTGAACAGCCACTTCTGAAGGATGGAGCACGTCCTTTATGTGAAGCAGCAGACGGTTGATAGATCAAGATAAGGCGTGCTGCTGTTTTTGTTATCCGTTTTATGCAAATCACATTAGTAATCTTGTTTTGAAATGCGGTGACTGAAAAAGCTGTACCTACGTCCGAGCATAGTTTTTATATTAATTCTGAAATCAGTTTGTTTATAAGATAATAAAATCGTGTATTCCAGCATAAGTATCCCAAATCTGCGGAAATAGTTTGAAAAAAAGTTTGATAACTGCATAGTTTCAAAAAGAATCAAACGGTTTTAAAATACAGGAACAGTTATGTGATGTTACAACTAAACAAAAATGTTTATCCTGTTAGTTTCTGTTCACACAAATACTATATTTTTGATAAGTTTGATAATAGAATTCCATTATCACAAATTTAACAATTTTATTTCCAGGATTTTCAAATAATTTCAATTTAAAGAACTCCTGTGTAGCTATAGCATTATATTTGCATCAATTATTCTCATTGGACTATACTCAAAAAATTGTTATTGATTATTTTAAATTTGAATTTCACTTCCAAGGATATAGATTTTGTTACGCACAATACGTGCCTTGTGCAATATATGCGAAAACCATGAACTGGGCACACGAATACAATAATTTTACAACCACTAACTACATGGGCTATAAAACGTAATGAGGAGCACTAAACTGTAATCCCTAATTCGTCGCCATTATTTTAGTGCTAGCGTGCTACGTCTATTGAGATACTAACTTGAGCAAACATATATTGCCAATCTTTTACAACTTTTGGTTTAAGTAAAAATGATCCAATGAAATGTAATTAAAGTAGGCCTACCTACTATATTATATTATTGCACAGCAAACTTTTGCACAATAATAATTTGCACAACACACGTGTGAGGCTAGCTATTTTCTTCACGCTGTATTGTTGGACACTATACTTTTTCTATGACCTGAAACCTATTTAAAATTATTAATCGAATAATATTCACAATCGTTTGACCCAAACGCTACGAATAGACGAATAGACACATTTGGAATCGTCGAAAACATGTCTTCAGTAGCTGTTCGGCACAGCAATCTATTTAAAATGTTTACCAGTTCCAAAATGTCTATGGGCTCTTATAGCTAAAATACGTGAAATAAACTCCATAAGATATACATATGATTTTACACATTGATATTGAATGTCTGACTCGACTGTGATCAACGGGAATTGGGCAAAAAAGCATTGACAGCTGAGTTTTTATTAAACAAAGCTTACGCTCAAGTGTTATTTAATTTTGTGGCTAGTCCAAACCATTGTACATGTTTATAATATTATACTTCTTTCATTCTAGCTTCATAGTTTACAGCGAGCGCAAAACTCTGGTCAACTCTGACGTTTATAGAATTCACAGCGGTTGTCTAGGAAATTAATACAGATGACATTTTGTACCCACAAAATTAAATCACACTTAAGTTATGTATGAATGTTTTACATAATCGTATATAAGAATGTAGGAAGTTTAGTTGTGAAATTTTAGCGTACAAGTTCATGTGTATTGCAACGTTCAGTACTTACTTATTTTTCAGCAGTTAGTAAGAACATTCAGTACTGTTCTAAGAGCAACCAACATTCAATATTTTTGTTAGAAACACTCAAGTACAGAATGATCAACAAAATTTTCAATCAGGCTTGATCATGGAATATAACCAGCGTGTCTTTATTTAAAATCATGAATTTTATTACGTTGCAAGGTTTTCGCTTGCCATGTGTTAGGATTTCCTTTAGTAATAAATAATTCTTAAACAACGAGTAGATCAACAATCAGCACACAGATAGCATACCCCAGTGGCGGCGTCAATAAATGGAACATGTAACAAATAAACAAAGACTTACTGATATGTCACTCACCAACACCGGGGGTTTGATAACTGGATACTGAACGGCCACCTACTTATATCTACAGGTGCACATGCAGTGCCTTCTGTTATCAGTATAACAAATACCATTCATTTCCAATTTTCTGGTGTACCATACTTACATATTCCACCAGAGTTCACTAGCTCTCTGGTGCTCCCCCCCCCCCAACTCAGTGTGCGACGGGAGAGTTTTACTCTGTGCCCATTTGGGGCTAATCCCCACGTAAAGGCCAACTATGTCAACACCGTCATGACATTAATAATCTGAGGTCGATCTACGAATCACTTATACCAGTTGGCCACCTTCTGTACATTTTCCCCAAAAACAAACATTATTAATCATGTCATGCTTCAAATGTAGGTACTACGTCTTACCGTTGGTCTTACAATACGAAAAAGGTAACTAATAGATATATAATACGTATTATCGATAAACAATAATTCGCAGACCATAAATGCAACAGCTGCGTTTAGCACAACAAATCATAAATTAACTACGCAACTCACGCAATACCATCAAAATATTAATTAACGCAAAACGCACTTGCAGATATAAACACAACCTTTCGTTTTAAGAACTAATCCCAATATATCGAAAGTCTCATTCTGCACCCCCGCCCTTTACATCTTGTAGCAAACATTCCGTCTAAACGTTGGTTGAACGACCTACCCTATCAGTGAGCACTTTTGTTTAGACTTCAGGTCCCGTTTCTCAGAAAGGACCCATCAACATAAAATATCAAATTTCGAAACCTAATTTGCTGCGACAAAATAACCTCGCGATGAGTTCAGCGCATTGAATTTTTCGGCGATGAATTCGGCCGCAACGAATTCACCGCAATTTCCAGAATAAGTGATTCAATTATTGTCGACTTAGGCCATATACACTAAAGTCATACAACACGAAATTTAATTGACAATAAAAGCATAAATCAAAAATATATTATTTCGTGAGTCAAAATCTGAATTAAGTTACAGCAAACTTGTAAGTTGACATAGTTAAATTTTTTAGATTATTTCTTTCCAAGACACCCTAGTGGCCCTAATTAACGTGTACACCCTATATAGCAACAAAAAATCTAACGTTAGTCAAAAACATAAACTCAATTTATTTTTAAAATCGGTTTGTGTATCCATAGAAAAAGGCAGTAACAGAAGTAGTTATTCACGTTCCTACCTTTTGTTCTGCTAGCGATGGGCATGCGATTCTTTCGTAAAAGATACATACCATCTCAGATTTTTTAGGAATCGGCATTCTTAGAGATTATTTAGGTATTAGCACGAACCGTATATTTGTGGCATGTGCAATATTTCTCTATTCCTTGGTAGAAACAGGGATAACAAATCGTGCAAGCTTTTATTGCAGGAAATTACACTAATAAATTCTTGAAATCCGCAGAATGTTCATGATTTTAAATTCATTTAGAAATAAGTGGAAACATTTTAATTAAATACTGTAACTGAGTCAAGCTTCCCAACTAGACTAATATTAGTTTTACATTATACCCGGTTTAGTCTTAATCTGCAGGTTAAACGTATATATGTAATATTATTAACAAGATAAAAATCTTAACTATGTATAAATATTATACAATAAAAACTGTAATAGCTCCCATTAATTTAGCACGTAATATCATACTAGTTACTCGAATTATAACAACTTTAACAATGCTAACAGAGGTAATCGCACAAGTTGACAAAAACCAGTGTTTTGCTCTAGAAACACAGAATAATAAATTTGAGGTCGTATTCGACATTCGTCTGAAACCCAGTTCCCAACATAAGCAAAACACATAAGGAGAACTACGAACAATACTGAATCAAATATAAAAAATGTGTCGTTATAGTGTTCTGATTAAATAACACGCAGCCATAGCTCCTACACATTCGTAGTATACTGTATAACATTTCGACCGGAGGCACAATTAAATGAAATAAATAAGGATGTAACTTTCTTGTGGGAGGAATGTTGCTGGTCAATAGCCAATTCTAAAAATTATGACGGTAAGTGATTTAATTACGGTACCGCTAACAACTAAATTGTCTAACCGTTACCAGTTTTTTCTGTCGGAGGTTATAGACGGAAGTATTAATACATTTTGCCAGGATTATCTACAAAGCTTTTTTAATTTGAAAATGTACAGTACGGTCGTATAAATACTAGTTTGAATATATAAAAAGTGGAGTTGCGCACCTCCCGTGGACTTTCCCATACTAAAAATGAACTTTTTGTTTTTGGTATTCAACAGTATAGTCACAGCTATAGTTCTCGACCTCGAGGTAGTCTCTGGAAATCACTTGAATGCGTAGCACAATAAACGAGACTATACCGGGTTCGGTACATACAGAAGAGAGACAAGCATCTAATTTACTAACGCAGCGGAAGTTCACGATTTTCTCATTAACCGTACATTTTAGCTATATGACTACCTTATACTATGTGATAGACAATTCAATTTTGCATTCAATTATATAATAATATACAGGGTGTTTCATTTAAAATAACAAAGCTGCTTATTATACTTTGAAAAGTGAAACCCTGTATACGTGATATAAATTTAGGAGAATGCAGAGCTATATACACTAAATAAGGTTTATATTTAAACTTCTTTATATCTGATTAATAAAGGAATAGGAGTATCAATTTCCGATTTTTAATACCTCGTAGAGGGCGCCACAGTGAAATTATAGCATTAATCAAAAAACGAAAATGTACCAATGTACACCAAGCTGCATAAGTGCAGAAAATTTAAACAAAATCGTGTGGCCAATTTTTTTATAATAATTTTTCAAAAACTCCAAAATTTTTTGAAAAGCGCCGTTGCGACCATCTTTGGATTTACTAAATAAATGTTTTTTCATGGTGTAGTACCGCCAAAGGGCTTTCAAACAAGTTGTTGCTGAATCTGATCAGATAATTGGTTTTTGAGTTCAGTTGTGGGACGTTAAAAAGTCAAAATTTTGAAAAATTCATAGCAGCCGCCATTTTGAAGCTACAGAATCCGGTAAAAAGCCGTTTTCCTTGAAGTATGGTCTTCTTTCATATCCGCTACTCAGATTTTCAAAATTCAGCTTCTGAGAAAAATGCTACCAAAAAAACATGTCTAACTCCCGCTTCCGGTTTCGGATTTTTTTAAAAAGCTAGTATTCTGTTGATGAATTGTCGATATACCCCTTCATTTCAAATTTCATCAATATCGGTTCACTAGTTTTTGCGTTAGAGGCGTTACATACACACACCCACAGACAGACATTTTTTCTAAACCACTTTTTAGCGTTCCTGGAAATCCAAAACACGTCCGTTCCGCGAAAACTAAAATTTTCATGATATCAATACTTCCCATATGCCAGTGTGGTATGGGAAAGTAAAAATGTTGTGTATTTAATTTTCATGTTTCAGTTTGCTATTGATATTACGGATTTTACATTGACTATCGAGATGTCACCCTTGCAGAATCCCTTTCTAGAAAAGAAATAGCCATGAACTATTTCAGCATTCGTCAGTACGTACGTTAAAGTAGTAGGTAATTGTGTAATTTTGTGTACGTTGCACATAAGTAAAACCATTCTCTGCGTTACATAAACGTGGTGCAAAAATAATGAACATTCTAAACGACACATTAATATGCACGTTGTACGCAGATATGTGTTGGTTTTTCAACATGTTACAAGCTTTAATATGCGACACTAGGAGAAACGCTATTAATTTACCGTTGCAATTTAATACATTACCGAGCGCATAGTGCCAGTCAAATGTCTTCATCAATACATCAAGAAATAAAAAGAGTAAACGAACTTAGAAATTTGAAGGTGTTTAACATTAAAAGCATTATACAGAGTGATCTAAAATAAAGTAGATCAAGTCCATGTACGTTAAATAGAAACACAACCAACTTGAGCAAGTTTAGTTTAGATCATAGGAAAAGTAAAGTTCGATCAACAAATTGTCGTATAATAGCACAAGAAATATAATTTTGCGGATAAAATTTGAAGATTGCTACAAGCGTTTGTTGCTTAGCAATTCTGTGAAAAACATTGTGTCATTTGATCAATGTTTTGAAAACAATTACCAAGCAACAAAAACGCCAGTATACTAATCTGTAAATTTTATTAGGAAAAATTATATCACGAATGGTATTCGACATGATTATTTTACGAATAAATAGATATTATGCAAATGTGAAATTAAGTCATATTAAGAACAAAAATATTATAATAAACATTCAGTTCTGACAAATAAAACAAAACTGACAGATATTTTGCGCGTTGAATATTGGTAATGATGGAAAAACGTTCAAGCAATCACTGAGAATTGTCACTTATCAACACGATGTTGGTCGGTCACGTGGTTAGTTATTCGAGCATCTGATTGGTCGAATAGGGGTGAAAATTTTTCAAAGTACTAATTTTGTCGCTGAAATACCGAAAAAATTATAAGTCCAATGATAATCGAAAAACTAATTTATTACAGCTAAGCACATTTTTCCAACGGTAGGTACAACTATTATACAAGGAGGTGATTACTGGTATGAATAAATAAATGAACAATGTATAAAGCCTGGAAAGTTATAAAATAGTTGCAATAAACTGTTTGTTGATTCATATTTATAATTTTGCTGAATCACGCTTTTTATTATTATTATTAAATTTATTTACATTCATGGAGGAATTTCAATGGTTTGTCAATGCTTTGTTACAAACAATTGTACTAACTATAACAGACAGATGTAAATATAAACAAAACAATATACCTACTATAATTTTTATAAAAATAGAATAGGAACACGTGCTATGGTCAGATAGATGCTGCTATCAACTGATAAACATCGAAATACCTTCCATGTCATCCACAAATAGCTAGACCGAGTAGCATTAAGCGTTTTATGTTTTACTATTCCATATTTATAAACGGCAATATAGTTTCACCGACACAACAATGAGTGTACTTTTTAAATAAAAAGAACCACTCGTAAAGGCTATCATATCTAGAAGTAGTTTACGGTGTGTTTCTAAATGCATACAGTTACACGTTCACATATCTTTGGGAAAATCTTACAGGTGTAGTGGGTGTCGTAAATTTGGTATGCTGTGCATGGAATGTGTTGCGGTTGCTTATAAGATAGGAAGGTCAGTTTTCTAGAGCTTCGGTTCTGAAGAAAATATTTGCTTAGTCATCCGTTAAATCAGCGGCAAAATCAATCACCACCTATGAAAATAGAGAAGGCTGCAGACATAACTGTATGAACATAATCTATTCTTATAATGCTCTGAATTTTGCAGTTCTAATTTCCTTTGCGGATCTTTGTTGTAGTGCAGTAAGATAATCGAATATGTCGCAGCTATAATGATGCACCGGGCCACCGGGGGTGAATTAACAAGCAGGTGTTGATTGGTTCTGTGCCGCAATATGCTAACACCCTCATCTACATGCTAATCTTGATAAGCTGTTAGATTTCGCACTGCTATCATCAGCTATATACCTCGTAATATCAGAGGATCTTTCGAATATGCGTTTTAATCTCTATACCTATTGAAGTAATCGCAAACAGACTTACGAAAAATACGGAACGTCACTTGAGTAGGTGCCGACTAACGACTACATGATTGATAACCATCATTCGCACACGTTTAGTCAATACATTGTTGGTATGACATTGCTATCGCTCATTAGTAATTGAGCGAACAAGTGCACTTGTCAAGCGAAGCCGAGATTCACATAAATTCATCAAGCACTGCAACGTGCATGCATAGCTGCCGTGAGCTCGTTTCACTTTCGTTGCACCCAACTCACACGGTTGGGAGATACACGCACGGGTCATAGGGCAAGGTCTATTTTCAGCAGCAATGACCGGCAACTAACCTCGCGAGCTCTTACGAACACCTCCTTGTAAAGAACAGCGTTTGAATATTACACGCTCAAGTTCATAGAAAGTGAAAACAAAAACGTGCACATATACCTATATTACCTACCTATTGAACCTCTGGACTTGCTAATGAACAAGAAAATGAATAAACTGTAATATTACGATAGTCCAGGAATTCACATTGTTTATTTTAATATAGTTTAACAATTAAAAATTTAACATTTCTAGTTAGTAGGTTTCAGCCCAGTGTGGCTAAGTTTGTTTCTTTTAGTATTTTCATATAACAAGACCTTGGATTTTTATCGGAAAATTTCAGTAGTAGTTCCCGAAACATTGTTGCTAACAACACTATAGCAATGGGTTTTACATCACAGGAAGCCGTCTTTTTAAAAAGGTAGGGACATTTTATCGGACCAAGCGAATTTATCGCAAAAAATGGAATCCTATTGGCTGACGTTTCGGGTGTTGCTTAGTAACTACTGTATGAGTGATTTTGTCATTGCAAAAAGTTGATTTTCTCGGCTAGTGCTTGTACTAATTGTGTATTATTGACCACGGGATAATAATGGAAACAATTTCAAATTATGTCAAAAATTGAATATGTACCTTCGTAATACAACAACCATTTTCTAGAGATACTTATTAATTTTAATTATAAGTCTTAGTTAAAAATTAGAAATATATATACATTTAAACAAACGTCAAATTTTAAACAAGTGTCAATTGAAATGTTTTCATGAAACGTTACTTAATTTTCTAGATATTTAGAAATTATTATTTTATATTTTATTAACGTAAAAACGATTAATTTATTATAAAAAGAATAAAAGTGCTAGTAGTGGAAAAAATAGTAAATATAGAAACCACGGTATAGAAGACTTATCAGCCTCATAATTTATTGTTAATAATAATGCTCGGCTAAGAAAAATGTCTTCTCTACCTTGGTGTATAATATACTGATTAAAGTTTTAATGATATTATATTATTTTATAATATTATTTTACAGCAACAAACGAGGCAACAAATTTTCGAAAACACTTTCATATCAAAATATTGGTAAAAAAAAGTAGCATTAGATTTGCTAAAAGCAAAATTGCAGCTTTAAAAATAGAACAAAAGGCAAACAATTATACAACCCGTTTTAATTGAATTCTCCTGCACGCAAATATTTAATCAACTTCAGTTTACCTTTCTGTTTCGTGTTAAAAAACACACGTAAAAGCATTCCGATTTGACCGCTCTTTTAGAACAGTTGTTGGACTATACAATGATATAAAAAAATATCTATAAAAATGTGCTTCGTCGTCGGTGGCCGTCTAGTAATGGGATACACTTCAGGCATTCGAGTTTCGAACCTATCTACGGGAAATAATTTTAAAAGAGGATAAATAGTGACGACATATAATAAATTGAATAACCAATGTTAGGCATAGCCCAAATGGAGTACTGAACCCTTGTAAACTTTCTATTTTTGAATTTTAGGCATTCTTGTTTAAAAGTTATTGAAAATCCAAAACGGTGATTAAATTTATTCTAAATTACACAAGCCCTTTAAGAAATTCGAAAATATGCAAATGGTGTTCAGCAAACTACCTTCAGCTTTCGGTTTTGGAAGAAATTTTTTATACAGATTTAATACAGATGTGCTTTTTTCATATTGGCCACTTTTTGTGGGACGTTTTGAAACAAAAAGTCTAAGTTAGTGGTTGGTTATTAGAACAAAAATTGTGGAAGCTGTTTTAACAATGAAAGCTAGAAGAAAGGAAAACTTAACAATAAAAGATATTTTACATAACACAAAATAGTATTTTATAAAACTGTGTCTAAACAAGCATGGAAAACAATATATTGTTTAGACACTTGTCATAATATACAGGTGGCTGATTTTTCATTGTCCATCAGCTTACATCTGCTGAAATATTATAGATACAAGAAAAAGTTAAAGGAGAGACTTAGCTAAGAGAACGTGGTGTATAAAATAGCAAAATATGCAACTTTGGTTTTTTAAATGGAACACTGTATATTTTTTGTATATTTTAAAAGTCTAAAATATACTTAAAATTAACTTTGAGTTAAGCAAAACCTAATTTTAATTATTAATTTTAAAACCAAAAGTTTGTGTTCTCTGATACAGCTTGATAATATTTGCTACTCAATTCGGAGACACACTGTGTATGTAAAACCAAATACAAAAAAGTCAGTAGAAACGAAAACTATTAAAACTTAAAACACAATTTTGGAAACCTATATGTAATGTCATTGAACTGAATTTATGATTTCCGTCTGGGATTTAATAAATAGATGATGATTGCTATTTTAGGTGTCTGGCTATATACAACAGCACCTGTTCAGCTTCATCTCAGGTGTTATTAAAAGTTGAAAAGTACTGTTTTGTAGATGTCGACTAGATACGAAACTCAAAAAGATGACAATATAATTATCATTTCATTTAGATACTAGTTGGATGGTAAAATCAGATGTTCTTGATTAAATTCAAATTTAAATTTAAATAATTTGTAAAAGTAAATTCGAACTATAGTATACACCAACGTCTATAAAAAGTTATAGCCCGATGTATGGAATTTGGAACTAAAATCTAAATTCTTCTACAAACAGACATACACCGTGTGTCCCTGGGAAGACGGAACATAGGGATCTTACAATGGTAATTTTTTAAAATGATCCAAGAGTGCTTTGAATTTCTATTTGGTGGAAGCGTCGACGTCGTTATGTCAGCTGTTTAACGCGCTTGCTAATACTGATGTAATACGCGCGTGCGTTATACCAACAAACGATTCAACAATTATTTACAATACGAATTGACAGCTCGCGCTCTTGAAAGTCAGTTAGAAATAAAATTATTAATTATTTGCTCAAATTGGTTCATGCAAATGTAGACAGTGTTTTAATTAAATTAAATGAGACTGAGTATCATTATAAAGATAATAAATACAAAATAATTTGTTTGCAGTTGACGTTATGGTTCTAAGATCTTTTACAGATTATGATGGATTAGGTGTACAATTAAGGCTTTTCGCAAGTTACGCATTATTAGAAACTGAAAATGAAATTACGAAAATTATACTAGTAGGTACATAAAATAATGCTGTGGACCTGTGTTAGAAAACTTTCCTTTGTGGTATGCAAGAATTATACCTCCACCCCTATTGTTGTATTATTGTTATGTTAACATTAATAAAATTATTATTTTATACATCATTAAGTATACATTCTTTTAGTTACATTCTTGCGACGACTAACTGCGACTACAAATAAGAATCTGGCTCCTTAAAAATCAAATACTTTTAATGTAACAATTATTTGATCACATTAAATTGCCGTAGAAATAAAGATTTCATATTCGTACACACTATACTTTGTTTAACCAAGATATGCATATAGACTCCGCCCCATAAACGCTGTCAAAAGTTGAATATAATTTTTCAATTGGTCGTATTTTTAAAACCCACAACACACAACTGCGCTAATTTTCAGTGACGTTTACGAACCACTTCCGGTTGTTTCTTGTCAGTCTTGTCAGAACGTTTCCGAGCTGAAAGATATTCTTTAAAATAATTAAATCTCATATACTGACACTAGAAGTGTTATCATTTAAAATAAAAAAAAATTAAATTAAAAATGAATAGTTTTTGAATTTCCCGCTTTGTACCATGTACCATGTGAAACTGGCTTTAGTGTTCATCACGCTCAAGGGGCGGAGTCTATATGCATATCTTGGTCAAACAAAGTATAACTGATATTAATATTCGCTTTTTCTTTGATTTAATCTTAATACAGTCTTATTCAATTAGCATTGTAGCATTTTTCATCATAAAGCTGATTGTCGCATCAAATTCTTTGGTTCATACATCAACATCATCCTATTAAAGTAAATTTTCATATTTCACATGTAATTTAACTGGCATTACTGGTTGTCAGCTCTAAACTGTACTTAATTTAAGGTAGGACCCCATTTAAAAAAAATTAACATGAACATAACCTTTAATTGTCTTTGGTTTTAATAAATTGACATTTAAAACATAAACAAAAATGTAGATCTGGAGACGATCATACATGGTCGGCATGGAAATCGTTAACGATCGGTGACATTCGTGTAATTGTTTCAAGGCAAATGCTTCAAAGCACTCGTGGATCATTTTAAAAAATTAGCATTATAAGATCCCTATGTTCCGTCTTCCCAGGGACACACAGATGTCTTGTCACACTAAGTTTTAAAATCAAAGTTCTGCAGCGATTTACATAATACTGTTAATGGATAATACATATCGAAATAGCTAATAATATAACATATTTTATACGTGTGTCCCTGGGAAGACGGAACATAGGGATCTTATAATGCTAATTTTTTAAAATGATCCACGAGTGCTTTGAAGCATTCGTCTTGAAACAATTACACGAATCTCACCGATCGTTAACGATTTCCATGCCGATCATGTATGATCGTCTCTAGATCAAATTTTTGTTTGTGTTTTAAATGTCAATTTACTAAAACCAAAGACAATTAAAGGTTATGTTCATGTTATTTTTTTTTAAATGGGGTCCTACCTTAAGTGAAGTACAGTTTAGAGCTGACAATCAGTAATCCCAGTTAAATTACATGTGAAATGTGAAAATTTACTTTAATAGGATGATCTTGATGTATGAACCGAAGAATTTGATGCGACAATCAGCTTTATGATGAAACATGCTACAATGCTAATTGCATAAGACTGTATTAAGATGAAATCAAAGAAAAAGCGAATATTAATATCAGTTAGTGTGTACGAATATGAAATCTTTATTTCTACGGCAATTTAATGTGATCAAATAATTGTTACATTAAAAGTATTTGATTTTTAAGGAGCCGGATTCTTGCATACCACAAAGGAAAGTTTTCTAACACAGGTCTACAGCATTATTTTATGTTCCTACTAATATAATTTTCGTAATTTCATTTTCAGTTTCTAACAATGCGTAGCTTGCGAAAAGCCTTAATTGTTCACCTAATCCATCATAATCTGAAAAAGATCTTAGAACCATAACGTCAACTGCAAACAAATTATTTTGTATTTATTACCTTTATAATGATACTCAGTCTCATTTAATTTAATTAAAACACTATCTAAATTTACATGAACCAATTTGAGGAAATAATTAATAATTTTATTTCTAACTGATTTTCAAGAGCCCGGCTGTCAATTCGTAGGTATTGTAAATAATTGTTCAAATCGTTTGTTAGTATAACACCCGCACGTATTACATCTGTATTAGCAAGCGCGTTAAACAGCTGACATAACGACGTCGACCCTTCCACCAAATAGAAATTCAAAGCACTCGTGGATCATTTTAAAAAAATGCCATTGTAAGATCCCTATGTTCCGTCTTCCCAGGGACACACGGTATTACCAATATGTTGTATGATGATATTATACTGCTTCATATTTTAAACGGAATGTTATCAGGGTTATGATAATCTCACTATAAACACGCTATTACTAAATGGCATCTAGGTACTACTTGTTTCCAAATGAGCGTACAGTTTATTATTAGCACGCAGCTAATCACTAGTAATATCTGGGAGAATTGGGATTATAGAGGCCTAAGGTTTTATGGGAATGCTTACTAAAAATATAATGCATGGCTATAAATCGAAAACGTGATACATCGATGATTAAAAGATGGCAAATTGTACAATACAAGAAAAATAGATTTCCTGTCGAAATCAACAGAAAGATCTTGTCAGGATGCAAAGGGAAATAAATATCAGTAATTATCCTTATGCAAGCTGCTTTATCACATCACGTACGGACTTAGTCCTTTTCTAAATGCCGTAAGTTTCCGAAAGCCATCTGTTATCAGAGATAGGATCGTGCAGTATAATATACGTACCAACTCGGCATTCCAATAGTCCCACAACATAGAATAGTACAGTATTGATATCTCATGATCACAATACCGTTATTGCACTGTAGCTGAATTCATCTTCTATGTCCTCTATTACAGCAAGTGATCAAAGTTCCATATATCAACAAGACGTGAAAAAGTTTACCAAGAATAACACAATTTTTCTTAATCAGAAGGATAGTGCACGATAGAATTGGCATTTCCTCGCATTTCGATATGGGCGCTTCCGCATTTATCCATCATGTCACAAGACATACGTACATAAAGTCGTTCAGTACTTAATCATATTGGCTCGTACTAGCACTAAATCATTATTACTAAATCGTGAACAATTACATTCCTGATTGACATTATACAGACTAAGATAAAAATCTAGCGGGAGGAAGCTTGTACATGGAGATCCTTGTGTAGATAATTGTGATAAATAATATATAAACCAGAAAACCGTATGTTTACAGCTTAAAGCAAACTCTTGCTAAAAAAATTGTATAATCTGGGAATCACATCTACTCGTAAGTACTATAGCAATTTTCTTTCAAATTAAAATGTACCTGTAATAAAGTGAAACAAAAAGCAGACAAACACTGTCTGTACTTAACTAGACAAATAATTAAATGTTGTGGTGGTCTTGTATTATTCAGAAGACGGCAGCATCTTTAAACACGTTAGTTAACAGCTCCAGCTGAGATACCTTGTATTATACGCATATAAAATGCTATAAAAAACTTGCATAACACGAGACTGCATATAGTAATAGGTAAGTATATCTTTTAAATTACATTATCGTCACACTCGAGCCCCTTTAAAGATGTTTTAACAACCAAATACGGGTTTCTTTTATAAGTATGTATTTTTAGTTAATACTACTACATCAGAATGCTACGTTTTATTGCATGTAACGATATGCATTGAATATCCCATCACTATAGAATTGCAGTTAGCAGTTTGATTGTCTGATTTTGATTGTTAGTGTATACATATAGTTTCCTCCACTTAAGTTAATTAGCAACAATATTATCTACAAATATTGCTGTATTTCTAGCACGTGCACAGAAACAAACAACAGCTTAATAACGTAATACCTCACAATAATTATAAGACATTATCCAAAACACAAAATTGAGTATATTGCAGGCAATCAACACAAACTGTTTATACGAAAGAGTGTATAAATAAGTTTATCTACTTTACGTTCGTACTAAGGATCTTACGATACGCGTTTGCGTGTCGTAAAGGACAAAAGCGGGTGCTATAATAAAAATACCAAAACAGTGTAATTTTTGTCTTTACATTGGCAATCCTAATATCTCACTCACATTCACAAGTATAAATAGACAGATCGAACTGTCATTGTCAATCAATCAATCAACCAAAATGACCTAAAATATGTTTATTATGTATAATTTTTGTTTAATTTAGGATAAAAATACAATAAACACAGGATATGATGTAAAAATAAAAACCAATGACGTTTCAAATTTATAAAATTTTTCATAGCCGCCTTAGTGCACCGCGCACAAATGTTCACAGCTGTCACGAAATTCCCTAGATTTTGAAAATTTGCTCTTTTTGTTTAAAAGTGTGGAAAAGTAGATAAAATACTGTATGATACCTCGTTTATAACGCATTTTGTGGCACTTACTCTTTTAGGGCACTCCTCGCTCCGCTCGTCGTGCCCTAAACACGTGCGTGCTACAAAATGTGTCTTATAAAACTCGTATCATAATATACTAGTACGATACACGTCCGTGAAGTTATTATTACAGCATTCGTTTAGAAATTCATAAGCTTCTAAACTTATACTTTAATAATGCCCGGTTTCTGGAAACAAATTTATGAGATCCATAACTTATGTATTCGATAAACAGTCAATAAGGCAGTCCATGACGTATCACGTGATCCTTGTGGAAGACGCTAATTGGCCTATACGAAATTTGATCACGTGACCTAATGTCATTAGAGTGCCTTATTCGCTGTTTATGGAATACATAAGTTATGGGTTTCATAAATTTGTTTCCAGAAACCGGGCATAAGTCACTTCCAGGACGCATATTACGGTATCCCCTAAATTAGAATTGATTGTTTTTATGGTAACAATTGTTTTGTCAATTAAAAAGATCCGATCCAGACGGCTCCAGTTCGATCTCGGCTGCCGGCCGGGCCACAAAGGGTAAAGTTACATATAATGCAAAAGTTGTCTATCAGAAGAGATGTAAAACTGTGGGTCCCGTGTGTTATACGAAGATGTCAATATCCCGCATTGTTAGACTGTACGTCATTTACTCTTGATATAAATAATAATTGATGTTCTTTATTTAGAGTGTGCAATATGATCAAATTATTTAACCGCCACCAATTTCTGACAACCGAAACGTGAAAAATTGTGGACACAGGTATAAAGTACCTATTTTTTATTATTTATAATACAGCTAAATTGCGTAGTATTAACAATCGTTGATTGACAACGTACTACATTTTCTGTTAAGAAAATACACTGAAGCGAATGATTTTTTTTTTAATTCGTTACATCTATAGCCACATTGCCTCCCACAACTTATGCGTTAGATATTTCCGTATTCAACAACCGCACGAGAAAAACTAAACCAGAAAGTTTTGTTTCGAAAACCTTTGACGAATACGTTGAAGGTAATTGAATACTAAAATCAGATGAGTAGCAAACAAAAGAGTTTTCTTATAAGTAAAGTGTATTTCAGTGGCCGATCACGTTCGCGGATTCATTGGCCAATCAATCATGGCGTTCTTCCTAAATTGTAATTGACTGTCAATTACCGCTGATGAAGCCTCCAAGCGCCCGCCATTCGCAATCGGAAGAATGTGCGCCAATTACCTCCTAATTTATTAGTGTTCTAAGTCTATCATTTTATGTTCAAAAATATCATTTTATATTGCAATGATCCGCATTTAAAGCAACGGCATTAGTTAATTTAGTATTGACCGTTCTTACATTCATCTCTGAAACGAAAGTCTGACGAAAATATTGCTTTAAACAAAATGATATTAATTATTTACAGTTATTATACAAGTATATAGGTACTGCCATTATGGCAATAATTATAGACTTGTTTGAAATAAACATCATCAACGAATAATAGGTACAACAAAAATTATAAATCTTCATTACAACCACCATTAAAACGTACGGTAATGTGTGCAAGTGTAAGGCATGTGTAAGAATTTCCAAGACAACGTAATCCAACAACAATTATCAAATTAAACAAAATATTGAACAATATAGTCATCAAATATTTTTGTTGCTAAAATAACAACTGCTAAGTATTTCAATATTTAAAAGCTGCAATGATTTGTTTACGCTGCAATTCCTGCTAAAGAGAAATCTTCAGGTCGTAAACCTATAGGCTAACGTAATATACGATGTGTTCCTCTCTCCCTCTCTTTAGACTACTGGGTGTCGCAGCTGAAAAATTAATCCTGTTCATAGCAACTCATCCTCGTTCACATTTTAATTACACACATTATTGCTCCATACGGACGTATAAATACAGTATAATATCAACACACATAATTTGCAATCATTAGTCTTCACAACCCTTAATTCACAATACTAGTGTTAATTATATCTTTTCAATTTTAAAACAAGTTGTAGAACTATCAGCTTTGACTTTAGCAAATCTGCATGCTGGTTTTCTTTTATATATTTTCACTTTAGCTGTCGGCAGCTAAGCGAAGGTTTTTAGGTTTGATTAGAGAGCCTTGATTTCTTCATTTTGTTGAGGAGAGTGTGGACACACTTGTCAACCTGACAGAGATGAATATACCATCCTCTTTTTCTAGCCAATGAAGGGAAAGGGACTGTTTATGTCTGTCATTTTTTGGGATGTCACATCGGCTACTCTATTCATTACATATCTACATCTAGTATCATGTTTACATCGCTCACTCACACTCTTTAGATGTCTTTTAAAATTTTGAACGAAGCGCTACTGACTAAAAAGAAGTAGTTGTCACTTTTTACAGTCGCCTACATAACCCATTGCACATCGAGTCAACCGTAATGATGAGCACCGTACGCTGACCACAAAAAATAACAAAAAGTAAGGCACTCTAGGTTTGATTATGAGTACAAACATTTTCTTCATACAGTGTCAGTACAGTGACAGTACCTATCAACTAATAGAAGCGTAACATAACTTTAGAAAGCGACTTGAAGTATACGAGTATATTGATGTAGAAATTTCTTAAATGTAAAATAAGGTGGGACATGTACCATTTCACTGTCTCCATTTAAAGGAAAATTGTGAATCAAAATCACACATGTATCCAAAGTGTTTTTCCTAATAAAATAATGCAAAATTTCAGAAACTGAGACATTTTTGACGACAATCGAATGAAAAATGGCATTCCTGCCATTTGTAATCCTCAAATTTCCAATTATTTGTCGAAACAGCTACGAAAACTATTCGTTGTTTTGGATGCCGTAAAAGGAAAATTTTCAATATCACTAAAATAACAATAATTTAGTAGATTAAGTGGTTAAACGTTTATATCTGTCGTCGAAAACATTACAATAAATTGTCAGATAATTCATGCTGTGTTCATTACATTATTGTATTGTTTAGTTTCCGTAATCGAATACTGACCACGATTTCCAATATATTTGCATAAAACGTGCTAAATAAAATGAAAAGGTCAAGAAATAGCGGTACTGATCACCAATAGTTTCGAATAAGGATTGGATCATTGTATGCTTATACGATTTACATTTTTATATATAGTACAATGGTAAACAGGACACCTCCTACAAGCTTATTGCAATATTTTTATGATCAGCTATTTTGCCATGTAAGTCGAAGTGTAAGAACAAAACTGTTATAAATTAAACGCTATTTACTGGTAACTGTAAAACTATTACAGAAAAAGGCTAAATACGATTAACAAGTTTTCCGCATGAAATAGTTTCAGTTTCTTGCAAAGCATTCCAAACTTCAATTATTACTATAATTCGTGGTTATTCGTGCACAAATGATGAAACTAAAATAAAGAATTTAATAACAGGATCAACAGTTAAAGTGAGGTTTTTCCATAACTCTGGCTGCATTGAAAATAATATCTAGAAATTGTAACGTTTTATCAAAAATTTCAAGTATAAATACAAAAATACTAATAAATAAAAAATTAGGCAGCAGAATGTTAAACTTAATAATGAGACTGTTAGCTAATTGTGTTACTCCCTAATCTCTTTTCTAATGATCCGTATAACCTTGAGGATTTTTCAGAACCTGTTGATGCGCTAATTACAACTTGCGATGATTAAACTCGCACGGTGTAAGAATATTATTTATACTCAAAGTAAAGAATAACAAATCATTTGCAGAGTAGTGGAGGTAAAAACTAGCCTAAAGGGAAAAAACAAACTTGAAAATCACTGCATGTTTTACGGTACATATTAATTTTGCGAACACATGTAAGAGCTTAGTAAAGTGGTTTGGCGATTACTATTATTAAAATTCAATTAGCGTATCTTACACCATAGAAAGAGTTTTCCATCAAAATACGTTTTAGATGATGCGTCATTATATTACTTTTCTTTAACTTTAGTAAGTTCCCTTCACCGATCACGGATACTATGGAAAAAAGTTAAGTAAGCTAAACATACCTACTTGATGTTCAATGGCTGCGTATGATAGAAATTGTCCCCTAATTAGCAAATTTTTATTTTTATTTGTGATAAAATGAAAATCATGTTTAGAGCATTCTTCCTAATAATTTCCGCACAAAACATGGTACATTAAACAATTCCTTTGACTCAAAAGATATGAAATCCGGGATAGCCACATTATTATTTCTATGGCTATATAAACATACTATCACATATCTGTATGCTTAGTGCATTTTTATAATCATTAACTGCTTTTGCAAAATATAATAAATGTGTACGAAGGTTCAGTATTCTTGTTTTATAGGTTCGGGCTCTTTGTGGATACAAATAAGGCGATAGATAACATATTTCTAAACTAACAAAATGAATTTAAAATGTACAAAATATTGATTAAAATTCAAAACAGACATTCATAATAATTCAAAATGAATATTTATATTGGAGTAGTACTGCAAACTCTCTTTTCTCAGGACTACTAATTTATTCTAAAGGCAAAAAATATTTGCTTCTAATAAGTAGGTATGTACAAACTGCAGTTCTAAATAACATACTCTTTTCGCTGACTGGTTCGATGCTGATAAACAAATGGCTAAGCAGCGCGGAAAAACCAGAACTAAACAAAAATACACACCATTCGTACCAGGTGTTAAAATATGTTAATTAAATTGTTCTGCTACCTGAAGATACCTTCATTTAGAAGAAGCAGGAAGCGCCTTTTATTACCACAGAAAATGATCTTGGATTTAAAACTGGAATCTAGAATTACAACGTACCCCTAGTTTACATTCAGTACCTGACTGTACCTATAATGCCCGCTTCCACTTTTAAAAGATTATGAAACATTCGTGAGATTTATAAAAGTGCGTAAACTGTTAATCCTAATAAATTTTACTCTAATTAAGCAGTTCTACATGCAGACTTTATTATAAATTTCTAGTAATTAACAATAGTGTAAGAAGGATAAGCGCGGCGCAAATACATCCAACAAACAACGCAATTATGCACTAGCATAAATCATCTGCATAATTTACTAATTATAATATGTACCATAAAATATACCTAATCAGTATTCAAGATGATACTAAATGAGTTCATTCGCTTTAATAAGTTAACATAAATAAATTTATAGGCGTACGGCTACAAATACCCAGTAATCTAAGAGAGGTGACAGAAAATAAAGCAAAGAAAATCATCCTTTATCATTATGTGGAGATTTTAGTAGCGAAAGTTATATGAGAACAGAGCGAGCCACTTTAAAATAACATAACTCTTGCCAATAAATTAATAGATGAAAACTAACGGTGCAAATTTAATATATCAATCCTGAAAACGTAGTAATAAACTGGAAATCTTGCAAGAATTATGACTTATGAATGCCAGCAATATCTAAAGTGGCAGATTATTGGTAATATAGAATGAGAACGGCTCATTATAAGTAATATAGCAACGTAATTAATCTTACCCTTTAATCGATTTTGCACAACGTGTTGAGAATTATAATAAAATAAGCTACAAGGTTCAGAACAGGATTTAGGTGTATCTGAATACTAGCTAGCGCTGCTCTATATGATTTATTTGTATCAACAGCATGGGTGAGAATGACTTTCATCCTCGTTTGTATGATTTACGAGTTTGGAAACAACGTATTGTGAAACTGTTATAATTGAATAGCTTGTACTTACACTACAGTGAAATTATAATTTATGATTATGGTTTAGAACCGTCTATTTCAGCGATTACCATGTGGTACTGACGTAGAAGGCCGGCTAGTTGAAGTCAGTTCCCATAGTCATGAAAATGCTACAACACAACACGACAAATATTAAATTTAAAGAGATAAAACCTAAGTGCTCCCTGTGCTAACAATAATTTTAAAAAGCTCATTTACTTACTAATTATTAACGGTAATCGAAATGAGCGAGTTATAATGATATCAGATAAATGGTACGTCAATTATGAACGATTTGAAATTCTTTGCAAAATAACATTAAATGCACAGTAGGTATTCAAAGAGCTGCAGCATGTAAACTAGCTTTAACCAAGGTAATGGAAAAATAATTCTGAACATGTAAATTAAATTGTTGCTAAAAAAATAAATTGAAAATTAAACAAATTGAAAAAATAAAAATGATAAAAAATGTAACACGGTATACCTGCCTGCAAGATTGTAATAATGTAATCATCTTTGTTAATACGAATACTTATTTCCGGAATTTTATATTTTATTTTAGATATTAAATTAACTCATCTATTAGAATGGTATAAAAATATGAAAGCAAGCAGTTGTGTCATACTGCCAAGAATCATTACAACCAGAAGCGCAACAAAATAATGGAGCTTGTTAGACGCAATAACTTTATGCGATTAATTTTTATGCCGTGTAAGTTAAAGATTTTACCAGTAAGTGAACGAAATATTCTAATTTTCCAAATATCATGTAGGTTCATGAACGCAAGATTTGCGGCAAGCAAAATCAATGACCGTCAACCACCTGTGGCTCAAACTCCCAGCTAAACGTTAGAAAACCTCGTAAAGGCATTGCAACTTAATAATGGACAGGTAGTACTTGGTTTTTTGTAATTTTGTATATCTTTCGTCGGTATAAACTTAAATCTATAGATTAGTTAGTAAAATGTAGCTATAATAACAATAATATTTGATAGTTATAGATACATCAGATATAAACACCATGCATAATTTTATTCTTATTGTTGTGAACATAATTCTCCAAATATTATTTTTCTAAACGTCATATTATCTCTGGTTAAATGAAAACTAAAAATAATTAAAAAATAATTAGCCAATTAATTATTATCGATTTGTCAATGTAATAATAATGCCACCCTGAATCTGGTTCGTCTTGTTCGTCTTTGGAGGCAATTAAGTAAGGGTTAGTTTCAAAAATTTATTAACTTAGCAAGGAATTTAGTCCAGAATGTAATGGCATATAGCACATAGGTACTCCAATTACTAAGAGATGTTTGAATAAATATAGGTTCATAAATTTTAATTCTGACAGACAGATAGACTGATTAGAGGCGATTATGTTTCTATAATTTTATTGAACTGACTTATTTATGTCTATCGCTTGAATCTGCTGAGACAAAATCTAATAGTTATGAGAAGAGTGCAGTCATTTCCAATAAAATGATTTAGCCGACCTACACCAGCGAACTGAGAAGACCTGACAGGCGATTCGAAAGAAACCAGGGCGTATAGTACGCTACGAAGATGTAAAAGCTGTGTTGAAATACAAGAACGACATGTAGAACACATTTTTTGCGATACCATAATAAGATGGTATCTACACTACACAATATATTTTCAAAGACAATCGGATGAAATAATGCAGTTAAATTAGGTATTCCAAAAATTGTGTGTTCAATACTCTGCCGAAGTGCTGATCTATGTTAGCAAGAATTTGTTTTACTAGATTTAGTAACTACTAAAAAACTTTCAAGATAATGCCACAAGCAATAAGTTCGTTCGGGCCAGAATAAGAGATTCTAGAAGTAAGATTTCATGGATTATAAATGCTAGCAACAAAACATGTAAGTATACAATGCAAACTCTAAAAGAATATCAGCCACTTGATTTTTCTGCCACCTGTATAGATTAGTCAGCATTTTCACACAGAAAGGTTTCTGCGAAAGTAAACATGCAAAGCAAAGTTTTAAAAGTAGTACACATGAATTTTTGTACATTTCCTAAAATACACAAAAAAACGGAAAATTGATAACTACATATGTAATTCAAATGGCAGTTTCAGTAACAATTAAAATAATTCCTATCTAGTTTGCATTGCGCCAGAAATATCACTAAAACCTAATTAGACGTCTTAAACACATTAAACTAACCATTGGAACAAACAAACAATATAAAGCTGGAACACATACATTAACAATGCAGAGTGTTGGAAAAACTGCACAATTTACTGCGGAAACAACCTAGAGAGAGACAGAGAGAAAGAAAGCGAGTGAGAAGAGAGCTGAGGGATACAGTTCATTCCACTTGCGTCCTTCGACATCCCCCAACCGACCTTGTCCCCGCCAGAGTACGCAAACCTGCGTTCTATAGAGCGTAAGAACAGAATCTTCAGAAGCAGACTTGCGTATAACCTGGAGAAGACATTAAATTTATGTGTCTGCAGATTTTATTTTCTAATACCATATTACCGATTTACATTATTAATTACCTAATAACTGTTGCAACAAAATAACAATAACGAAGTAACAAGTAAGTATCCAAATCAATGAAACCTGGTTGTGTTGCGACCATGGTTCAGTAAATAAAAATACCTTAAAATGATAACTAAAAACTGATACATGCGTAAATTTTTAAGTAACGGTCGGTAGCTACTTAAGCACTAATGTCTTTAAAAAACTTATCTGTGACGAGATGACTTTATGTTAACAAATTTTAATTAAATTCGTTACAGCAACACATTTGAAACACCTACATTTATTACTTAATTTTTATGTTTTATAAAGCTCTGGAAATTCTGCATCAATCGTACAAAAACAATTAACTACACAATCAAAGAAATTGCACATATATAATATTATGATGTTGGTTGCCATAAAAGCTGAAAATGGAATCTCGTTTAATTTCGAGCACATATAAAAGCACGGAATAATACACATACACACACATTACAACACAAATAAAAATTTCACAACCAATCCACATAGAAAATAGAAAGAGTGATGATAATCGTAATAACATGTAATTAGTTTCCTTATATGGACCGCGTAAGCAAATTAAAGGGGAAGAAAAAAGAAAAATTCTATAGACGTAGGTAGTAACACATCATCGGTTATTACTACACATGCTCTTGTAGCCAACGTTATTAGACCCAGTATATATTCAAGATATTAAAGAATGCTGCCGCGTAATTGATGGTTAGGGAATGTCAAATTTGTATTCTCCTTAGTTTATGGGACTTCAAATACCAATAAAAATCAATAAAGGTAAGCCATGCGGATTAAGAGTGTAAGTGAGAACATTCATTGGCTTTAGTGCTTCCATCAAAATCTATACACGGCAAGATTTAAACTAACGATAACTACTGACCATCTTAGTCAATCAGCTAACTTTATATACCATTAGATTTCGAAATATTTCCATGTTTACGTAACGCTTGTTGTACAAAAGCAACAAACAAAGGAAAAAATATATATAGGGTGTTTCAAATTCGAGGGCAATATGGGGGATCTCGCTTATTCTAAAAGATAGACTTTTGTGAAAACTGTAAATAAATTCTTCAACTTTTTATTCTCTAGCAGCTGAAGATATTAAATTTTTCGATTTCTTTTTTTTAACAATCAACTTTCTTATTTCCTATGGATTATTAAATTTTGTTAAATTTTTATGTTATTGGGTTAAAGTTTTTCGCGGCACATTCTTATTCACAAAATTCTGAAAAAGTGTCAAATTTAAACCTACCCTCTATCTCTTATAATAAGCGAGATTCCCATGGTTGCCCTCGAATTTGTCGAATTGGCCTGTATACGGGCTGTTCCATAAAAACGCCTCAAGTTATAACTTCATTATTTTAAATTTTAGACCCACAAATACAAATTATATTATATAATTTTAAAAAATAAGGCAAAAGCTATCTTTTGACATCGACAAAAGAGTTGAACATCGTACAGCTTAAAACAGTTGGTAGATATTTGGATATCTAGATATAATGATGGATACCAAAAGATAGCTTTTCCCTTACCATTTAAAATTATCTATAGTATGGGGTGCCCAACAAATAATAACCAAGTTATGGCTTGAGGTGTTTTTTGAGTAACAGCCTTTATATTAATAATTTTCAAAGATGATAGGAATACAACAGTTTATAGAGCAAAGTCGACATTTTTAGTGGGTAGATTAACAATAAGAATTACTTAAGGGAATTATTTTACCACTATAGTGTGTTTGCGGAACAGATTCAGCAAGAATATTTTTGGGAGGAGCTTTACTTATTGCAAAAGGCATTCATTGTCAAATATTAAATTTTAAAATGCAGAGTGGGGATCGAAAACCTATATTTATTTGAAAATAAGAACTTTGCCATGGATACAACTGTCACTAAGAATTGTATCCATGGCAATTAAATTTTTAAGCGACGCTTATTATTTAAGTGTAACTGGTGCAATTGAGCCTAAAAAGCACAAGTCGCATGTCAATTACCAATGAAAATCCCAGTTTTCATCTGTCAGATTCTGGATTATTGTAAAGAGGCGCGCGCGCGTTTACATTTACGAGAAGCTAATTCGTATACGAAGTAGTACATGTAAACGAGAACTAAGGCTGTGTTGTACGAAACTAGTTCAACCGTGGATCAATTTAGAACTTGGTTCAATAACAAAATTACGTTGTACGAAGGTTGAACTGCAGATCAACCGCCTGATTTTGGATCAATTTTGAACGAGCGTTCAACTTGAGTTCAAGCATGGTTCAAGATAACGTAACCCATAAAACATATAACCACCTAACCTCACTCATGTCAATTCAGTTTGAAGTACTTATAAACACAATTTATAAACATGTTTGTGAAAATGATTGATCTAGAAAAACTAATGGACGACGAGGATTTTTTAGAATTACTTATAGTTCCAAGGCATTTTCGTGAAAGACCTGACATTTTTCAAAACTAGAGAGATAATTTTCAAAACCTGTTGTTAGAATGATAATAATTAACAACATATCTCCAGATATAATATCCCCTACTACTGCTAGGTAAATTATTTTAAAATTCATTAGAATGTAAGTGCTAACATTCGACGTTATACATTGTAGAAGTTTGGCATTATCTGCAAACGATATGGTTTTTGCTACCCTTTAAATATTAAATGACCTTCAAAACTGTCAAAACGATATAATATTTTCTAGATTCTAGGGTAGTATACTCAAATTATCGAATCATATATGAGACATTAGCAATAGAGATGTTCATAGGCGCCGACTACGTGGTGGCTGGAAGGCTGTGGCCCCCATTAAAAAAATGTAATGAGGGCGCTGCCCTCATTAACATGGTTAATATATTTTACGTAAAAAAAATTAAATATCTAAATTAAACATCGAACTACGACGTCGGACCTTACCCAACCTTACCTTAAAAGTTAAAACACAAAACATGCAACCATACCATGGAAGTAGTTATTCGAGTAAAATCGTGATTCCAGTGCCAACACTCGGCTTGGCCGCACCGCCCCCAATACGAAACACTTGCATCTGCAATTTACTGCGTTTACTGCAGTCTGTGACTGTGAGATTAGCATTTAGCCAAATATTTTCTGTAGTATAACAGAGTATTTTGATTTTCTATGTTATATTGTTATTGTAGGTATATAGAAGTTTAATAAATTATTTTGAAATATAAGTATTAACATTACAGTGGCGCACTCAAGAGGGGGGGGGGTCATAACACCCCCCCGAAATTTAACAAGTGTGACAAATTTTCAATTTAATTTCTAAAAAGTTACTATTTTTAGATTTTTTCATTTGACATCAAAATTCTCAGATGCTCGTACAACGCGTTAAAATAGGCCACGCCCACTTTTGAAAAAAAAAAACCGCCTGCGGCGCATTATTTACTCGCTTCGCTCGCATCCCTGTATATACGTCATATTTAATACATAATAATACCATAAACACAAAATTAAAAACCCCCCCGAAAAATATTTCTGGGTGCGCCACTGTAACATTAAATACAGACACATCACTGTAAACTGACGAGCCCTCATTAAAATTTTGAAAAGTCGGCGCCGCTGGAGATGTTACCAATTTCCAAGTTGAACTATCTAATTTTTATAAAAGAACAGATCCGGGTATATATTTTTTATACTTTTCCTTCATGGAATCAATGTATTCATCATAGTACAGTGATTGGTATGAAATATATCCAAGACGATTGAAAAAATCTTCGTCGTGCGAGCCACGAGAGAAAACTTAGCAAAACTAACCGACCGAAACAAAACCACACGCACTGCTTACATTAATCTCAAGTGCAGTTAAAAAACGAATCTAGTGTAATTTGTAAAATACAGATGTAATATATACTCGTATATTGTAGCATTTCTTCATAAATTCAATCATCTAATAAATAAAAACGCAACATCTGTTACATACTGTAGCTGCAAAGCAGCAGTACAACTTATTATAATCAATAAAATATAGTGCCGGAAATATTGGCAATCGACAGATGTATATCTCTTCTGATTAAAATTAGACTACTCCTCCAACTTCGTTTACCTCAAAGGATGAACTTTCTTTTCAGAGTCGCTTAAATAAAAATACTTACTCTCACGCTCACCCAAGAACGTTGTCTGCTAACACTACAGATTCGCATCTCAAATTTGACTGCAACCGCTAAACTCTTACAATAATTTCCAACGTTTTCCACTTTAAGTTAAATTCAATCGTTCAATTTTGGACGTAGAAATATATTATGATAACGTGTCTTACAAATCTATGCACACCCCAAACTAATTATATAGACATAATAATTAGTCTATGGTCGCATCTATAGTCTCTATTTTCGAGTTCTTGATGTTCCCACTGCAGGTGGTATAATTTTAATTCCTTCCTATTTCAAATAATATTTATCTTTTTACTTGTATAAATGGATAATCAGTTTTATAGATAATACAATAATCGATTCTATAATAGTATATTATGATACAAGTGTATAAGTCGGCTCTTGAAGCGCGTAGGGGCGAGAGCACGCGAAACGGAGTACTTTTAACATCGCTAGTGCTTCAAACGCACTTATTTTTATTATACCTGTACATAATCTGAAAAACAGTATTCTAATTTTGTAAATTTTATAAAATAGTCAATGAGTGCATGTTAAGAATAGTCTATATCGCGTGTTTTCGGGTATTGGCGTACCTAACGACGGACCATAAGCGATATGGTCAACGGTTTAAAGTTTTGACACGACCGTCATTTTTGGCAGAAAATAAACGACAAGAAGTGACGTTACATAAACGACAAGGAGTGCCGTTACATAAACGACTTTCATACGCAATTAATTGACCCAATTATCGATTACATAGAAATCTGTTAGCATTTTTTTGATTATGTCGCAATCGCGATTCGGCGTTTCTTCAGTGTGTTTACGGTGCTTATAGACTATTAAGTTATTGCGACAATTATCGCGCGAGTGACTAGCTTTTTGTGATATGAAAAATTGTCCGAGCCATTAAACAATTAAGATTTTGTCTGTCGCAAGAACTTCTGCGAGTCTTCCGCGATACTTTTCTCGCAAGTCTCTACGCACCATTAGAAACCATAAATAAAAAAGATGATGAAGTCGTTATCTATAAATTATTTAGGAAGCAAGCAATGCTTCCTTTACTATCCCAATAAATACCCATACGTAAACCTAAGAGTGTTCTTATCGTGTAGCTTAAATCGAATTTCAATGGCTTTCCTATTGTATTTACGCGAACGGGAGGGACCTATTCCTTATATGCGGCACATTTAGAATGTATGGGAACAAGTAAGATTTAACATTCGTAGTGTCCAGAGACTCCCGACCGAATATTTAATATTATTCTCTTAAAATGTATCTGTTTTACCACTTCTATATTTCTAAATGACAAACTCAAATTACTTCACTAAGAAAACTTATTTATTACTCTCCCTCATTTTAGGATACGGTATAGTGTAGTCTAATACACCTATCCGAAAATGCATGCCTTTTTATCGGTTTTTAGAACGTCCATGTATCTACAAATCTATCTCTGCAATTTTTAAAATATAACCTACATTTCAATTTACGACCATTAAAGATAGGTACATCATTGTAATCCCTATGGATTAAGCAAGATGTATTAACCTGTTTTACACGCTGTATAATCCAAGATCTGCAGGAGGCCCTTAGTTTTAATTTTTTAATTTGACATTCTTCCAGTAAAGGGAAAATGATTTTATTTGGTTCAACTCCCTCTATTTAAACATTTGTTATAACTAACAGAGTTAGTTGAATATCTCACATTTAAAGAAGTTCATACTAACATTTGAATTTGCTAAGAGGTACACAATGAACTGGGAGTAGGTTTTTTGTTGGTTGATACGGAAATATCAAATAAGAAAACCCTTATACAATAAAAACTTTAGGAAGGATTTTTTAGGTACCTAGGTTTCTTAAATATTTTATGGTATAGGGTTTTCCTTATTTGTTATTTCCAGTTCAACTAACAGAAAACCAGGCCCTCAACGGAGTCGTGTGTCCATACACCGGGAAGGTATGGTGTTGAGTCGTGCATCTTTATCCTTTGATATGGAAAACATTTGTAATGCCATTTTAGTAACCTAAAACATTGGAACAGTAATATTAGTAAAAATGTTCGAAACTCTGACATTTTTGCATATTTTGCAACGTAATTAGGAATCATCCCGTACAACATATTTCGTATAATGTATTTAACACCGGCCGCTGTTTGTATTATCGTAAATAAAATATTATCCACAACTTGTAACGTTATAAAATAATTGACATAATTCGTATAATATAAAAAGTTATATCTATCAGTGGTTTTTATAGTTCCACTCGTTTCACACATGAACTCCAAAACATAAACATAAAGCTATCGAAACGAAACAACCAAAAACGTGTGAGTTTATTGGAAACTAATAGGATCCTAATAGATACTTATTTATTTTATATCAGCTTATTTAAAATCTGTTAATGACAAAGTACTTATACCTATAATGTATAGTAGTATAGCTGCATCCTCCGTAGTAGCGTCCAAGAAGTTGATGATCTTTCTGGTTTGCGATATTGCATCATAGCAAATAAAAATGGAAAGATTCTAGCACAGAAGTAGAGAAAGACGTGACGAGGATACAATAGCTATGAATGTTTAAGAATATTAAAAATCGGGTCAGAAGGGTCACTGCTATTCGCAGTATAGAGGAATATTCGTCATATTGGTAAAAGCTCAAATACTATTTAGATGTTATGAAGATAGCAACAGGAAAGAGAGAAAAAACAACCAATCATAGTTATCATACTTAAAGTAAATATAGTAGGTATTTATGCATCATTTATGGAAATGAATGCTAATAAAATTGTTGATCACTGATTGATGGATGAATTGGCCAATTCAAGGATTTTACGATCCAATTTCCGAGCCAGTTTTGTAGAAGAATTACCTTTTACGGTATATAATAGTTAAAATTATTAACAGAAGTCAGAAAGAATTTTAATATTTCAAATAAATATCACAGACATAATTAGTACTATACAACAATTTTGTCTGACTGCTGAAGTAATACCTATTGCCTATAACCTAAAGCTGGACCGAACAAGAAGATGAAATTACTTCAACAATCATTTGCGTTACTTGTTTTTGCAACTTTCTAGAGAATATCCAAGTAAAATAATAGATCTTGTTTATTTCATTAATGTTTCACTAATGCTAAATGTTTATAGCAGCTAACATATTGTGTATATCACCAGGACTTGATTTTAAATGTTCTGTTTTAGTACTTACTTTACTCTTAAAAAACACGTTTCATTGCAGTGCTAACATTATTTAAGTAAAATAATTACATAAGTCATTCGTTTAAAAGATGATTTATGTTACCTTGTTAGAACCAGAACATATAATTTCTTACAAAACAAATGATTTTAATTAGCAACGTAGAACGCTAATTAATAAGATTATTTTAGCACACTGCATATGTAACTAATACAAGCAGACGTTATAAATGGCAAATGAGTGTATAAAAATACAGGAGAGGATAACTATAAGCGATCCCTTGACGGCGCTTGTTGTGCGCGACACATTTTATTCAGTAGGTAACCGTTTACGAGATGAAAAACTGGTTGTGCATCCAGTCAGTTAATAGCTCCAAACGAGAATGAGAATCACAATACTTTCGAGTATCTCTCTATTCAATTACTTATGAAAAAGCTGTGGAACGCTGCTTTACTTTTAATAAATATTTCTATTTATAGGACTAATATAATGGACTCATTGCGTGATAGCATGTACAGTCAGTGACAAATGTTTACACCAGTGTTCTACTACTGAACCCGCTTTTTTGAGAAATATAAGAGGTAACATAACGACATTTTTATTGGTTTACATCGGTATATTGGTAACGCTGTTAACAAGGTGAAATCAAATACAGCCACGCGTTATACTTCTCAGTAAAGTGGTATACAGTGGTATAAGACTGGTAAAAACATTTGTCACTGACTGTACAATATAATTCAAGAAAAACGAAGCAAGTCATTTCTCTCTTGATTTTGATATATACTACAATATTATTGTAAACAGATGGAGGCGCATCTGTATAAATACAGCATGCAATTTGCATTCATATGGAACTACCAAATATTAGTCCCTTAAAATTGATGTGCCAAAGCAGACATTTTAAATAAAATTGATATTTTTAATATTAAACTGTGAATACCGTCCCATTGTTGTAGGTACAACAAACCCTTGATAAAATGAAAAAGCTAAGCAAAAGATGGCAATTTACAAGAGTTGAAGCAGACCAGAAGAAGGTTAATAAAGCTTCAAAGGAAAAAAGAAAAAAATTACAATTGGATTTGAAAAATCAAATAATACAATAATATATGGGGAGGCAACAGATTATTGATTATGGAGAGTAACAAAGAAATTGAAAAGACCACCGCAACATTTTTCACCTATGGGTAACAGAATGGGTAATAATAAAACTACTAACATTTGCTAAAAATCTTACAGAGAAATGTTTCAACCGCAATTGACAGAAACAACTGAAGAGGACGTAACCGAAACACAAGGGTTATAAACAACAACACATACAGAAGCAAATGCAGTATAAAAAATAACAATGAGAAAAAGGTTCAAGGTGTTAATCAATACAAATTTCCAAAAAAAGGCCTAAAATTATATTATATGGATTTAATAATGCCTCGATTAGATTAGGATACTATCCAACTTTTTGGAACATAGTTCAAACAATTATGTTGCCCATACCTAGTAAAAAAAAATTAAAGAAGTTACATCATATAGGCCACTACCTCCGATATTATCAAACTTCTTCGAGTTAATTAAATTAGCCTGATTGCAAAATAATGGCAACTCAACAAAGCTTTGATGCGTTTTATAAACCGGGAAGTTGTTTTGTAAAAAGACGGATTTTATATTCTGGAGAGGACAGATACTACGTTATGTAATATAGTGAGGGTTTTACTGCGATCGTATTAAACAAATATAGTTGTCACCACTACTGTTCAGACAGATTTTATTTTGTGTAGTAAATTAACTTTAAAACAGGTTTCAAATTTTAAATTAAATTTAAAAAGCAACGTACTTATTACAATTCCAATAAGTGAGTGTACTTAATGGACGCTTCAGCAAATACAAACAAAATTTATTACCTGCACCTCGGGGCAGGGATGTTGAAATTGGTTTGTCAATTACTTTTAAATGTTGTTTTACGAAAAAAGCATTATGTTTGGTTGCTGGTTGTTGTAATTATACACAAAGCCACAGGAAATAATAAATTAAACTTGAAAAGGCAAACTTTTTTTAATTATAAACACACATAAAAAGGTATCGCTTGATTTATGATTGTAAAAAAAAGTCGAGCATCCATTATTTCTACATTTCAGTCAAATTATTTTCCTGATAAAATTTCTTTTTAATATTCCAACAAAGCTGCAGTTATTACACCTACATCGTTGGTTAATACAGCTAATACAAGGTGTTCTAGAAATGATAAGCAATCTCTCGGATTTGTACAGCTCTAATGAAAAAAAAAAACGTCAGAAGTCAACTTTAAAAGTGAATATCTAGCTAGGGTTACGTCGACAATTTTTTTTATAGCGACTTGTGACGTTCTTGTGACTAGTCTATCCAAACCCTAGACACTTCCCGCCATTTATGGAACACGGGTGTCTATCAACGAGAAATGAATTAATGCTTTGATAAGCAAAAGGATTTAAATTTGAACACAATGGCAGTAGCCGCAAAATAAAAAAGAAATGTTCATATTAATACAGGGCTTGATAAAATAAGTACAATTAGGTTAAGTGCACCTCATCATAATGCACACACCAGCCGTGATTCAATAAATAAGTAACAACTATTTATTTAAACACACAAATAAAATATTTCACTGATGCCCGATTTCTGGAAACAAATTTATGAAACCCATAATTTATGTATTCCATAAACAGCGAATAAGGCACTCTAATGACATTAGGTCACATTAGGATCAAATTTCGTATAGGCCAATTAGCGCCTTCCACGAGGATCACGTGATATGTCATGGACTGCCTTATTGACTGTTTATCGAATACATAAGTTATGGGTTTCATAAATTTATTTCCAAAAACCGGGCATTAGTTCTTCTTAGTTATGATTCATACCAAATTTATTCTACAATGTACAGCTTTATGAACAAAACAATCACCTTCACAAATAGTAACAAAAGCAGAAGTGTAGAGCAAACGTTAGCAAATACACCAGTGGCGATAACCCAATACCTCTTTGAAGAGGCCTTACTCAATCTATTTTTGGTGGAAATATTACTTCAAATGTCTACAAAAATAATAACTCAAAGAGAAATAACCAATCAGCTTCTAAGAATCATCATCATATGAAGTTTCAAAATCAAACAACATACAAGGCAAACATACAATGATAACATTTTTCTACGTAGTGGTCCAAGCGTTCGACACGGTTTAGTTGGATGGCCTAATTATAAGTTAAATACTTCACTCGACTTCCCTGCGCATTTTTAAGTGCAAAAATATAATTATAATATTGAAATAAGCTCTCAAGTCCAAGCAGGAGTTCCCCAGGGTTCCATTCTCGGGCCCTTACTATACAACATAAACGTTTACGATGGTACCACATTTAGACAACACAATGTCCAGGTCGCTATACGCAAGACATCTACCCACCATGGATCTTCAACTAGTATTGAATAAATATTAACAACTGTGCGATAATGTAAAGTCAAGCTGAACAGAATTAAGCTGCATTTTTTTTAATATAGACGAGCTACGAAACTTGACAGTGAAAGGAATTGGTTTACCTTGATACCCCAAAAACGACGCGGTAAAATATTTTGGTCATTTGTAACAAAATTATATCAGTATTACAACATTAACTTAAAAACCAAACAAGTGTAAACTTACTTCACTTCCGATTGTTTTAAGTAGTATATTGCTTTTTAGCATTCAAGATAAACCTGCCCTTCTGAAAATAAAAGAAGTATTACAAACATTCATTTATATGACTGCTTAGTGGAATGACTAACGACTTGTGTTTAACTACCAATCTCCAATGGACAAAAACTATATGACCGTGATATTTGAACAAAAACGGTATCTAGTGTAGTGCGATGTTATCTGTAATGGTAGTTTTCGTATTGAACGTAACATGAAAAATGTTAACCGTCTGTAAATCGTAATAAAAAACTAAACTTGAGTGTTTCTTTTATAAACTGATAAATTTTATTCCCCAACTTAGCACAAGTTCAATAAATTCAAAATATTAAATATAAACACAATTAGAGCAGTAATGCTATATACGCACAATCGCAGCCTCAGTAAATATATCTACGTACAGAATGAATCTGTATAATTATACAATAATAAAAATTAACTAAAGCAGAAATGGCTGGAAAGTTTACAGAGTTACAGGGTCATCAAACTAATCAAAGTATCATTAACAAGCAGAAGCGTCAGTAAAACGAAGACATATTTCTTAATGAATCGAAGGTACATACATTTGTCGGTCCTTTTTCGTAGTAGGTACATTATATTACATTAAATATCCTGCACTTAACGCGATTAATGCAACTTCTTTTTCATGCCTTAACCAATGTTTCCGGCTAAATGCGATTTGTTTTAAAAAGCCTGGGGGCAATGTGCCTCCATCTTATACTAAGAATTTCTTGCATTCGCAATCTATCCTGTTTTACACGATTATTCAAATGGCAAATAAAAGCGCTCTTCAGTTCTTCAGGAAATGAAAACAAACCATACCAACTTATGTTGGCAGCGATTTACATATGTAACACGTCTGCGTCTTGCGATGTACGCAGAAAATATATGCTTGCCGCATATAAAACATACATAAGTTTTTTTTATAAAAAGGAATATGCTCTATGTATGTAAGATCACATCGCCGAGAGACTAGATGATCGTCAGATTAGACAGCGAAACCGGTTAAACAGATTTAATAAAATAATCTGATGTTATCGATCGAAAGGAAATTAGACTATTAACTAAACTCAAATAGACAAGTTTAGTGCTTCTGAATTAGTTATGATTTTTAAAATATCCCGAAACTTCCAACAATAATTCAACTAAGTACTCCTCATGTATATACATAAACATAAAATTAGTCTAACGAAAGCACGCTCTACACATCCATAAAATGTTGATTTCACTTTCAGAATTCCATTCAGTAACTATAGGTACTAATCAGCATTGTATACCTGATAATTCTGGAAAAATTAGTGCATATTGAGTTCCTACAGCTACTACGGAAATGATATTTAGAAATACACAAAATCTTACAAACATTTAAAGAAGAAATTGCACATAACATTTATAAGTAACTAAATTAAAGTAACACACCTACTTTATTATTCATTTCCTGCCGACACAGTTGCCTCATTTTCAAGCGTTTCTGGCAGCCAGAAATTGTTTGTAACACCGCTGCTACTTACTAAACAGTAACTTACAACAAACGAAACTAAAAATGTTTGGTACAAATAGATATATCCTTTTCAGGATATTTTAAACAACATAGACCACAAAATACGTTTGGCATTATCAATTATTATTATGTAGTTCTATCCTTAAAAAATATTTGGAAAAGTTAATAATGTTGAAACAACTACGTGCATTGATACAATGAATGGCATCAAGCCATCATCGCTAACCAAAAGATGTAGAAATGATCTGTATATTGAAAAATATAACTATTACTTATATCCGTTTCACTGTTTTCTGAAAAAAATACTTGACAGACTATGAAGGTCATTTCAAATGAAATCATTTAACGCATTGCCAGCACCAAAGAAAAGCTATTGGAAAGCGCTCATCTTTAAATGCCTTGAAATACAAGTTCGAGGTTTCAAGCGTTATTATTAATACGCAATTATTACAAAGATGATTTTCAATTAGTTATGTGTATATTCAATGAGAGAATGAATTTTCCTATTCAAGTTCGTTTTACCTCTACACGCCTGAATAATAAATTTCATGAGAAAATTCAATTTTTCTGAAATATGCTATATTTCATAAAATAAGTAAAACTATTTACATCATATTTTTATAATGATATTAATTTGTTTTGACTGTATACAATAGATTGGAGAGTAGCTATACTTTCACAAGTAGATGGAAGAAGGGTTCTTACTTATTTAAAGCTCGATCATGTTTTATAATTAACCGGCAGTGGCAGTACAAGAATATACAAATCCTGCGTTGTTAGTCAATCTAAGCTTTATAGAAGATCCCGTTGATTACTTTCAGTTGCAATACTTTACACCGTTATTAAATAACTTATGTATTTATAATACATTGATGTACCTACAGTGAATTTTTTAATCCTCAATTCAATTTTTAATATTTAAAAATCAAACAGTTAAATGCAAACTGAAAAGAATTGTTTACACTTCCGTTTTGAAGCTAAATAGTGGATATAAAAAAAAGCATTCAACTTTATTCAAGATTTTATGTTGGAATCTAGCCTTTGACTGAACTAGACAAATAAAACACAATATGTATTTGCATTCTACATTATTCTTCTATAAGTTTGCTCATTTCAAACGCGGCAAATGTAATTTTACCTTTGCTTGATGGTTGAACCTGAAAGGAAATAATTCTCAAATAACAGAACCAACACATTATTTAGTGAACATAATATTCATAAAAGTTAAGACATAAGAGGATAACCGTTTGCAACTTTAACTACAAAACGTATCTATCCCGAGAGATTGGAGAGGTGCTGTTCATTGCTATTATGCTGTTCTTATTTGTTGCTGGTTCGTCTAATGGAATTTCAAAGTAGTGTAAAAACAGTAATTACGCTTGCATTATCTTTAATATTAGATATATAGCCACACTTATACGCACTTTCAGAAATTACATGTTACATTAAAGCTAATGCGATATGGACTGTAGGTGTTGTAGGTATACTTCGTAAGAAAGTTTAAACAAAAAAACAGATACGCCTCCGCATTCATCGCTACAAAGATCTGTATCCTTCTCTGCTCCGAAAGTACATGCTGCATGCATTGGAACAGTTTCTGTTCAAGAGGCAAATAATCCATCACAAATTCACTTGACATTCGCATCGTCGCATCAAATGCAGCGTGTGTATGCAGAGTACTACATGCATTATTCATACCTGCACATGATATGTACTTCTAACTCAGTCAAAGTGCGTTAACTCCATTTTCAAACGTGTACCCATGAAATAAAAAACGTTAAATATTAATCGAGTAAACATTGAATGACATCTGTGCACAAAGTGGTAAAAGTTATTCGTAATAAAACTTTCTGGAATATCTGTTGACTTCTCATTATGAAGCCTAGTTAAACAGAAATTACGTTTTTATTTCTGACAGAGTAGAGATTGTGAACGTTTATTGACATCGTACAACACACGGAATACATTTGCAACGTATGTAACTTATTATGCTGACATACCGCTGCCCTCGGTCCGCCATTTCTTCATTCCCCGGCGATCTGAAACTCTAGAGCTAGACCAACTGAGCTACTGAGGATTCTGGATGACGGCCAGTTGAAATAAACTTTACTTTTAAGCCGCCCACTGTTAGTGTGTATGAATCCACCTGTGATGTCATGGTGTGGGTATATTTGGTTTAAACAATTACGGGCACTTACTAAAAGGTGTGCAGGGTACCCCGTTTTGTTGATACTATATAGTATTGATTTTTATACTGATCACTAAAAATCATTTAAGCCGTTATTGACCCTGCAATGAAAAATAGTCCCAAGTTCGATCCCCAAATTGCAGCTGGTACGTTGAAAGAAGTTCTCGGGTTGCGCAGCCCGAAGTGGCGTTAGACAAATGTAACCAACGGGAAACAACAAAACGAGTGCGCGTCTATCGCCCAGGACTTCTTTCAACGTGCCAGCTGTAACACTGACCTTTAACAGTGAACCTATAGTGTAACATCCCTGTATCTGCAATTCTGTCGAGTTACTGTTGCATTACAGAGAAACGTAGCTTTGTCAGTGAATATCATCCGGTTTATGATTCCGCAATCGATATCAGATCTATTCATCATATGATGAGAATTGTCTTATGCGACGAGTGTCATGGTCAGTGAACTCCTGTATTCAAACAATTTTAGCTAGTATTAGGATGTGCATGGTTCATATATGGATACTGATATCAATGATATCATAGTACACAGCTTAACTCCCTAATCATCGTATGGAATGCGTGTAAAACATAAGCATCTTCAACCTACTTGTGGACAAGCAGTTCGAGGATGACCCTTATCAAACAGTTGACAATTCTCCAAATTGGCAATATGCACAGGATTTTATCTACAATCGCGTTAATAAGCAATAGTGCTAGTTTTTTACAAATTAAATATAATCATGGATTTCAACAAAGTGACGCTTGAGAATGTCAATAAAGATTGATTGTTATATCTGTTTAGTTAATAAAAACAATAATTAAACCGATCATGATTGTAATAAGCTCCTGACGGTTTGCAATTAATTTTTAACTGTATTACTGATAATAAAAAATTTAAGTATAATTCTTTAGTAAATATAAATAGGGTCTATAGTGATTCCTGATGCGTAATATTTCACTCAACATAGTGGTCAATGGTGCGTATTTCTACAAAGGAGTCTCTCTTCAGTTTAAATTTTTCTAAACTGTTTACTTTAAACTTTTTCAGCCTATTATATTAGATACCTATTACATTTTCCTTGCACCTGCTCTTTATTTGTACAGCTTATGGCAACCTTAAACTGTTATATAATACCTAACAGTATCAAGAAGCTTTTATGTGACTCCTTAGTACTCTCACTTTTCAATTATTGCGATGCTCTATATGGCCCTTGTCTGGATTATGAAACGTCTAGGAAAATTCAGGTAGTTCAAAATGCTTGTTTACGTTTCATATATGGAATTAGACGCCCGCCCCCGTGAGCATATCACACACAAATAAATTAAAAGAAACGACGCAAGCTGCATACGTCTGTGCTTTACCATAAAATCATTACTGAAAACAGACCTCCCTATCTAACTAATAAAATCAAACATCGGTGTGATATGCATAACCTGAACATACGACAGGACAGAAGATTTTAAGCCACACCACCTGTCCGACGCACAGAATTCTTCAAACGATCTTTTTTCTTTAATATTTATCAAGTTTATAATAATTAGCCTGTCAGTTTTAAAATTTTTTCGGTAGACTCCTTCAAAAGACATAATTATGTTTCCTTGGATATTTGAACAAAATCTGCTAATAACTTAACTTAACGGTACATGTTCTCTATAGTAGTGTATATTACACAATAATTACTTATTACCCATTTTAACCGGCATTTATCATTTATTTCTATTAGAATTAAATTGTGCTTTTGTTCTTTTAATTTTATTTAACTTTAATGACCGTTTTCGTGGTGGTGTGGTATAGTTAGGAGTGCTTTAAAGAAGCACTATCTGAACACCATCACTTTTACAATAATTAAATGTACCTACTTTAGTTAATAATTTCTAATTTAATATATTTTCTTTTTAAATTTTTATTTAAACATTAAAAATAAATTATTATTAAAATTATTATTGTTCTTATTATAGTAATATAAATATGATCAATTATTATTATAGTGTTTCAAGCTAAAACATTGAATTTGAAAGATCTTAGTAATTTCTCGAATTGAGTTTAAAAGTATTGGTTTATCCTCTCGTAAAGGAAATTTTTTTTAGTATAAGTAGAAATGAAGCGTGGATTGGAGAAATGTACGAAACATATCAATCAAAACTGTTATTTGCTAAAGTATACTTCATTGAAGTTTAAAACGTTTTTAACCCACAAAATATAAATTGTGTTTATAGTTTCGATAACTATCTTTAGTATACGTAAACTTACCACTTACACAGTTTTAAACATAAACTGGGGTAAGCAACACACCTTTCCATTAGTTGAATCATATACCTTTTAGTTAACACCATACAAAACGCAAGAAAAGTGCCAATCTTTCACAAATTGTACGAACAGTTACATACCTAAAGAAGTATCAAATTAGTTAAATAATTTCTAATACAGGGTCCAGAAATTGGATTAAATGGTTTCTGATAGCTTGCATCAAGAATATAATTACGCTACACTCGCGATTTAGCTATATTGCTTAGCCGGCACGATTACGCGATTTAACTGCTGCTTCTTTAGTTTTTCCGAACTTTTTGAAGTGAAAGTGTACCAGTCACGCCCTCCAACAATTCAAGAACCAAAAAACGTAATTCGAGAAGAAATAATATTCTTAAATTCTAACAAAGATTTACTAATTTCCAAACCATATTGCAAAACTCTTTAGAAGCAGGTGGTGGACAACTTACAGTGATGTAATATTTGGGTGCTAAGAGTGCTGTTGTAAACTTTATCGAATATAATTTCAATATCCTTCACAATTGGTTCACATACTTTACCCTACTCTACAACAAACTATGAAAAACATATTGCCATTACATAAAAGATTTTCACAATAAAACTATTACCAAGTACTAACCAACTATAAACTAGAAAGCAAGTAGATACTAATTCAAAATAGCATGCTAGTGATAATTACTTATTATCTTGGGCGAGTACCAGTTATAGAATATATTTTAGACACTTTCACTATATGCGCATTATCATTATTAAAGTGGTAACTGTTAAAACTTAATAGGCTAAAAATAAGCTATTTCTACGAACTGTCATATTAGTTCTACAAAAACCAGCATAACTTTGCGATCACTATCTCCACTTCTCCAGCTAAAATTGTCTGACCGAAAAATGTAATCTTCAATCGCATCAATCCACCTAGCACAGCACAGGAATGTGTATTCATTGATTGTGTTTGAATAACTTTTCGCATGCTATACTTTTATATATGATGAGCCGCCACATTAAGGCAATCTACTCTCACTAAATGTGTACAGGTAAATGAACTAGGTAGAAACAGTATTTTGGTATACAATCTAGAAGCCTACAATCCGCTAGAAGTTAACAAGCTAATCGTTAACGCAATCATTGAACCTCGCTCGCAATTCTATTTGTCGGTAATTATGAATAGAATATACATACCTTTACGAAACTGAAAGCGGAAAAAAAAGAAACTTAGGAAAAGCATTCAAACGGTAAAGTGAATTCAGATTAGGATACATCGGTGTAGAAAAACTACGGATAGGGACACTAGACCGAATTCAGCTGTCAAATGTTATTTTCTGTCTTTATGTCAATTGCGTTTCTACATTTTTTAATATATGAAATAAAAAATTATCATATATAATACTACTAGTAACTACGAAATATCCGACAATTTTTGGACAGTATGTAAGAGTACTTGATGCGCGATAATTCGCTATGAGTCCGAAGGACGAATGGCGAATTATCCTGCATCAAGTACGAATACGTACTGTCCAAAAATTGCAGGATTATTTCGTAGTTACGAGTAGTATTCGGAGGACAATTTGACGAACCAAATTTAAATTTTTATAGTTTCAAATCAGATTATAACGTCGTCTGCGTTGATATGTGTTCCTGCTGTCACACATAAAGTCTGTTCATCGTTAGTTCAGTCATTGTACGTACGAGTCATTGGAAACTGTAATTTACCGTTTAAATACTAGCTACATGTGTCAAATCACATGTCAAATTCTAACTGACTTATTACTGACGTAGCTGACGTAAAAAGTGTGAATTTTGTAAGGAAAATAATGTTAAATTTTAACTCGTATTTTACGTGGATTGTCGTAGAAATACTTGAAATTGAAATGTGTAAATATCCTGGACACATAACCTCATAATCGTAATAACGAATTCAAACTTTTGCAGTAAAAATGAATAAAGTGCGATCGACTCTATGAGTAAAACTCAAAAGGAGCGTTCTGGCGTTTTTCACTAATTGACAATAACCAAAGCTGAGAAATAAAGGAATTTCGGGATGTACAGGATGTGCAGTTCTTGTTTTCAGTTCTCCACCACCAAGCATTCTAAAAAGGGCCACATTAGATTTGTGGTTATCAGTAACGAGTCTCAAAATCGCAAACCCACAGTCATGCACTTGTTTAAAAATAGTTAATGTTAATTTATAGAACTGTTCAGAAGAAAGTGTTTTGTGAAAAAAATATCCTACAGGGATGGTGTACTTAGTTGATAACCCATGAATAACGAAACATAATAATTTATTGGCTAAAGAAGGCTGACTTTTAATTTGTCCATGTGGAATGTTGGACATCCCATAAAAGGTATCTTCACCGCGACTGTATTCTAATTTTTCTTTAATTGCCATGTCATCAATAATTAGTGAGCATACCTTTTCAATCTCGGTCAAATTACTTCTGCTAATAATCTGCTTTGAATTAACTTAGATAAGCCTTTATCACCCTGTGTACTACCCATTATCTATTTAAAGTCATTCTTGATGGAGCTTTTAGAAAACTACTTATTCTACCAAATTCGTAGCCTTTGGGGAGGCATACCTCCAAGCTATACATTGACGTATAGTTACTTCTGACCATTTTGGTTTTTTCAAAGAATAATTATAAATTTGATCCAATAAAAATGTGGCATGAGGATGGAGAACTTTAGCATCAGATTCAATTTTCACAATACAGGTTTGCGCTTTACTTTGGTCATCCAGTCGCTTCCTCATTTGTTGTAATTCCTCGAGTTTCGTGTCATGCTTATCGTTTAAAAGGCGGAGCTTTTCATTTGCTCCGTTTAACTTAGCACGCAAAGTTTCAATTTCATCCAGCAATAAAACCCTATCACTGCAACAAGCATCATTTTTACCACTTACTGTATCTAACAAATTGTGTGAAAATGGGTCATAAACCCAATGAATGTGGTAAGATATCATAATCAAAGCGGAATGGATATGGAAATTCCGTAGAGACACCATCAGACGTAACTGTTGCTGAACACAAATTGTAAGATTGGTTGCCTATCCATGCAATATTTTCTCAATCCTAAATAAGACCCAAAAATGCAGTTTCCTATAACTCGCGTCGTCGCGACATCTGTTTTATCTCAAAGTACGATTTTCAAGCTATGGGCAGACTTTATGTGTGACAGCAGGAACACATATCAACGCAGACGACGGATTATAATAATAATTTTCTTCGTAACCATGGTCTTATATACAAACCAGACAAAAGTCAAATTTAATTTTTCTTTCTACTTACGTATTTTGTGCATACTTTGTGATATTTTCGGTAAAATGGAAGCAAAACGGGTTCAACAGAGTACACTTGAAGAGATAGAGGAAGCTTAGAAGGTAAAACGCCCAAGAATTGTATGAAATTTAATGTTTCTTTCTACGTATTTTGTGTATGGTTTGTGACATTTACGGTAAAATGGGAGCAAAATGGTTTGGCTAGAGTACACTTGAAAAGATAAACGAAGCTGTAGAAGGAAAAACGCCCAAGAATACTTTGAAATCTCACACCTCGGTTTGGAAGCAGTTTTATTTTTTGACAGAAAAATTATCGCTGAAATTTTGTACTAGTCCTAAATATCCGAGAATATACAAATTTGGAGTGCGCTGATTGGCTTGTCAAGTGAGTAAAACGCAACCGGATTGGTCAGTTTAGGGTGTGTCAAATTGTCATATATAATACTACTAGCAACTACGAAATATCCGACAATTTTTGGACAGTATGTAAGAGTACTTGATGCGCGATAATTCGCTATGAGTCCGAAGGACGAATAGCGAATTATCCTGCATCAAGTACGAATACGTACTGTCCAAAAATTGCAGGATTATTTCGTAGTTACGAGTAGTATTCGGAGGACAATTTGACGAACCAAATTTAAATTTTTATAGTTTCAAATCAGATTATAATAATAATTTTCTTCGTAACCATGGTTTTATATACAAACCAGACAAAAGTCAAATTTAATTTTTCTTTCTACCTACGTATGTTGTGCATACTTTGTGATATTGTCGGCAAAATGGAAGCAAAACGGGTTCAACAGAGTACGCTTGAAGATATAGAGGAAGCTGTAGAAGGTAAAACGCCCAAGAATTGTATGAAATTTAATGTTTCTTTCTACGTATTTTGTGTATGGTTTGTGACATTTATGGTAAAATGGAAGCAAAATGGTTTGACTAGAGTACACTTGAAGAGATAAACGAAGCTGTAGAAGGTAAAACGCCCAAGAATACTTTGAAATCTCACACCTCGGTTTGGAAGCAGTTTTTTTTGACAGAAAAATTATCGCTGAAATTTTGTACTAGTCCTAAATATCCGAGAATATACAAATTTGGAGGGCGCTGATTGGCTTATCAAGTCGCTAAAACGCAACCGGATTGGTCAGTTTAGGGTGTGTCAAATTGTCATTTAACAATTGTCGTACAATCCCTGCCGATCGATATATTTTCTAAATACGAATGTAGTGCTAGTGATTAGAAAAACAGTACCTACCTATCACATTAAAAATTACTTTTTTACAAGCAACCGCTAAAGCAGTTTAGTATGAAATTTCTATTCCACATGTAATACGCCCCAGCGGCACCGCCAGGATCATATGTGTCTTCATCTAACACTAAACTTAAGGCGAAAGACACGCATCCATAGACGAAAGGTTTCCCGTCTCCCGATTTGAATCACCAACGTTTGTAAATGGAATTGATGATGAAAAATTATCAATAAAAATGAAAAATTTGTTAAACAGTAAAAAACAAATTGTGTCCTCAGTCCTCAGAATCAAAAACGTTGATATACACCGCAGCGCTAAATGATTATTTTCGCTAAACATTTTACCCAGGATTTCGGATGTTTCCGAATTATATCCCCCCGGCGGCGCTGTACCTACACTCCATGCACTTCCCTGAATACGCCTTAAATATTTGGGAAAAGAGCATTTTTATTATACACCAATGCAGATATATAGGGTGTACAAAATAACGGCCTCATGCATGCTTCGGAATCTCGTAAACGGTAAGAATAATATTGTATGATTCAAAATCAAAGATGGCCTAGAAAGGCAAAAATACACATACAGGGTATAGTTAGATTTAGTACACAATAATAATATTCAATCATTTGTCAATGCAACAACGCCTGCTGTTTAGCAACTATCCAGTCAATTTAAGAAAAAGGATTTCCATGGTTGTTAACATTGTTATACTTATGTAAACTTTAGTTTGGATGTAGCAAATAATGATTAAACTCTACGGACCCAACCTATATACTTTCCTTTAAATGACCGTCGAAATATCTTTCCTTTAAGGTAATAAACTATAAACTATGATAATTAATAACTATCAATGGTAATTCACAACAATATATAAAATAATTGTATAGTACTGTAAAAAGTACTCACCAATATGCCGCTAGCTTACTGCAATAGTTCAAAGAGACTTACCTGAAAAAGAAAACAACATTAGTTAAATTGCAATGGTTAATACACTACAATAAAGCAATACCACCAAGTAATGCTTATGCAGGAAGTTAATCCTTACAAATTCTTTTCAGAAATAGCATTTTACTACCCAATAATATTTATGTTTCCTGAATATCAGAAATCGCAGTTTCCCGATAAAAAGGATAAATAGGTAATTTTACATTCATTAAAACAAGAATTTTATTCTTTTGTATTCACAAAATTGCTCATATATTAGTTACTAAGCAACACCCGAAACGTCAGCCAATAATATTCCGTACCAGCTTGGTCCGATAAAAATGCCCTTTCCTGTTTAAAAGCACGGCTTCCTGTGATAAACAAAACCCGTTGGCAAGGCCGTCACTATAGTGTTGTTTACTTATTGCTAGGGTGTTGTTCATTAACAGTTTATTATTTCTTAATTATTCGGAATTTTGTCTTGTGAAATATAACTGTAACTTGCATTTTTCTCATGCCAAATTTCAATAGTAGTTCCCTTAACATTGTGGCTATAAGATAAAGCACGAGACCACATTTTTGGAATTGTATTGTGGTTCAGTGGTTAACCTAGCAACACCGTTTCGGGAACTACTACTGAAATTTTCGGATAAAAATGCAAGATCTTGTTAGGTTGTATATGATTAAACAATAACAACTTTAATATTTAGAGTTGTATACAGGGTGATTTCTAACGTACGGAGGAAACTGAAAGGGCAAGTAGAGGGGACCAAAACATAGTTTTTTTTACAATAAACTTTTGATCAAAATGGAATAACAAGAAAGTTACAACAGTTTAAAGTTCTTATAAACTTGAGGACTTTTTTAACGAAATACGGTAATTATTTACGTTTTGAATTCAACTTTTGTATATTTGTAAGTTAAGTAAACAAAATTTAGTAAAAATTTTTATAAGACGAAAGTTATGGCTATTTAAAGTGTTCTTTAAAATATTCAGTTATAGGTGTTTGTTTATTGACAACCGCTGATTTACATAATCAGATCATGTAGGTAAGTCAAAATTACAGGAGCAATTTATCAGATTGTGTAAGAAGTGTTTCTGATGAAAAAGCGAATACAATAAGCTCAGCGGTACTCAAAACGTGGGCGTTAAATTATAAGAACTTTAAATTGCTGTAACTTTCTTGTTATTCGATTTTGATCAAAAGTGTACTGTAAAAAATACTATGTTTTGGTCCCCTCTACTTGTCCTTTCAGTTTCCTCCGTACGTTAGAAATCACCCTGTATATTATCACAGAAAATCCAGCACCCATTGCCAATACATACTTTAAAACAAATACAGTATGATCAACTAAATTTTCAATCAGGCCATGGAATATAATTAGTGTGCCTTTACTTAAGCCACACGATATATAACAAATTTAGTCGTAACTAACGCGTAACTAGTTTAGCCAGGATCAAGCCCTATGCATAATCCTACATAATTATGGGGTTCGATCCTGACTAAAGTAGTTGCGCGTAGTAGTTATTTACTATGGGATAAGAGATAAAATTATTGTCAAGGTCGGGGTAAAACTAGCATCAAAATAGCTGCCTGAAAACGTTGTCGGAAAAAAAGGCAACGGAAATAAGAGCCGATTTTCTCAAATAAATGCGTAATACGCGGTATGAATGAGAAAATCCGCCCTGAGCTATAGAGCGTTTAATTAAGATCCCATTGCGACGGTTGATAAATATCAATGGAAACGAGTCATTAAATATCATATGATCAAAAAGTCTTTGGACAGGAGTGCTGTGGAATTTTAACGTCATCTATGAAATTATTTGCTTCTATTATTTTTATGTCATTGTCATTTACTTAAGATCTGAGCAATTGTAATTAAATATGATTGGAAAGGAATTGAAAAAACGGTATGATAAAATTGTACTACGGAAATAGAAATCGTATTGAAAATTTACTTTTATTACATTTTTAATATTTTAATCTGTCAAAAATATCAATGACAAAATAATTTCATAGATGACTAAAATTCCACAGCAACTGCGGCCAAAAAGCTTTTTGATCATTATGATATTTTTTTTATGGTGGTAAAACATTAACATTCAAATCATAATCAAACGTAAAAATTAATAATAGCTAAAGTATTCCAATGACATTTGGTCACGCGTGTCCTTTCTGGTGGCAGTACAAAAAATTTAACGACTCGTCGTATCACGTGACCCTTATTGAGACAAAACACAAACAAAACAGGCCAATCAGAGCCTTTCAAGAGGGTTACGTGATACCACTATGACGCAAAGTATAATTATTATTATCTCAAAGGAAAAAACAATAAATTGTCTATCAAGAATTTTAGTTACACTTGTATGTGTGTTATTACTTCAATAGAGATGGCAAATCAAAGGTTTCAAATGAAAGCCCTAATTTTTCTAACAGATATAATGTAGTGTTAGATATAGTAATTTTCACGCTTTAGAGTTTAAAGTATCCTTTTGGAATTGATCAGAAATTCCTTAAATGTTGACAGGTTAAAATACTGACGTTTGTGACATTATTTAATAAATAAGTTTCGACGCTTTTGTCTAGTTTCTTTTTGTTTCATCCGATTTGTATTGGATATATAGAGACAGAGTTTTCTTCTGGGGTAATAATTGTACTATAGTTTGTTTGTGTTGCCCTCCAAGATTATGTAGCCAAATGTAGGACGTTCTTTTTCCAATGATGATTTTGTTACAGACGACTCTTGTAATGCCGACAGATACTAGTTAAAACAGTGGTTGGTTGTACTTGTAATTCTCCCAAATCGACACAAACAGAGACTATCATTAAGTAGCATTCAACAGCTTCAACATAGGGTTTGCAAACCAATATTAACAAGGTAGAGGCAAAGTTTATTGATTTTAAATGCAGAAATAAAATTATATTCATGAAACTTGACTAAATATCGTTCTTCCACTTCAACAATTACGCAGGAAAATATCACGAGCCCACAACACCCGTTACGATTATGCAAGGCATATATATTAATCAACCGGAGAAGGTATCTTGAGCTGTGAAAATTACAGCTTTCTTCGTAGCTGTGTGATTTTTAAAAGTAAAGAAACACTACTTGGTGCATGCAATTTATTGCAATCAAGTATTCATGTGAGTAAATTACTAGGAATTTTGTTGTTTATTTTGTAGCATGTTTAACGTATACACAACTAAGAAGTCACACGTACTAAGTCAAGATAAGGACCACCACCACAAGACAACGTTAGGGAGTCACATACAAGAAAGTAACATGAGTAACCAGAAGTGTATGTGTGAGGTAAAGAAATACGAAATCCTGCAGATAAGCAAGTGTATGTGTAGGTGATAAACTGATACCGACGAACTAAATACTTTCTATGCTATATTCCTAAACTACAGCATGATTTATAATAATGATAATTGGGAAATCCGGGATGTGACAATGTTAACTAGATACCTGTTATAATTACTTATTGTGCTTTGTTACATTGCTCGATTTTTCAACAGTTTGATGAAAATTTATTTTCTGTTTAGTTTTAATATAAAAGTAAAAACAGAGAGGAAAAGTTAGAATACAACAGGTGCAGCTGATGTTGCATCCACCTAGCTATTCCGTTTCAGTAGACAGTTACTTTCAGTTTCGATAGTAAGCTATTAAATATTTTATGGGAGATGAAAGCGTTCTCCCATGTTCAACAAAAGTGAATTCGCACGTGCTGTTAGATAGACGAGAAATACTTCCCGCATAATTAGTTCTGGTCCGTCACTATCGTTAATTCATGTTCTATAAGACAAGGACATAAATTATCTGACGCTATGCTAATACCACTGCATTAACAAACTTCATAAAAAAACAAAAATCATGTTGAACAAACATTACTACAGCTTCTGAAAGTTTTATGGTGCCGCATCAGTATTGCATTGAAATTTATTCAATACTATGTGACAACGCAACGTGACAAGTTATAAAACTAAATGCAGCATATACATCGATGTGTTTTGTTCACTTATCCGATTCGCTTCACTTATCCAAAAATAAATAAACACCAGTAATTTTACTTAATATCTTTCATACGAACCAGATAAATTTAACAGTCAACATCATAACTGCCCATCCAGATTACTAACACCGGTTTGGTAAATTACTACAAAGTGCTGCAAATTATGCTATATTATCGAAGCGCAAGTAATAGCAAAGGCTATAAAATGGAAGTACAGTTTAATAGATAAAAATGTTTTTATCTTTTAAGGCAGATCTTATATTTCCAAACCACTTTTTTGAGCTACACACAATACGACGATTACATATTAGGTATTTCATACAGAATGAAATAAAATAAGTATAATTACTAAGTAATATTACAGTACCACATTTTATGTAATGTATAACTTTGGTTATTATGAAATGACACCTCTGAATTGATTATTACAAAATATTTAAGTTATTAGAAAAATATTATAGTGTAACTAAGCATTAAATTCGGCAATAACTTTTGTGGTATCAGTTCACCAACAGAGGAGTTGTTAATATCGGCAATTTATACTCGGTACGAGCAACCTTTCAGTTCTATATTCTTTTTGATATTCCTGTGCATAATAATTATCCAACCTAATAATTATATAGAAAGTGTATAGTCAAATTTCCGGTGTTAAAACACGCAATAAATGGGGAAACACTAATTCTATTGGTACCTACATAGAGCTATTAGTCTGCACCGCCCAAACAAACTCAAACTTCAAAGGAGAGTTACCTTAAAAATGCAAATAATAATTTATCTAACTTCATTATTAATTTACAAGACATAATTAAACTAGACTTCGTTAAAAACACTTTCCTGATATTCCAAGGGCTTATGCTAAAAGTTAAATCCCATCAGCTGCTTAGATTAGGTACTTAAGTATATCGTTTGAAGATCTGCAGAATAATTAAGCTATTTAATTAAGATGCGAGAAAGTTTACAAAAAGCACAGCGAGAAGCTCTTAGCTTCAAGTAGCAAACGGAACTCTTTCGTGTTCTTCTGAGGAACTCCTGCATTAGGATAAAACGATGACGAGTGATTTGTGAAGACACCCGCTTGTCAAACATGTCATCGACTAAAGCATAGATATTTTCAGCAAATGGATTCTTACTCCACGTCTTCCGACATGTTTTGCACGATGTCGCTTGTCGAGTCCGTAGTATTCGTGGGCGAGCGGAACGCGAAGGCAGAAAGGACAAATGCTGGTTATTGATACTGTCATTTACAAATGTACATTTGATCAGATAAAATCCTGAAGCCCCATAATAAGAGAATATCTTAGCGAGGATATTCCACGCAAAGGATTGCAAAGTAAATTTTTTCTCCCTTCATCTGATCAACTTTTAGATACATGATGCTTAATGCACGTAATTATTGTCAGAGCACAAACGAGTAGTTGCCGAAAAGTTAGTACTTCGAAACGACCTGAGTATGTTAATATATCACAAATAATGCATTCAATAATTACACTCCCAGTAAGTACATATGTAAATGTAGAAGTTAAGTAAAGTTAGGTACTTAAACAATCGCTAGAGAAAAGCTTATGCCAGCAAGCACCGTCATTCTATTACCATCATTAAAACTTTAGTTTGCACTTGTCATTCGAAACAGGGAGCTGTCTGTAACTGAGAGAAATCTTATGGCGACTTTAAAAAAATGTGGTACTACATCTCGAATAATTATTTCCCTTTTATATCAAATGCTTAATTAATTGCTCCAAAATTACGATGAATTTCACCAAGGGGTAAACCGCAGAGGATTTATGGCGTGGTGTACCGTCTGTAGGAATTCCGGAAATACGGGGGATTTATTTTGGAAGTGACAGGGATTTACCAGTTGGAATTATGGGAATTTAATCGGAATTACGGGGATTTATTGGAGATGTCAGGGGAATTACGAAGGATTTATTTCTACTGCGCACTAGATTCCACGCATGCGCATTACGTCAAGAGAAGTCGTATCCTTTGTAAAGTGATCAGGAGAGATCTAATAGCAAATTTATTGTGAAATACAGTTAGATATAAATGAGTTAAGTGCGAGATTAAATGTGAATCCACGAATTTTGAGGATTTACTTACACGCAATGGAATTATTGGTGAATTGTACAGATTATATCCATGGAAAGGATTTTTAGTGTAAGTATACTTTTATTTGCCCCTCGAATTACACTTACTACGATTTGCCATCATCTCCTAAAGGTGCTTCAAATACCTGAAGTAAATTAATAACAAAATGTATGTAAGCCAAGAAAATAGATATCCACGCCGATAAAATACCAGAAATGATTCCATTACTATAGCATCTCATAATTCCAGTGGTACATACATAATTTAATTTCTTACTCAATATTAGTAAATATAATATCCAAAAATATAAACTGCGTTTTTTTCTAATTTAAAGGACGTAGGGTCGGATTGCAGTTCGGGCTTAACTTCCCGGTTCACCTTAGCCAAGAATAAGTATTGCCTTGGATACATTCTTGTAACAATTATATCCATGACGAATGGTCATGGTTTAGCTAAACCTAGAGTTAAACCAAGGTTAATTGTCATGGATAGAACTGTTGCAAGAATTGTATCCACAGTAAATCCTGCTTTAGCTAAACCGGGGTTTAAACCAGAACTGAAAAGCTGACCCTTGCTCAGTTAATTGGGGATGGTTACTATGGTTTCAATTGTGTGCAACAATAGTATTAAATGTAATTGTAAATCTCCATTGGCATTATGCATGGATAAAAGCACATATGCATTAAGGATGTGTTTACAGAGGCCACAAAACTAAAATAATGTTTACTTATAATTGTATGGGAAGGAATAAAAAGTCTTTATTGCAATACTTTTACGTAGTAGTTAGCAATAAACCAACTACTTTTTGCCTCACTGCTGTAACGCGAATTACAAGCATATCAAAAAGAATATAAAACAGTATACACCTTATAGAAAGAATGTTGGCCGAAGTAACTATTAATTCACGAGAAGTATTACTTAAGAAAAACACTGTCACAAAGAACAAAAAAAAAATAAATTATGAAATATAATAACGTTAATTAAAATATAAAAACCCACAACACACAAGTAGCTGTATTCCCAGCATTAGCCTATCATAAATCTTTTGCTTTTCAAAAGAGCTTTTTTATGTGTGCACTTGGCATTTTAAAATCGCGATTCATGTTTAATCAAGTTGTAACTGTGTACAAGTTAATTTATTTTTCAACAACTGAGTACGTAATTATGATACCGTTTTTATCTTCCTTTTTTATTTAGCTTGTGGGGATAACAGGCTTAAGCATTTTGTGCGTTAAAGAAAATTCTGCATAGGTACACATACCAACATAGCAACATTTTTTTAAATAAAGACTGAAAGTAAATCATTTTCGATAATTTTATTTCGGGTTCTCCCGGAACCTTATAAGGAAACCTTCGATGCGTAACAACTGCGAAACTTTTTATATAGTTCGCTATCTATAGTTACATTACACGATTATAATTATATCTACTAACCTACGGAAACACAGCTAAAAAAATAAATAACGAGAAACCGCACTACCATTAGTTAAAACAGAAACCATAGTACTGCTGACTAAAATGAGTCCCTTCGATACTATACTATTTACTGCAATTCGTATATTTTAAAATATAAACTTATATATCAGATGAAATAAACAGTATACTCCATGAAGAATTTCCTAGAATTTTTGTCATTTTTACTTGGAAAATACTCGTTGTAGCGAAGCAATAATTATTGTGTGAAGCTTCACTTGCAAACCACTATTAAGCGATGCTTGTTGCATTATTTGGGTTTTATTTTGTCCAATTCGTTACCCACTAAGTTCGCCGAAGTTCGCTATGCAATAGGATATAAATTAATTGGGAGTTGATGAAGATTTGATTTAACACTTCTGAAATGATACTCAGCCGTAGATTCGAACTAAAATAGTAGCCAATGAAAGTGTAATTAAAAATAGGTACTTCGACTGACTTTGGATATTATCAGATATTGTGAGACTCGCTAAAAAATATATCAATATTTTTGTTGCGGTCGTGTTACACTAACAGTGCAGTGCATGTATAGATATACTGTATTGTATAGGTAATGTACTAAAATGTATAACTTCTAATAATCTTATAATAATTAAATATGCTCATAAAGTATCACTTCGTAACAATGTCTTTCAATGTATAAAATCCTTCCAACATAGAAACACTATTATTACCTTTCAGATGGAAACATACCTACCATCAAGCAAAGAAGTACCTACGGTAGCTAAGCCTATTTATGATTCGTCTGTTATCGCAAATCAAATATGTTTGCAAGAAAAAACTGTATAGTATAGTTCATGTGCTAAGTATTATCATATCTTATAATGGTATATACAGGGTGTTCAACTACGCGGGCAACCATGGGGATCTTGTTTATTTCGTTGTGATCATGACCAAAACGGACAAAATTTTAGGTGGCCGTTGAGGCCAGCTTCCGTAAGGATGTTGTTTTTTGTTTTCTTACCTCAATTAATTTTTACTTTTAGTTGTAGATGGTTAGTTTTTTTACTTGGCCTGAAGATGACCTTTGTTAGGGTCGAAAGATGTAGCCCTCTTTAAGTTTTTTTTTTACTAAATTTATTGGTGAGAAAGGCTGGGTGTCTTATACGGTTATCCCCCTTTTTGTTTTTTTTATTAAAAAAAAATTATTGATATGATACTTTTAATTACTTTTGGCTTATTCTATCAATTCGCCAGACAAAGTGCGCAATCGCCATGTACAATTTTTTTGTGTTCGTAGTGGTAGTTGCTGTATGTAGCTTTCGGTGTAAATTCGTCCGGTTCAGTTCCGTGTGCTCTACATCTTTACATTCTAGGACAATTCAAAGCAAGGATTTGCTGTTTGCTCTTAAAGTTTATGTTGTAAAGACAGGAACTTTACATTTATTCCGCTTGAATATTCTTATTTACTAGTTCACACTTTAACATAATCATATACACGTTTGTGTTACTTCCCTGAGTTGGTAAGTATGTGTTATTGCTAATAAAACGTTTCAAGGCTAATATAACAAACAAAATTTTTGTTTCAAAACCTTAAGTTGTCCTGTCCTGCTAAAAGGATAGCTTCGACTAATTGCTAATGCATTTCGACGGCAGATGTGAAAAGCCTATAACGATATTATAAACAAAATAATTCATTGTGAATACATAATACGAGGATTTCGGTAGTAAATCCACTATCCAACTTTATACAAAATGTTAATTATTATATTTAAAAAAATAAATGTTATAAATATAACTATAAATTCGTATATTCAACTAACAATCATTATTCTAAATGAACATAGGTATTTGAGAAAACAAATATTTAAATAAGTATATTTTGACGCTAAAATGTAAAAAATTCGCTACAACGTTGATAATTTGTAAATATACAAATATTTTATAGAATAGGTACTGCAGTTATTTGGCGAACCACTAAATAGTGATATAGTCTCTAGTACGAAGAAATTATAAAATATCTACATATAATAAATAGGTAGTATTATTTTTTATTTGATCTTCCGCTACGAACACGCTTGCTATTATAAAAGAATTACAGAAGTATAGGAACCCGCTTAAAGGTAACTTTAACACTATTTAACTCGATTGAGCAAGTCTATTTTTCATGCAACTAATAGTCTATTATGTCCAGCAAAGGATATTGCCAAGTAGGGGACGGATTTACCGTGAGTAGCCCTGACCTACCACTTAACGGTGAAGGCCGTTCTCGATATCCAACGTGAATTTCCAATTAATCTGTAACCTAGCCAAATGAGTATTACAAAACTACTGTAATTATGTAAAACTATTTCAAGTCGACAGTCTATCGTACACGCGTAAAAGCTAGATAATGCGAATGTGTAAATAGATAACTACCTACATGATTATCATGTTTCATGGTCATTTCGCAAAGAAATTTACAAACAGGGATATTGAAGAACAAGGAAAGGTATTCAGTAAATGATAATGTCTAATAAATAAAGGTTGTGGTTGTTATAATAATATTTCGAATTCATTAAAGAAACCATTACCAACAATTACCACAGTACCACATATTCATTAGATTGGCTGTTTGTGATTCTTAAAATAAAAGGCAAATTTCCATTTAATAACTCCATATAATTACCTACTTTATAGCTCATTAATTAATTTTTTATCTTGGCCACGACGTAATCGCTCAGTGTGTAAGTATATTCTTAATTACACTACTTATAGTATATTAAGAATTTAGATCCATACATATCAATCATTTCAGGAATACCTTCAGGCTTATTATTATACGACGTAGACATAATGGACTACCGGAAGTCTTAACAAATTATCTCCATACAGCAAAGCGTACGCGTAAAAGAATTGATGGACTATATAAAAACGATTAATAGCTTCCACTAAAGCCGCTATTGTTAACTTTGCCGCGGTAGCTTAATACCACATAGATAAATGTAGATCATATTTTATTTTTTGTTAATTTTAGAAGCATTGTTAAATAAAGTGAGTTCACACGGCATGCGTGATACATTATAACAAAAAAGAAACCTTAAAGATGAAGCCATTTTAAATTCACTTGAAGATTGTCAACACTGTGACGGGTTTTACCTAAATTACAAAGCATAAATAACTAGCGAAGTGTGGTTCTCATAGATATTTAATAATTCCACGCCAAATTTAAAACCTACATTTTAAAACGATTAAGAAGAGAAACCTGAGGTAGAAACGCAAGGAAAATTTTGTATTAAGGACAATGTACTAAAATTGCCACTTTTAACATACCAACACTGCGTTTTTAATCAATATTTTTGGCTACAATTACTTCCAATGTTAACTAAATATCATACATATCTTTACTATTCAATACTTTGGAATGTAGTCAATCCTGACTTTCCATGCTATGCACTCAACGCTGTACAAGAACCACAATTTAATTTTAGCAAATAAATGAGAACGAAATTTCATTCCCTCCACTTTCATGAATATGTGCTGCAATTAATTGAATCATAATTTATTTCATTTCTTGAATCGATGGCATATGAATAAAACACATCCATTTTTACATTTAAGAATATGTGGGTATAGATATCTGTCATATTGTACGTGTATTGTACTTATGTGTGGGATAAACAGATTACCATGCAATGTCAATATCAATATTCCAGTTGAAAATATTGCAAAAACATTACTAGCCATTACTGTAAAGTAAAGGGAAACGATAACTTTGCCATAACCCCCAACCAAGGGCGGACTGGGCTGGATTGATCTTTAGTCAGATGTTGTATTTAAGCGGTGAAAATAAACTAACTGAGGGTTTTAGTAGTACCTATATCGAAAGCCAAAACGTGTGCAAGGTTGGTCTGTACACTGGAATATTATCACACCTTAGATAAAATAGACTCAACAAAAAGAATCTGATAACATTCAGTTTTAAAAATGTGTTTATACATTAAAAGAATGTTTTTCAAACATGGAAAATTACATCAAATGTAAGACGATATTCAGCCTAATCCCCTAAAAAATAATTTTTTACTGTGCTGCAACGAGAAACTCGTATTATTAGGAGCTGCAACAACGAAGGAGTGGCAAATACTAAACACGTTTGTCACCCCTTTTAAAATTTTTCATGGGCGGACTGGGCTGGATTGATCCGGGTGGCTATATGTGATAAATCGCTAAATAAATGCTTCATACACAAGTAATTTTTTTTTATCTATAGCAGATGTTAAAGTGTGCTTTGTTCGACTAAAAATAGTTGATCAAGTATTACTTTAACCGCAAGGGTAGATAAAAGTAACACTTTAACCGCAAGGATAGATAAAGTAGTTTAATTTTCTGGAAACTCCATGGAAACCGAATTTGCTACTCAGATTTTCGGGTTTAATATAATCTAATTTTATAGTTATTTGTTTAACAAGGCAGAAAAGTAGCAGATTTACTGACGCAGCTGGTATTTCACAGCTGAGGCGAAGCCGAAGCTGTGAAACCAGCCAAGGCAGAAAAAAAGTTTTTTTTGTCTCCTCACGGTGTCCTTTATATGCCATTCCCTGACAATATGAATAACAGTATGTCGTTGATCCGACAGATTATAGGACGTGCAACTTCTAATTTCGAACAACCTTTTTTTGTCTATTGCAATACTACAAGGTGTCCGAGATAAGACGATGTACATGGGGATGTCTTGACTACCTTTATAGCTTAAGAGATACAAAGTTTGTAAAGTTAGAAAAAAGTTGCGCAAATGTAATTAATGCCTCTTTACAAAAATGTATTGATTTTCAAGATATCTGCAAGTACTTCTGAAATATTCTGAAGAAACTGAAATTTGTCTTTTTCGAAAATATCTTAATTAACATTTTCTGAACCAACTATTTTCAGAGATACGTTAGTCAACTTTTCGCCCGTTCAGTAGACGCAATACCAACCTTTTTTCATTATGAAAAATTTTGATATCTATTCGTATACGTCAGACATTTTGACGTTATTTTGCATACACGCCGGGTTGATAATTTGTTCATTATCTACTTTAGAATAAAATACATTTTTACTTATTACTTTTATTTAAATGAAATTAATGTTGATATTGGGTCTACTGAACGCGCTTTTTCCTTCTCTATCCAAATATGTAAAGACATACGGGGTGTTTCATTTAAAATAATAAATTTGCTGCCATTTCCGGTTATACCGGAAGTGATATAGGGTCAACGCATAGATCAAAAAATATCAATTTACAAACTAAAATCGACGTGTCGGATCGTTTTTGCCAAAAAATACTAGCTACGATTTTATCGAATTTATTCCTTTCATCATAAACGCACTGTATACCATATCAGAATTTGAGCTTCTTTTATTTTTGAGTAAGATGAAAATTTTCCAGCTCAAAAATTCGGGGTTGTCGAGCTTCTTGTCTTGGTTTAAAGATTTTACAGATGGGAACCTTAAGATAGTACCTACCTAAGCATGATACGATTTGACTGATCGTGATTAAATCAAACAATAGCCCAATATTGCATTAAAAAATAGACGAGTGACGTGTCCATGTTTATATTTCTGCGTATTGAGCTGGCGACAAAAGGGCGATGTTATGGATTGGATTTTTGGGTCAGATATGAACTACGATAAGAAAACAACGATTGTCGCGATTTCGTGTTTCCCGATTAATTCAAATACGATTAGAATTTAGAAAAATTTTGCTTGAACCAAACAAACTTCTGATTTTTGGACCCCATCGGACTGTTGGCCCAGGTTGCGAACGCCACCTAGCCACCCGTCCAGTCCACGCCTGCCCCCCAACGCTACAAATCAGTCAATACCACACAGAGCTATAAGTTTGAATAGAATAAACAATTACTTTAATCCCGAGAATGTAGGTAATGGCAAAGGCAACCGAAGGAAACAGAGCATTTTCATTCCAGGGATTAACAATTGTTTATCCCAGAAATAGATACAAAATTTTCTTCCCAGCCCATGCAAAATTACAGAAGAAAATAATATTTTTTTTTCAAATAATGATGGTGTACAGATATCTAATTGAAGTTGTTAAAGTTGGCTGACAGTTATCAAGGAAACGGAGTTTGTTTATGTGCAAAAAAACTTCCTTTTATTTTATTCCCTAGTAAGTACCTCATCATTAATTATTAAAAACAAGGGAATAAAGTGCCACTTTATTCCCGGTTGGGAAGAAAATGATACTATGTAGTATCATGGGGAGAAATTAGTGGATATATGAGCATGTGAAATACTTATTATTATTACCATTATGATAATCGTAAACCACTATTGTGAATCCACTAAACATGAACAAATAGTGATGTTAAGTATTATGAATATTTCAAAATATCATACAGTTGGTGTTGCATCAGAAAAAATACAATTTAAAGAGTTGAAGTGGTTATATTAACAGTGCACCAAAATAATAAATTAGAAGTAGCCACCATGCCAATTTGTGGTAGCCACTTCCTAAAACTCGTAGGTACCGTTATTCTCAAAAATCCAATGCAACAATGAACAATTTTTGCAAAAGTTTGTCAATTAATCAATCCAAGGCATAGACTAGCAGTTATTTTTCCCACGATACGTTGCACCTGTTCATGCAGGTAGCTGTAACAATCAGAACAAGTCTTTCAAAAAATAAAGAGACTGTAGCTTCTTAATGTAAGGAACACTGAATGAATCATTCTTCTAATTGAATTCCTACTAAGTGACAAAACCTTCTACAAAGTAAAACTCATTTGCTAAGAAAACGGTAGTTCATAACTTACGTTGCCAGCAGTAGTGAAGTGCTCCTTAACAAAAGTACGACTGTATTGATGATAATTTTACTTTTGCTTTATGGGAACAATTGAAACACTAATATTGAATGAGTTTTTTCAACTTACGTAGTACGTATAGAGCATTTATATTCGAGAATTCCTGAAAAGGAAATCATAATAACTACGTATATAAAAAATCATTAATCAGTAACAATGAATGGTACAAAAGATATTCGTTAAACTATTCTTTAAAGTACTAAGGTTCGAAGGGTCAGATGATATCTGCCTATACCTTAATCTAAAAACTCACTAAGTACTCTAACATGAAAAATAAAATACTTATTATGTGGTAAACGATTTTGTATCACTTTCGTGAAATACCGTCAATTGTTGAAGTATTAGTTATAAATGCTATATTTTCTAAATACTATATTTATATTATGAACCCTGATAAAACCTGAATTAATAATAATAGACGTAATATATTTGGTATGTATGACTTTATCTAACTGTTACAATTCTGTTATGCTTTCTGGAAAGCTAATTTTGTTGTCACTGTGTCATATAAGGTTCAGTGTTCACCATTAAAATTAACAGTTCTTTCCAATTCCATGAGATGTTTGTAAATACACTATCAGGAATGTATATTTACATAAATAGAATAAACAATTTCTGTTGTGAAAATCCTGAAAACAGCAACTTGTACTACGATGCTACATGAAAAAGTCGTAAGTAACCAATTTAAATGTAACAATGCATATAACATTATAGGTATATAGTTTAAATTGATATATGGCTCCGTAGCACTATCTAATTAAATATCTTTAATTGTAAAATATCATAATTAAAGAGAAGCCTCCTCAATTAAAGGTCCTTCATTTAGTATACAACAAAGGAACTTTAGAAAAGCAGCAGTAATTACCTTGCTAGAATTAATTTTAATCACCCCAGTACAAGAAGTTCTTGGACTACTTTCTTAGACATCTTAAACGCCTTATGATTACAAATGACTCTGTACCTCAAAAAGGAAAAATCGACCCCCAGTTAAATACATTCAGGTTGTTTGACCATACATAAATAACGCTATCTCGTATGCACCGTCACTTAGAAACATTTATATCTGCTATTTATTCACATACCTTCCCACACACTCACATCTAAATAATGTAAATTTAATTAAACGAAGGCTACATACTGTGTTATCGTTCGCCATCATAAATACGCGCATCCTATTTTAAGACTGCAATTAGGCGTTCAGGTTGTACTCATATCTTCCACCATACTCTAATATTGATGTTATGTGCTGCACGTCATTATAATTATAAAACGCATCATTAAATGATATTAATTCCCTCCCCGTTGGTGCCCTCCATCAATCAACAGCATTCTTCATTATAGGGCTGCACTTGTTGTTAGATCGCTAACCATCTATTCAGTATATGGCCAAACTAAACCAGTTACGAGCAGTTACTCGAATACAACAATGCAATGCTCGGAAATGCATAGTTCTCGAATCAACAGAAAAAATATTTTTACTTTCAATCAAAATTGAAAGTATGTAACTATATTATTTTTTATTAATAAAGAAGTATCGAGACCGTCATAACCAGATTATGTTTATGATATCATCTGTTTGGCAGTCGATGAATTTCATGAATTTGAAAACATAAAATCCGTTACGATTCTGGATGGCCTAGGCAGGACGTCGAATACTGCACCAGTCTGGGGCACCTACTAATTCGTTCCATATTTTTCTTACGGCTACGATTTCAGGGTTATGCCGCTAACTTGTTTTTCTCCAAAATTGTAGTACCCTATGCTTCTTGGAGGGGTTCCTCCAAAATCAAGCTGGTGTTTTACAATGGAGTATTGTAGGGGAGAGAGTTTGTGCGATTGACCAGCAGCTCATCATCATCAAGTCTGAATACGACAAATTTCCCAGTAGATATAAACCGAACATTCCTACATAGGAATACTCAAGGAAGAAAACGGAACGAGAGATCAACAATATAAAAGAAGAATTTCATGGCAAACTGACAGCAACCAGACTATCGCAAATATTCAGTTACAATGTTACAAATGAACTTAAAACAACAATATATAATTATATATTTTATTTTATTTTTATTATTAAGTATATTATTATATTGTTGTTTTAAGTTTATTTGTAATCAATATAAGGAGGATTTGCTCCAATATTTATATTGGGCGACTTTAATGCTGGCGATGGAACTGAAAATATGAGCTTATTTTGCTTATTTGGGCTTCCTAGATATGTCCTTAAAATATTTCCATTTTCTCACGAAACACCCTATATGTTAACCAACGCAGCAATACATACTAATCGATGTTTAAAGTACAAAGGGGCAGATTACTATATTTTGGTGGCTGTAACAAGAATCTTGGACAAAACTGAATATCTAGTAATCGGGGAAGAACGAAGGAAGAGCTCTTCAAAGTTTCAAATCTAGCAATGACGTTTTCAAAAATTAAAGGTAACGTATATTTATTATCGTTATCGCTAGATATTCAAATTCGTCTACTAGTCCGGGAGCACAAGATAAAAAAAAGCTTTCCGTGGCAAAGTTAATGAACGGAAGGTACCAGTGGTGTAATTCCTAAATAATAATAATATCCTAAAAATTATGTAGTTCGGCAATTTTCATTGTGACACCCCCACAGGTGTTGCTTATGGCTATGGTAACGTCTTCCAAGATGGCCGCCATTGCAATATAAACAAACTATCTTAACTTGATCGATATCTAATCGATTTATAATCTTCCTACTGTTTCTACATTAATAATATCCATATAATACGCAACAGATGTAGGGGTGTCACTATAAAAATTACTGAACTACACCATTTTTAGGATAAAATGACGCCATTGGTAGGTACCCTCCCTTTTTGTTTAAATTATGAATTACGTTGGCAATACCCTGTAATATTCAATCACAGAGTTAGCTAACAGATAATTATAATAATAATCTTTATTGATCCTTTTAAGACATTTTTAAATGCATAGGTAGTATTTATTTGTGCTAAAATACCAATCAAAAGGATCGATAAAATTCCATACCTAAATGTCAAATTATATTTGATCTGATCAATTTAGCGATCGCCTTGTAATTCTAACATAAATTAAAATGTACGCGTAACTAACAGTCACGTGGATGACTTCTACAATTTAAAAAAAGTGAAAACTAGTTTACGTGACCACAACAGTAGGTAGGTACGTATGTAGATCAGAGTTACTAAGCAAGCAGTAGGTACTAGCTACTTAAGCTAATAATAAAATTTAAGGAAGTTTAGACCGTGGAAAACGAAAACGGTTGTCTCTTCAGTAGCAGTTATCTGTTAATTTTCCCTAAAACGTAATTTATGACTGCCAGAGAAGTAGATATAGTTAGACAAATAATTATACATTATGAAACAAAACCACTTTTGCTATATCTCATCTTACAGCATAAGTGTTAGTTCAGGGGACATAGGCGCCTCAGTAGTGCACGCATAATTAAAACATAAAATCAACATAACTACACAATTATTCCATGCTAGATGCGAATTTTTAAACGTTTCAAAATATGCCGCCAGGATTTACGCAAACATCAGCTATTTAGCGAAGATACCAAATTCAATGCTTTTACTAAACAATGTCCAGTAGACGTGTGGTTCAAAAATCACGTTTAAAAGTGTTAACCTGGATTTGAGTTATTGCTGGAACATTACGCCTATAAAAAACGGGTATTTGGTAATCTTTAAGAGATCTTAAGAGTTTTTAATACCAGTACAACATACGAACTAGTACCCCATAACCTGTGGAAAAACGAAGCGGAACCTAGCGATCTTGTCTCATGCTGTCTCCTGTCTGAACTGATATGTTAAAATTTTGAATATAAGAAAATTTCTAGACAAAACTTCATTAACACCACAAAGTAAGTAATAATTTATTTTCATAAATTTATTGTGTCATTACTTAAGTTCATTTTGCGCGACAGTAAATCTGTATATCTGGGGTATTGGTTAAACACGACATTAAAATTCTAACGTTAGAGGAATGGTGAGAACTATTGAACCAATAACATTTTAACATATTTGCATAAAAATATAAATCACTACAGAATGAAATGTAATACCCATACAATAATTATTAATAAACCTACAAAGTGGTACAAACCAATCTGTAAAAAACTAGCGTTTCAAATTGATTGGCATAAAGTAAGAAAATCAAAGTGGAAAATTGTGAATCACCTAAGTACATCCAGGGCCGTAGATAGGTATTGTCCATGGAGGGGGATATACATCAGTTTGTGGCGAGACGCGTAGCGCTGAGCATTTACAAAAGGCCGAGGCCGTTGCTAGCTCCACGGCTAACGTGGATACAATTCTGACACAAAATTCACGGCATTACGTCTTGTCAAGGGAGAATACGAGCTGCACCTACTGCGCATATCCGGGGACTTAACAAAATTATTCCATTATGAAAGTTTCAAACATTTTCATATTTTAAATTGATTTTTAATTAATTTGCAAGTTGAATATGACCAATAAAAAATACTAGACTAGAGTTTCTCTAAGTCAAGCAATTGATTTTGTTTGTAGTTAATAATTATTATCATTAGATTTCTCAGAAACAGACTTTTACGCCTTGGGAATAGGCAACCAATCGTACGCACCTCTGTCCCTATAATCTCAGGAAGCTGAAATAAGTCCCCAGACATGCGCATGACGCATGCCGTGGATTTAGTGTCAGAATTATATCCACGTGAACCGTGGAGCTAGCAACGGCCTTTATAAAACGCCGCAGGCGAAAAATTATTTAAAAAAGGAGGGTGGTCTTGAAAGCGACTTCTAAGAGAAAGCTGAAAAATTTTGAGCATTTTATTACGAAACAAAAAATGATGTTTCCTAATTATTCAATTTAATATTATTTTTTTTTAACGGCGGGTAATAGTCTGAAATGGGATAACGTTTGAACCCTCTAACCCCCCCCCCCTTATCTACGGCCTTAAGTACATCTATTCATTTGCTGGTTTATATTAGGATTGTAATAGGTATAAGTAGGTCTTGAAAACTACGAAAATAGATTATTGTTTGGAATAGGTACTCCCAATACATAATAAATATCTCTGTCTGCTAATTGTGAATGCTAATATACGTTCTGCAGCAATTATATTGCACTAACTTCTGGTGTAGAAAATGATAACACATAAAAATAATGATGCCATGTGACTAATGGAACGGTTAGCTATATAACAAATTGAAAATGTGAAAAAAGCAACAGGCTTCTATCTAACGCAGCGGGTGACAATACTTGCCTCCAACTTACAACAGACACATTGGTTGATGTATTGAAACATTATCAAACTGGAAACCTCTTATTGCGAAGAAAGCTTATTCTATAAAATGACATACACATCAAATGTTAAGGGCTCAGTATTAGAATTTTTAAATAAAAATGTGGAAGCTATCCCATTATACCACTGAATATGCAAGCCTTGTATATTCAGTGATTTATACCTACCTCCACCAACACACTGAGCAATTTTTGTTAATACTGTTATGCGGGTGTATTACGTGATTAACTCAAATGGCAACTCCATAGCAGCAGGTTGAATATCATATTCATATAAATGGGTTTTAAACTGCAAATCTGTGAAACTAATAAATTTAGCCTGTTTTTCTAATTTGCGTAATCCAGTAGCCTGCCAGAATGTATATAGTATTTATGCTTAACTATCACTGGTATGCATAACAGATTTTCGTACTTTCATAAAGTATACAAAAAAACTTTGATTTGATTGTTTTTATACGGAACTTCTTCAGAAATTTTGAAAGACAGTGTCTAGTTAATTCAACTGAAATGTTAAAGAAGCAAGTGGTTGTCTTCGTTAAATAAACGTACCTACATGTACATTTCCTGTATAGGATATCACTTTACGGACATGGGATGACATAAACGTATAATTGTTGGTTGATTATGGCAGACCAAAATAATTACGCTTCAGATTTCACCCTTGCCGCAGTAATATCTTTGTAACTTTAATCTCTGTGTGGCAGGTGTTTATCCGTGAATAATTCAATAGTTGTGCAGACGAGTTCAAGGGCGCTGATGTCTGACCGTCTTTGCAAAACCACGATAGTAGTCACGTCATCCAGTGGTTTATTATTTAATGCTTATCAAAATTACATACAAATAAATTGTAAGACAGAGTAATATCCTAGAACAGCTACCTATCGGCTAACATCCATGATCTGTCGGAGAGCGAGGTGTGAAATTCTTTTAGATTTTGAAAGGTGTGATACCAACGTACATGAGACGAGGCTTCATTTTAAAAATATTTTGTCATCTATAGTAAATGAATAATAATTAGTGTCATGTGTATTTGATATTTTAATTTTGAACCATAATTATAAGTAACACTAATCAAATGACGTTATTTATACCTAATACATGATTTTTAAAGACTCTAAATTATGTTGTTTTTGATTACAGAATCTCTAAAAATAAAAATTAAAAATAAACAATTGTTTTAATCTATGAGCCTAAGTAAAGAGGTATACTTTTTGGTTTGGTAGGGTTTTGTTTTTAGAAAAAATAATTTTTTTATTCAGTCTTTTTTTTAATACCTACCTAATAGTATTGGTAACAGACACGAAGAAAAAATAAGTGAAGTATTACGAACAAACTACAAATATGTATAAGATATCAAAAATCAAAAAGGGTACTATTTTCCGAAAATGACTAAAGAGGTGTGTGTTTTAAAATTTTCTAGATTCGCAAATATACAGTGAGCACCAAAAGTATGGAAGATACCAAATAAAACCGAAATGAATGTTTTTTTTCTAAAAATCCCGAAACACCTCAATTTTCTTTTTTAAAAATACATATTGGAATGTCAAAATAATTTTCCGACCTTCATTTGTTTGTAAGTGATGACGTCATCAGTGTTTTTTTTTTTTAATATCAACCCCCAATTTTTTTCGCGTATTTATACATCTTTTAATTGCTTAAATGACAGTATAAAAATGTTGATACCTTACATAAGAAAATTTTCGAGAAATAAATTATTTAATGTTTAATAAACACATTCTTAACAAATGTTTTAAACATGGTTTAATGGTATTAGTATTGATAAAAGAGAATCAAAGGTACCAAAAAACAAATGCCCGTAATCTAAACAAATGCCCAATTGTCAAATATTCAGAAATGTTAATTGTCGTTTACGTGTAATAATTAACATCAGCTTCATAAATCTGATATGGCTCATTTAACAATTACAAGTAAACGACAATCAACATTTCTGAATATTTGACAACTTGTGGGCACTTGTTTAGATTATACGGGCATTTGTTTCTTGGTACCTTTGATTCTCTTTTATCAATACTAATACCATTAAACCTTAATTGTTTAACATTTGTTAAGAATGTGTTTATTAAACATTAAATAATTTATTTCTCGAAATTGTTTTATGTAAGGTATCAACATTTTTATACTGTCGTTTAAGCAATTAAAAGATGTATCAAAAACCCGAAAAACAAATGGGGGTTGACATTTAAAAAAAATACTGATGACGTCATCACTTACAAACAAATGAAGGCCGGAAAATTATTTTGGTGCTCACTGTATAGATCTACTGCAACCTTAAATACACTAGTTTGCAAAAACTACGACTATTTTTGGTCCACTCTATAGGTCTATCATTTTCTTGTGCCAAGGTGTTGTTCAAAAATGGCTGAAAACCAAAATACCTATTAAACTACAAAAAAACGCGCATTTAACTTGCGCCATTACTAGAGTAAATGGTTATATATTACAGTGACTATTTAGCTCTTTTATTTTAATTAAAACTTCTAGTCAAACAGTTACTACACACGACAAAGACTAAAAATACCTTTTGGTTAATATGCAACTGATGAGCTTATTTTTTTATATTTCTATGAGATTATTCTAAGGTATACAACAATGAATGAATTAATTGATTAAACTAGTATATCTCCGTTCCTCCTGTAAACTGTATTATTTATTATTTAGCTAATGAAACTATTCATCTCAACACTGTTACAAATATTTTGTGTGGTTGGTATCGAACAAGGTTCAAATATGTTATAACTTCTGTCGTTTTAAATTTTTTTTTAAATTGTTCAAACCAGTTTTAAGAATATCATCGCGAACGCTCAATGAAAGGTTCTACAGCTACTTATCATATATCATATATGATTGCAATTCCATCGAGAAAGAAAGATGCAATTCGATGTAATTAATTGGTAATCACGCGAATCAATTTTTGAGTCATAAATGTGATATTACTTAGCTTACATGTAAGTTCAAACGTTAAGATCCAGATCATAAGAACCTCTATAATCACAATCAGAACCAGACCAATTCATTTTAATATGATTTACTAAACATACTAAGTACAGATGCTTTCAACATATAATCGATAGACTAACATTTGTTTACACGGTCAGTTTAATTACCATTTTACTACAATATACTTTGCACCAATTATCATAAGAACTGAAGCTTGAAGATAGTTTCCGTACGCTGCTAAACATATTCACAGCATACTTTTCATGAATGATACGGAGGGTAGTTCGCGGTCGGTTTAACATTAAGTCAGTGAACCTTTCCCGCCTACCTGACCTTCAAGACGACCTTGGCAAATTTACCTAATGTTGTTATTCCTTACTACCACGATAGAGTATACAAAAAAGAGAACATATAATCTGTAATCTAACTATTCGATGAATGCATAATTTACTGATCTGGAATGCGTTATAAATACTACCATTAAACGCAGCACGATATTTATATCACTTTCTCCAATAATAACTAATGTTGCACATACCGTCCTGCACATTTTCGTTCTACGAACATAAATAATAAAATGCCAAAGAGATAATCAGTGGCATTGTTAAGTTTCAATTATGCACGGTATGAACTGCAGGTGCAATGTTCTGAAGAGCTTAGGCGCCTTCAGAGCACCGCCTGCTAGTTCCTAATGTAACAGTTTACCTTGAGAGAAAACTACCGATAAATTGCTTGCTTCGGTTACAGGGAGCAACTACTAATGAAACGGTATTAGAACTACTGAATTTCTAATGATATGCTGGAACAGGTGTCATTCTGGCACCTTAAGCAAAAAAGGAAAATCAGGCGTTAAAGATACAGCGGCTTCGATTAAAAAATTAACTCGAGACCTAGGAGGACTACAACAAGAATATCAGACCATCGACCAATGATGGCCTTTGCGAGTAAAAGAAGTTGGTCTTCCACCTGCTGTGGATGGGTAGTGGTAAGGCCCCACCACCAGATACAGTAGGTATTCTTGTGCAGAGCTAAAGCAGGAAAAGTAGCAGTTCGTCGCTCGCCAAAGCATTTCTGTTGTGGTTGTGACCGTACCTACATACCTACATACCTACATACCTACATACCTACATACCTACATACCTACCTACCTGAATTGATTATTACAAAATATTTAAGTTATTAGAAAAATATTATAGTGTAACTAAGCATTAAATTCGGCAATAACTTTTGTGGTATCAGTTCACCAACAGAGGAGTTGTTAATATCGGCAATTTATACTCGGTACGAGCAACCTTTCAGTTCTATATTCTTTTTGATATTCCTGTGCATAATAATTATCCAACCTAATAATTATATAGAAAGTGTATAGTCAAATTTCCGGTGTTAAAACACGCAATAAATGGGGAAACACTAATTCTATTGGTACCTACATAGAGCTATTAGTCTGCACCGCCCAAACAAACTCAAACTTCAAAGGAGAGTTACCTTAAAAATGCAAATAATAATTTATCTAACTTCATTATTAATTTACAAGACATAATTAAACTAGACTTCGTTAAAAACACTTTCCTGATATTCCAAGGGCTTATGCTAAAAGTTAAATCCCATCAGCTGCTTAGATTAGGTACTTAAGTATATCGTTTGAAGATCTGCAGAATAATTAAGCTATTTAATTAAGATGCGAGAAAGTTTACAAAAAGCACAGCGAGAAGCTCTTAGCTTCAAGTAGCAAACGGAACTCTTTCGTGTTCTTCTGAGGAACTCCTGCATTAGGATAAAACGATGACGAGTGATTTGTGAAGACACCCGCTTGTCAAACATGTCATCGACTAAAGCATAGATATTTTCAGCAAATGGATTCTTACTCCACGTCTTCCGACATGTTTTGCACGATGTCGCTTGTCGAGTCCGTAGTATTCGTGGGCGAGCGGAACGCGAAGGCAGAAAGGACAAATGCTGGTTATTGATACTGTCATTTACAAATGTACATTTGATCAGATAAAATCCTGAAGCCCCATAATAAGAGAATATCTTAGCGAGGATATTCCACGCAAAGGATTGCAAAGTAAATTTTTTCTCCCTTCATCTGATCAACTTTTAGATACATGATGCTTAATGCACGTAATTATTGTCAGAGCACAAACGAGTAGTTGCCGAAAAGTTAGTACTTCGAAACGACCTGAGTATGTTAATATATCACAAATAATGCATTCAATAATTACACTCCCAGTAAGTACATATGTAAATGTAGAAGTTAAGTAAAGTTAGGTACTTAAACAATCGCTAGAGAAAAGCTTATGCCAGCAAGCACCGTCATTCTATTACCATCATTAAAACTTTAGTTTGCACTTGTCATTCGAAACAGGGAGCTGTCTGTAACTGAGAGAAATCTTATGGCGACTTTAAAAAAATGTGGTACTACATCTCGAATAATTATTTCCCTTTTATATCAAATGCTTAATTAATTGCTCCAAAATTACGATGAATTTCACCAAGGGGTAAACCGCAGAGGATTTATGGCGTGGTGTACCGTCTGTAGGAATTCCGGAAATACGGGGGATTTATTTTGGAAGTGACAGGGATTTACCAGTTGGAATTATGGGAATTTAATCGGAATTACGGGGATTTATTGGAGATGTCAGGGGAATTACGAAGGATTTATTTCTACTGCGCACTAGATTCCACGCATGCGCATTACGTCAAGAGAAGTCGTATCCTTTGTAAAGTGATCAGGAGAGATCTAATAGCAAATTTATTGTGAAATACAGTTAGATATAAATGAGTTAAGTGCGAGATTAAATGTGAATCCACGAATTTTGAGGATTTACTTACACGCAATGGAATTATTGGTGAATTGTACAGATTATATCCATGGAAAGGATTTTTAGTGTAAGTATACTTTTATTTGCCCCTCGAATTACACTTACTACGATTTGCCATCATCTCCTAAAGGTGCTTCAAATACCTGAAGTAAATTAATAACAAAATGTATGTAAGCCAAGAAAATAGATATCCACGCCGATAAAATACCAGAAATGATTCCATTACTATAGCATCTCATAATTCCAGTGGTACATACATAATTTAATTTCTTACTCAATATTAGTAAATATAATATCCAAAAATATAAACTGCGTTTTTTTCTAATTTAAAGGACGTAGGGTCGGATTGCAGTTCGGGCTTAACTTCCCGGTTCACCTTAGCCAAGAATAAGTATTGCCTTGGATACATTCTTGTAACAATTATATCCATGACGAATGGTCATGGTTTAGCTAAACCTAGAGTTAAACCAAGGTTAATTGTCATGGATAGAACTGTTGCAAGAATTGTATCCACAGTAAATCCTGCTTTAGCTAAACCGGGGTTTAAACCAGAACTGAAAAGCTGACCCTTGCTCAGTTAATTGGGGATGGTTACTATGGTTTCAATTGTGTGCAACAATAGTATTAAATGTAATTGTAAATCTCCATTGGCATTATGCATGGATAAAAGCACATATGCATTAAGGATGTGTTTACAGAGGCCACAAAACTAAAATAATGTTTACTTATAATTGTATGGGAAGGAATAAAAAGTCTTTATTGCAATACTTTTACGTAGTAGTTAGCAATAAACCAACTACTTTTTGCCTCACTGCTGTAACGCGAATTACAAGCATATCAAAAAGAATATAAAACAGTATACACCTTATAGAAAGAATGTTGGCCGAAGTAACTATTAATTCACGAGAAGTATTACTTAAGAAAAACACTGTCACAAAGAACAAAAAAAAAATAAATTATGAAATATAATAACGTTAATTAAAATATAAAAACCCACAACACACAAGTAGCTGTATTCCCAGCATTAGCCTATCATAAATCTTTTGCTTTTCAAAAGAGCTTTTTTATGTGTGCACTTGGCATTTTAAAATCGCGATTCATGTTTAATCAAGTTGTAACTGTGTACAAGTTAATTTATTTTTCAACAACTGAGTACGTAATTATGATACCGTTTTTATCTTCCTTTTTTATTTAGCTTGTGGGGATAACAGGCTTAAGCATTTTGTGCGTTAAAGAAAATTCTGCATAGGTACACATACCAACATAGCAACATTTTTTTAAATAAAGACTGAAAGTAAATCATTTTCGATAATTTTATTTCGGGTTCTCCCGGAACCTTATAAGGAAACCTTCGATGCGTAACAACTGCGAAACTTTTTATATAGTTCGCTATCTATAGTTACATTACACGATTATAATTATATCTACTAACCTACGGAAACACAGCTAAAAAAATAAATAACGAGAAACCGCACTACCATTAGTTAAAACAGAAACCATAGTACTGCTGACTAAAATGAGTCCCTTCGATACTATACTATTTACTGCAATTCGTATATTTTAAAATATAAACTTATATATCAGATGAAATAAACAGTATACTCCATGAAGAATTTCCTAGAATTTTTGTCATTTTTACTTGGAAAATACTCGTTGTAGCGAAGCAATAATTATTGTGTGAAGCTTCACTTGCAAACCACTATTAAGCGATGCTTGTTGCATTATTTGGGTTTTATTTTGTCCAATTCGTTACCCACTAAGTTCGCCGAAGTTCGCTATGCAATAGGATATAAATTAATTGGGAGTTGATGAAGATTTGATTTAACACTTCTGAAATGATACTCAGCCGTAGATTCGAACTAAAATAGTAGCCAATGAAAGTGTAATTAAAAATAGGTACTTCGACTGACTTTGGATATTATCAGATATTGTGAGACTCGCTAAAAAATATATCAATATTTTTGTTGCGGTCGTGTTACACTAACAGTGCAGTGCATGTATAGATATACTGTATTGTATAGGTAATGTACTAAAATGTATAACTTCTAATAATCTTATAATAATTAAATATGCTCATAAAGTATCACTTCGTAACAATGTCTTTCAATGTATAAAATCCTTCCAACATAGAAACACTATTATTACCTTTCAGATGGAAACATACCTACCATCAAGCAAAGAAGTACCTACGGTAGCTAAGCCTATTTATGATTCGTCTGTTATCGCAAATCAAATATGTTTGCAAGAAAAAACTGTATAGTATAGTTCATGTGCTAAGTATTATCATATCTTATAATGGTATATACAGGGTGTTCAACTACGCGGGCAACCATGGGGATCTTGTTTATTTCGTTGTGATCATGACCAAAACGGACAAAATTTTAGGTGGCCGTTGAGGCCAGCTTCCGTAAGGATGTTGTTTTTTGTTTTCTTACCTCAATTAATTTTTACTTTTAGTTGTAGATGGTTAGTTTTTTTACTTGGCCTGAAGATGACCTTTGTTAGGGTCGAAAGATGTAGCCCTCTTTAAGTTTTTTTTTTACTAAATTTATTGGTGAGAAAGGCTGGGTGTCTTATACGGTTATCCCCCTTTTTGTTTTTTTTATTAAAAAAAAATTATTGATATGATACTTTTAATTACTTTTGGCTTATTCTATCAATTCGCCAGACAAAGTGCGCAATCGCCATGTACAATTTTTTTGTGTTCGTAGTGGTAGTTGCTGTATGTAGCTTTCGGTGTAAATTCGTCCGGTTCAGTTCCGTGTGCTCTACATCTTTACATTCTAGGACAATTCAAAGCAAGGATTTGCTGTTTGCTCTTAAAGTTTATGTTGTAAAGACAGGAACTTTACATTTATTCCGCTTGAATATTCTTATTTACTAGTTCACACTTTAACATAATCATATACACGTTTGTGTTACTTCCCTGAGTTGGTAAGTATGTGTTATTGCTAATAAAACGTTTCAAGGCTAATATAACAAACAAAATTTTTGTTTCAAAACCTTAAGTTGTCCTGTCCTGCTAAAAGGATAGCTTCGACTAATTGCTAATGCATTTCGACGGCAGATGTGAAAAGCCTATAACGATATTATAAACAAAATAATTCATTGTGAATACATAATACGAGGATTTCGGTAGTAAATCCACTATCCAACTTTATACAAAATGTTAATTATTATATTTAAAAAAATAAATGTTATAAATATAACTATAAATTCGTATATTCAACTAACAATCATTATTCTAAATGAACATAGGTATTTGAGAAAACAAATATTTAAATAAGTATATTTTGACGCTAAAATGTAAAAAATTCGCTACAACGTTGATAATTTGTAAATATACAAATATTTTATAGAATAGGTACTGCAGTTATTTGGCGAACCACTAAATAGTGATATAGTCTCTAGTACGAAGAAATTATAAAATATCTACATATAATAAATAGGTAGTATTATTTTTTATTTGATCTTCCGCTACGAACACGCTTGCTATTATAAAAGAATTACAGAAGTATAGGAACCCGCTTAAAGGTAACTTTAACACTATTTAACTCGATTGAGCAAGTCTATTTTTCATGCAACTAATAGTCTATTATGTCCAGCAAAGGATATTGCCAAGTAGGGGACGGATTTACCGTGAGTAGCCCTGACCTACCACTTAACGGTGAAGGCCGTTCTCGATATCCAACGTGAATTTCCAATTAATCTGTAACCTAGCCAAATGAGTATTACAAAACTACTGTAATTATGTAAAACTATTTCAAGTCGACAGTCTATCGTACACGCGTAAAAGCTAGATAATGCGAATGTGTAAATAGATAACTACCTACATGATTATCATGTTTCATGGTCATTTCGCAAAGAAATTTACAAACAGGGATATTGAAGAACAAGGAAAGGTATTCAGTAAATGATAATGTCTAATAAATAAAGGTTGTGGTTGTTATAATAATATTTCGAATTCATTAAAGAAACCATTACCAACAATTACCACAGTACCACATATTCATTAGATTGGCTGTTTGTGATTCTTAAAATAAAAGGCAAATTTCCATTTAATAACTCCATATAATTACCTACTTTATAGCTCATTAATTAATTTTTTATCTTGGCCACGACGTAATCGCTCAGTGTGTAAGTATATTCTTAATTACACTACTTATAGTATATTAAGAATTTAGATCCATACATATCAATCATTTCAGGAATACCTTCAGGCTTATTATTATACGACGTAGACATAATGGACTACCGGAAGTCTTAACAAATTATCTCCATACAGCAAAGCGTACGCGTAAAAGAATTGATGGACTATATAAAAACGATTAATAGCTTCCACTAAAGCCGCTATTGTTAACTTTGCCGCGGTAGCTTAATACCACATAGATAAATGTAGATCATATTTTATTTTTTGTTAATTTTAGAAGCATTGTTAAATAAAGTGAGTTCACACGGCATGCGTGATACATTATAACAAAAAAGAAACCTTAAAGATGAAGCCATTTTAAATTCACTTGAAGATTGTCAACACTGTGACGGGTTTTACCTAAATTACAAAGCATAAATAACTAGCGAAGTGTGGTTCTCATAGATATTTAATAATTCCACGCCAAATTTAAAACCTACATTTTAAAACGATTAAGAAGAGAAACCTGAGGTAGAAACGCAAGGAAAATTTTGTATTAAGGACAATGTACTAAAATTGCCACTTTTAACATACCAACACTGCGTTTTTAATCAATATTTTTGGCTACAATTACTTCCAATGTTAACTAAATATCATACATATCTTTACTATTCAATACTTTGGAATGTAGTCAATCCTGACTTTCCATGCTATGCACTCAACGCTGTACAAGAACCACAATTTAATTTTAGCAAATAAATGAGAACGAAATTTCATTCCCTCCACTTTCATGAATATGTGCTGCAATTAATTGAATCATAATTTATTTCATTTCTTGAATCGATGGCATATGAATAAAACACATCCATTTTTACATTTAAGAATATGTGGGTATAGATATCTGTCATATTGTACGTGTATTGTACTTATGTGTGGGATAAACAGATTACCATGCAATGTCAATATCAATATTCCAGTTGAAAATATTGCAAAAACATTACTAGCCATTACTGTAAAGTAAAGGGAAACGATAACTTTGCCATAACCCCCAACCAAGGGCGGACTGGGCTGGATTGATCTTTAGTCAGATGTTGTATTTAAGCGGTGAAAATAAACTAACTGAGGGTTTTAGTAGTACCTATATCGAAAGCCAAAACGTGTGCAAGGTTGGTCTGTACACTGGAATATTATCACACCTTAGATAAAATAGACTCAACAAAAAGAATCTGATAACATTCAGTTTTAAAAATGTGTTTATACATTAAAAGAATGTTTTTCAAACATGGAAAATTACATCAAATGTAAGACGATATTCAGCCTAATCCCCTAAAAAATAATTTTTTACTGTGCTGCAACGAGAAACTCGTATTATTAGGAGCTGCAACAACGAAGGAGTGGCAAATACTAAACACGTTTGTCACCCCTTTTAAAATTTTTCATGGGCGGACTGGGCTGGATTGATCCGGGTGGCTATATGTGATAAATCGCTAAATAAATGCTTCATACACAAGTAATTTTTTTTTATCTATAGCAGATGTTAAAGTGTGCTTTGTTCGACTAAAAATAGTTGATCAAGTATTACTTTAACCGCAAGGGTAGATAAAAGTAACACTTTAACCGCAAGGATAGATAAAGTAGTTTAATTTTCTGGAAACTCCATGGAAACCGAATTTGCTACTCAGATTTTCGGGTTTAATATAATCTAATTTTATAGTTATTTGTTTAACAAGGCAGAAAAGTAGCAGATTTACTGACGCAGCTGGTATTTCACAGCTGAGGCGAAGCCGAAGCTGTGAAACCAGCCAAGGCAGAAAAAAAGTTTTTTTTGTCTCCTCACGGTGTCCTTTATATGCCATTCCCTGACAATATGAATAACAGTATGTCGTTGATCCGACAGATTATAGGACGTGCAACTTCTAATTTCGAACAACCTTTTTTTGTCTATTGCAATACTACAAGGTGTCCGAGATAAGACGATGTACATGGGGATGTCTTGACTACCTTTATAGCTTAAGAGATACAAAGTTTGTAAAGTTAGAAAAAAGTTGCGCAAATGTAATTAATGCCTCTTTACAAAAATGTATTGATTTTCAAGATATCTGCAAGTACTTCTGAAATATTCTGAAGAAACTGAAATTTGTCTTTTTCGAAAATATCTTAATTAACATTTTCTGAACCAACTATTTTCAGAGATACGTTAGTCAACTTTTCGCCCGTTCAGTAGACGCAATACCAACCTTTTTTCATTATGAAAAATTTTGATATCTATTCGTATACGTCAGACATTTTGACGTTATTTTGCATACACGCCGGGTTGATAATTTGTTCATTATCTACTTTAGAATAAAATACATTTTTACTTATTACTTTTATTTAAATGAAATTAATGTTGATATTGGGTCTACTGAACGCGCTTTTTCCTTCTCTATCCAAATATGTAAAGACATACGGGGTGTTTCATTTAAAATAATAAATTTGCTGCCATTTCCGGTTATACCGGAAGTGATATAGGGTCAACGCATAGATCAAAAAATATCAATTTACAAACTAAAATCGACGTGTCGGATCGTTTTTGCCAAAAAATACTAGCTACGATTTTATCGAATTTATTCCTTTCATCATAAACGCACTGTATACCATATCAGAATTTGAGCTTCTTTTATTTTTGAGTAAGATGAAAATTTTCCAGCTCAAAAATTCGGGGTTGTCGAGCTTCTTGTCTTGGTTTAAAGATTTTACAGATGGGAACCTTAAGATAGTACCTACCTAAGCATGATACGATTTGACTGATCGTGATTAAATCAAACAATAGCCCAATATTGCATTAAAAAATAGACGAGTGACGTGTCCATGTTTATATTTCTGCGTATTGAGCTGGCGACAAAAGGGCGATGTTATGGATTGGATTTTTGGGTCAGATATGAACTACGATAAGAAAACAACGATTGTCGCGATTTCGTGTTTCCCGATTAATTCAAATACGATTAGAATTTAGAAAAATTTTGCTTGAACCAAACAAACTTCTGATTTTTGGACCCCATCGGACTGTTGGCCCAGGTTGCGAACGCCACCTAGCCACCCGTCCAGTCCACGCCTGCCCCCCAACGCTACAAATCAGTCAATACCACACAGAGCTATAAGTTTGAATAGAATAAACAATTACTTTAATCCCGAGAATGTAGGTAATGGCAAAGGCAACCGAAGGAAACAGAGCATTTTCATTCCAGGGATTAACAATTGTTTATCCCAGAAATAGATACAAAATTTTCTTCCCAGCCCATGCAAAATTACAGAAGAAAATAATATTTTTTTTTCAAATAATGATGGTGTACAGATATCTAATTGAAGTTGTTAAAGTTGGCTGACAGTTATCAAGGAAACGGAGTTTGTTTATGTGCAAAAAAACTTCCTTTTATTTTATTCCCTAGTAAGTACCTCATCATTAATTATTAAAAACAAGGGAATAAAGTGCCACTTTATTCCCGGTTGGGAAGAAAATGATACTATGTAGTATCATGGGGAGAAATTAGTGGATATATGAGCATGTGAAATACTTATTATTATTACCATTATGATAATCGTAAACCACTATTGTGAATCCACTAAACATGAACAAATAGTGATGTTAAGTATTATGAATATTTCAAAATATCATACAGTTGGTGTTGCATCAGAAAAAATACAATTTAAAGAGTTGAAGTGGTTATATTAACAGTGCACCAAAATAATAAATTAGAAGTAGCCACCATGCCAATTTGTGGTAGCCACTTCCTAAAACTCGTAGGTACCGTTATTCTCAAAAATCCAATGCAACAATGAACAATTTTTGCAAAAGTTTGTCAATTAATCAATCCAAGGCATAGACTAGCAGTTATTTTTCCCACGATACGTTGCACCTGTTCATGCAGGTAGCTGTAACAATCAGAACAAGTCTTTCAAAAAATAAAGAGACTGTAGCTTCTTAATGTAAGGAACACTGAATGAATCATTCTTCTAATTGAATTCCTACTAAGTGACAAAACCTTCTACAAAGTAAAACTCATTTGCTAAGAAAACGGTAGTTCATAACTTACGTTGCCAGCAGTAGTGAAGTGCTCCTTAACAAAAGTACGACTGTATTGATGATAATTTTACTTTTGCTTTATGGGAACAATTGAAACACTAATATTGAATGAGTTTTTTCAACTTACGTAGTACGTATAGAGCATTTATATTCGAGAATTCCTGAAAAGGAAATCATAATAACTACGTATATAAAAAATCATTAATCAGTAACAATGAATGGTACAAAAGATATTCGTTAAACTATTCTTTAAAGTACTAAGGTTCGAAGGGTCAGATGATATCTGCCTATACCTTAATCTAAAAACTCACTAAGTACTCTAACATGAAAAATAAAATACTTATTATGTGGTAAACGATTTTGTATCACTTTCGTGAAATACCGTCAATTGTTGAAGTATTAGTTATAAATGCTATATTTTCTAAATACTATATTTATATTATGAACCCTGATAAAACCTGAATTAATAATAATAGACGTAATATATTTGGTATGTATGACTTTATCTAACTGTTACAATTCTGTTATGCTTTCTGGAAAGCTAATTTTGTTGTCACTGTGTCATATAAGGTTCAGTGTTCACCATTAAAATTAACAGTTCTTTCCAATTCCATGAGATGTTTGTAAATACACTATCAGGAATGTATATTTACATAAATAGAATAAACAATTTCTGTTGTGAAAATCCTGAAAACAGCAACTTGTACTACGATGCTACATGAAAAAGTCGTAAGTAACCAATTTAAATGTAACAATGCATATAACATTATAGGTATATAGTTTAAATTGATATATGGCTCCGTAGCACTATCTAATTAAATATCTTTAATTGTAAAATATCATAATTAAAGAGAAGCCTCCTCAATTAAAGGTCCTTCATTTAGTATACAACAAAGGAACTTTAGAAAAGCAGCAGTAATTACCTTGCTAGAATTAATTTTAATCACCCCAGTACAAGAAGTTCTTGGACTACTTTCTTAGACATCTTAAACGCCTTATGATTACAAATGACTCTGTACCTCAAAAAGGAAAAATCGACCCCCAGTTAAATACATTCAGGTTGTTTGACCATACATAAATAACGCTATCTCGTATGCACCGTCACTTAGAAACATTTATATCTGCTATTTATTCACATACCTTCCCACACACTCACATCTAAATAATGTAAATTTAATTAAACGAAGGCTACATACTGTGTTATCGTTCGCCATCATAAATACGCGCATCCTATTTTAAGACTGCAATTAGGCGTTCAGGTTGTACTCATATCTTCCACCATACTCTAATATTGATGTTATGTGCTGCACGTCATTATAATTATAAAACGCATCATTAAATGATATTAATTCCCTCCCCGTTGGTGCCCTCCATCAATCAACAGCATTCTTCATTATAGGGCTGCACTTGTTGTTAGATCGCTAACCATCTATTCAGTATATGGCCAAACTAAACCAGTTACGAGCAGTTACTCGAATACAACAATGCAATGCTCGGAAATGCATAGTTCTCGAATCAACAGAAAAAATATTTTTACTTTCAATCAAAATTGAAAGTATGTAACTATATTATTTTTTATTAATAAAGAAGTATCGAGACCGTCATAACCAGATTATGTTTATGATATCATCTGTTTGGCAGTCGATGAATTTCATGAATTTGAAAACATAAAATCCGTTACGATTCTGGATGGCCTAGGCAGGACGTCGAATACTGCACCAGTCTGGGGCACCTACTAATTCGTTCCATATTTTTCTTACGGCTACGATTTCAGGGTTATGCCGCTAACTTGTTTTTCTCCAAAATTGTAGTACCCTATGCTTCTTGGAGGGGTTCCTCCAAAATCAAGCTGGTGTTTTACAATGGAGTATTGTAGGGGAGAGAGTTTGTGCGATTGACCAGCAGCTCATCATCATCAAGTCTGAATACGACAAATTTCCCAGTAGATATAAACCGAACATTCCTACATAGGAATACTCAAGGAAGAAAACGGAACGAGAGATCAACAATATAAAAGAAGAATTTCATGGCAAACTGACAGCAACCAGACTATCGCAAATATTCAGTTACAATGTTACAAATGAACTTAAAACAACAATATATAATTATATATTTTATTTTATTTTTATTATTAAGTATATTATTATATTGTTGTTTTAAGTTTATTTGTAATCAATATAAGGAGGATTTGCTCCAATATTTATATTGGGCGACTTTAATGCTGGCGATGGAACTGAAAATATGAGCTTATTTTGCTTATTTGGGCTTCCTAGATATGTCCTTAAAATATTTCCATTTTCTCACGAAACACCCTATATGTTAACCAACGCAGCAATACATACTAATCGATGTTTAAAGTACAAAGGGGCAGATTACTATATTTTGGTGGCTGTAACAAGAATCTTGGACAAAACTGAATATCTAGTAATCGGGGAAGAACGAAGGAAGAGCTCTTCAAAGTTTCAAATCTAGCAATGACGTTTTCAAAAATTAAAGGTAACGTATATTTATTATCGTTATCGCTAGATATTCAAATTCGTCTACTAGTCCGGGAGCACAAGATAAAAAAAAGCTTTCCGTGGCAAAGTTAATGAACGGAAGGTACCAGTGGTGTAATTCCTAAATAATAATAATATCCTAAAAATTATGTAGTTCGGCAATTTTCATTGTGACACCCCCACAGGTGTTGCTTATGGCTATGGTAACGTCTTCCAAGATGGCCGCCATTGCAATATAAACAAACTATCTTAACTTGATCGATATCTAATCGATTTATAATCTTCCTACTGTTTCTACATTAATAATATCCATATAATACGCAACAGATGTAGGGGTGTCACTATAAAAATTACTGAACTACACCATTTTTAGGATAAAATGACGCCATTGGTAGGTACCCTCCCTTTTTGTTTAAATTATGAATTACGTTGGCAATACCCTGTAATATTCAATCACAGAGTTAGCTAACAGATAATTATAATAATAATCTTTATTGATCCTTTTAAGACATTTTTAAATGCATAGGTAGTATTTATTTGTGCTAAAATACCAATCAAAAGGATCGATAAAATTCCATACCTAAATGTCAAATTATATTTGATCTGATCAATTTAGCGATCGCCTTGTAATTCTAACATAAATTAAAATGTACGCGTAACTAACAGTCACGTGGATGACTTCTACAATTTAAAAAAAGTGAAAACTAGTTTACGTGACCACAACAGTAGGTAGGTACGTATGTAGATCAGAGTTACTAAGCAAGCAGTAGGTACTAGCTACTTAAGCTAATAATAAAATTTAAGGAAGTTTAGACCGTGGAAAACGAAAACGGTTGTCTCTTCAGTAGCAGTTATCTGTTAATTTTCCCTAAAACGTAATTTATGACTGCCAGAGAAGTAGATATAGTTAGACAAATAATTATACATTATGAAACAAAACCACTTTTGCTATATCTCATCTTACAGCATAAGTGTTAGTTCAGGGGACATAGGCGCCTCAGTAGTGCACGCATAATTAAAACATAAAATCAACATAACTACACAATTATTCCATGCTAGATGCGAATTTTTAAACGTTTCAAAATATGCCGCCAGGATTTACGCAAACATCAGCTATTTAGCGAAGATACCAAATTCAATGCTTTTACTAAACAATGTCCAGTAGACGTGTGGTTCAAAAATCACGTTTAAAAGTGTTAACCTGGATTTGAGTTATTGCTGGAACATTACGCCTATAAAAAACGGGTATTTGGTAATCTTTAAGAGATCTTAAGAGTTTTTAATACCAGTACAACATACGAACTAGTACCCCATAACCTGTGGAAAAACGAAGCGGAACCTAGCGATCTTGTCTCATGCTGTCTCCTGTCTGAACTGATATGTTAAAATTTTGAATATAAGAAAATTTCTAGACAAAACTTCATTAACACCACAAAGTAAGTAATAATTTATTTTCATAAATTTATTGTGTCATTACTTAAGTTCATTTTGCGCGACAGTAAATCTGTATATCTGGGGTATTGGTTAAACACGACATTAAAATTCTAACGTTAGAGGAATGGTGAGAACTATTGAACCAATAACATTTTAACATATTTGCATAAAAATATAAATCACTACAGAATGAAATGTAATACCCATACAATAATTATTAATAAACCTACAAAGTGGTACAAACCAATCTGTAAAAAACTAGCGTTTCAAATTGATTGGCATAAAGTAAGAAAATCAAAGTGGAAAATTGTGAATCACCTAAGTACATCCAGGGCCGTAGATAGGTATTGTCCATGGAGGGGGATATACATCAGTTTGTGGCGAGACGCGTAGCGCTGAGCATTTACAAAAGGCCGAGGCCGTTGCTAGCTCCACGGCTAACGTGGATACAATTCTGACACAAAATTCACGGCATTACGTCTTGTCAAGGGAGAATACGAGCTGCACCTACTGCGCATATCCGGGGACTTAACAAAATTATTCCATTATGAAAGTTTCAAACATTTTCATATTTTAAATTGATTTTTAATTAATTTGCAAGTTGAATATGACCAATAAAAAATACTAGACTAGAGTTTCTCTAAGTCAAGCAATTGATTTTGTTTGTAGTTAATAATTATTATCATTAGATTTCTCAGAAACAGACTTTTACGCCTTGGGAATAGGCAACCAATCGTACGCACCTCTGTCCCTATAATCTCAGGAAGCTGAAATAAGTCCCCAGACATGCGCATGACGCATGCCGTGGATTTAGTGTCAGAATTATATCCACGTGAACCGTGGAGCTAGCAACGGCCTTTATAAAACGCCGCAGGCGAAAAATTATTTAAAAAAGGAGGGTGGTCTTGAAAGCGACTTCTAAGAGAAAGCTGAAAAATTTTGAGCATTTTATTACGAAACAAAAAATGATGTTTCCTAATTATTCAATTTAATATTATTTTTTTTTAACGGCGGGTAATAGTCTGAAATGGGATAACGTTTGAACCCTCTAACCCCCCCCCCCTTATCTACGGCCTTAAGTACATCTATTCATTTGCTGGTTTATATTAGGATTGTAATAGGTATAAGTAGGTCTTGAAAACTACGAAAATAGATTATTGTTTGGAATAGGTACTCCCAATACATAATAAATATCTCTGTCTGCTAATTGTGAATGCTAATATACGTTCTGCAGCAATTATATTGCACTAACTTCTGGTGTAGAAAATGATAACACATAAAAATAATGATGCCATGTGACTAATGGAACGGTTAGCTATATAACAAATTGAAAATGTGAAAAAAGCAACAGGCTTCTATCTAACGCAGCGGGTGACAATACTTGCCTCCAACTTACAACAGACACATTGGTTGATGTATTGAAACATTATCAAACTGGAAACCTCTTATTGCGAAGAAAGCTTATTCTATAAAATGACATACACATCAAATGTTAAGGGCTCAGTATTAGAATTTTTAAATAAAAATGTGGAAGCTATCCCATTATACCACTGAATATGCAAGCCTTGTATATTCAGTGATTTATACCTACCTCCACCAACACACTGAGCAATTTTTGTTAATACTGTTATGCGGGTGTATTACGTGATTAACTCAAATGGCAACTCCATAGCAGCAGGTTGAATATCATATTCATATAAATGGGTTTTAAACTGCAAATCTGTGAAACTAATAAATTTAGCCTGTTTTTCTAATTTGCGTAATCCAGTAGCCTGCCAGAATGTATATAGTATTTATGCTTAACTATCACTGGTATGCATAACAGATTTTCGTACTTTCATAAAGTATACAAAAAAACTTTGATTTGATTGTTTTTATACGGAACTTCTTCAGAAATTTTGAAAGACAGTGTCTAGTTAATTCAACTGAAATGTTAAAGAAGCAAGTGGTTGTCTTCGTTAAATAAACGTACCTACATGTACATTTCCTGTATAGGATATCACTTTACGGACATGGGATGACATAAACGTATAATTGTTGGTTGATTATGGCAGACCAAAATAATTACGCTTCAGATTTCACCCTTGCCGCAGTAATATCTTTGTAACTTTAATCTCTGTGTGGCAGGTGTTTATCCGTGAATAATTCAATAGTTGTGCAGACGAGTTCAAGGGCGCTGATGTCTGACCGTCTTTGCAAAACCACGATAGTAGTCACGTCATCCAGTGGTTTATTATTTAATGCTTATCAAAATTACATACAAATAAATTGTAAGACAGAGTAATATCCTAGAACAGCTACCTATCGGCTAACATCCATGATCTGTCGGAGAGCGAGGTGTGAAATTCTTTTAGATTTTGAAAGGTGTGATACCAACGTACATGAGACGAGGCTTCATTTTAAAAATATTTTGTCATCTATAGTAAATGAATAATAATTAGTGTCATGTGTATTTGATATTTTAATTTTGAACCATAATTATAAGTAACACTAATCAAATGACGTTATTTATACCTAATACATGATTTTTAAAGACTCTAAATTATGTTGTTTTTGATTACAGAATCTCTAAAAATAAAAATTAAAAATAAACAATTGTTTTAATCTATGAGCCTAAGTAAAGAGGTATACTTTTTGGTTTGGTAGGGTTTTGTTTTTAGAAAAAATAATTTTTTTATTCAGTCTTTTTTTTAATACCTACCTAATAGTATTGGTAACAGACACGAAGAAAAAATAAGTGAAGTATTACGAACAAACTACAAATATGTATAAGATATCAAAAATCAAAAAGGGTACTATTTTCCGAAAATGACTAAAGAGGTGTGTGTTTTAAAATTTTCTAGATTCGCAAATATACAGTGAGCACCAAAAGTATGGAAGATACCAAATAAAACCGAAATGAATGTTTTTTTTCTAAAAATCCCGAAACACCTCAATTTTCTTTTTTAAAAATACATATTGGAATGTCAAAATAATTTTCCGACCTTCATTTGTTTGTAAGTGATGACGTCATCAGTGTTTTTTTTTTTTAATATCAACCCCCAATTTTTTTCGCGTATTTATACATCTTTTAATTGCTTAAATGACAGTATAAAAATGTTGATACCTTACATAAGAAAATTTTCGAGAAATAAATTATTTAATGTTTAATAAACACATTCTTAACAAATGTTTTAAACATGGTTTAATGGTATTAGTATTGATAAAAGAGAATCAAAGGTACCAAAAAACAAATGCCCGTAATCTAAACAAATGCCCAATTGTCAAATATTCAGAAATGTTAATTGTCGTTTACGTGTAATAATTAACATCAGCTTCATAAATCTGATATGGCTCATTTAACAATTACAAGTAAACGACAATCAACATTTCTGAATATTTGACAACTTGTGGGCACTTGTTTAGATTATACGGGCATTTGTTTCTTGGTACCTTTGATTCTCTTTTATCAATACTAATACCATTAAACCTTAATTGTTTAACATTTGTTAAGAATGTGTTTATTAAACATTAAATAATTTATTTCTCGAAATTGTTTTATGTAAGGTATCAACATTTTTATACTGTCGTTTAAGCAATTAAAAGATGTATCAAAAACCCGAAAAACAAATGGGGGTTGACATTTAAAAAAAATACTGATGACGTCATCACTTACAAACAAATGAAGGCCGGAAAATTATTTTGGTGCTCACTGTATAGATCTACTGCAACCTTAAATACACTAGTTTGCAAAAACTACGACTATTTTTGGTCCACTCTATAGGTCTATCATTTTCTTGTGCCAAGGTGTTGTTCAAAAATGGCTGAAAACCAAAATACCTATTAAACTACAAAAAAACGCGCATTTAACTTGCGCCATTACTAGAGTAAATGGTTATATATTACAGTGACTATTTAGCTCTTTTATTTTAATTAAAACTTCTAGTCAAACAGTTACTACACACGACAAAGACTAAAAATACCTTTTGGTTAATATGCAACTGATGAGCTTATTTTTTTATATTTCTATGAGATTATTCTAAGGTATACAACAATGAATGAATTAATTGATTAAACTAGTATATCTCCGTTCCTCCTGTAAACTGTATTATTTATTATTTAGCTAATGAAACTATTCATCTCAACACTGTTACAAATATTTTGTGTGGTTGGTATCGAACAAGGTTCAAATATGTTATAACTTCTGTCGTTTTAAATTTTTTTTTAAATTGTTCAAACCAGTTTTAAGAATATCATCGCGAACGCTCAATGAAAGGTTCTACAGCTACTTATCATATATCATATATGATTGCAATTCCATCGAGAAAGAAAGATGCAATTCGATGTAATTAATTGGTAATCACGCGAATCAATTTTTGAGTCATAAATGTGATATTACTTAGCTTACATGTAAGTTCAAACGTTAAGATCCAGATCATAAGAACCTCTATAATCACAATCAGAACCAGACCAATTCATTTTAATATGATTTACTAAACATACTAAGTACAGATGCTTTCAACATATAATCGATAGACTAACATTTGTTTACACGGTCAGTTTAATTACCATTTTACTACAATATACTTTGCACCAATTATCATAAGAACTGAAGCTTGAAGATAGTTTCCGTACGCTGCTAAACATATTCACAGCATACTTTTCATGAATGATACGGAGGGTAGTTCGCGGTCGGTTTAACATTAAGTCAGTGAACCTTTCCCGCCTACCTGACCTTCAAGACGACCTTGGCAAATTTACCTAATGTTGTTATTCCTTACTACCACGATAGAGTATACAAAAAAGAGAACATATAATCTGTAATCTAACTATTCGATGAATGCATAATTTACTGATCTGGAATGCGTTATAAATACTACCATTAAACGCAGCACGATATTTATATCACTTTCTCCAATAATAACTAATGTTGCACATACCGTCCTGCACATTTTCGTTCTACGAACATAAATAATAAAATGCCAAAGAGATAATCAGTGGCATTGTTAAGTTTCAATTATGCACGGTATGAACTGCAGGTGCAATGTTCTGAAGAGCTTAGGCGCCTTCAGAGCACCGCCTGCTAGTTCCTAATGTAACAGTTTACCTTGAGAGAAAACTACCGATAAATTGCTTGCTTCGGTTACAGGGAGCAACTACTAATGAAACGGTATTAGAACTACTGAATTTCTAATGATATGCTGGAACAGGTGTCATTCTGGCACCTTAAGCAAAAAAGGAAAATCAGGCGTTAAAGATACAGCGGCTTCGATTAAAAAATTAACTCGAGACCTAGGAGGACTACAACAAGAATATCAGACCATCGACCAATGATGGCCTTTGCGAGTAAAAGAAGTTGGTCTTCCACCTGCTGTGGATGGGTAGTGGTAAGGCCCCACCACCAGATACAGTAGGTATTCTTGTGCAGAGCTAAAGCAGGAAAAGTAGCAGTTCGTCGCTCGCCAAAGCATTTCTGTTGTGGTTGTGACCGTGAACGCACCAGAAGGCCAAGGACAAGCTTCGCCAGTGTCAGTGTCAATAGTCAACAGTGGCACCGCATCCTAAGAAACAGGTAGGTGCAATGTTCGCAACTATCAGAAACGTTAACGTCCCCAACCAGTAGATCTGCTTTAGCAATATATCTGGATTTAACGTGATTTATTAGCGACAATTTTACGTACTTCCTTAACCGGCATAGAAGCTGGCCTTGAACATTTTATACCGGATTTTCTATTTAACACATCAGGGTCTTAAGAAACTGAATCATATTGCTTTCAAGTGATCGACCCCATCCGAAACAACTGACCTAGCTCAATCTTAAATACAACTCTCAGCTTGAAATAATTCTAACGGAATAGTATTTTATTATAATTTAATTGATCGAGACTCTTAATAGTCTTATTGAAATTTAGAAGAAAATGGAAATTTTATGATAAATGTATCATATGCATTAAAATTAATAATAAGAACAATTAAACGGAAGTGAGGAAAATAAATAAAATTTATCTGTCAAAATTAGAATTACCTGTGGAGTGATGAAAAATAGATAAAATTATTATGTAAAGTTACTATCATCTGCACCAACACCGGTTATTATTATTACGTAGGTAGATAATGTTTATAGCATTAAGTTCTAAAATCTTTTTTCTGGAATCTTAGAGATATTTTGGATTTAATAAATTAAATCAGATTTGAAAAAAAAACTAATATTTGTAAATAATTTTACTTTTTAGTGGAGTTCCTGTGAAATGGATTTCCATAAAAATATAGAATATGTTAGATCCATGTAAAATTTATAAAGTTCGAATTTCGAAAACTTGTTCAAGTGATAAATTTACAGCGATAAAACCATACCGCACATGCGATAAAGTGGGAGGTTATTGCCTCGAACTTGCCTGGGAGCAAATATAAAATATCATTATCATATTTCCATATCTAATTTACGTGTGTAGAGCACCAGCTAAACTTTACCACTCGAACCGGGTGTTGGCTGTACGCCACCCACCGATTCTAGCATTGGTGAGAAAATGAGATTTATTCCCTTTCCGCTGTAAATGAACGCGTACGATGAAAGGTCAGAGAAAACCTTAATACGACGACTTTCCATAAAATCCAATTAAAATTTAAAAATGTATAAAGCTATTATATAAACATAATACCTTCCACTTATGAAAGCCGAAAAATTGTCAAGACTTGATCAATGGGACTATAATTTTTAAAATTCATATACGTGTTATTACTTTAATAACAAAATAGCACAGATCAGGTTAATAAAAATCGTTATGAAAAGCACAATTTCTACAAGTTAATAATAATAAATTTGAAGATAACAAGTAACAACTATCACACACAGTTAATAAAGAACAAACTCATGACGGCCAACCGCTGACCAGATGATGCCTATAAGACGTAATCTGTGTAACTTTTCAATGACTAGCATAAATTGCAATCGGTAGCGTAGTACAAGTATGAAAACATGTACATAAGCGAAAAAGCTATCCTATAAAATAAAATGTATTTTAGGTTGGGTTACTAATCTCATTATACTTAGTTTTTAATAAATTGTGCACAAAACGACATTTGAAGGAATCATTGACAGTTCTCCAACTTATGCTTCTATAAGGAAATCATTACATAGCTATTAAAACAGTGCCATTGCCAATCAGTGGTGGACGTAAATATTTCTGGAAATATATCAAGATTAGCTTTTAGTAGACGGCTTCTGCGTATATTATACCTTACCATAACTGTTTACTTTGTTCCTGGCCATAAATCGAACAAGTTACTTTGAAAAAAAAACGTGATTAGTACGAATCTTCACCTGGTAGGTACAGGAACATCAAAAAAAGCTGATGTAATAAATGTTAAAAATAGTGAAATAACAAGAAAAACTTAAATGTGAATTATAGTTTAAAAGCATTTTACAATTTTAATTTCTATGACACGCGCAATTTAGAAAGGGTACAGCAACAAGAAGCCAAATGCCGGAATAAGATATAAGTTATAATACAATATAATATAATACGTGGTATAACACAGATTATAAACGCAGTATTAAGTCTCTAACCTCTAGGAAAACTATTAATCTCAATAGTATAACAATAGTGATAGAGATCTTCGTTTCGTGTGAAGCAGATTTACTTTAATGAGAGGCCGTTATTTTATCTAGCATGTGTGGGATACCCACCTCTTTGCTCGTTTGCAACAAAAGCTTAATTATTACAGAAAGTGAGTATTTTTATTCATACTACTTCCACCGACAAGCAAATGATATACCTAAAGTATGAATTATTTCCACGGAAACTAGACGGCTGGTTTCGTCCTTGGGAGGAAGTCTTACCAGTTACCTGTAATCTAACACAACGCGGAAGTAACGCAAGCGAAACTATAACGTAACTTAGAAGAAATTATATATTCACGACTGTAGGTACCTTAAGCAGCGGTATATACAAAAATTGCTTGAAAAATAATATTTTAAGCTAGCAAAACAAATTTTAGTTTGAAGTTTAGAAGTAGGAACAGAAATTAATATAGAGGAAGGTGATTTATGCGACGCAAGATACGAATTTAATGGTAAATTTTAATCTGCAGTTAGGTATTTGCTTCCCCAATTATTTAATTATTTAGAGCTAAAGTGTAGATTTATGCAGATTGCTATGTAGAGAAAAAAATTACTGCATCTGCACTATTTACAATTTTTCATTGCCCGGAACCGGAAAAATTAAAGATATGGCTAGTGTCGCTTTAACAAAAATCAGTGTGCCATATGGATTATATTGGGAAACGCATGATTATATTTATTGTAACAAACTAAACACACAAAATTACAAGAAAAAACAGCAAATATTCAAAAACAAATTTGTAATTTAAAATTTCTGGCAGCGACTGTTACTATGTCGCACAAGAAATAACCACGTCTGAAAACATTATCTTGGTTGTTTCTAGCAATAGTAGCAATGAAATTCTATACTATAAAAAAAGGTCAGCTTATATAGATATTCAAATTATTTCGAAATTTGTAGTGATTTAGTGGTTTTTAGCTTGCTTGATTTTCTTTGTATGTAAAATTCGTATTCGATTCAGTTTTAGATGCAGGGGAGAAAAGTTAACTTACAATAAATTATTTCAAATTTTTCTGAGCGAAACCACTTAGAAATTTGATTTCCTGCAAGTAGTAGGTACCTAAAACCATTTCATTCGGTGGATAATAAACTATAATCTAACATTTTTCCAAATTAAACTAATAAACTGCGTTTTTCCACCACTAATCGTATTTTTGTATTAATGAGTAGCATTTTATTGTAACTCATCTGTAATTTATCTCGCAACGACATAGAAATTAATGTGATGTGAGATTAAAGAAAAGAATAATCAAAACGCTACGTATATTCTAGAGCACGCTGTTAATCTGTTTAAAGCCTTGTGAACTTGCAGGAAGTCGGCCGATTCTCACCTTCTGCAGTCGATCAACTCTTGATTATGTAACACAGGAAATCGATTTGCATAAAAGCTTGTTATAATTATGCATACTAGAATCTTCAGCGAATTCAGTTACCAGAATGAGTAAATCTTATAGAGTAGGTAAATATTTAAAGAAGATGTGGTAATGTGCGGAATGTTACAAATTATATAATTGCCTTTTATAAACAAAGGAGTATACAAATTAATTAAATGGATTTATTGAAGAGAAAGTCCGAAATCGTCCAATCGTAACGTAAATACACTAGCCCTAACCTAACTGATTCAGTATAAATTAGATACCTACTTCTGTTTTACTTTTAGTTTCAATTCTACGAAGATGAGAATTAAGTTCCCTGAACGTGTTTATTTTTTGTTGTAAAGTGATATGCTCAGTTTGAAGAAAAATCATAACAAATTTGAAAAACTATAATTCCTAAATCACACAGTACAATACAGTCGGAAAACATTAACTATGTGTATAAATCTTAATGATGTAATTACGGTTTCATCTATAATAGTTACAGTAATAACGAAACACATTCTGATTCTAGTTACGTTGGAGTGGTCGGTATACACGTTACGCTTTGATTAATGATCAACGAAAATACATAATGGTCTACTTATTCCATAGTAAATCTGAAAATAGACACAACTTTTTTATCATATAAATTATAATGTGTATGTACAAAACAAATGGATAAAACATCCATTCATAAATAGAAACAGCAATGAAAGCCACAAAAAATGTGTACCTATATGACTTTTAAAATTATACATGGAAATATCGTAGACCAGAGATTCTGAATGGACTTTCATTTCCTCAGACTAAGAACATAATTTATCATCACGACTAATAGTCTAAAAGTGACATCATTAAGAGCACGGACAGGTCGTGTTCAGGTTAGAGGTGCAGGACTATGACACACTCGGTAGCGCACGTTCTACAGGGAACGGGTTATTCGGAACGCAAATACCAGCGACTGAATATTTGCATTGAATATTCAAGCTCGGACTGAGAATCGACGCTGAAAGCTGAAAGATCTTTCGACAAAGCGGGGGTGTGGAATGCACGCAGCATCGATCAACATCCCAAAGACTTGCTTGAAGCGGCCATGTAATAATCTGGCCATCTGCTAGCGCATTAGAGTACATCATTTACTGATTTATGTGTTCTTAATACATCTAAAGAGACAGCTCACGTTATCTATAACTCACCTATACAAAAAAATTTAGTGGCATTTTCCTTGTAGTATGTCTGTTGTGTTCGGTGTAAATAGAATTCCGCCTTCCGGATTTTATATCATACTAAAGCAGAATATAGTACCAATCTAAAAAACTGTAAAGAAATTAATAATAGAAATTCTAAATTGATCTTTTTCTTTACTTTACATTTGACCGAATCTTAGGTTTGTTCCTTATTATACACACATTATCAACTATACGTATCTACATATTCTGATATTTGCTTAAATATTTAACCTGAGATAAAATACTACACAATTCACAATTTATTCTACCCCCTACTAAAATGTTAACGATATGTTATTGGAATTCCTGCTTTAGAATCTGGAACAAGATACTGGCGATGAAACTGGCAGCAAGCCCGCCATTCCTCTCATTCCATGCTCCGAATGAAACAGAATTGACAAATAATCCAGTAGAACGTAAAAGTTAAATTGATGTTTTTTTGATATTTTTTTAAAATTATTTTTATTAAACACTTATATACAGTATAGCAGTGAAGCTAAATTTAATTGAATTTATAGCAATGTGCAAGCACGTCTTTTCAGTGCCGATGTACTCTTGTATTACCGTTGTGTTAACATTATTGAATTCAGTTATTTTTATTTCCGTGCATCCATGTAAGTTTAAATCATAAACCGTTATTTTTAATCTGCCATTTTCATTTAACATATCTCTGATATAAATAAGGTGCAGTCTTAACAATTAAATTGACTTTTATTGGTAGCTAATTATAAATAGGAATCCCATGCTATTTCATAAAAAACCAAATCTTTGTAAACCAAATTTAAAAAAAAATTCATTACCATTGCAACAATAATCCACTTTTATATGACGTACATAACAAGAGTCCTTTGAGGTCGATGCTGCTTATGACGTGAGCGTTTATTCATAATTTAATAATAATTATCTGGAAGTGGGTACATTACGGGTAATGAATATGAATATGTGCCAAGTGATATTTAATAAATTGCTACATTTTGTACAACCTTTAACAGTAAGACTATAGAATCGTACTGCAGGAAGGTCAAGTACCTTGCGTTACAACCAGTGTGTAATGTGATAACCTGCTCTGAAGTTCAGTGTGAATTACAGGTCACTTGGCCAAGGCTTTGAGTGGGCAAACCAGACCGTTCTGCCGACTACCATTTCCGAATTACGAATGTGTGATACGGTACCGTAACTTCGCGTGTAAATGTCGTAGGCGTGACAGTATTGATATTCTGACGCAACGATAATTTCTGCGACACTCCCACGCGTCTGCATTTCTGCAGTCTGTGTCTAACTAATGATATGCAGTATATGACCTCAATTTTCACAATAACGTGATTTCACACTCTAGACAGATCAACGCAGACGACGATCAATTGAATGACGATTATAGTAGTAGACAGCACTACATGTTTCCCTCACCAAAGTTACGAAGAATACTAATATACTCCACCGCCTTTGATAACGATCCAATATCCAATTGATAACTACCCATTAGCAATCGGTATTAAAAGAAACAACATATTATTTTGTTTTCAGAGTTTAGGTATATGAAAGCAACTGTTACCTAGTGGGTAACAGCTGAGTAGGCACTGAGTTTATTTATATTGACTTACACTTTCAATATCGTTATGCATTTCTAACGGTAACGAAATGAATAAAATTATATAAATTGTTTTTAATAAAAATAGCCACTGAATGAAAGTCGACTTATCAAACTAACGAGTTCCATTACAATGATGAATGTTTAATAAATTTATCCATATATAGTCTTGCGTAACATGTAGGAACTACTTGGGGGTATATGCAGTATGTAAAAATTAAGATAAAAGTCCATATATACAAATGGTCGAAAATCCTTCGTTATCGAGTTACTGTTCGCTATACGTGTTTCAAAAATCATTTTTTTATTGTTGTAAGACTTTGTAAAATTTCAATTCGTAATTATACATTAGGTAATAAAAATGTTCAAAATGTACACGTTGTGCTTAAACGCATGACTGTCACCACCTCACTGTAAAGTTTTGCACAGTTGTAAAGATTCCGGGAGTCGTGGTTATATTTGCTGGCACGCTAGATCCGCTCGTCGGTGAAGCGTTTCAATACCGTCGATAACAGTAACTATGGTAACTTTATTGTTAAGTCATTTTTATTTGATAATCATCGCAAAGAAATTTGTGATACCTAGTATAAATATTTGATAAGTTCTTTTGGAACACAAAGTGAGTAAGTTCTAACTCGACAACGATGCGGCATAGGTCGCATGTGTATAAAACCTTTTTCTTAATTTTCAAACCCAACACACATCCCCAAGTACTTTTCACATGTTATGAAACGCCCTGTATATGTTATTTTAGAACATATTAAAATTTCTAATACAATATTTTACTTAATATACAATCAGAACTGCCATCTAAACGCATAGTATTAGAAATACTACTGCAACTACAACTACAACACACAAACATCGGAAGGCAAATTGAACGACACCTAAACCTGTTGTGTGTAGTACATTTCAGTTAATTCTTTTAAGTATTTATTTAGCATTAACGCAATAATTAATTTTCTTGCAGAATATTCTGTAGTACTACTCGATTACATTTTAACATAAAATAATTAAAGACGGCTACCTCGCCAAACAGTATTATAGAATAGGTATATCGAAATTACATAAATAACATTTAACATATATACCACATTGGAATCCAAACTATACTATAGATACGCACAACATTGTTTTAACAAACAATTAAAATATGCAACAGAAAGTTCTGTTCTTAAGACCTTAATTTCTACACTACAGTACTGTATCAGCAGGTGATGGGTTAATTATTATAATTTTACAGAAAAGTCATTATAGCTGCAGTTTATCTAAACATCTTTAGTAACACAGGAAAAATATTGTAAATCACGACATTTCACGTTTGATTAATTTAACGTGTTCATCAATGTTGAAACTACATCGTTAAGGTAATGGAAGCAGCTTTTTACAGCAGTCATATGCACGTATTATCTATGTACCTACTAGACACTTATTAAGGTTTAAAAACGATTCAAATAAATTGGAAAATTGAATTTGAAAACAAGTAGATGTAGTACCTAGTACATTTATTACTTTTTCATTACTTCCGCTTTCAATAAAATAATTATGTATTTTAGACTAGAAAACGATAGACTACAAAAAAAAACTTTTTTCTATGAGCACATACGAAAAAACATATTTAGGTCGAGATACTAATATAACATCGAAATCGCCAATTCCGTTTCTAGTAAAACAATATTCCATAACGTTAACTTTCGTCTACAGTGACGAAAGTAAATATCCCACATTAAGTTGCCGGGTGTCCTTTTTTGTTTACAATTTAACGGTTTGCCATTTAATTCTGACTTGTTAGCGATAAGAGTTTATTGTACATATTAGTATATGTCATAAACGTGGTCGTAGATGTAGAAAAAGTATAGTTTTCCAGTTGTTGAAAATGATTTTCAGAGGATCGAAAAAATTGCCAACCTCGACTTCGTGTCGGCTGGTAAACTTTTCTCACGTTTGCTGTTTTCGTAACATGTAACTAAATATACCATTATTGGTAGTTTAAAAAAATATTCCATAACTACACTATTTACCGACATCTACTATGTTTGGAGGAGTATAAATCAGAAATATAATGAGAATACAGATCTTAAATGATAGTAGGTACCTACAGTGTTTACGTATTTGAATTAAAGAACAAAAGCTTTCACAATACAAATGAATTACACAATTTTATTTGTCACTTATGGTAGAGGTTTTCCTTCACTGCATTATTATATTATTATAGGGTAATAATAGAAAAGACCGAGTTGATATGTTACTAGATACTGATACGACAAAGCTACATAAATTGTTTGAAACAAAGATTGAAAATTGAATTACCACAATAGGGAATCTGAGTCCCTGAAGTATCTATGTCACATATCGGACACTGTACTACTTCCATCATGTATTCCCACTGCGCCAGTCCGGCTGCATCACTCGATGACCATCCCGCCTATTTCATGTTACTTACTGAGCTTTGATTAAATTACACTAGATATTTAATTAGCCACATTTAGTTACATTCCTTTTTGATTTTTTAACATTACCATAAACGGTAAATGCAGAATGTCGCTGCTTTTATGCCGACCGCAGCACGCAACTTCTCTTACACGGTATTTACTTACTGTGTTACTCGGAACGCAATATTTTACCAGCACGCCGTGGATTTACAGTTAAATGAAATATTGGTTTTGCCACATCCAACATTAATCAACAAACCTGTAATACCGACACATTACATTATATATTATTGCTATATACGGAGTGGGTAACGAGGTCTAAAATGGAGGAATGTACGTACACCTTACAAATCGTATCCTTACTATGTTTCTCGTCAGGGAACAATAAATAAATTCCGCAGATTGGATTTCTACATAAACTTGAAACATGCGCATGTTGAGTAAACATACTTACAGGTGCTTGTACGGTCTAATAAATGACTAAAATCCCTAATACCATTACTTACTGCTTACTTCTGAGGATTTAGTATACTATACTACTGCAGTACTTTAAATCTCAGGCAGTTACTTAAATCTATAGCAGTACGGCCTTAAGAAACAGCTTCTCAAACCTTCAAAGCACTTAGAATATACATATTCGAAAAATACTCTTGCATGAAAAGTAGTTCTCATCACAACATCTTCAATTTATAATTCGAAAATTAAACACGTTCACATAATATTTGACACATGAGATACTAAAGACAAGCATATAGTTAACTATTCTGCGTGGTTCAGTCCATCCGTGTTGGAAATAGAAATAATACGATAAATAGAAGTAATAATTTCATAGATGACATAAATTTTACATACAACTGCTACACAAAGACTTTTTGATCATGAAACAGAAGTCAAACTGTAAAGATTGCTATCGTATATTCAGTTTTACATAATTTTAAATGGATTAATCAGCGTTGACATGAAAGAGATAAAAATCACCGTTAAGTTCACATGACAAGTGGTCGATGTACAGCAGCAGTCCATTATCGTAACCATCTATTAAACACTCAAGCTATTTAGAACGCTGGGCAAGTGGCCTTGCGATATTATGTTATGGAAGAAGTAAATTAGTTCCAACTCATCAGCACTCACAACTGCGAACTGCATATTCCTTATTTATCTGTTTGTGTATTTAATCCACGTAATATCAATACCGAGCGATCATTTAAATTTCAGCTCTTAGTTATCCATGGAAAAAATTTAAGTCATAGCTTTGATTAATTCACACAAACGTAATTAATTGAAATGTCAAATTTATGAACTGTCAGTAATAAACATTCGTGTATGTGAATTAATCACAGTCATGACTTAAATTTCCATGGATAATTGAGTTGAAATTTAAATGATCACTCGATATAGGAAGAAAAAATTTTGACTGAAAGAGAAAGAACAAATCGCAACCTTTACAATTGGCTAGTACGCCTCTTTTTATATTCTTACGTAAAAATAATTGTTGACAACTGTCAGATTTGCATGTCAGTCAATCTTAATGGCGTGAATTTGTTCTCTCATAGCCATACAGATGAAAATCATGTTTGATCATACTTTACTTCGTCGTCTGCGTTGATATGTGTTCCTGCTGTCACACATAAAGTCTGCCCATAGCTTGAAAATCGTACTTTGAGATAAAACAGATGTCGCGACGACGCGAGTTATAGGAAATTGCATTTTTGGGTCTTATTTAGGATTGAGAAAATATTACATGGATAGGCAACCAATCTTACAATAGTAAATATTATAGCCGCAAATTTGAAATGTAAATAATTTGAATTTTACTGCAATTCATTATTGTTTAACGTCGTCTTGTTTAACATAACACAATTGATATTAATTATTACCTTCATTTCAATATGAGCGGTAAAATACAGTATAGTAGAATATGTTGCGTGCCAAAATGTGGACAAGTAAACGAAAATAGTGTCAAAATGCACTCTTTTCCAAAACGTAATACAATTAAAAAAATTTGGTGTATGAAAATATTTAATGTTACAGATAATTATAATTGTGCTAATTCGCATCAGTTCTATAATGATAATATAACAAACTTTAGGCACAAATATTGCAACCGAGTTATATGTGTGTGGAAAACATTTTGAACGCAGTTGCTATTACACAACTATGAGGAAAATATTAAAGTCAAATGCTGTTCCAACTTTGCTTTTGAATGGTGAAAAGTCAGTATCCCCACCTTCCTATCCCGCTACATTTTCAAATGATATGAATTATGATTCGGCGACCAAATCTTCCAATTTGTGTTCAGCAACAGTTATGTCTGATGGTGTCTGTACGGAATCACCATATCCTCAGATAATAAGAAAGATGAATTAGTATAGATAGGCATCTGATTGAGTGATTGGTCTACATTCAATCCACTATCTAATAAACAGCATTGTAAATTTCACAAATACAATTGTATTGTATAATATTAAGACACAACTACTTGTCGATAGGCGTTATTAACATCACTATCCACAGATATCTGCGCTACGCCATGCTTCCGGCACTCCAGGTGAACCAATAATTGCTATTTTTGACAATAAAACTAGTAGATGTTCCGCCAGTTCTATGAGATTTGGTTTTGTCTTTGGGCACCACTCGTACCCACAAATTCCTCGTGCACTGATCTTGCTTTGCGAAGTGTATTGATTTTGAAATTCATTTAAAGCCTGGTATACAAAAACCTTTCATACTTGACAAAAAAAAAGTATTACTAGGTACTTATAACATCTTTTAATTGCTACAGATTCTTTTGCGCCCCAGGTTTTTCATTTAGTTCCCTTACTAATTCCTTCCATGTATTACTATGTATTTCATACTCTCGCGGACTCAATCTTGTGTTGTTCAGCAAAATTTTGTGTTGTTCTAACAAATGCAGTAGGCTCCTTTTGAGTTTTACTCATAGAGTCGATCGCACTTTATTCATTTTTACTGCAAAAGTTTGAATTCGTTATTACGATTATGAGGTTGTCTCCAGGATATTTACACATTTCAATTTCAAGTATTTCTACGACAATCCACGTAAAATACAAGTTAAAATTTAACATTATTTTCCTTACAAAATTCACACTTTTTACGTCAGCTACGTCAGTAATAAGTCAGTCAGAATTTGACATGTGATTTGACACATGTAGCTAGTATTTAAACCGTAAATTATAATTCCCAATGACTCGTACGTACAATGACTGAACTAACGATGAACAGACTTTATGTGTGACAGCAGGAACACATATCAACGCAGACGACGCTTTACTTAAACAGAAATTTCCCCCTTGAGAAACACCACTTGTCCTAAAAGATGGTACAATAAAGTGACTTATAAGGTAATATTACAGAAAATTGGTAAAGTTAGTTTCATAGTGCACAATTAAAAGAATCACTATCTTGAGAGCTATTAATTTAATGTCCCAACATGGATACTAATAGCCTTTTCCATAATCAGACATGATAGAAGAGCAAATCAAATAATTACCAAAGAAAGTGACAACCGAACGAGCGACATCCGCTTTGAATCAAATGACCTGAAGGAGCATATCAGTTAGATTAGCAGAATTAAATTCAATAAATTACTGAACTTCGTTTTATTTTGATATCACTATACAGACCGGTTTGCAGTACCATCGGCAACATTTCATATTATCCGAAAAAATAAATTTACAACCCGGTTCTTCCCACAGAACGTCAATTCAGTCTTGCTGACTAAACTGTAAATCCATCTTTCTCTTTCCACTGTTATATATTATATTATTATCAATACCAGGTTGTAATTATGTTAATATGGAAATAAAACTAGAAAATCATACAAACAGTAATTGCGTGTCAATGTTAATTCTTGTAGTATCAACGTACCTATGTATGAAATACAGGAATAACAAAAATGTTTCTTAAGCAGTTTATACGTTTTTCAGAATTTATCAGCAATTTCAAACACTTGTTTTCTGTTTTTGGACAATACTGCACTATTACTAACATGGGTGTTCCAAAAATTCAAGAATATGAACAACGGAACAGTAGATTACAAATTACAACAAAAACTGAACCAAAAGTTTATCGATACAACTTTTCTATTCGATCAGTTACCTAATACTTTTGGAGTATTAAGTTTTAGGATATCCAAAACTGCAAGAAAAATGTTTAGGCTACGTTTACTAGCTTGCAGTGAGCAATATTTCTTTAAATAATTACTTAGTAATAATATATTTATTTAATTTTTACATTTTTTGGAATTTACATTTAATATAGTATTCAGCACGAAACAGGTAAATATTTACGTTTAAATGTATGTTTCTCACATTTCAAAATTTTTAAAAACTTGAGTAACTTCGTCAGTATTGGTTTAACCAAAGCATTAGAGCAACATTTTATTCATATTTTGTCGTAAATTTCGGAATATCCTTTGAATTTGAAAGTTTTCTAACATTTTCAGAATTTACAAAACTTGTACAACTCTAAAACCTCATCTAAAAAATTGATCGGAGAATTCTAGAAGAGTGTTTTATTTTTGTTGTAGAATGCATGTTGACAAATTTGGAACATCGTATACTTATACAAGTCGGCCATTTCTCTCCCCATTGAAATATCTATTGCATTATTAATTTAAAGCAACCTCACCACACGGTATAAACTCGCAAATGAAAGGGAATTCAAGAGAATTACCATCAAACTGATTAATTATAGTAATCTAAGGACAAGGAATTCACTACTGATATGAAGTAACCTTTATCAGTTTTTATAATCAATTTCACAGTAGCTGTTAGGCTACACTGAATTTGAAATATTTAGGAGAGTTCACCAAATAAGTAATCTAGGCAGGTATTTAGCTTTGAAACTGCTGAACTGATCGTAAAAACTTGGACATTCATTTTAAATAACTCCAGGGAAAATTTATATCTCCACTTCAGTCGAATTTAAGTTCAATAAACTTTAAAGACTGCGACGTGCGTTGTTGACCCAAAAGGGAGCTACAAACAAGCTTATATAAATATGAAACTGAAATTTCTTACTACGTCGGATGGGATCACATGAATCAATAGTCAACTAACTGGTGCGTTGCCATGCTTGTTTAATGATTAAATATTACTTGGACAAACATTGGTCATTAACAATGTTTATTCACTCTGCATCCAGAGTTGTATCCAAATGTAAATGTAACTCGATTTTGGACTGAAAGGATATAGCCCGAAGATGGGAGCGAAACATTTAAAGCATAGTTCATTACAATCTACACGATATGAAACATTCAGCACACGCAACTTCATATACTTTTTTATGAGAAGGAAATAATGCGAATAACTGTTCTGTTGGTGTCGAATCTCAGCGTGGGACTTACTAGACAATGAAGAGCAATCCACAATATTATTATATACAAGAGAATAAAGTCTTCATTAAACATTGTAAAATTAGATTCAATTCAGACACCCTTAACCATTTCAAGGCGGTTTCTCAAAAGAAGTTTGCAGAAACACAGATCATCTATATCGGCACTACTCTCTGACTATAATTAATAGTCAGTGACAATTTTGAAACCGTATATTCATGTATGTCATTATTAGACCAAATTCGCAATATACATTATTATTGAAAACGTGAAGGGGATAATCCGTATAAAGGTGATGTTAGAGAATTCTTGTAGGAAAAATTAAAGCTATTCTCACGTGACTTGCCTATGTGACAGTGTCATATACTAACTAAGATAGGTACATGTAAGAGATTGTGTGTTGACAGTCACCTCTTCTATAGGTTGTATTTTTCTATAGTAATTTTTGATAAACTGATTTACGTAACGGGCACCTTTTTATTGCAAAGAAGGAAATTACGCGCTGACTTGCTGGATCTGTATAAGGTGCATTACTTTTTATGTGCATATTAAGTGACCACCGGCGACTTAACTACCGGTTAAATTTTATTGGCTGTTGGCAAACGTAATCGTAATCGTAAATACTTTTATTCCTTCTTCGTAGCAGTAAAGGATAGGATAATAAAAACAGCAACTCTCAGCATTATACATATATAACGGCTAACGGGTTTATTATCTTAAAACGAAGGCGGGTGAACTTAATTTGCGATTCGATAAGCTTTTAGCAAAGCTTAGCAAATTGATGAAGATTTATAAAAGCGTTGCATTCGCAGCGGTCGCCATAACGACGGAATGATCGAAAAATATGAGGGAACACTTCGCTAAATTGAAAATGGTAATGAGATAGGAGCAGTGCTAATAAATCCTGTATTGATCCAAAAACAGTTTCAATATCCAATATCCCTTAACAGTCTTTCCGGAAATGCTGTACCGCGGCACTACTGTTGGGCGGAAATGGTTGCTGTTATATCTTACCTGCGCACCTCACGAACAGACTAGGAAACATACATTTGTTTTTAATAGAAATTGGTGTACATTTGTAACACAAAAGCACGGAACTTACCAGAGAAATTGAATGGCAAATTATGCTTAAGTTAGTAATAAAAGATTGTACGTAAAACATATTTTGCTATTGACACACATGCAGTACCGACGACAAATCAATACTAAATAAGAAACATACGATTAAAAACTTCACCTATCCCGTCAGAAACTAAAACTTGAGAACATTAAGTTTGGAATAATATAATTTCCTAGCCATTTTGCATACGCCCATATATTTCGTATACAGTAATTAATCAGGAGCAGGACTGCATCGCCGCCTAGTACAAATAATAAACAATCATGCTCCTAATAAGGGCCAATTTTGTTACAACGAGGATCTTTTCACATCCACCAAATCCCAAAATCTCAACAGCTACTAAAGTCTGGGTAATCAGTTGGATGGATGGATTTTCCACATTATAGGTGTATACAGGGTGTTTCTAAAATAGGGTTCCAAACTTCTACAGCGTGTAGTACTCATCAAAATAAGGCAAAAAGTTCTAATAAACATATGGCCTAAAACGCACCCCTAGGGAGTTACAGGCCCTTAAAGGGGTTCAGATGAAATTGTTTTTTTTCTATTGTTTGAAGAACGGTAACAGACAAATAGACAAAATTATGGGAATTTACTTAGTTTTTCATTCTGAATAAGACGTGCTAGTACATTTTTGATTTTTAAACTCATGGGCGCCCCTTTCAGGGGGAGGCAAGGGTTTTTCACCCTGTAACTTTTTTTTGTTAAACATTCTTTTAATTTTTACCATAAATTTAGAATTGTTGGACATTTTTATGTAAAAAAAGGCCCTCTTTGTTTAAATCAATATCGGCAACCTTTTTATTCGAGTAATTATTAATATTCAAATCCTTCGGCCTAATAATTTGAAAAAATGGTAATCTTCAAACTCAAATTACTCGAAACAGGTTGCCGATATTGATTTAAACAAAGAGGGCCTTTTTTACATAAAAATGTCCAAAAATTCTAAATTTATGGTCAAAATTAAAAGAATGTTTAACAAAAAAAAGTTACAGGGTGACAAACCCTTTAAGGGCCTGTAACTCCCTGGGGGTGCGTTTTAGGCCATATGTTTATTAGAACTTTTTGCCTTATTTTGATGAGTACTACACGCTGTAGAAGTTTGGAACCCTATTTTAGAAACACCCTGTATTTATAACGAATATTTTTCAAATTCCTTTACAACTACGGTTAATTAATTAGGTTTGAAATAGGCATTCCTGTGCTCCATAACATTTTTTAAGAATTCCACATTCAATCTATGAATTCTCAAAATCACGTCTAAATTGAAAAGTCTAATTATAGCTTTAGTCTACCTGACGTAATGCTAAAAATAATGTTAAAGCCTGATACACATAGCCGGGAATTTCGCAAAATTTTAACAGAAAAAAATGATGGATGTCAAAAATTGAATTAATTTTTCGTATTCCCCATTTCTATTCGCTTAAAAATTGCGTGTGTTTACTTGTATTATTCAAAATATAATGTAGCGTGTGTCGAAGAATGGAACAGCAATATCTTGACAGAATTAAAAACCCTACAACTACAAAAAGTTTAGTAAGCCTAAACGTATTTCGGGAACTACGTAGATTTCAGTCTACTGATGATGGGAACGTAGTTCCCAAAACACGTTTAGGCTTAGATACTAAACTTTTATGTAGTTTTAGGGATTTAAATTCTGTTATCTTTCGAACCACAGTCTCCAAGGATTTATTTTTAGCAATATCTTGGGCGATGTTCGTAATAAAATAGAAGAGAATTACATGCCAAAGAAGACCGAGGTGTTTCAAAGATTAATTTTTGTTCACAAGAATTCAACTTGAAGATGAATCGTTTGAAGAATTTTATAATGATTTAAAGAAACGAGCAATGACATGTGGTTTTGGTAATGTCAAAGAGAGGTAAAAAGAAACAAAGGGAGTTTAGGAGAAACTGCTGACAGAATCAAATCTAACATTAGAAGAGGCAGTGACGACCTAGAGCAGCAGAAAAGACTTGCAGGTAAATCGTGGAATTGCAAAAAGGAGCAAACTTCAGTGTAAGTGCAATGAAAAAAGAGGCAGACTAGCACATTGAAAAAAGCATGAATTTGGCACATGCCCAGCTTATGGAAGAAAGTGTTACAATTGTGGAGGATGTAACCATTATGTAGAGAAATGTAGAAGAAGGAAAGTGTAGAACCTAGAAGATGAAGTGAAAAGTGAAACAACAATCGAAATGATGTTAATGTGCATGAGCTATTTATGAATCTTTTTTTATTTGAAGAACCCGTTACATGGTTGCAGAATACCTCACTATAGTAACCGTAACAACATCAACTGTTTGCTAAAATTTTTACCTCACAATATTATAATGCATTGCGACGATAGTCTAACACTTACTTTAAACAGTTTCCAAATAAAAAATATATGGTACGTACCTAGTGGAAAATGATTACGTTCCAAATACCTACTACCTACTACCTTAAAAATCCCGTGCAACTTGTATGAAGAAAATTCGAATACTTTACCGATTGTTAACACTAAATTACTTTACTGTTTGTGACGTTATTGTTATGTTATACCTGCTCTTTAGTTTGGTACAATAATGTTTAAATACCAACCTTATGTGTTCTCAGTTTGTTTTGTCAAATTTGTAAATTTACTAATAAGTACCACTTTTTTTCACGCACAGACATAAACGTGAAATTTTCAAACAAACACAGCAAATTTCGCGTTCTTAATGAGTACCTATATGAAAAGTTTAAATAATTAGAATTAATATCAAATTTGCCAATCAAAATTTGTCATAACAAATAAATTCAAATTTTGTTTCCTGTTTGTTTCGTACAATTGCGAATCATAAAATAGGCAAATATTGTAATACAATGCGTTATATAATGTACTAATGGTTTCAACTTGACTATTTTATACAATAATAATTGCTTTGGACTTTGCTAGCGACCTCAAAATGTATCTTGATGATATAGTGAAGAACCCAACAAGAACAATAAATGTTTAAGAAACGTTATGTTAGAAGATAGTCGGTTATTCAAAAAATTAGCACTAACACACCATATAAATGCCTCCATTAATCTGCGTAATTTTAAAATAAACTGCTTGGAGAATTCGCTGAAAGCACGAAATTTGCTATAATTTAGCTTTCTTAATGTTATTAAATTTTTAGAAGGCACTTAAAGTATGCTTAAAGTGAGACTTCGTTCCTGAAGGCAATGCTTCTTAGTAGTTATTCTACGTCTTTCGCATAATCTCACATGGTGAACCCATTAGCGCAACATCAAGAACTAGTTTTCAGTTCGAAATCTCATAAAAGATGAACAAGTTCATCGAATTTTATAGTCCAAACAACTTCCCTATTCCTTTCTAGTTAAATAGATCCAGGAAAACATATTTGCAATGTAAAATTGACTGTAAATAATATATTGGAAAGCAAGTGCAAGTAATGAACTTGCTATCGTTTGCTTTATAATGATCACACATTTTCCTGTAAAAATAATTATGAAAAACTACACACCAGTGGGTATTTTACATAAGATATTTGCGCAATTAATATTGTATCGAATTTAACACAACACCATTACATAAAAAAGGATACCATTACCATTTCAAACAAACATTTTGAGTATGAAATTTCCACTATTTCTTTGCAAGTGCTCTCTTATTATAATGACAAAAGATAATTTTAAACCGTATTCTTAAAACATAATAACTAATTAACTAATCAATTAACAGAACATCCTTCAAGATATAAATATAAAATTAAAACAAATCTAGTTGCAGAGTGGGAATGAGTTACGAACTCGCTGGTACAGTTACCAAGCAACGACATTTCTGCAAAGCAAACTGTAGTAGTGAATATTTGTTCAATCAATAATCAATGGATGAATTCTGTGTTTTTATAGTTAAATCCCAGCTTTTCATTTGAGTAAAGCAAATTCAATTAGGTTTGAAATTCGATAGATGCAAAATTGAAGTTTCCTGCAATAACTTTAAAACATATGACATAACTAAAAAAAATGCAATTGCCCTGATATAAGGTAAGTAGCTTTACTACTTTTCAATGAATAGTGACACAATTTCAACATACGTATAACTGTTTTTGCATTCAGGTGCCACAATATTTATATACAGGTTTTCTAGACTACCACAAACCAGAATGATGTGTCCATATTCATACAAGTGGTTGCCAGATTAAGTAAAAACATGTTAACCTCCACATAAAATGCAAGCCAACAGTGTCTGTTTTATAATTTATCTTAGGTGTTTAATATATAAAAAATCTACAAGTAGCTTTTTGTATATATGAAAAACGACATTCACAGACCTAGTGAACTACCAGAGCTGCAGAAATGGTTAAATGAGGTTAAATGTGCAAAATTACAGTCATAATGATCTTATTTAATGTAATAAGCTCCATTATTTTTTATTATAATTTAAAAGTTGCTGAACTGAAAATTACACATAGCCGAGAGCTTATTCACTGCCGATATTTTAGAATGATTAACATACATGAATTATTTAAAATTTGACAGAGGGGCGAAGGAACCAAGGCCTTACAAAAACAGTACAAAATAATCCGATTTAATCTTTCAATATTAAAATTTGCAAGTCCTCCGAACGAATGGAAAAGTGGAAGTAAAGCTTGTGCCATATACAATTCGTGTTGTAATATGTAATACGAAATAAGAAAGGGATTTTGCTAATTAAGAATCGTACAAATTAACATGTGAGTTCCTTATAATACAAGATATTGCTAGATTAAGAATACAGCCTTCAATTAAAAAAGTTAATATCTACTCCATGTTATTGGAATACTTTAACGTCTAACATGGTATAACAGAAAATTCGCATTTTACTGTGGTGTTGATCGTAATAGCAATCAATATCAGTATAAATGGTTGAAAGTTCGCTACCCTACAGCAATACCAGCCGCCATCATATCTAATTGCTTTTTTCCGAGGAAGCGAACAAGAAAATCAAATAAATTTTTGGATGTAGCCCAACAAGGCATGAGATGGAAAAAAACTGAGCTTAACTGATTTACGATTAATTTTAACCATTTATGTTTAAATTTCTGAGTGCGGAAATCAGTGCTGAGCTGAGTTGTTATATTGTTAAAAAGCATGCCACTCCTAATTTTGATTCATTACTGCGATAAAGTTTATCTACCACAAACAGTTATCGCTAATAAAATCTCTACCTGTTGTGACTATACCTCCGTGGTCGAAATCATTTCATACATGAAAACTAACAAGTTCACGATAGCGGCAAACCTGTCGCCTGCTGTACCCGGATACAGGTCGGATGTATCAGGTCATGGTATCCTTAATTGCGAGATGGGACAATTTTTTGTTTTTTGTAATTCTGTACACTTTCAAATTTTTAAGTCTATTTTCATACGTGTTGTTAAAGAACAATATACTACATTACTCATTTTTCTTGAAAAAAGAAAACAGATTGATGGGTAGGATCAACCAAAATTTAAAATCGCAGGGTGCAATTGATTGGTACATTTAGTAGCCAAACTAACTTAAACCAATTTAAGTAACTATCACCGATTCCATCGGTCTAATTCGTTCTATTAGCTCCTGTAGAATACAGATAAGTAAAAATAAATCCAAAGATCTTTATAAGAAATTGTATTTCTTATATAATATTTGAATTATTAATTAAAACTTGCCTATTCGCTAATATTAATTGACAATATGATCATATAAAAGATACTGAATTATTATTTATAAATTTTATTTAAATTACAGAAAGGTTTTGGTGAATAGTAGCGATTATTCCTAATAAGGTGCATCAATAATTCGGCCCATCTAGAACTTTATTGTTACTGATTAAATGTAAGTTATCTAGCGAAGTTAGATAAAACACTTTTTAATTGTTGCGATAAAGTTATAAAAATGAAGTTGTAATTCATTTATACACCATAAAACTTCAATTGAAGCCCTGTATGCGTGTACAGTACCACGGAATCCACACGCAGACGTCGCCATACGAGATTGCAAAGTGCAACGTAACGGTACACAAGTCTAGTACTTTTATATTACAGAGAATTCTTGCATAATTACTATCAATAAGATCCACACGACTACATAACTTTTTTGGAAAAATGTGTATTTCTCATAGATGCGTTACTATATGTGGATATATTCCATCTTCTGCTTGTCAAATACATTTGCAAAAATATTATAAAAAGACACATACGCAAGAAACATGACCTCGATAAACAATTATGCGTTTTTTTGTACCCAACTTTGTACCTACTTTTAGTTTAGTTATATTCTACATAGACGCATATCCAACTACTTGCTTGATATACAGCTCGCAATTCTGTTACCCAATCTCATTGAGGAATACACTATGCTGAACCATCCTCGAGGTCTAATACCGTAGGTGAATACGTAACAAGTAACGGCAAAGGCCATCGCATGTCCATTTTCATTCTCAGTCTGTTCAGGGCTACTAACATCAATTTATTGTGGTCATTAGGTACTTTCTACGGCTATCGTGATTTTTGTATGAATTTAAAACAAACAATGGTCAATTAAGTCCATCAATAGTTCCTATATTTTAAATAACGCCTATATGCTCATTTAACAGAAAATTGTAACAGGTTACTCAGTAATTTCATTCACGTAGGTACCTAACAATTAAATCCCGAAAATTTTTTAGATGTGCACTCTTATTCGTGCTTTTGGTGTTGCTTATGCAATACATTTATTAACCAAACAATAAGCAATTAATAACAGTAGTACTAATTTTCAAAATATCTTTTAGCAATTAAAAACTAAGCACACTGTCTGTCCTACAGTAGTTTTTACACGATTTTACATAAAAATGTAATTATAGATTATGAAGTAGAAGCTTGTTTAAAGTTCAATCATAAAATAGTCACTAATATTTTGGAAAGAATTAATTATTAATTAATTAATTAATTAAACTCCACAAAATAGGTAGTTTCCCACGTTTTTTTTATAGATCAAACTGGTAATAGAACGATTGGTTGTGTATACTATTTCCATCCATATTGTGACTATCTACGTTATAAGAATGTAAATTGGGGTATAATACCGTCAAATTAGTAACATCTAGCTACAGGGGAGTAATTTTCGTTAATAACATTGACGATCTTGGTTTCAACTTTCTAATGATCAAATCTATTTACCACGATGTTGTCTAAATCTTAAGCTAGTTCACTGCAGCTAAGTAACCTCTGTGTATCCTCCCGAATATTTGTGTATTTATGTAAATGTTATTACCGAAATTGCAAAATTGGTCTGTCAAACTGTGTAGGTTAAGCCATATTGTACCCTATGTACTGTCAAAAAAGATTCTGACGTAGTAAAAAATACATGCAATCATAAACAAAATTTTGATGCAACCGTATTACATTTAGCTATTAGAGCAATATTCCAAAATGAAGCGAAATTGTTTAGTTATACTAGTAGCTGGATGAGCAAAGGCATACTTGAAAGTATTTTCTGATTTACTGATTTTTCCATTGCCTTACATCAAATGAAACAGTATCTATGTTATATCTAACGGGGTAATATAATTATTCATATAAATATTAAAGTATGCGATGGCATTAGATACCAATCACCATAATCTATTATTACACAAACCTACTAACATGCAGGAGGTAAGCTTCCGCACCGTTGGGGTTTCAATATAATGTCGGTATGTAGATCAATAAAATGCAGAACAAACAGTTAGCACATGACGAATTATTTCACACACTATGTGGGAAATAATGTTTGTGCTAGTTATCAAACCTGCTTGGTTCCCGGTGCGGAAAATTATTAATTATTTCATAATAATGCCATCATTTCTGACGGCATCTCTGATCAACTCAATATCCGTTGGAATATTAATATTCATATTTGGAATTTTTAAAAGCGGCATATAAAGCAATTTTGTTGGAAATCATGCAGAGTGCCTAAGGATACTGTATTTAAAGAGATTAAAAGTAATTACAATGTAATTAGAGAGGAACAGTTTATGTATTAAAACTCATTTATTAATACCACTGAAGAAATTATAAATGGCCGAGGATCAGCTTCAGCATATTGCTTCCGCGTATGTTAACTATGTAATATGGGGAATTCGTGATTTTGGTAAACCACGCTTACATCTGAAACGATAAACGACTTCTAACTTATGTCTTGCATGTAGCTACGACCGCACACAACAACGTAATAAAGTACGTCTTCTTGAGAGCAATATAAACAAGAGGAAGGTTTTTTTTCATCTAACCGCACATGTACAACATACAGAAACAATAATTAACATTTGACGTTATCGTACTTTTCAAAAATCGTTATGTTACGACTTGCATGGCTTCATAATATTACAAGACCAAGTTGTTTTACGTTACCTCGTCCTGTGGCCGGAAGAAGTGCTGCAGAAATGGTACCTAATGTTGTTTGATACAGGAAATCTATTTTAAACATAATTAATATGGCGTAATTCTCTTCTTAAGCTAAATATCACTCTTTAACAACAACTAAATCTTAAAAAGTCGCAGCAAGATATCGTGCACGTAAAGTAATTTGGGTAGATATAATTTTGACACCACTCTTAACGTGGAGGTGTCATGCATTTCCTTTTTTATTTTATTTTCGTGAAGTGTCAGATTTAAATTAACTTTTAGGCAGTGAAGCGCTATCCTGAAAGTAATTATTAGCTTTTAACCAATTCAAACGGTTTTATAATATAACGCAGGTGAGTGTTAAAGTAAGTACCTACTGCAAACAGAATTATATTATTATACAACATACGACTTGGCCTCTACAATCTATTCTATCGATTCAAAGCGTTTTCCTTTTGTGAGTATTTTTGATTGTCAAAGGCACAAGGTGCCAAATCCAGTGAATATCGCGTTTGCGGACACTCGGTAATTTTTTTTTTATTCTGAAACTCTCTGATAAGCGAAGTTGCAAAACGAAACCATTTCGGTATTGTTTTTTAAACCACTCGCAAAACCACTATCGAATGTTATTCTTATTAGGTACTGCTGATCTCAGTAAACTGATATTAACATGGCATCCATTTCTTATGAATTTTTTCCAAGTCTAAAGAAAAATGTTCACGCGTGTTCTCGTTCCATTTTTGCGACAAAGTACAAAAAGTACGTCAACAACAGATAAACCAAGTCAAATTAGACAAAAAGATGGCAATCGAGAAAAAAAATTCAAGAGTTTTGAAAATTGGTATCTATGATTGTTCACAAAGTTCTGGAGGGTGGGGCGCGAGTGGAGGGTGGGGGAGCTGTTTAAAGATTACTTTTCCTCGATTTTTACTTATATCTCCGTAACTATCAACCCTACGGAAAATTTATCCATATAGGTACAAAATTAAGGTAGACAAAATTTCTACAAAAGGCTCCTATTCATTCATTCATTCATAATTTAGGAGAGAAAAAAAGGGCTGTGTTAATGTTGTTTAATAATCCGTAATATACTGAATATGAATAGCACCAAACTGCTTCCAACAGTAAAGATTTCAGTGGCTCTCACGCTGTCATGTCATATCGTTTAACATAAAATATAAATACACACGATATTCACGTTTGTAGTCTGAAAGCTATTTGAAAAATTGGGTAAGGGCTGTCGGATATGATCGAGTTCAAGTTTTTCCCGAGTGCCCGAAGCGTAGATCAGATGTCGACGTTCCCGGAACGTTGTTTCATTACCCATTACCAGAGCAGCAAATGTTTATGCAACATGCAATCCTTTTTATAGAATATTAGAGTACATATTCTAGCAGCCATACTAATTAGTGATTGCCTACACCTGTCAATGTTGCTGTCGGCGTTAGGATAACTACATTCGCTACGCATTCTGATATGATCGGTTGGATTTCAAATTATAATGTTTTCAAATATAGCTTGCGGTTCGTGCCCGTGAATAAATATTTGCAAAACATGACATGGTTGTGTACTTAATTGTTATTTATTGCCACGGAGCGTTAAATGTACTCAGCAAAATGTACTTTGTTAATTGTTTCCCGATTGTCCGCTATATGCCAGAAAGCTAGCCAATAATAGCAGTCAACGATCTCGGCTTGCTGAACTTACATTATACTGTAAACTTGTTTCATAGGAAAAATAGACGCACGTAAATTCAATCTTAGGTACAGTAAAAAATTATACTGGACTGTGATACCTAGCCATGAATATGTATAATACAGTTTCATTGTTGTTACTACCAACTACGTATAAAACAGAGTATAAAGTCATACTACATTTTATTTGGATGCAAATTATTTAATATTTTTGTTAAATTTAATTCTTATAAATACTTAAATGTTATGTCAGTAAGATGTTTGAGTAGTATTTTTGATTTATAATTGATGGTTATTTAAATTAGAGTAGTACACTACTAACTATACAGAGTGTTTCTAACCGACCGCACAAAAACGGTAGTGCGTTGGAATGTACAGCTTAAATTAATTTTTTCTGCAGTGGATATTTATGTAATAATCTTTCAAAGGCAACAATTAACATTACATGAACATATTACACAACCCGTTATTATTGTCTTGAACATTGACAGTTTGTTAATGATGGTCTGAAAATCCGTAGCAATAATGCATGAGAATGAGAGTACGTACCTAGTTGTTTCCATGGAAACAAATTAAATTTAGGTTTGTATGCAGCGTTTCCAAATTAACAGTTCTTCAGGACGAATTTCCTGGGTCCAGGGAAACATTTTAAGAAAATAAAAAATAGTTTTAGTATTAAAATTTATCAAACTTTCAAGCACTAACTTTTTGTGCGGTCGATCGGTATAAAATACGCTGTAAACCAAAAACAGTTTTATTTATTTATACAAACCAGTCACAATAACAATAACTATTTAATTATTTTGAAAGTTTATCTCTACAGTGATGAGTAGGTATAAGAGGATCTGATTAAGTAATCTATTTTTAAAACATTTTTCAAAATAAAAAGTTTTAATTCTAGTTTGAAATGTTACAATTCAATAAATCTGTAACAAATTAAACATGAACAATCGCTCTAATTACATTACTTAACTGTTTCTAACACTACCGTTTTCGACATTGGCAAGTGTAAGAAATCTAACGTAATTCAGCTAATCTACAGTAATTTATCACAGAAATAATTTAGTTAAATGAAGTTCACATTAATTGCAGTCTAATATACCTATCAGTTGCTAAACTACTGTACATACAAGCAGACTTTAGCTTTATAGCTTTGCTAGATATCATTTATTGATATGCAAAACTGAATATATACCCAATTAATTAAAATAAAATTATGTGGCCTTAGTAATTAAACTACAGCTTCAACAGTTTTAATGCTAATGCTAGGTATAATAATAATATATAAAACAGTTTAGGTTAATTCTTACTTTATACCTTATTTTTTAGGTTTTACAGACAATATATGCATAAAGTCATGCAAATCACTAGAGGTCATAAACTCAGAACATATACACGCTTTCTTTTGCCTTCATTACAAGAGCATTAAAAAATATAGTTAGGTTGTTATACAAACTACAAGTCCACCACATGTCTTCGTGGTTAATAAAGTGTGTACTGACATGAAAATTAAAGCTTCATTTCAGAGTTAACGACTGCAATAGCAAGAAACTGAAACATGTATATTATAAACCATCATAAACAGACAAACCTGCTTTTACGCGTCCGAACAATTAGCAATATAGTTTAGTTTCGCAGAAAATGATTTTCAAGGCTGTGAATAGTTCAAGAAACATATTAGAATCTGATCAGTGGCACCCTGAGAAAAAAGTGTCGTACTAGATGATACCAGAATTTGGGTATTGTTTACTACGTGTCATAGTTGTATAGTATGCGTCAAACAGGACAACTGTTTGAATTTACCACGGCACTACTGGTATTAATTGGTAGGAAATACTCCATCTGACGTCGACGTCGTATACGTAAACAAACACGATATCATGGTAATTTTTCACATCTCATCCCATGGAAATATAACAAACAAGGTGGTAATATTTCCCATATCTTAGTGTTGTTACACACCGTGCGCAATAGTAATGTTACAACATCAAACGGTCATATTGTAGTTTAGGTAATGATAAATATATGTTACCAAACAAAATTGATTTAAATTTATAAAGATCGGGATCAGTAGCAGGCCTCGCATTGATGATAATTATTATGTTATCGGATTATTTGTATAGCAATTGATCAATATTTTAAAAACCTTTCAAACAGTTATAATAAAGAAAGTGTTAATACTTTATTAGAATTTTTTTAGATTTAAAATTTACCTATTTAGTTTTATAATAAAAAATACTGTCCAAATTTTTATGTAGGTATACCACCAGGATATACACAATAAAATGAATACGGTCTAATGACCTGTCACTCTAAAAAAAGGTTAGATCTGACATCGATCACCCATTCACAACCTAATTGAGTAGCTTTAATTAATCTAATACTGCTACAAGCGAGTTCTGTAAAAGCCCAAAGAACACTTCAAAAATAAATCACCACTGACACTGTCAAAGCACAGGAACGGCTACAGAAATAAAGGATATCAGTAGCACTTGACAAGTTACGCGCGCCCATTAAAAGGTAGAAATATTTTAACAAGCTGCGGATTACATTCAACAGTAAACATTCAGTTATGATGATTGCCTATTTCTCGCATCTTGTATACCGAGTGTTAACCACCAAACCTGGCCATAGGACCTATGCAGTATGCATGTTTCAAAAAAATATATGAGTTGCCTTGAAATATTTTAGTTTAATACCTATCATGTTGACAGCTTATTTTTTTAATGAAATTGCGTTATTAAATTTATGTGCTGTTTAATGAGCAACATAAATTTTGCAAAACCTATATGGCCAGGTTTAGTATTTAGCACTCAAAAATGATTAGGTAAACAAAAATATTTCAAGGCAACTCATATATTATTTTTGAAACATGCATACTGCATAGGTCCTATGGCCAGGTTTGGTGGTTAACGCTCGGTATATCCCTCAGATTCAGATCTGCTTCTATTTCGTACAAATAAAAATACAGTACAGATCGTGCTGTTTATAAATACAGTTTTTTTGGAATACATTGTAGATTTGTACATATTCTATCAATTTGCCAAAGTCTACTGGGAATGTGTTCTGTTATCCTGTACAACAGAGAAATATATCAAAATTTCTCACACACGTAGTCGTATCTTTTTGCACGGTCGACAACAGGACGGGTCGCACATAAAAATAAGTATACACTATAAGACAAGATGCATAAAATCTGAAGTTTCAAGTGTGCTGGGTTGTGGCCATTGCGATAGCAATACTACCAAATCTAAAGTGTTGCCAAATTTAATGTGTGTTTCAAATTAGTTTGTTAAAAATGCTTTCGATTCGGAATGCGTGAGCTATGAAGATGGGTAGATTAGAAAATAACAATAGGTACCTACTACATAAAATTACGTTACAGGTCACTAAACGTCTTTGTAAAAAAATGAAAAATACTTAGCTGGAATAATACTACTACTATATCGTACTCAGTTAATGCAATCTACTAGATATTTATAATTAACATTAAATATATGCCGATATTTCAAAACGAGTAATACAATAATATTTTAATGCATATTTATGGTATGCATTTATTTATGAAGGATGAAGAGGGATATATAAGGCAGTATTTAATTAACCTAGCAGTTTCTAAGTTCCATTATGTGGTTTTATTAAAAGTTTCAAACGTAATTAAAAGTTTTATTTTATTTTCCGTGGAGCAACCGGAACATTTGTAAGCATTTCACATAACAAGGACCATCATAAGTTATTCATTAAAATTTGTTCGCTAAGGGTCTACATTCCAAATTTAATTATTGAAAATCTGTAACATCTTTACAGCTAAAGTTGAAAAAGGTGCAAAAAATCCAAAGCCTCCAGTTTACAGCTTTTACATAATTGATACCAAGACAAATATTTATTGTTAAAATTTATTTATTTATTTATTAAAATAATCGTAGGTTATAGGTATTATAGCTTCCCATGCTTGAAATAAATAATTATCAAAATTAGTTTAAATTGTAATAATTGAGTGATGCATATGTCTTGGGTAGTTGAATGGCTACTTAAATGATTATAAAAAACATTTACAACTATTTCTTGTAGTCTTAATGGAGCTATAAAAGTATAAAGTATTGATTGCGACGAAAGGTTATCGTGCATGCCAATACACAAACATCTGACATCTCATTCTGTTATATTCGGATTTAAAAGACAGCAAACGGTATTATTGTAGTAGAGCAATTAATCTGTACAAATTTCGTGGTTTTGCGCATACGGTAACTAATTATGAACATTTTCAAATAAAGTAAATGTATTGACATTCTCAAGCGTCACTTTGTTGAAATCCATGATTATATAAATAATAAGTAAATGTATTCTCCGGGAACAATTACACATAAAATGCAGCTCTCTGTGAGTAGAGTTCAATACATGTTTGAATAGTAGTGTATTACCATTGTTCATGAAACTTATGGCTATTAGCGGTCATTTATTGAAACGCTTTTCAATAAAACGGACTCGGAACTGCCCATAAATCGCATGACCCAACTCCTTAGGAGCAGGAAGCGAAAGCTCATCAGTCCCTGAACAATACACGGTTAATGTCCTTCCGAGTCCAGCAGGCCACTGCACTGGCCACTTCCACCTTAGTGGCGGTAATTAGATGAATTATATCTGCTTGGTTGGATGCTATACGACGTTGTAATTATAAAAGAAAAATTATACCAACATATCTTTGAAGTAAAGACTCCACCTTTCAAGTTATACATACGCATTCAATTACTACTTCTCCAGTTACTGTTGGATATTTCAGTCTATCCCCATTTAGTCCTGGTTGCTTTTGAAAATTCCTGTTATATCCATTGCTCAACGTATGTACTTCGGAATAATGGTCTAAGATAAGAAGTTGTGTTGAAAGGAAATACATTTCACTTAAACTAACACTAAACCTGTGCTTTGTAGAGAATAATATGGTACTCATTCACTATTGTGTGATTCTGCAGTTTCAAGTAGGATACATGGCCTTTTAAAATAGCAACCGTTACCAAACCAATTTATTACCGACAGTAACCGCTGAATTTATTGCAACAACTATTCTGGGCGTAGGCAGCCTATATCTGTATACTACTACAGTAAAAATAAGTAGGTACATAATAAAAAAAATGGGAATAGGAAAAACCTATAAAATGACTATTACCAACCGTGCCTGTAACTCAAATTATATTGATTACCCGTTAAAAAGTCATATACATATGCACCCTGAATCCTAATACCAAACAATTTTATAATTTACATTCAAACACTCATGGTTTCCCTTTCCCAAGGTAGATAGTGATCATATTTATGAAGAAAAAGAAAAAACTATAACTAATGGCTTTCGCACGTCTTAAAATAATTTACCGTACCTATTCAGATATTTATTTAGTTTAAAATACTATACTACTACTAAAATACTATCCTATAAATTTCCCACTAATGATTGGTTAAGAAAATTAATAAAAATGGCAATTTTAGCATGAAACGGGGCCATTAAAAATTTTTATAGCAACTTCAATTGCGAATTTCCCCTACTAATCTTAACAGGATTTTAAACTCGTTTTACGACTAAGTAAGTGCCTGAGTTTTTATTACATCAATTACAAACATTTCCAATAACCCTTTTAAAACTACATTATCTCCTTATTAGACCAATTTCTGCGGCAATCGGTTTAACGGTTGGTTTAACTAATTAAATGTCTATCAAAACACATAATCAGGTTGATAGTTAATTAACACCACAGTACATTATTTATAATATAGCTCCATCAAGCTGAAAAAGTTCCGAAAATATGTCAACTAATTTTTGAACAACAAACTGCGACAATACGTAAACCAATAGCAAACAATCTAACTAAAAAGTACATTCACTGACAAAATTCAATTGATATTTTAAATTTTGATAATTTCAGTAGTTATATCAGATTGTTTTAAAATCAATAAACATGAATGGTAAATCGGTTTATTTCATTTGTATAAACATTTGGTGAGATAAAATGCTTACTAAAACATTAATAATACTTACCTAGATGAAAAACTACACCAGCTCCGTAGACACGCATGCTTCAATTTTGTGCATAGCATGGCAGAGCTGGATATATTATTTAAATATTTTCAAAACCAATAAAGCTTTCAATACTGTTAATAATTCAATCCATTAAATATATAATCGATTTTTTATTGAAGTAAATAGAAGCTAAAAGCTCGAAGTGTTCACATTCCCAAAGTAGAAAAATAATGGTTTCTTGCACACTATTACTACACATACCTATAAGTATATGGTGTGATTCCATCCGACACGCTTCAATGAACAAAAAATTATACGGAACGGATATCTGCCGTATTAAATTATAAGGCCAATGTACTTTCCAAAAATAGCAACCAATAAAGATAGATACTAATAAAAACATAGAAAACCGGCTACTCCTTTATTTACTACAAGTTCCTCTTCTCGTAATGGTCAGCGGAGGGAACCATATTAATGCAGGTTCTTTAACATAATTATATAGGTGTACGACCTTGAATGCAAATAGATGCCTGACACTTGAAACTGAAAGTTACACGAACAAAGTACAGGTCAGCAGGGTCCTGGGACGCCTCTTTAAGGTGGTAATGACCGTAATAAAGTTCCTCGTTAACGAAAGGCGTAAAAACGCAAACGGATAAATTACTGTTTTCCATTTTATTTTAGTTTTTCAAAATTTGATAATGGCTACATAAGACGTAATAACACAAGATATGAACTTGGGACATTTGTAGATCAGCTTAAGAGTTACCGCTGACCTACGCCCACCCCGAAAATAATAAAATTATATGTTTATAAAATGAAAATAAAATATCTAAAATAATAACTAAAAGATTTCTAGCAAAACATTGTAAAACTTTAAATTGGAAGTTTTTAACTGAACAACTTGACTTTTTACGTACTTTACTGACACAGTCCTATAATTATATTTGAAGCTCTTTTGTCTATTTTAATAATGAAATAAAACAATTCAAAAGTCGCTGTTTAATTATATCCACAATAAGAATAATACAGATAACTAACCATGGATAAATAATAAGGGTGTTAAAGTGCAATACGTATTAATATGCAAATGAAGCTCTCTATTGATATGTTTGCTCTAAAATCGTGAGTTTAGTGCAAACAGCTGTAATAAAGCCAAACCATTTGTCGATACTGTTTGATCGGACAGGCTTGTCAATGTTGGTGCGGCGTATTAGCCACCGGAGCTCTGCGCTACACCGTTACATCTATGCAACCACCACATAAAATGATACGAATCTATATTGTACAACTATTGTACAACACTCGAAGTCTGCATTTACTGTGAGATAATAATGCATTTATTTGACTACTAAAGTCAAACAAATCTAATTATTCTTATAGATACTATGTGCTATGGTATAAAAGGGTGCTTTATGCAACCTACATGAAAATGCAAAATGCACAATAGGAAACTGAACTTTGAAAGTTCTCTACTTCAAATATAACAATTATTCGTTACATTATCCCTTTATTGAACCATGCTGGAAAGCGTTGTTATTATAGCGTACACGACCACAAAGCCAACTTTTACATTTTATTACTATTTACTGTTTCGCAGATATCCAAGAATTGATGCATAGAAAATAACCGTATAGACACAGCAGCGTAAATATTATGATTAAATATGAATACTTAGGACCGTATGATAATTGTTTATTAAAAGTAAAGGTTTGCAAATACGCATTATCGCACTGTAGAAGACGGAAACATTAAAATTCCAATATGTTTCCAGATTATAGAATGTGGTTCCGTTTTCATATTGCCAATATTAGGATTTCGCTGGCACCATCTAAATTAGGCAGAAGTTTATCTGTTTGAGACAGTAACCTTTTCTCGAAGACACCGGCTAAAAGGTCTTATCCGTTGCTCAAAAATATATATAACTATTACCGACTATTACCAAAAATATATATAATAATATACAGGGTGTCTCAAATGGATTAGGATAGTATGGGTATCTTGGTTATTATTGAAGATAGAGATTCGGTTAAATGGGCAATGTTTTGCAGTTTCTCATACTGATTCATATCCCGATTAGAAAAGTTACAAATGTTCAGTCGTTCAGTTGTTACCTATCTTGAAAAAACTGAAAAATGCGTATTTTTAAAAAGTGGAATATTTCCGTAATTTTAATATTTATGGAGAAAAGTTTCAAATAAAAGTGACTAGGTTCGATTAGCACGATTTAAAAACGTCATTCAATTTTTTTCAAAATGGCGGTTTTCAAGATATTGATAGCAACTTATTTTAAATGGGCGCCATTTTGTTTTTTTACAGAAATGGATTGCATTTTTTTTTCTGATTTCAACGATGTATAACAACCTATGTTTAAATAAAGTTTTACACTGAATTTACTGATGTTTTAATTTGCCGTCGAGTTAGCCATGAAAATAAAAGACATGAAACAAAATTTATTGAAAATTATTGGTAAAGCATGTTGCACCTGAACTACAAATATCATAAATCTTAGAAAATTTCACAACAAATGTTCAAAATGGTGACCATTATTAGCCAGACATAATTGGCACCTTTTTAATACAGAAGCAGTTACTTTGCGCAATGTGTTTCGATTAATACCATTAAATGCTTCCAAAACCTCTTAATAAATAATAAATTAATTAAAATTAATAAATAATAAATTTTGTTTCATGTAATAAACAACCATGGCAATCTATTATAATAATCGAGAAGAACAAAATCGCAGTGCCTACATTACTCGTATTCAAAATTTCTAGGGACAACGTGTATATAAACATTTCTGAAAAAAAAGCAGAAAACACTAGGAGCTATAAAATAATGTCTCATTTAAAACTGTCACCTTCTTATTCTAACACGCGATGCTTTTTTATAATTTTTTACTTTCATTAATTGTAAATATGACTGATTTTTAAATTAGTTTCGCATGCAAGGCATTCTTTCCTTGACTAAACATAATTTTTCACCTAAAGCCTTTGTTTTGGGAGCATTTATTAATTAGGTAATTTCACCTTTCTCAAGCATAATTTACTAGTCACTACTTCATTGGGAAAAGAAGTTTTAATTCTATAAGAGATCAATTTTATTCTGCTTCAAATAGTAATAGAATTTGGGCTTCTGGATTGGTTATTCGGTATGCAGGTAGAAAGTAGGTGTAGGTATATAAACTTTTCTCATATTTGGCCAACACAAAGGAGGACGTTTTTTTAAATGCAATTTATCAAATCATGCATTATTTTCAAAAAGAACACAGTTTTACGTGCTTTTTCTTATCTACAAATGAGGAGAAAACAAAATAATTATTTAAATCAGTTCTCTCTAAAATAAGATTCATTAACTTGAGCAATATTGCATCTTGCATCATCAATGATTAAAAAAATTGCACACTGGGACTTTTTGTGAGTTTGTGAATTTATATTAAAACGAGCACTTGATCGAATGAAATCCCAAGATACTTAAGTAATTACAAAGAAGCATGTATACCACTGGTGCTAAACTGCTATATACAGATATTCATACACATCTTGACTCAGAATATTCTCACGGTTTCCACACTAAAAACATATAATGCGTTAAATTACTTATTCCAAAATTATTACCTTAAGTTTCTACAATGGTTTTCAGTTTCTCGTGGTGTTTAGATTAGACTAGCAAACAATTCGTGTAAGCCACTGGCTCTGTTCTGTTTTCGTTTATTGTAGGTATCAATTTTGTGTCACGAAGTTGCATTTCGATCTCTGCTTAGCATTTTAAACTGTTAGAGATTGTTAAATTCTACATTTAGAATTAAAAGTACTCCAAACAAAATCTATAACCTAATCTATCTAATCTTTTAAAAATGTTAAAGTTATATAGATAGTAACCTAAAAAATAAAAAAAAAGTTGAATTTCTATTTAAGAGAGTGCTGACACATTTTTATTTATATGAGGGAACAAAAATTAAAAGTATTGGTGGATATACCCAAAGCTGTATCAATTTATAGTATATCTTAATAGTATGAGTGTCGCGGCAGACAAATTAATTTATTTTCAACCATATATGTAATGACAGCATTTCTGACATTTTTGTAAGTTGGAAACTTGACGTTTACTAACTGTCGCCGTCCAGCCAGGTGGAAAGTGATCACTTTCCACCTGGCGGGCGGCAAAGTAAAAATATAAAAATTGTTGTATTTTCATTTTATTATTCGAAACATATAGGAAAAACTAATGAAACTAATTAGTAGTATTCAAATTAATTGTAACATTGGAGTTATTATAAGTAGCAATAGAAATATTTAATATTTATATGCTTAATTTTATGTTTCACTGAGAGAAACGTCAGTGGAGCATAATCAAGCAGGTCGTTACAGTTATACAGGAGTATGATTTTGTCAATATGTCGGTTTTTTTTCAAAATATTAATATTTTTAATTTTTATTCCCGTCTATTTTAGATGGTTGAAAATAAAATAGTATACAAACCACGGTGGAAAGTTTCATTTCTATCTAGAGCATTAGCTGACCTCGGCACTTCGTGCCTTGGTCAGCTATCTTAGCTCTCGATAGAAATGAAACTCTTTCCACCTGGGTATGTAATATACTATTACTTTGTAATTTTAGAGTCTAACCAGGGGCTTATCATAAAATTTCATACAAGAAAACCAACGAATTTTGTAAAATTGTAAATCATGTTAAACATCGAACGATCCCAAAATCCAGAAGAGTGCAGAATCCTAACATTTTTCTTCCGTTTAGAATAGCTATTATAGGTACCTATAAATGATAGAAAACATGTCTAGCTATTTTCATAGAATAAAGTACCATAAACTACAAAACTTGCAGTTATGAATCAATTACTTTAATTCCTTCCAATAATAAAAAAAAAAACTGACTCGCTTAGGTAAATCCTATAAAACGCCGTGCTACTAATATTTCTCCCGTTATATTAACGATATTCTGCGATGCTTCCTGTATATCCTATATTAGTTATCTCTGTACGCGTGATATAATTATTAAAGAATTAATTTAAGACTTAATTCATTGGTTCAGCTACAGTTGCAGCTTAGAAAGAGCCTTTATTATAATATCAATTTATTATAATAAAAACGAATTTTTTAGAATACAAATTGAAATACGTGCTGATGGAGAAGTAGGTTGCATTATTATGCATTAGCTGCCTGTCGGTGGCAGAAGTTCCGCCATATTATAGATTATTTTGCTTTTGTTTGCGGAACCCTTAAGTTATACGAGACTGACGTATATCACAGAAAGAGAAGTCTGAGTCTATTAACCCCTCGAGGAAACAATTTACTATACATAATGACACACAAGTGTGGGTAATTTAGTACGTATAACACATGCCTGAAAAATTAAAACCAAAATAATAAAGCATTAGCTGTCCAGGTATGAAATTTATAATGCATTGTCTGTCTTGCCGTTAGAGACTTACTGTAAATTGCTACAGTTTGTATACGATGCAAGTATTCCGCAGATTGCAACTGACTGGATATAATTTCTAACGCCCTTTAATTTAAACTGTCCCATGAATAAATGTGAAATTACCGTTATGTATCATAATCGTGGTGGTTACCAAAAGATAAACGTTTATCGTTCTAAGTATGGTATGTTCTTTTACACAGGTATGTTATAATTTGTTAGTGCTATACGTATATTACAGACAAGCACACACAGAGAGCTTGTAAACACGCACGTAAGTGTTGTATCGGAATTTACCATACCATGCGAACATTTTCATTTATGCATGCATTAATTGACAACCCTTTACGATAGGCATGCTAACAACCAATACAACACAATAAGTTGTATAGGTATGTAGCTATGAAAAGCACTATAAGTATACAAAAACAAAAATGTTGCTGCCGCACGTCAATTTGGTGTTGAAATTGTACAAGATACGATACCATCGGAATATAATTAATGACTATTCGTGTCCATTAGATGCTGTAGTCGCAGGGTACTTAGACTAGGAAACATAGAACCTGTATTACTATGATTATTTATTATGCGGCAATTTAAAAAAACTTTTGAGAATGAATATAAATTTATAAGCATTTAACATAGTTGCACCTGGAAGATGCATAACACTTTAAGAAAGTATAGTCAAAGACAGCGCCTACATAAAAATTATGCGTTTTGGAATTTCTATAATCAGTTATGCTATTTACACTGCGTATAGTCTTTTGTCATCCCCTGTGTAAGGGTCTTCGACTTCAAGCTGAATTTATTCAACAGTTTGGATTAACATAAAGAATTAAAATGCTATTAGTTAGTTTTAGTTCCTGATGACCAAAATATGTCAATAAAAATTAGTTGAATCCAATATAATAAAGATATCTGGCAAGTAGGTACATAGTACCGTATCCAGAAAACAATGCAATTCTACAGAATGGTCAAATTCGTACAAGTAGTTAATAAAAAGTAAGTTAATTAAATAAAAGTAAACAAAATACATGATGCCCGCTTTCACTTGAAAACCATGATTTTCTTTAGAAAATGTATGCAGCTTGCAAGTTTCTTCGAAGAATGCTCACTGTTCGCATAAAAATGTTTGAAATATAGGTACGAAAGCTACACTGTAAAAAATAAGTGTAATGTTACGGGTGTAAAATGTAACCAAATCGTCCAAATCAGCAATTTTACCTGAAATATGTGTGTGATTTTACACCAAGTTGGATATAATGGGTAAATTTACTCTATAGATAGGTGTAATTTTTACGTAAATTTACACCAAAATTTTTTACAGTGTACGTTAAAGTAAATGTGCCGAATGGTATTATAACAGTATAAATGTTTAAAAAAATACGTTTTGCGATAAACGAGTTGCAAAAGGAATGGTAAAATGCAACGCATGATAATTTTGTATTGGTTATAAGGTGAAAGGTTAACTAATACATTTTTAGTTTTCCAGTTCATTTAGCGAACTCGTGAACTAGGAAGCTCAAGAAAGATAGCGTTCCTAGATCGAAAGGAAAAGTATTCATAAACGTTTATGAGTTAAATCCAAACAATGTATATCAGGGGGCGAATATCGCCTATTTGTTATTGACTTAATTGGCACGATAGGTCGGACATGATTTAAAACAGCACGCCTGGATGATCAGACAAAGTCAGAATAAATTATATTGGCACGCTCGTCTGACAATGAGCAATAAACAATGCCGATAAACGATAGTAAGAAGTCGCGAACAGTGACTTCCCTAGGTCGATACAAATGCAGCGACGACTCGGGGAACGCACGAGAAGCTAACCGCGAAATTACACTTAACACCCTATTCGCTACACACTGATGCGAGTTACCGTCTAAATTGTGTTCCATGCTTTTATTTTGTTATACACCAATTCATCATTCTGAAGCAGGAATTCACTTAGGTTTTTTTTCGTTAACCAATGCGCAACCTTCGTTAATAGCCACATTCTTCTTTTGTATGGCGGTAAACACAAACAGTATTTATCATATATAACCGATATACCTACCTGCCTTATTTATTTTGTCTTATTAATCTAAGTTTCTCTGTAAATTTATTACGGCTACTTGGCTTAATTAAATAACAATTAATTTAAAAAAACGTTATAGTATATTATGTACAGCAAGGTGCAAATATAATGTCGCAAGTAGGAGGTAACATGTTGAACAGGTGATACTATAACCGACAAACGTTTACTGCTATTGTTAAAAGGTAAGCTCTTCGCTTGCAGCGGCGTTTGTCGGTGATAGTATCGCCTGTTCAACATTTTACCTGCTACTTGCGACATTACATTTGCACCTTATTGTACTGTAGGAAAATCATAATAACCCCGTTACGTACGACAGAATTTTACAACACGGTTTCGCTCTAACACGATTTTGTTCTGAAACTGTTAAAGAATTGGAAACACCCTAGCATAACACGATCAATTTTGGGGAGGAAATCCTGTTATTTGTCTATTTTTTATAACCTAGGTACCTATTCATTTTTATGAAATCCCTATTGAGTTGCTGGTTCTCGATGATGTAACCCCCTCCCTTTCATACTGGTTCTATTCTACTTCCGTTTTCCCGAATTTATAGTAGATGTTATATAGGAACTTAACAACCATGGTATCCAAGAGTTAACTAATAAAATTGCATTTGTAAAAATTTCCCAAAGAATGTCTCGTGCTCAAATACGGAACAATTTCCTTCTTTCCCCAATTCCTACAAATACTTTTTATTTGTTGTAACACCTACCTCAATAAGTTTCCTTCCTGATCTAGAGTAACAACTAAAAATTATATAACCCAATAACGATGTTAACTAACTATAGTGCTACCAATGACTAAAGTCAACACTTCTGTTACATTTCTAACGGGTAAAGAAGCGCTGTGTCCCCTCATACGTCTTTATTGTTACAACCAAATGTTTCAAAATTTAGCAAAAAGTTCCCAAGAATTTAATAATAATTGGAGACAGTGAAATTATATGAAGAAAGGAATCGAAAAACAAGTTTACATATTTTTTTCTATAATATAAGACAGTGTTTCTGTTAACTTCAGTAGATCCAAATAATTATATTACCTGTTCTCTAAAGTTGTCTGCAAGCAGCCTACTGAACTAAAATAAATCGAGGGCATCATAATTTTTCGAGATGGTTTTTAATTATAGAGGACGTTTAATGATTATTTAATTTTTCTCCTAATCTATTTCTTGCCAGTATCGTTCAAAAATAACAATAAAGTATAATTGTTGTATTGTTCACTAAGACAGCAAACCGTACTAAATTACAGACATAGTTAGATATTTTTATCTTAACACCTATGTTACTAAAGTATTGTGTTTCGTGACAAGCTAGGTATAAACAACAATGGAGATGACTTAATTGATAACGTCATCTACTACAATATCAATTTAAATATCTTACTTAAAACTGATGAAAGCTACAGCAGTTTTTTTAAGAACTAAAAATATGTTACCTGACATCGCTGTAACCATGCAGTAGCTTTCGAAATATTATAAATAATAAACACAGTTGTACACAGAAAACGGAAAACTGATAAATTTGTCAGCCAAGTTTAGTACAGGAAGTTCTGACAGTTTACAAACCACCAAAAAATTGGAGAGATATTTTATAAACTTTATAAATTTGGATATGCGCCAAGAAGAAATTGGTTCCGTCTACAGCGAGACCTGAAAAGTTTCAGTTTAACCTAGGTCATTTACATCAAACTTTGGAGTTATTTTTCAGTAGTTCCGGACCACAACACGTTAGTTTACTGATATGTTGCAACCAAGCGAAATAATCAGAAACGTAAGTCTGCACACGACAGTTGATCAACAACAAGATACCTAATATGTTTATTCATTCAGTCAAGTTTTCATTATTTAAAGATTAAATATAATTTAACTGCCTCTTTATGCGTTAGAATTTTCATGATAACTAGGTATAGTGAATGACGAATTTGTGCAACAGTTTCAGTTTCACTGAAAACGAGAACCCAAATGAGTTCTCGAAACGTGTTTAGACGTCCTAAACTTTCTGCAGTAAGAAGTTTTTACGATTTGTTGTAACAACCCGCATAGTATACGCTAAGTTTGTTTATTGTAAAATAATAAGATATCGAATGGACAATGAAGAATGTTTTCACTAAAATTATTGTTTACAACATTTATTATACAAAACAAGACTAAAATTATGTAAGTAATAAAAATGATTTTGAAAATGGATCTTAATCATCTAACTAGAATTATAGGTACTACCACTCGAAATTGCCGTTATGAGCGTGAAGACGGAGAAAATAATTCAAAACCTATTATCAAATAGTGGGTGGCCGCACTATTAGAAAATCGTAATGAAAGGTTGTACCATCAAAATTATTTCGAGCGATTCAAAACAATTTACTACGTTGTGGTGGGTATATTTAGAAATACTTTTTTATTCCTTGCCATGTAACGGATTCTAGAAAATATTTACAGTTAATTAAGGACCGAAACATCAACACCTTTCACATGAATACAAATTGTTTAGATATAGGTGCTTGTAATATTACAAACATAGTTTCTGAATTTTTTTAATCTATTATTACTTTGTTGCATGAGTGTGTTCCATACGTGTTTATAAGAATACAATCATAGAACACAAACCATCCAAATATCTACTTTCTATCTTTATTACAAGAATCCTAAACCGGAACGCACTAAACGCAGTTACTGTGTGCCGAAAATCCATCAAATTCTTTGATCTTAGGTATATAGTGAGTGCATGAAGCAACGACATGCAAGTCATTGTATATCAATTTTCAGAAACTTGAACTATAAAAATATTGCCTCGCAATACCGTTCTACCCGTTTTGGAATTTTCTAATTCGCAACTTTTTTGTTTGTAACTACCTACCTATAGCTATACGTGTACTGTACAAAAAATATATAAGCATCCTGAATACAGTTTAACACATCGATTGGTAAAACAAGAGCACTAATGACCGCAGAACAAAATTACATAGGTACGAACAACCAAATTAATTCAGATTTATATTCAACACAATCAAATTTAATGTAGCGTCAATCATACATCAGGTCCAATTCACATAATGGTCATTAAATCGTATGATTATCAATTTCGCAAACATTTTCAGTCAGTAAACAATCATCACGTTGTAAATTTAGACATAAAACCGAGGAAACAACTGGCGTATAAAAACAAATAGAACTGGCTTGCAAACAATACGGAACCATTAAAAAAATAATAGGTTTGCTCATAACGGGCCTATGTTAGCTCGACGTGCAGAAATAATAATGCAAATTGCTGTATAATTAGTATTGCCTGCGTGGTGTAATTGTAATCGTAACCATTTGGTTTTTAATGTATAATATAACGTGGATTGTAATTGAAAAATATCACGAACACGTTCGCTAACACTTAAAATAAAATAATGTAGGTATAATCAAAATAAAGGCAAAAAATCTCATAAAACATTTGGACTGAACGAACATACTTAATAATGTAGCTAGGAATTATTTACGTCTGATATGAAATTCATGAGAAAATTATTATGATTAGGATTACTTATCCATGTTCTGGTACGATTCAGGTCTGTACAGACCTTACATTACTGTATCAGACATTACATTACATATTATAATACTACTATTTGCAATCAGGTTTAGTTTTATATCTAACATAACTCATTTTAATTATCATCATGAATTATTATTAAATGGCCACTGGAAGATGCAAGTATCTTTATAAATGCCGTTTTCTATACTCGATTCGGAACAGCTACAACAAATTTATTGTAAATCGAGTTTGAAATGTTTAATACGAGATTCCGCCTAATGAAGTCTTCTTTACGACTACAGCTATAAGGCAAGGTTGTTCGTTTGAATTAAATACTCCAGGGTTTAAGAAAAGAAACGGATATATCTGGTGCAGTTGATGTAGAAAGATACGAATGGATAGTGGTTATGGAGTATCGGGTTATAATTTCTAATCAATAGTATAAAGAATATAAATATAGATAAATAATAGCGCAATAACTTATAGATACTATCAGTGGCGCTTAAATATTTGATGAATAGTAGGTATACAATTATTTATTCCTTTAAATCATTATTATTTATAATGAAATATTAAATTGAAGTTTATAACGTATAAAAAACTACATAATACGCCATAATACGTACAGGGTTATTTATTCCTTGGTTATTCATGTGTGATGATGAACCTCAAACGTTTGAAATGCAATAGAACAACGATTCAAGTATAATTTTAATTTTAAAATATTAATCATCAAAATAATTAGTTCTTTATAACATGAACAATTTTCATAACAAAATTTCAGGTTACATAGTAACAAATGTATTTTACCTTTAACACTTGCACATTAGTGAATAATCCTGTAGGTATATACTTAAAAAAACTAGTTTAGTGTTAATAAATAATATCCACTATTGAAGAATTTTATTCTACTATTCTTTCTTATATAATTCAATACCTTCCTGCTGTATGAATATAGAACCTTCCCCATATCACATAGCTGAAGAAGACATCTTTCTAATTCCGCAATTTTATAAGATAAACGAGCAACCGCCCACCGCATTACTTCTTGTAAGTCAAAATGTTATAGTAATTCATCAGAGTCCGTAATAGCAGACATTTGCACATTTCAGACTTATTTGAAAACTGCATCTATCATCTGTAGGAGAGTATCTATTCTCATATCCTTACTCTGTACATCAAAATTCTAATGCCAATAGCAATTACTACAATTGAACAAAAGAACATGTAAATTATATACATCTCGCAACCACAAAACCAACACGAGGTTCTTGACTTGGCCTACACTCATATGGATTATCAGTAGTAAGCAGCCAATGCACATGCCAGAATTAGACAACTATAGTTACGAACATTTACTCTCAATTAACACGATGAACTGTGATGATAATTCAGGAACGGGATTGCTAATGATCTTAGAACCAGATTTCGCACCTAAGTACCATGTCACCCTAATGCATGCAGGAATACATTTGCATAAGCAAATAAATTAGTAACTCTTTAATTCAGCGGACAATAGACACAACATGACAATGCGTGTCTACTAAAAATTGTTTCTAACTGTAGACGACATAAAGCAATAAAAATCCGTCATTGTACAATTACATTAGTTTTTGTTAAGCAGCCGTTTGATTATCAGCTGGACATAACGCATACATTTTCCATATGAGCATAACAATACATTACGGTAGATGAGTGATATTGTGAATTGTTCAAATTAACCTCATCGCCGCTGGAGTCCACTTTGGAACATAATATGAAAAGATTAAATAAAGTTCCACTGCGAGGGCCAATAAACATAATCTAAATTGACAGCCGTGGGGCTGCATTTAAAGAAGAATTTAATTCATAGTCCAAAGCTATTTCATTTCTAGGAGTAGGTCATATTCCATTTACTTTCATCCGTAAAGAAAAATTTCAAACATATTCTTCTTACTGATTGTAAGATGTTTAACGGTCCTGCAAAATGAAACTTTTGTAATTTTCTTGCCAGTTACTGAAGTTAAATAAACTGCCGTGCGTTTTATTTTAATTGCAAATACTTAAAGCAATGCTAAAATATTACTTTTTGTTTGTAACATAACTAAATATTTATAGCAGACAACATATTCAATTTATTTTACAAACCTTTTTTTGTTTTCAGATTTTTAAAAATCCTAAAATATGAGTTGGAAACTGGCAGCATTTGTTGTTCTAATAACAGCAGTGGTAGGACAAAATGAAGAATCTGATGCAGAAGTGGTAAATGTTCCGGAAAAAGTTCCCGCCCCACCACCAGGACCACTAGACGAATGTGATCCTGAAATGATAGGCTTCGAGTTGGTCACAGGTTACGTGTTCTCCGCTCCTGGTAATGTACTGGATTCAATTCCGGGCACACTGATGTTAACCGACTGCTTGGAAACGTGTCAAGGCAACGATTCCTGTCGGTCTGTTAACTACGAGACTGGACTCTGCATCTTGTTCAGTTCGAATGCAGACGCTTTACCTGGTAAGAGATATTTTGTAGTTTTAATCACTATCCATGTGTCGCAAAACAGCTCGACCATTGTGTTTAATTGTCTATAGAAATTGCAAGTCATCTGTTCAAGTTGGTTTCATCTGGTTTCTTCTTACCAATTAGTAATTTTATACACCCATCGTTTAGCTGTAGATAGTACCTACTAGCCTTCCATATAAAATTATTCACGAATGACGACTGACTGAAAAATTTCAAACTCAACCCAACAAATTTTCAATGCCACTAGAGATTTTATAAATAAAGTTGGCACTTATAATTTGTAATTTGGATAACTGTTTTTTTTATTTACCTATCAACTTAAGAGATACTGCCATTTGAAAATCCGCTTTAAAATTAGATATTACATTTAAAACATAACCTGAAGAATCTCTGATGTCAACCGCAAACGTTATAACAAGTTTTATTAATCCTTAAGATTTTGAAATTAAAATTACAGTCCACGTGATTTAAGACAATGTATGTTGAGTTTCGTTTAAAATATTTAAGGCTCATCATCGATCATGAATCTCCCTGTATATTTGTTGATAGTACCTGCCTACATTATTACTGAACAAAATTATTTTTATATTACTTCGCACTACTCGCGTCTTGAATAAGTTCGAAATAATTAACGTCCTTTTCAAAATCGCTTTCACTAGCACACACCCAAATAAAGAGACGGGAGAAATAGATGTTTGTTCAATTAAAGTACGTAGTAGTTAAATTCAGAGGTTGCTAAAAGCGAAATAACTTGTGTTTGGTCCAACGATGTTCAGCAATGAACCTATGGAAAGTTAACTTATACCAACCACTATTTTGGAAAGGGAAAAAGCTTGACGCTATAATTTAATACAACGACCACTATACAGAAGCCACAGGTTTCCCAAAGATGTGCTATTTATGTGAAATTACTAAAATAAGGCTTCCTAAATTTCATGTCGACGTACAGCGCCCAACTGTTCTTATTATTATATTGTGGTCAGAATCAACAAATATGTCGTACTATATCCAGTATACTAACCTAATTTGTAACAAGCATTATTATATGTACGAAAAACACAACGTTGGAAAATTACTATTTATATTAATAAGTAGGTACGGAATAATGAGAGAAATATAATTATTAGTACTTAGATACTTAAAGGGAAAGTAATATTACTTTGTATATCGCTCTATAAAATTTGAGGTACCTATTCTATTCGTCGACTGGTTACTTTATACCTACCTACTTGTAGACACTGATTTTTCATTATTTATGTTCTTAAATACACATTACGCATAAGAATTTCCTTAGAATTAGACCACATTGGGGTTCACCTACGGTATAATTCTTCAGCAAGGGGTTTTTGATAGTTTTTTCAAAGGGTAATAATTATCATTTATCAATTTAGTACCCTACAATGCGAAACAAGACGCAACAACTATAAATAAAATTTGCGGTATATTTATCAAAGAAATTTGTTGAATATTAATGACATTAGTTTCCTGTTGAAGTTGGTAGAGCAGATGCTAATCCATTTTCAAGTTTAATAACTTTTTAAAATTGCAGTAAAATGTGAACACGCAATACTTATATTATGGAAATTTGTACCATTATGTTAACGGCAATAATAAAACTAGTGTACTTACGTTTACAATAACTAGGAGTGAAAGTTTTATAGACATATAATGCATCATAGTATATGCAAATGCTGTTGAAAATGAAGTTTGGTCATAATTCAAAATTTATTTTTGTTTCGGTTAATGATAATTACAAATTACAAGTAACACGCAAGTTATAAATTCACATCAAAGATAATTAAAACTATCAAAAGTAGTTAGAATTTCAGTCACCATGTATAGCAAGCTACAATTAAGTTCAGCCTCCATATAATACACACATTTACAAAAATGTTCCCCTACCTGAAACTTATTAATAATCTCATCACAATCATATTATCGCCCAAATTATGAAATATGGGAAAAATCACCCTACAATATCAAGAATAGATTTATTGACAGTTACGTTCATTAATAATCTCTGATTAGTAATTTACACATACGTAAATCTGCATCCCAAAGGTCTATTCAATTTTATTTACAAAGGTATATTCAATCCACTCGGGTAAGTCTTTCTGTGTTACGCATATGCTCCTTCATGCCGATCTACAACATACACTAATTACAGTTAAAATCAACATTATTTCAGCGTGGGAACAATACATTTACATTCAAACTTCACTTCTAAAACACCAATGAATTTCAGAAGATATGCGTGCAGACCACGCACGCAAACTGTAATAAGTAATTAGTAGTCCAAACGTAGCATAGGCTAATGTCTACAGGCACATTTCCATCATGAACGTGTGAACTGGCACGTTGCATTTGTGATCAGTACCTACTTAATTCTTTAAAAAATTAACAATTGTCCCGTGTAGTTAACTGTAAGCAAACACTTCTTTGTGACACGACTAGAGTAAGTACCGATCAGCTAAAGTGAACTGTGGAAAACAGCAGCATCTTAAGTTCGTGATCCAGTATTGTTGCTTGGGGCTTCAGACATTCATACATTCACATTTGATGTTTTAAAGATATACGCCGACAGTTATTACTAACAATCTATTGTAATATAAAATTTATTTAATAACCACACTCGCTTGCTTACATTATAGACGCTTACTACCGTATATTCACATTCACAAGATATTCAAAGATACCCCACACAAGCAAATAATTCACTCTATAAAATACTAATTTAATCATTTTTTGCTAATTTCACTAAGGAAATTAATATCATACCTGGAGGTCACAGCACCATCTTAGTAAAATTCTAATGACTTGTACTTGATACATTGATCTAAGCTATTTGGTATGGAAGAATCAGGGTATCATAGCTTCTCTCTCCCCATTAGCCATCTCACTGATTTAGAACCCAAGTTATCTGGGCAAAATTTGGTCATTATTGTCTAATTTCTAAACCTATTTTTTTTCCGTAGTTTTTTAAAGAACAACTAGCTTGGCATAGCTTATAGATTAGGTATTTCCAAAAAATATATTTAATACCTTTTTTAAGTACCTAATTATTCCCTAGAGAATATCTCCAATTTCTTCCTGTTTTTTGTTTCGATTATGTCTCGGATTATGTGGAGAACAACATAATTTAGTATACAGTTGTCACTACATGACCTTGTTGCCGAGTTTGCGTTTGCGGTCTTTTTTCAAAGCAAATTAGAAAGGTTATGGTTACCAGAAAATGTGCTAGTGTGTTAATATGCAACTAACATTAATTCTAATATTGAACGGAAAAAATCACCCACCAAAACCAAAAAATACCGAATAAATCAAATAATTAATTCAAAGAAGTAGAGAAGTTAGATTTGTAATAATTGTTAATAAAATTGAAATATAATATCCCCATAGTACGCTCAGTAATTCCAATATTCTGTACAATTTTGTATCAAAATGCAAAACATATAATGTTCACAAGCAAATGCGGTTTCGTATTTTGTCAGATTTTAAAAATTTGCATGTCTATGAGTACACGTATCATAGAAGTCTCCATTGGTGACATAATTTAGACTTAAATTTTCCACATCACAAGTTGCTGATAATTTTCGTATTTGCCTAACAACTTGGCAAGCTGTTATCGAATAGCATAACAATAAATTAACACTAATAGCATTTCCTAAACAAAATTAAGTTTCTTTAGAATCCCCGACATTGTATGTGGCGCCACGATATTCATTTCGGTTTGGTATACACTGCGCTCGTGATTTTTAATGAGGAAGGTGGAACATGAATATATTTGTGAACTACAACAACGAAGCAAAACTATGCATACAATTTGTTCCGATATATAAATACATCACTAACCCCGAAGCTCGCCCCGAAGTTATTCAGTGAAAATTTTGTGGCATTATTTCTCTTAAAAAATGTGTTAAATAAAACTAAATTTTCTAAACTACCCGTTTCTATAATTTTGACTGTCATTTAACTACTTTACAATTACTTCTGTATCGAAAGACCGAAAAGCAGGAGATGTTCTAAAATAAGCAGTGCTTCAAAAGATTTTTAAAGTCTATTTTCCGGGAAATATAAACTAGTGTATACTCAAAAAATATAGTAAAAATGAATTTGTTGACTCATGTTGATGAAAACAAACAAGCAGCAATCAAAGGTGATATTTGCTGATAAAATAAAAGCAGCTCTCAAAACATTCGATAGAAGATTCCGAACTTGATTGCCTTCAATGAAATAAATGTACAAGTATAAGTAAAAAACCGACAGTTCCTTTGTAACGTACATAATAATTTAAAAATGTATCTAATAGAGCTACAAATATTGTCAGTGACGACTGTCCTTTGCAATGAGATGAATTACATTTAATGCATATAATAATAACACAGGTTATTATCCGGAACTAATTTCAGGACTCCACAACCAAATTGCAAATAACTTCACTGTAACTCAACAATGATTGCTATTTTAATTTCACACCGCACTATATTATCTCAGTAATTCAGGAATGACCGCGACGTTGTTGCAATAGAGATTCCTGAAACAACAAGGATACACGGTCATAATTAATTAGGCATACAGAAGCCGACCTGTTGGTTAAACGAATGCCGTGGGCAAGCTTAAGTTTAACAATCACGGTACCATAATGCACATGCAGATTGAGACAAATTGGTTTTAGGTTTCATCACACAATAGCCGAGGGGTGGGTCACAGATTATGCTTATGCATATACAATGGAGCTTATTTAGCGAGTCAAAAGCCATTTCCTAGCAAACTTCTACCATCTACAATGTCGTAAATTCGTCGTCGGTAGCAAAAGCAACAAAAGTTAAAACTTAGTCATTATAAGAAGGAAAACATGTTTGCTATTTAACTAACGATATTGTCATGTAGACTAGATTTTATTCACACCACACAAATTGTAATCGTCCGTAATTGATCTTGAAATTATAACTTAGTAGTAACTATTCTTGAAACGTAATCTACTTGATCAAAAATAAAAACAATTCATCTAGTTTTAATAAAAGCAACAATTCTGCGACTTGAGAGGACAAATCGGGCTAGTTTTTAAGCAAAGCAATATAATGATCTACATTCCTCTGCACTAAAATGCAGATAATCTTCAATCTAAGAATTTTTTCGAGGTATCTCAAGGTAAACATCGAGGTTTGTGATCGCTAACCAAAGCAGGCAGCTCAGCGCAGTGATCGAGATTTTATCTCTTTCACAATAATCTTCCTATTAATTATACGCAAGGCCAAATTCCGTTTATAGCAATGTCGCGAATGCACTCTGTGAGAAAATCAATCATTCGAATAATCCGCTGGTATAATAACATCTTTTAATAACTTTATGGAAATGAAATATGTGAATACCAAAATCTTTAGAATAGTGCGTTAGTCTTTTAATTTATATATTTTTAGAAGCTTATTAACAATTTTAAAAGCTTAATAAAATGTCTAACAAAATTCCAGAGTTAGAATTTTTCAAATTCTCTGGATGTTCTCAAATGTTCAAGATTAAAACAAGGAAGACACTTTTATTTTCAATCCCAACATCCCACTAATACTGACGGTTCCGAAAAGAACCCTTCCGTATAATATGTTGACTGCAACTTCCTTTGTAATAATTACGACGCATACACAAGCACAACAACTTAAACTTAAAATTTTCATCCGAACTTATTAGAAATATAATAAATTCATTGTCAGTAAATTCGATTATTATTATAAAAATAACACACCATTCCATTTGCTATTACCGAGCATTCGCAATAACCTTATTTCTTCATCGGGGTTTTACAATTCAATTTTATATTATTTTATTTATTAATTTATATAAGTATTCAATATTAAGTTGCATATTAGAAAACCCCAATGAAGAAATAAAGTCATTCCGAAAACTAGGTAGTACTAATAACAAAGGGTGTTATTTCCAATAATATCCGAATTTCCTTATAATGAATCTTTTGTGATTCGTAATAATTTAACTTGCATAGGAAAAACAATAAACAATATTATCAGTTTATTTGGATATATAGGTATATAGCCAACAAGAATAAACAAGAAGACGTTTACTTTGCATGTTTACTTTTTTCGGTATCGCCATGCTATAAATTGTTAGGTGTACAAAGATAATGAAAAGGCTATTCGTGATCTTAAAGTGTTCAATGCCATTTTGCGTGAGATTTAAACACTTAATCTTAACACCTGCAGTAAAATCACGCACATAGAACAACTAATGAACGCACGTTTGCTGCTTATTATTTATCAACATAAAAATAGGAATGTCTAGTGGCATCAAGTTGTAAACAATCACTGATGAAAATAGCATGTAATTTCAGTAAACGCTAAAGTAGCAGGTTAGAATAAAACACGAAGTGCATTGGTTCTAGTTCTCTGTAATGATGCACGGTTTATATTGCAATTGCAGTACAAGGGGCTTCGTTTCTACGTTATTTACAATCTTGAAAAATATTACAGTCGGAATATATATCACGTTTAAATCTGCTTTGTTCGTTGTTGCGATGTAAAATACAAGTTTGCCGTGTTATCCTTTTGGTCGGCACAATCCGCATTTGCAACTCACCGCTCCGTGAAAGCACGGAATCATTACCAGACCATTCCGCCTTTTACGGAAACATTTATCTAATCCGGTATGAAGAACGCAGACCCAACGATTCGGTTTCCCAACCCTGCCACCGTATAACAGAAGATGGTCAATTTCAGTTAACCCTCTGATCGGTCCCACGGTTTCAGTTTATTTATCTTGCCACTCACTATACCATTAGCCGATATTATTCTAAACACGTTATGCATTATTTCAACACTGCGGAATAATAATGATAAGCCGAGATACAATTATACCATAGTTAAGTATTCAAAGTAGCAGCAATATGATAATATATTCAGCCGATAACTGAAATGTATTACACGAGACTACTATCCCTGAACACTTAAGGTGCGTATACTATTGATTACATGACGAATTACCATTCAACCAACGCACTATTACCATTTTTATAATTAAAAGCAGGAAAAGTTAATTTTATGTAGAAACATCATTTGCCGAAGTAAATAGAAAATAATATTATACAGTCCATATAGGCTAACGGCTGGGAATGACCTGAGTATACCCCAGTTTATGTGGCCACCACCGAATATATAATAATAAGAACCAATAAAAATAAAAATTTTATGAATAACAAATTTTAGCAAGGGAGAAATTACCTTCTCTGAACTATGAAACATATATCTATCAGTAGGACATTAATTATTGAATACTTACGTAATCTTGCAGAAAGTGTAATCCGGAATTACAATCAGTAGATAAACTATCTTTATATTATTCTCAGAGTACTCACCTAGAAAGAAAAAAATCTCATTACTAGGTTGCATTGATGCATATTCCTGTAGTTATAGTAAGCAGTTATTTATCGGAATATATTATGTGTTTTATGCCCGATTGCACCGTCCTCACTTAAATTTTAAGCGAGCCTTAAAAGTTGAATTGCCATGGATACAATTGTCACCAAGAATTGTATCCATGGCAATTAAACTTTTAAGGCTCCCTTAAAATTTAAGTGAGGACGGTGCAATCGGGCATCAATCAATTACAACTTCAATAGTTAATGTAACAATATGAACAAAATGGGAACGGGCATATTTACGATTGGTCGATCACAATAATATTAACGCTATGTATTTACCACAAAGAATATCTCCAATATAAAGAGTAGTACTAACGACGGAAATTTCTTAAGATTGTAATACTTTACTAATAATTAACGCGAAATAGATCAGTTTTCTAGTTTTTCTTCCAAGAGGCAAGAAAGGAAAATTTAAATTTTGCACTAAGAACAACACCCAATCCAACAAGAAAAATACAAAATGAAATTAGAATTGTCTACTCAGTAGGTATTGTAAACATTGCTGCTATTTTAGGGGCACCCTGAATACTTTAAAATTTTATTCGTTAACAGGTTGTAATTAAACTTGGCATAATTAATTGTTTCTTCTTTGAATTTGATGTTCATGATAATTGAGACAAAGTTGTATCAATTAATTATTTCAAAACAAATAGTTAAGTTAGGAACTTAAGAAAAAATCAAATGCAATGTGTATGACTATGCCTTTATTATAATAATACCTTGTAGGTATACCTTATACTATATTTATTCATTATATATTTTGCTAATAAACTTTTACTTTTTCAGGGGCGTTGACGAAATCTCAGTTTCCGGTATTTACGATATACGCACAAAAAAGCTGTCTTGGAGTAAAACCCTGCGAAAGGGCGTGGTGCATAGATCGCGTGCAGAATTATCGCCTGTCGGGCTACTCCAAAAGCCAGCAAGTGGTGAGCTCGCGCCAAGAATGTCTTGAACTTTGTCTTGGAGAAACGGACTTCGCTTGCAGGTGAGTAATCAATCGCTTCTTAGTGGTCATTATTCAAGCCCAATTACCTTCCAAAACCTATGCTATGTAGACGTATTTACAAGTAGAAGTGAATGACGGGAGCATAGCCGTCCATTAATCATCTTTTAATTGCTCATGCTACGGGTAGGTAGCAGGCAAAATGTACTGTGGCACAAAAGCACAGGAAACAATATTCTGTAAGGCAATGAACACAAAAAATTAAGTGCCAGATAAGCACCTTAAACTAGTACGTACATCCAAACTAAATTTTGGCGAAAATACTATACCAAACTATTTATAATTTTAATTTGTTAAAGCAGTATTTACTGAAAATCCAACCAGTTCTTATTTATTGTCGTGGGATAATTGGAACGTAAAGAAACAGCAAACAAATTGTAACTGTTGGCAAATAACTGACGCTTTCGAAAGTAGTGAAACATGGTGACTATACAGGCGGTTACAGACAAATTACAATCCATGACATATTAATTGCCTGAGCGCAATTGTGCATAATGACATCAATTTACTAGCAATTCTAAGACTGATAACTTGTTAAGACTAATGATGGCTCACCTACTACTTATTTCTTTGTGGCATCTGCAACTTTCCATTGCCGATATCAACGGCAATTCATGGAAGTACTACTGCTAGGTACCTATATCTTAATAATCATGAATACCAGAACGATCATATTCAATAAAAATGACTTACAATTACATTAATAGATTAATTTCGGGCTATTACAGAGCAATATATTATATCTAATTTTTAGCTACACTAATTAAAAACATTGTTTGGTACTTTTAAACTGGCAATAAATTGTGGTATGATAACATTTCTGCAAAGTTTAATTACAAAACCAACATAACTAGAAATAGACGTATTCATCCATATGATCCAAATGGGTCTAATTTCTATAAATTAGAGATATGAGTAAAATAACTAAACTCCTAAGAAGAAATAAAAGGAAAACTGAGCAAAACAGGAAACTTTTATATGGTACACTACAATTTAGTCCACTACCCAATTAAGAAGATTTATTCACATTTCCTACTTCTCGATTGCCGAAAGATAAAGGTAATGGCATAAATTGAAAATAATTAAAAGAATCTAGATTTCTGCCTGGGAATTATAAATGATAATTGCAAAAGTAATTATGCTTCAAGAAATCTTGAAAATAATACAGGTTGTTTTTAATATTATTTGTTCAACGTAAAATAATGTCTCCGCAGATAATTTCGTTTCCATTTTAATTACAAAAATTTCCCCTTAATTACGCAAACCGACAAAGTCGGATGTAATTAAGTACTAATATGCAACCTGACTGCAAACGTAATTCATGTCACTTTGATTACTGCAAATTTGATATGAGAACACTCTTATATTCTTATTAGATTATACTGAAATAGTACCTACCTATGTATGTATTGTAAACATGTAATCGAAAATGTAACAGAAATTTTAAAGATAATCATGGTCGCTAAGAAGCACCATTTCATTACAAAGTATAAAGTGCTAACTCGTAATCACTAGACGTACTTATTATTACAGCCGTAAGGTTTTGCCATTGGGTACTAACAATGCAATGTGTTTCTTTAATGACGATACTCTTAAACCCATAAGCGATAGTCACTATCTAATAAATCGAATCATCTTCACACGCATTTGACGTTTATTGCCCCTACTAGCAGCTAATAATTGCACATATGCATTCATAAAACTGCTATTAATAACAACGCTTCTCCGTGCTAAGACAAGCATAATAAGAAAAATACGTAATCATGTTTAAATTACACTAAAGTAAACAAAACCAATCTTCCGTAGTCAGTTATAACAGAATAGTCCATTTACAATTCAGGAAGTGACTACTGCTGAATAAAAGCTCTGATAACTATTATTGGACCGTTGTATCTTGGCAGTCAAGCGTTTACTACACAATTAATTCACTTTCATTATTGTAGAGAATTATTTGGAAATAATCAGTATACCTGGTTTGTTATTTAAATTTGAGAGGTTTATTATCGAAATCTTCACCACGCTATAAACAAACACTTCATAAAGTCCTACAGGAGGTGGAAGCAGAGCATTAATTGTTTAAAAAGCAACAACTGCAGTTACCAATTCGTCGGACAATAATTTCGAGTCATAATTTTCCTAATTATGCCCTATCTTACAACTTCCCCTAAATTCAGCCCAAGCACTGCGGTAATTACGTTTACAGTGATCGAGAATTTTGTTCCCTTCTTTGTTCCGGTCCTGCAGAGAAATTTACGGCCGCGATTGCAAGAACAAATGGCGCGCTTGCACTTGCTATGTATTTTCTTGTGAAATCTATTTTAACTGAAGCATTGGCTGGTATTTATTGGAAAGGGTAATAGATGTGCTCTTTGGAAAAATTACGGTCTGGCTCATAAACGTTTGTCAAGCTACGATTTATTACTCAATCTAATGTAAGCATTTTTAAACAAATGGACTTGGGCGAATTCTGATTTCTTTTATTTTTAAAATGTATTATGAAAATGGAAAAATGTGGAATTTATGAAGTTTTTGATAATTCATTAGTATTTATATTAAACAATATGGAATAGAGTTTTGTTTACTATCAGAATGCTTTCCGTATGGTTGCATAAGTGAATGGGTTCTATTTTCAAAACACTATAATTTTCGAAAAAAATAACATTAAATACCTACCCTGCATTTGTCAAAAATTATGTAGAAATTAAAAAATTGTTAAAATAACTAGCAACAAAATATTGTTTTAATACAAAGAAGACGACTAATTTTTTTCATGTTTATAAACAATTTAAGGATTTATATAGCCTTATTGATCATTTGAGTTATTCTCCATTTTATATTTTTATACTTTGACAAAAATTTATTCGTGTAGAAAATTTGAAGAATAAAGACAAACTGCAAAACCTCCTTCAGAATATTCCTCTTTGCAACTGTGAAAATAGTAAATTAGGGAAAATCAGGGAAGAATCATTCATGTCTATAGACTAACTGCATGTATAGATGTATAAACTATTAAACAAACACGCACAGACAAAACAATACATTCAACTTCAAGAGATCTCAACATTTTAGTTTAAGAGATTACAATTATATGCTAGGACCTAGGTCATTAAAATACTTGCTTATAATAACAAGATTGGATTAGTATTAGTGTTCTCGTTACAGTCGTGAACGGCCTGCTGGCGAAACAAGATATCACGTTTTAACGCATACCGTTATTGCAGTTCAAACATAAACGAAACCAGATAATTGTAAGCCGATCTGTTACGCGCAAAAACTGGATTCGATACAATAAAGATCAATGGCAAGTTTTCAATTTTTACACTTTTTGCAAGTTACACAGAAGACCGTAAACATTCCAACAAGCAATCGAAAACACGATGAGCAAATCATGTCGACGAAGCGTGTAAACGACAGAAGACGAACTTAAGTGGTGTTGCAAATAAATTACGGTATCAGTTAATTGCAATTAGTTTTGGAGCACAGACGACCACTTTGTGGACCGCTTATCGGCGTTCGCATCAACTAAGCACACTATTAAATTAGATCGACGAAAGGTCGCTGGTCAACCTCGGAAGAGAAGCAACTGTGATAATTACCAAAGTTTGGAACAGCCTCTATCCCTTTGCAGTTTCCCAGTCGAAATCAGTTCGCTGTATCTAGTATTAGCCAAGCATACGGCGACCCAATATGATTCAATTCAGTTTCAAATATGTAATCTAAATTGCTATCGCAAAAACCAACATTTTTATATCAGTATTGTCTAAATTATGACACTGTTTCATACCAAATAAGTTAAACATCAATATACAAAAGAGTTTAGTAAAAGGACGGACGTAGCTAAGCGGTAGAGTGGGCAAACTTTTAAGCTGATCTGCAAATGGCGCAAGTTCGAATCTTGCGGTACAGTTAGACTTGTTTCCTCCCCAAACGAGGCTAGACAACTACTAATAGGGGTCGGTATTTTTCTGAATAAGTTATCGATATGTATGACAGTCTGTGCATATTAGAAGGGGGGGCATATAACCTTTGTAGTTTCTCCTCCCCGCTAACCATAAGTGTAGATGAAAAAAAATCAAATATCTTCGATCCCAAGCCCAAAAGAGAATTACAAACTGCAAACTAAAATCGATTTAATTCTAAGGGTTCCTCACGAAACACCCTGTATACCGCGTGGTTGGTCATATCCCTGAACATATAAATTTTAAAAATAGGAGTTTCTGTGTTTTGTTTTTTGTTTTGATAAGCGCAGCAACTCATACTTTGAATAGATTAAAACTCCTTGTGTGGTTCAATGGGTCGTTATCAAGTTCTCATACTTTGAAAATACCTACATTTTTAAATTTTAATTTTTTGTATAAAAGCATTCAGTAGGTAGTAAGTAGTAAGTATACAATTATTTTTTAAAAAGACGACGCACGCCGCGAAACTACCCGTTCCTGGCGCGCATCCAGTGCATGCCCCGCACGTAAGCGGCAGCAGTTTAGGGGCGCCAATTTGAAGAAAATACAAATTAGTATTTTTACAATTAAATATTAATAGGTACCAATCCTTAATAGGGTGGGGAAAAATATTTTGCACGCAGGCGAGTGACCCCCCGGGAACGGGGCTGACGCGGAATATTATCCTCTTCAATTTGGTACCATTGCCGTTTTCGTTCATAAAAGTGGGGAGCAGGAATATGTATAAACGTGATAAGCAATGTAAGCAGCCTGTGTTCAGGGATATAACCAATCACACCTAAACACAAAACCTACTTCTTTCAAAGTGCATAAAAATAATATTATAAAACGCGTTAAAACAAATAAACAGAGTAGCTAACATGGTATGTGTATCACTAGATACGAGATGTAAGTTTTATATCGACCTAATAGTACACCCAATAATTCATATCTTAATTGACATAAATCCAATGTTTCCTGTGGGGGATGTATTTGAGAAATCTATAAACTAAATTATTTGAATAATATTGACAGAATCGATATTATATATTGCAACGAAGACTTCTCTGAAAATAAAGTATGTAATATACAACTAAATGACAACTTACAAAGCAATTACTTGATTAATAAATAATAAATGATCACCTTTATCCGCTCCTACTTCTGGTATTGATCTTTTCTGTTAAACAAGATTATTCATGCAGAACGGTACCCGCTAGGTATGTGAAGGGATAAAATAATACCAACTTAACATTAGAATTTAATTAATATTACGATGTTGTTTACAAACTTGCCTTATTAAAGCAAAGTATTATATGTTTCTGTTGATATTTCTGTCATACCATTGAATATTATGGTCATAGGTACCTACAGTTTGAACACTGACTGCAATTTATTATTCAGTGTAGTATATTCGAGTATTTTGATTTTTGTTAATTTTTGGGGCATAGAGTGTGGACACATTTGTCACCATATTTGACTCATGTGTTTATAGGATAGGTAGGCGACTGTCAAAAGTAATAACTACCTCGTTTTAGTCATTATGGCTTCGTTAAAAATTATCAACTTTCTAACTTCATAAAATCGTAAGTAATCCCTTGTTGGTTTCTTAGTAAGCCTTATCTATACCTGTTATTAAACTGCGTAATACCTATTTGGCTATTAACTTTTAACACGTTTTAGATGTTCTATCTGAATTTAAGTTTATTATGTTACTAGAATATTGTGCACACGAACTGTATAAGGCAAAATTCCCTAGAACATGCACATCATGGCACCCCCCCCATGGTGGAGTAATTTCCTTAGTAACGCGGCCAAATAATCAGCAGTCCATTTTAAATATAAATTCGTGGCCAGTTTTTTGAAGTTCAGCGTTCACATGTTAGGGCAGAGCATTAATTGTCTCTTCAGTACAAGACCTTAGCCTCCTATTCGCAACTCTACGCATATCAAAATAAATATACACACTTCCCTAGCATTACTACTATTTTTCTAAAAAAAAAAAAAAACGAGTTAACGAGATTTTTCACGAAACTAGTATCTCACCCATTCTCGAAGTTTCTGAACAAGAAGATAGGATTCCATTATAAATGCCTGTGTGAAAACCATTGTAGTGAGTATTTAATAACATAATAAAATAATAACAGTTTCGAAACTAAAGCAAAAATTAATTTTATGATTTAAAACCATCCCTTATACCGGGTGCCCGGTCTCAAAGGTGTACATAGGGATTTAACATTGTATTGAACGTTTCTGCTGATTCCTGCTCGCCAATTGAACTTACAGGAATGGTAATGGTATTAATTGAAAGGTAAAATGATTGCGCTTCAAATGGCGTTAGTCATAAAATTAAATGTGTTATATTTATTTTAAAATAACAATTTAAAATTTTACGATTTTTAAATATGACGTGCCATGATTTTTAAATTTTTTACAGCATTTGTCAAAAATTTGTTAAATTAGTTGTCATTTACAGAAATCCACTAATTTATGCCAACTAATTATCAATTTTTTTGACAAATGCTGTAAAATTTGAAAATCATGGCACGTCATATTTAAAAATCGTTATTTTAAAATAAATATAGCACATTTAATTTTATTATTGGCGCCATTTGAAGCGCAATTATTCTACCTTTCAATTAATACCATTACCATTCCTGTAAGTTAAATTGGCGAGCAGGAATCAGTAGAAACGTTCAATACAATGTTAAATCCCTATGTACACCTTTGAGACCGGCCACCCGGTATATTCTAACTTGGTAATAACTAATAAGCACCTCATTGACTGTTGCTGGATATTTACATTTACAGGTAGTACAATATAAGTGTTTATATTATAATATAATATTACAGAATATCAGCAGAAGAAACATTTGGTAAAAATAGATTATTATTACGTTCTGAACATTTTGTATTTTTTGGTTAAACTTCCTCGTTTCGTTCACCCGTTATTGTACCCTCAAAAATTTTGCCATCTCCGTTCCTAGGACTATTTACCCCCCCATGTTTTCCTAAGCTGCAACATTATAGCAGCTCATTTTCTAAATGTAGTATATCAGACTAATCTAGTATGAAAAGGTCTTGAGAAGGTATTCTAATGACCGCAATTCGCCCTGAAATGAGGAATTTATGATAAAATAGTAATGTAGGAGTAGTTGATAAAAGTTAGCATTATACATTACCATATTATATTGCGCATACATCAAGGTGTCAGTTCCATTATTAGTAATTTACATTTAGATATCTCAATTACAGCTTGAAAATAATTAGTACCATTAAAATTATACACCATCTTTATACCCGCTTACTCTTTCATACGACGAAAGAAATTCCTGCATACATCGTCAATTAACGATATGACGAAGGTACACACACATCAAGTTGTAGAAAACCGCTATGAATACACCGGACCGCGTACCTGGTTCATTATGAAAATATTTAGAATGCTAGTGTATTAGATAATCACTATTGCATATCTACATGTCCGTAAGAAGTTACTTGATCTCTGTAAAAAATAAAACTGTAATTTAGAATTAACTACGAATTCGCATGATCGTGGGAATTGTGGTTAAATGATTTCCGAAAAGTAATGCATTGTATCTGAAGTTATAACTATGGTGGTTAAGTGGATAAGAGGCCACTTAGTAACCAAGGTTCCAATCTCAGTTTCGTCATGCGTGTTTGTCTATCGTCTTGGATTGATTGTTAGACCACAGCTAGATATTAACTAATACAAAAAGTTCGGTTCTACCTCGTCGATTATAGAAATCAAGTATCACACAACCAAATAAATTGAGTAACCCTGTTGTCACATTTTGATTATAGATCACAATTAGAATTACAATTTTTTATTGTTAAAGAAGTATTCCGTCTGCGATTGGTAGTAAGGTTAACTGAATGTTTAAGTTCAGAGACGATAAGTATGTGTGCTCGTCATTGAAAATGATGATCAACTTGGATATGTAAATACAGCAAATATAATTGCAAATATAGAATGTCAGACATTTGCTTTATTACATTACAGCTGCCACCAAATGATTTACGTAAACCGTTTCTGTTAATCTTTTTACAAATTAATTGGCTGAATATCGTGTACTTCAATGGACTAGTAGGTATAGGCAACCGACATTTCAACAACACCTCTTATACAGTATTCGCTCTTAGAACGCAATTAATTAAGTTTACTTGTCAGATAATGGTCGATAATAAAACAGAAGCGAACATACCTGTACGCCAAGAACTTCCGATACATGCATAAGTATTTATATGTTCTAATAAGTGTTTGTCTTCAAATATCAATTATAAAATTATTGTGGGTATATACCGAAAAAAAAAACACAGAATAATACCGTAGTTCAAAATAATGCATAAATAATTATATTATTGCACATTGCAAATACATACATTTATTTCAATTCTGTATTGACTTAAACAATATGAATGTATTAATTTTTCGTTATATACGTATACATAGAAGTATCATTGGGGTTATATACTTTGTTATAATATTTGTTTTCAAGCCTTAAGTAGATGAGCATGGCTGAGTTGTTTAACAGGCACCGTAATTTCATGAATTTTCTTCGAAATTAGAATAAGAAATTTAAATTTCATAAATATTACTTTACTGGTTATGGTTCTATAGTGGAAAACCAAGTGAATTTTAATCAAATTAAGCGATTACACTGTAGCAATTTGTATTACCTTCGGTTAATTAAATTAGAGAGCTTCAACAGTCGCAATTGCCAAAATTTATTTGTCGTTTCAATTTTCTTGCAAACAGTTAGCGTTAATTAACTTAACAAAAGACAATGTGTAGCGGTTTAGAAACTGTTAGTAATATTGTTCTAATTAGGTCTGAATAATTTTATTTTCTACGTAAATGCAATTTATTTTCTATTACGTATTCAATAACTTTGCGAATGGTAGTGGCAGGAAGCAGGATTTTGCCATTCATCTTAAACCGTCTTTAAACAACAAACATTAATTACAAACCACGTATCCTATAAATTCTTAGAGCTAATCCTTAGCGAAACTTCACGTTAATTTCTGTAATTTATTAACTCTTTTTTTAGTTACTCAATGAATCGACCATAGTAGAGATAATCAGATGCATTTGAATTGCAAATATCGGTACGATATTTACGATTTCAAAGAAAATAAATGTAAATTAGCTGTGAATTTAAACACCTAATGCAGAACAGCGAGTGAAGAGTGTAATGTGGCGTGTAACTTAGATTCTTAAAGCTCCATGTCTAGGCCGCTAAGTGATTGCAATTGCGTTGGCATTGCAACGTACATATCAATGTTCTCAAATAGATAGTCATCGTGGGAATACTGAAATAGTTGCAATTAAAAGTTAATAATATAAATTATTAATCTATAGTGGATCTTTATAAGGACAATATACAAATGTCTTCACGTGCATTATCCATTTCAACATTTACATTAGCAATTCGCTATGAATAACCCTCTCCATGTTATAAATTACTATTTGCGATCTGATAGCCTTATGTGATCGATAACCTTTTCACCCGTTAACGGCCAAAAATTTTCAGTTGTAGCTCCTCGACTGCTTCTAGGCTAGTCTAAGTTGCATCATTTACTTACCAGTAATTGTTACTTCCTCTTGGAGAAGTAATAGCAGATTTAACGGTTAATTTACGATCGGTGTTTTTACAAACATAACTTGCCACCCAGGATATATATTTTCGTTATTACTTGCATGAATGAGTAATAGGATAATGGAAGGTACTTTTATGTAATCAATGAGTTATTATTAGTAACTAGTATTCGGAAGTAAACTATTGTACAGTCGAGTACCTACAGCAGTCATATTTTTGAACATCTGAAACCCGTTTAGAGTTTCTAAAGATTTTGTGCTAAAAGATTTTTATAATTCGTTTAATTTCTAAAACCAGTCTCCTAGGATTTTGTAATGTCGTTTTATAACGTTTTTAATTTTGAAGCTGACGAACCAGGAACATCAAATTAACAAGATAGACGCTAACGTCACATATGCTGGTCCAATCGCATTTTAGCAAATTCTGTAAACAAATTAAAATTTATTTCGCGACGGCAACGTTCCAGCCTGCCGACAAGTTAATTGCAAGGCAAACCAAATAACCGTTAAGTAAATTATGGTAAAATATTTATACTGAAATAAATATTTAATTGTTATACGATAATATTTTAAACGGAGTAAAATAAAGGTTTTTTATTCATTTGTATCTGTCCTACACAGGATGTTCGGAAATCTTGGATTATATAATATAGTCGACGGTTGAAACGTCACAACAAACACTGAAGATAGGTTCATTTTAACTGGACGACATGGAATAAAGTAAAAGCTTTGCAATTTTTGTAATATTTCCTCTGTTATAATTTTGTCTTGTTTTCGGTTAGGTTGTTAGGTATCGCCGATTTTAAACAGTATACTTGATTAGATCCGAGTTTCTTTATTTAGCTAGAGATTTTTGAGAACCTGAACAAATCCAAAAATGTTTGGTCAAATCGAAAACTCCCAGGGGTGTGGAAGATCAGTTTTATCGTAGAGTAGTACCGTTCCGTATCTGTAAATTTCGAAACACTCCAAAAGAAGGCTCAATCCCGATTCAAAATTAAAGCAAAATTAAAGTAGGTAAAGTCAGTAGGTATTATCAGAAACGTGTTCCTAATAAAAATAATTCTGAATATTTTTAGCTCAAAATAGTTAACCACTTCAACTGGTGTTTTGATAATACAACAGCAGAATTTACTTGAGAGTAAGTACTAAGAACTAAAATAATCGCCTTGTGCTACCTTAGCTAAAAGGTACGCTAAAAGGCATGAACTTGCAGCATCGAATTGGTTGCAGTTATTTTAAATATTTAATTTTTGATAATAAAAATTTGCTAATAGAGTTACGTTTTATCAAGAACTTTGTAACTATTTGCAACAATACCAGCGATGTGTTGTAACGTTAGTTTAAATAGGTACATGCATGCACCTATGTTTTTGGCAATTCAATATTCTTAGACGTTGTAAGTCTGCTGTTGACAGGCCCAACAACTTTGAAACGACGAAATTTATCACTGCAATAGGCAAAGCGTTAAGAATATTCTAAAAGCTTTATAGAGACCGACGCGTTATTAAATCGCTTTTATACAGCTGATTGAAAGGAGTGGATAGATGGAAGATTCAATCTGATAAATGGGGCAATCCCGGGAGTCTTTCACCTTGGAGAGTGCAATAAAGGCAGCTACAACGATGGGGTTCCGTATATAACTCATCTCCATACAATGAACTTACAGACACACGCTAGTGCATGTCATATAACGTAACACTAATTAGTAATTATCTCTCATCAAAATGTTAATCTAGTGCATTGTTAAAGCATACTTAAGCGTAATAGATGCTGCAGCGATGGCAAAAACGAATTGCATTCAATTAAGGCGCCCGCTGGAGTAATTGGTGTATTTAGTGGCCGCTAACGCTTAATGGTGCATGTAAGTCGCACTCTTATATAAAACTATATTCATCTTCTCAATTTTAAAAAGGAAAACAATCGCAATCAGGAAGCAATGTCTAAAATATTTCGCTAAGCATATAGGATCTGATTTAATAAAACCTGACAAGATAATCTCAGTAATAGTACCGTAATTTATTACTACAAGAATTTATTATATTTTCAAAATGTAATGAATGAATGACTATTATTATTAATGCTAGTAGGTAGCTGAAAAAATTTATCAGAAAGAAATAAATGTATCCTAAATGTGTAATAAGGACTGATAAATTAGTTTGACGGTAAAGATTAAAATAGGAACATTATTTAGTAAATCTCACTTTCTTCAAAACAAACTACGTAACACTGTAAGCGAAGCTTCACGTTCTAATAAATTAGCTAACGGTTAACAACGAATGAATGAAAGTGAAAATTTACCATATCATTTTCGATTCAACTCATTCATTTTCGTTACCAGTTATAACTTCAAACTTAATAAAACCTTTCAAGAATATTTTTTAAAAATATTATACAGTTATCCGAGAGGTTACTCAGACTCACGTGAGATACGCTCGGTACTTGCCAGATGCATTCAGACGCATTTCGGGGTACTTTGCAGCGTGCACTGCTTACAAGTTAACGGATATTATGTTAATTTCTTAAAATTCCTGTTCCAACAAAACGGTAAATTTAGCAAGTACAAAAGGAAGGTAATCGGCGAGCGACTCTTAATTACAGAGTAGTCTGGCAATCTATATCAGATAAACGTGAACAGAAGATAAATTCAAGATTACGGTGACCTGGAAAAACAGCCAATTTGACAAATTTGTAAAAGTAAAATTAAAGTATTCTTTAAACGTCGATCACCAAAAACTAAGGCCGTCGATAAATGATAACCCAATATTATTAAATTATATTATCGTAGATTATTAAAACTCGCTGCGCCATTAAAACAGTGTATAACTTTCTCATCAAGAGTATGAATTATGTAGTAGTAGTATAATTGATAGTTTTGATTTTTTTGTTGTGGTCGTCGCAGGCAAGCAGTCGTAATGCTTGCGATCACTACATTGGTAGACTATTAAAGATAGAACCAAAGTCATACCGCTCAAACGCTTTGATATATTAATTTTAAATTTGGAACACTTCAATACCGCCTTATTTCGCATTTTATAACGTAAAAAATTTGTGACTCGTAGTACTTTCTGTGTCCGGCCGCCATCTTCAATTTTTTTAAATAGTAATAGGGGTAATACAATACATCACTAGAAGTATTAATTCTATCTCTTTCTAATCATGTTAAATTTGTATGAGGCTACATGAGAAAATAATGCAGAAAAATTAGGAAAGAGTTTGTCTTTTGCTAAGGAGGCTATTTATTCTATGCTGTCAATCTAGGTAACTTTGCATTAACGGAGCGTCAAAATTAAACAAAAAACGATCAGTAATTATTTAGAAGACGACAGTAGGTAACGAGAGATCAATAAAAAACAACTAGGGTAGGCTGTGAAATTGAATTATTTTAAATTGGTACTGTAGCCATATTCACAGAATGACATTTCTGACATGAAAATTTAAAACTGAATGAATACCATTTTTTCAAACTTGAAATGTTTTCACCGAATCAAATAAAAAACTTAAAAATTCAGACAAGAGCGTTCAGTTTTAAATTTTCATGTCAGAAATGTCATTCTGTGGATGTGGCTACAGTACCAATTTAAAATAATTCATATTCACAGACTATCCTGGTTGGTTTTTTATTGATCTCTCGTTACATTGTCATAGTTTTATTATAGAATTTGTTGTACAAAGCTTTTAAGTGGTACGACTTTGCGATTAGTTCCATCTTTAATAGCTACCTTGTATAAGCGCATTGCTAAGCATCACAAAGCGAGACTGCAAGTTCGAATCCAATACGGGGGGGGGGCGGTATTTTTGGCAGTGTGCAGCGTAGAGAAAAAATCAGTATTTTTTAATAAGGCTGTTCTGCCACAAGGTCATATGATCTTTATAAGTGAATGGGTTTCATACTGTCCTAAAACAACATTGATAAATTAGAATTATTGAAATAGTTTTCTATTGTTGCTATTCTATATAGTGTATACCTGCGTGCATTTCCCTGAATATCGTTATCGTATGTAGCTGTAACTTCCTTGGTTGACAATTATTAATTCTCAGTTGGTTTTTTGGGTGTAACTAAAGTGGCTGTATGATGGGTCTAATAGCTTAATGGTTATGTTTTTCAAAGCATGGTTTCACTACAGTTCGCAATCTGGAGAATAACAAAAAAGTAATAAATTGTTGTACGTATATTATTCTTTATGGTATTCACAACCATCATTGTAGCATGCAGATGAATCAATGCATTCAAGTGCGTGGTATTGTTTGAGGAATATGCGGCGTCAGGTCGATGCACCCCAGAAGCGTTAAAGCTGTAAACCGAATACCTGGATGGATAGTTCAGCGGGCATCACCTAACTGTCCCATCAATTACTATCACAGTTTGAAGTTTGTCTGCTATTTGTGCTTCATAATGTTTACTGCTAAATTAAAAGAAATTGTAAAACCTCTGAATTATTACATCTACAATACGATTTAGCAGTGTAACTCCGATTTGCAAATTAAACGATACAACCTTTCCTGAAACACCGATTAGGTAACGATTTAACGTCAGGCAATATTAAGAATACAAGTCGTTTAGTGATTGCATTTAGCAAACAGTGTCTGTCCAATATGCTGCATTGTCGAGAACGTGACTAGCAGTTAAAGGCAGCCTGTGTGGCTCGTCATCGCAAGACGGTGACACTAAACACACACGTTTTGCATCTCAAACAATACAACCACCCCGGCGGTTCCGAGCGAACAATCTGCCCGATACGGCTGATTACCTGCACATCTCGCGTACTATCTCGAGAATGGAGTCGTTATAACATAGAAATCGCCACCACTCAACTGAATTGAAACACCAAGCCCATCGCAACCCGTTGCTTATTATTTTCTCGACGTGATCAAACAAACACATATTGTACTTAATATCTACAAATAATTCAGTACCTAAACACAGCCAGATAGAATAGAAATGGAGACGCTTTTTATAAAGTTGCAATAAACAACAGCAACATTAGTTCTTACACAAGCTAACCATCACCACGGAATCAGTAAACAATCAAATCAAATAGGTACAGCGCTATACCAATCAGTTTTTACAATGTTTCTATTTAGATTCCCATTATTTATTTGATTATAGAATATAGCAATCAAACCAACTTTTTATGGCTTTCTGCTTCTAGAAACGCCGTTTTCCTCTTCTTCTTTACGAACGTTCGTGTCGAAACCGAGTTATATAAAATTGGCACGTCGAAAAAGCAAAGCTGAAGCACGAACTTTCACTTGTTTGGCAATGTTTACATTTTATAAGATTCTATGCATATACGAATATAACAATTCCGCAATAGAAAAGTCTATAACAATCGCTCCACAATATATTAACATGTGAAGGTGGGTGAATTCAATTCCCGTTCACTATAATTTCCATTGTGTTGATAATTTAGAATAAACAATGATCTAATGTTATTACCTTAGTACATGAGATCTCCCATAAACCACTAATTCGAGATTGTAGGCTAGTACCCTAAACAATAATAACATTTTGAATACTAGGAGCACAACCCCCTACCAACAAAATATTTAAGTAAAACCCTAAATACGTATTTCGGCAGCCAAGCTACCATCCTCAGTAGGAAAACTAATAAACTTAAACTATCTAAAGTAACTACGGTGTGAGGAAAGAACCAAGTCAACAATGGAAGTCGAATGCTAAATGACAGATTTGACCGATTACGGTAATGACTTTACTAAACGAATTGAATCGGAGTTTGGAATTGGTCCATTGTCTGAGTTTAAAAGATAGCCCCTATTTTTAAAAATGTGAATCCTCTCGTAACAATTTAATTCTTTAGTTGAAGACACGTCCGTTAACAATTTTAAATCTTCAAACTGCTCCCACTGTAATCGTAAATATATTGGGCAAACTAAACGTAACATTGAAATTAGGTTTTCCGACGACTACTATGAAATGTGACCAAATTCGCACCGTTTACTGTTACTGAAAATTGTATATTTCGCATGGCAACGAAACTGTGTGATATGAGCGTGTGCAATATATTTCACACGCTAGACGATAAAAAATAGTTGGCCACTTTGAAAATCGTCATTCATTTTATTAAAAATTAAATATTGAAACGTCAAATTGTAGCAAATGCAACGAAGTGCAGTACCTACTAACCTGTTACTAGCCGAATTTTTATTAAGAAAATTGGTAAATTGTAATAAATAAAAGAGGTAAATACATTTAATTCACATAATTTTATATTTTATTTAGTTTTGCTGTTGATATGGACGATATGGATGATAAAATGTTATAATTCATTAATTTTTTTATTTTGCTATTTTTAAAACAGAATTAAGTGGTGGTCGGAAAAGTTGTGGTCGTCGGAAAAGTACAGTGTACAACTCGTACTGAATGGATATTTCAGCACTAGTTATACAATATACTATTAAATAACATGTAACTCACTTCAAAAATCACAGATTTGATAAATCGAATGGTATAAAAATTGAAGTTTGAAATTGTTACGAGAGTATTCACATTTTTTGAAAGTAGAGGGGATCTTTTAAACTCAGACAATTGGCCAATTCCAAACTCCGATTTAATTCATTTATTAATAAAGTCATTACCGTAATCGGTCAGATGTAACCGGATGTAACGAACCTTTACGGGAATTTACTATACAGTGTGGGTATTTTCAAAACCGAACATAGGAGAATTACATTGTAGCTAACCTTTATATAGATTCCTGCTCGCCATTTAAACCCACAAGAATGGTAATGGTATGAATAGAACGACAAAAATACAGCGCATGCGATGGTACCAATAAATATTGGTACTTAGTTACCTTTTTCTGTAAAACAAATTGTAAAATAAAGCTATTGTGAAATAACATAGGCTGTTATGACTGTCAACTTTTTTTTATCTGTCAATTAAATTATTTGACATCAGTCATAAGTTTCTATTAATATCAGATATGAATAATAACGCGTATTCAGTCGAGCAGAGGGTTTTGCAATTCTCCTATGTTCGGCTTTGAAAGTACCCACTCGGTATAAGCTTTTCTCTTTCTATTTTTTAGACTTCAATTGTTGACTTTGTTCTGAGGTTTTTCCTCACACCCACACCGTAGTTACCTACCAAAGTACCTTGGTAGTTACTTTAGATAGTTTAAGTTTAGTAGTTTTCCTACTGAGGATGGTAGCTTATAGCTGCCGAAATACGTATTTAGGTTTTACTTAAATATTTTGGTGGTAGGGATTTGTGTTCCTAGTATTTATACTTAAACCACCGTCTCCAATCATTTCACTAATATTTTGAAACAAACAGGTTTTATATACTTACCTACACGTACAGTCAGCGACAAATGTTTTCACCAGTCTTGTACCACTGTAACCCGCTTTATTGAGAAATATAACACATTTCTATATTTCATTTCATCTTGTAACAGTGTTACCAACATACCTTTAAAAAACAATAAGAACGACGTTATGGTACCTCTTATATTTCTCACAAAAACGTGTTCAGTGGTATCATACTGGCGAAAACATTTGTCGCTGACTGTACATAACGTGTGTTGTTTTTATTATGATAGAAATTAAAAATGTCTTAGAATCAGTGCAGAATTTAATCGAATTTAACATTAATTTACTTTCACATTGAAATTACCAAGTTAAGTAATGGTTCCATGTACTTTTCAGCGGTAAGATGAGAGATATTGTCCGAAAATATAATTATTTTCATTGATTAATATCTTCTCGATAATGATGTAGCTTGAAGGCATCGTAATTTACGAGCTGTTCCTGCGAGCAGTAATCCTCTTCTGTTTGCAAAAAGAATATCGTAAGATAAGTATAACTGCTGTAAGCTACCAATTTCAAAATTTCCGCAAACCCGTCCGTTACAATAAGTTATAGATGTAATCACTCGAGGAAATGAATAAATCCTTATTTGCAATATTCTTTTATTGCTGTCACGAAGATGGCGTTCTAGAAAACCCAATTACGTAGGCGTAAATTCAATAATAAATCAATCCTATTAGGTATAAGAGAATTTGTGGCAATTGCGTAGCCGGCGGTGTATTTCCATATCGCACAATCAATCCAATTTAGAATGGCACTTCAATACCTTTGCTTATATTGTACTACGCAAACGGAGTTTATATGTACATGCTGCAGCAGTTCCACTAAGCGACTAAGCAGTATATAAATATATATTCAGATTTCTACGAACCAGATAACTTCTTTCTTCACATACCTAACACAATATTATAATACCTAACTATTTTCAGAAATTCATTTTTTACTATAACTGAAAATTTTGCGTGTCTGAAAAACAATATACAGTTCTACATTTTTAAATACTTCTATATTTTTACACCATGTCAATTTGTGGTAGGTTACGCAGAAAATATTTATGATGCCCAAAATTAACGGAGATAATCTTAGCTGATTCAACTAATTATATGCATGTCATGTTAGATCAAGGTCTCGCTATACGGAACCCATCTCTGTTCTGAGCAATTATTATACATCCAAACGACCAAAGACATTTTTATCGTGATAAACATCGCATTGGCACGGCATCTTCCTGCCGCGGAAGAACAGAATCAGGGTTTGAATATGCGCACTACCGATTCAAAGACAGACACAAGACCACCCACGCCAGTTACTATTAGACAAAGTGTTTCAAAAGCTCCATAATTTAGGATCACAATGAGAAGTATAAAGTCGATCCGCAATTATTTTGGAATGTACTTCTGAAAACATTTCAATTAAAAATGACATTGCCGAACGCATATAATACCATCTACATTGTATTAGGAAACTAATCTTAAACTAATGAAATTTTGCAAACGTTTAATTGATATAGGTAAATTTTATATCAGCAGAATGAAAATTTATCTCGACATTTAAAGAAAGTTCTAATCAAAGATATATTTTAATTCGGGCTAAAGGGCCTGCCATCGTATATAAAAAAACACAAAATAAAAGTATTTAATAGCATACCAACTTTACACTTTCAACTAATGAAAAGTTACAAGGAAAACATACGCGACCGATAACAGGTATTTTATAGCAAGCAGTCGCTTACTCCCAACATGGAAGATACTAACAGGTTCGCCTCAGAAACCGCAAATGGGAGAGACAATGAGACGTTTATCGGAGTATGTTTATAGCTGATGCCAGGCCGTAACATTTGCAACCAAATGGTAATCGACACGAAACTAGTGGCTAGAAGTTGACTGTGTAGCGTATCAATCTACAAACCATTTCATTTATGTGAATATTTTTGAAAAACCAACCGACGCAGTTTTAAAACACAATCTGATCACATTGTCATTTAGCAGCTGAGAAAACGAGCTAATAATCAACTCTCAGGGGCCTGTATAAACATATAAATTATAGTGCAGAAATATGAAGGCTGCATGAATTTATACAGAAAATAGACAGATAAAAATTAATCAGTATGTTGGGCGCATTTAACTTATGTACCTAGTAGGTACCTACTAATTAGAATTACGTAAGGAACATTTGCATTTTAGCTAGCACCTCATCTTTCCTTATTAAACGTGTTAACAGTTTTACATGAATATAGGACATACAGGGTGGTGACTTGAGCAACGCAACATAGGGATTTCAATGGTAAATTCTTAATGTTTAATTATTGGCTCCCTTAATTATTTCAGAGCAAAAGTGTGTAGAGGTTTTATGTAGAGAAAACAATTCTGCATCTGTTCATACTATTATTTATAATTTATTTTTCCATTTTCCGGAAACGTAGAAATAGAAGAAATTAAAAATGGTCTTTTTAAACAAATCAGTGATGCCTTGGAATTATCTAAACAATCAACATTCGCATTTACATCTGTCATTACGGTTTGAAGTTTATAACCGGTTATTAAAATCTATTATTTTTAAAATGTATTCAATGAAAGAAAAAGTAGAAATGATAAAGTGCCTTGTTTAGCGTAAAATATGTTCCTATTACCTACTCGTTTCATTGCTTTAAAAAGAAAAAAAATGTAATGAGACAGAAATGTCAGTGCGTTTGTTTGATTTTATAATTCCATGGCATCAGTGATTTTTTTAAAAAGACCATTTTTAATTTCTTCTATTTCTACGCTTCCGGAAAATGGCAAATTGTAAATAATAGTATAAAAAGATGCAGAATTTATTTCTCTACAAAAAACCTAAACACACTTTTGCTCTAAAATAATTAGGGGAGCCAATAATTGAACATTAAGAATTTTCCATTGAAATCCCTATGTTGCGTTGCTCAAGTCACCACCCGGTATATAGAAAAAGTTATCGCCCAATTAAAAATTGAACTCACTCGTAACTATTTTAGTTGACAAAGAATGCGCATACCAGCACCGACATCTGTTTTTTATGGTGCACCAACATTTCCCTTTCTTTTAGTTTAATTAATTATTTAATGAACTCAACACAAATATCAGCAATTTAAACTATTTCTGATTTAATGCAGTTTAACTGGAATCCATATAAAATCGGTGAGAAGCTTATTATTTTCCTTGTAATGTTAAATAAGAACTGGTAGAGATATTCACGTATTTAGTTCATTCAATTATTTTACTCCTAGGGCAATCTGACCCATCGACGCTGTTTTTAAGATAACAATTAAAATTAGATAAACTTGTACAATGGAGATATAAAAGGATGTTACACGAAAAAGAATACTTAATATGAATTTTACTCAAAGAATTACAAATATTTTTAACATAAACCCCAACGTAACCTAAAACAAGATGGTTTCATAGCATTTCTATACTACAATTCCATTTAATTCCGCGGGTACAAAATGCCATCTGTTTTCGTTTCCTAGGCAACCACTGTGAATTTCATAAACGTTAGACTTTTGCGTAATTCTAACCTATGACTGTGCCTATGAAGCTAGAAAGAGACAGGTATAACCATAATCGTGTGCAGTGGTTCGGACGTGGTTCGGACGAGCCGTAAAATTGCACTGTGCTTGAGTACAGGAAGAAATGATTGGAAAAAAAATCACAAAAGTCAGTGGCTCGATTTATAGGTTGAAAACTATTGATATGTTTACATATTTATTAAATAGAAAACGTACAAAAGTATATAAGTAATTAATTTACTATTAGATGGTTATCATCACTGAACAAATAAAATGCGCAATTTGTATTCTATACCATTAATTTCGTATATTTAACCGATAATAAAGATTAATATCAGCAAATGCAAAAAGTTGTGTACCTACCGTGAAACATTGTTTATCAATTCTAATAACTCAGTCAATAATACAACCATCGCATTTTTTTTTTCAATTTAGTACTTTTCTAATAACGCGTCAGGTGTTTTATGTTGTGGAATTCATAAAGAAGAGAAAGGGAACTGCTGGAAAAAGATATTAAATGCAGATGGCATTGTGATATAAAAGAAGTTTCCTAATAAAAATAATAGTCTCTAACTCCATGATCTCCAAACAAAGTTTAGAAATAAAATTTAAAACCGAGGAAAATTACAAGAATACAGTATAATAATATATTCTATTACCTTTCTTTAAAGGTGCTCAAAATAAGATGATCAATCGGAAACCATAAACGATATAGGTCAGGTCTTGGTCAGGTTAATAATTAGAAACAAATTTATTTAGAGAGGCAGAAATTGAATTGTTTAAATCAAAATTGTTAAGGTTAATGCACGATTGGCGCATTTGAGCTTAAAATGATTAATTATAATAAATTATTGACGATTTCTAAATCACGTTTTTTTCTAATTTAACCAAATATGTATCTCATACGCTTCCCGAAATACTCGTGGTAATCAATCATCTTATGTTGGACATCCTGTGGAACATAATATGACTTCGTCTATTGATTTCATAGATGTTTTATATCAAAAATGTAATATGTTTATTACAATCCAAGTAAATTGAGTTGTAATAATCGATGATTCGTAACTGGTCGGAATATGTTGTAAACCAGTTATTTGTATAGTTTATGTATGGTAAAAGAATGTCCTAGTAACTAATACCATATAGTAATATTTAGTAAAGTCTGCAACATCGACTAGTAGTATGTGAATAACTGCTGTATAGAACCTGTCTGCTTGAAAGCTAAAACGATGCTTTACTACAAATCCAATACACAACTTATTTATAAACAAAAAACATGTTGCGGTCTATTAACTTTGAAATAATAGTGAACATTACCTTAAGTGCTCATGTATCTCCGTCTACACATGTAAAGCACGGTCTAGTAGAATAAATGGATTGCTTGACAACGCATATACATTTTCAAGTTGTAGAATTAGACTAACGGCTAACAAATGCTTTTATTTTCATTTTCTTTACAGATCGTCAAGCTACAATAACGCCACAGGTGAATGTGATTTATCGAATATGGACCGTATTACATTAGCCGGAAGTAACGCATTTCAACAAGCCGATGGATACGAATACATGGAAAATAACTGCGTGGAAGAACCAACAAAACTTTGTGAATTCAAGAAATTAAGTGGGCGCATCCTAAAAACCGTGGACTCTGTATATCAAGACGTTGGTTCTGTAGACGAATGTCGCGAACTGTGTTTGAACTCTCCTTACCGCTGCCACTCATACGATTACGGAGACACCGGTGAAATGGTCTGTCGTCTCAGTCATCACTCAAGAGCCACTTTAGCAGATATACAGGTATAAACATTATTATTACGAGATTTATTTTCTTATTCAAGCATCTCTTCTTTAACAGAGTATTTGTCGAACCGCTTACGTGTTATTTGCTTTTCAGGATCCATATCTTGATGTTCCTGAAGCGGCTACCTACGAACTCAGTTCTTGCTACAACGTAAGCATCGACTGCCGCTCTGGAGATATGGTAGCTCGGATTCAAACTAGCAAATTGTTTGACGGCAAGATCTACGCAAAAGGTAGCCCCAACTCCTGTGTAAGGGACGTTAATAACAGTCTCGAGTTTGAACTACATATGGCATACGATGATCTTGAATGTAACGTTAGAAAGAATGGTCTTGGAAGATACGTGAATGATGTGGTCATACAGCATCATGACAAAATAGTAACCAGTTCCGATTTAGGACTCGCCGTCACCTGCCAATATGATTTGACCAACAAAAGTGTTACAAATGAAGTTGACCTGGGAGTACATGGGGACATTCAACCAGCCCTCTCTGAAGAAGTTATTGTTGATTCTCCAAACGTAGCAATGAAAATCACAGACCGGAATGGCGGAGATGTAATGCCAACTGCGGAAGTTGGTGATCCTCTGGCTCTTCGTTTTGAAATTATTGATAAGAACAGTCCCTATGAAATCTTTGTACGAGATTTAGTGGCTATGGATGGTGTCGATTCTAGTGAAATTGTACTTATCGATTCGTCCGGTTGTCCAACAGATCACTTCATCATGGGTCCAATTTACAAATCTATCGATTCCGGAAAAGTAAGTAAATCCGTTATGACATAACAGAAAATTAAAACTAATACTGTATTAATTTAAAGGTACTGTTGTCTCACTTCGACGCATTCAAATTTCCGTCCTCCGAGGTGGTACAGTTTCGTGCTCTAGTGACTCCTTGTATGCCTACTTGTGAACCGGTTCAATGTGACCAAGAAGAAGAATCCAGCGGAGAACTTCGCTCCGTTATTTCCTACGGCAAGCGCAGAAGACGTCGTTCCACCGGCGAAGCAAATGACGATATGATTTTAGTGCAATCGATACAGATTACGGATAAATTTGGTTTTGAACGCGATATGAACACGAGCAGTAGGTCTATAGGAAGTGAAGCGGTATTCATCCCCAACAACGAACCGGGTCTTTGCGTTAACATGGCTGGTTTAATAGTTGCCGGAACCGTCTTTCTAGCCGCACAATTAGCCGTAATCGCGGCCTGGACCTTCATTTGGCAAAGGCGACGGTTAGGACATAAATTGCATCCTGATGGAATGTCTGTGAGCGTTAGTTTGCCGTCCGGGCTAAGTGGTAGCCGTACAGATAGTCTTTGTAAACTATACGATGCCGGATATGCTCACTCTCGTAGATTTTAGAATAGCGGAATCGTAAAATCGATATCGACTTTCCCAACAAATTATCTGCCAATCGTGTGTGATAGCTATATTTATATAAACGAAATTATATACGTTCATTCCCTATTTAGCTATTTATATGTAGTAAATGAGTACCGAGTGTCCGATATACGCAAAATCATTCTGATTAAACGACTTCGTGATGTATACCGCTAAAATCGCGCGTTATATACCTGTACTCGTTCAAAGTCTGCTTATCGCAATGCATGACAAACGCCAGGCTTACAGGTGTTCTAAGTTTATTTGAACTATAATTACCCACGTGTAACTGTAAGGAAAGTAAGACCCAATGTCATATAATCCGCTGCAGTTTTATGCTTTTTCCTTAGTTAATTCAGTATCGAAGATAACTCCACCAAATTAAATTTTCATTTTGATACCGTAAACGTATTAATATTCGTATTCCTTAAATGTTAAAGTGGCTCATAGGTAACGTTATCATCCAGCACGCAGCAATTCTCTAGCAGCCGATAACTTCAGCGAAATTAGCTTCTGGTTTAGGTTACATTTATAGTGCATCTAAGAGATATAACGTTACTTTATAGATATTTGTGGCGCGGTATGAAGGATGCGAGGACGATCTCGTATGTATTTAAGTTTGCGTGTAAGAATATTAGACTAATCGTGTGAATGCAGATGAATGACATTATTTATAATTGCTTGTCCTCGTTTCCTGATGCCCAGGAAGGCGATTTTGCTAGCTCCTTAATAGATAAGTAGTTAGAAAATTGCAAAGTCGTCGACATAAACCGCCTAAATTTACTTTTACATAAATCGTACATATAATTAGGCAATTATGAATTTATATGTTTAAGTAATTTAATTTAAGAGCATATAATGTATCATGATTTCAGCTACTCGTTCTGAATAAACGATTTAATTTAATATTGTTTTTTTACCAATTTTGTGCAATATTCCTTCCTTAATGTATTTGTGATATCATTGTTATAAAAAGATAAAACAGTTATTTTATATGAAAAACGCGTCAGATAGAATATGGTATATGTATGTATTGGCTATATTCAAAAGTGTGTTTCACTAAAGCTTCGGTTTTCTAGGAAAGCTGTGCCGTAATATAGCGGACATAATTCTGACGACCATATACTATCATACCAACCTGTTTTATTTAATATCCCGCTTTCTGACACCTTAAATTGATAGAATTGTTTATCCTTCTCTCTCCCTGTCTCTCGAGAAAACATCAATTTTAAACATATGGACCCAGTTATTGTGACGTCATTTACCGTCTTATTACGTATGCTAAATTACGGCACCGATTTCCCAGAAAACCCACAACCTTTTCTTCTACCATCTTGAAATTGTCCGTGACGAATTTTAAAAACATAGCAAAGGGAACTGAAATGAACATTCGAGCCATTAGTGGTACCTAATTTATAATTAGATTTTGAGGTTTTTCAAAAACTTTTGAAATGTGACAAAATAATAAAATTGTAGTTAAATTGCCGCTATTAACAACCACTAACTTTCCATACATTGCATAGGGTTACCAGTACTAGAAACAATACTTAGTAATCAGCAATTCAAATTACGACAAAAAGGTGTTAGTAAATAGACCACAACTGCAATTAGGACAGCTGCAACCGAAGTTATGGATATATATTGCTATGATATAAGCTTGGGTAGATGAGTATTAGAATAAATACATCAGAAAAGGATACTTTTTACAAATATTTAATTATCAGTAATTGCGGTGACAATTTTTATTTCATTTTTAATCATAGCTCATGTCTTCCGATTATCTCAGGGTTGTCTTAGTTAGACAAACCTCGAACGTGTTTTGATTACGATTAACTTTTAAAGATGTGGTAAAGTTTCTATCACTATTTCTTGTATTCTTATAAAGCTGCCTAAAAAGGAAAGACAAATAAGTGTGTATAATTTGTAATAATTGTTTTAATCTGTATAATTGTATAAATAATTTTAGTGCCTTACGTTTTACTTTTAGTTGTTTAACGATAGTCGATAATAAAATTTGTACAGTCTATCAAGTCCATGGGATTGGGGTTCACAAGGGGATATAGCTAGTTTTAAAAGGGGGTATCTAAATAAACTGTGGGGTTGTGTTAAAACTTTCGATTCGTCTAAAAAAAAAAAGAACATTAAAAATTTTACATGACAAAGTGATTTTGGGTGAAATTTGTATTTAACAAGAAAAGTGGTACCAGAGCTAAATACATGGAAGGATGGAGAATTTTATGCTGAACAGCATGCAATTAGTGGAAATTTGGCATGAGTTTTAATAAAAAAGAAATTAAGCAAATAAAAAATTAAATTGACATCATTTTTTCAAAGATGGACCAATTACATATCAAAATGTGAGGAATTTTACAAGGAAGGCAATGCTGGATTTGATAGGAACATGCAAGATTAAATAAGGAAGATAAAGGCAATAAAAGGATTTTATAAATTTACGTAAAACAATTGAATTATGGAATTATCAACAAAGTTACGAGTGTGACGTCATATTGTTTGATATCACCTTGGAAACCAAGCAAAATTATGAACAAATGCAGCTCACCTATAAATGGAAAATTCAGACAGAAGAAAATCAGTCGAAAATTAGTAAACGTCGACTCCACACCAGTTTAAATCTGGAAGTTTATGAAAGAAATGTTGTGTGTGCAGCCATTTTGATGTGTTTGTTTACGTTTTGTGTATAAAGACTCTGAAGTTTGATTTGGTACTAATTCAAGGATAAACATCTACAGGAGAAGGTTAAAAGGTTTTCCAACAAGATAAGTGGCGAATTTTGAACAAATTATTTAAATAAGGGGATTTCATTGGGGTGGTTAAAGGACATTTAAGCAAGGGCTTGATAGAGTTTTTATTTTTGTTGTTTGTTTGTTTTAATTTTTAATTAGTAGTAATATTTGTTTTGTGTGTCATCGTTTCGTTTTTGGCGAAATTTGAATTGTCTGTGTTTAAAATTAAATTTCATTGTTTTCTGGCAATTTTGAATTTTACGAGTTGTTTGATTTCCTGGAGGCTGCAATTGGGCAGCTTTGTAAAAGAAATTTTATTTTGTGTTATTATCCCAGCTATTTAGTGGAGCCACGTTTTGAGAAGTGTCGAGGAAGGTACCCTGAGATAAGAGTAAGTTTGTGCGTCGACTGAGCTGAGCTTTTATAAATTATAAAATTTTGTAAGGTGCATTTATTTTATGCTCATTTTGTGGGGAGATTTTATTTTGTTTAAAAGGTAAAATACAGCAATATATTACCCTGTATGGTGACAGTCTACACGTAACGCAGTTCACAGCTGGAAAAATAAATCCTCTTAAGGCGCTCAATATAGTAGCAAGTGAACACCGGACGCTCTCTTATGAGATTGCGACATGAACAACTATAAAGCGCATATCGATAAACTGTACTTATTAGCAACTGTAATGGGATGCTTTCATTGATAAATATAGGTTGATAAAGTTAGGTCAGCGAATTTTCCTTTACATGACTGCTTCTGGTCTTCAGAGAAACAACCGAATCAAAATATGTTTCAATGCAACGGAAATGAAATTGGAGAGTATAACGATAAATAGGTAAATCGTCTTTTCAAGTTCCCATATTACTTGTTTCACTTGTTGTAACACTTTGGGACACTGAAAAAATCTTGTTCTGCCAACAAATAATTTATTAAGGCCATACGAATTTGTTGAGTTAAGACAAAAAATATGTTGCCATGTTAATATTAGGGCTGGACGATACCATGAAACGGGTAGTGAGTATCGATACCAATATGGTATCGATATTACTCAAAAGTATCGAAGTATTGAAAGTATCGAAAATATCGAAGTATCGAAGTATCGAAAATATCGAAGTATCGAAAGTATCGAAGTATCGAAACTACTAATTACACTTATTATTTGTTGTCTGTAAACTGGGTAACTGACTTGCGAGTACTGTGTCTGTGACCCATACCGTAACCAATGAATAAGTATGTGCTTGGGTACTGTATATTTTAAAATGCATACTATTTGCTAATGCTAAGCATAACTAAATCGTCTAAAAAGTATAAACCTAACACGTCACTTTTATTCGTTCTTGGCATAGAAGGGGGGGAAAATATACCTACCCCAGTTGACCCTATTTGATGATTCAATCTAATATCTCAATCATAATTAAAAATAAATACTTAAGTATGTGAAGAGGTAAATGGGTATACCTACTCCTGGAAATACACCAAGTTAAAGCTCCTACAGAAACTACGCGAGCCTGCTATATTAATTTTCTGATACTTTAGATACCTTGAATATTTCTCCATTTCCGATATTTCGATATTTTTGATACTTAAATACTTTCGATATTTCGATACTTTCGATACTTCGATACTTTCGATACTTCGATATTTTCGATACTTTGGATACTTCGATACTTTTGAATATTGAATACCAATCCAAGTACCGATACTTCGAGTAAGTATCGATACTTTGCCCAGCCCTAGTTAAAATTATTTCCTGCCATAAATTCGTTTTGCTCAGACAACAAATAATATAACATGACAACATATTTTTTTATAAATTCGTATTCATTGGTACAATCTCAACAAATTAATTGTGGGTGAACAAAATTTTTTCAGAGTGGATCTATTTAGTTCGTTTATTTCTTTAATAACTTATTTGTAAAAAATTAGGTAGTTATCATTTACAAAATGAATTCCTTAGTTAAAAAATTCAGTAGCAAAAATCATTATTATGTATTTACAACCCATTATTATTAACAAGCGATTATAGGAAACACTATTGGTTTTGTGAAAACTCTGATTATTAAATTTTCCAAAAACATATTAGACAAATTGGATCAGGAATTACTTGTTTCAAGATTCAAAATTAAAACTAAAAGCAGATTTTTAAAAAACAGGAAACAGGAACACAAACATGCACTTTCTAATTGCATTTTGAATGCAACACATCAGCATGACTTATTCTAGCAATAAGCATAAGACTGTAGCTGTTCTACGCATATATTATATGTATAGCTGTGTATATCTTCAGTTATTTATTTCTAGGAAGCGATGTTAATTATTTTCGACACGCAAATTTGCACGCACATGTAGCTTTGGACGCACTTGGCGCTAATAGCATTCCTCTTCAGTATTGTGTATTTACTCAACGAACGTAAAGATTAACGAACTTCTAAAAATGCAGAATAATTTACTTTAACATTACATTGCATTAAGATTAAGTAGTCCCTAATGTACACGAAAGGTGTAAAAAATACGCTCAAATATTCCAGTTATGAATTTTATAAAAACTATTTGAAAAGCGAGGAATAAAAACATAGTATGTACCTACCTACTAATACGCAATAACCAAATTTGAATGTTGTCATTGTTGTATGTAATAATTTAAGGAAAACTCTAATTCGATATTCATTGTGCAATTTGTATTGTTTTCAAAGTACACTATCCAATATTTGTATATATTAACATAATAGTTCTATTTTTCACTCAAAAGTTTTTAATGTCATTTTCGCTCTAATTTTGCAAGAATTCAATTAATGAAAATATTAATTGGGTTGTGCATTAAGTTAATCTTTCCGTAAATTTTTTAAAGCACCGGAAACAGACTTTCTATTTTAAGTGACAACGGTAAGTGTAATTTTAAGAATAAAGAAAACATAAATTTCAAAGAAAAAAGAAAAACAGGCGTAGTTTCCGTAATATTTTTGTTTTATGTTGTATCAGTAAGTGCTTTTGCTGGGGAAATGCGACGTAATTCAAACAGCTCCGCCTTCCGTCAAAAACATATGATTATATACATTTGGAAGACCATACAACTAACTCTATATTCTAAAAATAATATCACGGTCCCTAACAAACATCAATGTAAATGTCCTCACTAAATTACATTAGTAAAAATTACTCTTGGGGTAACAGCTATACTTAGCAGCTATTTTGAATATAATAGAATTTTAGTGTTTGGATAATAGGTTCATTTCCGTTTGTTCATTTCTGCATTTCAAGTGTTTATCATCCGAGAAAAAAAGTAAATAAATGTAAACAAAACTGCAATCAAATTTTGGAAGGATCTAGAAAAGTACACGAAGTTTACATTCTTAATCCCCGGAGCATATCTAATTCAGAAAAGTCCCTATGCCACCATTTTAAATACTTTTTAAGTTAATTATATCAAAAATATATTATAACATGTCATACTTGTATCAAACCACAAATTGTTTCAATTGAAAGTATTTTTTATAGTGGCACTTTTAAGCCCACATACTCTGATCAATACTTCATTTTAAGAGGTTATGATTATGTATAGGTTCTATAAAATTCTAGCCTGCAATGCTCCATTTATATACACAAAAATGCTGTTTCAAACAAATACGAATACCTACAACTTTTTACCATACCATTTTTTAAATTGTTTTTCCCATTTTTGAGAGAAACCCGATATCTTTGAACATGCTACCAAAAACAGGAAAAGTTTCATTATAAAATTCGAGAGACTGTGGATTGTCAATACAAAATTTAAAAACGCTTTTCCACAAAAAGTTTAAAACCTGTGAACGCGTATCAGGAACCAAGTTCCCATTTTCGGTAGAACTAAAACTGACTGACTTTAGACTTGATGTACTATGTATGTTGTATATTAATCTCGTTCTTTTGCACGCGAATTGTCTTTTTTATTAGTGATATGTACCAGAAGTGAGCAAAGAATTTTTCTAATTAGAGAGGACTCTGAATTTCACGTCTTGGCTTGATGCTCCTCGACACTTGTTCGAATTTGAGTTTACTTGCCCGAAAAACGAGCATCTTTCTTTGCAGCATTAATATTAATATGATTCAATATATCCCGTGAGCAAGAGGAGAATAGATAAGTAAGACACAAAAGCTGCTTAGGAGTATATGGAATAGTCCTATACATACCCAGTGTAACCAATTGTAACACGAAAGCATAGGTAATGTTTTATAATTCAATAACTTCCATTTATTAACATTTATTTAAATAATTCAAGTAATCATTTATAACACAACATTAACTGACATACTATTAAATCTCACTTCCCGTTACCCAGTAACCCCTAATATATATACACGTTGTCCCTAGAAATTTTGAATACGGACATTTGAATTCATTACTTGTCGCTTAGTTACCACGCTCACTTTTTACATAACCGAGTCAAATATTTTAAATCACTAAGCAACGGGAAATAAATAGTAATTTCTAATTGGTAATAAACAACCATGGCAATCTATTATAATAATCGAGAAGAACAAAATCGCAGTGCCTACATTACTCGTATTCAAAATTTCTAGGGACACACCTAGTTTTTAGAGGTACCATGGAGTCTATACGTACTGAAGAGGAAATTCGCTGTTACTGTTCAATTGAATCACGCAACTAACATAGGGATTTCAGTGCTAAAATTTTAAAAGTCAAACATCTTTCCAAATTATTTTAGCGAAAAACTGTAGTTTAGGTTTTTGTAACAATTCTATATTCACAAATATTATCGATATTATATTTTGTGGGTTCGCAAACCGAGAAATCAAAAACAATAAACGCATATTTGGCAAAAATCCGTATTGCCTTGGAATTATGGTACTATTTATACGACAATTTTATTATTGCTCATTATAATGTCGCTCGCTGTAGATACTGTTATTTTGATGGGAAATTTAAGTTTAATTGCATTCATACCTTACCAATCGTTTATTTTATACGAATTATTATGTTCTCATTGGAAGAAAATTTAGAAATGATAAAATGGTATCATTCTGGAAACAGCGTAGGTAACCGTGAAATGACGATTCAATGAACGGCAGTTATCACAGCTCAACTCCAAGGCCGCGGAGATTTCGAATTGGGTCAAAACGGTAATGGTCCTTAATTCGGACGTCCGAGTTGCGCCAATAATCTCCTGCCAAATGTGATGCGGTTTTAATGATTTACATATAGAAAAGCAATGTGAGGAAAAATTATCATATATGTCTGTCATAGTACAGAAAAAATAGAATCGTTGGGACTTGTATTCCATTGAAACAATAATAGAAAATCATTTAAAACATTTTTTCGGGTTGCAATTTATAAATCCAGAGGAAATAGATGTAAGGAAATGTGTATAAAAATGTTAACAGCTAATAAATATCCCAAAAAACAGGATTGAAAGTTAAAAGTAGGCCAAAATTATGTATGAAACGCGAAGAAAATAAAATTTCTAGAATCGTATTTCTTATTATGTATCTGTTATGTACCTAAATAACGTAATAAACCCTTTTGTAACGTTGTATTAAAGAAAGTATTCTTTAATGTATGATTATGTCCCAATTAAGACTTTCACTGAGCTGGCCCAAATTGTACAACAGATTAAGGCGTCTTAGCATCCACTGGGGATTATTTAAGATACTTGTCCCAATTCCGAATCGCCAAAACAGCTTTCTCTCTCTCTATTTTTTCAATTCTCAGGATTTGGAAAACTTAACCTTCTTTCTAAACTAATTAGGGAAGATACTATAATATTAGCATATTATAATGTTACCATTGAAATCCCTATGTTGCATCATTCTATTCTGCAGTCTTCAAAGCAAAACGTTAATTGAAATGAGTGGTAATAATCATGAGTTACGACATGTCAATCTTACAATTCTTGAAATACTAAAACTTTACTCACGCATGCATATTTATTTAGGTTTTAAAATTTCATGATAAGTAGTACTACTAAGAGAGACGTCTGCTAGGAATAACAAGACTTCTTGTTGACTTGAATTTATATGTTGATAAATTTTTATGTTTATCTTAGAATGCAATAACATAAGAATCAACACTTCTGCCTCCAAAGCTCGTTGTATTGATCACTTATTCATCCACAGGTAAAAATTTTGAAATGAAAAAATATATTAAAGCAAGAACATTGTGTTTTCATTCTTTTTTCTCACTCTCTATGCATTACATTGTACATGGTGATCGATCCAAACAAGCATTCCGAATTAATCACTGTACGTGAACGGCAGGAACATTAATATGTTATCAACGCAGACGGCACTAATTCGTCGATTAACAGGTGGCAAACTAAAAATTACAGCTTCCTGCAGATTAAAAAATTACAGCAGCGTTTCATTTTTAAACTGTAAACAATAACTAAACGGCATAAGTTGTAAAGTATCAAACGAAACATTGACATACAGTAGGACTAAGGACGAGATTTCTCTCTTCGGATATGAATCCAGCAATATTTTAGTAGGATATTTATCCTAAGTACGAATAAAAATTGGCTATTGCCTTTGACGTAACATGAAGCGAATTTTAAACTTCAAAGCGAAATTCATTACTATGTCTGCCAGCCATGAAATGGGCTTCTAGCTTTGAAGGTGCAACTGCAGTAAGAATCAAAAGGTTTTATTATGAACTGCAACTTTTCAGAACGAGGAAAAGGTTAAACGTTTGAAAATTTAATCAAACTGAATCTGTCAACTGCTCATGTATACAGGGTGATAAAAAAATTGTAAATGTCTCCAACTTTTTGGATGAAATAGCTTGGGAAAATGCTTTTTCAACAACTCGCGATATGTGGTTTAGTAGGTAGTGAAAACTACGCATCCAATGGTGAAAACTGATTTCGTAAAGACAGCAATAGTAGGTACGTATTATTGATAGTGAGTTAATGAAAGTTCCCTAATTCGCCACAATAGTTATTTGTATCACGAAACAGCATGTTTATGTGTGCGACTAAGGCTTGCAGGGCGAGGCAGAACGCCGAGTCCTGCAAGTAGGAGCACACGCAAAACTGTTTCTGGACGTGTAATACACAAGATTTTTTGTACCGATGTTTGTTTAAATAAATAAAATTTACATTTAAATATTTAGTATTAGGAATTTTTTTATGATGTTAAAATCAAGATTTCTTGTTTCTTGGTATTTATTAAATTTAATTCATTTGTTTTCTGTCAATTTCCGTTGACGTCTATTTATAAATTTCATTATCTTTGATTTAACAATGGATACACCGGGCGTATTAAAGATTATATTCAAGTCATCATTGCGGCTCAAATAGGTAATCGAATATTTGTAAAATTTTGCTAATTTATTTGTTTGATCGCCTCCGACCGCAATGCATAAATTTAACATTGACAGATTAAGTCGATGCTGTCAATAACTTAAAATTTCTACTTTTTGCCGGCCTAGGTCGGAGAAACCTCTGTTTCTGGCAGATTTCGCGATGCAGAAACTCGGTGATGCCGACCGGAGGCGCGAAAAATTAATTGAATATCAATCAAAAACATACAAACAAGTACAGTCATAAATACTTGGAACACAAACCCCTACCACCAAAATATTTAAGTAAACCTTAGATACGTATTTCGGCAACTAAGCTACCATCCTCAGTCTAATACATTAGACTTCCATTGTTGGCTCTTGGTTCTGAGGTCTTTCCTCACACCGTAGTTACTTTAGATAGTTTAAAAGTTTAGTAGTTTTCCTACTCAGGATGGTAGCTTAGCTGTCGAAATACGTATTTAGGTTTTACTTAAATATTCTGGTGGTAGGGGTTTGTGTTCCTAATATTTAGACTTAATCCACTATCTCCACTGATTTCAAAATTACAGTCATACTTCGCTTTATGACAGGTCGCTTTACAGATTTTGTTGGAATGTCTTAAAGCATCCCTTGCCTCCGGTAATAAGTTAGTTTGTCTGTATAACTCAATGAGTTCGGGTGAGTTTTCTTTTGTCCACTCCATTTCAGTGATTTTCGCAAAGTACAAATTTATACTAACGCACGCTAAATAATATTGCATAAGAACAGATTGCGTTAAACCGTACAAAGTACCGAGGCGCGTTTCATTGGTTGCTTGCTACATATAGCGTTTCATCAACGAACGTTAAAACTTACATCTCAACATGTATGTCATTAAACGATCAAGATTCAATTTCAATTTCCTATTTACATTATTTTTTAGTTGCACGTTACATGTCCATTAAACATCAAAATGATAAAATTAGCAACGCAAGGAATTAGTTCGGATTTCCTACTAAGATAGGGCGCGTTATCCACCACGACTAAGGTTTTATCAATATTGGTATTAAAGAATCTTCAAACCATTTTTCAAAAAGTGGGCAGTTCATTTCATCTTGGTAGTCTTACGTTTTTTTTTTTTCGTTAAAAAAGTCAGGTCCGCTCCATTAATAAATCCGGGCTACTTCCCACGTTGAGCAAAACAAAACGCAATGTGAAGTAGGTGCTTTTAAACTAGGCGATAATCCTTGAACAAATGCAGGATTTTATTGAGGTGTCTCGCCATTCTTTATCAACGCTGTGCCGAATGTTTACCCATGTTTCATCAAGAAGTATAATTGATAATTATTTTCTCTATACTTCCAAATTTCACGTAAATACCGCAATAATTTCTTCTTTTTCTAAAATCAATCCCCGTCTTTCCCTTTTTTCATATTGAAATCCTGCGTCAATTAACATCCTATATAGGGTGCTTCCTGAAAAGTTTGGCAACTCTTCATTTTCATACCCTCTCTAACACAGCTTTTAAATCTAATATTGCTCCATACGTAATATTCAGGATATTTAATTGTTTCAAGAAGTAGATATATTATTGGGTTTCGTCTTTTTTTTTATTGAAATCACCTTCTTTTCTACTGTTAAACAGGAAATCATTCACAGACTCGTCAGCACCTTTATTATTAATATGATAATTTATAACATTTAACAGTATCTAATTGATTTTCACGTTTAGTGAAGTTTTGGCCGGTATGCAGTAAAGGTTTCATGGTAATTTACAACTGAATATACTTGTGAATAACATCTATAGATACAATAAATTAAGAAATACTGCTCAAAGAGAATACTTCACAATATAAATCGCATGTTGATTTCAATTCTTTGAATTTATAATCATATTGGAAGTTCAAACAAGAGAATGTTATATCGGCCTACGACCTTTACATTACATAACATACTTGCACAATCACTGACGTTGTTTTAGATTAATCAAATACTTGAAATGGGATAATACAAGAACCACTAGAGAGCATTACAATAGAAAAGCGAATTGTACAATAAATCTGTTACCTACGCACCCATGCTAGAAATTGTATGTATTTATACAGTTAGTCAAACTCCTCTGCAAACTCTCAAACTAATATCACAAACGTGAGTTAGTATTTAAATGCAAAAACAGAAGTGGAAAATCGTAGAAATTCCTGTACGTGATTTCCTAAAATAACAAGTAAAATAAATTACAGCATGAAATCCAGTAACTAAATAAGTTATATATCAAATAAGAGATGTAAGCCTCAGGGTAGTGTCACCATATCGGATATCTCTATCTGAGTGCACTCGTTAACCTCCCACGACTACATGGCCTCGCTTCACTCGACAATCTTATGCACCTTTAAAACTCCCCAAGTAAAATTACCCTGAAGCGTATTTTATGATTTATTAAACGTGTGCATTTCAAGTTCGCCTAGCTTCACATGTGTAAGTCAGCAGTCCTTTGAAAAATATGGGAAGACAAATTAGGTTTAACATCAAAACAGTTCATCAGCAGGAGGAAATAAGAATAGCAAGTAGCCGTGAACGTACAGAAAAATATTTACCTTACCCGAACTGTTGATGAACAACTACATTGACTGTAGTATCTCACAACCAACGTAAGTGCTCATCTCTGTAATAGTCAAAAAGTGATATAACGTGAAATATTGAGATAGGTACCTAGTACTATTGTTACATTGGGCCCAAGTTTATTGAAAAAATATGAGTATTAAATGTATTAGTAACATTTAAATACAACCGTATGTGGAGACAGGCAGACAGACACGTGGAAATACGTAAAAATCACATTGCAGTAATTTTTTTTGTTTAGTTTGTTGTTTTTTATTGGTTAGAACTATTCGTGAATTATGTTACTGTTTATATTACGTTCTACAAGTCCAATAAAGTCAAATATGTGGTAGGTAATATGAGTATAAGCCAAATTTAAAATTTACATGCATAGATTCAACAAAATGCTAAATTAAGACTCAAATTAAAGTATACAAGAAATATTACCAACATTTACACTTGAATGAAGCAAAAAACATCGTTTCTTCCTTAATCGGAAAAAAATTATATCTGATTTGGGAAGATATAGATTCAAATCTTGTGAATATCTAGATAACTATAGTACCTACTTATAATATGATATCAGTCGCACATTGCTATTAAACAAACAATATTTACAGCTTCCATAAAATATGTTAAGTATAATAACCAATCTGTTTCTAGGTATTCCCATAATAAACTTCAATTTAATATATTATTATCACGCTTCAAATCCTACGTTTATATAAATTCCACGCACACTGTCGGTTAACCAACAATATTTCAATTTCGTTCGGTTGTAAACCATTAACTTTTGTATATACCTATGCGATAGAATATCTTTTTCCTGCTCTATTAGTATAATATACAGTGTACAAGAATACGCACACTTTTGCTCATCACACGCCGAAATTTAAAATAATCGGCATAGACACTACAGACGAATCAAATGATTGATAAATAATTGAACACACGTGATTTCTCATAAAAACTAATATTCTAAGTAATAGGAGAACATTTATAATAAAAAAATGAATTAATAATACTGCATCAATCAAACTAGACGATTGAGAGAAAAGAAATGCTTTGCTTATATACCACTACATCTATCTACTTCACTAAAATATTTTGGTTTCAAAACATCAAAATTTCCATAATCTTCAGCGACAGTATAATTGTTTCGAGTTATATCTTTGATCAATTATCAGGTAAACAATCATTCATGAAGAAAACTATCTACACATTGTACAATAACAGACATGCTAGAACTCGCTGAATTTACAAGAAAAAATACGTATTTTGTCAGTTTGGATTCACTATACTTATTGTGAGGATAATCGGAAATTTAGTTGTTTATTTATGTTCAAAAAATATGTTCGAGAAGTGGAAGTAGGCACAATTTTTACTGTCGATTTAAATTATTGATACACGTAAGTTAAGTAAATTTGCATAAGAATTAAAAAAAATCTGAATGGAGGGTGAATTATCATTTTTCGAAACAAATGGAAACCTACCAATTTTGCCTTACAATAAAAAGTGTAGAATTGGTTCACGCATCATGGGAAATTCTAATTCCTTTCTAGTTTTAAACTAAATGTAAAATTGCACTCAGCAGAAGCTACAATTCTAAATTAGTAGTAGTACAAACAACTACAATTACAAAAAGCGCCCAATTTTTTTAAAGAAGAAAATAAATGAACATAAAGATTTTTGCTTTGATAACCATATTACCTATGTTGCATAAACCAATCCAATCTACTGTACGCGATGCCATTTCACATTAAAGATGTGCAAGAGATTCTGCAAATTTTTCAGCTGCGATGGGCTTAATTCAAGGAAGCAACTAGCACAAAAAGGCAATGTTAAATATAATATGAGCTTTTTTTTATTTCACATAAAATATTACATAGTAATCATATCTACTATCATTACACTTTTTAATGTACCTATTCATTTCATTTGACAAAGGCAAATTTAACAGATGACGCTCCTTTTTAACGACGAAGTATAGCTATGTATGCCGAGAGTAGAAAAAATAATTCATTATTGCTACACCAGGGTAGTATACACAATTCTCGAACTTGCGCGAAAAAATTCGCATTCGATAAATAGGGGAATAAGTTAATTGTTTTTGAAATGGGTCAAGTCCAATTTACGATATAAATATTTTTACTGCTCTATCGTTTCGTTCAACGGCGGAATAAATATTCCCAACTTGTGTTGCGTAACTTTAAGGACTAGGTACCTACCCCGTAAATAATATCTTATTTAAAATACTTATAACTCGACTGTTTTTAATTTTGAAATAATTATTCTTTAGTGTTGTACTTTATTTGCATTTTTTAGATTTTTTAGAGAAAAAAATTTTTTTTCTGCTTCTGGTTACGAAAATCTTTTTTAATTTTCTCTGAAAGTAAACCAAATTTTGCATACGTGTTTTATAAACCTTCGGTCACGGTATGACAACGTTTGGTGCCTTTACGTCACTTAGAAATGATCTTTTTATTTGAAAATGAACAGTCAAATTCTAAAATGCAACAATAAACGTAATAAGTCAATAATGATCTGTTGGAATGCGCTAAAATTGTGTCATACCCTGCGGGGATCACTTTTACATCGTCTCACGTCAAGTATAAGTACTAAACAGGGATAAGCTTGCACTAATTCAAAATAAAAATTTTGGGTTTATCCCTTTGATGCAGCAAGGTCTTCAATTGGTAAATTGGCCAATGGTAATGCGAGAAATGACGTTTTCCACCGATCATTAGAAAAATTCAATATTCCAGTTACAGTTGCTACTAAGCAACGAGATAAGTGTGCAGGTATAACATTCTTGAGCTAGCTCGAGAATATTATTCCTGTACAGTTGTAACTCTATTTCATTTTTTACAGATCAAAAACTTTTCTAAAGAAAATCCGAAGAAAATCTAATATTACATAAATTTTTCTTCAGTGAAAATCATTAGAGAATAATAATATTTATAGAAATTTGAATTTGAAAATATAATGTTTCTCCACAGGGACTTGAATGCTTTGAATTAGTTCAATATTATTAATGGTTTTATAATTTTATTGAGAAACACACACAGTTCCATATAAAAGTTGATCTGCAGCAACAGTGGAAGTTCGTGGATGAAAATCACAATACACTTTTTCAAATTTTGTTCAGTAAAATCGTATTTACTTTTCAATTTTTCATTACTTGCTTAGTATCTGTAATTCAACATTCACACTAAACTTTCTAAGCCTATCCGGAAAATACTTTACTTCGTATCTACAGATATATCTACCTACACATAATAAATAACTTTAGCTTAAATTTTTTTCGATATAATTAAATAAACACCTGCTTTTGGTGGATATTAGATATTTTGGATTCATGAATTAGCAGCAATTTCGATTTAAACCACAAACCGTTTCCGTTTGTTCGGTAATTCCATTTTAATAATATCATCTGTGTATGAAAATAGAGGCTAGTGTAGTAGTTCATTAATATTATGAATTGATAATTTAAATTATTTTAGTGAATTAAAGGGGTTTTAGAAATGTGCGTAGTATGTCAGAAAAGCATCACTTTTCTGACTTGTCTCTAAATGGCTAACGGGGAAGAACGCACTGTTATTCATGATGATGAATATATTACCTACACACATCAAGGAAGAATGTGTAACAAAAATTAATTTGGTCAGTTTCAAATCAATCACAGATTCACGCAGCCGACTTTAAATGAGCTTTCTTTTAACACACGGTATTAAGACAGCAGATTTATTCTTGCTTTTTAAATGAATGCGTTATTAAATGGGGTTGAAACGAATATTTATCATTCAATGGATGTATTCATATTCCTATAGTAGAAGCAACTACTAATAATTGCTTAGCGCTTCAAGCGTAGGAAATTTCAAATGATAATTTAATTTGCTGCTTCCTATACATAGACTTCACTTGCACAGATCAAGGTACAATTTGTTATTTTACTGTATACAATAACTTCAATCTCATTATGTACCACTCCAAATTTTATTTCCCAGCATGGCATTTCAATTGTTTTGAGAAGAACAGAAACAGACACACGAAGCAATCGTAGTCTTTACTTTTAATTATCTTAGAATTTAATTCTTGCTTTTAAATTATATACGACCATTGTTCGTTATCCAGATATCTGTCCACAGCAGTCAACACAATGTTAAATTCCTATGTTCCAATTTGAGAACGGATACAAGATATGCGAGAACGGATACAAGATATGCGACCATAAAAATGTTTAAGGTAATAATAAAAGGTAATATTTTTACAAGTTGTTTAATTATTTCAAATAATTGCGGTGCACTTATTTCCGCCTTTGTTGTAATCATCTTTTTTTAAAATAAATATCCACAACTTGCTAACCATGAAACTGTAGACCATGAAGTGCTTGATAACCGTTAACTATTTGATCCATACAACGGCAATGTTTGCTGCTTTTACGTAGCATAATCGAAAACGATTCTATCAAAAAATCCAGCAGTGCCATTTAAAAGCATTACTTTTTCGACAATGGCCATTTTCGCAAAAAAAAGGCGCATTTCTGTATTTTTGTCGAATTTTGTTATTGACAACGTACTTTTCAAGTGTAGTTCGATATTCACTTATTGAACTCGTTAAACTAACTAAATTTATTTACAATGTAAATTAGGTACATATCGTAAAGTTGGAAAAATATTACTCGCTCTTCTTTTCCTTACAGTGAACATAGTGGTAATAACAACCTTGCAAGAGCGAGTATGTTGAACATTCATAGATTTCAAACAACTTTACCGCGCTTTAATCTTGCAAATTACAACTAACAAGACAGTAACTCTAATAATATTTATAATCAGTAATACGGGAGGAAAGCTCGTTTGTAAATAGTAAACCTGTAAACCATATAAATTCAAGTCGAAGAAGCAGGAAGAAGTTTACTAAACGTAAGATTAAAACAATAACTTTAATTAGAAAATATCACGCGTCCTATTTACAATTTATTATTATAAACTGCTACTGCAACAGCAACACAAAAACCGATAAAACGGAGATAAGCTCGGGAGAAACATTTGTAACAAATAGTAAAATGAATTATTCATGGGCGTTATTGCTATGCATTACAATACCAGTAAATGCCCAGATCTTTTGACAACGCACGCGATAACGCGAAGATACAACGAATTCGATAAATACACTATAGCCGTAACGATGCAAACTTGGAGCACAACAGGTGTCAGTGGGGTAATTTATAGCAACGGTGTAATCTTCATTAACTTCTGGCTAGTAAATGAACGAGCTGTTTATTCAGTCATAAGCACAATAAATAATGGCCATCTCCTCGCACTTTTTCCCAACGGAAAACAACTGTACATCCTTGCCAGCGCAATAACTAATAAATTGCCCCCGTACATTCTGAGCTGGTTTACAAAGTCGTACACCCACATAATAACAAACACACTGCATATAATTAAACTATATAACGGTAAATTATATTATTTTAAGAATCATCTCTGGAACGTTTGTAAAATTATACCTACGAGGTTCGTATCTCTTATAATTATGTACCGAAAGAAAAAGAACTAGGACTGTGTTTATAAATACGAGGCTGTTTCAAATGATTCGGCAACAGCCACCAAATATTTCTTTTATCTAAATTGTGCTAAAGTAAACTATTGGTTTAATAACATATAAGCAAGATTATCACCAGAACATCCAAAATGAGCATCAAAAGTTGGCAGTTGTGGTCATTTTGGCTGAAGTGGTCACGCACTACAGTTCGGCGATATGGTTATTTTGGGCGATGTGGTGGACGCCATCAAGAACCCCAAAACATATGCGTCGATGGAAACTATGACCAAAATGGCGGATGGGCCAACTTTTTGATTTGGTCATTGTAAACATGATGGCCCTTATGTTCGAATAGTGAGTTGGGCGATATGGTCAAATGGGCCAAAATATCGAATTGTTGTTGTGATCATTGGCCTTTGTGGCCCGGGTTCAAAAATAGTATATTCTTTATGTACCTATATTTTGTCTGTAATTATCGAACTCCCTAACGCTCGTTCGCTAAACCATACAGACACAACACAAAAAGTTGTACTTCTGTTCCGAATCAAACATAGGTACTATTTTTTTCTTCAAACACAGAAATGGATTTGTATTTTAAAAATAATTGTTTTTAAACGACATAACTGACAGAACCAAATGGAACAATTGCTAAAATTAATAAAATCACTTTTTCTGCTTTTTCTGTCGCTGTCCTAAAGACTTATTTTTTGTTTAATGTTTAGTATTATTTAGTGAATCACTCTGCATTACAAAAAGTATAAGAATAGAAAAATAAAAACTATATGCAATATAACGCAAAAATTATTGGCAAAATCACCTACCCTTAATCGTTGATCGGAAACACTCCATACCCGACTAGCAAAATCATTGGAAGCTCCTAGGATTAGCGTGCCCGTTGAATCAAAATCCACGGACATTACAGCTGCGTTACTGCCAACCAGAACCCCTCGACTTTTGTAAGTACCTACAAAATGAAAACATACAAACTAATGATGATTGTTGGATTGCCAAGTAAAAATACGAATAATCAAGTTATAATGTATAACACTTCGTTATGGAATGTGTGCGAAACCTAAGAGTGACTACATTACCGGGCACACAATAAACATCTCTAATTTTTTTTTTATCATTAGTGAAACTATTGACTATTTTGCACAACTATAAATACACATGGCTAACTATAGCTAATATCACAAGTGAACCAAACTAAATTATTCCTGAATAAAAAACTTTTTTTTACACAAGCGACCTTGTAGCCCAGTAGTTTATCTATGTACCTAGTAGTTGCTACTAGCTAAAATACAGTTCCATGTACACCGATTCTGTTAAATTAATGTAAATTGGCTATGCTTTGAGTATACAAATGCTTGCTAAATAAATTTAAATAGATGATAAATATTCTAAGAAAATAAATAAACAGGGTTGATATTACAAAATTACACAAAGAAAATTCATAATTCACTGTTAATAAAATTGAAAATTTATAAAACGAATTTAATAATAACTAATGAGCCAATTTATAATAACGTCACGTTTTAATAACAGTAAAGGAAGCACCTTCATGTACGATCCTTTAAACACGGGTAGCAAAATCCTCGACTTGAATGGGTTCCCAGCTTCTCACCAGTCAATTTACAGACAAGCTCTCAAAAATGTTATTAATTAATACTAATTTAAAGAAATGAAGTATAATTCAGGAACATTTTTATGATGCTTGTTTTTGGTAGAAACAAGGATCAATATAATTGACAATTCAATTCATATTCTGTCAGCCAATGAGAAGCGTCCTAAAAATTTAACCTATCAGAAGGCTATTTTGCTGACAATATTTTTAAGACAAAACTCAATGGGACATACTTATCAGTTATCTTTCTAAATTATGAAGTCGGCCGTTAAACTCAGTTATTAAAATTTGTATTGCCAATTATTTAGAATCAGTCACAGCCAACTCCAAATGAATTTTTTTCTAACGCATTGTAATAGTAACCGTAACTTTACATTGCCTCTAGCCTTCTTCCCTTTAAAAAAAATAATAGGTAAATATATACAGGGTGTTTCTTAAATGGCGGACACGGAGCACAGTACTACATTCCCCTCCAGATACCAATTGGAAATATACCGTCTGGGTACTTTCAAAACCGAACATAGGGGAATTGCATTGTAACTAACCTTTATATAGATTCCTGCTCGCCATTTAAACCCACAAGGATGGTAATGGTATGAATAGAACGACAAAAATACAGCGCATCTGATGGTACCAATAAATGTTAATACTTAGTTATCTTTTTCTGTAAAAAAAATTATAAAATAATGCTATTTTGAAATAATATAGGTTGCTATGATTGTCAACTTTTTTTTATCTGTCAATTAAATTATTTGAAATCAGTCGATGTTTCTGTTATTAATATCAAATAATATGAATAATAACGAGTATTCAGTAGAGCAGAGGGTTTTTATAATAAAGACATTACCATCCTTGTGAGTTTAAATGGCGAGCAGGAATCTATATAAAGATGAGTTACAATGCAATTTCCCTATGTTCGGCTTTGAAAATACCCACTCGGTATAATACAATAATGCCCGTTCTTCGCTAGTTTCAGAGTTATTCTCAGTCAAAGATTGAGATTCAATTCCTTAATGCTTTGGAAAAACGGGTAAATTTTAATCGTTCCGCATTGTTCATCAATAAAATACTTATTAAATCTTAATAAATTTGGAATTTTTTATACGTTGTATTCCTTCCTCCGAAGACATTCTCTCTGATCTGATCTGTTGTTAAACTTTTTTTCAATATGTTGCAACAGTGCATTGTAGCTATGAGGTTATTACCTAGGAAACTTGTTCATACTGCCTTACTAAAACACCAAACGTTTAAAACAAAGTCCGTGCAAGCATGCGCAATGTTGTCAAATTTAAAAATTTTAAAATGTGAATAACTCAGAAACTAAATACATTAGGACAAAATCGCCTATACTTTTTCAACTCAGTTTTAAGATGAGAATCGCGTAGTGCTCTCCGTGTCCGCCATTTAAGAAACACCCTGCATATGGCTATGGGCGGAGAGATACAAATTACTACAACTTCAATTAAAATTGTACAAACTGATACAAACTAGATACGGATCTAATATTATTAACGTTTTCTCAACAAAACAGTTTACGCATTATAACTTATAACCATCCGTAAATAAAACGTTGACGTTTCTGAATGTAGTTTTTTCAATTTAGCATTCATAAAAGTAAAACTATAGTGTGACAGTATTCAATTAAATTTATAAATATTTTTTTTAAGATAGTTATTACCGGATGTTTTGCTTGAAAAAATGAAGTTGCGGACATTTTCTGCTAAACCGGAAACCGCAAAACGATGAAAACGTTATCAATGAATTCTTTTTTTCTATTTTATTCTATTTCTCCCTAGATAATATTCCAATATTCCAAATATTCCAAAAAATAACAAAGATAATAATATGGACCGTTCGGAGAATTTGCAATAATACTTGTATAAACCCTCGTCATCAAAATGTCCTTTGACGCCCAAAATTCTCAAGAAGAAAAAAGGAAAGAAAACAAAACTACCTATTGTTGCAATAATAGCGCCCTTAACATTGTTGCTATAAGATAAAGCACGAGACCATAATACGCTTAAAAAAGCAAGTGCGTTAGCACGAGTGTTTTTTGGATTTGTATTATGGTCCAGTGCTAACGCACTCGTTTTTTTAGATTTATTACGGTCTCGTCCATTACCTAGCAACAATGTTTCGGGAACTATTACGGAAATGTTCCGATAGAAAATTCTGTAGTGCTCTAGTGTCTTGAAATTATGTTGCAACAAATGCTCAATGCCGCTTGTAGTGTCACTTTGATGAAAAATGTAATTTTAACTGCATTTAACGAACGTTTATTTTATACGAATTATTATGTTTTCATTGGAAGAACTACTAAAAATATTAAAATGGCATCATTCTAAAAATCGCAACCATGATATAAAGTACACAACTCAAGGTACTAGAGATTTTCATCAAAACAGCTTTTTCTATTTTCTCATTTCTCAGCCTTCGAAAAACTTATAATGAATAAATGCGTAGACGCAAAATGTTTGTCCCTATGTGAACCTTCTTTCTAAAATAATTAGGTAAGATAATATTAGCATATTGATATTTTACCATAGAAATTCCTATGTTGCGTCTTTCCATTCTACAGTCTCCCTGTATACCAGATGGCTGGACACATCTCTGTACATAGACCGCGACCGTTTAGAATGCTTATTACAGTTACGCGAATTTCAGCTTACTAGGGTAGTAGATACTCGTTATTAATAGATATTTTTCACCACTGCCTACTGATAACATAAGTATTTAAGTCTAACGTGTCACATCCAATAGCTACAAGAACTGTAAATGGCTGCTAAACAATGGCTTCGCTGCTAACATTCATGTAGTAGTACTAGTTACCTCTGACAACGAAACTTCATGGTCACACACATTCCGTTGTCATTGTTACCAACAACTATATTATTTCTCTAGGAATGGAGGCGACAGTTTTCAACTAAATTTTAGTGAACTCGTCCTTTAGAAAACTCGCGGCTGGTTTTCTACATTTGGACCCGTTCGCGTCTTATGAAACTTTTAATATAGTATTTTTAATGACTTTGTGTTTTTATGTTCACTGAACAAAACATAAATAGTCTGTGTTCAAAGGTATGGCCAGTCAGTTTGTATAAATAATCTCTAACCAAAAGTACTTTGGAAAAAATATATACCTATGTGGAATGTTGTGGATATCCAGTGATTGCGATCAACTTTGGGATGTGAATTTGTAACTGATAAGAATAACAGATATATTTTATTTAATTCGTTTGGTAGACAAATTTTGCAAGTTGGTAAAAGTATGTCATTCAGTTCCAAAGGTACAGCCTTGTAAAGTAAGGAATAAAATTCCTGAAATATGTATGGTTCATTTCTGTCAAAAAAATTCATGTACACGTCAATTTCAAATTGTAAATGACCATCTTCCTATGTAAATTACACTCTTCTATCCCAACCAGTGGCGGTATAGCGAGAGCCCCCCTCCCTCACTATACCGCGATACTCAAAACTTGTAAAAAAAACGGATTCAAATGTTTTTTTTTCAAGTTTTATTTTGAATGGTTAACCTAATAATTTTAAAATGCTTTTGGAAAGAGTTTTTATTTCCAATGGTTTTTTGTCTCTTATTAAATTTTGCTCAGTTTAAACAAATCTTGATTTGCCAATTTGGCACACTGCTGACAAAGTGTAACCAATCTAGTTCCTTACCATGTTTTTGGAGAAATCATATTTTTTTAAATATTCTTAAAATCAGCATCACGATTAATCATGACATAGTGATACTTTTAATATCAATACATAACCACTTTTAAGCAAAGCCAAATATGTACAGATGCAGATCTTTCAGAATATATTAAAGTAATAAATAATAATAATAAAAAAAAAACCAATTCCAATACATTATTAAGGTCGATTCACACTATAGTGCAAGGCATGGCCTCAGCAAATTATTATTTTTCACGTAATCTATGTGGAGCATAGTCACCGGTTCGACAAGCGAAGATACTTGCACATTGGGATTCTTTCGAACCATATATTTACCGAGGCGACAAATTCAGCGAAAAATAGTTTGCGGAGCGAGTGCCGTGCCCGTGCCTTGTACTATAGCGTGAGTCGAGGATAAAACTGTTGACTACGAGATCAAACTAAAAATATTAATACACCATTTCCCCATGACTCTACACATGATATTAGTAAAAGACAACAAGTAAACACACCAAATTTGACCAACTTACAACATTCTCATAACAAATTGCAAATCTAACTTTTAAATAATTTAATTTTATAAAGTAAAATACAACACAACAAAGTAACATTCACATAACAAAGTTTATTAATTAAAAGATGAATACATAAAAAGCTTGTGGTGCAAGCTAGTGTTAAATACTAAAATGTATCACATGAATTTATATGAATTATATGTAGGTAAGCAGACATGCAATCCTAGGACTGACCTTTTGATATATCCCATAGTTGAACTTTTCTATCGGCTCCACCTGTAGCAACTATATGATGATCTGGTCCCCACATCACAGCATTAACTTCGCCTTCATGTGCATCCTAACAACAAAAAACATATTTATACACTAAAGCCCTAATAATAAGTAAAGTGCGTATTATTTATTTTGAGGTAATTTAGGACTTCAATTTACAATAGTATATGCTAGGGAATAAGAAAGTTCAAAAAATAACACCAAGGATTATTGAATTCCTTTTAAACAAACAGGCAACTTTGTGAGAACTCGCATAGGTCAAGACAAACTCTCGAAATTATCGGTATTATCATTTATCAATAGAAAGAGATTTCGGCAGGAAATGCCTAACAGCCACAATTTTATGATGACATTATATTACCTAATCATTTTATAGTTATTTAGTCGTCATTTTGCATTGTCTGATTATTTTGTAGTAATTTTGTCGTCATTTTTCTTGTTGTTATCATTTTATCATTGTTTTGTCGTTATTTTGTCATTATGTTTTCAAAGTGGAATTCTGGAAAGCTATTGAAAAATGATTTCTGAGGAATTGTGGAAAAAAGTGTAATTATTAAAGTTTATCTAAAACCAACGAGATACAAAGAGCTTTAACAATAAAATAATATACAGAGCAAGTTAAAAGTATGGAGACACGGATTTCCCGCCGTAAATATTTATTCTACAAATAAGTAGTGCCCTTAACATTGTGACTATAAAGTAAAGCTCTCGACCACAATTCCAAAAAACACTCGTGCTAACCCACTCATGTTTTTAAGTGTATTGTGGCCTCGTGCTTTACTTAGCAACAATGTTTCGGGAACTACTATTAATTGAGAAATTTTCCGATAAAAATAGGATTCCATTTTTCGCGATAAACGTGGACCATCATTTTTTATCATTTTAAAAATGCCCGTTCCTCTTTAAAATGACGGCTTCTTGTAATAAAAAAGCTGCTGGTAGGGAACAGTTTACTTCTTGGTAGGGTGTTGTTTACTACTGTTTATTAGTTTTTGATTACATATTAGGAATTTTGTCCTGTTAAATATAACTCAACTTGTATTTTTCTCATGGCAAATTTCAGCAGTAGTCCCCTTAACATTCTTGCTATATAAGCACAATACATAACCGAAAAAATGTATTGTGCTCTCGTGCTTTACCTAGCAACAATGTTTCGGGAACTACCTACTACTGAAATTTTCCGATAAAAATCCAAGGTCTTGTTATATTGTATATGAAAAAAAATCTACGCCTACGCATGTGTTCATTTTTAATTTTAGGGTTTTCAAAGGCAATAGCCAATTTTTATTCATAGTACCTAGGATATATATCCTATTCTTCGGGAAGCTGTAATTTTTAGTTTGACGCTTGTTAATTGACGAATTATGCGTTGATAACATATTAATGTTCATGTCATTTACGTACAGTGATTAATTCTGAATGCTGCTTTGCACTGATTCCCATGTACAACGAAATGCATGCAGAGCGAGAAGAAGGAATGAAAACACTGATGTTCGTCCTTTAACATATATTTTTTCATTTCACAATTTTTACCTGTGGTGAAGGGGTGGTTAATACAACGAGCTTTGGAGGAAAAAGTGTTTAGATTCTTATGTTATTGCCTTCTAAGAAGACATAAAAATTTATCAATATATAAATTCAAGCCGACAAGAAGTCTTGTTATCCCGAGCTGACATCTCTTTTAGTACTTATCATGAAATCTTAAAACCTAAATAAATTTACATGCGCCAATAAAGTTTTAGTATTTCAAGAATTGCAAGATTGACATTTCGTAACTCTTTGATTATTACCACTCGTTTCAAATAGTGTTTGGTTTGGAGACTGAAGAATTGAATGATGCAACATGGGATTTCAACGGTAACATTTTAATATGCTAATATTATCTTCCCTAATTATTTTAGAAATGAGGTTCAAATAGATTTTTTGTAGAGCAAAAAATTCTACGTTTACACATGTAATCATTTTTAAGGCGGAGAAAACAGAAAATAAAAAAGGTTGTTTTGACAAAAATCTATAATGTTCAGGATTTGAGTTGTGATAACTGCCGGTCAGTGATCCCTTACCTCTTGCGTACTGTTTCCAGAATAATACTTTTTTGTTGTTTCTAGTTTGTCTTTCAATGAAATATAATAATTCGTGTAAAATAAACGTTTAGTATAGTAATTTATGTTAAGTCCGGGAAGTGACTTGATAAAGCATAAGTTTAGAAGGTTATGGATGAGGCGACGAAATAGCCGAATCCAGAATTTCTAAACGAATACTTGAATAATAACTTCACGGACGTGAACATTTTATTTCATTACTGTAAAATAAATTTGTTTTACTTATTTGAATATTTAATAGAGTTTTTGAGCACTATACGGAGAGTACAGTAACGATAACAGTAACGTATTTGCTAGGCAACATACTGCTTTGCTAAGCAACATATTGTTTTGCTTAGCAAAGACGTTACGTTGGTGTTAGTGAGTTTTTGAGCACCGTACGCTGAGAGTACGGTAACGCCAACACTAACGTCTTTGCTAGGAAAAACAATGTGTTGCTTAGCAAAGGAATATGTTGCCTAGCAAAGACGTTACCTTTAACGTTAGCGTACTCTAACGTATAGTGCTCTAAAACTCTCTAAAAACTCTCTATATTCTTTTCATAACACGTCCACGTGAAAAATTTAAATTCTGTCAAATTAAACATTATCTGTTGGCGTTTCATTTTAAATCACATTATCCATTTTATATTTTTTGCTTAGTTACAAATAAACAACTTCACTTCCCGGCCTTATACTGTAATGTGCCATTTCCAGGACTTGATCAATTAATACCGTAAAGTGGTATATACGATATACCGGACAGTATGAAATAAAAATATTAAGTTAAGTAATTAAGAAGAAGTTTCGCATCAAAGTGACAGTACTAGCGGAATTGCGATGACCAGTTGTCACCGTTGTCACATCATAATTCCAAGGCACTATATATTTTTGGTAAAACAACGTTTATCAAATTTTTCCACTTCTTCGTATGCTGGCAACGAAAAAATAACATCGGTATCATTTATGGATACAGAATTTTGGTTCTACAGAAACGTATATTACAGTTTACCTGTAACATACTAATTAATTAGGGAAGATAATACTCAACTTTCAAAATTTTACTATTGTAATCCCTATGTTCCGTCATTCAATTCTACGGAGATGTCTAATTTATTGTATTCCAATCTGACTAGGTAGTTTTTCAACATGTTCGAGTTGTATCCCAAAATTGTATGGAATTGTATCTCGCTTATCAATTGTTACCTTAGTGGGTTCTATACATCACATTCCAATATTCTTAAATTAAAAAAGGTATTGGAAAATGTACAATTGAATCTTATATAAAACAACGCAGCGCTAATAATAATATAAATTTGAGTTTGTCAAGAAAGTGTCATATCATTTCAAACTGGTGAGAAAACTCGCACATGTTACTGATGTTACTAAACAACGCATTGTTGAAGAGAGTCTTCAACAATGCGCTGCATTAAAACTTTAAACTTATTTCCAAAGGGACTGCAGGTGCCCTGAGGTAGCTAAATAGTAATTACCTTTTAAGCCGAACGGGATGCAACTCGAACATTATAGCTTGCTAGTTTTTCAGTTACATCTGGGATGCAACTCATCAACTCTAGTGTGTCCCAATTCTACACCCTGTATATTGAAGACATAAAATAATTTCACAGATTACTTAAATTTCACAGTAACCATTATCAAACGACTTTAGTTCATATAAATGTATGCTTAACCCAGAATCATACGTATATAACGTATATCAGTTTGTTTATCACCTCGCTTTTATTTATCATGGTTGTATCGTTTGCCAATCGGAAAGTTAATTAACTGCGTAACTTCAACAACAGACGTTTTCTCACAAAAATGTCAATAATTTATGTAGCAACTATTTTATACCATTAAAGTCAGCTTCTATTCCAAATATTAGATAATGACACACTAATGCCGAAATACGATACACATGAAACTAAATCCAATTTATTATTTGCCTGAAATTCATATTTCATTTATTATTTATATATTTATGAATTTCAACAAAGTAAAACTTGAAAACGTCAATATAGTAAATAATACCAAAGAAACCAATTATAGAAGATACAGAAAGCAAAAATTACGAAGATGAAAAGTAAAACCTGTAATAGATCAGACTGTATCTTTGCATCAAGTCCACGGACTGAAAGTTACGAAAAAGAAAAATAAAGAACTAATATAGAAGGGAAGTAGATAAGTTGGATTTGCCACACCTATGTTGTTTGTAACTTGTTCACAATCGCTACTTATTTGAAACCTCCCACATATCACAATGAATGTATGATTGCACTTAACATTCGTAACTATAGCTATAGAATTCTTGTGCATCCATTACGATTTCAATCAGCAGTTCTACTTCGTAGTCTAGGATATTTTAATTGTTTCCACAAAGTTTGTTTAAAAGCTACATAGATCTCATGAAAATATGTTTACAGGGTGACAACTTAGTTTTTGTAAGACTTGTTGTTGGACAGAATTGCAAGGCAAATCTAAGGCCGTTTTCGCTTTTGATCAATGTTGTCAACTTTCTGAAATAATCTGAAAAAAATTGAAAATATTTTCGTAACCGTTGCAGATAGACGGAAAATACGAAATAGCTAACCGATAGATATTCTCACGCAGTATAAGATAATAAAAAAAATATTTCACGATAGTATTTTGTTTCATTTTGAAGATATAACAAAAAGTTGCTTCTTTTAATGGAAGTCAGACCGTTAAACAGGAAACTATTTTCTCTTTTAAAAAATGTATAGCTTATCAGCTATCAGTCTTAATATTTTTATCAAGATTTTATAATAAGTTTGTACTGCATTGAAGTATCGAGTGATCTTAGCTATCTATAGAAATGAAACAGTTTCCACCTTGGTAGGTAATCTACTATTTCAGTTACCTCGATAATAGCATACGAGGTATGGCTATTAAATAATGGAACTGCCGTTGTAGGCGGCGTATTAGCTAGTTTGAAACAAAAGTGTCCAAGTTTCAACTCGGTAGAGTCAATTAGTGTGTACGGTAGCTGTTGACCGGTAACGTGTTTTAAAGTTTTGCCGGAAAAATGGGGAGTGAATATTGATTCACCCTGTATATATGGTTGAATTTCATAATCGTTCTGTCCACAAACTACATAGGGTTCTGTCATCTTGACAGCGAGCCATAATTTTTTCGTAAATATGGTTTTCCAGTTTCAAGCACTTTATTAAAATTAAAAGCAGATCACCGTTTGATTGTTTTTAAAATCATATTAAGTAACGTTTTCAAAAATAGAGCGTTAAAGAGAGAAAATATGGTAAAAAATAATCATCATAAAAATATGAATCTATGGAAGTAACCGAAGTAACTAAAACATTCATTAGTACATGTCGCCGGATAAGTCGAAAGAAAAGTTGTGTCCGTTTTTCGAGGTTACAGTGTGTGTCTCACTTTAGACGGCACCAACCCCAGTATTTTTGTTATACATTATCGATTTAATTTTTTTTTTGTGATTATACCTCTCACTAAATTGTACTTTTAGGGTATGTTACTGTTCCTTTACGTTAAAATGCTAGCCTACTCAATTTAAAAAATACAACAAAATTTTAGAAATCGTATTAGGGATTCTTTTATCAAAAAATATTATTAATAAAAGTTAATCAGAATCGTCCAAATAGGCTAGATCCAAAATTTCATTAAAAGCAAAAAAATTTGGAAAATCTCAAAAAATTTCTAGTAAATCCAAAAAATTCGATTAATAATCTTATTATATCTTATTTTTAACGATTACAATTAATGGCACAATTTAATAAATTACATGTGGTTACATTAGCTATCCATTGTTTCTGACGTATTAATGAAAAGTCATGGCAAAGTTGTGGATTATTATTCGAATTTTCTGGATTACAAATTTTTTGAGATTTTTGGTTTTAATGAAATATTGGATCTAGCCTATTTGAACGATTCTGAACAACTTTTATTACCAATATTTTTTGATAAACAAATCCCTAATACGATTTCTTCAATTTTGTTGTTTGTTTTAAATCGTAGTAGGCTAGCATTTTAACGTAAAAGAACAGTAACATACCCTAAAAGTACAGTGAGGGGTTATAATCACTTTAAAAAAAATTAAAATCGATAATTGTATAACAAAAATACTGGGGTGGTGGGTGCGGTCTATACCAAAGACTTAATTTTTGTCTATACTGCATTTGCTGGGAAAGCGTCCACCATGTAAACAAACCCACGTGACAGATTGTCAAAACACCACCCTCTGGTTGTTGTGTTAAAGTCACGAGGCCGTTTTAGGCCCGGTTTTACAATACTAGTATATACTAGTATTATGCTATTCTCCGAACAAGTCTTAAAAATGCGTTTTACAACCACGGAATTTCGAACGAATAGGATAAACGGTGGTATAAACTTCGCGCGACAAATCTTTTGTCATCTTCTATGAAAGTATCTTTGTTTTCCAGTGTTTCTTTTTATTAAAAACTTACGATGGATGTGCCTATTTTTGACTCTGATGAGAACGATATTATAGATAACATTCCTAGACTTAAGATATGAGGCGCCGTTTGGGTCAAAATTATATATATAAATTCAACAAATATATAAAGTTCTTTAGGAAATATATATAGGTACGTTTTTAAAAACATATGTGTAATAAACGGATTTATATAGCATTTTTGAAAATTCATATATATTTATTAACAAAACATACATACAGGGTGATCATTTGAAAACGATCCACCCCCAATATCTCGGTGCACAAAGCTTTCTAAAGAAATCGCCGAGACACGTCAACAATATTAATGAGGGGGACATATTTTTACATAAAAGTTACATAACACGTTTTATCCCCCCACCCTCCAGAGCCTCCTCCTCAAAAATTTTAAATGGCAAGGGGGGTTATGTGATACCTCATTTGAAAGGCCTTTGGATTACCTACATTTTGACGTTTTGCTTTTTAAAATCGGTTGATTCGTTATTGGGATATTAAGGGAAAAGTGTTTAAGTTTATTAAAACAAAAGGGAGCTTTTAAAACGCATAGCAGGCTGTTGTCATAATGCATTACTGGATGTTTTTATTGTCACTACTTGTCAAAGTGTTTGGCAATAATAATTGTTGATGTTCGTTTAAATTGAAATCGATAGATTTGTTTTTCAGAAATTTAAAGAAATATAAAAAATAGCAGGCTGTGCAGAAACAATTAAATGATGTTTTGACGTTTGTGCAAATTTAATATTACAGTGATTACAGTGTTTGTGTGTGTTTTACTTTGCGGTTGGAGATTTTTGTGAAATTTAAAAAATGGTTTACACGTTAGCTGAAAGTATTGAAATTATTTTTTTCTTCAAGCGTATCATAATATCCGTATTGTTGTACAGAACTGGCTATGTAGAAGGAAGTCATTTTGTTACTAGTCAAAAAATGAAAATAATGTTACTAGTACAATAATGTGTTTACGTATCCATGGCAACGACAGTATTTTGCCCATAGCTCCGCCCCCAAGGTTGGTAGAGGGGAGAGCGTTTCCTGTGGAAATGACTTTTTAGGAAATATTCATTTACAGCAACAGAATATTTTTACACTTGAAGAAAAAATAGTATATATTATTCGGAGTAGAGCGTCTTATTTGTGTTTCGCTCACTTGCACAGCCTCGGCGCGTGCGCCTCGGCCGCAATATGAGCTCAACACAAAAAGAACTCTTTCTACTCCTAATAATATAATATACTATTATTTACGGTGCCGAAAATCAATGTGACCGAAGAACTAAAGTAAAGTAAAGTAAAGTAAAGTAAACGAACATCAACAATTATTATTGCCAAACACTTTGACAAGTAGTGACAATAAAAACATCCAGTAATGCACAGCCTGCTATGCGTTTTAAAAGCTCCCTTTTGTTTTAATAAACTTAAACACTTTTCCCTTAATATCTCAATAACGAATCAACCGATTTTAAAAAGCAAAACGTCAAAATGTAGGTAATCCAAAGGCCTTTCAAATGAGGTATCACATAACCCCCCTTGCCATTTAAAATTTTTGAGGAGGAGGCTCTGGAGGGTGGGGGGATAAAACGTGTTATGTAAATTTTATGTAAAAATATGTCCACCTCATTAATATTGTTGACGTGTCTCGGCGATTTCTTTAGAAAGCTTTGTGCACCGAGATATTGGGGGTGGATCGTTTTCAAGTGATCACCCTGTATAATTCGAACAATACGTTCATAAAAGTAAGTTTACGAAAACATAAATATATTGCGCTCGAAAACACATAAATATTGCAGTTGAAAACACATATATAATTACGTTACAAGTTTCAAGGTGCGTCTGCGCGAATATGTGGCAACGTTGTAATTGATTCGTATGACCTTCTTGATTCAAGTTCCACGCAGGGTCGCACTAGCCACAGCACATCTTTTTGGTGCACATTAATATTTTCAAGATTTTTTTTATTTGAAAATGTTTATGGTACCACTCTTAAGATTGAGAAAATTATTTAAAGAAAAAGAAAAAATATTTAAATAGCAATTTTTAGTTTTCTATTTTTTGACGGTTAAACAGTGGCGGCGGCTGTTGGTCAATCATATAGGGAGGTCATTTTAATAAAGAAAACAAACTAGCTAATATTTAAACAAACACATTCTTACCTGTTTTATCGTAACCCTCATAAGGGCTAGGTAGACTGCGTTGCAAAATTCTACGCAATGGATTATTTTATTCAAGGTACCTACATACCTATCTGTTTTTTATTTACACGCTAGGTACAATCCAGTTATGAGCGACTGTTTTTACATTTACACGTTGGAGTTTCATATGATGTGCTAATACAAAATTGTGCTTGCACAAATTTATACATTGATTCTTTGACATACCGATATATTTCTTTTGCTGTGTCTGTTCTGCTTGTTTATTTCAAGCAAGGCTTTTGGACGACTGTTTTATTTACGGGCTGGGAACGTTAGCTGAGATGGTATTGCATTCAACACTATTTGGTAACATAACACCTTACGTACAATAATAACTCGGAACTTCTGATTAAATATTTACTATTTTTGTTTTGGTTTCATAATTAATAGTTTCACGAGTGCAAATGTCTTCAATTTCTTAGGGAGGTCATTGCCCAAATGACCTAATGGACGAGCCCTATCCAACGGTACCAAAAACGCGACCTTTGTTTCCATTTGAAATTTCAAAGTTGCTTTCGATTTTCCGCATTTCCGGTTTACCCTGGAAAATTGTAGCAGTGCCAATAAATTCGTTGCATATGCTTTGGCAATTAATTTTTTTTTCAACCGCATAGCTCATTACGTTTAAAAAATATATAAACGGGCAGACGGGTGTGATCTGAAACAGCCTGTAATTTTATTTACAAAGGCCTATTTCCTTACTTAAACATTCTGTTTAGTTCCGGTTTTTTATCGGTCTTTTCTACCTTTCTAGTTACATTCTAAAAGTATGTTGGAATAAAAATTACTGATTTTAAACGCAAGGACCATTTTACCTTTCGAAATCCTTCCCATGATTTTTCCTTCAGCACAATCGAACAAGCATATGCGAACATTATACTAAAATTAATTTTGTGAATTGGGTACACAAACATTTTTCAAAAATTACTCTTAATGTGTCTCAAAAAGAAGATCTGCTGTGAGAGATCTACTGTGGCTAGTCCGATCCTGGGTGGAAGTAATTGAACACATGACAGCGTTGCCACATATTCGCGCAGACGCACCTTGAAACTTGTAACGCAATTATATATGAGTTTTCAACTGCAATATTTATGTGTTTTCGAGCGCAATATATTTATGTTTTCGTAAACTTACTTTTATGAACGAATTGTTCGAATTATATGTATATTTTGTTAATAAATATATATGTATTTTCAAAAATGCTTATATAAATCCGTTTATTCCACATATGTTTTTAAAAACGTATATATATTTCCTAAATAACTTTATATATTTGTTTAATTTATATATATAATTTTGACCCAAACGGCGCCTCATATAAGACGTCCAAAAATATTTAGAAATAGGTGAGTAATTAATTTGAATGTGTGATATTTACGAAGTTGAGGTTGGGTAAAAACTACAGTATATACATGTTTCTCTTGTAGAAGGGATTATTTTGAACAATTTGATGAGTTGGAGTTCTTTTCGCGGTTTTTTTGGTTGTAAAACCGGCCCTAACGATGTTTTCAGTAGTAATATCATAAGAGTGCTTTCGTATATTCGAATATACTTTTCCCGATTGCTATTCGAAATTGATGTTGCCATGGAAATTTCCCGAGAACTTTGTTGTTGTATAATCATTATTATTCAATTGACAATTATTGTTATGAGTGTCATTAACCGTTAAAAATTGTATAGTAATGGAAGTATTACAAAATAGTTGTAGATAAAAGTATTTAGAATATACGGAAGTGATCGAATGATATTTGTCACGATTATATCACGAATTTTTAAGTTAATTTTGGTATTTAACCTATTTTCAAACTCAAAATGTCAGTCTGACTTTAAAAAAATCAATTATTATTATTTACGGTTGTTACAGATACCACAGCCAATAGGAAGCCGAAGCACCAAATCGAATATACGGATAGACCAAGAAGGTATATCCGAGAATTCCCACCGTGATTGGTTCATTTTTTAAAAATTCTTAAATCCTATTGGTCTATAATATATGAGTGGTATAATCTGTTATACCGGGTATAGCTATACCGACACCCAACCTGACTTGTAAAACGCGTTGCTGGTTATACTTGGAATAAACAGCAGGATAAGATATACCGAGTATAAAATATACCCATGTTTATACCGCGATTGCAAAACTGGCCCTTACACGGTAAGTAATTACATCGTCGTGGTAGTTGCGTCGACGATATTTAAAAACGATCCGCAAATATCGTGAAGCAGGTCGTCAAATATACTCCACCAATTAAACATGGCTTTAAGCTGGTATGACACGATCAAATGTCATCAAATATTAGTGTCAAAGTGCTTCAAATGTTGCGTGTAATTACGACCTTTGACGGACTTTGATCACAAAAAGGAAACGTTTTCTTTGATGGGAACGCCCACAAAAATTTGTTGCATGCAACAATTTTTGGAATTTTTATCATTTAGCCATCAAAGGTATTATTATATTAACCTCTTCCACACAAATTAAATTGTTTTTAATGTTTACAAGCTGGCAAAATATACTCTTAAAATGATTATACCTCACTTTTTCTAAATTTTATACAAACCAACCTTTGATGACATTGGATGTGAATTATTTGATGACATTTGACCGTGTCACACCAGCTTTATACAGGTAAAATGCACGTAACGTAGATTTACAGTGCATGGCGCATTGTTCCACCGTACCTACTGTTACCAAGGCTTGAAATCGAAAAGCCGGTTGCAAGCAGTAAAAGGTGGAGGTGCAAACCTCCCCTGGACTTTCCCATACTAAAAACAAACATTTCGTTTTTAGCATTCACAGTATAAACTCGGAGTGATTATTTTTAGTCGCTTGTAGCAATGAAGAATACACGTACCCCTTTTATTGTTTACTTTCTCTTTATAGTATAACCTCCAACATGTACAATACAAACGTATGTCTAGATTTTTTCTTTACGTCACGGCGACATCGGTTAAGTTGGTCCTGTACGGTGGCGAACGAAGCAGGTAGATGTGATTGACAGAAAGTTGCTGTTGGGATAGCGATTCGGGTTCCCAACAGCAGCGGTTCCCAACATGTTCTGATTTTATGACCAATATTTTTATTAATATTCAAATAGATAGCTTAAAACTGTTTTGGTATCGCTGGTGCAAAACAGTAGAAGGTCTCGAATTACAGTGAGCCGAGTTAACTTACTTCATACCACAGTCTGGACTTTGGACCCGACAAATAATAGTCACTTCTACTATAGTTCGCGAGGTATACCCTGGAAATCATTTGAATGTGTAGCGAGAAAAACGGGTTCAATATGTACAGAAGAAAGACACGCATCTATCTGTAGCAACCAGCTTGAAATTTCAGCTAACGAAGCCGGACGATGGCTACCGACCGACGTGCACGATCCGTTTCTGTCCGAGTCCACCCTAAATCTTAAAAATTTACACAACGCGGTTCAAATTAACGAAATCCTTATCAACCGTACATTTTAGCTATATGAACACCTTATATACTATGTGATAGACAATTAAATTTTGCATTCAATTGTATAATATTATACAGGGTGTTTCATTTAAAATAACAAAGTGCTGTGAAAAGTAAACACCCTGTATACGTGATATACATTTAGGAAAATGCAGAATAAATTATATACTGAATAACTTCATAAAGGCGCTATAAGAGCATCAATTTCCGATTTTCAAAAACTCGTAGAGGGCGCCGCGCCACAGTGAAATTTTGGCATTCATAAAAAAATAAAAATGTAGCTAATACCAAGCTGCATAAGTATAGAAAATTTAAACAAAATCGTGTGGCCAGCTTTTTTGCAATAAATTTTCAAAAATTACAGAATTTTTGGAAGAACGCCGCGCCGCCGCCGCGCCGTTGCGACTGTTTTTGGATTTACGAAATATTTTTTTATGGTATAGTACCGTCAAAGGGCTTTCAAACAACATGATCTTGTTTCATATCCGCTACTCAGATTTTCAAAATTCTGCTTCTGCCCGTCGCCGATTTGCCGTCGAACAAACCCGCCGTCGGTCGGGCAAAAACTCGACTCGGTCAAGTCGCCGCGCCGTCAGCGGAATAAATAATATCAAATAAATAGTTGTAAGTGCAATCTGCTTATTATTATCAAACAAAACATTCTAAAATACCAATTAAAAAAATTATTATTAGGTAATTTGGCCTTTCTACTAGTTGGCTACAGATGACCCCCTTTTTTTCTGTCTCTATTTCAAAAACAGTCTGTATAGTTATTAAGTATAAAATATCCACGGCTAACGTGGATATAATTCTGACACAAAATCCACGGCATTACGTCATTGTCAACACTTAAGGGGTGACGTCATTAATTCGGCGACGCGAATACGAGGTGCACCTACTGCGCATGTCCGGGGACGGATTAAAATTATTCTATTATGAAAGTTTCAAACATTTTCATATTTTAAATTGATTTTTAATTGATTTGCAAGTTGAATATGACTAATAAAAAATACTAGAGTAAAGTACGAGCGATTGATTTTGTTTGTAGTTAATAATTCATTATTATCATTAAATTTATCAGAAACAAACTTTTACGTCTGGGAGTAGGCAACCAATCGTACGCACCTCTGTCCCTATAATCTCAGGAAGCTGAAATAATTTTCCAAGTCCCCAGACATGCGCCGAGTAGTGCTGGGTGATATAGATATTTTGATAAATATCGATATAATTTTCATATCGGCGCGATATATCGATATAATTTCGATATAGAATATCGATATCCAAATTTGAATTTCGCCCACCCCTAAATTCATCAGCTACATACTGCAAAATGTGTTGGGCTTGGGAATCGTTTAATTCATCAATACTCACAATTCCTTTAAATAATCCGCGCGACTTTCAAATTCAGACGATGAATTTTTGCGTTTTTTCTTAACGTGGAAAGCAACGCAATGTCCGGATTTAGTATTTCTATATATGCAAAAAGCTTCTGAACTCGGATACTTATCGATATTTATCGATATATCGACATATTGATATAATTTTAATATCGATATATCGATAAATATCGATAATATTTTAATATAGAAAAAAAGATAACGGGTATAGCGGTCACTGGGCAGTTTTTAGAAAAAAATTATTTTTAGGCGACTACGATAAAAACAGCTGTTTTACGTATCTTTTGACAGCCGTAAAGTGTCAATTTGTAGGAGACATTTGTCAATTTCTATTTTGCGGCCGCAAATGGTTTTTTTCGGCCGATGATTTATAATTTTTTAGTCGACTATGATAAAGGTCACGTGACCAAATGTCATTGGAATATTTAGATAAAAATTTAAATTTGTTAATAAAATTTGTAATATTCGCCTAAAAAATGTTGTTTGCACCTCTGCCAAAAAGTGCTTTTTCGTCCTGCTTTGCCTCGACCAGAAAATCAGTCGCGGCCGAAAAAGATTCACTTTTTGGCCATGATACAAAAATAACTATTATTCATTCTCAAGCTTTCGATTTATTCTTTAAATCTTCATCAGGGGTCTACAAAACAATGAACCTTACAACCCTATCTATGTTAGGTTATAGATAAGGTTGTAAGGTTCATTGTTTTGTAGACCCCTGATGAAGATTTAAAGAATAAATCGAAAGCTTGGGAATGAATATAGTTATTTTTGTATCAAGGCCAAAAAGTGAATCTTTTTCGGCCGCGACTGATTTTCTGGTCGAGGCAAAGCCGAGACCAGAAAACAGGGAAGGATGAAAAAGGACTTTTTGGCAGAGGTGCAAACAACATTTTTTAGGCGAATATTACAAATTTTATTAACAAATTTAAATTTTTATCTAAATATTCCAATGACATTTGATCACGTGACCTTTATCATAGTCGACTAAAAAATTATAAATCAGCGGCCGAAAAAGTAAAAGCGGCCGAAAAAAAACAAATTGCGGCCGAAAATAGTAGATTGTTTTATAAGGATTAAAAGTGTCACTTTTTTGACGAGCAAATTTTGCATTTGTGAGGCGAAGCGTAGCGTAGCTGAACGAATGCAAAATTGCGAGTCGAAAATGACACATTTAATCCGAATGAAACATGCTATTTTTTCTCCAGCCAATAATACATTGCAAAAGTACAAAATATACAAATTATAAAATATAAAATATTAACAATATGAAGTGTAAATCACGGAGTCTGGTATTTAGTAGGTAGGTAGGTAGTCATGACGTTGTTTACTTATGTCATTGTTTTGTGAAAAATCTCAAATTAATTCATTTTCCGTATTTTGTGCAAATAACGATCAATAACGATGAATCCTGAACAAGATTTGCCTCCAGAGGTGACAGAAGAGGCACAGAATAGTTATTTTTGTATCAAGGCCAAAAAGTGAATCTTTTTCGGCCGCGACTGATTTTCTGGTCGAGGCAAAGCCGAGACCAGAAAACAGGGAAGGACGAAAAAGGACTTTTTGGCAGAGGTGCAAACAACATTTTTAGGCGAATATTACAAATTTTATTAACAAATTTAAATTTTTATCTAAATATTCCAATGACATTTGGTCACGTGACCTTTATCATAGTCGACTAAAAAATTATAAATCAGCGGCCGAAAAAGTAAAAGCGGCCGAAAAAAAAACAAATTGCGGCCGAAAAAAACCATTTGCGGCCGCAAAATAGAAATTGACAAATGCCTACTACAAATTGACACTTTTCGGCTGTCAAAAGATACGTAAAACAGCTGTTTTTATCGTAGTCGACTAAAGGTGCGTTCGTTTAAACTGCTCGATTAACGCTTTTAACACAATGTGCACTTTTACCGTTCGGTTATTCACCGCGGTGTAAAAAGTGTAGAGTCTATAGGTGTTCGTTAATTGTGGTGCTGTGCGTTTTGTGTTAGCTCCATATACACCACCTCTGGAATGGGAGCTCTATGGTGCACATTTTTTTGACGTTTATTAATTGACTTACGAATTTAAGTATACATAAATAATCTATAACAATGAGTGTAGGAACGGCAAATCTAATAATAATAATAACTTCGCTTATTTAGCAAATTTGCTATACATTCTATTCATTATATAAATTTACTACTACTAATTATATTACTATTTCACTCTAATTGGTCACTTAACATTAAATTTTTTAATTCTAATTTAAATCTATTTAATAACTTTAATCTGTTTAATACTATCTGGTAAACTATTATAATCAATTACTCCTCTAAAAAATATTGCATTTTGTGCCTTTTTGCTATTTTTATGCGATAGAAAAAAATTATTATTGTATCTTGTTCCATAACCGTGAACTTGGTTAAAGCTTGTTAACAAATCAGACAGATAAATTGGCATCAGGTTCAATCTTATTTTATGCAAGAAAATTAGGGTGTGCATTTTCACTAGATTATAGACGGTTAACCATTGCAATTTATTTAACATCTATCACCTATGGTAGGAACATTGGTTTATGTTTGCATAGTTCTGCATAATTGTCTACCTTTTCCAATATGCATATATTTTCGTCGTCTTCATCACTAACTTCGAAAAACATGGAATATAGCCCAGTGAAATTAGACTTTAACCCGGACAAAATTAGTAGTACGCTACAAATTGCAGAATCTCTTCCTCTTATTGTTCTTTACATCCTGTAAAAACCCACCGACCCTACGGTAATGTTAAATGTGGACAATTGTGCACATGCAAAAAATTTGGAATGTCTTGTACAACGCTTTGTGAGAATTGCCAAGGCACTTCGTGTCAAAATAGAAGTAACGAGGAGGGGGAAACAGAGCCACAGTGTTAATGTGTTAATAGTGTTAATCACTTTATGATATTTCATTTATTTCAATTTTTGTTAAATGTTTTTCTTTATTTAACTTATTTCTGTTTATTTCTAACTTACTATTAACTTATTTCTACCTTTTAAATATTACTTTCAAATATCAGACATTTCGTGTTGTTTGATGATTCAAGCTTTGGATTTTCTTGAGATTAAATATTTGGTAGTAGTACCAAATCATAGTAATATGCAGGGTGTTTCCTAAGTACGTGTAGAAAATGCAGGAGGTGATTCCTGGGTGAAAATTAAGGCTACTTTTTCGTATAAACTTGTATCCTAATAAGCTTCCCTGAAGAGTTACGCATATTAGGATACAAGTTTATACCCTTAATTTTCACCCAGGAATTACCTCCTGCATTTTCTACACGTACTTAGGAAACACCCTGTATAAACAAAACTAAGTAAGTACGTACCTACATATTGGAATTAGATATACCGCAACATTAAATATACGCGTTATCATTTTTTGAAGAGTGGATTTAAACTTAAATAAATAGTTTATACTTTGTAGCGATTTGTAACCCTACAAATATAATTAATTTATATATTAATATACACCAATCGATTGCAAATTTATTTTATATTTAATTTATAAGCTACAAGAAATGTCTCTTGCAATTTTTGATATTAGCTATGGTTTGGGAGAAAAAAAATAAAAACCGTAAAAGTGTACATTTGGGGGTGGTTTTGGGGTGGTTCCCACCTCCGTAGGGTCGGTGGGTTTTTACAGGATGTAAAGAACAATAAGAGGAAGAGATTCTGCTATTTGTAGCTTACTACCAATTTTGTCCGGGTTTAAGCTTATTTTCGTCTAGATTTACTGGGCTAATATGACAGCAGCTGCAGTTCCTTAATTCATCGTAGGAAGTTACGAAAAATAATAGCAAAACTGACACCGTGAAACATAACCGTTCGTTTTTTCAAAAATGTACCGTGCACGCACTTTCATCACGTGACTGTTAACAGCACCTTAACCACTCCAACCCCATAAATATTAAACGAACGCACCTTAAAAAGTGGTTTTAGACCTACTTCCAACAAAATCTAGAGAGATTTATGAGTGTGCATACAAGCGTTTCATAAAATGGTGCGAGGAAAAAGACATTAAAACCTATTCAGAGAACGCTTTATTGGTTTATTTTGCCGATTTGGCAAAAAAAATGAAATCATCCACGTTGTGGTCGCAATATTCCATGGTGAAAGCGACTTTGAGTATAAAGAACGGTGTAGAAATAGAAAAATTTTCGAAACTAAAAGCGTTTTTAAAAAGACAAGGTGAAGGTTACAGGCCAAAGAAATCAAGAGTATTAACGAATGAACAAATAGAAGTTTTCTTAAAGGATGCTCCAGATCACAAATACTTAATGATGAAGGTAAGTTTATAACTTTAATAAAAGGCTTACATTTTATCAACTGTCTTTTAGGTTGTTGTAATCTTCGGAGTGAGCGGAGCATGTCGTAGTCAGGAATTGGTTCAATTAAAAATTGAAGATATTGAAGATATTAAATTAGGTTTACTGGTAAAGATTCATCATACCAAAACCAAAAAAAGTAGAGCATTTACGGTTATGGGAGAAAATAATTTAAAAACATACAGAAAATATATATAGCTGTTCGACCAAAAAATTTTAATGAACGTCGACTTTTTATTAAATATCAAGACGGAGTGTGCCAGCGACAAGTTGTTGGAATTCACAAAATTAGTAGTATTCCTCAAGAAGTAGCAAAATACTTAAACCTGGAAAATGTAAATGAATATAGCGGACATTGTCTACGCCGCAGTTCTGCTACCCTCCTTGTAGATTCTGGTGGAGATATTACTTCCCTTAAGAGGCACGGAGGATGGAAATCTGACAGCGTAGCAGAGGGATACATCGAAGAATCCCTTAAACATAAAGAAGATGTAGCAAGAAAAATTTTTCGACTCGATGAACCGAGTACTAGTACAAGTGGGATGATCGCTTACGAAGAAGTAGCCGATGGCAATGAAGTAAACATGACTTGTGATAATCAGCCAGCAGCAACATTGACAAATATTGTTAATAATGTCACTAAAACTGGTAATCACGACGGAAAATCGTTAATCCAGTTTCATCAAAGTTGTTCCAATTTTACATTTAATATTAATTATAAAAATTAGAATTTATGTAATAATGTTTAATTTAATATTGTTTAACTTAATAAAATTGTAGAATATTAAAGACTGCATCATTTTCAATTTCAAAACAATAATTTTAATCCTAGGATTAAAAATTTTTTTAATCCTAGTATTAAAAATTAATGTTGCCTTAGTAACGCAACTTTTTTTTCTCAGTCACAAAAACGTCAATTTTATCTTTCAAAATTGGTATTAAAAATGACATATTTTAATACGGCTGGCGAAAAAAACCATTTGCGGCCGCAAAATAGAAATTGACAAATGCCTACTACAAATTGACACTTTTCGGCTGTCAAAAGATACGTAAAACAGCTGTTTTTATCGTAGTCGACTAAAATAGTAGATTGTTTTATTAGGATGAAAAGTGTCACTTTTTTTGACGAGCAAATTTTGCATTTGTGAGGCGAAGCGTAGCGTAGCCGAACGGATGCAAAATTGCGAGTCAAAAGAAGTCACTTTTCATCCTAATAAAACAATCTACTTAATTTTTGAACAGAGCACAATGTTGCCAGAATCATTTTCGCGCTATCTCGATGTAAAAATGTCTTCAGTAATAATTTAATAATTTGTAATTACGTGCTTTTTTGCAATTTTTAAAATGTGGAAACAATAAAAGACATTATTTTCTACAAATAGAGTACCCTTAGTCAGTTTCATTTCCAATTTTTAAAAAGTTACAAGTGTTAACTTTACATCTTCATATCTTACAAATTTGAGCGAAAAGATTTTTTTTTAACATTTTTCTCACACTTGTTTAGTGGTACTGAACAGCGTACCATATATATTTTGTGCCATTTTCGGGACACCCTGTTATAACACCTATGCACAAATACTAAAAATGAACAACCGTGCTGCATTTTCTGTGAAGGAGAGCACCCTGCAAACTATAGGTGGTGTAAAGCTTACAATGAACTAAAACTTAAAGCATAAAGCAGAATAAGAAGCAAGAGGGACATTACACAAACTGCTACATATGCAGCCGCTGTCCAGGCAAACAGAAACACAATGACAGAAAATAATATAAATATACCAGAAAACCCAGTCATAACACATTTTCGCGACTCTAACCACTCCTCATATGAGCCAGATTAAATCTTTCTTCTAATAATTGCTACCAACTTTATTTCAAAATGAACCATAAGACATATAATAATTTATTTCTGGCAAACTGGAATCCAAATGGACTATAGGTACTGAAAAGGTTGTTATAATAGCATTCATGGCAAGACGTCAAATAGACATATTGTGTGAAATTTATCTTACACCGAATAAGTTACTACGTTTCCCCGATTATTATATATTTAGAAAATAAAATAAAAACCTCTTATGTATATCTGAACAATCCACTCATTTCAAGTTCCTGCATTCTACTGCACTAATCTCTTATGGAAGCATTCTACTGAGCATGCTTCTACATGTCTATTAAACCATCAAACGACTTTGCTGAATGTACTTGTACAGTTGCAAATAAATGGAATGTTATATTTAAAAAACAATAATAGGGTCCTACCCAGCGTGGTGACGTCCGGTGTGAAGGACACTAGCGCGCCGCCGCTCCGGCGCGGCCATCCAGACGCAGGGCCATAAGGTCGCGGGGACATTCGTGCGCGAGACACTTGGGTGCAAGGACAGACAACTCCCTGTTAAGCTAACTAGCCAATTGTCGTGGATACGAATTGTTACAAGAATCGTATCCGTTTTACGCAATAATTTTATGTGCAGTATCAGGAAAGTATAGAAATAGTTCTGTTGCATCGTCTAAATTTAGCCTATGGCCAGTTAATTACCTATACTACTACAAGTTGGCAGAGCTCTCTCAGCACATGTAGGATAGCATATTTAATTGAGGTCGAGTCGGGTTGAGTCCTCAAGGGGGAATAAAACTTGAACTACAATATGTAGTTTATAAATTCCAAAGATTAAACTCATTTAAATAAATTATATTACAGTATTCATGACTGATTCTAGCTTTTATTCAATCACCTTTAAGAGAGTACAAAATAGTTGTAAATACTTACAAATTTTACTGACATCTTTGTGGGCAAGGTGGATTGAAATAATGGCCCAGTACCTTCGTGCAATTCATCCATAGTAAGACCCTTCATGTCCTTGCAAGCCTCCTCCAATTCCTTCTGTACTTTAGCATGTTTCTTTCTGAAATAAAAATAATGAGTAACATACTTAAATATGTTTTGCATTTTTGTTATGCAGATTTTAGCAAGAAGCGTTTTGAAAGAGATCACCATATTCTATAAAAAAAATGCACTTTGCCAATCAGTTTTAAGCGCTCACCTGAAGATACGGAAACTGCTGAACAAGACTGGAAATGGTCTGGTACTGTCACTGGAAATCAAGTATAAGAAGCTACGCTGTGTTCTCTATAGACTTAGTAAGTTAAAGAAAGCTATAAAAAGTAGTGCCTATGGAAACTTATAAAGAAAAATTTGATTCTGCTACTCATCGTGCAACTCTCCAAACTATGAGATCATCAGCAGCAAGACCAATTAGCAGGAATAATAATTAAAAAGGAAACTGAAATAATGTGGGTCATCTAAGAATTACTACTACATATGATTTAAAGTAATTAATTAGAATTTTCTTCATACCATCTCCGCCTTTACTCATGGACCCGTACAACAATATTAGTTGCAACAACAAGCAAAACAAACGTGCATGCTAAATTTAATAATTCAAAAATAAATAAGCACTTACTTCAGGAAATTATCGTTTTCTTCGTTCATTTTTTCAGCATCCTTCGTTTTATAATGAATTAATCGTTCCAGTAGCTGCCTATTTTCTTCCTAAAAATATTAACACAATATTATAATGTCTACCTACATCAAATGAATTAACAATGAAAATTAGTTATTTATACACTGGGTCAACTAACATTTTCTGAAATGATAACTGGAATAATTCCAAATATTTACTAGGGTCTGTGTCACATAAAATTTAAACTTAACAGGTGGTCCAAAATTACATTAAAAAAACATCATTTCATTATACACCAAATATTCAGAGTTACATTAAAACTTCCAGCAATAAATTCACAAAATAAACAAAAAAATATATTAGTAGAGTATAAAGTAGACATTACTGCTAAAACTATTGAAATATAATAATTGTTTGTTTTCTAGCGTAAACAGAACTGTTATGAAATTTTAAGAATATTCATTAATATCCCTGAATTTATTATTATTATCATATCACATTATCTTTCAATAGCCAACAAATATGTCAAAACTATAGAAATTAAAGAAATTTGGTGAATATTTCAAACGAATTATAGTAAAATAACCATTTCATTGTTACTGGTTTAAAGTAAAAAGATAATAATGTTATATTTATGAGCATAATAAATAATTAAGAATTAAATAGTAAAGTTATTAAAAAAAAACACCAATTTTTAGGATTGTTTCACCTGTGTAATTGTGTAATAAATATATTGATCGATATATTGATAAGAGTGGAGTTAACTCATAAATTAGAAAATGTTCATAGATAGTTATCGTCTCATCACAATGTAGATAAAACTGTAGCCAAAAGTATGTAGGTAGTACAACAATAACTGGTTAAGACCAGCAATGACTACAAGTATAAATAACTGGTTCAGCAGTTTTAACTCTAGTGATGTAAATTTTTGTTGCTTTTAAGTACCTTAGCTAATCCTTAGTTTTATTTGCAGTATTCGTTACTTTGTATTTGTTACCGAGTATTCCTTGATGTTCAAGTAAATTCTTTGGTAGTTCATAAAACAGAATAGAAGTAGGTACCTGTCAGCACCCGTCCTACGCAACTATCAGTTACAATGAACTATTTTCGGGACCGCGGTCTTCAATGCGAACACAATGCGAACACAATGCGGAAAACTATGCGTTATTCATACAAATTTATAGATTACTGTCCAGTTTGTGTTTCGAACAAACAATTTTTATTTTAGTAAGTACCTACAGGTAAATCACGTAGGTAAAGGTATGTACTTGTTTGTAAAAGTAACGTGCTATTTGTTGCTTCGGATCTTATCGGGTAACAAATACTCAGGTAACGATTACTTACTTTCTTAACATCACTATTTAACTCTATTTACAGGGAGTGCGAGCATAGGGATTATACCATGCAATTTTTTGTGAAAGATCAACGTAGGTTGTGTACAGGGTTTTGCCACTTTTTTGTTTATGCTAATAAGCCAGCGATATGATATTTATCAACACGTCAGATTAGTTCAGCATGGCTCAGCTCTTAAGTTGCGAGCTACCAATCTAAATTAAATTGCTTACATTTGCTAGCGTTATCTTTAATTTTTACTTATAAACAAACTATTTGGCAACCAAAAACTTCAGACCTTCCGTTCACTTGGGAAATTTAGAAATAAAGATGAAATATAAATAATAAATATTAAATAAAATATCGATTTCAACGGGAAATATCAAGATTTATTCGCTTTATACGTATTTCGGCATCATTGTTATAATATTTTATAATAGCTTTTGACAATGGCACAATGATGCCGAAATACGTATAAAGCGAATAAATCTTGATATTTCCCGTTGAAATCGATATTTTATTTAATATTTATTATTTATATAATCATGGATTTCAACAAAGTGACGCTTGAGAATGTCAATAAAGATGAAATGTTTAAAATTTGCTTAAAATTGTATTTTAAGAGAGTAAAACTAAAATTGCTTATATTTGTTAGCATAATTTTGTAGCAATCTTTAAATTCCACCCCGATCCACATCACCCCCTTTAGTTTAAATTTTTTTTCACAAGTTTTCCGATGTTTATATGAATATTTTGGCCTAATTCGCATATTTTAGGAATTTTGTCCGGCTAGAATTTGAAAACCGACCACTATGCGCTGGCTTATTACAATAAACAAAAAGGGGTTAAAATGCTGTACACAACCTACGTTTATTCTTCACAAACAATTGCATGTATATCATGCATGTATATCACTCAATGAAACTCCCTGTAGGAATATAAAATTTAATTATTACCAACCTGAACTTTTCTTAGTTTTTCTTCTAATGATGCAAATGCTAATTGTAAGGCTTGATGTTCATCTCGAATTGTTTGATTTAAGTTTTGTAATTCCTTTATACTATTTTCATACATACGTATTTCAGCACGAAGACTAGTTATAGAAGCTACACTTTCTGCTAAACTGAAATAAAAAGGAAAAATGTTAAGATTAGTTCTTGTACATACAGAAGAAAGTATAAAACCAAGAAGATGAACTTCCCAACAAATTATACAGAGTGAGTTAAAAAGTAAAAATACAAATTTTATTCCTTCAAGCTAAAGTATATTCAAACCAATATTGAAGTAGAAAAATTCATCAGCAGTTTATTGTCTTTGCTGGTCTATACTCTACGCACCTTTTCATGGAATGTGGGCCATAGGGATTTGACCATGCAATTTTTTGTTAAGGAGCAACGTAGGTTGTGTACAGGATTCGACAGGATTTCTTCACTTCTTTAATTTAAATTAATAACCCTGAGATAATTAGCAATTAATAAATACATCTGTCACATTGGCACAGCGGTATTGTATTGCGCCGGTCGTCAATAATTATACTTGATGAGTCATGAACATTTTTGAAATTAATTTAAAAAACGAATGTATTTGAAATATCATAACAAAATTATAAAATAAAATTTAAATCTAAAAATTAATAAGTATAAAATTAATACAAAAGGCGAGTATCGAACTCGCTATCTCAAATCCAGACCTGGATACCGTTGCACCTATGTGACAGATATGTTAATTGCTAATTATGTCAGGGTATTAATATAAATAAAAAAGTGATGAAATCCTGTACAACCATCATTGATCTTTAACAAAAAATTGCATCGTCAAATCCCTATGGCACAAACTCCGTGAAACTCGCTGTTTAGTTAAGCTCCTCCCCTAAAATGTATGCTACAAAAAAACCAGTTTCACACGCTACAAATTATAGATAAAAACACAACAAAGTGAAACAAGTGTCAAATTTCTGGTATTGTGTTTTACAAGTTTTTGAAATAAGACCAATAGAAACATTTTAATTCAAATATTGTGCGTTTTGTGGGAAGGAGCTTTAGCTTCATTTATTGGGTGCGTATAGTGTTGTGGGATGCATTACTGCTTTTTTAATAATAGTACATATTCGAATGATATAAGCGTTTGGATGATATGAGCAAAACAAATTTGCATTATAATCATAATTATTAGTTTCATTAAAAGATTATTTTAATAAATGCAGTTTGCCTATACTAAATTATCTTTTGCCTTTAATTTTCTTTTTCAAAGTTTAAAATTCTTAAATCGCCTGTCTTTCATATTACAAGCATTTGGGTTAGATAATGATCAAATTGATATTGCATAACTGGTTTAAGTCAACTGCATTTTTGTTGGTAGTATTGTTTACAATGGTATAACAGTTTTGAAAAAAAAGCAACTTCCAGCATACGTATCCTCAAAACCACTGGATATTTTGTCCTACTCAACAAAAAAAATTGAACCAATCAAAACTAGCTACATTCCTAACAATTGATCATATGTCATGTCAAAAATATTATTTGATTGGTTCAATTTTTTTCGAGAATACATCTCTCAGACGTTTCAGACCAATTACTACTACAGTGCAAATCATGTAAGATGATAATTGAACTGAAGTCAATAAATATTCATATACAATATAACAAGTGCAAGGCATATTACCGAAAATTTTTTCGCGCTGTCGCACAAGTGTTTGTTTCCATGAAAACTGCCCGATCGCGAAGCGAGAGGGTAGTTTTCAAGGGGCAACAAACACGCGTGGGACAGCAAACGAAAAATTTTAAGTAATATGCCTTGCTCGAGTTATATTTGTTCAGACTATCGCATAAACCATATAAATTTAATATACTAATTGTACGCTTCATTATAATTTATAATTTATTTGTTGTATAACTGTCATTAATTGAATTGTGTTTCATCTAGTCGCCATCGCGGGTGATTACCGAATATCAGCACTAGTGCAATATTCGCTGTGTCAAAATTTTCAAGTAATTGTGATTTGATTGGCTGTTACGGGACAAATGCGTAACTTTCATTGGTCGACGTCTGTCACGTGACAGGTGAATGCGATAGTCATATACAATATAACAAGTGCAAGGCATATTACCGAAAATTTTTTCGCGCTGTCGCACAAGTGTTTGTTGTTTCCATGAAAACTGCCCGATCGCGAAGCGAGAGGGCAGTTTTAAAGGGGCAACAAACACGCGTGCAACAGCAAAGGAAAAATTTTAAGTAATATGCCTTGCTCGAGTTATATTTGTTCAGACTATCGCATAAACCATATAAATTTAATATACTAATTGTACGCTTCATTATAATTTATAATTTATTTGTTGTATAACTGTCATTAATTGAATTGTGTTTCATCTAGTCGAAATCGCGGGTGATTACCGAATATCAGCACTAGTGCAATATTCGCGTGTCAAAATTTTCAAGTAAGGCCCGGTCTTTCCATCTCTTACTAAAGCTTCTATTAGCTAATAAACGATTAGTTGTCATGGAAACAATTCTTGTAACAATGGTATCCATGACAACTAATCGTTTATTAGCTAATAGAAGCTTTAGTAGGAGATGGAAAGACCGGGCCTAATTGTGATTTGATAGGCTGTGACGAAACAAATGCGTAACTTTCATTGGTCTACGTCTGTCACGTGACAGGTGAATGCGATAGTCAGCAGTATTCTTTCGTATTACCCAACATCAGTATTTGTCATTCATAACAATAAATAAAAATAAAAAGTAACGTTTTAATGTTTGACGGCATTTAGAATCACATACTCCATTTATTCTACCTTAGATATTATGCTTTTGTTTGGATGCTTGCAATCACATGCTATGTAGTATTACAGTCTTTGATATTTATAATACATTCAGAAAACTCCCATGACAATGTGTTAAATGGAAAATTCAGTTGGTTAACAAAAAAAATCCCTATTAGCTATTAGTAGGCCTAATCAAAGCCCCATTTTCAAAAATTTATAGTGATTTTTATACTAGCCAACTAAATTTTCCATTTGACACATTAACCGTCACGGTAGTTTTCTGAATTGATTATAAAGGACTTTGTATAACCATTTTAGAAACTTGCAAGTTTACATACATATTCTTACTGGCCTTTATCCCATAGTATATTTTAAAATGCTCATTGAATTTGCACTTGACTTCAGATTTTTAAAGTATAGTAGTATACACAAAAGGCTTATACCATCAAAACTTATGTCTTAGGTACTATCCCATCTCAAAGCTCAGCATCATGAGCTTCCAGACTACCAATACTAGCTACTTTCATAATTGATACCGACACCTAAGATATGAAGCCGATTATTCTAAATGTCAGACTAGGAACTAACAAATTTAATATAATTATCGGAGGTCAATTTTATAATGTTCGATGCAGTAAAATTAATATAGAGATTGCAGTTACCACTTCAACCATGGCTTTAAAATAATACATGAATCGAAACTAACCTAACTTCTTTTGTAGCTAGCAGCTTTTCTTTTTCTTGCAGTTTAACATTAAGATCAATAATTTGCTGGGCATTTTCTCCTTTCCTTCTATGGAGTTCTGTTAATTCTTCTTGTTGTATAAGCAATTTTTGTTCCAAATGTTGAATTTTTTCATTTAAGCGAGAATCACCTGCACCCGAACTTGTTCCTGCTGCTGTACTACCAGCTATAGTAACACCATCCATACGTAGCCTCTCATTTTGAAGAGACAATTGCAAATTTTCACTACGAAGGGCATCAGCATTTTCAAACAGTTTATTATCTACGGAAGAAAGGGCATTTATAGGTTATGTACTGAAATTATGAATGTGTATACATACGACATGATACAAGGTCTTGAAAAAACTCCGTTTGAGTCCTATTTCTCTCTTGTAACTGTTTAAATATGCTACTTCTCCAAGTATTATCTTCTGATGTTGTCATTTTTATAAAGTTTAAAATCCTCAGAATCAGATTAACCAAACTATCATTTTAAAATAGATCTCACTCATCTTGCTGTCATTGCTATTCAAAGATGTTACAAACTATTGGAAATTTACTGAGATACATGTGATAATACTAATTTATTATAAAACCTAATCCTTAAATCTTGTGTAAAAAGTTTGGTTAGATAGGTACACATTGGCGACAGCTGACAGCTATTCATAATAAAATATACAGGAGGATCAAGTTATAACGTTTTCCACTGGGAGAACCACACTACTGACTACGCAGAACTTAGTGCGCACTAATACTGCACTTAAGCTCCGTTCCCATGAGACGGATTTCCGCAATAATTTTGCGAATCTGTCAAACAGAAAATTCGTTGCGAATTATTTCAACTTCTTGCGGCGTCGGACAAAAGTTAAATTTATTTCAACTTTTTCCGGATTTTTTTCTTGCGATCTCTGTCATTTTAGCATACCATTTCACTTTAATAAAATATGGATGAAAGATATGATACGGAAGAAGAGGTAAGAACGTTCATAAGTAAAAATCATGATTATTTATTAACCTCTTCTTGCAGGGCGTTTTTTAAATTATAAAAGTCGCCTTGCTTGTTTCTATTTAGATTTTGCGCACCCAAATTTTACGTTTTAGCACTTTTTTATGTGAAACAACATTTTCGTATATGCATGCTAAACTTAATACGTATTTTCGACGCCACGTACAATAATTATTATAATTATAAATATTTAAGACACTTGCAGGAACTGCCATAATATATCTTTTATGTTACAATATTTAAAAACAACATTAGAATTCAGGTGGACCACCACCTATTGGAATCAAATTCGTACGCGAAAAGACAAATGTAACTAGATTATATTCATTCCGAACTGCGGAAATCCGCATGCGTGGGAACGGGACTTTAAAGTGGCGATCTGCGGATCCGGAAATTCGCAAATTTATTGCGGAATTCCGTCCCATGGGAACGGAGCTTTACTCGGTTTTGGGAATACGCAAAACCGAGTAAGTGCAGTTTTAGTGCGCACTAGTTCTGCCAGTGGAAAACGCTATTAGATTCCTTGATATGTGCGACCCAACAGTTGAGGTAGCGGTAGCTTTCCTCTCACTCGGAGCTGCTGGATGTCACTTGGCGTCAGGAATCGTGAGTGTGTTGTCACCTAAACTTAAGTTTCAATATTACCGTTTTTGCAATAAACATATTATTATCTATCATTTGGATTACATTAAAACATTCTTTGTGTTTTTATATTGTTATACCTGTATTTGTATTTGTATATATTTTTTGTTTTGTTTAGTTTGGATTAAAATTTTATTAAATATTGTCACGTTATAAATTGTGACTAGTCTGGATGCTGAGTCTTCTGATGCAGAGTCTGAGCCCCGAAGGGCCAAACTAGTTAGACTTGGAATTAAAGCTGGGTTGAAGAGTCTAGTTACTGGCTAGTTGTTGAGTGTAGAACCAGTGAACCACACTGAATCGAATGTAAAAGCGTTGTGCTTTTATACTAATTTCTGTGTCCATATATGGTTATGACCTCGGCACACCAGATCTCTCATGAAACCCGATATTCTTAGTCAGCAGGATTGCATATTCAATTACAGCCATGACCTTCAGTCAACGTGGACTAGAAGAGTTGCATTACCAAATAAGGTATTTGTATTTCCAAATATGGACATGAAAAGTCGGAGTCCACGTGGAGTAATAGGGAGTGGAACTGACCTTCTAGTATACTTAACATTGAGGAAATTATAGCATTATGTGCAATTATAACATTACACTTAACATGTTGTAATAACATTGATTTTATGTAGATAATAACTTCAATCACTTTGATTACTTTAAATTATCATGAATAATTATCTTATACGCTTCGTGGCCATATTAAAAGCAACGAGGACGCTGTTTTCGCCAAGATAGTCGGGTGTCAGTGTTATAATGTAGGTACAAACGCGTTTGCACAGGCATTGACCATTGTTTTGTTAGACAGACGTGCGGAAGACCTCGAAGGACTGGACGCGAGCTATCCTGCAAGTCGAAGCGCGCTTTGTCTATTTATTCAAAAGTTAACAATACGATTCTTCTGTTGGTCTCTCCGTTTTTTATACCTACTTGTGTTGAAAATTTGGTTGACGGTGGCTGGTCGCAGACGACCGACACTGAACGCTCAGTCTAATCTCTGTCTAATAATAAGCGTCGGTGGGCCTGGTCGTTGTCTAACAGTAATCTAACAGTAGGTGTTGTGACCAGAGTGGGCGATATTACCAAAGAAAGCAGTGAACGTTGTGAGCAGAGTGGGCGTTATGACTGTTGTGTATCGACTTAGACTTTATTTATAAATTCACAACTTACAATTGAATAAAATAAACATTTTATACTTTTACAAAAACATGTTTATTTATTACTAAAACATAAGACTGAACTATCGTTATGGTTAATGAAAATAAAACAAACTAGAATCATAACATTCTCCTCCTAGGTATACTTAAAGAAAACTATATGTAGGTAACTGTATTTGTTACAAGTTTAATCTTTTGGGAGTTTTAATAACTCTACCCGAACGTGTAGTTTTTTTATGTTCTACTTGTTCGGGGTTTACATTTTTATCAGTACCACTAATCATTGGTGTATGATCGTTATGCAATTTAGGAATTACATCAGAATGGTCGTTTCCCTGTACAAGAGTAGTTTCCGGTTCACACTTTAGGAAATAATAATAAACGTTCATTAATTGATGTAGTACCTAATTTAAAGTTTACAGAGTTTTCAATGTTTTCCATAGAAGGATCTGATCTAATATCATTTGCATGTATAAATTTAATATTGTTATCAACTTGCACTAAATAAGTATTACTGTGACTTAGTATTTCACAATTCTTCCTTTATTCCAAAGTCTTGATTGAATATTTTTAATATACACTAATTCGTTCAGTGAATATAATTTTATTTTTCTAGAAATATCAAGAGTCATTTCTAGGATTATTAATAGTGTTAAATGACGGTTTCATCAAATCAAATCTAGTTCTTGGTCTCATTTTAAATAAACTTTCAGCTGGTGAAATATTGGTGATACTTGACGGAGTATTTCTATATGTAAATAAAAAATTTGTTAAACGACTACTTATTAAATCTTTACTCATTTCTTTCCCCCTTTCAAGAAAAAGTGACTTTTCTAAACCTTTTTTAATTGTTTGTACACCTCTTTCAGCGATTCCATTACTCTGAGGGTGATATGGAGGTGCTTTTATTGGTTTAATTCCATTTGCTTGACAAAAAATAATAAATTCAGATGAATTGAATGGAGGTCCGTTATCTGATACAATTTCAACAGGTAACCCAAAGACCGAAAAAAATTCTTTTAATTTCAAAATAGTTTGTTTTGCATTTGTACCGCTACTCATCAACTTAACTTCTATCCATTTAGATTTATTATCAACAAGTATTAAAAAACTATAATTTTACTTTTGAAAGAAATCTATATTTACTCTATAAAAATTATTAGGAGCACTAGACCATGGTAGTAAAGTGCTACTATTTGAAAAATTTTGTGTTTGTTGACAAATTTCGCATGATGCTATGAATTTATCAATAGCTTCATTGATTCCTGGCCACCAACAATAGGATCTCATTAGCATCTTTGTTCTAACAATTCCCAGATGTTGTTCATGAAAAAGATTTACGACTTCCTATTGTAAAGTTTTTGGAATAACTACTTTATTGCCAACTAATACACAATTATTTTCTACTGATAATTCATACTTTTTGTTAAAGTAGGGTTTTAAATTATCATAATTCGTAGAATTTGGCCATCCTGAGAGTGTTAAATCAATAACTTTTGTCAGAATTTGGTCTTTTTTTGTTTCATTTGCTATATCACCGGCGTGTAACGGTATATTTTCAACTAAATTAAATGAATATAAAAAATTCGAAATTTTAGTATCGCTTGATACTGGTACCTACTCGCGATAATCCATCAGCATTTGCCACTAGTTTGCCTTTTTTTATACTGTATTTCATAATCATAAGCTGATAATGTTATTGCCCACCGAGTAATGCGTGATGCTGCTGTTACCGGAATGCCTTTATTTTTTCCAAATATAAATTGTAACGGTTGATGATCTGTTATTAATGTAAATTTTCTTCCGTATATATATTTGTGAATTTTTTTTAAACCAAACATTATAGCTAAACTTTTACGTTCTAAATTTGAATAACGTTGTTCTGCTGTAGATAATGTACTCGATGCAAATACAACAGGTCTATCTTCCCCATTTATTTTAGGCCTAAATACAGCCCCTACGCCATATCCGCACGCGTCACAAGTGACAAAAATAGGTAATTTTGGATTATAATGAGTTAATACATCATTTGACGTTAATAACGATTTACTCATTTGAAAATTTTGTTCGCACGTTTCAGACCAATTAAATTCAGTATCTGCTTTGCACAGATCATACAGTGGTTTAAGCTTCGAAGAAAGCATAATTATGGATAAATTTTCCATAATAATTCAATAAACCAAGATAAGATTTCAATTGCGTTAAATTTTGAGGTGAAGGCGCTTTTAGAATGCATACGATCTTATCTTGCAATGGATATATGCCCTTAGAATCAATCATATAACCAAGAAATACTATATTTTTCCTATAAAATTTGCATTTCCCTTCATTGACTTTTACATTATAAGTTTTTAGACGTGACATGGCATTGACAACATTTTGATGACATTCTTTTACACTAGATCCATAAATTAAAATATCATCTAGATAACATTTTGTTTTATCTAGACCAGATAAAATTGTTTCCATGATAGTTTGAAATATTCCTGGTGCAGAACTTACACCATAAGTTAAACGATTATACCGAAATAAACCCATATGAGTGTTAATTGTGAACATTTCTTTGGATGTTTCACTAATTAGTAGTTGCTGGTAAGCTCCTTTCAGATCCATCACAGTAAAATAATGACTACCACTCAAACTAGCAAAAATATCTCCTGGTAAAGGTAAGATACAATGATCGCTATCTATGACTTGATTTCTACACAAATTCTAATTTCATCACAATTTTTCTATTACTACTATTGGACTCGCCCAATTACTAAAGCTTACTTTTGTTAGTACCTACCCCAGATTCTACCATTTTTCCTAACTCTGTCTCAACTTTAGGTTTCAAAGAAAAAGGCATTTCATACGCTCTATGAAAGATTGGTTTTATACCATCTTTGACTTTAATTTCAGCCTTAAATTGTTTGATATAAGAATTTGGTTCATCCGCAAACACATTTGGGAATCTACTTTTAACTTCAGCAATTAATTCAATATGTTCGACTTCATTACTACTGACTTGACTTGACTTAGTACTGCACACAGAATTAATACTGTCGACTTTGACAATGATATTGCTATCAACGACATTTTTCCAATATGGATTAAAAATATTCAACCAATTCCTTCCCATTTTGACTTTTTAAAACTATCAATGGCAACTCAAATACTTTTTTTTTGTACTACTCAACATTAACATTGATTTGACCGATTATGGAAACATTTTCCCCTGTAATTACCCTTAATTTAAATTTTACCAGTTCTAATTTAAGATTACAAAATAATGATTCATAATCATCAATATGAATTACAGATTTACTGTCTTGAAAAAACTCTGTTAGGTTGACCACCCCTTTCAGTGCTGCTGACGTGGGTGCATGTCGGGCACTGTGGCTAGAGAAAAATGGAATGTCAATTCCACTGGCGGCTAGCACCGATTTTTGCCAATTGCTGATGGCTTGTGAGGTGGCTCGTTTAGTGGGCTCTTTGCATATTACAAAAGAAAAAATTTAGGATTTTCATACGGGAGATGCTGGTTTTTGTCAGATATTCTTTGAGGACCGAAGCTACACATAATTCCGGTTGCTCCGTGAAGGTAAATAGTTTCAAATAAGGTTGAAACTTATTCCTACCCGAGGTTTTTATAGGCTCTAGTATATAAATATGTAATGCCTTCTTCTGATTCTACTATGTTAATCAATTGGATCTTTGTCAGAGTTTGAACCCGTTGTGCTGTAAGTAAGGCAAGCAACATAGCTAATTTATTAGTTAAATCTTTCAAAGATAAGGTATCGTTAGGGTATGAACCTTTTAGATACCGTAAGACTACTCCAGGGTCCCATGTTTTATTGTATTTTGTTTTTTGAGTACGAAATCTTGAGACCCCCTTAAAGAATCTCTTTCCTTGCTTCCCAATTCAACAGATAGGATCAGAGAGAGAGCTGACCTACTCGTGTTTAAGGTGCCGTATGCGGCGTTCTTATCGAGTAGAAAAAACTGAAGATCTGAGTTATATTGGCGTCAAAAGGGGAGATCTTATTTGTGCTGCAGAACACCCTGTTTGTCTTTGTATGTTGTTTCATATTGCTTCAGAGTAGACTGGGATAAAGAAGTTATTCCCATTTCTACTTCCTCTGCTGGAAAGCCCTTATGAATTAACGCCTCCCTGACAAGCTTCCAGCCATCAGGATAAGCGAATTCCAGAGAGGGTGTGGATTCCTATAGAAAATCAACAGAGTGTGCGAGTTAGTTTGCAAAATTGACATTTTTCCGACCAACAAGGAGACAAAAAACGGATACGAAGAATGAAGGTTGTGTGACCCACAAGGGACCACTACCACCCCTTTCGCCTTGTCATTTTTAATTTTTGCAACATTTTTAAGATTAACGCAAAAAGGAGGAAAAAACGTAAAAAAAAAAAGTTTTCCAGCAAACTGTGAACGCATCTATCGCAACTGATCCCGGATCTCTTTGCCACGAAAAGTATTCTGGGCCTATAGCGTTTACTCTTGATGCAAAGAGATAAATGTCGGGGGTTCCAATTATTTTTGAGAACGCACCGTTACAGGGTGTAAAACTTTTCTGGATACACAGTTTGCTTCAGAATTGTCTTTTGAACTTATATGTATGAAGCAAAAACCATAAATTTCTGTTTTCACACCATTGCTAAATTTCTCTAGTTATGAGATGTAAGGTTGTGGACTGTGTTCCACCCATTCTATCTGCATTTGAAATGGCGGTTGTATTATCTAACCTTAGTAAAAATTCGACATTGGTTAAATCATTAGCAAATCATTTCAAACCAAAGAACAGAGCTAAAAGTTCCAAGTAAATAATATGATCTTATATCTTTTTTCAACGCTAGTCCACCAACCGTGGGCTTTATTACCATTGCAACATACCCCCCAGGCAGTTAACGAGGCGTTTGAAAAAATTTCTGTTTTATATGAGAAATTTCTCACCGGATTAACTGAAGTAACTATATAATAAAATTGAAATCCATATTCTCAAAAAGTGGTTTGGTGATAATAAAAAATGAAAAACTCAATCCACCACCCGGATGATCCAAGTGGTATATTCCGAGCCCTTATTCTCTATGAAGTAACTATGTTATTTAGCCACTAAAAACAAACGGAAATTGGTAGTTTCATTTGCCTGTCCAAGTTCTGGACATTTTTTGCCAAAGCATTGCATTTTTCCCTTTCTAACATTTTTCTATACCGAGTGGGTACTTTCAAAGCCGAACATAGGGGAATTGCATTGTAACTGATCTTTATATAGATTCCTGCTCGCCATTTAAACACAAGGATGGTAATGTCTTTATTATAAAAATCCTCTGCTCTACTGAATACTCGTTATTATTCATATTATTTGATATTAATAACAGAAATATCGACTGATTTCAAATAATTTAATTGACAGATAAAAAAAAGTTGACAATCATAGCAACCTATATTATTTCAAAATAGCATTATTTTATAATTTTTTTTACAGAAAAAGATAACTAAGTACTAACATTTATTGGTACCATCAGATGCGCTGTATTTTTGCCGTTCTATTCATACCATTACCATCCTTGTGGGTTTAAATGGCGAGCAGGAATCTATATAAAGGTTACTTACAATGCAATTCCCCTATGTTCGGTTTTGAAAGTACCCAGACGGTATAACTAGCCGTATTTTATGGCGGGGCAACTGAGACTAACTGGCCAACCTTGGGCCAGTCTTTGAAAAGTACATTTTTGTAAATTAATGAATTTCTTAATTTGTGCCTCAATTATAATCCTTTTTCGAAAGGTAACTCAATACACATGGTTGGACTGTTAAAAAACGAAGTCTAAATATAACCAGCGATAAGTGTGAGTAAAGCAACATTTTTCCTGATTAAGAGTAAATCCCAAAGATGAAAAAGTCTTTGTTGCGGTTGCAATGGAAATCAAACATACAGTTTTGTTTTTTCCCACAAACAAAATATCTAGAAATAAATATTTGACGATCGAAGAACCTGGGCTACGGGCTTTAGTAATTTAGTGAACGTGTAGGGTGCAGTGCTTAACCCAAAGGGAAGACAAGCGAATTCAAAAAAGGACGCCATTGAAAACAAACTATTCAGCTTTTTCAAGATTAAGACGAATCTCTCAGATCCGTTTTGTCTACTAGAAAAAACTTAATAGAAACTGATTCTTTGCAGGAGCGCACTTGTTGATGGCGCTCGAATTTAATAACTGTTTGACTGCCAAAATAGCGTCATTAAATTTAAAATAGGTTTTTTACAACGTGGAGCGGTGCTCTGAATCACGTTACAGAAGAAAGGAATACAGAACCTTGAATCCAGTTAAGGATGATTTTTTCCGAAGACTTTTGTCTCCATTCGTTTCGGGAAAAAAAACCTAAGGCGTCCACCGTGCTTTGTTTCTTTCGAAGTTACCTGCGTGTTTGGCACAATTTCTAAGCTTTGCGTTCTGGTTGGCGTTTAAACGACCGGAAGTGCAAGGTCTTTGTGACCTAGATGAGGAAGGGCCAGCCCCCCCTCCTCTTTTTGTAGCCCCGACGTAGGTTGCTTTCAATTCCTTTCCGGATTTGGCAACGCTTTAGTAGTTTTAACCTGCTCTGAAATTTTTTTCCCAAAAAGATATTTAGCAATGGGACAGCTCTCTGCTACCTCATTTCCCTTTATCTAATGGGGGTAAAAGAAAAGAACGCCGTTTTTGTAGGTCGCAGTGAATTCTGCTGGCGTTGTTTAGATTTTCACTACAATGTTGCCAGCTGTAGTAAGAAGAATCAAGTAAGCGCCAAAGTGCCTCTCCTACCGCAGACCGGCAGGTATCCAACTGATCCTGCCATTTTGCCCTGAGATTTATCTCGTTTTACTCCCGCGTTTGATAAAATAGTTGTTATTTCCACATTACCTTGTGGCGCAGCTAAATTCGAACATTTCGGTGAAATTGTATACTTAGTACCTACAAGGTTTCCGATCATGTCCGGTGAAAGACCCGAAAGTAAAACGGAAGGTCATCTGTTTGTGTGTATCCCCTTACCAACTAACTGTTTAGTCTGGCCGTCGTTGCCAGGATCTCTTTAACAACTACTGTTGACGATACGTCAATAACGTCGCCATGCTCTGGCTTGGGTCCGCTAGGGCTACCAGATAGCGAACGAGTTTTCTCTTTTCTACCGCTAACAGTAAAAACGTCTGGACGCTCTACTCTGGCGATCCCGTCGCGCAGAGGGAGAGCGCATTGGCGACCTTCGCTGACTGGTCTGATGGCGTCGGTCAGTTGACGAGCGGCGTATGCTTTCTCTACTAAAGGATCTCGCCCTGGTTCGAGATGATGGTGAGAGAGAAAACACGCTTCTTGATCTGGACCTAGATCGTCGAATATCCCGACGAAAAGCACTTTTCCTGGAACGGGAAGAACGTTGATACCGCGGGGTAGCGGATGACGCACGTCGGCTATTACTTGAAGGAGAAGAACGCTCTCGACGACTGAGAGCGCTCTTTAATTTTTCTCCTAAGAGAGGCCGAGCTATCGCGTACATGTTTTCCCATTGCAAATGAACACCTAAAAACTGGAAAAAAGAAAACGATTACCTGAAAAGGCAAGGAACGCAACGAATGCGTGTGGTTAGCGCGGCACTAGAACGAAGAATGAGCTCACAGTCAGAAGAGCGGGGAAGGGAACAGCAACAACTCAGTAGAGTATTTTTTCTTACTTTAAAATAAGGTACTACCTAGTGATCAGAGGACGAGGCTTTGCAGTATAATTCATCTGATTCTTTCATCCAACTTAACTATAATGACTCATCTTCCACTTCATCCTGCTCCGAATTCTCTTCACCAGTTATATTGTGTAAATAATTTTTGCACAATACCGATTTTGCAGTATGTCCCTTTTGGTTGCATGAGTAACATGTCCAATGAATAGCTGGACATTTTCTATTGTTCCAGTGGATACGACGACATCTCTTGCACTTTTCACTTGACTTCTGATGGACTGTTTGACAATTCTTCATGTTTTGACTTTGACTCGACTGACTACTAGTACTCATATTATTTCTCTGATAATGTAATTTATTTACTGCCACACTATCATTACCCATAACTTTGATTTGACCTTCTGCCAGCTCCATTCCTGCTGCAACTTTGTATGCCTTCTCAAACGTTAAATCCTCCTCTGTCAAAAGTTTACGCTTGCAATTTTCTGAACGTAACCTACATACGAACCTATCTCGTAGTGCTTCATTAAGGAAAGCTCCAAATTGACAATATTTTGACAAATTTTTCAACTTAGCTGCGAAAGCTCTAACATCATCACCACTTTCTTGACAAGCATTGTAAAATTTATAACGTTCTGCAATTATCAATCTTTTAGGACTGTAATGGTTAGTAAGTGTAGACTTCAATTCAACATAGCTTTTTACACTTGGTGAAATAGGTGCCAATAAATCTTTCAAAACACTATAGTAAACTTCTGCTCCAATCAACGTTAACAATACTGATACCTTCTTTTCTTCATCAATTATATCATTACACTTGAAAAGTTGTTCGAGACGTTCCAGATAATATCAGACTCATTTACTTTAAAGACTTCGATTCGATTGTGCCGATTAATGCCATTCTAAAATATAAAAGACACGTATACCTACAATTTGACGTTACGACTTGACTCTTGACAAATTTATATTTTAGAGTTTTAGACCATTGACTTGGCACGTAGGACGTTCTTCACTCGTCGCCAATTATGTTGTGTATCGACTTAGACTTTATTTATAAATTCACAACTTACAATTGAATAAAATAAACATTTTATACTTTTACAAAAACATGTTTATTTATTACTAAAACACACAAAACACCTGACTGTCAGCTTATAAAGAGGTTAAGTTATCTCTGCTAAAACATAAGACTGAACTATCGTTATGGTTACTGAAAATAAAACAAACTAGAATCATAACAACGACCAATTCTAAAAGTGGGCGTTGTGATCAAGGTTGAGGAAAACTTGACGGTGGGCGTTGTGTCCAGGTTGGTCCAGGTCCTGTTTGTTCGACCAGGTCACCTGGAGAGCGTAGTGTCGTATCCTATATCATTTCTGCTGGTGTTGCTCCAATGTGGTCAATGTGGACCTTGACGGTGTTGTTTCTTATATTTTCAAATAGTATCAACCGTAATTAAGGCTTCCGCCCACGTAGTTGCATGTCATATTACGGAGGCTTTGAGTTGCCAATGGAATCTTTCTATTACCAAACCATTGGTGTTCTGTGGACCATTGCTCTGCGGGTGTTAGGTCGTAGTTCGACTATGTTGCATTCCTATCAATTTCGCTCGTTGGTATGGAATACATCTTCGGGTCCATATAGCTTTTTCATATTTAGCCAACAGTATTTGTTGGTTACTAACTTGACAGTGCTGCTCACACCTGGGTGCGGTAGATTGTGCTGCGTTTCCTTTTGGCACGTAAATTCTATTTTGGCTAGTTGATGTTTCGTAGAAGAGCTCAATACCTGGTAGTAGGGTTGGAATTTTTTGCAACTTCGAGTTATTCTGTTGGCAGACGGTTTTGAGCTCCTCTTCTTCCTTTTAAGCGTGTTGTAGTGAACTTGATGCGTTGAATTCTATTTTGGTACTAATGCTTCCAATTGTGAACAAGGCATCTGTTGGTGAATTTTTACTCCCTTTGATATAGGTACCTATTGGATATCTGTTGTGAACTGGGATATAAAGTCTAATTGACAGCATTGCCTTAGGCTCTTAGCTTAGGCTACATTAATTTGTCTATACCGAGTGGGTATTTTCAAAGCCGAACATAGGGGAATTGCATTGTAGGCTAACTGTAACTGATCTTTATATAGATTCCTGGTCGCCATTTAAACTCACAAGGATGGTAATGTCTTTATTATAAAAACCCTCTGCTCTACTGAATACTCGTTATTATTCATATTATTTGATCTTGATATTAATAACAGAAACATCGACTGATTTCAAATAATTTAATTGACAGATAAAAAAAAGTTGACAATCATAGCAACCTATATTATTTCAAAATAGCATTATTTTATAATTTTTTTTACAGAAAAAGATAACTAAGTACTGACATTTATTGGTACCATCAGATGCGCTGTATTTTTGTCGTTCTATTCATACCATTACCATTGTTGTGGGTTTAAATGGCGAGCAGGAATCTATATAAAGGTTAGTTACAATGCAATTTCCCTATGTTCGGTTTTGAAAGTACCCAGACGGTATATATATAGTCAGCTCTTTAACCACAAGCAGTTATGGCTACTTATTTATTAAGTTTTCTTGATCCTTGATTTGGGGATGGATTAATTCCCATTTCTTCTCCTATTATATTATTTTATTTATTTATTATTATTATTATTATTTTTTTAATCTGTTAATTTTTTGCTCGTTCTAGCTTCTTCTGCTATCTTTGCCCATTCCTTCCTCTGTTTACACTTCTCTTTTCAATTCTCTATTCATAGCTTCTTTAGGTCTTCTTCTACATCATCGATCCATCGTAAACTAGGTCTGCCTCTTCTTCTTTTTTCTACTGGTGTCCATTCTGTTATTATTCTTGTTACTCTTTTCTTGTCTGCCCGCATACCATGTCCTAGCCATTTTATTCTTTGTGACTTTATATATGTTACAATATCTTCCCCTTTCATTTGCTCTCTCAGTTCAAAGTTCATTCTCGGTCTGTATTCGTGTTCTTCTGTACGCACTGGTCCCAATATTCTTCGTACTATTTTCCTTTCGAACACCTTTAGATCTTCTTCTTCTTTTTTGGTTAAGGTCCATACTTCTGTACCATATGTCACTACTGGTCTAATAATAGTTTTATATAAATGTAGTTTTGCTTTATTACTTAGATATTTCGAGTTTAAGAATGTAACGTTTGTGTGTGCTATCGTATTCATTTCCGTTCTGTATAGTTGTTCATAATAGCTCTTCCATATTTCTTTTATTTCTTTCGTTTCATATCTTGTCTTACCTTCTGTGTCTTTATATCCTCTAGTTTTTATTCCGAAGTTCTTCTTCTCTAATTGTATTCTCTGGTAAAACATTCTTATATTTTTGTTGTTGTATTCACCTTGCATATCTTTTATTTTATTTTCGTTCCATTCCCTCTTTTTTTGTTTACATGTATTTCTCGCTAGGGAATTTGCTTCTTTGTATATTTGTTTATCTTCCTCTGTATTTGATTGCAATCATTTTATCCATGCTCGGTTTTTTACTTCGCTCGTCTTCTTACAGTCTTGGTCGTACCATTCTTTACTTTTTTCGTATTCCTTGTGACCCACACATTTTTCCCCCGTTCTTAATATACTAGTTTTTATATTATTCCACTGGGTTTCGATACTTGTACTTTCAGTGGAGGTTTGCTGTTGTTGAAGTTCTTGTGTTATGCCTTCTTCTAATGCCTGTCTCACCTTTCGTTCTTTCATTTTGTTTACATCCCACTTTTTATTCTTTTTGTTTCTCCCGTTTCCTCTTCTTAGATTTTTCTTTTCCTTAGTTTTTGCAATTACTAGGTTGTGGTCTGTATTTACGTTGTCGCCTCTGAATGACCTTACATCCTGTATGTTATTAATTCTATCTCTTGTTATCAGTACATGATCGATTTGACTCTTCGATGTTTGATTTGGATGATTCCATGTTATTTTGTGCCTCTTTGGGTGAGGAAATTTTGTGCTAACAATGAATAGATTCATTGCTGCTGCTAGGTTGCATATTCTGTTTCCATTATCATTCGTGTTTTCATGTATTGTATGCTTCCCTGATACAGCTTTTATATACTCCTCCTTCCCAATCTGGGCATTTATATCTCCTAGTATTAGTAATGTGTCGTATTTTGGTGTTTTTTCACATTCTGATTGTAGTTCTTCAAAAAATGTGTCTTTCTTATCACTCTATTCTATCTCTGTTGGAGCATATATGCATATGATGGTAGTATTATAAATTTTTTCTCGAATTCGTAGGATTGATATTCTGTCGTTTATAGTTTCAAATTTCATTATGTTAGGCGTTTGTTTTTTGGATACAATAAAACCTGTTCCATTCCTACCTTGTATTTCCCGTCCACTCCAAAATAATGTATGGTTATTTTTCTTTATTTCACCTTTTCCAGCCCATCTCGTTTCTTGTATTGCCATAATATCGATATCATAGTTTTCCATTGTTTGCATAATTTCGTTCATCTTTCTAGGTTGTAAAAGTGTTTTTATGTTCCAAGTCGCAATTCTTGTTTTGTGGTTTTTTCCTTTTTTACTTTTTTTGTTTCTGTTTCTTTTTTTTCCTTTTTTTCATGTTGCTTTTGTCTTCATTTAATTTATAACTTTTCTGCTTTTTCTTCCCTTTCTCTTTGCCTTTTCACTTTGCATTCTGTCATCAATGTTTTCTTTTCCGTCCGGTTTTCAGGTTCTTCTAGTTTTTTGAATTGTATTGATTTGTTGCTGTCTTCGTTATGTTCCTAAGAGGTGCGTTTAGTGATTCCTCCACGCTCGCCGACTTATTTTTCGTGTCACTAGTCTTCTGCTCATATTTCTCTTTCTTTTCTTTTCCATGGGGTGTCAAAATCGTCTGTGCCCAATTTTTCTTTTTCGGGATTGCTCCTTTCGGATTGTTTTCATTTTCCTCATCTGTCGATCTTCCTCTTTTTTTATCCTCTTTGGTTCCCTCTGCTTTTCTTAGCTCTTCTACTTCCATATTTTTTTCTTCTAACTCCTCAATCCTCCATTCCTCTCCATTAATTATCAACTTGTCTCTTATTATTACTGCTTTAATTCCTTTTCTCCTGGCTTCTATCTTATGAGGTATTAATTTTTTCTGAATCTCTCTTGTCTTCTTATCCAGATCCTCACCTACTCCTATCTGTGTTCCCTTTAATCCTGATAGCTTCTTTAATATTTCAATTTTCTTAAGTTTTGTTGTAAGACTTAGTTTGATTGGTCTATTTTCGTTATTTACACGTTTCCCTATTCTATTTATATAATCGATTTCGTAATCATTGAGGGTTACTCCGATTCTTCCTATTACGTCTTTCAAATTTTTTCTTTCAACATCCTTGCATCTTCTCTATTCTCTTCGGGGATGCCGAAAATTATAATATTCTTTTTCCTTGTCTCATTTTCTAATACTTCTATTCTTGCTTGTTGGTTCATTACGACTTCCTCCAGTTTTTTAATTTTGTCTGTTTGTTGTTTCAAATTCATGCTTGATTCATCTATTTTATTCTCCATTCCTATCAATTTATTCATGATGTCCATTAGCGTTGGTTCTTTGCCTTCCCCCATTTTTCACGTTTATTTCCTTGTATTTATTAATTTTAGTTCGTTTGTCCCCGCAGTAGTTTCTTTTCTGTTTTCGTAGGCGCTTGTTTTGTTACTACAAATCGCTTTTGTGACGTATGCGCCGAGTCCGCGTACGCGAAAAGCGACTCAAACGACTGATCTTCTACACTTTTGTCACTTTTCTGATGATGTTTTTCACTGCCGATTATTAATTCTTTGTTCGATTGTGAGACTACAATTTGTTTAACCCACTGTATACTTTCGGTTTTTTAAAACTCACTATATTTTCAATTCTTACTCTATTTATTCTCCGCTAGTCAGGGCTGCATTTGCTTCCTTAACCTCAACCAATTCCATAATTTGTCTATGGAGTAGGGGCAGCACGTGACCTGACTTTTGCTTGGAGAGTAAACATTGATAAACATAACCTCTTTGTCATATACAATCCTTGTATACTATCGTATTTACACCTTGTTTTTTGTGTTATTTTGTGTAGATTTTCGTGCGTGTTTGCTACGAAATTACAAATATAATGTCGAGTGAGTACTTTAATGGTTTAATTAGTGCTGCGAGATCGCGATACGTGGAGAAAATTGCTGCCGTTTCTGACAAGGATCCCTACAGTTTATGCGAACTTTCCATGGAGATTGAAGATTTCCCAAAAATTACACATGGGGATATTGTTAATTATTTGGTGTTTGAAAGGAGTTCATACACAATGAACGAATTTAAAGCGTATAAAAGTTTAGAGAGTTACAATCAATTTTTATGTGGTTGACCACCACACAGTTGCAGTGCGCTGATAAAATCTGACCATCTGGTTTTGTTATAATCCAAACTTCTAATGGTGCTGCGTTTAATCATTGTGAATGTAAAACCTGTAAAAATGTATAGGTCACAAATATTTACAAGAACATCAATAGATACCTACCTTGCCCAGAACTACACAAAGATCGTTACTTTTTTTCACTGCAACTTCCTTTATCCAACCACATAAAAATTGATTGTAACTCTCTAAACTTTTATACGCTTTAAATTCGTTCATTGTGTATGAACTCCTTTCAAACACTAAATAATTAACAATATCCCCATGTGTAATTTTTGGCAAATCTTCAATCTCCATGGAAAGTTCGCATAAACTGTAGGGATCCTTGTCAGAAATGGCAGCAATTTTCTCCACGTATGGCGATCTCGCAGCACCAATTAAACCATTAAAGTACTCACTCGACATTATATTTGTAATTTCGTAACAAACACGTACAAAAATCTACACAAAATAACACAAAAAACACGATAACAATACGATAGTATACAAGGATTGTATATGACAAAGAGGTTATGTTTATCAATGTTTACTCTCCAAGCAAAAGCTGTGACGTCACGTGCCCGTGGACCATAGGTACTTTGGCATAAATCAACGGTCAGTGATCTGTAAAGATCTTTAACCTACCAGGATAATAATGTTAAGTTCCTAATTTCTTTTGTTATAATAATAATAAGAATAATGTTAGCTTTTAAATAAATAGAGGAAAGCGTGTTAAAATATACATACATAAATCAACGGTCAGTGATCTGTAAAGATCTTTAACCTACCAGGATAATAATGTTAAGTTCCTAATTTCTTTTGTTATAATAATAATAAGAATAATGTTAGCTTTTAAATAAATAGAGGAAAGCGTGTTAAAATATTTATTTAGCTATACAACTCGCAGAATAGCTTGCGTCCACTCACGGGGATTGTTTAATAAATTTAACTTATTTAAATTGGTTACGTTAAATTTCTACATCTCTCAAATGAAATAGTAATAAAAAAACATTTCAGTATATTTTAAATGACAAAATTCAATGTTTAATTTGAAATCCTTAACAAACATATATATTCAACTAACATTTTAATTCAGTAATCATAATAATAACAAACATTTAAATTCAAGAAATAAAATTATCAACAGTCATTTTAATTCATGTAACATTTTAATGCAACAAACATTTAAATTCAGGAATTAAAATTATAAACAATCATTGTAATTCATGTAATATTTTAAAGCAACAAACATTTAAATTTGGGAATTAAAATTATAAACAGTCATTTTAAATATAATATTTTTAAGCAACAAACATTTAAATTCGGGAATTACAATTATCAACAATCATTTTAATTCATGTAACATTTTAATGCAACAAACATTTAAATTCAGGAATTAAAATTATAAACAATCATTGTAATTCATGTAATATTTTAAAGCAACAAACATTTAAATTTGGGAATTAAAATTATAAACAGTCATTTTAAATATAATATTTTTAAGCAACAAACATTTAAATTCGGGAATTACAATTATCAACAATCATTTTAATTCATGTAACATTTTATAGCAACAAACATTTAAATTCGGGAATTAAAATTACAAACAATCATTTTAAATTAAAATTTTTAAGCAACAAACATTTAAATTCGGGAATTAAAATTATCAACAGTCATTTTAATTCATGTAACATTTTAATGCAACAAACATTTAAATTCCGAATTTAAATGTTTGTTGAATTAATATGATTGTTGATAATTTTAATTCGGCGCTGTAGGCAGTGCGGCGGCTTTGCGTACTACACCTATACCCACCTGGCAACATCGCAAGTGGTCGTACTCGTACTTGAATGGAACTACTATTATCTATGGAACTACGAATCTAACCTAACTCACATCTGATATTAATAACAGAAACTTATGACTCAAATAGAACTCCAAGTGCCATTATTTGTATTTAAAATTAAAAAGGGACTGCTTCCGGAATACTTAATGAAGAAACTGGTTCCGGCTTCTGACATTCACGATTATGGTACAAGAAACAGAGGCAATTTATACTTAGAAACAACGTCTAGATATAGTGAAGTGAATTCTCTATTTTATAAAGGAATTAGATTATTTAACAAGTTAAAACTCGAAGTGATTATTTTTAGTCGCTTGTAGCAATGAAGAATACACGTACCCCTTTTATTGTTTACTTTCTCTTTATAGTATAACCTCCAACATGTACAATACAAACGTATGTCTAGATTTTTTCTTTACGTCACGGCGACATCGGTTAAGTTGGTCCTGTACGGTGGCGAACGAAGCAGGTAGATGTGATTGACAGAAAGTTGCTGTTGGGATAGCGATTCGGGTTCCCAACAGCAGCGGTTCCCAACATGTTCTGATTTTATGACCAATATTTTTATTAATATTCAAATAGATAGCTTAAAACTGTTTTGGTATCGCTGCTGCAAAACAGTAGAAGGTCTCGAATTACAGTGAGCCGAGTTAACTTACTTCATACCACAGTCTGGACTTTGGACCCGACAAATAATAGTCACTTCTACAGGATATTAAAGATGCCAGAAGTATTAATATTTTTAAAAGTAGGGCAAAGCTATTTTTTAGACATAAATAGGTTAGTAATTGTAGAAATAAGAAAAAAAGGTTTATCATTAATTGGATAAGATTTGTCATATTTTCCTTATTTTCTTTATGGTTAGATAATTCTTTATACTGTATGTGTAATTAATGTATTTTGAATTTAATAGCAAAAAAATGCTAAATAAATCTTATCTTATTTCAAATAATTTGACAGATAAAAAAAGGGCAGTCATGGCAACCTATGTTATTTCGAAATAGCATTACTTTATAAATTTTTTTACAGAAAAAGGTAACTTAAGTACTAACATTTATTGGTACCATCGCACGCGCTGTATTTTTGTCGTTCTATTCATACCATTAGGTACCATTCTGGGTGTAAATGGCGAGCAGGAATCTATATAAAGGTTAGTTACAATGCAATTCTCCTATGTTCGGTTTTGAAAGTACCCACACTGTATAATATGTACGATAAGTACGTAACCGAAATGAATAAATAGTGCATGTACAAATTAGAATTATTTATTAAACCGGCAGCAGCAGTGTTTGATGATTATCGTATCTGCCGCTATCATTTTAAAGATACTGACTTTGGAAGGAATAATAGTCTATTGCGTACAGCTGTACCTGATATCCAGCAACAGTATCCGAAGCTAGCAATGCTATTTGCATCTGGTTAGATTGCTATATCAATAAATTAAAAGCCGGAGTTTAAATAATATCATGTAATTGTGGATCGATTGAACCAAAATAAGATGTTAAACAAGGTAATGTGGTTGACACAGTGAATGAAATTAAGGTTGCTGTGGATTTACCATTAGCTGCTGAACTGTCTATTCCAACGTCTACGACTCCATATACTACTTCACCCAAAAGGCTTCCTGAACTTACACGAAGCCCTCAAAGTTCAAAATTTGTAACAGTAAAGAAAGTTGCTATTTCAAAATTAAGTTACTGGATGCGTAGGTACATTCAGTGATAATAGTTAAAATGTATGAATAAATCAAAGATAGAGACGTTGGTATGTGGGAAGCATGGGCATGGACAGACTGAATACTGAAATAAGTATAGAAAATGAGGGGGGTGGTAGAAGAAGTAAGTAAGGGAATTCTTCTATCTAGGGAGCATTAGGCTATAACAACGCACAGAAGATATGAACACCATATAAATAGCTGACAAACAAAAAACGGCTTTCAATAAAGTGAAGTATCTGCTGACATCAAATAGCGTTCATTAATCAATTAGAAAGAAGAAACATATGTTTGGAATTCATTATTGTACAGATGTGAGATGCGAAACATGGACGAAACCGAAGGTGAGGAAAAAATTAAAGGCGGAGACTAGAAGATATGATATCAAATGAAGGGGAAAGAAAAGAGAAGTTTATGGATATGTAAATATCAAAAAGCAAGACAGAATTGTGGGGCATATCATGAGCCACGGGAGACAAGGAATATTACAAACCAAACTTGATGGAAAAATAGAGGGGTAAACCGCGAGAGGAAGGCGGAGAATAGAATTCATACAACAGACAGGAAAAGATGTCGGGAGTCAAAATTATAGTTAGCTCAAAGGATATGTTTTTAAGCGTAAAGTATACAACAACGAATAATTAAATACCTAACAAGTTTCTTAAACTGTAATTTCGTTAGTGACCTGACAATACTATCTCCTATTCTACTCAAAAATTACTAGTGTTACTAAATTGCCGAAAGAAATGCCTACTATCGTAATTGGGGCGTGCACCGTGTTGTTTTTAAAAATACCTCCGTACTGAAAGATACGAAATATTATCAGGACACCAAGGATTTTAGATTACGTAAAAGTGTGTACCTATCGCCATCTTTCTTAAGTTGATATTAATGAAATTACTAACCGTAGAAATCTTATTATATTAATTAATACTAGATTCAATTTTTTTAACTAAAACTAATTAATTAAAATATTTGTAATTTCAGTTAATAATAAATATTACTATTATTTAATTATTTGCAAGTTTTATTTGAAAAAAATATTCGCGCTATTTTAAAGAAGGTTACTGTATCAAATACTGAATTTTGCTCCATCTAACAGAAATAAAATGGGTAAAAGTTAGGTTAGGTTCGTAGTTCCCATAGATAATAGTAGTTCCATTCAAGTACGAGTACGACCACTTGCGATGTTGCCAGGTGGGTATAGGTGTAGTACGCAAAGCCGCCGCACTCCCTACAGCGCCGAATTAAAATTATCAACAATCATATTAATTCAACAAACATTTAAATTCGGAATTTAAATGTTTGTTGCATTAAAATGTTACATGAATTAAAATCACTGTTGATAATTTTAATTCCAGAATTTCAATGTTTGTTGCTTTAAAATGTTACATGAATTAAAATGATTGTTGATAATTTTAATTCCCGAATTTAAATGTTTGTTGGTTTACAATGTTACATTTAAAATGATTGTTTATAATTTTAATTCCTGAATTTAAATGTTTGTTGCATTAAAATGTTACATGAATTAAAATGTTTGTTGATAATTTTAATTCCCGAATTAAAATGTTTGTTGCTTTAAAATGTTATATGAATTAAACTTTCGATACAAATTTTAAATCTTAAATTTAAATGTTAGTTATTATTATATTTGTTGCATTAAAATGTTACATGAATTAAAATGACTGTTGATAATTTTATTTCTCGAATTTAAATGTTTGTTATTATTATGATTGTTGAATTAAAATGTTACATGAATATATATGTTTGTTAATAATTTCAAAACAATCATTGAAATTGTAAGACTTTATTTGATTGTTATGTAAACAGTCTTACACAACGAACACGGGTTCTCAACAAACATTTTTATATAGCAAAATATTAGAAACCAACATTTTAAATGAAACATATAAATACAAGTATCATTGCAATTACAAGAAAGGACCTCTCCTCAGAGTCGGGTTGCTTGAGAGTGCAGCCCTAAGTGGGTGGTAAACTCCATCTAATACTTTATTAAAATGTTTCATGTTGAAATGTAACAATAAAAAGCAAAACGGCGTTCCATACTCAAGATAACAATCAAACAGAAAAAATCAAACATTTTATATAACATTCACTTAAATCACTTCTCAATTTTTTTCTCCATCTCAATACAACAAAATATGAAATAACATTTGTTTAATATTATTATAATAATTTTATTTTAAATGTTAGTTGCATTTACTTGCTACTTTAAAAATGATTGTTTCTAATATTTTACTATATAAAAATTTTTGTTGAGAAACCGTGTTCGTTGTATAGGACTGTTTACACAACAATCAAATAAAGTCTTACAATTTCAATGATTGTTTTGAAATTATTAACAAACATATATATTCATGTAACATTTTAATTCAACAATCATAATAACAAACATTTAAATTCGAGAAATAAAATTATCAACAGTCATTTTAATTCATGTACCTAACATTTTAATGCAACAAACATTTAAATTCCGAATTTAAATGTTTGTTGAATTAATATGATTGTTGATAATTTTAATTCGGCGCTGTAGGCGGTGCGGCGGTTTTGTGCACTACACCTAAATTCACCTGGCAACATCGCTAGTGGTGGTAAAACTACATTCAAGTACGATAGGATACCATTACTTGCGATGTTGCCAGGTGAATATAGGTGTAGTGCGCAAAACCGCCGCAACGCCTACAGCGCCGAATTAAAATTATCAACAGTCATATTAATTCAACAAACATTTAAATTCGGAATTTAAATGTTTGTTGCATTAAAATGTTACATGAATTAAAATGACTGTTGATAATTTTAATTCCTGAATTTAAATGTTTGTTATTATTATGATTGTTGAATTAAAATGTTACATGAATATATATGTTTGTTAATAATTTCAAAACAATCATTGAAATTGTAAGATTTTATTTGATTGTTGTGTAAACAGTCTTACACAACGAACACGGGTTCTCAACAAACATTTTTATATAGCAAAATATTAGAAACCAACATTTTAAATGAAACATATAAATACAAGTATCATTGCAATTACAAGAATTACAACGATACTTTATTAAAATGTTTCATGTTGAAATGTAACAATAAAAAGCAAAACGGCGTTCCATAGTCAGGTGTTTTGTGGTTCTCTCTAATAAAAGCAAAATAAAAGTGTTTTTCCTGTTGCAACTACTAATACTTTTAATATAATAATCTAATAATTTTCCACATGTTCTGAGTTTTTATTTATTGTGTCGTTAACTGTTTTTAAACTTGTAACTGCTCAAATTGTTCATTGGGCAAGAGATCGTAAGCAGTGTTTTTAGTTCCATAATTGCCAGTAAAGGAGAATCTAAGAGCTCAATTTGCTCATTCATTAAAGGTATTTTATATTGTTTTTTGTGTGTTTATAAATTTCAAAAGCTTCCAAAATATGTAATTTTTGTTTGTTATCAGAAAAGTGTAAAAATTTAATTGTATTATTAGGTGTCGATGTGTGATTTTGTTCTAATAAATGTTGACTAATTATTACAGTGCATTTTTTCTAGTTTTGCAAATATTACCTCAATTTCAACCTGCCCTGACCTACCATACCCTATTTAAACTTCCCGCCGCGCCGCGCCATTACTGTATAGTAGGTTAGTCTACCGTAGAGGCGCTGTCGGAGATAGTTTTTTAAAATTTAACGTTAACCTTGGCCATCTTCCTAGCACAGTGGCCTGTGCACTCTTCACAGTCTTGTGCACGACTGACTTGGTGGATGCTTGCGCAGACGCGTTTGCACACATATTATATCTCTGACAAAAAGGAATTTTTCTTTGGAAATCAAGATATAATTTGTTTAATTAGTATAATTTCCGGTATTGTACAAATAATGATTTTTCTATATAAAGCAAAGTATTATTCAAAAATATTTAGTTGTAAATTGCCATGGAATTCCTTTATAGCGGACAGGTCAAAACTTCACCAAAGGTAAAAATCAATTGTTGAATGCTATGAATTATCATATTAATAATAAATATGCTGTATGTGAGTGATATTGTGAAGAAAGGTCCTAAATGAGTGGATTGTCGAAAAGAGGAAAAAAAGACAGAAACCCAATAATGGATGAGAAAGTTTAAAAAATATGACAGTGTATTATATTACATTTTATTTGAGAAATATCGAATCTACATTATTCTACTATTTAATCAATGCAAACTTCATTTGCTACATGAAATAATTATATCAAATAACTCTAAGAATACCCTTTTAGGTTTTGAGTAGGTATGTACATACCTTTACATAAGCAATCACTTGTATGATTTAAATTTCTTAATACATAATTTATATATATAAATTATTTTATTAATTATCTACTAAATTTATCAGTGAAGTACTAGTACTTTTATCACTTATAATAATAATAAATTGCTCATTTATGATGAACTAAATAAAATGGCACATATAAATATTTTTTCAACTTAAAAATTAATAATTATTTAACAAACATTGTCCATCTGGTCTTATCGCACAATAATTTTTGGTTTATACCTATATTTACTAACACCTTCTGGATAATGTTACGGCTTTAACCATTAATGCCAACATTATATAGAAGGTTTGCATATTTTATATGCTACGTTCCTACCTACAATATTATTGACAAAATAAACAACCATCTTAAAGCTTAGTTTTTAATTTGAACAGGAATTTTAACGAACATTTTAGTTACATTTGACAACATTTCATCTCACTACCAATTTGTTACTCGTATAGGTAGTATTTTTCATATCTATATATTTTGAATGAACACAATTTATGGGTTTTTGTTATTAACTGCTAAAAATGAATAGGAAATGTAAGAACCTACAATAGGACAATGCAATTATTAGATGTAATAAAAATGCATTAGAAAACTGCTAGCATGAAATAAAATGCAATAAGCTATAGCATCTGTTTGTACCAAGCTGAATGATGTAGTTCCTGTACATTTGAAAAAATGAAAGTTGTTAGTTCAATGATATGTACGCACATTCATGTTACTTGCTCGACTGTGTAATTCATAATTTAAGGTCTCTTTGCTTGAGTGTTTCAGTATGTGTTTAGTTAGAGATAATTATTAAATATTTTTGATGGTATTAGAATAAGTATACCTAATGACTGAAAGTATTGAACATGATATAAAAACAATCGACCACGAAAAAACTTATTTGCATTCACAAACAGTAAATGAGAACTTATTATTCTTGATAGGTATTTATTAACCAGTTTTAAATGTTTTTATATCCTCTATAGGTATTCTTTGGTTAAGCAATCTATATGTATTAGTGCTGAAACTGGGTTTACTAATGCACTGAATTTTTACAGTGTCGTACTTACGAGAAAAAAAAAGGTAAAAGCATTCTTATTATTTATTATTGTTACATAACACTAAAATAAATGTTTGTCACAACCTTGCAGTTAACTAATTGATTTTTAATTTCTAAAAGGCGTACTTCTTGCATTTTTTTTTAGCATCCTATATGTTAGGGGCATATAATGTTGGAATTACAGAAACAAATAATAAATCCTTTGGTATTTTATGTTTGGTGCTATTAGCAATACTGCAATAAATACTTAGTAGGTACATGTTACAATTATAAAGGAATGTTAGTGAAGTACTTAGTTTACTCTATTTCATTGCAATCTTGTGCGTTGTGCAAGAATTAATTGAGTGTCTGATTTTGTAATCAGTAAGTAATTATGAATGAAACAATTTTTGAGGAGTTTGTGCAAATGTAGAAATGGTACTATTTTTAATGCTTAAATTACGATTTTTTAATAGAATACTCTAACCATGATGGAAGAACAAGTTATCTTAAAAAAGGAATGCATAATTCAATTGTTTGTGTAAAACGCTTTGTTGTTTAAGATTGTGTATATTGTGATGCAAAGCCAGTTGATTATTTCTTCTAAAGTACCGACACGAATTTTGAGGTTTACAGAAGAAAGAAATATGCCGTAATGCGCTGCAAGAGGCGCTCCTGTCGTGTGAATTTTAATGTCAAATTTAACTTTAAATTATCTAATTTGCGCCCTTTTTTAATATTGTAAGTCATACCTATGTCAACAATCACAATTAAAGCGAAAGTTGATAAGTAGGTATATCTTAAATTTGAAATTAAAATTAACACGTCAGCAGCGCCGACGGAGAATATGCCTTGTTTATGGTTTAATAAATCTTTGCTTTGCGTCAGTACTTTGTTAAAAAAACGTTGACTAGTTTTGTTGTGATGCTAAGCAACACACCAACTAGCGGCGCTTTTTGAACTACTGTAAGCAATATTCTGCAAAATTACAACTGTGTAATACCCCACAATTTTCAATTAAAAAATTAAGCAATGAATAGAAATAACAGTTATAATTAGTATGGGTCTGCTTCTTTAGAACCTTCAAAACCAATTTTAGTCCAAACTTAAATTTACACAAAATGTTACTTACTGAGAGTACGAATTTACCGCCGCAGCGCGGCGCTGCGATCTTAAGCCACGACCCAAATACGAACAATTAATTTGGAATTATTTTTAAAAGAATGTAGATTATACAGCCATTATTTCATAATATAAGAAAAAACTCAAACAATGCTTTAGAAAGCAACAAAAAGATCTACTTTGGTTTCATCATTGAATATGATGTTCTATAACAAATTTATAAATCTTTTTATAAACTGTAACATACATATTAACTATACATTTGGTTTTAACATAGAACTAAAAAAACTAAATGGATATTATATTATTTTGTTTTAAGTTATCAGAATTAAATTCCATATTTTTAGCTAGTATACTGTAAGAAGAATAATGGTGCTTTTCAAATTAAATGTTTGTAAGAATATATGTTATAGTTACAAAAGCCCACTTATAAAAAGCAGTGGATATTATTTTTTTTATTAAATAATAATACGAATTTAATTAATTAATCAAGTATAATAAAAATATAAGAATTCCCCATCGATCTACCTAGATAGGGAATATGAGAATCAAAAACATCCAATTTTTCAAATTAAATTTGCAAGATTTCTTATTTTAAAGAGGAATTAATTAAGATGAAACTTCATTGCTAGGATTGTAGCAACAATTCACATTCAAGGTTGTTATTAAAGTCGCAAATTGAATTGTTATTGTACAAAGTACCAATTTTAACTTGTCCACCATTGGTAACTACGTTACTTTTGGAGATGGAAAGTTGGTTAAATGAGGAAATTTGCAGTATTTTTATGCCAATGCGAAATTTTATTTATTACGGCATTTCTGGTTTAGCCAGAAATGGCGCCAATTTTTATTTTTAAATGAAACGCCCTGCATGTTTGTAATATTTCGATGGGATATAATTTTGGCTTTAAAAATGTGTAGCACACATATATATGAAAATTACTGGTAACCTAACGCCTTAAATCATACATATTACATGGACAAATTCCCTCGTACAATAGTTACTAGGCAGCACTCAAAACGTTAGCGAATAGGATTATGTTTTTCGCGATAAAAACCCGCTTGGTCTGATAAAAATGCCACTTCTTGTTTAAAACAACTTCCTATGATAAAACTCATTGGCAAGGGCGTTGCTCAAATATACAAATTTCAATATACATACTACATATTATAAAAGTCTTCCTAGTGAGTTTATCTTTTGTTTAAGAGGAATGATCTGCTGATGTGATAATGATTTTAAAAACTGTTCCATATGTGGAGGAAATACTCTAAGCTCAATAATTTCAGTTTCATATCATTTTAGTGAATAGTTCAACAGTGTAATGGTAAATAGTACTGGAAATAATAATTATTATTATTATGTAAATACCCGATACCTATACCTGATTATACTGGGTGGTCAATTGATTGACGCACCTAGGGATTTCAATAATAAATTTTTATTTTTAAATTACCTGGCCTAAGAGACAAAATCACTCATACATGAGCTACTAAGCAACACTCGAAACGTTAGCCAATAATATTCCGTTTGTCGCGATAAATCCGCTTAGTTTAAATGTTTATTTTTTAATTATTAGAGAATTTGTCTCCTTAAATATAGCTCGACCTTGCAATTTTCTCATGGCATTCACATTGTTGTTAGAAGGTAAAGCACTCAACCACAATACAAATCAAAAAACACTCTTGCTAACACACTCGCGTGCTTTACCTACAACAATGTTTCAGGAACTACTAACTAGCTACTGAAATTTTGCGATAACAATGCAAGTTCTTGTTATATTGTGTATGATAAAACAATGCATAGCCAAGTGTATTGGAAACATATGAAAGAAAATTTTTTTAAACAAAAAGTTGGGATCATTTGCGGCTAAACTAAAAGTGCCACAGAAAATAAAATTTGATATTCTAAATGAGCATAAAAAATTGACAAGTTAAAATTGGCACCCCGTATAGTAGTACCTATCTACTTATTACTATTTTTAAATAAAAATTAATATCCACTTCTTTTTGACATATTCTTGAACATAAATTTTTATTTGTTATTTAATTTTAATCTACTTCATGTTGCTGCTCACTTATTTAGGCTAAAAGCAGTAGGTACTGAAACGAACATAGCATATTTGTGTATAAGTTTGTTCTGTAAATAATAGAATGGTGATATATAACTTGCTGTCTCTAAACACTCTTAGAGTTCAAACTCAATATTAATTTAGAAGTGTTGAAGAGAACCAAAATCCGAAGACTCTTGTTGTCAGTAGACCCATGACACAGGTATCCACTGAGGAGTGGTATGAACGCGTTCAATTGCAGTTTCTAAAGCAGTAATTGTTTCTTCTATATCATTGTTCACAATAGTGAGATCAAAATAATGTCCATATGCTTGTCGTAACATATCTGATTCCTTTGCTAATCTTTCCAGACTACCATCGTACTGTAAATTGAAATTGCAGTTACAGTCATACGTAGAAACTTTAAATCTCATACTTACATCAGTTAAATTTTGCAATGCAGGAGCTGCAATAAAGACAACATATGGTGAAAATTCGGCAGTTCGTAAAATTTTAAGAGCTTGAGGTTCTACATCTAGTATTGCCATTTTTCCTTCTTGGTGAATTTTACGAATTGTTTCTAACTTCGTACCATACATAGCATCTTCATGTGTCCCTAGAATTTATAATCAATCAGCTTTCTTTATCTTAGATAGGTACCTAATATAAAATTTAAACTTTTCCAAATCTTTTACTTAATTTGTTTTTCAACATTCTAAAAAAATACTATAAATTTGTACAATAATACTCTTGTAATTTATACATACTTTAGGTCTATTATATTATACAGTGCGTGAATTCTTTTAATAATCACAAATAATATACCAAGCAGGCCGTGAAAAATACCTATAGTAAGTACAACATCTACTGTTATTAGCACGTTATTAGATTTTTGACAAGTAGTCTTACCATATTCTAAATATTCATTTGCAGCAATATCTGCCATCATTTCATCATGAGACACAAAGAAATAATTTCTACCATTTTCTTCATCCGCTCGTGGTGCTCTTGTTGTATCTAAAACATGGAATGCTAACTTAACGTGCAATAATTAACAAAGCTTTTCTGATGATAGGTAGGTACTTTATCCTAGTAATATAATAGGTGAAAATAATGTAAGACCAAATTTGTAGAAAATAAAATTTCCTATAAGAAACTCTGGGAAAGCATATAGTATTTAAAATGTTTGGCCGTAGAAATTGTGCATTACAGTACCTCGCGTGAAATGTTACCTACCCTCCGCGTATAGAGAGAGAGTTTGATACCGTACCCGGTACCTACCACTGTAAATAAAATAGATAGCTGCGTCGTCGTCGCGTATATTGGTTTTGCGAACGCTGATAGATAGGCTAATAATTATAATAATATTTCACCATATATTTTCTAGTTTAGGAAATGTAAAATTATACTCACGAGGTATTGGATATGCATACTGATCAGGGTGCTTTGCTATAAGGGTATTTTTTATATGTCTTCGTCCTACGCCATGAGCTCCAAGAAGTACTAGAGTTTTTCTTTTAAATGCAGGATCAGTCACTAATTAAATAATAAAGTTAAAGCATTACTGCAAATTCTGTACAAAATAAAGGTACTATACTCACTTGGTAATTTAACAACTTCTTCATAAGTAACTAAATCTAATTGGTCGAAAACTGCATTATGTTTTGCCAAATATTTATCCTTATATTGTTTCTTCTTACGACTGAAGATTGAGCAATTGACTAAAATGGAAACACAAGTTACTTATACCACATGAATATACACTAACACTAAGATGATAATTCAAACAAAATTAATACTATAATAAGTATGTCAGCCAATAGATTGTTATGAAAATTTGTAATGTGATGAACTTAATGATATTTAATATCTACAAATTTAAAAATTTAAAACATTAATAGCTCTGCTTTGATAACACTTGTTTAAAGATTTGCTACTTTTGCATCAGTAAGTTCATCGAAGTCAGTGGACTTACAACTATTTTTATTTTTGGGATACAATACAATATTTGTTCTACATGGCGTAAATAAAACAAACAAAAAGTAGGTATTAGATAGCGTGACTATAAAAACGAAAAATATTGTAATGGCAATACAGGTTACTATTTGTTGCCCTATCTATATGGATACAGTACCTAAATACAGTCTTGTCTGATTGTCAATTACTATATTATAGTACACAGAGTTACCACTATGAATAACGCCTCTACTGAATCTTATTAATTTGGTAACATGAAGGCATCTTAAGTTATACTGCCTAATTTTTAATGTTCTACTAGTCTGTTTTATTTGCAATAATCACCATCTTTTTTTAGATATTATAACTGAGAAATAATCCTCTGAGTTTCTTCATTTTTTTAATAGGGTCTAGGGCATTAATTTGAATATTAACTTAGAAATACATCAATTCCAAAATACAAGTAGTCTTGCTCTTGATTAACGTCAATACAAATTAAATGTCAAACTGACAGGCTAAGCAAGGCTAAGAACAAAGGTTTGAGTCCCCTTTCAACAACCACAATCAATTTTCATGGGTACGATTGTTCTTAAGTATCATAGGTATCCATTACAATTGATCACGGTTCAGGTCAGTTCAGGTGAACTGGGAGTCAAATGTTTTATATAATTTGGCCGTAGGTAACTGCCATTTTATCACTAGGATACTTCATCGCACGCCATTTCGTCACACTTCCAAATTATCAACGCGGTAATTCATCGCAGTTCATCACAAGTAATTCCATCACATTGGACTAAAAAGCACGAAACAGTGTTGCTTGCTGCTGTATCTGTACCTGGCGCGGAAGTCTGTGTACATGGTCCCGAGGTTATTGTTCTGAGCAGGTAATATTTATAATAAATAGCGCGAAATGATGTTGCCTGCCGCTGTCCGTGTAGGCTACATAGTGCAGAGGTTATTATTCAAGATAATTAAGAATTACATGACATAATCGTCTCAAAAAATTAAATATTTTTTAACAACAATGTAATACATTTGCTAGTGATGAAGTCTTGTGATGAATTGCTGCTATGATGATGTGGAAATGTGAAGAAATGGCGCATGGTGAAGTAGCCTAGTGATGACATTGACGGTGCGACGAGATGAACGTGATAAGATGTCGGCTGATGAATTGTCATGTGATCAAAGGTGGACTTAGAGACATTTTCTGGGGGGCGGGAGGTAAATGATCCGGGAGGTACAAAATTTTGTGTAATAGGTAACGTTAATACAAGACACAACCTTTCATTTTCAATTTATTTATGTATGTGCTCTGTGGCCTCTGGGGTAGTGGTAATACCCCTCTTACCCTCTGCCATAGATTCGCGCTTGCCTGTGATGAGGTGTCATAGAGGTCTTTATGTCAATGCCGCGTATTTAAAGTAACATTTTACTTCTTTGTATAATATAATAAATTACCTTTTTATCTCAATTTTATTTACACCCTGCATTTAGTTTGATTTCTTAAATCAATATAATATTTTTGAATAGAATAAATTTCAACTAATAGATAGGTACCTAAACCAATATAGAAAGGTTAAATAATTTTGAAAAAGAGGAGAGTTAATTATAAGGCCACTGACAAAGGATTCATGCGTTTGATTTACAATTTGTTGTTGTGTGCTATGTATAAAAATTACTTTCTATTATGTATTATTACTTCCGTTTTGTGTTTTATTAATAATATTTCAGCAGGTGCATGTATAATAAATATAAATCAATTAGATACAGTAATTCTTCCCAGCAGATCACAAAATAACTACAACAATCGAAATTTAATTGTTTACAACAGACTTTCATTTATGATACCTAGTTGATCCTACTAGAATGAGGTGTAAGTAGCTATAATTATGTATGATATTTTTAAAAATCACATGCATCATGCTGTGGTTAAAGCATTCCCATATTTTAATCATGCCATGTACCTGAGGAACCATCACAACCATTTGCATGAGAAGTACATCCTTTTTCCATGTCTTGCATTCAACAAAAGTACAGGTCATACCAATGCAAATTTTTATCGTAGGAGTTTAATATCAAATGTTAAGGTGACTTTAATAGGGCGAATTCATTAAGTCATTATGAACGTACATAAATCTGATTAGGTAATTTTTTACAGAAAGACACCCACTACATGCAAAAATGTATAAATATATAAAATTTATGAGCTGCTGGAAAATATTTTCATTTGCAGACTAGCATAAATTATAATTATTAGATAAGCATTACGCTGTCCTATTTGTTATTATAATGATTTTTTCTAGTACATACAGTACATAAAATGTATGTAGTTAGGTAGTACCTATTTATAATTTTTGCTTATCTAAATTTTTTCAAGATATAGTTTTGTAATGAATGAAGAATATCTTAACAATTATTGTATAACATTTAAAAACACATACTATTACTTATATATACATGAGTACAGATTATAAAAAATAATTAATAATACCTTGTTCGTGTTTAGTCTTTTCCATGGCAGCACAAGCTGCCCGCCACTCTTGCAATTCAGGGGATGGAATCAGTCCTGCAGAACCTGCGGAACTATCCTTACGAGCTTGCCACCAGTGGTGGTCATCTTTGCTAATGATCTATAGTTAAATATAAATTGAAAAACATGAGTTTATAGTTAATATGTATCGTAATACTTAATATGGTTAACAATATTGTACAATAGTAACATGAGCTTGTAAATCATCGGCTCCCTAGATATCTGGAAGCTTGCGTCCTTGGGTTACATACCTACATACCTACATATATAGGGTCATACAAGTCTATGTACAGTTCGAGGCCAAATGTGGAATTGCTAAGTAGGATTGAAACCTAGATATTGAATTCAAGGGCTGCTAAATGTTAATAGCTCTCTCCATGGGCTAGAGTGGGTATAAAAGAATAATTCGGTGAGCTAGACAATTACAAGATAGCTTGATTACAAAAAGGATTCAATTTTAAACTGATTCCTCAAGGATAGATGCAAATTTCCTACCAAGGAATTCGCAACTTAAATTAGGTATTTTGCTAATATACATTTTTTGAACCTTTAATTAGTTGTAACTGCTAAGGTACCTACTAACTAAGGTAATTCAATGATATAATTATTGCATAATACAACCATTTGTTTATACTATAATTGGATTAAACTGACTTGTTATCACTAGAGAAGCTCCAAGACTTGTGATCAGTGCCGTCTTAGGAATTTGAGCGCCCCTGGGCTAAAAAAAATTGGCGCCCTGGCCCAGTTGACATTAGATTGAATAATAAATAAAACTCTCTCAAGGAAATTAGAAATCATGAAATATTTTTTACTTACATTGAATCACAATTTTAACGCTTATATTAGTGGGTATGAAAGGAAAAAATTTGAAACACTAAAGAAAACCTATTGCTTATTTATTTAAATATTGAAAATATCAGGAGAGCGGATTTAAAAAGACAGATAGTTGTTGTTCAACTTTAAAATTTAAATTAAATAGCAAACAAAATTTCAAACATTCTCAGTTCTTCGGCGCCCTTGGATCAATGGCGCCCCTGGGCTATAGCCCATTTAGCCCAATGGATAAGGAGGCACTGCTTGTGATAACAATAATTATTTTATATGCGGCTATAAATATTTTTCCTAAACTACTTTATGTATTACCGAGTAATCGCATTTATAAATTATTATTTTATTATTTAGGATTTATTTGGCAAGTAAACTCTCATCAATTTCATCCGAGGATCCAACTGGGTTGAAATCGTCAGTATTATTAATTCATTGTCTGCTGAATCAAGGATCTAAATTAGGTAACATTCTGCTACCAGGAACTACTTCTTGTTTTGGATACCATCTGTTAATGTAAATGACTTATTTTATCTACGTTCACTAATTGTTAATGTTGTATTATGTGTATTTTCTAATGCCATGAAAAGTTTACTAAATTTTTTATCTTGATGTTGCAGGCTACTGATATTATCTGGCAACTTGACAAAAGTTGGAACATATTCTTCTTGAAATTCATCAAATTCTGTAGCGACTTGACATGGATTGCAAGACAAGGGATCTACGTCTTTGTTCAAGACTCCGCGTTTGTTTGTAACTGTATAGTCAAAGTCTTGAAGTCGTATAGACCCAACAATCAAGACGACCGCTGATACCTTAGGCACTACGTAACCAATAAAGGTAATAATGGTCCGTAACTATGTTAATATGTTCACCGTAGACATATGGTCTTAGGTATGTTAAACTTTAAAAATAGCTGTACAAGCTTCTAGTTCATCCTTGGTTAGATCCCTAGAGATGAATGCAATATTGGAAAAAAATCTACATTAAATTTTTGTAAAAGAATTGCACCTAAACTTCTCTGCTAGCATCTATCCGTAATTCCATTACAGCGTCAGATTAAAATGGTGTAAAATTGGTTCAGTCGTTAATTTGCCTTTAAGCCTAACAAATGCGTTTTGTTGTACCTATTTCTTCCTAAGCAAAGTTAACGGATGATTTAGTAACTTCGTACAGTGATTTAGCTATTCTGGTAAAATTCTCTATAATAATAATAATAATGTAATAATTACACAATTTTGGGAATGATTGCACTTTTTTAGCTGTGGGATTATGGCTTGTATTTTTGTAGTGGCTAGTAAAATACCTTTTGAATCCACTGTATGATCTAGGCTAGGATAGTTATTTCTGTTTTTGCATAGCTGCAATTACTACGTTTTAATGTTAATTTATGATAACAACGTAATTTATCGAAAACATGTTGAAGACGAACTTGTTCGAACGTTTTAGAAAAGATTATAATATCGTTCACATATAAAAGTAGGTAATTCTTTAAATTGTAATTCTGTAAAATCTGCCATATTTTGGAAAGTTCTAATGTAACTCATTACGTAAGTAGATTAAATTCGTAAAGTCCGTCTGGCGAAATAAAAGCAATATTTTCTTTATCATTTTTTTTACGTTAGTTTGAAAATAAAACACATTATCTAAAAAACATATTATCTAACGATGAGAAAAACGCGAGTCTCAACAAATTGTCGATCAACGGAATGGGTAGGTAAACTTTTTAGTTACTGCGTTTAGCTTACGGTAATCTACACAAAATGTAATAGAATTATCTTTCTTATTGACTATATACCTATAGGAAAAGATATGAAAACCGTAAAGATTGTTTTGCTCGGCCTGATACAGAAGACATCAGTGTTGTTTATCATTATATCCTTATTAAGTTAAATTTCGAATGCCGTCACCTTCGGAACCTGGATACTTACTTACAATAATTAATTATTCGACGGTTAGGTATTTAAAGTTTATGCACGAACGGGAATAAAACGACATTCTCCCTCAAACAAGGAATAAAACTAAAGTGGGATTTAAAGTCGGCATAGAAACCAAAGAACTGCAGTAGCTATAAACACAACGTAACGCAACATTTTTTGTTAGCAAACTTACGGTTGAAAGAACAAAAATTAGTTTTAGTTTTTACCTGCAAAATATCACCAGTTTTAAATGCGATGCCAGCTTGTGCACAAGGAATGAGATCATCTTCTAAGGGATCATAGTCGAACTGCGCCCGCACGAATATCTGCAAGAAAATTGAGTGTAAATAAATTTAAATTTAGAAGTTGCTAATAATGTTCAACCTAAAGGGTTGACAAACTGATTAGCAGAATGAATGAGAAACTTGATGCTTGATCAGTTTCTTTAAATTAGTGACCATATTATTTTGTTTTGACATTGAACAGTATATAGAGTTGGAAACAAAATAGTTCAACAAAAACTAAAACAGGATTTTAATTCTACTGAAATACAATAATTATTAGTATTACTGTGTAGGTACCTACTGTCCAAGTTTTATAATACTTGTTTATATTTTCTATCTACTTTGTGTCATATCAGAACTTTTACAAGCGTAATACTAATTAAAATTGAGATACTGTTGGGCATTACGGCAAAGATACAATACTTTAAAAACAAGAAACACGATTAGATCCATTTTCCTCCAATGTTAGCCTTCTACACTTTTTTACAGTTGGAACTCATAAGTCATACATATAATCATGATGTAGGAAGCTAAAATGGTGTGAAATTTGACCACTGATAACTTTAACCAATACACAAAGGAAAATACTACAACCTATATTTCTATTAGGAGAAAGTGCTTATATTATTTAGGTACGGAAAACGCTACAGATACCAAATAATAGATATTTCAACTGTTCTGAGTCTAAAAAGTGCACTAACAGCACTAAACTAAAAGCACATCACACCAGAACCAGATATATGTAAGACAGGTACTTACTAAAACTGGAAGAGGTTTGATCCTGAACAACTAGATAGGCAGAGAACAAACAGTTGCAATTAGTTCAAATAAAAATATGATAATTATCAAAACTGCTTACTTGTAGTAATTTTTAAATCAGGTTCAACAATTGCTTCAACAATTTATTACTAGATTACAAACTAATTGATAAATTAATTTTCTATTTAAAAATAAATACAAAATGTAAGCAGGCGTGAAAGATGTATTTAAAAGAACTTCTTGCATACTTAACAATAGTGATAAAAATATCTGGTGTGATGAGATGTGCTTTTTACAAAAATAATAATAATTCAATAGGGAAAAACTTTAAAATAAACACTGCGTATTTCATGAAGCATCATACATGAATATTGAAAAATGTAGATTTGAATGCATAAATGACAATTTATGGATACCTACAGCAATTGCAGTGTAGATCAAAGTATTGGGTGATATTTAGACACCAAAAAATTCTGATTTACACGCAGCTCTATAGTTAAATCACCTTATAAATATACAGATTTTCATGGATGTCATATTGCATGCAGAGGTGCAAATATCAGCCCACATAAAAAATTGATTGGAGAATTCAAACTTTAAAAAAACATATTTATGATTCGAGCTTCGTAATTATCAAATATCGATTTGGAAGAGAGGGGGTTATTATTTTTATGCGTTTATTTTGGGGCGAAGTAGGTAAATCGTATCTAGATAACACAAATTGCAATTTTTATGAATGATGTGCAGCTATGACAGCAAAAAATATAATAATCCTCGGTTGCTAAAGATGGAAGATGGTTTAAATTTTTGTTTTGAAATTTTTAAAAACTAATTTAAATTTCATGGTTTTCAAACACAACAAGAGCCAAGAATTTACACAATTAAAATAATCCAAATATGCAGACGATAGGTACTGTTAAATATTTAAATGATTTATTATGTGAATTATCCAAAAACCGCTTCAAGGAAACACTCCGAGAAACACAGAGATAAACGAGTTCAAATACCTTGATACAAAATTGCAAACATAAACATAAAACAGATTCTTTGAGTAATAGATGCTAAAATATCAATTTTAGTCAGATTATTTCAGAACATTGATCAAAAACGAAAACGGGGGCGGTTAGATTTGTTTTGTAATTCTGCCCTACTTTGCTAATTTAACCGACTCTGTAAGGGCCGGTCTTTCATTTCGAATTTAATTCCCAACTAACTAATGGTCAGTTGTCATGAATACTATTGTTAAGAGATTTGTTTTCATGACAATTGGCCGTAGATTAACTTAACAGGGAGTTAAACCAGAATTGAAAGACCTATCCTAACATTTATAAGGACGGTTTATCAACTCCCTGCTATGGTAACCAATGGTTAATTAACCGTTGGTTAGCTTAACAAGGATTTAACTACAGATTGATAAACCGGCCCGGCCCTTACAACGAAGTTATCTTCGGAAATTATTATCACCTTGTATAATACATACTTACTTATCTCATAATTTTATTGAAGTAGTTTACGTCGCGTCGTCGAAGTCGGTTGTCATTAAATATAATTCGTGTATTAAAAGAATATCTATACACATTTTTTAGGTCGATGTCAAATAATAATTTTATAGACAGCTTTTAGTAATTACTAGTAAAAAAAGTTGGAGATAGTAGAGAGTATTCGATCGAGTTTGATATTGAGTTACTTATTGTTTTATTGTATTAGGGCTCAGCGAAGTAGTGACTAAGTACTATTATAACACATTTAAAGTATTTGGTTAAAAAAGTTGATGATTGCCGTAAATGCGGAAAATGAATAACGTAAAATAAAAATATTTAAAAATGTGATAATTCTAAAAGTAAATTCAGGCATTGTGTCATAAAGATTTATTTTGCTTCTGCATTTTCGTGTTTTAGCCCTTGCCCCTACTATAATACTGTACAGCAATTCACAGAACAAAGAGCAAATAAAGTATAAGCTGTGTTAAATTACTGGTATTAAATGAATCAGTGGAGTTGTTTGAGTATGCGGTAGATCCTCGTGTATTGTTCAAATAAACATTTCAATTTCAGCAATTTTCGCAGTAGCGCAAATTCAAAAAGTAGTATGCTAGAGAACCAAATATTAGTTAAGTGATTTTTAATTCTAATTCCTTTTTTCCATTAATTTTTTTCTAAATGTCTCATAAAATGGAATATTAAATCCAAAAATGTCTGCAGTGTAAAAAGTTATATTGATTTATGTGCAAACGAGTTTCGTCTATGAAGAGAGTGACACTTTTATGTAAAATCATATACAAAACTAGAGCGTCAAATGATTGACCTACCTACGTAAAATAAACAATGTTATTTTAAGTCATGCAAGGAAGCAAAGAAAGTAGATACATACCTCGCAAGGTGGTGGCGCACTTCTATACGATGGAACAATTTTAAAGGTTATCGAACCTCGAGCTTCCCTCTAAAATAGTGAGAAATTGTTTAAACCTAGGTATCTAGAAAGAACAAAAAAAAATACTTACGAGAATTTTTTGTAGCGCATTAACCGATTGGTTTTGTACGGGTATTCCGTTAATTTCCCGTATTTCATCGCCGACATGTAATGTGGCTTGTCGATGTATCATTCCACCGTGCATTATACGAGCCACGATACACTTGCCGTCCTCATTCATCTTTAATGTTATTCCCTAGAGGAAAAACAATTTTTTGAAACATAGAAAACTAATACATATTAAACTTTTATAGGTATATTTTAACTATTTTCTACCTTATATTTTAAAATTTAAATTGCACTTTGTATTTTAAGTGTACCATTAGGCACTTAAACAGTGATTACATACTTCAGCAGATTTGAAGTGGAAAATATAATAAAACAAAATGTAGCAAACTTCAAAAGCAACTGCTTGTATACGGTCTAGGACGTTTTGCCGCGGCCGGTTTGGCGCGGCAGGGACGGTTTAGCGCAAACATGTAATGATATAGTTTATTTTATGCAGAGTCTAAAGTAAGAAAAAAACTACTGGTTTTAATAAGCACATAGCCAAGTATTATTTCCTTTTAAAAAACACAATACTTATAGAAATATAAATATTAAATAAAATATCGATTTTAACGGGAAATAACAATCTTTATTACTTATAATATTTCCAAAATTTAAACCCTAATTAAAAGTGTGAGTACCTACGACACTGAATTATATTTAAAAAAGTGCCTTCAGAATGCTTGTATACTTTTCAGCTTGCTAATGCAATAAAAAAGTTATTCAACATCATACGAATACGGAAAATTCGGAGAGTCGCGTTCTATATTCTATTTTCTATAAGATAAAGCACTTTACAATACGTTTGCGTCCAGGTGTTCCTGCGACAAACCGTCCTTGCGACAAATCGTCCCTGCGCCAAAACGTCCCTGCGCTAAAACGTCCCTGCGCCAAAACGTCCCTGCGCCAAAACGTCCCTACGCCAAAACGTCTCTGCGACAAAACATCCCTGCGCCAAATCGTCTCTGTGCTAAAACGGCCGCTCCAAACCGGCCGCGACAAAACGTCCGGTCCCCTTATGTACTTGAGTAGTTTATCTCACGGACTTATGTCCCTCAAGGCTCGAGATTAGTAGAGAGGCAAGTTGCTGGAGAAAGTCACTGGCTTCATTCTATGACAGGATATCAGTGTTTTCACTCCAACTTAATATTTTTGATTAACGAATTTATTAGAATAATAAATAAATACGAAATCGTTGCAACAGACGTCTACACGAGATTAATTAGTCTGTTTAGTAACATTTTTTGAACAAAATATGTGGAGGGACTGCGATAGCGGGCAAGTAAGTTGAGGTTTCTTCAACCTACTGTCCTGGCTTCACTTGCACACGAGGATAGTTACTAAAAGCTAGTGACTTACTCCAGCAGCTTGCCTCTCTACTAAACCCGTGAGAACGAGCCTTAAGAGATTACAAAGATAAATAGTTTACGACGTAGTACTATTGGTTGTCTTCGTTGTACTTACGAATATCGCATACGTGAACTTTGAATGTAAACCTCTAACATTGAGCGCATTCAGCCAACTCAACGTTAAGATACCACGAAATTGATTGGCCAATAAGAGTACTGGAATCGATAAGGCGTCCAATGGAATGCAGCCCTGTCTCAACTGTTGAGTCAATGTTGAGTTGGCTGAATGCGCCCAATGTTCATCCACTCTCCACGTTCACCCAATGTTAAAGTGAAATAACCAAACAACCTAGCTGTCGTATAGGTCACTGAGATGAACTACTTTATGCATATATGGTCCGTCATAGATAACCGACAGTGTTTAACATAGAACAGAAAATTCGTATTCTTCGGTCGGTGTACCAATATTTTTAGCTATAGAAACTTCCGTAGCCATCCATAGCTTGATTTACCGTGACTTATAGTTATAATTGTTCAAACATGTTATCATAATGATAAAAACAGTTAACAATTGACATTATAGGGCCAGGATTATTAAAATCAATTTCTTTTAAAAATTATAATAATATAAAAACCAGAAGGATATATTCTCTTTTTTTTCATAGCTGTAACTGCAGTGAAAAATAAAATAATATGTACTGTCTACAATATTATTACAAGCAAGAAAAAGTAAATAATTGTATATTAAAAAAACACGAATAAACTAATTATCTACTCGCAATTGTTATTTCGGTATTCATAAACAATATTATTACTTGAGTTAATGTTGAATAATGAAAATGTATTCGAGTCTCTTAATGTACATTAATATCTCCCGTTATAGCCATATCCTACCATAGGTTCATCCGTGTTTTTCTGGAACTGGACTAACCGCACCCTAGTGACATTTTCCATCTCCACCTCTCCATTGGTACCGTCGAGGTCTTCCCCGCCATTGAGATATGGAAGTAGCGGGGGAGGCGTAACTCGCATAGCGTCCTCGCCATAAATTTCATGAGCCACCACATCGTGCGCTTGCAACAGAGCCTAGAAAAAAGGAACACAAAATTAGTTTCATGATAATATGCCATTTTATCACCCATTCAGAGAGCAACTTTACACTTCCCTTTTACGACAGCATTTTCTTTAGTGCTTATTTTTTCATATATTGTCATACAAACAAAAATCCTGAATTTTATAAGAAGCAGAAGAGCGAAAATGATCATGGTTATGGCTTGAAAAGATATATGGCATCCAAAATATTATTCAGAAGCATTTAGTTATACGTATTGGCATTGGCAGTTATTCAGATTAGATCCGAAAATGTATTTTCGATCAACCAGAAAGTATTCCAGATAAGCATGAATATTTTGAAATGCAGGAGATATTGAGCATATATACAATACATGCATCAATAGTGTCGAAAGTTTTGATCTTACGCAGGTACAGTTTTATGTTTATTACAGTTGGATAATTAAAAAAATTTATTAAATTCTAAATATCCGGTTATTTTTTTTTCCATTGAAACATAGGACATGATAGCAACACTATGTAACAGTATTGCGTAATTAATCTTTGGTCTAAAGCAAAATGTGAAAATGTCAGTTGTTTAAAAAAAACTAAAAACCACTTTTGAGTTCAGAGTATAAAACGCTGTAAAAAATCAGTGATAATTTAATTACATAAATGGTCACTAGAGTTAGCTTTGGTTGCCTAAAATCGAAATTGTCTGGTGCAGTACATAAAACACTTAGATATACATACTGCCTAGTACATTATGCAACAAGAGTTTGGAATTGCGACATTCGCCTCACGGGTCTTGTCCAAAAACTTCATGCACGTGTTTCACAGTATCCTTTTTCTACATTTTACTTGCAATTGTTTATCAAATTATATTCATAATCGTTGGACGCAAACGCTACGAATCGCACACGGTGAGACGCTGTGCAATAAACATATTATTACATACCTATTACGTGAAATGGAGGTGTCCTACAGCTGTTCGCCACCGGTGCCAAACAGGTTATGGACTCTTATGACCATAATGTGTTTAATAACCTCCATAAGCAATGCATACGATTTTACTGCAATTAGTGGGTGCGAATCTATTACTTCAGACTTCACGTTGTTGGGGAGAAGAACAACATTGTTGTTTAGCATTTTTTGCCATTATACTGTTTTTAATTATTACGCCTTGTTTATATCTTTATTTATGTATTATTATCTATTAACAACCGATAAACAGATTTGAAAGTTTCATAAATCATTTTTTCAGCTTGTTGTTTGTATAGTATATAGTACAATAAACACCTCGCGAATTAGACCACTACAACGTAGAGAATATTACTTTAATCAATAAACAAAAAATTAATACTTTAATTTCAAATATAATCAATACGAAATCAAATCAAGATGATTTTTGACCTGTATTAATTAAAATTACGTAATTACTTTTACGAAAGGAGTGGATTGTAACAATGGAAAACTAAAATTTATTATGAACATGTAACAGTCTGAAAAAGGGTTCTTTGTACTTATATATTATAAATACAATTAACTGTTAAAAAATAAAATTCTTTAAATTTGAAAAAGATAATCAGTGCACTTCTAGTTCATTATCATACAATTTCCTTTGCTTTTTATCTATAATACAAAATTTATTCAATAATGGAAACACTAGAAAGCTTTCTGTGTAAAACTGTAAAACTTCAATTAAAACTTTTACCCAAGTGTTTTATCTGTAAAATCAAGCTTAATGAGTTTGTATTTTAGGATTTACTAAAAGATAAATTTCAGTATCCAAAGAAAACTTTGAATCATAATTTTAAAACACAATTTAATATTCTAGCTAAATGAGATAAATTAAATTTTATATAACAGTTTCCTTTTCTAAATTGTACATATCCTTCCGCAGGGTGTTTTTTAGGCATTATGTTAATTACCAATTCAAAAAACACGAAAACATACAAAAGCAAGAAAACACTAAATTAATTAGCCAACTTGAAAAATTTTCAATACACCGAGACGTTATACAAAATGTTAAAATAATTTTTATGATAAGTTCATGAATATTTAGTAAGTCGTTGCGTAAACGACTATTATGAAAAGGAAATCAACTAAAAGGTCATTTTATTCGGAAACCCTAACTTGCTTTTTCCGGGAACGAATGTGTAAATTGTGGTTTCATCATGCAGAAAGTATGACGTCTGCAAATTTAGTCACCCTCTTCTGATTTGCATAATTTCAGAGGATGGCAGGCATCGTTAGTTATATTTTTTAGCAACAAATCAAATCATATTTGTTCCATAAAGAGTAGGAGAAAGTATTTTATATTACTTTTATACACACAACGTTTAAACTAACATGCGTTCTTGTAAAATATTCTTTACTATAGTTTAGTATAAGAGTAGGAAGAAGTGTCTAACTATAATCAAATATTCATTTAAATACCAAGCTGTAAAAAATTATGATTATGTTATATATTGGAGGATATGTACAAAACCTCACAATGTTCAGACAGCTCTATACAAAAAATCTGGAAATATTGAATTGATTTTCAGAGTTTAATTTATTTTAGCGATTGCAATGCATGCTACGTAGCAGTGAGTTTGAAACACGGTTCCAATTTCGAATAAAATAATAAATAGGGTGCTTTTTAAATTGTTTGTAGTATTATCGACAAAAAAATCAGTCACATTATTACTTCTTTCAGTAATAACTAATTTCCCCAATTAATAGCTGCAGGCAGATTAAAAAAAATTTACAGTTCAAGTTGTAGAATTTATATAGGTAAACATTTAAAAAGAGGTTGCGTAGTTCAGTGGGTGCAGTCGCTAGTTACACCTCAAGAAGTCCCTTTTTCGATCCTTTGAACACCGCAACAGTTAGAGAATTTTCGCCCTCTAGGTTTCGCCCAAGGTACGGCGTAGAAGGCGAAAAAGGAAGACTGAATAATAATTACAAAATGTAGTAAACAAATATCATTGCGCTGTTTGTCATTGAAGGACATTTGTTGAAGTTGGTTCAATAACAACGAAACTAGAAGCTGAAGCAGCATTTACCCCAAATGGACTTACAATGGGGAGCGACGTAGTTAATAGGATAATAAGTTATATTGTTATAATTGCACTTAGTGCTGAGCTGCCATAATCTGCGTTGAAAATAGTTATTTATGTTACAAGGCCGTGAAGTAGCACTTTTTTTTATTAGAATGAATATTATTTGGCGAGGCGAAGGCCGAGCCAAATAATCATTCGAATAAAAAAAAGATAGTTCACGGCCATGTGGCATACAAAATTTTGTGTGCAACTGTGAAAAATTACCAAAATTAAAGTTTCGATCGAATCTTTACATAAAATTAAAAGCTAATTTCATTCAAGATCATGACCCGTAAAAAAAAGTCTTTGTCGGCCGGTAAAAAAAAGTCTTTTTTTTACGTTGTCAGGGCTTTTTTTACGTTGTCAAGGTTTTATTTTACTATAAACAAATGTGCTACTTCACGACTCAAAATCAAACAAAAAAAGTGACCTTTTTTTGACAGTTGCACACAAAAATAATTAGAATAGATAGAATATCATATTTCATAGAATTCGACGTCGAGAAACACGAACATATTTTTTTACTGTATCACCAGAAAATGTACATGAAAGCATTCGTTTACAGAATACAAATGGTTTCAGAAACGTTTTGTGTATAACTTTAAATTTCAAGTTTTATTTGAGTTGCGGGTATTGTAATATTTCTTCTCGCTCGGTTAAAAATAAATATCATTAAACAGCTCTGAAATATTCTCCAACCGTTCTCAAATAATGTTTGAATGTAAGGAATCTACTGCTCCAGTAAGTCAAATATACAAATTTTCATGGTGGATTATATTCTTCAAGATAAACAATACGTTACATTTTACATATTATAAAAGTCTTCCTCGGCGAGTCCTTTGTTTGAAAGGAATTACTTCTAATGTGATAATAATTTTAAAAACTGTTCCATATGTGGAAAGAATATTTTAAGCTCAATTTCGGTTTCATATCGGTGAATACCTCAATAGTGTAATAGTAAATAATACTGGAAATAATACTAATAATTATTTAAATACCTGATACTTAACAAACAACTCACCATACAGGGTGGTGAATTTATTCACGCACCCAGGGAATTCAATGCTAAAATTTTAGTTTTAAATTACCTGCTTCCCTGATAATATAAGTGTTTTGCAGAAACAAAATCACTCATACAGTAGTTACTAAGGAACACTCGAAACGTTAACCAATAGGATTCCGTTTTTCGCGATAAATCCGGTTGGTCCGATAAAAATGTCCTTGTTTAAAAGGACGGTTTTATATGATAAAAAAAACTGTTGTCAAGACCGTTGCTATAGTGTTGTTTACTTGTTGGTAGAGTGTTGTTTACTAACAGTTTCACCGTTTATTATTTTTTAATTACATATTCGAGATTTTCTCTTGTTAAATATAACTCGACCTTGTATTTTTCGTATGCCAAATTTCAGTAGTAGTACCCTTAACATTGTTGCTATAAAGTAAAGTACACAACTACAATACAGAACCCAAAAACTGTTTTTGAATGTATCGTGATCTCGTACTTTACATACTAGCAACAATGTTTCGGAACTACTACTTTTTTTATAGAAATAATAAATATTAATAAAATACATCGATTTTCACGGGAAATAATATAAATAATATTTGCTTAACACGCATTTCGGCTATTAGATTAAAACAACAGTAAACCTTGTCTAAACCCACTGTTTTTACTGTTGTTTTAATCACCTTTTGCCCACTTTGAGCTAAAATGGATCTTTATCAATTTACGTATTTTGGCATCAATGTACCATTGTCAAATGCATAATATAAGACAAAACTAATGATTTGCTAAAATCAGGTATTTATAAATTAAATTGTTCGCATTGTATTGTATTTATAAACACACAAAAAACAGAATACCTTGAATGAATGAGCAAATTGAGGTCTATCATCTGGTACCTATATGGTTGTATTGTAATGGGTCGATGCTTGTGCATGCAGAGCCCTGGCACCTGATACGACCTGGCTGCATTTAAGCGCACTTCTTTACAGGGTTCTTTAAAGTACCAACCATCACATTGACACGGACTTTACAGTTCCATTTCTTATCCATGAAATGTATTTATAAAAATCATACTAACGGATTTGAACCTTTGTTCATGCTAACCTCAGGACAGTCTGGTATATTTAATAACAAAATGCTTTTAATTCAAATACGGTTAGATATCATATTTGTTTAACATATTTGTGCTGTTGGGCTTGATTCAGAGATCGGGAAAGTATCATTATGTGTTCCGACAATATAAAATACAGGTTGTAGAATTGGATTACGCACCATAGGGATTTCAATACAAAAAAAGTGTATGCTCATTATTTGCTCCCTTAATTATTTTAGAGCTAAACTGTTCTTTTTAAGTTTTTGTACAAAAAGAAATAGTGAATTCGGACATTCTATTGGTTTTGAATTTTAGTTTTATAGAAAGAACAAATTGGAAAAATTGAGTGTGTATTTGAAAATCGCGTCCTTTTTTTTTAATTACAGAACTGTCAGTTATGGTAGTCGAACTTTTATGTTTGGTTATAAACTCTGAATAAATGTAGGTATAATTTACACAACTCTATTACATCATTCTTTTAAGGCCAAATTCACTACACTACAATACTAACCCTTAAATCAAACTCATCCTTAAATTCCGTATTCATAAATATCAGTCACTCATTTATGCTTTAAAATTAACTACTTCCTTAAGCCCGTTTGTAACATTCAATTATTTAGTACAAGTTTCAGTCATTTTTTAGGAACTAAAAAATTGACAGATTGACAGTAACCTAATATTGTCTTGAATCTATACTATTCAGGACGAAAAAATTGATGAAATGGTTGTATGAATCGGTCAATTTTTTAGTTACTAAAAAAATTACTGAAACTTGTACTAAATAATTGAATGTTACAAACGGGCTTTAGTAACATTTGAGTGAAATTTAAGGTTCATTATTTAACCTCGCTACAAATTTATTAAAAATATAGTATGGTTGCTAAGCACTTGCTATGGTATTCGTGGTTGGTATGACGACGCTCAAAATAAAATAAGCATAGAATGCGTATAGGATGAGTGTAGGATAAGTGCCGTTAAGGGCGCGCTTACAGAGTGGGGGGGGGGTGGGATTTCCATTGGCTTAGCAGGGAAAATTTCCACCTAAAGGGTATTATAAAAAACTAAAGAGGGCAGTTAGTAGTTGTATAAATCTAAACAAATATTTAAAATTGCCGCTTCGGAATACAAAAATAAACCCAAACAGCGGCAGCGGCAGATCCCTTATTCAAATCGGAGTGCCTTGATAATGAATGTCAGCTGACAGACATTAGAAAGGCACTCTGATTCAAATTGCAGCTACAGTGACGCAGACAAGGTGTTTCCAGTTCTGTGTATAACTACTTTTAGTTTCTGTGTTCGCAATTATATCAACTATCAGTTCTTCTCAGAAGTACAATGTAATTGAAATTGTAAAATTTAAACATATCGCCATATAAATATATCTATACTTATGCGATATGTTCAAATATATCGGCCGCGGATCGAATTCGCCGTCTGCCTTCAACACATATAGGTGGTATAAAAGGAAATAATGAAACATTTCCCTTGTTCGTAGTAGTGAGATGTTTTGTAAAAAAGTAGTGGGTACTAGGTTTTACCGGTTTTACTCTTGCACGTTACCGGCTTAAAATTTCTCAACTTCTAAAATTTGCATTGCATGTTCCTAACAAAAAATCCCAGTTTTAAATATTTAAGATAAATTAGAAAATATTATCCATATCCAGAATCATTTACTAAGTGGTAGTAACATACATAATTATCCTTGGTTTTACCAAGTGATATTATACCCTTATATTGTTGCAGACCTGAAATGTCATACAGTTGACTTAATGGGTGGTATGCATAAAAAGTAGTACCTGCTAATGCTTTTCGACAATGTACTTACTACCTAGCATTTTCTTTTATATATAAACTACCTACTCTACTTGAGATTACATTTTCGAAATGTGTTAGAAATTCTGTAATTCACCAATTTCGCAGAAATTCTTTTAAACAACGCGCACGATATTCAAATTTAGAACCTCAGTTTTTGCAATTTTTATCTTTCTATCGAACTAAAATACAAAACCAATAGAACATCCTGATTCAGCATTTCTTTCTCTACAAAAAACTTCTGAACAGTTTATTTCTAAAATTTAGAGGAGAAAATAAATGAACAATAATTGCAAATTACCTGTCACAGTCCACATTAAATAAAATAAATCTACAAACTGTACCACATGTTTACCTATTAAAAATGTAGATAATGTAAAATATTTAAAGATGATAATCCAACCGAATATGAAATCGACAAAACACATAGAATTTATTTCGAACAGACTCCGTGCGTTAGTATAGTCGGATTTTTTTTAGATGTCTGCTCTCGATTTTCAAATTTTTGTTTGTTTGAAAGATAGAAACAGACGCATCCCTAATACGACAAAAAGAGAGAGCGGGTGGCTGAAAAGAAGAAACAGAGCTCCCTATTTTTTTGTACCATTAGGGAAACGTATGTTTCTATCTTTCAAACAAACAAAAATTTGTAAATCGAGAGCAGACATCTAAAAAAAATCCAACTATAGCAAAGTTATATCAACTGCAGTACCTTGTTCCTAGCAAAATTAAGGCAATGCTGTAGTATAAGGGTATGGGAGAATCAATTACCAGTTATGGCATTACAATATGGCCACACATATGAAATGCATTTGCCACCGATTGTGCGACTGCATAATAGCATTATCAAATTAATTCAACCTTAAAACAGCTCTCTACAGGATTCTTATAAAAAATTTAAAACATTACGACTCACGGATTTAAGAGACTATAAAATAATCTTAAACAACTTTTTTAACCAAAATTATAAATTAATCAAAAATAATCCTTACGATATTCGGCCGGCAACACAAACATATGTGACTGCTATTTAGAACAATTTTTATGGAAAAAATACAACAAAACGGTACATCCCCAAACTTTTAAACAGCTTTTCCCTTATGGATATAACAAAAATCTTTACACTTAAAAAAGGAAATTAGATGCTGGCTAGAAAAACAAGCAATCGCTAAACAAATAACCGGTAATAGAAAATAGATATAAATACATACCTACATACTCGCATGTTAGCATTAAGAAAAATTTAGGACCTAAATACATTTCCCTGCGCTACAAATGAATCTGTTAAATACTAACTTAGTTCAGCTATGTATGACGTATACAAATTGTAAAACGTTTTGTTGTTGTTGGCAATAAAGTATCTTCTTCTTCTTGACATAAAGATTTTTTTTTATAGAAATCCTTACGATGCGTAATTCAATTCTACACCCTGTATATGGACGTTGTAATATTAAATTAAATTTTACATTCAATCATCGGTATACAGAAGTGATGGTCACAATGTTAGGCTCGAAATTAATACTCAAGTGCTTTAATATAGTAAACTACAGCTTAGCAAAATTGTGGAACTATTCATGTAATGTTGCCCCATTAATTTAGAAAGACACAAACAATTAAAATAATATACAACTGCCGGTGACATTAATTTTCATACAGTGGGGAAACCAAGTCGGCTTGAAATCTCAAAGCGAGAACCCGGTTGTTCTGCGTATTATGTAGGTATAAGGAAATATCTTTTAAAGAGCAAACAGCTATAATTCTAAACGCACCGTTTTATATTTCCTGCTCAATTAAATCGTTCCAAGAAAACCTCAAGATACAAACTCTAGTTTGATATACTGTTTTATATTACATCTGAAATAAAAGTGATGTAGATAAGTTTGTTTTGTCTGATAAAAACTACAAAGGGATGCGACTCTTTATTACAAAGAAACAAACAATACTCGAAAAGCCTATTCATCACTCTCACCAATTTGACAGTATAAGAAATGTAGAATAATCATATATAAATCTTAGCTGACATTGTAATAGAAAAATTCAAAATATTTTTCACTACAAACTGTTCCATAACTGTGGCAATTTTTCCGGAAATCTTTCTAAAAAATTCAACAATAAATGACATTTGTTTACAAAGCTCTTGTCTAGCGCACAAACAGCTAGCGTTGAAATACGAAATTACAGTGTAAACACCATTTGCAAGAGTAGCACATCAAGACATTTTAAAAATATGTATGACGCGGAACACAATAGGGGAAAAAAGGATGCTTTAACGACATCTCGACTCAAACGATAGGCTCCGCTGCTTTGCATGTAGATAACTTAACCTTTTCAAGAGTTCAGCACCATTGAATGAAAATTCAATAAACGATAAGTTTTGCACAAGATTTCAAATCTACTGAACCAAAGGCTTGTCTTTAATGTCACTTGAAAGCGTATCACTCACATCACAGTAGGGAACTGGGAAATCGAAGTTAGCTTGGTTTGGAAGTTGTTATGACTTTGTTAACTTGGTGGACATTTAATAAAACTTACTTATATAAAAGACAAAACCTCGTGTAGCATTTATAATTTAGAAAGATGTGGTAATACAATACACTTTGTTTTCGTTAGTTCAAACTTAATGGGGTTTATTACAATTCACCTAAGTTCACTTACAGCCAGCAACAGCGGATTAGGAGCTGTCTAGTGCTACAGCTGGTAGTGTGAAAAGGCTTAATAACTGGAGGTTCATGTGACGCCTAAGATTACTGTATTAAGTGGTTTAATATAAGTTTTTGTGTTCTTACAAATTGTACTAATACCTATTTCAAACAATATTTAACAGTTTAGTAGTTAGCTTGCTCAACAATTGTTATAGTATTCGTAATAATAATAGATAATGTAATTGTTTGAAATATTGCGATCAAGCAGTTGAATAAATTTTAATTTTGTAGACAAGCAGTAATTGAATTTCCCCTTGACGTTCTCCTAGTATGGCTTCATTATACAACTGTCTATAAAAGTTCTGTACAAATCGTTGCCACATATTCCTGTACTATAATATAAATTATTTTAATCCTAAAGAATTTGCTTTATTGTCTAAGTATATTTTAAAATTATTATATTTTTATAATACTTCAAATAAGATTTATGATGTTATAGATACATACTACACACATTTCGTGTATATTTTATTATATAGTGAGTCTGATATCCATTTTAAATTTTAACTTGGCTTTATTCATTGGAGTTGCAGTACCTATTTTTTTTTGAACAAGCAATTCTGGATAATCACTCAATTCGATATCGTTGTTAAACCCAACAAATAATTTTGGCATTGTTAAATATTTGAGTTTTTAGCGAAATACAATTCACAACAGTGGCGAAATATGTAATCATGCAATTACTGAAAATAACTCGAAGCTCGGGAATAACACCAGCTCTTTATTTTCTGCCTGGTATGGTTCATTCCGAACGTACTCCTAAATTAAACGATAACAAAGGGTTTCATATTAGCATTTTATGTCTGACGTTTTTACAAAACGTATTTCATTGTACCATCACTGAAAAGAATAAACATGCCTAGACTAGAAGTATATTTATAAAACAACACAACTTACGTAACACAACATTGCACCGATATCACATTAAAGTAAAAGTTCAATAAAGCTCCGTTTTCTAGATATTTTCATTCCAGAGAAGTCCATTGGGATTTGTTTGCACTTCGTCTGTTTGTCTCGAACAGCACTCAGGATACATAAACCTCTCAGTTTACCGCACACATCAGGTTTCTCTTGCTGCGATCGTTGCTTAAGGTATTAGGTAAGTATTATATATATACATCAGTTTCAAAATACAATGTAGCTGGTAAGTTACTTTTACGTATAGGAACTATAGATCGTCTGAATCTAATGAAACTAAAATGTGTTCAGAAATTTACAATGAACAATAAAACAAATTATAAATTACGAATAAATCCAAGGAAAACAGATCACGCGCAGTTCGTATAACTTAAAAATGTCCTCTTTCCCCAAAAATAAAATTTCTCATTTTTTCTCAATGTTTCCCAAGAGAAACAGAAAACTCCTCGCCTAAGCCATGCCACAAGCCCTTATTACTTCACCTTACCTATATACTCATGTCTTTCTTTTTTAATGCTTTGAATTTATTATTCACTAACCAAAACTTTCTATTGAACCTACCTACCATTTTGAAACAAATTGGAACTTCCGCATCTGACTTTTCAAGCAGAACTATTTAATTTACAGAGGTACAGTATATGTTTTGTATAATTACAAAAAACGAATATAAAGTATATTTGTAATAAATTATAATACTGTGCAATTGGTTAATCAGATTACGAACAATAAATTATTACTAGTGGAAATCCAATTAGGGGCGGGCCAATTGACAGTGTCAGATTACTATAAATAGCCTAATTGAAGGTAACTGCAGGGTGTTAATATTACAGGGTTTCTGTTTAACAAACAGGTAGTACCGTAATGGGAATTAAGGTGGTTAACATAAAATGCTGCTATCCGAAAATTCGCCCTTGAAGAGTTAGAAACCCTTCAAAGCTACACGCTAAAGAAGCATATTACTTACTACAAGTGTGAGTTACACCAGCCAAAACATTTTTTTACTAAAAGCATGCAATTCGAGGGCCGCCAAATACCAAGTTCATAATTAGATCTCCTCATCTAACTAAATTAGGACAAACAGAAACATACATGAAGAAACCGGGATTAGAACCTGAGAACTATTGCTTGCTAGGTAGATTTTCATTCAATTAGCTGGCTTTACAATTCAAAACTTTGGTTCAATAGGGAGTTATACTAAAAAAATTTCATAATTATGATCAAATAGTCTTGAGATAGCGGTTGCTTTCCGAATAACAATATTTTGGGTTATTTGCATTAACTTTGGCTAAGGAACTACTATTTTAGAAGAGTGAAGCATATATATAATAAACAGCACACATTTATATGTAATAAATAATGTGGAATATTAAAAGTGTAGAATGAAGAAGTGTGAACTATTTGCCAAATTCTATATTGAAGAATAACTCTATCTAAATGAATAATATTAATATTGCATTGGTCAAATTACGGTATCAAATAAGAGGGTGGGGAAATTGTTTATTGGTAAAGTAAGGACGATGTTATCAGTTTCTATTCAGACTGATGTAATTTACGGAGGTTACCACATAATGAAAACGTGCTCTGTTCAAAACACTCTATTTTTCATTATTATTATTCCATCACATCTTTCAATATCCAATAGTCCATGCGTCCAATTTTCTCTTGTGAATTTCATGGCCTGATATTATATTTCGGCGTTACGTTTCAAATAAAAAAATAAGTACCTAAGGAGGTTGAGATTGTTATCACATCTCCGATAGAGCTCTTGGTCGATAAGCATTTATAAATTTTAGTCAATTCTCTTGTTTGATCGCCTCACTCGATAAGTGAACCAAAACTCTCCACAACCTAGATAATATCATATGTAGTCAAAGAAAGCTGATAAAAGCAGCTACAGTTTGCAAGAAATCTAGGCATTTCTTGGTGGAAAGAATTTAGAGCAATTCGTTCTATTGGAAAGTCTTTTAGTATCAGGACAGTAACCCTATACTGGTGTCTCATCACCGTCATCATTTTTAAAGCAATTTTATACACAGATGTATTTCCGAAGAAACGTGGAGGGGATATTGACTCGTGTTGTTTTTTCTACCTGTCGGTCTTGGACCGTGGTATAAATTTTAAAACACCATGGATGTCACAGTTTTTGATTCATTTTGAATTGCTACTTACAGAAGTCCCGTAACTAGACGTTTTGTTCGGTTGAGGCACTCGCAGTCTAAATTTAAATATAGGCCATTGATCAGAATGGTTTGCTAGTATTCGACTAATGAAAACAACGTACATAACGTCATAATTCATAAACGGTGCCCACACATACAGTGTTTCCCACTTAAGAGTTACAGTCTTACAGTTTGTCCAGATCGAGCTGGTGCAATCGGCTTATACGGGATTGGTCTTAGTTAATTGGCTTCGGAGCTTACCCTTGTCATATCAATAATTTACCTGAATACGTGCAGGTTTATAGAAGTTCGCTCAACTGGTAAGTAGCAAATACAACCAGGGATTACATGTAAACAAAGTATCACTTACGGAAATCCCACTTAAACCGTATAAGCCGATTGTGCCACTTCGATCTGGACAAACTGTATACCTTTTCTATTTTTTTCTCATATGAAAAAAAATTTCTTCAACGATGGTCTATGGTCTAGTTGTTGACAAATACGTTTTCGCCACACTCAGTTCCAAAGCCACCTGCTATCAATACTATTATATAAAGCACAACAGTGTTGTCTGGGTTTACACCCCACCGCTACAAAATTAAAAAAAGGACAGCTCTATATAAACTTCATATAATGTGTGAACGCTGACTTTATTATAAGTGTGGGTTTTCACCCCACCGGTACCAAAAAAAAAAAGGGCTGCTCTGTATAAACGTCCTATATCGTGTGAACGCAACGTTAAACGGTTGTGCGGGCGTGCCAAGGTCAGTGGGGCGTGTACGTATAGGCTTAATAAGTACCACACTTCGCTTAAGTTACATTCAGATTTGTCAGTAGTGCCAACCGCCGAAAATAAAATATGTTAGCGGGTACACTCATCTAAAGAAGTATTTTTTTTTTAAAGTAGGCCTTTTCCTGCTTTATAAAGCAGTTTCCATCAAATAAAGAAACATTAGTGATGTCTTAATGATCTAAGCTTCCCCTGGATGGGCTATTTCGCCTCTAAAAGTGGTTGTAGTTTAAAAGCGAGTTTTGGTTATGTTCCAGTGTTTACATATTTCGACCGCAGAACAATCCTAATATTATTTTCTGCATTTAAACTAGACTTCGATGTTTCTAACATTACAAACACGGACTCCAGGATCCCTTTGACAGGTATTAGTACAGAACCTCCACCGTAGGCACCTAAATAACCCCAAGGACCCGCAGGAATTAATAAAAGAATTAAAAATTAGCGATTTCCAAGATTTTTTTTCTGGAGTTACAGAGAGAGTCCTCCCGAATCTCGACCGTGGGGACCTAGGGGAGACAACCCTACAACCCTTCTGGCGTTTTTCATACTTTTGCCCTTTTCGGAAATTATAAATTTTTGCAATTTGCTCTACACGTCATTCGACCAGACTTCAGAGAGTGAAACCCCACGCAGAAGGTCTCCAGGTTCATAAGCTTACACGTTCGGACTCCCGGGTCACCTAGAAAGACAATAGCACGACACCTCCTCCGCGGGCACCTAGAGAACCCCAGGAGGACTTCGGAAAATAATTAAAAATTAGCGATTTTCACGATTTTCTTTCTGGAGTTACAGAGAGAGTCCTCCCGAATCTCGACCGTGGGGACCTAGGGGAGACCTTCCCCTACAACCCTTCTGGCGTTTTTCATACTTTTGCCCTTTTCGGAAATTATAAATTTTTGCAATTTGCTCTACACGTCATTCGACCTGGAGACTTCAGAGAGTGAAACCCCACGCAGAAGGTCTCCAGGTTCATAAGCTTACACGTTCGGACTCCCGGGTCACCTAGAAAGACAATAGCACGACACCTCCTCCGCGGGCACCTAGAGAACCCCAGGAGGACTTCGGAAAATAATTAAAAATTAGCGATTTTCACGATTTTCTTTCTGGAGTTACAGAGAGAGTCCTCCCGAATCTCGACCGTGGGGACCTAGGGGAGACCTTCCCCTACAACCCCTCTTCTGGCGTGTTTCATACTTTTGCCCTTTTCGGAAATTATAAATTTTTGCAATTTGCTCTACACGTCATTCGACCTGGAGACTTCAGAGAGTGAAACCCCACGCAGAAGGTCTCCAGGTTCATAAGCTTACACGTTCGGACTCCCGGGTCACCTAGAAAGACAAAAGCACGGCACCTCCTCCGCGGGCACCTAGAGAACCCCAGGAGGACTTCGGAAAATAATTAAAAATTAGCGATTTTCACGATTTTTTTTCTGGAGTTACAGAGAGAGTCCTCCCGAATCTCGACCGTGGGGACCTAGGGGAGACCTTCCCCTACAACCCCTCTTCTGGCGTGTTACATACTTTTGCCCTTTTCGGAAATTATCAATTTTTGCAATTTGCTCTACACACTATTCGACCTGGAGACTTAAGAATGTGAAACCCCGCGCAGAAGGTCTCCAGGTCCATAAGCTTACACGTTCGGACTCCCGGGCCACCTAGAAAGACAAAAGCACGGCACCTCCTCCGCGGGCACCTAGAGAACCCCAGGAGGACTTCGGAAAATAATGTAAAATTATCGATTTTCACGATTTTCTTTCTGGAGTTACAGAGAGAGTCCTCCCGAATCTCGACCGTGGGGACCTAGGGGAGACCTTCCCCTACAACCCCTCTTCTGGCGTGTTACATACTTTTGCCCTTTTCGGAAATTATCAATTTTTGCAATTTGCTCTACACACTATTCGACCTGGAGACTTAAGAATGTGAAACCCCGCGCAGAAGGTCTCCAGGTCCATAAGCTTACACGTTCGGACTCCCGGGCCACCTAGAAAGACAAAAGCACGGCACCTCCTCCGCGGGCACCTAGAGAACCCCAGGAGGACTTCGGAAAATAATGTAAAATTATCGATTTTCACGATTTTCTTTCTGGAGTTACAGAGAGAGTCCTCCCGAATCTCGACCGTGGGGACCTAGGGGAGACCTTCCCCTACAACCCCTCTTCTGGCGTGTTTCATACTTTTGCCCTTTTCGGAAATTATAAATTTTTGCAATTTGCTCTACACGTCATTCGACCTGGAGACTTCAGAGAGTGAAACCCCACGCAGAAGGTCTCCAGGTTCATAAGCTTACACGTTCGGACTCCCGGGTCACCTAGAAAGACAAAAGCACGGCACCTCCTCCGCGGGCACCTAGAGAACCCCAGGAGGACTTCGGAAAATAATTAAAAATTAGTGATTTTCACGATTTGTTTTCTGGAGTTACAGAGAGAGTCCTCCCGAATCTCGACCGTGGGGACCTAGGGGAGACCTTCCCCTACAACCCCTCTTCTGGCGTGTTTCATACTTTTGCCCTTTTCGGAAATTATAAATTTTTGCAATTTGCTCTACACGTCATTCGACCTGGAGACTTCAGAGAGTGAAACCCCACGCAGAAGGTCTCCAGGTTCATAAGCTTACACGTTCGGACTCCCGGGTCACCTAGAAAGACAAAAGCACGGCACCTCCTCCGCGGGCACCTAGAGAACCCCAGGAGGACTTCGGAAAATAATTAAAAATTAGTGATTTTCACGATTTGTTTTCTGGAGTTACAGAGAGAGTCCTCCCGAATCTCGACCGTGGGGACCTAGGGGAGACAACCCTACAACCCTTCTGGCGTTTTTCATACTTTTGCCCTTTTCGGAAATTATAAATTTTTGCAATTTGCTCTACACGTCATTCGACCAGACTTCAGAGAGAGAAACCCCGCGCAGAAGGTCTCCAGGTCCATAAGCGTACACGTTCGGACTCCCGGGTCACCTAGAAAACCAATAACACGGCACCTCCTCCGCGGGCACCTAGAGAACCCCAGGAGGACTTCGGAAAATAATGTAAAATTATTGATTTGCAAGACTTTTTTTCTGGAGTTGCAGAGAGAGTCCTCGCGAATCTCGACCGTGGGGACCTAGGGGGGACCTTCCCCTACAACCGTTCTTCTGGCGTTTTTCATACTTTTGCCCTTTTCGGAATTTATCAATTTTTGCAATTTGCTCTACACGCTATTCGACCTGGAGACTTAAGAATGTGAAACCCCACGCAGAAGGTCTCCAGGTCCATAAGCTTACACGTTCGGACTCCCGGGTTACCTAGAAAAACAATAGCACGGCACCTCCTCCGCGGGCACCTAGAGAACCCCAGGAGGACTTCGGAAAATAATGTAAAATTATCGATTTTCAAGATTTTTTTTCTGGAGTTACAGAGAGAGTCCTCCTGAATCTCGACCGTGGGGAGCGTTGTACGATTTTTAACTTCGGAATATAATTTAAATCGTAACAACCAATACTATACATTTTCAATTCAAATAAATAGTAGAGATTACAATAGATATTAAATTCGTTTTATACGACCCTACTGTAAACGCGGCATGTGATGCGGGTACCCAGCTAGTATTAAAATAAATGTAAAGAAATCAAAGAAAACATCTTAGGCGTTTTTTGTCAGAAAATTATACTAAAAAGTTAATTTTGATAATAGTTATTTTTATACAAAGGCCGCGAAATGTGGTTTTATCGTACCGAGAGAAAATTGTCGCCAAGGCCGCTTGCGGGCGAAGAAAGACAATATCAAGGGCACTAAAGAATTTCGCGGACAAGGTATATAGGCGTACACAATATTTTTTGTGCAACCGTAAAAAATGTGATGTTATTGCGTTTAGAAAACGAACAGCTTCATTCATTGTAAATAGAAAGACGACTATCAGTCGGCGCGTTACTATGGAAATTGCGTAAATAAACCAATTAGTTTTACTTTAGCGGCCGTTACCTTAACAACGGTACAATGAACTTTACTTTAGCGAACGACGCTATGGACGCTTGGATTTCGCGGCCTGTATAGCAGACACGAAACGTTCACTTCACGTACGGTGCCACAAAAAAATTATAAAAATCAAACATTAACAAGTGATTAATTTTGAATGTAATACTATTTAGTTTCTGGATTTTTTTTTAAATTAGAAATACATAAATACAATACCAAACAACGTTTTATTTCAAATATTGTCAATGCACGCTTTTCTAAAATCCATTAAAGGTTGGAATAAAAATAAAATTTCAATCTTTTATAGTTTTGATCAAACTTTGGATTCAACTTTCAAATAATTCTGAACAGCTTTTATTAGAAAAATTTTCTGATAAAAAATGCCTTCATGATTTTTCCCTTCTATTATGGTATACGTCGCTTTCTAGGAATTCTTAAGTGAGACAGACACGTTAGGGATTGGAATCATGGATCCCGTATAAGATCTGCCTTGCAGGCGAATATTCGGAGAAAAGGCTGAGGGGGCTGCTGCCAGTCCCGACAACTCTAGTTAAAATAGAAGATGTAGTATTCCTGTAATAATCTGGTTCGCATAAGTGTGGTGTTGACGTAATACGTTATGGTATGGTAATATAGAAATTTTCTTCACTTCACAATTATTTAGAAGTATAAGTATTTTTTCTACTAAATTACATACTACATCAGTCCCCCCCCCCCACAAAAATCCTGCATACGCCGCTGCTGCCATGAAATACAATTGATCGCTGTCGCTGCAGAATTTTGAAAGAAATCTTGAGGACTATAACGAGGGATCAAATTCATCGCCATTCTTATCCACGCGATTACATGGAAGATTAGTTTAAAAAAAGTATAATAATAAAAGAAATTAAAATATTATGTTAGATAATTAATGTTCCGATGTAAATATCCGATTCTAATTACAAATGCAACACAACACTGTGGTCCTAGCCCTAGTCCTAGCTCACAGAGTATTTCTTAAAACAGAAAAAGTAGAAGACATTTCGGGGGACACGTACCCCTGGTGTCCCCCTCTGGCTACGGCACTGACACTAGCGTGCATTAGTACTTTTAATTTTTCGGTGGCTTGTCAAATAATTAAATATTGATATTGCTCACAATGTAATGCGAGAAACTAAGAATATTAAAAACTTCATAAACGTATTTCCGTATTTCTCCGGTAGAAAAATGTTCTGTAGGATAGTACCTTCACAAAATCACATGTTTACATGTTTCTACATCATAATGATATTCTTTTAATATGGTAACCATTTTAGAGCCTGACAACTTTGACTGGATCAAGATTCATTGAATGTATTCAACGTATTACGCTTTCAGGAGTTATTACACATCCTGTATATTTTTCAAAGTAATATATATAAATCTGTACAGTTTACGAACTTTCCACTATGCAGGCCAAGCTCCTTCATACGAACATTACTAGATTGAATTCCATTTTATGATACAGTAGGTAACTGTTATAATAATAAATTATACGCTTTGTTGTGACATTTCAAAATTTTTAATTTCGAATAACCCACATACTAAAAAAAATTAAATATATAATTAGTTTTCTCATTTACTCAAATTTTAAGAATGATTTTAATAACTGATTACGGCTACTGGCCACTGGGAATTCTTTTAGGTATAGAAGTTAATGGCGATGAGATCTGGAAATGCTGAATTACAACTTCAAACGTAACAAGGCAATTTTCTTTATAATATGTTTTTCATAAATATTTTAGCATGACATTGTTTTAAGTTTAAATGTTTGTGTTTCGTATTGCACAAAGAAATTGTTGGTGTATTATAAATAACATAAATAAATTGTGTGCAAATTATATAATATATATACTGTGCTTTAAGCTCCCCTATGATTTGAGACAGCAGTTTAATACAAAAGCATTTCACTAGAGATATATAAATATATGGGTTTATAGCATTTCCTTTCAACCATAAAACTGAAATTAAATTTTGCGAAGAAAAAACACTCGGGCGTGGAAAGTAAAACTTTATCACTCTACATATTTCAAGACTTAAATTACTAAAATTTAAATGGCTTAGAAATGTGTTCACTGTTCAATTATTTACAATCCCAAGTATTTTAGAAATAAAGTGTGAACAAGGTGAAGTACATGTTGTTGATTGAAATTGTTCTTTTTAGGGTGATTGAAAATCGACTGAAAACTGTTATTCTAACAAAAATCAGAGAGCTACGTTCTACTGTTAAGTAATTATTTTACATACTGTTTCACTTTAGTATTGTATTCGCAGTGGCTTTACCTATGGCTATAACAATTAGGGTTTGTCTGGTTGTATACAATCTGCATAATAATTACTCTTTTTTGTTCTAACGGAAAATTAAATTTATATGCGCAAATATACTTAAAATATTATTTCAAGTGTAAGATGTATTTTTTTTTCTACTTATAAAAGCTATCATCCCCTTTATCTCTATAATAATTAATTTGACAAGCAAATACTTGAACGTTAAGAATTTACCAATGAAATTTCGATGGTATGAGTTCCACTCCTTGCATATATTTTCAAACATTTTATATAACATATTTATTAATGTACTGCACGAACTATAAATTGTGCAACAGCTTTCCAAATTTAATAAAGTTAATATATGGATTAAGTTTACTAAACTTGGTTTAATTAATATGACAGCTCATTAAATACAGCTAGTACAACTGTGGCAATAGGTATACAATAATAAACAAAATTCGAAAAGTTGCAAATAAATAATTTTTAGGAAATCATAAATATTGCACTTTAATTAGAAATCCGATTATTTAACTGTACCGAAACGGTGATATAATCCGCACTTACAATTTACACGAAGCTAATTTCGGTAAGTGTGTTAGAATCGAAAAGGATAATTGCAATCCTAACGCGGCAAAACACGTCCGTTCGGCAGCTTGCCAGCCACTGTCGTTCAGACGTTGCGGAACAAGCGCCCTTACATTACCACTGCGCGCCTCCACCATTTAACATCTGCATGTCGTCAACGTTTTTAAACTGTATACTGTAATATATAATGCTAACTTGATGCAGCGACTCGAAAAATATTTCAAACATAAATATATTGTATATTTTCCATACTCATCTCAAATTGTCATGTATCATTAATAATTTATACTTGACGCATCATAATTAAGGCTAAATACCGTTAGCGCTTTAGATTTACGAGTAACAGTTTACTGCAGATGCTATACCACGTTTGGATTAGACAGTCTACATTAATCTGTAAGTTAAATATACCTAAAGGGGTTGTCTGCAAACTGCACATTTCAACGCTGTTAAATCAAACATAAACACAACTTGTAAGTTTTTCAAATCTAGGTACTGTCACTACTGTCTAATTGGAGCTAACAATTTGTAAATTCTAACTTTTGTTTTGCAGCATTATATTGAAGTTATCAAGCACGGTGTTAAGAAAACCATATTTCACTACACAGCTTATCGATTTCCAGTTTTTCATAGTCTAGAACCCAATATCAACGATTTTTTTTAGAAACATTTATTTCTAAGTGACTGTGCATGTTCACTGAACCCTACCGGATGACTAAAGAATACATCTAATTTTATAGCGAAAAAGTTTTAAAAATTGGTTTACATTAAATTATACAGTAAAGTTCCTAAAAATTTCAAACAATACATAGAAGTAATGCCGTATAACTAATTTATATTTGTACAAATTTTTTATACAATTAAGTACTGGTATGACAGATAACTATTGCTGCTAAAGTAATAGTGACAGTTTATTCTCGAGACAATCTAAAACCTAATTTAATACTTGTTCCCGTTTGTGAACAAGGGGGCTGACCACAACGGCCACCGGTCACAACGGCCACCTAAAATTTTGGCCGTTGCGGTCATGATCACAACGGCCACCTCGGTCACAACGGCCACCTATAAGTTTTGGTCACAACGGCCACCTTGGTCATATCGGCCACCTACGTTGTTGGTCACAACGGCCACCTTGGTCACATCGGCCACCCGATTCTGCTGGTCAAAACGGCCACCTTGGTCACAACGGCCACCTAAGTTATTCGTACACACAAGGTGGGTGTATACGAGCAGCTAGGGCTCTATTCATATTTTTTAGTGTGAATGTGTGATTTTCTCCGGGATTGGGGTTTGCACACGCAACCAAACCCCACCGCAGGGATTTTCATTCCTCAAAAAGGAAAACGGCGTGGGTGTGTACGAACAGCTAGGGCACTATTCATACATACCGTGTGTACAAATAGTCACTCCGAATTCTAAACAGGAGTGGCCGTTGTGACCAAGGTGGCCGTTGTGACCAGCAGAATCGGGTGGCCGATGTGACCAAGGTGGTCGTTGTGACCAACAGCCTGGGTGGCCGATGTGACCAAGGTGGCCGTTGTGTCCAAAACTTATAGGTGGCCGTTGTGACCAAGGTGGCCGTTGGGACCATGACCATAACGGCCAACATTTTAGGTGGCCGTTGTGACCGGTGGCCGTTGTGACATAGACTCGTGAATAATAGATCGAATTGAAATTTATAAAATGATGGACGACTCGCTGTAGGAGAGCTATTCGGAAGGACAGAATAAACACATTATTGAATGTAGGTACTTGTATTTTTTCAATTGGCAACTGCGTAGGTTCACGACTTTGTAAGCTATAAAACAATTTTTCACCTTTTTAAAAATGTATGTCTAAATTTCAACAAGGAAAAGTAGTACAATCCTTTCATATGTTAATTTTTCCAACTCAATAAAATTTAGGCTATAAATTATTAACGAAAATGAAAACTATAGGTATTTTAAAATACAAAGTGATATATTCTTGCAACATATTTTGACAACATGACAGTAGTCATTTTTACAGTAATTTGAATGGTATTGCAAAAATTCTTTAGATGTATGTTTTCCAATTCCGAAAAGATGGATATGGTTCTAATTTCAGGCAGATGCTGCAGAAACCCGCGAGTCGCTACTATATTGTATGCATAACGTTGTTTAAATAAAAATTCCAGTCTAAAAGATATAGTATACTAGTACCTACTATAAACAATTTGTCAGAATACGAGCAAACATATAAATTTTTGCAATACATAATACTGCGATAACGAAAATTAAGCTGTAACTGAAATAGTATGTATAACGTGACTATTATGTACTAAATAATAAATATTAAATAAAATATCGATTTCAACGCTTTCGACTTTCATTTTTTTCATTTAATTTTTTCTATTACATCTTTGAAGGGTTCATTAGTCAACGTCTACACAGATAACATTTCGGTAACGTAACAATATCGCATAGAAAAACTAAATTTTACAAAGGTATTTCATCTTCAATTTTCTTTTAACGTTTTCCAAGTGTTTCATAGCACAAAACTTGGATCAACGTGCTAGTGACAAATTAATACCTCTCGTAAAACATATAATTACTGATTTGTAAACACTCCTCGAATAATTAGAATTGAAATAAATTTTGAACTGCGTTATCAATATTCTTTTCACCTGATGCCTGTGCATCTTTTTGCAGTATTACGAAGTGTTAACCAGTTTTTGACATCAATGTTTTATTTAATATTCAGCTTTTGTGCAGTAAGTAATTGAGAAATTTATTAATGGGCAATCTATTTTTCAAGCTTTCGTATAAGAAATGATTAAGTGCGGATCAATTCAGAGCTTTCGAAGGTCAATTTGTCTTCCCAAATTAAGGAATAAACTGTCGCTGATATAGGTAGCATGGGTAGCATGCGCACCCGGATACTTTTGCTTTGTAACTGTACAGTTCATAAACTATGATTATATCACTCATGATATTATAGACCAATGGAATTTAAGAATTTTTTAAAAATTAACTAATCACGGCGAGAATTCTCGGATATACTTTCTTGGTCTAAAGTATATTCGATTATATCACTCATATTTATAGACCAATGGGATTTAAATTTTTTTTAAAAATGAACCAATCACGGCGGAAATTCTCGGATATACCTTCTTGGTCTATCAGTATATTCGATTTGGTGCTTCGGCTTCTTATTGGCTGTGATACGATGGTAGAAACCGTACATAACAATAATTGATTTTTTTTTATAAATTAATTTATTCAAAAGTCAGACTGACATTTTGAGCAAAATGAACTTAGAAATTCGTGATATAATCGTGACAAATATCATTCGAGCACTTCCGTATATTCTATTCGCGAAAAGTATATTCGAATATACGAAAGCACTCTTATGATATTACTACTGAATATACAGAGTATGGCTGTAAAATGGCTAACATGTATCACTCTCTTCGTTTTAATAATACCTTTTAATACTTTTTTTTTAAATTTAACTTACACCAAAAACAAGAAGTCATATGATTATTGATTTCACCTGAACAAAACACGAACATGGTATTGGAGATAATATTTTTTTTCTGAAATCGCTGTTTTCAGTTTTTTCGTGAAAAATCAGGAAGCAATCAAAATATCCTGAATTTCTATTCAGATTCTCAACCGTCATAAAAAAGTGCAACTTTTGTCTCATTTAATCGACTTCGTATCGTTTACCGTTCCCGAGGTACCAATAGTGATCGAGCATCGTAAAAATCACCACCCTGTATATGGTCACGCGCCACTATTCTATCTTTGTCTTGGAGTAACTATTAATAGTTATTTGTTTAACAAGGCAGAAAAGTAGCAGATTTACTGACGCAGCTGGTATTTCACAGCTGAGGCGAAGCCGAAGCTGTGAAACCAGCCAAGGCAGTAAATCTGCATTTCTGCCGTGTTGAACATGTAGTTTTTTCTCCGATTGTTTACATTTAACATTAATTTAATGATTATTTTTAATATTTTTTGTACTATTAGTATCAGCAAGCATCTGTTGCTATGCAGTTCTTATTGGTTGCTATGAAAAAACATACTTGAGAAATGTCATTCTATTTGTTGTGAATAGAATAGTTTAATCTTGTTAATTCGTAAATATTAATGAATTTATAATCTTATTTACAATGGAAAATGACGAAGAAATGTTCACCCTATCTGAAATTAAAGAAATCGTGAAAAATATGGAACTTAAATTTAATTAATAAAAATTTCAAATTTATTTGTTTTTCGCAGCAATCTGATTTTGAATGCTACTGTCAGCAAAAATGATCACTTTTGCCTAGGCAGCAAATATGGAACTTTGTAGACAGTCAAATGTCAGTCAAAGCATGCTTTTACTGTCAATCGGAGAAAAAATTTAGTATACATCCCTATATTGTCCTGATATTTAATTCTTCGATGTCATACCCACTAACATCGATAGTACCTATCTAAAACTTCATAATATGAACACAACAGCAAAGATCCTAATCTAATATTGTATTAACTACATAGCCTAGTAATAAAATTGATCAATTAATTAATTAATTTTACTCTATTTTTAGAATAAGTTATGTGGATATTCATATACCGACTACAAATGTTTCAAATTTAAAACCCGAGGAATTTTTAATTAGTTAAAAGAAGGCACAGAAAACATACAAGAAAAAAAAAATTATCCCAATTCTTAATTAAAACCGTAGATAGTCTGCAGCTTCGATCTGTAATTAGCAAGTACTCCAGAGTTTGTTAATTATAAAACGTGGTTCCTGATCTCTTGAAAACTTTAGTTAGCGTGCTAATGCAGCCAGCATGGAAAAAGCTCTGGTAGTTTGAATCGCCTTCGTACATCGTTTCCCTGAAAGTTTCAAAGTGTTTGTGACTTTCCTTCTCTAGGCTTTTACAACTCAGTTACAAATAAACATCCTCACAAAGATAAAGTGGAGAGATTATGTTTCTTTGTTCCTAACAAGATAAATCGAAACGGAAAAGGTTTTCGATGCAAGCAATGTATCTGGGGTTATATAAGTAGTATGATATCAGTGATACCGTTTTTGTGATCTCTTGCATAATGGATTCTTCAAGATATCCAATTGTGTTGCTAATATTTATAACATCGTAATGGCTTGCAAATTTCGGAATAACTTGAAAATTTCGTATAGCTATTAATTAGTAAGCTGTAAAATAAACTCTGTATACAGAGATTTGCATAAAGTGGCAAAGTTAAATTAAACAAAACTTTATGAAATTAACTTTTTAATATTCTATGGATATAAAAAATTATCCCATATTACTAAAATTAAAAATTTGAAGCGGAGAATTTTTACAATGATTTCCGTTATTATTTATATCTTGTTATTCTTAGAAATATAAGCTTTCCTCGTAACACGAAAATGCCTTCAGATATAATGGTTTAAATCACATTTTCACAAATAAAAATTCTCTAGAAGATGTTTTTTTTAATTCTAGCTGATCGTCAAATTCAGTCTATAGTAAGCAGGTAGCAATATTAAAGTTAAACTATTTGTCTCCCTCAGGCAAATCATTCGCAATGTCAGTAAGTTATTGTACATTTAGAAAATTATCAGCTTGTTGCGTCTTATACAGGCTGTTATAGACAAGATATTCAACCCTTGATAAAACCGCAACTAATTATGTATTACAAGGTATAACAGAACCACGGTAAATTCTAGCAAGCTATTTACTTGAAAATTAATGACGGCAATCTTTGGTGAATCTAAGGAACGTAACAGCTGCGACCTGTTTAATAAAGTTTTTAATTTTGGTAAATCTACAAACAACAACCCGTAAGTATTATCTTCTTTATAGCTCTCCTAATTGATCGTTGTAAGTGTCACATAATACTTCAGGATTATCTCTCAAAATGTACACTGAATGTATAGTGTTCGCCAAAACAGTGCCCATACCTTCGACAAGTCTTCTAATTTTATACTCTAAAGGGCTTGAAGTGTTGAACTTTGGTTACAGACACAAAAATTGTGGTTTGTTGTACTATGTATAACGTGCTAGGAATGGTGCTGTCAGTACCTTTCTTGTAATTCCCCAAAGGCAAAATTAGCATCTCCAGAATGGTTTATATTAAATACGTTATGGAAAAAGTACCTAAATTGAACAGGTACTAATGCTAACCAACATTTACAAGTAGCTGCAATTTAACAGAAATTGGAAGGTTCGCCGTGAGCGACACGGCCGGTAGCTGTGTCCTCTGTCTTCTTCACCATTGCAAATCCACGAGCCAGAGGCCATCTCATTTTTGTTGAACTATAATTACATGGGCCTGGGATCACAGATATGTGTGAAAAAAAAAGTATTTATCAAACTGTCAAGCATTAAATTGTTTGTGCGGTCGGTCTGAAAAACACCATCTATGTATAAAGACAGATCCTCGGCGTGAAGGATCAGTAAATATATTGATCGTGGATCTGCTGAATTGGGAGTCAAATTTTTTATTCAAATGGGCCTAAGATGGCTATTAAGTATACAGGGTGATTCAAAAATGGGACATTTCTTCTTGGGTAGTGTAGGGTAACTATAAAACAAAAACAGATTTTTTTAACATTTTTCTCAGATTGCATTAACGGTCCCCTACAACTAACGCCATTTTGGACTCACCCTCTATAACAATAGTATATTGTTTTATTAGGAGTAAAAGTCTTACATTGTCTGATCAGTCTGTACTGTTGACTACTAATAAATACATCGAAATTTTGAATAACACGTTCCCTCAGTATTCCTACGTTAGGAATTGGTTTCCTGTATTATAATACTAGGTATTTTAATTACCCTCATAGAAAATAATCTAAGGGATCGTAATCGCGGGAATGCCTAGGCAATGGCCCCTCCAGGACTTATCCAGCAATTGTGATAAGTCATGACTCATGAGTAAACGTTAAATCTTTAAATGCGTATAACTTTTTGAAATAGCATATCCGAACGCATTCCTATATAATTTTTTTTCATTAGTTTGGTGGATAGAATAACCCTGTACAGGTTGGCCAGAGTTACAGTTAACACCCTGTATAAATGAGAGAAGTTTAAACAATTGTAAGTCGGTATTTTGACGAAACGTATTTTAAGTAAAGGTGGTAAATACGCGAGTTAACTAGAGGAAAAATTGCCAGCAATTTCTTATACTCTCCAGCTGTTCTTAAAAATTTTGAAAAGAAAGAAATTATAGTTAACTGATAAAATGAATGGCATTGTTAACGGTGTTATGGCTTTGCTTAAACAAAAAGTGGAAAAATTCTGAAACGTAATTTAAATGTGTTATGTGTTTTGCTTTTCTGTACAATGAATAAAAGATTTGGCAAAACGAATATGAAAGAAATAGATGACTCTAAAAACTTCAGTGCCGGTAAACACCCAAAGAAGCCATAATTCACGCTGGCTTCAATTTCAGAAATTTTATCAAGAAAGAGGTTACTCATTATGTGAAGCTCTGCCTGTTGGAACAATTAATAATATTTTAAAGGACTATGTTTTCAATATGAAGAAGAATTCAGGCCAAGATTACAAAGAATGAGTTGTGAAAGGGTTATGGAACGCAACGGCAAAGTTATTCTAAGAAATGTATTATAAAACATTTAAAATTAAAATTGATCTGTTTAAAGACGCTGCATTTAAAGAAGCAAGAAACGCGAGAGATGCAAAATGAAAAGTTCAGTGGCATTTACAGATACTACAGAGTATTTGAAAATGATACAATTATGGAACGAAGAGACTCCTGAAGGCAGCCACTCATTGAAGGACAGTAAATGATTAATTCCGAATTTACAATTACTAGATTTGTGTCCTGTAAGGTAATTATTCGAGAGCTGTTTTTTACAATACCAAATAAAATTAATTATGATTTCAGATTACTTATGAAAATGTTATCAAAAGGAACTGAAGGCATCAAGACAGATCGACTATTTCTCACAGTTAACCAAGGATGGAATAGAAAACAAAAAGCGGGATTTGACACAACAACAAAAAAAATTACTAATCATTCTGCGCGTTCGCCGTTGTAACTATTCAATCACAATCTGGCATAAGGGAGCAACAACTCATTAAAATAACAGGACACAGTTCTGGAGCATCTATCAAACCGTATTTGCAGCTTGACCAAGTACATCATTATCGGTTAGTAAAATGTTTCAGAAAAAACAATGAATCAGACATGATTTCAGAAGAAATCTACTACGCCACAACAGAAAAACAATATTTTAATTTATAATAATTGTACTTGTATTAAATAAAAAGTATGAAAAAAGAAACATATTTGCACGCGTGATAATTTCCAGCAGTGTGTGTAATTTGGTTTTGATTGGTTGAATTCGTGAGAATACACGTCTCTGATTGACTGACAGAATGTGAATTAAATTGTCACAAATACCCTTTCAGGAATGTATTCCAATTCAGAAAACATACTGGAATACTCTATTTATATACAAACTGATATTATCGTACCACATGACTCTTGCCATCACCATACACATAAGATAGCAGTAGCAGCATATAAATCTTTAGTAGTACTACATAGAGGTTTAACCATTCCTTTAGATAAAAATAATTTTAATAGAGAAATTTGGATTATAAAACAAATTGCCTATAGCAATAACAATTGTTTATAATACTATCCATTGACATTTTAATTAAAAAGGAAAAATTATAAATTGGTTATTAAAAAAATGTATCCTATTAATGGGATTACATTTTTCTGAACATGTTTTCCAGTTCTCTGTTATTTCAATTTTTGCTTTTGCTTATGTTTATTACAGATGACAGGACTATAGTTTTTAATTTATTGAAATTTTAATAATTTTTACAAAATGGTTTTTGACTCCTTTGGATGTAGTTGACTACCTACGCGATTTTCAAATTTTTGAATTTTGCGTTTTGAGCCATGTACAATAAATTGTCTCTTTCGATCCAAATTTAAATTTTTAAATTAGATTTTTAAAAAAACTATAGTGTTCCGTGATCCCATAGTAGTTATTAATTAAAGTGTTATTTTAATAACTTATGCTTTTTTTCAAATCTTTGTGGTTGGGGATTTCCAACTTTTTGTTTTGTAATTTTTAATGTTTTCATATTATCAACGTTTATATTGCATAATTTTGGCTTAGTTTAATGTTTAATCTTGTGATATGAGTTCTTAAAACCTCATAATCTTTTTCATTTGGTTCTTGTCGTCGGTAAGTTTTTTCTACTAATTTTTATGATGTACTTTATCTTATACAGGGTGTAACACAACTTATCCGAAAAATTTTAATCATACATGCAGCTTCACGCAGTGTTAAAATAATAGAATGAAGCAGTTACTATATAAATCATTTTGCATTTGTTATTAAATTATCTTACCTATATGCTTTTGACAATGGCACATTGATGCCGAAATACGTATAAAGCAAAATAAATATTGTTATTCCAGTTAAAATCGATATTTTATTTGATATTTATATTTCTATAATTATGGATTTTAACAAAGTAAAGCTTGAAAATGTCAATAAATTAAATAAGAAATCGATTTGTTATAAAAATATTTAATAAAAGTCCTACCCAAAACGAGATAAAAATTGTTAAAGTTACAAATTAATGAAAATGATAAAAATAGCAATTTATTGAACACTGTAATAACAGTTATTTTTTCAATAAAAATGGCACATGTGTAGGTCAGTAACGAGGAGTTGATGGACATTGTACTAGCGTACGGAAAAGCACGGCAAAACTCGTTAGCAGCTTATTCTCGCCTTTATTCCCAGCGACTTCCAAATAGGCACTTTTGCCTCATCAAGTCATCATGAAAGATTTACGGCAGTGGTCCTACATGGACGGGCTACTGAAAATTTACGGACAAACCGTGGACATGGGGGTGGTCGGGTTCGCCAACATTTGTAACTTATCTCGTTTTGTGTTGAACTTTTGTTAAAAACATGTTTAACAAATCGATTTCTTATTTAAAAGGGCATGTATGCTTAAATTTTTTCGGATAAGTTGTGTTACACCCTGTATATTCCCCTCATTGGTATAGTTGTCTGAATATGCTGGGTTAACTCCAGCGAAAACGTTAACACTTTTTCGTCAATTTTTGCAATACATTCGTGGGTTAGATAAAGTTTTTAGTGAGTTTTAATCTATTCGTCCCTTTGCCCACTTGGAGCTTCAATGTATTGTTATCAAGTTATGATAGATACAAATAAGTATTACTCTACAGACATAACGAAACATTCTGGAATTACTCTGAATGTTATGGATAAAATTCATTCTGAAATTCAATAAGGTACAGCTCGGCCAAGCTTACAAAGTTGCAAGGGGGCGTGTCCGTCACTGATATAGTTTTTCAAAGTACAGTCAAAATAAAAACATTTAGACGGCAAATTTAAATAAGTGTAAACACTTTTCATTGGAAGAATTCGATGACCTTCTAGTTGATATTTCTGGCTTCAGAATGAATTATCTTTCTCGATTTAGCATTCATACTTAACAGATTTTAAACAATCTGACTGAAATTATTAAAATTTCAAACGTCAATTGAATTTTTCCAGTGAATCTACTTTTGAGTATGATTGTTTGCTATTGCCGCTATTGGTTGACGTATTGTCGCGCCTTGTCTTAAAAATTTAGTTGACATATTTTCCCGGCCATTTGTAATCTTGGTGGAGCTGTAGAAATTGTATACTTTTATTTCCTTACGAACAAAATATTAAAAAACAATTTTGAATTTACTGTCACTCCGTATAACACCAATAAATATTCTTCTTTTCTTTTTATGACATTTTTTGAATTTCTAACAATGTCAGTCGTAATATAGCTAACTCAGGTGTCACAAATACTTTGAATCACTAACGCAAATGTAAAAGGAAAATATAATATGTGTATATAATACCTACCTTGCAATTCGCAAACATAAAATTCCATCAAAAAATCTGCTTTCACATAAGCGGTAAAAATTAGTACTTATAAAGTTTGAAATATCTGCAAGTACCTACCATCCTAGTTACAATTCAAACAACACGTTATATTGAACGATCGTGTAGGTACATAGGTTGATGTAACTGCTATAAACTGCATGTTACGTAATGTTGAAGATGCCGCAGGATTTCTTGATATACGTAATTGGGGCACGCTAAGGGTGCTTTACGTCATCAATCGCATTTTCTGGTAATTTTGTATCAATCTTGAAACAGTATTTAAAACTGTATTTTTCTTTTGTGAATTACGTATTAAAAGTACCTATGTTTAGCCATATAATGTTATTTTACAGTTATTATTTTTATTAATTAGTTGTATTCATATTATTCCTGCAAAAAATAAAAACGTTTACTAATAATTAGTATTTGTTTCGTCCTAGAAGTTTCTATTTAAGCACATGATCGTTGTTGTTTTTTTCATTGTTTTTATATCCGACGTCACTGTGACAACCATTAGCGGAAATAATACATAAAACAAGACATTGCTAACTCGATTTAATAAAGCGTAATGCCCCTATTTTATTGTTAAATTATTATTATGGCAATTGTACGACACATACTTAGGAACCAATAGAAAAATTAAATTAAATCTTTTTTAAGTTGACTTAGGCCCGGTCTTTCCATCTCCTACTAAAGCTTCTATTAGCTAATAAACGATTAGTTGTCATGGATACCATTGTTACAAGAATTGTTTCCATGACAACTAATCGTTTATTAGCTAATAGAAGCTTTAGTAGGAGATGGAAAGACCGGGCCTTAACCCAACTGAAGTTACTAGGCGATAATTTTTTGACATTCACTGTCATAGTGAACGTCAAAATAGCAAATGTTTCAGAAATTACAATTTTATTTTTGAAATTTCACATTAATTTCACCACAGTTTCCTTGTAATCTTCACTATTTATTCTTTTCATATAACCCCAATCTTTCAAAATTTTCGCTAATTTATCTTTCGATGTAGATCCATCCAGCGTATAATTTCTTGTCTCACAAAAGGTCAAAAACTGGCACCATACAGAAAGTTTACTTCTTTTTGTGTTTTTATACAAAGCATAGCCTCTAGTTACGTATCAATATTTGCTAAATATTCTGTACAACTCCACCAAGCTTATACAACTGCCCCGGAAAATATGTCAACTAAATTTTATAAGACAAAGCGCGACAATACGTCAACCAATAAGAAACAATCCTACTCAAAAGTACATTCACTGGAAAAATTCAATTGACTTTTGAAATTATAATATTTCAGTGTTTGTCGGATTGTCTTGACGTTTAAAATTAATGTTAAATCGAGAACGATAATTCATTCTGAAGCCCGAAATATCCTTCGGAAGGTCAGCGAAACCTTCATATGAAAAGTATTCACAATTAGTTGAGGCTTAAATGTTTTTATTTTCACTGTATTTTGAAAAACTGCGCCGGACACGCCCCCCCGAATCTACATTCCAGCATTAATTCATGTCCGGTAATTTTCTTATCGTGCACAAAACAACGTAATCGGCCCTTGCATACCTACGTTATTTCTATGCACTCCAAAAAATTACCAGAACGAATTAACGTTCTTATGAGATTATAAGTGTTAATTATACATTTTAGGGACAATTATTCAAAGGCTTCAAAAAGGCTTGCACTTTTCAATTTATTATTTTCAGATACAAAATCTTAGGGACTTTATAAAGATTAACTTTTATTGGGAAAATCTTTGTGTATTGCTTTTAGGAGGCATTCATCCTTCCAAAAAAACAACTAATACCGCTGAAAGGCACTTCACATTGTAAACTGTATGGGTATATACAAATTGGAAAGGGAATTTGTGAAGCATTGACGTTTTTCTTCGATATTTATTAGACGGAGATGCTGCGTTATAAGGAGACATTACTGTCGATATAATGCCTGCCGACCTTCACTAGAGTATTTTAATTTATAATTCTCCTTTTATTTAGAATAATAAAACTAATTTTTAAACTGACGTTACAAGAAAGTATTATAATTTTGTAACAGCTATTTTTTACGTGCTTCTTGGAAGAATGTCGTTCAGTATATGTGTTAACAAGGAAAACAAGGACCAGATAAAAAGCACATTAAATAACAAACAGTGATTAATAGAAATAGACTACTTTGTTTTACTAGAAATTAACTTACTATCAAAATTCTTTCCGAAACTGTATTTTCTTCCCACCGTGACCAATCACGGTCAATAGTGAATAGACACTACTGATAAAAATCAGTAACGTTTGTGACCAACTACTATTGAACAAGTAAACATTGTTTTTCAGATATTTGAAAAAAGTGGATAATTACCGCAGTGTCTACAGGGTGATTCAAAAATGGCGCATAAGCTCTTCAGTACTTTGTAGGGGACGGTTATTTGAACTGTGGAAAAATCATAAAAAAAATTTAGCTGCTACATTTTTGTAGTTAACAACGAAGAAGTAAGTTGTAGATTTGGCAACACGGGTGCAGCTATGTAGTATATGAGTGGCTTTTATTTCGTTTCATTTACATAGTGAGCTTATTAAAAGTTTCAAACATCGTTGCCACATATTTTTTTAAAACAACTTGATAGGAAAATATCAATTTTGAAAGCTAATATTTCAGGATAATGAGGTGTTATGAGCATTTTATTTATTACCCACTATTAAAAATACTTAAATTATTTATATGAAATGATGAGAAGTTTCAAAATCCACATGAATTCAAAGTTGAGTTCTCAACTTAACTTCTTCATTTCTCAGCAAATTAGCGGCTAAGAATTTTTTTACTATTTTTCCTACACTTCAATTATTATTCCCAACAACGTACTGAAGAGCTTATGCGCCATTTTTGAATCACCCTGTATAATGTTTTCATCGTGATATTCTGGAGAACGATAAATGCTGCATAATTATATCATGCAGGTATATCAGATTAGGGTTCAAATCAGGAAACAGCAATTAGCTCCTTTTTTGTAGACAGAAGACAAGTCTTTTACAAGTATTACACAAAATTTGAGAAGTAGTTTTTTGTTTATTTTGTCATTATGAAAGATAATAATTTTAAATGCAATGGCTAAAATTATATTTAATTTTCGTATTTTCCAAGTTAGTCGAGATAAAAGGGAAAAATATTTTAGGACGAAACATTTGGCGCCCTCTCACAGAATTTTCAGAAAGCAAACAGGGTTTTATCGTTCCAGTTTCCGAGCAAATCAGGCCAGTGAATGTTGAGCCAAAGTTCCGAGAGAGGGCCACTACCACACATTTCCTCTGATTTTCTCGACTTTTCCAACCTAAATGTTAAAAGGAAATAAAGGAGCTATTAAGAATTTCCGCTAACAGATAAATGCTCGTAGATTAATTTGGACAGTTTAGAAAGGTATTAACTATAAAACAATCATGGCTAATGATGAAAACCCCCAGAACTACTGCTTCTTCGGTATTTCCTAACAAAATTGCTGAAATTTATCTCAGAACATTAGGTAGTACATTTAATTTAACAATTTAATGTATTTTATCAATTACTGATCTAAATTACTTTATTAAATCGAGCAGTTAAGGTTTATTTGATAGCTTTTACGCTAACTACACAATTAAAATGAAAAATAACGAGATAATGAACACAAAACAGTAAATACGAATTGTGAAGGCTATAATAAAAGCATCTTAAATCTTCTATTCTAGAACTAGAAGAAATAATTACATAATACGATGCCACTAGTTTTTATAAAATAAGCAAACAATGCAGTACGCGAGAAGAGAATATAGCATTTTATAAAGATAACTTCTAGAATTCCGCAATATTAACCTATATCAACATTTTCTAATAAAAGTCACTTTAGTTCAGAATTACTGCTGAGCCCCTCGAATACCTCCCCTAAATGAAGATGGACCCTCGCATTATATATTAAAACGCGGGATCAGCAAATTTATTTTGCACTGACCCGGTTAAAAAGAACCTTGAGGAAAACCTGTTAGCACAGAATTTCTTGAAAGTTCCCACCCTTGTCTTTTAAAACTCTTGCAATATAAAGTTGAGATAACTTCTGGGTTAAGCCCAGCTTTCGTCCCGGAAAAACCTGTAATTATCATATAATGCCCTTGAGAAAATATACCAATAAACTAACTGATTCGAAAACTGTTAGCAATTAGATATAAAACGGATAAAAGGATCATGTTAGATCTAATATTTGTATAAAATTGTTTTTATACAGAAGAGTTTATAGTACCTAGATATACCTACGTTTCCTAACACAGAAATTAATTTCAGGCCTTTTGATAAGGATTTGTAAAATATTATTACTTAAAATATATTAGTTGACGATGTTAAATTTCAGCTTAAAACTGAAACAAAAATAGTGTGCTAGGCTAGAATATAGTATCGATTTCCACTTTTGATGTAGGTAGCTCTAATTTGATCAGTGGAACTGATATTGCAACTTTCTGATCTTAATTGTGTTGATTACTTCCTTTTCCTTTTCCATTTTTCATCACTCCATCGTTCGTTATTCTATCTTCCCAACTTATCTTTAGTATACTTCTATGATTTCATATTTTGAATTGCAGTATATGAGTAATGTTTTCTTTTTAAACATCCACGCTTCCATTCCTTAAAACGGTACACTGAGAATATTCAACATCTCAATATTCTGCAAAACACTGTTCTCATGTTATTAAATAGTTTTTGCTTGTTCAAGTCGTGACCTGATCCGCCTGATAGTCCTCTTCATAGTCGTTATTCTCTCTGACAATTTTAATGTTTCTACCTACCATTTAGGTGTGAATCCTAAACTTTCTATCCATTTTTAAATTGTTATTAATTTATTATTTTGGCGTTTAAGCTTTGGTATCGTGGAAAAGCGATGCCGTAATATAGCGGACGTAATATGACAGTAAATGACGTCACAAAGGAGAGTTTTTGAGCGCTGTACGCTAAGAGTATTGTAACGCTAACGCTACCGTACGTAACATATTGTTTTGCTTGGCAAAGACGTTAGTGGTACCATACGTAGGACCGTAGATACTGCAGTGTTAGTACAGATCACACACATACTGCCATTTTGGGCCCAGTCTTGGTGAAAGTGTAGTGGTTATAGGCCAATCAGTGAATATACAAGGGTAAAGGATTAACAGATCGCTTGAAAACGCAGGTAACGAAATGACCATCGTGCTGCTAAAGATATGGACAGGTAGGTAAAAATATAAGGTAACTTTGGTAGATTTTACTAGCGCTTTTACTGCGCCGGTGAAAGCTTCGAACCGAGGTGTTTCTCTGCCTTTCTTTCAACGAACGCTGTAAACAGAGATGAAAGTATGAACAGGACTTAATAGGGTACGGTACGTTGACGAAGTTGACAAGTGAAACGTGCGTGTTGAAAGAAGGACAGGTATCTATAGTTCTGCTCTAACGTTTTTGTTATAATCCTTTACCCTTCTATATTCACTGAATGGCGTATACGAAAAATTACAATGCTACAGCAATACACAAAAATGGAATTCCCGGGCAACGCCGGGACCCAAAATGGTGAACGAGTATGCCCCCCTTTTCTATACAGAGCCTTATCCATACGTTTAAAATGGATGTGGTTTTCCCGAGAGCAGTACTATATACAATAATTCTATTAATTCAAGGTGCCAGAAACCGGGATACAAAGCAGATTTGTACAGCACATATGATCATCTTCATCATAATTACGTCCGCTGTATTACGGCACCGCTTTCCTAGGAAACCAAAGCTTTATTGATGTGACGTCATTTATCATCATCATTACGTCCGCTGTATTACGGCACAGCTTTCCTAGAAAAGCCACGCTTTAGTGACTAAAGCGTCAATGCGTTTTCTTCAACGACTTCTACCGCTTGGCCAGTCAGTCTGTGCAAGTAAAGTTAACCTATTTTTGAGAGATTTCTAATTTTCATTACTACCTTTGGTTGGTTTGCTGATTTTACTTATTTGTTTGTTAATTCTGTTTTTTTATTGTTCTATGATTACTAGATCTTGTAGTTGGAAGTTATTGAAATTGAAGGGTATATTTCCTTGGTTTTGTTCAGTTATTAGGGAGTTTTTGAGCACCGTACGCTAAGAGTACAGTAACGCTAGCACTAACGTCTTTGCTAAGCATAACAATATGTTGCTTAGCAAAGCAGTATATTGCCCAGCAAAAACGTTACCGTTAGCGTTAGCGTACTCTAGCGTATAGTGCTCAAAAACTCTCCATTAATTTCTTTATTAAACTTTACTTCAAACTTTACTGCTACAACTTCCTTAATTCCGTAATTGAAATAATGGACACCAAACAGTACATTTTCAAGATGTTAAGACAAAAACATATTAATTGCAGGTGTATATGTAAAAATAAATCATAATTCAAATGAAGGCCTTGCTATCTGAATGTTGAGATTTATATGATTCAAACTATACACATATTACATGCGGATTATTTGGAAACGCAATAATGCCAACAATTCATTCGATCCTAATTTCTAATACCCCTTTTCTCATATAGCGCAGATTACTCAGATTGCAGTGCAAATGTTTGAAATTCATGGAGGGTATGTAGGCCGTAGGCAATCAAAGTTGCGGATTATAAGTTCGAAAATTTGATTTTTCATATTCACATATTATTATTTTTAGATAGAAACACGGTCTTCTAGGATCTAGGAAGTAAACCTAGAAAAAAGGTTCTGAACTAAAAACTAACTTTTCACAATGCACAATGTCTCTTCCATATTAACGTACTCTTTTGCTACATTTCGCTTGTTACAATCCTAGTTTTGGATAGAACAATACGGAGGAATATTAAAGTTAATATTCTTCAGAAAATTCGAGAACAGAACAAAGGAATGTTTTAATACAACATTTCTGAATAGAAAATAAAATCGTCCGCAGAGTTGAATGCATTCCATTAAAATAAAGACAGAAACAATACTTAATGATTCATTTCCCATTTTAGCAAAAGTCGATGTAACTTTAAAGATGTACGTGTTCTAGTTTTAGATTAAACCACGATTAAACTGACCTTTAAAAGTCCAGACGTAAAAAGTATTATGTGTTTTCAAATAAGTTATTAAATTACCTACTATTACTATTACTATCTGTGTTAGTTGTATTGTTACCAGTAACACTGTCCTATATTTGAATCAATAATTTATTATCAGGCGAAGTGTGTTATTAAATATAAAAATTTAGCAATAGCTTTAAACACTTTTCTTGAAACCAAACATGAACGCATGTAAAATCATAAAACTGAAATAAACAGGGAAATGTTTTCAGCAAGCATATTTACACGATGCATATTTTATTATCCCCATTGACCTAAAAGAAGAAACAACGGATCCGTTTGGGACGTCAACAATGAAAGAGAACCATAAATAAGTTTTTTGCAAGTTATAAATCCCTAGGGTGGCAATTTTTCATTCTCAAGGACTATATAAAAGCCAACTTCTCGAGGAAAATCAATTTTTGCGTTTTTTCAGACCACATAAACTTTTGCATAAAAACAACTTCCTTTATCGGATTTAGTGTCTGCTACTAGATTGGTAATATTGTTATATTGACCAAATCTTTAGAAGAGTCAACTTTTTTCATGATGGACCGGGAATGTTGGGAATTTATTCCACAAATTACTTACGAAATTCTTTTATACAAATGCAAATAAATAAATGTGTTTTAAAGTATCTACCAAGGTACTTAAACATAGTTAGGTATAGTCTGTCGGTTGAAACAAGTAATGCACGTCATGAATAAAATTGATGACATCTCAACCTTGTATGTGTATATGCACAAACTAAACAGTTTAAAATGTTATAGACAAGTTGTTTTGACTGTCTGCTTAAAGGTTTCGGCATTTTGTATACGTGTACAAAAATACGATACGAATTAGTTCTGAAAAGAACTGTTTTTTATAGCAGTAAAAATCAAATTAAACTTGGAAAGATTGACAACAAAGGGAATAAACGAACGAAACTAACCTGCACTGACAACCACAACAAATATGTAAACTGGGTGGAAATAATACCAACGTGGCGATGGTTGTGCTACACAATATAAATATCTGAAAGCTGATTTGTTATTTATCTACAAAAATGCATAGGCCTTTTAGCCACGTACCGTTATCTACTAAATTAAAAAAGTAAAAAATTGGAAAAAAGTAAAAGAATTAAATTTGAATTTTTTTATTCGATGTTACCGGCGGTGTTGGTGGTTAATCATGTGATCTATGACGTGCATTACTTGTTTCAACCGACAGACTATATGCTCCTTAACGCACAATTCAGTTCCTTGATGCCCCTCGCGGGAGAGGGTGTAGCACGTCACAAGTAGACAAGCTAACAGGCTTACAGCGAAAGTACGCGTTTGACTGCTATTCCGTATATCGTAGTTCGCAAAATTCTTTACCCCTTTATTATAGTTTAAAGTTTTTTATATTTATTATAAGCATTTTATTATAGTTTACATATTTTACCATATTATATTTAACGCCTTGCAAAGTATGTTGAACGGATGTTCGTATTTTTATGTCACTGGATATGGGAAGAATTCTGGTAAAGGAGTAAACCATCGCAAAGGAATTAACAGTAAACTATTGAAAAAGTTTAAAAATAAAACAGGATATTATAGCAGTGTATATTCGCCAAAGAATATTTATACGAATAAACTTTTTGAATAGTAAAAGGGAAGAAGAAAAGCGCCAATTATACAAACGAAAATGGGAAGTCTTTTTCTAGGGCTTTTTCTTCCGGTGCTTTTTTTTCTAGGACTTCTTTTTCCGGGGCTTTTTTTCCCGGGGCTTTTTTTCGGGGCTTTTTTTCCGGGCTTTTTTTTACCTAGATTCAAGAATGGATATAATATTAAATTAACACTGATTACAAAAAGACTTAAAAAACAGTTGATTGGTGGGCATTCCGAGCAATACTTGAGATTATGTAGTAGTCTTTCTCATTTTTTTTGACAGTTTACAGTCATCCCTCTCCCGTTTTCGTTTGTATAACTGGCGCTTTTCTTCTTCCCTTTTACTATTCAAAAAGTTTATTCGTATAAATATTCTTTGGCGAATGAATCTAGGTAAAAAAAGCCGGGAAAAAAAACCCGGGAAAAAAAACCCGGGAAAAAAGCCCCGGAAAAAAAGCCCTAGGAAAAAAATCACCGGAAGAAAAAGCCCTAGGAAAAAAACCCCGGAAGAAAAAGCCCCCTGTAATTTTTTTTGAAAGTTTGTTAAAACTATTGGGGCATAACATAAGATTTCGTGAACAATAGATATTTATTTACCTACCTGTAATTTTTCGGTAATTTTATTAATATTGTTTTATTTAATGCACCGATTTTTATTTTGAATAAATTTATATAAGTAAATAGGTATGTATGATATAGTAAAATAAATAAATGTTGGTTTAGAATCGTGTGAATTATAAAATTACTTCATGGTGGTTTTAAACTTCCCCCTCGATATCAAAGTTGAGACGTAGGGTTTTTTCTTCCAGGGGCTTTCTTTACCGGGGCTTTTTTTACCGGAGCTTTTTCTTCCAGAGGCTTTTTTTACCGGGCTTATATTTTAGGGACTTTTTCCCGGGCTTTTTTTACTGCCACCCATATTCTTAATAGGTACTAATTTTCTTGTGTCAATATATTTACGCATATCCAAAATTTGTTGTTGTTTTTTACATTAATGTAATTACTCACAGGAAACTTATGTACCTACTCTACAGAAATATTTCTTTTACACAAAATAATATATTACAAATATTGTATGCCTAATTGGTGATTTTCGCAAATTTATTGTTTAGTTTCTACATAAAAATATGTATGAAAATAATGTAGGTACTGAAACATATAATACATAGGCCATGATTTCGTTTAGAGCAAGATATAGGATGATGGAAGCATTACTTTATGAGTTTATAAAAATTATAGTGGCAATATACCACTACATCCATTGCAGCGGTGACCGCCGCTTCTACTTGTGACGTCACGGTAACATTAACACAGCGCTTATGGGAAACCGCCGAAGTAGCATACCTAACTATGTTTAAGTACCTTGGTATCTACTTTAAAACACATTTATTATCATTATCAAGAATCTTCTTGACCATACATGGATTTGATAGTAATTAAATTATAGAAACAACAAAACATACGTATGTTGTACTATATTGAAACAAGCAGATTGGATAGAACAGATTAACGAATAATAATGTTAAAGCTCAATGTCATACGGCTGGCTACTGGCGATGCAAATAGTGCTAGGTAGTGAAACTACAGACACCTCAGAAGTACTTAAAAGCTTGACGGTTAGGATACGGTAAGTGGACGTTTTCCGATAAGACCCTGTTATGTGCGGCCTACTGAGCTTACAAGTAAGCAGCATAGGGTGATTAAATTGGCCAAATGCATAGTTTTGGGACGTCCGAACGATGTCGAATACCACAGGCAGCAAATTGGGTCGTGCGAATTAGGATTAGGAAGATTGCAAATAAATTTACCGACAGGCTAGTTGGTATATACTATATAGTCAGGTATCTCGTCTCGCTGTGATTTCCTGCTTCCACCAATTCTGAGGCAGTAATAGGATCATGATTCCGGAAGAGAAATTGCTTACTCTCCAAAACATGCTTTAAATAATATTTGATTTATCAAATTAATTTAATTAAAAGGAGTTCTATGTTATGCTTATTTTTGAAGATATTAATTAAAATCTATTGGGGAATATTAGAATCGGTTTTTTGAAGAACGTCTTTTGTTTACTTTCCCTTACTAGGATATTGTTTTATAATACACGCTATGAATTTCCCTATAGCCTTAATTTAAAAAAAATCAGCGAATTTATAAGCGAGTCACATCAAACGCTACATAGTCTGCTATAAATATTCATGCTTTATTACGTATCTCATGGCATTCCTACCTTTCTTTCCCCCCATTTTTAACTTAATTAGGCTTTCACTAATTAAAAACTGTTCATTTCGTTCTTTTAAAATATTATAAATTCCAGATAACTTACTTTATCTTTTTTATCAGCATACAAATCACAATTATCTGTGTCGCTCAGGAATTAATGGAATCTTAAAAGTTTCAGTCTACAGCATGTAATAAATTTTGAACCACATCCGCGATTTAGAGGGAAATTATATTTCAATATTAGTAATAAAACTTTTGTGGTGAAAGCTAATTAATTGACTTCATATAATTCTGTATTTGCTGTTTAATGTAAAGTTTCTTATTCATTCACATCAACTTAAACTACCATGGGACATAAGTAGAAATAGTTTCCTAAATAAATCATTTTCAAGGTGTATGATATCTCAACTGAGATACGACATCGTAGAAAAGGAAAGGAAATATGAAAATTTTTGTTGAGATACCATAACAACACATTTTGGTACAAATAGAAGCAAAACAATATGACCATGGTGTAATATCATTTCGGATAGGTATACTAGTCAAAAACCGAAAACTCTATAATTATGGTAAACTTGAGCTTTATCCCCATTTCATTACTATTGAACTAATACACATCTCTCCCCGATTCAGATTTATGTTTTATCATGAAGTTGATGAATTGTCGAAGTATAAACTTTGTTCGGGTTAAAATAATTTAGAGAATTAAACAGAATCAAATATTAAGGCTGGAGTTTACACCTTGAAATATACCCCATTTTATGCACATTTTGTTCCAATTTTTCAGAGCCAATTTTAAAGTAGGAAGGGCGGGCGAAATTTTTTTCTTATTATTGGTGTTTTATCTGTCTACCCATAGAACGTTTTTGTTTAATTTCTAAAAAATAACTTTTCAGCATTAAAAAATGTACAACTCTATTTTACTTTAAAATTTTCAAGTAGTATTTACAAAAATATGGATATCGAAAAATTCTCTCTATCAATAGATAGATATAACCACGCTCTTTCAAATGCCACAAGAATTTTTTTTCTAAAATGCAAATTAATTCGGAAAAAATGGAAATAAAATTTTAGAAATATCAATATAATTCACCTTTTGCAATTTAGCATATAGGCAACACAACTAACAGGACAATTAACTGTCAATGGAGCCAATACACAAAAGACGGATTATAACGGATTACAACTTTCTACTAGGTATTGTTGTTTGACAAAAAAAAAATTAAAATAATATAACGACAAAATCTATATTCAATACAGTAAATTCATTGTTCTTTATTGCATTTATCAATTTTGGTAACGTCAGATGAATCTGAAATATTTAAAAATATGAAACAAAATTCCAAGGCAAGCATTATTCTTGTTATTGTAGGTATGCAACTTTCCATACATCAAATTCGATTTTGCTTTAAGTAAATGCCAGCCTTAATTACAATTATTTCGAATACCACTTTTAATAAAAAATGATCATTTATAAGGATTAAATATTGAATTTAACGACTTCTGCGAACAATGGCTATATTCGGAGCTATTGCATATCATAATCGTTTCTTAACGACAGTCGTTAGGTATACTTTATAATTGAAGTACATGATAAGAAATTTTTGCACTGTAACAGCCGGACATGCGCGATAATTTATTGACATTCTCAACGGTTACTTTGTTAAAATCCATGATTATATAAATAATAAATATTAAATAAAATATCGATTTCAACGGGAAATAACAAGATTTATTCGCTTTATACGTATTTCGGCATCAATGTGCCATTGTCAAAAGCATATAAGATATAACAAATGCAAAATGATTTATATAGTAACTGCTTGATTCTATTATTTTAATCAAATTATGCACATTTGTTAGAACAAAATCACACATTAACATCTAATATTACAATTAAATTTTTACACTTTTCTGATAACAAAAATAAATTAAATATTTTAGAAGCTTTTGAAATTTATAAACACACAAAAAACAACATACCTTTAATGAATGAGCAAATTGAATCTTAGATTCTCCTTTACTGAAGATTTTGGAATAAATATCTTTTTAAAACACTGATAAACGACTGACCTCCGACGGGTTGACTGGGGTCAGTTGCTTCAGGCAGTGTTAAAATAATAGAATCAAGCAGTTACTGTATAAATCATTTTGCATTTGTTATATCTTATATGCTTTTGACAATGGCACATTGATGCCGAAATACGTATAAAGCGAATAAATCTTGTTATTTCCCGTTGAAATCGATATTTTATTTAATATTTATTATTTATACGCGATAAGGCCAACGGTTTAAAGTTTTGACATCATCGCCATTTTTGGCCAAGGTTAATATACTTTTAGGCTGCTTTCAGTTTCCTTGCTCAACGCTGATTGGTCCGCTTGATTTAGGCTTGCTTTCTCAGTGACGTCACTGAAAAACCGCTCATTTACGGGCGACAGAGACTTAGTAAGACGATGACGTTTTCCCGCCTTCCACCCGCAAACCACGTCGCCCAGAAGCCATAAACTGAGAAAACCTAAGGTTTATGAAACTTCATTTTTGGCAGAAAATAAACGATAACGACTGTCGTCAAATAAACTATTTTGATACGCTATAGACTCGATTAAACCCTTTATTTTTACCCTTTCATACAAGGTGATTCATATAAAATACCACCCCTCAAGACTGCTGATAGGCAACTCAATTTACAAATATTCAAGGTAACTGCAAAACTTTGTACTAAATTTCCATTTTTTTTTTAGATATCGGTGACATATTCTATTTGTACTTATTTTACATCTGTCTTTAAGTTCTTGTTTCTGCATTTTTGACGAATAGGTATGTTTCCTTAAATTTATTTCAAGTTAAATGTTGCAATTTGTAATTTGTAAAATAAACACCACTACCTTACAAAATGTTCCTCCTTCTAGTCATTAGACTGCTGAGTATAAACATTTAACCTTTACTTAAATTTAGTGTCAATTATTATAATAAAGCAAGCCCATCTTTGCTGTCCTTTTATTTGCATTGGAGGAAGCGGTTATAGTGTGCTATGATCTATGACGGAGCATAATTATTGGTTGTCTAATGAGTAACAACTAGGCGCGTTCTTCGTAAATCACATATTAATTTTTTTAAACTCTATCATACCACACAAAAAGTACCTAAAGAAGATTACATGCTCACTTGACTTTTGTTGGATTATGTTATTAAACCATGCGGGGAGTAGAATCACTTGCAATCATGTTCTTTATTGAACCTTAAGATCGTAATCAGGAAACAGTAAGTTTCAGGCATGTGTTTTTAAGGTTTTCATTTATACTATTTACTGTTAGCTCGTTTTGATTGGTATCACATTAAGAATTAAACGGAAACCATTATATGGGACGTTCACGAAGCGCGTTTATAAAAAGATTCTGTTGACTATAAAATAACAGGTTTATAAATTACTTATACATTAAGAAAACTGTTGCTGTTAAATGTAGTATGAAACTCAAAAGAAAACCTTTAACTCTTACTCAATCAAACACACGCTGTATTGATTTTTCGCGTTTATGCAATGTTTTTATACAAGGTGCAGAATTGGTTTACGCACCAAAAGGATTTCAATGCAGAAATTCGTATGTTCATTTATTTTCTCCCCTAATTACTTTAGAGTTAAATTGGTTAGAGGTCTTTTGTAGAGGAAACAATACTGAATCCAGACATTGTATTGGTTTTGAATTTTAGTTTTACAGAACAAAAAGAATCACAAACATTGAGCGACTGAATTTGCAAATCCCACACTTTATTTAAAACGACTGTCCATACACAGCAAATATACAGAGGAAAATTGCTGTGAAGATAGATGAATTCCTAACCCATTTTGCAAAATGTAATTGATGGTACTAAAAGGCTTATGCGTAGACCAATGAGCGCCCTCCACGACGGTCAGGTGATACGTCATGGATTACCTCATCTCTTATCGAATACATAAGCGTATACGATAAAGGCTGCGATAAGAGCGAATCAAAGAAAATAAAACGTTGACATGTATATACCTGTTCATATTGGAAATGTGTACTCAGCTAGGCTTGTTGCTCGAGTAGTGATAAGAATTAAGAGCGACGATAAGCATTTATTTGTATTTCTTCGCTCTTATAGTCAAGATGGATGTGGTCGCTTCGTTCTTATCGCCGCGTTTATAGGCTATCGTTGCTCCAACATAAACGTACCGATAGTTATAGAATTATATGTATGCTACATAAAGACACAACATTAGCACATATAATGTATCATATTCTGATTGTTGATTAAATTTGTATTAAAAAAAAGGTATGGGATTCATACATTTGTTTCCAGCAATTGGGCATAGATATACATTTGTAACAACAAAAAAGTGAGCAATTTTCAAATTCAGACATTCAATTGCTGCAATTATTATTTTCTGTAAAATTAAAATTCAAAACCAACAAAACATGCGGATTCAGCATTTCTTCTGCAAAAATGCAAATCAACATTTCAGTTAAAATATTTGGTGGTGCTATAAGTATTTTTTCTCTGCATATTTTTCCTCCCTTACTTTTTTTCCTTTTTCTCTCGTCTAAGTTTTCTGGCATATGATCGCATCCTATATACTACTCCGTATCTTCGGTACATATTTATTTAACTAGAGCTCACAAGTACGTTCTTTTGTGTGTTGCCAGGCTTTCTATTTCTTCTGTTCACTATCCTGTTTTTTCTTAATTTTTGTGTTTTGTATATTGTCCCAATGCTTCATACTGTGATTCGTGATTGCAATCTCTTGTTTGTTCGCCTTAGCGTTTCTTACCCGTATTTTAAGCTCATTGGCTGTCTGTGATTTAGATAGCAATAAATTGTGCTTAAGTATCTCTGAAGCTATTTACATTATATTTAATTAAATTTCTGCTTATCTCATTTGTCTCTGTCTTTGGTTTAATTCGCCATTTACATTTAAATATTATTATTCGTTTTAATATAAAATAGTCAGATTTATAGCCTGTCAGCAAATTCTATTACAACGGATTACAAGCTTTGTTTGGGCATAACCATTTTGCGGACCAGTAATCCTAGGTGATCCATAAACGTTTATCTGATGCGATAAGGCGTAAGGTAAATCCGCCAAATAAAGCCCGGCTCTTAATAAGGCCTACCCCTAATTAAATGCATATAGTCTTGAAAGTTATGTTTGGAATCGTATCATTTAGAATACATTCAGAATATGACAACAAGTTTATGTTTTAAAAATGATAGTGCCAATAATTTTTCCAAATTTGTTGACCTGGTGTATGTTCCCAATAAGGCCCAGGTGGGACTTATTTGGAACAAAACTTCAAAAATTTTCTTAAGGGCTCTTGTAAACATGCTTTAAAGATGTGTTAACAGACAGGAGACTTTGTATCAACTGCGCAACATGGGTCTGTGAAGAATTCGAGGGCCTTAAGGCCGACAAAAACGACATGAACTTTATCTGTGCATTAGTTTTTCTAAAACTCGTAGTGAATAATAGTTTTTCAAAATATCACTTATTATAGCACAGCACAGGGTCTTTCCTTAGGTAGGCCTTATTATTTGGGGCACTTACCTTAGGTAAATTGCGGACCAATAATACTTTTACCCGTTCATAGAAATACCATTAGTACCATGGAGTTTAAAATCATAAATTAGGGGGAAAAAGCGTATTGCCCACATATTTAGCGGAAAATAAGCATCTTCACCTAAATAATTACCACAAGATAGTAAGTAGCAAGTTAGGTAATTGTGTTATCTGAGGTTAAATTCCGCAAAATCAATCCCAAAATAATCACTCACTTCATTCAGTTTTAAAAACGGTAATGCAAATTAGTATTGCAACCAGTTACCAAATTGATTGTTATTATCCTAGTATTCTCGACTTAGTTCTAGTTTTTGAACTTTGCGGTACTCAGTTTGACCCAAAGAGAATCGACAGCCCACAATTGTAGAATACTTTTGATTTATTTGGTAATAAGCAGAACCCAAAGGGAAGGTATACTAGTGTAATTCAATATTAATCCAACAATGGTTCATGGGCTGCAATTTCGTCGTTGATTTGCATCCACACATGCTTGCGAACAATTTTTAATGTTAATCCATCATCTTTAAGGTTTATCGCTGTAGCATGGGCTCAGGATAAGTGATACAAGGTCGACCCTAAGGACCAACGTTTCATTCTCGTCATCCTTCTCCTTGGATAATTGCCATATGTCTCCTTTCATCAATCACTATCGTTTGCGGTAACACCGAAAGTTTCATAGTACTGCAGTACCATCTCTGTAGAGGTAATTTTACAACTTTCAAGATGAAACTGTTTTTATGTTGTTGTAAATACAGTTGAACTTCCATATACCTATCGAAATTCTCTATAGTATATAGCATACAATTCAGAAGAGGAATCTAGTGATTTTACATCTAAAATGCGAGTATGCCTACCTCCATTAACTCCTCTGTAGCACAAACAAGATCTTTAGTAAAAATGTGCAGTTACACTGCATAGGTACTACCCAGTGTAACAACAGCTCCAACAGCTTATTCGAATCATTTACTTGTAAAATGTATCTTTAAAGTTATTACTATACACACAGGTCTTTAAACTTTTTTAAAAAGAATTAATCCCGCTAACTTAATAACAAGTTAAAACAGATACCAACTAATGAATTTTTAAAATGTAGCTGCAAACAAACGGATCTCGTTGAAACTTTATGTCATATAGGATGAATCATCATGTCTTACACTAACCCTCCCCATCATTCTACTTTTTGCCTTTTTAACATTGGAAATGTTTATGTTCGTATTTTTTGCATAATTTGGATTTGCCTCATGTATAACTCTAATAGGTAGATTATCAACTTAAAATATATGGCATTTCTTTTTTACTTTATAGTAAAGTAAATAATACGGAATACCCCACATCATATTGCCGGGTGTCATGTTTTTGTTTTCAGATTGACGTTTGCCATTTAATTCTAATATATGACACAAATTTATCGTAAATATACATAGGTACATATTATGTATTAGTATACAGATTGATGTCGACTACTAGGAACACGGGAACATACACGACAGTCATGTTTTAACTATGAACCTAATTTTTTTTTAATATTTGAATATTTTACTGTCAAATAAAATAATGATTAGGAATACAAATAAATAGAACGAGGAACAATAGTACATTATAGGCCAAGGTAGAGAAGACAGTTTTCTCAACTGAGCATTATTATTTTCTGAGCTGCGAAACAGCAAGGGAAATAAGTTGCGAGGTTGAGAGAAATCTTCTTTACCGTGGTCTATATACTATTTTTTTCATTACTAGAAATGTTATTCATTTAGATTTTTGTAATTTACCATTTCCACATGATTTTTTAAATATTTAGTAGCCTGAAATTGGAGTTGTCAAACTAAAAAACAAAACCAATAACATCTGATTTATAGAAGGTTTGTTTTATTATTTTCCTAGGTAATTTTTCATTATCATTATTTACCTAGGTTGAGAAATATAACTTTTCATTAGAGAAAAGGAGTAAGTAATGGCGACTTCTCACGTTAGTAGTGAAAAAAAAATATTTATTTGCGTGTTATTGATTACGAGTAATTTATTTTCAAGATTTCAACCCCTTTTTGAGGCTTTGTTGAGTTCTGTGCGCATAATGATGTAGGCATTTTATCTTTGCTATTTAATCTTTGAATGGAGTAGTTCTTTGCAATTTCTTGTAACTGTAAGAACGTATGAACGCTCGATAGCATTTAAAGTTTCTTTCTTCGGATTTAGTATGCAATATCGGTTATCATCAACCCATGTCAAGGTGATTTTTAACCCATCAGTGCTTTATTGTGAAATCATTAATTGTTGTGATTGTTAATAATCTACTGTTATCTGTTTTTCTACTTCTTCCAGTAAGAGATATCCGAGAGATATCTATTCTTAGATAATTGATGCAAGTTTGAACTTTTGGAGTACATGTATTTATTATTGTAGTAATTTCTGTTAGCTGATCAAGGATTATTAGTATTTGCCATATGACCGGAAGGTTCCTGAAAGGGTCGGTCATTAATGAACTTATCGCATTAGATAGAAATACTGGAAGTACAAAAAGTGAAAAAGGTTCAGCTGTTTAATACTACTCCAGAATGGGACAAACACTGTAAATTTAAAATTGAGTGGTACTCGAGACCAAAAGTAAACACCTGGATATTGTAGCAGTGAAGATAATTACGTTAAGTAATCATTATTAAGAAATACTCGATGCTGGTATAACATTATACTTAACGACGAGTAATTTACTTCTGCAACATTTGGTAATATTATGAAATTAAATTGCCTATATGCAATGCGAATTGCGAAAATGGTATACGTCCATTATCAATAACAATAACTTGATAATTCCAATTTGCAGTTTTAAGATACGCTGCGCTGCAATGATTTTTATTGGATATGCAGCTCCCAGTTTTACATTTGTACTTTTACATAAATTTGTGTTATCTGAAATGTTTCGTAACATTGCATATACAATTTTACGCATTTTTACTATATTTAGTTACGTGGGGCATCCACATTCACTAAACTGTCATTGTAACGTTTATAACAGTCCTAAAAGCACAATATTTATTAATTTTCTCAGAAGCAAGTGTCAGCAAGCGGCAAGGGAAAATCTTGATGAACATTTTTGTGATGTCAGCTATACTACTACGACACGGTAAAGTTTTACTGCAAGCGTTAGGTTCCCATCCACAACTTAGAAACAGCCCGGTTCATATCTCCTACTGCTATTTCACTTAAATGGGTATTTGAGACAGAGGCGTATAATAACGCAGAAAGTAAGAAGACAAGACGGTGAGAAAGTAGGACAGCCGGGAACAATTATGTTGAATTATGTTGGGAGATATTAAACTAATTTAACTAACTGTAAATTATTTTGGTATTGATTTTAAAGTTTACCAATGTTAGCCCAGGCATTTTAAACAAAAATAGGGCTTAACCTTAAACAAATTAACGTAAAGCTGAAACTTTCAGGATAGGTTCAATGTTACCTGCTCTATAACATACTGAAAGTCCCCTGACCTCCCCCATGGGGAACCTCCCCAAAAACCACCCTCAACGGTAAAAAATTAAATCCGCACTTTTCGAAACATTATGTGCTCTAACTAAAAGACTGTTACAGATAATTTGAAAATTAAAAAAACTAATTAAAGGAAAAAACGGCATTATTTTTTTTGTATTAGAAGTATTTTTTACAGGCAAGCGCAGTTGCTGTTAAACGAATTCGAAAGAATTTAAAATAATTTATACAATTATATCCAATTTACTTTTTAACTTACAACATTTTTGTTTGTAATTTAAATGAAAAATAGTTTGAATAAAACTTCTAGATCTGGCATTTACGGTCATTTTGGTGTAGGATTATATTATGGCATAAGTTATATTAATACCACAAAGTGAATTTGAAGATGTAGAAGTGTGGAGACGGAAAGCGATCGCGCAGTAGCACTGTAGGCGGCACATTAGGTATTTATGTAGACGTTGGAAACGCACTCATAATCTCATCTTTATTACTCCTACTGTTGTTTGCGACTACTATCTCCTTTCTGTATTGCACACTAAGAATGGATTACCATTGACAACACATTTTCATTTGCTACATAAATATTTGTTAATATAGAAAAGTTTTTGTTATAATTACAGAATAGTTATTTGTGTACTAAGTTAGGAAAAGTAAGATTTTTCCGTTTTAGACGTCGTGAACGGAAAAATCTGATTTTCCTAACGAATTGCACACATAATTTTTTCTAATTCGGTATAATAATTTTACTTTCTGAAAGGCCGAGATAAAAAAAACGTCTAAAACGAAAAAATCAAAACGTCTAAAACCGAAAAATCTTACTTTTCCTAACTTAAAACAGTTTTCGATACAAGTTAGGAAAAATAGTACTTTTCCTAACTGAAATGAATGTTGATAAGTAAGAATTTTCGATACCGAATTAGAAAAAATATAATTAAAGTATGTTACAGCAACAAATGCTTTAAGTTCCCCTTGCAAACAGATTTTGTCAGTTTTTTAGTATTCGTAACAAATTGTCTTATGACTAGCAACAAATAATTTGTTGTAAGAAATGATGTGAGGCTTGTGGATTTTGCAGTGGAATCAACTGTTCAAACAAATAATTTGGATGACGACGACATCGAACAGTTATAGGTGAAATTTTTAAATATATATTATGTATGAATTATATTATGGAGTGCATATGTTACGGCTAAAGTGTAAACTTGGATAGTTTATAAACTAACTGGCTAGTATAGAAACTAACCAAACGCTTGGTTATTTTAGTGGAAAACAAAATTTCCAGTAAATTAGCTGCAAATTTGGCTAGTTTGCAAACTATCCAGTTAGTTTATAAACTATCAAAAAACCTTGGCTAATTTACTGATCTCGATTAAAGTAAATAAAATAACCAATGTTATTGGTTAGTTTATAAACTAGCTATTTTACACTGGCTAAAATACACTTTTCTTCTGATGATTCAAAATAGTCAATTTTTTGGCTAGTCTGCAAATTAACCAAACTATCACAACATTTATGATAGAAAGACAGTGTGTAATAAGTAATAACAAATTTTGCGAATTGTTATTGTTAAAGTCAACTTATTAAAGTTGATATTGTCAATTTAGAATCTATCACAGCCTTTGGCCACAGTCAAGTGAGTTTCTTCAAACCACGGTATTTCCGTTGTGCTGTTAATTACTTATCGATAGTAGTCAATCGTATATTTCCTTTTTTCCGTTCAAATGTTAAAATTTTTGTATTTTATATTTTTTGTGCACAATAAATAATGTAACATGAGACTACGTGTGAATTAAGTTATATATCAAAATAGTTCAAAATAATAATCGTTGGACCATATACTAGCCAAAGAAAATTAACTGAACATAGTTTGGTTAGTTTGCAGACTAGCCAAGAAACTGGCTATTTTGAATTACCAGAAAAAAAATATTTATTTTAGCCAGTGTAAAATAGCTAGTTTATAAACTAACCCAGGACATTGGTTATTTTATTTACTTTAATCGAGATCAGTAAATTAGCCAACGTTTTTGGATAGTTTATAAACTAACTGGCTAGTTTACAAACTAACCAAATTTACTGCTAATTTAGTGGAAATATTGTTTTCCACTAAAATAACCAAGCGTTTGGTTAGTTTCTATACTAGCCAGTTAGTTTATAAACTATCCAAGTTTACACTTTAGCCGTAACACATACACTTTTCACGTTTGATAGATTTAATAGATTATAAATGTAATTTTAATATATAAAATCGCATAGATACAACAAATTACTTTTTTAAATCACCCTGTATATTTGGCCCTTGTAGGAATTTTTGATGTATCTACACCATTTAAATATATTTATGTTGTATAATTTTGAATTTTTATCACCGGTTAGTCAGTAGGTTGTGTAGTATATTTTTGAAATTTGGGGGGTAGTTTTGGGGAGGTTCCCCACGGAGGAGGTTAGGGGACTTTTAATATGTTATATAGTAGGTCATAAGCAACACATGGTGAAAATTTCAGCTTTACGTTAATTTGTTTAAGGTTTTGGTCTAATATGCCTGGCCTATGTTGGTAAAACAGTTTTTGAACTACTGGTTGTTAATCGTCTTACAACAAGCTCCCACTGAAATAGTCATGTGCTTCGAAGCGGTCACATTTGCGGTGACATTTACAAATAAAACATCACTGACTATTAATTACTCTATTTCAAACTTTTATTTTAGTAATTAGGTACAAAACACAACATATTTTTAGAATGCCAGAGTAATATTCTCTATGGTAGCAAATTTGATATTGGTTCTAAATTTGATTAAACCAACAATAAAAAATTAAATTTCAATAATGAAAAGTACGAAATCATATTTTCTTCAGAGTACCTAGTACCTACAGTGATAATTGACGATAATAGTATCGCATTGACGTAAAGTCTAAAGAATACAATAAAACGCTCCCCGTAGCAATAATTCGTACCGTACCTATTTATGAATTAATGAAAGCACGGCACCTAGTATACTTCTTTCGAACCTAAGCGAGGTAATAGCAACACTTGGTTTGAAGCAATTTCTAACTTCTGCTGTTCTAGAAACTCGGGTAAAATTGTAAATATCGATTATTTAAACTACTGTTTGAAATGAGACTATTTTATAACTAATGCAAGAATGTACCAAAATTAGAACCAAGTGTTGTAGGTATATTTAACTGAAGTCAGTTTGAAGGAACAAATCAGGCTGCAAAATGAATGATTATTATTACGACTACCAGAATTGTATCGTTATCGGTTTTTACGATACGTGATTTGACTGTAATTTTTTAATAAGCTGTAACTTTCTGGCATTTTGCGGCGTTAAAATATGGAACATGCCAGATTATTAAAAAAACAGCGACAGGCAATTAAAGGAAACAGCATATACCGAGTGATGATTTAAATTTCAGCTCTAGTTATCCATGGAAATTTAAGCCATGACTTGGATTAATTAATAGCGAATTTCAATCGCTGCACTAGCCTGCACTAGTGTACACTAGTGTTGTGTGCTATAATTGTGTAATCACGTGACTGCACTGCACTGGTGTTAAAATTTAGAGGGAAACTCAAATATAGGCACATTCAAGTAACAGATGTAACACTTGTTAAAAACTACCTGCTTATTTTTGTCTGGTGCAACCACGATTTGTCAATTTAGAAATTCGAACACACTACACCAGTGTATACTAGTGCAGGCTAGTGCAGCAATTGGAATTCGCTATTAGATTAATTCACACATACATAATGTTTCTGCATTTGAAAAAGTTAAAACCTGAAACACAACCAGTTTCTCTGAATAAATCCACAGAATGGTTCAAAATATTTGTAAACTATTTTTAATAAAAATACTAAGCTAACTTAATGTTTACCACTTACACTCCAGTTTAGTTTTTTGTAAATTAATTATTAAAGGGATGACTTAAATTTCCATGGATAACTAGAGCTGAAATTTAAATGATTACTCATTTTGACATGATTGACATATTGACAAAACAATATCATTCAAAATATTTAAATCATTTCTGGCAGAAACTTAAGAGTGAACAAAGAAGTTGTGCAAGTTAGACAAAATGCCATAGAACTATAGAGTAGGTACAATTTGTGGTCGGAGTTTCGCTACACAGTACAATCAATATTCGATAATTTAGTGTTAAAACCAGAAGTAGGTAGGTACCTACCTACAATATTTGTAATGAAAATTTTGGCATTTGGAAAATGTGAAAGAGGGAATAAATAAATATCAATTTCACGTTAAGCAACGGATACTTCGTTATTGCTAATACGAGGGTCACCCTGTATGTTTTTAGATACAAGAAAAACGAAAATTTTAGGGGTATATAACATTTATCTTCCTACAACTGATACCTACTGCTTGCTGATGAATATGTATAGTACACAAAAAATAATCAGGCAAGCATCTACATAGCCGCTAAAATAAACGTTGTAAAATAGATGTTCAAAATATGCAATAATTGATTGATCGGCAAGATCTTTGGACCTTACTCTACTACTAAAATTATTCGAATAAATTTATTCCAATAATTTTATTCGAATAAAAATTTATTCGATGTATCGAATAAAAATATTTTCAATATCGTTATTCGATATATCGAATATAACTTATTCGAATTGATCTTATCAGTCTTTTGGCCTTCTAGGTTTCAAGCTGCGATACTCAACTTTTTTATATCTTATGGCCGCCATATTGGAATTTCATACCATTAGATAGATAAAAAATTGCTTTTCAGATTAGTAACTATCATAACCATGTTTCCGGAATTTTTTTTATTCTTTTGTTAATTATTATTATTATTCGAATAAAATTATTCGAGTACAATTATTCGAATAAAACTATTGGAATATTATAATCATTCGAATAAAATTATTCGAATAAAATTATTCGAATAAAATTCTTCGAATAAAAATTTATTCGATATATCGAATAAAAATATTTTCAATATCGTTATTCGATATATCGAATTATTTGATAACTTCTTCGAATTATCGATACAAATGCACAGGGCTAGCAGCAATGTATCAGGCATTACATCAGGCAAATATGAATGTTTATTCGGATTTCAGATTTCTGGAATTTTATTACAATTTTTAGTGTTGAAAACACTTATACAGAGGCAAGTTATAGGTTCTCGCGTCACGAAATATCGTCACGCGGGATCTAAGCAGGGTGCGAGCATGCGGAGTTGGTTGCGTTGTCGGACTACACGCGTTGTTCTGTAAGCGGTTGCGCAAAAGCGTTAATTCTGTCCTTATAAAATATCCGAAAATATTTTTGTTGTGAATACCTTGACTGGAAAAGAAAACAAAACCAAAAAATACAAAATGTTCAGAACGTAATAATAATCTATTTTTACCAAATGTTTCTTCTGCTGATATTCTGTAATATTATATTATAATATACACACTTATATATTCGTTTCTGATTTATTCTCATAAAATTATATATTTTGATTGCGCAATTAAACACTTGGGTAATCGAGCTGCAGAACAGCTTATACGCATCTTCGTAAAATTGTGCCAAGCTGAGGGTTTTGCCCCCAAAATAAGGGACTTTTAAAATTTTACCATTGAATTCCATATGTAGCGTAATTCAATTCGACACCCTGTATAGGTATTCACTAAGTTTATTAGTTTAGCCAAGTAAGCAACATTTATACCGAGTGGTTGGTCATATCGGTCATATCCCTGTACATAAGCCGTTTACATTGCTTATCAATCACGTTTATGCGAATTCCTGCTCCCCATTTTTATGGAACAAATTGGAAATGGTACCAAATTAAAGAGAATAATATTCCGCGTCGTTCAATTTTAAGAATTCTTTGTATAAAATAATATAAAAATAAATATATAAAATTTAAATACCTACATATGAAAGTACATTCGAAAAATATGAGTATTTTTTGTTTTGACAAGTGCAGCACCTCCTATTTTTTAAATAGCTACATTTTTAAATTTTATATTGTTATGTTGAAGAAATAGTACACAAAGAATTTTTAACGCGGAATATTATTCTTTTTAGTTTACTACCATTACCAATTTTTTCCATAACAGTTAGGGGCAGGAATTCGGATAAACGTGATTATGCAATGTATACTTCTTATTCAGATACCAACCACTCGGTATACTAGTCTGTTATAATACTCTGTTTGGTATTTGTATTGTTAACGTTATAATAAACCATTATAAACCACAACCATGTTCATTATACAGAATGTATAAAAATGGTGGTGAAAGCTTTAGGTAAAGTTATTCCTTAGACAAAACTAAGACAAAAAGCTGATATCCAAAAAACTGGCAAACGCTTCCTGAACTTACAGTCGTCAAAGTTCAAAATTGGTAACAGTAAAGAATGCTGCTCTTTCAAAATAGTTAGTTGATGAGTATATTCAGTGATAATAGCTAAAATTTTTTACCATTGATCGTTTAACTTAACTTCAATTTAATTGTCGACTGTAATCGCTGTTTTTACGATTGTGAAATATTTAAACATCAACAAATTATATCAACTATAAATGTAAATATCCAGCAACAGTCAATGAGGTGCTTATTACCAAGTTAGAATATATAAAACATAAATGGCAAGAATGGGAGAAGAAGAAAAAATAATAAAATAATAAATAGTGTCCTAATAAATGTAGAATAAATGCTGTCTAAATTTAACCTATAGCTCCAAAGTACAGCCTTAATATTAAAAATGTAACTAAAATAAATTCAAGCTACCGTAGTAATATTTTGTTTTCCCAAAAGAACAAGTTTTCAGGCCGAAGAAATAATATGTTCGTTAAACTTGTGTTTTTCTAATGATCGCTGTAAGATTTTCACATCTGAATATCCCGTTTTCCATCATGTTGTCTCACTAGCATTACAGAAAACAACACAAGACCACGAAAATATATTTTTTTTAATAATTCATTGTTTCCCTTAGCCAATCGCCAATCGTATACCACGAATTATAAGCCGTATTTGGTTTATCGAAATTAATTAAAGTTTTGCTCAAAACTATTGTTTAAAACACGAACTTGCATCTCTCCGTCGTAGCCTAAATGTGTAGCTGCCGTTCAACTTGAAAAATTTTATTATTGATTACTTAGATACAAAATCAAAATTAGTTTCCTTTTTAGTGCGATATCCTGCATTACCCGAAACCTGCACCACAATTTTTACACACTCTGTATATTCGATTACCGTATTAAATATACATCGTGTTTGTTTTCAATACCCTACCGATGGTTGCAAGAATTGCGAGATCTGTGCATTTTTTTGTTAAACTTTAACGTTGCATCTTATCGAGTTGAGACAAGAGAGCCTTTTTAAACAAAATTGAATGGTCTTTCATGTTTTAGAGAAAATAAAAATTACAATTCCATATTTTTTTCAATAAAAGTCCTGCTACAAAAATTTGACCTACCCTGTGTATTGAGTTAGATTACGGCAAAAATAAAAATAAATATTTATCAATTATAAATTATAGCATCAATTATCAAGGATCTATATAGGTAATATAAATTTATATGGCGTAATGCGTACTTTAGATTCATAAATCAGTATCTGCAAAGATACTACCTAGGGTTTTGTGCTTAAATTTCTGAATACGTTGTTATCCCAGGTAAACTGAAAAAATCACCAAACATATTAATAATGATTTAGTGTTCCTATCGGACAGAATTTTAGCACTCTAAAACATTTTAAAATTAATTGCTGCAATAACTTCGCCTGACTATATCTCATACATGAAGCTTGTTATCAATGTAACATGCGGTTAACATAATTGAGTCCAGCGATGTACACTTAGGGAACTCGAATTACCAATTTCATCAATTTCTGTGTCAGTTGTTGTTGGTGCAGTAGAGGAATCAATTTAAGACTCGACATATATTCCACAGTGAAAACCAATAATTAACGTCATGGACGTTTACATTGATATTCACTGATAACAAGGAAAACTGTATACTAGATGTTATAGTAACTCGTATGAATGAAATGTAAATATAATTAATAGTACGTACTAGTAATAAATATATATCCACAACTTTGGAAACGACATGTGGCAGCGCACGCAACTCAATAGTGCTAAGATAAATAATTCTCATTGCCAACTCCCATCGCTATAATTATTATCGATTACTGGTTATGTATTGTCTGTGCTATTGTTTGATAGAATTAGCAGATTTTATATAGTATTAATTGAAAATAGGGGATTTGTGCAGCTATATACCTAACAATATTTGAATATGATTACGAGAGCGTTTATCTGGTGTATATTTCCTATTTCGAGATAGGTATTCAACTTCTACAGGAATATGTTAAAATCAATATGCATCTTCCATCACGAAAACACCCTATCTGCGGGAAATGTGAAACGTTCCATTTTCCGTTATAGAACAAATATTCTCCGACTTTGAAAACTGAAAACCTCTCATGTAGCAGAATATACTCATTCGCATTGGAGGTCATTAGGGAGATGGAGAAAGTTTGAGTTCTCAGGTAGTTGCGAATGATGCATAACTACACTCCCCGTAACCCCTTTAAATCTCGCGAGGCAAGGCAGAGAATGTTTCTTGGTAAGCATCTTCCATATCCTCTAGAGGCGTTAACTTCAAGATTGAAATAATTGATCTTCACCTAAGATGTGGAAAACTTAGCGAGCTGCCTTATGAAAGAATAGCATAGTCATGTAAAGATTACTATTATAGGTATCCCTTTTCGTCCATGGTAAATATAAATTGATATACCTAGGTAAATAAATGTTCTTATACATTAAACTATAAATAGGGATATTTTTTTTCTCAAAAAAAAAAACAAAAACAAATAGTAGGTATTCAATAATATTAAGTACTTTATGTACAGAATACATCGTTAAGTTTAAGTAAAATTCGAAGTAATATTTACTACTTAATTCGAAAGTTTACAAATACATATTCGATCCTAGTAAGTCAAGTTTGCAAAATTGTAACGCGGAAATGGAACTGAATATTTTGTTTTATTAATGAAATCTATCAAGCAAAGTATGAGTAGATAATAATTTAATTTGGTATTCGAACGGAAAATGTTTAAGTTCACGGTTAAACGAGTCGATTTCTTTCTTGTTAAAAACCACAACTTTTAAGAGCGAAGTAGTTTCTTGTTTAACCAACTAAAACCGAGTTCTAAAATGCCTTGTGCGTTGTGGCGTAGTTTCCACAAAAACGCTTTCATCTTACATCTCCAATGGATGGGAATAGTTGATAGTCGATCGTTTTATTTTGTTTCGAAGCTACTAGTGCACAAATCCAGGAGCGTATCTCATTTAGTACTATAATCAGTTTTGTAACATTTGAAACACACTCTGTATGTTTTGCAAAAAAGACAGCTTTATTGGAAGCAGAGTATACCTATTCATTAGAGGCGAAAATCAAAAGATATAAAACATATTGTTGGCATTTGCACCTACAACTTTCATCAGTGCTGTGACGCAGTATATCGAATTTTCAGGACGTCCTGACTAATATTGCAAAAGGATTTGAATTAATTATTGAATTTTTATTTTGAAGGCAGTGGCAAGGGAAATCTTTAAATGAATAACATAAATTGACAAATGAAATATAATGATAAGTATATTCACATACCGAAAAATGTTTTGGTTTGGATTTCTCTCTCAGAAAAATTGTTTTATCATATTATGCCTTTGTTATTCATTATTTCGTTATTATGTTAAAAGAAGAACACGGACTTTTTTCGACGGCATTGTCATAATTTTTAACAGGACACGAAATTGAAAAAGTGATGAACATAAGGTATACTAACTAACGCTATAATCCACAATAAAATTTTGAATAGAAAATCCGACGAGTTAGTTTTGAACTGTGTATGTCGGGTTGCTTATCAGTTATCACCGTAGACGTTGACTCTGAATGGATAGTACACTCACAGAATAAATAAAATTTTATATACGGTTTTTGAAACTATATATCTACATTAGTTTTGAAATTTTTGTCTCTTGCTGTTCTCCCACGAAGTTACAGTTTGAGTTATATATAGTTCAAAACATCTTTTTAATACATAGCATCGTTTGGAAAGATAAGTTTCTTTGAAGGATTCTTCAAATTAATTCATTTGGAAACCTTGCGTAGGTATACCTTTGATGTGTTTGGAAATATATACAAGGTATACTACCGAAAACTGGAGTAAGAAGGTATGCGAGCGCAAACGAATAGAAGCTCTTTTCCAATTAAAGTAAGTTTGAGTTTACTACACCCTAGAAGTGAATTTATTTAATAGATATATACAAGAACTTTGGAAATTACTTCTTGACCTCGTTATCTGCAAGCCAAAGTTACATGGAAATGAAAAAAGTAAAATTGTTAAAACATTTTGTTGAATCTTTTATTACTGTACGTGGTAATATTCAGTTGTACAGCACCGGACGCCACAGCTAAATAAATGTGTTTTTAAATACCGTAGCTCATCAAATACTGCATATACATTTTTCATAAGAAAACATGCGGCAGGCGTCTTAAAATATTACCTTATACAATATATGTTATTTCAACAAGTAACCATCTTCTACACGTATTTCACATACAGATCATTGTTACTTATCATTATTACTTCGCTGTAACGAATTTTTTTCTACTTCGCATGTAATATTTTATTAAATACAACTGTTTACTTTAATAAGCCGAAAGCTTAAAAAACAGCTACCATATACATTATAAAAAATAATGCATTCAATAGTATCAGCATATCACTACATTAGCTTAAACACAAAACCGCTGCCAAAACATATTTTAGGATCTCTTAATTACTGAAAGAATTCCAATCCACTTCTTTAATAAATATTGTAATTTTGTAAGAGATCGCGCTCAAATAATAATAATTTTATTTGGCTCCAAAGCTACAAGTTGCATCATTATTATTGTGTCAAAGCAACGATTTGACTGATGGTGACCGGAAACGAAATTAAAAGAGAATGCAGTTGAATAAGCTATCGTGCAGGAACAGGAGTTCATATTCCTGAACGTCTAAACGAAATAGGTCAATGTTGAATAACACTAATTATGTAGGTACACCAGATCCTAAAGATATCGAAAGATTTAGAAATGTATACGAAAACTGTATAATATCGAAACTTGCGAAACTCAAGGATAATTGCACTTTGTTCAAATTAAAATTGTTCTACGCCAAACTTTAATTACAACTACCGAAGCTGTAGATAACGTCCCAGTTGCAATAATGAAATGTCGTTAAAACAGGAAATACAAAATTATAATAATGCAACGTTTAAGCTTTTAAGTCTCTGTCATTTCATAAATATTTCATTCAACTTGTTTGGAAATTTGTACCATGTTATCGTTTTAACCTCTATTTTAAAATTATTAAATCGCTTACATAATTATTATATTATCGGGTTGTGCGGGCTCTGAAGTTGAATACTGCAAAACGTACCTGCAACAAAGATTGTAATTAGATATTTCTTCAATATTAATTATCCTTATGCTACCCAGAAAATAGCTATGTGTAAACAACAAAACACTGAAGTGGCAATCAGTTTCGATTTTAATAACAAATACGGCAATACAAGGTGTCCTGCAAGCTTGCACCAATTTTTTATCAAGCACTTTCTAGACAAGAAGCGACAAAGTTCCTATCAACATGTGTTGAAAAACGCTTGGTTCCAGTGCTACGTGCCTCAGTGGATTAGTACAGCAAACTGCTTATAATTTATAATCATCTTATCAGTAAGTTTTGCATGATAATTCATTTAGGTGTTTCCAATTTACATAAAATTGTGTTCTATTGTAAATTATATCAAAAAGAAGAGGCCGTTGATTCAAGTTGCTACACTTAACGGCTTTCGTAATTGCATTTTTGTGATTTTAAAAGGTGAGCGTGTTGAATACTATGGACACCTTTTTTTAATTTAGTTAATTCTTATCTCCCCATGTCTTTATTATTACATTATTTCTGCTGAAATAATGCCTAATTATAAATGAAATTCTAACGGAAACTTGGAGAAAGCTCCTTCCACCAAAAAGTGTTAAAACTAAATTATTGATCTAAAGTAATTATGGGTGAGATAAGACCTGAATAATAATTAATGCTTAATGAATTAGAAATCATTGAATTGTGAAACCCCATAAAACATCCAGCCACTTGCCCCCATATTTCCTTTGTCTTATTTTAAATCTTTTATTAATTGGTAGTTCACTGTGTGAACCATACATTAGAGGGCAGCGCCTGAACTGTTTCTATTCAAAAAAATTTCAACAAAATTGAAAAGTGGCAATCCTAAATGAATTACTTAGGTAGTACTTACTCCTTTATTAAACCTAAAATATATCTAATCTTTCTTGTCCAAGCAAGGCAATTAAATTAAAATTAATTAAATCCCACTATATGCCGTTAAACTGGGAACACTGGTAATATATAACAGCATTATCGACGTATCATTCTAGAATCTTATGAAAGACATTTTTATTTGAATAAATTCACGAAATTTTGTCTAAAAGTACTTCACCAACAGCGTACTTTTATTAAGTTACTTATGTTTGATTGGCTTCAAAATAAGGGCTGTGGAAATACGATAAGGTGTTAAAATTGCAGCATCATGAAGTCTATACAAGGCTATTGCGAATGTGATATACGAGTGTAGGGCCTTGTTGGGTCAAGTGTAAAGGCGTAGAGGGTCCTACAGTAGATATAACAATACTCTAGGGTCAACTTTTCCAGTTCAGTGTCATTTATCACATAGACAAGAGTGTAGACCGCCGATTACTGCAATAACAGGATCATAAATGGGCAAAGTTCGAGTTGTTCTATACCCAATTTTGGTTTTCCTGCATTCCAAATGATCGTAATTTTCTATAACCCACTGTATATTATCGTTAAACTAATTAAATGCTTTTACAAGCGGCTCTGGGTGCTATGAATAACCATCGCGGAATTTAAGATAAATTATTGATGCACATACTTGATTCTAAAACTTATTTTAACTGCGAGATTAACACTCCCATTCTGTAGAAAGTCGTTTACGAACGACTCGTTAGCTAACGACAATCGTTGGCGACTCTCGTATAACTCTCAGAGTATACTTGAATTTATTTTAGAAGTCCGCTATCCACTTAAAAGATAAAAAGTGTTAAAGAGAGAAACAGACGCTCTTTTCTCTTTCTGTACCATTACTTAAATGAGTTATGATTTTGAGAGGCCGATCGAAATTGCTCGTTTAAGTAATGGTACAGAAAGAGAAAACAGCGTCTGTTTCTCTCTTTTACACTTTTTATCTTTTAAGTGGATAGCGGACTTCTAAAATAAATTAAGTATAACTATAGAGCGAATCGTTGAAACACCGATAATCGTTAATGAACGAGTTGTTACGGGTTACAGAATAGGGGTGTAACTGCGGTGGATTACCTACATTTTTTGAAATTCTGTATATAATATCCAGAATCTGTTAACAAGCATATGTTTTAAATTTAGATGTACTTTTATTTTTCATTAAATCATCTGAAGGATATTGATAGAAACTTCTAAAAATTTAATCTGAAACGCCAACTTAAAACACATCAGTTTGTGCGCCTTTATCTGACCGTTGTTAATTAGAACAATCTACTATTTCGAAACTAAGTATTGAAGTCTCAGTCTGCCAGGATTTATATTCTTGCTTACTATACACAATACTGTTTGTGACAGCCCTTTACTTAAAACTTCAGAAATAATTCAAATATTTTGAACATAAATGACACAATATAGGATACATTATCGCTGAGTGAAAATTTATGTAACTGTATTGTTTTGTTGGGCGAGTTCTGTGAATTACCTTTGGTTTTCAGTCCGTAATCTTCCTCTCTCTCCTTACACCATTAATGGAAAATGATGAAGCTATCAGTTTTCAAAGGATACATTGCGCTGCTGACTAAATACTGGCATACGAAATTTAAGACGTACAAATTTTTAATGAATTAGTATTTTTCCAGCTTCTTAGCAATAAATTGAAAGTGAAGCAATTATGCAACAGGTACCTGCTGGGGTGGTGCAACGTACCTTTATTTGAGAATCATAATAATCATAATGTAGTAAAGCGAGAAAGATAATAATCTTCTCTTATACCTATTAAATTGATGAAACATTAATCAGACAACATTTATGTACTTTATAGATTTGAGCAGTTAAGCTTATAAGCACCAAATGCGTTTTGATCGTCAACTTCTGTAACTGAGAACGAAGATACGAGATTATACTCGTCGAAAACGTCATTTCAAATTCTTAAAGCGAAGACATGAAAGAGATACTTCGACTGTATCCTCAGGGCGATCACACTTCATTATTACTTCTGATGCCTGACACGTCTTTGGCCACATTCAAAAGAGAATCTTGAGACCCCACTAAGATATGAAGCGAACGAACATTTTCAACATAATAGTTCAGATGAAGGGCGAATTGATTTTCCGAGCTGTTAAGCATGGAAATACAGCTATCGTTTTTGCTATATTTGTAAAAAAGAATAGAAACGTAACCTTAAAGAGTGTCTGTTTATAGGATATTAACACCAAAAATTGAAATTTTAGACGTTGCAGGTAGAAAAAAATTAAACCAGCAAGAGATTCTTGAAACCGCAGATTAACTACTGAATAATAGTGAGTGGGGTCTGTCTTATAAAATCAAATATTCGGCTTTAAAAATAGCTTAAATAGTGACAGTCACATATTATTTATCAAAACATAGTTAATAATAAATCGAATAAATTGAAACAAGTTTTAAGCAGACACACGGATGGACTTTTAATCTATACATGTACCTATATACCATATAGGTAGACACCAATCAGCAAATTAATATTATCTCCAAGCTTCAGCCACCGGTTAGATGTTAATAGGTTCTACTAACAGCTATTTGTTGTGTGCACACAAATTCCCAAACTGTATACTATAACATCTAATACTAATTAGATATATGAATACACTCCAATCTACAGGGTGTCTGCAAAGAAGAATCAGCTGGATATCTGCGTTATCTGAAGTGTTAAAACAATAAATTCTACTTGGGTAAACTGTAATAGGCAACTCTTTATATGTATAGGCACAGTCAAATATTTTTTAGACTTAACCGACGAGATATATTTTTTTTAGTTACCTTGATAAAATTATTTTTTTCTATAGCAGTGTGCTTTGTTCGACTAAAAATAGTTGATCAAGTATTACTTTAACCGCAAGGGTAGATAAAGTAACACTTTAACCGCAAGGATAGATAAAGTACTTTAATTTTCTGACTTTGTTTGGGTAACTCCATGGAAACCTTTGCTACCTACTGAGATTTTCGGGTTTAATATAATCTAATTTTAAATTGCTTTTTTTTACAAATTTTTCTTATTTTTTTAACATCTGCTATAGAAAAAAATAGAATTTTATACACGACGATAAAATTTAATTATCGACTCGCGAAAATTAATTCACTCGCGATTTCATCGCTCGTGAATTAACACTTTCCTCTTGTCGATAAAATATAATTTTATCGTCTTGTATAAAAAATAACTATTATCTACTTTACGTTCGTACTAAGGATCTTACGATACGCGTTTGCGTTTCATAAAGGACAAAAGCGGGTGCTATAATAAAAATACCAAAACAGTATAATTTTTTTCTTTACATTGGCAATCCTATAATATCTCACTCACATTCACAAGTATAAATAGACAGATCGAACTGTCATTGTCAAACAATCAATCAACCAAAATGACCTAAAATATGTTTATTATGTATAATTTTTGTTTAATTTAGGATAAAAATACAATATACACAGGATATGATGTAAAAATAATTTTTCATAGCCGCCTTTAGTGCACCGCGCACAAATGTTCACAGCTGTCATGAAATTCCCTAGATTTTGAAAATTTTCTCTTTTTGTTTAAAAGTGTGGAAAAGTAGATAGAATACTGTATGATACCTCGTTTATAACGCATTTTGTGGCACTTACTCTTTTAAACACGTGCGTGCTACAAAATGTGTCTTATAAAACTCGTATCATAATATACTATTATTTTAAATTAAACACTTTTATAGCTAATTATCGTTTGCCATGATATTCTCTTTAATGCTGCTATTTTTAAAATGTGATATCTGCAGTCGTTACTTAAAAAAATTTAAAAAATAATTGTATTATCAGTACCCTGGTTCACGCGTGTTTACGGCGTTCATTTAAAAATTATAGCCGTAAAAAAAATAATTCAACAGCTGTCAAGCGTACGTATGCATGATTTTAAGAAGAATTAGTAATAATTAGTGGCTTTAAAAATTAATTACAGGAAGTTCATGCAGTAGTACTACTACTACTACCTACTCTATTAATAATTCTAAGTACTACAAAAACTATAAATAATCAATACGATGATACATTTTAGCACACTAACCCAAAGAACCCAAGAAAAAATAGAACTGTGTACAAATTCATGTATTATTGTTTTACGTCGATTTTTTTTCATGTTGTGCCACACAGCCTGCTCTTGCAAATTTCTAGATGTTCTTGATATTGTAGACACGACTGTTTAGAGACTGGTCTGTTAGGATATTTTATAATTTTTGACAGGACACAAAGCTGAAAAAGTGATGAACATAAGGTAAGCACCTATAATCCACAGTAAAATTTTGAATAGAAAATCCGAAGAGTAAGTTTCGAAATTTGTATGTCAGGTTGCATATCACCTTAGGCGGTGATTTTATAAGTTCTAAATGGGTAGTATCTAAGTAGTGTCCATTAAATAAGATTTCATATAGATCACAGTGATTGATTTCACTTCGTTAGAATTCACCAGTCAATTCTGGAAATTTAATTATCGGCCAATTTATTGACACTTAACAGACCATACGGACAGTATAAATTCAATAACCGTAACCGAGACCGCCTGAAGTGACCATAATCAATGTTTATGACAAATCTATCGTCTATATTCGGATCAGTTGGAGTGCCATTGAAATGGGGGTAGAAGAAGTTAGGATGGAATCGATTACAAAATAAAAGAATTATAGTATAACTCGTATAACGATTCTTAGTAAATATGCAAACCTGATTATCAATTAGTGTATACATATAGCTAACCCCCATATAACACCGTTAGGTTCCTAAAACTTGTACCTATGTGTGTTACACTCGAATTTATTTTTAAAATGGACTGCTGTTTGTTTGGTCGAGTTACTAGCTAATTCAATGACTACACCATGGGAATCGCCATGATATGTACTTCCTAGGGAATTTTATCTTTTATACACCTCGGGCACGATATTCTAGGAACATATTTGTGATTCCGCGATGACAAAACCGTCAACCTTTATTTATAACATTCCTTTGAGTTATTACGTTTGGGCAATTTAGTATATTTTTACTCTCAAGACCTTAAAATTATAGAATTACAGTACCTAAGTATTATTAAAAATAACCATAATATGAATATGGTTGATTTTATGTTGAATTTCCCAATACGGTAAAATGCACATCATAGCGGCCCCCAGGGAGGAGTCATTTGTTTAACCGCTAATGGGAGTCCATTTTAAATACAAGTTCGTGGTGTTTCACAATTAATACAAAATTGAGGAGGGGATCCCAAAAAAGAATTACATTTAACATAGAAGCATGGTTTGTTCCTGTGGTTTGTTCCGTATAAAAGCTGAGGAATATGGGGATATTCAAGTTTTGTCGCGATTCTCCGAGCGTTAGGTCTTAGCAGTAAATCGTGGTATAAATAAGTATTACAGGACGATTGTCACAATTTAGTAATAGTGTTACAGCGAAACTATGTTATATTGTAGTTACTTGTAATGATAACTTTTTCTCTAGCTCTCGTTATTCATACCCGAGTATATTGTACAACTAGGAACCTATCAAGCGCATCATCATCGCGGTTATAATTGGCTCACTGTGACCGACGTCCCACTGCAGGGCATATGCCCCCCTTTCCCAATATATAAAGTAAAGGGTTTCTTGGCCTTACTCTCCCATAGGAATCAATCCCCGTGGAAGAGAGGAGCATTGTTAATACCGTGGTCTGACCGGACCATGACCGGACACACGAAGCGTAAATGTACGCGTTCACTGGTTTGCATCGTGGGTAGCACACGGATCGGCAAAAATATTTGTTCCATTATATCAAATGGATCGGTATTCACTGCTTAAATAAAATTGTATTAACTACTAAAAGTTAACTTATAAAATAACTTTGCATCCAACCGGAGAATTGTTCAAACACCACCGATAGTAAAATCAGTACCAGCAAACGCACTAAAGTTAAAATATCCGATCCGATACGAATCAGTGGATGTGCGCCTTTCTCTCCTGATCGCATTAGAATGGGCATCCCAACCCGGGGGATTTATTTTAACACAAGCCCAACTTACCACTACGTTATTAGTGAAATAAAACACAAGGGTATTCCGAAAATCGTGATGAAGGGCTGCGTGCGGATTTATGCAATAAGAAGTGAACTCGTCTACTATTCTTCTATTTGACTAACATTGTTTGAGTTATTTAAATTCTGAAAAATCTGCAGATATAAACAGAAAACACTAAATTCCTATTGCAGTAGTAGTTAGTCACTAATAGTAACCAAAAATTTTCTAGCCGTAAAAAAGTAAGGTACCTATGCGTATGATAGTCTGCCTGCCAGAAGCGATGAATGCAGACACTTACCTTCCATTTCAAGATTCGGCGTAGTACCTATGTTACGACGATTGGAAACAAACTGCACTAACCAGCAACTAGCCCTTTTTGAAACATTTAAATCAAAATTATTTCATATAAAATTGTTGCAATGACGTATTAAAATGGTGGACCAACATATCAAACAAGTTTCGGTTAATACATTGTTGCTAGAATATTAGGTATACAGTATTCCTTGAGATAAATTAAAACTTGAAAAATACGAACCTTTGATAAAACGTAGCTGAGACTATCAGATAAAAATACCATCAACAAGAATAATTATTTCGTTAAGTAGAAGATGGGGAGAACGATACTTTCCTTAAATAAGGATTATTTCAGATTGCAGTGTACGGCAGTGTTAACTAACCGTATGATTATTTAGTAAAACTAAAACTTTACCTGCAATTTGTTTTAGTCGGTTATTGGAATTAGTCAATTGAATTATAAAATCAGATCTCTCACAGGTGTACCCATCTGTACAGATTTTTATCTGGTGTACAAGAGCAGAATAGTCCACTGTATTTGCTAATATTTTTCTGGGAGTTAGTTGTGTTGTGTTTGATCACTTTAACACGCTTGTAGTCTGTGATATAATTGGTAATGTAATTGACTGAATAAAAAGACCGCAAAATCGAATATACGACGAAGGTTGCCGTTCAATTTTTAGTTATAGTTAGAATACAGTTGTCTTATGAAACGATACAGACTCGAGTAAAGTTGTTACAACAGTTTGTTTTTTTTATTCTATCTCTGCAGGATATTATATTTACCGTGATTTGAGATAAAATTTAGACAATTTATTTTATGAGCTTTAATGTCTACATAAACACGCGGACAGTTGCAAAATGAGCAGTTTGCTTTTGTCAGTGTGGCTAACATTTCACGATTCAGTGATTTTGTTGTACTAATACGTGAAAATACAAAGAGTCGATAAAAATATATATTTTTTAAACGAGTAATAAATCTTTGGTTTTATAAGATAACATTATTACACTCTTTGATAAATTTCTTTTACACAAGTTTCATTTTTAACAGTAAAACTATAAACACAAATTACATTTTCTACACAACCCCACACACAAGCCTGGGCTTTAAATTTGCTTCCTAAGTATTCTAAAGAAAACTATAAAAACGTGTTAATTATACTGTGCTTTATTCAAAAATTAACCTATTTTAGAGTAGCCAGAGAATGTGCAAGTTTGTATGAAAAAGTGCTTGAACCAAAGAGAGCTGCAAACAGAATAAAATGAAAACGAGCCTTGAAGAGGGATTTATAATGTCATTAAAGCAGCCTCACTGTCCCATGAGAGCCCAGATTTAGGGGATAATTTTTTTAAGCTGAAAAAGTCAATACGGTGAGTTAATGCGGATAAATATTTCCATATAGCATGAAGAAAAAGTGGGTGGTCAGAAAAAAAATCGCAATTCAGCTCTACATAACAACTAACCCAAAATAAAATTACATATTCCTAGGTATCAAAATTAGGAAAACATTTCCAAAAGAATAAATTTTTCTGGGAAATTAAAATACAGAAAAACTTCCATAATATCTAATTTCATCCTTGTAGTTATATGCACTTATATCAAACGGTGAAAACGTTTAAGAAAGTCAAGAGGAAACTTCGTAAGTAACTAACTTTTTGTTGGGTATTATAGTTTATTTAGTGAACTACTAATAAAAAATACTGAAAAATTGATTTCTATTTCCAAGCCTGTAGCTATACAGGGTGTTTCTTAAATGGCGGACACGGAGAGCACTACGCGATTCTCATCTTAAAACTGAGTTGAAAAAATATAGGCGATTTTGTCCTAATGTATTTAGTTTCCGAGTTATTCGCATTTTAAAAATTTTAAATTTGACAACATTGCGCGTGCTTGCACGGACTTTGTTTTAAACGTTTGCTGTTTTAATAAGGCAGTATGAACAAGTTTCCTAGGTAATAACCTCATAGCTACAATGCACTGTTGCAACATATTGAAAAAAATTTAACAACAGATATTTATCAGAAAGAATGTCTTCGGAGGAAGGAATACAACGTACAAAAAATTCCAAATTTAATAAGATTTAATATTTGATTGATGAACAATGCGGAACGGTTAAAATTTACCCGTTTTTCCAAAGCATAAAGGAATTGAATCTCAATCTTTGACGAAGAATAACTCTGAAACTAGCGAAGAACGGGCATTATTGTATTATATTTTTCCAATTGGGATCTGGAGGGGAATGTAGTACTGTGCTCCGTGTCCGCGATTTAAGAAACACCCTTATACATTGAAAATAATAAAAATTACGTAAATAACAATAAAAAAATAGAATTATAACAATTACATGTCGGTATAATAGATGATAAAACGAAAAAAGATTTTTGTGCCTCCGGTTGGCATCACTGAGTTTCTGCATCGCGAAATCTGCCAGAAACAAGAGGTTTCGCCGGCCTAGGCCGGCAAAAAGTAGGAATTGAAGGTTATTGGTTGGCAGCATCGGCTCAATCTGTCAAAGTCAAATTTGTGTATCGCGGTCGGAGACGATCAAACAAATAAATTAGCAAAATTTTACAAATACGATTACCTATTTGAGCAACTGTGGTGATTTGAATATAATCTTTAATATGCGCCGGTGTATCCATTATTAAATCAAAGATAATGAAATTTATAAATAAACGTTAATGGAAATTGTAAGAAAATAAATGAATTAAGTTTAATGCATAAAATATATAACCCTTTGGTTTAATGCATACCAGGAAACAAGGAATCTTGATTTTAAAATCATAAAAAAAATTTCTAATACCTACTAAATAGTAAATGTAAATTTAATTTATTTAAACAAACATCGGCACAAAAAATCTTGTGTATTACACGTCCAGAAACAGTTTTGCGAGTGTTCCTACTTGCAGGACTCGGCGTTCCGCCTCGTCTCTTACCTTACTCGCACTCGCAAATGTGCTGTTTCTGGCCTTGTGATACAATAGTTATTTGTATCACAAGGCCAGAAACAGCACATTTGCGAGTGCGAGTAAGGTTGCAGGGCGAGGCGGAACGCCGAGTCCTGCAAGTAGGAGCACTCGCAAAACTGTTTCTGGACGTGTAATACACAGAAACTCAGTGATGCCGACTGGAGGCACAAAATAACTATTAGTTAGATTTTTTTTGTGTTAACAATGTTAACATCGGTTAACATCTACTACTAGAAAAAAATCTGGATATACTGCTAATAAAGAATCTCTCTATTTTGGACAAACTACAAGCGCCCTGTTGCCGCTAGTAGAATGATTGATTATCTACCTAGCAAACCGGCTTTTTAGATTTAAATTTAGTTAATTAGCCAATGTCAGAAAATAAGTCTGGTGGCGAGGATAGGCTAGGTGAATGAAAACCAAACAAAGTTCCCCCAGTTCGAATCCCAGTCTCCTTACCGGTGTTTATTTTCGGTCTTACATTAACTGCTAAAGTCAATTTCAGCTATATGTACTTGTAGCTCTGTACGAACTAAGCTATGGACTGTCTTGCACCGATAAAGCAGGGCAGTCGTCAATTTCTTCGTTTAATTTTAATGTTAGATACTAACTTTTATTTTTCTCACAATTAGAAGTGGCTTACTATTATTACTTGCTGTTCCCTTATTTAAATGACAAACGCACTGTAAATACCGTAATGGCAAACACTATCATACATTTTGCAGCACAAAAATATGTATATTAATTGTGAAAGTAGATAAACCGTTGTACGAAGTCTATTGTGTGTTTCTGCGATACTTGATGGTTCCATTGCGTGTCGAAAAATCTACATTACGATACATACATACATCGTAAATACCTATTACCTACCCCATTACTTCAGCTCATTTTCAGATTGATACACAATATACAGGGATATTCAAATTCCAAGCTTACCATTGGGATCTCTGACGAGAGATAGGAAGACGGTTAATTGGGGCAAAGTCGAGCTATATAGTGATGATAAATAATTCAAAAAAAAATTGTTTTTCCATGGCAATCTATTTAAATTTACTATTTTTGTAAATAACAGCAGTTTTCGGCAGTCGAAAGTCATCATGTCATACATCGTTGAAAGCACCATCAAAACTCACAAGACGAGCCCGAGGATTATTCTGTAAAACCAAAACGTGATAGAAGAAATTTGATACCACTACGGTGGCTACGAAAGTTGCGCCAAGAAAAATTTAACAAGTTTTATGATTTTTTCGGCTTCTGCTTGATATGTGGATTCGTACTAGCAACATAATACAATGTCGAAATAATAATTGTTGGATGTTACTCATAGATTTAAAGGGAATCCTGGTTTAAATACGTTATAATGATTAATCCACAACACAATGACCTACATTTTATGTAAATGCGGTCGTATTTAAATAAATATCCTTTTTTAACAGACCAATAATATTTAATTCGTAATTGAATAGTCCACAATTTTAAAAATTATACGAAATTACGATTGCGGTTAAAAAAACAAAGGAAATATTCAAGAAATATACAATTATAAATATTTACAGCAAGCATTACTGAACGATATTATAACCGAAAACTGAAACAATTTTATGTAAGGAATTTAATGTTCAAAAAGTAATTTAAATAAATTGTTATTTCAGACAATGTAAAATACAAAACAACATGTACCTATTTTTCTACTGTAAGTAGAATCATGAACACAGGACACAGATTATGTAAATTAAACAGTAAGTGCTTCATGTTCACACTATAAATCAACATTGAAAATTGAAAATTTCGAAGAGTTGCAATAGAATTCCTTCATATCAAACCTACCGGTTAAAATAATTCGATTTTAAACAGCTTTGCAATAATTTATTGATTTTAGCTACTTTACTTTTATGACATCGCCGTATGATGTCAGAATTCGGCTCAAAACTATAAAATCGTTACGAATGAAAGCCGTAAAAGTTAAATACCGAAAACTGAATCGAGATTCAGCAGCAGATGGCGCAAGGTGTGTTTTAACATTCCGGTATCCCGGCTCCGGCGCTTCCGGCTGCGCCCGGAAACTTCAATTAAAGCCAGAGCAGTGTTGGAAGGTACGGCGCTAGCGCATAATTATGTGACCGAATTATAAATCAATAAAACTGACACTTTGTTATTAAGAATACAGATCGTCAGTCAGTATCAACATACGTTCCTACGTTGAAATAAATATTTAGTGTATTGCGTACTACATAATTGTTTGTCAGTTCTATAGCAAACCAATCGCCGTTTTTCTAACTTTCTGATATCTCCTTTCTCAATTGATAATAAAAATAATAACAATAGGGGAAATTAGAAATTTTGGATTTCAGTAGAATTCAGGCTGCCTCCTCTTAATTGTGTGTAAATAACTGTAATCCCTGTACATGTACGCTGTACATAAAAAATGTCTCACAATTTATACTTAAAGAGATATATTCATTACTCCTAACTGGTAAACATATTTTTCATACAATATTCCCATAATATTACTTTTAATGATGAAGCATGAAACTAAGGAAAACTTAATAGGTAGGTACTTAGTGAAACCAGTGAACTATCTAAGCCTAAGCGGCTTACTCTGTTAAGTGACCACCAACTGCACGTGTATAAAAAGCAACAAAAAACCATTTTCATAAATTATTAAATGCAACCGTTATAGTTTGAGAACGAATTAACTGTAATAATAATATAGATAACGAATAAGTAATAAGTAGTAATTAATTACATCTTTGATATTAAATTTCACCGGAAGGTTAATTAATGGTATTAGGGATATAAATGAACCGAGGCAATTGAATATAATTTTAAAAGCTCAATCCTTCAACGATAGGTTAATTAATTGTAAGAACTCCTTTGTTTTATCTACTACAAAACTTAGCTCAGGCTTTAAATTTTAGACTGCACTAACAATTGTATAAAAATACATACATTCCTATTTTTTTCAACGCACAGGGTTAAAATATCCATTATGCATAGTATAACCGAAAACCATGAACTCTGAAAGCCCATAATAAATAATAACGATGGTTTTTGTCAAAAGCCATTTAGTGACTGTTATCTCAGCATTCTGCACAGTGTTCGGAATCACCATACGAAATAATCAAAGTTTATTATTATAGTTCTTCCTGATTAATACAATAAATACTAACGTACCTAACATTTATTTCTCTACTATCAGCAGAGGGGCTAACCTATTTAACATAATACTTAAAGTCGTAAATGAAAATGGTTTCAGCAATGAATTAATGATATTGTTCATAAATTGTTTGTTTTCGCTATCTGTAATATCATCCGCAGTGGAAAAGGTTATTCAAAATTGGCATAACATACAAATTCAGATAAAGTTAATTCGAAATTTTCTTTGCTTGTTTGGGTAGGTAGAAGTTGTGATGCCCATCCTACGCAGCAATAGCATAGCTAATTCGGTAATTCTAGAATACTAGTGCTTGACTCAACAGGTACATTATAGCTACATAATATCCGTTCATTCAGTAACCTTGTCTTGTATATCTTCTATACTTGACTAATCAGAAAATATTACATAAATTGCACATTTTACAACCGAAGCTGCGAGTCTTGGAATTTTTTTTTAAATTTCAGTGTGTCTAATTGGTTTTATCAGTTGACAGAGGTGGTATTAAAAGACTACACAAGTTGATAATTTAAACTGGTTCAGATTATCATCCAGAAACGTTATGCTTTAATTTTAATTTTTTGGTTTAGTTTCTAACCTTGGATGTGCTACTTACAGTGATTTGTGCTATACAAATCAAAAATCCATTACTTACGTAAAATCAACCGCCAAAATGAAATATTGCAACTAGGATAGACCAGACCAGGCTCTATAATTATTTAAGTTAATTCTAACAAGACGCTAAAAAAGTAGAAAATATTATGGTTTTTTATCGCATCACCATTAGACAGCCAAATAAATCAATGGAAAATTACGTAGACAAGGAAAACTTGTAAAATGTTGGTTGGAAAATACATAAATCTTAAGAATATTTGACCCAGCTAATAAATAATTAATAGCACTCAAAATATAGTCATTGCAGAATGTAATAACAATTTCAGGGGGGGGATACCTTCAGGGTAGGGCGTTTAGCGAGGAATGCTTACACTAATTTCGAGACAGGTAGCAGAGGTAATTTTGGGTAAACACCTCATTTTATTTTGTTGCTCTCTCAGTGTACTATCAATTTGAACTATTACTTTAGCATCAACACCTATATCCCAAAACCCATACTTGTAAGAAATAGCCTCAACACCAAATCAAAAATCAACGTATGTAAAAATGAGAAATAATGGACCATAGGAAACCCAGACAACATAATTATGTCATGTTCTGCATGTACTTATACAATATCCAAACAGAAAACATTGCATTAAAATTTTTCACATGCGGTAAATCTTCCATATAGGTATTGAAAAGAATAATACGGTGGACAAAATGTTGTTGTTTGTTGCTGGACGTATCAGCCGAGTCAAAATCCGAAGAGCTAAACGTTACTCTTCCCATTTGCCCTTGCTTATAAAGTGATGTCAAATTGTTTTTCTTAAAAGTATTTAATACAGAGCAAGATTGAAAACTACCGATTTATTCAAAACAACATTTTTACAGACCAAAAAAAATTAGAAATGTGTACAAATTCATGTCCTCAATTGTTTTCTCATGTTGTGCCACACTGTCTGCTATTGTAATTTTTCTAGATGTTCTTGATATTGTAGACACATTAAGAACTGGTCTGTTAGGATATTTTACACTAAAATAATCCCTAACATTAAGTATTGATAATACGATAATACGGAGTGATACAGTATACACATTTCTATTTTTTCTTTTCGTCTGTATAGTAGATCATGTTTTCAATGAATCGTTAATTTTAAATCTTGTTCTTTATTAAAAACTAAAAAAACAATGTGTAATTTGACAAACAAAATCAGTAAGCAGGGACAAGAGTGCTAGCAGTGTATAATGGGTTGCCTATATTCCAATTATAAAGTGGGCGGTCCATTTAACTTGCAACGTGGCTACATTGCACAATAACTGGAGTTCACTGTATGCACTAACAGTAGGTACACATTGAAATAGAATTCTGATGTGATCAAGGAGTTTTGTCCTGTAGGTACATGATTCAAAATTAAATGTACTTTACATGTTGGACTCATCCACAAATCTTTTGTTGAAGTTTCTTAGTTTCTTAGTTATGTTGAAATAAAATACTTAATAACTAAATATAATAGAACAAAAACTATAAAAAAATATAACAAAACTAGGTAACCTATGTTAAAAGCAAAATTTGAAAGCCCAATTGTAAAATTCTAACTAAACCAGCCAGAAGTTGGTAAAATTACATCTACAAATGTAAAGTAAATACTGTTGATGGTAAACGCATACTTATCGAAAGTCTTCGTGCGTGAGCTGTTAGAATTTCCCATTTCCATATTGCAGCCTGATCAAGAATGCTAATTTTGGTTAACGATTCGCAACTCTACCACCCAATTGCTTTTAACAACATTCTAAACCCTTTAAAAGATTTCCACGGTAAACAAAGTTTCAAAGTGGCTCACTTACCCAGTGATAAACATCGCAAAACTGGATGAGAATAAATAGACTAACTGTTGAGGTTTAGCAACTTCACCTATCATAATGTTTAGGAATATGGAAGGAAAAATGCACAGATCTCGCAATTCTTGCAACCATCGGAGGGTGTTGAAAACAAACACGATGTATATTTAATACGGCAATAATATACAGAGTGTGTAAAAATTGTGGTGCAGGTTTCAGGTAATGCAAGATATCGCGCTAAAAAGGAAACTAATTTTGATTTTGTATGTAAGTAATCAATAATAAAAATTTTCAAGTTGAACGGCAGCTACACATTTAGGATACGACGGAGAGATGCAAGTTCGTGTTTTAAACAATAGTCTTGAGAAAAACATTAATTAATGTCGATAAACCAAATACGGCTTAGTACAATTCGTGGTATACGATTGGCGATTGGCTAAGGGAAACAATAAATTATTAAAAAAATAATATTTTGGTGGTCTTGCGTTGTTTTCTGTAATGCTAGTGAGACAACATGATGGAAAATGGGATATTCAGATGTGAAAATCGTACAGCGATCATTAGAAAAACACAAGTGTAACGAACACATTTCTTCAGCCTGAAAACTTGTTCTTTTGGGAAAACAAATTATTACTGCGGTAGCTTGACTTTATTTTAGTTACATTTTTAATATTAAGGCTGTATTTTGAAGCTATAGGTTAAATTTAGACAGCATTTATTCTAAATTTATTAGGACACTATTTATTATTTTTTCTTCTTCTCCCATTCTTGTCATTTATGTTTATATTATATATTCTAACTTGGTAATAAGCACCTCATTGACTGTTGCTGGATATTTACATTTATAGTTGATATAATTTGTTGATGTTTAAATATTTCACAATCGTAAAAGCAGCGATTACAATCGACAATTAAATTGAAGTTAAGTTAAACGATCAATGGTAAAAAACTTTAGCTATTATCACTGAATGTACTCATCAAGTAACTCTATTTTGAAAGAGCAGCATTCTTTATTGTTACCAATTTTGAACTTTGACGACTGTACGTTCAGGAAGCGTTTACCAGCTTTTTTGATATCAGCTTTTTGTTTTAGTTTTGTCCAAGGAATAACTTTACCTGAAGCTTGCACCACCATTTTTATACATTCTGTATAATGAACATGGTTTTGGTTTATAATGGTTTATTATAACGTTAACAATACAAATACCAAACAGACTATTATAACAGACTAGTATACCGAGTGGTTGGTATCTGAACAGGAAGTATACATTGCATATATCACGTATATACGAATTCCTGCTCCTAATTGTTATGGAAAAAATTGGTAATGGTAGTAAACTAAAGAGAATAAAATTCCGCGTTAAAAATTCTTTGTGTATTATTTCTTTATCATAAGAATATAAAATTTAAAAATGTAGCTATTCAAAAAATACGAGATGCTGCACTTGTCAAAACAAAAAATACTCATATTTTTCGAATGTAGTAGCTTCATATTTAAATTTTATATATTTATTTTTGTATTATTTATTATACAAAGAATTCTTAAAATTGAACGACGCCGAATATTATTCTCTTTAATTTGGTACCATTACCAATTTTTTCCATAAAAATGGCGAGGAGGAATTCGCATACATGTGACAAACAATGTAAACGGCCTATGTTCAGGGATATGATCAACCACTCGGTATAAATGTTGCTTACGGGGCTAAAGTAATAAACTAGGTAAATATAGAGGGCGTAGAATTGAATTACGCTACATAGGGAATTCAATGGTAAAATTTTAAAAGTCCCTTAATTCGGGGACAAAACCCTCAGCTTGGCACAATTTTGCGAAGATGCTTATAAGCTGTTCTGCAGCTCGATTACCCAAGTGTTTAATTGCGCAATCAAAATATATAATATTAAAATGAGAATAAACAGAAACGAATTAATGCTTTAAGACAAAATCACTTAAGACTTTTACGACAGGTAGCACAATATAAGTGTTCATATTATAATACAATATATTACAGAATATCAGCAGAAGAAACATTTGGTAAAAATAGATTATTATTACGTTCTGAACATTTTGTATTTTTTGGTTTTATTTTCTTTTCCAGTGAAGGTATTCACAACAAAAATATTTTCGGATATTTTACAGAACAGAACAGGACAGAATTAACGCTTCTGCGCAACCGCTTACAGAACAACGCGTGCTGTCCGACAACGCAACCAACTCCGCATGCTCGCACCCTGCTTAGATGCAGCGTTACGATATTTCGTGACGCGAGAACCTATAACTCGCCTCCGTACAAGTGTTTTCAACACCAAAATCATAAAGTTACCAATGTCGTATAATAGTTTAACTTAGGCTATTGGGACTCAATTTAAAGTTTTTGTAAATTTTTAGTAAAAGCTATTCATGAAGCGATTGTTTTGATGTACTACATAGGTATTATACAGTCAGTTTGTAAGTATGAAATCCCTATATCTCAGTCGGGTTTTGTTCCCGATGGCAATATAAATTAATACTCTATGATAACAAACTAGAAGAATTTTAAATTTGGCATGGCAACGCTACCAAGTTCTTCAGATCCCTGTACGTCATCATTTTGAGATATCTTAAAGATGCAATTTACGCAACATATAAGTCAGAACAGAGCATGCACATTGAAGAGAATTTTGCACACTTGTGAAAAATTGAGGAATCAAGCTCTTTATGATCAACTCGTCGATTTAACTACGAGTACATATTGGATTACAAGAGCAAAGCGACAGTTAGCACTTCTTTGATAAACTAATATGACTAATCAATAGCTTGTAGTGCATGTAATAATAATAAAAAAAAAGTAAGGTAGGGAGGTTAAATTTCTTTTTTAAATATGGTCTGCACTGTATAGCGCAGCTTTACCACAATTTAACCGTCTTCCCAACTCTTACTTGCGGTTTCCGATGGTGAGCCTCGAAGTTGAATAACTTTGTATAGTCTATCAATTAATACCTACACGCACCAAATTAAGTAAAGTCGACTAAGTATAAGAAATACATTATTTCATAAATGGAAGGTTTGGAGGACAGCTTTGGGAACGCCAAAAATCTTGAAATCATTAAAAATTTAAGAACGTTTGAACGGGAATATCGCATTTATATTGTATTAGCTCAGTAAGAGGCTGTGCATTTTTAAAACTCTAATGATTTTTTCAAGTAGAAAGCGGATGAAAAACTTATTGAAAGCACTGTAACAGATACCTATTTAATATTTAATTTTACGTGTGATTCCACACAACGATTTTAAGATGTAAGGAAATCTTTTGAGTAGGTTATTTATACAGGGTGTCTCAAAATAGGATATACATTATAGTTAAAGTATGTATTACTGGCGTTATTTTAAGCTAAAAATGCAATCAATATATGGCCTAAAATCAATTATTACTGAGTTTATCGCCACGTTTACATACCAAAAAGTAACGTAAACATATTTTTTGCACGACCTCATATAATGAGCAATTTAATTCCCTAATTGGAGGGAAAGTGGCTCTTTTACTCCCTTGGTAAAAAAGCATAACCAACTTAATTTGTTTTTAGTAAGGGTTTTTGGTTTGATCGCCTGGTATCTAACATTTTGCCTTTTAAAAAATGCTAATAGTAATCTGAAATACTAACTGATGATACATTATCCTTGACCCCAAGGCTGACTTTCATCATAATATAATAATGGCCAGACTGTAGATGCCTTGAAGTGCTACGCGTTTTCGGCATAATAAACCAGAAGCAGAGTCTCGCTATGTATTTTCCCCGCTACCTGCAATGTAAGTAGGTCTTACATCCATGGTTACAAGCTGTGTAAGGGCCTCATAACGTTTGTTGATTCGGTTGCTATTGACAGTGCAACTTAATAATTACTTACATTCCTACGAACTAAATGAATGACATGCAGATTTGATATTTTTTCAACAACTGAATTATAGTTTAGGAAATTTTGAGATATCAATATTTTCGTTTAGGTTAATTAAATAGTAGTCTTCAGCATGGATACTCACACCATAAACTGGCCGCAGATTTTAATTTCTGGTATATTTGGACCATATAAGCAAGCATGACGTTTACACAAGCAAGCATGACGTTTCAAATACAACCTCCAAATTTTTTTTATAAACCATTTTTTAAAAAATTCATATGTAAACTCATACCGTTTACGTGATTTCTCAGGTAATAACGTTAAACAAGCAATATTTGCTGCTTCTCCAATCTCCATTTTTCTCAGAAATTCTGGATCACGCAAAATAAATGTTGTTTTTCAATGTGACTTGTAATTGTTTGTTTGTTTAAAATAGTAAATAGCATAGCAACGGACATAGGAATCTTCAAAATGAAAATTATTAATTAAAATTTTTTAATATTAATAATCTTTTACAAATCATTTGTTGCGGTAGCGGGAAAAACATAATAAGTAACGCGGAATGTACAGACGTCTTAACATTCTCGGCAGGTAATATAAGCCTCGGCGTCCCGCCTCGGCTTATCTTAACCTGCCTCGCACGTTATTGACGTTATAACGTCCTTACATTCCTTGTTACTTAAATAACTATTATCTACTTCACCAGGCACCAATCACAAAATTCTAGCACCGTACATTCGTAAATCTTTCGGGATTTTTGTGGTTATAAATCGACAACTATATTTGCAGCAGCTTCTTCAATAGTTTTATCACACATGTTTGCAATATTTAAAAGCACTATAGCAACTCTTGTTTATCAGTAGTTGTCAAGTTCATTTCTGTTTATGTTTGTCTGCCATCCATCACAACCGATATTATTGTTGTGTTCGTAAAATAAGAATGCCATGTTGACAGTTAACAATAATTAAAAAACTTGTGTGTCGTGCAAAAAATAGTATATAGAGACCTCGGGTGTGAATGCATTCTCCTCTCGGTGCATTGTAGAGCCCTCGGCCTTCAAACTACACCTCGGGAAAAAATCATGCACCATCATGTATAATATACCATTTTTAAATGAGGCATCATTCGCATCAATTAAAAATTAAATGTCACCGTTACATATTAATTTCTATCTCGAATTTTCCAAATGATTCGTCCTCGATTTGCTAGACAGTAGACACATTTTCGCTCTTCGCGACATCGTGGCAACAGATATTATAATCAATCACGGTCGTTTGTTATGATATTGGAAGCATGAATTATTTGATTAAACAAATAAACTCTACTGTTCAACCTTACTGAACACAGCAAGGACTTCATATGGTCCTAGAAATGTCAGTAATTCAGTGATGTTAGATCCTGTCACCTGGATGTCCAATTTTCGGGTAACACTACCCAACGGTTTTCAAAGTTTTGTTTAAAATTTAGATCGCTCTCTGCCAAAGTGTGGTGGTTCTCCATTTTGATGAATTCACATATTCTGATGTTTAGGGGTAGATCACAACTCTGCAATTTGATTGTCGATTTTCGAGTGCCCAAACATTTGTAAACTGATTAAGGCGTCTTTTGTTTATAATGTTTGAACGTAGCTGTATTAGTAGGAAAAATTCAAATAGAAACAACTTTTTCTTTAAACGTCAGGGAAACTCGACGTTCTGGAACTCCATAGAAACAGGTATAGTTTTGACTTTTGGGTAGTTGTTACTTTAGCGGCACTAAAAGTAAACTTTGCACCAAATCACAAACCATTATTTTCTTTAGTGCAGCAAAAGTAAATAGAGGATTGTCATTATTACAAATTTTACTTACTTTTTCTGCTGCTTAGGCAACAATTGCAGAACAGTTTTTAGAAATTGTTCAATTTGATCATCTTTGACGTTTCTAATTCCAATATTTTTAAATTACAAATTTAAAGAAAAAATGGTATATTTTATTCGGATCAGAAATGTGTTTTTCGTCCGTAATTATATCGGACTCGCTAACGCTCGTCCTCCAAACCTTGCTTAACACGTCTCAAAAAGTTGCACTTCTGATCCTGATAAAACAATATACCATATGATGAACAAAATGTTTGATAAAGGTTCGCCATGGAATACAAATTGTGTGTCTTACTTAAGCCACACGATTGATTTATTCTTGCTTTTTAAGTCAGGTTTAGTCGAAACAAGTAACGACACACTAATTATATTCCATGGCCAACTATTGTCAAAAACTTTGTTGATCATTTGGTACTATTGCAACGATTGAGTTTAGGTTATATATTTATTTGAGTTTTTCGACTAACTTCAGCTTAGCTATGTTACATTTTATTGTAGAACACCCTATATCGCATAGTACCCCTTCTAGTTGGTGTGAATTTGAAATTGTATAAAAGTAACATTTTTTTCATTATACCGTATGCGCTAATTCTCGCGTTTATACTTTTCCATTTAGCGGGTTATTTTACAACTGAAATTAGTAAATTATACAGCATTATAAAAATGTTATGTCTAAAAACTGTTTTCACGGTGTTGGATAATAACTACAAAACAGTCATCTTGTCGAGATTTCTATAGCAAGATGTGGATAAATTTTCTGCTTTCTTTCAGGGTTAACATAGCAACTTAATTAAGTTTGCAAGGGAAGTGAAAAATAACGACATCAAGGAAGAATAGGTTTTGAATGGGTGTGAAGTACGTTTCTTTGAGAAGCACCATCCAGCGTGAAAAATCACTCAACATATTTACAAAGAAAAAAGAATATTGTAACTGTTTGTGCTTTTATAACTGATGGCTTTGTTATCACTTTCTTTTTCGATCATATTCTTATGAACATTTCAATATATTTAAGATGAAGGGCGCTTTGACCTTCTCATTATAATTATTCTATTTGCCTAATAGTTACGTAATATTCTTTATACTATTTCTATTTTTAATTCATTTACGCAATAATCAGTTTCTCTTCCATAAAAGTACCATATTTTTACGTTTTGAGATCTTAAAGCGATTTTTAAATGGATGTAAACCACATAAGAAAACTACCAGCACACATTTCTATCAACTGCTTTATCTTTAAGAACATATAATTTGAATGTCAGTATTGCTTTTCGTAACAAGTAGCGCATTACATAAAATATCATGGTTATTTGCATTCTTTCAATTTTTTTTATGAAAGTTACAAAGTTGTACAGCAAATTACAAAATTAAACAACCAAGCAAATCAATTTCTTGAATTTTAATGTTTAATCCAGTTTTAATGCTCCATGAATTAATATTAATTAAGAAGAAACCTTTTAGAGCTAAGTGCGAAGACGTAATCATTAGGAGTGGTTTTAGCTTGTCGCCATAAAGTATAAACGTCGCGATGCCAGTCTTCTAAAAATCGATCCCGTAGAATACTTGTGTAAGTATCGCATTGCTGGTGCATTCAGAATTTAAATAAAAGAAATATCTTATTTTTATTTCCTTTCTTCGTTCTCTACATAGAATGTAGGTCACCGAAGTGACTGATATTAAGACCGCTCTGATGTGTGTCAAGATCACTATCATTGCATTTAAATTGATTACTAAGTAAATGATTGTATTTTATTAATTCTGTTTTGCATTTTTCCGGTAACGGTAAAGAAGATACAAGTTGGGTAAATGGAGAAAAATTTGTGATTTGTGAAACCATTCTATGTTTATTGCTTTTCCGGAACAATGCCATTTACATTGTATAGCGGGAAAACTTTTTCAGCTATGCTTAACTGTTTATTACTCTTAAATAGTCTAAATAGTCTAAATAATTACGAAAAGCTTTTTATTCTCTAGCAGCTGAAGGTATTAATTTTTTCGCTTTCTTTTTTATTAAATCAACTTTTTTTTTCCTATGGATGCTACAGTTATTCAGAAAATTCTAAAAAATGTCAAATTTAAACCTACCCTCTATCTCGTTTAATAAGCAAGATCCCCATGATTGCCCTCAAATTTGAAGCGCCCTGTATACAGGGTGATTTTAAACGGTGTAGCGTAATTGTTACAGGATTTTACATGTCAAAAGACGACGATTTAACTTAACATCCCTTATACAGCAGTGAACTGCTGCGTAGCTCGAGCCCTAATTTATATTTTTTGAAATAATTGGCAAAAACGAGCCAATCGAAAATATGGTATTCGTATAATTTAATCATAAAAAAATTGCTTTATTAAATGTTTAAATTACGTTTTTAATAAAACAAAATGCGGCCTCGTTGAAACATTAGCCGGTAATAAATAATTCCTTGCATGTAGCCCTAGATAAAGTAAACCAAGTGGTTCAAATCCGGGAGCATTGTTTCCAAACGTTTTCAAAGCACATTAAATTTTGTGCTGCTTACGAAAAGGGTATTCGCATTTTTAAGGAGTAGGTATCAATCAATTGTTTCTAACTATTTCAAAAAGTATAAATTTCAGCACAAAAATCACGTTAGAAAATAGATTCACTATTAAATTTTCTCAGATACGATGAAATTACTTTTACAATAGGACAACGGCGACGGAAGTTTTAGGGTTGCAAACCACCCCCACTACCTCATAACAACCCTTTCCTCAAGCGATTTCGGTAATGTTTTTTGTAAATAACCACCTTTACAATTACCCTTTCTATACAACATCTCATCACCGTAGTACAAACGGTTCAAACTTTATAGCTAAGTATCGGGAGAAAACTGTAGACTTGAGGGGCTGTATCCTGCAGCAGTTCACTTTTGCATCGCCTTATTTTAACATGCAAAATCTCCTGTAAACATTGTGCTATACAGTTTAGAATAACCCCGGATAATTAACAGATATCGACCGAATAATCAAATGTCTAATTTTAACATGTTTGATACATTCCATCAAGCGCATGCTTATCCTAAGGCTCCTTTACAGTAAAGAGGCAAACTGCAACTGCAAAGAAACAATTACTAAATGAGAATATTAATAAGTAATTATTTAGAATTAATGAAATGTAAATGTAAAATTTTGAATACTGTTAAAGTAGAGATCAAAGTTGATTTAAGAGGGCGACCGCTGCGCTTTTTGTCGATAGAGGGCAGCAGCCACAAAATCTTTGTTAATTTTAATTTGCAGTCTTGGCCATTAGACTTGTAGGTTACGTCTGTTCTCACCACGACCTTCTTGATTTTCGAGTCTGACGCTCTTCCACCAGACTCGAAAATCAAGAAGATCGTGGTTCTCACAAAAGCGCTAGTGTATATAAAATGTAATTATTATTTGAGATAGTTTCACACAATCTGCTGAACTATTGAACATAATCCTGTATATCAGCCATAGATATCAGCTGATTATGAACTGTCAACAATTCATTTATAAAATGGTTATAGCTTCATTGCGTTACAATTACTCATTTTAAATTATCAGAAACGCATTGCTACTACTTTATGCAGACAGTAAAAGCAATTTTAGGTCAAAATGTTACCAAAATAGTGTATTTTTTACCCTCATATAAGACGTGAAATTACGATTCACAGGCCACATATGAAAGCAAAAAAGGTTTCTTTAACTGCTTTCATATATTCTCTATCATATGACATGAATTTCGTGTAAAAATTTTAAGTTATATGCACGTTAATTATTCCCAAAGATTAGTATGCGTATATAAGTATGATATCGAAAGTGGCGCCATCTAGTCACAAAAATTACGAAAAGGCGGCTCTTAATTTAAATTCAATTTAGTGGCTACCTTAGTTGCAATAATGCTTTGTAGAACATCTTAATTAAAATCCAAATTTTTTTGTTCGAGTTCTGCATTCTTAAAATTAACAAAGATATTGTGGCTACTGCCCTCTATCGACAGAAATCGCAGCAGCCGCCCTCTTAAGACAGTAAATTATATCTGCAACTAAATAAAAGAAACACAAATTTAGACAAGCAATAAATCTTAAAAGAATCTAATTCCAGTAAAAACTGAATGGACGTTATTAATGATACGGATTCATCATTTGATAAACAAGCACTAACGACTTTGTTATTTGCGACAGACGAAGTCCATTTTAGGTATATAGTCAAATACCTTGCTTTTTCTATTGCTATGCAAAGTTATTTTTCTCTATTAATAATAGGTGCTCTTTTAAATACATCACGGAATAAAGCACACCTGCATCCGATAACGGAGGGATCATTAACGCACATTGATAACTCATATTACACGGACTTACAATTTTACAATGGACTGACCGAAATGATTTAAGATATAGTATCAAAAAGATACAATCGCACAACTGATTTTGTGTTATCCGTTGATAGTCTATAAGACAAATGTATATTAAGGTTTCACATTTATATTTTATAGTTTACTAGTAATGCAAACTACAGAGTGGTATTTGTATAAAAAGATTATGATTTTAATAGATAGTTCTACCGTAGTCTGATATTTTATGATTTTCAGTTATTGCCAAGGCCAGGAAAGACTTCAATTGCATTTGCTTTGCACTTCAAATTATTTATGTTATTTCGTGAACATCGTACAATCACATTCAATGAAACGAACCTGCATGTTTGCTACTAAAACAAAATATTGTATGTAATCATTTAGACTAGATCATCTAATTCTGTCTGAAATAAATCATTAGTTTCTAGTTTTAATCTCAAAAGACGAAGGTAACCCACCCGAACCAGTGGCTGTTTGCAGCAGAACCTAAATTCATAAAAGAGCGAGGATGTCGAGGCGTTGTTGGGAAGAAATTGGTTCTATTTTTTTTCATTCGTTAAGTGACAGGTAGAACACTTTTTGGATTCTATTTTCATCAAATTTTTTAAATAATTTCCGCATAAAGCCACCATACCTACCAATTGTAAAACGAAAGTTATATTCACTTCCGGTTAAACCGGAAGTGGAAAAAATACATAAAAGGCAATCGTTAGATAAAAAAGTTATTGAGAATTCCCTCTGTTGGTAAAGACCCTGCATAGTCAAAGCTCAACTCAAGCGCGATTGGTAACCGTACCACCGTTAAACATGTTTTCAAAAAAATCTCGCATGAAAAATTGCATACTTTTCAAAACATATGACAATTCGATCAATGTATGTATGTGTATCAATGTGTGTCTATGAAACAAACTAAAAATGGCCAAATTAAACATTTTCTAGAATTTCCGTTTATAAAATAAATTTTCAAATTCCCAGGTACAATTCTCGGTAGTTGATAATAATGAATCGACAAAGTAATAAATACAATGAAGGGAAATATGATTTATCGGATGGTTTGAAATAACCCGGCAGAGTTTGTTTAGGTATTAGCATTTGCATAAATCTCTATCACAGACCGACCCGCAATGCGCGGTGTAAAATGTTTTGGGAATATTACTGTCCTAGAGACTAGATCGTAAAATTTAATGTAATTTAAAAATATTTTCTCGTAAAATTAGATTTCCTGTTAATTTTGTTTTAATAGATTTTTACGCGTTTTTTAAATCAGGTATTTGTATTTTTCTTGAAGTATAGTTTAAAATTCGGATGTTCAATATCCGCGGTATTACGGATTAACCGATTTTAGCGAGCTGTACACTATGTAGTAGCTTAGTAGCTATGCAGCTAAAGAACCGTATCTAAAAGTGGTTACGCGATCTCATCTATTTAAGTGGATTAATATAGAATATTCCGCATCCCAGAATTTATGCGAAGGATAATATGTTAAAGGATTCGTTGAATTAATTCGTTGTCGCGAATTATATATGAAAAGTCTGATATTTAGTTTCACTGAAAAGCAGTCATCGAATTTCATCCAATTATTCCTTTATTTAAAATTAATTTCAAAACGATGAACACAAACTATTAGGTGTTCTTCTCCACATTTAAATTTATGTTTTTTGAAAATACATATTTTGGTTGGTCTAGTGAGAGAATATTCCATAACGGTAAATTTCGTCTCTTGTGATGAAAGTAAATATTCCAAATCAAGCTGCCGGGTGTCGTTTTTTTGTTTGCCGTTCGTCATTAATTCTAACTTTTCAGTTCTCGTAAAAAAATATACTATTATTTATTAATAATAGTTATTTATGATACAAGGACGAAAAATACATTATTTTCGAATAACTTACTGTATACTGCTTTGGAAACATTATTATTAAAAAATGAGTTTAATCGAAAATCCGGGAAAAGTGGAGCAGGTCATGAAGATATTAAACAATGCAAGTGTGTTTTGATTTCGACCAATGGAAATACAGCGTTAGTTTTGCTGCTCCGAATCAACGAAGCAATAAAATAAAAAAAAGTTAATAATGATTTTCTTAGACAGCTATTGCATTATTAGGGCCTCATGTAACCGAACAGTGCAACTCAGTGAAACCAAAATCCGATCCCATGTAGATGAGACGCTAGTAAGTTAATGAATCCTATTTCAATAAAGTACAACCATTTTAAATCATTATTATAATGCTACTTTGTACCTATCTTCCTTTATTTAATTATTACTGTTTTATCCATTTAAGTATTTTTTTATATGCCACCAGTAACATAACAATTAATACCATTAGAGGTAAATATTATCATATTTATGATAACTTTGCAATTGTTATTAGTATTAATATGAAGGTTTAATAAAAAAATCGTACCTTTGCATATTTTAATAATTTAATAGTAATAATTGTAAACTCATGAATTAAATGGATGTATTTGCGGAATTTAAGAAAACTGGAAAATTGAATCGATTAATTGAATTATTTCTTCTATAAATACATGCTTACTACTTAAAAGTCCCAGGATAATATAACTTTAGCTTAGATACCCTGTTTACAACCACTTTACTGGCGAAAAGTATCCACGATGTAGTGGTATAACACCGAAACTCACTTTAGTTTTGTTATAGTCGAGTTCTTCCAACCTTTCTAAATCAAAAGTTTGTCTGTTATAAAAAGTTTAAATGTTTTGACTATTGAGTAGGTACTATAATTCTTAGATGGCCAGAAATTATACGACTCAGGAGAATTTCTTAAGACTTCTTTCGCATTGGTGGTTTGTTCATTCCCAATCTTCAAAATAGATTATTTCTAGTAAATCTGCAGCGTGTTTGTACTTTCAAGCATCTGTTATAACTGACGTTTTGTTACTCTTTTAGCTGTTCCTTAATATTCTTTCACGGTGGATTCTCGAACATAATTTAAGTGTCCCGCCAAACTGTAGAAATTGGGTACCACATAGCACTCATTGAACTGACAATGATAGTGATCTGATATGACAATGATTTGACGACGATATGACCTCGAAGTAACGTGATTTGGAATAGTGTGCTCACTTGTATAATCAAGTATAACCATGCCGTCAGGTGAGGAAGATGTATATGCAGCTCTTACTTGGTTCAATGTAATTAATGGCGAACAAATAAAAGGTCGTTACTGAGCACATACGTAATGGAAAACAAATGTTTGCGAACATGGAGCATACCTGGGTTTTAAAGAGTTGTCGCAAGAAAAAGAAAGATTTAATTGCAGTAATCGGGAAAAGTATGATCGTATAAAACTTTTTGATTCTCTCGTAGAGGAATAAGAGTTGCATATACATCCACACAATCAAAGTTAACCTTGATTATCTAAAAGTGATCATTTTGTAACTTGGAAAAATAATTGGTTTGTAGCATCTTTTTGATGTCTTTTAGTCAATCCGTAACAGTTACCGTCACCATAGCATCCGTAGGTTAACTTATTCGCAATAGTTACCCGTATGGTAACCGGAAAAGTTGTCTTTTATGTAACCTCGAAATATAGAGTACTGAGTAAGGTCACTAGTCCTTTTTGTGACTTACTGAGGATAGCTATTGCACAATTGTGAATTGTCAATTTGGCATTTGTAAAGCATTTTGAAAAGCAGAGAGCATCGCGTCACTTGTTGCTTCGGTTTCTCTTTAGTGCGTGAGCCAGAAAGAGAGGTAAGTGAAACTTATAGTCCGGTCCTACGATTAAAGCACAAATAAGTAAAGGACTATTGGTGGGAGTGAACAGAAAGTAGTCGTACGTCGGTGGTTGTGTTTTTGTTAGACATGCATTACAGGGGACACCAGCTACTAAATTCTTACGTTATCGAATGGCCATATTACATGGGGCGATTTTTCCATGCAATCGACTGCCGCAACTGGTTGCAGCAACTAATTGCTTCGTGTAATGTATAAATTGCTCCGTAACCAGTTGCGCGGGCAACTTTTTCATTTAGAACTTGTTGTATTTTTCATGCGATTTTTTCGTGCAATCTAGTAATTTTTACTATTGCCAACCACACAAAACTAAGCAATTTACCGACGTTACGTAAAGTTATGTTTGGTTATGTTTAGTGGTGGTCACGTGTTGCTAAACCAACTAATACAGTGCCTTCATTAATGATTGATACCCACGTGACCTTTGATCCGTGGTGTCCTTGGGAGTTTCAGATTTAAATGTTGAAGTCAGGTAGGATTGGTACTCGTTGTAACTAATAAGTAACTAAAGTCACTAAAGTTACTGTCAATTTACGTACATACAATCAGTTCGGGAATTATTAGATAAAGATTTGCCAACTGTGAAAGTTGGGTTGCCTATATTTTGTGGTCACGTGGGTATCAATCATTAATGAAGGCACTGTACATACACCACACGATTCCATTACAAATAATTTGGTCTGATTATTATGCATTAGCTCATAACCTACAATTTCACGCTGTTGCTATTCAGGAATAATAATTTCCGTACAGTTGGTAGTTTTAAGTTGGAATAGAAAATCGCCTATAACCCATGCCAGCAATTGCCTCGTGTAAATAAAAGCGTGCAACTGGTTGCTGCAACCTCAAAATCATGACAGATCGCAGCAACTGACTGCAGCAACCGATTGCATCGAAAAATCGACCCATATAATGTGGGCATAACACGAAATACCCCATGGACGATCTCACCCGTCCCGCGGTCGGATTTGAAACTACCAGCGTTTCAACTTCCAGCTCAAGAGTCTCTCGACTCTACCCCCATATCAATGTTTGCAACTTAAACAGTACCCCAAATGTAACCTATAATGTGTTAAATACATACAATTTCATATGAACCGCTTGTGTTGTGTGCTGCATGTAAACAATATCTAAAGCACTTATGCATCATTTTAATTGAAATTAATATTGGAGTTTCCTTATTTTCCGCAGTTACTGCGAAGCACGGTTTGTAAAAATACTGCATCATGTTTGCAAACTGTATTACAGACTGTAGTTATTGCGGTTTATTTATGGTTTACATTACTTTTATACGATTGCGCAATTTTTAAACTATTAAACAAATTCAGCTAAGGAAATTCAGATTAAGTAATAAACTTAAAAAAAACTACTAAAAACCCAATTCATCGGTGTAATAACAATTTTGAATGTACAAACCACTCTTAATTCGAATGTAAAGTATGATCAAAAATTATTGTCATCTAGTCTGACTATGAAAGAACAAATCGCTGCCCATACAATTGGCTAGTACATATTCTTACGTCAAAATAACTGTTGACAACTGTCAGATTTGCATGTCAGTCAATATTAATGCCATCAACTTGTTCTTTTATAGCTACTTACATTAGATGAAAAGCATTTTTGATCATATTTTATTTCCTGAAATCCATTAGCTTCTACGTAAAACAGTGTATTGCTCTTAGTACAGCGATGGATATCGATCGACTAGAGCAGAGAGTAGTTATTCTGATCTATTAACATATCTTGACCTCCCTTCTTGTGTTAGCAAAGCTTTAACCAGGCTTATATAATTAATTATAAGTTGTATACAAAACAGACTGTGGGTGATCATGCATAATGTAACTTTTCAGGGTGGACCTAGTTTTCTTCATGAAAACTTGGTTTTGTGTTTTTGCCTTTGTTTTGTGGATATTGTTAATGAGAAAATTTGCCATTAACTATGAGGGCATATTCGACTTCGGTCATGTAAATACATATATTTTTTATCATAATGATAATGGATATTTTTGAAAAAGTGTTTTAAAAAATAGTGTTGACTTTCGCTGACAAAAAAAATTAATAAAGCAATTACTAAGAGACAGAAAGATAAAATAGAAAAACCTACTATAAATAGAGAAAATACTGGAAGTAATAAAATTAATGAAGAACAATAGCTCACCGGGTAGTTACCAACGTGCCGAGATGAAAATTTGCATAATAAATTACAAAACTCATATGTCGCATATAGCAAAATTAAGAAATGTACACACAAGATGATCAATAAAGAAATCTTCTCAAACCTCGGGGGAAATTACAATACTAAATACCAATTACAAATTCATGACTAAGTTTATTAAAAATAAATTACAAAAATATGCACAAGGGCTATTATATACCGTCTGGGTACTTTCAAAACCGAACATAGGGCATTGTAACTAACCTTGATATAGATTCCTGCTCGCCATTTAAACCCACAAGGATGGTAATGGTATGAATAGAACGACAAAAATACAGCGCATCTGATGGTACCAATAAATGTTAGTACTTAGTTATATTTTTCTGTAAAAAAAATTATAAAATAATGCTATTTTGAAATAATAGAGGTTGCTATGATTGTCAACTTTCTTTTATCTGTCAATTAAATTATTTGAAATCAGTCGATGTTTCTGTTACTAATATCAAATAATATGAATAACGAGTATTCAGTAGAGCAGAGAGTTTTTATAATTAAGACATTACCATCCTTGTGGGTTTAAATGGCGAGCAGGAATCTATATAAAGATCAGTTACAATGCAATTCCCCTATGTTCGGCTTTGAAAGTACCCACTCGGTATAATAGATTTTACGATATATATAAGTATGGTAACGTACCATATTAGGATACAAGATGGGAAACCCATTTAATATCGTAATATGAGAGTTACGATAAGAATATTGTACAACGTTTTATCTACTATCATAAAGTAGAATATTAAATATTTTCATGACTTTTTCTATATTTTTTCAAATAAAAGTAGTCTAATTCAGTTACAGCGAAATAACGTTTCTTTGCTAAGTTTGTTTATTTTCAAGGTTTATTTGACGTTATCGGAAACTGACTAACATCATAATGAAATCTGTAATGACACTAGTATCGTAATAAGGACTCGTAAGAAACCATTTTTTGTTTTCTAATGTCGACTGTTACTGTCTAATAGTAGATAAAATACATTAAAATAAAATAACGAAACTTCTAAATATTATGGCTTTAAATAGTAGATACAAGGGAACAAGTCCAAAAAATGCAGCTAATACAGAAGCGAAACAAATGACTCGTTAACAGTTGTTTTAAGCAATTTATGCATTAAAAGAAACACAGAAAATGGCGATTCAAGATACTATAACAAACAAAGAACTGTAGAAAATCGCCTATATGTAAAAGTGAAAATATTGTATGAAACGCATAACAAATTTGGGGGTCTATTATAGTCAATTAAAAAAAAAGTAAAATGAAATAAAAAAAAAGTATACCAAAGATAAAACAAATAGTTATTTATGCAACATATGCAGAAAGTTAGTGTTTATCGCATTAGGCGTAAAGTTGTCCACCGACACGTAAGCGGAGGTGGACAAAACGCCGTATGCGATAAACACACTTTCTGCTCGAGTTTGCATACACTATTTTTTCTACGATCGTGGTTTATTCAACCAAAATATTAAAATAAATTCAAGCATTTGTATTCAGCAGTTATTAATAAAAGAGGTTGCTCTGGTAGATGTAAACTTTACATAGCAACCATTAATAATTAACCATTAATAAACAACAAAAACTAAATACAGACGTCATTACGTTTAATTTTGTAAAAGTTGCATATTTCTATGAAAAATCAAAACATTTAAAATCGTCGACGATTTGGTCTACATATTCTATGTTGAGGACAACACTTGCAGTAAAAGATAACGTTGATCTTTGAAAATATGCGAAATTAATGGCATTTCTAAAGAGGAAATCTGTTGGATATCGTTTCTTAGCGGAAACACCGAATGAGAAATATTTAATGATGAAGGTACATTAAATACATTCAAAATTGTAATACTTAACTGTCAAATTAATGTTGCAATACGTAGTTAGGATTAGGTAATTATGAATTTGTATATCAATAAACGTGGTTCTCGCAATGTTTTTGTATTTTCTGCGCACGCACGCATGCGAATGCAATAATAGTATATTATATTATTAGGAGTAGAAAGAGTTCTTTTTGTGTTGAGCTTATATTGCGGCCGAGGCGCACGCGCCGAGGCTGTGCAAGTGAGCGAAACACAAATAAGACGTTCTACTCCGAATAATATATACTATTTTTTCTTCAAGTGTAAAAATATTCTGTTGCTGTAAATAAATATTTCCTAAAAAGTCATTTCCACAGGACAACGCTCTCCCCTCTACCAACATTGGGGGCGGAGCTATGGGCAAAATACTGCCATTGCCATGGATACGTAAACACATGATTGTACTAGTAACATTATTTTCATTTTTTGACTATTAACAAAATGACTTCCTTCTACATAGCTAGTTCTGTACAACAATACGGGTATTATGATACGCTTGAAGAAAAACTTTTTTATTGCACTCCAGTGCAATAAACACCTGCTTTTGTCACTAAAAATACAGATCAAATGTGTTACTTTGTACACGATCGTAGAAAAAAGAAATGAAGGTAGAAGGCGATAAATTTAAGGAAATAATAGCTAGTTACCTAGGATTATTGATAACAAAGCCTGGAAGTAGGGTAGAAACATAAAAGCGGTATTAGATACAAAAGGGATATAAAGCCGGCCATGCATGAACTGGCCACTTTTGTAATCTAATCTTCTGATATGATGTTTGCCTGTAAAAGACCCAATAATTGGGCACTATACATTCTAATCGCCTCAAAATTCTTGTACACAACCATTATTTCTGAAATGAGTCAATCAAGTAAGATCCACACCCGTATAAAAGGAGAAAATTTTGTTTTATGTACTTTTCTGTAATTACTGTAACCACAAGCTTTGTCACACTGGCAACCTTTTTAAGTGATAAGTGAACTGGGCAAAGATGATTCTTATTAGAGGGTGAAAAGTGTAAAATACGAAAATAACAAATTGTTTTGGCAATGTGCTATAAGAACGTGTAAGGCCGAAAATATGGACCAGAGTGTTGAAAAAGGTATATCCAGAAGTATAATTTAGAACATAATCAATCAAGAAATGGGAGTTTGTAATAATATTATTTGTTTCCCCTTTTTGTTGGTGTATATTTTATTATTTTACTCTAACAAAATGACAGTAGAAAAGGGAAAGACAACGGATGATATTACCGAAAAGCCGCCCAAAGGGAATTTTCAAATGGGCAGAGTTTAACTATATTACAAGTAAAATTTGTATTGTTGAAATCTCTACTGACTCTGCTAAAAGTATGTTGGTTGTAGGTTTGCATCAGTCATGAGCATGACTACCCTGTACGTATTTGCAATTTATCAAAACTCTACTTTCCAACGCTTTTTCCACCTTAACTACGAAACTAGGAATTTTAAGAGAAACTATTATTGTGCTAATAATTTATAAAAGATTGTTGAGCAGTTCACCAACAAAGAATAAGGAATGTGTAGTCAGTTCACGAACGAACGCATTGCTAAAAGCTAAAGTGAAATTTGGAGCATACATATTGAAGCCATAAATTCTAGAAAATATGGCATCGGAATCTTTATCATATCATAACATTGGAAGCAAGATCACTCAGAAGCGATAGTTATATTTGGTGACAAATTGATTTAAGTTTGAAGGTTGCAGGTCACATGGCGCCACACATGATGGATCATCAAATTCATAAGCGCCAACTGTGCTTTAGTATGAGCTTTACTGCATTTTTCAGATAATAATATTATAAAGTACATGTAATAAATATAAGGTTTTTCTATTATTATGAAATTTATTGTTTGCGCGAGGTTTAGTAGACCACCGTTGCAAAAACAAAACGATAAAACTGAACCAAGGCTGTACTTGAGAGTAAATGCTATCAAATATTTTATCAATATTTATGTTACTATGTAGGTAGTACTATTTTAGCTAACAATAACGTATAGCTGCTTAAATTAGTAGATTTTAGGATACGATATTAACAATAAATTTACGTATAAACGGTTTAATACATCTATCTTGTTTTCATAATTAAGCCATACACTTTGAAATATGTATATTAATTGACTTACTGCATATTATGTGAATAATAAACGTGTAGCAGCTACATAATTATTCTAAATGGTTCTACCTACAAAAAACATGTCTTAAGTACTACGTATACTTACCTACGTAGAACAGTTTGATAATACTCGATAATCAAGATAGATATTTGGTCTTACCTGAAAGAGAAAATATCTTATTAAAGCAAAGGTAATACATTGATTTTACATTAAAGTTAGCAATAGACGATAAATAGTGATTTTTGATAGTGTGGAACAAAAATCTATAAATACTTTATATAATGATCATGATTTGCAAATGGGACGGAGCGAAAGGGCTGCTAGGGCTTGGTGTGTTTCCCTTGTAAGGTAATCGTAGCGCTTCCCCAAATCTTGTGCCTCACCTATTTCGAAGATATTCCGAAAACTGGTTCTGAACCTAATAAAGGTACAGGATTTTTATCTATCCTCTATCAAGAGTTTGGTAAGTGCATGTCGACATTCCACAGATATCGCAGATCACACCTTAGAAGAAAGTGGGGAACTCTGGCCACTTGGCTATTGGAGCATATTATGTAGATAGACTTTTGTACCTCTTCTGAGGTTTTCGTTTTATTATCGCAAAGATTTCTGCCTGGAAGGTGATGAGGTGTTTAATACCTAGGACAAATTTGAGTGTGAGATATGACAACCAGGTTTAAGAAAGGACCAATCGCCCAAGAAGAACCACTGTTCCAAATGTGAATTTACTGCAGAAGTATAGGAGACCATACCATCGCTCCTCCTCTGAGGCCCGGTTTTACAATCGGTGGTTAACTTTTGTTATTAGTTTACTATTACTTGCAGGTTAACTACAGGTTTATAAAGACATGCGTTTTTCAATGCTTTTCATAGTCCTGGTAAGTCGACTTGTAAATTTTTTTTGGTTGGTCATGAATGATGTTCAAAATCCATACTAACGCGCTGTATTATCCATAATATCGCAGTGCTCTCCCGCTTTAACAGTTTGTTTTGAAAAATTTAACCTAATTTTTTTAAATTAAATTTGACAGGTACGTAATGAATTATATTTTTATAATATATTTTTTGTATGTAATTTTGTAAGTGAAATGTATTAGTGTTTATTCATACGAATATATATATATATATATAAAATGTTCAATAGAAAAATATTTTTTATTCAGCAATGGAAAATAAAAGAGCCGTGAATTTCATGCCTGAGGAAGAGGATGTTTTGGTAGGTCTAGTAGAAAAATACAAGAAAATAGTAGAAAATAAGAAAAGTGGTGCTATAAATTGGAACGAAAAAGAGAAAGCGTGGAAAAAGATAGAAAGTGAGTTTAATGCGATTGCTGGAAGGAGTTTCCGCAGTGTAAAACATTTAAAAGAAAAATACAACAACATCAAGAAAAGAACGAAGCAGAGATTTGCAACCGACAAACTCAACATTTTGAAAACGGGTGGTGGCGACTATAAACCAGTTCCAATGAGTAACATTGATTCTAAAATGCAGGCTTTATTAGGCGAGCAAGTTAGTGGAATGGCAAGCAATTTTGACACCGACAGTGAAACACCAAGTAGGAAATTATACCTATTTTAATTTATAGTTATTCAAGATACTGTTAACTGTTATTTACATTTCTGCATCGATTATATTTATGTTGTTTTTTTTCGCGATAATTTTGAGTAGGTAATTAATGTGAACATTATCACCTACAGCACCCATGTTTCGAGGTTCTGGAATAGCCCTTTAATCATTTTAGAATAAGCAAATTATAAAGAATAATTTCCAGTAACTGTGAAGTATGTAACAAACGAAGATATCCCAAAAAATGAAGATATTAGCTGTCTTGAGGTTCCTGCCGAACATCAGGAGGACGTAGTGGGTGAAGACGGTGTTGAAGAAGATACTCACAATTGGGTCAACTATACTTCCAGTGATTTGAGAAAGCCTGTTTCAAAAAATTTAAAGGTCCAGAAAGGTAGCATTAGAAACATTATAGTTACTTACATTATTCCTGATTCGTATATGGTTTTTTTTAAGCTGCAGGTATTCAAAAGACGAGGAAGGTGGAGTCCCAGAAAAAAGTGAATACGAAAAAATATGTGCCAATTCACTACGAATTAATGGAAGAAAAAATTAAATTCATCAAACTACAAAAAGAAAAATTTATGGAGGAGCATAATTTAAGAATGGAGTTATTGCAGAAAAAAATACAAATTGCGGACAATAAATTGAATAATTAATATAAAAACTGCGTTGATTATTCTAAATTTGCAAAATAATTGTTAATTAAATCATGCCGTATTCTATTGTTAGGGCCACCCCTAACATCTGCTATATTTTCAACGTCAACGTTGTTTTGTAAATTAATAGCAGCTTCTTGTTCTTCATTAACAGGCGGAACGTCCTCATTTCGTCTGCATGCAATGTTATGCAGTACTGCGGTAGCAACTATGACTGCTTCAACCGTTTCCAGTTTCACTCGCAATCCCATGGCAAGTGCTGGAAATCGCCTCTTCCAAACACCATACTGTCTCTCCACCACATTTCTTGTCCTGATCTGGGACTCATTGAAAATAGCCTCTGCCCTATTATTAACTTGCTGTAAGGGGGTAATTAAATACGGTTTGATTGGATAACCACTATCCCCCACCAGGCGACCATTTCCAAAGTGACCCATTTCAAAACAGGCAAACAATCTAGAATTTCGGAATATGTTCGAATCGTGTGCGGACCCCGGCCATCGTGCTACAATATCTCTAATTTGAAGGTTTGCGTCAGATACTGTTTGTATATTTAAAGAAAAGAACTGTTTTCGGTTGCGGAAGACTTCTGCATTGTCTCCTCCAGGTGATAGAATTTTTACATGCGTACAGTCTATTGCTCCTATACATCGGGGAAATCTAGCGATATCGTAGAATTTTTGCATTACATAGGCGACATCTTCTTGATCTGGCATCTTAACATACATTGGGCGTAAACTTGCCAATGCTCTACTGACCCTTCTTACAGCAAGAGATGCAGTGGATTTGCTAACTCCACAGAAGTCCCCTGTTGTTCTCAAAAATGATCCATTGGCATAAAAGTTTAATGTTAATAGGAATTGTTGTTGAGCTGACATACAATCATTCCTAAAATATTACCAAAAAAAACCGTTTGTATAGGTACCTATAAAGTAGTTTGTGAACTTGCCTGTTTGTAGGATGAGCAATCATCTCTTCAACTTCTTCCAAAACATTTTCAAATGTTCTAGGAGAAAGCCTAAACCGAATAAAAAAATCCTTTGCATCATACTCTTCCAATAAATTCGGTCTGTGTCTAATTATTTTTGGTCTTCTTGGTTCTTCATCACTGCTATATGCATTTACGTCGTACATATCCATGTTTTTAAATACGCAAGTATTCGTAATTAATTATTTTATAATATATCAAAAAATAAGTTTTGATTAATTTACTTATGTCAAACTCTTAACTGAAAGTTAACCCATACATATGGTGTTGGTAAGTTTGACTACTAGTTAACTCCGACTTTGAAGATAACCAACAATTGTAAAACAGAATTTTACTGTTAACCAACAACTTGCAAGTTAACCACCGATTGTAAAACCGGGCCTGAGGGTGATAGCCCAAATTCTGAGAGAATACAAACGTCTATCCAATATAATATTCAAACACACCTGTTTCTACCGAAACGAACGTTGATCACGACCGACAACCAGAGTGATTTTCGCGAAAATATTTATTTCGCAGGACCGTGTTGTACCATGTACCTACCAGCTTTGCTGATACATTATGTAAGTTTGATTTACAAACCTCGGGCTGGTACCAAATCAAACATGCTGATGCTGTTATAACTTTTAACCTAACTAGTGTGGTATATAAAATAATGTAAAGTGGAAAAAAATGCTTACACAAATAATTCTGTAAATTCGATCATGCGAAAAATGTTATACGGCACGTATACTTACAACATAATTCAAAAATATTCCCGATCTGCTGTAATGCACTTAGCAACCGTGTACCGTAATATACTAACTTTGAAAAACATGTACCTACTATAATAATTTGCTTTCCTACAAAGAACCGAGAATCATTCAAATTTGTTCTATACTGTATTTGTCTAAACCCTCCCCAATTACTAGCATTTTTGATTAATTTATTAGATACAATATGAAACAAAATTAATTATTTATAGCCGTTAAATTATACTCTACTTTAGACAACGTTCGTATGTGCTGTATGTGACGTGACATTTTAATAAAAAAAATTATTTTGCAAATACCACATTTAATCTAATTCGAAGTTTAGTAGGTAGCGAACTTTTTAGCAGTATCAGCCTTCTTGTTTATCCTGCTCCTCGCCAGGTTTAAAAAATGAGTAAATCCATTGTGCTGCGTTTCATTTGGTCTTGGCAGCAATTAATCATAGTACGGCTTGGTTACGCCTCAGTAATGAATCAAAATGTCTAAAGTCAATGGAATAAATAATATCTGCTGGTGGGACGGAAATGCAAATGTCATATTTAACTAAATGATTGCGTTCTTCACTGTAGAAATATTTTCATTTAAATAATGATATCAAACTTAAGAGTCAAAACCAGGTCAAAACATTCAAGAATAAATGATAATTAGTTTTTCTAGATAATTTAATATTCACATTGTTTTCAAATTTCTTCCAGTAAAGTATATATTCTAAAAATACGGTGAAAATATGCGTTGAAATGTAAAGCCTGTATTACTATATAGAGAATTTTTGTGCACTGTACTTATGTCTTATGTTGCTTAACAAAGACGTTAGCGTTAGCGTTACCGCACTAATTAACGTATTTGAGTTTTTGAGCGCTATACGCTAGAGCATAATAACGCTATCAGTAACGTCTTTGCTAGGCAACATGCTGCTTTACCAAGCAACATATTGTTTTGCTTAGCAAAGACATTAGCGTTAGCGTTACCGGACCCTTAGCGTACAGTGCGCAAAAACTCTCCATCGCATCAAAAGCTATCTTTAATAAAACCGCCAACGGATGATATTTACGACGGCAATGATCGAAGGCTATGAAAATTAATTCTTATCTCTTTAAGTGAATGCAGTTCAAACAGAAATTTTAATATTAACCAATTTACTATCAACAAAAGAATGCAAATAATGTGATTTTTTTTTTATGAAATATTCAAGATATATTCACAGCCAGACTAATCATCTCCGGCGGCCTATTTACAAAACAAAACATTTTTCAGTAAGTACGTATTCATCCTACGTTCTGAACTAAAACATAAGAGAGGGAAGTAAACTGAGTGTGAACATTTTGAAAGTAATGAGAAATGTTGGTGCTTCTTTAACATTTTGCCTTTTTTATTACTCATTTTTTCAATATAAATGTAAATTCGAAAGAACTAGTCATGAAAATAATGTTGGTGCTAATGGCAGAAGTAAATAGAATTTCAATTAAGCGAGCGCATTGCTTAATTGCTTCCATTGTAACGATTCCAATCTTGTGAACTGCCAATTATTTCTTTGCGCGTAGAATACTAAACAACTATTTAAATATGTTCCAGTGGAATATAAAAAATATAATTCCAGTAGTTTAAAGGAAAATAATCAAAACAATAATCAATGCACCACTAATTGGATGCTAATTTCCGTTATAAACTGGTTATTTATTAAAGTCTAAATTAATTGTATAAAAAGGTCGTTTAGGTGGCATTAGTAGGTACTCGCATAATTATATAAGACTAATTATGCAATCGCAGTGTTAATTTTCGCGCTGTTTTTAGCCGTCTTGCTGTAACAACTTTATAAATATTTAAATTGACAATTTTTCAGGGAATATTAAAGAAACAAAATCAACGGGAAATTGCCCTGGGTATTCACCTATCCATGTTGATTAGAAACCTTTACAGAAAGTTCTCAACAGTTTTTCCGATTAATAAGCAAGTAGTAAGTGGTGTAAGTACATATAGTACAACAGGTATTCTTTATTGTTACTTGCAATGCCATGAAAACATAATGTAATGTATGGATATCAAAAATAAAATGTAAGACCCACTATATAGGATATAGAAATTCGCTACTTTATAGGTACCTACTATACAATCCTTGGAGATCATGGTATGGAAATACAACAAAATTCTATACCATAAAACCTTTAGGAAATCTGGAAATCTAGACGCGTTTCTGGAACTAAATTTTCATCTTCAATAAAAATAAAATAGTAAAACACTTAGCTTGGAGCTAATCTGTTTATTGGGAATACTGCCATTATCTGACTTCATAAGGGTGTTTTTCTTTTTGATAGTAAGTGTAGGTACTTTGATATGCATTTAATTAATTTGTTGAAGAGATTGCCTTTACAAAGTTTAAATAATTCGTTTTAAAGTTATGTTTCGTTGCAAAAGTGTGTTGGGCAATGCTTTTTCTTACTCGTCTTTAAGTTTATCATTCGGATTTTCTAGAAAATAATGTTGAATGTTTGTATTAATAGGAAATATGGAAATTTTGCTTAGGCCGTTAGTGACCTGATGAACAGGAATTTTTATGAATGTTTGTGTCGACGTTGGCTAAAGTTGAATAACTACGAATACTATTTAACTTGTTTATTACCAACATGTTAAAAATAAATTACTGTATTTGTTGAGAATTAATCAATTGATTTATTAAATTTTGGAATTTGAAATTTTATGGCCTCTTTCATTAAATAAATAGAATAATATTTGGGTAATTATGTTTAATATTTGAAATTAATTTAAAATGAAAATTATTTTAGAATGGTGAGGGTTATTGATGATGCAGTTATTATCATGAATAATTATAAAATGAAAAACTAAAAACCATGTCACTGATTAATTTAGTACGTCGCATACGGAAAGTTGTAATTTAAGTTGAATTGGATAACTACAAGAGTAATAAATGTACAAATTAATTTTATTACTTATGGAATTCTTTATTGTGAATGAAATAAATACAAGGAGAAAAAGAGTCAATTAAAGTTAAGTTAAATTAACTAAACCCAAGCATCTTTCTTTATACAGATAAGTGAATAACAATAGTAAAGATTAACCAGGATTTATATTTTATTAAATTATTTTTTCTTCAAGCGTATCATAATATCCGTATTGTTGTACAGAACTGGCTATGTAGAAGGAAGTCATTTTGTTGATAGTCAAAAAATGAAAATAATGTTACTAGTACAATAATGTGTTTACGTATCCATGACAACGGCAGTATTTTGGCCATAGCTCCGCCCTCAAGGTTGGTAGAAGGGAGAGCGTTGTCCTGTCGAAATGACTTTTTAGGAAATATTTATTTACAGCAACAGAATATTTTTACACTTGAAGAAAAAATAGTATATATTATTCGGAGTAGAACGTCTTATTTGTGTTTCGCTTACTTGCACAGCCTCGGCGCGTGCGCCTCGGCCGCAATATGAGCTCAACACAAAAAGAACTCTTTCTACTCCTAATAATATAATATACTATTGTTAATCCGTTTACACCCTACTGCACCGGTTATATTTAAATAATAAGTGTCCCTTAAAAGCTAAATTGACATGGATAAAATCCTTGTAACAATTTATTATATCGATGGGAATATTGGATACGAATTGTTACAGTTGACTATTGGTTAGCTTAACAAGGAGTTATTTTAACTAGGGATTGATAAATCGACCTTAAATCATGTAAACAGAATTGGAAGGATTTTGTAGAAATCAACGAAGAGTGCTATGTTTCTTCCACACAATGGGATGAGGAGTTAAACAAAAAACAAAAGGCTCAAAGTCAATCCCATGAAAGTTTTAATAATTAAAACTCTAACTGAGTTCATCTTCAGGCCTTAATACCATAAACTAAAATACAAAAGGGACCTAATAAATTACAATATGCAAAGGTTTAAAAAGAACTTACCTAATGTTGAATTGTAACAAATTAACGAACAATTGTTGTGGTTCTTGCCCTTGTTTTTATATAGGTCAAACAGGTAGAAATTTTCGAAAACGTTTTTCCGAACATTTTGCTCTAATCAATTCTAATAATTTGTCCTTTTCTCCTACTCATTCCAAATCATCCTTTGCTAATTATATTTTATCTCATAATCATTCCTTTAATATTAATTCAGATTTTGAGATACTTCATTTTCATAGTAAAAGCAGATATTTTGGAAATCTCTGAAGTAGTTAAACATAATAATAGTCTTTGCCTTAATGAAATCACAGATTTCGATGATTATATCACTCATATATTATAGACGAATAAGAATTAAGAATTTTTTAAAAATTCGATTTGGTGCTTCGGCTTCCTATTGGCTGCGGTATCTGTAGCAACCGTAAATAACAATAATTGATTTTTTTAATAAATTAATTTCAGACTGACATTTTGAGTTTGAAAATAGGTTAAATACCAAAATTAACTTTAAAATTCGTGATATAATCGTGACAAATATCATTCGATCACCTCCGTATATTCTATACTTTATTTTTTCTAACCACGGCCTGGATGTAAACAAAACCATGTGACAATTTAATTTCATGAAAATTGAATGTCATATCTGTATTTGAAAATTTAAGAATGAAGCCACATTGATTACATTGTAATCCCTGAGAAAGAGAGTCGCATGTAACAAAGAATGAATTTAAGTGACGGGATGACAATGTAGATTGATCATTATCTATTAATAAATAGAAATACAGGGGACTTAAAGTTGCAGAAACATAAGCTACAGAATATTAATCGATTGCAAAAACCTGTAACAGAAAAGTTGGACTACTTAAGAGTTTTATTGGTTTGCTTTATTATTCTTCATCAAAAAATATTTAATTATATTTATATTCAATGAATGTTAAATTCACATTTTGCCTCTTAGCGCGATTTTAATATGTGTTTATTCTTAAAATTACTAAAATACCTGTTTGGAAGAGTTAAGTTGCCAAGATATCCTCAATATAATAGGTACTACCTTGTCTTACTCTGAAATGCTGCACTTATTTTATTTCTATAGACAGGGGTATGTTAGTTATCCATTGTAACAAAGGGTTAACATTTACAATATACAAGCCAATAACAAGAATCCAACATAATCCTAAGTAACCCTAAACGCACCTAGAAACTTACACGAGGTATATCCTGTTAATCGCCTGGGCTAACCACCAGTTCTTTGAGATTATTATTGATTGTAGTCAGGTTTCCACATAAACGTTCATAATTTTGGAAACAAACATTCAAGATACACGTCTGCATTAACATACATCAATTCTTCACTATAGCGGCGCTGTACGTTTGTTTCAGCCATAGCTTACTGCTGAACTATTCTTGTATTATTTCAGTGTTCGGGTCTTTATGTACAAAATGCAACTATTTATTTATAAACTAAATACTCCGGAAAAATTTGCCTTCTAATGATGTAGCAACCACTATACCCAACAGATATGGCTAAACATCTCCCCACAAAACGGGCAATACCTACTTATTAAAAAATTTCTATTATAGTCGCATATTTCAAAACCCCGTAAAACAGGCAATCACTGACATTTGACCGTTGACTTGATTTGCTATCTGGTATTCTAAATTATAATTTGTAGCGTGTGAAACTGGTTTTTGTGTACCAAAATTTCGTCGGGAGGAGCTTTATCTGTTGGGTACGTAGACCATAGTTGAATATGTTGTGGTAGCATATAATGATACCGGTGAAGCAGGCAATACCTGATACTCCATTAGGAGTATCAGGTATTGCTGTTCTTTATCATAGAAAATTCTTCATCATACAATAGTATATATTATGAAGAAAAAAAATATTACTTATTGGCATATAAGCAGAATTTATTAGTTACTGTTTAGTTTTTCTTATACACTGTTTTCTGCTCTTACTCACTTATGTCATATATCTACTGCATTGAATTGAATTTTAATAGGAATATTCAGAGTTACAACACCAACACAAATACCAATTTGTGGGGGTCGGAATGCTACATAAAATACATGCCGCCATAATCCACAAACTGTTTGTAAGTTTCTGAAACCAGTTAAATTCACTAATAATACCAATTCCCAGGCAATGTAATATTGTAACGACGGAACATTGTATACCAGTAATAAATTACTCAATAATTGAATTGATTCTCAATAATGAATCAACATGACGTTCTAAATCTAATAAGTTTCCAAATGTTTTCGTCTACATAATATAATCAATCAGAAGCATAAAGAATTTTTTTTTTCTAATACTACTTCAGAATAGTGACCTTCTTGTATAGTTTTCAGTTATAGAATTTCTATATTCTGCAACACTTCGACTATACTCTTTGTTTTCTCTTCCAGGCTTGGTCTATTTAATAAAATTCTCTCTAAAATCGTCTAATATCCCACAATCCTGTTGCGTGAATAATTATTATCTTATGATTTACGAATCTATATGAGATTATAGTTGGGATTATAAAACGGACCATATATTTCCATTTGAGCTATAGTAACAGCTTATTGAATGATCCATCCCACCTCTTTTTACATCATGTTGTTCCTTGTGTGAGGTATTGAGGAGATCATTAGGGAATGTTTGGATTATTTCAGGGTGTTCATGCCTCTATTATAGATTTAACAGCTCATTCGTGGTTCTTATTTACTCTATTCCTTGATTTCCCGGTTATGTTGTCCCGTCTTTTGAATCCGGATAGTGGATTTGACATACCATTTCCGTTATGTGCGCCGCTTCATAACTAAAGCTTGGCTCGTGTGCAGCAGTATAAGCATTGACTGTATAAGGAAGTTCAAACTGTACATTCAAGTGACGAATTGTTGCATTTATCTACTGTATGAAGTAGACTATAACATGCTAGCTAGTTAAGCAGAAAATAGCGTAAGTAGAAACAAAACCTAACTGTATAAATATATAATTTTACGTTAGTATTTGATCTTATATTCTGTGTACGATTAATTTCTTTCTTTGCTGAATGAAACTTTTAAGACACGGTCATCGAAAGCATAGAAAAAGTTTGAGTATTTGATGAAAATGGATGAGCAGAGGTGTTCCGAAAGAATATTTACCTACATGAACATCACCGGAGAGTAGAGTTTTCGAAAAGGAAGATGCCTTTGACAAAGACCAACGGAGAGTAGGGCCGTAGAAGCCCGTAGCATAGTAAGAACGGTATTACGAGTATAAGCGAGTAGACGATCTATTGTATAATTTTATATTAATGGGGATTGGCAACTTGATAACCTACGAGTCAGCAAAGATAACCGTATTCAAGAACTAACCTAACACACATTAACAAAGGTCTTTTACTAAGGTACAACAGATTAGTCTCAACAAAGAACTAATTTATTGCCAAAATAAACAGCTTGTTGTATTTTAGCTGTATACAAGCTTTATATTTAAAGTCTGTGTGCATTGATTACTAAATGCATTCATCATGTTCTATTAAAATATAATATACACTTATGAAATGATGCTATGTTTGTATTATATGCCTAATTGAATTCCTTTTAGTTTAGTTTATGTCAAATCATGCTACGAACTGTTTCGAAGTTTATATAAACTCTTTGTACGATTCGCTTCGCAGTTTATGTAGAGCATGTATTAAACTCCGGTTTTCCACTTATATTAAAAATAAATGCTTTTTAAAAAAGTATATAGAACATTGCGTTTCTTTACTGAATAACAATAGCAATATATACCTGCTAAGTTGCTTCAACAAGAGCTCCAGGGTGAAGAAAAGTGTTAACGCTGTATAAGATTACCCCATAAGAATTACATTACCCTATGCTCCCTACAGTGACTTTGATCTCTGCTACGGATTATATTTGAACTATTTCTACATTTCATTCTATCTTACTTAAATTTTAATTACAAAGTAACATTCTTTCTAATTCCATTTTAAGTATCACTACCAGTTCCTAACAGGTGCAATATCTATTGCATGTTAAATCATTATAAAATATTTTACAGGAATAGAAACAAGGTTGTAAAAATGAAACATACAAGGTCGGTTGATACATCCGACACTTTTACTTACTCATCTACACTAAATATGCGAATAGCATAATAATGCAATTCAAATAAAACTAAATGTACAGAATGGCCATGATATAAATTGTATGTCTTTACTTAACCCACAAAAATTTTAACAATAAATACGAAAACTAATGCTAACAATAGAAAAATGAAATGCATTTTCAACAGAGTTTTTATATTAATATTCCGTAGGTATATATCCGTTGATCTTTTTATGAACATGCCAAATACAGATCAATAAAAAATGAACATTCCGCACGCATTTTCAATTGGTTGGCTTTTTAAATTATAATTTTTAGACATTCGCATTTTATCTTTGGAATACCTTGTTACTGAAGTCTAAAGCTTGTTGTGGACTACTTTTATTTTTAAAGGTCAACCCTTATGTTTTTTGAGCATATGGTACCGACGGGGTATGTTCTAGTTGCGTCCGGCGGTTATTTTATACTCCGGGTTCGAAATGAGCTGTGTGATGGGTACAGGTAAGTTGCGTGCAATGCGGTAGTGCCATTGCAAGATTTAGGGAAGTGGGTCCCTAGATTACTGTTTTGGGAAGCATAAGCAATATTAATAATCTAATTTTGTTTTAAAAGAAAAAAGTTTAAAAATTTTTAAACATTTAATTTTTTTATAACAAAATACGTCAAATGACTGGGTAAGTTTTAAATGGGCAATGTTACCAACGGTACTAGAGTTCCTGGTAAGGATTAGACTGAACATTTTTCACCCGGACGCAATTAACCCCTGGAATATCAGGGTGTATCAACCTCGCCTGCAACTACTATGCACCGTACCTACTAAACGATAATAAATAGAAATAAAATGAGAGACGATACATTAATTTGAAAAATAAAATCTAATTACACAGACTTATTTTTTTTTCATTTTACGACATGACACGGTCGCGGTAGCTTGAAAAGTAAGTAGTCATTAGAGCAGTAAGAAAATTAAAAATTTAAACCACTGTCGTTTGGCGGAAGCGTTCCCTGCAAACCAGAAAGCAGACGAAATCGATATATGCATACCGTTTCCTACAATTTGTATTTCAAGAAAAATACATAAATTTCGTCGTGTTGCATTTGATGAGAACAACTGCCTTACAAAGAAAAAATCCGAGGACGAAACCTCTCCTAAATCCTCAATAAATCACAAATTGTAAACCCCCTTAGACGTCTGTGTAGGTTGCTATAAAATAAATTGACGACATTACAGCCAACAGCTTTTATGTACATTTTATTTGAAAGGACAGCATATGACACAATGTGTTAGTATACGTACGAATACTCCTAACACATTAGCAGTGAAAAATTACGTTTCTTGTCAGAATGTAATTGTATTCCCACATTCTGGACTATAACAATTTAACAATGTGACAACACAACACCTGATGCGGCTTCAGATCACAATTATATACGATTCAAGCGGTGTAATCAAAAGATTGTTTCTGCAATATAAAGGACAGGCGCGTTTGGCTTATATCATTTCATTACTGTCTAACACTACACATCACGTTTAGTTCTCTATTTTTGAGCTACACAGAAGTCTGAAGGCATACAAGAGGCTGACAAGGTGGGAGATCTCATATTTTCCTCGTTAGTCCTGTGTTTCAAAGGAAGTTCTGACTTTTATCTTTACCTACAGGTTATCTTCTCTATACTACGTAATTTGGATGCGAGGAGACCGAGTTAAAAACTCAAAAGTTCATAAATGGCAGAGTAATGACAAAATGAAAGCTCCTCTTACGCCCAAGTGTACTCGATATCCGCGCTGTGATCGATATTAATATACACTCATTTACGACATTGTAGGGTAAAAGTAAAGAAAAATAGCGACACAAACAGTCTTTTGTTTTTCTCTAAAGGGGTACCTAACATGGCTGTAGCGTAAAAAGAAACACATATGCTGTAGTAGTAATGTGGTATTGATTACTTTGTAAGAAATGCTTTTAACAGTTTTAAGGCAAACTATCGTGCCTTCAAATAAGAACTCATTTGAGGTTGATTGTTTTAAATTGGCAATACAAACTTTAATAAGTTGACTATAAGAATAACAACTGGCACAACTAGTTGCATGTTGGTAACTTTAATAATAAGATCACAGTCTACCCTAAATGAGTTTTTTAAGGCACAGTACTACATGTAACTGTGTAAATATTGTAAAACCTTCACTAAATTAACAAAGTTTGAGCAGTACTTGTAAATGAGCATACGTGATAATACTAGTCCAAATTGAATTCTAACTTGACCTACATTTTCCCATTTCCCTCTTCTATCTGAATTGATTTAATTCTTTATGATACTAAGTACAATCAGAGCACAATCTATATTCTCTATAATTACTAAGCATTTATTAAGAATTTACTGAAAAAATGCGTTAGGTCGACGCCTAAAATATTTATGCTCTTAAAAACTTCCGAACTCTCAGAATACCTCGTCATGTTTTCGCATAAACTGAGATTGCATTGGCAAAAGTGGCTTTGTTGGAAAGTTCTTCCTTGGCGCGCGTTGATTTAGTCGGGACACGGTTTCTTGGTATGGAGAATCAATATAACCGCATAATGCGCAACGGGGAACATCAATAACAAACATCAACGTAAAAGAAGAGGGACTATACCTACACCTCCGCTTCAGATAAAATTAGCCAAAATCGGTATACGTCCTATAATTTAAAACGTAAATGTTTAGACGTTTCAGTTGTTTGGATGAATACGTAATAATGTATTCCATAAATTATATTTAATTTTAAACGTGCAGAAAAGAATTATTTGAAATCTACGTCGGGTATTACCTACATTCCTTGTATCTTCCCACTTGACATAAATCAGAACAAATTAATGTGTGAATATATCAACCAGTTTTAAGAAATTTCTGAAACCTTTCCTTGTTAAAACAATGGATATGAACTTAACTGATATTCCTACAGAAAATTTAAGTAGTAATAGTAATAATGTTATCGCAAGTAAGAACCCCCTTATGCAATAACATTCCAAAAGTCGCGAGTAGTGAGTTAGTACCTATCGTAATTCACCAACAGAGGTGCTATTTATGTTGAATTAATTTTAGCTAAAGAGATGTTTGCTGTGTTTCGAACTTATTGCTTTATTAGAAGAAAAATAATTTTACTTTACTGGCAAACAAATATTAACCCTTTAAAAAAGTATTTGTATCATTAAATACATTGACTTTGCAAAAGTATCTACTTGTCGAGACACCGTTAGACACCATTGCTCAACAGCAATGATCCGGAACGGATCCAGTAGCTTCGGTAGATAGATGAACCATGGTAGTCACGGCTAATCATCAAGATCCTTCGTTAGTTAGCATCAGCAACTATTTTAGAAAAGGTTCTAGAAGATCTGACTTATAAAATAATATTGTACAACAGTTATTACATCTTTATCTTGATTACGTTACTTATTTTTCAGTTATTAGAGAGTTTTTGAGCACCGTACGTTAGAGTACGGTAACGCTAACACTAACGTCTTTGCTAAGCAAAACAATATGTTGCTTAGCAAAGGAGTATGTTGCCTAGCAAAGACGTTATCGTTAGCGTTAGCGTACTCTAGCGGATAGTGCTCTAAAACTCTCTACTATACATAGTTTGGGTTAGGTTAGTTTACATTAGGTCAATTTAGGGTAGCTTGCTTTATATTAAGTTGGTTGAGATTAATTATAGATAAATCAGATAAGATAAATAATATTAGTATAAGTTAAAGCTAAGGATGTTTAAACAACAAAATTAAGAGAGGGGGTTTGTTCTAAATTGTTTAATTTTTGATTACTACTTTTGCATTTAGCTTTTAAGAAGGCAGTGATTATTTCTTCACTAATTAGAAACGAACACGAACACGAACACGATGTTCATTTTTCAACGATTTAATAAAATTAATTACATTTTTTCTCATTAATATTACTCTTTCCGAAGAAATTCTCCATTTTTAAGATTAAAACGGCGGTTGCGTTCGCTCAGCGTATTGTTAGGAATAATCAAGCGGCTAGACGACTGTTGCTTTGTCTGAATAAGTTAAAAGCTACTCCAACCACAGATGTGAAGTGAATGTCTGTGCTTTTTAGAAGAGGGGGGCATATGATCATAGCAGTTGGTTTCCCCTGCAAATGTATAGGTTTAAAAAACGATTTACAGGTTAGCTTTAATCGACTTGACCTTGTTAGATCTAAGAATGGACACAAAAAATGACACACACGACAATTAGTTGCTGAAATTAGTTCACAAGAGCGCCTCACACGTCAACTATAGAAGCGACGAAATGTGAAATGGACCAATATATAATATGGCACTTGTGTCGTTTGTTCTCGTCCATATTTTCCGAATTCCACTAAATCTACATACTTGCTGCAACTACCATTAGTCGGCAAAAGAGTTTTTCCACAACCGTCTTAAAAGTCATCACTTTTAATATCAAAAACTGACATTGAAATTGATGTTTTTGTTACTAGTACAAAAAAGTGTGTGTTGCTAGGCAACACTTTTAGTTCCTTGGATTAAAAGTACTTTTACTTCCTAGGAACTTTTACTTTTAACATTTTTGGTTAAGATTTGTTATGTGAATAACATTTATTTCAGAAAACACTACAGAGATATTAAATTTAGTGTTGCCTTCACCACTGAATAGAAGAGAGTAGACGCCTTCATTTTACTGGACAATTCGGAAAAGTATGGTAATAATACGCTCTCCGTGTACTTTCCTAAACTAATTTGACAACACGTTGGCAAAATGGTTTACCCTGCTAATTTTAATGAAACCTACATAACTAATCTATAAGCACATAAGTTGCGTATTCCTATATCAAAAACTAGATCCAATATAGTCAACGACTACAGTCACAAGTTAACCTAACCTGTCAACAGATTTTATCAACTTCTTCTTGTGGTTCTTCTTTGGCAATTACCTTATACCATAAGATGTCGAATCTTCAACAATTTAACTCGTAAAAGTTAGAAATTTCTGAAGAAATGGAACGGCCGAAGGTAACCGTATGTTTCAGCAGGATGGTGCACCGTGCCATATGTGTGTGTAGGATGTATAATCTGTTAAGGCAATCACTTACGAATTATTTTCAGATTGTTGCTTTTTTTATGTTTATTTAACGTTGGTCTCCTTTTGCTGCTATGACCGTAACATCAACAAACCAGGAAATTCTGAGAATTCCTGTTTTTGTGCTGTAGTTTTACATCTCTTCTGAAAGATGGTGTTTGCATCGGATTCAACTTGTTCAATTCTATACGGTCGCCCTCGATCCGGCATTTCTTGCGAGGAGATCTCAATATCTTTGCTCAAAACCAGCCAATTATTACCAACAATGAATTGAAGTCAGTCAACTGCGATATAAAATTATCAAGGCGGATTTTGTTTGCGGAGTTTGAATTTAAACAAGTCATAAATAATATAAATCAAATTTATCGTTTATAATAGAGCACGTTGTTTACTTACAATTAACGGAATATTACTGTTGGTTCAAGAGTAATAAAATTTACAAACAATGGAATAGTAACATCTAGATGTTATTCACGTAATTTGAATGCCATAAAGCCGGGTTATATCTAAATTATTGCAATACGAAAATTCGTTACCGACAAAGCGTAATGGCGATGGAACATTATATACCGTCAAGCGCATTATTACGACAAGCTGTCTCAGTGACTATTACCATCAGTCACCCCGTCGTCTTCCATTTGTCAAGAGTACAAATTACAAAAACCACGCCAGAATACTTAACAACACAAAGTTTGTGACTGACATAAACTTCTCTTTGTTGATTTAAAGTGCCAAGGATGCTAGTATTATCAATGCCTCCTTTAACGGTAACGCCTTGGAATTATTTTAACATTTCAAGCTTGAGAAAGACGTCTACAACTTTTAGCACACGCTCAACAATTCAAAATTGTATAGAGGTACAATAAAAGCTATTTTTCTTCAGCTTGTATAGGAACTGTGCAATATCAGTCAGATTAATGTATAGTCTCAAATCATCGCATTTTCTCACTTGAGAAAGTTCAGTAAAGCGTATAAAATTATGTTATTCCCATAGTCTTGATAACGACCATTGCGGAAATTTCTAAAGGATATATGTAAATATTGGCAAGATATCAAGAATAAGATGAAGAAAGCAGCAGACCAATTTACATCATCAGCTGCTAAACTGTTTAACATCGAATTTTATAAAAAAAAAACTTAATTTATTATTTAGTACATTTACTAAATACGAAAGGAATGTTAGAAATACAGTGCCTTCATTAATGATTGATACCCACGTGACCACAAAATATAGGCAACCCAACTTACACAATTGGTAAACCTTTATCCAATAATTCCCTAACTGATTGTTTGTACGTAAATTGACAGTAACTTTAGTAACTTTAGTGACTTTAGTTACCTAGTTTAGTTACAACGAGTACCAATCCTATCTGACTTCAACATTTAAATCTGAAACTCCCAAGGACACCACGGATCAAAGGTCACGTGGGTATCAATCATTAATGAAGGCACGGTATAAACCAACAGGTGCACTCATTGTTCTTATGCAAAATGATTAGCAAAAAAACTCGTTTGTCTTTTTGAGTGTCATTACCGACTATTATGTTGAATACGAACCAGATGTACCTACGTACCTTTTAAAAATAACACCACAGAATAAAAAGTTTTATTTTTCAATTTTGCATTTGAGTCTTAAGAAATAGAATTGCTGCTACTTTAATTAATTTATACCAAACCTGGATTTCTTCGTGCTATTCTGTATGCAGATTTGAAATTTACAGAGTATTTCTAAAATATACAGAAGAAACTACTAACATAAGAATATTTTTCATTAAAGAAGCAAAGAACTTCTTTTGAAGAATAAAACATGCAGTAGTAGCACAACCTTTAATTTCAGGGCACGTACTGCAATTATAATTTTGGCACTAGAGTGGATGCTTTCAGCTGCGATGCCCCTAATTACCTTTAAACAGAGATTATCTTGAACTCTGCAGCCACAGTGCTCATTTCGAAGTTTATAAGCAAGTTACGTATGAAGTGTAGAACCCATCTACGGTACGGATAACAACGTTTTGTACCTATATAAAAGCTATGTTTGAGGGTGAGTGAAAAGTTAGGTCGTAACCCAATTTGCAACGTAGAAATAAACTACCAGAAGAGCATGCATTTATTAATGAAGAATTCAAGTATTTATACCTGCTCCCCGCAGAATAAAACATTACACAATGTAGAATATTTACTCTAATGTAATTCTTATAATAAATGGTCTACAGACTCTTTAGCACTGAAGTAGGTACTCGTACTAGTAATCCTTGTCATTTTGAACAACTCGTGTATTACAATAAAGTAATCCGTTGAATTCGTATATTAGGTGACACTGAACTTGGACAATGTTTGGAAAAAATTGTGTTACTAACAAAATAGTTCTCAGTTCTCATGTGTTTTAAGTTAGAAAAGTACGAAATAGTTCAATGCCGATGCGAGGTTACATGTTAAACAATAATGTATAACAAATAATCCATTGAGGTCGGCGCGGCGGTGGCGTAGCATGCAATGCCATTATAATTAAATTCGGACTTAGGCTATAACGCCTACAAAATGAGAAAATTTCTACAAGAAATTGTGCCAAGATTAAACCAAAAATAAGGCAATTTCCATAAATTAACTACAGACCTTTTATGTATGCACAAACTTGAAGACATTTACCCCCAGGGATTTAGTATAAATATGTAAGGCGTGTAACGGGAGCTTACTTTAGGCAAACAATAAAATATATACAGCACCTATAGGTTGGCTCTATAATATGTACTGTACCTATATGATTTCATTTTACGACAGACCGACAAACATGATATCGACTGTATCCACATTACTTTGAAGTATTTCCAGATGAACATTTTTTATAAGAGCCATGATGATTTTCTTACATGTTTGTTAATTAATTATTTTTACAGTAGTAAACCTGAAAATTACTTACAAAAGAGAAAAACCTCTTCACTCGAAACTCTACTAAGCGCCGTGAAATGATTTTCTTACATTTTTGTTAATTAATTTTTTTACAGTAGTAAATCTGAAAATTACTAGCAAAAGCGAAAAACCTCTTCACTATTGTAGCGAAACTCTACTTGCAATCTCAGTTTTAAGAGTATGTCTTTTATTTTTTACAGAAAACTATATGAGTATAAGCTGGAGGTAACAGAACAACTTCGTATTCAGTTATGTAAACTCTAAAATTCCTTTGGTAAACCTTTTACCGGAAACTCATAAATGAATAAATCAACATGCACTGATAATTAAATCTGGGAACACGGAGCTGGAGATAAAACTTGGAAAGAATTCATTAAAATTTATGAGAACCAATAAACAAGTTTTATATTCGTATTGGGAAAAGTACAGAGTAGATATTTAAAAATTCATTTCTGTCAAGTCAGAAGCTGGCGGATATTTAATATCCTTTAAAGAATGCAATTCCTTCCAATTTAAAATGTCATTAAATGCAGAACTTCTAATTAAATAAAGTATAAAATTTCGTTACCAGGGATTTGTAAATAGGTCAAATCAATTTAGGAATTAATTTGTCGTTTTCGTAGAAACTCTGCTACAAAATAAATGCCAACAAAACCTTCTCCATTATACTTTGTCCAACAGATTCACTTGGAACATCGCATAATTGATTGTGTAGTTTTTACAGGAGCAAAATTTACATCTTTCGTGCGTGCTGCAGAAATTACAGAATTAAATCATGGCTAGTAGAGATGTGAAAATTTTAGATAATAGAATAAATTGTTTAAATACTTCATTGCGGTAAAAGAGCACAAAAGAGCCTTTGACAGATCTTGAATTTAATTTATTTTTGGTGCAAGTCCTTGCTAATATTAATTACCGGTAATGTAATGGTCTCCTTATCTTAGAAAAAAGTAACTTAAGTTGCATAACTAACATGGCGTTATTTTTATATGTTTATAGGTAATATAATTCTGTGCAAAAATGGTATTCTTCTTTTTGTTTGTACGACTGATCCTTATTCTGGCAACAAAATCGATTTTAACATGTCTCATCGTTATTTACAAACTTTGGACGTCATAAAATAATAGGGATTTTATACCAACAATGCCCCCTTTTTTTCAAATTCATTGCGCTGGCTAGGCATTAGCAGAGGGAACAGTTTTACCCGTTCCGCAGCGGATTTCAACCACCAACGTTTGCAATCGCAGCTTAAAAAGGCTCCAATCTACCGCCGCGCTGCATCTGTTCCAGACTGCTTTCTTTAATTGAATACGTGCCTTCTAATAAAAACTCATTTGGCATCGTGACTGATTCTAATTTGGTAATATAAACTTTAATAAGTTGGCTTTAAGAATAACAACTAGCAGAATTTGTTGTTGAATATTATCTCTTATTAATGGTAGGTATTTGTTACATTTAAGGACGATTTTGATTATTTTGAATTAGGTACCCAATTATAAGGGGTCTGAAAAATAGTCTGAAGAAGTATAATAGCCTAACGCCCGGTTTCATAATCGCGACTTCAAGTCGACTTTAACTAAAGTCCCCTTTAACTTTAAAGTCGGACTTCAAGTTGGCGTGTTTCATAATGGTAAAGGTGGGCGGAGCTAGGCAACTTAAGCTAAAGTCGAGATAAAGTGAGGTTTGTCGGCTACAGTTTGTGTTGGTAACACTGAAGTACGTATTGCAACCTACTTCATACAGCTACGATCGTCATGTGACTACCTAAGAACCAATAAGAACGCGTCTCTATAGGTAGAGTGGGAAAGTGGCACGAAAACGGCACCACTCCTTGCTTTGACTTCAAAGTGTTCGCTCCGTTGTTTGTCTTTAAAGTAAATTTGCAGTTTTTTTAGAAATTTTGATAAAACAAAAACAATTTAACATGTAATTCAATAAAGTTTATTTGTATATAAATTACTTGTATCATTGGTAGATGCAACAACAAAAAACCCAAGTCAAAGACTGACATGAACAATTTTTAATTTTTATTAAATAATTAATAAACATTAAATAGTATTTTATCTACAACCATTGTGTAATACTATCATTATTATACAATTTTTAAAGGTTAATGACACTCGTTACAATTGTCAATTGAATAACACTGACACTACGATGGGGTAGTATTACCCCATCGTCCTGTCAATTTAAACAAAACTAGAAAAATTGAATTCAGGTATGATCATTATACGCTCGTTGAACAATATACTATTACTTATTATACACACTAGGATGAACAAAAAAACAAAAACAATACTATTCTAACATGCGTACAATCAATCGTGCCAACAACTCTAGGAAAACGTGCAATGGCATAGAATTCTTCAGCTGTTTGTGCCATTTCCACTTCGTTTTCACACATCTTGATATAGCGTGGACGTAATGAACAAATTGCATTCGTAACCCTCCTTACTATTCTAGAAGCAGAGGCTTTTGAGACCCCTGCAAAATTTCCTGCTGTAATGAGCATGTTTCCTGTTGCATAGAAACGAAGTGTCAACAATAGTTGGTGCATTGGTTGTATGCAACCTCCCCTAAAATTTTAAATACTATACTAATATTTATTATCCTGACCTAATTATGCACTCACCTATTTGTTGGTAATCTAATCAAAGCTTCAATTTCCTCCAGCAAATGTACCGTTGTAGGCTTTGTTAAACGAAACCTATCAAAAAATTCAACATCATTCCATCTATTGAAATTGTCGACACGGTCTCGATAAACTTTAGGCCTCTGTACTACCAATTCTTCATCTGACGAACTGCTGCTTGAAGAACTGCTACTTGAAGACCACATCTTCCCTTGAGTAACACAATTTCTAAAAAATTATGATATCTGGTTAAATTTACAATTATATAACATAGTACAAGGTACACCTTACCAGAATACGACTGATGAAAATATTATAGTCTTGAAAAAGACTGTTTTTTAATTGTATAACGATGAGGACAGCAAAAGACGAGGTAAACACAACAAACTAGCAAGACTCGAGTTGACACTTGACACAAGTAAATAAAATGTGAGGTTATAATGTCGACTTTATCTTTTAAAGTGAGGGAAGGCGTGACTTTAACTTTAAAGGCGAGATAAAGTTCCTTTAACGTTAAAGTCGCATTATGAAACACGATTTCTACTTTAAAGCCAACTTTAAATTTAAAGTTGATTATGAAACCGGGCGTAAGCTAATTTGTCTTGGGAAATAGTTTTACTTGTCCATTTCTTAAGTAACATTAGACCATATTAGACTATGTTTGAGACGTATACCTATTTAAATCTCTCACAATGGCAACATTAAACTATACTAAGCTCTTTTTTATCTTTGCGTTGCTGACGGACACACATTTGCATTAGTAACGAGCTACATGTACAAAGTATAAGTAGTACAGTAGTCGGTAAGAATAAACATTACCATCAAATCAGCCGTGAGATGGAGAGAAGTAGGCCTATTAAGCTGATCTCATGGCAATGCAGCGACGGTCAGCAGCTGAGATGGTTAGACAGCTGTTTCGCTGAATACAGCCACTGAGTGAGAACATACGATAAGCGGATGAATAAACGAGTCAATCTTGCTAGGAAGTTTTGTGCTTTTGACAAATCAGGAGTTCTTGGCGACGCTACTTAAACTATGTGATAGCAACAGATATAGTTGGAAAGTAGGTATCATTGATTTGCAAATATTTTTCTAAAAAAAAAAAGTAAGAAGGTTTTGTAGTCTCGGTAGCGCAGAAATCGGTGACTGAAGCAAACGTCATCTTTCGGAAGAGGCGTGTAGTGTATGAAACAGAGATTCGTCGTAATTTCAAGCTGTAGTGTAATGTTCCCCCTTTGAACGTACAGTATTTGTTTTTGCACTAGGGTAGCTTAGCGGGAAAATCCAGGGTCCTTAACAATTTACTCAGGAACAAGTATTTACAATTTATGTACATGAAAATAAAGCATGAATAATTCAATTATAAAATTCAGGTTAAATAAGATTTTTACAAGAATGTATGAGACTGTTAATATTTCCGGGTGTGAAAGGGTCTTTGCAATTGTAAACGGACTATGTTATTTGCGCACCCTGGGCTAAATCAGATCTGCACAGGACGAACGAAGCGGTAATGGCGATGGCTAAGACTTTAAACACAGAAAGTTCAGTGTCAATAAATGCAAAAGAAATGTGATTTCCAAGTGCTACGGTGGGATCAACCCCTTCAGAAGTCTCTTGATATAAAGGGTAAATGTTCTCAAAGATGGTTTTAATACGGAAGTTACTTCCAGTGATAAACAAAGGGATACTCGGTCAGGGACGTATCAAATATGTTGATAAGCAATCAATTTACTGGGAAGATTGAATTGCTTATGGAAATAAAACAATTAAATCTTATTCGAAGACGGATTACGGTAGTAGTTAAATGAAGTGAACTCAGGGATGTACAAAATATTATGGTATGTAATTAATTTTATACAGGGGTTTTAAACTGGCAAAAATAATTCATTGTCTAAGTCACTAGATTCAAGGATTAATAGGATAACAGTAGTAGATCATCATTTGCACGTGATCGTACTACTGGAATCAAACTAACACAAAAATCCAATGAAATACGGGGACACCAGAATTCAACGTTCAGCACAGATGCAACTCTGGTTAATTATTTAGAATAGGTAAAGTGCTATGTTCCGATCCTAGAATCATACACATGCAGCGTTTACAAATTCTCGGAAAGACAAGGCGGGTTAATTAGACAATCAATTTAGCAGGGGAATTAAATAAAATTTAAATATACCAGATATTGTTTTGTACACCACAGATCACTGCAATTATTAGCCACTACACTGGATGCTTTAAGAGCTAAAATATTCAAGTAAATTTTGAATCCGGGTCTCGGAATAAATCAAAATTAAAACGGTTTGAACGGAATCAACTTATTTAGAAAAGTTCCAAATAATTCTCGGAAAATAAGTCAGTTTCGGAAAATAAGTATCGGATCATTGACAATGAGTGACCAAAAATGAGCTATCCTCTGAATTTATAGGAGAGCTCAAGGCTCCCCACTCGGGGCGAAACAGGGCGGGAGTGTCGGGGAGATTCGGAACTAAACGAGAACGACTGACCTCAGCGAAGACAGAAGCCAACTTATCTGCTTCATTAATCTTCGCTACTAGTCAGTCGCCTCGTTACAGTAGTAGGTTAACAAGGAAATAAACAGTAAATATACTTATAATAGGTACATTCAGACAATCCCGTGAAGTTTCATGTATCAAATGGAAAATGGAAAAGTCAGTTGGTTAATATGAAAATCCCTATTAGTTATTAGTAATCTTAACAATAAAAGTATGCTTTGACTGATATTTGATCGTCTCCAGCGTTCTACTTTTGCTGTCTAGGCAGCAAGACACCAGTTTTGCTCACAGTAGCATTCAAACACACGGTTGCTGCGAAAAACAACCAAATTTGATATTATTAATAATAAAAGTTAGTTCCACAGTTTTCACGATTGCTGTAATTTCAGGCGGAGTGTATTCCATTGTAAAAATATATTGTAAATTAACACATACTTACTAATTAACTATTTTTATAGGCGACTATGATAAAAACAGCGGTTTTACGTATCTTTTGATAACCGTAAAGTGTCAATTTGTAGTAAGCATTTGTCAAATAATACTTCACGGCCGCATTTACATCACGACCGCTTTTGTCACTGGTTTGTTTAAATTGCAAACGCATTTTTTTAAATTTATAACGTTTTTAGGCGACTATGATAAAAACAGCTGATGCGGCTATGCCGTTTCAGGATGGTCACGTGACCCAAAGGTCATTGGAATATTCAAATAAAAATTTAAATTTGTTAATAATATTTGTGATATTCGCCTAAAAAATGTTGTTTGCACCTCTGCCAATAAGTGCTTTTTCGTTCTTGCCTGTTTTCTCAACTCAAACTCAGACGAATAAGATTCACTTTTTGGCCATGATACAGAAATAACTATATTGACAACCAATACAATGACATTTTTGAAATTTGTTTTTTCATACCAACCAATAAGAACTGCATAAGTAGCAACAGATGCTTGGTAATACTACTAATATAAAAGACATTAAAAATGGTCATCAAATTAATGTTAAATGTAAGCACTCGGCGAAAAAATTAGATGTTCAACACAGCAGAAATGCAGATTTACTGCTTTGCCTGGTTTATACCAACTACGGCAGTAAATCTGCTACTTTTCTGCCATAGTGCCTTGTTAAACAAATAACTATTTTTGGTACTGACTGTCGTGCGGGCTGTATTTTCCTCGTTCTCTTTCTCAATCGTGTGGATTAAAATGAGGAATAGAAAGCATCATAAATGTCAGCTACAATAAAAACTCTCTATGTTAGCTTTTAGTGGTCTCGTACATATGTTGCTTTAGTAGTGGTTCGTACACAGTATGAACTGCCTGTACATTTACTATTAAATTGTGCAAATCAGGTATATTAATAATCTAAACATTTAGTACAGCACACTACCATACAATAGATGTTTCGATTTGTTGGTACTATGCAATGGAACATAAATATTATATAACAAAAAAAATGAGGTGAATCGTTAGCCGATATTAAACAACATACCATAATAAATTATGACCATTCGCAAACTCAAAAGTAGAAATGTATTTCTTGTATTGAACGTTTTTGATAATTTCCGCTCGCCAATTCAACTGACGCTAAAACAACATTATAGGTGTGACTTTTATTTTCAAATACATAAAACTTTGCAATTTTTAACTATGGCATGCTGTATTTTTATATCGACGCCGACGGCAGTTATCAAAAAATTTAGTAATTCGTTATTTGAACTATTTAAACTATTAATTACTTTATTATACATAACTCTGCCTCAAATGAATCAATGCATACAGAATTGAATGGGTTTGCATTTCAAGAAGTTAAACCTGAACACAACAAGTTTCTGTGAATAGATTCACAGAATGGTTCAAAATATGTACAAACTGTTTGTACTCGACTGTAGTAGATAGGTATAAACCATTTTTAATAAAAATAACAAGATAAATTAATGTTTACTTCGAACAGTTCATACATTTGACATTCAATTAATTTCGTTTGTGTGAATTACTCAAAGGCATGACTTAAATTTCCAAGGATAACTAGAGCTGAAATTTAAATGATCATACGGTATGGAAATAATGGCAATCTTATAAATCGAATGCATAAGTATTTGACGCAGAGTTGTGTAAATTGTTACAAGAAATTTGCTTATTTGCAAATACATAAAAAGGAAAATACAAAGAACAGTTGCTAGTGACCACGGAGGATGATTATAGTCCTTCGTGCTACTGACAGAACGAATGCGCAATTAACTGTATTAACATTCACTATTAATATAATGTTATATATCTGCCCAATTATAAAATCTATTCTACTGGTTTACAACATTTGAGTAAATGGATACCATGATTTTCAATTAGGGAAGTTGTACAGAACACCAACACGATGAAAATTGAAAAGTTTCTTTCGGAAATTAATTGACGATGGTTTGTAACATCCAAACCTAAAGTCTTCAAGCTCATAACTACAGAGACGGAACTTAGTATCTTTGTATTTTACCACAAATAACGATAATTCACCTACTACAATCGCGTCGCGTCGTAAGCACAATAAGTTTCGAAGGCTTATTTCCAACGAAAAACTAAATAAACGAAAATTAATTTAAGATCTCTAGATGTTTCAATACATCTTGCACAATTGAACGATTGAGATTTAAAAAAATGACAGGTTGTTTTTATTATCAAGATTTGGACAATACTGAAATACGTATTGGAATTTTTATTTACAGATATTCCCTGCGTTTTTATAAAGTAAATATTACAAACATGAAATTCACTCATCCAGATCTAGAACATTCGAATAGATAAAAATAAACCAAAGATATCAGACATACAAAATATTCTTCTGATGATAAAATTTGTCCTAAATATAAATAGGTGTGGACCACTAAAAATTGCCATTAAACGAAAATACCAACACCATTTTCCAATTTCCACAGACACATAAATCAAGATTGTTCAAAAGCTTAGAACTTTTTTATTTGACGAAGAAATTTTTTCAATACTGTAGTAGTAATGTAGTTGGTTGCAAAAATACTAATAAAAGAAGATAATTGGAAAATTCCTAAAAATTACCGTCACGTCAAAATTTAGAATTTACCTGTTTTGCCTCCACATTTGAATTTTCTAAGAATTACGTAAAACATGCCGACATCCTGTCACTTGCATCCTGCATGTCTGACGTGTACTTCTGCCGGTGCAAAAATACAGTTTTAGGTTCTTGTACAGAGACTGACCACCATCCCGTTAACATGAACAGTGTGTATCATGTATCATAATTGTCTTTAAGAATACAAAAATAAACGCAGCACTGTCATTTATTATTTATACATGTATGAGAAAATAATTGCGTTTTATAGTCGAAAACACATACCATTTAAAATGTACGCTAAGCATTGCATCAAACAAAATATACCTATCTAAAGATTTAATAAATAATAGTTATTTAAATAACAAGGGAAGTAAGGTCGTATTAACATTCAAGGTATAGGAAGGAGAGCCGAGGCATAGTTGGTATGTTAATAGTCGATATATTCCGTGTTACTTATTACATTTTTCACGCTACCATTAATAACGAGTAAGAACATATTATTTATAAATTTATTGTAATACTGTCACCTAGCCCCAATTGCACCGGTTACACTTAAATATAAGCGTCGCTTAAAAGATTAATTCCCATGGATACAAATTGTTACAAGAATTGTGTCCATGGCAATTGATTTTTTAAGCCACGCTTATTATTTAAGTGTAACCGGTGCAGTTGGGCCTTACACTCCTAAAAAAATAATAACCGTCACTTACAGTCTTTGAAAAAAAAAAGGTAATTTTGCTAATAACAATGGCAACCGAATGTAATTGATTCTGGAAAGTTGTGGACAATAGTAAACACGGATACAGATAAGTCATCACTCGGTATATCCAAAAAAACTGACACTCTTTTTATTATTATACAGTTTATTTTCTGCTTGAAATGATGCTGAACTCTTATCACTAAGATTCTCAACTCAACAACATAATAAAGCATTTGTACCTCTACCATGGAGAAACTTGTAAACTGATCTGATACAAACTGTTTGCAACAATATGCGGCAATTAATTCAAAGATAATTACGCTCGAAAGGTTGCACCCCAAAAACTTTGAAACTTCGTAAAGAGTATGTTTGCTTCTCGCATTAATTTATGTCAAGATTAACTTGGGATAAAGTAAATCTCAGGAAATGAATTGGTTATTTGCATTACTGCAACTATTAACAATTCAGGGATATAATAAAAATAATGAATTGATGTTAGTGAATGTTTGAACCATTAGGAACAATAATTATTTATTTATTTATTAGGTTTTAGATAAAATTTCTGACAAAAAATCATTGGAACAAAGGCCTAGTAAAAAATGGTAAAAACGGTTGACTCTTTTTTTTTTATTTTAAAAAGTCTATGGAAAACGTTGAAAATATAGTATTACTTAGTACAATTCAAAGCAATGTTATTATACAGCATGATTCAGAAAGAGTGGGTACCTACTGTAAATATGAAAGTAGTAAATCGCCAATCAAAACCCAGTTAAAATATTTTTAACCGCTAAACCCTTCTGAGAACAACACAATCTGGGGTGCGGATGCGGTAACATGAATACGTATACCGCGATCTTGCATTTTTACCGAAAAATATAAATTTAAATTGCTGCTTCGTGATGCACAAACGGATTCTCGATCTAGTTACACTTCACTATTCTTTTTGTCAAAAACACAGCTAAGAATAGGCGGCTGAAAATATTTTGAATTGTTTTCTCATGAGCGATTTACTTTACAAGAACTTTTTTCCGTTAATGTGGAACAAATACTTTCCAAGTTACAACCGGTAGCTACTCTTACTGAATTCACCCTATATAACAATGAGTATTATTGGGCTCATTGTTCAGAAGAATACCTACGTACAGTTACCAAAAACTAACCAACGACTTTGCACTATCTTATGCAACTGGATGTTGGAGTTTTTATATTTCCTGTGAAATTTTCTGAAAGGAAATTACAATTTGCAGTTGCATACTTGTACATTAAGGGCCGGTTTTACAATACAAGTATAAGTTATACCCCCGACAATTGTCATGGTTACAATTGTTAAAACAATTGTTAAAACAATTGGAACCATGGCAACTGTCGGAGGTATAGCTTATTCCAGGTATATACTAGTATTGTAAAACCGGGCCTAAGAGAAATAAACATGCAATAAATAACAATGTAAAATGCAAAAGCAAACTTTACAATGGTATCGAAAAAGTCATATTTAAATTAAAGTAATTATCTTTTATATTTCCTTTCGTTGATGGTATATAACGTTGTTTTGCATTTTCTGAGTTTTGCAGGATTAAAATAAAGGTTAACGTAAAATGAATGCATATAGTAGCCGTATTAATGCAATGAATATATTCTCATTTGAATTCACATGTAATCTATGAGTTAACTTTTCTAAAAAAGAGAATACAAATACGTTGTGAATTCAGGTTTTAGTTATTGCCACTTTATTTCGAGTACTACACAATTTGAAATTCTAGTTATGGTAACAAATGTGTCTAAACGAAAAATAAAATATTACTAAAATGCATAAAACATTTGTAACCTAATATCCTCACATTTCTATAGAAATAATAATAAAAAAAAAGCAACTAGAGAATTCAAGTTTTACTTACACGAGGCACTAGCTAGATAATTATAGGTTTTTTATGGTTTTGTATTTGTAAATACTTTTTACCGGATATTTGGAATAAACGGGCGTGTTCCCTGAAACGGGGCGCTAAAAATTTTAAAGTAATGATGCTGATAGTATAGGTAGGTATTGACATCCAACGTACTAGTACGTCAAAGAAAACCAAATAGAATATAGGTATCTATAAATACTAAAACTACCTAATACAATTTTTTGAAATGGTAATTCAAGCTTGTCAACAAATTAAATATTGCAGTTTTGTCTATTATTCAAAACATTGTGAGTCTAAAACTCAAATTAAAATGTATTTGTCTCTTTCGATATTTTACATCGTCGAGACTTTATACTTGCAGTATTAATGTAAAGCATATCATTAGCCTAAAATTAATGCAAATGAATTACTACGTACAAAGGCTCTGACTTTGAGCTAATGGGTTTGACTCTCAGACATTACCGAGTAGTAGATTATAAATTGGGGAAAAGCAAATCAGCGCACGATAACTAACTAGACTCAGATTATTTCTTCATATTATACACGAAATGGTGTATATAATTATAGAATATTTAATGAACTTATAATACTTTGTAAGTAACATATAGGTATTCAAGGAAAAATCCCATTCAGGACTTCCAAAAATTATACCAATAGATCAATAACGGGCAATGATTAATATAATATATATATACTTTTTATGGGCTGTTTCTCATTGTTGCACTCGTAAGAATAGTGTGTCTAGCCCATAAACACAAACACCCTTTCATTAATAATTATTACCCTACAGCAATATTAATAGAATCTCGACGATGAAGCTTATAAATTTAATTCATTAACAAAACCCCGTTTACTTTAATAATCAACCTTACGTTACACTAAATGTTATTCTCCATCGGAGATTTTCAAAATGCTGAATACAGTTAATAGGAAGTTTAATAGGAAATGGAAAGACCGGGCCTAACAAAATTAAATATAAAATATCAATACCAATGAAAAGTAACCACAAATAGACAGTACGTCATTAACACGTGTGATACTAAAATGCACATGCTGCACTTTTATTATGAGTAATTGAGCAATTTAAACACGTTAGGGGTTAAAATTGAAATTTGTAGTGCACATCTAGGCGCTAACCAGTTATACCGCTCTCGCCATTCTTTCCAGAATGTAATTTAACGCTCCCGGTTACAAAACCAACAAAAATTTAAAACCCAGAGGAGATTTCAACGTTGTTACGTAAAAGATTGCAAGGTGCTTGCTGAATTTATATTTCAATTCGTTTTCAAAAAGCTAAAGAAGTTCGAATAGCTATTACATTGCCCGTTTATTAAATATAGGTAATATCAAATACATACGCGAAAAAACTAATCAGATATTTCGACAGTTCCTTCAGACAAGCTAAATAAATAAACCTGAATGAATCCTACTAGATCTAGCATGAAGGCCAAGGCATATCGATAAAAAAATCCTTTATCAGCAAGGTTATAAGCAACCTACTAAGTGCGCATGCACCTGGTGATATATGGTAGATTGCTATCACCTCAAACCAGAAACTGCATTATCAAAGTTTCTTACTGGCTTACAGTATTGTATATGTATGCTGTCTAACATCAGCTAATGTAGCTTCAGACCACCAGTATCCCCGAAACAATAAGCATTCAAAATGGGAGATAATAATATGCAGGGTGTTAGGATAGTCGACCGTGTAAATTTCAATGAATCAGCAGGCCAAAATAAAGTCGAAAAATTCCTATTAACTAAGGTCCGCAAATGCTTCCTTATCGAGATACAGGGTGTTGAAAATAGTTTAAAAATATCGATTTTCTTATTTATTCAAAAATGATTGAGAATTAACTTTTAAAAATTACGTAACACGTATGTGGCTCAAGTGGACCACATTGGACATTTGTCAGTTTCTTCCTTCTCCAATGGCGTAGCTACAAGTGTGTATCGTATATGGATATTTAGGGAGGGAAAAATAGTACGCCACTGTTTTGTTGGTTTTTGATACAATTTTCAAAATACTCAATTAATTTACGATTGAAACAGTTTCATGAGATTTTTTCCTACCATTACCCGTTTTCGTGTAAATCACTACGAATGACTATGGAAGCTACTGGACTGGAACGCAGAAACTAAACATAATAATGTAATAATGAAAAACAGGTGAATTCATTACAAGCTCATAAAGTATAATAGCGAAGCATTAGCCGAAGGATCCTTACAGGCAAAGTCAAGAAGCAAATTACGAGGACAACCGAAATTGAAGTATATGACGCGAGAAACGCTATATATAACAGAACAGAAATAACAGCAACACATGAAACGCAAGACGCAACCAGAATCAGAATAACGAAGAGCCTGAAACAAGCATGTCACGAGAATGGAAGACCACAGGCTGCCGAAAGCAGTTAACGGTAGTTACAAATGGAAGACCCAATAAAACAAGACCTCCTGACAGACCTACGAAACAATGATAGGTACAGCGGTTGACAATTGGTAGGAAAACAGACATTAGAGAATACAGGACTTAAACCTGAATTAAGTGAAATCAGAAAAAGAAGCAATTGATTCCAAATATACCACATACTGTTCAAAGTGTTCCCTCGACTTGTTTGACAGCAATAGGGGTGGGCGATATTTAAATTTGGATATCGATATTCGATATATATTATTCTTTTAATATCATCAGTTATATACAGGGTGCTGAAAAAATGGCGTATTAACTCAATGGTACGCTGTTAAGGGACACTTGTTGAACATACGAAAATAATTTTAAAAAATCTTTTGAGTTTTATTCTTGAAGATATGGAGGTATTATTTATTTATGAAAATTAGTTGAACTAGCAACATGGTTTATTAATAAAAAGAAACAGTACAGTATTTATAAGTACTAAGGTATTTGGATTCTGGATTTTCAGGAAGGGGGTGAGAAACATCGTACTTAGACCACAATAGGCGGGCCCATTGTACTACCCCCAGACAGCAGCTTCCCAATTCAGGTATCACTCAAGCCATCCAATCCTTTGACCGAACTTGAGGACAACCGCAATTGAGGTGCTGTTAAGTAAGGTACAACAAATAACCATGTTGCCAAATGGATTTAGTACTTGTTGCTCCAAATGTTTAACATTTTTGAATTAATAATTTTCGATATTTTCTTCGCCGATGCCGACCGACGGCCTAAATTATTTACAACTTCTATCATTTACGTAATTAATTTTAAAAATAAAGGTACAACTTTTGTTAATATAAAATAATAAGTACCTAAGTTAAAAACTCAACTTTGGCCCTCTTCATCTTATCGTTTAATTAATCAATCTTCACAACAATTCTTTAAATAATGCGCTCGATTTTTAAATTCAGATGATCAATTTTTGCGTTTTTGTTCTTAAAATGGAAACCAATGTAATGTCTGGATTCAGTTCTGATTATGCAAAAAGCTTCTGAACGCGAATGCTTATCGATAGATTTATTGATATATCGATATTCGATATGTCGGTATATCGATATTAAAATTATATCGATATTTATCGATATATTGCCCACCCCTAGACAGCAACCTTTATTCAAATTAATCTATCCATGCTCAATTCGCAGATATTACAAGTGTACTAATCACAATCGCCCAACAAAGATATCCAGTTTAGTCTTTACTTTTCCTTCTTGAAACGTGATTATAACTATAATTTTGATATTTGGTATAGTTTAGAGTGGATCGTTTCGAAATATATAATAAATGTATAATACGCCAGTTTTCCAATTCCAATACAATAAAACAATGTCTCCCGTGGCCCACGCGTTAAATAATTTTGATACAATACGAAAACAATATGTGGCGAGTTATAAAAAACCTTCTTCGGTGAATCTGAAAATCAAAAGCATTTATCTACTTTTACTCTAGAACATTTTAAGATAAACCAAATGTCAAATGCTGTTTCTTTCGATATTATAATACAACCGCAGCTTTTGTTTCAGGTTCAGACTATTTTTCCGTATCCTGCTATTCTACGCCTTTTCTGTGATGTGAAACAGGGAAGTTCACTCCAAAAGCTTTTCGATTACATGCACATTCAGAATAACAGTTAACGTTGGGTGGGGTTTATATATTTTATTCCTTTTATAAAAAATGTAATACATTTATCAAGAATTCTGTTTAAATGCATATTGTTCTAAAGCAGCTTTCAGCATAGACGTTCAATATATTTGTTTGAATGTGTTACACAACCTGTATACCGCATGAAAAAAAAAAATATAGCAGCATAGTTTCTTCATAAATTACTGTTAAAAATGGCCCCATAAATTTTTTGAACTGCTGTATTTAAACTTATCGGGCATTATTTTTTTGCAATCTAGCAGTCTAATGTCGCAATTTAATATTTATTACCTAAAAAGATTTCAAGTACTGTGGTGGCTTGAAAACTTTATTCCTTAGAAACCAGAAAAATAGTAAAATATGATAAACAAAATAATACACACCATAATAAACAATACACAAATAATAAAATATCTACTTTGATAAGTTGGTCAAATGTGCACTATTTGCCCTAAGACGGGTTTTGATAAAAATTTGATTCAGCCCAAAAAAATTGTGGCACCGAGTTTAACAGTGATTTCTGAAGAAACTATGGAATTAAGCCAAAAATGGTCAAGAACTTTTGCGTGCTGATTTCACGGTGACTTCCCTAACACCCTGTATAAAATAATTTCTAAAATTGTGATTTTGTTTAGAGTAAAATTGCATTTGGACCCCACTAAGATCCCAACGTATCTTATACGCTACGTCTGCTGTTTTAAACTTTTTTCCACGTTTTTCTTATAGTTTGTCCAACAATATTCCGAAACCCCAAGACTATGGCTGATGATTTTTAATTAATACCTCACATATTTTAGGATTTAACCAGGGGCCAGTCTAGCAGGTGCAACAAATTATCGGTATGCTAACCCTTTCCTAGTTGTCTAAACAAACTTAAATATCGATGAGAGAACTATAACAAAATTTACTTTTTGTGCCTCCGGTCGGCATCACTGACTTTCTGCACCGCGAAATCCGCCAGATACAGAGGTTTCTCCGGCCTAGGCCGGCAAAAAGTAGGAATTGAAGATTATTGGTTGGCAGCATCGGCTCAATCTGTCAAAGTCAAATTTGTGCATCGCGGTCGAAGACGATCAAACAAATAAATTAGCAAAATTTTACAAATACGATTACCTATTTGAGCCACTGTGGTGATTTGAATATAATCTTTAATATGCGCCGGTGTATCCCTTATTAAATCAAAGATAATGAAATTTACAAATAAACGTCAATGGAAATTGTAAGAAAATAAATGAATTAAGTATTCACAAGGAATCTTGATTTTAAAATCATAAAAAAAATTCCTAATACAAATTTTAAATGTAAATTTAATTTATTTAAACAAACATCGGCACAAAAAATCTTGTGTATTACACGTCCAGAAACAGTTTTGCGAGTCCTCCTACTTGCAGGACTCGGCGTTCCGCCTCGCCTTGAAACCTTACTCGGACTCGCAAATGTGCTGTTTCTGGCCTTGTGATACAAATAACTATTGTTTCACTATTTTTAGTGGAAAAACATCGGTTTGTGGCAATGAGAAAAAGGATAAAAAAACCTAAAAAAAAAAATGTCATGGTGTGTCATTATTTCACTCTTTCGTATGCCAATAGTAGGGAATACGTTGCCTGAAATAAAGGACTAGAAAAGTAGAAAGGCATGCTTTATATGGCGTGTAGATAAACCATAATATGATGATAATAAATTATTATTCTAATAAGCGAACTTGAATTGTAATATTTTTAAACGCTATTTTACTTCTGTCAGAAAGACGACAACCAATAATAGTTATTTGTATACCAAAGCCACGGAATGTGTCGTAGTACCAAGAGAAAATTGTCGCCGAGGTCGCTTGTGGCCGAGGAAAGACAATCTCGGGGGCGCTAAAAAATTTCGTGGACACAATATTTTTGTGTGCAACCGTATAAAATATGTAATTACAAATGTTACAAAACCAACAGCTTAATTCATTGTAAATAGAAAGACGGCTTTCAGTTAGCGGGTGACTATGTAAATGGCGTAAATAAAACAATTAGTTTTGTAAAAATTACAGTGCCTTTTAGTTCCAGGGCCATTACCTTAACAACTGCCGAGAATTTGGATTTCGCGGCCTGTATTGCGTACACAAAAAGTTCACTTCGCGTACGGTTGCACAGGAGACTAATTATTTAAAGTTATATATTCAATCGTTTTGCTACATATTTAATCAGTTGTAGATTTCCAATAGTCTCCTTGTACTTTGAAGAATTTAGTCACATTATTAGTATTGATAATTTTATGGAAGTCGTTTAGGATATTACGTACATCCGTACATTGAAATCAATTCTTTTAAATCTATGTTTACAAACGTAATTATTTGTTATTTTAACTAACTATAAACTTTTATCACTATAGGTTACTTCTAAATGCTGTTTGTGGAAATTCACATTAATTTGAAATACCCTACAAGTAATAGTAGCCAGCGCCGGATTATCCATTAAGCTAAAGAGACTATAGTCTAGGTCCCGGATTTTTGAAGGGGTCTAGCTAAGAAATAGAATTTTTTTTACTATTATTTAGGTCGAAATATTTAGAAAATTATATTGATAACAAAACAATCAAAAGTCACTAATTGGCAATAACTGTTATTGTTACTTACAAAAATATTTTTAAAAAACCATTTAAGTTATCAGAAGCTATAATCCTCTCCGGGGGAGTTACAATTGCACTTCGCCTAGGGCCTATACCTAGATTAATCCTCCCCTCAATAGGAGTATGAACACTGAGGAATAAAGATTGTTAAAATAATACTTAACTAGAATCGAGCAAGCATCCTTAATAATTTAACGTGATTGTAAGAAACAATATTCCCAATAAGTAGGTTAACAAAAAAGTATGGGAAATATAACATTTTGTTAATAGTATTCAATTCAGTTGTTCACGCATTTGAGCATTTTTGACAATGAAAAAATATAATGAAATTTAAATTCCATAAGCATTCTTTCTATTCATGTTTATACGAGATATTGTTCGATGTGATACGCTCATAAACTTCAAAGTACATAAAAATTCTTGAGGAAATATCTAAAAAAACCCTAAAAGCCTCTACTCTTATGTTTAAATTGCTGCTATTGTTATCTACTGCTCGAGAGCTGGAACTATGAACATAAAAAATGTAATAAAGGATCAGTTCAATTTAAATCATTGGAAAATTGTCCAGCAGCGGTAGAAATATTACCGTGTCACGGAAAGGAAAAGCAAATGGATGAAAATTGTAAGTATTTGAGAGCTGAGGCTATAGATAGAATAATGTGGATCATTGAATACATTGTGAGTATAAGAACTGAAGACGTCTTAAGATGAACTATGGCACAGCGGTAACTGCGGAACCCTTTTCAAAAGGCATTACTTATACCGTGCGTTCAAAAAGTAAGGGCCAAGCGAGTTCATGAAAATTTAAACTAATATGTCTGATGACTTCATAAAATTTACTTAAATAAGGTATTCAATTAAGATTTGGTTACGTGGCATTCCTGGGGGGCAGTACAAACAATCTAACGTCTAGCCATATCATGTGATCCTTGTTGAGACAAAACACAAACAAAACTGGCCAATTAGCGCCCTCCACGAGGGTCACGTGATACGATTCTGCGGTAGTTTGTTTGTGCTGCCCTCCAGGAAAGTCATGGAATCCCGGAAAAGAAGCCCTCGGAAAAAAAGTCACCCGGAAGAAAAGCCACCGAAAAAAAACCCACCGGAACAAAAGTCACCCGGAAAAAAAATCACCGGAAAAAAGTAAAAGTTTTTTCTTCTCTCTCTTTCTATTGCAACAAATAATTTGTATTTGTATTTTCATCATTCTTATATCTTGCTTATTGTGTTACTGAAAACAGTTTAATAATGGAGGGTTTGTTAAATTGGTTTTGGTAACTATTTGTGTTCTAAGATTTTACAGATGTAACTGAATGTATGCGAATGCCTTGAAAATTTTTAAACTGTGGTACTTATTCAATTTATTTCTAGTGACTTTTTTACCGGTGACTTTTTTCCGGGTGTTTTTTTTCCGGTGGCTTCTATTCCGGGTGATTTTTTTTCCGGGTGACTTTTTTCCGGTAACTTTTTTCCGATGGCTTTTCTTCCGGGTTACTTTTTTTCCGGGAGCTTTTTTCCGTGACTTTTTTCCGTTTACGTATTAAAACACAACTAAACGGAACACGGAATGGTTAAACATCTTCGGCATGTCCAATCATCATCTACATCCACCTCTACCGCGACATCCACCGCAACCGCGAGCAGCGAAGCTTCCTCTACATGTCCGTACCCTTAGATTTTTTTTTGGATGTAACTCTTTTTATCTCATCCATTCCACAGCAATGGAAATTAAGATTTACATTTTTTATAAAAAATAAAATCTTGATACCTACTCTCTTGAAACTCTATTATTAATTATTATTATTATTATTATTATACACAGCTATAGGTAAGACAGCTCTTTTATGCCCGAGTGCCCCGCACCTTAATAGTGTCCTGTGTTCTAATGTTCTGGCCCGTGATTTATTATCCGATTTGTAAGTGAAACTATGGTCTTAAAGTTCCATGATTTTTTAAAGAATTCCTTGAATAAAACGAATATTTTAGAATTTTTCACACTATTAAACCCAATTTTACTCGTTAAAAATGAGGCACTGAACACTGTTTATTTAATAGCATTCGTACGTTAATAAACTTCTATCTTCCTGAAAGTAAATGATAAAGAAAATCTAACGACCAGTACGACTTCCACAATCTAAAACATCTTGGAAACATAACAATCGATTTAACAAGCAGGATAATGTAACAATGTCCATGCCTGTCTAAAATCCTCTAGAGGGAATAGCTCGCAGAAGATGAACGAGAAGATTGGACTGCGACTTCGAAATGCTTGCGTCGCATCTGATGGTCTCGACAAAACCTACTCATCCGATCAAATCCCATCCCGCATGATATGACTCTAATGATAAGACTCGCTTCTTAGTATGTGATGACAAAGTAAATCCCATTAATTACTAAAATTGTCTATAAAAGCGAGGACTGGATCTGTAACAGACAAACGCAGTCGTCGTAGAACGGATAATGCAGCCATCGCTTGAACGATTTTTTTAATACAATATTGTTTGGGAGAGATCTGACATTTAAATCAATAGTTTCTAGGCTTTATTTTGAAGCACACTATCTCGCATCCAAAATGAATAGCTTTCAAATTCTGTTTCTACTCTTCGATTTAATTTAAAATACACATGCAATAAAAAGCCATGTAAAGTTAACCCAAAAAACTACTTAATTAACGTAAGTAGTTCAAAGTTCCCAATACAAAATTTTTCGATTAGGAATACGAACCGTGAAAAGAGTCCTATTATTTGACAATTTTGCTTTGTGTTGCAGGTTTAGCATGTCTATCAAGAGGAGAATATGTGAGAAACTCCGTCTCATCCAAGTTCTAGAAACTATGTCGGCTACATCGTCAAGAACAACGTAAAAGACACAAATTCCGTGATAAATGGAGTTCCTTCCCAACAGAAAAGCTAAGGCATTACAGTTAACCTTCTTTGGTAATTGCAAGTAGGTACCTATAGAAACGCACGGATTAGTAAATAATAAGGGTAATTATTAATAGAATGGCGAGAATGGTCACTAGAACATTATTCTCTATGACAGCTCTAGGCTAGCAAACCACATAACAAGTACTTATAGTCTGCAAAACGGGTTCGATTGTGTAATGACAAGGTTCTGCCATACCATTCAAAGCCTTGGGGTAACTTTTAAGACATTCCGTATATCTAGTTTACTGTAATGAATAGTAAGTCTGTATTGCTTTGCTCTGTTAATAAATACATCACAGTTAAATAACATTTTACGAGTATTTCCACAGCTAACAGTACCAAATAATAGCCAGCCAATCGATTTCTGCATATATATTATGTAGTATCACTCTTTAATATATCATGAAATTCAAGGATTGAATGTTTCGACGAATTCAAATGCAGATTTAAAAATTTAAAGAAGCACTGCGTCCCAAATCAACCAGATCTCCAATAATCCCGTGAGCAACCCTTTTGCATGAATGCATGCAATTACTAACGTGATTGCAAGGGGGCGTATATAGGTCCTGCTCGAATGTAGATTATGCCATTTACTACATGCCACACGATACAAAAAGTTTTTAAGCTGACACTCAATTTTCCTTTAGGCTGGGAGTAATATTGACGGTAAATTCAATTTTTAACCAGTTCAATAAATTCTACGATAAATAAGATATATTTTTTTATAATTTATTAGTTCAGAGAAATGTTTTAGGAGACAATGTTATAATGAATACATTTTCAGAATCCTGTGCGAGTTACGAGTTGTATAAGCAATTACACGCTTTTCAATTTATTTACAAACACTTTTGAAAATCTGACTATCGAATTTTCTGTCATTTTGATTTACTAGTGGATAACGGTAATATGTTTTTTTTGTGATACACTGTAGCATCAATTCAATACAAATGAATTATTATACCGTGTGTCCCTGGGAAGACGGAACATAGGGATCTTACAATGGTAATTTTTTAAAATCATCCACGAGTGCTTTGAATTTCTATTTGGTGGAAGCGTCGACGTCGTTATGTCAGCTGTTTAACGCGCTTGCTAATACAAATACAAACGAATTGACAGCCGCGCTCTTGAAAATCAGTTAGAAATAAAATTATTAATATTATTTGCTCAAATAATTGGTTCATGTAAATGTAGATAGTGTTTTAATTAAATTAAATGAGACTGGGTATCATTATTATAAAGGTAATAAATACAAAGTAATTTATTTGCGGTTGACGTTATGGTTCTAAGATCTTTTTCAGATTATGATGGATTAGGTGAACAATTAAGCCTTTTCGGAAGTTAAGCATTATTAGAAACTGAAAATGAAATTACGAAAATTATACTAGTAGGTACATAAAATAATGCTGTGGACCTGTGTTAGAAAACTTTCCTTTGTGGTATGCAAGAATCCGGCTCCTTAAAAATCAAATACTTTTAATGTAACAATTATTTGATCACATTAAATTGCCGTAGAAATAAAGATTTCATTTCGTACACACTAACTGATATTAATATTCGCTTTTTCTTTGATTTCATCTTAATACAGTCTTATGCAATTAGCATTGTAGCATGTTTCATCATAAAGCTGATTGTCGTATCAAATTCTTCGGTTCATACATCAAGATCATCCTATTAAAGTAAATTTTCACATTTCACATGTAATTTAACTGGGATTATTGATTGTCAACTCTAAACTGTACCTGTACTTCAGTTAAGGCAGGACCCCATTTAAAAAAAATTAGCATGAACATAACCTTTAATTATTGTCTGTGATTATTGTTTTTGACATTTAAAACAAACAAAAATGTTGATCTGGAGACGATCATACAAGATCGGCATGGAAATCGTTAACGATCGGTGACATTCGTGTAATTGTTTCAAGGCGAATGCTTCAAAGCACTCGTGGATCATTTAAAAAAATTAGCATTATAAGATCCCTATGTTCCGTCTTCCCAGGGACACACGGTATAATATACCTATATATTATACAGTGCTCAAAACAAATTTGGTACAAAAATAGCTTAAATAGCCACAACCTACTACATTGTAATAAAAAAAAAGATTTTCTTGATTATTGTTTTAGCTGCTATTGTGCCGCTGCCACGAGTACCGCTTTAAGTAACCGAAGTTTTATATTTTCATGAACCCTGAGATACCATGGACCGCACACAGATTTAATGTTTGCAACTAGTTAACGTTAATACTCCCGTAGGGTGCAATAAGATCACAGCAAGTAGTTTACAAAATGTTTCCATGAAATGGATTAGGGCTAGATATCAGTTAGATATCGAGGAAATACCGAATAGAACCGAAATCTCTTACAAAAGGAATAGCTTTAATATATAGCGACAGTTTTAGGCCAAAAGTACACCAATAAAACAGAATGATTAAATCGTGCCTTGAGGATATTTGATTAAGCCATTTAGTGGGTTTTCGAACCGTTTATTGTGCAGCTTAATTGTTACATGCACCGCATCTACTAAGTTTAGTCCCCCATTTATATTGTTGCATTCTCATTTCATTGAACGTAAACAAGCAAATACAGTCCTTATGATCGTAATCTTAAGCCTATTTTATTACGAAATTTTAGATTAGGTATCACCCTCTAACGCAGTTTACATGAATGTACGAAATATATTTGGGACGTCTATTTTATGTGCCAATAAAGACTAAAACCAATGTAGCATTTATAGTACATCAAATATTTAACAAGCCATCGGACCAACATCACCATGCTGGTCCGACAGCACTATTTTCTAAGTTGACTCAATTTTCCAGTTCAGAATTTATCTCTATCACAAATTCTTCTTTGCAACAAAATTTCAAAATCATTTTTCTGTAACAATTATTTTGTATTAGTGTCAGGTAGTTAACAACACTACCGATAGTTTTGAGAAGGATTGTTCAGATGCCTCCACCCAATTTTTTAAGAGATTTAAACGTTAAACTAACAAAAGCTGTAAAGGTAGTGGAGATTATCACGAATATTCTACGTTTCGGTTAATTTAATAACTCTCATTCCAATTCAATCTACGGCTACCCAGATTACACAAGTCTTCTGCTGGTTCAGTAATAAATCTGCCAAAGTTACTTTCAGAATATGAATGTTTGGATAAATATGGCCAGTCACTGTTCACTAAAAATCTGAAACACGATTACATCTGACCCTGTAGGTTTCACCTGTACAGTATAAATTCTTATTAACATATTTTAAATGAAGCGGTAATTAACAAGAACAATACGGATATAGCTCATAATTAGATAGCAGCGATGGTAACTTCAGGGGAATAGAGGTATATAAGTGGCTAACGGCTAGAAATTGGACCAATCTATTGTAAATCATGTAGGGTCCAATTTCTCTCACTGCATCAGTTTGTGTCACAGCCGGTCACAGTCGTTTCTACGTTCCGGCATGTAAAATGGGTCATCAGAAATACGAAATAAATTGTTTTTTTTTTCTCCACACGCATTCGTCCATATCTGAACATTTCTGTATTTTGATGCAGTAGGAAAGATGTTCCATTACAGGAAGTAGATACAGCAATATAGCGATATTTAAGTACTACCATAGGTTACAAACAACAGAAAACGTAAAGGGAAATGATAACAATAAACAACAATGCAAGAGACTTAATTGCCAAAACAACGAATACTACAGATTATTTTACTATATTATTATTTATAAATAAATATAAAATATATTGTAACATAATCAATAATATCAAACTATTAACTAAAAAAACAAAAAACGTAGACGAATAAACTGGTTTCAGAAACGGGCGATCTAGGACGGATAATATATTAACTGTTAAATAGGTGGATTAAAAACATCGAGGATATAATAGAGAAACCCATCCATCTATTATTTGTTAATTATAAAGAAAAGCACTAAGGAAAAATTTTCCGCATTTAATACAAGTAATAAGATAATATGTATGTACAATAAATAATAAATTACAAATTACCACTGTCGGCAAGGAAAATAAAAATGCCTGTTTACAACTTTAGGACTAAGCTACAGCTTACTGATTAGTCCTAAAGACCTACACTTTTTACATACCGAGTGGTTAGTCATACGTCTGTACAGTTCCAGCCAATAAATTTAAATCCTATATTAAATAAGTAGGTCAAATTTCAAAAATTTAGGTTAATAAGTGTGCCTGCATATGTCAAACAAAAGTTACAATACCAGAGGCCCACTACAGGGGGTGGGAATAGAATTGTGATCACGAACTTATATTGGACTGTTTGTTTGGCCGCCCTACTAACAAAATGACTCCACTATGATGCGTACCTTCGGGAAAATTTTGCCTTATCCAGTTAGTGTATACGATATTCCACATATATCCACATATTTGACGTAAATTCACATCAGAAAAGTGTGGTTAAGCAGAAATTTTGGTAGCCCCATCTAGTGGTTCCGTGGTTTTATCGCAATGACAAAACCGTCAACCTCTATTTACAACATTCTTTTAGGTTACATTTGGGCAATTTAGTTTATTCTTGCTTGTATACCTTAAAAGTATAGGATTACAGGAAGTGTTATCAAAATTAATTATAATATGAATATGGCCTATTTTATTTTGAAATTCCCTGAACTGAAAACTGCCTAAACAGTTTAACAATAGAGGCTATTGTTAAACTGTTTGTGATGAAATTGTAGTTCTTAAAAGTGGTAGCATATGTTTCATGCGTCAAATTATCCAAAGTATCTAACTTCATCAACATCACATGTCAATGGCATGCAATTCCTCTTGTACAGGAGAGGTTAAAATAAACCCAGAAATGATAAATGAAAAAATAGTATATTAAACTCATTTAAGAGACATTGTAGGACTCCTCGCTGCGCTCGTCGGGCTCCAAACCCAATAGTACTGCAATATATTCTCTTAATACACTCGTGGAATAATATACTACCATAGGAACTGGGCCAGTGAAATCAAATAGAGTGATTAACGACTACAGCATAGAATCAATTATATCATTTAATTTACTGTAATCATGCATGTTACCAGAAAGAATGTGGTATAGAAGCTACCAATATTTAACCACAAAAAAGGTGGAAAGTATTAAGAAACACGGTCAGAAAAGATATGTTAGTGAGGTTTTACAAAACAGTGGCAGCAAGTGAGAACTGGACTATTACAAGAGATCAGACATGCGATTTTTAAGAAAAGCAGCAGGTTATACACGAATCGATAGGACAAAAACACAGTAATTAAGAAAACTAAGCGCGCGCAGTGTTAACGAAATAGTACTGCCGTCTGGTCTGACACAAGACTAATTTCAGTACTGAATTTAATACAATATCTGCGCGCGCAGATTCAGTTTAAAAATTAGTTCGTGACTACAAAATTGGTGTCTGTCACATAAGTACTAAAATCACTAAGTGAGCATGCGCTATAGCAGCTTATTTTAATCTCTAAATTTAAATACGAGGTAAGAAGATCGTCCTAAACTGTCAATAGAAAAGTAGTTTAAAGTGAAATTAAAGCAGATATAGATTGACACCGACAACTGCTCCTAGGACAAAAATAATAACAATATTGATGATGCAAATTAACAAAAAAAGTAGGCAAAAAGGCGCCGAAAGAAAGCTCGAATTTGAGGTATGCTTTCTACAAGTCAATTAGGAACCGAACTTGTACTTGTGATCACGACATTTCATACTTTTTAATAATTAATAATAACAATATGACAATCAGATGAAACTCAGCCAAATCAACAATGCCACGTGACAATCCGACTTATATGTGCCATATGATCACACAGCAATTCGTCGATTCAGTCAGTTTCATGTTGAAATTTAGAGTCTGTTGTATTTTCTTGCATCCAAGCTTACTGAATCTGCGTGCGCAGAAATTGTATTAAATTCAGTACTGAAATTAGTCTCGTGTCACAGACGGCTCTAAATTGGAAAGAACACGTTATGAGAATGGAAAATTAGAGGATACCCTAGAGAATATGTCAATACAGAGCAAGACGAAGAAGATTCCTAGGACATCCACGTAAACGATGCAAGGATCAAGACGACAAGGACGTAACAGGTAATAATACGAGCAGCAAAAAGAAGATCACTGTTTGTTTAAAACGTATCTGGTTTCTTTGCGGTCGGTTAAGAAATCAGCTTTGCTAGTTACTCAATAAGTACTGCCGTGTCTAGTTTATTTAACACATAAAACCAGCAGACTATTTTCTACAGTAAAAGTGTCAGAAGTTAGACTTTTTATGTTTTCATTTACTAGTTTTATATTTATTTTCTGTCAACCTATTTCTGCTGCTATTACGTATAACTGACGTCAAGGAATAAAGCTACCACATCTGGAAATTATTGCGCTGACTTTCCAAGGGTAGGAATCTTTAACGTATAGAGACATTATAGGCGCATTACACGGAACCCAGAAGTTGAAATCTGTTTTGAAATATGTACTGGCGGGGTGCTTATTTAACTTCTAGTTTTAATCATCCGTGGTAGAATTGTAACAAAATGAAAATTAAAAAAAGACATATTATCTACATCATAAGGTTAAAATTGTTTTAAGGGAATAATTATTGTGTTTTAATAGCATTCTGTTCAAAAATACACAAACCTTTGACTATAATAATTTAGAAATGTTATATTATCTAATTTATCAAGTATAGTACACTTCACTTCTAGTTCCTACTTAAAACAGTATCCAAATGTTTACTTCCAACGTGTCATCAAAAAGTTTCATGGAACATAATAAAGCATATGAATTGGGACACGGGAGAACATATAATAAACACAAATTTGTTAGTTTGTAACGAGCAAGCGGAATGTGCAGACAGATTAAGTTTTAATTATTCACAGTGTGCCAGCACAAATGTCAGGGAAGAAACCCAATTACATTGTTGACCTTGGAAAAAATATTTAATTGGGATAATAGGTAATCTCTACAAATTTTATATTTGCATTTTGTTATGATCTTTTCATAAATTATCCGGAGACAAGAGAAATAGTACAAGCGTAGTATTTCCATTTCCTATTTCCAATTTTTCCTTAAAATTTGTTTAATTCGATAATTATTATTTGTAACTAATTAGCTCCATATAACCTTCCAGTACCGTACGTTTATATCAGGAAACAGGAAATAACATTCTTGAACAAAATATGTAGGGACGTAGCACGTAGAATATTTCATTCACAAAATGACAATCAACTAACATGGCAAGCATCCGGACAAACCAAAGACGGATAGTGAGATACATTTATGTCGTAGTGCGCCACGGATCAATACGAATAATACAGTAACAAGTTCGGAAAGAAATGATTGCATTTAGAATTTTCTCATAAAGAATGCGTTGTACGTATCTGCCACCCAAAATTGAGAACAGGCTTTCCTACACAAAGGTTATTACGCTCTTTTCAAAGTTCCCGATGTGTTGTTGAATGCTGACGTGTGCTGCTTAAACCTGTCAGGTATTATCATCTTTAATCTACAACAACGTGTTCTGGATAAATTACGTTTGACATGATATTAATCACCTTGCCTTAGATAGTACAGTTTGAAGGCCTCAAAATTTATTGCGGAAAATACTCTACATCCATTCTAGTGGTAAAGGGTAAGTGAAGAACATGGTAACTTTAGGAAATTATTCTAGATTAAGATTTTAGAAGATTCCTCAAGTCCGGGAAAGTCATCATCGATTTCATGAGTTTAGTAATTAGTAATATGATGCGAAAGTTCTTATGTTGTACGAAGATAGAGGGAGCGTTACAATTTACCCTCTGGTGAGCATCTAATGAATCAACTAATTGATAAAGATTTCCTATACAAAGGCCTTTTGTACTGAAATTTGTAATAGTCGTGTAAACCTTTTCCACTGATGTAATTAAGCTGTACAAAAGCAATTACCCCCTACGTTAAAGTAGCTTAGCCAAATTAAAGTTAAAATACGTATAAGTAAATTACTTCCTATTTGGAAGTATCAGAGTCACATAACATTAAAAATTACCTGACATTTTCATTAGTTGATGTTCTAAACGTATTGTGACATCTTACCTGAAACAAAAAAAAACATTTTAGAAATGTTGTACTTAATCAAATCTTTCTTCATAGTCTTTCATTAATACATTTTTTATATGGAAATATCTAAATGAACAAACATGGATAAGAATGGTAATAATAACTAACAATTGCTTCAAAGTAATCAAAGTTGGGTATCAAGTGATAGAAACCAGTCCTTTCTTCCCTTTTATTGTGCACGTGTCTATCACTCACATTTTAGACGTATCAACTTAAGAATGGTTTGTCAACAGCAGGGCAAGAAAGAGAGAGAAATTAAGAACTGTGTTTGGTATAGTTATAGATTTGTATTAGTTTATCATAAATATCGTATAATGGTAGCTGTTACTTTTATTTTTTTTAAACCCTCATGTTGAAATTAACAACCAAATAATTTCCTGTAAAATCAACTCATATTTGCGACATTGCAAATATTGTTTGGTTTTCCGCAAGAGAAATTGTACTCATATATAAATCATAAATATTTGTTTCTTTTAACAATTTCGGAAATCATGTATTTTACTTTTATCAATTGTTGTAAATATAAAAAGAATAGCGATCATTGTTCAAATGAGGAATGTAATATAAGAAGTTATGAATATGGAAGAAAATGTTAGCCGAATAGCTATTTCCAGAGGCTTTTTATAAATAAAACATGAAACCGCAGAAAATTAAGATAAAAGCTTGTGTGATTGACTTTAAAAAAATTATGTACACACAGCAATCGCAATAAATATTTGTTCACAAAGGTTACCAAAACTGGGCTGCCGGATATGTTTTTGATCACTAGGGCAGAAACGGCAAAATATTTTTATTTTTTTTTTAAATTGTTTTTGTTGTATTTTTCGTTGAAATTATTTCCTATAAAATGGCATCTACACCCCCTGAAAAACTTTAGAGTTAACGCCGAACCCATTTTTCTACAATCACGTAGGTTTTCTAACTTTTTCGATCAGCGATTTTTACGGTTTCAATAGTAGCATTGGGAGGAATGCGTTTATACTTACAGGGATTTTGTAAGAATATAGTGTTCTTAGTTTTCCCCTAACGTTAGTGCTATTCAGTAATTTGATTCTATTTAAGGTCATCAACAGTGCCAGATCAAAAATCACTTTCCTTAATACCTTTTCTAAATTCTATGTAATTTCGTGTAATATCTGAATAATTTTAAAATATGAATTTATTCACTGCTTCGTGTACTATTCCAAATCGGCCGTAAATTCCTGGGGACGATCATAATAAAACATAAAAAATTTTATTGCTTCATTTTAGATATCTGGAAAAACTTTAGAGGTGTATGTTTTATCTCTGCCAACTGAGAGAAATCTTATCATCTTTTGAAAACGTTGCATTTAAAAACGAAAACGAGAAATTATTTCCGGACCTGAAATAAACAGAAAGGTATTAATTTTACATTAAATTACAAGTTTAATGTATTCCAAAACATAGTTTACTAAAACGTTTTCTTTTGTAAAGTACGCATTTTAATCGCCTTTGCTACACTCCTAGTTTCACTCTAACATGCTAAAACACTTAGGACTAAAAGGATTTAAATATCCACTCCAACAAGTAGCATTTCTTACTCTGTATGTATAATTTTTAGTTATTAAATATTTGATACCCTATACACTATATACACTGCTGTCTGTATACCTTTTAAATCTAATGCAAATTAATTTGGCAAGTAAATAAAAAACATTTAATAATTAAACAACAGTAAAATAAACAAAGTACAATCAGCATTTGACGTTTAAGATACTTCAAAAAATTAAATCAACCAACATGACTCATCAACTCAACATGTTTGTTCCGAGTTTTTTCAGTAAATTCCAAATCGTTGTGTACTTCAAGGTCATACAGCTGAAATGTACAACGACGCGACGTAGGAATACCTTCTGATCACTCCTACTAGAGTTCTTTAGTACCTATTTGTGTGAACGTCCGTAATACAGGTTTCGTCTCTTTCTGATTCACGCACTAAAAAGAAACGACAAAAAAAGTACCGCGATGCTCGCTGCTATTGAAAATTTACAAATATCAAAATCAATTTTTTAGTGGCTTATTAGTTTATTTCAACAAACCTGCACATTGATTAAATGTCAATACCATTTAAATTAAGTAAATAAAATATTAGTACATATAAATATTCTTTTAATGGGTGTAATCATTAATAATTGTAAAAATTCTATACCCACTGATTATATCTGAAGAAAGTGATGTTATTGTAGAAAAAAATCAGGGTTTTAAATTACTGAAGAGATTTTCTTTTAAGTACTCGTAAGTGTTTAATTTTAGTAGAGAACGTTGAGGATATTCTAAAGATGTAATTAAGGTAGTAGTGAGTATTTAAAATTTATTTATCACATTCCTTTTGAAAATCATAACATTAGAGCTCATTATAGCAATATTGAAAACGAAATTGCTGGATCCAATGTTTAGTTGTTCTTATTACAACGTGCCGAGTGCAGAAATTTCAAAACAAAGTTTTTTCCATATTGCGATATTTAGTTTCAAATATTTTCCTGCAATAGATTAGTCTTTACTTCCTTACGGATGCTTGCCCTATACATTCTGGATTTGTTTGATGGGGAGTTTATAGGACGCAATTATTATGTTCTTATTCTAATCCACTAAAAATTTGCATTTGCAATTCTACAAGTAATGTTTTGTTGAAAAATATATTCTTCATATTCTATTTGAAGAAGTGGATTGGTGGTGATAAAAGACCATTTTTGAAATTTCGATAATTTATGGTATTGATACGTCCGGATTCGTCCTTCATAAATGTTAAATATCCAGCGGTCACGCATATCGCCTTGCATTTGTGAAGCAGTGATTTTTGTCATAACAATCATTATTTTCCTTACGACCGATTTTCAAATTTTGTTAGAAGTTTAGATAGACGTTTACTTGGTCTAACCGTTTTCAACAACTTAAACTTACCATACTTCGTGGTAGGTATGTTCGCTATAGTAGAAAAACAATTTTCTGTTATTTAGGTATTCCGCATGACTTAAAAGGACTATTGAGGGAAAGGTAATTTTACGTTACTTAAAAGGACTATAATATATCGTCTTTGCTATTACTTCTGACGAAGCTGCTCTCCTGATTCTCGTAGTAATTTTTGTACCAAAGAACGTATTGTAGATTAAATAACTTTAACAATCTATAGATAGTTTTTCTCCATCAACTTAAATATTAATACGTCCAGCAATATTTCAAGGTTTATAGGTCTGGAGATGAGGATCCCGGGTACCTCACTGCTCTTAGACCAGGTGTGGTCCATGGTACACCCTAACTGAGAATTTTATACACCTGGAAAAATTCCAACCCTCAGGAGCTTCCCGCCGTAGTAGTGTATTTATAGGTATTGCTTTACAGTAGTACATTATAAAATCATCGTGGGACGTACAATTATGATAAAGTATTTCATTCATAAAAGAAGTATGCAAGTGAAGTCAACGATGTACTACATAATACAAAGAGAATTTCTAATAATTGAATCAATCCGACATTTACTAAATAATGTGCTACTGACGCAAATGTGAATATATTTTATTCGATTTGATTGGCGAATTTATCCTTATGTACTTAATTTTTTAATAAGTTTTGAAATGAATTGATAACATTTACCCTAGGCAGTTTTGTAAACTCATACATTTGATGTCAAATATTGCTATTCACGAAGGCATCTAAGCAGCTCAGCCTTTGCCATAGATTGACAGCTTGACGTCTTTGAAATAATTATTTTTGTGATGCGCAGGAGCATAAATTTTTCACCCTGTAAATTTTCTTCCAGGCCCATTTGATGATTGACGTTACTTACTGCGAACTAGTGTTTTCCGTTTTAGGTAGAGTAATATGAAAGAAAAAATTGTTTTCTGTCGAGGTTTTTTTCGAAGATTGTTCGCAACAGATTGTAATAGAGCTTAATACGTGAGCCTTTAAAGCTTTCATCCCATGTAATGCCACAAGGTCATCAATTTTATGCCAGCTTCATGAGTTTTTGTCGTACAACCAGAATTTAAAGACGATTGTTTATCCTTGTGCTGATGTTCCCCTAACTTTATTGTTAATTAAAAATTGCAGAAAGCGTAAATAGTTGGAGTTGGTATAGTTAGATATTTATTGGTCTTTTATAATTCTTGAAGTTTTAAGTTTAAATTATCCCAATAATAAAATGTGCATGGCGGCGGTGAATATGTAGAACTATCTTTAAAATATGCATTTGTGAGAATGTTAAAATAAGTGATATTTGTATCAACTATTAGATTATTTTTAAACAATATAGGTATTTGGTTAATGGTCTTATGTTAATAGTTTTGAGTTTTATTATATGGATGCGCCTGTGTAAAATAACCATATAATGAAAATGAACTTTTATGTCAAGGGGTTAGTACTACTAACACGTTGTCTAATAATGACAGCAATTGGTTAAGAATCAATGTTAGCTAGTTTGCAGAACAATGGGGGCACCCATTCTATTTTATGAAACTTTTAATAGTCTATTAGAAAGTTTTATCGGGATCCAGATTTTTCTACATATTCGTTAAAAAGATCCGATCTAACTGAATATAGACGAGATTTTGCAGTGTTCCAATAAGTTTAACTTACAAAAAGAATTTCAGCAAGAAGCAAATTTATAAAGAAAATACTCGCTTTGGTATCTTTGTAATCGGTTTCTCCAATCATGTCATTACAAATGTCTTATTTGTATGATTCTTTGATTCGTCTGAAAGTAAACTAGAACTTAATCAAAGTTACAATGTCTAAGACTACATTTGAAACGAGACACGTTTTACAACTAAAATTGCTTTGCATGTGTCCGCTTTTCTGTGGTATAAGCATTATTGTTAGCTATACACAAGAGATACAGGCAATTTATTATATTGTTAGCATGAATGACATAAATGGTCCACCCCAAAACAATAGAATAAGACATAATTGATGAAATTGAAACCACGAGATTGCATTACAATTTAGGTTACTATCACAGACCGTTAGTACTGAATCTTATTTAAGACATTACAATTTACTTTATAGGTACAACTTACAAGTAACTTATTGTACTAAAGTAGGTAAATACTATCTATACTGGAATATGTACTGGCTTACAAAAAAAAACATGTACAGTTTGTGTTGGCATAGCTTATAGTAGACAAACATGACCTCAAAGAATACTACTATTTTATTACAAAACTTAAGAATATAGTTTTGTTTTTTGGCGATTCAAGTTTGGGAATCTTCTACATTTTTTAAGAAAATGTGCTGGATTGGACCATCTATGAAATTTTGGGCTAATTTGATTATTTCCTGAAGTTTTTAAAAAGATCCCCTTAACCAGAATAAATTCTATTCGGATTCTATAATGAATAATCCACTCGGGGTGGTTTCTTTTACCATTTCAGGTACATTCTTTACTCAAAAAGTTCTCATACGTAAGTAAATGATGCACTATGTTAAATAAAAATGTTATTATTCCGAGAAAAACGCGGGAATCAAATCACCGCTTGACACGGCATCGTTTTTACCTAATACTCATCAGGGGATGAGTTTTTATCGTTCTCATAATCGTAGTTATGCGTAGTATGGTTTGCCACAATATCTGTAAGATGAATTTCCATTGCCGCAAGCACCTACAGGTCCTAGGTAGCGTAGTTAACTTGTCCTTTCGAATGCGATCAGGAGAGATTTATCATTCTAATTACACGTCCTTTGCGAACATAATATTCAACTCACGCAAAAGTGGTTAATCTGAACTAGTAACAATTTAATATGGTTGTCAGTTAACGGCTATTTAAGAGAAACAATAAATAAAAATGGGGCAGACCCGTATATAATAATTTCGACAGGTAGCACCTACATTACAAGAGCTATGAAATATTATTGAGAATGTCAATAAATTAATACACTATTTTCATATTTAGGGGCTCCTTTTCTTTAAAAATAATCCACGGAATCACGTACTAAAGTTCGCCAATCTTGTTTATATACACCCTGAATATATAAAATATAATCACCTCTTACTAATCTATCTTCCTTACAGTATTCCCAAAATCTGTAATTAATTTAATTACTACTCTTAGCGTTAATGTTATTTAACCGCACTATAATTATTTCAAATGAGAGTAGTCTATAAATTACCCCCGTTTTAACCGTGATACTTCCCCAGCGTGAAACGATTTGAATGAAAAATCAGTTAAAAAAGAAAAAGAAGTTTTTACTTTTAGCTTGAATATGCTTATGGCTTGTTGAATATAATTTGAAATTCAAATATTTGAAATGATTCAGTACATTACCTACATTAAAACCCGAAACGAATGAAACTGACCTATAGGCAGTTACTATCTACAACATCACGTTATTGGCTTTTTAATCACATTACAAAATTGGTATGGTAAAAGGAATTACTCACACTTTGCAGTTAGTACATTTTATAATCGTAACTATTGCATTGGAATGGTAAATATACAGAGGGAAAAATGATGAAAAACAATTATCGGATATTATACAAACTTCAAGCTTAGTTTTTCTGGAAGCAGTTCCTCAAATCAAACAGCATAAAATATTGAAATTTAATCCACCAAACACATTTTTAGAATATTCAACATAGAATCCCTCACAATTCTAAAAATGAGCGTGTTTTCTTGTTATAAATGAAGTTGTCATGCGTGCATACGGATAACTCAAATGCTTAATCCATTTTAAGCAGATAAATAACGTTGAAATGTAGAAGAAAAGCCTTTTGTTAGAAATAGTATACTGACAGCCTATTTATCAAATCAAATTTTTATTCAGTTGTGGTTCCATATCTCTAAAACCAACCAATAGCCACCATGAAAAATATATATTATGTGCCTTCCATATTCTAGACACTCTCTGCATAAGGGTCCGTGAAGGTAGATTATGTATATCTGAAATGCCCTGTTACATATACATCATAAATAACTGAAATGGAACGAGTTTGAAATGACCTACAAATATAACAATACTGTGCCTATTTTAAATATATTTCGCTAACCGTCTATGATAAGGTAATATAATAATTTAATAATTACCTTTCACAAAGTTTGCACTATTATATAAGTAATTCTTTTTCGAAATTTGTAATATGAGGTTTCTTAATTAGTCATTACCAATACACAATCAAGGAGGTTAAGTCTGTGCTGTACAGCAGCAATAAAAGTTGCTTTATGATAATGTATTTAGTCCCTTTATCTCGCTGAAGCCATCAAAATTTACAGTCACAAAGGTAACTTAATTATAAAACTGGAAGTTGAACATTGAATAAATATACAACAGCATAAACAAATTATGCAAAAGATAGGAGGAGGTCTTTGATTAATCAAAATTCACAAGAGACAAATAAATGAAACTGTATAATGAAGGCCTTTGAATTGATGTAGCACAATGTGAAATTAAAGCAGCACTCAGATTGTATAACAAAAGAGAATATCCATCGGTAACTCAAGATATTCCAATTAATAATTAACTAAAAGGAATTACATCGACTACGCATACTTTGAAATAATCTGGTACTTACCAAAAGCATTGTTGATAAAAAATTATCACTAGTAATATCCCGAGTGCATGTCAAATTACCGACAATTTTTTTTCAAATGCACGAGAGCGCGAATGCGCTCGAGTGCATTTAAAAAAAATTATCGGCAATTTGATATGCAAGAGGGATATTTTACGAGACTATTTCCCGAACGAATTTTTAATTAAATAGCTGATATATTTGTAAATTGATAAATATGTGTATTTGAAGTTATTATGTTTTCCAAAGATCTAGCCTGTACCTGTTCGTAGAGAAAACAGTAGATATTTTTTGTTCAAAAAACTATAGCAACGTGTAAATCCGTGTAAACAAGAAATTAAAACAATAAATATTGTGAAAAATATTGTGCTTATTAAAATGAGTTTTGAACGGTTTGGTAGTGTTTCCTTTGAAGAAATAGACGAAGAAATAGAAAACATTATACCGGTAAACACTAGAAAATCAAAATTAAGTTCTTGGAAGTTCTTCGAGAACTTCTGCGAAAAAAATGGGTATATTTTGACTAAAAATACACCTACTGTCAAACTGGCCCTGATCCTTAAAGATTATGGTTTCAATATGAAGAGAAAAGATGGTGCAGACTATAAAGAGGGGGTGATTAAAACCCATTGGAACACAGTTGCGAAACTATTACAAGAAAAATATAGGAAGGAATTTAACGTTTTATTTGATCCTTTCAAGGATGCAGTATTTGAATGTGCACGAAAATCTAGGGACGCAAAAAGGAAAAAACTACAAGCACTTCCACAGAAGAGAAAAACCAGTGCTGCAAGCATGACGAAAGAAGAATACCGCAAAATAGTCGAGCTATATGATGAAAACACCCCAGATGGTCTTCAAAAGAAATTTTTTCATGTAGCATCACTTCAGCTTGCATGGAGGGGCGGTGAGGCTGTAAAATGTTTAGTGAATTTTTTCAAAGAAGAGAAAAATAATTCAGGAGAGCCAACCGGTCGGATTATTTACGACCCAGTTTTCAGCAAAACTTCACAAGGAGGTGCAGCACGATTAGAGGAGAAGAAATGGCTAATTCAAAATTTTCAAAACCCGGACAAATGTCCCGTAAGGTATTTTGCTAATTTATATAATCATTGATAGTTGATCGCTAAATCATGATTGTGATTGTTTTAGATTATTCAAGAAGATGATGGAAAAAACGGGAAAGAACATAACAACCAACCGTTTATTCCTCGCTGTCAATCCAGCATGGATGAACGACTCCTCAGTTGGTTTTTTCAAGAATTGTCCAATTGGCAGAAATGAGCTATCAAAATGGACCAAATCAGGTGCAGAACAAATCGGACTTGACACCAAAAACGTGAAATTCACTAACCATTCAAACCGATCTACGGCCATTTCTAATCTTGCAAAATCTGGCGTGGGAGAGCACCAAATAACTAAAATGACGGGACATGGCAGCATTTACTCAATCAGGTCGTATTTACAAGTTGATCGCGAACATCATGCTTCAATAATCGAAAAAATACGAGGAAATTCAACATCCTTACAAAAACAAGATATTTGCAAACCCAGCACTTCTACATCAACTACAGAAGAAGAAATGACCGTTCAAGAGCTTAATAATACTAGCAATAACAATAATTACTTTAACTGTACTTTTAATATTTCATATTAATACTTTTGTTAAAAGTAAACTAAAAACTAATTATAATATGTTGATGTTCCAATAAATATTCTTCCCAAACGATTTTAGCTATTTTAATTGTAAAAAGAATAAAATAAATATAAAACTTCTGCCAAATTCCAAAAGAAAAGTAACAAATTACCGAAAAATGTACTAATCTAAATTATCGGCAATTTGCAGGAGTCAAATTATCGGCAATTTGCACTAGTGCAAATTATCGCTGTAATTCGCATGTGATTGGTTCAACGTCAAAAATTAAAGCCTTCTGATTGGTCAAAAAATAGTAAGGGAAATAGTCAGATATATTTCACGTACGACTATATTCACCTACTGCTAATAAAAATATGAAAATACATAACAGATTTTGAAATTTAAATATCAGTGATACCATAGATTCTCTTCTTTCAACTAATAATTTTAAAAGCACCGAAACTAACAAGAAAAGTTTTCTGTAGAATGATGATGTTAAGAATTCAAGACGTTAATGGACTGTTGTTAATTACTTTTCCAATTTTTAGCAAAATCCACGCCTTGCTCTTCTCTTGCATTCACAAACGTTTCTCTAATACAGATACTTATTAATAATTTAAGTACGACAAGGGCTAAAAAGTTGATTGTTAAGTTTTGGTTTTACAGTGAAAAATAGAATCCCGGGGGTATTACTTCATTGGAGAAGAGAAGTTGTTAACTAAAAGTTTATCATGAACGCCCATTTTCATTCTTACTTAAAGGATAAATTTATATCCCCACAGTTTCCATGCAAAGGGTGTTGAGACGCATGTTGCGATACATAACGCTGCTCCAACAATTTTTATACAAACAGTGCCTCGCTAAACAGTTTTCTTTACAGCAACGTGACGACGGCAGTCCGCGGCTTTAAAAATTTATAGGAAACAGTAAAAAACGGAACTGGTTAAAAGTACACGCCTCTTGAAAATTTGTTCTCGTAAAATGGGCCCATTATTTACGTAACTGCACCCCAGCATTTTTTGTTATTACCAAAAATGGTTTCGTATTATTAATATTTAGTGGTCAACTAAACACATCCGTGGAAAAACGACAGTACACGTTGCAAGTTCAATCTTCAAGTTATATAGGTGCTGACATAATTAAAAAATGCGAATGGTCATCGAAGTATTATAATTCTGTTTTACGGAATTTTTGAAAAATGGTACTTATTGCTGAATAATATAATATGCTTAGAGTTTACATTGTAAGTAGGTGTAAGTAGTGTGTATTATATTGGAAAAGAAATTATCTGCTGTACGGTGCCCTTTATTCTTACCGGATATCTAAATGTAGGTCAACCAACAAATTTAAAAAATCTTTGTTTTCAATTTTTTAATATACTCTAAAGTAATGGCATATCAGACGATTATTTAAAATGCACCAAAACAATACGTGCAAATCATGTTCAATTGAATTTAATAGATTCTGTATTAACAGAATATCGACAAAATAGAATGAAAATAGGACAAATAGGTCACAAAGGCGAGTGCAACCCCCAAACAATTCTAGTCCGTGTAGGGCCCACGGTAACGACCACCAAAGCAGGAGCGTAAGCGCTTTATCCTTTACACCACCCGGCCTTTATTATAAAAAAGTTTGATAATAATCTTTAAAGGCTATGTTTTTCCAACTGTTCGTTTACTAATGATATTAATCCAAGTATGGGTAGAAATGCCACAGTCAAGTAAGTGAGGTAATTTCCAGTTATATACAAATAACAAGATATCCAGAAGTCCTAAAATATCTCACTAAAGAAATGATGTTTTGAGATCAAACATACATTTTCACTACAGTGAATGTATAATAAAGCAATATTTTGCAAAACTGAAGGCGTTTTATATTACCAAAACCTGCCAGTAGACATTCTTAGAGATATTCATAATGAAAATGTGAAATTCTCTTTCAACTGTAGAACGAATACCTCTCCTTCATAAAATCCTTTGAGAGTAGAAAGCCTTCTTAATCACTGCGTACCGTCTTTCTAACGACGAAGCTCTACATAAACAATATAAATTATTCCAGTCCTAAATACCCATTAAAATTTTAAACAGGTCCTATTATTTCGAATGTATACCGGGAATGCAAAGTAGTGTTCATTTTAATATTTTCCTATCGTAAATTAAGTTCTAAAAAGTATTAATTTGTACATGAACGTGCACATTCAAACAAAAAAGATTAGATAGATTCAGTGATTTCATAAATGAAAATAGGTAGATGCTTTCTATAATAATACAATCGATTTTGTTCAATTTATTTTAAACTTCTTCAAGCTTTTAAAATTCAAAATCAACAACGATATGACAACCTGGCTTCTATAGACTGTTACAAATTTTTAGCTAGATAAAACTGATATCAGATACCCTTTCTCATCGAACAGAAACCTTCCGAAATAGTTACATGGGAACGTAGTGATAGCTATATGGTAACGTTCAATGAAATGTGTAGAGTAGGACACAAAATATAGAGAATACAGTTTACATACGGTAAATCGATGATGCTTAAAATAGAAAATCCTTTTTCTGAATAAAGGAGGTATAGCATATTGTACAGAAAAATGAATTAAAACCGTCTTGGCCATTCATATACGTATTATTTTAATTTATAAACCGAGAAATTTTACTATTAGAATGGAACCAAGTAAACGGTAAAATGCTGATATTGTTACATAAAAGTTTGAACTTTAAGAGAAAGGAATATTTGACTTACCTACTTCTAAATTTGGTAGATATTTCATCTAAGAACATTTTTTCTGCGTTTCAATATTATATAAATTTAAATTCTTGGTAGAAAATTCAATTAAGCAGCGATGAAATAACAACAAGGGTTCGTTAAGACAACATGCTGGATTACTAAATGCCTAAGAGGAGACTACCTGATGATGTGAATAACAATCAGGTCCCCCGTTGATTAAACGAAAGCGAAAGGGGCTGTGTACAGGACAGGTGGCGTGGAAAGGACTATCCACCTGTCGAAGTGGTGGTCCCCCAATCGGAGTCACGGGGTCGGAGGACCTTCCAGGACGGTCGCACCAGTACACAGGCCCTCCCACCGCCCCATGGTGCGAGTGCGGCTGGGGGGCCCATCCGCCGGCCCCGTACGGATCCAGGACGCACGCACCCTAATCTTTCCCAGGAGTCACACAACTTTAACGCCACGTCTGCGACATACCGCCATCAACACCATAGCAATCACTGTGATATATACAATCTTAAATTGACCGATAATCAATTTGAACCACCGCGTTAGCCGTGTTAGAGCACACTGAAACTGCGACGCGCGTACGAGGGATGCTGGGGATACTAGGCATCGCGCAGCCCCAGAAACGGCGCGCGTCCGTTGCTTAGAGACGAACTCTACGCATCAGGTTCCCACGCAGATTTATCCTCAAAAATGTATGAGGTAAATATAGACAGTATATGAAGATGTCGCAATTACGTCTCTCATGATCCACGGTTAGTTAGCAACCACAAAAACATAACTTGAGCATCCTTCTGGTAATGACTACGAAGTACGAGCTGAACTAATTAGTTTGTTTGTTACAAACTAGGTGCGTCTCCCGTACAATCACGAGGTGATATAAATCATATTAATTGGCCGTACAGCTGTAAACGCCGCAGAGAGCAGAAGCTATCGATTGGCGCCGTGGGTATAACTAAAGAAGATTGAGGCCCGCTCTTTCACATTGGCGCTGTACCAAGCGACCCTCAGCTCTACTGACCCACTACGTACGACAGGGTCGATGAGGGAGATCTAGATTACACCTATGTGGCTGTACAATTCTCTTTATGGTTATGTCCCAAATGTATGAAGCTGGGAAAGGGAACGTAACTACACAAGTTGCAAAATATTTTTTCAACAATATTAGAAACCTTAAATGTTATCTTGGGAAATGTTGGGAAAGGGGAGCGCATAACGCGTTAGTGCATTCAAAACGAAGTTAAAAGTCAAGGTTTATTGTCTGTACAGTATTCCCCGTCTCAAACCTGTCACCTTTTATAGAAATAACAACCCGGCCAAGCACTTGGAATGCTTTCATGTTTTTCTCAGATAAAATATGTATGTACAAACAATGAATTCCGATAAGCAATAATATTGTAAAATATAGAATATTATTTTTTCAATGACGACACTTGAGTCAATGTAAAATTACCGTTCTTGTACAGTAATTACAACTATAATAATACTAGTAGTAGTGCAACATATATACCTTAAACATAGTTTATAATAGCAATTTATGAATTTTTGTAGGAACTAGTGCTAACTAGTAAAAATTACTAGTGCTAGATACAATAGTATTAGACGCGATTACTTGGAATATCATAGCATTGAATTCTCTATCTCTATTGGTGGCTTTTACTCTGAGATTTTTATTTTTCAATAGATTCTAAAGCCCCTAAAGGTAGTATTTTTGTGGATATTGGTAACAAGAGGCACTCTCCTAGCCTCGGTAAATTAATTTCGATCTCACCTACACGCAGGGGATCTATTACACAAACAGAAATCGGGTGAAAATTGTGGAAGCTCAATCTGGGGAACTACCCCGATCTCCTTTTTCGAAGATCAATGAACCGTTTAAATAGTACCTAATGTGAACAGAAGAAAGGAGCGAGATATGAAATGTGAATCACAGCAACCAGCCAAAGATCAAGAACAAGTGTATAATATAGGAAACTCTTTTAAATAAGTGGTAGCTATTCTACACATCCAAGAGACATAAAAGAGTGGAAGAAAATTGAAATACAGGGTGTCTCTAAAATATGGTGCCATAGCTTAACCACAGAGTCCTGGGATCAAAATAAGACGATTTAACGCAACTTACCTCTATCCGAAATTGCTTCGTTAAAGCGCTATCCAACGCCAAAGATCTTTAAAAAATTTCTATTTTTTTAAATAACAAAAGATTGTTCTTAGCGATTAGGATGAAATTTGGGATGTGATTCTTTACTGGAAAAAAGTGTTTTTTCACATCATTTTTTTGTTCAGGAGTGTCAGGTAAGTGGTCAAAGGTTGATAATCCACAGTCAAAGAAGCTCATATTCTTTTAACAGTTCGGCCAATAGTTTTCAAATTTCTTTTACAGAGAGACACTCGACTTATTTCAAATATTTTTCGTTTCTTGTTCGATTTCGGTATCTCTCATAGGTTAGGCTGAAAAAAAATATTTTGATTGGCTGCAGTGCATTTCTTAAAACGATGTAGTAATCTAGTTGTCCCGTATGCTGAGAAATAAATGACGAAGAGACAATTTTTTGCGTAGAATCAACTTTTGCATCCGGGAAAATGATTATCACATTGAGCATTTGCTGTAAATCTATTAATTTACCGGTGGTACAAAATAAGCTGAACCATTGATTCAGAAATGGTTCGGATTATTTTGCGCCACCCTTTACATACTTGCTAGTAATAAACTTTATATCAAATTGTCTCTTCGTGATTTATTTCTCAACATACGGGACAACTAGATTACTACATCTGTTTTAAGAAATGCACTGCAGCCAATCAAAATAATTTTTTCAGCCTAAACTATGGCAGATACCGAAATCGAACAAGACAAAAAATATTTGAAATAAGAATGTCTCTCTGTAAAAAATAGCACTTTAACGAAGCAATTTCGGATAGAAGTAAGTTGCGTTAAATCGTCTTATTTTGATCCCCGGAATCTGTGGTTAAGCTATGGCACCATAATTTAGAGACACCCTGTATAGTAAAACACTGGATTTACCAAATGTTCATTGTTTTTATATCTACACATATTAATTTTGTTATTATATGGTTTTGAGTGCTATTGAGACTTAATGCTAGAATTTTCATATAACATTTCAATTATTCAGATGTAAAGCACAACACCATAATACCCTTCGGCAGTATGAACACGTGGACTTTTTATAAGCAAAAACAGACAACTGGATAATAACAATTTTACAAGCTCTTATAGCTCATATCTCAAACGCACATTATTCTACTACACATTGTCATTCTTAGTCCTATATTCAATGAAAAAAAAATCTACAACTGTTTCCTATTAAAACAAAACTGTTATTATGAGAAACGTGGTTTTCTGATACTAACGACAATATGTGCTACCTTGGTTTTAAGAATTCTGAAGTATGATTTCCATCTATGCAATTTGTTGCAGCAACTCAGTTGCAGCTATACAGTTGCAGCAACTTCGTTTACATTATGCAATTTTAACAAAATGACATGCAATAACTTTTGTTGCCGCAAGAAGTTGCCTGCATTAGAACTTCTATTTTCAAGCAACTCGTCCTTGCAATTCTAGTACAATTTCAGTATTTTCTTTAAATACCAACAGCAGTTATTGCAGAGGTTAGTAACTCCAGAGAATTGTCAACAAACACATTGCCACTTTTACATTTAAGGTTGTCAAATATTAAACTACATTAGATGTTTTTTTTGTCTATTTACAAAATTGCACAGTTGGGAATTTGCTTGCGATTTTGTATGCAACTCGATGCAACTGTAATGCATTGCTGCAACTGAGTTGCTGCAACCAATTGCATAGATGGAAATCATACTTTATATTATCAATGCATGTTTATGATGTTTGTAGGTACATCTAAGTTGATGCCCGCCCATAAACATAAGAAATAGTGAAAGCGGAAAGACAAAATATCTGCAAGGATTTATACCATTAACTTTGCAACTTAAGCATTGTAAATTATACTTTTTCAACTACCTGCATCGTAAGCATCATATTCATATCAAAACTAAAAGACAGTAAGTGCAACTATTTTTTTGTTGTTGCTATGGTTGCAAAAAGTAAATAAGTCACGTAAGTTACTTACACTCCCTAGGAAAGGTAAGTAACTTTTGTGACCTTGTTTTCCATATTAATTCTCACAATATAATTTTAATTTGTTATGAATATGATACATCTCCATAACAACACACTGTAATTTTATAATTTTGTTTGAAATTTTATATTAGGTAGCTATTTAATTTATATTGATTGTTAATACCACAAGTTTAAAATTATGAATTATACGTTCATAAAGCTAATATCTTGCAGATAGTGAAAAAATAGTATACGCACCTTGTCCCATAAGTGCATTTATGACCTCGCATGCTTAGAAAACCTCGGTTCTGTCTTGGTTTTCCAAAGTGCATCCTCGGTCATAAATGTTGCACCTAGTAACGGTCCTCGGTAAGTACCTAATATACTTACGTTTAGAACAAAACATTTTCGAACGTATTTCTATTACTTCTAAATCCCAACAGTAATTTTACAGAATGATTTTAAATTAGATAAAGTTAAGCAGCAAGACAAGTTTGAATTGGAATAGCCCTTCTACTGCGGAATGTTAAACCGCAGCTACCTACCTTTCTAAAGCATTCCTTATATTTAATTAGTGAGTAGAATGTAGGCCTACCCTGCGTGAAATTCAAAAGTTTGTAATTTCCCGACGATTGCTAATTGCAGTCAATGTAGACCGTGGATGTCAATTCTTTTAGATATAACATCCTAAATTTATCGATAGAAGAGGAACGCTGAAACGAACTCGCAGGCATAAAAAGTTACGTTTTACAAATCGATCAATAGCATTGTATAATTTTCTGACTTCCGTTAATTAATTGCATTCTTCAAACTGATTCTTATTTGATAACGATCTGTCGCAACAATCTTCTTAAACAAAAATTTTGCATATTTCACATACAGGTACACAATATAGCTTAACTTAAACTATTTCCCAGTCCGTCTACGGTAAGACGGGAAATCTACAAGAATTGTAAAAGTAAAGATTGGCCAAAGCACGTAAAAGTTTCTATCAGGACGATGATGGCCACGACATGAAAAAAAAACGAATAAATGAAGAAAGACAATACCATGGACGGCAACATGGAATGTAGGTAGAATAAATATATTAACATCCTAACACAAATAAAACAAAACAAGAAGGAATGGCATTTTATAGCGCATTACAAAAGATTTATGATAATTTCCAAACAAATAGGAAGACGGTAATAATGAAGGGACTGAATGCCCGCATGGAAAACCTACCTCTATAAGGAAGATCCCAATAATACATTAAGGGGTTGTTTTGGTTCCTCTATGGTCCCGTCATAAGTAAAACGAACATGTATTATAATGTCATCGGTCATAAAAAAGAAAAGCTGTTGTTCTTAAAAAATGTAAAATTGCTCAATAGATGCTATTGAACAAATTCATTGCTAAAAGAATTATCTCTTGAAATGCTAGTATAGTTTAAAAATATATACATAGAACAGAGCGTGACTGTTTAATTTAGCAAAGATAAAAAGTTTTAAAAGTACAGCTCGGGGAACTATACTGAAATATATCCAGAAAAAAATTGTGGGTGGTATCATCTGGATATCATAACTTTTATATTTATTTAATAATAGTAATTAACAGAGTGGGCGTAAATAGGTTCATCCAACAACTTACTGTCGCAATATACAACGAATGAACGACAAACAGTAACTCAACAATGCTGTTAACATTGGAGACTGCAGCTATAGATTCTAATAATCGAATGTGTCAGTAACAGTTAACTTGCAACTCGGTGAACAGATAATAAAAGGAAAACGATTAGGGGTATCTCCCATATTGATGTTCAACAAAGCAAAATAGAAAATATCAGTATACTTGCATGATTTATTTTAATTTACTTATAGAGATATAGCTAGCTCATTTCAGTTTGTATTGTAAACACCATTCTGTACTATCATATTCTGATTGCTCTGAACATGCAGGTACTTTGTCAATGCTGCCGTAAACAAAATGCAAGTGGTTTTATAAAGCTATCCCATATAATGGCGCAATTAATTTAAGGTTCACGAAGACATTCATACTTTGTATTGTGCCGGCTAATTCGTGGAACAATAATTATAACTATTAGATTGGTCCGGGTGGCTATGTGACCCGCTTTCATAGACAAGTCAATCTTTTTGAATCAGATATTAAATAAAAAACTGCACAGATCTCGCAATTCTTGCAACCATCGGAGGGTGTTGAAAACAAACACGATGTATATTTGATACGGTAATGGAATATACAGAGTGTGTAAAAATTGTAGTGCTGGTTTCAGGTAATGCAAGATATCGCACTAAAAAGGAAACTAAGTAAGTAATCAATAATAAAATTTTTCAAGTTGAACGGCAGCTACACATTTAGGATACGACGGAGAGATGCAAGTTCGTGTTGTAAACAATAGTTTTGAGCAAAACTTTAATTAATGTCGATAAACCAAATACGGCCTACAATTCGTGGTATACGATTGGCGATTGGCTAAGGGAAACAATAAATTATTAAAAAATATTATTTTGGTGGTCTTGTGTTGTTTTCTGTAATGCTAGTGAGATAACATGATGGAAAACGGGATATTCAGATGTAAAAATATTACAGCGATCATTAGAAAAACACAAGTGTAACGAACACATTTCTTCAGTCTGAAAACTTGTTCTTTTGGGAAAATAAAATATTACTGCGGTGCTTGACTTTATTTTAGTTACATTTTTAATATTAAGGCTGTACTTTGAAGCTATAGGTTAAATTTAGACAGCATTTATTCTAAAATTATTAGGACACTATTTATTATTTTATTATTTTTTCTTCTTCTCCCATTCTTGCCATTTATGTTTATATTATATATTCTAACTTGCTAATAAGCACCTCGATCATTTACTGTTGCTGGATATTTACATTTATAGTTGATATAATTTGTTGATGTTTAAATATTTCACAATCGTAAAAACAGCGACTACAATCGACAATTAAATTGAAGTTAAGTTAAACGATCAATGGTAAAAAACTTTAGCTATTTTCACTGAATGTACTCATCAAGTAACTCTATTTTGAAAAAGCCAGCATTCTTTATTGTTACCAATTTGGAACTTTGACGGCTGTAAGTTCAGGAAACATTTGCCAGCTTTTTTGATATCAGCTTTTTGTCTTAATTTTGTCCAAGGAATAACTTTACCTGAAGCTTGCACCACCATTTTTATACATTCTGTATAATGAACATGGTTTTGGTTTATAATGGTTTATTATAACGTTAACAATACAAATACCAAACAGACTGTTATAACAGACTAGTGGTTGGTATCTGAACAGGAAGTATACATTGCATGTATCACTATTATCCGAATTCCTGCTCCTAATTGCTATGGAAAAAATTGGTAATGGTAGTAAACTAAAGAGAATAATATTCCGCGTTAAAAATTCTTTGTGTACTATCTCTTTAACATAACAATATAAAATTTAAAAATGTAGCTATTCAAAAAATACGAGGTGCTGCACTTGTCAAAACAAAAAATACTCATATTTTTCGAATGTACTACCTTCATATTTAAATATTATATATTTATTTTTTTATTATTTATTACCTATACAAAGAATTCTTAAAATTGAACGACGCGGAATATCATTCTCTTTAATTTGGTACCATTACCAATTTTTTCCATAAAAATGGTGAGGAGGAATTCGCATAGATGTGATAAACAATGTAAACGGCCTATGTTGAGGGATATGACCAACCACTCGGTATAAATGTTGCTTACTTCGCTAAACTAATAAACTAAGTGAATATACAGGGTGTCGAATTGAATTACGCTACATAGGGAATTCAATGGTAAAATTTTAAGTCCCTTATTTCGGGGGCGAAACCCTCAGGTTGGCACAATTTTGCGAAGATGCGTACCTATAAGCTGTTCTGCAGCTCGATTACCCAAGTGTTTAACTGCGCAATCAAAACATATAATTTTAAAATGAGAATAAATCGGAAACGAATTAATGCTTTAAGACAAAATCACTTACGACTTTTACGACAGGTAGTACAATATAAGTGTTTAAATATTATAATATAATATTACAGAATATCAGCAGAAGAAACATTTGGTAAAAATAGTAAAATTACGTTCTGAACATTTTGTATTTTTTGTTTTTTTTTTCTTTTCCAGTGAAGGTATTCACAACAAAAATATTTTCGGATATTTTCTAAGGGCAGAATTAACGCTTCTGCGCAACCGCTTACAGAACAACGCGTGCTGTCCGACAACGCAACCAACTCCGCATGCTCGCACCCTGCTTAGATCCCGCGTGACGATATTTCGTGACGCGAGAACCTATAACTCGCCTCCGTATAAGTGTTTTCAACACTAAAAAGTTGCAAGTTTTTGGCTTTTAGTGTTGAAAACACTTATACGGAGGCAAGTTATAGGTTCTCGCGTCACGAAATATCGTCACGCTGCATCTAAGCAGGGTGCGAGCATGCGGAGTTTTGTGTTTGTTGTGAATACCTTCACTGGAAAAGAAAACAAAACCAAAAAATACAAAATGTTCAGAACGTATAATAATAATCTATTTTTACCAAATGTTTCTTCTGCTGATATTCTGTTAAATAAGTGAAAAGTTGCGAAAATGTAATGCCTCTTTACAAAAATGTATCGATTATTATTGGACCACTTACTTGTCAGTTTGCAGACAATTCTTGTAGAATAAGGAAGCTGTTCAACATTATATTCATAGTTCAACACTCACACTTCGTATAATTTCTAAGTTACACAATTTAACACATTTTGTACAATAAAATAGCAGATCTTTAGTCAGATGTTGTATTTAAGCGGTGAAAATAAACTAACTGAGGGTTTTAGTAGTATATCGAAAGCTAAAACGAGTGCAAGGTCGTCTGTAAACTGGACTATTATCTAACCAACACCTTAGAATCCTTAGATAAAACAGACTGAAGAAAGAGAATCTGATAACATTCAGTTTTAAAAATGTGTTTATAGTCATTAAAAGACTGTCTTTCAAATAATATGATTCATTTATGTAAATAGCGGTTGAATTTATGGACAATTGCATCAAATGTAAGACGATATTCAGCCTAATCTCCTAAAAAATAATTTTTAACTGTGCTGCAACGAGAGACTCGTATTATAGGAGCTACAACAACGAAGGAGTGGCAAATTCTAAACAAGTTTGTCACCCCTTTTAAAATTTTCCATGGGCGGACTGGGCTGGTTTGATTCGGGTGGCTATACAGTTACAGAGCTTTCATTTCAAAACTAGCCACCTTTAATAACTCTGAAAGTTTTGAAATTTCCAATTTGAATAAAAACACGACAACTTTGATATCGAGGAGGAAGTTTAAAACCGCCATTGAAGTAATTTTATAATTCACCCCCTCCATTAAAAAAATAGAGGAGTGACGTGTCCATGTTTATATTTCTGCGTATTGAGCTGGCAACAAAGAGCGATGTTATGGATTGAATTTTTGGGTCAGGTATAAACTACGATAAGAAAACAACGATTGTCGCGATGTCGTATTTCCCGATTAATTCAATTACGATTAGAATTTAGAAAAATTTTGCTTGAACCAAACAAACTTCTGATTTTTGGGCCCTATCGGCCTGTTGGTCCAGGTGGCAAACGCCACCTAGCCACCCTGTCCTGTCCGCGCCTGTTAAGAGATACACTGAATTAAAACAAATAACACTGCAAAGAAAAGGGTTTTTGGAAAATTTATATTCATTTAGATATTTTATAGTCGAGCATTGCATTTTAAAGTTTAAGATACTCTTTTATTGACACATGTAAATTTTAGGTAGGCGCCGCCATAGTTTCTTTGATGAGGATCCGCGATGGGGCGACACGAGTTCGACCCTCGTTGCAGCCAGGATTTTTTCGAAATTCTGGAGTAACGGAAGTTCAGCTCATTAATATAGATAGGGGGGAAGGTTTCAAAGGTGAGGCATGTTAGACCCGTGCAAAACGCTTCGGGCGCTGATCCACGATTGCGCTGATCCACGATTTTGTTAAGAAAAAAAAATAATTTATGTAACTCCAATTGAATATGTGACTTTCCATTTTTAGTTACATTACAACGTTTGTAATGATAATAGTAAAATTAAGCAACATAGTCGATACGATAACACAACATAAATCAGTTATTGTAGTGAATGAGCAATTAGATCAAACTTTGGTAGAAAGCTGATATGCGATTCGAAGAAAAACATATTATACAGAGTGTATTAAAAATAGTGGATAATATTTACATCACACGATTCTATGTTGAAAAACATAGCAACAAGCAATTTGGTCTTAGACAATCAGTTTTTAAATTAGAAGCAATTAAAAGTTTTTTAATTTGGCAACGTTGTCCAATTTAAGCCTAAACGGATACATGCATCAGCTACCCTTGATCACGCCCTTGATGCAGCTATTGATTTTTATTTTCTTATTACATTATAAAAATCACCCCAGCTGTTGCATCGTTGCAATAGGGTTATCAAATAGTATATTATATACCAAGGGACTAAAGTACAACTTTTAATCCCCGAGGGTGAAAGTTTAATGCCTGAACGAGCGCAGCGAGCGAGGGCAGTAAATCACCCGAGGGATGAAGAAGTACTTTAGTCCTGCGGTATATATATTATTTTTTACACGACCTAAAGGGCTTAATTGCAAAAATTTACGAATTTTCCAAAAGCAATCACATATGCTGTGGTAGATAGGTGAAAATCGCAATTAATAAAATCTCATCTCAAAAGCATCGTAACCTAGGCGATTTGTAAACAACCGGTAGCCATTCTAAAATTGCGGTCATGTTTTAAGAAAATTCTTGAAAATGGGTGATTTGAAAGATATTGACGAAGCGGCAGCGATTGTGACGATGAATTTATTACCCCCAAAGTCGCGAAAATTATACGAAAAAGCGTATCAAGACTTTTTTGAATGGTGTGTGGGTAAAGACATTGAAAATTACACAGAGAGAGTATTTCTCGTTTATTTTGCCGAAAAGGCAAAAATCTTGGACACATCAACGATATGTTCGCTCTTTTCAATGTTAAAAGCTACCATTAGAGTGAAGAATAATATTGAAATTGGAAAATTCTCTAAGGTGACTGCATTTTTGAAACGTCAGAACGACATGAAATAAAATTTTGAACTTTTTTGTCATTTGTTGTACTTTTACTCCCTTGGGAGTAAAATGGCTACTTTACTCCCTGTTTTGAGGGAGTAAGGTAGGTCTTTATATATAGGTCGTGTAAAAAATTATTTTTTCCAATTTAGTTGTGAAAAGTCAACTTTTTGACATTTATTTTAGTTGTCATATGCGGTTCATTTTATAACTAGTTATAATATGTGACATTATTTTATAACTAGTGTTAATTGTTATTGTTTACAAAACAGTAACGTGTAATTGCATAGCAACGACCAGTTTAAAGGTACTGTTTCTAAAAAATTAAAGTCGCCGTTTAAACATCACATTACATCACCAAATTCATATTATGTGCTTTTTTTTATTCAAACTTACTAAATTGGAAAAAATGTTATATGAAACACGTTGCAAAATTGCGTTTTTTTGCACACGATGTGTTGGATCTAGTACAAAAAAGACGCTCATTTTGCAACTCGTTGCATAAATAGCTATATTAACAGCAACGGTTTTACATTCTTAGAAATGAAATTAAACGTACACCAATACCGAAATGCTCTTATTTACATTTGATTACTTATTATAATTTATTGCTGAACTATGTAGGTATTGTTGATAATATTTAAATGAATTTGTTAACTATAGTCGAAACAATTACAAAGTTTGACCATTAATTATTCCTTAACCGAAGGGTTAACACTATATTGGCATTAGAGATTTTCGCTTATTTTTCAACATAGAATTGCGTAATGTAAATATTATCCCCCATTTTTCATAACCACTAGGTATACAAACACAGATTCGTCCTCATTAAACTACTTTGAAGATGTAACCCATTTTAATTTCTAAAGCTTTACAAAAACAAAAGTTGGAGATTATAGACCTACAAGAAATGTTAAATGTATAACTTCGGCGTGTCTTGAATCGTTTCCAATAAATGTTGATGGGCTACAATTTCTACTTGGTACACGAACTGCTTCATGTTTCTTCAGAAATAGTAATCCAACGGATTTAAGCCAGTTATTTTTATGCTTGCTGTAATAGAGCACGAGTGCCGGGATTTAGCTAGGTGTTTTAATTGGCCAAGTTCAATTACAAATTTTAAACGATTTTCATTTTAGCCTTGGTTCTACCCAAGCAATACTGGAAATTATTACAGTACGTCTAAATAAGCCTATTCCAAAATGTCATATTCGGGATGTAGATTGTGTAAAAATACATTTTAATAATTTTAGTAATACCTATGGAAGTATTAAATAGTAGATTACACATCACGGGAGCAAAAGGCATAAGTTTTCCAACGATAGCGGTTAAAGTTTCGGAGGAAAAAAATCCGCGGAAAGTGTCTTGGGGAAAAAGATCAGCAAGAAATAGTGCCGTGGGGAAAAAGTATTTTAATCTGTCGGCACAAAAAGAATTTTTGGATCCATTCCAAAAGGCTGTTTTAAACATATTGGAATATTTAAACAAGGAAGCCATTAAGAAACCCTCAAAAGCGTTAAAATTACTAACTACGACATTATATCGGTCAGAAAAGTTAAGAGATTAATTTGAAACTTTTCATTTGCCATCTCTATTGAAAAATACATCTATTATTGATAAGCAATTGATTTTTCCTCTGTTGTAATAATTACACTATACTCTCGGCCGCAAAATCATTATAGTAAACAATTAGTCTACCACTATTCTAAAAAAGAACACTTCTGTAATTGTTTACTCCTCGTATTGTAGTTAATTAATTCAAATTATTATATGTCTATTCTACACTATTAACATGCGTGGTTCAAAATATAAACTACCATTATTACAATTAAATTAGTTAACTAGCTAGATTTTAGTTCGATGACATTGTAAGTAGTTTTTGTATGGGGTAATCACTACCTCGAAGGGTACAGTGTTATAGGGTCGCACAATGAACCGATAGATTAGATTCCTGATTGGGATAAGTATTGAGAAATTGAGCTGTTTTTTTACTCTATCCTTTAGTACACTGCCCTCATGTAATTGGGGAAGAAGAAAGAAATTTCAAGGTTAAAAACCGAAGAAAATCGTCCGCAATTCATTATAAGCCTGGAAATATCCGACATCCAACATGTATAAAAAATATAGTTTTATTCAAAAATGTTGTAGGTACTACGTAAAATAATAATTATTACCCATGAAAGTTTTTCTATTTGTATACTGTAAATTTTAAGTTCTAAAATGGTTTACTTCACTGTGTTTAAACGGGGCCTACGGTTAAAATCGACATTTTAAAAAACAGGGTCGAACATATTTCCCACAAGATGTTTTATCCATTATTTTCGGATCTTCAGAGAAGTTAGATAAGTATTTCAGTGCTATATATTTAATGTTGGTGGTGTAAATAAAATTGCAGTTGTAAACGAATTTGCTGTATCTCACAAACAACATCTTAGCATTAATCAGGTTTGCTGGTTTTGGGAATGTGTGCACAATAGAAGATAACTAATGAAATATTGAGACAAAATTCTCGTATTTCTAAGCCAAGCGTCAGATCACATGCGTCATACAATTTTAGAACATGTCTTTGATTAATGCACAGGAAAAAGCATACATTGTGAAGTGCCAAAAATAGAAAACTCTAAAATGAATGGGACATGTTTATTAAAAATGATCTACAACACCGCAGTGCATAAAGTTTGTACAATCGAAGTTTACTTTTGTGCAGTTCAAAATGTTGATGATGGGGGGAAATTTTCATTTCCAGTATTTCAGGCCAAGTATCTAGAAGTAGCGGTAGCCTATTAGCAGTTTGTTAAGATTTTAAATTATTTGGTACAGACATTCGGGGAAACAGGAGAGCAGTTAGTCATCGACCCACAAGAGGAATGACTGAAAATATTGAAATTTTTGAAGGAATTGTTATCAATGACCCCCTCACCCCAGAAAAGATATTTGCTCTACGCTACATGCAGTACTATTTGTAGGATTTGCACATGTATTCATGCCGCACTACATGCTAATAAGAGCTTCGGGCCTCGAATATGAAAAATGAATGCGGATTTACGTTGGTTTCTTGCCAATGTGAATAACGATATATATTGGATAAATCGAAATACCGGGTTTCCAATCTAGAAGACTCATTTTCGCGCTATCTCGATGTAAAAATTGTCTTCAGTAATAATTTAATAACTTGTAATTACCTGCTTTTTTGCAATTTTTTAAATTTGAAAACAATAAAAAACATTGTTTTCTACAAATATAGTATCCTTAGCCAGGTTCATATCTTTAAAAAGTTACAAGTGTTAACTTTACATCCCCATATGTTACACATTTGAGCGAAAAGATTTTGTTTAGTATTTTCTTACACTTGTTTAGCTGTACCTTATATATTTTGCGCCTGTTTTGGAGACATCCTGTATAGGCAATTAACTTCCATTCCATTTATATGTATTTCGCCGTTATTTCAATACTACATCAATGATGATTAATAAGCAATTAATAATTTAAATAGTTTTCGCCAACTAATTATCAAGTTGTTTGATAAATGCTGTCGAATTTAAAAATCATGACATGCTATAATTATTTACAAAGTACAAAGTTTTCAATTAGTATTTTAAAATACAAATCGCACCTTTAATCTTATCATTGGTAACATTTAAAGTGAAATAATTTTATCTTTCAATTGATATCAATACCTTTCTAATAAATTGAGTCGGCCAGCAAAAGCATGCAGTACAAAATTTTATATTTCTGTTAAAATTTGAGAACGGACACATGGTATGTAAATCAGTAAATGGTACATACAGCATAATTAAAACGTGCGGAGAATATTTACTTCGCGCAATTCTACGTTCAATACTAAATTAAAAACGCTAGTTCTAATTTGGTCTTAGGCAACGTTGTGCATCTCAATCCTAAGCAGATTACTTATTCGGTTAGGTACCTTTGATCCTATCCTCTAATTAATATGTCAGTTTTACATGGGATTACAACGATACAGTTATCCACTTATTTGTATAATAATTTTTGTTGGGTCTTTGACATAGAATTATGTGATGCAAATTATAGGTATTCTCCACAGGTTTTAATACCCCCTGAATAGTAAACTGTACTATATTATAATGGATAAACCTGTTTTATCTGATAATAGATTTTGGCTTTTTTTGAGGGTAGAACAATGCCAGGCAAAATACTATTTCCATTTGTTAATTCCTGTGATGATGAGCTACAATATTGAATTTTCAGTCCAGAGTAACAGAACATACAGCAAGTGAAACTTTGGAATTTTAGTTAATTATTTTAGTGAACAGATTATTAGTATTTATAAGTACTAGGTATAAGGGCATTTAAAAAGTCTGTGAATACAGTGGAAGAAACCAAGGTATTGTTGAGAAAGATAGTCCAGGCCAACTTTATCAGAATAACTCGCTATGATACAGTTGGCCTGAGCTTTAGCCACCTCATTATGATTCATTTTTAACCTCAGGACAACCTGATCAATTTGCCTTCAAACAAGGAACGTGGAATCCCTGTATTAATTAGTGATCGGTACAGTAAAAACTAATAAGTATGCAACTAAACAAAATAAATAATTAAAACAAATTTCCATTAATTTCAATAACAAATTAGACGAAACTTTCTAGGCGGAATTAAACAGATTTCCATATATCCTACTAAATAATTCAAATAAAATGTCATTTACTGTTATAAGCGAATTGAGACTACCATTTTTATCAAAGCAGTATAACGAGGTAAAAAGAACTTTCCAAAAGGTCATTTACGAAACACGTTTCATAAGCCGAGGCAGTTTATTACTGCCCCAAACCTTTGAAAATTAATGCCCGAAGTGGTAACACTTTCGTATCGCAGGAGTATATCCCGGTTATCAATCATAGTAAGTAATCCTATTACGTTAATGCCTTGCCCGCAACCATCACCAGTTTCACATATTAGTGACATGTACTTTTCAGCACTTGTTTATTGATTCGTGCTGCCCTGCATACCTTGCTGAAGAATGGGATACTTTCAGTACGTCTTTCAACAAACACGGATGTAGAGTAGAATTATAATAACAAGATGGCATTATTAGTATAGCTATTAGCACTAATTCAAAGTGAGTTCAAGATGTACAATTTTAGTATACCTATCGTTAAAGTTTATACAAATACTTCGACAGTATAAAATATACTGCTATGACAGAAAATCAAATTTACTTAGATATCGAGTTGCATAATATAATATTTTCTCCACTCCTACAGTCCGTATAATACTACAACAGAAAAAATAATGTGGTTTTGTATTTTGGTATAATTTTGAATAGCTTGAAGAGTTTTCACCGAATTTTGTTCATTGTCATTTTAACAATTGTTTTTTAAAAATAAATTCAAAATACAAATTTTCTTACTTCGTTTCGCTATTAACATAACTTAACTTCCATCAAATCAATGTCTTAAAAGTGACTTACAATGTTCCAATATACACTGCTCCTTTATAGAAGGAGTATTATCGCTATGCTGCACTGCACAATGATGATTCAAAAAAGATTCAGAGAAACGATAATACAATTTGTAGAAAGTGCAAGAAGGATAAACAGATAACAGAAATTAATTCATTGTTGCGTTAGCTAGTTACCCCTTTTTTGTTGTTTTATGAAGTGTCCAATTACCGCGCACATGCGCAAAAAATAGTAGTTCCTATTATATGTCTGTGCTTGTCAATCTGCTTTAAGCCAATTTCAAGCGATATGCTCTTTCCATAAAGGCGTAATGTTCAATGAAGTCCATTTATTGTGCAATCTAGCAATATTGCAAATTAAATGGTGCGCCAACCTTATCATTGGACTATACGAGTAGACAACTCATTATACACTGCTATCACTCTTGCCCCTACTTACTGATTTTGATTATTGTTTGTTAAATTACAGTGTTTTCTTTTAGTTTTCAATAAAGAACAAGATTTAAAGCTACCGATTTATTGGAACATCATTTACACAGACGAAAAAAAAAGAAAAAGAAATAGGTATACTGTATCACTCCGGATTATCGGATTATCATTAGGTAATATTAGGGACCATATTAGTGTAAAATATCCTAATAGACCAGTCCCTAATGTGTCTACAATATCAACAACATCTAGAAAATTTGTAAATGCAGGCTTGTGTGGCACAACATGAAAAAAATCTACGTAAAACAGTAACACATTAATTTGTACAGTCAGCGACAAATGTTTTCACCAGTATGATACCACTGAACACGTTTTTCTGAGAAATATAAGAGGTACCATAACGTCGTTCTTATTGTTTTATATAGGTATGTTGGTAACACTGTTATCAAGATGAAATGAAATATAGAAATGTGTTATATTTCTCAGTAAATCGGATTACAGTGGTACAAGACTGGTGAAAACATTAGTCGCTGACTGTACATGTTTCTATTTTCTCTTGGTCTGCATAATGATGTTTTCAATAAATCGGTAGTTATCAATTTGTTCTGTATTAAATATTAAATAACAGATGTCAAACAATAATTAAAATCAGTAATCAGGAACGAGATCCGATAGCAATGTATAATGGGTTGCCTATATTCCAATGATAAAGTGGGCGGACCATTTAACTTGCAATATGCCTATATTGCACAATAAATGGACACTGTATATTCGATGCTTACAATGCAAGGTGTAGAAAATTATTTTGTTTAGACATCGTTCCTTTGTTTGCCAGTATTTCACAGCTTATAATAGTCACGCCATTTTAAATTTGTAAATAACTTTTGATGTTGGTTCATATGAAAACACCGATACGGCTCTATCGCTCTACAGGGCCGATTTGACGTCCAAGGAGTACCGCAGATGATCGGGACCGATCCTACTAAACGTAAACTGTAGTTCGGAAAATGTACGACCGACGCATACCTAATATTAAGCTTTAAGTAGCGGTATCTATCATAATGTCATAGTCCATAGAATTGTAATGCAGAAATAACTTGCCGCTTCATAATATAGGCCTATGGTCTAAGCACAGACGCTTCTTCACTCTTAAATTTTCCGAACTATAGTATAGTTGTCTTCTTTGGCTATGGCGGTTACATACTGTATCTGGGCAACTATGTACCAATCATTTATACGAGGTCATAAAATATAAGTCATAGGAGAAAGATACAGAACGCAATGGGAAAATGAAACTATAGAAGAAACAACTATACATACAAAAGTTAATTACACACAAAAAAAGAACAAGAAACGAAATACAAAATAATAAGACTTCTGAAACATCAAATCAAAGATATAAAACAGTCTTAACAAACGGGTCGATGCGTATTACATAAATCTGAAAAGAATCGCGAATCGAGAAAACTTTAATGATTTAGAAAGAGCTCATAAAATCAGGAATTGATGAAAAATTGGATACAAACAGGTACGGTAACAGCACCAGAAAAAGCTTTTAGTAAAAGAGTGCCTGGAAATTACTCTTATTAGAGATCACACAAAAAACTAAATGCTTAGGAAAATAAAATTAAGTGGATTTCTCTCTAACATACCCATCCCCACGAATTAACATTATAGAATACATTGCAGACGTAATAAAATAGAAAGGTCTATTTCGTGATTAGATTTATAAAAGATGCAGATAGATATTTAAATTGTAGTATGTAATACATGATATAATACACAAGAGCTACCTTAAAAACATTTGGAATCAAACCTATTTGAAATAAATATAAACATAAAAAATAAAATTATAAAACTGGATTCAGGTGGATGCGGAATTATTACAAATCATTAAAATAAACAACAGGAAATTAATAGTAATTTATTGTATAAGTGTCTTAGGAAGTATTTTATCCATGCAAGAATGTTTAAACGCGAGAACGAAGTTCGAGCGTTTAATTTTCTTCAGTGGATGAAATACAACTAAGACACGTATGCAATACAATGTTTTATCCACAACCAGACCAGAAAATGACGTTTTTAAATTAATATTTTAGCAAAATTTTATTTTGACATTTTGAACTGACTTTTGTCATACGTGTTGCTATAGATTTACCATTGTTTTAATAGTGGAATTATGACCTTATAATATACTGGTTGTGGATAAACAAATTTTGTCCACGACTACTAAATTATACATCGATTATTTATGTGTTTTGTTAAACATAAGACTACCCATAATAAATTGCCGTGAATTATGGGAGTGAATTATGGTACCTAATTCACTCTTACGTCAAAATCACAAATAATACAATACCAGCAAACTTAAAGAAGTAATTTTCGCTGTTATATGCGGTGGTGTACAAGACATCTCGTCACTGTCGCTGTCCGTTTTTAACTGTTTTAATACAAAATACTTGCAAAAGCAAAATCTCGCGCACAGTATTAATTTTTTGACGTTTCTCAAATAACATCAAAAACAATTGCTGCTTTTGATATAGGTACAATGTCATGGCTGATTAGATGAAGTTTTTAAAAAAATGTTTCTGGTAATTATAAATTTTTACAAAAATTGTTGTTATTTAGTAATAGTCGTGGACAAAGTATAGTATTTAACTCGCATGTTATTGGCTGTTATTCACTCCGGTTATTTACGAAACTCGCCTGCGACTCGTTTCGTAAATGTAACCGTCGTGAATAATAGCCATCCTCACATGCTCGTTGAATAATATACTATTTTGATAAATTAATCTGGTCGGCGCTTATAATAAAATGCCTACAAATTGTGTCTATATCATAACATGCATCCCAAATTTTACAATGTTAATAACGGATACAGCGAAGAATTGAGTTACACTGACATAATTGTTATAAACTTATAAAAGTACAGTTTTGATAATCCTTTTATTCCCCGAATGGCTCTTATGAAAAGACAAATTGTTTGCCTGCTTCTTATAACAAACTAAAGCAGTGCAACGTAAAATGTACGTACTACGTATCGTAAAAGTTCATACATTATAAAAAATAGGACGGTGTATATGTTACAAGAAACTTATCGATTTCCTACATAACAATTACCATTTACATCAAATTATCAAAGTGTGAAAATGAAATATATTAATATGTAACCAACATATTATGAATCACAGTGCACTAAACAATTTATTGAGAATTAAGCACAAAGATTAGAATAAAAGTGTAGACTTTAATAATTATCATAATAAGTTCATAATCAAATTTTTACGGCTTAGGATTATACAGATAAGAGATAGTAATTAAACTTAACAAATTTGGCTGTTCCACAAAGTAAGCAGTGGTTTATTAAGCGAACGTTTTGAGTAGAAATTAAAATTAATGAGTACTGTAAAACGTAGCCAGACACTAATATATTTTCATAATACGCTCAGCCTTTAATAAATTATGACTGTGTGAACGTAATGTGTACAGCAATCCGTGGTCGCTAGATATGTGGGCACATCAAAGCAGAGTTTTCTCATAACAGTAGTAATGAAGGTATACGATTCCCTCCTTACAATTATACTGTAATTATGCTTAATAAAATTAATGCGACCACAAAATTCTCGATATAATGGGCGCGTTCAGCCGGAGTCATCGCTGGAACAGCGCTGTTTTTTTGCTGAATAACAGCGCTGGTGACGGCTGAACGACCTTGCTGGATTTTCACAAAATTGCATGTTTGTATATTCAATTTCTATTTTTAAAACTTTTAAAATCACCTGTTCAAACGTTTCTAGGTTACGAAATTTTCGTTTAGGTTAGTTAAAACGATGACAACTTGCGTGGTTGTTACCCCCATTCTCCGCTGAGCAAAACAGCGAAAAATAAATGCGCTGGTAAAAATGGCGAGCGCTGCTGCAGCGGTGGAAGTCAGCAAGCCGCTCAATGCACCGCTGTTCCAGCGCTGAAGCAGCGCTGAGTCCGGCTGAACGCACCCAATGATTTGTAAACTATAAATGAACTATTAATCAACTCTAAAAGTGAAAATTTCACGAATATTTTTTTATGATATATCGATTGGTTATTCTTACTACAAACTTTAATTATTTATTGTAAAAAGTTTGACATTTTCCGATTTTTTAAATACATCCCAAAATTTGCCAATGCTCTTATATCGCGTCTAATAACACGCCCACTTTGATAACATATTTCGCCATATCTCGCCTCTTGCTGTACCCTTAAAAAAGTCATGAGCCGCCTCTGCTCCTCGGATAATTTACCCCCCCCCCCCAGATATCACCTGGAGATCTGCGCTTGTTAACAATTATTATAATTTTAATATATAATATTTGTACGCATTATTCTAATAAAGCTAAAGAACTTACCCTGGTTAACGTTATGTAAACCAATAACCAAAACTCCGAGAAATTCAACAGCGATGAAGCAAAGTAATCAAGGCAATCAGCTAACGCGAACACAAATATAGACGGCGCCACTCGCAATGGAAATAAATGATTAATCCAAATTCTATCGATAAAGAAGTTTCTTTCTTTTTCTTAAAAATGATACTGACAACTTAAAAATTTTTAGAAAATTTGAGAAAACCGCAAAATGTTCAGATAGCTGTTAGGATTCTTGAAAACATAATCGTCAATAAAGAGGCATTATTTCGCATTCTTCTTAATTGTCTTTATTTTTTAAAGCATCAATTATTTCTCTACCGTGGATGATATCCAAGTCTCTACTCTAATCTCTTTCATTTTCTTCTTAGTTGTAGGTTTTTTACTATTCCTATCATTAGGTACTTTCCGGCTTTCGATGTCACTGTTTCATTCCCTTTTTCGTTTACTTGGTAATTTTTCGTTCCGGATATCATTAAGGGTTCCTTATGTTTTTACCACGTACTACACGCATCATTTAATATTAAACTGTTTATTCACATTGTGGCTAGTGGTAATATTATAGCTATCAGCCAACTTCAAAATCTTAACAGGTAATTTATTTCCCCATTTCACCATTATTACAAATTGCATTTTCCGCAACTATAAACCAATATTATTGCATAAAGTAAACCTGATTACAGCAAATTTTAAAACACAATAGTAATTTACGTTATAAGTCCGGGTAGTGACTTATTAAAGTATAGGTTTAGAAGCTTATAGATGAGGCGATGAAGGAGCCGAATTCAGAATATCTAAACTTATACTTTAATAATAACTTCACAGACTTGGTATCGTACAACATTTTATTTCATTACTGTAAGATCAATTTGTTTTATTTGAATATTTATTGTCTTTTAATAAAATGTCAACGTCAAAAATTTAAATTCTGTCAAATTAAACATCATCTGTTGGCGTTTTATTTTAAATCACACCATGCATTTTATATTTTTGCTTAGTTACAAATAAACAACAACACTTCCCGGCCTTGTACTGTAATGTACCATTTCCCTGACTTGAATTAATACCGTAAGTAGTATATAGCGGACAGTATGAAATAAATTTATTTTAAGCTTACAGCAACAACAAAACAGGGTTTGCTAAAGCTCGACCTGGCCCAGAAATTCAGTTATATATTCCACAGGGCACTATAATATAAAATACTTTTAAATAACAATTAACATACCAACGAAGGGAAAATTCAAGTGTAATAAATTGTATATTTCCATCATTATTTGGATACGCTTTACTTCTTACACATCAACAATCTGATATTAACTTTATTCTAATTATATTAAAATGGTGTGAGTTTTACAGGTTATTAAATTTAGGAATTATGTACGTAGCAAGTAGGTAATCAATTCTCAGTAAATAAATTGGGAAATCTTAACTTCTTAATGGTTCCTTTTCAGAAGGTAATTGAAGGTACTTTTACACGTCTTCATCCTACTTTATGTGTGATTTTCAATTATAGAGTCAATCCAGATATTGGTTTATACCTATTAATTTTTCTACTTTACGTTTATAATGGTGACATCATGGTACAATCATGACAAATTTAGAAATGCGTTTACTGTCATTGTTATATCGATAAACGCATTTCTTAATCTGTCATGATTGTACAAATGACAAGCCAGTGCCAGTGACAGTATAATACTTCCTTGTGTAAACGGTGGGTAATACCTAGTCGCTTGTGTAAACGGTGGTTATACGCTTAATCTTTGCTAGTAATCGTAGCGGTTCGAGGACCATTATCAAGAAAAAAGTAACGAACGGAAATTGTTTTGTGTTTTAGGAACTTTTTGGAGTACCTACATTCCTAGACACAGATCAATTTTTGAGGTACATTAATGAAATTTTCGAAATCAAAGACCACTTTATGTTTTTTTCTTCAAGCGTATCATAATATCCGTATTGTTGTACAGAACTGGCTATGTAGAAGGAAGTCATTTTGTTAATAGTCAAAAAATGAAAAATAATGTTACTAGTACAATAATGTGTTTACGTATCCATGGCAACGGCAGTATTTTGCCCATAGCTCCGCCCCCAAGGTTGGTAGAGGGGAGAGCGTTGTCCTGTGGAAATGACTTTTTAGGAAATATTTATTTACAGCAACAGAATATTTTTACACTTGAAGAAAAAATAGTATAATTATTCGGAGTAGAACGTCTTATTTGTGTTTCGCTCACTTGCACAGCCTCGGCGCGTGCGCCTCGGCCGCAATATGAGCTCAACACAAAAAGAACTCTTTCTACTCCTAATAATATAATATACTATTTTGTTTTTACCAGTTTGTACTGAACAGACACAATTTCCATAAAAACAATAATTTTTAGAATCTTCGCAATGGAAATAAAATTCGAATGAAACGAAATAAAGCAATAAAATATATTCGATTATTGTGTTGAGTGGCACTAAGAAAACCAAAAATCTACTTCAAGAATAATATCATCGCTCGGATTTCACTATGCATAAAATCAGTGAGGAATTTCCATGTACCATATTTTATTCAATGTAAAAATACACATGTGCAGTCTGAAGTAGGGAATGTAGGACAAGAGAATCCTTAATCGACAAGAAAAGTCAACTTTATACAATCTTAATAATCTTATACATGCTCTGATACATACTAGATAGTGTCTGTTAGAAATTTAAACACAGAAAAATCAAGTTGCAGTACATCCACATAATAATGTTTCTCATGCATCGTAATATTGCGTAAAGTAGGAACAGAAACAAAATAGAAATGTATTTTAACTGAAATCAGGTCTTAAAAGATGTATACTATTATTTCTGAAAGCTTTTTTACACGAGATGAAAACAGCAGCTACACAGTTTTGTACTAAACATAATGGTGCCGCTAGGAATGAATAAATCAGACGTAAAAGTTGTTCTACTACTACGTATAGTACCAATATTTTTCAATTACTCCTTATTGCATTAGACATTTTATAGTAGATGTAGATAATAAATACCTATAGGTAGTAGGAATTTAAAACTCCGTGAAAGCGATCTAGTTAATTTACAGGAATACAATATAATATAAATTCTTAATATCCGTTGGTAAACAATCAAAATTTAGTAAATTGGTTAAACATTTTCTGCCCCCTTCTTTGAGTGAAAACTATAACTGATTACTGATCCTGGGTATGTCTCCGATGATGCCATTAATTACCCACCAAAACGGATTAGCACGCATATAAGGGAAGCCCCGTAATTAAACTATCTTATATAATGGATTTCGTAAATTATTTAGGGAGATCACTGCTTTTAACAAGCAAGACTAACGTTCTTAGACAATCTGTATTATGCCTTGTTTAAAATTATTGCTAATTTTCAAATATGAAACTAAATATTCAATTAAATTTTCATTTTCAGTCAAACTTACTAAAATCTAAAGTAAACGTATTTTACGATCTACGATATACAATTTTTTCTATACAACAAGCATTAAAACAGTAATAAGATAAAGGTGCTCGTTCTGTATAATTTCTTAAAATGGTATTAATTGCAAGAAGAAACGAATATATTTAGCATATATTATTAAGGGTGGATTATTAATACTTCTTTATTATATACTTTTGTAGAAACCACATGTATATTAAATAACAGGTTATGTAAACCACAGCTGCGATAAAGTAATTGATTCCCGTAATGTGTGCAATTTCAGCATGGTGTAAACAGACGACATATGCTAGTATATTGCACACAAGACTTCAATTGAAATCCTTCGAGAATTGCAATCGTGCATTCCAACACGAAGCACATGAATTTACAGCAAGTACCAAACCAGGATGATTTAATACCTTTGGCATAAAGATAAATGGTAGGTTTAACGATTTACTGAAAATTGAATTTCCTATTTTTAATCAATTTCATTCAGAAAAGCAGATACTGGAAAATGGAGATTTCCTGTCGTGAATAATGTTGAATCTGTTTAATTAAAATGAAAAATTGGTGTATTGACTATTCAAAATTAATAAATAATAACTTAAAAGCCAGTTTATTAACAATTCATACCACCCCATTGATCATAATAAATCATAGAGTCTGCTATGGAAGTATAAAATAAATAAAAATACTACACCATAGATTAATTTTTAAAGATTATAAGGACAACATATAACGTCCTCGCAAATAAATGGAAAGCTATACTGCCCTACTACCACTACTACTGTTAATATTCTAAGCAAAACTTTGTGAGACCGTTTGCATCAAAATAGTTTGAACCTCTGTTCCATTGTTGAAATCGTTTATAATATTGTTTTGAATGGCATACTTATTGTGAATGTTAACTGCAAGTGTATTCTCATATCCTGCAATATTCTCAATAATGCTGCAGCTAACAGTATGAGTGTTTTCTTTAGCTAGAGTAGAAATGTTTATTAAATAGAGTTTGAAGTTCTCTATGCAAGACATTCTTACAAGATGATTTATGCAGCAGAGCAACTTATATTTTATACAAAATGTTCAAAGCAAAACATGTCTGAAATTTTGAACGCATAGTTTATTTTATAATTAAAATATCCTTCGAATTTAGTAGAGAGCATTAACAATGTAGTCAATTACCAGCCTAAATAAAGTAGCACTTCATCATCATAATATTTCATAAAGCAGAAGTGACTACATCAATCCTCAAGATAATTGAACATAATGTAATTTAATTATCTTTGGGTTAGTAACTTAGAACTTCGAGCAAGAGCACAGAGGCTTAGTTTACATTAGCTATAAGCTCATTAGCAATAATACTTCCTAACTGCACTGCAGACTTACAACCACACAATTACAACTGCAGGATATTTGGCTAATTAAGGTCAGGTATTATTTTCCAGGCAAATTATCTTCATAAGCATGGGATTTGTTTTGTCAATGAATTGTACTACGTATTTGAATTCAAGAACCAATTACTAATAGTGTTTGGGATTATTTTCGTTCATATGTTAACAAAATATCAGTCAGAAAATTACGTAAAAGTTCAAAGTATGTGTAAACCATACAAATATCAAAATTCGAACTTAGTTTACAGCTAGCTTAGCTAGCTTAGTTAGAGCAGAAATTCGGCGATTAGAGTTTGTCAAAAATGCTTCGCATTATCATGCACCTACATTCAAAAATTTGGCTAAGTACCTTTACACTTCCCTGTTAGCATAGAAGTGCTGGTAGATTCAAATACTCAAAAATATCTGAGGAAAAATATGCCTTTTTTTCCAACAACAAAATAAAGCCAGACGGGCATTTTCCTTCATTCAAATTAATGTTCTAGTAAAACGGTTTCGTAAAGGACAGAATACAGATTATTACGAAAGGACTACTACTAATTACAAGATTTGGATCGAAAAATTACATTTCTTAAACATTTTTTCCAAATTTGTAATCCCCAATTTTTTGCAATAAACATTACATTTTTTGCAAATTTATGGTATCTAACTCTGTTCAATCCGAGGTTCAATCATAACCGTACAGCCGTTTCAGTTTATTGAACATTCTGTAAATTGGACAAAATGGGTTTTGGAAGTCTGCATTTCATTCATTGTTCACCGTAACACTGCCATATTTGACAATTCTGCGCGCCATCTAGATTTGATTTTATTTGCAAATACATTTTGGTTACCGCTTCCAACAATCGTAAATGTATGCACATTAATATTATGTTTAATCGACATGCGAACTACATATTTCAATCTGTATACGAATGCATAAATGCATAGGTTTATCGAAATGGATGCATATTTAAATACTTTCTGATTTTAATGCACCTTTTACTTACATCTTGACTCTAGATCTAGAGTATTATCGCAAAATACCACTACGAATATTAGCATGCGAGTTCAAGAATAGTTATCCTGGACTACCGCCTTACATAGCAAGAGTAACGATATAAATTATTTTTTCTAATTAATCATCTTTTTAGAAATATCAAGCAAACGTTTTTATTGTTAATAAATAATGAGTATAATCGCGATGAGTATAACGATATCAACATTTAATTATTCTAAACCTGTTTTTCTAATGTCACGCACATTTAAATTTATGGCATAAATGTCAAATGTTACTGTGGCACACATTGCATGCAAAAATTCCCTAAATTGTATTTAGCAATCAACGCTGGGTGTATAGTAATATTGCGATTTTTATCCTTTAAGACCAAAATAGAAAAAAATGTATACAATACCCGTTTTATAAGGCCTTATGAAACTTGTCTTTTAATTAATATACTATTTCGTCTTATTTTTCCCTTTTAAATTAATTGGAGCCAAATCAAACTAAATATGTTACGGTTATTTATACTAATAATATATTGTTGCCTTTTACAGTTTTATTCGATAACAGTGGAAAATTACTTTTTCAGTTTTCATTAATATTTTATATTCCAAATCGAGTAGTAAATCCATAAAACAAGAGCTACTTTTAATTCTGCGAAATTTTATTTCTTTGGTAGAAGCAATTGATAAATTGACGCATGTATTGACAGGTAAACTAAATACGTATTGCGTTAAGTACCAACAATTAAACAATTAAAAGGTCACAGGGCTCTACAGTAAAATAAAAATTTGAATATCACAAAAACTTCGACTTCAATTTAATTAAAAATATAAATCATGTAGTAACGAGACAATATAGCATGTCTGTAGGTACTTGAACCTTATAGCACTGCAAAATGAAATAATTTGAAGCTTTTCCTTATACAATACAACGTTTGCCGATAATAGATAAAGCTTTCAGGATACAAAAATATCGATAATCGTCCAATCACTATGCTATTAGTGAGGTTTCCGAAGAAGATATCTCATATGGTTCATGCCAAGCAATTTTACAGGCAGTCAAATTTTTCCAGAAGAGATGAAGAGAATCACGAAAGGAGAAAATTTGGCGACCATAGAGGTGATAAAGTTAAAACCGCTAAACGAGCCGAAGGCGGTCTAGGACGTTTCGGCGCCGCCGCTGATTCGACGCCGGGTCGATTTGATGCCTGGCCGTTTCAGCGCGAGGCCGTTTCGGCGCCGGCCAGTTCAGCGCGAGGCCGTTTCGGTGCGAGGTCGGTTCGGAGCGAAAGTTTCAACGTATATGTAGGAGGTAATAAAAAAATCATTAGTATCTACGATCTTATTCGACCATCCGCAGGTTTAAGGGTATTACAGTATGTAGCAATAAGTATAGCCATATACTACCTAAGTTGTGATTATTATGTACCTACGTAACAATAAAATCTTTAAAAATGTATATATGTAACTTTTTAAAAATTATCATATTTTGCTAATAGAAAATTATTATTTTATTTTCTTTTAAATTTAAAATATTTTTGATTTTTGGTATTTTATGAACCCTTATTTACTAATATAACAAATGCTATTTTGAAAATCTATAATCATAAGTATGTAAATTTGTCATTATGTAATAATAAAAACTTTAAAAATGTATAATATGTAACTTTCTTTTTAAAGATTATATCATAGTGTTAATAAAAAATTATATTTTATTTGACCATTGTAATTTCAAACGGCTTTTTTTAAAATTTAGTTTTAGTATAATATAATTACTAACAGTACAGCTTTCTATAAAATGAAATGTGTGGTACCTACTCTGAAAAATCAAGGGGTTACACTATAAAACGCGAGGATCCTGCATAAAAAAAACGCAAAAAACGACTAAAGATTTTTTTTATTACATCCTGAATACGTTGAATCTTTCGCTCCGAAATACCCCCGCGCTGAGTCGGCAGCGCCGAAACGCCCTCGCGGCGAAACGACCCCGCGCCGAAACGGTCTCGGGCTGAAACGACCTCGCGCCGAAACGGCCTGGTGCCGAAAGGTTCCGAGTCGAAGGCTATACCAAAAACTGCGTTTCAGAAGGGTTACGCGAGAATTAGAAAAGACACTGGCATAAATATGTAATCTTCGATAGGAACTACTTTGCAGGGGACCATATCAATATTGATGAATAAATAAATGTGTTTTAAATAAACAATAAATCCGGAATACTGACCTGTACTGTGTCATTTTGGCCGAATACGATACAGGGAAACAAAATTAAAATTATAAAATCATCAAGTTGTGAATGAAGACGAGAGTTGTTCTTCTGCAACGTTGCGATTTGGTACGGGGTGTCTTAAAATATCGTTTAAAGATTTATAGGGCATGTAGAAAGCAAGTTAAAAAGTTTTAATAAACATAGGTCCCAAAATCAACCATTTCCGATATAACAACGATTTTTTGTACATGATACCCCCAGATATTATCATGAGAGCTTTTTTGAAACGTACCAGTTTCTCTTAGTCGTTCCTCGCTTCATAGATCAACACTGCGAATAGGTAATACTAAGTAGTATAAAAGCTCAATTACTCTTGTTAGAACCAACACTAAATAAACTGTACTCAGCAGCATGGAGGAAAAGTATATATACAAAGTCAAAATAAAGAAGTAAAAAGATTCAGTCGACATACTGCTCTTCTTAATAAAGTGCAGTAAATAAATTGAGTAGGTATACATTTATACAACTTACCCGAATGCTTTGTCGACGATAGCTTCGCGTGCGTGCCAAGTAGTACTTGTAGACATGTGGCGGCAAAGAACGTTTGGTTTCCTCGCCGATCCACAAATCTCGAAAACCACCAGGTGACACAGGACACAGTGGCGATACAGGAGGATAGAAATCCCGCACGAATGGCACGCGGCTCATACCAATACCCTACTGTCGTCACATCATAGTTCCATATAGAAACCACACAATCGCAATCCTATCTAGTTCAAGTATGAAAATTAAACAGTATGCACAGATGCGCATATGATTGACGAATTATAATTTCAAAATACATATTGTTGTTCCTGTGCCTGTACTCTTCCTAGATTCGCATTCGAAACTTATCACTTTACCGTTTATCTAAGTATTTTAATTAAAGTAAAAAAGTGTTTAAAACACTAATTAAAGTTGTTGGTGTATATTTTACAATGTCACTTATAGTTGGTGGTTGAATTCTTGACAGGAAGCACTGGATTTCACAATGAATTTATTTTTATATAAAGTTTTAATGTACTTGGAGTGGCAGTTATATAAGAAAGATTGCAAATTAAAATTGAAAGAAGTATTTTCTATAGTATCTTAATATTCATAAGAAAGACTCTTATTCTTATACTATTACCTTCATTATAGGATTCAGGTAGATCAACAAGTCTATACTATAAGTCTATTAGTCATCAGCACTATAATAACCTCAACATTTATTCGTAAAAATTTTACTTATCTCGCTTTCGAAAATTTTAGATTTTAACACATACAATTTCCACATTTGCAGTTCAGTACATTCTTAGATTGGCCTAAACATTAATAAGGATAATAATATAAATAATAATTATTAGTTAGGTATATTATTATCAGTGACATTGCCTGCATATATTAAAAATGGATCAGATAGTTTAGTTCGATACTGCCACGACAGATACCACAGAACAACTGGAGCATGCGATATAAAAGGTTTTCATTTTGGGAACTGACTTCTATATCGTACTATTGAGTAAGGTTATATTCCAATACGAACACCCCAGTGGTAAATTATGTAAAATCTACTTTTTGTAAAATGGCTTAGCATATTTTGGAATTATGTGAGTGACGTATATACCGTACGAAAAGAAATACGGATGCACGAGGCGGCAACTGGAAAAACTGCCAACACATGCCATATTAAAAGTACAGGATCAGCATTATTTGGTGAAGGGTCGTGTCTGAATTTCATAAAATATTTAAGTGTGGAAAAACCTTATTTTTATGAATACAAAGCACTAAAAATATAAATGTATATTTGTATCTAATTGCATTTCTACGAATATATTAACGAACACTACCTAACTCAAATAATATCATTTGTTTACATAATAGTTTACGTTTCTTCTGCTGACGACTTATTTAAAATTTATTTGCAGTAAAACCAAATCTACTAGTTGATGAAGAATCGAAAAAAAAAATCAAAATGTACTAATCCAAAAATCCTTGTTAGGAAACTGCAGCCCTCCGAAGTGGGTGCAAAAATTATAAGCTAATATTTCGGATACTGTCCAATATAGATTAATGAAGTTTGGTAGATGATCCCAAACTGTGAGGAAAAGGAGGATACTTTGTCTTCATTTTGTTGGCAATTGTTTATGTGACGCCTCTAACGCAAAAACTAATGAACTGATTTTGAAGAAATCTTGTTCTGTATTAAATATTAAAAAAACATATTTAACAGGTGACAAACAAAAATTAAAATCAGTAATCAAGCGCAAAACCAGATAAGCAATGTATAATGAGTTGCCTATATTCCAATGATAAAGTGAGCGGACCATTTAACTTGCAATAACAATAAATAGAACTGCACTGTACATTATAAGTACCTACTACATATTTTAAACAGAATCCAAACTAATCTAATGATGTAATTTGTTGTTTCAGAGATCATGACGCTGCCATTGAGTGCATTGCTAATCCAAAACACGGTAAGGTATTTTTCTGAATAAATTAAAACCGTCAAGAAAACGGCATATCACCTTGCTAGTTGATGCCTCTCGCCAGTCCAGGGGAAAACAACTTATTATTTTCGAATTTCATAAGTACTTGAATCGTTACATACGTACATAATATAACATTATTCAAGTGATATGCAAAAAAGATTATGTGAAAAGTATAGAAATTTAGTGCACCTTGCAACTAAATATTTAATTAACCAAAGTTAATGAAACAAGCTTGGTTCAGCTTAGCTTTACCGAAATCCTATTTGTTGCTACAAAGGGAAATGGGTTGCCATCAAATGAATAATTCATCAGCCAACTCTACCTTGTCCCTTTAGCTTCGATACTTTAGAAAAAGTTTTCGCCACTAACACTTGCATAGTTTAATTAACATTCAAAGTTTACCTTTTTGAAATATCGAATAGGTACACAGTGAAGATACATATCACACAGTTTATGAACTAATTTTACTTTATAGAACTCGTTAACAAGTGTTGAAGTTAACACAAACCAAACATTTACGGTTATAACAAAAAAAATATCCTACAAAATTGTATTATCACAAAGTTGTTACTTATTTAAAAAAATGATTGCAATTATTATAATTCCTAAATCCTGAAAGAAGCCATCATACTTATCTATTAAAAATAAAGGCCGATGAATTATAAATGGTTTGATGAATCATTTGAAACTTTTCGGTCTAGCGAATTATTGGGATGTGAACCTATTGAAAGATTCAGAACGGAGTCGTCCGCGTCCGCAAATGAAACAACAACGCGTATTAGGAGACCGTTGATTAGCTAAGGATAACAGCCCCGACCACTGTATTGGACGAAGGCAGCTCGATAACCCTGGCAAGTTGTTCCCTTGAGATAATTAAGACCTTTTGTAAAACTAATTTTGACATGAAATAGCGTGTGTTGTATAACCAACCACGTACACACTGCCGAAAACCGTGTATAATCAGCATTGGAAAGAGGTTCGTACAACAGATAATTTCTAATTATCCCCTCCGTCCCAATAACATTTGTTTCGGCGTGGTAATGACAAGGTTATTACGAGTATTATTATTATAATTTTAATATCATGGTTCATTCCTTTCCTACGAAAACTTATACATTCACTACAAAAACATACAGATGAAATATAATACGAATGGGTGAGCACTTCTTATCGGCATATTAGCAACGTATATAAAAACCTGTGCTATGGCAGGATTAACGGAAAAATTTCGGCTATATTCCGCAACCGGAACTAGATTTGCTACTTATTCACTAATTTCAAATACGTAGTATACTCAAAACAATAATTGCTATACAGTGCTTCCCGAAAGTAACGGATAAATTCAATAAAACCGTTGAGAAAAATATTTCAAATAAATGCTCGGACACGTCGATTTTTATTTTTAAATTACCATTTAGAGATGTAATTTTCAACCCCCCACGCCCCAACCCCTAAGCGCTGCCAACTCCAACTTTAAAAATTCAAATAGCAAAGTACCCTTTCTGATACCTCATCTGATAGCTTTTTTTATGCTGAATACAATAAAAAAAAGTTTTTCAAAATCGGTTGATAAATAACGAAGATATTTACCAAAATGTATTCAAATGAAAGTGCCAATATTCGAGCAGGCGTTGGTACGGCTCTAGCATTGGGTGGTAAAAAACAATTGCAATTTGTTTGTAATTGAATGTAAACAAAATGTAGTGACATTACTTAGTGGGGTGTGTGTTACTTATTATTAACGATTGAAAAATATGATAACAAAAATGAGATTTACTGAAGCCGAAAGAATCGAAGTTTTAATGATGATTGGGGTTGGAGATAGATAGATACATTTTGTTTGCATTCAATTACAAACGAGTTGCAATTGTTTTGTACCACCTATTGTAGAGCTGTACCAACGCCTGCTCGAATATTGGCACTTTCATTTGAATACATTTTGGTAAATATCTCCGTTATTTATCAACCGATTTTGAAAAACTTTTCTTCATTGTATTCAGCAAAAAAAAATCTATCAGATGAGGTATCAGAAAGGGTTCTTTGCTATTGGCAGCGCTTAGGGGTTGGGGAGTGGGGGGTTGAAAATTACATCTCTAAATGATAATTTAAAAATAAAAGTCGACGTGTCCGAGCATTTATTTGAAATATTTTTCTCAACGGTTTTATTGAATTTATCCGTTACTTTCGGGAAGCACTGTATACCTATTACTATGTGCTATAATTTTCAAAAAATAGTAACTATACCGGTTACCTACAAAAGGAATGAACATGAATATCTTCAGAGGGGTAATAATTTAAACAGGATGTCCATTCATTACCTACATTTATATACCCTATGGGATAACTTACTAAACCCTAATATAATTACTATTCAGTTAAAATATTCAATAAGTTGCATGGCTATGTTCCTCTGCAAGAATAGTTGCTACACGATCCAAGCAGCTTCCATAATGTTTGTTTTGTCTTATGTGGACTTATTACTGCACTTATTATTCGTAGAGATGACAACAATTATGAGGGCAACCCTAGCAGGAATAGATCGATATAACTAGACCTTATACAGGAACCGTTCTAAACATAATCAAATAGGAAAATCAATAAACTCTATAAATGGTATAATACTTTAAATCGCTTTAAACCTTTTCGTGATGTAATTATTGTATTTCAACCGTTTAGTAACAGAATAAAATTACTGAATAGTTATATTTGCATAATGACTGCGGGAATTACTCTTCCCTGTTATGAACAACGGTTTTCCTAGAATATATAAAATTGTCTTATATTTCTGGAATTATTTTTTCAAAACTTGCACAGTTGTTGCCAAACAAAGTATTGTTGAAAGTAATTCGCCGACGGCACGGGAATTGGTCATTTTACGCACTCACTTTGTGTGCGAAAACCTTGAATTGTTAACGATTGTAGGAAAAATCATTTTCATCTAGGGAAGATGTTTTGCAGCAGATACTGAATTCTCGTCAAAAAAGTGATTTTATTTCTCCGTCTTTTATTCGCTGCATTTGCGTAACGAAGCATTTCCGAACATAGATGTTCACAGGAACTTGTTTGCTTAAAATATCGTAAGTAAGGAGTAACTAGATAAAATGTTTCACACGCATTTAGATATACCTACATTAGTATATACTGGTTTAGTTACAAATTTGTAATTGTCTCTCTTGTTAATTATCTCCAATATTATACGAAAATTTAGGTAGTAAAAGAGAAACGAGTGTACTATACCTTGCAGCTCAATCTTTCTAGGCGGTTAGATTCAAACTAACAGTAATTATTTAAAAATTAACATTTCACATTCACATTAACAATTCAGACAGTTTATGATTATTAAATACTGTTTTTTCTTTACCCCTATAACAGGTATTTATGAATCCTGTGATAATCGTTAAATCGTCAAAAATACTAAAGGATATTTCTATATTCCATACAGACTACAAAACTAACAACTTACTTATACAACTTAATTGTCGAAAAAATGTAATTTCATTAAAATTTGATAATTCTTTAAATTGTTGGGTTGCAATACACCTAGCGCTCAAGTGAAATTCCTATCATAATGTAGCTTATCTAGCAGAAAATTACTCTGATTCAATTTTAGGGCAGCTGGCACTCTGAAAATCCTTGAATGTGAACATTAATAACGGACAAAGTTACCCTTGTTCTACAATTTAAATTAGCAAGAATTATATTGTACAATATAAAATACGGGAGGAAGTTATTAATTACGTGGTATTAATGGAAATTATAATATTTTCTAGAGCAGATTTACAATACCTACACCTATTGAAGTAGTAGGTAGCATAAGTAGTGACTTTTCAAAGATTGAAACACAGAATTTTAAACCCAGATTGCATATTTTAAAACTATTAATTGCATATAACTTTCCGACCCATGGAGGTAAAATAAGTGAACGGCGTTTTTGTTCGTTTCTGCTGCGGGAAATCCAATGAGTTTCCTATTAGGCGACCCTAAATTAAGTTCCTGCTATTAAGGTTAATTTCTGTGGGTAACTGAGTATGCCGAATAATTAATGATACATGTTTTAAGCTGATAACGAATTCTACGAAGTTCATTCCAGTGTAGCTTTGGGCTTAAATAGGTTATTAGCACACCGACATACCATCAAATCCAACTAAAATTGATCGAAATAAAAAAATCAAAAATGGAAACAGTATACCTTCAAATATTATATTCCCGCAAAAATTTATTTACGGTATGTAGCAGCTACACTTTTTTTATATTTTTTGCAGAGTAAAAACAGCTTGGTCCTATGATGATCTCCATATTTCTGATATTCAAATCATCGTGGATGTTCTCAATTCCAGCTACTAAGATAGTAAGATCTACTGACACGAAGCAACTGCATTTTGAAAGCTTGGATCTTATTCCTGCCTACGATCTACGAATGTGCATTCCGGTGCATCCATTCGTTAGAACTGAATTTCTTTGCATAACGTGACATATCAAAAGAGGTGGTAGTATGTTAAAGTTCCCAATATAATGACAATATAATAAAGGTCGAAGTATCGGGTGTCCAAAGTTCCAGTTGGCTATGCCTCCACTCTCAATTTAATTTACTTGGAATCACGGCCAACTAGACTAACGCCCTTTAGATTAATTGCGTTGGCATTAAATGGATTAACCATAACACCGGACCGTTCGCTTTTTTACAAAATACAGTTATGACACTCACGTTCTAGGTCTCGGGTTAAAAATAATTTTACATTTTAAAAGTTTTTTACATATCAACACATACAATCCATCCTTGTTACTTAAAATTTTTATAATACTTAAAAAATCTACTGGTTTGTGGGTTACTATATACTGAAAATACATTTTTAAATGTAAAGATAGTATCTTCAATGGTAAAGAGGAAATAGGAAAATGTGCGAATTCGATACCTTACTACAGAACCACAATACCAAACTAACAATGCCAAACTATCTACAAAGTAAGGCTGAAAATCCACAACCAACAACCCGATTAGAACAATATATGTTCACTTTAAGTGGAAGGTGATTTCTCAGTATAAAACCAACAAAGTAAATCTCTTCCAGGTCAGTGAAGCCGAACACCAATATCTATACTAACTACTACAAATTTCCAATACGAACAAGCATTGTTAGTTATGCTCCTGATATGTTGTTTCCAAATTTACCGAAACTTCACCATTTACCAACTTTTATCTTTACCGGAAATATGTCATCATTCCTAAAAATCATGTATATAGGAGCATATATCATGAACTCCTGTTCAGGAAAGTGAAAAATAGCCAGATGCGGCAGGGATGAGCAGTTATCAAAACAATAAACTGCTACACAAAATAAGCAGCTAATTATTCTCTAGTCTAGTATATACATATCAGACACTCCCAATGAATAAAAATTAAAAGTATGCATAGAAAGATACTGGAGCGGTAATTAAAAATGAGTTTGTGTAACAGTCCACTTTTGTTATGGATAAAGAAAACAGCATTTTCAACTTTTTTAATGAAGAGTCTTAAAATGAAAAACATAAAGATGTGTAATTCGTTAGCTATACAAGAGTTCCGAACAAAGGGAGAAGACAAAAGAAAAAAGTTAAAGCTTCAAAATAGACGCTGTGAAAATTTCTAAGTCTTTTGTCACTAATATTTGTGTGAATTTAATGTAAAATGTAAAACATACACATCCTCATACATCTTGTACCGGATGTACCTAGATACCTTTAATATTAACACATAAACACTTACGGCGGCCGGTATTTCAGTTTGGGTTTAAGCTTCAGCTTGGCTAAGCCTCGTTCATTCCATAGATACAATTATTGTTAAAAATTGTATGCATGGCAATGATCGAGGCTTAGCCAAGCTGAAACTTAAACCCAAACTAAATACCGGCCCTTAGAATACATTATATATAATAATACTTCGTTCTTATTATATGGTAATAATTGTTTCATTATTGGTCAATTTATCAATTGTCATGGAAACAATAACATTCATCGCATGCTTAAGCTATCGTAGAAATTTGAGAACAAATTAATACCCAATGTAGTTTCTAGACCAACATACTTGAGACGGAAAACTAAAATTATTTCATTCCAATTTATCGATTATATACCTAACTGATAGGTAGTGCCTGTAGTGCTAAATACAAGCAAGTGTTGTATTAGAACAAAATATTTCCGTAAAGACAAAACCTTGGATGAAAACATTCAATATACTTGAGGATATGACCTACCGAATTTGTTTCAACAGAGTGTATCAATATTTACACCACGTGATTCTACGTTGAAAAGCTAGCAAATACTCAAGACTCTTCCGTCTAAGACCAAATTTGTGTTAGAGTTTTGTGCTTGTTTTTTTCAATGTAGAATTTGCATGACATAATTATTATCCAGTTTTCACACTTGCTGATGTATAATAGTGCCGCTTAGGCTTGTACAACATATTTCTAAAAATAATATTCTACCGACTCGACTGTGCAATCAGGCTTTCGTCCCACGTACCTGCACCTGAACTACATTAATTAATTATTCCACTAGTCGATAATTCAGAAATAATCGGAATACACAAGAATCTAAAAAATTGTCTCTTCCATAAATTTAGGCTGAAGTCCATGTAGTTCTAGATCTGTGATTATATCTGTAACACGTATAAGGGCCTCCAGATTGTACAAAGACGAACACTTTCAATGAATCAAACCAGACGTCAACAATTTCCACGGAAAACGTTTGTAATGGACAAATTTTGCAATAAATCATTAATAGGTACACTCATATGGAATCATCATAATTTAAATGCAACACACAGGACGAATTATGAAGAAAATTAGCTGTCATCCGTTGGACAGATGCCATTGTAGGTAGAGGTTCTCTACTTTAAGTTGTCTAAGTTAGCCAACCTCCGAAATTGGGAAGCAGTATAGGACTACAACAAGAAGATACAAGACTTAACTAATATACTTGTTAAATGACGAATACTACATAATTGGAAGAGAAAATATAAATTTGTAAATGGAGTCAATTTGGTACAACCATAATTCGCAACAAGAAGGACTACGATTAGGAAACGACAAATGTACAGCTTGTCAAGTATAACAACGACCGTGGATATCTCAGTAGCTGCGTGGAGATGTAAGAGTGGGAAAGTATTCGGAACGAAAAGGATGCACTCTACGCACGGCCAAAGTAAATAAATTCCCTTGAGGTTCCAAATTAATATTGATAATTATTCAACGCAGAATTAAGAAAATGCTATTAATATTATAATTATAACATTTGCTAGCACTTCCCTAGGTTGTTCAAAGAAAATTTTGCGTTTTATTTCGGATTTAAACTCCATCGTGAGACAAGTGACTAACGGCAGTTTGCTAAGAACTGTGCTCAGTGAGGGAGTGGCAGTACTCAGTTTCATGCGCATCGAAAGCGGGCCCTTATTTTCAGATTTCCAAGTCTTTTCCTACAACTGATAAGCTGTAACAATTTAGTTCGCGAACCCGTGAATTAAAACTTATAATTGGAAAACGCTGTTCCACGGTTTCGATTTGCTATCAGGATATGAAATTCTAGAATCTATTTATACTTTGTACTATAATAATTATTATGTGTACACGTCATTGTTTGTATTTTCACTTACGCATGTATACATAAAAATGCTCCATTTGGTATAACCCAACTTATAACAGTTTTATTTGGTATTGTTCATGCAAAGCGCAAAATTTTAAGAACATAATAAAGAAGAGTGCCGACGTTTATTCAGGGTGTTAACTGTAACTCTGCGCCAAACTTTACAGAATTATTCTACCGACTAAAATAAAAAAATAATGAAAAACGTGTATAGTGTACAGGTGTGTGCGGAAATGCTTCTATAAAAGTACTTTATTAAAACTTCGTATGCCTATAACTTTTTTAGGAAGCATTACCGGACATACCTACCTGTATTATAAACTATTTTGATTATTTTGGTTGGTACAATAAGTTTAAACCGTTTGGCAAAAGTTACAGTTAACACCCTGTATAGTTACTTATAAGTTATAAATCAGGTTACCGAAAGAATTGGAAAGGAATACGAATAAATTTTCAAAGGCTAACTTGATCTCATTTTCTGCTGTGGAAGGTTATACAAATGACTTTTCCTCCATTCGTCAACTGAAGTGATTCTGAATTTAACGAAAATCATTTTCCATTTGTTTCCTGAACATTTCCACCTTCCTTTGACCATTTGCTTTATATTAGACTCCAACGAAACACCGTCACGACGCAGTAGCAAAGTTTTTATGAAATGTCAGAAATGAAATGTTTTAAGGAATATTTTACAAGTTAACAATTTAATACAACTTATTAATTTAAATAAAATAGGAAGGAGTGCCACAAAGAATACAAAGACATTATTGAAAGAGCTATGTAGGCTAATACTCTTTTAGTCCAGGAGCTAGCGGTATATTTTAAGACTAATTTCTATCAAGCTGAAATTTTTTTTTATGAGCTGGTATGGTTATGTCTGCCAAATCTAGGTGGTCGGCAAAATTGGACCGCGGGACATAGAGCGCTAAGAAAAAAAATTGGCCAACTAACCAATCCAGGACGTCAGAGAGTGCTTCTGTCCCGCTCAAATTGTCGGACAAGGTGATTTTTGTGTTTGTTAAATAAGTATATAGTTATTAAAAAAAAAATCAGGTTGATGGTAATAAGTCAAATGTCTTAAAAACAATAGAAATCCCAAACGGCAGAGACTGATTCAGTTCCGACTCTTATGTCGGACAGTTAATTTTTTGTTGTCGGAATGTCTTAAATAACGAGCAAAATAGGAATTAGCTTGATTGAAGTTTGTAAATTTCATCAAAAAATAATTAAAAACAAAAAAATTCTGGGCGCTTTATGTCCCGCGGTCCAATTTTGCCGACCACCTACATTTGGCAGACATAACCATACCAGCTCATAAAAAAAATTTCAGCTTGATAGAAATTAGTCTTAAAATATACCGCTAGCTACTGGACTATTTGTAGTACCTATGCCGTAATTGAGTTAAACTGTAGATTTTCTGCGCATGAGCATTTTCATGTGTTTAAGTATTAGATGATAAAACATTTCAATAAAAGTATATGTCAATATATCTGTTATAGGGAATTACACACGTTGGTAATAATTGAAATCATCGAACCCCTACAAAATTTAATACATCGCTTAATTTCACTTTTTCTCATTGACAAAAATCGAACTCTGTTTACACTATGCACTTGGTCAAATAACTGGCCGAAGGACTCGCAAGACTCGAATCGCATGTACTACTAATCTTTCAACGGCGCGGCGCCGCGGCCGTTTCTACCAGTCGTGTGACATATTCCGAAATAGTGCAGCACCTGTTTTCATGCAACTAGTCGTGTAAGTAAGCAGGGGGCCCTCAGTTCAGGATTGGTCGATTATGGTACCAGCTCGTAGCAGAAGTAGGGAAAGAGCGTTAGGCAGAGTCCCTCCAGTATGGGATATTGCTCCACCTCGTGGCAAAAAGTGATTAACCGCTGCAAGCAGGGAGCCTTCAGTACAAGATGAAACAGCTGTATCCCCAAGAGCCGAGGATGCCAGAATTTCATGTAATAGCTAAAGCGATCTGACAGTGGTGTGAGGGCCGGGACATTTGGGTGTTTTGCCTCTTTCATTAGGTCTTTTGAGAACCAAGAGGCAGATGAGGAATCCCGGCGGCTGGAACCGGAGATGCATTGGAAACTTTTATTTTTACCCAGACTTGAGAAGAATTTACAGCTATGTATGGTCAGTGCCTTGAGGGTATACATAGACAAGACAAGGGGCATTCGAGGAAGTACTGATACGGTCCTGCTTACCATTAAGACACCGCATCATGCAGCGTCGGCCCAAACAATTAGTCGGTGGATAAAATCGACTCTGCAGAATAGTGGGGTTGACACGGGAATTTTCTCGGCATACAGCACTCGACATACAGATACTTCTGCTGCCAGCCGTAGAGGTATCAATGTTGAGGTAATTAGGATGACTGCGGGGTGGTCGGCTAATTCTAAGATGTTTGCAATGTTCTATAATAGATCTGTGTATCAAATACCGGTTCATTCGCACAAGCTGTGCTAAACTGTTAAATAGGGTGCCTTTACTTATGATTTTTTTATCAAGTTATTGCCGGAAGGATAGTAATTTGTTCTCTGCATTTGTATATTTCTTATTCTTAATAAAGGGACTTTGATAATGTTAACGGCTCGATTATAATAATTATGCAAATGCCTTATCCGAATAGATGACTCCCTCGCAAACTCGATTCCTGCTTTTCCGCTTTATTTGCGACAAGCTTTGAAATTAATGACGTTTGCGAAGTAAGGGGCACAGGTGGCAATAGGTTTGTTCGTTTGTCTGCACTAAACTGCTCCGAACAGGAAACAGAAAAAGATGGCTACATACGGCGTTGGTGCATTAAAAAGAGATAGCATGTTGTTTGTTTCCTGTTCCATGCAGTTTAGTGCAGACAAACGAACAAGCCTAATGTGGGGACTGCGCGCGCTTTCTTTACTTTAAATTGTGATACCTAAAGTGTGAAATGGAGATACTACACGTTGAATATATAAAGAACAAGACATTCGTATAATTATAATCGAACTACACTTAGGTAAGTTTATTTGATTATCTATTCAGTGTTGTACATACATGTGAACCACCATTACCTTAGTGTTGGAAACAGTACTATTAAACATTAGGGGATATTTCTCTTCAGTGATTTATTCGTATTTCCCGAAAATCCTTCTACACGACATAAACCAAAACATAACATAAACTACCTACTATAGTTTAATACTTTAATAAACCCATCTGCTTAGTATTTGAAGAAACTGCTTGTGATTTAAACGGCGGACTTTCTAAATTCTGAGGAAACATAAGTTTTGCAGGAAACAGGGATTGCTACACATTACACCCTTGTTGTAATTCCGAGTCTGTTCTTGGAAGCAATTTAATATTTCGTATGTTGTGCCAAATGGAGTAAGATACTTCTTCCTACATTTTATTTTCTACGTAGTAAATACAGCTTGAGAATAAATTGTCTTTTCCAACATCTCTTATTTTAGGTGCGTAATTACCCAACCAAACCATGTAACATAACCCAAACCCGAATAACGTAACAGTATTTATTACCCACTTTGTTTCTTACTTTTTAAGGAGTAATACATAAACATGGATATCTGGAACAGATTACGAAATATATATAAAATATAATATTTAACTAACGAATCTAAGGTGTAAATTCTAAAACAATCTCGCTTCACAACCTGGTACAATACAATATCAAAAAGTTATTTAAATAAATAAGAGTTACAATAATGTAAAGTTTACAGTGATCTTGGATTCGCAGTAGGTAACTTATTCCTGTTAAATTTCAGGCAGGAGGGAGAGAACATCGGGGTGGCTGATGTGACAAGGCCGCACGCGATGGAACACCAACGGAATGCAAAATGAAGGTGGGTAATAGATTTTGATTAACGCGAACAAAGTCCTATCTTTTTACAAATACGTTCCAGTTCCCCTACGGGAGTTTTAAATTTCTGAGAACGTTTGAAATTGATTCGAATGTATTAAATGACATCCCCATAAGAACAAGAGGCAAATGTTCATTTCGACGACTTGTAAAAAGATGTGCGAGGCATCGTTATCTTTTAAAAAATGTCGTAATTTACATTCCAGCACAGAATAAGTAAAACAATCACTGTACATTGTGAAAGAAACCTGTTTTTCCTTTCTCCTTACACGTAATAATTTATTCACTAATGTCCTAAGTAAGTATTTGCCCCAAACTGTATGGGCTATAGTTGGAGATGACAATACAATATATAGAATACAATGATTAGCTACAAGATAGGTAGATAACAAAACTTCTTAAAATCTTTTAAAGGAGAATGCTTTTCGATTTTGATGTTATGAGCTTATATGCTAAATGAAGACATCAATCCTCTTCAACAGAATCAAATACTATGTCAAAATTCGCCAACGAAAGTTTCTATTAATTATATCAAAGCATTTCGCAGACGCTTCTCTACCTACCTTCAGAACAAAACTTCAAAACTAGTTTAAACTGTTTTAACGGTTTGAGCTCAAACTATCAGAAGCACCCTAGTACCTAAATTTCATAATTGTTATAACGTTAGCTACTTGGAATAACTTTTGCAAATGGTGTAGAGAGCAGTACAAGGTACTTTGGAGCAGTGCTTTATGAAAGTATAAATGTGGTCGTACTTCCAATAAAAATACGTGTTATACAATATGATCAAATAATTTTCGATAAGGGTTGGCCATGAAATGTAATCAGTCTCTTTACTTATTGCGACTACTCGTATAGGACCATGCGCACTTGTTTGGTTCGGTTCCGTTCGGTTCGGAACCGTCCGATCAGCAAAAATCAAAATACATGGAAATGTTTCGTCCCGTTCGGTTCAGTCCAAGTATACTACAAATGGCAAAAAATTTCGAAAGTCCGATCAGTCTATAGGTAAGAACGAGACGAAAAGGATTGTGCCGTACTGAATCAACGTAATGCCATTAATTTCCATCTACTTCCGCGGCATTTGTAAGCTTGGTGGAGCATTATTTTGATTTTTGCCGATCGGACTGTTCCGAACCGAACAAGTGCGCGCGGACCTTTAAGCTGACTTTAACATCAGTTGTTACAAATATAAGCATGAATAAATTAAGGTTACCGGAAAATTGATCGAACACAATTGATCGAAACACAATTGACCGAAACCAAAATTGACCGAACCGCAATTTATCAAAAGACAATTTACCGAAACAATGTATTTCTTTCTGTTGTGTTTGATTTGTTGTTTTAAATAGGTGCCTGAAAGAAATAAATTGTTTCGGTAATGTGTGTTTCAATAAATTGGGGTTCGGTCAATTGTGGTTTCGGTCAATCGTGGTTTCGATCAATTGTGTTTCGATCAATTGTGTTCGGTCAATTTTTCGTACACCATAAATTAATATATTCCATGGACAACCTTTATCGAAAATTTTGTTGATCGTATTGTATTAGTTTTGTTTAGATAACTACATGTACAGCTCCACCAAGCTTACAAATGCCCCGGAAAATATGTCAACTAAATTTTAAGAGACAAAGCGCGACAATACGTCAACCAATAAGGAAAGATTCAATTGACGTTTGAAGTTTTAATAATTACGATTGTTTTGACGTTTAAAATCTGTTAAGTATGAATGTTAAATCGACGAAGATAATTCATTCTGAAGCCAGAAATATAATTCGGAAGGTCATCGAATTCTTCGAATGAAAAGTATTTACAATTATTTAAATTTCCGCTTTAATTTATTTTGACTGTACTTTGAAAAACTATATCAGCGCCGAACACGCCCCCTTTCAAGTTTGTAAGCTTGGTCGAGCTGTAATTCTATTTAACAAAATTAGCTACATGTAATTAATTTTAAAATTAATCTATACGTTCCACCTTAAATGTATGCCTACAGAATTTCTTAAAGTTGCCGCGCACCCTATTACATACAACAAAGCTACAAAATTATGTCGAAAACGTTTGCCACTGTTGGTCTGACGCAGAGAAATTACATTGTGTATAACATAATACATACCATGGGCAGGACTAATCTTTGGAAATTACTCGCTAGCAGAGTTTGAAAGTTTCAAAATCTGTAGGTATAGAAAACCGAATAAAATACGAGCATTACGTCGATAAATTCAGAAAATAGTGACTGATAATGCCTCCTTTATGCTGTTGAAAAATCTAGGTAAATGTTTATATAGCACCCAGAAACTTGTGATAAGAAAATTTCATTCAAGAGACATGGGGATTTTCATAATTTCTAGGCTTTATGGATGTTACAATTAAATAATAAGCGTCGCAAAAGTTTAATTGCCATGGATACAATTCTTGTAACAATTTTGTCAATGAGAATTATTTTTTAAGCGACATTTATTATTTTAAGTGTAACAGGTGCAGTCGCCTAAAATCGATCAAAGTTAACACTACAAAGTGAACAACATCCCTACTATACTGGGATGTTTCTCAGAAGCAAACATATTAAATGTCCTCAGCATGAGTCAGAAAAAAATTAAAACTAAATGCAAAAGACGATGATCCAAATAGTAGGCTCCTTTTAAAGAAAATATCAAACTAGCAGATTTTGATATCTTGGACTTAAAAAAGAAGATAAATTTATCTGAGATAATTCAGAACTTGATTTCTTTTTAAAGGTGAATATTAATTCTCATATAGGTATTATACGTTCGTGCGGTTTAATTGCCAGTATTTGGTTTGGACAAGCACCGTATGTTTCTATTAACATTTTAACCCATTAAGGATAATGTTCAGAACAAAGCAACTCTCCAAACTGAACAATATCCAATATCGTGATTACATGAACGCTCCATCGCCCTGTATGCAGGATAAATTGCTTCGAGAATGAATCAATAATTCCCTGCGTAAAAAGTAAACATCTCCCAAAACAAAACACAAATGATGTGTGGCAATGGGCTGCCATCAAGTAACGGACTAAACAAACGCAGACTTCATTAATCTAGATTTTTTTTAATTCCAATTCATTAGGAACAAATAAAATAATTATCGTATTTCAGATGTGATTCATAACTGTAATAATTTAGAAAATGGATTGAAATTAGCATTGGAAAAGACTTTAGAAAATCCAATTTTTTATCATCAATAAAACTGAAATGAAACCAGAATTCATCTATTTTACTGTAATTTATGTTTCCCCAAATTCTGCTTGCTTATCTTCCAATTTAACAGTATATTAATCTTTCTGTGAAATATATGCCCATGTTTTATTATTATATAGAACGCAACATTTGTGCATGATAAAGCTCGAGGACAAGACAAATTATTGTAATCAAAACACAATAAGATCTACGACAAATTAGAATTGCCTAGAACACACTGAAAAATGACGATAACTGTAACGCTACTATTATTTTTATATATAGGTCAACAACAGTAAGTACAAATAAATATAATAAACAGAAAGGAAGTTCATGCAAGCATGGTTCCACAAATACTTGTGGCAAAACATAAGCTCGAGAAAAACGAACGGTACCACACTTTCAATTATTCTAGGTTGTGTTTATTATATATTTTACTTTTATCATTTTATCTACCGAAGACGCTTAGTACCTATTCAAAATGTTTTAATTTTGACCTAAATAATAAATAGCGTCCCATAGGAAACACTACCATATAGATATACAGTTACTGCAAAGATAATTTTTAATGAAATATTCTTTATTTAAATTAACTAAAGTTATCCAGAATTAGGCTACGGCTAGTTACAGTTTGTTACTTATAAGAACAGCGGAAAACGCAAACATGATGGACTCGAGTTTCAAGCGTTATTGAGCTATAAATTTTGAATTGAATTAGACGGTATCAAGTTCTGTCTACCAATTGAAATGACCATTTCCATGAGCAACCGCAGTTGCAACCTTTCACCATGAATCACTCGGACTTTCATGACAACTATATTTTTCACAGAAATTGGAAAACCAATCTCAGGAAGGGTCGCATTTTTTATACTGTTGGGCCTATTACTAGATTATCAAGACAAACAATCAGAAATTTGTTACATAACGAAAATTTGTAGAATCGTTAATAGAGATAAGTCATATTTATTAAAAGCGGTTGGTTGTAGGCGTTATCAACAACTTGCTAGTGATAGATCCAATATGGCATATTGATTGATTATAATCGGTCAAGGTCTCTATTATACCCTAACAAACACGTTTGCCTGAAATTACAACCCTTAGAAAGGAACGGCATAATCCAAACACCGCATTGACACGGATCTAACGGTTTTACTTCCTATCCCAGACTCAGGACTCCGTAATATTCGTTTCACATTAATAAAAACAAAGCTGAATCAGGTTTGAACTCCCTAACCTAGAATCGAAACCTGCTATCGTTAGACCACGCAGACCCACTATAGCATATTCAATAATTTAATATTTATTTTTTTTACATTCAAAAGGTTAAATTTATACTCACTTCTATTTGGTTACACATTCGAAATATAATAATACATTTCGAGATACTGGTGGGGATACACCTCCGCTATGGCTATAACAACGGAATTAGTGCACTGTGACTTCCCTGGAGGTAACTTTTAATCAATTGATTTTACTGATTTATTTGTTACTCATAATTCTTTAGACTTCGATTTTCAAAACAAGGTTCCTGCAGGGAAGTTGTAGGCGTTGTTACGCAATTGGGGAATAAAGATAGAGACTTCATTTTCATTAATACCGCGTATAAATAACAGTTTTATTTTCGAACGATATAGAAAATGCTGAGTTATTACTTAAGAAGAAAATTCGATTATATTTTAGGGTGGAAAATAATTTGTTATTAATAAATTGATTTCTAAAGCATATTTTAATTATTAAATAAAATTGCTTCACATAAATTCTTTAATTTCGAAGAGTTTGCTGCTTAATATGCTACTCAAAAACAAATTACAATTTTACATGTTTATCTGAAATTTAAGGAAAAGATATTAGCGCTAGTATTCTTGTGAATAATAAAGTTGCCATGTTAACAAGAAAACAAAACTCTAAGGTAGAACATTTACTGAAACAAATTTAGGGACAATAGCTTTAAACACGCACACCCGATTATTTTCCTTTAATGTAGGGCAGGTTTTTCACGAGCAGTCCCAAAAGTAGTCCTCCATTTGTCACTTTATCGAGCTCCCTGTTAAATTTTTTACACAAAACGAGTAGGCCTAATGAAAAAGTAATTTTCTCACCATCATCATGATTGCTTTCAAATGATACCAAATTTATCACTGTAAATTGCTCACCAGTTTTTCTTAAACCTGAGGTGATATTTATGAAAGAAATTTAGAATCTAATTCAAAGCAGCTATAAAATTAAATTACAAAAGCTTGAGACGCTCCCAGCAATTTAAACCAAGTATATGTGAAGTAATTAGGTAACGAATGAAAACAAGATAATAATTACTAACAATTCTGTCAGATATATGATGTCAGACAATTAAGCAACGATATTAATTGAATATAATAGTATATTTTGCAAGAAAACGAAATTAACCATTTTGAAGTCTCATCTCACATTTTCAGTAAAGTTAATGATTCGACCATCTAACAATTAGGAGAAAATGTCTGGTTAGTAACTAATTTCGATGATGGTTTATAAGTTTATTAAAACCATCCATATCTGTACATTATGTATTTATAGAATCATCATTTAATTTGAATTCAAGAACTACAAGGTTTTTGAGTAAAATTCCTTAAGTAGATAAGCAATTCCTTGAACCAATAACTACAAAAAGGTGGCATATAAATCATCAAATTAAAAATCTAGCAAAAATTATAGGTAATCTTTTCTTGGTACCTCCCCAGGATATTACATTTACTAGCAATATTTCTATGCCATTCGGTATCATTATTCATTCTCTGTAACTGGCTTTCTCCTTCGTATAATCAACTCGCCCACAAGAAGAAACTCGAGATCCATATTGAACAACTTATTTTTGGATTAGCAGATGGTAATTTCTTCATTTATGTTGTATATGGAACGACGTTTCATAGAACAATAATAGTTAGAATTTCGGCATGATTTAACCATTTCTTCAGATTTGTTACATATAGATTGTTATTTACTAGCGTGTTCAATCCTGCCGTCATCAAAAAAACTATTTTTTTCTAAAATCGTCCGTATTTTATCCATTACTGAAGTATTTTGAACCGTGACTCGTTAAAATGGCCTGCGCCAAAACCGCTATTCTTGCGCCCCGCAAGAATAGCGGAAATTATCCCAACACCACCGCACCTAGTAATAATAAGTTTCGTAATTTCGTTTATTTATAAAACTTTGGCTTTTAATTTATTTTTATTATTAAGTATTAGTATAACTTAATTTTTAGACGGGGCTCTTTTGACGGGGGCTATTTTGGACGGGGCTCTTTTGACGGGAGCTATTTTGTCTGGGTTATTTTGGCGGAATGCCATTTTGAACCAGGAACGTAAACATTCCCTGGTTGAATATATACAGTAGAAGCCAGATTATTATGACAATATACTGTCATACGCTATTAACCTGAAAACATACTCACAAATGACCTGCAGAATCTACTTTGCAACGTGGGACTAAAAACCCAACCCTAATAAAACTGAAGTCACAACCTTCCATCTTAACAGGTTAACAAACACCTAGAGGTATGGTTCCAAGGAGAAATACCACATCAAAATATCTCGGAGTCACACTGGGTCGAAGTTTCAAGCTCACCTACAAAAAATCGCAACAAATCTAAGAACAAGAACCAAACATTAGTTAGAAACAGGCAAATTCCTCCAGAGGAGCCGGGGCAGAAACTTTAAGAACATCAGGTGTTGCTCTGGTTTATTCAAAACAGAACACTGTGTCCTAGTTTGGCTGAATAGCAAACATACAGACCTCGTCGATATCCAGCTGAACAATATTATGTGGCTTATAACAGGGTCATTAAAAACAACTTCCATCCAGTGGGTACCGGTACTCAGTAACATAGCTGCACCGAAAATCAGACGTTTCGTAAGAGTGCACTTCTACCGTCACTACCAATCCAGTTGAATGTTTCTCCAATCAAAAACAGAATCCTAGCTCTAAAGTGTCGACAACCACATCATACAGACTTGCTATTGACCAAAGGGACGAAATGATAAACATTGAGGACTATGGTCCGCTGATTAGGAAGGAAGCAGATGTATACACAAATTGATGTACGCTGCATCGAACATAGGGACATGCACGCAGGCATAACAGTCATGCTTATACACTGTACACTTTGATTTTTTTTAATATCAAAGCACTCCTTACAACATTACTCGTAATCAATGACACCGAAATAATTTTTTTTTTCACTCTGTTCCTGTATTCTCGTAATCATTGTTTGACAGTGAATGTCTAATATTTAAAAAAAAATTAAGGTGCATAGGCCCAGTTGCACCAGTTACACTTAAGGCTGGAGTTTACACCTTGAAATATACCCCATTTTATGCACATTTTGTTCCAATTTTTCAGAGCCAATTTTAAAGTAGGAAGGGCGGGTGAAATTTTTTTCTTATTATTGGTGTTTTATCTGTCTACCCATAGAACGTTTTTATTGAATTTCTAAAAAATAACTTTTCAGCATTAAAAAATGTACAACTCTATTTTACTTTAAAATTTTCAAGTAGTATTTACAAAAATATGGATATCGAAAAATTCTCTCTATCAATAGATAGATATAACCACGCTCTTTCAAATGCCACAAGAATTTTTTTTCTAAAATGCAAATTAATTCGGAAATACTGGAAATAAAATTTTAGAAATATCAATATAATTCACCTTTTGCAATTTAGCTTATAGGCAACACAACTAACAGGACCATTAACTGTCAATGGAGCCAATACACAAAAGACAGATTATAACGGATTACAACTTTCTACTAGGTATTGTTGTTTGACAAAAAAAAATTAAAATAATATAACGACAAAATCTATATTCAATACAGTAAATTCATTATTCTTTATTGCATTTATCAATTTTGGTAACGTCAGATGAATCTGAAATATTTAAAAATATGAAACAAAATTCCAAGGCAAGCATTATTCTTGTTATTGTAGGTATGCAACTTTCCATACATCAAATTCGATTTTGCTTTAAGTAAATGCCAGCCTTAAACAATAAGTGTCCCTTAAAAGTTTAAATGCTATAGATACAACTCTTGCTAACAAGTATATCCATTAAAAGCATGCGTGCATGTCCCTATGTTCCTACTAGTCGACATCTACCTCTATAGTACTTAACTTTAGTAATTGTATACCATGATTTACACTCGGATTTACACTTCCATGCAAACAATGGTGCGCTTTAAACTGAATTTGAACCAGTCATGACTTCTAAACGTTTCCCGGTGCGACCAATGCGGCGCTGAAATAACAACCATGGACCACATAATCAGGTACTGTCCAGAAACAGATTCCCTTTTATAGCCTATCTCAGCAGAATGATTTTAATACTTAAGACAACGAGATATCCAGCTGATTGTGTTTAGCAGACTCGACCTTTATATATAACATGAAAACCATACAAAATTAAACACACTTTTTAATTATGCTAAAATGTATAAACTTATGTTGATGGTGGTAATTGTACTAGGAATTAGGATTATTAATAAAGTTTACTTCTTGAAATCCCCATAATTAATAACCACTAACACTATTAAAGTAACGAGGAATGTGAAGGTAAAGACATATTAACATGCTAGATGAAGGGATTCGAACTTGTGGCCTACGGATAATGCTAATAGTCAATACCTACATTCCATGCTACTTATTATAATTTTTCCGCTACCGGTAATAAGTAACTAGCTTAAAAGAAAAAAAATATTATTAATAAATTTAATTAATACTGTCATTTACTGTATTATAATGTAATTATTGGTAACAATGGCAACGGAATGTAAATGGCCAGTAAGTTCCATTGACAGATGTAATTACTTTATGAATGGTATCAATCACTTACAGTCCCTGTAGCCATGGATGTGAGACCGAAAAAATGTCTTAAGGCCGATTTTATAAAATCTGGTTGGCTGAACCAAGATCAATTGTCATGGATACGATTGTTTTTAAGAATCGTATCCATGACAATTGATCGTGGTTCAGCCCTTATATGTATAGGGTTTTAGAAACGGAAGTGCATCATAGGAACCATGTACATGGCTACTTAAGAAATAAAATATTAGTATCATTACACAACGTTTCAATTTATTCTGCAGTAAGCATGAATGTCGTCAGATTTATCTGTTTTAATTCTACAATAAGATGAGAGTATAAATCTTAAAGAATAATTTTAATGTTTTTTCCATATTAACGGGAATAGTCCGCGTACCATTAGACACCACGGGTAACAATTTTTGAATGACGAAGAATGCGATGCAGGTATCTGCATTTTTCTTTCTATTAACTGTATTTTTCCATTATAAAAACTATAACAATAGATCTTACAAATGTTACGAAATAACAATGTTGTGCTTGTTTCAGTTTTCCGCGGTTTACCTACAAAGACAAAGAATCCAATACTAGTAGAATATCCTAATACCAGATTTTATACTAGATACCTACATTAAGAATCAATTTTGTGGAAATTAATGAAAGCATCTCAATCCGAATGGATTATAATGTCCTGAAATTCCTAAAATTTAAAAATACTGAGGCTAAAGGGGTGAGCCATAGCTAAACCTTTCTCTACTCTGCATTTTTTAATAGGTTTAAAACTTCTGCTGAGTTTAAAAGCATAACTAAAGCTGGTTTCAAGTAAATTCAGTAGCATTAGTATTATTAGCCTCTTTTACAACTTCCCGAGAAGTAATTTTAGATAACACACCATGTATTATAAATTTTAATTTTCCTACAATTGTCAGCTCAAGTGATAAACAAACAATGCATATAATAATTTATTATAATAAATTATGAACCTATATGGTTGTGGCATAAACCTAGAATTTACAACCTGAAGAAACTAAACAGGAACAAACTGTGCAATACACGCGAAAGGAAATATTTTTACCTGTCATTTATAACTTTAATAAACTTTAAAATGATCAATACATTTTACTTTGTGTATTGTTTATCATAAAATGGGTACAATATAACTTCATTACGTACTACAAAATGTAATAATCGACAAAACGAAATTACAAACATGCAGCTTCAGAAAATAGCTAATTACAAAATTTGCTTCATCAAAGTGGATTACCTGAATTGTGTTCGTTCTGTGGTTGAGATACGAAACAAAAATTGCAGATTACCGTAATGACATTACGTTTGGGCTTAATGTAAATTAAAAGGAACGGAAGAAATGCAAGACTAGTATTTTAATAAAAGGCGGAAAGTGGCGGAAAGCTGAACAATTTAACTCGGCCTCGTGAAATCTAGAAGGCATTCTCAAACGTCAGCCGATAACATAGAATTAAGTGAGATTGAATCGCCCTCATTTTTTTACGGAGTGCGAAATTGAATGGATGTAGTAAGTTGTGATGAGAAATAAATCCCTGATCTGACGTGAGGAAGCTGTGCGGAATATGACGGTGCTCACGTGGATGCAATCGATTCCACAGAGTCCTGCAGCAATCACAGGGCACCAGTGACCCGCATATGTCACGAACTAATCACACAACGAAGAAGTTACTTCCGGATTGTCAATAAAACGGGAAATTTAAGGTGTAACCGCTTAAAGTAGACCTTATATTTACTTGATCAGAGAAATTCAATTGGGTCACATTTATTATTTCCAATCACGTAATGGCCGTATACCTCGAAAATTACATTTCCCTTTGGTTTACACATTTATTAACGTGGTCAAAATGTTTGAAGCTTCATGTATTACATCCAACATCGTATATGTGCTACTGCAGATGCATATAAATCATGGCCGTGCAATTTCGTGTTCTTGTCAAGTTTATATAAAAAATTGATTTTCGGTTTTCAGTCGTCAGTTGCGTGAATTTAATTGGCAGGAGTTGTTTCTTATAAACAAATCGAAAGGTTATCACAGTTAACTAATATTCAAATTGTGTCATCATCCGATAGGGTCGCTACCATCGCAAACATCTCACTTTCGCGAACCACCCGCAAAGCTAGCGTTTCCGATTGCTACCGCTTCCGTACTGCGAGCTGCGTCGCTGCCGGTACTGCAGACTACCGTTAGACGCGTCGCGGCGCTCTAGTCACGTCGCGACGCTAGTCTTGCCGGCCTACGAAATCCCAAACACGAACACCAAAACATTTATTAAATACATTCCGCTAACTGCCCTGAACAGAGCTGCGCAGGATTTACAACGATTTACGTACTGTAACGACTGCGTTTAAGAAGTGATTAGTAAGCAGATGTTTCGAATTGTTTTCGATGCCGTTCGTTACTGTAATAGTAATTTACGTTATAAGTACGGTAAACTCAGTTTTACAGTAACGAGTCGAAATGTTTAAGGACGAGGCGACGAAGGAGCCGAGTCAGGAATTTTGAGACGAGTTACTGTAAGAGTTTACCGGACGTATGTCGTAACGCGTTTTATTTCATACTGCAGGCACTAAATCTGTTTAAAATTGAAAAAATTAAAAATAAAAATTTGAATTCATAATATGGACATCTATGGAAGTGTTTGTTTTTTGATTGTTTGCCTTGTCAAAACGGGAGAAAATTATAACATTTTTGACGAAGTTCTTCGTAAATCTATTGCACAATTAATGTCAATTTTAATATATAGTTTCTTTTTAATTGTCATATTTATTAATTTTGTAGTTTTTTAGTAATAAATAGTTTGATTATCGATTTATTTCATTTGAGTCCGGTAAAAGTTTTTACCGGACCTGATACCGTAAAGTCTTATTTACCGGACTCAAATCGTTAACTTAAACATGGGTGTTACGATGCAGTATGAAATAAAATAAATTACATACGCATTTTTGATTTGAAATTTAACTAGCTTTTGCTGCTGCCAGTTTAACGAGCACACAAAATAGATTGTTGAAATGGCAATTAAAACTCACTGCTTGCGCTTCAACGAGGATTTGTTTTCCAACTCGTTTTCAACTGAATATATTCCTTGCATAAATTCCCAAGTAGTAACTACATTTCATAGGCGTCGACAGCAAATGTAACTGAAACCATTTCAGGTATCCTGTGCCATAAAAATTAGGAAGTTTACCAAATTTTCTAAAAAGGTGGTGACAAAAATTAATTTCTCTACGACTATTAAAGAATACCCTCATTCTTGTTGCATATTAAATTGAATAATAGCATAAATTCTGCACACCGTGATTCCTTACAAAGAAACTCTAGATTAACCAATCACATGGTTTGATTTTTAAGAATTCACGCTAATATGAAAAAAAAACATTGTCCACGACTATTACTAAACAACAACAATTTTTATAAAAATTTATACCTGAAACATTTTTTTAAAAACTTCATCGAATCAGTCATGACATTTCATATCAAAGCCAGCAATAATTGGTTTTTAATGTGATTCGTGAAACGTCAAATTAATATTCAATTATAAATTATAAAAAAAATTTATAGCAAGTACAGCAAGCACAATTCCAAGTTCCATGTAAGAGACTTTAGCTAACAACAAAGAAAAAATAGATAATGTACTGCTACAGTTCCTTAAACACACACAAATATATAACCTAATGTCAAGTATTACTGTACCAAGCGCTAATGACCTATGCAGTAGAAGCGCTTTAATACTAACTAAATAAAAAAAATTAAGTGCATATAAAATGTTCTGACATAACAGAAACATCTAATGTAACATTACCTTTGTTACTTTCGAAATAAGAGAAACCTAAACTAAACTAAAATTTTATAATCACAACATTCGCGATCTAATCTAGAACAGACAATCTACGAAAAAAAGATAACTCTGTGAAAATATTATACAGAATGAATTTTCTATTTCCTTCGGCCGCAAATACTTATTTGTTGCCAATATTATGTCGTAAACACGTAATGGTTTTCTTTTCAGGAAAATAAATCACTTAAGAGAGACATTTACGAAGAGTGACCAGCAATCGATAATGTCATCAGAGCATTAACAATATGTCAGAAATAATTCTATAAAATCGATGAAATAGTTCAACTATTTAGCAATATAATCTATAAATTTATTACTCTATGAAATGCTAAAAAAAATTTAAATCTTATAAAATAATAATTGGTTCTGACTTAAACTATTGTAATTCTATGTAAAAATTCACATTCAAAAGATATGCACAATAATTGATAACTATTACTAATTAACATTAAAGACATCTCTTAAAACTCGTAAATGATTCTAAAAACGTATGAGCAGTGGGTTGTGAATAGGCAGTGACTTTATGAGATATAAGACGTGAACGATACATTTTCTTTCTTGAAAAAACTAAAGGAAACTAATGCTAAATGACCAATCAAATCCAAAATAATCATTAATGAACAATAGGACAACGAAGAGAAGAGTTAAAGCAAAACTACAAAGACATCCGACCACTAAATAATAATATTAAACGTGCTCGTATAAGCTCGGGAATACCAAAAACCGGCGAAAAGAAGAAGTAATTAGAATCATAAAAATAGGTCACACAAGTAGCACAGTTTTGGAAAAGAATTTTATTATAGAATCTCAGAAAACTAGTTTACGACTGGTCTAAAGTTCAAGTAAGATTGAATTGTTGGAGTCCAATAAACTAAAAGTTGACTACGAAATAGTTTTAGTAAAAATTTAGGGTTCTAATGCGCGGTTTCTAGAAATAAATCTATGAAACCAATAACTTATTTATTCGATACAGTCAATAAGGCAATCCAATGACATTTGGTCATGTGATGAAATTACCTATAGGTCAATCCATCCCTTGCAAGAGTGTCACGCGATATGTCATGAACTGCCTTATTGTGTGATTATCGAATACATAAATTAAATAAATGTGTTTCCAGAAACTGGGCATAAGACACTTTGCGCAAAGTCCACAACGCGCAAAACTATATTCTACCGACAACGACCAAAAATTCAGAGGCACAAAGCCAAACACGACCACAACGCCCAATGCTGAACAAAACCTCAATTTTGCTACAACGCCCAACATGGCCCCACATCCCCTATGTTGACTGAATGCGAATTAAACTATGACTAAGCTCGTTTCACCATATATTTACTTCAGTAGTGTATTTATTACTGCTGTAATGTTTAACGATTTTTGGGGTTTATGAGCAAAGTGGACACATTAAGAATTAATCAAAGTTGGGAAGTAAAAGAACACAATTTCTAGATATATAAACCAATACGGCTACTCTTGTTTTGTCAAGTTTCCCCCTTTCCCCTCGGTGCTTTGTAGACATCCCTTTCACCCTCACCCTCTCATATAATATGGTACTATTATGCAAATAGAATAAACCGATTTACCATTCACAGTTATTGGTTGTAAAACAATCTGACATAAATACTACTGATGTTGTCAAAATTTCAAATGTTAACTGAATCTTTTCGATTTCTGATTAGGTATTGTCTAACATGCACTAACTGCCACGGTCTTCTATCCCCCATCTCCCATCTAGTCCTCAAATAACCAAGAAAGACACATCCATGGACGAAACGGTTTTACTCGTTCCACGGCCGAATGCAGCCTCGAGTTTGAAGTCGCAGCTTAAGAGGCTCTTCAGTCTACCGCTCCGCTACGCCCGACTCAAAATTTAAATGTAATTCTCATATTAATTAACATTTATTTAAGCACTTATCCCATGATCATGAAACTAATTTTCACTAAAAATGGAATAAAGCAAAGGTTTGGTTTTAATAAAAATATCTAAGTTAACTTAGCTTTGCGTTAAACTGGAACCTATAATATATCTAGGAAAAAAATTTCCATAGTCTTAATAGTAAAAGTGGCATGAATATTCAGAAATTTCCACTTACTTATACCCCTGTATATAACTTCAACAATTAAAAAGCTATCTCCAACACACTTGAAAGGAGCAAAACCTGCTGACATATTAAATTAAATTTAACGGAAGTGTTCAAAAAGTTCCTAACGGTAAAAAGACTCATTTATCAAAAATAATCCGCGCAAACAAAACGTACTTCATGTTTTTACGTATATACTCTGAGGTTGGGTAAACTTGTTGTCATTCACTACCAGTGGAAACAGTATTCTGCATTGTTCCACCATGGCGTCCTTAATTCTAATATATGAACTTTTGACAATGTTATTGATGCTTGGATCTACTAGTGCGTAAACTATAGCCTGGTAAGTCAGTAAGATGTAGACTCCGCTTCGGTTTGTAATACACTCCTAGTTCACACCGACATTTACACAACAGAATAAATATCTACGGAAACTGAGTAGGTATTTAAGGTAATCATGTTCAATTTAAAATAATACTCGTTAAAAACACACAATTATACCATAATCTAGTAGATGTATGTTTTTTGTAGAATTAACTATTATTATTATTATTAAAAGACAATTTATTTTTATTAGTTGGTAGTATTGCATACAGGTTGTAAGATTTCTCAAAGGGCATAATTCTACCTAGAAATTTAGTAGAAATTGTGCCGTCGATAAGGTACGGATTTTTAACGGATAAGAACACCATGCATTTCACAATAGATTACGTTGAACTGTCTATGCATTGAACAAACATAATTATCCATCTCTTCCTGAAGTTGCTATAATGGCATCATATCCCTTACTACAGGCTAAACCAACTACTATCGAATTTACATTTCGCCAATTATTTACATAAATTATAACGTGACAAATGGGAAGAATAACTTTAAGAAGCAATTAGTTAGAAACTATGGTTGAATAGTCAAATGAATACTCTAGCCATTTGCATACCCAGCTGGGGATAAGTCATTTCCAGCCATATTAGAATCTGTATGCAAAGCAAATCATTTCATTTGTAATCAAAATTCTTGTGAATGACATTAATTTAATCGCACTAATGATATGCTTATGACAGTTCGTTGTGAGCGTTATACGATTAATGCAGTATTAGAGTTTTTGAGCACCGTACGCTAAGAGTACGGTAACGCTAAGATTAACGTCTTTGCTAAGCAACCATAATATGCCTAGCAAAGACGCTACCGTTAGGCGCTGTTCTCACCAAAGCAACCGGCGACCGCAACGCAACTGCAACGCAACCGCAACTTTAGTTGCGTTGCTGGGCTGTTCTCACCAAAGCAACTGGCAACGGCAACGCGACCGCAACTTTAGTTGCGTTCCTCTTGTGTTCTCACTGAAATCAACTGTTTTGAAGTCTCTTGTTGAGGTAGTCCTGAACAAAATGTCGTCCTCGTCAGATGAAAATATGGCCGTTGCATACTTGCTACTGAATAAGCGTAAAAAAAACATACCGTAAATTTTGGGTTAACCCTTTTTATACCACAAATTTGGGACATAGTTTTTATATAGTGGCGCAGGAATTGAATAATGATCCTGTTAAAATCATATAAGCATCTGTGCGCTTCAACTAGTGCCACAAAATTTAAAGTTTTTGCCGTTTCGTCCGTCATGACAGCAGTTCTTGCCAGCGACGCGGTATGCAACGCAACCAGTTAGCAACTGGTTGCGTTGCAGTTGCGTTGCCGTTGAGTAGGTGGGAACACTCGTATTTAAATATTAGCGCCGAGTCGCTTTGCAGTTGCGTTGCAGTTGCGTTGCGGTCGCCAGTTGCTTTGGTGAGAACAGCCACTTAGCGTTACTGTACTGTAGCGTACTCTAGTGTACTCTAGTGCTCAAAAACTCCCTAATAATTTTACGCAATGTACGCACAGCAATTGTTCGACAACAATCATCAGTACTGGCATTCGTAAACAAACATGTAAAATAAACATAAGTAGTAAGCAAATATAGCAGTTTATAATATATTCGAATACTACAGGATCGTCTAAGAACAGTATCTAAGTATAAAAATTTAGAATTTCCATACAACTAACTGTCTCCAGAGTTTGTTAACCAAGGCAGGGGCCTTTTTTTGTTAATGTTAATTTTAACCATTATGTTCTATGCAAATTTTAATCTGCAAGCACTGGCTTACCAGAAGAAGAAATCAAGGCGTTTATACTTTATAGACTACTAGCTGGGTACCCGCAGCACATGCCGCGTTTACAGTAGGGTCGTATAAAACGAATTTAATATCTATTGTAATCTCTACTATTTATTTGAATTGAAAATGTATAGTATTGGTTGTTACGATTTAAATTATATTCCGAAGTTAAAAATCGTAAAACGCTCCCCACGGTCGAGATTCAGGAGGACTCTCTCTGTAACTCCAGAAAAAAAATCTTGAAAATCGATAATTTTACATTATTTTCCGAAGTCCTCCTGGGGTTCTCTAGGTGCCCGCGGAGGAGGTGCCGTGCTATTGTTTTTCTAGGTAACCCGGGAGTCCGAACGTGTAAGCTTATGGACCTGGAGACCTTCTGCGTGGGGTTTCACATTCTTAAGTCTCCAGGTCGAATAGCGTGTAGAGCAAATTGCAAAAATTGATAATTTCCGAAAAGGGCAAAAGTATGAAAAACGCCAGAAGAACGGTTGTAGGGGAAGGTCCCCCCTAGGTCCCCACGGTCGAGACTCGGGAGGACTCTCTCTGTAACTCCAGAAAAAAAATCTTGAAAATCGATAATTTTACATTATTTTCCGAAGTCCTCCTGGGGTTCTCTAGGTGCCCGCGGAGGAGGTGCCGTGCTATTGTTTTTCTAGGTAACCCGGGAGTCCGAACGTGTAAGCTTATGGACCTGGAGACCTTCTGCGTGGGGTTTCACATTCTTAAGTCTCCAGGTCGAATAGCGTGTAGAGCAAATTACAAAAATTGATAATTTCCGAAAAGGGCAACAGTATGAAAAACGCCAGAAGAGGGGTTGTAGGGGAAGGTCCCCCCTAGGTCCCCACGGTCGAGATTCGGGAGGACTCTCTCTGTAACTCCAGAAAAAAAATCTTGAAAATTACATTATTTTCCGAAGTCCTCCTGGGGTTCTCTAGGTGCCCGCGGAGGAGGTGCCGTGCTTTTGTCTTTCTAGGTGGCCCGGGAGTCCGAACGTGTAAGCTTATGGACCTGGAGACCTTCTGCGCGGGGTTTCACATTCTTAAGTCTCCAGGTCGAATAGTGTGTAGAGCAAATTGCAAAAATTGATAATTTCCGAAAAGGGCAAAAGTATGAAAAACGCCAGAAGAACGGTTGTAGGGGAAGGTCCCCCCTAGGTCCCCACGGTCGAGATTCGGGAGGACTCTCTCTGTAACTCCAGAAAAAAAATCTTGAAAATCGATAATTTTACATTATTTTCCGAAGTCCTCCTGGGGTTCTCTAGGTGCCCGCGGAGGAGGTGCCGTGCTATTGTTTTTCTAGGTAACCCGGGAGTCCGAACGTGTAAGCTTATGGACCTCGAGACCTTCTGCGTGGGGTTTCACATTCTTAAGTCTCCAGGTCGAATAGCGTGTAGAGCAAATTACAAAAATTGATAATTTCCGAAAAGGGCAACAGTATGAAAAACGCCAGAAGAGGGGTTGTAGGGGAAGGTCCCCCCTAGGTCCCCACGGTCGAGATTCGGGAGGACTCTCTCTGTAACTCCAGAAAAAAAATCTTGAAAATTACATTATTTTCCGAAGTCCTCCTGGGGTTCTCTAGGTGCCCGCGGAGGAGGTGCCGTGCTTTTGTCTTTCTAGGTGGCCCGGGAGTCCGAACGTGTAAGCTTATGGACCTGGAGACCTTCTGCGTGGGGTTTCACATTCTTAAGTCTCCAGGTCGAATAGCGCGTAGAGCAAATTGCAAAAATTGATAATTTCCGAAAAGGGCAAAAGTATGAAAAACGCCAGAAGGGTTGTAGGGGAAGGTCTCCCCTAGGTCCCCACGGTCGAGATTCGGGAGGACTCTCTCTGTAACTCCAGAAAAAAATCTTGAAAATCGCTAATTTTTAGTTCTTTTATTAATTCCTGCGGGTCCTTGGGGTTATTTAGGTGCCTACGGTGGAGGTTCTGTACTAATACCTGTCAAAGGGATCCTGGAGTCCGTGTTTGTAATGTTAGAAACATCGAAGTCTAGTTTAAATGCAGAAAATAATATTAGGATTGTTCTGCGATCGAAATATGTAAACACTGGAACATAACCAAAACTCGCTTTTAAACTACAACCACTTTTCGAGGCGAAATAGCCCATCCAGGGGAAGCTTACATCATTAAGACATCACTAATGTTTCTTTATTTGATCGAAACTGCTTTATTTAGCAGGAAAAGGCCTACTTTAAAAAAAATTACTTCTTTAGATGAGTGTACCCGCTAACATATTTTATTTTCGGCGGTTGGCACTACTGACAAATCTGAATGTAACTTAAGCGAAGTGTGGTACTTATTAAGCCTATCCGCGCACGCCCCACTGACCTTGGCACGCCCGCACAACCGTTTAACGTTGCGTTCACACGATATAGGACGTTTCTACAGAGCAGCCCTTTTTTTTTTGGTACCGGTGGGGTGAAAACCCACACTTATAATAAAGTCAGCGTTCACACATTATATGAAGTTTATATAGAGCTGTCCTTTTTTTAATTTTGTAGCGGTGGGGTGTAACCCCAGACAACACTGTTGTGCTTTATATAATAGTATTGATTGATAGTTCAGAACGCCGAGGAAGCGATATGATTTTTCCGCTTTATACGAGAAATTAATTATAGGCGAATAAGGGTTATATTTACAAACGAACCAGTAGCATATTTAATAGGAACTTGTAACACATAAAGGATAAGTTATAATAGATATCGATAGACAATTTAAAGCAGTTTCCGCAATGAACACCAATCAACAAAAACCACATAAATAATTAATAAATGAAATACTAGCACTAAAACATAAGCGTTGTGTAACAACTGCACTAAATACCAAGATTGTGAAAAAATATTAACGTTACAATGAATAAAAAAAATTAAAAAGTGAACTCCTATATTTAATAAATGCTGTTTGACAAACAAAATTAAAACAAAGCTTTGTTACCTCTTCCTAAAAATCTGCATAATTTAGGAAGCGGCAGTAAAGTATAATGGCAACAAAAAGTTACACCTAATATCATGCAGATGAGGTGACAGAAAAGGGCTAGTAAGGGATGTTCCGGAGCCGTGCTCTGGAAACCGCCAAATCTCCTGAACCCCGTTGATTTATGGCGCGCCCGTAAACGATACCAAATGCGAATTTCGAACATGCAGCAGAACTCGGTTAAGACCGAGAAAAGGACGTGAACAAGGACAATCACAACTCATTTTAAGGGTGTATATTTAGCAAATAGATACCGCGTTGAGCAAAACAATCCCCATCTTTCCTTTTACTTTTCCATTTCCCATACCACGACTGGTAGGTATATGGGAAGTATTGATATCTATATCATGAAAATTGAGATTTTCGCGGAAATACGTGTTTTGGACCCCCAGGAACCGAAAAAGTGGTCTAGAAAAAATGGCTACGTCTGTGTGTATGCTCTTACAAAAATTTTGAAATTTTTGAAATATCACCTATTAGGTACAAAAAAACTGGCCACACGATTTTGTTTAAATTTTCTATACTTATGCAGCTTGATATTAACTACATTTTTGTTTTTTGATGAATACCAGAATTTCACTGTGGCGCCCTCTACGAGATTTTGAAAATCGGAAATTGATGCTCTTGTAGCGCCTTTATTAGTCAAAATATGAAAGAAGTTTAAATATAAAAATTGTTCAGTGTATAATGCATAATGGAATTTTTTTTTAAACAGAAATGATTTGAAGTGGTATTGAACACTGGAGCACAAAACAAAAATAGTCCAATGCGATTTTAATTTCATTTAATACAATTTTACAACAAATTTAACTCCATTTGGTTTAAATCAAATTCAGGATGTATAACAATACATAAATCATTGTGTGTTTTTCTAAAATATAAGTTAACGCTGTATGTTTATGCATGGACACAAAATATCAAAATAGTAGGTAGGTATATTGACAGTTTACAATACATATATTATATTATAACTCTTTCAGTTCGTTGCATAAATTTTGTGAAATACCATGTTCTCCCAACAATATCGATTTTAAAATTGTTTGGTTTAAAATGAGAATGTATTGTAATTTTAAGCCTCATAGTTATTTATAAGTTTTAGTTAGGTGCTGAAAGGATTAAGGTAGTAGTTAAGAACTAATACTATTAAATAAAAAATAACTAATTGTACCTATAGGTTTTTTATCCGGTTAATAACTAAGAGACATTTATATCCGCTAAAATCCCGTAACACGTCTACACACACTAATTTAAGATTGTGTCGAAACTGCTGTGAATCGTAATTCATATTACAGTCTCCGTACTAAAGTTTTAACTATTGATGAACGCTACTTCTCAATTCTGTAGACAAACAAGAGATTGAAAACATTTTACATTATCGGAAAAAGCATTTTCAACACATCGTCGCCAGACTGAAGCTTGGGGTGAATATATTGGAATATTCTCGACATCGTCTTGCGAAAGGGTCATTATTTACATTATGCAATCTACTTTTAAACAGAACACTGGTCAATAATGGAATAAGATTAATAAAAGAACGGCAACCTCTGCTTTATTCAAAATCGTTTAAAATAGTTTTAACATCAAATTTCAGATATACTTCATTTTTCTACGTTGAAAGTATCATCTGCGCCAGCACTTGCCCGAAGTGCTGTCTACTGATTGGTGTTTTTAATCGTCCCCGCGCCTAATAGTATAGGAAACAAAGAATTTTTCCTGGAAAAAAATCCAATAAAGCTGAATATTTGGATACACCTTCTTTAGGGCCTATACAACAAATCCTTAAAAGTCCCCAGCAATCCCCCCCGTGCGTCACCCCCTACACCCCCCCCAAAGGTACACTTTTTTATAAAAGTGGCCGTAGCTTCAAAACGGTTGCTTTTACGAAAAACTATTAAAGCAACAAATTAAAGCCTATAAAATTTTGCGTATTTTGATGTACTACCACACATGTACTTTAAGTGTGCGCTAAAGGGCGTACAGGGTAGTGTTTTGGCTAGACCTAGCATCGTGCCATTGTGCTAGAATAACAGCAGGTTAAATAAATATGATCACGGTAATGGTCCAGAAACAAATGCAGAAATTCATATAATTAACGTCTAGGGGACAATTAAAAACTTTCATCTTTGAGCAAGCTTTACAGTTTCGGGTTTGTTACATTTATTCAACTCAGGTTAGTGAATATCAGTATTAACGCTTCCGTAAGAATAGAGAAAAATAATGAATTATCACCACCACATTGATGTAATTATTCTTACTTAGAAGCAATTTAGAAGAAATTAGAAATACACAGTTAAAAAAAAGAGAATTGTGGATTTACGTATGGTAAAATACAGCCGTGTAAAAATTCACAGTACATTCCCACCGGAAATACGCATAAACTATTTTAAGTGTTAATAATAATAAATTATTAAATTAAATTAAATTAAATTAATAAATTTGAAATCGTTAAAACTCGAAATTAAGAATGGTACCTATTGGCTTTTCCTATTTATTTGAAAGTTTATAAAAACGCAATAAGTATAAGAATTAATTCACAAGAATTTGGTTTCCTAAATTAGGGTTTGGATCGACTACAAGGGATGGCAGATGTGACCAACTTTTTCTTATATGATCGTTGCGACGCTCGAAAATTGCACCGCAACATTGTGCTCTAAGCAAAAAAGTTGAATCCGCAAAAATAGGCAATGTTAAGTCTATGGCGGTATAATAAAATTTTGTGTTAAATTAACTTGCACAATTTCCACAACATGCACACAGACACTTTTCTTGTCATCAATGAAATACAAAAACAGGCTTTTCATTTTTGTTTGCACTGTTAAAATACCAAACAGTTGTTGAGAATGGTTTCTCTGAAACACGAAACTAATTAAACTCCTACAATCCTACCGCGTCACGCGGAAAACAGCGAGATTCTGTTGAAGATGATGCTGAAAATTAACATTTGGATGACATGTTCTAGTCTTCTAAATAGCCCGCTAAAGTTGGTATTTTGTGACTTAGAACATTGTTCATTACTGCAACACAATTTTATTTCCTTATTACATTATGACAGAAGTTAAGTTTGCATGAATTACGCATGCAACATAATACATTTGAATTTCGCCATACAATTTCTAATACCTCACATCACTTAAAGTTTTCCAACTGCAAAACAAACGACTATATCGTACTTTATTATGAAGAACGCTAAATTTTCTTCTATAGAAAGTGTTATATAAGCTAGGCTAGGACAGTTATGTCTTTTATAACAAATCAATACGTATTTTCGAAAAAAAAAACTTATTTCTAAGTAATCAGCACATTTAAATCTGTAACATCAAAACTTTTGCTGCTATTTCCGTATTATTTGTCATTGTCTGCATGTCAACTACCAGAGTAAGGACTGCAAATGTTAAAGCCTACTTGAATATTCTAGATAAGAAATGCTACAGCTAGTTTAATTAAGCTGCTCAGTAGAACCGAACATTATTTACAATGTATATGTAAATAAATTCTCAGTCTCAGACTTTTGTTGCCCTCGCTAGCGCTCGGGCACAAGCTTCCTCATCTAACATTCGTTATAGCATAAACATCTATTAAACATTGCGCAAGGCATTTCTAAGTTTTTTTAAGATTCACTGATTAATGATGCGTAATTGATATTATAGTGATTAATGCCACGAAATTTATTTATAAAAAATTGTATACACGAGCTGCAGTGTTTTTTATTTCAATTAAAAATGGAAGTAAACAACTTACTTTTAAGCCTACCATTAGTACATAATTATTCTAACTTCATCTCAAATGACAGGCCCAATCCAAATATTGATATAATTCTCAATTCTCAACGTAAACTAATTTTCTTGAACAAAGATTAATGACCTCCCTGTATATCTGTGTATAGACAGTAATCAAAATGATATTTATTATCATAAAAAGTGAAAAATGAAAGCTGAAATTTTAACAGAATAGTTTGAGAAAAACATCATGGCTGGTTTATTATTTATAGAAAACAGATATCCTTTCAAAACTAACTGACCTATTTCTATAATGAAAGCGGCGGTGGAGCTATATTGAAATAAATAGCTTCTCCCCTTCGCGAGAGAACTCCTACAATCCTTTAGAATAAATAATTCCACACATAATGCTATCGTTGAAGCGACAAAACACCGTCCATTCAAATGCTAAAATACTCCCACAGACAAATCACACCACTATAATACCGCCTAACGAATTACTACGAAAGCTTGTCTGAAATCCACAAATTTATCTCCATAAAACGTTTTTCTAAATAGTCTATTAATTATACGGAAATAAATTGAATGAATTACTATGTTGGGACTCCGCAAATAACAGTTACCCTAGCACTAAGTATCTTAAGCCTCAGAAATTGAAATGATTCTTCATGAACTCTAAACTGTATTAAGTATTCTCAACCTTATTTTCAATGCCCCAATTTAGGGAGCTTTAAGAAGGCTGAATAGAGTATGTTGACACTGCAAAAATTTGTGCCATAGCAAACCGTTAGAAGCGAAACGTTGTTGAATGTAGTATAAATGATTCCTATCTAAAGCCCTATAAAGATAATATTTACAGCTTTAACAAAATAGGGTTTCCATGCACCTGTTTTCCGTTTCGTTTATAAAACACAGAGTATGAAAATCTTATTTTTTAGCATTTTAACAAAATAATACGATTTAAGAAATTAGCTAAATTAAATACAAAGAAAGTACTCAATACGATCACATTCTATTCAAAGCTACATGCTGCTTCTCAGGAAACAACAATAAAATAACGGTTTTCGTTATTTTATTACAAACACCTTTTCAAAACCTAAACTGTATACTTTAACAATACTCACTAAAATAAGCTTCATTGAAATTCGTATAAAACCAAAGCACATACGATTTTTAAATTTTCTTTTCATTACTTTGTTTAAATTAGGTACCTCTATACCATACACACCCAATAGTTAACCTCCTCCACACAAAACGCGCAATATTTGAATTAAGATGTTTCTATTGGGCGTATTTCCAAATCCCATAAAACGCGCTACCCCTGACACTTGAGACTTTACTCGATTTGCCGTTTTTTATTTATTGTAATTTGTAGCTTGTGATCTTGTGAAACTGGTTTTTGTCTACAATTTCTCGAAAACGCGTTTATTTTTATTATTGCTGAATGTACTATTGTGTTAGAGCGACTTAATTTAGGGTTGGATTTTTTCTCATTTTGAAATAGATTAAAATAGCTTTAAAAAGAAATGAATACACATTAGAAAAAACAGTTGAAACTTTTTAGAAAAGTAATGCACGCAAAATAATACATATCATTTTTTAAAATGATATTAAGGGACAATAAAAATATTTCACACTTGACAAAAAAAGAATGCACCCAAATAATGTAAGCGGATAACGACAGAGCCTACACTGTCCTAGCAGCTTAGCGTATGTATTCAAGTTCACTGGGCTTGTGAAAAATAATTCTCAAACTGCAACTAACCTAAAGCGTTCTAAAGTCAGTGGGGCGCCCCACTAGTCTTTGCTTTAGGTTAGTTGCAGTTTGTGAATTATTTTTCACAAGTCCAATGGACTTGTGTATACATACGTTCAGCTGTTGGGAGCCTCTTGGTGAGAGCTATCCGCTTGTAACCAAGCCTACCCCCACATAAGCGGATAGGTATCACCATGGGGCTCACAACAGCTGAGCTGTATACACAAGTCCACTGGATTTGTGAAAAATAATTCTCAAACTGCAACTAACCTAAAGTCAGTGGGGCTCCTCAGTGGACTTGTGAATACAAATACTCAGCGGCTGGGACAGTGTAGGCTCTGTCGTTATTCACTTTTAAAGTTTGGATATACTCTATCCAAAGTGTGAATCTGCCGTTTTATAGTTTCATGGTCCAAAGTTTGGAGCATTTTTTTAAAGTGCAATAATATATTTCCCCTTAATTTAGGCAACTGCAAGAAGAATTAATCTGTATTATTGTCTAAAACGCGTTAAAATAAATGATTAATTACAGTCATACGTGCTTTTTCATTACTGATCGTAAGAACAATTCCCTTCGTAGTCCAGAGGTAAAGTTTTCTGGCTTCCATTCGCACAAACCGAACAACCCACTTCTATTCCCGGCTCTAAACTGTTTTTTTTTTCTATTTTATTAAATTTATTTTCTATTTCTATAGTAAATATTATAGTACTATAGTAATAAAAATTTTCTATCAATTATTTTCAAAAATATTATCAGTACATTAATAAAATAGTAGTTGGGAGTAATTATATCGAACAATTGTATTTCTTCAAGATACATTGGTTAAGAATATTTATAAAGGAAAGCATACCTAAGCATAAATTCTATATTAAGTATCCAACGTTACAACATGACGTGAGAACATAGGTTTTTCAACACACAATGTAAGACAACGTAAGTTCTTATAAATCTGAAATCCATACCACGAATCGGCCTTATTATATAAAGAACGATATACCTATGCATGGACATTCGATTGAAAATATTAATTAAATTTCTGCTGCTGTAGAACGCGTTCTAGAGCTGAATTTTTACCTCGATTGTTACTATATTAATATAGAAATTTATATCTGCTACCATTACGTTGAGTATAATAAGCAAATAATTTTTCGGAATGTGTAACCTTTTATGGTTATAATTTATAAAGCATAATCAGCATTCCATAATAATCCTAAATATTGTATACATGCCAAAATAATGAAAATCGTTTTGTGTATATTGTGAGCTTTCTCAAGCTCAACATTATTAAATTTAATACTTAATCTTAAAACAATTTGGCTATGTTAATGCTATGAAGAAATTATTGTTTCGCAAATCGCTTTTAAAAATTGGAAATAAAATCAAAAAAAAAAAAAACTAACGTACCTACTACAGGTGGCAACATGAATTACAAATTACGAATACATTGAACACTAATAAGAGTGCAAAAACGCTTTTTCATCTTAAAATCATTAGAAAAATATTAAAATATGCTATATAAATTTAAAGTCAATATCATTCCGATAAAATCAGAATGTTTAGTCCCTGGTGCTATCTACCAAAAGCATCAAAGGAAGACGCCTAAATATTAGCAGAAATCTGTTTTACCAAATAGTAATTATAAAATAATATTATGGATAAAATGTAAAGATCTCATTAAAATTACAATAAGAATAAAATCTTCCATTCCTCTGTTTATGACAAAATTAAAATGCATATTAAAAAACCCTACCTTTAAATGCGGTCGACTTAATAGATCCCTCAATTCTTGCAGATCCCTGTGGTCGACGTCGCGGCGGTGTTCCAGCTCCCGGAGGGCGTCTACAGCGTCGCGAACTCGCTGGATTGCATCGCTAGGTGGCGCTCGCACCGGTGTAATTACTTTACTACATATGCGGTCATATAACTGGAAAAAGAAACAGATGGGTTGGGTTGTAATTCTAAATTTCAATGTAATTAATCTGAAAAGGTATCCATCCACTTTGCGAAATAAGAAATGTTTAGGTCACCGTTGAATGTATTCAACTATCAAAACATAAAATGTGCATAATCTTTAAGAAACAATAATGTGCTTATACTATAGCTTAAATTTAATATTAGAAATGCGAGCATACCAATAACCTAACGACAGTGAAAATATCTGCAGCAAGAGACACATTGTTGTGATATATTCGCTGATATTTGTGCCGCACCATCTCATGTTACGCTTTAGCATCATATACTCCGCACTGTAATTCTCTTATTCCTCCTCCTAGGTGCACAAAGCACCACCTGAATATTCGTACTGCTGTAGCAATTAAGCAGAGTCATAACTAATCTACAATTTATACACAGGTACGTAAATATGTTTTATTATCTTGAAATATGATATTTCAATAGATATTTTTGACGAGTAATAGTAATTCATGATCAAATCTGACCTAAAGTAAATTTAAAAATATAAAGTTTAAATTATAAACACCACCGGAGAGGTTAGGGTGCACCACTCATATATGTAAACAACCGATCCCATTCAAAATTTGGAAGTCAGTTCACTTCAATAGCTCAATTGTAATGTCAAATACTGATTGAAGAGGGCTTAAGTGGTGGAGTCGATTAGTCTGACATGCTATTCCGTTTTCCAATTTATACGTTGGATGCAAACACGTGAAATCTGTGTTCTTGCGAAAGGATGAAGGCGGATACGATCAATCGTAATCGAGAAAGACGCGAACTGCCAGTGCAGACAATGAACGATGAATTGCGCCGACGCGGCAAATAAGTGTCCAGCAAAATTTATATCTTATCCGAATTCGTCCGATTGCGATTTTTAGAATGACAGCAGACATAAATTTTCCTTGCCTGCAAAATAAATAACTTTTCTGTTTTTATTAACAGCGACGCTACTCCAGCAGCTTGGAAAATCAAAGGGTAAGGATTAATGAAATATTTGTGTTGGCAAACAGTGAAAAACTATTCCTGTTGAATCTAACGATCAATGTCAGGCACGTGTTAGGAGAACTGAATTGCCAATTGAAGAATATAAATTTCAGTTTAATTTACATAATAAGCAAGTAATAAAAGTTGAAAGCTAAGAAAAGTTTACTGAAGTAAATGAATTAATGTATCGCGATGAAGCCGTTACACAGGGTGAGTCAGGAGGAAGTAGCAATATTGAGTGATTATAGTAATTAATTAAGTGTCAAAGCAAGACAAATACTTTATTTAGGAATAGTTATTATTTTTATTTGATTTCAAAATACAGCTATTTGGATGTAGCGTGCATACCTCTGTCCTCATTGGTTATTTCGTGCAGTGCAACCCTGCATGATTCAATTTACCGATAATCAAGATTGTGGTTACAACAATCCGCAGCAACTGTAGTAAACAATTTCCAACATCTTTTGCAACAAATATGGTGTGCAGTATCAGTATGATTAACTTAACAAAATTACTTAATTTGTCCTGATTATCATTGATAATCGCCTAACAGGCGAAAACTAATCAAAATTGTTAAAAATGAGGAAGATATTCCTAGACGGCAGGGAATGAACTATCAACGTGACAGGACTGCTCCACATTATTATCAATGCTATAAACCCGAAAAACGAAAATAATTGATGGCTTGCATTTTTGATGTTGCTATTTGCTAATCGTATAAAAAAACACGCAATCAGGAGACGAGTTGTAAAGTGCGTAAATGTATCATTGGAGACATCCCATGAAGGAACTTGGCTTACGGGCCAGTTTATCAATCCTTGTTAAGCTAACCAACGGTCAACTGTCATGGATACGATTCTTATAACAATTCGTATCTATAACAATTGACCTTGATTTAACTTAACAGTGAGTTGATAAACCACCCCTAAGATGGCTTGTTACCACTTATTACTATAACCGAAAAATTCAATAACTTACTTTACTACTACCTACATGATTTGTTTGAATCTAGTGGCCAATATTCAATGTTCATTATGTAAGTGTTAAACACATGAATACTGACCATTATATATTGAATAATGTTGCACCTGTAAATTGGATAGAATGCGAAAGTCGTGCTTTCGCAATTTTTTACACAATTTTCAAATCCCGTAAAATAGACCCTGCTCTTTGTACACGAATTTTGAATCATTCTGTATATCAACCACAGTTGATCTCACTCACCATGTAAGTTACATCATACAAGTTACATAGAATAGTGATATAGATAAAATGAAAGACACAAAATACGATAGTTCGACTACGGAAGAACACAAATGGAAAAGACATGTAACGGATGAAGACGAAAATTTTGACAAATCCAGAAAAACTTACAGAACATCAACTAAAACTATGGCACTGAATAGGAAACAAAATCCGTCAAAAACTTATAAAGATGATCGCTATATAGAAGCGACAGATATGAAAGAACTAAAAACAACAGTGAGAACACACGACGTAAATGAAATTAGGGATGGACAACGGAATTATATAAAGGAAACTAAAGAGCTAAAGGAAGAAAATATGAAACTAACTCAGCGACTAGATATTTTGAAAGAAGAAATTTGAAACATTGGAACGCGACGAGAGAAAAAACAACACAGTGATTAAAGGAGCTATAGTTGAGGCACGCTAAAGGTGCATCTACGTCATCAATTTTTTAATGGCGTCCATGACGTCATGAATTACTCTGGTTATATTTATTTATTGTTTCTCAAAACGTCGTTTGCTTTAATGTGTTTCTCAAACTGTCAGAGTGACGTTTGAGGAATATATACACAATAAAAGAAAACAACAATGATCATGTGCTTAAATAAAAACTTATAGGACGAAAAAAATCCTAATTAGTAAACGTTTTTATTTTTTGCAGGAATAATATGAATACAACTAATTAATAAAAATAATAACTGTAAAATAACATTTTATGGGCTTATAAAAAGCATACTTTTAATACGTAATTCGCAAAAAAAATTACAGTTTTATACTGTTTCAAGATTGGTAATACAAAATTACCAGAAAATGCGATTGATGACGTAGATGCACCTTTAGCGTGCCCTGACTATAACATACAAAATTGAAGTGAAAACCGATATACATTGATGATGACTTGGCTCAGAATGAGAGAACAATTTAGACTAAGATTCGAAATACTGCCAAAGTTGAGAAATAAACGGGACATACAGTTAAAATATTATTTCGGAAAATCGTTATAAATAATGAACATTGGATCTGGGATGAGGGGGAAGGAGGAATAGTACGACCAAAAAACTAATTAGAAGAATAGAACAGGGAACACAAGACGACGACACAGGCAGGAAACGGCTTTTGAATATGATAACAACGAACCAAACAGAGCAAACATAAGTTAGGAAAGAAATGATAAGAATTAGGCAATGCAACGTAAGAACACTTTACCAGAGGGGAAATTAGCAAAGGTGGAAGAAGGACAAGTATCACATAAACATATTCGGAATAAGTGAATGCAGATGGACGGGATATGGAAAATGTAAGACATATACCGTTGAAATCATTTTTAGTAGAAGAGTAAGATCATTATCAATAGAATGGAAACCGCCCAATGAAAGAATTACTATGGCAAGGGTAGATTTTGGCAGGAAGAATATGACAGTAATACAGTGCTACGCGCCTACAGACATAGCAGATTATAACATAAAGAAAGAATTTTATAGTGCACTACATAGAGAAATAAACAGCATACACAACGGAGATATAATATTTATAATATTATTGGTGGGAGATTTTAATACAAAAGTGGGTTCAAACAACGATAGGTTGGAGGAGGTCATGGGGAAAGAAGGTGTAGAGTACATAAACGAAAATATTTTTAGAATTGTCTGGACTATATAAAATGGGGATAGGGAGTACAACATTTAAACATAAAAACTACCATAAAATAACTTGGGTTGCGACAAACCGGAGAACAGAAAATCAAATTGACGAGAATAGACTACTGCTAGATACGAGAAACAAGAGAGCCGTCGATATGCAACGCGATCATTATTAATTGCTAGTGGCAAAAATAGCATTAAACATAGAGAAAACAAAAGGAAAATTAAATGGAATGAAAATGAAACGATTGAAGTATGACATAAAACAGGCGTAGAAGATACATGGAATGACTGCAAACGAGCTCTCCGTGATACCTATAAGAACACAATAGGAAGAGCCTCAAGAAGCAAAAAGAAAAAGTTAATGAGTGATGGCACTCTGGAACTAATTAGAGCAAGAGGAAATATTAAACAAAGGAGATTTGCAGAAAAAAATTAAAAAACAAGAAGAATGGCAAGATAATTATAAAAAGGTTAGTATAAGGACAGAAAAAATAACACGAAACAGGAGAAAATATGTGGAAGACATAGCTGCAGAAGCGCAGCAGCTCATAGAAGGGATATGCGACAGCGCCGACAGCTGTCCATAAATATAAGAAAGCCCAGTCATAATGGGATGCAAATACCAATCATAAAAAGTAAAAACGGAAAACTAATATGAACAGCAAATATCAACTGGAGGTGTATTACCCTTCTCAATACTATTAACAAACCTTTTTATAGAATCGTACAGAAAAGAATTGTAGAAGCATTGCATGGTGAATTAAGAAATGAGCAAGGTGGTTTTTGCGCAAACCGATTATGTGTAGATCATATAATAACGTTACGAATCGTGGTAGCGCAATATTCGGAGTACAACGTACCACTATACCTAGTATTTATTGATTACCAACGAGCCTTAGATACCCTAAACAGGAAGTGTATATGGAAAAGCCTATGAAAGAAAGCATTGCCACCTAAATTAATTAATTTAGTACAGGGAGGGTATAACGAATACGAATATAGAGTTGAACTTTGTGGAATACTGGCATTAGCTTTTCAAACAAAATATGGAGTAAGGAAAGGATGCATCCTCTCCCCGCTTCTACTTATATTTGTGTTGGATGAAGATTTAACGAAGGCCATGGAAAGGTAACACGGAGGAATAAGGTGGAATATGATAGAAACACTGGAAGACCTGGATTGTACTGATGACATCTGCATCATTTCACACAAAAGCAGGCATATACAAAAAAAGTTAAATAGGTTGGACGAACAATTGAAGAAGGTTGGATTAAAAGTGAATATTAGGAAAATAAAGTGCATATGCCTAAATGTAGACTAGCCAAAAGAGTTTTTAAATAGTGACGTAATCGAAACAGTGAAAGAATTTCTTTACTTAGGACGTACAATGTCAGCTTTGAACGGAGGACCCAAAGATGTGCAAAATCAACTAATAAAGCATGGGGTGCATATATAAATTTGACTGCCATATGGAATGCATATAATTTAAATATCAGAAGTAAAATAAAAGTATGGAAGAAGATTTTTTGTTAATGAAGTAACTCATTTTTAATACACAAATTATCCGTCATTCTATTATGTAGAAAATTGTGTACTTATTGGACTAAGAAATAATTTGGTTGCTTACCTCCAACAAGGCATGCAGATGCGAATCTTCTAGAAGAGGTAAAAGGTGTGCCCGTTCATGCTGGCGGGATTCTTGCAAGCAGTAAATGTCATCGAGAGAATCCATAATTGTTGCCACAGCTATAATATCAATAAGAATATACATGTTAAAATTGAACTTATAGCAACAATGAAGGTAGTGGCAATAGCGTCAGCGATTATTTAATACTGTATTTCATGTGAAAGGGAATCATATTGTATACTATAATATACCATTAAGTAGGTACCTATATACCCTTTGCTTGTATAACAATCTACTATTTACAGATCAAAACACAAAAATCTCTTAATTTCATATGGGGGTTCAAGATGTTCAAGGTGTGACTGCAAATTGACTTATTATTTATGATTAAATTATACAAATCTCTATAATTTCTTCGACTCTTCACTATCAGGAAATTTTCATCATTTTATGACAAATCACGTATCAAATATTTCAAAACGATTTATTGCTGGCTTTTTGAGACTAACTTTCAACGCTATTATGGTGTACTACATAACAAGCGATTAAAAAGTTTTCAAATAGAGTTGGCTGTGTATGTCAGATAAGGCCTTGGCTACGGTCACTTCGCCAGGCCAGATCAGATCAAATCAGACCAGATACCGACAGTTTAAACAAACTCGCGTTCAAATGAGAGCGGTTACACTGCGCTCGTCCAGATCAGACCAGACCAGATCAGATCCAGGCCGAACAATTTGGTTTGATTTGTCTGGACCGGTCCCCCGGAATCCGGCCAGACTTATTCGAATGCGCATGCTCACATACGTGTTTGACGTTGTACGTTGTTGTATATAGAGGTACGGACGGATAAAGCGTGTAGGATTCCTGTAAACCCAAGTATTTGTTTATTTGTTGTGGTGATTGAGTGGGGTTTTAATAAATTACAAGAAGATAGACAAATATTCAAAAAACTTTTGATGATGATCTTTCAACTTCAAGCAAACTTTATAAAACTCTTCCTTCTTCCTTATTTTTATAAATCAGATGCCCCCAAACCGCCTAGTATTTTGGAATTTATAGTATGCGTTTTCACAAAGGAAAAGTTCCCATTCTTCGTCCGACTGTGTGAAGGATATGTTAAATACTAATTTTAAAAAATAAAGTGACATTATTGCCGCCACGTGCGATGTCCAAACCACGCAGGCTGAGATTCTAAATGCAATGTAGCCACCACACTGGTTCTGGTCTGGTCCGATTTGATCTGATCTGATCTGGCCTGGCGAAGTGCACTGTAGCAAAGGCCTAAGGCATGTCGTTACTCATGTGTTACATACTCACGCACAGAGGTGAACTTAAGCCTATTTCACATAGCAGCAGTAGTGTCACCGTCACCCGCCAGTCATTAAGAACAGACCAATGAAAAACTTTTCGCGTCAAGTAATGCAATTTTATTGGTCTAAAGGGTGGGGGGTGACGCTGACGACAATGACATTTGTATATTGGTCAATCTCAGATATTAAAAAAAAGAAAAATGTAAGGTCTATATTTAACAAGACAAAATCTCGAATATGTAATTAAAAAATAATAAACAGTGAAACTGTTGGCCCAGTTGTATCAAGTGGTTGAACTTGCAGTACAGCTGATCCACGATCAATTATATGATTGTTATCACAATTGCTATCCATGACAATTGATCAGATGAACTGGGAGTTCAACCATTTGATACAACTGCGGGTCTTAGTAAACAATACCCTACCAACAAGGAAAAAACACTATAGTAACGGCAGCGTTGCCAATGGTTCGTGCAATAATGTCTTTTTACACTTTTATACTAAATAACTAAAAAAGGAAAGAAAAAGTCAATGATTGTGCTAATCCGGACAAGTTTGACGGAAATATTATTTTTCAACAAACAAAAGTCTACACCAAACGGGTAACCCTTAAAAAAGCTCAGCAAAAGTTCTAAGAAGAACCTGTTTTTTTTTTGTCAAGTAGTACTAACAGCACATTTTGAAACTTTTTTGAAATTGTAATAATAATGTTTGATTTTGATATTAATTTTGCTTCTAAAAATAAAATTACTGTTACTTTAATTTAAATCAACTAAATTAAAGAAAAGTGCCTTATCACATGCATAATCAAAATTCCATTTAAATAAGACGTCATTCCACCCACTACTACATTTAAATTTTCTGCGTCATTAGATACCGCGATGGCACCGTAACATGAATTAAAGTTTTTCATAGCTCAAAGCCGCTTAGGATTAATTTACCAACCTCAAGTTTTCTAGGTATTACTTTCGAGACGCAAAATAGAGTGCAGTGAGATTTACATTTTAATCGTATAAATTACGGTCTCGTTTGATTATTCATGTTTAGGACAATTCTTACACGATGAAACTTGCTTTAGTAGGTAACATAATTTCCATATAAAATTGAAAGTTAGTTACAAACTGGAACCTTTTACCTTAGTAAAAACAGGGACGGAATAAAAAAAATCGATATTATTAATATTATATAATACCACAAAAAGTTTAAGAAGCCCTACTTCTACTACCGTTGAACATACTATAATTATAGCACTGCGGTCGAGGTAAGCCATGGAAGCTGCTTGATGATATATAATTGATTTTACTTTTAACAGTTTAATTTGGTAGCATATGATGTGAATAAATGTCATTATATAAATTTCGGTTATGTTTTAATTACAATAAATCAGTAGCGGCGACCTTTGTGATGTTTTAAGCATTCATAAAAATTATACGTAGGTATTCAATTTTATGAAGCATCGAGATGCGCACTGATTACACAAAACAGTATTGGGACGGCGGCGGCGGCGAGGCGACGGGTGGTAATTATTGTGTTTTTGTTGATTTAAAAAAAATGAATTATACACGGATAGTTATCATTCGGGACAAAGTGCTTAAATGCTACTGATGATCCTGTAGATGTGAAAAAGTATTAACAATATGAATCCCAAAAATTACTGGAGTTCAACAATAGTTCTGTTTTTTGCCGCCCACAAAGCTATTTGTGTTTAACTGTAATCAGATGTAAAGAAACAATCGACTGACTTCGATGTAAAGCAAATGAAAATGACATAAAAATAATAGAAGCACAAAATAATAGAAGTAATAAATAATCTCATAGATGACGTTTAAATCCTACAGCAACTTATAATAGTATAATATACTATTTTTTCTACTTTGCGTTATTTATTTAATAAAAATATTAATTATTAAATGAACTTTTTATGTACGAAGTTTCCATTGAAACAAAACAAGTGGTAACACTGCGGCAAGTTATTTTCAAAACTGTCAAAATTCACAATTTAGGTTATACTTTTTTTTTATCTGATGTTGATTACCTTTGATAATTTGACATATACCGCAAATGCTACCAATTGTAAGAAGTAAAATTTTACCAAAAACAGAGTCACAATAGCGTCTATTGTGAAACTATTTTGTGCAGTTTTCAGGGTTACAATGGAGCTATTATTGTAAACGCGAACTAGAAAAAAGCATTAAGAGTCTTCTGTACCCACGTGACTAGAAAAGGTGAAGAGAGCGCTAAAAGTTCTGAGTAAAAGGGTCGATCAATTCATGTGCAAAGTTTCCTGTGGGAAATTAATTAATTAATTAATTAATCCCCCCCCCCCAAGAAACAGAATTTCATTTTAAATTTAATATTCATTTTACAGTTACATTATCAGCTGCAAGTGGTGACGGGTAGTGTAGAGATTATTATTATTATTATTATTATTATACAGAGTGATGATAAAGTATCGCACAAAAATCATATTCTGGTTATTTAATGGTTTTGCGGAAAATCCTGAGACCCGTCGATGTTTGTTTTTAAATTGCCATTCAGGCATATAATTTTCAACCCCCCACCCCTCAACCCCTAAGTGCTAGCAACCCCAACTTTAAAAATTTAAATAGAAAGATACCCTTTGTGATACCTCTTTTTATGGGTCTTTTTATTCTTAATATAACTAAAAAAAGGTTTTCAAAATCGATTGATAAATAACGGAGATATTTAACAAAATGTAATCAATGTAAAAAATGGGGTTGATATTCAACAAAAAATTTTGACGTCACAGAGTAGAAATAATGGCACAAATTCTGAGACCCGTCAATTTTTGTTTTTAAATTGGCATTTAGGCAGGTAATTTTAATCCCCCCACCCCTCAGCCCCTCAGTGATAGCAACCCCAACTTTAAAAATTTTAATGGAAAGATACCCTTTGTGATACCTCTTTTGATAGGTCGTTTTATTCTTAATATCACCAAAAAAAGTTTTTCAAAATCGGTTGAAAAATAACAGAGATATTTAACAAAATGTAATCAATGTAAATAATGGGGTTGACATTTAAAAAAAAATTATGACGTCACAGCGTAGAAATAATGGGCGATCAAAACCACACTTTTAGGTCAGGAAGTGCCCTTTTTAATGTTACCATTTACGGCGTGTTTGAGCCGTTTCTTGTCCAATATTGACATTTTCATTTGATTACATTTTGTTAAATATCTCTGTTATTTATCAACCGATTCTGAAAAACTTTTTTTGCTTATATTAAGAATAAAAAGACCTATCAAAAGAGGTATCACAAAGGGTATCTTTCTATTTAAAATTTTAAAGTTGGGGTTGCTAGCACTTAGGGTTTGAGGGGTTGAAAATTATATGTCTAAATGGAGATTTAAAAACAAAAATCGACGGGTCTCAGGAGTTTCCGCAAAAACATTAAATAACCAGAATATGATTTTTGTGCGATACTTTATCATCACTCTGTATATGTATTTGTTACTTTCGCATACCACCACTGGTATAGGGGAAGTATTGATATCATGAAAATTTTCGAAATCGAGATTTTCGCGGAAATACGTGTTTGGGCCCCCAGGAACCCAAAAAAGTGGTCTAGAAAAAATGTCTCTGTGGGTGGGTGCGTGGGTATGTAACGCCTCTAACGCAAAAACTACTGGACCGATTTTGATGAAATTTGAAATGAAGGGGTATATCGAAAATTCATCAACAAAATAAGCTTTTCAAAAAAATCCGAAACCGGAAGCGGAAGTTAGAAATTTTTTTTGGTAGCATATTTTTCAGAAGCAGAATTTTGAAAATCTGAGTAGGGAATATGAAAGAAGACCATAATTGAAAGGAAACAGTTTTTTGCCGGACTCCCTAACTTCAAAATGGCGGCCAATATGAATTTTTCAAAATTTCGACTTTAACGCCCCATAACTCAAAAACCAGTTATCTAATCAGGTTCCGCAGCGACTTGTTTGAAAGCCCTTTGGGGGTACTACAGAATAAAAAAAAATTATTTAGTAAATCCAAAAACGGTCGCAACGCTGATCAGCAGCGCCAAAAAAACAGGTCCTATTTTTGATTTTTTTACTGCCAATTTTTTTATACGCGTTCATAAAGGTTCTCCGGACATTTGGATCGGAGTAATTTTTCAAATTTGTCTTTGTAGGCATAAATATATCAGTGCAAAGAACAGCGCTACTTTATTCAATAAACTACGTTAATTTTGGATCATCTGATATATTAAATCAAAAACTAATCCGGTCCAATCGTAGAGGGGCTTTCTTATTTTCCAAAAGTATTTTCATTTTTTCAAAAAAACTATAGTTAGGTCGTCTAGACTGGCGCTCAATAACACGAAAACTACGTATCTGAATCGCCGGTACAGAAGACTCTTAAGTATATAGAAACTCTACCACCAACTGGCACCCAAAGACTTTTTGAGCATATGATAGTAAAAATAGGCCGACGCCGAAGTTCAATAGAAATAGTAGAATGCAAAAGTTTTTGTTAGTTTGCTTTTGACAGATAACATATGAACTGGGTAGTAGTTAACTGAATTTATTAGTGTAAATCAGATGCACTTCGTAACAAATGTTTATAATAAATTAATTTCCTACTTAATTATCGCCAGTCGGGACCACCAAGAACCGCTAGTAAAATATGCGCATGTAATTAATAAAACGGTAATCATTGTAAAGGCGCTTTCTTCATATTTTTAATTTATGGGCTTTAGCGAAAACAAAGCAACACATTTTTAGCGTTCCGGATTTAACCATTTTAGATGCTAACAATGCAGATTACCAACTAATACCTAATACCTAGTTGGTTACTAAGGGACGAGGTCATTGAAATACTGTTTTTAAGTTCTTCCTTGCGTAAGGGTATTTACAATTAATCAAAAATTTATCGTTTTAATTAATAGTATATACTCCCAACGCGCAATGTCTACTATATTTCATACTGTAAGTTAATCATCATAAACCTTGACACTGATAAGTGATAACCTTTAATAAATTACAGTTGTTCAAATTTACGTATTCATATGTGATTGTGTTCTAAGTATAAAACACGTTTTATGAATTATGGCTACTAAAAATCTACCTGCAGTTGTTGAAAATAGTATTAAACAAATATTAATACAGCGTGGTTTTAATTCCAACAGTGAATTTATCGTGAAGTCGCCAGAAAATTGTGTGTTAAGTGCAAATTTTTACGTAACTATAAACTCTCAAGATCAAGGCGAATTGTGTTTATTTATCAAATCATTGATTAAGAATGAGAGCTATTATTCTTTAGAAACCGAAAAATATTTCATCAACGAAATCACATTTTACGTAGAAATAGTTAAACAGTTTTTGAAATTGGAAAATTCCAGACACAAACACTTAAATTCTTCTCTCACGTGTATAGCAACGTGTCTAAGTGCTGGAAAGCAGGATGAATCATTTATTATAATGGAGAATTTAATGAAACTGGGATACCAAGCCCTAAACGTTAAACAACCCTTATCACTTAAATGTGTGCGTGAAATTTTCCAACAACTAGGCAAGTTTCATGCTTATTCTTTCGCAGTAAAAGATCAGAAACCACAATTATTTGCATATGCAACAAGTAAGTTGAGAGAAACGGTATTTCACCAGAATGTACAACCGACGTATCGTAAAATATTTTTACACGCAATACACGATGCACTGAAATTGGCGAAACAAAGTTTACCGCCAGAAAGCATTTACATTAAAAAATTATCTGAATTTGTTTTGAATATTTTCAGCAAAATGATTCTACTCGTAAATGGAGACGATGAAGATAAACTGTTTCACGTCATTACGCATGGAGATTTATGGCCAAACAATGTGTTATACAAATTATCCAAGGACAATAATGAACAGGCGGGAAACGTAATCTTTGTTGATTTTCAGGGGTGTCGTTATTCCTCCCCTGTTCACGATCTCATTTTGGTACTACTTGTGGGCATAGATCAATCCACTCGAGAACAGCATCGTGAAGATTTAATCCGAACTTATCACACTTCTCTTTGTGAGACTTTGGAACAACTAGGATCTGACCCTCTAAGATTGTTCCCGTACTTAGCTTTACAAAGTCAAATACGTAAACACGCGCGGTTTGCTTTAGCGATGGCTTTAGCAGGACTTCCAATATATCTTGATGAAGGCCCACAACTCTCAGACTTAGAAGCTGAATTAAAACCGAACCCAAACCCTGAGGGTAACTTAGATTTATCTATTCAACATATTTATTCTAGGAAAACCATGAAATGTAAAAATAAAATTTTAGAAATATTAATGGAAGTTGTAAATCAAGAATGGCTGTGATATTAATAAATAAATACAAATATGAAAATATTATTTAATATAGTACAGAAAAAAAATACATACCACAGGACGAAATTTCATCATCTCCATAATCAGAAAAATTATCAGCATTAAAATCATCACAGGGAAACCATTTAGTAGAATTAACGGCGCTCAAGATCATAGTTTTTAATTTTCTTCTAGCATTGTATTTTTTTAGTTCTTCTACGGCATCGTTAAGATGAATTCTTAATCCTTTATCTCTGTCCTGCAACAACTCCTGCAATTAAGTATTAACTAGCGCCAATTAAAGGGTTAAATACTTACTCGTATCCATCTATGGCTTAGAACTTCTTGTATCGTTATTCTTTGTGCAGGATCAACAGTCAGCATTTGCTTGATCAAGTCTTTTGCACTATCACTAATGATTTCCCACTGAGCAGTGTCTAACTGTAAGGGAAATTCAATTTTATTACTAGACATATTTTCAACTCAAAAAACACTTACATGTAGCTTCCCTCTGCAAATGGTATCAAATAACCTGCGACCCGTGCCATGGAAAGGAAGGGTACCAGATAACAGAATGTGAAGTATAACACCTGCCGCCCAAATGTCTACGGCTTTTCCATATTGTCGTCGCTCTACTACTTCCGGGGCCATAAAATGCGGACATCCTACTCGTCCTAATGACAACATTAATTATAATTAAATTTGTGAATTGTAAACGATCTAGCATGTAAGAAAAACATAAATATACATTTGTTAATACTTCTAGATCATTGAAGAAAATTGGAATGCTTTTTCTAGCCTAGTCTGGTGAGTAAGTAGTAAGTGATAATTTTACATATTTTTAGATAATTAAATGTGACATGGTTTAATTAGCTACTTTTGCGTGCATGCAATAAAAGTTGCGTGATAAAGAATTGAAGAATAGTACTATGAAAAGGACGCAGCAAGACATTGTGAAAAAGTAACCAATTAACGTGTACAGAAAAACTGTTTGCAATTGAACGTTGTGCTATTAGATTCTCCATTAATACCTATAGAAGAAAAACTAAAGTCTGTTTTTTTTAAAGATCCACCAACCTTGCAATTTCTCTCGAAAGTATGTTTGGCAACGCTGCTGGTGATATTTTTTAGTAATTTTTAAAGTAGGATTAGGACTAATAAATTGAATGGTTAATTGTGACAAGTGCTTTTCACAAGAAGTATTTTCATATATTTTGTTAAATATTGTTGATTTATGTGGATATATGCTGAGTTTATGTAAATTTGACCGTCCATTTGTCCTAAATTATTTATCACCTGCCATAATTGAACTTTTGTACATGTAAGTTAAAATGGAACGTTACAGTTTATTAAATAATTTCCCATTACAGTTTTGTTGGAATAATGTATTGGAGGTTTCTGCAAACGGACAGAATGACATGGGGCATTGTCAAAAATAATAACAGTTTTAAAACCATCAGATGGTAGAGCTGGAATTAATTGATTAATCCACTTTTTAAATAGCTGACTAATAATCACAGTTTTGTGATAATCCCGATCATTGTTTCTGGGTCTTAAAAGCAAACTACATCCATCTAAGAAACCTCACCCAGGATGGAGCACTGTAAACCTGCTTTCCTTAATTTCTAATCTTTCTTGGGAAGGTTGTCAATAGTCCAAGATTTAGTAGTAGAATCGTTTTTGTAAATCGGGGTTTCATCAATAAAAATAAATCTTATATTAGAGTACCTAGTCTTCTTTATGTTTTGATTAACATTTTAAATAATTTAAATTTGAAATGTAGTGATGCGCACGCATAAATTGACAGAACATTTTGATTGATCTTTGAATCAATGTTACCATATATTGACAAAAATTACTAAAAGTTTCAATTTTTTTATTATACCAACTGAAATCAACAGGTGGTGGATCTTTAAAAAAAACGGACTTTATGACCTTTGCAATTTAGAGTAGCTTAACAGTAGCCTTCAACTATAAAAAATATAATACATGAGAGCATTTTGGATCGCCGTACAGACTAGTATGAACTATGTTTACAGCAAAGAATGAACCTACCCAACTTAAATTAATTGACAAACTTAAGTTATTCTTACTAAAATATATAATTTACTGATTTTATGTTTCATTTATGTGCAATAATTACAAAATTTGTAAACTTTTATTTAAAAAAGCTTCCCTTCTGATTTGTACTTGATCTACAAGTAAAACGTATTCACCCAAACCTCTAATGAATGCAGTAGGTAAATTTACTGAAATGGAAAATGGATACTCTTCCGGTTCGGGAATTATTTTTCATTCGTTTAGAATCTCATTTGTGCAATCAAGACAGGTACAAAAATAATTCAACCAAATATTGGAATAATACAAGTCTTATGCCCGTTTGCTACAAACAAACTGAACAAATAACCCATAACTTATGTATTGGATAAACATACGATAAGACAGTCCATGACGTATCACGTGACACACGTGGAGAGCGCTGATCGGGCTACGACGTAGTTTGATGACGTGACCAAATGTCATCACATTGCCTTACCTACAACATACGGCAATCCAATGACATTTGCTCACGTGATCAAACTAGCCATGGCACAATCAGCGCTTCCCCGAGGCTCACGTGATAAGTCATGGATTGCTTTATTGATTGTTTATCAAATACTACATAAGTTGTGAGATACATAAACTTGTTTCCAGAAACCGGACATAAAACATGTAAGCACAGATTCTTGGGACGATTGAACTCAACTTAACTATACAGGGTGGTGACTTATAGAACCCTGTACTGTCCAACGTTGGTGAAAGTGTCATGGTTACGAAAAATTACAATACATAGAAATTGAATTCCCGGGCAACGTCCAATATCTCATCATGGTCTACTAATGTACAGCTTTATTTGAGCAATATTTCTGGTCAAACAAATGTGGCCAATATATCTATGATAAGCGATCTTTTGCAATTCTGAAAAACATAACCAAATACAGCAGGTGAGCTTTTCTTGCAGTTGTTGGAAGACAATACTAGTAGCAGCGCTCTGATCAGGGGTTAAGGTGCATTCCGCGCGAGACTTTTTTTATAGCTTGTTCTAGCCATAAAGGTGTGATTGGTCAATTTTTAAAAATTTTAAAATTGACCGATTGCATGTTTATCGCAAGCACGCGCTTTAACAAAATAGCCATTTCAGGGTTATTCGGCCGCGATGTAGGTAAGCAAATTTTTGATTTGGAACATTTACTGTGAATTTTGATTGCTATTTTTCGCTACAATGCCTTGTTTTGTTAAAATAAATGTAATCTTGTTTCCAATTCATTCGAAGGTTTTAAAATTATTAAGAAAATATGAGACAATTAATGAGAAAGAAGAGAGAAATTTCCTAATAATTCATGACACCACTGAGTTTTGCAAAGGCGACAGCTTCGATGGAGTATAATTATTAGCCCAGGAGAGAAAAAATTGTCTATCAATAATTTTAGTTACTAATTGTACGTGTGTTATTAGTTCAATAGAGATGGCAAATGAAAGGTTTCAAATCAATGTCCTGACACAACAGATATAAGATATAATGTAGTCGCAGCTAGTAATTTTAACGGTTTTGAGACTTTGTTAATGAATTCACTGTTTAAATATTCCAATATCTTTTTTAATAATGAAGTTTCGACAGTGCGTTTTTCTAGTTTTTTTTTTGTTTCATCCGATTCGTATTAGATACACAGTTTTCTTTTGGAGTAATAATTATTGTATTATACCTTGACTATACCGTCCATTTTTCCGGTTTCGGAAAATGAAAACATGTGAATAATAGTTCGCACAAATACAGTTATTTTTTTTCTTTATAAATAATCTCAATTCTCTAGAACCCTAAAACAATTTGGGAAAATAATTGAACATAAAGTCACCAGCCGGTATATCCAAATGTGTTTCGTCAACCTAGTATTCTTCATCAATGTTCTATTAATTAAGTAACCTTATCACTATCAGTAGAGAACTAGCGCAGATCACGCAGTAACTTTTTAATAGCAAAGCCGATAACTACATTTTTTTTTCTTCAGAAATAGAAATCAATTTGCTATGTTTGATATCTACTATGATTATGCGCCAAAATAAATTCAGATCGATATCGATTACTTAATAATTTAAGGTTACTCTAAAATGCAACGGTCATATTTATTTACCATCACTTCCTTTAATACTAACTGAATTATATTAAAATCCATGTTACTATACAACAGGAAATTATGTGTTACATTAATGGTAGGTGACGATGGGTGAAATATTAATAACGAACCTGCCAGTCAGTGGCTATGTAAAGCAACAAGTGCAACTGCATGAGGCTTACCAACTCTGTCAGACTTCATGTACTGCCGTCCCATCGGACTGAGGTTGGTCCGAAAGTCTGACACGAGACATTCTGTAGGCCATCAAGAGGCATATAAGCTAATCAAAACCTCCCCTTTATACTTATAACTAAGATATGATATACTGTCTGCTCAATACAATGTTTAGATAATACTCTATCCAGCAACACCGCTAGTTTGTTTTTAAAACACAAGAATCGTGCAATGCAATTCCAACTCGAAATAAAGTGGATAACAGATATAGTAATTAACCTAGAATATTGCAACGGTAAATAAATTCGTGAATTAACAATCCATCGAAATTGCGAACAAAATACAGAACAACAGTTACAGTTATGGAAATGCCGCAAATTCCAAACAAAAATAATTTAGTTTTACCACGACTATTAAATAATACACTCATTATAGGTGTTAAAAATAGTAAATTATAACTCAGTAGATAACAACAAATTACAAAATAGAATTTTCATTACTCAACACGTTGATAAGCAATCATAAACGTCAAAGGTGTATGTAAACCATTAGGTAATCCAGAATCAATAAACGATTATGGAAATAAACAAATTTGATATTCTGAAATGTCGCAATCATTCATAATGTTTATGAAAATTTAAATAATGGAAATTTCAAGTTAGAAGTCGTGGAACAAGTATAAGTACAGTTAAACATACTATATACCGGGTGGCCGGTCTCAAAGGTGTACATAGGGATTTAACATTGTATTGAACGTTTCTGCTGATTCTTGCTCGCCAGTTCAACCAAATACTATTAATACGCTTCGCTTAATACAGGACACTCCGCGAAAAAACTAGCGACGCGTAACGCGCACCATCTATTCGGTTTGGTGTGGAACCATCTGGAAATATTACCATGGCATCTCGACACCTTGTCTTGTTTTTGAAAATTTTGTTTACTATTTAAACAAATATTGACAGTATTTTATGTGATTTGACATAAAACATAACCTAACACAATTTTCCTAATTAATGTTTGACGTTTTGTCATCGTGAAAATAATCCAACCCGCATAGATGGCGCTAGTAAACATGTCGCAAATCGTTTATATAGGAAAATCCAGGAGTGTCCTGTATTAAGCGAAGCGTATTAATAGTATTTGGTTCAACTTACAGGAATGGTAATGGTATTAATTGAAAGGTAAAATGATTGCGCTTCAAATGACGCTAATAATAAAAGTAAATGTGCTATATTTATTTTAAAATAACGATTTAAAATTTTGAGATTTTTAAATATGACGTGCCATGATTTTTAAATTTTACAGCATTTGTCAAAACATTTGATAATTAGTTGTCATAAATTAGATTAGGATTTCTGTAAAAATGACACCAATTTAACAAATTTTTGACAAATGCTGTAAAATTTAAAAATCATGGCACGTCATATTTAAAAATCTCAAAATTTTAAATCGTTATTTTAAAATAAATATAGCACATTTACTTTTAATATTAGCGTCATTTAAAGCGCAATCATTTTACCTTTCAATTAATACCATTACCATTCCTGTAAGTTGAACTGGCGAGCAGGAATCAGCAGAAACGTTCAATACAATGTTAAATCCCTATGTACACCTTTGAGACCGGCCACTCGGTATAATAGCTCTGCGGTCGAGAACCATGGAAGCATGATCATCATTGATTTTATTTTCACTTTTTAATTTGGTTGCAATGGCGTGTAATAAATACCATATACATTTTGGTTATGTTTTAGCTGTCGATAAATCAGTAGCGGCGATTTTTGTGATGTTAAACACATTCATTAAAAAACTATAAATATTTCATTTTATGAGGCAGAGTGAGAATTGATTACATGGGACGCAGGTATACTTTTGTGCAGTTTTGTTATTTTCAAGATAAACGTGCTTGCACGCCGCTGATATCTGCATTTTGTCGCCCGCAAACTTATTTGTGTTGAACTGTACTCTGTACCTAACAACTGCTCGTTGAATCATATACCTACGATACTATTTTGTACGTTACATTTTTTCATCACGATCTTCTTGATTTCCATGCACGTATAAGAAATACAAAATGTTATAATTTTCGAGTTTCTTGAAACATCTATCAACTAAAAGTATAAATTAAAATGCCGTATAGGGCAGTGTAACTTAGATGTATTTTCCTATTCTAATTCAGGCATCGAGTTTAATGAACGGGAAAATACGTAGATAATTTTGAAGGTACCTACTAATTTTCAACCCATGTTGGTTCTGGTTTATTTAGTTTTCCTTGAAACTATCTCTGCATACGTTAATAGATTGTAAATATATTAATGCTTTTATAATCGATAAACAATTCTATTAGAAACCGACAATCACCTTCTGTGGCCCTTTCCTTAAACATAATGTTGATGTAAGAAAGCAAAGTTATATTTAAATTTTTCGCTTGATTATTAAACATTGTCCGCATGATAAATTCAAGACGCAAAAAGCAAGTAACAAATTAATGTACCTAATCTAGCACTTAATAATGCAAATGTGACGATTAAATAATTAACATTTTAACCTAATTTCGAAGTTTAATTTTTTAGTTGTTTCACGTCTCATCCAGTTTACGGCAGATACATCGAGAAAACGGTAGAAGATATTCGAGCTATAGTACAACATGGTAAGGATATTGTAAATATCATTTAATGAGTTAATGGGGAAAATTTATTAGGTATAGGCATATAGGTATCACACTTTTTGAGATTCCTGTAAACAATATCGAATGTTAATGAGTTTGATGCGCAATAAAATATATACCGAGTGGGTACTTTCAAAGCCGAACATAGGGGAATTGCATTGTAACTGATCTTTATATAGATTCCTGCTCGCCATTTAAACCCACAAGGATGGTAATGTCTTTATTATAAAAACCCTCTGCTCTACTGAATACTCGTTATTATTCATATTATCTGATATTATTTATTAATAACAGAAACATCGACTGATTTCAAATAATTTAATTGACAGATAAAAAAAAGTTGACAATCATAGCAACCTATATTATTTCAAAATAGCATTATTTTATAATTTTTTTTACAGAAAAAGATAACTAAGTACTAACATTTATTGGTACCATCAGATGCGCTGTATTTTTGTCGTTCTATTCATACCATTACCATCCTTGTGGGTTTAAATGGCGAGCAGGAATCTATATAAAGGTTAGTTACAATGCAATTCCCCTATGTTCGGTTTTGAAAGTACCCAGACGGTATGTATAAAATAAAAATACAAAAACCGGGTCCGGAATTGAAGCGTACGCGTATCGCATTTTTGGCCAAACCAATATAATTTATTGTTCTAATTTTAAAAACCGGATTTGAACCCACGATCATCTGATCCAAGGGCAGTCACGCTTCATCTCAACCACCCGCACCCCAATCTTTGTATAAATAAAATATTACTCTACCAAGCTTACAAAGTTGAAAAGGGGCGTGTCAGGCGCTGATATAATTTTAGGCGGAAAATTTAAATAATTGTAAATACTTTTCATTCGAAGAATTCGATGACCTTCCGAATGATATTTCTGGCTTCAGAATGAATTATCGTCCTCGATTTAACATTCATACTGAACAGATTTTTTGTAGAAACCTTTAGGTGGAAGTTTTCCCTGCTAAGACAGTGGGCATCCCTCACCACTCTGCCAGCGCGCTCTTAAGTGCGTGACATTTACTGGTCGGCCGCTCGGGGTTGAGAAAACGCACGCATCCCCAATCGCTTACACTCGCGTTCAGTCGTGCTGGTCGGTAGTATTTCTGTGTAGAATCTCGACGTTGTACACTCAGCAGCAGCAAATATTATAGGACGCATCTGAAGTCCCAAAGCGGAATAAGCAATAGTTATGAAATGTTTATTCTCTTGAGTGTACGACAACCCCGACGCTCCTGAATTTACCAGCGCCAAGTGCAACTTTTTCTCAACCCTGAGTACTTGGTACCTGTTATAAAGTGCTTTAAAAGATTTTATACAAAAACTGTATTGAATACTATTGATCTGACGTTCATTGATTGATATTTTTGGTAAACATAAAAATTCAAAGGAAAATACAAAATGGAATTAGCTCGTACACATAATTTTTGGTTAGTGTCAAAATTATTCACAGGTATCTTTAAATCTCTACGATTATGTATCAAAATTTTATATAATATTGTTATTTGGGTTGCCTATTCTACGATTGTGTTTGGGCATTCTAGTACAGTGCCTTCATTATTGATTGATACCCACGTGACCACAAAATATAGGCAACCCAACTTACACAGTTGGTGAACCTTTATCCAATAATTCCCTATCTGATTGTTTGTACGTAAATTGACAGTAACTTTAGTAACTTTAATGACTTTAGTTACTTAGTTTAGTTACAACGAGTACCAATCCCACCTGACTTCAACATTTAAATCTGAAACTCCCAAGGACACCACGGATCTAAGGTCACGTGGGTATCAATCATTAATGAAGGCACGGTATATTATTCATTCAGAACCTATAAAATCAACGCCTAAGGTGGTATGCAACCCGACATACAAATTCCAAAACTTGCTCTTCGGTTTTTCTATTAAAAATTTTGTTGTGGATTATTATAGGTACAGCAAGCGCGTTTCTACAATTCCTCGGCTGTGGGTGCGCACTTGTCCAAAATTTATGGTGGGAGTGACCTTCACAGTCATCCTACCACTTGAATTGCTTGAATATCAAATTTTTAAACCCCGCGCCTCCCGATTCCCCTTCGGTAACAAAAATAGATACAATTGAATCAAATAATTTTTATTGAAATTTAAAACTCCGTTTGTCGGTTAGTTATCTGGTGTCCTTGCCTACCTACGCTAACCTTCACTTTTATCGGGAAAAAATAGAAATAGAATAATTCTAATTTTGTTAAATAAGTAAAACAAACGGGTATAAACAGAAATATACATTTAATTAAAATCTATCCTCTCTTCTCTGCTACAGAGAAATTTAATAATAAAGTAATGTCATTATAATTAATTAAACGACTTATATAAATATGTTAAATTAACTGCAACAAATCCTTAGAATATATGCAAGATGTTGCTTGATAATTTAAAAATAAGTTAAAACTTGAAACGATAAATGAGGAATTTTCTCTGTTTGTAATAAACTGTATGAATAAAAATACTGCTCTGTAGAAAATGGCAATATTTTACATTTTCCACTGTCTTAAGCACATCATACACGTTAAAAATTATTTAGTACCACAAAAATAAATTTCTATAGAAGCAGGGCTAATCCCATAGGTAGTTTCGTAATGGAATTAAAAAAGTTACGATTTATACCTATCGTAAACACATCCTGGAACACACAGTATATAATAAATAGCACGAAACGGTGTTGGTTTCCGTTCAATATTTTCTCACGTCTATGAGAGGATCGTGTGTGTTTTGGCTGTGTATAATGTATTATATCTTATTGAATAAAACTGAATTATTAGCTATTATTATTATGTAAGATTTCCGTATTTTGCAAGGAACTAGTTGACTTTTAACAACCTCCAACAGCAGATTGGTCCTGAAATATTTATATAGGTTTAGTACTTTAAAACTCCATCTAGCCATTGCACTGTAGATTCAACATTTATGATTTACTAAATACATTAATCTTTTTATCAGTATGTAAATTTGGTGACACTAAATTTTGATAATTTCCACCAACTCTTGGATGGATAACGAAGTACCTTTAGTATTAAAATATACAGGGTGTTTCTTAAATCGCGGACACGGAGCACAGTAATACATTCCCCTCCAGATGGAGGACAAATTGGAAAAATATAATACAATAATGCTCGTTCTTCGCTAGTTTCAGAGTTAGTCTCAGTCAAAGATTGAGATTCAATTCCTTTATGCTTTGGAAAAACGGGTAAATTTTAACCGTTCCGCATTGCTCATCAATCAAATATTAAATCTTAATAAATTTGGAATTTTTTATACGTTGTATTCCTTCCTCCGAAGACATTCTTTCTGATAAATATCTGTTGTTTAACTTTTTTTCAATATGTTGCAACAGTGCATTGTAGCTATGAGGTTATTACCTAGGAAACTTGTTCATACTGCCTTATTAAAACACCAAAAACGTTTAAAACAAAGTCCGTGCAAGCATGCGCAATGTTGTCAAATTTAAAATTTTTCAAATGCGAATAACTCGGAAACTAAATACATTAGGACAAAATCGCCTATACTTTTTCAACTCAGTTTTAAGATGAGAATCGCGTAGTGCTCTCCGTGTCCGCCATTTAAGAAACACCCTGTATACAGGCTACATATAGGAACACAGAGACATGCACGACAGTTATGCTTTTAAACTATGCATCTTGATTTTTTAAAATAGTAGACCATTTACTGTCAAATGAAATAATAATTAGGACAATAACGGAACAGGAACAGGAACAAATTTATTTGCGTGTTACTGATTACGATTGTGTTAAATAAATAAAATCTGTTCCTTTATTTTCCTGATCATTCATTTACTTGACAGTTGTGAGTGCTCTATAATTTTTAAAAAGCAAGGTAGATACACAGTGTAAAAGCATGACTGTCGTGCATGTCTCTATGTTTCTAGTAATCGACATCAATCTGTGTAAGACAAGCAGATGCACCTCCCTAAAAATCCCTCTACTTACGTTAACAAATCACCATTCTTCCCCTTTCACTTAAAAAAATCTCCCCATAAAATTTCGGTTAGAAGTAAACTCTTTATAAATTTTAATAAAGAAAATATTGTTTTCTACCACAAGTGAAGAAAAATTAATACAAGCTAGAAATAATAAGTTTATGAAAAATGCATTCTAGTTTCGCTGCAGGATTTTAAAAGCAAAAAATTCCTTTTAATTGAATGAAAATATCCTCTTATTCCTCAAAGGCTGAAGAATCCCTCACCAAAGGGACTTACCCTCCCATCTGGTAAAACAATAAAAAGGTACCGCGGTGAAAGGGCGCGGCGCGCGATGGCGGGCAGTTCCGGGACGGACTGGACCCGAAAAGCCTAAACGTCCGCGAGCAACTAACTAATTTACACGTTCTAATTTTTGATAAAACTTTTGTATGTTACTGTGTTAACTGTAAATTTACTGAAAGTTGACTCCAATGTTCAGTCTTTGTACTGAAAACTAGAGTCTTTTAAATCATAAATTCATAACTGTCATAAATATCTGTTATTTATATCTAAATGCGCAATGTTAAAAACAACAGCTACTAACAGAACCAATTATTGTTAAAAAAATTATACTCGGCGCTTGACATTCCGGCATCTTAAAAAGCAAGAAATCGATGTTGACTAAATTGTTAAAATAGTTACAAATTATTGACATTCTCAAGCGTCACTTTGTTGAAATCCATGATTATATAAATAATAAATATTAAATAAAATATCGATTTCAACGGGAAATAATAAGATTTATTCGCTTTATACGTATTTCGGCATCATTGTGCCATTGTCAAAAGCTATTATAAAATATTATAACAAATGCAAAAATATAGTAACTCCTTGATTCTATTATTTTAACACTGCGTGAAGCAGCTGGCCCCAGTCAACCCGTCGGAGGTCAGTCGCTTATCAGTGTTTTAAAAAGATATTTATTCCAAAATCTTCAGTAAAGGAGAATCTAAGAGATCAATTTGCTCATTCATTAAAGGTATGTTGTTTTTTTTGTGTTTATAAATTTCAAAAGCTTCTAAAATGTTTAATTTATTTTTTTTTATCAGAAAAGTGTAAAAATTTAATTGTATTATTAGATGTTAATGTGTGATTTTGTTCTAACAAATGTTTAGCAAAATTTGATTTATGTGCATGTTTATATTTGTAACAACGGATATGTTCTTTTTGCCTAATACTGAAATTTCTAATTGTTTGACCTATATATACTGAATCACAATGTGAACAATTTAATTTATAAATACCTGATTTTAGCAAATCATTAATTTTGTCTTTAGCATTGAAAAGAGAGTATAGAATATTTTTATTTGTTTTAAAAATGACTTTATATTTATTTGTGTTATTTATAATTTTAGCAATCTTTTCTGAAATTTTACCAAAATATGGAATTGAAACGTATTTTAATGTTTTATCAGTGTTATTAATGGAATAAACTTTTTGAATAGCTAATTTATAATTTTTCTTTTTAATTAAAGTGTCAATAAGTGTAGTGTTATAACCATTGCTATATGCAATTTGTTTAATAATGGAAATTTCTCTATTAAAATTATTTTTATCTAAAGGAATTGTTAGAGCTCTGTGTACTAAAGATTGATATGCTGCTAATTTATGTGTATTATGATGACAAGAGTTATGTGGTATGGTAATATCTGTTTGTGTAGGTTTCCTATAAATTGAGTATTCGAGTATGTTTTCTGAATTAATTTTTATGTTTAAGTCTAAAAAGTTAATAGATCTGTTTTGTTCAATTTCTAGTGTAAATTTAATTTTTTGGTGTAAAGTATTAATAAAAATTAAAAAGTCGTCAATGTATTCGAAAGAACTATCAAAACATGCCAAAATATCATCAACATAACGAAACCAAAATACAATTTTATTTGATAGATTTGATTCAAATATTTGATCTTCTATATTTTCCATAAAAATATTAGCCAATAGTGGTGAAATGGGACTACCCATTGGTAACCCATCTTTCTGAAGATAAATTTTATCATTAAAAATAAAATAATTTTGATTAATACAAAGTTCAAATAATTGAATCAACTCTATCCTTTTTGTTAATTCAATTTTATTGTTAACTAAAACATTTTCTAATAAAGGAATACATTCCTGTGGGGGTATTTGTGAAAACATACTCGTAACATCAAAACTAACTATTTTACATAGTGGTGGTAAGCTAATGTTACTTAATTTATTAATCAATTCAGAAGTGTTTTTAACTGAATATTTTGGAGTGTATACTAAATTATTAATTATATTATTTAATGTTTTAGCTAGCATGTGGTTTGGTGCATGTATGTATGAAACTACAGGTCTAATAGGAATGTTAGGTTTATGTATTTTAACTAAACCGTATAATTTTGGTGGTTGTGGATTTGGATATATTATGTTATGTTTCTCGTATGGTGTTAAAGTAATTTCACAATTTTTAATTGTTTGTTTTATTTGGTTTTGGTATTTATTTGTTGGATCTCTATTTAAAATTTCTAGATTAAAATCTGTTATAAAATCATTGACTTTTTCTAAATAATCATTTTTAGGTAAAAATACTAAAGTGTTTCCCTTATCTGCCCTAACAGAAATTAAATTATTTACTCTAACTTTTTCCTTAATTGATTTAATTAATGAAATATTATTATTTGTATTATATCTAAATTTATCGTTTATCGAAATTCTTTTTAATAAATTAGAAATTTGAGACTTTGCATAATTTAAATGCCTCTCTTTTATAATATTTTCAGAATTGACTGCTAAAATTTCTTTTATATTATTATCCAATTTTGGAAAAGTGGAAAATTTAAAACCTTTATTTAGAAACGTCATTTCTTTGTCATTAAATATTACGTACACGAGGATGAAAATTTATAATTTTACTAGGTTTTTTAGGTTCAATAGATTTTTGTTCTCGTTCTAATCTAGAAATTTTATCTTTTTGTGTATTATATTTTTTAAATTTAATTTTACTAACTAATTCTCTAATGTCATTATCAAAAATGTCAAATTCAATGTTATGTAATTTGTTAACTAGTTCTGTGTATAGTACCTTTAAGTAAATGTGCAAATTGTCTCTGATTCTGAAAGAAGAATCTAAAAGATGGTTCAGAATCAGAGACAATTTGCACATTTACTTAAAGGTACTATACACAGAACTAGTTAACAAATTACATAACATTGAATTTGACATTTTTGATAATGACATTAGAGAATTAGTTAGTAAAATTAAATTTAAAAAATATAATACACAAAAAGATAAAATTTCTAGATTAGAACGAGAACAAAAATCTATTGAACCTAAAAAACCTAGTAAAATTATAAATTTTCATCCTCGTGTACTAAATTTATCTAACGTAATATTTAATGACAAAGAAATGACGTTTCTAAATAAAGGTTTTAAATTTTCCACTTTTCCAAAATTAGATAATAATATAAAAGAAATTTTAGCAGTCAATTCTGAAAATATTATAAAAGAGAGGCATTTAGATTATGCAAAGTCTCAAATTTCTAATTTATTAAAAAGAATTTCGATAAACGATAAATTTAGATATAATACAAATAATAATATTTCATTAATTAAATCAATTAAGGAAAAAGTTAGAGTAAATAATTTAATTTCTGTTAGGGCAGATAAGGGAAACACTTTAGTATTTTTACCTAAAAATGATTATTTAGAAAAAGTCAATGATTTTATAACAGATTCTAATCTAGAAATTTTAAATAGAGATCCAACAAATAAATACCAAAACCAAATAAAACAAACAATTAAAAATTGTGAAATTACTTTAACACCATACGAGAAACATAACATAATATATCCAAATCCACAACCACCAAAATTATACGGTTTAGTTAAAATACATAAACCTAACATTCCTATTAGACCTGTAGTTTCATACATACATGCACCAAACCACATGCTAGCTAAAACATTAAATAATATAATTAATAATTTAGTATACACTCCAAAATATTCAGTTAAAAACACTTCTGAATTGATTAATAAATTAAGTAACATTAGCTTACCACCACTATGTAAAATAGTTAGTTTTGATGTTACGAGTATGTTTTCACAAATACCCCCACAGGAATGTATTCCTTTATTAGAAAATGTTTTAGTTAACAATAACATTGAATTAACAAAAAGAATAAAGTTGATTCAATTATTTGAACTTTGTATTAATCAAAATTATTTTATTTTTAATGATAAAATTTATCTTCAGAAAGATGGGTTACCAATGGGTAGTCCCATTTCACCACTATTGGCTAATATTTTTATGGAAAATATAGAAGATCAAATATTTGAATCAAATCTATCAAATAAAATTGTATTTTGGTTTCGTTATGTTGATGATATTTTGGCATGTTTTGATAGTTCTTTCGAATACATTGACGACTTTTTAATTTTTATTAATACTTTACACCAAAAAATTAAATTTACACTAGAAATTGAACAAAACAGATCTATTAACTTTTTAGACTTAAACATAAAAATTAATTCAGAAAACATACTCGAATACTCAATTTATAGGAAACCTACACAAACAGATATTACCATACCACATAACTCTTGTCATCATAATACACATAAATTAGCAGCATATCAATCTTTAGTACACAGAGCTCTAACAATTCCTTTAGATAAAAATAATTTTAATAGAGAAATTTCCATTATTAAACAAATTGCATATAGCAATGGTTATAACACTACACTTATTGACACTTTAATTAAAAAGAAAAATTATAAATTAGCTATTCAAAAAGTTTATTCCATTAATAACACTGATAAAACATTAAAATACGTTTCAATTCCATATTTTGGTAAAATTTCAGAAAAGATTGCTAAAATTATAAATAACACAAATAAATATAAAGTCATTTTTAAAACAAATAAAAATATTCTATACTCTCTTTTCAATGCTAAAGACAAAATTAATGATTTGCTAAAATCAGGTATTTATAAATTAAATTGTTCACATTGTGATTCAGTATATATAGGTCAAACAATTAGAAATTTCAGTATTAGGCAAAAAGAACATATCCGTTGTTACAAATATAAACATGCACATAAATCAAATTTTGCTAAACATTTGTTAGAACAAAATCACACATTAACATCTAATAATACAATTAAATTTTTACACTTTTCTGATAACAAAAATAAATTAAACATTTTAGAAGCTTTTGAAATTTATAAACACACAAAAAACAACATACCTTTAATGAATGAGCAAATTGATCTCTTAGATTCTCCTTTACTGAAGATTTTGGAATAAATATCTTTTTAAAACACTGATAAGCGACTGACCTCCGACGGGTTGACTGGGGCCAGCTGCTTCACGCAGTGTTAAAATAATAGAATCAAGGAGTTACTATATTTTTGCATTTGTTATAATATTTTATAATAGCTTTTGACAATGGCACAATGATGCCGAAATACGTATAAAGCGAATAAATCTTATTATTTCCCGTTGAAATCGATATTTTATTTAATATTTATTATTTATATAGTTACAAATTGGTTACTTTACGTTAAAACTTTAATTTCAGTTAGCATTTACTCATTCAGAAGTACTGATATTTATTGCCTTAGGATACTACTACTCGCATTCATGAAATGTATAAAAGTAGACGCTTGACAGCATGTGAAAATATTATTTCCTTTGCTATATTATCGTCTAGTCTGTTCGACATTTAAAAATCTACAACCACGATGGATGTGTGTAAAATATTTATTATGTAATGCTGTAATTCTAGGAGGTAATTAACATAACCTCTGTTTTATAATAATTATTCGTCTATCCTGGAAAATTAAGGTAATTAACGTAATTCTTTTTAACATTGAAGTATTTGTGAGTGAAACAAAAGGATGTCTACCTAATAAAACAGAAATCTGTATAAGAAAACATGGTTTTGGAATTGTCCCTGAAAAAATACAACCCTTTTTAAATTCAAATGCCTCAGGACGAGTTCACGGATTGTTTCCGTGTCAATCATTGGATTATACTAACAGCTTAGTTCTATTTTAACATCAAAGGCTAGTCCACATACGATATTCATGGACATTATTCGCAAAGCTTTTGACACGTCCGTAAAAACAGAATTCAAGTGCTGTTATTTTAGTACCTTACCTACTCTAAACAGTATATTATTCAATAAACTTCAAGATAATTGAGTAAAAACCTAAAATATTAATATTATGCTTTTTAATGATAAGCAATTTACTGTAAAACGCGGCTTTTCAATTTTCCGGGCAATTCGAACTAACTGTGAATTTCTTAGTAGGTACTACAAATTTGACTTACTAAAGTATGGAACGCCGTTTTACTTTTTAAAGTCTACGATTTTCATCAGAACAGAAATATGTTTGAACACCAATTAAAAATATCTATGTGTAATTTTTAATTCGATGTGCATTCTTTATTTTAAAAGTTACCTTCGATAATTTTAAATACTTAAATTTATTCAGGGATAATTTTAATTTACCTATTTCAAAATATCGGTTGATATGTTTTTCGCAATTTTCAATATGGTTTGAGATAAATATATCTCTTCTTCATATGTTAAGCAAGGTGCATTCATTTAAAATGACCAACAGATATTTTCAATTGACATACGAATATCTGTTTGAATTATTAAATAGTTGCATTACAATTATCTTAAAAGTTAGATATTATTATTAATACCTAAAATATATGTTTGGTTCATACTATGACATCCGAATGTTTTTCAATAAATTAATATAAATGTTTGTTGTGGTTTTTATTTTTGCCAATAAAACGTTAAAACTATATGTATGAATTTAAAAATATGCTATCCACATTTAGAATTAATTTTTAATCTTAAAATGTATTAAAGTTATGAAAGCTTTCCCTAAATTTCGAAATAATTAAAATTGTCACAGTGATATTTTAAATTAATTACTATTACCTCTAAGATGTTTAAAAAAAATTATTTAGGGACGTGTGGGATTATTTCATTATATTAAATGTATCTTAATGTGTAAATTAACTAATCTTGTAATTAAAACTATCAGTAGATATTTTAAATTCAATCGATATTAGAAATTCAAACGATATTTGAAATTCAATCGATATTGGAAATTCAATCGATATTAGAAATGCAATCGATATTGAAAATTCATTCGATATTAGAAATGCAATCGATATTGGAAATTCATTTGATATTTTAAATTCAATCGATATTAAAAATGCAATCGATATTTTAAATTCATTCGATATTGGAAATTCATTCGATATTGGAAATTAACGCCATCTACAAGGTTCGTGCGCTCGATAAAGCTACAACCGGCAACGATGTAACTTGTATCTGAAAATTTGAATGGATTTCGATAATGTTCGGGTATATAATAGTAGGTAACATTTACCTATAATTTGTTTATACACACCCATCATTAACGGGGAAAACAAGGACACAGTTGAATTAAAAATAAAAAATAAATCACAAAAAATAAGCAGACACTCGCAACATGTGCGCGGAAAGCGACGTTGCCAGATGTGTGTAATGTATCACAGACACAAACCGATGCGGTTGTTTGGTACAGAATCTATAGATGGCGGTAATTTCTAATATCATTTGATATTTTTAATTCATTTAAAAATATCATTTGATATTTTTAATTCAATTAAAATTATCAATCGATATTTACAATTCAATTTAAAATATCAAATGATATTTTTAATTCGTTTAGAGGATATATTTAAATGTACACAATGCTTTATTGAATTTAAAATATTCATAAGATATTTTAAATATTAAATTAGAATTAAACAGACATTTAAAAATATCTGTTGGTCATTTTAAATGAATGCACCTTGCTTAACATATAAAGAAGAGGTATATTTATCTCAAACCATATTGAAAATTGCGAAAAACACCTCAACCGATATTTTTAAATAGGTAAATTAAAATTATCCCTGAATAAATTTAAGTATTTAAAAATATCGAACGTAATTTTTAAAATAAAGAATACACAGTGAATTAAAAATGACAGATAGATATTTTTAATTGGTATTCAAGTATTTTCTGTTCTGATGAAAATCGTAGACTTCAAAAAGTAAAACGGCGTTCCGTACTAAAGGGTCTATTCTGTAAGCAACTGTTAAAATTTAACGTGGCGTTAAAATTGTAACCAATCGCTATTCGCTAAGCTTAATTATGACAGCTAAAACTACCATTTAACCAATCATCGTAAACATTTTAAACTTAGCTTTTTAAATTTTATTTTTCATCCTTGTAACATAAATAACTATTTTAAGGGTCTATTCTGTATGCACCTGTTAAAATTTAACGTGGCTTTAAAATTGTAACCAACGGCTAAATTTAAAACATTGGCGTTGATTGGTTAAATGGTAATTTTAGCTGTCATAATTAAGCTTAGCGATTGGTTAAAATTTTAACGCCATGTTAAATTTTAATAAGTGCTTGCCGAATAGACACTTTAAAACGTGCCCACGCTTAAACTACATAGACAATTCATATTGTGAAGAAGTCCAGGAAAACATTTCAAATTATTTAAGTTCACGAAGCTAACTGGTAACACATATATTTTCCTAATGATAATTAATTACGATAATATTCAACTTTGCCTAAAATTTACTTGACAACTTATTTATAGCCTTAAGATGAGAAAGATCAATATCAGCAACGCCCTAAACAAACATATGCTATGGGTTGTCGAAAATTATCTGTCCTGACAAAGAAAAAATAATCAAGGAATATTCTATTGAATTGGTGAATCCCGAAACATTTCACACGCACCTCGAAAAAAAATATTATTTTTCACGGGAAATAAAAACAAATTGCTATAGTTTAGTTCTCAACTCACCTGCGCCATTTTTAAAAGTTGCAAGGACTGTTTATGATGTCATAGTCACACTGCAGCAGAAAATAGCCAGCTACGGAATTTGATGAAGGTACAAGAATAAATGGAATAGGGGACTACTGTTATTGTCTAAATTGAACTTGGCTTAGAGGCACCAAAACTTAAGAAACAAAATTCTATAACCCTTGCAAATACCACGTAATTGTATATTGTTGTAAGGATTCGTATGGTCGAAATATCACGGCCAATTTTAATAATCAACGAAAGTCGACTTTACAGCCCCTTTAAAGGTGTTATTTAGCAATGCGCAAGTTAAAGGAGCTTGATAGGTATTTAAAGTCGATTGGACGTTGATTACGAACTGGCCGTTATACACTGACACGTCCGTCGGCTCGGTAGAATAATCAGGCCAGTGGCGTATACAGGGGGGTCAGAATCCCCCCATGGACACATAAAAATTATTAATAAAAATCGCAGCCATAAGCAAAATTTGTAGATGATATTGCAATATTGCAATGATGAAAAATGCTTTTTTATTTTTTGTTTAATCAACGTTATTTAACTATTATAATTCTCCATAGCGCACGGAAAATCTGCGCGCACAAGTGCGTGAGACATATTTCCTACAGTAAATAAACTTCTTAAAATTTTTTGTACGCAGCCAATCACAACAGCAACAAGTGAGCGATCGTTTTCAACGCTGCGGAGGTTAAATGACTCGAAAACAAGTTTTGAAAGATTTTTCAAGACGGTCACGTAAAATGAATAGGTATACATCTATAAAAAATTAAGAATACAACTTATTGTTATTATTATTCAATTACTTTTCAATATAATGTTTATGTCCACGTTAAAAATAAAAATTACACTACATACCGAGCGTTAACATCAAACCTGGCCATAGGACCTATGCAGTATGCATGTTTCAAAAATAATATATGAGTTGCCTTGAAATATTTTTGTTTACCTAATCATTTTTGAGTGCTAAATACTAAACCTGGCCATAGGTTTTGCAAAATTTATGTTGCTCATTAATTCCTACTAAACAGCACATAAATTTAATAACGCAATTTCATTAAAAAAATAAGCTGTCAACATGATATTAAACTAAAATATTTCAAGGCAACTCATATATTTTTTTGAAACATGCATACTGCATAGGTCCTATGACCAGGTTTGGTGGTTAACACTCGGTATATCCCAGTTTTGTATTTTCAGGAAATAATATTTTTACCTATTGTAATTCGTAATTCTTTTAAAAATGTAAAACTCGTTGCATGTAACATCATATTTTTTGCTTCATAATTATATGCTCAAAAACTTTCAGCTTTCTCTTACAAGTCGTTTCGAAGACCACGCCCCTTTTTACAAAACATTTTAGCCTGCGGCGCTTTTTGACATTACTCGAGACTTCGCCTCTCAATTCACACTCGGCACAATTGGCTGTCATCAAGTTCGTATCAAAAGGTGAATTTTTAGGCTATTGTGTTTTTTCTATTTCCAATTATTTCTAAATTAGATTTAAAAATTGGAAAGGCAGCGGAAGAAAGCGTTATTATGTTTGGTTTGCTATTGCGTCAGATTGTTCTTGCACAACCGAAGTATCAATTCCTTCAAATTAACTTTATTTAACTTAACTTTGTAAGTTTTAATTTTCAGTCTGCAGTACTACTGACTACTGGTCACTCAAATGCAAATCTAATTTCCGCCAAAAACGATGACTATGCACCAAATACCGCCCCATGTCAGATTAGAAAACGACAAACTAGAAAGGAGTAATATCCTCGTGAAGGGAAAACAGGACAGAATAGCTTAGATTTTAATGTGTCAATTTCGAAAAGACCAAAACAGAAAACCTCGATCACTAGTCATTAAGGTTCTACAAGGAACGCGATTAACATTGCACAATGCATATCAAAGCAATTAATAGTCATAGGCAAAAAATCTGCCAAGAAACCCTCTTTACCTCTTTAAGGTACCATAACTTCTAAAGAAGCACTTTTTTACCAAGACATGTTTGGTTTAATTTCGTTTTACCTGACTTCAAGAAGCTGTAATTAAGGTGTGTGTAACTTTTGCGCCACTTTCAAGTTTACCATTTGATAAATTTATTGTTCTATTAAACAATTATATTGGCGAGAATCAATAATCCTAAATTACAACTAGGTACTTCAAACAATATCATTACTTTTGTGATAAAATAATATATACCTACTATAACCATGGATGCCTAGATACCGTGAAAAACATGGCATCACACTTGTTACACAACTTACATTTCAACGAGAATACAAAAAATCAATCATACTTCATAGTCACTGTAACACACTAACACAACAAATAGGAGTTAATACTTACCCAAAATATTTATCAAAGGTCTGTCTGGAAGCTGTACGGCTACTCCAAAACCACCTAATTTTACAGGAGCCGAATTTTCTGCTGTTGCCAGCAGAACACATTCAGGTTTGATATCTCTATGGATGATATCGTTTTCATGGCAGTATCGCAAGGCTTCCAATATTTGTCGCATGTAATGACTATCGACGAAAATGTTTGTTACTAACGTATTTCTAATAAAAATATCACAATTTGCAAAAAATACAATCCCGCAACAAAATAAATATATTCTACAAGGAAGTTTTTTTTTTAACAAATAACCACTGAATAATATGCAGGCTGGTGTACCGAACACTAGTTAGCTGTAACTTTATTCACGTAACTAATAAATTAAATTAGTACGTTATATACACGGTTATTTAATGAATTTAATTTTCTATTAATATTAAAACAAACCTACCTCGCCACGGATTCACTGTACACGAAACCAGCGGCCGCTCTACGAACCACCTCGTAGCATAGGTCAGATCCATCCATACTGAAACAAATTGACAAATAACACGGGGACATCCAAAGTAATAAATATAAATGATGTTGGCGTAGACGACATCCCAAGAGAAACATTTCGGGCATTAGGTTAAAGTTTCAGAAGTGCCGGCTACGTCGAACATGCATAGGAGTTTATTCCAAGAAAAAGCGTGCTTTAGAAGTACAGTAGGCAGAATTTCATAGATGAAAGAAAAGTAACTTTGATTTTAATCACATTTCCAACTACATAAAATATGGCTCGGAAAACATAAATATAGCAGTGTGCTACTACGATAACGATTCTCGGAAGTTCCTGGACATAACCGACCCTTACGTTTCAAAACCAGTGAACCAGTAAATAAACTGCAAATTGCACAATATCCCTAGAACTACGTTTACAACAGTAAAGTGGTGATTTACTAAAAGAACTTATCTTTATTAAAAACATGTGACTAAGGAAATAGCTTGAATCCACAGTTCGCGATAATGACACAGGATATTAAAATTTTACAACGTCTTGCTAAGACAATGTCAAATGTTATGCTGTCTTCAGGGTCTTGTATTATTTTTTATTACTTGCATTCCAAAAACTTCTTCTTAGTTGTTCCTGCACGTTTACTCAAATTTATAGAAAATAAAGTATGTATCTATAATCAAAAATGCTTTTCATATAGTATGGCTATAAGAGAACAAATCGTTGCCTCTACATTTAGCTAGTATATACTCTGACGTCAAAGTAATTGTTGACAACTGTGAGCCAATCTTCGAACATACACTACTCGTTCATGGAAAGAGCATACCACTTGAAATCGGCTCACAGTAGATTGGCTAGAATAGACATAACAGAAACTAGTATTTTATGCCCATGCGGGCGCTAATTTAGGAAAGGTAATTGGTCACTTCATAAAACAAAACAGGGGTAAGTAAACAACACAATAATGCATTAGTTCCTATTATCTGTTTATCCTTATTGCACGTTCTACAAATTGTATTGTCGTTTCTGTCAATCTTCTTTAAACCATCAATAATTGTGCAGTGCAGCATAGGTATTATTATAATGCTCCTTCTATAAAGGAGCAGTGTATGTTCGGAGGACCCAATCGCCAATCTTCATGGCATCAATTTTTTCTTTCATAGCCGTACTAGATGAAAATCATTTTTGATTATGACTTTATAAATTATTTGGTATTAACGTATCACTAACAAAGCAAACCGCTAAATCAAAATTAGGGGTCGCGTTCGTTAGTTGGAAGTAATTTTGCAAATATTTCGCGTGAATTTGTATACAAAAGTTTGACTACATATGTAAAAATGAAGTATTTATAACATTTCGGAATTTCAAGCTATGAGGTCTACAGAATTCGCAAATATTTCTACATTCAGAAAGCTTTTCCCAGTAATTTAATATCTAGGTTGATTTCACTAATAGCAACATAGGGACATGCATGCATGTATAATCAGCGACAAATGTTTTCACCAGTCTTGTACCACTGTAACCCGCTTTACTGAGAAATATAACACATTTCTATATTTCATTTCATCTTGTTAACAGTGTTACCAACATACCTATATAAAACAACTTAACGACGTTATGTTACCTCTTATACGAGCTCTTATATTTCTCAGAAAAGCGTGTTCAATGGTATCATACTGGTGAAAACATTTGTGGCTGACTGTACCTACAACAGTCATGCTTTTGCACTGTGTACCTTAATTTTTTTTAAATAGATATTAACCGAGATATTAACGCACTTACAACACTGTCAAATAAATTAATGATTAGGAAAATAAAGGAACATATTTTATTTATTTAACATTACTCATAATTAATAACACGCAAAAAAATTTGTTCCTCTTCCTGTTCAATTATTCTCTTAATCATTATTTTATAAATGTTCTAATGTTTAAAGAAATCATGGTGCATAGTGTAAAACCGTGTCCTGCATGTCCTTAATATTATGTTCCTATACTATATGCGTCTAACAGATAACAGCCCTCTCTTGTAGAGCCTGATGCACGCCAAATCAATAATTGTGTGAGCTGTATTGGATGATTAGTGATCATTATGGTATTTTAAATAAATAAAATATGTGCTAAATTCAAAACAGAGTACTTTCAACAAATTATGCTGACTGACTTATGTCACACTGAAATTTACGGTTTCGAAATTTGAAGTTGTTGGTTTTTTCTATACTGTAAAATATATTATCAATTTTGGCGGTCAACCAATAGCAAAGCTCCTTTGTATTGGGTGCGCGCGACGATTACTCTATCTCTTGGGCGCGTGGAGTATAGTAGCCGACATCAATCTGTACAATCGTATTAAAACAACAAACAAGCGGCATTACATTATAATGCATGCGCAGCATCACAGTATGGAAAAGATTACTTCTAAGAGCCGAGACATTTAAAAGAGTTAATTATTACTGGTAACAGAAATTAATTTATTTTTACATTTTCTTTATATTATTTACTATAAGTAATTGAAAAAATAACAATCTTTTGTAAAAATCCAGTTTTAATGTTAAAATTACAGAATTCCTATGAAATTAAAACGCAAAAATATACATACAACAAAATTACAAAAGATAATACAATTTAAAAATTTAAACTTCTTAAATGAGTTATTTTGAGGCCATGCATTGGGCAAGTTTTAATTGCTTATGGAATGGAATTTTTACTCTACATAGTACACCGCTGTAGTGTATGTTGATTCTAGCATCCCCCTATTGCTGCAAACTTTTCTAACTGCAGTAACACTGATTAAATTAGCAAAATTTGCAGTAGTTTCTCTAGTACCGTTTTGCAAATCTGAAATAATCTTCGGAATCAACGGAATCTCATATCAACCTTTTGATGGATGAAAGTCGCTGCCCTCAAGGAGAAATTGCACGTATAACTAAAAATACACAGGTTCTACTGAAACTATAGGAGATGAGTTTTTACTACGGTTTGGTGAAAAGCGCTCGAATGCAATTGCTCGAATAACAATATTGCTCATATGCAACTGCTAGAATAACAATTACTCCAATAGATAATTGCTCGAATGTAATTGCTCGAATAACAATTGCTCAAATGGAAAATTGCTCGAATGACAATAGCTGGAATAATATAGCACACGTATCCTGAAATAAAAAGTTACGAAAATCAAAATAAGATAATGAAATATACAAGGGTGTCTCTAAACCTAGTACCATAAATTTACCAGCCGCTTCCTGACGTAAAAATAAGTCGAAAATGTCTATAAAAATTTTGTCCTAAACCGCAGCATAAGGAAGCTACACGTCTTTGAAAATGGTGTTGAAAAAACTGAAAACAATTGCATTTTAAAAACGGTTTGAGATAAAAAAAAACCGAAATTTTGTATGCAGCCTAACCTATTGAAGGTATAAACAGTACGAACACTTACTGTAACTATTTTTATTTTAATTTATTTTTCAATAAATTAATTTACATACAAATCCAGCATTCTAAATTGATTTTGGCTAAACAGAAAACCTGTATTTTATAGGAAACGGTTAGTCCAGGCGAGTTGAAACAAGATGACCTTTTTTGTTAACTAGGCAACAGGAAATACAAATCTCTAAACTAAAATGGAAAAAAACAAAAGGTTAAGAAAAACGGGTTACAAGAAAAAGGTGATAACCCCCATTCGCGTCGCCCCTGGTTAATTTACAAAAAAAATAGTAGAAAGTTTATACCTTTAATAGGTTACGCAGCCTGCAAAATTTCGATTTTTTATCTCAAACTGTTTTTAAAATGCAATTGTTTTTCGTTTTTTCAACACCATTTTCAAAGATGTGTAGCTTCCTTATGCTACGGTTTAGGACAAAAGTTTTATAGACATTTTCGACTTATTTTTGCGTCAGGAAGCGGCTGGTAAATTTATGGTACTAGGTTTAGAGACACCCTGTATATTTTCCCGCTACCTGCAATGTAAGTAGGTCTTACATCCATGGTTACAAGCTGTTACAAGCCTTATAACATTTGTTGATTCGGTTGCTATTGACAGTGCAACTTAATAATTATTACTTACATTCCTAGGAAAATAATGAATGACATGCAGATTTGATATTTTTTCAACAACTGAAATTATAGTTTAGGAAATTTTGAGATATCAATTTTTTCGTTTATGTTAATTAAATAGTAGTAGTCTTCATCATGGAATACTCACACCATAAACTGGCCGCAGATTTTAATTTCTGGGATATTTGGATCATATAAGCAAGCATGTCGTTTTCAGATACAACCTCCAAATTTTTTTTATAAACCATTTTAAAAAAAAATCATATGTAAACTCATACCGTTTACGTGATTTCTCAGGTAATAATGTTAAACAAGCAATATTTGCTGCTTCTTCAATCTCCATTTTTCACAGAAATTTTGGATCACGCAAAATAAATGTAGTTTTTCAATGTAACTTGTAATAGTTGTTTGTTTATTTAAAATAGTAAATAGCATAGCAACGGACATATGAATCTTCAAAATGAAAATTATTACATAAAATTTTTAATATTAATAATCTTTTACAAATCATTTGCTGCGGTAGCGGGAAAAACATAATAAGTACCTAACGCGGAATGTACAGACGTCAAACATTCTCGGCGGGTAATATACAGGGTGTCTCTAAAATATGGTGCCATAGCTTAACCACAGATTCCGGGGATCAAAATAAGACGATTTAACGCAACTTACCACTATCCGAAATTGCTTCGTTAAAGCGCTATTCAACGGCAAAGATCTTCAAAACATTTCTATATTTTTAAATAACAAAAGATTGTTTTTAGCGATTAGGATGAAATTTGGGATGTGATTCTTTACTGGAAAAAGGTGTTTTTTGACATCATTTTTTTGTTCAGGAGGGTCACGTAAGTGGTCAAAGGTTGATCATCCACAGTCAAAGAAGCTCATATCTTTTTAACAGTTGGGCCAATAGTTTTAAAAATTTTTTTACAGAGAGACATTCTTATTTCAAATATTTTTTGTCTGTTGTTTGATTTCGGTATCTGCCATAGTTTAGGCTGAAAAAATTATTTTGATTGGCTGCAGTGCATTTCTTAAAACGATGTAGTAATCTAGATGTCCCCGTATGCTGAGAAATAAGTGACGAAGAGACAATTTTTTGCCTAGAATCAACTTTTGCATCCGGGAAAATGGTGGTCACATTGAGAATTTGCTGTAAATCTATTAATTTACCGGTGGTACAAAATAAGCTGAATCATTGATTCAGAAATGGTTCGGATTATTTTGCGCCACCCTTTACATACTTGCTAGTAATAAACTTTATATCAAATTGTCTCTTCGTGATTTATTTCTCAACATACGGGACAACTAGATTACTACATCTGTTTTAAGAAATGCACTGCAGCCAATCAAAATATTTTTTTCAGCCTAAACTATGGCAGATACCGAAATCAAACAAGAGACAAAAAATATTTGAAATACAAATGTCTCTCTGTAAAAAAATTTTGAAAACTATTGGCCTAACTGTTAAAAAGATATGAGCTTCTTTACTGTGGATGATCAACTTTTCACCACTTACGTGACCCTCCTGAACAAAAAAATGATGTCAAAAAACACCTTTTTCCAGTAAAGAATCACATCCCAAATTTCATCCTAATCGCTAAAAACAATCTTTTGATATTTAAAAATATAGAAATTTTTTGAAGATCTTTGGCGTTGGATACCGCTTGAACGAAGCAATTTCGGATAGAGGTAAGTTGCGTTAAATCGTCTTATTTTGATCCCCGGAATCTGTGGTTAAGCTATGGCACCACATTTTAGAGACACCCTGTATAATATATAATATCTTAACCTCCCTCGCACATTATAACGTCCTTACATTCCTTGTTACTTAAATAACTATTATTTCGAATTAGGTCGTACTAATTAATTACACACTTTTAACTTAGCGAACTATAAGTTATGATAAATCATACAGGGTGTTTCTTAAATCGCGGACACGGAGCACAGTACTACATTCCCCTCCAGATACCAATTGGAAAAATGTAATACAATAATGCCCGTTCTTCGCTAGTTTCAGAGTTATTCTCAGTCAAAGATTGAGATTCAATTGCTTTATTCTTTGGAAAAACGGGTAAATTTTAACCGTTCCGCATTGTTCATCAATCAAATATTAAATCTTAATAAATTTGGAATTTTTTATACGTTGTATTCCTTCCTCCGAAGACATTCTTTCTGATAAATATCTGTTGTTAAACTTTTTTTCAATATGTTGCAACAGTGCATTGTAGCTATGAGGTTATTACCTAGGAAACTTGTCCATACTGCCTGACTAAAACACCAAAAACGTTTAAAACAAAGTCCGTGCAAGCATGCGCAATGTTGTCAAATTTAAAAATTTTCAAATGCGAATAACTCGGAAACTAAATACATTAGGACAAAATCGCCTATACTTTTTCAACTCAGTTTTAAGATGAGAATCGCGTAGTGCTCTCCGTGTCCGCCATTTAAGAAACACCCTGTATATGTATAATAATAATTGTAGGCAGTTATCAATGAGAATAAGTTTATAGGTACGTTAAATAAAAAATATTTATTTCGAAAGTATGAATTGCATAATTACATAATTAAGTACCTTATCTATTTAATTCTATTATTATTATTACAAAATTATGGTTATCTTAATAACCTATGTTGTGAGCAAGGCTGGGTGTATGTTTGTATCTCCCCATCATTCTCACAATTTTGCAGAATACGCACACAATACGATTTAAATCAAGTATTTTTTATTTATTTATTTATTTTTATTTATTATTATTAAGAGCAAGCAGCGGCCGGCTGATAACACTCCGTGTAAATGCATATTATGTATAGATATATAAATATCAAATAAAATATCGATTTTAACTGAAATAACAATATTTATTTTGCTTTATACGTATTTCGGCATCAATGTGCCATTGTCAAAAGCATTTATAAGATATTAAGTAACAAATGCAAAATGATTTATACAGAACTGCTTGATTCTATTATTTTAACACTGCGTGAAGCAACTGGCCCCAGTCAACCCGTCGGAGGTCAGTCGCTTATCAGTGTTTTTAAAAAGATATTTATTCCAAAATCTTTAGTAAAGGAGAATCTAAGAGTTCAATTTGCTCATTCATTAAAGGTATGTTGTTTTTTGTGTGTTTATAAATTTCAAAAGCTTCTAAAATGTTTAATTTATTTTTTTTTTTCAGAAAAGTGTAAAAATTTAATTGTATTATTAGATGTTAATGTGTGATTTTGTTCTAACAAATGTTTAGCATAATTTGATTTATGTGCATGTTTATATTTGTAACAACGGATATGTTCTTTTTGCCTAATACTGAAATTTCTAATTGTTTGACCTATACAGGGTGTTTCTTAAATGGCGGACACGGAGAGCACTACGCGATTCTCATCTTAAAAGTGAGTTGAAAAAGTATAGGCTATTTTGTCCTAATGTATTTAGTTTCCGAGTTATTCGCATTTTAAAATTTTTAAATTTGACAACATTGCGCATGCTTGCACGGACTTTCTTTTAAACGTTTGGTGTTTTGAACAAGTTTCCTAGGTAATAACCTCATAGCTACAATGCACTGTTGCAACATATTGAAAAAAAGTTTAACAACAGATATTTATCAGAAAGAATGTCTGCGGAGGAAGGAATACAACATATAAAAAATTCCAAATTTATTAAGATTTAATATTTGATTGATGAACAATGCGGAACGGTTAAAATTTACCCGTTTTTCCAAAGCATAAAGGAATTGAATCTCAATCTTTGACTGAGAATAACTCTGAAACTAGCGAAGAACGGGCATTATTGTATTATATTTTTCCAATTGGTATCTGGAGGGGAATGTAGTACTGTGCTCCGTGTCCGCGATTTAAGAAACACCCTGTATACAGGGTGATTCCTCAGTACGTGTAGAAAATGAAGGGGGTGATTCCAGGACGAAAATTAAGGCTACTTTTTCCTATAAACGTGTATCCTAATATGCTTCCCTGAAGAGTTACGTCTCGAGTAAAAATTTGGTTTTTAATTTTTATCTCAAATTTGGACAAAGATAGAAAAATAAAAATAAATGGACGTGTTCTACTAACAGGAAGGCCCTTTATGGATATTTCCTTTATTCACCTGTATTGTTAGAAGGGGATGAAACTTACAACACCTGTTCATTTTTTTATTAGAACTTTTTAATGTACCGGAATTTTTAATTTAAAAAATTGGCACGAGAAAGCCTTATTCATTTAGAAAATTATTTGTCTCTTCTATTTTTATCGTGAGACAAATAGTTTTCGAGTAAAAAATTAAAATCGATTGTAATGTGCGTCTCAGTTTCGTGAGAAGTTTTAGTAAATTTCTAAAAAAAAAAGTCTAGGTAGGCGGTTTTCATTTTTTCATCAATAATGTATGCAAACTTACTAACAACTATTATTATTATCAAAAACAACAAACACAAAAAATGAAATCCGCCTACCTAGACTTTTTCTTTTTTCAGAAATTTACTACAACTTCTCACGAAACTGAGGCGCACATTACAATCGATTTTAATTTTTTACTCGAAAACTATTTGTCTCACGATAAAAATAAAAGAGACAAATAATTTTCTAAATGAATAAGGCTTTCTCATGCCAATTTTTTAAATTAAAAATTCCGGTGCATTAAAAAGTTCTAATAAAAAAATGAACAGGGGTTGTAAGTTTCATCCCCTTCTAACAATACAGGTGAATAAAGAAAATATCCATAAAGGGCCTTCCTGTTAGTAGAACACGTCCACTTATTTGTATTTTTCTATCTTTGTCCAAATTTGAGTTAAAAATTAAAAAAATGCACAGATCTCGCAATTCTTGCAACCATCGTAGGGTGTTGAAAACAAACACGATGTATATTTAATACGGTAATCGAATATACAGAGTGTGTAAAAATTGTGGTGCAGGTTTCAGGTAATGCAGGATATCGCACTAAAAAGGAAACTAATTTTGATTTTGTATCTAAGTAATCAATAATAAAATTTTTCAAGTTGAACGGCAGCTACACATTTAGGCTACGACGGAGAGATGCAAGTTCGTGTTTTTTAAACAATAGTTTTGAGCAAAACTTTAATTAATTTCGATAAACCAAATACGGCTTATAATTCGTGGTATACGATTGGCGATTGGCTAAGGGAAACAATGAATTATTAAAAAAAATATATTTTGGTGGTCTTGTGTTGTTTTCTGTAATGCTAGTGAGACAACATGATGGAAAACGGGATATTCAGATGTGAAAATCTTACAGCGATCATTAGAAAAATACAAGTTTAACGAACATATTATTTCTTCAGCCTGAAAACTTGTTCTTTTGGGAAAACAAAATATTACTGCGGTAGCTTGAATTTATTTTAGTTACATTTTTAATATTAAGGCTGTACTTTGGGGCTATAGGTTAAATTTAGACAGCATTTATTCTAAATTTATTAGAACACTATTTATTTTTTCTTCTTCTCCCATTCTTGCCATTTATGTTTTATATATTCTAACTTGGTAATAAGCACCTCATTGACTGTTGCTGGATATTTACATTTATAGTTGATATAATTTGTTGATGTTTAAATATTTCACAATCGTAAAAACAGCGATTACAGTCGACAATTAAATTGAAGTTAAGTGAAACGATCAATGGTAAAAATTTTTAGCTATTATCACTGAATATACTCATCCAGTAACTATTTTGAAAGAGCAGCATTCTTTACTGTTACCAATTTTGAACTTTGACGACTGTAAGTTCAGGAAGCGTTTGCCAGTTTTTTTGATATCAGCTTTTTGTCTTAGTTTTGTCTAAGGAATAACTTTACCTAAAGCTTTCACCACCATTTTTATACATTCTGTATAATGAACATGGTTGTGGTTTATAATGGTTTATTATAACGTTAACAATACAAATACCAAACAGACTATTATAACAGACTAGTATACCGAGTGGTTGGTATCTGAATAAGAAGTATACATTGCATAATCACGTTTATCCGAATTCCTGCCCCTAACTGTTATGGAAAAAATTGGTAATGGTAGTAAACTAAAGAGAATAATATTCCGCGTTAAAAATTCTTTGTGTACTATTTCTTCAACATAACAATTTAAAATTTAAAAATGTAGCTATTTAAAAAATAGAAGGTGCTACACTTGTCAAAACAAAACATACTCATATTTTTCGAATGTACTTTCATATGTAGGTATTTAAATTTTATATATTTATTTTTATATTATTTATTATACAAAGAATTCTTAAAATTGAACGACGCGGAATATTATTCTCTTTAATTTGGTACCATTACCAATTTGTTCCATAAAAATGGGGAGCAGGAATTCGCATAAACGTGATAAGCAATGTAAACGGCTTATGTACAGGGATATGACCGATATGACCAACCACTCGGTATAAATGTTGCTTACTTGGCTAAACTAATAAACTAAGTGAATACCTATACAGGGTGTCGAATTCAATTACGCTATACATGTGGAATTCAATGGTAAAATTTTAAAAGTCCCTTATTTTGGGGGCAAAACCCTCAGCTTGGCACAATTTTGCGAAGATGCGTATAAGCTGTTCTGCAGCTCGATTACCCAAGTGTTTAATTGCGCACTCAAAATATATAATTTTATGAGAATAAATCAGAAACGAATATATAAGTGTGTATATTATAATATAATATTACAGAATATCAGCAGAAGAAACATTTGGTAAAAATAGATTATTATTACGTTCTGAACATTTTGTATTTTTTTGTTTTGTTTTCTTTTCCAGTGAAGGTATTCACAACAAAAATAATTTCGGATATTTTGTAAGGACAGAATTAACGCTTCTGCGCAACCGCTTACAGAACAACGCGTGTAGTCCGACAACGCAACCAACTCCGCATGCTCGCACCCTGCTTAGATCCCGCGTGACGTATTTCGTGACGCGAGAACCTATAACTTGCCTCCGTATAAGTGTTTTCAACACTAAAACCAAATTTTTACTCCATTTTTGAAGAGGCGTAACTCTTCAGGGAAGCATATTAGGATACACGTTTATAGGAAAAAGTAGCCTTAATTTTCGTCCAGGAATCACCCCCTTCATTTTCTACACGTACTTAGGAATCACCCTGTATACTGAATTACAATGTGGACAATTTAATTTATAAATACCTACCTGATTTTAGCAAATCATTAATTTTGTCTTTAGCATTGAAAAGAGAGTATAGAATATTTTTATTTGTTTTAAAAGTGACTTTATATTTATTTGTGTTATTTATAATTTTAGCAATTTTTTCTGAAATTTTACCAAAATATGGAATTGAAACGTATTTTAATGTTTTATCAGAGTTATTAATGGAATAAACTTTTTGAATAGCTAATTTATAATTTTTCTTTTTAATTAAAGTGTCAATAAGTGTTGTGTTATATCCATTGCTATATGCAATTTGTTTAATAATGGAAATTTCTCTATTAAAATTATTTTTATCTAAAGGAATTGTTAGAGCTCTGTGTACTAAAGATTGATATGCTGCTAATTTATGTGTATTATGTTGACAAGAGTTATGAACTTATGTGGTATGGTAATATCAGTTTGTGTAGGTTTCCTATAAATTGAGTTTTGATAGTTCTTTCGAATACATTGACGACTTTTTAATTTTTATTAATACTTTACACCAAAAAATTAAATTTACACTAGAAATTAAACAAAACAGATCTATTAACTTATTAGACTTAAACATAAAAATTTATTCAGAAAACATACTCGAATACTCAATTTATAGGAAACCTACACAAACTGATACTACCATACCACATAACTCTTGTCATCATAATACACATAAATTAGCAGCATATCAATCTTGAGTACACAGAGCTCTAACAATTCCTTTGGATAAAAATAATTTTAATAGAGAAATTTCCATTATTAAACAAATTGCATAATATACAGTGCCTTCATTAATGATTGATACCCACGTGACCACAAAATATAGGCAACCCAACTTACACAATTGGTAAACCTTTATCCAATAATTCCCTAACTGATTGTTTGTAGGTAAATTGACAGTAACTTTAGTAACTTTAGTGACTTTAGTTACTTAGTTTAGTTACAACGAGTACCAATCCTACCTGACTTCAACATTTAAATCTGAAACTCCCAAGGACACCACGGATCAAAGGTCACGTGGGTATCAATCATTAATGAAGGCACGGTAGCAATGGTTATAACACTACCCTTATTGACACTTTAATTAAAAAGAAAAATTATAAATTAGCTATTCAAAAAGTTTATTCCATTAATAACTCTGATAAAACATTAAAATACGTTTCAATTCCATATTTTGGTAAAATTTCAGAAAAAATTGCTAAAATTATAAATAACACAAATAAATATAAAGTCACTTTTAAAACAAATTAAAATATTCTATACACTCTTTTCAATGCTAAAGACAATATTAATTGTTTGCTAAAATCAGGTATTTATAAATTAAATTGTTCACATTGTGATTCAGTATATATAGGTCAAACAATTAGAAATTTCAGTATTAGGCAAAAAGAACATATCCGTTGTTACAAATATAAACATGCACATAAATCAAATTATGCTAAACATTTGTTAGAACAAAATCACACATTAACATCTAATAATACAATTAAATTTTTACACTTTTCTGATAACAAAAATAAATTAAATATTTTGGAAGCTTTTGAACTTTATAAACACACAAAAAACAACATACCTTTAATGAATGAGCAAATTGAACTCTTAGATTCTCCTTTACTGAAGATTTTGGAATAAATATCTTTTTAAAAACACTGATAAGCGACTGACCTCCGACGGGTTGACTGGGGCCAGTTGCTTCACTTAGTGTTAAAATAATTGAATCAAGCAGTTACTGTATAAATCATTTTGCATTTGTTATTTAATATCTCATAAATGCTTTTGACAATGGCACATTGTTGCTGAAATACGTATAAATAAATATTGTTATTCCAGTTAAAATCGATATTTTATTTGATATTTATATTTCTATACATAATATGCATTTACACGGAGCGTTGTCAGCCGGCCGCTGCTTGCTAATTTAGTTTTGTTATCAAAAAAGTGTAAAACTTTAATTGTATTATTAGATGTTAATGTGTGATTTTGTTCTAACAAAAGCTTAGCATAATTTGACTGGGGCCAGCTGCTTCACGCGGTGTTAAAATAATAGAATCAAGCAGTTACTGTATAAATAATTTTGCATTTGTTATTTAATATCTTATAAATGCTTTTGACAATGGCACATTGATGCCGAAATACGTATAAAGCAAAATAAATATTGTTATTCCAGTTAAAATCGATATTTTATTTGATATTTATATTTCTATAATTATGGATTTTAACAAAGTTACGCTTGAAAATGTCAATGCATATTATGTAAATGAAAAAACATATCTTAATATTTGTTACTATATTCGAGCAGTTTCCCATTCGAGCAATTGCATTCCAATAATTGTATTCGAACAATTTTCCGTATACCTTTTACTACAGTACTACACAGATTCGATACACCGTGTACACAGATAACCCTTCAATTATAAATATTCTGGATGTATCTATGCAAATTCCTTACAGTACCAATCTTTAAAAGAGGCTTCAGGCTCCTCATTTAACTACCTAATCCTGCATAGCAACTTTCGATTGTTTACCGCGTTTTTTAGTTTACTACCACAGTCTACTAATAATTAATAGACTGTGGTAGTAAACTATTAAAATTATTGTATTGTTGATGAGGTTGTGAGAAAGGTATAATAGGTAATATAGTCTTCTGAGTATTATATACTATAGTGTACCTTGAGGAATCTATCGGGTTTGTACCTCATCGTATAGTTTTATTGGTTTTTGAGAGGTACAATTTTCAAGAGTTAAGGTTGAACATAATTACTGTTAGAAATAATGTTACACCTTAAATTTTTTATATTCCACCGTATAATATCGGTTTTAACGGGAAATAATAAGATTTATTTGCTTTATACGTATTTCGGCATCAATGTGCCATTGTCAAAAGCATATAAGATATTTAATAACAAATGCAAAATGATTTATATAGTAATTGCTTGATTCTAATATTTTAACACCGCGTGAAGCAGCAAAATATCTATACGTTTTTAAATATACCTTTGGGTGTAATTAGGGGTAATTTATAAACTTTATGTGGAGGTGAACCATAATACGTAAATGCTTTGTACCTTTCGGTTTGGGTAAGGATAATTTTTATACCTGATATCTACAAGTAGACGTCCATTTGTTTTGTTTACTAATTTGTGAAAAAAATAGCGGGATCGCGTGTGTATATTATGGAATCTGTAGGCGAATTTAATGAAATTGAGTTAAAATGTCTTCTTTGCGCCACAGTATTTGAAGAATGGAGGAAGATAAGGTGAGAAAAGCAGTTAATGAAAACATTCTTTTGGCGTATTTTCTAGATGCGGTAAGAGCAATATTTGAAATACTAGTGTTTCTTTCTTTTAACTAAATTACAAATAATTTTTAGTCGAAAAAAATTAATACTTCGTCATTGTGGTCCAAATACTCTATGGTAAAATCAATCATAATGGTTAAAGAAGTGTTGAATATATCTAAATACCCTAAACTGACGACATTTTCGATCAGTCGGTCATCAACCAAACAAGTCGAAAATCCTCACTAGGGACGAATTCAACCGATTCATGAACGAATCTTCAACAGACGAATACCTCCTGCTTACGGTGAGATATAATTTTTTTTAATTTCTCGAAAGTTAAAATAAGGCCAACAAAAAATAATCTATGTAAGCAACCATAGTCAATTTGACTTCAATAAAAAAGACTCCTAATTAAGGTCATTGTACCAAAAATCTTTTGCATTTTTAAATCATTGTGTCTTTATTTGTAAGTGGTCGCAATGGGTCGCCGGGAGGAACTGTACCATATGACTGGGTTGACGTACAGGACACTGGTACTCAATTCGTTGTAACAGTCCCTTAGATATACAGAGAGTACGTCAGTCTGCGCCCTAAAAATTTCTCAGAAAAACCATACAGAAAAGGCAGGTGTGTCTATCAAAGATTTGGCATTCACACAATCGGAGGGGTTCCTAGAAAAATAGCTAAATTTTTAAAATTGGATCAGCCTAAGATTTACATTGGGCACTGTTTTCTTCGGAAATCTGCTACTCTTCTGGAAAATGCTGGAGCAGACCTTAATGTCTTGAAACGCTATGGGGATGGAACAGTTCTTCAGTGGCGGAACAATATATCGAGGATGTTATAGAAAATAAGACGAAGATTGCTCGCATGATTCAAAATGGGGACAATTTTGTGCAAGTGCTTCAAAATAATGAAGATACCATTTCAAACACATTTTCTACAACAGTAAACAGAAAATCTGCCTAGTATTTGTGTGGAAGAAAACTCAAGTTGACAGCAGTTTAACCATTGCGGACTTCACTTTGTTTAGGGATGTAAACATAATTAGTGTATAATTGTTTGATTAATAAAATGTTTCATTTATTTACGTTGTACTTTTTTCTTAAATTTCCTCCTTTTCATTGTCACCTTAACATTATATACGTGGCTTTATGATAGCCATATACCTACTCTCTAAAACTGCGTCTGTTAAAATTAAGTAATAAATGCTACAGAATTTTATTATAGAAACAAAGGGTTAAATACATGTAATCACAGAAAATCTAAAGCACACCTACTGTTCCGAAACGAAGTAAAATCCTCGACCCGTGTCAATACGATATTTGGCAAGAAGGTTGGACAAAATATTCAACGAGATATTAGAGACAGCGAAACCTCCGCCCATTATAATCAACAAAGACACGATAAAATAGAGAAAAATAAAATCAGCCCGATAGAGATACGTTGCATGAGAACTAATTATAGCAAAAATAAGTTCAGATTCGTATTAACATTGATGATGATCGATGATAGAATGGTATTATATAACAAGTCGATAGTTCGCGAGTTCGGATTCGTTGTATAATACACACATGATTTTTGTGCCGGCCGGCCGGCAGAACCTTCCACGCCACGGCAACTTTCGGGAATTTATAAAACCTGGTGGCCAACTGCTCCCGAGGGTAGAATAAATTTATTGTGACCACAGAGACCTGAATGTTTGTTAATCCTACATAAATTAGAAATGATATAATGAAATAACCTTGTAGTAACAGCTTACTTGTTACATACTGTATTTTCAAAAAAGTGAAGCCGTTAAACTTACAAAAATTGAAAATAAATAATGATTATTATTTTATGAGTACCCTAAGATGTATTTAGAGCGTTAACTTAAAATTGAAATAAAACAAAATCAAAAATGGCAATTTATATAAAATCAAAGACGTATGGTTCAAATTCATAATCGTTCGGCATCTTGACATCAGCGAATTATAATTTCTGTAAAATTTGTGTTGCGGTCTTAATCAAACCATTAAAGTGCACTTTAAAACAGATAACCATTATACTTTGCTAAAAAAAATTAATAATGGAATACAATAACTGGACAAATATAAATTTTAAATTGTTCGAGATATTAGAGATTTCTTTGTAATCATATCTTGACGTATATGGCAAGACTGCATTCATGTGAACTAGGATACTAATAATATAATGTTTTTAAAATTTGATTAAGTAATGGTTTAAGTAATCACTTTTTCAGAAATAGAGGGGGAAAGAGAAAAATATGACAAACAATAATCATCAATAAAAGTATCAATTAAAAAAAAATACAGGGTGTTAGGTAAACATGCGGCAAAAATTCAAAAGGTTATTCCTCGGCCTATTCTAAGAATATTGTGTATTCTTGTATTCAGGCTGGAGGAAGTCATTTCGAACATTTATTGATTGAGCAACTTTACATGACTTTTTGATAATAAAAATATGTTGTTATTGTCGCAAATTTTGTTCACCCTGTATCTTCGAAACAAAGGGGTTTTTCAAAAATCATCATAGGACAAAATATTCTTATAATAGGCCAAGGAATAACCCCTTGAATTTTTGCCGCATGTTTACCTAACACCCTGTATAGAGAGAGTAGACTATTATAGCCTACCCAAGTAGAATTAATCTAATACATCAGATAACGGAGATATTCACCTGATTTTTCTTAGCACACTCACCCTGTACAAGTAACTACAAAATGTATTTATTTACAAAGTAATAATCAAATCTGACGGCACCTGTTTGATAACACAACGAATATCGTTGAATTTTATGGTAGTGCACAGCTGTCTAGATGCAACATTAAAAATATGTTTAAGTAAAAAACTCTGAGTATTAAAAAATCAAATAAAAATATGCTACTGTATGCAGAATTTGGAAAAATATACAGGAGACTAAAGTTTAAAATAACGAAGTTATGGCTTTTTAGGTGACAGCCTGTATATGCAAGTTTTTCTCGTTTACATTACAAGTAAACTCTATATTACTATGTATGTATGCTCAAGAAACATTCAGTCGTCCTTGTTGAAAAATTACATATACGACACTGGTGAGTAATCGGAAACAAACTTGATAAACTCCTAAAAACCGCAGTCTAGTACAAGGTTATCGCAAATTTTCTATCGAGCGGGTATTTCGCCGAAATAACGCATGATTGTCTATATACGGAGATATTAAGGAGATTATGTGGCGACCCACCACACCAATAATTCCTTTCTAACCAATATCCCCCACATGCATCACTATATTACGTTTTATTAATTTCCATAAGAACTATACAAAAGGCACAGAATCATCTATAATCACCACATAAAATTGCACTTAAATAAACTAACTACTGGGCAGAGGAAAACCATATGATTGTATATGTTTTAGCCTTTCAAAGGCTGTTGCTTTGTCAGCAACTGGATGTGTACACAGAACGGACTAAACGAGATTTTTATGACCAGGAAAAATAGAAATTATGTCAAATATATGAAACGTATACCACAAACATTACTACGTGAATTGTAAAATTTATCATACTTTGCATACAATTTAAGCTCCAAAAAAATTTATATAATTACAATACTTACTATTCGAAAACCATATACAGCATCCCCTCTGAGGAGTACGTCTCCAATAATTCCACTATGTGAGGGTGCTTGAGCATATGACATATTGTAGCCTCACGTTTGAGATCTGTAAATTATCACATTACAATAGCAGCTTGGTTATATAGCGATAATTAATTATTTTACCCTCCGTGCTAAGACCAGGACTCGAAGTAAATTTTCCTACGTCAACAATTTTCACGGCAAAATGTTGACCTGTTTGTCGATGGATACATCGTTTTACTATGCTAAATGGTCCCCTGAAACAAAAAGTCATTATAAAATATGCGCTTTCACAAAATTGAATATTATTCCCCTTCAACATTATCAAGTAGTAAACCAATAAAATAAAGTAGCTATATTAGTTTGCTTGCTATAAAGATATACAGCACATATACAGCATATATATTTCGGTTACCGGAAAATTGATCGAACACAATTGATCGAAACACAATTGACCGAACACAATTCATCGAAACACAATTGATCGAAACCACAATTGACCGAACCGCAATTTATCAAAACACAATTTACCGAAACAATTTATTTCTTTCAACTCCACTTGATAATAATAAAATGTTGTGTATTATGAATTAAAAGCTCTGATTTAATCAATATTCTTATTTTTAGAATCATTATTACTAGAAAATCCAAAGATAATAATAAATAAAATTAACTTATTCAACTATTACCGCTACAACTACAAGGTGACCCGAAAATGGCGCAAAATATATATGGTACGCTGTTCAGTACCGCTAAACAAGCGTGAGAAAAATGTAAAAAAAAATCTTTTCGCTCAAATTTGTAAGATATGAAGATGTAAAGTTAACACTTGTAACTTTTTAAAAATTGGAAATGAAACTGACTAAGGGTACTCTATTTGTAGAAAATCATGTCTTTTATTGTTTCCAAATTTTAAAAATTGCAAAAAAGCACGTAATTACAAATTATTAAATTATTACTGAAGACATTTTTACATCGAGATAGCGCGAAAATGATTCTGGCAACATTGTGCTCTGTTCAATAACCAGTCGTATGGTTTCCCCGGTAATAATGAGTAGGTAACAATCAAAATAAATAGATTCCTAACAAGTTATAAAATGTGGATGTGCCAGATTGTGCACATCTTTTTCGGTTAATAACTACAAAAACACGGCAGGTAGAATTTTTTTTGTATTTTTCCCTTACTCCCGTGTCAGTCACCTACAACGGCCCATAAATATTTTGCGCCATTTTCGGGACACCCTGTATAACCTAATAATTAATTATTAATTGATTAATTAACTAATTAATTATAGATAATTTCAGGTAACTGGAATATTTTAACACACTTCTTCCTTCGTGTATTTTATTGTATTATAGCATTTTTTTAATAAAAATTTATTTATACAGCGTGTAACACAACTTATCCGAAAAACTTTAACCATATATACACTTTTAAATAAGAAATCGATTTGTGAAAGAAAATTTTAATAAAAGTCCAACAGAAAACGAGATAAAACTTGTTAAAGTTACAAATTAATGGCAAAAAAAAAACACAACTTATCCGAAAAAATTTAACCATATATGCACTTTTAAATAAGAAATCGATTTGTTAAAAAAATTTTTAATAAAAGCCCAACAGAAAACGAGATAAAAATTGTTAAAGTTGCAAATTAATGAAAATGTTAAAATAACATTTTCTACAATTTTTATCTCGTTTTGTGTTGGACTTTTATTAAAAAAAATTTTAACAAATCGGTTTCTTATTTAAAAGTGCATATGTATGGTTACATTTTTTCGGACAAGTTGTGTTACACCCTGTATAACATAAATATTCTCAAATATGCAATTCACATAATATATGCTCAAAGATTCTGAAATATGCAATATATCCAAAATGAAATCAGTGTCATTTAATTTATTCCATTTCTTCAGAAACGGATACATACGGCAGCATTATATTGGCATATCAATATTATAGAACTGTATTCAAAATTGAAAATACTGAATAAAATAGCATTTTAAATAGGTAGTAAATGAAAATCCAAAGAAATAAATTATTTCGGTAAATTGTGTTTCGGTGAATTGTGTTCGATCAATTGTGTTTCAATCAATTGTGTACGGTCAATTTTCCGAACACCATATACTTCACGTTACGCACTAGTAAAAATAAACATACAACTCTCTTTAATATATATTTGTACCTTCTAATAAGTAATATCTATAATATATTCCTTTTATGCAAAATGTAATTTAACGTGCACTTCATTCAATGATACCGACAGTAAAAAAAAAAACGGTAAAATGGAAACCATGAAGTCATAATCACATTTGATTTTCATTTCTTGAATAAATCAAATTTAAACCTTACTCTACTAAAAAATTAATTTACACAACAACTTTCAATGGAGTGAAACCTTTCCGACACCTGCGCATAATAGATATTTTTCATTTTTCAAAAACCCTTTTCATTATAATAATTAATAAGCAAGTATCAAATGGCGTGTTGTTTTTGTTATTTTTAACGTACTACACACAGAGTAGCCTTTACAAAACAGTGTCCTCTTTGCAACAGATAAAACGTCTATTCTAGAAACTGATTTGTGAAAGGACGGGTAAACAAAGTATAAATAAATCAAATAATCAAAGGCGCAAAAACTAGAAAGCTTAATTAATACAATCGAAGTAAAAATATAGTAAATTTGAGAACCCCATCTCAGCAAGTATCTAATTATAACGGTCATTCCGATTTCTTCAAGGATTTCTGTATTTCATGACTCTGCGGTCACAATACCTATCAACTATCTCCGTTTATAATAATAATTATAATAATACCAACCATTAAAATGTTCTATACTCGGTTCTATTTTCTATAGATGTGTGATAGCCTCGACTGAGTTAAAGACGTCAAAAATGTTTATTTATATAGCAGTCTTCAAATCACTTGAAAACGGTCATGTAACCATATACACACACGTTCATTACTCATTCATTAGACTACTTACAAAGACGATGCCAAAATTATACGAGGTCCGACAAGTAATAGTTACGAAACTCCTTAAAATTTGAAAAAATTTTGAAGTCCAAACAAATAAGTAAAAGGCAGCTGCCCAAGATCGCGCTTCGGTAACTATTCACTCCAAGCTTAATAATACATAAAGGAAAGGTATAAATCAGATTCATTATTAAACATGAGTATTGAATTAGGTTGCAGCAAAAATAAAAGAAACAACATCAATTTTAGCATTACACAAATTATACTCGGCTGCAAAAAACGCGGGCCACATATTTTCTTTACCAGAACATGGTAAACCTGAGGACCATTTTGCTTTTTAAGTTGTAACTTTTGACAAAAAAGTTATGCTTCTTGGTGCACTAACAATGATTTAAATGAAGAGCTGAAATTTATCACATAATGACATAATTAGTAGGTACAAATTGCGGTTGCCAAGAATGAAAGCTCCACTTTAAAAAAACGAGAAGCACCTGGATGGGACATCTAACGGGGCGGAATATCACAATTCAATAATGGTTGAACAACTAGTAATTGAACTTACTTGAATGTCCTACATTGAAACATGTGAACCTTGTTGAAGAGATACGGGTTAAAGATCGAATTCAACAAGTTGAAACCTTTAAAGAACGCAGTGCAGTGTCTATCGATAACAATTTCTTTATACGGCACTCGTTGTACACAACAATGAATGCAATTATTATATGAACTAATTTTCCTGCATCCAGATCTTATCTTTGTCAAAGAACATCTCAGTTATAAAAATTACGTTATGTGAAAAACCTAAACAACCCCGATTATTGTTCACATTTAATGACATCAATAACAGTATTCGTATTAGAAGCGGGTTGTTTTATGAAAAACACATTAAAAAACTTTTAGTTTTCTATTTGATGAACAATGTGTATTTTCAACTTACAGAAGTGGACGGTTTTCTGTGAATAAGTGGGCGTGGATGTGTTATGATGTAGTACCTATATGTTGAATTGATAAACATTTTAATGTTATAGCATATAGAAACATCATGGAAAATGTAATGTAATGTATTCATTGCCGTACGCACAAGCAGTACAATTTTTACAAGCCACTAGCCAAGTGCGCATCTAATACTTTCTCCAGCCAGAATGGAATAAGCTCTATATCATTATCTTAGTTAAGTGGTGGATAATCATAAATTCATAACCTCTAGTGACATGACGCAACCCTGTCCCTTACATTATTGATAAGATCCTAAATATAGGTTTCAGGTAATTATCATATACTTTAATCCTAGTTTTACTCTCGTTCCAGACGTTACTGTGTTCGTCTGTAACTTTGATTTCAACATTTTATTAAATTATAAACTGTTATAAAACAAATAAATTTTTTTTTTCGTTAAGAAGGCCTGGGACTCGCGAGTTATAAAAGCGCGGGATCTTAAAGCGCGAAATACTTTTGAAGTAAATCTTCTCAAAGTATTTCGTTCTACTTGCACATACCGTCTGGGTACTTTCAAAACCGAACATAGGGGAATTGCATTGTAACTAACCTTTATATAGATTCCTGCTCGCCATTTAAACCCACAAGCATGGTAATGGTATGAATAGAACGACAAAAATACAGCGCATCTGATGGTACCAATAAATGTTAGTACTTAGTTAACTTTTCCTGTAAAAAAAATTATAAAATAATGCTATTTTGAAATAATATAGGTTGCTATGATTGTCAACTTTTTTTTATCTGTCAATTAAATTATTTGAAATCAGTCGATGTTTCTGTTATTAATATCAAATAATATGAATAATAACGAGTATTAAGTAGAGCAGAGGGTTTTCATAATAAAGACATTACCATCCTAGTGGGTTTAAATGGCGAGCAGGAATCTATATAAAGATCAGTTACAATGCAATTCCCCTATGTTCGGCTTTGAAAGTACCCACTCGGTATATAGGTACTACTACTTATAAAAATGATGCCACCAAACTCTAAACATAATGTCATGTAATAATCAAGTCTCAAGTGTGATTATAGGGATTATATTTCACACATTATTTTATGGATCTATTTAGCTCATCACACTTGAACTTTACTTAAACATTACAACGCCTTACTTTATTGGTATCATTTTTATAGTAGGTAGTAGTACTAGTCCAGGAGCTAGCGGTATATTTTAAGACTAATTTCTATCAAGCTGAAATTTTTTTTATGAGCTGGTATGGTTATGTCTGCCAAATGTAGGTGGTCGGCAAAATAGGACCGCGGGACATAAAGCGCCCAGAATTTTTTTGTTTTTAATTATTTTTTGATGAAATTTACAAACTTCAATTAAGCTAATTCCTATTTTGCTCGTTATTTAAGACATTCCGACAACAAAAAATTAACTGTCCGACATAAGAGTCGGAACTGAATCAGTGTCTGCCGTTTGAGGTTCGTATTGTTTTTAAGACATTTGACTTATTACCATCAACCTGATTTTTTTTTAAATAACTATATACTAATTTAACAAACACAAAAATCACCTTGTCCGACAATTTGAGCGGGACAGAAGCACTCTCTGACGTCCTGGATTGGTCAGTTGGCCATTTTTTTTTCTTGGCGCCCTATGTCCCGCGGTCCTATTTTGCCGACCACCTACATTTGGCAGACATAACCATACCAGCTCATAAAAAAAATTTCAGCTTGATAGAAATTAGTCTTAAAATATACCGCTAGCTCCTGGACCGTCCTGGACTATACGTGAAAGTAGAACGAATTATTTCGAGAAGAAGATTCACTTTCAAAATATTTCGCGCCCTTGTGTCCCGCGCCCGAAAGTCGTCGCGATCGAAAGACTTTGCGCCTCTAAGGGCCGGTTTTATAAAGTCTGGTTGACCGACGGTTATCTCAACCACGATCAATTGTCATGGATACGATTGTTTTTTAAGAATCGTATCCTTGACAATTGCTCGTCGTTGAGCCAACCATCGGTCAACCAGACTTTATAAAACCGGCCCTAAGTGTCCTGCGCCCAAATGTCCCCGCTCTGGAACAGCCTGCGGCCGAACGACAGCACCCTATTGTCCTAAACCGCAGTTTACTTATATTAGAAGCCAGGAAGCTTCATTTCCACTAAACTGCTAAACCGTGAAGCTACCTATACGAATCACACTGCGGTTTGATTAAATTCTATATTTAAATTTTTACAAACATTTTGCTTGCTTTAAAACCATTATCTGACCAGCACCATGTGTGTCTGTGTGTTTCTCGCTTGATAAAGTTAGATATTTCAACATAGAAACTGGGAAAATTGAAACGTGGGTAAGGTGAAACTTTTTTCTCACTTTAATAAATCTCTTGGTAATGCAACATAAATTTTACAGAAATTACGGTCCGCTGTGAAGATGGCTGAACGATTATGAACTGCAATCATACGTCTTTGATTTTAAAGAAAATGCCTTTCTTGATTTTGTTTCATTTAAATTTTAAGTGCTCCCAGCATATCCACGAAACATGCAGTAATCCTGCGATATATGCACTAATATATGTAGTAAAAAGTGGAGGTGCAAACCTCCCCTGGACTTTCCCATACTAAAAATAAACATTTTGTTTTTGCTATTCAACAGTAGTTCGCGAGGCACCATTGGAAATCATTTGAATGCCTCGCGAGAAAATTGAGACTATACGGGTTCGATATGAACAAAAGAAAGACACCAAGATACGCATCTATCTGTACTCTGTAGTAGGTACCCCCTAGAAATTACCGCTGGCGAAGCCGGGCGATCGCTACCGACCGACGATCAGTTTCCGTTAAGTCCAACCTAAATATTCACAATTCACGAATTTCTCATTAACCATACATTTTAGCCATATGAACACCTTATACTATGTGATAGACAATTAAATTCTGCATTCAATTATATAATAATATATAGGGTGTTTCATTTAAAATAACAAAGTTGCTTATTGTACTGTGAAAACCAAACACCCTGTATACGTGATATAAATTTAGAAAAATGCAAATCCATATACTGAATAACTTTTATATTTAAACTTCTTTCATATTTTGACTAATAAAGGCGCTATAGGAGGATCAATTTCCGATTTTCAAAACCTCGTAGAGGGCGCCACAGTGGAATTCTGGCGTTCATCAAAAAACAAAAATGTAGCTAATACCAAGCTGCATAAGTATAGAAAATTTAAACAAAATCCTTAAACCAATTTTTTTGTAATAATTTTTCAAAAATTTCAAAATTTTTGGAAGAGCGCCGTTGCGACCGTTTTTGGATTTAGTAAATAATTTTTTTTCGTGGTGTGGTACAGCCAAAGGGCTTTCAAACAAGTTGTTGCGAAACTTGATCAGATAACTGGTTTAGTTATGGGGCGTTAAAGTCGAAATTTCGATCTACTAGAATCGGGAAGGTTTGTCGAATGTAACGATGAAGAAATGCCATCAAACATTAATCTTGTTATTTCTTAATACCTTATCTTGAATTCTAGTCATTTATTCATTAGTTTTTGTCTCTTTGATGGCATTTCTTCATCGTTACATTCGACAAACCTTCCCGATTCTAGTAGATCTTCGAAATCTTCCTTCGTTTCTTTGCATTTTTTGAGAACATTTACCATAGTAATGTATATTTTTTTTACACCATCAAAAAGTAGAGATTTCAACGAACAAAAAGCCCACCGAGTTTTTTTAAAAAAGCAGATATTTTGACGTGAGAATTTTCGATTGAAAATTAGGGTGCTTTTTCGATATTAAGTCAAAATAAGGTGAAAAAATAAATATTTTAAATCAAAAAAATTACAGTGTGTTTGGGACATAAAAAGCTAAGTTTTCACCAAATTTCGTGAAAAAAAAATTTTTTTTGTAAAAGAAAAATAAAAAACCAAAAACTTGGTTATTTGAATTTTTCACATAAATTTTGAGGTTATGTGAAAAAAGTGTAAATACAAAAGTTGTAGATCTTTTAATTACCTACAACTTTGCCATTCAACTTTTTTCCATAGGACTTGTAGTTTTGCCGGAAATCGAGATAAACAGTTTTCTACCCTTAAAATTTCACCCCCCCCCCAACTTCCCGACCACAGATCGCCCGTAAATTATTTTTCCTTTCATTTTTGTTATATTCTCTTCCTTTTCCAATGGGTTTCATCCTACTATTATTCTTTTTTCACTTTTTACAATTTTCAAAGGCTTCAGCCCTGGTCTAATAGCCTGGGGGGTTCAGAATACCGATGGGCAAACTGACTAATTAACTAATGTTTTGATTTTGGTTAAAAAGTTTTGTAGGTTACAGTAGTAACTAACTAAGAATTTGTTGAAATTTGACTACAATATATTTGACTGTACTGAAAAGTGCTAAATGTAGATACTGCTATCAGCTATTGCGTGTGCAATCTTCTTTATTCCCTGTGGCCTAAAATAGGTACTTTTTAATTTTTAATAAATTATTAAAACTTATAGTATACTTAATTTTCAAATTTTCCTCAAGTTATTAAATTACTCATAAAACTATAAAATCTATAAAAACATAATATCCAATGTATTATACACTGTTCTTCTATATTTTAAAATAACTGAAATCAACGTCACTTTCATGCTTGGAAAAATGACGCCTAATTCGAATACAAAATAGCTAAAGTCTGTCTAATTAAACTGAAACAATAGGTCCATAACATATCTACCTATAAGGTGTTTGTGGTTGTTTTGTAAAGGGAGATAAACCGCAAAGGCGTAAAACCAACGAACTGTTTACAGATGGAGCATTAATTTTAATATTATAACTTCAATTTCATTTTTATAATAAGTACTAAATTGCAAAATTGTGGAAAATAAATGTTTTACATTTAAAAACATGTATAATTTTTTAAACTGCTAGAATTCATATAACTATTGCTTGGTGTATCCTGGACAAAAATTAAGGCTACTTTTTCGTATAAACTTGTATCCCAATTAGAGTTAGGCCTCTTCAAAAATGAAGTAAAATTTGGTTTTTAAATTTTATGATATTAAAATACAATTCCTATAATTAAGAGACATTTTAACGAGTATTATGACTGAAGGAGGTTATTTCCAGCAATTTTTAAAATTTATTATTCATTACTTTTTATTCAAACATTAACAGCCGTATTCATAAACAAATTTAGTCGTTACTAAGGCGTAACTAGTTTAGCCAGAACCAAACCCTATACCTAGGATTATACATAGGGTTTGATCCAGGCTAAACTAGTTGCGCGTTAGTAACGACTAAATTTGTTTATGAATGCGGCTGTAAATTTTTTATTTTTGTTCATGTACCCTGGTAAAATATCTCTTGTTTGAGATAAAAATTAAAAACCAAATTTTTACTCCATTTTTGAAGAGGCACAACTTTTCAGGGAAGCACATGTATAGTGGAGGCACGCTAAGGGTGCATTTACGTCACTCTGTTTATATTTATTTATTGTTTCTCAAAACGTCGCTGTCGTTTGCTTTAACGTATCTCTCAAACTGTCAGATTGACGTTTGAGCAATATAAACACATTAAAAAAACAACAATGATCATGTGCTTAAATAAAAACTTATAGGACGAAAAAAATACTAATTATAGTAAACGTTTTTATTTTTACAGGAATAATATGAATACAACTAATTAATAAAAATAATAACTGTAAAATAACATTATATGGACTTATAAAAAGCATACTTTTAATACGTAATTCACAAAACAATTACAGTTTTATACTGTTTCAAGATTGATACGACAAAATTACCAGAAAATGCGATTGATGACGTAGATGCACCATTAGCGTGCCCCGACTATAGATACAAGTTTATACGCAAGAATAGGATTAATTTTCACCTCCAGCATTTTCTATACAGGGTGTCCGTCTTTCGAAGCTAAGCATGAGTTAGCATCTCGGTTAGCGCAAGAGGTACGAAGTCGCTTAAATGGAGGCAAAGTTGCGTATTTTAATGCTGATCAATAATCTCAAAAGAAATTTGACCTACGAAGTTTAATTTAGAAAATATCTAAAAAAAATCAAAATTCCCGATTTTTGTTTTTCGCTGATAAAATGAAAACAAGTGAAGCTACGAATTTTTAATTAAGACATTTTTAAGGCACTTTTTTACGAGGAATCTAAATATGCGATTGTTTTTCTCATATCGTTTAAAATAGCCAACAATCGACTGTCAACTTTTGTTTTTCTAATGGACGCCATATTGGATTTTTGCATTTTTGAATGTAACTTTTTTTTCTGATTTCAACTATGTATGACACATAATACTTTAGCTTGTGTTTTTACCTACAATTTCAAGTTATCCGTTTTTACGCAGAGTGCTATAGAAACAAAAGCGACAATTTTGTTTTAAAGAAAATTTTAACAGTTCCTAGTACATTGCTTAAGTCGTTACGTTGTACTTCCCCTAATTTTAAGATAGGTACGTAATTTTCTGAAAGAAAATGAAAAATTCTAATGAAGAACAACGTGATATGTTGGAAATTTATTATTCTTCACATCGGAATGTAGAAATTACTTCCGAAACGTATGGCAACGAACTCCAGAGAGAAACGAGCCAGGTCCTAGTTATTTCTTGCTTCTTCATCGAAATCTAAGCGAATATGGCACCTTTTGTAACCCAGGCAGAAACACGAACTGAAAAACCGGACCTAAGGGATTACATATCTCTGTTCAAAGAAAAACAGTACTTAAATATTTCTTACTATCCCGTTGTGTTTTCGATTAAAGTTAGTTTTTAGTATTTGCTATAATTTTCTGTTTTTTAATTTTTATTCTATTGTTTCAATATAAATCATAATAGTTGATAATAAATTTTGTTATATCCCATTATTCTTCTTTTAAAACTCGCATTTCTTTCAAAAAATTAGCCAAAGCAATAACCTTATGACTTAAAATTAAATTCGTAATCAGAATTTTCTTTAAAACAAACTTGTCGCTTTTGTTTCCGCATGGCACTCTGCGTAAAAATGGATAACTTGAAATTGTAGGTAAAAACACAAGCTAAAGTATTATGTGTCATACATAGTTGAAATCAGAAAAAAAAGTTACATTCAAAAATGCAAAAATCCAATATGGCGTCCATAATAAAAACAAAAGTTGACAGTTGGCTATTTTAAACAATATGAGAAAAACAATCGCATATTTAGATTCCCCGTAAAAAAGTGTCTTACAAATGTCTTAATTAAAAATTCGTAGCTTCACTTGTTTTCATTTTATCAGCGAAAAACAAAAATCGGGAATTTTGATTTTTTTAGATATTTTCTAAACTAAACGTCGTAGGTCAAATGTCTTTTCAGATTATTTATCAGCATTAAAATACGCAACTTTGCCTCCATTTAACCGACTTCGTACCTCTTAAGCTAACCGAGATCCCCATGCTTAGCTTCGAAAGACGGACACCCTGTATATACTTAGGAAACACCCTGTATACCTATAGCGTGTGAAAAATTATGAAAAATAAGAACGTGAAACGATGCACTGGCCAGATTATGAAATAAATAAAAAAATAAATACCAAGATATTAAATGATAAAGCAATTAAGGCAAGGTCTGATACGACGAACAACGATTTCTGATGTGAGATGTGAGCATTAGAAGACAGTAACATGAATGCTCACTGTCAATCCGAGTGTCTGATTTGCTACATATTTAAGTTGACTTCCAGTTTTACTCTAATTTATGTTAAAATATTTTTAAATTTGAAACGCTGTAATAAGCAGACGGTAAGAAACGAGGAAAAAATAATTAGTATACGATTCTTAAACATAATGTTGCCCGATCATCGATTTGATTGATTACTATAAATTGCAGAGATTTTTTGCATAGGTGTGAAGTAGCTTGCTAATTGTAGCGAAAATCACGAAGCCATTTTCGCTACTTACAAGCGCAAATCAATAAAATAAATAATTTTAATATCTGAGAAATGTTAGCAGTCATTTAAAAAAAATTAATTATAAGTGCAAAATAAAAATTGTAGATATATTTCGACCAAAAGTTTGGCCTTCTTCAGTACAAAAGAAAATAAAAAGTATCACATAATGGTATAGTTATCTTCAAAAATATTAAAAAAGATATGTGGTGAAATAAATAATATTCGAAAAAAAATCTTTTACATTTTTATTTTGGGTCTTCAATGCATTAGTCAAGGACTAAAGTACATACAATAACTTTTTGCTACTTTCATACATCAATCAAAATTTAGGTACACCATGTAGCGGAATTATAACTTATAACTTATAAGCAACTCGCCAGGGGGGTTGGTGTGACAGTGCAGGGTGGTGAAGACAAGTGCACTTCGTTACTCGGGGAGTCTGGTTCATAGTCTGGTCTGGTCATAGTTCTTGTTTACTGTTTCCAAATTATAGTAGTGTAATAAGTAATTGTTTTATTTTTGTTTCCATTCATAATTTTTGTTCTTTAAATTTTCCGAGACCTTAATTGTAATGTTATTGTTAGTCGTTAATTTGTTTTTCATTTAATTAATAAATTGTTTAACGCTACAACCATTATTTTTAAATGTAGCTAAAACACTATTTCGTAAGCATAGCTTGTAACGTAGCTAAGCTACAATATTTATAAAATATAGCATATAGCGCAGCGAGCTATTTTTTAAAAGTAACTTTCCCTTCTCTGTTATTTAGCAATACAGGGTGTGTCAAACCCAACGGACAAAAGGTTTGACACATTTTAATATTACAACCACTTTCTGTTTTCTTAAAGTATTTCCCTGCACCCAGGAAATTGGCGCTGAAGGTGTTAATGTGGCAACGCTGCACACAAACCTAAATTCAGACCAAATTTAACCAACTTTCAATGCACAAAAAAATAATAACAAGTCGTGTACTATCAACAATGAATATCGCAAGAGACAAAGGTTATTAATTCTAATATTGAACTAAGGCAGTTTCTTAAAGAACGCTTTTGGCGAACATTATTGCTGTTATAACCATGAAGAAATTGGTTCTTGTCTAATTGAGTTCTTACGTGATATACACCACCATTTTCCCCGTACCTAATACCTTATTAAAAAAATGATAATATAATAATTATTACATTGATCCTAACATACAACAGTGTATTTCTTGTCTTTACTTAAATTTCGTCTTTATTTACAATATGTTAAGTGTTATCCTTCAGTAAATGGTTTATTTGATATTATTATAGGGGGTATAAATTGGCGAAAAAAGTATAAGTACGCGGCAATATTATTCGTAAAATTCTAACTAGGAATTAGATATTGTTCGATATCTGTTAATAGGTAAAACTATAATATAGAATAAAGAAGAATTTAGAAGATTATTTAACCGTAAGAGTATCATGAACTTATTTTCATAAAAAATACATTGGGATTGTCCAATTTGACTTCCTTATTGACGTTTTCAGGCTTCACTTTGTTGAAATTCACGAATACATAAATAATAAATATTAATTAAAATATCAATTTCAACTTAAGTATAAATAACAGTCATATTTTTCGGCTTTATAAGTATTTCGACATACACGGCCATTATCAAAAGCAGTTTATAATAATTGAATAGTGAGTTTTGAAGCAGCAACTTCCAATAACGGTGAATCGACGAGCTTAATTTGTTTATTCAAACATGAAATAGTACTTTTAGGCGCTGCCGAACTACATTTATGCGTTCTAATTGACCGGAGCTTGTTGCACCTGAACCGGTCCATTTACCATCCCTTGTCTCCCCAAGAACCGAGCTTTTTTGTGTGGCAGCAGGGATAGTATGCACTTGTTATGACTGTTATGAGTCACGCGACATTAAGTTCAGTGTAGCGTTCCAATCGAGTTAAAACAGGGGCAGTAGATATCACTAGGGCTGGGCGATACCATGAAATGGGTATCGAGTATCGATACCAATGTGGTATCGATATTACTCAAAAGTATCGAAAGTATCGGAAGTATCGAAAGTATCGAAGTATCCAAAGTATCGGAAGTATCGAAAGTATCGAAGTATCGAAAATATCGAAGTATCGAAACTATCGAAAGTATCGAAAGTATCGAAAGTATAGAAGTATCGAAAGTATCGAAGTATCGAAAATATCGAAGTATCGAAAGTATCGAAGTATCGAAAGTATCGAAGTATCGAAAGTAGCGAAGTAACTAGTCGTAGTTTTACTAATTACACTGATGTACTGTGTCTGTGACCCATACCGTAAACAATGAATATGAACGTGTTTGGGTACACCTACTATTTGCTAATGCTACGCATAACAAATCGTCTAAAAATTATAGACCTAACACGTAACTTTTGTTCGTTCTTGGCATAGAAGGAGGGAAAAACTATATCTACCCCAGTTGATCCTATTTGATGATTCAATCTAATATCTCAATTATAATTAAAAATAAAAACTTAAGTATGTGAAGAGATAAATGGGTACCTACTCTTGGAAATACACCAAGTTAAGCTCCTACAGAAACTATGCGATCCTGCTATATTAATTTTCTGATACTTTAAATACCTTGAGTATTTCTCTATTTCCGATATTTTTGATACTTAGATTCTTTCGATATTTCTATATTTCGATAGTTTCGATACTTCGATACTTTCGATACTTCGATACTTTCGATACTTTCGATACTTCGATACTTTCGATACTTCGATACTTTCGATACTTTCGATACTTCGATACTTTCGATATTTCGATATTTTCGATACTTTCGATACTTTCGATACTTCGATACTTTTGAGTATTGGTTTCGATACTCGATACCAATCCAAGTATCGATACTTCGAGTAAGTATCGATACTTTGCCCAGCCCTAGATATCACTACAGGATCATTCCACAACAGTGCCAAGGGCCAAGGTAGGACTATCTGTTTACAAAACTCCTGGGCTGCCAAATTGCAACTATTATACAGGGTGTTCAGAAATTTAATGCAAATATTTTAGGACGTGATTCTGCACATAAAAATAATCATATAACACGTTGTTCAAATTCTCAATATTATTATTATGAACACAAAGGGGAAGAATGCTTGTTCGAGTTTGTCAGTCGAAAATTTTTCATAACCTTGGTTTATTTCTCTTTCAGACAATGTTTTTTCATCATTTAACATTTTATAGATCACAATTAAATGTATACTACATTGATGTTAGCATTAAGATTACCTATGTCTATCTACAATTGTTCAACACCAATAATGCCAATGGTAACTGAATAAATCTTTACTTACTTACTTACATGGGTATGTGACGCCTCTAACGTCCGGCTTCGCCCGTTGCAATTTTAAGCTGATTAATACAGATAGATGAGTGTCTTTCTTTTGTACATAACTAACCCGTATACCTAGTTTTGTTATTCTCGCTACGCATTCAAATGATTTCCAAGGTCTGCTTCGCGAACTATACTGTTGAATACCAAAAACGAAATGTTTATTTTTAGTATGGGAAAGTCCAGGGGAGGTTTGCACCTCTCCACTTTTTCTGTTTTAAATTGAAAGCCGTGGTATGTGAAAGTTAATTTTACAATATCAACAGAAAGAAAAAAAGCTACTAAGAAAAATGACATTTCGTTTCCCAACCCTATCTCAACAAATAAACACAATCACAATCAAGGAATTCGACTATAAATAATCCACAATAAAATTTTGTATAAAAAATAAGAATAATTTTTAAATTGTATGTCGGGTTACATATTATCATCTTAGGCGTTGATTTTATAATTGCTGGATAGCATACAGGGTGTTTCAAACCGACCGCACAAAAACGATGGTACGTTGTTCTATAGCCTACTATGAATGTAAAACTTAAGGCTCTACTTTACCTAAAATAAATTTAGTTTTCAAGTATCACTTTTTGTTCTACTGTCAATAGTTTTCGTGTAATATCCCCCCAAGGCAAGAATTAACATCTATAAAATCTTTTTTATTAACCACATTATCGAAAAACTAACTTATTTCAATATTAGAAGAGGGACCCTCTGTCTCTTTCGATATATTTTTTTGATATTCGAGTCCCCGTTACCTTTTCTTAAAAGCATTTAAAGTTTGCTGATAATGGCCGGAAAACTATGTGGCAACAACGTACGAAGATACGTATTTGTTTTTTCGAAATTACTTTTGTTCGAATGTCAGCGTCAAATAATTTTGAAGTAATTGGCAATTGATTAGAGTTTCTTCGTAAAAGTATAACATTCGCTTTATAGCCCAGTGAAATTAGACTTTAACCCGGAAAAAATTAGTAGTAAGCTACAAATTGCAGAATCTCTTCCTCTTATTGTTCTTTACATCCTGTAAAAACCCACCGACCCTACGGAGGTGGGAACCACCCCAAAACCACCCCCAAATGTGCACTTTTACGGTTTTTATTGTTTTTCTCCCAAACCATAGCTAATATCACAAAATTGCAAGAGACGTTTCTTGTAGCTTATAAAATTTGCAATCGATTGGTGTATATTAATATATAAATTAATTATATTTGTAGGGTTACAAATCGCTACAAAGTATAAAATATTTATTTAAGTTTAAATCCACTCTTCAAAAAATGATAACGCGTATATTTAATGTTGCGGTATATCTAATTCCAATATGTACGTACTTACTTAGTTTTGTTTATACAGGGTGTTTCCTAAGTACGTGTAGAAAATGCAGGAGGTGATTCCTGGGCGAAAATTAAGGTTACTTTTTCGTATAAACTTGTATCCTATATCTTCAGGGAAACTTATTAGGATACAAGTTTATACGAAAAAGTAGCATTAATTTTCACCTAGGAATCACCTCCAGCATTTTCTACACGTACGTAGGAAACACCCTGTATATTACTATGATTTGGTACTACTACTAAATATTTGATCTGAAGAAAATCCAAAGCTTGAATTATCAAACAACACGAAATGTCTGATATTTGAAAGTAATATTTAAAAGGTAGAAATAAGTTAAATAAAGAAAAACATTTAACAAAAGTTGAAATAAATGAAATATCATAAAGTGATATACATTAACACTGTGGCTCTGTTTCCTCCTCCTCGTTACTTCTATTTTGACACGAAGTGCCTTGGCAGTTCTCACAAAGGGTTGTGCAAGACATTTCAAATTTTTTGCATGTGCACAATTGTCCACATTTAACTTTACACTTGCAAAATATTAGCTTCAAGATGTGGGATGGGGCAACGCCTTGTTTCATTTTATGAGGTACAAGCTTTTCATGACTGGAGATCCACATCCACCCCCCAGTGAGTTGGTTGAAGATCGTTATTCCCTAACCATACCTGAATTTGGAGGTAGCATCTAAGCAAATAAAAGTAGATATTTGCAAATTTATCAATGTAATTATTAATTCGATTAGTTCTATACGTTACCTCAATGTATGTAATTGTCCAGCATCGGTAGTTGGTGGCACTTCGTGTCAAAATAGAAGAAACGAGGAGGAGGAAACAGAGCCACAGTGTTAATGTATATCACTTTATTATATTTCATTTATTTCAACTTTTGTTAAATGTTTTTCTTTATTTAACTTATTTCTAACTTACTATTAACTTATTTCTACCTTTTAAATATTACTTTCAAATATCAGACATTTCGATAATTCAAGCTTTGGATTTTCTTCAGATCAAATATTTAGTAGTAGTACCAAATCATAGTAATATACAGGGTGTTTCCTACGTAGGTGTAGAAAATGCTGGAGGTGATTCCTGGGTGAAAATTAATGCTACTTTTTCGTATAAACTTGTATCCTAATAAGTTTCCTTGAAGAGTTACGCATATTAGGATACAAGTTTATACGAAAAAGTAACCTTAATTTTCGCCCAGGAATCACCTCCTGCATTTTCTACACGTACTTAGGAAACACCCTGTATAAACAAAACTAAGTAAGTACGTACATATTGGAATTAGATATACCGCAACATTAAATATACGCGTTATCATTTTTTGAAGAGTGGATTTAAACTTAAATAAATATTTTATACTTTGTAGCGATTTGTAACCCTACAAATATAATTAATTTATATATTAATATACACCAATCGATTGCAAATTTTATAAGCTACAAGAAACGTCTCTTGCAATTTTTTGATATTAGCTATGGTTTGGGAGAAAAACAATAAAAACCGTAAAAGTGCACATTTGGGGGTGGTTTTGGGGTGGTTCCCACCTCCGTAGGGTCGGTGGGTTTTTACAGGATGTAAAGAACAATAAGAGGAAGAGATTCTGCAATTTATAGCTTACTACTAATTTTTTCCGGGTTTAAGCTTATTTTCGTCTAGATTTACTGGGCTATTAGTTAATTCCAAGATTTTATTTCGTTCTTTGTTTAGTTAATTTTAAAGAAGTTTCCTGTTGTATGTTTTACTCTGTTCTTGTGTTTGTGTTTTTTTTCAAGTATTTCAGCATTTTCTATTTAACTTTTTTCAATATACACTTTTGCGGAATATCTGGATATGTACAGTCAGTGACAATAATTGTTTTCACCAGTCTTATACCACTGTAACCCGTTTTATTGAGAAGTATAACACGTTTCTCTATTTGATTTCATCTAGTTAACAGCGTTACCAACACACCTATGTAAAACAATAAAAACGGCGTTACCTCTTATATTTCTCAAAACAGCGGGTTTAGTGGTATAATACTAGTGAAAACATTTGTCACTGACTGACAAAAACAGGACGATTAGACGAACATGTTATCCAAGCGATAGAAAATAAACCTGGTAGCAGCACACGAGGAATTGCACGAGGTTTGGGGCTAAGTCATTCCATTGTTTACCGAATTGTAAAAGAAAACAGTCTGCATCCGCATCATTTTGCTAAGGTGCAAGCGTTGCAACCTGCGGACTACCCTTTGCGTCTGGCTTATTGCTACTGCAGCAGCAACATCAAAATGAAGATTTTTCAAAAAATGTTTTATGGACAGACGAGGCGCATTTTACAAGAAATGGGGTGTTCAATAGACATAATAAACACGAGTGGGCGCTTGAAAATTAACATGCTAAACTAGAAACACACCATCAAGAAAGATTTTCCATTAATGTCTGGGCTGGAATTTTTCTGCGCAGGCCAGAAACTGGGCAAATGAAGTATTTTAAGGGCGGTGGCCCAGTGGCCCTGTGGGGTTATTTAAAAGATAAAATATACAACACTCCTGTGGCAAATCGTAATGAACTTATTGGGAGGATTCTTCACCACCCGAGTACCTACTAAATAGGAAGATGTTAAAAGTTTCTGTGCGGTCGGTTTGAAACACCCTGTATATAGGGTCTTTTAATATATTTTAAAAATCTATTTCAATAGGTTATAGTCATATACATTATTTTGGTCAAATTCAGAAGTAAATTTTGGCCAATTAAATAAAATTTAGAAATTTAAAAAATACGCAGATACAGCCAGCCCAGTGAACGTTGTAATTTATTGATTGTTCTTTGCGATAAAAAATAATGTCCCAAAACGACAGAGAGTTAATGAACAAACTGGTTGGGCGAATTCATAGAAAATTCCAAGACTGCTGTCATATATTACAAGAAAAAATTTCCAAATCGCCAGGCTCCGCAGAGAACAAACTTATTTTAAATTAAATATTATACTTTAAAAACTACTGCTTGCTGTGCACAATTGCTTACGAAAATGGTTACAACTGGACACCTATATTGAACAAAAATATTAGCTGTTGGTTTTACATGGTATATTCACCGAATAATCATTCCATTAAATTTAAATTAAATTATAGTATATTATGATACGAGTTTTATAAGACACATTTTGTGGCACGCACGTGTTAGGGCACGACGAGCGGAGCGAGGAGTGCCCTAAAAGAGTAAGTGCCACAAAATGCGTTATAAACGAGGTTTTCTCTATTTTTCCACACTCTTAAAACAAAAAGAGCAAATTTTCAAAATCTAGGGAATTTCGTGACAGCTGTGAACATTTGTGCGAGGTGCACTAAAGGCGGCTATGAAAAATTTTATAAATTTGAAACGTCATTGGTTTTTATTTTTACATCATATCCTGTGTATATTGTATTTTTATCTTAAATTAAACAAAAATTATACATAATAAACATATTTTAGGTCATTTTGGTTGATTGATTGATTGACAATGACAGTTCGATCTGTCTATTTATACTTGTGAATGTGAGTGAGATATTAGGGTTGCCAACGTAAAGAAAATAAATTACACTGTTTTGGTATTGTTATTATAGCACCCGCTTTTGTCCTTTACGATACGCGAACGTAAAGTAGATAATAGTATATTATGATACGAGTTTTATAAGACACATTTTGTAGCACGCACGTGTTTAGGGCACGAGGAGCGGAGCGAGGAGTGCCCTAAAAGAGTAAGTGTCACAAAATGCGTTATAAACGAGGTATCATACAGTATTTTATCTACTTTTCCACACTTTTAAACAAAAAGAGCAAATTTTCAAAATCTAGGGAATTTCGTGACAGCTGTGAACATTTGTGCGCGGTGCACTAAAGGCGGCTATGAAAAATTTTATAAATTTGAAACGTCATTGGTTTTTATTTTTACATCATATCCCGTGTATATTGTATTTTTATCCTAAATTAAACAAAAATTATACATAATAAACATATTTTAGGTCATTTTGGTTGATTGATTGATTGACAATGACAGTTCGATCTGTCTATTTATACTTGTGAATGTGAGTGAGATATTATGATTGCCAATGTAAAGAAAAAAAATTACACTGTTTTGGTATTTTTATTATAGCACCCGCTTTTGTCCTTTACGACACGCAAACGCGTATCGTAAGATCCTTAGTACGAACGTAAAGTAGATAAAATTATTTTGCAGTATTCAAATTAAAAAAATGAATAACCAATAAACAAAAAAATGTTTTTCCAATTTAGTTGTGAAAAGTCAACTTTTTGACATTTATTTTAGTTGTCATATGCGGTTCATTTTATAACTAGTTATAATATGTGACATTATTTTATCACTAGTGTTAATTGTTATTGTTTACAAAAGAGCAACGCGTAATTGTATAGCAACGATCAGGTTAAAGGTAGGTACTGTTTCTAAAAAATTAAAGTCGCCGTTTAAACATCAGCAAATTTTAATTCATTTTATGTGGTTTTTTTTATTCAAACTTACTAAATTGGAAAAAATGTTGTATGAAACACGTTGCAAAATTGCGCTATTTTGCACACGATGTGTTGGTTTACTCGCTACACTCATTTTGCAACTCGTTGCATAAATAGCTATATGTCAATGAACAAAAATGTCAAATGTCGTGTGTTTATTCCTTGCAAAGTTCCTTGCTCGTATCTGTTAGAACTTATAAAATAACCATATTCTGTATTATGTATTATAATTTATATTGCCTGCAACTAATAGTGTGTTTAGGCATCCGAAGGAATACTGATAAGTCTAATTGAAAAATTTTCTTGATCGTACCTAGAACACCAATAAAAAAAACAGAGGTTGGGAGGTGGTTACCACAGTGGTTACTACTTCCCAACCTATTATCATTGAATATTGTAGTAGATTATCAAATGATATTGAAATTGTTTACTTTTCAACTTTTGACACATAAGGTAATATGATTCTTACTTTATGATTGTGAATAAAAAATAAAACACGTGCTGAAAACAGTGAAAACTTGGATATTTCACAATTCATACCAAGTCATGAGCCGTAGGCGCATTTCATCATGCTCGTGTAAATTATCCAATTTTCAGCACTCTTGTACAATATAGGTACTATTTTCTAACTCATGATCAAAAAGTCATGCATTGCGTGTGTTATCTCAGTTTGAAAAACGTCACTTTAACGCACGACGTGTCGAAAATAAATTTGCATTTCGAACTAGTGTGACAAAAGGTTTATAAGATACCTAATAATATTACCTTAATTACAGTTATTTTTTAGATAATTGGATGGACGAATTCAAAATCTGACGTATCTGACAATCTATTAAAAAAAAATTTTTAATTTAAAATATGTTTTAATATTATCTAATATTATTATGTATTGTAATATTAGTATGATGCATGAAATATAAACCAGCGCTGCAATACCCGTGCCCAAATGCGTGCCCTCACCCGTACCTTATTAAACATGCACTTTTCACACTAGATACTTACTATCATAAATATTTTATTTTCAACCATATAATATGTAATGACAGCATTTCTGGCATTTTTGTAAGTTGGAAACTTGACGTTTACTAACTGCCACCGTCCAGCCAGGTGGAAAGTGATCACTTTCCACCTGGCTGGGTGGCAAAGTAAAAATATCAAAATTGTAGTATTTTCATTTTATTATTCGAAACATATTATAGGAAAAACTAATGAAACTAATTAGTAGTATTCCAATTAATTGTAACATTGGAGTTATTATAAGTAGCAATAGAAATATTTAATATTTATAATATGCTTATAAGCATATCTCAGTGAAACATAAAATTATAATTTTATGTTTCACTGAGAGAAACGTCAGTGGAGCATAATCAAGCAGGTCGTTACAGTTATACAGGAGTATGTTTTTGTCAATATGTCGGATTTTTTTTCAAAATATCAATATTTTTTATTTTTATTCCCGTCTGTTTTAGATGGTTGAAAATAAAATAGTATACAAACCACGGTGGAAAGCTTCATTTCTATCTGGAGCATCAGCTCTCGATAGAAATGAAACTCTTTCCACCTGGGTATGTAATATACTATTACACTAGTGCAATTTTATTTAAGTCACAATTTAAGTTTAGAAAAGTCAGTTCCTTATACACTCAGAGTAATAAAAACCGAAGTTAAAAACACCCTTGGAGATTTGAAGTCTGTGTTTTAGATTAATCCGGAAACATTTTTAATATGAAAATTGTAGGTTTCAACGTTAACATCTTTTAATTCCCAGTATTGCAAAATGTAATTATGATAACTTTTACTGTAATCAATTAATTATATAAATAACCTAATAAAATTTTTAATATAAGCTGTTAATTATACAGAGTGTTTCAAAACTAAACGGCATACTTTTAAGGACATGTTCCTCTCATGAATATAAGAGTAAGTTCCTATTAACAACGGTCTTCAAATGCTTCGTTATCGTGATACAGGGTGTGGCAAATTGTTAATTTTTCAGAAATGATTGGGAATTAAATTTTAAAAATTACGCAACCAAGTCAGTTTTTACTTGGTTTTTACCTTCTCCAGTGGCGCAGTTACAGGTGTGTATGTGGTATTTCGGGAAGAAATAATGGTATGGCCGATTTTCTTTTCGTGTTTGATATGATTTTCAAACTGCTCAACTGATTTACGGTTGAACGAGTCTCTTGAGTTTTGTTTCCTACCATTAACTATTTTCGTGTAAATCTCACTTCAAGGATGTGACAAACACGACTAGAAAGTCCGTTAATTGAATAATTTTACAAATAATGTTCAAAATGTCCACATTGCTTCAAGACAAACTTCTATTCTTTGGACAAAATTTTGAAGAACACGTTAAAATATTTCTGGACTAGGTATTTCTGATTGTCTGAAATCCCTTCTATTCGCTGTCTAAAAACATATGAAGAACATCCACGAACAGCAATATTATTACAATTTTCAATACCCTGTGTCTCGATAACGAAACATTTGCGGACCCATGTTAATCGAAACTTTTACTCTTATTTTCACGAGAGGAACACGCCCTTAAAAGGATGCCGTTCAGTATTGAAACACTCTATATTAATAGCAAAGCTATATTAATAGGTTATGTTTTACTTTTTAAATTTGCCAAGCTATCAAATACAATAGATTCAGAATCGAAAGTAATCTTTGACTTGGTTTTCTACGAGGTTGTTATTGCGCTCGCGATATTAATGGTAGAATTTAATTTCATGGCGGATATACAAAGAAGGTACAGCACACTCGAATGAAATCGAAAAAAACAACTTATACATACAAATGGATGCATAATGAATGCCGTTTTGTTAGGTACTCGACGTTACTTTAATCCCGCGATTGTTTCAATAGAGTTCACACTGCCTTGGGGCTTAATTCGAATTTTATCTGTTTGCAAAATTCCAATAGTTTGTAACAATTTATCATTTTTTCCCTCTTTGTTTGTGAATTCATACTCTCGTTTAAATTTTAATCTAACTTATAATTTAAGGTTTATTTATATTAATTTGTAAGTGTCTGATGATGAACATGAGGCAGTGTGAAAACATTCATTACAAGCAATTTTATACAAGCCTAGTTTGCGAGCCTTCAACGTGGTGTATATCAATCCAGATTATCAATCTTTAGCCCACTTGGTGTCAGATGAACCGTAATCAATTTATTCAAACATTCAAACTGACATTCTTATGTTAAAGCCACCATTCTTCTCAGAAACGTCATCTAGATATCATTTCAACATTTCTAAATCATGTTGTTACCGGTTGTTACTTACAAAAGTTTACTCATTTCATTTCATTTCACCCGTCAATTTTGAATAAAGTGTGCTATAATAAATTCCTTTGGATTTTTTTAAGTTCGGTACCTTTTTACAAAATTTAACTCCTGTTATTGTTTCTGCTGTTAATATACCTACTACAAAAAAAACAACTCAATATGACGTAAACACACTATTATACAGCCATACCCACTACAGAAAACCTCGAGAAACCCCCGAGAGACGTTTATATTAGAAACCTAAAATCGCTGAAATAACTTTACAGCAATCTACTAGACAAAACACTGTAAAATCTTTTCTGCCACCCTAAAAATCTTTCTTAAATAGAAAATTGAAAACAGTGAATCATCTGTATCTCTCATAGAACGTAGGGTGTTTTGCATGATTCCATGCAGACCAGCAGCGGCAGCAACAGCGTCACCTCCCACCCCTTAGCAACTGACCAATAAAATTTCATATTGCTTCACGCAGAAATTTTGATAATTGACGCCGAAAAGTTCGAACTTGAAAAACTTTCTACTTCAAAAAGCAGTGTGACTAAAGATTCTACCATGGATGCTGCCATGATGTGCCACTTTCTAGGGAATTTTGCCTTAGTGCAGTGCCTTTTGCAGTTAGTGTGCATGATATTCTATTAACAAATCTTTTGACGGAATTTAAATTTTTAGTAGCCCTCTTCACCCATTCATTTGGGTTACGTTGGGACAATTTAGTTCATTTTTACTTGTATACCTTAAAATTATATGATTAGAGTAAGTATTATCAAAAATATCCATAATATGAATATGGCCGATTTTATTTTGAATTTCCCACTACGGAAAAGTGCACATCAAGGCGGCTCGCAGGTAGGTGTCATTTTTTAACCACTTTTAAATATAAGTTCGTGCCTTCCACAGACATGCGTCTGGTGTCAACAGTTTGACGCTGATGCCGCCGCCGTTTGATTTGTGAATCCGGCTTTAGGTAGGGTTCCTTCACAGTTTATCAAGGAACCCAAGCTTTAGGGTTGCGGACCAAACATCTCTTTCTATTTGACATAACTAATTTATAAAACAATTTCACATTCATATTAAAAGTTATAAACTGACAGAGATGATAAAATTGTGCTTCTAACTTAGAAAGAGAAAGGACGAAGGTTGTCCGCACCCCGCACCTTAACTCATACAAATTTGTCAATATCATTCAAAGCACTTTAATAGACCGTAAGTCCTAGAAATAAGAAAAAGGGCTTGCAATTAAGTATGAAACAAATAAAGTCAGTAATAAGACTTCCTACAGGGCACTGCGGTCTCAGGAGACTTCCAATTTAAAACCCCCACCTGCAAACTGTGTGGGCGTGTGTATAAAAGAAGATAAAACATTAATTCATATTTTGAGAACCAAAAGGTACCGATACTTTGGAATACAATTTGCCGGATCACTTAAAGCGAGAACATTCACCAACTAACAGTATCATGAATTTTATTAAGGGCACTCGAATACAAGTTTTTCTAGGGAGCAAACCGGAGCAAACTGACCCAATAACTGCAGGTAAGCATAGTACCACATCCACCACGATTATGACAATAATAATAATTCTTTGTAAGTACTACTACTTATACTAATTGCTCTAAATTTAGTTTGCACTAAACTTGGATACCTAAACAAACACCTTTCAACAGAAGGCACTAAATGTTGGGATCATATTATATCCCCCATCTAACAGTTAACGTAATACGAAACCACAAACACCCACGGACGATATAAATTTATATTTAAGAAATAATTCTGTCCCGCGTGAGATTCGGAACTCAGTTTTTAAGATTCAGACAGCCTTTGGATGTTTAACTATTTGTTTTTCATATTATCCATTTCTACAAACCACCGATTCGGTGGTATTATTTTGATATTGAAAATTTAAACATGTAAAAAAATGCACAGATCTCGCAATTCTTGCAACCGTCGGAGGGTGTTGAAAACAAACACGATGTATATTTAATACGGTAATCGAATATACAGAGTGTGTAAAAATTGTGGTGCAGGTTTCAGGTAATGCAAGATATCGCACTAAAAAGGAAACTAATTTTGATTTTGTATGTAAATAATCAATAATAAAATTTTTCAAGTTGAACGGCAGCTTCACATTTAGGATACGACTGAGAGATGCAAGTTCGTGTTTTAAACAATAGTTTTGAGCTAAACTTTAATTAATGTCGATAAACCAAATACGGCTTACAATTCGTGGTATACGATTGGCGATTGGCTAAGGGAAACAATAAATTAGATTTAAAAAATAATATTTTGGTGGTCTTGTGCTGTTTTCTGTAATGCTAGAGAAATCTTACAGCGATCATTAGAAAAACACAAGTGTAACGAACACATTTCTTCAGCCTGAAAACTTGTTCTTTTGGGAAAACAAAATATTACTGCGGTAGCTTGACTTTAATTTAGTTACATTTTTAATATTAAGGCTGTACTTTGAAGCTATAGGTTAAATTTAGACAGCATTTATTCTAAATTTATTAGGACACTATTTATTATTTTATTATTTTTTCTTCTTCTCCTATTCTTGCCATTCATGTTTATATTATACATTCTAAATTGGTAATAAGCACCTCATTGACCCTTGCTGGATATTTACATTTATAGTTGATATAATTTGTTGATGTTTAAATATTTCACAATCGTAAAACCAGTGATTACAAACAACAATTAAATTAAAGTCAAGTTAAACGATCAATGGTAAAAAACTTTATCTATTATCACTGAATGTACTCATCAAGTAACTCTATTTTGAAAGAGCAGCATTCTTTATTGTTACCAATTTTGAACTTTCACGACTGTAAGTTCAGGAAGCGTTTGCCAGCTTTTTTGATATCAGCTTTTTGTCTTAGTTTTGTCCAAGGAATAACTTTACCTGAAGCTTGCACCACCATTTTTATACATTCTGTATAATGAACATGGTTATGGTTTATAATGGTTTATTATAACGTTAACAATACAAATACCAAACAGACTATTATAACAGACTAGTATACCGAGTGTTGGTATCTGAACTGGAAGTATACATTGCATATATCACGAATTCCTGCTCCTAATTGTTATGGAAAAAATTGGTAATGGTATAGTAAACTAAAGAGAATAATATTCCGCGTTAAAAATTCTTTGTGTACTACCTATTTCTTTAACATAACAATATAAAATTTAAAAATGTAGCTATTAAAAAAATACGAGGTGTTGCACTTGTCAAAACGAAAACTACTCATATTTTTGGAATGTACCTTCATATTTAAATTTTATATATTTATTTTTATATTATTTATTATACAAAGAATTCTTAAAACTGAACGACGCGGAATATTATTCTCTTTAATTTGGTACCATTACCAATTTTTTCCATAAAAATGGCGAGGAGGAATTCGCATAGATGTGATAAACAATGTAAACGGCCTATGTTCATGGATATGACCAACCACTTGGTATAAATGTTGCTTACTGGGCTAAAGTAATAAACTAAGTGAATATACAGGGTGTGGAATTGAATTACGCTACCTAGGAAATTCAATGATAAAATATTAAAAGTCCCTTATTTCGCGGGCAAAACCCTCAGCTTGGCACAATTTTACGAAGATGCTTAAAAGCTGTTCTGCAGCTCGATTACCTAAGTAGTAAGTGTTTAATTGCGCAATCAAAATATATAATTTTAAAATGAGAATAAATCAGAAACGAATTAATGCTTTAAGACAAAATCACTTAAGTCTTTTACGACAGGTAGTACAATATAAGTTCTGAACATTTTGTATTTTTTGGTTTTGTTTTCTTTTCCAGTGAAGGTACACAACAAAAATATTTTCGAATATTTTCCGAGGACAGAATTAACGCTTCTGCGCAACCGCTTACAGAACAACGCGTGTAGTCCGACAACGCAAGCAACTCCGCATGCTCGCACCCTGCTTAGATCCCGCGTGACGATATTTCGTGACGCGAGAACCTATAACTTGCCTCCGTATAAGCGTTTTCAACACTAAAAAAGGCAATGCAACATTTTTTAAACAAATAAGAAAACTCGTCGAAACAACAGCTTGAGCAGCTTGAGTCACGCCTTTACTATAGATTTAATATGGATTAACCGGAACCGACCGGGACTAACATATGAGTAGGTAGACAAAATTGGCCACAATTTTATAAAGAAAGCGGAAAATCTGTATGTGTTTCCACTTACCCACAGATCCACTTACCTACGTAAAATGTACTTTTGATTAATGTCAAAACAAAATTTTATATAAAGCCCGTATGACACGTTGTTAAATTTGAAACAAAATTTGCGTGTAAATTGACACGTAAATTTGATGTCAAATTTAACACCGTGTCATACACAAAATAATTTTGTAAATTTTCATACAAATTTTTATGAAATTATTTTGAACATCGCTGGTACTCCTGCCTTGCCTATCTTTTCCCTATCGTAAGAGTCTTTCAAGACTAGGTACGTAAAAGTGTCTAAGTTTACCAGGAATGTTCAAAATAATTTCATAAAAATTTGCATGAAAATTTACAAAATTATTTTGTGTATGACACGGCGTTAAATTTGACATCAAATTTACGTGTCAATTTACACGCAAATTTTGTTTCAAATTAAACACCGTCTCATACGGGCTTAACAATTGGATAATTAATAGAAAAATTTGAACGTTTTACAGCGTATCCGTACACGTACTTATATTATTCTATATTACGACTGGAATATTGAGCACGAACTGAGAAACCGCAACAAGCCCGATTTAATAAACACATCAAATCGCGCTACTGACAATATTCACATGTTCAGCTAATCCTAGAAACATCAACCAAACGACAATCGGCTTAATAATTTGGCATCTAAATTGTAGCAAATTTTAATAAATAATTTGATAATTAATCGGATATCGTACAAAGTTCAAATGGTTCAATCCATACAGTTTGCACAGCGGATGCGCCTGGAGTACGTAGGTACCTACCCAATCAGGATAAGTGTATTATCATACAAATGCACATTGGCAGATTTGAGGAAGTTAATTCGATATCGTCGTTTTGATAAAGATAATGCAAAATGTAGCAGAAAAAATTTGCAATCGTACAAATGTCGTCCATTTCGCCAAAGCAGTGTTTCCTACCTTGTATATCATTGAATATTTAATGCGTGTCCAAGATAAGCAGCGCATGCATGGGGATCTCATAAACGGACTACTACGATAATCACTGATCACAGTGATCATGATCACCATTCCAATTCTATAAATTTTGCTGCAGTTTTCAGTAGTATAGGCTGAATAAACTTAAAGTTTCAGTTTTCTAGTTCCCTGTGTAATTTTTGATTATTTTAGGCAATAGTGTAAAATGGTTTTGACATTATTATAGTTATTTAATTAAGGTATCTAGGGTATTATAAGGATAATAAAGACCCGAGGTCGATGGTGTACAACTCCAGGGCTTTAGTCCGAGGGATGTCAATTTGACATTTAATTTGTATTGACACTAAATCAAGACTACTTTATATTTTAGAATAATTCTGTATTTCCATGGTAATATTCAAAATAATACCCTAGGGCCTATTAAAAAAAATAATAGACCTGAGGCAATTATTTTTCTCATATAATAAATCTCAAAATAGAGTGCTTATGTTACAATAACAGACTAGTAGGACATTAAATTAGTTATTTATGTTACAAGTACGCAAAACACAGTTTTAGCGGAGGAATCCAGATGTTTACGGACGAGGCGAAGCCGAGTCCGTAATATCAGATGAGTTGTTTTTTAAGTGAAAAAATAATAAATCTAATAAATTCTAAAAAAATGGTTGATGTTCCGGTCGAAATTACCGAAAAATCCAGAAATATTGTACTAGATTTTCTGCCACTCAAGTCTAGGCAGCAATACGAGAAGGAGTACAAAATATTTAATGATTGGAAGCAGAAAAATCGTGTGACGGTCGTGAATGAAGATGTGATATTGACTTATCTGCATTCTGGTGACATTTTTAAATGTGCCAAAAACTGTAATTTCCATTTTCATGTTTCAAAGTAGATTATTTTGTGTTAATTTATATATATTTTGTATGTTTTTGCAGCAATAGCTGTTTTGTGTTGTACAATGTTTTTAGTAAACAAATTCAGTCCTCTAAAGTGTTACTAAGTTACCTTTAAGGGACTAGTCCCCTAAAGTGGCATTTTGCGGATTACAAACAGTTTCCAAAGTAACCACTTTGGAGAGCGTGTACAAAAACACTTTTTAATGCAGATTTCAAATCTCCAATTTAATTTTTTGTAATTGACTAACTTTTCAAGATATTGACATTAATTTTGCCACAATAAAGATATTTTTTTCTTTTCCACTGGTATGATGGATTTATCTTCATAAACAATGGCTATAACAGAAAAACGGTTTTTTTCATAGTAGGCCATGAAAAATATTTTCTGCTGCGAGCTGAAACACGTTTTTTTGGTAGCATTTTTTTCAGAAGCGGAATTTTGAAAATCTGAGTAGGGGATATGAAAGAAGACCATAATTGAAGGGAAACAGTTTTTTGCCGGACTCTCTAACTTCAAAATGGCGGCCGCTATGAATTTTTCAAAATTTAGACTTTAACGCCCCATAACTCAAAAACCAGTTATCTGATCAGGTTTCGCAACAACTTGTTTGAAAGCCCTTTGGCGGTACTATACCATGAAAAAAAATTATTTACTAAATCGAAAAACGGTGGCAACGGCCGCGGCGCTCTTCTAAAAATTTTGAAATTTTTGAAAAATTATTACAAAAAACTGTCCACAGGATTTTGCTTAAATTTTCTATACTTATTAAGCTTGGCATTAGCTACATTTTTGTTTTTTTGATGAATGCCAGAATTTCACTGTGGCACCCTCTACGACGTTTTGAAAATCGGAAATTGATGCTCCTATAGCGCCCTTATTAATCAAAATATGAAAAAAGTTTGAATATAAAAGTTGTTTAGTATATAGTTTTGCATTCTCATAAATGTATATCACGTATACAGAGCGTTTGCTTTCCACAGTACAATAAGCAACTTTGTTATTTTAAATGAAACACCCTATATATTATTATATAATTGAATGCAAAATTTAATTGTCTATCACATAGTATAAGGTGTTCATATAGCTAAAATGTACGGTTGGTCAGAAATTCGTGAATTTTCGATATTATGTTGGACTCCCGAAACGGATCGCCGCGCCGGTCGGTAGCGATCGTCCGGCTTCGCCAGCTGTAATTTCTAGCCGTTGATGCCTACAGATAAATGGGTGTCTTTCTTCTGTTCATATCGAATCCGTCTAGTCTCGTTTTTCTCACTAGGCATTCAAATGCTTATCAGGGTCTGCCTCGCGAACTATACTGTTGAATACCAAAAACGAAACGTTTATATTTAGTATGGGAAAGTCCAGGGGAGGTTTGCACCTCCACTTTTTTACGTGTAGCTCTGAGCTCTAGAAAAGGGTGAACCTGTTAAAACAAACCGTTTGCGCCAGAGATTATACAGTGTGGAAGAAAAGTATGGAATAAATTCATTACCTATTTCTAAAACGATGACGTTTCATGAAATTTCCTCGGACCTGTCGATTTTGCTTTTTAAAAAGACCCTTGTTCCTATACCTGTGCATTTCCGATGTTCATTTGTTTTCGCGTGATGACGTCATCGGATATTTTTTTAATGGATTCTTGTACAGCTCAACTTGCTGAATTCGAAAATGTACCACTTTAATACTTTATTTCTACACCTTCCCGAGAAAAAAAATAATAACCGATTCGTAGTAAGAACAACAAATTAATCAAGTCACCTAAGAAATTGTTTCCGGCAGGTAAACAAAATCTAATCAGAATCGATAAATTTACAAATTAACAATTAACAACCGTCTGCAACAAAATGGTCTTAATTTTGGACATTTAATTAATTAGTTTATAAAATTGTTATGTTGCTATTGTTGAGCTGTTAATTTGTTAATTACTAATTTATTAATTGTTAATTTGTCGATTCTGATTAGATTGTGTTTAGCTGCCTGAAACAATTTCTTAGGTAACTTGATTTAATTAGTTGTGCTTACTACGAATCGGTTATTTTTTTTCTGGGGAAGGTGTAGAAATAAAGTATTAAAGTGGTACATTTTCGAATTCAGCAAGTTGGAAGTTGAGCTGTACAGGAATCCGTTCAACAAATATAGGGGTTCCATTAAAAAGATATTCGATCGAATTATCTAATATTTTGTATTACGTGCTCCAAAATATCATGATCAAAAAACAGTTTTCAGGGTATTTTTTTTCTAGACTGCTATAGAGGCCGAAAATGAATTTTTTTAAAAATGTGAATGTTATCGTGGTACAAAGAAAATTATTGAAATTCACTAAAATCTCCCTTTAATACGTTGAACATTTCTTCACATTTAAAACCGAATCCTACACCGTTTACGAAATCCCCATAGTAATACATAAAAAAAATAAGTATCACCACCCTGTATACTTCTCAATAAGACTATTATTTTGAAAAATAGTATAAGATTTAGAGCATGGCATTACACGTTAAAGATTGCTAGCCTATACAGAAACGGATTAGAGGATGTGGTAGGGTTGTCCCCGTTGGTTTGGTATCGGTTTTAAGTCATAGGAACAGAAAAGTCTGCCGTAAAATAAAGATAGAAAAAAAATTTAGGCAAGGGTTTATTCTCTTCTTTTAACATAAATTGCAATTAGTTTTATTACAAACCCCATGGGCGACGATTCCCATTACAATAATTGTTGAAATACATAAATGAAGCAGTCGAAAAATTGAAATAAAAAATACATTTAAGTTTTTCGAAAATAGCACCCAAACAATTCAATTGTTTTTATATTCAGGCAGATTAAGCAATTCAAAGGCCACAATTCAAAGAAAAGGCTCGTAAGAATATGTTCAAAATATTTTAATTGAAAACCTAAGGGAGAAGAAGGCAATTTCATATTTTAAAGGAAATTCAAGTATGTGTGCGTCCCACCTACCTTCCGATTTCCTCGCATACATCGTAAACCTCATCAAAGAGTACCTCTTCTTCAGCCATGGTGCTAATTTTGAAATTGCCCTACGAATAAAGTATGTCAGCAAACCATGACTTCTCGATTAAAACCACGATTATAAATAGAAGTCTTATCAACAGTAAACAAATCACGCGCCCTCGTGGGTGTCACCCTGAACATGGGGTGTTGTGCGGCGTAACCCCAAAGCAGTGAGTGGGTGAGGCAGTCACCCTCAGTTCGAATTATGCAAACATGCACTACGACCGTTGTCTGGGTTGCCTGCAACCCAGGCGAATGATAAAACAACCGGGTAATGACTAATATGGCTGCACCACTCCTACAACTGTCAAACACTCTTTACACACGAATTTTTCATCACTTCACTGACAGTTCTTAATTAATTATTAGCTTATTTCAACAAGACAGTTCTTTAAGTGTACAAGGTATTTATAAATGTCCACGCGTACCCACCCACAATAAAGTTGTGATAAGGAGAACAAGTGACAGTAGTAACTACGAACCGGCGCGGCCTGGTTGCAATACAAACAAGTGACATGCGCCAAAATGGCCCGCGTGTTTAAATTTCGTAAGCTATCAATGGGAAATTATACATAAACTTGCATACAGCCTAGTTTGCATAATATCGAAGGAAATCAATTACACACACAATACCTATGTGTAGCAAGCAGCTCATACTAAAATATATATATTTATGAACATAAAAGCCACAGGTTTTGTAATCAACAGCAAATGAAACTAAATATTCTAGATGTTCCAAGGAAAACATAAAATTTATACCGCCCACATATTTCTACAGGGTGAAGAATTGGTAGGTATACGTATCATAGGGATTTCAATGCAAAAATATATATTTTCTCCCCTACTAATTACTTTAGAGCTAAACTTTTCCTAAATTTTTTGTAGAGAAAGAAATACTAAAGTAGGACGTTCTATTGGTTTTGTATTTTAGTTTTCCAGAAACAAAAAAATTACAAAAATTTGAAAATCGCGCGCAATTTTTAATTGCAGAACCGTCAGATATTCTGGCCGAATTTTTATGTTTGTATTTGGTTATGGTTTTTCATTCTGTAATGCTAAACTACAAAATCAATAAAACGACTACATTAACTATTTCTTTCTCTACAAAAAACTTCAGAACAGTTTAGCTTTAAAATAATAAGAGGAGAAAATTAATGAACATAAAGATTTTTGCACTGAAAAAATCCCTAAGGTTCGTAATCCAATTCTACACCCTGTATATTGTAGATAATAAATAAATTCAGTCAAGTTGGCTGTGCTGGAATTTAACTTGCATGTAATCATAGCTACATTGACCAGGTTTTCTATTTCTACTTGAACATTTTGAAAATGAATCCATAATTAATAGTGTTTGCCCGGGTATGATGCAGTATTTCTGTTACTTTTAAAAATTCATACAAATAAAACTTTAAATACATACAATTTAAGTATACCTACCTACTAGACTGGCGACTAGATCAACTTTAGAATTCTTGACCAAGCATGTTAAAGAAAATTTACGTGTGGTAGATAGAATTATAAAAAAATCTACTAACAGTTGCAAATACAAAAACTGTAGAATTATTGTTAGTGATCTGCAGATTCGGAAATTTTTTGTAGAGAAAAGAACTATGAGTCGATATGTTCTATTGGTTTTCTATTTTAGTTTTATAGAAACAAAAAAATTGTAAAAATTTACTCTGAATTTGAAAATCGCGCGCTTTTGAAATTGCATTACTGGCAAGTTACCTTGGTTGAATTTTTATGTTAGCTTATAAACTGTAAATAAATGTAAAATTTACACAAAAGCAATATGATAAGGATAACATTCTTTTAATATCATCAATTACATTTGCAAAATGTGTTAGAAATCCTTTACCTAATTCATCAATATCACAAAAATTCTTTTGAATCAAACCCGCGATATTCAAATTCAGACACTCCATATTTTCCTTTCTGTAGAATTATAATACAAAACCAATAGAACGTCCCGATTCAGTACTTCTTTCTCTACAGAAAGGTTCAGAACAGTTTAACTCTAAAATAAGAATATTAATGAACATACAGATTTTTGCATTGAGATCCCTCTAGTGTGTTATCTAATTCTACATACATTCTGTATATATACGTTATAAATACTTGCCCTATTAATTTACACAGTAGTGCAAGGTCATAACTTCCTAATTACTCTAATAAGGAGTTCAGAATCAATGCCGTGTCGCTATCCTTTATCATGGAAAATGTGACTAGGTAAGTTACATACATAACAACTCTAAAAGATCTTTTATTCAATCTATTATACATACTAATTTACATAGTACTTGGAAAAAACAACTGAATACAGTAATATCATATTATGAACTGCCTTAATAATAATAATTTCAGGGCACTTTTTTCAATATTCTAATAAATTTGATTATAGGAAATATTTCTTAGAAAGCAGGTGAATAAATATTAGCAGGAAAAAGACTTTAATATTTTATTTATTAGCAAATTGAAAAATGGGTCCTTTTAAATTAAACAAACCTATACAATAAAAATTTGTTTTTACTTCATCACATCATTCTAAATACCGAAAATGTATGGAATAATGATTTTTACAGTGGTTGACTTTTTTTGGAAACTTACAAACAATAAAAATTCCTTTGTAAATTACAAATCTTTTAGTTAATACTGTTAAATTACATTCCTACACTTAAATGTGTTAAATAAATTAAAAGATCAACAAAGGGAATTATTATTTAGTGCTCTGGTGGAGTCTATGTCCATTAATATAAATCAACAGTATCAAGTATCAAGTCAAAAATGTGATTATAGAAATAGTTACTTTATTTTAAATATATAACATGTTGAAGTTAATTTACCAAGAAACCTTTAATATAGGTAGTTTTTCATAAATAAATATTGATAACTATAGCATCAATATTTTACAGGGTAATAAGTGAAATAGTTTTTCTTTCTAAACAGTTTTTGGTTTTTATAGCTTCTTTGCAGCTGTGTTGTAAAATGTGCATATGTGAAACAACAATAATTTTTTATTGTCTATTTTAGTAACTATAAAACTAAGTTGTTAAATATAATTACAGCAGTTGTAAACTTTTGACTTTATCAACTGCTACTACTAGCAGTTTTAATCAATTCAATGCCAAATACATCACATTTTATGTTTAAAATTCTAAGCTATTGAAATAAAACTTTGCATGTTAAATGGGAGTTAATATAGAGCACCTAAATTTGCCATGAACAATTAAATAATTTAAAAATTTAGTAACGTTTAAAGTGATAAATAGGTAGGTTTCGTCATATAAAGCATTAAGCTTTATTCATACATTACGTAAAACACATTTATAAAAGGGTTAAAGTTCCAGACACATTATTCACCATTGCTTCTTCCCCGAATAAAGCTAAAACTGTGACTGAATTGGGAGGAATTTGTGTTCTACCTGCATCATGAACTAAATAGGAATGTATATTACTCCGCTCTGCTTGCCTTTGAAGCTCCTGAAGATGAGTATGATTTTCACCTTTTACAACCACTTTTTTTTCTCTAAATACGAATAGGAATATTAAAAAGATACAAAATCTATTTTATTACTAGACATTCACTTACCCTTCCTCTGTCCAACCATCAACAGCTTCATCCATTGTATGATATTCTATAAGTGTCCTATACAAACCTAAAGACGCATGAGCAACCTACAGCAAAATGTAGTTATTCAAACTTTAATTGCAACATTTCTGAATTTACCTGTGCTGCTATTTTGCCAACACCCATATTTAAAGCGGTGTTAACAACAAAAACCATTTTATATCTTCCTGCAGCATTTGCTTGACCTTCTACGGATTCATCATCATCGCTTTCTTCAACATCTCCTGCTTGCTTTTTACTCATGTTTGTATCACCCAACTGTGGTTCGTTTTTATTTTGTTTAGTTTTAATGGACGTTGATAGTGGTACTGATGGAACCTCATCGTTTTCAAAGTTGTCAAATACGTAACTAGCTGCTGCTTCTGCAGAATTATTGCCCGTATAGAAGAGGGCCTAAAAAATATTATGTGAGTTGTAAAGGAAAATATTTAAATGCTTACATGTTCAGCTGCAATTTTAGCAATGCCCATATCCATTAACATAGTCAATAATTCCTCATTGGGTTTCCATTCTGTTTCACCTGTTTTATCCATTTTATACAATAAATAATATAATTATTTCTTATTAAAGTAATTAATTATAAGATTAAAGTAGAAACCTTGACCATAAAATCATGCAGCTATTGCACATAACCTAACTTTGTACGAGATTTAAAATATTGACGTAAATATTTTATCGAACTGTATATTATTTTGGCAGTTTACATCACAGGTTTACATGAGGTTTACATTGGACGTCAAAGTGAAATCTTGAGTAAGTAAGGAACATTAATTTCACTCGTAATCGTATTTTACATCATAAAGTGATTGAATGTAGTTTACAGGCTTGATTCTGGGGCGCCCATATTTGCACAGATATTTGTATGGATTTTTATAGTGCCCTAATAATTTGATGTTGTAACTGGGTCAACTTGTAATCGCAAATAATCAAATTTGATTTAAAATAAAATGCTAATTTACTAGTACATGATCTTATGTTAAGTACGTTAAGTAAATATTAGTAACTTATAAATTCCTAAGTTACCTTTATTACTTTGTTTTTCAGCCATGAAAGTTTCCTTAGAAAAAAGACGTGGCCATAAAAGGGTGCTATCAACCAACCTAAAAAGTAAAAAAGATAGGAAAATACGCAAAAGATCTCCTTCAACATCGTCCTCTTCATCATTAACATCATCCTCATCAACTTCTTCTTTCAGTTCAAGTACATCATCATCTTCTAGTAGTACTACATATGATTCAGATGAAAGGTTAAAAATTAAAAGGAAAAACAGAAAAGCAAAATCACCTTCGTCAGATACATCTTCTCCCTCTAGTAGTAGTTCTTCGGGTAAGAAACAGAAAAAGAAAACAAAGATTATAAAAGACAATGAAATTAAACGAAAACTGAAAAAATGTAAAAAGAAGAATTCAAAAGTTAGTGTTAAAAATAAAGGGCAAAAAGAAGAGGCCTCCGCAGATGTTCCTTTACATTTAATGGAAAATCCTAAAACAATAGCCCCTATGACAAAGGAGCAATGGGAAAAACAACAAAGTGTTGTAAGAAAAGTTTTTGATGAAACTACAGGGAGACACAGGTAAATATCTACTATTATACCATAGCTACTACTAGGCACCTACCTAATGCTCATTGTTAAATATGAGCCTCTTTTTTAATTTTATTTCATTGGTTAAATTTGAAATTGCCTCCAAATTTAACCAATGAAAAAAATAAACAATGCGTGCCTATATGAAGGCTTTTATACAAATAAAGACACATTTTATCATTTTAGATTGATTAAAGGGGATGGTGAAGTAATAGAAGAAATTGTAAGTAGAGAACAACATAAAAAGATAAATGCACAAGCAACCAGAGGTGACGGGGATTATTTTCAAAAAAAACTTTCTTCAAATACATCCCGTTAATAAGGAGATAAACATTCATATTCGCCTTTTTCAGGGCTTTTTTTTTAACTTTAGTAGATAGTATGTGTAGAGAAACTTATTTAATGTCTTTCATAGCATAAGAAGAAATACTGTAATTATGTAACTTGAGTAACTAAAGCTTAGGTATAATAAAGAATAAAAATCTGTCCTGATTATATTTTGTGTTTTCTTAATTCTTATCTACACCAGATCATATGAATGTAAATTTTTGATATTATATTTTTTTTATAATTTCAAGTTAAATTTATATCTCAAGAAACAAAACAGGATATTATTTTTCTAATATTAAGTAGAATATCTATCGGTTATCTCTCTTGCACTTTTCTTCTATCTGCGGTGATTACGAAATATTGTGGATTTTTTCCACTTTGAGAGGCTATAGCCAACTAGTTATTCACTTTTTATAATGTCAAACAGTTTTATAAAAGTAGGTAAGCCACAATGATATGAACAAAATTCAGTAAGTCATGGCACTGTAGAATTAAAACGTACCTATTTTTGAAATTAAAAATTTGTAAGTTGAAAGTTCTCAAAACTGTAATCCAGAGTTGAATATGCAAAAATATACAGGGTGTTGCATTTGAAATAAAAGGTTGGGGTCATTTTCGGGGAAACTTAGCTTTTAAAAGTATTACAACACATACAAAAATTAATTTGTGTACAGTTGGCCAAGAGGCCATGGATAACCTTGCATGTGGCTCAGAGATAAAATGCAATGCTCTTAATCGTATGGAGGGCAGTAAGCTCAAATTATAACCAGAGTTAGGTAGTACCACATCTCTGTTCATCAACTTCTTTTTATTTACGCATTCCTACTTGCAAAGTTATCCTCATAAAATAATATAAAATCCGATAGGGATATATTATTTTATGGTTATCCTTGGCCAGCTACACCAGTGCGGCGTCCTCTAACCCGGTATACCTTCTATAATTTTTTTAAATTCTGTTTTTACAATAAACTAAATAAATAATATTTTTTTATATTGTTAATTTCTAGATAACAGCATAAAATTTGAAGTCACAACCTTTTTTTTCTTTTGATTCAAAATCTTGTTACATTGATAACAATAAATTTTCAGCTTTGAATCATACACACAATTTACCGCATATCTACACTTACATAACTATTTATAAAATAAATCCAAATAATGACAAATACAATTCCATTTTCTTAATAACTTAGAAATTGAACGCTACAATCAAAATATACAACAATTTATTTAATAATAACTTAAAAAAAATATAGTACCATGTGTCCATACCTGTATTATCTATGGGGACGAACGCACGTGAACAAACAGAAACGAACAAAAAACAAATGCGAATGAACAAAAACGAACAGAAACGTAGGTACAGTCAGCGACTAATGTTTTCACCAGTCTTGTACCACTGTAACCCGCTTTACTGAAAAATATAACACATTTCTATATTTCATTTCATCTTGTTAACAGTGTTACCAACATACCTATATAAAACAATACGAACGACGTTGTGGTACCTCTTATATTTCTCAGAAAAACGTGCAGTGGTACCATACTGGTGAAAACATTTGTCGCTGACTGTACATGAACACTGATGAGTGATGAACAAACATTGCATACAAGGAATTATGAAATTTCAACGTTCTATGGGTTCCAACTAGGAGTGGACGATAGATATTGAAAAAAATATCGATATAATATTGATATTAAAAAAAATATAGATGCTAAAAAAATATATATATAGGGGCTAAAAAAAAGTGCCACAAACTTTGAGGAGTGAAAGTATGACCCAAAATATGACTAAGTTTTAATTAACGTGGGTCCGCAAATGGACGGTTTCGGAGTTACGAATAATGTACTGTACTAATTTATGAACAAACAGCAAAGGCAAAAAGTAAAATGAGATGTTCAAAGTGTCCTCCCTCCATTTCAAGGCAAGTAGCCTACGACATCTCTGCCGCATGGACATTCGAACTCTTTTGAAAACCCCCACAGCGGCTCGGATTTGGTGGTATCCCTGATCTACTTGTTGCTGCAGCTCATTGAGGTTGTTTACAGGCATATATCGTACATACTAACTATGTAGTATATGTTTACAGGCGTACAGTACACTAACGCTTTCAAATATCCCTAAAGAAAAAAATTAAGAAAATTGTGCACCACTGAATGTCAACCTGTATCGTGAACCTGTATGACCTATATCATTTGTCGACTACGATAAAAAAAAAAATAAGTGAAAAAATGCATAACTGTTAGAAAAGGAATAATCCTTTGTATCTCCGAAACCGTCCATTTGCGGACCGGACCCATGTTCATTAAAACTTTTCGTCATATTTTGGATCATACTTTCTGTTCTCAAAGTTTGTGACACTTTTTTTATCACCCTGTATAATACCAACAATCGATATATTGAGACGGATATGCAAATTTAAATATTGCTCACCTGTATTGGGCACAGTTCAACTGTATACCACTTTGTGTTTGGCAGTTGAGAAACAGAAATTTTTAGTTTTCTGTTATGTGTATGATGATTGATGAATATGATGATTGAGTGTAATGAAAGAAGAAGAAATTTGCACATTATCAGAATTCTTACTATACTGATGAGGAGCAATAACTCCGAAACATCGATGTATGTAACTGCATTGTTTCTTACTTGCAGCCTATGGGTGTTATCTTACTTTACCTGATATTAAAATTTAACCGCCTATTAGGTATAATATAAATATTGATATATAAGACAAAACTCCCAGTCCTAGTTTCAACTTTCTTTAATAATTTGTAGCGTCTACATCAGACGAACATGAACGATCATTTTCCTTTGAAATACCGACTTGCGATGAAACTTTGTTTTTTGGCATTTGTTCATATTCACAGAGCATCCATACTATATTCGTTCGCCATATACATTTATGTTTGTTCGTGTGCCTATCAGATGAGGATGGGACTTTAGAATCAAAATTATTTGAATAAATTCTACAATTAACATAGAGTACCTATGATAAAAAAAATCATAAGGGGTGTCTATGGAATTTATAAGGCATGTGCATTTTTGACACAGCACCGAATTACAATAAATATATAACCGAATATACAACTACATTTCCAAGTGAAACTGGTTTGGTTGAGCATATCATCCCCTCCCAGAACTGTTCATCGGCTTATGATGTAATTATTTCTTGATCATACTAGTACAGATGGATAAACAAAATTTACAATGCTTATTTGTAATTAAATATTAAATCATAATGTAATCATAAAATTTACTTATTATACTGTACACAATTTCAAAAAATAGACAATACAACTATCATAATCTCAAGTTTCAACAATATGTTATCTGTAATAATTATATATTTACAAATTTGTTTATTTTATACAACATTGTTAATTTTGCTTATTAATACGCTTTTTCAAAATTATCAACCTATACGACTTCTTCTCTGAACATGTCACTAAGTTTTACCTACAGGGCTACAGAGCTTTTACAGATAAATCTCATAACATTACTTATTGTAGAATAACTTCTGTATTACATCAATTGAAAATTATTTTTTAAATTTTATTAACTACAAAAAAAGAATTATTTTAAAATGCAGTTAGGACAATTGTTGTAGTGAAGGGTTCATACACTGCAAGTATAAAGTAAGGAATAACATTCCTAACATTCTTATTGTTGATTTCTCTCACAAATCAGAAGATATGTAAATTTTTAATACTAAATCGACACTTCCATATGTAAATTACAAGTGTATACCTGTGGAAACTGAAGAACATTAAATTTTTTAGTCGATTGTATTATAAAGTTTTTCCGTTCAAAATTTGAACGAAAATATCATTTTATCGTTCGAGAATGAAAAATATTATTCGGCCCGGAAAAAATCAGAAACAATCTTTGGTATGCTCTTTCATAAAATTATGTTTATGGCACCACTTCTAATGAAGCCCTGTTTGAGGCTTTCTGTACTCTGGAGAGCTACACACCCCGCAATCATTGCCACTTTAACATTTCAAAATATGAACTAATCTTACTGATCAAACGTCAATTTGACAGAACAAATGAAATTTGAAGGTAACTAGATTTATTTAATAATGACTTAATTTTTTATTCTCGTAATTTTTGGAATCAACTAACGAATGACACACGGATGAACCATAGGTTCTTATAACATAATAGTAATTAACGTTATAAATTCGGGAGGTGACTTATTAAAGTATAAGTTTAGAAGCTAGAAGGAGCCGAATCCAGAATTTCTAAACGAATACTTAATACTTTAATAATAACTTCACAAACATGTACCGTACAACGTTTCATTTCATTAATGTAAAATCAATTTGTTTTATTTGAATATTTATTTTCTTTTTATAAAATGTCAACCTCTAAAATTTAAATTCTGTCAATCAAACATCATGTGTTGGCTTTTTATTTTAAATCATATCATCCATTTTGTATTTTTTCGTTAGTTACAAACAAACAACTTTATTTCCTGGCCTTTTACTGTAATGTGCCATTTCCCGGACTTGAATTTTGAATTAATACCATAAAGTAGTATATAGCAAATAATATGAAATAAATAACTATTTTAGGCAACTGTAACAAAAAAAGTTGTATTGCGTATCTTGTAGCAAGGTAAAGTGTAGTAGGCATCTGTCAACAACTACTTGATGGCCGCATTTATATCAAGGCCGCGTTTATGTGACAAAAATGGATGCGGGCGAAAAAGTGGTGATTGATCGACGACAAAATTTCTAAAAAAAAATTAATTTATTAATAAAATATGTGATATTCGCCTAAAAAGCGTTGTTTGCACCTCTGCCAAAACTGCCTTTTCAACCTTGCCTGTTTTCTGGTCTCGGCATTGCCTTCACCAGAAAATCAGACTCCAACAAAAAAGATTAACTTTTTGACCTTGATACAAAAATAAGTATTTTAGGCACTGTAATAAAAACAGCTATTTTGAGTATCTTGCTGCAACTATAAAGTATTACTTTGTAGTAGGCAGCTGCAATGTCTATTTGATGGCCGCGTTTATCTTACGGAAATAATAATAATAATAATAATAATAATAATAATAATAATCTCTACACTACCCATATCCTGTTGCCAGGCCCCAGAAGCGCAATGCTTGTGCGGGGGGGAGGAAGGGGCTATTATTATTAAGCGGGCCCGCTTGCGTCTGCAGCCGACTTAGAGATGGAAAATGCGGCCGTGAAGTGAATGGTCGGAAAAGTAATGATCAACTGACGTGAAAATATCCAGAAAAATTAATTTTATAAAAATTTGTGATATTCTCCTAACAAATGTTGTTTGCATCTCTGCCAAAAGTTTTTTTTCGTCCTTACTCATTTTCAGAAAATCGAACTTGGACTTTTAATTTTTTGACCTTGATATAGAAAAGTGTAATTTGTATAAAAATATACCCATTCAGAAATAAAAAATGACGTTTGTCTACGTGTCCGCGAATTTTTTACAAAAATTAACAAAAAACTTTCAGAAAATTTATTCCTCCCTCTATAATTGCACTGTGAAATATTATAATAGATGGTTATTTTAAAATTTTAACTGTAAATAGACAGCATACATATTTTATACCAACACAGCTTAACTCTATTCTTACAGGATAACCTTGGCAAATTTTAAACGGAGCATTAAAATAACTGTATAAAATATGTTGTCGAACCATCTCGCCATGAGGGATCATCCACTATCTTAGCTCTGCATAACGGGCAAGTTTGTTCTCGATCAAACCATGTACTGACACAACTTTCACAAAAAATGTGACGACATTGAAGTAACACTGGAGAATCATATTCATCATGACATATAGGGCAATTGTTTCCTGCTGTTTGAATTTGATCTTTACTTGGTAATGAACCCAATGTCTATAAAAAATAAGAAATAGTACTATTGGATACGTGATGTTAAGCAATACGCCACCTGGACCGTGGTGGCTTTATTTGAATTGCTGTAAGTATGATGATTGAAAATTGCAACTGTGTAATACCATACAATTTCCAATTAAAAAATTAAGCAACAAGTAGAAATAACAGTTAGGCTATGGCTCCACTTGTCCAGAACCTTCAAAACCAATTCTTGTCTAAACTTATATTAAATTGACACAGAGGTTCCAAATTTGCAGCTGCGGCGCTGCGATCTTAAAACATGACCCCAATATTCTACATACCAAACTACTAGTACCATACGTATGTAAAACCATAAAAACGGCGTTATGTTACCTATTATATTTCTTAGAAAAGCAGGTTCAGTTTTATAATACTGGTGAAAACATTTGTCACTGACTGTACATTCCTAATTCTTAAAAATTGTAACTTACTACATTTTGCAGCAATTTCAAAATGCCAGTTTTGAACAGCCTTAATCGGCACATTAAATCGGTTCCTTTAGAAACCATGTAAGCAGCCGATAAGAACACTCCAACAATCTTTTCAGCACCCTGGTACGATTCCAGTAAATAATATAGCCATGGATGTATAGTTGCTAAACTTCGATATAACTGAGAAACTGCTTCAATGAACAAATATACTTTTCCCTAAAATTGTTTCAAATTAGCAATCAAAGTAATTTGATTAAATGTTACATATTACCCTTCTTTGAAATGGAATTATCCGTACAGGAAGCATAGTCAATATAATCTTAAAAATTATAGTGATTAGTTTAAGAATAAAATCTGTAAGACCTGCGGTCCACAGCAAGGCCCATACGGTAACAGGCTGTCTATATGGAGAAATGAATATAAGATTTAAATAAAGTTTTTCTTCTTCGAATACATAAGCAATGAATGCAAAACACGCTAGTATATACAATAACGCTACTAACAGTTTAGATAGACTTCTTCTAGCTTGTTTGGTAGCTTCTCTTTTGACAACAGAATTGGCATGCATAAAGGTTACAAAAAGTATGATCAAATTAAATATTCCTTCACAGTGATCATATAAACCTTTAGCTATTAAAATAAATAAAAATGGTAAATATTTTTGCAAAATTTCCAAAGATTGTTGTGCTTCTATTACATTGCGTAATGTTTCCGTAGAAGGCCCATCATTAGTATTGTTATTTGAATTGCCATTTCCATTCCCCGCAACTCCTTCATTATTCAATAAGCTAGCAGCTTGAAAATTTGAGTGGCCTATATTTGCATTCAAGTTACTATTTGCTTCATGCCGAACTGGCATTGTGTTTTCTAAATTTATAACAATACTATCACTAGGTTGATTTTGATTTGCATTGGGATGAAGTTCCGATGATGAGGGTCTACTATTTAAAAGACTTGAAATCGAAATGCCTCTTGCATTTACCATACGTGCTGTCTCAACATGTTGTTGAAACTCTCTTATTACATCGTTCAACAAACGAGTTCCTTCTACGGTTCGTCTTGGTAAACCTGGTCGTGCAGAATGAACATCTTCTGCATAATGTGTATGCGAAGAATACGTAGGTGGTGAAGTAGTAGGTATATGTGACATGTCACTATGAACATATGTATTAGTAAACGGATTTGAAATGTTATCACGATAATTATTAGAGGCCATTCTGTGGCAGCTTTTAAAACTGAAGTAGGAAAATACACTATAAGTTTCAAGAAGATAAATTTCAGGTTAGAATTTGTCCGAACATGATTGTTCTGTTTTCACCTACGAATTTGATAATACTGTGCGATAACTATCTAATTAGTCATAATCACTAATTCTACTTCAACAAATTTAAATAACTGTTGTTAAATTACTAATTTTATTGTTTTGTTCTGACTACTACAACTCACGTCAGTTGTAGTTACTAATTTTTACTGTTATTATTGGACATTGGTTATTACAGGCAGAACAATGTTCACTATCAAACTATTATCATTGTAACAACAATCGATTCGAAAGTTTTATTTTGCTTTTTACGAACAGTAATGTCATAGGTTAGGTTTATCTGTGGTTGAAAAATTGACATACAGTGTGGTTCGTTAGAAAAAGTATGTGAACGTATAAACAGTTGTTCATGAAAAGAGTAATATTTTCATATACAAGGTGTCCCACGGTTTGCATTTTATGGTATTGACACATCTGACACCATAATTAGATATTCCACTGACATTTGGTCACATATGACCAGTATGACCTTCCTAGGGAGCAGCAAAAGCGGATAGCGACAGCACTTCAGTGACCCAATAGCTGAACATATCCACTGGGTGCTCCACTGACTTTAGGTTAATTGCAGTTTGTGAATGTATTTTTCACAAGCCCAGTGGACTTGTGAATACGGGTGAATCCAGAATCCTGTAGTATACAGCACCAAAATAAATTTTATATTTAGATTAAAAATAGAGAAGAGGGACTTACAATTTATTTTATCAGAAGCTCTGAAGTCTAAATTGAAGAAAGGAAGATAGTCTTCTAGGACTTTTTTCAAAAAAATTAAATAAACCCCTGTGCCCCCCCCTATTTTTAAAATGCTTGGAAAAAATTAATGCAATTTAACGCGAATTGCTTAATAATGCAAAAAAATCACTCATTTGCAGTCCCTATGTATGATTCATTCAATATTCCCTTTTTACTTTCCCATACCACCACTGGTATGGGAAGTATTGATATCATGAAAATTTTCGAAATTGATATTTTCGCGGAAATACGTGTTTTGGACCTCCAGGAATTCAAAAAAGTGATTTAGAAAAAATGTCTGTCTGTGGGGGTGTATGCATAGTACCTAGTACGTTATGAGATCCGACATATAGAAAATGAGCGGCGTTATGAGATCCGTTTTCGTTGTGAGATCCGAACGGGTGAATCTCGTAACGTTTTCTCCGTACAAGCTCTTGTTAGGTGGTGTTAAGGTGTCCTAAGAAGACCTTGGTCGGATCTCGTTTCGAAGATATGTGTGTTCCTTTGTGTGGTCTCATGAACGTAATTATTCAATTGTTTCTTCCGCAAGAAGTGTCGAATTTGCATGTTATGAGATCCATTTGGATACTTATTGATCAACCGTGATCAACGTTGTAATTATGAGGTCCTTGCTAAACTGCACTTTAATAGATCTGAATTAGTGACATGCTGAAAGAATTAAAGTGGCTAACTGTATTAAAATTAGGCAAATTTTGTGCTCTAGTATTTATTTATAAAATAAAAAACGGACCGGATTACTTAACTGAGGTTGTAAGGTACAATAACAATGTACAACTAGGAATTGTGGCGATTTCCACTTAAACAATGAGGGAAAGACATTGTGTAAGAAGTCAATTTTTCACGAGGGTCTTTCGGAATTTAATTCGTTGCCTACGGATATTAAGCAAGCTGAATCCCTGAAAATGTTTAAAACCAATCACGGCGGGAATTCTCGGATATACGGATTCCTGGTAAATCGGTATAGGTACTTATTCGATTTGCTGTTTCGGTTTCGGCTTCCTATTGGCTGTGATACGATGGTAGGTATCTGTAGCAACCGAACATAACAATACCTAATTGATTTTTTTTATAAATTAATTTTTTCAAAAGTCAGACTGACATTTTGAGCATAATGAACTTAAAAATTCGTGATATAATCGTGACAAATATCATTCGATCACTTCCGTATATTCTAAATACTTTTCCCTCTTTCTATTCTCAATTTATTGATGTTACCAATTTCCATGACAACATCAATTTCGAATAGAAATCGCGAAAAGTATATTCGATTATATCACTCATATATTATAGACCAATAAGATTTAAGAATTTTTTAAAAATGAACCAATCACGGCGGGAATTCTCGGATATACCTTCTTGGTCTACCTGTATATTCGATTTGGTGCTTCGGCTTCCTATTGGCTGTGGGTATCTGTAGCAACCGTAAATAACAATAATTGATTTTTTTAATAAATCAATTTCAGACTGATATTTTGAGTTTGAAAATAGGTTAAATACCAAAATTAACTTTAAAATTCGTGATATAATCGTGACAAATATCATTCGATCACTTCCGTATATTCTAAATACTTTTCCCTCTATCTATTCTCAATTGATGCTGCCATTAGGAAATATCCCTCGAACAAAGTTCTCGGGAAATTTCCATGGCAACATCAATTTCGAATAGAATTAATCGGGAAAAGTATATTCGAACATACGAAAGCGCTCTTATGATATTACTACTGAGAATCTTCAAACAAAAAAAACAAAAACTTAGTTTTTTATTGAATTTTTTCTTAGCACAACTATAAAGTAGGTATTATAGAGCAAATCTGAATAGTATATCCTCCTAAACGTTTTGCGAAAATTCTTTACCAGACCAAATCTTATAGGTGATTAAAATATTAATGTTCCTTTTCTTCTGCTTGTAGTAAAATCACAACAAACGTTGTGACTGATTCAATTAGCTTGAGAAAAATATGTCAAAAAACTTACTTTATGGTAATAATATGTAGAAGCACTTACAGTTGTAATCAAGAAACGGTCAATATTAAATAAGCCACAAGCTGAAAACTTATGTTCAAGTAAATAAATGGACATTGCAAATCTGCTAATCTGAAAAAATGAATTCAATCAATAATATAATTATTCAAGTTTTGGTACCCTACCTGTTTCTTGTAAAGTGGTTCAATATTTAAAGATAATAAATTACAAACAAACGTTCCCGTAGCTTCCATCTGAAATAAAATTTCCATCAAGTTATTTTAACAAGAAAACATCGACTTACTTTTTCCTTACACCCATAGAAAGGGTTTATAATAAAAAAGATCCGAACAAATTGATGGGAAATAATAGATAATCTCATTAGTAGCTCAGGAAGTCCACTATGTTTCCCTTGAAGCAACAAAATTATGTAATAGAGAGTTCTAGTCAAACCAAGAAAAACGGAGACAACCACGATCTAAAATTGAAGGGAATATGAATTGCCGTTTAATGGTGAGACATTGAACATACCAAAATGCTTACTCCAAATAGATTATTTAGAATTTCGGCAGCAGTTAACAGTTTTTGGTAAGCCAGGCACAGCTCAGGAATATCCTTCACTGGAAATTGATTGTGCCTTAGAAATTGCATCAAAAATAAACGACAAGGATCAAGACGAAAACGAAAGTAACAATTCGGCGAGGAAGATAATGTGGAAATAAACGGGACAAGGAAAAAGGCGATTAGCAGTACGATGCAGAGAATGGTGAAATGGAAGGTAAAAATTACTAGGGATAAGAAGAAGGTGGAGGAGGGGGTTCGGAAGAAGAATAATCAAACAGGAATTTGAAAGAAGAGGTGAAAGAAAATGGTGAAGAAAACAATAAAAAGGGCGAGGGAGTGGAAGAGAATGATAGAAAAGAAGTTGATTAGAAAGCAGTGGTAGATGGAGCAAGGAAAACAAAGCAAGGATATTGATAACGGCAAAAGATGTCAAGGAAGCGAATGAGGACAAAACAACTAAATGTGGAAAATATGGAGGAACAGAAAGCCAGAATTCTTCGACACGGTAGATAAAATCCAATTAGTACATACCAAAATAACAAAGGCGGAGCGCGAAGAAGCAGTCGATCACCAATAAAGATCAAAAAGAACGCGCTTGACTAAAAACGTGTAGTGATTGGGCTTCACAATTTCAAGCCCGACGGTCAAGTTGTAAGAAAAGATTACTCCCACTTAAAAATGCGGAAAGGCAAAACGAAGAAAATCTGTCGGCCCCCCTAAGCAATACTAACCTCTATCATCAGAAATTGCTATTACCGACGATATTTTAGGTCTATAATCCATTCTTCTAACAGAAATAATATTCTTCAAACCAATTCCATTTTCTTTTTTAATTTTCCTACAGTCCATAAGTAAAATTTCGTTAAACCAAATAAACCTATTCTCCAAACAAGTTGCTAAATGACGTATCATGCATTGGGTCATTAAACCAACATAAATATTCATTATTAACGGATTATATCTTTCAATAACCACTTGAATTAAACCAATTGCATTTCCGATGAACAAATAATAAGCATACATTGAGGCAACGTAAACTGAAGCAGACGTGGAAAATAAAAATATTGGCAATAAAATCGAACTTTTTGTTGTAAACCTGATGGAGTAGGCGGCGATGGTATGATCTACCTATAAAGAGAAGATTATTGGATATCAAAAGGAATTCTTAAGTACAAAAATGTTTCGTTACGGAACTACAATCTGCAGGAGTTAAAATTGTTTATCTTCAGTTCCGGTTTAGGAAGCTGTAGTTCCGAAACAAAGCATTTTTTATAGGAACTTTTCTGCTTGTTTTGGTGTAAACTTTTCCAGACATCATTTACCTCGTTAAGACATTCAATGAAGTCAAACAATTGGGAAAATTTGTTTGCTATAATAAAAGTTCCAATAAAGGTGGCTAGGCAATATCCAGCTACGACAACCCATGTTGCTAGAACGTCAGTAAGAGTTACAATGTCAATTGTTCCTTTTCCTTTCGAAAGTGCATCACTGATTTCTCCATAAAGAAGAAAACCAACTGTAAATTTAAAATTTAGCTTCTCAATCATGTTTTACTCAATTTACTCACTTGTTACTAATCCGAATATGTAACTATATCCAGCGTACCATGGAGACCATTTTAGGAACAAACCAGAATGGGTGTTTTCCACTTTAAGTGGAAAAATTCCAAACAGTCTTAAAAAATATATCAATGGGTATAAATTGGCATGGAATTGTTTTGAAATGATAATTTTAGTTTTACAAGACATTTTGGTTGCGGAATTTTCCAGAAAACGATTAATCTCGTTAAAATATACTTAATAGGTACTGAGTGGATGGGATAATTTTCTTGATTTCTTAGACATTTCTTATAATTGTCAAAATCATAGCTTTGTTCCAGCAGTCAAACTTGATATACACTGATTAATGGTTTCCTTTTGTGGTTTCCTTGTACATTCCTATAATAACACTTGTATTATTGGATAAATTTAATATCAATTTGGAATAACCCAGTTATTTATAATTATTTGCTTATTCTGATAAGTAGTACCTATTGCGTAATCGTTTTGTATTGATTTATTTTTTATTAGCAAAGCATTACCTAAAATTTAATACGAGAGACCGGATTTGTATGCATTTGCATTATAACAAAAATTTGAGGAGTGGAGAATTTTTGTTCTAGAATTCATTGGAGATGGTAGCGCGGATCTTAATAGGGATGTTCTTAAATTTTTCGAACAAGTATCTCAGTTTGTTTTCAAGGGAGGTTTATCAATTGAATAAGAAAAGGTAGGGGAGGACTATACCTAACTGATTATCAGTATAATGCTCATGGTCTTACGTTCGTAACCGCGATAAATATTATTTTTGAATTTTTGTCTCACGATATATTTTCAAGGAAAGTATGTTAACTGAGTAAAATGAGGTATAAACCATAATATAGGGGTTTACGTACGATAACGCAGATGACCAATTTAAACTCTGATGACGCGTAATATGATCATGGTCTTCATCTTGAAGCCACTATACCTACTTATATACAGAGTGATGATAAAGTATCGCACAAAAATCATATTCTGGTTATTTAATGTTTTTGCGGAAAATCCTGAGACCCGTCGATTTTTGTTTTTAAATCTCCATTTAGACATATAATTTTCAACCCCCCACCCCTCAACCCCTAAGTGCTAGCAACCCCAACTTTAAAATTTTAAATAGAAAGATACCCTTTGTGATACCTCTTTTGATAGGTCTTTTTATTCTTAATATAAGCAAAAAAAGTTTTTCAAAATCGGTTGATAAATAACGGAGGTATTTAACAAAATGTAATCAAATGAAAATGTCAATATTCGACAAGAAACGGCTCAAACACGCCGTAAATGGTAACATTAAAAAGGGCACTTCCTGACCTAAAAGTGTGGTTTTGATCGCCCATTATTTCTACGCTGTGACGTCATAATTTTTTTTTAAATGTCAACCCCATTATTTACATTGATTACATTTTGTTAAATATCTCTGTTATTTTTCAACCGATTTTGAAAAACTTTTTTTTGTTATATTAAGAATAAAAAGACCTATCAAAAGAGGTATCACAAAGGGTATCTTTCCATTAAAATTTTTAAAGTTGGGGTTGCTATCACTTAGGGGCTGAGGGGTGGGGGGATTAAAATTACCTGCCTAAATGCCAATTTAAAAACAAAAATTGACTGGTCTCAGGATTTGTGCCATTATTTCTACGCTGTGACGTCATAATTTTTTGTTGAATGTCAACCCCATTTTTTACATTGATTACAGTTTGTTAAATATCTCCGTTATTTATCAATCGATTTTGAAAAACATTTTTTAGTTATATTAAGAATAAAAAGACCTATAAAAAGAGGTATCACAAAGGGTATCTTTCTATTTAAATTTTTAAAGTTGGGGTTGCTAGCACTTAGGGGTTGAGGGGTGGGGGGTTGAAAATTATATGTCTGAATGGCAATTTAAAAACAAAAATCGACGGGTCTCAGGATTTTCCGCAAAACCATTAACTAACCAGAATATGATTTTTGTGCGATACTTTATCATCACTCTGTATACATACTTTTTTACAAGTGCTGGTTAATTTTTGTTTGTATTTAATTTTCGTAATTGATTTATTTCAGAGTTCCTTGTGAATCACCTTGGTATTGTTTACTAACGTAATATGTACGCTTTGTTATCGAATTAAAAATTTGATTTACCAACCTACTTTAATTTTTTTTTATATTTACTTAATAGATTTTGAAAACTATAATTAGTTAGTTAGTCAATAACAAAAATGTTTCGTAGAAGTGGTAGAACCAAAGTATTGATCTCTGAGAACATAAAAACAAATGTTTCTAAAATCTGAATATTAACAGATCTGGATGTTCTTATAATAAATTTATTGTCACAGTGGCGGCTGGTGCCAAGGGGCACAGGGGCACGTGCCCGCAGCATAAATATCGAAATCTCACTTTTTTTCTAACTCATAAGTATCTACTCTAATATAGGTTGTAATTAAATTTTAAAATATCCGTAATGCAATGTATAGCATTAGCAATTTACATCTTCGAAATAGTATCTTCCATGTCGTCATAGCGCCCTATAGCATGAAACGGGCATAGCTGTGTTGTGACCCTTACGACGTAGTATTCAATTTGTATAGCGGATGTCAAATTTACAAGGAGTTTTGAAAGTGGGCACGATTCCCGGCAGCCCTCGTCAATTTTCGGTAGCAAGCTTGGAATGTGCGTCAACGTGCCACTTAAAGCGCTTCGCCAGGTTGATTTCAACAAAATTGCAAAAAGTGAACGTTTCACGAATATTTTTTAAATTATACTTATCGCTTTGTTATTACAAACTTTAATCTTTCATTGTAAAAATTTTGACATTTTCAGGCATTTTAAACCTTGTCAGATGATCGCGTCTAATAAGCCTCCGAAAAAAAATTCGTTTGCGACACCATTTTTGTTCCCTTTCACTCATCTGTTATCGGGCCCCCCAAATTTTGGTCACGGGCCCCCACTGTTTATCGACAAAGTGTTTTTTTATATTTGGTCATTTTTTTTCAAATTTAATACCTAATTCAAAAACTTTGACTTGTCTATGAAAACATTTAATTTGCAATTTGTAGTATCTGCGACCGGGGCCACAGCCCACATAACTACTTTTGGACCAATCCAGCCTAGTACAACTCTATATGCATGAGCCCCGAGCCAATAATTGAACATTAAGAATTTTCCATTGAAATCCCTATGTTGCGTCGCTCAAGTCACCACCCGGTATAATTACAATATCACAAAAACCTGGATAGGTAGTATGGTAGTAGTACGTAAATCTATCATCTGTGGGTAGTATACGCACCAAAGTTTATAATTGGGTATGCATAATGCTTTATGCCCTCCTAGGAGTCCATTCTTTGGAGACCCTTACACCACTTGTTGTTGTCATGAAACATTTACTTGAAGAAGTACTTGTGGTTTCAGTTTGATTTCTGCTAAACAGTTTAATTTATTAAACTTTGTATAATTTAGATATTATTATTTTTTTCTATAGCAGATGTTAAAGTGTGCTTTGTTCGACTAAAAATAGTTGACCAAGTATTACTTTAACCGCAAGGGTAGATAAAGTAACACTTTAACCGCAAGGATAGATAAAGTAGTTTAATTTTCTGGAAACTCCATGGAAACCGAATGGAAACCTTTGCTACTGAGATTTTCGGGTTTAATATAATATAATTCTAAATTGTTTTTTTTACAAATTTTTCTTATTTTTTTATCATCTGCTATAGAAAAAAATAGAATTTTATACACGACGATAAAATTTAATTATCGACTCGCGAAAATTAACACTTTCCGCTTGTCGATAAAATATAATTTTATACTGTAAAAAATAACTATTACGCTATGAAGGACGTTCACCTTACATAAATAAAAGAAAATAGGAAAATCAGTACACTCTTACGTATGTAAACTTTTTATTAAAGAAAAATATTGCCAAGATATTTCTTCCCGTACAATTTTTATCTACAATAATTTTACGGCAAATATTGGTACTAGTTGTAAACTGGAGCGGACTGGTGGAATTCTTATTTATATCCTGTAATTCATCAGTTACTGTTACTATAGCTCATCTTTCATTCTCATAAGGTTTTCGTTTTCGCGAATTGGCAATGAACGCCAAAATTCAGTAGGTGCTATTTCGTTTTTGAAAACCATCTTAATGTCATCCGGTTTATGAATGTATAAATATCCAAAATCATTTGAATTTGCAACTGGCTTCCATTCAATGCCTTTTACCTTTGGAATTCTATAAACACAAATGTAAGTAACATGCTGCGAATTCAAGAATAATTAGGTACTGTGTTTAACATACCCATTCCTTGCAAACGAGGTTACAATATCTAATAACAAATTCTTAATTAATTCATCAGTTTGTATCAATTTCTCCTTTTTAATTGTAGTTTCGAATAGCGTTGTATAATGAAGAAGAAAACCGTCCTCACCATGACCAACACCTGTAAACATATTGCACACATTCACTTTTTTCAGTACTACTTACAGTAGAATAATTCTGTTACCAGATTACATATAGGTACAGGAAAAAGGCAAAGAGGTAAAATGGTTTCATGCTTAGCGTGCAGTATGAACGGTATAGGGCGATGCTTTTTAATTTGGATACATTGATTAAATCTTCAGAGGATTAAATAAAAATTTAATCCCTCAGGGATTAAAAGTGACACTTTAGTGCTTCATTTAGTCCCCATTTAGTGCATAAAAAAATTCTACCCCGGACACTATATTTAATGGATTTTGTTATTTGTACAGCAGTGTACTATACCGACGCTCTAGTCTGAGAGTTATCGTTGGTCACTAGTTTACGTCGGTCCAGTTTACAATTGGTAGGTTTTAAAATGAGAATATTAATAATGGAGGTAATCCAATTTCAAATAGTACAAGAATACCATCTGGTACTGGTACCTTCCATATATACCTACCATAAGATGTGTTTGCTTTGAAAACGCTACTCAGGGTTTGCTCTCCTTTATATCCATAAATGTAAGAATAAACAGGCGATTTAGATACTTTTGCCTGCATTCGTGCAGCTATTTGAAAATCCAGTATAAAGTATCTATCTCCGAGAAGCTGAAATATACATTATTTACATTTTTATACGGCATGCCACTTTTAAGTTGACCACAGTTTACCATTGGTAACTTTGTTACCTTTGGGGATGGAAAGTTGGTAACCGAGAAAACTTTTTATTTTTAAATAGAACACTCTGATTAAACTGAAGATTGACAGAATCGATAATACACAGTTCCTAGAAAGTACAAGAAGGATAAACTGATCCACAAAAGCAAACAGCTGTGGGCGTGGCGCTATGGACATCATCACGTAACAGCAAGGTTGTTTACTTGCCACTTTTCTTTATTTTATGAAGTGACCAATTACCGCGCTCCCTTTTCCACGCGCATACACACAAAATACTAGTTCGAGTTATATGTCTGTCCTTTTCAATCTTCTTTGCATCAATTTCAAAGCGGTATATATGTCGTAGGCTAATTATGAATTCAGTCGTTTTATAAAAAGCCTAGTCGTTTTCTAAAGGACTGGGCTAATTGTAAAATGATGAATAAATTGAAAACGTTTCTAATTCGACTGAGAATGTTAGGCGTTTTATAAAACGCCGAATAGCTTTCAGTCTTATTGTAAACGGTTTTTCTATTTTGTGTGTTTTAGAATATGACTGGTTAAATGCAGTCGTTTTGTAAAAGAGTGAAAAGTTGTTAGGCGTTTTATAAAATATTTATATTAGATACTACTTGATGGTATAGTATCCCAAACAAAGACAAAATAATTATAAAAAAAAGAATGTGACATTCATGAATTCCATAGTTACTAAACTAAAAACTGTCGAAAAACACTGTTAATTTGTTTATTTACAAACTGACAAACTATAATATTTTTCACTGGACAATCCGCCTAACTCCATAGCAGTCGTTTTATAATACGCCTAAATATGTCCTATTTATTCTAGGCGCATTGTAAAAATTATCATGCGCACGTTCATTTTCCAATAAGACTGAAAGCTATTCGGCGTTTTATAAAACGCCTAACATTCTCGGTCGAATTATAAACGTTTTCAATTTATTCATCATTTTACAATTAGCCCAGTCCTTTAGAAAACGACTAGGCTTTTTATAAAACGACTGAATTCATAATTAGCCTACGACATATATACTCCATCCAGTGTATGCTCGAAGGGTGGAGACCCACATACCTACGCTTGTTCATTTGAGTTTTTTAAACTTCCGTTTGCTCGTAGATAAAAAATTTCAAGCCGCGAAAACGTCCAAAGGTAACAATGGTGGACAAGTTAAAATTGGCATCCTGTATATGACTATTTTTTTTTTCTAAAATCGGTGAAAAAATATACCTTTATAAATCTCTGAATGTTAATAGGTGATAATGATAACTTCTGATTGTCTAAATAAAATTCTTTAATCCTTTGCGCTACCACAGCTTTATTTGAATTAGAAACTGTGTAGTTATATTCCAGTATATATGGTAATAGTGCATTCCATCGTTTTTCAATATTATTCAGTTTGTCAAGTACAGCTGAAAATTAAAATTCTCTTAAATAAATAATAATTTAAAATTATAATTACGTACACATATCTATATCCATCAGTAAGTATAGTAGTAGGTACTAATAGGGTTTACGTGTTAGATTGTTTGGTGTATACCTATGTTAGGGCCGTGGTTAGAGTGAAAAGCGAGAAAGTCGGTCAAGGATAAGGTTGCACATGGTTCAGGTGTACGCATTGGTCAAAGTGACAGGGTGAGCCCTAAGGGTGAGCCGGTAAAGCTCCTTGGGTAGAGCTCAGTTGTTTCGTGCACCGGCAGGAAATAACATCCGGTACAATTTATCAAAAATTATATGCAATGGAGTTTCAGTCGAAAGTTAAATGAGGAAAGAGTGTAAGGTGGTGAGCCAACATTCAGTCATGATACGTATTCCATCTAATCTGTTTAGGATAGTTAAGTTGGCCCTGGTTTAGTTCCTGTTTCGATATAGCAGATAGGTAGTAGTACATAGCTAATGGTGGATCTTCATGTGTGGTCCCTTATGCCACTTGTATGTATCTTCTTAATAATAATCTAATGTCAAGTCACTGATGTTCTTTATATTCTTCATTATTAAACATGACGCTGCGAAAATTTTTCTGATTTCGGTCGAAACGAAAATTATATGCTGAAGTTTGCTGGCAACACTCGGAAGGAAGGCCTGCAAGGTGGAGGAGTGGAAGTTTTGGAGGACTGCATTTGAAGATTATCTGGTAAAAACTGGACAACATGAAGCTGTTGACAAAGTAAAAATTTCAGTTTTGAGAAACATTATGGGGACGAACTCTGCTAGAATTATGTCAACATTTACAATCCCCGCTGGCCAAGAAAATGAGTTGACTATATATAATGTTTTTTAACCGAATGTAAACCAACTGGTCAAATCGTGCAATTATAATTTCGTTGACCCATCTAAGTGATTAGAACTCGAGTTGTATCTTGTATCGCCTCAGATAAAATAACTCAGAGCAACGACAATCGAATAAATGTAAACGATACCCCAGTATCTACAGAAATTCCCGACTCAGGTACCTTCCATAATAGCAATACAATTAGTCTCGTGTTGGACGGAGAATTAAATCAGTAAACAGGCTTGACCTATAAGGTTACAGTTATGGATTCGAACCCACAGATACAATCTAAAGACAAAAGCTCAATCTGCCCTGCAAAGTCGGACAAAATTACGACAAAAAAACTATCGTCGAAGAAATATGAAGAAACATACAGCAATGAAGATGATACGAGACAAAACTCCAAAACGAATTGTGGAGTGACTCCCTTAGTAATAAAGGAAAACATTCTTAACTACTAAAAATGATTTGAATGGCGTGTATAATTACCGAAGAGGATCGGTAATCCTAATAAAATTGTACCTATAACAATAAGAATTTTGTTAGCGGAAATATCAAGACATCCGAAAATGTCTTAATGAAACTACGGGATATTAGGTTGAAGCGCTAGTGTTAGGATGTATGTATGTAGGTACTTACTAATAACAGGAAATATGCCCTCATCTTTAGCCACAGAAGTAATCCAAGGAACATCAGCAATATTTCCATTGTTCAGCAGTTTGTACGGATGATCAGTTAAAAATGCTGTGTCTGATTGTTTTTCAATAACTGGAGCGAAAGGTGCAAGGGGAAAATCATAATACTCAAAGAACTTTTCAGTGTGTTGAACTAAATGCCTTGCAGATCTTCGTTGCAAGCATTTAACAAACTCTGTAGTTGATGGATGATCACATCCTGCTAAAGATGCCAGTTTTCTTGCTTTCTTTAGTGGGGCTTCTTGAAGCGCCCATGGTACTAATGCAGTTCCGCTTTGTGATATCCCACGATGAAACAATCCTAATAACAAGACACAATAAAAAAAATTATAAAATTATTTCTCATTTTACTGTTAACTAATGTAAATTCGTTTTAAGGTAATACCTTTAGAAAGAGTAGAGAAATAATGTAAATGTACAGCTGCTCCGCCTGCTGATAATCCTAATAATGTAACTGACCTAGGGTTACCCCCAAACTGCTCTATGTGTTTCTGAACCCATTTTAGAGCTAAAACTTGATCCTTCATTCCACTGTTTCCCGAAACTACATTATCTTCGGTGCTTAAGAAACCTGAAAGTTTGCATACATTCCTTATTGTAATTATTAATAAATATTTGCAAAGGATTGAGACACTTACCTAGCAAGCCAAGTCGATAATTTATATTTACGTATACAATGTCCCTATCCATTAAATATTCAGGACCACCCATCGCTGGATTAGCGAACATGAATGCCCCTCCATGAATATAAACTATAACATCTAAACTTTCAGATGGTATAGGGTCCTTTCTTGGGACATACACATTAAGGTATAAGCAATCTTCATTACCTAAAAGCACATGATCTCTGTACCACCTGCACCGCATCGATCACCCCTCAAATACTTAAATAATGGGTGGTATGCATAAAAAGTAGTAGGTACCTGCTGTACTGCTAATGGTTCAAGTATCCATTTCGCAAGTAAAGTGTCTACTACACTAACGAAGCATTTACTGCGCACAAGTAGTATTTATTACTATGTACGATATACATAGAAGAAGATACTTCACCTGAAAAGTATCTACTTCATTATTTCATAGTATCTCCTATAAATGATATGGTTAGTAGTATTTACTTCGGTTTAAGTGAAGTTGGTGTATGAGCAACTTCGGGGGCCGCAAATTAAGAATATAAATTCAAAGAAATGGCGGCTTTTATGAATTTGGGCTCTAGGAAAATATACAATGAGAGAAGAAGATACAACGACGATGTATATCATCATCATCATCTCATCATCATCAATATTGCACATACAGCTAACCGAAGTCTCTCCCAGGTATATTCTGCTATACCAGCCACTCAGAGCGACTCACCGCAAGGTAGCGGGGCGTCGATCCAATAGCGTCGCAAGCAGCTTACCCCAAGCCTACCATATGCCAATAGGAGGGGGGTTAGTGGGAAAAAGTGAGCGGCCGGGATGGGTGTGGTGTCACAGAGCCAGCAATTCCCCACACGATACGGCTGTTGTAACACCGAGGTAGTTAGTAGGTTGTAGCCCTAATGGGAGTTAGCGACACAGCCACACATGTTAGTTGTGTATAAATATAAATATAATATAATAATGTAATAATAAATATAATATATAATAAAATATAAATATCAAATAAAATATCGACTTCGTCTATTCGTTCTCTTTTTTCCCTGACCCTTGCTCCTCGAACATTCCAGGTTGCGATCGCTAGACTCCTTGGGTTGTGCGGAAGACGGGGTGGGGTTGCTGTTGGTGTGGACAGCGACAGGTGATATTGGCCCGGGAGAGCTGAGGTTGTACCTCGTTCGATCTCTTCGACGCTCCTTTCTACAGACAATGGAATGATGGTGCTAGCTTCTGGTAGTACTATGACCTCTCCTAAGCCTCCTGGGCTGTTTCGTCTGCGACCCTCCGTAGTTCTGATGCTGTCGTAGTGGTTTCTCTTTCCGTTTCCTGCTGATCGGTACGCTATTTTCAATACACGGCCATTTGCTTGTGGGAGGTTAGGTTCGTGACACGAGGTAGGCCTGTCTTCGCAGTGTACTTCAATTGTTGCCTCTAGGATAACTGCGGTCCAAGCTCCAAGGGGATGATCTAGATGCTCATATCGGGGGTGTAACTCGGCGATATTGTCCATGATTTGAATTTGGTACTGTTGTAAAATGCTTCTCAGATGTGTGGCAACCCTTGCCCGAAGGATCCTCGCTTCGTTCCTTAGCTGTTCGTGTGTCAGCGCCCCTTCGGAAAATTGGTCTGCCAGAGCAATCTTCCTAACCGTCAACTTCAGAGAACGGGTATGCACTGTTGTTACGGTGCAAACCCTTATTTTGTACACGTAAACAATAAAATGCTGACGGCTGTCTCAATGGAGATTGGGGTGGGTTATTAATTCGCGATTTAAGGGGGTTCTTAAGGGCGGAACGATAACTTACTCAAGGAGTGTTAAAAAGGGCGCCACCTATTTTTCTGTAAGCCCTAAGGCGTTGAGAGTGAAAAATAGGAAAATCCTCGGAGGTGTGTAATCGCAGGCCTCGAGATAAACAGTCGGACTGCACCTGTTGACCTACTAACGTACCTGTAACAGACAAGCGACTAGGGTGGGTTTGGGAGGAGGTCATTAAATTACTTTCCAATCAAAATGCGTTACTTTCAAACTATTTAACTTTTAATTATTGACTTGCAATAAGAAAAGGGGTGACATAACATATTTACACAGAATCTCCCTCAATAATGAGGAGAGATGACATAAACATATTTATACAGAACCTATAAATATGACGTGCCATGATTTTCAAATTTTACAGCATTTGTCACAAACTTTGATAATTAGTTGACATAAATTAGTGGATTTCTGTAAATGACAACTAATTTAACAAAATTTTGACAAATACTGTAAAATTTGAAAATCATGGCACGCCATATTTAAAAATCGCAAAATTTTAAATCGCTATTTTAAAATAAATACAGCACATTTAATTTTATTATTAGCGCCATTCGAAGCACAATAATTTTAATTTTACCTTTCAATTAATACCATTACCATTCCTGTAAGTTGAATTGGCGAGCAGGAATCAGCAGAAACGTTCAATACAATGTTTAAATCCCTATGTAGGTACACCTTTGAGACCGGCCACCCGGTATAAAAGAAAATGTTAGGTAGTAAATTATTTCTCGAGAAGCATCAGCAGGTACTACTTTTTATGCATACCACCCAATAAGTTTACGTACGTAGGTGGTACGTACGTATTTTGGAATACACTGGAATTGGTCCCTAGATTTGTTACAAATAATGAGGTCATTCTTATTAATATCCATAGGCGCCGACTTTTCAAAATCATTATGGGGGCACAAATAATAGCCGAATGTTTAAAATGTTTGATCTCTGGCCATGGGGGGGGGGGTCGCACTTAAAACTTAAAATAAAGATTGAAATTTCAAAAATACCTTTCTATATCCGCTTGCTTTTCCTGCATCTGATTTTTCTTTAGAAGAAGGTTAAAATTGCCAAGTAATTTATATAAAATGTTTTTCATGCAGTTATTCTTAAAGTCCATGGTGTTGAACAAAATGGTCTTAGTAAAGGATTTCCTTCTTCTTGCAGTAACTTAAAAATTTTCTTTTATAAAATTGATTGTATCTTTAGTTAACGATACAACATCACGGACACTTTCGATTTTATGTAGCCAGTCTTGCACTACTAAATTTATCCGGTTTAAAACAGAAAAATGAATTATTAAATTTGAAAAAAAATATTTTTAATTTTTGTTAAAAAAAAATTGCTAGAAATTACTGAAAGTGGAAGCTTTAAGTAAAGGTGAGGAGGTTTTCCAAGAAACACCATAATATTTTAATATTCTATTGAAAGGAACGTGAAGCTCAAGACTTTACAAGCGATTTGCACATTGCGGAATACTGTGTTGGGCGCCGACTGCATTAGTGGGCTAGCTACCTGGGTTACACCATAGATACAAATTCCATAAATTTCTTTAGACATAATTTCATATATTGAACATATTTTTGTAGATGTACCACAAACTTTGAAAGGGAAACGTTATATTCACTGATTTGTTTATGGGGGCTGCGCCCCCATAACATTATCATTAAGAGGGCACGAGCCCCGGTGCCCCCACGGAGTCGGCGCCTATGTTAATATCATCAATTACATATTGCAAAATGAGTTGGGTTTGGGAATCGTTCAATTCATCAATCTTCACAACAATTCTTTTAAATAATGGACGCGATTTTCAAATGCAGACGATCAATTTTTGCGTTTTTTTCTTGAAATGAAAACTAATGCAATATCCGGATTCAGTATTTCTGATTATGCAAAAAGCTTCTGAAGCTGAACTTGAATACTTATCGATATTTATCGATATTCGATATACCGATATTAAAATTGTATCGATATTTATCGATATATCGCCCAGCCCTAGATATGAGTATCGTAACGGTACGAGATGGGAAACTTGTTTAGAGGCCGTTAGGCCAAGTTAGACTATACCCATCGAATATCATAATATGAGAGTTACGATAAGAATATTGTACAACGTTTTATCTACTTTCGTAAAGTAGAATATTAAATATTTTCATGACTTTTTCTATATTTCTTCAAACAAGAGTAGGCTAATTCAGTTTACACCGAAATGACGTTTGTTTGTCAATTAAGTCTTATTTGACGTTATTGGAAATAGGTACCTAAGTATATTAGGACACTAATGTCGTAATGAAATTTATAACGACACTATAGTACTACGAATCGTTTTTTGTTTGTTGTTGACTGTTACTTTATGAAAGCAGATAAAAATTATTATACACGTTCTTGTCTTCCGTTTTAATAATAATAGTGTTAGATACTTAGGGATACTTAGGGTACTTACCAATTACTTCAAGTTTCCGTGTGTTGAATTGTATACACTCATATTCTGTCGTAGCATCCCAGATTCCTAACCAAGGCTCTACATTTTGGGGATCCTATCAATTAATATTAATAGTGGGTGTATAGTATTGTATCTATTTATTTGCATGCAATAATACAGGGTGTTCCATAACCTATTAATAAGCGACGGGTAGCGATCTTTCTTCTTGCCTCTTTGCTACATATGGTGGTCTAAAAATGAATTACATCTAGTTACCTGTGAAATTTTTATGTGCCACTATTTTATAGATTGGTATTGCTTTATCCAGAACTGTCGTTAACTAATTGTCAATAAAAAAATATTCACTTCAAATAGCTTTAATTATAAAATATTTATTAATACTACAATACAAAATGTAGACAGTGCAAGAAAACAGTTTTTATTATTGAGGCATATTTTTGATCAGGAAAGCGTATAAATGGAGAATGACAGTATTTTTCCGTCTAGTAGCCCTGTGCATTTGTATCGATAATTCGAATAAATTATCGAATAATTCGATATATCGAATAACGATATTGAAAATATTTTTGTGTGCAACTGTCAAAAAAAGGTCACTTTTTTTGTTTGATTTTGAGTCGTGAAGTAGCACATTTGTTTATAGTAAAATAAAACCTTGACAACGTAAAAAAAGCCCTGACAACGTAAAAAAAAGACTTTTTTTTACCGGCCGACAAAGACTTTTTTTTACGGGTCATGATCTTGAATGAAATTAGCTTTTAATTTTATGTAAAGATTCGATCGAAACTTTAATTTTGGTAATTTTTCACAGTTGCACACAAAATTTTGTATGCCACATGGCCGTGAACTATCTTTTTTTTATTCGAATGATTATTTGGCTCGGCCTTCGCCTCGCCAAATAATATTCATTCTAATAAAAAAAAGTGCTACTTCACGGCCTTGTAACATAAATAACTATTATTAGATAGGTATATCGAATAAATGTTTATTCAAATAAATTTATTCGAATACATTTATTCGAATAATTAATTCACATAATTTTATTCGAATAGTTTTATTCGAATAATTTTATTCGAATAAATTATTCGAATTATACGATAGTTATTCGATATATCCAATTTATTCGTTATTCGATACCTCCTTTTTCGGATATCGACCAGGGCTACCGTCTAGCTAATCACAGTAGCGTGCGAAAGCGGCACATTGGTACCTTTGTATTGGAAATTCAAAGCACAGAAAAGAATTGCAAACTTCCCAACGACTGAATTGTATTGTATTAATGTTATTTACATAGAATTTCACTTTTTTTTAGAATTTCAGCATATCCACATTTCTACACATAAAAATATGAGAATGTAACAAAATTTACGAAAAAACTATAATCACGTTGAACTAATTAAACACTTCTTAAATTTTTTGCATCATAAATAAAATCATCCTGCATGAATGGCAATCTATATTTGATTTTAATGGTAAGCAACTAAGCATTCACCATTGAAGTTTGTAACTTAATATTGAGAAGATTTGGACTCGCAAATTTTTAAAATTACAACATGCTTGTTTGTATTCAGCGTATATTCAGAAAAACCTGCAGTACCTATCGATGACCAGTAGGTTATGGGACTGTTGGAAAGGTTGGATGTAATATATCGTTTTACGAATATCAAAAGCTAAATATCATATATAAATAATAAATATTAAATAAAATATCGATTTCAACGGGAAATAATAAGATTTATTCGCTTTATACGTATTTCGGCATCATTGTGCCATTGTCAAAAGCTATTATAAAATATTATAACAAATGCAAAAATATAGTAACTCCTTGATTCTATTATTTTAACACTGCGTGAAGCAGCTGGCCCCAGTCAACCCGTCGGAGGTCAGTCGCTTATCAGTGTTTTAAAAAGATATTTATTCCAAAATCTTCAGTAAAGGAGAATCTAAGAGATCAATTTGCTCATTCATTAAAGGTATGTTGTTTTTTGTGTGTTTATAAATTTCAAAAGCTTCTAAAATGTTTAATTTATTTTTGTTATCAGAAAAGTGTAAAAATTTAATTGTATTATTAGATGTTAATGTGTGATTTTGTTCTAACAAATGTTTAGCAAAATTTGATTTATGTGCATGTTTATATTTGTAACAACGGATATGTTCTTTTTGCCTAATACTGAAATTTCTAATTGTTTGACCTATATATACTGAATCACAATGTGAACAATTTAATTTATAAATACCTGATTTTAGCAAATCATTAATTTTGTCTTTAGCATTGAAAAGAGAGTATAATATATACTGAATCACAATGTGAACAATTTAATTTATAAATACCTGATTTTAGCAAATCATTAATTTTGTCTTTTCAATGCTAAAGACAAAATTAATGATTTGCTAAAATCAGGTATTTATAAATTAAATTGTTCACATTGTGATTCAGTATATATAGGTCAAACAATTAGAAATTTCAGTATTAGGCAAAAAGAACATATCCGTTGTTACAAATATAAACATGCACATAAATCAAATTTTGCTAAACATTTGTTAGAACAAAATCACACATTAACATCTAATAATACAATTAAATTTTTACACTTTTCTGATAACAAAAATAAATTAAACATTTTAGAAGCTTTTGAAATTTATAAACACACAAAAAACAACATACCTTTAATGAATGAGCAAATTGATCTCTTAGATTCTCCTTTACTGAAGATTTTGGAATAAATATCTTTTTAAAACACTGATAAGCGACTGACCTCCGACGGGTTGACTGGGGCCAGCTGCTTCACGCAGTGTTAAAATAATAGAATCAAGGAGTTACTATATTTTTGCATAATATTTTATAATAGCTTTTGACAATGGCACAATGATGCCGAAATACGTATAAAGCGAATAAATCTTATTATTTCCCGTTGAAATCGATATTTTATTTAATATTTATTATTTATATAATCATGGATTTCAACAAAGTGACGCTTGAGAATGTCAATAAATATCATATTTTTAAGATTAATGTATATAGTTAAATTTGTATTAGTACCGGACAAATTATTAAAATACCTACCATAAATCGTAAGTCGCCCACAGGAGCCTTTGCATACGGAATTCCTTCAAAAGCGGAGAACGTTCGACCGCCGTAAGAACGTTTATAATGTCCCCTGATTAGTCCTAACGACGTTTCTATAGTAGGTGGTTCATGTTCCAGTGAATAAGCTGAAATAGTAAGAATATACAGTGAAGTTCATTTATTGTGCAATATAGCCATACTGCAAGTTAAATGGTCCCCCCACTTTATCATTGGAATATATAGTAGACACTGCTATTACTCTTGCCCTTGCTTACTGATTTTGATTATTGTTTGTTAAATTGCACAGTGTTTTTTTTAGTTTTTAATAAAGAAGAAGATTTAAAACTAACCATTTATTGAAAACATGATTTATACTTACAGACGAAAAAAAAATAGAAATATGTATACTGTATCACTCCGGATTATCGGATTATAATGTTAGAAATCATTTTATTGGAACAACATGAAAACAAATCAACGTAAAACAGTAATACATGAATTTGTACACATTTCTATATTTTCTTGGTCTGTATAAATGATGTTTTCAATAAATCGGTGGTTTTCAATCTTGTTCTGTATTAAATATTAAAAAAAAAACAAATTTAACAGGTGACAAACAATAATTAAAATCAGTAAGCAGGCGCAAAACCCGATAGCAATGTATAATGGGTTACCTATATTCCGATGATACAGTGGGCAGACCATTTAACTATGCAACAATATGCCTATGAAACCAGATTAGAAGAATTATTGTGCACCAGTTTTTTTTTCAAAATACGCCTGCAACTGTAAAAACTGTGTTAGAGGGGGTACATGAAGATGAAGACTGAGGGTTACCAAACTTTTCACAAATCAATCTAAAATTGGATATTAATTGACGCATGATTGTATTATGAAAAAAAGGGAAACCATAGGCCATAGGTATAGGTAGGTACTACCTACTTTATACCTGAAATTCGGAAATACAGAGAACATAATTATGCACTTATATTTCTTGGTGAATTATGGATAAACATTCATAGGGGACAGCGTTGATAAAAAATGGCGGGACATTTCAATAAAATCCTTCAGGCAAGCATTCGTCCAAGGATTATCGCATGGATTTATTAATGGAGCAGAGCTAATTGTTTGCGGTTTGCCAAAAGAAAATAGGCATGACTACCACGATGAAATGAAGATGAAGATTCTGTAATTGCAAATATTCCTGAGAAGAGAGTGGTCGTGATGGATAACGCGTTCTATATTAATTTATTTTATTAAATTAAAGTTAAAACTGGTGAGTAGCAGGTAAAGAGAATAACATTTGTAGGCAACCAAACAATATGATAGGGTTGGTCACGTTCCACGTTTAAAATTTATCAGGGAGTGTTTTAAAAATGTGTAAGAAGAAGAAAAAACTTTAACAAAATTAGTTACAGTGACAACCGTGAGCTTGAGGCCAGAGGTCCATTTGTCACTTAGACCTAGTCAGCCATTACATCTCAAGCTTTTTTTTTTAGCACAAGCACAATTGAAAACTACGTTTTTTAATGCGTCTGGGCGAAGGGTGATGCAGGGGTACGAATACAAAATGTGTGAAACAAACAACTGATAGGTACTACCTATTAATTAATATTGTATTTGCAGTGCAACAAAATGTTAAAATGTTAATTCTTTAGCATGAAATTTTACATGAATTCAGAATTCATGTTGATTAATGAAATCTCAATCGATTGCTGTGGCTTGTACCACTTACACTAACTTTCTCTTAAAATAAAACATGTAGGTTTAACTGATATTTACCATGTATTTGCAGCAGCACAATTATTGTGAAGACGTGTAACATATTTTACCACGTTTAGCTGAGCACTGTATTTAAGTTTGGTTACCAATTAATTTATTATAACGAATGCTTTATTCATTTTACTCATAAAACAGTTTGATTTTCGATGTAGTTGTATATAGTACCACAGCTATTAAAATAATATAGCAATGACCTTCTGTATCAAGGACTTCTACTTAGGTGTTCATGGTATGGAGAAGGAGGTATATATCCAGTATCTTGGTTTGGAACATTCTGTACCTACTGCATATTAACATACACGTACCTTCAGGCTGGTGAATTGATTTACGCACCATACGAATTTCTATGTTAAAATTTTAATCCTGAATTTCTGCTTCCCTAATTATTTTGGAGCGAATGCCTAAATAGGTTTTTTGTAAAGAAGAAAATACTGTATCCGTATACGTGTTATTCATTGTAAGTTTTCGTTTTTTAGAAAGTATAGAATTAATAAAATTAAAGCGTAACTTTAACAAAAAAACACTCATGTCTTGCGCCTTTTATGATTAACCGCCTATATTTTGAAATTCTTCGAATTAACAACTAAAAAGAAAGAAATCCCCAACAGCATCCTGGAGACTAGAGAAAAACCATCGTCGAAGGCTCCAGGTGTAGTTAAAACTCCTCATTATTGCAATCAACTGTCTATCGAAGACATCCGTCCATCGTGGACAACTGCACATTATTAGAATTTGTTAGGTACAGATTTAAAAACAGTTTTAATTAAAGACTTTGCCGATCAGAGATCCGAACTCAATTTGCAAATCGAATTGACTAGACAAAATTTTAAGGAATCACCAATTGACTTTTTAAATAGAATTCGAACATTTTTGGTTACTTAATTCTAAAGTTGTGTTAAGTCGAGACACTGAACCTATAAAATTTTTTAAATTAGCACAATCTAGCTTTAACCACCCTCGCAAGAGGCTTACAAGCACCCGATTCCCACAACCTGAAAACCTCTACCTAAACTTTTAATGATTTTCCACGACAATTTTCACAACACTTCTATAGACCACAAAGTTCTTATAGACTACAAAACCTCTATTGACCATCAAATTTCAACAGTAATTTTAATCCTCAAAGCAATCCTACTCGTACGAGGGGAAAAGTTATGTTGTGAGAACACTTATCAATATTCTAATAAGGGATGGGAAACCTTATTAATGGTTCCTGATAATTCTTATACCGAAATACGTAGAAAGCAAATAAATCTTGTTATTTCCAGCTGTACTGTAAAATTTGGAAGAATGCGTGTCAAAATAATGGTTTGTTGTTTCGGTAATTCCAAGGCACTAGTGATTTTTGTTAAAGAGACGATTTTATTTTTCATAATTTAATACTTTCTGTAAATGAAAACTTGTATTCAATGACATGGCGTACGGATACAGTATTTTCTTCTCTACAAAAGAGTAATTTACAGTTTAGCTCTAAATTTTTTTTTAATTCAAACAAAATATTTAAAAACATTCATTGGATTACAACAGATAATAGTAATTTAATACCATGTTAATTAAAATAAATGTTAGGCCGTGTTCTCATCAAAGCAACTGGTAACGGCAACGCAACTGCAATGCGACCGCAACTTTAGTTGAGTTCCTCTTGTGTTCTCACTGAAATCAACTGTTTTGAAGTCTCTTGTTGAGGTCGTCCTCGTCAGATGAAAATATGACCGCTGCATACTTGCTAGTGAAAAAGCGTAAAAAAACATACCATTTTGGGTTAACCCTTTTTATTTCACAAATTTGGGACATAGTTTTTATACAGGGTGTCCCATGACTCGATTGCCAAAGCTTAAGAGCGTATTCCTTGGACAATTCTAAGTCGAAAGTGCCTTATACACTTTTGTCCAAAACTCAATAGTATTAAGGAGTTATGACTTATGAGCAATATTTTCAACAGAGTAGCTTTAGGAAAATTACCTTTTTCTGCCAAATTCACATTGCTGAACACGTTTTTATTAGGTATTCTTCAATTAGGTAACCTCCGCTGATATTCCCGCACTTTCCACTATCCATAAATAAAGTGAATATCGGCATATTCTTGATTTGAAAACATAGCCATACCAAATGAATATTAAAATAACAACGTCAAAGAAAAAACAATGTTACCATAACAATACGACAAAACAATAATTACATGGTCTACCAGATTTATTTACTATTAAATTTAATATTGCCCATAACTACAGGGTGATCAAAAGTGATTGAACGTGCCGCTTCATACTGATTTTTTGTTGTCCGCTTACTGCTGCTGTCGGTACTTAAATAACCTTGGTAATTTCAGTGGTGTAGACATTGTAATTTAAATGACAGATGGAAATGACAGATGGAAAATAATACGCAAGACACTGAACAGATGTAAGTATTGATAAACAACAGACTGTTTGACAAAACGGAATGCATTTTTGATAGTAATTCGACCGACTAGCGGTCATGTGATCCTTTTTGATCACCCTGTACAATATGATAAAACAATTACATGGCCTACCTACCAGATTGATTTATTGTTACATATTGCTTATAACTCCATAACTATTGAGTTTTGGACAAAAGTGTATAAGGCACTTTCAACTTAAAATTGTCCAAGGAATACGCTCTTAAGCTATGGCCATCGAGTCACGGGACACCCTGTATAGTGGCGCAGGAATTGAATAATGATCCTGTTAAATTCCATGGTATTTTCGGTGTGTTTTTTTTACACGCTTTTTCACTAGCAAGTATGCAGCGGCCATAGTTTCATCTGACGAGGACGACATTTTGTTCAGGACTAACTAAACAAGAGACTTCAAAACAGTTGATTTCAGTGAGAACACAAGAGGAACGCAACTAAAGTTTTGGTTGCGTTGCCGTTGCGTTGCCGTTGCCAGTTGCTTTGGTGAGAACAGCCCAGCAACGCAACTAAAGTTGCGGTCGCGTTGCAGTTGCAGTTTCAAAAGAATAAAGCAAATTCTATTTAGTATGACGCTCTAATGTCCAACATATGTACCTTCAACGTAATCTTGAAAGCCATTTCACTAACTGTACTCCTTATTTCCTCTGGCACTGCATTGTAAAGTTTTAGGCCCTCTCTCGTAGAACCATCCTTTCTCCCATTTTTCTTTTAAAGCTGGGAATGTGTAGTTGTCACCAGCGTAGATAAGGGGGGGGTACTGGGGGACAGTACCCCCCCCCTGGAGGGATCCTCCTTTTTAAGGACTTTTTCTATTTATTGATGATTTTATCAGGATCTTGACTTTCGGGCTAAAATGCCTGTAAAAACACTTCTAAAGTATGATGTTGAAATTCTATTTCAAGATCTTTTTCTAGCAACAATTTACCTAAATACTTAGAAATAACCAGAGTTTTGAGCGGATTATAAAGTATGTACCATAAAATGTGGGTTTTTCTTAGAATTTGTTTAGCTACTTGTACTTAAACAGCATGCCACTGAGATAAATTTTTAAGCGGATTATAGGATTTCTTACTTGGGGTTTATACAGTACACATTTTCACTAATGTTGCTATTTTTGCGTTCAAATAAGCAGTTCTTTAAAAATGTCAAAACGAAAGTGTTTGTGTTTTGAAGAAAAATTGAAAGTGTTTTTAATACGTTAAATAATTTTATTACCTACGTTAGAATTTTTATTTCAGGTTTAAAGTACAATTTCTAAATAGTGATGTTTCTATTTAGTGATGTTTGTGTGGAGATTTTTGGACATCACTAGTCGTATATGGAGGACGGAGGTTCGACTGTACTTATTTATCGTCAATCTAACTTACACGGGGAATACGGTTAACGTGTTTGGAAGTTTAATAAAATTTATTAGGGAGGGTGGGTTGTAATATAATAAAAAATTGAGAAAGAAAACACCAAGTCTGATCCCACGAAATATTATTGAAATTGAAAAATTGTTAAATTGTAAATTATTAACGTTTTCGCCAGAGCAACTCAAAACGTTTCTCAATTTTTTATTACTTCGGTTCCCACTTGGAGAATGGATGTTAATCAATTTATTTTTGTAATATAATGATGTTCACCAGAAATATTTTATTCCAATTCGAAATATTTGTATTATTAGTAAAGCGCGGATTTGTAAGCACATAAAATTAGAAAAGCTTAAAAAACTGAAGAAAATAATTTTTTAAATCAACATAAAGAAACTAAAAAAATCCGAAAAAACCCAAAATAAACATATAAATAATTTATATGCATAATACCTGAGAAAAAGCAAAAAAAAAGCATAAAAAAGTTTGCAACCCTCAAATTTGTAATCCCAGTTCCGCTACCAAGTACCCCCCCTTGAAAAAAAACCTATCTACGCGCCTGGTAGTTGTTGCTGCATTCTAGTGTTGTGGTCGTGAATCTCATTCCTTCTCGCTACTACTAGTTCGTTGTCATCTGCTTCGTTTGTGATAATTTTTCTTACCGATTTTATTGTTTCCACTCTCCTTAACTCTTCAATATATAGCTGACTGGTTTTTGCATATAATTCGGCAGTAGGGGTATTTTTGTGTAGTTGATAAATTATTTTGAGTATCTTATTTTGGTTTCTTTGAATTTTATCTAAGTGGGATTTGTTTCCAGTTGCCCAAAATGGTATCATGTATAATATCCTAGATTTACGTACGCCTCATAAATCATTATCTACTGCTTAATTGGGAGTAGGGCTAATCTTGTGCGCCAGCGTTATGCGTTATGTAGGTACGCTGATAGGACTTCATTCATGTTGTGCATATGTTCCTTCCAGTTAGGATGTTTGTCAAGCGTCAGTCCTAAGTAGGTAATAACTGGGACTTTAAGTACTTTTTCATTGTAAATTGAGATGTTCATATTATGCACCTTGGATGTGCCTTGAAAATGTATTAGGTGACATTTTTTTCCATTTAAAGTTAGCTTGTTTGTTAGTATTAGCGTGTATTAGCGTTGAGTATTAGTCGATTTTAATAATAGGTCAATGTCTTCTTGTATGTACTTTCCAGTGTCTTTATCATTTTTGTTTATGTAGAAGATTGCCATGTCATCTGCATAGAGCATTTGCTTCCCATGGAAATTATACAGTTTTAGGTCATTTATGTATAAGATGTACAGATATGGACCTAGTATGGAACCTTGCAGTACTCCATAATACACATTTTTCGTGTCACTGTGCTCCTCACCCACGCCACGTTTGTGTATTGTCTTCTATTATAGTCATGTAAGAGTTGTAAATGCTCAAAGTGTTTCTTGTAATACCCATTTGTTTAAGTTTCTTGACAAGCCGCTTTGGGTCCACCGTGTCAAAAACTTTTTTGTAATCCAGTATTAGTCCCGTAATGCATAGTCCTTTATCTAGTTGTTCTTGTATGTAGTTGAGCAAGTTTGTCATAGCTGTTTTCGTTCCTTTTTTCTGCTGGAAACCATGCTGCGCCCTTGACAGGATGTTTTGACTTTTTACTTTACCATACCACCACTGGTATAGGGGAAGTATTGATATTATGAAAATTTTCGAAATTGAGATTTTTACGGAAATGGGTGTTTTGGACCCCCAGTACCTAACCCAAAAAAGTGGTCTAGAAAAAATGTCTGCCTGTGGGTGGGTGGGTGGTTGGTTATGTGTGTATGTATGTATCACCCTGTATATGCATGTAACGCCTCTAATGCAAAAACTAGTGAACCGATTTTGACGAAATTTAAAATGAAGGGGTATAACGAAAATTCATCGACAAAATAAGTTTTTCAAAAAAATCCGAAACCGGAAGCGGAAGTGTTTTTTTGGTAGCATTTTTTTCAAAAGCGGAATTTTGAAAATATGAGTAGGGGATATGAAAGAAGACCATAATTGAAGGGAAATAGTTTTTTGTCGGACTCTCTAACTTCAAAATGGCGGCCGCTATGAATTTTTCAAAATTTCGACTTTATCGCCCCATAACTCAAAAACCAGTTATCTGATCAGGTTTCGCAACAACTTGTTTGAAAGCCCTTTGGCGGTACTACACCATGAAACAAAAATATTTACTAAATCCAAAAGCGGTCGCAACGGCGGCGCTCTTCCAAAAATTTTGAAATTTTTGAAAAATTATTACAAAAAAACTGGTCCAAGGATTTTGTTTAAATTTTCTATACTTATGCAGCGGTATTAGCTACATTTTTGTTTTTTGATAAATGTTAGTATTCCACTGTGGCGCCCTCTACGAGATTTTAAAAATCGGAAATTGATGCTCTTATAGCGCCTTTATTAGTCAAAATATAAATATAAAAGTTATTTAGTATATAATTCTGCATTTTCTTACATGTATATTACGTATACAGGGCGATTGATTTTCACAGTACAATAAGCAACTTTGTTATTTTAAATGAAACACCCTATCTATTATTATATAATTGAATGCAAAATTTAATTGTCTATCACATAGTATAAAGTGTTCATATGGCTAAAATGTACGGTTAATGAGAAATTCGTGAATTTTGAATATTTAGGTTGGACTCTTGACGGAAACGGATCGTCGGTCGGTAGCGATCGTCCGGCTTCGCCAGTTGTAATTTCTAGCCGGTAGGTACCTACTACAGAGTACAGATAGAAGATGCGATCTTGGTGTCTTTCTTTTGTGCATATCGAACCCGTATAGTCTCGTTTTTCTCGCGAGGCATTCAAATGATTTCCAATGCTGCCTAGCGAACTACTGTTGAATAGCAAAAATAAAATGTTTATTTTTAGTATGGGAAAGTCCAGGCGAGGTTTGCACCTCCACTTTTTATGTACGCTACCAACCTAACATGAAGAATGTTTCAAAAATTTTGCTAAAAATGGTGAGGTTAGCAATTGGTCGATAATTACTTGCATCAGTTTTTTTGCCGCTTTTATAAATTGGTGTTATACGGGCTATTTTCAGTTCATCATGAAAAATAACTTCGAGAAAAATAATTCCAGAAGCAGATAATTTAAATTTAAAAAATTAGCATTGGAATTCCAATGGTGCCTGAAATGATGTTCATCCTAAATATTTCAGGAGGCGCAAATTCCTGTTAAGGTTTGTTACATCTGACCGATTACGGTAATGACTTTACTAAAATGAATTAAATCGGAGTTTGGAATTGGTCCATTGTCTGAGTTTAAAAGATCCCCCTATTTTTAAAAATGTGAATACTCTCGTAACAATTTGATTGTTTTGTTGAAGACAGTTTCGTTAACAATTTTAAATCTTCAATTTTTATACAATGTCCCGTTTCGTAAACATATTGAGCAGCACTTGATTTATCAAATCTGTGATTTTTGAAGTGAGCTATTACATGTTCTTTAAACCTAATTTCAATGTTACGTTTAGTTTGCCCTATATATTTACAATTATTACAGTGGGAGCAGTTAATTTCGTATATTCCAGACTTTTCCAAAGTTTTCACTTTATCTTTAGGGTTTCCTAACCCTTACTTCACCATTTCATGTGCACTTCACTTTGTTAAGGGATGTAAACATAATAAATTAGTGTATTTTTATTTGAATTAATAAAACGTTGCATTTATTTACGTTGTACTTTTTTCTTAAATTTTTTGTCCTCCTTTTCAATGTTAAAAAATTGGTCACCTTATAGACAATTAGCATGTACAAAAATATAGATATCGAAAATATCTCCGCGTCAGTAGATAAATACCTAGCTATTACCACCCTCTTTCAAATGCCACTTTATTACAAAAAATTATAATTATGTATTTCTAAAATAATGGACCAAAGTTTTTTGAAAATTTAATGTAATTTAGCTTTGTGTGTAGGCAACTCAAATAGCCACTTCAAGCCATTTTCATAAAGTTTAACTGCAGTATCAAGGCATTCCAGTTTAAAAGGCATTATTATTGCTATAAAAATGTTTTCATTATCAAAAGCATATAATAATTGAAATAACGATTTATGTTGCAACAAGAATGTCAAGAATCTGTGTTATAGATATCGAAACTTGTATAAATTTTGATAGATTGTAGTATATTCTTTGATTGTAGTCTTCTATATTCGGGTTCACGACCTTCTTGATTTCCAAGACTTGACGTCTTTACCGGCCTGGGCATATTCTAAGTTCAACCGTACCCCGCATGGCGCTAGTTACCCAAATAGAGTATAGGGAGCTGTATAACACTGTAATTAACGAATAGTATTTTAGATGGCGTGCGCATACAAAATGCCGGTAAGATGGAATCTACTAACGTTGAAAGACCGCAAATTTTAATTTGGCGCATAGTTGACGTTTAAAGCTTTTAACTTAATTTTTATATTTATATTGCTGTAATTACTTTAATTTTTTTTTTTCAACATGTCGCAATCTAATCGTTGTGTTCTTGTGTTTTGCAAAAGGACATGTTCATCATCATTTCATGAATTTCCATCTGATTTGAGTTTGCGACAAAAATGGTTTGAAAATTTTAATCTGTCTAAGGCCCGATCTTTCCATCTCCTATTAAAGCTCCTATTAACTTTATTCAGCTATTAACTTAACCGACCAATAACAGAAGTCCATCTGTCAAAATTGGCGTCAGTGATTGGTCGAAAAAAATTTATTCGTCAAATAGTTATTAGGAACTTTATTAGGAGATGGAAAGACCGGGCCTAAAGGTACGAAATGAAGAAGTAATTGCTAAGAATCTAAATTTAATCCCCATAATATGATAATGTAGATCAGCAAGCAGCTCTGTCTGACAAAGCGGTTGTTTGCAGTCTTCATTTTGAAAAGGAATGCTTCAAGTCGACGATATCAGGACGAAACTTATTAAAGCGTGGCGCTGTACCCACCCTATGTCTGGTAGGTACTTTTTTAGGTCAAGTCTATGGGTCAAGTCTCGGAAATCGAGAAGGTCGTGGTCGGGCAGGTGGTCGGGTTGATAACTGGCTGAGCTGATACAGTCATATATAATGGATACAGTAACAAACAGAAGAAATCTAACCTCAAATTTTCTCTAAATCACTGTGAATGTAAACTACATTCATTTTATATCCAAGGAAATATAAAAAATGACAACTTTAGCATCCCGTGTATTTCCTGTTTTCAAATACATCCCATTTGAAATATGTTGGAATTTTCGTGCTTCCCTTGCAGGTGTTCAAAATGTAAAGTATTTCTTTATTTGATTTATACCACTATGATGCTTTTACCTGGCTTTTACTAAGTACCTAACATAACTTATTGTTGTAGATGAGTACTGAAGTAGAAAAATCTCAAAAAGCAAAGTGGAAGAAACATGAGGCAACACTTTTTGATAAGATCATCGCAAAAGAAATACCTGCTGATATTATTTACGAAGACGACCACTGTTTAGCTTTTAATGATATTAATCCGCAAGCACCAACTCATTTTTTAGTAATTCCAAAGCGGCGAATTCCATTGCTTGATGAAAGCGAAGAAGGTGATAAGGAAGTAGGTCATAGTTAGTCGGGAAAAATAAGACCAACTTACTACTTTTTTGATTTTAGTTACTAGGCACATTAATGCTAACTGCAAAGAAATTAGCCAAAGAACGTTTACCAAAAGGATATCGACTAGTAATCAACAATGGTGTTCATGGATGTCAATCGGTGTACCATCTGCATATTCACATTCTAGGTGGTAGGCAGTTATCTTGGCCACCTGGTTAACTCCATTTGATCTACTATAGTTACCCATTGTAGATTTGTACATGTTTCTTATTAAATTTTGGATAATTGTTTATTTCCTATTGTATTACAACACCCTTTCCTTCTAAATTTTGCGAAGTTTTGAGTACAAACAATTTTCTGTTTCACTGTTAAATTTATTATAGGCAGTAACGCAAATTGGTTTTGACATCATTAAGCCACTTTTTAATGCACATTTCAAATTAAACTTTAAAAACAAGAGAGGTAACTTAACAGTTTGATTATTATTATTTTTTTCTTCAAGCGTATCATAATATCCGTATTGTTGTACAGAACTGGCTATGTAGAAGGAAGGCATTTTGTTAATAGTCAAAAAATGAAAATAATGTTACTAGTACAATAATGTGTTTACGTATCCATGGCAATGGCAGTATTTTGCCCATAGCTCCGCCCCCAAGGTTGGTAGAGCGTTGTCCTGTGGAAATGACTTTTTAGGAAATATTTATTTTTGTGCCTCCGGTCGGCATCACTGAGTTTCTGCATCGCGAAATCCGCCAGAAACAGAGGTTTTGCCGGCCTAGGCCGGCAAAAGTAATAATTTTAGGTTATTAGTTGGCTGCATCGGTTCAATCTGTCAAAGTCAAATTTATGTATCGCGGTCGGAGGCGATCAAACAAATAAATTAGCAAAATTTTACAAAAATACGATTACCTATTTGAGCCACTGTGGTGATTTGAATATAATCTTTAATATGCGCCGGTGTATCCATTATTAAATCAAAGATAATGAAATTTATAAATAAACGTCAATGGAAATTGTAAGAAAATAAATGAATTAAATTTAATGAATATAAGGAATCTTGATTTTAAAATCATAAAAAAAAATTCCTAATACTAAATTTTAAATTTAAATTTAATTTATTTAAACAAACATCGGCACAAAAAATCTTGTGTATTACACGTCCAGAAACAGTTTTGCGAGTGCTCCTACTTGCAGGACTCGGCGTTCCGCCTCGCCCTGCAACCTTACTCGCACTCGCAAATGTGCTGTTTCTGGCCTTGTGATACAAATAACTATTACAGCACAGCAACAGAATATTTTTACACTTGAAGAAAAAATAGTATATATTCGGAGTAGAACGTCTTATTTGTGTTTCGCTCACTCGCACAGCCTCGGCGCGTGCGCCTCGGCCGCAATATGAGCTCAACACAAAAAGAACTCTTGCTACTCCTAATAATATAATATACTATTCTACTGTTAGTAGTACTTTAGTATTTTAGATGTTTACAATCTGTACCAGTTCAAGTCTTAGGTTCAAGTGGGCAATATCAAATATAACCATGAGCATTTAACAGTTCTAAAATTGAATACATTTTGGAATTTAATTTTTTTATTTATAATGCATTATAATGATTATGCAACTCATATTTAATGGTCATTATTAAATACTAAATACTATTTCCCTATTTTTCAATGATTAATCATTATGGTGTTTTGAGGTGTTAGGGTTTTCCCATGCCTGCTGGGGATTACTGAAGGGTATCAAATGACTCTCTTCACGCTCTAATTCTCAAAAGAAGAGATCCTTTCTGTTATTCATGAAGGAATTTTGCACGTAAAGGCGCGTCCACTTCTGACGAACGAACGCGAACAAACAACATCACAGCGTTCCATCGTAAGTCGGTACTTCAAAGGAAAATGAACGTTCGTGTTCGTATGCTAGGATGGTTGCAACTTGTACTTGTACTTGGAACACTACCAAATCTGAAATTTCAACTAACCTCTTGAGGGGCATCCACATCTACAAACGAATTCGTTTGCGAAAATGTTTGCTACGCGAATTCGTAGTGGACGGTTTGGCGAACGTTGACGAACTATTCGCGACTAACATTACGAGCAAAATTAATGCAAAAACTTCTGATAACATGCGGGTACAGTTTTTGAATCTTCGAATCGTCCGCTAGGTCTTATATTATGGGATTTCTATTTTGTAAAAAAACATCTTCAGCACTGTCGCCTTTGCTTTTGTTCTTGTTGATGTTCGTTCGTGTGCTCTCGTCGTCAGGTGTGGGCGCACCTTTAGGCACTGCAAAAATAACCAAATGAAAGTGATTAGTGAATTTCTTTTTATTGTATTGGTAGTAATCGTTGGCGTATTATTTGTTAATTTGGTTTATTTGACGTACGTCAGATTCTGTTGTATAACGTGATTTTGTGAGTGTCGAGGATTATCATCAAATTAAATGGTTCCATGGCAGTGATTATATGTAATACGTTGATAAAACAATGTGAAAAGTGTTTTTTGAAAAACCTGTAAAAATCCATATATTTCGAAATGGCACTCATTCCTCCATTCAAGAATGCAGGTTATGAAAATGCAGAAGATGAAAAGTGAGTTACCCAATATAAACATATTTACAAATGCCGATAAGTACTAACAGGGACTAATTTAGTAGATAGATAACACGAGTTCCCGTAATTTCGCGTTGTATGATTATGATACGTATTAAATTAGCAATTACTTTCGATTATCACACTTCATTTTTAAGTGCATCTCATCTAATTCGTGCCGGTGCTTCACATAATGAAATCTGGGATAATGAGGATAGTTCAGTTGATCACGATGAATTGAGTGAATATGAACAGTATGGTACGACACCCCCACGGACCAGGATTCTTCGGAGAAACCGTGAACGGAAACAACGTGATCTAAATTCATGGTATTTAAGTCTCCCAAACATACTTTCACCAAAATTGTGCTAACTTTTTAGTCGTAATGTGATCGTATAAGTAGAGCTTCTTACATAGATACATGTCAACTTTATTATTTTTTAATGATAATGTAGGGTGGCTCAATTTGGATATCCGTATCGGGTATATCAGTAACTATTGTTGTAAGGAGAAAACAGAGCATATTCTCGAGCTCATTGTTTAAAATAAATTTTGAAATTCCCTGTATAAAGTTTTTAAACCACCGAGTTAGATATCTTTTGAGGATACACACAGATAGAGTTGCGATTCAAATTTGTTTTATAACTTTTTCTTTTTGGTTTGATTAAAATAAGGCAATAGTCCTACAACCACAGTGGAAGTTCATAGTTCTATGATATCAACAAAATATGAAGAAACAAAGAGAAACTGGAAAATTAGTTGTTTAATTTTACTAATGATTAACTAACATAGCTTCTTTGGATAGTCGTTGGGAGGTTTGGGTTGTCCCTAGGAAGTCCCTGAGTAATTTCTGGAAAGTCCAGGTAGTCTTCGGAAAGTCTGGATAGTCTTTTGCATTTGGTAGTTTACTGTACCACACAATTTATTACCATGGTTTATACCTTGTACCCTACTGACATCCAAAGTGGGCCACCCTGTACTTATATTTTTAGTGAACGAGGATAATAAACATTTTTGAAAACAATAATTTAAATGCGGTTGATGTGTTTCTCTAATGCATGTCTCAGTATATCACGGTATTTCATAAACCTACAAAGTCAATTATTAATATTAAAGTTTGAAAAGTGTACCTAATTAATTTCATTACGAATTAATTTTATCACTAGAACGATTTAAAATGTTTTAAAATATTGCTATTTATTAATATAGTTTGCTGCTCCTACCCTTGTCAATCAATATGAGAAATTTCAAGAAATTGTAACAAAATAAATGAAATTTGGTCACGTTACTTCAGCGGACAAATAAACTTATGCATAATCTCTTTTGAAGTTGTCCTAGAATTTTATACATAAATTGATTTAATTATAGTAGGGTTTTCCAAAAGTACCTAGGAAGTAATTGAAAGTACTAGTATTTTCGTTAATTATCAAGCAATTAAATGGGGTGATATTGAAAGTATTACATTCTTAACAAATGTACTACATACATTCATCTAGTTGATGAATTGTAATAAAATAACTACAGGTTTGCTTATAAACGCCCTTCCTTGTAGATAACCCTATAATAAAAATTGCAATATGGCAATCTTACCAATCAAGATAAGAAATTACTAATAAAGTAGTTAACAAAAGCAGCTTAAAAATTATTTTGCGAGGCTAAAGATGTAGAGAGTTGGTGTATTAATTATCCTGCATGAATGATATGATGTTTTCAGTCATGATAATGGCATCACGCTTCAGATAAAATAAATAAATAATTATTAATTGGTAATTTTTAAATTGTAAAGTCCTTGTTGGATGGCTGAATAAGGATTATTATCGCATTACCAAAATATCCTGTAATTTTATTATGTTGCTCTCAAAACACATTATTAAACCAATGCGACTTCACTTGAGGGCCGAATGTTAGGGGTTGTCCCCAGCTCTAGTCTTGCCTGTGGGCACCTTGAACTGAGCTGGATAAGCGGGAGTCTCGGGAAGTTGGCAAGCAGCTGGCCGCTGAGATAGGTTGCATAGACAGTTCGTAGGGTGTGATTATTATTTTTCCTTCCCTATCAACATATTATCACTACCTCCGAACTGTCTATTACATTATACAGGGTGTTGGGCAACCATGGAGATCTCGCTTATTATAAGAGACAGAGGGTAGGTTTGAATTTGGCACTTTTTCCAAAATTTTGTGAATAACTATATGTTGAAATTTAACCCAATGACATAAAAATTTAACATGGCAGTCATAGGAAATTAAGAAAGTGGATGGTTAAAAAACGAAACGAAAAATTTAATACCTTCAGCCGCTAGAGAATAAAAAGTCCTCAGAATGTATTTACAGTTTTCCAATATCTTTTCTGATATCAAAGTTATAAATAAAAAACGAAAATCAATTTTTTTAGAGATCTCTCTATATATAAGACGGAAACGAATGCAGTTGGGTTACATTTCTGCGACGTATTGTTAAGCTGGATTCAGAGTCGCCGTACCGTACTGTACCGTAGCGCTGGGTTTTGAACACGTATTTTTCAACAGCGTAGTTCATAGTTTTTCGTACTGTAACGTAGCAACCGTACCGTACCGTTGAATGCGTCGTCTGCGTTGATATGTGTTCCTGCTGTCACACAGACGACGGTTGAATGCATACAATTCCGTAAAAGGTTTAGGTAAAAGTGCCGACTTTAAACACAAGCGGATAGCCCTCACATTTGTGCTACAAACAGCTGAATACACAAGTCCACTGGGTTTTTGTAAAAATTAATTCTCAAATTGCAACTAACCTAAAGCAAAGACTTTTTGCAAAGACTAGTTGGGCGCCCCTCGAGCTTTAGGTTAGTTGCAGTTTGAGAATTATTTTTCACAAAAACCCAGTGGACTTGTGTATTCAGCTGTTTGTAGCACAAATGTGAGGGCTATCCGCTTGTACTTTAAACGTGCTTTAAACCTACAGCTCTACCAAGCTTACAAAGTTGAGCGGCAGATTTAAATAATATTGTGAATAATTGTAAATACTTTTCATTTATTAATATTACTAATAACGGGTAGGTTTTTGAATAACAAGAATAGAGTTAGCAACCAAGTCGTAGGAGAGGAATTTCTGGCTTCAGAATGAATTACAAACACTGAAATTCTTAAAATTTCAAACGTCAATTGAATTTTTCCAGTGAATGTACTTTTGAGTAGGATTGTTTACTATTGGTTGACGTATTGTCGAGCTTTGTCTTTTAAAATGTATTTAGATTTTATAATATAATAAGCGAGATCCCCATGGTTACGGTTACCCTACTACATAAAATATTCCTGAAACATCCTGAAATTATAATTGATGATTTAACCTTACCCCTATCTAAAAATGCTTCATTAAGCCGCTAGGGGTAATAAGACTGTCTGTCTGGAAAAAATGTTCTATTTACTCACCCTCACCCAATAGATATAGTTAAGCTCCTCCCCTAGAATTTGTGGTAGACAAAAACCAGTTTCACACGCTGCAAATTACAAAAAGAAAACAGCAAATCGAGTCAGGTGTCAAATGCAATGGTAATATGTGTGTGGGTTTTATTTTTGAAATACGACCAATAGAAACATTTTAATTCAAATATTGCGCGTATTGTGGGCAGGAGCTTAAGTATATTTGTTGGGTGCCTATTGCAACTTAATGGGTATGTTATAATTCAGTTTGAATGGGTAGCAAACTAAAATCATTTTTTCCTCAAGCGTATTGTAATACAGTGTACTCTCTCTTAGCGGACACTCCTCATAAGCGGACACCTCTATTAAGCGGACACTTTTTTGGGAACCGGCAAAAAGATAGGGCTTTGCTAATAAAATTTTCCCTCTTAAGCGGACTCCCTATTAACCGGACACGGACACCGAATTTTGTGGTAGAACGTCTCGTGAACCTCTCTTGTGCGGACAATCTGTGCGTGTAATGTGTAAAATGATGCAACAAACCGTAGACAGTCATGTTGATTTTGAGACATATGTAAAGATAGATGATAATTTTATGTACGAAGATGAAAGCCTTGATAGTAGTATTAATTTTGAAATTGCTGAATTACAGCAAGAAGAATCCAACAGTGATAATAATGGTAGAACGCGAAAACTCTGATAATTGTATCAAAACAAATAAGGAAGTTCTGTTGCACTTACAAATTATCAAAACTTTCGCTTCCAAAAATAATGACATAAAAGGATTTGAATTATCGGCCAATTTGGAGGATCATTTTGAATATTTAATGTTAATAAAAAAAAATTACCATCCTTCTTACTCTTGCACCACCTTAATTTTTATATTGGTTTTTTTTATGTAGAAATTAAGTTATTTTTGTTTCATTGTCATAATAGCCACTGATAAAAAGACTCATTATGTATGTTACGTATTTATATGGAAAAGTTTCTCTTGAGCGGACACCTCTATTAAGCGGACACATTTGCGGCGACCGTGGATGTCCGCTTAAGAGAGAGTACACTGTATCCCTATTGTACTACAGAACTGGCTATGTAGAAGGGAGTCATTGTGTTACTAGTAAAACAAAATGTTAAATAATTGTACTAGTAACATAATGTGTGTACTTATCCACGGCAACGGCTGTATTATTTTGCTGGCTCATTTAAAATCGCACATGTCATTGTTTTGTTTTTATTTTTGACAGTAGTGGAAATGACGTTTACAAAGTAAACATTTATTTTATAACAGATACTGTATTATTTCATTTGAAGAAATAACAGTATACAGGGTGGAATGTGAAATTGGAAACACCTTTTTTCTCGGAAGTTATTATAGATATCGAAAAATTGTTTAAATAAAGTTTTTAGTACTTTGAAGAAGCTAACTAAATCTGTATAAATTTGGTAAAAAAAAAGTTAAATTTTCGTAGATATTGCCATATTTGTACTTTTTTTAAATGGAATACCCTGTATATTATTACACTAATTAAGAGAAAATAATTTTTGCTTTAAAAAAGTTTAAGGGTTCTTACCTTCTAAACTTAATAGTTTTTGAGATATTAATGAAAATATTTAAATGTTTCTTCTCAAAATAAAGTGTGCGTTGAAAACAAAATTACTATTAAAAACAATGTACAAAATAAACAATTATTTTATTATCATAGTAGCTCATAGATAAATGCAAAATAAATGTTATCTAACTACAAAAACTATTTTTTCGGGTTAATATTGAAATATGCCAATACACCAACTTCTAAATTTTCATTTATCTCACGTGTTTCGTAATTCCTTAATAGTGATTCAGTCCTATTCAGCTTTCTTTCTAATTTGAATAAATACGAATGGTTTGGATAAAATACAATACAAAATAACAACTGTCATTACTGTCAACAAATTTTGTTTTCAACGCACACTTTATTTTGATAAGAAACATTTAAATATTTTCATTAATATCTCAAAAACTATTAAGTTTAGAAGGTAAGAACCCTTAAACTTTTTTAAAGTAAAAATTATTTTCTCTTAATTAGTGTAATAATATACAGGGTATTCCATTTAAAAAAAGTACAAATATGGCAATATCTACGAAAATTAAACTTTTTTTTTACCAAATTTATACAGATTTAGTTAGCTTCTTTAAAGTACTAAAAACTTTATTTAAACAATTTTTCGATATCTATAATAACTTCCGAGAAAAAAGGTGTTTCCAATTTCGCATTCCACCCTGTATATCACTCGAAGTAGAACGTTCATTTTGTGTTTCGCTCATTTTGTACACCCTCGGGGCGAGCGCCTCCGCCGCAACATATGAGCTCAACACAAACTGAAGTCTTTCTACTCCTAGTAATATAATATACCGATAATATACTATTTTCTGCCTAAATTATGGCCGATAGCTAAATTTAACAAGAAACAATAAATGTTTTAAATAAGAATGTCTGTCCATAAGAAAAGTTTTAAAGGTATTGGCTAAACTGTTAAAAAAAGATGAGCTTCTTTGGATGTGGATAATGGGTTTTGAGCACTTATGTAACAACCAGGAGACAAATATGTATATATTGACGTTTTCAAGCATTACCTTGTTGAAATCCAGAATTATAGAAATAATAAATATTCAATAAAATATCGATTTCAACTGGAAATAACAGAATTTATTTGCTTAATACGTATTTCGGTATCTTTGTTCCATTGTCAAAAGGTCGTGGTCAAAAGCATGTAAGATATAATAACAAGTGAATAGTAATGATTATGTAGCAACTACTTGATTTCATTCTTTTATTCCAAAATTGCCAGCAAAGGAGAATCTAAGAGCTCAATTTGTTCATTCCTAAAATACTACTTTTCTCATACTACTTTTTGTGTTTGCAAATTTCAAAAGCAACCAAAATATTTAATTTCCGTTTGTTATCACAAAAGTATAAACATTTAATATTGTATTATTATCCTAAATTTAATCCCTATCGCTAAAAAAAATCTTGAGTAATAAAATAAGAATTTTTTTGAGATCTTTAACGAAGCACTTTTGGATAGAGGTAAGTTTGGTCTTACTTTGGTCTGCAGAATATGTGGAAGCGTTTTGTATAGACCTTTTAGGAATACCGTGGACCTATATAAGTACCCGAGTATATACCTATTTGAATGGAACAGACATTTTTGAATATCATGCTGCTGACAATGCATTTCTTTTCATACACTATATTACCCTGGTATTACCCAATAAAGGTAATAAGAATAACCTAGTCTTACATCTGCATGCTTTTGTAATATAATTAGTTTTTTTTATTTGCTAATGTACCTACAATGCTTTGCAACTAAACTTTTTATTATTTAAGTTGTACGTTATTCCCCATGCTTTTAAGTTTTTGTAGAGTTATAACATTGTGTATTTTTAAGGTCTGGTGTAAAACCTAAAGTAGCTTCTAACAAGAGGATCCTTAATAGAAGAAATACTATTAGTAACACCTTCGATGAACTATTTGCCAGAGCTGAAAATGTAGATTCTGACCAAGGGGGAGGTAAATACATTGTTTTAATGTTTATTATATAAGTAAAGTAACTGAATTCTATGCACTAAAAGTATGCAGTTAAAATATAATGCACTAAAAAGCCACCTTTTAGGTATGGAAAATGTACTAAACTAATCCCGTTATGGGTTACTGTAATCGTTTAAGGAAATATTTGTAAATTAAAAAAATATATATTATGGTTAGAAATAAAAAAAAAGGGAACAAATAGATGGTTCTTTAATCTAGCTGTGGCTGTATGGGTTCTGTCTAGAAATAATTTAACTATATTTAAAGGTTAATTATTTATTAACTTCTACTTATTTAGACATTAAATATTTGTTAGATGATGAATATGCGCACTTAAACCATACAGTATGTACAATATGCAAAATAAGATTAGGGGTTACTTTTGTTTTACTTCTACCTTTTTCATTTGATATTTGCATTCTACAGGAAAGCGTGTAAGCAAACGTTCAATGAAGCTTCTTAGAGGTTCCGAAAGAGATCTTAAATTAGACATTGCTAGTGCTCAAATAAATGCTACAAACAATATTGAAAAGAAAACTACACCGCAGACATCACATCCTTTTATGCAAGTAGAAGGTTGTAGAAGATTTATGAGCTTATGCTCTCGTCGAGTTGCTCATTCAAGTACCAAAGCTAGTGCTAACAATAAAATAGTTGATAATAATGTTGAGACTGAAAAAATAGAATGTCCTCAGAGTAGAGTAGATTTTCATAAAACGCTTAGTATGCTAATTAGAATGGGATGTGGTGAAAAACCTGTTCCAGATCGAAATACACGTAGACATGTAAGTACTTTATATAACTGTTAAAAATGGTTTATCACACAATATATACCTTTTTCAGATAAGTAGAGAAGAAAATCTATGGCAAAACGAACTTAAAGATTTAATCTGGTTGGAATTACAAGCTTGGCATGCAGATAGATCACCTGCAGAACAAGACAGCTATTTATGCAATTCTCGTGAATTAGCTGTCAGTCTCATAAACGACATAATGTCATACCGTTTTAATAGGCACAAGCAACAAGGATCTTCGCATAATAGTGATAGTGGAGTAGAAGATGATTGTGTTGGCTGTTTATCTATGACTTGTCAAAGCTGTATGGAGGCACAAAATGAAGGATTAAAAGATATTGAAAGGTTGATGAATCGTTTGGAGGCTGCTGAATCTTTGTTTCCATCAAGCAAGGCTTTTGGAGAATTTTATCCTACATACAATAGTCCTGAATTTGTAGGAAGAGTTAAAGCAATGTGTTTATGGTACAATATGACTAGACATCAGTTACTTAAAATAATTATCCTGGGTAGATTATTAACTTTGGAAGATAAATTATGGTTGTGGCCAATTGACTTATGCTCAGACTCGAATTCAATAGATTCTTCTAGTCCATCAGATAGTAATAGTTCTACATCATCAGTCAATGATTTTTTAAGTATTAATGCTCCTGTTATTTTAAATTCAATAAGTGCTTTGATCAAGAATGATTCTAAAACTCAATTAACACCATACAGGAAGTATATTGAAAATATGTTGAAAACCAAAGGATTGATGAAGAGCATCAATTTTTTGGAAAAATTACATCGTCATCTTCTTTGGAAAACTAAAATTACTCTGCAAAAACCTGAAGATGAAAACATATTTAACATGGTAAGCAAAAAAAGTTAACTGAAAGTTAGTTGTATGTTCAATTCATTCGGAAGCTTGAATTCTAGACACCTATTTTGGAACCATGCTCTGCTTATTAGCAAAATTTAGTTGTTTTTTAAATATTTTTGTAAGCAATGCTGGATTGTGCACAAATTTTTCTTTGGTATCGTTAAGAAAATATCTTCTTGCCATCCTCAGCGACACAGTTGGTCTAGATCAGTGCTCTCAAAGTGGAAACTTATCTTGAGGCAGAAACTCTTGTTACCACCGCTTCTAAACAATTTATCCACCGCAATTGTCCTTCTGCAATTCGCCCCCAGACGATTCATCCCCGTCTGATACAACTCAACGCCTCCATGTATTATATTATCTGCGTAAAACAAATACCTGACCCCATGTACACAGACAACGGCACAGACCACCATTTCGGGCTATTGTTTGTATTTGCACATTTTTTAATAAGAAAAACACCGAATTTTTGTTTTAGTGGTATAATAGTTTTTAATACGGGGTGAATTGCAGGGGATAAATTGACCAAAACCCATTACTACCACCACAGTAGGTATTCAATTTCCTTTTCTAAGTCAGGGAGCCCTGGAGCAACAAAATTAATTTGAAAAACACTGGTCTAGCTAGAGTATGAGATCCTGCTCAGATATCCATGTTTGATGTATTGGTCTTAGCAATAGGCTGATATTAAATAAATATAACAGCTAAGCTGAGGTTAACATATCGGTATTTTACTTGTGCAATGTGTGTTTGATACAAAAAAGTCAATACATATCTATACAGAAATTTTATCACACATCCATAAATATTTCTTGATGAAATATTTGTAATTTGCTTTTTAATATCGTATTTTTAGGCTTCGAAAGATTCTGAAGAAGAAGAATTGGAACGCTATGGATGTTGGAGTCCAGAAGCTAAAGCCCTGTCATTACCTTCATACAAAGCAGCTTTCCTTTTTCTCTCCTGTGTACCATTGGAAGTAATTAAGGAATTTTTATGCATGAGATTAGAACAGAAACCGGAAAATCCATCACCTTTAAGTGTAAGGCAATTATTAAGAGAATTAAAAGAAGGGATTAGGGTAGCTACTAAATATCGCCAAAGAGTCTTAGGGTATATGGAAGCAGCTTTGAGCGACACGGAAATGCAGGGATTAAGCAAAGAAAGGTTAATGGAATTTGATGAAAAGCTTCTTCAAGTATTTGAATTATATCTGGAATATATGGAACAATGGGCACTGCTCCAACATGAAAGCTTTCAAAAGAGTTTATTGGAAGAGGAATGGAATTATTCAAGTGAAATCGTTCAGCATATTCCAGGCGGAATAGAAGTTGTTGGAAAAAAATTTTGTCGAATACTGAATTTAATGTTGGATTCCATAGGTGAAAGATTAATGGGAAGAATAGAAGAATGTGCTTTTATTTATAAAAACAATCAGGATGATGCTAACAAAAAGTGAGAATAATAATAAATACCTAACATTCTCAAAAATGTTTACTTTTTTCAGGCAATGCTTATTTTCTGTATGTCGTGAGTTACAGCAACTTTTTAATGAGGAACGAGAGCGATGCATCAAGACTGTTGCTTTTACAAAAAATTTGTTTAAGACAGCTCACATACCAGAAGAGCATCTTCTTGAATTAAAGGTAATAATTATATTGTCAATGTTTATATAAATTTTTTATTCAATATTGAATATTTTCTATAGAAATCTGTCATAACATTTAAATGCACAATACCAAGTGCTATAGAAAAAGTCCAAGTTATATGTGATATAACCACTTTTAAAGATTTAGATGAAGCAGAAAGATTATCTTTAACATCAAGATGCCGTGAAATTTTACAACAAGGCTACCGATTTGGATTTGAGGTATGTTTGATTTTATTAAAGTCTTTATAATTATAATCGAATTAAACTTTTTTTTAGTTTTATAAAGTTATGTCAGAACTTATTCCCTCTCATAAAAGAGAAAAGCTTGCCCATAGTATGGTAATTTTTGCTCATCTCTGGATGAACTTCGTGAGGACTCGTTGTGAACGTGGAAGGGGTATGCGTCCTCGTTGGGCTTATCAAGGCCTTGAATTCCTATTAATGGTCTGTGAACCTCAGCATACAGTTTGTTTAACTGATGCAGAATTTGAAGAATTAAAAAATGATATGGATGCATGTATTTCACATGTTATTGGTAACACTGCACCATCAACACCTGATTCTGGATTTTATTCTTCTTCTCCCAAAACATCTTTAGAATGTATTAGATCTTTACCAAGATCTAGAGGTTCTTCTCCTAGTCCAAGAGCCACATATAGAAGCCAGAGATCTACTACAAGGAAAACTAGTACTGAACGATCTCCAATTATTGAACAGTTAGATCCAGTAGTAACCCTAAACACTAGCAAGTAAGTTAATGCTTTATTTAATAATTTATTTCTCTAATTAATATTATGTAGTTCTAGAAAAGAACCTTTACAAGAGGTTATAATTAAATTGCAACCACCTCCAGTTTTTGATCGAGTTCGAGATGCAGTTGAACAATTGGATAATATGTTGGATGAAAGATTGCGAGAACATGAACTGATAGGTACAGTGATTAAATGTTCCAAAGAACCAGCCTCAAAAGCCCATATAAAACGTAGATATGTTACATTTACTTGGCAAAGGGGTATTAAGATTGGTCAAGGTAGATTTGGTAAAGTGTACACTGCAGTTAATAACAATACAGGAGAAATGATGGCTGTTAAAGAAATTGCTTTGCAACATAATGACAAACATACAATTAGAAAGGTTGCTGAGGAATTAAAAATTTTGGAAGGTATATCACATCACCACTTGGTCAAGTATCATGGATTGGAAGTTCGCAAGGTAAGCACATGTACAGTTAGTGACAAATGTTTTCAGCAGTCTTAGACCACTGTAACCTGATTTACTGAGAAGTATAACACGTTTTTTATTTGATTTTATCTTGTTAACAGCCTTACCAACATACCTATATGCAAAACAATAAAAACGGCGTTATGTTATCTGCTATATTTCTCAGAAAAGCAGGTTCAGTGGTATAACACTGGTGAAAACATTTGTCACTGACTGTACATATAAATTCAGTGTATGTGAATGTTTTCTAACTTGGCAATTTTATTAAATTCTAAGATTAGGGAAGTATAGTATATTATTGGAAACAGAAACATGGAAAATTTGATCTTGATTTTATAATTAAATAAAGTAGGAAATATTACCAAAATTAAAACGCGTTGCCTATTGATTAAAATATTGTATGATGTCACCAACCATTCAATTATTAGTTGAGCATGCAGTATCGACGGGAACAAAACTTACCTACAGGTCGATACAGCTACCTCTTTTTTTTTATTTCCACTATGATGTGGGTCCTGTACCCATATTCTACATTCTTTTTTTGGCCCCTTGCTAGTGTTTCATTTCTTCTATTGTCTTCCCCTTTTCCAAGCCTGTCTCCGGAACCTGGTCCCACCATTTTCTTCTTGGGCTTCCTCTTTGATTTTTGGTAGGTTTTCCAGTTTAATTGTTTCTTTTTTATATTTTCCATTCCTACTACTGTATTCCATTTGTGTTTTTCTAAATTATTTACGTTGATTGAATATTGAGTATGTAATACCTTTCTTTTATAGGAAGAAATGTTACTTTTTATGGAATTTTGTGCAGAAGGGACATTGGAAAATCTGGTAGCTGGAACAGAAAATGGTTTACCTGAGTTGTTAACTCGCCGTTTCACTTATCAGCTGTTCTCTGGGGTTGCCGAATTACATGCACATGGAATAGTCCATAGAGATATTAAAAGTGCAAACATATTTTTAACAGATGAAGGAAACTGTTTGAAAATAGGAGACTTTGGTTGTTCAATTCAAATTAAAGCTAATACAACATTACCTGGAGAACTTCAAGGATTTGTTGGAACACAAGGTATCTAATTTTTCTAGTAATAAGTTCAAGTGAATGTTTGCATGTACAAGTTGCATAATTTTAAAAGAATATATTTAAACGTTTTAATGCAACTTGCCATGTTAGGAAGATTAAAGAATTATGTGTAGCAGTATTTTCAATATCGAGACTTCACTCGATAATTAACTTTTGAGTGTTTTTAAAATGTACGGTTTTATTTATATTTCAATCTACATAAAGTAGAGCCTTAATAGTGTTTTATTAATATTTATTATTTTTTGTTTAGCATATATGGCACCCGAGATGTTTATGAAAACTGGCTCTATAGGCCATGGTAGAGCTGCAGATATTTGGTCAGCAGGTTGTGTGGTTGTTGAAATGGCGTCTGGAAAAGTAAGTAACTAATATTTTGATTTTGACTTCTATAGAACGTATGTGAAAATTTTAGCGTCCCTGGGCAGAATATGATTCAAATTATCAAATAATGTTCAAAGTTGGGATGGGAGAAAAGCCGGAAGCACCAGAAACTTTGATAGATGAAGGGCATGATTTCTTAGAACATTGCTTACAACATAATCCAAGAGATAGATCTACGGCAGCTGAATTGCTTGATCATAATTTTGTTAAAATTGGTGATGATTTAACGTAACTGTGTTTTTTTTATTGTTATACTATATTGTAATGTGTTTTTATTTTCTTAAGTATTTGTTTATGTTATTGATGGCAACAGGTATGTTAAAACTGGTCATTATTGTTTGAATATTTTAATTGTAGAGATTTTAGTCACTGAAGAACAAGAGCTTGGAGGGCCACATTAACACATTTAAATTTTTTCTCTAATATTCACTTAACTCGTGATCACAGCTTATTTACTGGTAATTAGTTACTAAGTTGTGATTATGAGTTACCAAGTCGTGATTATGAGTTAATTGGTCGTGATTACCAGTTAATAAGTTGTGATCATCCGTTAATAAGTCGATATTAGAGAAAAAAAGAATTACTGTGGCACTTCCAGGCTTTTGAACTGAAAACAGTATAATCTATATAAAGAACAATTGCCTGTATAATTGTTTTACGTAACATGATATTTGTTACTTTGCAGTATATTAATTTTATTGAGATATATAACAATTGACTGTTATTTACAGCAGAAATCTAACATTGTTATGATATTCTTTTATCTAGTGTTTTTATCATTAATTAGTTAAAATGAGATAAATCTATGACAGTATCAAAGAATTATGAAGTTAAATTTATGTTTTTATCAGATCTTATAATCAACATGCTAAGAAACATGTTTTCTGTAGAAAGTATGAAACTGTTTTAAGTTTTAATAGTAGTTACATTTTAACTTGATTTACAATTGCCCACAATTATGTGGTATAATATTTTTATGCACATTTTGGTTTTACAAAATACAGATGATGATAATGATTTTAATTTCCTTTACTCGGGTCGTAGATAGGCAACTTAGTTGTTTTCTTGATTTAAAAGTCATATCACAGTATTTTTAATTTTGTTTTTTAGTAGCAAGTGAAAATATTGCGCTGCATTGTGATACATACAACTCTTTTTCTTTAGTTTATATGTAATAAATATTGACTGTAATACTATGCCAGTAGAACTTTGAAAATCCTGTTTTGATGGACTCCTTTTTTTTTCAAGATAAATCTATATTAAGGTGCACTACCGAACCTGTTTTATCTAATATTTTTTAGGTTTAGTGTGGATATACAAGATAGCTACTAGGACTGTTGTATGTAGATATGTATTAATAATAAGTACAAATATTTTATTCTTATAAATTATATTATGTAATACATTAAAGGCACTATTTTTAAATTGGACGTTTTAATTCAAAGATACTTCAGTGATGTTGTAAACCTTTGTTGATTCAAAATCGTAAGTACAGTATGGACAGAAGTAATGTCACTCGGAGCCTAACGCTTATACAACCTATACAATACTTAGACAGTTGTAGTAAGCTGCGACACGCGTCCTTGTGACAAGTCTTCTTGCTACCGAACCGGACTTGGGCCTCATATATTTGAAATGTTTATTGGAGATTTAAATAGAAACCATAATTACCCGTTGTCATACTTGACTGTAAAAGAGCTGTAGGAGATTCGACATTTCTCATTTGTTTGTATCATTTACGCGATTTACAGGGGTTTATCACTCACTTGAAGGTTAATAGTGAGAGATATACAGTGCTTCCCGAAAGTAACGGATAAATTCAATAAAATCGTTGAGAAAAATATTTCAAATAAATGCTCGGACACGTCGATTTTTATTTTTAAATTATGATTTAGAGATGTAATTTTCAACCCCCCACCATACAACCCCTAAGCGCTGCCAACTCCAACTTTAAAAATTCAAATAGCAAAGAACCGTTTCTGATACCTCATCTGATAGCTTTTTTTATGCTCAATACAATAAAAGAAAGTTTTTCAAAATCGGTTGATAAGTAACGGAGATATTTACCAAAATGTATTCAAATGAAAGTGCCAATATTCGAGCAGGCGTTGGTACGGCTCTACAATGGGTTGTAAAAAACAATTGCAACTTGTTTGTAATTGAATGTAAACAAAATGTATTTATCTATCTCCAACCCCAATCATCATTAAAACTTCGATTCTTTCGGCTTCAGTAAATCTCATTTTTGTTATCTTATTTTTCAAATCGTTAATAATAAGTAACACTGTAACACACACTCCACTAAGTAATGTCAATACAGTTTGGTTACATTCGATTACAAATAAGTTGCAATTGTTTTTTACCACCCAGTACCAACGCCTGCTCGAATATTGGCACTTTAATTTGAATACATTTTGGTAAATATCTCCGTTATTTATCAACTGATCTTGAAAAACTTTTTTTTACTGTATTCAGCAGAAAAAAAGCTATCAGATGAAGTATCAGAAAGGATTCCTTGCTATTTGAATTTTTAAAGTTGGAGTTGGCAGCGCTTAGGGGTTGGGTGGTAGGGGGTTGAAAATTACATCTCTAAATCATAATTTAAAAATAAAAATCGACGTGTCCGAGCATTTATTTGAAATATTTTTCTCAACGGTTTTATTGAATTTATCCGTTACTTTCGGGAAGCACTGTATAGGCCATTGGAACATATAATGAAACACAATGAAAATGTATTTGGAGTAAGGTGCACTACCACTTCTCTTCTAACGGTTTGCGACTTTTTCTTTACCGGTAATAAAAATGTAAAGTGCAGCAGAGGATAATAAGATAAAGGGGCGACAGATTATGGTGTATTGTGTAATTCCCTTAAGATTACAACCCTTTTAGCATTTGCCAAACTTGGGAATGCAAAATTGCAAACTGTAATACAGGTTTCAAAGGTTCATCAACATCTAAAGACACTGAATTATGTAATTAGTAGATATAAATGATCTTTGGTGAGTAGATTTAGTTTCGTGAAAGAAATTATTAAAGGGCGTCTTCAAAATTCTTGAAATGATCGACTAAGAATTTGTAGGGATAAATGCCTACTTATTCAAGTAAAAATGTAGTATTCTTATTAAATAAAATAACAATTTATTTAGTCAAGAGTTTTAGACTGCGACTACAGCTTCAAATCCGCTCGCGGAACGGGTAAAACCGTTTCGTCCATGGGTGTTTGTTGTTAGATGGGGCACATATACAGGGTGTTAATACTAAGTCGTTACACACGAAAATGGAAGTTAGAACTCATTGAAACAAACAACTTTTTTGAGTTCCAATTTTTGATTTGGGGCCCCTATTCGTTGTTATTGAATTTCTTTTGTTTTTTTAACAATCCTAATAACTCCCTCATTTTAGGAAATATTTCAAAAAACGAATGGTTTTCAAAATGAGCTTTCGGCTCTCTACAACATTTGTATTTACAGTTATTTTATATTTTTTCAAATAACAAAATGGCGGCCGATCCAAGATTTCAAATCACAATATTTTAATAACCACCACATAGATTTTTGAAAATAAAATCCTCAATCTATAGATAGTTTGAGGATTTTGAAAAAAAAATTCTTGTTACCTACTAAACATTTTCTACCTAACTCGAATGGTAGGTTAGATTGTTTCACAAGTATTTTGAAGTCAGTTTCAACAAAATGTGGTCGTCTTCTTCCTCAGGAGATGGAGATGAGATAATCATTCAAAATTTCAAAGACGTAGAAGAATATTTAGGCAGAGAATAAACGTTCACTTTGATTCAGTGTATGAGTTTAATGAGTGTTTTAGAATGACGTCTGCAAAAATGGACCAACTTAACTTCTTGTTGACATTGGGCAGAGGTCCCAAGCACTGTCAAGAAAAATGCAGCTATGTATAAATAGCCAAAGGTATAGCGTAGTTACACTGGTTTTAGGCAATGTGGGACAATATCATATCATAGCGGAGGCACATGGTGTTAGTAAATCAAGTGTATGTAGATCTTGAAGAATGTTGTACATGCAGTTAACCAAATTAATTTTCCTCAAGTTGTTACCTGGCCTGAAAATATTTTAAACGTGTCTGCACGATTTTTTGCCGTTGCAGGATTCCCCCAGGTTATATTTTATCTTTTTTGATAAGTTTGTCAGAAAAACTGCCATACAAAATGTCCTTATAATCGCGTATTTCTTTTAAAATGCAAAATTTATTTCCTAATGCAACGCTTTTAGACATTTTCGACTATTTTTTTGCCTTCAAATTTTGGTACTGACAAGTGTTGGTGTACTTGTTGAAAACAAGTCAAAGTTTACTTGTTATCTGGATACTTGTTACAAACATATATTAGAATTTTGTGTGAAACGCCTGTTCCAAACAATTTGTGATTACAACTGCTGATATTTACAATTGTTACTAACAGATACTTGTACCTTTGTGAAACAGGGCCCTGGTATTCATGGTTTTTATACTTGAATCTGCAATAAATATATTTCCAATAAACAAGCCCAAAGCCGGCCTGGCCTGGTTCCAAATAGCGCAGGTAGCAAGAAAACCCGTGTCGCAGCTTACTGTAACTCGTTAAAGAGGTTGTATAAGCGTTAGGCTCCGAGTGACATTACTTCTGTCCATACTGTACATCTTTTAGTTGTTGAAGGTATATTTCTGCTTCCATGGGATATTTTTAAAAATCGAGCAATTCTTATTGGTTGATGCTAAAAACCAATACGTATTTGTGCGAGTTATTGAATAAATTGATACAACTAATATATGTATGAAAATTTTCGAAGTTGAGACTTTCGCGGAAATACGTGTTTTGGACCCGCAGGAACCCAAAAGCGGTATAGTAAAAATGTCTTATCTCATATGTGTGTGGGTGGGTGGGTTGGTGGGTGCGGTAGGTGGATTGGTTACGCCTCTAACGCAAAAACTAGTGAACCAATTTTGGTGAAATTTGAAACGAAGGGGTATATCGAAAATTCATCAACAAAATAAGCTTTTCAAAAAAATTCGAAACCGGAAGCGGAAGTTAGACATGTTTTTTTGGTAGCACTTTTTTCAGAAGTGGAATTTAGAAACTCTGAGTGGGAGATATGAAAGAAGACCACAGTTCAAGGGAAACAGTTTTACGGCGGACTCTGTGACTTCAAAATGGCGGCCGCTATGAATTTTTCAAAATTTCGATTTTAACGCCCCATAACTCAAAAACCAGTTATCTGATCAGGTTCCGCAACAACTTATTTGAAAGTCCTTTGGCGGTATGTACTATACCATGAAAAAAATTTATTTAGTAAATCCAAAAGCGGTCGCAACGGCGCTCCTCCAAAAATTTTGAAATTGTTGAAAAATTTTTACAAAAAAACTGACCACACGATTTTGTTTAAATGTTCTATACTTATGCAGCTTGGTATTAACTACATTTTTCTTTTTTGATGAATGCCAGAATTTCACTGTGGCGCCCTCTACGAGGTTTTGAAAATCGGAAATTGATGTTCCTATAGCGCCTTTATTAATCAAAATATGGAAAAAGTTTAAATATAAAAGTTGTTCAGTATATAATTCTGCATTTTCCTAAATATATATCACGTATACAGGGCGTTATCTTTCCACAGTACAATAAGCAACTTTGTTATTTTATATGAAACACCCTATACATTATTATATAATTGAATGCAAAATTTAATTGTCTATCACATAGTATAAGGTGTTCATATAGCTAAACTTTAGTAATTTTTAGTTGGTGAATAAAGAAATAAGAAGAAGAAAGGGCGTGTATAGCAATAATAGTTATTTATTGTATAAGTGTCTTAGGTAGTATTTTATCCACGCAAGAATGTTTAAACGCGAGAACGAAGTTCGAGCATTTAATTTTCTTCAGTGGATAAAATACAACTAAGACACGTATGCAATACAACGTTTTATCCACAAACAGACCAGAAAGTGGCGTTTTCAAATTAATATTTTGGAAAAAATTTATTTTGACATTTTCAACTGACTTTTGTCATACGTGTTGCTATAGATTTACCATTGTTTTAATTATAAGACCTATGTGTTTTATTCATATCATAAGACGTCTCTTAGTAGTGGAATTATGACCTTATAATATACTGGTTGTGGATAAAGTATGTTTATACTAAGGTTGATTCTCACTAGGGCAGCGCGGCGCGGCGCGTTGCAGCGCGGCGCAGAGCGACACAGTGCGACACAGAGCAGCGTTTTGGGTAGGGTATTCTCACTAGAGCAGCAGCAAGCAGCGCAGCGGCAAGCAGCGCTAAGCAGAAATTTTAGATTTCAGTAGGTTGTCTCCATTTCAACCGGTAATATGTCGTCTTCAGACAGTTCTTCATCTACTGAAGCAGTATTTACGTTAGCGACTGTGTGTCACCACGAGAAAATGTTGCGAAATAGGCGAAAACGGAAGTACTGGGTGCATGCCATATTTACGGCACGATTGACATACACTTTTTCAACGACTTCGGGAGGACGAAAAAGGTGGATGTTAAAAAACCATTTTTTCAGCCACAGTGAGACACTTCGATTTTATTAACTACCTAAGTACTGCAAGGGATCTGAAAGTTTATATTTTAGACTTGTAATAAAGTCTTATAATAATAATAATAATTTATTATAGGTAAATGCACATTTTTTTTGTTTAAAATAAGAAGATAGTTTTAATTTTTTTAAATTATAGTTAATATTAAGTTGCGAGGGATATATTTTTTCGGTAATCTAAACATTTGTCACGAAAATTAATTATTAAATAACAGAAAACGAAAGCAGCGCTGGGCAGCAAGCAGCAAAAGAATTCTCGAGCGACAATTCCAAAAGTTGCTGTCGGCCGCTGCCCGGCGCTGCTTCGTGTCGCCGAGCGACGCGCTGCTGTAGTGAGAATCACTCCATATGAAAGCATTGTAAAACATTCTCGGCAGCGTTTTGCTGCTCTGTGTCGCGCTGCGACGCGCCGCGCTGCGCTGCCCTAGTGAGAATCAACCTTTAGACATAATAAGATAGGTAAGTCTTAAATGTATTAATTTTCTTGTCGCGAAATTGGTTCATCAAAAGGCTATCAGTCGCACTATATGAGTTAATTAAAATAATAAATGCTAAAGGTTTGCTATTTATTTTATTACTAGCTTTATTACATAAGGTCCAGGCGGCTTTCTTACATATTGGATGGTGTCTTCTTGTTTCCATTTAATTGATTTAATGTAAATTATTGTTATAATGTTGTAAATCCGCAGATAATGGAAATGTAACTAATACCCTTTCAGTATCAAAACGAGACTAAACAATTTAAATTGGGAATAATTAATTCAGAATTGACAATTTATCTGCTTCAGTAATTACTTTTTTAAAAATAGAGCGGTTAAAGAGAAAAATGTGTGATAATCATCAATAAAAGTATTGATTTGAAAAATTAGTTATTTACAAACCAAATGCGGGAAAACGAATTTCCTCCATGAGCCTGTTTTGAATGAGCGAGCTTGCGAGCGAATTCTTCATTGGATTATGCGAATATTGCGAATGCTATGTCAGCGGACAAACTTTGCTTTTAGCGAGGAGCTCCGAGCCCGTTTGATATGTGGCCGTCGTGTTCAAGGTAGCTGTTGTGTCCACGTCTGATATGTGGCCGTTGTGTCCAGCTATAGCTGTGGCCGTTATGTCCAAGGTAGCCGTTGTTTTTGTTCTTTACGTATAAAACTCTACCAAGTAAACGAAGTAATTAAAGATACAGTTTTTAATTCAAATTACCTATACCTATATACTATAGTTAAAACGCATTATTTTACGCAAATAATAATGCTTAAGGTTTATAAAGAACTACCTACGTCCTTAATGCGCTTTTCATTCAAATCTTTGGAAATTACCCAAAAAAACTTGTTCTTCGTTAAATACTTTTTATCTCGAAAACATTTAAACACTTTATTAGTTGTATCCACGGTTGTATCTATACATAGAGACCAATACCAACTTCAATCCACCCAAATATATATCCCAATTTCTTAAATAAGCGAGATATTTAGGGTGTGCCCTTTTAAATAACTCACCCACGTGTATTTTGAAAATCACTGCGACTAAGTAGGTAGTGTTTTAGTATAGGCCTGTGATATGAAAATTGATATAATAGGTACAACACTACCCGACAAAAGTAATTTCGTTAACAGTAGCCACGTATACTGCCATCATAAGCAAAAACACAGTAAACTGAAAAATTTGAAAAAAATAAGTTAGTTACAACTTAGGGTTCACGTTACGTTATTCTACATATTTACTAAGCTAAAACACAGTAAAACTGTCATGTGAACACAGTATGGCTGTTTTACTGTGTTTTAGCTTAATGTAGAATAACGTAACGTGAACCCTAAGTTGTAACTAACTTATTTTTTTAAAATTTTTCGGTTACTGTGTTTTTGCTTATGACGGCAGTATAGCTAATACACCTGCCAGGTAAGAGGAAGCTGAGAGGTGTGCTAGCGACATTACTTTACTTGTCGGGCACTGTACATACCTACAAATAAATACTTTATACAGGGTGTGTAAAAATGGCCGTGCAATCTTCAGGTAAAGTTATTCTTTGGACAAAAATAAAGCAAAAAGCTTATTGCAAAAAAAGCTCGCAAAGGGTTCCTCAAGCTACGCGGGGCCTTCAAAGTTAGAAATTGGTAACACTAAAAGAAAGCTATTTTGCAAAATCAAGTTACTTGATGCGTACTTTTAGTGATAATAACTAGAATTTATTGCTATTGATAGTTTAAAAGTAATAGGATATTAATCATTTTCATTATTTCCAATCATATAATTTTTGTAAATGCGTAAAAAATACGCTTGGCAATATTGCAAATTAATAATGATAGCCCACCTTGTTGTAAACTAAAATATAGTCTAGTAGATTAATAAAACAAGGTCCATGGATTGGTTGATATTTGTAGTTTTAAAATACAAGGTTGCCAAATTTACATTTCTTAATTTGTTATGGTGAGGGGTAGCCATGCGCCTAAGAACTTTTTTCAAATAAGCTTTTTGCCTTATTTTTCTCCAAGGAATAACTTTACCTGAAGCTTGCACGACCATTTTTACACACCCTGTATAAATGATACGATGATGCGAAATCGCTGTCTAACATCGTTGTTCTGCAACATTTAGCTACCACTTTGATAAGCGGCCAGCGTTAAACATCCCGTAGCGTCGAGGATACACTTATTATTACCACTCTAAACTGTAAAAGTGCCGGATTAGTTATTGAAAGCTGTACTAATCCGTAAAGACACTTTCATGATATGTTCCGTATATACCGTATACTACCTATACCATTTTTTCTGGAAGGGCTTTAATTAACAAAATTTTTCAGCTAGTACCTAATCATTATTCAGATTTTCGACTGACAGTGAAAGAGTATCATAAGGGAAATAAAAAGAGTAGTATGAAAACTTTAATTATTAAATAAATGATCGCTTTTAGTTTTACGTGGTTACAGGTTTGACAAAATAGTTGCAGTCTGACGATATTTGTTATTCAGCTGTAATAGCTAAATTTAAAATGATAGTAGTACTACATAATGTCAAATACTAATTGCATAATTATGGGGACGTCTAGGACTGGGCGATACTACGAAACGGACATGGAGTATCAATACCAATGTAGGTACTCAAAACTGTCGAAGTATCGAAAGTACTTATCGCAAGTATCGAAGTATCTCAGTGCCGCAGTATCGAAACTACTAATTATCCTGATTATCTGTTGCAGGGGTAGTACATAATATATCTCATGTATATCTACCATAAGTTTTGAACAAATATATTTCACTAAAATACTTTCAAAAATTAATTAGTACGTTTTATCTACACAGTAATTGAATGAAATTAAGAGACCTTTAAAATGGTAAGCACTGCTTACCGTTTTTAACTACTACTTACTGTACTTACTACTACTGCCTACTATGCAGTACCACTTTCATATTCTTCTAATTGTGGCAAATCATTTAAAAATGCAGGTAAATTAGGAATGGGTGTTGTAAGATTCATAAATATTAGGTATGCGTATTTTTTAATAAACAACATTTTACAATTTTTTTCGTTATTTTCGATACTTCGATACTTTCCATGTTTCGATATTTTCGATACTTTTGAATATTGGTATTGATACTCGGTGCGAGTTCAAGTATCGATACTTCGAGTTAGTGTTGATACTTTGCCCTGCCCTAGTCTCGTCTTCTGGTACTAAATATACTAGCACCTAAACAATCTGTAGTGGGTTACTTTCGTGTTGCTTGCAGAAAATAACTTGTTTCTATGCTTACCAGAGGTAATTGAGATCAGCTGTAAATTGGATAGGTAGTAGGTATGTTGCATTGTTTGCTCAATGCTGTGCATATTTTGACGATTTTTTATGGTTCATTACATAACCGTTATAGTTTTCTGAACCCATAGTAAATTGGTTTTTCTACAAACGACACAAAACAGCTTATAAGCAACACGAAAGTAGAATCACAACCAGAATTCTTGTAGTGTTAATTTGTAGATTAAAGTTGCACTTTAACGTTTTCTGCGTTAAAGTAGCTTTTCTAGTTGAGGCAGTTGTGGTATTGTTATATAAATTTTATTATGAGACAACGTACTCCTTTTAGCAGTCTGGATAGTTGAAATTGCTGTGGCCATCAGGATTGCTGTTATCATCAAAGCAGTTGTCATAGTCAGGAAAAACGTTTTCATTAACATTGCATTGACTGTTGTGAGTATGATCATTGAAATACGAGTTACCATTGTAGTAGACATTTTCGTCAAAGTAGGCTTCGGGATGTTCACAGTGTGGATAGTGATTACCATTGAAGATATTGTTAATATTAAAGCAACTGCCGTCGTTAGCACCATTATAAGGGTTGATGTTACCGGAAAAACAATTGTCGTTTTGCCACCAATGGTAGTTGGGGCATATTTTGCGACTGGGACCTATATTGTCATTAAAACAGCTATGGTGATTACAACTGCAATGGCATTTAGGATTGCAGTTGGTGGTATGGTAATCCGGAATTGTCGCACAGGGTGGTAGTGTAGTTTGAGTAGTTGTGGTTGAACTAGCTGTTGTGCTAGGCTTGACTGTTGTAGTTGGCGCTGTTGATGTTGGTTGGACAGTTGTTCTCGTTGGAGCTGCTGTTGTGGTAAGCTTTACTGTTGTTGTTGGATTATTTCTTGTAGTACTTGGTACAGATACCGTTGTTGAAGGATATGTAGTTGTAGTGGTCGCTGCTACTGTTGTTGTATCTATACTGCGCGTTGTTGGTGGAATCGTAATAGGATTCTGATTGCATTTAATAAGTTCATTTATCATATTTATAATACAACCAAGCAATTCCGCTTTTGAATCTTTAGCACAGTTACAACTTGATGCGGCAATGCCGCCAATCAATAACAGGCCAATTAATAATATTATTTTGCATGCGTTCATTATAATGATGAGACATAAACCAATGCCGTTTATTACATTCGTCTGGCACGGTGCTGAAACTGCAACAAAGCAAAATTTCGACTTTATTGACGCTAATTCCGAAGACTTGTTACCTAGGACAACAAACCTATTATATTATTAATGCCCTATTATATTAGTAATGAAATGTACCAATTTAAATTTTTTAGACGCTATGACACCGCTATTCTGAAAGCCGAAACGACTCATTTACCAACGATTGTTGGTGTTTAAACGATTTTTTGCTCTAAAGTTATTCAGAGTTATACGAGAATCGCCAACGATTGTTGTTAGCTAACGAGTGGTTCGTAAACAGAATAGGGGTATATATGTGGTCTTATGATAAAATTATAATAATTTGGCGTTTAAGCCCCTTGTAGGCCTTGACCGTTCAACAATTTGTCTTCATTTCTCTTTTATTTTACCCGTCTTTCTTTTTGCACTTAAACTGTTACTATCTTAATTCATTTATTAGGAAGTTTAAATAGAAAAATCCTTACAAACATATGTTAATTGTTCTTAAAAATTTTAAATCGTGAACAATTTAATGCTAGAACTTTTTTAACCGGATTCTTTTGGTCCGGATTATTAAGTTTCGAGGATTATTGCAGGTACTTACTGTAGCAAATGTGTGAATATGGATGATCCTAGGCTAAGAGTTTGCAGATGCGAGGACGCACAAACAGCACGATTGTATATTTTACACTGAGCATTGAACAACTTAGATTATTTGCGTGATATCGATACATGATTAATTTTTTAGTTACTTACGTGCAATGTTTACAGTTTGTCTAATGTTTTGGATATTTATGTTTTTATATCTTGTTTATTGTTTAGCTAAGTTCAGAGATGCACCTGTAAACATTTTGTACTGCATAGTCAGCGCAAAGCATACCTACATGTTCGTTGATATTCAATAATGTTGACAATAATTTTCAAGGGAAATGACCTAAATATTAAGTAAAGCTAGGGACGTTATAATTACATTACGACCTCGGGTATAGCTACTAGGTACCTACATATTCTTATTTTATGTTTACTTCCATTTTTAATAATTAATCATTAATAAATATGGCTAATATTAGAGATTAAATTTGTGACAAACTATGGAAATTTTTTAAAGTGGCCGTCGTGTCTTGTAAAAGTAACAACTGTACGGAGGAAATCAGACTACATTACTATTTAATAACTACCTACTTCGCAGGAAAGTTGAAGTCAAACTCAAAGTGAGAGATGTATATTATCCCCTTCGCTATGTAATATTTATGCGAAGTATACAAGTAGCAAAACTTAAAAAACTGGAAAGGGGGAATAACTAATTAATTATCTCCGCTATGCTGACAGCAGCATTAGCAACTCTGAGCAAGAAAAACAAAATTTAATGTCAAATTCAAATTTAAGGGTGGAACACGTTTAGAAGTGAGAGATTGGAATCATGGAGTTGCCTTCGGTAACTCCTTGATTCTTTAAAAATAAAAAACAAATGTACGTTTCATGTTGTTAGGATTTTCCTACACAAAAATGTACAGATTTCGCAATTCATCGGAGGGTGTTGAAAAGAAACACGATATAGTATAGGGTGACCCAGCGTTAAACCGCCAAACGTTCAGGGCTGATTTTTCAGGTTAAAATAAGACTTTTTTCGTCTATAAATTTATTTCCAAAAATGCACCCCCTTAGTGCCAGAGTGAAGAGACGAAAATTAAGTCATGTTTTTGTTTTTCTTGGGCTGATGTCTTTAATGAGCATAACGCTCACATTTGGGAGCACGGAAATCCTTATGCCGTACGAGATAGCCGTTATCAATATCAATTTTCGTGCAACGTTTGGATGGGATAGTGCAACGATTTACTCATCGATCGGTCCAATTTTTTTGCATCCACGCCTAAATGGTAAATTTTCTTCATTTTTTGGAAAATGATTTTCAAGCAATCTTATAGACATTTCTTTAAATGATAGAGGAAATAGATGGTTCCAATTAGTTGGATGTCCAGCCCATTACAGCATTACACTCTTCCAGTTCATCTAAGGTGCCACGACATTTTTCCAGGAAGATGGATCGGTCACGGCCGAGACTGTCCCCGCCCTTGACTTTCGCGTTCTCTGCACATGACTCCTTTGGACTTTGTTGTATGGGGTACAATGAAGGGAAAAGGTTTATACTTAGTCCGTCAACGACGAAGCTACCCTCCGGGAAAGGATTGTTCAAGCAGCTCGGCAGATCACACCAGCAGATTACGGTGCAAATGTTCAGTCTGTCGCGGTCGTCCGTAGGTGTGAGCTTTGCATTGAAAATGGTGGCAGTTATTTCGATTATATCACTCATATATTATAGACCAATAGGATTTAAGATTGTTTTAAAAATGAACCAATCACGGCGGGAATTCTCGGTAATACCTTCTTGGTCTATCTGTATATTCGATTTGGTGCTTCGGCTTCCTATTGGCTGTGGTATCTGTAGCAACCGTAAATAACAATAATTGATTTTTTTAATAAATTAATTTTTTCAAAAGTCAGACTGACTTTTGAGTTTGAAAATAGGTTAAATACCAAAATTAACTTTAAAATTCGTGATATAATATCATTCGATCACTTCCGTATATTCTAAATACTTTTCCCTCTTTCTATTCTCAATTGATGTTGCCATTAGGAAATATCCATGAAATATCCCTCGAACAAAGTTCTCGGGAAATTTCGAATATACGAAAGCGCTCTTATGATATTACTACTGAGTGGTTTTTGTGAATTTTCAAAACTTAACAGTTTTGTACTAAATGTAATGAAACGAGACTCATTTTTTTCAATTTTCTTCTTTCACCCTTGCTCGGAGGGGGTGCATTTTTACGTATTGATATCATGACAATTTGACACACTCTAAACTGACCAATGCGGTTACGTTTTACCGACTTGACAAGTCAATCAGTGCACTCCAAATTTGTATATTCGGGGGTATTTAGAGAGAATATTTCTCGAATAAAAATACTCGAAACCAATAGTATTTTTCAAATGAATGCAAGTTCGGATACTGGAGTCCCTCGATCGAATGTGCTTTTTTTCGGCGCAAAATGACATAAACTATCGCCAGACACTGTCCTTGCTGTTTGTCGTATTTTTGCATTCACTTTTAATAACATTTTCGTCAATTTTTCGTTCTAAGATATTCCCAAAACGGTTCATGACGTTTAACAAAATTTGTTTTTTTTAGTATTATGTTGTGGTCGCAAATATGTCATGGCAACGTGGAATTTCCACTAGATTGGCATGGCAACGTAGAATTTCCACTTATTAATTTTGTACTGTACCTACTGTTACAACAATGTATGAGTGAAATATTCTCAGATATTTAGGACTAGTACAAAATATCAGCAGATATTTTTCTATCAAAAAAAACTCGCGTTGCTAAGAAAACAAACCTCCATTAAAAATAATATTGTAAATGTCAAACAAAAACTTTATATAAAAATATATTAACATTTAACTTGCTGCGGTAATCCTCTGGGTCTGGGGTTGTTTCATGTTCAAGGATTTTTCTTTTCAAAACCCGGAAAACTGCTTCCAAACCGAGTTGTGAGATTTGAAAGTGTTTTTTAGCATTTTATACAACCCCCACTGCCCATAACGTCCACCATGTCCATAACCCCCACCGTGTCCATAACCCTCACCGTCGGGTTTGCTCGTAATTTTAACTGTGTCCATAACCTCCACCGACGATTTGGACCATAACGCATAACGCCCGTCCATAACCCCCACTGTCCATAACCCTCACCTCGTCCCATAACGTAAGTTTTCAGTTTAGAAAATGAATTTTTTAGTAGTGTGTTGTTGGTGCTGAAATATTTACATAAACGAAAATAAACATTTACAAGGAATGTTACTATAAATGCTTTGTGCTTATATTAATAGTTTTTAAATCCTTCTGCAAAATATGCTACCGAAACAACATGCCTAACTTCAACTTCTGGTTTCGGAAGATATGGTTGGTACGCCCGTATCTTCCCACATACCCACGACATTTTTTAAACCACTTTTTTGGTTTCCTGGTTAAAATCTCAATTTCAAAAACAAGAAAATTTTCAGCAATAATTTACTTATGCAACCCAACTCACAGGTCAAATACATGGAGGCTGTTTCTCTTTATAAAATATTAATTGCTCCACGATAGTAGATAGCTTTAGTCTTTATAAAATAGGAAAGCCCAAACGAAAAGTCTCGTTCATTGTTTTAGCAACCTTGTTAATTTTGTTTTATACATTTTCAATGAAACTGAAAACTTACGGACAAAGCCGACGCGACGCCGACGGTGGGACATGGTGGGCGTTATGGACAGTGGGGGTTGTGTTCAGGTTCCGCTACAGCTTCATCTATTTCTTCAACTGTACTTTGGCCAAACCGTCTTACTTCCATTTTTGCCCCGAAAATATCACAAACCATGCACAAAAAGAAAAATTAAATTTGACTTTAGTCTAGTTTGTTTATAAAACCATGGTTACGAAGAAAATTATTATTAGGTAGGTAATCCGATTTGAAACTATAAAAATTTAAAATTTGGTTTGTCAAATTGTTCTACGAATACTACTCGTAACTACGAAATAATCCTGCAATTTTTCGACAGTACGTATTCGCACTTGATGCGCGATAATTCGCTATTCGTCCTTCGGACGAATTATCGCGCGTCAAGTACTCTTACATACTGCCCAAAAATTGTCGGATATTTCGTAGTTACTAGTAGTATTAATTATACCCAGGCGCGGATCTAGGAAGATTTTTTGGGGGGGCTAATCTTAAAACTAAAACGTAGAACAGTGGGTAGAATGAGGCGGGAAGTGCTGAGTTTTTTCAAAAAAGGGGCGTGGCTTCGGAAACTACTTTTAAGAGAAAGCTGAATTTTTTATGCAAGTTTTTAAGGAGGAAAAAATATCTTTCGTAAAACGAGTAGTACCTATTTAAATTTTCGTAACTTTTTGCGTTTTTTCTAGTTCATTTTTTGTAGAATTAAAAACCTCAAGGAGGGAGCATTATACACAAATTTTACGGGATGGGACGGTTCGGTACGACCGATTCGGCGCCGCCGTTTCGGCGCCAAGCAGTTTCGGCGCCGGCGCCGGCCGTTTCGGTGCGAAGCCGTTTCGGCGCGAGAATGTATTTTCATGTACAACAGTTTTCAAATTTCAGTGTCAGTGTCATAATTGAGGGATGTTCATTCCTCACAAAAGAAAACAAAAAATGGTTAGCAGGTAATCTGAGGGATGTTCATTCCTCAGAAAAGAAAACAAAAAATGGTTAGCAGGTAAGCTGAGGGATGTTCATTTCTTTGATTTTCGGCATTTAAATCAAAAGTTTGTGTTATGGACTTATCGCATCGGTTAGATCGCCCGGCGCCGAAACGGCTTCGCGCCAAAACGGCCGGCGCCGAAACTGCTTGGCGCCGAAACGGTCGCGCCGAAATGTCCTAGACAGCAAATTTTAATATAGCGGATTGACGTTTCGTGGGGGGCGACGGCCCCCCCCCGAGGGTGAATTCAACACTGCAAGGCACAAGCCTAAGGTTTGAGGTCAACCGGATTATCGAGTAGCAAACCAAAGTATTTAAAATTGCTCAAAATATAAACTCATCTTATTAAAAAAATAATTTTCAAATCCTCTGGGGGGGGGGCTACAGCTCCTATAGCCCCCCCCGTGGATCCGCGCCTGATTATACCGGGTGGCCGGTCTCGAAGGTGTACATAGGGATTTAACATTGTATTGAACGTTTCTGCTGATTCCTGCTCGCCAATTCAACATACGGGAATGGCAATGGTATTAATTGAAAGGTAAAATGATTGCGCCTTAAATGGCGCTAATAATAAAATTAAATGTGCTATATTTATTTTAAAATAACGATTAAAAATTTTACGATTTTTAAATATGACGTGCCATGATTTTCAAATTTTACAGCATTTGTCAAAAAAATTGATAATTAGTTGGCATAAATTAGTGGATTTCTGTAAATGACAATAAATATAGCACATTTAATTTTATTATTAACGCCATTTGAAGCGCAATCATTTTACCTTTCAATTAATACCATTACCATTCCCGTACGTTGAATTGGGGAGCAGGAATCAGCAGAAACGTTCAAATTCCTATGTACACCTTTGAGACCGGCCACCCGGAATATGAAAATTTTCGGAATCGAGATTTTCGCGGAAATACGTTTTTTGGGCCTCCAGGAAATGTCTGTCTGTGGGTGGGTGGCTGGATAGGTATGTAGTATATATGTATGCATGCGATGCCTCTAACGCAAAAACTTATGAACCGATTCTGATGAAATTTGAAATGAAGGGGTATATCGAAAATTTATCAACAAAATAAGCTTTTCAAAAAAATCCGAAACCGGAAGAGGAAGTTAGACATGTTTTTTGGTAGCATTTTTTTCAGAAGCGGAATTTTGAAAATATGAGTGGGGGATATGAAAGAAGGCCATAATTCAAGGGAAGTAGTTTTTGGCGGACTCTCTAACTTCAAAATGGCGGCCGCTATGAATTTTTCAAAATGTCGACTTTAACGCCCCATAACTCAAAAATCAGTAATCTAATCAGGTTCCGCAACAACTTGGTTGAAAGCCCTTTGGCGGTACTACACCACGAAAATTTATTTTTACACGACCTATATATAAAGACCTACCTTACTCCCTCAAAACAGGGAGTAAAGTGGCCATTTTATTCCCAAGGGAGTAAAAGTACAACAAATGACAAAAAAGTTCAAAATTTTATTTCATGTCGTTCTGACGTTTCAAAAATGCATTCACCTTAGAGAATTTTCCAATTTCAATATTATTCTTCACTCTCATGGTAGCTTTTAACATTGAAAAGAGCGAACATAACGTTGATGCTTCCAAGATTTTTGCCTTTTCGGCAAAATAAACGAGAAATACTCTCTCTGTGTAATTTTCAACGTCTTTACCCACACACCATTCAAAAAAGTCTTGATACGCTTTTTCGTATAATTTTCGCGACTTTGGGGGTAATACATCCATTGTCACAATCGCTGCCGCTTCGTTAATATCTTTCAAATCACCCATTTTCAAGAATTTTCTTAAAACACGACCGCAATTTTAGAATTGCTACCGGTTGTTTACAAATCGCCTAGGTTACGATGCTTTTGAGATGAGATTTTATTAATAGGGCTGTTCTACGCAAATACGACCTTGGAACGAGTGAGAGGAAAGTTCTACCCTAGTGCTTTCTTTTTCTATCGGGGCACCAATATGACGGCAAGAACAGCACTACATTACTAGTTACTATTTAACGTAACTAGATGTAGGTTGGTATGCTATACATAATTAGAGTCCAACAGAACCTCAATTTTTCCCTTGTTTCTGGTAACCCCCTGACGCAGAACTGTCATTTATGCATTTGGCACAAAAATAATTAGTAGTGCAAAAAGCAACCGTGCGTGTTTCCGTTGTTTTTAGTTATTGTTTCCTGTTATTTGTTATTGTATAGCAACTTAAAGCAAATAGTAACTAATAATTTAGTGATATTTCTTCAGTCAGATTGGCATTATTGATAGAGAGAGACAACAGTAGGGTAGAGCATTCCATCTCTTTCCAACTTAAATAGAACAGCCCTATTGCGATTTTCACCTATCTACTACAGCATATGTGATTGCTTTTGGAAAATTCGTAAATTTTTGCAATTAAGCCCTTTAGGTCGTGTAAAAAATAATATATATACCGCAGGACTAAAGTACTTCTTCATCCCTCGGGTGATTTACTGCCCTCGCTCGCTGCGCTCGTTCAGGCATTAAACTTTCACCCTCGGGGATTAAAAGTTGTACTTTAGTCCCTTGGTATATAATATACTATTAGTAAATTCAAAAACGGTCGCAACGGCGCGGCGCGGCGCTCTTACAAAAATTTTGAAATTTTTGAAAAATTATTACAAAAAAACTGGCCACACGATTTTATTTAAATTTTTTACACTTATGCAGCTAGGTATTAGCTATATTTTCGTTTTTTGATGAATTCCAGAATTTCACTGTGGTGCCCTCTACTAGGTTTTGAAAATCGGAAATTGATGCTTCTATAGCGCCTTTATTAGTCAAAATATGAAAGAAGTGTAAATACTAAAGTTATTTAGCATATAATTCTGCATTTTCCTACATGTATATCACGTATACAGGGCGTTTGCTTTCAACAGTACAATAAGCAACTTGTTGATACCTTACAAATAAGAAAATTTTCGAGAAATAAATGTTTAATAAATGCCTTTATTGAAAACCGCAATGAACAATGAACACGCTGAAGATTTTAATGTAAAAACAACTGCAGACATCAAAGTAAATGCTGTCTTACAGTCTAGTACTTTTGATTTTAAATAGCCCCATAAAAAAATAATCGGGGGGTGTAAGGTCAGGCGACCTAGCCACTCTATCGGTACTTTTCTACCGATTCATCTTGCAGGAAAGCAATTACCTATTCAAAAAATCTCGGACAGTACGCCCATAATGCCATCTTGCTGATACCAAAGGGTATTATTTGACACAACTGGATCATCTTGGTTGGGGTAAAGTATCGCAAGTGCTGGAATAAGGACATAAGGTCATTTTGGAGAAACTCTAGATACCTTGGTCCAGTTAGATTTCCATCAAAGAAATAAGGACCTATTATTCGGGTGTTCACTATTCCAGCCCAGACGTTTAGGTTTTGTGAATATTGTGTGTGTGCCACAGACATCCAATGAGGATTTTCCTTACTATAGTACCTACAGTTCTGGCGGTTAACTTTACTGTTTCATTTAAACAGAAAGTTGCTTTACCCGTAAAGTGAATCTGGTGAAGCTGATGTTAATAAACGACAATTACCTAACATTTCTGAATATTTGACAACTTGTGGACATTTGTTTAGATTACGGGCATTTGTTTAGATTACGGGCATTTGTTTCTTGTTACCTTTGATTCTCTTTTATCAATACTAATACCGAAACTTCATGTTTAACATTTTTGTTAAGAATAATTTATTTCTCGAACATTTTTTTATGTAAGGTATCAACATTTTTATACTGCCATTTAAGCAATTTAAAATCCCGTGCAATGCAAAATCTGTCCCTTAATTTTTAAGGTGGACTTAGGGTGGAACTTAAAAATTAAGGAAAAGTGGTAAGAATGGGCCTGAATGATGTAATTATCAAAAATTAAACAAATAACTATTATTTTCCTATGTGTGTTTTGGTGTAGAAAAAACCTATTGCAACTTAATTTTTGTTCTAATTCCCGAAAAACCATCAATTTCGATAGTGTTTTGCAGCCAAAAGCCACAATTTTCGTTCTAGACCCTTTTACTTTTTTATTAATCATAAACATGATCATAGTAACAATTAACAATTAACAAAACTAACGCTGTGTTTTCATTGGTCAAAATCAAAATACACACCAGTTTTTTGATATGATGAGCCCCTCGACCTTTTCCGAACTCGATTAAACAACGCTTCTAAAACACTAGCACAAAAAATTATGTATTTCTGCATGTATTGTTGCAGGCTTCGGCGTTGCCCCGTCCTGAAATATCTAGAAAAACGTCTGGAAACTTTTATATTTCGTCCTTGATACATAAATAACTATTATGCTATATTCATCGATAATAATGTAATGCTGTTTTGTTTTAAAGATTTAATATAATGTGGGTCACTATTTTTTGTTGTCCCATATTAATACATTTGAAGACGTTGCAAAATATATGAACATTTAAAGGCTGTACCTAGATATACAGAATTATTTTCTTAAATAGGATTAGGATTATTTTCTTAGTTACTAGCCAAGATGTCGGTAGTATCGTATGCAAGCGTCGCGACGCTTTCTTTCCCTGCGTCTAGTACAGATGGCATGGTGATACAAGCTTAAAGCTATTGTAGTGATTCTACAACCACCCCATGTTGTATCTACCGTCGAATCGAACAATCCCCGTCATCAAATGCTCGCGCCGCTAGCGCCATATTGACGGGTTTCGTACTTGTTAGCTGTGATAACCCTCCGTGCTATCGCAATTAGTAGTCCGGTAGTGTCGTCAGTATTCGTAAATATCGTGCCGGTTACCTGTACCTCTGAAGTAAACATTCGTGTTTCGCGAACACGGGCGCCCTTATTTGTTGTGCAAAGGCAAACGTATTAAAGACAAGGAATTGTTAATAATTGTGCCAATATAAATCATTCATCAAGGAGCAACATGCCAGTTCGTAAGCAAGGTGGTAAGATTTGATTGTGTTTTTGAAAACTTAGTAGTGCGATCTTTACGGTGTGGGTGGGTTCAATTTCTGACAGCCGATGTGCACCTCGTGAACGTGCACGTGCTGCTTTATTGGAGGGGGGTGTTGGTTCTGTAGGAATATAGTAGCTATAAATAAAAATGTTTAGTTTTTATTAGAATTAAGGTTCAGACAACCTACGGGAGATGCTTTAAATTTAAATAAAGATCATTCACACTGCGTAAGAGTATTGTGTCATAATTTTCTTTTTACTTTTTTTTAATAATTTATTGATTGAAATGTTTACTGCCTCACCTACTGAATTTAATTTCTTTACTTTAATAAATGTTTCAATACATTTCAATTGTCATTTCTAATGGTCAATTGTTGCCCTAGTTGTAGGATACCTACAATCAATACGGTAACTCAAAGCAGAATGAAAACATGAAGTCTATTTATATCCTAACGGAGCAATATATAAAATAATTGAATTTAAAAATAGCTACCCTACAGTCTTGGTGACCTACTGTTATATTGGCTTGCCGCCAGTACCTTCAAATTCTGTAAATAATGACTATGTAACAGGGAAGTAAAAAGTTCATTTATTGAAGTGCATACAATTGATTTACTGTTGCTTCGTTTATAAGTTATATTCTCCTTTGCGCAAGCAATTTTATTTGTGGTGACCTATTTTATTGTACTACGCCCCCAGTGAGTACTTATAATATTCTGAGGATCTTGCTAGAGAAAAATGTAAAGTTTATAAATTTGGTTTTTAGGAAAATTATGCTTAGGTAAGGCGTTCATTATAATTATCATGATTACTAAATTAGATAATTATTATTTAGGAAATACGACTGAATTGAATGTTTGGTAGATACTAGCAATTTTTATTTAAAAGAATCTGGGAAGAAGATTGCAGCATTATGCAGCAATGTCATTTAATTTACATAGTAACTGAACATTTTATGTTTTACCGTGTAATTATTGCATTCTATTTACGTAACATATTATATCTAACAAAAACTTTATTAAATGTTATTTACAAATTAATTAAGGGTCAGTAATAACTTGCTTAATTAGAATTTGAAAATTCAGAATAACGAGAATAAATACGCTGCCAAGAATAGATTACATTATTTTTAGTTTAGTCGATAGACGACTACATGTGCTTATGCTTATAGTTATAATTACACGTTTATGGAAAGAAAAGATAAAACTTTATAGAGTTTCATTCTCATAACATGTAACAGGATATAAGTAGTATTTGATCTACGTTGTGTATGTATAAGAAATGTTACACTCGAATATTTTCATAATTTGGAAATTTTCTAATTACAAAATGTTGAATTTCCCCCACGTACAGCGAAGGAATGGGAATTAAATGTTTTTTTAAAAAAAGGTAAGGTAAGGAAATATTATAATTAATCTGGTTTTGTAGGAAGAATCTTTTGAGAAATAATCGAGCAGATATAAGATATGTAGATCTGCCGGAAATTCGAAAACTGCTCTTGATCTTGTCCGTATTAAGCCGATGTCTCACTGTAAAATTTTTATAAAAATTTTTATAAAAATTTGTATAAAAACGATTTTTACAGTGTGACAGCACGGAGTTTTATAAAAATGACGTCATGTAAAAATATTTTTATGGTGCTTCTATTTTGATGACGTCACGTAAAATGGGTGTCGGGGCTCAGCCCAACTCACTGACAATTTGAATTTGCGCGCGATATTCTGACGAAAACAACCTGACGTGAGTCTTCGTTCTCACTTTTCATTACTATAATAGGTATAGATACTATGATAAAATAAAACGCGAAAACTAGAACGAGTAAAAATATTTCAACAGCAAACCAAACGCTTCGCTCACAACACTAACCTCACTTTCGTTTTGTTTTTGTTTGTTTTGTCAAACGCGCGCTGTTTGACATCCAGTTTTTATAAAATCTTTTTACAAACAGTTTTACAGTGGGACATACCTTAAAAATACTTTTATGGTTCATGACGTCACATCGTTTTTATAAAAAATTTTATAAAAAATTTTTATAAAAATTTTTACAGTGGGACATGGGCTTAAAAGACAAAATAAGATAAAAGATAACATAATTGATTTGTCAAGGTAAAATATATTAAGCCTCGAAGCGAGTCATTTAGGGCTTCATTTGCTTCTCACAATAGGCAAGATGTTAGTGTGCTTTTTGGCACCCTGCTGGGATATTTCTTTATCTAATCTGCCATTACTGAATTACTTTCTGGTTCAAGTATCTACATTTAATTCGTTAGAATAGAATTATTTACACATGATTATATGGTAGATATTTATATTAATGGTGATCATTGATACATTGTAATTAAACACTCACATAGTAAAGATTTGGTTTCTTATTTTCCAACAAACGTTTTTCTTGTCCGCCTAATTAAATCTGTAAGAATAGAGACAAATAATTAATTTATCATCATATTATGGTTCAAATAGTGTTGTCCATAGGCATTTTAGAAGATATATGCAAATATGCAACAAGCGCGTAGAAATTAACGAAATTATTATTATAATGGATAGGCACGTCTTGAGTTTGATAAAAGAAAACTCTTTAGGAAGACCAACGTACATTGCAGAAATTGCGATTTCTTATTTTCGAATATTACTGCATGTTAGTACCTACCTACCTATCTTTCTACATAAACTTGGACATAATTTGATCTGTTGAATTACTAGGTATTCAACAGGATAGGACACTGCGTTATGTTCTAAATGTGAAAATTGTTTGATTAAGGTGTTCTCTGCATGAAGGACATACATTAGACAGGGAAAGTATTCATAGTTGTGTAAATTCTGCCGATATAATCCTCTTCAACGTTTTTCTATATAGATCTTGAAGATCTTAAACAAAGAATGACATTTTCTCCAAGTAATACGTAATTAGATAACAATTATACGTCTCTACCGGTGCAACTGAATTGCGCACCAAATCCATTAGCTCTTTAATTCAAGACTCTAATTGCGCTCAAGAGTTTTTGTATCTTAACTCGGTCTCCTTATTAACACAAAGGTGATTAGTGCGTTGACATTTGCCTCTTGTTGTGTTGTAAATGTAATTCTTTTCGAATCAGTTTCACCGGCTTTACAGATATATCTTCTTGGGCTTTCCTCTTCACCGAGTTGCTAACTTTCTGTTTTTTTAATAATTCCTCGTCATAATATTGTGATTATGTGTACTACCTACCTCTTTTCCTTGAAAACACTTCCGAGTTTAGTGTATAAACTTTCGCTACACAGTTTTTCTTTGTGCATCGCCACACAGTTTCTTCACTCGACTTTAGTACTTATTAAACGAAATTTTCGGAATTTGTAATTTTTCGAAAATTAATGATAACTGTCTCCGCTCACTTAACATGTCAAACTTTTCCATGTCTGCGTTTTCGAGTAACAAAGTCCGTCAAATAACAAAGTATCTTTCGCCTAAGCGGAGTTCGGGTATGGGATAAGCAACCCCTTTAATGATCTAAGTAACTGTCATTAATCTGTGCGCAATTCGCTCGTCTCTACATTACATTACAGATACACGTTTCTATAATTAGCGTAATAAATGCTACTTTAAGGGTCTCTGTTAATTAAAATAACGATTATGCTTGTTCTAATAATAATAACCCAGAAAGTGCAAATTGTTAGTTGATAGCACGAACGTCGTGGATGTGCGAATCGTATTCAAATGATTTTTTGTTTTTTAAATTTAATAAGGATATATGAGCACAAACTACTTAAACGTAGAATTTTAAACAACAATGTCAGATCAGCTTTTAAATCTTCTACAGATTATAAAAATATTGCAATCAAGTTCTGACTTGTTGTTTCGGGAAATTAAAAATACTAAGTTTTTCCTAGTTCGAGTTCTATTCGCTATAATGCAAATCATTCATATGGTCTAGACTTGTAGAAGGAGATATGGCTGTATCGAATACATTCATCATCAAAGAGACGACAGATTAGCCCGATTAACAAGAGGCAAACCTGAGGGAACGAACGCCGTATCAGCATAGGAAAGTAAAATGACAGTTTGAGAAATATTATTAACGGATGTTGTGCCGCATATTGTGAAGCAAAACTAAAATAGATAATTAATTTCATTTGTACGGGAGAGTTTTTGAGATATTCTGTTGGCAATAACGTAGTGTATTCTAAAAACTATTGTTAATACAATTCTGGTCTAACGTAACAGATTCTTCATAATATATCAAAGACTTCCCTTTAAATTACCATGTCTTAAAATACGCCAAAAAAAAGGTTGTAAATTATTATGCAAAATGTATTCACAGAATAGATTTATATACAATTACATAAGCAATTACTTAACTACGGGATGTATAATCTGAAGGTGTCCTCTTCAAATTAGAAAGCATCATTGTTGTGGGACTTATTTACCAAACGTTGAGACCTGGTGCAGCTGCCAAAGAAGTAAGAGGTCCAGCAACTAAACCTCTGGCGACGAGGTTACTAATATCTTCTGGCCCGATAATAGTAGCTGATGGGGTATTAATGAGAGAGCGACTGGATAGTACATTAATAGCAGCAGGATTACCAATAACAGCTGAAGTAGTAAGAGCAGCAGATCCAGGTCCAACAACGGTGGCCTCAGGGGTAGAAATTATAGCCCGGCTTGATGCAACGTTCGAGACCCAGGGTGCGGCAACAACACCAGGGGAAGCAATGCGAATTAAATCCAATCCAGGGGCTACAACACCAGCTGATCCCGGTCCAACAATTGTAGCTGAAGGGGTGGAAATTACAGATCGGCTTGAGGCTACACTGCCTAAAGGTGAAACGACGCCAGCAATACCGGCTAATTCTAATCCAAGCGCGGATCCGGGTCCAATAACAGTTGCGGATGGTGTAGCAATTACAGATCTGCTAGATGCTACGGTACCTACTAAACCTAAAGACGCACCAATATCGGATCCGGGTCCAACAATAGTGGCTGAGGGAGTTGCGATTACAGATCGGCTACTGGCTATACGTCCATCAACAACAAGCGGAGAACCAAGGGCTGCTAATGATGGGGCTCCAATTACTCCTCCTTGAGTTTGGACAATAGCAAAAGCTACGAATACAGTAATTATCTAGAAAAAAATATCAAAACTATTAATAAATAATAAGTAATCTTCACAATTTTTATTAGTGGCTTACCAACGAATTCATGGTAGGTTTTGTTGCTTTCGGAATTAAGATGATGATTTGATACAGATACTGAGTACTACCCTGGTTTATATACTAATATATCGGCCTTCATAATCTCCATTATTTAGAAACTGGTTTGGGTGTAGTAAAGCAGTAGGATATTGATTTTGAAATGCGTTTTCTTATAAATATTATAATGTTAAGTTAACTAAGAGTTAATAATTATAACTGTAATAGTCATAAACAAACACATCTTTGGTAGAACATGAAGAATATTAAGGTTTAAGACTAATCAACCCTTAAACTATATAGGTATTACAATTATTAAAATTGCATCAGTCAGTGCTCAAAAAATAAAGGTTAAGGCGCGAAATCGCTTATAACGGTTGCATCATTAGTCAACAAACTTTATTTAGATTTAAGGAAGGTCATTACCAACTGCTCCTTAATGGAAACTGTTAAGTATGTTTAGGTTTTAAATACGATGTCTCTTTGTATTTCCGGTCCAGTCCAGAGTATATTTTTGATTATCCATATAGAGTTTTGATACTATTATAAACCCATATTTCTCGATGCATCCGAACAGAAATGAAATGACTTAAGAAAAATGTTATTTGTAGATAGAATATAATCACACTTGTTACATTATTTTCTATGATCACCTAAGATTTTTGTTAGTAAGTAATTACAAAAACTTATAACTTTCTTATTTCTAAAAATAATTAGAAAAAACCTAAGAAAAGAAGAGGAAGCAAATACAAAATCATAAATGAATCACCGAAGAACAGCAAATGTTAAGATGGATATTTAGTATTTAGTATTTTAGAGAACTATTAAATTCAGAACAGGATGAAAGGCCAGAAGTTAATGAGGATATAAAACCCAGAATCTAAAGTAAGGGCTGATCCACCTACAAAAGGAAATTGAAAGAGCCATTAATAAAGCAAAAAATCATAAAGCTCCGAGTATTGACGAGATTGCTGCAGAGATCTTAAAATTACATACAACAACAAGAGTGAGAATATTAAAACCATTGTTTGACAAAATATGGGAAGAAGAGAAATTCTCAAAAGACTGGAGAGAATATAAAACTACCAGAGAAAGGAGATTTTAAAAAGTGCAAAAACTGGACGGGTATCACCCTTCTCAGCACTGTTAACAAAATATTTATAGAATCCTACAGGAAAGAATTGTAGAAGTACCTACTGGATGGTGAATTAAGAAATGAGCAATCTGGCTTTAGGGCAAACTGATCATATGTAGATCATAATCGTGGTAGAGTACCTACTGTTTGGAGTACAACGTACCACTATACCTACCTAGTATTTATTGCTTACCAACGAGCCTTAATTAGATACCCTAAACAGAAAGTGTATATGGAATACCCTACGAAACAGAGGATTGTCACCTAAGATATTTAACTTAATACAGGAAGGGCACAACAAATACGAATACAAAGTTGAACATAGTGGAACACTGTCGTTAGCTTTTCAAATAAAATACCTATGGAGTAAAACATGGATGCATCCTCTCCCCGCTACTATTTATACTTGTCTTAGAATCTTAGATGAACTACTGACGAAGATCATGAAAAGGCAACACGGGGGAATAAGGTGGAATATGACAGGAATACTAGAAGATCAGGATTTTTCTGATGACACTGCGTCATCTCACAGCAAGCATATGCAAGACAAATTAAATAGTTTAGTCGAAGAATCAACAAAGGTTAGTATTAAAACTGAATATTAGGAAATAGGTGTATATGCCTAAATGTAAATCAACCAAAAGACTTATTGATAAATGGTGGCGTAATAGACAGGGTGGAGGAATTTGTTTACACAGGAAGTGTAATGTTAGCTTTGAACGGAAGACCCAAAAATATTGAAATGATTGAGACGGTGGTTTAAGTATATAAATACTAGGAACACAAACTCCTACCACTACAATATTTAAGTAAAACCTAAGTATGCATTTCGGCAGCTAAGCCATCTTCAGTAGGAAATTACTAAACACTTAGACAAACATTAGACTTCTATTGTTGACTTGGTTCTGAGGTCTTAGCTGCTGAAATACATATTTAGGTTTCACTTAAATATTTTGGTAGTAGGGGTTTGTGTTCCTAGTACCTACCCAAATATATGAAAAGTCGAATAAATAAAATTATTATTATAATTATTATGATTATATTAAGTACGATTGTCATTTCATTGTCATTTTTAAACGATCAATTTTATCTAAAAATTATTGTGGAAATAGAAAACATCATAATGTGGTATGCCTGTCTGTGTCTGTTTAATTTAAGATAAAAAATATAAAATCGACAAATTAGATAAAACTAAGCTTTTAACATCTTTTTTAATTTTTTCTTGTCATTTTTTAACAGCTGTGATGTCATAGGCTTTTTATTTAAATAAAAACTATTACGTTATTCCAAAGAGCATATTTTTGGGTCTAGGTCACAACCCCCACCGGTCATATCGCCCACTGGTCACAACCCCCACTTTTACAGCGTCACAACGCCCACCCTGGTCACAAGCCCCACCGCAGATTTTGGTCACAACGCCCACCTTGGTCTTAACCCCCACTGTTGAAATTGGTCATATCGCCCACCGTGGTCTTAACCCCCACCGACGCCTGCTGGTCTTAACCCCCACCGGCGCTGGTCTTAACCTCCACCTGGTCACAAGCCCCACCGCAGATTTTGGTCACAACGCCCACCCTGGTCTTAACCCCCACTTTTGAAATTGGTCATGTCGCCCACCGTGGTCTTAACCCCTACCGACGCCTGCTGGTCTTAACCCCCACCGACGCTGGTCTTAACCTCCACCTGGTCACAAGCCCCACTGCAGAGTTTGGTCACAACGCCCACCCTGGCGGTCTTAACCCCCACCGCCACTGGCGCTAACGTGTTCCCGCGCTAACTACTCCCTTACCAACCTACAGTAACTGAAAGTAAATTAATGCTGCAACTCATTTTAGTTCGGCGTTTATTAAAAAAAATGATCCCTCTTTTTGAGAATGTATTTATGTTAAACAATGGCCGCTACTAATTCTATTTATACCGTCTGGGTACTTTCAAAACCGAACATAGGGGAACTGATGCATTGTAAGATTGTAACTAACCTTTATATAGATTCCTGCTCGCCATTTAAACCCACAAGGATGGTAATGGTATGAATAGAACGACAAAAATACAGCGCATCTGATGGTACCAATAAATGTTAGTACTTAGTTATCTTTTTCTGTAAAAAAATTTATAAAATAATGCTATTTTGAAATAATATAGGTTGCTATGATTGTCAACTTTTTTTTATCTGTCAAGTAAATTATTTGAAATCAGTCGATGTTTCTGTTATTACTATCAAATAATATGGATAATAACGAGTATTCAGTAGAACAGAGGGTTTTTATAATAAAGACATTACCATCCTTGTGGGTTTAAATGGCGAGCAGGAATCTATATAAAGATCAGTTACAATGCAATTCCACTATGTTCGGCTTTGAAAGTACCCACTCGGTATGTGTAACTACGCGTACTAAATAAAATCTTCCAAACACAGCTAATAGTTTATGAAATATAGAATTTGTCGATTGGCATTTTTGCAAATATTTCTGTAGACAAAAAGTGACCAACGATGTGCGGTTATATTCATTTGGGGGAGCAGCGTGTGCACTTTTATACAGGGTGTTTCTTAAATGGCGGACACGGAGAGCACTACGCGATTCTCATCTTAAAACTGAGTTGAAAAAGTATAAGAGATGTTGTCCTAATGTATTTAGTTTCCGAGTTATTCGCATTTTAAAAATTTTAAATTTGACAACATTGCGCATGGTTGCACGGACTTTGTTTTAAACGTTTGGTGTTTTAAAAGGCAGTATGGATAAGTTTCCTAGGTAATAACCTCATAGCTACAATGCACCGTTGCAACATATTGAAAAAAAATTTAACAACAGATATTTTTCAGAAAGAATGTCTTCGGAGGAAGGAATACAACGTATAAAAAATTCCAAATTTATTAAGATTTAATATTTGATTGATGAACAATGCGGAACGGTTAAAATTTACCCGTTTTTCCAAAGCATAAAGGAATTGAATCTCAATCTTTGACGGAGAATAACTCTGAAACTAGCGAAGAACGGGCATTATTGTATTATATTTTTCCAATTGGTATCTGGAGGGGAATGTAGTACTGTGCTCCGTGTCCGCGATTTAAGAAACACCCTGTATACAGGGTGCCAATTTTAAGTTGTCCACCATTGGTAACTTTGTTACCTTTGGAGATGGGAAGTTGGTTAAATGAAGAAAGATTCAGTATTTTTTATGCTCATTTAGAATGTGAAATTTTCTTTTTTATGGCACTTCCGGTTTAGCGAGAAATGGTGCCAACTTTTTATTTTTAAATGAAACACCCTGTATGTTTTTGAATTTTTCGATTGGAAATAATTTTGGCTTTAATAAAGTATAGCACACGTGTACGTGTACAATTAAAATCACTCATAACCATGATATTTGACATTTATTTATTTTTATTAAACTGGGATCACAGTTGGCCTGGCACAAACCAATACCTAACCAAACAGGAACAATATGGAAAATAAACAATAATTATCAAATAAAACTATTTGAATACGTATTCAAGTTATTGCAAGTACCTACTCTACTGTCCGAAACAGTTTCCCTCTTCTCGTTATTAGAAAAATTCATTTCATATGATTTCAATGACAGTACTACACAAGTAATACGCAATTGACATTTGTTCATTTCTAGTTATCAGTGGCGTAGCTAAGGAGATGGCTACCGGGCTACCCCCCCCCCCAAAGACGCTGAACATAAAGTGTATGAAAGGCTATATGCACGGGTTTAACGTGCATCACACCTAAAAAAACCCTCCCCACTATATTTATGAGTTGAACCTCCTCCAGAATTTTGAAAAAATCGTGACTACGACGAAGGATCGACCTTCTCTATACTTATCTCTTTTTTAAGGGGTACTGGGAAAAATCGCTAAAACATCTCAGTCTGTATATAGCCCTACCCAATTCTGGCTACGCCACTGTTGGTTTTTGTTGCCCTTTTGTTTCATGGCAATTGTGGTTTAGTTGGAATAAAACAATATTAAATCTGCAATATCTTGGTTAGGAGTAATTTTAATTGTACATGTGTCATGTGTGCTATACTTTATTAAAGCCAAAATTATTTCCAATCGAAAAATAAAAAAAAACACAACTTATCCGAACAAATTTAACCATATATGCACTTTTAAATAAGAAATCGATTTGTTAAAAAAAATTTAATAAAAGTCCAACAGAAAACGAGATAAAAATTGTTAAAGTTACAAATTAATGAAAAAAAAAACACAACTTATCCGAAAAAATTTAACCATATATGCACTTTTAAATAAGAAATCGATTTGTTAAAATTTTTTTTAATAAAAGTCCAACAGAAAACGAGATAAAAATTGTTAAAGTTACAAATTAATGAAAATGTTAAAGTAACATTTTCTACAATTTTTATCTCGTTTTCTGTTGGACTTTTATTAAATTTTTTTTTAACAAATCGATTTCTTATTTAAAAGTGCATATATGGTTAAATTTTTTCGGATAAGTTGTGTTACACCCTGTATACACAAGTCCACTGGGTTTGTGAAAAATAATTCTCAAATTGCAACTAACCTAAAGTCGGTGGGGCGCCCCACAGTCTTTGCAAGGTCTTTGCTTTAGGTTAGTTGCAGTTTGTGAATTATTTTTTATTTTTTGATCCATGGTGAAACCTATCCGCTTGTACATAGAAAAAAGTTTATACCTATAAAGTATTAAATTCAGCGGTAATAACGCCTCCTACAAACCATTTGCACTGAACTAACTGTACACTCCGTTTACATAATTATACAAATCTAATAAATAGAATCGACCAAATAAATTTATATTTTTTGTTTTTGAATGTTTCCTTGTATTCATTTTTTGTAAAAATTAATTCGTATTTTTTGCCGCCCCCAAAATAGTGCCGCCCTAGGCAGCTGCCTTTCTCGCCTAATGGATTAATCGGCACTGAGGACAATAAAGGGATGAAAGACAAATAACAAAACTATTAAATAAAAGAAACACTTTTTAGCTGTATTGCGTTTTATAAGCTCCCTTTTTTTTCATTAAACTCGAACACTTTTTCCTGAATATCTCAAAAACGAATCGATCGATTTTAAAAACCAAAACGCCAAAATATAGGCATTGAGAAGACCTTTCAGACGAGGTATCCCTTGCCATTAAAAATTTTTATGGGGAAGGCTCTTGGAGAAGGGGGTGCAACGTGTTATGTCACTATTATGGAGAAATATGTCCCCACGCTAATACTGTTGTCTCTCGGCGATTTCTTTAAAAACCATAGTGCACCGAGATATTGGGGGTGGGAAGTCTTCAAATGAACACCCTGTATAAGAATACACACGCAGCGGCGTGCTTTAACTTTGCTCCCCAAAAATTAATATAACGTAAAATCAAAATCAAAGATAGCTCCTTGCTTTTATAATTTATTCCACTTATTTATATGAGTTATAACAATATCATGCCTTTTTGGGATTTCTATGGAAATCTAGTGTGTATTCACGCCTCCCTGTACAGGTGATTTAGATTTACAAATAAACACTAGATTTCCATATAGAAATCCCAAAAATGCAATCTTGTGTTGTTGCCCCTCGATTACACCGACGCCATTGGGAATTATTAAATTAATACTGAATGAAGTGATTTGACATACACTGAATTTAATTTGTCACATAATATGTCTCTGACATAATTGCGAAAACAACAATATTGTGAAAAGGTAAAGAGTAATAGAAGGCTTTTTCAAATTTTTTACTGGAGACTTTTTTCCGCTTGACTTTTTTTCCGGGTGACTTTTCTTCCGGGGACTTTTTTTCCGGTAATTTTATTTCCGCCTGACTTTTTTCCGCGTGACTTTTCTTCTGGGGATTTTTTTGCCGCGACTTTTTTCCGGGGACTTCTTTCCGTGACTTTTTTCCGCTCACCAAAACGAATAACACCGCAATTACAAATTCTATAGTTCATAAACTATTAGCTGTGTTTGGAAGATTTTATTTAGTAGGCGTAGTTACACATATAAATAGAATTAATAGCGGCCATTGTTTAACATAAATACATTCTCAAAAAGAGGGATCATTTTTTTAATAAACGCCGGACTAAAATGAGTTGCAGTATTAATTTACTTTCAGTTACTGTAGGTTGGTAAGGGAGTAGTTAGCGCGGGAACACGTTAGCGCCAGAGGCGGTGGGGGTTAAGACCGCCAGGGTGGGCGTTGTGACCAAACTCTGCAGTGGGGCTTGTGACCAGGTGGAGGTTAAGACCAGCGTCGGTGGGGGTTAAGACCAGCAGGCGTCGGTAGGGGTTAAGACCACGGTGGGCGACATGACCAATTTCAAAAGTGGGGGTTAAGACCAGGGTGGGCGTTGTGACCAAAATCTGCGGTGGGGCTTGTGACCAGGTGGAGGTTAAGACCAGCGCCGGTGGGGGTTAAGACCAGCAGGCGTCGGTGGGGGTTAAGACCACGGTGGGCGATATGACCAATTTCAACAGTGGGGGTTAAGACCAAGGTGGGCGTTGTGACCAAAATCTGCGGTGGGGCTTGTGACCAGGGTGGGCGTTGTGACGCTGTAAAAGTGGGGGTTGTGACCAGTGGGCGATATGACCGGTGGGGGTTGTGACCGGGTCCCATATTTTTTTTTCAAATGGTACATTAAAATTTATAGTAGGTCACATAACAAACGTAGTATGCTACAAAAATTAACTTCAAATAAAAGAGTCGATCAAAAAAACTGCTTATAACATTAAAATAAAATTAAAATTAAATCAGGTGGTGAAATTGTGCTCCGTTTACTACTAAAACCAACTGTGATGAGTATTTCGATTCGTTCTCTCTGCTAATAATAATTCTTCTTACTTGTTCTTTAAATTGTGAAAGCAAGTGAAGAGTAAATTATAATTTTAAGGAAATTCGGTAATGCCCACTCCAAGAGCCTGGTTGTTTTTCTTTTTAACTTTTTTTTTATTGTTATTTACAATCTGCTCATAGAGCAATAAGTAAATTACTTAAATGGATAGTAAATGTGTGACAATGGAAGCAGATATTCATTAGCTTCGTCTCAATTACAACTATAACATAAATTATAACTCTGGACGTTCAATATTCAAACTTTGAATTGATTTTTGCTAAAGAAGTTTGTTATGTGACCTACAACAATAAATTTTAATTTGACATTTGTAAAAAATATTCTTTTTTGTATGACGCAATTAAAAATAAGGTTTTTTATTTTCAAAAAGACGATTACATCATAATAAAATAGTGAGGCAAATTCAAAACAAATTTCAAAATATAGAATTTAATACAAACCTTTTAATATGTCCAATCGATTTTGCGTAAACTTTTTATAACAATTTTACTACATTGCTTTGCTTTGGACTACACTGTGTATATAATAAATATAGTTATTTTTTATACAAGACGATAAAATTATATTTTATCGACAATCGCGAGTGAATTAATTTTCGCGCGTCGATAATTAAATTTTATCGTCGTGTATAAAATTCTATTTTTTCTATAGCAGATGTTAAAGAAAAATAAAATAAATTGTAAAAAACCAATTAAAATTAAATTATAGTAAACCCGAAAATCTCAGTAGGTAGCAAAGGTTTCCATGGAGTTACCCAAACAAAGTCAGAAAATTAAAGTACTTTATCTATCCTTGCGGTTAAAGTGTTACTTTATCTACTCTTGCGGTTAAAGTAATACTTGATCAACTATTTTTAGTCGAACAAAGCACACTTTAACATCTGCTATAGAAAAAAAAACATTTATATAACTTGAACACCTAGGTACCTACTGATAAAGTTGAACTTTATTTATTCAAATGTCCATGCTAAAGTTTTACTTTGCCTGCCGTCACAGTTAAATAAACATGAAAGAAACTGCTGGTTGCCATGGAATTGTCAAACGAACTTCTAACAACTCACTGAATATGAACAATAGGCAGGTCATGTTTAAAGTATCATCTAATTCTGATTAAGACAAACACTTAAAAGGCGTTGAAACTTGAAAACAACCGTGTGTTGCACACATGGATAAAATAAATATTCATTACCATAAATAACTACTATTTGCACTTTTTCTATAATAAAATAACATTGAACGAACTACGAATCGTTTGAAACAATCAAGCACATATGTTATCCAGATATGCCATATATTGTTTCCGATCTTCCCAGGCACATAATAAATATTAATAATTCATCTTGTATTAGCAAAACTTTTATAAAGTCCAAACATTTCCTACATGTCAAATTATTACCATAATTTAAACGTACCTATGACAATAGCATTGCATAGTTAATTATAAGTTGAAGTAAATTAATTAATCAATAAAAGCCATGGGTTTAACTCCCACTTCTTAAGGGTGGAATATGGTCGGTATTTTAGAAAGAATATTTTTAATTCTTCCCAATATAATTATTGTGTAAAAAATTTGTATAGGTATAATCTTACGTTCTAAATTAAAATAATGAACAGCAATGCGTCATCCAATTTTTCATAGGTTTGTTGAGACCAGCTGTTACTAACGCTATCGTTTTATGTCGGTTTTTAGCATTTTAAAAATTGCGTGACCTGTTATTAATTTACCGTAATGTAGGGAGTTATAATTAACGAGGGAGTATTTATATGGAAACCTACATGTTGAATTTAAAATAGTTTCAATTTTTTAATACTGAAATACAGTAAGGTTTGTGTAAGGGTTTCAAATCTTTACCTCCCTTGAATCTTGGATCTTAAACAAATGTTACGTATGTAAATTTTTAAATTATAATATTACCTTAAATTTTGTGAGAGGTACTACTTTTAACATAAGAAACGTTCATCAATATCAATAAAACATATAGACTTGTGTGGAGACGGTTTACATGGGTTTACTTTACATTAAATATAGCTTGCTTGAAGCTTGATGCAACCTTTTAAGGAGATTTGTTGCTGTCTAGTATATCCTCTGCAAGTGCCATAGCGGTTTGAGAATGGTTTAATTAGCGTACTGCTCAAGCTTTAAGCCGATCATCAATTATCTTGAGTTTTTCTTGTTCTTCCTTCCTTGCCTTTATCAAACGTGAGTTTTTGTTTTTGTTGGTGGAATTCGCACGATTTCGTTTTCCATCGTCTTGCTGATTTAACAAGCACACTTCCTGTCTTTCTAGGTCGTTTATAGCCAACTGGTTCTCTACTGAATAGCATTTTTAGAGCTGAAAATTTCTCTGCTGCAAATTCTGTCTGAAAGGATTTGATATATTATTGCTTTTATTTTGATTTTTCAAAACCTTGTTATATTTGAAATTCTTTATAAAGGTACCTATTAGTTTGAATTTTAATTTATTGTAGGTACTTGAAATTGTGGTACTTAATGTGTTTTTTTATAGTAAATTCAAGCGACTTAGGCGTGTTTTGATGAGGATTTACTTCATTTACATTTTCCTTGCCCTTGATGTTTCTGGTTAGGAAATGTTGTTTTTTTTTATTCTGAAAACCTAGAGTTTCATATGTTTTTAATCCTTAGTTTTTCTGTTCGTATTATTTTCTCCGTTTATATATTTTTAACGCTAAATATAAATGATAAGAAAATCTTTTGTGCAAAACATCTCGTTCGTGAACTTTTCTTAGACGCAAACGTAACCCATGAAGAAACTTTCTTAGCTTTTCCGTTATATGTGAACATGTGGCCATTAAATTTATATTCATTCAGCTCGTGAAAAGCAAAACTTGCCTTTTCAGATAGTCAGTTCGTTAAAGTAACAGTTTTTCTATATTTTTTAGAAAAAAAGTCTACTATGACTGGGAATTATTCAATTATTTAATATTGAGTTTCAAACAATATTTCGCATTGCTATACCGGGTGGCCGGTTTCAAAGGTGTAGGTACATAGAGATTTAACATTGTATTGAACGTTTCTGCTGATTCCTGCTCGCCAATTCAACTTACAGGAAGGGTAATGGTATTAATTGAAAGGTAGAATAATTGCGCTTCAAATGGCGCCAATAATAAAATTAAATGTGCTATATTTATTTTAAAATAACGATTTAAAATTTTGCAATTTTTAAATATGACGTGCCATGATTTTCAAATTTTAAAGCATTTGTCAAAAAATTTGATAATTTAGTTGGCGTAAATTAGTGGATTTCTGTAAATGACAACTAATTTAACAAAAAATTGAAAATCATGGCACGTCATATTTAAAAATCGCAAAACTTTAAATCGTTTTTTTGAAAATAAATACAGCAAATTTAATTTTATTATTATTGCCATTTGAAGCGCAATAATTTTACCTTTCAATTAATACCATTACCATTCCTGTAGGTTGAATTGGCGAGCAGGAATCAGCAGAAACGTTCAATACAATGTTAAATCCCTATGTACACCTTTGAAACCGGCCACCCGGTATATTTTTCTTAATCGCAGAAAGAAGAAACTGGGCTGCTTTCTGGAGATACATCTGATATCTGACTCTAAAGGCCAATTTAAGACGTGTTTGGTTTCATATTTTAGCCTTAAATACTGTAGAATATAATGACCTTACATCAGTGACAATGAAACGGCGCGGTGTGTGGAATTATTGTAGTTGGACAAAGACCGTTTTAATAGAAAATTCATAGATGTTCTTCAGTATCAAGTATTAATATTATCGCCAGTGATAAAAGATAGTTCCATTTTATTGTCCAACAATAAAGATTAGTACCTATTATGTGAATACGTTTACCATAGCTAGGATCGTTTGCAATATTTACACCGCATGTTTATACATTTCCATTTATTTTCATATTTTCCTGCATAGCTAAATCTGCAATATCGGTTTGCTCTGAGAAAATGAAGAAAATATTTACCAAGTTATCCATTTTGTAAGTAGTGGTATTTGGTGTTGCGGCTTGGGTACGAATGTACCAATTTTAAGCAGTCTGTTCTAGTCTGTAAATTTAAAATTTAAGTTAGGTTCACATTCGAAGACGATTTCAGTAGGAATACGAAACAGAACTGAAACTGCAAACTTTTTACTTTCGGTATATGTTTGTAGAGCCTATTATCAGTTTGAAAGGTCTAAACTCTTAAGCGCTTCCGTCAATATTTGATCTCTCATTCCTAACGCCGATCCGCATCAAATTCCGGGACTGTAGGTGGTTCCCGATTAAAATTCTCAGACTTCCATTTTACTCCGGGGTATACCGTACGACATGGTGAGTTTCGTGCCGGAACAGAGACCAGAAATCGCATTACACTACATATATTTAAAGATTTATGATCACACAGTTTCTTCCACTTGTATGATTTACCCGATGTTGGGTTATTTAGTTTGAATGTAGGGGTTTAGAAATCGGTGAATAATGTACGTCAATAAATCTTTTACAAATTGATTTTGTTCTTGCATGATATGCGACAAAAACGCTGATGCAAATAAATATTTCAAATGATTTAATTAATAATCGGTGGTGAAAATGGCAATGAAAATTAGTTATGATGTAATAGTTTCAATGATTACCATCAGATCTTGCTTTCTTTGTGAGCTAAAGATCTGATCGTATATTCTGCAGTTTCCTTTGCATGATGTAAGTCTCGTCAGTATTACGCATGTTTTTGTTGCGTGAAGAGGCATACATTAGTTTACAGAAGCAAATTTATTATAGACGTATATTCTGTGAGCAATGTCAGAAAAAAATAAACCTAGTAAGTTCTTCCCATTGCTGATAAAACCGAATTAGACATGAAACTAGAACTTGCATCTCTTCATTAACTTACGGGAGGACGTTCCGACCGATTGCTACTCAACTTTTGGATGAAATCCTGTGGTACAGGATATACCCAGTACACACTTATTTATTGTTGATTTATTATTGTATACAGGGTGATTTCTAACGTACGGAGGAAACTGAAAGGAGAATTAGAGGAGACCAAAATATATTGACATTCTCAAGCGTTACCTTGTTAAAATTCATAATTATAGAAATAATAAATATTAAATAAAATATCGATTTTAACGGGAAATAACAATATTTATTTGCTTTATACGTATTTCGGCATCAATGTGCCATTGTCAAAAGCATATAGTTTTTTTTACAATCAACTTTTGATCAAAATCGAATAACAAGAAAGTTACAGCGGTTTAAAGTTTTTATAAATTAACGGCCACGTTTTGAGTACCGCTGATCTTATTGTATTCGCTTTTACATCAGAAACACTTCTCACACAATCTGATAAATTGCTGCTGTAATTTTGACTTACCTACATGATCAGATTATGTAAATCAGCGGTGTCAATAAACAAACACCTATAATACAGGTTGATTGTAACTTTAGGGCGAGTGGATTTGCTCGTTTATGATTGATAATAGAAAAAAATGTTTCATATAAGAGTTATTCAAGTTTATGTGGTGAGTATTTTGGACGCACACACAAAAATGGCCGACTTCCGGTTTTAACGGAAGGGACGTGATTTTACTTTTTTTAAATACAACACCGTGTATATTTTATGCTAGTTCGATTACATGATAACATCTCTTTAATAAAACATGACACAACCATATACCTAGCGTTAATAATTACTGACATAATTTAAATTAGGTATATCAAGGTATCTGTTACCAGTATCAACTATTCAAAAACAATCGCGATTGATCTTAGCAGGCCGTTGTTAAAGTTATTGTAGTGAAGAAAGTCACAAACACGCAATACACAAACATTTAATATAATGTCATTTTAAACTTTTCTAATTAATTCAAATGAATAAATAACATAATACGCACGACTTTGTAATTAATAATATTTTTCTATCAACATGTAACTTCTAGATTTGTAAGTACCTACACCTTAACTGACTATGGCTGTAATAACAGAATTTAATTTAAAAGGTGTTCAAAGTGACCACCATTTTCTCGTATACAAAAACGGCATCTTCGAATAAAACTTCTTTGTACATCTTGAAGCATTTCAGGTGTGATAGTATTTACAGCATTTAGGTACAATGCTATCTTGTAATTCCTGCAAATTTAAAATGACATTATATTAAATGTTTGTGTATTGCGTGTTTGTGACTTTCTTCACTACAATAACTTTAACAACGGCCTGCTAAGATCAATCGCGATTGTTTTTGAATAGTTGATACCTACTGGTAACAGATACCTTGATATACCTAATTTAAATTATGTCAGTAATTATTAACGCTAGGTATATGGTTGTGTTATGTTTTATTAAAGAGATGTTATCATGTAATCGAACTAGCATAAAATATACAGGGCGTTGTATTTAAAAAAAGTAAAATCACGTCCCTTCCGTTAAAAGCGGAAGTCGGCCATTTTTGTGTGTGCGTCCAAAATACTCGCCACATAAACTTGAATAACTCTTATATGAAACATTTTTTTCTATTATCAATAATAAACGAGCAAATTCACTCGCCCTAAAGTTACAATCAACCTGTATAACTGAATATTTTAAAGAACCAAACGTAAGTAATTACCGTATTTCATTAAAAAAAATGCTCAAGTTTATAAGAACTTTAAACTGTTGTAACTTTCTTGTTATTCCATTTTGATCAAAAGTTTATTGTAAAAAAAACTATGTTTTGGTCCCCTCTAGGTGTCCTTTCAGTTTCCTCCGTACGTTAGAAATCACCCTGTATATGAAAAACGGAGGACAAACCTTTTTACATCGTTCTTGGTTGTAGTTCGAGTTCGATCTCGTCTGCGGGCAAACAAAAAATACACCAGACCGACTGAATATGTCGTTGCATAAGCTACATGCATATAGAGTTTAGATACCTTGCTATATACGATGCAAATTCTGTCAGAGCAGATGGTGGATCCTGTGGTAGTGTGATGTCAATATACTTTAAAATTCCGTACCCTGCAGAAACAGGGATTTAGCGTAATTTCGAGATGTGGTAGGATTATTTTGTCGCGTTGGTGCTAAGTCACAGCGAAATAAGCCGATATTAAATAAAGAAATTTAGAAAATCTTTTTACGAGATGCTTTTGCCCGGGTATGATCATTTATTTCGCAAAAAACATTCAGGAGAATATTACTTAGGCTTACGTTAATGGATTCTTTTTAACCATATGTCACAAAACATAAAAAAATAATTGAATTGTTTTTCACCTCTTTTTCATTTAGCAAATTGCTGCAATTACCAAGAAATTCTCACCGGTAAAAGCTCCATATGTAAGCTTAATGTGTAGGCTATTTATTTCGAGCGGAAAGGGCAATATGGAGGTGGAAAAATTAAATTTTTTGTTGGAATTCAATTTTGTACATTTCTGAGTAAAGCATACTAGTTTGATCCTATTATTACATGTCTGTTGATTCCTTTGTTTCCAATCGGCCGATATAAATAAAATAATTAATTTAACGGTATGGTACCTATACAGTTTACAGTTTCTTCTATTTTGAATGAAAACATAGTTCAACTTTGTTTCTTTATTTGTTGCTAGTTACTAATTTTCTTTTACAATCACTATCGCTAGTAAGAAAATTGTAGTAATTATTATTTATTTGAATAATGTTTTGTAGGGCATCACAAGATTAAAACAGATTGCCTAACTTGTACAAACTTAAGTAATTTTCAGTTTGTTGGCGAATTGACCAACAAATACAAATGCTGCTTGCTTTCAGAATATACCTACTCTATTGTATTCACAACTGAAATGAAACCGCTTTTATCAAATGTGGCGCGCAGTTATCAAGGTAGAATGTTTCCGTATACAGAAGTGGAGCAGCGTTATTGTTAATTGTGCATTTGAAATTGCAGATTCAGTAACTTGCTACTATGTGTGATGACAATAGTGTGGAGGTGCATTCACAGTTCTAAATATATAAAGTTTGTTTAATGCTCGAAATAAATTTGTAGTTTTGACACTCACACAGAATATTTTTATTATTAAAATTTTTAATACAGTTGCAAGGAAGTGGAAGCGGATTAAATCGGGATTAAATTAATTCTTAGTATTGGTATTAAAAACTAATTGGCCATGCTAAGCTTACCTATGGCAATTGTTTACTTTTGGGTACAAAATATTACTATCTACTATATAACTATAACAACCTAACTAAGAGCCCTTTTACACGTCAGAGAATTACTCCGAAAATTATTGTGAAAATTACTCTGACAATTCACCTCAAGTATTTTGAACCAATGAGAACGCTTTATTTTGATGACGTTAACCAATCACAATCTAATGTAAGCAGCAATTACCCTAGTAGGGTGATTGCCGCGGCAATTACACGACTAGGTTTCGATTGTTTGAAATTTCGTATCTCGATTTTAAAAAAAAATTTAATATTCATGTCAAATACTTCTTTCTGTCAATTGTCTAGTTGAATACCACTCGTGAATGATTTTTCCTAGGCAATTATCAAAGTTGATATCACTCCTGCTTGTTGCTTTAAGACAATCGGCCCGCGTCTTTCGGACTTGGGCCGATGCTAATGGTATTATACGATATATGACAATTTTCAACAATAATTATTTGACGTGTAATACAGCATTTTACTCGCAAAATTAATAACGGTAATAACTTTCGCAATAATTTTCGGAGTAAAATGCTGTATTACACGTCAAAGAATTATTGTTGAACATTTTCAGAGTAATTTTCACAATAATTTTCGGAATAATTCACTGACGTGTAAAAAGGCTCTAACTGTTAAATTCAGAAGTTTTTTTCTTAACGATCAAAGATTTTAGAAGGTCGTTTATAATAGTAATTATAATTTTTCTATTGGTCGGTTTTTTGCGACTCTTTATAGCAATTTTTTTTTAATGTTTCTAGTATAAAGCTATGCTGGGGATAGTAACAATAGTTATTTACGGTTTCGATTGATGATACAACTAGTATTATAATGGAAGTTTTAATTTTTATAATAATGAATAAGCTTTTACTGTCTGTTGAAAACGTATAAAATCGGTTAGTTCTGCCGCTTAATAGTTATTTGTGTACCAAGGCCGCGAAATGTGTCTTTATCGTACTGAGAGAAAAGTGTCGCTGAGGCCGCTTGCGGCCGAGGAAAGACAATCTCGAGGAAAATTTCGCGGACAACCGTGTGCAACCGTAAAAAGTACGTAATTACAAATGTTATTGTTTGTAGAAAACGAACAGCTCAATTCATTCTAAATAAAAAGATGGCTATCAGTGGGTGCATTACTATGGAAATAGCGTAAATAAAACAATTACTTTTACTTTAGCGACCGTTACCTTAACAACGGTATAATGAATTTTATTTTAGCGGCCGTTGCCTTAACAGCGGCCGCGAAATTGCATTTCGCGTCGAATATTGCGTACGTGAAACGTTCACTTCCCGTATGGTTGCACAAAAATATGTTTTTGTAAGGTAACTAGACGATTGTTTTACTGGAAATTAATATTCGGATCATAGTAGCAAGGACTTGCACCAAAATTAATTTGTTTCAAAATCTGTCAGACGTACGTACGGGCATTATTTTAACGATAATTAGTAATAATTAGTGGTTGTAAAATTAATTATGGGAATTTCATGAAGTATACTCTATTAATAATTCTATTACAATCACTATATATAATCAGAATGATTTTATACATTTTAGCATAATCTAAAAGTATATTTAATTAAGGTAAAATGTTCATTGATCTCGTGGAGTTCAGAAATCTGTCTTGCTAACACTTCCTTTAAAAAGTGAGCATCAGATAATTCAGTTTTCTTCATTTCCCCGGGTACGGAGTTCCTGGGAATGTATTCATGATTAAACGCTTTTATTATTTTGAAGAGAGTGGTAAGGGAAATCTTTAAATGAACAACATAAATTGACAGATGAAATATAATAAGTACATTCACATGCAGAATATTTTTTCAAAGCCTTGGTTCGAATATCTCTCTTAGTCAAATTATTTCCATTCTATACGTTCGAGTTCTTTATTCATTATTTCGTTTATGATATTAAAAGAACACGGACTTTTCTCGGTCTCATTTTCATAATTTTGACAGGACACAAAATTGAAAAAGTGACAAATAATGGTATCACATAATAAAACGAAGGTTTGATAGCATGTACCTAGTCGTTTATTTAATTCCTAATCAAACCTTCGTTTTATTTAATTCCTAACCCATTCTGTGCTCGTAATGGATCTTAATCATCTAAGGTATCACATAATGGTATCTATAACAATCTATAATCCAGAATAAACTTTTGAATAGAAAAGGCGAAAAGTAAGTTTCGGAATTTGTATGTCGGGTTGCATATCACCTTAGGCGTTGATTTTATAGGTTCTGAACGAATAATAGTTTTTATGTAACAAATATTTAGTATAGTATCCTTTCTGTAACATCCCACCCTTTTAGCTTTTACTCTATTGGGACGATTCATTGAAAACACATAAAGAACCAACGAAACCTACTTATAAAAAGTTGTAAAGATTCCTTTCAAGCTTCTGTTTCCGTTTCTTCTGGAAATCTGAATCGACGCAAATTTATGGACAAGGAAATGTAGCCTGTCACTGGAAATATCCTACAACCGTTTCAGTATAAAGAGCAATAATGTATTCGTTTTCAATACGTATCTTTTCAGGAAAGTACGTACTGTTTCGGTATTGCAAATACTTACTTATCCCGGGTATGAGTCCAAGACTGTAGAATTTGCGCAAGACGTAATCTAATAAAATTAAGAAAAGGATTATATCCATTTTTTTGTAAAAGGTCTGTACCTACTACTGCATTTATATATAAAGGCGAGCTTGTATTTATATTAAAATATTCACGTTAACGACCACATTTATTTGTATTTTTACTCAAACTTGGAGAGAGATTCTTCAAAATATTGTTAAAAAAAATAGAGGATGTTTATTTTGTGTTATTTCACTCCATTTTTGACAAAAGTTATAATTTAATGAAGATAGACTCACCATTATGTAAAAAGGATGTGGTGATGTATTAGTGTTGAATGTGTTGCTACGTTAACCTTTTTTTACTTTGCATTATGAAGGATTTTAATACTTTAATGCCTTATCCGCCCCTAACCGACATATTCACACAAAATGTTAAATAATTTCAGGATACATTTATTTTCCAGGTTTTAAATTATCGTTTTATGAGTAATACAAGAAAATTTGAAATTTTATTATGCTACGATGTTAACGAAGTAGATACTGTGAAATAATGTTCTAGTTTTCCAAGTCGACGAGAATATTACCATTAAGAATGGTCGATTACCATCCCATGACATGATTATCTCTAGATCAATACTGGTCTGCTCTTGCGGGGCGAAATCTAGTCTCTGGTAGTAACATTAAATTTAGTTTCTATATGGGTGATTCAAAAATACATCGACAACTTGTAGGAAGTGATTTCTCTCATCAAAATAACGAAAAAAGTTTAAATTATCCATAGTCTGAAAATGGTTGGTTGCCGAGATACCAGCCGACAAAGATGGAACGAAGACACTTCATTCGTAAACATTCAACCAAAAAAGATATTGGTTTGGTTCTTAGGGGAGACATTGCTCTCGTTGGGGGGCACTTATTAGTAAAATTATCTAGAACTTAGTAAACCTGAGGACCATTTTACTGCTTTAAATCATAACTGTTTTGTCTTTTCGCTTTTGATCATTTAAATAGTGGATTTTAGACCCCCCCTTGCTAGACAAAAAGAAAATGTGCTCTTGTTGTACAACGAAAATGTACACCGATTTTGAAATATCGGGGTATTTACAAGACTTTTCTTGTCACCTCGCACCACTTTGTGCACCTGGAATGTCAAAAATATCGATTTTAACGGGAAATAACAATGTTTATTTACTTTATACGTATTTCGGCATCAATGTGCCATTGTCAAAAGCATATATAAGATATTTAATAACAAATGAAAAATGATTTATATAGTAACTGCTTGCTAAAATTATAAATAACACAAAGAAATATAAAGTCATTTTTAAAACAAATAAAAATATTCTATATTCTCTTTTCAATGCTAAAGACAAAATTAATGATTTGCTAAAATCAGGTATTTATAAATTAAATTGTTCACATTGTGATTCAGTATATATAGGTCAAACAATTAGAAATTTCAGTATTAGGCAAAAAGAACATATACGTTGCTACAAATATAAACATGCACATAAATCAAATAATGCTAAACATTTATTAGAACAAAATCACACATTGACATCTAATAATACAATTAAATTTTTACACTTTTCTGATAACAAAAATGAATTAAATATTTTTTCTCCAAACGTCATAAAAGTGTCATTTAAATGACAGAATGTTGCTAGTAGAAGTTTCACTTATATGCTTAAGCAGATAAAGTATGTACTTATATGCCTAAGCATTAAACTTTTATCAAAAAATAATTTGTTGTTTGGTGGGTTGCTACGGTAATATCTAGAAAGTGTCTATCAGGCAATGCGATTTTCGTATAAGTGTAGTAATGTTTCCCGAAATAACCTTGTTAATTAGATGCTTATTTTTGTATTATAATTTTACACGTTTGGAGAAAAAATTACATATATTATTCGGAGTATAAGCACTTTATGTGCTTCGGCTGATTTGGCTGCCTCACTACGATCGGCAGTCAACCAGCCTCAGCACATAAAGCTTTGCTTATACTCCTACTAACATAAATAATTATTGGAAGCTTTTGAAATTTATAAACACACAAAAAACAACATACCTTTAATGAATGAGCAAATTGATCTCTTAGATTCTCCTTTACTGAAGATTTTGGAATAGATACCTTTTAAAAACACTGATAAGCGGCTGACCTCCGACGGGTTTATTGGGTTAGCTGCTTCAAGCAGTGTTAAAATAATAGAATATAAAAAAGATATAAATTAAAGAAGCAAAATGGTCATCAGGATTACCATGTTCTGGATAATTTTAAAATTCTGAAAACACACTAATAAGTGCCTCCCAACCAGCGGAATACTTCCTCTAAGAACCAAAACAATATCTCATTTGGTTGAATTATTACCAACAAAATTAGTTATTCTTAGAGCCGTTTTACAACTTAACATAAAGTTTGCCATTAATTATACAATTGCGAATGCTCATTTACTACTATAAGGCAAGTTGGTAAAGAGGATATCTGAAAAAAACGGCACTGTAACACAGAAGTATCGAGCTTTAACACTTCAATTGTTACCAATAAAATCCACAAACCATGCTGCAAAACACAATGTACAAATACTAGGGGTTGTGACTTATGAGTTTATGACATCTGTTTAATTTAAACCTTGAACTACTGCACATTTTCTTGCGCACTTTACCACCAAATTTACCGAAAACATAGAACCAGTCCTATATTTTTATGCTCGTAGTTTTCGCAATAATTTTATGATTAAAATTGCTGTATTATATATTCGAAAATTTTGGGAGTAACTTTCGGAACAATTTTTGGTGGTACCTAATATCATAAGAGCGCTTTCAAATATTCGAATATACTTTTCGCGATTTCTATTCGAAATTGATGTTGCCATGGAAATATCCCGAGAGCTTGCTTAAGCGACATTTCCTAATGGTAACTTCAATTGTGAATAGAAAGAAGGAAAAGTATTTAGACTATACGGAAGTGATCGAATGATATTTGTCACGATTATATTACGAATTTTAAAGTTCCCGCTCAAAATGTCAGTCTGACGTTTCAAAAAATTATTTTATATACCTATATATATAAAAAAATCAATTAGTATTATTTACGGTTGCTACAGATACCATCGTATCACAAACCAATAGGAAGCCGAAACACCAAATCGAATTTCCGATGGACCAAAAAGGTATATCCGAGGAACACCGCCGTGATTGAATCATTTTTAAAACATTCTTTTAAATCCTAATGGTTTATAATATATGTATGATAATCGGAATAATTCTTTGGCGTGTAAACCACCTTCCACCTTTGTCGGCTGGTATCTCGGCATCCAGGTATTTTCGGACCATGGGTTATTTAGACTTTTATTTATTTTGACAAGAAGAATCACCTTCTACGAGTTGTCGGTGTACTTTTGAATCACCCTATATATTATGATACAAGCCAAGTGAATATTTTTTCATTTCCATGATTTTAATAGCATTTCATTATAGCTTAATTACTAATAATGTACAATATTACTTATTACTCTTCAGGAGTTAATTATTACATCAAAAGTTGCATAAATAAACTTAAACTACATTATACTACCAAACAAAATGCTTACATATTTTGCACTACACAATAATAGCTGTCAATCTTCTGAATGGTGTCAAAGGTTTAATAAAGCCACCATCAAAATCCACACTTGACTTCAAATTAATCGTTTGCTTAATAAGCTGAAATTACATTGTGATAAAGTTTGCAGACGGATTACTGCAATTTTGCTCTTATGAGTCTTACGTATCTACTATAATAATAATGACACATGAAACTAGATAAGTACCTATCTGAAATTTTTATTAATATACATTTTGTTTTATTTGTTTTTCAGATTTTCAAATTTATTATCTCCCTAACTGTTACTTGTAAATATGTAAAACACAATTTAGCTATTTTACATAAATTCACTTTTACCTGTTGCAGCAAATAACAGTGCTTAGGGCTATTAAAACATCTTTAGTAAAGTTTGTTCTATGTTATAATTGCCACTTAAGATTCTATTACGGACCACGAACAACTTTGTAGAAAATTTACGGAAATTGATTTCAGAAAACGTTTTCGCGCCGCGCCGTAAACATTCATGTGTTCCATCTATTTTCTAAACTTCTCTTTCCATTCAATGAAAAAATATGTGATTGCTAACGTCAATATAGAAAATAAGTACCTAAATTTGTAGTAATTAAAGCAGATTTCAGTTGTGGTGTTGTCCTAGAAGATTTGATTTTATTTTCTTAACCTCAGTGGTATAGCAGGTACTAATGTGTGTATATTCAATTATAAGCAAGAAGAATTAAGTAAAGTTTTCGTTTGCTGTTATACATAACAATTCAGAATTTGCTAGGGTAGTTTCTTGAAAGTTTTCGTGGAAGAACTTCGGAGCTTTCATAATAGAACGCCAAAGTTGAAATGAAGGAAGTTTGGTATGAAAATGTAAATTGAGCGCAATACATACAACGAAGCGTAAACAAGTGGGTGTTAAATGGTTGTAAAACATTTTTGAGCAATTTACAACGCATCTAAGCGTATAATTTCTTATGATTCGAACAAGAGATTCTGAAATTTTAATTTGGACACTGAAAATCGAAATGTAAATTACATAATTTCTTCAACATAAGGGTTGTTACAGTACTGAATATATTTTAGTAGGTACTGCATAGGTGCAGCAAAAAACATAATGTTAAAAATTGATGGATTTCTGAATTTCTTCAGACGTATAATCATGATTTATTACTTATTTGTCTGATGGAAAAAGAGGACTCTGTCGTTCTGTCATATTATGAGATTGGTAAAGTAGCGAAATTGTGATCAACACATGATTTATTTTCGGTCAAATTCAATTAAAGTGTGGTTTATTTTTAATTACGTACCTTTTTGTACCTGATTGTCTGCCACCTTTAGTAACGTTGTACAAATATAAAAACCTATGGAAGATCACAGTATATATGTACAAGCAAGAAAATACATTTATTGGGAAATAGGGCCCTTAAGATGCGAGAAAATAGGAGTTGAAATGTTCGCCCAAAAGTTGATTGAGTACCACAGGATAATCACAAAATATGGACTGTAAGATAGACGTGTAGAAACGATTTCTTATTATATTACCACTTGACACAGTACATTCCTTTACGTACTCACTGTATGTATGTATGTAAATATTTCCATAGCAGATTTACTACAACGATGCGAGATTTATCATCGCTTTATTCTTCAATATGGTGAATAATTGACTTGCAAGAATGCCTCTTCTGTTTTGGCCATATTTGCTTAAAATTTCTCAATCATGTACGGTCGAGTGTATTATACGCTGTCATTTGATCATCCTGTACATTATTGTTCATGTTGAACAAACGAACATTTTCATAATCTTCAGCTGTTTGACTGTTATTACAAAATACAAAATTTATTATATTGTATAAGAAACCTAGTATTTCATATTTTATTTTTGCAGTAACTATTTTCCTTTTATTATTTATGAAGAGCACTATGTATGAGGATCATAAGGTCCACGCATACAAATATAACAAACATCCATTACCGCATGTGAATTGAAACCCCCAAATATCCCGGCTTTACGAGTTCTCGGACATTTCGCAAGAGCTATTACACCACCGAAGCCGGAGCTGAAGAAGCAAACTCTGAGCCTATATTTTCTTTGCCTTTTTATTTATTTGTGATATCAACATTTTATATTCATAAATATGGCTAATATCATTTAACTATCTTATATAAAATGTTAGAAATCGGAAAAAGAAGGGAGAAATAGGTAGATATTCAAGCCTTATGTATATAAAGAGACGATTTTTGTTAAAGTAAAAAAATTTGTAGACGCAAGGTTTACTTGAATCTTAGTAGGTACTATACAAAATATTTCACATTTTCGTAGCTAGGCGGACATCTGAATTTTTAGTTTTTATTATGTACTACTGAAATAATGTTTTTTTTTACTTTGCGTTGACAATACCTCCATTGTGACACTGAAAACTGCACAAAACAGTTTCACAATGGAGACTATTGTGAAACTGTTTTTGGTAAAATTGTAGTTCTTAAAAGTAGTAGCACATAATTTTTGAAGCAGGTTTTTTCGAACACGGTTGCTCCTACGGGTTTCTAACAAGAGCAACTTTTTTATGTAATTCTGTCTAAATAATAAATTCCTAATTTAAAAAATTCGGAATAGTTGTTAATAAAAAAAATGGGGGGGAAAGGGGTCGCCATCCCCTCTATTTTCACACGTCCCTGGCAGATTTTCGTTTTGGTTGTTAGCACGTTATACTAGCGCTTTTATAACACTAGCTCGCATGCCAAAGCTGATCGCTGTATCGCGAACATTTTCTGAGATATTAAATAAAAACGAAGTTTTCGATAGTATCTTTACAGGGCCCCAGCTCCTTTAGGAAGCATTTCAGGACCCATGTTTATAGGAATTTTTTTAAATATTTTCTGACGTAGAATGGCCTCCAGAAATTAATGACTATAGTTTAAAAACATCCTGTATATAGGGTGTTTCATTTAAAATAACAAAGTTGCTTATTCTACTGTGGAAAGCAAACACCCTATATACGTTATATAAATTTAGGAGAATGCAGAACTATATACCGAACAACTTTTATATTTAAACTTTTTTCATATTTTGACTAATAAAGGAGCTATAGGAGCATCAATTTCCGATTTTCAAAACCTCGTAGAGGACGCCGCCCGCCGCAGTGAAATTCTAGCATTAATCAAAAATTAAAATGTACCTAACACCAAGCTGCATAAGTGTAGAAAATTTAAACAAAATCATGTTGCCAGTTTCTTTGTAATAATTTTTCAAAAATTTTAAAATTTTTGGAGGAGCGCCGCGCCCATGCGAGCGTTTTTGGATTTACGAAATATTTTTTTTGCATGGTATAGTACCGCCAAAGGGCTTTTAAACAAATTGTTGCTGAACCTGATCAGATAACCGGTTTTTGAGTTGTGGGGTGTTAAAGTCAAAATTTTGAAAAATTCATAGCGACCGGCATTTTGAAGTTAGAGAGTCCGGTTGAAACTGTTTCCCTTGAATTATGGTCTTCTTTCATATCCGCTACTCAGATTTCAAAATTCTGCTTCTGAAAAAGAGCTACCAAAAAAAAACATGTCTAACTTCCGCTTCCGGTTTCGAATTTTTTTGAAAAGCTTATTTTGTCGATGAATTTTCGATATACCCCTTCATTTCAAATTTCATCAAAATCGGTTTACTAGTTTTTGCGTTAGAGGCGTCGCATACACACCCACTCTCCCAAACACCCACCCACCCACAGACATTTTTCTAAACCACTTTTTTATGTTCATGGAGGTCCAAAATACGTATTTCCACGAAAATCTTAATTTCGAAAATTGTCATGATATTAATACTTCCCATGTAGGTACCAGTGGTGGTATGGGAAAGTACAAATGCATCCATACCGAGATACTGCTCTCTGAAGGTTGTGCCCCCGCCCTGTTTTTTCGAAATAACTCCCAGAACGGCTTAACCTACAAACTTCCAATTCCGCACGTTTGTGTCTTTATTGAGAGTAATAAACACAATGGGTATGAAAAAATTGCGATACAGGGTGTTTGTTTTTCGGAACTCTCACTTCCTTTTTTTGTTCAGAACATTTTTGTCCCCACGCCAATGACCTTTTTTGTAACATTACATCAAAAACCATCTTATTCTAAAACGTTTTTGCGTCTTGCAAAATTGTGATATTTCTTATGGTCTCATAAAATAGCAAAATTGGAGAAAAAATATACCTATTAGAAATAAACACTAAAATTAATTCAAACAAAAAATTTATTGCAAAATTGTATTTTATTTAAAACAAAGGGAAACACAGCAAGCACGTTATAATTGTAAGTGTTCAATGTAACCTCCGTTTTCGCGCGAATAAATATCAATAATTCTTCTTAGGAAATTAAAACGTTTTATTCTCTCTAACATTTCCACATAATTACGAATACGAAAGCACTGTTTTGACTTTTGCTATTTTATGAGTAAACTATTATATAAGGGATATCAGAATTTTACAAGACGTGAAAACGTTTTTAAATAAAATGGTTTTTGAAGTAATATGTTACAAGAAGAAGTCATTGGCGTGCAGCCAAAAAAGTTCTGAACAAAAATGGCAGGTGAGAGTTCCGTTTGCTTTTTCGTTCATCTACTGTTATGTTAAATTACTTGCTTATATTCCTTTACGTTTCAATTTTTTTTATAGTTTTAGGTTGTATTTTTGCGTTTTAATTTTTTGTTTCAACAAAAGAGTAGTTGTGTCTTGTTAAAGGATTTTATCAGACAACAACAACAGTAAAATCAGCAAAACCAGCAACTATTATTTGAGAATGTTTGTATGACATCGTATACGGGCCGAGGTCTTTTATATGTGGAACCTTATTGCATTTAAGCCAACTGTAGCCCATTGCAAAGTTTAACTAATAATTTTATCCTGTTAATATCGTACTAGAACGTATACGAGTAGGTATACTCATCAAGACAAATGCGTCTTGTCCATGGGTGTTGAGCTTGTATTTATATGTTAGATGCAGACCATTTCAAATTTAGTAGATATTCTCATGATTTATTACGAGGTTAATAAAAACGAATATGCCAAACCTAAAACACCTTATGCAAGGTGATTGAGACCATAGACTAAAATGATTCTTCACTGTAATGTTTCTCCGTGTATATTAGCAACAAAACTTCAATACGCGCCTTGTGATTTTAGCTAAGATATAATTGCCTGATGTCGAAGCATTCCAACGGAATACCAAATTAGAAATAAATTGAAAAATAATAAGAAAGGATTTAATATAATAATAAATTAGCATATTCAGTGGAAATACAGAAGAGGGCTGTTGCGTTTGAAACGAAATTTCAATGTTATTAAAGTATCTATTTCATCATTAAATTTTAATCAATGAACATAAAAGCATGGTAGTTGAAATTAATATTTTGTAATTTAGTTCTATTAATACAAACATTTTTAATGATATTACGTTTTTCCTTAATGATTTTGATTTATTTAAACTAAATAACATATGTGCACGATCATAATAAATCTCTGGCAAACTGGTGACAATCCTTTGTTATCACTTATCAGCAGCTAAACAAATTTTATTTGCTACTGCATTTCATAAACGGATTATTAAATTACAACACTGTTATTTTTCATATGTCATATTTCGAGCTCGGCAAATAGAAATTTATTTTGCATATAAAAATGGTACGCTATTGTTTAACAATATTTGTTTCCCTAATGAACGAGCATCTCATTTCTATTATAAATTATACAATTCAGCATTGAAATAAAAGGCTATTTGGACCATATTTCATTGAACAAATAACTGAAGTTAAAAACTCTGAATAAAAGAATATTTAGATAAATTGCCATATTTCAGGAAGTAATAAATATTTATATGAAGCGTGTGCTCTGTTGAATTATTTTACAAATAAAACTGTCCAAGAAAAATTATAATGGTAAGGAATGGAGTCTTCGTACAACTGAATATATACATATAAAATGGCTATTATTTTGTTTTATGTTCGCTAATAATGCTAATATGTAAGACGAGTCTCACGATATCAGTATTATTGTCACAGCTTACACATTTTTTAATCTACTGATTAAGTTGTAACGCCAGAAGAATATTTACAGTTTTTTTGAATATTCATATAATTTCGTGTTTAGGACGCATCATCATCGTCCATGTACTACACTGACAAAACGATGGAATATTCTAAATATCTATAATCTCAATTTCAATGAAATTTTATACATTAGTGCAATGGTGCCCAAGTTTTAACTTGGCTCAATTGAGAATTTAAATTTTTTATAAAAAAGTAAATATGTCTTTAATAAATATTAAACATCGCTGGTCTTCTTTATACAGGGTAGCTATTAAAGATTGGACCAAAGTCGTAGCACTCAAACGCTTTGAGATATTAATTTGAAATTTGGAACACTTCAATACGATATTACTCCGTACATTTTACAGTACAAAAAAATTTTCTTTGACTCATACTTTAGAGCCCGGCCGCCATCTTGAATTTTCTTAAAAAGTAATAGGGGTAACGCAATAAATCATTGGAAAGCTTAATTTTTTCTCTTTCTAATCGTGGTAAATTAATATGGGCTTACATAGGAAAATAATGGAGAAAAACTAGAAAACAATTTGCCGTATGCACAGATCGGTTGAGGACGTTTGGACGCGGCCGGTTCAACGCGGCTGTTTGCACGCGGCCGTTTGAACGCAGGGACTTTTGAACGCAGGGACGTTCGGACGCAGGACGGTTGGACGCAGGGACTTTTGAACGCAGAGACGTTTGGACGCAAACAAGTTAAAAAAATTAAATTGGTGTAATTTTATTGAAACTCAAAACTTTAAATTTAGGAAAACCTGTTCAAAATTGCAGTAGTATTATTATTTTATATAAAGATTCACAAATAAATATTTGTAATGGGAATAAAATCTTTTTTTCTGTTATGGTAATACATTTACATGATTTTTTGTGTTTTTTTAAGAAAGCAAATCCACTCTAATTTATGCAACTACAAATAAACACATTTCTTTTAAGGATAGATTCCGCATGGAATAGCAGGTTTCCTAAATTTAAAATTTTTGAGTTTCAATAAAATTACACCAATTTAAATTTCTTTTCAACTTGTTTGCGTCCAAACGTCTCTGCGTTCAAAAGTCCCTGCGTTCAAAAGTCCCTGCGTTCAAACGTCCCTGCGTTCAAAAGTCCCTGCGTTCAAACGTCCCTGCTTTCAAAGGTCCCTGCGTTCAAACGGCCGCGTTCAAACTGCCGCGTTCAACCGGCCGCGTTTAAACGTCCTGACCCGTGCACAGATGGCTATTCATTGGATGCTTTAAATCTAGGTAGCTTTGCTGCAACAGAGCTTCAAAAATGTCATATTTTTCTTAGAATCGTAACAATTTGAATTTTTTTGAACACGGGTTGGTTGACAGAAACTGAACGTATCGAAATTATTTTTTTTATGGGGTCAAAGAGTCGCGTATACTTTAGCAGATGTGGCAGTATTGAGGAATTAAAAAATCGGATTCGTGCTGAAATAGCCGCCATCCCTCACAATTCCTTGCGAAACTGTTTGGGAAATTTTATAAAGCGCGTGGATTACTGCCAAGAAGTAAATGGACAACAGTTTGAACAACTTCGTTAATTTAAGCAGTTTTTTGATACTACCATAGTTTTAACAATCACATGGTATTTGTTTTTTTAACTTTTTTACCCCTATTACCATTTAAGAAAATTCAAGATGGCGGCCGGGCTCCGCAAGTATGAGTCAATTTTTTTTTCTGTACTGTAAAGTATGCGAAATAATGTCGTATTGAAGTGTTCCAAATTTCAAGTCAATATCTCAAAGCGTTTGAGCGCTACGACTTTGGTCCAATCTTTAATAGTTAGTTACCCTGTATAAATGTAAACTGGCGACTTTCTTTTCTCTTTTTTATTTTAATGTAGTTTGAGTACGAGCTCAAGTATGATAAAAGTTTTAAAGTTAATTCGGTATGAATAATGAATTTCCATATTTTGTTATACTTTACTTTTAAATTTTTCTGCTCTCGCCATATGTTAAAATATTTCTTAATTTTGCTAAATAATCTTCGAAAATAGTTTGTTTGGATAAATATATATTAACTATATTAAAGCAGGTGGTAGATTAATTCCTTGAGCAATCGTTCACGTCCTGAAACTTTCTTAGTGTTAATAAAAAATAATACATTTGAATAAGTGGCGCTTAAACACCAACACGTATTATTAAAGTTTTAACTTTAAACATAATAAACATTGAAATTTTAGTTATTCATGTTTGTTTAGGTTATTGTGTCCTCCTTTTGTAACAGTTTCCAGAAAGGTATCAAGTTTGCGTTCTGTTCTCTTTATTTATTGTTTTTCTTGGCTTTGTGAAACAAGTATTTATCTTCCGAAAAGTTTTACGTATTGACTAAAAGAAGATTGATTGGTGAACATCGAAATTCTACAAGTTTCCTAAACACAGGAAATTTTACGATATATAAAAACCCGGCAACAGTTCCAAAAAATTCTGGGCATTGTTATTGTAAGTGAAAATGCTTTCAACTTTTTGTCGTAGCTTTGAGATACTTTACTCTTCTTTCCTGAATTAGCCCCTACAGGTTTTATTACTAGGTCATCCTATATCAACGTTTTCTCTGAAGGTAGTAAACAAACCTTATGGCGTCTAGTTAAGGTTTTTATTTAATTTACAAATTTGTTTTGTCAACAATGGTCGTATTTCTTAATTAAGTTATTGTGTGTAAGAAGCTGCAATAAAATATTTTCTCTGTATATTACATGTATAAAGAAAGACAGTAAAATTATTACCCTGATTATTATAGACATTCATTTAAGAAGTAACATAATTATTTACAGAAACAATTCACTTTAGCCTTATTGTAGGGATTTTTGTCAAGTGTTTCATATTTTTAGGGCATAATGATCTAAGAAAATATAGCATTGACTCAACAAAAATCGTGTAAATCGCTCGGGGGTCTTATTTAAGACAGAATCGAAAGCACAGAGTGGTTAAAAATGAGTTTCATCTGGTTGATTGTGAATTTTGCGTGTAAAATATAACAAATATAAAATTTACATCCAAACAAATTTCAAATCCAATATTAGATGTAGCTATTTTTAACCACTTCAAAGTGCTTTTACAACATGTACTATTTCTTGAAGAGCTGTTAACATTCAGCTGTTGAGTTTTCATTGTTTAAGTAACGAATTCGGGACGTTTGGTATGATACCATTAAGTTAACGTTACCCAAACCACCGCAGATGATTGGCAAAGTGTCATAGAGCTGATTGATAACTCCCTCCAAATATAACAATTCCACAAATGTTAGATTATTTCGTGATCTCCTTGTTACGATTTGATGATAAAAGACTTTCTTTCCCCGTGGTTCTCACCTGGAGGTGCCCATCCATAACGATCAAAGCGGCAATGCTGTTCTCTGTTTATATTCATCCTAGTCTGTTCTTTTTGTGTTGCTCAACCATTAGTGTTTACTTTTTTCTGTTAGTTCCTTCCTTCAATTTTTCCTGGCAGTATAGTACACAGTGTTTAAGTTAACAACCGCAGACATGGATTATCTGATGATCACTCATCAAAATTCCAATTCTATATAAATTTTGTTCAGTTTTCAGTACAAACTGAATAAACTAAATCAATTTTTAATGCAGATTTAAAATGTCTAATTAAATTGTTTGTAAGGGACCAACATTTCGAGATGTTGACATTAACTTTGCCCTATTTTCAACTATGCGTCAGAGGGGGTCATGTCATCACTACAAATAGGTCTCTTTCTCTCTCTCCACTGGTTGACCTGGTTAGTCTGTTTCCATTAACAAAGCTAGCAGCAAAAAACTGTTCTAGCCCACTGCAAAAATTTTTTTGATAGCCAATAATGAAAAGAAAAACAGTTTTTCTATTATAACTCCACTATTTATCAAGATAAACCCATCAAACCTTATATCGGAGAAAGAAAATTGGTGATTTATAAATAATTTAATTAAGAGTTTGATATCTGCATTAAAAGTGCCTTAATAATGGAAATAGAAAACTGTAAATTTAAGATTTTTCAGCCTGTAGTGAAAACTGCGACAAATTTACAGAATTTGATCATAGTAATACTAAACCTTAGTATAATCATTTAACGATAGGTCATTTTTAAGACATAAGGGAAATAATCCTCGGTTATTCGGATTAAAAAATAAAATGTAGAAAAACCACCAATTTATTTAATTTTATGTCCCTTAAAATAAATAATAGATATACCTACGTAACACAAAAGAATGTCAGATTCTGATATTATTTAAATATGTAAGCAAGAGTAATTTTCTCCACAGTGATAAATCTGAACCATTAAATTTAACAAAGGGGAAACTATAAATATTAAATAAAATATCGATTTCAACGGGAAATATCAAGATTTATTCGCTTTATACGTATTTCGGCATCACTGTGCCATTGTCAAAAGCTATATAAAATATTATAACAAATGCAAAATATAGTAACTCCTTGATTCTATTATTTTAACACTGCGTGAAGCAGCTGGCCCCAGTCAACCCGTCGGAGGTCAGTCGCTTATCAGTGTTTTAAAAAGATATTTATTCCAAAATCTTCAGTAAAGGAGAATCTAAGAGATCAATTTGCTCATTCATTAAAGGTATGTTGTTTTTTGTGTGTTTATAAATTTCAAAAGCTTCTAAAATGTTTAATTTATTTTTGTTATCAGAAAAGTGTAAAAATTTAATTGTATTATTAGATGTTAATGTGTGATTTTGTTCTAACAAATGTTTAGCAAAATTTGATTTATGTGCATGTTTATATTTGTAACAACGGATATGTTCTTTTTGCCTAATACTGAAATTTCTAATTGTTTGACCTATATATACTGAATCACAATGTGAACAATTTAATTTATAAATACCTGATTTTAGCAAATCATTAATTTTGTCTTTAGCATTGAAAAGAGAGTATAGAATATTTTTATTTGTTTTAAAAATGACTTTATATTTATTTGTGTTATTTATAATTTTAGCAATCTTTTCTGAAATTTTACCAAAATATGGAATTGAAACGTATTTTAATGTTTTTTACACTTTTCTGATAACAAAAATAAATTAAACATTTTAGAAGCTTTTGAAATTTATAAACACACAAAAAACAACATACCTTTAATGAATGAGCAAATTGATCTCTTAGATTCTCCTTTACTGAAGATTTTGGAATAAATATCTTTTTAAAACACTGATAAGCGACTGACCTCCGACGGGTTGACTGGGGCCAGCTGCTTCACGCAGTGTTAAAATAATAGAATCAAGGAGTTACTATATTTTGCATTTGTTATAATATTTTATATAGCTTTTGACAATGGCACAGTGATGCCGAAATACGTATAAAGCGAATAAATCTTGATATTTCCCGTTGAAATCGATATTTTATTTAATATTTATTATTTATATAATCATGGATTTCAACAAAGTGACGCTTGAGAATGTCAATAAAGGGGAAACTATTAATATGATTATTGTTCTAAAAATTATAATAAATTGTTAGTTAAGCTTTTTTTCGTTGTTCAAGATTGTTTTATGACAGAGTACAGGTGAAATGTTTAAAGGAAACCTATAAGTTTAAGACACCTCTAAAGCAATAAACGCTTTCTAAAATATCGCTACTTTAGGTAATTTAAAGTTGTAGCTTTAACGCAGGATTGAAACGGTAAATCTCCCTACGGACTTGTATCGTGGTCTGTTCCCTGCTTATTCAACCTCAAATGTTTTACCTAAAAGTCGAAAGTTTTCTATTTATTGAAACTAGTTGAACATCGTGAGATAGGATAGTATACCTAATTCATTCCGTATTAACAATTTGTACGATATCGACAAATGTTTTTGAATGATGGAAGAGAAGTTTGTATCTAGTTTTCATAGTTTGGTAAGAAAAATATATAGTTCAGCTCTTTTTATATTAGGGTTGTTTCCTTTAATCACCCTAAATTGTTCCAATCTACGTCGATGTTTAATTGAATTTTTTTAAATGTAGCGTTGGATACACTATAGTGTTATGTAATTAGATACAATAATATCATTTAAATCTAATTGCTTGCTTTCAATTAAGAAAACGTATAAAGGATAGATTTATATTATACCTACCTGGGCTAAGATTATTATGATAATAATGTTTGCACATAATTTGAAATTAAATAATCTTAGCTATTCTAACTGTATTTCATTTCCAGAAATTTGTTGTAGCTAGGAGAAACTCTTAAAATTTTAGTTCCAGGGAACAGAATAGAACAGAACTCTGTTAGGCGAAATATATTGAATAAAGCCGTAAATATTTCTCTGAGTAGGCTTCTGCTAAGTCTTTGTGTAAAATATATTACCGCCTGTCGGAAAATGCACCATTGCTTTTAACACTGTTACCAGTGAAAGTGAAAAATTACTTCGTGACGTGTTTCTACTAGTTGTCATATTACATGAAACAAAAAATTTTAAATTTAAAATGGAAAGAGAATAAAAACAACCATCATAGTACCTACTATTCTTCGTTAATATAAACCCTTAAATATTAGTTACGAGGAGTAATAAACAGGCTAAGTTATAAAATATATTAAAAGCTTCGAAATGGGATTTCCGCCATTTTGTTGGGTGGGTTCAAATTACTAATCACACTAGTATTAGCTTTCCTTAGACGTATTTTCACAAGAAGTAGTAAGAAATGAATTGATCAGTATATTGGGTAGGTAATAGTAAATTTTTAATATACCTAGTTACTAGGTACATATTTATCAAGCAACACAGGAAACAATAAGACCTTTCCCTCCTGTTGCTATTTAAAATTATTGAGTTGCTTTAATTGTGTTGCCACCGGTTAGCCTAGAAAAGTATAACGTGTATAGAAAAAAATCATTTAGAAGTAAGAATTGACTTGTCCCCATATTTTTAACAGAAAACAACGATAAAAATTTCAGGAATTTTAATCCTTGCTTATATTCGCACTGTACGTACTTATAAAATGTGGTATAATAATATTATTTCAGGAAATTTCACTTTTAGTGGTGTATTTTTGTGTTATTATCAACATTAGATTTATATTTGTGGAGGCACGAGAACTGTCTACAGTAAAACATGATTGCTTCGTTAGTTCATACTGGTAATTGAATTCCTTTGTCAACACAAGTAAATGAAGCAGAATTAAATTGTATTAGGAAAATTACGATTAACCATGGGTTTTCAACTGAAATAATCGGTTACGTAAGTTTTAGCGTAACAAAATTAGTAGAGTAAAATTTATGCGAAATGTGCATTCACTTTAATTAGTAATATAATATTTTCCTGAGAGGATTTCGTGAATTATTACGTTGTTATTAATTTACAGTTTTAGAAGTTTGAAAACGGCTTACTATTAAATAATCAACTAATACGACTCGACTTTATTAATATGTTGTGTTATCTCGATTGAGGATTATGTAGAAACATACTCTAAAATGGCATTCAACGTTAGTGAGCTTTTAATCTGTGCTGATGATTGTATTGTATAAAGAAGGGATAACGCTTCGTACCGAAATGGGGTGCAGTGGTATTTTAAACGAGATTCACTAGTAGGAGATTAACTAATTTCGAAACTGCGTCTAAGGATTTATAGATAAGTTTATTATGCGAAGCATGCCTTTCTTAATTAAACTTTCTCCTAGGTGTTTGCTATACTATTCACGGAAATACGAACGTCAGCTCTGAATTTTAGAAATAAAATCGTTACATTTCAGAGAGTTATTAATAGTTCATCATAATAACAATAATAGGAACAGTTCACAGCGTAAAGTATATACATGAACATTTTCACTACCGCAAGTTATGCTGCTTGGGAGGGGGTGTTTACGCTTCCTAGTTTAAGCGTTAAAATGCGGAAGGTTTCCGGATAGTTGGTAACCCCGTAAGGGTCAGGCTCGGTCACTGAAAAACTGGGTGTGAAAACGTTCAACGCTTTGACGTGTCAATACTCCAGGGTTTAGGACAAGGGGCGCTACAGTATAGCATGTGTGTACAATAGTTCTATTGTGCACAACAATACACAGAACATTTCTTAAGATCGTCCTTCAATACACCATAAATATAAAAATATATATATGGAAAATATAAACCGTATTTTTATTTTTTAGTTTTTATTTTATATTGAATGTTTGTATCGAAATTTCTTCGCAGTTGCGTTTTACCATGGTACTTGATTATGCCTTGGGTGTAACATTAAACATTTAAAATGTACGTCTGTGAAATAAATATTGATATTAAGTATAATTAACAATTTGTACATACACGTATTTAACATTGCTTAGAAGAAGTAAATATTAGTAGTTCCAATGAAGAAGAATGAAGAGGTTTTGGTGCCAATCAAATACTACCTCCACGAATTGTACTTCTAGTTAATCAAAGATATGCCATTTTGGATTGAATAAAAAGTTTATTTATCGGTCAAAGTAATCAACATCACAAATGTAATAATAGTCACCTTTATTGTGAAGGGGCGGTACTTGACATTTTGGAACCCGCAACTCAGTCTCTAGCAGTATTTAGACCAATTATCCGATTACTCATAATTGATCTCCTCTTAGATTGACAAGATGCAAGATTTTCCGGTAAAACACAATCAAATTTAGCAATAAGTTCCAGCAAATTTCCAGTAAGTTACGATTACGTGAAGAATCCCACGTTTCATCATGTCCTCGTACAAACCTACTAACATACCTTTTTCACTTAATAATTTAATTACAGCCACATCCTCTTTTAACACATTTCTATAGTGCATTTTAATAAATCTGCAAACGGGGGACCATAAAAATCGCGACTCCCAAATTTCAGCTTCATTAGTTTCTATTTATATCCGCCCCTGGACTTGTCAACATTGCAAGGAAAATCCCTGCATTGGGCTTCATTCGCTCTTTATTACCTGGGGAATTCATTTATGACTGAGTGGACCTAGCTACCGTAGATGTTGTGGTGATTTCGGGGTTTGAATCTATAACTTTGTACGTAATCTGTTTAAAATCATAATCAAAACAATTCGAAAGAATTTAGATCGGTAGAATAATTTCGGCAACTAAAATAATATTTATAAGTAGTTGATACAGAAATAGTTATTTATGTTACAAGTACCATTAACAACAAACATTAAAGACTTTTTTGGATGAGTCGTAGTTTATGGGCGAGCGAGTGCAGCGAGCGAGCCACATAAATAAGAAGAGTAAAAAGTCCGCTTTCGTACGAGTTATTACATGCTTAATTTTTGACTGTACGCTTTGGAAACGTTTTTTCTTATTAAAAAATAACAGTTTATCCCAGTTCTAAAAGTCGATGAGGTCTTGAGCATACAAACAAATGGATGTGTATTTTAATTAATTAATAAAAAAACACAGCGTTAGTTTTGTTGATAATATGATGACTACCTAAACAGTACAAGGTCAAACCGGAGAAGGCAGTAAATCTGCATTTCTGCCGTGTTGAACATTTAATTTTTTCACCGATTGTGTACATTTAACATTAATTTGGTGACCAATTTTAGTGTTTTATATGTTATTAGTATCAACAAGCATCTGTTGCTATGCAATTCTTATTGTTTGTTATGATAAAACAAACTTCATAAATGACATTCTATTTGTTGTGAATACGATAGTTGAATCTTGTTAATGGGTAAATATTAATTAGTTTGTAATATATTTACAATGGAAAATGACGAAGAAATGTTCACCCCATTAAAATTAAAGAAAATGGTGAAAAAAGTGGAACTAAATTTAATTTTGAAAAATTTCAAATTTGTCTGTTGTCGTAGCTACCTTGTGTTAGTAAAAGTGGTAAGGTGGTAAGGTAAGTTTGGAGACAGTCAAATGTCAGTCAAAGCATGCTTTTACTGTAACAAAATTACCTATATTCGGAAGTTTACTTACTTTAGCAGTTTCAGCCGTTGCATGTGTTACTTTGAATTAAATTCGACAGGCAAGTGTTCGATTCAAATTTTATTTCACACGAATCCTGTTAGTCATAACATAATACTGAATAATGCTTCCTTGGTAATTGATGTAGGTATATGCTTTTAAATGCGTGGTAAAAGATTCAACATTACTCATTCTAGTTTTTATGGCTAGTCAGAAAATTTAATTTTGAAAAGCTTTCAGCGACGATATTATATATACATTTAGGATTTCACATCATAAAACTCCACACCCCTTAAGCACATTGGTCGTAACCTACAGAAAATGGGTTTATTTTTTATACGAAATTTTTGTATTCGTTATCAGAACGATCGACATGAATGTGTAGCAATTTTTAAAGCCTCAAAAAAGTGGGTTACTGTTTTCCGGTTCACGTCCGTTAGGTGCATTTGGTCAGTGGCTGTAACACGCTAGTTCAACGAGCACGTGTTATCCGGAGTTAGATCTAAGAGCGCCGAAGCAGGAATCGATCTCCGGACTCTGCTGTGGTTGGAGCCGGAGTCGTATCGCGCTCCGGTAAGCAGTACCACCGTGCCACGCTTTGCGACCGCTGATTATGAACCATGAACAGTTACTTTACCGCCACTTCTTTCAATCACACTAGATATTATAATGTCACAGGTAGAGTTTGGTTTTCTAAATGTTAACTAATGCATTGTTCAAATTGTTTTACAGAAATCTAATTTGTGTACAGTGCTAAAAATAAGGATGCGGATTGGTGTCTAACTTTTAAACTACAGTAGTGCTTGGTGGTGATTTTCTATTTAATGCTCTGTGGCAGATTTGTAGGTGTACTTAACTCAGCGTAACTGGGCCATATGTTGTCATGGGGATTCCGGTAATTTGCAAATTGCTACCGCGAGAGATAACCTATCGAACAATTTGCATATATCTGGTGTAATAAAATTACAGAATGGTTTCCAAAGTTTGTAAGGTTATATTTAGTGCAGAAGATAGTGAAATTTGTAGATGTGTTATGCTTTTAAAGCACGGTTGGGTTTAGCGCATTTTAGGGATATTTATTTAGTAATGGGCTCATCAAAATGATGAAACTAGTTTATCTTTAATTGCTGCACGGTTTATTTTATTTAACGCCGTAGGATGATTAATGAATGCAGTATTGTAATACCATGCAAGAGCATACAAACTTATTATTACTTTCTTTATTACTATCAAATTAAATTGCTTATGGATACAAAACATTGTTTTGAATTGTATTTGTTGTAACACGAGTAACCAGGGTAGTTAATAAAGGTAATCACAACCGATTTTATTTAGTTACAGGCAATTTTATCTCTGCAATGCTAATCCATAAACAGTACTACCACTGACACCATTTGTATAAAATTTTATGTTATCACTATTATTCTAAGCTTCGCTTTAATGTGCTAGAATTTGAATTAGTTGAAGTAACTGAAAGTATTAGATCAAGTTAAGTAAATTACTTTGAGTTATAAAATATGTTCTTTCTTTAATCGCTTTGTTTTAACTCGAAATTTAGTTATACGCTTCGAAACACACTGCATAATTTCGTTATGGTTGACAGTTTAGGATTTTACTTCTTTTATAAAGCTACAAAAATTTGAAATACTACTCTAAATTAAATGGTTTTTATGAAATCTTCAGCGAGTAGGAACCAAAATGGTAATTAGATATGAAAACTTAGGACATACTAATAGTAAATAATGTCTTATAATTAGTTGTGAGATAAATCGAGTTTGAAAACATTACTTATAACTCTATGATATTCGATAATAATTATAATAATAGAACAGACTGGGCCAAAAGAGATGTTCATTTTCTTAATAACCGGATGAATGATAAAAGACAGCCAGTAAAAATATTTTCCCTTCATTTCATAAATATGTACTCAGAGTACTGTTTTATAATCCAGTGAAAAGAGTTCTATAAACCTTTATTCAGCTAACATTTTATCCATTAGCAATATATAATATATATTTCTGATTTTCTATGTTCCTATCCTTTCTCCAGCAAATCTTTTTTGCGTGTTTCCCATCTTTCGATGTTCATTATGAAATAGTATTCAAGGCAATAATATTATTTCCGCTATTATCTAGAATGTGGTTACGTGAGAGATTGTACATATACGGTTATTAATATTAAATGAACATCCCATGATAAGTACCTAAATTGTAACTTGATGTGAGTGTAAACATAAGTCAAACCAGTCAAACGTAATCACGCCGCCGTCTCATAATAAATAAAATAAATATTTTTAGGAGCACTTGAAAGATTTCTGCATACTAAACCTTTATTCCTGAAAATGGGAAACAAAGATTATGAATTTATGGCTCGAGGTGCAGTAAATGTAGAAAAATAATGCTCGCTGAAACTACTTTTCTGCAGACAATTTTGTCTATCTATTGTTTTTCGATTTTTCCTCTGTAGTCCTTGTTTTTAAACGAACTTCTCGCTTCTTGGCTTTATTAAATAAAACTCTAACTAGAACAGTGGAATAGCGCTTCCACTACGATGAAATGTTTTCGATCTCACAAAATGATACTGCCAATGAATGCTGTGGTTCTAAAAGAGTAAGAAATAACAATCTGTGATTTCGATTGCCTAAATTGAATTGGTAGAACGTGCGGACTAATTCCACGGGTGTAATTAAAACAGAATTTCAAATCTCGCATATTTTCTGATATTGATGTACTGCAAGCATTTAATAAAACAAAGAATACAGTTAACAGCGGATGTGCTCTAAATGTCAATATTAAAAATAAACAATGCAGTAGTACTCAATTACTGAGTGCAAACTTTATTCATTTGTGCTTTCGAACGTTAATGTAAACATAAAATGCCTCACATTACTTTACTACACAATTAACACAAACACAGAGATTTATTATCAAAACGCGTTACAAACTGATTGCTTTAAAATTACTTATAATTTTAGCGGAAAACCAAATAAAGAACATAAAGATATACTTTCATAAAGATATATTCATTTGCAGAGCTTTATTATTATTTATTAACTGCAGCGACTGCTGAAATGTGTTTTCTGTAGTTATTAATTGTGATTCAATTTGTTTAACTGGTTGAAAATACTGAAAAACTGATGAGTCAGGACGTCAAAATTGGAGCCAATTATAGTATGATTCTTAATGAAGATGGCAGGTAGTATGCTTTATTGCAGTTGTTTGGAGTCAGTTGACTGCAATAGATACATATACACCTTGTTGCTTATTTTCTACAAAATACCGAGTAACAAAGAGTGGAAATCTTTGTAACAAGTTTTGTTATGGTATCGAACGGAAACTGCAAAATTGAATGAAGCACTATTCATAGTCGGGTTCGGTGGTAGCAGAATTAATGCCATATGAAATAATCTGACTGCATAGCGGGTTGATGCCATCAGCTTCATTTTGAAGTAAGATAACGCCCCATTGCCATATACATCTGGTGCTATAATAATGCAAATAGCAAACATTAGCATAATTAACTGGCCAGTGGAAAACCTAAATTGAATTTCATTTGAAATCTTTAAAGTCTTACTTTTAGTAGAAATTTTGCTTGATGGTCGCTGATCTAATCCGCTTAGTATTATAATGGGTAATTTTATAAACATTTACGCTATGATATTTTTTCAGCTAAAAAGGGAAATTAAGCAGAAAATAATATAAACCATTTTAAGCGGGTTGTGAAAATGTACACAATTTCGTTTTATAATGTTAAGCGGTGGTAGTAGATGATCATATTTTGAGGTTGATGATTGCAATGGTAATAGATTATGAACCATGTAAAAATCCGTATTATGTAAAAAAATCGGGACAATTTTTCGATTGTACGGGTTTACCCTAAGGTCAGAGGAGGGTAAATCGCGTACATAAAACCAATACTAAGTTTCAAAGTTTAAATTTGTTAGCTATAAGTATTTTTATTTTATACTTATACCTGTATGGAAAGTACATTATTACTAAGAGGAAACCTTAGCGAACACGAATCCATTTAACAATTTTTTGATGATTTGTGTTGATATATAAGGTTATAGGTATAACGGCGGAAAAAGCATTGTGCGCCTTTTCATTTTAACTTTCTATGCATACCGTCTATTGTCTTATATCACGGTATACAGAGTAAAATCAATATTATGCGGAGTTTTGAATTACAAAGCACAATCACAAATAAAAACTATTATTAGGTTTTCTATTTTGGCGTATAAGGCCAGTATTTCAATTTCACAGTTAATTTCGTTTGCCTTGATATTACAGCTTTGCAGTAGATTTTCACTAAAAGTCGACGTTTACTATTTTTAAAGCTTTTGCTTTGTAACTTCAGAAAATAATAATTTAAATAAGTATTTCTGCCCTCAAGTTTATCTAATAATAAAGAAAAGTAAAAAAAAACAGTCGTATGTAATACTACACGTAGTCAAAGTTATACATTACAATAATAAATTGTTCATATATCTGGGACGATTTGCCGAGCAACGAGTCCTAATGCAGACTGGATGGACATGATGGGTGATTGTGATATGATCCCAAAAATAATTCACCTAATTTGACTACGAATAGTATTTGAAGAGTCAAAACTATTTTTAAAATTAAAATGTTTTAAATTTAGTAACAAAACTAAAGCTCCACCAAGCTTACAAATGCCCCGGAAAATATGTCAACTAAATTTTGAAAGACAAGGCGCGACAATACGTGAACCAATAGCAAACAATTATACTCAAAAGTACATTCACTGAAAAAATTCAATTGGCCTTTGAAATTTTAATAATTTCAGTGTTTGTCAGATTGTTTTGACGTTTAAAATCTGTTAAGTATGAATGCTAAATCGAGGAAGATAATTCATTCTGAAATATCATTCGGAAGGTCATGGGATTCTTCGAATAAAAAATATTTACAATTATTTAAATTTGCCGTCTAAATGTTTTTATTTTGACTGTACTTTGAAAAACTATATCAGCGCCGGACACGCCCCCTTTCAACTTTGTAAGCTTGGCCGAGCTGTATAATAAATAATAAATTTTGTAAACATCTGTGATAAAGAGTTTTCAGTTGTTTAAAATATTCACATTAGTACTAGTACAATATTGCTAGTAATATCATAAGAATGCTTTCGTGTATTCGGATATATTTTTCCTGATTTCTAATCAAATTTGATGTTGCTATGGAAATATCCCCGAACGCTTGCGGAAGCGATATTTTCTAATACAATATCAATTGAGAAAAGAAAGAGGGAAAAGTATTTAGAATATACGGAAGTAATCGAATGATATTTGTCAAGATTTCGAATATTAATGATAATTTTGGTACTTCGTTTAATTGATTATGACAAACTCAAAATGTCCGTGTGACGTATGAAAAAATTAATTTATACAGAAAAAATCATTAGTTGTTGTTTATGGTTGCTACAGATACCATCGTATTGTAGCCAATAGGAAGCCAAAATACCAAATCGGACATACCGATTTGGACGGATGCAATTAGTCAGTTTGCAATGAACAATTTTTAATTTTTTTTTAAATAGGTACTATTGGTTCATTATTATATGAGTGATATAATCGCTGCAGCTACAATTCATTTGGATTGCCTTTGAAATAATAAATCCGTCGATTTTATTGGTCAACTTTTGACCTTTGGTCAGAGGAATTGAATAGTCACCACGATTTTTATTTTTTATAGAAACTGTGGTTCATAAGGTAAGGGTAGTATCTAAAAAAGGAAGTGTAACGTATACTTTCTTCCAATGTGGAAACCTATAACAGCATTAAGACGTTACAAATCCTAACGCTTGAGGTTGATGATATAAATTCTATTAGAGTGTCTCAGAGCGTGATCAGTAGGCTAGTTACTGGAGTACAAGACACTCGATCTGCTTCAGAACGATTAGTCATGGAAAGACCAAAAAACAACTACAATTCAGGACTACAATTTAATTTTTCTGAGGAACGTTCTGATTCTGTCATGACAGCCGAGCGTCTTCATGACGAATAACAAAAGTGTACCCTACGAAGGTATTTACACGAGGTTGTGGGTTCAAGACGACCTCTAAGGCAGTTGGTACTAGGCCAAGAACAAACACGGTTTTATATATGAGTGATGCACACATCGTCAGGATTGGGAGAGAAAATGGGGTCTATTCTTTTCAGCGACGAATACAGAATTGGCCTGTATATGGATAGTTGACAAATTCATACCCGTTCCGAAATAACAAAAATTATAGAAAGCCTGTTGTTTGGGACAAACTTTATACTGACAAACCAGAATGCGGAATTTGAGAGGAGGGACCTAAAATTATCAGAAAATAATATAATATATGGTCATCGGGAGAGAGGCTCAAGTAAAAGACATTTTAAACCCTGAATCACGTTTAAATAGTTTTAATCATCATTTTATTAATTACGTTATCTAAGTATGCGGTATGGTTTCACACCTATGGGCCAAGGTCTACTTTCAATTAATTTTTTCATTAAAAATTTTATTCTTTTGAATTTTACATTTTAATTCCCCAGTACAATGACTATAAAACGTTTAATATTGCTCGTATATAGTAATAGTATTAGATGAGAATCTGAGATTATCTTGTAACATTCAGGTAAATTTCAATAAAGATTCAGCAATTTACACCAAAATTAAATTAATGTAATTATCATCATATTTCGTGTATTTACAAAGTCGTGACAATCTTGTGGATTTGAGTGTGGTATCTCGATTTCAGAATATTATTATCTCATTTCAGATATTTTTATTACAATTCGTTTGTATTGAGTGTCAGTTATTTACGTTCTATCATAAATACCATATTAAATGTGAAATGTAATACCAATGCTTGAGTTGGCGGGTGTTTATTAAATCTTTCCGGTAATGAATAGTACCTACCTATAACACAAAAAGTGGATTGGTGGTTTAAAATTAAAAGAACGGGAAGTTCGTAAGCGGTAGACGAAGTTTTACAGTTTTATATATGACTTTATACAAAATCGTTTTGCAAGTAAACATTTATAATTACTTACTTATAACAGTTTCAATGTTTCTGTACATCTAGTTGTATAGCATAATATTATACATCAAATTAAATTATTTTAAAACGGAATAAAGCATTGCCAGCTTTGCCCCGCGACGCGACGTTTATTTTAATTGTTTTTTAAATTTAATATTAAGGTGCTTCGACTTGTTTTTAATGAAAATAAAAATCACTTAGAGATAATGGAGTCCACACGAGAATAGTATATTATTCAACAACCATACAACGAAAGCTGTTACGTACGAAATGAGCCGTAGGCGAGTTTACGTACGTAATCCAAATGAATAATAGTTACAGTTCAACAGAAATCGGACGGCTCGCGAATTGCGTAGACGAGCAAGAGAGAACTAAATGGTTTAAACAGCCAGCGTCACGGTCGGTAGCTGTGTTCTCTCTTTTCTTTGCCACTGCGCATCCACGAGCCAGAGGCGATCCAATTGCTGTTGAACTGTATTACATGCGATTAAAATACTATACTTTATACCCGATTGTTACTAAATAACAAACAATTTTTACAACAGTTATGTTGTTATCTTTGCATTCATTTTGAGGTTTAAAGCGCAATTATTCACGGAAGTGTACCTACTATGGGTAGGATCATCCTTGATTAACCATATAAATAATTGATCCATTATTTACTATAGTGATGCGCAAATTGTATTAAAAATTATTATTTTGTTTGTTTTTTGTTTACGGAACAAAGCAAATGCAATAGCCTAATAAGATTATGTGAATGAATTTATTTGAAAAAAGAAGTTACTTGTAAGATTTATTAATTGCGATAATCAGTAACGTACGTGACTGAATATTAAAAGGCTAGTATTAAAAAGGTACAAAAATATACTGGTCATCCCGTAGACGTTTTTTTCTGCTACTTATGTATGTTACATCGGATCTAAATTTAAAAGAGATCGTATAAAGATAATTCCCACCGCAGTACCGCAGTTTAGTAATATTGGTTACAAAAAGCACGTGCATATAATGGTTCAACAAATATGTACCTATATAGTAAATGAAAAAAGGAATGCAAATGTTCTGCACAAGTAACAAGACTTTATTTTCAGAAAAATCAGGTTGGTTGTAGTTTTACCTCATTTATCAAATATTTGTAAATGTAAGCTGTCATGATTCATTCTGCCGAAGCAATGTACTGGATAATTAGATTTATTTCGCCTGCTTTGAAGTCTTTATACGTTTTACAGTGAGCTTTCATGCACCGTAAAAGAAATTAAGTGAAACTACATTGTTGAGCAAATAATTTCTTTTGATTGAAAATTAAAAAGTTTCTTTATCCAACTTCAGATTACGTCGTAAAATAATTTAAAATGTCTTATTCAGATAGATTACCTATTACTTATTTTGATAGGTAGTTAAAATTATCTACTTACCTAGTAAGGTAGTAGATAATAGTGGAAACATGTGTAAGTAAAGAGCAAAAAAGTGGAAGTAGTAAATGCACCAGTTGAAAATAAAATAGAATTAGTAATCTAGATAGCGTGAATCTTCACTACGCCCAAGTGGTTAACAATAGATTTTTTTTATTTTACATCTGTGTTTAATTCTGCAAGTTAGCTTACATTTGTATCTGTGATTGATTTATCTTGACGATTTATTTTGACGAAATAAGACCAAATTTTAAGTTTGAATTAGTGCAAACAATACTTGCGTAATTTTGCTTCACCACCTTCTGATGGTTTGTTTCTGAAAAGGGCGCTTCTTCGGTTATATATTTATATGGACACTTATTTCTGATTAAGGTATCCACCCTTCAATTTAGAGACGCCCTTTTACGAACACCTATACGTATATGTACCAAAGGGGAATTGCATTCTCAAATATTTTATTTTACAAATTACAATCTATCTTCTATTTTCCTCTTATACTTGTATCCGCTCTCTATGCCATATTTCTGTTGCTTTCGTTTTATTAAATAGGTACTTACGTTTTAGAAAATTAATGATAGCGAACGTCATAACTACACCATTTATGTTTATGAAATGATCAAATTCCTTTAAATTTCGAAGTCAAATGAAACTAATTAATCTAGCAGGTAAAGTACGTACTTGCAACATGCTTTCCTAGGATATTCTAGACTCAATAAACATTCAGTTGGTATTTTTTGCAAGGTTCCCCAATTAGTATAAGCTCTGACAGAATATGGCGGATTCTGATAAATTGGAGGTTCTCTTTTCATTCTGAAAACATTCACATTTCAAAAGACATTTCTTAGGCGTTAGTCTTTACGAACTCTTTAGAGTAAGGAGGAATAAGGTTTGATGACTTACTAAAACTTGAAAGACTCGTACTTTCATTTAGTCTTGGTAAATTACTGATTGGGATCGAATTTTAGCATATCCGCAGCATTGAAACGGTTTTTGTGAAATACTTTGTTTGAAGAAGAAAATAGGAGATTCTATAAATTTTAAAACAATTAATGAATTGATTCTAAGACTTCGTTTATTTAGATATTGGTGTCGTGAGATTGAAATTATTAAGTTAACTGCTTAAAATCCAATGTAATAGTAGATAGTATTAGTGTATTGTTGTCTATCAGCAAGCAGTTGTTTAACAATATAAATTAGGTAATCTACTAGTTTACAGTCCAGTTGCTTATGAACTTCCATAAGTGTTGATATGATAATTACCACATATCTTCCAACGGAAATATAATAAACATTACGTTATTACTCGCGTTATTATACAGTGTGTGGATAAAGTTTGGAACAAATTCAATATCTCCCAAAATATTATTTTTTCTGGAAAACGCTAGGACAGGTATAGCGATTTAAATTACAGCGCATATTTTATGATGCTTCAAAAATTTTTTGCGTTAGTCATTTTTTTGTAGTGACGACCTTGACTTTTTTTTAAATGGAAAGATGTATATTTGATTATCACATTTGATAGACATTGTTTTTCTCTTTTTAAGCTTCTAATATTTTTATACCCTTACATATGAAAATTTTTGAGAAAATTGCTAAAATAGTTTTACGGCTCAGTAGGCCGATCTGGAACAGCGGGTGCAGCTCCAACTCATAGCAATTGTTTATTTAAGCTTATTACTTTAAAGTGAACAGAATCGTGAGTATAAAAGTACATAAGATTATAAAAAAGATAAATTAAATAAATTAAATTAACAAGAAATTGAAAAAAAAAATGTTGATAGTTTTAAATGACACACAAAAAAATGATGAATAAATTGTTATTGTAGATGTTCAAATTGATATCTGTTTATAGCGACAGTGTCCAAGACGAAAAATAAACTCTTGTTGAACAATTAAACAATTGCTTTGAGTTGGAGTTGCACCCGCTGTTCCAGATCGGCCTACTGAGACGTAAAACTATTTTAACAATTTTCTCAAAAATTTTCTGATGTAAGGGTATAAAAATATTAGAAGCTTAAAAAGAGAAAAACAATGTCTATCCAATACGACAATCAAATATACATGTTTCTATTTAAAAAAAAAGTCGATGACGTCACTACAAAAAAATGACTAACGCAAAAAAATTTTGAAGCATCTTAAAATATGCGCCGTAATGTAAATCGCTATACCTGTCCGAGCGTTTTCCAAAAAAAATAATATTTCGAGAGATATTGAATATGTTCCAAACTTTATCCACACACTATATCAGACCAAAGTATGTTGGCGTATATAAGATTTCAAGTGGAATGATTTTATCAAGTTAGTTTCTCGCGCTTAATTTCATTGCATAGATGGTAGATTTCAGGGAAACATGGTTTATCACTTAATGCAGAATCCTTATTCATTCCCAACACGATGAAAAGGCTGAAGAGTGCGAAAACTTCAGTTGTGTATTATTTTATATACGGAATAATGGCAGCTCTAATACTCTTGAATGTATAATTTAAAAATATGTAGTATACTCAAACCTAACTTCTAATTTAAAATTATTTGGAAATATTAATTAAGAATGTTTTTTTGTGTCGGGACAGTGAATAAGGTTTATGCTTTATTTGAAATTGTAAAGAATGTGTAATGCCTTTGAACGTATTGTTAAAAATAAATATATTTTGTTCTAAATGCATTCAGAAACTAAAAGTGCTACTGTCACACAACTGGGTAAATGGAAATATAGTTGAACGCTTTGAACGTGCAATTGTTTGTATATCGCCCGCTTTAATCTTTTAGTTTCCTGCTACGAAATTTCAGTAACCAAAATGGCTAGCTTTATGTTCCGTACACATGCATACAGAGGTTGGAATAATATAATAATTTACTGTGATTTTCGAATACCTACTGAGATGCTCTCCATTTCTTGTTAGGTATTTCAACAACGGAGAAAAACAAAATACTAATATTACTTACGTTAAACCCGTAGCCACTGTTAACCGCTCTATCAAAAAAAATATTTTTTGAAACAACTTGGATAACTCAATGTAACTCTAATCAGCATCAATCACATTTTCAGTCCGGATGTTACCATTACTAGAATTGTATGTAAAATAGTGATAAAACTATATAAATGAATATTTTGATATTATGTCATTGTTTACAGGCATTACTAACGTGAAAAATATCAACATAAAATTAAAGTTAATTCAACTGTATTTTAATAATTTGTTAAATTAGAACTCGGCTATTGCTCTGAAATATTATTTATAAAATGCTACATTTTGAGTATCAAAAACATAGACAGACAGACAGAGACAGACAGACAGAGACAGACAGACAGAGACAGACAGACAGAGACAGACAGACAGAGACAGACAGACAGAGACAGACAGACAGAGACAGACAGACAGAGACAGACAGACAGAGACAGACAGACAGAGTGTATGGTGCAGATATTTCTTTATTTGTTTTTTCGCAGCAACGTATAACAATAGATGTTACATGATGCTTGATTCTGATAACACTAAAACATTAAAAGTAATCATCAAAGTAATATTAAATGTAAATAGTCTGCGAAAAAGTAATATGTTCAACACAGCAAAAACGCCAACCAAGACGGTAAATATGCTACCTTTCTGCGTAGTTAAACAAATAACTATATTTTTTATTAACGTTTAACATCATCGATGCGTAAAATTCTATACATTTCTTATGGAATTAATTTCACGCATTATGGTCATAAGAGCGCATATAGTTTTTGGCACTGGTAAACATTGTTAATAGACTGTCCGTCAACTGCTCAACGCATTAGCTGCGATTAATCGCGTTTGCGTCAAATGATTGTGCACAACTCAAATTATCATTTGAAAGATAAAGTCACAGAAAAAGTAGAAGGTGCACAATAACGTGAAGCTCAATTTATGCTTCTTTGATTGCGACATTCGGCTGGCGGCTCAATTTTAGGACAATTGCCATGCTCACTCTCTAACTTATAACCCTACCGCATATTATTATTTATTTAAATACATACTATAAGACGCGTTAATCTCATCTGGGGAATTACCCAGGTCAGATTTTGATGGTTAAATTTAGCTATAACATAGAGTTAAACATTTTGTTGATCGACTGATAGCTTTGTGGATGAACAGGATTTTTGGGTTGCTGCAAAAGCGCATTGTTCCTTTTATACATGATTATTGATTATAAATGATAATAAGCAGGCAAATCAAGCTGTTCAGTGTTAATAATACTGTTGATTGCTCTTTTCAAGAGTAAAATTTATAAACTCTTTGTGATTAAACTTGTGTGTATCTTTTACATCTATACTTATTCACGTTCTCTTCTCCCCCTTTTTTATGAACTCGTATTTCTATATTTGTGCAAGTTTCCTCAATTTATTTTCACGTAGACCCCTCTTGAGTTAGCTCTATCCACTTCACTCCGGTACTTCTTTTGATGTTATCTTGATATTCCTTTGTCTTTCCCAGTGTTCTTAAATACCTTCAAGGGGGGTTGACCAGTTTTAAGGAAATTACAACGCTTTGTCGAATTTTTTCTAATTTTAATAAGCTTATAGCTTGTTGCTACAAGGGCCTTTGTTTGTTCATTATGAATATGTGCTGAGTATTTACATCCCTATTGTTCCAGTTAAAGATTTGATAAGCATGGATGTACCTGGAACATGATTTCTTCAATTATTTATATCTGCATCAACATTCGTAGGTATAGAATTTTTAAGTATTTTTATTATGAGATTGTGAATGCTATAAAATTACTTTATCCACAACCAGTATATTATAAGGTCATAATTCCACTATTAAGAGACGTCTTATGATGTTAATAAAACACATAGGTCTTATAATTAAAACAATGGTAAATGTATAGCAACACGTATGACAAAAGTCAGTTCAAAATGTCAAAATAAAATTTTTCCAAAATATTAATTTAAAAACGCCACTCAAAACAAAAAATTTTTAGTCTGTAATGCTAAGTAGAATATAATTAGGTGTAGATGTTAAGGATTATGGAAAATAAATTTCGTTGGAGAAATTAATCTAACTGTTAATAAATCTACTATAATGAGATAAATTGGTATTAAAAGGCATATGAAAAATTATTATGGTTTTTAGTTTGAAGTTTTCAAAGTTTGATTTATTTATTGTTCCTTTACAGGTGACTGTTTTCATAATTATGTATGAGTGCTTGAATATTTACGTTAAAAACTAATTTTAAAATACGTGATTGTGGAACTAAAAGATACTGTTTCCCATTTTGCTACTTAAATGTGGCTTTTAAATCGTAATTAAATACTCCTATTATATTTTTTTGTATGAAATTGTGAATTAATTCTTTTTGTTTTTGTGTAATACTAGAGAGTTTTTGAGCACCGTACGCTAAGAGTACGGTACCTAACGCTAACACTAACGTCTTTGCTAAGCAAAACAATATGTTGCTTAGCAAAGCTGTGTATGTTGCCTAGCAAAGACGTTACCGTTAGCGTTACTGTACTCTAGCGTATAGTGCTCAAAAACTCTCTACTCTCTAATACCGTTACGTTCTCGGAAACACAAAGCGTTTCCATGAATTACATAAACGTATTTGAAGGGGAAACAAGTAGTTAGTACTAATTTATAAATCTAGTTATCTGTATATTTTGATAAGAAGTAGGTCTTTAGGAGTACCCTAACCCAAGTTATCCTATGCATCAGTTAAGGCGAAGCACATGAATATTATTAGGTCATAAAAACTTGGTCACCCGTTAGAAGGGAATACTATGAAGCTCATTTGGGGAATCCTAATGTATAAGATTAATAGCCAGCCTCAAGTAGGGTAAGATTAAGTGGAAATTTTCAATTTTAGAAGTGACGCGTTTAACGTAGTTCCAGTTCTGAAAGCTATAAAACAATGGTGTTGGTGGGCGTAATTAAATTTGTCTAAGGAACGTGAGGTTCGGGCTTCAAACTTTGGTTTTGGGTTATATATATCTGCACAGTTCAGAACTGATTAAACTTTACTCTCGTCGTTCAGAGGTCTATAATCTAATATTACAGATTTTTCTGAGGTCGGGCAGCCATAACCTTAAGTGCGAAAATATGTTGGGTTAATAACTTGAGCAGTATGTAATAACGATTCTTTAGTAAAAGTTACCCCGAACAAGTTAATATAGAGTAAATGGGTTTTAATTTGAGATTTGCAGATTGGGATGAAATTTGTGTTGTATAGGTAAAAGTACTAAAACGTTTGCAATCCTAATAATTCAAACTGCTATCAATTCGGTGGTTTTTCGTAAATAGTTTTGGAATTATTCAACAATAACTAAACCGAATGTTTCGTTATTGTTATTTAGTTAAATTTAATTTACTTCTTTTAAACATATGTATGTAAATATGAATAACTCGCTTTTGGTAAAAATTTTGTAACATTTATAGATAATAATATGGTAATTATTATGTTGCATATAAAGGCAAATTCAGTTTAATATATATTTGCAAATTACCGCCGTTACTTGAGGGGATACAGCATTTTATACAAACGGATATAATATTGGAATGCTTTGTTAATAATTCAATAAAATATATTATTAATCTGATCGGTTTAAATTTACTGTTTTTGCTTTTGACCCATACCTATACTACCGTATAGTTACACCAAAACTTTAGTTTTCTTAATATATGCATAATATTTTTAAAATCTAAAATCCATAATTATGTTGATAAACACACGGCTGTTATTTTGATTTTTTAATGCCAACATAGGATCAATTAAACCCATATTATAATGCTGATTTTTCTCTTTTTGTAAGTCTATTCATCAGTTATGGTGTTGTATAGCAACCAATATTACGGAGGAATCTCTAGTAAAGATGGTCAAGTTTGGTGGCTCATGTAAATTTACATCCAACTTCATCAGCTTTATTTTAGATCACTCTGTATAAGAATTAAAACTTTTGCAGCCTACTGATCTAACAATCTATGGTTTTGATAAACATTAAAAATTAAGAAGATCCCACAAATAGCATTACTTATAGTTCCAATTTTCAAATCTATATCAAAAACAGTTTTATAAACAGTGTTTTGATTCCATCTTTAATATCTACCTTGTATTCAGCTAACAATGGCTCCAATTTAGGTCTTTACACTAACAAATTTCATAATGTATAGCACTTCTTCCTAATGTAACTTCACACAAAGAGGACCATAGGGACTAGTTTGGGTGAAAGTGGTGGCTATAATATAAGAACAAGCTGGTTAATTTTCTGTTCATTATTAAACACATTTAATTTAAAATAATATCTTTCTGTGTAAAACACAATTGAACAATTCATGTTGCTAAATGTTGTGTTTCTTCAAATAAGTTACGTATTTACAGACACACCAGAGTAAATAGAATCGTTCTTCGCATTAAAGACGAAAGACGTCTGCACCTGCATTATACCATTGTTATACTTATAACGTACTTGCTAAATTTTTTAGATGCAGCATATGAGCATAATCCCCAAAGTAATTTTTGTACGATACTAATGTTTTCGGTGTGATTTAGAATAAAAGCGACGAAAGTACCACGTAGTTTAGATTTGACATATTTTCCAATGTGGTGTGTCGTGATTATTACCATCCGCCATGAAATCCTAAATAATATCTTACATCCAGTTCTATGACCACTAGTCATCCGTTTATGAAAATTCTGTATACTGTTTTCAAGTTTGTGATTTTGGCAATACAATATATTTTTAATTACGAATCGTACTGCAACAAAGTGTAATTCATTATAGCGACATTAGGTGATCGTATATTGTCTAGAAATTAATATTCTTTCTTGGATATACCTATATGAAGAACTAAAGTCTTGTTTCGAACTAAATTAATTACCTACACTAACTGGAACATTTGTTAAAATATATGTTGTTCTAATATTCAGTAACATATAACTAACTAATTTATGCTAAAACAATTTATAAAACAATGTGTTTATAGAGTAATAATTAAAGTGGAATATAACATGGTAGTTATACATTGTTCGTTTATAAAGTCCTGATTTTGATCCCTGCTGCCTGTCAATTACTTATGTCATGTCTTGGTCTTACGGTGCACTCATATTCTTAATGAGTATCTGAGTAATATGGGACACCCACCCAATATTCTAGACATAGCAGAGACTGAATAAAGGTTAAACATTAAACATTTCATATATTTTAAATTAAGAAGATGCAAGTAATTTTATATTTATTTTCCAGATTTCTTAATTTTACATTATTTCTTGTCTAGATTAAATACCTAGTGAGTTAAGTTTAAGTTGTACACTCAAAAGTTGTAATGCTTTCCGTTTGCTTTTTTAATTGCAGTTTTAATTAACAAAAAGTATCGGTGATTTAAAAGAATGTCTTGCAGCGGCAGGGAATATTATTATAATAAAATAGAGAAAAAATAATAGTACCTACCTATCAAATTGTTAAAACATGGTTAAATTATCGTAGTCACGTAAACTTACTAAATGACCCAAACTCGAACTGATTTTATTATTTGGACGAAGAGATGCTCATTTTTCGTTCGTGGAGAACCTGCGGCAATATCAAATTGAGGTCGGTAATGTTCTACGAAACTCGCCTCCTTCCTTGTTTTTCTTAAGTTATCAACAGAGCGATACAAAGTATACAAAACCAAGCTTATTTTGAACATTTTTATTCCAAACCATTTTAACCACAGCCTTCGTCTTAATTACAGCGTTAGCTGTAGCAGTGAAAGTATTGCTATGATATATCTACAGGGTGTCTCTAAAATATGGTGCCATAGCTTAACTACAGATTCCGGGGATCAAAATAAGACGATTTAACGCAACTTACCTCTATCCGAAATTGCTTCGTTAAAGCGCTATCCAACGCCAAAGATCTTCAAAAAATTTCTATTTTTTTCAATAACAGAAGATTGTTTTTAGCGATTAGGATGAAATTTGGGAGATCATTCTTTACTGGAAAAAGGTGTTTTTTGACATCATTTTTTTGTTCAGGAGGGTCACGTAAGTGGTCAAAGGTTGATCATCCATCCACAGTCAAAGAAGCTCATATCTTTGTAACAGTTCGGCCAATAGTTTTAAAATTTTTTTTACAGAGAGACATTCTTATTTCAAATATTTTTTGTCTCTTGTTTGATTTCGGTATCTGCCATAGTTTAGGCTGAAAAAATTATTTTGATTGGCTGCAGTGCATTTCTTAAAACGATGTAGTAATCTAGATGTCCCCGTATGCTGAGAAATAAGTGACGAAGAGACAATTTTTTGCCTAGAATCAACTTTTGCATCCGGGAAAATGGTGGTCACATTGAGCATTTGCTGTAAATCTATTAATTTACCGGTGGTACAAAATAAGCTGAACCATTGGTTAAGAAATTGTTCAGATTATTTTGCGCCACCCTTTACATACTTGCTAGTAATAAACTTTATATCAAATTGTCTCTTCGTGATTTATTTCTCAACATACGGGACAACTAGATTACTACATCTGTTTTAAAAAATGCACTGCAGCCAATCAAAATATTTTTTTCAGCCTAAACTATGGCAGATACCGAAATCAAACAAGAGACAAAAAATATTTGAAATAAGAATGTCTCTCTGTAAAAAATTTTTGAAAACTATTCGCCTAACTGTTAAAAAGATATGAGCTTCTTTGACTGTGGATGATCAACCTTTGACCACTTACGTGACCCTCCTGAACAAAAAAATGATGTCAAAAAACACCTTTTTCCAGTAAAGAATCACATCCCACATTTTAATCCTAATAGCTAAAAACAATCTTTTGTTATTTAAAAAAAAAGAAATTTTTTGAAGATCTTTGGCGTTGGATAGCGCTTTAACGAAGCAATTTCGGATAGAGGTAAGTTGCGTTAAATCGTCTTATTTTGATCCCCGGAATCTGTGGTTAAGCTATGGCACCATATTTTAGAGACACCCTGTAGATAGACTTGTATTGTAATATTAATTTACTTTATAAGTCCGGGAAGTGACTTATCAAAGTATAAGTTTAGAAGGTTATGGATGAGGGGGCGAAGCAGCAGAATCCAGAATTTCTAAACGGTTGGTAACAATAGTTTTTCGTATGTTCGATTCTCTGACATTTGGCAGACTGGGGGACTTCCCTTACATGTGGTGCGTGGAATTGCGCTACGGAATTCTGCAGTTATTTGAGGGTATATATTTCTTTATTGTTTTCCTTAGTCTGTAGATCGACAAAAACCGTAGCCCTTGTTAATAAATTTAAGGGTATAACTGCCTTTTGCTAAACTTTCAAGCAGGTTTAGAAGTGGCTTAATTATTATGAATTGTGATACAATGATCGGCGGTGTGGTTTCGGTTCATTAGTGCTATTTGTTTCTTGATTTTGTGCTTTGTCTTGTTCCATTCCTTCATCGGTCGGCTTCATCTACTGTTAATTTATCATATTTATTGGTAGTCGGGACTGGGTTGCTCAACCAGTATTTAGCTTCACCGTCAGCACTTTTGGTTTCAGGACTATGAATTCTTTTTTAATGTTATTCACTGTTGCCATTCATATTGGGTATTCTCAATGGAGGATATTGGGTGATTGGCATTGGTTGTTGATTTGGCCAAGATTGGCTGTTATAGTACACAGTGTTTTGCATATTCAGTGATTGTATAGGTTGTGTGTAGCGGGCCCCTGTTTGTTGGGAATATTTGCATTTGAGAATTTAAGTCAGAATTAGATGGTACTTAATTGTAAATATGGAATTTGAGGTACTAGAAACCGATTCTAAATATGGGGCTTAAAAAAAGCATGTAGATAGTAGTAATTATTATTTTTTGATCGTGCCCAAATAACTAATATTTCAATACGTGGGCCAACTGAAATGGGAAGGGACTCGTATAATATTGTGTATAATTTTATTGTGAATGTTAATAATGTTCACTAATTGAAAAGCATTACTATGGCGTCATCTTTCAGCTTGCAGTTGGTCACATTTTAGTCTTATTTTACACATTACACCACAGAATTTAGGGGACAATATTAAGATTAATGTTACAATGGCGTTTGCCGAGTCGCAATCTGTAGTATGCCTATCATAGAAATTGAATTTAATGTTGGAAGTGTTTTTTTTCGGCAATTTTTATACATTTGGGGTCCGTTCCTTTGTTTATCTTGACTTTTTTGATTGATGCGATTAATCATTTCTGCACTCTAAACAACTCAAATGAATATTCTTAACTGTTGATCAACAGAAGTTGAAAACAATAGAGTTAATGTACCGTTATATGCAGAACTTAATGAATTACTTTATTCAATTATAAAGTTTCAATGTTCCTAGAATGTAATTATTAAACAATTTCACCTTAGGGCTGTTAGTTGTTCCTGTGACTAACAATTAATGTCTTCATTACTGCCAGGAACCGGCTAATGCAAGAATTTAATTATGAACCTCTGATAGCGAATAACTGTCACACATTGTATTTATAACTACCTAAAAATTGTGTTAGGGTACGTAAGTCTGTTACTCCATTTTTAGCTATTTATAAATACAATTTATATTGGTGTATATAATATTTGCAAAAACACTAACCGTTTCAAGTTTAACACTTTATGCGCTCATTTCCAATGTGAAAACAATTAAGTCGCGAAAAAGTCACGTTACGAGACCTGTGAAATTCAATGTAAGTTAAACTAAAAGTGATTAATTTATTTGTTAAAGTAAAGAAAGAAGAATTAAAAAAAAAGATATACTGGAGTGAGGCTGTATTAAAGCATTTAGTCAATAGTAGGTGATATCATTAGCGGAATTCCACAATATAGTCTGGGGTGACTATAAGTGACACAAACATTATCTAAATTTCTGTTGATTTGTAGGTATTTTGTATTCTGTAAGATTGTGGAGGATACTCCTGTTTGTTTGAATTAATGGAAAAAGTTGTTCTTTTCCAAGAACTTTAAAACTGAATTTGTTAAAGCTTCGTATTTTTGCCTGAAAAATATGAGGATTCAGTTTGGCTACACAGTTTAGGAACAGCCTCTATAAATTCTAATAACTAACATATGCGTTGTTTAAATCAATTTGGGAAGATTGATAAAGCAATAATCTTAATAGAGTACAAAACGATTGCTACCTCTGTTAGCCTGTCAACAAGTTTAATCAGTAGAATGTAGCACATCAAAGAAAAGTGATGCTCTACTTGATTTGCCAGGGAGTCTAATTTAAGTGTTGAAGATTCCTTAAGTACTTAATAACTCACAAAGGTTAATTGATCAGTTGTTTAACATTATTGCTCCAATATCCGACCATTTATGACTAAACAATCGGTACTTTATACTTTGCTGCGGTATTTTATATAAAATTAACAGCAAACAAATTCCGATGTCACAGAAATTATTTCAAATTAAGCATTCATGTGTATTTGGAAATACGTGCTAGCAGAAGTTAAATTTTGCTGTATATTTGGAAGGAAATGAGAAATTCATTCTAACCGTTTTGGAATTTAAAGCTAATCTTAGTTTTAATTAGAGCACCAACTATTGTCAGGGATTTGTAAATAGTAGTGTCTTTATAAAAGACACTAGAACAGTACAATTCGTAAACGTAATTAGAAAATACTGCTGTTACCTAGATTTTTGTGGTGCACGAGCCCCTCCGCATTTCATTTGGCTTACCCTAGAATTTCTCAGAAATTCGTGTTTAGGGAATACAAATAGGAACAAGTATTACATGAACTTCAAATTATTTTATTCATGTGACAACATTTTTAACATTTCTAACCAACCACGCAGGAAATGGGTACCAATTCAGTGACTAAAACCGATAGTACAAAATGAGAACAAATAAAAAAAATATGAACAGATACGTAAAATAAAAAAAATATATTTAAATTTACCACTGGTAACATGGCCTTTTTTTTATAAAATTCGAAATTCTTTTAGGTATTAACGAAGTCTTGGCAAAATTCTGGTGTAAACGAAAGTAGGTTATCTGTGCCGGTTCTAGGACCAAGCCCCGCCTTCCCCCGTGAATAACAGGTGAAGGGTAGGTGTAATGAGACAGGTGAAAGGTGGTTGGGCAGGTGCGTGTGGAGGTGTTGCGATTGGGCGGGGTGGTGTTGATTGGAAGGTGTGATAAGGAGGTGAGAAAGGGGTTTGAAGTTGGTAGAGAGAGAGGTTTGAAAGAGTGAGATGAGTTGTGGGGAGTGAAAGGTGAAAGGTGAAAGATAGCAGATGAAAGGAGTTGTTTGTGTGTGGAGAATGAGGTCAATGGTGATAGATGCGAGATACAAGAGACAAGTAATGGGGAGTTGATGGAATGTGCATAAGTGTGAGGTGGTGACGTCAGAGGTGCCGGTTCTAGGACCAAGCCCCGCCTTCCCCCGTGAATAACAGGTGATGGGTAGGTGTAATGAGACAGGTGAGAGGTGAGGGAGCAGGTGCGTGTGGAGGTGTTGGGATTGGGCGGGGTGGTGTAGATTGGAAGGTGTGATAAGGGGGTGGGAAAGGTGTTTGAAGTGGGTAGAGAGAGAGGTTTGAAAGAGTGAGATGGAGTGAGAGGTGAAAGGTGAAAGATAGCGGGTGAAAGGTGAAAGATAGCGGATGAAAGGAGTTTGTTGTTTGTGGGGAAATGGGGTCAATGGTGATAGATGCGAGATGCAAGAGGCAAGTAATGGGGAGTTGTGCGAATGAGCGTAAGTGTGACGCCATCAGAGTTGGGGAGTGAGATAAGAGAGCGAGAGGCGAATGTTGGGTAAGAAAATGGGGAGTGAACGAGAGTTGAATGACCTGAGGTGCTATAAATGGGTCAGTTAAATGTGTGTGTCTCAGTAAATGTTGATTCACGGGGAAGGTGTGGTCAACGCGTTGATCAACAAGCTTCCGGTAGAGTTGCATGTGCCAGGTTATCAGTATTGCGGTCCTGGGACAAAATTGGAGAAACGTTTGAGCCGAGGTGATCGAGGTATAAATCCGTTGGATGCAGCGTGTCGCGAGCACGATATAGCATATAGAGATTATAAGGATTTGGAGAGTCGTCATCGGGCTGATAAGATTTTGGAGGATACGGCTTGGGGTCGTGTGAAATCGCGAGATTCATCGTTTGGTGAGAAGGCGTCTGCTTGGATGGTAACAAATGCAATGAAGGTGAAAAGAAAGATGGGAATGGGTGTTAAATCGAAGTCGAAGAAAAAGCGAGCAGGTGTAAAGTGCAGTGGTGGTAGAATTTCGTTCAAGAGTGGATTTTTAAAGAGAATGAGAAAAATGGTAAAACAGGGTAGTGGCGGTGGAGATACAAAAAGTGTGATTAAAGATGCATTGTCTGCAGCTAGGCGAATAATAAAAGAGGTGGGTGGAAGAAAGAGGGTGAAGATTCCTCGGATAATTCCAGTGCCGAAAGAAGGAGGTATATTACCTTTAATTCCAATATTTGCAGGGTTAAGTGCGTTAGGGGGATTGGCAGGTGGGATAAGTAATATTGTGAAGGCTGTGAATAGTGCTAAGGAGGCGAAGAAACAGCAAGATGAGGGGTCTCGGCATAATAAAATGATGGAGGCGATAGCAATGGGTAAAAAGGGGAGTGCGCTTTATTTAAAGCCGTATAAGAAAGGAAGTGCATTGTATCTGAAGCCGTATAATAGATCAAAAAACTAGATAGGCTACCTCGAAGAGCATTAACAAACGTAGATTTGCAAAAGTATGCGAGAAATGTACCGTATTTCAGAGGTGTGTATATGCGTAATGATTTGCCTGCAAAGCCGTTAAAAAATGAGAGTGCAATAGTGAACTTGGACGATAGAGAGGGTCCGGGAACGCATTGGGTGTGTTATCGCAAACGTGGTTTAAAAGTTTGGTATTATGATTCGTTCGGAGATTTGCAGCCACCTTTGGAATTGAAACGGTACCTTCGAGGTAGTGAGATATTTTTTAATTATGAGAATCAGCAGGATTATAATACGACTAATTGTGGTCATTTATGTTTAAGATTTTTGTATAAATAGAGTGTTGGAGGGTGCGTTATTGTCAGTTGTTGTGTGAAAAGGGTGAGAAGAAGAAGAAGAAGAAGAAGAAGAAGAAGAAGAAGAAAGCATGTATTTTACGAGATCTGAAGCTCTGAAAAGTTGTTGCAGCTGCTGTTGCACAATCGGCAATGGGGTGATAATCAGCCTTTTAAGATTACATAATATAGAATTCAACTTTATTGCAAACGACAAAGAAAACCGACGAATAATAGTTCATCTTAAAGACCCCTCCCACTTAAATTTCAGGTTATTCCTGTGTGATCTTGAAATATTTTGTAGTTGGGATACCGGCTATGATCTATTAGATGATAGTCATATTGTTGACTTGTTTGTTTATAATAAAAAGCTTGAAGCAACAACTACAATATCTTTTTATTCAAATATAAATGCGATTGCGCATGCTCTTCGCCTTAATCATGTCTCAGACGTTCACGGTGCACGGTAAAGGGAACCTCTTGACAACAGGATCAATATATCCACCAATAAGATTGGATTTAAAGTATCAACATTCTCTGGGATTGGTTGGTTTGTATACGTGTAATACGGTGCGAAACATTTTTCCAGGTAACAATAAATTTTACTATAACAAAAGTAAGGAGATAACAATACCTTCAGGCTGTTATGAAATTGATGAGATAAATACGTATTTAAAAGGTGAGATTAGCCGTAGCGAGGGTCGAAAGCAGAGGAAGAAAGAGGCGGACGCGCAAGAGATTTTTAAATTGAGGCCGAATAATAATACTTTGAAGTGTGAAATTGAGTCGATTTATGAGATAGATTTTACGAAACCTGATAATATAGGCTCTATGTTGGGATTTACGTCGCAAATTCTAACGGCAAATAAGAAATATACGTCGGATAAGGACATTGAAATAATAAAAACGTCAAATATTTTCGTAGACACCAATATAACAGGAGGTGCGTACAGAAATAATAGTTTGTGTCATTCAATTTTTGAATTTGGATTATCTGTTGCGCCCGGTTATAATCTGGAAAAGGAGCCCTCTCAGATAATATATTTTCCGATAACGTTAAGTGAATTTGATAATATTACAATCAGATTTGTTGATAACGAGGGTAATTTGGTTCCGTTTAGCGAGGATACTGCCAGCAGTGTACGTTTACACCTGAAAAGCGAACCATGGGTATAAATTTTTCTCCGATTATAAGAGACAATTATTACAAAACAGGAGGCAGTTTCGTGCAGGTAGCTGATGGTGTGAGACATCAGACAACACAGCAGCAGCAGCAAACTCTTACGTGTAGCGATATAAAATTTCTAACAAGTTTGGGTTTTAAGGTGTTGAACAATGGGAGGAAAACGAAGCGAAAGCGCAAGCGCAAGGAGTGAGAGCAGTAGCTTTTTCAAACGAATGAAACTGAACGAATTGAGTCATAAAGTGGACGTGTTTAAAAAACCAAGATATGATAATATAATAATTAAGGAGGACTATCATACATATTTGCCGTATACACAGAATACAAACAATTCTGATACTATTCGGATAGAAATTCAAAGTTCTGATATTATTACCGGTACATATGATAGTTATATTAAAATTAGCGGTACTTTTACGCCAAAGGTTGCGGGTAGCGTTGATTTTACCATAGCAAAAAATGCCGGTTGTTTTCTGTTTGATGAGATTCAACTGAAACTAGGTAGTACTGAGATTATTGATGTATGCAAGCAACCTGGGATAACGTCTTTTATAAAAGGAGCGACTACGTATACGCATAACGATGAAAATGGGCTTAGTTGTATAGGATGGAATGTAAACGAGCTGCAACCAAAACAGCATATCTTCAAGAATAATAAATTTACCTGTTGCATACCGCTGAGGCATTTATTTGGGTTTTGTGAAGATTATCGAAAGATGATTGTTAAAATGCGCCAGGAGTTGATATTGGTGCGAGCTAAAAGTGATGTTAATTGCTACAAGAGTGCAACAACGGACGTCACCTTTAACATTGAAAAGATATCGTGGGAGGTTCCGCATCTATTGTTAAGTGATGAGGCAAATCTAGAACTAATGGAAAAACTGAGAACAAATTCGGAAATTGCGATGGCATATCGCAGGTGGGAATTGCATGAGCTGCCTGCTCTGCCCACATCGAATAAAACCATATGGCGCGTCAAAAATAGCAGCCCAAACGAGAAACCTGTACAAATATTGTTATGTGCTCAAAGAAATAAAATGGGCGAGAGAAGTGCAGAGCCCACGGAACTAGTACATGCGAATATATCAAACATAAAAGTACACCTCAACTCTTCCGAGTTTCCCTATCAGCGTATGAATCTGAACTTTGAAGAGGACGATTATATAACAGCCTTTATAAGTTATAAGAATTTTCAGTCGAGCTACTTTGGAAAATCATCAAACAACTGCTTATTCAATTACAGTCAGTACAAGGATACCCCTGTGTTTTTTGTTATCGACTGTTCAAATCAGCCCATGTCCCTAAAAGAATCACCTATAGACATCAGAATAGAAGTAGAGGCATCTGAAAACTTTGCGGCCGGCACCAAACTTTACGCAATAATTTTGCAGGAATGTGTAATACAATACAATCCATTTACAGAAATGATTACGCATGTTATTCGTGACTAAGCAAAGACCCAATTTAAGAGGTTATCGGGGTTAAAGTTGAATGATCGATCTCTGTCTGATGTTACAATGTAAAAATTGTGTTTTGAGGATGGTTGGAGGGAGGGGATGTGTGTATATGAGAGCAGCCAAAAAATAATTTTCGATAGTTTTCACTTAAAATCGAACCATTAATGACGAAGAAGCGACGAAATGTGGCAGTGTTACAGTTCTGTTCTCAATTCACCACCGCCAGCACCATCGGACGACCTTGGCACTATATTGGGCTATTTAAGCGAAATATTCCGGCTGGTCGCCTTCGAGGAATCGCATGATGCGATTTATAAACAATTCCACGACGAGGAGATCGCTGCAAGAATGAACGAAAAAGCTGAAAGGTTTGAAACGGCAGAGGATTTGTGTGATCAATTTTTTAATCCAGAAAGTGGTGTGGTAAAGTGCATTCTATGCTTGCATCAGGAGCTCATTGAGCTTGGTGTGGAGCCATACCTTGGCATCCTGAGAAGACACATTTCGCAGAATAAGATTCAACATATGGATGGGTGTGATAACTATTGACGTTATAGTTGATAATTGTTAGTTTGCTTTTGTTTCTTGTATAGAATAGAGCTATAATCGATCTGCATTTTTTGAATATTCTAGAATTTAGTTATATATATTATAAAAGCAATATGCCTGTAGTTGAACCTACAGTTACCGGACATTTGACGTTTTGTCGTAAACACAATTATTGGTTTAGACATGGGGATAAGTGTCCGGCATGTATTGGTCTAGATTAAATAAAAAACAATAAAAATGTAAATATGTTTTATTTCTATGTGTTATGTGGTGTGGTGAGGGAGGGAGAGAGTGAAGATGAAAATCATTAAACAAGAGCAATCCTTACCTGTTCTAAACTTGGATGGTCTTGTGGCGGAGACAAAAATACTAAAGAGACATGGATCTCTGTTGCCAGCAACAATTCGATGTATAATTTGTGGGCCAAGTAATTCGGGTAAAACAAACGTCATTTTAAGTTTAATCATTGATCCAAATGGTTTAAGGTTTGAAAATGTGTATGTTTATTCAAAATCTTTGTTTCAACCAAAGTATGTATTTTTAAGAGAAGTTCTCCAGTCAATCAAGGGTATAGGTTATTTTGAGTTTCAAGAAAATGATGAAATTATTGACCCTAATAGCGCTCGACCTAATTCCATATTTATTTTTGATGATATCGCATGTAGTAAACAAGATAAAATTCAACAATTTTTTAGTATGGGACGCCATAAATCACTAGACTCTTTCTATCTCAGTCAGACTTATGCACGAATACCTAAACATTTAATCAGAGACAATATTAACCTCCTCATCCTGTTTAAACAAGATGATATGAACCTGAGGCATGTGTATGATGATCACGTGAACACTGATATGACATTTCAAGTGTTTAAAGATGTGTGCTCGCTGTGTTGGCAGGACGAGTATGGATTTTTGGTGATAGACAAAGATGGTAAATGTAATGAGGGTCGCTATAGGAAATCGTTGGATTCCTTTATACAGATATAATTCCCAACAGTATCTCATAGTATCAATTGCAACGATGGCGAGTGCATCATTAAAGGAGAAGGTTATCGAGGCATCTAAGAGTATTAGAAAAAAATTTTCGGCTTATAAGCGCAATTTAAAACAGGCCGAACAGGATTACTTTATTGAGCATAAACAAGTTATACAACCATTGCGCACAATCGCATCTAATGCGGAACAACAACAGCAGCAACAAAATCAAAAAAAAAATCAACAACCTCAGCAGAACCAATCTGCAGGTTCAAAAATTCCTATAAAGTATGAGCGTAAAAAAGAGCTAAAAAGTGAAATGCAAACGGAGAGTGAAGAACAAGAAGAAGATGATGATGATGATGATAGGGGTGAGGAAGAAGAGGAACTGCAAACATCTAAAAGTAGTACTAGTGGTAGAGATCCGTTAGATACGGAGTTTATTGTTGAGCAATATAACAAGTTACTGAATGCTGATGGTGACGACGTTGATATTGAGAGCGTAGACAAAACACGGTATGGAATAAAGTATCAAGGTGTTGGAGCCTGGAAAATTGGCGACTCAAAAATTACTCTAGAAGGCAGCAATTTGGTTGTTAAAGGTGAAAAATACAAAGTAACCCCTGGCCTGTTCAATCTGCTTGTCCTTAAACAACCTGAGCAATACAATACAGAAGATGTTGAAAATTATCGATTAATCGTGCTGAATACCAATGCACACAGAGCAAAGTATTTAGAGAAAGGCTCGTTGCAGCCATCAAAAAGTTATAAATATGTAAAAATTTTAGAGCCATTTTTGCTAAAACATCGCAAAAAATATGGTCATGGCGCCGCCGCCGCCGCCGCCAGCGATGGTAATAATTTATTCAAGAAGGTAGTAAATGGTAAACATGTTGTTCAGTATGTATACTGGAACACTCCTGCAGAATTGGTAAAAAGACTTCGATTATTGTACGCATCCAAGTGGGCAGGTAATAATTCACACGATAACGAGATTTTATCCATTATCGAAGAGTTAAGAGAAGAGGGTTTAATTGCATAGTGCCCATTATCAACATGGTTGTCGATAGATTTGGACGTCAATACCAAAGCGGAGGTGGAGGTGGAGGATGGGGTATTGGTGAAAACGTAAATCGAGGTCCACCTGGTATTGGCTTTAAACTCACACCAAATGGGAACTTTAATGTTGAAAATAAGAAAATTTCTAATGTTGGCAATCCGGAGCACGAATTAGATGCTGTTAATCGACAAAGCACATTGATTGTAGAAGAAGATAGGGTTAGTATGCGTAAGAGGCGATTGGTTGATCTTCAAGAACCTGTAAATGAATCAGATGCGATAACGATAAAATATGCAAAAGAGGCGATGCGTGTGGAGAGCTCCAAGATATTTTCAGACTGTAAAAATTTAATCACTCAGCACCTTGGCGGCGTCGACACCGAAACCACCGGCGTCGGCGGCGGCGGCGGCATAGCATCTAAAACGTATGTTGAGGCCGAGATTAAGAGAAAAATGCGAAAATATAATGTCAAAGTGCAAGATGTAAAAGATGATATTGTTGAGACGTCCGCTCAAATCGTATTAATTGTAAACACCTTAAAAGCAGCGTATCCTCTGATTACAAATTTAGTTTTATGGACTAAGAGGTTGTATAAGCACTTGAACGTTGCCGACCCAAATGCGTATCCTTTAGACTTATCTGACCTGTCATCGTTATTTAAAGAATTGTTGCACCTCGAACCGGTTTCGTCCAGTAATCAAGCTGGATCGGATGACTAGAAAACAAGATAAGAGAGAGCAATGAACCGAAAGCGAACTGTAGTAGAGGAAATTCATAAGTTGGCGCGAAAGAAATTTAAAAGAAGGTCAACTGTCATTAAAGGATATCGAGAACTTTATCAGGCTGATTTAGCGGAATTTATTCCCTATAGCAAGGAGAATAAGAATTATAAGTATATTTTAGTAGTGATAGATTGTTTTTCGAAATTCCTCTGGACCCGGGGCCTGAAAACGAAAACAAGCAAAGACGTTGCTGCAGCTATGAAGACCATTTTAGAAGAGTCCGGTGAGCCTTATCCAAATCTATTGCAAACCGATGATGGAATGGAATTCAAAGGAAGTGCATTTTCCAACCTGATGAAAAAATACAACATAAAACGATATTCAACCTATAGTACAGTTAAGGCATCGATGGCTGAACGAGTAATTAGAACTATTAAGCATAAGCTGTACAAGGAGTTTAGTATGCGTGGTAAATATAAGTGGATTGATATTTTACCCGGTATAACTGCCAATTACAATCAAACCGTGCATAAAACAATAAAAATGAAGCCGTGTGACGTCACACCACAAACGAAACTTGCCATGTATGATCGCTTGAAGGTTGCAGGACAGCATCGCTACAATGTTGGTGACATTGTTCGCATTAGTAAACACAAAGGAGTTTTCGACAAAGGATACTTACCAAATTGGTCTACAGAGCTATTTAAGATATCAAAGGTGCAAACAACCAATCCTGTGACGTATTTACTTAAAGATTTAAATGGAAATCCCATATTAGGTGGATTTTATGAGGCTGAACTATCCAAAACTAAAGAACCCGAAGTGTATCTGGTGGAGAAAATTTTAGCACGTAAAACTAAAAAATACCTGGTCAAGTGGCTCGGCATCAAGGAACCCTCGTGGATTAATAAAACTGATATATTGTAAAACTGATATATTGTAAAAATAATAATAATAGCATCATACAATGTATTTATAAAAGACAATAAAAAATTATTTTTTTTTTACCCCAATATAATATAATATACATTTTTTACACCAATATAATATAATATAATAAAATACCTTAAGATCTAGAGCATACACAGGTGTTTTTTTTTTTGTTACTTATTATTACTGTTTTCTAATTCTAAAATTTTATAATGGTTCCATGGTAATGTACTTACACCGTCGCTCAATAAATACCGTTTATCGTCGTTGGCATTGAGAGCAATTTTTCTTTGTGTGATTGTATAGACCTGGTGCAAGTATGATCTAATACTATTTTGAGGTTGTACAATAGAAACACCTTCGGATAATGCCCTCCAATAATCCTTAAAACGTAACGATTGTTTAACGACATATTTTTTTGTGCCTTTTGATTTTTTTATTACAACTTTACCATTTTTCTTGATTGCATACATTTTTGAACGCAATCCAATGAAATGGGTTAAAATCCCACCCTTTAACTCATCCTTCATCAAACCTATTTTCTTTTTATTGACAAGAGGTATGTTATAAGGATTATCTTCGGCATAATCGCTGGTGTCAAATTTATCCAAATCAGGTTTAATGCTCTCATAGAAATCATCACAAAATACTTCATAAACAAAACTATCAGTATCCATATACAAGAGATTACAGTCATGGAACCTTATCTTCATATAATTATAATGAAAATCGTACATGCATATTTTAGATAAATCAAGAATGGACATTCCCACATATAAAGGTTTGTTAAACACAATTTCGGTTTTATTTAGCTCTATGGCAACCAAGCGTTCACTAAAAATAGTTCTACTGTGAAAATTTACCCTCGAGATTAATTGTTGAGCCCCGTACCTACCACGCCATTTTGTTACCAGTTTTATGATGCGATGCTTACGTACATTTTCCATCGTCTTTCCAAATACTGCGTTGTTCATTTTCTTGTAAAGATTTTTTTGAAATTCATTTTGGGCTTTTGCCCTCATGTTTGTGTTTAGCTCGATATATGAAACCATCCAAGGAGATTGACTGAATTGCAAGATTCTGTGTATTTTAGTTAATTTTAGACCAGCCATAATGCACTGTTTTAAATTCCGATAGTGTAAAATATACTTTTGTTTGTTATCTAAGGTGGTCATCAATTTTTCAAACTTTGAACCTTGAGGAATTTTTCGTTCAGAACACATTGGAAAATCTTTGTGACAGTCGTGTAAGTGTATGGGATATTCCAAATCAACCTCTAAAATGTACCCAGTATCACCATTATCATCAATATTCATGACATTAAAACTATTGCCTGACGATGGTGGTGATACCCATTTAAAATTATTGTAAGGTAAACTTTGGGTCATTGCCCACCCATAGAGATTATTAACATCCAAGTAGCATAAGAATTTCGAAGGTAGTGAATTATCAAAATTTTTCAAATAGTACTTATTGTTACAGCAACTATACCTCTTTATAACCTGAGAAATACCTCCCCGAATACCGCTTTCAACCATAAGTAGCATGTCAATGTCTGTAAATAGTTCTAATTTAATTTTTGTATAATTTAGCATAACATCCCAGGCATAGGAAGGTAGGGTTAGATAATTTGCAGGATCTAATGAGTAACTTTTTAAAGAGCTTTTTCTAAAATTTTCAAAAATGTCTGCCAGCAGTAAGATATCAGTTTTCATATAGAGATCGCTATATTCACCCAAATTTTTTAAATTGAATAAGTCCCACACGTTTTGAGCGTGTTGATAGTTTTCGCGAGAGATTTTTTCATTGTTTAATTTGTTATAAAATTGTTTTCGTGATGGTAGTTGGCAATCTAATAGTTTATCAATATCATCGACATAATCATACGGAAACACACCTTTTCGCCTTAACAATTTTAATTGACAATCATCCATCGAACTTTCTTTTTTTAAAATATTAAAATCATCCTCTGACAAATAAGATGCCAACTCGGCCAGCGGTGCATCCATAAAACGATACGAGTCGATAAATCTGAATTTAATGTTTGTGTTTAGGTAATTCTTTGAAAATGAAATGTAGTTTTCGGTGTTAATAGGAATCAGCGAAATTGCACCCTTAAACGCGGTTGCTACTTCTCGAAGAATAAAATGTGCGTCATAGTGCGTAAAATTGTGAAAGACCACAGGTATTGTGGGATGCATTTTGAAATTTAAATTGCAAGCCTGATGGCAAACATAGCGAAATTCCCCTGTTAAGTGATTATGATCTAAAACGCGAATATCTCCAGGTTCAAAGTCGACCTCACAAATCCCACATGTTGGTACGCTCATGGGATCAATGTTTGTTGGTTTCATTGGTACCGGGTCAAGAAACCTTTTACCATAACGTTCTGCTATAACAACTAATTCGTCTGCAAACCATTTGATGCACCCTAAATCCCTACACTGTTTGTAATATGATATGCTGTTATCAAAAGAACAATGAAAATAATAGCCAATGGCGAACGGGATATGATGCTGGTATTTAAGTGTTTTATCACCTTTTGCGTTATTATCATCTTTATCATTGGGGATAGTTTTATCTTTATTATCAGCATCATCATCCTCGTCATTGCCAGTGCTATCATCATCATCATCATCATCATCATCATCATCATCATCATCATCCTGCCCATCGCCATCATCATCATCATCATCATCATCACAGCTATCTTGACCTAGGTTGGATGATGATTTTTTTTTTAATATACATTCAATGTCTGCATATATAATAAAAGGAACAGTTTGTTTATATTTATAATTTTTGAAAAATACATATTTATCATTCTCATCTGGGAGTATTATTTGACAAGTATTTAATTTCTCACATTGAACCAAATGGTTATCTAATACATCTTGATCATGAAAATATTGCAAACACCTACAGCATATATATTTTTTGTGGGCATTTTTTGAAAGTTGGCTGCTAACTAAACGCGATAAATTTGTAATTAAGCAATAATGGTATCTTATTTTAGCATCAATAATGTTTTCCGCATCATTAACCTCATCTTCATCATCATCATCAAAATCCCCACCTACTACATTGTCATAATTTTTTATTTCATAATCTGAACTGTCATAATGTTCTTTAACCATAAGTAAGTTAACATGGTGTGGTTTGACTTTTTTTGTTATATAAGCAGGTACTACTAAAAACTTTTGTTTATTTGCTTTATTATTAATTTTGCATTGTAAAGCGAACATTCATGTTTTCAAATTTGTTAATTTTATTAAGAGACATGGACTCTGTTAGATCAAAACCATTAACCTGTAATACTTGTTTAAAATCGGGATAAGATGAAACCCTCTGTTTATGAGATTTTGCAGGATGCAACCCGGCAACCACTGAATGAAAAAAGCAATTTTGATCTGTATTCTTTATATTAATAACGGCTTTTTTTAATTTGATTTCATCAGGAAGATCAATGTATGATGATCCATGAAATAAAAAATCACAACTATTAATGTTAACACTAAGTGAATCAATTTTGTGAAGAGTCCAGCCTGAATTACACGTTTCAAATTCACTCAGTTGGTTTTCTAATTTTTCAAAAATTTTATCATGAAAAAACTCATTAAAGGTTTCCCTAAAACTTGGGAACACTAGTGAATTTGGCGTTTGAAAATATTTAAATTCAAACATTGTTTCATTCTCAGCCAGTCTCCAGAACTCACAACAAAGAACTACATTTAACTTTATACATGGAAATTTTTTCCTAAAGCAATTAGTTAATCTATTCTTTATAAGTATACAACAGTTTTCCATGAAACTTGATAATTTTTTATGCATAAGGTTAACTATTAGTCTAGTTTCAATCCTTTTTTTAAAACACGTAATTAATTTACGCCAGGCTACACCTGTATTATTTGTTTTTTTATTTGCACTACGCTTTAACATATGTGAAAAAAATACCTCATATTTTTTGAGGTTTGTCAGATTGTTGACCAAAATTTTCTTATTTACAACGTTAATAATTTCCGGGGTGTACAACAGCTTTTCCACATACCTAATACATTTTTTAATATTTTTTATCCAAAATTGAATCTGTGATGGCGTATTTTTCTCTTGATTTTTATGCAAAATAAAATACACCTGTTTAATATTATTTACAAATTTATAACTTAAAGATAGCACTTCTTCAAAGAAGTTTTTATTCATTTTCTGTGCTTTTAAATAAACTATGACCACTATATTTCTTTGCAAGACGTTTGAATTCACACCCTAAAATGTATTTAAAAACAGGTTGATCGGTGGAATGATCAAATTCGATAGGCATTAGCGTAATTTCTTCAATCTCATTTAAAACGTGTTGGAAATTTCTTAATGTTTGAATTCGTTTAAATATTCGACCTGCTACAATAACTCTGTATATTATCGCTTTAAATTTACTCAATGTGAACTCTTGCGACCTCTGTGGTTGATTATGGTTACGAAAATAGAAACGTAGTATGGAATCTTCCTGATATGGAAATATATTATAAAATCCTACTTTATCATTGAGATATTTTTCTATTCGATTCCGACGGATTTTGTTCTTTGTAATTACTGTTTTATTTTGAATAAAATCCAAAAACTGTTCTGACACGATATAACGATTCCTTTTTACGTCCAGATATAAACACAAAAAATTAAAATCAAAAGAGAAAAAAATATCGCTTGGATGGCTGTAACAAAATATGTAATCGAATGAAATGTCATTAACCGTTATTCCAAATACACATTTACCCCAATCTATTTCATAATCAACATCCTCAACTGGATACTCTAAACAATTTAAATAGTGTCGAATATCTGAAGACGATTCGTTATACGGTATTAAGATATCATAATCCCTTGGTTTGCATTTCTCCAAATTTGGATTAAAATTAAATTGTTTGCAAAACAAAAATAATGCTTGACTGCCCACTAAATACCACTCATTGAGTCTAACAAACCTGTCTTCTTTTAAGACCTGGGGAATATCAACGGTACACGGTATATTAATAAAATTACAATTTTTTCGTTGTATTAAATCTACATTAAAGCTAGACATATACCTTATTAAACTAGTATTATTCCGCGTTGCGGGCTGTCCTTGTAGCATGCTTCCTGATGTGTGTTGGGGTTAAAAACACCTTGCTGCTTGGCTCTCTTAAACGACTACAGAGTGGCTCTCACAAATCTGTAAACAAATAATAAAAAAATATTACTCAAACATTCATTGATGCTCTCTCAAAAAGAGAAAATTAATAAAATAAACGACTACATGTATTGCAAATAATTACCTTTAATATGTGAGAGATACACTTTTAATGGTGCTTCCTTTTTTTGCTTGGCACCGCTGGAACTTCTATTATTTCCTTGCTGGCTTCGCTATCAGATTCGGAATCTTCAGTTTCAGTATTGTTTTCTGGCAAATCGTTGACACCGTCTTCAGCCTTTACAAACTTTAGATTAGATGCCGGGTTAATTTTCCCAACGTCTACAGCACCCAAATAAATGATAGCAAGACCTTCTTTATTCATTGATGTAATGTCCTCTGGCGTCAATCCATCACCAACTCGTTTTGGCAGGTAGATTGCATTATCTTCTAACTCGCATACAACACACTGCTGCTTTAATTTTTTACTAAATACCCGTTTTATTGAGATGATCTTGTATTTTTTATCAACTATCATCTCCTGCACTCTCAGCACCGGTTTTAAACTTATACCTGCCAATGCATTTAATGCTGTTAGATTCATTGCCATTTTGTTTTAATTATATTTTTTATGATCACTCACTTGAAAATTCTGGCAGGTATATGTTCTGGTTTTTCTTTCTTTGATGTTTTCTTTGTTGTTTGATGATTATCACAATTACTAGCACACGTAGCACACAGCAACGACGGATTCAATTGTAACTTGAATGTAAGTTCTCAATTAAAAATTCGAGCTATTTATACAGGCAAATTAGTTGTACTTTGATATACACATGTTTGCAGAAACAGTGAAATCATTCATTCATTCTTGCTTCCGTTGGAAAAATTATATTTTTTTACACATTTTTGTTGGCCGCATGTTGTTGCAAAACAAAGAATTCCTTGTTCTTTTGGGTTAAAAAATTTTTTTGATTAACCTGAAAATCTAAATTTCTCTAATCAAACCAGGAAAAGAGTCGGAGGAGTCGTTATATTTGCGCAATAATTATTTCAAAATAAGCAACTTTTAAATTTTTCTTAGTTAAACGAGGTTAGAGCATGCGGCTCTCTTTCTTACAGCAAATCTTAATCTAATCGAATCCGGAAGAGCTCTTTTAAACAAATATATCTTCTATTGAATAACAAATTACATGTATTTTGATGTGCGATTCCATTACAATTCTTAAAACTATTTTTGATAATATTTCATGCTAGAATATTTTTAATAATCATTCTTTAGTTTAACTCGAAACAGCGACATGGACACTTCTATCAGCGATTTTATTGTTACGAATCCCGTTCCACCTCCAAATCCAATCCCAGAATGTTTATCAACAACTTATAAGGAGTATGGATACCTGGAGATGACCAGACCTCGCGGAATATTTTTATTTCGCGATATACCCGACTGGGAACCATCTTCAGGTTCCACACAAGTGTTATTCCTTTATAATCCTGAAAACCCATATTACGAAATATTCCACAACCGAAATATCTCTGCAATTCCTCTTGGTATTTTACCTCCCAATTATACCTGGAATACCCAGTTAGCGCTGCAATTAATATCTGAAGCACGCCAAAATGAAATGCAAAAAAGATGCCCATGTTGTACAAGGAGAATCCCAAGGTGTAAATGTAATAAGGAAAACGAATAATTTTTACCCTTATTACATTTACCAAATAAAAAACTGCCTTTTTCAAGGCAACATAAACGAGCACAAGGTTTTAATTTTTCTTTAATAAACATGTCTTAACATGTTGGATTTTTGTGACCTACTTTCAGGTCAATAACTTGTCATACATCCTTGACCTAATTAACAAAAAGTTGAAAACACCATGTATTTAACTTTATCTCATACAGCATTCTTTGGGGTGATAATCCACTGTTATCTGCACCATGACCTACTAATAGACTATCATATTAAAACCCAATTATTTCACAATATCTTTATTTTGTTAGGTATATACTAAGGTACAAAATTATTTTAAAAAATAACAATAACTACATACATTATTTTAATTAATTTTAAATCTTGCAATTCTTAGTGAAAGAATTACAGAGATATCGTACTGTACAATATTGATTTAAATCGTAAGATAGTTTTTCTAAATTTTTTAAATATTTGCGAAGCTTCCGCTGATATTTTTCAGCGGCGAAAACGATGCTGGCGCTGTTGCGAGTACTTTTTTGGCTCATGATTGTGCTTGTACAGGAACTCTTTAACATCTGAAAGCAAAACTTTTGAGTGGAAGTGAATTATTTCCATCATCGTAAGATAATTTTCGGTGGCCACAACCTCACACAGCATTTTTGAATAAAACAAAATATCCAAGTGACTATTCAAATTAATCATTTCAAGAATCATATTTATAAAATTATTGTAAAAATCAATAAAAGAATGGTGGTTCAGTAGGTCGATTTTTTGTGTAATTAATTGAGTCAATGATGCCAGGTTCTCAAATTCGCTTGCACTGATAACAACCGAATCTTTTCCATCACGTATTATGGTTACACTTCTATCCCTTCGGCACATAACTATTGATATGTTATCGTTCAATTTTATGGTTTTTTCAAACTCGCCATAATCAAAACGTGAACGTTGAAAAAAGTTTCTGCAAGATAGTTCAAGGCGCGATGCTTGAAAATCAAACCAGTCATATTCCATGAAAATAACCGATGGATTATTGCATGCTCGATTTAAGCAAATAATCCTTACTATCGGTTCAAAATTCATCGAAGGGTGTAATCCAACTTCCACCGCATGAGTATGGTCACAAGCATTCCAATTATCTTTATCGCCTGCGTTGTCAAGTTTGTACAACGATGTTGAAACCATTTCAGGTGCAGCATAAGCACACACTTTCATTTCTACATCTTGCGACGCTGATGACGATGCCGCTGTCTCCATATCTTTACCAATATTTTTATTATTGGGATTAATCTTATTGCTATTTTGAAAACCTAAAAAATAATAAATTAAATTATATTTAAATTTTTTCCCCTTAAAATATAATTTTACCTTCCCAAACAACTCCATCCTCCTTCATGACATCCTCGAAACATTCTGAATTAAAACAATCACACTCGGTAGTCATTGTTGCGACCGTTTTATTGCTTAACAATACTCTTGATTGTTGGATGCTGACCACGCTCTTGATGACTCTGTTGTGCTTGGGAAACTAAGTACAGTTTACTTATAAGAGTAATTTAATCTACTTGCACACACGTGCATAAAATTATGTTTTAGACCTGCAAAATAAAATTATGATTTGTGCCAAATTACATAAGAATACACGATAATTGCATCATTTTTTGTAACAAATATTATTTAAATGTACACACTTCCTGACACACTGACCTCTGACCCTTACATATCATCGGCCACCGTTAAACCGACACGATAACAAAACTAATTTATAATACAAATTAAAGACTATGCTATTTTAAACTTTTAACATACAAGCCGCAGCCGCCGCCCTTGAGCTCTTGATGCATTTTAAACAATCGATTTTTTGTTTCGGTGGACCATCAATTTGATCACCCCCTGATGGGTAATAATGTTCATAGCAATACTGATAGTCCCACAAATATTTCTGCATTTCCGCGGATAATTTTTCAAAATTTCTTGCAATATATTTTTTATCTTGTAAACAAGAATTTATCTCATCAGGCTGCTGCTCACAAAACTGATGTCTGAACATTTTAAAAACTTCTTACAATCTAATCAAATAATCCTATCTTACCAACTAATAATTGCTATATTGTGACGCCACCATCTATTATTATTTATGACCATCTAACAGATTTTTATATACTGCCTCATTCCTTTTACAATCTTGAAGTAATTTTGCTGTGAAATTATAAATATTCTCAAGTTTTAATAGATCAATTTCTAGCGACACTTTCCTACCCTGCAAAAAGTCTAATTCAATTTTATCATCTGCACACTCTTGAATTCTTTTCTTAGTACATGCTGGAGATATTTCCTCTGTTGACGTCGGCGTCGCGACGCTATCCCACTCTGTCCAAGAGGGTGCTTTTGTATATTCTCTTTGCGCCACCCCTGCACCATTATCACCATTGTTATCACTATTTTGATTATGTTGTTGCTGCTGCCCTTGCAACCCATTAAATCCGTGAGAATAATTAAATATAGGTATCGTTTGATCCCAAGGATGATTAAAATGCATTCGAACCAAACTCTGATTTGTAACCTTTCTACTCACCGATGTAGTTCCATTCAACCATAACTGAGAATCGATATTTTCGCGAAAACTTTGACCAATACACCCACAACTCGCCGAAACAATTAATATTATCAAAAACATTGTTGAAACTAATTTTTCAAAGGACAAAACGCACTTATATTTACAGATAAGTTTATAATTTTCTTAAGAGCCGAACCGCTTTCCCTCTCATTAAAATCGGTCAATTTAGAATTTATCTCCGACACCGCAGACTCATAAACCAAACCAATATCCGTTGATTGCAACACCTCGAAATTCTTTGTATTAAAATATTTCCTATCCTCTATCTCAGGACTACTAGGCTTCACAAAATCACCCGAAAATACAAAATTTACCTTTATACACCTATAACGTCTTACTGCTTTACCCACATACACTCGAACTATCTTATAACAATCTGCGAGAAATTCGTCAGGATTTTTATGCACCAAATTTACAACCGAACCCGTTCGCAATCTTCCCCTAAATGCACTTAATGTATCCTGCCATTTTAATCGCTTACTTCTCACCTCTCCCCTCACACCTCCACCTCCACCCTCTACAATGCTTTGTCTTAAACACAACCTTTCTGCCCTTAAATTTTGCAAGGACGTCTCTAAATGACGTTTTCTACCTACACTTACACCCCTTTTACCATTCTCTATACACTCCCGCAACTCTTTTCCCACCTCACACACCAACTTACGATTTAATTTCAACGCATCCTGTATACTAACAGACATATTCGCTTTTTTAAATTCACCTCTTATCTCACTCCTCTCAACTGACACACTTACAGCTCATTCAAACAACTCCCCATTATCTACTCCCCATTTCCCCACAAACAACAAACTCCTTTCATCCGCTATCTTTCACCTTTCACCCGCTATCTTTCACCTTTCACCTCTCACTCCATCTCACTCTTTCAAACCTCTCTCTCTACCCACTTCAAACACCTTTCCCACCCCCTTATCACACCTTCCAATCTACACCACCCCGCCCAATCCCAACACCTCCACACGCACCTGCTCCCTCACCTCTCACCTGTCTCATTACACCTACCCTTCACCTGTTATTCACGGGGGAAGGCGGGGCTTGGTCCTAGAACCGGCACCTCTGACGTCACCACCTCACACTTATGCACATTCCATCAACTCCCCATTACTTGTCTCTTGTATCTCGCATCTATCACCATTGACCTCATTCTCCACACACAAACAACTCCTTTCATCTGCTATCTTTCACCTTTCACCTTTCACTCCCCACAACTCATCTCACTCTTTCAAACCTCTCTCTCTACCCACTTCAAACCCATTTCCCACCCCCTTATCACACCTTCCAATCTACACCACCCCGCCCAATCCCAACACCTCCACACGCACCTGCTCCCTCACCTCTCACCTGTCTCATTACACCTACCCTTCACCTGTTATTCACGGGGGAAGGCGGGGCTTGGTCCTAGAACCGGCACAGATAACCTACTAACGAATCCCATATATCCTGAAGCAGTAGCAGGTTGTTTCCGTACCTTTTGGAAACAAATCAGATCTAGGTACTAGAAATCGATTCCAAACTTGGGGCCCACAACAAGCATATTTATGATTTTTTTATGGTACCTGAAAAACTAATATTTCAATAGGTGGGGCAACTGAAGTGGGAAAGGAGCTCGTAGTATCCTGAAAACTTTGTCTCCTGAAAAACTACATGAAAACTCAAACAAAAAAAGTAAATAGTAATTACATCTAAAATTTGTACTTTTAAAAACGGAAACCCGTTTTTAAAAATCGTGTTACGAAAGGATAGTATACAGAGTTTTTTAAAAGTTGCACATAAACAGCACGTTGAAGTATAGCTCAAAGTATAAATGAAATTCAAAAGCCAAACTTTATTTGGAGCCAGATGTAAAAGGAATGAGGGGTCAAAGAAGTTTTATATTGTATATCGTTAGAGGCTTTTGTATCAGCGTCCTTCTGTAGGTTGTACCTACCTATAAGTTAATACAAAACTGCTTGCAGTTTGTAAACCACTGCAGTTTTCTAAAAAAATGACAAATTTTAAATAAATTAAGTTCTAATAATTTTCAGAAATTATACAAAAAATGAATATTGCAAGATCTGCGGAAATAGTGCAAAAGTAGTTTACTTGTACGTTGTTTTTATGGTAATACTAATGCAGTCTACAAACATCCCTCAACTCTCTTATATGCATTATTGTTGATAAATAACTTCCGCTTTAATTGAACTTTCAAAATTTAATTTAATTTTTCTTACATACTCTGACCTGCCATACAATGTCTTGCAGAGTTTATACGTCTATTATGAAACTTTTTATATATTTTCTGGGGTAGAATCACATCAAGAAATTGTCAAAAATGATGTCTGAAACAGCTGTGTGCCTTGAAAAGTGAAATTTACTTTTGATTTTCTACTTTGTGCTGCCCCTTTCCATAGTTTTCCATTTACTTTTCATTCCATAGTGAATAAAACATCATAGATATTTTTAGCAAAAATACTTGACTTAACTACTGATATTTAATTGCTGAACTTTTTATAAAGTGTTTTCTAATTATTTAAAGTCTTTGTTAAAATGTTAACCATTTGAGAGCATATTTTCAGGGCTTCTGGAAACTTTGATATTATTCATAATACCTTCATAATTTTAATAATTCATAAAAACAGGATATAAAGCGCCCCTCCCCTACATTGCCATGAAGCCAATTTTTTTTATTTGTAGTCCACATTAAGATGGGGTGACATATAAGTTTTCGCCAAGCTTTTCAGGATCTTGCAAAATGGATGATCTGGTCAAAAAGTACCGAGTTTTGATGTCCTGATGGATTTTTTCTGAATTCTTTAGAATATTTAAAAAATTCTAAATACCCTGTCCTACACCCCACAAAAATCTACATAAAGTTTCATAAAATATTAGGTATTTTTTTAATTCGCCCAAATTCTAATACATAACTTAAACATCTATAATAAATTAGGTAAATAAAAACTATAGATGAAATTCTTAGAATACTAATGTCAATTATTACAGAAAATGTTTAAGTAATTTAGTTAATTTTGATTAATTGTGTATTTTATTTCATGACAAATATTACTCTTAACTAGTGAAAATGATTGTGTTATAATAATTATATACCAAGAGAGTATAGAAATTTAACCATTTGTGAAAGCGTTTTCCAACATTTTCCCAAGGGATATACTTGATGACTAGCGCTTATGCAGTAACGCGGTGGCACGTTTTAAACTTTACAGGTTCCAAACTCTTCATCTGTGCCAGTCGTTAAGAAAAAGAAAGTTTTATACGCAAACTAAAGTAATAGGTTAACGTGATAGCGTCAGCTGATCCACAAGCTGCTGTTAAGCAAATCGATAGATTTGGCCGTCGCGGCGCCGGGCGGATGCTGTGACGTAACATACTGCAGAGTTTTTGAAGGACACTTTAGCTTTTCATACAGTATTATACATAGTACTCCAAGTTTTCATTAAAAATTGAGTTCAGCAGATTTTCATCGTAGAACCAGATCTATAATAGGTCTGATATTATCCGGCTGTGTGATACTGATAAAGTACGGAATAAAACAAACAGGATGCATGGATGTTAGTCAAGCAATATGATTCTATCGTATCGATGCAAACAAATATTATACAAACTTGTGGCAATTTAAAAATTGGCAACATCCCTCAAAGTTATTTACACAGTCTGACTAAGCACATAGTGTGGCATTAAATAAAGAAATGAAAATATTAAATCCATGTCGAGCTGTCAAGTTTATAAAATTGGAACGTAATTTGACAAAACGAAAACCTTTTTTATTCTGCTTTAATTTTACTGGAATATTAAGAGATTTAAACAAGGATTATTAGCTCGGGGAAAGCGAGAAAATGTGGGAAGTCTATACAAAGGTCGGTTATATCAGCAACTGTGGCTTTTAGCTGTGAAACTCATATTACCAGCAACTTGCGCTTGTAAAACGTCACCCAGATTTCGGTTTACTGCGTTACGTTAATTAAATTAATCACCGCCTTGTTCACTTCATACGACTCTACTAACTTGCTGAAATAACTCTCGTTTGCTTTCAGATATAGTTTTGTCTGCAAAATTACATAAATAACTCTATACATTATTAGTCTGGTTAGCCCTTTTCGTTAATTAAAAAGAAAGTCAGCAGCCTTGCCTGTAGCGTTTATTAACAGTAGGAACTTATTGAATTACTCAGTTGGTTCATTAGTGACCACTAGAGGCGCCATTATTTCTGAACTCGTATCCTTTCAACTCTGGGTTATTGCATTATATAATACTTTTTCTGTTACTGAAGTAAACGTTCATTATGCTACGACTTACTCAGTCTTCTTCTTCCATAATGCAATTCCATTTCTTTTATAAAGTAAGTACTCTAAATTGATCGAACTAATTACATCTTGCACTTAACACCTAGTCGTATTATTGATTTTTATAGATATTAATGTCTGTTAAGAGTGCAATAAGTGCAAAACGACGTATCCAAAATTAACAAAATATAGCCTAAAACAAAATATTTCTTGGATTCTGAAGTAAAGCATATTCTCCGGTTTGATATTCGCTGTCAAAGAAATTTAATCTTCAGCGTTTTAAATTGTGTTTAAAAATTATCGTTTACGTACAAAACAAACAAAATTTACATGCGTACTATAAATCAAAGAATATAATTAATAATCATCACGTTGTTGGTAGGGGTACTGTGAACGTTTCGAACGTGGAAACGGTTGTCGCTACTGCTCTTGACACAAAAATTCGCGTGTAATTTACGGACTTTATATACGTTTCGATTTACCTTCAATTTATGTGATTCTGACTATTGTGAATATACTTGTACGTTTAACTTCACTGGATGGATTCTACCTGAAAGTTCATTTGCATTGAAAATTCTCTGTCTTTTACTTTTACACAATATTTTTAAGAACAGCAGTTCCACGCTGAAATTTTATACACAACACATTTTTGTAATAACAAAGTGTATTTCGCAATTATAATCATACTTTCACTGCAAAATTACTGTTGTCAACTGCTGCTCACTTCCGCATCGCGCTTTTACGGAAGCAGCAGATGATGAGTAGGCAGAATGTGGTCCCCATTTTGTAGGGTTACTTTTTTGCTTATTTTATCTTTTTCCGCTCTACTAAGAGAAAAGCGGGGATAAAAAAATTAAAGTCTTATATTTCGTTATTGAACAAACCGTATTACCATGGCGTTCATTCAATTATACAAATTAGCCAGAAAAGTAAAAGATTTTTAAACGTTAATTACTTAGGAATAAATCTAATAATAATTGTTATAACTTTACTAGAGGAAATTATGCACATTGAGATTAAAAAGTTTATTTTAATATCGACGTTGATTTTCGATGTAGTAGTAGTGCATCTTTTCTTTCGGAACGATAGTTCTTTGCATTATAATCCATTCCGTTCTGTCATTGATTAATATCGATTTAGAATTCGCCCGTCTGATTCATTTTGAACGGAAATATCTTACTTAAAAAATTTGTAAAAGAATCTACTCAATTACACTTTTTTGCAGACATTTTCTTCCAAACTACATTGTTAGCAGTTTTTAGAACTTCTTAAATAATATCATTTGTTTCGGGGTAATACAGGAGTACAAGAATATGGGTACAAATACCTAGAATGTAAAAGCCTTGGGAAAATTGGAAGAAAATCTAATTTGATTTTTGCAAAAAGAAGAGAGATTGCAATTAAACAGCGGCACCACTGATTGGATAGAAAGCTCGAAGGAAGTACAATTTTCTCGAACTCTTCGTAACGACAGTTTTATAGGATCTAAAATGAATAAATTGTGATATTTATTCCTGACTCAACTAATTATTGAAAGTTTTTTACGTCGATTGTTTTATTGTATTTTTTTAGTGTTACTACCTACCTATAAGTTTTTGTTCTGGAAAGAGTTTTTGAAGGATTTATTTATCATTATTATTTATTTCAATTCAAAACCAATATACCCCATTTAGCGAGACTAAGACAGTTTCTCTTTCAGTTTTAAAAATAAAAAAAAATTGCAAGTAAGTAGAACTTAGGGGGACGATTAATTTTTCTCTCTCACCAAAGGTCTCAAAAACTCAACATTTTGCCGTGCTATTCAGCATATTGAGGACTCCTGTTACAGGAGTCCTGTGATCACTATTAAAATTCAATAAATTTTGCGCAGTTACTAAAATTTTCAGTGTGTAATTTGATTATTATTATAGGCAATAAATAGTTTTGACATTATTAAGGCACTGTTTAACGCAGATTTCAAATCTCTAATTAAATTTTTTGTCAGTCACCAACTATTCAAGATATTGACATGACTTTCCTTTTTTAAAATATTTGTTACAGGAGGTAATGCCACCGCTATAAAGAGCTAATTTTATCTGTAAGGCGAAATTAATGTGAAGAATCCTAAGTAAATGATTCTTATGGTGTTATAATTTTCAAGGTTTATTAATAATACTGTGTCAAATATTCTATTACCAGGTACGCACATAGTTTGCTGTAGATACTAATAAAAATAATAAATAATAAATAGAGGGCTGAAATTGGTTCCTTACCCTCGTAAGGACTAAGGACTTTGTGGTATAGCCTAGTTTGCTTGTATATTTCCCTGAAGTATTAACCGCGTGCTTGGCTACAAAACTTAGGTCCTTAACTTTAGTAACACGATACATTGTGGTTTATACTAGGAAATGCCTTTGCTCAAGTCCGTAAACACCATAACCGATGTATTTCTAGAGATATCTTCGTCGTTTGGGTGTAGGACTAATTTTCTAATAATTGGGAATAGTATAAACAACTAAACAAGATAGATGCAGATGAAAAATTGAAAGATTTACTCTCAGTGCAAAAGTGCTTGAATTAAGTTTCTCCTTAAAAACACAATCAAAAATTTTCGGATTAGAATTATATACGAAAAGACACTTTCTCCGTAACCATGAACCACTGTGTAACGAACGGGAAGTTGAAATGCGGCTGACATAATGTAAAGCTAAAGAATGAGGAGAAAATTAATAAAATTCTTTTTAGACAGTTCGAAAATATTTCACGTTGGATATTTGAACGTTTCTTTCGATCTCGACCAAGTGCGTTCATTTAAGGACATTTACAACTTTGAAACACTTTTTCAGTAAACGAGAATGAATTTACCCACGTAGAAATATTTTTGCTTGCAGTTAACTCAAATAATATTTCTAAATTTATTAATTAAATAGGTACTCAGCTTTGTTGGATTACACAGATTATGTGAAAATTTATTCAGGAATTAAATTTGGAAACGTTGTTCTTGAACAATTCTACTTTCACACTTTTATGTGAGACAGTGTGTTTGACCTTGTCATTTAATGATTTTCAATTACCCAGTTGGAAGTATGGGACGGACGTATTACAACAGTAAAGTCATCCGTGCCGAGATTAACTTTAGATCCTGCTTGATGTCGCACACCTACACGTGCAAAATCCTTTAAGATATTTTTCTCGTTTATGAGATAATAAAATTTTGACGATTATCACGACGATCGAACATCTTTAAACTGATTTTAAACCACATTTTTGGAAAATTTGAAGGTTTATTGTTAGTCTGCAGAAACTTTTCATTAAGGTTTGCTATTGTTGCGAATAATAATACAAATATGAAAATTGAAGTTTGTTTTAAACAGATTTATAGATATATTCAGGGTCTCCTAAAATTGAGAGATAAATTGCGAGTTTTCTAAATATCAAACCGATAATAATTAATATAATTTTCAAGGCCAACTTAGTGAACTCATAACAGTAGGTACAATTATAATGAAAGTTTGTTGATGTGTTGATTGATGCTCTTTATTAATCTGAACAAATACCTAACAGTAAGTGGAAATGTTAAACTGAATGAATACAATTTCTATTTGAAATTCCAAAACTATGAAAATTATTACATATCCATTTTAGGCAGTTCTAACAATCTAACTTGTTCCACCAGAATGTTTCAGAATACTACAGTTCGTAGAAACTGTTTCATTTGTTTGACTCCTCAGACATATCAGTTTACTCTATTTTTGTCGAATAACCTACATGCATAATTTATTTAATTATTCATAAATAAGAGAAATCCTGTATAAACTATTTAGTTTGATGTAATGTGTACCTACGAACGCTGTTACATTGCTTATCGTCTCAACCCTCCTCATTAAATACTTGGGGTATTTTTTTCAGCCTTGTTTGTACAAAGACTTCCAGTAAAATTATTTTGAAATTCTAAAGACTACTAAAATATAAATACCTACGAAATGAACCTCATGTGCCATTGTAGGGCCTGAATTCAAAATTCATCTGCTGTTTATTTTTTATGTCGCCGCGCACCCGTAAAGATTTGAAATGAAAACCCGATGCCCATGGCCTTGAGAAAAATGTAACTAAAACTTACAACAGCGGTAAATTTTATAATAAACAAGGATTAATGAATAAACATTAATATTGTTAATACAGCATGTGGGAACAGTTGAGGGTTAATATTTACTAGTAGGTATTATAATATGTGCCTATGCTAATTCCAAATTTATATTTGTAATGGTAATTTGACTTTATTTCTTCCACGCTCAATAAAGTGTAAATGCTTCTCGTAGAGTTTCAGTTACCTTAAAATACTGCCTCTGCAAATCCTACAGCTTTTCCATAAATGTTTATGTTGTCTATAAAGCTTAGTAGGCAACGAAATTGCCGTAGTAGTTGAAGCTACAGCAAATGCATGAATAAAGAAACACTTTTAAGAATTAGTAATCTGTATTTATTTCACGTTGAAGAGGAACATATTTTGACAAAGGTTATCTCATTATCCGTTCACGCCTGCGGGGTGAGATAACATACACCAACGCCTGCACATGTCGGGTACATGATGTATGAAAACCTAAATTGAATTATTCTAATTCTTTGGTACCGCGATTGCCGTGACGTCGTTATTGTGATTTATTGTAAGTATAATAACTAACACGAACCGATAGCTTCTAGCACGTATTCTAGTAGGTAACCTGAAAGTGAATCGTGTACCAATATTCTCGAAGATATATCAAGCAAGGAATTATCTGGGAAGATACATTTTCAGTACTTTTTTATTACATTAAATAGTTGCTAAATTAAATATCAGCTGGGAATATATCCCTCCACCTAAAACTTAATCTAAAGACGAAAGACAAACACCTATGACGAGAACGATATGTAAATCCGCGACCACTTGGATGGTGTGATGTGTGAAGTGCCCGAAGAATTGTCCTTGGTAGCGCAGTTAATTTGGAGTTTGAGATCGATTGATTGATTTCGATTTCTGCTGCTAATAAGCAATAAACGATTCAAACGCAAACTTTCATTATAGATGTAAAGCTGTGGGGCCGGCGTGTTTTGCGATGTCAGTGCACGTTAAATAGCAGAATTCGGCGTAATTTCCAGGTGTGATTGGTTTACCTCCTGACGTGTCGGTTTTAAGCCTTAGTAACTCAGAAATACGGTTATGAAAAACGAAGTTTTGACTTCAGTAATTCAAGCAATTATAGAGCCTTCAATTACACTATTTTATTGTTATTCGTAGACCAATTTAAGTACATTATTTTAAGGTTTTCATTTACATTTGTAGGAGTGAAATATTGTTAAGTGCGAACCGAAACGAATTTTTTAGACCGTAAATATTTAGGGAATTCCATTTAATTAATTTCGTATTGCCCACTTACAGAGAAAGATAACGTGGATTTTACGTTACCAACGTTTTTATATAAAAATTGCAGCAATAAGTTCTTGTCTTTTGCAAATTCCTTTTTACATTTTAGAAATTTGCAGCTGTGGCTCAGTAAAGATGTTACATAAAATACTTAGTAAAAGATGCAATAAAATTGTAAAGTCATTATATTCTAGATAGTTTGTTGTGTTCGAGTAGGAAAAAAAATACTACCCGTTTTACTTTTTGTACTTACCTATAGGCTATAGTGATGGTGACCAAGCTCTTTCGGGAATGTGCTTAATATTTTGTGGGTAACTGCAGCAAAACTTGCAAGAAGATTACGAAGCCAGTAGCAGGAAGTTTTAAGGAGGAAAAATGGCGGTCACACTTGCGTGCGACAGACTAATAGCTTTTAAATCCATAAATAAGACGATTAATCCGTAATCTCTATTCACACGTACAAACCAAAAAATTACAAAATTTGTTGAAACAGATATGAAAACAGAATTTTATACATAAACAAACACTGATTAAATTATAATATTGCTATAATATTACTTACTTTGTCTCAGGGTTCAAATTTTAAATTTACCTGGCTTCTCTCTTTTAAATAAAATATCAAATACAAAAGAACTCTTTAAATAAAAATAAATATGAAAATATTTTATTTCAACATTGAATTAAAGACAAATTTTTAAATAAGCTTATCAAACCTATGGTATTAATTTTATAAATGTCAACATTCTTATTTACTTTTAAAACACTCACAAAAACAGTTATCTTTGTTTCTTATTTCCTGTCTTCCACCAACACCATTCCACCCAATAATCTTCTTTGTTCGTATCTTTTATTAATTTCCAAATCTTTTACCACTTTAATATCCACTTTCGATTAATGTAATTCAAAATATCTTTTGACCAAAGACATTTTGATCTTGTTTTTAAATTATATTTCAAATTAAATACATCTTCTTTTCCAAATATTTTAAATTAAATTATTTTTCTTCAAAAATCTCCTTTCTTCTTATTTATTTATTTTTTAATCTCCATCCCAACCATTTTTTTTCTCCTCTTAACCAAAAACTATCTTGATAAAATTACAATCATGACAAACTACTATTCTTTGATTTCTTTTAAATATTCTTGTAGTCTACTATTAATATTCTTCTTAACAATTTGTAAAATTATAAGTCTTTTCAAATATTCTGAACGTTTGGTGTCATTTGTGCTGGTACGACCACAACGCAACTCAGTAAACCACTTTTTAACCATTGAAATTGATGGTGCAGAGTCCCCATAGTATTTATCGAGCCTTTCCTTGGTTTCGGTGATGGTTTTTTTACGTAAAAAATAATGTTTAATCAGCACACGAAATTAACTTTTTTCCATTTTCGTTAAAATTAATGAGGTTATCTGCTTTCAACGGCTGTCAAAAACCAAATAATAGACCCAGCTTGCTGAAAATTGGACAGTAGTCTAGTAATAGATAACAGTTAACGAGACCTGTATTTGCATTTAAAGTTGCTGCGTTGGAAATACAAAAAGTGACGGAATTATCAAATTGCCCGTACATTTAGGTGCATATTTAAAACGCATATACTATTTGTTCAAAGAAGTGGTTCAAACTGTTATCCTTGCATTTGTCAGCAAAGTTGCACTCGTTGAATAAATACACGGGCGCACGCGAACAAAAAGAGCTTGATTCCTCGATTCTTCACAATCGTTTATAGTTCTCACCCACAACCCTTTCTCTGTATCAGCTTTTGTTGCGTATAGGTACAATATCTTTCAAATATCCCCTGATATCCCCAAACTTCGGCTGCAGCAATTACACATAAAGTAATACACATCCAGTGAAATTTCACGACAAAAGTTTAGAAAGGTGTGGTTGTCAATTATGATAATTGAAAACCGTGCGCAACGCTGTCTCTATTTCTGAAGTTTTTATGTTTTTAAACTTTTTTTACCTAAAGGGTACACCCCAAGTACGTGTAAAAAATGCAGGAGGTGAATCCTGGGCAAACATTAAGGCTATACTCTTTCATATAAACTCGTATCCTAATACGCTTTCCTTAAGAGTTACTACGCCTCTTTAAAAATAGAGTAAACTTTTGGTTTTAATTTTTTATCTCAAATTTCGGCATAGATAGAAAAGTACAAATCATATAATTAAGAGACATTTTAACGAGGTACATAATGAAAAATAAAAACATGGAATGAATGAATAAAAAATAAAGAACAAAAAATTAAAGACACAGCTGGAAATCGGCTGGAAATGACCTTCTTTAGACATTCACATAATACACGCTTTAATCTCATTTAATTTTTTTTATTTTTGTTCAGGTAGGTACCTCGTTAAAATGTTTCTTAACTATATTATTTGTATTTTTCTATCTTTGTTCAAATTTGAAATATTTACTCCATTTTTTACGAGGCGTAACTTCAGGGAAGCATATTAGAATACAACTTTTTATGATAAAGTAGCCTTAATTTTTGCCCAGGATTCACCTCCTACATTTTCTACACGTAGTTAGGAAACGCCCTTGTATACTACTTGACGGTATTAATTCAAGTTCGGGAAATGGCATATTACAGTTCAAGACCGGGAAGTGCTGTTGTTGATTTGTAACTGAACAACAAATATAAAATGGATGATGTGATTTAAAATGAAACGCCAATAGATGATGTTGTATTTCAGAGTATTTAAATTTTTGATGTTTACGTTTTATAAAAAGAAAAGTAAATATTCAAATAAATCAAGTTGATTTTAGAGCAATAAAATACAATACGCACACGTCCGTAAAGTTATGATTAAAGTATTCGCTATACCATCGTAAATAAGACATGCCTGCAATCATTTTGGAGATTTAACGTTACTGAGTTGAAATGCAGCAGTATAGTTAGCTCCAACTTCCCAACTTCCTTTGTAAAATATTGTATAGTTAAATAATTTATACTATTTTATTCTATTTTAGAATCATCTTCTTGTTTTTCTACTATCATATTTTAATTAACTTATTAGATATTTACTACTTGTATTTTAATAACATTGATTAAGATACATACATTACATGTACTTTAATGGATTAATTAAGATATAGATTTTCACGGATTTTCATTAAGATACAAATTTATAAACAAAATTCGGTCAATATCAGATGTGGCCATGACCATCTGACAATTCTAAAATTGAATAAATATTGAAAATAAAGTGCTTATTTTTCATTATTATGACATGTTGTAGAAAAGCATAGTGTATATAACTCAAATTTAATTAAGACACTCATATTCGTGTCTTAAGAGCTATTATTAAATACTCATTGCATAATATACTATTATAGGCACCTTAATGGGGGTTTAAATTGGCACAAATTAAAAAAAATTGCTAAGCAAAGATCGAATTATTTATTCGAATAAGCTTCGGCATCCAACACAGCATCCCTAACAACATCAAAATAGCCAACTATCTATACAATACTAAAATTCGTATGGGCACAACTCAAATAAAATTGCCGGAAATAGTGAATATTTTTTGAACGTCTTAGAAACTAAAATAGAATAAAATGTTGATGTAGCACAGGTATTATTGTCGATGATAGCCCTCGGAAGATTAAAAGCCCTCCTTCGTCGGGCCATAATCTCCTAATTATGCCCTTAATGCATTGCTATTATGAAAAGTTAAATATTATTAATTAATGTAAACTTAATCTTGAAATGAACTCATTTCGTGGAGGAAATAGAAAATCCTTTTTGACCATGTGCTAATGATAATACCAAACGTATTCTGATGAAAGGAACAAAACATTTTAATATCCTTGTTTATCTTTGTGCGTAAGAATCGATTGCCAACAGCTATACTTTGAATTGGATTGATTTAAACACGTTATAATATAAATACAACTCAACCCCATGGGTAGTGTTTATTATCTTTGCTTAAGCGATATGCAATTTGCTTGTTTATTGACATTGTATTAATTTATATTGACGAATAAATTTTCCTTTTTAATTGAACAACATTTATTTGAGTTTTATTTATTTTATTTATTCCACCATTCACTTTCTTGTAAATATATTCCTTCCGGGTAAAATAATCTAGGAAGTGGGTACCTATAGTATCTCTTTGTCGATCTTCCCTTTGTAGTTTTAATTTCTCGATGATGTTAACTGCTCCTATTTGTCAATAGGTACGTTGATTTGTAAACACTTTAACTAGGTAGCTTAGAGTAACGCGAGTTTAACCGATCCGCCACTTGCTCTGTTCTGGTTTACACAATTAAATACGTTTTCTTAAATTTTCACACAGTTTCTAGACCAATGCTCTAGAAAGCATAATTTCAATAACTTCTTATTTTAGATGAATTAGTTAAGAAGGTTTCACTGTTTATGCGCCCTGTATCTACCTGGGTTAATTCCACAGAATCTTTGATAAATGCATTTAATGTTTTAACGTCTTCTGCGAGATACATTGGACTTAAACAGTTGTATTTTAGTAGATGTAAAGGTAATCGCTAGTAATCTATCAGTATCAATGTATGCATGGGACGACTAGGACTCGTATGGAACAGGTGTGTTAGGAATACGAAAATTTGTGTTTGTATTTCAGATGAATTTATTGCAGAACGGTGGTTATCGAAATCCCGATTTTCATTTATTTTAAATCCCTATAATTTATGACACGGATATTGTGAAACTATCTGTACAAAATTGAGGACCCTGGGGTAGTGTTTAGTTAAATATGTTCTATCAACATTTATTTAGTATTTTATGTGGTTTTTAATTTATAAGTGACTGCAAGACTGGATTTTATCTCTAGATCAGCACACTCCAATTATAGGCTGACCAAGTTCAGTAAGAAGAATGGAATCTATCGTCGTTAAAAATCAAGAGTGGTTAGGGTATAGAGTTTCATTATACCTGTCATACAGTGTGTATGCAGTTTATCCGTATTGTGTGTTGCATAATATCAACACACAACAAGAGAAATGAAAATATTATGAGAAGAACGCTTTCTCGGAAAATGATAAACGGAAACCCAAACAAAAGGTAGTGGGATAATGTATAACAATAAGGAAAATTTTTGAAATATATCATTAACAGTATAGACTAGGCTAACAAAGCTTAAGGAGAGAAAGAAGACGGGACGGTACTGCATGTCATTGCACGTTAGAGATCATTAGTTTCTCTACAAGACAGGGTTCGTCCACATTTTTAAGGAGCAGGGGTTTATTATTTGACTTCAATACTAAATCGTAGCAATAGAAGTAGGGAGGGGATAATAATACAAGCATTATGTCGAAGTTGCCATAGAAACAGTTTCAGTTTTCGTTCTGAGAGTATTGGAAACTGCCTGTTTTTATAGAACGTACACCATCAGAATAATTATTATCATTATAATGGTCGAGGTCTTGGTACGGCGATTCCTGATATCTGACGTGGCCGATTGTAAACCATAAATTAGAATTTTGTCTGCCTGAATCCACTAGAAATGATCTTTATCGTGTTAAATATCGTTCATTTTTCTCCCCATTTATAAAAATCTTACCTACGTTTGGATCCACGATCATTGTATCATAAAGCAGTCATGTTAACGAGTCTAGACTGCTTAGACGTGCATATTATTAACACTTATAAGTTATAACTATTACAAGTGTCTATTTCCGGTGTGGCAGTTACTTTAGTCAATGGGATCGTATTTAGATATTCCAGGTACCTTCAGATTCTAGATATCGGTGTTAATCCATTGCAGCAGAAATAGGCCAACGTGAAATAAAAATGTTAGGGAAATAACATATTCTTTACCTAACAGTGTGTATACTCAAGTAAATTAGCTATCCACTGCTTTCCTTCTAGTTTTCCCAATTCTTTCAATCTTCCCTTCGCTGTCTATTGTGTGTCGTTTGACCATTTATTACCTAATTTGACAAGGTCCAATTTCATTTAAGTGTTTTATAACACTGTATTATAACCATGTACATGCTTTTTTATTTTTACCGGTTCTTTTAGCTCAACGTTTTGTTTTGAACCATTACGAGACGCTTTCAGAGCATTTTATTATTTTGCTGTGTTTTCTTAGTCCACCGTGCGTTGACATTAGTATAAGTTGGCTATGACGTTACAAATTTTAGTATATTTTATGTTTCTCTCGGTTTGCTAGAATAAGTTGATAGTGATTCAATTTCTGGAAATTTTCCTTCCTTATTTGGAGAAGAAAATCATTGTTTCAGATTCTGGAAATAATAGAAGCCTTTTGTTTTATTACTGGACCAGTACCAATGAGTCATTAAAATTCCTTGGCAGATTTGAAGCTGAATCTACTAACTTCCATTTAATTTAGAGTGGTTTCTCGCAAATCCGGAACAAAAGCTCTACCATAATACGGTATAACGTTAAATCGTAAACTAATTTACTAGAAGTTCAAAGGAACTTATTAAATTTATTCACAATTGGAATACATTATTTTATAAAGTCCAACTTCTTAGTTACCTTTTTAATTTTAAAGTTTTTGGGCAGTACTTAGATATAAGATTAAATCGTTTTAGTATGTTTGGTAGGATACAAAACTTTTTATATACTACGTGCTCTAAATTTTGATTTTATTTTATTTATAAAATATACTTAATGTTATAATTATTTTCTAGTTAACCGATATTTTTGTTGACATTTAGGAATTTAAAATTTCGAATATACAAATATTACACCCGGATTCTCTGAATAGACATTTAAAATGTAGTTTAAACATGCACCTAGTTTCATATAGGTACTTCGCTTAAACTTTATGCATTTAGAAACGACTTCCTGCAGTGTATGCTCATTTGTATAATCACTTTTACCATTATGGGTAATGTCGGTAATCTGCTTAACTTAACTCAAGAGCTTATTAAAACTGTTTAGTGTACATGTTTCTGTAAATGTGATTCAGTAGCTTTTAGATAACTGCTCCCAATGAGTTTAAATTTGATTCAAATAATCACAGCAGGCAAGAGAGTTGACTAAATTGATACTCATTTTGCTAAGATTATTTCCCCCAACCCTATAGTAGTCACAGATAGTAGTTCATTCATAATGTTTTCCGTATTTCAGCGGCAAAATTTCTATCTTGAAAATGTTTCACTCCTATTGGACCAATCGGACGCTCTCATAACCAACCACGTGACAATTTTCAGTGATTGGTTGAACGTTTCCATCGTTACCAATATTCAATGTGTAAAACACCTGTCAGTTTCGTTTTATTTGTCAAAATTGAATGTTTATTGTAATATTTTTGTGCTTAATAATGATTTAATTTTACATTTATTTACATAATATCGATGTAAATTCGTGAAATAGTCTTGTCGAACACCATTTAACTAATGAAAGTTCAGATTGTTATACTCGCGCTTTTGTTGCTTAGCAATTCGACTGTTCAACAAACGCTCGTAGCAATCTTCAACTTTTATCGGCAAAATTGTGTCTCTTATGGTATTATAAACCATAATACAATTAAATTTTTTTCTTGATATGCACGTTATATAAAAATTGCAAGAATTATATAGAAAAAAATTCGTAGCAGAAGTAATTTCATTTAGAATTACCTTCCTAACCTCCTGTTTGTATAATTGAAATAAATTATTCAACATCCGCTGCCCTAAATTCATGCGTTCAGATTTTATTGTTTTATGATACTATACAAATTGAGAAACGGTATAAAACGCAAGCATAGGAAGACGGATGAATCTAGTCGGAAAGTGGAAGCTTTAGTCAAGCGAGTGAAATTCTCTTTAACTTCTGTGCCTGATTTTGCTTCCGGTCGCGTCCAGCGCACTTCGTTTCATTATCTCCTGGGAAATCCTTCCATCGTTTGAATTTTTATGTCGATTTCTTTCTTTTAGATCCTTGTTCACTTCACTGGTTTCTTTGGTAGTAATTGGCGCTGGATAAATGTGATTGATTGCGTAATTGTAACGACTTCAATGAAATTAATTTCATGAATTGAAAACATGTCATAAAAATAATGCGATTTGATTGAATTCTAAATATTTCTTATTAGCATAATAGCAATAAATCTAACATATCAGATTATGGATAGATAACACGAATAAGTCGTTTTAATTTAAATGTAAAACTGTGGTTCATGTAAGTTCTTGTGTTCATGTCACTTGTGATTTCATGTTAAATCCTCAGCATGATATCCACTGCTTAGACGACTCGGTCAATTTGTAGGTATTTTATTAAGCTCCAGTATTAGATACAAACATTTTACTAAAAATACAATCGGCTACAACTGATGAAAATCGTATATTCAAACTTGTGAATGGAAAGAAAAGCAGCAAAACGTTCATAAACTTTAGAAACGTGGTGAGATAGCACGTCGTCGTATAAACGTGTGAATTTTTTGAAACGCTTTATCCACGCATAGATTCAATGTAGGTAGTATTTCTATTTTCGTTATTATATAATTCAAAACATAAGAAATATATATAATTTCGAAAAGAAACTATATTTTTATTCATGCGATGATATTAAGCTGTAATTGCGATTATTAAGCATCATAATATTCTTCGGGTTGTAGGTACTGATGTTCGATAGCGTCTACTGGCGGGATCTTTTTGTAAAAAAAATTTTGAAGTCAGGTCAGGATTAATGGGTTAGTGAATGACAGTGAGGCTTCTGACTTATGTTTCTCAAGAAATTATAAGAAATAGATTCAGTTAGAAAATCGCATTTTATATACTAAATTAAAATTCTTATTTTTAAAAAATTAAGAATGTCAAATAAAGTACGCGTTACCATCAAAATAACACATGCGCTTTTTCCGAACAAGTACTCGAGATGCAGTAAGCTCAGGTGGAGATACGTCTTCCTTAATCTTCGAAATATTCTATTGTAAATAGCGTCCGAGCAAGCTTGTCGTCTATTCGAGTATCTCTATTATTTGTAGTACTACATCTCGGGAATTATTATCACAACACTTGTAAATACACGGAATATACCTATTATTCAGCAGTAGTAAAATATTCCTATTAATATAACTTAGTTAGAAGACCAAAATGTATTAAATTGTAGCTTACTCGATAGTTTGTTTTACATTGCAAATATACAATCCCTTAATATATAATTCCATGACGAAACAGAATTGAACATATTATGTTATTGCTTAGCAATTTTGTGAAAAACAATGTGTCAAAACTACGAGCCGTAAGACGTGTGCAGGTTTGTTTCAATGTTTTGAACAGAATTCCCAACCAACAAAAACGCGAGTATAACAATTTGCAAATTTTATTAGGAAAAATTATATCACGAATGGTATTCGAAAAAGACTATTTCACGAATAGGTAAAGAGAGATATTATGTAAGTAAATGTAAAATGAAGTCATTATTTCGCACAAAAATATTATAATCAACATCCAAAACTGACAGACGTTTTACGCGTTGAATATTGCTAACGACGGAAACGTTCAACCAATCACTGAGAAAGATCACTTATCAATACGATGTTGGTTGGTCACGTTATTAGTTATTAGAATAGAAGTGAAAATTTATCGAGGTACTAATTTTGCCGCTAAAATATGAAAAACATTATGAATGAAGTATAATATGGATGAGTGGAATAATCTACCAAACAAAGCTCTAAAAGCGTGTAACGGGGAATCCTGTGTAACAAAATTTGTTAAAAGGTATATTAGATATTATGTTTTTCAGTATTATTGATATTAATGTACAAATTTAAGAATAAAACATGCACTTATAATTGTAATAATGGCGAAAAGAACAAACTTAACGTTCACAGTATTTACTTTACAATTTTCTTAAAATTGTTCGCGACCTCCAAGGGAGTTAAAATTACAGTTCTAGAGAATTTATATTGACGTTAATGCCGGTTAACATATCAGAATTTAGAGTTAGATTGAGACTGGTTTGGGTATGTTTCTACAGGCCTATAAATTCAGAACTCAATAGTACACTCAGAAAAGAAGTTTGTTCTTCCAACAAATAATTTGTTGGTATAGCCTCAACAGTCATTGTCACAACAAATACGAATTCATAAAACAATTTACATCCACAAATATTATTTTCTTGTTTGTTGTTTAAGCAAAACGAATTTGTGGCGAGAAATAATAATAACATGGCAACATTTTTTTGTGTTGGCCCAACAAATTCATATTTGTTGTGACAACAATGTCTTTGTTGAGACTATACCAACAAATTATTTATTTATTGGAAGAACAAGATTTTTTTTAGAGTGTATAGAAAACCGATAATGATGTATCGCTTAGTTTAATAATATCTGTATTGTTAATTCCCATATAGGCCATATAGGTACATAGAGCTATAGTATGAACGGTTTTCTTGTTAATTAGTTCTTCACAATGTGAATTGCGCCAGGAAGCTTATGGAGGAACCTTGATAATAAACTTTTGGCGATCAACTTTACAGATGACGGCTTTACCTTCACCCTTCTAGTATTTTTCTCACGTATCATGTTGGGACCACTCCTTATCATTTCGTTTTAACCATCTTTCAGTGTTCGTTTAGCACAGTGACTACCTAATTTCGAATACTGCTGTTCGCAAATCATCATATTTTATAGTTCTCATTGAATAATTGTTTGAAATATTTTTATCTAGAATCTAGATTCTAGATTAAAGTAGGTACTACGATGTTACCCAACACGATACATAAGAACTCTTGTTTATGCGAACATCTTATTTTGTTTTCGTGTTTAAACTTATTCTAAAAGTTTATACAGAAGTTTCACATTCAGCCTTCATATTTATTAACGAAATAATTTTTTTTTCATTTCTCACCGTTATAAACTTAGAAAGTAAAAATGGAAGTTTAGGCAGTTTAAGACTGTACGTGGTCTGTACTTATGCGTTGGAAACATATTCCAAAGAAATAGCATGTTCCCTTACCTACTATTGGTCACTAGCGTAATGTTCTCTCGAAGCATCCTCCTTGCGGTATACTATGTTTTACACAATATCTCTGTTCGCAAATAATCAAATTCTACCATTCTTCTAGATCCCACTTATTTTTATTTATTATAAGGTAAATTTCAATTCCATTCAGAAATATCACTATTGTCATTTCAAAATCATATCATACCTATTATCAGTAGACAGACCACTTTAATTATTTCTTTTTCTTTGCGTATATTAACAATTATTATAAAACGTAGAAAACTTTGATAACGACTACCATTCTCGTTAGAAATGCTTTAATAGTGACACTTCACTTAAAACGTAATATTTATGTAAGCTGATGGTATTTTTCAAGTTCTTGAAGATGCAATTGGTAGTAAATTACATTACAATAGAAAAGCAAACAGTAGATAATATAATATATTTGAGCTGTATTTTTAAAGAACAAATTTTCATTTCCTAATTAATTGTGCGGCAGCAGCGACTTTTATACGGTTAAGTTTCCAGGGAATAATTTGCATATTTGCAGCAACATGCCCGTATTAATAAGTTCTTTTAATATAATTTTCGTTTGAAAACCTCGTTTAGTTTTATGCCTATTTCAAACATAACATGACCCCTATGTTGAAGGCTAAATTTACAAATTAAGAGCTAAATGCAAGTTAAATGAGATTCCGTTTTGGCAGTGTTTTCATTTAATGTGATGTGTTTACCTTAAAATGAAAATAAACAAATTAAAGCAAAAATGTAGGTCCGTAAATGATTTGTTATACCGCAGGGAATCATTTGAGTTACAGCTTCTCTTGTGAATTGGGATGAAGTTTACAAAATTATAACACTTTTTGTAGATTGTTCATGCGTACCTACTTTAGAATGTATAATTACATTAATTCCCGTAAGATTCGCTTTTTGCTTTCATTCTTTTGTACGATTATATATTTTAAATGCTTTGTTTAGCAGCATCTTTTTCATTTTCACATTCATTGCGAATATACCTAGGTACCTGCTAATAATAGAAGGATTATGCACATTGTTCGTCTGTTGTCACCATTGTAATACCACAGCAGTGTTATTTACGTTAAGTAGGTATATAACATTAATAATAAGTGGTAAGATAATGTAAATAAAAAAAAAATATTTATGGAACTTCTGCTTTATGACATTATAAGATGTCGACTTATCCATCAGTCATGAACTAGAGACTGCTAGTATAGACATTGTTCGATTTGCCTGGTATTCGTTTGAAGGAACAATAGGCAGGTATTAAACGTGTAGTTTTTTAAGATTTATTACAATTAAAAACTACCTACTGAATATGAAACATTATTTATTTTCTTATATCAATTAACTACTGAATATGAAACATTATTTATTTTCTTATATCAGTTGACACTAAAACAAAACTATCATGGATAACAAGATAAAACAAATATACATTAAAAACGAGGGTTGTAACCGCTGATGCTACAAACGTTTTTCCATGTTTATGTCCTAGGACAGTTTATTGTCTTTAAGGGGAATAGTGTGATAATCAAATGATCTATTATTAAATTTTATCAATTCCAGACAATTCCAAATAATAATTAATTATTTTTGGTTCATCTTTCGTACATTTTCTGGACCCATCGCTAGCGAAAATTTGACTTTGCGTGTGAGAAAATTACGTTCTTGTTATTTCTATTTCTAATTTCTATGTCTAGGGTTCTTTAAGAAATCGGATATAGAAACAAGTGAGAGTATTTTAAGGTGTAGTGGTTGGAAGGATGTTTTCATTTTCATTTGAACATCTTAAGAGGACTCAGTACATGCAAACTGAAGTAGGGTGGGGAAGGATGTGAGGTAGATATTGCGTGCATGATTTTGGAGAAACGGCTCAATAAATTTCAATTTTCTTTGAGTATTTAGATTGACCTGATTATTTTCTAGGATTGTATAGTGGTAGAATTTTTCTCTTCTTCTCTGATTACTTGTTATTGTGACATAAAAAAACACCAAATTCATCTTAATTTTTAAATGTTTCTGCGTAGTAAGTTAAAAAAGTAGCACCATATAATCTTTCATACATCTTATTGACACCTAAGTTCAAAATTTTAACACAATCGAACGATTAATAAATAAATAATTACGCACGCCCGAAAGTACTACAATTTAATAATTTGTTTGCTGAAACGTGCTGCCGCCTATGATAGTAGACAAGGGAAGAGCGCGCAAACCTGTTTTAAAGTTTGTGTGTTTCGTTCTAATGGCAATTGAACTCTGTCCGGTGAGTTGCTTGTAATATAGCGATACGCAAACGTAATTACGGATTTTTTGGATTTTTTATATTTTATCTACTTACCACGATCCACTGCCATGGAGGCACAAAAAGAACCAGTGCATAGGAGGGGTAATAAAACTCGTCTAAGACTTAGTACACATGTTTTTTGGTATCCTTTTTTTCAGAAGCGGAATTTTGAAAATATGAGTAGGGGATATGAAAGAAGACCATAATTGAAGGCAAACAGTTTTTTCCCGGACTCTCTAACTTCAAAATGGCGGCCGCTATGAATTTTTCAAAATTTCGACTTTAACGCCCCATAACTCAAAAACCAGTTATCTGATCAGCTTCCTCAACAACTTGTTTGATAGCCCTTTGGGGGTACTATACCATGAAAAAAATTTATTTAGTAAATCCAAAAACTGTCGCATCGGCGTTCGTCCAAAAATTTTGCAATTTTTGAAAAATTATTACAAAAAAACTGGTCTAAGGATTTTGTTTAAATTTTCTATACTTATGCAGCTTGGTATTAGCTATATTTTTATTTTTTGATGAACGCCAGAATTCCACTGTGGCGCCCTCTACGAGATTTTGAAAATCGAAAATTGATGCTCCTATAGCGCCTTTATTAGTCCAAATAGGAAAGAAGTTTAAATATAAAAGTTGTTCAGTATATGGATTTGCATTTTTCTAAATTTATATCACGTATACAGGGTGTTTGGTTTTCACAGTACAATAAGCAACTTTGTTATTTTAAATGAAACACGCAGACTGTAAAACTGCTGAACTGTAACTGATTGAAACTTTTGTTATTACCTAGATATTTTAGTGTAGGTACCTATTGAATAAAAATAAATGTCATTTGTCTTTTAAACCTACCCACTCAACTACCACGTGATTTCGAATAGTGGTTCTTAATTATTTAGTCAAATGCAAAACAGTTTGTTCGTGGAGTTATCAATCCAGTTTCTGAAACTTCAGGACCCGCAATTGGTCAGCGTTTCGGAGTCTATTGTCTTATACCTATTTTCAATTAAGAGCATGTTTGCAGTATAAGCTCTTTCAGTACGTTACAACAGTGAGAATGCTGATTAGATTTTGATATAATATACCGTCTGATGAAATTCGGGGTCGATTCTTATGTTTTAAATCTACTAAGCCTTACCTTACCTTTTAAAATAGTCACCTATGTATCGTATAAATTACTTTATTTTGAGTTCTAGTTGACACAATTGACACTAAAGGCTTCTTTATTTCAACCAGTAAATATAATTGAATACAAATTATCTATTATTGATTTGAAACTTGTTTACAGTCTATTGTTAGAACTCATATTTACGAGTATATAAATGGCTTTTATTGTTTTGATAATTATATAATATTTTTGTTACTTATCAACGTTTACCCTTTGTATCAACCCTCCATAATTATGAACAAAAATATTTTAATTTATTGTCTGAAGAAGCTGAGAAACTGAAAATGGGGTTTAGGCAGTAAGTTCAAAAAGTAAATAAATGGATATCTAAACCAAAGCAAAATCATGAAAGGATGTTTTGTTTATGACGTTTAATAGCTTTGTCTGTGCGTACAGCGTTGGAAGGATATGTCAAAGAAATTCTAAGAAAAAGAAAAAATATAGCTTCTGGACATCTAAGTGTCTGAGTGTGCCATGTACTAACATCTGTGATTTTTTTATATTTATTGTAAAAAGGACAAGATAAATATTTACATATTGATAAAATCGATAAGTGCATTAATTGCATGAGAAAGAAGGTGAAATATGGTAATTTAGTAATAAAAACTTTTCAAATAAATAAACACCGACTGCACGATATAAATACGCAGTTTATTATAGATAATGAATAAAATTGAAATTTGTTTCCAGAGGCCATAAATTATAGTAGCTGGCTAATTAATCCCTGCTTGTATTTTTTGCCTTTCCTATTATAAAAGCTTTTGTATTAGAACTTACTACATATTTGCTTTTACTTATATACACCACCTACGCAATTTCTTACAATACATTCAGAATAAGTTTGCTTGCACGCGAAGTGAAAATTTATTTCTTCTTCCTTGGGGTTGATGGCTTTACTAATATTCTATTCTTATATATTTACATTTCTTTATACTATATCGTTGTTTTTATATTCATTTTATTTTGGTTTATAATAAGAACAAGATATTTACTTCATTTATCATTTTATTAAAGGTGCACGCAATGTGGTTTTCACATTTCACAATTTCGTGTTAAAATGTACCTATTATAAATTTTTCATGAATCAGAATGCAAAGCCTTCCTTCAGCTGGAATACATTGATTTGTTAACTGCTAATTTTAAAAATCAGTTATTGAATAGTGTTTTAACCAGAAGATTTAGATTTAAGATTTCACAGGAAAATGTAAAATTATTTTGACCAGGAAGAGGTTTTTCCCTTTAAAATGACAGCTATCTCTACAGTATATGTGTGACGTATATTAAGGCGTGCTAGATATTTTAATAATACATCAACACCAAACACTGTTTCCCTAATTATTAATCGCAACTCCATTATAGGCACGGGTACTGACTTGGTGGTCTGGTATTATTTAGTGGAACTACAAAATTTGCTTTTGCCCTTCTTCGTATCTAGGTAGGTACTACATGACATATGAAAGTATGGTCATATTTTATTCATAATCTTTTACTACTGCTCACATTTCGAATTAAGAGTTATCAAGAAGGATTATTATACAGGGAATGTAACAGCAATCTCATAATGTGTGATTCTAAGGCGTAGGCCCTATAGCCTGCTCCCTTTTTGTTAAACGTCTTCGTTGAAGAATTGGAGAAGTTTTAAGTTAATCAATTGGGTAAAAAAACTCTGCAAGAAAACAGAAAACCAAGTTACAATGCAGCATCAAAAAAATTTGATATACAGTATACAGGGTGTCCCAAAAATGGCGCAAAATAAATATAGTAGAATCAGAAAACATCCGTGACGTTTAATGTGCCAATTGGAAAATTTTGAGTGTACCTGATACACACAAAGCCTGCTGATATACACCTGACTGTACTTAACGGTCAAGAGTGTCAAACGTTGTAAGGTTATGGTAAATTAGTTGTCATTTTGTTAAATTCTAAAGATGATTTTCATAGAACATAGTAAACGTAAATGTAAATAATTTCAGAAATACGGATTACATTAAACTAGAAAATTCAAGTTGATTAGGACATTTATTTTATTGCAATTAAGTGAAATTCGAAACATTGAAAGAATTAAAAAATAAACTCCTCATCAGAATCAGATTCCATTAAGGAAATAATAATAATTGGAGGAATATTGGTAAAGGTATGATTTCTCATTACTCTGTTATAATCATCAACGTTTGAGGCTGTTCTTCCACCTTTTTTTGCGTCTTCCAAGTCTTCACCATTTTCAAACTTTGTATAGATTTCGTTAACTTGCGTTACACTAATCTGTAAGGAAGGAGATGAATAAGGATAGGAAAATTGGTTTGTAAGGATAAAAATGTAAAGCTTACTGAAAATATACAGTGTGTCCACAGACTCATTCTCAGCATGGGGATCTCGCTTATTATGAGAGATACAGATTTGGTTAAATGGAATGAAATATTCCTTAGGTAAAGTTGTACCACAGCCCATAAATAAACTTTCGATATTTAATGTAGTTTTGGAAATGTGGTGGAAAAAGTGAATTTTTGGCTTTTACATTTTTTCCTGTAACTCATTTAGTTTAATAGGAAGTCGAATTTAATTTGTACTTTCTTAAGGCACTTTTTTAATAGGAATTTAGTGGTGTATTCAGATTTTTGAAAACTGTCATTGTATTTGAGTTACAATGGTCAATTTCATTTTTTCTTATGGAGGTCATAGTTGGCTATGTCACTACTGCAAAGAGATTTTTTTTCTCTTTTCAAAAATGTATAATTTGTTATACCTAATATCAAAACTAACGGCTAAAAAATGAAAAAAAGAATTTAATTTAAATGTAAAGTTTCTCAATATTAAGGTTCTGAAACCCAAACACAATTGAATCAATTGTGACTGCAATTGTTTGTTTGTTTGTTGTGTTTCTTTATAACCATAGTTGTCTGTCAGTTTATTTTATTTAATCTTAAATTAATAATTGCTTATTTATAAACATTATTTCTAACATAATGGAATCGTTCAGTAACAGTGATAAGTTTGATATGTTGTCTTGTTACATTCTGTCTCACAAAAATTCAACGCGAGCTGCCGAAATGTACTTAAACCACTATCCAGAACGAAGACAACCTCATGAATCGACCTACAGAAATTTAAGGGTAAATTTAATAGAGCACGGATTATTTATTAAACCGTATAAAAACCCTCAATGTATAAGTGAAGAAACCAAAACTTCCGTTCTACAAGCAATTGCTGAAAATCCAAACACTTCAACTCTGGAAATTCAACGTAACACCGGCTTTCCCAAATCTACTGAAGTACTGATGATAAAATATTGGCATCGCACAAATATCATCCATATAAATACAATGTATGTCAATCTTTAAGATCAGGGGATAATGAAAGACGAAGAGAATTTTGTGAATGGTATACTAGGAAATGCGATGCTAATGATAATTTTCCTTCTCAAATATTATGGTACTAAATAAGTTTTCTTTTATTCTATGGTCTTTTAATTTTTTAGTCGTTAGTTTTGATATTAGGTATAACAAATTATACATTTTTGAAAAGAGAAAAAAAATCTCTTTCCAGTAGTGACATAGCCAACTATGACCTCCATAAGAAAAAATGAAGTTGACCATTGTAACTCAAATACAACGACAGTTTTCAAAAATCTGAATACACCATTAAATTCCTATTAAAAAAGTGCCTTAAGAAAGTACAAATTAAATTCGACTTCCTCTTAAACTAAATGAGTTACAGGAAAAAATGAAAAAGCCAAAAATTCACTTTTTCCACCACATTTCCAAAACTACATTAAATATCGAGAGTTTATTTATAGGCTTTGGTACAACTTTACCTAAGGAGTATTTCATTCCATTTAACCAAATTTGTATCTCTCATAATAAGCGAGATCCCCATGTTGAGAATGAGTCTGTGGACACACTGTATACGCAGCTTTTTCAAAAATATTATATTTTTTTAATTGAGGACTAATCTCTTGTCGCTCTATACAATATTTACATACAGCTTCTTTTTCTCTAGCTGAAAGTAGATGTCTTTCTTGCTTCATTTCATCCATTACATTCATATTTTGATGAATTACTATGAATTATTAATCTATAGAATTGATCACAAAATTCTTTAATAATTTAAATGTCAAAGTAAACACCAAACAAAAGATTTAAATTTAAATTTGAAGTGGGGCCAATATCAAATATAAAAATTACCAACACCCTAATAGGGATTTTTATACTAACCAACTGAATGTAACTTTAACGTCACGGGAGTTTCCTGAATGGATTATATGTTACGCTGATCAGTACCTTTAAACAAGTGTGAAAAAATGTTTAAAAAAATATTTTCTCTCAAATTTGATAGATATGAAGATGTAAAGTTAACACTTGTAACTTTTTAAAAATTCGAAATGAAGATGGCTAAAAGTACTCTATTTATAGAAAATAATTTATTTTATTGTTTCCAAAATTTAAAAAATTGTAAAAAAGCACGTAATTACAAATTATTAAATTATTACTGAAGCAAATTTTTACATCGAGATAGCGCGAAAATGATTCTGACAACATTGCGCTCTGTTCAAAAACCAGTCGTTGCTTTCCCAGGTAATAATGAGTAGGTAACAATCAAAATAAATAGCTTCCTAACAAGTTATAAAACGGGGATGTGCCAGATTGTGCACATCCTTTTTGATTAATAACTACAAAAACACGGCAGGTAGAATTTTTTTATTTTTTTTTCTTTACTTCCTTGCCAATCACGGCCTACAGCGCCCCATAAATATTTTGCGCCATTTTTGGGACACCCATAGTCACTAACAAATGGAAGACATTGTTTGAGATGTCACTTCTATTTTTTCAACTTTGAAAATTCATGCAACTTTGATACATGATTTTAAATTAAATTACTTGGAACTCTTTCATTGGTCGACTTTAGAGTCCTCTAGTTCTTCAACGAAAATGTTTAACAAAAAAGTAACTAGGCTAATATGATCTACTTTATGCCCCAGAACACGAAATTCGCCAGAATCAGTCATTTAGTTTTAGAAATTGCTGTTACATTATACCTTACACGCTGTATACTCGAATCTACTGATGAGCGGCAGTCATAAATAGCTTTTTCTTCAAGCGTATTGTAATATCTCGATTGTACAGAACTGGCTATATAAAAGGGAGTCATTGTGTTACTAGTAAGGCAATGTGTTAAAAACTGTACTAGTAACATAAAGTGTGTACGTATCCACGGCAACGGCTGTATTATATACCGCTAGCTCATTTAAAATCGCACATGTCATTGTTTTGTTTTTATTTTTTAACAGTAGTACTGGAAATGACGTTTGCAAAATAAACATTTATTTTATAACAGATATTGTATTATTTCGCTTGAAGAAAAAACAGTATAATATATCACTCGAAATAGAACGTTCAATTTGTGTGTTTCGCCCGTTTGCACATTATGAGCTCAACACAAAATGAACTCTTTCTACCCCTAGTAATATAATATAGGTACTATTCTTTGTTGGAACTTATTATTAGTATTAAATCTAAAATAGTTTCTTCCACTGCGAATTATTTTAAAATACCTAATGTAAATGTTCTATCTTTATATGCAACGTCGTCCTATTTCCACTCACCTCCGACGGTTGCACAAGCAAGTATTATTGTCACTGATACAGTCACGTCATTTGTACAATTATGACTATATGAAATGGGAAAACTGAAAAACAATTAACAACAGTCTCTGCTTCATAGCTTTTTTAGTCGTTTATTTCATGATGAACCTTGCTAAATTTGGTTTATATAATTTTATATCCCCTGCTGAGCGACTATGTTTGTAATATAACACATGTGTTCTTCTTTCAGCTATGTAGGGTGTAACTTTGTAATTTATTTTTTATAACAACTATACTACTGACAATAAGAAAATTCTGCCTTTTACAAATTTTAGTCATCTAACAAATTGGGGTATAGTTTTACATAACGAAGGATATGGAAGAGAATACTCTCAAAAAATGTAAGATTAGAAATAATTTTTTTGTAAGAACCCACTCCTATTTCTTCAAACTGAATTTTATAGCATTTGTAAATAAGAATCTTTTGAGGATAAAGCTGTATTACGAAAGACATTCATTAGCGTAATAAATTAATTAAATACAAATACTTTTTCATAACAAACTCTTACAAATGACGAAGAGAAGTAAAAACGAAAACACAATCGTTTGCTAAAATCAATCTTTGTCTTTTCTTTAACTTCAAATTTTCAGAGCTTGTTGATTTTGCATTTCTATGAAACTGTACACGCAGCCGATTTTCCTAACAGCGACTACGTCAGTTGTTTTTAGATTCATCATTTACATATGGTCCCAGAATGTTTTTTTATTTGTTTATTTCCATGAAACTACAATATAATAAAAGAAATATTAAGTTAGTACACTGTAGTTGGTACTCTGTACAGCCTTAACTTTACATTTTCTTCGGAAACTAAGTAATAAGGATATATACGTATAACGGTTTCCCCCTTAAAGAAATATTTTTTCTCTAAGCGTATTCTAACATCCCTTTTGTACCTACTACAAAACTGGGCTATGATCCTATTATCCTATATCTAATTGAAAATAATATTATTTGTCTGAAATAAATACCTGGATTACTTTAGAACTCTCAATAAAATAATATAATATATACCTTAGAACATGCAAGTTTGATAATAAGTAGAAGACAAGGAATTGTATAAATTGTAATAAACTTACTCTTCATGTATGTTGTATAAACGTAGGAAACGTTTCGATATAGAATGCTAAAGAATATTCTTAAATAAAATAATCCCGTTTGTGAAGACTGGGAATCTTTGTATCTATAAACCGCTATCCAGTTCGAAGTAAATCTCTTTCTTTCTTCGAACAAATGTTGGGACAATCAGAAAGATTACCAATACCGGGAGACTCCAGGTGTAGCAGATGTGATCCTATATTCTAGAATGCATAATTTGAGATATTTCCCAACGTTTGTGCAGCGATAATTTAATTTTTCAATTTACAATAAATCCTGTCTAAATAGTATGTTTCGAAATCCTCTTTTTTTTTCATTTTAATTGCTTCAATATTGTATTCCCCATTTCTTTTGATATGTGCAACCAGTATGCAGCCGTAAAACTTACAACATTAGTAGATACTGCAATAAATGGAGTTAACTCATTTGTAATTCAACTGAAAATGCATTTTCCTGAAATTTACCGTAGCAAACTTAACAGGATTTTTCACGCCTCGAACGACACGCCTTTTTGTGCACTTGGTTTCCATCCATGAAAGTGTCAACTTTTAAATTTAATAAGCGGGGGTAACGATTTCTTGCTCTCTTTGGTACTTATTATTGATTTAATTCTCTGTAGTGATTTCATCATCGCATCGTTTAGTGTTTAAACTAAAAGTGCTTTCTACTTACTATTATGTTTGAAACTTAGTTTAGTTGATCGAATAGTAAAGTTGATGGCTTAGCTTTTTGAAAAGCCGGTAAATTTGTTTACATATATTGCATTTAAAATTACTAGCAACAAGGGGTGGCGTTTTAGAAATAACAGCACAGTTGGGGCATCCTTTATTCTGTTCAGCTAAAACAAACGTATTTCTCGTTTGCTATTATTCTTATTCACGACAGAATTTTGTAAACAGTAGAATGTTTTTAGTAATATCAGCTATACCTATAGTAGTGTGAGTGTAAAGAAAGAAATTACATTCCAAATGTTTAATTTCTGTTAAAAAGCAGGGACATGTCAATTTTTTATTTTAATGATTTTTCAATAATCAGTTAAACAATTTGATATCATAGTTATCTAATGTAGAGTTATACCAACAATTTATCACGCAGAATTAACTTAATAAATGTTTTGTATTACAGAGGCTCACCGTGCGCTCGAGCTTTTGGAGGATTATCACTCTAAGCTCACCAAACCTCAGGATAAGCAGCTGCGACTGGCCATAGAACGCGTTATCAGAATTTTCAAGTCTCGACTATTCCAAGCCCTCCTAGGTAAGTCAAGTTTGCATTAAACATTTTCTTTAATACGATTTTATTATGTGCTAATCTAACAGTATAAATATAATAAATTTTACGTGAACAGATTTAACGACTTTCATAGTTTTATTAACACAGTGTGAGGTTATCTTGGTCTTTTATTTTATAATGTACAGTGAAATTTATGCACTGACGCGAGACCAGGCCTGCGTAAATATACAGTCAGAAAATCTATGAGCGTTCGAAAAAGGAAAGTCATCTTGATGAATGGAATTCAGCAATATTTTGGTCTAAAGCTACTGTGTTTTAGTGATGACTATGTAACACTATGTAATTTTGTCTTAGAATTAGACTTTAGACTTAGGAATGTTATACGAAACTAAACATTATGTGTACAGAAAGGGATTGCCAAAACCTATTATGAATACCACTAGAGAAACAAGTAAGTTGCTGCCAGCGCTATGTCGCGACATGCCGTTCGAAGAATAAATAGCACTTTCTGTATTGGATACAGTTTTTATTTTTATGTTAGTACAGATGCAGTTATAAAAATATTGTTTCTGTTGCAAAAGTTTACATTTCTACGTTGAAACACATACAGTTAGGTAGTAGCAGCGATTTTATTTGCTTCTCAATTAGTGGGATGTATTATTCGTAGCGTCTGAGATACTTCCGCTTTACAAATAATGCAGAAAAACTATCTTGGCGTATACGATTAAATAAAAGGGTTCGACTAAAGAACCTCTCAGAAATGGTGAAAAATAAACATTCGTTTCTGAAGCTTTTATCTACTTCTATTCAATTTACTCAGCGCTGAGATCACACCGACGTCTACAACATGTCATACCATAAAGCGTAATTGGATAATGCCGAGTAGTGTACTCATTCACTTTGTAAGGAATATTTACAAATGCTGTAAGCAGTTACAAATTGCTATAGGTTTTTATTATGTTTATAAAATTAAATTTAAACCTGGCTAATAACAAATGTTTCAGTAGTTATGTTTAATGTTTATGTTATGTTTGCGTTGTTACAAAACTCCAGTATTTCTTTTTTATGATTATCCTTCATTAGATGCGCTGTCTCTTTGGTTTTCACGATAAAAGTTTTGTCATTTGGTAATCTAATTTTAGGATATTTCTACTTTTACTGTTTTCTTATTTATCTGTCTTTTTGTTCAATCATTCCTTTCTCATATAGGCAATCTTTTAAGCCCGGAGTTTCTTTATTAACGTCCTATTTGTCATGTGGTTTTCTACAGAGTATAAATAAACTAGAGAACGCGTATAAAAAATTATAAAAATGGTAATGGTGTAATCGCAAAGAAGCATTATTTGATTATAATTCAAGAGCTGGGAGTAAAACCAGCTGCCTCATAAGCTACCAAAGGTTTGACATCGTGGATAGGTACCTAATACTATTCGCATTAAAAGAAAAACCGTGCGCGTCTGCGGGCGTAAGTGGTCGCCTATTATTGCTATAATTTTTAAAAAATTGAAAATATCCACCTACAACTGCCTCATTTGTGGTACCAGACCAGGTTTAACTAAACGTCAAAGTGAGCGGAAATATGAATTGCATCGAGAATCTATCCGTCTGCCATTTCACGCGGTCGCATTTTCGAAACAGACACCGTTGAAAAATTCAAAAATAAAACGGGAACAAGTAACAACTTCCTCATAAGCTACCATTTTCGTTTTTTCCAAAAAATTTGTAGGATATGTAAAGAATCAAATTGTAAAACTCAAGCGTCGGCAGACGATCTAGTTTTATGAGGAGACGACGCCAAAGTTAAAAAATACATTCATATATTGGTACTAACCGACCACCTTATAAATACCAAGCTATTTTATGCACAGAACAAGTGAAAACACACATCACCCATAGGCGATCGCATTAAAGCGTCCCACAGACCAACGCGAAACAGTCGCTGACGCTGCGAATATTTCGCAGCGCTGTATGTACACGGCGGTTTATGGACAAGCACAGACCTGAGCGTCACCTCTCGCGTCGCGTCTTCGATTGTGCAGCGTTTTTATTCGCGGCGATTTCAGTTCGCTGTTAACAGCGTTTCTTCCGCTGCGTTTAATTTCGCAATATGGAATCGACCGAGAAATTAACCGAAATTGTTAAAAATTATTCAATTTTGTATGATTTAAGTAATGCTGATTACTAAAGAGCTAAAGATAAGATATGGACACAAATTGGAAAAGAATTCAGTAATGAAAGTGATGAAAAAATGATAAATTTGTCGAAATAAAACTACAATAATATTTTATTATAACCTATAGTAAAATAATATAAACCTGGCATTTTCTTCCGCCTCCAAAGTAAATAATGTAATAGCCTCTTCTTCGTCTGATGATCTATAAATTTTTTAAATTTCAAAACAATACTGTTACCGCTGTTCGCATTGACGGGTGTGAATACATAGGAAAAATTCGCAGTCGTTCCGCGTGCGAATATTTTCGTCACGAAACAATCGCTCAGCGAATGTTTCGCGTTGGTCTGTGGGACGCTTTATTTACACCTGGCCATTGATTGCAATAGCTAGAGTGCATGTAAATTATAACAACAATAAACATTGTAAAAGCTTAATTCATAGAAAACGTCTCGTTAACACAATATAACATTCAATAAAAGGTTGATATAAAATATCTTGTACTATCAGCTTTTCTGAGAGGTTGGCATAACATCGTTGTTGTTTTACTATGTGTTTTACATATGTATGTTGGTAAGGCTGTTAACAAGGCGAAATCAAATAGAGAAACAGGGAGGGAGGAAGTCCCTACGCCGCAAAATGGTATAACACCAAAAACAAAACAGAAACAATTGCCAGTCGCAGTTTTGTTTATTTCAGGACGAGTTTCTGTTTTGCTTTGTGTTTTGTCCGTTAGGTGGAAAACCGGCATGAGAGTGCTTTGTTCGAAACAATAAGCGGTGCCGAAGAACATGCACCAAGGAGAAAATATACAATATGATCAAGAATATTTTCAATAAGGGTTGGCCATGAAATATGATATTGTTGTGTCTTTACTTGTTTCTACTAAAACTGACTCTGACAGTTGTCATGAATATAAACAAAAATAAATCAATCGTGTAGCTTAAGTAAAGGCGCACAACTTATATTCCATGGCCAACATTTATCGAAAAAAAATTTATTGATCGTATTGTATTACAATCATTGTTTTACTAAACAATCATATCATTTTCGACATCATTTTATTTTCTTTGAAATTTAATATAAACTTAATATAATTAACGTTTAGATTCTGCTTTTGTAGATAGCTACTGAACAACCAATTATGTTCTTTAGGGTAGTAGGAAATTTTTAGCATTTTCATTCGAATCAGGTTCTTAACTTGTTCGGAAAATTGGTTAGCCATTTTCAGTACAATCAACGTTAACTGTAGTTGCCTTCCCCCACAATTGCAGCGAAATTACTAAGTTGTCCCTGCACAGGAGAGTTGAACTGTGTTAATAGGACGGTCGTAAGATGTTTACTACTTGTATTTGTTCTTAAAATTAATTATTTTATGTTGTTAATTTGTTAACGTTTTAATCTAACTACCATTACTATTTCTAAAATTGGTTTAATTACAATTTGGATATATTTATTTATTAATATAATGAACTCAGGCTGCTTTAATTTCTGGTATGAGATAGTAATTTTTATTAAAATATGTAAACTGTAAACTGTAAACGGGTTCATATTATTATTAACTTCACTGTTTAGAAACAAAATAATAAGTGCAGTGCATGTTTGCTCTACGAGAACTATGCGATTTCTTTACATAATTGTTCTCATATAATAATAAATGATCTGAATAAAACATGCTATTTTCCTTCAAACGTAGAAAATGCATTTGTAATTTAAAAAATATTAGAAAATTAGAAAAGTCAAAGATGACAGAACCAAACTGAACAATTTTGAAAAACTGTTCTGCAATTGTTGCCCAAGCGACAGTAAAAGAAAATTTTGCACCAATCACAAACCTCTATTTACTTTTGCTGCCGCTCGTGAGCGGCACTAAAGCAAAAGAACGGTTTGTGATTGGTGGAAAATTTACTTTTGCTGCCGCTGAAGCAACAACTGCAAAACAAATCAAATTTTTAAGTGTTTCTATGGAGTTCTAAAACGTCTGACGTTTGAAGAAAAGATACATTTTTTAGTGAGCCCACAGCCAATATTTAAAATAAACCATAATATAGTTTATGATGAGTTTATATTTCTAAAACCAAGAGGACTATGACATTTCCTTTAACTAAATCGTATTCTAAGTAAAAATATCTATAAGAATTTTTACTTTTGTTCACTGTTCGATAGTAATGGAAAGATTTACCTTTGAAAACCCCATAGTTATCTATTTTTCTTGAATGCTAATAACATTTTGAACATGACACCAAATTCTGCCCAATCTATCTAATTTAACAGATTATCTATTTTTAATATTAAGAAAGTTGTCCCTGTACTTAATGTGATAGTAAATGGGCACCCTACCCTGTACAGATTACCTACAAAACAGAAATATTAACAGATTGAGTTGGAACTGCCTATTATAGCAATGAAACAATTATATCTAAAGGAGATGTTTAAAATTGCTTCCATGTGGCTCTAAGCAGATTTGAGCACTCTTGGCAATATTAGCTTCCTGCTGCATATTTTCATTAATTAGAGCAGATGCTTGACAAATTCAATTAATTAGATCCTGTTCATTATAATATACTAGAATTCTATTTTATGTTAATCCAGCAAAAGAAGCTCTTACCAATGTTATACAGGAGTGGTATAACGAGTACTACAATATTCTACACGTGTGCTTATTTTCTACATTTATTGCTCCTTTATCTATTTGTTGTGCACTCGCTGTAAGACAGCGAAATATGACCATGAAGTTCTCAGAATCTGCAATTAAAGAAGATATAATTACTAAAATTGACTAGCACATTATTAAAAACCGAGTTAAGAACTCAATTTACGTTTGTGCATAAATAAGTTTATTTATCATCTTTTTAAGTCAACAAAAAGGTTTATAACTAAAAATTAATACTAATATAAAGTCTGTATCCAGGACCATGTGTCTCAAGAAAGGCTTTTAATTTTAAAAACTGACTTGCATCAAGGATTTTCTTACACAATATCCTACACAGATTCCTATTAATCGTTATACATTTTTTGACATTTAGCCGCTAACAACTTTAAACTTGAGGGTTCGTCTTTCCCTTTAATTTTAGCGGAGTACGAAAGGTTTCTTCGTGATATCCCTCCTAGTAAACTGATTTTCACTCATTTTTATAGTGTTTTCGAACAAAATTACAAACTTTGTATTACCATAGAAACCACAACAAAAGCAGATGGATTTTTTATTTTGATCAAGACTTTTTATAGCCTATGTTTTCTATTTCAAAACTTAATTTAATTCTGTTCTGAATATTGGCTTGCAAAAAATATTGTATATAACTGGTGTCTAAACAGGGTTGTTTTCCACACTTGTTTAGACACACTATATAAAATATTATAATGTTCTACTAGTTTATTATTTAATTCAAAAATGTTTTGATTTTTTAGCCTGTCAATGTGACATTTGTACTGACAAGACTACATTGTATTTTAGAATTGATGTATTTCCGTAGTACTTTAAGAATAATTCTGTATTTCCATGGTAATATTCAAAATAATGCCCTAGCAGTCTATTAAAAAAATAATAGACTAATCTATTTTTATACAAGACGATAAAATTATATTTTATCGACAAGCGGAAAGTGTTAATTCACGAGCGATGAAATAGCGAGTGAATTAATTTTCGCGAGTCGATAATTAAATTTTATCGTCGTGTATAAAATTCTATTTTTTTCTATAGCAGATGTTAAAAAAATAAGAAAGATTTAAAAAAAAAAACAATTTAAAATTATATTATATTAAACCCGAAAATCACAGTAGCAAAGGTTTCCATTCGGTTTCCATGGAGTTTCCAGAAAATTAAACTACTTTATCTATCCTTGCAGTTAAAGTGTTACTTTATCTACCCTTGCGGTTAAAGTAATACTTGATCAACTATTTTTAGTCGAACAAAGCACACTTTAACATCTGCTATAGAAAAAAGAGTATTATTTCCAGTTAATAGGTATATCTCAAAATAAGGTGATTATTGCAAAATAGCAGACTAGTAGGACATACAATTAAATTAGTCATGAAATTTTTATAAATACTATAATATTTACTATTAAATTCAAATTGTAAACGCTCTACACTTAAATTCTCAGACGGTTTATTACTTACTGTACTAAACGTTTCGAGGGATAAGATAAAAAACGATCCAGCATACATCTTTATGGGAGCTTGTGTTTTCATCATCATTATTATCATGTTACGTTTATACTTTGCCGAAGAGTCGGTCCAGTCTGCCTTATACAATGATTGTAATAGCTGAGTACTCTGGAAGAATAGAAACAAAGCAATTCAATTTCATTCGACTCACTATAAATTCTGGTGTGAACACATACTTCTTAAGTTTTTCTCGTAAATTCTCCAGTTCATTAAACTTGGAAAACAATTAGTCTAAATTAGGCAAAAGGGCCGATGTTGTAATCGTAAATAAGTAATTAATTTGAGATCGAGATTCGCTAATTTGTTTTCGTTCAATAAATTGTAACTAAATATTTTACGAGGGTTGACAGCACCCCTTTTGGATAAATAACTTTCGCCTAAAACGCTTAGTGGGATTTCTGACCATTTTAAGGTTTAATGTTTTATCCTCCGTGGAATTTTGTAGAACTATTTATTTATTCATGAAGAAAATCTCAGATACGTGGTTGAACCCTCAAAATAAAAGCGAAATATTTATTTCGACGGTATTAAGCTTGGTTTTATAATTAAGCAGAAGGCATTAAAAATTTAAAATGTAGGTATACACAATTTTATTGTATATGTACAACATGTACCTAATAAAGTATGATCAAAAATGATTTTCATTTGGTATGGTTATGAAAGAAGAAATCGCTGCCTTTACAATAAAATTGGCTAGTAGTAAATATTCCAACTGTCAGTTTTGAATGTCAGTCAATCTTAATAGCATCAATTTGTTGTTTCTAGTCCATACTAGATGAAAATAATTTTTGATCATACTTTATATTCAATGGTTACTACTTTTATTTTATGTTTACGAGTACTTATGTCTTTCTGTTTTCATTAAAGTTTTCTTCAAATAGAATATGAAATGTGATTTTTCATATATTTGAAATAGGATTCTTCTACTACAGAATGATATTCAAGTCATATAAATACGCGAAAAATTTTATGATCAAATATAGACGAACATATAATGTTGAATACTTTGTATATTTTGCATCAATATTACGTTTCTCTGTTACACAATGTTTATCAACTTGTTTTTTAAACCATACAAGTTCTATTTATAGAAGTCAGTTGCTTACCTGTATAATAATCTCGTTTCCGTACCAACAATATAAAAAAATCTCCATCAACATGCAGCTTTGAAATAAAACCATCCCGAAGAACTGTATGCTGGTTGGGGGTACCTAAAACGGTAACTGAATATAATATATTGTTTAATACACTTTTGTTCATTTTACCAAAGTCAGCTGAAACATGGTAACACATATGATAAGTACACTAACTAACAATTGCCCCATCGTTGGAGAACTATACAACGCATTAATTTCCTTGGAAAGCCTAGAAGTAAAAAATATATCTAACGAGTACTACACCAGATTTTACAAAATACTTTAAAATATTCAGATGATGTTGTACACAGGTTACCTGTGCTCTGATCATTTCTTCATGAAACTCCGTATTTATATTTAATTCTTCACTTACGGTTTTTGTTGAGAAATCGTCCAATTTGCTTTCATTATTCGTTCTGCGTAATTTATATTTCTCTTTCATGTTAGTTTTTATATCACATCTAATGTTTTCCAGAGAATTGCTTAATAATTCTAGTTGAGCTGATATGTAAGCCATAAATCCAGGAGGTATACATCCTACACTAATATTAATAAATGCATTAATGATTATTGCAACAATTTGGTGTAAATACACTATTATATAACGTAGACTAGGAGTAAGATCAAAAGGGTACCAAGTGTCAATCGGAAGATTTCTCTGCACGTCATCTCCAGAATCTTTCTCCAAAAATGGAAAAATACCCCATAAAACAACTGTACACATTGCCATTCTGAGAAAAAATACGTAGGTATTTTTATATGAAATCATTCGACTGGAGAGAATTTCAGCCTGGTCGACATTTTTTGGCGCAAAAGCATTTTGTTTAAATACCTTCAACAATTTTCTTATTGTAGGTCTTATGACAAGAAAACTTCCCATTTTAATTGTTTGCGAGATATAAGTTAATGGTAGAAATGTAGCAGGTATCAATTTCTCTAAATTATCAGTCACCTGAATAACTAAGGCAATTTCTGCACTAAATAGCGAAATAAATGAAAAACTAAGGAGAGTCATCGTATATATCGTATATTTAATTGAATCAATTTTTGTTGCCTTTTCTGATGGCCAAAATCCAACTATTTTAAGAACTTTAAATACTAGATCAAAAAAGGATGGTAACTTTGATGAATGCTTCATTATTGTTAAACAATCACTTGAACCATTAATATTTGTACTTGTAAACACTGCTGATATCTATTTGCGAATGCGACTATCTAAAGCCTTCCATCATATTATATAGTGAAGGTGAATAGGCAGAAATGAAATAATTATTAGGCGTGATGTTCAACTAAACTAAATTTAGTGCTTGAAACGATTGATTTCAGACGCATAACACTGCCTGTACTGGGTAATTATTCACTAATTATACCCTATGACAAGGAAGGACCATTTATCTCCTTAATTGGTAGTTAACGTAATATACAGTCATATGCTGAAGTCGCAAAAATATCACATTAAATAGTAAAGGAAATTTATGGGAGGAATGTTTGTCCTTAACGAACAGTGCTTTATGAATTACTGATGGAGAAAAATACGTGTCAAAAATTAAAGAAAACCGTATAAGAAATAAAGAAGGAAATTAACTTTCTTTCATGAATCGTGCTAATTCAATGTTAATCGTTACTCAGAAAGACGTCTTTTAATATCGAATATGAATGATTTAGAATAATAGGATTTTGTTGGGACGTTGTAAGGATGGAGGAATTCGTACTATTATATTCTCATTTTCATATTTTATACAGAGTGACTTAGTGGAATGCAATGAGCTTTGTTTTGTTTTTTTAATAATTGAGATGAAATCGTGCTAGTGATGCGTAAATCTATCGTTACGTATGCATGTACTTTTCATACATCATTCTATGAGTAATAAACTGGTGCAATAAATTATTAATCACATACAATTTTTATATTTCACAGATACAGGCGCTTATAATTTAAAAGAAAATATTTACATATATCTACGTCTATACGAGTGGCGTTGGTTAAGTAGATGAATGCCCAAAATGTTCCGGATTCGAATCTTGTCTCATCATGTGTGTTTATCTTTCATCTTAATGCATCTTCATCCAAGATGCTCCCTGTAGATCGTGTATAATAAAAACAAAGGCATACTTATATCGAGCATCAAAAATTTTGAATATAGAGTGGTCGTTGAAATTTTTTGAATGTTTGAGGTTGAACCATAAACAAATGTCACTGTCTGTGTTGAGGTTAGTTCCTGTCTGTTCGCGAGTATGTAACATATGAGTTTTTTTTCCTCTGGGCCCGTCTACATGGTTGTTCCGAAGGCACTGCAGCCTAAATGACTTATTGCGCACATCCTGCTGATTGTTTTTCACACCCAGTCCGTGCTCCTGGTTCCCTGTAATAAGGTACACAGATCTCTCACTGAGTGTGAACTGAAATCCGTCAGCTCTATTATCTGGGAGACCGAATATGCGTTACGACGCCCTAACATACACAGCCAACTCGATTTGAAAAATGTTCGATCGCTCATTACAACTCTCAAAAAATTAATTATTTCATGTTTCTTGGAGAATTTATTTCTACTATAATGCTGATTTAATTTGCTGGTTAGGTTTGCGGTTACGTGTTAAACAATAATCAAGGTTTTATAAATTGTAAACTGCAACAAACCTCAATTGTTTGCACGACTAGCTACCTCATGCTCACATGTAAGAATATATACTTTCAGTTTCCTAACTTCATAATAACAAAGTTGTTTATCCGTTTCAGAATCGAGAAATTTAAGTTTCTCAAGACATTTCAGAAGCGATTGAAGATAATTTGGTTTTCTTTTATTCTCGAGGATAAGTTTAAATTAAACTTATTTGTATTTTGTTAATCACCATCCGTTCATAAAGCACAGCGAAAATCGTCACATCCTATCTTGTATATTAACGTTTTCATAAATTGATCATGGAATGCTTGTGCTAGTTTAGACATCAAATGCCATTTATTACCAAATGCAATGGCCAATGTGATTACAAAATGGAAGGTTATTTAGAAATGTCATTATAAATGTAACATTTTATTACATAATCAAACTGGAAAATTTTGTTTACATTAGTATTACTGAACTTCAATTCACTGCCAACGAAATTTCATTGTTAAGTTTTCTGTAAAAATTATGTTGAAATATTATCATTCATCCCCGTTGGAGGGAAGTTAAGATTTCTTTCGAACATTAATGGTCTTGGGTAACTTTTGTACTCGAGTTCGTAACATTCATTATTCGTTTTTACTTCGTTCTGTAGGAAACTTTCCAATCGCTTTTCGTGTTTATCTATAATATTCCATATTTAATGAATTTGCAGTTTTGCGAAAGACTAGTCTTAGAAAAAACACATTGTTAACATTATTAAACATTTTAAGAGTCCCGTTTTAACTTACTAATGATGCGAGGGAAAAAATAATTTGGGTGAATACAATATTTTGTTAGTTTACTTTAAAATTTAAACAGAATGCTTTTCAATTTAATAGTTTGAACGACTACCTTATACAATAGCCCGCTTCATATTCCGTTACAGATTGGTCTTTATTCAACTTCAACACCAATAACTTTCTTGCTAGTATCTTGTTGATTATTTTGACCATCACGATTTGAACCTGCGACTACTTGGATGCTAAGTGTATTTTATATAAGTCATCACAGTCTCATTTCGATTTCATCCACTATTATTAAATGTAATATGTTTATTTGATTATACCAGGCGATCAATTATTTTTTTTATTTAAATGCTAAAAGAAGAATAATTAAGCTTATTGTTTTCGGTCAGTACTTGTATGAGTTAAAACTGCGTTTACGAGGCGCCTTAAGTCCACTAAGGTTTGGTCCAATGGTCCCTACGGGGAAATATGCTCCAACATACTTTACTTCATATTTGGAAAAAAAGAGGCTCCTTGTTTTTTGACGGATGTTGCCCCGTAAATACTAATAATTAACGTAGCCTATTGTAAGCTACGCTAAATATGAAATATTAAAATACTACTATAAATTTATTCATAAAAGGAAAACTCTGTTGAGAATAGATTTAATTTCTTCCATATTAAGAGCAATTTCGGTTCACGACAAGTAAATGTTATATTATTTTCATCCTGTTGTTTGAATAGATCATGATAGGTCAACAAAAATTTTAAAATCATATTTGCTAACAAAATTTTTTAAAAATCAGATCAATTAATATTTTAGTAATTTAACAGAAATATGAATTAAAAAATGGAAAAGCGTGTGTCCATAAATTGTATCAGCTAATCAAGATCTGCCGTTTCGGCGTCGCTGTAGGTATCCTAGGCGACTGCGATTAAGATTGTATATGAGCTCCCTGTTAATATTCGTTGCGAATACACACAGCTATATCATATCCACACAGTGTACAATGTTTCCTTAGAAACATTATTTATTTCGCATTCAGCTTGCGCCACAAATATGAAAGCACAAGCTAAAATTCAACACACAACTTACATATTTTTCAATGGATAAGGCTTTATCCGAGTTATATTTTCATTTTATTACTATCTCTCGTATGTTGGGAGGTGTTCGTTTCGTGTTTTGGCGATATATAAACCATACTCTGAATTGTATTTCTATAGATACCAAGAAGTAAATTACTTTTAATCAGCATGAAATTTGATTGCAGATTGATACATTTTTATATTCTCAATTCATTATGATGCGATGGCTCAATAAACATACTCCAAATTTAGTCGAAAGCTATAAGTAGGTATTATTGTTATTAATCAATGACAGAATAATCTAGAACTAAAAAATATGTCCTGTGTGTACAGGTCTGTTCTTTAAGGAAGTTGATATTGTAAACCACACTCACTGCTTCTAGCAGAGCGGTGTAGCGTTAAATAACATACATACCTTATCAAATATCAAACAAAACAGTGTTTTCGATAGTACAAGGTATATATTGAATACTCTTCCGTACCTCCGATTGATGCGGATGGCACTATAGCTGTATCATGTGGAAACGACCCACATCGCCCACACAACCCACATCATTTAGATTATAGATTGTTCCACTAACAGAATCCTAAAATTAATTCAAGGGCGTGAAAAATATTCGAGCATTAGATTCAAATTGCATAATCAGGATTGATTTTTAGGTGTGTAATCACCTAAATCGTAATGATATTTGTAGTACCTATTCTAGTGCATATTTTTTAAATCACTGGGGACATCCGCTAAGCTTCCAAATTTTGAGTAGCCTATCCACGCTGGCGCTTACAGGATATGAAACAGGAAGTTTATCACTTCAAGAGCTCCACGCAAAGAAATCTAAAGACAAATCAACATGCTCTAGTTTATGTCGATGACAAAAAAGTGAAATAGAATAATACTTTTTGTATGCTAGATAAATAATAGAAATAGTAGTAAAAAAAGTAAAGAGTATAAAGACAATGCCATACTACAACTAACAAATTTATTACAAATTATTGTTGTGAATTGTTGTAGTCATCAGTCTATACACGTTAATTCCTTTTTTCACAGTACTCCCAAGTAACAATAGGTTTTTGCCGCCACGTTTTCTATGCCAACAATTAAAAGTTAAAATCACGCAAGTTCTTCAACTTGCATTTATTGCACTTACTCAGAGGTACGGAACTATTAAAGGTAATAAAATGAATGAAAAATTTTAAATTGAAACCAGGTAACTGGTAAGGTGATGCATTGACTAATGAGTTCTACACAAGTAAGCAAATAAAAACCTTATTCGACTTCTGGGTGGAGACGAGCTTGTTAGTAAGTCTAAATTATCCGCCCTCCTGTAAATTGAGGCATTAATAATTTGGGCGTTTAAAAACGAAATAGATTGTTTTATTCAACATTGCGTAAGTAGTACCTATTACACATATAAGATATATCTTATTTTAAATTATTACTGAATGAACATTACATAATTACAAAAAATTATGAAAACAGCTAAAATCTTGTGAGATAATAATACTAATACGAAGTAGTAAAGTATCATGAGGTGCGTCATTTACTCCAATTTTTTCCGTTGTGGTAAGAAAATCCTTACGTATAATACATTCAGAAAACTCCCGTGACATTTACTGTGTTAAATGGAAAATTCAGTTGGTTAACAAAATAAATCCCTATTAGCTATTACTGCTATTAGTAATCAAAGCCCCATTTTCAAAAATGTATAGTGACTTTTATACTAGTCAACTAAATTTTCCATTTGACACATTATTAAAGGTCACGGTAGTTTTCTGAATTGATTATTAATATATATTCCATCAATAATTTTTGTCGTTTATAATAATATTTACAGGTTGGCCTGAAAGTACAGTATGATCAAAAAAGATTTTCATCTAGTATGGCTATGAAAATACAAATTGATGCCATTGAGATTGACTGACTATGCAAATCTGACATGTGTCAACAATTATTTTGACGTTAGAGTATATACTAGCTAATTATAAAGCCTTCGTAAAGGCAGCGATTTGTTCTGTAATAGCCATACTAGACGAAAATCATATACTTTATTTAAGTATTGTTTTTCTAATATTTGAATATTTAGTGATTACAATAAACAGCTGTAAAGTGTTTACACTGAAGGTTGAAAGCGGAACTTATAATACTTACTGCACTTTCTGTACATTCTTTTCAGAGGGGCTTCTGTTCTAGTAAAATCAGGGTGAACAATTAAAGTGTTCTAGAAACTGCCATCGTAATAATATTAGCCACTTTCCCCATTTTAGTTTCTATGCCGAAATTCATACCTCATTTGTTTTATTGTCTTACTAGTAGAAGTAGTAGTCCCTGTTTGCAGGAAACAAAGTGTAGAATAGATACTAATATAATAATTAGAACATGTTTCGCTTTGTTTGTTAAGGCAATACTCTAGTATGTATGCATATTACTGACCGGTTACTGACATACCTAAACGCGTGTATACTAGTACTTTGTTTTCCTGCGTTTAGTAATTTGCATACTTACTTCGAAATTATTGAAAATCCATGCAGTACGTATTTGTAGAAGTACTAGTAACAAAAACCTTAAAATGTTAATATAAAAATTTGTGTATAAATATGTTTTTAAAAAGACAAGTATTGAAGCTATTACTAAACGCTTAGTGGATTAGGAAAGAATTATCTATTGCAAACATACAATAGAATGACCATCTTGTAGTTAGACTTTTATTGCTTTGAAACACCTTTTATTGATTACCTGCGGTCGAGAGCACGGCAGCTACTAAAATCGTTACAGTTGGAATAAAGTTTGTTTAATAAAACCTCAATACGGTTGTGCTTACATAAAACTAGAGGGATTTACCATTACTTCAACTAGAAAATCGTAATTTTATATACAGACTAGAAAGTACGAAGGAAAGTCTATAAATAAGTTATAAATGGAAGTAGGATAGCTAGTAGCAAAGAAAACAGCATGCGATATAATCGAACTTGGGTTTAGTGATTAAAACCTTAAAATCTTAGTTGAGTGTACTACCGACGAGAATCGGGTTTTGTACACAAAACAATTGTGTGGTTGGTTCTCTTAAGGAGTCTTAAAAGTCCGGAAGACCGAGGATATTGTAACAAGAGCGATCGTGTATTATTCCAAAATGATTAAAAGTAGCATAAAATACATGCCTAATATTTTGAGAACCTCTGGAAGAGGATAAAGTATTGGAATTGTTGAATTTTAAGTCGGTCGCAGAAATCGTTCACCTTTGTGTATCTTTATCTCTTTCTAACTCATTGGTTGTTATGATAAATATAATTTAAACGTACAGTATTGTTCTTTGTTCAAGTACCAAAGATATGGTTCCCTACAACGGACGAACGTTTTTGTTAAAATTTAACTGTGGGAAAGAAATTTAATACTATACAGTGTGTCCACTGTCCACAAGTCCACAGACTCATTCTCAACATGGAGATCTTGTTTATCATGAGAGATACAGATTTGGTTAAATTAAATGAAATACTCCCCAGGTAAAGTTGCGCCAAACTTCATAAATAAACTATCGATATTTAACGTAGTTTTAAAAGTGTAACAGAAAAAGGAAATTTTTGACTTTCTCATTTTTTCCCATTTTTTCTATAACTCATTTATCTTAAGAAGAAGTCGAATTTAAATATCGAAAATTTATTTAGGGGGTTTGGTACAACTTTACCTAAGTAGTTTTTCATTCCAGGGCCCTTTATGAGCAGAGGTAGAGGGAATGTTTAAATTCGTCAAAGTTGGTATTTTTTGTTCGTTCTTTGTAAGAACCCCCCGGCAAGAATGACTTGCAACAATTCCTTGGCGCTCGGGCAACAAAAGTCCGAGACTGGGCAAATTTTCCTTAGGTAGTACATCTCAAGTTGCATGTAACACTTTTTCCACTCTTACAATCCATATAACTACTATTATATAAATTCTAACCATATTTTGTTAATTGTAATTTTGACTTGTCTTATAAATATAAATTAAAAACAAAAATTTCTTTGCTGATTTCCTTTCAACAACAATAAGAAGGGGAATTAAATTAACTTACTTCCCGTTGTTATACCGACCAAAACGCATTCAGTAACATATGTGCCTACTTCTATCAAATCATGTCATAATAAAATTGTGACTTACAATGCGTCTCGTTTCTCGTAATAGTATCGCTCCTCTCTTCTCGAAAATGCGAGACGAAAAATAGAGAAAGCAGCACTATTCCTAGCAACGTTTCTTCTTTAGGTAGTACATACTTGGCTGCTGAAGAAGTGGTATAAAATGGAATATGAATATGGCTGAGGTGACAGAGCGAAGATTTCTTTGCGGTAGGTTCTGAAGCATTGGCAAAAGAATGGGTTAACCTAAGAGAGGGATAAAGGTAATCTTTCACGCTAGAGGTTGTAAGTTTCTCTGAAAAAGTACAGGTAATTTGAGGGATGTTTGTGGTGTAATTTAGTTTTGTAATATTACCGAATCAAATTCAAAGGAAGACGCGAAATGTGCATCTTGAGCAGTACATTTAAAAATAGCTTATTTTTCAAATTCGTATGTCGTATGTCCCCCATATAACCCTTAATCAAACGCAAAATCACAGTCTTCAGAGGATAAGGCATCTTTAACTTTTTCAGAAAAATCCACCCTTTGATAGTCGAGCTTACAGCCATAATGACCAAACTTTCAAACTGAAAGCTATAATGTATAATATAAGTTATTTGCCTATGTTATAACCGACTCGCCAATCTGGCTCCATATCTTACTAGGTTTACTTGATATAACCGTTTCCGACTTATTTAATGATTTTTAATTCTATATAAAAAAAATATTAAACATTAAGGAGAGTAACACTTTCAAACGTCGCAAGTTAAAAATTTTATATTAGTTAAGATTCAGATGTAAACATAAAAAATAGGTAGAACCCTAGAATTATCATTCCACAAAAAATTTATAGCTAAGCAAAATTTTACATTAGCGGTCATTTAACTTCCCATTCTAACAGAGACTCAACAATTCACGCAAACATTGTTTACATCTGTAAGACTATCAATTACGTAAAAGCCAGTCGAAATGCAGAGATTCTACTACAGACGATTGTCGAATGAAAGTCATTAAACTTGAACAGGATATGATTGTGTAGCTTGTCTTACCTTTCAGAATTAATGATGGTCATGTATTATAAATTTCTTTCGTTCTACCCTCAAATATTCATAGAATTATTTGTTTATTACTAACTGACATAAATCGAAACAGAATTTGATTAATAGGTATTATTCTTGTACACCTATAATTATGTGTTTCAATTAAGTAAAAGGTAGACAAAGGTATTCAATGTAACTTAATTTAAAACAATATACAAAAATAAAGCACTTTACATAAATTAATTGTTTGGATATAAAATTAAATAAATGTTTAAATATCTTTGATAACCTTCTTGTAGTTGATTGATGAACTCACCCGTATACGGCAATTGGATGTAGTTACAGCAGTTCTAGCTCATCTTAATTTCCCTGCTAAACTATTTCTTTAACTTTATTAGTTATTACCAACCCTTGTAGCAACTATCAGTTTCATTCGTAGGAGAATCGCTGCATCCGTGGACAACGAAGTCTGAGAGCAGTGCCTGTTTATTTATTTTGTACAATACTACAGTATTTTTAAACATTTATTCTACTAAATAAAATAGGCTTAGAGGGTTTATATGTTTATTAAACTAAACATGTTCATAAATACAATTTTACAGGATTTCGACTTACAAAACAACGTACTTCATAATATAGAAAGATAAATTAGGAGACTAGATTCAATATCATTACTTGTATTTCTTTAATGTTTACTGGTTTCTAGAAAATCAATTGTTCAAAATCAACTTCTCGTTTGCTCGTCTCTACTTAACTCGCAGTTAAATGTTTAACAAGTGCATTGTTTGAATTGCCACAAAGCGCCACCTGTACACAACTTGCTAATCAAAATCGACGTCGTAAGTACTTGAATGTAAATCTAAAAATTTTAAGAGCGAAAAGTCGGGCATTACGTATGCCATAGAATTGATATCATTGACAGTATAAGTTCCAGGGGTGGGTTTGTATTTAATACGCAAAGGCGTTTGCATCGGTTTAACCACCGGTATCGAAACAGGACGAACAGAAAAGTGAGGTTTACGAGGAATTTTCATTAATTGAGGTTTCACTACTCTTTTTGGAACAACTTTTGAAATTGGATTTGTAGGATATGTCAAAATAGGGTTTGAATGTTTTTGTAATGCAAGGTCACGAACATTTTGTAGTAATTGAGATGAAATAGCTGTGGCGTCCGGCATAGAATTTCCGTTTGTTACTGATGGGAAAGGCGTTAGTTGTCCATTTCGTCCGACTAATACTCCTCCTCCCATAGAAGATGCATCAATTATGTAATTGCCACCCTTTGCAATTATTCCTGCAAGTGCGTTTAACGCAGAATGTGCAAATGACTGTTGAGTTACAGCAGCTGCATCGGATTTTTCTTTAACTTTATATCCATCAATATTTGAACTATAAGGATTTAGGTTAATGCCAACATCACTCGCTTTGCAATTAACTAATAATAAAGTTGTAACAAAAATCTGAAAGAAAATGTTTTTTAATAGAAAATATAATGTGTTTTTAAAAATACCATATTACCAGATTTAGCTGCATCTTGGAATATCAATAGCGCACAGAACTGAGTGAGTGTAAAGAAAATTGGAGGTTGGTGATTTATATATGAAGGCACATCTTGACTTTTGCTGCTACTTTCACAAGAGATGATGGCAAGTTCATGACCCTCTCCTGCAAATAATGTAAGGGGTTTTAAATTTTATTCAGTGAGGGGGCCAATGTTAATGTTTTTGTATATTTTCTGACTGTAGTAAAAACAAAAAAACTAGACAATTTTCTGTTACAATATTGTGATTTCGAAAGCTATTTTTCGGATTAGCACAATCCCAAAATTTATCAAAGGTTAAGCTATAAACAAGATTCTAAGTGTTATTAACACATACAGTTCAAGGCAACTTAGTTTTTAAAACAGCATCTGCGGTAAATTATAAAACTTTATGGAAAATTGATGATCCTTGACACATTAATTCTTTTTTTTGTAATAATCGCTTTATGAAAAAAGGTGACGAATTCACAAAATTTTCAAGATTAAGTTCATGGACAAATATTAGCATTAACCTTAGAAAGTTAATAGATTTCAATAAATCAGTATGCAAAGAATTGAGAAGATATTAATTTTACATTTGTAGTCATCGATTTGCATAATACTGATATCTTGATAGAAAAATCGCTGATGGCAATAATGTTTCATGGTTTTAATACATAATTTTCGTTTTATTATCGAAAGTTGAAATTTAAATTGTTTATGTAAAATTATGTATTGTGATGGCTCCTTCGCTTTTAGCAATTTGGTTAAATAATTTATTTTTATACAGCTAAAAATGATATTCCTTCCATTCTTTCACTTTCAATTTTGTTATATTAAATTTCTAACTTTATTGAAGCAGGGTGCAACTTATGAACTTTTAATAGCACGTAGAAATTCAGCAATTCCTTATTTCTTTGCTTACTTTATTCTTTTGGATTGTGGCGAGTTTTAATTAACAGTTTCTTATTTTCTTATGAAATTTTGAAAAATTGTATATTTAGCAGCTACTTCCCGTATCTTTATGGCTGACTAAAAGAGACAAAAATTTCACAATTTTTATACGTTTACCTAATTTATTACAATTTAATAATAAAACAATAAACGAATTTTTAAAATTTATTAATCGACTAGGATTTACATAAACAGCATTACAATATTTTTGACAACGTTTTTTTATATCCTAATTAATCTTACCAAGATTTTTTCCAAGCTGATTCGTAGCTTACACCACTACCATGACCGTTCAAACCCCCTAACGTACTTGGTACGTATACACCCTTGTAGGTACCTGAATTACCAGTAAATGAAGTGTATCCTGTTTTAGCTCCATCATTACCTCCATAGTTGTACTTGTAACCTGATCCATAGTTGCTTCCGTGACCTAATCCACTACCGTACTGACTACCTGCGTTAGCTAAATTATCAGCTGTACCGTAGACTGTGTAGGTGACTGATCCATCATCACCGGAACCGCTACCATGGCCGTAGTTGAAACTGTTTCCGTAGTTGTTTCCGAGTCCATGACTGCCATAATTACCTCCATGTTGATATCCATATCCTCCACTGGATTCTTTAATATATACAGGAGTTGGGACCTTAACTTCAACAGGTGTAGGTACAGGGTAGGGTTGAGGAACTTCAACTTTAACGGGATGGGGCACTCTTACGTAAACTGGTTTTTCAACAGGGTAAGGTACATTACGGGTTACTTCAACTGGGTAAGGTTTTGGTACTTCAACGGGTACTTTTACTTCAACAGGAACAGCATATGGTTTAGGTACATGAACTGGATAGGGTTGGGGAACTGCAACTGGTACTTGTTTAGTAATCGTTACAGGGTAAGGTTGTGGTACTTGCTTGGTGATTGTATTAACTGTATGAGTGTGGGTGTGTGTGTTGTACCCAGAGTTTCCTAATCCACTGGAATACGTGTTGTAACCACCATTTGAACCGAGCCCTCCGCCATAGGAAGAACTTCCATATCCATTCAAAGATGAACTTCCATATCCTCCATTCAAAGATGAACTTCCGTATCCGCCATTGTAGGACGAACTTCCATATCCGCTACCCAAAGAAGAACTTCCATATCCGCTACCCAAAGAAGAACTTCCATATCCGCTACCCAAAGATGAGCTTCCGCTACCGAAAGAAGAGCTTCCGTATCCGCTACCCAAAGAGGAACTTCCATATCCGCTACCCAAAGACGAGCTTCCATATCCTCCCAAACTTCCATAACCTCCATTTAAAGATCCACTGTTTAATGAACCACCCCATGCTGGATCGCTACTCAAACTGCGCTTGTTCAAGGTTTTATCTTTTGTATCTTTTGCATCTTTTGCCTTTTCTGCGCAGTTGCTTAAAGCAACTACAGATAGTAAAAGTACCACATACTGAAAATATAAACGGTTTGTTAAAACAAGAAATAAAATTCAATGCTTAAAAAGTTTAGGGTAGTATAAAAAATTACTTACCAGAGCGTAACCCATGGCTGATAGTCGATTCAACAGCTTAGGTAGGTATGACACAATTTCGGAATATTCACCTATTTATAAGCCGGTGTGGCATCGAACAACTTGTGCTTGAAGTGGTTCTGCGGGTTATTTCAAACGGGTGTACACAAAACTTGTTCACCATTGATAGATAAATAACCGGGAAAAAATGTATAGAAAAAAATTGTGTAAAAGAGATGCTATTGCTTTGTGTATATTTTATTTCGTTTATATGAATAGATAGTAATATTCAACATCGGAATTTTCAGGCTGGATAAAATTTTTTGCAATGTGTGTTCATTTATCATGTTAAGCGTCATAAACTAGTCATTACCTACCCATATTGTATACCTGTAATCCTAAATGTTTTTTGCACGATGGATATCTGTACGGTATGAATATTTCAGTGCGACATCCTTAATTAACATACATAAGTAATAAATTATTATGGATGAACATGCATACCACGATTCAATCGAAACTGCAATGATCAATTATTTATATTGTTTGAAGTAGATCTAAAATGAGGATATTTATTTTTAAAAGCCTCATTTTCAGTTTTGTATTAAAAATAATTTTATCATCCTCGGAACTATTTTCTCTTTATAGGGTGGTTAAAGATTACCCTGCAGCTTACAAGTTGCTTATATCTAAAAATATCAAAAATACACTGTTTTGTGTTAAAGCAAGGTCTAGAGGAGCTCATTTTCATATTTCCAGTTATCATTAACAACAAAGCATTAGCAATGTATTCGTGTATTGCATTTTTCAATTGTGCGTTTACTTCTTTACGTTCCAACCTCTTAAAAAAACTTATGATTGCCCTTCTCCTAATTGAATAATTTTAATAATTTTTGCTTTATTATATTAAAGGAAAATTTTAGGAAAATGCAATGGAGAATAGTATATCGCTTTGTTAAGAAATTTCAGTTTTAAAATTTTCAGTGGGGCCTTCTCAGTAAGCATGCAGTTTTAAGTGGAATTTCTTTTTTTCCTTGTCGCTGATTTTGCATACGTTTTGTTATGACATACCTTAGGAAACTATAAAATAAGGGACGCCGCCGTATAAATGTAATTACCATGTAATTTCCAGTAAAATATCCCTACTATATGTATGTTAGAAATGGAAATTCAGCAGAATTTTCAGGTGTAACCTTAGCAGGAGAAATTTCTCAACATAGAATATTTATGCACACTTCTTGGAAGGTATAGTAAAAATATTTTTTATATTTACATTCTCCCCACCATTTAATAATAATATTTTTCTGGGGAAAGCAAAAGCAATAGTTTTGAAAGAATTCTTAATGCTAACCTTATATCGTGTTGCGTTTTGAATAAATAGGGTGTCCCATAAATAGTGTGGTAATTTTTGCGATCTTGCAGAATTGTTCATTCTTGAATTGAAACGGTTTATTTTAACTCTACGACCAAAAACGGTTGAAAATGGTCTTAAAAATTAAAAAAATCCAGCCATTAGTTTATTTTCAAGATTATGAAGTCAGATAGTGCTTTTACGCCGAACCCCTCCAAGGGCGTTATCCAATATTGGAATACACAATCCTAAAGTGTTGCAAATAATGTGACAAAATCGATCTAACAACGAAATAGCTATTAAAACATTCAATTTCAAGAGGAGTATTTGCGCAAGGTTACCTTGGAGAATTTTTTTATAAACCCTAATGTTTACTACAGCTACCCAAATCTGAGAAATTGTCCGGTACACCCCGTAGTGCTGTAGGCAAAAATTTATTATAATTTATTTCAGAACCTCCAATAAACGAAAAACGAATGAAAATTTTAGATTTTTGTAGTAAATGATTATGAGATTATAATCTCCCAAGATGCCACGAGACATTACAGCCAGGTAGTGTAATAAAACAGGCGGGAATCTTCAGAATTTTACAATGTTCCCCATACAGGTATGTGCGCGAGGCGGATAGCTTTAAACAAGAAGTATTTTTTATAGACAGGATTGTCTGGGAAGTCCGCTTATTTTTTTATGAATTTACACCTGCCAGGATCTATTCAAGGTTTACAAAACATATATTTTGCTGGTTTAAAACACGTTTGCTGTATATAAGAACTTTGAATACATCGAATATACTTAGAAAAGCTATAATTTTTGAACGTGTATGGATCGACCTTTTTTGTTGATCCGGATGCAAAAGAGTCACATAAGGCTAAAAGTTATCGCGAAATACATAATTTGATTGTCTTGACAAAATTATTACCAAATAAATAAACGAATAAGATTTGCACTTATTATTTTAGATATTAAAACCATTATATTATAATACTAACATTTTCTTTAGTCAGTTTTATGCAGATAAGGTAAAACTTGTTTGCTCTGTAAACACTAATCCTTCTTATCGCTTGGATATACATCATACACCTTGGACGAAATATTTCCATTAAACTTAATAGATTGATCATGAACTTCAAACTTTAAAGGTCAGGGATTTGACAGTTGTTTTAATTTAAAGTATTTTCGAATATTTTACTTATAAAATCAAAAATCGCTGTTTTGTAATCGTATTCATGAATAAAGCATATATTATAACAGCTTTACTCTAGGTCATGGATATTTTTGGTTGTTATTGTCTAAATTATATGGAAATATTTGTAAAACATCTGGTCCGGGTCAGTTAATACTACGTTTCTTAAGTAATATGGGGTGACCCACTGCGAAATTTATGCAATGCAAATATTTGTGATAACTTATAACAAGTTTCCTAGCATCAGGGGTAGTTAAACTTACAATACAATATCAAATTTATTTTAAGTAGCTACCTACTAAACGTTTAGGAACTGCAGCTTAGTTTTATTAGCTTTTTAATAAATTTAATGAAAAATACTGTTTTCTGGTTGAAGTACGCCCCTATCCCCGGAGAATTTCAAACTTAGATTGTTATAAACGTTTTACATTATAAGTTCATAGCGTTACTGTCTGAAAAGTTACTAAGATTATACTTGCGATGCCATCAACTATATGCTAAGTTTTAACGTCATGCAGTATTCATGTACCCAATTAAGTTGGAAAATATTCAAATCCTCCAAAAATTAAAGTAAATAGTTTAGTGTACTTGGCAGTAAGTACACTACTGAAACGTAAATACAGAAAGACGTCTCTTTAGAAACAATATTGGTTATTTCTTCTTTAGGTACTATTTACTTCTTCGTACTATTTTTTCGCAATGCTACTACTTGTAATAGGAATACAGTAGACTTTCTGTACTGTCTCCAGTCATGACATGTTCCTTCTTCCCAAACTCTGGATAAAGGGAATACAGGGTGTGTAAAAATGGCCGTGCAAGCTTCAGGTAAAGTTATTCTTTGGACAAAAATAAAGCAAAATGCTTATTGCAAAAAAGCTCGCAAAGGGTTCCTCAAGCTACGCGAGGCCTTCAAAGTTAGAAATTGGTAATACTAAAAGAAAGCTATTTTGCAAAATCAAGTTACTTGATGCGTACTTTTAGTGATAATAACTAGAATTTATTGCTATTGATCGTTTAAAAGTAATAGGATATTAATCATTTTCATTATTTCCAATCATATAATTTTTGTAAATGCGTAAAATATACGCTTGGCAATATTGCAAATTAATAATGATAGCCCACCTTGTTCTAAACTAAAATATAGCCTAGTAGTTTAGTAAAACAAGGTCCATGGACTGGTTGATATTTGTACAGGGTGATCAAAAATGATTGAAGGTCACATGACCGCTAGTCGGTCCAATTACTATCAAAAATGCATTCCGTTTTGTCAAACAGTCTGTTGTTTATCAATACTTACATCTGTTCAGTGTCTTGCGCATTATTTTCCATCTGTCATTTCCATCTGTCATTTAACTTACAATGTCTACACCACTGAAATTACCAAGGTTATTTAAGTACCGACAGCAGCAGTAAGCGGACAACAAAAAATCAGTATGAAGCGGCACGTTCAATCATTTTTGATCACCCTGTAGTTTTAAAATACAAGGTTGCCAAATTTACATTTCTTAATTTGTTATGGTGAGGGGTAGCCATGCGCCTAAGAACTTTTTTCAAATAAGTTTTTTGCCTTATTTTTGTCCAAGGAATAACTTTACCTGAAGCTTGCACGACCATTTTTACACACCCTGTATAGTAATGTGTCCTTATTTTATTCCTCCCCTGATCTGTATGGGGTCGACAAAATCATACGTTCCTGTATGTTTAAAGAGAACTTAAACTAAAATTAGTTTTCTGGAATTTCTCCTCCTATATTCTTTGTTAATACAATAATTACTATATTGCATTCGTTTCAGTTTATACTATTTATAGTGTGATCGTCTCAATTTGGACAAATGCCGTTTATGTTCTGTATTATGTCTTGTTGTTTTTATCTTCTCTTTGACTTTGAGCATTAGAGTTCACATCAACGATAATTTTTTGCAAACGTTACAGATCTGGAATTAAATTTGCACGTGTTCAACTTTATTTCCGATAGTTTAAACCATGGTTTAAAGGAACGTGTTCATGGTAACCATGGAACGTGTTCAGCTGCATTAATGTCAGCTTTAAGTTGACCATGAAAGGAGGTAGAAGTAGTACCCGCTAAATTTTTCAAATAAAGTAGGTAAAGTGTACCCTTCAAATCTACCTCGATCAGATTTCAATTTTATCTGATAGCAGATTTTATCTAATAACTAGAGCTAGGATAAATATGGATTTACATATTACATGCATAAATGCATGATTTTCAGTAATTTTTGTTATAATGCTGAGTTAGTAAACTCAAGCATATTACTATATTTTTGTCTAATATATAAAATTTATACTAGCTTAAAATAAATTCTTGAACTGGAATTTTTCAGAAACGAATTCTCACGTGTAGGTACTTGGAAGAAGATATCCATTAATAATTAATATGAGTACCTATTCGTGATATAGTATAAAATAAGTTTTGTAATTTAAAATTCAAATAGAATGGAATGATCCAAAATGCATTAGGTAAATGTGGAAAGGAGCTTTTATCTTTTAAAAAGTATTTAATTTGTTTTAAAGCATTGTTTTAGTACAGTTTTATAAGTAATCAGTGATCTCCAAAGATTATACACGATGGGCAACGAAAAGCTCTGTATTTATTTTAAAACTTGAAATTTTAATTTTTAAAGTGTATATCAAAGTCCATATATTACATGCGCATATTTGTAACAGTTGTCTACGTAAAAGTTCGAGATAGATTTCTTTTACAATCACAGTAAATTTTATTTTAGTGTGAAAAGAAAAAAGGTACATGTAACTTGGTGCACATTTTTATTTCCTTTAAATCTTTTTACACAAAACAATTATACAAATTGCTACAAACGAAAGAATCTGTTTCGGCTCTTTAATTCGGAAGTTGACGGTCCTTGTCTTGTGAGGAATGCATCATATCATGCGTGTAAGACAGTATCGCATCATATGGATCGTTTAACAGCTTTTGCTTTCTGATCACACACTCTCGGAACAGAATACATTTACATAGATTAATGTAACTGAGTGATAGCACTAGTTTCACTCAAGGTTGTGAACATCCTGCTAAGTTTGATACGTGCTATATTAAGTGTCCACATTTATGTCACCACTTATACATTTTTGCGACAGTACAGGGTTGTGGCAATTTTCTAAAAAAATAAATGTTTTAAAAGACCATAAATAAGATTTTAAGACATTGGTCGTTTATTAATAAGAACGTTGAGGAAACGTTTTTGAAAACACCCTTTATTGAAACTCTGGATTATGTCTTATGTTATCTATGCTTATAGAAAATAATAAAAAATAAATTTAGTTTAGTTTGAAAGGTTTTAATAATTTTTATTTTCTTATTCCTGTAGTCATGATGTAGAAGCAGGTCCAAATTAAATACATATCATAACAAGAATTTTAAAACTGTTTGGTCAATAATATCATGAATTTAACTTTTGAAAATACGAAGGCTATAAGTTTTTTAAAATGAAAAACCATTATATTTTTGAACGCAAAATTATTAGTCTGTGAAAACGTTTCACAGCAGACGTAAATGTTGCTAAAGTACTATACCTACTACCAATGACTACCAAAAACTATATTCGTAATACCAACGTAGTCAAAAATAAAATATAATTCGGTTTCATTAATAGTACCTATATTATGTAAAAAGCATTTAATGACAGCCATTAAGACACGAGTATAAGAATTACGTAATGAATATAAATGTCTTAATAGTTATTAAATGCAAGTTGCATACACTATTTTTTTACGACTAGTTATAATAATGAAAAATAGGCACTTTATTTTCAAAATTTATTAAATTTTAAATCTGTCAGATAATCGCATTCGAACAGGGTCACGTGATTCGAGACCAGTTCGAGCATTGGTCAAGCCACTAGGCCTCCGCCTATTCTGTGCGTGGCAATTTAAATATTGATCCAGTATAGGCTAGAAACTTGCTTCATATTGAAAATTTTGTATCTAATGAATATCCATAAAGTACAGGGTAGTATATATATGTAATAAATCAATTACAATATGGGAGTAGAAAATAGTAACTCAAACAATATCAGTTGTCCATTTTTAGAGAAATGCAAAACTGGGTGTTGGTAATTATATTTCATACTTTTATATTTTATATTATTCCTAACACAAGTCGATATCATGTGTAACTTATAATATGCATCACCTGATTCCTGGATGCAACTATAATAGCATATAATCGGTATATATGCGATTTATATTTCTGAATTTCATATGTTTTATATCTCCCTATAATAAGATATTTTTAGTTTGACCAAAAAAACACACATATCTACTGCTCATGGAAATTAATTTAAAAAGGGTGAATGTATTGTTGATCTTCACTGTACTGAACAGGTATCAGAATGGAATATGACAATAAAAATATTTTTTGTTGTTTGTTATTTATCTGTGACAGCGAACCGTCTGCGAACATCATTGCCAAAACCATGACCATGAACTAAAATTAATTATCTTTTCAATATAAAAAGTTGAATACATGTATGTTTTTTTCTTATTCATTTATTTGCACACCGAAGTGTAGGCATGTCTACGCTAACCATATTGAACCCGGTCTTTCAAAACGTAACTTTAAACCTTCCCTGGATTTTTCTTGAAATATTCGCGTTCTAATTAGTCTCTCAAAGAGGAAAAGTTTTTTACTTTACGAGATTCCGTAAAGCCATTAATTTAATTTTTGCTACGGAGGTGTATATTACAAATTCTTTTTCAGCGAAGTGTTTAACCTAAAATGTAAATGTTCTTTAGCTAAATTTAAACCGGAAATCTTAAATAAATCATTAACTAAAACAGCTAAAAGGTATTCCTGTAATTTTAGAAAATTTGTAATGTAGTATATAATTGCTTTAATAATATAATTCATTCTTTAATGGATACCTACCTACATGCATATTAATAGTTTTTTCGTGCAATGCAAGTAGGCTTTACATGGCTACAGCGACTGTAAGTGGCCGATAGCATTCGTTGAGTAGATATCCTTGACAACGGAACATAATGATCAGTTACATTTACATTCGGTTGCCATGATTACATTACCTTTCCACGACTATTTATAACAATATTATTTTCCTAGGATTGTAAAACCCAATTGTATAAAAGATTTGATTCCCAGTTCAACTAATCCACGATCCATCCAAGAATCATATCCATGATAATTGATGGTGAATCATCTGAACTGGGAGTCAAATCTTTTATGCAACTCGGCCGAAGCGAAGATATTAAATTAAATTTACAAATAGTATTTCCTTATTCTTTTTGGCCAGTTGTTCCCAGTAGCGTAAAAAATGTAATAAGTAACACGAAATGTATCGACTATTAACGTCCTCGGTATTCCTACTTCGAATGTTAATTAATACGTCTTTACATTCCATGCTACTTATAGTTATTGAGGTATCAAGGGTGCTATAATAATAATATGGCACAGAGGTCGTACTGTAGTGCCCGAGGGATGTACGGTGACCGAGGGCGTCATTCTATTATAACACCCTAGGCGCCTTCAACGTTTATTAATGTCTTACAAATCTGTAATTTAATTCGAAATTTTTTTGAATTTTAAGTCTGTCAATCTGGGCTGTAAGTGAGAGTACTAAATTAACTTTACAAATAATATTGTCTAAAGGCGCGTCCACACTAGTAAAAATATACGTTGTGTGTTGAATGTAGAATTCGGCACAAATATTTGCGCCGCAAAGGCGCTGCTGCAATCGCTGCATAAATATTTACGCCGCGCCGTGCGCCGTGCGTTCGCGCTCAACACGTGTGTGATGGTTTGTTATTATTAATTTTTGAAATGATCCGTACTTTCATCCAAGGATAGTACATTCAATAATCTGGCTGTAACCATTCTGTTTTAGTGTTGAAAACACTTATACGGAGGCAAGTTATAGGTTCTCGCGTCACGAAATATCGTCACGCGGGATCTAAGCAGGGTGCGAGCATGCGGAGTTGGTTGCGTTGTCGGACTACACGCGTTGTTCTGTAAGCGGTTGCGCAGAAGCGTTAATTCTGTCCTTACAAAATATCCGAAAATATTTTTATTGTGAATACCTGACCTGGAAAAGAAAACAAAACCAAAAAATACAAAATGTTCAGAACGCAATAATAATCTATTTTTACCAAATGTTTCTTCTGCTGATATTCTGTAATATTATATTATAATATACATTTAACATTATACACACTTATATATTCGTTTCTGATTTATTCTCATAAAATTATATATTTTGATTGCGCAATTAAACACTTGGGTAATCGAGCTGCAGAACAGCTTATACGCATCTTCGCAAAATTGTGCCAAGCTGAGGGTTTTGCCCCCAAAATAAGGGACTTTTAAAATTTTACCATTGAATTCCATATGTAGCGTAATTCAATTCGACACCCTGTATAGGTATTCACTTAGTTTATTAGTTTAGGCAAGTAAGCAACATTTATACCGAGTGGTTGGTCATATCGGTCATATCCCTGTACATAAGCCGTTTACATTATCACGTTTATGCGAATTCCTGCTCCCAATTTTTATGGAACAAATTGGTAATGGTACCAAATTAAAGAGAATAATATTCCGCGTCGTTCAATTTTAAGAATTCTTTGTATAATAAATAATATAAAAATAAATATATAAAATTTAAATACCTACATATGAAAGTACATTCGAAAAATATGAGTATTTTTTGTTTTGACAAGTGCAGCACCTCCTATTTTTTAAATAGCTACATTTTTAAATTTTATATTGTTATGTTGAAGAAATAGTACACAAAGAATTTTTAACGCGGAATATTATTCTCTTTAGTTTACTACCATTACCAATTTTTTCCATAACAGTTAGGGGCAGGAATTCGGATAAACGTGATTATGCAATGTATACTTCTTATTCAGATACCAACCACTCGGTATACTAGTCTGTTATAATAGTCTGTTTGGTATTTGTATTGTTAACGTTATAATAAACCATTATAAACCAAAACCATGTTCATTATACAGAATGTATAAAAATGGTGGTGAAAGCTTTAGGTAAAGTTATTCCTTAGACAAAACTAAGACAAAAAGCTGATATCAAAAAAACTGGCAAACGCTTCCTGAACTTACAGTGGTCAAAGTTCAAAATTGGTAACAGTAAAGAATGCTGCTCTTTCAAAATAGTTACTTGATGAGTATATTCAGTGATAATAGCTAAAAATTTTTACCATTGATCGTTTAACTTAACTTCAATTTAATTGTCGACTGTAACCGCTGTTTTTACGATTGTGAAATATTTAAACATCAACAAATTATATCAACTATAAATGTAAATATCCAGCAACAGTCAATGAGGTGCTTATTACCAAGTTAGAATATATAAAACATAAATGGCAAGAATGGGAGAAGAAGAAAAAATAATAAAATAATAAATAGTGTCCTAATAAATTTAGAATAAATGCTGTCTAAATTTAACCTATAGCTGCAAAGTACAGCCAATATTAAAAATGTAACTAAAATAAATTCAAGCTACCGCAGTAATATTTTGTTTTCCCAAAAGAACAAGTTTTCAGGCTGAAGAAATAATATGTTCGTTAAACTTGTGTTTTTCTAATGATCGCTGTAAGATTTTCACATCTGAATATCCCGTTTTCCATCATGTTGTCTCACTAGCATTACAGAAAACAACACAAGACCACCAAAATACATTTTTTTTAATAATTCATTGTTTCCCTTAGCCAATCGCCAATCGTATACCACGAATTATAAGCCGTATTTGGTTTATCGAAATTAATTAAAGTTTTGCTCAAAACTATTGTTTAAAACACGAACTTGCATCTCTCCGTCGTAGCCTAAATGTGTAGCTGCCGTTCAACTTGCAAAATTTTATTATTGATTACTTAGATACAAAATCAAAATTAGTTTCCTTTTTAGTGCGATATCCTGCATTACCTGAAACCTGCACCACAATTTTTACACACTCTGTATATTCGATTACCGTATTAAATATACATCGTGTTTGTTTTCAACACCCTACGATGGTTGCAAGAATTGCGAGATCTGTGCATTTTTTATTTTGATACAGATGTGTGATCCAATAGCATCTGTTTTTTTTAAATTTCTCTTTTCTTCATAATAAGATGATGCATTAACAATGAAAGCAGCACATTTCCTTTTCATTATTATTAATGTGTATCAGACATGTTTTAGCCGTTACCTACCTACTTGGGTTAACAAAGTATGATTTAAATTAACTCCCACTGACAAAATACGCCACAATCACTGGGTTCACGAAAAATACGTCCACACTAGAACGACGTTGCAGCGCAAATCTCTTTGATGTATTGACAAAAACCGACAAGGAATGGATCGCGTGTGCTGAATTTGGCGAAAAGTTTTGCGTGCGTTCGGATGCGGCGAACACGTCTACATTTGCGTAAATTTGTAACTCACACACAAATTTGTGGCGAATGAAACATACAACGCATATTTTTACTAATGTGGACGCGCCTTTATATTTTTAAGCTACTTATTGTTATTACCACTAAACTTACAGAACTAAAGTTGGCTTGTAATGCATAAGAATTGAATGAGACAAATGAGAAGCAAGTTAACCAAGAACATGTCCGCATCAGTGCAAATGACTGAGTAGTAAGTTAGAAATAATAATGGAAAATTTGCTTAATTTAGTCCTGCTGCACATAATGGTTTGAATAACTAAACTTCATTATTTATGATGGTACACATGGTATACGGTTCTTTCTAACTAAATCTACATTTCACATGCCCGATTGCACCGTCATCACTTAAATAATAAGTGTCGCTTAAAAGTTTAATTACCATGGATACAATTCTTGGTGACAATTGTATCCATGGCAATTCAACTTTTAAGCGACACTTATTATTTAAGTGACGACCGACGGTGCAATCGGGCAACAGTGTGGTAGCTTAAAACACGTTGTTTAGTGTATTTTTATATACGAAAGCTGTACGTAGGTATCACGTATACAATTTGTGATAGTACAATGCACCTGTCGTGCATTCACCATAATATTTGCAGTTTGTTAGTGAAAGTGTTAAAATATCCTGAATCAACATAAATTCACACTAACTTATTTGTTTGGATTTATGGACCCCTATTATACAGTGCGTTCATGATGAAAAGAATAAATTCGATAAAATCGTAGCTATCGTATTTTATCAAAAACGCTTTGACACGTGGATTTTAGTTTTTTAATTGGCATTTTCTGATCTATGCGTCGACCCTATATCACTTCCGGTAAAACCGGAAATGGCAGTAACTTTGTTATTTTAAACACCCTGTATATTTTTATAGATTTCGATAGAGAAGGCAGGTATTTTTAGAACACCTTTCGATTGTCAAACCTAAATTATTACTTGATACTTCTAGTTTAACAAATATCTCCTTTTCCACAGTTTTACAATTTCGTTCAACCCGCAATAATAAACTTGGAATAGCCAAAGACCCATAACTGAATTCACATTGCCTAATTAATACCTATTTGTTACACTTAATAAATATTCAAGATCAAGTAGGTACATTCGTTTACTTTGATCTTTGAATTTGATGAAACTTAAATTAAGGGATTTTCTTGAGAAAATAAAGCATGTCTTTATTGGTAAAGCGAATATCATGGCAAAAGTTATATAACGCACTTCAAATGTTTTCTTACATTTATAACTTCGAAACAGTAGGACGCGGTTTTTAAACTTTTATTCAGAACTGTATTTGGAAGGTCGATATCAAATTTGATACATAAAAATCCCAGTGGAATAAAATACATTCCACAATATGTTTATCTAAAAATTGTTGATGGAGGTTTTGATGAACTTACATAAGTTAAGAATTAGCTACTTCGTATTTAACTTTAGAAATCTTTAAGACTCCTGTAACGTCGCTTTAACATTTTGAAATTTTATAGGTGTATACTATATTTATATTAAACAGGGAGAAGAAGTCAAATTTTAAGAATAAAACAAAGACAGCAAAAACTACCGCGTGGGTGTTTTAATAAACGTTGACGACAAGCTTGGAACTTAACATGTTATTAGTTATACTTAACCTTCCAATATTTAAGTTTCTTGTAGTAACGACCACTATAAAATTAGAAAATTGGAAAATAGAGGTGTATTGTTTTTTTTTATAATTATTATACAAACGGAATAAACTTCCACATTTTATTCTATTTATAAATCTGTTTAGCGTTTTTAATTTTAATAAACGCCTATACCTAGCATATTTTAAATAGTATGTGCTATAAGAAAACGGATATCTAAGTAGGTATTTCAAAAATATATGTTAATGCATTCAACTTATTTCAAAGCGAAGTCGTTTTATTTGTGATGTTTTAAATTCTTTAACACCCCATTTTCTACGAGGAGCACACACGTTTCTTAATCTAACTTTATTTAAATTCCAGTATATCTGCACATCCTGTTTTGGTCATCGTTAGGTCAAAGTTCTTTGTGAACTGTTGTATATTATATACAAAGGTCCCTCAGTAAAAAAATATTAGAAAAGGTTTTATAAAAAATTATGTTGGCAAATTAAAATTAATTAATAATAGTGGGTTTTACCACTTAACAGGTGATGTCATGCTGAGGGGTTAAATTTACGAATTAACTACGTTAACCTTATACTTTGGTATTAACTAACAATAACCTATGTTCTATATTATATTACATTTAGTCGACATTTAGCTATCGTGCTACTGGTTATATTGTAACTAGCGTTTATACTTGCATATCTCTGCTCCTTATTTTAACCTAGAAGAACGGTTTTTGAATAAATTTTTCATTACTTGGTTGTAGTTCCAAATTTATTTAATTATGTGTTAAATTTCGAACAAAGGAAATTAATATTTGTACTAGGTAGCATGTTTAACAACTAAATTATTCGGCTCTTGAAAATTATGAATTAAATTCAACAAAACTACTTACACCTTTTACTGTTGTTCTCAGTTCCAAATCTTTGGATTGGTCGCAGCGACACTTAAAATTGACCTACAAGGCCTACGATTCCTTCTCATGAGTCATTTGAAAACCTTCCCTTCCATTTAATTTTTTTGAAAATAATTTCTTATTTGCTAATTGGAGAGGAAGCAGGAAGGAAGGAGGAGAGGAAATCATAACATGCACATTATTTCAAATTGTTTTGTAGATTTTTTTCCTGCAAAATTAGTTGTATTATGATTAGTTTTTATTACCAACACACATGCTGTATTTTCTCATTTTATTGATATCGTTACTATTTTTGTGAGTTATAATGCGCGGTGCAAGAATCTACATAGTAAACATTAGATCGTATGCAAATTTCTTATGTTAGACTTTCGTGGTTCAGACAACATAAAAATGTCGCATATCGTAAGGCTATAGTGATATAATTCATTACTGTAATGCATCAACGGTGAAAGTTAAAAGTTACTATTATTAGCTTTGAAAGAATGAACATCTTCATCTTCGTAAAAATAGTTGTTGTATCTCCCGCGTAGGTATATTTAGAATCTGGTAAAAGTGCGTGGTTTGTTATAGAAAGTAATATAGTAGCCACCAAAGCCGTCTGTATGAGTTACTTTGCGATCTCTTTTAAAATACAGCTAAAATGAAGAATGGTGTGAACCAGCGTCAAACAGCGCAAATTTTGGATGAATGAGATAATTTTTATTGAATGGCCATATCTTGGAATTACTGTTTATGTTTACGTTATGATTGAGTTGAAAACCTATTATGAAGCTATTATGGATTTACTTCAATTGTAACAATTATTTGTAGAAGAAAATTAGTTTTTAGTATTCCCTTTCTACCAGTTGAAAAAGAATTTACATTTTATATGGCTTTATATAGCCTGGCTTCTTCTCCATAGTTACATTGTTCATAACGTCTTGTAACTGTATTGACTTACATACGGTTCTCATCAACGAAATTCTGTGTTTATTAACATTTTTGAATGAAATAGTTTAAGACAATGAAAAGTGAATGAGGGATTAAGGAGTTGATAAAATTTTTCTTATTATATCAGTCTTGGTTGTAACAGTCTCTAAATTAATTTTAATTCAATTTGGTATTTCAAGATGTATCCCTTACGGAGAATGTAAAGATGTATCTTTGTTGCTGAATTTTATTGCCAGTAATAATTTCTATAAAACTTTATATTACAACCTCCTTTATTATACTCTGTTTTTTCTCTTTATCATTCAAGAGTGCCGTGATTTTTATATAGTTTTATAGTGTAGGTAAACTTCAAAACGACAATTGATTACAAGTGACGTTTCCACCGGTGACTTTAGTAGCTATTCTACACTGTTATAAAAATATCTAAAGTTGACTTCGCCTACTCTGAATGATAAAGAGAAAAAACAGAGTATATTACAGTGTTTAGGTAGACGGAAAGCTGTGGTCGAGCGGGTTGGGAGTTTGACTTCATAGTGCATAAAGTTCCATACATGACCCTCACACTGCGGTCATTTTTCTGAATGGATATTGCATTTGTAGAATGTATGTTAGATAGTTCATCGTAGAATCTTTCTTACCTTACTAGCAGGTGTGCCCGTGACTGTCTGTACAATATTGCTTAGAATTCTTATTGAACCGATTACCTACTTATGAAAATATCACAATAATCGAAGCTGTGTGTAACTGTCTCCAATGCAAGTGAGAGCGGTAACGTATCGCTACAAGAGCAAATTAAACAATTATTTATAATGCAAGGATAACTAACAGATAACGTAGAATAATGCTAAGAAATAAAAATTTTGTCCTTTAACCCTAAAACTATGCGCTCAAAGTATTAAACATGGCACCCAAACAAACGTGTCGAGAGGCGATTTTGCAGATTACTGAATAAATCCAGCTCTACCTATTCTCATCCAATCCAATGTTCGTACAGTGCTCCATTCAATTCACGAAATTATTTAACTCCTACAATCCTTTAACTGCAAAAGAATGACTTTTTGACTTCAATAAAAGGACTCCATTAGCATGACCTAAATAAATGTAAGTAGTATATTTTATTATGCATTCAAAGAAAGGGGTACTGCCCTGTGTATACGAATTATGCACAAAATATTAAATATGAATCAATAATCTGGATTATTTGAATAATTTTCGGATTTTCGAGACACGAATTATTATCAGTCGTTGCGCTTGCGAGGCATAATTAGATATTATGTAAATTTTATGGAAAAGTCTACCTGTTACCATTGTTTTATGGTGGTAAATAATTTTTTGACTATTACATTTATTTTTCTGAATGCGTTTATACTTGTTATATACTTTAAAAGGTGGTGGTTTCGAAAACATATCAATTAGGTTTAAATCGTGTACCGAAGCCATGCCGGCATAGAGATATGTATGTCATATATACCCAGTCCATGTTTAGGATTTTGAATATTGAGGAAGCCGTTTTGCAAGATATATGAGATAACGAGTTAATTTGCTAGCAAATTCAGAAGCAGCGGGGAAATGACCAGATGAGTTAATTAATCATTCTGAAAAATCCTTTCTAAGCTTTAATTTGAGTTGATTATTTGAACGGGTTAACCTCAGCTGTCCTCATTAGACGCTGATTTATAAATTTATTCTGATTGATACATTGCCTTTATTAAATAGCTGATTTGTAGAAAGTCACTAATCCTACGTGAGTGAATAGCTCACACAGCTCATTCAGCTCTTCGAGTTTCAGCCCTTTCAAAATGTATGCACGGTATTTTTTAATGAAATTGTAAGTTAAATCAATATTATGTTATTATCAGTTGATATGGCCTCACCCTTGTCTATAGAGTTCTTAGTTTCAAAGTCTGATGCGTAAATGCTTTCACCATAATTTACCGTTATTCACAATTTTATATTTAAACGTTAAGCTTCGACACGAATTGCTGTGGTTTTCTCGTGTGGTGCTAATGAAAGGTTCAGTGTGCCTATAATTATACCTATATTTTTTTCAATACTCTTTACAATTTGACAGGGATTCGATGGCATCGGGCTCGTGGATGCGTAATGCTAAAGAAGAGGGAAGACAACCATCAGCCGTATTGCTTGCTGTTTAAACACGCCAGTTCTCTCTTGCTCGCCTGCACAATTCGCGAGCCATGTTATCCCTGTCAAACTGTATACTAAACTTTCGTTTTTGGCGTCAGTTCATTATTAGTACCTACCAGTGGAACTGAACACTACGTCATATCAATGGTATTTCCAAGTTTGAAGAACAATAGAGTTGTGCAGCCGACTACATTGAAAATGAACAGGGCCAGGTTTTCTTTTGGTTGATATTGAAATACCAAATAAGGAAAACTTAACACAGAAAGTTTAGAAAAATTTCTTTATGTAAGTTTCTTAAACTTGTTGTGGTATAGGGTTTTTCTTATTTGGTATTTCCATATCAACCAAAAGAAAATATAGCCGTGTTCATTTTCATTGAAGTTGCAGGGTGTACATGTGAAAGCTATAACCACTGTAAAATACGATTAAAACGAAGAATATAAAGCCAATAAATATTATACAATTTAGATTTGAAAATCAACATGTCTTGCCAAAAGTTGAATCAAATTAGCGAAATGTCAGGCGAAACCAATATCTATGTATATTAGCATGTTTCCATATAATATTTTTTATGCACTAAGCTGCAAGCAAATATACAGAAAATCAGATTCAATCTTCATCTGAAAACATGTGAAAATGTATACCTAGCACTTCCGTTTAATAAATATTAATCAATATTGCATGAGGATGAGGTTTAAGAATTTATTTGGCGCAATGGATAACTTATATACCTAAATAATAACAATTAAATATTGTAATACGATCAATTAAATTGAAGTAGGAGTAGTGAAAACGAAAGTCCTTTTTTGACAATAGAATTTCTCAATACAATTGAAAAAAGTTGTATATAATAAAAAATTTAAAACGTTTTTGGCGTTAGTTTCAACAAGCTGTAATTTAATAATCCATAGGCTGCTAAATGTCTTTATGGAAAGGGTATTTCCAATATTCTATTGTTTCTAAAATCACATTCTTCAGGGAATATCTGTAATTTATTTTCATATTTTGTTAAAGCATTTTTTTTGATTTTAAACTACGATTTTAGTTTTTGCAAATATTAGTAGATAATTATGCTGTCATAGTTCAAATCGTGGTTCTGCGTAGGCGGTATTTTACATAAGTAGTTTTTATAGGAAAACACCTGCACAATATCATAGAACTAAAAAGACGGTATAATGCTTTAATACTACAGTATTATTCAAACTCCATCCCTCCTTTATTTATAAATATATCTTTGTAATCTCTTATTTGTCAATAAATCAATTTCTTTTTCTTCTGGTTTCAATCAATAGAAATTACAAATATTTTAAATCAAAAATAGTTTTGCGAAACAAAAGAAAAAACGGTGGACTAAAAGGCAACCATGATGACCAAACTGTTAAGTTAACTGTCAAGTTAAGTAAAACTTAAAACATACTTAGGGCCGACCTTTCCACCTCCGATTAAAGTGCCTAATAGCTATTTGGCTAATAACTTTAATAGTAACCTAGCGGCGTCAGTGATTAGTCGAAAAAAGTTTATTTGTCAAATATTTATTAGGATTTTTAATTGGCTATACAGGGTGTCTCCAAAAAAGCCGCAAAATACAGTGAAGTCCATTGATTGTGCAATATAGCCATATTGCAAGTTAAATGGACTGCTCACTTTATCATTGGAATGTAGGCAACCGCTTATACACTGCTAGCACTCTTGCCTCTGCTTACTGGTTTTGATTATTGTTTGTCAGATTACAGTTTGTCCAGGTCGAGGTGGCGCAATCGGCTTATACGGTTTAAGCAGGATTTCCTTAAGTGATACTTTGTTTACATGTAATCCCTGGTTGTACGTGCTACTTACCAGTTGAGCGGACTTCTAAAACCCTGCACGTATTCAGGTAAATTATTGATATGACAAGGGTAAGCTCCGAAGCCAATTAACTAAGGGCCGGTATTTCAGTTTGGGTTTTAGCTTCAGCTTGGCTAAGCCTCGATCATTGCCATGCCAATAATTGTATCTACGATAATAATTGAGGCTTAGCCAAGCTGAAGCTTAAACCCAAACTGAAATACCGGCCCTAAGGCAAATCTCGTATAAGCCGAATGCGCCAGCTTGATCTGGACAAACTGTACAGTGTTTTTTTTAGTTTTTAATAAAAAACAAGATTTAAAACTAACGATTTATTGAAAACATGACTATACAGACGAACAAAAAATAGAAATTTGTATACTATATCCCTCCGCATTATCGGATTATCAATAGGTAATGTTAGGGATCATTTTAGTGTAAAATATCGTAACAGACCAATCCCTAATGTGTCTACAATATTAAGAACATCTAGAAAATTTACCTAACAAGAAAATATCATTATAAATTGGAAATGTTGCCAAAGGTTGGTAGTATTGTGGAGGTCCCTAGTAAATAAAAAAAGTGGAGGTGTAAACCTCCCCTGGATTTTCCCATACTAAAAATAAACATTTTGTTTTTGCTATTCAACAGTAGTTCGCGAGGCAGCATTGGAAATCATTTGAATGCCTCGCGAGAAAAACGAGGATATACGGGTTCGCTATCAACAAAAAAAGACACCAAGATACGCATCTATCTGTACTCTGTAGTAGGTATCAGCTAGAAATTACAGCTCGCGAAGCCGGACGATCGATACCGACCGACGATCCGTTTCCGTCAAGAGTCCAACCTAAATATTCAAAATTCACGAATTTCTCATTAACCGTACAGTCAGCGACTAATGTTTTCACCAGTCTTGTACCACTGTAACCCGCTTTACTGAGAAATATAACACATTTCTATATTTCATTTCATCTTGTTAACAGTGTTACCAACATAGGTACCTATATAAAACAATACGAACGACGTTGTGGTACCTCTTATATTTCTCAGAAAACCGTGTTCAGTGGTATCATACTGGTGAAAACATTTGTCGCTGACTGTACATTTTAGCCATATGAACACCTTACACTATGTGATAGACAATTTAATTTTGCATTCAATTATATAATAATATATAGGGTGTTTCATTTAAAATAACAAAGTTGCTTATTGTAATGTGAAAACCAAACACCCTGTATACGTGACATAAATTTAGAAAAATTTAAATCTATATACTGAACAACTTTTATATTTATACTTCTTTCATATTTTGACTAATAAAGGCGCTATAGGAGCATCAATTTCCGATTTTCAAAGTCTCGTAGAGGGCGCCACAGTGGAATTCTGGCATTCATCAAAAAACAGAAATGTAGCTAATACCAAGCTGCATAAGTATAGAAAATTTAAACAAAATCCTTACAGCAGTTTTTTTGTAATAATTTTTCAAAAATTTAAAAATTTTTGGAAGAGAGCCGTTGTGACCGTTTTTTGATTTAGTAAATGATTATTTTTCTTGGTGTAGTACAGCTAAAGGGCTTTCAAACAAGTTGTTGCGGAACCTGATCAGATAACTGGTTTTTGAGTTATGGGGCGTTAAAGTCGAAATTTTGAAAAATTCATAGCAACCGCCATTTTGAAGTTAGAGAGTCCGGTAAAAAAACTGTTTCCCTTGAATTATGCCCTTCTTTCATATCCCAACTCAGATTTTCAAAATTCCGCTTCTGAAAAAAATGATACCAAAGAAACATGTCTAACTTCCGCTTCCGGTTTCGGATTTTTTTGAAAAGCTTATTTTGTCGATGAATTTTCGATATACCCCTTCATTTATAATTTCATCAAAATCGGTTCACGAGTTTTTGCGTTATAGGTGTTACATACACACACACCCACCCCCACACACACCCACACCGACAGACATTTTTTCTAGACCACTTTTTTGGGTTCCTGGGGACCCAAAACACGTATTTCCGCGAAAATCTTCCCATACGTCCCATATACCAGTGGTGGTATTGGAAAGTAAAAAGTTGCTATCGGGTTGTGAAATAACTTGATAAAAAGTTATAGTTCGAAGCAGAAATAGGTCAACGTTAACTAAAGATAGTTAAAAATTCACAGTTTTAAATAATTCTTTTAAATTATTTTCGTTCCTTATCCGTATCTATCTACGTTTAGTGATAAAGGAAAAGATGCTCTTACTACAATTTTTGTTATATCAGTTCTATCTATAAACTCTTAATTTGATTTCTGTTTTTGTTATTGGTGCTCCTAGTATTAAAACAATTGTGTACTACATGGTGTTTGTTTATGTTATGGGTGTTGGGGTATTACTGGTATGATATTGATCACTATCTTTGCTATAAAATTATATGTTTCCATTTTCTGATAATGCTGTAGTTGGAACATTCTTCACCTTTTTTTCACTCCTTGATTTGCTTTTAATTCTTCACAGAGAACGGCTTTTGTTTGTAGGACAATGATATTGTTATTCCGTTGTATACCTACGCTTTTAATTGGATATCCGAGAGTTTATGCCATGTTACCTACCGATGTGATCACATTCATCAATAGCTATGCATTTGTTTGTTGTAAACAGAGTGATATTATATTAGTGGTTATATAATATTTTATTACCAAAAGATAATGATAATGATAATGATATGGTACATACCTATGCACTTTGAAATGGATCCAGTCATAATGTCATAAATGTATGGCAATATTTTATCCTACGGGATATTCCATTTTCAATTTCTTGATGATTTAGATTTTTTAATAATGTCTATACAATAATTACAGTACGTCATATTGAAAAATTAATCGTCTCTCTGTGTTTCCATCAATACCGTCGATTAGCCATAATTTATTGAATTTACATCATCTTGTTTCTCAAATTTTCAAGTTACTATGGAGAAGGTATAATAAATTAAACTACAGATGGATTCTTTAAGTATTTATTGCGTGTACATTGTTATAATATTTTGCAATTTTATATGTGCCTTCTACGAACAGCAAAAGTGATGGATGCATCGAACGAACATGACAATTGCATGTATAGTAATTATTGAGCAAACTCTCTTTGCAAATTGGCGTTGGTATGCATTAAACGTTGAAGTACAGCAAACAAAGAATAAGCTCCTCGCAAAATCTGAAATTTTCCTCGTGTTTAACACGTACAGCTATTATATATAATTGCTATGTTATTCAAAACATTCTTTGGAAAAAAAACTAAAATCTCATTAAAATAAATGAAAAAGAAGAGTTAATCTAGGGATAATGAATAAATTTTGAAGGTCGTTTCTTGAATCAAAATGAAAATATTTCTTTTCGATAATAAAGCATTCTAGACCCCCCCCCCCTATTATTTTCATACAGAAGTTCTCATCTCAGATTTTTTGGTACGCAGTAAACGTTTTCTTAAGGAAAATTTTACTTACTTTTGTATAAGTTTCTAAAGATAAGTCAAACAGTTTTGCTGCTCTTACACGCAATGGTCTTTTAGCACGTTCCATTAGAATCACCAGCGCTTTCTTTGACTTTGGCCCATATGTGTACCAATCACACGAATATATTGAATTTGTAAGATTTGTACTCTGTAAAAATTAAGGACATGTTTACTAATTATATTATACGAATATTATACTAATTATACTTCAGACTGAGACTATTTTAATTAAATAAACTTATGTAGATAAAAAAAGGCAACAAGTAGTATATTTGCAGAAAATTTAAAATTTTGTGAAACTCCCGATTTATTTAAAGAACTTCTAAATGTTCTTTTTATTCTTCTAATCTGCAATAGCTACTGAAAGAAGTAGATTAAAAGGTATAATTAAATTAACGTTGTGGAGATAAAATATTCAGGTATTAGCGTGCTTATTGGTTGAAAATAATTAAATTCCCTTCATCTTGATATTTCTAGCATAAAAGGAATCGCCGTTACTTAATATACGCTGAAAATGGTTGAAACCGCAATAGAATGTTTAAAGCCATCAACAGGGTTTTATTTACAATTACCTAGTTGCAAAATGTTATGAAATGCTATTGAAATTCTCGGGGGTAATACCATGAGTGCTTAAAAATTACCGATAATTTTCATGAAAGCGCGTTGTTAATAATTTCACGAGCTCGTAGAGCGAGTGAAATAATTAGACAACGTGGTTGAATGAAAATTATCCGGTTAATTTTTAAGCACGAATGGTATTTAGGGAGAATATATCTCGAATAAAAATACTCGAAACCAATAGCATTTTTCAAAATGAATGCAAGTTCGGATACTGGAGTCTCTCGATCGAATGTGTACTTTTTTTCGGCGCAAAATGACATAAACTGCCTCCATACACTGTCCTTGCTCTTTTTTCTATTCTTGCATTCACTTTTAATGACATTTTCGTTAATTTCTCGTTCTGAGACGTTTCCAAAACGGTTCGTGACGTTTAAAAAAAATTGTTTTTTTTAGTAGTATGTTGTGGTCGCAAGTTTGTCATGGCAACGTGGAATTTCCACTAGATTGGCATGGCAACGTTGAATTTCCACTTATTAATTTTGTACTGTACTACTGTTACAACAATGTATGAGTGAAATATTCATCGTAAATTAACATGTACGAGCATTGTAACATAGGAACTAAATTTGCAACAATACATAAACGAATTACAATTGTTTTTTCAATCTTACGTCTAATAGCAAAATCTAACAGGAGGCAAAACGTGGTAATAAATGCCTTGTAGCTTTAAATAAACAACATTTTAAAGATACAGGGTGTCCGGAAACAACGTTCCGTAACTTCGGTAGATGATTCTACATCCAAAAATATGAAGAAAAGTTCTCATGAACAGGGGTCCGGAAAATCTTTCTAACGGAGCTACGGCTCTTTGAAGAGGGGCCTCAAAATGTGTTGTTTTATTAATTAGTTAATCAATACACCCTACCCGTTACGCACGCCCCTGGCTTTTTTTTCTATTTTTAACATTACCAAACTATTTCCCGTACCAAACATACCCTGGGTACCAAATTTTATCAATCTCGTTTCAGTATGGATTAACTAATTAATAAAACAACACATTTTGAGGCCCCTCTTCAAAGAGCCGTAGCTCCGTTAGAAAGCTTTTCCGGACCCCTGTTCATGAGAACTTTTCATATTTTTGGATGTAGAATCATCTCCCGAAGTTACGGAACGTTGTTTCCGGACACCCTGTATACAGTTATAGCATTGGTTATAGTATGGGTTTCTCTAAAACCTACTTTTGATAACTTCCAAAACATGCGGAAAATTACTCGAATACAATTATTGCTGGAATGGAAAATTACTTGACTGGAAAATTCTCGAATGTCAATTGCTCGAATAATAATTGCTCGAATATAACACCAAATATTTAGATAAATTAAAATAAAAAATACTTGATTTAAATTTTTAAATACCGTATTGTGCAAAATTTTGAGAATGATGGGGAGATATAACAATTCGCAGCCTTGCTCACAACAAAAATTATTAAGATAATTTTGTAATAATAATAATAGAATTAAATAGATAAGGTATGAAATTAAATTAAAATAAATATTTTTTATTTTACACACCTATGAATTTATTCTGATTTATAACTGGCTACAATTATTATTATTATGTATCAGTTATAATAACTTATATTTCGTCAAGTTAAAAGTGTATAATTAATTAGTAGGTACCTAATTTCGAAATAAATATAATATATTTCTTTAACTAATTTTGATTTTGGTAATTTTTATGTCAGGATACGTGCTATATTCGAGCAATTTTCCATTGGAGCAATTATCCATTCGAGCAATTGCATTCGAGAAATTGCTATTGGAGAAATTGCATTCGAGCAATTTTCACCAAACGACTAAAACCACCAGGTAGTTGCGATATCAGCTGCACGAACCACTTTTGGATAAAGTAAGTTGAATTAAGTCACTCTATTTTGGTGCCAAGATTTTGAAACAATTAACGTTACCTCGTAGAATAGATCTGTTCCAAACAGACAGAAAACTAATAATTCGACCAGCATACATATCATGTAGCTCAGCATCCAATAAAATTTAAAAGATAATGGACTTATCTGAAAATAAATTCTATGATATTATTTAAAAAAGCAACCAACGAATAGGTACCTACAATACTTAGATCGATTGCTGTTGTACATATGATCAAAGACCCTGCCATAAATTGTGCAAAGGTGTACATGCCGAAACAGGATTCTATTTTCTCTACAAATCTGTAAACAGGTACTTAAATTTTAGTTATAGAATTACAATTTCGAAACGAATGTTATGTCATTATTATTCTGGTATTTACAATATAGTATTGATTAAATAAGGCTGTTAAAATTTGTATTACTGTAAAATATTATTGAGATTGCAATCAATGAAGCCAAAAATGTAATCGATTACAAAGAAACAGTCTTAATTAATAACTGGTCAAAAGTTTTATAGAAGTGGTCGTAATGAAAATAAAATATGTATAGTGGATATTTAATTTCTTTGTATTTTTTATATCAAATACAGTGTAGTGTGTCCATTTTATCGTGTGAGTCCACAATAGGCAACACACTTTATAATCCAAACTTTCCAATTAAAAAAGATCAGCGTAAATTAAAAAAAAAGGGTTTGCCCTGGATGCAACTAGTTGCCAACCAGAAATTAAAATACTGCCTAGGAATATATTATGTTTTTACTTCCATGGCAAACTTTTTTGAAATTTATTGTAATATATTTTATTTCATACTGCATCGTAACACCCATGTTTAAGTTAACGATTTGAGTCCGGAAAATAAGACTTTACGGTATCAGGTCCGGTAAAAACTTTTACCGGACTCAAATGAAATAAATCGATAATCAAACTATTTATTACTAAAAAACTACAAAATTAATAAATATGACAATTAAAAAGAAACTAAATATTAAAATTGACATTAATTGTGCAATAGATTTACGAAGAACTTCGTCAAAAATGTTATAATTTTCTCCCGTTTTGACAAGGCAAACAATCAAAAAACAAACACTTCCATTTCATAGATGTCCATATTATGAATTCAAATTTTTATTTTTTATTTTTTCAATTTTAAACAAAGATTTAGTGCCTGCAGTATGAAATAAAACGCATTACGACATACGTCCGGTAAACTCAGTTTTACAGTAGCGAGTTGAAATGTTTAAGGACGAGGCGACGAACTCGTCTCAAAATTCCTGACTCGGCTCCTTCGTCGCCTCGTCCTTAAACATTTCAACTCGCTACTGTAAAACTGAGTTTACCGGACGTATGTCGTAACGTAAATTACTATTAATTAGTAACGTTACAGTCGTTACTTATGATATGCAGTGTGTATTGCCTATTCAAGTCGTTTCACGATAAAATGGGAATAGGTAAACCAGTTAATTCCTTAAAAGTGTACGACTAAATTCACAAAATACTAGTCATTGAAAAACATGCATGTAGGTATAGGTAACATTGAGGGTATTACTCTGCAATGGGTGCAGGAAAGAAAACGGAAATAAAATCCCCGGAAAAAACCCGGAAAATACTTATGAATAAATAGTTTCAATTAAATAATGGGATCGAGTTGTCAACTATTAGTCTGCGGAATAGTATTATTACGCATTATGTAATACTCCTCAAACAATGAATAAATCAATTATGTACCTATTACAGTAGGTTTTATGTGAAAATCTCGTGAGGGGGGTTGATTCGAATATAGAAACGCGCGCGAAGCGAACAAAAAAATTTGGTATGCGAATTTTTTTGTCAAAAGTGGACGTCGCCTATTTAAAGTGTTGTACGAACATCGGACAATGTTAATGTCAAATAAAAAAAATTCAAAACTTTTTAGAAATATTGTTTTTTATTTATTAGTAGTAATCAGATCAAACAGATGCAAATTGGCTATCTTTTTTTGTTTAATTTATAATGTTCTTAAAATTTATTTTAAAATTGTCATATTAACAAATAATAAAAATTTAATTTTGGTTTTTGAGGATGAGGCACCCGACGATTCTGAGGGGTTTTGATGAGGCCCCAGGCACGCGCCTCATGCGCCTACGCGGTAATCCGCCACTGTAAAATATCGAAAAACAAAATCTCGAACATAAAAAATCTGGAATTGTGTATTTTGCAATTCCTCTTCGGTGTATAATAATTTTTATACTACATTTACTGCCTCGATGTACAATCTTGTCCCCTCACAGATAAAATTTTAATTTATCCCGTTGTACGATAGAATTGTACAGTAAAATTAGGAATCATAATTATGCTCTTTCCAGATTTTTGTCATTCGTGATTTATGCTTGATATTTGTTTTAGAGGTTTTTGACTTTTTGGATTTATTTCCGGGTTTTTTCTTTCAGGGTTTTTTCATTAGTTTTTTCCGCGGGTTTTTATTCCGGGGGTTTTGTTTTCGAGACTTTTTCCAGGGTATATTCCTTTGTAATCTTAAGAGTCTTTGCACACAAAAGAAAGTTTATTATAACTTACCTAATAATTGCTTCGTGATGCAGAACGTGCTCAGTAATTTTTTTGCATACAAAATTATCAATTTCTTTGGAGCTCATATGTTCTACATCATGTTCTCTTACATAATCGTCCAGTTTAGAAAATGAATCCTTCAGAATTTTTAACTGCCCAGTAGCATGAATCATCAGACCTCCCACAAAAGTACCAGTAGATATATTTATTACAGTGCAACCTGCAACATCTGAAACAACAATATATTTATTAGTTGTAGTACTTACTATAATATGTATTCTGACAATTAGGCAATAATTGTGAGTAGCTTTAATGTTACTGTAACATAAATACAAAAAGAAATAAAACAATTTAATTTAAACAGCACAGTTTGAAATACACAAGAATAATTTGAAATATGTCCATTTCGTTCATAATTCTCTCAGTTGTTTTATCCTGGCATTCAAACATCTGTTAATTTGTGTTTCAGTATTAAACAGACAATGAAACACATTTTGTTATATACTTGATAAAATAATATTTATCCGTCGGATCAACAATGGTGAACATCAAAGAAGGCTCTTCTAACTGCATACCTACTTATTTTAGGCATTTTAAATTAATTGAGCGCACCACAAACTTCCAATAAATTTAGGATCGTTTCTGAAGTATGCACAAAATGTCAATGTTATCTAGATTTACTTCTTTGTGAGAAACGTAATAAAATTAAGATTTAATGATATGGAAGTATTTACAATGATTTTGTTGAATGCCGAGTCCTACGTATCAAAAAGCATTGAAACATATAAATATAAAAAATATGAGAATTATTTGGTAGGTATACTTTTTTAATTATGTTAAAATTAAACATTGTTATTAATTTTCCCACAAGGAAACGCTAATTTCAACTGGTCAGCTTTAAGGCTCGTTCACACGGGTTTAGTGAAGAGCGTGATAGAGAGGCAAGCTGCTGGAGCAAGTCACTGTGGTTTCATTCTATGACAGAATAGTGTCTTTTCCAGTGGTTGTTTACATGCGGTTTAGTATTTTGTATTAGTTTGTTAGTGAAATCCTAGTAACAACTAGCTTCTTTGTCCACACGAGGTTAGATACTAAAAGCTAGTAACTTATTCTAGCCTCCAGCAATTTACCTCTCTACTAAACCCGTGAAAATTTCAGACTGTTTCTGCTTACCAGCCAGTAATGTAGTTTATTGATATTTTCCAAAGAATGAATTGTTTTACATGTTTTGCCTTTAAGTTAGTTTACAATATTATATCAGAGTATACAGAACACGTGGTACCTACGGATATTTCTTTGGAAATTTTATTTTGATTAATTCTGCGCTTAAAGACTTTATTTTAGAAAATTTTCAGACGAAATCATTAACACTTGATCAATAATACTAAAAAATCCACGCAAATCAAAATAAATTTTTATGATATAAAAATAGCTTCTATTACTATTACCTATTGCCTCTCTATGTAGTATTTAAAATGTTCCAATCCTACACTAGATCACTTTTATGTTAATTTTGTTCTACGTCTTACCTAAATACGCACACTTGTTCGTGCAGGATATTGCAAGATAAATTTCAGGGTAGGTAGGTATTTAGTACTTAATATATCGAGAGTTTCACTAAACAGCATCAAAGACAATGACAATGCATGGTCTACATTACGCTTTGAATTATTACCTAAATAATCTACGTATGCAATGTTGCTAATCTTCTCAACATGCATTCAGTAATGAATACTGCTGATTGTAATATCACAGTCTGAAGCACAAATTAATTACAAAATCGAGGTGAAGTAATTAGGGTAGTTCTTTACAATAACTGTAGCAGTGTAAATAAGTAAAGGTTGGTATGAACTTTTGGTAATTTTTCGTATATACCTATGCATAATTATAAAATTTTCGACACCAACGGCGATTTGAAATTTGATTGACCGACTCTAAAGTCTTGCTATTTGGAAGTGGCCCAATCGGCGTTTCCTTTAATTTCCAACATACCTAAATATTTTTTCTATTGTGTAAATTCGCTAGTTAACCACATTTTCTGTTACATTGATAATTGAATACAGATTATAAGATAAAAAATATCGATCGACAACTAATGACTATCATAAACGTTATTATGTATTCAAAACTAAGAACTATTGTATTACATACGAAACTTCGTTGGGTAACTTGTTCTGTATAAAATAAAATTATTGGTCAATAGAAGGAGTGCTTTAGGTTCAGGACGACCGACGCCGACGATAGGGAAATTGTTTATGCCTGTTTTACATTGAGCAATTTCAACCTGCAACTGCAACTTACAACGTAATTTTTGTTTTGTTTTATACACTGAGCAACTTGCAAGTGCAATATAATACTATGTTTAATTTTATGTTCATGCTAATTGCAGTACCAACTGCATATACTACAAACTAACCTAACAACAGTAATTAAACAAAAGTAATTTGAAAACGTCAATAAAAGTAATTAAAATTAATATTTTGTCTGACTCTGTCTCATGGTAATACCACGGACAATACGTAAGTAATACGGTTTCTAATATTAAATTAATCAACTTCACAACAAATTTTAAGTTGGTAACATAAGAATAAAGATGAAATTACTGAAAGTAACTGAAAAGTTGCATCAAATAGTTGCATAAATTAGCGCATGTTCTAATTCATGCAAGAGGATGCTACAAGATTGCTGCGATATTGTTGCAGATAAGTACTTTTCTGTTTTACACTCGTGCAATATTGCCGCAATTCATTGCAAATTGCGCTTCCACGTGCAATCTTGCTCAATGTAAAACGGGCATTATTTTAAACAAAATATCCTACGCTTTATTACATTTTAGTAAATAATTTTTCTAATTAATTTAGTAGAGCGTAAATGTTATATAAATCACAAATAAACGTAATCTTAAAAATGAATTAAATTAAGTATTGCGGCATCTAACGTGAAACTGGAAAAAATATAACTAAAATGAGTTTTCGCCATCGTATTGCACTGCACAACAAATTAAACCTTTCTCTCTAGTTCCTGGCTTTTAGAAAACACGGTTTTATTTTGATTCAATGGCTATTGATAATTTTAAGATATCAATTAAGGTTGTGTGTAATTATTTATAAATCCGTAATACATACCTAAGAAAATATGTAGATATACTAATACATAAACTGTTGTGTTCTCTATTGTATTAAATGGGTACCATACTTCAAGCGGTAAAATTCTTTTCTCCGAAAAAAATGGAACTGAAGCCCAAGCGAAAAGAGCTCCGACGCAACAGCTAGTAAATATTCGATAAAGTTTTAGGGCTCTATTTGCACAGTCCATGAGGATTACTTCTTGGTCGGGATGTTGCTGATTCACCGCCAAGCCTTTTAATGTATTGAGTGTTTCTTTAATCAAGTCTTCTTTCTTCAGCCAATACCACATTCGGAAAATGTATGCGGTTAACTCCGATACAATATAGATATTATCGGTTACATCCGTAACAGTAAGATTTTCTTTTGTGATGAAAAACAAAATTGAACCCACAGGTACTAATACAATTAAAATAACGTACATAACAACACAATAAGCTTTGTAAAATTTAGCCCATAATTTGTGTTTAGGCGACCAGCAACCAAACAATTTTACGAAAATCAAATTTTCTGATAAGTACTTCTTTACGTCCACTGCCATTGTAGTAGAGTTGCGTTGATTGTAGATATTTCGAACTAACAATGCCTTCCGGTCGTTACCGTTATATACTAGGTGAAAGGATTGTTTCTATAGCAACAAAATTTGTAACAAAGGATAATTAAGCAAGCTTCAAACACTGGCAAAAACTAAAAGAAATTAAAACTTCGAAAATTTATTAATAGAAGGGACAATTATCTAGTTACAAATGTAAACAGTTAAAGTAGTGGTTATAGCTAATTACCCTATATCATATTTAAATCGTTAGGATCGTTAATTGACCAAAATTTTAACAGTTGTTAAATAACACAGTAAATATCATGGTATTTTAGCTTTTTTATCAGTTTTAAAATAGTTGTTTCGTAACAAGTGCAATTCTGTGAAGTGAAATTGATGTTATTAGTCTGTGAGAATGTCAATTTTGTAATCAAGCGGAAAACGAACCAAATAATGTATTCACAACCGGAATAAAATTTTTGGGCACGTGACACAAACCATCATCTACCAAAATGACTGTATTCTATTATGGAAATAAAAAATAATGTTTTTCATATAACAAAACGTACTTCCGACAAAAAATTACACATTTCGCGATCTGATAATAATATTAAAAAAGTGGAGATGCAAACCTCTCCTGGACTTTCTCATACTAAAAATAAACATTTCGTTTTTAGTATTCACAGTATAGTTCACGAAGCAGAACCTAGAAATCATTTGAATGCGTAGCTAGAAAAACGAGAATATGCGGGTTCGATATGTACAGAAGAAAGACACGTATGTAGGTATCTGTAGTAATCAGCTTGAAATTACAGCTGGCGAAGCCGGACGATCGCTACCGGCCGACGCGCACGATCCGTTTCTGTCTGAGCCTAACCGAAATATTCAAAATTCACGCATTTCTCATCAACCCTACATTTTAGCCATATGAATACCTTATACTATGTGATAGATAATTAAATTCTGCGTTCAATTATATAATAATATATAGGGTGTTTCATTTAAATTAACAAAGTTGCGTACTATACTGTGGAAAGCAAACGCCTTGTATACGTGATAGACATTTAGGAAAATGCAGAATTAGTATATACTGAATAACTTTTATATTTAAACTTCTTTCATATTTTGACTAATAAAGGCGCAATTTCAACAACCCCGTAGAAGGCGCCACAGCGAAATGCTGGCGTTCATCAAAAAATAAAAATGTAGCTAATATCAAGTTGCATAAGTATAGAAAATTTAAACAAAATCGTGTTGACAGTTTTTATGTTTTAATTTTTCAAAAACCTGAAAATATTCAGAAGAGCGCCGTTGCGACCGTTTTTGGATTTATTAAATAATTTTTTTTATGGTATAGTACCGTCAAAGGGCTTTCAAACAAGTTGCTGTGAAACCTGATCAGATAACTGGTTTTTGAGTTATATAGCGTTAAAGTCGAAATTTTTAAAAATTCATAGCGGCCGCCATTTTGAAGTTAGAGAGTCCGACAAAAAAATGTTTCCCTTGAAATATGGTCTTCTTTCATATTCCCTACTCAGATTTTCAAAATGCTGCTTCTGAAAAAAATTATACCAAAAAACATGTCTTATAATACATTCAGAAAACTCCCGTGATGTTTAATGTGTCAAATGAAAAATTTAGTTGGCTAATATAAAAAACGCTATAAATGTTTGGAAATGGGGCCTTGATTCCTAATAGCCAGTAGGGATTTTTTTTGTTAACCAACTGAATTTAACATTTGACACATTAAACGTCACGGGAGTTTTCTGAATGTATTATACTTCCGCTCCCGGTTTCGGATTTTTTAAAAGTTCGCGCTTAAAATGGGCTGTACACACTAATCACAAGCAAGGATAAGAAAATTTTATTTCATTTACATCTTCATTTTATAATAAAAAAAATGCACAGATCTCGCAATTCTTGCAACCATCGGAGGGTATTGAAAACAAACACGATGTATATTTAATACGGTAATCGAATATACAGAGTGTGTAAAAATTGTGGTGCAGGTTTCAGGTACCTATAATGCAAGATATCGCACTAAAAAGGAAACTAATTTTGATTTTGTAGATAAGTAATCAATAATAAAATTTTTCAAGTTGAACGGCAGCTGCACATTTAGGATACGACGGAGAGATGCAAGTTCGTGTTTTAAACAATAGTTTTGAGCAAAACTTTAATTAATGTCGATAAACCAAATACGGCTTACAATTCGTGGTATACGATTGGCGATTGGCTAAGGGAAACAAATTATTAAAAAAATTATATATTTTGGTGATCTTGTTTTGTTTTCTGTAATGCTAGTGAGACAACATGATAGAAAACGGGATATTCAGATGTGAAAATCTTACAGCGATCATTAGAAAAACACAAATGTAGCGAACGCATTTCTTCAGCCTGAAAACTTGTTCTTTTGGGAAAACAAAATATTACTGCGGTAGCTTTGACTTTATTTTAGTTACATTTTTAATATTAAGGCTGTACTTTGGAGCTATAGGTTAAATTTAGACAGCATTTATTCTAAATTTATTAGGACACTATTTATTATTTTATTATTTTTTCTTCTTCTCCCATTCTTGCCATTTATGTTTTATATATTCTAACTTGGTAATAAGCACCTCATTGACTGTTGCTGGATATTTACATTTATAGATGATATAATTTGTTGATGTTTAAATATTTCACAATCGTTAAAACAGCGATTACAATTGACAATTAAATTGAAGTTAAGTTAAACGACCAATGGTAAAAAATTTTAGCTATTATCACTGAATATACTCATCAAGGAACTATTTTGAAAGAGCAGCATTCTTTACTGTTACCAATTTTGAACTTTGACGACTGTAAGTTCAGGAAGCGTTTGCCAGCTTTTTTGATATCAGTTTTTTGTCTTAGTTTTGTCCAAGGGTAACTTTACCTGAAGCTTGCACCACCATTTTTATACATTCTGTATAATGAACATGGTTTTGGTTTATAATGGTTTATTATAACATTAACAATACAAATACCAAACAGACTATTATAGCAGACTACTATATACCGAGTGGTTGGTATCTGAACAGGAAGTATACATTGCATATATCACGTTTATCCGAATTCCTGCTCCTAATTGTTATGGAAAAAATTGGTAATGGTAGTAAACTAAAGAGAATAATATTCCGCGTTAAAAATTCTTTGTGTACTATTTCTTTAACATAACAATATCAAATTTAAAAATGTAGCTATTTAAAAAATACGAGGTGCTGCACTTGTCAAAACAAAAAATACTCATATTTTTCGAATGTACCTTCATATTTAAATTTTATATATTTATTTTTATATTATTTATTATATAAAGAATTCTTAAAATTGAACGACGCGAAATATTATTCTCTGTAATTTGGTACAATTACCATTCTTTTTCATAACAATGGCGAGGAGGAATTCGCATAGATGTGATAAACAATGTAAACGGCTTATGTTCATGGATATGACCAACCACTTGGTATAAATGTTGCTTACTGGGCTAAAGTAATAAACTAAGTGAATATACATGGCGTAGAATTGAATTATGCGACATAGCCAATACCAATACCAATTTATACCATAAAAACGGGGAGCTGCGCGGAATATTATTCTCTTTAATTTGGTACCATTACCAATTTGTTCCATAAAAATGGGGAGCAGGAATTCGCATAAACGTGATAATGTAAACGGCTTATGTGCGGGGATATGACCAACCACTCGGTATAAATGTTGTATTTGGCTAAACTAATAAACTAGGTAAGTGAATATACAGGGTGTCGAATTGAATTACGCTACATAGGGAATTCAATGGTAAAATTTTAAAAGTCCCTTATTTCGGGGGCAAAACCCTCAGCTTGGCAAAATTTTACGAAGATGCTTATATGCTGTTCTGCAGCTCGATTATCCAAGTGTTTAATTGCGCAATCAAAATATATAATTTTAAAATGAGAATAAATCAGAAACGAATTAATGCTTTAAGACAAAATCACTTAAGACCGGATATTTTCTGACAGAATTAACGCTTCTGCGCAACCGCTTACAGAACAACGCGTGCTGTCCGACAACGCAACCAACTCTGCATGCTCGCACCCTGCTTAGATCCCGCGTGACGATATTTCGTGACGCGAGAACCTATAACTCGCCTCCGTGTAAGTGTTTTCAACACTAAAATTTCAAACAATATGTTGGCGTCAGTTGAAAAAGAGTAAAAACAAACACACAACTCGAACAAAACGCTCTCCGTTTAGTGAGGAGTTTTTGATTTCTTTAAGTCTTGTTTTTGTTTTCTGTAATTTTAAATTTGGGATCAAAACACTAGTCCGTTTAGTGGAAATCCGGCATAAGGAAACTCGAATGGTATTTCTTTTAATTCGGTTTACCGGTAACCTACTGGAACGTATGTGTAAGTAGAGGACAACTACCTGTATTATATCAAAAACTAAACCTGAAAATGGAATAAAGGAAAATGAATAAAGGAAAATATTTCGCACGAGTCATCTTTCGAGTCATTTTTCTAAGTAGGTACCATAAACCTTATTGTTAATAACTGAGGGATCCTGTAAAATCCCAACGTTTAGGTTACCCTTAAGAACGCCGTAACACATAAACTCAAATATTCTTTACTTGTGATTTTACTAAAAGTTAGAAGTATTGGGTGCGAAAGAAAACTGGTTAATTAAGAATTATGTTGAGTAATTGACTTAAATATATCTGCAGTATTTAGTAATAATTTCTATGGACTTGTTAATAAAGTGGTAATACATACCTAAGAAAATATGTAGATATACTAATACATAAACCGTTGTATTTTCCAAAGTATTAAATGGGTACCATACTTCAAGCGGTAAAATTCTTTTCTCCGAAAAAAATGGAACTGATGCCCAAGCAAAGAGAGCTCCAATGCAACAGCTGATAAATATTCTATATAGCTTTTGTGCTTTAATTGCACAATCCTTTAAAATTATTTCTTGATCGGGATGTTGCTGATTCAACGCCAACCCTTTTAATGTATCTAGTGTTTCTTTAATTAGGTCTTCCTTCTTAAGCCAATACCACATTCTGAATATGTACGCCGTTAATTCCGATACAATATAGATATTGTCGGTTACATCCGTAACAGTAAGATTTTCTTTTGTGATAAAAAACAAAATTGAACCTATGGGTACTAATACGATTAAAGTTACGTACATAACAGCGCAATAAGCTTTGTAAAATTTAGCCCAGAATTTATTTTTAGGCGACCAACAACCAAACAGTTTTACGTAAATCAAATTTGCGGATAAGTACTTTTTTACATCCACGGCCATGATTCTAACGTTGTGTTGATACTTGATTGTGAATTTTTTGAACTAGCAATACGTTCCGAATCTTTCGGTTATACAGGGTGATTTAAAAATGTCTCGCCAAACTTTGAGGTACTATTCTACACACCAAGGCAAGTAAAAAAGTCCATATAAACATGTGTCCGAAAATCAAGCGTTTTCGAGTTATGAGCAATTTTTGTAATTAGGAAATTGAAACCTTGTTAAACAAAATTAAACTTTATTCGTGTTAAGTTGATAACAATTATTAGATTTTAATTCAATAATGTTAAATTCTTCAGAGTAGATGTTCGACATGTCCACCCCCCACCTCCACACAGGCGTCTAATCGACGCCTCAATAACTGTCTTACTCTTTCAAAAACGCCTGGCGTTCCTCTGACAGGCATCGTTAACACGCCCCTTTAACTCCTCGAATGTATTAATGGGGGTGGTGTACACGAGGCTTTTCAAATATCCCCAAAGGAAGAAGTCTAACGGATTAAGGTCCGGTGAGCGTGGCGGCCATGGAATAGGCCCACCTCGACCTATCCATTGCTCGCCAAAACTTGAGATAGGTGCTGCCTCACAAGTATGAGAAAATGTGGTGGAGCCCCATCGTGCATAAACCACATCCCTTGACGTAATTGTAAAGGCACATCTTCTAAAAGGCCTGGGAGTTCATTCCAGAAAATTATGGTAAGCGCAACCATACATAAAATGCATTCCTGCTAATTCTGCATTTGTGTATATTTTGGCATAGACAACACCGTTTTTGTTTGATTTTGACAGCAAGTAGTATTCCAGCCACTTTAATATTTTTTAAAGTTTAAATACAGTTTGATCTATTGCGACGAATCAAAAATTGCTCATAACTCGGAAACGTTTGATTTTCGGACACATGTTTATATGAACTTTTTTACTTGTCATGGTGCGCAGAATAATACCTCAAAGTTTGGCGACACATTTTAAAATCACCCTGTATAAATGAAAGGGTTGTTTCTATGGCAACAAAATTTGTAACAATAGATAATTAAGCGAGCCCCATACACTGACGATAACTCAAACAAATTAAAAGAAACAAATTTTATAAATAGGAGTAACAATTATCTAGTTAGAAAAGTAAACAGTAAAAGTAGTAGTTAAAGTTAATTACCCTTCATCATATTAAGATAGTTAGGATAGTAAAGAATCTTGAAATTCTGACAGTGCATAAAAGTGGAAAAATACTTATATTAAATAATATACAAAAGTAGACGGTAAAACTATAGAGCGTAGACTAATTATTAACAATTGCTTGATTTTTTTTTTAATAAACGAGATTATGAACCTGGAAGTAATATCTGAGTGAAATACTCACTTTACTGCATACATCATACATTAATATCACCCTGCACTTGATGTGATTACCGCCCGTAGAATTCAAAAGGTTCAAAATGCTTGTTTGAGATTTATTTACGGCATTAGAAAATATGATATAGTATATTCCATAAATTGGTTGATGCTGCTTGGCTGTCGATGCATAATCTTAGAATATTACAAACTTTGTGTCTGTTTCATCAAATTTTAACTGACAAGAAACCTGCTTATTTATAATAACAAAATTACTTTTAGAACTGATGTACACAATATTACTAGGTACTAGATTTAGGGGTTTAATCTCACCATCTTTTCATACGTCTGCATTATTTGAACGCTCTTTTTCATTTCAAATTTATGCTATGTACAACAGTTTACCCTCTCATTTTAAAGCTTACAGTCTCAATTTGTTCAAATCAAAATTGCACATAGACCTCTTTCAGAAACAGAATCAATAACTTTACTTCTCTTGTTTGACCTCATACCAATTTTCAATTTAATATATGTTTAGATGGTAGTACATCGTCCTCAAATCTTCTACGCCTTCACAGGATGTATTCCTAGTTTATAAGTGTAACGTTAGGTTTAGGTACTTATAGTAACTATGTAATTTCTTTTTTTTCTTTTTCAAGGTTTAGATGGTAGAACAGAAGTAGGTAAGTAGGTTTACTGAAACTGAATCTCGACTTGTGTTTAATGTGTTCCGGGATGAATATCTTTTTTTGTTCTGTATTCCTAGTAATTGCAGTTTGTTTTCTTTCTTTTTATGTATGCTGGACACGTTAATAAAGTTTATTTATTATTATGATTATATAAACAGTGGTTTACTTCGAAAAGTCTCATGTTAGCCAACCGACCTCAGATGCATATTTTACAAATACTTCAGAACCTATATATATCGAGAATGTATCGATCATTATTCCGTTTCTCGTGCAGATTTTTCAACAAACAGGGATATGTTATTTGTTACACTTCATTTTGTGCTCAAGCCTGATAAATGAGATAAAACGGCCCCGTTTGTTTCACGAACATATAAAGAAATGTTATCTTTCTTTCCTCACGGTTGTTTAAGTTTCTCTATTATTTGTATCATTGTAAATTCGACGGGTTCACTAATAGCGGAAAAGTTGTTTGGACTACGCTACGAAGTAGTACTCCTCAAAAATCAGTCGTGAACAATATAATCATTATTATTTTATCTACATTTTAAATTCTGAATAATATTTCACAACACAAACAATCGTACCAGTTCCCACTTTAACATTCGGCAGGTTTGATTTGATTTTACGACAGCTCGATTTTATTGCTGTCAATATACTTTCAGCACGTTTAGTAAAATGTGTTACGTTCAAGACACCGATTTAAAACATCAGATAAAAGTTTACCTCCCTTTAAAAAACCGTAATTTCATTATATCAAACAGAAATATTTTCATTATCCATAATAATATACGGAGTGTAAACTTCGATTGTACAAAATATAAGTTACAAAAAGCAGTAAGCAAAATCCAGCAACCAGCAAAAACGTTAACAATTTTTGCAATAAATTAGTGAGTTAGACAAGGTTTTTACTGGGATTTGTAATCTAGTCACCCTTTGCCCACTTCAAGGTTCAAGCTTCAATGGATCGTTATCAAGTTACGCAAAATCTAGTAATGCTTACCTGAAGTTGCTATTAGTTTTTCATGTTAATTGCAGTAAATTTCTAATAAATAAGAATAATACATAGGTAGGTACATAAAGACTTTCTAAATTAACTAATTTCTATAGAGTTTTATGATTAGGAATTTTATGTACGGCATGAATAAATAATAAAATAAGGCAAAAAGTTTATTGCAAAAAAGTTCGTTGGCGCATAGGTACCCCTCACCATAAGAATTTAAAAAATGTACATTTGGCAACCTTGTATAGCCACCTACTATGATAAGTTAACACTGATGACCACAATTTATTATCTGTCATTGCATCAAGACACTCTGAAAAACGCTAAAGCTAACACTATTACATTGCAATATTGCCAAATCTATTTTTCACGCATAGAGAAAAATTAAATGATTTGAAATAATAAAAAATATTTATTTCTTTTTACTTTTAAATGATCGATGGTAATAAATTTTAGCTATTATCACTGAATGTACGCATCAAGTAACTTGATTTTGAAATAACAGCTTTCTTTACTGTTACAAATTTTGAACTTTGAGGGCTTCGTGTAAATTCAGGAAGCGTTTGCCGGTTGTTTTGCAAGAAGCTTTTTGCCTTATTTTTGTTCAAGGAATAACTTTACTTGAAGCTTGCACCATCATTTTTACAAACCCTGTATATGTTGGAGACAGACGGCGAATGCGACCGTTGGGTAATATACTTAAACATATCGCCATTATTTCTAAATATATCTATGCGATATACAGGGTGTACCGAAAATGGCGGAAAATATATATGGTACGCTGTTCAGTACCGCTAAACAAGTGTGAGTAAAATGTTAAAAAAAATCTTTTCATTCAAATTTGTAAGATATGAAGATATAAAGTTAACACTTGTAACTTTTTAAAAATTGGAAATGAAACTAACTAAGGGTACTCTATTGTAGAAAATAATGTCTTTTATTGTTTCCAAATTTTAAAAATTGCAAAAAAGCACGTAATTACAAATTATTAAATTATTACTGAAGACATTTTTACATCGAGATAGCGCGAAAATGATTCTGGCAACATTGTGCTCTGTTCAAAAACCAGTTGTATGGTTTCCCAGGTAATAATGAGTAGGTAACAATCAAAATAGATAGCTTCCTAACAAAGTTGTGCCAGATTGTGCACATCTTTTTCGGTTAATAACTACAAAAAGTGGAGGTGCAAACCTCCCCTGGACTTTCCCATACTCAAAATAAACATTTCGTTATTGGTATTCAACAGTAGTTCGCGAGGCAAAATTGGAAATCATTTGAATGCGTAGCTAGAAAAACGAAACTATGCGGGTTCGAAATGTACAGAAGAAGACACGTGTGTATCTGTTGTAATCACAGCTGGCGAAGCCGGACGATCGCTACCGACCGAGGCGCATGATTCGTTTCCGTTAGAGTGAATATTCAAAATTCACGAATTTCACATCAACCGTACATTTTAGCTATATGAACACCTTACACTATGTGATAGACAATTTAATTTTGCACTCAATTATATAATAATATATAGGGTGTTTCATTTAAAATAACAAAGTTGCTTATTGTACTGTGAAAACCAAACACCCTGTATACGTGATATAAATTTAGAAAAATGTAAATTTATATACTGAACAACTTTTATAATTAAACTTTTTTCATATTTTGACTAATAAAGGCGCTATAGGAACATCAATTTTCGATTTTCAAAACCTCGTAGAGGGCGCCACAGTGGAATTATGGCGTTCATCAAAAAATAAAAATGTAGCTAATACCAAGCTGCATAAGTATAGAAAATTTAAACAAATTCCTTAGACCAGTTTTTTTGTAATAATTTTTCAAAAATTTCAAAATTTTTGGAAGAGCGCCGTTGCGACCGTTTTTGGATTTAGTATATAATTTTTTTTCTTGGTGTAGTACAGCCAAAGGGCTTTCAAACAAGTTGTTGCGGAACCTGATCAGATAACTGGTTTTTGAGTTACGGGGCGTTAAAGTCGAAATTTTGAAAAATTCATAGCGACCGCCATTTTGAAGTTAGAGAGTCCGGTAAAAAACTGTTTCCCTTGAATTATGCCCTTCTTTCATATCCCCTACTCAGATTTTCAAAATTCCGCTTCTGAAAAAAATGATACCAAAAAAACATGTCTAACTTCCGTTTCCGGTTTCGGATCTTTTTGAAAAGCTTATTTTGTCGATGAATTTTCGATATACCCCTTCATTTAAAATTTCATCAAAATCGGTTCACTAGTTTTTGCGTTAGAGGCGTTACTCATAACCGTGATATTTGACATTTATTTATTTTTATTAAATTGGGATCACAATTGGCATGGCACAAACCAATACCTAACCAAACAGGAACAATAGAGAAAATAAACAATAATTATCAAATAAAACTATTTGAATACGTATTCAAGTTATTGCAAGTAGTACTGTTCGAAACAGTTTCCCTCGTGGAGCACGCAGAGTTCTGCTCGACGCTGAATACTTCGCGTTAGATGAACAAATTTCCTTCTAGATAAAACATGGTGCATTTTATTTTGCAGCGTCTCGACGTTCTCGTATCTTTCTTTATAAATTATATCGTTTACATAGCCCCAAAGAAAAAAGTCTAGTGGTATTCAGTCGGGGGATCTCGGCGTCCATTGAATAGGTGAGTGTGTCCCTATTCACTTATTGCCGAAAGTATATCTTAAACAATTGTTACGAGTTTCTTGCATTTCTTTGACAAAAAAAGTAAATCGCCAACATATCAACCTTCTCGTTATTAGAAAAATTCATTTTATATGATTTCAGTGACAGTAGTACTACATAAGTAAAATGAAATTGACATTTGTTCATTCCTAGGTATTGTTTATTGGTGCCCTTTTGTTTCATGGCAATTGTGATCCCAATTTAATAAATATAAATAAAAGTTAAATATCATGCTTATGAGTAATTTTAACTGTACATACGTGTTATACTTTTTTAAAGCCAAAATGATTTCCAATCGAAAAATTTAAAAAAATACAGGGTGTTCCATTTAAAAATAAAAAGTTGGCACCATTTCTCGCTAAACCAGAAATGCCGTAAAAAATAAAATTTCACATTCTAAATGAGCATAAAAAATACTGAATCTTTCCTCATTTAACCAACTTTCCATTTCCAAAGGTAAGAAAGTTACCAATGGTGGACAACTTAAAATTGGCACCCTGTATATCTAATTAATAGTACCTAAAACAAACTTCTCTGATTTCTTATTGTTTTCATATTAAAATGGCAATCCCAGGATCTATTTAGTTTGTTATTTTGGTTGGGTTGGTATAAATACAGACACAATTCCTACAAACAATTTGGTATATTGGTGCAGGTAAATTGGTTTACAGCCTTCTTAAATTTTATTTTGGGGCACTTAGATCAGAGGCCCGGTGTGCGGCGCTTCCCCTTCATCCCTCATTTTCCCGGCTCTGGGGCCGCTTGTGTCAATTAAACATCGACGTTATACAATGCTTTCAATCTAAAACCATTCTATAAGCATGTCAGAAGCACCTTTGCGTCGAATCAGAGAGTCCATTCTGACCTCAGCACTTCATATGTGAGAGAAGTTATCAATCAGTATACAATTAAACACTAAACTATCCTGGAATTCGCCCCAAATGAAGCTGTGAAACTGTTGAGAGTAGATTCGTTTCTAACAGACTATTCAAAAGAAACTTCCCCAAACACCTGACTAACTGAGCACGGGTCGACGCCACTGAGGGAGGCCTTTCCTAACCAAGCTTGTTTACTTACAAACCATTAGCTCATAGAATCAAATAACATATTGATTGGTATATTAGGTTGAGGTAAAGTTGTCAAATTTCATGCTCGTTAACTATCTGGAAAAAGATTAGAAAGAAGAATAAACATGTACACTTTTATTCCTTACTGTACAATAATTACTGCTCAATATTGTCTTAGTTACGTAAATATAAACACATTCATGATAATGCACAAGTGCTGTTATAAATTCATAACCCTCTATGGAGATTAATAACTTCTAAATTAATATATAAATTGGCTTTCATTCAATTGAATTTCAGCTACATTCTTAAATAATTATTTTTCATTGTGTCACTCGAAGAAGCTTGCTGTGATCTACAAATTTTAAACCAAAAATGTTAGAAGCTTACATAATATACAATTTGTTAGGTAAATAATAAATAAATAGCCGAACAAAATACAAACTCCCCGACCGAAGATTCTCCGTGCTTCATCTTCAATATTTTCTCTTGGAACGACTCAACCGACAGTCGTTATAGCCGAAAGGGAAAAGCAAGGAAGTAGTCGTTGCTTTAGCCTGGATTCATCGCTATAAGCAGTACTGCTACAGCTGAATTATTTTACATTATTTTTCTCTTCGGTGTCTAGATAAACTTTCTTTTTGGTACACATTATAATATTTGACTCTATTCTTCGTTATACTGCGAATATGAGGTGTTAGTGTATCGTTTGGATCTATACAACTTATTAAATTAATTTGGTGTTTCACTTAGATTTGATTTTTCCACATTCTTACAGAGATAGTCTTGATTGAGAGACAGGGATTGTTATAGAACAGATCATCATATTATCAACCATAGATAATATTTAACAAATGGCATCTTATGAAATTAAAAGAAAATAGACACCCCCTTTAAAATATATAAAAAAAACGTCATATAATAAATGAAATATTACGAAGTAAAATGGGAAAACCCATTCCTTTTTTAACAGTGAACGTTGCTTTGTATGTAAGAGCGGTAATATGGAAATTCACTACACTCCAATGCAAATAAAACATGGATGTTTATAGCATGTACCATAAAAAAGAACACCGTGTGTTTCTTATCTAATTACGTAACCAGCAGGCTAATGTATAAGTTTTTTTTTTTAAATAAACCTAGCAAATCATTTTATACGACTGCAGCTTATATAACAGAATGATGGAATATTACAACGTTTCAAAAAATTAAATTAGATTTTTTATGGAGCTATGTGATTTTTGAAACTGGTACCTTCAAAAAACACCCCATTTAGGATAAACTGTGATTTTATTATAAAGTTGCCAACAATATAAACAGTAATATCAGTTATCAATTATCATAATATTTTTGTAGGAAAATATGTAACAAATTTTGCCAGTTATTAGTTTTGAAGTCAACTGGAGTTTGCATATCCATTTTATTATCAATCGCATCCTCTACCTTAAATGAGTTTTGTTTTGAAAAATTTCAAATACTAGTATTATGATTTAATTTGTATTATAGCATGTATATACGTATTAATATTTCGATTATAACAAATAGTATGTAGGTATGTGAAATTTTGTTATTCTCCGATTGACAGTAAAAGAATGCTTTGACTGACATTTGAGATTTGACTGTCTCCAAAGTTCCACGTTTGCTGACTGCACTAGCATTCAAAATAAGGTTGCTGCCAAAATCAAACAAATTTTAATAATTACATTTTTTTTTTTTCATAGTAACCAATATGAACCAGCAACAAATCCTTGCTGATACTAATAAACAAAATGAATGTAAGTAAAGGGTCGTACCCCAGAAGTAGAAAGTACTTAATCTGATTTAATTGAATGTTTAATAATTTTAATCGGTATTAGATTATATGTAGTTCCTCTCAAACTAAATTATACAAGTATCTAACGTTCAAAATAGACCAAATTATAAAAATAAATTATGATATTTTAAATGTTTCAAAAATTATATACAGGGTGAGTTAATATTCACTCCCCAGCGCGCGGATATGTATTCTACAATTAAAAATAAGACAAAAATGAAGAATACTAAAATCCCGAAAGCGAAGCCGTTTTCAGGTAAAACTTAAATTAAAAAAAAGAAAAATTAATTTATTGTTTTTTTTAACAAATCCAAATACAAAAGAAAACATTGAAAACTAATCAAAACTATCTGGGTCGAGTTAATAGAAGAGGAAACGAAACATCTAATGCCTTAACAAACCCTCAAAATTGTTACCATTTTGGTTCATACACGTATGTAACCTATGATTGAAGTTCCTGGCAACAGAATTGAAATTACCATCATTGTTTTCTGTTATTGCTTCGTGAATTCGGGCAATAACGTCATCCACTCCGGCAGGCACAGTAAAATAAACCCTTTCTTTGATGTACCCCCACAGCCAAAAATCTATTGGCGTTAAGTCGGGAGACCGGGGTGGCCAAATACAAGTTCTTTCGGGATTTCAGTATTCTTCATTTCTGTCTTATTTTTAATTGTAGAACACATATCCGAGTGCTGGGGAGTGAATATTGACTCACCCTGTACCTATACTCTGGAAAAGATCCTTATTGCTTTTTAAAGCTCAACAGTCGTTTTCTAAATTTTAAATATAAATTAAATCACACTTAGCTTATCTGAATTTGTTTGTCGAAAAGGCTTGTAAATGTTGAATGCATTTTTCGATATAACAACGATAATCGGGAACGAAAATGATACTTTCGGTAATCTAGTAGTAATATTAATTATTTGAACCTATTTCACAGGAAAAAGTACAAGACTTGACAAAGCGCCAAAGACTCACTTATAACACTAGACAGGGAAATGTTCAAAATCCGGGATATGACCGGTAAAACTCTAACTCTAGTAACACGATATAGTATAACTGACTATCATACAAATTACTACCGGAACCGGCAAATATATAATTTACTCAAAAGTAGCGAGAAACTCTACCTTTTATGTATTTCTAAAATCGAAAACTCACTCCCCTTATTTATTATTGTCCCTAACAACCCCCTAAATATTACATAGATCTCTAAAATATTTACAATCTCGAAAATGTACAAACATTAACGACTAAGATAACGTCACAACTTTTTTGCTATATTGGGCTCTACAAAATGAATGACAACTGTACTGCAACTATAAAAACAATGTCAGCATTTTGGTTTTCTCCCAGAAACTTCAGGCATAACTTCAATCTCTTCAAATAAGCGAAATAAGACTACCTCAAATATGACACCCCGTTTAAACACTGAAACCACCACTTACACAAAAACACTGTATTTAGGCTTTGTTTTAAATGGCTCATTGAATTTAGCATGTAAATTAAATGCTTTACATAAATATACCCACTCTTCATTGTAACAGCTAAAATTACGATTTACAAGAGCTACATATATTTTGTGCTAGCAATTAACATTTAGGTATTATGTCAACTAAACTGAATGAGAAGTTATTGTAATATATTATAATAGTTATATATTGTATACCTCTTAGTTTAACTACGAATTAACACTAATAAGACATCTGAGACAGTTCTGTTTTATCGATAATTAAAAGCAAATGACATAGTTTGGGACAATCGAATAATGAAATTGAACTAGGCAAATATGCATTTTTTTCACTACTAACCTGAGAAGTCAGAGAAAATATTGATACTCAGTTGAGCAAAATGTCTTCTCTACCTTGGCCTTTAATGTACTATTACTCATTATACCCTACCCTACAGTGACAGACAGAAAACGCATGTTATCTACTTACCGTAGGCTATAGGATAAAGCATATACTTTCCATTTTGTGAAATCAAATATTATGTTTTAAGTTGCTTTGTCAGTTATGCTTACTAATATAGAATTGTGACAGATGCATGCAAAATTTCTTATTATTTTCATATACAATATAACGAGACCTTACATTTTTATTGGAAAATTTCAGTAGTAGTTCCCGGCCGAAACAAGTTGCTATGTAAAGCACGATACCGCAATACAAGATTTTTTTTGAAATTTTGGTCCAGTGCTTTACCTTATAGCACTATTAGTACCTAATCATAATAACTTTATTTAGCATGTTTGCTATTCAAGCTTTAAAAAAATTAACTTTACTACATTACTACTTCTAACTATTCTAATTCTATATACGTGCGCGCATAAAGTTTGGAATAATGGAAATAATTCTTTTCCCGGTAAATTTAAAGAAAAACGGTTTGACACGTCAAATTGACTTATTTTAAAAGAAACATTTTGAGATAATTTTCATTTTTCTACCCCTTTCCGGTTTCAAGCAGTGACGTCATCGATATTTTTTTAAATAGCAACCCCTATTGTTTTGGCAGATTTGGATAGATAATGAAATTCTAATTTATTATATTTTAACAATGCTCTCAAAAATATGGAATTTTGATGTTTTTTATACTTTTATGCTGTATTACAAAATTTTTCTTGTTTCTGGTATCATACTCAATACTCGTGAATTTCATCGAATGAGATTATTATGATGGCATTATCTCGCACGCAAATTTATGAATAAAAATTAGAGCCTTCATATCCAAAAAATTACCAATTTTCATCTAGTTGATTTTAACGTAGCATTTATGCTAGTATATCTACTACATTTCAAGATAATTCTTATTACCCGATTTTGTAATAGCTGCAATCTGTGTTTATCACCTCTTCTTACCAAGTAGAGTATTGTACCACCAAAATAGAAATGCGGTAAAATTATACAGGGTGGCTCATCGTTAAACCGCCAAACGTCCAGGGTTGATTTTTCAGGTTAAAATAAGACTTTTTTCGTCTATAAATTTATTTCCAAAAATGCAGAATAGTATCATCTGCGAACAGGTGAAATTTACAGTGCTTGATTATCGCTTTTCTACGTCATTTATATATAATATAAATAGTAGTGGTCCAAGAATGCTTCGTTGCGGCACTCCATAGTTCACATTTAAATCCTCTGACTGTCCTTCCCCATATTATCTTACATTTAGTTTCTTGTTCAACAAGTAATTTTCAAACCAGTGCAAAACTGTACCGGTTATTCCATAGTATTTTACTTTACCTATCAACCTCTTCCTGTCAATTGTCTCATTATCCCTACTATCCATCCAGTCATTTAACACATACTGTAATGCGGCTTCACAACAATGGTTTTGTTGAAAACCTAACTGAAACTTGGTAAGAATGTTATACTCTAATATCTGCATATATCTTTGCCACCGCTGGAGGTGTATTTATTGACCGAAATTGTTCAGTTTTTTGTGTATGTGGGGACTTTGCTCAAAGGTATTATAGTCGTTCCTTTAAGTCTTTCAGGTACTATTCCAATTTCCATTGAACTGTTAATTCGGTTTATTAGGGGATCTGCCACTTCGTCATATGCCATTTTAATAACCTCTATTGTCACTTCATCATTATTAGGTAGTGTATCTACTATTGACATTTGCCATAAGAAAAATGCAAAGTCGAGTAATATTTGACAAGACAAAATCTCGAATAATTAAAAAATAATAAATAGTGAAACTGTTAGTAAACAAGATTATCGGACCAAGCTGGTTTATCGCGAAAAACGGAATCCTATTGGCTGACGTTTCGGGTGTTGCTTAGTAACTAATGTATAACTAATTTTGTCTTAATAAAACTTCCAGTCAGGGTGGGGAAAATTAAAACTGTACTTGAAAATAGAAATTTAAACTTGATAATATTAAAGTATACCTACATTGTATCTATATTTTTTACCTAAATCACCAACTTAAATAGCTATCGACACAAATTACTAGGGTAGGCCAAGAGAAATTGTAGGGTAATAAAACCTCTACCGCGATTATGTAAAAATAATGAGACGGTACCGCGTACCGCAGAGAGGAAAGCTTAACTTTAAGAACGCGCACTGATTTATTACGTTCCTGTTGTATAATATTAAAATTAAAATTAATTTATATTGCGATAATGGTAATGAATGATTTCCGGTTTGGTGAATTATGAGTATGGAAGACGGTTGTCGGTTGTATGTTAAAGGGACACTATACTGCATGAGGAGCTGTAATATATAAGCAGGTTAGTATTAGCATTGAATATTGTAACATTGCAGTAGTAGGTATTGCAAATACAGGGTGAATCAGAAAGCGTAGCTACCAACTGTGACTTTGAAAATACTTGCCCCACATTATTGGGGAAAATTTTCTGTAGCTATATTAAATCGACACGAAGAAACTGCATATTAAAAATATTTTCAGCTGCTAAATCGAGCAAGGAGCGCTACAATCAAGGAGCAGTAACGTGAATTCAATTTTTTCTAAAAGGAAAACACGAAATGAAGGTACATACATACTTTAAAATGTACCTATCTAAATCCAAAGAAAGCCCATCTAATTTCACATAAACATAAACTTCATCCATTAAAAGTTTGGAAATTCCTTATGGTAAGCTCATGACCAAAAATAGAAGGAAGAATATTTTTTTTCTTCTTTAAAATTGCACTTTCAACGATTTCTTTCATATTTATGATGGGTTTTAGTGGAACCTCGCACTTGGTATATCCATTTTATTCTAACGGTAAAGATGGTAGGAAAATATAAAAAATGCAAAAAACCAAAGGTCTCTAGCATTAGAGGAAACGGGGATATAAACAAAAATGTGATAAATAAACATTTTGCTGAGTTAGGAGTCCTGGCATTCTTGATTTCATTTTTTGAAGGATCTTAATGCTGATTCTTCTTTGTTTATTTTATTGATATTTAGTCTAATGTTTTGGATTTACCTTATTTTTGTTGGTCCCATTAGGCTTGCAGACCCTGTTGTCCATCGTGATGGTTTTCAAAATTGGGTTTTTACTGTTCCGTTGTGCGTGTTTTTGTGTTTAAAATCGTGTTTTATTTGTTTGTTTCGAGAAATACAATTTGACAACTGGTGAAATTCCTTCATACAATGTACATTTCAGGTTTACATTTATTAGGTAAGTAGTATACCTAAAAATATGCAGAAACTTGTGGTTTGCGATAAAATACGGTAATCATTCGTGTCGGGAGTTAAGAAATCGTTTTAAGCTTCTATCGTACTGTTGTTTGCATAACATATCTTTATACCAAAATTGTTGTTATTATATTATCCTGCAGTACTGCAACAAGTTTGCGACAAATTTTCAATGACCTTCTACTATTCTTGTACCTGAAGGGTCCATTGCCAAATAACAATACAGTGTTTAGTGTTTTTCTTTTGGTATTCCCCCTTTGGTCTGTTGTATTTCACAACTGGTTTCCAATCTGTCAAGGGGAGTTAGGTACCAAAAGAAAAATATCGTAAATAGCTACCTATTGATTTTTCTAGTTCCTTTTATATAAACCTGGCATTCTTTTGAGAATCGGGGGCAGGGGCTATCAATGTGGAGCTCATAATAAATACAGAATATGAATTGATTTCACATTTTTTGACGCATGCTGTATTTACCTATCAACAAAATTAGGCTAGTAATTATACTTATGGTTTTAAATAATAATTGAAAACAAACACGTACTTTTCTTGAGTATTTTTACAATTAAATATAAAATACAAGGTGATTATAAAATTATTATTAAAATCTTAACTGTAAGAATGTAAAATAACAAATAGTTTTTAAGTATTTATACCCCAACATGGAATGCATACTTGTTTGCATGTTAAATCCTATCTCTTGCTAAATATATTTCGTAAACTGATAAAAATAAAAAGTCGTTCTTGTTTGAATTAAAACTGGCCATAACACCACACATGTGCACTTTGACTTAACACATTGCATAAACAACCTTGCTCATTGTGATTAGACGATATTACTTTATTGTTCGTATTTTATGAACGTCTGGCGAAGTTTGCATTCTTTGCTCATCAGGTAATTGTTTTATATCAGTTATACGTTAACTGTGTTTCGTGTGATGATGTGCAGAACTTAGCAGTGTGGTTTACCTCAACAAAATTATCAAGTAGGTGGAGAGTTCAGGATGTATTTAATATTTAACAAAATTACGAAAATTTTTTTGCTTAAACATTGGAGTTCACCGGATTCATTATCACTTAACAGTGGCTTAACGGATAAAACATATCATGATAGTACCTAAAATCGACCATTGAAAATATTTTCATGCGCCCACTGCTTCATGAAATGCCCTATTCGGCAGTATTATGAATAGACATTTTTCTCAAAAAATCACGTAATAAAGACGCGTTAAAACGTATCTAGATCCAGGGCCCGTGCAATCGTAGCCAACCGGTGTAATTCTACATAAAATCCATGCATGAGAGATTTGTAAAATTTTCATGGTAAACTGCTGACCATAGGCATAACCCCGGCATAACCTCAAAGAATAAAAATTGCTGTAGCCTCTCTCTCTTTCTGGGTGGAAGAATTTTTTAACACGTAATATTTTATAAAGCGTTGAATATGCTTAAGTTCATTGAAAATTAAATTGTCATCGGTTCATTTCAAATTTCTAACTTGTTTTTGTAGAAACTAAATTTTCTAGAAAATTTCAAATAGAAAATTGTACTCATGATATTATAATCGTGAAAACGATAGAAAAACAAAGAGCATGTAAAAAATCAGAGGACTCTATCATATCTAGAAGCGAAATTGAGCTTATCAGGGGACCTAGCCGTAGTGAATTTTTTGAATTGATCACATTGCAGTTTAGTGTTGTTAGATTGTCAGTTATTATTATGTTTTGTGGCTATTAACGTGTCTTTGTAATTTATGACGTCTGTTGTTTATGTTTTTGTAACCTAAACAGTTTCCAGTCATGGCTTGCTTGATTTAATTTTTTTAAGGAACTTAAACGCCATATTTTGATTGTACCTTGTTTATTTTATTGATATTTACTATCTAGTCCAATGTTTTATTTTTACGTGCCAAAATAATCTGTATTAGATTGTAAAATCGTATTTTTGTTGTTCTTGCTGTTCTTCTTTTTTTAAATCGTGGGAGTAATATAATTAAATAAGAAGCTGTATTACTTCTATGTGATTATATTTATAATGCTAGCCTACTTTGCAAAATTAAAACAAAATTACCTCCCAGACACTTAATAATTGATGTCGTAATGAAAACAATTGATGTAAGTCAGAAAATTCAAATGTTATACTTATACCCGTCATCTGCGTTGATCTGTCAGCAGACCAACGACCCTTATACCATTTTACATCCGGCTCTATTTCGTTGTTTTATATAGGGTGTTAGTAAAAAAGTATCCTAAACTTTAAGGAGATACATTACTCATGAAAATAAGACAAAAAGTGTCCATAAACATATACTGAGAAATCCTTGCTAAGGGAACTGTAGTCCCTTGCGTTCATACATGGAAGGCCGTGGTTAATCGCTTTCCCTAACTTTTTTATGCAACATTCTTTTAAATTCTGATTGAAAATTATTAATTACTATAGCTCCCTACAGTACTCATGCTAGATTACGATAATTGTAACCGTTTTCGATAAAAACGCATTGAATATTGTTAGCCTTTAACTGACTGTAAAGAATTAAAAAACGGATTACAATTTTTAAGCATTTTTGTCAAAAACGGTTGCATTTTTGGTATTTTGTAGGATCTAATTTTAATTCGGAATTTAAAAAAATGGCGCGTAAAAATAGTTAGAGCAGCAATTAACGACAAACCCCCTGTAAAGACTCCTCTGAGCAACAATTTGAAATATTAATTTTTAAGGTTAAATTAGACATACCAAGATAAGTATACGTCCAAAATTTGATAATTATGTTCTTGGACGTTCTCCAGCCAACCCCCCGACAGTGTTGGGTAAGATCCGTTAAATAGGGATCTAGATACAGATACATTTAAAAAATAGGATCTTAATCCAGATCAAAGATCCAAGCCCAAATATAGATCTAGATCAAGATCCAAGATCTTTGAAAAAGTATCTAGATCATTTATAGATTCTTTCGCATTTTGTAATTTATGCTCAATTAGTTTGAAAAACGGGTGGGGGCCGTAATCCTAATCCCCTACGTTGCCTTTTAATGATAATGACTACTACATACTTTATGCTGCTTATATGCACTGTTTGTCGTATTTTGGTAGGCTTTACACGTTCCCAACGTTTGGTAATCGACAAGTAAAATAGAAATTATTACTTAATGAATTTTTAAAATTTCAGAAATAAAATCGTTAATTTATTGAATAGCGGATCTTTGGATCTAATGCTGAAAGATCTATAAAAATATGATATTAGATCCATATGGTGGATCTATATGCTACCCAACATAGGGAATGGGTTTTCGATATAAGTTTATAAAAAACTTTTTGCCTTGCTGTTGTTAGTACCTTACCTACTAAAGTCCGTTTTTTTTTAAAGATCCACCACCTGTTGATAGTGGTGCCGTCTAGACAAGACAAGACAAGACTTTACAAAGTCTTGTCTTGTCTTGAAATTTCTAGACAAGACTTGACTAAGTCTAAGTCTAGAATAGAAAGTTGTGTTATAGTCTTGTCTAGATATCAAGACTCTAGATTGTTTTCAAGACTCTAGATTAACTATAAGTGATATATTTTAAATGCGCGCGCAGGCGCATTCTGCGGGCCGGATAGCGCGTTTTCAAATTTTATATTGTTTTTTTATACCTTTACCTATCTATAGCTTTGGTTTTTGTTAACATAGATTTTTAAATGATTTTGTTTTGAATACTTAATATATATTAGTTTATCAAAGCTGCAGACCCGCAGTGTATTTTTTAATATTTTAATATAACAATTTCTCGAATTATAGAAATATTCAAATAATTAAAGATGTACGATGTGCCAACTATCAAAAAATGTATAGGTTAGCTCAGGATAGAGAAGGGTGGAGACGCGCGTCCATAACATAAATGATGATCATAGAAATATTGCTAGAATAGAAGTTTTGAAAATGGGAAAATAATTGAAATTATAATCTGTTGTATCTATCATTATTACATTATATTGATTTATGGAGTACGTAAGTAAGTATCGGTAAACCTTCTTAATCGTTTAATTTTTATTGAAACACACCATAACTTACCTACTAGTTAATCTAGAGTCTTGAAAATTGTCTAGACTTTTGTCACAAGTCTTGATCTAGAATAAGAAAGTCTTGTCTTGTCTAGAAATTTCAAGACAAGACTTTTGCCAGTCTTGTCTTGATAATCTAGACAAGACAAGACAAGAGTCTAGAAAGTCTAGATCTAGACGGCAACACTACCTGTTGATTTCAGTTGGTATAATAAAAAAATTGAAATTTTTAGTAATTTTTGTCACTATATGGTAACATTGATTCAAAGATCAATCAAAATGTTCTGTCAATTTATGCGTGCGCATCATTACATTTCAAATTTAAATTATTTAAAATGTTAATTAACACATAAAGAAGACTAGGTACTCTAATATAAATTTATTTTTATTGACGAAACCCCGATTTACAAAAACGATTCTGCTACTAAATCTTGGACTATTGACAATAACCTTCCCAAGAAAGATTAGAAATTAGGGAAAGCAGGTTTACAGTGCTCCATCCTGGGTGTGTTGAGGTTTCTTAGATGAATGTAGTTTGCTTTTAAGACCCACAAACAATGATCGGGATTATCACAAAACGATGAATAGTCAGCTATTTAAAGAGTGGATTAATCAATTAATTCCAGCACTACCATCTGATGGTTTTAAAACTGTTATTATTTTTTAAATGTCCCATGTCATTCTGTCCGTTTGGAGAGACCTCCAATACCTACATTATTCCAACAAAACTGCAATGGGACATTATTTAATAAAGTGTAACGTTCCATTTTAACTTACATGTTCAAAAGTTCAATTATGGCAGCTGATAAATAATTTAGGACAAATGGACAACTTTATGCTCAAAATATACCGCCAATCGTAACATATCAAGGTGAAGATTCGGATACAGATTCAATTTTGAACCATATCTCTCATATGATGATTCAAAATTTGAAACACCCCAATCTGATTCTGAAAACAATCCCAATTATTTTAATCCTGAATACATTTTTCTATTCTTACCTCGAATTATTTATATATTAATTATTATAAAACTATAATACTTCTTATTAAATCGAGCAAATTTACATAAACTCAGCATATATCCACATAAATCAAGAATATTTAACAAAATATCTGAAAATATTTCTTGTGAAAAGCACCTGTCAAAATTGACCATTAAATTTATTAGTCCTAACCCTACTTTAAACTTTACTAAAAAATTTCACCAGCAACGTTGCCAAACATACTTTCGAGAGAAATTGCGAGGTTGGTGGATCTTTAAAAAAAATAGACTGTACATGTATTTAAAGTTTAGGATACTTTTTCATTGACCCCTGTATAGGGGAAGCGTTTATATGGTATTTATGTATTTATGTTTTATTATTTTCAAATGTTGCTAACTGTCATACTTTTTTATATTCGTTGAAATAAATTTTTACCCAACAATGTAAAGGGTAGTTAACTTTTGATGAAATACCTCATAAATTGTTGAATATCTCGAAAACGTAATGTGCCGTTGTTTGATTTTAAATTATCGGAAAAATTGTTTGTCCATTAACTGATTCTGTAGCTTCAATAACAAGGTATATGAAACATGTTATTGAGTGGAGTGGAATATTTTGTTTACAAATTTCTTTATTAAATTTTAGCAAAATATGTAGCAATTTTTACGAACATAGATCAATCTTCTAATATTTTCTCACTTAAAGATGGATTAAAGCTACAACTCGAATCAAGTGTAGCAGAAAATTATGCGAAATATCTCTGCACGCAGATATTTCTTTAATTAGTATTAATTTAAAAATTATGCAAAATTTTTCTACTAAAATTAAAAACATTTACGTTCACAATCATCATTATAAAACTTTTTAGCGTATCACGCAGACTATCTTACAAAAAATAAACGTTTTTATTGTTTTGTACAAAATATTTAAACATATAAATGTTTTAAACTTCAATTTTAATTACTCATTTAATTAATTAATTCAGTTAATAACTGAATGTGTTTTTAGGATATGTTTATGCAGTGCAGTTAAAACGGTTGAAATGGTACTAACTCATATTTCAAAATGTTTTCCATTCCATTAGGAAGGAAAGCGATATCCTTTGGTAATTAAGGAAACAAGTGAAACTATTGTGTAGTTTAGTTTGTAGCCCGCAATTCTCTAGTTTAGCTTGTTTCCCTACTACATAATTTAATACATAAAATGTCTTAAATAATTCGATATCAAATAGTGCAGCGATGGTTTATACTAATTTCAAACGGTCCAAATTATTAAAGTTAGACTTTCGTGGAGTTTCTCATTGAAAATTTGATTTTATTTTGGTCCTATAGTATTACACCCTATCTAACGTGGTTTTCCCTGTATTACAATTTTAAACCAGAATCCCTGGGTTATGCTAACTTCAAACTGTTCTCTAGCTCAAATTGGTAAAGTTAGACATTAGGTTTCAGGTAGTTTCTTTTACAAAATTTTATTTTCTACAACTTTGGTTTTACAGTATGTTACCATTTCTGGCGGAGTTTTTTCTGTATTTCAATTTAAAACCTGCTGCTCATCTCGCGTGACGGTGATTCTCGAACTAGCTCCCTACTAAAGAGCGTATAACACTATTTATAGGAACAAGGTAATATTTAAAAAAAAGTTGCAATATAAGAATCATGCAACACATTTATCTTCAAACATATTCGATGCAAAAAAATGTTACGCTAAATAGTATGCGCTTTCTACGAAGTTCCTGTTTATCACATTTTACTCAAACATACTATACTTACGCTCTAAATCGAAGAATGTAAAAATCCAGAAAGCGAAGCCGTTTTCAGGTAAAATTGAAATAAAAAATTAACATTTTTTAAGTTTTTGTTTATTCTTAACAAATCAAACTACAAAAGAAACTTGACATATAGCGAAATTGAAACAAATCCTTAGCAAACCCTACAAAATTGTTACACTGAAATTTTTGGCAACATAATTGAAATTAATATAATGTCATCATTTATTTCTGTTATTGCTTCGTGAATCCGGGCAATATATGGAACTTATGTCCCTAAAGGATTACAGAGATAAATAGTTTACCATGTAGTACTATATCGATTGTCTTCGTTGTACTTGCGGATATCGCATACTTGAACTTTAAAAGTAAATTTCTAACAATCTTCACCCACTGTTCACTTTCACCTAATGCGTTAAAGTGAGATAACCCAATAGCTGGAACGTCGCGTCGTACAGGGTGAGATGAACTATAATGTCATCCACACCGGCAGACACAGTAAAATAAACCTTTACTTTTATGTATCCCCACAGTCAGAAAGCTATTGGCGTTAAGTCGGGAGATCGAGGTGGTCACGGTATTGGTTCAATTATACCGTCAACGGTTTCGCATTTGGGATTTTAGTAATCTTCATTTTTGTCTTATTTGTGGAACACACCCGAGGGCTGGAGACTGAATATTGATTAATCGTGTATGTTTTAGCAAGTATTTATTGGAAACCGTCACGTGGGTTTCTTATCGTTTTAATTTCTTACTGTCAAACCCATTCTTTGTAACACCTTCATACTTTTTATTATTTATTCACTTTCACATGGGATTTTGTTTTTGAGTAAAAGTGCACAGCTGCATTAAAATACTGCAAAAGAGTTAAAGGTTACCAAAATGCTTTCTAGCGAATAAATTATTTGTGTAGGTACTTAGAAGATTCATGCAGGTATATCATTCTAACTCACTAGTAATAATTAGTAAAAGTAACATTTCGTTGGTTTAGACCAGTGGTTCCCAAAGTGGGCAATAACGCCCCCTAGTGGGCGGTGGTATGATTCAGGGGGGCGAAAACAACCTCAGGGAATATTGGGGGGCGCTAAATACAATTACGTGGGCGGTGAAAAAATTTTACCAATAAGATAAAAATTTCTGGTATTTTTCTTTTAATATACTCGAAAGACGAGGAAGTAAAACAATGGTATTTTTAAAGAAGGATTACTTTCGCTACGATTTTGTTTTATTTATCAAGAAAAAAAAAGTATATTTTATTTGTGTTGAAAAAAAACTTTTCTGCAATTCGTGGCCAAGTTTTCGCAAGCAAATGCTGGGAGACACGTACACGTAACTAATACTTGCGAGTAATACTTGTCAAAAAATAAAAAACTGAAGCTTAAAAGTGTCTTATTTTTAAAGTAATAACAAGAAAATATGATATAATTATAATAAAGGAAAACAAACATTTAAAACTGAAAATCAAGAGTGGGTTTTCAGGGGGCGCTGAACATTTTACTTTCTGCAATGGTGGGCGATACGGTAAAAAAGTTTGGGAACCACTGGTTTAGACTTATAATGAACTGTAACTGTGAATATCTGTGAATGATGTTTTGATATATTTGACAAATTAATTGCTTTGATAAAACTTTCTTAGGTAGTCAAAAAAGTTGTGTAAATTTAAATAAATTATGATTTCTCAGGAAATAATTATTTTAAAGGAGTAAATAACTTTTGCTACGATCATTGCAGTAATATCTTTTAATTAGAGACCAAGTTCTTAAATCATTTATTAAATTATTTTAGTGCTATTCAAACTTTGTTTAGGTGCGGGAACGGTTTGGCAGAGGCCGCAGAGGGGCATTTGAACGCCGACTTAGGTATATTAAAGTGGTTTATTTTGTCAAAAACTTTGATTTCAGTCAAATGTATACATTGTGTAATGTAAAGTTTAGTAGAAAAACAATTTTCGTTACTTTTTATTATACCTATGTTATACCTATGTTTTTTTTCCTTGGAATTATGCTTTGATTAAATTTTGTAGACCAAAAGAAGAACATATTCGCACAATTTTTTACTAACACAAAACGTTTTTTAAAATAAATCACATGATTGCCCCGAACAAATCCTACTTCCAAATCTTTTTTTGATTTTTTCTGCCTTTGTTTTAAATTTAAAAATTTTGTTCCTATGTTTTTTTTATCTATAGGTACTTTCCAATTTGTCCCGGATTACTTTCCAGGATTATAGTTGTTTACATGCGTCTTAGTTTACTTTTTTTAAGAATCATGGCAGGCAACTCCATGATTCCATCCCACTATGTTTTTTTGAGGAATTATGCTTTGATTAAATTTTGTAGACCAAGAGAAGAACATACTCGCTCAATTTTATTAATAACACAAAACCTTTTTTAAATAAATGATTGCGCCGAACAAATCCTACTTCCAAATCTTTTTTTGATATTTTCTGCCTTTGTTTTTAATTTAAAAATTTTGTTACTATGTTTTTTTTTAATCTATAGGTACTTTCTAATTTGTCCCGGATTACTTTCCAGGATTATAGTTGTTTACATGCGTCTTAATTTACTTTTTTTTAAGAATCATGGCAGGCAACTCCATGATTCCATCCCCCTGTTTATTCCGGGTCAGCGCACTAAGCTCTAGTACACAGGTCTAACATGCCCCACCCTTGAACGCCCCCCTACAATTATATTAACGAGATGATCCCTCGTTGCTCCAAAATTTTTGAAAACCCTGACTACACAAGGAGGAATCGAACCCGTGTCGCCCCGGTGCCGTTATCCACACGATTCCGACCCCACACCAATTTACTTTTAAATTAGGCGATCATCATACAATTAAAATAATTAGTTAATAATAGTTAAATAAATAAAAGTTTAAATATCTAAGAACTTTATTAATAATTTATAAGATTATGCTAATTTTATTTTTCTTTCTTTGCAGGTAAGCAATTGTTTTCTTCAAGTTAGTCGTTTTTCAGTGCAGTACAACAGAGTAAGTGAAAATATAACCAAAATATCTCTTACTTTTCCACATTTCTCATTGTGCATCGTTGTTTTTCTATATACATTACATGAAATAATGCAAGGATTTAATTTTTTAATTCTTCTATACCTACAACATTGATCATTTCCGTTTCAAATGAATATTAACATGCGGTTATTGTATTTTTAGATATAAAAATCAAAAATTTTATAACATGATGTGTACATTTCCAATATAATTATGTTCAGAATATAAATATAAAATAAAAAAATAATAATGTTAAACATTAAAATTTTATTGACCGATGGAACAATTTTCTGTAAAGGGGTCTTACCTTTCTCGGGATTGCAAACTTTGTCTTATTTGAATATAAAACTTTATGGTAAATGTAACAAACTCAAATGGGAAGAATAAGAATGTTTAACGAAGAGACTTTTTCATGGCTAGAATATGGAGTATATTTATAAAGGCACAACTTTGTAGGGAAGTAACAATTTGCGTATAAGGGCCAGTTTCAGCCAAACCAAGATTTAAAGGGTTTAAACCAGAATTGAAAAAACCGGCCCTTTATAGTTGTTCCTAATTTCTTAAATGGCAGTCGCAGTTTTTTTCTTAACATCGTTGACATAAAAAACTAAACTGTAAAAAGGTAATGTTGTGAATTAAAAATGTATTAACATGAAACATTCCCTGAGCATCCTAACCAGCTGCTATATCCAATATGCTAATAAATTGCTATTATTTTACCGTCTAGACAGAGTCTATAAATTTACGTTTTATTTTCTTAACCCAAAGTTTCGTAATGGGTAGGTACCTATTAAACATTATAAAAAATGAAATACGATGATCATGTCCCAGATAACAATTAATCGAAAATTAGTTAAACAGACGTGCTGTACCAACCAGTTTAACTATTACGAAATTACAAGGGTCAAAATTTGAATGTAGGTCAATCACACAAGTAACTCTATTATGCTGTAATTTAATTTGGTATAAGTAATAACGTAAGTAGACGTGATTTGCAAATGTTATAGTAAACAATTTTAAGTCGTTATGATTCTTTAATTTTTGATTTAACAAAGACATAACCGATTTTTTACAGAAAATATTTTATTCTAAATTATAATTGAAGATGTCAGGGACATCTATAGCATAACTAGTATAACGATTTCGTTCAAACATCTATGTAACGCGTCGTGAACGTCGCGACGCTACCCTTAGTCGCAAACCAGTATTATGGCGCTCTATAAACAAATGTGCTACTGTTCTCTGTATTTTATTAAATATAACTAGAGCGATAGAAATGTTGCACTAATTTAACAAACAGTAAACTGTTGGAATTGAATCCTCAAATTCAAAGGAAAACTTCTTTTAACGTGTTCTAAATCTACATTTTGATTTTAATCCTCAGACCTCAGATACACTTAACAAAATTCCTTTTATATTTTTCAGAAGATAATATTTTAGAAATTAACTTCGTGACAACATCTCAAGAAATTTAAAATGAACGACATCTAATTAAAGGAAAATTAACGAATTATCTGATAATTAAATGTCACGTTATTTCGTTAACTTTTCTTTTATCCATTGGTTTTCCGCCGGTTTGTTAATCACTTTAATCTTCTTCTACATGAATTTTATATAAATACTAAAGTTATCTGAATTGAATCAAGGAAAGTTTATGATATTTATGCGGCTGTTTTCCACGTTTATCTGAAATTGGAAAATCGTGTAGCAGCATTTGAAGCTACTACTTATTTAACGATAAACGTAGTCGTGATTAATGCAGTTACGCCTTTTAGAATTTCAATCCATTGAAAGTAAATGCCATAAACGTTATATTTACATATAAATTGTAAACTCATTTCAATTGAGAATTACTAAATTGGCGAATAAATAAGAATATAGAATATTTCTGCTTTATAGCTTGCCTTATTGAAAGTTACCAAAACTTTTCGACGAGAACTTTGGGATTGTGATAATAAAAAATTAAATAAGGAACTGTTTAGATTTATTTATTTTTTTATTGCGTTTATCGGAGAAAAAAATTCGTTCCATCACCCCACAAATCCTGCTAAATGTTCAACAAGAAATAATTTCTCGATTTCAAAAATGTCAAGTAGTAAATGGGGCGACAGTTTCAGCATTTACTTTGAAAGAATTGTTAAATTTCAAAATGTGTATTTTTAATTATTCTTGTGTTTTTCTGAATAAAAATAGGTTGATATTGGGTCTACTGAACGCGCTTTTTCCTTCTATATCCAAATCTGTCAAAATATACAGGATGTTTATTTAAAATAACAAAGTTGCTGGCAATTTCGGATTTACCAGAAGTTATATAGGGTCGGTGCATAGATCAAAAAATGCCAATTTAAAAACTAAATCGAGGTGTCGAAGCGTTTTTGCGAAAAAACAGTAGCTACGGCTTTATCGAATTTATTCCTTTCATCATGAAGGCACTTGTATAGATACTTATAGTAGTTGATTCTTTAGATAAGAAAATTCGCAAAAATTCCTAGGGAATAAAATAAATTAGGGTTTCCATAGCAAGCAATAGAAGTTTTCCCTTCATTTTTTTTGATAATAAACAAACTTGATCAAAAATGAAAAATGAAAACAGCTTTATGGTCGAAACAAATTGCATGTTTAAGTAAACTTCGTTAATCCCTTGACAAAAATACCCTTAGTTCCCTTCGATCGTCTCAGGTAGAATCCTTGATTTCCTGAGTTTTGTTTGAGGAGAGAGAATGTGGACACATACTCTAGTCAAACTGACAGATATGAATATGTGAACCTCTTTTTCTCGCCAATAAACGGAGAAAGGCTGTTTCTGTCTATCATTTTTTTTAACACGGGCGTCACATCGGGTACTCTCACGGGTACTCTATTCATTACATCTTTACTTATAGTATCATGTTTACATCTGTTTCCACACACAGAAGTGTAAATATAGCTGAACAAAACTTTCTGGTTAGCTTTGAGGATTGAACTACATAATACAGTCTTTTATGCCCATGCTTGTATTGTCTCTGAATGCCTTTTAAAATTTTGAACAAAGCGCCTACAACCTATAGGAACATCGAGTCAAACGTGTCCGTACTCTGACCACAAAAAGATTACAAAAATTAAGGCACTAGGACTTTTAGTCTCTGGGATTAAACATTAAAACAGTCGTTTACTAACCCAATCTTCACCCAGCAGAAAGAGATTGCGAAATTTTAGGGTCTGAAAGTAGCTAATATACAGGCTGACTCAAAAGTAGTACACCAACAAGTCGTAGAGGAGATGATTGTGATTCCTCTCGTCAAAATAAAGAAAACAGTTTAAATGACCCATGGTCTGAAAACGGTTGGTTGCCGAGATATCAGCTGATAAACATGGAATAAAGAATAACTTAGTATTCCAGTATTCCTCTGGTTCCGTTTTTTTTTTAAGTTGTAACTTTTTTTTGTGCATTATTGTACATTATTCGAGAATTTCTCTTGTTAAATGTAACTCGATCGTGTATTCGTGTATTTTTCTCTTGGCAAATTTTGATAATAATTCTTTTAAAGTCAATTTCAAATTTATAAGGGCGGTGGTTAGTGCAGTCGTGAATTTCTTCGTTTAATCTTTATTCCCTATCTTGTTCTTCGCTATTACTTGCTGTTCCCTTACTTCAGGTGTATGATCTTGAAGTACTACATAAAGATTTGGAATTTAATATTTATTTATTTTATTTATTTATTTATTTATTTATTTATTTATTTATTTATTTATTTATTTATTTATTTAGGTATTTATTTATTTATTTATTTATTTATTTATTTATTTATTTATTTATTTATTTATTTATTTATTTATTTATTTATTTATTTATTTATTTATTTATTTATTTATTTATTTATTTATTTGTTTATTTATTTATTTATTTATTTATTTATTTATTTATTTATTTATTTATAGTTACATACAAGACATAAAAAACAATAGACAAACATACTCCGGTCACAAAAAAAGAGCTTGCGCGTGACCAGGTAAGAGAAAAAAAAAAAAAAGAAACTATAAAAAACAAGTAAAAAAATAAAAACAAATGAAAATAGAAGGAAAGGTAGTTATAGCATTAAACAAAGAAATTAAACATCATTCAAAAGTTTCAATTAGGTACGTAAAAATAATAATCCAATCCCCCTACTCTTATCCATTTTTTTATGTTGAATTTAAAGGAGTGTAATGATAAACTTGATTTAATTTCAGTTGGAATACAATTAAATAACTTGGGACATAAATAATAAGCATGCGTTTTTTCAAAAAAGTTTTTGAAGTTTTGGGAATGACTACTTTACCACTATCTTTACTTCTTGTTGCATAATCATGAGAAAGAGCATAACAATGTTGTTGATACTTAAGCCGGCGCTACACGATGCTACCAACGTTTGACTCCAATGTTGGCCTCCCAACCTTTGAGTCAAACGTTGGACAATTGGCATGGCGAGTTCCCTGCTACACGGTGGAACGAACGTTTGATCCAATGTACATTTGTTCCAACTACCCAACGTTGGCTATAGTTTGTGTATGAAGTCCTTAAATATGTTTAAATTTTAATTATTTATGAATTATTTAAAAAATGGAGGATGATGACTATGATGAGGATATTCTGGCTGCTGCCGCAACAGTAATGTTGTTGTCTTGTTGCAAGTTACAACTTGAAATGAATAAAAAAAGACATATAAAAAAAGGAGGTGGTGGATGGTGTCTCTTAATAGGAATAGAGAAAGGTACCTACCTACTTTTTCTATTACTTTTTATTACTATTTATTAAAATACATGCATATTTTAATTAAAATAAAAATAAATAAATAAAAAAAGTTTAAAAACATAGCTGTAGTCACAATGTCAACTATTCTGGGTTTAGACGGAATCGTGTAGCAGTGTGTCAAATGTCTTCCAATTGTACCGTCCAATAAAACAAAAACCCTTTGAAGCGGGTCAAAAGACCGACAACAGGCCGAACACCTTCCAGCACGAACGTTGGACGCTTTACACTGGATACTCGTAGCATCTCGTAGTTCGAGAATCGGCCACACGATTGCGTCCAACCATCAAGCGTCCAACGTTGGAGGGTGTTGGTAGCATCGTGTAGCGCCGGCTTTATATGAATAAACAACCAAAGACAGTAGATATAGTTGCCTAATTGAAAAGACATTTTAGTTTCTAAGAACAGTTGGTCGGTGGGGTAATTTATTATAGTCTTTATTACTAATTATAATCTTTAATATCTTTAATATAGCTTTGTTCCTATTAGGTAAAGCACTGGACCATAATGCATAGCAAATATCAGTCGGGTTAAAAAATTGTCCCTTGATTTTAGCCAAAAACATGTTATAATAATCCCGTTAATATTATATTATTCGTCAGATTGGACGTTTTATGAAGCATCTTGTAATTATTAATGCATTGTAAGTACAAACTAAATTTTATTTTCGTAAATCACAAGCTATAATATTTGAAGTTACAATACGAAAATGAAATTCGGTATATTATTTAAATCACCCGCGAAAAAGCTAAAGTTATTGAACGTCCCCGTTGCTGTTTCCGTCATTGATTAGAGTGGAACGCAGCTGAGCAAGCGCATTGTTTACTGTTTGGTTGAAATTAATTTAAAGATTTCGTATTATTATTTGCGTACGTTTTACCAGAAGTGATAAATAAGAGAGTTTTACATTATAAAAGACACAGAATACGCGATCATAACCCAGCTACAGATATCTTATGCAGCTTTCTTGTCGGTTGGAGTGGATACATAATATTTGAGGTTAGATTTATAAATGAAAAGAAATAGAAATTAGGTAAATAAAGTCGGTTTTATTCTTAATTTTTAGGAAAATGACGCATATGTCTCTTGCCCATTATTTACAATTAGTGGATCGATGTTGGCGTTCACAAGATGGCATAATAATTGCAAATTTGGTATCGCTCCGACACGATCATGTAATGAGCAAGAATTTGCAGGTAGAACAACCGGATATTATGGTTGAAAGATTCTTATCGACACCTTTCGACGAGGTGGTGGCATACCATTTAAAATGTTTGTGTTGTATTAATAATAAAAACTATCTGGAGGCTTACCATCATCAAAGTCTCTTAACACAGTGTTTAACAAAAATAATACAATCACAAAAAGAAGAAAATTGGTCACTGCCAGTTATGTACTCGGTATGCTTAGATTTACGCCTATTAGCACAGCGAGCGGAGAAGGATAGGATCGGGGTAAATGAAAAACCTGGGGAAATATTGGAGAAGGCAGCTGAATGTCTAATGGGATGTTTTCGAGTATGTGCTGCTGATAACAGATCTTCTGAAGAAGATACAAAAAGAATTGGAATGTTAACTTTAGTCAATCAGTTATTTAAAGTTTATTTTCGCATAAATAAGTTACATTTATGTAAACCATTAATTAGAGCCATTGAATCTTCTCCTTTTAAGGAAAGTTTTTCGTTAAGTCAACAAATTACTTATAGGTATTTTGTAGGACGAAAAGCCATGTTTGATAGTGATTATAAAGCTGCAGATCAATATTTAACATATGCCTTTGAAAACTGTCACAGATCTAGCAAAAAAAATAAGCGTTTAATATTAATTTATCTTGTACCTGTAAAAATGTTGTTGGGTTATATACCTAGTAAACAGGTACTAGAAAAATATGATATTTCCCAATTATGGGAACTAGTACAAGCTGTTTGTCAAGGTAATTTAAGATTGTTTGATGAAATTATGGAGAAACATGAAACATTTTTCATTAAATGTGGAATATACCTTATAGTTGAAAAATTAAAAATTGTTGCTTATAGAAATTTATTTAAGAAAGTTTATACTATTTTAAATACACATCAAATACCTGTGGAGTCATTACAGTCTGCTTTAGTGTATTTAGGACAAACTGATGTTGATTTAGATGAAACTGAATGCATTGTTGCAAATTTAATATTTGAAGGTAAAATTAAAGGATATATTTCCAGACAACATAGAAAAGTTGTTGTCAGTAAACAAAATCCATTTCCACCACTGACTAGTTTATCTTAGGGTTATTCACCTTCTTTTTATCAGTATGGTACAAGAGAAATATTTTTAAACATTCTAGATTTTGTATTTTTAAAGATTCAGATTTGTTTATTGCATTTTTAGCAATCATTCATTTAACTTTACATTTAATAAAATTATTATAAAACTAACTGTTTATAAATTCTGTATTCTTTATTAAAACTGTATGTTTGGTTTCACTGGTTGAGGTTTTCCTTCCTATTTTCTTGCTCGCTCATTACAGCAATCCATTTTTATACCTATCTGGTTGATATTATAGTTATTAGCTATAGTTATATTAGTAACATAAAGAGGAAAGTAAAGTGTGAATGTAGACCCGACATAATATCCCTTTACTGACAAAAATTTTGTAAATTCCTGTCCCAATAATTTCCATTTACCATGCAATTTTGTAATTATAAAAGGTAACACCATGTACCTACAATTATAAAGGAGGATAAATATGTCTGAGAGTAAAAATTGTGTAGTCAATGTTATGACAAATTAAAAGTACCCAATACTAACATTTAGACACGTCACCTGACCTTCCAGGAGGGTTGTATCAGGTGACCCTCGTGGAGGGCACCGATTGAACTGTTTTGTTTGTGATTTGTCTGGACCAGGGTCAGCTGATATGTTAGGTTGTTTGTACAGCATCAAAGATATAATAACCTCTTTATTATTAAATATAATAAGCTGACAGTCAGGTGTTTTGTGGCACAGCATCCAAGAAGGTATGGTGCCCCCTCACCAGAATTCTTCATTGACAGAATGAAGGAAAATAAAATGATCAATATAAAGTACAATTAAGGTCAAAGGTTTTTACTAGCCCTATGGTCTTCAGAAGATTCGGCGTGCAACTTTTTAAAATTCTTGTTTAACAAGCTAAATGTGTATGAATCTGAATTTTTTCTACAAGCTGTTGTCCATACCTTTTTGGATTGTGCACTTTCAAAAATTTAGAATTTAGGTTTCTTTGCGTCCCTCTGTCTAGTATGTTCAATTATCATAAATAGAGTTTTAAAGGATAAATGTATAACAATTGCGTAGTACCTACGTTCATTTGAAAATATTACGACTAATCACCCAGAAAAATTAATTTACACTGTAGAGCAATAAATTGTTAACTCCTTTACAAATTTTACTAGTGAAGAGGTAGGTATAGGTATGTACATAACGGAATTCCAGGGCACCAAAAAATTCAAGGTATTTCCAGGGCCTTAAGGTACCATAGAAGTTTAAATTGAAATTTGAACTGCCACGCAATTTCCAAGAATTCCAGGATGTTAGAATGTCAATTAAAGAGCATTTGCGTTCTTCCTGTTTTGGCTGATTTGCGATTTTGCCATTAGGTATTTGAATATGCATATAAATAATGGCAAAATATTTTTAAATCGAATGCATGATCATTTCCTGTGTTCGACTTTGAGACTGCATACCTACCCGTTACTTTTTTTTTACTACCCACTCGCACAGTGATGCAATAATTATAATGCTCGCTAAAAATGTAAAATTATATTTTATTTCACAGGCATGTTTAACCTTATCTATTAGCCCGCTTTTTGTTTTGTTGATTTTGTTTGTAAGTATATGGTTGATGCATTAATTCAAAAATTAAATATTTGGATACACTATTTTTTAATATAGGTATAAGCTTGGCAAGAATAGGAACAGAGAACGCATTCGAAGCAAACGGGATGTAGGTAGGTACTACTCTACGAACGGACTGTGCTGTATTCCAAGATGAACTTTTTACACAAAATACAATTATTTTAAAATAATCGTTTATATTATCACCGAAGCAAAATGAACCAATGGAGCATTTTATTATTTTTTTATTTATTCATTATGTTTGATAATTTTATAAATCATTACAAATCAGACTGGGATTAACTACGATAGATAAATACGTAAATCATAGAACTTTTGTTGGTATCCATTTCAAATCATAAGAATGTAAAAGCAACCCCGGAAACAAAAACTTGTCAGTAGAGCACACACATCCTATTTACTGACACTTCAAGCGCGTCGTTGCCTTAACGATATTGTTATTGCTGCAGAATTCAATTTTCTACAGAAATTTATTAGTTATTAACTTCGCTAACAACCCCTTGGAACTGTTAGATTATAGAAAGATAAATGAAATAGAAATTTAAAAAGGAAATATTGTCAGGGAAGCACATTATTCTGTACCGTTATCTATTTCAGACAAAAAGGAAAATGCCTACATTACTTTTCAGTAATGGATTAACGTGTTTGTTTTAATAATTGGCTAACATTTCTTTAATGTGATAAAAAGAAATTTTATTTCCTTTGCTGTAATAACTATTACTGGTTATTGCTCTGCCATTACATTTTGGTTATCTGTTCTATGAAAAATTTCACTGAAATGATCCAAAACCCCCGTTTCTTGTGGTTCTTAGTGATTTACTGTCATTCCGTGTCTAACGTTCTGGATCATATCCTGAATTTTCAGATATTTTCTTAAGTGTAAGAGGTAATTCAGGAAGGTCTTTATAATAGCTTGATACAATAATATTCAAAATCCTGATATATCACAGCATTTAAAAACACAAATCTAGGGCATGGATTTTTTTAATTCGGTCCATTATAGGCTTTTATTAAATATCATTTTATGTACCTACATATCAAATGTCCACATTTTATCAATTTATAGAGACTCGTACTTTTTTCTATTTAAACTTGGTGTGTTTGTACAGATATGATCGGTTTTATTTTTTTGACTTTTCAATACTAAAAATATAATTATTTCCCTTTGAACTTTGGTATACTCAACACGACTCAACATGTCAATAGAAATAATGAACGTAGGTACCTTGGAATACACTTTTGTAAAAACATTTCTTATTTTTGTGAAACTTCAATGCTATACGTGTTCTGAGGTGAAATCAAGTAAATGATTGTTAAATCATGTAATCTTTTTTTTTGCTTTCTTTTGGTAACCTAGAATGGCGACTATATGAACAGGATCCACTTGTGAACAAATTTTTACAGGAATTGGCAACTTTACAAATCTTAATTGAGTCGTATATGACATGATAGGAAGCTGGAAGCAAACATTAATCAATATTTAGTCTTCTTACTCTTCTGAGCAAGTTCTGTGTTCTCATCCGGATTACTTGTAAAATCACAGACAAGCTGACAGTGTCTGTAGTTTGACGATAATGCCAAGTCAATGAATGAAGTTTGTTATTACTTATTTACTTACTTACTACTTACTTAATTACGTTATACGTATTTCGCTAAAATGATTGAATGCTGAATGTTTGAAAGACGGATGATGTTGAGAAGGTAGGTATTCATATTCCTCTTCATTATCACACTGAATATAAACGAAACCTTTTGTGTACTAAAAGTTAATTTCCCATGATTTGTAAAACAGTCACCCGCATCAAGTCCTAATTTACACACCTTCGTTATCTGTAAATGGGTAAAACCGAATAAATGTAAAGAAAAGGGTGAATAAAGGTATTCCGGAAATACACAAGCCTGTTCATTGTGTACATCTAAACGGGTGCTTATTTTAACAGCAAGAACGCAGTTTTTATAATTACTTTGGTGATAAATACATTTGAGGCGCGTTAGGGAATTGTGTCTCCCCGTTTTTGTATTATTTTATGAAGTTAAAAATACATCCAATTCCCTTAACCAATTTTCAATATTAAATATGTGAAGTTTATACTGACAAATTGTTGATTTTCAGACTGTAAATAATTATTTGCAATTACATAATTATGCTTTTTGAGATTGCATGCAATTAAAAGTAGACATCAGAACAACTCTAATTATATAGCCATTGCATTGTAGCAAATTGCGTAATTATCAAGACTAATTTCCGTTTAAATGTCTCGGTATTGAAAATCGTTTAACGAAAGTTCTTATTGCTGAAAGCGTACACGTATATACCTAGTACTTTAAAAACCTCGCAATGGACAAAAATCTGAATTGAGACCGTCCGAAGTAATATTCAACTTTAAAACTCCAAGTTATCGAGAAACGCTTATCTGAATACGTATGGAAAAGTACATTTAACATTTTTCCGTTACCTCTTACTCCGATAACAGACTTTTATTTCCAGTTTATTGTCTCCATTTCCAAGTGATAACATTTCTTTAACGTTTACTAACGACATCAACTTATAATTCTGCAAAGATTTCAGGTAGGTAACAAAAGAATATTTAATATTATATAATATAAAAATTTCTTTTTTCTGGTGCTTTCGGCTACAATCTATTTCAAGCGAATGATGTTAAATAAAATTGTAAACTCGATTGGCATCCGATTACTTTTATAACAGCACTCAGATCTCAAGTCTTTGTGATTTTAGCCACGTTTAAATTCTGATCACGAACAAACATAATTGATATTATTCTGCACCATCGAATTTTACTACCTAATGTAGTTACGGCAAAACAAATTGCTTTGGGACGGTTACATGGTGGAAAATATTCACTGCCTAGTTTTAAATTGCTGCAGCCAGCGCAGATTTACTTTATGATTATTAATGGTAGAACTTAAAAGTTTCTATTCTAACGTATACTATAAAAATTTAGAAATCATTCATATAAAAAAATTCAATTCTCACTTTTCTGAGACGTTTAAAATCCAAGAAGAAATATTTGTGTGGTTATCATAAATCGAATTCCTAAACCAGAGAAACGCGAATTTAGTACTTCTTGTTTATTGATTATATTGAGACAGTTGTGGGTAATTTATAGGTCGTTCAGTTAATGTAGTTAAATCCTACTAAACATGTGATAGAACGATTATCATGTCTATTATGGCCGAGGAGTTTAATAATTCGATGCTTTAATAAAGAGATATTGCTGTTGCGCTTAACTATTCGTGCGGTATGAAATAATTCGGTATGAAATAATTAAATGGTGTAGTACACCAGAATTGATTTTTAGTATTCGCCTAATTTGAATTGTACCTAATATTAAAATACCTGCTTGTCCACTAGAAATATTTCTAAATGCGTAGTTTATGGATAAAAAGATCTGAAACTTATATTTGTTTCCAAAAGTAGATTATTATTTTACGTAAACAAGGGATGTATTATTTATATTCATGTAGCAAGACATTTCAAATTGGTTTGGACTTCAAGTGTAAGGAGGTATTATACTAAAAAGTTAAAAAGACATCAAAATAATGAAAATGTTCTTTACTTATTTTTTTTTTTTTTACATATATTTGTATTTGCAATCTGTTATGAATAACAATAAGCAAATCAGATTAGGGTAATGACAATTACGGTGGTAAATTACATGTGGAGTAAACGCCCATTGCCGTTTCTCCATTATGCGTTTTCTTACAGTTATTTGTATGTATTAGGTACTAGGCTATTTTAAAATCGGTGAGGAAGGTCCAATGGTTTGAAGCGTTTCAGTCTAGGTACTTGGACACTATTGTCAAGTAGAGTCAATGCAAGATGATTGGAATGCCTTTCCAATCGCTGAAGATATTTGTCACTGCACTTCACTATTTCTTCTTTAACTGTTTTCACATTCAGGTCTTCACGTATTTCTTTGTTAGGTATGTAAAAGGGGGCGTTAGTGATTATACGAAGTATCTTCGATTGAAAACGTTCCAGTATTTCAATGTTGGAGTTCGACGCAGTGCCCCAGAGCTGAATTCCATAGCTCCATATTGGTTTTATTACAGTTTTGTAAATCAGAAGTTTATTGGACAGCGATAACTTTGAGTTGCGGCCTAGTAGCCAGTAGTAATTTTTTAGTTTTAAATTAAGGTGTTTTCTCTTAGTCCATATATGAGTTCTCCATGTTAGGGTTTTATCAAGGTGCATGCCCAAGTGTTCTTTACTTATATCTAATTTCTTCCACAAAACGAATAATCAAAAATGAAATCACTCCTGATTATGGAATAGGATAGGATATATGATAAAATTATATTGACATTTGTGACTGTCTGTGAACTTTAATAACAAAGATGGAAACAAAATACAGTATGTTGTTATAAAGAGCAGTCATAGTGGGTGGATATTTACAAAACATGTGACTATTTTATTAGAGGGTACGTAGGTACGTGACCTACATGTTATTGAAGTACAAAACTAAGTAATTATCAGGGGCGGCTGGTCCCAAGGGGCATATGGGCATGTGCCCGCAAGAAAAAATGGAAATCTTTTAAATCATAGTACTACTCTACCTCTAGTATAGGTTTCAATTAAATTTTAAAATATCCTTCATCCAATGTAGAGTATTAACAATTTACATCTTCGAAATAATATACTTCCATGTTGTCATAGCGCGCTATAGCATGAAACGGGCATAGCTTTATTGTGACCATTACAACGTGTTCAATTTGTATAGTACATGTCAAATTTACAAGGAGTTTTAATTAAGAAACTGAACACGCTTCCCGACAGACCTCGTCAATTTTCGGCAACAAAGATAAGCTCGAAGTGTGCCACGTGCTCTTAATAAAGCTGTTCGCCGGGTTGATTTTAACAAAATTGATGGAACCACAAATTACTGAACTCTGAAAGTGAACGTTTCATGAATATTTTCTTAAATTATAGCTTGGCTGTTACAAACTGTAATTTTTCATTGTAAAAATTTTGACATTTTCAGGTTTTTTAATTTTATCCCAAACCTTGCCAGAAAAAAATTTCGCCTGTGGCGGCATTTTTACTTCCTTCACTTAACTTTTACTATGCCCCCCAAATATTTTAGTCACAGCCCGCCACTAGTAATTATCGAAAAATCCGGTTTGTAATGTACTCCCTAAGCATAGAATGTAAGTAGGTATTTTGCTGTTTACTGCCAGTCAAGCTGTTTTTATTGCATATTGATTGTTGTGTGAAGTATTTTGTTATTATCGTAGAAAAATTATAGTTTGCAACTCCCAGGAATTCATAATTTTTTCACTAATATGTTCTCGGCACTACAGGAACCTCGTACTCGTGCGAAAATGAGCTTCATTCTACATTCATTACATAACATACTATATTTCGGAATGTAATTTATTTCTTCATTATGGTCCTACAATATGACAAGGTAAATTGAATACATGGGCAAAAAAAGTCATTAATAATATTAATTAACTTACAAAAAGTGAGTTGGCGGAGTAAAAGCAAATTTGGAGAAATGTAAATGCGTTGAACACAAATTCACAGTTTAAAATGTTCAAAATATTTCTACCCTTAATACAACATGTTTTCAGGATGCATTTGATGATACTCATAGAAATTTAAAAAGTTTCTGAAACTGCGGAGTCTCCGCATTTAAACATAAGTAATGTAATTCGTATGTCGTATACTCTAAATACATTAAATTTGTTAAATCGTAATCCACATTATTCTGTGTCGATTTTAAATTATGTAATCCAGGTCTTTTAATGATCTACTATGAATCTTACGTCTGTTAATATACAATTGTGTTAATTAAAAGAATATAATATCTTGAACTATATGTTGATGGGTTTGCTATAGAATATGTCATTATAATGCAGTTAACTTAGAAACGGGTCCATGGTATTATTGCGGAACCTGTCGGCATTGATTTTATGACAGAAACTATGGAACCAAACGTTTAACAGAAATTCTGTAAATAAAGAGAATTCTTGATGTTCCCCTATTTTCTGAATTTGCGTGGTAAGATAGGTAGGTAATAAACATACATCGCCTGAAAATAATTTTCTCTCTAACACATCCGTACGACGCCGACGCTTCTATTTTTATTCAAAGTCTTAAAAATTTGATCAAACTACCTAACCATAAGTTTACAATTTTATTACTTTGGTAATTCATGTTATCCGTAATTTCTTAAGAAAAAATTAATATCCGATTCTGCTTCTTACATAATACAAGTAGCAAGCTTGAAAACATGTGAGTGTGATTGATTCTAATAAAACGGTTAAAGAAAAAAGAAAAGTCAATTTACTTCAATAAAAGATTCAATTAACACTTGATGATTGGATTCGTTAAGTAGTAGCCGTATTTGTGATGCCTATTTCAGCAACATTTTACTTATAGCTGACAGTATAAGTTTTTACATCGGACATACACATATATACCGGGTGTCCGAGATAAGATGATGTACCTAGGTGGGTACATGGACATGGGGGAAAAGTTGACTATCGTCGGTAGGTATCTCTGAAAATAATTGGTTCCAAAAATTTTAATTCGGCTTATGTAAGGATACCGAGTTTCAATTGCATAACCTGAATAATAAAAGACCTATTCCAGATCTTCAAAAAAAATCCAGTTTTTTCAGGATATTTTAAAAGTGCTTGCAGATATCTTGAAAATGGATATCTTTTTGTAAGAGACATACATTTGTGCAACTTTTCTCTAATTTAACAGACTTAGGCCCGGTTTTACAATACTAGTATATACCTGGAATAAGCTATACCTTCGACAGTTGCCATGGTTACAATTCTTTTAACAATTGTAACCATGACAATTGTCGGGGGTAAGTATAACTTAATACTTGTATTGTAAAACCGGCCCTTAGTATCTCTTGGTAACCGAGATTCCCATGTACATCATCTTATCTTGGACACCCTGTATAATTAATCAGCGTTTATTTTGATTTAAGAAATAGTAGATATTTATTGCACAATGGTATAAAATGAAGTTTTATTATATAAAGTGTTTTCAACAACTTTTAAAGTTGCCTATTTTGTTCATGTTTTGTTGGTTATAGGTAGGAGTTCGCTTAACAAATACATGCCAACCAGAAATTTATTTCATGTTTATTGAAATATCAGATAAAGTGGTACTTTAATATTAAAATTTGAATAGAAAAAATACAAGTTTATCAGTAGGTACGCGGTGAAAAAAAAAATTAATTAAGAAACGTAAATAAAGCTTTGCGTATTACTACATAACGTCAAGCTTGTCCTTTACAGTAAATTAATTGAAAATTTGAAACTATATAAACCCGGATATAATTTTAGTTAGTTCAAAGCACAGTACTTAAAGTGTCCAAAAACTTTTTTAATCGAACGAACAAGTTTTATCAATTAGTAGCAATTTGTAAATAACTCTTATTTATTAAAGCAAAATTCTTACTTCATTTGTTTACAAGCAACTACCTAGAAAAGCTTTTAATAGAAGCACCAAGTACCCTTTAATGCTTGGGTCGGCTCATCTTTTTCTGGGCCCCGACCAGTCATTAGTGGAGTGCCGCAGGGCTCATTCGCCCTTTGCCTTCATATTTACATCTCCTTCGCCAATAAATTACGTGTCAACGAGGTTAAACGATAATACAAATACACACTAGGGTATTTTAGAACAGAATTAGTGGTATATTTGTTAACAGATTCGATATGCAATATATTATAATATTACGACAGATAACAGTATACGTACTATTATTTTAGGGCTTGCTGATTTCTAGGTGCTTAGATTAAAGTCAAGTTGGATTTAACTTTAAGATAAATTCTCACCAAATGTGATATACTTATTTAATTTAAATAAGTAGCACAACTTTTTCAAGTTAAACGGATGTGTCCTTAAAAATGGTAGAAAAAAAGCACGCTTCAATATTCTGCTTCAAATTCCGAGTAAAAATTGATATGGTATGTTGCGCTTGTCTTGCTAGTTTCGGAGTTCTTCTTCGTCAAAAATTGAGATTTAACTTTCTAATGCTTTGGAACAATCTGGAAAAATGATTAATCTCACGTTGGTTATTAATAAAGTAACTTCTTAACAAGTTTTGATTTCCGTGGTTAGCGCTATTGCCGAGGGTATCGCCTGTACTGAGATAATCCTTTGCTTCATTCCTAACGCTAATAATAGCCTAGTAGCTATTTTCTCCTAACCAGGAATAAAGTAGGTATCAGTTTATGTATCTGACTTTTGACACGTGGACGGTATTCTTTAGGGAATAAAGTTGACAAAACTCTCTAGGGAAAAGTAAAGGACTTGTTTTCTTATAGCAATAGAAATTTAGATTTACATTTGTCATGATAAACAATTTTAATTCCGTGAGAGCAAATGATATACAACTGTGACATTGAAAATCCTAATCAAAAACATTTTACAATTTACAGTCGGGAGGAAAATTTTATATGCACTTCTAGAGTAAATTTCGTTAATCCCTTGACTGAAAATGCCCTGGCCTCCCTTCGGTCGCCTCAAGCATTATTTTTAGTCTCAGACAATAAAACAGCGGTTTTTCCTTTTGATACGTAACTAACTATTAATATTTTGAAACACTGTTTTATTAGCAAGCAATTGCGAAAATATGACCACGTCCATTTGGTTCATATTATTACACTTACTAAAGTTGTTTAGGAAACAAGTTGATAATATCCTATAATTATACTTATTCAGTTAGATAAAACAATTATTATATATATATAAATATTGGTTGGTTAGAAAACACTGGTGTAAGTTTGGAAAGTTTATTAACAATATTTATGGATGTGAAGATATTGCAAATTAAATAAATTGGGGGTAATATATGAAGTACCTACTAGGATATATTTTGTAATGTGAAACTCCCTACTATTGCGGTAATAATAAATTAGCTAACAACGGCACAAAATAAATCAAAGCTATGCAATCTGTACACCTGCATTGCTGCCAGGTAATCTATTTGATAATTACTGTTTTATGTAGACACTTAAACTTACTATAATCAACAAATTTAGTAAAGTGTATTAGAGTCGTTCATGCATTGTGAAGATTAATTGCATATCATGTGATTATGAAACGAGATAGGTTTATCTCAATGTGGAAATACATTAGTTAGATACCTATAAACACTAAATCTTCTGTGTTAGCAATATCCTAATGCGCAAAAAGCTCCATTTTCGACTGACAATTTTATTTATTTAAAAGAAATTTGTAGAAAGTCATCGACCAAAATCAAACTTTTAAAAATTAATTAGATATAATAGAGGTGTGCAATTGGTAGAATCAAGGAGATAGATAGTCTATTCACCTATTTATATTTAGATGGAAAAAGAGAGAAATAAGAGAGTAGTATATTCCAAGTTGGATTCGAATTTTATAGCACGCAAATTGGGTTTAACTTATTTTTGCTACACATCTGTCTACATGAACCTACATATTTTTATTCTTCCATGTATAATTTATCCAAAAAGTTGGTAAGGCGAAGAAAGATGAAACTAAAAAAATAAGACTAATGGTTACTCCACAAATAACAAAAGAACTTCTAGAAGAATTTTCACATAATAAAGCTTTAACTGCGGAAGAATCGTTGATAAATGATATTATTATCTTAAATAATTTTATTATTGTACAGCGTACAGAAAATTTAAATAATAATGTATAAGTTTAAGTTATGTCACACAATTTACATAAAAGTATACATACTTTATCATTGTTGTAGACTAACATGTTTTTGTAAATATCAGGAAAACAATAGATGTCTTCGAAAGGATGGACCAAATCGAGATAACACGCAGCCGCGTCGTTTATGAGGCGTCGGAAGCACTGGGACGCCTGCCCCAGTCCGTGTAACGCGCGTCCTCCGGTTGGTCCGCGAAAAAGATAATCCGGAGAAAATCGAAAGTTACGGACACTTCCATAAACATGTAGTTAAAATAAAAGTTGTGATTTTTAATGCACCCTAAACTCTAACACTACAGTGTAAGCAAACGTATATGGTGTAATTCCTGTAAACGCTAAAGATTTTGTACGACTTCGTGAATGTGTGTTATATAAAATTTTGTATCTTAATTAGATATTGAAAATTTTTAGCATTAATGTGGCGGCGCCTGTAATTAAGAAATTACAAAATTGTTCGGTAAAGGGTTAATTATAATAGGTAAGTGTTTTCAGTTTGAAATTTGTTGCTTGTTACAAGCCTTCCTTTATATTACATCGTTTTAAAAAAGGATGTGGTTCAAATGCATCAACTGTGATGATAACATATGATAAAGAACATTAGCTAACCCTTATAGTGAACCTTAACATGTGATATCTTTTAAATTTTCCTGATCATTAGTTCTTAAGCGAGGGTAGGACTAACACAGTGAAACTCAGCCATTCTTCTTTTTTCGTGAAGAAATACAACTTGTACTTTTGAATTTAAAATCTGCTCTTAACCAAATATTTAGAATAACTTTTATAGGTGGCTACTTAACTTTTTATTATACTTGTAGTCATTTCCTCTGTTTAAAATTCATGGTATTCAATTAGTTCCGTCTGTATTCCGATTCCAATTTTGATTGGGAATTCATTATTTTCCAACGTTAAGAATATTTAGATATATTTGAGGAAAACTTTCAACTCGCTGATTAATTACTCTTCTGCTCAATTAGTTAACTGAGAACTACTTACATTTAACTTCCTTTGAAGTTGCGGTGTATCATATTACTGCAGTATACTTGAAAAGCAGAAATTCAAAGGATTCTTGTAATTGATGAAGAAATATAAACTGGCAAAATACGCAAATTTTTGACTTACATCTTATCTCTGATTACGCTCAAGAAAATACAGAGGTTTTCTAATTAGGTAGTTGTTGGCTTTCATGAAAGCTAGTACGAAAAATTCTAACTGAATTTACCTAAAGAAGAGTCCGTTTTAGATCTTTTCAGATAGCAGGTTTCTCAGATGCGGTTTAATTAATTGTGAGTTGATCGTTAGGAGGAGGCCTACTTTCATGTTGTATAATTCGCCGTTTAAGTAAAAGCCGAACCATCACGTTTGCAACATTATTACACATAACAATAAATACTTGTAAATATTTTAATTGTTTGTACTGAAAAGATATCAACAAAGTTTACGTAGAATTTATAAGATTTTTAACCCATCTTCATGTTCTAGAAATGTTGTGATTATCTCAACCAACTTTATTTAAATCATATTCATGTGAAAATAAAATATTAATTGAAAAATCAAACTATTACTAACTGCTGTACGAACAATAAATTATTTTCATAACATTTACTAATTGAATTGGATTGCTATGTACTTGGATTTTATTAAACACAGAATACAGCAGTTTCTGTCGAAACCAACGGCTTTGTACCCTCATAATTAAATTTGCAGCACATCGTCAATTGCAAACGGTCACTTATTCAATTTAATTTTATACTATTATTTCGTTTCAGTCTTAACAAAAGGAATGTTTAATTTTAACTAAAATGAACAGATATGTTCGTTCGTCTGACATTTGTTATTATTTTAAAGGTTAATACAGGCAACGAATTCTTATAAAACTAGGACAATTTTCTGTTAAATTTTTATACCTTAGGTGCTGATAACAAATAAGTAAACATTGTGACAAACCAGGGCCGTATTTAAAAAGTTGATGATTTAAAAAAGTCTTGATTATAGTTTGTTGTTTAAAGTTTTATGATAGAAATTAAATATTTTGGAATCATTTGAAATATACAAACACACAAACATACAAGCCAAGCCAAGCGTCTTAAATGGAATCAAGTAGTTGTTGTATTATAAATCATGATTCATTTGTTATTATAAAAACTTATACCTATGCTTTTCACAATTGAAATCGATATTTTATTTAATATTATTTATATGAAATTATTTTCAGATATTTTCGGAATCTGATCCGATAATTCCAGTGCGTTGATGGCACATTACACACATTACTCAGCGCTAGTTTACATAACTTTGCCCCAATTTAATCGCCTTCCACTCTCTTAGGGTAAATCCCTATAGCCTACAGTGAGATTCGAATTTGTTACATCCTATGTACCTAAATTTCGTAACATTGGGAGAATAGAAACGTCTTCAGACTAATTACACTTGTAGGTTGTTAAACTGACAGAGTTTGATTAAAAAAACATTAACTAAATATATTAGTTAACTCAGAAATTCATTAATTATCACTAGTAACTAAAACAGTTTCAAATATTTTAATAAGAATGCAAGTTACATGAAATTCGTAGATTCCAATTAAAACTTGCATTGCGATTTAATTATCAGAAAGACATCCATAGCAAATTAAATTGAACTAAGACGTTGCAGAAGCAGAAAACAAGTCTTTTGTGTTTCCTTTATTTATTCATAAATTGCTACTTATTTTAACATTTGTACGTTGGAGACAAAAGCATGGTTGTTTGAGTTTATAAAATACTGTCAAGCAACCCTCTATATCCGAAAGCTGTACCTCTCCTAAGTTACTGGGATGGAAAATTAATCACTAACTTGGTTCCTGGTATATAATATGTATATTCATTTTACTCTTAACATACTGTTCCTATTACTAAAATAGAAGATCTATTTTTAGTTATATATTATTACTACAGGGTAATCTAAAATAAACCCTCTCAGGTCATTCCATGTAAGCTAAATGAAACCACAGATACTTAATTTTATTATAAGTTTATTTTAGATTATATGCAATAATGTTCAACTGCCTTAAATAAACAGTTGTTATTAAATTTATTGTTGATAGCGTTGCTAGGGGGTTGACTTTTAATAACATGCAAATTCGTATTCTACCTCTACTGGCATATCAATCGGCAATGGGTAAACATTTCAGTATTTTGACTGTCCTGCTGTGTGACTGTTAATACTATGTGCCTGATTAATTCGGAGTGCTGTTCCAGTTGAGCTGTTTAAATTCGCTTCGGGCTTACATAAATTCTATAGTTGTTGAGTGTATACTTGCATTAAAACTCTCCAGCAGAAATTATCTTCTCATAGGCACATGCTCCATATGTGAGTGATAACTGATAGTTAAACATTTATAAAAACTGGGACACATAAATCTTTTGAGTTTAAAAATTCACTGGTAGAAGGATAAAAATTAAAAGCAGAGGTCGAAGGTGAATCATAACAGTATTAAATGGAAAGACTCTTTTTATCAAGTAATAATTACATGGCAAATTAATGGTTAAGGTGTACTTACTTTTAAATGTACCTATGTGTTTACGTTTTCTCTTGCGGCTGTAATTTTAATAATATTCTGTAATTTTAGTAGAAAAAGTCGCTTTATAGGACTGATAAACTGTTAAATGTGGTATTTAGCTGTTTATAATTCAGTTTAGGACGTGATTCTGAATGGCAAGTCTCTTGATAGATTCTGAAATTAAGTTATTGCCCGTCTAGTCAAGTTAGTAGGTACTACTAGAAACACGAAACTGCATCATGTAAAAAGGGCACTTACATATATTATATCTACCGTTTGTCCTTAATCAAAGTGCAGGGCGAATATAGCGACTTTTGTAAAACGTTTGTTCTGGACTTGCGTAATATAAACTCTAGGTATCTATATACAAGGTTTCCAATGACTAAATTATTTTATTTTCACGAAAATGTGTGTAAAGTATGTTGCAGTGGGATTCCACTTTTACACACTACAAAGCAGTTCTAGATTTAAATGCAGCACGAAATACTGTTAAAGAAAATAAATGCTCTCAGCTTTGGAATGTTTTTTTTCACAGCAGAAATTTCGTCAGGGACAAAGATGCTACGAAAACAAGGGGAATATCCCCTGGAGGCAATCCGTAGCGGAGTCGCATAATTCTTCACAACCTTGGTTTTCAATAAAAAGAATTTTCAGTGGATATCCACAAAATGTCGATACGGTTTAGGTTTAAGTTAGAAAAATAGAAAAATATTCGTTTTTTTTACATACTGCACAATATTCTATAAGAAAAAATTTCAGTGGGTTTTAAAGCTGACTTCATTATCAACTATTATTTGCAGTAAAGGCAATGCTGCGTAAACCAAGGCTAACTAAGGAGATCAACAAATTAATAAACTGCAGTCTTGCCAAAATCACTAAGTGGAAAAGAGAAAATGATTCTAGATAATATTCTTTAAATCTCAAGTTGAAGTATTAAAACATTCCTGAAAAATAATTATTAAATTTTAATTACAAGAAAGTAGAATAGACGTCAGGCAAAGGGGAAGAATAATTTTCTTTTTCATTATGATAATGAATGTTTGATGCAATAGAAAATGCACCCGAGTGTGATGAACCTCTCGTGACGATTTCCCGTTAGCTAGTTTTATGAAATTTCAGATTCTTCAATAATGCTTCGATTAATTCGAAATAAAGGATTATTAGCGCTTGCGGGAACATATAGGGTTTAATTAGTTTCATAATTTTTAGCATTTTTGTTTTTATATTTTATGAAAATCCGCATATTTAGTTCAAAATTTTATTAACGTCATTTCATATTTTCCCAATTTTCGAAATTCTCATAATATTTCAAGATTTTTAATGATATTAAAAATGATGGAATGTGCGTATTAGATAGGACTGGTTGTTTGCAATCTAGAAAGTCAAAAAGTGCAATTTGCGATACATATATTCTTGATCCGTTGTAACAAGCTTTTCTACAGGGTGATCATAAATGATTGAAGGTCACATGACCGCTAGTCGGTCCAATTACTATCAAAAATGCCTTCCGTTTTGTCAAACAGTCTGTTGTTTATCAATACTTACATCTGTTCAGTGTCTTGCGCATTAATTTCCATCTGTCATTTCCATCTGTCTTTTAAATTACAATGTCTACACCACTGAAATTACCAAGGTTATTTAAGTACCGACAGCAGCAGTAAGCGGACAACAAAAAATCAGTATGAAGCGGCACGTTCAATCATTTTTGATCACCCTGTACAAAGCGATTCACTACTAACTAGTAATCAGTTAATTATTTATTCTTATACCGTTACCCGTATACCCCTACTTGCATAAGACGCCATGACTAGAAAGACTATACGGACGTGCTAATGAACATAGACGGAAGTAGAACGGAGTTAAGTAGTTGAAAATTCTCAGACTAGAGAAAATGTTCAAATGGATCGCGTTTTAGCTCTTACAAAATATTGTCAATTTGTTGATATTTTTTAATGAATCCCTGAAGATTAAATAATCGTTATCAAATGAATGTAGTTTAAGTGGTGCATTACAGTGTATTTATTGCTGACTGTCCCATAAATTGTGATGAAGTTCTATTAAATTTTGATAGCTCTTAAAATCAACGTTAAGAAAATTGCAGTATTTCCGCTGCATACATTCGAGTTACTTTAACTAAATTACGTTAATTAATGCAAAATTAATGAACATAAATTTTAAAATTCCTTTGTGATTCTACCCTTTCTGCCTGTTAAATCTTGAAAGACAATTCTTAGAAGTAATACGTTGTGAAATTCTTAAATAAAAACCCAAGTGATTAGAGTAAGGAACCGAATCACGTGTCTTCCATGTAAATTCAAATATTCGATCTGTTACCTTGTTGCCTGTAATTCAATCAACGTAATCTAATAGTAGCAGCTTGCTAATTAAATTAAAGGACAGCTGCAGGCGTCTCTGTAAAAGTGGCGACGACGGCGGATTATTATGGGTTTTCTTCAGCAGTTTCTATTCATCTGAAGATAATACGAGTAAAACTATGTTGTAACACTATTTTGTTTTACTGTTCTGTTGTACGAAAATGATGAAACAGTACTTCAATATTTAGTAACTTTTAGAAAGTTACATAAAATCAGTAACAAATTCATTGTTTTAGCTGAAAATCATATGTAGAGTAGTTTGTATGCCAGAAATTTTGTCAACAAAACATGAAAGCTCTTATTTGAACAACTGTTGGAGTTTTTGTACAGTGTGTTTAATTTGTTCGTAATTTGTTTGTTAATGCAAAGCGTACAGTTTATTTGATATTTATTACAGCTTCAATCATCGATTGAAATTTGGGTTTAAAAACGCTGCGGAATAGAATAAGCTCGCAAGCTCCGTACGCTAGATATTAATACGTAATTAATTCGTAGTACAATAATCACTATGGTGATAGGTGTTAGATTTGAAAATAGTTTCAAAATGATTGTGAAACTGTTTGGATTCCCCATACTCGTATAATGTTGTATTATCACCCTTAGAAATGAAATCCATTAATATAAATGAGAATTGTTATACGTGTCCTTTTCAATACCGTAGCGTGTCAGCTGTATGAAAAATCTCATTTTTATTAACGTATTTTTAACAGTGGTATCATAATAGGGTTGCTAAAGCACCAAGAAAAGTGCCACTTATATCTTTTTACTGCAAAGGCTTCAGTATTCGTCGAATTTACTTTTGTTTTTCTACATTCCATCTTAAGTTTATGTTGTTTTGACCTCGAAAAGCAAATATTTACAAGTTAAGAAAAGGTAATTATAATGAAAACAATATTAGTATTACCCAGTATAATCCAATACAAGATTTATTCTGTGCTAATTTGAAATGCAGCATGCCAGTGCGAGAAACACGAGAGTAAAATACATATAAAATAGAAATCGCTTGAGAGCGGTGCCGGTTTGAATGGTCCCGGTTGACATTTAACATCCGCGTGCTAGGGCCCTGTAAATCCGGTGTTAAAATACGTATTGATATTTCATTAAAAGTTTGATTACACTGATATATTTATGTAGGTAGAGAAGCTCAAGTTTAATAATATCCTTTGGAGAATTATTTTAAAGTTTTACCATTACAGGAAACTTTAATTTTAGCTGGAGTTTCAAATAGAGAACTTTATAGCGAATTCCAATCGCTACACTAGCCTGCATTAGTGTACACTAGTGTAGTGTGTTCGAATTTCAAAATTGACACATGGTGGTTGCACCAGACAAAAATAAGCAGGTAGTTTTTAACAAGTGTTACATCTGTGACTTGAATGTGCCAATATTTGAGTTTCCCTCTAAATTTTAACACCAGTGCAGTGCAGTCACGTGATTACACAATTCTAGCACACAACACTAGTGTACACTAGTGCAGGCTAGTGCAGCAATTGGAATTCGCTATTAGAAAAAGCATTCCCTAGAGCCTAGAATATTATTCCTTAGCTACTGTTTTATTCTACAGCCTACTTTATATTATTGGTTATTTACTGTTGCTTGCTACAATAATGATAAATTAGGTAAAAAGCAACGAACAAATGACTTTATAAATTGCGAGGGGAAATTTTTACTTACCACTAGCACCTTGCAACTTCTATGGTTAGATATAAATTCGATAATAAAATGCACTACGCCCTATTCTTTCAATTTAATACATTTTAAAGAATAAAATGAAAGACGAAATTTTCAAATTTGAAAATTCTGCATTTGCTTATCGTCAAATGGTTGCAGTTGCTCATACACAAAACAAAGTTGTCTTGTTTATTAAACTTATAAACTTATTCTTTCGTAATTTTCTAGAAGAGAAATACACCGAGTAGGTATAGTGAAAAGCGTTTTATAGGATCGTTGTAATTTATGAATGAGACCATAATTATAATATATTTTCACTTTTTAGGCCTTCTAAAAAGTTTTGGAATATTATTTCACTTGAACGATATTATACGTTGCTTATTGCAAGTAATAAGGTCAGTTTTATTGGCTTGATACATTTTTATTAATTTATCACTATTTCAGAAAGTTCTAAAATAAGTCTAAAAATATCAATTATCCTGCAAAGCCTAAACACGATAATAGAAAAGTGTCTGGTTGATATTTTCCATTTATTTAAGAATATAATCCGCATGTTTATGTAACCCTTACTACATGTGTTTAAAAATTTAATAATTTTCAGAAAAATTAGTGAAGCATGATCAAAGAAAACAATAACTAATTTCGGAGCAGTTAGGAACTTCATTGTTTTATTGCGGAAAAATAACTTGCATTCACAATTAATTCTTATGCTCAGAAAAGTTTTGAGATTTATTAAGTGTCGAGTCGCTCGGTAATTATTCTTTAGAATTAGCACTTAATTCCTTGAGTTATAGCAGCGTTATCAGTCTCTAAAAGCTAAAATAACCTCAATATATTCAGCGTAATATGAAAAGTTAGTCTATAAATAGCAGCTTCCCAAGTTTCTGGTACTTTAAAATTTTAAACTTTCTATGTGGCTTTAGAAAACTAATGGAAATGTTTTGCGGGAACGCCCACTCCAAGATCTACAAAGACGCAGATTCGTTTGTTTCTGAATAGCCTTTTATGATAAGGCTGTCTTCATAGCGAGTTTAAGGCTATACCAAGTAACAAGTATGCTTAGTATAAGCTCTACATTCCCACTTAATTGCTTATAATTAATCGCTGCTTACATTTGTGGTGGGTTGTTGGCAAATATTTACTATTTTGAATAGGGCTTAAACTATACTGCAATGTATAGGTTAATATTAGTTGAATGTTCAACATGTTATTTTTGAAGATAGTTGTAAAACTTAATCGGTTTTGATGGGTGCAGTCCCTGAGCTTCTTGAACGGAGGCTGTGATTGTATACACTTTAAAATTTATGAATTAATTTCTTCATCAAAACAAGGGAAATTATTTTTAAATATAACCGAAGGACACTTGAATTTTATTAAATTCGTTGAATATTAAAAAAATATCCAAACGACTGCGTTCGAAAATATTACAGCTTTGTTTGATAAATTGGCTTTAGAATTCAGTCATAAAGCGAGGTGATGAGAAGGTTAGGCACCATGCTGAATTGACATCCAAGTTGACGTGGTTGACCCGACTTTGCTGGCACAATGGAAATCAATCTCGCGGGTAGCATTGACGGGTAGCTTTATGAAAGCGTTTAAGTAAAACCCGATTAGAGTCGAAATAATTCGGGTAAATAATTTATGGGAAACGAAAAAGTTACATTGAATAATGGTTTAATCGGTAAATAAGTTACAGCATAAAGGCTTTCGCGGATGTTTTGTAACGGAGTTTATACATTTTTAATTAATTCAACAAGTTACCCTCACTTATACCAGCGTAGCTGGTTGGCGGTTGTTCAATTTTACGGTAAGTAAAGTGGGTTGGTTTGAGATTGTGGTTTAGTTAACTAAACATTTTATATTTTATAAATAAAGTCTTGAAAATAGCACATTAAGAATTTTCAGAGTTCAAGTTGTTAGAAATATAATTAAATGATATAAAATTCAAAAATGTGGACTATAGATACTGTTATTTTTCAATCGTAGCAGAAAATAATTGCTTTTGGAATGAGAAAATAGCAAAAATTAATATAAAATTGTCAAACATTCCCAAACATAGCAATATTCAGCTTCCTAAGGATTATATTTAGAATTAAATTGAAAACTGTTACTTTTTGACTAATCCGCTTTAAAAGTCAAGAAGTTATGGTAGCCCATATTTCAAAGTCAAAAGATTAGAATATAGTCTTATAAAGGGGTTTATTCCAATTCGATTTCAGTTTTAGAAAATTCTACTTTAACTAAAGTGATCCCAAAGCCATATTCAAATTTCGTTCGTTGAATTTGAAAGCCTATTCTCTTGATGCTGTTTTGGTGTACCATCAGATTTCAAGTTTCACCTAAAATCGGATCATGCTGCTTATGAAATACGCGGAAACAAGAATGCCCACTTACACACACAAATATTTTCTAAACAAAAACTGAATTTTTTTGCCACGGATTTTCGAACCTGTTATTTTCTAGACAACAAATATTGTATATGCACCAGAGCTTTTGACTTTAAATTCGTCGAATTGGATAAAATATAGTATTATAGGTACCGAGAAAATATAATTTCTACAAATGCATTTTGGATACTTATTTTTCAAAGCATAAAGCAACTTCCAAATATCAGTAAATTTAATCACGGCAAATAAATTGAAAAATCTGTGTTATATGGTCCAAAACTGTAGAGAATAAAAATACATATTTTCAAATAGGAAATTAATTTAATTTTCGTTCTAAAAGCTGATTATTGTCGACGGTTTTCTAAGAGGAATAAACGGTAACAGCAAATGTGGGCTTAATTTCCGAGCTTTTATAGCTTTTATATTGGATTACAGCTTAGAGCGTACTGCTGACTGCTGACCAAACGTGCTGATTCATCGCGATTACAAGACTGAAACCCTGCGAGACAGATAAACAATAGTCAGCAACGAAGCCCTGTTTATGCATTCTTCCTTCGATGTGTTGAAACTTTGTACAAAATACCTTTCGAAATTACATTTTGCAAACAAGGAATTGTTGGCAAAAATAAAAATTATCTCTTAACAAGAATAACATTTAGGATGCGATAGCAAAACATTTTGAAGCTGTACATCAGTGGTGTTTACATTTTCAAAATGAAAGTCCACATTAATTATTATTCTCAATAAGGGCAACAGCAATATTTTTTTAGATAAATTCAAATTAAATTTCGCATAGCATTGCAAGAATTTTTAACGATTACAAGTTAAAATGACAACACAAGAAAATGAGACATTTTTACATCAACAAATCCAATTTTATTCCCTTTAACTCTTAGAGGACACTTGTTGCCACCGGCAATGGTCTCCAGCAGGTTCGTTTATTATCATTATCCTTGTCATGGTGAGAAAATTAGTGCTCAACCATGATGTTAATATTGCTATAAGGGTAGATTTCGGAATATATTTTAACGTTTAACAGCTTTCAGGTTAATACGACAGGCAACGAAATTATGATTTATTACTTTTTACATCTAGAAGCACATACTAAGTGCACGTTTCAATTTGTCCCATTATATAAATTATATTCTGAGGAAGCAAGTTGACTAGTTTAAATAAATGATCACCCTATCGATGATTGGATTCTACAATATCTTGTAAGTTTGAAACTAATTCGACGTGCTGAAGGCACCAAATAAGTAAACGGTTCCTATAAGCATGTATCCGACAGCACTACACTGCAATAAGTAGAAAGAAATCGTTCAATCAGGTAGCAACCATACAACCGTATGACTTCGTTAATTATTGTTGCGTTAACATTTTGACAAAACATGCTAGATCGATATATAAAGATTTGAACTTGGACTTGTAGAAGTTTTTAAATATTAATGTGGGCATTTAATTTTTGATATCCTATTTAACATTAAATTAAAACGGATCATATATTAACATAAACTTCAGCACTATACTACGAAAATCCCTGATTTATTATTTAATCTTTGTTTTAAAAACGATTGTCCACCACTGTACGTACACAACTTGTATTGCGAAATTGGATAAAATCTCATTGTTCTTGGATGCATTTTTTATACTACATTACAGAACCAGCAAATTGCAAAGCAAAAAAGATAGGCAGGCAGTGGGAAAATGTAATTAGTAGGGCTGCCACAAATCGATTGGGAGGCCTGTGGATGGTTGTGAAATCCCTCAGTGTTAATGTGCTCGCTGGAAATTTCGGCAAATGGAAAGAAAATGATACTTTGCATTTACACGAATTCATTTCGTTGGTGAAATTGTTTTCATCCTTCTAATATTTTACACATTTAGATAGAAACTAATGTTATATTAGGATAATAAAAAGAATAAACATTTATGTGATATGGAATTTGATTTTACACTGTATAGGTAGCTTTCTGGATATTCGAGAATCCCATCAGACACCTCTTTGTGCTAAAACTTAGCTGAACTCTAACTTAGAGTTTAGGAGGAATCTTTATCGTGTCATGTTTTGTTGGCAAGGGGGGCAGGCGGTGGGCGCTGCGCAGAGTGCATTTCAATTGATAAACAAAGGAATCACGATTGAAATCCAAGTTGCTACAAATTGTTTTACTTATATTTCTTCACCGAAAATAGTTTTATACGTAAAACAGAACCTTTTTGTCTTTTCTTATACCAAGTATTATTCGGTAAAAACAAATTAAGAAAAAGTTATTTACACCTTTGAACTTTGAACTGCAAACATTTTGTTTATGGATCAAAATGGACGTTGCAATAGGGCTGTTCTACGCAAATACGACCTTGGAACGAGTGAGAGGAAAGTTCTACCCTAGTGCTTTCTTTTTCTACCGGGGCACCAATATGACGGCAAGAACAGCACTACATTATTAGCTACTATTTAACGTAACTAGATGTAGGTTGGTATGCTATACATAGTTAGAGTCCAACAGAACCTCAATTTTTCCCTTGTTTCTGGTAACCCCCTGACGCAGAACTGTCATTTATGCATTTGGCACAAAAATAATTAGTAGTGCAAAAGTCAACCGTGTGCGTTTCCGTTGTTTTTAGTTATTGTTTCCTGTTATTTCTATTGTATACCAACTTAAAGCAAATAGTAACTAATAATTTAGTGATATTTCTTCAGTCAGATTGGTATTATTGATAGAGAGAGACAACAGTAGGGTAGAGCATTCCATCTCATTCCAACTTAAATAGAACAGCCCTATACCGATTTATTCGTGCCGTCGGTCGATCGCGTCGGAAGTTACAATTTTTAATTCAACCTTGTTTTTTCGGAAAATATGTAAAACTCAAATCGCCTTTTTATTTAATTAATTATTTTACATAAACACGGCACACTGAAAAAATTACTAGTTCAAGATGATATCTATTTATTATTTATGCATTCTTTAGTATATATATTTTCTGAATTATCTAAGTTGCTAGATGATAGTAGATGATTATATCCGAAGGAACCTCCTAGTGTATGCTAAAATAAAGAGCCTTTGTAAAGCAGGTATTTAGTTAATGACAAAATTGTCATGTTTGCTCTGGGCTTTGTGTTAATGGAAATGAAAAAAAGTATGACAGCGTAGGAAAATTAAAAATTACGAAACTATGGGGTGCGCTAACTCTCTTGCCGCAATGTGTAATGTTTATCTGGTTTATGTAAATAGAATAGTGATTCTGAAATTATATCTCTAAGTTAAATGATTTCCAAGAACTTTTTGAAATAGATTAATATACACACAAGATGATGCAAAGGTACTAGTATCTACTTTCGACACGGCTGATGGCTCGAACAATATTTTTTTACTATTTACAATTAAAGTTTTCTTTAAATTTCGTATATCGCCATAAATTAGTACAATTAGGTCGATTAATGTGTAGAATAATAATTAAAATTTCATATTATGTTTTACCTACACATCATTTACAATATACAGAGTGATGATAAAGTATCGCACAAAAATCATATTTTGGTTATTTAATGTTTTTGCGGAAAATCCTGAGACCCGTCGATTTTTGTTTTTAAATCTCCATTTAGACATATAATTTTCAACCCCCCACCCCTCAACCCCTAAGTGCTAGCAACCCCAACTTTAAAATTTTAAATAGAAAGATACCCTTTGTGATACCTCTTTTGATAGGTCTTTTTATTCTTAATATAAGCAAAAAAAGTTTTTCTAAATCGGTTGATAAATAACGTAGATATTTAACAAAATGTAATCAAATGGAAATGTCAATATTCGACAAGAAACGGCTCAAACACGCCGTAAATAGTAACATTAAAAAGGGCACTTCCTGACCTAAAAGTGTGGTTTTGATCGCCCATTATTTCTACGCTGTGACGTCATAATTTTTTTTTAATTGTCAACCCCATTATTTACATTGATTACATTTTGTTAAATATCTCTGTTATTTTTCAACCGATTTTGAAAAACTTTTTTTTGTTATATTAAGAATAAAAAGACCTATCAAAAGAGGTATCACAAAGGGTATCTTTCCATTAAAATTTTTAAAGTTGGGGTTGCTATCACTTAGGGGCTGAGGGGTGGGGGGATTAAAATTACCTGCCTAAATGCCAATTTAAAAACAAAAATTGACGGGTCTCAGGATTTGTGCCATTATTTCTACGCTGTGACGTCATAATTTTTTGTTGAATGTCAACCCCATTTTTTACATTGATTACATTTTGTTAAATATCTCCGTTATTTATCAATCGATTTTGAAAAACTTTTTTTAGTTATATTAAGAATAAAAAGACCTATACAAAGAGGTATCACAAAGGGTATCTTTCTATTTAAATTTTTAAAGTTGGGGTTGCTAGCACTTAGGGGTTGAGGCGTGGGGGGTTGAAAATTATATGTCTGAATGGCAATTTAAAAACAAAAATCGACGGGTCTCAGGATTTTCCGCTAAACCATTAAATAACCAGAATATGATTTTTGTGCGATACTTTATCATCACTCTGTATATTCCCCACGCCTACACGTGATGTCCTACGACCTACGTTATACTTGTTTTCACGCTTTATACCTTATAACAAGAACCGCTTCACAATAATTATTGCAACACAGCGTGGGTGTTATAATCGTTTTAAATTTTCTTACTGAGAAACTGAAATATTTGGAAGAATAAAATATTTACAACAGACAATAAAATTGCAATGTGAATGACATTACATATAGTTTCACAGATACTCAAAAATGATCTCTGAGTGCCAGAGAAACAGAAATTGTGAAAACTTTCATGAATATTTTGCTTTACCAATCAAGACTGTTAGTTCTTTTGTTCTTATTTCAGTTGCAAAAACCCACACTGATGTGACTGATGCGATGCTATGCTTACAAATGAGAATGCTAATTTGTTAGGGCTTGTATTCTATTCTTAATATGAGGTACTAATATGAACAGAAGAGGATTAAATATTAATCCTCCATATTCCGGTGCCATTGTCTGCGACATTAGTTATTCACAAATAACTATATTATTAAAATATTTGTTATGTAATTTATTATTAAAATATTACATTGTATAAGTATTATTAACTGCAATAGTGTATTACAAACATTGATTACGTTATACAGGTAGTTGGAAAAGTTTATCAAAATTACTTAAAATAAATATGCGAACCACCAAAATTAATCAAATGTGAATGCTCTTAATTAAAAGGATCTGCTGGGGGCAATAACTTTGCCGGTATTATTACAACCTTTCTTTATTAAACTTTTATCACTTAATTAAGCTTAACTTTTGTATTATTTAATGACATTTTTGAATAAACTATTAATAATTCTAACGTTTTAGTATAGAAACCGAGAGGAGTAGAAGCGGAAATCAGAAAGTTCTATCAAAGGGAATTGATAAAGAACTTGAAAGTAATCCAATTACGTTTTCGTCCCGCTTTTAATTAAAAATCTATACAAGCGGTGGTGAGGATTTAGGGATGTACTTTCCAATATTTGTTTTCTATCCAGTCTCTTTAATTCTTTTACGCTTAATTTTCACAACCCTTCGGTATCGATCGAAAATTCACTTTGTACAAGCTTTTAGAATACCATTTCGAACTTATGCTGTTTTAAGTCAAATTTTTATTTGTCGCTCATGATTGATAGATTTTCTAAGAGCGCGAGTAAACTTATCCTATAAGCTGTAAATCCTTTGCTTGTGCTTGTCAGTGGATTAAGATAAAGAAAATTTATTACGTATTTTTTCTAGGTAGTATTTCTCATACCAGATGAATCCAGCTTATGTTTCTTATCGAATAAACTTTAATGCATATACTTAACAAAATGCTATGTAAATTTTTGCTTACATTAAAAGCTATTTTGAACTGCGTGGCTATGAAATCTGAATATACATTTAATATTGGTGCATTATTATAAAATGTTCTAACTAACAGATATAAGATCAGGACCACAGAGGAAGGATTTTGGCTGACCTAATTTTTCAGAAATTCATTTATTATTAAGTTCGTACTATCGATTTTTGTCTATCATGTGAACGTTTCTTACGAAGTCCATCCTTCGAGAACGAATATCCTAATAGAACCTTTGTTCGTAAAGTACCTATTCTGTTTCAGTTGATTGTTGGGGAATTTCTGGGTAATATCTAGCCAATTTGGACTTGGATGAAATTTAAAGCGGCAGATTGCATCTGCTGTTTGCAGTTTGGGTTTAACAGCAAAATTGGAGAAACTTATGAGTGCATTTCACATACCATTCTCAGCGAATTTTATGGTACAAATCAAATTTCAATACGTACCTCATAATATCCACCCCCTCATTCGGCTACCTAACTTGTGACTAACTTTATTATTATTTATTATATTGTCCCCAACATTCCTTGGGTTTATTAAGGTCACATTTTTACGAAATGGCAATCCTGAAATTTCCTGCTTTACTATTTGAACTGTCATAGATGGTGGATCTTTCTTGATTTAGTAAAACAAAATTCGAGAATCTTAACCTTGAACATGCAACAATGTTAAGCGTTGCTTAATTTCTATGATACGTACAGTTAAACAAACATAGTTTTGTGGTCGAGATAGGCGTGGAATAAGCCTTGATCATAATTGATTTTACTTGTTAATTGTTAATTTGGTAGCAATGGGATAAAACAGTATTGGGACGGAGATAGTTGTTCTCAGTATTCGTTTTTTTAAATAAAAATGGAATTATACAGGGATAGATTTAATTCGGGACAAAATGCCACTGATGTAAAAAGTGCTACCAATATGAAACTCAGAAATTGCTATATTTTAACATTAGTTCTGTTTTTCAACACGCAAAGCTATATGCTTGTTTGTTACGTTTCTATGCGTTTCTTTGAATGAAATTATTTATCAAATTTATGCTTATTACAATGTCATACTTTTAAGTAGCTTAATGAATGCGTAAATTAGTTTCACTTAATGTACACTTTAAATAATTGAGTCACAAACTTGCAAATGGTTTTGCAAGTTTCGATGAAGCATTCCATGCCAAAGTAATACGCACCACCGTGTGATAAACGCTTAAAACGCTCTTATACGTAATGGATTCACTCGGCGCAATCCGTAATCCCGTACACTTAATTTAGGATCAATATTCCCAACGTAAATGTTAATGTATACGTAATAAACTACTTAAAAATATATTAGTTTTAACATTTTTTTAACATTATAAGACCCCTATAAAAGTCCTTATATATTTGTATGACGTGGAATGAATTTATGAATGCGAAACTTCCACCTTCTTAATTATAATATCCGCTTTAGACTTTAGAGGGTGATTTACCCAGTGGTGGAAATATTACAGACCGATTTTTGATAAATGTACGAGTTATACCGCAATTCTGAAACTTTAACAACTGCGAAGTTCAAGTTCAATTTTTGAAACATTGGGTCCACATTTATCAAAAACTATGCATTATTATTTGTTCACGAGTAACACTTTCACAAACGCATGTTGCTGCGAGTTACGGATGTTTGAGCTTTAACATCCTTGTCTCCGCCTAAACCAATCCAAGAATAGCCGTAAGTTGGCGAAATTGTGCGACGATATAATATTATTTGTAGATTTTATAATGAATATGTGGAATTGTCGTATGTGTCACGTAGTAACGTAAATTCTAGAAATGAGTAGGCGTTGTAACTTACAGCATGCAAGTAAATGAAGGGCTGCATTTTCATTCTCAAATAATAGAAATTTACCGCAGGGGAAAGAGTCGTATTGTCCATGTAGATATAGCCGCTTATGCGTCGCACCTTGCTCGTAATGTGGTAGATGAAAAATGCGAAAAGGGGTCGATGCCACATGCGTACATAACAAAACATGAAGCAAACCACTCTTCTTTTTCTGATTAATTACTAAAATAGCTTAAATGTATACCTAGGTATATGATTTTCATAAACAGTTCGGTTGACTGCAAATATGTTAACTTTCCCAATATTCTCAGAAACGGCTAGAGTTCCTTTTTATCTCAAAGTAAAGATTCAGTAACTGAAAAGTATTTCAATTTTAATTAAGATTAAGTTTTTTTGTGCACCTTACAAATCTTCAATTCTTATAATAATTTATTAGCTTGTTCTTTGACTGTGGTTCCTTTATTCTATTTTTTGAAAGGCCTAACGGGCTTGGCCTAGTATTTGAGCAGTGGCCGAACTAGCGAACGCTAGATCCCTTCTTGGAGGAGAGAGCCGCGGTTAGGGGCACATAGAAAATGACAAAAATTAAAAAAAGAAAAATGTTGAAACAAATGTTATCCCTTTTAAAAAAAATTAAATTTCAATTAAATAATTATGATTGACATCGACACTAATAACTTAATTTTTTACGTTTATATTAAGATACTCGACTACTGGTATGGTATTGTATGAATTTTGTTGTGAATCCAGTATTTTGAAAATATAGTGTTAAGCATTTAGGTATATCCTTTTAGTACTACCTAAATGGGGGTGGGAACAAAATCTTCCACCACTGTATTTCAGTAGGACTTGTTCAAATTATTCCATTTTTTGTGGTACCTGGATTAAGATTCGATCAGCCATTGTCTTTGCTTATTAAGTTATTACATTGCCAAAATTGCTTTGTATGTAAACTTTATTGTGTATTTCTTAATTATTATAATCATTATGAATCTGCGTTAATTTCTGAAACGGATGGATGTTTGAGACGAGTGTGTTATATACAATTATTGGAGCATTTCCTGAAATTTCAATTTGGACCTTAATCGTAAAAGTTTAAATTACCCAAGAAGTAAATAAATTACATATCGGAACGTTTTGCTTTTGACCCGCATTTACGTAGACCTGCAAGTACAGCACCCATGAACCAGAAGGATTTACCTTATCCAGAAAAGTATCGGGAACTCAACCATTATTATCTTGATATGAAGGTAAATATCCAATATCCATAATATACAGGGTGCCAATTTTAAGTTGTCCACCATTGGTAACTTTGTTACCTTTGGAAATGGAAAGTTGGTTAAATGAGAAAAGATTCAGTATTTTTTATGCTCATTTAGAAAGTGAAATTTAATTTTTTATGGCACTTCCGGTTTAGCGAGAAATGGTGCCAACTTTTTATTTTTAAATGGAACGCCCTGTATGTTTCTAAATTTTTCGATTGGAAATAATTTCGGCTTTAAAAAAGTATAGCACACATGTACAATTAAAATTACTCATAACCATGATATTTAACTTTTATTTATTTTTATGAAATTAAAATCACATTGGCCTGGCACAAACCAATACCTAACCAAACAGGAACAAAAAAGAAAATAAACAATAATTATCAAATAAAACTATTTGAATACGTAATCAAGTTATTGCAAGTACTGTTCGAAACAGTTTCCCTCGTGGAGCACGCAGAGTTCTGCTCGACGCTGAATACGGGTGAAATAATTTCCTTCATCAATCTCATGTAAAACATGGTGGATTTTATTTTGCAGCATCTCGACGTTCTCGTATCTTTCTTTTTAAGTTATATCCTTTACATAGCCCCAAAGAAAAAAGTCCAGTGGTGTTAAGTCGGGGGATCTCGGCGGTCATTGAATAGGTGCATCTGCCGCTATCCACTTATTGCCGAAAGTATTTCTTCAACATTGTAACGAGTCTCTTGTATTTCTTTGACAAAAAAAGTAAATCGCCAACATATCAACCTTCTCGTTATTAGAAAAATTCATTTTATATGATTTCAGTGACAGTAGTAGGTACTACACAAGTAAAACGAAATTGACATTTATTCATTTCTAGGTATTGTTTAATGTTGCTCGTTTGTTTCATGGCAATTGTGATCCCAATTTAATAAATATAAATAAAAGTTAAATATCATGGTTATGAGTAATTTTAACTGTACATATGTGCTATACTTTTTTAAAGCCAAAATTATTTCCAATCGAGAAATTTAAAAAAATACAGGGTGTTCCATTTAAAAATAAAACTTTGGCACCATTTCTCGCTAAACCAGAAGTGCCATAAAAAATAAAATTTCACATTATAAATCAGCATAAAAAATACTGAATCTTTCCTCATTTAACCAACTTTCCATCTCCAAAGGTAAGAAAGTTACCAATGGTGGACAATTTAAAATTGGCACCCTGATACACAACTAATTACAATATTTTTTAATTTAAATATTATTATTGGGTACATAAGCAAACCAGAAAAGAGTTCAATAATGAGCGCTATTAATTATAACAAACCACAGCTGCATTATTATGTTGAATAACTAGAAATCCCTCACCCAGCTGTGGTAATTATCGAGTGCTCATCATAACTATTGGCATGAGGGATTTGTTCGAAACCAAACGAATTTTAACTGAACAAGTTTCTACAAATAAATGTTTTCTGTTTTGATTATTTAGAATTGTCCATTATTTTTACTTGCTTGAACAGAACCTGGCAATATTAATCAATTAAAGTAATTGCTTATTAAAGGCCACTCCACAGAACTACAAAAACAGTTATAATTTTCTTCTATTTGTGTAATAATGAAAATCAGTGCTTTTTGGGAGTTTTGTTCGTCGTTAATGTAAACACTCTGAGAATTTGAATTTCACAAAAATGTTAAAATTTACAATTGGAATTGTTGAGTATTACCCCACACACAGTGTTTGTTGTGTAGCGAAATGAAAAAAAAATGTTGTTTGTACAAAACCAGCAGGAGGTGGATCGAACAATTTAAAAACTTCGTACGTGAGTAAGTAGTAGATAACAATAGAAATATTGATGTAAGTTTTAATAACGCCCCAGTTTCTATTCCCTTATTAATTGTTCCTATCAAAATGGTCTCTGTACGGCAATAAACTCAGTTTAGAAATAACTGAAAAATATATGACCACCTACTAGGGTTTTCATTAGCTAATAAGTTTATTACAAAGTACGTACAATAGCAGCAAAAACATTCAAATGAGGAAACCTTGTTGGGAAATCTGGCTGAATTCAAATGCAGAAATTAATGCAAACACTGGTATGCTCATAAATCTGAATTTATCGGGTAACAAATACGAGTATTTTGCAGTTTCACTGGTTTGTTTTGCAAAGAAGTTTCTGTATTTCTCTTTCATGCACCCTTCTCATTCTATCAACTGTGTCTACACAGTATTTTTAAAATATAAACTGTGTACTAGGTTTGTTTATATGCAGTTTATATAACACGAAAATTTTAAAGGGATTAACAATAATAATATTACGGAGCCATACATGTTGAAAACACGTACAACTATTTGGTTTTTGGTGTATAAGACAATAATGAATGACAGCTGCAACGGCATTCCGTAATATGCGTTTCAACTACAAATTAATATTTAATACCATGCTACCAAACACATCGTACTAATTTGGTTTAGACATTAATTTACAAATTATTTCAGGATGGTCAAACTTATTCATTTTTTATTCCTCGCTGGTGTTTCTGATGATATGAATATTACATACAGAAAAGTAATGATTCTATTATTATTTTATGGTCTGCAGTATGAGGTAATCAAAGAATAATGTTTGTTAAAAGTGAAAATCTTGTTTGATCAATCGAAAGTTGAAAGTAATAACGATTAAATACTTTATAAGTTATTTCAAATTTTTTGAATGTTGTGTAGAAGCACGTTAAAATATCATTTTTTTAATTCCTGTTGTTAAAGCATGAAGCTTGACGTATAGTATGCTGAAATATGGGTACTTACGACCTCGATGACATATGCCAGGGCTTTCAGGCTTTCACATATTATTTCATGCTTAATCTGCAGCTCCGGTCTGAGGCTGTGCGTGATCAGAGAGTTATAGATAATATTGGAAGATGCGCTGTTTAAAGTCGAATTCCCTCGTTGCTGATGTTTTTCAAATATGGATTTATATCTGTGCCAGGCTCGTTGCTGCGAGCCATTCGTGTGAAAAATGACTGCTCTATGTGCGGGCTTTGCTTTACAAGATGAAAGTTCTGACTGAGATTTCCCAGTAGTATTCATTTTTGAGAACATTTTTCACAAGATTATTTGCTTACACTCTGGTATAACACGATATTTGTGCTTCTGTCGCTCTTTTCTTTATTTAATTTAAAAATTGCATGCATAACTTTAAAGAAACGTTGCTTTTAACTAATATTTATCGCGAAACTTTCTGTTCAGAATGACAAGTAGGTGCTATGATCAGAGCAAGTGAGAAGCTTATCGTTAATCTTAATTTAAACTTAGGAGAATGTTTCACTTCGTAGTCTTTGCTCATCGTAAGTTGGCAAGTAGGTAGTTATCTAAAACCTTATTTAACTTAAAAGTTTTCATATTAAACAAGAAAAGACTATCTCGTAAGGATGGATTTTGGGATTACTAATTATTCTCTGCACACTCATATCACAATACCATTTAATTTTGTTCAATAAGTATATTTTTCCTAGTTTATTATGTCTAGATTATAGATTGCCCGCATATTTATGCCTCCTATTCTAAACTACTTACTTTTATAGCATAATTTATAGCAGCTTTACTTTACATATTATATTGTGATTAACGGTGGAAATTCACGTAGAATTTTTATAGTTTAAGATAAATCATAAATTGTGTGCTGAGGTACTATGTATTATTTATAAGCAAGATGGTATCATGCATATATATATATAACATTATAGCTTACAAGATATATGTACTCCGTACTCCGATAATTATTACCTTTCCCTGTTTTTTTCCTTAAATTTGTGTCCAAGAAACAGGAAGAATAATTTATTAATAAGTAATTTAACATTGTCACAGCTTGATGAATATAGAATATTTATCTTATAGCTCTAAGTTGTGTTGTCAGAGGAGGTTAATCCTTCAACTGTATAATTTTTCCTTTGAGATGTTGGAAATACTGAAAATGGTTTATTGCTCTTTTCATAGTTAAACAAGGCAGTGCAATTCGTTTCCAAGTATTTTTTAAATAACTTTACAGGCAGTCTACTGTTTGGAGGAAGTTTCTTAAAATGCTTCTAACTACTACTATTGTGTTTTCTCCCTGCCATGTGTTACTAGTTAAATTTATAAATCGATACGAAATAACTATTATTCTCTAGGGACTATAATGATATCTTTTATCTCACGACTTATTTACCTAAGAAAGGTATGTTATTACAGTGTCTTACACTACCTTCTCTATCACAACAATATTCTTCTCCGTAACATTTCTATGCTGTCCTAAATGGAAGAGAATGCAACAATAATAGAATAATTCAGTTTCATAATCACGAATAAATTGCCGTATTGTCTATAGTTTAGAGTGTTTTCATTTTCAAAGAAACAACACTATGCACCCCCGTGTCGCGCCGGGATTGTCATTGCAAAAACAGTGAATGACATAAAAGGATTTCCTGCAGATGTGGTGCATATGAAGGTCTATTTTCTATGACACAAACTACAACTGCATTTTATAACAATAGAATTTTGTCACGCTGCCATGTCAAAGTGTCAAAAGACATTATGGTTACCGTAAACCTCCCCTGTATTCGCAGTGAAATAACGTGCTCCGATAAATTATTAGCGGTCCGTTATTATTTGCGCATGTGCAGTTGTCATAAAATAACGTTAACGTATAACGTACAACATGCTCAAACTCTCTAATACTAACGAAACCATGATTAAATTTTAATGATTTTTGATAAATCACGTTTTCGGTTTTTTACCGTTCTACAGTAAAATCCATGTTATACGTTTATCTCATGCAGCTTATTGGTAGACGTTCTAGATATGCTTAGAAATTTCAACAAACAACATTATTCGTTGGATATACCATCTAAAGTATCAACGTACAACCTGTAAATGTAAACTAATAATTCCAGATCCATGTAGTCAGAAGTCTTGTTATTAGTTACTTATTTGTACACGACAAACAGTTTGAACCGGCTAAACTGAAATTTACGGCAATAATTAATATTACGTTGACTATACCTATATAAGAAAGTGAGTTGTGCTTCATAAATTGTCTCTGTAAAAAAAATAATATAATTTTCAACATGTGGGGTTAGTAGAACATGTTCAAAATGTTAATACTCACTTTTCCTTTTATAGCTCCACTTTAGCCCTGCTAATCCTTCAAACAAGAGGGTCATTCACGGAGACGAATTTTTTCAAGCAAAAATGCTTCATGAATTATATTAGCTTGCCGAAAAACGTTAACCTCTCTGTAACACTATAACCGAACACCCCATGATTTAATAAATCACTTTTCATTGTTCTCTTCTTTTTAACTTTAGTAATTAGTCAGCAAGTCTTTTAAACTGTAATATAAAAACTTTGCTTGTATAAATTTTGTCAGATAAAAGTATATGAAAACTTTAGCATTATTAAAATACAACAATATTAAGTTAAAATAAATAAGGCATGGACATATTGTTGTACGTTTTAACACATTTTGTTTTACTTTTGTTCTACTATTTTCCGGTTGACCCTAAATAGAATAGAGTAGACTACGTTCTGTAGGTAGCAGGTAGGTAGGGGCCTCCACCGAGCACGAATGATTGAATTAAATTTTTGAGTGAAGCCAGTTGTACTGGTACATAGAAACATTAACTATTGGTCAAATTCAACATCTTGGTCAAATTCCAAGCAGCCTTTATTAAAGGCACGGGTTGGGCGTTTCTTGAAACCTTCTATTTGAACAGAATTTATCTGTTTTAATTTGCTTGCTTTACACCCCCATTCATTACCTTCATACACACGGGCTCTCTGTATGTTCTTGCTTTGCCAAGTAATCTCAGTTCTGTTGTTGCCCTTCTTGCAAATGTAAGAACAAATGAAACAAAAACAATGGAAATTTTACCTTGGTTTTGAATGTTGAAAACGGAAGCACAATTTTTGTTAATATTTCGCAATATTTCTTTTATTGTTTCTTAAAATGTTAACAGGATAAAATAGAAAAAAATTGTCTGATGAGCCAGACCGATCTATTTATTGACTCCGTTTTCGTTCTACCACCCATTCCCCATGTTTTATTACATTTTAAATTTTTGTTTCTTATTGTTCAACATCAACGTACAGCAATATTATTTGGTGTATATCCATAATTCTAATTATTTAACTGTGTGTGAAAATAAATTACAGCTTATGCACAAATAATTTTTAAAATGGGAATATTTATTAGACGGAAAAAGAGATTTAAAATACAAAAGTTTGATATACTAATGGAGGTGATACGCCAAGATACTATAATTTCGGTTATGATAAATTGACTTTCGAAAACTGCGCCTCTTTAAATTTTGCGCACGATTGCACCTGATTTGTACCCTTATTTTGTTACCAAATTCAGTGCAGCTTTATGGATACGCTTTGCGATCTTGCATGAAATAAGTTAGGTCCGCTGTAATAAATCTAACAAAACAAAGTTTGCCTATATGTGTTTTTGTTGACTTAGTGTGGGTTGGAGGTAAGCGGCGTTTTTTATGTTTTATGAGGCGTCCAGATAAAAACAACATTTATTTTCGTTGTGCACAGAACAGAGATTATATGGTATTCATTATTCAAATTATGTTTTATGCTATTTCTCATTCAGAACGTTTAACATCTCTCTAGGTATAACACAGGAACCATCGAATTAGCTTCTATATAAAATATAGAGGTTTTGTAATTTTAGATTTCAACGACTATTTTAGACTTTGATTTATTTTTGTTGTTTCTTAATTAGAGCTATAAATGTTATCGCTTCACCGATGACAAGTATATTTAATTCGCTATAATTATTTCTTGTAGACAATTTCTTCAATTAAATCCTTACATAATGGTGTCATAAAAATAATTGCAGTTTTACCAAAGACATCAACCGTAACAAAATGTAGGTATGTAATTAAGTTGGGCTCGCCCTTATATTTCACTGTTGATCATAATTGCGTACGACGGCGTGTGGAGATTTTTCAGCAACTGCGTCTCATTGATATTGCATGCGGCGCTGCCGGCGGGTGTCGAACTCGCTGCCGCAGCCGCCGCCTACACATAATTCACTGTAACGATGTTCATGTTACGGAATTTTCGATCACTGTTCCTAGAATAGTTATTAGGTGGTACAATGCATTTAAGGTATGTTGAGAATCTATTATAGGGATGAAGTTATAAATAAATCCTTGAAGATTAAGACTCTTTTATATGGATTATCCAGAAATTAACATCATATAAATGAAATATATTTCAATATACAGTGTGTCCCAAATAGAGTAGTATTGCATGGCTATCTTTCTTATTAATAAAGATACGGATTCGGTTAAATGGGCAATGTTGTGCAGTTTTTCATGCTGGTTTAGATGCTGCTTAGAAAGATCAAACATTCCGAACCCTTCAAAAGATATCCGCAAAAAACCACAAAATCCAGTTTTCGAAAAAGTCGATTATTTCGCTTATTATAAAAGTTACAGAAATTTTTTTTATACAAAAGTTACTTGGTTCATTAAGATAAACAAAAATATGTTTACAAAAAAAATATCGCAAAGCCCGTTTTCGAGATATTGATAGCAACTTTCTTATTTTAAATGGGCGCCATCTTGGATTTTCAAATGAATAAATTGCATTTTTTTTTCTGCATTCAACGATATACAACAATCTATGTTTAATATAAAAAATAACGACAAACTTAATAGTTTTTGTATTAAATAAAGTAAGCCATGAAAACAAGTGAAGTGTATGGTAGTAATTTTAATTACAACCATGTTAACGAATTGGAACAATCTGTACAAGAAGCGTTAAATAGTATTAATCGCCATACATCGCATAAAGTAAACTGCAAGTATTTTAAAAAGATGCCAGCAATGTTTAGCTAACAATGGCGAACATTTTGAACATTTACTGTGATTAAAATTAGCTATTGTAGATTTAACGTTTATTATAAATATAACAACTGTAAATACATTTTGTTCGAAATTTTTTTTGTTAAAATTCACTTGTTTTCATGGCTTACTTTATTTAATACTAAAACTATTAAGTATGCCATTATTTTTTATTTTTAACATAGATTGTTATACATCGTTGAATGCAGAAAAAAAAATGCAATTTATTCATTTGAAAATCCAAGATGGCGCCCATTTAAAATAAGAAAGTTGCTTTCAATATCTCGAAAACGGGCTTTGCGATATTTTTTTTGTAAACATATTTTTGTTTATCTTAATGAACCAAGTAACTTTTGTATAAAAAAAATTTCTGTAACTTTTATAATAAGCGAAATAATCGACTTTTTCGAAAAATGGATTTTGTGGTTTTTTGCGGATATCTTTTGAAGGGTTCGGAATGTTTGATCTTTCTAAGCAGCATCTAAACCAGCATGAAAAACTGCACAACATTGCCCATTTAACCGAATCTGTATCTTCATTAATAAGAAAGATAGCCATGCAATACTACTCTATTTGGGACACACTGTATATTAGTGCTTCTTTTATATAGCTTTGATATTGACGTTTTCAAACGTAGGCACTTTGTTAAACTCCATAATTATTATCGAAATAATAAATATTAAATAAAATATCGATTCCAACTGGAAATAACAATTTATATTTCTGTATCTTTGTGCTATTGTCAAAAGCTTGTAAGATATTATAATAACAAGTGCAAAATGATTGTGTAGCAACTTATTTGATTTCATTATTTTTTTCAAAAGTAGAGGAAGTAGAGGAGAACCTATAAGAGCTCAATTTGTTCATTCATTAAAGGTATACCTACTATTTTTTGTGTGTTGGTAAATTTCGAAAGCTTCCAACATATTTAATATCTGTTTGTTATCACAAAAGTATACCAATTTAATTAATTATTGTGTGATTATTTTTTAGACTTACACAATTTAGAAAAAATACTCGAATAGTTTATAGAAACCCTATACAAACTGATATTACCATACCACATGGCTCTTGTCATCACAATACACACAAATTAGCAGCATATAAATCTTCAGTACATAGAGCTATAACTATTCCTTTAGATAAAAACAGTTTAAATAGAGAAATTTCGATTATTAAATAAATTGCATATAGTACTGGTTTTAATACTACAACTACTACTTAAGTTATTAATGACTAAAAACTCTTTAAAACACATTCAATTCCATATTTTGGCGAAATTTCAGAAAAAGTTATTAAAATTATAAATAATACAAGTAAATATAAAGTCACACACGAAAAATAGTATACATTTAATGAATGAACAAATTGAGCTCTTTTAAATCCTCCTTTACTGGCAATTTTAAAAGAATAAAAGAATGGAATCCAGTAGCTGCTACATCATTATTTATTTATTATTATAATATCTTACATGCTTTTGACAATGATACAAAGATACAGAAATACGTATTAAGCAAATAAATTCTGTTATTTCCAGTTGAAATTTATACTTTACTTAATATTTTTTATTTCTATAATAACGTAAGAGTGTCGTGCTTACGTGGTTGGCAATCAAATCAATGGGTAAACATGAAAAAATCAAGAATATTATATGATATTATCTATATTATTTCTACTACATTGGAAGATTTCTATTTTTGATTTATAATAGTATGTAATTTACTTATCTAAAGATGATAGGTAACTTTTGCAAAAAATTATTTCAAAATAGTAAAATAGAATAGGAAAATCAATAACCGCTATACAGGAAGTTTGTTATCCAGTTGACACCAGAGGTTCGGGATAACTGGATCTGCAGACAGCCTTGATTCAATTTACTTGCGATGCAACACCAACACATTGCAGCACAACCAATATATTTTGTACTTCCAACATAATAATAAAACAAAAGCTAAAGGTTGTATAACCAAGAGTCCTCAAAAATAACGAGCTAAATATAAGCTAAGTGTAATTATCGGCAACAAACCCTTGTTAGAATCAATATATTGTTAGTAGTTGATAAATCTTGATTTAATTTGGTATTTTAACAAAATCCACAACCACTAACAGCCTTAATAAAAAGTAGGAAACATTACTATGCATATTTATAAAGGTAGCATTTTTTAAATATTCAAATTATATCGTATTTTGTAGCAAAACAAAAGCTGCACATAAATGCTAAGCTTTTATAATTTCTTGTGAAGCATTTCATTTCAATATTCTGTAGTACTTAATATTCATTCTCTTTAAATAATAGAAAGCGTTCTATTATATACAGTGAAGTCCATTTATTGTGCATGCGCAATATGGCATATTGCAAGTTCCATGGTCCGCCCACTTTATCATTGGAACATAGGCAACCCATTATTTATATTGCTATCGGATTTTGCGCCTGGTTACTGATTTTTTGCGCTACTGTGCTCTATTTCATTGTTTACCGCGGCTGTTTCCAAGACAGTAAGTTATGTTTACTAGTTGCTAAGGATAAAGTCGTCGGTAAAATACTTTGGGGTTCTAGAACGGTAAGTAAATTTACTCAAAACGAATGTGCCATGTAATTTGATAAATTAATGTCAGTCACAAATGTCAGTTTAGTTAAATAAAATGAATGCAATTTCCAATGTTAGTTAAAACAAATCCTGGAGCTTTTTATTTCTCATTTCTTGTAACAAAGTACGCCAGCAAAGATTTTTCATCAATATTTGTACTTTTCTTGGTACACCAATTTTTAAAATGATTGTAGGTACCTTCGTAGCGTCTCTCTAGACTTATCAGGAATGAGAACCGAACACCCCACATTCCAAGCTTCTTCTATTTCGTTTTCGGAATCATTTTCATTAATTTTTAGCACGGAACTCCAAATAATTTTCACAAAAAACTGCAATGGCGGTAACTGTTTACAGATTGCTATAGAAACGTAATATATCAATCGACAATACGGCAACGTGATGCGGAGACTGACAATTATCGCATTTGAATCTGTATTAATTATTAATTTATTAAAAATTCTTTTTACCGGATTCAGTAGCGCAAAAAACGTCATAAGCATCACGAACGTTAAGGACTACCGATCTCAGACAATAATTGGAGTCGTCGCTGCGCTCCTCCTCCAAACTATTGTCTTCGATCGGTAAAATGTCCTTACCGTTCTTAATACTTAATATACTATTTTGCGCTACTGAGCTGTATTTCATTGTTTACCGCGGCTGTTTCCAAGACAGTAAGTTGTGTTTACTAGTTGCTAAGGATAAAGTCGTCGGTAAAATACTTTGGGGTTCTAGAACGGTAAGTAAATTTACTCAAAACGAATGTGCCATGTAATTTGATAAATTAATGTCAGTCACAAATGTCAGTTTAGTTAAATAAAATGAATGCAATTTCCAATGTTAGTTAAAACAAATCCTGGAGCTTTTAATTTCTCATTTCTTGTGACAAAGTACGCCAGCAACGATTTTTCATCAATATTTGTACTTTTCTTGGTATACCAATTTTTAAAATGATTGTAGGTACCTTCGTAGCGTCTCTCTGGACTTATCAGGAATGAGAACCGAACACCCCACATTCCAAGCTTCTTCTATTTCGTTTTCGGAATCATTTTCATTAATTTTTAGCACGGAACTCAAAATAATTTTCACAAAAAACTGCAATGGCGGTAACTCACAAAACACCTGACTGTCAGCTTATATATTTAATATAAACGGTAACTGTTTACAGATTGCTATAGAAACGCAATATATCAATCGACAATACGGCAACGTGATGCGGAGACTGACAATTATCGCATTTGAATCTGTATTAATTATTAATTTATTAAAAATTCTTTTTACCGGATTCAGTAGCGCAAAAAACGTCATAAGCATCACGAACGTTAAGAACTACCGATCTCAGACAATAATTGGAGTCGTCGCTGCGCTCCTCCTCCAAACTATTGTCTTCGATCGGTAAAATGTCCTTACCGTTCTTAATACTTAATATACTATTAATTATTGTTTGTCACCTGTTAAATTTGTTTTTTTTAATATTCTAATACAGATCAAAATTGAAAACTACCGATTTATTATTTATTTATTTAACCCTATAACATTACCTAATGATAATCCGATAATCCGGAGTGAGACAATATACACATTTCTATTTTTTTTCGTCTGTATAAATCATGTTTTTCAATAAATTGTTAATTTTAAATGTGTAATTTAACAAACAATAATCAAAAGCAGGAATCAGGGGCAAGAGTAATAAGAGTGTATGCTTGCCTATATTCCAATGATAAAGTGGGCGGACCATGTAACCATGTAATAGTATATTAAGTATTAAGAACGGTAAGGACATTTTACCGATCGAAGACAATAGTTTGGAGGAGGAGCGCAGCGACGACTCCAATTATTGTCTGAGATCGGTAGGTCTTAACGTTCGTGATGCTTATGACATTTTTTGCGCTACTGAATCCGGTAAAAAGAATTTTTAATAAATTAATAATTAATACAGATTCAAATGCGATAATTGTCAGTCTCCGCATCACGTTGCCGTATTGTCGATTGATATATTGCGTTTCTATAGCAATCTGTAAACAGTTACCGCCATTGCAGTTTTTTGTGAAAATTATTTGGAGTTCCGTGGTAAAAATTAATGAAAATGATTCCGAAAACGAAATAGAAGAAGCTTGGAATGTGGGGTGTTCGGTTCTCATTCCTGGTAAGTCTAGAGAGACGCTACGAAGGTACCTACAATCATTTTAAAAATTGGTGTACCAAGAAAAGTACAAATATTGATGAAAAATCTTTGCTGGCGTACTTTGTTACAAGAAGTGAGAAATTAAAAGCTCCAGGATTTGTTTTAACTAACATTGGAAATTGCATTCATTTTATTTAACTAAACTGACATTTGTGACTGACATTAATTTATCAAATTACATGGCACATTCGTTTTGAGTAAATTTACTTACCGTTCTAGAACCCCAAAGTATTTTACCGACGACTTTATCCTTAGCAACTAGTAAACATAACTTACTGTCTTGGAAACAGCCGCGGTAAACAATGAAATAGAGCACAGTAGCGCAAAAAAATATATAAATCACATTCTTCACGTTTCGAACCCCTTAAGAAATTCCATTTGTAGAAGCTGAAAACATCGACAATATCACAAGCGATTTAAATGGAAATTAATTGAGCTATTCCAATCCGTATTAAATTTGGGTCGTTGTTTGAATATTAACAAAGTAAAACCTACTATTACTGTTTTATATTTTATTTTCAGATTTACAATAGCACTTTTTCTTCAATAACCTTTCATCGATTTTACAGTTAAAAATAGCTTGCAGGTTCTTCAAAATTTATTTTTGTCGTGAATATGTTTGGACTTTTAGAGTAGCTATTTGTTGAAAAGTGGTAAGTGTAGGTGATATGAACTTCATTTTATCCTTGCTTTAGCTACAAATATTGGCCTAGAGGGAGGTTATTTGCTTGAAACAAACTTAAACTTGGTGCTCCGCAGAGTACATGAAGAGAGTGTGTTTGTTTAAATCGTTTAGCAGAGGATTGCAAATTTAGGTTTACTAAAATCTTGTAGAACTTGTAACGTGGTATTTGCAAGCAAAAATCTATAAAAATGTTTATATTCTTAGTTTAGAAAAACTTATGGATGGATAAAAAAGAAACATGAATACGAATCTATGCAATTTTAATTGAGTATTTTGTGCAAGTATATATTAAAAATATGTTTCTGTAGTCCTGGCAGAAGGTGCAATATTCAGCATCTTAGTTTTGGGATTGTCTAACAACTCTAGCTGCAAAATCGATAATCACTGAAAGGTGTTTACAGCATGTTGTATGTTGAATAAGACACCTGCAAATCGGGTCAAAAGAAAACGACTCAGATAAAACTTCATGTCAAGAGGATTAGTGGCAGGTGCTTAATATCCTTCTCGAGAGGGTAAAATCAAAAAATTCGACAGTTTTTCACTCAACTCTCCCATTACGTATAATATTTATGAAACCGCATTTTGATAGGAATGTGTATTGAGTTATCACAAAATTTAATTGTATTACCCTTTGGTATTATCTTTGTTTAATGCGGATAATCATTAATCGAGAAGTAATTATTGCTGAAGAGGCTGATGAAGTTTGCGACACGAGCACAGGCGAATGTCGAAAAACACCCGAGTGGGGTAACAGCCATTACTACGAGTAAATTCGAATTCCGCTATTTAATAATTTATAAGTTTCATAAACATTATGAATATTTGTAACAATAGTAAGTTTGTTTATTTCCATTATCACTTGATTGATTATCTGATGTTTTAAATTCACGTTTGTGATTGGTTATCAAATTGAGTAATCAGGTGCTCCTTAACACTCTGTAAATAATGATCCATATTACTTAATTATTGAAAATAGTATATTTAGCGAATGTATAGAATAGTCGTGGAAAAGAAAAGTTTTACATCTATATACTCCTTCGTTACTTACTCGAAGTTCCAAGAATATCAATAGAATCCCTACACTCGCACTTAGACAGTCATGTTACGCACTCTATTCTATACCTTCATAGTAGATCTCGGCGGTTCTGTCGTGTAGTTGTTCAAGTACAAAAGAAATACTTGTACAGAAGGAAATCAATTTCTTCTTGGAACAGCCAAGAATGACGAACCTGACGTGAAAAGTAAGTTTCAGAAGTAAAATAACAAACGTGGATGTTAGCACCTTCCTGGACTTTCCATACTAAAAATAAACATTTCTTTTTTGGTATTCAACAGTATAATTCGCGAGGCAAGCCTGGAAATTACTTGAATGCGTAGCAAGACAAACGAGACTATACACTGGTTCGATACTGACAGAAGAGAGACACGCGTCCTTTAGTAATAATAGGCCGAGACTATGACGGAGAAGAGTTATCGGTCGGTAGCGATCATCCGGTTTGGCCAGCTGTAATTTCAAGCTTTTAATCTTCAAAATTTATAAAACGCAGCTAATATTCGCGACATTTCGTCAACTATACATTTTAGCATATCAATATATTATACTATGTGATAGACAGTTAAATTTTGCATTCAATTAGATATTAATATACAGGGTGTTTCACTTAAAATAACAAAGTTGCTTATTGTACTGTGAAAGGCAAGCACCCCGTATATACGTGATATAAATTTAGGAGAATGTAAAACTGTATACCGAACAACTTTTATATTTAAATTTCTTTCATATTTTGATTGATTAAGGCGCTATAGGAGCATCAATTTTCGATTTTGAAAACCTCGTAGAGGCCGCCACAGTGAAATTTTAGCATTCATGAAAAAGAACGAAAATGTATCACGACACCAACCTGTATAAGTGTAGAAAATTTAAACAAACTCGTGTTACAAGTTTTTTCGTAATAATCTTTCAAAGGTTTATAATACTATTCTATTGACACGTTAATTAAAAAGGGAGATTATAAATTAGCCATTCAAAATTTTATTTTATTAATGACTAATAAAACATTAAAATACGTTTCAATTCCATAGTTTGGTAATATTTTAGAAAAAATTGCTAAAATTTTAAATAATACAAATAAATATAAAGTCATTTTAAAAAGAAATACAAATATTCTATACACTCTTTTCAATGCTAAAGACAAAACTAACGATTTGCTAAAATCAGATATTTATAAATTAAATTGTTAAGATTGTAATTCAGTCCATATAGGTCAAACAATTAGATGATTCAGCATTAAGCTAAAAGAACATAATTATATTATGTTGTTACAAAAAATACAAATAAATCAAATTAGGCTGAACATTTACCTATTAGAACAAAATCACACATTGTATTCTATTACAATAAATTGTTTACACTTTTTTGATAACAAACGTAAATTAAACATTCTGGAAGCTTTTGAAATTTATAAACACACAAAAAACAGTATACCTTTAATGAATGAGCAAATTGAGCTCTTAGATTCTTCTTTACTGGCAATTTTGGAATAAAAGCTCTCGTCAGTAAATTATCATTTTCTTTGTTGAAATTGTTACCGTAAAATTTGTTCTTGTGCAATTTAACTGTTTTGCTGCTCTAAACTCTGACTAATTTTTAACCACTTCGATCTCCTTATGGCAGTAAGAATATTTTTATTATTATTTCGCTCTCAAACTTCATGTAGTACCAATTTCTATTTTGTTCTGATATGCACGACAAAAACTTCAACTGCAGGGATCGGCAATTTTGGTTTATACATACTCCAGTAACTTATAAATTGAATCAGCGTTCCTATACTCAAACTCTTGTAATACTATGAAATTGCTTAATAGCTTTTAAGTGATTAATTAAATTAATGCTGAATTTAGCAGAAAATCGTGTATTTCAGTAAACATTATGGTTATATTTATTTTTATTATAATAGAAGTTGTTATGTTAAAAAATGTATTCCGGGACCTCACAATATTTAAGAAAAATCTTAAACACGTATTTAAGCAGCTAAATAATCATCAATACATCTTCAACAGGAATATTACTAAAACCTTTATATAAAGTAAGCAATCGATGTCAAATGTATCAGTCGTAGTGGCTTTAGAGACTTTATAGTATTAGTAATGCTCTTGCTGAAGGGCAGATTAGTTGCCGAAATACATATTTAGGAGTTGTTCTATATTATTTTTTTCTATAGCAGATGTTAAAGTGTGCTTTGTTCGACTAAAAATAGTTGATCAAGTATTACTTTAACCGCAAGGGTAGATAAAGTAACACTTTAACCGCAAGGATAGATAAAGTACTTTAATTTTCTGGAAACTCCATGGAAACCGAATGGAAACCTTTGCTACTGAGATTTTCGGGTTTAATATAATCTAATTTTAAATTGTTTTTTTTACAAATTTTTCTTATTTTTTTAACATCTGCTATAGAAAAAAATAGAATTTTATACACGACGATAAAATTTAATTATCGACTCGCGAAAATTAATTCACTCGCGATTTCATCGCTGGTGAATTAACACTTTCCGCTTGTCGATAAAATATAATTTTATCGTCTTGTATAAAAAATAACTATTGGTGGAAGGGGTTTCTCCTAAATGTTTCTACGTATACCACCATCTTCGTTTAATTCAATAGTCGTTGCTTACGATTTTCTCGACCCCACCGTTGTACTACACCTGTTATGCATAACGTTTATCTGCTGCATTATTATATCTAAATAAACTTTTTAAAGGATAGAATATAAGTTAGAATATAGGAATTATTGTATGTAACAAAAACTAAATTTTTTTAATATAATTTCCATATAAATCAATTTACACTTAAATGAAATAGGATTAACAAATACTAAAATGGAATTTATACGTACGTACTTACGTATTAAGTTAGTTTCTTAGATTTGAACTCTCTATGTGTCAATAGAACATAAATAAGAAAAGTCAGTTCGAAACTCGTGAAAGAAGTTTATTAGGCGAGTTCTTAACGGATTTAGCGATTTCAACTCTTCCAATATCTCGTAGTAGACATGTTCAAAGTTTGCGCTGGCGTGGTATCTATGATGAAACTTGATTAGTTTTTTATGGAATAGTTCTCCAGCTATTTTCAATCTATTATCAGTTTCCTTTGGAAATCCGTATTTAATTAAATACGAAAAAAGGAATCGTAGTTCGAAGAACATTAGTTGCTATATTACCTCACATTAAAACCCTGAATAAAACAAATCTCTATATTCGCTCTTTAATTGACGTTTTGTAATCATACTTATTGTACCTGTGCATATTTTCTATCAGATAAAGGGTAGTTTTGATATTGGTCACAGCGTTACTTGATGTTCGTAGCAGTTAGCTTGAATCTGCTTCTAGAAAAAAAAATTGACCTGCCGATGCCGGTTCTAAAACCGCATCGATACCAAGTATACAAATGCGCTAGTATTTTATATACAGTATCTAATAATGCGATACCTCGATAATTATTATCACATATGGGTTTATCCTCTTTTTTATATAGTGGGGTTATAATAGCCTTTGTCCAGTCTTCCCGCATTTCTCCCATGTTCCATATCTGCACTATTAGTTTGTACATACAGTTTGTATAACAGTTCATTTCCTCCATACTTGATTAATTCTGCTACTATAGCTAGGCTTTTGTTGTTGCTCACTTTTTTCCACCAACCCCCCTCCTATTGGCATATGGTACGCTTGGGGTAACCTGCTTGCGATGCTATTGGATCGACGCCTCGTTACCATGCGGGAAGTCGCTCTGAGTGGCTCGTATAGCAGAATATACCTGGGAGAGACTTCGGTCAGCTGTATGTGCAATATTGATGATGATGATGATGATGATGATGATTTAAGATTCCTGATTGTTTCTTTAACCTCCTTTTCTGTTGGCGGTTGCATTTCCTCATCCTGCGCCTGGTGTTTTAATTCTGCTGTTTGCTCGATCACCTCTGTATTTTTATTCAAAAGGTGTTCAAAAAATGCTTTCCATCTTTCCATTATTTTCCCTTATTCTCTTTTTATTAAATTACTTCTTTATCCTTATAATAAGTCTGTCTATTCTGTAAACCTTTTTTTGATTTTCTAACTTCCTGGTAAAAATTTCTTTTTTCTTTTTTCTCAAATTTTTCTTCCATGTTCTTTATTTTATTTTCGTAGTTGGGCTTTTTCTTTCTTCTGCATGCGGCCTTTACTTCGTTCCTGTGTTATAGTTTATATTTTTCCCTGTTTACCACTGAATTATTCTTAATCATTTCTTCGCTTGCCTTTCTTCTCTTCTCTACTGCCCTTTTCTATATTGTACCACTCTTTGCCTTTACTCGCTTTTCTTTCTTGAATTGCTTCTTCTCTTGCTTTCATAAGCTCCAGTTCTATTTCTATCCATTCTTGTTTGACTTGCAGTTTTTCATATTCATAATATACCACTCTGGATTTTGCACTGTTCTTTTTGTGTGGTATGTTTCCCATGATTATGTGCCACTACTAAATAATGATCGCTATCCATATCTGCTCAAAATATGATCAATTTGATATGTTATCCAACGGTACCTTTATGTTCAAATTGTGTATTTCTTATTACGAACTTGTTCTTTGTTGCAAATTCTATCAGCCGTTTTCCATTTTTGTGGCTTTCTTTATGTTTGCTGTATTTTCCAATAGTTGGTATATACTATATCGTTTCCAGCGTTGTAGATTATCTTAACGTCAAACCTTGGTATTCTTTTAAACTGTCCTTCTACTGCCTCATAATATGCTTCTTTTTCATCTTCCCCCTTCTCCTATCTGGGTGCGTGTACGTTTATTAGGATTATATTTCACGTATTACCCGTATTATTATACTACACAATCGTTCCGATACCGCCGTGAATTTAATAACTAGACTTTTTAACCTTTCCCCCACAGTACAGTATTAATTTTGCAAATTATTCGTTAGAAGGTTGCTAACTCAGGTGGACGATCATTTTATTTCCGAATTCCGAATCAGTGATTGCATTATTAGTCGTCCCAATACAGTTCACTGGGTTTCTTGTATACTAGCCGATAAGGAGTTGTAATATATTAATTTACAAATAATAATACAATTACACTCGAGGGGAATGGAGTAGAAATGTTCAGATTAATTCCTTAACTACGAATTATTATAAAAGATGCTAATGATTCTGGTATAGTTGAGATGATAAAGATGTCATTAAAACAGAAGATTTCTGAAAATGTCCCATCAAGATGACAATTATTAACTTTCGTGAGGCGACGTTTACCCGCGTTTATTTTATTTAAGACTTAAATCAAATTGTGTGCGCAACCTTGAAGAAATTAACGTTTGAATTGTTCTCTTCATTTTCAAAATGTTATGTGGATTTTCAATTTAGTTATTCTCGCAAGTAATACTTCCAATCAAGAAACTAATACTTTGTTTATTTTAACCTTAATTGACTAATTATTAATTACAGATTTAGCTAATAATAGCAAAATTAAAATTTAATGTTTTATCCCTAACAGTTTTTTTAAATAGTTTTGTCATGTGTATTGGATTAAACTTCCATAAAGCAATATTATCCAAGGTAGAATTCGGTACATTACAGTAAAATATTTTATTATTAATGTATGGTAGGTACGATAAAATTCTTGAATTAAATTTAGTAACAGTACTGCTTATTCACCAATTACACTAATTGAGAACGTTAGAAATGTCTAGAAATACAATTAAAATCGACTAATTCTAGAGAGGAAGAACACAAAGAGAATTTTGTTTGGTGTAAAAGGAGAAAGCATTTTCAGCATCCTTAATTATGTACTGGCCTATTAGCGCAATTTCATAAACAGAATTTGAAAACCGAGTAATGTTTCGTTTCTAAAATGTTATAATACTAGTCTATCTTCATAGAGATTAAGTAATAAAGGTTGTCTGGTGTTTCCTTGTTTAATGACTTGTTATACAGCCAGCATAACATTCAGGGGAGCTTTCCATTGAAGAATTCTCTTAAAATTCAAAAGTATATGCTTAATTATGCGGTTTGTAAAATATATATGTTTTTAAATTAAATATCTACATCAACAATCAAAGGTATGCACACAATACACGTAAAGTAGTATACAGTGTGGAAGAAAAGTATGGAATAAATTCATTATTTCTAAAACGATGAAGTTTCATGAAATATCCTCGGACACGTCGATTTTTCTTTTTAAAAAGATCCTTGTTTCTATACTTGTGTATTTCCGAGGTTCATTTGTTTTCGCGTGATGACGTCATGGAATATTTTTTTTAATGGAACCCCTATATTTTTTTAACGGATTCGTGTACAGCTCAACTTGCTGAATTAGAAAAGGTACCACTTTAATACTTTATTTCTATAAACTTTCCGAGAAGAAAAAATAATAATCGATTCGTAGTAAGAACAACAAATGAGATCAAGTTATCTAAGAAATTGTTTCCGGCAGCTAAACAAAATCGATGTGTCCAAGTAAATTTCATGAAACTTCATCGTTTTAGAAATAATGAATTTATTCCATACTTTTCTTCCACACTGTATAATATATATGGGTTCTATAAGCTGATCCACCCACTGGGGTTATCCTAAGTACTTCAGTTGTTTAGCAAGTCCCTGGGCCATTATGATCAAAAATAATTTTCATCTAGTATGGCTATGAAAGAACAAATTGATGCCATTAAGATTGACTGACATGCAAATCTGACAATCGTCAACAATTTTTTTGACGTAAGAATATATACTAGCCAATTGTAAAGGCACCGATTTGTTCTTTCATAGCCATACGCCCATACTAGATGATAATCGTTTTTGATCATATACTTGATATTGGTATAAATATAAATATTTTAGATTTTCATAAGCTTTATGCAATTTTCCTAGATCAAGGGTAGTCCAATATGTGATTGTTCATAAATATGGAGCTTACTTTATAAATATTGGATATTCCCGTCGATTGGAGTAACGTTATTTCCGACTCGGTGATTCTTCGGCAATCAATCAATGCCCCATGTGACCAAACTCAGAATATCCTTTTCATCATCTGTTCGAGACCTCGTTATGATGTGGTGGTTTGTTAGATTCGTAGCATACAATTAATCATATCTTGCCTTTTTATATACATATACATTTTGTAATCAATCACTTTTGTATTATAAATACATTTTAAATTTCTTATTGATATATTAATTACCGGGACTAAACAAATTTTACTTCTGTAAATCAACTGAAGAACAAGTTTAAATTTTCCAAAAGCGTGTTTCTCTTTAAAATATGCAGTTATTTACATATAACATACAAAAGTAGGGCCACTCATGAATAACGTTTGTTCTCAACAACGAGAAAGGTTGCCTAATTTTTCTTCATTCTGTAAGTGAGTTTATACAGAAGTTTCTACAACGAGCACCAATAAAATAATTCTGCTCCTTTTTACGCTGTCTAAATGTAACACTTTATGTGTAATAAGAAACTTTCTGTTAGCAGCATAGAGTAGTTTATAAAAGAAGGAATTAGGAAAAACATAATTATGCCCTTGTTATTGAAACAGTCAAAACAAACAAGAAATAAAGACCAGACGATTTTTAGTTTAATGTTACATCAAGGCTATAAACACAATTTTTCGTCCTATGAGATTAAAGAGTTAGGAACGTGTTAGGTACTCTTTTTTACATCAACTAACAATTAATGGTTATCGATAAACGTCTTTAATAATTGAATTGTGACCCAAACTATATTATATATAATATCAGTAAAGGCATCCATAAAAAATATAAGTAGCAAAAAAAGATGGATTATTACAAACAAATAGCCATTTAGTTAAATGTTCTGTTATAAACATAAAATACTTTTGGTATCAATACAACAAATGTTACGCATATTATCGACAGTTTATGATGAATGTACGCATTCTATCCAAAGGACAGAGCCCAAAACATTGGGGGATAATGAGTGGACATTAATCAAAAATTATCAAGAGTAGGTACATTGCGGAAGCCACGAATTATATTTTGTTTCAAAATACTATGATAGCTTGATTTGATCACTTAGGTGGGACAATACTGCATGATAGTAGTAATAATAATGAGCAGTAATAATTCTTAGAAATATTTCAATTTCAATTACTCCTTCCTATGTTTTTCTCTGAAGATGTACCTTCAGTATATTTCGTCAGTTATTCGTTTCTGTAAAGTTTCTAAATATTTGTTCACGGTTGTTCTTTGTCCTAAGCCAAATGCTCCTGCTTTGCTTCTTTTTCTTTTTTCGTGTTTCTTATTTTGGCATTCGATTAGAAGAATACATTTGCAAGGATTGACGTCTTTTCGTATTAAAATTTCGTGGAGTATTTATTTGTATAAATATACTTGTAATCTTTAGATTGCACATTAGGAACGCTTTTTGAGATTCCTATTTAATTATAATTGTCTCACTCCTGCCACCTTGTGAAAATTCTTCCCTGCTCTAAAATGTTACCAGACGGTAACGTAGCGGCATATTTCGCGCCTTTCTTCTTACTAATTTTAAAGGACATCTACCAAGTGAACCAACGGTGCAATTAATTTAATAATATGCTTATTTTCATTAGAAAACTGGCATTGTATATTACGACGAAGAATTCACTCATTAGTTCAAAAATACTAGTAACAGGATAATCTATTTTCTGCCTGATTAGCAACGCTGTATCCTTACCGGGAATTATTTCTGAATCTGAATGTTTCTATTTCGATTTTATATGGACCAAATATATTGTACTGAGGTTCTGCTAATTGTATTAATTAATAATATAACGATAATAATTAATAATTAGTATAAATAAGTAGTAATATGCTAAGTGGATTGAATCGCATTCCTTATAGCGTCAATATATTAGCACTGACTGCAATATTAACTTGTTGTCGGTATTTATATTGCATTTGCTTTATCTATATTATACATGTTTTGGTTTATAATAATTACGTTTCCATAATTATGATTCATTTTTTATAAAAATGTAATGGCTCGAATTCAAAACTTTTATTTTAACAAACCTTCTGGTTGATATTAATATTGAGAATTCAATTTCAACATTATTTCATATAATGTTCAACTTTTATTACTTTTCCTTTATCATACTACATTATACAGCTACGAGACTATAAAATAAATTCCAGTAATATTACATACATCTCGCTATAACCTGGCGTTCCAATTTCGATCAGATATACTTATTTGTTGAATGCTGAAGTTTTAATTTAAAACTCAACAACAAACGACATTTTCATTATTTGTCATAAAATCTAATCAATAGCTTTGTAGATTATATTGTTAATTATCTTTTTTTTCGGTATTTTATCTATTCATATTTATTTCTGTTTAACAATCAATTCGACAGATATAATTTATGAAATAAAAGCAGAGTGCAGGAATTGGAACAAAGGAAATTAATCACAATTTTTGTGAATATATGCTGATGGCGGCTGTCCCTATTTAAATATATTTTCCATGTTTGTCATCCCGTTACACGGGAAATAATAATGGAATACTTTACATAGCTGAACAAAATCCCCAAGTCTACCCAACTGATATAATTCACCCGGATTTATTGCCATGTGTTCCGGTATTGGTTCTTGTGTCAATTTGAATTGAGGGCTCCACTCAAATGAATGTTAAAACAAATAATCAAATTAACACACATATTGTAACATTGTCCGTGAACAATCAACGATTCACTAATTTTTGAAATCGCAATTAATATACTGAATTTTTCTTTCAAATACATGCATTTGTGTCAAAAAATATTATAGATGTATTCATCTTTATATCTAGGTACTTAAAGATATCGGGATTCGCTTTAGTGATTCTAAAAGGAGTTATTTTCGCTATTAGCCGAAATAGTTCTAGGTTTAGCCCTCATTAATCTTGAAAGGGGTGAACGTGCGAGTTAACCTAAGACGGCACATGGCGACCTCTGCACACTTAATGCTGCGGAAGCTTTTTGCTCCCCTTTGAGACGTGGCTTAAGACTAGCTCCTGCTACGAGCATTATTAACATTGTAAAGTAGAACATCCTCCCTTTTCATGTTTAATGCGTATTCAAGTACTTTATAATGATGCATTAACTCATGTTCTGCTTAGATTACGCAATGCATCGGATTTACCCTTAATTATATTAGGGCTTTTGTTAAAAATAAAATTTAGATCCCAGGAGCAGTATTACGCATGCTACAATATTGCAGTTTCGAACTTTGTGTTCCTTCTAATGAACGCAAAAATTTCCAATTTGTTACCTTTCATTATTTTGCAGCATTCTAAATTGGAACTAAAATTCCATATTCAAAATTGAACATGATGAACTTTATAGCCTAGTTAAAAGGTAATTACTTCAATCATAATTTGATTGAATATGAGCTTGTATAACACCCACAATTAAAATTAACAGCGAACATGTTGATGCTAGATAAATATATGTCGTTAATATTATTATCAAGCATGTTTATTTCGTTTATATGTGGACAGTGGTTTAATTACCAGTTTTCGGAAATTTACCAATGAAAGGTGTAAGTATATGCATTAAAATATTTTGATCTCTTTGGAAGACAATTTTATTGCACCCATAGTAGGACTAGCAACTTACTGCCCATTTAATTGAAAAAGTTTTATGTGCAACGTCTCTAATTTTATTTACATGCCATTGTAATACAGAACGTACTAATACTAACTCATATACCACATTTTATTACTTAGCATTTGGGAAATTAATTAAAATCTAATTTCCATGCACCCAGTTAAAGGGATGTAACTCCATAACGAATCATTACAGAATTAATGATTATTAATTTTGCTTGCTTATTTCCGTGAATACCAAATTGATGACCATCAACACGTTTTCACCCTGAATATTATAAAACATATTATTCGTTGCCGATGATAAGTAAATAAAAGGGCTAACGTAACATTGATAATGAAAATTGAAACAATTTAAGCTCTGTTTTCCTAGCTGCGTAATGCGCACGTCGTGTTACGCGTGCGTAACACGCTTTCAAATGTCGCAGCGTGATAGTGTTTTCCTACCTGCGCGATTCAAGGTGTAACGCAACGTCTTTTTAAATCAGTTGGGTGCAAAGAAGTTCATAGGACAGACATGTTCCCATAACAGCTTCATTTAAAAAGGAGAAATTAAAAATGTTATGGATTTCATGATGGATCTGGAGGAGGGGGAAGACGAAAAGTTATTACTACCTGTTTCTTCGTCGCGAGAGAAAAGACACGGTGAAAACAAACTTTTCCAAACAGGGAAGTCAGAAGGTTACTTCAAACTGTTGATGCGAGCATGTCTGCCGAATCTTCCATAGATCAAAACTGGTGTAGTGGTCTATCCAAGGCTCTATCACGCACTGCGTCGCGTCATTGACTGCTCTTGGAGCAGTGCCTGCGTAATGCGCTGGCGGAACACGTTGGACTCTGCGTAATACGCAATGTAGGAAAACAGGTGCATTTAAATAACACTAGACGAGTATACTGCGTATCACGCCGGCGTAACACTTCGTGCGTATCACGCAGCTAGGAAAACGGGGCTTTTATACAAACCAATCATTTACAGCAACATATAGTAATACTATTAGTTGTTGTATATGCTCTTTTAATTAAAGAGTTTCTTCCAAATTAATATGCAGTGTAAGTGTGTATGTAAAATTTGTTTATTGGTTGATTAGTTTTAGGGAATTTCTTTCATATAAATAATTTTACAAATGCAAACAAACTTTAAATGCAAGAGGAATACATTTAGCATTATATACTACGGAAGCGCTGAAGGGCCAATATCACGCAGAGTTTAAGTCGCTTATTAGTCGCGTTTATTTCGACTAACAGACGCGCGACTGTTAGCCGCATTTATCTCGACTGTTAGTTGCGTTTACCTCGACTGTTAGTCGCGTTTATCTCGACTAACAGACGCGCGACTGTTAGTCGCGTTTATTTCGACTAACAGACGCGCGATTGTTAGTCGCGTTTATTTCGACTAACAGTCGAGGTAAACGCAACTAACAGTCGAGAGAAACGCGACTAACAGTCGCGCGTCCGTTAAGTCGAAATAAACGGGCCTAATAAGCGACTTAAACTCTGCGTGATATTGGCCCTTCAGCGCTTCCGTACTAAAGGGTGTTCCGGTAGGAATCTGCCGAAGTTTGGGAATACGTTCTTGAGATTTAAAAAAACGTTATATCAACATTGATTAGGTCCGGATGAAATTCGACTTAATCCTCGGATGCTGGAATGTACAACAAACTCCATCTCTAAACTCAAGGTGATTAATTTTGAACGCTTATTGTAGACTGTTCTTCTCTTCAATAATCAATAACTTGGTAACTATTAAAAATCGGACCTATGTTGATATACCTACTTTTTTTTTTAAATGACCTCAGGAACATATTTGGCAGGTTCCTCTCGGGGATAGCCTGACGTATATTACTTGCAAAAGTGTATCTATTGCTTTTTAATTTTCTTTGATTAAAGTATTGTGTTATGGTAAAGAGAAGAGAATGGTTGATAAACTTTGGTCTTTATAATATCTGTAAATTAACTCGTGAACGATTGAATTTGACTTGACCACGTTCTAATCGCGACGTCAAGAAATTTTAGGAATTATTTTTGGAATAATTATGTAAATTTATAAAATTAATTTGAAAGTAAAGAAATGTATAACATGATATTTTAATTATAATAATATTATGTAATTGCATAGCCCTTGTAGCTGACAAGACTAATTCCAAAGGAATTTAGTGACAAGGAATTTTAAATTCCAGGGTACACATACATTGAAAAATTTAAATTAAAGCTTGTCAGTATCACTAAGTGACTGTAATGGTTAAAAAGGTTTGTACTGTACAAATACGCAGCTCTTTTGTATTTCAGAAAATTAATTAATTTTTCATTTACAATTTTTCTGTCTCCAATTTTGATTAAAATATTAATATTCATGAAATTTGCCTCAAGTTATGGCCTCTTTATGTTGGTCTGGCGAGATATTCAGCAGTATACTTAAGCAATATTAAATTCATTATTCTTGTAGAGAAACACAAAAAAAGCTTTTATTTCAAAAATTTAAATCAGTTCTTTTCCTTTGCCTGTGATGTAGTCTCTAAGGATACGCCCGTTTATCCTGTTTACATTTTGTTGAATACCAAGAAGAGCCATCTTGGAGACCCCACTAAACTATTGCATCCGGTATTTATTCTGGCTCATAAGTAAATATAAAGCTGTTATTGGTCCGCGCGTTCAAATTCACCCCAAGAACCACTACAAATTTGTTTGCTGAATACATTTCGCTTCTGAATAGAGTGGTAAAGACGGATATATATTTCCAAACTCGAAGCGCCCGATTTCGTGAATTACGAAAATATTGGAAAAATTTTCACCAAAAAGAATAAGAAATCTTATTTATTTTGGTATACGTATTCCCGTCGCGTGGTTAAATCCCACGCTCTTGTATACATATTAACTGTTGGGTTTTGTGTACACAGTTTTCTTCTTATTGTTTTGTAGCTTAATTAAATTGTATTATACATAACTGTTGTTCTCCGACTACTACTACATATAGGCTATCCATTTAGTACGGGATTATTAAAGATTATTGCATTTATTATAAAAATACCGAAAGTTTTCCTTGAAAATTTTTTTAGCCGTATAATTATACTGGCGTTGTCGTCTCATTAACTTTTCGCTTTTTGTTTTCGTTTTCGTTAGATTGTTTATTTCGCATTTATCACACATTTTATATCTGACTCCAACGTTTCCAGCGTTTCAGAAACTTTGTTTTAGTGTTGAAAACACTTATACGGAGGCAAGTTATAGGTTCTCGCGTCACGAAATATCGTCACGCGGGATCTAAGCAGGGCGCGAGCATGCGGAGTTGGTTGCGTTGTCGGACTACACGCGTTGTTCTGTAAGCGGTTGCGCAGAAGCGTTAATTCTGTCCTTACAAAATATCCGAAAATATTTTTGTTGTGAATACCTTCACTGGAAAAGAAAACAAAACCAAAAAATACAAAATGTTCAGAACGTAATAATAATCTATTTTTACCAAATGTTTCTTCTGCTGATATTCTGTAATATTATATTATAATATACACACTTATATATTCGTTTCTGATTTATTCTCATAAAATTATATATTTTGATTGCGCAATTAAACACTTGGGTAATCGAGCTGCAGAACAGCTTATACACATCTTCGCAAAATTGTGCCAAGCTGAGGGTTTTGCCCCCAAAATAAGAGACTTTTAAAATTTTACCATTGAATTCCACATGTATAGCGTAATTCAATTCGACACCCTGTATAGGTATTCACTTAGTTTATTAGTTTAGCCAAGTAAGCAACATTTATACCGAGTGGGTGGTCATATCGATCATATCCCTGTACATAAGCCGTTTACATTGCTTATCACGTTTATGCGAATTCCTGCTCCCCATTTTTATGGAACAAATTGGTAATGGTACCAAATTAAAGAGAATAATATTCCGCGTCGTTCAATTTTAAGAATTCTTTGTATAATAAATAATATAAAAATAAATATATAAAATTTAAATACCTACATATGAAAGTACATTCGAAAAATATGAGTATGTTTTGTTTTGACAAGTGTAGCACCTCCTATTTTTTAAATAGCTACATTTTTAAATTTTAAATTGTTATGTTGAAGAAATAGTACACAAAGAATTCTTAACGCGGAATATTATTCTCTTTAGTTTACTACCATTACCAATTTTTTCCATAACAGTTAGGGGCAGGAATTCGGATAAACGTGATTATGCAATGTATACTTCTTATTCAGATACCAACCACTCGGTATACTAGTCTGTTATAATAGTCTGTTTGGTATTTGTATTGTTAACGTTATAATAAACCATTATAAACCAAAACCATGTTCATTATACAGAATGTATAAAAATGGTGGTGAAAGCTTTAGGTAAAGTTATTCGTTAGACAAAACTAAGACAAAAAGCTGATAACAAAAAAACTGGCAAACGCTTCCTGAACTTACAGTCGTCAAAGTTCAAAATTGGTAACAGTAAAGAATGCTGCTCTTTCAAAATAGTTACTTGATGAGTATATTCAGTGATAATAGCTAAAATTTTTTACCATTGATCGTTTAACTTAATTTCAATTTAATTGTCCACTGTAATCGCTGTTTTAAGATTGTGAAATATTTAAACATCAACAAATTATATCAACTATAAATGTAAATATCCAGCAACAGTCAATGAGGTGCTTATTACCAAGTTAGAATATATAAAACATAAATGGCAAGAATGGGAGAAGAAAAAATAAATAGTGTCCTAAAAAATTTAGAATAAATGCTGTCTAAATTTAACCTATAGCTCCAAAGTACAGCCTTAATATTAAAAATGTAACTAAAATAAATTCAAGCTACCGCAGTAATATTTTGTTTTCCCAAAAGAACAAGTTTTCAGGCTGAAGAAATAATATGTTCGTTAAACTTGTATTTTTCTAATGATCGCTGTAAGATTTTCACATCTGAATATCCCGTTTTCCATCATGTTGTCTCACTAGCATTACAGAAAACAACACAAGACCACCAAAATATATATTTTTTAATAATTCATTGTTTCCCTTAGCCAATCGCCAATCGTATACCACGAATTATAAGCCGTATTTGGTTTATCGAAATTAATTAAAGTTTTGCTCAAAACTATTGTTTAAAACACGAACTTGCATCTCTCCGTCGTAGCCTAAATGTGTAGCTGCCGTTCAACTTGAAAAATTTTATTATTGATTACTTAGATACAAAATCAAAATTAGTTTCCTTTTTAGTGCGATATCCTGCATTACCTGAAACCTGCACCACAATTTTTACACACTCTGTATATTCGATTGCCGTATTAAATATACATCGTGTTTGTTTTCAACACCCTACGATGGTTGCAAGAATTGCGAGATCTGTGCATTTTTGTTATTGGAATCCAAATTTTTTTTAAAAAGCATGTACGTGCGCATGACGTTCTCCATGATGAATTCACTTATGGTCTATGTAATATTTAATAAAATACTAGCTTATCACGTACATAGCATTTCCATCGGCTCCTAAACTGTTTAAAAAGAAACATCGACTATAGTTCTAGTTAGAATCCTGAAACTTACTACGAAAAGATTGTTTGATTTGTTTGTTCCCTACACAGAAATCGAAGCGGGTTGTCAATGTATCTAATTGACAGATTGTTATAAAGATATCCTTTGTCGTTTCACTATAAACTTTGGCACCGTATTAGGTATTGTATCTATTGCACATTGCAAATTTATTCATCACGTATACAATATTCGTCTTTACGCCACACTTTATAAACTACTACAAACTTGTGGTGTTAAATATACACAAGTACATCTAGGTTGTATTTTTGCAAGAAAGCGGGCACTAGCTATTGCATTTATTTGCTCTACTTCCTATTGGTTTACCTACAACAGCAGAATAGCTAAAACATTGAACAATACTTCTTTCACCCTTCTTTATATTTTCTACGCCGGGAATTAGTAATAAATTCGTTACATTGTATAATATTCAACAACTGCGAAGGTTCAATTTGAATATTCCAACTCGCACCAAAAAATATATTCTTATTACACATTTCAGCATTTGATTTATAATATAGTGTTGAATCTTCGGCAAAATTTATTTACGTTACTATTTATAAATAAATACAGAATTATAAACCAAAATAATTTCTTTGTTCCATATGAAAAAAGTGTCTTAAATTACTTCATTGGCAACACGAAAACATTTACAAACCAAGTTGTATAGGAAACGTTGCACGTTTTAAATAAAGTTGGGAAAGTTATTTTAGAAAACAGTGCTTTAAAACGTGTTAGGGGTACATAGAATTCCCCGTGCAGGGTTAGGGGTTACAAGCGATGACATAGAATATGCCCCGGCTGCTCATAAAACCGGGGAGTGCCGGAAGAGAGGCTCCACAGTATGACCCGACTGCAGCTTTTACAGTCTGCAGGAAGGGTAGGGAAAACAAATGCTTAGGGAAACGTGACATTTCAGACTCTAGAGGCTTGACAAAAAGAAATATGCGTTATAAACTGTTCTCTATAATGCTGACTTTTTAGTTTTATTCGTATCCACCTTTTAGTTTAAAATGATTCTAAAGTTCGATGACAATTGCAGATAAATTTTATTACATACTTTCACATTTTTTTTCGTTTTGTTTTTAATTGACCGTGATATTATTTTTGCTAATACAGCAATACTAAATATTTTCACCAAAATAGCGCTCTAGGCATTCTACCTCAAATATTTTAAGAACGATGTTAAAACTTTAATTCTTATTAGTATGGGGGAAACGCAGCTTTCGTAAAGCTGATTTAATATTTATAGCAGTTATAACGAATCGCTGTCACAATAAGTGAAGCAAAAGTGAGATTATGAATGAATATTTTAAACCGAATTTACGGAGAGTAACTTTGTTGTTAAATAATAACTGGCATCTGTTATTATACAGCAATGCCATTTTGACGGAACTTTCCCTAAATTTCTGATTAATAAATTCTTGCGATGCTACTACGAACTTGGCGTAACGATATTAATTTTTATTTTGATTATGAAATTTATTAATAAAGACAAGCAGAATCGCTGGAGTTAGCTTAGTTTTCTATTTATATTCCGTTTTCTAAAAAGCTAAAGTAGCTTAAAATGGTAGTTTTAAGGACTTTAATACGAAAACTAATTTAAGCAGTTTAAGTAAAACCCCTTCTCGTTCGAGTTCTAAACATTTACAAGGTGGGTGTAATGTGAAAAGCCCAAATTCTTCCTAATCTATTCAAATGGTTGTGCAAATTCCATAATAGCACCGGGAGCCCATGATATATGTGTTAATTCCACCCCTTTCTGCAAGGCATAATATACAGTTAATGTTATTATCTTCTTGATTCTGCTAGGTAGGTATTACGGTGGTGCATGGAAGTTTATTGCACCTTAATGGTTTACCTTATAGTACTTAAGCACTTTAGATCTCCTGCATGCCAAAAATCTAATAATCAGTAAATCATTAACAAAGTAAATTGCACAGGAGTTTCAAAGTGTACTGATGCTAGGATTTGTATCATAATTTAGAAGCTTCATTGATAACTGCAGGTAGGTGGTTATAAATATGCATCTCATTAGTTATAGGGTTGTCAAACCCGTCCCAGATTTATAGATTCCTATAGCGAGAATTTGTAACAATTTGTATACATCAACCAGCAAAGCAGACTTTATTCTTTAGCATGATTTTATATTTGTAATTAATTTAATATACCGTGTGTTCCTGGGAAGAAAGAACATAGGGATCTTATAATGGAAATGTTTTTAAATGATCCACGAGTACTTTGAAGCATTTGCCTTGAAACAATTACACGCGAGTGTCATCAATCGTTAACGATTTTCCTGCCGACCCTGTATGATCTCCTCCAGATCAATATCTTTCTTTATGTTTTAAAACTAACTCTGTATATTTTTAATATGCTATAGTGTTTATCTTATTGATAGTTTGTTATAGTGGTGAAATTTAATTATCAAAATTGCAGCTACTATTACTAAGTACTAAAACAAGCTACATGAGCTTGAAGTGCAAGTATACATTACATTTCTGGCGTTAGTATATACAGCTTTACATATAAGCAAGCAATACACAGACTATATAGGAACATAATTGCCTTGTGTGTTCAATAAGAAAATCCTATCAGTATCTACACTATTATGAAATAATTTTAAATTTGCTGATGTTAATCAAGCGCGAGTTAAGGATTTTTGTTGTTCGAAATCTGGCTGAGTTTATTCTAGAATACACTGGATTCCCATTAGTAAGGGCTCAACCAAATATACACCGATCAAAGTCATGTAACAAAATTTGTACGGTAAGGAATAAGAATTCAGATTCATTATTGATAATATTGTAATTGTAATAAAGTTTACACAAAATTTGATAGAAATTAACTAAAACGGTTTAGTTTTAAATTCTTATTAAAACATTGACATCAAACACAAAAATAGTGTATGGATTTGGAAACTATAGTTATTTATCGATACATTTTCTGATAATTCATCAATTTTCACGACGTATAATGTTTAAGATAAATTACTTAGTTTTTCTTTGGAATTTCTAAACTTCATGTTTGGAAAAATTTGTGAAATAGCCCCCGGCTCACTGGTATTTCAATATTAAATTTCATCTTATATTTCTAAAACTAAATACACCTATAATATTGTTTACAAACTCTGAACAAGGTTTTTATTGGTAATATGCCAAAGTGTCCGAAACAGATGGATCTACTACGCCCTGGGGAGGTCTTTAAATTGTTTATTGTGCAGATTCAACGATGTGTAAAATTGTGATAGCGTCTTATATTAAGTCGGTGAATATTTGTGAAAAGATAATCTATAGTGTACGGTTTACCAAACATAATTGAAAATGACATATATCTTATTAGTAATTATTTCCATTATAATTTAGTGCGTGCTTTAAATTAAAGCTTTACTGATTGTGTTCTCCTTGTTGTCAATATGGCAAAAAGGTGCATGTAATTTTGATTCACTGCGTTACACTTTGTATCCATAGCTTAAAATTATGTAACACTAGGACGTATATTTGGGATATGAATTATTTTTTTGGTAAAAATACTATTACTGCTGTATTGTTAAGTATTTAATAGTGTTTAATAGTACATACAATACTTATTTATTCGCATACATCAATTCTCTTTATAAAACATGTGTTAAACTAAAGTTATTGACATATCACCTTGGTAACTTAACGTCTCTAAGTAATGCCACTACCACGACCTAACACCACAACTACCAATTTCATACCCATAACGCGGCTCAATTTTGTCACGTTGTAAATTAGTGACTGTCTGGATTCAAACACATCATTCATTTAACATAACTATATTTAAAGTAAAGTTTACAAATTGAATAATTGCACCATTAAGGTGAGCTTACACAAATGTAGCTAGCAGAGCCAAGTAGATCATGTTGGTAGAGCGATATGGTATTCTTCAGTGTTCTTGGTAAGGGTAGAACCCTAGTAAAGGTTAAACCCTGGTCAGGCCTGGCTTGAGTGTGATGGCTTGAATGTGTTGTCTTGACTTCTTGACTGGCTGTGACACACACTGATTTGTATGAAAGCTTGTTGTGCTTTTATACTAGTTGGTGCGTCCAAATATGGACATAACCTCGAGTACTCGACGTTCACTAGCTTTCGCATGAAACCCGATATTCTTAGTCATCAGATTAGCGTTGTGAAAGTGTAATGTCAAAGTATAATGTCAAACTGGCAGGTGATACTAGCGTGCTAGGCACGTCATGCTGGTATGTTTAGTTAACATTGATTTTACAAAGGTTATTACAGTAATCCGTAATAATTATTTAAAGCACTTCATGACAATATTGTTAAGCCCATGCCCCACTATAAAAATTTATTAAATTATGAAAACGATTTTGACAGTGGGACATACCTTAAAAATAATTTTGCGCCGCATGACATCACATGGTTTTTATAAAAAAAATTATAAAAAGATTTTATACAAATTTTTACAGTAGGGCACGGACTTTAAACAGAATAGTGAAATTAAAATCTTGTTTGCCTTAATATTCCGTGGTTAATTTAAATTTTCATCAAAAAAAGTTTACGTAATACTTATTTTAAGGAATTCGAAGGAGATATACGATAAAGTACATTTTCTTATAGCTCGGTATATAGTATATGGGTACCTATATCTAAAATAGTTTTTATAATGTTACTTATAGAATCAAACTATCTTTTGTTCCAGTTAATAAGTTTTCTTTAACAGTTAACCTACGTATGAAACTTACGCAATTACGTCTTTATTGCAGACCTTTCAACTTCTACCGTAACTTTACAACTACTCTACTAGTAGAGAACTTCATTTAAATGCAGCAACCGTACAATGCCACCCTCGCGGAAGTCCAGACTGCACAGGTTCATTAGTTTCAAAAATAAGCTTACTGTCGTCGAAATACGTTCCTTCTTATTATTTATATTGAATAACTTGAATTTCAGCTATATGGAGCAAAGTAAATCCAGTAATACTCATATTTCACAATAAATGTATTTAGTTGTTTCTACGTGGAAATAGAAAGTAAAAGGAAAAATCATACGACCAAGCACTTACGTATTTTCTTTATGACAGGTACGTTAATGGAAATAAAGTTGAGATGGAAGTTGGTTACCGAACTGGTCAAGCTTTATCGAATATTTAGTTGAATACTATATACAGGATGTTTCAAAAGTAACGCGTGTCCTTTCGGAAATAGATTCAGGAACAAAATTTATCGAAATTGTATACTATGATATTGATCACCCTTAGGTTTCTATAAATCTGTGTGTAATTATTTTTCTCAATGGCTCCTTATCTGGTTAGGTACTTCGTTAGAGTATAATAAAAATGAACAGACCAAGGGACCAGGGAATTGCTGGCGTACCTAACTAATGTCAGTAACAGTGTAGAAGTAGATTCTTAAATTCTAAACGTAAGATAGGAATTTACAAACTTCTCTTGAATACTTGATAAGGTTGAAGCTAGCGTAACTTAATCTTGATTAATGATTAGTTAATGCAAGAGGACGAGATAATTGTTTCAAACTGAAAGAAGTAAGCTGTCGCGATTAAATATTTGAAGCAGCACAGTACGTGGCTTTAAGAAATATAAAGCACTAACCTGAGCAAATCAAATAACCATCGTTTAGTCCAAAAACTGCTTATTGTTTCGCGTAGAATCATCAAAGAAGTCCTATTAGCTGAAATATGAATTTTTAAACCACTAGAAAAAAAGTTGAGGTATCTTATTGCATTTCAGAAATAATAATTTACTTTTGTTCTCAGGTATTATTATTCATTTTTTTATTTTATAATTAGTTTCTAATTCTAAAGAATTAAATTTTAACCTGATAGCGCTAGCAACTATTTATCTTTCTACTCTTCATGCTATCTACGCCTAAAGGTATAATTTTGTAATATTTTTGAGAAAAAACGATATTGCTACAAAAATAATTGTTGATTGTTGTTTTAAAGAGAAGATGAACAAGTCAGCTGTATTTAGGAAAGTTAGTTTCGATGTAATTCCATGGGGATGTTGGCTTTGTATTTGAATTTAGATATCTCAACAGATTTGTATCATGAGTTGTAGTGGAAACCTTTTAAAATAAGCGGATAAAACTGGAAAGCTGCAAGTAAGTTTCCACGCTTTGCAGTGACAAAGTTACAAGTTCGTTAAATGTAAAACCACAAAAGATACTTTGAATTAAAGTTTTCGTTGAGTTTACACAGAAGGTATCTACATCGGAAAACTGTTTCAAAATCTAGGTTGCTTATTTGGCATACCTTCTCCAGGAACTTTTGATTTACTAAGACAAAGATGTTTTGTCTTATTACAGTGTATGTTACAAGCTATTTTGCAAATTAACGATCACATCTAGGTGTGTTGGAAAGATAGCTTGGTTCAGATTTAATATTTTTAATTCCATAACACTAAGGACATTAAATTCTGTATCTCTGGTAATCTGAAATTCGATGAACTGGAAAGCACGATTAACAATCCGTTTGCATGTAAAAGCTCTCGCATGTTACCGAAAACTGATGTTTCATTTCAATTATTATCTAAATCTGTCTAGTCGTATCCAAATGTGGAAAGTGTTCTAATTTGATCATCTAAGATTGGGGTTATTGCTGATAAAACGGAAGTTCTGAATATAATTAGCCTCTTAGGTAGCTAATATAGGGTATAAAGTTTCTGTTAAGACCCTGATTTCCTGCTGAATTTTTATTCGAAATGGTTATGGATATTAAATTTGCGTAAATTGACTCTATGCTAATCGTCTGATACAATTTCGTTGTGCTTTTCTGGGTATGCAAATTTTTAGAGATGGTTATTTTCCTTCTAACTGTTTACGGAATAATCTTATTTTCTATACGATTCATGCAAATGCTATTACTTACTTGTCAGCGACGGTTAATCATTTATTTCAAGATTTTTGGGAATAATAATGTAATATATAATAATGTGCAGATGCTAAACAATTAACTGTATACCAAACTATTTACCACTACAGGAGAAATTACCTTCACTGCAAATCAACCACAATTATTCAAATCATTTTGGGAATTCCGTTCATTAATTTCTAGATTGATGTGAATAAGTGGATTTACTGGGGATGTAAATTATAGCTGTAACGTAGGTCTATCTTTTCGTTTTATATCTCTTTAGTTTCTCTAATTAGTAATTACATGCACCAAACTGAGTGTACTACATGCTTAGACTTATTTTACTTAATAACAAACAAAAAGGAGCAAACTGAAAGTTATTAAAGTTGCGAAAGTTTAAATCAACAAACTAATTATCAGGAAATTTAACAGGGGAATCCCAAGTTTTTTCCCATTGATGAATTTACAAACTCTTAATGCAAGGAAGTTTTAGCACTTCAACTATTCACCCTTGAAGTTAATTTTATTTCCTAGCCTAGGTACCGTTATAACTAAATTATTTTTCGATAAACAATGTGCGATGCTACAATCTTAACCCAAGATGTACTTTTACACTAAAGATTTACGAAAATTGATCATTTGTTTACTATCTTTATTTAACGCCAGTTAATTCTGTTATTTATAGACATTTGTTAAATAGTGCAATAAACTGTAACTACAATAGCGTATTTCCATTTCCGTTCTCTTTAATGAAGTAGAAGGAATCGTAGTCTTCAGCGGTTAATGGTTACTACGGACTTATTTTAATCGATCTTTCCCGCTTACCACAAGTATTTTTTAATATGCTTCTTAGAGATATTCTTTCTTAGAATAGTCTACTTTAATCAGCGTTAAATTTGTGTAGAAGTTCCCTTTGTAGAAACTTAATTGATATAATTAACATTTCCGAGATTTTTAATTTGTTTCTGCTGATATATTCTCTTTGAATTTGAGACTGAACAAAGAAAATTTCCATTAGTCCAGAAATTTATTAAATGGCTTCCTAACTTGGCGAGGGTGAATAGCGCGGTATTGCCGTCAATCTGCCGTCAACATTTTCCTTTTAATTAAAAAGTACTCATACCCGATTTTTTGAATTATTTTTTCTTTAATAATGTTGTAACAACAACAAGAAAATTGAATAATTCTAACGTTCGTATGTCTCATGTGAGCATTAGACGATGATCAAATGCTGCAATATAATTGTCATAATGACAGTACGTTCGAGAAGAAGGAAGGAAAAAGGAAAAAAGTTGAAGAGTTAAATGAAGATAGACTTAGTTCCTTATAATAAATTGCTCTTGTTCATTTATGGAGTTACATATCGAGCCCTAACAACTATATGTTCGGACGGCCGACATTTTTTCTATAATGGCTGATAACAGTACTTTTTCTTTATTCGGCCGAGTTTCGTGATACATATTTGTGAAGATATGTATAGCAAAAAGTTGTTTTGTAGGTGTAATCATTTATTTACTAAACACAATTGACTTATAACCTAATCTGTAACCAAGAATACGAACATTATCTGACAAATAAATATTCGGACAACAGTAGTTATTCATAATTTAGTAAGACGTAACATCTCCTTTTGATTTAATAACTGCTTAGATTCTCGAGGGCATGCTCATTACAAGCCTTTGGTATTCTACAATTAAAAATTAATCCCAAATTTCTTGCAGTTTCAGGCGAAGTAAAGGGATTGTGCGCTGTGGATTGTACCTCAAGCGCTGCTTCATCTTGTGCCACAAAGTCTCGATAACGTTAAGATCGGTACTGCTTGAGGGCCAATCCATTACATTCATATTTCGATCTGCAAACCATTTTTTGGTTGTTTTTGCGGTATGGCAAGAGGAGCCATCCTGCTGAAATCATTCGTTTCGTACATGTTTTGGATACTAGGCAATAAACTGGTCTCTAGAATCCTTTGGTATTTGTCAGCGTTTACTGTTCCATCAATGAAGTGTAGAGTTCCCAGCCCTCTTGCTGACATACAACCCCAAATCATGACCCCTGGCGCAAATTTAACAGTGCGCTTTAGGCAATCTTTATGAAATGCTTCCGTTTTGGATCGTACAACACGTCTTCGAAAATCACCCACAAACATATCAAATTTCGATTCATCACTGAATATGACCTTATTCCAGTCCTCTACTGCCCAACTGGTCCTTTCCCTTACCCAAGCCAAGCATTTTGTCTTTTGTACCATTGTTAACAGTGGTTTTTCCATGGCCTATGAAAAATCTGCTTCGATATTCAAGTTTAAGTATAAATTTATGGAACCAACATTATAAAAACTGAGTCCAGACTTGTGTATCCACTTCCTACAGCATTCTCGAGAAACGTTTATTCCTGCTTCTACGTTCCAACAGGCGGTTATTTCACGTAAAGTGGACCGTCTAGCACTTTTGCATGTTTTTAAAAGAAATCTTCTGTTTCGAGGCGTTATCATTTGGGGTCGACCAGTACTTTTACCAGCTACATGAATGTTACCAGTTTCTCCAAATTTCTGTATGATGTTTCCAACCGTAGACTTTGCCATATTAAGATCTTGGGTAATTTTAAACATTGACATTCCTTCATGGTATTTTTTTATAACGACCTCCCGTATTTTCTGAGATGTTGCTATTCCACGAGCCATAATTTTGGCAGTCGCAACAGAACAGTGATAAAAAACTTTGATAGTGACTTAAAAAGCTACTTGCAATTGTTTAAATCCCAGTCTACTTTGTTTTAAGGGAGGTAAACAGTTGATGTCCGAACATTTAGTTGTCAACAGATTTTTACCATTCTAAATCTTTAATTGTTTTGCTCATAAAGAAAAGTAAAACAAAATAAATTGAACTGCAAAAGGTCTTCAAATATTATATAACTAACCAATTTTAAATCGTCATTTAGACTCGGTTAAAAATAACAATCTTTATAGCGGTTTATGAAATTTCGGCGATCGTCCGAACATATAGTTGTTAGGGCTCTAATGTGCTGACCTCAACCAGATTAGTGGATGAAAATTTTTGCTCTATTTGTGTAGTATTGAGGATTAGGAGTAGTACAGTTTAAACATTGGTACCTAGTGGTTTCTTTAATCATAAAACGGATTATGAACTATTACAGCTTTTGGTACAATGCGTACTTGAGTAGTTTGTTAATCGAGAAAAGGGTAAATTGCGACACGTTTTTCAGTCATTATTTACTCGTATATAACTACAAAAACATGTTGCACTCGTAGAAATATTCAATTTTAAGGTTTAGGGAGGACCGCCTTTAAAAAATGTATTGTTTCTATAAGGTATCTTTAAACAACAGGAATCTTCGAACTGTACTCTGCGTGTTTTATTTTCGTATTTATAATGATTTCGTATAGGTACAATATATCACAAAAAGCGAATAAATCTAAATGCAATTAAGATACACATGAAGTCACGTATATGCACACGCGGAGGGTGAATATTAAGAAATAGAAAGGCTAATTTTATGTAGGTACTATATAGTATGCAATAAATGTAATTTTTTTAAAATTTTAATAACAGTAATTATTTAATTAATTAACTCATTTTGTTACAATAAATTCTATATCTAATAAAAAATATGCTGCTAGAAAAATGTATTCTTGATATAGGGTATTGCATAATATGTGTTAGGAATTTCATGAATGCCTCTACTGATGGAATTGTAATCTGAATATCTAATATCGATAACATGCCTAGCATATTACAAATTTAGTTTTCTCATTAGCTGCGAATCAAAATGTAAAGTATTTACGATTTTCAGTATACATTGTTTAACAAACGTTAAGCTTCATAGAACATACCATTTGATCGCAAATCTTAGGCACCAACTAAACCGAGGTAGTATGAATATTCTATTCGTTTATTGCCCCAAATTATCCTTTCGTGGATACAGCAAACAGCAAGTCCGTAATACCTTATTGTACATTCTAGTTAGGTAGTATAGAAAGTTTTACTGAATTCAAATCATCGTTTTTTTTAATTTACATTTTAAATGTACCTACCTACCAAAAACTTATTCTTTGAAAGGTTTTTCAATTTTGTTTTAATTGATTGATTATTCGTTAAATGAAATTCTTACAATATAAATGCTATTCAAGAATCAATACAAGAATGTTCAATTTCCCTAAAAGGATCAATTCTCAACGTATACACGAGAAAACTTTTAGAAATGATCGAGATGAAAGTATACTGAAATGCTTTTTCTTGTCAATATTAACAAACAAGAAGAGATTTTTGTTTGATATAAATTTTCTAAAAAGCTAAAATTGAAATTGGAGACCACTTTACAAATTTGTTTTGTTATTCTTAGTTTTCATTCTTATAAAACTTTAAATAATTTCATAAATTGAACGTGAGTACTGTTGGTGCTTGAAAAACAAAGTAGCAGCAATTATTGCTTTAATCTGATATTTACAGACGCAACAAACTTTTGACATTGCGAATCTGTCTCTCTAAAGCTTTAGTCGATAGGTCTGCAATTAAAAGGACTTGCTAAAGGTTATTCTGTTCTACTAAATTAAATTAAGCAACAAGAGGAGATCACGAGGTAAAATGTTTAGTTACAGTTACAGTCGTAACATACGCCAAATTAAAAATTAATGTAGCTGCAGTATATTATTATGTGGTTTCGGTTATTCACATGAAAATCGTAGCAGTTTAGTTATTTTTAGTTTTTTTAATTTTATACCTACATCGTTAACATTCAAAATTCTACAATTAGAGCATACATCAGTGGGGGGTGGACGTCATCCTGTTGAACAGATAACATGTTGTTTTAGAAATGGTCCTCCTAAAGAGTTTCCTTATATTGTACTAATTATCTTGCTATTGACCCTCGTTGTATTAAATTTATTATTACATATCAGTCTTTGTTCTAAAGCGGTTTTGGCCAAGAATAATAATTGAACTAATGTGATGATAAAATTACATTAAACGAGTTTTTTAATAACCTACCTCAATGTATGAAGAATTCGATTTTCCGCTGTGTTTTAACCTAATTTAATGATTCATACTTTCAAACAATATATTAATTACCCATTTTATCTTGACATTATCAATAAGAAGCTAGTTTTCAAAACATATTCCAACACTGGATTTAAAAACTTTTGTAAAGCTTTCGAAACAATGCACATAATTTCATGAATTTATTAAATAATATAATAGGTTGAACGGTTTTATATCATTTAATGAAAAATGGGCTCAACCTATCTCATCCTGGACCTTTATTAATATCAAACGATAAAAGTTTTGAACGAACTTTCCCTATTACTTTTCACGACTTTATTCAAAGTCGCGGGTGTTCCGGGAAGTCATTTACTTGTTTTCGAATAACAAATAAAATTCTTTTAGTCTAACACCATTAAGTAAACTGACGCACATATATTGTACTTCACAACCCCTAAAACACTACATGCACAGAGAATAACTTTGAATGGTAGCATTAGGTATTTGCTTCGAGCAACAGCGGCAACATTTGCGATGCCATTACGACTAATACGACCAGTGCCACATGGTGACAATCGCCCGTTTTTGTACTGTGCACTTTAAGGTAATTACATTTCAAATAAGAAGTTGAATGGCACATTTTCAAGTTCATTAATAGAAATTACATGAATATAGCTTTATATTTGAAAGTATAATTCTTATACGTTTAATTAAGTTTACGTTACTATTGTTAAGAAATCTTTTGTATATTATAATCTATATCATAGTCAAGATAGGTATTTGTTTCCTCGCGTCTCTTTCTAACGTCGATATGTTTTTGCTACAATGCTGACCTAAGGCCGACATATAGTTACGTAAACTTTACTTCGCTAAAGGTAGCTATTAAATGTTTTGAGTAACTCTTCTAATGCAATTACCCTGTTTCATTTTATTAACAGGAATGTAGACGAAACATTGGCAAAGTTCCAAATTTGGCAGTCACTCGGTCTACGGGTCTTGTTGTTCCGCCCAGTTTTTGACAACCTACATCATAAAATTTTTAGAACAGAAGGGAAAATGAAATTTCTTTTGGTAATTTCTTTTGTCGTTCAGAATTTCATTATTAACGTTTCGACAGTAATTTATATTTATTGGACGTTTTTACTCTTTTGCTATTCGGAATTTACTCGTAGAGAATTGATAATCAGTTATCGGCTTAGATGCGTATTTGATATTTGGGTTTCATTAACATATGTACCTACCTAATCTAAAAATGTTCATTTGTACATTAATAAATACAATTACATTAACATCCAATAATAGAAAAGATTGTTCCAAAAGTTCGTTTGATTCTTTGAATTGAATAAATAGCACGGAACGCAGATCATTAACGATTTAATAACTGGCAATGCTTTCCCCCAAATTCGTCGGAAGTATCTGGATGGGTACAAGTTGTATTTTCCTGAATGAAAATTAGCGTAATTTGGACGATAAATCAAGGAAAATCGCAGAGTCGTGCAATTATTTTTCCGCTCACAATGAATATGTAAACATAGATATTCTCGCGAGACGTGATTTAAAAATTGTAGCCGGTTAGCCTAGTCGTATCAACATTATCCATTTTCCTGGGGCGATATGTAAATAATGGAAATATCTCATTTCCGCAGTGCTGCTACTCTGATTGCTTCATATAACTTCCCTTCCTCCTACTAGGAACCAAATCAATGGATTGTAAATAAGGACCTGTCGAGTGAGCGGAAAAGTGAAAATTAATGTATCGATTTTCAATATTCTCTCTCCGCTGGTTTCTCAAGTTGTTTCTTTATTAGTTTTGTTGATAGTAAACTTGTAATAGATTTTCTTATTCCATTTTAAATTTCTTTCAGAGGGACTATGAGTTTCGGGACATTTCCGTCTGTGACTTATGGGTTTGTTTGTAATCGAAAAAATCCACTAAGTTCTCTTTATGTAGAAAGGTTGGAACTTACAGGGATGTTGTCTCAGTACCGCGGATTCCCTGGTCGATGCCATTTCTAAATGCGTTGCATTAAACATTAGGGAGGAGGCGCCAAAACATATTTCCTTCGCATGCAGATCGTTGCCCCTAGAACAAAAGACATTATGTTAATTGCCTGCAGACTGAGTTCTGAATCCCTGTGAAGCTTTTATTTACTTCGGACTTCTGTCTGTTAATTTATTGTCCCTGAGATTTTGTTGGGTGTGACGATTCTAAGGCTGTTCTAAAACTCTTCTTTGAGAAACTAGTCACTCGTAGCTTCGTATTTAGACTGCTTCATAAATCTCGTGTTCGCCTTATCACACACTCACACCCAGTTCTTTATGGTGCTACTTTGTTTGATAGACAATTTGTAGTTATCTGTACTATAACGCCACGAACACGAATAATTGGTACTGATAAAAGATGCCTTCCTTAATATCTAACTTTTTAAAAAAATCATAGTTATAACTTTGAAACTAATCTTACTTTACAGAACAATCAATTATTGAATAGAAATCAGTTTAGACTTACACTGCGTATAAAACTGCTACCATTACTTAAAACACTTTTCAGGTCCTTTAAATCAATTTTATAATAACAGTGTATTAGAAATTTGACAGAAACAGCCTGCTAGAAGTATACTTTAATTTAGGATAATTAATTTAATCCTGTTTTAGGGTATACCCTTGTTTTTCCGTGGGAAAACTGTTGATTACTTTGAAAATAAATTTTTAATTGGTAACGTGTGTTATCATTAAAAATAAGTGGTGACGAACGTGATTAACTGATTATGATTACAGATAATCGAACCGGAACATCCTTGGCTAGCTCCTGCTTTCCCCTATACCAATGAGGAATTCCTTTAAGTATTCAATAAACCGTTCTTTCCTGCTACCATCGCTGCGTATACAGACTAGATGGTTTTGGGAATATACAAATGAAATAGTAGTTGACATGTGACATCCCCTGTGGAAGAAGGGGCCAGGAACACATGCTTTGATTCACTTCTCGAGCCCCTAAAGACACATTGACCTTCCATGTACATACTTGAGAAACGTGACGTTAAGCGGAAGCAGCCATTTCAAGTCTTTCATAATGATATACTGGGGCGAGAACGGTTCAAATATTACACGCCAACAAAGGAAAAATCTTACCTTAGTGCGGTGTATACGTTTCTGGTCATAATCACCTTACACAGTGATTTGATACCGTGTTTATTTAGTGGCAGGGCCGTTTTTGTCTTCTATACTGATTTAACTTTAAGTTGGTAAACGCTATATTCCTTTCTCATCAAGTACCTAGGTACGTGTAAGAATAGCAACCCTAGTTCGTTTTACTTTTACGTAAATTAAGTAGACACACGCGCCTAACTGTTGTTTATTATAAACACTCCTTCCTCCGTATGCTATCTAAATTATTTCTATAGCGGTAAAAAAACAATTAATAAGTTTATCCTTTGCCATACTTTGCCCTCCACAGAGGTGGGATTTTTGTACAATGGACCAGAATCAATACGTTTCTACTTCTAATTTAATTACATTTAAATATTTAAATGTATCCCCATTCACTACTCTATCTATCATTTACGGCAATTTCTGAATAATTTTGATTTAATCTGTTAATGAGTTAATATAGTATTCAAATGTCTATTTCCTAGTAGATAGTAAATGTTCCCATGAATTACAGTACCTAAGTTGTTTATTGAGAAAACAAAATATGAATTGGTTACCTGAATTATCAAAGGCGGAATGGAATGTACGTAGAGGTGGTCCCTTTTATTATATGTAGGAAAGCAAGGGGTTGCTAAAATATTATACTTGCCATCAGGGTTGGAAGAAGAGCTTTGCATTTAAATTTGTAGTAGACATTGCATATACTACAGTTTACATAACTAATGAGTTAAAATAATGACAGAAATACCTTGTTTAACGTTTATGATTGGGTATTAGTAATTAAAATAAAAATGTATAGAACAAATAAATACTATTTATTACTCCGTGTGTTGTACATTTTTGTATGAATGGATTTTCCATATTTTAATTCAGATAATATCAGGTGCAAAATGTTGTCATATATTTTTGTACCTACACCTACATACATAAGCGTTAGTCTATTCATAAATACATGTATTTCGTTTTATTTTTCAAGTTTCTTTTAAAAGTTCAGCACTTATAGACTTCCCATTTTTCCTTTATACTTAACCAGATTTGATTCCGCTTCAGACCTTATATTATACATGTTAAGCTGAAGCTATATTCGCTGCTGAATGGCACAATATACATCCATATGTATGTGCTGGGACCGAGCCCCTATAGAGCTGTCTGTATTAACCGGCGTATCTTGCTTTTAAAATTGACTGCTCTGGGCTGGAATACTTGCAATATCTGTCACACCTTTGTACTGGTAACATTTATTTTTCAAATAAATACATCTCGATATAGTAGTAATATTAGATATGATTTTTCTTGGGTAAATAGGATTGTTTCAAACACATCTATTTTCATAAATCTCAAATTCTTTGGCAAATACGAATTTTTATGTTACAACTAGAAAATTACATTTCAACAACGTAATATTCATGAAAAAAAGTATCAGTTTATATCAAACACTTGTGGTGTTATACCGAAACTGGCGTCATAATACCGAAGGAGATTTCAGGCGCAATAGCCAATTCCGAACATAACGGTGTCCCAAAAAGATCTTCTATACAAAATAGCTTAGGCTACTCGTAAAATTGCATATGTTACACGTTTCATAAAAAGTTATTTGTGGGTTATTTACTTTTATTAAAATGCTAAAGTAGAACATTTTGTTGTTCTTTAAACTTACGTAAACTATACCCAATATAAAGAATATGTGTACTGAATAAATTTAGATAATGTTGATATATCATATGTATGAAACGAAAATTTGCACCCGTGATGAAAGTAACATGCGCGTAGCACTACTGGTTTATTATAAAATAAGTAAGGGATGGCAATTTATAGATAACGGTTATATTCTGTACGTTTTCAAAATTCATGTCACTCTCAAATGAACAATAACGATGAGCTACTATAATACATGGCATATAAAGTATTCTGAGCATGTAAAATGTAAATTCAGGTGCCAAACGCTCAGCCTGATCCTGCTGTGATTGGTTTACAGGAAATGAAACCACGTTACTTCTGGATGTACTGATCACTGCATACCGCATACTATCAGCAACTCAATATCCTCTAACTACCAGCATGTTTCGCTAGGATTCCCCGTTTAAGTTTTATCAATTCAATTTAATATTTGTTAATGTTAAATAAGCTTGTTACATCAAAATTGTAGTAAGTTAAATATAGTTTTGCGTATGGCATCATAAATATTTGAAAATATTTTAATTTTTTCAACCTGTTCATAGTTAGTGTAACAAAGTTGCATTATCACCGCTTGAGAAACAAAAGAAACAAAAGTTCTTTTATAGAAATATAAATATCAAATAAAATATCGATTTTAACTGGAATAATAATATTTATTTTGCTTTATACGTATTTCGGCATCAATGTGCCATTGTCAAAAGCATTTATAAGATATTAAATATCAAATGCAAAATGATTTATACAGTAACTGCTTGATTCTATTATTTTAACACTGCGTGAAGCAACTGGCCCCAGTCAACCCGTCGGAGGTCAGTCGCTTATCAGTGTTTTTTAAAAAGATATTTATTCCAAAATCTTCAGTAAAGGAGAATCTAAGAGTTCAATTTGCTCATTCATTAAAGGTATGTTGTTTTTTGTGTGTTTATAAATTTCAAAAGCTTCTAAAATGTTTAATTTTTTTTTTTTATTTAATTAGTGTGCTTCAACTACATGGTCATTAGCACCATTTGGGCCAGTATTTTACAATGACTTTAGTAAATCTATGGAATGAAAAAAAACGTATGACGGATGTTGAATTCTTGAATGCCTCTTCTGCTGTTGCTGGGATTTGGGACTGCATTCTGGGATTTTCGTATTTCTTGCATTCTAACAAAATGTGGTCCGTGGTCAGTGGTGTGGCACAGGTGTCGCAGTGGGGTCGTTCCTTTCTATCGAGTAGGTAGGAGTGGGTTAGTCGACTGTGTCCAATTTTGAGACGAGTAAGTGTAATTTGGAGTCGTCTGTTAGTTGTTTGTGGGTCTGGGGTTTGGTTTTCTAAGCAGTTTGGTTTCGTTATAAATCGGTTTCCGAATGCCGATTTCCAATCCTCTTTAATTTGGTCGAGTAGGAGTTTTCTGAAGTAGTTTCTTGCATCATAGTGGGTTACTGAATTGAGGAGGGGAGTACCATCGGAGGTTACTGCCTCTTTTGCGTATCTATCTGCTTTTGCATTTCCAGGGATTCCAGTATGTGATGGCACCCAAGCGAAGAATACTTTCTTGAGTGGGAAAGTAGAAGAGATTAGCTCCTGGATTTGCTGGATTAGAGGTTCATTAGAGTATAGATTTTTGATAGCTAAAAGGGCGCTTTTTGAGTCAGAACATAAGAGATAGTCCCCACTTGGTTGGTCTTGGATCCATTCGAGGGCTCTTAGAATGGCAATAGTTTCCCCTGTAAAAATGCTGGAGCACCCTGGTAAACGAAATTTGGAGTTTGTGTTGTTTCTGACGAAGGCCGCAATTATAATTTATTTTTGTTATCAGAAAAGTGTAAAAATTTAATTGTATTATTAGATGTTAATGTGTGATGCCGAAATACGTATAAAGCAAAATAAATATTATTATTCCAGTTAAAATCGATAATTTATTTGATATTTATATTTCTATAATTATGGATTTTAACAAAGTTACGCTTGAAAATGTCAATAAAAGTTCTTTTGTTTAAAAACTGCCAGTAAATGTATCAACCATCCGGATGGTTTGTGCATGTTTGGGAAAATGTACTGCAAACAACAAAATAGATATTGTCACTTCTCTATAAGGAAGGAAATAAAACAATTGGATGTAAGATCCAGACGAAGCAGTAGGCGTTGCCCACATACCGTACATACCATCGAATAGGGTTAAATGTTAGTATATTATTATACATTTGTTTAACAAAAATATGGAATTGGAATTTACTATCTAGGGAGCTTCTATTGAAATAAGTGGTACCTACCTAACACTGTATTTATTTTAACCCCTTATAAGAAGAGGTTTGATAATTCTTATAGTAATTTAACGTGAAATAAATGTAACCACTTTTTAGAACTAAAATTTTACCAAAAACAATTTAATAATACCCTCGATTATTTAACTGTTTTGGGCGGTTTTCAGTATCTTAATATACATTTAATGCTAACACAAAGTACAAAACTACAATACTTGAAAGTGAAACTGTAGTATAACCTACAAAATAAAGAAGAATAAAATGGATTTTGCAATTTGTTTACGAGTTTGGTAAAGGATCTGCACCCTTCGACTGCATTTTGATGTGATGGTATTGACATTAATGTTGCGATTGTCAGCTGTCACTAGCACTAGTGTTAGTTCAAGATACGGGAGCTAACTTTGGACGACAAAGATCGATGTTGAATGCCACAGACTCTCATATAAACGCCATCTCCTAATGCTAACAGTGTTAAAGCTTTAATACTTCTAAATATTTGAAGAATTTCAGTTCCCGTTTCTGGTTATTTCCCTAGAATGTTTGTTCGTAAAAGTTTATATTTAGATACAAAGCTTTGTACATGAAGTGATGGAATTTACAGTAATCTAGTCACAAAGTACCTTTTAACAACTTAATATAATTTAGTCGCTTTAGAATTTTATCAATCTATAAAACGCGTAAGGGGAAGATAATCTGGAAATAGGATCAGCTCTCGATTTGCTGATTTGCTCGAATAAGATCATTTAAAGCCAGATGTGCTCAAATTTCTTCAGCTTACAGAAAATGATACGTACGTGGTTTCCAAGTTAATCCCGATATTCTTACATATTCTGTATTAATGTATGATAAAGTAAATTAAAAATAACCTGTTTATTTAAATGAATATTACTTTAATTGTTAACCCACTGAAGCTGAGACTTAAATGTAAGTCAAAACGTTAGTTGCATAATTATTCAATTTCTCAATATGCATAACATCACATATTGATTCCAAAATCAACACAAATGTTTTACGGTTGAGGTTATTATACGGAAGTAATTGTTAGTGCTGGCCACTGATTTCTCATAAAGAAAACGAGAACACTTTCTTGGCACATATTGGGTTAGGAGAAATAGCACACGTAAAACAATCAGATATTTTATGGCTCCATTGATGTAGAGCTGATTTTATACCTTCATGTAGGAAATCTCAGGGGTCTGCAGAATACGGTATAAAAAAATGGGGTTCTATATTTAAGAGCGTCGAGTTTTCTCGTCGGAAGCATTTTAGTTCAAACCCTCTTTCATAAAAATCGGTAGAGGCTTTTAATAATTGATACCGTTTGTTGTATGCAAAGCCTTTGTGCCAATTAATGATACATCCACCACATTTAATTATAATTATATTAATATATAATTATATTCAATTATTCAACACAAATTTTATCGTAAGTAAGCTACAAATGTATCATACGCTAATTAGATTATTACGTTTTCGATTAAGTTGTAATAAAATTAGTAATATAATATTTAAATGTAGAAATCCCAAGAGAAAAGTATAGTAATCTAGTAGTAGTAACTAATGGCTTAGGGTGCTTAAATAACATATTATGTTATTCAAGCAGCATAGTCATATTAGTACTGCGGTACTGCCTAGTAGAGTACTATACTTTTCTCTTGGAATTTCCACATTTAAATATTATAATTACAGTTAAGTGTTCAATGTTAATATTAAAGCAAAAACGACGAGTGGCAACATAATACATTATGTATAATTTGAGTGGCTATTTGTTATCTTTTAGGTCTTACAGTCTGTAAAGAACTTTAGAAAACAGAAAATGTAGACTATTACTTCTTTTGGTCTGAACAATTACCAGTTAGAGACTGTCGTTTAATTACATAACACCCTGTATCACATGCATTTCTAAATGTTATAAATAGAAGTGCTGTTTATAAAATAAATATCTTGTAAAGTACATATTCGTAAAAGCAGTAAATTAAATAAGTCCTGTAATTAAAATTAAAGATAAAGTTTCACCATTTTGCGATTAGGTAATCAAACAAATAAGTAATCAGAAACAACGCCAGAACAAAATTACAGTTTATCTACAGCAGATTCAATAATTTAGCAGTAATTGATTCGGAAGCGACGTAAACTGAAAACTTGCAAAAGCTTAAATTAATTTCAAAGCTCGGGCGTGCCAAAGATAATCAACGTCGTTATATGCACTTGAGCTTGCCTCAATTAAAATTTCTCGTTTCAGGCTTTCATTTCGTTGTTCTCGCATTTCCTTTAAAGATCCATTCCCAATTTACTGCTGGTTTTTGAGATTCCTTATTTCAAACAATGGGGGTTTCATCTGTCAATAAATCAAGCCATCAAACCGGCGCAGCTGAGTTTTCCGCGCCTTCACGAGCTAGCCTGATGAACGTCATACCATAAGATTGACGATGTTCATTAAAGCAAAGATTTTTACTGACATATCTTTGACATATGTTTTTATCACGCACATCCATATTAGAAAATTCTTGTCTGAAATTATGCAATACGGAAGCATTACTGATTTCTGTATGACGTCAACTGATATTCTCGAATTTTCACCAACAGTTAATATTGTAGCGAGTATATTGGAGAACGAGATAATCAGAAATCGCGAACTCATACTCGAAACACTCTCAAACGTGCAATGGGATCCCACATAATAACTGAAACGAAATAAAATAGAATCATAAAAGAAAGAACTTCTAAAGCCAGCAAAATTCTTCGGCTTCATCTGTTTTAAGATTGCTTTTAATACATTATATTAGTAGTTATATAAGTTCTTATATGTTTTCCTTACTCAAAGCGATAATTACAAAAAAGGCGACGCATTTAGAAAATAGCGCAGTTTTATAAACGTATTTTAGAGCGAAGTAAAGAAATAAAGGCGTAGTGTTTCAAATTTTCTTAGTATAACTCTAAAACAGCATTTTAATTGTTTATTTATTTGTGTTTATATAAATATATATACAGGGTGTTTCAAAATTCCTGCACACGGACTGTGGGATGGTGTTATGCGACAAAAACTGAACAAAAACTCCCTTTACCGTTTAAGTGTTGAATCTCAACTGATGAACGTTTAATCAATTGGTTAAACTTAATAATAACAAATTTTTAAATACAAATGAAAGTTCAAACACTAATTAAAACGAGTACGTAATTACAACACATAAACAGCTGACCGAAGTCCCTTCCAGGTATATTCTGCTATACGCAGCCACTCAGAGCGACGCCCTGCATGATGACGGGGCGTCGATCCAATCGCGTCGTAAGCCACTTACCCCAAGCTCACCATATGTTAATAGGATGGGGGTTGGTAGGAAAAACTGAGCGGTTAGGATGGGTGTGATGTCACAGAGCTTTAATGTGCCGGCATAGTAATTCCCCACACGACCGACGGCTGTTGTAACACCGAGGTAGTTAGTAAGTTGTCCCCAATCAATGGGAATTAGCGACACAGCCACACATGTTAGTTGTATATTTTCCAGTACCTCGAAGAAGTAGTTCATCTAGGAGAAGATACTGAAAATTAGTAGAAATTCATAACCACGCAGGCTCTTTAGTCATGTCCATCCTCGTTCTCCTCTGGTACATCCTCTTCAGTTTCCACTTCCGACTATTCGGTTTGCGTGTAGATTCGCTCCACCCCTCTTTTCATATCAGCTTTGTTTCGTGCCCAGTCTTCCCATCTGGGTTTGGGAATATCCGTGAAGAGTACGTCGTCCTCCAAAGAGGTGATCCAGGTGAAGCACGGCCGACCAACTTTCTTTTCTTCTGCTCTAAACTTGTACCTACGCGGTTCTCAGGAGATGGATTGCTTCGCGCCTCAAAATGTGGTCCCAAAACTTTAGCCTGCCTGCTCTCAGCCTTTTTGTGATGGTTTTTCCTTCCAACAGTTCGTTCATTGTTGGGTTCAGTTCGTTGTCCGGGTGAATCTTCAGGAGTCACGTGATTTTCCATTCCATTCGTTGCAGGGAGGTTCGGTTTTTCTTTGTGCAGACGGAGGTTTTGAGCCCGTACACCGCAGTCGTTGCTATGATAGAGTGGTAAATGGTTTTCCGGATGGACCCCGGGATTTTGTGTTGCAGAATGAACGGGAATATAGCATTTGGGTTACCTGGTGGGCTTTGCTGATGCGTTGGTTCACTAAATGTCCGCCGTCTGCTACTAAACAAGCTTCAGCACGTGCGTCGCGTCGTTGTACTGCTCGAACAATAAATTGTTTTCTGACAATTGTCGTGGATTAATTTTAATCACTTTATCAAACATTTATAATTGAAGACCGTTTTCGACCATTTTCAGATTTTCGAACAACGATACTCCAAAAATTGCCGCTCTGATCAAAAAATGGTAGAGGAACTTTCAGTTTTTGTTGTCTATTGTATCTACTGTCCGTATGTGCGATTTTCGAAACACCCTATAGTAATTTGTAATACTATCTTGTATAATTATTGCACACTAACCCCATGTAAAAAATTCTTACTTTGAAAACACGTAGCCCACTACTCACGTAGGCATACACCACTTTCTTTGCTTTTTCGTTAAAATCTCGGGCGATGCCGGAAGTTCAAACCAATCTGTTCCAATTTCCGTTGGACACACTAGGCTTTAAGGTTTAAGGAACGAAAATAGAAGACTATTTCGTTCATCTAGTTGCTGATGTCCAGCCTATAATAATTTTTTTGTACATATTCGTTTAATATGTAACTTATGTAACTTGTTTCGTAAGATGTAATAATATGTTAGTCCATCATCTGCAGAAATTCGAAATCAATATAATTAGTTGCATAATGGGAACTGACTGGCCTCACATACTAAGTTCAGAAAGTTTGAAGTTTGAATTGCTGTAATGTAAATACATCTACCTATATTGACTGTATCAATACAAGAATTGCTGACCCACAAAAATAAGTTTAGTTTAGATTTTAGTAATATATAGCCCAAACCGACACTTGAAGTCCACAATAAAATTAACGTAGCTACAAACTTTCCTGCCGCCCTTTTCCTTTCTAATTGAGAGTTCGGTATTTTCTATTATTTAGTTATTGTTAACTTAATTAAATTGTTTAAGCTTTTATTACTCTCTTGCTCCTTCAAGTTGCGTACCTTCGGAGATTTTATCATCCATAACATTTCTTAACAATTAAAACCAAATCCTAAGGATTATATTCCTGAATCCTCTTGGTTTCTGTACAGTGAACTCAAATTTATATTTTCATGCGTTACCATTAATAACGTATAATCGATTTATGTAAAATTATGCATCAGAATCCTGACTACTCTCACAATAGATCAATTTTTATTGAAAAACAGGGTAGATTTTGGTTCTTGTTGTAATGTACGTAGGATACGTTTTATAACACGATTACATGTCTTTTAATTGGATTGTCGTTACACTACCAACTGTAAATGCTGCTGTAATTTCTTCTATTGCAGTTTCTGAAACGGAGCGTAACAAAAGCATGGAGACATTTGCTCTAGTTCTTACTTCGTTATCGATGTTTCTTTTATTTGATTTTAACACTGGACTATTTACTGTCGTGTTTGTTTTGCCATCGAAGTTTTTAGTGGATTGGATTTTTAACAATAAGTATAGGAGAAATGGTTTGCTAGACTCTGCGTCTTTTTTTTATTATTAACTTGCAATATTGTATTTTCGTTTTCGCTCGAACACTGAGCACCGTATTACCATCAAGATTCTACTTGGGCCAATCTATTGCTGGTTTAAATATCTGTACCTATTTTTGATAAACCCTTATAGTTTAAAATATTTTTCATATTTGATGTAATAGGTTCACTGATCATCTCCAACGTTCGCTTACTAAATACACAGCTGTCTTATTAACCAGATTCCTGCGACTGTGGTCTGCAACTAACAAGCTTCCAAGAGGGTTCTTAATGTATTTAATCAGCTAGCCTTTTAGCATCTTAATCAATTTGAAGGACCTCGGAGTGGACACGAGAACTGCACCGAATAAACATGGATTGCTAGCCAAGAATTCTCTTTATGTTTGTAGATTCGGTATTAGACGAGGACTATTTTAAAGCTCAGCTTAATAATACTTATCTAATGCATTTTTGCAAATATAATATAAAAAATTCAGGTGTAGGTGCCTTCACGGTTGGTATATTTGTTGTATTGTGTATGCATATGCCACAGTAAAACCTTTAACATTGTACGTTGCACTACTCCTAGTGAACTTTTTTTTCCAATTTAAATTATCAGTTCACATATTCATTTGGTTAAGCAAATGGGAACATAAACTCCACCGTATAACATAGAATGTAATCGATTGCTTCATATTACATAACTCCGTTTATTCCAACAACATTAACCATTATGGACCAATACGCTATGTTTAACCCACTGCTACGATGTGGTTAGTCATGTTTAATTGCCTGAAATTATGTTAAACTGCAACTGTGTAGAAAGCCTATAACTATAACATTTAACAGAGAATTGCGTGGTTAAGAAGAGGCTAATTTACTGCAATGACCTTACGAATAAGTGATAACTTCACAAAAGATCAAAAGCGACTTAAACTACTTTGTAATAAAAAAATATATTCTTCCTTGTTATTACAAGGGACAGAAATGTCATGTAGAAATAAAGCAACCTGACATTACATTTATGTTCGTACTGGTTAAGTTCTGTAATTTGATACAAATTCACTTTGTTAAATTTGAAATTCTCTTTGTTCTACGTCCTGAAACTGCCAGTCTAAATGGGAATAACCGTTTTCAATTGCGCACTCCTCTGGAAACGGCGTTAACTAAATTGAAACTGATAAATGAGAATTACATAGGATATGTGGAGGTTGAATGTGACAGAAAGAAAAATTAAAAATTCATGCGTCACCCAAATAAAATCATGTTCCAATGCGTAGCTGTAAACGGACGTACAATACTTTGGTTGTATAATATAAATTGAATTAATACACCAAAGGAATACACCTTCTCTGTCTTATCTACAAAAAATTACTAGATAAATTGAACGTTGTAATTCGATTGTTCAATTTTTATATTTAAAATGTAATTTTTTCACTTGCCAGTGTCAAATTATTTAATCGACTTTCTCATAATGGTGAAACAGTTTAATGACCAATTAAACAAGCTAATTTTGAGTGTTGTAGCGTATTTTGGGCCACAGAATGAATTTTGCGATACTTAAGGAAAAGCTATTGTCAAAATAGTTCCCTAGAGTTGTATCTGTATTGCTATAGGTAGATCGGTTGAAAGATTTGTCTACTATTTCGGATTACTATGTGCAAAGGCGGTTCAATCAAAGCTAAATAACGAAAAACCAAGGTAGATTCTTCAAAATGCGACACAAAGTTTTGCTCCGCAAGGCAAACGTTCATGCTAGATAAAAAAATGTGTTGTGTTTTGTATGTCGCTGCTCAGCATGTGCGAGACAGTTTTATAATGCATTTTCCTTTTGTTGAATAAAATGGATTTAACAAATTTAATTTAATAATCTGTCGCCACCATCCTGACTTTTATTTTGATAGATATAGCCATTTAATCCAATAACGTCTTTTTTTTAATCCACCACATTTCTTTTTCATTAATTACGATATGATATTGCAATATTATTTGGATTAATCCAATAAAATTATGTAATAACTTCTGTGTATTTACACTATTCACAGATGCGTCCACATTACAACTGCGTTGCGACGCAAATCTCTTTGATGTTTCAAAAACCGACAACGGACGGATCCCGTGCGTTATGTGCGGCGCAAACTTTTTTGAGTACGTACTAAGCGCCGCACACGTCCGTACTAAGTTAAATTTGGTTGTGTACACATAAATTTGTGCCGTACACAATATACGGGTTCCCCAATAAATTTTTACAAATGTAGATGTCGCATTAAATGCATTATGAGAAATAGCACCTACACAAGATGTAGTGTATTGAAAAAACACATGTTACTATTACATCGCTCTACCAAAATTTTTGTAACGAATGGTCCGGTTTTCGCAAAAATCTCAATTAAAATATGGAATTCCCAAACGGGCTTTAAATTTAAAAAAATATGTAATAGACAATACTTGATAGAACAACAACCTATTCGTAGGAAACGCCCTTCATTCCTAAGACAATTTATAAACCAGAAACGTTTCAACAATTTTAAGCCGGTATTTGTTAACCATGGATTTTTAGCTAAGGTGGTAATAGGAAATCTTGGCAAGACGAAACGATGGCTACTGCTACCCAAAAAAGCGGGGACGGTGTAAGATAATTTTCAGGCATTTACTTTAAACATGGGACAAATTTAAATTTACCACTAAAAATGCATGATTAATGAATGTAGTAATAAAAAATTCAGAAGGCTGTGTGGAGAATCGTGAAATGTGAAAACACATGCGAAAAATAACTAAAAAAGCATTAGTTTTTGTTTGTTTATTCCTTTGGTGTATTCATTCAACTATTGTTATGATTTAAAAGGCACTGATGGGTATTTCAGTGAGCGTCTCTAATAGGTTAAATATAACTGGACTGTAGACTTTACTCAGTTATTGAACAAACATTTTAGAACTCAAAGATAATACCTTTTTTCCAACAAGTTGTAACATAAAATACTCAAGTAATATTGTGTATTATGGAAATATAAACAACTAAGGGCTTTGCCAAGCGTTCCGTAGGGAATAGGCAAGCTGTGAAACTTTTTCCATCATTACACATAGCTAATGCGCGATTTGCTTTCTTCCGGTGTGTAATCGGGTTAACTTCTTATAAGGGTTGAAGTTATTAAAATTCAACCTTAATACAACATAAACGACCCCGATTACTTGGAAGCTTCGGGTTAATCTTAAAAAAGAAGTATTCAAAATGGCTCCATAAAAAGACATCGATCCCTCACATTTTAGAATATCTAATTTCATCTTTTGTTTTAATATCACTTACTAATAGTCTAAGTTTTAAATTTTTTCCTTGAAAATATGAAGAAGGACATGCAAAATAATTTACGGTGCATTTTCTGAATACTACCAAATTCCTTTAAACTCCGTAAGAATGCCAATAAATCCTTATAATGAACAAATTCTTCTACCTCATTATGTTGGTGCAGTACAAATAAGGCAGTCTAGAATTTTCTTATTGCCGTTCTATGTAGCTTCAGCAAGTTTAGATTAGTTACCGCATAAATGAATAAACTTTAATCAAACGTATTTTTGCTAATTAGCTCTCGTTTGTGTTTCTATAAGATTTAATGAAATTTATCAAAAACTTTAGCAAACAAACCTTTCTCGAAATACTTGGGTTACCAAATTGCCATATTTTTTTATTTAATATACGTAAACGAAAAATTGACATGAAAAATTGCGAAGAGAGCGCAAAACACAATAACGAAAATAGCAAATAAATTCCAAGCATTATTGTTATCGAAGATGTAACTTTCTGTTTACAATACTTGTTTTGTTACGCTTTCAGGAATGCCTATGCCATCTATTTTTTTAATTTAAACTTTGGAATGTCGATGGGAGAACTCTGAACTTTTAAAATGATATATTTTCTTCAAATCTTTTTATATCTGCAAAGATTATCTTGAGTAGAAATTGTCTGAAGTTGAAAACAAAATGAAGGTGATGTAACTTCCTTCGTTTATTTTTTGCAATTGTACTTATGAATCTTTTATGTAAAATTAATGAAACAAAACCATTTAAAGCACAAAAAGTATTTTTTTTGATAACATCTGTTTGTCGGGCTTAATTTAATAAGCACATGTAAACAAAATTTTCTACTAAATAAATTTCAAGATAATGAAATTCTATAGCAGTACAAGTAATCTAAAAATACCAGACACTCTATTTTTCAAGGATGTTTTTTAAATTTTCCAACTTAATAGAATATGGAAACCGGGTTCAGTTTTTTTATCAATTTCCCCAATTCCTTTGTGACCAGACCTTCTAGAAGTAAAAAATGATGGTTCTCCCAAAACTTTGGTCCACCTCTGCTACTAACCTTTTTCACATTCTAAATGGGTCGTGTGAAACTTTTTAGTTTTATAGTCACGAGCTCACAGGTTAAACTATTATTATAATTTTATTTTGTCTTAATAGGTGTAACATACCTAGTACTGAGTTAACGTTGCAGATTAGTAGATTATTTTATGTTCATATTATTACTTACCTAATTGATGCTATATTCTGAGAATGGTGAAGAAACTTTTTAACGCATTAATTATACTTTAATTGGAAACATTATAGAAGCGAATTATTATAAAAGAAAAAAGTTACCTAATAGTTGTGATTGGATTCTGTTGGTTCAATCGTGTTTTCATTCAAGATCTATCGTACGAGTTTGCAAAGGAGGATCTGAAAGGAGCCATGTGCAGAATATGAGAATTGCATTTTCACTTTTGATATATGTTCCAGAGATCATAGAGTTCCATAATATTCGATGTTGCCATGTAACATTATGATCCAATAATTTATGAAATGAGAATAACTGCACTAAATATAAATTTATTAAAAAAAAATAATAATAAATTATGAGAACTAAACAAGCAAGGGCTCAAAGCGTTTCGAGTACCTTGTTCAAAATATTTACAATCACTGCTCACCCATTTTCACAATGAAATACATGTTGGAGGTAGTCGTAGCTGAGAGGTCGCACTGAAAAAAATGCTTTCGTAATCTAAACAAATTCGTGTTTGTTGATCATTTGTTAGTTAACGTAACAAAATTTTTGCTCCGAGATACTTATAAGAAAATTTTAGTTAGTTATTTTAACAAACTCAGTATGCTCTCTCTACAAACATAAATTGTTAAAACGTTTTTGTTGCACGAACAATTATGTTTGTAATCTCAACGATTCCTGTTCAAGCACCTTAGTTCTACGGGTTTTTCCAATTATTTGTAAATGGTACTTTAATTTTCTCAAAGTTGGTACGAATATTTAGGAGGCAGTGGCAACCTGGAGACCGGCCAACGGAAGGTTGCTGGTAAGCTTGCGGTAAAGGTGGCCATTGGTGTTGCTACTGTTAATTCTAGTTCTTATTTAATATTTATTAATAAACTTCAACAGAACAGGGTTGTTTAATTGCTTTTAAGCAACGACGACAGTATCAGAAGTATCAGAATTAAGTGCAATCGCCGTGAGTGAATAAGATAATTAAGTACCGCATAGGTAGTCCGTGTTAGTGCAGAAGTTATTTTCCAAGAAAATGCCTGGAAACAACGAATCTAACCACGAGGAAGAACAGATAACGCGACACGTGGAGCCACGTTTTTTTCAAAACACCCATCAAGTCTTGCCAGAATTTGATCCTGTTAGGAGCAATATTAGTATTAATTCATGGATCGCGAAAATTGAGGAATATGCGGAATTGTACGATTGGAATGACGTCGCCATTACGCACTTCGCTCTTTCAAAATTGGCGCAGTCTTTCGCCTGAAGAACGCCGTAGTTCCACGGCAGACGTGGATATAATTCTGACACAAAATTCACGGCATACGTCATTGTCAGGGGTGACGTCATTAATTCGGCGACGCGAATACGAGCTGCACCTACTGCGCATGTCCGGGGACTTAACAACATTATTCCATTATGAAAGTTTCAAACATTTTCATATTTTAAATTGTCAATGTGTGATTCTGTTCTATGTAATAAATGTTTAGCGTAATTTGATTTATGTGCATGTTTATATTTGTAACAACGTATATGTTCTTTTTTAAAAACGATATTTTATTTAATATTTCTATAATCATGGATTTTAACAAAGTAACGTTTGAAAATGTCAATAAAATATACTAAGGTATTTAAATTTTCTTTTTTTTTTGTAAATCTTTGTTTGTAATGATATTTATTTAATAAAACCAAATAAACGATTATTATTATTATTATGATTTTTTTTATTAAGATCGCATTTTTCATTGATTTCAGTAAACTTTACAAATTGCGTTAGTAATATTAATTAATCGTGGGAGTAATTTAAACAAATTTCGTTGGTCGTTTTAACAGATCCAGTTAGTATTCTTAACCGACCGTGTTTGTAATTTTAACAAATCGTAACAGAGATTTCAACAAACCGTGTTTGTAACTTTAGCAAAAGCATTAGTTACGTCAACTAATTGTAGGATGGTAATACCAACAAACATTCTGTTCGTGCAACTAAATTTTCTACTACTAAAAAAAATAGTATTGCGAACAAACAAATTTGTTGACTCTATACCTACAAATATTTTTTGTTCTGGGTACTAATATTTTGTTCGCACAACAAAACTTTTTTTTCAGTGCGTGATGCTTGGGCATCAGAAAACGACGGAAAGCGACTGTTTCTTAAAATCCAACGCGATGTGGTAGTTTTCTGAATAAGTTTAAGCCCCCAACCATTGATGTATGTGGCGTTTGTGTTTTAAAGGATTTTGTGGTGTCTTCAAATACACTTCAATGATACAGCTCATTTTCTTCATTAATTTTTACAAATGTGGTATGTAACAATTTTGTAAAGAAGCTAAACAAACTATAACTTATTTTGAGGGTTCACAAAAAATCGTTGCAGTCTGCGGACACTTTTGTCAAAGGGTTCATGTGACTATAAATTTTGGATATAGCCATAGCCAATTTTCCAAAACAAAAATGGACACATCGTCATATCGATCGAATACAACAAAAACTCTTTTAACAAGAGGCTGGGAAAAGACATGATCTGTTGGAAAAAGGTTTCCACGAAATGGCTAAATGTACTCAACTTTTTAGGTTGAGTTTTATGCACAATGAACAATAGAAACCGTTGGATTATCAGAATGATGACAATTTTTCTTTTAATCCAAGGCCAAAATTGATTTTGGAGGGTTTCTATAAAAACCATGTTTATCAAAAAAATATTTTGATTAATTCAATATTTTATGTGACGCCAACATTTTGATGTCGAGTTCACGTCGAGTTCAGCTAACATAAATGGAACTTCTATAAATACATAAATCATAAATATATATAAATAAGTTCGAAAATTTTCACTGGGTTATACCTTGGGTTATTCCAAGAAAAAAGTTCCTATGAACATATGTCCGGAATTGGTTTGTTACGGAGTTACAACTGTTGGAAATGACCACTCGCCAGCGGTGGTCCTTCTCGTTGATTGGCGAACACGTTCAAAAAACCCCGGTGTATTCTGGATTGTTTCGCATAATGCCACTATATGCGGTTCCTCAGATTTTCGATAATTTCAATTGGAGTGAAAAAAACCAAAGATTTCAGATGCCCCTATAGAAAAAAATCCAAAGAATTCAAGTCTGTCAGTAATTTGACCTCATTTCGTTTGTTTTTCGAACTATCATGGCCACTCAAACTAAATTCTTCAGTAAAAATATAAGAAATTAATAATATGGTAAAAGAGATAGCGTAATACCCTGTAACTCCGTAACAAACCAATTCCGGACATACATGTTCATTAGGAACATTTTTCTTAGAATAACCCAAGGTATAACCCAGTGAAAATTTTCGAACTTATTTAGGAACACCTCGTATATTAAACAAAATACTGTCCCAATAACAAAATTAAAATATACAGGGCGATTCTTAAACGGCGGACACAGAGTTCAGCCAGGACATTCCCCTCCAAATACTAATTGGAAAAATATAATACAATAATGCCCGTTCTTCGATAGTTTCAGAATTATTCTCAGTCAAAGATTGAAGAAGAGAAGATTTAAGAAACACCCTGTATACTCTAAAGTGTTTTCCAAAATTAATGACCATAAAAATGGCTTATAATTAATTGTTCAGTAGACTTGAATATTAATTTATTTAGAAACGGTAACGCACTTTTACCTTCACCGTTTTAATTTTAAACTTAGAATATTGATACCACATTAAAATTTGAGCAGGAAAATATTTAATCTGCCTGTAAGGTTTATTTTTGACTGATTAAAGGGATGGGTTAACTCAATAAAAACACAAGGTTCGATGAGTTCAATATTGAATGAAGCTAAATAAGTTGTAGGTGGAAAATAAAAAGAAGGGATGGCGAAAAAGAGTGCTGAACAAATGAGGGCCGAATGTTTGCTAGGAAGGTCTCGCAGCACTATTAGAGTTGTTTATTCTTTGTTAAAATTAGCAGATGAAGTTGCTAATACTAAGGAAAATATTTTATCCTTCAGCATTATTTGGAATTTGCAGTGAGTTTGGTAACTGAATTATTAATAATTCGCATTACTCAAATATCAGTGTATAGAAGAAATTACTATGAAACCACAAACTCCTAGCATGAATAGTAATGGTCGCTCAACTTTTATAGCGAAATCAAAGGAAATTGCTCAACATTTTTTTTCAGGTAATATGCTGTGATTAATTTATCTAATAAATTTCATTATTGATAAAATATATTGGCAATATTATACCTCAATTACAATTTTAATAAAACTTCATTTAAATCATTCTTTCTACTTTTAATATAAGACCAATATGTAAACTCTTAATTTAAAAATAAGCTCACGTAGGAGCTTTTGTTGTGGTTTTAGTAATCTGTCTTAGGAAAGTTATTAAATTGTCGGTGACTAAAATATTGCTGTACCGCAGTTAAGACAAATTGTGATTTATTACCGAATTACTGATTCCCCACGACAGTTCCATAGACATTCTGAGGGAGTCGTGGAGGTTGCCCGCATTCGTCCGCTTTTTGTTTGAAAGCTACGTAATTTCGCGCCAATAAAAGTTCGTTATTGAATTATTGCGATCTGTAAAACAATATTGTAAAACAAATCCTCGGAAATTTCGATAACGCAGCAATTATGTTACGATTATTACTGTAATCCTGTATCCTCGGTAACAAATGAGCCGTTGATCTTGTTAACTAGGGATGGAGCTTTGTCTTGCTTTGTGCTTTCTGTTGCTATGAAACAGCAATGGGATATTAGCAGCTTGGGCTTAAGTAAATCGATAGCTGAAAATATATCTTGATATATTTTAAATTAGCCTAATTAACACCAATTATTAGTAGATGTTTCCTATAGGAAATGTTTTGGTAGTTACAAATGGGAAAGCAGCAAGTAGGTATCATAATTGATTGACATGTGTATTGTTGTATTGTGTATTTGTATTAACATGAACAGATCAACATCATACAATAATGTAAGTAAGAATATTTTTAGAATGAACAGCAATGGGAATTTCATTTATGCTCATGCATATTATTTGGTTTGTAGCAATTCTAAAACAAGCTCTTTAGCCTTAATATATTTTTTGCTCAAAAGCTTTCGCCTAACCACTAGAAGAGGTTTAAGAAAAGCGTTTTATTGCCCTTCATTTATATTCTCTTCCTTGCGTTTTGCCATTTATGATTCCATCGTTTTTTACAACTTTACCATTAGCAAAGCTCTATATTTTACAGCAAGTAAGGAATCGGAAATTCGCTTAGTTATAGACCTTCCTCGCATACGGTTCAATTCCATTTGGAATTAACATTTCTTATCGTAGGTATTCTTAGCATGTAAATAAACTGGAATAAATCTTACGCATTAATAATAATCTAATCATTTTTCTGTTTCGTTATAGCTACTAGTTATTTATTTTTTTTAAAATTAAATTTATGGTGCTCAACTACTTGATTTTAATTTATTTAAAAATGTAGTAGACCAAAATTTGCTGATATTACAAACATCTGAGTAAAAAACAAAAAAAGACTATAGAGCAGCTAGCAGATTATGTTCTTATTTCAATCTCCAAAAGCTTGATTTTGGAAATATTACAAAATCTTATTAAGGGTGTAGAGATGCTTCAAAAGGAACTAGATAATAATCCTCAATTTGTTTAAATATAAAAAGCGAGGAATAGGATCAAAGTCCTTTTCCGCCCTTTTCTTATCTACTCTTGTTCGTATTGGTAGTACTTATGGCTATGATTATGATACTAAGAACTAAACATTTAAAATCGTTATTTCGTAGTTAATAATTAAATGTAAAATTTTTTGGCTGGAAATTGTAATTCAAAAACGTTGTATGATAGTAGAAACAGCCATTTATTATAATAATTGAAATGTTATTTTTCATCACTCCAATTATTATAATAAATGGCTGTTTCTACTCGGTTTCTACTCTCATACAACGTTTTTGTAATTAATAATATTTGTTCAATTACAATTTTGTAACTTAAGCTGCAGATACCCAGTGTTGGTAAGGAGTATATAGGGAAAAACGTGGATTTTTATTTTCAAAAATAGTTTTAGATTTAAAAAAAAAATAGTTACACTTTAACGGTAAAAATACAGCTTGAGTATGTTAAAAAGAATCAGCTGGATACCTTCGTTATCTGAATTATTAAATGTTGCCATAGGTATACTATAGTTGACCAGATTTTTAAAAAAACAATATTTTGAGGTTACTTAAAAATTCATTAAAATTTTTTTAGGGGAAATGCAGCCACAATAAGAAAAGTAATTAAAGTAAATATATTTCGACTCCTAGGAGTCTTCTTCAGTACATATTTCAAAATTAAAAATTATTTCTACATTTTAAGTAAAAATATTAATAAAGCTTATTTGTTTAAGCGTCCAAATTTGAAATTAAATTAAATGGATTAAAAAAATGAACATAGTTCATTTCTATTGAATAAAAAAATAGTTATTTTATGAATTTTCGTGAGTCGATAATTAAATTTTATCGTCGTGTATAAAATTCTATTTTTTTCTATAGCAGATGTTAAAAAAATAAGAAAAATTTGTAAAAAAAACAATTTAAAATTAGATTATATTAAACCCGAAAATCTCAGTAGGGTTTCCATTCGGTTTCCATGGAGTTTCCAGAAAATTAAACTACTTTATCTATCCTTGCGGTTAAAGTGTTACTCTATCTACCCTTGCGGTTAAAGTAATACTTGATCAACTATTTTTAGTCGAACAAAGCACACTTTAACATCTGCTATAGAAAAAACTTAATTATTCAATAGAAATGAACTATGTTCATTTTTTTTCTTTCCGCTTGTCGATAAAATATAATTTTATCGCCTTGTATAAAAAATAACTATTAATCCATTTAATTTAATTTCAAATTTGGACGCTTAAACAAATAAGCTTTATTAATATTTTTACTTAAAATGTAGAAATAATTTGTAATTTTGAAATATGTACTGAAGAAGACTCCTAGGAGTCGAAATATATTTACTTTAATTACTTTTCTTATTGTGGCTGCATTTCCCCTAAAAAAATTTTTAATTAAATTTTAAACAGCCGTATTTTTAATAAATTAAAAATTCATTATATCTCGCCGGAAATGCCTAAAAAGATTTAACCGCACCTATACATAAAGGGAATTGGCTATTCTAACCTACCTAAACAGAATTACTTTAATATACTTCTGACAGATAACGGATATATCCAGCTGATTCTTCTTAGCAAACTCACCCTGTACAGTTAGTCTATGCCCTGTATAAATAAACCAATTATTATGTTAGACCCTAACCGTTACACTGAAGTTTGTATGTGTTTAAATGGATTCTAAAAAAGCGAAATAACAGCACAATCTAGGATGAAGCCACCTTTTTTATTTGAAGATAAGAATAACATTTTGTCAAATTCTTGTATATAATACTAAAACTAAGTAAGTACTTTTAATTATCAACAACCTTTTATTCTGTAAAAGATAAATTAAATGAATAGATTTTTATTACGGCAGTTTCTGTGACTCCTACACCCTTAAACAGTACTGATTATAATTTCCAGCTCGACCATATTCTGTGTGCTTTAAAATTCCCAACTGAAACATGTTCTCTGAGCTGTAATTTTATTAGGCTAAAGACATTTTATACCGGTATTACAGGTAGTATTTCATTCTACTATAAGTTCTTAATTTAAAGTTCCTATTAGGACAGTAACTGAATAGCCGATGTTTAATTTCATTAAGGGTATGCGCGCTTAGAGTAATAAAATCTCCTGAAATCAAGCTTGTCGAGCTTACACTCTCGAAATACGGTTATAGTTTGGAAGTTGAGGAATGTAATTTTATGTATTTTAACTCAACGCCTTAACCCATTACGCACATTTACATAAAATTTTGAGAAGATAGTTTGCATAATTACCTTAAATGTCTAAGTATATATTTTCCCTTGCTCTTCCTAATACTATTATAAAATGTTCTTAACATACAACTTAATTATACATACTATATTATATCTTATAGATAATTACCTAAATTGAATACTTGTGGAACAGTTTCACGTATAACACTAACAAAAAAATAGGTACAATGTTTTCGTTATCATATCACAGTTTACTATCTGTAAATAGGTATAGGGAAATTGTATTCTAGAAGGTTCATGGTATGATTTTTCATACTACTAATTTAAATTTAAATTAGTTTTCTTAACAGTGTTGAAAAGGGGATGGATGAGATAGAACTGGGATTTCTTGAAGTAATTTACCCCAAATGCGGCCACATCAGCTTAAGCAGCAATTGCGCAAGTAATTACGAACACATGAATACGTTTTAATGTTTGTATTATACGACTTGTTTATAGCAGAGTCCCAGCCCTGTACTGAAATGAAACATTACTGAAGCAAAAAGATATTATTTGGTCCGTTTTTTGAGCCAAAATAATTGCCTTCAGTCTACATACTTCTACTGAAACTTAACTCTTTCTGTTATAACCCTGCAATAATAATTAACGTACTCTATTTTAAATTAATAAAAGTTTATTGTTATTATTTTTGTAAATCATAAAACTGGTTGGTAAATTAAAGGAATGTTTTTTTCACATTTTTAACGTTTGTGTTTAAGTGTGGGTCAGTGCCAATCTCCAACCAATACGTAAGAACATGTTCTTTAAATTGAATCAGCTAGCCGCGTCCTTTGAAAATATTTTGATAGGTGCAAGTAAAGTGTAAAACTCACTACTCCATTCCTAGTACTTTGTACTGAAAGTAAATTTAAATAAATGGCTGCGCTTTACTAGTGAATAATCCTGATGCATAAACAGATTTTGTTTATTATATTATTAAAATGTAATGACGTAGTGTCGTTTAATTTGTGTAAACTAATAAGAAACTAGACAAGATCTTTATTAAAATTAATCGAAGCAGTATATCCCGATTCTAAATGAGGCTTTGGTATTATTCAAGAACGTTATCAGACAGAATCTTAAATTACTACAGCCATTATTAAATTCTGCTAAGCCTATACCTGAACAGCCTAAAAGATCCTGGAAGATTTGGAGTAATTTCTTATATAATTCACAAGTTAACTCTTATATCGATAGGATATTAGACAGCATTTATTTTGAATTTTTGAGCAAATTTCATGTGTAAAGCAATATTTCCTGCTTGAGCTTATTTTGATTTCACTTTGCAAGTATAATACATTATATATAATTTGAATTGGTGGTGCCTACACTTTGACATGGGAGTCCTGTTGAATGCAAATGAAGGAACTTCATTTGCAACCGCTGTTTGTGAAAATGACAAGAGAGAGATTTCTACGACTACGATTTTCAGTTTTGCATTGTCGTCATGTCATCATTTCCTATCTTCTAGTTATTATTTTTTCTAATAGAAGAGGGTGTGATCATAATTTTTTCCTTTAATTTACAATTCAAACAATGATTTAAAAACAATTAGGTATTTAAATACACGTAATTTCAAAATCTTCATTTCCCTAAGCTCTAATAGATAATCCAATATACGGAACCAGCAGCCCAGTGTCTGCTCGACACATGCAAAGCTGTTTCTGTTATAACATCAAAGCGATGGCTTTTATAGATAAGCTACTTTATAATCTAACCCTCTGCTCTGTGGCAATATGCGTTGCCGGAATATCGTGATTACAGCAATTTCAACTTGGCTGGCTTCAACCTGTCTTGTGCTTTTTAGGTTCACGCCTGAAAGGCAAAGCTTTCACATACTCATGTTTTGTTTAGATACAGTACAGGAGTAATTTGGAACTAATATAATAGATCTGCAGACAACGTTGATTCAAAACATTATCAATAAAATTGAGGGATTAATTTTAACTTCTTAATTCAATCCAGATCGAATAATTTTATTTATCATGAACAAAGGAAGTTTCACTACATTTTATAAGGTTGGGGAAATGGAAGCATATTGCAAATAAGCTAACGAATGTTAATAGGATTGGATACTAGAACGTCGTTTTGTAAAAATGTTCCTTGTTAACAACTCTATTTTCAGTTACTTTTATTTTTATGGTTTTTTAAGTCATTCAATTCTGATGAAGAAATCCTGCAGCATTGCAATTTAAGTGATTCTCCGCACCGATTGATCAAGTTCCTCGAAGTAATAATAGTAAAAGGTTTAGTTTAAAATTTCAACCGACAGATATAATTTAAAATTTGAAGCTGTCGTTCTTATAATACAATAAGCAGCATGCGGAATAAAACCCTATGATCGTATTCTATGGATGGTATACTAAACAAAAACATTTGGATTCTTTAACTATATCATTACTAGTTTTAATTTGTCAGGAACTATAACTATAACTAGATCTTGTTATAAATTTCGTAAAGAATATTTGCTTATTTCTCCTCTCATACATTGCCACTCCGTACTCTAACGAGCACCTCCATACATCGGATCAGGACGTTTGAACGTGCCCGGTTGAACGCGGCCGTTTTAACGCAGGGACCTTTGAACGCAGGGGCCTTTGTTTTGGTGAAATTTTTATATCAATTAATGAATAGACAAGCATTGAAAACAAGGTAGATGTTAGGTTAGGTTAGGTTAGGTTAGGTTAGGTAATTATGGTAATATATTTTATTTCATACTGCATCGTAACACCCATGTTTAAGTTAACGATTTGAGTCCGGTAAATAAGACTTTACGGTATCAGGTCCGGTAAAAACTTTTACCGGACTCAAATGAAATAAATCGATAATCAAACTATTTATTAATAAAAAACTACAAAATTAATAAATATGACAATTAAAAAGAAACTAAATATTAAAATTGACATTAATTGTGCAATAGATTTACTAAGAACTTCGTCAAAAATGTTATAATTTTCTCCCGTTTTGACAAGACAAACAGTCAAAAAACAAACACTTCCATTTCATAGATGTCCATATTATGAATTCAAATTTTTATTTTTAATTTTTTCAATTTTAAACAAAGATTTAGTGCCTGCAGTATGAAATAAAACGCATTACGACATACGTCCGGTAAACTCTTACAGTAACTCGTCTCAAAATTCCTGACTCGGCTCCTTCGTCGCCTCGTCCTTAAACATTTCGACTCGTTACTGTAAAACTGAGTTTACCGTACTTATAACGTAAATTACTATTACATGTTTTCTTTGTGGTTTTTTAACAAAGCAAATCCACTCGATTTTATAAAACTACAAATAAATACATATTTTTTTATGAATAGATTCCACATTTGCGTCCAAATGTCTCTGCGTTCAAAAGTCCTTGCGTTCAAGCGTCCCTGCGTTCAAACATTCCTGCGTTCTAACGTCCTTGCGTTCAAAGGTTCCTGCGTTTAAACGGCCGCGTTCAAACGGCGGCCTTCAACCGGCTGCGTCCAAACCTCCTAGACCACCATACATATTTAATAATTCTTGCCTAAACCAATTCCGCGTAATAATTAGTTGTAGCATTATATCGAAGTCAGAAAGTTTTCATGTATTATACTTACTGTTTTCACGAAATATTTGACTTGCATGTAGGATGTCGCTAATTTTAATAAGAAAACTGTTATTTTTATGATGTAATACACGTCCTAGCTTATTATATATGTAATTTCTCAACAGTTTTTAATGTAACAATGAAGCTTGTCAAATTATTTAAAATGATTTCGTGTACATTTTCTTAGACTTTTCTTAAGACTTTATTTCACAAGGTGAAAAATAGCTGATGAGGGAAAAGGGTTCAAGAATTCCGTAAAGAAAAATTGAAAGAATCCTATCATCTTTATTTCCATAGATCTAGAAAGTATTAAGTTGAATGATTTACTGTTTTTGGAATAATTCATGAACAACCGCATTTCATTATAACGAGGGTCAAACCTAAGCAATAAATTATGCAGATGCAACACCAATCCTTATACTCAGCAAAAAGACGATCTGTGGGATGAAAACTTGATGAAGCGGTGGAAAACTGAATTTATACGCTCTCGATCTCCAATCGACAAGGGTATATCTTATTCTACTTAATATCATTAATGAAACAAAACAATAACTATATATCTATATTTTCTTAACTTATGGTTTACAAACGTTTAAATTTTTTGTCTAGAAAATTACAATTACGCAACAAAAGCTTTTTCAGGGTGTATGTAGCATGTACAGTTCTTTGCAAATTTAATTTAAATATTAATACTTACACAGATGCAAAAATTAGATAAATTTTTTTATTATTTTCCATTATTAACCAACGTTACGGTTTATTACAAACTGAAGTTCGTGGGTACTGGGGTACATCCTTACTTTAAAAGTAATTAGAATGTATAAAGCGGTATAAAGCATACTTTATTTTCCGATAATCACTTTGTAGGACTTCGATAAACTTCTAAACCTAGTTGAAGTGTTTTACGATACCGTTGCTGAGATCAAACTTTTAAGTGGCGGTCCTTCACTTGGGATACACAAAATGAAAACGTTATTTGCAGTTTTACATAAAGCGAAATTACAAACCATATATATTTTAACTTTATGTGAATTTACCGTGTTTTCATATTACCTTTTAATGATAAATTTTACCGCTAACTATTGCAATCTGTAGTAATACGTTAAATGTAAATGTTATTGGAAGCAGATTTGCGTGAAACATATTGTGTACGGCCAGTGTGGTAAACCCTACCCCATCTGTTTGTTTCCAAATAGTACGGTATAGAATATGAACGTAATGTATGTCAACATTATTCTTTGGACAATTAATTTAAATTTGTATTATATTCACCAAAAATTATACATTATGATACTGTAAATTGTAGGTTTACATATTCCAGTATAGATTATAGCTATACTGAAATGACATGACATATATTATTCAGTTTTTAGAAAGATTTCATTTTTATAATAAAAAGATGTCTGTTATTGGCATATCTTAGAATATGACTCGTCATCAAATTCACGTCGTTTACAGGCTGGAGTCATAACAACAAACGAAACCTTTCCTGTTGGAAACTTGAAGTATCCTCATTCTCTTTCCACCCTTTATTCAAGAATAGAAAAGAGCTTTTTATCTTCAAACATAAAATGCAAAAAATCAAAATACATTTATTTAAATAAGGTTGGCCTTATTGCTATAATATATAAATTTAATATAAAATTACTAACATTACACGATAAGTATTATTAAATTTTAAACGTTCTGGTACAGAAGAGACAAAGGGTTCAGAAACAATGTATCAAATATTTTTCTATTTAATATTTAGATCTACTACGTTATTAAAATATGGTATTGTCAAATTGGCCTCTATCTAACACTTAAATTAAGACGAAGGACACACGTACGTGGACGAAACGGATTTACCAGTTTTTCATCGGATTTGAACCGCTACCTAACATTTGCAGTGAGTGGCTCAGTGGTTAACATGTCTCTCTTTATACGATTTTCGTGGGTTCCAACTCGCCTCACGCTGGCATAATTTTTATAAATTCGAAGCGAATCTTAAGTAGGTATGACTTCTCAGATATGAAGTAAAGTTGCAAAGCCTGTGCCAGATAAGAATAGCCGCAAGGGAAGTGAAATTCCTTCAATGAGGTACCTACACTTCAGGGTGTTCAATAAGCCAGAACCAACTTCAGTGCAGTAAGGTAATACTGCATACTGAGACGTCGGGTCGCGTCGTCTACTACAAAAAACAATCAAACTATAATTATTAACTGAAAGAAGTTTTAAAATTATATTTACCTACAAAATAATAGATTTCTTTTTATGCGATATTCTTCTCCGTTCGTTGCCAAAATTATAGATAGTATAGCGGATAGGTAACTTGTATTTGACAAATGTTGTAGGTATATTTTACTGGGGATTTCGGGGGATTAGTTTTTAGCCGCAAATGTTCCCACTGCGATATAACTAAAATTATCTATCTGGTTGATAAATAATAAATGTCAAAGAAGGGGTTACAGAAAATAGCATACGTATTTAGTGACAGAGAATAATTATTGTAAAAATTTAATATAATAATTTATGTATGGGTATTAGTTCAGTTAATCAATTTAGCTTTAATACACATCTATCGAAAGCTATTGTTGAATACAAATTGACTACTGCCACCTATATATTACTAGACTTTCATTTGGGTTATATCCCTGTTTCTCCATCCGACGTGACCGTCTTCTATAATAGTTGCTATTCTCTACACCAATGTCTACTGATAATTTGATTAAAACTAACCAGTACCAATCGCTATAACACTGACTAGATTCTAGATAATTATTAATCGGTGTTTGTCTATGCTAGGTGGAAATCTCTAAAGAAGCGAATTACTCAAATTTTTTGTTACTTTACGTATACGCAGCTATTCAAATATCTATTCCTACATAATAACTAATAGTCTAATCAACGAAGGGGTTGTAGAGGATATGGAGAGGGAGAGATATTTTCTCTTCAAGAATGTGTTAGGAGGAAAACATACTAAACGTCCTAACCCCTAACTCTGCTGCTTGAGGATAGGAGGGATGGGCTGATCCCTTGTTTTAGTTTTTCGCAGTATTTCGCTTATAACTCGGGAAATGGTGCGTCGCACAGTGGTTTTTGAGCGGGAACAAGTCGGTTTTTTTTCATGTTAGATATACAGATATATTTTACAATATTTGCATTCTAAAATAGTTGGACTATAAAGCCTCATATATTTTTTAAGAAATTACTTTGATTTATAAAAGCCTTTTATGACTCGTATCTACGCATGGTACGGAAAGCGAAATAGCTATGAGAAATACAAAAACAAAAATGGAAAATGAATATAAACGTTCTTGTTGGAAATTTAATCAAACTATAATTTTCCCAAGAATACCTTCTTCAGTACGACCGACACCCCGTTTGCGTTTATAAGCGAAAAACCGAAATATGGGAACTTCCCACCCCCCTTTGCCCTGAAGTGGTTGGGTTAGGGAGGGAGACTGTTTACCTTCTAACTATCCCCAACATATTCCTGAAGAGAAACATCCCCCCCCCCCGGATACAGTTTCGTCGCTGACGGTTGGCAAACGTGAGACGTCGCGCGGGCAGAGTCAGCCTATATTTATTTAAACTTCAGATATTGAACTACTCAGGAACACTACAATACTTCCAAATTTGTTATATTTCCCTATATCATCAGTATTCCAATTAGTAAGCGAAGCTGCGCCTACGTGACGTTGCGTCGGTTGTCTTGAGGTTAACATTCCTGCCTTTGAATCTGATGATCGTGGGTTCAAAGAACAATGTGCTACTAGGGATTCCCTTACCGCAAGCTTGCCCATTACAATACACACATACAAGTGAAGCCGTGCTAACTACATCCCACAAAGAATCATGGTCTATTGCCAGTAAATAAACTTATAACATTTAAAAATCTTATTGGAACTTATTATTAAGCAAACCATTTAGTAATTATACTACCTATAGGTATATGTTTTCTTTGAATTTATAGACAAATGCATAGTCAAAATGGAGCATTCGTCGTTTAGATAAACACGTACATCCGTTAAATGATTGTGTCATTGTTTGCTGAGTAATCATTTTTACACTAGCTTGCCCTATTGAACGAATTTGAATCACCCTGTATATAATATAATTGCATTTTATAGCCAGTCCAAAATTCGATTACACACCATTAAAAGTTGATGTTGGTTTGAATATTCGTAATACCGCTGAAAACTGTTCCTTTCAGTTATTTATAGCCAATATTTGTGATGTGTTATGAAATACAATTTGAGAATAACTAAGCCATCATGGAACATTAAATCACTCCCAAATTGAAAACCATCCCTTTGTGTATTGCCCGTAGCTTATATGTTTCGTTAATAAAAATGACGGAAGATAAAAATCCGTACAAATCTTCTAATAACCAAATCTTTATTAAAAAACAATACGTGCACGCGGATGTTACTAATTCATTTATATATTGGATTTGTTTATATCATTTTGAAATAGGAAACCTCAATTTAGTTTTTAAGCAACATATTTTCTGATATAGGTACTACGTTAGATAAATTATTTAATGTCTGCGTTATTGCACCAATCTATATGTGCTCTCCAAACAATTCAACAAAAACAATCGAATATCTAAAGCAATTTGTTACAAAAATAATCTTGATTTACTGTGGTCTTTTATACTAACGATGAAGAACCCTATTGAAACTTGAGAGTGGTTGTGATCAGATAAACGAAATGGCGGTTTTATTGCCAACTAAAATTGCGAGGCAAGACATTGTCGCACAAAAAGGGTTTGTTTTAAAGTGCTAACATAAATTTCATGTTTGCTGCTTCACAGTGAAATTTAGTTTTAAAATATCACGCTGGCGTTAATTCCCCTATATTTCTGCATCGGGGTAGGCAGAGGTATCTCGCTATCTATAACAAAACTGCTTTAACTAACTCTCTTATAATGCTTTATTACCTTGCGTAAACATATTAATTTTAAAACAGCTATCTAATGGGGTGTACTACATCCCTATTCTAGATTGCCTTCATTATAACTTTTTAATATACAACGTGTTTAATAAAAATTGGTATTTATTTTTTTTGTTGTTCCTTGCTATTGTTCGCTGCACCTTTTAATAGCAACTAAATTCTAAATGTAACCTTTTAATGTACCTATAAGAGAAACAGCATTACTTTTATTGTAGGACGTGGTATTGGAATCATAATCATAATTTCTTACGAGTTCCTTTTAACAGAAAATTATTTATTGAAGCTCGCTTAAACTGTTTCCCTTTTACTTACTAAATACATTCAATCATCTTGCATTGATGATATTTCATAATATTATCTTTGAATTTTCTCTCAACAATAATTATAAAGGAACTTAGTGTTTCTGAGTCTTAAGTAAACTCAGTCAAAATCAACCAGGCAATAATATAATTCGCATTGTAGGTATAGTGTAGAGTAAAATCTTCAAGTAGTACACGTTCGAATTCCCAAAACCAAAACATCAGAGATCCCGATTCGTTGTTTCCTTCCTTTTCTGCACAGTTGCTCCGGACGTTGTGTGTAGCAGTATTAAGGAGCCGTAATTAAATTCAAGTGCGCTATCTAGCATTATGAATAATAATAGAAATCCTTTATGACAGTCACGTCCGTACCTTAGCGTTTCGTATTCCACTCGGCTTGCATCCTAGTCTTATTACAAGAGATAATGTATCTAGCTTAGCGCAAATTATAAATCGCGATCTTGATTGTATGCATTGGTTTAATGGTGCATTAAACTTAGAAGCGTGATGTAAGGATGCAATATACAGCGGTATTTTGTACTTGTCAGATTCTAAGTTTATTACTGCATCGTTTTTCACTTAATGTATCCGTCAGCTGGATGTTGCATTAAACAGTAATGTGCGAGCGAGCTCCGATGGCTTCAGATTTATGGGTAACAGTAACAGCAATAATCCTGCTTTATATCATATATAAAATTTCCGAGAGAAAACCAATTATCATTTAACTTAACTGCCATCCAGTTTCATCTAATACATATTATAAACATTACAATAACCAGAATTAAGTACCGTATAAAATTTATACTTATACGTAAGTAAAAAGATATTCGTTATGATTATACCTCGACTTAATGCATAAGAAGATTTGGGCATTCACTTCTTTTATCGGTACAACAGAAAGAAGGTAGACCTGGTAAACTTCTCGCATTACACGAATTTATAACAAGCGGATAGCCCTCACATTTGTGCTACAAACAGCTGAATACACAAGTCCACTGGGTTTTTGTGAAAAATAATTCTCAAACTGCAACTAACCTAAAGCTCGAGGGGCGCCCAACTAGTCTTTGCAAAAAGTCTTTGCTTTAGGTTAGTTGCAATTTGAGAATTAATTTTTACAAAAACCCAGTGGACTTGTGTATTCAGCTGTTTGTAGCACAAATGTGAGGGCTATCCGCTTGTGAATTTATATTACAGCTCAAACAACTCCTTAGGATATTGTGGGAACTCTACTAGTTGTAACTTATAAGAACTCTACTTCCTAATGCTGAATGTATTTTCCCAGTAACGACTTGCTTTGCACACCTTCAAGTTTTCAGTTTTGAGTACGACGAATTAATTAGAATAACTAATTACCAACTTGCAGCTGTAGCACCGCAATGAAACTGATGTTACTAATTTTATTTTCACACCATACTTACCTAGAAGAATTAATTCTGCAAACTCTGATAATGAGCTTTAGGTTTCGGTGATAGTTTAATTATAATCAATTAATAAAACATGATAGCCGACATTCGAATTAATTATTTGGAAATTCCTTCTGCGACGGGAATACCATAATGCCAAAACTGTCAGGAAAGGGCCCTCAAACACAAATTAATTTTCATGTTAGATTTTCTAATATTATTAATTGTCTAGAACTCGCAAGGTATGCAGAAACGTTAAAATAACATTAAATTTTAAATTTCAAGATCATCCATAGGTATAGGTATAAAAAGGAAAACAAAGGAAGTTATAGGAAAAGGCATTTTAGAAAAACCTTACTACAAGTTTCTGTCAATTGAAAAGTGGTTGTTGAATGTTGGTGTACAAAATACCTACAACACTTTTATTTTCAATATTGAAGCAAAAGCTGCTGTGGCGCTATCGATTTGAAAATAATTACATAACAAGTACAATACGATCCTGTCACGTTCAAAAGCTTTGTGTTTTTCGACAAGATTAAAAAACTTAAAAATAAACCGCGATGCGTAAAAATCTGGAACATCTATGTAAAGTCGCTGATGTCTTATTACGATTAAGGTGGTGACCTACTTACGAATTTCAGAGTGAAAATGTAACCCATTTAATTTTCAACTAAATATAAAACTCGCTTTAATATTGTTTTTATTGAAAGCAAACGATAATAAAAAGTTCTTTTTACATTATATCTGCAGCATTCAAGAGTAATTTGCGAGGTTAATATGCAGAAAGTCTCAGGGGATGTGTTATTTTTGAATCTCCTCATTTCATTTGTTTGCAATTATCCACCCTTTCGTTTATTACATCTACTACGAGTTCACTGTAATAATGCTCCAGATTTGCATATAAAAGTTACAGCCACCTTTGTAAATTTCTGCATGATACAAATCGAGGGTGAAAAGTCAAATTTTATTGCAAAATTTATTTTGTCCCAAGAATCGACAAAAAGAGGTCATTATTTCCCATTTGAGTTCTGACTATTATATTAAGCCATGGCTCGCCCGGAGTCTCACGGAGTCACGTCCTGCGGCAATTGGCCATACTTCTTGTCAGATTACCCAGAAGACGTATTTTCTTGAAAAGACGTTCACAAATCGATTCTTTTTTTCTTTTATATCGAGATAATTGACGATAATAGCTGTTAGAAGTACGCCCTAAACCTTTAAATTCCATTTGTTCCAAGTATTTCTTCTCTGCACAAAAGTAATTTCCATACTAGTAAAGTGTTATTTTATTCATTTTTTATAGGTTTCCTGAAATGATTTATGTTGAAAACCAAACTTTAACTAATTTCAAACTTGAAGCAGGTTCTTTCTTTATTTAAATTGAATTTAAAGTGAAAAGGGAATTATAGTGATCACTGAAAGAAAGTGTATCCAAGTTTCCAGGTAATACGTGCAAAGTGTTAAAATTCCTCTCATTAACATTACTTATTTACTTAATCTGAGCCCCTATTACCTTTCGGTGTCGAGGTAAACTTTCATTAAAGGAGTAGCGTAAAATAGCGAAATAGTAATGAAAGATCAACTCGACTTTCAACTTTTGTGATTATTTACAAATTTACAAAAATTATGAAAATATATTTTATTTCATACTGCATCGTAACACCCATATTTAAGTTAACGATTTGAGTCCGGAAAATAAGACTTTACGGTATCGGGTCCGGTTATAACTTTTACCGGACTCAAATGAAATAAATCGATAATCAAACTACCTATTTATTACTAAAAAACTACAAAATTAATAAATATGACAATTAAAAAGAAAATAAATATTGACAATTGACATTAATTGTGCAATAGATTTACGAAGAACTTCGTCAAAAATGTTATAATTTTCTCCCGTTTTGACAAGGCAAACAATCAAAAAACAAACACTTCCATAGATATACTCAATTATTCATAAATGTCCATATTATGAATTCAAATTTTTATTTTTAATTTTTTCAATTTTAAACAAAGATTTAGTGCCTGCAGTATGAAATAAAACGCATTACGACATACGTCAGGTAAACTCTTAAGCCCCGTTTTCCTAGCTGCGTGATACGCACGACGTGTTACGCCGGCGTGATACGTAGTGTACTCGTCTAGTGTTATTTAAATGCACCTGTTTTCCTACATTGCGTATTACGCAGAGTCCAACGTATTCCGCCAGCGCATTACGCAGGCACTGCTCCGAGAGCAGACAATGACGCGACGCAGTGCGTGATAGAGCCTTGGATAGACCACTACACTAGTTTTGATCTATGGAAGATTCGGCAGACATGCTCGCATCAACAGTTTGAAGGAACTTTCTAACTTCCCTGTTTGGAAAAGTTTGTTTTCACCGTGTCTTTCCTCTCGCGACGAAGAAACAGGTAATAATAACTTTTCGTCTTCCCCCTCCTCCAGATCCATCATGAAATCCACTAACATTTTTAATTTCTCCTTTTTAAATGAAGCCGTTATGCGAACATGTATGTCCTATGAACTTCTTTGCACCCAACTGATTTAAAAAGACGTTGCGTTACACCTTGAATCGCGCAGGTAGGAAAACACTATCACGCTGCGGGATTTGGAAGCGTGTTACGCACGCGTAGCACGCCGTGCGCATTACGCAGCTAGGAAAACAGGGCTTTACAGTAACTCGTCTCAAAATTCCTGACTCGGCTCCTTCGTCGCCTCGTCCTTAAACATTTCAACTCGTTACTGTAAAACTGAGTTTACCGGACTTATAACGTAAATTACTATTATTACACTGCATTGTCACTTATGAACTCCTACTGTCATTGAAAAGTTTCAAGTACCTAATTAAAACAAAGTGGACCTTATAATTATGATCCATACGTGATGTCGGAAACATTTATTCAATCTTAACTGAAAATTATTGAGAGTGTTTCTTTTGTCAACCTCTCTAATCTACGAAAAGCCCATCAATCTTAAAAATATTATAAGTTAACAAATGCTTTAGAATTATTTTGGAGCTCATTATACTCATTTACGTGAATAAAATTAAAATCCTGATCTTGAGCGTATTCGATGTTTAAAAAAATTCTGCCCCCCTGCCTACATCGTACCAAATGCTGTCTGTATGTCTGTGTCGACACGTGTCCTATTATAACTATATTCACTATCTGAGAAAAAGGCATCCTTAAGATTCATTCTGCATTGATAAAAACTTCAACAACGTGAGCAGGGTTTGAACCTACCGTGATCAGATCCAAACTAAGATTTCGATACCTGGCACAATTAATTTTAGCAATGCTATTAGTATTTTCATCAAATCGTTAATTTCTAGTAGCAATGCCTAGTAGGGCGACATATATTTCAAGAGGGGACAACATTATGGATAATGAATTTTTGATCTCATTTACAGATTATTTAGTTTTTATAACAGTAAATCACCAGGAAATAATTCGGACAAACATGTTTTTCATGGTCTCCTTTTACAGCAATCATTTTCCATTACCTGATTTTATCATTTACCGTTATCTGCTAACGAACAAGCCATCTATATTTAATACGATATGTTTCCAAATACGAAACCATAAACCGTGCAATACAAAACTTTGTATACATGAATACCGACATACTGTAAGTTAAATAACACTTTATACTGCAAGAGCGAGTTTTAGAAGTACCATTTTCTGTTTCTATTAAAACAGCATGAGGTAGGGAAATATACGTCGTCATAAAGTTTTCGCACGTGATTGTACTTTTTGAACTAGAATTTGTTTCTCCTTGAAAACATTCACATACACGGTCTCCTATTTGTGTTTCCTTGCGAGAGAGAATGAAACAACAAGCTTCCCAACAGATACATACGTACCTATGATTATTTTTGTTAGTAGTAACATGTTGCACTCCGCAGGTTGTTTATTAAACGAGGTTTTCGTCTTCCCTTAGGGTTTATTCCCTTGTGATGTGCTTTACCGCCCTCAGAAAAACCCTTCACGTTTGATCGTATAAGTTTGTAAAGTGTCTCGTCATGAAGATTTCACGAAGTTGCGGAGGAGGTCGGTAAAGAGGCTCTCGAGATGCTTTTTTAACAGGATATCTTACGAAATTACTAGAGATGTCGGTACAGATTACATTGAGGGTTGGAGAAACTTCAGTATCATATGGTTCAAAATTACTTTTTGATGATAGAACTGATTCATGAAGCTTCTTAGCTGTGTAGGAAAAAATAAGCTTCTTGATGTCAACAATCAGTAAAACCTTTTCCAATTTCGAGTTTGCTTCAGAAAGAACTTGTAAAGAACAATTCATAATATTTCTGTTTTCTCTTTATGTAATTTCGTTGTGTTTAATATTTAACAACAATAACAATAACGATTACTCTTATTTCTTGTTTCTTTCCAAGCGCATCTTGAATAATGAAAACAGAACTGTTAGGGGATCGATTCCCACTGCCTAAAGAAATGATTAGGCTATGTAATCCTAACTTTTTATTCACTTATCGTCTCAAAGTTTTTCTTTTGTGCAACTATTATATGACAAACCTATTTACAAATAGATGATGATAGCAATATCCGTAATCGTCAATTCTCGTATTTTTAGCATGAAATAAAACTTTTAATTAGAATGCATTAGTTATAATTTACATTGAGTAATTTGGTTAAAATAAATCAAATTGCTTATTTCAATTAAAACTTTAATAGAGTTAGAATTCACTTTAATTTATGCTTTGAAATGGTACATTATTGGATAATAATGTTTGTCACTTACACAATATTAAATATTCAGTTTAAAATTAAAATTTAAAACATTATTCAACTCCCATTAATTTAAAACCATTTGTTAAATTATTGTCCCAATAAAATTGTTAAAATAGCTCAAAATGAAGGATTGGAGAAAAGTAACAAAACCACACTCGTATTTTGTCTGCACAAGTAGTTAGATATTTCTAGTTTAATTTGGAGTAACAGCAAGTAAAACTTTCTCTTGTAAATATTCCCTACAACGAATTAATTCGTTTTGGTCCTTAATTCCTCTTTAATTTCCTATCCTGAAGGAAGATAAAAACAACATTCTCTGATTGCGAAACGTGCTATTAGCTGGGGGATATTAGTCTTAGAGCGCAGAGAGATGAGAGACGTCCGGGTTTATTGAACGCGAACTTCTTTCGCATTCATTAATTAATTTAGGTTTAATAACAACCTTGCATTGACGAAGCAAAAAATATTATAGTGTAATTCATTCTATTATTGCTCGATGTTATTATATTTTACCAATTTTACAATAGACAGTATTGCAGAATGAATGAAGTACAGAACAATCTGAAGGTAATATAACAACAGCTAGGTACCTTTAACAAGAAAATGCGACTTGTAAAGTTTATTCATATTTTGCATTATGGATCCTATTTTGCATTTATTTACCATAACAGAATTTTATAAAAAATATTGGTTTTTGATTTTTCAATCGCTGTACTTGTTAAAGCACCAAAAGAAACGTCATTCTATTAATGGAAGCAATTTTGATAACCAATAATGTCTTTTTACTTGCTGGGTATTTTTGAAGCTTCCTTTAAACATGGATATTAATTTCTTCTTTCTCATTTTTCTTTCTTCATCGTTTTGTAATCTGATATCAATATATTTGTGGTGGGAGGTTACAACATAAACAAAAGCTTTAACAAAGACACATCAAAGCTTTGTATACAAATGCCAAGAGTGCCTAAAATATTATGTTCAGAAAGCGGTTTAATCTAAATTACCAGTTCTAACTATTTACTTATTTCAGCCAATTTACAGATATGGAAGATATATTAGTTAGGACATTTTTTTAATACTTGCACAGAATTATTATAGAAATAAAAACGTAAAGAGAGTGATCGATGAAGTTGTTACAGCTGCAGCTTGTGGCTTTTACGCAACTGTTCAAGTACAGCTTTCTACGAACTGTTTGGTTTGGTTTACTATACCATGTTGTTACCTAAAATATTCAGTATTTTATATTGAGTACATCTTTAATATAATGTTTAACAAATATATGATAACAAATTTTTCTAATGAAATAGTAACTTGGGTACATTCTGCGAGAGTCGGGGAGTTAAAATAGAATTGCACTAAACTAAATATATACGCGCTAATGGAATTTCATTCTATTAAAGAGAAAGCTCCTGCTTTTATAAAGTATTAGCAGGAAACACTTTCACATTATTCGGTATACCAATTGAACTGGGTTAGCAAATTGTCCTTTTCTGGTTCTGAAATTATTCTCGCAATTCTCAGTTCTCTTTTTCACCGAAATTACATTAAAATTGGGTTTTACTTCATGCTTTATTTGCGAGTTACTGCACAGTTATTATATTAAGAAACCAACCCTACTCAAGTTTATTAAAATCAAAGTACAATAACAATAGACATTTATGTATATGGAAGGTATTGGACAACCGTAAATCGTTGCACAATTACCATTACGTGACTATTAAAAAAAAAGACACATCATGTTTACCCAATATAGAATAAATCTCAAACTTATCTCTTAGAAAATTGGGAAAAAATAAAGACGAAGTAGGTAATATAAAGGAAGGTGTGTCAATAAATTATTTAAAAATGAATATCTGACAATACATATTTCAGGTGTTCAGTGAGCTGTGCTACAAAGAGCTGTCGAATATGCGTTCACAAATTGTGACGATATAGTACCTAACTAACTAATAATTTGTCATCACGACGAACAAATCAAATGCACTGTGCCAATAAAATTGTTTTATTAAAACCGTGTGTTATGTGTGAGTTATAAAAAAACGTTTAGTGGAATAATTGTCAAAGTATAATAATTTTGATAAAATATCGTAAGGGTATGTGTGTGTCGAACCTGCGCCTTACACGCGAGTTTGGCCATGTGCATATGTTGACCATGACGCCCTTTGGCATGGCTCTCTTCGGGATGGTGTGGCTGTTACGTGTGCGCTCAGAAATGAAACGTTGTGCCAAATGTAGACGCCAAGAAATAGCACAAGCAGAAGAACAAGCTTCTGCTGCAACTTTTTTTACTATAGATACCCCTACAACCGTACCCTGTCCAGATACCTCAAGTCCGGGCCATACTTTGGCACCCACTACATACTGTGAAGTCCATGGTTTTAATCCGCCCAAAGAAGGTGAGTAAAGAATGGAATTTACATAATCGATTGCACTTCAATTGGTAATTGCTTAATCTATACTTCTGTTCAGTTAATTTACATATTTAAATCGGCAATAAAAGAAAATTATTGCCTAGTCTCCCATTTTATTTAACTGCCGTAATAATTCTGGAATAATGTCCAATTAATTAGAGATACTGAAGATATATACATTTTATTGCGTTTACTGCGTTTATATTTGCTATCTATATGAAAGAGTTAATTAACTACCGTTAACTACTCTCGGAACAAGGTTTAATGAGATCAACTTCTTGAAAATGCTCAACATTTTCGGTAACATTTCCTCCGCTTGGCCCTATGCAAGCTGACAATTTGCTATTTTAATAAAGAGTATTTAAATTATCATTTCCATTGTGATTGAAAATGATCAATATTACATTACAATCTTTGAAATTACCCGAACAGCATTGTTAAAACAAAAGCGAATAAAATAACGCTCATTATGTAGTTTAGACTTTTCAAAATTTCTAGGACTCTGAAAATACCTATTTCTCTTTTCTGAAATATATGCGCAGATGATAATTTTTGAACATTCTTTTTCAGTAGATGTGTGAAAGAAAGGTAATTTCCGGTTCTCTTATTCTATTCCAATCATTTTGAGGAAATGCCTGTTACTGAAATGCGAATACTTTATTCCCCTCAACAATTTTCCAGAAATCTTAACAGAATGCTGTAATACACTTTATCCGAATGATCGCGTACTATTCTGTAAGATATAAATTTGCTAACACGCGAAAACTAAGTTTGTAAAAATTTATATTAAAGCTTCCTAACTTTTAAGTGCCTGTAGTTGAACGAGTTGTTCGATAATATTTTATGTTATCAAAAATGTTATCCGACTACGGGAATGTACTGAAAAGTGATATTGCTGTCCGAACATAATATACGTAGAGTAATAAATAGAGAAGCTTGTGTTTTACAAATTATAAGGTAACGAATATAGGTACATCCATACAGGATGTTCCAAATTAAAATTGAATGCAGACAGTTATGAGCAGTAATAAAAAGGGGAAGTTAACACTTTCCTGGATTATAAATAAATAATAAAATCTATATTATTTCGTACCAATTTTTATAAAAATAAAATACAACACGTGGCGCAGTCAAAAGAGTGGTAGATGCATAAAAGAAGATAAACACACATGTGTCACAAGTGACACAAACACAGAATAATCAATAAAAATTAAAAAAATCGAAAAATGAAGTTTAATAAACCAGGAATATTAGACAATTTGGATTCTAATTTTCAAACGTTTAAGCAAAATGTAAATAGTTATTTTTGTATCATGGCCAAAAAGTGAATCTTTTTCGGCCGCGACTGTTTTTCTGAAAACAGGGAAGGACGAAAAGGCAGAGGTGCAAACAACATTTTTTAGGCGAATATTACAAATTTTATTAACAAATTTAAATTTTTATCTAAATATTCCAATGACATTTTGTCACGTGACCGTTATCATAGTCGACTAAAAAATTATAAATCAGCGGCCGAAGAAGTAAAAGCGGCCGAAAAATAGTATATTATATTATTAGGAGTATAAGCAAAGCTTTATGTGCTGAGGCTGGTTGACTGCCGATCGTAGTGAGGCAGCCAAATCAGCCGAAGCACATAAAGTGCTTATACTCCGAATAATATATGTAATTTTTTCTCCAAACTTGTAAAATTATAATACAAAAATAAGCATCTAATTAACAAGGTTATTTCGGGAAACATTACACTTATACGAAAATCGCATTGCCTGATAGACACTTTCTAGATATTACCGTAGCAACCCACTATAAAAGTTAAAATGCTTAGGCATATAAGTACTTTATCTGCCTAAGCATATAAGTGAAACTTATACTACCAACAGTCTGTCATTTAAATGACACTTTTATGACGTTTGGAGATAAAACAATTTGCGGCCGAAAAAAACCATTTGCGGCCGCAAAATAGAAATTGACAAATGCCTACTACAAATTGACACTTTACGGCTGTCAAAAGATACGTAAAACAGCTGTTTTTATCGTAGTCGCCTAAAAAATATATTTCATAGCAACAGAAACAAATAAAAAGTCAGTTGAAATATAGAGTAGCTAGATTGAAAAACTTCGTGGAAAGTGAAGTTTTAAAATTATACCGATCAATCGCTAAGACAGAAGAGAGCAAAGACACAGTTGAAAACATATGCTCTGTTGGAGGAACATTCTACCCCCAAGAATACATTGATAATGAAAATTTATAAATATTTGCCAAGAACCAAGAAATCAATGAACCATTTGAAAAGTTCCATACGTGGACCTCAAAATTTGATCACCCCTTGTGAATTCAAGGAACAGGAAGAAAAACTATTTCGAGCACAAATTGTTTTAGGTATAAATTCTAAAAAATATACAAGAACGACAACATAGAGAACATATACTATATCATTTTGCAAATCCATATAGTTGGCAGAACAGAATATGCAGGTTATTGCTGATCAAGATAAAAGACACGAAGTATATGAACTGAGGAAAAGACCCCAAGAAAAGAAGCAATAAGGTGAAGGTATGCGTAATAAATAATAATTAATTGTAGTAGCAATTCATATCGAGGGTATAAAAATGCTTGTGAAAGATGTGGAATAAGCCACCTAATAAAATTTGTTTCTCTATAGAAAAAACGTGTGTAAAATGTAATAAACCAAACCATTTTACGAATATTTGAAAATCTTATTTTGAGAAAACAAAACAAACACTAAAGAATCGTATGAGGTACCTAGTAGAGTAAAATAATAAATATTATTTTGAAATTAGTACAGTACATTGTGTAGATAAAATTCTGTTAGATAGGTACGTATAAATAAATTAATGTACAAGATAAAAAACAAGAAAATGATACAATCATGTAACATGTAATACATATCCAGGCCGTTGGAAGGTTTAGTATGTCTAAAGAAAAAATGTTACAATTTCAAGAAGAAACCAAAAAAGTGGAGGCGCAAACCTCCCCTGGACTTTCCCATACCAAAAATAAACATTTCGTTTTTGGTACTCAACAGTAGTTCGCGAGGCAAAATTTGGAAATCATTTGAATGCCTATCGAGAAAAACGAGACTATACGAGTTCGATATGAACACAAGAAAGACACCCATCTATCTTTAGGTACCGGCTAAAAACTACAGCTGGCGAAGCCGGACGATCGCTACCGACCGACGTACGCACGATCCGTTTCCGTCAAAATTCAAAATTCAGGAGTTTCTCATCAACCGTACATTTTCACTATATGAATGCGTTATACTATGTGATAGACAATTAAATTTTGCGTTCATTTATATAATAATATACAGGGTGTTTCATTTAAAATAACAAAGTTGCTTATTGTACTGTGGAAACTAAACGCCCTGTATACGTGATATACATTCAGGAAAATGCAGAATGATTTACTATATAAGTTTTATATTTATTTTATTTATATTTATATTTTATATATTATATTTCAAAATTTTTGGAAGAGCGCCGCCACCGTTGCGATCGTTATTATGGATTCACTAAATAATTTTTTTTCATGGTATAGTACCGCCAAAGGGCTTTCAAAAAAGTTGTGGCAGAACCTGATCATATAACTGGTTTTTGAGTTATGGGGCGTTAAAAGTCGAAATTTTGAAAAATTCATAGCGGCCGCCATTTTGAAGTTAGAGAGTCCGATAAAAAACTGTTTTCCTTGAATTATAGTCTTCTTTCATATCCCCTACTCAGATTTTCAGAATTCCGCTTCTGAAAAAAATGTTACCAAAAAAAATATGTCTAACTTCCGCTTCCGGTTTCAGATTTTTATCGTCTTTTATAGGTATTGCGTTAGAGGCGTTTCATACATACATAACCATCCTACCCACCCACAGACATACATATTTTCTATACCACTTTTTTGGGTTCCTGGAGGTTCAAAAGACGTATTTCCGCGAAAATCTCGATTTCGAAAATGTTCATGATATCAATACTTCCCATATACCTACCAGTGGTGGTATGGGAAAGTAAAAATATTGAAATTTTATTTCTGTACGCTGGAAAAGAACGGATTGTATATTCAATTTATGAAGTGGAAATATTTCCAACTTTTTCGATGTAGCAGAAATTTGGAGTTTGGTTTGTCATTTTTATGATCAAATATCTCTTACTCACTAATACTGCAACAACGATAAGATAAAAACCTTGCATAAAGCTTGTAACGTCACACCTGGTACGAGTTCTTGTACTAGAATGAAATTATTTTCTTATCTCATATAACAGACATCTGGTTTTTATTGATAATTTGCTATGAGTAGAAAAGGATGGGTTATTGTTTGTTAACGAAATAGGAATTTGCCTGTCTCAACCAGTCTGAATTGTGCGTTTGAAATGGTTAGAAGTGATCGGGGAAGACATTCTGTTTAAAAATTCAATAATTTCTTTTAATTTAAATGTTAGTGTATTAAATAGTGATATGATTGTAGCAATATTACTATTTTGGGTGCTTCCCCTAGTGTTTCCTCAACAGCATATTAACGGATGATGGCAGGAAAGGTAAAGTGTTATTTTTTTATACAACTAAATATTCGTTTCTAAGTTTCAATCTTATTTTGTTTTCTGTATTTGCAAAACTGTGTCTGCATTCTTGCAACTTTCATAACAAAGTTATCTATGTAACAGAGATGCAACGGATATAGTATAAGCCATTCATTAGACCTTGAACGATTTCAACAAAAAAATTTCGCAACAAAAACTTTTAGGGGCTTTTTTAATATTGTACTAGCATTCCATTGCTAGGCACTGAACGGGATAACGTGGATAACGAAAATATCCTTAAAGAGCCTTTCCTGTTAATAAAACACGTCCATTGAGTTGTATTTTTTATGTTTGTCCAAATTTGAGTAAAAAATAAAAGTTAGCGGCCGCCATTTTGAAGTTAGAGAGTATGCCAAAAAAACTGTTTCCCTTGAATTATGATCTTCTTTCATATGCCCTACTAAGATTTTCAAAATTCCGCTTCTGAAAAAAATGCTACCAAGAAAACATGTCTAACTTCCCCTACATTTAAATTTTCAACAAAATCGGTTCACTAGTTTTTGCGTTAGAGGCGTTACATAGATTTCGTTTTACAAAATAGCTGCTAACATAGCCAATTATGCTGGAGTACGTTACTTAATGATTACTATTCCAGATGGTTGGAAGTAGTAATAAAATTATTCATATATCAGTTGTGGTATGGGAAAAAAATCAGGCGATTAACAGAACATAAAACTGGGAAAACATAAAATCAGCGTATTATTTAATCGTTTAGTATGTATATGGTTTTTTCATTTAAACGTTAGTTAGTGATTTAATATGTACAACGTCATCCCCAGCAACGGTGGTAATTGCATTGTGGGTTAGTCGATAAATTTATATTTAACCTGCTAAAGGGTTCGTTTCCGTTCCTAGTTTAGCTCAAACATATGTTACATACTGATGATGTGCAATTAATTCAACGTAAAATGAATTTCCTGAGGCTCTAAATGTAATCTTTAACATTTAATATAGTTTAACCGTCAAAAATTGTGTTAACCCATAATACCTCCATTTAGGTCGATACGTAATTTGACTTTATTGGAGAACGAGCTGTGTTCGTTCTGTCGCCAATAACTTCTACTTTGTTTCACTTTACGATTCCGCACTTTCGTGTCCTGAAAGCATTATCGTTAGATTACTTTTAGATATCTGAATTTATGTGAAATCTATACATGACATATGACAAAGCAGTAATATGTTTCCTCTGCTATTTTCTACGATATCTGAGATATGCATTAAGTTATAGATACTTAGTTGTCCCATTTCATTAGCTACAAATTTTTGTGTTTCCATTAAAGGAAAATTTATAAACTATATACTACTATGTATCCTCCTCCAAATTTCTAAACTTTTAAAATCGTAGCATCTGTTTTATTCTCTCTATCACAAAATCTATTTGACTATACATCCCATAACATATATACCATACTTACGCACGAGCAATATGACGATACGTACAAGTCCGCATGTTAAAACTACATATGATTAAGCATATGATCTGCGTTGTTACGTAACCGTACGTTGTAGTTTCCGTATCTTAGCAAATTGTCTATTATACTACAAAGCCTCGTCCTCTGATCACTAGGTAGTACCCTCGTTCGGTACTGCATTAACCACTATATTTTAAAGTAAGAAAAAATACTCTACTGAGTTGTCCCTGTTCCCTTCCCCGCACTTCTGACTGTGAGCTCATTCTTCGTTCGAGTGCCGCGCTAACCACACGCATTTGCTACGCTCCTCACCTTTTCAGTTAATCGTTTTCTTTTTTCCAGTTTTTAGGTGTTTTTCCGTTTTATTTGTAATGGGAAAACATAAACGCGATACCTCGACCTCTCTTAGGAGAAAAATTAAAAAATTAAAGAGCGCTCTTCGTCGTAGAGAGCGTTCTTCTTCAAGTAGTAGCCGACGTGCGTCGTCCGCTACCCCACGGTATCGGCGTTCTTCCCGTTCCAGGAAAAGTGCTTTTCGTCGTGATATACGACGATCTAGGTCCAGATCAAGAAGCGTGTTTTCTCTCTCACCATCATCTCGAACCAGGGCGAGACCCTTTAGTAGAGAAAGTATACGCCGCTCGTCAACTGAACGACGTCATCAGTCCAGTCAGCGAAGGTCGCCAATGCGCTCTCCCTCTGCGCGACGTGATCGCCAGAGTAGACCGTCCAGACGCTTTACTGTTAGCGGTAGAAGAGAGAGAACTCGCTCGTTATCTGATACCCCTAGCGAACCCACGCCAGAGCATTCCGATGCTATTGACGTATCGTCAGCAGGAATTGTAAAAGAGGTCCTGGCCTTGCTTGGTAATGATGACCAGACTAAACAGTTGGTTGGTAAGGCGATACATAAACAACTAGCTATGAGATGGCCTTCCGTTTTACTATCGGGTCTTTCACCCGACACAAAGGGTAACCTTGTAGCAAAGTATCCAATTCCACAGAATTGTTCGATTTTAGCTGCACCACAAATTAATGTGGAAATAACGACTATTTTACACGAAGCGGCAGTAAAACGAGACAAATCTCAGGGCGAATGGCAGGATCAGTTGGGTGTCGGTCTGGCTGCGGTAGGAGAGGCACTTTCGCGCTTACTTGATTCTTCCACTACAGCTGACAACAATGTAGTGGAGAATCTAAGCGACGCCAGCAGAATTCTCTGCGACCTACATTATAATATTTCTTTAAAACGGCGTTCTTTTATTTTCCCCCTATTAGATAAAGTAGGAAAAGAGGTTGCCGAGAGCTGCCCCATTGATAAATGTCTTTTTGGGGAAAATTTTTCAGAGCAGGTTAAAACTGCTAAGGCAGTTGCCAAATCCGGAAAGGAATTGAAAGCAACCTACGCCGGGGCTACAAAAAGAGGAGGGGGGGTTGGCCCTTCCTCATCTAGGCCACAAAGACCTTCCACTTCCGGTCGTTTAAACTACAAACGCCCGTCTCGTGCTCAACCGAGACAATGGATGTCTCGCCGAGGCGGGCAACAGACGCACCAACCACAACGCAGAGCTTAGAAATTGTGCCAAACACGCAGGTAAGTTGGGAAGAAACAAAGCACGGTGGACGCCTTAGGTTTTTCCAAAACGAATGGAGACAAATTTCTTCGGATAAAATCATCCTTAACTGGATTCAAGGTTACCGTATTCCTTTCTCCTGTAACGTGACTCAGAGCACCCCTCCACGTTGTAAAAAACTTTCTATTTCTGAATTTAATGACACTGATTTAGCAATCAAACAGTTATTAAATTTGGGCGCAATCAACAAGTGCGCTCCGGCAAAGAATCAGTTTCTATCAAGCTTTTTTCTAGTAGACAAGCCAAACGGATCTAAGAGATTCATCTTAAACTTAAAAAAGCTGAATAATTTTATCGAAGCTCCCCATTTTAAGATGGAGGATTCACGAACTGTAATGCAGCTGCTATCTAAAAATTGTTTAATGGGTACGCTGGATCTTAAAGACGCCTATTTTTTAATGCCAGTAGCCAGGGAAGACAGAAAATATCTGCGATTTGTTTTTAATGGCGTCCTTTTTGAATTCGCTTGTCTTCCCTTTGGATTAAGCACTGCTCCCTACACGTTCACTAAATTACTAAAGCCGGTAGCTCAGGTTCTTCGATCGCTAAATATTTTATGTGTTTTTTATTTAGACGATATTTTGATTCTGGCAAAAAACAAAACTGAATGTTTGACTGCCATTGCAACCGCAACAAAGACTCTTACATCTTTGGGATTTACCCTTAATCACGAAAAATGTTGCTTTACACCCACTTATCGTTGTTTATATTTAGGCTTCGTTTTTAACAGTCGAACCATGTGTATTGAGCTACCTTTCGAAAAAAGGATTAAAATTGAAGCACAAATTAAGAAATTCATTAATTTACAAAAATGTACCATTCGAAGTCTGGCCCAGTTGGTTGGCCAGTTAGTCTCTATTTGCCCCGCCATAAAATATGGCTGGTTATATACAAAAATGTTAGAAAAAGAGAAATGCAACGCTTTGGCAAAAAATGATCAGAATTTTGACAGGCAAATGGAACTACCTTTTTCCGTTAAACCAGATTTGTTTTGGTGGCTAAATAACATAGTTACTTCTGTTAATCCGGTGAGAAATTTCTCATATAAAATAGAAATTTTTTCAGATGCCTCGTTAACTGGCTGGGGGATATGTTGCAATGGTAATAAAGCCCACGGTTGGTGGACTAGCGTTGAAAAAAGACATCATATTAATTACTTGGAACTTTTAGCTCTGTTCATTGGTTTGAAATGCTTTGCTAAAGATTTAACTAATGTCGAAATTTTGCTAAGGTCAGATAATACAACCGCCATTACATATGTAAATAGAATGGGTGGAACACAATCCACAAACTTACATCTCATAACTAGAGAAATTTGGCAGTGGTGTGAAAACAGAAATTTATGGATTTTTGCTTCATACATTAGTTCAAAAGACAATTATGAAGCAGACGGTGAATCCAGAAGGGTTTTACACCCTGAAACAGAGTGGGAATTAAGTCACGGGGCATTCCAAAAAATAATTTCTAATTTTGGAACCGCCGACATTGACCTCTTTGCATCCAGAGTAAACGCTAAATGCCCAAAATACATTTCGTGGCAAAGAGACCCGGGATCAGTTGCGATAGATGCGTTCACAGTTTCCTGGGGTACTTTAAATTTTTACGCTTTCCCACCCTTTGCTCTAATCTTAAAAATGTTACAAAAAATTAAAAATGACAAGGCAGAAGGGGTGGTAGTGGTCCCTTTATGGGTTACACAACCTTGGTATCCGCTTTTTGTCTCCATGTTGGTTGGAGAAATGTCAATTTTGCAAACTAACTCACACACTCTGTTGACTGTTGATAGGAATCCACACCCTCTCTGGAATTCGCTTACCCTGGTGGCTGGAAGATTGTCAGGGAGGCGTTAATTCGTAAGGGCTTACCAGCAGAGGGAGTAGAAGTGGGAATAGCTTCTTTATCCCAGTCTACTCTAAAGCAATATGAAACAACATACAAACAGTGGTGGACCTTCTGCAACACAAATAAGATCTCCCCTTTTGACGCCAATATAACTCAGACCCTCAGTTTTCTTAACCTTCTACTCGATAAGAACGCTGCATACGGCACCTTAAATACGAGTAGGTCAGCTCTTTCTCTGATACTATCTGTTGAATTGGGAAACAACCCGTTAGTGAAGAGATTCTTTAAGGGGGTCTCTAGAATTCGTCCTCAAAAACCAAAATACAATAAAACATGGGACCCTGGAGTAGTCTTACGGTATCTAAAAGGTTTATACCCTAACGATACCTTATCTTTGAAAGATTTAACTAATAAATTAGCAATGTTGCTTGCCTTACTTACAGCACAGCGGGTTCAAACTCTATCAAAAATCCAATTGATTAACATAGTAGAATCAGAAGAAGGGATACATATTTATATACCAGAGCCTATAAAAACCTCGGGTAGAAATAAGTTTCAACCTTATTTGAAACTATTTACGTTCACGGAGCAACCGGAATTATGTGTGGCTTCGGTCCTCAAAGAATATCTGACAAAAACCAGCATCTTCCGTATGACAATCCCTTATCTTTTTGTAACTTGCAAAAAGCCCACTAAACGAGCCACCACACAAACCATCAGCAAATAGCTAAAATCGGTGCTTGCCGCCAGTGGAGTTGACACTGCAATTTTCTCTAGCCACAGTACCCGACATGCAGCTACGTCAGCAGCACTGAGAGGAGGGGTTAACCTAACAGAGATTTTCAAAACAGCAGGTTGGACCGAAAACTCAAAAACTTTCGCCAGATTTTATAATAAACCTGTTATCCAAGAAAATACGTTTGCTAGCACTGTTTTGAATTGTAGTAAATCCAAATAAAAGTAATCTTTTTTCGCAAACATCGCACTAAGCTTTAAACATCTACCTAGTGATCAGAGGACGAGGCTTTGCAGTATAATTGTACGATTAAACGAACTTACCTTAAGTGAAGTTCAATCGAAATTATACGAAAAGCCTCGTCCGATAGATCACTCCCGCCCAATCCCCAAAAACAGTATTCTGTTTTTTGATACCCATTCAAATTATTGGTACGAATTTGTATTGCGATGTGTTGCCTTTTAAATAAAATGAGCTCACAGTCAGAAGTGCGGGGAAGGGAACAGGGACAACTCAGTAGAGTATTTTTTCTTACTTTAAAATATAGTGGTTAATGCAGTACCGAACGAGGGTACTACCTAGTGATCTATCGGACGAGGCTTTTCGTATAATTTCGATTGAACTTCACTTAAGGTAAGTTCGTTTAATCGTACAATTATATCGCAAAATTATGTATTCAATACTTATTTTATTATTATAAACAGAACAGTAAGATGTATACTGATAAAATTAATGTTCTTCCGCATGTAGTATCCTGTGCACTATATATACAGTGTGTCCGCGTAAGTTGGCTACATATGGAAAACTTTGTTATTATTGATTTTATGAAAAACAGTTATTCTTCATAAAAAGTTCTGCATGTTCTAAAACCCAAAATTCAACCATCAGATATTAAATTATATCAGTCGTATCATAATAATAATTATATCATTTTTGTTCAAGAGTAAAGTACGTTCATTTTTGACCATATCGAAAATTTTTTATAAGAAAAGATGTTATGGATTAAAAATAATTTCTAAATATTCAATATTGATTATTTATAATTAAAAAATATTATTAATTAATTAATGAATTATTAAATGTAATGTATTAATCTTCAAACTTAAACTTTCAATGTTATCGCAGAGAAAATGTAAAAATAATATTTTTTAATTGTAAATAAACAATATTGAATACTTACAAATTATTTTTAATCCATAACATCTTTTCTTATAAAGTCGTACGCTAAGCTATAACACATAGGGAAAGTTAGTCTTAGTATATTATTTTGGGATTCAATTTAGAGCCTCTACGCGATATACTCGTCAAGTTTCTGCAGTATTTACCCTGAAACAATGTAGTTACTAGTATTCTAATGATAGTCAGATCTCCTTCTCATTTAAAGCGATATGATACTATGCAGACCTGCGATCTAATCAATGCTGATTTAGAAGATCTTATTAACTTGTTAGACAAGTCTCTTATTTAACTTTTTTTTGTAACTTTAATACTCCAGCAGATATAAGATAGACAATGGAAAATTAGGCAGTCAACCACCCTGTGTACTTCTATATTTGCTATTTCTATCACCATTTTTATCTAATTGATGTAAATTGTCATTCATTACATTATGTAATTAAAACAAAAATTCATTCCTAATTCCAATTACTGTTCAGTAATCTGGAAAATATAATTACTGCCTAATTAATTAAGCATGAATATTGTAATCTGAAGTAAGTAATGTTGAAAGAGTTAGATTAGCTTTTACTGCAATTATTAAAACTAATTTTTTAATATCTAAAATAACTCGTTAAAAATATAATTAGTAATTTAAATTTTACGTGCTCTGGTTAAACTTTTTATCTTAAATTTATTCAGTTAAATAAAAACAACTTGCGTGTTGAATTAACTGGAACGAAGGACTAATGACATTTCGCTGAAAGTCGCTAATGGCACAGGCGATCTCAGAGCAAAACTATAAACACCGAGAGTCTCTGTGTAAATTTCAATTACTCTGGCGGTTCGTTGAGGTGCATAATGCAACCGCGAACTGCCCATCCGTTAAATTAACGAACAGTCTCACTAGAGCCCCAAGGTGTTAATTTATAAGTAAAATCAAATAATCTCGACTACAAATTAGTTTACGAAATTAGTTCCATCAGATTATGAATAAACTTGTCTTTATTAAAATTTCTTCGTTATCATGGCTAATGATTTTAAAAGAACAAAAATGTGTCTCGTCTCATGCTTCCTGATTTTTAATTTGTTAAAGTGAAAAAAATAAAATTTTGCTTGCAACTTCTAGACATTACTCTCTAGAAACTTGGTTGTTATGTGCCTTGCCATACAATTTGCCGTTAAATCTTTTAGTGCTCGATAACTCCTATATCCTATAGAAAGGGTCTGCGTTATAAAAGGATATTTCGCACCGTATCCCGAATATTAAATGCCATAAAAATAGCCATTTATTTGTTATTACTATGAAATATTTATCGTTTATTGTTTCTTGTTTGCATTTTACTTCCCAAAAATCTTATTTTCTCTTCCTGCCTAACCTTTCCTAAATTGTTTATGTTTATAATCCTCGATATTTCTATTATTTTGCAGTAAAACCTATTCGAACGATTGAAGCAGGTTTCTTCAATCGGTGGTTCAACCGTTTATCTATCTGTTTGCATTCCAATGATATAAATCTAGTCAAGAACATAAAGGCAAAGGACTTCGTAATATATTAACTGAAACCATCGTCTTAAGAAAAGTATAATATTATTACTACTTTCAAATAGGCTCTACAACTGAGACTATACTACGATAATTAATAGTTGATTGCACACACTTGTCCATATCACTGACCACAGTTTCTTGTGACTTAATTTTGCATGGTATTGATACTGTTTGTGGAAACTGGAATTGTCGAATGTTATTTGCAGATGAATCTACGTGCACCTGTCATTCTCTTTTCTCGATGACTATCTGACTTACCACTTACATGCAACATAATAGATTTTATCCAACTTCTACGCAGTTTGCATATTCTAAAAATAGTACCCACTATCCACATATAGCAAAAGCTTCGTAAGAAACGCTTTGAGTAGAAGGAAACTTTACAAGTCATTAATGATGATTGTGGAAACTTCCAAGTTCTATTTTTAAAAACCAGCAGCAAGTGCTACGTGAAGATAGACACAAATCATGCCTAATGCTTCTCGGCAAAAACTATAATACCGACTATTAAGTCTGCCAAGAAGTCTATGATGTATGTACGTTTTTCTGGAATTTATAATAAATTGCTGTACGTTATACAGTAGGTTTGTTCCAACAAGCGGTTCTGGTACAGTTCATGAATCAGTTCAGGAACGATTTTATGCGCATGCCTTAAAAAAGTACCGTCTCTGAACTGGTTCTGCTGCGTGTTGGAACGTATCACAAATGACCACGATCCTTGCGCGCATGCTTTAAGAAATCGTCCCTATGAGTTCTAAGTCAGGACCAGGAACTGATTTCACCGTTCTCGAATCGGTTCGGAATTAGTTCTGTCGACGTTGGAACGCTCTGTGAACTAGTACCAGGATACGTTCCGTATTTGTTGGAACGCTAATTTCAATTTGCGCACACTCCGGCCAGTTCCGAACCGATTCGAGTGTTTGTTGGAACAAACCTAGTGTATCACAAATTAATGATAAATGTAATTGGGACTCTAATTACATCTTGAAGTGTAAGAGTAATTATTTATTTATTTATGTCTTAAAGTGCTGAGAGAGTTGTCTAAAAGCTAATTATCATTAGAAACTTTTCACAACCTTCCTAAATTTTAAATCAGATGTTGTTGGAACAAAGCTAGCAACTTACAAAGCTATTTGATTAGTTTTCCAATTCTCGCCTGGTAAACATGTCGGTCGATACTGGCGCCAACTTCATCTCGCTGAACACTGACGAGACTGATGGCGGTATCTACTCTCTTTTAATTTCCTGTCAAGTATCAAGTAGTGTGTGATTGAGTTGCACCGCAGTCTGACCAGAAACAATTAGTAAACATTTAACTAGCGAATCCATTTAATTCCTCAATACGTTAATTATACATCTGAGTAACTAATTTATCAAATCTTTCAAGACTATTAATGTGGCATTCGTATATTGGTCCTGAAAACATTAATGAGCATGGGGTATATATTATATGCAAACATAACTTAGATTACGATTTGGAATTATTATAAATAAATTATAACGTTCAGAAATAAGTTATACGTACAATACATGTGTATAAACAATAATAAATATGTAAATATTAATTAAAAAATGATTTTATTTACAGCTGAAATCGATATTTTAATTAATATTAACATTTACTGTTTATATATTTATGAACTTCAACAAATAAAACTTCAAAAGGTCAATATAATACATTGTGGTGGTATTTTGTCGCAACAGTGTAATTTGAAAGCGTTGGAGGTTTTCACTAAAAATAGAACAATAAAAATATTTTAAAACTTATGTGATTCATAAATAATATTATTTATGAAACCTGGTTTTTGATGTGCATCTAGCTCGATCCCTAGAGAACGTAGTATACGAACATATAACAAAAATCCATTTTTATTATCTCGTAACTTCCTTTCTCGTAAAAGAGACATAAATGTCAAGGATGTGTTGTTGATGCATGTCGGTCACATTGATGTGAAATTTCCTCATGCAGGTGGTTCCTAAATACTTATTACATGTAAATCCAACCGACATACAATTTTGAGAATTTATGAACAACCCTAACGTAAATAGAGGAATAATGTGAAGAACAAACAAAAATATTTGATATCATACAAAATAAATACTTCCATCGTATAGTAAGCAGGTTTGCGTTGTTTATTCAAGGGTTTCTGCTGCTGGTTTATGGTAAAAGATATATCCATTTCCTTCTCTTAATAAATCCTCACAGTGAACCCCTGTGGTTGGTTGTGTTTGTATGAGATTGATCAGCTAGGATACAGTTTAAAGTTAAATGTTGGCTGTAGAAAACATGTGGTTTGAATATGTAAATTAATGAACAAAATATTTACACATTAACTATTGTTTATTTTTCAACTCAAGTCGTTACATAGAATATTAAATCCTCTCCTCCTTCTTCATTGAAAATTTTGCTAAATTTAACTTGCAAATATTTAACGTAATATTTAAAAGAATAAAGCGAGTTTGTTAAGGTTATTGATTAGAACTTAATTTGATTAAACATGTCGTTAACGTCAAACTGATACATTAGTCTATGCTAGCACTCTTTTAAATCCAGTTCCCTATTTTTCTACCACTTACTTTGCTACTTCAATCTCAGAAGTAGTCCAATTTTCACTAGGAACACTTGGTGGAGTAACACTAGTGACACTGCAGGTCGTGGAAACGAAAAATAAGTTGATTTGTTTAGTGTTTCAACTTTAACACTCATTTCTATTTTTTACTTTCATTTAACTGCTCCTGACTGTTACTTACAAGCATTCCTATTAGTTAACTTAACAAGCAGTTAACTACGGATTTATAAACCAGCCCTTAGTCAAAATAATTGGTTCATTTGGTGCCGTCCGTTTATCGGGGTATTAGCATTAAGAAATACGATACCTTTAAAATTTTCCCGAGAACTCGTGAATAGAAATCAAAAATAAAATAACTTATATCCATAAATGTTATTTTTTTAGTATTCGGTCTTTTTTTTATGATTAATATTTTTTACGGGGGCCCTACCTCGAAGACCAAAAACCCGTGTCTTCCGAACACGCTGAACACCCGGTCACTACGCCACTGTACGCTGTCCATTCAAAAAGGACAAAGCTCAGCTTTTATAGTATTTACCAACAATGTTTGAATTAATCGGAACTTGATGCAATGACAATAACGCTAGTAGTAGTTGTATTGTATCGCAAAAATAAGAAAATATCCACACACGTGAAACTTTTTAGTCTTTCGTTATTTGCAAGTTGTCCAGTACATCAACATCAAACAAATTAGTTTTAAAAAAAATACGTAATACAAATTCTGGAGCAGAAGTAACTGATGAAGTCTGAATTTAATTACTTACTCAAGTATCAGATATCTATCGTTTTAGTAACTTAATACAAAGAAGCTACCTTTGTATATTTAGTTTTCCTTGCCAGTACGGCAAGAATTCCTGTCTTTTAGCAGTCTTCATTACATTAACAAAAGCAACTACTTATTTTACAAAAGCAGGGAATATTCAACAGTAATAATTACTACTAAAGTCCTTTAATTACCAAACTTCCAGCTTCTATCTGAGAAATTGTTATAATTTGGTTCCAATTCTATTTTTTGTTGGTCATTATCATAGATGTTAGATATTTCAAGGTAAATTTATTAAATCAAAAAGATAATACAGCCCGTTTAGAGAATGCTACAATTAATAATGTTTACATTTGTCTGTTTGGTTTTTGTCTGTGGCAGAGATCCAAACCGTCACAACATTAGCGCGAAAACAATGCAAATTGGATTAGGTAACGTTACAATTTAATTCAGCATTCATGCATAGAAGTGCGGAGAGAAATTTGGCTCAATTTCCACAAGCCTCACATTAAAGTTCAAGTAATTGCTGTTCCTCTTTTTACTTATACAGCCCGTCCATAAATTGTTTGTTTAAAGTTGTGGTGGAAAGGAAACTCCCCTTCTTTGAACTTCCCACTCGCTTAAAATTGTAAAACTAATTAGAATTTGCTACAGCGAAAGCTTAAATAAGACAGGAGGAAAAAATTGCATATTAGACATCTATAAATCTGTAAATTAGGCTCCATTGATTTATTATTCCAAAGAGCTTGGAATCTCGCGCTAAACATTCGGTGGTTCTCATGCTCGAAATTTTTCGTTTACTAAGCGCTTATATTGCCTTTCATTTTATGAATTATTGTGCTGTCAGCGAAATGCTTTATGTTTTATAATAACGCCTTGTATCTTACGGGGTTGGTTTTAAAGCGACTTTTATTCACACATCGCAGTGGAATTTTATTTATTCGTGCTAGTATTATTCATAGACATACACTTTCTAGTTGGAAGCTAAGATAGCGTATAATATTATTACACAAATTTCTAATACCCACAACTGTAAAGATCGCTGGTACAACAATTCATTACTTTGTTTGAAGATTAATGAAATATGTTTGAGTATCGTTAGTAGAAAACAGTCCTCCTAGTAGGTATAGATATTAATAAATTAAAGTGTCATTTTACTAATTAGCAGCATTTTAACCGTGAGCAACAATCTAAAGTTTAATTGTTGGCAACACAAGAATTACAAACATTATTGTTATGAATTGTTTATATGGTTTCCAAGACAACCTTTCTAATTTATAAATTTAATAAATTTGTGGTCCGTCTCTCCACCTCCTATTAAAGTGCCTAATAGCGGTTTGGCTATATAAACTTAATAACTTTTATCCACAACCAGTATTTATTCTAAGGTCATAATTCTACTATTAAGAGACGTCTTATGGTATTAATAAAACACATGGGTATTATAATATAATTAAAACAATGGTAAATCTATACCAACACCTATAACAAAATTCAGTTCAAAATTTTAAAATAATTTTTTTCCAAAGTATTAATTTAAAAACGTCACTCTCTAGCTGGTTGTAGACGTTGTGGATAAAACGTTGTATTGTATTGCATACGTGTCTTGTTTGTATTTTATCCACGATAGAATGTTTAAAAGCAAGAACAAAGCTGGATAACGTTTATTTTTCTTAAGTTATATACAATAAATTACTATAATAGAAACCCTTTTTCGACCGATAAGCGATGCGTGTCTTTCCAACTGGCGTAAGTGATTGGTTGAAGAAAAAATTATTTGTCAAATAGTTATTAGGAACTTTATTAGGTGATGAACTAACACTTACTATGTAATAAAGGTTTTTGAATATTAAGGTACTCACATTGTTTTTTTTGTTTCAGGTAAGCGTTCAAGTTACGTTTTATATCTACTAGGTTTAAAAACGGTAAGTTATTTGCTATCTGCGTATCACCTTAACTTAAATTGTTTATATTCTATTTTCCATACCACAACTTCGTATACGGCACCCGCGAGTTAAGAGAGTGGGAACCTTCTTAACGAAAAAAAACTTTATTTATTTTTCGCCCGATCGTGTTGTTGTGTGTATTTACCAGCTTTGTTGATAGATATTGTAAGTTGGGTTTACAAAATTTCGATTGGTTGGTATGGAAACACCAGTGCTGTTCGAGTTTATAACCTAATTAGGGCGGTAAGTAAAACAAAACATGCAAATTTGACACTTCTAGAGGTAGCGTTCTGATTTTATTTTAGATACCTAGCACGTTTGATATCAAGGATCGTGCAATTAAAATGACAAGTCAAAATTTCATAATTATACATTTTAAAAACTACTTATTCCCAAATATTTCTGTAAATTCGATCGGGCAAAAAATATTATACGGCACACGGTCGGTAAGTGCTTACCTACAGATCTAAAAAAAAACAACTTTTTTCGATCTGTTAGAGAGCACTTACCGACCTTGTACCGTTATATACTATTTCAACAGTTTATTATGATTTAATAATATGTTGAAATTAAAGTTACAAATGAACAGAGTAACGTCTTGAACGAGAGTAGAACTAAGATAAAGATATATTAATGATTAGTTCTATTACAAGCTTATTCATTAAAAAATATCAATACCATAAAACATGTCTTGTCGCTAAAGGGTTTTACTTATCTAATACATAACTGGCGTGGTTTAGTGGATGATTATTCCACACACAAGCTGATTGGCCAGTTGACATTGTGTTCAGGGAAATAAACAATTACTACTGTATTGACATTTTCAAGCGTTACTTTCTTGGAATCCATAATTATTATAGAAATAATAAATGTTAAATAAAATATGGATATCAAATTACGCTAAATATTTATTAAAACAAAATAATTTTTTATACTTTTGTGATAACAATAGAAATTAAATATTTTGGAAGCTTTTGAAATTTACAAACGAAATTATGTAGCTTTAATGAATGAACAAAGTGAGCTCTTAGATTCTCCTTTACTGGCCATGTTGGAATAAAAGAATGGAATCAACTAAGCTGCTGCATAATCATTATTCACTTGTTATTATAACATCTTGATTGCTTTTCACAATGGTACAAAGATACCGAAATACGTATTAAGCAAAAATTCTATTTCCAGTTGAAATTTATATTGTATTTAGGTACTCTTTATTATTTCTATAATTACTACTGTTATTAGTATTACAATAACTAGTAACCGAAGCTACTGACTATTTCTATTTTAAACCGCTTTTAAATACGGCATCGGAAATAAAAATATCAATCAGCTTGTGGTAGGTAGGTACAAAGTTTCCAATATGTGGTTACGAAACTTCTTCGAACAGAAATCTCACTTGAGAAACTCAAAACTTAGTCGCAAGTTCTTAATACCTACTTTAATATGATTAATAGGAAGTAAAGCAAGGAAGAATTTAAAAAATAGCTTACTTGCTTATAACATAAGTAAGTCAACATGAGGACGGTGTAACGAAAACTTTTTATAAACTTTTTACTTAAAATTCTGTTAGCCATAACATTTAATCGATCTTCAAGTCGTAATTTCCTCGCTGTTTCAATAAAGTTCTTTTTTAATTATTAATGTTTTTTTTCGAATTCTTCAACAAACCAACAAAATATTGTATCCTCCGTAATCGAAAATATGTTAGTTACCGTGAAAGTATGCAAATTTACAACACCGTCAATGTTCATACGGTTGAATGCTTTAAAATTTAAAATTGCGAGCTAATCTACATTCATGCCAGTAAATATGAAAATCGAACCTATTAATTAGTACCGGCGTAATTAAATTAATTGAGCGAACATTTTAGCAGTTAAAATTAACACAAATCAGCCCAATTTGCCTACTAACAAGAATATTTTACGTAGCGGAAAACAATTCAGAAGCGAGGGTTTGCAGTAGTAGGTACATTATACTGAACTAGTAAAAAGTTTAAACTTAAACAGGAGCGGATCTTGATATTTTGGAACCCGAAACTAAATATTTCTGGGGCCTCATTACCACCCTAACAAATGTGTTTGCCTCGTTCATTGTCCATATCGGAAGCAGTTCAATTTCCAAACTTCATGAAAAACTTAAATCTTTTAACTAATCTCCGATATCTTCAGCAGTAATTTCCATAGCTAATCTTATTATACCTCATACGCGAAATGTAATGTGTAATTTAATAAAACCTGTATTTATTAACTTCCTTAAAAGATTTATACAGACTACACTCCTGCTGCCCATATCAGCTGTCGCGAGACACCACAGGATCCCAGTATCTTCTAAGAGTTTACTATTTTCGTAAATATGAGCCAGTGGTTTTCATTAGGGGAAAAAACTAGAAAGCTCCCATACTACTCCCATGTACTACCTACAACTGCTACAACGGAGTAGGAAGTATTTAGATTCATTATCCGCTTTTCCATAACTTCAATTATTTCCTCATACCCCCGGTTTTCTTTATTAAACAGCCGAAAATGAGACCTTCGAATTTTAAGAAATCCCTAAACTTCAGCTTCAGTTTCTGTAGTAGCTGAACTACCTTATACGATAAATTGTTTAAAATTGTTTAAAAGTATCGACAATGCCATTGGATTCACTTAGGTCCAGAGGTGCAATACATTTAACAAAAGTTTCTAGATTTATTTTAATCTAACTTATATTTACTAATGCGTTTTCTATTAACGGCATGGTATCTGAATATGATACATTCGAATACAATGTCTATGAAAAGAGAGCAAGTTACCTGCATTAATTGCTGAAAGCAATACCACTTTTCAATTACTTTTTGGTTCAAATCGCGAAAATATCAAAGCCAAATAAAGCCTTTTAAATCAAAATCCATTCAGACTTTCAAAGCACATTAGAGATAATAATTAAAAACAGTTGGCGGTGAGTCACAATTTTACATTTCCGATTTCTTTTAGCAGGGGCACAAACGTTGTACAAACAATTTGGTGATTAACTGCTTAATGATTATTGGACAATTTTATAGCCCAATTCAACAGTATTTTCAGAATCCATGGGGTACATTTATTTATATACTGAATCTCCTGTATTAGAAAATTTCTTTTATACGTACAACTGCATTCAACCTACACACACTTACAATACTATTACAGAATTTTTCTGGAATAAATCATTTATACATCACCAAAGTGACGTTCTCCAGCAGTCTTAATTTTTGTTATACCACAAGTACCACGATAAACTCATAACTCATAAGTATTTTTGTTATATTCTACATACTAAATTTTAACCAACTACAGTTTTTGTTTGTCTGCTGATTTAAAATAATCGTATTTTCCTTAAGAATAAAATTATTAAGGAGAAGTTTCGACAATAAATTGCTAATAGTCCGTTTTTTGGTTTGCTAATAAAGTCATTGGCTATAGTCCCTTAACCCTAGTTAGGTTAAGGTATATTAGTTACGTAGACGTATAAGGTGAGTCAGATGGACTCATATTCAGAATATTGTAAAATTAGTACCTGATTTAGTGTTATTTACTACTTGTTAGAAGATAAAGGTGTAGTAAATTAATATTTTGTTTATTTTTGAAAGTTATTTTTATTATACATTATTATTTACAATTAACACAAAGTCTGTTTATACTTGAATGTTCATTGCAGACGTTGTTCGAACATTTTTCACACTAACCAGAATTACATAAAACAAACCACTTCACGTCACAGTAACTTCAGAAATGAATAAACGAGGAATAAGATATTTATTTTGCAAGTTGCAACCTGCACAAACCTGCGTAATCGCGTAATAAATGCGTGAGTCCGCAAGAGCTGTTTACCTACAAAAACCAAATTTAATTTTTTTTTTTTATTGATTTAGTACAGAATGGCTCGATATTCAACATAGTTATGCTTGTTGTTACCACTAACAAAGTCAAAAATCAGCAAACCCCTAGAAAGGTTATTAACAAAAATATTTAAATAATTAGGCATCGGTGAGTCCGCAAGACTCACCTTATACGTACTAGGGTTAAGTTTGTGGGCTAACGCTTCTGCAAAAGTCAGCAATACTGGTCGAGCGAGTATCCAATTTAATTGGTGTGGTATTAAAAACTGCTCTCCAACTAATACAGGTCAGGCGTTATTCACTTAAACTAGAAGTGGTATTTCGAAGCGGAGTTTTGGACAAAATAAATGAGTTAAGAGCAAGTCAGGCACACTAGTGGATGCTGTATAATTCAGTGAAAACCGTTGGAAGAAAATATAATAATGACTTAAAATATTGACTATGGAAAGCCTCACCCTCGGCCTCACCTGACCAACTAATTTAGATCTGGAGAAACATAGAACCAACCGATGGTACTGAAGAGGCATTGGCGTATAAACTTCCAGGAGTAAGACCAACAAGTTAGTCTTTTAGCTCCTGAAAGAATAAATATGTATTACTTGTGATAAAAACATAATATACAAAACTAAGCTCTGCATAATTATTATTATTTTTAATTATTTTCATTCATGTTCATAATTAATAAATAATTTATTATATTCTTAAGTAAAATATTAAATATTTGGTATTATTACAATTGGCAAAAAATGCTATACAAGATAGTACAATACAAAAACACACGTTGATGATACGTCTGGTTAAATGGAATCCCGGAAAAAAAGTCACTGCAAAAAAAGTAACGGTAAAAAAGCCCCCGGAAAAAAGTCACCCGGAAAAAAAGGCACTGGAAGAAAAACCACCGGAAAAAAAGCCACCCGGAAAAAAAGCCACCCGGAAGAAAAGCCACCGGAAGAAAAACCACTGGAAAAAAAGCCACCTGGAAAAAAAGCCACCCGGAAGAAAAACCACCGGAAGAAAAACCACCCGAAAAAAAGCCACCCGGAAAAAAAGTCACCGGTAAAAAAGTCACCGGTAAAAAGTAACTAGAAAGTAACATTTTAAGTTTAACTTATGATTATAATAAATTGAATAAGTAAGCTTAATTTTTTATTGTAAAATTTTTTAAAGCAATTTTACAATAAAAAATTTAAACTTACTTATTCAATTTATTATAATCATAAGTTAAACTTCGGTACGTAACAATTCGGCGCCGGCAGTTCGGTGCTGGCAATTTGGCCATTATTGGCCAGTTATTATATACAGAGTGATGATAAAGTGTCGCACAAAAATCATATTCTGGTTATTTAATGTTTTTGCGGAAAATCCTGAGACCCGTCGATTTTTGTTTTTAAATCTCCATTTAGACATATAATTTTCAACCCCCCACCCCTCAACCCCTAAGTGCTAGCAACCCCAACTTTAAAATTTTAAATAGAAAGATACCCTTTGTGATACCTCTTTTGATAGGTCTTTTTATTCTTAATATAAGCAAAAAAAGTTTTTCAAAATCGGTTGATAAATAACGGAGATATTTAACAAAATGTAATCAATGTAAAAAATGGGGTTGATATTCAACAAAAAATTATGACGTCACAGCGTAGAAATAATTGCACAAATCCTGAGACCCGTCAATTTTTGTTTTTAAATTGGCATTTAGGCAGGTAATTTTAATCCCCCCACCCCTCAGCCCCTAAGTGATAGCAACCCCAACTTTAAAAATTTTAATGGAAATATACCCTTTGTGATACCTCTTTTGATAGGTCTTTTTATTCTTAATATAATAAAAAAAAGTTTTTCAAAATCGGTTGAAAAATAACAGAGATATTTAACAAAATGTAATGAAATGGAAATGTCAATATTCGACAAGAAACGGCTCAAACACGCCGTAAATGGTAACATTAAAAAGGGCACTTCCTGACCTAAAAGTGTGGTTTTGATCGCCCATTATTTCTACGCTGTGACGTCATAATTTTTTTTTAAATGTCAACCCCATTATTTACATTGATTACATTTTGTTAAATATCTCTGTTATTTTTCAACCGATTTTGAAAAACTTTTTTAGTTATAATAAGAATAAAAAGACCTATACAAAGAGGTATCACAAAGGGTATCTTTCTATTTAAATTTTTAAAGTTAGGGTTGCTAGCACTTAGGGGTTGAGGCGTGGGGGGTTGAAAATTATATGTCTGAATGGCAATTTAAAAACAAAAATCGACGGGTCTCAGGATTTTCCGCTAAACCATTAAATAACCAGAATATGATTTTTGTGCGATAGTTTATCATCACTCTGTATATTACCTGCTAAGAGCAACTAACCTCGGCCCCATGTACACAGACTAAGGTGCCATGTACACAGATATCGACAAGCAACTCCGCTACGTACTATTTATTATAATATATACCTGCTAAGAGCAACTAACCTCGCCCCATGTACACAGACCTCGGTACCATGTAAAACGTGTATTTTCATTTGTTGAACTGCCGAAAATGTTACTTTCTAGTTACTTTTTAACGGTGACTGTTTTTCTGGTAACTTTTTTTCCGGTGCCTTTTCTTCCGGGTGGCTTTTTTTCCGGTGGTTTTTCTTCCAGTGGTTTTTCTTCCGGTGGCTTTTCTTCCGGGTGGCTTTTTTTCCGGGTGGATTTTTTTCCGGTGGTTTTTCTTCCGGTGGCTTTTCTTCCGGGAGACTTTTTTCCGGGGGCTTTTTTTCCGTTACTTTTTTTCCAGTGACTTTTTTTCCGTTTACGGGTTAAATGCGTGTTAATGCTTCTACGAAAATACTTTCTTATTATTTTAGTGAATTTTTATTCATACTTACAGAAGTTAGGAGGGGTTACAAACTTGTCTTGACTCTCATGGGACTTACTGCATACAAAAGCATTTAAACTGATAATAGAATAACCAACTATATCTGAAACTGTTATCGACCTTTTAGATTTAGACGAAGTAATAACCATTACTGTGAGAACAGCTATTAAACTAAATCCATGCAACGATCAGCTGCAAAACATGCATAACTTTAAACGTAATTGAAAAAGTAGGTACTTCCAGTAAATAAAAGTTTAGTTTTAGAGCGATTTAATTTAGTTTCGTATCTTTCTATGCATACCAACTACATTTTCTCTATCAAAGAAAATATTTAAACGTTGTGCACACTGAATGAGTTTACGGAGCTTAAATTTAATTTAATGAAAAATCATATATTTCTGGAAAAACCAAACAATAAAGACAAATTGCAAATTGTGTATTCCAGACGCAAAGTCAGGTAGCTACAAATAAAACTTTACTGTAAGTAAATATTTATGTACTTTGGAAACTTTTCTTATAAAACAGGGTGAGAAGTAGTAGCAAAGTTTCATTGAATCAAATTTAATAAACTTTACGAGCGCTGTAAGAAAACTGTTACAATTCTTTTCTAGCACGATCTTCTAAATTTTCAAATACAAAATTTCAGTAATTTATATTTGTTTACCTTTATAAATACAAGTATTGATACATCTGTGCTGGTGTTGCCTATTTTAATGAATCAAAACCGATCGAAACCCACCTGCAGAATTCAATTATAAATATATATTGGCTTCAATCGACGCAGTAACGTCCAAATGGAAGAGTTAAGCTGATTTATGGTTACCCTTTAGCTCACGTTAGACCATGAATAACTGCAATACTCTTTAAATCCTTTGTGAAAATTGAGGATTAGCCCTGAACTCATACGATATATCTTTTCTTTATGTTGGGACTACCTTTGATAAATTGTTTGACGACGTATTTTCCGAGCAGCCTTTAATAAATTCCTATTGTCAATTTTTCAAAGTGAACGTTTAAAACAAGATTCGAAGATATACATTTGTTTTAGGGCATATCCATTATGATTTCGGTAACTGTTCCATAAATCTTTTTATGTAGTTACTGGATTTCTACGTTGACAAGAATTTGTTAAAATAGTAGTTTCAAAAATCGTATCAAGTTTCTTGTTTTATTTTTTGTAGCGTAACAAGCATTTTTGTATTTTGTTGTTGTAGAAATAAAATAAATAGACTAAAAAAAACTGTAAAACGTAATACGGTTCTGTGAGCAGCATCTTGCCCAACTTTTCCCACTGGTGCGGCACACGAAAAACTCACGACAGAATTAGGCCATATCCTATGCATTCCTTCGTTTGACGTCTTTCTGCCTTGGTTATAGTGCATTTTGTCATGCCCATTCGGATTAGTCTGGCCCGCCAGAGACGTCCGGACAGAGAAATTATACCAACTTGTTCGGTCTGGATCTAATCTAGTCTTAAGTGTGATCTGATCTGGACAGGCGCAGTGAGGCCGGGCTCATATAACAACAAGCTTTTGTTTGTATCTGGTGTGGTCTGATCTGGCGAAGTGGACTGTAGCCAAGGACAACTATGTTGCGGGCTTCTGATCGACTCGGCTAGAATCTCCAACACCGCAATAGCCGAGGGGGAATCCCGGAAAAAGGTCACTGGAAAAAAACTCACGGAAAAAAGCCCCCGGAAAAAAGTCACCCGGAAGAAAAACCACCGGAAGAAAAACCACCGGAAAAAAAGCCACCCGGAAGAAAAGTAATTTGAAAGTAACATTTTAAGTTTAAGTTATGATTATAATAAATTTTTTCTCCAGCCGTATTAAAATATGTCATTTTTAATACCAATTTTGAATGATAAACTTGACGTTTTTGTGACAGAAAAAAAAGTTGCGTTACTAAGGCAACATTAATTTTTAATACTAGGATTAAAAACATTTTTAATCCTAGAATTAAAATTATTGTTTTGAAAATGATGCAGTCTTTAATATTCTACAATTTTATTAAGTTAAACAATATTAAATTAAACATTATTACATTAATTCTAATTTTTATAATTAATATTAAATGTAAAATTGGAACAACTTTGATGAAACTGGATTAACGATTTTCCGTCGTGATTACCAGTTTTAGTGACATTATTAACAATATTTGTCAATGTTGCTGCTGGCTGATTGTCACAAGTTATGTTTATTTCATTGCCGTTGGCTGCTTCTTCGTGAGCGATAATTCCACTTGTACTAGTACACGGTTCATCGAGTCGAAAAATTTTTCTTGCTACATCTTCTTTATGTATAAGGGATTCTTCGATGTATCCCTCTGATACGCTGTCAGATTTCCATCATCCGTGCCTCTTAAGGGAAGTAATATCCCCACCAAAATCTACAAGGAGGGTAGCAGAACTGCGGCGTACACGATGTCCGCTATATTCATTTACATTTTCCAGGTTTAAGTATTTTGCTACTTCTTGAGGAATACTACTAATTTTGTGAATTCCAACAACTTGTCGCTGGCACACTCCGTCTTGATATTTAATAAAAAGTCGACGTTCATTAAATTTTTTTGGCCGAACAGCTAGATATTTTCTGTATGTTTTTAAATTATTTTCTCCCATAACCGTAAATGATCTACTTTTTTGGTTTTGGTATGATGAATCTTTACCAGTAAACCTAATTTAATATAAATGTAAACATGTCCATCATAGAGAAAAGAGTATTATAGTTGAATAAAACACTGGATATAATGTCTTTCTCACATAAAAACTTTATAGATTAAAGTAGCAACATGTTTCGGCCTTAACTAATTCTAGGCCATCATCAGGCTAATATAAACAAAGATTAAAAACAGAGTAACAAAATTAAAATTAAAATGTTAAAATGTAAACACATCCATTGGCCACGGTCGAACTTGCAATGGATGTGTTTACATTTTAACATTTAAATTTTAATTTTGTTACTCTGTTTTTAATCTTTGTTTATATTAGCCTGATGATGGCCTAGAATTAGTTAAGGCCGAAACATGTTGCTACTTTAATCTATAAAGTTTTTATGTGAGAAAGACATTATATCCAGTGTTTTAGTCAATTCTAATTTAATATCTTCAATATCTTCAATTTTTAATTGAACCAATTCCTGACTACGACATGCTCCGCTCACTCCGAAGATTGCAACAACCTAAAAGACAGTTGATAAAATGTAAGGTTTTTATTAAAGTTATAAACTTACTTTCATCATTAAGTATTTGTGATCTGGAGCATCCTTTAAGAAAACTTCTATTTATTGACATTCTCAAGCGTTACTTTGTTAAAATCCATGATTAAATAATAAATATTAAATAAAATATCGATTTCAACGGGAAATAACAACATTTATTCGCTTTATACGTATTTCGGCATCAATGTGCCATTGTCAAAAGCAATATAAGATATATTATAACAAATGCAAAATATAGTAACTCCTTGATTCTATTATTTTAACACTGCGTGAAGCAGCTGGCCCCAGTCAGCCAGTCGCAGGTCAGTCGCTTATCAGTGTTTTTAAAAATATATTAATTTATTCCAAAATCTTCAGTAAAGGAGAATCTAAGAGTTCAATTTGCACATTCATTAAAGGTATGTTGTTTTTTGTGTTTATAAATTTCAAAAGCTTCTAAAATATTTAATTTATTTTTGTTATCAGAAAAGTGTAAAAATTTAATTGTATTATTAGATGTTAATGTGTGATTTTGTTCTAACAAATGTTTAACATAATTTGATTTATGTATGATTTATATTTGTAACAACGGATATGTTCTTTTTGCCTAATACTGAAATTTCGAATTGTTTGACCTATATATACTGAATCACAATGTGAACAATTTAATTTATAAATACCTGATTTTAGCAAATCATTAATTTTGTCTTTAGCATTGAAAAGAGAGTATAGAATATTTTTATTTGTTTTAAAAATGACTTTAAATTTATTTGTGTTATTTATAATTTTAGCACCCAATCTTTTCTGAAATTTTACCAAAATATGGAATTGAAACGTATTTTAAGGTTTTATCAGAGTTATTAATTGTATAAACTTTTTGAATAGCTAATTTATAATTTTTCTTTTTAATTAGTGTTATAAACATTGCTATTTGCAATTTTTTTAATAATTGAAATTTCTCTATTAAAACTATTTTTATCTAAAGGAATTGTTAGAGCTCTGTGTACTAAAGATTGATATGCTGCTAATTTATGTGTATTATGATGACAAGAGTTATGTGGTATGGTAATATCAGTTTGTGTAGGTTTCCTATAAATTGAGTATTCGAGTATGTTTTCTGAATTGATTTTTATGTTTAAGTCTAAAAAGTTAATAGATCTGTTTTGTTCAATTTCTAGTGTAAATTTAATTTTTTGGTGTAAAGTATTAATAAAAATTACAAAGTCGTTGTGTATTCGAAAGAACTATTAAAACATGCCAAAATGTCGTCAACATAATGAAACCAAAATACAATTTTATTTGATAGATTTGATTCAAATATTTGATCTTCTATTTTTTCCATAAAAATATTAGCTAATAGTGGTGAAATGGGACTACCCATTGGTAACCCATCTTTTTGAAGATAAATTTTATCATTAAAAATAAAATAATTTTGATTAATACAAAGTTCAAATAATTGAATCAACTCTATCCTTTTTGTTAATTCAATGTTATTGTTAACTAAAATATTTTCTAATAAAGGAATACATTCCTGTGGGGGTATTTGTGAAAACATACTCGTAACATCAAAACTAACTATTTTACATAGTGATGGTAAACTAATTCTAACATTGAGCTAAGGCAGTTTTTCCATAACGTTAATTAATTAAAAAGAATTCGTAGATGTTACTAATTCTTGCCTTTGGAGGATTTCAAGAAAAGTATCGACTGTAGAATTTTTTTTACTTAGTTATGAATTTCTAATAAGCTATAGAACACGTTTTTGAGCGATCGGTTTGGATCATCCTGTATAGGAGATTGAAAGGAAATTTTAATTCAAATGTTATATTTACTGTTTAGTTTTATTTTAATATTTTATTATTGTTAAAATGCAAAAATTTAAATTTATGGGTACCTGAAGAATCCAAATGCAATTAAAGATTCACAACAGATCACAAGGCACTGGTAAATAATTAATTTGACTTTTCTGATGCGTAATTAAAGAAACTATTGGTATCACTTTCTAATGAACACACTGTACAAAGTTTTGTGGTATATTAATAAAATTGTGAGTAAGAGATCTTGTTTACAATGGTGTCCTTCCTTATACATTACCTTAACACATGTTTGCGTCAAACTGTTCCTGCGCCAAAACGCCCCTGCGTCAAACCGTCCGTGCGCCAAACCGTCTATGCGCCAAAACGTCCCTGCGCCAAACAGTGCCTGTACCAAAACGTGCCTACGCCAAACCGTCCCTGCGCCAAAAGGCCGCGCCAAACCGGCCGCGCCAGAACGTCCTAGACCGATGGCCATGGCCGATGTCCTCAAGTTCATTAAAACGGTTTTATAACTCAAGTGCTACCAGAATTGGAAAGAGGCTGTGTGGTGATAGCAGAAAGGGCCCAGCTATTATGGCCAAAGCCAAAATGTATGGCACACGTAATATCGCCTTGCTTCCTAAAATTCAGAAACATACCTACGGTATTGGTAACTCGCTCAAGCTCAATTTCTATTACAAAAAACCTTTTAGTAAATGAAAATGAATGATGCTAAATTGAAACTGGCTACTACAATTCTTATACGTTAGTTGTATCGATAGTAATGAATAATGCATAATGCAAAGTTCAATTTTAAAATACCCAAATTGTTATCTCTGATAAAAAGGTTATATTTTATTATTGTAATGTGAAATTGGTTTCATGGAAGTTGAAATTGTGTGATTAAAAATCACATCTCCATCTATTTTTTATTTTGATCAGAATTATGTATAGCTACCGAAAATGGGAGGTTATTATTGCAGATATTATGACACAGAAACTAAATAACCTGTTAACAATCTTAAATTCTATAATACGCATAGTAATGAGTTTGGTGTTTTTCAGAAATTCCAAGGTAGGAAACTAAATCCACAAAATTTGTCCTGTAAATACTAAGTTGTAATTCTCTCTTGCATATACTCTAATAACCGCAGCACATTCCTTCGCTTGAGTAGTGGAACATAAAAACTTTAATAACTCAAAACAATAAAACGAACTTAGTTTCATCCACCTATACCTTGTTATACAGCAGACATCAATCTGTACGTAAAATGTTTAATGTTAATGCATAGAAATATAACAACCTTTAGAGGGAAAACTTCATTTGCTTAGTTTCCATTTTAATAAGACTGCTTTTCATTAGCATATAAACCTATTTGCGTGTTGTACTTTAACGAAACATAAAAGAAGTTACTAAATTCTTAAGATATCATATAACTACAAAGATAATATAATATAATGGAGAGGTTTGAGAATATTATAAATTTGATTTGAAATTGTCTTATACCATAGAAACAAAGTTAATTTCAGTTGCTAGATTTAAACTTACTACACTACCTTGGAGATTTCCTAAGGCAGGAATGTAAATTTAATTTTTATTTAGTCATTAACTTGAGTACAACGTGTTAGCTTCTTGCACGGCTTAGTCGTTTTGCTTTGAATTTCCGTCTGCCTCAATTCCTGTGAATGATGCCTAATTTTGTAAGGAGAGAAATAATTCTCATTTCAATCCTAGTTCCACAGAAGCTACTCGAGATAATTGGAGCAATATTCCATCCCACTAATTTATTATATGTTCTTGTCTGTTTTATTGCAAGCTCACTCGACTAATAACACTTTCCATGTTCCCCTTCTATTCAACAGCTCCCCGTTTCGTTCTTTGTTACAAACGTCATGTAAAATGACGAGGATTTGTATACATTTGCATACTTGATGTCTCATTATCAACGAAATGTGAGCTAAATGCACATTAATAAAAATTTTGTTTGTCTTACCTTTCCGTGAAATTAATATTGGGTAAGCTTTAATTCACCGTAAGCTTGCAGTATTTATGCTAAATGGGATTTCATTAAATTCCTGACTTAAACTTTGACTCTATTACGATTTAATTAAAAACTTTCTACCAGACCCTTGAGAGTAAAATTGCTAATTTGCTGTTGTTAGGATTTTATTCTGTTTTGAATTAAAGCAACAGAATTTGTAATTTGGCTCCGCAATAAAACTTGCTTGTGTACTGTTGAAAATACTTAAAAATATGAATAAATTTCTGTTTCGTAATGCACCACAAATCCTGAATCGTTTACAATTCAGCAAACAGGCTCGCTGGGATGCAGGAGGGTCGATAACCATTACTTTCTCCCTTATTTGGTGTAATGGGAAAGTGCAGGGTAGTGTATCAAAATTGGGTTTTCGCAAACTTGAGGTTGCGAGTAAAGGTATGGGGAAGGAACTAAATTATTTACCAAATTTCGTTAATGCCCGCATTATTATTTCAACTACCAAAAAGCTTTCAAAGTAACTGTATCTATTTGCAAATATTACAATTTTATTTCGTTAATTGCTTTTTCTTAAAACTTATATCGTGGATTGGCAAAGCCTCAATATTTTAATAATATTTTAGTGCTTTTTATAACTCATTCAATTACAAATTGGTATTGTTACGTCTAATATACTTTGTATTATTTTCAAATACATATACATATCATAAATTTTTAAATATTAACTCATTAACATGAAAAAAAAAGATTTTTTTTCCAAACTTCGGAATATTCGTACCTTTCATTTTAACTATACCACCGCATATACATATCGTCGTAATTTACGAATAGAATAATATATCACCCTGAATAATGCACTGTCACCAGAACAAAACACGTTATTAATTTTGTTATGAGCCCTTCAGTGTCTTTGTTGTTCAACCATATCTGTGCTGCTGCCATTGTAATTTTAAAGAACAAATTCTAAATAAACTGCTTCTGGAACTTCAAATATTCTTTGATGAATAAATATAAAATTACAAAATAACCTCGCTGGCGCATGAAATTGAATCGTGCGAGCTTTTAAAAGACCATTATATCAAAAAGGCGGTGCGTGCGTATATTAAAATCGTTTGCTAACAATAGTAACACAAATTGTTGCAAATGTATAGCATATACTCCAAGAAGAACTTCATTATACTTATAAATCATACAATATATACCAGGGAGGGCCACGTAGGTCACCCCCCCTCTGAATGTACCAAATAAGCAATCCAACGTACAAGTTCATGGATAAGGTGGATGTGTATTATTTTTCAAATTTTGCAGCAGATTAGAGTAGGCTTTTATCACCAGAAAGTAAGTTCGTAAAAAGTATTCATTTAATTTATTTGAACAATTCAACAATTCCTATTACACAAAATTTGTAACAATTTAATTTAAAACAGGTGTTCAAAGGCTTTTCAATACGTCGCGTCGTAATAAAATTTTTGACTAATTATCAATTTTCTTAGATTATTCTCTTCCGAAATCAGTATTCGATAAACTTTTTCCTTTATATAGTCTGTCTTGTCCCAATAAAAGAAAGCAAACGAAATATTCACGGGACTTTTTGAGGGAAAGTAATAACACTAATACAGGGTGATCATTTGAAAACGATCCACCCCCAATATCTCGGTGCACAAAGCTTTCTAAAGAAATCGCCGAGACACGTCAACAATATTAATGAGGGGGACATATTTTTACATAAAAATTACATAACACGTTTTATCCCCCACCCTCCCAATAATAATTGTTGATGTTCGTTTAAATTAAAATCGATAGATTTGTTTTTCAGAAATTTAAAGATATATAAAAATTAAACAAAATAGGAGGCTGTGCAGAAACAATTAAATGATGTTTTGACGTTTGTGCAAATTTAATATTACAGTGATTACAGTGTTTGTGTGTGTTTTACTTTGCGGTTGGAGATTTTTGTGAAATTTAAAATATGGTTTACACGTTAGCACCATTTTTTAAATTTCACAAAAATCTCCAACCCCAAAGTAAAACACACAAACACTGTAATCACTGTAATATTAAATTTGCACAAACGTCAAAACATCATTTAATTGTTTCTGCACAGCCTCCTATTTTGTTTAATTTTTATATATCTTTAAATTTCTGAAAAACAAATCTATCGTTTTTAATTTAAACGAACATCAACAATTATTATTGCCAAACACTTTGACAAGTAGTGACAATAAAAACATCCAGTAATGCATTATGACAACAGCCTGCTATGCGTTTTAAAAGCTTCCTTTTGTTTTAATAAACTTAAACACTTTTCCCTTAATATCTCAAAACCGAATCAACCGATTTTAAAAAGCAAAACGTCAAAATGTAGGTAATCCAAAGGCCTTTCAAATGAGGTGTCACATAACCCCCCTTGCCATTTAAAATTTTTGAGGAGGAGGCTCTGGAGGGTGGGGGAATAAAACGTGTTAAATAACATTTATGTAAAAATATGTCCCCCTCATTAATATTGTTGACGTGTCTCGGCGATTTCTTTAGAAAGCTTTGTGCACCGAGATATTGGGGGTGGATCGTTTTCAAATGATCACCCTGTATACGTAGCCTCACTTACAAACCAATTTTCTTTAAACCAGATATTTAACCCTTAAGTGGGCAAGTAGAATTGTAGAACAAAAGTGGGCAAAAGTGGGTGTTTGTAGCACCGCACATAAAAATGATAGTTATTCTTTTTTCTTCTTGAATTTCTGATTGTTTGGTTGTTATTTGAGTACTTACTGTATATTTCGTCTCTCAGGAATATTTAAAATTCACTAAAATTGTATGTATTGTATGGCCAAAACCTGAAATTCCTTGCAACAATAAATTTTAACATAGTCTGATGAACTGTTTATATTTATTGAACGGAAATGTAAATACACTTATAAAATACAAATTAATAGATAATATCCAGAAAATGAAAACATTATAACTACTCTAAGGCCCGGTTTATTCACCTACCAGTAAAGTCCCGAGTAGCTACTTGACAATTAACTTTATAGGTTACCCGGGTAACAGGACTATATTAGTCCTGTTACCCGGGTAACCTATAGAGTTAATTGCCAAGTAGTTACTGGGGACTTTACTGGTAGGTGAATAAACCGGGCCTAAATGAAACATAAATATTCATGAACAAATACAAAAAATAATCTCCTTACTCTAGTCAGATTCCGTGATTTCTGAAACTCCTTTTTGACATGTTTCGCATATACTTTTTAAATGTTTTAGGCACATGTGCTTATTGCATTTGCAACAATAGGTTTTTGTTTTAATATCCTTTTTCCGTGGACATACAACGCATCTTCCAGGTTTGTTTGAACGATTGTGGACCACATGTGACACACTAGGTCAACTCGAGCCATTTTTGCGACCCTTGCACGTAATTGTCTTGGTATCCGCTGGTTACTTTCTCTCTTATGTACTTGAGATTTTACTAGATTTAGCCCAATTTCGCGTAAAAAATGTCTTCTTACCAATTTCACGTCTGGGTTGTTATGAGCAAATATAACTTCAGCGTTAATTCCGGCTATATCCAGCAATCTATAAAATAATACAAATGGCCTACGTCTTGTTCTCCTGGAAGTGGAATAAGTGCCACACATTTCATCAACGACGTCTACTCCAGCCTTTGTTGCATTATACATAGTTATCATCTCTGGTTTTTTATACTCTCCAGTGTCAGCGTCAATCTTATCATCAAAATGCGTAGATGAAATTACCAAAACATTTTTCTTTTTTTTTGGTACGTATGAAACCACCGTATACTTTTCCTGAAAAGCAAACATGCTGGTTCTTATACGTCTGTCTTTTACATTAACTAATTCGCTAGGTAACTCCCGTTTGTTTTTGCGTAAAGTACCAACTAACGTTAACTTAGCTTGGCATAAAGCATCTATCAGTGGAATACTGCAGAACCAATTGTCCGCAGTAACGTTTCTGTTGGTCCCTGCAATGGGTTGTACTAATCGCAGTACAACATCCTTCGTGCTGTTAGATAGCTGGTACGAACCTTCTGGTTGAGTCCCAAGATACACCTCCATTTTTAGAGTATACCACGTCTTTGAATCGCATAAAGTTAAAATCTTCACGCCATATTTGGCAGGCTTACTTGGTATGTACTGGCGAAATGGACAGTTTCCCCTAAAAGCGACCAGTTGTTCATCTATAGTAGAGTACTCCCCAACAGAATAATACTTTATGCAATTTTTATCAAATATCTCAAAAATTTCTCGAAATCCTGCAAACTTATCTAGTTCTCGCCGTTCATTACGGTCGCGCACATCATCAAACCGGATACACCGCAGCAAAATATAAAACCGTCTTATGGACATGGTCGTATAAAATACCTCGGTTCCAAAACCACTTTGATCTCAGAGATCTAGAAGGTTTTGGTGGTTGGATCTTTGAGCCCCAGCTAAAATGAGCAGACCTAACATTGCCCTTACTTCAGTCTCGCCCGTATGTTTTGCATCAAACAGGCTTTGGTAATTGTCAACGATAGTGTCGATATAAATATTTATGTATTTAGTAATATTTTCAAAAATTTTATCACTAAGAAATAATTGCAAGCATTCAATAGGATTCTTCAATCCTCTAGCTTCACCTTTGGAGCCTGGCAAATGAACTATTATATTTTGTGCTCGTGTTCGTATATTTTTCTGGCCACTACCAAAGGCCGCCACTACATACTTTCCTCCATTTAGTCTTTTTATCTCGACCCATGTAGTAGGGCCCCTTATATTCTACAGGTGCGTCGTCAACATCTTCCTGTTCTGTTTCAGTACCACTACGTTCTTCAACGAAGTCCTCCTGTCCCTCCGACTCTTCCTCAATTTCTACATCTGAAGGAACGTCGGTCAGCAAAGCTTGCAAATAGGCCTGCTCTTGCTCATAGCTTTTAAAATTCCTACTATACATTTTGCAGAATTTCTTTTCACAACTAGAATGAAGTGAAAGTGAAAAAATAAAAATAAAACAAATTTCAACTTTAAAAATACCTAAGACATTCATTGGCAGGTGGGTTGTCGCGAGCACCCCAAAGCAGATAGCTGCACTTGTCCAACACGCTTGCACGCCGTGAATCGTACCTGGAAGGTACTGAAGAGGGCAACACGCTAAGCGTATAAGTTTTCAAGACTTGGATAATTTTATATGATGAATATATGATGAATTTTTATACCTGCCCACTTAAGGGTTAAATAATCTCTTAATATTTCTGTGGTAATGGAAAAGGGCGCCATCAAACTGAACTACATTCAGTGCCTAACATCTTTGGTAAAATCGGTGTACGATGGATTGCCTATTTGTTACATTCACGAGGACCGTCTTACGTGACCTACCCTGTATACTACTTCTTCTACTTCCAAACGTAACTAAATTTTTAGGCTGCAAACACTTTTTAGGGTGAAAACACATCCCAGTAAAACAAATTATGTTTCATTATTATTTGATATATCTGGTATTAAAGTTTGTTTACATTTTATACCTCGGTGGATGGTAAATACTGATTTTTACTTCTTGCTATAACATTACTCATCTACTTACAAAGTATTTATTTAATCTGAACCTCTGATACCGTACCCTTCGGTGTCGTGGTGCACTAAACTCGGAGTGATTATTTTTAGTCGCTTGTAGCAATGAAGAATACACGTACCCCTTTTATTGTTTAGTTTCTCTTTATAGTATAACCTCCAACATGTACAATACAAACGTATGTCTAGATTTTTTCTTTACGTCACGGCGACATCGGTTAAGTTGGTCCTGTACGGTGGCGAACGAAGCAGGTAGATGTGATTGACAGAAAGTTGCTGTTGGGATAGCGATTCGGGTTCCCAACAGCAGCGGTTCCCAACATGTTTTGATTTTATGACCAATATTTTTATTAATATTCAAATAGATAGCTTAAAACTGTTTTGGTATCGCTGGTGCAAAACAGTAGAAGGTCTCGAATTACAGCGAGCCGAGTTAACTTACTTCATACCACAGTCTGGACTTTGGACCCGACAAATAATAGTCACTTCTACTATATTCATACTAAATTGATTCATAATATGCTGCCTGCATCTCTCGCTTTTCCCGAGTTTAAGACGTAATGTACGTATAATGTTAGTGTTCTAGTTAGCAATTTTATTGAAAGGCGCAACACATTATTTTATTTTTTAAAGAATTCAACAAGTTCACTACCCAATCGTATGCATGTTTCTTTATTTTTTTATTTACGTGTCTTCAAAAACCTTTGCATATGACTCCTTTTAAACTTTCATCTCGCCTTTCAGACTATTTATTTCTTCTCGTATATTTCAACTACAGAGGAATAATTTTACGGGCGAGAATGTCAACTTCTCTTTCATTTGGAGTTGGAAATCATTGCACGAGTAATGACCAGGCGTTGGTACCTTCAGTCCTAAAATTTTTGAACCATTGACCAGTAGCTACCTACCATTAACATAACAAATTCTTCTTGGTTAAAAGAAGGCATCGAATTTAACAAATGTCAAATTCGAAAGAATAGAACAATTGGCATGTACCATCTTAAAAAATTAAAATAAAAAGGTATCTATTGGAAAATTCTTATCAACCACAGCAAACGTGACCTATGTTTCTATTTGAAATTTCAAAGTTGCTTTTCCGTACTTCCAGTTTTCTTCAGAAAATTCTAACATGCTAATACATTCTTTCCATATGCAGTGGTAATAAAAATATATTATCATCTTCACAGCTCATCGCGTTTCTAAAAAACAAGGGTGCGACTGGTGATCTGAAACACAAACATTTCAATCAACAGGAAACGTAATTTTATCATAACTAGAAACACCAGCAAACTACTTCGCTACACGTTCCTCTATTTCACATGTCTGAATCCAGTACTATTCAGCATTTGTATATGTAATTGCAGTTGAGAGAATTGCCTCGCTTCTTAATTGCGGTGTGCATTGTTGACATCAAGACGTATGGCATCGTCTACGAAGGGCGTCTACTTACAATTACACACAATTTCTTATTAACATACCTATATTGCTGTGTATATTTGAGATAATTCAAGTTTTTTAATTTAAATTTTAATTCCAAATATAAAAGAATTTCTATCAATTAGGTACTCTAAACATGCTTCACGAGGACTTGAAGGCGTGTTTGTAGACAAACAACCAAAATAAAGATGATACTGATAAAATAAGGTTCTATGTTATTCCTCTCATATCATCAGGACATTGCTCCTAGAAAATGTCGTTACGTAGCATGGGAAATAGGGAAACTTGTATCAGAATTATTATCGTTTTAAAATATTCCAATCACTTTATATTCGTATACATAATATAAAAGCAAGTATTTACAGTTACACATTACAGTAATTTACATTCAATATAATTTATGGACATATATAAAACATTAAATTTAGTACCCACAATTTTCACTTATTGCCTACAATTGCTGTACTGGTATTTAATATTCATATTGTCACGTTATAGGTTTCATAAAATAACCCGAAACGTGAAATCCAAACAAAAGGATAATTCAAACGAGGTTAAACAGTATTACATACGTTTGTACTACGACTACGTTTGTAAGTATAAATCCACTTATAGAAAATTAATTAAAAAAGCTAAAGTTGCTTATTATAAGAATAGAGTTACGTCAGCCTCGAATAAAAGTAGAGAAACTTGGAAGATCATTAATGAATTACGAGGAATTAATGAAAACGTTAATATTAAAAGTCTTCAAAATGAGATAACCCCCAATGATTTAAACTCTTATTTTTGTTCAGTCGCAGATAATATTACTTCTACAGTAACTCTAAATCCAAATCGGTCTTGTGCTGTATACATATATGTCCTGAAAATCATCTTTCATTTTATCTGTTGCCGACAAATATTTTGGAGGTGAAAGAAATAATATCTGAAATATTAAAAATAAGTCAGCAGCGGGAATAGCTAACATCTTTATTAAATTCATTGAAAATTTACCAATCGAATTTTTTGAGACTCTGGTTTCATTAATTAATGGCCGTTTCTCTTGTCGCTGTTTTTCTTAGTTATAGTAAATAAACGAAAAAAAACAGAAAATATTATTTTTATAAATGTTAAATTTGAATTTCATTTGTTGACAAAATCACTCATACAGTAGTTACTAAGCAACACCCGAAACGTCAGCCAATAGAATTCCATTTTTCGCGATAAACGCGGACCATCATTTTTTATCATTATAAAAATATACTAATAATACTAATAATAATAAAAGTATACTTGTTGGTAGGGTGTTGTTTACTAACAGTTTCACTGCTTATTTTTTTATTTTGTCTTGTAAAATGTAACTCGGCCTTGTAAAGCACTCAAACACAATACAAAACCGAAAAAACACTCGTCCTAACGCACTCGTTTTTTAAATGTATTGTGCTCTCGTGCTTGACCTAGCAACAATGTTTCGGGAACTATTACCGAAATTTTCTGATAAAAATCCAAGGTCTTGTTATACAGGGTGGTGTCTTGAGCAACGCAACATAGGGATTTCAATGGTAAATTCTTAATGTTTAATTATTGGCTCCCCTAATTATCTTAGAGCAAAAGTGTGTTGCGGTTTTTTGTAGAGAAAACAATTCTGCATCTGTTCATACTATTATTTACAATTTTCCATTTTCCGGAAGCGTAGAAATACAAGAAATTAAAATGGTCTTTTTAAACAAATCAGTGATGCCTTGGAATTATCTAAACAATCAACATTCGCATTTACATCTGTCATTACGGTTTGAAGTTTATAACCGATTATTAAAATCTATTATTTTTAAAATGTATTCAACGAAAGAAAATGTAGGAATGATAAAGTGCCTTGTTTAGCGTAAAATATGTTGCTATTACCTACTCGTTTTATTGCTTTAAAAATAAAAAATAAATGTAATGAGCAGAAATGTCAGTGCGTTTGTTTGATTTTATAATTCCATGGCATCGGTGATTTTTTTAAAAAGGCCATTTTTAATTTCTTCTATTTCTACGCTTCCGTGAAATGGAAAATTGTAAATAATAGTATGAAAAGATGCAGAATTTATTTCTCTACAAAAACCTACACTCACTTTTGCTCTAAAATAATTAGGGGAGCCAATAATTGAACATTAAGAATTTTCCATTGAAACTCCTATGTAGCGTCGCTCAAGTCACCGCCCGGTATATGAAAAATATCAAATCTGCATGTCATTCATTATTTTCTTAGGAATATAAGTAATTATTAAGTTCCACTGTCAATAGTAACCGATTCAACAAAATGTTATGAACCCTTACACAGCTTGTATCAATGGATGTAAAGCCTACTTACATTAGGTACAGGTAGCAGAAAAATGTCATTTACTCATTAGTGTAATTGCACGTATGACTACTCGTTTATTTTAGACACCCCACGTAGAATTTTGAACATCTTAGAAAGTAGTAACATCATCTAAATTGTCAGTCAAAGAACCGTTTGCAATTGCCAATACTTTCCAACAGGAAAGGAAAAGTATTACGTTTTGGGAGGTTCTAATTTACGAAATTAGTAAATATCATTGAAAATATATTAAGTAAATATTTCTAGTATATCAAACTGTACTAAAACTGTTGAGCCCAACATCCTAGGAAGTAAATGACTACGAGATTTGAAATGTGAAATAACGTAAAACGTATAGGATTGGGTTTGAGAGCACGCATACAGTATTACGAGAGATGAAAATATGAGAGTAAATATTTCAAAGGAATTGCTTTGTTTCGAATTCGGTTTTGTAATCCGAAAATATCTCTAGGGATGTTCAGATAAATGTGCAACACAAGCATTCGCATTTGGACGATTGGAATGTGAAACCAAAATGTGATTCAACAACGATGAAATTGAATATCAACCGTAGTATTTTCAGATAATTAGAGCATTGAAATCCAATCATAAAAAGTATTTATCTAATAGATTTATTTATGCATGATGATAATCATCGCTCTCTATAAAAATAAAAACTGTTTTAACAATACAAGATTGAAATAATCATTAACATAATGATGTAATGGCAAAACATGATTTACACATTCTATTTCAGGCAGTAAATTATATAATGTCTGTTACTGCTACTGATAAAAATACAAATAGTAAAAAGTTCGAGTATTATAGTGACGTAAATTTTTGAACTGCTTGAACTTAACAACATGAATGGGTGTGTAATGAAAATTCAACCATACAAAATAAATCGTAAATTCGTGAGATGGACAGTATAAGGTAATTTGTTACGCTCTGCGAATCTCAAAATTGGTATTAAAATTTGAATAGAGAATGACTGTCTTCCCCTCAGTAACGGTAAATATAAATATAGCACAAAAGATAAGACTGCTAGTATAAGATGTAGCTATCGTCCGAAAACGCAAATAAAGCTTCCATTACAAGAACCGAGCAAGCGAAAAATTGCTATTACTCCTCTCTTCCATCCAACGCACTGTTAACATAAGTGAAGAATGATTGCAGAACTAAGTTAAAATTCAAGCAATAAGTCTTCGACAAAATATTACTAAAACAGGAATCTAAATGACCGTGAAATTAACATTTTTATAATCATATTGGAAAGCCAGGGAAGGACTTTATGTTGGTATATTAATATTCTGAAGGACCATTTAGGTTGATATAAAAAGGAAAATGATATTGAAAATATTTGTCAGCAAGACACAAGTCACATAACAATTCAGGAATGAACCAGCAGGTAAAATAAAGTAGAAAAAGTCCTTCGACGTATGGATAAGCCAAATCCAAAATTTCTAAACGAATACTTTAATAATAATTTCACGGACGTATATCGTACAACATTTTATTTTATTATTTACATGGCAACGAAACCGTGTGAAATGAGCGTGTGCAAAACATTTCACACTCTAGACGATACAAAATAGTTGGCCACTTTGAAAATCGTCATTTATTTTATTAAAAACTAAATATTGAAACGTCAAATTGTAGCAAATGCAACGAAGTGCAGTACCTACTAGCGTGTTACTAGCCGAACTAACACTAACAGTGAAACTATGCACATACGTTCATAAATACTAAAATACATGTTACAGCTATTTTGGATTTTAGTGCATTGATACATACCTTTCTAGGTATCATACATAATAAATTCTTTAACTTACCAGCGTATTAAAGCGCATAAAGTTTAATAAAATATTAATATGATTTTCTTATTCTACACCATCTAATAAAAATAAACCATTATAATATCCCGTTTAGTGCATCTATGCACTGACATATTTGGTACAATTTCGCTAGCAGGTGTAAGCTAGTCGACGTTATTGAATAAATAAATTAATATTCCCTTAGAATCTCCAACTCAAAATCACTTTGTACCCCTTGTATAGAGCTATCGTTATTGCTTCGCTGTAAACGTGATTCCTATCTATACCATTGAAAAATATCAAAATTACAGTCGGGATGGAAGCCAATAAAGATCAGCTGCGTGCAGAATGTAAATGTTAACAGCTTTGCTCTATATTTAGTTTTTACAACACATGATGGATTGTTCAATTTGTATAAAAGTTGAGAGTTTATGACTTAATTTAACCCTAGGTGTATCGTATTTACCATAAAGACTGTGTTAAGTCTTTAACTAATACTAAGCGTTTCTAATGTAACAAAGTTTATTTACAATTATTTTATTTTTATAATTAGTTTATTTACAATTAAATTCAATACTTTATTTGCAATAAATTAATATACTTTGAGAAAGACTACTCATTGTTAGGCTTGTTTGATTGTGTAATGGGTTGAAGTCTACGTATACAGGACCTGGGTATCTCACTGCACTTAGGCTAGCCGTACTTAACACCCTAACTAAGAATTTTCCCACCAAGAAAATTTCCATCCCCCAAGACAGATTTTCAACGTGCCAAATTTTAAATTAACATAATCCTACTTCCTATCCGAGAAGATAGGCATACGTAAAATTCGTTGCGCATTAAACCCATGTTACAAGAATCAATCCTATTATTTGAATAAAATAAAATATATCTCTCTATACGCGTCTATGTTATTATTATTAATATTAGGTAATGTAAAAAACAGTCGAATTGATGCCAATATGCGGATGAAAAGCGATATTTCAGTCGGAAATCGGGCCGGATAATATATTGAAGTTAATGTTCTATTTCCGTGTCAAGTTTCCGTTGATTTGTAGTACCCAACATTCTTCACCTTAAAATGTTTATGAGTATAAAAAGCGTCGGAAAAAATTTGAAAAATGTTTCTCAAGTTCCCGAACTTGTTATTGTTGTGATATATTTGTTGCTATTTCATTCAATGTTGTATAATACTGGTATAATACAACTGTACCAACAATTTCAATTTATTTTTTCTAATATAGGTAACACATTTTTCCAAACAATTTCCAGAGAATGTCATCATCCACTGATATTCGGCATAAAACCCAAATGAACTCTGTTTACAATGAACGTAACGTTGTTGCTAATCAGGACAAGTTGATGTCTGGGGAATTACTGCGCGAGGATAAAAAACTAGTTTTGGTGAGGGACGCTTCTTTCGCTTCCCAGGTTGCGGGCTCCCATTCAATTATGGTTCTAATGAGACATTTGAACTTTTTTGTTTTTATTTACTTCAGATTAGTTAGTTTTATCTATTTCCTTATCTTATGTGATATTCGAAGTTGAAAACAACATTACAACATTGAATATCATCCAGACGGAGTTTCTTCGAGACCACTAATTAAATTAATAAAGTCAAAGGACTAATTTCTACATTACCCGTCTGAAATACAATTAGTCAGTGCAGGGCACGATGAATAATGTAATCTGTTTGATGAATTAAATTATTTACAGAAATGTATATACCATATGGCCGACTTTAATCTCAATAGACTAGTACATCGGTATAACTCAGATTTACTTCCTGATTTATGAGTTTTCACAAGATGTACTAAGTAATGTTAATTGATTTTTCCTGACTTTTTCTGTATGCGACTTGCTGCGATGTTTACATGATAACCTGATAGCAGTTGTTTTGATAACTTGTTAAAATATTTTAATGTGTATTTTCAACCATGCCTTAGGTTTTTAATTCACTTTTGATTTACCGGTATATAGGAAACAATTAAAATTATTTACTGCTATTCTGTAGCATTTGCCGCCACCAATTTAACTGAAACAACCAGTTGCCACCCTAATAATAATTAATCAAGCCGTACTTCAAAATACTCCCAATAAGCTTCAAAGATATTTTTGGCAATCATTTTTTGTTTTCTACCAAAATATGCCACCTAGAAACTAACACAAGTAAGTAAATAAATAAATAAATAAATAAATAAAGAAGTTTTCAAACATTTTCATTCTTTGAAACAAGAGATAACAAGCATGTTCGCAAATGTATTTCTAGTCGTATCCAACAGTTCATTAATTTAATTTGTCCTATGAAGTAAAATTTATTTGAAGTACTCTTTTAGAGAAAACACGACCGCACAGCAATTTAAATAAAAACAAAGTCTACTCCAGTAATGTCGAGTCGAAAACATTCAATGAACCATTTGTAATAGGCTCACGTTCAAGTGTAACAAAACGAATACTATTTTCCATCAGTTAATGGACAATTCCTGTATCTTTCCGATGGAATCCCAATTTACAGGCGGCCGTGAATCTCTATTAAATGCCAATTTACAACCCTTTTCTTTGGCGAATTCCAATTGTATTCAGTCTTCACTGCCGTGTATCTTAATTTCCGTAAATACCTTGAATTTAAAAAAACATTAACTAAAAACATGTTCTGTTCGTTGCCTAGTGAAAAATATCGGCATAGTGCGGAAATTTATACAATTATTTACTTCTTATTGCACACACAGATTTAAAATTGTAATAATGAATCGTCACAACAACAAAATTCAATCACACTAATGATTTGCAATGGTTATTATTATTTACTGAATAACTGATGGTACTGCGAATGTTTTATTACGAAATTTTATCAACTAAACGATTTAACGCAAAAAGGTGCCGTTAATTTTACTTAATTGCCATGTAGAGTTTTAAAAGTGATTTATTGGTTATGGAAATACGTTTATCCTTAATCAATTTAATTATCCGTTTAATGAAAGAATTCCAGTTTCAAGCTCTAGTGAAGTATTTTTTGCAATAAAAATAATACGTATCGACAATGAACAGTAGGTAAGAATTTCATACAGTACCTATAAATATAAAATTTGTATAGGTACCATAGCAACATACATCGGGAAATGTAACATTGGGGTGCATTAAAGGCACAATTCATAGGATATTAGATTATTTTTTGTCGAATACAGTTTCATTGTTCAATTTAAAAATTATTACAAACTGCAGGGATCTCCTGCATCTGCACAATTTATGTTGAACTCAGCGAATATTGTATTGGTAGTTGCATCTTGCGATAAATCAATAATAGCCGCTTAGAGAATGATCTCGATACATTTCTCGGTTCATCCAGAATATAGGATGTAAAACTTCTCTTTTATAATCAGATTCTTGAAATTAGTAAAATTGCATTCTATTGCTAGAAAATAAATTGTAGATTCTAGAGAGTTTTTCTACGACTGTTAAGAAACTATACTTTTTTAACTTTTTGTGCATAAAACATGGATTCATAGTGACAGTTAAAAAAAGTAAAATCTATGAAAAAAGCATAAAGTCCGTTTAAAGATCCACCAACCTTGCAATTTCTCTCGAAGGTAGGTTTGGCAACGCTGCTGGGGATATTTTTTAGAGTAGGGTTACGATTAATTAGACTAATGGTTAACTTTTGAAAAGTGCTTTTTACAAGAAGCATTTTCACATATTTTGTTAAATATTATTAATTTATTTGAATATGCTGAATTTATGTAAATTCGCACGACGGTTTATCAATCCCTAGTTAAGTTCTTGTTTAGCTAACCAACGGTCAACTGTCACGGATACGATTCTTGTAACAATTCGTATCCAAGAGAATTGATCGTTGATTAACTTGACGTACATATGTATAAGTTCAAACAGAACGTTAAACTTTATTAAATAATTTCGCATTACAGTTTTTTTGGAATAACGTGTTGGGTGTTTATCACAACGCACAGAATATGGGGCATTGTCACAAATCATATCAGTTTTAAAACCATCCTATGGGAGAGCTACAATTAATTGATTCTGTATCCACTATTTTAATAGCTGACTACTATTCATCGTTTTGTGATAATGTCGATCAATGTTTCTGGATCTTAAAACCAAACTACATCCATCAAGGAAACCATCAGAACATCCAGCATGGAGCATGGTTTAATCAATAAAAATAGATCTTATATTGGAGTAATATTATTTATATATTAAACAAGATTTTAAAAATTTAAATTTGAAATGTAGCAATGGGCACGTATAAATTGGCAGAACATTTTGATTGACGTTTGAGTCAATGTTGCCATATAATTATAAAGTATGATTAAAAATGATTTTCATCTAGTATGGCTATATGAAAGAAGAAATTTATGCCATTAAGATTGACTGACATGCAAATCTGACAGTTGACATTAAATATTTTGACGTAACAATATACAGGGTGTCCCAAAAATGGCGTAAAATATTTATGGGATGTTTTATATTGTGACTGACAAGGGAGTAAGGGAAAAGCAATACAACAATTGTACCTGCCGTATTTTTCTAGTTATTAACCAAAAACGATGTGCACAATCTGGCACATGCACATTTTATAACTTGCTAGGAATCATATTTATTTTCAACGATTGGTTTTTAAATGGAGCACAATGTTGCCAAACTCATTTTCGATGTAAACATTGTCTTCAGTAATAATTTAATAATTTGTAATTACGTGCTTTTTGCAATTTTTTAAATTTGGAAACAATAAAGGACATTATTTTCTACAAATAGAGTACCTTTAGCCAGCTTCGTTTCCAATTTTTAAAAAGTTACAGGTGTTAACTTTACATCTTCATATTTTCCAAATTTGAGCAAATGATTATTTTTACATTATACTATATATATTTTGAGCCATTTTTGTAGCACCTTCTATACTAGTCATACTATAATGAACATAATTTTTTATCATACAACAGAAGTTACTAAAAATGTATTTTTTTGTTTTACCAACTTAAAGCAACAGGTGGTGACTGTTAAAAAGAACGGATTTTGTAGCATGTCACTCTGGTGTTATACCAACACAAAATTTATTGAAATTGTTGGTATAAGAAATGTCAAATTTTAGATTTGTGTTTTGATGTTTATGTAAGTTAATACTGAAATTTATTTATTTAAATATGGAAATAAAGGAAATTTCTAATAATTACAGATAGTCTTATAAACAACATTTTTCGATAGACTCCTGCTGCAACACTCCATTCGTGCAAAAAGTAGTATGTTACACATTTGTTGTATAAATAACAATTATTTATACTGTATGAGTCACTTTACAGGCCTCCTTGTATCGCATGTATAATGAACATACAGAGGGTTTGATATTTAATTTGAAACAAAATAAACGAAAAACAAAATAGTTTAATAGGGAACGGAACAATGTTCGAATCGACCCGACCGATCCCTTTCAGCGCGGACACAAGCTTGGCAGCGTATAACAAATGTATTGTAAATTTATCTGAAGTCTTGTTTTTAATATTAACTGTTGCATTCATTATTATTAGTCATATGTCCATATTTATCATTGCGGAATTGCATAGTGACTAAATTAACTAATTTCAGTTAAGCAAGTGAATTTACTTAGGGCCGGTATACAATTATTACAATTCTTAAAAACAATCGTATCCATGACGATTGATCGTGGTTGAGCCAACCGTCGCGTCGGTCGGTCAACTAGACTTTATAAAACCGGCCCTTATTATATTGTTGGATAATAGAGGGAGTAGCAACTACTAAGGTTAGAAGGTTCCCCATTTTCTGTACTTTAAACAAAACAAAAGATTTCTTTTGTGGGCACGTATCATTCTTCTTTTAATTAAGATCCTGTCTGAAGTCTAAATTAGGACCCTACTTTGTTGATTATGTGTTTGGATTCTTGTGATGTGCTTGTACATTACAATATTAAAGTTCTCAAACATCTGGTTACCGATTAATAAGTGATTCCTGTGGTAACGTGATGCTAACTTTGGTCGACAGGTATGGGACGATACTATACGTGTTTTCATTGATTATTATTTTCTGTATGGGACGGTTTTGAATTCTTAATCAATCTAACTAAAAAATTACTGTAACTAAGGTAATATTATATTACTAATTTCTTTTCGCACTAGTGTGAAATGTAAAGTGATTTTCGGACTTGTACGTCAAAGTGATGTTTTTCAAGTTGAAATATGACTTTTCGATCGCGAGTTAGAATCTACTTTTGGTCTCTAATCTTTCTTACCGTTGGTATTGGAATACTTTATACCTCTGGCTCGTGGATGCGCAGTTGTAAAGAAGAGAAAGAACACAACTACCGGCCGTCTCGCTGGCTATTTAAATATTTCAGTTGTTGTCTCTTGCCCATCTACGCAATGCGCAAGCCATCTAATTTCTGTTCAACTGTAGTACTATATGAATCGACTAAGCATGCCACCAGGCACCAATGTGTTTCTAAATTTCGTGTGTTATTTGGTATTACCATATAATAAATGTATTAATTAGAAAGAGACGGAAAGAGAAAATATAAGTTGTATTACATCAGTATTGCATAGCCCATGTTATCATCAGAGATGGGCAATGGCAAATACGATGAGTGAACAAGAAATGTTATTTGTTAAATATACCTATAATAGAAAAATTTGAGCATTTGATGATCAAATTAACATATAGGGTCATTATTACATACTTTAGCAAAATGCATTTATTACCTTCATCACGTTATCCTATTATATTTCAACAATGAATTTAATACTGTTTGGTTGTACGCGACGTTAGAATGACAGTAACAATTAACAATGTGACAGACTAAATGCCAATAGTAAAATATTTTGGTTTCCTATGACCTCTTTTATTGACAATCATTACCAATCACTCGTTTTAAAGCTCATTCAAATTCACTGAAGCGCTTTATTGAATTAGTTACAAAAAAGATCATTAGGTCCAATTGTGACTGAACACGAAATCATTGTATATTAACACTAGACTTTATTAAATTGCAAAAAATTCCATAATGACTGTAGTAATCTTGTGCTTGAATTACTATTAATGCAACTGTAGTTTCAATGTTTTCGGAATTACAAAATGTTGAAAAATGAAAGACGGTTCAAATCTCACTATTTGAAAACTATATGAACTAAACAATTGGCATACAGCAATGGTTATAATACTACACACAATACACACAAATTAGCCATTCAAAAAATTTATTCTATTAATAATTCTAATAAAACATTAAAATACGTTTCAATTCCATATTTTGGTAATATTTCAGAAAAGATTGCTAAAATTATAAATAATACAAATAAATGTACCTAAAGTCATTTTCAAAACAAATAAAAATGTTCTAAAATATACACTCTTTTCAATGCTAAACACAAAACTAACGATTCGCTAAAATTAGGTATTTATAAATTAAATTGTTCACATTGTAATTCAGTCTATATAGGTCAAACAATTAGAAACTTCAGTATTAGGGAAAAAGAACATATACCTTGTTATAAATAATATACACATAAGGGTAATTCTTCATAAAACGTCAATTTCGGAATTTGTAATTTTCAATTTTTAATTCTTTATAAAACTCAACAAAAATGGGTTTGAGAATAATTTAGCTTATAACAATATTGGTATGGGGCGTGGTCAAGCTTAATTATTGTTTATAATATCCCCTTAAAATTTACAAAATGATAACTGAAATGACGAAACTATAACGGAGATGACAAAAATAAACGAAATTTTTATTAATTTCAATATTTTAACACGTTTAAAGTTTAAACGAAAGAACACTACTGAAACATAATAACACATACCTACCTAGCCTCTACCTGTAGTACCTATAGAAGAAAAGAGAACTAACTTCCTGTTCAATCAGCTTCGTTATTACGTGTCATCTTGTTGTTGAAGAACATGTGTGATTTTTCTTGATACTTCCTTTATAAATTGATATTAGCTAAAGTGATTGCGTATCAAGTGACAGTATTCCGAGAAAAACAGAAAGACCTAAAAATGATAATAAATATTTCTAATTTTTTTACCTTAAAAAATGATCACCGAGTTGACCATTGTGCTTGACCAACAAGGATTTTGTACACTAGCACCGCACTTCTGATGACATACTAAACCAAACAACAACCCTTTCGTCAAACAGGCGTACACTACGCTGTATTATCTTTTTTCAGACACAAAAGAAATGAGAGTCTGAGCCCGCTAACGTGTATTTTTGTAAACTGTTGTTTTGATAACGGAGTTGATTTTAAAGTAAAGGACAGACGTTTTAGTATCAGCAAAATAAAAAATATTTTTTCTATAGCAGATGTTAAAGTGTGCTTTGTTCGACTAAAATTAGTTGATCAAGTATTACTTTAACCACAAGGGTAGATAAAGTAACACTTTAACCGCAAGGAGAGATAAAGTAATTTAATTTTCTGGAAACTCCATGGAAACCGAATGGAAACCTGTGCTACTGAGATTTTCGGGTTTAATATAATCTAATTTTAAATTGTTTTTTTTTACAAATTTTTCTTTTTTTTTTAAATCTGCTATAGAAAAAAATAGAATTTTATACCGAACGATAAAATTTAATTATCGACTCGAGAAAATTAATTCACTCGCGATTTCATCGCTCGTGAATTAACACTTTCCGCTTGTCGATAAAATATAATTTTATATATATAATTAATTTTCGCGAGTCGATAATTAAATTTTATCGTCGTGTATAAAATTCTATTTTTTTCTATAGCAGATGTTAAAAAAATAAGAAAAATTTGTAAAAAAAACAATTTAAAATTAGATTATATTAAACCCGAAAATCTCAGTAGCAAAGGTTTCCATTCGGTTACCATGGAGTTTCCAGAAAATTAAACTACTTTATCTATCCTTGCGGTTAAAGTGTTACTTTATCTACCCTTGCGGTTAAAGTAATACTTGATCAACTATTTTTAGTCGAACAAAGCACACTTTAACATCTGCTATAGAAAAAATAACTATTTTTTTGTTTTAGTAAATATGGAAATCCATTTATATTTAGAACCTATTCAATAACCTAGCGTCACCATAGTTACCACCAACTTAGTAGTGAAAAAATGGGATTTACTTCAATATTTTGAACATTTTTCATTACTACCCAAACTTCACTTTAATTAATAAATTTAATAAAGTGGTAATTTTTGTCTGACCGACGCATTTTGTTTGAGGAATACGAATTAATTAAATGTAATTTATTGAAATCATGGGATATTTATCTCACATTATCAACTAACAAAACTGCAGCACAGCATAGCAGAAAAATAATAATTAATATCTCAAGATATTACATAACACACCAAAACTTCGAAAATTTTATAATTCTAGTAAAAGCTTTTCAATTTATTAAATTTCAGCACAAATGTAGCGCAACAATCACTTATGAAGTTACATTATTACACAGGAACCAATTTTTCAAGAGCATTGTACTTAAAACTGATTACTCTAAACATCGGCTTCTGTTCAAATTCCATTAACCATAATCGAGTTATGTTTTCCCTGTGTGTACAATTATGTTTGTTATGCTACTGTAACCGCGATTTCGGTAGGCAATTAACTAATTATAGTACTAATAATATCTTGAGGGTGAATACCCCAGTTTTTTTAACCAATTCTTTATCAGTCCCCCTATGTTGTCACAGTTACATAGTTATAATACATATTCTTAATTTAACGCCCTTTTGTAAGTTATTATTTCAGTTTAGTAATTACGAAATATTTTGTTTCATCTTTGGAAATTTGAAAATAATACATTACCTAAGGTCTAAATGTTAGTTTAAATTCTGTTATTTATTTAATAATCTATGAAGTGATAAAAACAACATCTCTCTGCCAAGCTATTTACATTTTACAAAATATTTACTGCACCCACCCCAATAAATTTAGTAAACTCGATTAAAATTTGAAAACCGTTCAATTAACTTTAATACCTGTTGGTAATTTACCTGCTTAATGAGATTCTGATGGCTTATTCTTGTCAGATCTGTCGTCTCAGGAACCAAGAAATGCTTTTCATTATCTAAAATTCAGTCTAATTTGAGTTTAAGTTCGAAATTAAATTAGTTAGAAATGCTATTAATTAAAATATGGAAGCAAACAAATAGATCTGCAGAATTCCCAATTGTAATTAGGCGACTTGGAGTAACTTACGGAAACTTGCTGGAATTAAAAATTCAAGGCGTGTTTCAAATCCCATCTGTTGTCAGGAGCGGCCAGTGTTACTAGTTTCCTGTTTCCTTGTCTTGATGTTCTAACTTCTCCTAGCGACTGTTGAAATAATCCGGTGGGATCGCTTTTGTTTAGTTGGCTTTGAGTTTAACACAGACCGCAGTATTTAGTTGGAGATTTGGATTTGTCAGAAGCCTTTTCAACTTGGTGGATGTTATGTTACCATCTCGACATACCCTTCAAGTTAGCATAATCATACCACGTTTTGGTGGATCAAACAGGCCCTATAAACCATTAGATAGGAAAACAAATTTACTATACGTTCAATTTTAGTAAATCTACAAAGCATTGAAGCGAGAAGTTCAATGGGAAAGTTTGAAATCGAGGTAGTATTTAAAATTGGGAACCGCCATGAAAAAGTTAAAAATACTGAACTTCCTAAGCAAGGTAGATGGAAGTAGGTATAAGTTTCAACGAATATCCGTCGAATCCTGAAATCCTAATTTATTTTCAGAGGACGAAAGGCGCCCAACTTTTTAATAGAGTAAATTATTGTTAAACACACAATAATATGTTTCAAATTTATTCAATCCATTTATTTATGCTTTAACTTCGATATTAATATATCTAATAGCAAAGTTTTAAAATGCACACCGAACAGTTTAGCTCACATACATAATTACCATGAAACTTTGAATGTACGTACTTTCCTTTGTCGCAGGAGTCTGCTTGCTAATCAAGGCAATCTCAAAGGCAGGATTTCTGAACTCTATCGTGCTGACCAAGCTTGTGGCTTTGTCCTCTACTTGCTCGTCATTATCATAGCCCATGCTTGTTAACTTTGCACACGTTCATGGAAACTAAACATGTATACAATAGACTTTTATTGAATTACCCAATGGAGAAGAGATAATAGAGGTGAATATAGGTAATTTCTATTTATATCACAATATAATCAAGTCAAGAACGACATGAAGTCAAGAATAATTCCATGGGTATATAACTTTACACCAATATATATTTACTGAAAATAAATTTTGGCTAAAGCACCCTTCTATCCGGGTTCTAGTTGACAATTATTTTTATTATTGTCTTAAGGTTGGTGCATTTTACATTAAGGAATGCCGGAGGATTTCCGTCAAAAATCCACCATGAATTAGAATATTTTCTAAAGAATGTAGATGTTCTTAACTTCTGATTTTGTTATTTAGAAGAGCAAACTGGTATTGGGTGTTTCTATAGTATACTATAAGGTTATAGTTATAGCTTTATTATAGAACAATTAAAATTATTTATTGTAAGATTTTTATAAATGTGGAATGAATTTTAGGGATAACTTCTTCTCAAATAGTTGTCATTGAGATGTTGACTAGAAAAAAAAGTGGAGGTGCAAACCTCCCCTGGACTTTCCCATACTAAAAATAAACATTCGTTTTTGGTATTCAACAGTATAGTTCGCCACAACCGATAAACTAAACTTGAAAATTAACACAAGTGCCGATTGTGTTCATCTGCGCATGTGTGATTATTTATATTCATAGGCTGCTAGGATTAGCCGGCGACAAGGAAATCCCGTCCCGCGCATGGTCACTTGAACATATCGGCACATAAATTTCACCCTACTCTGTTTTAAAGTTCAAAATTCACTAGTTTCTCATCAACCATATTTTTTAGCCATATGAATATATTATACTATATGATAGACAATTAAATTCTGCATTCAATTATATAATAATATACAGGGTGTTTCATTTAAAATAACAAAGTTGCTTATTGTACTGTGGAAAGCAAACGCCCTGTATACGTGATATACATGTAAGAAAATGCAGAATTATAGACTAAATAACTTTTATATTTAAACTTCTTTCATATTTGGACTAATAAAGGTGCTATAGCAGCATCAATTTCCGATTTTCAAAATCTCGTAGAGGGCGCCACAGTGGAATTCTGGCATTCATCAAAAAACAAAAATTTAGCTAATACCAAGCTGCATACGTATAGAAAATTTAAACAAATTCCTTAGACCAGTTTTTTTGTAATAATTTTTCAAAAATTTCAAAATTTTTGGAACAGCGGCGTTGCGACCGGTTTTGGATTTAGTGAATAATTTTTTTTCCTGGTGTAGTACAGCCAAAGGGCTTTCAAACAAGTTGTTGCGGAACCTGATCAGATAATTGGTTTTTGAGTTATGCGGCGTTAAAGTCGAAATTTTGAAAAATTCATAGCGACCGCCATTTTGAAGTTAGAGAGTCCGGTAAAAAACTGTTTTCCTTGAATTATGCCCTTCTTTCATATCCCCTACTCAGATTTTCAAAATTCTGCTTCTGAAAAAAATGATACCAAAAAAACATGTCTAACTTCCGCTTCCGGTTTCGGATTTTTTTGAAAAGCTTATTTTGTCGGTGAATTTTCGATATACCCCTTCATTTAAAATTTCATCAAAATCGGTTCTCTAGTTTTTGAGTTAGAGGCGTTACATACACACATACACACACCCATACACATACACACACAGACAGACATTTTTTCTAGACCACTTTTTTGGGTTACTGGGGACCCAAAACACGTATTTCCGCGACAATTTGACACACCCTAAACTGACCAATCCGGTTGCGTTTTAGCGACTTGATAAGCCAATCAGCGCCCTCCAAATTTGTATATTCTCGGATATTTAGGACTAGTACAAAATTTCAGCGATAATTTTTCTGTCAAAAAAAAACTGCTTCCAAACCGAGGTGTGAGATTTCAAAGTATTCTTGGGCGTTTTACCTTCTACAGCTTCATTTATCTCTTCAAGTGTACTCTAGTCAAACCATTTTGCTTCCATTTTACCATAAATGTCACAAACCATACACAAAATACGTAGAAAGAAACATTAAATTTCATACAATTCTTGGGCGTTTTACCTTCTACAGCTTCCTCTATATCTTCAAGCGTACTCTGTTGAACCCGTTTTGCTTCCATTTTGCCGACAATATCACAAAGTATGCACAACATACGTAGGTAGAAAGAAAAATTAAATTTGACTTTTGTCTGGTTTGTATATAAAACCATGGTTACGAAGAAAATTATTATTATAATCTGATTTGAAACTATAAAAATTTAAATTTGGTTCGTCAAATTGTCCTCCGAATACTACTCGTAACTACGAAATAATCCTGCAATTTTTGGACAGTACGTATTCGTACTTGATGCAGGATAATTCGCTATTCGTCCTTCGGACTCATAGCGAATTATCGCGCATCAAGTACTCTTACATACTGTCCAAAAATTGTCGGATATTTCGTAGTTACTAGTAGTATTATATATGAAAATCTCGACTTCGAAAATTTTCATGATACAATACTTCCCTATACCAGTAGTGGTATGGGAAAGTAAACTATATCAGTAGTGGTATGGGAAAGTAAAAAAGATTAATCATTTCCTTTCTCGATGACAATAACCTTACATGGATGGTTCCTGTCGATATGTTATCAAGTGATACGTTAATTAGTAACATGCAGTTTGTCAAGTTTTTGGTATTTTTACTCAAGTTTTTCAGCATCCATGGTGTTAGAAAATCGTCTCATTGTGCTTGTGAGTAGGAAATGTTGGTTGGATATTTATTTCTGGCAAAAAGTTTTATGTCGCAGCGCTCAAGGCGCGCGATTAGATCGGAAACTTCGTATGCACAAGGTGTGTTCGATTCTCTCACCGGAAGCGATACATACTACTATATTAATTGCAAAAAAGCTATTCAGGCACTAAACAAAAACATCAGCCCAAACATGTGTACTATTATAAGAAAGATTTTTTGTTCTCACTTTGAAACAAAATTATAAAGGAGTACTTATAATAATATACAGTTAAAAATAATTTTGTATTAAAAATTGCAAAAAAAACTTTTCGAAATTAGATAATGTAGAGTGAGAATTGCATAAGAGGGTAATAAAGTCAAAAACTTGTGTAGGTATTATGAGCTGCTGCAACTGTAAAAAGAGGATTATAATTTGCATTACAAACCGCTCTTGGAAGTGTTTCACCCTAACTCCCTTTTTATATCAGATTTTTCTTTTTCTTTAAAAATGTTTTACAGTTTATAAAGAAAGTTTTAATAATTTTAATTAAAATCTCCTCATATTTAATATAAAATTTGCAAACAAAATTCTAATAACATTTACTTTAAAAGCTGTATGAGAAACCAATGGTAATTAACCTTGTAATTAATTCTGTTTTAACGTAAATTTCAAATCAGTATAATTGTTAATGAATTTATTAAGTCTTACACGTCTTTAAGATTCCATAACTACCTGTTATAATATTCGCAACAAGTTGATGCCATACAAATTGTGAATACATATCCATATATTATGTAATAAATATTTTTATAAAAGCAACGTTTCATAAGCTTCAGGTTAGTAATATTTATCAAATAAGTAACCTTAGTAGCTAAATAAATACCAGTTGATTAAAGAAAGGTAGTATAAACATTTTATTTGTCAACGAAAATTGAAAACTCCGGGTCGTATACTTAATTGTTTGTTTTAACTTATTGTTGGAAATAATAATACACAACAAAACACTCACTGCGATTCTGTTTATGGTTAAAATTGAATTAAATTATAATTTTTGGTGCAATATTAGACAGTTATAACTAAACTAAAACTGAATACCTGCGTATTCAGTTTTAGTTTAGTTATGACTGTCTAATATAATTTCAACAACCCAAAGAATAAAACAATAGGCGAACTTAACACTTGGTTTTCGGATTATAAAATTATTTTCAAGCCCTTCCAGTGTGTATCAGGAATTTCATATTTTTATCTTTGGTATACTGTTTTGTTTTATTTTTTTAAGTTCGCCAAATTTAGATGACTTTTCATAGTATAAATGATTTTTCCGATTGATATCAATTAGTCTCTTGCTGCTCTGTAGCGATTTATCCCCCCGTAAGCGCCATTGCAACATATTTTTCTGCAAGCAACTCGAAATTATGACCAGTATCTAGCGTATTTATTATTACTAAAAAAAAGACTTCACTATAGTGTTCAGATGTCGTAACATTAGCTTTGTTCGCGGAGACGATCCGTGACTAGTTCGTAACCTGTAAGAGATAATTTATCCTAAACCCTTATGCGCATGTGCGATTCGAAACCGATCAGGAACTGTCATATATCCGCGAACGTGCTTACTGGTCCAGAACATCTATGAGAACATCCGCGAAGTGTTCAAGATCTTCGTCACTTGAACTAAAATGATCACTCATCTAAAAAACCGTTATAATATTAATAAATTGCCACAAAAGGAAATACTATTATAGGATATTTTAAAAATCAGAATAAATAATAATATTGATAATTAATTACACGCATAGTATCGCGTTTAAAACCTACCTTTATGAAATTTGCGCAGAAGATGAAACGATATATGAAACTGTGAAACGTATTCGTAGTAAAACCAAAGCACGCGAATTTAAAGTCAATTTCTAAGTAAATTTCACATTGCGATTGCGCGGACAAATAATTCATGCTATAATCCTAGGATCGTTTTGACTGATTCTGGATCGGCCATGAACTTGTTCCGCCGTCACCGCGAACAACTAATTTATTGTCATAATCCAGGATTATTCGCTCCGCGAACACCAACAATCACGGAGCGCATGCGCAATTGTCAAGAACTAGTCCCGGATCGTCTCCGCGAACAAAGCTATTATCCCATACTAATGGAATTAAAACTGAACTTGGTTATGCAATACCTATTATATACCTATCTACTTTATTTCATTGTTGTTGCTTTGAATACTGAATACATTTGCATATTGTCTACAAAGCGTTCATTAAAAATACAAAAGTTATAATACATTGAAAACCGTGTGTGAAATTCTCTACAAGCGTTTTTATTCCGCTTTAACAGCATTGATTTGTTTTTAATAATAGTCCTGTATAAATATGCCATCGAATGTTTGAAATATATTAAACTTCAGTAATTACTAAAACTTTGTCAGTTAGTACCATACCAATAATCGTTGCTGAAGATTTAAGCTTGAGCTTTTGTTTAAGCCACAACTGAAATATCGACCCTGGCACTACCTTCCTCTCCACAACGACACTTTAATCCAAGAGACATGTAAATCATGGCCAATGTGATTGTGTCTGACTTAGCTTATTTAGCTGCAGTAGCAGGCAGCTTCGTAAACAAAGCTTAACAACTACATTGACAAATCAAATTTAATTGACACATTCAAGGGCGGCAAATGCATGGATGCAAGGGGTCAGTTGGAGCCAAAGAAAAATTTCATGGGGTGCTATGCACCACGCGTAATACATTTGCCGAAAACCAAAATTAATTCAAAATGGGATTGTTTGCAAAGCGACAAAAATTTAAGACCATTAAATACGATTTTTTTCTGATTTCAAAAATGTACAGGTTTTCTTTCACTATTATACAGGGTGATAATAATTTGATGCCTGTATGGGTAAGTTTGATATTGTAAAACTCCAACATTGGGTAGAAGTACAAGGCATATGTAACGCCGTTGTCGTTTCTGGTCAAACTTTCTGAATTCATATGAAAACTGTCTTATCTTAAACTGAAAATTAAAGAGTTTTTCAGATTTTTGGAATTATTGCGGAAAGTTGGCAACATTGATGGAAAACGAAAACGTCGTTAGATTTATACCTTGTAATTCTGCCCAACTTTGCTAATTTAACCGACTCTAGGGTCTATTCTGTAAGCAACTGTTAAAATTTAACGTGGCGTTAAAATTGTAACCAATCGCTAAGCATAATTATGACAGCTAAAACTACCATTTAACCAATCAACGCCAAGGGTTTAAATTTAGCGGTTGGTTTCAATTTTAAAGCCACGTTAAATTTTAACAGTTGTTTACAGAATAGACCCTTCTGTAAGTCTTGCGACAACAAAGTTACCCATATAACGTGGGTAGATTATTGTCACTCTGTATATTATACTATACAGGGTGTTTCTTAAATGGCGGACACGGAGAGCACTACGCGATTCTCATCTTAAAACTGAGTTGACAAAGTATAGACGATTTTGTCCTAATGTATTTAGTTTCCGAGTTATTCGCATTTTAAAAATTTTAAATTTGACAACATTGCGCATGCTTGCACGGACTTTGTTTTAAACGTTTGGTGTTTTAATAAGGCAGTATGAACAAGTTTCCTAGGTAATAACCTCATAGGTACAATGCACTGTTGCAACATATTGAAAAAAATTTTAACAACAGATATATTTATCAGAAAGAATGTCTTCGGAGGAAGGAATACAACGTATAAAAAATTCCAAATTTATTAAGATTTAATATTTGATTGATGAACAATGTGGAACGGTTAAAATTTACCCGTTTTTCCAAAGCATAAAGGAATTGAATCTCAATCTTTGACTGAGAATAACTCTGAAACTAGCGAAGAACGGGCATTATTGTATTATATTTTTCCAATTGGTATCTGGAGGGGAATGTAGTACTGTGCTCCGTGTCCGCGATTTAAGAAACACCCTGTATATTGCAGTCGAAGTTTAAATATGTTTGTCTTCTATTTGTTCCTTTAAATTAACTGTCCACACATTAACTGAAATATATTATTATAACCTGCAATATCAGGGCTTGTTTTTGTTTAACCAACAATTGATTGCCTTACCAAAACAAGAACTTTTTCAAAATTTTAGCAAAACAATTTGCAGTTCATTCGAATGGATTAGGTACTCACCACGTTGTGAATACGTATCTAACGGAATAACTATAACATTTTTGCAGCAACAGTTTTCTATGCCCTGTCAAATTATAAACTATAGTAACCGCAAACTAATAAATATTTTACTTCGCTTTGATAAAGGTAAACGCATCGAGTTTAATTCTCGCCAACCGCGATCCGCAGTTTATGACTTTTTTAATGTCAATGTTGAATGGGGACTAATACCCCACATCAGTCGATATATGCAATAATAACAAAATAATGGCAATCATATGAAATTTATACAGTTTATTGGATTTTATAGTTGCTTTTTTATAGTAACTGAAATTACACGATCCATTTTAGGACTTTGTATTGTTGTTTGATAAAACTGTATGTAAGATACGTCAAAGTAGATAATAAGATTTGATATGTATTAAGAAAGCTTTTCTTCGGTTTTTGAACTAGCTTATCGGTAAATTATTCCAGAGATATAAACACTCTGCTACCGCATATCAACATTGACAGTCTCTTGTTGCATCACAAAACTGGTAAATGCAATCTAAAACACACAATAATCATCGCATGTATTGAAAAGCGTATAAAGGGTGTATAAAAGTCGAATGGTCATTGATATTGTCGTCGTGAGAAACTTCACGTGTACACTACGTCAAAGTGCAAACCACTGTCAGTAATTTAACCCTTTTACCAATTAAAACATTAATTGTTGTCATTGCCCTATAGTCGCACATGAAAAACACAAATAGTGTTTATCTCCAAACGTCATAAAAGTGGCATTTAAATGACAGACTGTTGGTAGTATAAGTTTCACTTATATGCTTAGGCAGATAAAGTATTTATATGCCTACGAATTTAACTTTTATGGTGGGTTGCTACGGTAATATCTAGAAAGTGTCTATCAGGCAATGCGATTTTCGTATAAGTGTAATGTTTCCCGAAATAACCTTGTTAATTAGATGTTTATTTTTGTATTATAATTTTACACGTTTGGAGATAAAATTACATATATTATTCGGAGTATAAGCGCTTTATGTGCTTCGGCTGATTTGGCTGCCTCACTACGATCGGCAGTCAACCAGCCTCAGCACATAAAGCTTTGCTTATACTCCTAATAATATAATATACTATTATTACATTGGGAGATAAACTAAATAAAATAGAAATATGTATAAAACAAATAAATCGTGTTATTTCCAGTTTAAATCGATATTTTAATAATTAACTGTTTTATAATTAACAGATATAACAAAATCTGTAATAATATTCCACCAATTATTTATATAAAACGTAGTCAGTAGCCCAGTACAATATCGGCCTTCTGTTTCTACAATTACATCTCCATGTATGAAAATGTTTCATAATAATTAACAGAAAATATTATTTTATGAAATATTTTTAATCAGAATTTATGCAGTTGTATTTTGCTGATTTATAACTCTGTTAATTAATATTGTTCATAAACGAAATGAAAGCACATATTACAGAGCCTCTGTTCTGCATTTATAGTATTGGAAATTCAGAATTCGGTAGTAGGTACATCGTACATGTAAGTTTGAGACAGGTTATGAAACGGATTTTCTGCTTATATTAGTAATAGACTAATTATGTAGGTATTCTAATAAATCTCCTATTAATTTAATTGACAAGGGTGATTCCTGGCGCAATTGAGTTATACAATTAAATTAGAATGCGAAGAGGAATTTATTATTATTATTATTATTTCCCACCGACATCAGCTGAAAGGTCTTTCTCAAAATTGAAGGATACGCTCTTAAATTTTGCATACAGCACCGCACAATTCCAAATCGAAGTACACAGAAAGCTTGTACAAGAAAAGAAGCCACAATTTCCACAACAATCTATAGGTATTCCGAACTGTTTCTTTTATCAAACTCATGATATTTAACAATTTACAAAAACCTAGATACTATCGTTGCTTTTGGAAGTCCTGTAACTCCGTAACGTTGTGATTTGATGTATGGGTAAGTTGGGTTAAATCAGCTTACTTATGGCTCTAGTACTACTACTGCTTTTTAAGACACCCTGTAGGTGTTGTATACAGCGTGATTCACCAAGCACAGCTACCAGCTGCAGCTCGGAAACTATTTGTCCCACATTAACGAGAAAAATTTCTTGTAGAATAAATCGTCTATGAGAAAGCTATTAAAAATATTTTCAGCCGCCAATACATAATTACGTGAACGCATTTTTCTCAATAAAATACCAAATGAAGGTAAACTGAACTGAATCTAGATCAAAAGCCCGTCGAATTCTACATAAAATTCATCCATTGAAATTTTACAAAGTCTTCAAGGTTATTATCTCATGTTCGAAGGCACAATCTCCAAGGTTGAAATACCTTGTATCTTTGGGTGGAAGAACTCGATTTCAAAAAACGAGGTGTTTTATGAAGGTCTGCATATTATTCATTGAAGATTCTCTTTCAAATTACATTTTCAATGATTTCTATATAATAGGTGTTAGTGGAGTAGCAATCCAAAGAGAATGCAAAAAAGCGCAGGTCTCTAGTACCTACCTCGGCGTTGGTCAGTTCGACCACGAATGCAGGTAGGCCCGTAATCCGGTAGCCCAGTTCGACCACCACCAGACCTCCAAGGGATTAAGAAACTTAAGGAGATAATTATACAGATAAGAATCATTTACGTAAATTTCAAGTAACTTCACATTATCGAAAAATTCAAGTTAATAATAATATAATAAAACAGCCCTTTATAATAATTAAAAAAAAGGGGTCTCAAATGAATTTATTTAAAAATATATATACTAGGTGATAGATACACATGTTACGTAGATGAAAAATTACAATTTACTTATATATTTAGTACTACCTACGTACTATGTAAAAACTGGCAAATATTTATACGCTAAATATTTAACAAAGTCGAATCTTGATATACGAATACGACTTTCTTTAAATTCTAGCTACTTAAAAATTCACACTTTCTTTTAGTAAAACCATTAAATTCTCTTGCTTTACAATTTGCAGATTTTATTTTAACGTAAGTCTCCATTTGAAAATTTCCTAAAATTTCTACAAATTGGAATATGTTGGGATAAGCAGCATAAAAATATGCGATGGAAATTCAGCTTCATCTTCGCTTATGTAATTTTCTACAATGTAATCACAAAATTTGGTTACTCGTTCATCATTTGGGGCGTTTTTAAAAAGTTCTGATGCAAAAAAATTGCCTACACTCTCGGGTTCTAAAAACTGAATTCCAAAGAATAATTTTAAAAAGTCCCAATTTCTGAATCTTTGTCTTTAAATTCGATTAAAAAACAGAATACAGAACAAACAACACCAACCGATAGAAATAGTATGTTCGACGCCAATGTGATAAGTCTTATAATTATCTGCCCCTTAAGTTACCCGTGGTCGAACTCACCCATGGGATTAGAAAGAGCCCTTATTACTTGCAACAACTAATGAGGGTACGTGGTCGAACTAGCCCATGCCCTAATAGCCCACCTACCTACCTATCAGTATCAGAGTTATAGTCGGGGCACGCTAAAGGTGCATCTACGTCATCAATTTTTTAATAGCGTCCATGACGTCATGAATTACTCTGTTTATATTTATTTATTGTTTCTCAAAACGTCGTTTGCTTTAATGTATTTCTCAAACTGTCAGAGTGACGTTTGAGAAATATATACACAATAAAAAAAAACAACACCGATCATGTGCTTAAATACAAACTTATAGGACGAAAAAAACACTAATTAGTAAACGTTTTTATTTTTTGCAGGAATAATATGAATACAACTAATTCATAAAAATAATAACTGTAAAATATCATTCTATGGGCTTATAAAAAGCATACTTTTAATACGTAATTCACAAAAAAAAATTACAGTTTTATACTGTTTCAAGATTGTTACTACAAAATTACCAGAAAATGCGATTGATGACGTAGATGCACCTTTAGCGTGCCCCGACTATACAGGGTGTCCGTCTTTCGAAGCTAAGCATGGGGATCTCGGTTAGCTTAAGAGCTACGAAGTCGGTTAAATGGAGGCAAAGTTGCGTATTTTAATGCTGATCAATAATCTTAAAAGAAATTTGACCTACAACGTTTAATTTAGAAAATATCTAAAAAAAATCAAAATTCCCGATTTTTGTTTTTCGCTGATAAAATGAAAACAAGTGAAACTACGAATTTTTCATTAAGACATTTTTAAGACACTTTTTTACGAGGAATCTAAATATGCGATTGTTTTTCTCATATTGTTTAAAATAGCCAACAATCGACTATCAACTTTTGTTTTTCTTATGGACGCCATATTGGATTTTAGCATTTTTGCATGTAATTTTTTTTTCTGATTTCAACAATGTATGGCACATAATACTTTAGCTTGTGTTTTTACCTACAATTTCAAGTTATTCATTTGTACGCAGAGTGCCATGGAAACAAAAGCGACAAGTTTGTTTTAAAGAGAATTCTGTTATGAATTTTAATTTTAAGTCATAAGGTTATTGGTTTGGCTAGTTTAATGAACAAAATGCAAGTTTTAAAAGAAGAATAATGGGATCTAACAATATTTATTATCAACTATTATGATTAATGTTGAAACAATAGAATAAAAATTAAAAAACAGAAAATTATAGCAAATACTAAAAACTAAAACTTTAATCGAAAACACAACGAGATAGTAAGAAATATTTAAGTATCGTTTTTCTTTGAACAGAGATAATATGTAATCATTGTAATCCCTTAGGTCCGGTTTTTCAGTTCGTGTTTCTGTCTGGGTTTACAAAATGAGCCATATTCGCTTAGATTTCGATGAAGACGCAAGAAATAACCAGGACCTGGCTGGTTTCTTTCAGATACGTTTCGGAAGTAATTTCTACATTCCGATGCGAAGAATAATAAATTTCCAACATATCACATTGTTCTTTCATTAGAATTTTTCATTTTCTTTCAGAAAATTACGAACCTATCTTAAAATTAGGGAAAGTACAACGTAACGACTTAAGCAATGTACTAGGAACTGTCAAAATTTTCTTTAAAACAAAATTTTCGCTTTTGTTTCCATGGCACTCTGCGTAAAAACGGATAACTCAAAACTGTAGGTAAAAACACAAGCTAAAGTATTATGTGCCATACAAAGTTGAAAACAGAAAAAAAAGTTGCATTCAAAAATGCAAAAATCCAATATGGCGTCCATAAGAAAAACAAAAGTTGACAGTCGATTGTTGGCTATTTTAAACGATATGAGAAAAACAGTCCAATATTTAGATTCCCCGTAAAAAAGTGTCTTAAAAATGGCTGAATTAAAAATTCGTAGTTTCACTTGTTTTCATTTTATCAGCGAAAAACAAAAATCGGGAATTTTGGTTTTTTTTAGATATTTTCTAAACTAAACGTCGTAGGTCAAATTTCTTTTTAGATTATTGATCAGCATTAAAATACGCAACTTTGCCTCCATTTAACCAACTTCGTATCTCTTAAGCTAACCGAGATCCCCATGCTTAGCTTCGAAAGACGGACACCCTGTATGCACGAAAATATGATAATAAAACATTTTGTTGCGTTAGGAGTCATAGCTTCGTTGATTTACTATTTTGAAGTATCTTAAATGTCAAATTCTAATTGTACTTTATTTATTTTATTGTTATTTAGTTAAATGCTTTTCTTTTTACTTGCCACAATAATCTGTAATATTAGATTTAAAAGCGCGTTTGTGTTGGTCCTGTTGTTCCTGCTCCTGATGTTATTTTTTAAAATAGAGTTTTTGTTATTCCCATTGTTTCTGTTGCTCGCATTATTTTCGAAAATCGTGTTTTTGTTGTTCCTATTATTCTTAAAATCTTGTTTACAACGGGAATAAAAAAAATCCGTTTTCAAATCTAATACAGATTATTTTGTCAAGTAAATAAATAGTACATTATAGGCCAAGGTAGAGAAGACAGTTTTCTCAACTGAGTATTATTATTTTCCGAGCTGCGAAGCAGCAAGGGAAATAAGTTGCGAGGTTGAGAGAAATCTTCTTTACCGTAGTCTATATACTAATTTTGTCACTACTGGAAATGTTATTCGTTTAGATCTTTGTAATTTACCATTTCCACATGATTTTTTAAATATTTAGTAGCCTGAAACTGGAGTTGTCAAACTAAAAAACAAAACCAATAACATCTGATTTATAGAACGTTTGTTTTATTATTTTCTTAGGTAATTTTTCATTATCATTATTTACCTAGGTTGAGAAATATAACTTCTCATTAGAGAAAAGGAATAAGTGATTAATGACGACTTCTCAGGTTAGTAGTGAAAAAAAACATTTGTCCACCGACTAGTAAATAATATATCAATGACTTGTGTGTTTTGGTTAACATAATGCTACCCATAATACATTGCCGTGAATAATGGGAGTGAATAATGGTTATTCACTCTTACGTCAAATTTACAAATATTAAAATAAATTTAACAACATAACAAACATAAGTTTGTTTCGAGTCGCTGAGATTTGTCATGATTGTCCTTGCTGTAACTTGTTTGAAGTTTTTAAAAAACGTTCCTGGGACTAATGGTTATAATTTTTTTTATAATAGCCATCCCAACATGCTCGTTGAATAATATACTATTAACTAAAGAACAATAAAATAAACAAAGTAAAATCAGAATTTTACGTTTAAGATACTTTTAAATATCAACCAAGTCATGGCTCCTAACTCAACAAAATCTTTTATAACAGTTTCGTTCATAACTCCGATTCTATTGATACTAGAGACCTGCGTTTTTTTAATTCTCTTTGGATTTCTTTCTTTACGCTTGTAACAAAATGGATATGCCTTTCTATTTGAATTTTTCAAGAAAATTGCAGTAAAGTGCAAGATTCCACTAAAACCCATTATAAATGTGAAAGAAATCGTTGAAAATGTAATTTGAAAAAAATCTTCAATGAATAATACTTAGAGCTTCATATAATGCCACTTTTTTGGAAATAGAGTTCTTCCATCCAAAGATGCAAGGTGTTTAACCTGGAGGTTATATCTTCGGCCATGAGCTTACAATGAAGAATTTGTAATCTTTCACTGGATGAATTTTATGTAGAATTAGACGGATAGATGCATTTCAGTGTACCTTCATTTCGTATTTTCTTGAGATAAATGACGCCCTCCTACAGGAATTGGCGTCTGAAAGTATGTTTAATAGTTTTCTCATAGACAATTTACTCTACCAGAAATTTTTCTCGTTAAAGTAGAACAAATAGTTCCCATACTTAGTGAAGTAACCTGTATGTACAGTCAGCGACTAATGTTTTCACCAGTCTTGTACCACTGTAACCCGCTTTACTGAGAAATATAACACATTTCTATATTTCATTTCATCTTGTTAACAGTGTTACCAACATACCTATATAAAACAATACGAACGACCGCGACGTTGTGGTACCTCTCATATTTCTCAAAAAAACGTGTTCAGTGGTATCATACTGGTGAAAACATTTGTTGCTGACTGTACATAGTATTTATCTTCGCCAGCTAGATACAATGTAGGAAATCATCTGATATCTGTATCTAGATTCTAACACAAATACAGTTTGCTTACAGAAATTAAGAAAACAACACATTTCTTTGGCATTATATTTACTTTTGCTTCTCTGGGGATACCTTTTCTGAAAATAATAAGAATAATTGTCAAGAATTTGTGGAGAATACTGAACTTTTTAACTTTACCTTTCTTGCGTTTGCCGCAGCACTATTTTTATTACCTAGTAATTATTTCCAATCTGCGTTCAAGTAAAAATTTAATTCACACCAATTAAAAATTACCAATCAGTCTGAACTGGCAAATAAGTTTTATTACCAAAAACGTAAATACTCAATCAGCATTATATTAATCATGTTATTGGAGCCTATTTTATTTAAGTGGCAAGGCGCAGTTTCAGCATTATGTAAATATCAGTAATTCATTGATATAATAAATATCCACAGCAATTTAGTAACTTAGTAAACCTGGTTTAAATGCAAAAAATTTAATGAAATTAACTTTACTAAGTGCAATATATTACGACATTTTTATATTTTAAATTACAATTTATAGTACCCGGAAGGGGGAAGTTTCTATGCCTTCTCCAGAGGTGTTAAGGTCTGTGTGTAGATAAAGTTGTGGTTATTTTCGTAACATAAAATAATCGAGTCAACGTAGGGAGAGAAATCTCACATGTCACAGGTAATTTTTTATGTCAGTATGCAGACTCTGCTTGTCACTATCCTGACAAATGGCGGTCTTAGTCCTATTCCGACCGAGGCCAAGTCTATCTGTTTCACTTACACGGACAGCAACCTGAAGAAGATTCCATATATCACCCTCATGATGTCATGGAATACGAACCGTCCTACTTTACCGCAGCTTCTGCAAAGGGTGCATATCATTCATATTTTCTACTATAACGCCACTGCAGTAAAAATTTAGATGGTGGACTAACTTCCACGGATTGTGTTTTAGTACAAGGTTTTAGGCTAACAATGAAAATATAGCGTATCCTATCCTCCTGCCTCCATTCCGCTTACAGTTCTGAATCATGGAAAAGCGTAGGGTACGGATATGGTATTAATGGCAACAGCGATTTCTATTTCTAAACGGAAATTTTACCCAACTGCAGTTTGTTAATAGACACACTAAGATCTAACATAATACAGATTGATATCCATTAGCAATTTATTGTCCAGCTTCCTTACTATAATTTGTTGATAGAACATTTCGCGAAGTAGAATTTATTAAATTAAGCTATAAATCAAAGTAATCATATTCCGAAGTTCGTATTTTACCTTTCAAACTTTTAGTCACCAAAGTTTTCGCCAAATAAACAACGCAAAAGTTTGTCTTTCTTTGGCTTGTGTCCATTTCATATTCGAAAGCAAATTTTAACAATCTTGTAAGTATGTTTAGTTGCAGTGTACAAGGCGTCCATTAAATCAACAAAATTACTTGATTTCTCTTACGCCATGCGTTTTTTAAATAAGTAATATATTTTTAAAAATATTTTTAGCATTTTCGAAGTTATAATAACTTTCCCTCTTTAAAAGGTTCATCACAATTCAAAAACTTTCTAAGACGATAATTCTACTTTGAACGACAAACTTAGGAAACGGCGGTATATTTCCATAAATCATTTTAACAAAATTATGTAGTATGTCCTCGAAATTCCTTCTCTCAAACATTAATCATTTTGTATATACGAGTAAAATGAACACGTTCAAAACTTTTCAAATAGGTATAGTATGGTATGATATCTGTATTTTAACAATTATTATTATCACCACGTTCAACTTTAATACCTTATCCACAAAAGTTCAAGAGTGAAATATAATTAAAATTAAAAGCATAACATTTTGTTTTCTCTGAAATCCTCATATTTTTTTGTTTATAAACGTTGGACAACAACAAGTTATACAAAACAGGGTTAGGTATCTACTACAATCTGCGTTATATAAGCTGACAACTAAACGAACTTTTGTACAGATTTAATAAATTTAATCAAAAAAGTTTCTTAGTTGAGATTTTAAAAATTACGATATCGACTAATTTCATAATTACACATCATTGTAAGTTTATTTATAAATAATTTCAGGTATTTCAAATTGGAATCACAAATATTAATTTCAAAAATTAATTTTTGACAATCACTCACACAAATCCTCGCAAATGTTCCTGAAATAATAAATTCTTCTATTTTAAGCTTTCTCTTGTTCCAGTATGAAAAGAGAATAAATTAAAGAGCTGCGAAGAGAAACAATGAAATATTTTTCTGGGTCCGTTGGACATTCGCATTAATTCAGTCTGTTTATTGCAAACCACAGTGCGTGAGATTTCCCTGCCGTTTTCTGCTGTAATATCTCTTACGCTAAAAAACATTAGTAAGGTTTACGATTCTTAGACAGGCAAGCTGTTCTTAAAATTTCTTATCTCTGAATTAATACCTTTAATTATTATAAATTTTCTTTTTCTCTTGGTTTGTCTTCTAACATCTACAAATTTATATTCACATCGATGAAATACCTGTTGAAAATCTAATGTAATATAGCAGTTTTTTTTCTTAGTAACCAAATGAGCAACAACGGCGAAAATTGGGAGATTGTTACAAAGTTACTGTTGTATTGTGCTATATAGCATTTTATAAATTAGGGTCATCTTCTTTCTTTCATTTTCTTTTTTGTTTTCTGTTAATTCTTGAAATATAAAGTATTTTAAGAAATGTGGAACATTTTGTTGTTAAAGGTGCTTTACTTTTTGTTTTGTATGACAATTTTTTTTATCAAAACGTTAGAAAAATATTTAAATATCTGACAAGAAAATAGTCTACAACATTATACGTTCACGTAGATAATGTCGCGAAGTTAAAAGTTGCAGTAAACATTATTTGTGGTATCCTGGCTCTGCTTGACATTTACCATATTCCACAGTGACAGGTTAATTCCACGTTGGGGTTTACGAGAATATTTCGTCCACCGAGAATGTTCATTCCTTGTTATGCTTTATAAAGACGTATATTATAATACTGATTTGGGTTTCTTAAAGCTGCAAGGTTTAATTTATAAAAGTTTCTTATTTATTTTCTGGTTAAGTACATTTGCAATATTTTTTCTTTCAGATATTCAAGAATTCTATGAACTAACCCTTCTTGACGAAACGAAATCTATTCAACAAAAAACTGCGGAAACAATCCGAATTGCCAACAAATGGGAATCCAGCGACGGTCCAATCGCACCCTCATTTGTTAACAATGATGTAAGTACTTTTCTTTAATGAGATCGTTTACCCTAGTTATGCGCTTTACAAAACATTCCGTTAAACGTTAAGAATGTTGAAAGATATCGGGTAGTTGAACTGAAAATCAATATACCAATATTGCACTTGGGGTTAAATAAACGGAAATACTTTTGTTTTCCTAAGGTGCATTGTAAGCAATTTCAAGTCCGTACATCAGCTTCTAAATATCTCCCACGAGGTTTCTATAAAATTAGAAACGGCAACAGTTGATGTTAGCCAGAAATGGGAACTTTGCCAATAATGACTTTTTAATAGGAAAGGGTTTATTTTATTTCAAAAGCAATTTGTTGCGAATCTTCATTAGGTACTACTAAAAAACTACAAGCAAATGTGTTTTAATTTTGTTATGAAGTTTGCAGAATATTTGCAGAATATAAACTCATACTGCATAGTCGAATGTTTCTTAGTATAGCTTCCTTTGTAGATTCCTAGGGTTTCTTATTATATTGCAGATTCCTGATTGCCTTTTAAAATATTATAAGTACATGGTCGGGTCGCCTTTGTAGTTTATCATAGGATATATTATGTTCATTAAATATTTTCGTAACGTATACTGTGCTTTATACATACTCAAATTATTGTGCCTTCTCGAAAAGTGGTGTGTTCTAAAATAAATAGAAAAATAAAACCCTTGCATTTTTCATTACATAGAGTTGCATGTAACGGATGTAACATAACGGTATACTCTTTGTGAAAACCGATAGAAACTAAACTAGCGTTCCGTTATTAAACTGGAAACTTGTTCCTTTGTTTTATACAAAAATATTTAAAGTGCAACATTTTTAGGTCAGCATAACATACATCTGGAATTTAAATTAAAATTAAATAATTGTTTTGTTTTTATAACAGAAGTTTATACAATACCTAGTTTTTACGCACATGATTTATATATGAGAAATACAAAAAAGGTTAGCATTACTGTCAATGGATTATTCGTTTAAGGTTTATCAATCAACCGATTTTGTATTTTTTATCTGTCCAAGACTCTACTAATTTATCTCTACCCACTTTCTAGCAAAAACGTGGTTAGATTGTAAACATAATCAGAATAAAGCAAATAATCAATAACAGGAAATAATTTCCGTTAAGTTCAGTTAAAAGTTCAAGGGAGGATAATTTTACAAAATGTTAAAGTTAAAATACTTCTAATTTAATAGATATTATAGAGAGTGTAACGAAATCACCTTAATAACCACTTTATATTTAGAGATAGAATGTAGGTGCTGAAAAAAAATAATACATTTAAGCATAAATTACATATTTCCCACATTGAAAACTAATTCAGTTTTCCTTTTAACCGGAGGTAATGTAGATTTGAATTTTTTTTTATATTTTATTATATTAAATAGCATGAGTACGAATACGAATATTGGATTCTTTGTTACATAAGTATAGCAAAAACAAAATATATTAACAGTTATAATTTTTTTATGTTACTCAAATTAAATAAAGTTTAATAAAACAAAATTGAAAGTACAAAAAGCGTAAAAGTCCATGATTATACACGTTGATTGTAACTTTAGGGCGAGTGGATTTGCTCGTTTATGATTGATAATAGAAAAAAATGTTTCATATAAGAGTTATTCAAGTTTATGTGGCGAGTATTTTGGATGCACTCATAAAAATGGCCGACTTCCGGTTTTAACGGAAGGGACGTGATTTTACTTTTTTTAAATACAACACCCTGTATATTTTATGCTAGTTCGATTACATGATAACATCTCTTTAATAAAACATAACACAACCATATACCTAGCGTTAATAATTACTGACATAATTTAAATTATATCAAGGTATCTGTTACCACAGTATCAACTATTCAAAAACAATCGCGATTGATCTTAGCAGGCCGTTGTTAAAGTTATTGTAGTGAAGAAAATCACAAACACGAAATACACAAACATTTAATATAATGTCATTTTAAACTTTTCTAATTCAAATGAATAAATAACATAATACGCACGACTTTGTAATTAATAATATTTTTCTATCAACATGTAACTTCTAGATTTGTAACTACCTACACCTTAACTATCTTAACTGACTATGGCTGTAATAACAGAATTTAATTTAAAAGGTGTTCAAAGTGACCACCATTTTCTCGTATACAAAAACGGCATCTTCGAATAAATTAAACTTCTTTGTACATCTTGAAGCATTTCAGGTGTGATAGTATTTACAGCATTTACAATGCTATCTTCTAATTCCTGCAAATTTAAAATGACATTATATTAAATGTTTGTGTATTTCGTGTTTGTGACTTTCTTCACTACAATAACTTTAACAACGGCCTGCTAAGATCAACCTGTATAAACCAACATAAAGCAACAATAATACAGGTGGTACTATACTCCGTGATCATTTAAATGTCAGCTCCAGTTAACCATGGAAATTTAAGTCATGACTTTGATCAATTCACACAAACGAAATTAATTGAAATGTTCAATTTATGAACTGTCAGTAGTAAACATATTCATTTATTTTATCCTCAAAGAATACAATGCAAAATTTTCTGCCCTACTGTTTCATTACTGTTCAGTAGTAGGTAGGTACACATGTTGTAACATTCATCATGATCATTAAAAGTAATTTAAAGAAGGAGAAAATTCCTGCTTAATTTTTTAAATGACAACACATACATACTAAAATCAAAGCAATTAGACACTGATTAAGCTTAAGTTTCTATTCAGTCACAGGGAAACTAAAAAATACCCTCAAAATAAAAACAGATGCTTTAAATATAGGAAATGCTCTAAAATGTTAAAAACATCACAAACATTCAAAGAGGAAATTATATTCTGTGATTATGTATTGTTCCTTACAAATCTAGAAGTGAATAATATTTTTATCGATGTCATGTATACTATATTTTGTAAAGTTTCATAAATCAACTTCATATCGTTCCGATTCAATGCCCTTTAAATTAAATATAAATACATGGATTCTTGTGTTCATGTATTCTTTTTAATATAAAGTTGTTGAAAATAGTCCATATAAGTGTATGGTATTGACAAACTGCAATTTCCGTAAAAATGTAAATCAAACGTCAGTAAAACAACGTAGAAATGTATTTCTCCGGTTTAGTCTTCTACGTTCGTATTTCGCTGTCACATCCATTTCTATTATACTCTTGTTTTCACCATTGCTTTCACTAATCCTTGCTGTTTGTTGTTCCGAGATTTGTAGACAGCATTCATTCCGTCACGTCAATTCTACTATGTTTTCATCCCCTATTTCCGTTTTACTCTACAGGTACTATTTTACCTAAAATAGAGGTATACACGTCGCTCCCTTAATTGAATAACTAAAGCAGTATAATACCTTTACAATCCTTTTTGTTCAAACATACAATAACCAGTTCAAGGAGGTAATTTTACAATCAGTGTCGTATTCGATTATTTTAAATTGTATGTGAACTTTGGAAATAAGCTGGGTAGGTAACGCCCAAAATGACCTAATTACCTATTTACTAAGGTTGTGCGTTGTGCATTGTTGCTCGTATAAGACACTCACTGAACAGGTTCAGATAAATGTCGTTTCAAGTTTAATCGCAACGTTTCGTCAGACTAAATAACCTTTGTTCATTATTTTACATTTAATTCATTAAATTATCATTTTCAGCTCTAATGCGGACCATTACTTTTATACGAGATAGGTTTAACTTCTATTTATAATCTGCATTTGTGCAGTGTTCTGAATATAACTGCAGGTATATCAACACATTCTACATAGAACCTAAACGAATAGATTATACAATTCGTTCATGTATTGGATTAAATAATTGCTTTGTGAATGTAAATGGAACAAAATTGCAAAGATGGAATGGAATTATCAAAGCCGTTTTGATGTTAACTGGCATGTTTCCCTATAATTGTGTTTGTTATCAAAATGTCATTTTAGGGAGACCAATATATAAATGATTTCATAAACTTCCATTCGGATACACAATAATAAAATAATTTCAATTGTATTGACATTTATCGTAGTTATCGTAATAGTTAATTACAAAATCAATTATTTGCACTTGAAAGCAAAACAGTGCGTAAACCCGAATATTTAAACAGCAAAAAAACTTTAAACACTAGATATTGTTAGCAACCATCCTCCTGCTTTGAACATCCCGTTAACACCATCAATGATTTTATAATATACGGGGTAATGATTTATGCATAGTAATAAATTAACTATTAGAAATAATTAGAATGAAAAATAGGATCACCCCCCATGACCGTCGATCTTTTAGTTACAGTTTTTTGGGTTTCATAAAAAAACAATTTATAGTATAGGATCGAAACTCTTGACGAATTATAAAATAAGATTAGATTAACAGCCCAATACATAGCATCATATATGCAGAAATAATTTAGTATGAAGAGTTCAGAGGTGTAACAACATTGAATTTGAACAGTTCTTGTTGTTATAAGTGATATTCTTTTATTGTATTCTGTTATTTTTAAATAGTTTATAATGTTTCCATTTCTAATAGTTTAAATAAATATTTGAGTTTGGAATTAGTAAAGCCTGCATTTGGCAATTCCATTTTTCCATGTTTACCGTTACGGTTCTATTTATTACTTAAAAAAATTAAACGCGAGCTATATAATATGCAAAATTTCATAAACCTTTCGACACACTGCAGGTCATTCCATTAAGAAAATCAATTTTTTAAATCGCTGTTCTCTTGCGTCGTAAGTGACCCTATTCTATTACAGACAGATGGGAAGGGCGCAAAATTTTTTACACAGCTTGACGAAATTAATATAAATATGTAATGTATAATCAACTACTCTGTTCCATAATAGTTTATAGCATTCACCACTAATGTTATTTGTTTATGGGGATAAAACCTCTTTTAAAATTTTGGTAAGCAGTTTGTCTTGTAACACTTCAGATATTTCTGTTTTGTGTTTGAACGTGTTTGTTACTCACAGGATTCAGGAATTACTGATTAGCATAACATTTTTTCCTGATATATGATAAACTGTTTTTTCTAACCGAGTCCTTAACACCTTAATGCCTTGCTTGATATTAATTTTGATGGTTACTGGAGCATTAATTCCCTTCTTATCATTAAATCACTATACATTACTAGTACTAAATACAAAAATATACAGATATAATAATGATGTATTTGAATGAAAATATATACATGACGGAACCTTAACTTATTAGATATTAAGCTAAATTAATGAAGAAGAGCTTTTCCGTGAAGTAAGGGAGCAGCGGCTACTTGGGCTGGAGCAGCTACAACTAGAGGTTCCTTACGTACTACAGCATTGAAACCGTTTACCCAGTCAGCAACATATTCGACAATACGGCGAGTACCATCAGGGTCGTTAAGAGAATAACTTCCTCGTACAACATCACCGCTGCGGGTTTCGAAATGGTTTTTGGAATCCCCAGTCAAACCATCTTGAATGTCGTATCCATATGAATATTGAGGATTAGGGTCGTATTCTTGGGCGACAGCAACTTTAGCAATGGGAGCAGCAGCCAGTGGAGGGGCAGAAAGTGGAGCAGCAACAAGAGGTGCTCTGTATAAAGGAGCAGCACCTAATGACGCATATGGTGCTCTTAATAAGGGTGCAGCCAATGGGGCAGCGGCAGGTGCCAGATATCCAGCATAAGCTGCGGCAAATAACGTGACGAATGTAATAACTTTGAACATGTTTATTGTTGAACTGATTGACTGATTGATTTCGTAGTCTTTATATACTAGTTACTCAAAATTTCACAACACTTCTAAATACCGGGGTCGACAATATATCCAAAACTTGAATTACTAGATGTTACCTTCCAAAACGCCTTATACTGGAAATGATGTAAATAGATTAATCTGTTCAATTTGCATTTTAAATTTAATTAGTTCAAAGTTCTGAATACACGAACTTGCAATGATTAATTGTTAACAAATTGTGTAAATCACATGATTGTAGTAACATTGTTAACTTTTGTTTTAAAGTATAAAATGATTAATTAATTTTAGTTACAGGTAAAGCAGGTACCTAAAATAAAATATAAAGCGTGTCCACGAATGGACACAGAAATAGGCATAAATAACGAAGATTTTTCGAAAGTAAAATCAACTTTGATGAATTAATTCATTTTATCCCGGTTTTGTTATTTTTACAACACAAGCAAAAGAATAAGAAAGAGCAAGAATCAAATGAATAAAAGGAAACAAATTAGTAACAAACAAAGAAAGGTTCGTCATTTCTAATGAAATCGGTATAAAATGCATTCATCAAAGTTAGATGTTAAATGAGAAATGAAGGTAGTTCGAAATTTATCCCTAGAAGTTTGAAATCATGTAGAAGCATTCATTGCTAGACAGTCTGTAGTAATAAATATTATCTAAATATCACATTTTAAGCCAGTTGTTGAAATACGCTACTAAAGTGTGTATAGACATACATTGCTAAGATTTATTTTTGCACATACGGGTCAACGGGTGTTATCAACCTCTTTATCCTTTCGTTCATCCATCGTTAGAAAAACAATAAATAACTGAACTGAATATAGATTATTTATTCAAATAATACTTTACCAAAGCGGTAGCGATTCAGTTAATCAAGTAAATGATTAAATGATAAATTATTTAGTAAATGCATTCATTAACAATAATGTATATGCCAATTTAGTGAAATTAAATTCTCCAATTAGCACCACTACGATGATCTATAATTTCCCTTGCAATTAATTGATTAATTTTATGTTATCAACATTGCAGCGTTATTCAAATCATAATCCAGCTGCATTGTTAGTTTTATAATTAAACATAAGCTTTTAGTAGTAAATTGGCACCCGTTTTTCAATGTGTTTGTCTTAACCGTTATAGATCTAGTGAACTCTTATTAATTCCCAAATTTTAAAGATTATAATGTTTGATTGCTTGTACAACAAAATTTTATGTACAAGAGGCAAAGTGGAAATTTCCCGAGCAAAGAATACCGTTTTATCTACGTATGCGCAATACAAAGTTAGTTTCAACACCTTTAAAAGGGTTCTCTTTTTAATATATTTTGCCATTACAATAGATACCTCTCAATTTTGATCATATTTAATTGGTTGTCAGGGGTTTATTTAATAATTCCTTGAAAATTCCAAGTTTATTACATGATTACTTATTTAACTATACAGGTACATGCAGTGACATTTTGGCATGGAGATGCTAGTATTTTTCAGAGCACCTTGGCAATGAATTTTTTTTAATTAAAATTTTAGGTTCGTTTCATCGAACAGTTCTGAACGGTTCTGAAATTACTTCACATGCGCAATAGAGAAAATGTGTTTCATCAAACTTCAGAACTAAACAAGGCGTTCATGGAATTTAAAATTCTATGTTTCATCTAGTACGTGAACCGTAGTGAACCGTTCTTCACAGTTCAAAAACGATTCCACGTCGCGAGCAAGAACTAACGAGAACTATTCCCATTCCTAACCTAAAACCTGGGTGCGAGCATAACATTTGTTGAAAAATAGTAATATAAATACGTACAACAATCACTATAATCACTCATTTTTTAAATGTGTATTTTCAAATCACCCGAAAACACTTTCCACCTCCTTCACTGTTCGAATTTGAGGTTAGAGTTAGGGATAACCCCGTTTCATCTAGTCTATGTATGAACCGTTATGGAACCGTTCTTGTTGGTTCTTAGAATCGTTTATTTGACGCATGCTCGTAGAAGAATTCTGAATCGGTTCTAAACAATAATAGAACCGTTCAGAACTATTCGATGAAACGAACCTAACAAATGGGTCAGTATACAGGGTGATTTCTAACATACGGAGGAAACTGAAAGGACAATTAGAGGAGAACAAAACATAGTTTTTTTACAATAAACTTTTGATCAAAATCGAATAACAAGAAAGTTACAGCGATTTAAAGTTCTTATAATTTAACGCCCACGTTTTGAGTACCACTGAGCTTATTGTATTCGATTTTACATCACAAATACATCTCACACAATCTGATAAATTGCTGTTGTAATTTTGACTTACCTACATGATCAGATTATGTAAATCAGCGGCTGTCAATAAACAAACACCTATAACTGAATATTTTCAAGAACACTTTAAATAGCCACAACTTTCGTCTTATAAAAATTTTCACTGAATTTTGTTTAATTAGCTTACAAATATACAAAAGTTGAATTCAAAACGTAAATAATTACCGTATTTTATTAAAAAAATCCTCAAGTTTATAAGAACTTTAAACTGTTGTAACTTTCTTGTTATTCCATTTTGATCAAAAGTTTATTGTAAAAAAACTATGTTTTGGTCCCCTGTACTTGTCCTTTCAGTTTCCTCCGTACGTTAGAAATCACCTTGTATATTGCTGAAAAATAAGTGATAAATTAGCGATAACATAACTTTTAAAGTTCTGCAGTGATTAATAAATTATTTAAGTAGGTAGGTACATAAAACATGCGTTTAATAGACGATATTAAAATGCAAACTTGTATAAATTGAAATTAAACATGACATTCTTGTTATTTATAACAAAAGAGTATTGAAGATAACTATTTTAACAATATCTAAAATAAACTAAGCTTTTAGGATATAATATGCTATAATCTAAAATAATCTATCCCAGGTAATTTCAACATTTACACGAATTTATAGGGAACGCCACTGGATCCATAGTTTATTCACTTTTTAAGATTCGTATAAAAACTATGATAGGTACTTCTGAATTTGATTTTTGTTACACAGTTCTATTAAACGTCATATTTAGTTTTGCTAATTGGTAAAGGTTCTTTATAGATTTGCTTTAGCGTAATAATATCATAAGAAAGTGGTTTCTTTTAGATATTTGCACTTTTTTGAACGCTTCGTCGTTATACGATGTTTTATAATAGAATACGTTAGGTTCTGTTTTAACGACTTTAATAGTACAAATATCTAACCAACGAACTTTCTCATTATCCGTCTTCTCATGAAAATTCTTACCCATTTTAAAATGTAGATTTATTAGGTCAAAGAAATTTTCATATTCTAGTTCATTCACTAAAAATGGATTTCCTGTTTTCTTTGCACTTTTTATCACGCTGACCCACTGAGCAGGAATATAAATGGGTCCTCATTTTAAAATTCTCTTTTTTTGTTTTTCCATGAAGGAGCGCATTCCATCTCCCTCCCACTAAGAGGTTGTGTATTATGGATGTTACTGCTAGGTCAGAAATCGCTTTTAAGAAAATTTTAAGACTATTTGCAGTATTTTGGTTAGCTAATGTAATCATAAGTTTCCCTCTGGAACCCATTCCTATTTCCTATTTTTGCAAAATAGCCAGCACCAATTTCATCACTTTTAGAACACTTTGTAATACCTAATACTGACACAAACGCACCAGTTACTTTGAATATTTGCAATAAAACTGGACTTAACGTACATAAGACACTGTTGAAGCAAACCTTTTCCACTTCTTAACTGACTGTATGTAAGCAGGGGTATTGACTTAATTATATTTGTGAGACTACTCTTGCCAATAATTTCGTTAGTTTTAACCATATTCTTCAAAAAATTTCTACAAAAGCATTCGAACATTTTACAGCCACACAGGCAAACTGAGTATACCTAAGACAGTGTTACATGTGGTATTTCTTGAAAGTATCGATAGAGACTTACACAACAACTATTATAGTAACCAGAGGTTAGGTCGTTCTTCCGGCAAAAAGAACGAATTTTTTTACATAAGAAATAATGATTGACCAAAAACAGCCAAAATTGGACTTAAGTCACTATTCCTGCCAAGGTGCGATTTATCAGTAGGTGTTGAAAAGCTGCAAGTGTTGATACCCTTACTCGTTTGTGTCTGAAACCTTTTCTATTATTTATGCCACAAGTTGCATTAGGATTAGGAGTATTGTACAAACAAGGTTTGTTTTCTGAATTTAGTGTAAATATAATTAATTAACATTTGTTTTACTTGTCCTCTATAGTAGGTAGTTCTGCAAATTTACAAACTATTGATTAAACAAAATCATCTAGAAAACATGCCTTAATCATAATCACTGTTTCGCATAATATACAGGGTAGCTATTAAAGATTGGACCAACGTCATAGCGTTCAAACGCTTTGAGATATTAATTTGAAATTTGGAACACTGCAATACGACATTACTTCGCATATTTTATAGTACTGAAAAATTTTCTTTGACTCCTACTTTCGGAGCCCGATCGCCATCTTGAATTTTCTTAAATGGTAATAGGGGTAACGCAATACATCATTAGAAAGCTTAATGTTTTCTCTTTCTCACTGTGGTAAATTATTATGGGGTTACATAAGAAAATAATGGAGAAAAATTAGAAAACAATTTGCCGTACGCTCAGGTGGCTATTTTTGTATGCTTTAATTCTAGGTGGCTTTGCTTTAACAGAGCTTCAATATTAAACAAAAAAACAATCAATAATTGTTTAGTAGATGACAGTAGGTACATTATCATACTTTTCGTAGAAATTTAACAATCTGAATTTTGTTAAAGTGGATTGGTTGACAAAAACTGATTAGGTATAGTGACAGAAAACAGTTTTAACATCTTCCTTAATTTCAGCAGTTTTTTGATGCCATACTTTTAACAATCACAATTTGGTATTTGTTTTTCAATTTTTAGAATTCTTTGTTTAATTTTAGTAGGTACCTTGTTTCTTCATTGTTTGTTTATTTTGTTTTTTGTTTAATTTTGACGTTGTGATAATGCAGAGCTACCTAGATTTCAAGCATACAATAAATTGCCGTCTGAGCATACGGGAAATTGTTTTCTAATTTTTCTCCATTATTTTTTTATGTAACCCCATAATAATTTTCCATGGTTAGAAAGAAAAATAATCAAGCTTTGTAATGATGTATTGCATTACCCCTATTACCATTTAAGAAAATTCAAGATGGCGGCCGGGCTCCGAAAGTATGAGTCAAAGAAAATTTTTCTATACTGTAAAATATGCGACGTAATGTCGTAGTGAAGTGTTCCAAATTTCAAATTAAAATCTCAAAGCGTTTGAGCGCCACGGCTTTGGTCCAATCTTTAATAGCTACCCTGTATAGTTGTAGTAATACCAAGAGGTATGGTGATAGTTTAATGACGAAACACATTTGATTATATTCGAATATATTCTAATCTAACCTAATTGGACAGATTTATGGTAATTACATGTACTAATCGTAATAAATTATATAATAATCACAGCCCATGGCTCTGCCATTGTAATGTCCAACTATTCAACGTTTAAAACACTTTTTAACGTCATCAGATATTCATTTTCCCAATGCTTTTTACATAACTTACAAATAAAAATATATCACATCAGTTTGGTAAATACGATTCCACACTTCGAAATTAGATTATTCTTGAATTGATGACAATAACAATAATTCAAATTGTCAGCCATCAAATACCCTTGAATGACCTAAATTACCACTGTAAAAAGATTAAACTTGGTAATGAATTCACTAGAGCTACTTTGTCGTAAAGTTCAAGGACTCGGAGGTTTTAGTAAGTGATTGCTTTTAATTACAAAATGTTTTCTTGTGTAATTGTCTTTCTTTGGCTATACGACTTGAGGCTTTATAACTACCAACCTTATGTTTCTACCCCATAGTTTAACTTGGTGTAGATCAGAAAAATATATTTAATAGCATTTCTAGCGTTAGGTGAACGGTTTTATATGCCCAAAAGAGATTTTCATGACATTATAATTATTATTACAAAGTTGTGTTCATCACTTGAATTAGAGAATGTTTGTCTTCACTGTGAAAACAAAATTTCAGGATTGTTTGGTTTATTTTAACCCAAGAAAACAACGCCGTGTTTTAACACGAAATTAAAATTCATTCCACATGGTATTGCACTAAATCATGGCGAACAAATGATAATAAATCTAACAATTTTAATTTCTTTTTTTTTTCTATTTTCAAAATATTTGAGTAATTTATTAAAAGTTGTGTTTAAATTTTCACTTAAAAAGTCTACGAAATTTAATATGTTCCCTGCAATTAAAATTAAACACGCAAAACAACACGTTTTAGTTTTAGATTATTACTATTAGTGCAGCACATGAGCAGGGTTGAGTATGCAAAATATGCGTAACGCATTTTGACTTCGGATTTGAGTTCTAGTCACTAAAAGTTATAAAAAAAGCAATGGTGCCGATTTCGGGAGTGGTCACGACATTCACCCCACGCCCCTAAGTAAGCTCCCTAAGCTAAGTTAGAAAAACGGATAAGAAGCCTGTTGAAAGTAAGAAATGTATTTCAGAATACATATTTAATAACAAACTAGTACAAAATAGAGCACAACTATTGAATAATAAATGTTATAATCTAAGATTTTTACAGTCTTCTATTACACAGCAACACAACGGGATGCAACCAACATTAGATTTTTTACAGGAGCAACACATTGTAGCGCATTTTTGTTTGCATGAACATGCTTTAATAAGCTGTGATGGTAATTAATTTAGTCATAAATTTTGGCTTGTTTTCGTCTATTTCATAGCCAAAATTTGAGTACTCTAGAGGTTCATAAGAAGAATTAGCGGCATTGCACCATATATAGGTTTGTGCCGTAGATTGTAGCACATGCAATCGCAGAGCGTCAGATGTACAGGGTATTTTAGATAAATCTATTCCTATACCTAAACATCTTGTTATAATTTGGAAACGTGCATTATCGGCAGTAGAACCCTGTTTTGCAATAATTTCAAGATATATTTTTTCTAACTGAATGAATTCATTGTCTGTAAATTCTCTCCCATTTTCCAAACGAGCGAGTGCTGTCCGTGCTACAGGACTTTTAACAATTTTTAGGGCAGCTGTTTTTGTTCCTACTTTACTGGTAGTATCGCATCCTATGAATGCGTGAATTGCGGGAAGGACGTTACAAATTTCGTAACCCAACGAACGAGCAGCTAAATGACATCCTAATGTTCTCTTTTTTATGATGTAGCAATCCTCATCCACAGTCCTAAACATTCAGCTTCTTCTATACTAATCGAGGCCAATAATAAAGATACAGAACAAGAACATCGGTGTCCACATTATGTATAGATGATTTCGGAATTTGGAGTCAGATCATAAAAAGAGTGACTTATAATCCTTGTGTCTGCTTCTATATGGTTTGACCTCATTTAAGGAATTTCAGAAAGCGAATTGCCTCTTAATGAAAAACACTTATCTATACATATCGGGAAACCCTCCCGAAGTTATGATTTCTTGATCTTACTTCTAGGACAATTCGCCCCCGGATGATTTTCCCCCGCGGATAATTCGCCCCCGAACGATTCACCCCCAGAAAAGAATTAAAAAAAATAAGGCAGACCACCCATATATTTTGTAACAAAACTAACAAATAGTTTAAATTAAAATTGAACTTTTACGAATTAGTTAAATTTTGTTAGTTAAATTCGTTAAATGGACCTAACTTCTTTTAAGTTGTTAAACTTAAAGATAATAATTAACGATAGGTACTACACAAATAGCTGTTACACATTAGAACTTAACTTAATATATAATAATATTATAAATATATACAGGGTTATTCAAATTCGAGGCTCACCATTGGGATCTCGGAAACCGAAGAGATAGGAAAACGGTTAAATTGGGGCAAAGTTGCCCTGTATAGTGCTGATCAATAATTAAAAAAGAAATATAACCTAGCTATCTTAGTTTTTTTATTATGGCCAAAAAACCGAAAAATGACAATTTTGTGTTTTGGGCATAAGTTGGTTGTTATTATATTTTTTTTCAAATCTATTAAAACTTTCTTGAAGCAATTTTTTAGCTGAAATACCGTAGTGGTATCAAAAATTTTCTACCCCGTTTCGGTTTTACGAAATCATCCTAAGGTTTGTTTTTTCTTATGGGCGGTATATTGGATTTTTACAGCATCGGATAGAGTTTTTGATGCTGCTTTCAATGATGTATGACATCATGACTTTCGACTGCCGAAATCTGCTGTTATTTACAGAAATTGAAAATTTAAATAAATTGCCATGGAAAAACTTGTCGAATTATGAAAAGGATTATTTAAATTCGAGGCTCACCTAACCGTTGCACAATGCTGATAAATACTTATCTTAATCTTAAAGAAGAAATGTAACCACCTATCTATCGTTTTTTATTATAACATTGTAGTATAAGTAATAGGAACTAGTTATGTGATTACAGAAGATGTTCAAACTGGAGGCCGTTGTCACGTATACAAAGATTTGCTCTTTTTATAATATTGTTTACAGCTCTTTGAATATCTCTGCCTCGAATTGTAGCAAATGCATGTAAAATGTTTCTTCTTAATTCCTCCCTGTTGTTAATCCTGTTCTTATAGATTTTATTTTTGAGGTTTCCCCACAAAAAGAAATCTAAAGGGAACAAACCAGGTGATCGAGCAGACCATTTCACAACTTTTAATTCCTTTCCGGGGGCGAATTATCCGCGAGGGCGAATCGTCCGGGGGCGCATTATCCGCGGGGGCGAATCATCCGGGGGCGAATTGCCCACAACCCCTTGATCTTCTCTTAAATCCCTATACTGAATTGCAGTGAATCATATATTCTAATTGCAACTCCAGCGCTAAACGTAATTACTGGTAGGGGTATGTATTACAGGAAGTTGTGACCTTGACTGTCGCCGGCACCAAAGTGATTTAACTACCTAATGATGTCCTAAATTCATTTCCGAAGTCAAAATGCGTTACGCATATTTTGCATGCTCAACCCCGACTATGTGCTCGTCTATATACTCTTCACCAAAATTTTAATTTCAAAAGGCACTCGAATTTCACACGTGATCAATGTGTGTTGGTAATACAACCAAACATTCTAACATTTCCTTCTCCAATCTTCAAATTTTTCAGAACTTGAGGACCTTCGAAAATATTTGTCAAAGCTAAAAGTAGTGGAGGGTTATTGACAGTGACTTAGGGCCCTAGTGAGCAACCATATTGGAAAGAGCACAGTTACTGTATAGCAAAATAATATTATACCCTCTGGTAATCCCCTTTCTTCGCAGCAAAACTCGCCACCGTTAAATAATTGCGTTTCTGTACAAAGAATCGTAATTTAGTGTTGTGAAATTAAAATAAATAAAATAGGACGTTATTCTGTGTATCTGAAAATTTCAATTACAACTTTCCTTAAAAGCATCAGATAGTATTTAGAGTTTAAACACCACGTAAAGCACGATCCAGGCTCTTGCAAATAGAACGTTAACAAACTAGTTTGATATTCACTTTATATTCCTTTGTGTTCTTCTCCAAGTAATTTCCCGTTTATACACAACTGGCGAGTAATATTAATTCTTAACATTCACATGCCTAAAAAAAACTAATAATATCATGTCTTATTTATACAGTGCTTCCCGAAAGTAACGGATAAATTCAATAAAATCGTTGAGAAAAATATTTCAAATAAATACTCGGACACGTCGATTTTTATTTTTAAATTATCATTTAGAGATGTAATTTTCAACCACCCACCCCCCACCCCTAAGCGCTGCCAACTCCAACTTTAAAAATTCAAATAGCAAAGAACCCTTTCTGATACCTCATCTGATAGCTTTTTTTTATGCTGAATACAATAGAAAAAAGTTTTTTAAAATCGGTTGATAAACAATGGAGATATTTACCAAAATGTATTCAAATGAAAGTGCCAATATTCGAGCAGTCGTTGGTACTGCTCTAGCATTGGGTGGTAAAAAACAATTTCAACTTGTTTGTAATTGAATGTAAACAAAATGTATTGACGTTACTTAGTGGAGTGTGTGTTACTTATTATGAACGATTGAAAAATAAGATAACAAAACTGAGACTTACTGAAGCCGAAAGAATCGAAGTTTTAATGATGATTGGGGTTGGAGATAGATAGATACATTTTGTTTACATTCAATTACAAACAAGTTGCAATTGTTTTGTACCACCCATTGTAGAGCCGTACCAACGCCTGCTCGAATATTGGCACTTTCATTTGAATACATTTTGGTAAATATCTCCGTTATTTATCAACCGATTTTGAAAAACTTTTTTTTATTATATTCAGCATAAGAAAAGCTATCAGATGAGGTATCAGAAAGGGTTCTTTGCTATTTGAATTTTTAAAGTTGGAGTTTGGGAGCACTTAGGGGTTAGGGGGGGGTTGAAAATTACATCTCTAAATGACAATTTAAAAATAAAAATCGACGTGTCCAAGCATTTATTTGAAATATTTTTCTCAACGATTTTATTGAATTTATCCGTTACTTTCGGGAAGCACTGTATATGACGATAACAAATTTATCTAACTTTTGAAAATTCTGTATAATTCGGAAAGTCTTGAAGATAAACTATTTTAATAATTTAAGTAATTAAACTATCTTGAATAAGTATTGGTTAGGTTATATATGAATCCCATTGCGGTACCTCTAGAAACATTATAAATTGTTTTTTGTTGTACGACGAGGTGGTTTGATGATGTTTACGTCCATGTTAGAACATCCCGACGATTTAGCGACGGAAAAAAACCTGAAAACTATAATTTCCTACAACACCGCTTTTTGGAAGTTAGGACTTAACTTTCTTGGTAGTTTACGCAAACTGGGGCCCAAATTAAACATCTAACTCAGTTTGCAGTGGACCATAATATTGCATGAAATTACAGTAAATAAAACATTAAGAAACCATTTACAATTATACAAACATGCATAATTTTAAATGTATATACATTATTAAAGACCTTTCCGACTCAATTTTTTCCTTAACTCTTAATAATAATTATATGCACCTCTATTGACATTCTCAAGCGATACTTTGTTAAAATCCATGATTATATAAATAATAAATATTAAATAAAATATCGATTTTAATGGGAAATAACAATATTTATTTGCTTTATACGTATTTCGGCATCAATGTGCCATTGTCAAAAGCATATAAGATATTTAATATCAAATGCAAAATGATTTATATATAGTAATTGCTTGATTCTATTATTTTAACACTGCGTGAAGCAGCTAGCCCCAGTCAACCCGTCGGAGGTCAGTCGCTTATCAGTGTTTTTAAAAGATATCTGTTCGAAAATTTTTTATAAGAAAAGATATTATGGATTAAAAATAATGTTTAAATATTCAATAGTGTTTATTTACAATTAAAAATAGTATATTATATTATTAGGAGTAGAAAGAGTTCTTTTTGTGTTGAGCTCATATTGCGGCCGAGGCGCACGCGCCGAGGCTGTACAAGTGAGCGAAACACAAATAAGACGTTCTACTCCGAATAATATATACCATTTTTTCTTCAAGTGTAAAAATATTCTGTTGCTGTAAATAAATATTTCCTAAAAAGTCATTTCAACAGGACAACGTTCTCCCCTTCTACCAACTTTGGGGGCGGAGCTATGGGCAAAATACTGCCGTTGCCATGGATACGTAAACACATTATTGTACTAGTAACATTATTTTCATTTTTTGACTACTAACAAAATGACTTCCTTCTACATAGCCAGTTCTGTACAACAATACGGATATTATGATACGCTTGAAGAAAAATATTATTTTTACATTTTCTCTGCGATAACATTGAAAGTTTAAGTTTGAAGATTAATACATTACATTTAATAATTTATTAATTAATTAATAATATTTTTAAATTATAAATAAACAATATTGAATATTTAAAAATTATTTTTAATACATAACATCTTTTCTTATAAAAATTTTTCGATATGGTCAAAGATGAAGGTACTTTACTCTTGAACAAAAATGATATGATTATTATTATTATGATACGGCTGATATAATTTAATATCTGATGGTTGAATTTTGGATTTTAGAACATGCAGAACTTTTTATGAAGAATAACTGTTTTTCATAAAATCAATAATAACAAAGTTTTCCATATGTAGCCAACTTACGCGGACACAACACTGTATATGCACCTCGTAAATTTACTTCATACTTTACTACGAAGAAAAAACAGTTTTAAATGTGCAAGATATATTGGTGTGCTAATATAGAGATTACAATAAATTAATAAATTAAACAAAGAAAGACATTTAGTAAATAATCTTGCTGTGAACGAATGGAGTAGCAATTTTGTAACCGGTGCGGCGGCAATAGACTTTACGACCAAAAGTTCCCCGTGTACTACGACATTAAATCCGTTAATAGGATCAGCGATATATTCAACAATACGACGAGTACCATCAGGCTCTACTAAGGAATAGGCACCCTGTACAGCATCACCGTTACGATTTTCATAGTGAATCTTGAAGTCGCCTGTTAAACTATCTTGAATGTCGTAAGCAAAATAATATTGCGGATTAGGATCGTATAGTCAACTTTGGCAACAGCAATAGTTTTAGCAATAGGAGCCGGAGCGAGCTGAGTAGTTCTTAAAAGCGGTGCTCCTGGAAAAGGAGCAGAAGAAAGGTACCGGAACCAAGAGTGCAGGTGCTAAAATTCCTGCATTCGCAATGGCAACGAAAGCTGCAAGCACAACGACTTTAATCATGGTAATGTTTATTTCTCGTGCAAGAACTGTACTGTGATTCGTCGAGCAAGTACATCTTATACTACCTACACTATACTAGATACTGCAGATTTCGTAAGATGTTACAAATGTCAACTCGAATGGGCCTGTTTACTGTTAACAGTGAAATTACCACATGCCACCATCCGAAAACGCCCAAGATTACGAATGCAACGGACTGATGTAATTTAATGCAGATTCATGCGGTTGAAATTGAAAAGCAAGAATTTGATTAAAATTTTGTTCGGAGAATAATAATTTAGTTTATATAAACTAACCTATTATTTGCTCAAATATATGAGTCAATAAATAAAATAAAAATAAACCACAAACTGAATAAATTTAAAATATAGCGTAATTAACGCAATCACTACTGCATGCTTCTATACCTTTTAGTATTGTTTAAATTTCTAATTTTATTTACCCATAATATCATATATACTTTTACATTTGGTCAAACTATCCTCCAAGGGTCTCAAGTAATAAATGATTTTCCAAAGGACAGAGTGCAAAATTACATTGGAGACTAGAGTGCGGGATTAAATTGCTATCACATTTCTTCATTAGCGACTTAACTGAAGAATCCAGTCAACCATTTGCTTTATTGTTAGTATTCGGAGTTACAGCAACCTTATAGTGCTTAAGTTATATCCAAACAAATTACAAATACCAGCTGTTGCAGATTACAATATTAAAGATGCCCTTTCGTTTATTAAACTTCCTCCCAGTTTTGTAGGAAGTTTCTTAGGGTAGAAGTTTATTGATTACAATGTCAAATTCACTTTAATTTTATAGTTACCCTTATGAAATAAGACTCCTTTATTATTATTAAAATTATTAAATTATTATCGTTGCAAATTTGGAGGTAAGAATTTTAAGGCGAATTGACTGAACTAAGAATCAGAATAATTTAACGTACGTGAATATTTTAGGTTTTATCATATGGAATCCGTTATTTTTTTATGTACCTACATGCATATTATTCTGGAAATGTACTAGAGGCATGCCGATATCTTTCTATGGTTACTATACCTAATTATACAATTTATAATTCCTTCAATAAAGTGCAGTTTTGATACAAAATCTAAAAGTAATAGTAGGGAGATGCCATGCCCTTTTCCAAGGAAATATAAATTGCTGCAAACTGTACTGTTCTGGTAAAGATTTTATAGAAAGGCGTAAATTTTACCCCAAGTCATAAAGAGCTAAATTTATTTAAGTGTTTCCGATTTTGTTGCTCTGCCTTTTTTGAAATATAACCACCTCCTGAAAGTGTTGAAATTTCGCAAAGGTTCTTTGTGATGCTACGTCTTTATATTTAAAACCCTGGAAAAACAATCTTGTATTATGGAAAGCTTCTTTGTTCTTCGCTTTAAAAATATACGATATATACGTATATGGTATGAAGCTGTTCTCTTTAATGGAACAAGCTGCGTTCGTTGCACAATTTTATATGTATGTTTGCATTTAGGGGCATATTGTACCCGTTAATTAATTAAATCGCCGCAGCTGTACTCAGTGACCTGTAAGGTGTATAAACTAAATAATTGAAACTATTGCCTCAGATAAATTCACTTCAGATGGTTTTATTTCCCGCACAGAAACCGCCCACATTTATCCAGATCGAAAATACATAATTGATTCAGATTGCTGTCCGTGACCGTAACCTACTAAAATGTCTCCATGAAGTCTGCGTTTCTGCTTTTTATGTAACAACTTGACTTTCGCTTGAAACTTAATTGCTAAAAATAACATGCATTGATTTTAATTTTATATATAGATATATTGAACAAATAAATAGTAACAATCAAATAATTGTTATTTAATGATATTTAACTGATGGAGTAGCGTCCTGTACCATCAGGATCTACCAAGCTCTAGCTACGGGGGCAGCATAAGCTACTGGTGCGTGTACTTTGGCAATGGGGGCAGCATATGCTACAGGAGCGGCGGCAACCTTAGCCACGAGAGGTACTTTCTCGACTACGGCGTTAAATCCGTTGACGGGATCAGCAGTGTATTGAACAATACGTCTTGTGCCATCGGGATCTACCAAGGAATAACTACCTTGAACGACATCTCCATTACGGGTTTCTTGTTGGTTTTTGCTATCTCCAGTAAGACCATCTTGAATATCGTATGCGAAAGAGTATTGAGGATTAGGATCGTATTCCTCAGCTACAACAGCTTTGGCTACAACGGGGGCTGAAGCGTAGGCAATGGGGGCGGCAACTTTAGCAATAGCTGGGGCAGCGTATGCCAATGGAGCGGCTACTCTGGCAACAGCAGGGGCGGCATAAGCAACGGGAGCAGCGACTCTAGCAATGGCAGGGGCAGCATATCCTACAGCGGGAGCAGCATACCCAGCATATCCTACACCGGGAGCAGCATAACCAGAATATCCTACAGCGGGAGCAGCATAACCAGCATATCCTACAGGAGAACCAATTACACCAGCTTTGGCGACAGCCACAACTGCGGCGAGCACAATTAACTGTAAATGAAATTTGTGATAAGTTTTATTGAATAATCTTATAAAGAATCTAAATGTTATACCTTAAGAGCCATGGGGTTTGTTGGTAACTTACTGGTGAAGTTATTTGGATAAAGAAGTATTTCGATCACGGGTCCTTTTATACCCACTTCTAGAGTCTTATCTGGCACACATTTCGCTACCACGCCTTCGTTTAGCTTACGAAATGTCGATTTAATTTAAAAGTCAGTGTATCTGTATACCAGAGAAACACAAGTTCAAGGTAATTATTTTATGTATTTCTTGATATTTACTTCACCGGTTGTTTTTTTTCTTTGTAATTAAGACGGTACAAAATCGGTTAGTCGAGGAAATTAATCATATATTATTAGTCCTCCACCTGTTTGATTAAAAGTATTAATTAAGAACAATTTCTAAAGAAAAATGTGTACAAATATTATGAAAATTGAAGGTTGTACAATAAACTATCATCATGAACACTACCTAGATAAAATGATGTAATTTTTTAGACTAAATTTATTAGTTGGTGGAATTATTAGAATATTTATACTTTTAAATGCTATGATAATTAATAGTCAATGTCACCATAAGTTAAAGGATTTACAAGGGTACATGTCAATGATATCGTTGACATAGTTTAACCTAAATTGCATTTTATTTTTAAAATGCTTATATACACCACTCTCCATATAACCGAAGGGGTTTGAAACTATCTTAGATCATTAGTAGGTAATATTTTATTTGTCTTCTTACTTCTCAACACTATAAATTAACGTTATAGAAATAATAAATATTAAATAAAATATCGATTTTAACGGGAAATAATAATTTAACGATTTATACTCAAAATAAAAAAAATATAGATACCTAGCACTGATTCAACTCGTGACTTAGAGTGCCGAAGAAAACATAAGGTATTCATGCACCATAGTTGAGTAGAAATAACAACAAAATTATTTACAGAATTACTGTGTTACAGAGCTACAATATCCAACTTTGGAGTAGTAAGTGTAGACCCATTTAACCTGCGTAAAATCACAGCCACCTTCACCAAATTCATTTTGGATCAGTCTGTAGTTGCATCAAAGAATATTTACACTCCATTGGTTACATTATAAATATTATGATATTTAAATTGTATAAGCAACTATAAGTTGTATGGATTACTCAACTAAAAGCAAAGCAAATATTTAGAAATATTTCAACAATACTCAAAGTCGGCAGAATTAGAATAAGTAATAATTGTAAACGACAGTAAGAATATAACCTTTACTTTGATGAAGCGCAATATCGAGTTTGTGTTAACGGATTTATCAAGCAAATTAAAGGGATAGTGTTTTAAACTAAAAGAGGTTGTCGTTTTCCATCGTTTTTTCGCACAAATTTGAATGTCTTTCATTTCTTGTCCAAAACTTTTATTATTGGATTGACTTAGAGCAGTTTATATTTCATAAAACATAAAACTAATTGCGATCCACGTACGAACTAAGAAGTCCCAGCTTTAAATATCAGCCATTTCATGGATGTTTGTGCTAATTTAAGTGTTAAATGGGAAACGTTATACGATATAACCGTAGCGATTGAAGCCCCCTAAGTATCGAAATAGTAAAAAGGGAACAATACTTTTTCGTCATACAAAATATATCCTAGCCTGCTGCACAAGTAATGCCATAAAATGAGGAACTGTTTCGATTGTATACCTGAATTATTTGAATCATGTTGAACGTAAAAATTATCTATGAACAAGATTTTCATTTTAATCGTTTTATTTGCAAATTATAATTTAACAAAGTTTCATCAGCCGAATAATGACACTTACCGGGATTTACCCAAGGAAGCAGCATAACCTATAATGGGACATGCACTTTTGCAATAGGAGTCGTATAATTATGCTACAAAAGCCACCACGAGAGGAGTGCCTTCTCCAGGGCCGGCTCTAGGGTTACTAGCGCCCCGATGCAACTTTTAATTTAGGCGCTCTTTTCTAAACCACTATCAGTAGCGCCGGAACTATTTTTCAACTACGGGTGTAGCGAGAAAACATGGCGCCGCAGGCGAGTTTTTTTTCAAAAGTGGGCGTGGTCAATTTAAAAGCGTTATACGAGCATATGGCTATTTTATTGTCAAATTTTAAGAAATCAAAATTTCAACAATTTTATTTATGCATATTTTAAAATTGCATTGAAATACTGAAAATACCAAAAACAGTAAAGGGTGCAAAGAACCATTTACAAATTGTTTACGGGTGCAACTGACCCGTTGCACCCGTGGTTCCGAGGCCACTGACCACTATATTATAAAAATAAGAAACAAATGAAACTCGGGTTTTTAAATTACATAATTATAATACCTACTGTATATTTTAGTTCAAACAGGTAGGTAACAGGTAATCATGGGGGATGATAAACTTATTTATTGAGCCCCCCTAAGAAAGCCCCTCGAGTTATTAGTCAAAATTAAAAAACAAAATTCTTGGTCCCTATGAGAAAGCAATAAAATTGTGAAATTTCCACTTAAAATTTTTTACAAAGTTTACAAAGTTTATTTTAAAGCGTAGGTACCTACCCATAAAGGGTAAAATAGAAATTATGTGACCGTTTCAAAAATTGTGCAGAAGTTTATTTACACCAGCCTATAAAAAACATTCGGTTATAATTCATTTTATGATGTTTTTTACACCAAATGTTTGCGCCTGCTGACCTTCCGGTTCATAAAAGCAAATCTAAGCAAAAGCAACCCTATCAACACGTGTTTTTTTTACATCTGGCGTTTAAGTAGGCTTACCAGAACTTAGCTGATAATTATTTTAACAGCACTGGATACGGGTATTGTATAACCGTAAACAGTTAGTTTGTAAATTTGTTGTTATTTTGTTTGGGGAACTTATTGAGTTTTAAATTTAATTTTTTTTTTTTTGTCGAGGCGCCCCTTGCAATAGGCGCCCCGGTGCGGTGCATCCTCTGCATCCTACGTTAAGCCGGCCCTGGCCTTCTCAACTACCCTCTACGTACAACTTATAAATTACCTACCTTTTAACGTTTACTAAAACTAGGTCTAGTCGTTTAATTATACTATAGATAGTATGTTTAGTTCCTTTCTCATCAGACTGTGAAAGCAGGTTTAACATAGATGATTATAACTCCTCGTGAGCTTTTTAACCCCAACCTCTACCTCTTTGTAATCCACACATAATGTTAATATTGAGTTTCACTACCATTTGAGTTGGCTTATTATAATACACCTAAGATTAATTCCTCCCAATTATTTAATATATCGATCGATATAAGAGAATGCATTCCTTTATTACGACATTACGTCGCTGCTTTCTTAAGAAAACTCTATTTTAATTTTTTTTAATTGCTACTGATCTACTACGCCGGATATTAAATGTCAGGTTCATATATTTCGCCATTTAATACTTGTTCTAAAAGGGATGAGAATGAGATAGGTTTAATTTGAGAAAAGAGTCTTAACCCTCTTATAGGTAGGTACTCATAATTCGTTTTAATATGTAACTTTTTATTTTAAAATATAAATTATGTACAACTAAAAGGATTTAACTATGGGAGCATATAAACAATATTATGTGCTATCGGAATCTACCAAGCAACAGGTGCATGCACTTTGGCTACTGGAGCAGCATAAGCTAATGGTGTGTGTACTTTGGCAATGGGAGCGGCATACGCTACAGGTGCGGCGGCAACTTTAGCCACGAGAGGTACCTTCTGGACTACTGCGTTAAATCCGTTGATAGGATCAGCAGTGTACTGAACAATACGTCTTGTACCATCAGGATCTACCAAGGAATAGCTACCCTGTACAACATCTCCATCACGAGTTTCTTGTTGGTTTTTGCTGTCACCAGTGAGAGCATCTTGAATATCGTATGCGAAAGAGTATTGAGGATGAGGATCGTATTCATCAACGACAGCCTTAGCTACTGGTGCAGCATATGCAACAGGAGCTACCACCTTCGCAACAGGGGCGGCATATGCGACTGGAGCGGCTACTCTAGCTACGGCTGGAGCAGCATAACCAGCATAACCACCGTAACCAGCATAACCACCGTAACCAGCATACCCCAATGGCGCACCAATTATACCAGCCTTGGCAACTACCACCACTGCAGCGAAGATTATTAACTGAAAAAAGAATATTTTACTTATGCATCAATTTTTATATTATGGAAATTATTTGTTAAACAAATATTTACCTTAAAAGTCATTGTTTGTACGTGCTCGCTGATGCAAACTATGTAATGAAATATTTTGTACCATGAGCGCTTTTATATTCATTTCCAGAGCTCTAACTAGACCACATTTCGCGACCACTCCCCCACTTGAATGGCGAAATATTACCTTAAGGTATAATTGCCCAAAGTGCAGTCACTGAATAAATACAGACAAGTTCAAGGTTTATAACCTGTTTAACCAGAGACACAAAATTCTTTATAAAACAAGAGTACCTGAAATATCATTATTCAATTAACAATTTAAGAAAGGTTAGTCTTCGTAGCACACAAAAATTTATACTTAAGTCTACTTGTAATGGAAAGTTGAATCTTTGTTACCGATTACATAACGAGTTGATCGTGTGTGAAAAACAAATATCTTGTCTGATACTTGAATAATTTTAAAAGATACTTGATACATATTAATTAATTCATTAATAAAACTTCTTGTATTTGCATAATTGTCATATTTTCGTCTCGGTATTCATACATTTCCTATTCCTTATCTTTATTATCTTCCTATACTTCATGCCATTTTTTTAAAGAAATTCTTAAGTACTATATATGAAATAGAGGGTGTTTCGAAATTCGCGCTCACGAACTATTGCATGATGTTAAGCAATAGAAACTGAACACAAACTTTCTTTGGAGTATCTTATTCGAACTTGTACTTTCCTAATTACCGTGGTTTTAAAATTCTGAAAATGACCACTAAAAGTCTTGAATTTCTGTTTTAAATGTTTAAACAACTGGTGACATTTAATAAATAGCAAAAACAAAGAAGGTTTAAAGTTTAAACCTTCGAACATACATTGCCTCTTTGTAAAAGGAGCATTATCCCTACGCTGAACTGCACAACTGATGGATCAAAGATGATTGGCAGAAACGAAAATAATTTGTAAAAAGTGCAACACTTACCCCTTTTCTGTTTTATGAACTGACCAATTGATGCGCTCCGAATTACCTTTCGCATACGCAGAAAATACTAGTTCCTATTGTATGTCTGTCCTTGTCAATCGTGCGTTTCAAGCGGTATGCTATTTTCATGAAAGAATAGTGTATGTTTATAAACTACTATAACTGTGACGAATAAATGTACCAGCTCCAGTACTATTTCCCGTGGTGTCTAAAACAAGCTGTGAGATCGAATAATTTAAGGTAACGCTATTACAAAATCATAGGAAATTAGATGCAGTGTAACAGTTGGCTAAACAGAGGATGTGGCCCCGCTTATAAACGCACTGCTTGTCCTGCATTATGACTAAAGTCACTAAGGGCCAATTTTACCATACTGGTATAAACCTGGAATAAGCTATGTCTCCAACAACTGCCATTGCTACAATTCTTGTAACAATAAATTGTAACCATGACAGTTGTCCGAGGAATAACTTATTCCAGGTTTATACCAGTACTGTAAAATCGACCCTGCGACATCAGCATATCACTATACTGGCAATTCAAATAATTACCTGCCATTTTTGTACTTTAGATTGATTGTACGATTTAGCAATGCAGACTTCAGACTATTTAGGTACAACCAATGTTTTGTTTTGAACTTATCTTTTGTTTCCCAGCGCTTGTAATGAATTGCTTTGAAAATGGGGATTACTAAAACCGCAGTAACTCGACAAGTAGGTATTAATCCGAATGAACAATACTAAAGGAACTTTTTGTTCAATTTTTGTTGCATAATACCATTCCACAGTTCGTGGTCACGAAAATTCAAAACACCCTGTACATGTCTAACGTAAGGTTTCATCTGTTGTGTTCTGAAGCGGCTAATTTGATTTTGACTAAAGGTAAAAAGTGCGTTTCAAACAATTTTCGTATTCTATAATCAATTCTAACGCATAAAGGGAAATCCGGTACCTAGTTATGAAAAACCTAGTTTTACGTTTTAAACCAAAACCTCTTTCAACAAATGATGAGCTACAATCTATTCTGCTCGGATATACTATTTAACGATAGAACCTTCAAAGACGCATCAATGACTATGACAAAGGAAATTATAATACATTCCAATGTTTGAACTACCTGAGTGATAAACCAAAATTCTAAAATGGCGTTTCCAAACAAATGTACAGGAGAGTCAAATAAACGACTGTTTTATTATTAATTTTTCTTTTATCTATTTCTTCCTCTCTTATAACTATTCGATTCTTTCAACGCTTTATAACTTTCTTCCGTTTTGCGTACAATGTCTTATTTCTTTTAGATATCCTAATGTTTGCTTCTTTCAACGTGTACATACTCTTCAATTACTCTTAAATTATTTTATTATTATAGTAGCTTCTGATTTCTATATATTTATGTACCTGTCCAATTTCTACTGTTCTCGGTACGTCTAAAATTTCCTCAATTTATGTTTCAACCATCTGTTATCATATCTTCTTCACGACTAATAAATAATATACTCTGCAGAATACACATTTTTAGTAAGTAATATGAATCATTTACAAGTGTTAAATAATAATCTGTTGCTCAACAGCTTAGTAACCAATCACAAACATGGATTCATAGCTTTTTATGAAAATTATAAAATATAAATGGTTCATATTGCACTTTGATTGCCTCCAGATTCCAGAAGAGTGCCTATTACTCCTCGGATGATTTACGATTCTAATACAATCTCTTGTATCGCAAACATTTTCTTCTTGAGTAATAGCAATCTCTGCTTAACTGACATTTACTTAAATTAAAGGAAACTGTGAGGGTGATACGTTTTTCCATTTAACACGTTTTGATGTAGGAGACAACTGTCGATGAGGCAGGTTCAACTTATAAACCTGCCCCGGGAACGTATTTTATAGACTAACCTAAATTTTCTACAATCAACCCATTCTCCCCCAGCTGACAATCAATGCTTTTTTCCATTGTAAGTTTTTATTTTAAAATATAAATTATGTACAACTAATAGTATTTAACTAGGGCATTATAGTATTATGCTTCCACAGTGTATTGAACAATATGTCTTGTATCATCGGAATTTACCAAGCAACAGGTGCATGCACTTTGGCGACGGGAGCTGCATAAGCTAGTGGTGCGTGTACTTTGGCAATTGGAGCGGCATACGCTACAGGAGCGGCTGCAACTTTAGCAACGAGAGGTACCTTTTCAACTACGGCGTTAAATCCGTTGATGGGATCAGCAGTGTACCGGACAATACGTCTTGTACCATCGGGATCTACCAAGGAATAGCTACCCTGTACAACATCTCCATCGCGAGTTTCTTGTTGGTTTTTGCTGTCACCAGTGAGAGCATCTTGAATATCGTATGCGAAAGAGTATTGAGGATGAGGATCGTATTCATCAACGACAGCCTTAGCTACTGGTGCAGCATATGCAACAGGAGCTACCACCTTTGCAACAGGAGCGGCATATGCGACTGGAGCGGCTACCCTAGCTACGGCTGGAGCAGCATAACCAGCATAACCACCGTAACCAGTATAACCACCGTAACCAGCATACCCCAATGGAGCACCAATTATACCAGCCTTGGCAACTACCAACACTGCAGCGAAGATAATTAACTAAAGAAAAAAATATTATAACTATGCTTATATTCGAATATTATTAAAATTATTTAATCCTAACAAGTGTTTACCTTAAAAGTCATTGCTTTTACGTATTGGCTGATGCAAACTGTATACTGAAATACTTTATAACGTGCGCGCTTTTATATTCATATCCAGAGCTCTAACTAGACCACATTTCGCGACAACTTCCCCACTTGAATGGCGAAATAACACCTAGTTACCCAAACTGCATTCACATAATAAACACAGACAAGTTCAAGGTGTATAAGAATTTTAATCTGTATAACAACACTTCAATGGATTTCTAATCACATGTAGCACAGACGCAGCATTAGTTATAAAAAAAAGGTGCGCTGCTAACTACAGTAGTAATACCTGAAATAGTAATTATGATTAAATTAAACATTTTCAAAAATCGCTATGTATTCAACAAGATGTTTTTGAGTAAACATAATAGGTTCGTTTCATCGATACAATTTGGAACGATTCTATTATTGTTTAGAACCGATTCCGAATTCTTCTACGAGCATCCGTCAAATAAACAATTCTAAGAACCAACAAGAACGGTTCCATAACGGTTCATACATAGACTAGATGAAACGGGGTTATCCCTTTTCAACAAATGCCATGCTCGCACCCAGCTTTTAGGTTAGGAATGGGAATAGTTCTCGTTAGTTCTTGCTCGCGACGTGGAATCGTTTTTGAACTGTGAAGAACGGTTCACTACGGTTCACGTACTAGATGAAACAGAGAATTTTAAATTCCATGAACGCCTTGTTTAGTTCTGAACGGTTCTGAAGTTTGATGAAACACTTTTTCTCTATTGCGCATGTGAAGTAATTTCAGAACCGTTCAGAACTGTTCGATGAAACGAACCTAAATTAGCACCCCAAAAGTTGATTCATTCGATACTTATAAAAGTTGATAGGAGTGCGTTTACTCTTAGAATAAGTAGGTATATAAAATAATTCTTAAATTTTAAAAGGCATTTTGTCTAGAAAACTAAACCAAGTAAACAGATGTTCTAGCAATGAAATTTAATTTACCTTAATAGCTATTGATCGTTTGTGAAAAACTAATCTCTTGTGAGAACCATGAATAACTTTACACCGAATTTGACAAAAATGTATAATAAAACTTCGTCCGTTTGCTCTGTACTGTATTTCCTTCCATATTCGCGTACATTGCCTATTCCTTATTATCGTATTCATGTTCAGGAAAAGCGATGTACTAATATTTTTGATATAATGTTATAATCCAATCATTTAGTGTGTTCTGGAGAGTCTAATCTGATTTTGACTGAAGATAAAAAGTATGTTGAAAATACCTGATTGTTGAGATAGGTACGAGTCGAAGGATCATTAATTGTATTAGTAAGAATTCAATCAAACAGGGTATTGTTTTGGTTCTCAGAGGAAGTAGTCTTTTGGTTGGGAGGCATTTATTACTGTGTTTTCAGAATATTAAAATTATCCGGAAGATGACAAACCTGAGAACCATTATTGTTTATCAAGTCATACGTTATTTATCTCTTCACTTGTGGTAAATTCAATTTGATGGTGGAGTTGGAAAACCGCTTTTTTATTTAATATGCAAATGAATCTTTGTAGATTCCTGTGGTTGAACCACGTGGCTGATCATTTTACAGATTATACAGTGTGGAACAAAAGTATGGAATAAATTCATTATTTCTAAAACGATGACGTTTCATGAAATTTCCTCGGACACGTCGATTTTACTTTTTAAAAGGACCCTTGTTCCTATACCTGCGCATTTCCGATGTTCATTTGTTTTCGCGTGATGACGTCATCGGATATTGTTTTTAATGGAACACCTATATATTATTTTAACGGATTCGTGTACAGCTCAACTTGTTGAATTTGAAAATGTACCACTTTAGTACTTTATTTCTACACCTTCCCGAGAAAAAAAATAATAACCGATTCGTAGTAAGAACAACAAATTAAATCAAGTTACCTAAGAAATTGTTTCCGGCAGCTAAACAAAATCTAATCAGAATTAACCAATTAACACATTAATATAATAATGAATTTATTCCATACTTTTCTTCCACACTGTATAATGGCTTCAGATTATATAATGCCTTCTGACAACATATGCTCTTCAATTACTCCTCTTTTATTGTTACAGTAAGTACCTACTGTCTGTTTTCATTCCTGCCCTATTACCGTGATACCTGCAATTCTCAAAAATCACTTTTATTATGCTTGTCTTTATTTATTCATCATTGTATAATTTCTAGTGATTTGGGTATTTCTAGAATTTTCTCGATAGATGTTTCAGAGGCATCACTAACTATATCATTTTCAACTACTTCAAAATAATATACTTATAGCAACACTATTTACAGATGTTAATCAACACGTGATTAATCAATTGGCTAACCAATCACAAGCTTGTATTTAAAACTTTAAATAATGAACATGAAAATAAATCCACGTATACTTTGAATTGTCACGTTTATTGCTTAATTAACACTATTAAGTACAATTATTTGTCAGTTCACAAGTAATAAAGAGAATCAGTTTTTGCACCACAATATCGTTTCTTTCTTATGTTATGTATATTAAATGAAACTGTACGGTAATATGGGTTTCCCATTTATCACTTTATAAGAGAAAACCGTGATGAGTCAGGTTTAACTTATAAGTCTGCCCCTGTGGCATATTGTATAAACTATCCTAAAATTTCGACAATCAACCCACTCATTGTCTACCCTCAGACATTCATAATGCTTTTTTAAAATGTAACTTTTTTATTTTAAAATATAAATATGTACATGTAATGGTAATTAGCTATGTGAGCAACACTATACTACAACGTGAAATCAGCAGTCTACTTAACATTATGTCTTGTAGCAGCGGGATCTACCAAGCAACAGGTGCATGCACTTTGGCGACGGGAGCAGCATAAGCTAATGGTGCGTGTATTTTGGCAATGGGAGCGGAATACGCTACAGGTGCGGCGGCAACTTTAGCCACGAGAGGTACCTTCTGGACTACTGCGTTAAATCCGTTGACGGGATCCGCAGTGTATTGGACAATACGTCTCGTACCATCGGGATCTACCAAAGAATAGCTACCCTGTACAACATCTCCATCGCGAGTTTCTTGTTGGTTTTTGCTGTCACCAGTAAGAGCATCTTGAATATCGTATGCGAAAGAGTATTGAGGATGAGGATCGTATTCATCAACGACAGCCTTAGCTACTGGTGCAGCATATGCAACAGGAGCTACCACCTTTGCAACAGGAGCGGCATATGCGACTGGAGCGGCTACCCTAGCTACGGCTGGAGCAGCATAACCAGCATAACCACCGTAACCAGCATAACCACCGTAACCAGCATACCCCAATGGCGCACCAATTATACCAGCCTTGGCAACTACCAACACTGCAGCGAAGATAATTAACTGAAAGAAAGAATACCATAACATATATTCTAATATTATAGAAATTATTTATTTTGTTAAATATTTACCTTAAAAGTCATTATTTTTCTTGTATTTACGTCTTCGTTAATGCAAACTGTATAATGAAATATTTAGTAACATGGGCGCTTTTATACTCATATCCAGAGCTCTAACTAGAACACATTTCTCGACCACTTCCCCACTTGAATGGCGAAATAACAACTAGTTACCCAAAGTTCACTCAAGGAATAAATTCATACAAGTTCAAGGTATATAAGAATTTTAACTTGTTTAAAGCACTTATACGATATATGAATTTATGATTACAATCACGTAGCATAGAGACAAAATTCTTTTTTAAAGAAAACCTGCGCTTCTTCACTTATCATAGAAATATCTGAAATAATATTATAATTAATAAATTGAAAATTTAAATAAAATCTTGTTAAGCTACATAGCACTTAAAAACGTTTTGTTTTGTTACTGATATTTTTATCGTAGGATACCCAGATGTAACAAGCCAATAATCACAAAGTTTATATTACTGTGTGTTTATATCAAGAAATTATTTGGAGAAAACTTTCATAAATACAGATCTGCTCTTATGTGAAAAACAAATATCCTATCACAGCTTCCAATTTTTAATAGATATTTGATACATAAGTATTCAATTAATTAATCGATTTTGCGTTTACACTGCATTATCGTATTTTGTTGAGTGTTCTCGTACATTACATACTCTTTATTATATTTCCATTTCTTGTTTTGTTTTAAGTAAGTCTCAACTATATTTCATATACTACTACATGTATATTTAATGTTAAGGATTCAATCATTTGGTGTGTTCAAAAGCAGCGATTCTCATTTTGACAAAAGATAAAAGCGTGTTTCAAAATTTTCTCATATGCCTGTAATAAATTCCAATCCAGAAACGGAAATCGCGTTTGCATGAAAAACCCATTTTTTTCATTTTAAACCAAAACCTCATTGAACCGTTGCTGAGCTACCATCTATTCTGCTTGAATATGCTAATTTATCTGTAACACCTTCAAAGACATGTTTTACACTGCTTTTTTATTTGATATTTATACAAAAAAAGTATTGGTACATTCCTATATGTGAACTACATGACTGATCAATTTACCTATTTTAAAGCAGCTTTTCTAACGAAATGTGGTACCGGAAAGACAAAGCAACGACTATTTTTAATTAAGTTTTCTTTTATTTATTTCTTATAGATGTAGATATGTATGAACTACTTTCTATCCTTTAAGCTTTCTTCTGGTTGCTCTGTAAAGTCGTATTCTCTTAGATATTTACTTCTTTAAACACGCGTACCTACTCTTCGATTTTCCTACATTATTTTATTATTACAGTACCTTCTTGGTCCTACTTTGGACCTATTCGAGTTTCTAAAATTTAATTTTTTAATTTTGGTATGTAGTTTTAATAGTAATATGAATCGTTATTTACAGGTGCTAAATAACAAACTGTTACTCAACAACTTAAGCATTCAAAACATTAGACAATTAATCAAATCTACATGGAAATAAACAAACTGATGTTTATCAATACTTTTGATTAAGATTACAAAAGTTAAATAGTTGATATTAAAATTTAAAAGTCGGCTTAATAGTCAATGTTCAATGTTTAATGGGAAGGGACATGCATTTTATTACTATGGTAAATAGGATAGGAAAACCAAGTATCACTATAAACGGAGGTATGCAGGAAAATGTGATCAGAATTTTGAGTTAAACTCTCATCTTGGTTAATTTAATATTTTCAACGACAAATTGTGATTGTACTTTGTTGATTTCGTTGTCATTTAGTCAAATGTTATTGATTCACTTGCGATAATAATCTGCATAAAAACTTGTTTTTATTTTTCCCACTGATATCTAAGTTTCAAAAATAACAGAAACCAGAGGATCAATAAGCACTTTTTTTAAATAACAGGACCAAGGAATCTTTTCGGCAAGTAAATCAAAAACATTTAATTCAAAAAATTAAATCAACAAATAAGACAATAAAATGTAAACTCCGTTTCTACGATTGCCTGAGACATGGGGTTTTTTACATTATCTTTGCTTTTTAATCCTTTTCTCGCTTATAATGAAATAGATGTGCCCTTCCATGTGCAATTTTTAAGAAAATTGTAGATATAAGTCCGAAGTTCCACTAAACTCATAATAAATTTATTGGAGAAAATGTAATTTTAAAACAAATATTCAATGACCAATATCCTGAGCTTCATGAAATGAAACAGATTACTTTCACCTAAAGATACAAAAAGTTTAAACCTTGAAGACTATGTCTTCGGCCATGAGCTTACCATGAAGAATTTGTAATTTTTCCATGAATGAACTTTAATATGAAATTTGATGGACGATAAAGAAGTCCCAATTGTTCTGCCACAATGTTGATGATTTCTTAAATAAATTAATGAAAACTGTTAAGATCATGTGTTTTTCTTATTTAAACTGATGATGATGTAAAGAGAAAACCATCGTTGAGATAGATGCAACTGGGGAAATTTACTTTTACGTATTGTGTAAACTAACCTAAAATACGAACAGTCTAACCCTGTTCTTCACTGCCCCTTCACCTGACAATTACAATGCCCTTTTAAGATGTAATTTTTTATTTTAAAATATAAATTATGTACAAGTAATGGTATTTAGCTATCGGAGCGGCATATGCGGCCGTGTGAAATTCGTTGATGGAATCGACAGTCTACTAAACAATAAGTCTTGTATCTTGATCTACCACGCAAGAGGAGCATGTACTTTGGCGACAGGGGTAGCATAAGCTAATGGTGCATGTACTTTCCCAATTGGAGCAGCATATGCTATAGGAGCGGCAGCAACTTTGGATACGAGAGGTACCTTCTGAACTACGGCATTAAATCCGTTAACGGGATCAGCAGTGTATTGGACAATACGTCTTGTACCATCGGGATCTACCAAGGAATAGCTACCCTGTACAACATCTCCATCACGAGTTTCTTGCTGATTTTTACTGTCACCAGTGAGACCATCTTGAATATCGTATGCGAAAGAATACTGAGGATGAGGATCGTATTCAGCAACGACAGCCTTAGCTACTGGTGCGGCATATACAACAGGAGCTGCCACCCTGGCAATAGGGGCGGCATATGCCACTGGAGCAGCTACTCTAGCAACTGCGGGTGCAGCATAACCCGCATATCCACCGTAACCAGCATACCCAACTGGGGCACCAATTATCCCAGCCTTAGCAACTACCACCACTGCAGCGAAGATAATTAACTGAAATGAAAGAATATTGTAATAATGCATCCATTCTTATATCATTATTCATTATCATGTAAATTATTTATTTAACAAATATTTACCTTAAAAGTCATAATTTTTCCTGTTTTTACTTCTTAACTGATGCAAACTGTATAATGAAATATTTTGTAGCACACGCGTTTTTATATTCATTTCCAGAGCTCTAACTAGATCACATTTCGCTACCACTCCCCCACTTGAATGGCGAAATAACACCTAGTTACCCAAAGTGCAGTCACAGAATGAATACATGCAAGTTCAAGGTATATAAGAATTTTACCTTGTTTAACAGCGACACAAAATTCTTTGTAAAAGAGAAGCTGTGCTCTGTTGCGTATAATAGCATACCTAAAATAAATGATTATGTTTATTAAATTGAACATTAAAAAAAAAGTTACGTAGCACAGAAGAACAGTAATTGTTTATGAGTACTAGTAACGGAAAATCGATTCGTCTGTTATTAATATTTTACCCTTAGATATATTTATTAAAAAATCCTATCACGAAGCTTATGAAAGTGTGTGTCTGCATTAAGGAAGAACGTAGGCCCATTTTAAAATTTTAAACGTATTTTCAAGAGGATAAGATTCTTCAGTTAATACCGATTTTCTCTTATGTGAAATACAATTACTCTTCTCGAAGCCTTGAATAACTTTAAAAAATATTTTATACATATTTTATTCATTAATAAAACTTCTTGAGTTTGCACTCTGCATTCTCTCGATCTTCTAGTAGATCATCACTGTTTACTTCTGGCTTTGTTTTGGGTAAGTCTATTATAGTGGTATATTTAATGTAAAAACTCAATCCATTGAAGTGTTCTGAAGTGCCTAATCTGACTTTGACTAGAGATAAAAAGGGTGTTTCAAAATTTTCTCATATGCCTATAACAAATTCCAATGCAGAAACAAAAACTGTGTAGATATGGAATCCCAATGTTACCTTTGAAACCAAAACATGGAATCATTACTGAGCTACAATCTATTCTGCTTGGATATACTAATTTATCTACAGCACCTTCAAAGACATCGTTTGATATTCAGAAAGCAGTACTTTTGCAATTAATATGCAAAAAGTTCGGAACATTCCTGTGTGAACCACATGACTGATCAAGTTACTAGTTTTAAAATCAGTTTTCTAAAGAATTGTGGTACCGGAGAGACAAAGTAACGACTGCTTTATTATTTTTTTCTTATCTTTTTCATGTCTTTCTTATTCTCTTATAGATACTAGATTCTACCCATTCTTTATAGCTACGTACGGTTTACTCTTTAATGTGTATTTTCTTAGATATTCCATTATTTGTTTCTTTAACCTTTTGCTCCTCAATTACTTCTACATTCTTTGATTATGTACTTGTACCTTCTATGTTCATAAAAATCTAATTCTAGTGGTTATTTTTCAGTCGTTATTTCCTATTTATATTTCAGAGTCATCACTAAACTTATCTTTTTCCACGACTACTAAGTAATATACTATAATAATACATAATATGTAATTGTGAATTCGTAATATGAATCATTTGTTAACTAATAACTGATTACTAAATCCACTCACAGACGTGTATCTAAAACGTTAGGCAATCAATTAAGTGATTGTTTAATTCAAGAAGTATCAATTCTATCAATAATTATTTCAATATCGACATAATTAGTCAATGAAGGGAATCACATTATTGGACCACACTGTTGATGCATTTAACACTTAGTTTAGGAGAAAACAGTGGATGATGCAGATTAAAAAAAGAAAAAAGTCTGTACCACCGTAGACATTCACTCTCACTTAAAATTTGGGCAGTCTATCCACCGACTTTCGCCGGCAACCCTCTAACATTCATAATGCTTTTTAAAATGTAACCTTTTATTTGAAAATATAAATTATGTACAACTAATAAATTTTATCTATGGGAGCAGTGGCAACATTAGCCACAAGAGGTAACTTCTGGACTACGACGTTGAATCCGTTGATGGGATCAGCAGTGGACTGAACAATTCATTCATACCATCGAGATCTACCAAGCTAGAGGTGCATGAACTTTAGCGATGGGAGCAGCATAAGCCAAAGGTGCGTGTACTTTGGCGATAGGAGCAGCATATGCGACAGGAGCGGCGGCAACTTTAGCCACGAGGGGTACCTTCTCGACTACGGCGTTAAATCCGTTGATGGGATCAGCAGTGTACCGGACAATACGTCTTGTACCATCGGGATCTACCAAGGAATAGCTACCCTGAACAACATCTCCATCACGAGTTTCTTGTTGGTTTTTGCTATCTCCAGTAAGAGCATCTTGAATATCGTAAGCAAAGGAGTATTGAGGGTGAGGGTCGTATTCATCAACGACAGCCTTAGCCACTGGAGCTGCATAGGCAATTGGAGCCGCAACCCTAGCAACAGGAGCAGCATATGCTAATGGAGCTGCAACACGAGCAATTGCAGGGGCAGCATACCCTACCGTACCAGCATAACCCAGTGGAGAACCAATTATACCGGCTTTAGCGGCTGCCACCAATACAGCGAGGATGACGAACTAAAAATCAACAAACATTAATTATACATATTATGATATGAAAAAGTAATAATAGTAATAATAATAATAAGTTATACCTTTAGAGCCATTGTCGTTTCTGAGAACTTTGCTGATACAATTAATTTGTTAATAAAATATTTGCGACTGTGTTTCCTTTTATATTAATAGTACAGCTGTAACTGGATTACATTTCGCCAACATTCTCCCACTTAAATGGCGAAATACTGCTTAATTATTAAAGTGCACTCGTTTCGCTTAATACAACTACGGACAAGTCTAAAATTTACAATGATATCTAAACTGGTTTACTCGCACCCAGTCTATAATTATAAAATACCTGATAAGATAAAATAACCACTGATCGCAAAGATGCGGAATTTACTTACTATTTAGTTAACCAACTGAGCATCAAAGGTTTCTTTTAAATACAGCCATATACATTTTTAAAACATTTTAAGAAACTTAAATCCTGAATTCAGCAGCATAAAAGTTACTGAAAAACTTAGATAGTTACCGTATATAGTAAAAATGTTGCGAATTCCATAAATAAGTCTGCCAAAGTTATTTTGCAACTCTCTTATTGTCACTGTCATTAAAGATTTGAATATGCCTTTTCAGACTTTTAGTAGAAAACTTTTGTAGAAAACATCTGTAAGTTATTTTCAAGAGTATAACTTTCAGAACCATGTTGTATTTTAAAAAGAAAATGAATAAAAAATAGTTTTATTCTATATCTATATTTCAAAATTTACTTCCCTGCAGACTTGAGAATGAACACACTAATTTTTTCAAGTTTTATCTGTTTGTGTTTGAATTTTAACATGAGTAAAAATGTGCATAATAAATAAATTGTTGTGTCTATATAATTGCTACAACAGAAATGGAAAGGATTTTTCTATTTCTTTTCAGAAAAAAATGATAAGTAGGTACAAAGGCTGGAGATGGCTTTAGAAATGGTTAAACCGTCAACAAGCACAAGCAACATGTCGGTGTGCTCACAGCATTTTTGAAAGGATGATAATGACTTTTATTCTTCTTAATCTTGGAAGTATATACAGTATGTCCTCGGATGTGGTTGCCAAGAGTAAAACTTTTTAAATATGCGTTTTACGAGCTAAAGTTATTCTTGATAAAAGGCTTCCAGAGAAACCTCAGAAATCAAACCTAAATTTGAGCTTCGGTATACAGGGTGTTTGAAAAATTAAAATTCCATTTATCGGTGGCGTATATTTGAATTGTTTTCTGCGTTGATCTGAATATAATGTAAATTATTATATAGAAAATCCAGCTAATAGGTATTTAAGATTAAATAACAAAAGTCACTGCTTCAGGGCTGAAAAGTATGAAAAGGGAGGATGCGGAATGCTGTTAATGAAATTAACCATACCTGCAACCATTCGTAAAGTCTGTAGTTAGAATAAGTTTGTTTAAAATTAATAAGAATTTCGTTTAGTTAATGTATTATTCTTCGTTAAAAATAAACTTATTTTAGTGTAATGTTAATAATGTGGAGTCCGAATGAATTTTCCAGACACGTTGTATACCGAAGCTCAAATTAATTTAAATTAAAGTAATATGGTTTCTAAGTTTTTCTCCTAAATGCAACCACATCCCTGGACAGTGCGTCCACCTGCGTAGTATACTTCTAGAAGAATATAAAGATAATGATAATAACATACCAACATATTTTTGTGAGGCTATATAAAAAAATTATTTGTTGGGAGAACAATATTTTTTCAGAATGTACTTATCATAGTTTCCATAGCTGTTTTTTTGTCTATTTAAGTCTAAATTAAGAAGTGCATACTATTCTTGTTAAGAATGTAGGCTTTTAATGTACTTTTATTCATTCTCCAGTGAATAATAAACATTTATTATTGATTGAACCACGATTAATACCGGTTGTCTTGTTTCAGGAAATGAGCACCTATTAACTACTTTTTAAAGTACTTATTCCAAAAATAATATAAGCAAAATCTTTTTTTTATTTAACAATTATTGAAACACTAACAGTAAAAACATAAATTAATAATGGTATTTAGCTAAAGGGGTTCCATATGCCAAAGGAGCATGTAGTACTTTAGCCACAGGTGCGGCTACAGCAACGGGGGCGGCGACAGCAACGGGGGCGGCGATCTTGGCTCCAAGAGGTTCGTTGTGAACTATAGCGTTAAATCCATTAAGGGGATCAGCAGTATATTGAACGATACGTCTAGTACCATCGGGATCTACCAAAGAATAGCTTCCCTGAACAACATCTCCATCACGGGTTTCGTGTAGATTTTTGCTATCACCCGTGAGAGCATCTTGAATATCATAGGCAAAGGAATATTGAGGGTGTGGATCATATTCATCCACTACAGCCTTAGCTACTGGTGTAGCATAATGCAACCCTTCCAATAGTAGGGGCTGCATAACCGAACGGGGTACCAATTATTCCTGTTTTAGCGACAGCCACCAGTGCAGCGAGAATAACCAACTGAAAATAGATAATTTCAGTTATTAATTTCAAATCTGATTTTACAGACCCAGTTATGACACTAAAGCTTACCTTGCTAGTCATTATATTATTTTGTTGTCTTAGTATTTCAGCTGATTCAGTTAATTCGATAATAAAACATTGCGACCAGGCGCCCTTTTATATTCAATAATGCACTGGATCACATTTCTCTACGACCCACTATCTGGATGGTGAAATACTACAAGAACACTCTCTCGTCACAAGTTTAGAAAATTTAAACGAAATCGTGTGGCCAGTTTTTTTGTAATATGCGCCGCCGCCCGTTGCGGCCGTTTTTAAATTTATTACATACATTTTTCTTCATGGTATAGTACCGCCAAAGGACTTTCAAACAAGTTGTTTTAGAACCTTATCAGATACCTAACTGGTTTTTGAGTTGTGGGGCGTTAAAATCAAAATTGTGGAAAATTCATAGTGGCCGCCATTTTGACTGTTTCTCTTGAATTATGGTCTTCTGTCATATCCACTACTCAGATTTTCAAAATTCTGCTTCTGAAAAAAGTGCTACAAAAAAACATGTCTAACTTCCGCTTCCGGTTTCGGATTTTTTTGAAAAGCTTAGTTTGTCGATGAATTTTCGATATACCCCTTTATTTCAAATTTCATCCAAATCGGTTCACTAGTTTTTGCGTTAAAGGCGTCACATACATACATACATACATACATACATTTTCTTAGCATACGTTCACAGGGTGATCACAGACTTGAAGACAACCCCTTACACGAAGTTAGTACGGTCATTTGATGATTCCATGTTCGATTCTTCTTCTTTGCCAATATACAGTGTGTTAATAAACAGTCGCTTAGTTGCCAGTTTTGATTGGAGGTGTAAGACACGGGCCCTGTAGAGGCGCTCAAACTGGTATCTCACTATTTAATTTTACTAATAAGTCATGCAATTTTCGCGTTTTCCAGTTTAACTTCTGAAGTATACTAAAATTTTAGCATAAACATCTGTGGCTCAACACTCTTACCAGAATTAATATTGAAAGAGCGTTGTAGAAATTGCTTGAGATTGCAACCACGGATATTATACAATGTGATTCACAAGAATGATCGTAACGGATGTAATTCGAAAACCATTTGTCCCACATTAACGAGAAAAAGTTCTTGTAAATAAATCGCCAGTAAATACCACGTTTTTAATAAAAAATCTTCCACTATCTCCTTTTATCCTTAGCGGTTATGTATTTGATCAACAGCTTACCATGAACAATTTCTAAACTTCCAGTAAATGAATTTTATGTAACATTAAGTGGACTTTCGAGCTAGACACATTTAAACGTGCCTTCATCTCAGTTTAGTTTTGGAGGAATGCAAACTCATGTTATCGTTCCGCGATTGTGGCAGGAATTGGTGGCTGAAAATATTTTTAATCGACGATTTACTTGCAAGAACTTTTCTTGTATTGACAGAATAGTACTTGTCTACAAACAGGTTGGCGAAGGCGACATTGTAGTATAGGTAGCATTATATGCACTAGACTTTTTCAGAAACTCGTGTTCAGACTCTGAAAATAATCTTGTTCTCCCAACAAATCATTTGTTGAAGCTATACCAACAACTACTAATTTGTTGGGTTTAATACAAAAAGCATGTTGCCATATTATTATTTGTTGCCTGAGCAAACAAATTTTGTCAGGAAATAATATTAACATGGCAACATAGAAATTCGTATTTGTTGGTATTATAGCCTCAACAAATAAATTATTTGTTGGGAGAACAAGATTTTTTCCAAAGTGCATATACAGATTGGTGTCCGTTAATGTGAACATAGAGAGACAAATGCATACGCGCTTTGCATGTATCGACACCTTGATTATGCATTATTTTTAAAATTGTGTTCTGTAAGTTAACAATTAAGGAGGCTGCTATGGTTTTAAACTAGACGCCTTCTTGAGTTTTATTCGAACTAATACATACAATTTTAAAAATAATGCATAATCAAGGTGTCGATATAAGCAAAGCGCGTAAGCATTTGTCTCTCTATGTTCACAATAACGGCCACCAATCTGTATAGAAAATATAGACAAAAACTGGTATTGGGTAAACCAATCACTTATTATTGTTCAACTAAAATTTTCCTCTGAGCAGCGATGTTAGAATGGTTTCAATTATACCAGCACAATAAGTCAAGGGTTGGAGTTACGAGATATTATATTCAAACTAACATATACAAATGCAACTTTATTTATTCTTATAATATTATATAATATACGTACATAATGACTAAATCACAATAATATCTAATTTAATAATGGTATTTGGTTAATGGAGCAGCATAAGCTAATGGTGCGTGTACTTTGGCGATTGGAGCGGCATATGCTACTGGAGCAGCGGCAACCTTAGCCACAAGAGGTACCTTCTGAACTACGGCATTAAATCCATTGATAGGATCAGCAGTGTACTGAACGATACGTCTTGTGCCATCGGGATCAACCAAGGAATAGCTACCATGAACAACATCCCCATCGCGAGTTTCTTGTTGGTTTTTACTGTCGCCAGTGAGAGCATCCTGAATGTCGTAGGCAAAAGAATATTGGGGGTGAGGGTCGTACTCATCAACTACAGCTTTTGCAACAGGCGCAGCATAAGCAAGCGGGGCGGCTAATCTAGCAACAGCGGGAGCGGCATATGCATATGGAGCTGCAACTCGTGCAATTGCAGGTGCAGCATAACCTACAGCACCAGCGTAACCTAATGGAGCACCAATTACACCAGCCTGGGCAGCGGCTACCAATACGGCAAGAACAACCAACTAAACAGAAAATACATATTATTATATTAAAACATATTATTTGCTAAATTCGATTTTTAAAATTTACCATAAACATCATAATTTCTGTTTTGTAGATATGATATCTGATACAGATAATTGGATAATGAAATATTTTCAGCCTCCGTGCTTTTATATTTAATTCTGCAATATTAACTGGTTCAAATTTCTCCAGCAGTCCCCCACTGGAGTAGTGAAATGCCGTTTACAGCTCGTTCTTAACGCGTTAACGAAATACATATCGACAAGTTCAAGGTATCTATAATAATGAATTAAACTTGTTTCTTGCCATAGACATTCTTAAGAAAGAAAAGTCAATTGAAATGATTTTAAAGCAATCTTGTTCTATTGTATAGGAAAACTGTGTTTAGCTTTTACTAAAGGATAGCAGAACTCTTTGTTAAAATAATTACTTAATAAATCGGAATGCTTTGACATTGATTTCACAATAATTATACACATAATAACGAAATAATTACTGAAATACTCGATTCGAACCTTGTATCATTTTTCATTTCAAAATTTACAATTTTTATTTATTCACCAATTAAGATACTGGACAAAATTTTTCTATCAAAGTTACGTGTAATCCACAACTCATTACAAAGTTACAATATACACCCAAATACAATTTCATAGTATAGAGGACCGATTAGAGAGAGGACTATATTCATTCAGATGAACATTTTATACAAGACTAATAGGGTGTACAAGCACAATGTTAAATAAATGATTATTACATGATTCAAAATATTGTCTCTTTTTTTTTTAAATGATTGATAAGCCAGTTCAGCTTTTCAGCTTTTTCATGGCAGCGTGGAAAAATTAACAGTTCATGCGGGCAAATTTTCTACGTACAGAGAAATATTGTAAAAAAAACTGTTTTACTATTAGAATTTATTTAACTTTCTGCATTTTTCTTAATTACGACAAAGCAGCACATGCATATGGAATTCCAACTCAATAACTGCGGGGGCGACATAACCTACTGCACCTGCATAACCCAAAGAAGGTATTAATTACACCATCCTTGCTAGGTCCAATGAACTACTTTCAAAGCCTTTGTTCTATTTAGTAGAGTGATTGAAGTAGTTTCCAAATATTTCGAGTACTATGCCTCCTTCTACATCCAGTAATAAGAATCAAATGTCGCCCACCTAAGCCACAAACGAAAGTCACACTCTTTAGCAAATACATGTGATCAAATTTTTGAAGGGGTTTAGTAAAAATATTTCAAAAGGTTAATAATTAATTTAAAACTTGACCGTGAAATTTTGTATAATTTTATTGCGAAGCATTTTAGAAGAAAAACACTGTGCCACATTTAAAGTGCAAGGTCGTGGTTTTGATTCTCTTTACCTAATCAAAACAATTAACATAGATATACTATGTTATCAAAATCCTAAAATTTAATTCAGGAAAGCTTGTATAAAAAACTAAATATCCTGTATTTTTCAACCCTACAGCCACCAACAAAATTCTTTTCAGAAAATTTATACAGCGCCAGCGGTAGGTAACTATTAATTTAGATCTAACATTATCAATACAAAGGAAATTATTTCCTCAAATTTAAAGTTTCATAGTTATATACTTATTTATGTTATAAAATATTCAGATAGTGTGTTGGGGAGAAGAATTTTAGTTGTTTTCCTTTGTTGTCTTTGGACATACGTATTAATTCATGTAACATCCCGAAATCTTTCATGAAACTCCATAGGGGTTGTCGGATCTAATGAATTATAAGCTAGCTCGCAGTCTATAAATATTTGGTACTGTTGAGGCTTCTCCATGAATTGTCTTATTATGATCTGGTTCGTAGTTGACCTTTCTGCCCTAAATCCACATTGATATTTCTTCAGTATATACTACTAGCGGCTTGTAAATAAATCTTGAGGAGAATACCGTATATACGATTTGACAGGGAAATTGTTCTCTGCTGGCCGCTGTGTCTTTTGTTCCGTATCTTCTGAATTTCCAATTAACTAATTTCGCCATTGAAAATAGCTCCCCATCAGGACGAACCAAACTGAGTTTGATATTAAATATTCCTTGTTTATGTATTTATTAATTAAAATGTGTAATAACGACGAGAAACTGCATTGCATTGAAATCGTAAAAATAAAATTAAAGATAAAATTAAATTCCACCTATACAGGGTGTATACGACCGACAAACTTCTAGTACATAACCCTCTCACGAAACGAAGCCTAAAAGATTAGATAACCTATATGTCCTTATCCGCAAAATAGTCTCTAGGTAGTCAAAATATTGCCAACAAAGTATGAAGTTGTGTTGTGGTAAAAAAGCAGCCAATTATTAAATTGGCTGTCTTTTTACCACAACTTCATACTGCAAAAATTTTGACAGCCGTGTCTTTCCATAAAGCTTTTGCTCTATATTCTTAATTGTCAACAAACAATCATGAATCTTGAACATTCGTTTTTAATCTAAAAATTATAATAAATTCATTAGCTTTAATATTAAAATAAAATTTATTATTAACTATGACATAGTATGTTCTGGGCCAAAAATCATTCAAAATTAGTATTCTTACACATTACAACAGTTATTCAAATCTCAAAATGAATATTTTATTTCCAATGGGAGTCCAATTATTTAGGACAGAAGTCGAAAAATCAACAATTTGTTTACATCCTTAGGCAGCAATTACTCCCTGTTTCTCGGTCAAATTCGTATGCACCCTATACAGGGTGACCCATCGTTAAACCGCCAAGACTTTTTCCGTCTCTAAATTTATTTCCAAAAATGCACCCCCTCCGAGCTAGAGTGAAAACAAGAAAATTGAGAAAAATGAGTCTCGTTTCATTACATTTAGTACAAAACTGATGAAAATTCACAAAAGCTACTCGAAATAACTGTCACCATTTTCAATGCAAAGCTCACACCTACCTAGCTATGTTCCGTGCACCTACCGACGACAGGACAAGACGACAGGACTGAACATTTGCACCGCACTCTGCTGGTGTGATCTGCCGAGCTGCTTGAACAATCCTTTCCCGGAGGACAGCTTCGTCGTCGACGGACTCCGCATAAGCCTTTTCCCTTCATTGTACCCGATACAAAAAATTTCAAAGAAGTTATGTCCGGAGAGCGCGAAAGCCAAGGGCGGGGGCAGTCTCGACCGCGACCGATCCATCTTACCAGAAAATTGTCGTTGGACCATCGCTGAACTGGAAGAGTGTAGTAGGCTGGACATTCAACTATTTTAACCTGAAAAATCAGCCGTGAACCTTAGGCGATTTAATGCTGGGTCACCCTGTATAATTATGGTAACGTGATAATTCTTATTTTACGACTTGCAAGTTCTACTGTGCAACCAGCATATGTTATGAATATCAGATTGGCAGTTCCAGTTCACTGTAGAATTTCAGAATTTTGTCAAAAGTCAAAGAAAGTCTTTTTATTTTTCTGGTTTCAGCAATGGTTCCCTAAAATGTACGCGATGCGTTCACAGTTGCATAACTACTGCAGAGACGTTTCTTATTTCACTTCACGTTCACACAGATACACTGGGGTAGAAGAAGAAAAAAATCGCGCTATATTCCATGACATTACAACTAAACTTGGGACCCCTTCCGTTAATATTTTGTTTAGAACTTTGTTAGACGCATGAAAACAAACCAGTCGTTCTACTTATTAATTCTTCCTAGGGTATCTTGATTAATGTAAAATTCAGACAACGGTTTATCTTCTTGTTTAAGTGGTGTTCACTGGAATACTGGTTGAACCTACAAACAGAATCTATAATACGTCATTGCATGTGTGCATTATAATATGCTGTAGGCATGACAACTCCATTACGTTCCCTATTAGTTTCTGACGTGACCAGTTAGAGAGTTTTATTGTAAGTAATGAATATTATGTGCGGGAACAAAATCGTTCTACAACCGAACTTGGCTAGTGAAGTACATTATGTAAAGTGAGGGCGGTATATTTAAGTGCATCATCAGCAGAAGCAGCGTAACCAACTGTGACATTGCATCCCTGCAACCATCAACTTGCATAGACAATTTACTAGAAATACGAAGAAATATTTAAGATTACATTGACGCTAACATCTTCTTGTCTATTTACTTCTACTGCTGTAATTATTACGCTGAATGAACAAAGAGTTTAATAGTCCTATTACAGTGCGTTAAAAAAAGATAGATTCTCCTGCGTTTGGTATCAATAACATAGACTGGAACAATATTCTTACAATGAACACGTCATAAGCTAGCTTTTTTAAAGGAGTTTCCACTTTCATCATTGATTTGCGTCAATATTATTTCATGCATATTTCATGAAACTAAAATTATTCCTTTCAACCATAAAAATTGGAGCCATGTTGTTAATTCTTTGGCTCCTATAAAGTGCAGACTGAATAATTAAGACTTTTCTAATTTTATTCATTTACAAAACTTGAATTAATATCAAAAATTACAAGATAAAAATTTACATTCCGAAATTAAATTTTGTTTCTAAATCCTTAGAAGAACTAAATAAAACATAAGGAAAGTGAAATTGTGTTTACATTAATTATATGTTGGATTTTTAGTTCTATGTCAAACTAGCAATTTATTGTTGATATTTATTAGGTTTGTAGAATCACTAACAATCTAATGCACTTCTTTACAATAACAATATTATTCGCTGTAATCAGTGAAAATAGAAACGGTTCAGACAGCAATCATTAACATATATTACATGGGCTCTTAACTGCTTCAGTAGTTAGACTTTGGTCTAGTTGTTTTGTTAAAACAAGACCATTTATAATTTACAACCAAGCGTACGATGTTTCCTGCAATAAAATAACTAAAACTACAAAACAGCATTAACACATCGGGTGGAGTGAGAAATTAATTGTATTATATCACCTAGTAGTTTGAAAATGCATTTCAAAAGAATAAAAAAATGTATGCATGGTTAGAATTCTGATTCACCTAAACTAAACATTATGTGAAGAGAATAAAATTGGTATATTGTAACAGAACAGCCCATCAGGGAGTCATTATTTCAATTGAATTTGATAATTCTAGCAGCAGTCATCATACAAAAATAATTAATTTCTACATAATATTTCACGTTAGGTTCAAGTTGAAACTGCACCTTCAAAAAGTTGGCCTATAGTACTTAACTGTAGAATTATAGTACTGAAGGGGGTATGCATTTTGAACATGTGCTAATGTTTTATTTATTTATTATACACAGCGAAAACCTCTAAGAAATGGGTAAACGGTAGGGAAATTCAAATCAGTTTCATGTTACTTTCTAGTTTAAGTTAATCTACGATAGTTAATTGTAGAGGATATATTTAAGTAGATATCTTAAACATTAAAAACTGATTAATATATGTACAATACAATACACTTTGTGAAATATGAAAACAATTTCATACAATGAACCTGTCTACTTGCTTTTGGTATGTAGTATAAGTTGACATATAAAGAAATTCCTACTCTTTCACCACCTAAAGTAAAGGCGTGCCGACGAAATGTGGTATTCTTACACCAGTGAAACTGTATATAAAAGAAACTCGATCGAAATATTGTATTATTAAATTAACTGCATCAGTAAACCTACCAAGAGAAGACATGATTTTTAAGGTAAATATAATTTAAATTCTTTATTAGAAGTTTTAACCAACCATTATTATTCATTGTTTATAGGGATTAATTATTGCGGCAGTGGTGGTAATTGCCAAGGCTGGCATAATTGGTGCCCCATTGGGGTATGCTGGATACGGGGGTTACGCCGGTTACGCTGCCCCCGCAGCTCCTCTCGCATATGCTGCACCAGCTGTTGCTAGAGTTGCTGCCCCACTTGCTTATGCCGCCCCCGTAGCTAAAGCAGTAGTGAGTGAATATGATCCTCATCCTCAATATTCTTTCTCCTACGATATTCAAGATGCTCTAACCGGTGATATTAAAAACCAACAAGAAACTCGCGATGGAGATGTTGTTCATGGCAGCTATTCCTTGGTGGAACCCGATGGTACGAGACGTATTGTTCAGTACACTGCTGACCCCATCAATGGATTTAACGCAGTAGTCGAGAAAGTACCTCTCGTTGCCAAAGTTGCTGCTCCTGTAGCATATGCTGCTCCAATTGCCAAAGTACATGCACCATTAGCTTATGCTGCTCCATTAGCTAAATACCATTATTAGGATAATTTGTGCCTTTTAATAATTATGTAATTTATTATAAAAATATAAACCCTATATTTTAAAATATGTTTTTTATTACACGATCTATTTTTTAACTCTTGCAATGCCACCCTTCCAAATAATAAGGTTGGCATATTTTTCTACAGTGCTGTGTTTGATCATTTCCAATTTGGACATTATCTGTAGCTTTTATACAGTGCTTATAAGGTATGAAATATTTTATGTCCTAAACTGAACTATCATACAAATAACGTCACTTGATAGGCCTGTTAAAACGTTTTGATCTCTCATTAAATGATATTAACAAACTAAACTGAATACTAAACAACTTAATGAATACTTTTGGGGTGTGTTGGGGACAATTAATAGCCTTAACAAATATTCTTCCTAATTGTACTATATTTTCGTATAATTAGCATAAAACTTCCTACATTAATGTAATAAATAAATATTAATTTTCAACAACATACACAGCATTTAGAACATTTAAAAAGTGGACGTTAGCACCTCCCTGGACTTTCCCACACTAAAAATAATCTTTTTTTTTTTATTCAACAGTAGGTATCATTCAGGAGGCAGTCCCTGGAAATCATTTGAATGTGTAGCCAGAAAAACGAGACTAAACGGGTTCGATACGTACCGAAAAGAGACACGCATCTTTAGTAATAATAAGCCAAGGGGGCTCTGACAAAGAAGGGTCGTCGGTCGGTAGCGATCATCCGTCTAGAAATTACAGCTGGCGAAGCCGGACGGTCGATCCGTCTCTGTCAGAGTCCATTAAAAATTTACAAAACGCAGCTGAAATTCACACGACATTCTCGATTGTCGACGAATTTTCGATATACCCCTTCATTTCAAATTTCATCAAAATCGGTTCCCTAGTTTCGACGTTAGAGGCGTTAACACTCACACCTAATACAGATCCACTCCAAAACACATACGTATTTCCGCGAAAATCTCAATTTCGAACATTTCATGATAGGTATCAATACTTCCCATACACCAGCAGTAGTATAGGAAAATGAAAAGATAGAAATTACTCATCAATATACAGAGTGCTTGTTGAGGGCGACCTTGAATATATGTGTGGAATTATACAGTTATACACGTTACCAACAGACTGAGGCATTCTTTCACTACCATTACAAAACCCAATAACAATTTATTGTTTCCCAAAATTTTATATTTAACTCCTAACTCCGTATCAAAATTGTGTCTTTGCGTATGCAAACTCTTTCGGGTGCAATTTTGATCGTAAGAAAGCAAGAAATTAAATGCTTCCACAAACGAAATGCAATTTCTTTTGTTTAATTGAAACCATAGTGTATTTTGAAACAATTTAAGAATTTTTGTGTTTTTCAATTATCTTTCGCTTGAAGCCACATCGACTAATCTGATTTTAAGCGGTAGATACTACTAAGAAATAATTTACAAAACAAGGAATGCTGTAATATAAGGTGTTATGATTTTCTATGGCTCTATATCGAAAGATTCTACAAATAATGAAATTTTCTTTTTCTTTACTGAATGGAATTCTAATTAGTATGATGGTTCATATGAATTCAACACAACAAAACTGTAAATACTGTAAGAATTAATCTAGCCCAAGAGCTATTTCTAAAAATTCTTGTCACATGGCGGAGTTGCACATCGGTGTGTCATAATCTTGTATTCAATTAGCAAACATGTACCTTCTTTTTATTTAATGACAACAAAATCTACACGAATGTTCATATGGCATGTTTTTCTTATAACATCTTTCTCATTACCGACGAAAAATTTCGTTTCTTTAAATAGGTATACGCAGACATTACAGTTTGCTCTTGCACAGAAACTTAAAAGTATTTCTGGCAATTTAATTATTTTCGACTTATACTGCTTATAGTGCTTATATAGACAACTTCAAAGTATATATTTATCGCCCTCAGTAAATTATTATTGGCCTGCATTCTAAGAATACTTCTGAGAAATTATTAAATATACTTTATAAGGAGCAGGTGTCGTAATTATTAATCATGCATACACATTTATGCCGAACAATATTTTGCTTGTGAAAATAGTTCGCCTACATCCCCTATTCAATATATAATCTCTCTGAAATTATCTTAAATCAAATACTATATAAATATAGCGTGATTATTTGTTAATAAATTATTTGAACGTTCGTTTAATTTTTCTTTTTCTTAATCTAAAACCTAAAATATAAATAGTTCGGTAGAGAATCTCTGTGTGTTAATGTTAGTGTTAGTGTTAATTTGTAAGTCACAAGGGGGGCTAATAAACACGCTCCATTTGACATAAAAGTAGAATCCTTTGCAGAAATAAAATATGTTTAAGTGAAATAGATATTACGTTCCTAAATTGTTAGTGGTACATGGTAATCTAAAACTGTTATGGAAATGGATTAACTTTAACACCACCCACTCCTTGCATGCATGACTTTTCGATAACAAGTGGGTCGATATTAAAACAACTGTCATTGTGGAAGCCTAGAAATCATTTCACTCTCGCTTTCACACACGTTACCGGAGTCGCCTATGTGAATAACCGTGACCATGACACACTATGTCTCCACCCAAGTTTAGGAGTAGGTATCTGGTTGGTTATGCAACAAATTGCAGAACTGGATTTTGTATATGAACGACAATGAAATGCAGAATAAGTAAAAATCGAAATATTAAATGCAGTCGCTGATTTTATTTTTATATACAAATTAATCAAAAAAATAAATAATAACAAAATTATGCGATTTAATGATATTTAGCATAAGCTAAAGGAGCATGTACTTTGGCAATAGTTGGAGCGTAGGCGACGGGGGCTGCAACTTTAGCTACAAGGGGTTCCTTGTGGACAACAGCATTGAATCCGTTAATTGGGTCGGCGACGTATTCTACAGTACGTCTGGTACCATCTGGATCAGTAAGTGAGTAACTACCCTGAACAACATCTCCATTGCGGGTTTCATGTTGGTTTTTGCTGTCCCCAGTAAGACCGTCTTGGATGTCGTATGCGAAGGAATATTGAGGATTTGGGTCGTATTCTTCGGCAACAACGGCTTTAGCTACGGGAGCAGCATAAGCAAGTGGGGCAGCTACTCTGGCGACAGCGGGAGCAGCATAGGCGAGTGGAGCAGCAGGAGCGGCATAAGTAAGGGGAGCGGCAATCCTTGGAGCGGCGTATCCAAATGGGGCTGCATAACCAACTGGAGCAGCGTAGGGTGCACCAATTAAACCTGCTCTAACTGCAGCCAGTATCGCCGCGAATACGAACAACTGAAAATAAAAAATACCTATATTAACTCTTCCATTATAAACCTTTAAATTTATATTACCTTAAGAGCCATGTTGTTGTTAACTTTGGTATTGTTATTCGAATAATGATATAATTGTGGAATGGGTGCTTTTATATGCACCTCGGTGGGGTAAGTGGAACACATTTCACCCGCCACGCCCTTGATGAGGTCGCAACGTCTATGCTGATCTGCAAATTGAGTAACTCTTTTGTAATGCAATCTGACCATATACAGAGGATCATTTATAAATTTCTGATAGCTAGGATTTAATAAATTTTCCCTTATCGATTACGTTACTTTTAACTAATATTTCAGTAGGTATTAAAAATAAGCACACATTAGAATAATAATTAATAGTAAGTAATAATAATTAACAGTAAGTATAATGCAACTAAAATGTAGACAAAGTGGAATTATGTAAATTGTTAGATAAAATCGTTCTTCTGCTAACTTTAATAACTTGTGTTGCTTGTAGGTAAATATTTAATATTTATGAACAGGGACAACTCTATATCCTTAATAATTTTCTCTATTGGAATGTTATTTATTTAACCGTAGTGAGATAGTGAATAATATCAAAGCATATTTCAGTATTTATAAACTAATTTCATGGAATAAGATACCACGAAACTTACTTCGAACTTTACGGTATTCCATACTGTTTCTGAATATATAACTTGGAACGAACGTGAGTGTAATGCCCGCCCTAATACATTGTTATATTATGTAGCTTTATTTACTAACGGAGAATAATTTAGTATAAAACAATGCATCATATTTATCGACTATTCGAGATACATTTACTCAATCCATGGAAATTTAATTAATTTTTATTATTTGATTTATGTTGTGTATTTTACATTTTTGCTACACGGTACACGGTTATAGAGAACAAATTTACAGATGTAATAATTATTTGTTTTTGTATTTCTTTGTGAGAATATAATCAAAATGCTACATGAAATATTGAAACTGCTCTATCATTCGATCAAGTATTTACTAAACTAGATTAAAAACTGAACACCTTCCTTCCAACAAACTACACATCAACACAAATACAATTACTCTCTTGTTATTAAATAGATACTCTGCTGTACTGTACTAGATAGTAAGCATAGGTCTGTTACGAATTTTTATAATAGTAGGCACTACCATTACCTAGAATATATTGCACCGTTTACCTATAGAGGGTGTCCCAAAGCTGATACGCTGTTCAGTACCGCTCAAGAAGTGTGAGAAAAATGTAAAAAAAAAATCTTTTCGCACAAATTTTTACATCGAGATAGCGCGAAAATAAGTCTGGCAACATTATGTTCTGTACAAAAACCAGTCGTTGGTTTCCAAGGTAATAATGAGTAGGTAACAATCAAAATTTTAAAAAATCCTAACAAGTTATAAAATCCACATGTGCCAGATTGTGTACATTTTTTTGGTTAATAATTACAAAAACACGGCAAGTAGAATTTTTTTATTACTTTTCTCTTATTCCCTTGTCAGGCACCTACAATCTCCCATAAATATTTTACCATATAAAATATTTCCCGCTACCTACTGATTACGAAATTTCCTACTTTTCATTTAATGTTTCCCATTTAGCATCTAACGTTTATAATGTGGTCGCCACTGTTGAAGATAAATTTTGTAAAACAATTGCCCTTTAGTATATGTGGTACAAGCATGATCGTTGAATTTTGAAAGTAGTGGAACGCTCCGGTTATTATGGTACTTCAGCGTATTCAGTGGAAATATATTACAAACAATTTTTTGATAAAAACATATTTAATGGTTAACCCTGTTCATTATTTTTCTCATATCTTTTTTTACAGAGCATTTCATAATCTTTCATGTTGCGTATGTAAATATTTCCTTTGTTACAAAAAAAATAATTTGAATTCACGAGATTACGTTCATTTCAAAATTTATAAACAACATTCCCTACAGTTCATCCTTCGCTTACAAATATTCTTTAGAAATTTATTGTACTGTAATATGATTGAAATAGCTATCTGATATAGTTTGGAGAGATACATAATTATATCATTCAATTGTCTGAATTTGATACAATCACCACTCTTACTTCTTAATAATAAATAATAACTTTCATAGCTGAAGGGATGATCACAGCTACTCTATAATTAATTTGAACTGAGTAACTGTTGCTCAGCATAACCCATTTAATAAGTCGAATAGATATTTTGTAATTCTAAATTATTCGTTAGATCAAAATATAATGGCGCAACAATGGCCTTTTTACAGGGCACACCCTTGATTTATTAATTCATACGTCTAGAACTATGGTACATACTTATCATATTGCAACCCATTGTATACATTCTCAAGTGTACTGCTTTTAGTTTGCTCTAGGCATCTAGGGTAATGACACCACATTTCTCTCACTAAATTAATTTAAAGGGACAATGCATATATTTAATTGTGAACACATTAACCTAAGAGGTATGCGAAAATTGTTTAAATAAGTTATAATATTATAACAAATTTATTTTTTTGAATTCTTGAAATAATATAGGTACACAGTAGCTAATTTACTAAATCTGCTAAAAATACAGTCTAACGCATGTAGTGTTCTTTATACCAGCTAATATTTTGCAAAACAAAATTCTGAAAGTCACAGTGAAAGAATAACAACAAACAATGATTCCACCACCGTCTCGCCAAGCATATCAGCTTACAGCTTTAATATTCTCCGGGGCGTCAGAAAAATCCTTCAAACAAACTGTGCGAAACCTCCCACGTACACAGGCAGTTCAACTCTTTTTGTAATTTACATTCTCTTGCTCTAACTTTAGCAAAAATAAATTTTTGTGTAAGGGAAACCTTACATTTTCCCTAGTTATACAGTCTAGTATTCCGTTGGATCGTATAATGTTTTTAAAATTTAAAGTTTCAAATTCTTCACTCCTTGGTAAATTCCACTAAAATGAAAGTGATTCTTTGCAACATTTACAGTACTACTCGTTCTAACTATTATGCTTGTCTACATTTTTAGAATGCGAAGTAGATACCTATACTGTTCTTTTTTTCAAGTCCTCGTTATAAATTGTATTTTCAATTCCAACGATAACTCTGTTAAGCTTTATTTATTATGAAAAAAATTGCTTCTGTGTTAATGCGTAATCCCTGAAGATAAAGATAAGAAATTCTGAAGGAGTCAATATTTGTATTTGGATTTACTATAATTTTCCGAATATTTCTCGTTATGTTTGATCCAGTAAGGATCTTATTCAATGAAATTGAATCCTAATCCTGTATCTAATTTCTGCTCTTTCTACTACGTGATTTCGTCGATGCCTGCAATTTACATCCTTTGTTGCTTTTCAAAGGATACAGAGTGTAAGGAAACTAATTGCATCGAATAGGCCTTAAAGGATTCCAATTACTTTTTGATTACTGCTTAATTGTTTCAGCATTTCTCGAATAAACTGATTAATACCAACGGCTTGTTAACAATTTCTTGGTAAAGAACAAAGGAACCCGGTTTGCGGTATATTATGAATATCGAAAATATCTAACCAATACATTTCCCTGACGATAACAAGTTCTGATCTGATATATTCGTTGGTCCAATTCCCCTTCACTTATGACTTCTGTAACAGAATGTATGTATGATAATGACGATGTACTAATCAAATTATTACCTTACCAAAACAATGTACCTACTTCACACGCTGCGATATGCGGTCTTCTAATCATGCATATGTTCAAATGTGTTTCTGTCAAATAGCTGAATGCCAAATTTCTGCAGATTCGAAGTGATAATATCGTCGTCTGCATTGATCTGGCAGTAACGGATCAACGCAGACGACGGATAATATGATGTATTAATCAGCTTTTCGATTATTTAAGTTTCACCATGCAGATGAGACGTAAACGTATAATTATGTAATTAGTACTTACTTATTTTATACGTAGCCATTAAATTATATATTCAGTATTCAAATATGTCAGTTTAGGACGTTCTAACTAAGGAGGGCAGAGTTGTACTGGTAATAAATTATTAGGGTCCATAGATTCTGTAATAATACATTTTTATGGAAAATAATGACATGAATACTAGACAAATTCAATATTTTGAATTTGTTCAAAAGTTTAATCTGTTTAACGTGTTACAGTGACGAAATTATTAGCCATCAAGATCAAGTGCGGATTGCTATCAGTAACTAGTAAAACTTGTAGCTAAAAGTAATTATTTAATTAAATTCGGTTTCTTACTCAGTTTATTTATTTACATTCATGCTTTCTTCCCTGACAACCCATATTAGGAATATTAATGGCTTAAATATTTTTTTCTTGATTAAAGACATTTTTGTGACTAGTTATGTAAATAACTATTGAATATACCGACATCCTTACAGAATTTAAATAATAAAAATAAGAATTTATTTCACATTATATCGGCTCCCACTTAACATGAGACAAACCCGTCACATTACTGGTTTGTAAATAAACTACCTATTCAACATGGTGATGTATAACACGGTATTCTTAAAATTTTAATAAATTCGCAAACTGGCCAATAACTGGGCGGTTGCCCATAACTGTACCCGTTACCCTATCCATATTAATCTTATTGCTTAAAATTATCGAATTATTATTTAATGTATAGAAATTAATAAATGTATAATATACTCAGTATATAAACAACGAACTAAACAAAAATATTTTTGAAAAACATTTGTTGTTTTTTAAAATGCATTTGGAATATAACCAATATTTTCACGTACACTAGTCACTATCACTATTTCATTCGTCTATTTCTACCACTTTCGTCGCAGTGAAATACTGCTACTACCACTAACTACTAATAACCATTATTTACAGAAATTAAATAAAACTAGCTCGCCTTAAATCAACAAGCTATTAGTAAGAGAGGAAGAAAACTTTGAAGTGTATAACTTTGTGTGCTTTTTAGGTTTGTTCCGTCCCAAGTAACAAGCTTATAAACGGGTCTCCTTTCTAGGAACAATAAATGGGCTGGAATCTTACCGGAGTCGGTGATATTTAACAATGTTCTTAATTCTCTGCATATTAACGGATAGTGTTCTTGACACTGATATAACCTGCTTTTATTACAAGTTTTAATTTCTGATATTTTATTCTTATTTCTTATTACCAAATCGCAAATAATCAGTTAAACCTTTTATACTAAAGTCAACTAGCATTCAATGTAAATGGTGCCTTCCGGAATTTAAATATTCATTTATTAAAACGCATTTTAATCCAACTAACTAATATTACTAATGAATTACAGATTGTAGACTAATTATACTGCAATGCAGGACTATTAATTAAACTTCGTATTATGTGTTAAGACGTAAACACACTATATATTTTGAGTAGTTCTATTTCAGGCAATAGAATTTAATGTTAGTACAACTATTTCTTAGATGATCTACCACCTTATCGTTTTATAGATATTTAACAGCAATCAGTGATTAGGTGATTGAGAATAGCATTAATGCTAATAGTAGATACTCTGGATTTAATTGTTAGATATTAAATTAAATGGTGAGTTTTAAAATTAAATCATGTAAGAGTAAAGAATGTAAGTAAAGTGTACAGAGAGTGTGAATAATAAATAATTAATACACAAAATTCCTGAATAATTCTAAAATCCATTCAATAATTTTATAAAAAAAAGAGAAAGGGAAATGTATTATACAGGGTGTATAATTGAATGACGGAACATAGGGATTTCAATGGTAAAATTTTAAAAGTCAAATATTATCTTCCCTAATTATTTTAGAAAAAATGTTTATGAAGATTTTTTGTAAAGAAAAAAATTCTGCGTCTGCTCATTTATTTATTATTAGCTTTTAGTTTTTCATAGGCTGAGAAAATTGAAAATAGCAAAAAACTGTTTTGGCGAAAATCTGTAGTGCCTTGGAATTATCTTGTGACAACTGCTCATCGTAATACCGCCTGTACTGTTACATATTGTAAACTAAAGCAAAATGATCGAATAAGGAACGTTCTGAACTGCAGATGTCACAAGATAATTCCAAGGCACTACAGATTTTCGCCAAAACAGCTTTTTGCTATTTTCAATTTTCTCAGCCTATGAAAAACTAAAAGCTAATAATAAATACACATAGACGCAGAATTTTTTTCTCCACAAAAAATCTTCATGAACATTTTTTCTAAAATAATTAGGGAAGATAATATTTGACTTTTAAAATTTTACCATTGAAATCCCTCTGTTGGGTCATTCAATTCTACACCCTGTATATCAATCAATACTTTAACTGAGTTTAACCCTATTCAACTATAAATTTTTATAACGAATTCAGTACGCTTTCTCACTCAAGTATAAGAAAGTAAGTTATAATGCCCTATAATATACACAGTTGAGTACCCTTTATCCAAAAACTTGACATCGGAAACCCTTAAAAATTTCATTCTCAAACCCCTTACGAGAAACCTTCCACAGTGTTCGATCATCCTAAAATTCATTTTATTCAAGAGTACAGTGCTCGTTTCAGGGTCTGTTAACTTTCAAGATCTTTGAAAACGAAAAACCGTTAAAACTTAGGGTGCCAAGGATTGGGGAAAGCTACCTTAAGAAAACGGGTGAATTTCCAACATCAAATACAATTGCAGTATCACTTCATAATCGAAACAATCGCCGTGATGAAACCAAAAGTCAATACCAAGAAAAACATTACGTACTACATTCCACGATTACATGTAAGTGGACGTACGTAATCGTAGGTACTTGCTTTTAAAGAAAGCAGTAGATACTCTTACTTTTTAATACACTTTCCTAACCCGGTCAGTGAAAACTGAACACCTGCGATACGCGAATTCATGGCATTGACTTATATTACTAATTTATTTAAATTAATCGCTTGACGTACCGTAACTTTCAGCGCTATTATTTAACATTGAAATTCCTTTGCGTTTTCCTCTTTGATAATTGTTTTCTTCGCTCTCATGTTTTATTTAAATGCAAACTTTTATTAAAAATCTCATAAAGAATATTTGAATACATTTAAATTTAATTGAGCAAAAAATTACTAACAAATTTGCGTATCTAATTATAACAAGAAAGTAAGAAGGCCGTTTGGATCTTGAAACTTGCATTTAAATAAACAACACATCAATGGTTAATAAGAAGGACAAACTGCGTATCTTTAAATATTTTATGGAAAATTATCTTTGTTCTATTTTTAGATTCAAAAAAACTCCGCAGATTTGCTTGAAAGGTCTATCTCCAGTTATTTTGATGTGTAATTTTCTTAGCTTTTGTTGAAGTGGGTTTCTTTCTTTGTAGACTTCGTTTCTGTTGAATTTGCTGCAAAACTTTTTAATTGAATTCACTTTTGCAAAGATATAATGGAGGTAAATGTGTTCCTGTAGGTTTTTCGAACTTCTTGTTATTAAAAAAGGAAGCATGATAAAAAATACATAATATATTCTATAAGCAACTCGAGATAAATTTTAAATACCTAGTAACATGCTTGTGCTTTGGTTTATTATTATTTCATTATTATTGTATAGTGTATGACCACATTGGTCTTACAAACTTTTGCATATTAACGGAAGCTTCGGGAAAACAAAGAAAATTATAAAACAGTTGGCTAATGTTATTCCAAAGTATTAATCTATACCATTAACTTTATTTGGGTACCTCCAAGTTTCAATATAATTTGTTGATCGTAGTTAATGCTACAAATCCTTTTTGAAGAGTTCATTTCCTTACATAAAAATCGTTCGTTGATGACATATACTCAATTTGCTACAAGTTAAATAATTATATGTATAATATATTCTTTTAATAGCAAGAAGGGATTAGATGCTTAGAACTAAATTATGTTGTAGTAGTAGCAATGTCAGAATTTATATTCCGGCGCCTCATCGTTTCTGCGTTGTATCGTATAGTGACATATTGAAGCTATGTCCCCGATTTCGTCACCTATGCACATACATAAATAAGGTTAAGCAAGCAGACGTGGTGAATACCTAACACTTTCATAGCGAAAGACGGAGAACTTTGGTCCATTTGTTACCAATTTAGTAGCTGTAACACTTCCTAAACTAATTATTGCTCAATGAAGTGACCGATATGAGCTGCTGTTGCTATTATTACGACAAAAGTTTCGAGGCCTTGGTGGGGTCGGATACGCAATACCGGATTTTCCGCGTAGCGCCATGTTACACCCTACGACCTTTCATATAAAGACGTAGGTACAAGTTCATACTGCTAGTGATTTTGGAGTTAATAAAGTTTACAGATGTTGCCACATCTGGATTTTACTTTTATTACAAACCATTATCTTAAAAACAAAAACTATCTTCTCCTATAATAAAAACAAACTAGGGTTTTTACTTTTGATAAATATTTCGTCTTTAGGTTAAACAAAAATGCGTTTATATTACACTAATTTAAATAGTGTTTCGCATTTTAAGGCGTATCCTCAAATTTTTTCGTGCCAGTTAACCTTCTTATTATTCAGGAAATAGAACGCACCCATACTAATTGAATTAAATGACATAGCTCCTAAACCAAAAATACTGAGCTGCCTATTTTCCGTTGTATAAATATAAAATGAAGGTTATCTGAACTCAAATTTAAATAAATTATTGCTTGCACGTATCGGTTTAATGTTTTACCAAAATCACATTCCAGGAAACGCATTTAAAATAAAATTAGAGTCATGCGAGCGATTCAACAAATCGTGATTTATTAACAAAAATAATATTACATTATACGGTGGTCTACTATACAGCTACTGATATAAATTAATGATGGTATTTACCAGATGGAAGCTGGAGCAGCATGTACTTTAGCTACTCCGCCGTAGGCTACGGCAGGGGCGGCAAGACCAGCAGAGTGCACAACGCCTGATGAGTAGCTTAGTCCAGATCCATAACCGATGCCGAGGGGAGCAGCAACTTGAGCTACGGCAGGAGCGGCGAGACCAGCAGAGTGTACAACTCCTGATGAGTAGCTTACTCCAGATCCATAACCGATGTCGAGGGGAGCAGCAACTTGAGCTACGGCAGGAGCGGCGAGACCAGCAGAGTGTACAACTCCTGATGAGTAACCAACTCCAGCACCATATCCAAGACCATAACCAAGAGGAGCAGCAACTCGACCTACGGCGGGGGCGGCGAGACCAGCAGAGTGTACAACTCCAGATGAGTATCCTAGTCCAGCACCATATCCAAGACCATAACCAAGAGGAGCAGCTACTTGAGCTACGGCAGGGGCAGCAACATGAGCTACGGCAGGAGCAGCAACGCCAGCTGAGTGTACAACTCCTGATGAGTAACTGCTTACTCCAGATGCGTATCCAAGACCTGAGGCATAACCAAGGCCAACGGGAGCAGCAACAGCAGCGGGAGCGGCATATGCAACTGGAGCTGCAGCAGCAACTCTAGTTACAGCAGCTGGGGCAGCATATGCGGCAGCAGGGGCAGCATAAGCAGCAGCAACTGGGGCAGCAGCGATGGCAGGAGCAGCAACAATAGCGGGAGCAGCAGCGTATGCGGCTACAGGGGCGGCGGCGATAACTGGAGCAGCAACAGCCTTAACAAGTGGGGTCTTGCTTACGACAGCATTAAATCCGTTAATGGGATCGGCAGCATAATCAACAGTACGCCTGGTACCATCAGGATCGATAAGGGAGTATTGGCCTTGTACGACATCTCCATTGCGGGTCTCGATTTGGCTCTTGGAATCTCCGGTCAATGAATCATGTACATCATATGCGTATTGGTATTGAGGGTTGGGATCATATTCGGTGTCAATGACGGCTTTGGCTACAACTGGAGCAGCTACAGCTACTGGTGCAGCGGCAGCATATGATGCTGCTAAGGGAGCACCGTATCCAAGATGTCCAAGATGTCCAAGATGACCAGCTCTAGCGAAGGCCACGAAGACAGCAAATACCACAAACTGCAAAAACACAAAAGATTAGTTAATGTATTTAATTAAAATCGACTTCTTATTAAACACGGAAGTTAAATCAATTTACAACACTAACCTTGAAGGCCATTGTACACTGCACAGTTTGTTACAGATTGTTGAATGGTGTCAGACATCTAGGGCAGTTTTCTTATATAGGCCAGGTACCTGCCACCAATGATTCCGTCAAAAGTACCACGCCCATGGAAGGTCGCCTTCGTCGTACCACGCCGTCCACTATACTACATATAACCTTTAAAAACCGTGGGGACCATCAAAAAAATAAACTAGTTTTTCACATTTCAGATATTTATGATTCTATCATCTACAGTTTAATCTGTCATTTGTTTTTGAATGCCTTCCTATTACAAAAAAACTAAAATTTGCATTCCCAATTTAAACTGATTTTTAAAATGTTGTAGTCCAGTTCGGCTTTGTTAACCTTGCGACAGAATCACTTCCGTTTGACCTTTGCGATTCCACTACTGGTGAAGTGACGAGTGTTACCTCCCTCTATTTGCTGCTTGAATCATAATGAAAGTAATCGATGTGTATCAAGAATAGAGTATTAATTATCATACAGAGAATGATCAGTTTTATGTATGAAAGCTAGTTAGAAAACATACAGGGTGCTTCAATGCCCAGGCACTTCTGATATTCTTAAACATCAGTAAATTCAAAAGTAAATTCAACCAAAAGTCAAAGTCAATAATAACGTGAAATAGAATTAATTAAAAGCGGCAGCTATGACCGAAGCCGAAAAAAAGTAATAAAATTTATGATTTATTCAAAGTAATTGGAATTAATTTCTAAAAATTTAGTGGAATCAAAAAAAATATATTCAGCTGCGAGTTAGAATTAGATCAGTTTATTTTACTTGATCTAACTTTACTTGACTCTTATAGTTGCGAAGGTACAGGGAGCTCCTGTCTATCATACGTAGACAAAAGGAACACCCATCAACTGGACCTACACGTATGTTGTTCACGAAAAATATCCGCTTTAGGTAGGACTGGAACCTACTACTATTACAACCTAACTTCAGAGCCAGAGGCTCAACCCGTTCAGCAATACCGGCTCTATATTGATTTAAAACAAAATAATAATAATAATAATAATAATAATAATAATAATAATAATAATAATAATAATAATAATAATAATAATAATAACAAAAAAGGCAGAACTTCTAAAATATAATCTCAGGGTAATTATTACTGATTGGATATGCTATTTTATTATAAATAAAATTTGCCAAATTTTAAACCAGGTTGCTGTAATAATCTCAACTATCTTAAACGATGAATGAAACACCCTGTATGTTACAAAACACATACATTTCTTCCGCTTTAATTAATTTATTGTCTACACCACATTGAAATTTACGTACTTTCAGTGATCTCATAGTTGTTATCTGTAGTAAAACTTTAAGGTTATCAGGTTTGAAATTCTTAACATTTAACGACGTGATTTAATAAAATGAAAAACCGATTCACAACACGGATCTCGCTGGCTGGGGAAATTACAAAGTTGTTAAGTAAAGATTATAAAAATAAATTTGTTTTGTTTAATAAGGAATGGCTTTTACACTACGGGGTGTAGAAATAGAAAACCAATAAGAAACAATACATTTTCTATTAATTCTAATTTGCCTTTCTTAGAATTCCCCCTAAGACATTACATACCATAGAATTTACATTTTTCGTAAACTATAAAAACGTAACATTAACTAAATGTCTAAATCTGAGAGTAGCAGAAAGCAAAAGTTTTGTTTTGCCAAAAGAACACAATTTAAAACAATATATTCACGAAAAAATATAAAATCTTTCGTTATTCCTATAAGAAACGTCCCTTGTGCGATTCTTCAAACAGAAATAAAAAGTAGCATGCAATTTCTTTAGTATTAGAAAATTTCGAATTTTAACACCAAAATTGTAATCAGAAGAGCATTCGAAATGCTTCCTCTCAGATATGTTAATTAAAGCATATATATTTACTTTTGTAGTAGGTATGGTGATATTTTTCAAATACGCACTTACACACTAAAATCTGTTAAGTATGAATGTTAAATCGAGGAAGATAATTCATTCTGAAGCCTGAAATAATTATTTAAATTTGCCCCTTAAATGTTATTATTTGGACTGTACTTTGAAAAACTATGTCAGCGCCGGATACGCACCCTTTCAACTTTGTAAGCTTGGTAGAGCTGTATTTAAACTGCCCCTAGGGCCCTACTCACGGCTTTTAAAAATGTATTTCAAAATCAAATTTCTATTTTCCGAATAAAATCATTATTTGATGCATGCAATTCCCCTAATCAATTTCTTTCTCTCTCTGAATACCATTTCTACAAATGATACGCTCTATGTTAATTGTAATTTTGTATTTGCGGTTATCCTTTATACTAATAATTAACGACCTATTTAATGCATTCTAAATGTTAAACCTTTCTGTTAATTATGCTGAATGAAACAAATAAATTAATAAATTGGTTGTAAATATTTAAAAATCCTATAAAGCGTTGTGGAACGATTTATAGTAAACAACTCATTTGACTTTTAACTACCTAAATGTATAACTCAATTAATTAGGAAGGGAAAAAATCATTAAAAGGGCAACTGCCGTGGCGTGTTCGATTTATAACGAGGAAAGGTCCCTATAAGATACATTTCATAGTTTTGTGTAATAGAATCGAGAATTGAGGGCGTTAGATTGTTAAAAACCCAATAAATTATTTACAACATTTGAATGCCAAACACAAACATATACTAAACTTATTTCCAAATGCCCTTATATTACCTTTAAAAATACTTTTTTCTACTAGCGTGCGGAAAAACGCATTTTCCGCACATGTTTTAGTGCGGAAAATCCACTTTTCCGCACGGTGCGGAAAATCCACTTTTCCGCACTAAAACACTAAAACAGTGCGGAAAATGTTTTTTTCCGCACGCTAGTAGAAAAACTATTGTTCCTAACACGTGCAGAAACCTATTTTTCTGCACTTGTTAGGAAAATAGCTATTACGATACCACTTTAGGAGTTAGTTTTGGAAATTAGAATATAGTGGTTTTTACTTGCTTGATAGTTTATTTATTTGGATATTTACATTATATACAGACTATAGGTGATAATTAAATAATAGGTTACACATAATACCTATATGATATATATCTAGTACACAGCATAGGGAGATGCATAGGCCACCCTAGCTATCGAGTAAGGCGCTGCAAGTGGAGCAGCTGCATAAGCAGGCGCAGGATATGCCAAAGGAGCAGCTAGCCTAGCTGCAAATGGAGAAACTACTCTAGCTGCCGCAAGATGTGGTGCTGGTGCAGCAACTACAGGAGCCGCTTTAGCTACTAACGGAGCCGCTGCAACAGCCCTAACCAAGGGTGCCTTGCTAACAATAGCATTGAATCCATTAATGGGGTCAGCAGAATAGTCTACGATGCGGCGAGTACCATCAGGATCAGCGACTGTGTATTGTCCCTGTACAAGTCCTCCATTTCGGGTTTCGGTTTGACTTTTGGAATCACCAGTTATAGCATCATGCACATCGTAAGCAAAGGAATATTGAGGATTAGGGTCGAATTCGGAGTTCGCTATGGCAATAGGTGCAGCAACTGGAGCTACCACTGACGAAGGAAGTGCCCTGGCAAATCCAGCAGTTGCGACGAACACAATGAGAAACTGCACAACAAAATACATAGGTAATTAATTTATTGCACTAAGTTTGAACACCACACTATGCACTAGAAGTTATTCACAGAAACCTACCTGATATTCCATGTCTTCTGCTTGTTTAACTTTCTGAAGTTGACTGATAACAATACCAACGTTGTTCAGGCTTTTATACTTCATTTTTCTGTTTCATAATAGCTAATTCCTTGTATGAATACTAAATGAACTGTTAAGCAATTTGAATGGAATTGGCCAGTCACATCATTTGAAATTCTGCTTGAGACAGTTTAGCACCTTGCTATAGTAATACAAATCAGAAGTTTCGAAGTAGCCACAATTTCTCAAGCAGAAATGTTTAATTTCATCTTAGGTTTGCGAATTTCTGCATTAAGAACTAGCAGCTATACAAAAATAATATTTTTTCTCTCTTTCTTCATTACCTATCTTTGGGAAGTTGATCCAAAAATTTCTTCTTAAAAATCTAGAGCTAATATACTTTGTCTACTTATAAATGCGGAAGTATACAGGGTGATTTCTAACGTACGGTGGAAACTGAAAGGACAACTAGAGGGGACCAAATATATATTTTTACAATAAACTTTTGATCAAAATGGAATAACAAGAAAGTTACAGCAGTTTAAAGTTCTTGAGCATTTTTTTAATGAAATACGGTAATTACTTACGTTTTGAATTCAAGTTTTGTATATTTGTAAGCTAATTAAACAAAATTCAGTGAAAAGTTTTATAAGACGAAAGTTATGGCTATTTAAAGCGTTCTTTAAAATATTCAGTTATAGGTGTTTGTTTATTGACAACCGCTGATTTACATAATCTGATCATGTAGGTAAGTCAAAATTACAGCAGCAATTTATCAGAAGAAGTGTTTCTGATGTAAAAGCGAATACAATAAGTTCAGCGGTACTCAAAACGTGGGCGTTAAATTATAACAACTTTAAACCGCTATAACTTACTTGTTATTCGATTTTGATCAAAAGTTTATTGTAAAAAAAACTATATTTTGGTCTCCTCTAATATTGTCCTTTCAGTTTCCACCGTACGTTAGAAATCACCCAGTATTTACTGTATCATCTGTACAGGTAACATAAATTCAATATAAACTTCGGCGGTGTAGTAAATGCAATCAGACCAAATTATAACATAATGGAAATTCATAAGTTGCATTACTACTAAAATGTAACTAATAACAACTTTTAAGTAGCGTTTGTTAAAAATTCTCAGTTGGTGCAAAGTTTGTATAAAGTACGCATAAAATTGCTTGATTAATACATTGTTGAGCCACACACACACTCGCAGAATATAGTAGCCAGCATATCTCTTTGCGATTTGACATAAAATTCACGTAGGAGCTGAAAGATCGCGGATCACAAAAGGACAAGCAAAGGGATAATATCTAGTGTGAAGGATGGGAAAGAATTTAATTTACTTCAACGTGCCGAAAATTAATGACATCTTATTTGGAATGTTATTGACATATTTAACGTTCTTGATCCACAATAGAGAATACTATTGGACTTCATAAATAAAAATAAGTAGAAAAAATAAAATTGAAACTATAATACTGCATTTTACACGTTCATATAATTTGCCTCATTATTTTAAAATGGCAAATTTTGCGTAAAGGTAATTTCTACAAAGAAAACTTTAAACCAGACATAATAAGACATGCACGGTACCACGCCATGCACGGTACTAGTCCCCAATATCCAAGAAGAATATTGTATTTTAAACATTGTCAAATTTTCAATGCATGATGCGGAAGCAAATAAAACTTCCTTCTGTCCGATATGGTGACAAAATTAAAGTGAATGACATTCCTAGAGACTATAAAAGCATATCGGTACTTGTAAACGACTCCCTCGCGAAATGTGTGTCACCTTGATGGATGTGTGTGCCTGTCAATGAGCTCCTTTGCCAATGTGTTAGTCAATATGTCCGATTGCGTTGATAGAAAATACAGTTGCGCGACAAAAACCCATTTGTATTCGCATCAGTGTTTGAAAGGCATAAGCTGCTGCCTTTATGGATTATTAATGCTGCGTTTTCGTTCGCTTTCAATTTAATCCCTCCAATGTTTTTATAAATAACTTCGTTACTTCTCTATACATTCGTTTATGGACTGAACGAAATTTCTTTCGCAAAACTGACTACGCCCGCTTTCTTATGTCAGTATTACCAGTCGACATTGACATACATATATTGTGAGCTAAATTTCTTACACTTCTTGAGTATGAAGTGCAAACTTAAAACCCCTCCCACGTCGTCCCATTAGTGTTGATGCAATGTATTTTTCACAGAAGACAGAAGCAAATGTCTGTATTCGAAAACCTATAAACTGTTTATATAGCACATAGGCGCCGACTCCACGGGTGCTCCGGCGCTGGAGCACCCAATGAAAAGTTTAAAGACAAAATCAAAATTCAGGTAGTTATATATTTTTTTTAATTTTTAACCAGGAAAACCATGCAAATATTTGCATGTAACTAGTGTTTTTCTCTCGGATTTTGTTTTTATGCTAAAATATTTTTTTGTGCCTCCGGTCGGCATCACTGGGTTTCTGCATCACGAAATCTGCCAGAAACAGAGGTTTCTCCGGCCTAGGCCGGCAAAAAGTAGGAATTGTAGGTTATTGGTTGGCAGCATCGGCCCAATCTGTCAAAGTCAAATTTGTGCATCGCGGTCAGAGACGATCAAACAAATAAATTAGCAAAATTTACAAATACGATTACCTATTTGAGCCACTGTGGTGATTTAAATATAATCTTTAATATGCGCCGGTGTATCCATTATTAAATCAAAGATAATGAAATTTATAAATAAACGTCAATGGAAATTGTAAGAAAATAAATGAATTAAGTTTAATGAATACCAGGAAACAAGGAATCTTGATTTTAAAATCATAAAAAAAATTCCTAATACATACTAAATTTTAAATGCAAATTTAATTTATTTAAACAAACATCGGCACAAAAAATCTTGTGTATTACACGTCCAGAAACAGTTTTGCGAGTGCTCCTACTTGCAGGACTCGGCGTTCCGCCTCGGCTTGTGTACTGTTTCTGGCGGTTTCTGGCCTTGTGATACAAATAACTATTGTTTTTATTATTTTTTTATAATTTTTTACTTTAATTTTTTTATTCCTTTATTTATTAAAAGAGCTAAGCCTGCAAATCTGGGCCCTATATTTTTTAGCTACCTACAACAATACAAAACCACAAAATCCGTGAAATTTGTGGAGCACCCAATGAAATTTTTAAAAGTCGGCGCCTATGATATATATAGCACATATTTAAGCATACAAATTGCCATTAATATTGTAATAATTAATAATAAACTTTTGTTTTAGTATTAATTTCATGCATGTGATATTACAGAAAAACTCCTTTTATTATTTCTGCTTTAAGTATCTAAACAAGATTTAAATTGAGAATACTGACACAATCCCGACACCCTCAAAATAAACATCTGATGCATGCATTTCCGAATCATACCTCGATGGAGATGAAGAATAAAAAGCACCAAACATGCGAAACACACGCTGCGTGTTTCACTCCCCTTGCGAAAAGCGGTAAATAATTAGAATAAGGGAATATATCTTCCTAGCGGCTTTTGATAATTCCCTTTGAATATGGAAATTCTAGGTAGTAATATGAGACGTTCATATTGATCACGTGTATTTTCTAATTTTACTCCTTAATGATTAAATTCATTATTTTTATAATTTATTATCTTCACGGTGTCTCAACTAATGGTTGAGCTTTTACGCTACCCCAATTATTAATAAGTAGTAACACATAGCACATTTGAGCATTGAAAAATAAAACAACATTAACAAAATTAAGCCATTTAAAAAATATATTTGTTTAACATTTTAAAAATTTCAACCCATATTTATGACAACTGGTCATTTCTTCATTTTGTAAACATTCATGGAACATTTCTTTAATAAGATAACAGGAAATTACATCTTACTTTAAATGACAAACTACAAAACATTTGTGAAATTAATTACTAGGTATTATACTTTAATTCACTTTTACATCAAAACTTTATTACCACATATTATAGAAAGTTAACAAACATATAAATTCCCTATTTTAAACAGTGTTCCAATTATTCCTCTTATTATATTAACAATCATCTCACACCTTTATTTAAATACATGTTGTGGGTTTGTAATGACATTCTTGTAGTGCATTAGAAATTTGGTACTAAAACCATAATAATGCTGTTAGAATTCCTTTGTTGTTAACTTTATGTTTAACCCAAGATTACATAAATTCGTTACACTTTTTATTTGCATTTTGAAACATTTGTTGCGTAATGTAAATACTGTATTATTTAAAAGCAGTATTATTTTGGTCACTTTCAACGATTATAGCAAATATTCAGTATGTTAACGACTACAGAATTATCTGTAATCGAGTAGCACTTGACATTTACCATGTTGTCCTACCTTGGTTTGTACATAAGTACACTGTACGTACATGTATTTTGTTGTATGTCTAAAAAATGTGGCTAACCCCATATAACAATTGCTGGAAACGCCCATACAGAACAACATTTTAAATGAAATACCAAAATTTCGCAACGACCTTGTTTAATCAAAGTTTACTTGCAGGACGGTGTCGTGCGTAAGCAAGATATCAACTTATCACCTCGACCCACGAACCTGTCTGGCGGTCACAGACTTGAATAGGGGAGAATTACATTTTTTTTTTATAATTTATACATAATCTATAAGAGTAAACTTAATGATATCACTAATCAAAAAAATTATACGTGACCTAATTACACTGTTATAACACATTGAAGTTCACGCTTTTTAAAGTACCGCGTAAACGTGGATGACGTCACATTTTGCGATGGCCACGTAAGCGACGTCACTGCATCCTTTTCTGTCGTTTCTGTGCGGTCAGGTGCATGCATCTTATGGTGTGATTTTAGTATTCCAAAGCATCCTTTGAACATAGCGCGTGAAAAGATGGCAGAAGTTTCTAAAAAATCTTATAAATACTGTATTGTACCTATGTGTACTAATACAAGTATTAAAACACCCAACAAGGTATTTTTTGAACCGACAACTAGAAACTAGATACCCGCGCACGCAATTGACGATCGGAAATGTCAATTTCCCGCACTAATGCTGTAAAGTAGAGAAAAAACACTGGACATGCATATTTAGATACACCCGCCACCTAAATTGAAAGCTAATATACAGGGTGTCTCTAAAATATGGTGCCATAGCTTAACCACAGATTCCAGGTACCTCTATCCGAAATTGCTTCGTTAAAGCGTTATCCAACGTCAAAGATCTTCAAAAAAATTCAATTTTTTTAAATAACAAAAGATTGTTTTTAGCGATTTGAATGAAATTTGGGGTGTGATTCTTTGATTCAGAAATGGTTCAGATTATTTTGCGCCACCCTTTACATACTTGCTAGTAATAAACTTTATATGAAATTGTCTCTTCGTGATTTATTTCTCAACATACGGGACAAGTAGATTACTACATCTGTTTTAGGAAATGCACTGCGGACAATCAAAATATTTTTTTCAGCCTAAACTATGGCAGATACCGAAATCAAACAAGAGACAAAAAATTATTGAAATAAGAATGTCTCTCTGCAAAAAGATTTTGAAAACGATTGGGTGAACTGTTAAAAAGATATGAGCTTATTTGACTGTGGATGATCAACCTTTGACCACTTACGCGACACTCCTGAACAAAAAAATGATGACAAAAAACACCTTTTTTCAGTAAAGAATCACATTCCAAATTTCATCCTAATCGCTAAATACAATCTTTTGTTATTTAAAAATATAGAATTTTTTTAAAGATCTTTGGTGTTGGATAGCGCTTTAACGAAGCAATTTCGGAAGAGGTAAGTTGCGTTAAATCGTCTTATTTAATTGTCACTTTGTGCTCTAACAAAAACACCAGCCATCGCAAATGAAATTTGTTAAGAAAAACACTCTAAAATATTGTTTTGTTTTGCTGTAATATATGGAAATGACAATACTTATAGCACAGACGCGTCGGACAACCACCGACGATGGGATGTAGTGACGTCACACCACTTCGAGCAATGTCGAAGTTGTTCGGGCCGTGGTCGGTTTAAGTTATAAAAATGCAAATTTCAATTAATGATTTTGGAATAATTACTGATTACTATTTTATTTTAACTTTATGAAACGCATGAAAAACACATCGAGAATATTTGTAGGTACTTACTTTTAATTTTTTGGAAATGTGAATCTCCCCTATTAACGAGAAGGTGCACTCTACGGTTGCAACAAATCGAATGATTAATTTCAGTGTTAAAAGCTTTTAACTTTTAGGGAGCTTGTAATTTACAAAGGCCATTTTTTGCATTTAACTAAATACAGATTATTCTCGAGCAGCGAACCGTATAATAACTTAGTTCAAAAGGCGCTTAGTAAACTTTTTGTTTATTTCTCCAAGTTTCCTGAACTTTCTCATGTAAACTTAATATTCCTTAGCTGAGATAAAAACAGAATTAAGTTACTCTTTGAATCGGGCCCAAGTATAACGTATACACTTCTAAGATCTGAAAGATAAATAGAAAACTTTAAGATTATAAAGTACAGGGCTCTCACGAATTCAAATAAATTAAATTATCACAAACCTTATTTGTTTACCATAATTTTATTAAATTAACAAGGTGATAACTCAAGGATGTCGCCTACAGCGATAACATTGCCCTGTTGTAGACCTTAATTTAGCGTGATGTATGTGTATGTTGTATTTCTTTTAAAGGACAATATTAACAGCGGAATATTGACATCCCAAATCGAAAATCTAGTTTAGTCAGTCAGATCCCGTAAATTGCGGTTTTACCTCGAATACCAACAACGTTTCGAAGCCCAGCCGCATTCCAAATTTCAGCTTTGCGAGAAAACGTTACCTGCAAACCTTGCCTTGAAATTCGTTTATTAAATACAGATAGTTTAAAACAAATTTCTCTCGCTAAAAGTGAGGATTTCATTTGACCGTATTCAAAATTGTGTAAATGAAAAGCAACCTAAAGTACTTTTTTCTTTGACATGGCTACCAACAAAACTGTTCAAATTATACTGGTTTTAATATTGTGACTGCGGAATTAATTAACCATTATTCTAAGGTAAATTATTGTTGCTCACACATCTATAACAATTTGTAACATATTATTTCATCTAGATAAAGAAATTTGATATAAGACTAAAGTTAAGTAGCTGCATAGCTTGTGTAGTCCTTTTTTTTTTAGATTATTATAGGGATTAAACATGGAGTTAATAAAAAAAATCGAAGAAATATTATTCCAAGAATACCTTTACTTATATTAATAAAAATTAAGTTAGATGGAGTTAAAATCTTGGAACATTTACATTAATCAATATGTCGGGGTTATATTCATTAGAAACTGTTTAGGCTAAATAGTAATTAACTTCAACTACAAAGGCACACATGTAATGTATACAAAGGAATGGGGAATATTACAACTCCCACACAATTAATTACAAACAGCTAACATAATACATGTAAATAGCAAAATACAGACAGTAGTGTTGAAAACTCTTAATCACTTTACACATTGAGGAAAATTAAGCTGAAACACACTTCTTTGAAATAATTATTAAATAAATGAAACAATATCAAACAGGAAATAAATTAATAACAAAAACACGCATTTTGATTCATAAATTTTTGTTTTCGTGAAAATTCTGCCCCAAAAATCCTACACTGGATGTTCCTTAGTCCACAGTAAACGGGGGCTTCTCAGAAAATGATGGTTTCTTATACGTAGGTAAGCTAAAATCTAGTAATCAGGCGGAAGTGCACACCCTTATAGAAGGCTTCGGAACATTGAAAACGGGTTTTGAGATCTTAAACAATCTTCTTGTATAAGATATATTCTCTGTTTATTAAATAAAAATTATAGCAGAATATCAGGCAAAATATAAGAATATCTGCAGTTTAAGTATATTAGACTTCAGCACAATGTTTTAAAATTTATGGATAAATACGAGTAACCTTTTTTCAAAAATTTATAAATTTAACTATTTATTACTTTGAATACGAAAGTTTCCATGAAGCAATCATACTGACTTAGTCGCGGATAAAATGTCCTGACATACTTTAGCAGGACAGTAGATTTGTATCTGTTTGTTTCTGAAGTCTCACCCATTAAATTAAAGGCAAAGCTTTAAGACAAGCAAGATAAGCAGTAATGAAAAATGCCCATTGTTAACTGAGAAACTCGTTTTTTGTAGTAGAATCCAGCCCTTACATAACCCAAATTTAACTAAATTTCGTTAACGGGCTACAAACTGCCTCTATTAACATGACAAAATTAAATAACTAGTTAATACTACAGCACATTGCATCAGACAGAAAATAAAGTATAAACCCTCGATACATGGAACACAAATGTTTTAATGCAAAAAAAGTATCCGTCATACGTACAAAATAAATATTAAATTCTAGGATATAGTGAACAAAAACCATAAAAGAAATGTGTGCACGACAAAAATGTGATTACAAATTTATTTTAAAATTGTTGTAGTATTGCTGCGGAAAAGTTTGGATTCAAAGACATATTATGTTATTGATAGATAACGAGTGAGTCAGAATAGTTGATGAATAAAAAGCCTCTTATCACCTGCAACAAGGTAACAACACTGTAGAATTATAATTTATTCTCAGTCTGTTATTGAAGTTGACGGGTAGTGTTTCTAGTAGGTATTAAAGTTGACAACCAAAAATAATTTAATACCTTGTAAATTGTTGAAGTGTTTTGCATTCGTGCAAGGAACAGTGGATACATTTGTTACACACCAAAATTAATTTAGTGGGTAAGTACAATTCCTAAACACTTTTGCAATTTCTCTCAACTTGTCAGAACAAGTCAGATGCATGGAAAATTTTAACATTTTTACTAAAGTGAATTTAAAATTACATTTTATTTTGCATTGTTCTAGGATTTAAATCCACTTTCTATTACTCCCAACATTTCTCAAAGGAAATCTTGCCATTTCAATTATACAGGGTGGAATGCGAAATTGGAAACACCTTTTTTCTCGGAATTTATTATAGATAGCAAAAAATTCGTTAAATAAAGTTTTTAGTACTTTTAAGAAGCTAACTAAATCTGTATAAATTTGGTAAAAAAAAAGTTTAATTTTCGTAGATATTGCCATATTTGTACTTTTTTTAAATGGAATACCCTGTATATTATTAGACTAATGAAGAGAAAATAATTTCTACTTTAAAAAAGTTTAAGGGTTGTTATCTTCTAAACTTGATAGTTTTTGAGATATTAATGAAAACATTTAAATGTTTCTTCTCAAAATAAAGTGTGCGTTGAAAACAAAATTACTATAAAAAATAATGTACCTACCAAATAAACAATTATTTGATTATCATAGTAGCTCATAGATAAATACAAAATAAATGTTATCGAACTACAAAAAATGTTCAAATTTTTTCGGGTTAATATTGAAATATGCCAATACATCAACTTCTCAATTTTCATTTATCTCACGTGTTTCCTAATTCCTTAATACTGATGCAGTCCTACGCAACTTTCTTTCTAATTTGAGTAAATACGAATGGTTTGGATAAAAGCGATCCGGATATTGTTGTCTGTATAATTGCAGGGCTTGTCTTGAATTATTATTTAATAAATAATCACATTTTATCATATCTAATTTCTCATTAATTGAATAATCTGCCATTATTGACACAAAGTAATAATTGTATGTATGAAACACAATTTGTTTAGCGCCATACAGTACAAAATAACTCAACGGTCAACAAATTTTGTTTTCAAAGCACACTTTATTTTGAGAAGAAACATTTAAATATTTTGATTAATATCTCAAAAACTATCAAGATTAGAAGGTAAAAACCCTGAAACTTTTTTAAAACAAAAATTATTTTCTATTAATTAGTTCAACAATATACAGGGCACCCCATTTAAAAAAAGTACAAATATGGCAATATCTACGAAAATTAAACTTTTTTTTACCAAATTTATATAGATTTAGTTAGCTTCTTCATAGTACTAAAAACTTTATTTAAACAATTTTTCGGTATCTATAATAACTTCCGAGAAAAACGATGTTTCCAATTTCGCATTCCACCCTGTATACTAAAATGAAATTGTCTGTTTATTGAAAAATTGATAATATCACGGAATTGAGATAAGATATATGTTTCAGCATCACCAATTATTACAGTTTCACTATTTGTACCTATTTTTGATATGCCCTGTATACAGGGTGCATCAAAATTAATCCAAGTAGAATTCTATGGAACCATTCATTTTTCAAAAATCATTCATTTGGTTTAAAATAATATAAAAATTTAATTGATAATCTCTAAGGGGCTGTTCTCACCAAAGCAACCGGCGACCGCAACGCAACTGCAACGCAACCGCAACTTTAGTTGCGTTGCTGGGCTGTTCTCACCAAAGCAACTGGCAACGGCAACGCAACCTCTTGTGTTCTCACTGAAATCAACTGTTTTGAAGTCTCTTGTTGAGGTAGTCCTGAACAAAATGTCGTCCTCGTCAGATGAAAATATGGCCGCTGCATACTTGCTAGTGAATAAGCGTAAAAAAAAACATACCGAAAATTTTGGGTTAACCCTTTTTATACCACAAATTTGGGACATAGTTTTTATATAGTGGCGCAGGAATTGAATAATGATCCTGTTAAAATCATATAAGCATCTGTGCGCTTCAACGAGGGCCACAAAATTTAAAGTTTTTGCCGTTTCGTCCGTCAAGACAGCAGTTCTTGCCAGCGACGCGGTATGCAACGCAACCAATTAGCAACTGGTTGCGTTGCAGTTGCGTTGCCGTTTAGTAGGTGGGAACACGCGTATTTAAATATTAGCGCCGAGTCGCTTTGCGGTTGCGTTGCAGTTGCGTTGCGGTCGCCGGTTGCTTTGGTGAGAACAGCCCCTTAGATTCGCATTTAAGCTGTACATTTTATTATCTAATTGAAATCGAATTTCAACGTGGCAAAAACGTAAAAATGTAAACTATCGAACTGGTTTGTGATAGGTGATAAGAAATAGTTTTTGCGCTTCTATCATATACTCTGATTTGCGTAACATAATTTTCTAACCATACAACAATTTTGGAATAAATTTCCAATAACTATTTTCTTTTACCTTAAGAATCTCATTAAAAAAACATAAACGTTTTTCTGATTTTTGTAGATGTCATCTGTAATCTACCACAGGTTTTAATATTTGTACTATCTATATTTGTAATATCTAATACACCCTATATAAACGTTAGATTTGATTTTAATAGGAAATTTGCTACAACTGTCCCTATAGTTGTAATACTTATAGTATTAGTTGCAGGAGCTTCCGGAAAATGTAAAATATATTACAATAAAACTCATGTATCAACAAACTCTTGCTGTTGTGATGACAGTGCGCAATATGAATAACTTCCCATATTGTAATTTAAAAAAAACAAAGAAAAATTAATAAGAACTCGACCTTATTTACATATACGAGGAGAATTAAAAGAAGTGTCAAGCGATTATTACGCACAAAATGTCTCGCGTATTATGTGTTCATAGGAAACACTTTGTCGTATCTTGTTCCCGAAAGCCTTTTAATTGCTTTATCGGATTATTAAAATAACCTGTCACCCCATATGCGAACAAAGTACGTGAGGGTGAGTAACATGCGGCATTTATGCTGTCCATTATCGCGTAAAGAGTTCTTAATAAGCTACGTCAGTCTAGACAAGCGGCACGAGTATGAATTAAATTAGAGCGGTCTGGTAAAACCTCCTAGCAAGGTCGTTAGACGAACTTTACATAATAAACTTGCTATTAATAGGTACCGATTTATTTATGACCTCTCGCTTTTATCTTTCTCACACCTTTGCATTATCATTTGAGTAGGCTAAACCATATGTCTTGCCTGTCGTGTAATTTCACGATAATAATTAAGATCGTTTATTATTAGTCAGTGGCGTAGCTACCGGGGCCTCTGGGGCAGCAAGTGATGCCCGGCGCCGGTAAGATTAGGCGCCGAAGGCGCCGTACCTTCTACTATTTAAAATAACTTTTAATACGTGTCATATTTAGAGTTTTATTTAAAAATTCAAGATGACAAAAATTGTCGGCAAGAAAGAGGACATTAAAAAAATAATCTTTTACGGTTTTACTGTTATCAACATAAATAATAATAATCGTATCGTATGTCGTCTAGACTCATTATACGTGACTAGTGCAGTTAGCCGCCTTGCCGGTCTCACACTTTGATATCGGCAAAATCGTTCCGACAATTCCGATAACGGACAAAGAGACCCCTGAAGAGCTGTGGCGGTGTTTTTCTTCCGCAAATTTCGCTGAGGAAACGATGACTCCTTTCATTCCAGATAAGCTTTTAATTATTATTATTAAGACAGGTCAGTGTAGACCTACTGTCAGTAGGAATTGCAACAGAATAATACAGTCAGTACTCATCGACAATTATACCGCGTAGATCACGGAATAATAAAAATTAATTAAATTGAACAAACTAAACTGTGCCGTCTGTAATAGTGTAACCAGTAAGGAGTAATTTAGTGATTGCGATTGGTTTTTAATACCAAAAACATTTTTCTGTAAGTATTATAATCATAACACTTTTTCTACGAGATGTTCACATTCACTTGATATTTTTTATTTTAAAAGCTAATTATGAGTACTAAACACAAGCCTAGTGGTTGGGAGTATCACAAACGGCGGCTAGAGCAAGATGCCAAAAAAGCGAAACTCCGAAAAATTAGCAGTTATTTTACACCCGTTCAAACCCCTTCGTCGGCATCGCCATCCGAAATTCCATCACAATCTTCCAAAGTTGAGGATATGCTGGATATGCCAATATCTACAAAAATGGAGACATTCGATGTATCACATGTCGAACCCAGTGTTTCAACTTCGGTAGAAATTTCAACGGAGCCTATTGACTTTGTGTCCATATCTACTACTTCTCATGAGGGGGGGAAAAACCGAGCGCAACTTCTTTACCTAGAACTTCTAGAAGGTACACAGGAAGAAGAAGACATTTGTTCTGCAAATACGGTTTTAAAAAGTGTATTAGGCGAACAACATCCCACAGATATTGCCCATTATTCAAAAACCGATAAAACCGACCAGCCACAAAATTTCATTAAAAAATTTATTATTAAATACGGGTCTTGCAAACCAAGTGGGCCATTTCCTCGAAATGATGAAGGCAGGTGTTTTTCGTCATCCTACTATACAGCAAAATCTAAAAGTGGCTTAGAAGTTCCTAGACAATGGTTGTGCTATTCGCCGAAACTAAATGTCTGCTACTGTGAACCTTGTTGGTTGTTTGGTGATAGATCAAACATATATTTCAAAAATAACTGGGTACATGGCATATTTAATTGGGCTACGTTATCCAGAAAAATTAACAAACACGAAAATGCTAATTTTCATATTGACTCTTGCGTAGTTTATGATGTTTGGAAGTCAAATAAATGTATAGATGCGCAAATGGAATCTGCATATAGACAGGAAGCAAATTTTTGGAGGCAAGTTTTACGCCGTATAATTGATGTTACTTTGACGCTGGCTATTCGCAATCTTCCATTCAGAGAACATATAGTGACATGGAATGAAGGTACTGTAGGGGGTGGCAACTTCCTATCAATAATCAATTTACTGGCACGATACGACCCAGTTTTGCAACAATTGCTGGAGAAACCAAATGGATCGATTAAATATCTAAGCGCAACTGTACAAAACGAGGTAATCAATTTAATATCCACACAATTGCAAACTGAAATATTTAATGACATCAGAGGGGCACCCTTTTTTTCAATTCTTCTGGACACCACACAAGATATTACAAAAGTAGACCAACTTAGTTTAATATTTCGATTTGTCAAAATTGTTAAAGACGAAAACTCTCAAATACCAACAGATATTCAGATTAATGAAGTTTTTACCGGATTTTTCGCGGTGAAAGACCATAGTGCTACGGGGTTGTTAAATTTTGTGAAAAATGTATTTAAGGAAAAAGATATTCTGATTTCCAAATGTCGTGGACAGGGGTATGATGGCGCGAGTGTAATGAGTGGAATATACAATGGTTTGCAAGCTAAAATCATAGAGATGGAAAAAAATGCTCACTATGTACATTGCGCTGCCCATAATCTAAATCTGGTTATTAATGACTCGGTAAAGGGGGTCTCGGAAGTGTCTAATTTTTTTGATAATGTAAGTCAATTGTATGTCTTTTTTTCAAGCAGTATAAAAAGGTGGGATTTGTTGAAACAGTCTCCGGTTAGAGGCACGACTTTAAAAAAATTAGCCCCTACTCGTTGGGCTTCACGGTATGATGCTTTGGTAGCTTTGCGATTTAATTATAAAGAAGTTTTACGTGCACTAACAGATATAACTTTAAGGGGCAAGCCCAAAGAAAGACCTGAAGCTGCGGGTTTAAAAAAAATTATTGAAAAATTTGATTTTATTTTATTGATTGTATTATTTTCAAAAGTACTACAAAATTTAAATATTGTCTCGATGTACTTACAATCGAAGAACTGCGATATGATGGAAGCTGCGAATTATTTTGAGACTGCATATACTGAAATGGTAAATTTCCGAGCACATTTTGATGAGGTGAAACGTGAAGCGGTAATCTTGGCTGAAAGTTGGGGCGTTAAAAGTGAGTTTGTAGAGAAACGGACCAAAACAGTGAAAAAACATTATGATGAACTAATTAGAGATCATAGATTTTCTAATACGGAAGAAAAGTTTAGAATTTCCATATTTAATGCAGTATTAGATATTATAATCAATCAAATAAAAAACAGATTGTCCGGTTTTCACAACGTGCTTTCTAAATTTAACTGCCTTAATCCAAAATTTCTTACTGAATCAAGTGATTACGAACTCGGTAAAAGTGCTGTATCGTTAAGTGAGCAATATGATGGGGATCTAACCGCCGAGATTGCATTCGAAATATTAAGCTTCAGATCCACCTTCAAGGCTCAAATTTTAAAATGTGTCACGGTTAAAGATGTCGCAAAACTACTTATTTGTGATAACTACACCGCCACTGTTAGTTTTAAAAATTTGTATACTGCTTTTTTAATATTTCTAACAATTCCTGTGACAACTGCGACAGCGGAGAGATCGTTCTCAAAACTAAAATTAATCAAAAATTACTTGCGGAGCACAATGTCTCAATCAAGATTGAGTAACTTGGCTCTTTTGAGCATTGAAAATGAGAGAGCTCAAGCGTTAAACTTGACCAACTTGATTGATCTCTTCGCTGAAAGCAAAAATAGAAAAAAAAGTTTCTAATGTTTTAATGTTTGCTATATTAAAATTTCTAAAAATTTCATTTTAGTTTTTGTTAAAAAAAAGGCATACCCCCCCTCTTTAATATGGGCGCCATCGTTAAATCTGCTACCCGGCGCCACTCAGCCTAGCTACGCCACTGTTATTAGTATTAAACTTTCCCGGATACACTGATACAGTAGGAGTTATAATGTATAACATTTTGATTAGTCATTGTAACAACAAATTGTGGTCTACGCTTTACTTTAAAACATGCAATCACATTTAATAAACACGCACTAATAATAATCAAGATCAGAATCAGAACAGTAACGGCGGATCTCGTCATTGATTGATTGAAAGTATGCGGTACTCGATCAAGGTTATCGATAATTTAATAGTAAAGAATATTTGTCCTATGAATAAACTTCATTGAAAGGTAAATGCTGTAAAATAGTGTAATCAAAACGTCATCGTCATGTAGCAAACTATACATTTCTAATTATCTTCAAATTGGTTACTTTTATTTGTATTGAACTATTATTTAATAATTGTTAAATTATTAAATAAAACAACAATTTATCAATCTTCAACATAAAGGGGGTGCAACTAAAGTCTTTGAATCACCGTGCTTGAACATCTAAACATAATTTTTTTAAATTTCAAAACGTGCATCCCATCCTGGCATGATTAGTTTTCGCTCCATCGCTCGCCTTATCAGTAGTTATACTAGACGCAGCCCAACAGGAATATCCCATATCAGCGGGGAACAACCTCTACCATTCTTTTTATTCCAGACTGTAGTACTTCGACTTTATGGCAGAACTTCAGGACATTACTCCTGAAGTAATTTTTAGTTAAAAATGTCTGGAGCCTGTTTCTCGTTTGTTACAAAGGTATTAACCAGGGTATATTTTAGCGTATATTGCGTTGCTTAATTTCCATTTTATTATGCTGGTCCTTCAATTTATACATACGCTGAATGCCACTTTATTGTCGTTGATTTTACTAACTCTTCTTATTTCAGTTCTATTTATTCATTTTATGGTTCATTATGAGTCTCCAACTTCCATCTTCAGTTAAAAGTAGTTCATAGAAATAATATTTGTTTTCTACTGTGGGACCGGCATAGTGCACATGTACCCAACAATACGTTATACAAAATAATAATTTTCTATAATATGCTGGGCATGTTGTTTTACAGAATATTAGCAATATTACATTCAGTATATGATTTTCAGAATTATAACGCAGAGATATCTGATGGTTGATGACACATTTTATATAATTTAACTTCTATAAGTAAGGGATTGTACAACCCACCCTCATAGACATTAAAGCGATTGAATCCATCGAGTATATGTTGCAATCTAATGTCAAATATCTACCAAACGTATTCTGCATGTCGTCCTTCTACTTCAACATAATTTTCATGTCTTCGTGTTACTCGCTATACTCAGATATTTTTCAATCGCTACAGAGGCTTTCCCACCCCACCTCTGCAGGTCTAATAAATTATTTACACAATTAATTATATTGCACTAAATTCCTTAAGTATAGGTAGGTACTGGATAACATTCGCAACACATGTGATCAATAAATGGAAATATGTTAGTTAAATAAAATATTTATTTCAATACTTCCTCTAAAGTTGCACTTTATCTAATCAAATATCGATGCTAAAATTCGACGTTACCTACGCTCATATTTAAATAAATAAACCTCTGGTTGTCTCGAAATGGTTGAATCAACCCCTAACAATAACAAGCACCTAAACACACATAATCCGCTGGTATATATCTACTAATAATGACATTCAAATAAATCATCAAATCATCGTCTAATTGTAATTAAACGAAAGTCTTAATATGTATTGCAAAAAACTAATGCAAATGTGGATAAAATATCCACTGGTAAGAAATACAAACTTTATTATTCAATGGAAACATAATTATTATAACAAGAAGTTGGATTGATATTGTTCCCGAGTCGATCATGTATAGGCAAACAATTTTACATCGGCTGTCACACGGAGCTTTTAGTTAGAATAATTAAAGCAATTACCTCATAATCAGGAATTCTGCCTTTAAATGTAAAGATCTCAACGAAAATAGAACATAGCAAGCGAAAGTAATTTCACGTCGCGTCGGCATCCAACATTCTATGTGTATTCGTCTGCATTTAATTTCATTTGGAACTTCTATTTAGATTTTCAACTTGAAACTTGTAAAGTAATGATCAACATCCTTTCAACTTTTTATTTTCTTCGTATTGACAACGTTAATATACTATTAAGAACTTAGAACATAGTACGCGGCTACGCTAAGAATTTAAGATTGAATGAAATAAAAATATCCTTCAGGGTTTGTGTAATTATTATTTACCTCTGTAAATGAATATGAACTAACAAAAAATCAAGTAAAAGAGTACTTGCGTAACGTAACAGGAAAAATTACCCAACCCAGGTAATTAATAGCTATAATTAAATTTTAAATAGGTCGTCGCAATGGGTTTTCCGCTAATGATTCACACACAGATAAAATTCCCTTCAACGGTTAATTCTAAATGGATGCACTTTTTCGACGTAATTGTTGAGTATTTAACTTCTGCTGGAATAAATTCCTATGGGCTGGTTTTCAAAATAGGTATACCTACTACAGTAACTTTTAGAATTCAAAGTCAATTTAGTTCTTCTCAACGAATTTTCCACTGTAGTGACGAATTGCTGCTGACATTATGTATCAGTTTGTAATGGGATACATTAATTATTTTATGAAACCAGGACAGTCACGATGTTCCGAATATTCCTGGAGTTGAAATAATTCAATTTTTTTCGATTATAGCCACTGTAAGACAGGATTTCATGCGGTGATAGTAAATTTCACGAACTTCCAGCAAGTGTTCTGTAGAATAATTGGAATTTACATTAAATTTACGGGACGAACATGTATTAATTATTTATCTACAGCTTCATCAAGCAAACAGTTCTAAATTAAGTACAACGACATTAAATTTTATCTTTTTATATGTTTCACCCTCATTCAAAAATGCACAATTTTTACAAGAGCAAACAATTAATCAATCTGTTTTGAGTCTACATTTTCTTGTCCTAGACCTGGATTTCTTCTATTACTTAATTTCAATTAAATTCGTATTTTCTAAATACCAATTTACGAACCATAGTCGTTAATAATTTCCATTCCGAATAAAACCTAGAAAATACATATGTCTATCTTGTGTCCTTAATTTTCATCATTCGTATCCGAGAAAGGACAATACAGATTACTAGTACATGTAAAAATATGTTTTGGATTGACAATAAAAACTTGAATTTATTATTTTTAATGATGAAAATTTTATTATTCAATCAATGTAAACTTTGTAATAGGAATAATATAAAACCTACATAGTATTAAATAACTAATATATGGTATTTTTCTACGCCCATATCAATGTCATTCTATCAAAATTCTTAATCCACTGCAAGGACAATTTGAAAACGTGCACAGACTAAATAAATTGTATTATGTATCCAGATCTCATCCTGTAAATTCTGCTTTGGTAAAATTCAGTTCGTGAAATTAGCAGCTTTTTGAGAAGGTTCAGAAGTAAAAAAATGAGCGCTAAGAAAATTATTGGAATTGTTTTCAATACTAGTTAAATAATTTCGTATAATCAACGAGAGTTTCATCTCGGAAATCCGATATTCTATTTTTCCCGAATTGTAATTACATGTTTTTGCTAATTATTGGTTTAGGTATACAGAAAGCATCAAGCGTGGAGGTTTCATTACATATTATGTTAATACAAATCTATACAGGTATGAAGGTAATCAATCAATGAATAGAAAATTATTAGCGAAAAAATCTCTGTAACGGGTCTCATCTCTCCTAATTAAATACTTCGACAGTTCTAATAAATTTATCACTTATGAGAGGTAATATAAATGCAAAAATGTTAATTTCCGCAGAGAAACTATTTATTTTCAAGGGTATTAAAAGCTATTTAGGAAAACCTATTTAGATGACTTCAATCTTTTAAAAAATATCAGTCGTTAGCATAAATAGCAAGAGAAATTCTGCCAAGAAATGTTTTTATCTCTGTCAAGATCAAGGAAATTGTCTGGTGCAGCTGCGCATTTATCAAGATATTTAGCATATCTTGCAAAAACATAAACTAACAACTTAAGAGTTTTCAACAATAAACGGGAAAAAACATTAATTTGCCTGAATATTTCACACTAAGATCATTTTGGCTCGTACTCAAATGGCTCGCCCGTATTATCTTATCTTCCTCTAATGACTTTGAAACTGAAACACACCAGATGCCAAATGTCCGACAATTGAATCTTAGCTTCTTAGTTTTATTACTTTTCTTTTGTTTCGGATCTTCTTGCTCCACCAGTAATTACATTTTATGTTCGTGAAGAGCAGCTGACAGTTTTTAACACTTTGCTTGTGTAACTCGTTAAGTTTGAAATTGCGTTCTTATTTACATGTCCCATGTCCGCATATTTAAAATGTGGACAATAATGTAAATTAGCGGAAAATTGTAATACATAAAAATTTAAAACACATATTTGTTTGCGGTTTTGTTTTTAACCCGAATTACTAGAAAATACAATTATTACAAGAGTTTAAAATTCACATTTAATTTAAATTTTTCCATTAAAATTATTTTATGTGCAAATAAAATTCAAAAAACAGTTTAATAACTTTATAACAAGAACAATAATAGTTTTTCATTTCCAATAGCTCCTATATAAAAGGAACCTCGTCAAATGATCACCGAAAATGCATTTATTTTATTAAATGATTTTAATTAATATGTAAGTATGTTAGTTTAAGATATGTATTATTTTGCATAGCACAAGGTGGTCTAGATTATAAAAAGTAGAAGAATCCTAGAAGTAATTTAAATATCTTACCTGGGTTGTGATATAATAAACTATATACCTATATTATTATCTAATATATACAAATTTTTTTAGTGAAGTAATTAACCTATGAAGAACTTATACTACCCTGTACTGCAACCATTACTCACAACATTTGCTTTGACGTGAGTGAAAAACATATAAAAAACGAGACTTATAAATTATAAAATTTAATATTTCAGATAGTTCCCCTATTTGGCGTTTTTCTAAATTGGTAACATCGTGTTTTGATTTATACGAGACCATAAAATAGATGACATCCGTTGATATTAATTCATCCCTTTATAATAAATAAATGGTAATATACTGCTATTGAACCCGATTTGAAATGAAAGCTACTACATCATCTAACGAACAATTTGTAGATATACGTTTTTATAAAAGTTTTAAGTAGTTTTCAGCAAACAGAAAATTAGTAGATGAGTTATTAACGACCTCCTCGCGCATTTACTAAACCAAATCAATAAAACCGTTTTGGTTGTATTTCTACGACTGCTAGGATAATTCTATAAAAAGTTTTTTGAATTTTTAACGTTCTCCGAATGCACCCATCCAGCGCTTTTAAGTGTTGTAAACTTGGCACTTTGCCAAATTCTCCAAATAATTCACTGCTTGGATCAATTGAGTCCAGGATCTTTTCTTTTGCGGCGTAAATAAACACATTTTATACTAAAAAAATATTCTGTGGTTGTCCTTGTGCCTGACAAGTGACGTCACAACAAAGTCTGAATGGTGTCGTTGCTTAAGGTCGCAAGCCTTCGATAGAATGGAATGCCCTCTTTGCATAAAAAGTGAAGGCGGATATGTTTGGAAACGGTTTCTTTTAGTGCTTTTGTCGCCACAGCATGGAGTGAGTGTGTCTGTCAATTCAAAATAATAAATGCTGGTGAAGCCATAATTATTTCTCAGCTTAATTGCAAATCTAGAGTTACAAATGGTAAATTGGTCAATTGGGCATTACCATTACATTTTATTAATACAAAATCTTAAATTATCCTTGAACTTTTTTAATTTCAGCTTTTAATAATAATTAAGACATTAGACATTTATAACTAAATTTTGTGTGTGACTGGTTTAGCCTTTTAATGTTATCAAAAACAGCACTACATCATGGTGTAGTCGGAAACAGCCATACTTTTTCAAAAATGTTACTTTAAAACTAGAATGTCTGGTTATAACAAACTATATGTGACAATACAAGAACAAGGGGATTTTTTCTAAATACTGCGTCTATCACTCCTTAACATTATCTATAAATTGACCCTGCTGTGGTTCTGAAAATTTAACATATTCATTTCAGTGGATTATAAAATAATAATGGATGATAAAATAGACTAAATAAATCATTTCTGCAATTAGTATACATGAAAAAACATAAACCAGTGAAAAGCATATTTGAAAATTTCTCCTTCCTTTTGGTTGGTGTCTACCATTTTTTACATAATTCTCTTTCAATTACAAAGTTTTAATAAAGAGTGGAATTATAAGTGGTTCGGTCTACAAACAGCTTGATGATTCCTGTATAACTGGTCTTGCATATTCATAAGGGCTCCACTTCGCAACATTTCCGAAAGTTTTGGTTAGAATATTATAATCGAATTGAAACCCAGTTCTTCAAGTTATTAATGCATAGTGATGTTTACGCAGTACACACTTTTCACACAGATCTCATCCCTGTATAATTAATATACGAGTATAGGTATTTACATTAAATGCGTCATTGTGTAGTGAATAATGAATAAAACTTCAATAATTATAACATTCTACAGGGTGTTAGGTAAACATGCGGCAAAAATTCAAGGGGTTATTCCTCGGCCTATTCTAAGAATATTTTGTCCTATGATGATTTCTGAAAAACTCCTTTATTTAGAAGATACAGGGTGAACAAAATTTGCGACAACCATATTCGATATTTGTTGAATCGGTCGCAGTTGTTTACATTGGTCGAGGTGGGCCACACGCATGGCCTACTCGATCCCCAGACTTAAACCCCCTGGATTATTTCTTATGGGGGTCTCTGAAGCCATTAGTTTACGCTACTCCAGTGGAGAATTTGGACGAATTGCTAAATTGGATAATTGCTGGGTGTTTTATTTAATTAGAAACAACCCTGGTGTGTTTGAGAGAGTTCGGCACTCTATGACGAGAAGATTGAATGCTAGTATCCAGGCTGGAAGAAGTCATTTCCAACATTTATTGATTGAGCAACTTTACATGACTTTTTGATAATAAAAATATGTTGTTACTGTCGCAAATTTTGTTCACCCTGTATCTTCGAAACAAAGGGGTTTTTCAAAAATCATCATAGGACAAAATATTCTTATAATAGGCCAAGGAATAACCCCTTGAATTTTTGCCGCATGTTTACCTAACACCCTGTATATAGGTTTACGAAGATATTGTTCTTAGGTAAATTTAGTATTTATTTCAGTAGGTACTAACTTGAACCATTAACGTTAGCGGATTATTATTAAATAGATTCATGGATATACCAAGATCATTCATAATATAATTCATCACGGAAGTTCGAACAAAAGCGTTATTACGGCTAGTTATAAAATATAATTATTAATTTTTAATATTGTACATGGAAATGTTGTTTCAAATACGTGGGACTTTAAAATCTTATAACGTGGGATAATAAATTGTCCAAATTATAATTAATACACCAGATGTGTCAATTCTGTAAGATTAATATTAAAACCCACACCTGAAACCATACGTGTACAGATACGGAACTAATAAATATTTCATAAAACTATTTAAAACACTTCCAGTTTTCGGCCGCAAACACTACAATAGCGAGGTCAATATTCAGAAATTCGCTATAACCAACAAGTTAGCATTAAATTGCCAATGAATACAGTTAAACTTCCTCGTGTTATCAACGTGAAAAGGCTATCATTTTGTAGTTAGAATTCTTTTACAAAGTTTTCGAAATGTAAATAATTATATTTCCTTTTGTTTCTGTATGGATCAAAAGCTTTCGCCAATGCTATTAACAGTATACTAAACACAAGCTGCAACCACGAAAACATGCACAGAAGAACTGCATGGTGGAACAACAATTGCATTTAATTGTTTTGAATAATATGTATTTGTTTAAATAGAGAATGGATTATTGATAAAAAATATAGAATTAAATCTCATTTATTTTAATATAAAATCTATTTCAATTATTTTTTGTTTTATGAAATTGGTAAGTTCATTCCCAAGCACACGTGTTAGGTGTTAAACACAATAATAGGTTGATTAAAATATACGGGGTGAATGCGAAATAATAACCTTATATTTTAGCATAGATATATCCGTAGAAAGAAACAAAAAACACTAGTAAATAGTCTCTAAACATTTCGTTAGAAATCTACAGCCTCTCCACAGGGCAGGTAACAGTTAACATATTTATTAATTTCTCAGAACTCTGAGAATTCTTTAATAGTGGGTAGCGCTGGGCAAAGTATCAACACTTACTTGAAGCACGGAACTTGAAGTATCGATACTTGGACTGGTATCGAATGTCAATACCAATATTAATATTCGAATTATCTAAAGTATCGAAAGTATCGAATGTATCGAAGGTATCGAAAATATCGAAGTATCGAAAGTATCGAAGTATCGAAAATATCGAAATATTGAAAATGTCGAAAATATCAAGAGCATGAAAAATATCGAAATATCGGTGAATTTAATAATATAAGTAAACAGTACCCAAACACGTTCATAATCATTGTTTACGGGATAGGTCACACAGAATTTCGATACTGAGATACTTCAATAGTTTCGATACTTGGTATCGATACTCGATACCCGTTTCATGGTATCGACCAGCCTTTAATAGCATATGGTAAACTCTAATAGCCATGCGAGGAATCACTCTCTTCAAGTTTATAACAAGTATACCTACTGTTTATAAAATTTGTTCCAAAATTCCGTGCACTACATGAACACATCGTATACCCGAGGAAGTAACAACTTAATATAATCAATGCACTTTCATTTTTTGCCATTAGTAGTTTGGTTTTTTTTTGGTACCAGGAAGTTAATTGTCTTGTCACGTATTTGTGGGCGAAATTACAAATGCTAATTGCTTTCACCCAATTTCTATTGGTAAACAGCCGATGACAAATATAATTAACATGTAACGTTTTACGTAAGGTTTGTTCACGCTTTTAAATGTGGAATGTTTTTTAAAATTAGGGTAACTTATGCACTACTGATGCGCCGAATCGTGATTTGTTCTAATAACCAATACCGAAACATGGTTTTAGTCTTTTGATACATAAATCAACTCTTGACCACCTGCCCTGATAAACAATTTTCTGTTAAGTTTAGCGCCCTTGTTCAAAAATACCCCGCTTCGGCCGAATATCGAATCTTTATGCTGCCTCGGCTGATTAACGAATATTCAAAAAGTCACCGAATTGGTCGATTTGCAAAGCCAACCGAAACTCATCACTATACTATGCACTACGGGAGACGACAGCTACTACCATCGTATGCCCCCCCCCATCTAACAATATTAAATTATGACAAACATAAACACCCATTCGGAGAGCTGCCCTCCCCTCAAATATTAATTATTAAATTGCTTTGATGCTCATGCTTTACGTAGTCCTGTTATCATATTTATCTAAAAAGACAACACTAATAATTATATTAGTGTATGCCAAATACAGTTCTTCCATAACTATGGTGAAGGTGACACAAGTAAATCTTTTAATTATAGTTACTAATTGAGTATGCCGTTTCACTAATATGATTATTACTTTATAAAATATTCCCCAGTATACCACGTATAAGCACAAAGTAAATTACACCGTTAGTCAACTCTTTTATTTCGAGGTCTTAAAATAATCCAAAACTGCAGTGTTTGAAATTTAAAAAAATGAATGTCGTATTAAACCAATTTTAAACTTTAGTTTCTTGGAAACAGATTAAGACCCGGTTTATTCACCTACCAGTAAAGTCCCCAGTAACTACTTGCAATTAACTTTATAGGTTACCAGTAAATTTTCAGTCTTTTCACTTGCTGACAGGTAATTCTATCATATAAGTAGCAACTTGTATGAAACAAATGTTTTTAAATAGATAGTCATCTTTCATGTAAATAGAAGGAAATCGCGCTATACGTTTTGTAATGTGATAAAGTGAAAACTATCAACTGTCAACTAACTAAGCATTAAATTTTACTTGACAGAAAAAGTACCCTATAAGTTAATCTGCCCAGTAATGCATTTATAGGTGACAAGTAGTTTATTAGTCCTGTTACCCGGGTAACCATATAAAGTTAATTGTCAAGTAGCTACTGGGGACTTTACTGGTAGGTGAATAAACCGGGCCTAAATACAATATTGTCGAGAGAAATAAGAAATTTATAAAATTTGTCCGTATACATTATGATTCAAGTTTCTCCTACATTCCGCTTGATTCGGCTCCTTTCTTTTGCGAATTCGTCTTCATGAAAAATAGATGAGATTATCCTTGTTCTGCAAATACAAATTGCAAACATTACATAGGATTTGGTAGACAATGTGTGCAATCACAAGCAGTTTATGACAGTCTGTTACTCGACGTTATTTTCGTCGTATGGTTGCATATTGCTTTCCATATTCTAAAACTCCTAGTATTTTCGTAGTTCTATATCGCTCTGAAAAAAATCTTGTTCTCCCAACAAATAATTTATTGGTATAGCCTCAACAAATACGAATTTGTTGGGTTAACACAAAAAATATGTTGCCATGTTATTATTATTTCCTGCCACAAATTCGTTTTGTTCAGACAGCGAATTATTTTAGGTGCAACTTGTTTTATTAATTCGTATTTATTGTGACAACAATGACTTTTGTTGAGGCTATACCAGCAAATTCTTTTTCGGGAAAACAACAATTTTTTCAGTGTGTAGGTATTAGAATCAATAAGTTTTTAAATTATACCTACATCCGTATTTTCCCTATCTCTCCGTAAACATGATTAAAACTTTCATTGAACCCCATTTCATCAACCATTTATTTCTAGCGTTTTGCGAACGAAATACGAATGTACAACATACAAGATTAAAATATTATACTGTTCTCTTCCTATTACACTGTCGGCAACAATCTAAAGTTCTATTATTTATTAACAAGACAGTGAAGGTTTACAATATTAATTTAACCCTCATCTAGTAAGTCTGACGTATTACCACTGAATGTAAGCCGTCGTTTCAATTTATTTTAGTTACACAGGCATTGTAGGTTTACAGTTTGTGTTGTGTTTTGCGTGTAAAAAATACCGCATTCAAAAACAAATATTAGATTACCCGTTACTTAAATTTATAAATTGTAGTCTCGTATATGAATATAATATAAACTGACAGTTGCCAACAATTATTTTGAGAGATTAAAGACAACGATTTGTTCTGTCATAGCCATATTAGTTGTAAATCATTTTTGATAATATTTTAGAATAGGCAACCCAAATAACAAATAGGGCTGTTCTATTTAAGTTGGAAAGAGATGGAATGCTCTACCCTACTGTTGCCTCTCTCTATCAATAATGCCAATTTGACTGAAGAAATATCACTAAATTATTAGTTACTATTTGCTTTAAGTTGCTATACAATAACAAATAACAGGAAACAATAACTAAAAACAACGGAAACGCGCACGGTTGCTTTTTGCACTACTAATTATTTTTGTGTCAAATGCATAAATGACAGTTCTGCGTCAGGGGGTTACCAGAAACAAGGGAAAAATTGAGGTTTTGTTGGACTCTAATTATGTATAGCGTGTATAGCATACCAACCTACATCTAGTTACGTTAAATAGTAGCTAGTAATGTAGTGCTGTTCTTGCCGTCATATTGGTGCCCCAATAGAAAAAGAAAGCACTAGGGTAGAACTTTCCTCTCACTCGTTCCAAGGTTGTATTTGCGTAGAACAGTCCTATTAGCTACCTGTATTCCAATTATAGTATGAAAATAATAGGAAATGAGAAAAACCACAGAAATTCATTTATCAGGATTATTCAACAATGAATTCTCTAAATAAATAAGAAACAACAACACAAAAAGGAAATAATAAGCTCGAGAGTACCTATAATAATATTTGGTTAGTGTCAAAATTATTCACAAGTATCTTTGAATCTCTATCGAATATTAATAAAATTATAATCCAGGCAGCTATGTAATTTATTATTTGGGTTGCTTATTCTACTGTTTTTTTTGGGTGATTCTAGTTCAGTTGCCTTGAATATCCTGTAAGTTGAGTTACCATCAGTATCTTTAAGGGTCGGATTTTTTGTGAATCGCCCTGTATAACCCTTCAGAAGTAAAATTAATCACCATTTACACTATTTCTTGGATCAGTAAATTTTTGTATAAATACATCGAAACTCTCTTTAATACCAAAGTCACTCATCTAATCAATATAAGAAGGGAGATTTGATCTCATTGTGAATAAAGGAACGGGAAGATGAACAAGCACAACTCCTAATCGTTTAATTTTAATTTCTTTTATTGGACTGTGTAATGTAAAAATTCCTGTCACTTGTGCATAAGAATTTCCGCTTTCAATGAATTGTAATTGTCGCTATTAAAATGTTACCATCGAATCAGGAATAGAATCAATTTCATTCAGTCCATAAAAGTATTCCGACACTTGTAATGAGAAAGGAAATCTCTAGAAAATTACAAGTGTAGTTGAAAACTCCATTCATTGGAAATCATTTGTCTAGGTATTTGTTAATTACCAGTTACGAACTAGGGTAGAAGTTTTGTGACAATTAGAAGTTGTGCCTAGCAGCATATGTTCGTCAGCTTCTACAAATTTTCTAGAACAGAACCACGTACTTTCGATATCTAATATATTTCACCGCTGAAGTTGTACTTGTGATAAATTAATGTAGTTTGAAGTAGTGTTCACTGAAATGTGTTGAAAACACCCTTCTACAACTTTTGGTTGGGTCAGAAACCAACTTGTGACGAAATTAATAATTTCCGCCCGTCTGAACGCTAGTAAAAAACTCGTTAAGCACAGTTCTTGCACAGATGCTTAGAAAAATATTAAAAATTTATATAAATTGCTTTCCGGCAGTATTATTGAAATATTTTCGCGAGGGTAATAGGTAGTATAAATTTATTGATATTCTCAAGCGTCACTTTGTTGAAATCCATGATTATATAAATAATAAATATTAAATAAAATATCGATTTCAACGGGAAATAATAAGATTTATTCGCTTTATACGTATTTCGGCATCACTGTGCCATTGTCAAAAGCTATATAAAATATTATAACAAATGCAAAATATAGTAACTCCTTGATTCTATTATTTTAACACTGCGTGAAGCAGCTGGTCCCAGTCAACCAAGATTTAGATTTAGATTCTCCTTTACTAAAGATTTTGGAATAAATATCTTTTTAAAACACTGATAAGCGACTGACCTCCGACGGGTTGACTGGGGCCAGCTGCTTCACGCAGTGTTAAAATAATAGAATCAAGGAGTTACTATATTTTGCATTTGTTATAATATTTTATATAGCTTTTGACAATGGCACAGTGATGCCGAAATACGTATAAAGCGAATAAATCTTATTATTTCCCGTTGAAATCGATATTTTATTTAATATTTATTATTTATAGGTAGTATAAAATATTTGTTTTCTTTCCAACATTATGAAAAACAAAATTATTGTATTTACTGCAATGAATATGAGATAACAATATCATTATTTTATGATAACTACGGATTTCAGTTCAGTGGTGGAAAATCTACTCATTTTCCGTTTTGTATTCATCAAAGCTATACTTTAATCAAATAATGGAATCATACATTGAAGTCATGAACGCAATCACGAATTAATTTGATTTTCATGCACGTGTGCGTGACTGCTGATTATGGATTAATATAAACTGGCTTTATTTATTAAAAAACTAATCGGCTTTAATGATTTTTAAGATAAATTATTTTATTTAATTATTAAAATAACTTAACTCTAGTACATGCTGGCATACAAGAGTTCTGCTAGTTCTATTAGTAATGCAATAATTTATGTATCTCTTAACTTCTAATAATAAATAAAAAATGCAGTTGTATAACTCACATTTCCATTAGAATTTTCCCATTTTCAAAAATCTATTAGTATCATAATAGGAGCATAAAATAAAAACAAAGGTTGTTTAACGCAAATCTGTAATACATTCGTGAAATTTATGTTTGCTAAACATTCAGTAACCGTAATGTTGTACAGTCCAGTAAACTATACACTGTCTGAGTTTTCTTAAATTTATTGCTAAACTGATAGTACGATTTATATCAAAAGCTGCATCTTAAGCCCTATCCTCTCGACTGTCATGTTTCCTGCTATCGCATCTGACTCCACCATTTTAAGCAACCACTGATATGTACGGAAGAACATCAAACCGCGATATTCCGTATTTTCTGGTGACTGGCTCTAAAAGCAAAGCATTTGTTGGATTTTTCCGGGAGAAGCTTCCACGTTTCGTATTTTTATGTTTAAACAAGCAGTAATAACTTTAATATTTTATAAACCTATTTTAAAATTATATTAGTCTGTTACTGGACGCTGCTAATAAACCACTATTGTACTCGCTTAGAGTTCCGGAAATGTTCTATTTTGCTCCATATATTATTTCCAGGTCAGTGTACAATTCACTATCCAATAAATTTAAAAGCGTTGGAAGTGATAAAAAATTTGAACTCTTCGATGTTTGCATATACAAATAAGCGAGTAAAACGCTTTTGACAAAATTTATAACTTTACCATCAAACATCTATAAGCGACTTTGCAATTCTCCCTTGTTAAAAGTTATTTGAACCCCATTAAGGGAAGCTGTTAGAGAGTTGCACCACTGCTAAACATTTGGAATACGATAGCAGGTTTCTGTAAAATATGTTGCATTCTCAGAAGAACAGCGTCAATAAATGGTTATCTTAAACTTTAGGTCACTGAATTGTTTAATGAATTAAAGATGCTATCTTTAATTAGGCTACAAACTTCATAATGTTATGAAGAAAAAAAATGAAAAAATTAATTTCCACCCTATCAAATTTAAGATTCGTGAAAAGCTGTCTATTAGATGTTAAAACTTATTTGATTTCATACTAAAATTTATCTTGTTAAATTTGTAAGTATTACATATTTTTTACGGGGCGGACGTCCTTATTCTGCGAATTCTTATAGCGGGTTTGCTGTACCTTAACCCGTCGCATAAAAGAAACATAAAAGTGTGTCTGCAGAAAATTAAATCTATATCGTTTGCGTTTCATATAAACGCTGTTCTGAAGCAGTTTCTCTTAAGGACATTTAATCAACTGTACAAGTTGGTTCTTGTACGAATAAATGTAATTTAAATTTTGAAATACTAAATTTCGATAATTCAAATTGTTCGAACGTGAAATAATATTTGCATATTAAATTTAAAAAATACATTTAATAAAGCAAACTCGATTTATATCGGAAATTTTATTTGACTAAAGTATTCCTAATTTTGTTTTTATATCAAATAATTTCTTGGCGTATTTAATTATGACTTCAAAAGCTTATTTCGTTACTATATTCAGCAAAACCAAACGACGCCGACGTCATGATTTGAAAATTAAATTTTCTTTGTAAAATGTTTACAATTTCCCGAACAGAAGTAAAATTTAGAAAATCTTACAAGTGGCTTTTGCTATAAAGGAATCTTGTTTCATGATTAGCAACCACTGACCATTAAAACTTTTATAAATTCATTATTATGTTAATAAAAAACATACATTCTATATAACATAACAACTGAAATTTCTAATGGGGTTTTGAATCAATTTTACTGTGAAATTAAACAAAAACACAATACGCCGGCAGGAAGGAAAATAGTACCTACTATATTATGGTATTCATACTCCTAACAAGGTTGTCTTAAGACGTACGCGTACGTTTCATCAAATTCGCAAAAAAATATATATCCAGAGGCAACTTTAAAATGTGAAATACAAAACTCATACAAATAATATTACACTCTTTTCGCTTATCATTTCAAAACGGCAGACTCGCTCATCACTCACTGTTACAAATTAGGTACATATCAGAGTTTTCATACAATTCGGTGTATTTAGAAAAAATGAATTTCTGTACCACTGCGATGAAGTATTTGGCTTTGAAATTGATTATTAACCACTAAGCAATACGTATGACCTCTCATCCTCTCTTATGCAGTTCATTTGAAGATATTATTCCATCAAGACGTTACAACTTGTTTAATCAAGTTTACTTGTAGGAACTTATTATATATTGTAGGAGTTTTACTAATAAACAGAATCATTCACATAATACAAGCACAGAAACTTTGCCGAGGTTAGGAATCACAAAGAGAAGATATTAACATTTACCGTCCGTGAAGTTAGCAATATACTGTAATAAATATTAATGATGGTACATTTGCGGTACCTACTTCGAAGGAAAATCAATATTTATTACTCATACTAAATCCTACTAATGATTTTGATATTAGATTACTTATTTTATTTCATACAGCAGGCTTTTGTGAAATAAGTCTCTTTTATTTTCTAAATGTACACAAAAGTACTACGAAAAATGAGAAGCATAAACGAAATCTAGTGTACAAAACAAATGTCGTATCCTACTTGACGAATAAGAATTTTTATGACATAAATTATTATGTCTTTTGAGAGTGTAAGAAAGTACACTCTAAGAGCTTTTCTATGAACATTTAAATTTTTTATTTTGTGACATAGACGTAGATAATATATCTGGTCTGGTCATTCATTCTTCAGTAATCTCAGAATATAATGCAAATGTCGAATGCACTATTTAGGTACCTAATCTATAATTTATTTCCTTCTCATTCTTTATAACGACAAACATTTTTCACATTTTCACCATCTTTGTCGAATCGATATCACCTTCCAATTTTTAGTGTTCACAATCTTAAGCTGCATATATTCTATGAAAACATTCAAAGCTATATTTTTACTCTAACCATAACAATTTCTGATCGAGTAATAACCATAAGCCATGAAACTTTACGACAGAAATACTTTTGATAGAACGAAGTATAAACAGTTTTTCAGTAGAGTTCCAAGTCAACTATTATTCTGAATATTGACTTTCGTAACTGAAAGAAATGCTTTAACTTTAAATTATTAATCGAAGAACGATGGATTTTTTTAGAAAAGTCACTCCTGAAACGTCTACTTACCTCACGCTTAAAAAGGTAGAATAGTTGTAGTACAGAATTTAAATTAATAATTGAATTAGGTACTAACGCGCCTTTATTTTCAATATTGTCCTATTACTTTTTAGGTTTCAAGAGAAAATTCCACTGTCACTTAAATACTTAACAAAATAAGTACTTATTTGGAAAAAAATACATATTAAACACTAATTAAGCTTTTACCTACTACTGGAGCATCCGTAATCATTGACGTCGAACAAAGCGTGAGTCCTTAGAATATGTAGGAAATCAACAATTAAATTATTATTAAAATTTAAATACAAATTACTATAGTTATTTACGATATAAGTGTTAAAAGTGACATTTTATTTTGTAACCACCAACAAAATAAAATCACTTTTAACATATCGTACACTATTTTTTATACAACATATTTAATTTAAAAACTAATTCATAATTTTTATTTTAAAATGTTTCACAAAAATTAGATCTGTCGTGATAATTTTTATTTTAAATTCTTTCACAAAAATCAGCTATGTCGTGATGTAGTTGAAAATTGTTTATTAGAAACGTCGGCAAACGTTTTGTACGCGTCTTTTAAAACAGTTCGTATTGATTCTGCAATAGTGAAAATGGATTGTGATGAAATCGAATTTGTTGGAAAAGTCCAAGTTGTGGAAGTCGTCAACATTATGGTCTAATTTTTCGATGATAAAAGGAATTAATATCTGTAATTGTTCTAATTCTAATGTGTATGTTACTATTTATAAATAAATTATAAACAAATTCCACTAGTGTTAAAAATCTTTTTTCTACTAGTGTTAAAAGTATTTTTAACATGCTACTTTATAAAATTGAATTTCTAACCCGGGTAACTTTAACTAAAAGTGTCATTTTTAATGACAGTTGTATAAAAAATGTGTTTACAAGGAAAATTTACTTTCTCAGGATATTTTTAATATTCACCTTTTTAAAACGGCTTTTGTTAAATTGTATTTTTTTATTTTACACTATCCACTATACAGGGTGTCACAAGAATGTAGGTACCGCGTCACATCTGGAAGACAATCGCTATGAAAAATGCCATAAACTTCTTATGTATTTGGACCTCAGATTGAAGTTTTCGATCGCATTTTTCGTAACGCGATACATTTTTGTGACACCCTGTATACTACTTTACGGTATTAATTCAAGTGCGGGTACAAATCCGGGAAGTGTAGTTAATTTATAACTAAAACAAATATAAAATGGATGATGACGATGATGTAATTTAAAATCAAACGGTAACAGTCGATGTTTAATTTGACAAGAGTTAAAATTTTTGACGTTGACGTTTTATAAAAAAAATATTCAAATAATAGTTATTTTTTATACAAGACGATAAAATTATATTTTATATTTATTTTATTTTATTTTATTTTATATATATATTTTATAGAAAAAAATAAATTGATTTTACAATAATGGAATAAAATGTTGTACGATGTAATGTATGTTTCGTTTAGAATTAGAAGTTCTGGATTCAACTCCTTCGTCGCCTGTTTTATAAGCTTCTAAAGTTTATACTTTAAAATAAGTCACTTTCCGGACTTATAACATAAATTACTAATACTTTACTTTTATTTAGTCCACTTCGTTTTTTCTTTTAAACTCATATCAGTTCAATAAATTCGTATTACAGGTAAAGTATTTATAATTTTATAATATAATATAAAATAGTTCAGAGCAGGTATTGCTCGTAATTAAATCTAGCGTATAATATACAATATTTTAGACTACCTTAAATCATTTTTATATTCATCCAAACACATAAGTATAAAGAACTACGTTAACTACATAATACGTCCCGGAGTTAGAAAACTAAGAACCGACTAAAGTGAAATTCCTGGAAAGTTCTCGATAAACACCTAAACAAGGGCGGGATTAAAAAAGTTTGAAATATTTATTCAGTTTGGTGGTTGTTGTTTTTGATTTATTTGCAAACTTCCGCGTTTGCTTCCTATATTTAGAACGTAGAAGACTAGTCTGGATAAGGAATTGTACCTTTTGATCTTGTGATCAAACAAATTATTTCCGTTTTCTTGTTAACCAATGTTCCTGTAAAAATTGTTTTAAACTTTGTTTATGAATACTTTACAAAGGTGTCACTTAATAGCCTCTTTAATTGGATGTTTTGTTGTAGACTGGTCCTGACATATGCGGATCAACCCTGCCCATTTCACATGTACTTCAAGGAATTCAAGAGCCGAATGTCGACCACAAGGATGTCCACTATTCATACGCACAAGTAAGACCTTACAAACCGCTTTAAATGAGTCATTGCGTTTAATTAAATATGCAGCAGTACCGTAAAATAGGAGAGATAATAAAGGAAGGCAATACTTAGTTGTCTTCTACCCACGTACGCGTATATTTCATATAAAGCGATAAGTATTATAGTCAACACTATAAATCTAAAGATTTACAGGAATTGTTGGTATTTACCCAGTATGAATAGATAGCAACGTCTAAAAGGGCAACAACAGTAATCTGAATAAGGTTAATCTTGCCAACATCTAGCTTAAATATTACCTTTGATATTACTTAACAAGCATCGTGGCGGTTTCGATTTTAGTACGATACAGAAAAATGTCTTAATAGATCTTTAATTTGATACGTATATCGTCCTAATTATTTAATTTTTGATAATTACTTGGAATTTTAATAATGTACATAATTATTGTTACCATTCCATGTTAATATTAACCTTGTACTTTATAATCATTAGCAGCCTTAATTTACTAACGCACAAATTAATTTTTTTCTGGAAAAGTTTTGAAGATACACTATGATCAAGAAAATTTTCGGTAAGGGTCGGCCATAAAATATAAATTAGTGTGTCGTTACTTATTTCGACTAAACCTGACTTTGACAGTTGTCAAAAATATAAACAAGAATAAATCAATAGTATTCGTGGAGACATACAGTTTATATTCCATAGTCAACCTTTATCGAAAATGTTGTTAATCATATTGTATTTGCAACTTACATACGTACTAATTTAACCATAAACAAGCAGAAACAGAATCATCAATGGGCTTTTAATACATTCTAATTTTCTTTAGAGGCCTTCGGCGAATTTAGAAACATGTTGTTTGAAGCCGAACTGTGGCTTTTCCCTGCGTGGTCTAGTAGGTAACAGGTAGAGCTTTATTGCAGAATTATATATAAGTAAATGAAGTTTATGAAGCCCTTCTTTCAATAATTTAACGCGAAGTTGTTGCCAGTTGCACTTTGTATATTTCCCAAGCTTGATTTCCATAGTTTCTTGTGAAAAGGGTACTCGCTCCGGGGTAACTGTATAACCTTTGCTATAACTAAAATTGGTGTTATATAACTATTTGCCTGCCAAGCTTATATGTTTATGTGTTAGCAATTAGCTTTCCGTATTTTTTTTTCAGAGAATAGAATACTTATTCACTTTTTCAATTTTTAAAATTAAATTTGCCATAGTGTCTATTAGAACAAATGATGCATTCGTAATCACCTGAGATTGACTTAATTTAGACTATATCAGTCAAGCATAAATTAAAATAGGAAAGTAGAAAATAGGTTTGTGTTTATCATTCTTAGTACTAATAAGAAGAAATGGCATATAGCGTCGTCTCTTATTATCTTCAAAACTAAAACATGAACACTTAAGTTTATATAAATAATAAATATTAAATAAAATATCGATTTTAACGGGAAATAACAATATTTATGTGCCATTGTCAAAAGCATATAAGATATTTAATAACAAATGCAAAATGATTTATATAGTAACTGCCTTGATTCTATTTTAACACTGCGTGAAGCAGCTGGCCCCAGTCAGCCCGTCGGAGGTCAGTCGCTTATCAGTGTTTTTAAAAGATATCTATTCCAAAATCTTCAGTAAATATTAAATATCTTATATGCTTTTGACAATGGCACATTGATGCCGAAATACATATAAAGCAAATAAATATTGTTATTTCCCGTTAAAATCGATATTTTATTTAATATTTATTATTTATATAATCATGGATTTTAACAAAGTAACGCTTGAGAATGTCAATAAACTTAAGTTTATAGTTTATAGTTTCCCTAGAAAGTCACCGAACGGCGGAGACGTTGTTCCCACCCCTGGAAATAATTTTTGAAGTTTTCACTTAACAACTCCTTTAGTAGGTCGGTCATAATCTTATAGATTTTCTCAATAGGTAGTTCCTAAATAGCGTCCTCGGACTACAATTTTGATATAAAATAGTCGCATAGGTTTACAATCAAGACTCCTACTTCTTGTTAGTACTGCTGCTCTTCAATCAAGTTCTTTGGAGCTATTTTCAAACAAACTTTTCGCATACTACCCAAGTTTTATGTTAAAATGTCATGAAGATTTAAACTTATTAATTATTCGCTAGCACTCATTCTCGCCGTCAAATGTCTCTCAGATCTTATTCGAGTCTTTACTTGGCCACATTTTCCTCGTGCGTCGTTCAGTTTCATTACTTTCTAGACAGCCCTCGTATTTTATGTTTCCTGCTGCATACAAGTTTCTTATATTTGACTGATTTGCAGTAGCTATCTTTATTTTAAATATCTGTGTATAAAAATAATTGGTACATAAGGATGAAGAAATTTACCAGCTGTTTAGAAATCAAGTTTGCCGCATAGTTACATTATCGTAAGCTCGTGATATATTAAAATTTAATAGTTAGATTTCCTAGGGCATTCAAATAGATACACTATGATAATCCTATAACTCCAGCAATTTATTTCTTGGCTCCAGTACTCGGCTGCAATGGAATAACTTGATATTATAGTCTACTGCTAATCGATACTAGTGGACGCAATTTGTTTTAATGTACTAGTACTAATTAAAGATGTTCATTTATATATAGGCAACTGTTTGACTAGCTTTTCCTCCATTTAGCTAAAATGAAACTAAAGTGCATAGATTGACTGAAAAAAATGTTGTAAACCAGAAAACAATAAATTTATAAGCTAGACTAGGAATAGAGAATAATGGAATTAATAATACACATTAAATGAAATTTCAAAACTTGTAAGTTGAATTACAGAAAAAAAAAGTTGTTTTGTATACAGAATATAAAGAAAATTATTTTTTAAAATTTTGCGTAGAGAAACGATTTCTACTATTCTTATCGTTACACGAACCCTTATTCTGTTAACATTTTTGGGCTAAAGTCACAAGCTGCGGTGAAACCCATTTTCAAACGACAGAATTCCAATAAAACGATTCAGTTTCACTTACCGTTTTATATAAAATTTCGTTTATACATCCACAAACCGCAACATATACAATATCCGTTTTTTGGCATGGATTCTTAAAGGAAAGTGAAAAATAATTCTTTTCCACCTGTATTTGTTTGTTAATTTACAAACTCTTTATAATATTTATAAGTTTGGAGAGACAATTACTTTTTTATTAAAACAAAGACACTACTTTTTTAATTGATTCAAAAATAATCATTATAGGTACTAATAATAAAGGAATCTTTATGCTTGAACGAAAAACCTTTCTTCTACTGCTTTTCATCTGTTGTGCTTGTGGGGGTAGCTTCTTTTGATGCCAGTATAGTCGGGCAGATTTATTTGACATCTTAGTATTTATTGACCGGAATATAGTTACGTATGGTTTGATACTTCCCTTATATAGGTACTTATTATTTGCTAGAAAACCGATTTAGTATTGATTAGCAAATGTATTGTTGTTGTTAAATGTGGATTTCGCATTCATTTTATTAATTATTTTTTGTACAATAATTATTGCATTCTATGTTTTAATTTATTTTATCACAAAAACAGTTTTCTTAAAAGTTGCAACTATATCCTGCTACTGTATTTCAGCACCGATATAAAATGCCTTTAATTTTTTACCACAAATATATCCCTAAACGAAAAAAATACATAACGCAAAATGTATAGAACGTTGTAAAAGTTGCAACCCACATGGGAATTCTCCCTAACAATCTTATAAGAAACGATGCTATTTTACTCACTGGAAGGGAAACTAACTGCTTTTCGAAGCTTACTACATTAACTCATATCTGAAACATACCACAGTGTAAAAGTGCTATAACTTTACCTTTAATATAATATTTTCTTATCGTTAACACATCTAATAAGTTGTTTTACTGCAAATAATAATGTACTTACTAAGGTATTCTTTTATCTAGTCGATGTAGGTACATATCTATTACGAGCTGCAACATTATGCTCACGAACGTCAAGAAGTAACTGCACACTAAATTACTTTATTACCCTATTTTACTCTTGACATACTAAAAGACACGCTTGTAAGACCCTAAAACAAAGCGTCTAATAACTAGGGACTGGAATTTTAAGCACTAACCTCGATATAGAAGGACAAAAAGGATCTCAAAACGTTATGAACGCACAATAAAGTCAACGATAAAAATTATATTACTAGGGTAGTTTACAACTACAACTGCAATATAAAATTATATTGCAGAATAGTTCATTCCCTGTATTTTGGGAATAGATTCAAATAGCCAAGTATCTTTAAGATGTCAACCAGCACACGGTAAATCAATTCTTTGTTTTTAAGAAATATAAGATAAGATATATTTTTATAGTAGGTACCTTTAATGTAATACGAACAAAATTTATATTAGTTTACTGTTTCGCAAATTTCTCCTCCTCGAAGAGTCTATTGGGTTAGTTTGAAAACATTACATGACACTGAAGCATAAATACTTCAAAATAATTAAACTTGTCTTTTCTTCATTAAAGACTGATGTTTCAATACGCATAACAATTAAAAATGCATTGATACAACAGTATTCAAACTTTATTAATAGTACCCTGTCCGTTTAAAAACTGAATCTGTTCTGAAAACTATAGGTATCATTCTACGCTGCACCAATTAGAAATTTTCATAAATTCAACAAATAAGTAGTCCAAAATCAGAGCAAAATGACCGTGCGACTGATATTAAATGTTTAAAAATCAATTACTTAAACGACAAACGTTTTAATTTAATATATTATTTACTTACTTACGCAATACAGTTCTATTGTATAAAAAAAAGTAGGTACTACTTCAGAAATATCTTGAACACGAGTAATGAAACTAACTTTCACTGCAAAACTTTACTTATGTTAGGTATAGAATATTAAAGAAGACTTCAAAAAATTGAGAGAAACGAAAAATCTAAAATTTTATTCAGTATGCAACTTCTTTATATCAAAGGAAGGCTACTATAACCGTATAAGGTATGCTTTTGTAATGATAAAAACGAAAATATCTTTCAAGAAGATCAGTTCTAGGAGATTATTTCATAAATATAAAATTCTTTGGAAGGAAAACATATCAGTAATACTACCTAGAGCTTTCTAAATGATTGCAAAATGTCGGAAACGTTTTCGGAAATTTTTCTATGGTAGGTATAACGAGTAAACAAATAATTAAGATTACCTTAGAAACCCGTCCTTAGTCTATAACTTAATTAACAATTTATAATTCGAGACTATAAAATTAATTAACTATTAAAAAAACGTTTTAACTTTTAGAATATTACAAAATTGTTTTACTTGAGAATTAATTAGAAAACAGTTTTCAAATTCAATTTAATTTCGCACAATGAATATCAAATCATATTAAACAATATTTCCCAAATATTTACCAGTTGCTAATTAGAGTTTAAAATGATTTTATAATTGCGGCCTAATAATTATTGATCAAACTTCGAGTGTGGTGTTTTCAACACCAATATTTTAACTTATTTCGGTATCTATGAATGCATGGCTGGATTGAAGGAATTATGACTATGAGTATAGTAAGTAAATAGTATTAGACATATTAAGAAAATATTAGGTATTCAGCGAAAATATTACCAATACTTTTATTCTACAAATACGTCGGTTTTGTCAATTATGTACTAAAACCAAAAGACGACTGTGGAATACAACACCTCTTCGTCAGTTTCCACTAACCAACATGCACTTTACTAAATAAACAACTATTAACTAAATTCGGGCGTAGGTACTACTCTTAAATTGAGAATGGTACCTCACAGTTCGTTAGTGTTAAGACACCTATATGTCACAACAATTCTAAGAGTAGGCACACGATTCAATTAAACCTTTACAAAGAACATTTGGGCCAAGTATTCTTCTTACCCTTAGCAATCAAGTTGGTAAGCCCTCCTTTGAATATATCCGCATTTAACGAACCCCTGGTGACTGTTATGTATACTACATACTTCCCTGTTCAACACCATATACAACACATCTTGAACCGATTTACATATCTTATAATAAATTAAGTCTGCTTCGCCAACTATTGATACATTAAAGCGAAGATAGAAAATAACAATTAATTAACTTTGACATCGAAGGGGAAATTGAGATGAACACATACATTTTTTAAAGTATAGTACACACAAAAATATAAATGGTATTACCTTTCAATTTCAAATACGTTTGGAAATCCTTAAATGTTTGTACTTCATCAGAAGTGATTTACAGAACTTTTTTTTCTCATTAGTTTTAGAATTTCCTCGTTTGTTGTTGACGAAAAAATGTAAGAAACCTCTCCACTACCTTTATTACCACGTTTCTCTACAAATTCTAAAACTCACAAAAAATTCCCCTTCACCAATATTTTCAATAGCTCCCCCAAATTGCCAAACCCCTTTCCGATGTAAACAAAAGTCTATTCTATGGGTTTTATTTGTTTTGTGTTAGACTGGTTATGTTTGAACTACGTTGCAAAATATGCAACGCATTCCAGTTTGATGGTTTGCGAGCATGAAAATAAACTGCCACACTTTGATAAGTAATACCCAGAAAACAAAAATTTTTTTCCAATAAATTGTGAATAAATTAGGCACTGGTGCATTTTTCTGTAGTTTTTGTCTTTAAAAGCTTTTATCCCACTGGTTTTTCTAACAGTTTGTTGATAAGCAGTCGCCTAACTAGTATTACGTACTCCCTGTATAAAATTTCTAGAGCCGCCACTGTATAATGGTCTCCGGAAAATTCTTCGAATGGTGTTTGTTCAACAGCAACTGTTCGAAAACAATTTTTGGACACTACAAATTGTTCGATTAAACGAAATTGTAGATATGAAATCTAGCACTTTGTTTGTAACTAAACTATATATCCTGTAAAAAGTTGCGCACTCCCTACCATGCAAAAATCAATCTACAAAGATATTTTCTTATTTTTTAATCTCGTTTGTTTTAATCACGGCGGCCCTTTAGCTTCAGGGCCTGACCGAGGGCCTGACGCAACCTCGTCATTGCAGCACGGTAACTCCGGTATTGCATTAAAGTTTTCCAAACTTCCTAAGTAATATTCTAATTAGAGAATACACAATGGTTATTGACAGTTAGTATACGAAGTATATAATAAATAGGGTAGATACGAATCCAACTTTATTTTGATATCTAGAATCAAATATATGTCCTGTCCAACCAGATTTGGTTAATTGCTTTAGGCGCTATCAATCCAAAATCTCATTACGTAGGGGAACGTTTAAATCTAGTGATAAGAGGATCTTAATTATATTCCGACATCGATTCTACTGTCGTCTTGAAAATCAATAATTTGAAAGACGGCTTACCTCTACATCATTAGGTGGCAGCACTGTATAGTTAGTGGCCAGCGGGTAGGAACAGCAAACTATTCTGATCTGCAGTGGATGCGAGTTTTGAAGAATATCCCGTAGGTGGAGTTGGTTTTCTCTAGTCCTGAATGTAATCCGTACATTTTAATTTATCATTTACGGATTTACCTGATATATGCACCAGCACCATTGATCGTGAGAATACATAATTAATAAGAGAACTCCGTAAAAATATGTTTAACCTATTTAACTAAGAAAGTTAGTATTAGCTAAAGTGCAATTAGAAATGCATTTTAAAGTTCATATTAGGGCTGCAAACGAATTCAAATTATTCCAATCGCTTCCAATCGGTGTTTGCGTGTTTCTAATGTTTTCTTACATTGATCCAATGGTACTGAACAAAAGACTAACTTTTATAGACGCGTCGTACTATTATAATTATAATAATTTTGTATTTAATTGGAAGATTTCCACCTGCATTTCCATAAAATTCAATCACAACAGCAATCTAGATATAATTTAAAATAAATTTTCAACTTTACTAATATTACAGAATTTCAATAATGAAGATCTCACAGATGTCTGCTTTGCGTAGGTAATGTATTTATCTTTAACGAACGTATAGTTATGTTGTTTGTGATTCTAAAGACTGAATCCTGTTTCAGTTTCAGTGTACTCTATTAGACTATTACAAATAATTTAAATATACTCCTTGTTAAACATAACCATGTATACCTTTAAATTTTTCTAATCCTTCAAAATTAGAAATTTTATTTCAATGGAACTCTTCTTTAATGTGGAAACATCCACAATCATATTAAAATGGAAACAGTAGGAATAATAGTATTTTTTTAAAGATATTCATCAAAACGAATTTGTTTTGAAACATTACTCCAATATTCCAAGATTTCATTGAATACCCAAAAAGAAATTGAACACATAAATAATATATCTAGGTATAAGTTTGTTTCTTTTATGCTTCTCTCTTTTCACTCTAACCAATAACCATTTCAGAACGTTGTCTGAACTTTTATTTTTACCCCTCCTCAGATATTTCTTCTTCGTTCTTCGCACCTCTTTTGCCCTACACCGTCCTGTTTTTTTCTCTCTACAATGTCATCCTCATATTTAAGCAATCAAACTTATCCTATTTAGCCAATCTCTACATCTTTGCAATATCAATCATTTTTGGAAAATAAAAGTGGTATAATATTATTTCCACAGAATATTGTTAAACATTTAATTCACATTATTACCTTACAAAGCAGGTAATAAATTCTTAAACTATCAAACAATTTAAATTGGAAAAGCAAGCACAATTCCAGAAAATTAACATTCGGTGTGTTTTGTTTGCTTCCTGCCCGTCTACCTTGAAATTAGAAATGTGATGCGCTGCAACGCTTGTGTACATAGGGGAGAATGTGGATGTTTTTGTATGATTTGCTTGCTTTTGGTGCAGGGTTAATGTCTATGCTAGATAGAATTACAAGGTGGTTGTAGAAATTGTGTTAGCTTTAATCAAGAACCTGGCTGATTAAGTTTCAGGGAAGTCATTATTCTCACAATATACGTAACTTTAGATGGGTATGTTGTTGCGAAATGTTTTGCTAATAATAATAATATAATATATTTATTTTTCTGCACCCGTCTTAAATACTTTGAATACCAAAAACTGTCATAATTGTAGAAAATTTAAACAAAATCATGTTGCCAGTTTTTTTGTAACAATTTTTCAAAAATTTTAAAATATTTGGAAGAGCGCCGTTGTGATCGTTTTTAGATTTTCTAATTTTTCTTCATGGTATAGTACCACAAGGGGCTTTCAATCAAGTTATTGCTTAACCTGATCAGATAACTGGTGTTTGTGTTGTGAGGTGTTAAAGTCAAAATTTTGAAAAATTCATAGCGGCCGCCATTTTGAAGTTAAATAGTCCGGTAAAAAACTGTTTCCCTTGAATTATGGACTTTTTTCATATCCGTTACTCATATTTGCAAAATTCTGCTTTTGAAAAAAAAATGCTACGCAAAAACATGTTTAACTTCCGCTTCCGGTTCTGTTTGAAAGGTGTCTTGCCATTTGCGCCGTAGCCACGGAGATTTTAGGAACTTAAAATAATTTTATGTTATACTAGAAGCCAAGAATTTTTTTTATTGGTTCTGCAGGTATTGGAAATTTCCGCAGCAAGTTATTTAAACCCTACAGGTGAATTGCACACAAACAATTAAAATACGTAGGTACTTCAAGTCCGAATAATAAGAGCTGGACCAATATTACTTCAAACTCACACCTTTCAAACTCTAAATAAATGATTGAGTCAATTTTTTTGTGTGCAATTTTACAATCTTAAGAAAAAACAAACAATTGCCTGGCAGTGATATTTTATTACACGAATCATTTGAAAGAGATAGAAAAAAGTTAAAAAATTTTGAAAATTTAAAAACAAACAGCAATAGTAATCATCAAACTTACTTCCATCGTTATTGATGATGAGAAAGTGCATTTCGATGTAATAAGTTTTTATGTTGACAAAATAGCAAATTGAGGCATTAATGGTTGCTTTCATATTAAGTTACTACACCTTGTTAGTCCAGATACTGCTTAATGACTGTTTCTTATTACACTGCAGTGGGATTAAGATACTTCGGCGCAAATGGCTATCTTTACCTAGATTTAATTTAAGCGGCGCAAATGGCAAGATTTAATGAGTCGGCGCAAGTGGCAACGGCGCAACTGGCTAGTAATCGTTTGAAAAGCTTATTTTGTCGATGAATTTTCGATATACGCCTTCATTTCAAATTTCATGAAAATCTGTTCAGCAGTTTCGGCGTTAGTTTTAATTAATTTTTGAAATTTTTGCCGTGTTAAACTTATTATTTATTTTATTATTATTAAAATTAGTTATTAAACTTTATAATAAAATGCGGATTATATGAAATACAAAATATACAAACTGTCCGGAAATTATGTGCAAATTTGAAAAAAATATTACATATGTACTTTATGACTTTTAGCATTATTTTTATGTGTAGAAACACCTCCTAAAAGATGTTCACATAATTTCCGGACACCCTGTACCTATAACCTATTTCCCACATTTAATATAATTTTTCACACATAATAAAATTGTGAAAAGAAACATAATCGATTTAATAAGTATTAGAAGAAATAAAACTATATATGTTCATAAAAAGAAACATTAAAGAGTTACAAAACATAACTTGCTGAAAATGTACCACCTAAAGCACTTTTATACCCATGTCAGGATATTATTCTATATTACTTCACCTACTTTGCTTTTCTCGGCTTTTCCTGAAATTACTAAAACTCAATTTCGTCATTGTATGTCCTGTTGACGTTAAAGGTCAGAACAAGGAGAGAACAAAAATTAAGACGATGGCATTATCAGCTTTCGAAAGCAATTTAGTTTTTTTATGCCAACGGATTCAAATTACGAGAGGGTAGGTATTAGGTTTTAATACATACTTAGTACCCTTGAATAGCTTTGAATTCAGATCAACAAATTTTCTTTCCACAGTGTTAGAACTGAATGGAGGTTTCTGTACCTTTGTTATGTCAGGTCGACATAAATTTGAATAATTCAAATCTCAACTTTGAAACAGTTTGTTCGATAAATATTTTTCTGTTAAAAGTTAAGATATATTCTGTAGTCTTAGTTTAGACTTACTTAGTTCAAATTTTTTTAAGTTTTAACAAAGTTTAAGTTTTTACAAGCCTATGATATTATTACTCGCACCCCTACAACGCTCGGTTTGGCTTACGTATAAAAAATTGAAACTAAAACTGAAATCAATAACTAATTACCATTTACTTTACATATCTAATACGAAGGTGTGTCCCTCAGGACCTTCCTTATAAGCCATCGCTGAACTTGGTGACATAAATGCATTATCACCGCATCATCCCTTCTTAGATTTACATCGACGTTGTTCTAAACTTCACGAATGTTGCTCTGCTTGCTTAACTAACTGTTTTCGGCAACTTTTGTAGTAAGCCAGCACATATTCGCAATTAATGTTACTTATTTAATTCTATTTATTGTATTATTAGAGATTAACGAATAATAGATTTAGTAGATAACAGGTCCATTATTTTAGTTCACATACCTACACTTGGAAAAGCAGATTGGAAATTTGCCAAACCCATTTTCAACGGATGTTAAAAATTTGGGTTAAAACTGGTTCGCAGAAATAATATTTAGAAGATATAAAGTGTATTTTAAACCTGCTTAATTAAAAACCGTTCAAAGAAAATTTATTACATTGCTTTTTACTACTGCACTGTTATTTCACGGTTCTTCCTTCTTGTTGAAATTGAAAATGAGTACCTACTGTGAAGGACTTTTCGCTGGCTTACCCAATTTACTATGGTTTAACTTCGGCTTCCTTTATATTACCAGGATTCTTTTTATGACGTTTTGAAACACTTCCGAACAATCAAAGCCTTAGCAGATTGCTTGTTTGTGATACAATACAACCAAGTAAATAGCAGCCTTAAAAATAAGTGTGTTTGCCGTGCATTAAAGTAACTGTGATTTTTTAAAATATTTAACTTCAATTATTGCTACACGCCGACGACAAGGACTAATCCTGAAAATTTACCTCTTAGAATTTGATACACTTCTTCGTTTTCTGGAACAGACTGATGGCACTTTTGTAGTAATTTTTCTTTAAAGAACTGTTTACCACAATTGCTGGAGGTGGTTTCCTTAACAGATAAAGATGCACATGTAGTTCCTGCATGACAGCGCACCCCTTTCCCTCATTCGAACATTGTACCACACCAGTGTACAAGCTCAAGAAAAATTTGCTAAGTTTGAATGGAGCAGTACAATAATGACCTCTCCACATGCCAATCTTTCAGATTTGCGAGATTATTTGAAACACTCAGTTTACACTTATCCTGCTACTAGTTTCATCCGGTTTCATCTAGAACTAGTCGATGCTTGTATTCCAGCGATTGCCTTTCTTTACATAAAATTGTTCTTTCTCAAATAACTTTGGTTTGTAAACAATTTTATGAAGCGTCCTCTTCTCCGTCCTATTTTACAGGATGAAATCTATCATTAAATTCTAAGGTATCCTACATGTGAGCTAAGATATTAATAACTTTCTACTTCCAGATAATGAAATAAGTATTTTAAAATTTCAACGTAAATAGATTTTTGTGAATAATTTAGTAACATTTCCCGTATTCATTTGCAAAATGAGTAAACTTACGAAATACAATGTATAGAAGGAAACACGATATCTGTCGAAAGCAAAACGTATAGGCATCAATGTTGATAAATCTATTTCCATGACTAGCAGGCATCTTCGGATAATTGTCCACATATAACATTTGGAGCGTTGATTACGTGTCTGTCGCGAATGATGGATGGTTTAAATTTGTTTCCCCAGTAGATATTAGACATCATTCAGTATGAAAAATAAGATTATAGCTTTTACTAAATTAAAGCCCCCACACCGCTTCGGATATAAACTTCTGAAGAGTTTTTTTAATATTTATTATCTCTATAAACTCCCATGCAATATATAATACAAGATTTACATATTCATTAAGCTCAAGAAAAATAGCAACTCTAGAAAATGCAAATGTTTACAATAAAACACATTGTTTAAGTTATAAATATTCAGAAACTCCAACTATTTCACAAATCCCCTCTTAATATTCGAAAATCTGTTTTGCATAATTAAAATTATTTCTACTGTTGAATGTTCACGTTAGGTATATTAAATACTGAGTATAAAGCTGCCTTCAAATTATGTATAATTTGTATACAACTGACGTTATTTCAGCGTTTTTATTTTATCAATTAATTTTTTGGTTATATTAACAAAGAATTTCTATTTCTTTGTTCTTTGTTCTACGCTAACAGGTAGAATATAAATAATTTGACTTTTCACTAAGTTGTGGATATTCAATTATTCAGTGCAGGGTAAATGGTTTGGGAAACATTTGAAACTCACATAGTTGCGGTAAACCATGAATTATAAATGCGCTCTCCCTTCATTAAACTAATGTACTTACTATGTATAAAAACACGGCGGCTTTAAAGTTATTGCTTGAAATACTGAGTGCGCTGACATTGCGTACTAGTAACATAAAAAATTACTATATTTTAAAGATAAATTAAAATTTAATATGTTGCTGTTATTATCATACCGTGTGTCCCTGGGAAGACGGAACATAGGGATCGTCTAATGCTAATTTTTTAAAATGATCCACGAGTGCTTTGAAGCATTCGTCTTGAAACAATTACACGAATCTCACCGATCGTTAACGATTTCCATGCCGATCATGTATGATCGTCTCAGATCTAATTTTTGTTTGTGTTTCAAATGTCAATTTACTAAAACCAAAGACAATTAAAGGTTATGTTCATGTTAATTTTTTTTAATGGGGTCCTACCTTACAGTTTAGAGCTGACAATCAGTAATCCCAGTTAAATTACATGTAAAATGTGAAAATTTACTTTAATAGGATGATCTTGATGTATGAACCGAAGAATTTGATGCGACAATCAGCTTTATGATGAAACATGCTACAATACAATGCTAATTGCATAAGAATGTATTAAGATGAAATCAAAGAAAAAGCAAATACTAATATCAGTAAGTGTGTACGAATATGAAATCTTTATTTCTACGGCAATTCAATGTGATCAAATAATTGTTACATTAAAAGTATTTGATTATTAAGGAGCCGGATTCTTGCATACCACAAAGGAAAGTTTTCTAACACAGGTCTACAGCATTATTTTATGTACCTACTAGTATAATTTTCGTAATTTCATTTTCAGTTTCTAATAATGCGTAACTTGCGAAAAGCCTTAATTGTTCACCTAATCCATCATAATCTGAAAAAGATCTTAGAACCATAACGTCAACTGCAAACAAATTATTTTATATTATTTTATTACCTTTATAATGATACTCAGTCTCATTTAATTTAATTAAAACACTATCTAAATTTACATGAACCAATTTGAGCAAATAATTAATAATTTTATTTCTAACTGATTTTCAAGAGCGCGGCTATCAATTCGTAGGTATTGTAAATCATTGTTGAATCGTTTGTTAGTATAACGCACGCACGTATTACATCCAGGGCCGTAGCTAGGGGGGGGCATAGAGGGGCAATGCCCTACCTTAACATTTCTTTGCCCTACCTTAAAAATATAGAATTCCAAATTCCAACGTCGCGTCGTCAAAATTTTTTTTTAAATTTCGCAGCAAGTTTGCGTGATCGGTAACGCAAACACTTTCGGAATCAGACTTACAGATAAAAGACTTCAACTGTATTGAGTAATATATTTTTATATTAATATAAATACAATATGATCAACAAAATTCCTGATCTAGCTATGCCATGGAAATAGTTAGAATTAGTTTGTCTTTACTTAGGCCCATAATTCTAATTTTTTGACAGTTGTCAAAATTGTAAACATATTATTTGATTAGTATGATTTAAGTAAAGACAAACTAAATATTTCCATGGCATAGCTAGATCAGGAATTTTGCTGTTCATATTGTATATACCAAGTTTTATTTAGTTAATTCATATGCATTTATGTGAAATACTTGTTTGGGTTTATTAAAACATAATACAGTGCTTCCCGAAAGTAACGGATAAATTCAATAAAACCGTTGAGAAAAATATTTCAAATAAATGCTCGGACACGTCGATTTTTATTTTTAAATTGTCATTTAGAGATGTAATTTTCAACCCCCCACCCTCTAACCCCTAAGCGCTGCCAACTCCAACTTTAGAAATTCAAATAGCAAAGAACCCTTTCTGATACCTCATCTGATATCTTTTTTTATGCTGAATACAATAAAAAAAAGTTTTTCAAAATCGGTTGATAAATAAAAAATAATGGAGATATTTACCAAAATGTATTCAAATGAAAGTGCCAATATTTGAGCAGGCGTTGGTACGGCTCTAGCAATGGGTGGTAAAAAACAATTGCAACTTGTTTGTAATTGAATGTAAACAAAATGTAGTGACATTACTTAGTGGAGTGTGTGTTACTTATTATTAACGATTGAAAAATAAGAAAACAAAAAGAGATTTACTGAAGCCGAAAGAATCGAAGTTTTAATGATGATTGGGGCTGGAGATAGATAATACATTTTATTTTGTATACATTCAATTACAAACAAGTTGCAATTGTTTTTTACCACCCATTGCTAGAGCCGTACCAACGTCTGCTCGAATATTGGCACTTTCATTTGAATACATTTTGGTAAATATCTCCGTTATTTATCAAACGATTTTGAAAAACATTTTTTTATTGTATTCAGCATAAAAAAAGCTATCAGATGAGGTATCAGAAAGGGTTCTTTGCTATTTGAATTTTTAAAGTTGGAGTTGGCAGCGCTTAGGGGTTGGTGGGTAGGGGGTTGAAAATTATATCTCTTAATGATAATTTAAAAATTAAAATCGACGTGTCCGAGCATGTATTTGAAATATTTTTCTCAACGATTTTATTGAATTTATGCGTTACTTTCGGGAAGCACTGTATACATATATTATGTAATTATAATAAATTGAGGATGCAAGCCTGTTTTTTTTTTAAATATCAGTAAAAATGGCAATCCTAATTATAATATTTGAACTCGGACCCCCAAAACTTTGCGCCCTACTACAAATTTCTGATGCCCTATCTCAAATTCGATTCTAGCTACGGGCCTGATTACATCTGTATTAGCAAGCGCGTTAAACAGCTGACATAACGACGTCGACGCTTCCACCAAATAGAAATTCAAAGCACTCTTGGATCATTTTAAAAAATTACCATTGTAAGATCCCTATGTTCCGTCTTCCCAGGGACACACGGTATAATGGGCAACATGACTTATATTTCCTCTATGCTTATATTCTATTACATAAAAGATGCAATGGATAAAATAGTTTATACATAATATACAACCGAACAACAACTGAATTCAAATTTAAAATTAAACCTATGTCAAGTTCCATTACGCCAACAAATAATTATCCACGACATTACGTTTTGTTCTACACTTGCAAATTAAAATGTCTGCATAAACAGAAACAAGTAACAACAACATAATAGAACCTGAAAATATGATCTGCCTTACTTATGTAGCTAGAACCTGCGACAGACATTCCTAACAGATGTTAAGAGTGACGGGTTTGGGATCTTAGCTAGACAGAGGCCGAAAATCTGAATAAATTACTGTCGTGAAACTGACGGAAACATGCAAAATGGGGTTAAACGTAAGGCTAGCGCTTTGTACGTAAAAATGAAAATACTTATGTCGTAACTGGAAGCTTTTCATGTTCACATTGTTTGCACAAACAAGACATTACGATAAAATTTCAGGAAAGGGATTTAAAATATAAAAAAAAAACAAATGTTTTTAGTTGCTGTATTTGCTTGCTATGTGATTCGAATTTCTGAAAAGTAAATTTTTCGTTGGTATACTAGCCCAGCAACATTACGAAATATCACTTTGGTAAAATTCGAAGCTAAATAGCTGAATTTTTGCATAAGGTAGACCATTATTCAGGGGCTATAAGTAACGTGCAAAATGTCCCCGTCGATATCGTGTCGGCGTCGGAAGTTCTTCGAGGTGAGAGGTCACACTAATTAATTATATTTATAGCCAACCCTTATCGACAATTTTGTAGTATCTACAGACTAATAGGTTATACTTTTATTTTCTATGGCAAATATAATCAAAACTTTCTCAATTGTATACCAATTAGCATATTTCCAATACTTCCAACAATAATTGTTTTAATATAGTAGTGTGCAGTTGCAGAAAAAACAATCACAACCAATATTACACCGTCCTTAATTAAAGGTCAAAGCCGGTCAACAAGTGTAAAGAAATATATAACCTTTCATTTTGAATAAACCTTTGGGAATTCCCTTTTAATCGATTCCCACAGCAGATTACTAGAGCAATCAATTACAGAAACTGAACGATCGGTTTTGAAATTTCGGTGATTAAACATTGTCGGAAATTGGAAAATACAAAAATTTATATCTACTATTTTATTTAATGAAAGGCTGGAGTAGTGCTGCTTTTAAATATTTAAATACAAGAATACGTGAATATTTTTATTTCATCATTAAAATGTAAAACGAGTCAAATGAATAGAAACTTATCTTCGGTTCTTTTTGATTGATAGTTTTTTTTAGTTTACAAGATGCTAGGGCGGCAGATGTAATGGCAAAGAAAAACTATCTTTAGTTATACTCATATTTGTATCATCCACTCCAGTCCAAAATAGAATTTTATAGTAAATACAGAAAGAGTGAGCATAACGTTTTCTAATTAGTTGAGGCAGAAAAGAAACCTTGTGCATTTCTTACGTACACATAATGTAATGAAGCAACCTCAATCCGAAAAGATTTGCATTGCCTCAACTACCTTTAATTAGAAAACTTTTTGTTCGCTTTTTGTATGAATTTGGATAATACATCTTCTTATAAACGGATTTTAACCATTCCGGGGACGAACTTGAACCAACAAAAATGTGAGGTGCATATGTGTTGAAAAACATTTAGTCATAAAAGATTAAGCACTGTGTCACTGTTCATTTTAGTGATTCTTTATTCACCCTGGTCTTTCAGTACTCCACAGGAATCTACCTACAGAATTTACACAGGAATTTTTGAGCTTAGTCGGTAACAATTAACGTCAAACATATTTTTTCATAATCTAAAAACACTGTAAATCCACCCGATTTATTTATACCTTATCCTTGTACTATACCTAAGCAAACTTTCTATTGCCAGTGTATCCAAATAAGCGTAGCGATTTTGAAACAAACTTGTAATCTACTAAGAAAATCGATAGAATTAATACCTCAACTAATTTGGGCCACATCTCATTAGACTTTTTGCAACATCCGTAGCTTTGAATTCATATATTTACTTGATAAACTCAAATATTCAACACCTATAAAGATGTCTTCGCAGCAACACTGTTATTCTGAAATCATTCACATATTTAGGAATCCGCAAGCCTGTAGAACATCTGCGTTTTTAAAAATGTATCTGACATCGAATGTATCCAGTGGCGGATCTTGATTTTGTGAGGCCCTAGGCGCAACCTGATCTGGAGGCCCCCTATTGACCCTACCACGGGCGTAAGTCAGGAATTAGTATTGGGGGGGGGGGGCTGATTCGCCATGTGGGTATATAGAAATGAGTAAAAATATGCGCCGCGTGCAAAAGTAGGCGTGGCCTATTTAACGTGTTGTAAGTACAAGCATTTGAGAATTTTGATGTCAAATAAAAGAAATTCAAAACTTTTTAGAAATAATGTCTCTTATTTTTGGAATAAAAAGAAACATAACACATACAAATAAGATACGGAAATAAAAAAATCGCATTCCCATTTAAAAGTAAAATTACATTCTCAGGTAAACCAACTGTAATTTTCTGCATCATATTTTTAGTTTTAGTCATTTACTATTGGTATGAAGCAATAAAGATGAACAGTGTTTCATTTTAAACGAGTGGTTCTCGTTTAAAGTGGAACTTTTCACAGGATCTGATACGTTTTCTTCCTTAACATAGTTGATGAAATGGAGAACTATATCTTTAAAATATTTAATATCGTTATCATTGCCGTATTTCAACGATAATCTATCCACACATTCAATAATTTCATCCCTACTCATTTTCTCATTGAAAAAAACTTGAAAATCATTCAAAACATCGTGGTAAACAGTAGATCTCCTGGATATCTGCGATAACCAACGGACCCCACCGAACGTGCTGGGCGAAGACGGAGAGAGTACACCAGCTTGCGCTTGCAATGCAAGCAGGATTGCAGGGGTTGCCCAATATTAGCGAAGCGATTTTTTAAAATTTATTTTAAAATTCTCATATTAATAGACAATAAAAATTTAATTTTGGTTTTGAGACGACGATTCTGAGGCCCCCTCTTTGCTGAGGCCCCAGGCACGCGCCTCATGCGCCTAGTGGGTAATCCGCCACTGAATGTATCACGTTTTAGCAATGTGTTATCGCTGAGCTTTTCAAGCTTCTTGTCAAATCAAATAACTTTTTATTAGATGTCACTTTTAGACAGAAAATTCATGCGATGCTTTAAATTAGATTTTATTTTACATAAGAAAAGCACAAGAAGCTTACTAAACATTGACATATTTTGCCACCTTCACGTTCTAAGACATCGCAAAAAAGCTTTAGTGTGATAACATGTGACATATTTATGAAATATATAATGATTAAAGACCGGATAGTTAGGCAAAATGCCTTTTTTTAAAATTGAAGATATTTCAGGGAGTCCCGATTTAAAATCCGTTTCAGAGCGTGCGCTTTCCAAAAATGCTAATTTTATTTTGCCTTTTTTGCCTTTTTTGGGGGTTTTTGTCTGTTTTTGCCTTTTTCACCTGTTTTTCTGTTGTTTTTGCCTATTTAGCACCTTTTCTGCCAAATTTTTTTTTTTTTTAGTTTTTGGTAATTTAATTTTTAATTTTGAACTTAAAAATTTTTTTTTCTAAGAAATTTTTAAGAACATTAGTTGAAACTCTAAAAGTATAAAGTTACTACTTGAAAGGAATTTGGTGTACAAACCACTGAAGGTAAACTTTCTCTTCAATATTATCTCTTATCTGCTTTTAACAGTTACTCTAAGGTAATAACAACCCCATTAGTCATTTAATGAGGCGGGGGTAAATTTACCTCATGGTATTGTTTTTACGTCCACCTTCATTCTTTGCTGATACTGTGTCAGATAAACATTGTGCGGTTTTAAAAGTGAAAAGTGTATTCGAAGAAAATGCCAGCCGACAGGCAATCAAAAAGTGCCAAGCATAAGGAGTGGTTAAAGTTGGATTCACATCTATCAAGTGACGGGGAAGTTCTTAGTTGCCAAGTTTGTGAAAAAACTGTAAGTGTTTTAATTATACCTTTTTGATTTGTTAGAGTAGTAATTATTGAGATTAATCATATTGTTTTTGTTATTTTGCAGATTACTGCAGGAAAAAAGTTTCATGTGACGCAACATTTGCAGACCGCGTTACATATAGCTAATGTGAAACGGAAATCTTCAAAACAACTTTTATTAAGGAACTCTTTTGCAAACATTTTTTCAAAAAGGGGGCCTGCCAAGTCTGGTTTTTCATTTGAGTTGTGTGAAGCTCTTATTGCAGCTAATATTCCGTTTTATAAATTACAAAATAAGACACTCAAAGGTTTTTTAGAAAAATTTACAAATCAAACAATCCCGGACGAATCAACACTGAGGAAGAATTATTTGAATTCATGTTACGAATCGGTTAGTGCAGATACTCTATCTTAATTTAGCGAATTGTATATTGACAAATTTTTGTTACTTTTTTAGTGTATCGAAAATATCCGAACCGAAATTGGCAACAATTTTATATGGGCTTGTGTTGATGAAACCACGGACTGCCGGGGTCGCTATATAGCCAACATTATCATTGGAAAATTAACGGCATATGAAGCGGGTACGCCCTATCTGTTGGCTGCAAAACAGTTGGAAAAAACAAATTATCAAACTATAGCAAGGTTTTTCAACGATAGCATGCGTACGTATAAATAAAAATTGTTGAATAAGTAACTACATAACCGTTACTACAATTGATGTTGTTTTAGGTATACTGTACCCCAACGAAGCGCCCGAAGAAAGAGCTTTGCTTTTAGTAAGTGACGCCGTACCATACATGGTTAAATCAGCGAAATCTCTGCAAATATTTTACCCCAAATTACTGCATCTAACTTGTCTCGCCCACGCACTAAATAGAGTTAGTGAATGCATTCGTGGAGAATTTGAAACTGTCAATACATTAATTTCCTCAACGAAAAAGGTGAGTTATTTGAATTTTATTAACAATAAAATTATATTTAGTTTGTTACTTTTGTTTGGATTTTTAGGTGTTCTGTAAGGCGCCATTACGTGTAGCCGTATATAAAGAAAAACTTCAAGGAATTCCACTACCTCCTGAACCAGTCATCACCAGATGGGGAACGTGGATCGCCGCTTGCGATTTTTATGCGACTAACTTTACTGCGATTAAAGAGGTACGAATATGCAGATTTAATATTGTATTCATAAACTATAATACCTGTTCAGACGTGCATACAACTAGACAATAATTGTTAATTAAATTTAATATTTGTTACTTAATAAATTCTTTTATTTGTAGGTGGTGTGCTCGTTTGATGCATCAACTGCACTAGCCATTGAAAAATCTCAGGAAGCCTTTAACAATAAGAAAGTAGAACAAGGATTGGTTTATATAAAGGCAAATTTTTCTTGGCTGCCCGAAAAAATAACGAAATTGGAAGAAATTGGGCTGACTCTTGTCCAATCTTTAAACATTGTTGAAGAGGTAGTCGAACTCACATCCAAAGCTGCAGGTCCAATAGGGAAAAAAATTAAAGAGAAGCTAAATTATGTTTTACAAAAAAATCCTTCTTTCGAAATTTTACAAACAATTTCGAAAATGCACGAAGGAGTTTCAAACCTCGATGATCTACATGACTTAGAGATGACTCCAGGGCAGATAAGCTCTTTCAAATTTGCACCCATCACATCTTGTGACGTGGAAAGATCGTTTTCCGCTTATAAACAAATTTTGAGTGACAGAAGAAGTAACTTAACCGTTGATAATTTAGAGAAACTTCTGGTAACGAGTTGGTACCAAAATAAAGATAATGGAGGCAATTAATTAGATAAAGTACCTAATTATAATAAATGTATCTTTTATACCTTTGTAAATAAAGTTTTTCTAAGTTACTTTTTTAGTGCCTTTTTTGCCTTTTTTGGTGCCTATTTTGCCCTTTTTGGTGCCTATTTTGCTTGTTTTTTTTGCCTTTTTGCCTGCCTTTTTTGACCTTTTATTTTGCCTAACTATCCGGTCTTTAATAATGATAGTTGAAAATTCTGAATGGGTAAAAACAGGAAAAAGAAAACTTCAAAAATTTGTTTTGAGCTTTTTTATATAAAATCTTCCTAGCGATAGGGCGACATGTGTTTGATTCCTCGTTGTAGTCAGGATTTTGAAATATTCCTGGCAACGAGGGTTCAGTTCGGTAGTGTAGTTAGGGGGGATTCAAGGGTGAGGCGTGTTAGACCCATGTATAGTGTTTGTACGCTGAGCCGGGATAAATGGGGAGCGATGGGAAATGTAAAAAATTAAATTAAAAAAAGGTTTTTGTTTTTTACTAAAGCATTACAGTTTTTATCATTATAATTGTGTTCTTGGCCCTCTGGCGTATCGTTCGTATTACATGGAGTTTCAAAAATCTAGGGGAAACTGTTTATTGTAAAGTACCATCGCATGTTCGAAATTAGATTGACGCTAGCAGAAACTCACCTGAAAGCATCGCGACGACCGTCTCTACATTCAGTAGACTCGTAGGCGTCGTCGCTACAACGTCTAAGAATAAAAACGTTCGTTGCTAAAACTTGTTTTGTTCTAATTTCTATTTGCTTATTAACAAATCAAATTTGATATTTAAAACCTAAGCTTACTTTGCATACTTAAATTTAGGAAGTTATGTGCTTCATAATAATCTAAATGTTTTTAATAGAAAATTTCATTTAAAACTTGGTTAATCCTAAAACATGTTTTATACTCAAATCTATGATTCTATCGTAGCATAGATTTCGTATCACAATATCTTTGAAATCGTACTACATTCATGCATTTCTTGAAAAGAAACGATATCATCTAAAACTCAGTGAGAATGATAGACTGGGTGTCAATAGTACGCCATTCTCGACGTCGGTTTTCAAACTATATGTACGGCGTCCCCAACAAAGTTCGGAGGCGTCGTCGCTATAAACGACCAGTTCCTGACACCTCCACCCCACCGGGTACATCCAATTCTTCCTGTTGTTGGGCCGAGAAACTTGAGGTACTTCTTGTTATTAGTATTATAGTTGAGGAAGCTTAATTTAGGTTAAGCTTAATTAAATTCCAGTAGCTAGTCCTCGTAGTTTTGGTCCTAATTTAGAAGAAGGTAATGGGACTATAATCGGAATAATTCTAGTTTTAATACGGAATTTCTCTGTGTTGTAAATTTTTTACGATTTCAAAATTTAACATTAGATGGCAGTACTATGTATCACTGTATAATATTAAACTAGTATTTCATTTATTACTCTATACTTAAACAAACCACATTTTGAACTTGTGTTCAACTTAATGGAAACTGGAACACCAAAGTTATACATGATTTTAGTACTAATTACAAAAATAAGGGAACATAGGGCTTGCAAATTTCAAAACTAATTTGATCAAACCAAGCTCCTGTGCTGCTGCCGTGGTGCTTTATTATGCAGGCACAACCGAGTTACATGTGCGTAATGAAAAACTTGGAGGCATGTTTACTATATAGAAAAATATAGGATTTCTGAAACAAAGTTCCAGAAATTGTTTATTTAAAAAAGCAACAATAGGGGGGCTAGCCATGTATAATAACATCAGTAAAATCAGATTAAGAAAGTGGACGTGAGCACTTCTCTCGACTTTCCCATACTACAAATAAACATTTTCTTTTTGTCCTTTTTGTTATTCAACAGTATAGTTCGCGAGGCATCCCTGGAAATCACTTGAATGCGTAGCCTATACGGGTTCGATACGTACAGAAAAGAGACACGCATCTTCAGTAATAATAAACCTGGACTCTTAACAGAGAAGGATTGTCGGTCGGTAGCGAACGTCCGGCTTGAAATTACAGCTGACCAAGATACCCTTGCGATTCCGCACATCCCCACTCACAATGATATTATTTTTCAGCTGTAATTACCAGCCGTACGATCACTACCGACCGTCGACCCGTTCTGTCAGTAACCAGCTTAATTCTTCAAAATTTTCAAAACGCAGCGGAACTTCGCGAAATTCTCATCAACCATTTTAGGTGTATGAATATCTTAGGTATACTATATGCTAGACAATTAAATTTTGCATTCAACCATATAATAATACTGTGGAACTCCCATATAGTGAACTCCTATTAAATGACTTTTTCTATGGGTGATTCAAAAATGGCGCATAAGCTCTTCAGTACGTTGTAGGGGACGGTTATTTGAACTGTAGAAAAATCATAAAAAAATTTTAGCTGCTACATTTTTGTAGTTAACAACGAAGAAGTAAGTTGTAGATTTGGCAACACGGGTGCAGCTATGTAGTATATGAGTGGCTTTTATTTCCTTTCATTTACATAGTGAGCTTATTAAAAGTCTCAAACATCGTTGCCACATATTTTTTTCAAACAACTTTGTACAAAAATATCAATTTTGAAAGCTAATATTTCAGGATAATGAGGTGTTATGAGCATTTTATTTATTACCCACTCTGAAAAAATACTTAAATTATTTATATGAAATGATGAGAAGTTTCAAAATCCACATGAATTCAAAGTTGAGTTCTCAACTTAACTTTTATTTGATTATCAAATTATTAAAATATTATTATCAAATAAAAAACTTAGACAAGAGCGTTCAGTTTTAAATTTTCATGTCAGAAATGTCATTCTGTGGATGTGGCTACAGTACCAATTTAATATAATTCAATTTCACAGCCTGCCCTAATTGTTTTTTTTATTGATCTCTCGTTATAAATTCCAAACCTTGATAGATAAACGATTGGTGCTAAAATACCTCAAGGTAATGGCTGGTTGGTAAGATATACTACATTTTTTCTATAGGGATTTACTTTTATTAATGGCACTCCTGCGTTTCTCTTGGATTTTTAGAAAATATTTTTTAAGATACAAGAACAAAATTGGTTAAATAGAAATTTGGCTTCGCTATGTGGAAGTTATTTTGCATGGTTTTAGCTTCGAAGTGCAAGGTGCCGCAAAAAAAATCGCTCAATAGAGAATTTCGTTAAATAGAAGTTCGTTATATGGAAGTTCCACGTATCCCTAATTATTTTAGAGAAAAACTGTAATAGGTTTTCACAGAGAATAGAGTGATTTCTTTGTAAGAAATCACGGTGTGAATAATTTATGCTATTATTCATTTTAATATGCAACAAGAATAAGGGTATTGTTTAATAGTAGGATTCAAAGAAGTACCTTCTAAAGAAACTGTATAATGAAAAGTAAAATCACCTTTTTAAGTAATATACAAACAGTTGCTTGACCTTAGTTATATTATATTTTTATTAATTGACCAAGGATAAATGAATAGAATAGACACAATTGCAAATGAAGAAATACGACATCCAACCATGACAAAACGGTGTATTAAATTAAGAACGTTTTCAAGACAAAAATGTTTTACGTTTTACTCTTAATCTTCATGGCTATGCAAGTGAGGTTCCAAGTTTTTACGATAGCACCTAATACAGAGCACTGCAAGTTTCTGCGTGACTTACTGTAATAAATAGTATAGGATTCGTCTCTGAACTGATATTAATTTTCTTGAAGTTCGTAGATAAAGCAACCTAAAAAGATAACATTGTTTTAAATTTTTGTGCCCCTCGAAGTCAGTTTCGAATTAATTGGCTCCGTAAATTTGCCACTGTTATCTTATTTACAAACAACTGGAAATTATTCATTAGAATATTCTTTTCGCTGATAGGTTCGAACAAGTATTTGTTTCCCCTAGCTAGTCAGTAAAAATTTATACACAAATCGTTTTTGTTCGTTACTATCCCTATCCGGTAACTTTGCTGATTTCACATCTTCCAATCCGTACGTATGGATAATTCTTAAAGGAAAAAATTCCCGAAACCCCCATGATTTAAGACTAATAAACGAAAATACCCAACACTAACCCAAAAATGTTTCATTCGTTAATCAACGGTATAAAGAAATGCCTTGCTATTGAAAAACAACACAATATGAACTTTAGATTTTAGTTAAACGATATTTAGTAGGTAGGTACCGAGTACCCTGGGTACTTACTTGCAAACATGTAATGTAATAATAACTTCTTATATTAAATTGGTTCCATTTTAGGGGACTACGACTAGAAAGCAAATTTTTAAATAAAGGGAAATATAATGCAAATATTACAACCCCGGAAAATCCCTAGAACTTTGGTGAAATCTGTTTCCATAACCCGGAACTACGCAGTATAAAGTAAACATTGTAAATACTGCTAATGGTAGGCTGTAGCTAAAATATAAATTGATGTATACAGGACTGATTCACCACTGATAATATGGCGACATTTATTCAGTAAAATATTCAAGCACTGAGACGTTTGATAACACTGGAACACTGGAACATTGCCACCATCATTTACTGCCAGCCTAAGCAAACCTTATGTAACATTACATAAACTTTACGTTATATGTCTAATCAATACATTCTTAGCCTCACAAATAGACCTATGCCAAATATACTATGGATTAAACGTCCCAAATGTCCTAGAGATCAAATGTCACTTAAAACCCTTTAATCTTCAAATATTTACAATTTCAAACCCAAACCGTGTTATAGTTAAGCGTTAAATAGGAAATTTTTGGAATATCCGTCAACTACTGCCAGTATTTGCCATACGATTTAATTGAAAACGAGCAGTACAACAAAATGGTGTGAACGAATAATAGGTTAATTCCTTAAATCATCCGCTCATTTCGTTGTATGTACTTATATTTTTTTCAACAACTTTGATCATAATTTATCTACAAATACCATCCTTCACTTAAATAACCCGGATACAATAAATGACGACCATTAAAGTAATAAACGTGAATAGAAAATGAATTCCCTTCCAGCATCCAATTTTGTTATGTAGAATATTCTGTTGAATAAATATCTGTCCGCATCTAGTTGTGGTTGCGCTCGAAAAGCTCAATTTTATTTTAGCCGCATTAGAATGCTGTGTATAAAATTACAGTAACTGAAAATGTATATTATCCAACGCTACTTTGTAGCTATTTCACTGTGTTATCTGTTGCAGAAACCAAGGTATGCTACGGAAGAAGATATGCCCCCACCTCCTTCTCCGCCACAAATTCGCGAATCTGTAACCCTTGATGGGGTGCCTAGGCAAGGATCTCTAGAAAGAGGACTACACAGGAAAATCTCTTTAGATAGGGATCAAGCGAATAGAGATTCTCCAAAACAGGTGAGGAGTTTATAGTTATGTAATTTGCATGATGATTTAGGGAAGCTTTAACTGTAAAATTTCTCGTTCGCTGAAAAAAAAATACAAAAGTTGCCTAAACACTACAATTGCAGCAATGTGTTACTACAACCACCATCAGCAATGTTAGGTCCTTTTATTTTATTAATTTATTATTTTAATCTCTTTTTAATAACAAATTGAAGTTTAATTACAGCACCAATATTTGTAACTTATTTGTTAAAATTTATTACGAAATCAGAATTCCTGAAATATTGTAATTTCTACAGGAAATAATAACTGCGTAAGTGTACTGTGGCGTAAGAATTAAACTGAAATTTCAAGTAACCATTAACCAACAGTTAAAAACTACAATTCGCAGACAAAAATCTGCATCAATTGCTGTTATTCGGTATCTATTCAAGCAGAAGAATAGTATACTGTTTTATTAGGATCAAAAATGCAACTTTTTGGGCTGTGTATGCAAGGTTTCAAAAAGACTCTTCTGATTCGAATAAAACATACTAAGTTTTCTTCAAACGTAGAAAATGCATTATGTAATTTAAAAAAATTAGAAACGCCAAATTGAACAATTTTTAAAAACTTTTCTACAACTGTTGCCTGAGCAGCAACAAAATTAAAACACACACCTCTATTTACTTCTGCTGGCGAGCGGTACTAAAATAAAATAACAGTCTGTGATTGCTGCAAAATTTATTTTTGCTGCCGCTCACGCAACAACTGCAGAAAAGTCAAACTTTAACTGTTACTATTGACTAATCTGGTTTTCTGGATTAACCATAATTATTTATGTAAAAGGTAACCAAAATTCAATGATCACATGCAGTATTGATTAAAACGAATTTATGTACAGATATAAAATGAATTATATAAAACTGCTGCTAAAATTTCGTGAAATTTGAAAACTTTACGCAGTTATATTGCGACATTGTTTACACTATTGTATGTTTGGTTGCTGGGGATGCTATAATTTGTCAATATTCTATCTATATCTATAAATACTGACCTAACGGAGGTTTACCATCGTTATTCCACTCCTCTGATTCTGCTTTTACTTCCTTGTAGATGTATAATACATCGTAAGCATTGGGTAATGTAATGCCCTTTGAAACTCAGGAGACTAGCACCCCCTCCCATACACACATATACGACTGCGACTTTGATACTAATTTAATTAAAACTTTTAGTAGTTGTATAAATAAAGTGTTAACCAGGAAACGAAAATATATAGAAAATTTTTCTTTATAAGTTTACATTTGATCATAATTTTTGTAGTTTGACATTATGGAAAAGGATAGAAAACTTCAAATTCAAAGGGTTTCCGAATGAAAGTATAAGAGATTATGAGACGCTATTCTACAACAGAAATAGTTTACTTTCAGCAAGTGAACTATTACTGTAACTTTTTAAGTAATTATACATTTATAACACCAACCTATTTCTACTTGATGCTGACGAGTGGCAATAAACTTATCATAACATTACAAGTTTTTAAATAAATTGCATTATATCTCGGTAAAATGAAAGGTAGGTCAAATGGGTTACCATTTTAATAATTTTTCGTAAACGTTTCGTAGAATGGATAGTTTGATACTTGAAACCGTAGTCGTTGGTTTCAGCTTCTAATAATATCGAACGAGAATGGTGTTCTTTTAATAGGTTTCTGATATCAAAAAACGCATTAGGTACAACTATAGTGAACAAGAAATAGGAAATATTTTATTGTATCATATTAATTCCACCCATAAATACAATGCTATTTTATTTAAAAATATACATATTATAGTCCAAGAATAGTTCTAACATTAATATTGTACAAACATTGGATATGGAATCTGCGTAACCTAGAAATATCTAGGACTACACGCCTTTTTTAATAATTAAAATGTCAACTTTGCTAAAAATGGTTAAAGAATCACTGCGAAAACTTTCATTAGGGAATACCAAAAGTAGCAAAAGTAAAATTGCAAACACACCTTTGTTAGTGTATCATATACATTTTCTGAGCTTATTGAACACGAACCATACAACTAAACCTTGTTCCAGGAGAAGCCGACGAGCATGTAAACAAAACCACGTGACAGTGGTACTATTTACAAGATGCGCATTCTACGTAAAATATCTATGTGTTATTATTTGACTTTAAAAATATAAAAGCTCACAAATAATCGCACAAGCAGGGAAAGAGTGATTACGCAATAGTCACGTTCATGAGATTATATTTCTATCCAAGTATTTCGCAGGGTAATTAAAGAAGTTTGGAACTCGCACATGAATCTCATGATTAAGCATTGGTCAAGGTCAATGCATTTAGTAGCTGGATGTTATACAAAAGTTTAAATTAATTCCAATGAATAAAAATATTTTTCTCAAAGTGCACCCCCATCCTAAAATTTCTGGGTACAGCTCTGATGTAAATTAATATTTAAAACTTTATTTCAAATACCTTTTTGCGTATCACGCATAAATCTGTCTCTTCAACTTGATCTTCAATTTTTACCCGTGATTTTGTGGTTTTAGGGGGCGTTAAAGTTTTATTTTCCCGAAACTCGAGGATTATTTTTTTTTACCTAGGTTTCACAAACATCCAATGTTTTGGCCACATGTTGTACAATATCGCCAATTAAAATTTCTGGATTTTGAGATAACGTTTCATTGTATAACTTAATAATCAACTGTTTTTCCCGTTCGCTAATATAATGCTTCTTGCGCTTGATACTTACACCAGGAGAAAATTCCATTTTACAACACTTATTAACTAAACGCCTTATACCGTCTGGGTACTTTCAAAACCGAACATAGGGGAATTGCATTGTAACTAACCTTTATATAGATTCCTGCTCGCCATTTAAACCCACAAGGATGGTAATGGTATGAATAGAACGACAAAAATACAGCGCATCTGATGGTACCAATAAATGTTAGTACTTAGTTATCTTTTTCTGTAAAAGAAATTATAAAATAATGCTATTTTGAAATAATATAGGTTGCTATGATTGTCAACTTTTTTTTTATCTGTCAATTAAATTATTTGAAATCAGTCGATGTTTCTGTTATTAATATCAAATAATATGAATAATAACGAGTATTCAGTAGAGCAGAGGGTTTTTATAATAAAGACATTACCATCCTTGTGGGTTTAAATGGCGAGCAGGAATCTATATAAAGGTTAGTTACAATGCAATTCCCCTATGTTCGGCTTTGAAAGTACCCACTCGGTATATCACGAACCTATAAACTGTAATAGTTTCTACAACAGGAAATAAACGTAATTACGTTACTACGTACTCGTGATAAGTGAGTATTAGTTATATCAAGACGCATGCAACCCGCGCAAGCAAGCAACCAATCACAGATCCTATACGGCCATGTGTCACGTGGTTTTGTTTACATGCTAGTCGGCTTCTCCTGGAATAAGGTTTAGATTCGTATTTATGCTCCCAGCTTGTAAGCCAAACCTACACGTATCGAGCGTCTCTTGCGTACCCCTTTTTTGACGACGCCGCTGGCAGCTCAAGTGATTTTCACTCCCTTGCCACACCGATCATCGCTTGTGTGGGAGAAAATTACATTTATAACCTTTGTCAAGTCTCAACTCACAACCATATGTCGAACCTGCTTGTGGCATGTATTGATTAGAATCGACGAAGTGAATCTAATCGAAGTTATCCCTAATTAGACCTGTTAGAAACCGGACTTTAACAGATTACAAATTAAGGTTATATTACATGGAGTTTATATTCAAACACATTTTAGAACGATTTATTTGAAATATTTTAGTGGCCTAATTGTTGCTGAATAGCAACAGTTTACAAAAACAAACATAATGGACAACTGAATAAATAGTTATTTTTGTATTCACTGCCTGGGAAACGACATTCCACGCAATTCCACGAACGCTACCAATGAACCGAAATGTCAATTTCCTGGTCTCCTCAATCGGGAAAAATAGCAAAAAGCACTGGCCCTCTCAAACATATCACAAGAAAATCGTTGTAACAGTATTAATTAAAGTTTAATTTATAAAGCGCTATTTCCGCGATTTTCATTCAATAATATTTCCAAATAAAAGAAAAGTCGCTACTATATGTTAATAGTATGTAGATTGTTTTATTAGGATGAAAAGTGTCACTTTTTTTGACGAGCAAATTTTGCATGTGTGAGGCGGAGCGTAGCGTAGCCGAACGGATGCGATATTGCGAGTCAAACGAAGTCACTTTTAATCCGAATGAAACATATAGGTACTATTTTTTCCGCAACCGGAACAACCGAATTCAAAATAATAAAATTAAGATGCGAGGAACTAGAGAACACTACTACTACTAAAATCAAGTCTTCTTAGCTTTTGTTTTCAATTTTATTTATTCTGTCAAACCTTCGAAAATATTTGAACAAGATAATGGTAACGAAGATACACCACCAGAAATTTTAGACCGTGCAAAAGAAGTTGTATCAAATCTTCTGCCCAATAAATCTCGAAAAGTATACGAAGGTGCCTACAACAAATTTTTAAATTGGTGTAACGAGAAAACCGTAAAATCGTAGGTACAGTCAGCGACTAATGTTTTCACCAGTCTTGTACCACTGTAACCCGCTTTACTGAGAAATATAAACATTTCTATATTTAATTTCATCTTGTTAACAGTGTTACCAACATACCTATATAAAACAATACGAACGACGTTGTGGTACCTCTTATATTTCTCTGAAAAACGTGTTCAGTGGTATCATACTGGTGAAAACATTTGTCGCTGACTGTACACGGAAAGCGTACTATTGGCGTACTTTTCTGAATTGTCCACTAAAATGAAGGCTTCTACTCTTTGGGCGCAATATTCAATGTTGAAGGCAACATTTAGTTTAAAAAATGGGGTAAATATCGAACAATTTTCAAAACTCCGTGCTTATTTAAAAAAAGAAAATAATGACTACACACCGAAGAAATAGAGAATTCTTAGTAAAGAACAGGTGGATCGATTCTTGAAGTGTGCTCCTAAGCAATACTTGATGATGAAGGTGTGTTTTAGTTTTAAAATCGAATATTTTACGATAATTAAATTTTGACGTTTGTAGGTTATATTAATTTTGGGTGTTGCTGGAGCTTGTCGCTGCGACGAGTTAGTACATTTAAAGATTAATGATAATGATTGAATATGATTAATGATGATCTTAAATCAGTCTTACTGATTAAAATTCCTAACACTAAAACTAATAAGGCTTAGATCATTTACTGTGATGGGAGAGAGCTATTTAAATATTTACAGAAAATTCTTTGTCTAATATCTTTGTAGTGTTTTTCTTAAATAAATGTTATTCACATAACAAACCAAAATCTTAACCAAAAAAGTTAAAAGTAAAAGTTCCTAGGAGTAAAAGTACTTTTACTTCCTAGGAACTAAAAGTGTTGCCTAGCAACACACACATTTTTTTACTAATGACAAAAACATCAACTTCAATGTCCGTTTTTGGTATTAAAAGTGATCACTTTTAAGACGGTTGCGGAAAAAAATATTTGTGAGCGCTATCTGTTGGAAGAGGGAATGTCAAAGTCAAAAACTGCTATAACCCTATTTTTTTATTTATCCTTGTAATTCCAAAAGTATGAAAACTGAGTTTTTAATTTGTCAATGGTATTTTTGTTCGTTATACAAACCTTATGGAAAAAAGCGTCATCCGTGCATTCGCGCAATGAAGAATTCGCTCGCAAGCTCGCTCATTCTTTAAAACACGTTTATGCAGCAAATTCATCTTCCCTCATTTGGTTTCTAAATAACTATTACGAAGCAAACGCGGGAAGGCGATGTTCCGGTACGGAGTGGTGCTCGAATGAACAGATGACGCTTTCTCGCATGAGGTTGAGGTGATGTGAGAACATTTTTTGTAACGAACAGGAATACTATTAACAAATTAAAAACTAGGTTTTAGCACCTTTGCGATTTCAACGGTAAATAAAAAAGTAGGGTTGTAGCAGTTTTTGACTTCCGCATTCCCGTTTCCAATAGATGCTCAGAAATGTGTTTAAAACAATTAGCGATTAATGTTTTATTTGTAATTTATTATGATTGCATGAAAATCGAGAAAATAGCGCTTTATAAATTAAACTTAATTATTATTACACAACGATTTTCTTGTAGTATACTTGAGAGGATCAGTGTTTTGTTATTTTTCCTGATTGAGTAAAGCGGGAAATTGACGTTTCGATTCGTCTGTAGCGTTCCTAGAATATCGTTTCCCAGACAGTGAGTACAAAAATATTATTTAATAAAAATTAATATGACTGAGTTATCAGGGGATTAGTACATACTATAAGTAACTGAAAATTGTTAATGAAATAAAAAAAGCAACGCGTTGAAACACTTATTTGCTAACAAAACCCACTGTAAAGGTAACTGGATAACGTGAAAAGATTCTCGAGGTTACTGACAAAGCACTTTTGCGTGCAGGACATGCAAAACAATCTTCTTTTTGATAAGTTTAGGACACGTTTCTCCTCGCAACAACTGGGACACGGAAACGAATCCTCAAAAATGGGATTATTTTGTTGTTGGTATTTCTGCTTTGTACTCTTTCAGTGAAGCGCAGTTCGGTAAGCTATAAAAAACTGTGGTTGGAAAGTTCTGATGTAGCAAATTTGCAAAAGAAAAATTCCACATTATTTCTAAAATCTTTATCTATTCGAGAAATCAAACTTACGAAAATTAGATTTAGTTGTTCAAAAATAGAAACATCTAAAAGCTTTGCATGAGATATCAAACAGTATCATTGAGTTTTAAACTAAAAACTTGACTTCTGTTAAAAATAATGCTTAGAAACATCCTATTAATTTAAAATTATTATTATGATAGAAAATCTATATCTACTCGTACAATTTGCAATAATCATTAAAATGAAACACACATATACTCGTGTAGTTCTCCTTATTCCACAATGATTTCTAGTTGGATATCATTCCAGATTTCAAATTAGTAATCGCAATGTGAAATAAACATAGAATAGAACGTTCAAAAAGAAGAAAGGAGAACACCTGCTCCCTGAATTTTCCAATAATTTCACGAACGCATCGCTTACTTCCGGTATACATTAGGAAGCCAGGAAACCTTCAAAAAAGAAGAGGCCAATACAATTCGATACGTTATGTGCGAATCAATATCTACAATTCGTGACAAAAATAATAAACAAAGGAAACGTGCTCCACCTGGTGCACACCTGCAGAACACGTCATTGTTATGAAATTTGAAATTCATACAAATTAGTTTTTAGTATTGGGATTCATTACATACCTATCTGTTATAGATCTCTCATTGCAATAATTGTTACATTATTCCTTCTATCGACAAGTTTTGTATATCTATTCTGACATAGAAACTTAATTTTTCTGAAATTAAAACAGCTAATAAACTTTTTAGGTGGATATATTCCAATAATATTAAACAACTTTACTTGAAGACTGTTATTGAAACCACAAGGGGTAGTACTATACGTTATTTAAATTTGAGTCTGAACGAAGAAAGGGGTTATAAATGAATTTTTTCTCCGATTGACAGTGAAAGCATGCTTTGACTGTGACATTAGCAAAAGATCGTTATGCTGACAGTAAGTAGCATTCAAAAACAAATTTTTAATAATTAAATGTAGTTCAACATTTTTCACAATTTTTTTAATATCAGGTGGGGTGAACATTTCTTCATCATTTTATTATAAATTAATTAATATTTACTAATTAACAAGATTAAACTATTGTATTCACAACAATACATACATAGAATGCCATTTATAAAGTTTGTTTTTTCATAGCAACCAATAAAAACTGCATAGCAATAGATGCTTGCTGATACTAATAAGTAATAACATACAAAACATTAAAAAGGGTTATCCAATTAATGTTAAATGTAAACAATCGACGAAAAAGTTGTATGTTCAACACGGCAGAAATGCAGATTTACCGCTTTGGGTGCGTCAGTAAATCTGCTACTTTTCTCCCTGGTTAAACAAGTAACTATTTATGATAGCTCTATAATAGCTGAAAATATAATATGGACACTGGAAAATGCTTGGAAATCGTAATTCTCTCTGATCTATTTCTCAGGAAACCCCATTCATATTGGAGCATTCGAGACAACGACATCAAATTTCACGTCTGTATTACAAGACAATTAACAAGGCTTGCACCTTTATCTTTCTTATTTGTTCCATCTTTGGAAATGTGTGTTTTTATAGATAACTTTATTTTATGCTTACACAAAAAATGCAAAGATATACTTCTTTGATAAAAAGAAACCTTTTTGAAATTGATTTTTGGGGTCTGTATTTAGAAAGTTTGAATAAAAACCTGACTTTGAAGCCAGAGAACAGTTTCGACACCGCAAGTAAATAAGTAAAAGACCACAGACATACGTAATCTATTAACACTAAATCCATTTTGATACCTACTATATCCTAGTTATTTCACACGTAAGTCCTTGATAATTTACCTCGTCAAATCTTTAACTTTGTATTTACTTCGTATAATACAAATTTTTCTGTTTTCTGCTTCCAAATTTGATGGGGATTTATTATTTACGTTTTTGCACATTGTTTGTAATTCAGTAAAATGGTAAAATGGTTCAAATTATGGCGCATATTTTAAGGTGTTTCAATTTTTTTTGCGACTGTCATGTTTTTGTGGTGATGTCAGAGCAATTTTTTTAAATGGCACCCCATACTCTTTTTAACTGATTTGAACAAAACACGTCAATCTGCATCCGAATAAGTAAGTATCGTGACCTTAAAGTTGGCAGTTTCTGCGATGTTCCTTTTTTTAAATTTGAAAAATTGTTATTTTCAAAACATTAATATTAGGTACGTCATAATAGCAATTTATTTATTGTGAACCAACAATTAACATGAAAAACAACCAACCTATGAAACTTGTAAACTCATACAACCAAATACGTAAAAGTAAAAGCTAAATTAGGTGTCTCCCATTTACCATCTGACATGTCCAAGCCGAGATACCGTTTCCTTGTACATTGTTTATTAAATTTAAAACATGAATATCGCAAAAACTGTCAACTTTAAGGTCACGATACTTACTTATTCGGATGCAGAATGGCGTCCTGTGTCGAAATTCGTCAAAAAAGTATGGGGTGCCATTTAAAAAAAATTACTCTGACATCACCACAAAAAAAAGACTGTCGCAAAAAAAATTGATGATCTGAAAATATGCGCCATAATTTAAATCGCTATACCTGTTCGAGCGTTTTCCAGAAAAAACATGATTTTGGAAGATAATGAATTTATTCCATACTTTTTACCCACCCTGTATACTGCTGTATATGTGTTGACTGTCAAATTTTAATTTAATTTAAAATTTTAAATACGAGACTCTCTTTTATCTCGGGGTTCATAATTTAAATTAAGTGGCTTCCTTATTTTCTTTTCTTTTAAAAAAATTTAAATGAATTTCGGCAAAAAACCAAATTATTTTATTTACAATCAAATATTATTATTTCTATTATGATTAATACAAACACAACCCTATCAACTCTAAACACCCCTTAAAACTAATTATTATTTAAAATTAACCCTTCTGTCAATTTTTAAACCACTTATCTCTTTTCTTCAAACTTCATTTTCAACCTTCTCTCTTCCAATCCAAAATTTTTCTTCCTTTATCTGACCAAAATATGTCTTTTCTTCAAAATATTATTTCTAACCTCCTTCTCTTCCGATTTCATATTTTTCCTCCACCAAATTACCAAAACACATCCCTTTTCTTCAAAATATTATTTTCAGTCTTTCTTTTCTTCCAATTTTTCTATTTATTTTTCTCCATATCAACCGCACCTCTATCGTCTTCGTTTATTTTCTTTTTTTTAAAACCAAACCTAACTTAATAAAATTAAAACCCAAATCTAGCTAACTTATAATCTTGTAACATTTGTAACTTATTTTAAATTTAACATGAATATCATTTTTAAAATAATTTAGCTTTTTACATTAATTTCAAATTTTCGTCTGTCAATGAATGACATTTATTTATTTATCGCAACATAAGAAAACCCTCATAATTTAAATTTTTAATTAATATAAAACGTTAAACTTTTATTTAATTAAACTATACAGCATTCAATATCCCCACAATACATGTTTTATAAATCTTAATTACAGACGCTTCCAATAGACGCCTGTCAAAAATCGTCGCGTCTAATTGTAGCACGCGTCAATTGTCACGCGTCCAATTGACATGCGGCCAATTATTGTGTTCAATTGACGCGACACCGTCTATTCCGATTTAATCTCTTTTGCTTTTCAGCTATGAGCCTCTCCTTCTTTCTTAACCTCTCTTCCCTTTGCGATTTAATTTTGCGGGTGGTCCAAAGCACTACACGTATTTCTAGTTACACTTCTCTCTTTCTCGCTTCATAGTTCGTATATGCTGATAGTGCGAGCGCAAGCTTTGAGGTTTATGAAATTCACTGCCGTTGCCTAGAAAAAAAGAATAGATAAAATTTTTTACGCACCAAATAATATCGACTCCGAGTAGTATACAGGGTTATTCAAATTCGAGGCTCACCATTGGGATCTCGGAAACCGTAAGAGATAGGAGGATGGTTAAATTGGGGCAACGTTGCGCTATATAGTGCTGATCAATAATTAAAAAAGAAATTAAACCTATCTACCTTAGTTTTTTTATTATGGCCAAAAAACAGAAAAATGCCAATTTTGTTTTTTGGACATAAGTTGGTTGTTATTAAAATTTTTTCAAATCTGTAAAAACTTTCTTTAAGCAACTGTTTAGCTGCAATACCGTAGTGGTATCAAAATTTTTCTACCCCGTTTCGGTTTTACGGAATCATCCTCAGGTTTGTTTTTTCTTATGGTCGGTATATTGGATTTTTACAGCATCGGATAGAGTTTTTGATTATGTTTTCAACGATGTATAACATGATGACTTTTGATTGCCGAAAACTGCTGTTATTTACAGAAATAGTAACGGATAGTGAGAACGTTATCTTAATTTTTTGAGGACTCAGTTTATGGACTATTTGAAGACATCCCTTTATTACGGTTAGGACAGCTATGGATGCAACAAAACGGAGCACCTCCCCATTACACTATTCCTGTACGAAATTTTCTCAATCAGCATTTTCATAATCAATGGATAGGCAACCGTGGAGTTTTGGAATGGCCTGCTCGATCACTTGATTTGTCCCCTTTAGATTTATTTTGTGTGGAAACCTCAAAAATAAAATCTAAAAGAACAGGATTAACAATAGGGAGGAATTAAGAAGAAACATTTTACATGCATTTGCTACAATTCCAGGCAGAGATATTCATAGAGCTCGAATACGAATTTGAATAACCCTTTTCATAATTCGAGAAGTTTTTCCATGGCAATCTATTTAAATTTACTATTTCAGCAAATAACAGCAGTTTTTGGCAGTCGAAAGTCATCATGTCATACATCATTGAAAGCACCATCAAAAACTCGATCCGATGCTGTAAAAATCCAATATACCGCCCATAAGAAAAAACAAACCTGAGGATGATTCCGTAAAACCGAAACGGGGCAGAAAATTTTTGATACCACACGGTATTTAAGCTAAAAAGTTGCTTAAAGAAAGTTATTACAGATTTGAAAAAATTTGAATAACAACCAACTTATGTTCAAAAAACAAAATTGTCATTTTTCTGTTTTTTGGCCATAATAAAAAAACTAAGGTAGATAGGTTAAATTTCTTTTTTAATTATTGATCAGCACTATATAGCGCAACCTTGCCCCAATTTAACCGCCCTCCTATCCCTTACGGTTTCCGAGATCCCAATGGTGAGCCTCGAATTTGAATAACCCTGTATAGCACAACGCACCGACGCACGACCGGTTTGAAACACCCTGTATATTCCTGCTAACAGAATAATTTGTTTTGATTTTATGTATGGGAATGCAAGTAAATATACAATGAAATAGGTATTATCTGAAAAAAAACAACTTTCCTGGCAATTAGAGAAATACGTTTGTGATTATACAGCATTTTAAAGATTTCATTAATATCCGAAGACATCTAGCCCTAAAGATACACATTAGACCTTAAAAAATCGATATAGACAGAATGTAACTCTACAATGTCCGTAAACGCTCCAAAAACCGTATTTTGTTAAAATAAATTGTTGTATCTCATAAAACGAGCCATACCGCCCCAAATAAAATAAATCAAGAACTATTCTGACCCCGTTTCTTTGACTTCTCTTTATATTTACGGGGTAATAATGTTTTCTATTCTTTCTAATATGATAGTTTGGCACTGTCTATATAATACTTGCTATCTGATGACGCTCGCGTTTACTATCGATTTTCAATTTCATACTAGAACTCTTTGTTTTAAAAAACCTTTAGTCCTTTTGTTTCCCCTGAAGGTTTTGCTCACTCAAAAACAGTTGCAGCGTTCTACTTAATCCTTTGTATGTCTCTAAAGGAATTCTATGCTCCATTTGCAGCTGAATTAATTACACCTTACAACGCAGTACCTATACTTTTTTATTTTTAGTTTAGCTATCAACACTACACAACGCAAGAGTTAATTTACTAATAGATAAATAGATATATACATTCGACAATGATAATAACCTTGAAAAAGCTTAAAAAAGCTTCTGGGTAAAATAAATAATTCTTTTTCATCTTGTCGTAGAAACCTTCAAGATTTATCTAATATTAAAACTTCGGGAATTTGCTGCTACTTGAAACTTTTTAAAAGTACATCTGTGATGTAGGTCAGACCTACATCAACATTAATTTTTTACTTAGGGTAGCGGTGGGGTTGACATCGATTGCGCTGACATCTAGCGACGTAATGTTAGAGATTGCGCTGTGGTCGAAACCGCGTGGTTTAATAAGTAGTAGCCGGATAACACGGTTTAGTGTGTGACGTGTTTGAATTACTTCTTAAATATTTTTCCTAAGAATAATCTTAAAAGCTAGTGCTTATTTACGTAATGTCTTTACGTATTTCCATCCCTATTAAATTTTATCGTCAATAAACGCCCACGCACCATATGTGTCAGTTAATTGATTTCTTACTGGTGAGAATTTTGTGCTGAACTATTTTGTCATTTATTTTGCATTGCAGATTATTGGTTTAATGTCAGTTTAATCTAACAATGTGCCTCAACTTCGGTTAAGCTACGGGAAGGTAATTTAATAAGAGGATAACTCCCAGAGGTATACACAAAGTCTTGTCTAGATTACGCCCTCGATGTTTGTGGGGCCAAAATTTTCCAAACCATACAAATTACATTAATTCGTGGGTATAAATGTAATTGTTGAACATCATGAGTAGTTTTTCTGTTGGTTCAAAATTATATTAGCCTTCAATTTAAAAACCACATGTTTAACTTTACGTGTTTTACAAAAATATTTGAAAGAACTGTAAATACAGTTGTTTAGTAAAATTAATGGGTTTGCGGCTGTTTAACCTATTCAATAAACAATTAAAATTTTAATGCATCCTATTGAAATAGATTAATGTTCTGTTGTTTTCAATAGCAAAAGCTTTTCGATTAGGCAATGGCATTGAAGTTCAAAATATATAGCCCTGAATTACACTCTTTTTCCGTGTAAACAACCTACGATATAGGAAAATGTCTAAATAAGTTACACTAAGACCAAGAAATACCATGTTTGTTTTGTTTTTGGTCGGAAGAGTTGCAATTATAATGCAAAAAATCAATATAACAAATTGAATAAACATAAATAGATACTGTTAAAATAAATTTATAAACATAAGTCCAAAACGGACACCAATAAATACAGTGATTGGAGCGGTTAGGACGTTAAAAGTTAGACCCTTAGCTGATTAGAAAATGAGCGTGGTGAAACAATCGAATTATCTCTACTTCATAGAAAATTCAACATTTACAATAAATATAATATAAATGTAAGAATTTATTTACATAGTTATTAGTATTACATAGGTACGGTAATTTTTCTAGATATTTAAATTTTACTTGAAAAACTCTGCTCTGGTTTTTGTTTATATTTTATTCGATCATTTAAATCTATAGCTACAGTAGCGATTAAGCTGTAAAATCATTTTTGCGTGCACGGAAAATTAATAAATAACCTGTTGACAGACAGAAATCAGCACGACATGGTTGGTAGTACAGAATTGGAACTAATAAAAATTCTCTACGAATACATAACATGGTAATATATAGCACTGGGAAATGAGCTTTGCGTACAGTTTTGCATTCCATTCCAATTTCGCAAAAAGTTGAAACTTTACAAGCTTTTTGTCATGCTGAGTTCACTTGCGATATGAAACAAAACCCAACTCTGGTTGCTGTACATATTTTGAAAGCTCGTAGTTAAAATATTGTTCATGCTTGTGGTTTGCCATAAAAGGGGTAGATATTTTGAAAAAAGTAATGCAGTAAATTCAATAAGACTTTTAAGACTTTTTTTATAAATGGTGTTATGAAAGAAATTTTTATTGGAATGATTTAGTTTCGGTTAAATAATTATTCTAGTCTAGTAATCTGTATTATATTTACAATTTCCACAAACCAATAATAGTATGTCGTAATAACGTACATTGAAATTAATAACCTGCGGTCACATATTAAACATCCTATGAAATATCTTATATACAAAAAATAATTCCTAATTCGAGTTTACAAGGTCATTGTAATAACAAGGGTTCCCAAACTCCAGCAACAGTTTATCGAAATTCGTTAGCTACCATCTACTTTATTGTTACACATTATCTCTTTCAAAATATAAAATCCTTGCAGACTGTGGTTTGGAAAATTACAAAATTAAAACGCTTGAACCACAAAAAGGATAGAAAGCCTGAACGCTTTTCGGGAACTACGTTCCCATCTTCAGTACAGATTTCAGTTTACTAAAGATGGGAACGTAGTTCCCGAAACGCGTTTATAGGCTTCCTAAACTTTTCATGGTTCAAAGGTTTTAATATTGTTATCTCTCTATCAAAGAAAAATTAATACTTTTTAATTTACTCACGGTGTTAAATGCATTTTGTTGCGCCAATTAGCATCTGAGCAAACATCCATTTAAACAATATGAAGAAATATCATGTAAAAAATATACTAGATAGGTAAGCTTACGAATAGGTACAAAAACCTACACGAAACAATAAAAAAAAGATGACAAACACTACAACTGACTGAAATTATGGAAACTGCTTGATTATAGATTGAGAGCATTCACATAATATGCAGAACGAATTGTAAGATATAGATAGGTATTATCAAAGACTAAACCTTAGTATTATACAAATTATATTATAAAATACTAATAAGGAAATGTATCTTTACACAGTATGCAAGAAAAATATGGAATAAATTCATTATTTCTAAAACGATGACGTTTCATGAAATTTCCTCGGACACGTCGATTTTGCTTTTTGAAAAGACCCTTGTTCCTATACCTGCGCATTTCCGATGTTCATTTGTTTTCGCGTGATGACGTCATCGTATATTTTTTTTAATAGAACCCCCATATTTTTTAACGGATTGGTGTACAGCCCAACTTGCTAAATTCGGAAATATGCCACTTTAATACTTTATTTCTACACCTTCCCCAAAAAAAATAATAACCGATTCGTAGTAAGAACAACAAATTAAATCAAGTTACCTAAGAAATTGTTTCCGGCAGCTAAACAAAATTTAATCAGAATCGACAAATTAACAAATTAACAATTCATAAATTAATAATTAACAAATTTACATCTCAACAATAGCAACATAACAATGTTATAAATTAATTAATTAGATGTTCAAAATTATTACCATTTTGTTGCAGAGAGAAATTAAAACTGTTGTTAATCGTTAATTTGTTAATTTATCGATTCTGATTAGATTTTGTTTAGCTGCCGGAAACAATTTCTTAGGTGACTTGATTTAATTTGTTGTTCTTACTACGAATCGGTTATTATTTTTTTTTTTCTCGGGAAGGTGTAGAAATAAAGTATTAAAGTGGCACATTTTCGAATTCAGCAAGTTGAGCTGTACACGAATCCGTTAAAATAAAGGGGTTCCATTAAAACAAATATCCGATGACGTTATCATGCGAAAACAAATGAATATTGGAAATGCGCAGGTATAGGAACAAGGGTGTTTTTAAAAAGCAAAATCGACATGTCCGAGGAAATTTCATGAAACGTTGTCGTTTTAGAAATAATGAATTTATTCCATACTTTTCTTCCACACTGTATAAATAGTTCAGGATATTCGTTAATTTATTTATGAAAATTGACTTAACACTACTGATATTCGTTTAGAAATCTGCCCATGCGTTTATTTATTTTAAAATATCATTTAAATGCACAATTATCTCTCAACATAAAATATAAAAATAGTGACTCCTTGTAATATGATTTTTCCGCTACACGAACATAATACAATCATGCTAATCCCTGTTGATATATAATTATATTCGGGTCAACTTTTTTCAACACGACCCTTTTACGTATATTTGATTAATTATCTAATTTTTGTATTTAATTTTCATTCAATTTTTTGTAATATATTCTACGTAATATTTGAAATTGAAAATAAAATAATATATCAGATTTACACTGCCTTTCACATTATTCTATTAGAAGATGACAGGTGATTTGACATTCGCATTATTTACTGACGGGATATCATTTTCAGTTTTCCATTCTTTCATCATACGGAAGTCTGTATTTTTAACAAGAAGATATATAAATAAAACAATTTTGAAAAAATGCATTTCCTTGAAACATGGGGAGCTAAAAAGCTTTTTCAGTAAAATACAGGTTTTACATACCTATGACTGGCTCACAAATGCGTTCATTTATTCTCAGGAATTTTCATGACAGCTTATTCAGCTTTATACATTTCCAATGCAAAAATATATTCAAACCAGCAAAAAGCCTGTACGTTGCTAAGTTTAGTTCTTAAAATTACACAAATTACTATTATATCTGCAGCTAAAAGTAAAAAGATCTTACCTATCGAATTTTTAATAAATGGATATTAAATTACATCAAAAAAATAGTTCCTTATATACTTGGCCGTGCATGAATTGCGCACTTTTCTAATCCCTAATCGTTTGGTATGTTGATTACCTGTTAATGACACATGAACTGGGCACTGTACCTCCTAATCACCCGATATAAACCCTTGTTTATTTGTCATTAATTTAAGTTACTTAGGAGAACAGTTACATTAATTGTAGAACAACAAAAGCACCCATCGAAAAAACGCCGCCTAATTTACCCTAAACTGTTAGAGAAACAATTAAGATTTTACAAAATTCGTGTTATACAACTATTAAAGGTAAAAATTTCGTATCGGCTGCTAGTGAAGAACAAATAATGGTATTTTCATGTAAAACCAATCTGCGAGCATTGTGCAGCTCAGAGAAGGTTTATTTAGATGGAACTTGTAAACTCATACAACCAAATAAAAGTTAAATTAGGTGCTCGAACTGTCTCCCATTAAAGTTTCACTTAACAATTTTTCAAATTTAAAAAATGAACATAGCAGAAACTGTCAACTTCAAGGTCACGATACTTACTTATTCGGATGCAGAATGACATCCTCTGTCGAAATCCGTCAAAAAAAGTATAGGGTGCCATTTAAAAAAAATTACTCTGACGTCACCACAAGAAAATGACTGTCACAAAAAAAAATTGAAACACCTTAAAATATGCGCCATAATTTAAATCGCTATACTACCTGTGCGAGCGTTTTCTTGAAAAAACATTATTTTGGGAGATAATGAATTTATTCCATACTTTTTACTCACCCTGTATATAGTTTTTAAGTAGCGAGTATTGTAATGCTGTCTTTCTGTATTTTCTGTTAATAAACCAAGAAATAACTTAATCCTGATTTTATTGCCCAGTGCCCAGTTCAGTTGTAACTTAAATATTTAATCCGAGGTCTGGTGCCGAATTCAGGTGGTGTAATTAAGTCCCAGGTAAGCGGTGCCCAATTCGTGTCCGGCCATATTAAACTAGCAATAAGTATAAAAGTATAAAAGTTCTTTCAGAACAAATAAAGAAGACGGCTGAAAAGTAACAAATTCGATTTCTCTTTGCTTTGTGAATCTCATTAAATTAAATTAAATTTAAGGAATTTCCATTTAAGAGTTTCAGGAAAATATTTAGTAACACCGATGCATTAAGAATAAATTGCTTTTATTATTTTATTGTTCGTTTTAAAATTTGTTAAATGAAATATGGGAATAATAACAATTTAAATTATTTTTTGAAATTTTTGTTCATTAGACTCCGTTTCGTTTATATTTCTGTTTCTGATTCTTATAATCTCTGATGAAATTATTCATTTCTATCTTCTAAAAAGATAAGTTTTACACTTCAGTTGATAATTCTGATGGTTAGCTAACTAAAAACTATTTAAAAAATATTTAACCATTTATAATTTATCTACTACCTGTCAAAATAATGACTATTATTACTATTATTAGTAATAATCCTTGTTCAGTTCTATTGCTAGGAAATTTCCCAAACAAAATGTTATAAACATTTCGTTAGAACAAAGTAAATTTGGTAGAAAAAGCTTTATGAAAAAAACAGAACAAGGTATAAGATAAGATGAGTACCTACATCAAAAGATTTACAAAGCGTTGAATAAATTAGATAGTAAGTAAAGGTATTTACCTAAAAACTTTATGATTCTTAAAAAAGTACCTATATCAAATTGTTATGGTACTAGACGTTAGATGTAATTCGAGTAATTGACAATATATAAAGTGACCACCCAACTGCCCCGAAGTGTTTATTTTAGGGAAACTGCATTCGTAAAAGAATGAATGTTAAAAAAATGTCTCGAAAAATGTTAAAGAATACCTCTTTTTAACCAAGTGACTTTTATTATTTAGAATTTGGAATAAAGTATCTTTATAATATAAAATCTTTGGAGACTATGGTTTGGAAAATAAAAAAATTAAAAACCTTTGACCCAGAAAAGAGTTCAGTCTACTGATGATGGGAACGTAGTTTCCGAACCGCGTTTAGGCTTCCTAAACTTTTTATGGTTCAATGGTTTTAATTTTGTTATCTTTATAATGACATTATACTGATAATCTTAAGAATTCTCTAAGATAACTTTGTTAAATGGTCCCTTTAAACAGATAAATTTTAAATGGTAGGGCTTCTAAAATGTGGTCAATGGCCACAACAACCAAGTGATCATTTTATGGAAAAAAGATAGGGTTTCGGCAGGAACCAGACTAAAGTCAAAAGTGCAGGTCACTTTAGATAGGTGGTCACATTTACAGGTTCTCCTGTATATAATACAACAGTTTTGCGCTTTTAATCGTAATTTAGTCCTGGGATTCTACTAAACACTTTACCTGAATCTAAATTATTAATTGTTGGAGATTAATAACTGCAGTAGTAAACACTTCTAAATTAATTATACAGAATGTATTGTTGTTATTGATAACGCAAACAACACAGCTCGTGTTTAAACTTTATAGCTCTTGCATAAACCACAGCGATATTTGGTAAATTAGAGAAGCTGTTAGTGGACAACCGCAATGCAGTTTGTAGCAGCTCCTGCAGGATCCGGGCGAAGGCGAGTAGCTATCTCAGCGCTAGCATAAATAGATTTCCAATAACTTGAGTAAATCTATTTGAGGGTTCGTTTTCTTTGTACATCGACGCGATCAGAAACCAAAGACGTCTGGTATACGAATTGGAAAAAAAATCGGAGAAATTTTCACTCGTAAAAGAAATTTTATAACGGAGAAGCTGTCCTCATTCAGGTTGAAAGTAACACCGTAAATCTAGAATTACAATGTAACTGCTTGCGAACGAAACGCTTTGTAGTTTTTTTTATTTGTGGTTCAGATTATATATTTCCCTTGATTTATTATGACACATGTATATCGACATCTTGACAGGTATTGGCAATACGAACGTATGTTATTGGTAACTGCTTTATATGTAGGCATAGTCTACGGGTACCTACATATATCGTAACGTTGTCAATACTGACCTATTTCTTACTATTCATCAATTAATGAATTCAACACACTTACACACTTTGTTAAATAAAATTTCGGAAATTTCGAATTGAATTAAAGTGTTAGTTGTTGGAATATAGTTTTACTTTAATACGAATAAAGATAAATAGGTATGCAAAGAATATCTTGCAATTTGTTTCTTTCTAAAAATGTCAAAATAGGATTCTCTAGGTCACGAACTACAAAACGTTTCCTACAGCCCTACTGTAGCGTGGGTTGGATCTGGGCATCAGTTATTTGGCAATGTGCCATATAAGAAAATCCCAGTCCCCACTCTGCAGTTTCAGAACTGCAAACATCTTTCAAGCTTAACAACGTGATTTTTATTTTGTTTTATAGTATAACGTACAGGATTTAAATAATTTGACATATGCGTGTCTCTCTTACATTCAAGTAATTTATATAAAAGCACATTGTGTTGTAGTAAATACCTTCCGTAACGAACACGGGAAATAACAGTAATCGCTTGCGTTAAATTAAACGAAAATTAATTTAGTAGAAATGTAAATAGAAGTAGGTAAGGGTATTTGTTGCTACTACGGAGAGTGAAAGATAATGATAGTGGAATATCTGAAAACCCACCGATGTTATCGATAATTTAACTACTAAAATATTATTTACAATAATCCAGACGGGATAGAATAAAAAAATTATGGAATTACATAAACGCCATTGTTTCTCTTTCTATTTAGTTTCCTTTTACAAATATCTTATCGATAGAATATCAAATGGAAAGCTAATAAATTCACCAAAAAGCGGAAAGTAGGCCAAAGGCTGTCTGCTTTCATTATTAATAAATTCTCCCTATTTTAAACATCAGTAAACTCAAAATTTTTACTACGCCAATTATAAACATCAGACTTTATAAGTAGAACAAGTGAAGTACAAACTTATACAGTAATAATAAACAAAGCACTTGTTAACAAAGTTTTTATTACGGATTACGAGTACGAGGATATTATAGGGATCCAAGTACACTTACAAGAAGTCAAACAATAATTATTATGTCTCATTGAAAAGCGACCTAAAAAAATTCAATACTTCAAAACTGCGCTGCGCTAGAGTTCTGTTTGTTCAAGATACTTTCGGATTTAATGATGTATTTTAGGAGATATCAAAAAGCAGTTAGCTGTACAATTTTGCCTGCTATCTAGGGAGTAGGGATATAAAGGAGGGAAACCTATCCTAAAACTTGGTAAAACTTCTGTTTATTGTATGATACATTTTTAAATGTTATAAACAACTCCTTTGGCTGATTCACATATTCGGGGAAAAACTTTTACAGGGGGTTCGTAAGATCATTTGAAAACAAAAATGTTAATAACGTCGTATTCGATTTTCAAATTCGACACATTTGTCAAAGTAATTGATAATTATTTTTAATTATTAATTACTTTAATATTTATTGATAATGGCAAAATACCTATAAATCATACGCATGCAATTGCCTATGTTCGACATTGAGAGGGAACACCACCCTGTACGAAAGTTGGGTTAAATCATCACATTTGTCGATAAATTTATAGGCATAGCGATAAACCCTCTGGAAGCATATAATACATGGTAATTCTTAGCAGCAGAAATACATTAGACGTCACCAAATACAATAAAATATTTAGTTGCTTACTGGTCATTATATTATGTATTTGCTCTTGCTCTCTTATGGTAGAATGACTAAAACTGGCGTTTCCTCCCTCTCGCAACGCGATTCTCTAACGTTCATTCTATCATTTTGGTTGATTTTGATCGTTGATTGTTTATTGTATCTTGGAATCTAGGAAAAAAAATACCCTAAGGTAAAAATTCCCCAGGAAAACCACCCCAGAAAATATACCCCGCGGAAAAAATACCCACAGAAAAAAATACCCCGGGAAAAAATTCAAAACAGGAACCCCTCAAAACTATTCGCTCTGAACACAAAACAAACTCTTTCTAAACACCAAAAACATTTTATATAATTATTTAATATTTATAATAATTACATGAAGGTCCGAAAATTTGTACAGAACGTTTAAAATAAAGTCGGTGCAAGCATGCAATGTTGTCAAATTTAAAAAGTTTAAAATGAATAACTCGGAAACCAAATACATTAGGACAAAATCACTTACACTTTTTCAACTCAGTCGTAACATGGGAATCACGTAGTGCACTCCGTGTCTGCCATTTAAGAAGCACTCTGTATATTGCTGCAAAATATTTCATTTATCAAATTTATTAACCAAGAGCACCTGCGTTGCGAAACTACCTGGAATATTACGAAAAGTATTAAAATTATTATAAAATTTCATTTTAGCAAGCACCCTGATTTCTCTCTGTGGAGTCATTTAAAATCGTTTAGAAATTGAAAATATTAGTCCTGAAATTATTGACAACACAAAGTGTTTACACACGAGCTGGTCAATGCCAAATGTTTAATGGCGGAACAGTTTTTAAACGTTTTCGTTAAGTACTTTTCTCCTTAATGTTCTTTATTTGATTTACTTTCGAACTTTTTTTTCATTGATAATAAATTTCTAATATTTTAAACAGTAAGTGTATTTTTTAAGGATTACTTGTTATGCGTGGTACTAATATTTGTATATGATCGTTTGATGTGCGGTAATTGGGGTTACCATTTAAAAAATAATGATTACGTCACAGCGTAGAAACAAACGCCGACAAAAATCACACTTTTAGGTTAGAAAGAGTCTTTTTAAAAAATAGTGATGTGTTTCAGGATTTTCCGAAAAAACATTACATAACAAGATTATGATTTTTATGCGATACCTTATCACCTGTATATAATAATATATCAATAATAAATATTAAATAAAATATCCATTTCAACTGGAAATACGTATTTCACAATCATGGTACCGTTGTCAAAAGCATATAACAATTGAATAACGATTTATCATGTAGCAACTACTTGACTCCATTCTATTCCAAAATCCTAACCATGCTAGAAATAGTAGCAAAGTTACCATTTTGTATGTTGAATTTTTCATTTTCATAATAAAATATTCAAAATCACTCTACAAACTTCCAATCTTGATGGATTTAGAGCTGCTGCATACACAATGAGCTAGTTAATAAGATACGCAACAGGTTGCTGCTTATTCCTGAAAGCTTGTACATCCAAACTTAGAAAAATTATATACATGCATCTATGCATGGTATCCCAGACTCCCCAAGAAAATGTCTCCATTATTATTTTATTTTAATAAACCGCATGCATCTGCGAACGGTAGGTGATCTCAATTTATTTTCAAAAAATATCATAAAAATTTATACAGGCTGTGTAAAAATTGTAGTGCAAGCTTCAGGTAAAGTTATTCCTTGAACAAAAATAAGGCAAACAGTTTATTGCAAAAGAACTAGCAAAAGCTTCCTGAACTTACACGGAGCCCTCAATCTCAAAGTTCAAAATTTGTTACAGTAAAGAAAGCTGCTATTTCAAAATCAAGTTACTACTTGATGCGTACATTCAGTGATAAGAACTAAAATTTATTACCATCGATCGTTTGAAAGTAAAAAGAAATTAATATTTCATTATCATTTAATTTTTCTATATGCCAAAAACTAGATTTGGCAATATTGCAATGTAATAGTGTTAGCTTTAGTGTCTTTCAGAGTGCCTTGATGCAATGACAGATAATAAATTGTGGTCATCAGTGATGAACTTATCATAGAAGGTGGCTACAAGTTTGCCAAATGTACATTTTTTAAATTGTTATGGTGAGGGGTAGCCATGCGGCTACGAACTTTTTTCAATAAACTTTTTGCGTTATTTTTGTCCAAGGAATAATTTTACCTGAAGCTTGCACCATTTTTATACACCCTGTATAATCATTCTACTAGAGATTTAGTTTGTTCTCCATCGATTGCTTTATCTAGTGTTATTTAATATAAATTTAAAAATGACTGTTCTTCCTAAATGAAATAACAGAGCAAATTTTAGATAGAATTAACAGTGTATGATCATTTGAAATACCACAAAAATGTGTTGAATTTATCACTGAGTATTGTCATATATAATACTACTAGTAACTACGAAATATCCGACAATTTTTGGACAGTATGTAAGAGTACTTGATGCGCGACAATTCGCTATGAGTCCGAAGGACGAATAGCGGATTATCGCGCATCAAGTACGAATACCTACTGTCCAAAAATTGCAGGATTATTTCGTAGTTACGAGTAGTATTCGGAGGACAATTTGACGAACCAAATTTAAATTTTTATAGTTTCAAATCAGGTTAATAATAATTTTCTTCGTAACCATGGTTTTATATACAAACCAGACAAAAGTCAAATTTAATTTTTCTTTCTACCTACGTATGTTGTGCACTCTTTGTGATATTTTCGGTAAAATGGAAGCAAAACGGGTTCAACAGAGTACACTTGAAGAGATAGAGGAAGCTGTAGAAGGTAAAACGCCCAAGAATTGTATGAAATTTAATGTTTCTTTCTACGTATTTTGTGTATGGTTTGTGACATTTACGGTAAAATGGAAGCAAAATGGTTTGGCTAGAGTACACTTGAAGAGATAAACGAAGCTGTAGAAGGTAAAACGCCCAAGAATACTGTGAAATCTCGCACCTCGGTTTGGAAGCAGTTTTTTTTTTGACAGAAAAATTATCGCTGAAATTTTGTACTAGTCCTAAATATCCGAGAATATACAAATTTGGAGGGCGCTGATTGGCTTATCAAGTCGCTAAAACGCAACCGGATTGGTCAGTTTAGGGTGTGTCAAATTGTCCTGAATATTTCATTCATACATTGTTGTAACAGTAGTACAGTACAAAATTAATAAGTGATAATTCAACGTTGCCATGCCAATCTAGCGCCAATCTAGTGCAACCACAACATACTATTAAAAAAAAAACAAATTTTGTTAAACGTCATGAAACGTTTTGGGAATGTTTCAGAACGAAAAATTGACGAAAATGTTATTAAAAGTGAATGCAAAAATACGGAAAAGAGCAAGGACAGTGTCTGGAGACAGTTTACGTCATTTTGCGCCGAAAAAAAGTACACATTCGATCGAGAGACTCCAATATCCGAACTTGCATTCATTTGAAAAATACTATTGGTTTCGAGTATTTTTATTCGAGAAATATTCTCCCTAAATAGCATTCGTGCTTAAAAATGAACCGGATAATTTTTAAGCACTCCTGGTATTACCCCCGAAAATTGGTCGTTGTGGTGCCGTTTCGAAAAAATGTTCCAGGCCAACCTAAAGAAATAATGGATATAAGTCGATTCTTTTCCCCAGATATGGCCTACTTGAATATTTAAAATCAATTATCTTGATACTTTTTGTCATATTGTAACGATGGTATTTAATTATAGGGCTAAAAGTAGAAGAACCTGTGTCAGAACAGCTGCAAAATATTTATTTTATTCTATAAAAAAGTTGTAGCTAAAAAGAATAAAGATCAGTCTCTAGCGAAATAGAAATAGTTTAATATTATATAGCTATACCCGAGAGTAGCATGTGAGATTATCTTAATGTTTATTAATAAAATGTAATTGTCTAGCATATTATTCGGCATATTATGATGGCGTATACTTTTAATGAAGTTATCCAAACTATACAGGGTTTGTTCAATTGGCGGAAAAGCGACACGTAAATGTGTGAAATTTTTAATATTATGATGTAATGGTTGTACCATGCTTATTGTGTTCTCAGAAACCATTTGAAAGGAACGTACAATTCTGTAACACCCATAGAAGTACGGTTGTGTTAATATTCACGGTAATTAAATTTGAAAATAATATGAATACTAGGTACTTATTGCTTTACAATGCTTTCCGACACGCATTCAGTTCATTCCACAATTATAACAACATTACCTACCTATACGTGCTATTAAAAATAAATTGTGGTTACCCAGGTGGTTAAAAATCCAAATTAACAGAAAATAAAAAGAGTATACAACACTTCTACTTTGCTTCTACATTAAAAATACATTTAGTATGTAATAACCAAACATTTTGGAATCATTCGAAATATTTTTATAAATACTACTTTAAAACACAAATGTTAAGAAACATGATTTTGTAAATTTTTAATATATCTGTTTTAACAAGAACGAGGCACAGTTAGATATTAGACCAATTTTCCAGGTATAGAAGACTTACTTATTCCCACGGTGTCGTCGGTGCAGTCAAATTCGAAACAGATCAGCGCTAAATAAATATACAATAATATTTAAGCTTTCTCCTATGCTATCCTGAGCTGCAATTTTCATATTCCGCAAACATAATTATATTTTAACTATTAATCTAACATTCTATCATCTTTATTTTTATCTTTATCTTTATCAAACATTTAAATTCTGACATTTGACTATTTGAGAATTTACTTTGATACCTACATTACTAAATATCAATAGTAGCAGGACAATTAATAAATAATTAAGGAAAATGGCACGCAGTATTATTGATGTCAAAATTACTTTGGCTAAGAAGTTAATATTATTTTTTATCTTATTTAGCTACGTACGTTTGTCCAATCTCATAATTTTTACCTCATGTAGATATAGAGTAATAATATTTTTGAACCTTTGCTAATTTGAAATAGAATTGACATATCAAAGATTTATTAACTATTAAATATTAATAAGATTTATATCTATAAAATCATTTGTTAGATACCTTTATAACAAATGTTCAAAATATCTTCGCTATTATCAATACCAAATCCTTCAAATGATCCATTTTAAAACGTCCTGTTTTAAACATCCCATCTGGCCTTTTAGTAATATTATTGGAAAACTCTTAGATATTCAATGTTGTGTTTAGTAATTAAAACAATACAACACATTATTTTATAATTTTAAATTTATTCACCTTTCGTATTTAGGAAAATATGAAACGCCAAACAATTTATATTTATTCACCACGAGAAAATTGAATAAAGGTTAAAATGTATTCATGATAATGTTGCTTATACAATGAATCTTATATTAACTATGAGTCACAACGTAGTTACTGTAGTATTTGGGGTGGAAAATGCTGTAAAAGCGGAAATTGAAAAGCTTAGAGAAGCTCTATTCAGGAAAGTCGTACAGCGATGATCTAAGATGTTTGAATTATGAAAAGACACTTACAAACAACCTCGAAGTGCACTATGCGGAAATCCAGCCCCACTCTATTTGCAGAGAAGCATAATAAAGTTAAAGCTAAAACTCTTCATCCATTACCAACCCAGTTTGAATCTGTTATAATTAACCTGGGATAGGTGTTAAACCAAGTGTTAGCGTCAGAAATAGACCGACGGCGACGTTAAATAAATATACAACATAAAATAAAGTTAATCGAAATTATAATAGAAGTTTCTACTTTAAAATTAAAACAATTTGAAAATACTTGAGTCCAGTACCTTTACGTAGCAGTAGACGCTACGAAATCCAGCTGCTTGAAAAACATGGACTGCATGGGCTGTAACAGGTTGCCATGAAAATCAAAAAGTTTTTATGAATTATTCATTAATTTCAATCCCTAATTGCCGTATCTTTGTGGAAAAATATTGTTTCTTAAAGAAAACTTCGTTACGCACCATCACCACCCGCTTCCTCAACTATTTTTTTCATACAACGATATACAGGGTATTTCGCGAGGAAATGGAAATATTTTAAAGACATATGTCTATCTATAGGAAGCCAAAATAAACAAAATAAGCTCATTATGTGCAAGTCTCATTAGATCGCATTGTTAAAATGCTACAGCTTTCATTAGAACGAATAATCGTTTACTAAAACTCGCTACTAGTGTTTTAGAAAAGTTGTTGTGAGTGAATGTTCTTTGTTTATTTTTGTAATGAATTTTATAATAAATTTATCCACAACCAGTATATAAGGTATAAGGTATATAAGGTCATAATTCCACTATTAAGAGACGTCTTATGATGTTAATAAAACACATAGGTCTTATAATTAAAACAATGGTAAATCTATAGCAACACGTATGACAAAAGTCAGTTGAAAATGTCAAAATAAAATGTTTCCAAAATATTAATTTAAAAACGCCACTCTCTGGTCTGGTTGTGGATAAAACGTTGTATTGCATACGTGTCTTAGTTGTATTTTATTCCTTCCTAAGACACTTATACAATAAATAACTATTTTCTACAGTTTTTAAATTACAATTAATCAAAGTATCTCTGAAACAAATGAAAAACGAACTTGAACATATGATCTTAATTTGCCTATTTTGGCTTCCTAGACATGTCCTTAAAATATTCCCATTTCCTCGCGAAACACCCTGTAGCGTATGACGAAACTTGATCGAAATTGTACAGATTGTCTCAATTTGTTTGGACACATACTAAGTACAAGAAGGGGCCGCTATATAAATATTTTCAAATTATCATCTAATAATCTCTCTCTTTTACGGGTGAATATATCCCCCGTATACCTACTGAATATTCGTTCCAATGCCGCATTTGAAAATCAAAGCTTTAGCAATAATAATGAAATTAAAAATTGCAAACAATATTAATAAGAAATATTTGGTCTCCGATGGACAGTAAAAGCGTGCTTTGACTGACAATTGACTGGCTCCAAAATTTCACTTTTCCTGCATAGGCAGCAAGAGGTTGCATCAGGTTGCTGCAAAAAACAAACAAATTTGAAATTTTTAATAATTAAATTGAAATTCCATATTTGTCACGATTTCTTTAATTTCAGATGGGGTGAACATTTCTTCGTCATTTTCGATTGTAAATATATTATAAATTAATTAATATGTACGAATTAACAAGATTAAACTATTAGTATATTCACAACAAATAGAATGTCCCTTCTGAAGTACTATGTTTTTTCATAGCAACCAATAAGAAGTGCATAGGAACCGATGCTTGCTGAAACTAATAGCATAAAATAGTTATTTTTGTATCATGGCCAAAAAGTGAATCTTTTTTTTCTGAGTCTGAGTTTTCTGGCCGAGGCAACGCCGAGACCAGAAAACAGGGAAGGACGAAAAAGCATTTTTTGGCAGAAGTGCAAACAACATCTTTTAGGCGAATATCACAAATTTTATTAATAAATTTAAATTTTTATTTGAATATTCCAATAACATTTGGTCACGTGACCATCCTGAAACATCATAACCGCATTAGCTGTTTTTATTATACTCGCCTAAGAAAGGTATACATTTAAAAAAATGCTTTTGCAATTTAAACAAACCAGTGGCTACGACGGCCGTGAAGTAAAAGCGGTCGTGAAGAAATGCGGTCGTGAAGCAGTAATTGACAAATGCCTACTACAAATTGGCACTTTACGATTGTCAAATGATACGTAAAACAGCTGTGTTTATCATAGTCGCCTAAAAAATATTAAAAATAATCATTAAAATATTGTTAAATGTAAACAATCGGCGAAAAAATTATATGTTCAACATGGCAGCTTTTCTGCCTTGTTAAACAAATAACTATTTTCTATACGCTCTCCAAAGTGGTTACTACTTTAGAAACTGTTTGTAATTCACAAAATGTCACTTTAGGCGACTAGTCCCTTAAAAGTAGCTTAGCAACACTTTAGAGGACTTAATTTGTTTACTAAAAACATTGTACAAAACACAGCTATTGATGCAAAAAAAATATAAAATCATAAATTAACACAAAATAATCTTTTCTTTGTCTTATAATTATCGTACCGACAAACGCTTCAGAAAAGCCAACAGTCTCTTAAATGTTTCAAGGTCCATATTTGCTTTTACAGAAAGAGTTACCTTTAGCATCGAGAATTTGGACCAGAGTGACGATGCTTTTGACTATAACAAAAATATAATGATTATTTTATACAAAATCGTGTGATGTGTTTCAATTGATTACTCTTTACACGTACCTTTTCATGCAGATAAGTCAATATCACATCTTCATACACGACCGTCACATGATTTTTCTGCTTCCAGTCATTAAATAATTCGTACTCCTTGTCGTATTGCTGCCGAGACTTAAGTGGCAGCAAATCTAGTACAATATATCTGGATTTTTCGGTAATTTCGACCGGAACTTCAACCATTTATTGTAGAATTTGTTATTTCACTTAAAAAAGAACTTGATAAACAAACTGTTTATAATGGTTGTCACGATCACAGGCTACCGAATACGGAATACTATATTTTCTACAAATGTCATGCAAGCTATTAGCAGATGTAAAATTATTCTAGATACTAATTTCCAATTTGGAGAGCTTATACAAAAAAATATTGTATGAAACACGTAAACAAAACGTTTTAGCGTAGTACTTGTAATATAAATCATTATTATCAAACTAAATTAATTTAATTAAACCAGTAAACTGTTTTTCTGTTTACGCATTTTAAAATCGGTATGCAGAACCTTCAAGGAGGAAGATAAAAAATTAAGTTCATAGTAATTAATTTAAAAGTGTTTGCTCTAAATTTCATTCATTAATATTCATGATAACCTGATTGTATCACTCCTGGGATTGCATAACTAAAGAGAAATTAGAATTCTATTACAAGTGAATAAAACACTTCTTTTAACATCAACAAAGAAATTAAGGAACACGGAATTATTATAGTCTCTTGTATTACTAGCAATATCAAAATCAGTTGAATCTTGAAATTACACGTGAGTTTATCAATGTATATCATTAAACTTTTTTTAAAACCACCCTTTACCGATATTTATGTCGACGACGCGTCACGGTAGGAACGTAGCAAGGTATGAAAAACATGTACTATTTACATTTTCCATGGGCTGTACAAAATTGCTCAGATGTATTCTCACAATTAATGTGCGTGCGTTGTTAATTTGCTACAACATCGTAAAATATTAAAATGTAACACAGTTTGTAAGGTGGTCATTGATTTTGTTTGTAAGTTCGTGTATATTACGGCAGACAACAAAAAATTATAAATTTTTACAGTTCTGCCATCTAGGCGGACTCGACCAAACTGCTAGTAGCTTTAAAGCAACCTCGTTACAAATCGTTTTCTGGTGGATGTGTGGCGCTGTACTTCATATTTCAGGGATTTCAGGAAATCGTTGTTTCAGTGGCAGTTTGCGCTCCACAAATTAATCTTCACATAGGTTTTCTTTTCTACTACTGCACATTGATGCCGAAATACCTATAAAGCAAATAAATCTTGCTATTTCAAGTTAAAATCGATATTCTATTCAATATTTATTATTTCTGTCATAATAATATGTTATGAATGAAAATTTATAATTCGAATAAGAAAACCAGTTTAATAATAATTATTTCTAATTTCTACGAAGTTACTTAGTAGGTGTAGGTGCAAATCAGAATTATTCGTAATATTCATAACAGGATAAGTTGGTAGTAGTAATAGTATCATGCGTAACATTTATATATATGCCCTTATTATTTTTATGGTATTTTTTTTCTAGTTATTTCTTTAACAATTTTAATACACATATGGTGCAAGAAGCGTTACAAAGCAGCGGTGTCTTTGAATGAAAACATTATAATATTATTCGTATTAAACTGTCAAGTACACTAATGTGACACTTAACAAATTGCGGGGCAACATGCCTTTCGCAAGCGGAACCAAAAAAATATGTGTTCATTGTGCCCTCTCAAAAAACTACCACCTAAGAAGCTTGTCAGATTCGACTCTGTTGTGGATACTTTCTCCATATCCGAATCAGCTTCATACCGCAAGGTAAGCGTAAGTTATCCTAAATACTTTTATGGAAATTATATCATTTTGTTTATTACAAAATATAGTTCTTAAGTAGGCACATTTGTATTTCAGGAATTGTAAATTTACTCAGAACTCGGGAGAATTTGTGTAATTGGTTTGAAGACAGTGTGGCACCTGCGGTTCTATTTCTGCGGCAATCGTTTCTTGGAAGATCCGATGAATAAGGGGAACATCCGAATATTATAATAGCGTGATTTATCAATAGAAACGAAAGATTCCGCGGCAGTCTACGTCAAGGCCCGTACCTAGAATCGAATTTGAGATAGGGCATCAGAAATTTGAAGTAGGGCGCAAAGTTTTGGGGGTCTGAGTTCAAATTATAATTAGGATTTCCATTTTCATATGTATTGATTATTATTATGGATTACTATTTTTTTTTACATATTATGTTACTGATATTTAAAAAAAATTTTTTGACGACGCGACGTTGGAATTTGGAATTGCGCGAACGTAAAATGAAAGACGCAGCGCAGCGGCACCCTTATAAAAACTAATGAGGATAATATATGTTTAAAAAACGCAATTTTTAAAGTTAATTGAATTGATATTGCTACTAGGGAATTAATAGGTCAAAATTATATTCTTAAAATATATTCAAAATTTATTAATTAGTATTCATTACGAAAGTGTTACATTTCAATGTTCATTATTGCTGTATACAGGGTGATTTCTAACGTACGGAGGAAACTGAAAGGACAAGTAGAGGGGACCAAAACATAGTATTTTTTACAATAAACTTTTGATCAAAATCGAATAACAAGAAAGTTACAGCAATTTAAAGTTCTTATAATTTAACGCCCACGTTTTGAGTACCGCTGAGCTTATTGTATTCGCTTTTTCATCAGAAACACTTTTCACACAATCTGATAAATTGCTCCTGTAATTTTGACTTACCTACATGATCAGATTATGTAAATCAGCGGTTGTCAATAAACGAGCACCTATAACTGAATATTTTAAAGAACACTTTAAATAGCCATAACTCTGATAAAAATTTTTACTAAATTTTGTTTAATTAACTTACAAATATACAAAAGTTGAATTCAAAACGTAATTAATTACCGTATTTCATTAAAAAAGTCCTCAAGTTTATAAGAACTTTAAACTGTTGTAACTTTCTTGTTATTCCATTTTGATCAAAAGTTTATTTTAAAAAAAACTATGTTTTGGTCCCCTGTACTTGCCCTTTCAGTTTCCTGTACTTGCCCTTTCAGTTTCCTCCGTACGTTAGAAATCACCCTGTATAGTGGTTGCATTTCTATTGTATCATAATTAGGTCAAACTTAGACTCAGCATGTATGCAGTAACAAGAAATATTAAAAAAAGCTTGATACGGGTTTGTGTAATCTTAATAAGGTGCTTTGCTGGCCAATATGGGCAAAAGTTGTAATGGATAAGTAAAAACAAAAGTTAGAGTTAGTAGTTACCAGGATGCCAAGACGACAATGTCCCGGTGGCAAGGGAAGCTGGTCCTTTCCAGTTACACCTTTCTCAGGGGTCGTAACAATATTATACAGGGTGATTCACTAAGACTGACTGCCGATTCGTCCATGATAAAACTATTAAAAATATGTCAGCCGGCAATTCCCGCGAGAGATGGCACATTCGAGGAACGGTAATACCAATGGTAATTTTCTCAAAATTGAAAAAAGGTTAAAATATATTTAGATCAAAAATTCGTCTAATTTTACCCGCAAGCGATGAATTGAAAGCTTATAAAATATTCACTGTAAGTTGCTAGACAAAGACATAAATTCCACAATTAAAATTGTTGAATCTCTGGGTGGAAGAATTTCAAGAAGCTTTGCATAATACATTTTCTAGCGGACGCTCCTTTAGCTGAAGAAACCGCAAAAACCTTGTTAACACAAAAATCACTAAAACCGGCCGAATTTGAATCATCAGTAAGCATTAACTCAGTTATTTAGATAAAAAGAAAGCAGTAAATTATCCACAAACGGATGTCGAACATAGTCGTAGCAGGCGCGATAAGCGATAATAAAATGATGACCACAAGTAGTGTACTAATGATTGAAAATCTATTCTTCTAATGGGGGTAGCATAAAAATATAAAAACACCAATGCTTCCTCACAATTAAAAAAGTTTTTAACAACTAAAAGTTGAAAAGATAGGCAGCGGCCACTTGTTTCAACATAATCATATCGATAAGAAATATTATAAAATCATGGAGATAAAAAGATGGTAGGTATACATTAACTTTTAATTACCAACTTTTAATTATTAAAAACTTTTTAATTGTTGGGAAGACTTGATGTTTTTATATTTTTTATACTAATTTCATGAACATGAGTATACTATTGAGGATCAGAAGGAACATACACACACATACAACATGCATCTATATGGTTGGGGAGGTTTTTAATTATTTAGCATAATGCCTCCAGATGTTAGATTTGTACCAACAGTCGCTTTTCCTCACTTTATGATGCTTAGAAATGCACTTAGCGGTTGCAAACTTCACGACCGCTCAGCTACGGCGACCCTGCTGAAAGCTTTGATACTCACTATTTCTGAGAATGTAAATTATTAACGTCCATCCTAAGACACATAATCTATGACGTATTTACTAATAGTTGTCGACTTTTGTTTTCTGCTAAAACCCCACAGTTTAAAGGAAAATTCACATCATTTACCAATAATATATCATAAGATCATAATCTTATTTTTCGAAGTACTCGGGTTAACTTTTTTACACTTTCATTCCAATATCTGCCGTAATTTATGCTTCCATATTAACCGATATTTCTGTATTATAAACACAGGTATGTCGTTATTTGCTACACCAATATTAGTTAAATAATTTTTGAAAAACCTCAAGTAAAAACACCGCTTTAAACCTCGTCCACGTTGCGTTTATAGAATTTTGAGTAATCTTTAATAAAACAAAACCGTAGGTCCCGTGTAAAAAATGTGTGGTATGGTAACTATTGTTCCTGGTGTCCGTAATATGTTAGGTGAAATTCTCGGTGTGCAATAGGGAATTTGCTTGTGTAAAAGGGTACCAGGGATCTGCATAACCCGTCCCATTCCAACGTCTTATAAGAAACAACGGAGTCCCCATTTTTACCGTCTTAGTTTTGGCACAAAATGTTTTAGCATATTCTGGTAACCTTTTAAAAAGTACCTTTATAATAGAAAATTATCACATCTAAGCATACGATGAACATCAGAAACAGCAGTTGTCGATTCTGCTTGATATTGAGCAATCTATGATTTTAGGTACCTACAAAATATTGTTTATTCACAATCATAAAGTAAGAATCATATTAGCTTATATTTTAAAAGTTGGAAAGTAAACAATTTCAACATCATTTGACAATTGAAATGAAATATGACAGTTCAGGTTGGGAAGTGGCAACTTTCTTATCACTTTTCGGGTTGGGAAGTTAGTGCAAGAAAGTTAGCTCGAAAAAAGAGCTAAGGTGGAAAAAATTTTTTACAAGCCATTTTCAGTGGAAATGTATAGGGACATATGTCCTGAGTAACCTCCTAGAAGTCCCATGAGATTCGGATATGGCAAGTTGGAAAAATATGGCCGCCATTTTGTTTTATTTAGTTTTTTGCAAATATGTTGGAAACTATAGATTTTTCGAAAAAATATTAAGAGACCTTTTTTAAAGAGCTCAAAAAACTACATCTAAAAAGTTATTTTAGGATGTATTGATTTGATATTTAGTGCAGTTAGCCAGATAAGTTGAGGGCAAACATAATAAAAATTGTACTTTTTTTTAGAAAGAGATACCTAACCGAGCAAAACTTACAAAATACTATTATACTACAGACTAATACTAAATAAACGGCTCTGTATCTTTGACGGTTTTTATATCCCCCATATGGGTAATGGGCATCGTTACTTTGGACACCCTGTATTAACTTGTTCAAAGATTAATAACTCTTACAAAGATTAAGAGCATCACCCTTTTAAATGCAAAAAATTTATATCAATTTTTTCAGGACTTGTAGTAACACCTGGTATAAACTGCGACTTATTTGATGAAATTGGGGAAAAGATACTAAATCAAATTATAGGGCGGAAGTATACAGATATACAATGTAAACGCATAGATAGAGTAAAAATTTTTTCTCAAATAAAAAATAATACTAAAATTCATCAAAGTTATGTGGATATAAATCCGCTCTAACCGCTCACCATAAATACGCCAATCTTCACCTACTCGGAATTCTTTGAGGCTTCCTATATTAATGCAGCTATTTTAGAATTTTATAGAATAATATGCTCTAACAAATCTTCAGAAGAAATAACAGACTGCTTTAAATTCTAACTATCACCATATCCATTGTCTCTCTTTAAAGATGGTACATTGAGAAGAGGTCAAAAGACCTTTTACTCAAGGAACTTGACAATGTCGAACAATCTAAAGTATTTTCAGAGTTAGGATCAGTAAATGTCGTAGATGGAGGATATTTTCCACACAAAGTTGTATGGCAGAAACCTGCCACTTTTCAGATGATTTCGATCAGTGTTAAATTATGCAAAACATGACTATGCTAATCAATGCGTACTGGTTTTTGATGGATATAGTTCCAATTATTTATCCACCAAAGAAATTACACAAAATTGGAAGTCGAAAAATACAACAGAGATATCAGTAAAATTAGAAAATACAATTACCTATCACACCACAAGAGGAATTTTTGAGAAACGGACGTAACAAACAAAAACTAATTGAAGTATTGAAACCATTCCTTGAAAAATAAGGGATTGAAGTTGTTCAAGCTGAAAGGGATGCATATTATTTGATCGTTAGAACTACAGTGCAACTGTCGAATAGTGGGAAAAGTGTTACCGTCGTCGCTGCGGATACTAATATCGCTACTCTTCTAATCCATCACTCGGCAAAGGATAATATGTTTTTGCTTCGCCCTGGAAAAGCTGCAAAAGCTGACAAGGTTACAAATATAAACAATCTTCAGATAAAATTAGGCCATTTAAAACAATCCATTCTATTTTTACACGCTGTGTCGGGTTGTGATACGACTGCTTTTCTTTTTAAAAAACAGCAAGAAGTATTATATGCAAGTGATGAAAAAAGATATTGCCTTATGCGACGACCTTAGTATTTTTGGATCCCAACCCTGATAGACAAAACCTAATTGATATTGGTCTAAAGTTCATTACAAAACCATACCAACCGGTGAAAAATACTCAGGAGATTGACGACTTGCGATTCACTTTATACAGTGAGCACCAAACATATGGAACATATCAAATAAAACCGAAATGAATGTTTTTTTCTAAAAATCTCGAAACACGTCGATTTCCTTTTTTAAAAATACACATTTGAATGTCAAAATAATTTTCCGGCCTTCATTTGTTTGTAAGTGATGACGTCATGAGTATTTTTTTTAAATGTCAACCCCCATTTTTTTTTCGCGTTTTTGATACATCTTTTAATTGCTTAAATGACAGTATAAAAATGTTGATACCTTACATAAGAAAATTTTCGAGAAATAAATTATTTAATGTTTTATAAACACATTCTTAACAAATGCTAAACATGGTTTAATGGTATTAGTATTGATAAAAGAGAATCAAAGGTACCAAGAAACAAATGCCCATAGTCTAAACAAATGCCCAATTGTCAAATATTCATAAATGTTAATTGTCGTTTACCTGTAATAACTAACATCAGCTTCATAAATCTGATATGGCTCATTTAACAATTACAAGTAAACGACAATTAACATTTCTGAATATTTGACAACTTGTAGGCACTTGTTTAGATTACGGGCATTTGTTTCTTGGTACCTTTGACTCTCTTTTATCAATACTAATACCATTAAACCATGTTTAACATTTGTTAAGAATGTGTTTATCGGTGTTTATTAAACATTAAATAATTTATTTCTCGAAAATTTTCTTATGTAAGGTATCAACATTTTTATACTGTCATTTAAGCAATTAAAAGATGTATCAAAAACGCGTAAAAAAATTGAGGGTTGACATTTAAAAAAAATACTGATGACGTCATCACTTACAAACAAATGAAGGCCGGAAAATTATTTTGACATTCAAATGTGTATTTTTAAAAAAGAAAATTGGCGTGTTTCGGGATTTTTAGAAAAAAACATTCATTTCGGTTTTATTTGATATGTTCCATATGTTTGGTGCTCACTGTATAACAGAATTACTTCACGACAGGGATTGTCTCTCAACTTATTTGGTTAACTTCACTAAATATCAAAGTAAAACATCCTAAAATAACTTTTTAGATGTAGTTTTTTAAGCTCTTTAAAAAAGGTCTCTTTACATTTTTTCGAAAAATCTATAGTTTCCAACATATTTGCAAAAAACTGAAAAAAACAAAATGGCGGCCATAGTTTTCCAACTTGCCATATCCGAATCTCATGGGACTTCTAGGAGGTTACTCAGGACATATTTCCCTATACATTTCCACTGAGAATGGCTTGTAAAAAATTTTTTCCACCTCAAATGCTAATTTTCTTGCACTAAGTAGCCAACTCCCAACCTCTGTTTTTTTATTGGTGTTCTAGGTACGACCAAGAAAGTTTTTTAATCAGGCTTATTAATATTCTTTCGGATGCCTAATCACACTATTAGTTCCAGGCAATATAAATTATAATACATATAGAATATGGTTATTTTCTAACAGATACGAGCAAGGAACTTTTCAAGGAATAAACACACGACGCTACTTTGCCATTTGTTCATTGACATAACAGTCTTTTGTTTATTGCCAACTTAATAAAATTTCAAAATTTCGAAAATTGTTTACTGGTTTTCTATTATTTAAGAGGAATGGTTGTCAGTTGTGAATAAAATAGTATGCAAACCCATGCAAACCTTGATGGAAGGTGCTTCATAATACCTCGGTTTATTGCTAACCGCGGCGCTGCGCGCCTTTGTCAACTATAATGAAGCACCTTCCACCTTGGTATGTAATGTAACTATTTCACATGAATGTCGAGTAATTCAATTAAATTTTTGTATTTTCAGATAAACGGTATTTTAAATGACTATTAAATTAATATTTAATTCTCTTTAGCGATGTCGATAGGAAAGCCTATAGTACACAATTTCTCTTATAATTTGAAACACATCGACCATACCTGATACCTTAAACACTTAAACGATTTGCTGAGAGAACGAGGACAAAATGAAGAACAAACTGGAAAATCTCCCCTACTCGTGAAAGTATTAACCATTGTTTCCAGCACACAAATCTCAACTTAATATTTGAAGCACTTATAAGCTACACACAAATGAAATGTTATGCGAAAGTTAGACGGCTGAATCGATAACACTCCTACTGTTTGTTCATCTACATAGCAATGTTCAACTCAACTTTTAATTTTACTTAGCGGCACTCGCCGCCCCAGCAATTTTAAAAGCTTTAAATTGTAATAAATGTGAAGATTGTATGGGAAGAATGAAAATGAATCTAGGCTTCACAGATTCTTTTCATTAAAGCACTCGTCTATATAACTCAATCCGCACACATAAAACCTAGAAACTATTTTTCAATAAAAGCTTTACTCGCAGGAGACGATTTAATATTCCGGGTGCGTCTTGATTTATGGAAGCAATTCATATGTCTTCATGTTACGGATGTTTACACCTGGCGCTCATAAGATGTCAGGCTCTTATCCTAGTATTTATCTCCATCTTTTAAAATTCGCTATGCTTCACTTGTGTTGAGAAGAAATCCCAGATGCTTGTAATCAGAATTGACTATCGTGTAAACTTGTATTTCTTAGAAAGAGGCAGAAATATATGAGTGCGAGACTCAGAATGTGCTTGGTCTATATGTTACAGAAAATGCACTATCCACATATCAAAATTTTGTCGAATACTGTTTTTTAACTTTCAGTTAAAGATTAAAATTTTGGATACCTTTAAAATATTACATTTGTTTATGAATTATGTCATTATTTTCTGTAAAACCGTTTTATTGCAGAAAGTATGAATTTTAAGTATTTATTTCAATTCCAATTGTTTAACTTCATGTAAAATACTAATTGCCTACATTTAAACCTCGTCTGCGTAGTAACACCTGAACAATCTGAAAATAGTTACTTTCGTACCGCACTACCACTTACAGAAAAAAGTGGAGGTGCAAACCTCCAAACTTTCCCATACTAAAAATACACATTTCGTTTTTAGTATTCACAGTATAGTTCGCAAGGCAAATCCTGGAAATCATTTGAATGCGTAATGAGAAAAACGAGACTATACGGGTTCGATATGTACAGAAGAAAGACACGCATCTACATCTATCTGTAGTAACCGGCTTGAAATTACAACTGGCGAGCGGACGATCGCTACCGATCGACACGCACGATCCGTTTCTATCAGAGTCCAGCCTAAATCTTCAAAGTTTACACAACGCGGTTAAAATTAACGAAATCCTTATCAACCGCACATTTTAGCTATATGAAAACCTTCTATGTGATAGACAAATAAATTTTGCATTCAATTATATAATAATATACAGGGTGTTTCATTTAAAATAACAAAGTTGCTTATTGTACTGTGAAAATTAAACACCCTGTATACGTGATGTACATTTACGAATATGCAGAATTGTATACTGACTAACTTTTATATTTAAAGTTCTTTCATATTTAGACTAATAAAGGCGCTAATGAGCATCAATTTCCGATTTTCAAAACCTCATAGAGGGCGCCACAGTGAAATTCTGGCATTCATCAAAAAACAAAAATGTGGCTAATACCAAGCTGCATAAGTATAGAAAATTTAAACAAAATCCCGTTTCCAGATTTTTTTAATCTTTTTTCAAAAATTTCAAAATTTTTGGAAGAGCGCCGCTGCCGTTGCGACCGTTTTTTGATTTACGAAATCTTTTTTCAATATATAGTAGGTACCTACCGTCAAAGGGCTTTCAAACAAGTTGTTGCTGAACCTGACCAGATAACTGGTTTTTGAGTTGTGGGGCGTTAAAATCAAAATCAATTAGGGCAAAATTCTGCTTCTGAAAAAAAGCTACCAAGAAAACATGTCTTACTTCCATTTCCGGTTTCGGATTTGTTTGAAAACCTTATTTTGTCGATGAATTATCGATATACCTTCATTTCAAATTTCATCAAAATCGGTTCACTAGTTTTTGCGTTAGAGGCGTTACATACACACACCCCCACAGACACACATTTTTTCTAAACCACTTTTTGGGTTCCTGGAGATCAAAAACACGTATTTTCGCGAAAATCTCAATTTATAAAATTTTCATGATATTAATACTTGCACATAAACAGTGTGAAGCTATGGAGCAGGTAATTAATTTAATACCGAAATGTACGAAATACTAATGTTAACCTAATAGTTAACCAAACAACAAGGTTTAATTTGAGTCACAGCCATACCATTGAACAATGAACATTTCAGAATTCTCATAGACAAACTAATTCAATCAATTGATTGAATTGATTGAAATGGATAATTATCTACAATCTACATACTACTTGTTCTTCTGTTACTTCCAAAATAGTTTGATTCAGCTATGTAGTAATAAAATAGCCAAACGTGTTTGGAAAATATTTTGGAAACGCCGCTGTTATGAACCATAGCCTACTATGAACACATTAATCATTGGATAAACAATGTTTGTAAATATTCTAAATTGAGCGTAATGCAGTATCCAATCGCTTATTTGTACCTATATCAAAAATTCAGAGGAAATTTTGCTCCTGAGGCTATTTGAATCAAAAATTCCCTCATATTGAATATAAAAAATCCAATTGTTCGTTACACCTGAAATATGCTAATATCTGTTTGGACGTTAGTTAAAAAATACATCTGGTAAATCGTGTAAAGAGCGATTGAATTCGAAAATGCAGGGAAAATTGATGATGACCGCTATTATACGCATGTTACGAAAGGAATGTGCCAAACTTCAAGGGTGCATTCCTCTAGTTATCTCAAGCACATCATATCAACATAGGTTCTATCCGGAATAGGTAATTATAGTAAAAAAATATATTATTAAAAGTGCTATAACTTACAAGTATATGGTATACTGACTATATTATTGCAAACACGAATAATTTTAAAATTATCACGTGCCTGCAAACACGTGCTGACGTCACTAGCCTATCTATCAGAACGCTCCATATCAACAAGAACAAACTTATACAAGCGACAATGTAGCTTAGGTATAATTAAAAATTTAGCAAAAGAAAATTCTCAACACCATTTCCACACAATTTTATCGTAAATTGCTTTTGAAACATTTTAATTACAATATGCTCAGAAGTAAATGTCCATGACACCAAAATAATAAAATTAAAAGCAAATAAATTCTCAGTCTCTGAGAATAGGATCTCTAGCTGTTCGAATTTAATCGTTGTATGCTGTTTATTATTCCCAATTTATTGTCTGGCAATGCAGTTTTTAGACCCTATCGATCAACGATGCGAAAATCTGTTACAAAACTTTTCCTAAATAATGATCGTCATAAAAGAAAATAGTCTGGAAAGTCGACACCAATTTGATAACTTTCCTGATTGTCTGACAACATCCATATAGCTACAAATGAGGAAAAAATCACGCATATTACTTTTCGCTGTTGCCGCCTGTATAGCGGTATTGTTTCTATCACTCACTGTTTTCTTTAAAATACTTCAAACGGGATACCAGCGAATTATTGGCAACCCGCCCCAGCATTATTACACAATAAAACGTGAGTTCACGTCTTTCATACAACGTATAATATAAACTTTGTCAATCATGGAGATCTCTCTTCGTATTTTCCACACTTCCAAAATGTTTTTATACATCTCCAGTTGGATTCGTTAAATCGGGTGATCTATTTGTTTTTGTTGTCACCCTTTTTGATTATATTGTTTCATTGCAGTTCGGTTTAGTAACCCTTATTCTTCAGTTATATTCTTCTCGGTCTCATTTTAAGTTTTTATGAATGGTTGAACGTTAAGTAAATTTTATTATGGACAACTTACCTTTTGGGCGAAGTTTTATTAATTATAATAACAGCTTTCTAAAAATTTCTTACTTTTTTTCGACGTCTCCTTCGAGTTTAAATTGTTTCGTCTGAACTTCAAAGCGCCAACTTTTCTCCCCGCTTTTATATCCACCTCTTTTAGTGAGTATAAAAACTCCCATTTCGTTTTAATTTTACCGACCGTTTATTCTTATTACGTTCCAAATTGATGTCATTTTCTAGAGGGTCACTTCTCAAATCGTAAGAGCTTGTCCGAGGGTCCAGCTAATGTAACCGCATAGTGTCATCACTCACCGCTCCTCTTTCTATTTTCCGTTCGCATTTCTTTTAATTTTTTGCTACGTAATCAGTTTCTCTTTCTGCTAACAGAGCTTTATTTCTAGCATTTTGGACAAAAGTCGAGAGCCGCAGGGTTACAGTTCAACTAACAACAGGAACTGGCTGCAATTTCCAGACAGGATCTCCGTACATTACTTCCATTTAAATTGATCGCTCGTCCACTGTATGGTTCATGAGAATCGAATACTACTTGTATTCACATTTTCGCGCTTGTGACCAACACATTAGTTGATGTATATGAAAATCTAATGTTTGAGGTAGAATCTGCTATTTTTAATTGTCGTTTATACCATGTGTTCAAAAAGTCATTAGATAAGGCCATGAAAAATAAAATGACATTGCCTGTATTTTTCATGGCCAACCCTTATGTAAGTACTTTTTGAACCATGGTAGGTACTATATTTTCAACATGCAGGATTACAAATATACAAACATACGTATGTACCATTTATACTTATTCTTGATGATAATAGAAGTTGATTAAGGAAATTGAACCACATAATAACAATAACTCTTAAAGACAGCAGGGAGTCCGTTTTCTTTTGTATTCAGAAGAGCTTGGGACACGAGTGGGACAGTTGAGATTATATCTCTTCAGTTCGGGACTGCGTGGCAGTTTCTTAGTCATCCAGATATTGATTACCAATTGAAAATTCCATCAGTACTTTTTAAGAATTTATCAATTAATAAATCTTTTTATTTAACTTTGATATTTCAGCAGAACTGGAATGCTGTATATTTCGTTCCAAAACAAAAACCTTGTAAAGGCTGTTGTCTATCGATTAGTACCTAATAGTTATTTATGTATCAAGGGCGTAACCCAGGCGTTTTTGGCCCGCGGCGTGAAAATTTTAGCCCGACGTGCGAAGCACGGAGGGCTATAACACGCCGAGGGCCAAAGACGTCGGTTACGCCTGAGGTGCATACAAAACTTTATGTAAGATCGAAATTTTAAAAACCGTAAAAATATAGTTTATATTGACAATGACTGTATTTAAACAAAAAATGAAAAGCGCTCCTTTGAAATCGATTTATCATTGACCAAATAAAACTGCGTAACCACAGCAACAAGTATAAACAAAAACAAATTATTTGCAAAAAAATTAGTAAAGTAATTTAAGTATTTGTCACTATTTGTTTGCAAAAGTATGTCTAAAGAAGAAGATTTCTCGTGCATTGTGCCAGATTTTGATGAAGCAGCAAAGAACATTACTTTGAATCTGTTACCGCCAAAATCCAAAGCTATATATGAGAAAACATATAATGATTTTTTAAAGTGGTGTGCAGTTAATAAGGTAAAAACCATTACTGAAAACGTTTTACTGGTATATTTTGATGAACAAAGTAAAATTTACAAACCAACCTCGCTTTGGTCGCGTTACTCAATGATCAAAGCAAATTTGGCAGCTAAGGAAAACATTGATGTCAGTCAATTCAAGCGATTGTTCGCCTTTCTGAAAAGGCAAAGCGAGGGGTACGAACCCAAAAAATCAAAAATACTCAACAGGGAACAGATCACAAAATTTTTCTTGGAAGCCCCAGATGATACATTTCTAATGATGAAGGTGAGAAAATCACTAATTCGAAATATAATTATACTCATTGAGTTTCTACAATATTGTAGGTGGCAATAATCATGGGCATCGCTGGGGCATGTCGTAGAAACGAATTAGCCCAATTAACTCTAGACGATATTGAGGATGTAGGGTCTGCACTAATTGTAAAAATCAATAATACAAAGAACAAAATAAACAGAACATTTACAGTCGTTAACAACGAAGAACTAGCACTGAATTTTCTACAAATATTTCGAAAATACGTGTTTTTACGGCCATCACACACGGAGCATCGACGACTCTTTGTGTATTACAAAAATGGCAAGTGTACATCGCAGGTTGTAGGAAAAAATACACTGGGACAAGTGCCGCAAAGAGTAGCCAAATTTTTGAATATGCCGGATGCAGGTGCCTATACAGGACACTGCTTTCGACGTTCCTCCGCTACTCTTTTAGCTGATGGGGGCGCAGACTTGATCAGTATCAAACGTCATGGTGGCTGGAAGTCCTCGGCGGTGGCCGAGACTTATATTGAGGATTCATTGCAAAATAAAATGAAAATTGCACAAAAGGTTATGGTAGGCGAAGGTCTTCATGTACCCTCAACAAGTAATGCTGTCAGTAATGAAAACGTTCGCAATCCCTCTGTGATAAACACCATTCTTTCTACGTTAGAGAATGATGGTATTAATGAAAGCGTTATCAGTGAATCTTTGATAAACACCATTCCTTCCGCATTTAATATAAGTAATTGTAATAACTGTACTGATAGATATAAATGTTCATATTAACAAATAACTGTGTTACTACTTGTATTCCAAACAAAAATAAAATTATTCCTTAATTAGAAAAGTGCAATCAGCGGGCCAAAAACATAATTACGGCCCGAGGGCCAAAAAGACTAGGTTTACGCCTGAAAATTAGGTCTAAAAAACAGTTGTTATTGATCGATCGTACATAAATACGTTTACAGAAAAATTCCTGAAGAATCGGAAAGTGCGTAAAGAACTACAAAATCCAATTTTAGATTTCGACAGTGACAGAGGTTTGAAAATACCAGATACTTTCAGCAAAATACTTAGATCACATTGATGGTAAAGAAAGAATATAATATAATAATAATTACGTTACTAAATTGTGGCGCCCAGAAAAAACAGACTAGCTTTTAAACCGTTAGAAAATAATAGCTAGAAAGGAAAATTTCATTATAGATACATTCAAAATTTACATCTCGATTAAAATAACAACCAACAAACATCACAAAATATTTGCTTTGGGTTAGTCATCATAATTTTTCAATGTAAAAACTCTTTCAAAACAAATGTAACAACAATTAATAAAACCCACTAATAAAATCAATAGCACCTCTTGTTTAGAATCTCATGGTAATATTTTTGTTACAATTTCATTATCGCCAGGCTTCATAATACATCAACTAGACAAAATCTTGTTGGGAATGTGATGTGTTAAAGCAAACAGAGCTTCTACATCGATTTAATGAAAATATGGATCGCATGTGTTCCTGCGGCTCCTCTATCAAATTATTGACTAATAGCGGTACTGAACAGTTTTAATATAGCAGATGCGTTGAATTCCGTGCACAGATTTATGAAGGTTTCAATTAATGGATAGCTTAGAACAGATTTGAGGAGGTGTATCTCACCTCTTCTCTTTTCACGCCGGTGTTCTACGCTATACAGGATGTACCTAAACTGTGTATACAAACTGAAACTAAATATTCTTCAGGCAAAATTATGGCGATTTAACCTAACTTACTTATATCTAAAAGGCTTCGTTAAGGCTCTACAGAGCGTCAAAGATGTTTTTAAAAAATTACTATTTTTCAAGATAACAAAAGAATACTTTTAGCGATAGGGGTGGAATTTAGGATATGAATCTGTACTTGCAAAAGTAAGCAAGTACGTGAGTATTTTTGTTGCATTAAATTTGCCCATTCGAACAGTTTTTGTTTTGTTGTATCTTTAGAACGCCACCAACTAACTTCTTCGGGCTGCAGGTCATGACGTACACCAAATCAAAATTATTTTTTATTATTATTTTTTCTGCCTAAACTATTGCAAATATCGTAATCCAATGCTGTAGGCGATTGAATAACAGCCATAATACATGCGAGTAAATTACTATACAGGGTGTGTACAAATTCGCGTGCAAGCTTCACGTAGCGTTGTTCCTCGAACAAAAATAAGACAAAAATCTTATTACAAAAAACCTATAAAGGCTTGTTGAACATGCACGAAATCTTCAAAGTTCAAAATTGGTTACAGTAAAGAGAACTGCTTTTTCTAAATCAAGTTACTTGATGCATCCATTAAATGATAACCATTAATTTATTATCAATTATCATTTAAAGTAAAAAGAAACTAATAATTTTCATAATTTTAAATCACTAATTTTTCTAAACGTTTTTACTTGCTCAAAAAAATGCATTTGACAACATTGAAAATTAATAATGATAGATTTTAGAGTGCTTTGATGCAATGTCAGATAATAAATTCGTCTAGAGAAGATGAGTTGCTTGATATTTGTGGTTATAAAATACAAGGTTGCCAAGTTCACATTTCTTAAATTGTTATGCTGAAAAATAACCGTGCGTCTACGAACTTTTTTGCAAAGGAATTTTTGTCTTAATTTTGTTCGAGGAACAACGCCACGTGAAACTTGCACGCGAATTTTTACACACCCTGTATATTTTGTCCACGACTATTATGTATTAGTAAGAACAATAAATTTGTATAACAATTTATATGATTACCTAGCCAAAAATATTTTTTAAAAATCCCATCAAATAAGTGTTTTGAATTTCAAGACAGCATTTTTGCATGTCAAATGTTTAAAGAGTAAAGACTCTAAAATATAATTAAATGTAGTATAAATGTATATAAAAAACTAACAAATTTCTTATTGTTTCAGGTAAACCATTGTAGCAATCTCAAATTAGAAAGTGGGCAGAATCTATAACCATGGATTGTAAGTTACGTTTTATACTTGACCATAAAAAAGTTATGATTGATTGATAAACATAAATCATTATAACAGTAACTACAGCAGTAATTTCCAATTGTATAAAAAAATTTATAATTATTGTTAATCATTTCCAATAATTTTGGGGATCGTAGTAACATTTTATTGTTTCTTTAACCGTATAGAAAATCGCTTCTAAGGCCCAGTTGTATAAAAGGATGGGGAGTTAAACTACGTCGATACAACTGGCCCTTAAATGTTTGACTGCCAGTTCAGCTGAACCACGATCAATTGTCATGGATACGATTATTCTAAAGAATCATACATTCATACCCATACAATTGATTGTGGTGCAACTGAACTGAGAGTCGAATCTTTTAAACAACTGGGCCGGGCCTTAGTATAATACTCTAATAAAATAGAGTCAGGTCTCCTTGACTGGGTAAACAAGTAGGTACTACTACACGAAAATTGAAAACTCAAATTATAATTGAATTAGTTTTAGATGACAACTTCCTAAGAGTGATAAAATATGACTGGCAACAAAAAGTTCCTGTACATTGAAATTTCCGTTAGCGCAAATCCCATCAAAGATACTCCTTTAATATGCAAAAACGTATATTTTAATAATCTTTACCCGAAAAGTATGTTGATACCGACAATAATAAAAATCAAATAATTTCCAATCACGAAACTCGAGTAATATTCTTCTTTAGTAGGTACATTCTAAATTATTAACGAATGCATTATTAGTGGGATTTTGAATTAGCTTTGTATTAAAGAGACTTGTTAAGTTAAAAATTTCCTTGACGAGTTTTTATTAGGCATTGTCTGATATAATTTTGAAGCTATTTTTTTACCAGACTGAAACTTTTTTCAAACGAGCTTCTTGTAAGATGATATTCTATACAGTAGGGGTTACTGTTAGCGGGATTTTATGCTGGGGATTTGTTAGTTGACAGTTGGTTAGCAGGATTTTGCCCGGAGGGTCTTTGATAGACGGCATTATTTTGAAGGGCTATTCATCTAACACTGCGTTAAAAGTTTAGAAATGAATAAAAATATTGTTTAAAGATGTACAATATATTTGATAAAATAACTTCTCGCTTTGTCATATTAAGAATTCTACTCATAACGCCACCATCGTGAATGGCAGCTTGTTTATTGAAATATTACTTAATTGAGGGGTCGCCGTATTTCATCGGACGTGATGTTTGCAACTGCTGAGTGCATTGTCAAGCATCACAAAGCGACTAGGTTCAAATCTAACAGGCGGTATTTTTCTGAGAAAGTAGGTAGGTACCTAAGTTAAATCCGCTATAACCGTGGGTGTGTGTGCTGTGCATGTTGCTTGGGGGGGGGGGGTATTTCTCTGGTTGTTGGTGTTCCCTGTAGGTCTACAAAAATAAAGTTAATTGATATGTTGTCAATAATTATATATCAATTTAGCAAGCAGGTTTTTTTATTGCACATGCGCTACGAGCAGGGGCGGATCTATATATGGACTTTTGGGCTGCAGCCCAGAGCCCCATGTATATAAAGGGCCCCCAGCGGCCCCAGCCCCCTTTGAAGACAACAGACAATATTGCGAATTTATATAAAAGAGTTTTTTGACAAAATGCACTTAATTTGATTAATTAGATAGCCCCCCAAATAGTGTTAGCCCAGGGCCCCACAAATTCACGGTCCGCCCCTGGCTACGAGGGAGGCCACTATTAAGGTGATTATAATAATATGTCCTCTCATCTAACACTTAATTCAAGATGAAAGGCGTATGGATTAATCCACCGTAGCTTGTAATCTCTCGACTCCACAGCTGTGCTACGCCCAAGCCAAATCTCTAGTCTACCTCTAACTCTGCTAATTTAAAATATTAATGAAATTTTAGTCAAAAACGACGTTAAATTAAATTCATATAAAAACAGTTTCATCTTTGTTTTGCTATTAGTGCGATCGTGCAAAAAACGTTATAAGCATGTCGAACGTTAAGGGTTACCGGTCTCCGACAATAATTGGGGTCGTCGCTTCGCTCCATCCCAAGCAATTGTCGTCGATCGGTAAACATCCCTATACTATTATAGTTGCATTTACATGCATTCATAAACAGTTTTATGTACGACTGCATTATAAAGTACTGTTTATGACATAGTGTTGCGGTCATAAAGTAGCTCTTTATAGGACTAGTAAAATAAAGTTACTTTATAACTAACTAGTAAAATAAAGTGACTTTATAACTAACTAGTAAAATAAAGTGACTTTATTTTACTAGTACCATAAAGTAAATAGCTTCGCTATAGAGATACAGTGTGCCTATGATCTTGGCTGTCGATAAAAAATAGGGATGGATGCGCTCACCAGGGCGGCAGATAAATCAAATTACATTCATCAAACTGTACCCTCCATGTAACAGTTATTGCACCATTACCACTTGCTGACTGGTTAACTGTAATATCGCGCGCAGGTTTCGGCCGTGTGACCATATATAGACAAAAATTACTAAAAATTTCAATTTTTTTTTAATACCAACTGAAAGCAACAGGTGGTGGATCTTTAAAAAAAAACGGACTTTACTAACTATTTGATAAACAAGTAGCTAAGCACACTATGACATCCAGTTTTCCAATGGCAACTATATATTACAAGCCAAATTTTCGTCTGTCAAGAATAGATAAAGTCCGTTTTTTTTAAAGATCCACCACCTGTTGATTTCAGTTGGTATAATAAAAAAATTGAAATTTTTAGTAATTTTTGTCAATATATGGTAACATTGATTCAAAGATCAATCAAAATGTTCTGTCAATTTATGCGTGCGCATCACTACATTTCAAATTTAAATTATTTAAAATGTTAATTAAAACATAAAGAAGACTAGGTACTCTAATATAAGATTTATTTTTATTGATGAAACCCCGATTTACAAAAACGATTCTGCTTCTAAATCTTGGACTATTGACAACCTTCCCAAGAAAGATTAGAAATTAAGGAAAGCAGGTTTACAGTGCTCCATCCTGGGTGTGTAGAGGTTTCTTAGATGGATGTAGTTTGCTTTTAAGACCCAGAAACAATGATCGGGATTATCACAAAACGATGAATAGTCAGCTATTTAAAGAGTGGATTAATTAATTAATTCCAGCTCTACCATCTGATGGTTTTAAAACTGTTATTATTTTTGACAATGCCCCATGTCATTCTGTCCATTTGGAGACACCTCCAATACATTATTCCAACAAAACTACAATGGGAAATTATTTAATAAACTGTAACGTTCCATTTTAACTTACATGTACAAAAGTTCAATTATGGCAGCTGATAAATAATTTAGGACAAATGGACAACTTTATGTTCAAAATATACCGCCAATCGTAATATATCAAGGTGAAGATTCGGATACAGATTCAATTTTGAACCATATCTTTCATATAATGATTCAGAATTTGAATCGCCTGAATCTGATTCTGAAAATAATCCCAATTATTCTAATGCCTGAATACATTTTTTCTATTCTTACCTCGAATTATTTATAAGTATATTAATTATTATAAAACTATAATAGGTAGGTACTTCTTATTAAATCGAGCAAATTTACATAAAGTCAGCATATATCCACATGAATCAACAATATTTAACAAAATATATGAAAATACTTCTTGTGAAAAGCACTTGTCAAAATTAACCATTAAATTTAATAGTTCTAACCCTACTTTAAAAATTACTAAAAAATTTCACCAGCAACGTTGCCAAACATACTTTCGAGAGAAATTGCAAGGTTGGTGGATCTTTAAAAAAAAAACAGACTTTATAAAATTTATAAACTGAATTTTTTTCGATAATGAACCAATTTTAGCAGTGGAACATAAAGCTTTGTATGCAACTCGTAGTCTCGTACATAATCTGACTTTATTGACTCGTCCAATTTATTAGCCTCGCTCGCAGGCGCAGGCTCACTCATCTATTAACCCTAGCTACCCACCTGGGGTATTTTTTGACCCCACGCGCTGGAAAATTGTTTTATTTTATGTTTATTGTTGTTCTTTTGCCTCGTAACGTTAGATATGCTTCAATCGAAGTTCATAGTATTAGATCCGACTGTTATTTGTTACTATGGTGTTGTAGAAAAATAGTTATTTTGCAAAATATACACTTGGGGTCTATTTTGAGCATCCAAAAAATAAACGGGGAAGGTGCAATCTTTGTCCACGACGATTAGATAAAAAAACAAATATTTTATGTGATATGTGCAGTTCGTTTGTATGTAAGGAACATATTGAAACTCGCACATTGTGTTTGAAATGTTCAGGATTAACGTCCAACGATAGTGATTCAGAATAAGATGTACAATGTAGTATTTAATTTGTTAACTCGTTTTTCCCACACTTTGTGCTTTCTTAAGTGTTTATATGCTAATGTAATTTACAGTAAATATCTTCCAGTATTAAAAATACCATTTCTTTTAACGAATTGGGTAATTTCAGCATGGGGTCAAATACGACCCCAAGTGGGTAATATGAAATTTTAAAGCAGGTGGGCAGCGAGGGTTAAATAGACTCGCCAAATAAAGTCTTAGATTATGTACTTATTACATAAATAGCTATTATAGTACCTACTTTTATTTTTTCCCTGGATACTACTTGTTAAATTGTGTTCGAACGAAAACATATAGCACATATTACATGATATTTTAGACATAGGCAGTAAGTTTTTTGAGGGGGGAAACATGAAAGTTTAACTGAGTTTAACCTCAAAATAAAACATTCCTGACAATTGAAAATTTAAATTCATCAGTAGGCAGGGGCAAGAGTGCTTAGCAGTGTATAATGGGTTGCCTATATTCCCATGCTAAAGTGGGTACACCAATTAACTTGCAACATGCCTATATTGCATAATAAATGGACTTCACTGTATTATAAAACTTTATGATTGTAAACCTCAAACGTGGAATTTTCGGTTCTCCCACAGCGAACATTTTAAATTTTGATTCAGTTAAATGTCCGCATAAAATATATATAAATGTATACTTTAATAAAATATAAATCTGAAAAACCAATAGCAACATTCATGTTGAATCTTATACTAAGAAAGATACAGTAAAAAGTTAAGTTAAAAACAATAAACAGCAGGCTGACCTTAGAAATTTGAAAAACTGTTCTTTACCCTAACAGATGTTGAAAGAAGTCAAAATCAAACAATTTCATAGAACAGCATAACACCCTATCGTAATATCGAAAGAAGGAAAGCAAGAAAACGCCATCTCATATTTCAAAAACTATCCACTACAACTGTCTTTTACAATCCAATCCCATTCATTATTCTAACTAAATATAAAAGTTTCTGAAATATGTTTTATGATTTTCCACATTGCTTAATTTTAATAGATCAACTTTTTATTGTGAAAACTGTTTGATACATTTCAATATTGGATATTCCAACCTACATTGTTTGAAACGACTTTCAATTCGTGTCTGTCATTTAAATGCGAATAAATGTTATCGAAAATACACTGAATGTATCGAAGATAATTCTTCGTCCGGGAGAATGAGCTTGCAGATACAGTCGAATGCGAACAAAAACGTGTTCAAATCGAAACAGTTCATTACTTTGCAACAACTGGTCCCATGGGAAATTATGCGGTATCAGCTCAATTTCCCTCCGAATTAAGCAGTGCTCATTATTAGTTTGTCATATTAAAATCGCTTACTTTGTTCACTTTAACATATTTTTACTTTTACAAGAATTTTCGTTATACAGAAGTGTTATTATTACAGATCTTATCTAAAAGCCCAGCTTTGAACAGCAAAACTGCTAGAACATATGTTATTGCTGTAGATTGTGGATTGTAATTCTTTCGGTCCTGGTTGGAAAAGTTGATTCTCAATACGCGTTTTAAGTTCCGAACGATGAGTTTTGCAATTCAGTATCGCTAGAACGATATAGTTATTACTATATTCACTAAAATAATTTTACTTCTCCTCTGTCAATGTAACATATTGTAGACATATATTAATCCATACTATTTTCTGTATACGCTGTATGTGCAAAGAAATAAATATACAAAACATCTTTTAGGTACCTAACCTCTATTTCTATCTGAATGTATGGTATGACAAATGGATATGTTTCTGTCGTGTTTATGAGTATTTTTATATATCATTTATGAGAAATGAGTTCTTTTTTCTCGCCTGTTACATCGGAGACTCTTATAAATCAGGAAAAGTGCAAGAAACTTTTTTATATCACTTGTATATGTTTGTGTATCTCAGTCCTTTCTTGTAAATGTTTATCGCGCCGAGGGGATTAATAATTTTGATACAAAACTTCTAACGCCTTTTATTACCATTGTGCGTGCCTACGCATTTAAATTTCATTAGAGATAAAGTCATCGCTGAAGTACATACACTTTATAACGTGCACAAAGAAACTAAACTTACAATTTAAAATAAGTTAAGGATTCTGTTTTGTACTAAATATAAGCTGTTTTCCACATTTACCTAAAATTTACACGGAACTGTTTTATAATCGAGATTAAATTAAAACGTTGAGATGCTCCATTCTTATATTCGTTCTAAACTTCCACTACTGAATATAATTTATTGTTTCTAGTGGTTCACTCTAATTGTGTCACATAATATATCTTTACGTATTACTCCAAAACTGTTCCATTTTATTTTAATAATACACAACCAAAATACAAAAACGTAATTAAATTTAAATTTATGAAAAGATGAAAAATCAAAATCCAATTACAAGATTTAAAATAATCGCAAGGAAATGACGAACGACAGGAAACTACGTAAAATTAAAAGAAAATATTAAAGTATGGTGGGTTGCTTTATTCTGTTTCAATTTCAAATGAACTTGCTGTTAATATTATAAAAAATAGTTTACGAAGAAGAAGAAAGTTCTAAATTTACAAATCATGTTGAAAAGGTTTTTGAAGTTTCACGCAGTCCCGATGAACTTTTACTTTCAATGGTTAGGTTTGCTTCCTGTTCCTACCCGGCAACCCTGCTAAATGGGACACAGCACCTCATTCATTTCAAGCAAGTACTAATTTAACGAGCCAGTAATTGAGAAAAATGAAGAAAATACAGGAACTAGTATGGTTGTAAAATACACAACTACGCGGCACAAGTACTAATGTACTATCTTAGACTTGTCTTCAGAATTGACTAATTGATAATAAAGTCGCGGTCTCGGTATAGGTATCTGTACAGTTTATTGTACTTTTGCCAACTGTGACCTATTGTAGGAATTTTCCGCATTTTTCCCCAAAACGGATCTACATTCTCCATCGACCACAACATCACGTCGTATTGACAAGAGTATCTAGGTACTACAAATTTTTATTTCCTATTCGAAAAGAAGGCGTGCTTAAGATTAATTTAAAATTTAGGCTAGCTTTGAACCTACGTTAGTAAACCGTTAGTTGTAGAACTATTTTGCAGTAATCATAAAGAAGGTGTAACTGCGAGCAACAATAAATCAATATTCCAAATTGTAGAATATTTAAGCTACATACCAAGCTCTTGCTACATACATTATAAAGCGAATTTAATTATGACGATGCGATCAAATGTTCAGGGGAAAATTATATAAACCATTCATAATATTATAGTAGCTAATGATTAGTTTTATTGAATAAAATAAAAATTCAACATAAAATAGTCTAGTATGGGAACTAAATTTCATTTTATTCTGAATTTTTAGTTGGAGAAACTAAATTACCGTAAACAATAACATTTCTCGCGATGAGCTACCACTCCTGAAAATTCTTAAATGAAAACTCTAAAGACAAACCATATGCTGGAACTTAACTGTGCTACCCACCCCAACAGGTGTGTAGCTTTTATTATAAGTATGCATGAGTGTTAACAAACGTCCTTATCGAATACTTTCGTCGGTCTAAAATCTAAACCAATTAACAATAAAAAATTAATGGATTATGTTTTCGCTTAAATAGGTCGTTAATACGCGCCTACAAGACAATGATAGTTTTTGTACGCGCAGTCTGTGTTTATTTAAACCCGGAACACTTTCATGATCGGCAATGTTATCCTAAAGTCCGGCGCGCGCCGTGACAGACGTCCTTCTTGGTAACGTCGCTTCTACAGCATCCCTCAGTATTTGTTCAACCACCGTTCGGAGTATCAAGTTAACGGTGGAAGAAAACGCGCATGTCACCATCATAGAATTCTATAGTGCGTATCATTATTGTTCTAAACAAATATTTATATTGTAATCAATACAATCATGTTACATATCAGCAATACAACACATGAATCTACCATTTTTTTACCTACATTCTATTTGAAAATTTTAATTTAAAACATGTTGTGTTGTAAACTAATATTAGGTTTTGTGTTCGTTGTAAATCTCACCTAATGTAGTTATACTGTTGTGCTAAACGTTACAACAATCAAGTTGAGTACAAGCATATATCGTAGTGAAAGGCCTTAAAGTAGCACTAAATCTCCAACACCCTTGTAAATTCTTCTGTGTTAGCGTTATTATGGATACGGTTCACTTAATATCACAGTGAGTAACATACGTCTTCTTTGTGAAAATGGGTTTCCACGACAAGAAACTTCGACGCCTTCGTCGTTTCCGGTTCTTCGGACGCGCCAAAGTTTACCTCATGGTTCGATGGCCTATGTTGGTATGATAATTTTGATAAAGTAAATTTAATAACTTCTGAGTTTTGATTTATAACCCAAATAACTTGCAAAGACCATACATGTAACTTAGTTACATTGGAATTTCTCAAGGAATTAAGAAGCATAAATTACAGACTCGACTAGAGCTTTACCGTTTCCCTTATAACTTTTGCAGCTTGACGCATTAATTTGCTTGCAAGAACTTCCAAGCTTATTTGCTGACTGCCGCCTATTTAAACTGAATTTTGTCCTGACATCATAACTTACATAAGATTTACTTTTTACCCCCCAATTTAAATAACTGTCATTAACGGAAATTGCTTCATGAATGGAATCCAAAGAATAGCGGTGTAAGATAATTAAAAATATTGGCCCTATGGCTCTAGTATTTATTTCTTTACAGTCCATTTAAAGTCGACTTTTAGATGATAATGAAATTGACCATTAATCCTTGAATTACGGTGATCCGATCCGTATCCTTGACTGCGCGTTTTATCTGTGATAACCAGTAAACAAACTATTTTCCTACAAAATATTGGTTTTCTTTATACATGCACCAGTGGAGTAACCAACAAATACCAGGTTCATATATCCCCGCATAAAACACTTAAATCTGAATCCAGAAACACCAATAGACCACGCAAAATTTAAAAATAAGCTTTAAAAGTCCGACAATGTAACCGCTGCTGCCCTACGCCAGTTCCAAGTAAACATAAATATGTTTACTACATTTACAATTCTATTACACTACAAGCCATTTAAATTTTGAATTCTTATGGCAAATAACAGAAGTTCTACCAATCTGGAACCACGGTCAACTTGATTAATATTGTTTATAAAATTTCATTACTAAAAACGTATATTTAATATTTAGGTACTAATAAAATTTTGAAAAAGATTACTAGAGATAGAAAGTTAAACACAACCAAAACAAAAGCTATATGATTATTAGCTCTTCTTATCCGAACCGAGAATGTAACAGATATTAAATATTTATAGGTGTAGTAGATAGATGACATTAAAATTTAAGACACGTGTTGACTTCATAGATAAAACTGTAGCAAAGAAAACTTTTTTATTGAAAATTAAATGTTGGGTCTAAATTAGTAGTTTATAAATCAATAATTGCCTTACATTTTGATTACTGTTCTACAATTTTATTTTTTTTCACTGATTCCGATTTAAAAAGCGAGCAATGCGAATAATTTTGCAATGAAATGAACATACTACCCGAATTTCTATAACACAATGATATCACTGTATTATTATATTTTGGTATATTAATTAATAGTCAAGTTAATAGTATTATTCGGGTGGCCTCTTAAGAGCGATTGCTAATGCAAAATGCTATCGAAAACCAAAAAATCCTGAGCTCACAAACATAATATGTTAGGACATTCAAACAGAAACTATGAATATTTCTAACTTTTTTAATCCAATGCGATCTGGTAAATCTTATACGGTGAAATTGCTTGTCATGTAGCTTATCATATGCAATTAATCTGTAAATATGTACCTAAATATACAGTCTTTCTACTGCTGCTATAGAAGCACGGCTGCGTTGATAACGTGCATTGACATTCCAGTGCACATAAGCAAGAATGTCATGATTATTGCAGTGCTACAGTTTTATGTAGGAATTTTTCCTACAATCGTTTAGGAATTCAACATTCCCGCACGCAAATTGACTGCACCGTGCGGGAATTGCCTTCAACAATGCATTGCTTTGCAACAGCAGAAAGTCGCTCGAGTTTCACTTGAGTCTCACAGTACAAATTTTGAAAAAAGAAATTCCATTAATATACACTATACGAGTGTAGGAAAAACGCTCATAACATTTGCGGGTAGAGCATTCCGAAACTGCTTCGCTGGTTTCAATAACCCCTACATTCATTTCGGAATCGCCGTCTTCCCGTACTTGTAATGAAGATAACTATTTGTTAATCAAAGCAATAATTCGTCGTCTGAGTTAAGGTCGATTCACACTGGATACAAGCAAGGCACACACCCCGGTCTCGGCTAATTATTTTTCACGAAACTATGGGAGGCCGTCTCGGCCAATATCGTTCGAAAAAATACCCACAAGCATCGTCACTTGCCGAGTTGCTAACCATACCCCGCATAGAGTTCATGAAAAATAATTTGCCGAGCACATGTCTTTCTTGTGCTATTATAGCAGTATAGTAAGAATCGAGCTTTAATCTGCTAGCCAGGTTGCACGATTTTGTTCGATACAATTCTGATACTTTTTTTGTGTTTTTAAGTCTTTGATAACATTTTGCATGGCAAATAGCCTCCAAATAGAACACTATATTAACGCCTTGTATACGGACAAGTACCATTTACTTTGTTAAATTCGTTTTCACTTACAAACAATATTAATAACATTTACACTATGAACTAAAGTGCTTGTCAGACTATATTGCCACACAAACTTGTATCTCAACCGTAAAAGATATCAAAAAATATTCAAATCAAAGATCATTCTTTTTAAAAGCCGTATTCAACGATACCAAACGTGACCTATTTTTATGTACTTTATAGCTCATTGCGTTTCAAAAAAAAACTAGGGTGGAACGGGAATCAGAATCACTCTTACAGCAGGAAAACACTAAAGTATTTAGGTAATGGTAATGCATAATATTTATACCTACTATACCAGCTATATCTAGTTCCTTTTAAAATTGTGCTCTTATTCCGAAGTAATATTTAATAAACTAACAAAACTAGGACATGTATGGTTAACATCAAAAAAATAACTGCTGAAGTTAATCAGTTTATCAGACAAAAACAAAATAGATAGAATAAAAAAATAGAGAGTTTAATTACTTCTACACCATTTCGTGAGATCTATTGCAGGTTGTTATTAAGTAATTACTAAATACTTATATGGTCAATAATTCTGCAAGAGTAAACTGATAAAGCCTTGTAGTTAGTAATTTAAAAGTCAAGAAATAGTATCTAGTACAAACATGTACACATGTAGCATATATTAACCACCTAATTTATTTTTTTTGTATACTTAATGGAAAAAACGTCTTTCGGTAAAGAAACGTGCTACTTGTCACTTTTCTTCATATAAACATTTTTCTACATAGCAACGACTTTATTGTTGCGATGTTTTGTTACCATGTTAACAATCTTTTTTGATTAAATTTTTAATTTATAAATTCCCATTAAGTACATGAAAAAATAGTACCTAGACATGTAGGTTCAGCACCTTAGAAAAGTGATTCTTTCATGCTCGTGTAAAACTAATCCTCTCACTCCGTTACGTTCCTTCGTGCATAAAGCATTTACAGTCGCTGGAAAATTCACTTTTCTTCACTTGTAGAACACTCTTATTACTATACCTTGACTCTTCAGATTGTAAGCCAAGTTCCCTCATGGGACAGGTACAGGGTGCGAATCTCGGTGCGAATGCTTTACTCTTCTACTTTTCAGAAATCTTTGAAATCAGACCTATGTACCATGCTATGTACATGGTATGTACCATAAAATTATATTTTTTCTATAGCAGATGTTAAAGTGTGCTTTGTTCGACTAAAAATAGTTGATCAAGTATTACTTTAACCGCAAGGGTAGATAAAGTAACACTTTAACCGCAAGGATAGATAAAGTACTTTAATTTTCTGGAAACTCCATGGAAACCGAATGGAAACCTTTGCTACTGAGATTTTCGGGTTTAATAGGTATAATCTAATTTTAAATTGTTTTTTTTTACAAATGTTTCTTATTTTTTTAACATCTGCTATAGAAAAAAATAGAATCTTATACACAACGATAAAATTTAATTATCGTCTTGTATAAAAAATAACTATTTTTCTATAGCAGATGTTAAAGTGTGCTTTGTTCGACTAAAAATAGTTGATCAAGTATTAGTTTAACCGCAAGGGTAGATAAAGTAACACTTTAACCGCAAGGATAGATAAAGTACTTTAATTTTCTGGAAACTCCATGGAAACCGAATGGAAACCTTTGCTACTGAGATTTTTGGGTTTAATATAATCTAATTTTAAATTGTTTTTTTTATAAAATTTTCTTATTTTTTTAACATCTGCTATAGAAAAAAATAGAATTTTATACACGACGATAAAATTTAATTATCGACTCGCGAAAATTAATTCACTCGCGATTTCATCGCTCGTGAATTAACACTTTCCGCTTGTCGATAAAATATAATTTTATCGTCTTGTATAAAAAATAACTATTATTTTATTAAACTCGTGCTTTGCTATTCTATTTTACTGCTTGTGATGTAGTTAAATAAATGCATATTAAATAAGAAATAGTTTGCTTCTTTTGGAAATCAGCTATTAATTCATATAAAATTGTTTTGTTAAAATGAAACATAAAAACTAGCATGCATAAAGAATGTAAAATCCAGTAATCAATAATCGTGCCTGGAACCACAGATTTTGATGGTTTTGTACCGCAGAGTCCCTGTCACTCGAGGAAACAAAGAAAGCAAATTTTCGTTGATATGTAAATCCTAAAACCGCAATAATAATTTAAAAATCGTCATATTTTACAATTTTAATCTGGTTATAAATAACGAAGATTAATATGGTATGTGTTATTTTTACTTTATTAACTTTATTATCACGACATTGTAGAAAAATGAGATATTTACTTAAATTGCCTATATGCTTATTGTCAGGAGAACACAATTTTTCATTTTAGTAACACTATTTATTGCTTATCATCTGTAAATATTGCTTGCTAAATCAATAACTAAACTATTAATTTTTTCTTCTACAAATGATACTTCGTAAAATGCTAATAAACAGGGTACAATATAGCATTCAAAAGAAATACTAACATTTCGTGTAACTTAAAAGTAATACAAGGCTTGATTAAGCCAATTTAATATTCATGAATTTTTTGTTTCCCTTGTTGTTTGCATTCCCTGTGAAATGCACTATAATATCAAGCAGCTGCGTCTTGGAAATTTTGTAGAAATATTTAGTAGTTGTATTATAATATAAAACAATGTCGGCATCTTGGAGTAAATTCAATTAAGACTACAAAGATTGTTATTATAGCTAAGATACTTGTTTACAATTTTTGTAAAACTTATAATATTTTGCTAAGGAGTTTTTGGGATTCTCCAATTTATACGGTATCCTGCTATTAACAATAGCAGACGAGAGCCTGTTAATACTTTTTGTATATTTAACCATTATGTTTTGAAGCTTTGTCATTAATAATAATAATAATGACAATTCAATCTCTTTCAACGAGGTTCTACAGTAACAACATAAAGGCAGTCATAAAATTTAAGATTAATGTTATGCATGATGTATTTATTTTTCACGTACAATTCGCTGGTTGCAAAACAGAAATCATTCTTGATTGAAAATAAATTAATCCTTTAAAGCTGAGGCGTATCTTCATTCTCAAGGGTAAAGTGACGCGCAATTTATTTGGATGTTTTGTTAAAAATATTTATGAAAATCAGGTAACTACTTAAGCGGAAAGTTATACTGGAATCCAAGATAAAAGAGGGAAATCATATACAAATGTATGATAATCTGATTTCATTTAGCCATAAAATATCTTTATTTCCTGTTCCATTTAAGGAACAATTTAAATTAAATTGTGTAAAATCGTCTTATCTAAAATGTTTGTAATATTCTGGCATTTTAGTCAATCTTCTTCAATTCCGTCTTTTTTCTCAGATGGGAGAATCCGAGTAAGATTCATGCTTCTACGGTTCTACACCATTAAAAGGAATTCAAAAGACGTACCATTTAAAACTCTGATTGTAGTCATTAATATTTTAGATCTGATTTATTCCGCATCTACTGCTAGTATTCTTATTATTACCTCTACGAAGTGCTTCTTGTGTTTCCTGCAGAACAGCCATATACATTCACGTACACGTACCTACACTTTCTTTATTTTCATTGTAAACTCCTTACTGTGTTTTAATGCAAATCGAACTAGGATTTGGGATTTGGACTAACCCTGGTTAGAAGTTCCTCTAGTTTATAGCAGCATTATTAGTGTTACTAATACATATCCAGGAAATCCCACTTACCTGCAACACGAAACTATTTGAATTCCATACTATTATTTTAAATTTATTGTAATTAGGTACCCGATTTAGAAAGGATGGCACATTTGGAGAAGCAACTCATACTTACAGTTAATTTTAATTTTAACATTTTTAGTAACACTTAGGCCCGGTTTATTCACCTACCAGTAAAGTCCCCAGTAGCTACTTGACAATTAACTTTATAGGTTACCCGGGTAACAGGACTAATAAACTACTTGTCACCTATAAATGCATTACTGGGCAGATTAACTTATAGGGTACTTTTTCTGCCAAGTAAAATTTAATGCTTAGTTAGTTGACAGTTGATAGTTTTCACTTTATCACATTACAAAACGTATAGCGCCATTTCCTTCTATTTACATGAAACATGACTATCTATTTAAAAACATTTGTTTCATACAAGTTGCTACTTATATGATAAAATTACTTGTCAGCAAGTGAAAAGACTGAAAATTTACTGGTAACCTATAAAGTTAATTGTCAAGTAGTTACTGGGGACTTTACTGGTAGGTGAATAAACCGGGCCTTAAATTGCTACAATTTGAATATTAAATTAAACTGCAATTTCATGTCTGTTCAGTTCTAGAGCTATTTCGGTTAAGTTGGATTATTTCCACCGTTTTATATCTCGATGTAACACATCTATCTCGGTGACATTTTCTGACACGTACAATTCTAATTTCATATCTGTATCTACTTTGTATGGATGCCCAGAAAAATGGCAATAATATGAAGTTCTATTAAAACTATTTAATGTTTACATTAATTTATTAAATATTTTTACATCAACAACTGTATATTTAATCTTAAAAACCAGGCATTATGACACGGATATGCATATTTTTCATAAAAAGCTTGAATTTTAATTAATTACAAAGAAACTAATAAATTTACAAATTTTACTTTCTTGTTACGTTATATCTATGATCTATACTTAAAGGTTGTTTATCTCATCAACAATATGTATTTCTTGATATTGGAGAGCTTGGTTGCTTGTAACAATTTTGGGTTGGTTTCTGAAAACCGAGCTGAAAACAAGATCTGTTTAATCTAATAACGTAATAACAGACGTCTATCAAGATGCAGATTCAGTTTCAGCTGCCACTGTTTCAATTTAATTTAATTTGATTTTATGAGTACCTATCGTTAAAGAGAAATGTTAACATAAATTTTTAATTTCTATTTGCGTTCAGTTAAGTACGGCTAAGTATAATCGAGAAAACCTTCCAAATAAAAATAATATAGTGTCTGATACAGCGCTTTTACTGTTATTTGAAACACCCTAAACTGAAATTGGAACAGAAAAAAGTCAACTCAAACAAAACCGCTATGCGTTTGATTAATAATGAATATAATATGTTCTGATGCGATAAAATTGGATATTGGATACAAATAGTATGTAGCATTCATTATAGCAGCTAAAGTGATGTTTCATGTTCAACACAATTAGGGTTGATTGAATTCCATTTTGCCCCTAGCAATCCGCTTTTAATTTACTAATATTTCAATAAATTATTAAATCATTAAGTTGTACTAATTTAAATTATACTTCTACTAAATAAAACATTAGGTACTTACTAATATAAAATTCATGTACATCATTAGCGTATAGTAAGTGATTTGTGACATGGGATACTCAAAAAGACATAAACTTTTATTATTGGTAGATATATTCAACACTGTTTCTTACACCCAAATTGTACTAGAACAGGTATAATATCAAATATTTTTTATTATAGGCAAAAGTATATGATATCTCAATAATATGAATTGTAGCGTGTAGATATGGGGATTGGGTAATAGAAAAGTCGCCTCCTGCCTGCCTGTTTCGGCCAGAGGCGGATTTAGGGGGGGGGCTATAGGGGCTATAGCCCAGGGCGGCAAAATCCAGGGACGGCAAATTTTTGGAAAAATACCAAAAGCACATGTGACAAGAAAACACTATTGAATAGCTGGCATCGCGTATCGTTGCACTTGCATCAGTTTCCGCTTTCAGTGTATGCAGTTTATGCAGCCTTGTCTATACTGTCGCCAGACCATAGAATTGGAGCTAACCAAACGATCAGATTTTGACGATATTATATATTCGTTTTCAAACTCTAATTCACGAAGGAAGTTCTTTTAAACATTTATATTAGTATTTTGAAAATTGTTGATAGCATATACCTATTCAATTTATAATTTTATTTTTTAATTTAAAAAATACATTATTAAGCGATTTACAAATTATTGTTTTATTTAAAAAAAAGGAGTGCGCAGGCGCGGAGCCACGGGGGGGCTATATGGGCTGTAGCCCCCCCCCCCCAGAAGGTTTGAAAATATTTTTTTTAATGAGATGAGTTTATATTTTGAGCAATTTTAAATACTTTGGTTTGTTACTCGATAATCCGGTTGACCTCAAACCTTAGGCTTGTACCTTGCAGTGTTGAATTCCCCCTTGGGGGAAAAGTAGTTTCCGAAGCCACGCCCCTTTTTTGAAAAAAATTTGGCCTGCGGCGCTGTTAAACTCAACACTACCCGCCTCATTCTACCTACCCACTGTTCTACGTTTTAGTTTTAAGATTAGTCCCCCCCCCCCAAAATCTTCCTAGATCCGCGCCTAGGAGTGCGTGTTGTTGGGTCAATGCAACATTTCATTTGCACCAGTTTGGGAAGGGGGCGGCAAGTTCCCGGTAGTCCCTAGGCGGCAGAAGTATAAATCCGCCACTGGTTTCGGCGTCGTTTTTATACTCAATTTATTTATCTTATGGCACTTTTTTCATTCTTAGACTAAATTATGAATATTGATGACTTAAATTTGTTGATAAATAAAACACTTGCAAAAAAACTATACGAAACACATTCAAGTGTATTTGCGACCTTTACGCGGCCTCCTACAGTCCTAATTCAACAAACCCACTCGTTCCGTAAAATAGCGCCGTCGTGACTTGTAGACTGTAGTTATGTGAATAATAACTATTTTTGCGCTACTGTGCTCTATTTCATTGTTTACCGCGGCTGTTTCCAAGACAGTAAGTTATGTCTACTAGTTGCTAAGGATAAAGTCGTCGGTAAAATACTTTGGGGTTCTAGAACGGTAAGTAAATTTACTCAAAACGAATGTGCCATGTAATTTGATAAATTAATGTCAGTCACAAATGTCAGTTTAGTTAAATAAAATGAATGCAATTTCCAATGTTAGTTAAAACAAATCCTGGAGCTTTTAATTTCTCATTTCTTGTAACAAAGTACGCCAGCAACGATTTTTCATCAATATTTGTACTTTTCTTGGTACACCAATTTTTAAAATGATTGTAGGTACCTTCGTAGCGTCTCTCTAGACTTATCAGGAATGAGAACCGAACACCCCACCTTCCAAGCTTCTTCTATTTCGTTTTCGGAATCATTTTCATTAATTTTTAGCACGGAACTCCAAATAATTTTCACAAAAAACTGCAATGGCGGTAACTGTTTACAGATTGCTATAGAAACGCAATATATCAATCGACAATACGGCAACGTGATGCGGAGACTGGCAATTATCGCATTTGAATCTGTATTAATTATTAATTTATTAAAATTTCTTTTTACCGGATTCAGTAGCGCAAAAAACGTCATAAGCATCACGAACGTTAAGGACTATAAGGAACTATTGTCTTCGATCGGTAAAATGTCCTTACCGTTCTTAATACTTAATATACTACGGTTTATCAACTCCCGGTTAAGTTAACCAAGGGCCATTTGTCATGAATACCAATTTTATTGTTACAAAAATCGTATCCATGATAGTTGATAGTTAACTACGGATTGATAACCTGGCTCTTTATAATATTTTGGAAGTGCATTTTAAGACAATAATCCGAGCGTTCGGGTGAACGTTTGGGGACGCTTGTAATAACCCACGTTACTAAACATTAAAGAAGGAAAGAAAGGAAGAACATCAGACATGAACCCAAATAACAAGTATTTTAATATGAAAACAATAAGAAACCAAAGAGGCCTATTTTACCATTACTTATTAAAAACATATGTAACATTTCAAAAGTAATAATAAGATGGGGATCGAGCTTACTTTGCAAAAATATGCTAAAAGAAAAAAACAACTAAAATGGAATAAGCTCGTGAGTTACTGTAAAATTATTCACAGGTATCTTTGAATCTCTATTGATTATTAATCGAATTATAATCCAGGTAGCTGTTTAATTTGATATTTGAGTTGCCTATTCTAAACACCCGGCATTGCAGCATTTCAATATCAATAACTGTCTTGCAAACATATTTAATCCATGTTCTTCCAGTTACCACACGCTTACGGAATTGCAAGTTTAAACATAGTACATACATTACCCGCGTCACCAAATGCACGTTATAAATTATATACTCTTGAGTAACATCCACGCTGAACTAACTCCTTCAGTAGAGCAGGGAGCAGTTGTTATTTTAATTATAAGGATGTTATAAATACTAAACACAGCAATTGTTCTTGGTGTAAGTAACAAGCCAGCGGTTTAGGGAACTGTTGAGTAGTTCATTGTACCGCTAGATGGAGCACGAATCTTGTTAGTCGCCCAACTATTTATTGCTTGGTAGTTTCGTAGAAAATATACCCCATGACCGTAATGCTGAATTGCTCAGATGTTGTTAGTAGATTCTATTTAGCTGGTGAATACCCCACCTACAAACTTCTCGCTAAATTACGTGGGCGTTTGTAATATTTTCTCTTGGAGACCGTAGTCTTTTTAGGACATAAAAGAAGTTGAAACAGGCAGAAAAGCTACGGGTAGTAATAGGGACCGGTCCGTAGTTCTTTCTTAATTTGTCGACCTACGTGATGAATTCCGTATAGTCGTCTAAATGAAACGAGTAATAAAAAGGCCTTAAAATATTTATAGAACTGTTAAGGCACCCGTGTTTTGTTAAGAAACTACCGTGGTAGTGCAGAAAAGACAAAAATAATGTTTATAATTTTTTAAAAAGGACGAAACTATACACATGTAGTACACGCTATTTTTTTATTATTAAAAGATCCATTTTATTTCCTGCAAAATCACATCTGATCGAAACGAGCTGAGGTGAAAGGATTGCTTTCGAAAAGACGTTGGTACCTAAATAAAATACAATTTTGCCTGCGTATTGCCAATGATTGCTGAAATCTCTTTGAAATTGAAGTCGAACATTCCTAGCTCGCGAAAAAATGAAATAGATTTAAGTTTTTATTATACGTTAGGAATATCGCTGGATTCGTAATTAATACGACAAATAATGTAAATTATTAATAAGAAATTTAAAAAGCCATTAAATATATTTGAATTTTAATTTCTTTTTGATATTAGTACGACGTATAGATTTGTATAAAAACTCTGTAGTTATGAAGAAAGGGGAAACGGAGAACCTTGATGTGACGAATATAAATAATAATAATAATAATAATGTGTTTATTCAGTACTCAGTTAAAAAATATAAATACATAAAGTAAATATTCATTTTATGCAAAAAAATAAATAAATAATAAATAAATAAATTGGCTAGAACATTACTGAACCACAAGGAATTGTAATCAACTAGCCAAGAGATTGGAGGCCGACAAAAGATGGCATCTTATCATTAACGAGATATAAACTGAGAGTGAAATTAGACATAAACAATCACGTATAAATTAAAAAAGGCAGACAGTAATAATGTCCGCTAATGTCATGTTTTTCTCAGAGCACCTCCAATTATATTTGCTGAAGGATTAGCCAAAAACGTATTTGTCCACGGCTACTAAATTATACATCGATTATTTATGTGTTTTGTTAAACATAAGACTACCCATAATAAATTGCCGTGAATTATGGGATGGGAGTGAATTATGGTACATAATTCACTCTTAGGTACGTCAAAATCACAAATGTCAAAATACAATACAATACCAGCAAACTTAAAGAAGTCATTTTCGCAGCTTCTGTTATATGCGGTGGTGTACAAGACATCTCGTCACTGTCGCTGTCCATTTTTAACTTTTTTTAATACAAAATACTTGCAAAATCAAAATCTCGCGCACAGTATTAATTTTTTGACGTTTCTCGAATAACATCAAAAACAATTGCTGCCTTTGATATAGTAGGTACAATGTCATGGCTGATCAGATGAAGTTTTTAAAAAAATGTTTCTGGTAATTATAAATTTTTACAAAAATTGCTGTTATTTAGTAATAGTCGTGGACAAAGTATAGTATTTAACTCGCATGTTATTGGCTATTATTCACTCCGGTTATTTATGAAACTCACCTGCGGCTCGTTTCGTAAATGTAACCGTCGTGAATAATAGCCATCCTAACATGCTCGTTGAATAATATACTATTATAGTGCACAGTACCTACGTATGATTGATTATATTACACTGTATTAAATTCGAACATTGAAAATTTTACTAAGATATACAGAGTGATTAACTAAGCATAGTTACCGGATGTAAGTCGAAAACTACTTGTCCCACATTAACGAGATAAATTTCTAGTATTGTAAATCGTTCATGAGGAAATATTGAAAATATTTTCAGCCGCCAATTCCTACAGGGGCCCGACAATAGGGGAGCGATGCGAATTCGGATTTTCTCAAGAAAATACGAAATGAAGGACAAGGTACTTTGAAATGTATCTAGATCGAAAGCCCATCTTATTTTAGTTGCCACACACTTCACTTGACGGTACGTTCATGGCCGAAGACATAGCCTCCAAGGTTAAAACACCTTGTATCTTTGGGTAGAAGAACTCTCGGTTTCAAAAATGAGGTATTTTATTATCAATATCTAAATATCATCGATTGAAAATTTTCTTTCAATTTTTTTAACTATTTCATTCAAATTTATAATGGGTTTTAGTGGAGTCTCGTACTTTTCTGAAATTTTCTCGAAACTTTCAAATGGAAAGGTATATTCATTTGATTACGACCGTAAAGACAGCAGAAAGCCAAAGAAAATGCAAAACTGCGCATATCTCTAGCATCACTACAAACGAAGTTATGAACTAATATGTGATAATAAAACTTTTTGTTGAGTTAGGAGTCATGGCTTGGTGGATTTAATTTTGTGAAGTATCTTGAACAACAAATTCTGATTGTACTTTGTTTATTTTATTGTTATTTGGTCAAATATTTTTTATTTATATTTGCCAAAATAATCTATATTAGATTTGAAAGCGTGTGTTTGTGTTCCTATTGGTCCTGCTCCTGTTATTTTTTAAAATCGGGTTTTGTTGTTTCCATTGTTCCTGTTCTTAAAAATCATGTTTTCGTTGTTCCTGTTATATTTAAACAGCGGAAACAACAAAAATATGTTTTTAATCTAATACAAATTATTTTCGCAAGTGAATCAAAAACCTAACCTAACCTTAACAAAATCAACGAAATGAACAAAGTACAATCAAAATTTGACATGTCTGTGTTGTTCCTGTTTTTTTAAACATAGCAGGAACAATGAACAACAAAAAATAAAAACACGCTTTTAATAACAATCGTCCCTGGGAGGCCGCCATGATGTGCACTTTGCCGTAGCGGAAAATTTTTTTATTTTATTTATTTATTTTTTTTTATTTATTGAACTTGTATTGCTCAGACAGCTACAAATTGCTGGTATGAGAGCGTTTACATTGATTAACTACTTACTATGTTCTATTATTAATGGTAACTATATTAATTTATACTTTTTTTTTTTTTTTACCCTATTTAATATAATATCTAAAAAAGGCGGAAATGAACATTTCTTATTTTTTAACACTATTTGCATTACAATGTATGTAATCTTAAACACTTTCATTTTTTGTTTTTTATGTACGCCTTTACCTGTTTAATGAACTTTTCTATTTTTCGTTCTTCTTTTATTTCAGCTGGTAATTTATTATATGTTTCTATCGCGTCACCTGTTATTTTTTTCCTTCCGCTGTTTGTTCTTTTAGCTTCTGTGCTGTAATTTTCTTTTCCCCTGGTGTTATAAGTGTGTTTGTCTTTATTTTTTTGCAGTTTAAAGTTATTTTTTTGCAAGTTGTTTACTATTTTATATATTAGTATTAGTTGTTCTGTTTCTATTAGTTTCTCAACTGTCATTTTTCCTGTGATCTTGTATGTTACTTCGGTAGGAGTCTGCCAGTCTATGTTATACAAAATTTTTAAGGTCCTGTTCATTAATATTCCCATGTCCTTAATTACCTTCTTGGTTCCTGTGCTCCATACCGTTGCTAAATAGGTAAACTTTGGCTTGATGTAGCAATTATATATATGCTCAGCAGTTTTTTGCATTAATTTCCCAGCTCTTCTAATCGCTCCCAGAAGTGGTACTATATCTTTTTTTATTTTTTTCGCGTGTTTTTCCCACGTCAGGCCATCATCAATGTTGATCCCTAAATATTTTACTTCTTTGACCTGCTTGATTATATCGTCTCCTACTTTGATTTCTGTTTTTATATTCGCTTTGTTCTTTTGGTGGAATACCATGTATTCCGTTTTTTTGGTATTGAGTGTTAATTTTTTACATTGAAGCCATTTTCTCAGGTTTTCCATATCTTCGTTTATTGTTTTTTCCAGTTCTTTTAGGTCTTTTCCACTATAGATAAGGACGGTGTCATCGGCAAATGCAATGTGTGATCCTGTTAAGTTTAGATACTGCAAATCGTGTACATACATTAGATACAGTATCGGCCCTAATACTGATCCCTGTGGTACCCCTACTTTTATTTCAGCATAGTCACTTTTTGCTATATTTACTTTAGTACTTTGTTGCCTTCCTTGTAGGTAGTCTTTTAATAGTTCGTTTGGTTGCCCTCTTACACCGTAGGTTTCTAATTCCTCCATCAGTATGCGGTGGTCCACTGTATCAAATGCCTTTTTTAGGTCTAAATAGACAGTTACCACATATTTTCCCAGGTCAAGTTCATCATGTATTTTGTTCATTAGTGCTGTTACTGCTGCTTGTGTATTGCTTTGTTTTTGAAATCCATATTGGTTCTTGTCAAATTTCTCTGTTGCTTCTATAAAATGTACTATTCTTGTTTTTATCACTTTTTCGAATATTTTTGAGAATATGCTAAGGAGCGATATTGGCCGGTAATTTCCGGGTTCAGTTGCGCTTCCTGTTTTATGTATCGGTGTTACTATTGATGTTTTTAGGCATTTTGGAAATATTCCATTTAACATGTTTTTATTTATTAAATCTGTTAGTATGTTGGTAATGCAATCTTTTAATTCGTGCAGGTCCCTCGGCGTAATTTCGTCAGGGCCTGGAGCTGTTTGCTGTTTAATCTCCTTAATAATTTTTTTAATCTCTTCTGCGTCTGTTGGATACAGATACATGGTTTGTGTATTTTGTTTTTTCTTTGTCGCCTCGTTTGTATTTGCCTTTTTATGTTTTGCTGCTAACTTAATTCCGACTTCAACAAAATATTTGTTTAGTATATTTGCTATCTCTTTTGGTTGCTCACATTTCTCCCCGATATTTTCGATTGCTTCAATTTATTTTTTATTGCTGCCTTTTTTATTTTTACTTATTTGATTATTTATTATCTTCCACATTTTTCTAGCGTTATTTCCGGCCTCTGTAAGTTGCGTATTATAGTGTTCTTCTTTCCTTTCCCTTATTGCTTTAGTTGTATTGTTTTTTAATTTTTTGTAGTTGTTCTCCATTTGTTGGTCGGTTGGATTTTGTTTCATAAGTTTGTAGGCTATGTTTTTTTGCTTTATTAACTCAACTGTTTCCATATTTAACCATTTATTCTGCCTATTTCTAATTTTTATTGTTCTTGTTGTTTTTCTCTTTTCTGATTTTATAATTTCTATTAATGTTTCAAAATTTTTAATTTCTGTCATGTTTATTTTCTCTCTCATTTTACTTTTGAATTTTTCGTAATTAGTTATGTGTATTATGCTATTTTTCATTTCCCTTTTTTCTATATGTGTTCCGTCTATTTTGATTTTTAATAACTTGTGATCAGAGATGTCGTTTTCCTCTAAGTTAAGCTGTTAAGCTGTATTTTACTTTTGCCGAGGTTATAATTTGTGATGACATGATCTATGATTGATAACGTTTCTCCATTTTTACTTATCCGAGTCGCACCGTTTTCGTTTATGTTGTTTGCCACTATACTACCGTTTGTTTCGATTATCATTTTGTATTCTTCTGTTTCTGGCGTTTCTTTTAGTAAATTTAGGTTCATGTCTCCTACTAGAAGTGTATTTTTTGCTGTTTCTAGTATAAGTTCTACATATTTCAAGAAATCTTCTGTTTTTGATCTTGGTGGCCTATATAATAAAGTTATTCTTATTTTTGGTGTTATAGCTGTTACATCTATTGTTATCATATTGCAGTCAAACTTTGTTTCCATAGCAATTTCTGTATGCTGTATATCTTCTCGAACAAATATGGCTACACCTCCTCCTCTATCCTCGTCCCTACATTCAAAGATACCTTTAAAATTTTGGATTTTTATGTATTGCAAATTTTCTTACTACTATTATACTGATTGTTTGTTATCATTTACTTGTTTAGTTGAGTTATAGTCTGTTTTATTTCGAACTTTTTGTATTTGTCTCTGTAGCTGCGGGCACTGTGGGTCACTTGCTATATGATTTATGTCCACTTTAACGTTGTACTTTTCTACTGCCATCATACAGTTTACGCACTTTTTTTCCCGGCTTTCACATTTTTGGTTTCCATGCTCCTTTGCACAGATTAGGCATTCAAAATAAAATCGGCCATTGTCATATTATGACTATTTGTAATAATACTTGCTGTAATCCTATAACTTTATTAAGGTATACAAGCAAAAATAAACTAAATTCCCCAAACGTATAACCCAAAATAATGTTGGAAATAGAGGTTGACGGTTTTGTTATCCTGACAAAACCAGCAACCACTAGATGGGGCTACTAAAATTTTCGCTTAACCACACGTTTCAGATCTGTCATATCAATTTACATTAAATTAATATGTTACTAGAATATCGTGCCCGCGAACTGTATAAGGTAAAATTCTCTAGAAGGTGCACATCATGGCAGCCTCCATGGTAGTGTCATTTTTTTAGTGACGATGCCAAACATACAACAGTCCATTTTAAATATAAGTTCGTGGTCCTAACTCAACAAAATGTTTTATTATAACATTTTCGTTCATACTCCATTTCTAGTTATGCTAGAGACCTGCATTTTTCCTATTCTTTTTGGTATTCTATCCTCTTTACAATAGTAATTAAATGGATAGATTTTCAGTTGAAATTTTCGAGAAAATTACAAAAACGCTCAACGAAAACCTATTATAAATTTGAAGGAAATTGTTTGAAAATGTAATTTCAATTTTTCCCGTTAATGTGGGATAAATAGTTTCAGAGTTACAGTCGGTAGCTATGCTTAGTGAATCACCCTGTAGTTACGAGTTCCAGAAACCTTTTCATGAATGCACAGAATTCAGTTCAGCGCAAAACTAACCTAAATAAGCAAGAACTATAGGTGCGATTATTATTTCGAAATACTGATTTAAATTTGACAGCATTTGATAAAAAACTAAATTTGGTAATTAGTTAGCTAACTTAAATTACTTGAATATTTACCTGTATAGAAATAATGTTCGACTTTGAGACTGGCCAGCCGCGCCGGTAGAGAAAAAGCATATCCACTTTAAAAAAATTCAGGATATAGGAGGACAACTTAAAACGTAAAACTATACAGTACAAGTGAGGGAGAATATTATAGGACGTACAAACGTATTGCTGTAACATCCGTCACTCTTATCTCAGGGTTCTTACTTTAAATCTTTTTTATTACGTGGATTCTCTAAATAAATGCAAAATTTCAATGAACATAAATCTTTAATAAAGAATCAAATTATTTAAACCTTTACAATGAATAAAAAACAAACCCCTATCAACCCTAATTTATCATAAATTAATTTAATTTTAAAAATGTCAAAATTTTACTTATAATACCAAAACACTCACAAACTTATCTTCTTCTAATCCTTTCTTTTCCCAATATTATTTAATCCAATATAATCTTCTTTATTTAATATTTAATCCCATAATCTTCTTTATTTATTATATAATCCCGTAATCTTCTTTATTTCCATATTTTATTTCCAAATCAAATTCTTCTTATTTTTCCATTATTTTATACTTAATTCTCTTCTTATTCCATAATTTTATACATAATTCTCTTCTTATTCAAAAATCGTTCTTATCTTTTCACCACTTATTTTTCCATCTATTTTCAATCTGTTTATTTATCAATCTCCATATCAACCCAAAACTTCCTTTCTTTTTTATTTCCCATAACCCTTAACTATCTTGATATTTTTAAATTTATGACAAATTATAAAATTATAATTATTTTTAAAATATTCAAAATTAGCTACTTAATAATAATTTACAATTTATATCACACTTATTTATATTTAGCTATCTATTTAAATTATATAAATTCATATATTTTTCATTTTAAAACTTTACAATCTTTAATTATTTCATTCAACATAAATTTAATTTTACAAAAATAAAGAATCCATCATAATTAATCAGTAATTAATTATTTTAAATTTCCTTAAACACGCAACCAATATCACCACAATATTTATTACTGAAATTTTTCCAACGAATGTAGAACAATTTAAGTATTAAAACCCAAACCCATTGTCCCCTTTTTTGGTTAAAAGTGGATTAAAAAATACTAAAACACTCAGATAATATTCTTTTAATAGGTAGGTACTGATAATACTTTTTTTCAACTCTTTAGAGATATTAGTTTTGAGACAACTTTCATAATACGTTTAGTTTAGTTTATTCATCAGGGAAATTATAGATAAAGTAGACACATCCGTACTGCATAACATAACCAAGAAAACACAAAGTTCGCCGAAGTAAACAAATTCTAAATAGAAAAATATGCTGCCGTAGCAGTTAGCAGTTTTCCCGTCAACTCCCTAGATAGGTACGGCACTATCTCCTGTGTTTCGAATCCTCAGGGTTTCACAAACCACCAGTTGGAAGCGTCTACCTACTACCTCTAAACATGTGTTTTTATTGACATAACATTTTATTTTAATTTTACTTATAACGCATTCGCATTATGTCCCTACTCGGCTGTTAGATTTTAATTATTAGAATTGCTTCAAATTTTGATTATAAATTAAAATACCCACAGTACGAATTTAGCATGTGCATAAGTTAGTCGTAAATTTTCATTAGCAAGACTACTTACTTGAGTGCAACCGATAATTTTTTTCGGGTAGTTAATAATGATAATAAACCCTTAATAAAAGTGAGGATTCAGATAAAGTGCTTTAATTTGACGACGTTTAACGCCGACGGTTCTCTTCCCCTTTTATTTTATGGTTATGCGTTCACTCCTAACAGTTGATGTGTGATGTGCGTTTCTAATGGTTACTCTGAGAGTAAGGCTTAATTAAAATCCGATAGGTAAGTTTTGAACTGCCCCAGTGATATATTGCGGCTTCAGGAATTCACTTAAACGCTACATTCCGAAATGTCAGCAATTAATTATTGGCAATGCGTAATTAAGAGCAACTTTACGACTGGCAGTTTGTAATAGATGACATAGGTTAATTGTTGAATACCAGTGATACAAAGTTGAAACTTTTTCTAGTTCAAAAAATGTGTGTTTTCGCTTTAGCTACAGCAATTTTGGTAAACTGAAGTAAATTACAGCAGACTGAGAATTCAGTACCTACTTACTTTACAATTTTAGGGATAATATTTTTAACATGCAAAAACGTAATAAATATTTACGGAATATTTAATCAAAACATATCGAAAATAGTATATTATGCAATGAGCATTTAATGATAGTTATTAAGACACGAGTATAAGAATGACGACACGACCCGTAAGCGCGTATCGTAACGCATATGAGTATCTTGATAACCATTAAATTTTACATTCCTAGTAACTATTTATTATATTTATATTATTAGGAAATTTCTATTTTATTGTTGTTTACACAAAGATAACTGCAAATAACCAGATAAACATTTTGAACAAGGTTTTGGATTATTATTATTATAGCTACCTAATTAGACTACTCGCACAAAAGTAGGTCATTGTTAGGAATTTTCAGTAGGTACCAAAACTTTATAAATGTAAATTGTTTCAGGAATGAATGTTTTATGAAGGTGGGTGATGAGAACAATACGGCCCCGTAGTTAATAGATCGCAAAAAGTTCCACTTCGAAAGTGAATGTTCTGTTGTTTTTTAAAATATATTTTCCAAGATGAAAATAATATATACGAATGTATACAGGGTGTAGCAGAAAGACGTTTAAAGATTTACAGAGCATGTAGTACCTACGTTTGAAAGTACAAATTCCGCAAATCAATCGTTTTCGAGATAACAGCGATTTATTGTAATAGCCTAAAAATTTGTTTTATTACTTTTTATAAGGGATTTTATTGATTTGTACAATAAAAAAGATTACATATCATGGAAAATAAATAAAAGAACGAGAAGAAGAAGTATTAAAAATTTTGTATTCGAACGTAGGTACTACATGCTCAGTAAATCTTAATTAAACGTCATTCTGGGACACCCTGGATAGGTATTACGAATTTTTAACTTGTTTTCGAATGTACTACATGCTCTATAAATCTTTAAACGTCATTCTGGGACACCCTGTATATGTCGTAGTCGGAATATAAAATCCGACTAGAAATCTTTGCCGGATTATAAAATAATGGTAACTCAAACAAGATTTTACAAAATAGCCGCGTTTTTAAAAAAATAGTTATTTTTTATACGATAAAATTATATTTTATCGACAAGCGGAAAGTGTTAATTCATGAGCAATGAAATCGCAAGTGAATTAATTTTCGCGAGTCGATAATTAAATTTTATCGTCGTGTATAAAATTCTATTTTTTTCTATAGCAGATGTTAAAAAAATAAGAAAAATTTATAAAAAAAGACAATTTAAAATTAGATTATATTAAACCCGTAAATCTCAGTAGCAAAGGTTTCCATTCGGTTTCCATGGAGTTTCCAGAAAATTAAAGTACTTTATCTATCCTTGCGGATAAAGTGTTACTTTATCTACCCTTGCGGTTAAAGTATCTAATACTTGATCAACTATTCTTAGTCGAACAAAGTACACTTTAACATCTGCTATAGAAAAAACGGATTTTTTTATTCTGACTACGACCAACTAGTAACTACGGCATATTATGTCCTCGACCATTCTGAAAACAATTTTTACATTGCTAATATGTAATATCTAATCTAATTAGTGCTCTCATTTTAGGTGACTGACAGTTGGCAAGGGCACGATAGTGATCAGGTAAGCACAAAACTGATTTTCATTATTATATATTATCAAGATACATTTTTACTACTAGTAATACTCTTATAAGGCGTAACGTATCGAAACTGTACTTGTGATTACTGAACAAAAACAAGTTCTTTTCTTTGTTGTTTCTCTGAGAGCGATAATTATCCCAAAATTTAGTAGGTACTAGAAAAATGACGTTCTGAATAGTGAATTGCACATGCATTGCAGGAGGGTGGGGCAAACTGCCTAGTCTTAGACGAAATTGCAAACACCCTTGGGCCCAATTTATTCTTTTGATTTTACTGATTGACAATATTGACAGTTCGATCTGTATATACCAAAGCCAGTTGTATATAATACATGTGGGTGAGATGTTACGGTTGCCAATGTAAAGAAAATAAATTACACTGTTTTAGTATTTTCATTATAGCACCGCTTTTGTCTATTACGATACGTCTCGTAACAGCCTTAGTACGAACGTAAAATAGATAAAACAAATTTAGAATACATAATGATTAAAAAATGTGGTTCCCCAGTAGTGTCCATACGCGATTAAACATGCACGTTTATGATTGATTCAAACAGGTTTTTAATTTGAATTTGCTTCATATTTTTATTTCTCAAAATCTGAACCGTTCGTAAATACTGGATAAGTAGAAAAAACGTATACGTAGTAGCGGACTTGCAACATAAAGTTTGCATTGGTAAATTTCGGAACAGTGTATATTATTAATGATTTATTTTATGATCGGTTTTAAACCCCCTACACACGATACGATCGGTCGCACGACGCGTCGTACTACAAGTTTTTGCCTACTAAACCTGCAGTACGACAGGTCGTACAACTGACCATTTACCGCCTCTTTACAATAATAAATTTTATACAGTGTGTAAATAAAATAACGGGACACCCGAATAACGTTTTTATTGTTAAAGATAGAAAATTTGTGCTTGGAGACAATTTGTATGGTTAGTTATAAGCTTTATTTTTGGTGTGTCGAAAATTGGTTTCCGTGTCCGGTTTAACCGGAAGTAATGCTAACTTGAAAATTTTAAATAGAACACCCTATATATTTTTACATTTTTGGATTTACACTTTTATAAACTTTGAGAAACTTAAATAGGACTATCTACCAAAAATCAATAGTTTTCGAGATATTCGAGATAGAAAGTATAAATTTGTAATTTTTGATTCTTTCGATTTATACTTGTAAAAACAGTTAACGTACGCTTTTCTAAAATTTCTTTTTCTAATAAGATTGTGCGGCCCCAAGAAGGGCCATTTGTATGGAAAAATAAATAACAGTTATAATAATGCTCAAAATGCGGGCCACATTTTCAATCTGGCAGTGTCAGATTCTGTGTTTAACTTCTTACATTATTATAACAACTGTTTACTTTTCTAACTCGCACGCTTGCGATTTATAAATGGCCCCCCGAGGGCCGCATAATCTTATTAGAAAAAGAAATTTTAGAAAAGCGTACTTTAACTGTTTTTACAAGTATAAATCAAAATAAATGAAAATTACAAATTTATACTTTCTACCTCGAATATCTCGAAAACTATTGATTTTTGGTACATAGTCCTTTTAAGTTTCTCAAAGTTTATAAAAGTGTGAATCCAAAAATGCAAAAATATATAGGGTGTTCTATTTAAAATTTTCAAGTTAGCACCACTTCCGGTTAAACCGGAAACGGAAATTAATTTTCGACATACTAAAAATAAAGCTTATAACTAACCATACAAACTGTCTCCAAGCACAAACTTTCTATCTTTAACAATAAAACAGTTATTCGGGTGTCCCGTTATTTTATTTACACACTGTATACAGAAAAAGTAGTATCACTTTACTGGGATATTAAAGGCGTCATGTCATGACTTGTCTTCCAAATAATTATAGGTGATTTGGTAAACATGTGTACCCTATTGGCAAGAAATTTGATGAATAACATGCAAAGAATACTAAACAAATTCTACAAATTGCTAACTGATGTGCATCCCCTATACATGTTTGATAGGTACGTCACTGGTAACCTACTGTCAGGCTATTTTTTTACTGTCCCTCGGTTGTACAACAGATTTTATGTCGGCTCCATACTGCCGTCAAACCTTACGTCAAACACGACCGATTGTACGATCTGGTCGTGCAACTATCGTTCAAACAGTCGTAACGACACGTTGTACAACGAGTCGTACAACGAGTCGTACGATCGATCGCATCGTGTGGAGGCTAAATGGTCAGTTGTACGACCTGTCGTACTGCCGGTTTGTTACGTTAGTAGGCAAAAACAGTGACTGTCTATACGACTTGTAGTACGACGTGTCGTACGACCGATCGTATCGTGTGTAGGGGGTTTAAATCTTCAATATCAGGATTCAAACTTTATGAGTAGTACACATAAGTGTAAAAATATTGAAAATAAAAACAGTAAGGTACTTAGTAACAATTTTGAACTTATATTTTCAGATGTTTAAAAATCCTCTAAACTTCAGTTAACAAATCATCCCTTCCACTGATTAATTTGGTGTTGCTTAAAGTAAAAAAAACAATGTTTTAACAAATAATAATTATTAAATATAATATCACTTTCAATTGAAAATAATAGGATTTATTTGCTTTGTACGTACTTCAAAAAATATTTTAACTAGCAGGTATGCAAGTGAAATTTAAAATTTTTAAAAAAATGGGAAATGGCAGATAGGCGGCAGTACATTGCATGATGCGTTTTCTATTGCCTGTGCTGCTTCAATTTCACATTGAAACTTCTGAAAGACACGTAAATATTTACCTTTTGCGTTTTTGTGCTTTTTCTTTCATACGTTTTTCTTATTGAGAATGTCCAACACCGAGTGCAAGGAATTACGCCTATTGTCTTTCAACCGACTCATTTCTTGGGATAATTCGGTCTTCTGTGAATAAGTGGATAGCTAGTTTTCTTAATGCTTCTGTTAAAATGGTTGCATATAGTGCAGTTATTAACAGCTCGGAAATATTTAAAATTCTTTCAACAACACACCCCAAAAGGAAAAAGAAAACGTAAATATGTATTTTGTATCTTATATTCAATCTTCAGAAAAGTTGAAAGTAACCACTTTGTGTGTAAATTTCATATTTCACCAAATGTGTTCAGGGATTCTACGAATGAAAGGAATTTATTTTTCTTTTATTCCCAAATAGAACTCAACAGATATCGACCAACCATAACATTCACACCTGCGTAAGAATTGAAATTTTGGGAAGGCCTTTCATTTTCTTCTCCCATATTTTACCTTTCTTGGTAATTTATGATTATGAGGTACAATTTTAATTGCGCTCCTAGTTTTATGTTATTCTTGCGTGACTTAATAGAGCGAGTTCAGTTCCATTCCCTTTAATCAAGCATTGAATTATATAAGAAACTTTTCAAAGGAACTAATCCTGTATTTATTCGAATACAATTCAGTAAAAATCTCATTGGTGTACCCATGATTTGGTACCAAATTTTTTGATCGTCGCGTATAATTAACCCGAAACACTCACTGATACTATACCATACCTACTACAAGATTACAATACATTTAAAAACACGCTTCTAGTTACCTAACAAATCTAACTATTTTATTAAATTATTCAATTCTAGGGAGAATGATTTTCACACGTAGCGTATAAACTAGAAACCGAAATATTTTCTTATATTGATAGAAAGCGTCCTAATAAACTACAATGAACAAAAAACCTTTTGTATCCCAAATAGCACGCTGAATGTTCTGTTACAAAAGGGCCTTCATAATTCACAATTCTTTTTGAAGATGTACTGGAAATGCACCCCGTGTGTAGTTATTCTATTACACAGCGTGCTTCCCGTTCTTCCTTTGTGTCCCATATCAGTTACATACACATGCCTTTACTTTGCTACATCTGTAGACCCTTGTTACACGTTTTCCTCGCAATCCCTACGGGAGTATGTTGCCCGTCGCTTATAGAAACCGAGGGTGGCCCTTTGCTTCTCCCTCATTCATATACTGTATGTTTCATACAATTTGATACCTCCAGACATGCTCATTGACCAAAAAATCTGCATCATCAATTTTCTCTACAAGCGTTACGGAATTGAAATAAAACTCCAGAGTGATTCAGAGTCTCAAAATCTTTACAATACAATGTATAAGATGTGACAATTTATTTAATTCCCAACATGTATTTGGCTATCTGAACTGATCTGAACTAAGAACTAGAACTAGTTTGCTCGTTTTGCAAACTTCTTACTCACAAAATAAATGCACTTTTAACTTGTATCATAAATAACTATTTCTTTCTTTCTTTTATAGTAAAGAATACAAAAATATAGCATGCAATAGTAACAAAAGGCGGATTTTCGACCGGCTTAATTTTTAGTTTAGGAATGGAGTTTAATGAGTATGGCACTCACGCCCATTTTCGTTACAAAATTGCCTGTGTCGCCTGTAACATAATGAAGGCAAAATGTACGTGTGTAGATTATACCTAGTCCTAAGGGTATAAAGCCATATATTCGCAAGAACGTGTAATACTTTCTGGTACCAAAACAATTTATTTCTGTAATGTTTAAAAATATTTATAAATATTATGATGATGATTTCAACTGTTACTACTGATAGAACTTCTCGTTCTACACATTTTATGTCGCCTGATTGATTGCGATACCTGCCATAGTTTAGACAAAAAAAGAATAATTTTGATTTGGTATAGTACCTACGTCATGCACTGCAGTCATTATAAATACAAAAAAATTAAATTAGCAAGTCAATAGAAAATGTCAGAAGTTTTATTACAAGTAAGTAACAAGTGCTGGCATTTAAAGAAGCAAAGTCTGCTTTGTGTAGGTAGCTATAAGCTTTTCCTCATAAATCATAATCTATGGCAGATAGTAACATATGGTCCGCATTGTGTGTGTTTCTGAACGTCACCAAATTTATCTGCGCTGCCAGTGCACGACGTAGATGCACCAGATCAAATTCTCTTCTCCTGAAAGTATGACAAATATCGTAATCAAACAAGAGACCCAAAGTGTTTAAAATGAGAAGTTCTATCAGTAGTAAACGGTATTGGATAAACCGTTATAAAAAATCCAACGTTTTGACAAATGGATGATGCACTTTTGGCCCACTGTGTAATATTCACGAGCAGAATTTTATGCCAAAACGTACCTTTTGTCAATACAGATTCCAAATTCCTTCCTTATTTAAAACATCTTTGACGTTCGATAGAGCCTTTACGAAACACTTTTGGATATAGGTAAGTTTGGTTAGATCGTGCTATTTTGGTAACAGGATTCAGGAATATGTGGTATAACGTTGTGTACAGACCTTTCAGGGACACCCTGTAGATAATTAAATAGCAAAAGTGTGTATATACCTAATGTACCTATATGTCATTCAGAACCTATAAAATCAACCCCTACGGCGATATATAACCCGACATACAAATTCCAAAACTTACTCTTCGGATTTTTTATTCAAAATTTTATAGTGGATTATAGTTGCCTTATGTTCATCATTTGTAACTTTTTAAATTTTATGTCCCGTAAAAATCATGGAAATGACGCCGAGAAAAGTTCGTGTTCTTTTAACATCATAAACGAAACAATGAATAAAGAACTCGAAGGCATATGATGGAAACATGTTGTCTAGAGAGAAATTCAAACTAAGGTTCTGAAAAGTTTTTCGATATGCGAATATATTTAGGTATACTACATATTCTATTTCATCTATCAATTTATATTGTTAATAAATTTAAATTAATAATAAATATTAAATAAAATATCGATTTCAACGGGAAATAACAAGATTTATTCGCTTTATACGTATTTCGGCATCATTGTGCCATTGTCAAAAGCTATAGTATAAAATATTATAATAAATGCAAAATATAGTAACTCCTTGATTCTATTATTTTAAGGGAGTGTATAGTCTGCCGACCGTTCGACGGAATAGTGTGCTTGCTGTTCCGCCGATCATCCGCCGAGTGCGTGGTCGGTTGCTCAGCCGCCATGCTATTGTACCGACCATGTTGTTTGAGGTTATGTACAAACGACGGTTTGCGTTGTGTTCTGTTGTGAATCTTCTATTGCTGAAAAATGTGCTCGTTTAAAGTTGGCGATAAGTTTACTACGTATGAAGAGAGCAACTAACCTGAAAACCTGAACACAGACTAAGGCCCCGTGTGCACAGATTTTCGTACCATGTACACAGACAACAAAGATGCAACATGAATATCCCTCAGCTTACCCGCTAACCATTTTTTGTTTTCTTTTATGAGGAATGAAAATCCCTCAGCTTACCCCCTAACCATTTCTTGTTTTCTTTTATGAGGAATGAGCATCCCTTTGTGTTACCATCTTCTTTTTTTTAGCCAGTCGGCAGATTATCAATGTGAACTATCATAACTATTTTTAACTATTATTGCGTCTATTCTATCTATCATCGCACCGAACAAAAGTGTTCGGTAGAATAATAAGACGGCTGAGCAACCGACCACGCACTCGGCAGAACAGCAAGCAAACTATTCCGCCGAACGGTCGGCAGATTATACACTTTGATAAATAAATTTAAAGGTTTTCCTTGCCACTGCTTTAAAATAATAAAGGCGTTTAATAATGAAGATATTGCCAGGAAAAAGGAGAGAACAGAATTACCTGATGACTATTTTTTAAAGGAAAAATTAGCAAGAAAAATTTCTAAATTTCCCGAAATCAATGAAAATTTTATTTTAAATACACTTTTAGATAATACTAAAATGTAGAAAATCAAATTGATTATTTATAGTGATTGTAGTACAATTATTAATACACCACTAGTTATTACTAAATCATCTTAAAATAATGCGCGTTCTTACGCTTGACAGATGTTGAATAAAATTTATTTTGGGGCAAGTCCTTGCTACTATATCCGCATATTAATTACCAGTATAAAACAATCGTCTCGTTACCTTTGAGAAAAAGTAAATTAAGTTGCATAACCTAGAGGATGTTGATTTTATAAGTTCTGAATTGGAATGTAGGCAACCCATTATGCACATTACCTATTGTTAATTCGATAATCCGGAGTGATATAGTATACACATTTCTATTTTCTTTTTCGTCTGTATAGATCATGTTTCCAATAACTCGTTCGTTTTAAATTTTGCTCTTTATTAAAAACTAAAAAATTAACACTGTGTAATTTGACAAACAATAATCAAAATCAGTAAGCAGGGGCTAGAGTGCTGCAGTGTATAATGGGTTGCCAATATTCCAATGATAAAGTAACCGGTCCATTTATGATTTAACTTGCAATATGCCTATATTGCATAAGAAGTGGACTTCACTGTATGTTGGAGACAGACGCCGAATTCGGCCCGTGGCGGATATACGTGAACATATCACCATATGTCCAACAGAAATGCCACATGCCGAAATAATGATACAATTCGGCATATGACTATGTCAATTTGAATACATCCCAAAGTCCGCATGTTACACAACGAGCCGATGCCAATAGGAACAATTTAACCTCAAATTATGTGTGTGAAGTGGGTTTTGTACCGTAAGTCCGTAACTAGAAACTTTTAATATAAATCATCATTTTAATTATGGAGGCTGAACAAAGTGTAGTTGCATGTCGCAATAAATAATGAAATAAACTTTGCGTTGGTCCCTATAATTCATTTGTTTACCTGTTAAATTTATTTTTTTCTAATATTTAATACAGAACAAGATTGAAAACTACTGATTTATTGAAAATATCATTTATACAGACCAAGAAAAAATTGAAATTTGTGCAAATTCATGTGTTACTGTTTTACGTTGATTTCTTTTTTCATGTTGTGCCACACAGCCTGCACTTGCAAATTTTCTAGATGTTCTTGATATTGTAGACACATTAGGAACTGCTGTTAGGGTATTTTACACTAAAATGATTCCTATCGTTACCTAATGATAATTCGATAATCCGGAGTGATACAGTATACAGATTTATATTTTTTTCTCGTCGGTATAAATCATGTTTTCAATAAATCGTTAGTTTTAAATCATGTTCTTTATTAAAAACGAAAAAAAACACTGTGTAATTTAACAACCAATAATCAAAATCAGTAAGCAGGGGGCAAAAGTGATAGCAGTGTATAATGGGTTGCCTATATTCCTATGACAACGTGCGCGCACCATTTAACTTGCAATATGACTATATTGCACAATAAATGGACTTCACTGTATATCGGTCACGGGCCGAATTCGCCGTCTGTATTCCACATATACACGAAATGTGAACAAAGTTTTACAAATTTTATGGAAATCTTAAAAATTGTTTTAAAGATACTTATGTCTTTATTATCGATACAATTAACCACTAGCGGGTATAGGGTATAGTTACGTGGCTTTAGTAAGATTTCAGCAATGACTCACATTCCAATCAATATCCGCACTACCACATAAATTTCTTTACTTACTTCCCTTCAGCAACAATAACAAGGGGAAGTAAGTTAACTTACTTCCCGTTCTTACAGCGACCAAAAAGCGTTTAATAATTTGTACCTACTTCCACCAAATCAATGTCATAATAGTGACTTACAATAATTCATTGAGTGGAAAAAAGATTCGACCCCCAGTTCAGTTGATCCACGATCAATTGTCATAGATACGATTGTTCTTAAGAATCATACAATTTTATTGATAGTGGTTAACGGACACACGCACTCTATTATTTTACGTCGTTGCTAGCTCCACGGGTAACGTGGATATAATTCTGACACTAAATCCACGGCATTACGTCATTTTCAAGGGGTGACGTCATTAATTCGGCGACGCGAATACGAGCTGCACCTACTGCGCATGCCCTTAACAAAATTATTCCATTATGAAAGTTTCAAACATTTTCATATTTTAAATTGATTTTTAATTAATTTGCAAGTTGAATATGACCAATAAAAAATACTAGAGTAAAGTTTCTCTAAATCCGAGCGATTGATTTTGTTTGTAGTTAATAATTATTATCATTAGATTTCTCAGAAACAGACTTTTACGCCTTGGGAGTAGGCAACCAAACGTACGTACCGCTGTCCCTATAATCTCAGGAAGCTGAAATAATTTTCCCAAGTCCCTAGACATGCACCGAGTCGGCCGATAAACGTCACCCCATGGTAATGACGTAATGCCGTGGATTTCGTGTCAGAATTATATCCACGTTAGCCGTGGAGCTAGCAACGGCCATTATTTTAACACCTTCCTCCATGAATTGATTTTTCGAGAGTAATTTTGCCTTTCGCTGTATATTTTGTATTATATGAGAATTTGTTCGAATGAATAGCAATAGCAATTATTTACGCAACCCAATTGTAAATATTTTTCTACCATTCTATATAGGTACTGAATGTTTGATATTAAATGTTGTTTGGCTGTTGTTAATCCAAGCATTACTCCAAACTGTGTCCTCGCTTTGCCCTAAGCACACATACGTGCGTGTTCTGTCCATAATATGAGTCTTAGGCCCAGTTGGATCAGCTGAACTGGGAGTCAAATCTTTTATACAACTGGGCCTTGGTCTTAACATGTTAAACCGAAGAGAATATTAAGGGGAATAAATCATTACAAGTAAATTTATTCAAACAAACCAAACTCTATTGTTTATTGACATTTTCAAGCGTTACTGTGTTGAAATCCATAATTATAGAAATTGAGATAGAAATAATAAACATTGAATTTATTTCTACAAATTATATTGATTTCTATAATGTAACATATAAATAATAAATACACTTCTTTTGTAAGTGTGTGCTTCGTTCAAGCTGCGCTTCTGGTGATGAACATACAATTTTTCTAGCGGAAAAACTAAAGCCTTGGTCTATCTTATGCGGACTCCGCAGCGCACAGTGCGCGTGCGGACTCCGCATCTATTACTTCTGTGTTTTTAAATACAAACGTTCTATGTTCAGCGGAATGCGCTAGCGCACCATAAACGTCCGCAGCGGACGAGCGCAGCTATTGCTCTGGGAGCAACTGGTCCGCAGCAGTCGTGCGTAAATATTAGGTGTTGTATGACCCATTTTTTTCAATTTCAGGAGTTACTAAATCCAACACTTCTTGAAACTGTGCTCGACTAAGTCTAAAATATTCCTTAAATTTTATTTCGTTATCTTTCAAATGGTTTAGGATTAACACTTTGTAGGTGCCTTCGGTTTGTCGCTTTTTCACTAAACCGCTGCTTTCACTTCTTTCGTCTAACGTTGAAATTAAAAGTAAATCTTCAACATCTTCTTCGTTTTCTAACAGCAGAGCCAACGCAATATTTCTCTTTCGGGTGTCCATTGCAAAAAACTGCACAGAAGTCCCAATACGAAACTGCACTAAAGTAAAAACGCAGTGCGTCTAGGTCTAGAAGATAGACCACATGAGGATGCGCAGTCCGCATGCGGATCGGCGATGCGGACTACGCAAGCGGAGTGCGCGTTAAGATAGACCGTAGCTTAACAGTGCGATAAAATTAACTGAAAAGTACTGCAACTACTACATATTTATGTAGGTATGTCGTAATAAAATAATCTTTAAAAAATCTTAAACATATTTAAATATTTAAATAAGTTTTAAACATTTTGCTACTAATTTCTTTTTGGTACTAGTGCGAAATCTAAAATTGTTTTCGCACTAGTGCGTTAAAGTGATGTTATTCAAACTGAAATATCAGTGAAGTATCAATGTCGTCTTTTCAATTATGAGTTAGGATTTTTTTAAATCATAGGTATCTACACTTTTATTCACATTTTTACTTACACCACCCTGAATGTAGGTGTACGGGCGGATGGGTGCTCATTAATATTATAGTCTGGGAATAGACATTAAAACAAAAACAGCCACATAGGTTCCTGCTTTGGAGCTATTTTATCAACAGAGTAAGAGTGCGATTCTCAAATTATTTAACTATTACATACTGTGGTAATATTGGTTGCGTGTTTAAGGTAATTTAAAATAATTAACTATTTATTAATTATAATGGATTCTTTATTTTTGTAAAATTAAATTTATGTTAAATGATAAATAATTAAAAATTGTAAAACTTTAAAATGAAAAATATATGAATTTATTTAATTTAAATAGATAGCTAAAAATAAATAAGTGTGATATAAATTGTAAATTATTATTAAGTAATATTTTGAAAATATTTATAATTTTATAAATTTTTATAAATTGAAAAAATTTATCAAGATAGTTAAGGGTTACGGGAAATGAAAATAAGAGAAAGAAAAGGTTGGTTGATATGGAGATTGAAAAATAAGGGGAAGAAAAGATAAGGATATTTTTTAATAAGAAGAGAATTCAGTATAAAATATTGGAATAAGAAGGAGATTTTTGTAAGATCAAGAATTTAATGAAATATATTTGAAAAAGAAGATAAATAATAATTAAATATTTGAAAATAAAATATGGAAATAAAGAAAATTATTGGATTGAATAATAAATAATGAAGATTATTGGATTGGATAATATTGGGAGAAGAAAGGATAAGAAGAAGAAAAGTTTGTGAGTGTTTTGATATGAAAGTAAAATTTTGACATTTTAAAAATAAATTAAATTAAGGTAATTAAGGTAAGGGTTGATAGGGGTATAAAAGAAATAAAAAATCGTTTTTTTATTCAATATAAAAATTTAAATATTTTCATAATTTTATTAAAGATTTATTTTCATTTGAATTTTATATTTATTTAGAGAATCCACGTAAAAAAATAATAAATTAAGAACCCTGAGACATAAGAGTGACAGATATTATAGCAATACATAATATGTATTACAAAGTTAGTACTAGTTTTACAAAAATATGTTATACAGGGTGAATCTGGTAATAAGAACCAATTAGATATCTTCGTTATTTGAAGTATAAAAATAATTCTGCGAGGGCAAGCTCGTAAAGCCTATCGTAAAAGCGACAATCTAGAAGGCCGTGGTATAGGTAACTCCATAGATGGAACGTTTATTTTTGGCTATACAATCACCCTCAAAGTTTGCACGTATAATTTAGAAACACCCTGTATTGTGTAATACAAATTCCTAAACGTTTTGTTCGATATTGGAAATTCAAAAATTTTGCCCTCCAAATAAATTAAAAGCTCGACGCCGCTGCTCGATTATACGAATCGGTATTATAGTGTTCACCTTAAAATTCAAATTGTTTTTATATTTTTATTGAGTGTTAAATAATGTCAATGTTTACTTTATTATTTGTTGTCCTGAGCAGCCAAATTGCAAAATAAAATAATTGTGATTCGTTACCTGTCGGTTATTGCCGGCTCCTAGCGAGTATTTGTTGCCGTTAGTTATCGTGACGTAGCGAGGACGCCATGCAGGCAAGTGCTACAAGTGGTTACACGGCGATGTTTCACTTCTGTGATAAAATTGTGCTTTATTTTTTATTGAAATACTAATGTGTGCGCGGTGATAAGTGTTGTAACAATAACCTTGTATTATGTGAAAAGTATCGCGAATGTGAAGTAGCAGCGTACGTACCAATTTTTTGGTTTTGTATGGCTGCAACTTTTTTAAAATGTTATCGGTGGGTGTGTGTTTGACTTGAATCGTAAGTGTTTTTCGGATACGATTTGACGAAATACTGTTTTATTAGTGCAAATGTGATATTATGTTCTATGTAAAGGTATCTACACATTTATTTATAAATTTTTAGTTCGCCTGGTACATAACCTCAAAGTATAATTTTCGTAAAATGTAATGTAAAGACGAGTTCATAATGTTCTTCCATGACCAAATGCCGGTTGTGGATAACGAGTTTTGTAACCCAAAAAATTTCAAAATCAATTCCACAGGTGGTTTATGTTGAATCTTGCATTAACAGAGGTATGAAGTGGGCGGATCTTTATGCATTCACCGCTAAACAATTTAGAGAATTCAGTTTTCTTCTCATCTATAACCGCTTATCATAATGGTCGTATATCGATTATGTGATTAGATAGTAACTTGTAATGTAACTCAGTTTTATTTTTAGAATGCATATACAGTCATTAGTTGATATTTTCAGACTATTTAAAGGGACTCTATATTTTGTTGTAACTGTACATGGGAAGCCAAAAGGTGAATGCCATGATATGGAACGTGAATCGTGACATTCCGGCTAGACCAGACCAGTCTCCCTACACTGTAAAAATACCATGCAGATTCTCATTTTCACCGGTTAGTGAAATTTGCAGCCAATCGAGAAAGAAAGAGAAGCTAGTTGGCATTTTAAAAGTTCTATTAAAATCAGAAAAGCCAGTGGCGTGCTATTTTTTCTCTATATTTTTCTCATTAATATCTCCATACACTCCTGTTCCTACATCACTGTTGTAGGCAAGACAATTTGGTCTAATCAAAAAATTATGGTACTACTCGTATATGAACATAGATTACAGACGTATTCCGCAATTTTCTAAAATTAATTCACCTAACCCAAACAAATTATCGCAAATTAATATTACCAAAAAAAATAAATTATTATATAGAGTTCGGGATAGAGTTGCTTTTTACGAAAAATTGTTTGTATTTGTTCCCCTTGTTCCCCACGACGCCGACGTGGTTTACATAGACTCGAAATGGATCCTCGGCATAAACCTTGTAAACCGCATCGCGGGACGCCCTCCTGTATATTATGGTACATTCTGTATATTCCAGTTTTGGAAACGATATTTTTGGTATATACAAATAAGTACTATTACCTACATAAGCATAACGCTCGGCATAACGCTGATTTGTACTTGGTTGGAATATAAAATAATGTGATTAGATAGAGAATTTTTTTACCTGTAAAATGATATATCACAAGGTAGGGGGAAATTTGAAATTTCAAAGGGGGGGTTTCTGGAGTGAAGGGGGGAATTATAAAAATTTTTCAATAGTGGTTTTAAACTTCTCATTCGATATAAAAATTGACGTGTTTATTTTCAAACCGGAAATGTCAAAAATTTCAGAAAAGGGTTGAGGGGGGTGATGGAGTGCAATAAAAAATAGTATGGTTAGATAGAGAATTTTATTACCTGTAAAATGATATACCTATCACAAAATAGGTAGTTCCATTTCAAATTTCAAAGTGGGGGTTGCTGGAGTGGACGGGGTGAATTATAAAATTACTTCAATGGCGGTTTTAAACTTCCCCCTCGATATCAAAATTGACGTGTTTTTATTCAAACTGGAAATTTCAAAACTTTCAGAGTTATTAAAGGTGGTTAGTTTTGAACTGAAAGCCCTGTATGTGATTTGAACTAATTGTGTAGGTACATTTTTCATGCTCTCACTGATTGATATTAGGTATGTTTTTCATTGGTGCCAGCGAGGGTGCCAGTCATACCTATTGGGACCTATTTGAATTTTTAAATTGAGATATACTAGAATTGTTTCTACCTGCCATTCTTCTCACCTTTTTCTTCTTGCGCTAGTTTCTTGACTTTCTTCCATCTGTGCCCTTATTATATAGTATTACCTGTAACGCATGGCAGGTTTCTAATATAGCGAATCGCCAAAGCACCGAATATTCGGCCGAAGCGCGAAATTTTACAAAATTTCCTTTATTCAACAGCATAACATTATAATTTCAAGGGGTAAATCGAGTCTATGTCACAACGGCCACCGGTCACAACGGCCACCTCATATTTTGGCCGTTATGGTCATGGTCACAACGGCCACCTCGGTCACAACGGCAACCTATAAGTTTTGGTCACAACGGCCACCTTGGTCACTTCGGCCACCCAGGCTCGTGGTCACAACGGCCGCCTTGGTCACAACGGCCACCCTTGTTTATAATTTGTAACACCAAACAACGCTGGTCACAACGGCCACCTTGGTCACAACGGCCACCCGATTCTACTGGTCACAACGGCCACCTTGGTCACAACGGCCACCCGATTCTGCTGGTCACAACGGCCACTCGAAACAGCTATTCCCAATAAAACCTTCACGCAATAATGTATATTTGCACGAAATAAATACATTCCCTAACAGTGTTCTAAAAAGTATTATAGGTACGTACTTACTTTTTAGAACACTGTTACGGAATGTATTTATTTCGTGCAAATATACATTATTGCGTGAAGGTTTTATTGGGAATAGCAGTTACGAGTGGCCGATATGACCAAGGTGGCCGTTGTGACCAGCATAATCGGGTGGCCGCTGTGACCAGCAAAGCCGAGTGGCCGTTGTGACCAAGGTGGCCGTTGTGACCAGCATAATCGGGTGGCCGCTGTGACCAGCAAAGCCGAGTGGCCGTTGTGACCAAGGTGGCCGTTGTGACCAGCGTTATTTGGTGTTACAAAGTATAAACAAAGGTGGTCGTTGTGACCAAAGGTGGCCGTTGTGACCACGAGCCTGGGTAGCCGAAGTGACGAAGGTGGCCGTTGTGACCAAAACTTATAGGTGGCCGTTGTGACCATGACCATAACGGCCAAAATATGAGGTGGCCGTTGTGATCAGCCCCCGGGTACATCCAGGAGCAAACTGAAGTCAAAATCTCCTGAACCAATTTTTACTTTCCCATACCACTACTGGTATAGGGGAAGTATTGATATCATGAAAATTTTCGAAATCGAGATTTTCGCGGAAATACGTGTTTCGGGCCCCCAGGAACCCAAAAAAGTGGTCTAGAAAAAATGTCTGTGTGTGGGTGGGTGTGTGGGTGTGTGTGTACGTAACGCCTGTAACGCAAAAACTAGTGAACCGATTTTGATGAAATTTTAAATGAAGAGGTATATCGAAAATTCATCGACAAAATAAGCTTTTCAAAAAAATCCGAAACCGGAAGCGGAAGTTAGACATGTTTTTTTGGTATCATTTTTTTCAGAAGCGGAATTTTGAAAATTTGAGTAGGGCATATGAAAGAAGACCATAATTGAAGGTAAACAGTTTTTTCCCGGACTCTAACTTCAAAATGGCGGCCGCTATGAATTTTTCAAAATTTCGACTTTAACGCCCCATAACTCAAAAACCAGTTATCTGATAAGCTTCCGCAACAACTTGTTTGAAAGCCCTTTGGGGGTACTACACCATGAAAAAAAATTATTTAGTATATCCAAAAACGGTCGCAACGGCGCTCTTCCAAAAATTTTGAAATTTTTGAAAAATTATTGCAAAAAAACTGGTCTAAGGATTTTGTTTAAATTTTCTATACTTATGCAACTTGGTATTAGCTACATTTTTGTTTTTTGATGAACGCCAGAATTCCACTGTGGCGCCCTCTACGAGATTTTGAAAATCGGAAATTGATGCTCCTATAAAGAAGTTTAAATATAAAAGTTGTTCAGTATATGGATTTGCATTTTTCTAAATTTATATCACGTATACAGGGTGTTTGGTTTTCACAGTACAATAAGCAACTTTGTTATTTTAAATGAAACGCCCTATATATATTATTATATAATTGAATGCAAAATTAAATTTTCTATCACATAGTATAAGGTGTTCATATGGCTAAAATGTACGGTTAATGAGAAATTCGTGAATTTTGAATATTTAGGTTGGACTCTTGACGGAAACTGATCGTCGGTCGGTAGCGATCGTCCGGTTTCGCCAGTTGTAATTTCTAGCGGGTACCTACTACAGAGTACAGATAGATGCGTATCTTGGTGTCTTTCTTTTGTTGATATCGAACCCGTATAGCCTCGTTTTTCTCGCGAGACATTCAAATGATTTCCAATGCTGCCTCACGAACTATAACTGTTGAATAGCAAAAACAAAATGTTTATTTTTAGTATGGGAAAGTCCAGGGGAGGTTTGCACCTCCACTTTTTGGTTTACGTCCGTTGCTTCCGCATAAATTAATGATAAATTTGGTGCCGCTCTGATAAGCAATTTTCTATTAAGTTTAACATCTTTGTTCAAAAATACCTCGCTTCGACCGAATATCGAAAATTCAAAAAGTTCGTCGGATCGGCTGAATACCGAAGCGAACAGAAGCCTCGGCGTACTTAAAATGAAATTTTTTTAAGACACCGTACTACTAATTGTATTTCTCATGTCTGCCCTGTTCTATTAACTGGTATTAAATTGTATTTACTTACCCAAGTTTATTACTTATTACCTATTTATAGCACGATATTGCAAGCTTTATTTTCTGCAATAATGTTTGGAATTGGTTTCTGCCCTTTAATAATTAATTAATTAGTATTGACTTCTATTTTTTGATACATTCCTGGCCAGTTTCACATTAGCCTAAGAAAGTCTCACACTACTACGTTAAACTGCGTCCACACCTGACGAACGAACGCGAACAGAAACGAACACAAACAATTAATGAGAAGGAACAAAAACGAACACGAACCATGATCACGCACGAACAAACTTGCATAGAAGGAATCAGTTGAAATTTCAACGTTCGTTGGTGTTCCAACTAGAAGTGGCCGATATTGAAACAAAATCGATATATCGACAAATCGTTAATTCGATATATCGAGATCGAAAAGCAAATTTAAATATTGCTCACCAGTACTCGCCACAATTTTATGCTTTGCGCTTGGCAGTTGAAAAACGGAAATTTTCAGTTTTCTGTTGTTATATGTATGGCGATTGGTATTAAGAAAGAAGAAGCAGAATTTGCACATCAAAAAAATATCAATACGATATAAATATCAGGTAATGTAAGATAACGCCCATTGACCGCAAGTGAGAAACAATCGGAAACAATGCAGCTAGGTAGCTACAGACATTGATGTTTCGGTGTTATTGCTCCTCAGTGTAGCGTAGCTGGGAGGAAGAGATGGAAAATAAGAGTAACACACGCGGGTAAGTCAAAGACACGTAACCCTATTTGTGCCTTCATGAGCTAGGACCTAAATTTCGTAGGTTATTTCAAACCAATCGGCGGCGAAAGGGTATCATCCGTGCCAAAGACCACCACAGCTAAAAGGGCAACAGGAATTATACTAAAATTATACTAAATTCCTGTTCCCCTTTTAGCAGTGGTGGTCTTTGGCTCGGATGATACTCTTCCGCGCCGATTGGCCCAAAATATCTTACGAAGTGTAGGTCCTGGGTCATGAAGACACAAATAGTGTTACGTATCTTTGACTTATCCGCGTGTTAGTTTTACCATTATTTTCCATTTTCTCCTCCCAGCTACGCTACGGCAACACTGATGATGATGACGAGCAATAACTCAGAAACATCGATGTCCGTAGCTGCATTGTTTCTCACTTGCGGCTTAGGGGCTTTATCTTACTTTTCGATGTACACATGTTGGGGATTTTTGTGGAATTGTTGGAATTTTCGTAGAATTGTTTAGCTAGGAATCGTTTAGGAATTGTAGGAATTATTTAGCTTATCTTTGAATTTCAGTTTTTGGAATTCTTGGAATTATTTAGGAATTTTTTGGAATTTGGTATTTTAGTGTACCCAATTCGACTCGTGGTTTACTCCTCGATATTATTACTTTTATTACTTTGTTTTCATGTTTTCATGCATTACACTATCTTTAATCCCTTTATTTTTTTTTAAATTTCTATTAGGTATAAGTTGTAATGAAGTATCACGTAAACTAAACATATAACTACTAAAGCTAGTTGTAGGCATTTGTTAGCTGGAAATAATGGTTGGAACATCTTTTTTCTGTAACTCAGTAGAACGTCCTCTTTAATTATAGCTATTTATAACTTGATAGTTTATGTACCACGCGAGCACAAATCTGAGTGATTTAATTAAGAAAGCATGGATGGTTTTTGTGAATAGTGTTGTGTGATCTTTTAGTTACATAACATATTAAACTGTTGTAATATCATTTAGTGGTCTTTAAAATGACGTCGAGAAAGAAGAAGCGACAGGAAGATGGATTCATTAAAAAAGTGTCTTCGCTTTTTAACTTGGACACGGTGAGTCTGTTGTTGGTCCGTTGCTTTTCTCGACAATCGCGTAATCCCATTGTCTTCAACAGTAGACTTTATTTTGCAACTAAAGTATTTAGAACTCGCTTTATGAAATAACATTGAATTCAGCTTTAACAGCAGAAAGGTGGTGTAAGGTTTACGGTTGTAATCTTGGCAAACATAACAATGCGTTTAAGTATAGGTAGGTACGTAGTTTATTTAGTAGTCTATTGTTTGTAGACTTTGTATATTATACATTATTTTCGCAATTTTTAAAATTACTTACTCTTAAGTTTGATACGGTTTGATAACAAATTTAAATATAGGTACAGGTGAGTAAACTAACCACCGCTAACCACTAAAACGTAAAAGTAAGGCATAGTAGCTTTTGATGCGTTTTCATGTCTACCGCAATTTCAATACATACTAACCTACCTTATTCAGAGGTTTGGAACATGATAGAAAAAAACTGCAGCCTCGAGCAGCCATTGTGCTGTACCTGTATACCTACTTAATGTTAATAATAACCTTTCATTATTATTACCAACAAACCGTTGGCCCAGCACGATTTTATACATATCCTGGGAAAGATTTTCTAAAAATCTGACTTAGGTCAAAGATCTAGTGAATATCGAACAGGATTGGTCAAAATTTAGAACGTCCGAGCCAGTTAATCTATAAAATACTCGGAAAATACTCGTATTTCCAACGATTTATAAATGTTTTCTCGTAATTGTAAACGGGACATTCGAAAGATTATAAGGTAGGGGAAGTCTTTTATAATATAAACACTAATTTTTAAAGGTATCTATCAAATAATATGATATTTACTTTAATCTGTTGAAACTTGCATGAAATTTATTTTTATTTTTAAATTAAATTTTAAACAAACGAAGTTATATCAGCGTAAGGTCTGTCTGAGGAGGTTATCATAGGTAGTATTCTTCAGTATTTAGAATTACCTTGATTTGAGCTTCAAGATGCACTGCACTGCGCTGCGCTAGCTTTGCTCCATCCTATTATAGATAACATGGATATGTCCTTGATCGAGATAATATATTGGAACATCGCATAAAAAGGATTTGTAGTTGATTTTCCAAAAAATCCTTGCAATAGATCTAGAAATTCAAAATACTGAGTTGGGGATAGGGCGCGGCGACGTATCATTTGAAGTACCTACGTCATCTCGGATTTCTTTAATACCATCTCAGTCTAACTTTATTTCCAAAGATCTAGTTTCTCCGACCCACCCGTGTGGGTCGAAAAACACTTGTCGATTTGAGATCGGATTACGATGTGGCCGGATGTGGCAAATATCGATGATATTCCTCCCAGCAACTCTGGCATCATGATTTGAAAAACTCTAGATCAAATCTATATCTACACGGTATTTATTTGTAAATTTAAACGGAATTTCATGTAACGCAAAATCGTGGACTAACAAACTAATTTACGCGCATATGACGAATTATTTAAAACAATAATAAGTACCTACCTACCATCGCCTACATACTCATCAAATTATATGATTGATTTTCAGTGGCTTTATTAACTTTGCCAATTCCTAGTATAACTACGTTGATATTCTTTTTAATTTTTTATTGATATTTTTATTACTTGATGAAAATATCCTTATTGAAGTTTGGGACATTTTTCTTTAAACACTCTGTATATTAAGGAAATAGTTGTAAATTACGTATACTTTTACAATAACGTGTTTCATAACGAGTTATTTTGAATAATGATAAATTCCTAGGGTCAAAGTCAACCCGAGACGATTAATTGCATTGAATGAATTCAACATTAAATACTATTTTTATCAACCAATATTGAGTCATTCGTACAGATAACAAATTATTCAATAAAGAATGTCATTGTAATATTTTCGAATTCCCACAGTGCTGCTGCTTATATAAATTTCAAACATCCCACTTTTTTTTGTTCGAATATTCAACACCTACTCCACTTCCTGACTTGGTTTTCATAAAAGTTGAATAAACCAAAATATGTAGGTACTTAGAAATTACTAACGTATGTAGTGTGAGTAGAAATGGGTTATAAAAATAAAATATATTAGGTAGGTACCTACTACATTTTGGGAGTATGTGGAAAAAGAAGCTCGTAAGTAGGCCTTAAAGTTCGTTAATAAGTGCTCTTACCTATATGTACCTACTCGTAATAAGTTTTTTCCACGACAATTAAATGAACTCGGATGATTTACGGAACTCGCGTTTGTTCGTGTCGCAAACTTCATCCTCTTGCGTTATAGGTATCATTACTACTCGTTGAGTAATATAATATATTTCCACATGTATGCCGTTATTTGCAATAACTAACTAAATTCAACCCTTAAATTCCTGAGTAGTAGCATTTTCACAGAAAAGGGGTTCTGGTGGGTGATCTGGGATTTAATGATAATCATTTATTTTAAATATCCCATGAACTATATTGTATATTATTATCACGTTGTATAATCCGAGCAAAGTTGTTTGCGTTAGGTTCGAGATTCTACCGGGATCAAAAAATGTCGCAATTGATTTTTTTTAAACTTCTTCATTGTTTTGACTTCAATTTGTATAGATATGTCAATACTGTTTCTCACGCAATCAAAATTTGAATACATTCATGGCGAAGTATCTCAAGTAACCGTTATTTAAACAAATTCATAAACAATACTAATACTCGCAAATTTTAGAAATATCTCGGAAATATCCAATTTCTGATATTTTTTAAAATTAAAAAGTCCTGCACCACAGAAAAATGTCGTAAATAGCCATTTAATATGTAAAATTGTTTATTTTATAAAACCTATAAGGTCTGATCTGGTTCTTCGCCGGAAGAAAACGGCACATTTCCTAGTCGATATCGCTCCACTGGATGTATGTTGTTTATGGTTTTTAATTCTGTAATGTGAAGCGAGGTGAAAGATTACAGCAGTTTTAATTTGCTTCAAGACAATAACAGTATATCATACAATACAATGCAAAATATGGTTATACAAAACATAAATTTTACTCCCAAAATACACCCTCAGATTACGGTTGTGGTCACCTGCTCGCCAATGTTAATAAAAGTAGATAAGGATTAACAGCGTTACTATTGTGGGCACCCTTGTACAAATTCCTATATACCTAAAACGCGAAATGTGTTCGCGTGCGAACATGATGGCCATAAACGGCTGAAACGTGCCATCCCTCTGGCTATCACATTACACATCAATGGTTTTTATTATAAAATCACGGGCTTATGAACTTAAATACAGTTCACAGTATCACGCAGTTTGTTGATCATATGAACATCAAGAATTTACAGGTGGAACGGTAACAAAACATTTTAGTAGTAACTAACCTGTTTTTTACACGTATTTACTATTTACATAACGCCAAGTAGGTAGGTAGTATTAGTATAAAGGCGTATTGTTCATTGCAGGAAGCGATTATGTTGTCTAAATCTGTCATGAACGAGTAAAAACTCTGAATGTATTAAGTAATTTTTAGATTATAGAAGAATTAACAGAAACATCTTCTTTTCTATAAATGTTAATATTTTATTGATGTAACTGGTAACTGCGGCTCAAGGGGTTGGAATGCCGGTGTTGGGTCTAAATTAATTGTTAAGTAGGAAAACTACATTGACCATAGTAATTTAATCTCGCCTATACATGCATGTCCAATGGTGGCTCGGACGGGGACGAGTTGGTTCCCGTTATCAGTAGATAATTAGGTAACTTATAAATCGAGTTGGTTCCCGAGTGGGCTATATGGGAAGGAAGCCATTTAAAATAAACTACAAGTGCCACCCGACAGCACTTTTTGAAAACCAAACTTGAATTTGTCTATCACTAACAATTGTTTGCTTTTTTCACTGTACATGACATATAAGGAACTCATGTTTGTAAAGTGTACATGACAATTTACAACTAACTGTTTCAAATTTACAAAAGCAGATTACAACTCTCTGTATTACAAATATACAACTATGATTGGTTGTAGACAACCTCCGCCCTTACTTAAATAGTTAGGTAATCATTAGCAACATTCTTTGAATGTTACCAAAATATCAAAATACTTAGAAATGCTTAAGATACTCATGGGAACCAACTCGTCCCTCTATGCAAACGCAATTAAGGGTCATTAAAGGGATTGGGAACCAACTCGACTCTGCCGGGTGGCTCAGGGGGTTGCTGTTATAATTTAAGTACTATAATAATTAATAATATATTAATGTTGAGATATCGAAGACTCAGAGGATTGCTAGATTGATTCTAACCCCCGTCTTAAGCTTAAATCGAGGCTTAAATAATTCGTTAAGCGCATGTTGAATTAAAAAATCATGTAAAACAGCTAATTATTATTTTTTCCATCAGACTTTGTTTTTGGTTAGATGGTATAGCGTATAGCTATACTGGATTTTATTGCAACCGTTTTCTGTATATATTTTTAACTTCCTTGCATTTCTGAAAGTAAGCCGAGCCCTTACCAACAATTAATTAATTAATTTATTAACATAATAATTCCTAATTGATGTTAGAACATCGTGCATTTAATCCAGTGTTATTTATTTCATCTAACTGATCGCAATTTACACCTGCTACAAATTGAAACATTTCAAATCGAATTTAAAAGTCTTATTTAGCGGAAATTGCTAAACCTGTGAATACGGCAAAATGTGGTTTTAATCCCTTCACAACAGCTTCGAAAATATTTCTAACGCTATGTATTGCTCATAAAAACGATGTGCTTTGGATTATATTTACCGCTCTCGTAAATGTATCCCGCATCTTCGAAATGCACGGATTACCTTGTTAAGTTTACTGTTAGTTGATCCAACATAGGAAGGATTCAGCAGCCTGTTAAAATTATGAATACGGGAGCTATTATGTTTGGAATTAAAATTTTAAATGCTAAAGCAGCTTGCTGTACTATCATCATAATATACTATATGTATATATTTTCTTTCCAACCGAACGTAGAAACATTTAAAGATAACGTCATTATATTTACTTTTACCTAGATTACCTAGATAAAAGTCCGATAAAAGTTTTGTCATTTGTCATGATCTCTTGTAGGTATTTCGTATTTACTTTTGGAATTACTTATTAAACTGTCCATTGCACTAACATAATATCTTCTGCACACTCTCTTTTTATTTTTTTTTTTCGATAATAAAACACATTATGAATTTCTGTGGTAACAGCTAAAACATTTGGAACCAATATGGAGCTGATGGCTAAAGAGACATTACATGTTTTATTACGTAGATACGGAAAACGGTGACACAAACACAATACCGAAAATTGAATTAAAAAATATCGAAGTATCGGTAAATATTGGCACATTCATATTTTTCACTTACCACTCACCTTCATTATATTGAGTAATTTTTTTCTAGTAACTGAATAAACCCTGTTGTTTAGCCTTATTTTTTGAAAAAAATTTGTAGTACAGGGGCAAGCTCATGTTGATTGACGAATTTTTACATTCGAAGTTAGTTATTGTCGGGCTGTGTAATGTTTGTTGCATTAATAGGCCAATTGCACCGGTTACACTTAAATAATAAGCGTCCCTTAAAAATTTACAGCCGGATTCATCAACGAGCGTAAGTCGTTAGTCCGACTACTACGAAGGCGCACAAGGGACACTTTATTTATTTTGTATATTATTAATCAAGCACAAGTTAATTCTGTGTTAAATAACACGGAATTAACTTAATTCCGAGTTAAGTAACACGGAATTAACTTAATTCCGAGTTAACTAACACGGAATTAACTAAACTTAACTAAACTAGAATTTAGTTAATTCCGTGTTACTTAACTCGGAATTAAGTTAATTCCGTGTTACTTAACGCAGAATTAAATAGAATTTAGTTAATTCCGTGTTACTTAATTTAGTTAATTCCGTGTTACTTAACTGGGAATTAAGTTAATTCCGTGTTACTTAACTCGGAATTAACTAGAATTTAGTTAATTCCGTGTTACTTAACTGGGAATTAAGTTAATTCCGTGTTACTTAACGCAGAATTAAATAGAATTTAGTTAATTCCGTGTTACTTAACTCGGAATTAAGTTAATTCCGTGTTACGTAACGCAGAATTAAATAGAATTTAGTTAATTCCGTGTTACTTAATGCAGAATTAACTTGTGCTTGATTAATAATATACAAAATAAATAAAGTGTCCCTTCTGCGCCTTCGTAGTACTACTGAGATTTGCGCCCGTGTAAACCTATACATAGGTACGAACCGGTTTACACGGGCGCAAGTCTCAGTAGTCGGACTAACGACTTACGCCTCGTTGATGAATCCGGCTGTTAATTACCATGGATACGATTGTCACTAAGAATTGTATCCATGGCAATTAAACTTTTAAGTGACGCTTATTATTTAAGTGTAACCGGTGCAATTGGGTCAAGGCCAAATCATTTTTAAATTACTTGGAGAGACCTGCAACTGAATTTTAATTTGTCGGCTATTTTTCGTTGGGATAAATGAGTTCGCGGTTGGTTTTCCTGTGACGAGGACAATGGTCGTACAATTTCTTATTTTCTTATTTGCAGTAGTTGCAGGTTTTCCGCTTTCAAGTTGACAACTCAATGTATTCCGTAAATAGGACACTAAAACAGGATTATTTGTTTTTCACGCACCCGGTATTACATTTAATCTTTATGCTACTATAACCGACCGACGACGCTACGCTATTAAATAAGTCTAGGTATCACACTTTTAAACAGTTTTAGCTACTTCTCTTCATCAATACTAGGAACACAAATTCCTACCACCAAAATATTAAAACCTATAAATACGTATTTCGGCAGCTAAGCTACCATCCTCAGTAGGAAAACTACTAAACTTAAACTAATAAGTAACTACGATGTGGGAAGACTTCCATTGTTGACTTGGTTCTGAGCTATTTTCTCACACCGTAGTCACTTTAGATAGTTTAAGTTTGGTAGTTTTCCTATTGAAGATGGTAGCTTACCTGCCAAAATACGTATTTAGGTTTTACTTAAATATTTTGGTGGTAGGGGTTTGTGCTCTTAGTATTTATACTTAAACCACCGTATCCAATCATTTCAATTCCCTTCATCACTTACGCTTGCTCTGCTTTTTATAATTTCATATATTAGCCAAGTAGGTTTGCTTAAAACAATAACTTTTCAATACAAAAAGAGTGTATGAATGTATTAGCTACCTACTCATTCCTATTTGTTTTAAAACTAAACGGTTTTTATTTTATTATGAAATATCGGTAGGTACCTATAAGTAAAAATTTGTGGATTATTTTGCTATTCCACGTAAAGCTTAAGTCATTAAATATCTGATTAAATTTGCTACTCGAGTGCAAGTTAGTACATATTAAGGGAAGTACAGGTAACCGAAAACCATTTCAGGTAGGGAAGCGTGCTTCTGCACTAATTAAATATAAACCTGGCGTCGTTCTAATAGTGAAGCATATGCTTACACCTAGTACTGAATATAAAGCAGGGCTATAAATCGCTCATCGTAGTTTTGGAACGTTCCGCAGAAGTTTTTTTCGGAACGTGTACCAAAAAGCAGATAAATACATAAAAATACAATCGAATCCTGACCACTCAGTCGTAGTATCCTCTAGCACAACATCTTCTCACATCTCGTAAATCTCATTTATTCTCATCAGGAAAACACAGGGAAACATTTTTTTATTAGGGTATTGTAGTCGTCGTGTTGTGATAAATACAAATACCTAACAGTATCTACAATAATTAAAAACCTTCAAACTTTAATTATTTATTCAGAAGTGGAAACATAAATAATAACCTTTAATAATTTGAGTGTACAAATACCCCAGATTATTATCGTTCTAAGCATGCTAAAATAATTAGATCAATTAATTTAAAGATGAACTGTATAGAATAGACTATAGGAGAGAAAAGTTAGACTACTAAACATACATCGATGTTCACAAATTTCATTATCAAGTAGGTATTATAGGAAGCTTTAACTAATCTGGTTATGTTACTCCCATTTGATGCGTTTTTTGTATTATGAAAACTAGCTTTTTTCAATTTTTATTAATAGCCCAAAAAATATTCGCACCTATACTGGGCTGCTGAATCTGTCACTTCAAATAACGGATTTCTCATGTTACATATCGAATTTAAAGCAGTCTATATAAATAAATCCAGCAGTTCTTATTTATTATCAGACAACCGACGTAAAACTATATTGACTCGTAAATATTGAATAACTCCTGGAACTCTTCCTTGTAAAATACCATAAACTTACAAAAAAACATAAAACGCTTTTTTGCCTCAAAAGATAGTGATTTAATGGAGAAATATTTCTTGTAAGCTTTAATAAAATGAAAGACATAAACAGTCTAGCTTGGATTCAATCTTTCAGGATATTTCCTTGCAGCTTCCATATGACGCGGGGATTTGTGATCCTATATAATTTCCTGTTTCTTAATAAAACAGGAAAATGGGAGAACGCCTTGTTGGGATTATGGTTTAAAATAAAACTGAAAACGATTACTTATTTAAATATTTATTTAAATATGAGTAGGTACGTCTTAATTCGTCAACGGACGATACATCAGTGTGTGTGGGAATATTAGCCGTTTTTGTGGTTTTTAAAACAAGAGTGTTTTCTCTCTTTCTACGGGTCTATTTTAATGACTCTCACAAAATATAGAAATATAGGTTTCACGCTTAAGTGATCTTTAAACCAATTAAGTCTAGCACCCTTAAGAAACACATGTGGTTATTTTTGCACGTGTTAAATGTAATAAACTAATACTCCCACTCAAAAATATAAACGAAACTCATAAATATATATAAATAAAAAAATTGTTATACATGGGGTGGTATATGTAAATAGTCCAACATTTGTTGCAAAGGATTGGGAAAACCCCATTTAAAACCCAACCAGACCAATAAGTAATATTAATAATAATAATAGTAAGAAATAGCAAATAATGGTAATTATTGATAAATTGTAAATTGGCTATTCCATGCCAATTTTGAATCGCAGCTCTTGGAATCTTGGAGCAGGTAACGGCTTCGTGAAAGTGTCGGCTATCTGCTCACCTGTAGGAATATATTTAAGTATTATTACCTTTTCAGTTATTTGTTCCCTAATAAAGTGATATTTAATATCGATATGTTTTGTCCTTTTATGATTAGTTGGATTATTGGCAATACTAATGCAACTGTTATTGTCTTCAAAAATTATTATCGCATTTGCAAGTTTTATATTTATATTAATTAAAAGAGATTTTAGCCAAAGTGCTTCTCTTACGGCCTCAAACAGTGCCATGTATTCAGCCTCGGTAGTGGACGCTGCCACTGAATTTTGTCGTTTTGTGTTCCAGCAGATACTGCTATTTTCGAACATTTTAAATATAAAACCAGTTGTACTTTTCCGATCAATTTCATTCGTACCCCAATCGGCATCCACATAACCAACTATCATTTCGTTATAATCACCTCTTTTGTATGTTAATTTAACATCAATAGAGCCTTTAACATATCTAAGTACTCTTTTAAGGCATTGCCAGAGTTCTTTATTATTTTTATTTTGATACCTGCTTAAAATGTTAATGGCTGTGCACAAATCTGGACGTGTACATAGCATAGCATACATTAAAGATCCGATGAGTTGTCGACAAGGAGCATCAACTTTTTCATCGGAATTTAAGGCAATGTAGTCCAATTTAACCGGAAGCGGTGTGTTTACAGGTTTACAATCGGACATGTTAAATTTACTTAAAACTGTATTTAAATATGCACTCTGGTCTAGTGTCATTTTGTTTTCATATCTTTCAATTTTTATGCCTAAGAAAAATCGTATATCCTTTAAGTCGGACATTCGGAATCGTTTCATTAGAAATTGTTTGAAATTTATCAATGTTTGATTATTGACAGAAGCAATTAACAAATCATCAACATATAACACAAGGTATATATTTTTATCTATGTGCCCATTATCTAATACATATAGACAACTATCAACTGCAGAATTTTGAAAACCCCGTTCTTTCAAGGTTTGATCGAAAAGTTCGAACCAACACCTAGATGCTTGTTTTAGGCCATATAATGATTTATTTAACTTACATACTTGATTATCTTTAGCTTTCACCCCATCGGGAACCTTCATATAAATTTCCTCCTTTAAGTTACCGTTTAAAAAGCTGTTTTTACGTCCATGTGATGGATCGCTAATCTAAACTGATTTGCAAAAGCTAAAAGGATTCGGAAAGTGGTTATTCTAGCAACTGGTGCAAAAGTCTCATCATAATCTAATAAATATTGTTGACTAAAACCTCTAGCAACTAAACGAGCCTTGTACTTTACCGGTTTTCCATTTTCGTCGTTTTTAATTGTAAAAACCCATTTACAGTCCACTACATTTTTATTTGGGGGACGTGATACTAAAGACCAAGTTTTATTTAATAATAATGAATTAATTTCATCTTTAATTGCTCCCTCCCACTGAATTCTATCGTCTCTGGTTTTAATTTCTTGATAAGAATAGGGACAATTTTCACTACTGAATTTAGCACACATAAGGTAATTATAATAAAAATCATCTTCGCTATACGAAAATGAAGAATGAGTTTTAATCCTCTCACTCATTCGGAGTGTTGGGGATTCACAGAACTCATTTTGCGTATTTATTTTAGCATGAGCTTTAACTTTTTCACTCTTTTGGAGTGATAAAAGTCCAGGGAACTCATTTGGCTTTATTTTAACATGAGCTTTAACCTTTTCACCCTTTTTTTGAAGTGTTGAAGGTCCAGGGAACTCATTTTGCGCATTTACTTTAACATGAGCTTTAACTTTTTCACACCTTTGGAGTGATAAAAGTCCAGGGAACTCATTTTGCTTTATGTTAATATGAGCTTTAACCTTTCCACTCTTTTGGAGTGTTGAAGGTCCAGGGAACTCATTTTGCATTATTTTAATATGAGCTTTAACCTTTTCACCCTTTTTTTGAAGTGTTGAAGGTCCAGGGAACTCATTTTGCGCATTTACTTTAACATGAGCTTTAACTTTTTCACACCTTTGGAGTGATAAAAGTCCAGGGAACTCATTTTGCTTTATGTTAATATGAGCTTTAACCTTTCCACTCTTTTGGAGTGTTGAAGGTCCAGGGAACTCATTTTGCATTATTTTAATATGAGCTTTAACCTTTTCACTCTTTTGGAGTGATAAAGGTCCAGGGAACTCATTTTGATTTACCTGATTGAGATTATCTGCTTTAATGACAGATTTATTTGGTTCACTTCCTGACTTATTTATTGTATCATTTTCGTGTGATCCACTTAATGATTTTATGTCAGATTTAACACTCTTATTATTTGAGTGGCGACCTTTAACCTCATCTGTATGCAATACGGGCCTTGATATTTTAAAATTAGTTTCATCAACAAGTACATCACGTACTGTAATGAACTTTTCAGTTTCAACATTCCACACTTTATACCCACTTGGTTCATACCCAACCATTATACCTTTAAATGACTTTTGGTCAAATTTACTTTTTCTGGTTTTATTATGAATATACATGGTAGAACCAAAAACTTTTAAGTGGTTTAATCTGGGTCTTTTATTATGCCACAGTTCATATGGTGTTTTATTTTGCATCACAGCTTTAGTTGGCGTTAAATTTATTAAATATGTGGCAGTTAAAACTGCTTCACCCCAAAATGCTTTATTTAATTCAGAACCACATATCATAGACCTAGCCTTTTCAGTTATAGTCCTATTCATACGTTCTGATACGCCATTTTGTTGTGGAGTATAAGAAACTGTCAAATGATAAGTTATGCCCTTTTGTACACAAAAATCTTTAAATTCATTTGAGAGATATTCGCCCCCATTATCACAATATAAATTGACAATTTTATAATTAAAATGTGCTTCATTTTTAGCAGCAAAATCTTGGAATACTCCAAGTACGTCAGATTTATATGTGAGAAGATAAGTTACTGTGTAATGGGTGTAATCATCAATAAAAGTAACAAAATAGTTTTTATTATCTACGGTGGGAGGTGAGATTTGCCCGCAAACATCTGTATGAATAATAAATAAGGGCCTTGTATAATTTACCTTTTTTTTTTTTTTTTGTTTTTAACATGCCCTAAACGTTCATGCCAAATTTTATAATTAATTTGTGAATTACTAGCATTCGCTTGACCTTTTGTTTGGTTACCTTTGATTTCCATTATATTTATTTTCAATTCTACACCAATTAAATTATTAAAAGGCTTACCTGTAAGTAGCGTTTTATTTTCCTTTTTGTTTTTTTTAAAACTTACGCCTTTTTGATACAACATTACCGTCGTACCAGCCTATTGAATGCGTCGTACTGAGAGTAGATTATAGGGCACGTCCGGGCATATAGTACATCTTCCAAAACTTTTAGGAGTCGGCTTCGCTATGCAAATTTCCAACCATAAATGCGAAATTTCCACTATCGTTTGTATTGATGGTTTGGATGGTTCGAGTGTGCTCGTCGTGATTTCTATTTCTGGCCAAACTTTGATAGAAATGGCAATTTCTTTTGATATGGTTTCTTCTTCCGCAATAATCACATTTAATGTGGGAGGTTTTGTAATGTGATTTGTAAGTATTTTGGTTTGATGGTGTAAAAAATCGAAAATTGTGTGACGGTTTGTTTTGTCCTCTTTTTCTTGGTCGCAATTGTTTAAACTTTCTTTGATTATTTATTGATGTTTCTGCATGTAATACTTTAGCACTTGTATTACTGCCTTCGTTCTTTAATTTTACTTCTTGGTCCAGTAATCTAGTTTTAACAAACGCAAGAGTTAAATTGTCTTCTGATAACGTCTCCAAAGCTGTGATTACACCATCGTAAGCTGTAGGTAAAGTTAGCAGCAAGTGGGAAACTTTGTCCATTTCGTCCAGTTTTGCACCAGCAGCAATCAGCTCGTTAACGGTTTCTTCAAAGTTGGTGAAATGTTGTAACAAAACAGTATCACCTTGTAATTTTAGACTTAGTAATTTCTTTCTGAGTGCTAGTTGCGTCGCAAGACTTTTTCTCTCATAGATAGCGTCCAGATTTTTTAAAATCTGATATGCTGTAATTGGTTCCTGTGCAAAACTGAGAAAGGAATCACTTAAATACTCGACAATCATGCTCTTGGCAGTCCGATTCGCCTTTTTCCACTCTTCATCTAAAATTGCAGGAGGTTCAGTTATAATTACATGTTGTAAATCCAATTCTGTAAGTAGGGATGTAATTCTGAACTTCCATACACTATAACGTTCACCACTGAAAGGTTTAATGTTTCGTTTAGTATTTTTGTTTTCCATTGTCCACTTTATTTAGCTGCACCACTTTATTTAGTTATACTAACACCACCTCACATTCACAAAAAGTTCTTTATCGCGTTCGCGTAATTAGAGAATCCTGGGCCCATAACCTGTTGGGATTATGGTTTAAAATAAAACTGAAAACGATTACTTATTTAAATATTTATTTAAATATGAGTAGGTACGTCTTAATTCGTCAACGGACGATACATCAGTGTGTGTGGGAATATTAGCCGTTTTTGTGGTTTTTAAAACAAGAGTGTTTTCTCTCTTTCTACGGGTCTATTTTAATGACTCTCACAAAATATAGAAATATAGGTTTCACGCTTAAGTGATCTTTAAACCAATTAAGTCTAGCACCCTTAAGAAACACATGTGGTTATTTTTGCACGTGTTAAATGTAATAAACTAATACGCCTAACAAAAAATCATCCAAGCATGCGAAATCTAAAACTTCCCGGTCTAGTCATCTTTTTTGGCGATGCAAGATTATGCTTGTGTCCTAACCTACTGAATGTGTCTTTTGAGATATATCCGTTCAGGATCACCTTACACACTTTACAGTAAGATTCAGACTGCCTGAATAGTTAGTAAGCTGCATGATACTACATACTATATGATAAGCCGTAAGGAACTTGAATATCAAAATACCAGATAATATAATTAAGAATTAAGTATAGGTAAGTAATAAATTAATCAATAATAAATTATTAATACGCTTTTTTTTAAAGCGGCGTCATAAGTTGACCTTAACATCTTATCGTATGGTATTGGTTTTCATATAATACTGCAAAGTGCGTTTTCGATATTCTCTGTTGCGTATTCCTGAAATGTACCTACTTTTTAATAGTTTGTATGCATCGACAAGTCTTCTACCGCTATTCGTTAACCGATACTGCTGTTGTTGGTATAATGTGCACTTCTACGCGTCTTTGTGGAGATGAATCGTAAGAGAATTTTAGCTTTTTCGCCAATTCACGTAGTATTCCCATAAATTGTTCTTTAAACTTTCAAAAAGTAACACCCTCTTTTAGTTTACGGCAGGGTTTAAAGGATTCTACGTATTTCTGCCATAAATCCAGGTGAACATACTGCGAATGCTTGCGGAATTTGAAATCAATGACCAAGGATGGGTTAACCTTTGCTACGACTGTTGACCTCAGTTGTAGCTGGTAACTTTGGAAAGTAACTACATAAAACATTACTTCGATAGGTGTAGTTTTCAGTGTATACGATACTATAGCATCACATAAAATTTCATTTCTAGCATTTACGCGGTCAATATACCTTGTGAACTTCTATAATTTAATTCTATAATTTAAAGAGAATATCACACTTGAAAGAAATTTCGTATCATTCGAATTAGTTTATTAATAATTATTATATAGGTACTTATGTTCTTTTTTTAATTTTCAGTAGGTGTCTAGAACTAAATTTTGATGTTAATGCTTTTAAAATTTGCCACACTTCGCGCTTGCTGTCTACTCACTGCGAACGCATTTGTTTCATCAAAAATACATGAGTGTAAATTTGAAAGTTTTCAGCGTGAAAGTTGAGCAATATTTTAGCTTTCATATTAGTATCCCATGTAAGGGAATACGGTCTACCGACACTTAACTTTGTAAAACAGATTTACATACAAAAAAGTGCCATGGTTTTCATGGTGCTAAAAGCTAAATAAGTGTTACAATGTCCAATACTGCATGTAGTAGGTACCTACTTATTAATTAGTTCATGCAAATTAATTCTAAAATTAAGATCTATTGTCTTATGTCCTGAATGTACTAGAATAATAATTATGCTTAAATTTAATTAAGCCAGACCATGGTGAGCCAGACGACATTACTCGAAAAACATCATTTAGAAAAACCTAAACAAATACGATAAAACTTACTTGAAATGTAGGCCCTTGCTGACTGGACTATTATAATAGCTTATCACGATATTATTAAAAATATTACAAACAATGGGTCGTTAAGTTAAAGTTTTTAATTTATTGTTTTCATCGTCAGTTTGAATGTTACAACCACAAATCTCACGATCCACGTTATTGAGAAAGTAATAACAACCTTTATACAGAGTTCAACATAATTTTTCAACGCAGACACATTGATTACTTTAACAAAGAGTAACAAAATGATGATTTACATCTCTCACTTTTTTCTAGCAAGAATTCAATTTGGATATAGACATGAGGTACAATGAATTGATGATAAGAAATGGGAGAAAAAATTAGCAGCTTTGAAGGAAGAAATTTAGCCTATGCGATAAGATATTTGTCCTCGTATTAAGTTTAGCTTTCACGAAATTAATGTACTTGGTAAATTATTGAAAAATGTTATTATAACAATTATTTTTCACGTTACGCAAAATATTCTTTGTGGACTTGATAATTATGAAGTAAAAACAACTTGAAAAATTTAGTGGGTTTTTAGTAATGTGCCATCAATAAACTATAATTGTCCGAGTTTTATTTCCTTTTTTACTTACACAAATTGTTTTACACAACTGGGCCTAAATAGTACCTACATGATGTCTTTGCACAATCACAATGAAAGTAACATTTTGTAAACAAGGACGTCCGCTTAGTTTCTATCAAGTTTCTATTTTTTACCACAGATACTTCCAGTTTCACGATCTGTTAACGGATATCATCAAGTCTTTTCCATTTCATTTTTATTGTTCAGGATTATCTGTCATGTTCAATTATGTTATATCGTATCGAGTTGTTTCGTTTCTTGCCTTTTCTAGGGACTACCAGCACCGGCTTTTTTTGATTCTTTGGGTCCAATCACAGAACATAACTATCCTTTCAGGGTCCAATGTAGCCCATTTAATAAGTGGTTGTGTTTTTGAAGGATATTGGACACATTCATTGTGGTCAGTTAAATTTTAGTACAGCTTTTAATTTAACGTATGTACGCTCAACTTAGTTTAATTCATCTACCTATGCAATTCCATTACTTTGTATGATGTGATCAGTGGACGATTCAGTCATGAGTATTCTTGTACGCCCGTTCCCTATTGTGGTTTCCCTGATTACGTACAATAATAAATTAATCTCATTAAACAAACCTCTCCTGTCTGGCACGGATTTTGTTCAAATTCTATATTTGTCAATGCGTGTTTAACGTAAAACCAAATGTGTAACGGCCATGATTTGAGGGATTTGAACTTTCTCATCAGTTGTGGGCGTACGTTATCATCAAATACATAACATAACAGAATTAAATCCCTAGAACCACAAAAAGTTTAGTAAGCCTACACGCGTTTCGGGGACTACGTTCTCATCTTCAGTAGACTGGAATTTAAGATTTCAGTCAACTGAAGAACGCGTTTAGGCTCACTAAATTTTTTGTGGTTTTAGGATTTTAAAGGGTCTATTCTGTATTCACCTGTTAAAATTTAACCTAGCTTTAAAATTGTAACCAACCGCTAAGTTTAAAGTAGTATTAGTGTTGATTGGTTAAATGGTAGTTTTAACTGTCATAATTAAGCTTAGCGATTGGTTAAACTTTTAACGCCAAGTTAAATTTTAACCAGTTACTTACAGAATAGACTCTTTATTCTGTTATTTTCCAAACCACAGTATCCAAAGGTTTTAAACACTAGTGTCTACGAGTTTGTTGAACTCCAAAAAAATTATTAGTATTAATATCGGTACGTTTTCGAAAATATAATCAATCATAGTTTTTATATGTTTTGTATTTAAAATCTATCTTTTTTATGCATTCAAAATACGTCGGTATTATCTTTTATTTCTTGAGAAAACAAATGACAATACAAGTTTATTACTGATATAATAGTGGTACGATTTTCTTCCGCTTCTGTGAGACACATCACCGACATCTTTGAAATATCAAGCGAAACTGCCTTTCTCTAATTCAGTTCCAAAGAGATTCCCTTTTCGTAACACCAGAAAATCCTCACAAAGCGTGAATCGAAATTCCATAACGTATAATAAACGATGTGACAACGCCGAAGTTTCAAGCCAGAGATAAGGGCGTTGGTTCAACCCAACCGTAACATAATTCATCATTTGAAGTTTGCTGAATAATTACATTACGGAACATAAGTGTAACGAAATGAAGCTGCTTGTCGTACTATGATAAGGTATCAAATCAAGCGAATTAACTTAACTTAACCATAGTCTAGCACGGCCTTTCGTTCACAACTAGCTAGCTGCATAGTTGTTTATACTGTAGTAAACAGGACGGTCGTGCAAATCTCGATTGTTTGAATACATTTTTTGTTATAAAATAAGTTGCATTTTATTGTACTATGCCGTTTAAAACGTAGTGCACATACAGGGCGCTTAGGGGTGATTACTTGTTAAATTGTACATACATGCTTCACATCGCATCAGAGATAATAAAAAAAACATAGATTATACAGTTATCGGACCTTTCGCAAATTTTCGCAGCTACTTTGAATTGTAACCAAATTGTAACAGAATATATCCACTGATTTTTGCATGCCAACCCACAAATAAATATCCAATGGACTTATGTCCGGGAATGAAAGCAGGTCCAGGGGCTGTATTCTCGAAATTTTCTCGCACACGACAAAAAAATTAACCAATCAAACTATTTTTTGTGGCATGACATGCTCAATTGTCAGGAAAATAGTCTTCGGGTTGGTTCATTTTTTTTTGTCGAGTACGACAAAATGTCGAGTGATTTCGAGAATACAGCCCCAGGTGGATTAATTTAGTCTCGGACATCCTGTGTAGTGAGATTATGGTCTACTTGTGGCAAAAAAATTCTTTCAAATGCAAAGGCACCTGGGATTCCAAAGTTGACGGAAGAAATCTAATCTTTACTTACTTTTATTTTAATCAAATGATCAGACTTTTAATTCAAGCTTTTCGTGCAGTTTTTAATAATTTTTAATACTAAAATTTTCCGATAAAAATAAATACCGTGTGTTTTTTTTTCTCCCATTTAATGTGGTGTCGCAGGTGGCAAATGGTTATTTGGTCACAGATATATCATACTCTATTCTACCGAGTGGGTACTTTCAAAGTCGAACATAGCAGAATTGCAAAACCCTCTGCTCGACTGAATACGCGTTATTATTCATATCTGATATTAATATCAGAAACTTATGACTGATGTCAAATACTTTAATTGACAGATAAAAAAAGTTGACAGTCATAGCAACCTATGTTATTTCAAAATAGCATTATTTTATAAAAATTTTTACAGAAGAAGGTAACTAAGTACTAACATTTATTGGTACCTTCAGATGCGCTGTATTTTTGTCGTTCTATTCATAGCATTACCATTCTTGTGGGTTTAAATGGCGAGCAGGAATCTATATAAAGGTTAGTTACAATGCAATTCTCCTATGTTCGGTTTTGAAACCTGTATAAGTGTGGCACACTCATAAGTAAGTGGGACACTTTGTATATATATCTGCGCTGTTTTTGGTTATTCTTAATATTAATTCTGTAATCCGAGGGACTCGTATTAAGTCTGTACAAAACATTTTTAAATGGAGTTTGACCTTCCTTTGAAAATAAATTCCTGATCTTTCTATCTAATTATTAACCCCAGGTCGCGTCGTTACACCTTCACTCAATGTTAATTAGACGCTGTTAATTGTTTTTGTAAAGATGAATTTCAAAATTCGAAAATTATAGTAGGTACGCTGCTTATAAGTAGGACATGTAAAGTATAACAATGCAAATATTTTATCAACTAATGTGGGATAGTAGTACCTAAGTTTATGAACACTTTGGCTCTAATAGTAGTCACATAAATTACTTCCACCCTACAAACTTTTATAATTTGCAGACATTTAGTTTCTGAACAACTGAACATTAGAAGCTGTGTAGGTTTCTGGATGATTAAACATGCAAGACCTCGTTGTAGATGTCTATACAGATTCAGTAGGCAATCGATAACGATGTACTTACCTATTATTTTATAATCAAATGACCCCCATTCCAAGCACGACTAACCAATAAAGATACGACTTTCGATCTTCTCTTCGCCGATTGAATGAGTTTTTACTCGAATAGGAATATTTTCTGAGGTAATAAAAATCAGATATAAATGCTCAAGTGTTTTAATACAAGAATACAACGCATCTTCAAATTGCCCCAGTGCTGTCGCAAAACGCTGATATTTACCCTTTGTGAAATTTATTGAATCTAACTTTTATCAAAGCAATTTTAGAGACGTTAGTTAAAAGTTGTCTAAGATTTATAATGATCATAATATTTTATTATAACGGTTTTCTTGAAGTTTTTAATTTGAGACAACGATACCAATGGGAATGGAAGTTAAAAAGACAATAGAGCCGGAATAACGATTATGGAATGGAACAGTTTTAAAGAATAATTTTTAATGATCCAAAAATTAGATCAATAAACGTGATTTTGTAATTAAAAGTAAATTATTGTATATACATTTTTTACATTATATGTATTGTGTAACGAATAGCAAAACGCATTATAAATTTCGGATGTTCTATTTCAAAATAAATGTCCTGGATGGAATTGGAATTATCAACATAACTTGGTAGTTTCTATAAGGAGTTACGTAACACTTTTGTAAAAAGTTTTGCTTGTTGTTAACATGAACTTCATCTGTAGATATGGCGATTTTATAAAAGTTTTCTCAAATTATGAACGTGCCCGAAATGTTAAGTTCTAGAACTCTTGCACGTCTCCTGTTCGTTTAAAAGGAACAGACGCGCTCCGCCGCCAGCTGCCAGATTTCAGCCAGTACCTTCGTGTTTGATTTTGTTTTAAATCTGGAGCGGACACGAGGAAAAATATCTTCCTTGTCGGGAAGTTAGATATTTGAGAAAAAGCAGCATTCTTTACATATTATTCATAGCAGTAAGAAAAATAAGTCCTGAAGTAGAAATGAAAATTTTAATATTGAATGACCATGTAGGTACAGAATATCAGTTTGAAACCGTACAGTGGGTTATATCTCCAGAAATAAAAGCGGAATTAAAAATTTCTATAAAGTTTTTCTACCAAATGTGGGAGGAATCATCACGACTCGTGAGGTAACCGTCCCAAAACCTCCCCCATTCAACGGGTTAGGCTCTATTCCAACAAAATAATTTGAAACTATAACTCCCCTTGTGATACATTGAAAAGCTCTTAAAAATGCTATTTAGTAAAAATGGTTGTCGCCGTAATGTTTTGGGTGAAATTAAGCCTTATTTTATTTAGAAACAACTAACTTACCGGAAAAACAAATACATTTTTCCTGATTTGAGAAAATTGATTTGAACGAACGAAAACTTCGAAATGCAATTGAATTCTGAACCTTGAATTCTTTTACATTGTTCATAACTTGATGAAAACTTATAAATTATGAAGTTCCTTACGATGTTTGTTGGCGTGCATTCATTTATTTTGTTGTTTATTAATAAACTATGCTTCTTATATTTAAGAGCTTTTGAATGAGGTATTACAAAGTAGGTGATACCATTTAAAATATTCTTCTTCGGGTAGATTATAGGTAAAGCCCAAGGAATTGAATGGGAAGCGTTTCCTCGGTTTCCTTCAGCCATGATGAGTTCTCGTCCATGTTGTAGCAACGTTTTCTAGTACTTTTCAACTAATTTACTTCCAAAGATAACACATTTTGTTTTGAATAGTATATTAATTTATAAGTAACCCTTTCCTTTACCACGCCACGGTTGGCTCGTACTACATACTACTATATTGACTGCTAATGTTGTATTATCATAGAAGTAAAGAAATTGTATTGCAGTCAAATTGCGCTTGCGTGGAATTTGTACAAACAGTGCCTTTTGTCTACAAATAATAGGTAACAGAAGAAGCGTTATCAATGTAATATGATATGCGCACAAAACACTAGGTTGCTCAGATTTCTAGAATTACGTAAATGTTTAGATTGTTAAATTTTCACGTAACAGTGCCTATGCACTGTCCACGAATATTATTAAATAATAAACCATTTTTGTTGTTTACGGCCGGTTTTTCAGTTCTGGTTTAAATCCAGCTTCGGTACACCAAGATTAATTGCCATGAATACCTACAATTGTTACAAGAATTATTGTATCCATCATGTTTAGGTGAACTGGGGTTTAAACCACAACTGAAAAACTGGCCCTTGGAGAAAAAAATCATAACCGTGATTTTTTGTCCTTGCAAGAAATTGTTTTTTGATGTGTCAAATTCAATATTGGACATTATTTTTACGCGATAGTTTACGTTTGCCTTTTTTATACAAATATCTAAACCGGACACCGCAGTAGCATGAGTTGTTTTGAAACCTGAAACAATTTCATCAAACAACGAAAGCCAAAAATAAAAACACAAGCGAATAATGATAATTGATTGAACACATAAACAATTTATCCATGATTTATTTACTGGTGGATAAAATTATAGTATATTATAATATTAATTTATAAGACTGTTGTACAATGAATCGGTTTGGGGCACGACGAATGCAGCAAGGCGAGCTCCAATGGAATGAATGCTATAGTATAATTTGTTACCCTACAGGAAAAAACAATAAATTGCCTATCAATAATTTTAGTTACCTACTAATTGTACTTTTTTACTTTTTTAACAGATATAATGTAGTCTTGGCTAGTAAATTTAACCCTTTTGAGCCTTTCTTAGTTTATTCGCTGTTTAAATATTCCAATATGTTTAAAATAAAACTTCTAGGTTTTGTTTTGTTTCATTCGATTTGTATTGGATAGAGGGAGAGTTTTTCTCTGAAGTAATAGTTGTATCTACTAATACACTGCCTCTTGTTAACTGATATACCTAGCGCATGGTCACTTTTATTCGTGAACATGGGAAAAGACACGTATATTTGCTATTGCTGTCAAAATGATTTCAAACTCTATTATTTTGTTAAATCGACTATTGTTTAATAGACGTTAAAGTAAATAATTTATTAGAGAGTTTTAGAGCACTATACGCTAGAGTACGTTAACGCTAACGGTAACGTCTTTGCTAGGCAACATATCGCTTTGCTAAGCAACACATTGTTTTGCTTAGCAAAGACGTTAGTGTTAGCGTTACCGTACTCTTGTCGTACGGTGCTCAAAAACTCTCTATTAATTAATTGAGCAAACTACAAGTACCTACTAGTAAAAACGGTTGTCCCCAGAGATGACTGATAATAATTTCAGCCTCGTATAATCAGAACGTCACGTCGAGAGGCAATTTCCAGCTCGATTAAACTTTTTTTTTATATTTATTAATTGGAACTAAAATTTTACCAAAACTAAATTCACAATAGAATCTATTAGTATATAAAACTACTTTTGATGTCACAATAAGTCCATTACAAACGCAAAGTAGAAAAAATTTATTTAATGCAATTTTACTTTAAAAATATATCTCGAACTTTTTACAAGTTTTCAGCGATTTCTCTTAAATTTTGGAGCTTAAATCTCATTGATGTCTTAAATTTTATTCAATTTACATAACTTAGACTTTCAAATTCCATCGACAGCCAAAAGAAATCAAGCATAACACGTGATTTTCTTGTTAACAAGGTGCTTCGCCGAAAAGGTTTTTCGTCGTCATTTAGTTTCACTTTCCCTTTCTCAGGTTCCTTGAATTGATTCCTTACCAAGCGCGTGATCCTTTCAGACCCCCAATCTTCCTTCAACAAGGTCGTTCAAGTGCTGTAATTTTCAGAGCTGCACGTGATGCCTATGTTAAAAGATGTTATAATCAGGTAATTGAAAGCATTTGTGGAATTAAAATGTTTCATTGCGGTATAATTTATATCTGTTATAGAACACATCTGAAGAAATTTAGTAGGCAGTTAAAATATTTTTGTTTTATAGGTTAAGAATAAAAAGTTCTGTTTTTACAATGCAAAAACATTTACAGTATAGTTAGCAGTCATTAATTACTTATTCTTTATTTTTTATGGTATCTGAATTGAGTCATTTACTGTATTATTCGGTTTTCTACAGTTTGTGTATTCTCCTAAATTTTAATTTTCTTTATAATTACACCAATAAAAATCGGCATAATTCGTTTACATTTGCCAAATTACTAATTTGTATTGGTTCATATTTGCACACATCGCGTAACAGCTGCTTTCTGATATTTTTAATTATACTGGGGAGAATATTTTTAGCTTTTATAATCGCATGTACTAAGAGGTGGAGTTATTCGGCTTGGCTCGAAGTAAAAACAATCTAGTGGGCAAATTAAAAAGAAAACGCTTTGATATTGCACGTTACTTGTAGTGTACCACACGTTATAACTGTGTGTGGGTTAGCCAAAGGTCCTAAACCATATGAAAATGTTTTTGTAATGAAATTTTCTAATCCCGTACTTAAATGTACCTGTACCTTATTTGCGTGACGGAAACGGCTAAAAATTAAAAATTGTAAATGTACTGAAAAAGAAAAATGTAGGCACCGACTTAACTTATTTCAATACGTAAAGCAACTCATAAAAGCAAATAGTTTTGGTTTTATATAACATTTATTCTATGCAAATTGTGAAATGTCTATTCTAGTTCAGATTAAAGTTCACCCCTTGTATATTACACAGAATGATTGATTAAAATAGGTCTTGGGTAGCTGAACATTTTAGGTAATAGCAACAGTTGCCGCTTCTAAATGTATTTAGTTGGAATTCTAATCAAATCGTAACAGGAACTGACCATATTAATTTAACTTGTGAGGCAATAATACTCTGAAATTGTTTGAAAACGTATTGGGAAGTGTATTATACATTTTCATCATCCTACCGACCGACTCATGCGAGAAAAAGTTTTCACATTTTACCCTTCGCTTCTGAATAATTATTTACAATCTTCAACAAAGATCTTCACTACTAAATCATAAAATCATTCAGTAAGTGTAGAACGTGTTCTCAGTGCATTACTTTAATCTGTGTTTAAGGTGGCTAAGTATCTCTTGTATCTCCATCACTAGGAAAGTCACGTCCTTAAGAGCGCAATTAACAGCTGGTAATGATGGAGTTTTACTTCCGGTAGGAAATGAGATACAACGCGACACTTACTTTTAAGCTTCTCGTTAAATTCGCTGCTGCATGTCTTCATTGAATTTATTCTTAAGTGCTCGTTATTTAGTCCCAAGTACGACTGCGCTTTTATCTCTTAACTAAACCTTTTAGGTAGATGGTTTTGTCGTTTTGTTTCGTAGCGAGTTGGGTTTCGAGTTGCCATTCCTGTACATTATAAACGTGTTATACAAGAAAGTTTAATTGTGCTTATAATAGTTGCTGAGAACTCGAACTGTTGATAAGAAGTTGTCTGATATTTCTCTTTTATCATTGAATGAACAATGTAGGTAAATTATCGCATTTTAGAAAACAATGTATTTATAATCAAATGGTTTACTAAAGTATTGATCAAGATATCTTTTCCCCTGCTTCGGGTGAATCTTTTGTAAAAGCCACCTCTATTTAAGTTGGGATATCTGTCAATGATATGGATATGGAGAAAATCAAAATAAATGTTTCCAAAATTCTTCTGAAAAGGGTCAGAAAGGAAATTGTTTTTATTCCTGTGAACCAAGAAGTATAAATACAAAACACAAATACCGCTTATAATAATACATAGTATGTCATAATTGGCTAGATTTTGATTTAAGAGAGACGCATCTGAATTAATGGTCTGCTTAACTAGTCAAAATTATAATAAATTGCTTGCTTTGTAAATTTAAAAGTTATTGAGGTATCTTTATGCAAAGTAAACCACACTGTATTTGTTTCTAGAAATTTAACATGTTACGAGCATCGTCTGATCATGATGGCTTTATGTTTGTAAATGGTAGGTAATGATTTATTACCAGAATCGAATAACAATTTAACCAACCATGCTTTTACTGTTAACTACTCACGTGTCAAATACTAACTACTTAATATTAAATTAATTTCAACCCTTCTTGCGTTCGAAAGATGTGACGAGATTCACTGAACTGCGTTTCCCTCTCTTGGCTTCGCTTGTTCTTCTGCGTCCCTGCAATTAATGTTTCAAGCATGTGCTTTAATAAATAATATTTCAGCCTCCACCAAACTAGGCCTTAGAGCTGTTTACCGCGGGAAATTTAATTATATCTTTTATCCGCAGAGTAAATTGATTAAACGGCAACAAGCAAAAATATGAATTTTTAAAAATATGTTTGGACAATCTTCAAATTATAATTTGAAGTTTTAGAACCGGTGCCTGCTTTTTTATATGTTTTAGCAGTAGTAGATAGTCTACCGAGTAGTCTACAATTGGACACAAAACTAAGATTTTTGAACATTTTGAAATTCAATAAAAACAGCAATAATTAAATACGTATTTTATTATAAAATGTATTTTATTTGAAAATTCAAATTTAACGTTTCTTCCTAAAAGTACTTGCGGATCCCACGATTTTGTATTACTTGTTCTACAGACTTTATAAACAACAGTGACTCATGTCATCTATCAGGGTTCAATACAGGGTGATCATTTGAAAACGATCCACCCCCAATATCTCGGTGCACAAAGCTTTCTAAAGAAATCGCCGAGACACATCAACAATATTAATGAGGGGGACATATTTTTACATAAAAGCTACATAACACGTTTTATCCCCCCACCCTCCAGAGCCTCCTCCTCAAAAATTTTAAATGGCAAGGGGGGTTATGTGATACCTCATTTGAAAGGCCTTTGGATTACCTACATTTTGACGTTTTGCTTTTTAAAATCGGTTGATTCGTTTTTGAGATATTAAGGGAAAAGTGTTTAAGTTTATTAAAACAAAAGGGAGCTTTTAAAACGCATAGCAGGCTGTTGTCATAATGCATTACTGGATGTTTTTATTGTCACTACTTGTCAAAGTGTTTGGCAATAATAATTGTTGATGTTCGTTTAAATTAAAATCGATAGATTTGTTTTTCAGAAATTTAAAGAAATATAAAAATTAAACAAAATAGCAGGCTGTGCAAAAACAATTAAATGATGTTTTGACGTTTGTGCAAATTTAATATTACAGTGATTACAGTGTTTGTGTGTGTGTGTTTTACTTTGCGATTGGAGATTTTTGTGAAATTTAAAAAATGGTTTACACGTTAGCTGCTTCATGTAGGTACAACTCTAGGCTGATATCTTTTTTTATTCGCAACAGATCCACTTTCTCTAAATTTTCCAACCACCTCCAAAACATACTTGTGTGAAACATGCTTGTCCGGATGATTTTCGTTGAAAGTGGCAACGGTTCTTCGGGCACACTAATTTTCGGCACCGTATAAAAATCATTTCAATTCTTTCAGCTAACGTGTAAACCATTTTTTAAATTTCACAAAAATCTCCAACCGCAAAGTAAAACACACACAAACACTGTAATCACTGTAATATTAAATTTGCACAAACGTCAAAACATCATTTAATTGTTTCTGCACAGCCTGCTATTTTGTTTAATTTTTATATTTCTTTAAATTTCTGAAAAACAAATCTATCGATTTTAATTTAAACGAACATCAACAATTATTATTGCCAAACACTTTGACAAGTAGTGACAATAAAAACATCCAGTAATGCATTATGACAACAGCCTGCTATGCGTTTGAAAAGCACCCTTTTGTTTTAATAAACTTAAACACTTTTCCCTTAATATCTCAAAAACGAATCAACCGATTTTAAAAAGCAAAACGTCAAAATGTAGGTAATCCAAAGGCCTTTCAAATGAGGTATCACGTAACCCCCCTTGCCATTTAAAATTATTAAGGAGGAGGCTCTGGAGGGTGGGGGGATAAAACGTGTTAAGTAACTTTTATGTAAAAATATGTCCCCCTCATTAATATTGTTGACGTGTCTCGGCGATTTCTTTAGAAAGCTTTGTGCACCGAGATATTGGGGGTGGATCGTTTTCAAATGATCACCCTGTATAAGGTTTGTCACCTAGACATTGTAAATTTATATTTAGTTATCTATCCATGAGGACCCCGATATACTACATTCTAAAACTCAAGGGGTAAATCACGGTAAAACATTGTTTACACGAAACTTCCCAATATAAAAGACTTTCCAGGGACTTCATCATATTTCCCAAATACTAGCTACATTTCCCAGGGACTACCTGGGCTATGTACACCAAACTTCCCACGTGTTTTGTCCCAATTTATCTTAATAATCGCATTTATAACAATTTCTCAATATTTTCTTATTTAAACACCATTCATTAGTGACGCTATACATAGGGCGCATATTTGTTTGAAATTTTCTGCTTAGATAGTTAAAAATACCTGGTAAGCTATGGATATACCTATTGTAAGTTTGACGTTAACACAGTGGGCAAACCACACTAGAACATACAAATTTCATTGTTTATGTCAAAATTCTAGGGGGAATAAAATTACATTTAATAATTGTTTGTAAAACCAGTTAATTAAAAACTTTAAAGGGCACTGACGAGATATTATCGATTTATGTTCAATAACAAGTTAAGTTTACTTAGAATATTTAACACCATTCGGTGCAGTGAATGAAGCTATGTAGAAGCGGGAATGCGTAATGGCTTGAATAAAACACAAATTGCAGGTCAGTGTTCTAACATAAATAGAATTAGGAAAGGCAGTGTTAATGCTAATACTAGGAGGTTCCTCAGAATTAGGGTTCATGAATGTTACACCTAGATTCGTTCAACAACTTGGCTGATCGATCTTACAACGAAACTCACGCAGAGATACTTTTTTTTCAGAATATGTCGATTATTGTAGATAGTACTAGTACTGCCAGGAGTACTGCCTTGAAGTAGGTATTAAACTACCTAACATGTTTTATAAATTATTGAACAGTATGGCTGTTTTAGCTTTTAATCCTGACCTTCGTCTTGTGTTGAAATGATGGTTGCATGTGTTGGTAGTACCTACTTTCTTTGATTCTGAATTCATAGATGTTGGGTGGCAGTTGGTTATATGTTGGAAAATTGGAGTTTTCTGAAAAAGTTAAATTTTGTACAGTATTGGCAGTTAGTATTCATAGCTAAAAGGGTGTAATACCTACTCGCTAGATCAAGGGGCTTATCAAAAAAATAAGGATAGAGTAATAATAAAGGAAATTAAGGATAAAGTAAAGATAATATGGCGCCTGGAACATGTTGGAGCTTCCTGCTAAGGAATACCGTATCGGAATAAGGAGCTGTTTGTTTGTAGGAGACAAAAGGTTTTTTGCGTTTAAGAATTATGGATGGTATGAAAGGTAGTATAAGACAATTCCTTGATAATAGTGAATCCATATGATATCAGATCATTTCACTAAATGGATCATTTCGTTATTTACCTAATGTATTGTTGTATACCTATATTGTATATAGGAACCGCTTAGTTTTATACAACTTTTCATCAATGCCCATTAAACTTTAAACATTTGTATTGCCTACTGAATTTTAGAATTAAATTGAAAGTAAAAGGTTCATTTATTATACGCACATAATAAATGGAAAATTGGGGAATTTCTTCCCCTGGTCTTCTGTAAATAAACATTTAGAGATGAGAGATAAATACGTAATCATTTAAATAAAGGGAACATTTAGAAAATAATGTTTCTTGCACTGTTGAGACTCATTATAACAAGTGAAGTAAAGTTTAGCAATTACGCTGGTAATAATCTTAATTTATGTAATTTATAAAGTGCTCGCACTAAAAAATAACAACTTTGTATGACTGTTATTGGGTTGAAGTGTAATAGCTTCCTTGTATTTTCTTTTTTTATTATATAATATATAATACAGGGTATTCGATCATATTTGCTTTGCCCTAACCGCAGTTTAATAAATAGGTACTAGAGGTAACAGGAACAGCAGTTGTAAATAACTGTGCTCAAACATTACTGTGTTAATTTAGAAAGTAAATGGAGGCGCAGGGAAGTGTTGATAAATCCTGTTTTTTTACCAGGCCGTGTATTTTCCTGATAATGAAGGGTTCTTATCGCTCTGTTACACCGCTATATGTGTGTAGAATAATCGAGGAATCCCTCGAAAGCAAATACAATCTTTCTTGCTTTTCAAATTTTCATGGATATATTTAATAGTAGATGTATTTTCGAATTTCACCCGTTTTATCGACTTCACTGGTACCTACGAGTACATGTGAATATTGGAAGTGAGACTGATAAAGATTTCGAGGCGCAGGTGTATTGTTTACCGCTTGGCAGATAAGTAATTTAAGCGTCCACAACTTTTTGCATGCACTACGCCGAGTCCTGCGCCCTAGCAAGGTGATAAATGTGCATTCCCGAAGTGCTTGGTCACGGCTGTCTCGTAAATTATGTGACTGCCTATTCAGAAAAATGTATCCCCCACTTTTCACTTTTCAGTTGTTATTGAATTGTTTTCAGGAGAACTTCGCTTGTTAAGATTTCAATTTAGGTTTGAATTGTGAATTATCAACTTTAAAAAAGTAGCAAGAGTTTTGTTTCCCATGTCATTGTTTATGCTTTCATTGACACGATATATAAAATACGTAGGAATTGAACTTCTGACGACCGCTCCAATTGTCATCAAAATATTGTACTGCTTTGTGACATTCGCTTCCAGTAAATCCAATTACGTATAAATGAAAGCTGGTAATTTTCAATCACATCGACAAGTTTTAAACTTTAATGAAATTGTCGACCGTTGTGGTTTGGTTAGTCTAAATAGCAATTTAAAAATCTTTCTGCTGTATAACAAACCTTTACCGTAAAATTGAATTTCTCGCACAAAAGCGCCCAACCAACTCCTCTCTTTAAATGCAAATCAAGATTCCGTAAAGTTGTTAAGAGGCAAATCCTTGCAATTTAGGTAATTCTTTAGACAGACTTGCTAATTTTACAATATTTCTATTTCCAAGGTTTCTGCTTGCTTAGATAAAAGCATTTTTTATGTATAAAATATGAATAACTAACTTTATAATGTAAACATAGAAAATTAAGTAAATAAACAAACAACTTTTTACATTTTAATAACAGGTTGGGCGGATATAGTTCGCTCATTGATTCCACTTCAGTAATCACGTAGTACGTACCGACAACAAGAAGTAGGTACATTACATAATCACTTTTTGCTTCTACTACATAACGTAACTTGGTGTTGTCATTAGCACTCCTGTATTTAGCTATTAATTTATATAATAGGAGAAACTGTATTGCCCTTTTTTTATTGTGAAACTTACATGCATCCATCCGTCCGTAGCTTGTTCAAGTTGTAAAATTGTAAAAACGTTGATATGTTAATATAGGTAGTTATAACAAAAGCTAATGATGTTAAATTATTTTATACGTGGGTGTATAGGTAGTGGTTTGGTGTTTCATATTGTGTTTTCACTGTAGTATTCGTTAATTACGTTATACCTTTTCTTGTATCTGGGTTCAGGCATTTGATTGTAGGGTTTGGGCATTGGTTTGGGGTACGATTTTGGAATCATCCTATTATTACAGGCTAGATGACAGACTTACTCGTCGATTAAAAATGAAGTAACATTAAGGAAAATAAAATCTACTGTATACAGAGTGTAGAATTGGTTTACGCACCATAGGAATTTCAATTCTAACAAAAATACTTAATCCGACATTCTGTAGGTTTTGAGTTTTAGTTTTACAAAAAGAAAAATTTCAAAAATTGATTGAGACTCGCTGTAGTATCTTACTGGTATATGAGAAGTAAAGCTCCACCAAGCTTACAAATTCCCCGGAAAATATGTCGACTAAATTTTGAAAGACAAGGCGCGACAATACGCCCACCAATAGCAAACAATTATACTCAAAAGTACATTCACTGAAAAAATGCAATTGACGTCTGAAATTTTAAAAATTTCAGTGTTTGTCAGATTGTTTTGACGTTTAAAATCTGTTAAGCATAAATGCTAAATCGAGGAAGATAATTCATTCTGAAGCCAGAAATATCATTCAGAAGGTCATGGAATTCTTCGAATTAAAAATATTTACAGATATTTAAATTTGCCGCCTAAATGTTTTTATTTTCACTGTATTTTGAAAAACTATAGCAGCGCCGGACACGCCCCCTTTCAACTTTGTAAGCTTGGTCGAGCTGTAGTAGGTACTGATATCATGAAAATTTTTGAAATTGAAATTTTCGCGGAAATACGTGTTTTGAACTTCCATGAACCCAAAAAAAGATTTAGAACATTGTCTGTCTGTGGGTGTGTAGGTAACGCCGAAATTAGTGAACCGATTTTGATGAAATTTGAAATAAGGGGTATATCAAAAATTCATCAACAAAATAAGCTTTTCAAAAAAATCCGAAACCGTAAGCGGAAGTTAGACATGTTCGTTTGGTAACATTTTTTTCAGAAGAACAATTTTACAAATCTGAGTAGCAGATACGAAAAAGGCCATGATTTAAGGGAAACAGTTTTTTACCGGACTCTAACTTCAAAATGGCGCCCGTTATGAATTTTGACTTTAACGCCCGACAACTCAAAAAGCAGTTATCTGATCAGGTTCAGCAACAACTTGTTTAAGAATCCTACGGCGGTACTATACCATGAAAAAAAAATTAATTAAGAAACCCCAAAAACGGTCGCAACGATGTTCTTTCAAAGATTTTGAAATTTTCAAAATTTATTACAAAAAAACTGGCCGCACGATTTTGTTTAAACTTTATACACTTATGCCGCTTGGTATTGTATTCTCTTTTTTTTATGAAAGCTGGAATTTCACTGTGGCTCCCTCTATGAGGTTTTGAAAATTGGAAATTGGTGCTCCTATAGGTCCTTTATTAGTCAAAATATGGAAGAAGTTTAAATGTAAAAGTTGTTCAGTATATAGGCCCTGCATTCTCCTAACTATATATCACCTTTACAGGGTGTTTGCTTTTCAGAATATTTTCTTGCAAAAAAATAAAGAAAAACCCAATAATATTTTGGCAATAAGTAATAATACCCTCGATAATAACTAATTAATATAATATTTCAAGAAAGTATCACTTTACGGGGCGTGGGGGTTAACCCTCATACTTTCTTATACTGTTTTTCCTGGTTCGTAGTTAATAGACACTTAAGTTCTGTTTATACTGTCATAAGTAGGTTTAAATAATTTTTAAATGATATTTATTTATCTATAATATTCAATATTTTTATCCCATGGCAATTTTGCTATTTATAATTATTATTTATTATCTTACTATTTATAATACACTAATACGGTACCAAATTACCAATATCTGTTTATTTTAAATGAAGCTATAAATAAGGGTAAAATTGGTATTTAAAAAATATCCGAAAATGTCTTATATCTTAAAAAGCATTAGTGCCCTTGAAAGAATGCCGTCAGCTATTGTAGTCTTAATTAACAAAATTAAATAAATAGGACTATGTATTTATTGTACTTGTTGGTACTTACAATCTGTATCGTTCTGACGTTCTTAAAAGCATTTCAATTAGTACCTGCACTATTTCTAATTTTGTATACGTGTGGTGTTTATACAGATCAAAATTAATTTATAAGTTAATACAAGAAAGATGCCTACTTTCATTTGAACGATGTTTTAAAATACCTATTTTGTTTTTTTATACCCTAAAATGATTTAAATCGCATTAAAATTAAACCGAGGCTATAGTATGAAAAATCTCATAAGAGTTAAAAATTCTGCTTATAGCGGATCCGTCTGTTTATAAACTATACCAATCAAATCTGCGTAGTAAAATAATACAAATTTAATAAAAATAGAAGCTTAACATATCATGTTAATACAACTATGAAAGGTTTAAGTGAGAAGAATACCGCTAATGAAAAATTAAGTTCGCCTCTCTGGTCCGCAACGCACGCACTATAGGCACACCTCAGGGATAAAAAAATACCATATACAGTGAAGTCCATTTATTATGCAGTATAGGCATATTGCAAGTTAAATGGACCACCCACTTTATCATTGGAATATAGGCAACCCATTATACACTGCTAAGCACTCTTGCCCCTGCTTTGTGATTTTAATTATTATTTGTCACCTGTTAAATTTGTTTATTTAAATATTTAATACACAACAATATTGAAAACTACCAATTTATTGAAAACATGATTTATACAGACCAAGAAAAAAATAGAAATATGTACAAATTCATATGTTACTGTTTTGCGTCGATTTGTTTTGTGCCAAATTTTCTAGATGTTCTTGATATTGTAGACACATTAGGAACTGGACTGTTAGGATATTTTACTTTAAAATAGTCCCTAACATTACGTATTGATAATCCGATAATCCGGAGTGATATAGTAGTATATTCACATTTCTACTTTTTTTTTCGTCTGTATAGATCATGTTTCCAATAAATCATTAATCTTGTTCATTATTAGAAACTAACAAAAAAACACTGGGTAATTTAACAAACAATAATCAAGATCGGTAAGCAGGGGCAAGAGTGCTAGCAGTGTATAATGGGTTGCCTATATTCCAATGATGAAGTGGGCGGTCCATTTAACTCACAATATCGCCATATTGCACAATAAATGGACTTCACCGTATACAACAAAATTTTCGATAATGGTTGCCCATGAAATATAATTTGTGTCTTTACTTGTTGTGACTAAACCTGACTTTGACAGTTGTCAAAGAATATTTATTTATTTATTTATAGTTACATACAAGACAAGACATATATTATGCACGAATCAATCGTTATTCCATGGCCAACCTGTATCGAAAATTTTTTGATCATGTATTTGTTCCATTATATCAAATGAGACCGCGTTCACTGATCCGCACCGTACGGAACGGCTGCTGGCAAAAGTTAACCTATAAAATAACTTTGCATCCAAACGGAGAACGGTTCGAACGCTACTGATGATAAAATCAGTGCCAGTACACGCACTGCGTTAAAATATCCGATCCAATCCGGTCCGTGTGGTGCCGATGATGCGTACCTTTAAACGAATCAACAATAAAATAATACAAATATTCTATTTACAATGGTCTGTTTAAACTCAAAAACTGAAATGTCAAAATGAACGAATTCTAACCTGTTGATAGTATAGGCAAGTTATATTTACCATAGCCCTATTGTTTTCTTAAACATTTTCATATTCTTCTATTATTTTTGTATGGTATCCACAAGGGTAATCCTTATTAGTCCAGGCAAATTAGACCAAAAAAGGTGGTTTTGCTGCATTAAATCATGTAGTTCCAAAAGTTTCAGGAATGTGTAGGGGGAGGTTCCCTGAACAACGCCTAATAAAGTCCCATCGATTTCAGGTGCCGCGCGAGGGGGGGGGGAGGCTCAAAGGTCCCATTTTTCAGTTATTGGCGCATATCTCGAAAACGATGCGTCGCACAGCAAAGTTTATGCTATTCAAAATTAAAGGTTACTAAATTCCCTACAAAATGGTGTATTACTTTTGTCTCTATGTGTTACCGTCTCCGATATATGAGCCTGCGAAAATGGAAAATTTGCAAAAAAAATTGAACCGCCTCAGGTTTTTGTTTGCTTGCCCTTCCAACTCCTTTTCCTTCCATTTTACGCGAAACTCGTGAGGAAGGAAGTTGTAGAGCATTCAATTTCCTTCAATAATATATATACTTTTGCTAAATTATCTTCAATCAGTCAAAAGTTAACATAAGTTTCGGGGTCGATTTCGAGATTCTGCTAGTAAACTGCTGATCATTTTATTTCCGTTTTCAAGGGCTTTAACTCTCTCTATCACGTTATTTATTATTTATGTAAACATAAATGGTATTTATTACCCATATAACTATTAAAATATATATGTATGAAAGTAGAAATATATAGGGTGTTTCTTAAATAGCGGACACGGAACACAGTACGCCATTCCCCTCCAGATACTGATTGGAAAAATATAATACAATAATGTCTGTTCTTAGCTAGTTTCAAATTTATTCTTGCAGTCAAAGATTGACATTTAATGAAAGTAGAAATATACAGGGTGTTTCTTAAATAGCGGACACGGAGCATATGGAGCTTTCTGAACACGATTCTGTCTCCATACTTAACAGCCAGTCTGTTCATCACGGTCCTCATATCTGGTTTTTGCCTACTTATCTCTTCCATAAGCTCATCCACGGAGTACTGCCCTTTATCCTGACCGAGCCTGAACATCTAAATACTGGAAAATCTCCTCCATGGCTACTGAAACAAATTCTTCCATGGGTCTGCCTCTCTGTTGGCCAGTCGGTTTACGCAAATAGAACTCTTTGTCTTCATGATATAGTATAGCATCTGCAGCATATAAGTCTCCCACGCCACTAATGCGGATCAAGACATTGTACACCTTGCGGCGTTTGTGAAGTTTTTCTTTTTTTTGTTTCGCGAAAAAGCTGTCATCAATATTTTCAGTAGTACAGAGGAAACATTTAGTTTCGAATTCAAATCCAAGTTGTGACGAACTTCGCAAGGAAGTAGAAGCACCTGAACCAAATGAAGAAAGACAGGTTAGCTTAGGTAGATGAAATGCTTTTAAAAGGAAAATATAAGATGAAATAATTATTCACTAAAAAGTATTTACGAAATATTTAAGGAGGAGGTCTCTGCATATGGCCCATAAAGAATTTGTACATCAAACCACAGCCAATCTCTTCTTGTAACACTAGCACTTAACAACGTTTCCATTCCTTTTCAGCTGATTCATCACATATTAAAACACTTTCACAGCTTTTTCGCGAAACAAAAAAAAAAGAAAAACTTCACAAACGCCGCAAGGTGTACAATGTCTTGATCCACATTAGTGGCGTGGGAGACTTATATGCTTTATTAGTTATATGGGTAATAAATACCATTTATGTTTACATAAACAATAAATAACGTGATAGAGAGAGTTAAAGCCCTTGAAAACGGAAATAAAATGATCAGCAGTTTACTAGCAGAATCTCGAAATCGACCCCGAAACTTATGTTAACTTTTGACTGATTGAAGATAATTTAGCAAAAGTATATATATTATTGAAGGAAATTGAATGCTCTACAACTTCCTTCCTCACGAGTTTCGCGTAAAATGGAAGGAAAAAGAGTTGGAAGGGCAAGCTTGACAAAAACCTGAGGCGCTTCAATTTTTTTTGCAAATTTTCCATTTTCGCCGGCTCATATATCGGAGACGGTAACACATAGAGACAAAACTAATACACCATTTTGTAGGGAATTTAGTAACCTTTAATTTTGAATAGCATAAAATTTGCTGTGCGACGCATCGTTTTCGAGATATGCGCCAATAACTGAAAAATGGTACCTTTGAGCCTCCCCCCCCCTCGAGCGGCACCTGAAATCGATGGGACTTTATTAGGCGTTGTTCAGGGAACCTCCCCCTACACATTCCTGAAACTTTTGGAACTACATGATTTAATGCAGCAAAAAATCTAATTTGACTGGACTATATAGGGTGAACGAACAACTACGGCACCTTCTGCACTTTTCCCCAATTTCTATTGACTTTATTGACATTCTCAAGCGTCACTTTGTTGAAATCCATGATTATATAAATAATAAATATTAAATAAAATATCCGATCCAATCCGGTCCGTGTGGTTATTATTATTATTTATCTATTGACTTTGACTTTAACCTGCAAAACCACGAACTTGAACTCGTGCAAAATAGTTTGAATGTTTGTGTCTTCTTAAGAAATTAACATATTTAACGATTTCATTTAATCTTATCAATGATTATAGATAGTTATTCTATCTTCTGCATGGGCTTTTCGTGATATTACTAGCCTGGAAACGCCGTCTGTGAAGTCGGTGTTTGTAAGGTGGAAACTTTACCCTAAAACGTAAATTGACTGTGTAAATTTCTAACATTTTGGTTAACCTATAGTCGGCAATTTCATAGGGCGCTTTTCCGCCGATTGAAACGTTTATAGAAGTTTGCAAACGACAAATCCCACTTGTCAACATCGAATCAATACTTCTTTTATAAATGGGAACCGATGCGCGCTATAAAGCCGTACTAAAAATGCCTAAGATGTCAGGCGAGAATGTATTTTTAGCAGCTTGTGCCAGTTTTTCATAATAAAATGTGATTTACGTTTTGAATCCCGCTTCTTTATGCGAATTAGCTAGTCGATCTCGTCCTTCGTATACCCATGGTTGCTTTTATTAGTAAAATTTCTGTTTAAATCCCCAACCTCGTAACTTTCAATAGCGACTGTGTCAACGACTACCTTATTATATCCCGCCAGATATAAAATTCAGGCTTCATTAGAAACATTGACTTAAAATTTACCAACTGGGTATATACATATTAGTGATGATTAAATTTTCATATTTAAAACGGCTAATGTAATGTGGTACTACCATGCTGGTTCCACATTTTATAAAAATAAAATATAAATGATTTTAAAATAAATAGGCAAATTGAACCGACCGATACCTACTACTACAAATCTACTATTTTACAAAGTAGGTATCTATACTATGTTAATATGTACCATTATATTATGAAAAATATATTAAACCGTTCGCGCTCTATTGAAAATCAGTATTGAAATAAGTTTCTATTAGAACTTACATAAAGAAATTTTATTTCCTGAATAAGAAGTTGATTAGACATTATTAAAAAAATATAAATAAATTCTTTATTTTCTCTCATCGAAGATATCCTAAAATTATATCTTGTGGAAAGTAAAGAAAATTAAACATTAATTGACGCAAGTTGTAGCATCAACAACGGCCATGTGTTCATTTTCAGTAAACCATGATAAAAATAGTATAACATTTGTTATTTTTAATGGAAGAATACTTTTATACAGAATGAAGTATTTAAAAGGGAACACAAAGTTGAAGTAGAAAGTTGGTGTCTAAGGGTAGGGGTGGGGGTGTTAGTTCTTTATGTTACAAGAACGAAAAATAAAATTCTTAGGGCGTTTTGCTGAAAGAGGCGAAAGAGTCCAAAAAATTTTTTTCGTCCGTGTCGCATAATTTTTTAGTCCATTACAAAAATTACAAGAATACAAAATAAAGTAGGTACCTAATTTATTACAAAAATTTCGTTGATTAAAAAATTAAGTAATTATAGTACCTAGGTATTAAATAAATGGACGTATCTTGAAATTTAATTTCCGTTCTCAAAGTGACTTTTGATCAGTAAGATTAGTTCATAGATGAATTGAAGATACAAGTGGCGACGATTTCAAGGTGTGTACCCCTACAGATGTACGGAAAACATCGAATATGGTTTCATTAGAGTTGGTTCCATAAAAATGTAAAGATATTTATGAACGAGCATACCAAAGATTGTTTCAAATTTTTTACCAGCCGAAAAAATGATGTTTTCGTCCAAATTTCGAATCGAAAAACAGTCCTTTTTGATACAATCGAAAATGAATTTTTGTACTCACTACCTCGGAACGACATTCCACGCACTCTACTGGCGAATTGAAACAGGAGTACAGGTGGCTGTGAAACAGGTCAATTTCCCAATCTACGCGACCGGGAAAATTAGCAAAAAACACTGGCCTTTTCAAGAATTTTACAATCTATAAACGTTAACATTTTATAACTGAGTTTTTATCATTTATTTGTACTAAATAATTTTTTTTTGTTACAGGCTCATTCTCCCCTCCTCGGCTCCGGGGATGGAAAACATGTAAGTAAAATATTTACTACTTTTTTAATTTAAACTAGGTCACATTTCACACATTTATTTCATACTTCGAGAATATAACACCCGCCCTTCTCGTGTTTTGTTAGTCTTCTCTTCCGGTCTAGATTTCATGGCAAGTCATTGCTTTGACATTTAAATCATAACGAGGATTTGTATTCCCTGGTTGTTGGCTCTAGTTGTACAATAATTTAAAGAGGCATTTTACGCATTTATTTTTGAAAGTGGTGTGAATAATATTTGACTTAACTGAAACTTAACAAGTAGAATAATAGAACTAAACTAAACTTTAAGAAGGAGAAATCAATGTTTGATGGCTCAAAAAATGCAAGCGTGAGCGTTTGGGGGGGGTGATATAGGTCAAACGTTTACTTTGCTGCGTGGAACTTTGCACCCGTCATTTTCATTGATTAAAATTGCGAGCTTGTGCAGTAAGCTGAAATTATTATATTTTTACTATCGTTATTTAACGCCTATTGTTATTACTATGGCTCAATACTGACGCACTGAATAAACCTGCCAAATCCTTATACGAATTTTTAACGTGCGCTGACATCGTATAACACACAGGACGCACAATTTTTCATCTCTTCCGAAATATTTGTATTTGTATCGTGCATAGCTTGGCGTAGCTCAAAGTCAATCGATTGTTACTTAGCTCTACTGACTTAAATCACTTGGATTTGGATGTAGCTTATTCATGGCATATCATCGACCTCCACCTCAGTACCCCATATAATTTTTGTTCGCTGGGTTCGAATTCGAGCCTACTGGGCCTAATCTAAAAATTTGGAATAACTGCACTTAGAGAACTGGAGAAATAAGCAGAAGGTTCGGTAGGAGCGTTGTTGGGTTCTCTAATTTTCAAGCGCACGCCTGTCGTTGGTTTGCAGGAACTTAAAATCAATCGAAAACAGCGCATTTTTAAACTGTAATTGCATAAATATATTTTTTAAAATTTGATTTATATCCTCGAAAAAAATACTAGCTGCAGTGGTAGGTTTTCTCAGGCTTTTTGGAATTATAAAAGTAAATACCAAACCTAAATTTGTTGTTCGAATTGTCAAAAATGAAACTTATAGATTCGGACCAGATTCGGTACAATCATTTGATAGAGAAAAGAAAAGTGTAAAAAGTGTAGTGAGTAACATAATATACTCGGAATTTTCATAATAACCTAACACGCTTTGCCGTTAAGACGATTAATCATTTCGTGTTAGTGAACCAACGGACAAACTTTATACAGCACGATTTTATACGAAAAAATTTCATAGATCTTGTAGAAAATCCTGCCCTTTTATGTTGGATATAGGTAATTGGCATGCATTTTTACATTAGTTTTAGTGAAATACTGTTGGTGACTCGTAATAGTTTAATCGTATCATGCAGTATTGGTGAAAAAAATGATAAAAATCGGAACCGAATCATATTTCTACGAACATTATTGCTTCTTCTACACAATATTATCATAGTCCTGAGTAGTAGTATAGGAAAAATATCCGTTTTTATTTCTGTGTCATGGTAGTAATGGAACTGTAAAATCATCCATCTATTTAAAAACGGCCTTAAACTTACACTTCCTTTATTAAATGCCTTTACATCTACTCGTTAACCAACTTTGTATAATAAGGTAAAATATTGTTATAATTTTGACACGAAGTTCTGGCGAACTAACATTTTTGTTCCTTGAACTTCCTCAACTAATGTAAATTTAGGTCGGCTGCTAATGCAACGAATTAGCTAACTTTTATGTAAATAGCTCCACTACTGGGTGCTTGCCGAATCACTGCACTATTTCAGTCAGTTCCCGTCGTTCATAGGTAAAACGCGAATACTATTGTATTATTTAAAATCGGTTATAATTATTTTCTTTACACTTCGAATTTTGCATTTTACTTTAGTTTCCAAGCGTAAATAAATGTTACTTGAAAAATGTCGTGATAATTCCTTTCTCGTTGGCTGTGTGTATTATTTATGTATTTCGTAATTCACGTGTTGTCTAGACTTTAAAACATTTGTCTGTGTCATCCTCTCCTTTATTGTTTAATAATCGAATAAAATGGGATGTGGAGGAAAATATAAGGAAACGAAAATATGGGAATATACGGTAGGTTTCTTTAAAAGCAAACTAGACGTGTTGTTTGGATGCATACAATACATATCAAAACATTTACTTGTACATGACCTACTTGTGTGATTTTATGCGGATTATTTCATAGTATATTTTTAAAGTTGATTTTAGTAAGTACCTACTAATCTGTGCCAAAACGTTTTTAGAATGATTAAATTTAGATCAAATAGTTTTATTAGTATTACAATAAAAGCTTAACTGCAATTAGCATTTTTTAGATCCATTTTATTAAACTAATATTGATTTTTACATTAAGAGAAAGCTTTATTCAATTGTCGTTTTTATTTATAACGTCTTACACAAAACTATTATAATAATACACAATACACTTTCAATTTATTTTGTGTATTTTAAACAATTATTATTGTTGACATGCACAACCAGAGAACTAAATTAGTATTTGGGTTAAATCATAAATGCATCAGTAACATACATCTACTTTAAACGTAATTTTTCACCTGTTTGTTAATTTCTAATACAAGACGCTTTGAAGTTATGGATAGTTAAAACATAAATTAGGCTATGCACAAAAATAATAAATTATTGATAACTATACTGTTTTAAAGCTGCAGTGTATTTCCAACGTATTGCGTCACTGGTCAATGTTAGAACATAACTGTATTCTATTTTCATCCGACTCGCTTCTGCAAAAGCTACAGAAGATTTTGTAGTTGTATTTGCTAAAACGCTTTATTAGAACTCGATAAAATCTTCTACGATCTTCCTGTAAATAACTATAGAAAAAAAAACAATTTTTGTATAATTTTTCCCCTTATTTTAGTATGGAAAGTACAATCATGCAATCTATAGATTCATACCACCCATAAGCTTCACGAGTTCAAAAGTGAATGTACTTCCAATTGAAATGTCCCAATAAAATATGAAATTCAATATTCTGTATTCGAACTTATTTTATTCTCTATTTCTGTATAACAGGATTAAGTATAACATAATCACAACAGCAAAATATAATCAGTTTAAGAATTATATGATACGTTATACAATTCCTGATCAGTGACCACTTACGACTACAAACCAAACCAATACCAAGAGATCTTCTTGTTTCACATAAAACGCTTGAAAATTGGTACTTAATTTCATTTCTGAATAAGTAAGGATATATGTGTTTAATGTAACATGGCGTAGGATGTGTGCAGGACACGCTTAGTGAATTACTCTGTAGATCAAGTGATTCAAAATTAGATTCATCATCACAGTTTGCCATGTATGCCTTAGCTTAAAATTATTGATCAAATCGTAATGACCAATGATTTCATATGTGTGTCAAATTAAACATGTCTGTTTATCTTTGTCTTTTCAAGCTCACTTTGAAGAATTTAATTTTAAATCACACCATACAAACAAGGTTTTTTTAAATTTCTTGATAATCAACAAAAAATTACGTCTTATATTTCATTATAACGGGTTGACAGTCATTATATACTGGATTCACAAGCGTCTTACTGACCTAGCGATTTCTGATTTAATCATTGTTAGAAAAACCCAGTTGTTCCCGATAAATAATGCATTGGAATTTGTATTATCAATTTTAAAGAAATAGAATTGCTGATTTCATGATTCGTTCCATTACAACAATGTAGCGCTCTAGCTTAGATTGTGGTTTCCGAACCAAAATTTAAGTAGTATACCCACAATGTTGTAGCACAACCTAAAATAACCTTCAACCAAGTGTAGTATTGTCCGTTTTCCTGTTTCTTAATCAGAAGAAATAAATCTATAAAGCATGTAACAAAAGGGAAACCTATTAGGATAAATTTCGGAAATCGGAAAAATTATGAAAATAGGGAAAGATGGAGGTGTAAATGAAATAAAGAGTAGAGTTCATTTCTCCCTCGTTTTTTCCAATTCAAAACACAGAATAAGCCATTCTGCTCTAAGAAATATAAAATGATGGTACGTACTATTTCTAGTTGTATGCAAATACGCCGTAGTGGTATTGCAACAAAAATTGATAACATTTGTTTTAAAACTTACAGCAGTTTGTCTTCATACCTGGGCAACTTGTTAAGAAATAACAATTTATACCTTTATCGTTTACTTCAAAGTAAAAGGTGTAGGCAAAGGGAACCCCAAAATCGCTCTAATTTGAAACATCTTTGTAGTACATGAATTATTAATCTTGAGCAATAATCGGCGAAATTGATGTTGTTGTCGCTGTGTACTTATATATTTAGGAAAATGTTGGCAAAGTTACAACCGACAGGCTTTTACTGGTTCTTGTCCACGAGGGATTTCGTAGGAAATTGTTTCAGTCGCTTTGTGCCGAGACTGCTCACTTAAAACAGATTTAGCGCTCTGCGTACTAAGTACTCATCGTTGTTTGAGAATCCAACAATTTCGTGTCAATGCACCTACGTACATAACCCGTAACACCTCATTTTACGTAATGCATGAAGACTGGATATTGCTTTTAAACCCAACACGTGATGTCCTGTTCAGTTAAATAACGTACACATACAAAGACTACAGAGTCTAAATAAACATGATGTTGGTATCCTCACTATTTACTTAATCTCGGCTAGGTGCAGGAAGTTAGGCACTGCCTCTATTGGAAATCAAGAAACGCATTTTTGTTTAATTTTGCGCATAACAATATGCCGCAATAACTTCTTACTCTATAGCAGCTGAAAGTATTACATTTTTTTAAATCATCATCAACTTTCTTATTTTCTATGGACATGTTAATTTTTTATGTCATTCGGTTAAATTTCTTTGCGGCATATTGTTATCCACAAAATTCTGCAAACGTGCAAAGTTTAAACCTACCCTCTATCTTTATAATTATGCGAGATCCCCATAATTGACCCTCGTGGACAGTCCTTAAACCGCCTGTAGCTTTAAATTTATATACCTACTATACCTTGTGGAAATACTTCGTATCGGACAATCCAGAAACTCCACAAGTAATAGGTACCTACAGTATCTACTTTTCTCAAACTAGATTGACTAGTTTTAATAGATCAGCAAGCACTTTTTCTTCTGCTAAATTTTCTTTTTTTTTTTGTTAAATGGAGTATAAGCCGTTGTCCAGCTTTTAAACAACATAATATAACCAACAAATATTTCACATTTTCTAATGTATTTTCCAGTAAATCACCGCTGCTATATTTTACTCACTCTGGAGAGGAAAAATTAGTTTTTCTCACTATTTGGCAAAAGTAGGTAAGGCTTTTGCTGCATATCTTGAAAATAAATTCTCACGGTTAAAAGTTTATGAAAATTTTCATTTTATTATGATCTCGTTTTCGTTCTTTTCAATGCAAGTAATGGAATCGTAAGAAGTCTTATCTAAAATGATATTTTTCATTTCTAGGTCAATGGCGATGATGAATGGGAATATGAAGAAATTATCCTCGAACGAGGTGGCGCAGGTTTAGGTTTCAGTATTGCAGGCGGTACAGACAATCCTCATATCGGTGATGATACAGCTATCTACATCACAAAGCTCATTCCTGGAGGAGCTGCTTCGACTGATGGCAGGCTCAAGGTTAACGATGCAATACTCCAGGTTAACGATACTCCCGTAATAAATGTTCCACACGCCATAGCGGTCGATGCGCTCAAAAAAGCAGGGAACACCGTTAAACTGGTGAGTATCTTGAATGTGTTTCTACTATTTAGATATCTCACTTATACTCAAATTTAACTTGATAAGATATTATGTATTTGAAACCCCCAAATAGATTCATAATGTAACGGAAATTTATCTATGGAACTGTTATATTTTAAGTGAAATTTACTTTTAAAAGGCTTGTGTGGCGGTAACATTAAGATAGACACTGCAAATTTAGATTCCTTCCTCGACAGAAATTTTCTGCATACTTGCAACTTCTAAATTAGTAAAATTACAACAATTGTAGAGGAAGCTTTCGTCTTTTGGTCTGTGTTAGAGAATTCAAGAGCAGAAAACACTTATAAAATAATTTCTAATTTGGTTGCTTTGCCACTAAAATTATGTACGTGCGTTAACGTAACATACATTTTCAAGGTAAAATTCTACAATGAGTGATAGATTTTTTTTATCGGGGAAGTTATTTCTATTTATACATCGAAACAATTATAGAACGCATTGATTTTAAGAGCACTGTATTAATTCCACTTTTATGTTGGTGATACAACAGTTTGCGTGTAAGGTAGAGTAGACACATAGCGTGTATAAGCACTTCCATAATAGTTCATTTTGATGTGTGCAATGTCGCAGTTTGCTGCATTTAAAGCACATACTTACTAACAAAACTATGCTCAATATAGAATTCAGAATTAGTAGTCTCTTGTTGTAGCTAGCTTATGATAGTTGTTTCAAAACATGCCGCTCTTCTATTTGCGTGAAATTTCAAAGCACATATTAAAATACGAAAAGCAAAGTATATTTAATAGTGATGGCTCCTCACTGAGAGGAATTGTGGTTTTTAGACCGTCGCAACGTACAGATGTAATTTAAAGCTTTTTAATATCTGCAGGAATTTCCAATAATGCATATTATTTTTAATTTTTCAGCAAGTACGGCGGCGGCGACAACCCCGTCATATGAGACTGCTAGAAATAATGTTGATAAAAGGAAATAAAGGCCTAGGATTTAGCATCGCTGGTGGTATTGGTAATCAACATATACCAGGCGACAATGGCATATATGTTACTAAAGTTATGGAAGGCGGTGCTGCTCAAGTTGATGGCCGATTAATCGTTGGTGATAAACTCGTCGCTGTTAGAGACCCTGGGGTGAGTAACGTTTCTTTTTAATCTAGAACCAAATGATCAACCCCATCGTCAGATACCAACGACCTGATTAATTCAGAATTATGTAAACTATTGACAGATTCCAAATATTGTGTGTACTATCGCAAATGTTTCATGGTAATCATTTCTAAAAATATTGTGCGATATCGGAAAACTATGCATTTCCCAGAGTGCTTAAAATTCAGTAGGTAGTTTATATTTTTAGTTTGTTATTTCAATTAGGAATTCTGATAAGTAGGTACTACAACTAATGTGTCGAATGCTTTCTTCGCCCCTATCTAGACAAACTATTTTTTTTGGGTCGTTTGGTTGAATAATGAATATAGCTAAGCTCAATTTGTTCCTAGAAATCGAGTTTTGTGCACAAATTTTTTATTAGAATTATTAAAATGCTGAAAAAACTCCGTTTTAGTTAAGTACAGGGGTGAGAACTTTTTTTGATATATAGAATTTGGAATATATATCTAATACATCGATATATTCGATACTTATCGATTTGCAAATTTGAATATCACCTACCTGTACTCATCACAATCGAATATTCTATCTTATAATTAAAGGTTTGTGCTTGACAGTTTTCATTTGTTAAGTTAACGATTGGATATTAAGAAAGTTATAATTATACGCAATAATCTTGCTAATTGCACTACAATTACAGTAGTTATTTACGTAGTATCAACGCCGTAAATTAGGCGTTTTTGGTTGAAGACAGAGGAGCGAAGCGAGTAGGGCTTTAACATACTAAGGGCCAAAGGCACCGGTTTCGCCTGAAGTGCACAAAAATTTATGTAAGATCGAAATTTAAAATAGAATAAAAGCGCACCTTTTACATTGTCAATTTTGTTTATACAAAAAATTAAAATCTTTGCTATTTGCTAAAAGGTGATGTCGGCGGGCCAAAAACATGATTGCGACCGGTCCAAAAAGCCGTAACTTTAAGCCTGAAAACGAGGTCAAAAACACACTTGTTATTGATCTATCGTACATAAAATAAATTATTTGATAAAATATAAAAAGACAAAAACATAACCGTGGTCCGCTGGTCCACACTTAACGTGAAGTTAAAAAACCACTTATTGATCGATCGTATATACATAAAATATGATTTTCTTAAAAACCGTAGAGAAAGTAGCCTTTGACGTACCTACTAATTTTAGATTATTGAAAATTTATGGTTTGTTTTACGATGGGCATTTCCATTGTTGCAGGATGTGGTAAAACTTTTGCCGCATCGTTTCCATTGTTGTTGCCCTTAGCAGCATACGGTAAAACTTGCCGCACGTATGCGGTAAAATTTGTGATTGTTAAACCCATTTCCTGTGTTACCAATCGAACTATTAACTCCCTTAATCAAAATCAGTGAGCAATAAAACAGCAAGATATAACTAAGTTTAACTAAAATAACATGTTATAAATAATCAATTAATAATACTGCCAAAGCGTCAGACTAATTCCCATTACGAGGTTGGGAAATGCATTTGCTGAAGTACCATATTCCTGGAGATATGCAAATCTATGCAACGCTTGAGCAGATTGAATATCCCTGTCTGGGAGCACATTCAACTTCGGTATGAGCAAATAGTATGTTGATTGCAAATAGAAAATGTTGGAGTATTGAAGTATCAGATATACAGGGTATTAATTAAGTACCTTACGTAGATGAACTTTAAGTGTTTATTCCAAATTTTTTGGAGTAAGTAGTGCATGCACTATTATTTTATTTCTACTGCTAATAATAAATTTAATTGCAATATGTTGGAATAACAAGAAACACATCAGCATTTTTATATACAAAAATAGGCTGTATTCAGCACGAATTACAGTAAATAAATATAAATAACAAGGGTGCGAAACGTTACTCAGTTCGCTGCAAGCTACCATCCACCGACATTAATCAGGACCTTTTATATATCCAATTACAGCTGTCACACCCCTTTAAATAAAGCCGAATTTAAAAATTATTGTAAAACCACAGGACCGTTTTCTTTGATAATGTTTAATGAGAATTTACTAATGAACAAAACAGCTTTACGCATATCTGTGTTGTAATAGAATGCGTTACTTTCTTCCAATACTGATGTGATGTTGTGGAAAGGTTGACAATAATAACAATAAGTAATAGTTTGTCCAAACAACAATATTTACTTTCTTCTTTCTGTTTACAAATTCCAGAGTAAATACCTATATCTATATCTATAATTACCGTACAACGTTACAACCTCTACGATAAAACAAGCTTAGACGTATCGACGTACCATATCTATCAATTGTATGGTACCGTATTGTAAATTATTATTGGTTTATAGTTTATACCTACCTATCTCTTTAAATAATTTTATTATTGTTTTAATTAAGTAGTACATATATCTAATTACTACGTTTTCAAACTTAAATGGTTATTATTTTACAGTAGGTAAACCTGATAGATAGGCTTGATGTACTTATGTTTTCGAGTTCCTATGAAATTGTGTCTTTAAAATTCTAGAAGCAAATTCCATGAAAGTAAAAGTTGGCTGTGTAATCTGAAACGTGATTTAATTCGTCTAAAAGTGTATCTCGTCTTAAATTACATAGACTGATAAAAGTGCTCCACAGAAAACACTTACTCATACAACACTGCTGAAATCATTACTTCTACATGCGCCGCTGGCTTTATGTAATTTTTCGCATTAGTAAAGTTTAATAATGTTTTCTAAGTTGGTGAGACCTGCTATTACGGAAAGCATTTCACGGTAACTTCTTCCGTTCTTTCCGGAAGTATCATCCTAAAGCGCGGGTTCTAACGTAAGACCGGCTTGTGAGCCTACGGCGACTGAACTGCTAAAAACCCCCTGAAAAAGTAATGTTCGGCTAAAATATGGGAAGTCATGAAACTTGTATGAAGCAGAGGTAAATTTTCTTTTTATTTTCTCATCTGCTGAAAAGCGCTGCCAGCATTTTATAATTTTGTAACATTACCATCTAATTACATAGCTGGTTGTCGTGAAACCACTTGTCATTGTAAAAAATTCTTCCTTGTTTATGAAATTCTGCAAGTTAATTTTCTTAATTATAAAAAGTACGTTTGAAAAATATATGGCACTGTACTACGGTACGGTAACTTATCTTACGTTGCCTATTCTATACAGGGTGTCTCTAACATATGGTGCCACAGCTTAACCACAGATTCCGGGGATCAAAATAAGACGATTTAACGCAACATACCTCTATCCGAAATTGCTTCGTTAAAGCGCTATCCAACGCCAAAGATCTTCAAAAAATTTCTATTTTTTTAAATAACAAAAGATTGTCTTTAGCGATTAGGATGAAATTTGGGATGTGTTTTTTGACATCATTTTTTTGTTCAGGAGGGTCGCGTAAGTGGTCAAAGGTTGATCATCCACAGTCAAAGAAGCTCATATCTTTTTAACAGTTCGGCCAATAGTTTTCAAAACTTTTTTACAGAGAGACATTCTGATTTCAAATATTTTTTGTCTCTTGTTTAATTTCGGTATCTGCCATAGTTTAGGCTGAAAAAATTATTTTGATTGGCTGCAGTGCATTTCTTAAAGCAGATGTAGTAATCTAGTTGTCCCGTATGTTGAGAAATAAATCACGAAGAGACAATTTGATATAAAGTTTATTACTAGCAAGTATGTAAAGGGAGGCGCAAAATAATCCGAACCATTTCTGAATCAATGATTCAGCATATTTTGTACCACCGGTAAATTAATAGATTTACAGCAAATGCTCAATGTGACCACCATTTTCCCGGATGCAAAAGTTGATTCTACGCAAAAAATTGTCTCTTCCTCATTTATTTCTCAGCATACGGGACAACTAGATTACTACATCGTTTTGAGAAATGCACTGCAGCCAATAAAAATATTTTTTTTCAGCCTAAACTATGAGAGATACCGAAATCGAACAAGAAACGAAAAATATTTGAAATAAGAATGTCTCTCCGTAAAAAAATTTTGAAAACTATTGGCCGAACTGTTAAAAAGATATGAGCTTCTTTGACTGTGGATGATCAACCTTTGACCACTTACGCGACACTCCTGAACAAAAAAATGATGTCAAAAACACCTTTTTCCAGTAAAGAATCATATCCCAAATTTCATCCTAATCGCTAAAAACAATCTTTTGTTATTTAAAAAAATAGAAATTTTTTGAAGATCTTTGGCGTTCGATAGCGCTTTAACGAAACAATTTCGGATAGAGGTAACTTGCGTTAAATCGTCTTATTTTGATCCCCGGAATCTGTGGTTAAGCTATGGCACCATATTTTAGAGACACCCTGTATATATTATGAAACGAAATTAGCCTTTTTATAGTTTCGTTGTGATAGATATACGATAAGCGATAGTACTTGTATGCAAGTAAACCACGAAAATTATCTGCCTTAGTAATGAAAGAAAATTTCTTTAGACGTGTCTCTTAGTCCAGGGACCATCTTACACAAAACCAAAATCTTAAGACCTGCTGTTACAAGAGAAAAAACAAACCCGATTAAGAAACTGTGCTTCGGGAAGACAATTAAAGTTCTAATTCAGTGAGGGCAATTCTTAGTTTCTGTTTGCGAAATTTTCATAAAACGCATTTTATTGCAATATTTGCGACTTCGTTAAATAAAAGTTGGTAACAGTTAGTATGTATGAGTAGGTATGTTGAATGCATTTACTTTAAATAGAGAAAATGGTTAAAAGCTATTAGCATTAATATCTTGTATTTTCCATCAACTTATTTGACTACAGTACCATACCGGAGTTAAATGTGCCCAAACTTGGTTTGTAAACAAGGAATATTCAATGTGCATAAGCGATGCACAATTATACATGGATTCCGGAATATGGCGTTTGGAAAATGCATTTGCCAAACTCGTAATGCAGTAACTTCAAAGCACTTATATATGTATTATTAATTGATTATAGCATGCTATTTTAGATAAACTTATTTGCTGTTGATTGATTTTATTGGCTGGGAATTAATAACATACTATTTTGTGATTTGCAATATTTTCTTACTGCGGTCAACAAAACCCTTATTGATTTATTATATTTAATGTAAATTATGCGACGCAAACACGTGGAGTAAATTGGATAAGGTTGATACTCAATACATTTTTGTTCTTTTTTAATAATTACAATAAAAACTATGAAAACATTAACTCTGATCCTAAAAATCTATATTCATTTATAAACTAATAAAAGATAACAATTTTCTTCAAAATTACACAATTTCCATAAATATCGCCATACCTACCTGTTTTCAGTTACCTATAAAAGTGAATATATTTCATCGTATTTCATCTTCCTTATACAGGGTGATTCCAAAGGGTAAATCACCTGGTAAGTTTAGTGTACATTTGCAGTAGGTAGTCTGGGTAGTCTCAAGTCCGAGAAAATCTGGGTTGCTTTCACATTGGGTAGTTTAGTGTACACAATATTTTACCGTGGTTTACACCTTGGGGTCACTACCTGTTGTTACTCGAAAACTATTTATCCCATATTAACCGAAAACACTTGTACGTATAATAAATTTTCAGCCGCCATGTCCTGCAGGGGGCGTCACAATTATGTAGCGCTAACATGAATTCGCATTTTCTCAATAAAACCTGAAATGAAGGGCATTAAAGATATTTAGATGTACCTATCTATATCTTATTATCTTATATACTAACTTCCAAGGTTACAACATCTTATATCTTTGCGTGAAAGAACTCGGTTCAAAAGTAGTGGTATTTTAGAAGCTCTAAATTTTCTATGAAATTACATTTTCAACGACTTCTTTCAAATTATTTTCTTCTCAATAATTCACAAAAATTTGTCAATAAGTAGTAGCAGAGATATTCTACGTTTTCGTATTCTAGTACGCAATATCTTTTAAAGTTTCCAAGCAAAATTTCTGAAAAATTATTTCTAGTAAAATGACCCTTTAATTATTGTTTATTCTATTTGTTATAATAATCCATACATTAATTCTTTTATTTTGGGAAAAATAAAAATAGTGTTTTCCGTTCCATAAAATTTGTTGTTTTTAATACTTATCTTATACCTACTTATTAATTGCAGCTCCAATTTAATTTCATTATTATTCGTTTTCATAATATTATTTTTGTAAATGACATTCAGATAAACGAATAAATAAGTGTGTTTGTTCAATTACCTATAAATAGTACGTAGCAGTCTGATTTTCTAACATTCACCTGGTCGTTCTAGTTTCCAGTCACCGTTTTATTGACACAAGTTTAATTTAACATGTACACTTCTCACACATACTCATTACGGTTTGTATAGAGAAAATTACTACGAAAACTCACTGGGTAAATTGTATTCAAAATGTATTGAGTTTCATTGAAACGTGATTAGATTCAGATAGAAGCATTCAATTTGAGCTTTGTTTGAAAACCTATTTTAGGCTTTGCACTAGCATCTTTAGAATTACTTAAAATTTGGATAACATTCTTTACGAATTACTTTAATATTCAATTTTTTTTATGGGTGTTCAAAACAAAACAATTTGTGCACACCAATAGAAAAAAGGTATAGAGAGGTCTTTCATAGCATTTGTATTCGAAACTAAACTTTAGATATTTCCTTGTAGAGAAAATTTCTCCGAATTTGCAAGAACAGTAATAACAGTCGTCTCCGATGTCATAGGTGGCTGTAACTAATGGTGACATGCCCAACCTCCCCAGGTACGATCTTGACTTCCAAAGAATTTTTAATTTCTTTATGGCTTTATGGAAATGAATAAGTTAGATATGATATGTTACGCCATCGTTCAGAAACCACCTAAAACTGTGGGCACCGTGTAATGGAGAATGTCAGTACTCTAAAGATCCCTCTGTCACAGATTGGTGTTTTAGGAAATTTCCTGGTGTTGATAGTATGGGATAGTAATAGTAATACAATAATAATGAGAACTGTAATACAGGTGTGTCGTATGTATAAAAACTAATATTTTATACCTGCTAATGCTTCAAGTATCTACTTCACAAGTAGAGTGTCTACTACACTAACGAAGCATTTATTGCCCACAAGTCATTATTTCGTAGTATCTCCTACAAATGATATGCCTAGTAGTATTTACTTCGGTTTAAGTGAAGTTGGTGTATGAGGAACTTCGGGCGTCGCAAATTAAAAATATAAATTCAAAGAAATTGCGGCTTTTATGGATTTAGGTCCTAGAAAAATGTATAATGAGAGAAGAAGATATACAACGACGATATAAGTATATCGTAAATTATTCAGGTATTTATTATACCGAGTGTTAAGCACCAAACCTGGCCATAGGACCTATGCAGTATGCAATTCTATGCATGTTTCAAAAAAATATGAATTGCCTTGAAATATTTTTGTTTAATGTCATGTTGCCAGCTTATTTTTTTAATGAAATTGCGTTATAAGTCGTGCTGTAATTTGTGTTATAAACATGAACTATTCAATTGAAGAAAGGGTGTTCATGTTCAAACCTTTTATTCTAGAAATAGAAAATGAAGGCCTCAAAATGATAATAAACAAAAATGTTTCAAGGCAACTCATATATTGTTTGTAAGTACTATGGCCAGGTTTGGTGGTTAACACTCGGTATATATTCGTATTAGAAATATTTATATCTGAAAACGCGTGTAGCTACTTCCAACGCCAACAAACAAGTTTTAACACCCTTTTCTGTTAGAAGTGGTAAAACGGCAGTAGGTACTTCTGTTTAGCTGTGCGTTGTAGCATGTTCTTCCGAAGTAGGGTAGATACTTTGGATATAAAAGAAAATGCTGGTAGTGAATGCTTTGTCGAGAAGCATTAGCAGGTACTACTTTTTACGCGTACCACCCATTGATTTCACATTCATAGTTTCATTAGGAATTAATTGCAATTAGAAATTAATGCAATAGAAAATTATTATTATTATAAACGTAACTGTTAGTAATGATGATCGTGTAAATTTTGTAAGTAACACCTGTTATTATTTGCAGGGAGCAGAAGTTAACTTAGAAAATGTAACTCACGAAGAAGCAGTAGCAACTTTAAAAGCGACGCAAGAGCGAGTGATACTCGTTGTAGCTAAACCAGATAGTGCCTTTAGCGCCCCACCGTCGGACAGCTCGCATTCACCCCAATTGCGTAAGTATTATTAAACTAGATCTAGATTTCCAAATACTATAGAGAGAGGCAGATGCATAATTACATTCTGAAAAGAAGGAAGTTTCATTAATGAATACTGATACCTGATACCTATCTATAGCAAACGACCCCCTTCTTTCGGCAATCCTCTAAATATTAAAATGTATGCATTACATTCTGTAAAGTATGCTCCAGTATTGTGTAGAGTTCATCAACGTCATCAAGAGTTCTTGGTTTGTTTTACACAATCTGCAACGACAAACAAATCTAGTATGGCAATGCTGAAACATTGCTGAGCTTGAAAACCTCTAACACAAAATATTCCTTTCTGATTATCTTGGACTCTCCAAACTCCAAAACATTCTATATTAGTATTTTCTATTACATAAATATAGCAATGTTTTAACAACTTTTTAATCACAGTTCAGAAAAGATTTTCGCTCTCGCTGTATAAATACCTAGGCTTCACTACAAAAATTACAAATAATACGGAGACATTTGACAAACCAGTGACTGCTACCTATTAATAATTGCAAAAAATATTACTTTTATGCACAGACTCAAGACTTGGTTTATACCTACTACTTGGTTTATATTTCTTCATGTTTCATCTCACACAATTACTTTACTTTCGATTTGTTTGTTTTCATGGTATACAGTTTTAGATCTCTATTTCAATTCACTAAGTGCATATTCTTCCCTCATTTTCAGCTAACACAACAACGTTTTCTGTATATCTCAACTTTATTTGCTATATTTTTATTCCTACATCTACCCTTCCAGATCTCTCAACCGTTAAAAAGCAATGGCGACAACCGCCAGTCCTGTCTCAATATTTCCTTCCTTTCGTATTTCTCCATTACAGATTATAGTCGATTGTTCTTTGTAAGGAGCACCAACGTTAGATGTATAATAATTAAAGTAAGACACCTATAATTATTTATTAAATATGGGAAGTAAATTTAAATGTGCCCCCCAAAGAAGCGTTTTTATAAGACATTTATTCTGCAATAATCCTCTATAGAAAATTGTAATTGTATCAATTATTTCATTAAAGAGATTGGCGTAATTAAGGTAGAGAAGACCAAAAATGTTGGTAAAAGAAATCTAGTATTGCGGAAAATTTTGGGTAAGATATGTTTACTTATCGGACAACATTCCTCATGCTTCTACTATCGAAATAGCATTTTTATCTAGTACCTTAAAAGCTACTGTAATTTCCTGAAGTTTATAGAGAAGCTTCGGGTTTGAAGAGCTGATAAATATAAATTTTTAAGAAATTCAAGAATGCGAAGAAATATTGCTAGTAAACCACTAGAAATACAACACGGTGGACGCTTGTTTCTCGATTCAGTAAACTCTAGTGCTAGAGAATAAACCTCGAGGCAACTTTTAGCAAGATTGGTCGGAACATCATACATTATATCGTCAAATAACTTAACAGTCTAATTCCCAGGCGTTTAGTGCAAGATATGAAGATACCCACTTAGGCATCTTGTGAAAATTGAATAAACGAATAACCAAAAGTCATTTCTTTGACTTTTAAATCTGTTTGTCGTAAATTAGTTGTTTTGATTCCTTCTGGTACTGTACTTTTACTTCGTTCGTGGTAAAAATTAAGTCAGAATAGTATCTCTTTTGCGTATTATGGTTTCCAAGTCGGGCTCAAACAACTAATGTATTCAAAAAACATCAACATTGGTGTATTTAACAGTTACTATACAAGTGTATTTGCCGTATTTGGCAAATATCCAAATAAACCGTTTAAACACAACAGGTTGTGACATTTAAGTTAGGCATCATCACGTTTAAACCCACGATTGCACGTGGCGTTTCATACAGTCCATAAACACACGTTCAATTTCTACAGTTTACAACGCGGGTTAAAACTTCAGTCGAAATAGTTTGTGTTTATGGGCAAAATCGGGCGTTTTTCGTGTCGTGTAAAGGTCCGCGCGCACTTGTTCGGTTCCGTTCCGTTCGGTTCGGAACCGTCCGATCGGCAAAAATCAAATAAAGCTCCACCAAGCTTACAAATGCCTCGGAAATTACTGGCATTACGTTGATTCGGTACGGCACCATCCTTTTCGCCCCGTTCTTACGGGGCTGATCTGACTGATCTGACTTTCGAAATTTTTTGACATCTGTAGTAACTTGGACTGAACCGAACGGGACGAAACCGAACCGACGTAATGCGCGGGCTGCCATTCATTTCCATGTATTTTGATGTTTGCAAATCGGACGATTCCGTTCCGTTCGGTTCGGAACCGAACAAGTGCGCGCGGACCTTAACGTGTCCCATGGAGTACTGAATTAAAATTTTCAAAACGATTGCGTGGCGTGTCAAAGTTCACTATCGTTGTGTTGCGTAGTTTGACTATAATAAAATAAGAAAAAAATTATACCTAGCTAGGCAGTCCCAAAAGAAAAATATATTGTTCAAATGCCAACAAAAACGAAAGAACCAATCGTGTATCATTTACAGAAGAACGTTATTCTAAAGCAGGAAAATACAATATGATCAACAAAATTATCGATAAAAATTGGCCATGGAATATAAATTGTGTGTCTTTACGCGATTGATTTATTCTTGCTTTTACATCTTGACAACTGTAAAAGTTAAGTTTTAGTCGAAATTACATTTCATGGGCGGCCGTTATCGAAAATTTTGGTCATCATATTGTATAAAAAGAAGTGGTGGTGGTTGCCAGAAAAAATAGTTAAGTGAAAAAACTCGTAATAGACCCGTTGTTTGCAATTGCATCTCGACCAGCCGTCTTATTATATTTTTCTACTCCCTATGTTAAACATCATACAGAAGTAATCTAAAGGCGCATCCAGACCGAAAACCAACGCAAACCAACGCCAAGGGTAGCACATGTGGCGTTCGCAGGTACTGTTGGAAGGGTTTCGGAGACATATGTTGCTGTCTTGCTGTCGTCCACACCAGCTTCCCATTCGAGTTTGGTTGTGGTTTGCTAGCGTTCGCTCGTAATTCGTACGAATCTTCATTTATACACTTAACGTATTAATTTAATTTAAATATCTAAATGTCATCAAGTGATGATGATGATTTAATAATTGCAAGTGCTAGAATTATAATTATGCATTCATTAATAAAAAAAGAAAAGAAAAGAAAACCCCGACACTGGTGGATGACCGCACCGTTTAGAAATCGACATCTATACAGTGGTAATAATTTATTGGCGGAACTTCAAGAAGATGATGCTGGACATTTTAAACAGTTTTGCAGAATGACACCAGAAATATTTGATATGCTGCTTAATTTATTGATACCAAAAATTGTGAAGTTTACTAGCAAGTGAGCCCCAGACACAGCCAACCGTTACCAACGCTAAAGGGTGACAAATCCTGTCCAAACCAAATCAAACTTTCTTTGAGGGACCGCTCATCGAGCGAACGCAGGCCAACGCCAACGTTGGCGTTGGAAACGATTGGATGCCGTTCAGTTCGCTGTACACACCAAATCCAACCGTTCCGAATATATGAGCACATGTGCCTTGGCTTGCGTTGGGTCTTTGGTCTGTAGTACGGGCCTTAATCCTAAGCATAGAATGTAAGTAACTACTAGTACTACTTGGTGTTACCGGCTGTTATGCTGAACCATGTGGGAATGGCAACACAACGATATACAAAACCCGCATATATCGAGCTATGCTATGTCCTATGGTAGCATTTGACATTTCATAAACTTGCTTTTATTTCTTTAGTATTTTTTGTATATTTATGGTTTTTTGAAATAGAGATCATTTTCGCACTCGTATGATAACCCCCCATTAGGGTCTTACAGGAACTTCATACTTGTGCGAAAACGAGCTTCATTCTAGGCTCGTTACATAATATATTAATTTTTGCTGACTTGTTTCAACGCAATATATTTGAAATTTCTGTTAACGTATTTACGAATTAACTATTTAGATTTAACCCTCCAGGAAGGGTTTGCGGTAAATTTCAATAAACCCCGTGATGTGCTCCCTATTCATTCTTAATTTTGCGCTTTATGTTTACCAGGACTGAACTAAAATGCAATTTCGGTGTTTATAGCCACATCAGAAGAAAAAACCTGTCGAAAGGCGCAGCAGCGCTAAAGAGTGATTGGCATGCGGCTTGGGGCGAGCCTACGTACAAACACATACAGTGTTTCCGCACACCTGGAATTGCACGGTTATTCCTGCAGGAAAAAGTGTGTGTGTATAACCAGGTTTTCCTTGCTATTTATTCACTAATGTAGTCACTCACCTGCGTGTATATAATATTCCTCCTTCACTTTGAATCGTGTTGGGTCAACAACAATCGGGAAATAGACAAGGGCAAATATGTGTACAAATAAACCATACACACGATACACTGGATGTGGTTTAATATCGTCCAGTTAGGCCAATTATGGAACTGTTAATTTGCACCAATCCCATATCTACGGACAAGAACATTTCGTCCACTCGAAAATATTATGAAGTATCATATAACAGAAGATAATTGATTATCTAACGCTAACTGGTAGAATTTCAGTGTTTCTCGAGCGTAAATCACCTTAGGTTGAGAGAAATAACTCTCAAAATACAGGAAACATTCTCTAACCCCAACTGTCTGGAATTGATTATAGTTCGAATTCCATCATAATTCTGTGGGTCTCTTCTATCTGTAATTCTACAGCAAACTCTGATATACCGTATGCTCTTATTAAGAATGATATAAATTATATCTTCAATCGCTCTTATTAAGATTTATATCAATTATATCTTCAATCTAATGGTATTTTATACAGAACAGATTTAATTTTTGGTGGCATTATTTTCAGGTTTCTTACGGACATTAATTTGTATTTCCCATCGAAGATGGTTATCGAATTACGATATTGAACTTTCTTATACTTTAACGAATAAAACTACTTTATAGCAAAATTAACCAAACTGCAAACTCATAAAAAAGTTGTCTACAAAATTAAAATTGTTCAAAATTTTATTATGCTAAAAACTTTTATTAACATCAACAACGCAGAATGCCCTAGCTTTTTGAAAGTTCTCCCAGTAATACTTTCAAAGCAATAAAGTGTGTTACTACCAATTTTCAAGCTCCCTAATGATTTCGAGGGTTCTCATTTAAAATGCCCGTTTTCCCCATAAATGTTTAATAATTAAATTTTACGTACTTTCCTGGAATAAAAGGCATGCTGCGTATATTTTAGCACATTTTAGTTATACGGTATATTTTGCCTATATTACATATTTGTAATTGAAAATTTTATCATGAAATCATGTTTTAAGTATAAGTACCTGTCCATATTTGTATAACAAAGCAAAGAGATGTCTTTGAAACTTTGAAGCAAAAACTCAAGTTAAAATTGGAGTACTTTGGTGTTTGTAGGTGATATGAGATCAAAGCCCATATACCCCGATGCAAGAGGTCTTAAGAAATTATTGTTTTTGCTTTCTTACTACCCACGCTCTACTTTACAAACGAAAGAAAAGGGCTTCAAGATAGTTAGGTACACACTAAAGTTCTTACGCCTTTGTCTGCTATATTTTTTAGAGGATTCTGCTGTATGCCCTTAGTAAAGACGCCTGTCGTTTTCTTAATCCAGATTAAAACGCTATTGGAATCTGGAAAGTTTACTATTGACACCACATATACTAGTCTTGTGCTTTAGTGGATCTAAAAATAAATGCTTCTTTAAATTTGATAGCACATGAATAATTTTAAAAAATTTAACTTGCCGCTATATTTTTCTCATTCCATCTGTTATTACATAACAGATATTTTGAAAGAAAAATGTTTAAAAAATTGCTAATTATAGGTAATCTATTTTCATAATTACTCCATGACGACCCATTTGAACAAAATTACACTAGAGCTGTCATATCAAAACTGAATAATGAATTTTTAATAGCTTGAGGTAGAACCTTATTATTTTTTTATATTTGATATTCATTTCGTTTGCTAATAAAATAATGATTATTTATTATTGCTTATACTATAATTTGGTATTATTATTGCAATCTACACAATCTAATATTAAAGTGCTAAATAAAAAGAGGTGTAGGTCGTAGGTACTACTTACATATTTTCCTACATTTAAATGATGTTTTACTAACAAATCTGTAAAACTCGCTCTCGAACTTTTTTTTACTACAAAATTGCAATTTTTTGTTTTAGCACCAGAAGCACCGCATGCCTATTCGGATTCTATCCGTTCGTCTTCTCTCGCTCTTCACCCTTCAACACCACGTGCAGTTAGCCATGAAGATATATCAAGGTAAGGGATTTCTACTTTGCGTAATGTGGCAAATAACAATGTTGCAAATATATAAATATTGAACATGATATTCGCCACTAGGTATGTTAATTTAACAGAACAGGAGGCCATAACAGTTTTATATCGTGATCAAGCATTTATGCGAAATTTGCCATAAATCCAAAATTATTGACCCCTATTCATTTTACTTTCCTATGCCAGTTGCGGCTATTCCATCACTTTTTATACAATTATTACAAGCTTCACCGTTTCTCAATGAGATTGTTTTCAACGCGTTAAAGAGCATCTACCTACCACTACTCGGAATGTAGGTATTGAACATTTAAAAAATACCGTTTGTCTCGGAATAGATATTTTATCTTAATAGTTCTTCGTCTTATCTTGCTTTCACTTTTGCAAACCAATAAATGGTGTTTCTGCTTGTAATCTTATTAATCATTAGGTAGTCATTTCAGATGTTTTACAGATATTATATTTCTGTGTAAGTGATTAAGGTATTCATTACAACAAACCAAGGAATTGTAATGATAATTTGTATCTTAAAGTTTTCAGTCGCCAGATCTACTTTAAATTTTTATTAATAAAATATTTCTAGTCCTTGGATTTTAATTAACGGTTTCTATCACTAAGAATTGTTACGCGTTAACAACAAGTTCATATGAAGAATACATTGCAACAAAAAGCTAACGCATTATTGTAGTTGCTCAGTTTGGGAAGTTTTAATGTAAAAAAGCTCGTTAGCTGAATTACTTTTTATTGTAATTCTTTTTTTTTTTAAATAGGTACACTGTCTATAAACATGTCTTCGCTTTTGGATATTCGTGTCGTTTTCACGTAGGTACCTACTCAATCAAACTAAAATTTTACAACTATAAAGCTAGAAGTTGCGAAGTTCGTATAGGATATCAATATAAATATTTTCATGGCCAACCCTTCGGCCTTTTTGGTTGTTTTTTATATAAAATTGGCTTTTAAATAGATTTTATCAACAAAATATTAAAATTCTGAACCCTCAAGTCATATTGTTTTGTTACGTTTAAAATTTCTCGGTTTTTGTAAACGACTTAAAGTTTTTAAACTTCACTTTACTAATTCATTCTTATTTTTACTATAATTTACTGAACCTGGTAATTGAGCATACATGAACAATACATAAAACAGTTAGTATAATCTACACACAATTAATGTATTTGAGGTAATAAGTAATTTTAACACTCCTTAAGTGGGTGTAATTCAATTAGATGGTATTTTTAGACGCAAGTTCCTCAGAACACCTTGTTACATTTTTAACATACATTATTGTAAAAGTGTGTCGGTGGAGTTGAAATGCACCCTATATACGAACCATCAATATTAGTGTTTGCTTGTAATGGTTCTCACGATTACTGCTTTACAGTTTTGCGATCTACATTCTACTGTAGCATCGTCCTGAAACACAATCTCCAGACAGTACAAGCAAACTTCTTATTACATTAGAAATTTCGTGTTCCGTATTTCATACAATTGGATTGTTACACCAGAGCGTATTGTGTTTGTTACTAGCATAAAGTTTCGCCAAATCATCTTCATTATAACGTTTTTGTAAAATTAAGAAGTGACATTGCAAATGAGGAATTCATTTTGTAGATGAATTTTCAATTTCCCTCGCATTCTGTTCCAATTTACGTATTGGTTCTACCTCTATAACTACGTGTACTGGGAATAATCATGTTAGTTTGGCATTGACTGTACCAATTATTTTCTCATTAACAAGAAGTAATTTTATTGCTTGGAGGAAGGCGTTGTGTTTTTCATTAGAATAATTCAATTAAACTAACAAACAATGTTACACGCAGGAAGACAAAAGCAAAAAATAAAATCTAGTTTTCCCAAATTTAACTGCTTAAAAATTCTTGGAAATGAATATAAATAATAATACGCGAATTAATATTGTATAAATCTAATCATTTAAGCGTTGTTAAGGTTTAACACAAGGTACTTAAACATAGTTAGGTATGCTCCTAACGCACAATTCAGTTCCTAGATGCCCCTCGCGGGAGAGGGTGTAGCACGTCACAAGTAGACAAGCTAACAGGCTTACAGCGAAAGTACGCGTTTGACTGCTATTCCGTATATCGTAGTTCGCAAAATTCTTTACCCCTTTATTATAGTTTAAAGTTTTTTATATTTATTATAAGCATTTTATTATAGTTTACATATTTTACCATATTATATTTAACGCCTTGCAAAGTATGTTGAACGGATGTTCGTATTTTTATGTCACTGGATATTGCAAGAATTCTTTAACAAGTATTTTGGTAAAGGAGTAAACCATCGCAAAGGAATTAACAGTAAACTATTGAAAAAGTTTAAAAATAAAACAGGATATTATAGCAGTGTATATTCGCCAAAGAATATTTATACGAATAAACTTTTTGAATAGTAAAAGGGAAGAAGAAAAGCGCCAATTATACAAACGAAAATGGGAGGTCTTTTTCTAGGGCTTTTTCTTCCGGTGCTTTTTTTTCTAGGACTTCTTTTTCCGGGGCTTTTTTTCCCGGGGCTTTTTTTCGGGGCTTTTTTTCCGGGCTTTCTTTTACCTAGATTCAAGAATGAATATAATATTAAATTAACACTGATTACAAAAAGACTTAAAAAACAGTTGATTGGTGGGCATTCCGAGCAATACTTGAGATTATGTAGTGGTCTTTCTCATTTTTTTTGACAGTTTGCAGTCATCCCTCTCCCGTTTTCGTTTGTATAACTGGCGCTTTTCTTCTTCCCTTTTACTATTCAAAAAGTTTATTCGTATAAATATTCTTTGGCGAATGAATCTAGGTAAAAAAAGCCGGGAAAAAAACCCTGGGAAAAAAGCCCCTGAAAAAAAGCCCTAGGAAAAAAAGCACCGGAAGAAAAAGCCCTAGGAAAAAAACCCCGGAAGAAAAAGCCCCCTGAAATTTTTTTTGAAAGTTTGTTAAAACTATTGGGGCATAACATAAGGTTTCGTGAACAATAGATATTTATTTACCTACCTGTAATTTTTCGGTAATTTTATTAATATTGTTTTATTTAATGCACCGATTTTTATTTTGAATAAATTTATATAAGTAAATAGGTATGTATAATATAGTAAAATAAATAAATGTTGGTTTAGAATCGTGTGAATTATAAAATTACTTCATGGTGGTTTTAAACTTCCCCCTCGATATCAAAGTTGAGACCTAGGGTTTTTTCTTCCAGGGGCTTTTTCTACCGAAGCTTTTTCTTCCAGAGGCTTTTTTTACCGGGCTTATATTTTAGGGACTTTTTCCCGGGCTTTTTTTACAGCCACCCATATTCTTAATAGGTACTAATTTTCTTTGCTTCTTGTGTCAATATATTTACGCATATCCAAAATTTGTTGTTGTTTTTTACATTAATGTAATTACTCACAGGAAACTTATGTACCTACCTACTCTACAGAAATATTTCTTTTACACAAAATAATATATTACAAATATTGTATGCCTAATTGGTGATTTTCGCAAATTTATTGTTTAGTTTCTACATAAAAATATGTATGAAAACAATGTAGGTACTGAAACATATAATACATAGGCCATGATTTCGTTTAGAGCAAGATATAGGATGATGGAAGCATTACTTTATGAGTTTAATAAAATTATAGTGGCAATATACCACTACATCCATTGCAGCGGTGACCGCCGCTTCTACTTGTGACGTCACGGTAACATTAACACAGCGCTTATGGGAAACCGCCGAAGTAGCATACCTAACTATGTTTAAGTACCTTGGTTTAACATACATACGGATAACAAAGAAAAGAAAAGTAGTTGAATACAGGGAAAGGGAAATGAAAAAGAAAGCAGGAATTGAGAACAATAATTCAAAATTGTATATTTGTGCATTCCATTTCTAAATTTATATAAATATTTCTGAAGTTTAAAATGTTTGCGGTACATAACTAATTAATTTAACCGCGCATTTGGATATGCGGTTATTTAAACTCCGTGGCATGCGTGTTAAGTTCCTTATTAAAAGTTTTGATTTGGATTATTTTTTACCTACATAAGAGGTTTTTCATATCTCTGAATATGATTATTTTTCTGAAAACATATCAGTGCATGCTTTCCCTATTTTCTAAATTTATGCCTTTCTAGATTATGTGAAAAATGAATTCCTTTCTAGGTTTCTTGGAATGGTTTGATACTTATCGTTTAACAACATGTCAAAATTGAGCTTTGAAGTAGTTATACAAGATAGGTCCCATAGGTGAATGGATAAATTATATTATGATATTCTTATATATTAATCTAGAGGAGAAATACATCTCGTAAGTTGTTGGTAAAAGTATTCATTTCTAAGGATGTATATTATTCAGCTACTTTATATTTGAAGGAAACGATTTTTATAATTTATTGTTAACCGTGATAATAAAATCTATAGGATATCTTTCGAGTGGTGAATCGACCTTACAACTCGTTATGATTCAAAATAGATATAAACCTCATCAACGCTGCGCTGAATTTCCGATAAAATATATAAATTAACGGCAATACTGGTAGAAATAAAATGGATAGCATAGTAACCTAACCAGAATGTAAACACTTCAGCAAAAAAAAGTAGGAATGCGTGGGGCGGCTACCTATAAAATAAAAAATATCGAATCCACCACCAAAGCGGTGGGATAGGGGCTAAGTGTCATCATTCATGGATGCGCCATAAGATGTGTGAAGAAAAAATGAAAAATGTAGTAGGTACATATAGTAAAAAAGAAGAATTTAACAATACTAATGGGCATATTCTGAATGCGATGGAGAAGACAAAGTGTTAGATAGTTAACCTAACCTTCACGTGTTAGAGAAGCAAAGACGTTTACAACAATAAACTAATTTATTTAAAAATCCTACAGACTATTGTAGAATTGTTAACACCCCCCAAAAACATTAGTCCACAAACTTAGGAAACAAGGATAACAGGCGCGATCTTAATAATCTCGAGATGCGTTACCTATACTGCCAAGAAAAGAGTTTGAACATCTATGTTTGTAACCCACAACTTTTTAAACTAATCGATATATCTGTTTTCATAATTAAAAATAAAATAACATAAAGCCGCGCGTTTGCTGTCCACACATCTAGAGACCGGCGCCGGCCCGGCTCCTGGCGCGCATGCAGTAGATGCCCCCGCACGCAAGCGGCATCAGTTTAGGGGCGCCAATTTGAAGAAATTACAAATTAGTATTTTTACAATTAAACATTAATAGGTACCAATCTTTAATAGGGGACGGAAAAATATTTTGCACGCAGGCGGTGGACCCTTAGGAACGGGGCTGCGCTACAGACCTCGTTCCCCAATTTTTAAACTGGGTGGACGCCGTGGACCACCCACCAAGCTTGTAATCCCGATTTTTTATTCCGAACTTTCGGCTTAACTACTCATACTCATACACATTACTGCAGGAAAATAATTTAATTTTTAAATGAGTTAAAACTGTTTGATATAATACCTAAAAAGAGAAAAATACTCTACCAAATAAACACGAAGTAGAAAAGTGGATCGTGCTTTGAAAAAAGCAAAATTGGTATTATAACTTGTTTAACTGGAAGTCCTGTAACTGCAACTGGTCGTAAGTACTTACTTACTTCCCTTGGGCAGTAATGGCGTTTGTAAATTACCACTACTATCAAATAAAAAACACCAATTAATAATTTATATATATTTTTACTATATTTTTAGTGACTATGGAAAAAATGTAATAACAATAAATGGACTAATCTCGGATTCTATTGTCGGCCCTTCGCTATCGCTTATTTACCTCCCTTGTTGCTTAAATAAATTATACGTTTTTGTTGTTTATTTTGAAATAGATTATCGAATGTCGGATTACTACTGTTCTCACAGTGTTTGTAATGAGTTCGAAGAAAATTTATATACTTCGCGTGCTGACTATTAAGCAACGGGTATTTTACCATGACTAATCTGCAAGTTTACCTTGACAGTGCCTTTCTGCAATTCCACGCTAGCTTTACCTAGTTATAGTTATAGATTGTAAAGAAAAGATGAATTGAATTGTTAGTTTTTTGTTTTGCAATAAAAAGTAAGTTCATTTAAAGGAGCTGCTCTGCTACTCCAATTGATTCGGTTTTTTTAAAATACGATGTAGTTTATTCTGACAACTTATTAATAGTCTAGGCATCATTGACTAAGTAGCATTTTTCCACGTCGACGACCAAAGACAGTACTTATTAATGATTCACAATGGAGCATTCTAAAGGAAATAAAACTTATATTATAAAATAAAAACAGTTAGCTTTGTTGTGTTGGTGAGCTTGCGTCTTTTCTGTACATAATAAATTGGATTTGAATTCAGGTTAGTTTTTGTATCTAACTGTATGTTAAGTATAGAAATATGCATGTGATTTCTTTCCCGAGAAATACATATTATCGTGTGAATTATAGGTCTTGCAGGTGCATTTCCTTTATTATAATTAACTGCTGTTGATTTACATTATTATGTAACGATTTGTACTATAAATGCTTATTATTAGTATTTTAGTATTAGAAGTGAGTTTGTAATTATTACAAAATCATACTGGCAACGATTCAAATATTGATACATCAAGAAACTTTTATAGACATTATACCAAATTAAATTAAAATTTCCATATCGAAAACTACAACAATTTTATTTTATCATACATCAATCCAAAATATGTGCTTGCATAAAAAGTAAAATTGCAGGTGTTCTTCAACGTCCATACGGTTATTAATGCAATTAAACTTTTGTCACTTATCTTAGCATATGTTTTGTTGTGTAAAAAGGAAATGACATGACCTGACATAAATGCAATTGTGGTAGACAACTGACCTGCGGTCATTTAGATTTGTGCCAAGCTTTCCCTGAGAACAGTTCGGGTTGTAGAACATAACAGTTCTATAATGCTTTAACAAGATATCTTATATAAATACTTTTTGTACAGATGCCAAATTCCCAGACTTGGAAAGTATGATATGACTTGAGGGTATCATAGTTTACCTTTTTTTAACATAATGAATCCCAGATCCGTTACCGACATTAATATGATGATGGGATCAATTACATCGTTATAGTAATGAGTACTTTCATTCACAGCAGTTTAATGAAATAATGAAGAAATTGAAGTAGTATGTCGTAAATAATATGGTGAAATATAGTGGCTTCCATAATGATTTAAATTATTTGAACATCATTCTATTTATCTCCTTCAAATTTGAATAGCAAAAGTATGTTATAATTATAAATATGGTGAAGTGCAGAAGGTGCAATATTGTTCTATACCCAGTTGTGAAATTGACATTGAAAACTATTTTCTGATTATTCATGTTATATCTCAGTTTATAGTGCTTCTTATGAAGTTCCGCTTTTTAACTTTCAATTTCCCATTTGTCGCAGAAAACGCTATAGAGCATGAAGGTTACGTAATGTATTGTTGTTTCTTGATTGGATTGTTACAAATAACTGTAAGAATAATTAGTGTATCAGCGTTTGTGTTTAAACATTTAAATCCACAATGTACTTCAAATTATAAATATACGTTTCCGCCGTCAATGATTATTGTCGTGACTCATGGGACTGTGTGGTAATTACGCTACAGCAAGCAACAGCATAAGAAACCTCTAAAAATGTCCGGAAACTCCTGGAAATGTCAATAGTACTACCTAATTTTTAAAAAATGCTTAAATTATCAAAATATAAAAAATACGAAACCGTGTTTTTCTTGATTTTAAAGAAGCCATGGTTTATAAAACAACCTTAACGTTTTCCCAGTATATCAAAAATGTTAACCACTTCCGATTCATGCCGGAAGTGACTTCAATTTTCGTTTTGTAAACGAAATACATTGTTTCTCAAATAAACAAGCTCAAAATCTATTCAAACGTCAGATTTTCACTTAAGCCCGTATGACACGGTGTTAAATTTGAAACAAAATTTGCGTGTAAATTGACACGTAAATTTGATGTCAAATTTAACGCCGTGTCATACACAAAATAATTTTGTAAATTTTCATGCAAATTTTTATGAAATTATTTTGAACATCCCTGGTAAGTTTACCTTGCCTACATATCTTTTCCCTATCGCAAGAGTCTTTCAAGACTACGTAGAAGTGTCGAATTTGTTTGTGAGATGTTCAAAATAATTTCATAAAAATTTGCATGAAAATTTACAAAATTATTTTGTGTATGACACAATTTACGTGTCAATTTACACGCAAATTTTGTTTCAAATTTAACTCCGTGTCATACGGGCTTAACTTATAAGTACCTACCCAAGGTACTACCTACCTATAAAGATTGATGTCGGCTATACTAGGGACATGCACGGCAGTCATGCTTTTTACTCTATGCACCTTGATTTTTTTAAATATTACTATAGCATTTACTGTCGAAGAAAACAATGATCATGACGTGTATGTTCCTAGTTGCCGACATCAACCTGTTTACAGTTTGTTAATATTGCAATTTAAAACAAACAATTCATATTTTAATTTTAACACATCGAATTAGAATGAAAATATGCCCAGAATAATAAATTATTACTAACTCAAAATATTTTCTGTATTTTCAATCGACTCAGCTTGCTTGTATTCTGTTGTGTGTTGCATATGACATGTATGAGATAAAATTGCTGGACTATTTTTCTATACAAACTCTTTTATTAGAGTAGGTCATGCGTGACTACAGTTTGCTGTTGATGGGTTTTATTGGAACTAAATAAAAATATTCCCATGAAAATAGTAATCGTGAGCCATTACTGCTAGATATAAATGTAATAGGAATACACTAATAATTTCCCATCTAATTTGTTTATTTGAAATGAATGAAATAATGCTTTGTAATTTATTCAAAAACTTGTAGGGCACATGTAATCACATGTAAAAATAATAAGAAAATTTACAAATTAAAGCGGTTCTGACTTTCTGAGTCTATGTTAGTTAAAACCCCCTACACACGATACGATCTGTCGTACGATCGGTCGTACGACGCGTCGTACGACACGTCGTACTACAAGTCATATATTTTAGACAGTCACTGTTTTTGCCTACTAACGTAACAAACCTGCAGTACGACAGGTCGTACAACTGACCATTCAGCCTCTACACGATGCGAGCGATCGTTACGACTGTTTGAACGATATTTGCACGACCAGATCGTACAATCGGTCGTGTTTGACGGCAGTATGGAGCCGACATAAAATCTGTTGTACAACCGGGGGATAGTAAAAAAAATAGCCTGACAGTAGGTTACCAGTGACGTACCTATCAAACATGTATAGGGGATGCACATCAGTTAGTAATTTGTAGAATTTGTTTAGTATTCTTTGCATGTTATTCATCAAATTTCTTGCCAATAGGGTACACATGTTTACCAAATCACCTATAATTATTTGGAAGACAAGTCATGACGCCTTTAATACCCCAGTAAAGTGATACTACTTTTTCTGTATACAGTGTGTAAATAAAATAACGGGACACCCGAATAACTTTTTTATTGTTAAAGATAGAAAGTTTGTGCTTGGAGACAATTTGTATGGTTAGTTATAAGCTGTATTTTTAGTATGTCGAAAAGTAATTTCCGTTTCCGGTTTAACCGGAAGTGATGCTAACTTGAAAATTTTAAATAGAACATTTTTGCATTTTTGGATTTACACTTTTATAAACTTTGAGAAACTTAAAAGGACTATGTACCAAAAATCAATAGGTTTCGAGATATTCGAGGTAGAAAGTATAAATTTGTAATTTTCATTTATTTTGATTTATACTTGTAAAAACAGTTAACGTACGCTTTTCTAAAATTTCTTTTTCTAATAAGATTATGCGGCCCTCAGGAGGGCCATTTGTAAATCGCAAGCCTGCGAGTTAGAAAAGTAAACAGTTATAATAATGTAAGAATTTAAACACAGAATCGGACACTACCAGATTGAAAATGTGGCCCGCATTTTGAGCATTATTATAACTGTTATTTATTTTTCCATACAAATGGCCCTTCTTGGGGCCGCACAATCTTATTAGAAAAAGAAATTTTAGAAAAGCGTACGTTAACTGTTTTTACAAGTATAAATCAAAAGAATTAAAAATTACAAATTTATACTTTCTATCTCGAATATCTCGAAAAGTATTGATTTTTGGTAGATAGTCCTATTTAAGTTTCTCAAAGTTTATAAAAGTGTAAATCCAAAAATGTAAAAATATATAGGGTGTTCTATTTAAAATTTTCAAGTTAGCATTACTTCCGGTTAAACCGGAAACGGAAACCAATTTTCGACACACCAAAAATAAAGCTTATAACTCTAACCATACAAATTGTCTCCAAGCACAAATTTTCTATCTTTAACAATAAAAACGTTATTCGGGTGTCCCGTTATTTTATTTACACACTGTATAAAATTTATTATTGTAAAGAGACGGTAAATGGTCAGTTGTACGACCTGTCGTACTGCAGGTTTGATAGTTAGTAGGCAAAAACTTGTAGTACGACGTGTCGTACGACGCGTCGTACGACCGATCGTATCGTGTGTAGGGGGTTTAACTTGTGTAGTCCTATAATACGTCCTTCAAATGTCAAACCTCTTTTTCTTAATGCCCTATATACTTGTAAGTTGTAAACAAAATAATAATGACAATATTATGCATACAATTTTGCAATTTTTTAATTCTGTATGGTTTAACAATGCTTGCTTATACTTATACGCATTGCGCTATTCAGTCCATCCTTCTTCATAGTAATTATTGTATGCATTTAAATATGTATGTATTGTATACTTGAGTTAAATGAAAATAGTGGAGATGCTATGGTCATAGTGCGAATAAAAATTGTAATTTAGAAGGCAAGTATTAATATAAAAATAATTATTTTTATTAATGCTACTGTTTAATATTCTAACAAAAGCCCTACGATACCTAATTCGAATAGAACTTTCTATTTAATACTTCATTATTTCAATTAAGATTGTCATAGGTAATGTGTTTTCTAATATTATTGACATTAATTAATCATTAATATTGGTTTTATACGCAACAAATAATAATTTTAATTGTTAAGTAGGTTAAGTGCCCGTCGATATAATGGCTAATATGAAATTTCAGACTATTTTGTCATGGAAAACAATTTTTTAAGCTCTAACTATGCCATAGATGTGCATATAGACCATTCAAAAATGTTATAAATGCATAAACGAATGGAAGATTAATTTTTAGATAAATTTGTATACAGATTCAATTATTCAAACTAAGTAGGTAACTGTACACTACTGTACAATTATGAAAAAAAACTAGACCCAAAGCGGTAGTAAATAAATTGACTCCTAAAGCAGTAAAAAATTTAATAATTATTCTCCAAGCCTTTGATGTTTACATGTGTCCTATATGTGTTTAATGTATATTTAATAAATTGGAAAGGAAGTTTCGAGACACAAAGGGAACAAACAAGACTGAACACAGTTTGTCTAGACATGAATATTGACATGGATACACGAAGTAACCTACACTTAATTAATAATTCGGCGTTAACTTGTTATTAAATAAACACCTCAACTTAGACCCTTTTGAAATCTTCAAAAATATACAATAAAGTGCTTCAAAGAGGACTTGCCAGCAAATTTGAACGATATGTAAAATGCACCCTACCTTCAACAGCACACAAAGAAAGGTAATAGTACTATATTTCGCCAAATTTCATGTCCCCTAAAATATTTGGGCCTGGGTAGTATATTTAACGTGGGTTGTCAGTTGTTGGTGTAGGCTTACTGAAAATAAAATTGATTTTTCAAGCAGCTTGATCTTCTGGCGTACAGCATGTTCTTCCATTCTTTATCTATCTACCAATACATGAATAGCACATTCTTACCTTAAATGTCCAATTCTTGTATTGACTTCATAACAATTGTGGAAATCTCTTGCTGATCATTGTTTCTAGAATTTCCATTTTGCGTTTCCTCACTGATTTGAATGACTTCTCCTATTTATCTTAATTATTTATCTCCTAGTGCTCCTCCACTTATCACCATGTCTGATTTTTTAGTTTTATTGCCAATTTTTGTATATCCAAAGGGTAGTCATGATCTACGACAATTTTATCTGTTCTTCCTATCTCCTAATCTATATTGTGTTTGAACTTATTTGGAATGTTGTGGATAGAAAATTTAAATATTGTTATAATCATACCTATCTTGATACTTATTATCTAAACACTTCTATTTGGTTTATTTTACTGCCAAAGATAGATGAACATACAAAATAATGTGCGAACAAATTAAAATGAAACATTACAAAATAAATCTGATCTTTTCAAACCCTAAATCGCTAAATCAATTGTGAAAAGTACTGTACAACAGTTTCTAGTATATGATCAAGTACAACCACCAGATTTCATTTATTACAGGCTTAATACTATAATAACTGAAAGTGAAATAACTTTCAAATATTTAAAATCGCCGTAATATCTACCTAAAAGCGCCTAAAAGGTAAAAGTTGTTAGATTAAATGTATCCTTAACTAGGTGACCACTTATTAAAGAACTAAAATCGTCCAGTTCATGAGGTTATATCTATGAACTGCGACAGACACTACTATTTCGATTCCTTTATTATCTTTAGGCCTTATATTTTACTCATTCGCATTTTGTATTGTTTGATTATGTAAGTCAAACGTGAAGAATTTTGCATGAGAACTTCCCTAGTTTTTTTAGCAGTTAAATGAGGTGACCATTTTTTTCTGGTGATTTAGTTTAGAAATATTTGATTAACAAGAAAATTGTGAAGAGATAATGTAAGAAACAAAACAGTATATACGTTTAAAATGTATTGTGTTGGTAATGCAATTATTTTTATTATAACATTATTTTTTTGGTTCAGAAAACCGTCTTCCTGGAAATAAGAAAAATATCTTCTCAAGAATGTATTTTCATTGCGGAGAAACAATTAATATTTCATAAAAAATAATGTTGCTCCGTAATCTGGTATAAGAGTTGTTTGGGATAAGAAAAGACAATATATTGCAGGCCAAGAGTCCGTGACGATATAATTGCACTATATATGTCATAAAGTACATAAAATGTGATTAAACCAATTTTTTTAGGGAATTTTATGGAGAGTCATAAAAGCCTCGTTTTATAGCCCGTTGTTGTATTTTCCTTACTTCCTATCTTTCCCCATCCCCTAGTTAAGATGAGTTGAATAAATATAACAGCTTCAGTTTTTTATGCTCGGATGAAAACTTTTTTGGTGATCATACAATTTATATTTAAACTACTAACAGTTTGTCATTGTATATTAATTACATAATAATGATGCGCATGCAAAGCTGTTATTAAACCCGGTAGCCACATGCTTATTATTAGCATCGTTATTATTTTAAGGCAAACAAGAAACCTTAGAACGAAGGACTCTTATTAAATAAGTCATCCGGCTTCTGAATATCCTTTTCTAAGCACAGGTAGTGTAGTTTACTGCAAACAAATCTATCCTTGGTTCGTTATAATTTAATTACATTGTTTTAGGATATATGAATTTTGTATACTGCTATAAAATTTTGATTTCTGTCAAATTTAATTAATTTTATAATTTTGCTAGACTTTCTTTTCTCAGGGTGCAAATTTAAATTATGTGGCTTTTCTCTTTTAAATCAAATATAAAAAATAAATAAAAACTTTAATTAAAAAATATGAAATTATTTTATTTTTAACATTGACAAAATCAATAAAAAACAATTTTTTTTAATAACCCTATCAACCCTAAATTACTCACAAATACACTTAACTTTTCTTTTTTCTTTTCTTCCACCAATACCATTCAACCCAATAATCTTCTTTGTTTGTCTCTTTTCTTCTTCTTTCTTCTTTTCATCTTCTTTTCCAAATCTTTTATTCTTTATTTCCAAATCTTTAACCACTATACATCTTCTTTTCCATATATTTTAAACTAAGTTCTTGTTGTTCCAAAAATCTCCTTCTTATTCAAATATTTTAAACTGAATTATTTTTCTTCCAAACCAATATTTTTTTTCTTTATTTATCTATCTCCATTTCAACCCTATTTTTTCTTTTATTTTTCTCCTTTTAAACAAAAACTATCTTGATAAATTTACAATTCATAATAAACTATAAAATTATAAATCTTTTAAAATATTCAAAATTACCTAACTCAATAATAATAATTTACAATTTATATCCCACTTATGTATAATACAATTCTAGCCATCTAATAAACTTATTTATTGTAATTTACAAATCTCCTTTAAATTAAATAAATTCCTACATTTTTCTAATAATTAATTTTTTTAAATCGCCTCAGTCACGCAACCAATATCACCACAATACATAAATAAATAAATATAGTAAACACTAAATTAAGGGTCGTTACAAACTAACCATACTTTCAGTTTGAAGAAACTAGTTATGATGATTAAATTTCATGTTTGTTGTTACCCTTTTTTAACCAAATGTGGAAATTCCGTCTCCCGACCACCTTGACAAACCCCTTTTAAAGAACCATGTGGACAGTGTATAAATATCCGTTAGTGTGCGATACTCACATTGAACAACAATCAAAAAGTATTCTTATGTTCGGGGTATTAGGGTTTCCGCGTCATATTACCCGGTATACGGTTTGCAACCGCGTTCGAACTTGGGCTACTTTAACGAAGGACGACCAATGGGAAAGGCGTATTTGAACTAGAATCTACGGGGGCTATGCGTATGACAGTCTGAGCTCAGTTGTGTTTGTTTGTAGCTTGCATTAAGCTTGTACTTCGAATGAATCATCCAAGACTCCGCTAAAATTGTGACTAAATTACAGTGCTGTGTAGTGTTTAATGAGTAATAATTTAACAATAAGTATTACACATATTTCTTCTGCCATTCCATTAAGAACATGTAGTAATTTATTAATTAGATAGATCATAAATTATAATTTAATATGTTAACCACCAGCAAAGCACCACCAGATCCCTTTAACAGTTGTTTTGTTTGGTGAAGTGTAGGAGTAGGTACGAGGATAAGACTCAAATTCAAAATTCTGCAATATATTAATTTCTTTGACATCTCCAATATTTTAAATTTATTTAGTACCATTGATAAGATAAATATTGGAGGTAATAAAACCACAAATTCGTTGCAATGTATTTTATACTAGAAAGTAGTTACATAAATTTAAAATGTCAATTAACCATTCACCCTGGGTAAAATGTAATTTTTAATGTAGAATCATCGAACAAATAAATGTGGGCCAAATTGAGCATCCACTTACTTTTTATACGTTACGAAATGAAGTGTTAATAGTAAGACAACAATCATATCCGGGGATCACTCTTACCGACCTTAACATTTTTAGTCGCCTACAATAATTTTGCTAATAGCTGCCGCAGTGCCGTACCTAATTCTAGTTTCACAATGTGCGAAATACAATTGTAAAAGCCCCTAGGGTTATATTTGTCGTAGATTTTGGGTTATAGGTAGTGCATACTTACAGAAGAAGAAACGTTCAGAAATAAATAATTCTTCAAATTAATTATAAAGAAATTTAATTGTCTAGAGGGCATCCTGGCATCCACGGCGCCCCTGTTTGTAGGCGCCTTGTGGGGGGGCACTGCTCGCACCTATAGTATAGCTACGGCACTGAGCTGCCCACTAGTATTTTAATCAATAGATACTTTTAAGTGCTAAGGTTTAATAAACGTTCTGAGTTTTTGAAAGAGTCTTTCATAAATTTAAGGGTTTGCTGTAGAGTCAAATATGGACAAAAATTGATACCTATATACTCAAAAACACTGTGGTCTGCGGTGATGTAGGTACGGTGGTCTAAAGGAAATTCCACGCCACCACAGTGTGTTTTTTAACACTTAGATAATTTTATTACACAGTTCTTTTTTCTGTACATCACGTATTTACTTTTCTTTCGCATATCTCGAACATACCATGCTGAAAATTTGAATTCGCTGTACAGAGAATATCCATGCGTTTGAGTTTATTTCCTTTTACCCAAGTGGAAAAGCCCATCCAACAAGACTAATACAAGGAAAGGGTGTTCATTTAAATCTAATATTTATTAATTGTATAAGTGATACTGATATGAAGAATAAATTAACAGCCCTACACCTAACGGTAGAAGGGTTTCTGATTATTATTAATAATAATAAGTGATACTAAATTTAAGTAGGTATGATAAATAAACATACAATATTTTGGAAAATAATTAAATGTGTTACACGTATAATTCATAAACGTCAACGCGCACGGTTTTTTACGAAAGACTGTCTCCGTTCATTTTCCTTCGTTTAATTTTTTTTTAAATTTCAACCACGATATTAAAATAATTTCTGTCGAACTTAGTAATTTATAGGTACGTCTTCACGATAGAATTAATATTCAACTAAGGAATTTCGTCAGAAATTAGTTTTTAGTATAAGATGTTAAATAATTACAATAATAGTACAGTTGGATTTACAGAAATTAAATAAAAAAGAAATGAAACACAACGGGATTTGAACCCTGGCTATATGACTTACTATAGGCAAACTCGTTTGCTGTAAGGCGTATTGTATTTGTTGCTAAAGTTTATAAGTAATACTGCTAAGTATACAGTGAGCACCAAAAGTATGGAACATACCAAATAAAACCGAAATGAATGTTTTTTTCTAAAAATCCCAAAACACGTCAATTTTCTTTTTTTAAAATACACATTGGAATGTCAAAATAATTTTCCGGCCTTCATTTGTTTGTAAGTGATGACGACATCGGTATTTTTTTTAAATGTCAACCCCCATTTTTTTTCGCGTTTTTGATTCATCTTTCAATTGCTTAAATGACAGTATAAAAATGTTGATACCTTACATAAGAAAATTTTCGAGAAATAAATTATTTAATGTTTAATAAACACATTCTTAACAAATGTTAAACATGGTTTAATGGTATTAGTATTGATAAAAGAGAATCAAAGGTACCAAAAAACAAATGCCCGTAATCTAAACAAATGCCCAATTGTCAAATATTCAGAAATGTTAATTGTCGTTTACTTCTAATAATTAACATCAGCTTCATAAATCTGATATGGCTCATTTAACAATTACAAGTAAACGACAATTAACATTTCTGAATATTTGACAACTTGTAGGCACTTGTTTAGATTACGGGCATTTGTTTCTTGGTACGTTTGATTCTCTTTTATCAACACTAATACCATTAAACCATGTTTAACATTTTTTAAGAATGTGTTTATTAAACATTAAATAATTTATTTCTCCAAAATTTTCTTATGTAAGATATCAACATTTTTATACGGTCATTTAAGCAATTGAAAGATGTATCAAAAACGCGAAAAAAAATGGGGGTTGACATTTAAAAAAAATACCGATGACGTCATCACTTACAAACAAATGAAGGTCGGAAAATGATTTTGACATTCCAATGTGTATTTTTAAAGAAGAAAATTGGCGTGTTTCGGGATTTTCAGAAAAAAACATTTATTTCGGTTTTATTTGGTATGTTCCATACTTTTGGTGCTCACTGTATATATGCATAACACCTCAACTGAATTTATTTTCCAACGTTTTTTGTTTACCCTTTAAATTTGAATTGGATATGGTATGTATCAACTTCCTTCCGTGTCCAGCCTCTTTTGGATAAAAGGCATAACGCTTGAATTTTCTGCATGTGTATTCAAAGTCGCTACCTGGTAGGGTAATATAACGCCCGGCTTATCACCACTCATAAGATAAGGTGTAATGCGAAACCACTTAATACCTTTCTAAACAAACTATTATACAAATCATTAAAAGAATTAATCATTTACACCTTTGTTTACGGAAGTGAAAGCATGACCATTGCTGATCCTTTTCATACCTACGCCTAATAGGTTGGAATTTTTATTTAAATGTGTGTGAGTGTGGTAATAGTATCTAGGGTTGGGACGAGGCATCGCGAATAAAACAAGAATAATTTGCTAACGTTTTGTCTATGGTTGTTGCATGGATGGTCTTCAGATGGTATTATACCTACTCCGGCTGCCATAACTTTAATAAATATAACTCGTGCAAAATATCAGAAGTTCTTTTCTATCTTATGTAATATATTTTTATTTGGTTTCTTAACAATTACCAAAGCAAATTCAAATGTTGGGACGGTTAAAATATGTACCTATAAAGTTTCAAATTTCATTAAAATTCATATCGAATATTTTTCTCTGAAAATTTGAATGCCAGAATCATGATATTAGCTATAACCCAACATGAAAACAAATGCTTTTGTGTTACATAATAACAATTAGCAGAAAAAGACTAATTTATTTATTAATAGATATCATTAATTGAAAATAGAAAGGAAGTCGAGGATGTAAAATAGGCGACAGCAGTACGTGACGTAACTCCTGTACACAAAATCAAGTGATTTCCTTGTTTTGGTTGGAGAAAGTCGCCGAGTTTTAAGAATACCGGGCCATAAAGGGCATAGGGTTATACATTGTTCACGTATTCACTTTGACGGGCACTAACTACCATCGTCGTATGCCCCCCGCCACCAAGCAACACCTAAATTAAGACGAAAGGTAAACATCCAATAGACGAAACACTTTTACCTGTTCGTGGTTCGCGATGGATTTGAACTATTTATAAAAAATTATACGAACGTTGTCTTTCAGAGTCTTCACTCTGCCGCTGCGCTACGCCGATTCCTATTAAATTACTACATTTAGTCCTTAAACGCCACTTTAGCTAAAGATATTTTGCTTTATTTTTACACGTACGTACTACACGCGCATACCACATAGCCATGATCAACTTTTTATAAGTACCTATGCCCACTTAAATGTGTGTTATTTTTTGTTTGGCAAACATTGTTTTAAATATTTTTATTATTGTATACTATGATATTCTATTTCCGCATTAATTAAATGTTATTATCAATCAGTATTGTAAATATTATGTATGGCGTCTAACGGAGACGCTAGTTTTGAGTTACATGCGTAAAAACATGACCCCCGTTTTTTAATGCCGTCGATTTGTTTTTCAAGTTTTGCCGTTTTGTTAATTTTCATAATTATTGCATACATAAAATTTCGAAGGAATTAAAGTTTTTCCTTCGTCTGATAGTATACAAAATAGTGGTATAATGTATTCATTGTTTATAATTTACTACTGATAAAAAAAATTAATCAAAGTTTGGTTAATTTTAGAAATAAAATAAACCTCTATATTAAGCTGTTATTAACAGTTTCTGAGAACTTGTTTTATTCATAATATTTGCCCACTTGTTACTTGAATCAAAGTGCTATAATGTACTTGTATCTATTGTTGTGAAATTTTAAAATATACATTTCACCGAAGTTGTAGAACTTTCAAACCCCAAAAATTGAGATATTAAAAATAGCTACCTAAGCATAGGATATGCTTAAAAAATACACGAAAATGAGGTAATATATCCAGAGTAGGATTGATTTAAGTCTAGTATTCGCAAAGTGTTATAGGTTACTGAGGCCTCATAAAAAGTTCCTTTTGGGAAAATGGAAACATAAGTTATGTAAACGCGCCCTTCTGCGTAAAACCGAAAAGGTAGCTAGCAAAATGTGTGCAGCAATAAATAGAACGTTGTACGTAGTACGATGTATAAAGATCAATTTTTATGGAAACCGGTAAAGTAAAAACATATTTACTACAAGTCCTTTTGAAATACGGCCTGATTATGACATCAAAGGAATAATAATATACAAAATATATACATCGACGTTATTCAGCGAGTTTCTAGAAAAATGTTTTATGTTAAGATGGAAATTCTTAAGAAACAGGGGGTTATAATTTTATGTTTAGTAATTAATTAGTTACTATAGTATCTAATTATTTAGTGCCAGCAGATTTAATAGTGTAACAAAAATTATTAGCTCAGTTTTAATTGTTAGTATTCTTTTGCAACGTATGACGGAAATTATTCTAATATAACTGTCCTTTTGCAGAAAAATTCTGCTTAGAAACTAGTACAGGGGTTAAAAATAATAGATCATAGACTAGGTAACCATTAAAATCAAGATTACTTTATGGAATTTGTTGGAGTATACATAAACGAACGAGCATTTGTTGCTATATTGTTTATACAAGTTCAACATATTTATAAAATTCAGAGGAAATTGATGAGAAATTCAGTATTAATTTGGTTGTATACGTGTTGATGCAAATATGTTGTACTTTAACTAATTTTCCATAAGCAGAGTTCTATTAAAAATGTTGCATAGCTCTTGGCATACATTAATAAAAATAGAAACTTCCTCAATTTCGCTACCTAACTATGCTTAACTCATCTTAATTTTCTTTGTATAATTTTTTCTTCTACGAGTAATAATTAATTAATCAATCAGATATTTTTTACATATGACAGTATATCATATATGATAATTATTTAGGAACATAAAAAATGTATTTCACCGTTCTCCTACTGCTGCCAGTATATTGCTTCCAGCTTTCCAACTTTCATAGAGACTGCCTTATCAAAACTTTCTTACCTTTAAAAAATAAGTTGATAAAAAAGCTAATTAGCAAATTACTTTTCTAGGGCTGTCAGTATTCACACACTACTATTTATTTTTAACGCCGCTTCTTAATGGATTTTAGAGCTTGCGGCAGTTTGTTTTAAATATTTATTAACTAACTTACTAAAGAGTTAATTTTCATATTGGAAGTTGGCATATAATTATATGCCAACTTCCAGTAACGATGTGACGGCTGTCTACTATGAAATCAATAGTGACTACTAGTTCTTTATCAGCTGAACATTCACCCCTATTTAAGCCTGCGTGCATTTCTTAAAATTAATTATTAAAGAAAAAAAACAGAAAATTCTCTCTATTTATACTTCCATTTCTTTTCCCTTTCTCATTTCAGAAAAAGTTATACGGCAGCAGTTTTTTTTTAATTCTTAAATGATTTTCAAGATAAATATAATTTTAACTTACATTCCACATCTTAACAGCGTTGACTTTCAAAAATAGCTTTCCGCTTTTCTGACAACAAACCATTCTAATTATTAGTAGATACCTGTACTTGCAGCTGTTAAACAGTTAGGATTTTTGTTAGTTACGGGCTAAGGTCTTGGTTTGAGAACGCACGGTACCTTTCTGCCTTTCGCTCGGTTGCTTATTTTGTCTAACTGAAAGAATCTCAACGCCCTGCAATCATTCTTGTGACACGTATTGACACTGGACCTTAAGATTTACAACTCATACGAGAAATTGAATTGTTAATCTTACCCATGAAAAGTAGGTTCGAGTCCGGTTGCTGCAAATTCATAATCAAACATGGTTCTGCAATAGTTTTGCTGAACATAATTTTTAAGATATTTTTAATCTTTTACAGGATGAAATTAGTAAATTACAACCGTAAAAATTGTTAATTTGTTCACCAATTGAATACCAAATTTTAATATTAAACATAAGATGATAATAAGTTTTCCCATTTTAATTACCAAAATGCGAATTCGTGTTGCTAATTGTTGTGTTTGCTGACATCGGTTTTATTAACGACATTGTAATTAATTTGAGTGTATTAAAAGCCATTTTAACTGCTAATTTAATTAGTCTCGTCTCATATAGCACAGTAAATATTTTACATTAATTCTAATGGCAGGTCATCCATTAGCCAGGAGAAAACACTATCTTCATGTAAACTGCTAAATATGTCGTATATGTTGGAATACGTATTTGTTTTTAATGGAGGTTTCTTACCTTTTTAGTCATTTCATCTTCGCTTATATGCTTATTTTATTTGTTTAGAAACATCTGCTTTCACAACTTTCCATGTGTTAAATTGCGTGTACGTATCTGATTTTTCAAAATTCCATTGTAAGAGTGTAATTTAATATCGGTTACGAGAATTACTACTTATCCAAAATTTTCTACATACCTACAAAATACGATAGCAGTGTCTAATCAAAGCAATCAAAAGTTTTAAATGGGGATATATACAGGGTGATCTAAAAGGTTTGACCATAACTTTAGTGTTCCATTAGTATTCAATTTAGATACTACAAACTTTTGATAGGCGTTTCCGATTCTCAAGGGTTGCTAAAATTATCAAAAATAACACCATGTTATACAAGATCGTAATACCTAATACCATCGACTGCATATCGTCTCTATAGGACACTATCGGTTTTATTCGAAAACATAGGTCCTCTGGTGCTACGAAAAATTCAGCATGATGAGCTCCTATTGACACGGATCCCAATTACATAGCCAGCTTGGTTTACCTGACATAATGCAATTAGGGTTTTATTTATTGGATCGTATGAAAATAACTATAGTATAATTGTTTAGTTACAAATCAAAATCGTGATCATTTTTACTTTCCCATACCACTACTGGTATAGGGAAGTATTGATATCATGAAAATTTTCGAAATCGAGATTTTCACGGAAATGGGTGTTTTGGACCCCCAGGAGCCTAAAAAAGTGGTCTAGAAAACATGTCTGTGTGTGGGTGGGTGGGTGGGTGTGTGTGTGTGTATGTAACGCCTGTAACGCAAAAACTAGTGAACCGATTTTGATGAAATTTTAAATGAAGGGGTATATCGAAAATTCATCGACAAAATAAGCTTTTCAAAAAAATCCGAAACCGGAAGCGGAAGTTAGACATGTTTTTTTGGTATCATTTTTTTCAGAAGCGGAATTTTGAAAATCTGAGTAGGGGATATGAAAGAAGGGCATAATTCAAGGGAAACAGTTTTTTACCGGACTCTCTAACTTCAAAATGGCGGTCGCTATGAATTTTTCAAAATTTCGACTTTAACGCCCCGTAACTCAAAAACCAGTTATCTGATCAGGTTTCGCAACAACTTGTTTGAAAGCCCTTTGGCTGCACTACACCAAGAAAAAAAATTATTTACTAAATCCAAAAACGGTCGCAACGGCGCTCTTCCAAAAATTTTGAAATTTTTGAAAAATTATTACAGAAAAACTGGTCTAAGGAATTTGTTTAAATTTTCTATACTTATGCAGCTTGGTATTAGCTACATTTTTGTTTTTTGATGAACGCCATAATTCCACTGTGGCGCCCTCTACGAGGTTTTGAAAATCGAAAATTGATGTTCCTATAGCGCCTTTATTAGTCAAAATATGAAAAAAGTTTAATTATAAAAGTTGTTCAGTATATAAATTTACATTTTTCTAAATTTATATCACGTATACAGGGTGTTTTGTTTTCACAGTACAATAAGCAACTTTGTTATTTTAAATGAAACACCCTATATATTATTATATAATTGAATGCAAAATTAAATTGTCTATCACATAGTATAAGATGTTCATATGGCTAAAATATACGGTTAATGAGAAATTCGTGAATTTTGAACTTTAAAACAGTGTAGGGAGAAATTTGTAAGTGCCGATATGTTCAAGTGACCATGCGCGGGACGGGAATTCCTTGTCGCCGGTTAATCCTAGCAGCAATAATCACACATGCGCAGATGAACACAATCGGCACTTGTGTTAATTTTCCATATACTAATTTTCAAGTTAAGTTTATCGGTTGTGGCGAACAATAATGAATACCAAAAACGAATGTTTATTTTTAGTATGGGAAAGTCCAGGGGAGGTTTGCACCTCCACTTTTTCATTTAATAAATCGAATTCAAGTAGCTTCTGGGAAATTTCGTTAAAACTCCCGAACACTAACTTACGTGCTTCTATTATCCATAGATGTGAAATTTGTACGGGAAGTAAAGGCGATCTTTAAAAATTGTAATCTCATTTTGTGTTTTAATATTATTTCCTAATGTTAAATAGATGTAAATCGATAATGCTCGTGTAGTACAGTCTTGTTGTCATAACTCTGTAAATCCTTAAAACTGGGCCACAGGTGTTAGTACTAACATAATTTTTATGCTCTAAATTTAATAATTAATTATTACCTCTTAAACTTCAAATTATGATCATACCTGTTAGATCAACCTCTATAGACACAATATAAACGTGTGTGGCCCGCCGATAATAGTATATTATATTATTAGGAGTAGAAAGAGTTCTTTTTGTGTTGAGCTCATATTGCGGCCGAGGCGCACGCGCCGAGGCTGTGCAAGTGAGCGAAACACAAATAAGACGTTCTACTCCGAATAATATATACTATTTTTTCTTCAGGTGTAAAAATATTCTGTTGCTGTAAATAAATATTTCCTAAAAAGTCATTTCGACAGGACAACGCTCTCCCCTCTACCAACCTTGGGGGCGGAGCTATGACCAAAATACTGCCGTTGCTACGGATACGTAAACACATTATTGTACTAGTAACATTATTTTCATTTTTTGACTAGTAACAAAATGACTTCCTTCTACATAGCCAGTTTTGTACAACAATACGGATATTATGATACGCTTGAAGAAAAAGTTATGTATTACAAGGTAAAAATTAATACTCGATGCTCATTTTAATTGATGTTAACTGTTTTAGTTTTTAATAATTGTTGCTTTTCTGTCAAGGTAATGTATGCAAGGCTTCAATTTTCTTATTGTTTTCTTCTAAATTTTAAACGCGATATATTGATACATGCGACGTGAACTTTATGGCAATCTATGTAATTATTAATCTTCACTCGAATTGTCTAGTTAGTTATACCTGCTCATATTCAGAAACTTAATCTTTTAATGGTACTACTAGCCACTTTATCATTAAAAATGTTGACTTGAGATTGGTACTGGCGTACTGCAATCTGAATTAACATATGATTAGTTACAGTGTATGATTTGCAATTCCATTGTTGTCGTGGAATATAGACACATTAACCCTATTTTTCAGTACATCTACCAACTAATTTTAAATCGACCGGAAGTTAGTTTATAATATTTTTTCTGCATTATTACGTACCTACTATTATAATATCTTGTATACTAAATCGATGCATACCTCTTTAACTGGATGTGGTTACTCAAAATTTTTGATTGGTTGCGGTTTTTCTTACTTATAATATCGAAATGACATACTTTTGAGAATCCTCAGATTTAAGTTCATTATCGCACTAGGAATAAAATATGGCGTAAGTAGTTTGCTTAGATTTTGTTAAAAAAATTATATCTAAAGATAACTATTACGTTATTACTTACGCAACGAAAAATTCAAAAATTTAGGTTGATGTGCACATTAAACTTCGTCGGGCACATGAGAACGGGGTTGGATCTTTTGTGTTAATTATAGTAGTAGCCTCTATCATTTATTAAATTTCTGCGTTTCGACACTTAACAAAATTACTATTTACTTTTTCACGCAAACCATTTTGATGAAATTACAAACCATTTAAGGCAAATTAAAATGTTAAAGTAGAAAGGTAGTAATTAAATCTCATCGTAATATGATATATCTCAGGAAATTTTTTAGCGTAGTTTATACAAGATTTTCCGGATTCTGTTTGGCCCTGATATTACCATTGAACTAACAACGTTCCTATCTTTTTAGTCACCAAGGCTGTTTCCGCCCAATTATTTAAAGTTTGAAGGATTGAAGTGGTACAGCGTACGTGGTTACGTGATGTACTTACCTGCCGTGTTTTCTGTTTTTTGTTCTAAACTCTTAATTCGCAGATAATTTTCTTTAATTGGTCATACTTTGTGCCTACAATATGTTCCCAGCAACAAATCCACGTAACGACCTTCAATTTTGAATAAATAACAAATATGCAATTGCGGTCTGAAACCTAGTTATACTTTATAACGTACCGACCTTTACCACTTTTTTTTACCATGAAAATGTTGGTCACTGACAATGCCCCCATTTGTTAATATTTGCCTAAATGGAATCCTTTATTTATTTCTTTTATGCTTGACCAGAGGACAAGCTTTTTAGTGTCGATTCAGAAATTCTAGTTCAGGTATTAAGCTTTAAGGTTATAATCATTCCTGGCTGCATCTCAACCAATTTTCTCGATTGATTTCACGTTTAAGAATTTTGCTATCAAAAATAAGATTGCGTGATGTTTTAAACTAAATTCTTTGCGTATTAAAATTATTCTAGCATGGAGATTTTTTTAGATAAATTACAACTAAGGTTTTATTGTTTCGGCTTAATTAATTGAAAGATATTTTATACCTAGAGGGCGTAACCTCATTATTTGCAAACGATCTAGAACAATCGTTTTACTTTTTTTGTCATGTCGGCATTGCAGTAATGCATTTTGTTGAAACTTGTTCTTTGAAAAACCACCTAATTTTTTCTGTGCCTATGGCTATAGCTTTCAAAATAGATTTTAATGGATAGCTCTACTTTCTTGTAGTACATCCTTATGGTTATGCGATAGTGGCTTTTAAAAGAGATCGAAATCAATTAGCAGATTATTTAATTGATCAAGAGGTGAAATATTCGGATCTTCCCACGCAAACACCATCTGCTTGCAGCAACGTTTTCTCAAAATAAATATGCATTAGAAACTCGGCTAATTAAAATACTTCCGTTCCAAGATAATATTGGGCTTGCATTAAGGTTATAAATAAATTTTCTTGAAAAATATTTGGTTAGAAATATTTCTTAAGTTTTAATTATGGCCCAAGGAATGAATGATAATATTTTAGTCATTAAATTTAAAAATTTTCAGCATTTGAATGTAAGGCATTTTAAATGCAATAAGTTTAAAGTTATTAGTATAATTAATGCATTTAACTAGGACACTCGCACATTGTAGCAAGGGAATAGAATGACACATTTAATATAATTACAAGGGTTGTTGACTTTTGTAATTATAACTAAAATCATTTAGGAAATTTTTCCTCAATTTAAATTTTGATGCGGGTCTTTATGTGAAATTTAAACTACGAAAGCTAAAAAGACATTAAAAAAAATAGAAAACAGCCCATTTACCCACTTTTGATTTTTATGCAGGCAGGTACCTATTAAAAGAAAGCTTTAAACTTTACTACTGGCACAACATATCCTATGTATTATAAATAACAAACTTTTTATTGATCTAATTTTAATTGCTAGTTGTTTTATTTTTGGATCTTTTTATTTAAACACGGTTACTTCATTTAAATTACCGGAAAGTGTTAATTATTATAGTTGCTGATGCTGTGTTGCATCCGGTATTACGTTTAAAATTAATAGATATAATCAATTTTCATACACTTCTCGCGGATGTTTGGATGTAAAAATTAAAATAAAAAGTGAAGTGATTAATAATTTTCTTCTCAACCTTTTTGTTTGCCTCATTATGTGGCGTAAATGAATAGAATGGACAGATCTGAGAGTTGCTATTGCAATTGAAATTAAAGGATGTTTTGCTAATGTTAAAGTTGCTTTATAAAGCTCAATAGCTTGATTAATTGACAGCACAGTTGTGTAAACGTATACATATAAATAGCATTGACATAGAAATATACCGTAAATTTGAAAAAAAACGTAAAGAGGAGTATAAAAATAACCGGTTTTAAGATCACGATATTGTTTTTTGAATTATATCTCAAGGTTTTGCATAACATTTAATTAAGACTTTGCCTCGACATTGTCTAAAGTCTAAACGATAGATTCAGCAGGTACAATATTAAAAATTGATATTTTTAAGTCTTTATTGTACTACTGTAGCATTGTGTAGAATAGGGAGGTATCTAAAATGATTTATTCAGACATAACTGCAAATGCAAATCACATAGTAGGTATTATGTATTTTCCGTGTAATTGTTAAAACGCTTAGGTATTAGTATAAATTAACAACGTATCTTAAATAATGATGAACAATAGCTAGTGCTTTTTCTTACTTGGAATGGCGGAGGTTTGGTTACGTATTCTTGATAATGTAAACAAATTCTTTTCTGATTATACAGTTTACATAGTAAATCATTCCCTCCTGGTTTCCTAATTATTTAACAGATAGTGATAAGTTGTTGAAATCTTGCTTATAAAGGTCAGTGTTTATGAATCTGTGCGAGTGACTATTTCGGTCTGTGGGCGTCCAAAGTATCAGTTTCTAATGTGGTTGTGTTGCTGAGCGTACTTTCCAAGAGAACTCTTCAACAAGATGACCAAAAATAGGCAGAGATCGCTGCCTTTACGGACTACTTTTGCTACTCTTAGCAGAAGATTTCGCAATAAGGAGAAAGATATACTTAAAAGGTAGATAGTTCTATATAGGTACCCTACTTCAATTGTTTAATTCAACACCCTATGGCCTATATGTATTTTGCGAATGTTACCTATGGAAATAAAGCGCGAAGTATCCTAAAATTAATGTTATAATAACGAATTGTTTCTTTGTTTGTTGAAATTTTTTATACAGGAAACACATTTCCTACAAAAACGTAATAAATTATTAATAATTGTTTATATAAGTATGATGTTGCACATTTCTGAAACAAGTTATTAAACGTCTTTGTACGTTGTATAATATTTATGTAAGAAAAGTCAGAATTATTTTGTCTCTGGTTTGCTTTAAATTGAATATAAATCTTGGTTACGCAAAAATAAGAGTAAATGTAGAGGTAGAGATTGTATAGACGCGAACTTTTTGTGTTTTCAAATTATACAGTTATCAAGCATTAAAACTGAATAATAAAAAAATTATCCAGGTCTGCAAACCAATATTTTTTATTTTCAATCATAAATATTCAAGATTATATGAAAAAATTAGATAGTCCATTTAAGGAAAGTAGATCAGTTTCTTTACCTTCTTTATGCGTACATAAACAATTTTTTGAATGGATTTGATATTCAGATCCCAAACTCTCTAGATAATTTATAATGAAATTTCAAACACAAAATCCCTAATGGCTTAGACAATAACTTTACCATTACATTACTCATTTGCATTTATAGAGCATACTGGTCCAGATGAAAGTTTTGAGATTAGAAATGTTATCTATTAACCCGTAATATTGTGTTATCCAAATACATATTTATAACAAAATTAAACCTTCTAAGAAATTATGCAAATTTTCAGCATGAAAAATTGCTTATGAATATGTTCGCCAAGGACGAGGCCAAGGATTTACTATAGGATAACAGAAGGGGGAGGCACTTAATAATAATTGTTAAAAGAATTATAATGGCAGCTTATTTAAATATCTTTCATGAGAGTGAGAGATAATAAGGACTACGTGCTATTTGAATAAAAAACTATTTAAATATTCTCCAGTAATTTGAATGATGGATCGTTTATTATATTATAAAACTTTTTTGAAGCTGGTGCCTATGATAAGCACTACAACGGGAGTTTACTTTGAATTTTTCATGCTCCATTTGCATGATTTAAATTTACCCACACCTGTGTTTTATGTTTAATCGAAAAATCGAAGATTAATAATTAATATTACATTGGTTCCCTTCTTTTCAGGTTTTATATATTATTTATACATTACTCAAGTTTTAGTGAATAGTTCCCTGCTTTGGGATTTTAAAATTTTGTATTTTTGATCGGTTTTATATTTTTGGCATCCGCTACTTACATTACAATAACAACATCTTAAAGGATTGCCACTTTATACCATTGTTACATTTTAGACACCCTACATTTACATTAATCCTGTAACTGTAAACTGGCGCCTTCGGGCAAAGTATAAGAGACAGTTTTGCATGTCACTAATCATTAATATTATTAAGATCTGATTAATTACCCACCTATCTCCGACCTGGTTTTGATTTCAGTAAAAAAGATGCAAAAGGCAAGTGATTAACGTTAAATAAGCATAAAACGGGATTAAATTGTAATATAAAAATAACCGGTAACTGGAAACTTCCTTAAATACTCTTATTAACTACATTTACAAATCACATAATTTTAAAACGTAGTGTAGAAACTTCACCAGATAATTATCAGTGTAAGTAAATGACTTACTTATGTCAATGTTTTTTTAAAGTAGTGTGTAGTAATATCTCTATATGGTATGAGCATTTCCTATTTACTGATTGCCATTTGAATATTAATTAAATAAGCAAAGTAACTGTACAGAAAATATCGGAAACTAATTAATGCGTAACCCATGTTAATTATTCCGGTGCTAGAGTAATTAAACGCCGTTTCTTTTCCGCTATACTTATCATATCTAAAACCTATAGCAGTTAGCATACTCCCATACTCGTATAAATCGACATGTAAAATCCACATAATATCCTCAAATCTACTCAAAAAAATATTAGAAACTGGTGTATAACCACATTTACTTACCGTAAGATCTCTAAAATTAATAAGAACAAAAAAACCAATTTTACAATCTAAAGAGTTCGGGAACCTCCAACCGTCTTTTAACGTTTTAACGAGGGATTAGGTAGTTTACTACTACAAACTTTAATAATTAAAGTTTCTATTTAAAAAACGATGAAACCGTAATCCTATTTTATAATCGGAAAATGATCGTCGATCGTGTAAGCCATCTTGAAAGGACATTTTAATCGTTTGTCATCTCTCCCTGGAAATTATTAGTGCATCAATTATTGATTAGTTTTATGATGTGGGATGCATCCTGAGCGCATGCGGCGCGTGCGTGCGTATCTGTCGCGATTTACAGTCTGTAGACGATTTATAATTTGTAGGACCGCGGTCCTGTTTGTGTTGCTTAACCTAGGTCAGGATGATAGTGTATCTAACAGAAACAAACTCATTTTGTTTCGTAAATCCAAGTATACTGTATGGCGATCTAAGAAGAAATGGTTAAACATATTAGATACAGTAACAGCAAGTAATATCTTGATGTCTGCTAAACCTTGATCTTCTTCAAACTTGTAACAATAAATTATTAATGAAAAAATTGTTTTAAGTGATGACAATTACAGCGAGAGCGATCTGTAGGTAGAGTCTTCCAGATTCCCTTAATGACCGCGATGAATTTTTTCACTTTGATCTCTGATTTTATATTCAATTAACGCAATGTTCAAACAGTTTTATTTTAGTTAGGTACTCATTTTATATTTTTCTCTTTCAGAGAAGTACGAACAGTGGTTCTTCAGAAGGGCAATCAAGGTCTAGGGTTCAATATCGTGGGAGGTGAAGATGGTGAAGGTATCTTCATATCGTTTATTCTAGCAGGTGGTCCTGCTGACCTTAGTGGAGAACTACGAAGGGGTGACCAAATACTTAGTGTTAATGGTGTAAATTTACGTACAGCTACTCATGAAGAAGCTGCAGCCGCGCTTAAGGTAAATGTTAGTTTTCATACATACTTGTAATTTAATTAAAAATATTAATACTTTTAAATATTGCATCTAGGGTACTAACCAAGCTGCAACAATAGTAGCTCAATACAGACCTGAGGAATACAATCGTTTTGAAGCCAAAATCCATGACTTAAAACAGCAAATGTCCAATCAGACTATGACAGGAACCCTTTTACGAACCTCGCAGAAACGATCACTTTATGTTAGGTACCAAAACTTTATTTACAAATGTATCTTTTATTTATTAAATTCCCATGTATTCATTCCAGAGCTTTATTTGATTATGATCCAATGAAAGATGATGGTTTACCAAGTAGAGGACTAGCATTTCATTATGGAGATATACTACATGTTACAAATGCAAGTGATGATGAGTGGTGGCAAGCAAGGCGCGTACTTAACAATGGAGATGAACAAGGAATGGGTATTGTTCCATCTAAAAGAAGATGGGAACGCAAACAACGTGCTAGAGATAGATCTGTGAAGTTCCAAGGCCATATGCCTAGTGCTGTTGAAAAGGCAAGTAAATATAATAAAAAATAATAACTAATAGGTAAGCATTTACTGTGAAATTGAGAAAAACATTAATTTTTTCAGTAGAAAGGGTGCATCCTGATTGATGTAGGTACCTATTTCTGTTTTATCATACAGTTATTATTTAAAAAATGGAAAATATAATTAACACTTTCTTTTTTTTTTTATTTCATTAACATTGAGACTATCAGTACCTATTTTTATTACAAATTTAAAATTCAAATTTCCAGTTTTAGATAAATGTGTTTAAAAAGATAAAAATCCTAGGGGCTTCAAAAAAAGATTTACATAATAAATATTAGTTGAAGTTGCTAATTCCTTGGTGATTTATTTAAACTAATTCAGATTCTAAAAATATATTTTTAAATATGTCATTAAAGTTTCAACAGCTGTAATTATAAGTAAAATGCCTTTGTAACCCACTCATTCAGTTTTATGTACTGGTTTTCATTCAGAACATCTAATACTATTTCAAAGTATGTTTATATTTATGAGACACTAGCAATTTTATGTGAGTTGATTTATCAAAGCAAATCCAATCCTAAATAAAATTCAAGTACACGTTTTTCGTTTTGTGTCCAGGAATTCTTTTTTTTTTTTTCATTTCAACCAACAAATCCAAAAGACTGTTTTGATGAATGCCAAAACGTGAATATATTGTTACCACAATCATTACATTTGCTTCCACTGTTAGTCCCCCCCACTTTTCTTCAGGTATCTCTATTGTACATTGTCTGTAACCAATTTCCTGTTACGGTTTTCAGTCAATGGGCTTCCTTCCCTATTTCCATTTGTGCATCTTATCTCTATGTATTTTTAATTCATGCCCTACATGTTCATGTTACCTTGTACTAAAATATATTTTAAGTTGATCGTCCTTGTTTTTATCACATAAAAATTACCTTTTTATTCATTTTTCCTTTTGCTGCCCACAACAAATTTCTATACTTTATGGAGAGTAAAAGTAATCACCTGTAGTTACAACTAAAGTTGAGTAGGTAACTACAAATGTCAATTTTAATTTTACAGCAGTCAACATTAGATAGAAAAAAGAAAAATTTCTCATTTAGCAGAAAGTTTCCATTTATGAAAAGCAAAGATGATAAATCCGAAGATGGATCTGACCAAGAACGTAAGTAATTATCATTGAATCTTTACATTTATTGATTTTTAAAACTGTACATACATGCATTATTAAATATTGGGACATATATATATATATTGTTTATAATATAATTTCAATGTAATATTCTGGATTCCATTTGATTTGCTAACACACACGACGATTGCTTCATATTTAATTAATTTACTATTGGTTATGTTATTTTTATTTTTTAAACTACAGACTACTCGCGCTCTACTACTCCTATTGCTGACAAAGATAGCGAGCCTACTCGTAAGTACTAACACACTTGTACTACTATACATAATTATCACCTTTCCGTTCTGTATATTCTGTTCTTTTAATTGGTAGTTTTGTTTCATATTCCTTCTTTTATTGTTAAAAATTAAGTAATCATGTACTACTTGTACCCATACCCACCTTCTAACTAGGAAACTAAAATAAATTGGAAATTAAATTGTAATTTTTTTTTCAGCATTCATGCTTTGCTACACTCAAGATGATGCCAATGCCGAAGGTACAGTATTGCTTTATACTTATTCAGATTAGCGTGTTGGTTTTGGTTTACTATATAAATTTTGTTTTGGCTTCTTTCTGTGTTTCATAGTACAGGTGAAATATTATATCGAGTTGAACTCCCATACATGGAAGAAATCACGTTAATATATCTGGAGAATAATGATAATTATGACGACTATAGTAAGTGTGAATGTTGTGACTGCATGGCGGTGAGCAACGGCCCCTGCATTAATCCCATTTTTTCTGTTATTAACTGAAAAAGTAATTGAACTCGTGGTGAAAATTTATATTAAAGTATGAAAAGAACTGCTTGGTCATAATTGTTTGATGAAAATCGTCTTAATTGTTTCATAGGCGTGCCCAGAATGTATGTAGAGGGTAAGTTATATGTAAACTTCTGAAAAAAGAATAATCGAATAATGTTTAATTGTGTTTTGAAAAGGTACATTATTCTACCAATATTTAGGGAGTGCTTTAGCATCCCATTTGGGCACGCCTATGTTTTTACTTCTCAAATTTAACATTTATACTTAAAATAGTTTTTTATAAACATCATCCTTTTATGTTTTAACAACAAATATGGCGATAAAAATAAAAATCAAGAACTGCATTCATTATCATCTTCATAGAAACTTTTTAACATGAAAATATGCAATACAGCCAAGTTTCCAAATTTAAATGTGCTATGCCGAACACCTACATTTTAAATATTAACTGCAAAATAGTTTTGCGTTATTTATAATTTTTTTGACCTTTTTTTTAGATAAATCAATTGTATTGACAGTGTTTTATAGTATTATCATGGAAAAACGTGAAGCCAAGATTCAAGCGGCGAGTTTAAAGGTTCTTCCTAACTAAATGGCATGTGTTCAAACGCGCCCGTTCATATTGGCGATTTAAAGCCCCGCCCCGTTTTCCTAGCTGCGTGATACGCACGTCGTGTTACGCCGGCGTGATACGCAGTGTACTCGTCTAGGGTTATTTAAATGCACCTGTTTTCCTACAATGCGTATTACGCCGAGTCCAACGTGTTCCGCCAGCGCATTACGCAGGCACTGCTTCGAGAGCAGTCAATGACGCGACGCAGTGCGTGATATAGAGCCTTGGATAGACCACTACACCAGTTTTGATCTATGGAAGATTCGGCAGACATGCTCGCATCAACAGTTTGAAGTAACCTTCTGACTTCCCTGTTTGGAAAAGTTTGTTTTCACCGTGCCTCGCGACGAAGAAACAGGTAGTAATAACTTTTCGTCTTCCCCCTCCTCCAGATCCATCATGAAATCCACTAACATTTTTAATTTCTCCTTTTTAAATGAAGCCATTATGGGAACATGTCTGTTCTATGAACTTCTTTGCACCCAACTGATTTAAAAAGACGTTGCGTACACCTTGAATCGCGCAGGTAGGAAAACACTATCACGCTGCGGCATTTGAAAGCGTGTTACGCACGCGTAATACGGCGTGCGCATTACGCAACTAGGAAAACAGGGCTTAAGCGTTTCTACATTTAAAAAATCACATGCATGTATTTAGGACGCACCGCCCCGCCGCGCCGCTTGAAACTTGACTCACCGCTCTAGCATAATTGTACCCTAAAGGTAGGATCATGCAAAAGCGACAAGCCAAGATTCAAGCGGCGAGTTTAGCGTCACTTCGAAATTAAATGGCATGTATTCAAACGCGCTCAGTGATATTGGCGATTTAAGCAGTTCTATATTTGAACCAAACATGCATTTATTAAGAAGGGAGCGCTGCTTGTCTCGCTGCTTAAATCTTGACTCGTTCCTCTAGCATAAAGGTACGGACATGCCGAAAAGCTTCATTGCTCCCGGTCGCTACATCGATGTCACCGCTAAGTAAAACAATCCTACGTATTTAAACGTGAGCGCACATACCGAAAACACCAGCAGTGGTACACCATCACGTTTGTTTTTCCATCGTTGTGGAAAGGACGGCCTCGTGATAGCTTGAACCTGATTGGTTTACTCAGATCACGAAGTTTTGATTTGCATCTATCATAAATGTACGGGAATGTGTCAGGAAACATTTGCATGTTCGCATCAGTCTGGATGGTGATTCAGTTTTTTAAATAAGTGATGGTGTTCACCCAAATCCTGCCTTTGCCGATACTACACTGCCGGTTTGGCCAGTTCGAAAGTAACCACCACTTTCTGATTAAACACATGCAATCACGGTTCACTATTATTTAAAGTTGTACCCTAACGGATTAGAACGCAACTGAATGGATAGACATCTTCGGGATTTCCAATCATCATCGACATCCACTTCCACTGCGACATACACCGCTAGCAGCGAGGCATCTTCGGCATGTCCATATCCTAATAAATTGTTGGACTGTCTAAAATTCGGGTATGCTTGAGAACGCATATTCTAAAGTACTACAGTAGGACTGCCAAAACATCAGTTGCAGTATCCTAGATTAGTTACGGTATTAATAATTTTTGGCACTTGCGATTTATGCTATTTTTTCAAGAGAGTTTCTGATTTTCTTCAAATATTTGTAAAATGAACATTATACTTAATTAATCCCGGAAAACATAGTTATCAAGAACAATTAGCGGTAAAATGACAAGTATAAGTATAACGTATAAAAGGCAATTAAACGAGGACGTATTTTTAAGGAAAAACCGGATCAGTGCCTGTACTAAAAAAGTGCTTAATTTTGTTTTCTATGTGTGTTGTTTGTTGACGACCGTAGCCAGAAACTGGGGAGAATGGAGGGGGTGAGATATTTAATACATTTAACTGAAAAAAGTCTTACTAGTTGTCTCACCAAAAAATTCAGCCCATAGTTCTAATAATACCAAAAGTGTTAATGGTACTTTAAAGTTAATTGAGGAAAAATTAAATATAAAAAAAATCGTCATAGTGTTACTATACATCGCGTGCACGTGACGTCAGACCGGCGAAGGAATACATTCTCAGATTTGCTTGTAGGTAAAGCTGGCGGACCTACAACGGTTGTTTACGTGCATTACTTGAATGTTTTTTTGTTGTATTTGCGTTAATTTAAAAAGTTCCGATAGTTTTGTGAGAAAAATGAGTGCCAATAAGAGTGATTACTTTAAATCTTTAGTGCCAAATGTACAGACTCGCTATTTAGAGAAATTATAGTTAATTAATAACGTTGATCCATACTTGGTAGACATGTCCCCCTGTTCCAAAGATTTATGCGATTTCTCAAATATAACATACTTTGACATTGTAAATTATTGTGTTCAAAAAATAGTACAGACACACAGGAAGAATTCAAGCTGTACAAGAGCTTAGAAGCATATAATTTATTTATATGTAATTGGGTACAAAACTTATGTGTTATGCAAACATTACTAATACAGCGTGAGTCGAGAGGAAACTGAAAAACGTCGGGTGTGTGTTCTACACATAATGTGTGTTCTACACATAATGTGTGTTCTACACATAAATATAAGACAAAAAACCAAAAAGTTGTTATTCGATTTTTGAAAAAAACAAGCATCAGGTACAGATATACTTAAGTACATTTTAACTGCACAACTTGAAACTTTGAAGACACTGTATCTTGAAATAAAACAAAAATCGGATAACAACTGTTGGGTTTTTTGTCTTATATTTACGTGTAGAACACACACCCGACTCACCCTGTATATCTTACTATCTCTGCTTTTCTACGTTTTCTTCTAGCATATCATTCTAAACTGCCTACTGATCTTTTATAACCCATATTTTGTGTGGGAATCCAGCCTGGGTTATCCTTGTCCACTAATTTTGCTAGTTTACGTATGGACGAACAAGATTTCATAATTTGTAATTGGATATTTTACAATTACAGTTATTATTTACCTGTTAAAAAATGTTTAGAATATATCATTTGATACTTCAATTTGAGTTCTGTCAAGTCATCTCTTTTTACAGCCAAAGTCCATGCTTCACGCCTTTCCTTTTTTCTGAGATCGATGCGTTTATTGTTGTCGTATACTGGTGGGAATCGAAAAAAACACCTTGTCGCTTGCACCATTACTGCCACAATTTACAAGTTACAACCGCACAGAAATTCGGCATTTCTAAAAAATATATTGTTACCTGCAATGAATGAACTTTCGTGCGATTTTAACGTGGTTTTTATACCTTGTTACAACAGAAACAACTGGGTACCTACTACCACCATCTATCCTACAATGCTTTACCCGTCCACAAATATTAATATTGTCCTAAAATATCCTAGATCACTTCACAATTCACAAAAATACTGCTTTACACTTCAAACGTATATGAAATAAACAGATCGCTTTACCTACAAGCAACTTGACCTTGGTTTGAGAGGTTAGGTTAGTCACGTGATGAACGCGATGTATTGGCTTTTACAAAATGTAGAGTGTGGCAATGTTGGCTGCATATTAAAATTGCAACCGTAGAGGACTGTTATATTAAATATGATATTGATGCAGGGAGTTCAAAATGTAAGTGTAGGTAATGGTATAAAAAAAATAAGGGCAACTATTTGGACCCATATTTTGCATTCTATTGTAAATTAGCTCAAATTTTAAAATGTAGTTTTAAAAAGTTATTGGAATGCAAAATAACGGTTTATAATAAGTACTCTGCAGTTTGCATTAAGTAATATAACAACTGCTGCTGCTATTATGAACAACAGAGCTGTACACTTTTTGGTTTGTCTCTTTCAATTTACCAACCATACAACACAATTAAACAGTAAACAATCAACAGGCATTTTAGAATAGGTAGCAAGTTTATTTTCTTTTAATTTTGCTGCTGTTTTGTTTTATAGAGTTATTAGTTATAAAATTAATTTTTCTTGTGAGCCATGGTCTTGCTGGCAAGTTTTCCTTACAAATCAGCCTTGATTTTTTTTATCATTTTTGTCGCCATATTTATATTAAGTACTTACTTGTAGCATACCACTTTTATAGCCAGAGCAAGTCTAGCTTAGCATATTAATCAGTCGGCTCTGCATTAACATAACTTAGACATACTTTCAGTTTTGAGTAAGTAGACTTATTTCTGTTCTATGTTTACATTTAATTTGCTAATTTGCCATTTTTGTTTCATATCTTAATTGAAATATATTACAGCTTCTTATTTAGAAGTTTGCAGTTTTTTCTGTATGCATACAAATAGTTTCTGAATGATCATTTATTTATTCATTCAAAAACTGATTTTAGTACAACTTCATTTTAAAGTTTGCCTAGTAGAAATTAGCGGTAGTGTTGCAACAAACTATAAACCAATTTTTTCATTACTATCTTATGGTGCAGATAAAACAGTGACTGCAAATAAATGCCATATTGTAGTATGTGATTTTATGTAATTTTTCTTTCTACAGGCAATGAGGAAAGTGTATTATCATATGAACCTGTTCAACAAATGCAAATCAGTTACACTCGACCTGTTATCATCTTAGGACCCTTAAAGGATCGCATAAATGATGACCTTATTTCTGAATTTCCTGACAAATTTGGTAGCTGTGTTCCTCGTAAGTACTTATAAATTCTTTCTATGAGTAGTTTCATTTTTAATAATGCATGGTTAATGTAGATACAACACGACCTAAACGAGAATATGAAGTTGATGGAAGAGATTATCACTTTGTAGCATCCAGGGAGCAAATGGAAAAAGATATTCAAAACCATTTATTTATTGAAGCTGGGCAGTATAATGATAATTTGTATGGCACATCAGTAGCCTCTGTACGAGAAGTGGCAGAAAAAGTAAGTACAGAATCTCTTATATTATGACCTAGTTGATTTAAACAACAATAGAGTATGAAACTAAACTTATCAAAGTAGACAGTTTGTATTCATAATTTATGAATCATAAAATATGATATTTCTTATGGTAGATTTTCATATTCTATGGCACAACTGCAACCGCGTGAGGTATTAAACAATCAACATTCGCGCTTTTTAATTTTTTAAATGCGGCGTTCTGTGATTGGTTAACACCTGGTGTGGTCCTGCAGTCCTGTTCTAGGGTATTGAAATGCACCATAGTGTAGGTTTCCATGCTCTAGGAAAACGACTGTGACTGTGCGAGGTATCAAACAATCCACATTCGTGGCTTATAATTTTTAATCTGCGGCGTTCTGTGATTTGTTGACACCTATCGCAGTTGTGTCGTAGGAAACCTACCTTATGGTACTTTTCCATACTCTAGGGAGCATACAACTGAGACCACGCGAGGTATCAACAAATTAACAGTTGCTGTTTTTAATTTTTGAAAATGTCTCATGTTTATTGCTATCTATTTTATAATATTTACTCATACTTACAGGAATAAATAATTGAGTATGTTTTTGTAGGGCAAACACTGCATTTTAGATGTTAGTGGAAATGCCATCAGACGACTACAAGTAGCCCAATTACATCCCATTGCAATTTTCATCAAACCAAAATCGGTAGAATCGATTATGTAAGTACAAACTAAATGTCTATTCACTGTTGTGAAACTTGCCAAGTCTGTTGTCAAACTATTTTGCTTACAGGGAGATGAACAAAAGAATGACTGAAGAGCAGGCGAAAAAAACTTATGAACGTGCTCTAAAAATGGAACAAGAGTTCTGCGAATATTTTACAGGTTCGTTAAGATCATTGTTTTGTTTAATTAAACATTAATTTTTGTGTGTTTCAGCTGTAGTACAAGGTGATACACCAGAAGATATTTACAAAGAAGTGAAGCAAGTTATTAGGGAACAGTCTGGCCCGAGCATCTGGGTTCCAGCGAAAGAGCAACTGTGACGTTCAGCCCTGCCAGCGTGGACTCTACCGCCACGCTCACACCTGCACTGAATTTGCATCCGTGTTATACTTAGGTTGCGATGCGATATCTTATTACGTGCGGTGCCTCCTAACGTGTGCTTGTGACCAGCTCAGTTATTTCATAATGACAACCTATAGTGGCCCCAAGTAATCTCATTAGTGTCTGGTGATATTCAATAGCGTTACCGTGACAGCTTCATGTAAATGTGAAATCCCTTGGGCTCTTAAATTACAATCTGGTTTGGTCGCACTTGTGTTGTTTTTGAGATTATACATAAATTGTAGGTCCATGTAAACTCCTTTATACAATAATAGCAAATTGTTACTTGAATTTGGTAGGTTTATTGATGTTTCTTTGTAGTTTAGAACATTTAAAGTCCCTGCCAGTAAATCTTAAGAATTGTAAATACACAATAAGGATCTATCTATGTGTAGTTTAAAAAATCTGTTATTGTTATTCAAAATCAAGTTGTGACCTAACTTATTTGCGTTAATAAAAGAAATTTTATTAAAGCTTTGGTGTTTCTTTTATTACGGGTACTTTCATTCATGTTGATTGTAAATATTGATAAGGATAACTATGAAGTCTTAACGTGGTAATGAAAATATTCTAGGTAAGTGCATGAAGTGTTTCCCCATGAATATTCATGAATTTCTACATTATTTATTTTCTGAATGCTGTCTAGCCAACTGCTGTAGTCGACTAGGGTTCTCGGTGGTAAGTACTAAAAATAAACAGGTATATCAGATAAAAAGCACATAAAGTAAGAAAATTATAGCGTAGGTTTTACTGTCAGAATCGAAGCTTCTTCAATAAAACACTTTGAAATTTCTTTCGAAATTTACCTCACTTCTGTTCTCGTTGGGAAATTTCCAGAATACAATTTTACACTTACAAATTATCTGCGAAACTTCCCTCAAGCCTGATTTCCATCTGTGCATTTCCATGCTGCAACCTTTGATGCAGCATCAAAATGCATGCATTTTTCAGTTTACACTACTACGCATCATGCATCATTCCCTTTGAATTATTCATGGAATATTTCTAAATTTTTGGAATCAGATCGGAATGCGTGAAGGAAGTTTGGCACATAATTGACCATATCAGAAGTCCTTTCCTATAGTTGACTTATCGTATTGGTAACCGTGACGCGAGTCACTTCTATGATTTCTAGGATTCTTTTTAACGAGATGAAAGGGAATGAGGGATCGGATGTTTGCCACATATTATACCTTCATGGTGTATTCTGAGAATTTCCTAAGAAAATATGAAAGGACTTTCACCCCTTCAGATCTCTTCAGAATTTTCCCAGAATGTTATTTGGAGGGTGTACACTTGGAAACTATGCGGCAAACTTCGCTCATCCCTCTTCCCTGCTTCCTACCTGGTTGGAAAATGCTCAGAAATGGAATTTTTCTGAAACATTTCTCAATTTTTTTTGACCAGATGGGAGGGGATGAGGGACGTTTGGCACATATTTTCCAAGTCTTTAGCCTTCATATTACATTCTGGAAAATTCCTAAGGAAATCGGAGGGGGTGAGAAAATCATCCAAAAAAAGAAGAAAGAGTCTTTCCTCATTTTTTGGAAATTTTTCTTACCCCTTCCGTTTTCCTTAGGAAATTCCCAGAATGTAATATGAAGCCTAAAGACTTGGGAAATATGTGCTAAACATCCCTCATCCCCTCCCATCTAGTCAAAAAAAATTCAAGAAGTTTTCAGAAAAAATGCATCTCAAACTTTAGTCGCCAAGTGGTGAACAGTGGAGAGGGATGGGGGAAGTTTGAGGCATAGTTGCCCACTGTACACCCTCCAAATAACATTTTCCGAAAATCCTAATGAGTTCTGAAGGGGTGAAAACATGTCCAAAAAAAGAAGACTTTTTTGGAAAAATTTTTGACCCCTTCCGATTTCCTTAGGAAATTCCCAGAATGTTATATGAAGTCTAAACACTTGAAAAATATGTGCCAAACATCCCTCATCCCCTCCCGTCTAGTCAAAAAAAATTCAGGAAGTTTCTCAAACTTTACTCGCCACGTGGTGAACAGTCTGAAGGGATGAGAAATGTTTGGCACATATTTTGCAAGTGTACACCCTCCAAATAACATTCTGGGAAAATCCGAACCAGATCTGCAGTGGTGAAAAAAATGTCCAAAAAAAGAGCAAAGACTAGTACCTACCTATCTAGTCTTTCCTCATTTTTTGGTAAAATTTAGACCCCTTCCGATTTCCTTACGAAATTCCCAGAATGTTATATGAAGTTTATACACTTGAAAAATATGTGCCAAACATCCCTCATCCTCTCCCATCTAGTAAAAAAAATTTCAAGAAGTTTTCAGAAAAAATCCATTTCTCAAACTTTACTCGCCACCTGGTGAACAGTGGGAAGGGATGAGGGATGTTTGGCACATATTTTGCAAGTGTACACCTTCCAAATTGATTCTGGGAAAATCCGAACCAGATCTAAAGGGGTGAAAAAATTGTCCAAAAAAAGAGCATTTTTTGGAAATTTTTTTGACCCCTTCCGATTTCCTTACGAAATTCCCAGAATGTTATATGAAGTCTAAACACTTGAAAAATATGTGCCAAACAACCCTCATCCCCTCCCGTCTAGTCAAAAAAATTGAGGAAATCTTTCCTCATTTTTAAATTCAGGAAGTTTTCAGAAAAAATTCATCTCTCAAACTTTACTCGCCAAGTGGTGAACAGTGGAGAGGGATGGGGAAGTTTGAGGCATAGTTGCCAACTGTACACCCTCCAAATAACATTTTGCGAAAATCCTAACGAGATCTGAAGGGATGAAAAAAATGTCCAAAAAAAGAAGAAAAACTAGTCTTTCCTCATTTTTTTGAAATTTCTCTGACCCCTTCCGATTTGCTTAGGAAATTCCCAGAATGTAATATGAAGTCTAATCATTTGGGAAATATGTGCTAACCATCCCTCATCCCCTCCCATCTAGTCAAAAAAAATTCAGGAAGTTATCAGAAAAAATCCATTTCTGCAACTTTACTTGCCAAGTGGTCAGCAGTGGAGAGGGATGGGGGAAGTTTGAGTCATATTTCCCAACTGTACACTCTTCAAATAACATTCTGCGAAAATCCTAACGAAATCTGAAGGGGTGAAAAAAATGTCCAAAAAAAGAAGAAAGACTGTCTTTCCTCATTTTTTGGAAATTTTTCTGACCCCTTCCGATTTCCTTAGGAAATTTCCAGAATGTAATATGAAGTCTAAACACTTGGAAAATATGTGCCAAACATCCTTCATCACCTCACATCTAGTCAAACAAATTAAGGAAGTTTTCAGAAAAAATCCATTTCTCAAACTTTACTCGCTACGTGGTGAACAGTGGGAAGGGATGAGGGTTGTTTGACACATATTTTGCAAGTGTACACCCTCCAAATAACATTCTGGGAAAATCCGAACCAGATCTAAAGGGGTGAAAAAATGTCCAAAAAAAGAGAAAACACTATACCTAGTCTTTCCTCATTTTTTGGAAAAATTTTTGACCCCTTCCGATTTCCTTACGAAATTCCCATAATGTTATATGAAGTCTAAACACATGAAAAATATGTGCCAAACATCCCTCATCCCCTCCCGTCAAATCAAAAAAATTGAGGAAGTCTTTCCTCATTTTTTGTAAATTTTTCTGACCCCTTCCGATTTACTTAGGAAATTCCCAGAATGTAATATGAAGTCTAAACACTTGGGAAATATGTGCTAAACATCCCTCATCCCCTCCCATCTAGTCAAGAAAAATTCAGGAAGTTTTCAGAAAAAATTCATCTCTCAAACTTTACTCGCCAAGTGGTGAACAGTGGAGAGGGATGGGGGAAGTTTGAGGCATAGTTGCCAACTGTACACCCTCCAAATAACATTTTGCGAAAATCCTAACGAGATCTGAAGGGGTGAAAAAAATGGCAAAAAAAAGATGAAAGGCTATGCCTAGTCTTTCCTCATTTTTGGAAATTTATCTGACCCCTTCCGATTTCCTTACGAAATTCCCAGAATGTTATATGAAGTATAAACACTTGGGAAATATGTGCTAAACATCCCTCATCCCCTCCCATCTAGTCAAGAAACATTCAGGAAGTTTTCAGAATAAAAATCATCTCTCAAACTTTACTTGCCAAGTAGGGTTTGCAGTGGAGGGAGATGGGGGAAGTTTGAGTCATATTTTCCTATTTTCCAAGTGTACACCCTCCAAAAAACATTCTGGGAAAATCCTAACGAGATCTGAAGGGGTGAAAAATGTGTCCAAAAGATGAGGAAAGACTATGTCTTTCTTCTTTTTTTGGATGATTTTCTCACCCCCTCCGATTTCCTTAGGAAATTTCCAGAATGTAATATGAAGGCTAAAGACTTGGAAAATATGAAGAATATGAGAAAAAATCCATTTCTCAAACTTTACTCGCCACGTGGTGAACAGTGGGAAGGGATGAGAAATGTTTGGCACATATTTTGCAAGTGTACACCCTCCAAATAACATTCTAGGAAAATCCGAACCAGATCTGCAGTGGTGAAAAAAATGTCCAAAAAAAGAGCAAAGACTAGTAAGTACCTATCTAGTCTTTCCTCATTTTTTGGTAAAATTTAGACGCCTTCCGATTTCCTTACGAAATTCCCATAATGTTATATGAAGTCTAAACACATGAAAAATATGTGCCAAACATCCCTCATCCCCTCCCATCTGGTCAAAAAAAGTTGAGAAAGGCTTCTGAAAAAATCCATTTTTGAACGTTTTTAGATAACTATAAATGTTTCAATGGGGCTGGGAATTTTATTGCAAGAGCTAATTGAAATAGGTAAATAAGTTCAATGACTTTGGCCCTTTGTTTTGAATATTAATTCACCGGTTTTGATTACAAAACCATTTTATTAAATAAATATTTCATCTTGTCTAGTATGGTTGAAAAGCATTTTTCACGAACTTTCCAATGATGTACCTATCACAAGTAAGGTGTTGGCATTTAAGATTTTTAAGTTGATGTGACTACGGGTCAAGGAGAAGGTGGGTGCACCCCCTACGATACCGCTTTTTTAATAATAAAAAACTTTTGTTTAAGAATTCATAATTTTGCCTACCCATTTCTCCAGACTAGCGCTCGACAGGAGTTTAACATGCCCCGCCCCTGAAACCCCCTCAACTACAGCAAGCTGAATCTCACTGTACCAGAATTAAATAAAATCCTGACTACGAAGAATTGAACCTGGGTCGACCCAAGTAGATATTCACCCAAAAGACCACAACAGCTGCATAAAAGAAAAGAAAAACTTTGTGATAGCAGTTGTATATTTTGTAAACTATTTTCTATGCACTAGAATAAATTCTCTTATTTTTGTAATAAATTGTATCTTTACATGTTTAACAAATTAACAGTAAGAAAAACAAATAACTTGGTTTAGGCTTATTAGTTCTACACTAAATGACAAATGCTTATTCCATTATCAACTATTAACAATATTTAGTTAAAACAAAGATTAACATTTTTTTAAGAAATTTATGTTAGCACTAATTAATAATACATATGCCAGCTGTACTTTATAATACTTTTACTTGAATTTCTTTTTCTCTTTCTCTAGAGAAGCCGATGAAGAAAATTTAAGCTCGTGCAATATAGTATTAATATTAAAACTTATTGGAAGTACAATCACAAAAGTAATAAATAATGAAATGCTCCTCACACGGTGAATATTTCATAAATTAATATTCTAAATAAGATGAACGCTTGGATTGTGAACATTTTTAGTACGGAATGTGACCTCAAAAAAGGTTTTGTAATGCATTTAATTTCAACTTGATTGTGAAATTCTACCATAGCCATACACAGCTTCATAACTACAGTTTTAACAAATTGGCACAGCACAGCGTAGCACAAGTCTAATATTGCAATTTATCACTGAAATCTTGGGCACATTGGTCACTAATGATCAAAACAATACTTTTACGTTTGTGCTCCAGGTTGGAAGTATCGCAATCCATTTGTCTTAAAATTCAAAAATATATTAATACAAGCACATTGTAATATTTCCAAACAAAAAATACTTACTGACATATCATATTCAGTAATATAAGCAGGGATTTCAAGCTGATCCGGTGACATAACAGCATACAAATATTCTACTCCAGGCAAACTGTGCACTTTTTGTTTTATAGCTGGAGCCATAAAGGTTGTGAACCACCAAGTCATCATCTGCAATTCAATTCTGCGTTAGCACACATTCAAGAAATGTTTCATCTATTTGTTTATTTACCTTGGTCCAAAATGTTGGATGAATGATATAAAAGGCTTTTAAATTCTTCTTGTATTTGTAAGGCAAAACGTTATATACTTCTTTTAGCCATGAAAATGATGGGTAATTACTATGTGAAGTCAGTGTATGGAAGTATGCAATTACGTAGTCACCTTTTACAATAGGATCCAATAACAATATCAGGTACAACAGTGCCTAAAAATAAAAAAAAATAGTAGGTACCGTTATTATATTAAAATAACAAATCATCGATATTCTAATCCCCCATGCTATGGCTCATATCTGTCTAACCAACTTAAATATGATCTGGTTCCCCCTTAAGAAGATTTCAGAATATAGATAGACAACTAATTTTTACAGAATACAAAATATTTCTATTATTTGGGATTCAATTCATCTAACATCCAAACACAATTTTAAAATGAAATCAAGATATTTATATTTAGAAAAACAATTAATAATTTAATTACATTATAAAGTGACCTGACTACCTTGAATAATGTAATGAAATATTTTATGCAAGAAAAACTTAAGAAATGATGATTACATGGTGGAACAAAACATCCCAAGATGCTTGCATGTGCGTGCATCTACACGTAACTTCACATTAAATTATTTTTATGTATATTACCATTATTAATATTAATTGCCAGTGCACAAAAAGTTTGCTGTAATATAGCACCTAAAGTGCTGCAGATCAAAACAGTTCAAAAAATAATTCTATAATACTAGGTGTTTATTTTCTTATTTTTTATAACACCTACCTTATCAAGATTAAGTTTATTAAATGGAAACCATTTTCCAACAAAAACAACAACAGGTCTACCAAGCCGGTCAACTCCACTTTGGTAGAGGCATCCTATCCCTGATATTTCAGTAAGATCCTCAGCTTTTGCTCTCCGCAGAAGACGTTCATATCTGCAAGAAATGTAATAAAATAATATTAATTAGCTGTTATTTATATAAATATTTTTATATTTATATTCGTCACTAAAGACGAAAGTTGACGTTATGGAATATTTTCTCACTAGAAACGGAATTGGCGTTTTCAGTTGAGGTATCTTGACCGAAAAATGTACCTACTTATTTTCGTACGTGATCGTAGAAAAATTATTCATAATTACTGTCATGACTAACAATTTCGCAATTAGTTTTCAATAGTAGTGTAGACTTTGACCAAGAAACTATTGACAACTGCTAACATGAACTGCTCTTATTTTAAATTCAAAAACAGGATGTACTGAATAAAAAAACAATAAATACATTGGCAGGTTAACAAAAATTACCTAGACTATCGCATTCACCTGTCACGTGACAGACGTAGACCAATGAAAGTTACGCATTTGTCTCGTCACAGCCTATCAAATCACAATTACTTGAAAATTTTGACACGCGAATATTGCACTAGTGCTGATATTCGGTAATCACCCGCGATGGCGACTAGATGAAACACAATTCAATTAATGACAGTTATACAACAAATAAATTATAAATTATAATGAAGCGTACAATTAGTATATTAAATTTATATGGTTTATGCGATAGTCTGAACAAATATAACTCGAGCAAGGCATATTACTTAAAATTTTTCCTTTGCTGTCGCACGCGTGTTTGTTGCCCCTTGAAAACTGCCCTCTCGCTTCGCGATCGGGCAGTTTTCATGGAAACAACAAACACTTGTGCGACAGCGCGAAAAAATTTTCGGTAATATGCCTTGCACTTGTTATATTGTATATGACAATACTTTTAAATCAAAATATACACTGTTGATTGCGAAATTATTAGTCATGGGTAGGGGTGAGCGATATTCAAATTTGGATATCGATATTCGATATCGAAATTATATCGATATTTATCGATATATCGATATTTATCGATATATCGATATTAAAATTATATCGATATATCGATATTAAAATTATATCGATAAATGTCCATATATATCGATAAATATCGATAAGTATTCGAGTTCAGAAGCTTTTTGCATAATCAGAAATACTAAATCCGGACATTGCATTGCTATCCATTTTAAGAAAAAACGCAAAAATTGATCGTCTGAATTTGAAAGTCGCGCGGAGAAGGAATTGTGAGGATTAATGAATTAATCGATTTCCAAGCTAGCTGATGATATTAAAAGAATGACCTCATGTATTTCTTTAAACTATAGTAGATACATTTTTTTTGAGTTTATAATCAAACATAAAAGTCCGCTCAGAATAACTGACAGTGTTGCAACTAAAAAAAGTACGTGATTTTCATTTCAGACGCTCAATTTTTGTCTTTTTGTAAAACTAAAATTCAAAAGCAGTAGAGCGTCCGGATTCAGATTTCTTTCTCTACTAAGGGCCCATTTTACAATACTGGTGTAAACCTGGAACAAACTATTCCTCCGACAATTATCATGGTTACAATTGTTAGAAAAATTGTAACCATGGTAATTATCTGAGGAATACCTTATTCCAGGTTTATACTAGTATTATAAAATCGGCCCTAAGAACTTTTTAGCAGTTTAGCTGTAAAATAATTGGGGAAGAAAATAAAAGAACTTAAATATTTTTGCATTGAAATTCCTATGGTACGTAAACCAATTCTACACTAGGTATGTACCTTACTGTTATTTCAAAAATAGATAAAATTGTTAAACAGGAGGTACGAGTCAGCCAAAAATGTAGTTTCACATATTTTAACAATGTAATTATTATAAATAATGTGCTCACTGTGTAGGGGTGGGCGATATTCAAATTTGGATATCGATATTCGATATCGAAATTATATCGATATATCGATAAATATCGATATATCGATATTTATCGATATATCGCCCAGCGCTAGTCATGGGAGTACTAATTTAATGTTAACTATTTTTTCGTGATGGCAAGGCGACTTATTTATACATCGTTCAACTAGGAAAAAAACACTTATTCAGAATAAGCTAAAACATACATAGATATCCATTTAAAAATAAAAAGTTGAGTTGTCGACTATCTCCACTAAAATCTAGTAAGTAGGTTCATGGTAGATCCCGAAAATATTGTAACTACATCAAAACGTAGTATTTAATGACCTATTTCGATTGCTATATCAACCGTCGCAATTTGATCTCAATTAAATGGTCTGTAGCTCCGAGCGGATTTTGTTATCCATCGTGTATATAACATAATTAAAGATTACAACCAAGGCCCTGTTACAACCCATTTCGTTAATTTGTGCCCATTCTTGGAACTTTTCATTAACAATTTAATGTAATCTATAGCACATCAAACAAGAACAAAGGACTGTGTGGGTTTTTGGAAAAAAAAGATAAATCTAAAGAACACCCCCTAAATAACTGGAATCTAAATCACCCCCGCTTAAATTTGTGTTGATAATAGACATAATTACATATCTAGAACCGTCAAATCAGCGATTTTTAGTATATAAAGTGTGCTGTTAATAATTTATATGAAATAAAAAATTATCGTCAATGTTAGCAGCAATTTAAGATCATTTTTAAACAGAACGGAAAATGTCTCTGATAGGCAAACAGTATTAAGTACACTAATAATATTGTATATTATCCAACGAGCATGTAATGATGGCTATTATTAACGAGGGTTACAATTGAAATTTATGAAAGGAGCCGTAGGCGAGTTTCGTAATAACCCCAGCAAATGATAGGTAGACATTACATGTCAATAAAATGGTATACTATGTCCACCACTAGTATTGCAAAAAGTTCACAATTAAGCTACAAGACCTAAACTTTTGTGCATACTTCAATTATTATCAGAAACAAACTTAGGTTAGGCTATTAATTTATTTTAACGTTTAAAGGGCGTATTACTTACCACTTCATTATTCATTAGTGAACAATTCATACAACATAAATAATTAATAATTCTGGGCTCAAATACTTTTAGAGACTGAATTTAGAGTAACAGTAGCTTCATCCTTGAAAGTTTTTGTTTTTATTTTCAAGATATTTTCATACCCTGTAGCACCCTGTAGCTATACCTATTAATTTTCAATGTGTCAGTGCATATCAGTAAATACTTAAAAATATTAAAACAAAACTATCTGCTTTTATTTTATAGATATAAGCAAAGAACTAAAAGATAAATTTGGCAACATGAATACAAACAGTTCCTGGTAAATCTGTTTGCCACAAGTACATTGTTCACTGTTTCTATCATAGCATAGTTACCGAATGTATTTTCAGAGAACTTGACGAAGAAATTTTGAATTTCAAAATTAAAATTATGAGTAAATTGCACGCTATGAGTATTCGATGTAACACAAATCCGTATAAGGTACAAAGCGTTTTATGGAAAATGATACACATCATCCTTCAAAATTCAAAAGAATAAAGAACCTGCGTTCTTAAGTTTAGCCCCTTATAACTTGGTGAATTAACGATTAAAATTTTTTTAACATTTTCCCAGGTTACATTTACGGTCCCCTGTAACTACCCCAAAGGAAATGCGCCATTTCGAACTCACCCTGTATACACCTACAAATTTTGTTATTAACGACGAATTGAAGTACCGTGGATCTTGGACACAATAAATTACACTGTTAGAAGCACAAGTGCGCATTGCACCTTACGAACAATGACGTTTTACGACTTGTTGTATTATTCATTTTTACAAACAAAGCTAAATTGAAGTAAATTTAGCAGCTTCTACAATTATATTGTTGGCCGAGGATATCATAGAAGTTGTATATGAGAACCCAAATTCTCCCATTCTGTGTGTTTATATTTCTAAATAAAAAAATGTTTCTACCAGTTAGTAATCTAATAAAAATGTTATATTTAAGACTTTTCGTAACAATCATAAAGTTGTTCTGACATTTCTAAAGATTTTTTGTTTCAGTATTAAAGTTTTATTTTATCTTACAGTAGTAATACACTAATAAATTAATAAGGACGCTACAAGCAATATACTTTAAATTATGAAGTATATACTACCATAAAGCACTTAAAATAGTAATTATCATGTTTTAACATCTTCGCACACATTATAAAAACCCAATATTTGCTTCATTTAAAAAGAGAAATTAGATTAAATTAGGAAGTTTGTGTTAAATAGTCCTTGAAGAATAAGAAAAGTCTCCTTCATACCACGTATTAGCATTGCATAGTACCATAGTATTTTACATGCATCACAGCTGTGAATAATAATACATCGCTGATTCCTCTTTTGTAAGTAAATAAACAAAACATTTTTACATCTAAATAATATTTGAATAAAACGTAGGTAAAGAACTGTTTAATATTCAGTTAGTAACAAAAATATTCTGGCGTGTTCCGTTTAAAAAAGAACCTACCTATTATGCTATTAGTATTGCGAAGTATAAAATAATTTCAATTAAATTATAGCATGTTTTTTTATTCGACTTAGAAAAGTAAATGCAGTCGAATACCAAAACAACGTAGTTTTAGAAATTTAGTAGTAATAGGATACTCGAGGGAGTGGAGATATGCTCAGCTCTTTAATAGACTAAGGTTAAATATTACGTCAGGTGCAACAAGATATTTGAAAATCAATAACTATCATGCATTCTGGATCGTTTTGGATACAAGTTGTGGTTTTAATTTTAAGTTTAAATTAAGAATGCAACCTTGACAACTTTCTGGGACCTTTCACAACTTAAAATGATGTAAAGACATAAATGGATAAATCTAAATCAAAGTACGAAATAGTTTCTATAATTTTCTATAGGTTCCCGATAACACCCGTAACAGGAAGAGAATAGACGTTGTTGGGCTTTGTCAATTTTATTGTCGTATCTTTAGATAACAAAATAACAACAATACACGTCTCTGGGTTTTCTTTCGTTATCGCAAGCTATACAGAGCCCTCTCTTCTGCTTCAGAACCATTTCCTTTTATCACAATTACTACGACACATTTACAGTGATTCCGTTTTACACATATAGTAGTATATAGAGGAAATTGACGGATATTTTTTAAATTCAAATACAAAACCTTGAAATATTTTAATAAACAAATCAAATGCGTGCTTGATAAGAATGAAATTTTTTTCGCAAATTTATTTGTACTTACCCATAATTTAAGCCAATCTCGTTAAGATATACAAAGATAGATGTTGGCTCCGGGTAAATATGGAAACCATTACAATTACTTTAAGACAATCGAAAAATGTGATTTACTTTACTTCAACCAAACAATATTTCCAAAAAAAAACGTAGAACCATTAAACGTCTAGTTTATCAATCACATAATGTTTATTTACCTACAGGCGATGCGTGGATAGATGCAATCAATAATTTCCTTTCCACTAAATTAAAAAGCAATTTAATGATGTTGGATTTCAAAACCAGATACCCTCATTAATGCTTATGGTTTTTCCATAGCTGATCTAATATTTCTATTGGATAGTTAGATTTTAGTTTTATTTGGTGTACATATTTACTATAATACTTCTAAATAATTTTCACACCGAAAATTCGGAATTTTCTTCCATAAACATGGATGTTATATTTTTTAAGTTTAAAAACACGAGTTTAGAACTGCTGGCACGCTGAATGGAGATATGTTCTATAAAATGCTTCTGATAGAAACTACAGCCCCTAAATGGGGCACACGAAATTTAAATTAAATTTTAATTAATATCTTAAGATACCCTTTAGTAAAGAGTAGGTAATGAAATTTGGCATGTGGTTTAGTCTATTATGTGCTACTATCTACGTTTTTATACATTATTTTAATAATCGTTACTTTAAGCACATAACACCAATCTACGTAAAAGAATTACACAAAATATTACTTCTTATTTTTCTGCGACTACAACTTCTCCGAAAAACTTGCTTTTGCCATTTTTCTATTCACAATATATATGTTTTTAAAGTTCCAGGCCAGGGTCTGGGTATTATTATATTTCTATGTATTATTAACTTTAAATGTTGAAAACGTAAAGGTAATGAATAGTACCTACCATATCAACTAATGAGTAAGCGTAGTAGTTATTCGAGTTACTAAAGAATAATGGGTGTGTCCAATTAAGAACAGACTTATCATGCAAATAAAAACTATCAACTGTGATTATTATTAAGCTGTGTTATTAGTTAGTAGTTCGTGGTTCTTCTTTAGCTCTATACGTTTCATCACGTTACAACCGAACTTAATAAATTACTGTGACATACAATTTGTTTTTGGTAGAATGGATAATAGTACAAAAAAAATAAAGTCTAAAAATACCCATACTATTTTTATCCCAGAAATATTATGGACACAAAAACAATGAATTAAACTGATCCAGTCCCGCCAGTTTTGGACAATAAATAATGTAAAAGTGTGTATACCCTCCTTCAAGGTACTACACCCCATTAAAATGCGCCACCTCTTTTTAACGCCCTTAATAACAGCTTACTTTTTTTAGTTTCCTCTATTGAACCTTAAAAATGCATTCAAAAACTATACTAATTTGTTGCACATATTTTATACAAAACAAGCTAACAAAGAACACGAAAGCTACAATACAATTACAATAGTCACAACAACCAGTTGCTTCGTAATATAAAATAATTAAGGATGACTGGATAACGAATTATTTATAAATTTTCTGCGTACACGGATACAACGATTATGGGTAAGAAGAAAAATTTCTCGTGGTAATTAATGTGGGTGGCTTTGAATTTCAATTAGTTTTAATTATTATTAAGGTTTGTAAATTAAATATGAAATTTAAAATTCCAAAATACAGACAAATTTATGCAAGTGAAGGGTAGTTTCCAAGACTTTTTCTTTGTTCACTTACTCAGCAGAATAATAAATTATTAGCCTTATCATAAATAGTTATAAATGTTTTATTATTAGGTACAGTATTACTCCTCCAGCAAAGTGAATTATTAGCACAGGGTGCGTGTGTTCTTGTTTGTAAATAGAAAAATCGATGTTCTACTTTGCAATGATTGCATAAATACTCACCGTTCAAAGACAAATATAATTTAAATATTCAAATAATCAATGGATCGAGACGACAACACATATTCATTGTATGTTTCTGTTATGCTTTAACATGACACAGTATATCTAATTATAATATTTTATTTTTGCTTAAAGTTGGTGGTCTAATTTTTTTAAAAATAGTTCAGAGACTCATACCTATCTTGATCAAATTCTCCAGATAATCCGAAAAATTTTGTTAAAGTACTAAACAAAGCGGGTTGTTCGATATCTACAGCCATAACTATTAGTTAACACATCACATGAAGTAATAATAAGTTTGTCTGTAAAACTCGAGTTTGCCACTAATTCATCTGTAACACCGCGAAACGCTTTCACCACGATCAAGCTGCAAATGCTACCGCATGTGGTTACTGATGTTAACTACGCTGCTTCTGTTTTTAGTTGATCAACTTCGAAAATGTAAATGCGCAACTCCAACGCAACAATCTCGTGGAAAGTAATTATTTGGTAAAAAAAATTTGTACAACTAGATTTTTTGTGTAATAACCATTTAAAAGTAAACAAAAATATATGTTATTAGTTGAAAACAATTAAGATACGCTAATAACATGTAATTACAAAGCAGCAAAATCTTAATCCCACACGCTCCTGTTTTAGAACAAATTTTAAGCAAATGTTTGTTTTGTACTTAAAATTATCATGTCGTGCTACTATACCTAATTGGGCAGAAATTTTACAGAACGTTTAGTACCTACCCGTTCTAAACCAAACATGGTATAGTACATAAACATAGTAAGCATATAAGTTTGTTCGACACAAACATAACAAGAAATTATATTCTGAAATTAGAAAAATTCTATAGAAAAATTTAATAAAATACATCGCAAATTAAAACAATAGTATAATGATGTCACTCAAGTATTAAAACCACAATCCGTCATAAAAAATAATGACGTCTTTTCTATACAAACAAGTCACTGTTAATTAAGAAATAAATAAACTCATGCATTGTTATCCTCATATGACAATATTTGAGTACACATCAAGAACCTGAATAATCTCAGTAAGTGTAATAGAGTAAGTACAGTTTTTGATTGTACCAATAACAAAGGTTTTATAAAAACAAGGTTCTTTACACCCGTAGTTACAAGTCTTCAGTGAGATTAAAACAAGATTGAATGTTTTTAATTATTTACAATTACAATCATTGCTGTAATTATTGTGTATTATTGTGCCAGATACCTTAATATAAAATAATATTCTGGTAGATTTACGACTGATATGTCTTCTAATCTTAACTTTATAACATTTCGCAATGGAAGTGATAATTTACAACAAAAATTACCGTTTAAACAATGAATTAATACCAAAAAGAGAGAGAGGCCAAAATTCAGGGACGCTAGCTCAAATGAGCATGTACATGCTGTCCATGACAATGTGTGTAACAAAGGTTTTGAAAATATGATCTTTAATTTATTATAGGGTTGCATTAGAAACCTAAGTTACCGCAAACATTTATAATTTTGTTACCCGCCTTACCCTACACGGATACCAGGTGAATGAAATTATTTAACCATCTGAATCAGTGTTTTTCAAACACTTTAACGTGTGCATAGCCAGAATTTGTTCCAGCAAGAGTTAAGGCCGCTACCTTAATACTTGGCTGCACAGTTTTAGTTGTTAAGAGAAGTCTCAAGACTTCAAAAGCATCCACATGTAGCGTGTTCAGTTCATACTTTTTCTCATTTTTGAAGCTCCGTGGCAGTGGGATCATGTCAAATAATCACAGTGACGATCTTTTAGTAGCGATTTCTTTAGCCTTAGCTTTAAGAAAGAAAAGTAAACCTAGATCAAAATGGGCAAAATCGTGGCTTTTAAAGAGGGCTCGACTCTCGCACATAAATTTGTTAAATGAAATAAGGTTTGAACCCGAAGACTGGAATAATTCTGCACACTTGATTTTCCATAAACATGTATATTGTCTGTATAGTGATAGAAATTATCTAGAATAACCTCAAATCTGCCATTATTAATGCAAAAACGGAAAACGAAACTAATCTCCCATTGTCTTGGCTAGACCTGAAGACTTTTGTTCGTCCACACGTTCCGTCTTGCTCGCAGACCGGTAGGCTCGCGCGCAAAATTTCAAGCAAACCCTGAATTCCTTCGAGCCGCACCACTGGACTGTACACGCACGAAAAGTCTTAAGACTTGCTATCCACACGTACCGTCTTACCTTGAGACTTAGAACTGTGCAGGCAAGTATTAAGGTAAGACGGAGCGGAGCGTCTGTAGCGGCCTTTACGTAGAGGTTACCACGACTTTCTTTGCATCCGATTATCATGGGTTCACACCCGGTTCAGGATTTTGATATGTGTGCTTGCCGCTTGATGCAACTTGCATAGTTGATTGATTTATATTCGGGCGCTACAACGTTCTGCTAAGATTCCTTACCCTGTTTCATTTTTATATGGCCCAATACCGCCCCTTCTCCTTTCCGATGTCTTCTCTTTTTGTTCATTATCCAATCCTGGATATTAGTGCTATTTTTCTTAGAGCATCCTTTTTTGGTGTCTAAATTGTTTCTTACGTGTTTATGTTTTTTGTCATACTTCCACGAGGGGTCAGTCATGTGACTTCTGCACGTTAGCAACCTGGCTACCTCGGTGGGTAAATACAAATGCAAATACAATGCATTTTTCGATTACCGCTTCCAACAATCCAAAAATGCAGATCACGTGATGACCGGTCCCGCGATTACCATAGATATTGCGCTTACCCACCGAGATAGATCATGTGATGAGCGATCCTTATGACACTCTATACTCGCCGTTCGCTCTCAAACGTGAACATAGGAAATTAAAATTGTATTTTTTGTAGATTCTTGCTCGCCAATGTAATATATCCACTAGATATTGGTGCCTTGAATTAGCTATTCTTGATAATTCGAACATAGCGGGATTATACTTTAAATTTGATCAATTAACAGTCTTTAATAAGTGTAAATTAAAAATATTATATTCGTGAGTTGTGTGGTTAAAGATCACAGCCAACAAATTGGTATTACGGCTGATCCAAAGCTGCAAACTTTTTGTTTCTTCAAATTAATTTACTAATAATTTAGGTAGGTATCTAATAACAAATACCGTAATACATAATCGAGTTTAACTACTTATAAATTCCAGGCTAACTTGTTGAAATTACAAAAGTATAATATTATTATTAGGGGCTTGAACGGAGTGTACTAGGTACTTGTTTGATGTATTTTTATGTGGCAACAAGTTTCTTCAGTTAGAACATTTGCAAAGGTCTACAAATGGGAACAAAAGTATATCATGAGTCATGACCTCCCATATGGAACTGACTTACATAAAAGGTAATAAGTGGAAGAAGCATAACGCTAAAAGACAAGAGAGCTTGTACGCAAAATTTTAAAATAGTAGTGTAATTTATTGACATTCTCAAGCGTCACTTTGTTGAAATCCATGATTATATAAATAATAAATATTAAATAAAATATCGATTTCAACGGGAAATAATAAGATTTATTCGCTTTATACGTATTTCGGCATCATTGTGCCATTGTCAAAAGCTTTTGACAATGGCACAATGATGCCGAAATACGTATAAAGCGAATAAATCTTATTATTTCCCGTTGAAATCGATATTTTATTTAATATTTATTATTTATATAGTAGTGTAATGATTGCGATGGTTATTTTGATAAACGTGTGGTTAGCACACCTTCAATTAAGGAAGCTTTGGGGCGTCTTTGGACAACATACTTGTACGAACAATTTTTTACATATTTTTATGTTCAGAATGCGTCATACCGCGTGGCGCATTTAAGACGATCCACCCTTAACAGCTTGAAAACGGATTGTGGATGTGGCATCCGGTTTTCACCACACGTTGTAACATCCAGGGGGGGGCACGTTTTACAAATACTTTTGTTTTTCAATTCACCCACTTTACCCCCACCACCCGCAACTTTGAAATCTTGAATGACAATATACTGCTATTCTAAAGTTATGCTGAAAAATGCTATTCATTTGATATTTGAATAAACCGTTTTAAAGTTATGAAGAATAATGTAAATGCTAAATTGAAAAATACTAATAATGGGCGGGAGTTGGATTTGTTTTAAAAAAAATATTTCTTAAACCGTCAAAATCATTCAAAGAAAAAGCAAAACACACGAAAATATTTTTGGAATAAGTTCATACAATGGTAAAAGAAAACGAATCAAATAAATAAAACGTAATATTCAAAATTAGTGTCTGTGAAGTTATTTCATGAAATTCGAGTAATAAGTTCGTATTATTTTTCGAAATACAAAATAGTCTCTAGACCAAGACAAACAATATCCTATTAACAAAGCAACAAAACAAAGTAATCTCAAACTCGCAGCACAGCACTACCTACCACTGTATAGAATGTACGATCTATATTCTATACATTCTATACTATGATAAAAACTTTGTGTTTAGTTTGAAATACATGTAGTCGTTTTATGCAACATTGCTTTAAACTTCTAGAGCGCTTTCATATTGAAAACAATGCATTCAATTTTAGTTTCAATGAACATAAAGAATGCATACTGATCTAATACAGCAGGATTGGATATATTTTTTTACATTGTAAACAATAGGGCCTATTAAAACTCTTTTTCATAACCTAGTTCGAGATAGACTTTCTGCACCAAATCTTCTTGACTTATTTATCTGTAGTACCTGCTGGAAACCGTTATATAATATCCGCGCGTTCTTAAAATGTTCTAGTTAACGATTACTGATAGTCCATAGAATGAAAAAATTGGTCATTACTCATTAAACTGTGCGCCTGTTTCCAAAACGCCGGGCACCAAACGCAGTTTAATATTCCTCTCGAAATAATACTGATTAGAAAAATTATCTTCACTAATTTCAGAATTATTCTCAATCAAAGATTTCGATTCTATTTTTTCATGCTTTTACCAGTTCTATACTGTTGAGCAAGCTGGTGTTAATGTTGTTGATTTTTTTCTTATAGCAGGTATCTTGCTTATTTTTAATTTTTGATCTCAGATTTAGTGACACATGTTTATTTTATGCAATGTAGACATAATTATCGAAAACGGTGCATCCTAATTAAAAATTTAAACCATTTAAGGTCCAGTGGTACAATCATGAGTTAAACCACAGTTAAGGGCTAATCTAAGTCAAACGAATTGTTACAAGAATCGTATCCATGACAATTGACCGTTTGCACTTAGGTTAACCCTTATACAACTGGACCTTAATGTCCGGTTTCTGGAAATAAATTTATGAAAATCAACAATTTAAAGGTTATAAAAACATAAACAGATACCGCTGCAGGCGGCCGTTAAAAGCTCTCGCTTTACATAAACCATAACTGACTTTTTCAATTGGAAAAAAATATTGAACGGTGGCAAATATATACTTAATGCACTAATTTTAATCTGTCTCTTTTTTCCCTTCCCCTATACAAAACATAGTAAAAATATGGTTCTGTCAGCTCTATGTATTTTTCATTATTTAGAAACGCACCATACAGGGCGTTCTTAGAAAGTATGGGACCCTCCCCACTGTGGGATATCACTTTTTATATTACACCCTCTGGTTTAAGGATTTAGCCCGATATTACATCTGAACTTGATTATTATTTTATTACAGTTGTATAAACTTAGGTTATTGCAGTAATTACAGAGTAATGCCAGAAATAAGTAATAAATTTAAATTTGTTTTCAATTAAAAATAATGAGATTATTCGTACTGCTTCACATTGTAGGCAACGAACTTTAATATTATGTGTTTGTGTTTTAAACTAGTTTTTCTCGCGTCATGAAATTTAAAAATGACCCTTAACCACCCCACAATAATCTACTTTTTTAACCTGTTTTTGTTTACACCCTGTAAACTGCTTACTCTTATAATAAATATCTTATTAATAAAGTTCTAAAAACGCGAAAATAGACAATGAAATTAAACTATAAGGGAAAAGCTAGACAACAATATTAAAGAAACCACTTAAAGAGTGTTGAATTCAGGCGGGTGACCGGGGATCAAATTTTCCCGGTGGTACCAAATCCCCCCTCTCGCCAGCGGTATCAATAATACTTTAATGCCAATTTTGATCACTACGGCGGCGCGGCGTTAAAATTTTAAAATTATTATTTTTTAATAAGTAGTAGGCGCTTTGGTAACGTTTGTATGCACTATTTTTTTCTAATCCAATTTTCCTCCAATTTCTATACTACCTACATACCTATACTATTGTATTTAACTTTCACCAAAATCTTTATTTTCAAGATTTATACATCGACTACTCGGACTACTTTATAGTTTATAGTATGTACAAGTGCTATAAAGTGGCATTTTGGTAACGCGATATTAATGACCATATTAACTACATCTTTTGTGCACGATTGTAAATAAAAGCATTATTAATTTGCATGAAATGAAAACAAATCCAAAAAAACTATAATCTACAGCAATGAGGTTTTCTCTTTTCAGCAAGGTTGGAAAACATTTTCAATAATTTTAATATTAAATTCAATAATTATACTAAGTAATTTTTACTTGTCCACCTTTGTGTGTACTCCCAGAAATGTTATTGGGAGGAGGGGGGGGGGTTACAATTAAAACTGCCAATATCCTGTAGTTTCCAAACTTTTCTAAATATTATTGAATATTACTAATATTAGATATTACTAATGATTCATTCGGCGGCGGGCTGTTTTAGCAATGGGAATCAATAATTTTATTTTCAAGTTATAGGATCTGATCAGATGCCTGTTCGTCCATTTTCTTGTGCCCCAAATCTTAAAGTTAAGCAAGTTTAAGCTTATTTATCATTAGAGATGTAGATAATAGCATAAAAATAAAACATTTTTTTTAAGTAAGGTAGAAACAAACAGTAGGCTTGAGCAATTGCCATGTTTACTTCTATTCTTTTCAGTGGTCCTAACCGTGTCCTAACAAATGGTATGAGAACATTGAGAACAATCATAATGATGAGATGATATGCAATTGTGGGAAACAATTAAATAGTCTCAAGGCAACTCAAAGTTCCTAATAATAAAGATTTGCAGACGGCCAATATCACTAAAGACAAACAATTGGAAATTATTTATATTGATTTGTAATAAATAGCAATTATGTATGTACCTACTCATGTACTGATAGTTGTGGTTATTGAAATAAAGTAAAGTTCAAGTGTGATGAGCTAAATAAATCCATAAAGTATTGTATAGAATACAGGGTGTTATGTGATGTAACATCAATTTCTTAATTATTACTATTAGTGATTCTAGGGCATAAATACGTCATATTAACCTGTTACTTTTTTATTCTTCGTTGAAGAACTAGAGGACCCTTAAAGTCGACCATCGAAAAAGTTCCCAGTAATTTAATTTAAAATCATGTATCGAAATTGCATGTTTTTTAAATTGTCAAAGTTGAAAAAATTAGTGACATCTCAAACAGTGTCTTACAATTGTAACTTAACTAAGGTTCATTTAACTTTAGTAAGACTTAAATTGTACACCTTCCAAGACTAACTATGCAGATATGCATTTGATTTCTGGTGAAGTTCATGCAAATTCGTTGCGAGTTCACAGACTTTAAGCTTTGTTTTTGATTGTAATAAATGGGTAGTTTGTTTAAGTTCCGTACCCCTTTACCAAATTTTCTTTGTGCTACTGTATCCTAACTTCAAATTTTACTTAACCTTATCAATTACGCTACATTGTAACTTGATTTTCTGTTTTGTTGCATACTGCATTGATTAACTTAAAACGTTTAAAACAAAAAAGGAGTGGGCGAATATGAGTTCCTCTATGTCCCACAATAACCAATTAAGAGATTGCTGTTACATTACATAACAGCCTGTATAATCCCTATGATTTTAGAGTTGGTTTTAAATGATGTGGAATTTTAATACACGTATAAATTATATTTCACTTCTAAAATATTAACCCACGCCGGAATGTCCTCGCGCCCAAAGTCTTTGCGACCAAGTGTCTCGCGCCCTAATGTCCCCATGGCTGGACAGAAGCAGCGTCAAAATGTCCTAGACCGACTCTAACCATATGGACAGCTGTCAAGATAGCTTGCAAACTAAACTAAAATTTAAATAAACATCCAATTCTAGCTGCAAGTCAGATCTTTCAAAAGAAGATATAATTAATAAGAATTTACTTGAAGGCTACCCTAGTAATTATATTTAGATTTTCTTTGTGTAGAAATGAGTTTACTGTATAATCTACAAAAATCTCATTAGTAATTTCAAGTTAAAACCAACGCCTACCATTTCCTTAATTTTAAGTGCTTAATGTTCAGTTACTGTGCAGTATTTATGAATAATTGATGTAGTTAACTACCAAATGAAAAATTAAAAAAAATAGATACTGTGTGGAATGTAATTGACCCTAGATTTTTATTTGCTATTAAAAGTTAAATTTTAAAGATTTATTTATGATTAAAGTCGCCAGAAGTTGCATTTTCATATTTCAGCTAATTTCTATTTAAAAATATCTCAATGCTTTGTGGTTTTCCACAATATAATTATAAGTTAAGGGCATGGGGGCAAAGTCGGACTTCCTTGTTAGATACTTTTCGTAGAGCCGATTATTAATTTTAATCTACACATCACAAGCTAATGTTTTATTAAAAATTAACCCCCAGGTTTAATTGATTCAACAATCAGGATGATATTCTAACATCAGATTTTTACCTTTTTAGTAACTCTTTTTTAATTTTGAAAATGGGAAAATACGAGTATTACTTTTTAAATTTAAATAACACTGGTAACTGATAACCCTACAGATTGTCAAAGAATCCTAAATAAATCTTCAGCAAAGTATAAGTTAAACTCAAAGTGTAACTGCAGTTTAGATGAACATTATAAGTATTTTACATTTAATTACCTTTCCTGATGTTGAATTTCTCTGACCATAATATCTGCCAAAGGATCATTTAAGGGTCGCTCCCCCAAGAGGCGCTGCTGATCTAAATCACCCTGCATTTGACTAAATGCGTGATCACCCACTGTTACTGAAGAGTCCAAATGTGATGATAAATCTATTGATTCTTCATCAGCTGTAATTAATAAAAAAACAACTATTAGTATTTAGTTATATTCTGACCTTGTGAAATATTTCAAAGAACTTGCGAAATTATTAAAAAGGGTTTGAAATTTTTCTTGTACAGAATACTTATCATAATGTGTATAAACTGCATTAATGAATGATACATAGATTTTAAACTGCTAAATTACATACATGAGAATTCATATGATTCATTAATCATGGTGATGCTAGCTGTTTTTCTTTCTTTTATTTAAATAAATTAACAAACTATTATATTCACTACACTTATAATTTTAAACTGAAAACACAAATAAGTAATTCAAGAAATAGAAACATTCAGAAGTGACACTTAAGTCATGGTTACACTACGTAATTACTACTAAAAATTAACCATTTTTTAGTAAAAAAAACATTATCTATACAAAGAGATAAGTGATGTTTGAAGAGATTTAGGAAAAGTACAAAGAACACTGGTTGGTAACCAAGATAGATAGCAGTTGGCAATGTTAGTAAGACAGTAAAAAAATGAAAGAATAATGGATAATTAATTATCTTAGCTCTAGAACTGGAAATGGGATATAATGGCATCATATACTCATAATAACAAATTAATAACAGTAACAGCCAGGCAAACTATACAAGGGTCATAGAAAAAGTTTTGGTTAGTTACGTTAAGTTGATCTCATAATAGTTTTTGCTTTTACAGTTGATGCGAGTTTCCATTATAGTACCTAAAAGTACTTAAAGAGGATAAAAATCGAATTGTGCATTATGAAAATATCAGATCAATGGATTAACATCTGAAGTATAAATATTTGATCAAATTTCAGTAACACTTTTTTTATTTTTTCTATTCCATATTGTAGGTATTAGTTCAAATTTGTAGAAACAATTCCTCATTTTTGTAAGTAGAAAAATATTACAACATTGTACAAATGATAAAACTATCTGAATATGGTTCTAGCAATTCTAGATTATGCCAGACCCACCCTGTATCAGCAAGTATATAGGAATATTTTTATGATAGAATGGGTCAGATACGGTGTTGACAAAAAATAAAGGTTGGAGTATAGATTGAAATTGATCGTGCTTTTGATAAAATGAAAAAAATTTTGTTTTCAACTAACAATATGGGTATGTACTGCTGTACAATATTATATTTTATGTGCCTTTCATATGGGGTCAAATGGCAGACACTGGCTCAAACATTTTAACTGACAGAATACAAAACATTAAATTGAAATACCTACATCAAACAACAAAGATTAAAAAACATCAAAGAACGTTTATTCAAGATCGTTGAATCCCTCTAATAAACTGGCTATCCACAACAGTTAGGCACTCTGGAGTTAGTGCCAAGGGATCAGACATAATAGGATATGAAAAGCGGACTGACCAACCACAAGACGAGGTCAATTGTGTATGATTGTTAAAGCCCACCTACAGTAGTGATTACAACGGCACAAAATTTACTGTAAATGAGCCTCTTACCAACTATTAAAAAGCAGTGCTTGGATTGACGCAGTCAAAACATTAAGTTCTTATATAAAATATATCAAATATTCAACTTTATTATTCTGCATCGTGTTGAAGAATTTAATTAAATGGTGAAATCCTTGTTCCAAGCAATAGTTTCAAAAGTAAATTTGCAGTAAAAGGAATTATCAATAACAAACATGAATAGCAAACCAATTTTATGAATAAAGATTCTGTCAAATTTTGTTGAAAGGAAATATTATATAGTTGTCATAGATGAAATGTTAATGTTAAATACCCACTAGAACAAGACAATTTATCATGTTAGTATTAGTTAACAAATCAAGTAGTAAATTTTATATTTCCAATACCCCTTGAATTACATCTTTAGGGATCCTTTAAATATCTTATTATTAGCAAATATATAACAGCTTAGTAATTTAACAGCCCTTACAACTAACTCATTAGCAACTTAAGTACTTTAAATGTATGAAAGTGCTACCATCAACTTGTCATAATTAATTAGAAACTGATCCTAGTGACAAGCCTACACAGGGAGTAGAATTGGATTAGGCTCCATAAGGATTTCAATGCAAATATCTTTATCTTCATTTATTTTCTCCTGTAATTATTTTAAATCTAAACTGTTCAGAAGTTTTTTTTAGATAAAGAAATACTTATATGGGAGGTTCTGTATTCTAGTTCTATAAAAAGAAATTTTTTTCCAAAAATTGAGCGTCTGAATTTGAATATCATGCGCTTTATTTAAAAAACTTTCTACGAGATAGATGAATTAAAGGATTTCTAACACATTTTGCAAATGTAATTGATGATATTAAAAGAATTGTCACATGTGTTAGTGTGAATTAGGTACCTATACATTTATTTACAGTTTATACCCAAACATAAAAGTCTGTTGCGTGATTTTCAAATTCAGACGTTCAATTTTTGTAATTTGTTTCTTTCTGTAAAACTAAAATACAAAACCAATAGAAAGTTCCGATTCATGAAAAAAACTTTAGAACAGTTTAGCTCTAAAAATTAGGGGCGAATATACACGATCATAAATTTTTTTGCACTGCAATCCCTATGGTGGGTAATCCTCACCTAATGTAATACACATGGAATTTTTATTTAACAATAACGTACAATAATCAAAGGACATATTTTTCAGTTTGTAGGATATTAACTTGATAAGCATTTAAATTTAAAAACAATCCTGCAAACAAAAAAGATTTATTTATTTATTTATTAAAAAAAAAGCTTGCGCTGCTTGAAGCTAGATCGTCCACGGACTTTCGTAGCAAAGTTCTAGCGCCTGCAATTGGACACCTATGTCCTACGGACCCGTGATATTACTTTGTCTTACTCATAGTTTTATGATAGTCCTCTGTCGTTTTAAGTTTGCCGTGAGGCAAGTGAATTTTCAGGCTACAGTCAAAAAAAATTAGTTCGGCCTCACCCAATTCACCGACTACGCATCGTCACTGCACCAAATTCTGCCTACCACTTAACATAACTTAGAAAAAAATAACATAACATTGTAATAAAATGTTTCACCGCAAAATAATGTATGTAATGTTTCATTTTTAACAGAGTATACATTCAACAGATTTGTATTTTTTTCTGTAGACCTATAGTTTGCAGTTCAAATAAACAATACTACAGACTACATACAAAATAGAACCAACTAAACTAGATATAAATTAATTGTAATAGTAAAACAAAATGTTTGTAGGATTATAAAAAAGAACAGAAACGCAATTATGTAATACTAACATATAAGATGTAAACACATACTAACTATTTTAGAAACTCTGTGCATACAGCATACAGCATATTACATCTTATTGCATTAAAAATAAAAGTACTTACGGTGCAAGGTATGTTGTGGATTGTCAATAATGCGAATTTGTCGATCAGGTATTAAAGGTTCACCATCAGGTCCACCAATATCAATAGGAAGTTGCCAACGTGCAGCGTCTTCTTCAAGTTTAGAGCGTGGAAAATATAAAGGCAGTAATATTTCATAAATTCCTAAATCTGAACTTCCCACAGCAAATACCACTGTGTCAAGTGAACTTCCATGTTGTTCAAGAAACCTTCTGACAGTGCCTGCAAAAATATTATATATTTGTATGAATGTAACAAGAGAGCTAGTACCTACTAACAGTCATCACATAATAAAATTTATGTTGATCAACTTAAACAAAACAGTTTACAGCACATGACGTTATGCAGGTGCAGTAATAGGATTAATTTATAACTGATCCAGTGGCGTAACTACGGGGTCGCAAATAGGGGTGGGCGATATTCAAATTTGGATATCGATATTCGATATCGAAATTATATCGATATATATCGATATATCGATATATCGATATTTATCGATATATCGATATATCGACATATCGATATATCGACATATCGATATATCGATATTAAAATTATATCGATATATCGATATTAAAATTATATCGATATATCGATATTTATCGATATATATCGATAAATATCGATAAGTATTCGAGTTCAGAAGCTTTTTGCATAATCAGAAATACTAAATCCGGACATTGCATTGCTATCCATTTTAAGAAAAAACGCAAAATTTGATCGTCTGAATTTGAAAGTCGCGCGGAGAAGGAATTGTTGTGAGGATTGATGAATTAATTAATCGATTTCCAAGCTAGCTGATGATATTAAAAGAATGACCTCATGTATTTCTTTAAACTATAGTAGATACATTTTTTTTTGAGTTTATAATCAAACATAAAAGTCCGCTCAGCATAACTGACAGTGTTGCAACTAAAAAAAGTACGTGATTTTCATTTCAGACGCTCAATTTTTGTCTTTTTCTAAAACTAAAATTCAAAAGCAGTAGAACGTCCGGATTCAGATTTCTTTCTCTACTAAGGGCCCATTTTACAATACTGGTATAAACCTGGAACAAACTATTCCTCCGACAATTGTCATGGTTACAATTGTTAGAAAAATTGTAACCATGGTAATTATCTGAGGAATAGCTTATTCCAGGTTTATACTAGTATTATAAAATCGGCCCTAAGAACTTTTTAGCAGTTTAGCTGTAAAATAATTGGGGAAGAAAATAAAAGAACTTAAATATTTTTGCATTGAAATTCCTATGGTACGTAAACCAATTCTACACTAGGTATGTACCTTACCGTTATTTCAAAAATAGATAAAATTGTTAAACAGGAGGTACGAGTCAGCCAAAAATGTAGTTTTACATATTTTAACAATGTAATTATTATAAATAATGTGCTCACTGTGTAGGGGTGGGCGATATTCAAATTTGGATATCGATATTCGATATCGAAATTATATCGATATGTCGATAAATATCGATATATCGATATGTCGATATATCGATAAATATCGATATATCGATATTCCGATATATCGACATATCGATATATCGATATTTATCGATATATCGATATATCGACATATCGATATATCGATATATCGATATTCGATATATCGATATTCGATATATCGGTATATCGATATATCGATATTAAAATTATATCGATATTTATCGATATATCGATATATCGCCCAGCACTAGTCGCAAAAGGACGCATTGCGTCGGGGCCCGTCAATTTTGGGGGCCCTTGGGCCCTCGAACGAATTTTGAAAACATTCAAAGTGAATTTTGTATTGGATTGCAATTTTGAACTGAGTCTGAGAGTTCAGACCTTGAGAGAAACTTCCATTCCAATATATCTGGATTCTGGATTTTCAGGAAGGGGGTGAGAACCATCTCACGCGTACTTAGGCCACAATAGGCGGGCCCATTGTACTACCCCCATTTCCAATATATCGAATTGATATTTGATATCGAATACTGTTGAGTCAACAATGTGTTTAAACCTTTTAAAATTCCCAAGAACCCGTGAAAATCTCTTTTTTTCACGGGATTTAGAATATAACGACACTAATTTAAAAAAGGTTATAAGTTTATAACGGTTATAACCTTTTTTGTGGTATAAATCAAAATAAATAAAAATTACAAATTTATACTTCTACTTTCTACCTCGAATATCTCGAAAACTGTTGATTTTTGGTACATAGTCCTATATAAGTTTCTCAAAATTTATAACAGTATAAATCCAAAAATGCAAAAATATATAGGGTGTTCTATTTAAAATTTTCAAGTTAGCATTATTTCCGGTTAAACCGGAAAGGCAAACTTTCCGACATACCAAAAATAAAGCTTATAGCTAACCATACAAATTGTCACCAAGCACAAACTTTCTATCTTTAACAATAAAAAAGTAATTCAGGTCTCCCGTTATTTTATTTATGCACACTGTATATACAGAGTGATGATAAAGTATCGCACAAAAATCATATTCTGGTTATTTAATGTTTTTGCGGAAAATCCTGAGACCCGTCGATTTTTGTTTTTAAATTGCCATTTAGACAGGTAATTTTAATCCCCCACCCCTCAACCCCTAAGTGCTAGCAACCCCAACTTTAAAAATTTAAATAGAAAGATATCCTTTTGTGATACCTCTTTTGATAGGTCTTTTTCTTTTTAATATAACCAAAAACAGTTTTTCAAAATCGGTTGATAACTACCGGAGATATTTAACAAAATGTAATCAATATAATATTTGCGCCAAATTGTCCGTCGCCAAATCGACTCGTACCGAATTGTGCGGCGCCGAATTGCCGGCCCCGAATGGCCAGCGCCGAATTGCCAGCGCTGAATTCCCGGAGTCAAATCGTCCTGCTTCGAAAGATAGGGACCATTTACAAAATTTTGCGTCTGGGCCCAAATTTTCTAGTTACGCCACTGAACTGATCACAACCTTGAGGGTAAATGTTTCTTTTAATAGGTTTCCTTTCAATAATAAAACACCATTTAGATTAAAAGGTGCATGGTTAAACAGCACCCCTATATACAGGGTGAGTCTGCTAAGAAGAATCAGCTGGATATCTCCGTTATCTGAAGCATTAAAATAATTCTGCGTGGGTAAACTGTAATAGACAACTCCCTCTATGTAGAGGCACAGTCAAATTTTTTTTAGGCTTTTCCGACGAGATGTAATGAATTTTTTAGTTACCTCGAAAAAATTATTTTTTTTTAAATTAATACTTTTATGGCTGAATATTGTTTGCTATACTATTCTCTTTAATACTGCATTTTTAAAAAAGTGATTACTGAAACCGTTACTTAAAAAAATTCATAAAATAATTATGTTATTAGTACCCTAGTTCACATAATTGCGATAATGACGTACAACGTTAAATTAAACAAAAATATGGTAACAAAGAAACCTGTAATTTTTCAACAATTTGGAAACGTCAGGAGGATTGTATTCAATTTTTTTAAATTTTTATAGCGATTTAACGAAGTAAAACGGTAATGTGCTTTAAAGTTTACTCGCAAGCAATAAATTTTATTCCTTGATAGTTTCTGACATACCCATAAAATAAGTAGGTACTAATATGTATCTCCAAAAAACAAATAACTATTTATTAATTAGTTTTTCATTAAAAATGTTACAGAAAACTTCAAAAACTACTTAGGTATTTAATTTGTAAATGTTCAAATGTATGCCCTTCCTCTTCTAAACAAAGATTTATTCTGCGGTTAAAACTTCTTCTAACATTTCTTAATTGATCCAGGGTAATCGAAGCAAAGGCGTCACGAATTCTCTGGCGCATGTTTTCGGGCGTTGTTGGTGCCTCCTGCTCCTGGTATACACAATCCTTGACATAGCCCCATAGAAAGTAGTCTATGGGCGTAATATCGGGTGAACGGGGGGGCGGCCAATTTATCACAGCACCTTCTCCACGACCAATCCATCTTCCTCTAAAATTGGTATTTAAATAATGAACAACATCACGATGGAAGTGCGCAGGTGCCCCATCGTGCTGATATACAATTTGAGCTTCTACATTCAGAGGCACATTCTCCAATAGATCATCTAACTGTGTTCTAAGAAATTCAAGGTATCTTGCACCTTCGAGGAAGTAAGGTCCTATACGTGATTTCCGACTAACCCTCCCCACACATTAATTGACCATTGTCGCTGATTTTCGACATGGCGAACCCAATGTGGATTTACTGGGCTCCAATAGTGCATATTATGACGATTAACATACCCATTATTTTTAAATGACGCTTCATCAGTAAATAAAATTTTGTTGCAATTAAATTGTCTTCTGTTTTCAATCATAAACTGACAAAATGCTGTACGTCGATTAAAATCATTTCCTGCAAGTTGTTGATGAAGAACTAATTTAAATGGGTGAAACTTTACGTGTTTCAATGTTCTAACGACTGTACTTTGGCTTACATTTAGCACAGAAGCAATAGCTCGGGTACTTGTATGTGGATTTTGATCAACTTGAGCTATTGTTGCCTCCAAAACTTCCGGATCTCTAAATACAGCATGTCTTACACGAGGGAGTGTTCTGATACTACCTGTATCAAGAAATGTTGTAACAATTCTTCGTACATTTGTGAAACTGAAATCCTGTCCTCTTCCAGGAAATCGCTGCATTAATAATCTTGAAGTTTCCCTGATATTTCTATTACTTTCACCAAAGGTTATGATCAGTTCGATCTTATCTTGAACACTAAGCATTTTGGGATGAACAAAACCAACAAACAACTTCGGAAATCACTAGGAACAAGAATAATAACAAAGATTGTATAAGCTACGAACAAGTATAACACGAGTTTTACAGATACTATGATCAACTGTCAAGATGACAGAACGATTATGCACTGCAACCATACCTACGTCTTTGATTTTAAATTTATTTAAATAAATTGCATTTTTTGTTTTTGTTTAATTTAAATTTGTACGTCATTATCGCAATTATGTGAACTAGGGTACTAATAACATAATTATTTTATGAATTTTTTTAAGTAACGGTTTCAGTAATCACTTTTTTAAAAATACAGTATTAAAGAGAATAGTATAGCAAACAATATTCAGCCATAAAAGTATTAATTTAAAAACAAATAATTTTTTCGAGGTAACTAAAAAATTCATTACATCTCGTCGGAAAAGCCTAAAAAAAATTTGACTGTGCCTCTACATAGAGGGAGTTGTCTATTACAGTTTACCCACGCAGAATTATTTTAATGCTTCAGATAACGGAGATATCCAGCTGATTCTTCTTAGCAGACTCACCCTGTATACCAATCAGTTTAAAAAAACATTATATCTATTATAAACACATAAACATGAACTTTAAAAAATAAGTATTTGTATTTTTTGTTCTAGCAGCATAGGCCCAAATTTTATTTAAATAAAAAATATGACGCCAAGTTTTCATTAAAGTTCTGCGAAAAGAAACCTTTGGGAGCACCCCGGCAAAACCCACCGTGGACAAAACCGGTGCCGACACCGGCGCCGACATCGGATGCAATGCAATCAAATACCAACCGCCGGCACCGCCAAATACAGCGCCCTAGTGTTTTTCAACAAACCGGATGCCTGTTCTGTCGGTTATTCTTTCTTAAACCTCATTCATATAAGCGCGATTATTTTATTGCGATTTTTTCTTGTTTTCATTGATTAAATTTGAATTTGCCGCCAATTTATCCAATGAAAACAGAAAAATTCTCAAAACGATTGCGCTTGTAGGAAGCCCCCTTTATACATATTTGTCCACATACCTGCCGATGCCGGAGAACTGATTGTTTTATTTTATATTTTATTAAGTCTATTGGTTGTTCTCATAGCAATCACTATGTTTCTCGTCTTACTTTCGCAAATTAACCTTTCTGTCTTCTAAGTATCTTACAGTCAAAAGGGGGTGTATCAAGCGCGGATCTAGAGAAAATCTTTGGGGGGGGGGAATAGTCCGAGGAGCAGAGCCAGCTCGTGACCAAATGAAATCACCCTCTGGTTTCCCTGACCAACCGCCATTGCCGGTGAGGTACAGAGAACCCCGCAGGTAATGAGTATTCTGGAAAATTTGAATAATCTGAGGCAAAATTCATAATTTTACGCATCAAATTGCCTCTGAATTTTGTTTGATAATGAATGTTAATACAACATACAACCCGTTTTTTTCAATTGATTTATGTATGTGCTCTAGCCTCTGGGGGGAGGGTAATTACCCCCTATTAATCCATCGTAGATCCGCGCTTGGGATGTAGCCAGTGATGTCTTTCGTTTTTACTCATTCGATACTTTCTTCCAAGGTACAATAACTCTAGGGGATTACGTCTGTTAAAGATGATAAAAGCGCACGTTTCGTTCTTCATACCCAAAAACTGAATCGGCACAGTCGATGGTGGTGTGCGTGAAAGACTGTGATGGTTAGAGCCGGTACAGGCACCGCTTTTGCGCCCCGCCCCGCCACCCTTTTGGTATTTTGAAAGTTGCCAGTAAGTGCGGCATATTTCAGCAATTTTAAATCTAATTCGTATATGACATATTTTTTCTTTCAGAATTTTAAAAGTTTTTAAGGCATTTTCAAGTATTTTGAGCACTCCGGATTAATTTCCTAACTGGAATTTAACTTTTAATTCTTTCAAGATAATGAGATAAAGAGTAACATTAAATATTACATCCTGGTGTTATTCTAAAGGGCTATTGTGTCATTCCTTTTCACCGACATTTTTGAAAAAGTCTACCATATACTTAAACTACAAACAGTGAATTTTTAGTTATTTATGCAGCCATGCAAAAATGTTTAAACGCGAGAACGAAGTTCGAGCATTTAATTTTCTTAATATACCAGTATATTATAAGGTATGATATTAATAAAACACATTATATCTTATAATTAAAACAATGGTAAATCTATAGCAACACGTTTGACAAAAGCAGTTCAAAATTTCAAAATGTCAAAATAAATTTTTTACAAAATATTAATTTAAAAACGCCACTCTCTGGTCTGGTTGTGGATAAAAACATAAATATTACAAATTAATATCCTGCAAAAAAAGTGTTCGTTTGGTAACCAAGGACATGGCCATAAATATTAAAAATTTTATCACATACATACGCTGTTATGGGCAATAACAATGGAACGCCCATCGCCCATATCAAAAGTAATCGGTTAAAAAAAACTTTACAAACAAATACTTACGTAACGCTATGTGAGCACCTTCATCTGGTGGATAATTTCTCTTAACAGAATTAATAACAGAAACAGCTATTGAATGCAAGCCCATTTCTTGTGATTTCTGGAGAACATTTCTGAAAAAAATAATTTTAATTAGCTATAGAAAATTATCAAAAACAAATAAATTAAGCTAAAAATATAGAGTAAATAAAATAGTGGCTAACAATAAATAGGTTTATTTACATGTTTTTGTCCAAAAACAAGGTACACAGGCCTAATTAACCAGATCAAACCAGCTTTTGATAATCTGTTATTTTGTTGTCTAATCATATTTATTTTATTTTAGAAATATGTTTTTAAAACCATTTTATAATTGTACTACCTATAAAATACTACTTTACTAATGTATTCATTCATGCTTTATTATTATTCTCAAAATTTAGAGGATAGAATTACGAATTTGTTGATCTGCATCAGACCATGTATAAGAAGGGACGAAGGTGTTATTTTAGAAACCCGCATTCTCAGAAGTTAAAAACCCTCTTCTAACAGTAGGTCACGATGACCAATTTTATTATCTCGTATTTCATTCCAGATTCCACTACTATTGCAATCTATTGACCTTAGTTTCATTATCTTACAATAAACCATCAACAAAATGTATACACAAATACAGATACTGATAGTGGTCCTTTGACAACTATCCTAGGTCTTAACTCTTAACTAAGACATCTAAAATTTCTCGTTTATACAATACAGTAAAGAAGTGTTACAACGAACCCGATTATAACGCTATTCCGGTTGTAACAAACCATAGTAAAGGTATCGCCAACTGATATAGGTAGAAGTCTTAAGTCTTGTACTCCTATCTCATAGACCCAGAATTGGGCACAGAATTCGTGGAAGGTCGGAATATAACCTGTATGGCCTAGATATGACGGGTACCGACCGTAAGATAATGCAAGAATTCTGTTCCAGCATTTTAAAGTTAGTATATCTGGGTGCTTGAATTGTACTTGGCTTCCTCATCCCAACCACACTTCCTGGCTTTTCATTACCAACATTCAACACCAAAGACAACCGTTGTACTATCGTACAAATGTACACGGGCTTATAAAACTAGTGTCGGATTTTCGGGAATTTATAAGAACAGAAGACAATCACGCTAGCCAGACGACAAAACCAAACACGCAACAAGGGATCCTTTGTTTTCCATCGCTTAAATTTTGATTTTGAGATAGGCAAGTCAAGGAATTAATTTATTTGCCTCCTTATCCATAACAATAGCTAATTCGCATATAATGAACTTCCGCTTATAACGATCCAGTTTTTAAATGAAATACGAAAAAGTGGACGGTAGCACCTCGCTGGACTTTCCCATACTAAAAATTAAACATTTCGTTTTTGGTATTCAACACTATAGTAAGTTCTCCCAGTCCGCCAAGCCGGACACTCGCTTCCGATCGACGATCCGCCTCTGTCAGACTCCAGCCTAAATCTTTAAAATTTACAAAACGCAATGGAACTTCGCGAAATTCTTATCAACCGTACATTTTAGCTATATGAATACCTTATACTAGGTATGTGATAGACAATTAAATTTTACATTCAATTATATAATAATATATAGTGTTTTATTTGAAATATCAAAGTTGCTTATTCTACTGTGAAAAGGAAACACCCTGTATACGCGATATAAATTTAAGAGAATGCACAGTTATATACTGAACAATTTTTATATTTAGCTTCATTAGTATTTTGGCTAATAAAGGAGCCATAGGAGCATCAATTTCCAATTTTCAAAACCTCGTAGAGGGCGCCAACGGTGAAATTCTAGCCAAAGCCACTCAATTGTTTCTTCTAAAGTACCGACATGAACTATGAAGTTTACGGAGACAAGAAATATCCCGTAACTCGCCGCAAGGGGCGCTTCTGTTCATTTTAATGTCAAATTTAATTTTAAAATATCTAATTTCCGCCCTATTTTATTCTTTAACGTCATAGGTCACAGCTATGTCAACAATTACAATTAAAGCGAAAATTGATGATTATATCTTAAAATTGAAATTAAAATCAGCACGTCAGCAGCGTTGCCGACAGAGAATATGACTAATTGTGGTTTAAATCTTTGCTTTGTGTCGGTACTGTGTTTAAAAAAACATCGACTGTCTTTATTTGTAGCATTCACCAAAAAAGGAAAATGTATCTAATACCAAACTGAATACGTGTAGAAAATTTAAACAAAATCGTGTAGCCAGTTTTTTTCGTAATAATTTTTCAAAATTTTTTTTGGAAGGGCATCGTTGCGACCGTTTTCCGATTTTCTAAATTAATTTTTCTTCATGGTATAGTACCGCCAAAGGACTTTCAAACAAGTTGTTGCTGAACCTAATCAGATAACTGGTGTTTAAGGCCGGGTACCGGGTGTCCGGTCTTTAAAATCGGCAAGTATCCGGGTACCCGGCCATCGGGTACTGTAATTTTGCCGGAGCTAAATGGGATGAACTGGATTCCCGGGAAAGTATTTGGTAGTGCTAGAGACTACTCTCCTGAAATATCAGGGTAGCCCCTGGATTATTAATTAAAGGGAAACCCCCTCCCCTTGCAGTCTGAATTACAGCATTTTATATATGTGTTACGGTAAAAGTACATAGCCCGGAAAATGTGCACAATTGCCGGTAAATGTTCACATTATCCCACCTGATAGAGAAATGTGAATATAACATTGTTAATTTCATGATACATGCACTTTTACCGACTGAATCGGGCAAATGTACACCTCTGCCAGCGCATCACGGTAAATGTAAAGTCGGATGTGCGCGTAGTGTAAACCGTTATTATTGACTGCAATTTGAGGTTAGGGTTCGTGTTTTATTTAGAACTTATTTTTGTTATTATTTATAGAAGACTGGGGTGTTGTAATAACCGTTTTATACTATCATACTTAACAAAACTAGAAATAGATTAATCAGCAATTAGATGATATAACTAAAAATCGAGCTAAAAATGTTTGTTTTTCAAATAATTTTTATTTATTGACAATATGTACATTTCCCTATTCAGTGTGGTTAATGTGCACATTTTCCGGTGAAAGTACAAATAACTACATTTTGTAGATATCGTAACCACTTTTCACTATGTGTACGGCAAATGTGTACATTTACCGGCAAATGTATACATTTGCCGATTATGTACTCTTCCCGCGTAACATATGCATCGGCTAATCATTCACTCGTGTCCCTTGTAAAATGCAGGTTGAAATGGATTCATATTTGTCATCTAGTATTGTAGATAGGAAACAGTCGCCCCTTGAATGGTGGAAAATAAATAGTGCTATTTTTTCTTTGCTATGGTTTGTTGCAAAAAAGTATCTGTGTGCACCAGCAACATCGGTTTTTAGTGAAAGACTATTTTCTGCAGCAGGAAATGTGTTTGAAAAGAAGAGGAACAGATTGCTGGCAGAAAATGGCGAGAAACTGCGATTTTCTTACATGATTGCCCCTTGCTAATTTTAAGTATTGATCTACTTTACTTTCTTATTTTCATTTTTTGTTATCAATAACTTTTACCGACACGCATGTAGTATTTTTAGAACATTATATAATTGAAAAAATCATTTCCATATTAGGTATATATTTTATAGTAGATAAATAAATTGTATACCCGGCCGGGTAATAAGTATTACCCGGCTATACCGGGTATGAGGCAATATCGGTCGGATAAGCAGGGTACCGGGTACTGGCCGGGTACCCGTTACATCACTAGTATTAACACTATCTACAGCCAAACCTATAAACAGCATTAAACATCTCATAAAATAATTAACATGGAAAAGCTCTTCGTGCGTGTTCATTATAATAGTTAATGTCTCCCTGGAGACTGCTTTGGCGGTAGGTAGATAGTACATTTTTAATGTGTTAGTTTTCAAGTCCAAGCAGAATGCCAAATAATGGTATTAATATGTAACTATTGTCATTGCTTCTACAGTTTTTACTTAGGAAAGACACTTTCTTATTTTACACACATATACGACGAATTCTCTCTTTCTCTCAATTCAATATTATTGCCATCAAACTGTCATACAAATTAACATTATAATAAAGCAAATGGACAAGAGATAGTCAAAATTTAATAATTCATAAAAAAATTTCATTTAAATTAAGTGTAATAAATGTTGTAGATGTTACTTACCGATAACAAATATGTAAAGTGTTTTCAGCGGCAGATTGATATTTTATGTTGTATTTGGGTCCTACAGTATGGACTATATATCGAGCAGGTAATGCATGTCCTTGAGTTACCCGTATCTCCCCTGTTCGGCATTCTGCACAGTAAATTTTAAAAATAAATATTTAATTTGATTGGGATAGTCATTTATTCACCTCTTATATCTAAATTAATTTCTTCTTTAAGATCTGATCCTGCTTTCTGAAATATTCGGTCACTAACGGGATTGCTGTCATTCATAGATTCATTAGTAGAATTGACTATTGCATCTACTTGCAGTGATGATATGTCGCCCATCCTGATCAATTAAGGATAATTAAATTATAAGAAATGAAATTATACATAAACAACTGTAATCATACTAAGAAATGTCGGAACGCAATCAGATTCCTTTCTTTTAAATGATTTTTAGAAAATTTAATGATTTAGAGTGAATTCAAAACAAAAATAATAATTTAAAACTAATATTGGTAAACATTTTATTCCAATAACTCAAACTGATAAGGGAAAAGCCTTGAGTTTTATGATAAAAAGACCATTTTATAACAATTTTTTCTGTAGTAAACAATACTCCATAAGATGTAAACATTGGAAACATGATTCTGAATAATATTCATTAACAGTATTCATAAGATCTTACCAAAGAATGATCTTATGATTAATTTCGTCATCATATGTAAATGGAGATGAAATATGTTTGGCAGGTTCTCCACTGTTACTGTAATCGGTAAGATAATGTGTTGGAGCAACTTCACTCCAGCGCTTTAAATCACATGGTGCTACAATATCTGGAGCAACCCCTAAGGGCTCCTGGTTCATAACGATCCTCATTAATTATCACTGAAAATAAAGAATTCTATTAGTTAACCTTTATATTTATGTGATATCACAAATAAAATGTAAGGTGCCAAAAACTGTCAAAAGGCAAAAGAAATTCAGTCAATGTTGGTATTTAAATGCCAGCTTCTTAAATGTCAGATACTCCCATCTAAAATATAGTCTTGTGGATCAGTACTAGTACAAAATATCAGCGTGTTTATCTACTTTATTCTATAAGAAGAACAATATTAGCAGCATAATAGCAAATTATTTCCGAGTTGTTGATCGATATAATTTAAATTTTGAAATTAGTAGATATCGTAGATAACAAAGTATTAGTTCAAATATATGGTTTTTATAATCATCCTGCTAATTTCAATATAGAACTACCAGTAGGTGGCAAGAAGTAAACTACTTTTATGTTAATGAAAGTATTTTCAAGTGTAGGTTTAAAACGGTGGCGAAACGGCCGCGGTGAACCGGCACCCCACGGCGAAACATCCACGGCGTAAAAGCCGCCTGGAACTCTCTCATTCCCTTCTGGCTTTTATGAAAGAGCAGTCAAGTAAACATTTTGGACAGATTATTTTTAAAATATGGCTAAAGTAATGCACTTCACCTAGTAATGAGCGATTATAATGCGTATTTCAACGACAAACTACCTCTGGTATTGATGGGTTTAGTTTGATAGATAATAAAAATTCAAGTTTGAAAATTTAATATTTGATATACTTTTTATGGTTTAACTAAGCACTCATAAAATTCATTGATTTTTTAATAATTCATTTATTATTAGAATAATAATTGTGTCATTGAATTGCAGACAAAAACTGAATCAATAGATATTACAGTAGATAGTTGCTACCAAAGCAATTCTATTATTCTTTGACTGAACACTCGATGCTTGCTGATGTAAACCAAACAATTTAAGTTCCACAATTCCAATTCTTTTTACTTTATAAATATGGCCTAAATCAAGTTATCGATATTTATTATATTGTTTTTAGTCAATTAAACCAATGGGATACGAAACTAGCGCAATTAAACATATTTCGAGAAAAATCAGCAGGAAACTGATGATTACCTATAATGAATTCTCAAATTAACAGATTACAAAATTAGCCCAAGGTGGTGTGCGCTGATACGAACGATCTTGTAAAAATCGACATATTTCAAAAACGGTGCTCAGGTTTGCCATGTTCTGGATACTTTTAAAACTTTGAGAACACACTAATAAGCGCCCCCCAAAAGAATACTTCCCCTAAGAAAACAATATCTAGTTTGGTTGAATTTTTACGAAGAATTTTAGTGATTCTTCGTTCCATTTTTGTCGACTGGTATCTCGGTAACTAGACATTTTCGGATCACGGGTCATTTAAATTTTTTCCCTTATTTTGACGAGAGGAATCACCTCCTAGGAGTTGTTGGTATACTTTTGAATCACCATGTATAAATATGTACTAATTGGTAGATTGGAATAAACGCATCACACAAGTTCTGATGGCTTCCACATTCAATCATAATTACTAATTAGGGTTTGTTTTCAATTATGCAATTCGTTGGTTTTCTGATAAATTGGGCATATTGAAGAGAGCTACACTAACACTATATCAAAAATGAACTTGCGTACAAAACGAACTGCAAATAATTGAAATATGTGATTTTCAAACTACTTGTATTTTAATTTGTTTTTAATTCTTTACTGCTATTATAGATCTGCATCAACGCACGGTGTTGGTATTTAAAAAAAATTCTAGCATATATCCATTATTTATATGCATATTTATTATAAGTAAATAAGTTACCTTCCTATTTGAAATTTTAAATGGTAGGATATATTCGAACATAAAAAAAGAAAAATAAAATTATACCTACATTTTCTAAAAAAAAAATAATAATAATAAACAATGTCTAACTAAGTTGCTAGGATACAATTTGTTCAGATATAATGAAGAACCATATAAAACACAATAATTACTCGGTCGTATTAAGGGCGCGCTGACACAGTGGTGGGGGATGCACATTGTCTTAGTAGGGAAAACTTCCAATTAAAGGTTTCGACAAAAAAGTAAAGAGGGCAGTAGTTGTATGAATTTGAACAAAAATTAAAAATTGCGATTTTGGAATACAAAAATAAATCCAAACATCTGCAGTGGCAGATCCCTTATGAAAATCGGAGTGCCTTGATAATCAATGTCAGTTGACGGATATTATCAAGGCACTCTGATGCAAATTTCTTAACTGCAGCTACGGTCATGCAAGATAGGTGTTTCCAATTCTGCGTAACCACTTCTAGTTTCTGTGTTAGCAATAATATCAAGTATCAGTTCTTCTCATATCGCTATATGTCTAAATATATCTATAGAGTGTTAACTAATAAGTGCGAAAAAATTTAGGATTCTACATTAAAAATTAGCACAAGCCTTTACTATGCTGTGAAACTTACAACTCTTATCAACTTCTCTTTCAGAACTTTTTTGTGAACCAAGGTAAGGGTTTGTAATTTTTTTACTTGAAAACTATCAACTTTACGGGAAAAACGAAAGATACAAAAAAGTTTCCAGACTTATCAAGCTATGTAATTCACATTTTTACAAAACCCATACCTTGGTTCACAAAAAGTTCTGAAAGAGAAATTGATAAAAGTTGTGTTTCACATAGTGAAGGCTTATGCTAATTTTCGATGTAGAATCACTTTCTGAATTTTTTCACACTTATTAGTTAACACCTATATATGCGATATGTTCAAATACTACGGCCGCGGACCGAATTCGCCGTCTGCCTCCAACACATACAGATATAGGTAGTAGATGGTATGTATAAAAGGAAGTAATGAAACATTTTCCTTGTTTGCAGTAGTGAGATGTCTTGTAAAGAACTTAGAAGTTAAAAATACTATTCTCCAACAGTAAACTACTACCTATATGTAAACACTTTATTTTTTTAATTTAAAATTTGTTGATTTATTAAGTAAAAAAATTAAAAAAAATTTGGTTTGAAATAGCAATATTCGAAACAAAAAATCCAGTTATACCTAAATTTCTTAAATAAATTCTAGATATAACTTTGCATTATTCATAACAATTTTTAAATAGGTTTTACTCTTGCATGTTACCGGCATTTCTTACAAGTTTTAAAATTTGCATTGTATGTTCCTAACAAAAAATGTCAGTTTTAAATATTTAAGACAAATTAGAAAATATTATCCACAATCATTTATTAAGTGGTAGTAACATAAATAATTCTCCTTAGTTTTACACTGTGGTTTTACGAAATGTCGTACAGTTTTGGGATAAAATTTCATATTGTGTATTGCCAGAGGGTATTTTACTATTTTCGCTTTTGCATTTTTTACATTATTTCTCCTTTTTTATGGCTTCTTCTTTTCCTTTTTTGCCTTGTTGTCTCCCTTTTTAAAGGTTTTATTTTGAATTGTAAGCACTTCTTTAATTAATACCATAAGTACAAACTGACGTTAATTTTGTTCAGTAGGTACTCACCTATACGAAGTTATTTTCATTTATTCATTATTCAATGATAAACAGAATATTTGACATAAACTAAGCTGTTTAATTGATTATTACCTATAAATTATAAATTACTTATCAGCATCACCTTACAGATTGTGAAATTGACGTTTTGCGGTAAATTACATTCTGACAATCAGTTGTGGAATTTTTACGTGGTGCAATCTACCCGAAATGGTCTGAACTTTAAGACAATATGTCACCCTGATATGGTGTGAATCTCAACTAATGGTTGTTAAAAATTTACGATTTTTTATTAATCTCGTTTCAATTGCAACCGATTGATGTGAAATTTTGCTAGTAATTATTAAATGATGTGGGGACGGCAATAAGCTATTTTCAAATTATTTCGTCACTTAAAATTTTTAATTTTTATTAATTTCAATAATTTATTTAACCTATTAAACAACACAATTAAGCCATGAAAATTGGTTATTGCCTTCAGCCATCCTTATTCTTCAAAATAAAAAAATATAATTGGGCATATGATGATTAGTTTTTTAGATTAATAAAAACGCGCAAAGGCTTGTTTTCAACTGTGTATTTCGTCCACTCGTCAGCGCCCTCTTAAGATAAAGTTTAAAGGATAAATCTACAATCCAAATTTAGTTTGTAATTTTTAAAAGGAAAAAGGGTGACTAAACTATAAACTAGACGAAACACTGACAAGACAAATAATAGTCTATAAGAACAAAGCAAATAAACTAGAACCTTATTATAGAATTATTTAGATTAAAATAAAAATTAAAACAAAACAGCACACCCCAATAGAAAATAAGAAATGAAAATTTGATAGTGTATAATAAATCATTGAACATTGATACAGGAACACAATGAAAGAGAGTGAAGCAAACTGAAATAGACAGCCACATACCGCCATTTTAGATCCTCAACTTTCTAATATTTTTTTCATATCTATACATATCTAAAACAAAGAACACATTATCTGAAGACATTAAGCATACCGTAAACAATGCATGCGTAAATATTAAATTTATTTAGTGCCACAAATAGTTATTTGTATACCAAGGCCCCGAAATGTGTCTTTAGGTTGATTCTAACTAGGACAGCGCGGCGCGGCGCGTCGCAGCGCGGCGCAGAGCGACACAGCGCGACACAGAGCAGCGTTTTAGGTAGGGTATTCTCACTAGAGCAGCAGCAAGCAGCGCAGCGGCAAGCAGCGCTAAGCAGCAATTTTAGATTTTAGTAGGTTGTCTCCATTTCAACCGGTAATATGTCGTCTTCAGACAGTTCTTCATCTACTAAAGCAGTATTTACGTTAGCGGCTGTGTGTCACCACGAGGAAATGAAGCGAAATAGGCGAAAACGGAAGTACTGGGTGCATGACATATTTACGGCACACTTGACATACACTTTTTCAACGACTTCGGCAGGACGAAAAAAGTGGATGTTAAAAAAACATTTTATCTGCCACAGTGAGACACTTCGATTTTATTAACTACCTAAGTACTGCAAGGGATCTGAAAGTTTATATTTTAGACTTGTAATAAAGTCTTATAATAATAATAATAATTTATTATAGGTAAATGCACAATTTTTTTGTTTAAAATAAGAAGATAGTTTTAATTTTTTTAATTATAGTTAATATTAAGTTGCGAGGGATATATTTTTTCGGTAATCTAAACATTTATCACGAAAATTAATTGTTAAATAACAGAAAACGAAAGCAGCGCTGGGCAGCAAGCAGCAAAAGAATTCTCGAGCGACAATTCCAAAAGTTGCTGCCGGCCGCTGCCCGGCGCTGCTTCGTGTCGCCGAGCGACGCGCTGCTGTAGTGAGAATCATTCCATATGAAAGCATGTAAAACATTCTCGGCAGCGTTTTGCTGCTCTGTGTCGCGCTGCGACGCGCCGCGCCGCGCTGCCCTAGTGAGAATCAACCTTTTTATCGTACCGAGAGAAAATTGATAATCTCCAGGGCGCTAAATAATTTCGCGGACAAGGTATACACAACATTTTTTATGCAACCGTTTTATGTAATCATAAATTTTATTGCTTTTAGAAAACGAACAGCTTAATTCTTTCTAAATAGAAAGACGGCCATCAATCGGTGCTTTACTATGGAAATAGCGTAAATAAAACAATTACTTTTACAGCCTATGCTTTTACTTTAGCGGTCATTACCTTAACAACGGGAACGGTACAATGAATTTTACTTTAGCGGCCGCGAAATTGGATTTCGCGTCCTGTATTGCGTACGCAAAACGTTCACTTCCCGTACGGTTGCACAAAATAGTACATTATATATAGGCCAAGGTAGAGAAGACAGTTTTCTCAACTGAGCATTATTATTTTCCGAGCTGCGAAGCAGCAAGGGAAATATGTTGCGAGGTTGAGAGAAATCTTCTTTACCGTGGTCTATATACTATTTTTTTCACTACTAGAAATGTTATTCATTTAGATTTTTGTAATTTACCGTTTCCACATGATTTTTTAAATATTTAGTAGCCTGAAACTGGAGTTGTCAAACTAAAAAACAAAACCAATAACATCTGATTTTTAGAAGGTTTATTTTATTATTTTCCTAGGTAATTTTTCATTATCAATTTACCTAGGTTGAGAACTTCTCATTAGAAAAAAGGGGTAAGTAATGGCGACTTCTCACGTTAGTAGTGAAAAAACTAAATTTATATACAAGCATTCAACCTTTTACGTCCGTAGCTGTTTCTGATTTCGTTTTAGATTAAGTGTTTAGATTAGGGGGTAGCAGAACTATAAAACTATACATTGTTTGAAACTTTATGTAAACGAGTGAAGTACTCAAAAATTAGAAGAATCATAGTTTGCCATGACAAAAATCAAATCTTATTGGTCAATGACTGTGAAAGATGATTTGATAAGTGTTAAACCAAAACATGTCATGTATGTCCATCTTTGTCTTCCTAGGCCCTCTTTGATGAATCTAATTTTTAATCACACGTTACGTCACGAAATTTATTTAGCTATTATTTATTTTTCAAAAAATATAGCAAACGCTATAATATAATAATTTAGAAGTGGTGCATATTTTAAAGGTTTCATAATAAAGTTATACAGTGCCTTCATTAATGATTGATACCCACGTGACCTTTGATCCGTGGTGTCCTTGGGAGTTTCAGATTTAAATGTTGAAGTCAGGTAGGATTGGTACTCGTTGTAACTAATAAGTAACTAAAGTCACTAAAGTTACTGTCAATTTACGTACATACAATCAGTTAGGGAATTATTAGATAAAGATTTGCCAACTGTGAAAGTTGGGTTGCCTATATTTTGTGGTCACGTGAGTATCAATCATTAATGAAGGCACTGTAGGTATGATCAAAATTGGTTTTCATATTATAGTATGGTTATGAAAGAATAAATTGAAGCCATTAAAATTGGCTCACATATAAATGTGACTGTTATAAACAGTCGGCGGTGTCTCGGCGCGGCGTCGGTCGGTCGTCTGATTAGAATAGAATATAGGCTAGCCAATTGTAAAGGAGTAAATTTTGATCATACTTTATATTCGCTGTCATATCTCAATCATCATCGAAATTTCAGTTTTGGGCGATTTCTTCGATAAAACTATACATATTCATAACTTTCATGAAGTCAATTTTTCTATACGTACTAAGGGTACAAATAATCTATTTATAGTACAAGCACCTACACCGATTACTACTTTCGTTATATGAATACCTACTAAATATTTCAATATGTTGCTCTGATACGATAATATTACAGGAAGTGGTCAACATTTCTTTACATTATAAAAGTTGAATCAACAAAAGATAAAAATCAATGATTTATACAAATTATAACTGCTTCTTGGAAACATTATTAATTTCCGCATTATTAGAACTGATTGACAATACTTACTACAATAACTTAAAATGCAGTGAAATTATATTTATGGCAGAACAAATTTTCTCCTATGTATGGACTAGACTAAATAGTTAGTATGAAATTCCAAAATTTCAATTCTTTACTTACTGATGAAATCCTAAACATTTCATCTAACCTATTTTATTGAAAAGGGCAGGAGAGTCAAACTCAATCGCCCTTTAAGTTTCAGCTCAATCTTATATTCTGCCTTTCAGACGAGTAATGCTAATGACCCATGAAATCTATAAATATAGAGCATTCATAATTTCTCGTAACAGCTTACACCAACAGCCAACTTATACAGCTGATGGTGAATTATCCATCTTTCTAGCAATTGTCCAACGAATTGTGCAGGTATGTTAGAAAGGTAGAAGTAATTCCCGAAGTCGTTTAAAGTACAAAAATAGAATAGATCCCGATCATGTATTGAAAAGAAACGCAACCTGCCGATAAACATAGCATTGTATAGTATTTTTCACGACCATTCCACTAGTACTACATTTATCTAAAACTTCAAATTCGTCATATACGTTGAATAGGGTTTCTACTGGTAACCGGACAAAAAAACCCCGGACAGAAAACCCCGGACAAAAAACCCCCGGACAAAAAACCCCCGAACAGAAAACCCCCGGATAAAAAAACCCCGGACAAAAAAAACCCGGGCTGAAAACTTCCGGACAAATAAACCCCGCAAAAATACCCCACTTAACCAATAATGCCACTACATGGTATATTGATGGCAATTTTTCCATGGCACCACCACTTTTTTTTGCAGTTTCATGTTGTGCGAGTAAAAGTTCAAGACGTATTTGTGACATGCGTATACAGTTTTCTGCAAAAAAAGACGCAGTCTACATAGGAGGCTATAATAAGAGCGTTGGTAGATAACTGTGAGCGATGAAACATTTTCCCAGACCCTTCATATTTTAACACGGACTTGGAAAGATCTGCTATCCAGGTTGTGAAAGTAGTATTCGGAGATCATGTTACGATAAGGGGATGCTTTTATCATATCTGCCAAAGCACCCACCGCAAAGTCCAGGAAATAGGTCTGGAAGAGATACAGGATAAGGAATTTATAAAATTTTGTGGAATGCTTGATAAATTATCATTTCTTCCCATCGAGGATGTTAAGAGGGGATTGGATTTTTTAAGGGAACATATTTCTGATGGTGCCCAAGAGCTGTTGGAATATTTTGCGTCCACCTACGTTACAGGAACATACCGAAGAGTAGGAAACAACGACGGGCACTTAAGGATGGGGCCTGTTCCTGCGATGTTTCCTCCATCAACATGAAATGTTCATGTTGCCACAATACAGGATGAAGAGAGGACTAATAACCAAACTGAAGGGTGGAACAACAGGTTTAGTAATTTGGTTGGCCAATATCATCCTTCCGTATGGGTATTCATCAATAAAATCAGACAATAATGGGCGACAGACCAAACTAAATTACAACAGCAGCCCGAGGAAGAAAAAGGCAACATATAAAAATTTACAAATCCTTCCAAAGCAACTGTGCAACGATTTCATTGAGGAGGAACGTGTATAGAAAACTTTGTAAATGCTATTAGTCATAACATTAGATTCAGAAGTTTATATTAGTAGTATTGTAAAGTAAATTGATGAATAGTATACCTACATAAATGTATTTTGTAATTATTTAATAAATGATTTTAACCATACAATTAATTTTGCTCATCAAGGTTTGGATCGGGGGTTTTATGTCTGGGGTTTTTTATCTGGGGGTTTTATGTCCGAGGTTTTCTATTCGGGGGGTTTTTTGTCCGGAGGTTTTATGTCCGGGGTTTTTGTCTGGGGGGGGGGTTTGTTCTCGATTCGTTTCTACCCTCTACAAGGGTTAGATAATGGTTATTCTTATCATTCTTAATTAAAGGGGTATTTTGGCAAACGATAGCACAGAAATTTTTAGCACTTTCATTTATTTAGCATAAATTGTATCTGTTTCTGGCGCCTCTGCCTACACAACTAATATTTGCAAACTTATAACAGGTTTAGTTCGCTTATTATTTGCAGCAATATTTCTGATGTACTTGTATGCTGATATTTAAATAAAAGTAATAAGAACTGAATATAAACCATCCACAATTTTTTACAGTACAGTCGAATATAAAGTATAATTATTACACCAGAAGAAAATTCTGTTTTTTATGCAATATGAATCGGATGAAACAAAAAAAAACTAAAAAACGCAATATCGAACTTAATTATTAAATAATAATGTCAGAAACGTCAGTATTTTAATCTGTCAAAATAAAAAGAATTTTGGATCAATTTTAAAAGGTTATTTTAAACATATTGGAATATTTAAACAGTGAATCCATTAAGAAAACATCAAAAGCGTTAAAATTACTAGCTACGACTACATTTAATCGATTAGAAAAGTCAGGGAATTGCTTCGAAACCTTTCCTTTGCCATCAGTATTGAAGTAATAAATAGTAATGGTAATTGTAATCTGATAGTACTCTAATTTCAAATATTTACCTATTAAAGTTTTAAATGTCCCATTTATGTATCTCTTTTATACAGGGTGATTCCAAAATGAAGCATTTCCTCTGGAGTAGTTGTAGGGGATCGTTAATGCAGGCTAGGAAAAATATTTAAAAAATCTTAATCATTAATTTACTGAGTTGTGGGGTAAACTTAAGAACACAACTTTTTTATTCCTATGAAGTTTGAAAGATGGTATCATTTTCCATAAAAATAAGCATGAAAAGGATTTTAAATTTGAAAATCAAAAAGTTTGCTGAAAATGCATTTGGAAACGATGCGATGACACATTATGATAGTTTTCTTAGAAACAGTGAACAATATTACTACTTGTTGCAAAAAGCGTTTGACCAGCCACTGTTTGTAATTTTGTATTTATGTTGCCAAATTTATCTTTTAGTTCTTTGCTCATAACTTGCTAATAACTATTTGAATCTTATAAACAAATGGTACCTATAAGACCCATTCAATAACCAGTTTTTAATATCGTACAAGAGCCTTGCATATTTCCTACAATCTACAATACAAATAATTAATTTTATAGAAATAATAAATATTAAATAAAATATCGATTTTAACGGGAAATAGTAATAAGATTTATTTGCTTTCAAAATACGTATTTCGGCATCAATGTGCCATTGTCAAAAGCATAATATAAGATAATAATAATAATAATAATAATAATAATAATAATAATAATAATAATAATAACAAATGAATGATTTATATAGCAACTACTTGATTCCATTAAATTTTAAAATCGATATTTTATTTAATATTTATTATTTCTATAATCATGGATTTTAACAAAGTAATAAATGTCAATAAATTAATTGTATTACATAGTCGTGGATAATTTTAACTGAAATGTAAATTAACTGTAAAACACTTCGAACAATACATATCCATTATTTTTGTTTCATGTCTGAATGATGTAAATGTAGGCAATCAATGCAAGACATTTGTTTAACTTTTCATGATCTTGAGTAGAACTAACATTAGCCTGACCTCATGATAATACCGTAGGTACTAATCGTCCATGCTTGCCTTAACCATTAAATCAATAGGCTCTACGGCTTATTGTTTTGCGTGCACATAAAAATATTAACTTGTGTCATTTAAAGAATTGTCTGTCAGATAAGATATGTAACATGTAACCCTTAACAAGAAAAAAGTTTGACTTTCTAATCGTACAGCCTGGTACAGCCCGCAAAACTAAAACAGATGAAAATAGATAATCGAATTTTGGATAGTAATAAATAAACACCTATTCCGCAGACGACCTAATTTATTTAGTTGAACCTTGAACCAGAAAAATAAATTCCATCATTTTCAGTAAAGCATTATTATGTCAAACGAATCAGCTTTGGTGTTCGGAATATCCACTATTTGGACGATTTGTGCATAGTGTTATAGTACATAATGATGGTAATTTACGTTCATAAAGTGGTTACCATTTTATCTATTTATAACTATCAAAAATATCCATTAGATATAAAATGCTGAAAACTAAAGACCCACAGACATGTTCAAATACACGGAATACACGTAATTTTGAAGTTTTGTATAATTATTTCTACAATAACTACCTACTTAATGCCAAATTTTACTTGGAATTTGTTACACTTCTCGATCGTTCTCGAATTTATATAAATCTTTCAATTTTTTTTATTCAATTTTAGTAGTGTGGTGGCAAGATTGTAAGGAGCTTTTGGAAAAGTGTGTGAAATTCCCCTTCTTTTAGTCTTGCCGTAAAGAATATGAACCCAATACTTCCGTCTTCGCTTACAGCTTCAGTACATGACGAAGAACTGTCTGCAGACATTTTTATTATTAAAATGACTAACCGAAAACTGAAATTGCTACCCTGTACTGCTTTCCCATGCGCTGCTTGCTGCTGCTCTAATGGGGATGCGGAAGATTCGCCGCCCACATTTCGCCCCCCACATTTGGCCCCCGCACATTTCGCCTCCGCACATTTCGCCCCCGCACATTTCGCCCCCGGGGGTTATAATAATACACTAACAAAAATTTAATAATTTAAAATATTTTAATTTCAAATTTGAAATAAATGAACCCCGAGGATGCTACCGGCTTTAGCGTTCGTACCACCAACAGAGGTGGAACAAGAATTAGATGCACTTGTTGAAGGAGGATTTCCAGAGGCTGCTATCACCATAGCGGATTATTTTGAAGATAATTACATCGGCCGCCATAACAGACGACAAGGGAGACGTCCGGCATCATTCCCTATTGCCCTCTGGAACGTCTTCGAAAGGACAATAGAAAATGGCCATAGGACGAATAACCACGTAGAAGGTTGGCACCGTGGGTTTATCGCTTCTTGTGGAATCCTACACCCAAATATTTATAAATTTATAAACATTTTGAGGAAGCAGCAAGCTTCTGTTCATTATGAAATTGCGCAGTTGGTTGCTGGGAATCCAGTGTCTGTGAGAAACAAAACCTACGCAGCGATTGGGGCTCGCTTGCAGACTATTTATCGCTGCAGACTTTGAAAATAGAAATATTTTAGAATATTTAAGAGGCATAGCTTATAATTATACTTTCTAATTTTATAATAAAATAAACGTTCTATAAATCAGATGTTATGGGTTTTGTTTTTTAGTTTGACAACTAAACTTCAGTTTCAGGCTACTAAATATTTAAAAAATCATGTGGAAATGGTAAATTACAAAAATCTAAATGAATAACATTTCTAGTAGTGAAAAATAGTATATACAAATATAAATTTTTGTTAGTGTATTATTATAACCCCCTGGGGCGAAATGTGCGGGGGCGAAATGTGCGGGGGCGAAATGTGCGGGGGCCAAATGTGGGGGGCGAAATGTGGGGGGCGAAATGTGGGGGGCGAAATGTGGGGGGCGAATCTTCCGCGAACCACTATTAGGGCAGCACAGCGCGACACAAACCAGCACAAAGCGTCATTTTGAATATAAAGTACCCTCATTAGAGCGGTTCGCGGAAGATTCGCCCCCCACATTTCGCCCCCCACCCTACTACCTTCGATAATGGAGAAAAGTATGAAGATGGGCTTATGTCTGATTCAAATCAGGAAGATGGAAATTGTTTCAGTAATTTGATTAGAAAATCAAAAACTGATTTTGAAATAATTGTCGCGATAGTTCTGCTGTTATGAATTATTTTAAATGCACCAATGCTAAACACAACGTAGGTAAATGTAAAATGTTGCCAAATAATCTGACGATGTCTCACAGACTGAAAGGCGTTTTTCATTTAAAATGGAGACTAAGTAGTCGTGGTAAGTTATAAACTAATTTCTTTCAGCAATTTCGTTGGATTCACAATTGTTAATAACAAAACAGAATAAACAAAATATTCATTCTAGTTTCGTCCCATTTACCGAACCGACTTTTAATCATCCTCCCTCCATAATATCCGTGGCGAAAACGCCATGTTACAAGGGAAGGGAGAAAAGTGTTTCTCACAATTCAACGTAGTGGTGCAATCTTTCTTTTTAGAGAGGATAACTATGTTTGCCTTTAAGTGCTTCTTATCTCATGATTTTTCTAATCTAAATACTGTATAAATAATGAAAATACGAAACCCTGTAAAGACAAGGAATTCTTTCGATGATGATTCATCACAAGCCTAAGAGTTGGGAAATGTCCACGAGTACTACGTATATCCATACATGAAATGAAATATGATTAATTCTAATGAAGTACTTACTACAGATAAGTTGCAATTTACGAACATCCTGTAAATTGCTCAACGCAACAGTGATGATTTAAATTGTTAATGTAGCTACGTCTCTTCGTTTCATTTACATACTTTACTTGAACTTGTAACGGCACACATACAACACTGAAATTTGCGAGAAGTAATTATCACACCTAACTGAATTCTTCCCATTTATAATAAACGGTGAAAGTATAACAAACTGTATGAAATATTATTTTGACGTTGTGTAAGTGATTCTAAAATGTTGTTGAATGTAAATAATGTCACACATTAGAAAACAAATTAAAGTAAATATAATTATGTTAAATTTTTATGCGAAAGTAATTAAAAATTTATTTGGAATAAATTAAAACTCGTGCAGTTTTCAGAGTATCATGGTGACATTTTCAGTTGGGAAAACACATGAGTTTATTGTTGTCACTCTAATCTATAAAAATATCAGCCCATACCCGGTCTATCGTATACCTTCAGATGCAAAAATACTTTTCGATTTGAGAGATGGTGAAAAGATTATTTGGAGCACGAATATAGCTTTAAAAAAAAGATAATAATACAAATACGTATACACGTACAATGTACAGTCAGCGACTAATGTTTTCACCAGTCTTGTACCACTGTAACCCGCTTTACTGAGAAATATAACACATTTCTATATTTCATTTCATCTTGTTAACAGTGTTACCAACATACCTATATAAAACAATAAGAACTACGTTATGGTACCTCCTATATTTCTCAGAAAAACGTATTCAGTGGTATCATACTGGTGAAAACATTTGTCGCTGACTGTACATATGCCCGAACTGCGTTTATATCTACTCGGCAGTGTACAATGAAGTTGACTACAAGTCTACAACAGTACAACCATATAGTAGTCATATTAATGAACTGAAAGTGTGCAAAGGAGTAGAGTAACAAGTAAATTTTAATTCTCTATATACCGCGTTATTATAAAAATGCATAATATATAGTTGGTTCTATAATTTATAACCATTTCGAAAAAAGTTGAGAGAAAGTCTTTTTATTACTACACCAGATAAGTGTAATCACCGACAATAATAATTTATCCCATTGTCCTACGACAAAAAACTACAGTTACAATTATATGCTCTAAAAATTTTATACACGATTGTGTTACATACGACTTGACGACACTTAAAAAAATAATTAAAGCAAAGTTATACATATCCCTAAAACTAATATTTCATTCATGAGCCTGGTGGTGAATGGCCTACATTGCACCTTTACAGCGTTTCCACCATCAGAAAGTGGGGCAATCCGATGAATCCGGTTCCTCTTGAATAGCCTGAACGAAACAATGACGTAACGAGTAGCAGTGACGTCAAAGGGCTTTGAATAGGGCTTACAACTAACTACCTTGCTTTCTGCTTTATATTCGGATATTCCCATAACATTTCTTTAAGTATATAAAAAAGTATTTGCCTACATAATATCTTATCTCAAAGATAGGAAATTACAACAAATTAGTCAGAAGAATAATTGTAATCATTTTGCTAATCTGTTTGCTCAATTACATCACGCTATTCCTAGATCACAATACAATTACGACCGGTACAAAACAAGCTATTCTTATGACGATATTTTTAGAAAATAATACTATCCGCATATTAAAATTCCGTTATTATGCAAAAACAATATCATTTTATAGTTTGGTAGATTGGTACAAGGAATACTATACTCTGTTTTTTCTCTTTATCATTCAAGAGTGCCGTGATTTTTATATAGTTTTATAGTGTAGGTATAGACTGTGGTATAGACAAAAGACAAAAAAGTACTAGTGTCAAAATTGAAATTGTCATTCTTGTACGAACGTGATCCTTGAGGTTTTATGTTGAAAAATGCCAAAGCAAAAGGTTATTCCTTTAGAATGAAAACGTAATGTGTTTCAGTGTGTCAAAAATATGACGACAATTGATTACAAGTGACGTTTTCACCAGTGACTTTAGTAACTTTTCTACACTGTTATAAAAATATCTAAAGTTGACTTCGGCTACTCTGAATGATAAAGAGAAAAAACAGAGTATAGTTAAAATTCTGATGTAGGAAAATCAAGTTCTCACATGGGAAAAATAATAAAATAATAATTATGAACCGGGATTCTTTTTCATAGATGTAACATCTTAATGATTCATAAATAAAACTGTAAATCCAAGTCATATGATGAAAATGTCGAAATGTCCTAGACCGAGTCATTATGAGGTCGCGCCGAAACGGCCGCGCCGAACCGTCCCATCCCGTAATGCGGTAAGGCCGATTTTACAATACTATAGTATACACCTGAAACCATGGCAATTGACGAGGGATAGTTTATCCCAGGTATTGTAAAATCGGTCCTAAGATACAACGGTAGAGTAGGAAAAATTCTGAACAGATGTTTGTCATATGCAATTAACAAGACAAGAATTTTATCGGATAATTTCAGTAGTTGTTGCTCTGTAAAGCACTCGACCAGAATACAAGACCCAAAAAACACTCATGCTAACGCACTCGTGTTTTTAAATATATTGTGATCTCGTGCTTTACCTTGCAACAATATTAAGGGCACTACTACTGAAATTTGCCATGAGAACGAGTAATATTAGACAAGACAAAATCTCAAATAATTAAAAAATAATAAGCAGTGAAACTGTTACTAAAAACAAAACCCTACCAACAAGTAAACAACACTATAGAAACGGCCCTAACAAGGGGTGTTTATCAAAGGAAGCCGTCCCATTAAACAGGAAGGGGCATTTTTAGCAGTCCGATTTATCGTGAAAAACGGAATCCTATTGGCTGATGTTTCGGGTGTTGCTTAGTAACTACTAAATTTCAAATTTTGTTATATAAATTAAATTGCATATCCTGCTAGTGATAAGGACAACATAATCTTATATGAATTTGACAATTCAACATTTCGAAAAAGCGACAAATTGGTTTTCAATTTCACTTAGCAACCACCTACATTCACAACTCCCCAAATTTATAAAATTCCTTCTTTAAATAATATCTAATTACCAACATAACTGCGGTTCCGCATCGCGTTAAAAAACTTTTATATCCGATGAATTTTGTAGATTTCAACCCTTTCCCACACGCACGTTCCCAAGCGGCAACACATACTCACATACATGCTGGAAACACTTTTTTGAAATATACTAGGTTGTTCGAGATTAAAAGTAATTTGAGCAATATTTTCACGATACATTCTGATACATCGTCAAAACGAAAATAAAACCGTATAAGTCACAACATACGGAAATGTTGTTGAAACAGATGTTTCCGGGACCCATCAAAATTGGTTTAAGTTTTAAACACTTGAAAAATTGTTCTATAATAGAATTTCAGTAATAAATACTTTGTACATACGATTTTAAGTACAGCAGTCAGGAGTGATAACAATGACGGGCAAAATGGTCATTTATTCAACAACAATAGTAGTGATAGCTTGATTGTCGGAAGCTGTTAATGTTAATCACTTAAAAATTGTGTATACAAGCTACGGTCACAGGAAGAAAGACAATGTCAAAACACTCAAAAATGATTCTTCTGCGCAAAACGAATTAAAATAGCTATCGAAAATGTTTGACGCAAGTAAAACTTGGAACTATTATAGTTATATAAGAATCTTGAAATCATTCTAATAAAATTAACTTAAAAGATTTGCTTATATTCACGGACACCTAATTATGTCTTTGTTTTTATACACACTGAATATATACAATAGGCGTCAGTGTTAATTGCATCTAGTCGAATAAATCAAAATAGTGTTAGAGGTAATAATAATATGAAAACGCACAAGAACCTTATTCAACGACATTTAATTACCAACTGCCTTCAAGTTTTACATTTAACATGTACATCGTGTTCCCTTCCTGCTAATTCTAAGAAATGTCAACAATAACAAACTCCTAAAAATAGTTCTTATAACAGCGGCTATCAAGTTCGCGAAACAATTCTGCAGTCGTTGGCATTTCTGGGCGCACCACATAATGCGTCCCACACTCGTCCATCCTGACAGGAATTCGTCCTCGAAATTCGTAGGGAACACGATCTCAGATTAGAGGTACTGTTGGTTATTCGCTCTCCGATTCTACTGTGGGGGTTCTGGAATCCCACAAGAAACAAAGGTTAGTCATTCGGGAACACCTTGTCAAACAACTGACACAGGGATTACATCCAATAAAAAAAACAATGATCACCTTGCCAATCAGCTGACACAGGCATTACATCCAAAAAAACAATGATCACCTTGCCAATCAGCTGGCACAGGCATTACATCCAAAAAACCAATGATCACCTTGCCAATCAGCTGACACAGGCATTACATCCAACAAAACAATGATCACCTTGCCAATCAGCTGGCACAGGCATTACATCCAAAAAACCAATGATCACCTTGCCAATCAGCTGACACAGGCATTACATCCAAAAAAAACAATGATCACCTTGCCAATCAGCTGACACAGGCATTACATCCAAAAAAACAATGATCACCTTGCCAATCAGCTGACACAGGCATTACATCCAAAAAAACAATGATCACCTTGCCAATCAGCTGACACAGGCATTACATCCAAAAAAAACAATGATCACCCTGCCAATCAGCTGACACAGGCATTACATCCAAAAAAACAATGATCACCTTGCCAATCAGCTGACACAGGCATTACATCCAAAAAAACAATGATCACCTTGCCAATCAGCTGACACAGGCATTACATCCAAAAAACAATGATCCCCTAGTCAATCAACCTCATAAAAATAAATTACTTACGATATAGGTTGAGATTCTGGATCATTCATAACAACCCATGGTTTAAGGTTATCAATCGCAGCGACACTCTGAGATTTCTTGGAATTTCTCAAGTCCGCGACCACGTATCTGTCATTTGGTAATACAGCCAGCACTTTATAGGGACCTTTAAACGTGGGGAGCAGTTTTTTACTTCCTTCCGTGTGGAGGGTTCCCGTTATTCGTACCATTACTAATGTTCCCACGGCATATCGGATTGGCTGCTTCCGTTTTGCGTCGAAGAGTTTCTTGGCATATTGTTGATTTTTGACGATTTTGGCACAGACTGTATTGCGAAGGTCCACCAGATTCGCTTGAGGTTCACTTTTTGCCACGTAATTTAAAATTTTGGCCCCTGCCCAATCTCGGGGATTTATTCCCATTAATACTTTATAAGGCGTCTCACCCGTACTCTTATTGATAGAGGTATTAATGGAATATTGTACTTTCTTCACATGGGTGTCCCACAGCTCCTCTGATGAGTCATTGGTACTCAAACACTTTAGCGATTGAAGAATCGTAGCGTTGTAGCGTTCACACTGTCCATTCGCTCGAGGCGTTGCTACGGCATTGAGCACATGTTTAATTCCCAAATCTTGGAGAAATACACTCATCGACTTCGACGTGAAGGCACTTCCTCTATCGGCTATCAAGCGGCTTGGAACACCAAATAAACATATAAAATTCTCTAGAGTCTTACGAACATACTTTGATTGAGTGGTTTTCACTGCTTCTATAAACGTGAATTTTGAAAAAGAGTCTACTATAACGAACAGATACATATTTTTCTTTTTAGACTTGACAAATGGTCCTAAGTGATCCACATGGATTGTGTCGAAGGGTATTGGTGCTTTAGGAATGGGATGCATAAGGCCTGGTCTTGGGCCACTTGTGTTTTTCATGTATAAACAGTTTAAACAGGCAGACACATATTTTTTTACAAACGTATTCATTTTTGCAAACCAGTAATTTCGTTTAATTCTCTCCAGGGTTTTTTCTGCTCCAAAGTGTCCGGCGTCATCATGGTTAAGTCTACAAATTAACCAGCGACAAGATTTAGGCACTACCCACTTTTGTTTGCCATTGTCTTTTCTGTACAATACATTGTGCTTCACGGTAAAATTGTCGAAATAATTTTTGTTATTTTTGGTTTTTGGGGTCTGCAGGATGCGGATAATATTAATGAGGTCCTCATCTTGGCTTTGTACTGCTACAACCCATTCTTCTTCTGTGAGGTTGACAATATTATTTAACAGGGTTTCCGAAGCTGGGTTTCGACTAAGATAGTCAACGTGCGTCATTTGCTTTCCGGGTTTGTAGTTTACATTGAACGTGAATTCTTGTAATTCTAGCCACCAGCGGGCTACCCTGGCCACTATGTCTTTCTTTGTAGCTGTCGCCCGGATTGCTGCACAGTCTGTGTAAACTTGAAATTGAGTGCCCAGGAGGTACACTCGGAAGTGTCGTAACGCAAACACGAGAGCCATGGTTTCAAGTTCATATGAATGATAAAAACTTTGTTCATACGAGCATTGCTTACTGAAATATGCAACTGGGTGGCAACCATCCTTATGACGTTGAATTAAAACCGCCCCCACCCCAATGCTACTGGCATCTGTATGCAATTCTGTTGGTAATTCTGGGTCGAATATTTTTAATACTGGTCTGTTGACTAAGATTGTTGTTAATTGATGGAATGCATCTGTTTGTATATCACCCCAAAACCAAACAGTATTTTTCCTTAATAACTGTGTAAGTGGTTGAGCAATGAGTGCATAATTTTTGATAAATTTACGAAAATATCCTGAGAGTCCCAGAAATTGTCTCAGCTGTTTTTTGTTTTCTGGTATGTCCAAATTTGAAACTGCTCGAGTCTTGTTTCGGTCGGGTTTAATTCCTTCCGATGAGATCTCCCGACCAAGATAAGTTATTTCTTCTAAAAAAAATTTACATTTTGGTAACTGTAACGTTAGTTGAAATTTCTTGAACAACTGAAGTACTTCTTCTAAATTTTTCAACCCGTCTGTAATGGACATGGACGGAATAATTACATCATCCAGATAGGCAAATGCAACTGCTGTTTTCAGCTGACCAAGAATACCGTTCATCATTCGTTGAAATACGAACGGGGCGTTGCAAAGGCCAAAACTCATCCGTAGAAACTCATATTTTCCGTCTGGAGTGATAAAAGCAGTTTTTCCTATCGAATTAGGTTCCATGGGTATTTGATAGTAACCTGAGTACAAGTCGAGCGTAGTGAAGTATTTAAAGTTTCGCAATTTGTCGATTTGGTCGTCAATCAGTGGTAATGGATATTTTTCTTTGATGGTGACACTGTTTAGTTTTCTATAATCGCAACAAATACGCGTACCCCCATTTGGTTTTGGAACTAAAATTATAGGACTGGCATATGACGACGTAGACTCGCGAATTATACCGTTTTGTTGCAACTCGTTAAGCATTTCTTTCACCTCTGTTCGCTGACTGGCGGACAATCTGTAGGGGTTGTAAACTATTGGAGTAGTAGTCGTTAAATTTATTGACATTGCTGTATGTGTTGTTTTTCCCAGTTCCGACAAATTAGTAGCAATACAGACACGATATTTGTTTAATAAGTCCACGACATCATTTTTATTTTGTGAAGCTACAATCATGTCTTTGGAAATTTTCGTAAGTGTACCCACCCTATAGGTTGTTAGCACATCACTGTTGTCATAAAATTTGATGTCTTTTCCGTTTTTCGTGAACTCTACATGAGCTTGGGCGAGAAAAGAGTTTCCTATCAATATTTCTACCGGACAAGCACTATCGGGAACGATTAAAAGTTCAACACGAGCTACGACACCATCAACAGTTAGAGAGTCATAAAAGGTCTTTTGTATTTCCAGCAGGTCACCCTGGAATGATTTAATGAAGTAAGATTTTCCCGTGTCACACTCAATGTTTAAATTATTAAAAACACTTTCTTTAATAATCGTGGACTCGCTACCCGTGTCTATTAGTCCAACATAAGCTGTTCCGTGTAAATAAACGTCTTTGTAATACAAATTTACAGCGTGTTTGCAAATAAAGTTAACACTTTTTTGACTACAAAACTTGCTGACATGTCCAAACTTATTACATATATTACATTTAACATTACTTTGTTTATTAAAATCTGATTTTTGGGCGCGAATGGTGGGGCAATTGTATTTCTTATGTCCCGGTAAATTACACAAAAAACACGTTATTTTATTTGAAAAAGACGACTGCTTTTGTTTTATTGATATATTAAATTCACAGGTTCTCAAATATGTGGTTAAGTCTTCGAGCGAACTAAAATTGTGAGAATAAGCAGTTCGTTGCACATCCGGGTTACTAATACCCGCAATAATAATGTTGATTCTGTCTTTTTCCGGAATATTCCAATTTAATTTTTGTAATTTCTTGACTTTATTGGAACAATACGTTAATAAAGAGGTTGTCTGTACCGTTGTGTAATTTGCGGCGTCTTTAAAAAGAAAACCTACTGCATTTGCGTCTACATCGAAAGTATCTATAAGAGCTTGTTTTAGTTCCGACCAGCTCTTGCAAACATCAACTTTGTCAAAATACCACTGTCGAGCGCGTCCCTGTAATTTACTTACTGCAAACTTTGTGGTGTCGACATCATCTTGTCGCAGGAAATACGTTCTTTCGTCGATTAATTTCACCCACTTTGCAATGGAGATGTCTTTACTGGAGGGGTCAAAATCAGGTATGTTTTCCCAGGAAAACAGAACCGTGGATGCATTACTTGTAGACGCTACCTGAAGATCTTTAATTTGAAGTATTTCCCTTTGAAGTAACTGCACTTGCTGTTGCACGGTTAACGGCGGGGTCGTGCTACGCTCGGAGCTTGCACTTCTCGCATCAAGCGGCATACTCGTCATTGTTCTTACTAATAATAGTTTTAGAACACACAATATTAACGCACTTATACGCACTAAACAAAACTGTCAACGTAACAACACAGAGAAGAAAAAGTATTTGGGCTTTTGTGAGAAGAAACCACTTCTGACTATGTTAGAGGTAATAATAATATGAAAACGCACAAGAACCTTATTCAACGACATTTAATTACCAACTGCCTTCAAGTTTTACATTTAACATGTACATCGTGTTCCCTTCCTGCTAATTCTAAGAAATGTCAACAATAACAAACTCCTAAAAATAGTTCTTATAACAGCGGCTATCAAGTTCGCGAAACAATTCTGCAGTCGTTGGCATTTCTGGGCGCACCACATAATGCGTCCCACAATAGGTATATAAAAATAATTACTTACACTTTTCCGAATTACTACTAACAATTACTATGAGTAAGAAAAATATATACTGATTATTTTGTGATGCAACAATTACATAGTATCTATATCTATAGTATCTATATTTAGGACAGACGCACGTACAGAATTTATATTACCTGGTCAGTGATCACAGCAAACAGAACACAAATGGGGTATGTTGGATTGGTGCAACACCAAGTTTCATTATTAGTTCAAGTTTCCAACAGAAAACCTTTGTTTGGCAATGTTCATTAATCTGGAATGCGGAGAAAAGAAAAACCTGTTTTAGTTTCTGAATGAAATAGTAAATAAGGAATTTTACTAAAACGTCATTTCTAACAAGCTCGTAGAACAATGGAAGAATGTAAATTGAATATACAAGATGGTGGCCCATGGTGAGCTTAACACGGTTCCAATGGTACATTCTTAATAACTATTCAATTACTTATTTCCTTTATTATTTTAAAGATAAAGTGTATTGAGATTTTTTATAGAGAGAAAAATACTTCATCTGTTGCAATCCATTTTCCGGAACGGTAGAAATTGTAGGAATTACCTTTCCTCATTCTGACAATGACAAAAGTTGTAATTACGTACTCGTCATAATTTATAGTAGTTTGAACTTTCTTTTGTTTTTAAAAATTTATTATTATTAAGTTTAATCAATTGATTAAACATTAAACGTTCATAAGTTCAGATACAACACTTTTTTCTGCGATTTTCAGATTTTTGAAACCGTGGTAGCTCGCAAAATAGCGGTCGTTTGGAAAAATGGAAGAGGGACTTTTTGTTCAGTTTTTCTCGCATAACCCATCCCACAGTCCGCGTGCGCGAATTTCGAAACACCCTGTATATCTCTTGCTGTTTTCGAGGTCCCTATTATGATCATAAAGTCGAAGCGCCTTCGTACCCAAACTAACACAAATAAATAAAACCTGCAGTTGTAACTTCCTGAACCATTTCGCAGTAAAACGCAACGAACCTTTAACGTATTCTGTTAAAAACAAAACGTACTACCTAGTAGAAGCGTAATTTACATTGTGATTAGTGATTACATGTAGAGTGTACGATTATTATCCTGTAAGAGTGGAACTGTTATAGTATATTTTAACATATTTTACTTTTTTAAGACCTGTACCGCTCATTAATGGTGTATCTTGATTGATACTTTCCTATTATCATAACATTATTTCTTATTAGAAATATCTAATGGCAGCCAACTATTATTATATATTAGAATTGTAAAGTACCTAATAATATATCACCTGGCAAAGTGGCACTCTTTCAAACCACCGTCATTGTTTAATTATAAAACAATTTCTTGAACTTGGATATCTGTTTTAGTATACTACTCGTAGTTTTTAATACTTTTTAGCCACTCATTATTGAAAAATTTTAAAAATTAATAAATTCCTCCTTAGAATATAATCTAAGAAGGATTAGCCACCCCCAACATCAAAAGATTCATATACTCGAGAATAAACCTTTACAGGAAGTTCTCTAGGTCATTTGAAAACTAAAACGATAATAGATAATGACATGTGTAATGATTAATAAAAACAGCAGGGACAGTATATCCGATGCAATTGGCGGACAGCCTACAATATGAAGAGTTAAGGTCTCCATTCTTCGATTACGGCGCCACCGTTGTTGATTAGGAATCGATTAGGAAGGACCGGAGTTTTAGTTGCATAACAGGAAAATGTTTGATAACTGATAAGCGGAATTCAACTCTATTAATTGGTGTTTGTTTAATGTTTGTATAGTATCTTAACTTCTATAAAATACATACATATTAATAATCGCTTCATCAGCGTATTATACCGAATAGTGATAACACGGTCATTTAAAATAAAATTCGTTTAGATTTTTTATATTTATTAATTATATGATTGTTTTCTTGTTTTTGTTGTATTGACGATTTGTTGAAGTTCTATTTTAACTAAATATCGGCTGTTTCTATATGAAAGGAACATTTCACTACAGTTTTACAAAATGATTATCACCCGTAAACGTACTTATCAAATAATTATTGCTTGCTGCACTAAAGTCTACCAATTATAAAGTAGAACATTAGCAGCGAATATCGAACCATATCGTCCATATCAGTGTATTCTATACATAAATATGCGGCTATCCTGTCTATCAACAAATTCGTTGTAAATTATGCATAATTTTATAATTATTTCATAACGGCCAAAACTCAAGTTCTATTCTGTGTCCATCATATTTTTATTAATGTACCTACCTATGTATAAAACGTTGTCAGTTTTGTCAAAAAATTTACAAATCTACTATTTATTTAATACTCTTAAAATGTAACCAACGAAATAAAATTCGCATTTCGCATATTCTATCTTCATACATGTTTGTATCAGTATTATAACATTTATCTTACCAACCACTGTCTAATATGTATATTTCCTATAACATAAGTAAATAATTAACAAATGAGCTACTTCGAATTTACATAAACATATAGTATAACACAAATGTATATGTCGTACTCGTAGTCGCATGGTGAAATACGGCTTTTCATGACGAGCCTAGGCAGATCATGATGTTAGGTTACGTTAGATGCTCTTAACGAGCATTTACAGCATCTGCCTGATTAACGGTGTAGGCTTTTCACGAAATGACGTATTTCACCATGAGACCACGACATATGTATATGTTACGGCTAAAGTGTAAACTTGGATAGTTTATAAACTAATTGGCTAGTATAGAAACTAACCAAACGCTTGGTTATTTTAGTGGAAAACAATATTTCCACTAAATTAGCAGTAAATTTGGTTAGTTTGTAAACTAGCCAGTTAGTTTATAAACTATCCAAAAACGTTGGCTAATTTACTGATCTCGATTAAAGTAAATAAAATAACCAATGTCCTTGGTTAGTTTATAAAACTAGCTATTTTACACTGGCTAAAATAAACATTTTTCTTCTGGTAATTCAAAATAGCCAGTTTCTTGGCTAGTCTGCAAACTAACCAAACTATGTTGAGTTAATTTTCTTTGGCTAGTATACGGTCCAACGATTATTATTTTGAACTATTTTGTTATATAACTTAATTCACACGTAGTCTCATGTTACATTATTTATTGCGCACAAAAAATAAATACCGTGCTTTGAAGAAACTCATTGGGGGTTGGCTGTGACCAAGGCTGTAATAGATTCTAACTTGACAATATCAACTTTAATAAGTTGACTTTAAGAATAACAATTCGCAAAATTTGTTATTACACACAGTTTTCTATCATAAATGTTGTGATAGTTTGGTTAGTTTGCAGACTAGCCAAAAAATTAGCTATTTTGAATTATCAGAAGAAAAGTGTATTTTAGCCAGTGTAAAATAGCTAGTTTATAAACTAACCAATAACATTGGTTATTTTATTTACTTTAATCGAGATCAGTAAATTAGCCAAGGTTTTTTGATAGTTTATAAACTAACTGGATAGTTTGCAAACTAGCCAAATTTGCAGCTAATTTACTGCAAATTTTGATTTCCGCTAAAATAACCAAACGTTTGGTTAGTTTCTATACTAGCCAGTTAGTTTATAAACTATCCAAGTTTACACTTTAGCCGTAACATATACATACATGGTTAACGTTTTAATTTCATCGACTGTAAAATACACAAGGCCTGCACATTTGCTGTACCGTGAGAATGCATCAGGTTGTTGTTTCATGTGAAAAGAACATTATTTACACACTACCTTTAGTATGCAATTCACTTAAAACACTGATACTATGTAAAAGATTACAGGTACACGCACGCCTAATTGAAAATTTCCTTCGTTGGTTTGCAAATTGCAATATGCATAACCCCATAACCATTAATTCAGCAGTCCTTTTTATAAATGTGTTTTTACAGAGTTTAATTACGATTCACATTTCTGTAAGTATTACATATGCACTTGTACCTTTTCTGTTTTTAATTACGACTTTTTGTACCTTATGAATTTTATTTTTATTTCCTAGTATCATTCAAACTGCATATTATCAAATCACATTATGAGGTAAATGCACAAACATGTAGTGCTTGTTGCGTCTCGTCCACGGTTATTATGTTGGTACAGTAATTTTAGAAATAAGTTACCATTTCATTTTAATAACTCATTGCAAATCAGTGATGTTTGACGAAATATTTTAGATTTAGAAAATGACCAGATATGAACCACAGAGGTGAAACAAGAAGTAGTCAAAATAAGTCAGAGACACCAATATTACACCCGTAAAAAATTAACGGCCCCTTTTCTTTACCAGGAAAAAATACTCAAATCATTGCTATTAGCAGTCTGTACATACTAATCTATAAGTGCTTCCGGCATCCTACGGCTAAGTTACTTAAATTAAAAGAGTTTTTACATTCAAAAAATTATAAAAAATACATAATATTCCCTGTTTGAAACCCTGTATCACCCTGTACATAATTAACTTCACAACTTGTTTCTAAGAAACATAATACTACGATAATTACATTTTTTTTTAATATTTTATAAATTTAAATTTCCAAAAAAATACTATTCTTTACTGAATTCTCTATAAATATAATTATTTATCACGCCCGTATAGCAACATTCACAACTTCAAAGTTTTAAAAAAGGAAAAACAACTTAGGTTACAGTTGTTTCACCATCATTTGACCTTCTGGGCAATGTGATATAAAGTTGAATGGACTTGTTCAGTGTTGTGAAGCAAAATGATAATATTTTAATGATTTTGTCTAAACATACACGTATTTATTGGAATTATTAACACCAATGTAGCTTTCACCGTGTATATCTGTACGACCATTAAAATAATATAATATAAAATCCGTTATACAATTCTACTTACAATAAAGTCAAAGATATTCTTATCCAAATTATTCCCATTGCGATTAAAAAAATATATTTTTATTTAATACGCGGATTTTGTACGCAAAACGTATGCCTATAGTCTTGGGAGAGAAAGTCTAAACCAAAAATAAGTAAAAATGCCATTCAATCGTACGCATGCTAAATGAGTAGTAGACTCAAAACTATTTGTAAAGGTGGCTACCTTCAATGTTGTTTGTTACTATAGTAAATGTTTGACAAGATATAAATATTTGTATTTTGAATTAATATCTGTTAATATTAATATTTAATTACTTATTGTTTATTAACGTGTAATTTAATTCTCTTGTAAAGAATAAAATCACGTAAGTTGAAGAAACTAATTTACAAATTAAATTACAATAAACAAGTAAGTAAGATGGTCCAGTTTTTCGTGCAAGTGGTGAAGAAAACTGAGAAGGAATGTGTGATTCAATGTATTTCTACAGATAAAATAACATGGTACTTTATTCCCGAAGAGTCCAATAATATATCATTTCACAAACATTTAGTAAGTAGAAAACCAATTTACAATGCTACATTAGCAATTAAGAACATAAATGGTTATCGAACTGTAGCAATTAAATTAGATGATGATATTCGGAAGGAATATTTTGATGAGGATGGAAATGTTTGTTTTCAAGAATACCCGTTAGAAGAGTGTGTTCCTACATCGAATTTTAAAACTATTGAACCTATAAAAATAGAGCTAGAAGAGAGAATTAAACAGCTAGAGCAACAATTAAAGTTAAATTCAAATCAAGATGTCAATAAACTACACCATATTGAAAAAAATTTTGTTTTAAACAAATTTGAAAAAAAACATGACCCTACAGATTGGTTAAAAATTTTTGAAAGTGAATGTGCACGGTTTCAGATTCAATCCGATAATTTGAAAATTCAGGGGTTACGTTTCTTTGTTTCGGGTTCAACAAAAGACTGGTATGAGGCTAATCTTAAAAAAATTGGACTAACAGGTTCATGGGATAGTTGGAAATACTCTTTTCTGAATGTTTTTGTTGATAAAGGTTGGTCTAATGTTAGAAAAGCTTTTAGTTACAAATACTTGAGTGGATCCTTAATTGATTACGCACTTGCTAAAGAAAAATTATGTTTAGAGGTGGAATCAGAAAGTACCGAGGTTTCTCGGATTAATCAAATAGTTTTTGGATTGCCAAGTGAGGCTCAACAAGAACTTGACAGAGAAGAACTAACTACTCTTGACAAATTGTATACAGCAATACGTAAATTGGAAGATACATTTTTAAAAAAGAAAAAGGAGAGGCCTTCAATTACAAACTTCAATAATCAGAGTAGTTTTAATTTAAATAAAAAAATTGAAACTCAAAATAATGAAATAAAACGAAAACCATGTCCAAACTGTGTCGCCCTTGGTTATCCAAATCGATTTCATAAAGAAATAGATTGTCGCAATCATAATAAGACTGTGCAAGAAAAAATGAAACCAAATATAAAAAAACAAGAATCAAACTTTAATGAATTAGAAATAATGAATATTAACCTTGACACTGAAGATTTAAACTAAAAACCCGGGCGAAAGATGATCCACTGATAAAATTAAATGTATTAATAAATGACAAGATAAATGTAAATGCTCTTTATGATTGTGGTTCAAATGTAACCCTTATTAATAAACGAATTGCTGAATTGCTGAAGTTGAAATTAATAAAAGATAAGAGTATTTTAAAAACAATCAGCGGATCAAATTTCACGTCAGCCCGGGCCTTGATTAAACTTAGAATTGGACAGATTACTGACTTTATAACGACCTATGTGGTTAAAAATGATAATTTCTCCTATGATCTTTTATTTGGTGTTGATGCTATTAAGACTTTTAAGTTGATACAAGATGAAAACTTGAAAATTTATCAACGTATTAATAATCACAGCATATTAGATCTAAAGGAAGATCGATCTATTTGTGATCAGATGATTTTAACTTCAGATGATGATACTGAAGTAAATTTAAATGAAAATTTAAATATAAATGAATTCAAAGCTAAATTAGATCACATTGAGAATGATGATAAAAAAAGAATTATTTTACAATTAATTGACAAGTACAAACACATGTTTGCTAAAGACAAATTTGATATAGGTAAAGTTCGATCAAAAGAAGCAGAGATTAAATTAATAAGAAATGAATATGTTACTTCTCGCCCGTATAAATGTACAATTCCAGATGATACTGAAATAAGAAATCAAATAAAGAATTTATTACAAGTGGGTATAATTGAAGAATCTGATTCACCTTTTGCTTCTCCTGTGACATTAGCCTACAAGAAAGATGATGGAAAGAAGTCTAGACTGTGTATAGATTTCAGAAAATTAAACAAATTAGTTGTCCCAGAATGTTTTCCTTTCCCTACAATTCAAGATGTGATTGAGAAAGTTTATAACTGTGAGTATTTCACAGTTTTAGATATTAACTCGGCTTTCTGGTGCATTTCATTAAAGTTAGAGGATAGAGAAAAAACATCTTTTGTTACAAAATATGGGAAATTCATGTTCAGGGTGCTACCATTTGGACTAAAGAATGCTCCAGCAACTTTTCAAAGAATACTATCAAATATAATTAGAAGAAATAATATAGATGACTTTTGTATAAATTATATAGACGATATTTTAATTTTCTCTAAATCCTGGGACGAACATGTTGAACATATTAAGAAATTTTTGGAAGTGACAAATTCCGAAGGTTTAAAATTGAAACTATCTAAATGTATGTTTGCTGCAAAATCTGTAAAGTATCTGGGACATACAATTTCTAAAAATAAAGTTTCACCAGCTCAAGAGAATTTAGTCTCTATTCAGCATCTTCAGAGTCCTTCCGATAAGTCTGGTGTACGCAGTATTTTGGGTTCCATTAACTTTTACTTAAAATATATAGAAAATAGTTCCCAGAAACTCGAACCACTTCACCAATTACTAAGGAAGGATGTTAAATTTCAATGGACTGATGAATGTGAACAAGCTTTCACAATGGTCAAAGATTATTTATGTTCTAAACCTATTCTAGCTATATATGATTTTAATAAGCCAGTTTTTATAGAAACCGATGCTAGTTATAAAGGTCTTGGTGCCACACTTAAACAACCACAAGAAGACGGAATACTACACCCTGTTGCATATTTTTCAAGAAAACTTTCAAATCCGGAGAAACGTTATGATATCATACATTTAGAATGTAAAGCAATTAAAGAGGCAATAAAGTTTTGGCAATATTACCTTATTGGACGTCAGTTTACAGTTTGTAGTGATCACAAACCGTTAGAGAATCTAAAAACAAAGGCTAGAACAGATGAAATACTCGGAGATTTAATTCTTTACTTATCTCAGTTTAATTTTAATATAATATACAAAAAGGGAAAGGACAACATACTTGCAGATCTATTATCTAGAAATCCGGTCCTTGAATATTTTGAAAATGAAGATGTAATCACAGTAATTAATTTAATCGAGTTACCAGCGATATTGGATGATCAATCCAAACATATGTCTGAAATGAAAGCAGAAAAAAATATTGAATTTAAACAGGGACTAATATTGAAGAGATTAAAAGAAAAATCAAGAATTTTTGTTTCTCCGACATTTGGGAAAGATATTATCGAGCTTGTTCATCAACATTATGGACATATAGGTCCAGCACAAATGCTCGCAACAATAAGACCACACTATTATTTTAAAGGACTTGATAAAGCTGTAGAAACCTTCTGTAAAAATTGTAAGGTATGTATAGAAAACAAAACTCGACGTATTCGTGCTATAGGGCTGCTCTCACAATTTGGTCCGGCCGAACGCCCGTTTCAGATCATGTCACTTGATAGTGTTGGTGGTTTCGGAGGAAATCGATCCTCCAAACGATACATGCATATTCTAGTTGATCATTTTACTAGATATGTTTGGATATCAACAACAAAGGGTCAGAATGCCCAAGATTTTATAAACCTAATAAATCCAATTTCAAAGAAACATAATATTTCGATTTTATTAGCAGACCAATATACAGGAATTAATTCTACTTGTTTTAAAAATTATTTAGATAAAAATGGAATTCAGATTGTTTTTACATGCATCGATCATCCAGAATCAAATGGTCTTAACGAACGACTGAATCAAACACTTGTAAATCGCCTTAGATGCAAAATAAACAGTGATAACAATACTAGAGCCTGGTCAATGTTAGCACAAGAATGTGTAAATGAGTATAACGATACCATTCATAGTTCAACACAATTTGAACCATCATATTTATTATTTGGGAAAAAACCTACAATTTCACCTCTTCAGGAAAATTATCAGCAAATTCTTGAAGTAGACAGAAAAAAAGCATTTCAAAATTCGATAAAATCTTTTAAAATAAATAAAAAACGATTGGATAAGAATCGACAACAGTACAACTTCAATGTTGATGATATGGTCTATATTGAAAATGGCAGTAAACTAAATAGAAATAAGTTAGATCCAGTTCGAGTGGGACCATTTCCTATCGTTCGACAAATTTCTCCATCATTTTATGAAGTTGCAAGCGGAAAGAAAAAGAAAATTTCAAATTTTTTCCACTCAAGCAAACTTGTTCCTTTTCCCCACGCATAAAGCGTCCTAAAAGGGGGAGGTGTAAAGGTGGCTACCTTCAATGTTGTTTGTTACTATAGTAAATGTTTGACAAGATATAAATATTTGTATTTTGAATTAATATCTGTTAATATTAATATTTAATTACTTATTGTTTATTAACGTGTAATTTAATTCTCTTGTAAAGAATAAAATCACGTAAGTTGAAGAAACTAATTTACATATTTATTATATAAATACTTAAATTTTTGACAATTTACTGATCTGAAATATTAGATAGTGTCAGGAAAACAAAAAAAATGGCTATATTATTAATGAATTCAAATTTGATTATCAGAAGTGATCTGGAATTGTTTTAAATTCAATTTTCTTGAAAATCAATAACAGTTAAGTACCTACTACAGTAATTGCGTGACCTCATGTTTTACTCGTATAATTGGGGTTGATGTAAATAGGTACAGCAACTTAACTAATTAAATAACTAACACATGACTAAACGGCTACGCCCTTTCATCCTGTTAGACTAATCAGAGTAAAAATATGTTTATTTGAGGTTGCTTACCAATTAATGGGAACAGCCATATGTACATTTCCTTCTAGTACAATGGTAATGATCGAGCTATTGATCCCAGTAGAAATACAAAAAAACAATTAATTAATTAACTTTTTTAAATAACATTCGCTTTATTTGAAAGACGGCGTTTTATTAATTCAGATATAATTTCTTTAATCTAATACACGGTGCTTAAAAGATTTTAGATACTATATTATATAACATACATACATATATTTATAATCCAACTTTTAATATGTTATCTCGCAAACCCTATTTGCTTTAGTCTGCTTGCATAATAACTTTTATCAAAGTAGAACAATCCATAAAAAAGATATTCCGAACGAAAATGTTTATTCTCATATCACAACCATTATCACAAAAATCGAGTAACACAAACACAAAGATGTCGAAGCAAGTTTATGAAATTTATTATCCTGTCGCTATTGAATTTTTGGTATATTTTCCGAGATATTTTCTAATGGATAATGGGTATTATGTTTAAATAAATAATACTCGGAAACTCCATATAATGTTTTAAAACGCACATAGTTGCGAGAGCTTACCACACCTACTTTGTTTTAAAATCCACAAAATAGTTATACCTTCATGAAATTTCATTAACAAAACAGTGTGCCCAAAAGACTACCACAAAAAGTAAAAAAGCTCGTAAAACATATATAACTGAAAAGCTTTACTACAGAACCCAAGTCTTATAATGGGCCAGTTTTTCAATTCTAGTTTATACCCCGCTTCAGCTAAACCAAAATTAATCACCATGGATACAATTGTTAGAAGAATTGTATCCATGGCATCTGTATCTGTATCTTTGTTCAGTTAAAGCAGGATAAACCAGAACTAAGAATCGATCCTAAAGCGTAGGTTTATAGGTTTAATGCTAATGTTTATAATAATTGTATGCAAGTACAATATACTATGCTCTGTTAGCATTATGTTTTCCACACTTGTCTTTTATATGTACCTATTACAATCTTGTGTAGGTTTCACATGGAATACTTGTTACTCTCAGTTATAAATCTTTGAAATTTTTCTACCTTTAGCCGGAAAAACCTGTTTGCTATATAAAAATACACTTTGCAATATAAAAAAGTAGCCTTGAATTATTTAAATATTCGTTATACGTATTCTTTGAACATCGTTTAATTTCCCCAGAAAAGAAACAACACGTGAAAGTGAAGGAAATGAAATTATTGAGAATGTTATCGATCACGAAGTAATTATTATTACATGTTGTACTTTTAGAAGATTGTAGCACAATAATAACCTCGACAATTTCGAAATGTTTTTAGACACAATTTGCGAACCCTGGGGAAACATTAAACAATAGTCCTTCCCCACTCTCTATAAAAAGTATAAATTAAGGCTCACATTTTGAAAATCAAACATTGTATTGCGCGCCCCTTTTGCAGCTCCGGGTCCCGGGAATTAATCCCCCCTGCTGTCGGGCCTGGAAACAACGCGCCAAATCAATTTGGGCACTCACCTCACTTTTCAAAATACCCTATATCGATTAACAGTCGTTCTAAAACAAAATTTGCCAGGTATATCACTAAAACATATTGAACCCTCAAAGCGACTAACAAAAATTTAAAAAAATATAATTCCAGTCACGGGAGATTATCTTCTTTTTACTGGTAAGACATTATTTGATGATGAAATTTTAACTAATAAGTATCGTCAACCGTCCCGCTCCCGCCTTTTAAACTGACACTTTCGTGACTCGTTACGTAAACAAGTATGACTAAAGATGTCACTACGACTCCTATCCACAGCCAACTTCATTAATGACAGCTTATGGTTATGACAGTAAGCTGTCACTAATGAAGTTGGCCCGTCTAAGTTAAACAGCAGGGCATTTTTTAACAATCAATTTTTCCTTATTGATAGGGTTCTATTTACATATGACATACTTAGTACCCCGCCTTTGATTTATTTTTAGAAAAAAAGATTTCATTTTTAGTGCATAGGTAGGAATTCATGAGCTGATTTATTTATAAGTAGTAGACTCAAATGTCAGGTGTAAACCCAGCCTACTGCGAGTTTGGGACCAACTGATGTTAGAAATATTAAAAATTTTTGGAACGGTTACCAAGTTTCAATGTAAAATTAAATTTCACGTGAAGTTCGTGGAAACAATAAAAATTGTTGTTAGCAAATAAATATCAAAAAAACTAATTATTTATTAGACAAAAACCGACAAGAATTGAAACAGAAATACGGCTACTTCGAGGCGAACACCAAATAATCTAATTGTAACAACTTTTATGTTAAATAGAGGAATGTAAATGGGATTTTGTTATACCTTGTCCGAGCTAGAATTACATTTGCGATTTTTCGTAATTCATACCCTTTTTTGATATCTTTAACGTATCGCAAAATATCGAGAAATGGCCCTACAAATGTCGGTGTGTCGCACCGCACACTGTATATTTTCCCGAATAGTCTGAAAAATCTTATTTTTCCTCTGGTTAGTATAGTACTCAGCCTACGATAAGATTCATATACAGGGTAGCTGGTTTTTCATTGCGCACATCTGATTAAAAATACAAGAAAAAGTTAAATGAAGGACTGCCTAACGGAATCTGATCTATAAAATACTGCCTGCATACTTACATCGATTTTTAATCCTGTAACTTCCTCTTCTTTAAATCAAATATTAAAAACACTATTATAATAGTGTCTGATAGACTTTCGGTTCAATAAACTTATAAATTATGTACACCTTAGTTTTGACTAGGTACAGTAGCATGTCTCTAGTGAAAACACCCACGAACAATATTTACATTAAATATGGAATCATGTTTTATTGTAGGTACCAAGAAATCACTAAGTTCGCTTCTACTTAAAATTGAATTCAGCAAACAGTAGTTGAAAAAGTACCTAACTGCCGCATTTAAAACCAACAGCTATTTTATGAAATAAGGGTCGAGAAAACGAAGACATAAAAAGTTTGAGTTTTAGGTATCCTTATTACTATATATTTTTTTGCAACTAAGCATTTAAAAATAAAAACTAATTTTGATTATTTTACTTTTAACTTTTGGCAAAAATAGAACCCAAACATAACGTCAATATGACGTCAAACTCCCCTTTCTATACGTGACTTCGTTACTACTTCCTAGACTTAAGCTTTTGAGAATAACAGCTCAATGTCCTATAATTACGGAAAGTGGGACATAGGGTAAACATTTTCGTTCTACATACAATATTGGTAGCAATTAAATACCACCTACTTGAAAAAATTAAAATTTAATTATTTCGTGTAATTGGTATCAAATTCATAAGTTGGATCAAGTCGAATATATACGTCAAATGCCCCCTTCAAGTTTTTTGATAGCAATTAACACGTCATTATGAATTGCTAAAATGTATTTATAGAAAGCTATGAATCGAGTAACAGATAACATTATGAACATACGATAAATTGATAAACCATCAATAAATAAATATTTTAGTAAAAATAATATTCGTGTTCGTTGGACTTTTTTCTGTTTTAAATTATTCAGATACGCCAAACGAAAGCGAATAGATTTTGCAGGTTGTATACACGTGAATAAAGAAAGAAATGATTCATGAAGAAATGATAACATTCACGAGACATTAGAATGCCAGATGCGAAATGGCCTAAACAATTTCGGGGACGGCAACCACGAGAACGTAGGAAAAGAGGAAGACCACAAAAAACATTGCTTATAATCGAAGTACGAGAATCCACGGACAGCAGAAATCTACGGGAAGAATAGCAAGACAGAACAGTATGGCGACTAGGATAAGAAAGACGACATGAACCGTAACCAACTCGCTTTATACAGGGTGATTTCTAACGCACGAAGGAAACTGACAGGACTATTAAGAGGAGACCAAAATATAGTTTTTTTACAATAATCTTTTGATCAAAATCGAATAGGTAACAAAAAAGCTGAGCTTATTGTATTCGCGTTTACATTACAAACACTTTTCACGCAATCTAATAAATTGCTGCTGTAATTTTGACTTAACTACATGATCAGATTATGTAAATCAGCGGTTATCAATAAACAAACACCTATAACTGAATATTTTAAAGAATTGAATTTTGTTTAATTAACTTACAAATATACCCAAATTGAATTCAAAAAGTAAGTAATTACCATATTTTATTTAAAAAATGGTCAAGTTTATAAGAACTTTAAAATGTTGTAACTTTCTTGTTATTCGATTTTGATCAAAAATGTATTATAGAAATAATAAATATTAAATAAAATATCGATTTTAACTTGAAATAATAAAATGTATTTGCTTAATACGTATTTCGGCATCAATGTGCCATTGTCAAAAGCATATAAGATATTTAATAATACATGGATGATTTATATAGCAACTGCTTGATTTCATTTAAGACATCTTCTATTACAAAATTGCCAGTAAAGGAGAATCTAAGAATTCAATTTGCTCATTCATTAAAGGTATATTGTTTTTTGTGTGTTTATAAATTTCAAAAGCTTCCAAAATATTTAATTTATTCTTGTTATCAGAAAAGTGTAAAAATTAATTGTATTATTAGATGTCAATGTGTGATTTTGGAATAGAAAATGTCTTTAATGGAATCAAGTAGTTGCTATATAAATCATTATTCATTTGTTATTAAACATCTATCTTATATTATACTTTTGACAATGCGACATTGATGCCGAAATACGTATTAAGCAAATAATAGTTATTTGTTTAACAATGCGGAAAAGTAGTAGATTTACTGTCGTAGCTGGTATTTCACTGCTGAGGCGAAGCCGAAGCTGGGAAACTAGCCAAGACAGTAAATCTGCGTTTCTGCAGTGTGGAACATATAATATTTTCGCCGATTGTTTAGATTCAACATTAATTTAACAATTATTTTTAATATTTTGTATGGTATTAGTATCAGCAAGCATCTATTGCTATGCAGTTCTTACTGGTTGCTATGATGCGATGCAATGCAATGCAATGTCATTCTATTTGTTGTGGATAGAATAGTTTAATCTTGTTAATTACTAATTAATTAATTTATAATATATTTACAATGGAAAATGACGAAGAAATGTTCACCCCATCCGAAATTAAAGAAATCGTGAAAAATATGGAACTTAAATTTAATTATTAAGGCCCATTATTAATTGCCATGGATACGATATGTCACTAAGAATTGTATCCATGGCAATTCAACTTTTAAGTGACGCTTATAATTTAAGTGTAACCGGTGCAATTGGGCCTTAAAATTTCAAATTTGTTTGTTTTTCGCAGCAACCTGATTTTGAATGCTACTGTCAGCAAAAGTGGTCTCTTGCTGCCTAGGCAACAAAAGTGGAACTTTGAAGACAGTCAATTGTCAGTCAACGCATGCTTTTACTGTCAATCCGAGAAAAATATTATTATTTCACGTTAAAATCGATACTTGATAACTTTATATTTTTGGCCACTCCGAGTTGAAGTTCTTAACCCTTACACTGCTAGTGGCTATTGGTAGTATTTCCAAAACCATACTTTGATTATCACACGACTTACATACAGTGGGACAACGCCGTAATTGCAGTGGTCAGTCGAAACGGTAGAAAATACGAAAACATCAATTAATATACAACGTACGATGGAAATTTAACCGAAAATTTTGAATTCCACCCTCATCCAGTTAAACCCAACGTTTCTTCTGATGTTGATACACATGTCCAAGACACATTTGTGTCAGTAATCACCCTTATTGGATACGTAATTAGCTTTTAATGAGGATTAAGATCTATTTTGAAGAAAGCGTGGAAGTTTGTTATAGAAAAAACAAGGGTTTGTGAGTGGTGAAAACGATTCGAAAAGAACTGGGCCTGACACATCAACCACCAATGAAAGCGTGAAAAAATTAAGAAACATATTGTAGAAAATTGCGTATCACTATTAGGGAGGTTGCTGAAGAAGTTGGTATCGATATGACTCATACGAGACAATGTTTACTGGCGATTTGAACATAAAACGAGTAGCAGCCAAATTTGTTCCGAAATTAACTCATTATAAGTACTATAATTGAGTTCTTAAATGGTGTTGGATGTAATCACATCACATGAATTCATTTAGTTGAATTTTCAAAACAATGATGAATTGTTGAGCAATTGTTGAATAAAGTCGCTGACTATTTTCGCAGGATATAGCCTTCTGCGACTTTTTCCATTTTCCAAAGATGACGACAACCACGGCAGGAGACCCACCGTTTTGACACCATAGAGTACATAAACGTAAAACAACTTATGGCGAGCCGAAGGCTATACCAAAAATGCATTTCAAAAATATTTTAATGATTTCCAAAGGCGCTGGTAGAAGTGTTGTAATATCCGATGGAGACTACTTTGCAGAGACTCTATCAATATTGATGAATGATGAATAAATAAACATTTCTAATCAAAACTCGTAACACTAAAAATAGACTGAACTAATTTTATTAGATTTGTTGTACCTCTTTTACTACTAGTACGGAAAAATATATCTGTACATCCACTACTCACTAGACTACATAGATAAATAAAGTGTTTAAATAGTTAAACTATTTTAGAATAGGTTTAGATTTATTGGCGTACATGGCGCATTGCCAGAAATTTGTATTACGTAGGTAATAAATAATTTTATCCTGCAGTTCATCTAACAACGGAAAATACACTTTACCAGCTACGATTTAAACCGCTTTTAGGGTCTATTCTGTAAGCAACTGTTAAAATATAACGTGGCGTTAAAATTTTAACCAATCGCTAAGCTTTATTACGACAGCTAAAACTACCATTCAACCAATCAACGCCAATGTTTTAAACTTAGCGGTTAGTTACAATTTTAAAGCCAGGTTAAATTTTAACAGGTGCATACAGAATAGACCCTTTTCTCAGTTAACTTTTTCTCTTCCACTTTTTTACAAATCTTCAATGACGAACAAAGTATAGATGTAAGCGTTACAAGCTGTCAGTTTCATTAAAACCAAACATTGCTTCTTTTATGTCATTAATACCAAATTATTCAAGAAAGTAGAGCATAGCATGACAGGTTAAATTGACAAACTCCCTTTTGTGACGAACTAAATCCAACTTTTGTATAGTTTAACTCGGTTTAACTCATCACTTTAATCTAACTAAATGCTAAAACTAATTTGAAATTTTTAATAGGAACCAGGATTGTTAGACTGATAAAGAATTCTGCAACTACTGTTAGCTGCTGATATTAAGGAGAAATAACACGCATAAATATTAAATAGAGCCATCTGAGCATACGGAAAATTGTTTTCTAATTTTTCTCCATTATTCTCGTATGTAACCCCATATTAATTTAACCACGACTAGAAAGAGAAAAAATTAAGTTTTCTAATGATGTATTGCGCTACCCCTACCATTTAAGAAAATTCAAGATAGCGGCCGAGCTCCGAAAGTATGAGCCAATGAAAATTTTTTTATACTATAAAATATACGAAGTGATGTCGTATTGAAGTCCAAATTTCAAATTAATATCTCAAATCGTTTGAGCGCTATGACTTTGGTCCCATCTTTAATAGCTACCCTGTAGATAGGTACTATGTAAATTATTTTGGGAAGGACTTCCGAGGATTCGGAGTCGGATTCGTTTTTAACAACAATTTTCTTTAATGTAGGCAAACGCAATATCCAACAATTATCCAAATTAGTTAAAAATGCGATGTCTAAAATACATACAGGGTGTAGAAATTGAATCATGCAATATAGGTAGGGATTATCTTTCCTAATTATTTTACAGAAAATATTATGTTTCCATAAATGATAACAATATTATCTTTAGCCTGATCTTTTGTATATTCCGTAACTGAAAAATTGAAAATAATAAACGCTCCTTTAGCGAAATTCTGTGGCGCCTTGGAATTATGTTTATTATGTGAAACTGTTCATCGCAATGCCGCTAAGTGCCTCTGTCACTTTAACTACCAAACGTTTATTTTATACGAATTTTATGTTTTCATTGAAAGAAAAACTAGAAATGATAAAATGGTATTATTCTGGAAACAGAACGCACGAGGTAGAGGATCACTGAACAGCAGTTGTCAGAACTCAACTTCAATGCACTATAAATTTTCGTCAAAACAGCTTTTTCTGTCTTCTCTTTACTCAGCCTTTCAAGAACTCAAAATAAAAAATGAATAGCGTATATGAGTAGCGAGTTTTTTTTTCTCTTTCAAAAAACCTAGACAGATCTTCTGTCTATAATAATTAAGGAAGATAATTACTGGCATATTAAACTTTTGTCATTTAAATTCCTATGTTGCGTGATTCCATTCTACACCCTGTATATAAATATTTCTAAAACAAAAGCTTATACGTGTACAAATTTTTCCCGATAAAATTAAACAGCAAATTCAAGTTAAAACTCGAAAACAGTAGACAATCTAATATGAAATCTACAAAACTTAAAGCTTTTTGATGTTCTGTTTAAAATAATCAATGTAGATACTAGTAGATGCTAGTAGGTATTAATCACATATCACAAAAAAACGAAATGTCTCGTTATTTGCAAAATGAACATTTCTTTAACCTCGACTAATCAATATAAGGTATACCTACTACCTATTCAAAACATTTCACTTTATTCGCAACTATATTAAATTTATGGACCAATGTGATTTTCAAATTCAAAAAAAAGAAAAACAAATTTGAAGTATATATTTTTTCAACATAATACATTAAGTATGTAGGACTAATTTGGGAAAATGGTTTTAAATATGCAATGCATAATGATCTTGCTGGATCCTCCTTAAAAAGACGATTTTGTTAAAATATTTGTAGTTCGATTGTAAAGGAAAGGTTCATGCAAGAATAATTTTTACCAGAAAATCAATAGTAGAAGTATATTTCCCCCGATTTCCCCTATTATGGGATATATTTTTATTAGTCAGGAATCAGGAATGATTTGCTTTTACCAGTAGGTAGTTCTTCTTTAATTATTTTATCTAAACGTAAAGCTTCTTAACAATAATGTTGGGATGAAATGTTTGCATTATTTTATTATATTTTTCCTTTCGTCTCATCTTTTTTTTTTGAGAAAATTTTTATTGTCCCTTATATTAGGTATATTAGATGCTTCAAAGTTTAATAAATTCCTAATACCCTCGGCAAAGTAAATACCCCCTAGGTATTTAAATAACAGCTTCCCTTAAATATTAATTGGGTAATAACACCATTTATAACCCGGTCATTTATTTATTTTTCAAAATGTGAAAACGGTCTATAATTTCCTTGATGTTTAGGCTAATTCTTACTTACAACTTAACTCGAAATCAATAGGTCTACAGGTAAACAATAAATGGTTTCTAATAGTTTCCAGGCGACAAAAAGACTTAAAATCGGTTTTGTAAATAAATAATCTCATCATGAGCAATCATTCATAAACCTTTCACAACAATTAACCTTCCGTTAACAAAAAACTTCCTGTAGGTAAGTACTAAAGAGGTGAAGTATTCAGCACTAGGGCAAGGTCAATATGGAATTTCAGAAAATATAAGGAAGAGTTCTTCTCTTAGTTCCATAATTATCGAGTATCAATATTATACAGAAAATTACCTGTTTGTATTTTTGTGTCACTGCATTTAAGATGATTAAAACACACTCGCACTAATCACACTACACACACCTACACGACTGTCAAAGCCTATGACGTTTACTGTCTATTTTTCATGTTTCAGGTTGCGCAGATCAGTACACGCAACCGGTTGGTTAATGTTAAAACGCAAAGTCAATTTTTTAAATGTTGGTAAGCAAGTGAGCAACCAAAGCAACACTGCTGTGCAACAATGATACAACAGAACGTTTGCTGTTTTTTCTCTAAAAGATCACTGTGTATTTGCTTCTGCTGCCACCAAGAGCGTATTGTATCCTGTCTCCGGTTAGATGGCACTACTTCCTCCAAATTTAAATTAAAATACAGTGTAGGGCAAAAAGAACGGCATTCGTTGTAAAACAGACAAGTTCCGACATAATGTTCATACAGGGTGTAGAATTGATTCACGCACCATATGGAATGTAATGCAAAAATCTTAATGCTTATCTATTATTCTATTTTCTCTCCTAATTATTTTCGAGCTAAGTTGTAAAGAAGTTTTTTGTGCAGAAATTAAATATCTATTTTAGTCCGGTCGTTTTATTTGTTTTAAATTTATAAAAACAGTTTAATAATTTAATTGTCTAATTAATTTAACGGTTCTTAAGTATAATAAAAAGATTTGAAAGCACGTAGTCTTCTTAAGTACCTACCTATTTAATTTTTTTTTTTCAAAAAACTGTGGGGTGGTTTTCAAATTGTCGTGATTAGGACTTTTTCATCGTCCACCATTTTATTATTTGAAAAAATATTAAATAACTGTAAATGCAAATATTGTCGAGTACCGAAACCTAATTTTGAAAACCGTTCGTTTTTTGAAATATTTCCTAAAATAAAATTATTACGATTGGTAAAAAAAGGAAATTCAATAACTATTACGAATTGCGGCCTCAAATCAAGAATTGGACCTTAAAAAGGTGGGTGTTTTAATAAGTTAACACCCTGTATTTTTAAATTCTATTTCGGGTATAATTTTACATCAAAGAAAATTCGAAAATAAAGAAAAAGCTATTGCGATGGAAATCAAATTGTTTCTTCATTTTATATACTACATATTTTATCTTTTAAAGTCTATTTTACATAACCGCGCAGTAGCGTCAGTATAACCCCACACCCCTTAGGAACAGACCAAGGAAATTGTATATTTCGTGACGGAATTTTTTTCAGTGGTGTGTTGCTAATAGGTGGGGGGTGCCACTGACGCTACTGTTATTATGGGAAATAGGCTTAACTATGGAATTACGTATAGAAAAAATAGCTCTGAGGAAGGAAGAAGGAAAAAAAATCCAAAATAAAACCATAATAGGTAAGGAACCTAGTATTTTTATTAACAAATAGCAGGAGGCGACCTACACGTTTTGTTTTTATTACTGGCCATTGTTAAGTACTCAGGGCAACTTTTTTTTAGTTCTGTAATAAATTATAATAATCAAGTGGCAAAAGTAATTGTAGGTATGTTGTACATTGATCAATAAAAAGAATTAATATTCATAGAAACTTGAACATCCACACAAACGGTTGAAAGTTTATCCATAAACTAAACTGCTCTGCTATTGATACATAACCTTTGGGGTGCTATTTAAAAATATACAAGTTTGTTGAATCTTAAATTAGTTGTAAAGTTGGTATAAGCTGGGGCCCATTCTCCCATTTTATATATCTGGGGATGTAACAGTGAGTTCATTTGAAACTGATATCTATAGATCTCACCGGGTTTTTCTATCGAATAATTAATTTGACTTTACTCTGCAACAACCAACTATGAATAAATTAAAAAAAACTATGAAAGTATGTTTCAGTGCCTAATTCTGATATTTCAAGCTTGAATTCACCGTGGGTAGGTACTATTATTAAAAATATACAATTTTTTAATTTTCCATTATTAATTATTTAGGTTGCAAAAGTAGATAACATACATTATATACTATGCACTACCTAGTCCTTCCTCGCAGAATCACTCGTACCTGCACAGAAGTCATTCAACCCTTTGGAACAACATTAGAATACCAGTCGTTTTTTACAGCGTCCAAGTCAAACCAGAAAGTCTTTCCAGTATGCTCTTTTTGTAACGGTGTAAAGGACAAATAGGACATCCTGCACCGCTGACCGTTGCGCCGCCGTCTTATTCCTGCATACATTTTCAACTTTTACGGCATCATCCGTATTAATGGTAGTAGAAGGTCATCCAGAATCAGAAATATAACAATTTTTATGTCCAAGTTCAGCCTAGAAATAAATGGTCGGTGAATGTTTCCCATAATATACAACAATGGTATACCTATATAAGCAGTACACCAGGTACTACATCAAAGGGAGATAGCAAGAATGTATACATTTTTATGACTTTCGCGCTTCACGAGTTTCTTCTAATCGTAAGAGCATATTTTTAAACACAGAAAGATACAGTAAGAAAGATCCAGGACAACAAATTCTCTATTATGTTAACGCAGACCCACTATACACTATCACACACGTCACACGATACGGTTTTGAGCTACAAGACTATAATAGCACTATTATAGCGTCGTTCACATGGACTGTGGAAATAATTGAAGTAGAAAACAGCATCCGAGTAGGCTTGAGCCTTTTATAATTATTCTGATAATGCGGTGAAACGCATGTTGCTCTACGATGCTTACACTCTCCACAACTCAAAAATATGGCCAATATGGTTTAAGTCATTCGAGTCACATACCCTAATAACGTCGATAACAAGGTGTTAAAGTTCCAAATACTATACCAAAGTATCGACCTCATCGATTCTCTTAATACCTACCCTATGTACAGTACAATCGGTGGAATTCACTATCGTTGTTACATTTAGATGAGTTATTAGTAGTTATCGACGCTCAAGTGCTAATATAGCTAAACTTTAAAACAAATTTGTAAAACCATGTTCTTATTTTGTTAAAAAGCACTCATATTGTTCAGTTTTTTATAAATATGTAAAGAAAGTTTGTAAGCCGTTGCAAGCTGCCTAAGGCAATTACTGACTATAGATTCTATACAAGTAGCAACTGAGCATCCTTTAAGAGAGCATGTTGGCTTTTCCTGACGCTATCTGGAAATCTCTTGTCCCACAGCATATAATCTTTTGAACTATGGGACTTTGAATGAGTTTCACCACTCTGCAGCAAATTCTACTGGTGCCCTAATCGCTTACCTATGCAGCTTACAACGGATTACAAGCTTTGATTAGGTACACTTTGGTGAAAGTTGAGCAATAGGTAAGTGTTTATTAACACGATAAGTACATATTATACATCTTCTGCTTAAAAGAAAATGCCTCTACTTTACCCCGATACTGGAAAGTCAGATATAGGTACTAGTTCAGCCAAACCTGTTATGTGACTTGGCGGATTACCGCACATGAGATGAGCAAGGTACTAGAGTCCACGTATCCTACCTTAAACTTCAAAAGTAGTACAAATTGAGCAGCGTGGGTACCAAAGTGTCCATATTCAATTAATTTAGTGGGTACAAAAATTAACAATTAATGTGTTAGGAAAATATGTTATGTAATATACGATTATACCTATATACCTACTACAGATTGTTTAAGAGTTGTTATTTTATTGATTTTTTCACTGTCTATATATTTTTAGTCATCACATAGGAAAAGTCACTCTTGTGAAACTTCTTTAAATATGGTACTAGCTGATTGGAAAGAAGACATAGAAAAGAACAATAAAATAGTAGCCGTATTTTTGGATTTAAAGCGGGCTTTTGAAACCATCGATAGAGGAGTGTTACTGGCCAAAATGAAGAAATATGGAATTACAAATACTGTAAATGACTGGTTCAAAAGTTATTTATCCAATCGACTGCAAGTGACATCATACTACAGTGCCAAATCCCAAACCAAACGATGTGACCTTGGCGTGCCACAGGGTTCAATATTAGGACCGTTGCTGTTTATCTTATACATAAACGATATAGGTTTTCCCCTGAAAAATTCTAAATTTAATCTTTTTGCAGACGATACTCTTGTGACCGTGAGTGATAAATGCTTAGAAAGTGCAGTGAGTAAAATAAACGATGACTTAGATCGATTATCTGACTGGTTTAAGGACAATAAACTAAAGTTAAATACGTCTAAGACTAAAGTGATGATTATCAGTAGCAGACCTATTTCAGAATTAAACAGACTTCCCGAAGTGCGTATAGATAGTGTGCAGATTGACTTCGTAACTGAAATTAAATATCTAGGTGTAGTTATAGACAATAAATTAAGATTTAAGAAACATGTAGATTTTGTAGTTAAAAAAGCTGCAAAGAAAATAAATTTCTTTGGAAGAGTTAGTCGAAAATTAAATATTTGGTCAAAATTACTAGTTTATAAATGTATAATTGCTCCACACTTTGACTACTGCGCAACTATTTTATTTTTGCTAACGGAATCAGATTTACAAAGATTGCAAAAGTTACAAAATCGAGCAATGAGGATAATTTTGCAATGCAACAAACGCACTAGAATTTCCAAAATGCTCAATGCTTTACAATGGCTCAGCATAAAGCAGAGAATATATTATAATACCTTAATATTAATTTATAAAATTTTAGCAAATAAGTTACCTAATTATATGAGTAAGCATATTGTATACAGGGTGTCTCTAAAATATGGTGCCATAGCTTAACCACAGATTCCGGGGATCAAAATAAGACGATTTAATGCAACTTACCTCTATCCGAAATTGCTTCGTTAAAGCGCTATTCAACGCCAAAGATCTTCAAAAAATTTCAATCTTTTTAAATAACAAAAGATTGCTTTTAGCGATTAGGATGAAATTTGGGATGTGATTCTTTACTGGAAAAAGGCTTGAAAAAGGTGTTTTTTGACATCATTTTTTTGTTCAGGAGGGTGGCGTAAGTGGTCAAAGGTTGTGGTTGACCATCCACAGTCAAAGAAGCTCATATCTTTCTAACAGTTCGGCCAATAGTTTTCAAACTTTTTTTGCAGAGAGACATTCTTATTTCAAATATTTTTTGTCTCTTGTTCGATTTCGGTATCTGCCATAGTTTAGGCTGAAAAAATTATTTTGATTGGCTGCAGTGCATTTCTTAAAACAGATGTAGTAATCTAGTTGTCCCATATGTTGAGAAATAAATCACGAAGAGACAATTTGATATAAAGTTTATTACTAACAAGTATATAAAGGGTGGCGCAAAATAATCTGAACCATTTCTCAACCAATATGGTTCAGCTTATTTTGTACCACCGGTAAATTAATAGATTTACAGCAAATGCTCCATGTGACCACCATTTTCCCGGATGCAAAAGTTGATTCTACCCAAAAAATTGTCTCTTCGTCAATTGTTTGTCAGCATACGGGACAACTAGATTACTACATCGTTTTAAGAAATGCACTGCAGACAATCAAAATATTTTTTTTCAGCTTAAACTATGAGAGATACCGAAATCGAATAAAAACAAAAAATATTTGAAATTAGAATGTCTCTCCGTAAAAAAATTTTGAAAACTATTGGTCGAACTGTTAAAAAGATATGAGCTTTTTTACCTATGGATGATCAACCTTTGACCACCCACGCAACACTCATGAACAAAAAAGTGATGTCAAAAAACACTTTTTTCCAGTAAAGAATCACATCCCAAATTTCATCCTAATCGCTAAAAACAATCTTTTGTTATTTAATAAAATAGAATTTTTTTGAAGATCTTTGGCGTTGAATAGCGCTTTAACGAAGCAATTTCGGATAGAGGTAAGTTGCGTTAAATCGTCTTATTTTGATCCCCGGAATCTGTGGTTAAGCTATGGCACCATATTTTAGCGACACCCTGTATATCAGGGATATTTCGAATTATGAAACTAGATTTACCGATAATTTTAGATTGCCATTAAATACAAAATCATGTTCGCAAAATAATTTATATTACAAAGGTTTGAAATTATATAATGAAATGCCAAATGAGGCAAAACAGGCAAGACATGTTAAGGAGTTTAAGAAATACTGTTCACAATATGTTAAAGTAAAATTTTAAATTTTAGGCACAAATAATTAGTTTCAACACATTTATTCTGATCTGATCTTTATAATTTAGGAATTATAATTAATCATGTGTATATTACTGAACATCTATTGATGAAATAAATATTACTACTACTACTACTACTACTACTACTACTACTACTACTACTACTACTACCTAACAAGGAATTTGTTTTCAAGATAATTTTGGACATCGAAATGTATCAGTAGAGCTAAATTAAATAATTTTCAGGAATATTTGGTTAATATAAAGACTAAAGAGATATTTATTTTAAATAATAAATGCAGATGCAGCTTGAATAATTTCCCATACATTAACGCAGTACATAAAGATGTGATGAGGGCGTAGTGCAGAGCCAAAGTCGACAGACTCTTGAACTGTCACCACAAATGCAGCGCGCCGGCGCAGGCGGTGGTTCAAATCCGGCGACCGTTTATGAATGTTTCTCTCCGTCTTAGATTAAGTGTTAGATAGAGGAACATGTGACAGTATCAATTAACATAGTGCATGTGTAAAAAATATAATAAGTACTTACATTTTATAAATGTTTGTGAATACAAACTTTAGATTCAACATGTACTGTAGTACTATGTATAGAATAATATTTCCTTCATTGTTTCATAGAACTGCCTCTTGAAACTTACATAATTTATAAGTATTTACTTCTCTATTGTAGGTTTAGTTATAACATCACACTTTCAATTATTGGTTTAAATTTAAACCTAACATAAAGCTATTTGTCAATATTATATGACCTATGAATAAAAACAAACATTAAATAATCCACTGTTTTTATACGCAACAAGCAAATTTGCATTTACATAAGTCCCAGCAAACACAAATTAAATCAAATAGCAAAATATAAAGGAGTACTGCAGTCGGCATAGGTACATAGTGCTGAATAGAACCTAACTATATCTGTGTAATTGAATATATAGGTTAAAAGGTATCTAACAAAATACGTTTTGCAGATGCAGCATAAATTACAAGTAGTATGATAAAGATCATACGTTTTTCAATGATATCGTCAAGATAATGTTGACATTTATCTTGCAAGACATTATTATGCATAGAAAAATCTGTTTACACCTCAACCACAAGAAATGATGGGGGCAAATAAAAATCAATATTGTTCACTATTAGATTAATTATTAATGTCTTTGATAAAAGATCTATAATACACTGTCGTGAAATATCGTTATTCACAAGTGATTAAATTAGTAGTATATACTTTAGTAGGCTACACATAAGATTGTCTCTCTATAAATACCATAGTTGTTTTGTTTGGGAAGCCTAGAGAGCAAAAGTAGACAAATCTCGAAATCTGTAACAAGGTATGCGAACCAAATACTGGTACTAAGAACAACCATAAATTTTAATTTAAATAACAAAATCTCCAAGTATATAGTAAACAATTTTTCTTCTATCTTCTTCTTCTTATACCAATCTGCTAAACACAGCATCGTTTACAGGATTTAATTAGAGATATCGTTTAGTACCGGCACACCCCTGTTTTAATACAGATAAATAAATCTTTAATATAACTTCATAAACTTTCTGTTTTCCTTGTTATCCAAAATTTACTACATCCTAAACAAAAACATGTGTAGATCCTCAAAAAGTTTTTTTAGATTAGGAAGAATGTTTCACAATCGTTTAATATTAAGCAATGAAAAAATAAAAATAATATGCAGATATGTGTAACTGATTTAAATTTAAAAAATGTATAAAAGAGTAGCAACAAGAGGGTCAGGGTTATAAAAAGACCGAAATAAAAATAACACGTATCGCAACAGTTAAATATAGTAACAGAGATACATAATGAAATAATTAACAAACTTGAACAAGGTCAAGGCAGGAAACGGATTTTTCTCTTGTTGTTGAACTATAAAATTATTTTCAAAAAATGTAAATAAATTCATTGGCATTTATAAACCATGGTAGCTGTTTTGTATGTTAATTGAGATCTACTGACATATCGATTCTGTTATAACAAAGAGCATTTGTGTTTACAACCTGCAGCCGAAATACAAAATCTGCAGAATGTTGACAGACCTGTTGCAGGGGGTGATGTGATACAGCGGCGCTAAATGTCAACAACGACGCACCCATCGACACTTATCGTAGAAGGCGGTTTACCTCGACCACTAGACGGCCCTGAGACTACCTCTCACCTACGGTACCGGACCTGTGATTGATTCTCAATCATTCAAGATTTTATATGATAACAAGTAAAATCCACAAATCAAAAAATGTATGTACTCGTATCTACCTATGTATTCTATATTATAAATATTTTTTTCTGCTTCCATCTTTTGGATGTGAATGTGATCTTTTAAATACACCTTGACAAACTGCGACTTTGTGCGCTTTAATCATGGGCTGACGTTACCTCCAAGTTACCAAATTAAATAAAACCTAATTTCCAAAGTTTAGTATTTTTGTAATATAGTCGTAGAAAATTGATAAACTTTCTAGTCACTCTACTTGATTAAAAAGAGCCGTTTATAAAACTTGTTGCGTAATATACTATTATATAAAAAATAAACTACTTAAATTATTTAAACTTTAATAAACGGATTACAAAAAACTAGATAAAGCGTACTTTTTTTTCTAACATATTTTTAACACCTGCAGGTTAAAGACTTATTATACGTCTAGAACCTTCAGACGTTGATGAACATAATCCATTACCTACTATGTAATAAAATGCATTAAGGTAATATTATATAATAACATTTATGAAAGAACGCATCATAATGTAAGATCTATTGATTTGTGTTTGTTAGTTAGTAGTACCTAGTACTACCTACAACTACAGTTGACTACCGACAATAACGGATTCGCGCCTGCAAACTAAAATTGCCTTATTTTAAATTCAATAAAAATATAGAAATTGAAATTAACTCATGCAAAAAAGTAACCTAGGTATAATTTAAGAAAACTACATGTTAGTTATTTTAAAGAAGCAATAATGCCGATCAAAGAAGACGTCTACAAACCAAACTTATTCAGCTGCAGAGTAGGTACCCGAAAGTTCACGTTACCATCTACCCAACTAATACTAAAGGTGCGTTCGTTTAATATTTATGGGGTTGGAGTGGTTAAGGTGCTGTTAACAGTCACGTGATGAAGGTGCGTGCACGGTACATTTTTGAAAAAACGAACGGTTATGTTTCACGGTGTCAGTTTTGCTATTGTTTTTCGTAACTTCCTACGATGAATTAAGGAACTGCAGCTGCTGTCATATTACCCCAGTAAATCTAGACGAAAATAAGCTTAAACCCGGACAAAATTAGTAGTAAGCTACAAATAGCAGAATCTCTTCCTCTTATTGTTCTTTACATCCTGTAAAAACCCACCGACCCTACGGAGGTGGGAACCACCCCAAAACCACCCCTAAATGTACACTTTTACGGTTTTTATTTTTTTTCTCCCAAACCATAGCTAATATCAAAAATTGCAAGAGACATTTCTTGTAGCTTATAAATTAAATATAAAATAAATTTGCAATCGATTGGTGTATATTAATATATAAATTAATTATATTTGTAGGGTTACAAATCGCTACAAAGTATAAACTATTTATTTAAGTTTAAATCCACTCTTCAAAAAATGATAACGCGTATATTTAATGTTGCGGTATATCTAATTCCAATATGTACGTACTTACTTAGTTTTGTTTATACAGGGTGTTTCCTAAGTACGTGTAGAAAATGCAGGAGGTAATTCCTGGGTGAAAATTAAGGGTATAAACTTGTATCCTAATATGCGTAACTCTTCAGGGAAGCTTATTAGGATACAAGTTTATACGAAAAAGTAGCCTTAATTTTCACCCAGGAATCACCTCCTGCATTTTCTACACGTACTTAGGAAACACCCTGCATATTACTATGATTTGGTACTACTACCAAATATTTAATCTCAAGAAAATCCAAAGCTTGAATCATCAAACAACACGAAATGTCTGATATTTGAAAGTAATATTTAAAAGGTAGAAATAAGTTAATAGTAAGTTAGAAATAAACAGAAATAAGTTAAATAAAGAAAAACATTTAACAAAAATTGAAATAAATGAAATATCATAAAGTGATTAACACTATTAACACATTAACACTGGGGCTCTGTTTCCCCCTCCTCGTTACTTCTATTTTGACACGAAGTGCCTTGGCAATTCTCACAAAGCGTTGTACAAGACATTCCAAATTTTTTGCATGTGCACAATTGTCCACATTTAACATTACCGTAGGGTCGGTGGGTTTTTACAGGATGTAAAGAACAATAAGAGGAAGAGATTCTGCAATTTGTAGCGTACTACTAATTTTGTCCGGGTTAAAGTCTAATTTCACTGGGCTATATTCCATGTTTTTCGAAGTTAGTGATGAAGACGACGAAAATATATGCATATTGGAAAAGGTAGACAATTATGCAGAACTATGCAAACATAAACCAATGTTCCTACCATAGGTGATAGATGTTAAATAAATTGCAATGGTTAACCGTCTATAATCTAGTGAAAATGCACACCCTAATTTTCTTGCATAAAATAAGATTGAACCTGATGCCAATTTATCTGTCTGATTTGTTAACAAGCTTTAACCAAGTTCACGGTTATGGAACAAGATACAATAATAATTTTTTTCTATCGCATAAAAATAGCAAAAAGGCACAAAATGCAATATTTTTTAGAGGAGTAATTGATTATAATAGTTTACCAGATAGTATTAAACAGATTAAAGTTATTAAATAGATTTAAATTAGAATTAAAAAATTTAATGTTAAGTGACCAATTAGAGTGAAATAGTAATATAATTAGTAGTAGTAAATTTATATAATGAATAGAATGTATAGCAAATTTGCTAAATAAGCGAAGTTATTATTATTATTAGATTTGCCGTTCCTACACTCATTGTTATAGATTATTTATGTATACTTAAATTCGTAAGTCAATTAATAAACGTCAAAAAAATGTGCACCATAGAGCTCCCATTCCAGAGGTGGTGTATATGGAGCTAACACAAAACGCACAGCACCACAATTAACGAACACCTATAGACTCTACACTTTTTACACCGCGGTGAATAACCGAACGGTAAAAGTGCACATTGTGTTAAAAGCGTTAATCGAGCAGTTTAAACGAACGCACCTTAAGTAGAGGGTAAGACGCTTTTGCTAAATTATTTACATACATCCCTTGACGATACACTTAAAACGCGGCAAAATGGTTAATCTAGATAGATACATACTATATACATATACCTACGAGGAGTGGTAATAGTAATAGCTTTGGTAATAGCGTCTTAGCTGTGTTTTTTCAAACGAATTTAGTTTATATGCGCCTCGATAACAGTTAACTTGCTTATCTGTTTACTAAACTATAAGTTATCGAAGTTATTATCAACGATGGAAGTTAATTGTGTTCAAAATCTTTTAGAGATAAACATTTAATTTAAATTCTGAGAAGTACAATGTCAGAAGATCCACTGAACGCATTGGCAGTAGAATAGAAATTCGTCCAGTCTATCCCGGATTTTGACAACAAAGTCATTGATGTCTTTTCTAACATGAAAATAGGAGAATGGACTTTATGTACAAAAAATAATAGTAGGCAAGTTTTTTTCATGTGCCCACACTCCTTTAGAGATCACGAGCCGCCACCGATGCTAACAATACAGGCACTACGTTTTTCGTGCGCTCATTTGAAATTAAAAAGATTATTTATACCGGATGTTCACTATCAATAGCCGAACGTAACATTGAGCTTTGAATTTATAGGTATTTTGTTATTATTTCTAGATATAAATTTATAAATACGACATCAAAAAATATTATAGCAATAACGACCAGTATAAATAGTTTTAACCAATTACCTACTTACTAAATTTTATATTAAAACGTTGACCAATTTGAAAATCATGCTGGCATGTAATATCAGTGTCAAATTTAAAAAGTTCTTAATAATTAGTATTTCAAAACAAAACTGAAAACTCACACCATCTTATTATTAGTATCGTTTGACACGCAATAATTTTATCTTTCAATTGGTACCATTACCACCCACTACCAATGGTACCTATATTGTTACACTTTCATGTTTGAGTTTGGTAATTTAAAACGTCTGGATTCACAAGTATCTATTTTTATCTCGTTTGATGTGCCCGGCTAGCTCAGTCGGTAGAGCATGAGACTCTTAATCTCAGGGTCGTGGGTTCGAGCCCCACGTTGGGCGACTTTTTTTAAATTGCAAAAAATAAATGTATAGGTATTTCAAAAAGAATAAATCACGGAATACCCAACACACTGTAGTAAATCGGAGATAATCATTAGAGGTCCTCCCACAGATATTTAAACCTACAGCCTTCTTATACCTTTCTGTAGACTTATCCATACATTAAATTTTTAACAACTAATAAGGGCCGATACAGCCCACCAAGTGTTTTATGGAATCTTGGATAGCAACATGAATAATGGTATGATATCTCTTTAATAGGCACCGTCACCCCTGATTTATTATTCAAAACTAGCAGATTTATTTATTATTTATTTATTGGTGTTTGATATTATATTTATTTGTTTGTGCAAATCCTTAAGAATTAAGAGCAATATTGAAGTAAATTATAAAATGGATCCAAAATGTTTTCTTAAAATACCCCAAATAATATTTTTAATATTTTATTTGAATCACCTTCTTTCGTTGCTTGATTCCACATTCACAGTCATTTTGTGACTTTTTTTTAACTCCGTGACTGCTACCCCGTGCGTACGGAACCGTAGTCGGTCGGCTAACGCCCCTGTCGCACGGAACCGTAGACTTTCGGCTCCTGCTACCCCGAGCGTACGGAGCCATAGTCGTCTTGCTCACACTCCGTGCGCACGGGGTTGCTGCTAATGGGCTACTTCCCCGTGCATCTATCACCATGTACACAGACTGCATTGACCATCTCCTTTTCGTGCAAGTTCTTATTTATATATATTACCTGCTAAGAGCAACTAACCTGAACACAGACTAAGGTGCCATGTGCACAGATAATCTGGAATTCAGGTTAGTTGCTCTTAGCAGGTAATATATATAAGAACTTGCACGAAAAGGGTTATTGGTTCTGAGCAGATAGGTACCTACTACTACTTACTTGAAAATGTGTTACTTTGCTTGCATTTTCTGTTGTGAGTTTGTGTATCTTGCTAAGAGCAACTAACCTGAAAACAGACTAAGGTGCCATGTGCAGGTCTTCATCTGACCAAAACATATACGTAACCTATCTTTCAACACGCGGCGCGTTAGTACCTACGCTACTATTCCGTGCGCACGGAGTGCTAGCCGTATGACTATGACTCCGTACGCTCGGGGTAGCAGGAGCCGAAAGACTACGGACCTGTGCGCCAGGGGCGTTAGCCGGCCGACTACGGTTCCGTACGCACGGGGTAGCAGTCACGGCGTTTTTTAATCCCATGGTGTTAGGATTGTATGGTGTGCCACGTACGCATTTTGGTTCGTGGTCGCGCATGACGTCAAGTGCGGGGCAAGTCTAAACAGGGTCGGTATCTACCGTGATTGTATATAAGAAGATCTCTAAATTCGTAAACTCTAAGAAATAAATAGTTTATAATAGTTATATATAATTTATATAATACCCTTATGCTTATTAATTATAATATGCTCTAAACACACGCATAGTCTGCGGGAACAGTACAGTTTGTTCAGCACATGTCGTCATAAGACGTGCGTGATTTATTTCTGCAAGGACACAGGCAAGACCACAACCTCACAACCTTATTCTACATTTAGTATTAATAGTATGTGATTTGAGATAACATACATGCACTTCGCACTATGCAGTATAAAATTGCCTTAAAAATTACAATAAATTAACAGCAATTTTTTCACATTTCCGAGTTAAATAGAATTGAAGATGTTAACTTCAGCTCTCTATAAATCTTGACAAATTGATTTGATTTACTATTTTTCTCATTCTGAGGGAATGGCCCTCAATGGTGTACCATCGACCGTGTCTGCAACTTTTCGGACACCCTGCATATAGCTCAACAGCACTTACTTATTTAAGTTTTTTTTTTTCATTCGGTGAATACCTTACACTACGATTCCCTTTAAGGCTTTAAGTCTGCGGATACAAAATGGCATCTGTATTCGTTTCCTAGGCAACCACTATGAATTTCATAAACGTCAGGGTTTTGCGCTCTGTACTTAATTGTTTAATTATCTATATAACCCTGTATAGGTACATACAACTTTGATCTTAAAAATCATCCTCTTACACACTTTTAACATTTTCTTAGCCGAAAGAAAGTACAGGCGAATGACAAGTAAGATTTGTTTCTTCTCCAAATACACAATGAAAGTCACGATGTTAATAGATATCAAATACAATAATATAGAGGGGAGGTAAATGAATATGGATATATCATAAAAAGGAAAGCCAAATACTCCCAGTTTTATGAGAAACGTGTGAGAAACGGAAGTTTACGGCATCATCTTCAATCGTGTATTGATCCATCTAACATTTTTATACTTTCTTGTTCAAGGATATTTATTTAGTGTCAAATTGTGCTTGTTAAGTACTAACAAGTCAATATCACTTTTTTGAATTTATTTAAGTGGAATGGAATTGCTCGCAATGTACATAATAGGTTCAACTCATTTGTTGCCTATAATAACTAAACTGGGTGACGCTAAGATTTTGTATTATTTGTGCACTTCTACACCGGTATGTCTATGATAGGTATAAGGGCATTAAGCCATAGTATTTTAAAACTTACGCCAGACTATTGAATTTAAAGTTGATAAGCGTTGTTTATCGTTTCCTTAATATTGTAGCTTGAAAATAAAAATACAATGGTAGGTATGTCTTTTTGGGCATTGATTCAAAATATGTGAAACGGTTGATGCTTCGAATGAAATATAATATTGATATGGGGACTTTGTAATATTAGCCAACAATTTTAATTGGGGGGGGGGCGGAATTAAAGAGGGGGGATTCGGCCACTTACCATAATGGAGAAGCAAACCGTAGTAAATCAAAAAATCATTCACTTTTCAAACGTAGGTAGGTATACGTTTTTCTATCGACTACGCGGGGAGTTTCACGGAGTGCAAGCCATATAGAGGAATTTGCCCATGCAGTTATTTATTAAAGATCAACGTAGGTTCTGTACAGGATTTCATCACTTTTTTTAATTACATTAATAACCAAGAGATAATTAGCAATTAATGCATCTGTCACATTGACGCAGTGGTAAAGAATCTGGATTTCGGAACCACAGATACGAGTTTGATATTCGCTTAATAAATTCGTGTTTAACATTAATTTCAAAACTGTTCATGGTTCATCAGGTATAACTATTGAAGATCGGAGCAATATAATGCAATAACCAATAATATACGGAATATTTTTAAATTAAAGTCTTCTTTTTACACAGTGTTCAACAAGCGGTTTCAAGACTACGAGTGCATACTAAAAACGTTGACGCCACCTAGACCTAATCACTAGCAATTAAATATATTTAATACTAATGTCTTCAAATAAAGTCTCAAATAATGGTATATATTATGATACAAGACGTGAATAAGTAAGCTTTAACGCACACGGTGACGATATGAAGAGCACGCAGAAGCAGAAGTGCTCTTATAACGTCGCTAGTGCTTTAAAAGCACTTATACACGTGTGTCATATGCTATGTTTTATTATACCTGTATCATAATTTGATAAACAGTATGTTGAATTTATAACTAATTTTATAAAATAATCAATGGTGTGAATCAATTACATGAAAATTGGTTAGCAGTTGTTGTTTATGCTGCTATTGATATTCGGCTTTTTTCAATTTGTTGATTGTTATTATCGCTAAGCACGACAATTAAAAATGTTGAAAAACTCGTTGTGTGGGATGTCAACCTTTAAAACCCGCCGTAGTTTTTTGATCTTGGGTTTTCGCACGCGTTTGCGTTTGTTAAATGCCGATTATGATGCAGGTATAATAAAATATTATTATTTGTGTTTAATGTTTCATTGTTGCCTTGATTACCCGTTGCCTTATGCTAACTCGAGGCATCTCAAGCAGGGGTGTATGGCTACAGTAAATGACAAAAAAAATAGAGAAGATGGTGCAAAATTCAAGGTGTCCGCATAAAATGACAAAAAATATGATCGAAAACATTTACATGTTTGTTACTGTAATGTAACTTCGTCATTACATTTAGCAAGTTATGTTTAATGAAACCAATATAAAAATTAATTAAAACCAATAAATCACAATAATTTATTGATATTATTACTACTAATATTATATACCTACCGAAAATATCTTTTAAAGGATATTTTTAATGCAGTATTTGATTAGTTTATTGATACAATTGTATTGAGAGAACAACAATTATTTTATAAAGTGCAAGGTCAATTACATATCACACGCTAACAAGACAAATATAACTGTTGTTTGTAGACTTCTACCTACTATAAACTCGCATACTATATGGTAAATGCAAACAGTTTTACAACGAAATGGGATGTTTATTACCAAAAAAGGTACATCTATTAATTACTTTTGCAATTGTACTTGTACATATACTGGGTTCCGAACTATGATTTTGATTTATGTATGTATACAGGGTGTACCTAAACTGAAAAATTATGGCGATTTAACCCAACTTCCTATCCAAAACTGTTTCGTTATGACTCCAGGGAGCGTCAAAAGTGTTCAAGAAATTTCTGGTTTAGCGGTGGGGATGCAATTTAGGATGCGAATCTGTACTAACAAAAGGCGCTGCTTGACATAATGTTTTTGCTCGTGAATGTTACGCAGTTAGCCAAAAATTCATTATTCAGGTGTTAAATACCTCAAAAGCAGTTCTGGACAAATTGCGAAACAGAAAATATTGAGCCACTTTGACGAACTAAATGGGAAAAACCGAAATTAACTAAAATAATACATACCCTAACGGTTGTACACCAAGCTCTTTGAGGCGAGGCGACCTGTAAAAAGGTAGAAGAAACATGACAATATTGTTTCAATAACACAAATACCAAAACACATTAATAAAGAACATGCCTTGGTCTTTGGTGTAATTCACGTGCCCATCTACTATACCTACCTCTTTTACTTATAAATATTTCTAAACTGTTATTTCTGCATTCAATTCTGAAGCTGGTAAAAACACGTTTTTCTTCATTTCAAAATATAATTTTTCTACATTTTACATTTTGGCAAGAAATTCCGAAATAAATCATATAACCATATAACGTTACAACACAAAAACAAAAATATTTAACCTTGAATTTTCAACGTTATTCAACTGTTCCCTACTATTCTACGTCCACCTGTTTCATGGATAAATACGATCAATATCATCATTTCTATTGTGCCAGCCTAATTAAAATTTCAAATAATCATGACAGATGTGTACTGGTTTTTCATAGTAACAACTAAAACAAAAAAAATTGTTTTTATTTCTTGTTTATATTTTTAATGTATTGTCTACTAATTTTCTACTAAGCTGGAATACATTAACGTCACTTCTAATATATACATTATTTTAAATACTACTTTTTTGCAAATGAATTCCAAAGGTTTTCGAGCATGTCGCAGCAATTTAATCATAATCTAATTAGCACCAGGATCTGGTTTTAACGTGAACGCTTAAATGGTCACATTTTAATTCGATTCTTTATATCTCCTGGAAGTACTTCTACTTATTATTTATTTGTGGCGACTGAATCTTTTCAATTGTAAAAACATTCGGGGTTCTGGTCATGAGTCTGCGTTTTCCACAATCAATCAAACTAACTGATTCGTGTATAAATAGCTGCAATAAAAATGTAAACCAACAGCATTCCCGATTCTTTTTGTATGATTTGATTAAAACAGTTAAAACAAATTTTCAAGGTTACTTGGAGTTCGAAGACCTTGAACTTTCTCTAGAGTAAGGTGTGGTGTTGTTTATTACTTTCAATTTCACTACTAGTGCTGATATAATTGAATCATATAATAATTATGTAGTATTGAAAGCACATACCGTGGGAATAGTTTTTCCCCAGATACTTTCAGAAAATGAAACAAATAAAGTGCTAACAAATAGCTTCTAAAATAATAAATAAAGAACATATTTTAATTTAATAAATAATTTTTATAAAAGTAAAGTAGTAATTAATCGTGAATTTGAAGACGTGCCAACCAATATCACCTTTCATGTGTCTTTTAGAAATAAATTACTAAAGGTCGGTTTGTCAGTTCTGGTTTAAACCACGGTTCAACTAATGCAAGATTAATTTCCAATTGCCATGCATTTAATTCTTGTAACAATTGTATCCATAGCAATTAATCTTAGTTTAGCTCAACCGGTGGGTTTAAACCAGAACTGAAAAACTGGCTCTAAATATATGTTTTTTTAATGTATTTAATATAAAATGAATACACAACGATCGTGATTTGAAGTAGATGGTAGGCGTTTTCAGTAGCTATTGCAATAAAAAATAAAATCTGTTATCTAACAGTGGGTTATTTTGCAAATAATAAACAATTCATAGTTAGAGTAAGAATAAAAGATTAAGCAAACTGAGATTATGTACTAAATTATCTCAAAGAAACGTCAAAGCACCCAAACTGAGAAAATGAGAAAACAATCTCCACTGTGAACATGGCAAAAGAAAAAGGAAACCACAGCTTGTTTAAAATGCTCGTTAACACAAAATATCTTTAATTAAGTATTATCCAAAACAATACTAACGCTAGCATTTCCATATTATTATAATTTGCATGTGAGAATTAATTAAAATAATATAAAATAACATAAACAACTTTTTAAAATTCTGACTGGTAAACGCAACTGTAAATACAATTTCTATGTGATGAAATTACAAAGGAAATTGAAACAGTTTCGAATTGAATTCAAAGCATTTGAGGAATACCTATAATTTGATATTAAAAATAAATACCTATGTATTTAGATTATGAAAAACGAAATCATTCCGTTTCATTATTGCTACAGGTCTCTACACCTTCATTTTATATTAAATTTTGATTCAGTGGTTTTGTTTGTATGAATCAATTAGAATTAAACTTGCTTTAAATTAAGTAATTGCACAAAATTATTTTGTTTTAATTTTCCTTTAAGCGTAGCTTTTCAAAAATTAAGTGGCACATTCCGAAGAAGGAAAGCCAAGCTGAATATTTACAAAGATTTTCCACTTGACCTCTTTAACACAAGGAAGCAATTATACTATTCGTTTTTCAGTATTTAGACGTTAGGAGACAAGATTTATAAAAACAGTTTGTGGTCCATCAGGCGCAAACATTTATGAAACAGTATATTATACATAAAACGAGGCCGTGTAACGGCCGACTGTTTCACCATGGTCCGAGTCAGCTAAAGACACTTTCATGTTGTGTATTAATTGTACACTATTTTTCATGAAATTGAGTGATTAAAGTTAAATAGATGACTTTTGTAATAATTTAATATTTTCTTGATTCAAAAAGGTGCAGTAATGGTCTAATGACGTCACATCATAGTGTGTTTATATGCATTTTGAAACAATTTACATTTCAAATTGACAAACGTGAAACACGCTCAATCAAAATTTCAAAATGCAGCGCAGCAAATGTCAATGTTTTCAAAATGTTAATATATAAATTAGAAAATATACGGCGATTGCATTCACATTAACCAAATGAAAGGAATTTTATGGTTACATACGGGTGTCTAATTTTAGACTAGCTTAAGAGTAATTTGCAAAAATGTATTATTTTGCCATTACATTATATATTTTTTTGTTTTATATTATTAGTGCTGCTGAACGTTGTCATGTGATCCATGACGTAATTAACTTGTTATCTCACTCACTCACTCACTCACTCACTCACTCACTCACTCACTCACTCACTCACTCACTCACTCACTCACTCACTCACTCACTCACTCACTCACTCACTCACTCACTCACTCACTCACTCACTCACTCACTCACTCACTCACTCACTCACTCACTCACTCACTCACTCACTCACTCACTCACTCACTCACTCACTCACTCACTCACTCACTCACTCACTCACTCACTCACTCACTCACTCACTCACTCACTCACTCACTCACTCACTCACTCACTCACTCACTCACTCACTCACTCACTCACTCACTCACTCACTCACTCACTCACTCACTCACTCACTCACTCACTCACTCACTCACTCACTCACTCACTCACTCACTCACTCACTCACTCACTCACTCACTCACTCACTCACTCACTCACTCACTCACTCACTCACTCACTCACTCACTCACTCACTCACTCACTCACTCACTCACTCACTCACTCACTCACTCACTCACTCACTCACTCACTCACTCACTCACTCACTCACTCACTCACTCACTCACTCACTCACTCACTCACTCACTCACTCACTCACTCACTCACTCACTCACTCACTCACTCACTCACTCACTCACTCACTCACTCACTCACTCACTCACTCACTCACTCACTCACAATTAAACAATTTGCTTTTTTATAATTTGTGACAGCGTGTGTATACTAGAGTACCTACCTTGATACTGCTCCAGATTTGTAGTGAGTATGGCCACCATTGGCAATCTGTATTAAGTATTAGGTTATGAATTTAAATCAATCAACTGATTCTCAACATGGCATTCGTCCAAGCGGATTTTTTTTGTTTAATGTCACCAGTTCACAAGTTGTCATTCTCTTAGAGCATGGGTATAAGATTTTCTTGATATAAAATAAATAAATAAATTTATCAACCACCCATTATCTAACGTTGTCGTCCAGATAGAGAGGTACACTTTGACAATTATCTATCTCCCTTCCAATACTAGAAAAAGAATACCATATCTGATATCTCCATACCTACCTTACCTTTTTATTTATTTGACAATCGTGTCCGCACTCTCCTAGCACTTCAGGCACTCTAGTGTGTACTATTATCGTTGATTGAACGCTATTATCCACAATCCACCAAGTTTTTACAATATATTGGCTAGTGATTCAAGCGGTGATATGGAGATTAGTTGTACTCCACCGACGATAAAGTCTTGTATAAAAAATAACTATTAAGTATTTTTATTTATTTTTCTAGTAAATTTAAGAAATACCTATTATGGAACCCAAGATCTCGCCCTGTCGCAAACAACTAAACTTACTATATTGCCTTGCCCTTGCTTCTTATTTATGGTTGACAACATTAAACTCGGTAGGATCCCGATGGGCAACGTGTTGGGAAATTTCCTGAAATGCATATTTGTCTGCTTTCCAAAGCGCACTACTGCCCGATATGGAACAATGTTTTTTCTTACCGGTTGAAATTTACTTTTACTTCAATTATTTATCAAGGGATTAGGGGGGCGCAGACCAGCATTGGGGGGGCGCGCTCCCCCCCAAAGATGGTCTAGCGACGCCACTGCGAGACGGCATGCAAATCCTTCAAGATTTGGTGCACCGAAAAGTCATTCAGAATATAAGACCAGAGACGACTCTACTGGATTATTTTAGCGAAATATCAATCGGTTTTGAATAATAAAATGGTAAGTAAATATTACTAAAGGTTTGATATGTTTACTTTCCACCCACCAGGTGGAAAGTGATCAGTTTCAACCTGGTTGAAATATGACATTTACTAAATGTCAATTTTTCAACTTACAAAAATGTCAGAAATACTCTACATTACATTATACCGGGTGAGTCAGACCACCCGTATCAGTCATTTTTTTCGAAAACGATTAATCGTAGAGAGTCGGACCAAAAATTTGTATTACAAAAGCCTTCATGCAGAATCGAATGGTGAAATTTCAAATAGCACAGGGGGTCAAAAGTAGTATCGTTGAAAAGGTCTTGAAAAAATAAGCAAGTTTTGTAGGAAAAATAATTTTATTACCCCCACCGCTTCTGAGGAATATTCGATTGCTGTTATTAAGTAATTGTACTGTTATTTAGGCAGAATCTAACGGCCTAAGTAACTACATACGTCCTAACAACAGAAATGCATGGAAAATTAGCAGTGGATGAACACGGGCTGACAAGAAGAAGAAGAAAACTGTTATTTAACTTACATTTAAAAAATGTCTAAAATGTAAGTTTGACAATAGGTCACCCGATTGTACTTCACTGGATACAACGAGAGATGATATGAAGCTGAGAATTCGCAATGCCTGCCGGTCATTAAGTGGTGAAGAAATATTGAGAGTCACTGATAATGTGACTAGAAGAGCTCGACAGTGTTTAGAAGTAGATGGACGGCAGTTTGAACAATTACTGTGATATTGTCAAACTTACATTTTAGACATTTTTTAAATGTAAAGTTAAATAATAGTTTTCTTCTTCTTCTTGTCAGCCCGTGTTCACCTACTGCTGATTTTCCATGCATTTCTGTTGTTAGGACGTATGTAGTTACTTAGGCCGTTTACATCCTGCCTAAATAACAGTACAATTACTTAATAGCTGCAATCGAATATTCCTCAGAAGCGGTGGGGGTAATAAAATTATTTTTCCTACAAAACTTGCTTATTTCTTAAAGACCTTTTCAACGATACTCCCTTTGACCCCCCGCGATATTTGAAATTTTGGAGTTCTCGACATTCTGGAGCAAACTCTTCAGGATGCAGATTTTTCCGGTGAATGCCAATGTCACCATTCGATTCTTCATGAAGGCTTTTGTAATAAAACATTTTGGCCCGACTCTCTACGATTAACAGTTTTCGAAAAAAACGACTGAAACGGGTGGTCTGACTCACCCGGTATAGTTGAAAATAAACCTGTTTTATTTAATATACCTGAACTAATAAAATTATATACAGTGAAGTCCATTTATTATGCAATATAGGCATGTTGCAAGTTAATTGGTGTACGCACTTTACCATTGGAATATAGGCAACCCATTATACACTGCTAACCACTCTTGCCCCTGCCTACTGATGAATTTAAATTTTCAATTGTCAGGAATGTATTATTATTATTGTTTTTTTACCTATTAAATTTTTTTTAACTAAGAACATGTTCTATTTTGAGGTTAAACTTTCATGTGTTGCTGATTTCGGTTAGATCATAGATGGTTAGATAAAAAAAAAATTTGCTAACTGTGTAATGGGTTGCCTATATTCCAATGGTAAAGTGCGTACACCAATTAACTTGCAACATGCCTATATTGCATAATAAATGGACTTCACTGTATACCACATCCATTTCAAACGTATACACCCCGTTAATAGAGGGTTTTAGAGCACTATACGCTAGAGTACGTTAACGCTAACGGTAACGTCTTTGCTAGGCAACATACTACTTTGCTGTTAAGCAACATATTGTTTTGCTTAGCAAAGACGTAGCTGTTAGCGTTACCGTACTCTTAGCGTACGGTGCTCAAAAACTCTCTATTGTGATGTTATTTACGTGATGTTATTACGTCCGCTATATTACAGCACCGATTTCCTAGAAAATGCAGACTTTAAACGCTTTGTTTTGGAAGCGTATACTTTGTGATCGTTTGGGGCGGTACGGTAGCATGTTTGAACAAAATATCGAGAGGAAATTTTAATATCAAGTGATTCAAGATTATATCTGTTACGGCCTAAACTCGAAATTGTTTATTAGTATTAGTATTGGTCGGTCATTATCAATCGGCCAATTGAGGTTGCCTAAACCCGATATAATTTTACTGCCTGTAGTATTTCGAGTTTAGGCCGGCCAAGCTGCAGGTGATTCGGCCATTTCTATAAAGGGTCGCTAACAGGTGGACAAAGATACACTTGATGTTCTTGCACATAAGTGCAGAACTCAATCTCTTCTGTGTAATTCAAAATGTCACAAATCTACGGACTGCTGCAACAATAGTATACTTATAACGGTACAAGGTCGGTAAGTGCTCTCTAACAGATCGAAAAAAGTTGGAAAATCGAGACCCGTAGGGTCGAGATTTTCCAATTTTTGAGATCTGTAGGTAAGCACTTACCGACCGTGTGCCGTTAATATTTTTTGCCCGATCGAATTTACAGAATTATTTGGGAATAAGTAGTTTTTAAAATGTAATTATGAAATTTTGACTTGTCATTTTAATTGCACGATCCTTGATATCAAACGTGCTAGGTATCTAAAATAAAATCAGAACGCTACCTCTAGAAGTGTCAAATTTGCATGTTTTGTTTTACTTACCGCCCTAATTAGGTTATAAACTCGAACAGCACTGGTGTTTCCATACCAACCAATCGAAATTTTGTAAACCCAACTTACAATATCTATCAACAAAGCTGGTAAATACACATAACAACACGATCGGGCGAAAATAATGTTTATGTACGATCGATCAATAACAACTGTTTTTTAGACCTAATTTTCAGGCGTAAACCTAGTCTTTTTGGCCCTCGGGCCGTAATTATGTTTTTGGCCCGCTGATGGCACTTTTCTAATTAAGGAATAATTTTATTTTTGTTTGGAATACAAGTATTAACACAGTTATTTGTTAATATGAACATTTATATCTATCTTACAGTTATTACAATTACTTATATTAAATGCGGAAGGAATGGTGTTTATCAAAGATTCACTGATAACGCTTTCATTAGTACCATCATTCTCTAACGTAGAAAGAATGGTGTTTATCACAGAGGTATTGCGAACGTTTTCATTACTGACAGCATTACTTGTTGAGGGTACATGAAGACCTTCGCCTACCATAACCTTTTGTGCAATTTTCATTTTATTTTGCAATGAATCCTCAATATAAGTCTCAGCCACCGCCGAGGACTTCCAGCCACCATGACGTTTGATACTGATCAAGTCTGCGCCCCCATTAGCTAAAAGAGTAGCGAAGGAACGTCAAAAGCAGTGTCCTGTATAGGCACCTGCATCCGGCATATTCAAAAATTTGGCTACTGTTTGCGGCACTTGTCCCAGTGTATTTTTTCCTACAATCTGCGATGTACACTTGCCATTTTTGTAATACACAAAGAATCATCGATGCTCCGTGTGTGATGGCCGTAAAAACACGTATTTTCGAAATATTTGTAGAAAATTCAGTGCTAGTTCTTGATCGTTGTTAATGACTGTAAATGTTCTGTTGATTTTGTTCTTTGTCTTATTGATTTTTACAATGAGCGCAGACCCTACATCCTCAATATCGTCTAGAGTTAATTGGGCTAATTCGTTTCTACGACATGCCCCAGCGATGCCCATGATTATTGCCACCTACAATATTGTAGAAACTCAGTGAGTATAATTATATTTCGAATTAGTGATTTTCTTACCTTCATCATTAGAAATGTATCATCTGGGGCTTCCAAGAAAAATTTTGTGATTTGTTCCATGTTGAGTATTTTTGATTTTTTGGGTTCGTACCCCTCGCTTTGCCTTTTCAGAAAGGTGAACAATCGCTTGAATTGACTGACATCAATGTTTTCCTCAGCTGCCAAATTTGTTTTGATCATTGAGTAACGCGACCAAAGCGAGGTTGGTTTGTAAATTTTACTTTGTTCATCAAAATATACCAGTAAAACATTTTCAGTAATGGTTTTTACCTTATTAACTGCACACCACTTTAAAAAATCATTATGTTTTCTCATATATAGCTTTGGATTTTGGCGGTAACAGATTCAAAGTAATGTTCTTTGCTGCTTCATCAAAATCTGGCACAATGCACGAGAAATCTTCTTCTTTAGACATACTTTTGCAAACAAATAGTGACAAATACTTAAATTACTTACTATTTTTTTTGCAAATAATTTGTTTTTGTTTATACTTGTTGCTGTGGTTACGCAGTTTTATTTGGTCAATGATAAATCGATTTCAAACGAGCGCTTTTCAATTTTTGTTTAAATACAGTTGTCAATATAAACTATAATTTTACGGTTTTTAAAATTTCGATCTTACATAAAGTTTTGTATGCACCTCAGGCGTAACCGACGTCTTTGGCCCTCGGCGTGCTATAGCCCTCCGTGCTTCGCACGTCGGGCTATAATTTTCACACCGCGGGCCAAAAACGCCTGGGTTACGCCCTTGATACATAAATAACTATTATTGCGGTTTAATTTTATTTCGTTGTTCCAGTTACGTATAGATAGGTACGAATTATTTAAACATGGATTCGGTTTACGTTAAAAAATAAAAGATAATTATAATAATCCGTTACTGTTTTATTTCAATTTTGACCAGATCTTGAGATCTAAGTAGTCATTATTAATATTTCTATATTTCTATATACTCATTTGTACTTCAACTCGCCGCTATGCGGCTCCTTTCGGAATTTCAAATTCGTGCTTGAATAGATAGATACCTTCTGCAACTTGTATTTTTAATATACTATGTATTGCCTAAATTTGTTGCTCAAATCTCTATGACAAACGATTTGATATGTGTCAAATGTAAACGTGCCCTGTATATCTTTGACTTTCTAGGTAGGCCCGCTTTGATGAAACTAATTTTGATTCAATACCACGATAATTATTTTTAAGTGAAAATGAAGGTCTGCAACTTAGCATGGACAATATGAAATAAAGTAAATACATACGTTATAAAAAATATATGATACGAGGTCAGGATGTTCTATAAGATTTTATTCCAACATTTATGATAGATCATATATTATGTAGGTACTAAAAATTGTATTGTAAGTTACTAAAATACGAAGAGTGAAAGCATTAAGTAAATAATACGGTTACACAGGTGAGTTGAGTATGCGAATGTCTTATCTCACGTATGACTACATTTAGCAGAGGTCACAGGTGACTAGAGAAAGTAAATTCTCGCGGAAGCCATTATAGAGAGATAGATGACCACTATAGCACGAGAATACTATGTGAACGTAATTGAATTTAAAATTTATTTTAACAGTGAATACTTCATAGTGTAACTGCTTGAAAAAATATTTTAGCCTGTTTGAAAGATGGAAATAAAAATGACAGCCAAATATAAATTCTTAAATATCAAACAGCTAATTAAAAATGATAATCTCGAACAAAAAAGACTTCCTGGATAGCGGATATAATGAAGAGAGAAATTTCTTTATTCCCCACTCATAAATACTTTAGACGCATCAAAAATAATGAGACGCAACATTTTATTAATGTAAATTTCATCAATATGTTTTTATTACATATTAATGGCATCGAGTAGAGGCAATTGGCGAAAGTTATTCAATACTGACAAGAAACAGGTGTTTACAGTTATTATGCAATTTGTAACATGGTGAATGTTTATTAATCTCCTACACACGAACTTTATGTATCCGTTATACTACAACCAACCTAACGTATTTTTTGGGCACTTTAAAATTCAAAATAAGTTCCGCTTCGTTTTCTGGGAAAAAACAAGGCTTGGCGTTGTCATTAATATATTATTACCACATTATTATAATATTTTCGAATTTGAGATTTAATAAATAAACATTTCAGGGCTCCAAGGGATAGCTTTTCCGGAAAATGTGATTGTAAGAGGGCTAATTTGTTCATTTCGTCATATAGCCGGAACTGTTCCTCCGTTTTAATAAAAGTACAAATTCATTGATCAAGTTTTAAAAAAGATGGGTATTATCGCTCTGTAAGTAGGTATTATTTCTTTCAAGTGGAAATTCATTAATAAATGCGTTTTATATCTGCAGTTTTAGGTTGATTTGTGGAGGTCAAATTAATGCAGCTACGATTAACAAGCACCTACATGAGTAATTAATTGTCGATAATTTGAAAATTAATGAAATTCCAATTATATAGATTTGAGTAATAGAGCTATTGCTTGCAAAAACGTATAAATGTAATCTAAACATGCCACTAGAAATGCTTAGTTAGGTATAATTAATTTTTTACACTGTAGGTATACAGCAAATTCATACGGTTCATTAACTAAAGTATTTAGTACTATTATAATCATTGTATAAAATACATATTCTTCGTATTTCTTGCAGCTATAATCGAGGAATTGTTTTCCTCCAGATTTTGTACAGTCCTTTATGATAAAATCGACTAAAAACACATTTAAAGTAAAATGTCATTGTGAATTAAAGTAATAACATGGTAGTATTCATTGGAAACCCGATTAAAACTAAGAGACTTATTTATACAGGAAAAACCATCATAAAAGCATATTAACATAATGGACAATAATTCAATAACCAAATATAGCTAGAAATAGGAAATATTCATATCCCCAAATATCCTCCAAATCTACTTTTAAGCTCCTTGTGGGAAAAATGCGAACAAAGAGGCGCAGCTCTATGGGGATTGTAGAAGAATAATAGGAAAAACGTACTATTAGGATATATACCCGTCTTGTGGCACAAAATCAACATAGAAAATTAGACAAAAACTCAAGTAACTATATAGATTGTTTGAAAATAACAGGGACCACATACTATAATAGGCACCAATTCCATGGGTGCTCCGGCGCTGGAGCACCGAATGAAGATAATGATTGGGTCCGAAGGACCCAATTAATTTACAGAAAATATAATTGATTTTATATAATATCTTATATCTTTTAGGTATTATAAAAATCTTTTCTTCCTCTTTTAAAAGCTGAAATCTGTTGACACCCAATGAAGTTTTTAACAAGTCCAGCTATATCCCGTGGCGCACATTTTTCTAACTGTTAATAGTACGGAAGAGTCGCTCACCATTGAAGACGTTATATCGAAATATTCAACAATTGCATACTGAACATGAAATCCAGCAGAATCAACACCCATAACACTTCAAATCTTTCAGAACTGTAATTAACAGAGGCAACTGGAAAGCAAACGGGAATTAGGGAAACGAGAATCCTACAACTTATGGAAGCAACAAGCAAAGATTCAAAATTCAATACTCAAAAGGAAGAATAGCAGAAACTTTTAAGGTAAGCACATACCTACATAGATTGAGATGGAAATAAGGCGATACATAGACTAGACAAATTTATCTATCATGTCTTAACATAAGCGACAATTACAGAGATTCAGATAAACTGCACAGTAGACAGTAATATCAAAATATCGAGAAGTAATGTTAACATTAGCGGCTCACAACGGAATGGTTTTGTAATGGATGCCAAAACAGGAACGTTTTGAGGAAGTTCAAAAAGCAAAAAGCCGATATCAAAATTAGGAACGCAGGTTCTTTCAGTTAGGACCAGAATCAACATGTAGAAAGTAATGAAGAATTTGCTATGGAACCCAACATAGTATCTACCGGGTGACTATATCTGGCCGCAGGCAATCGCAAATTCTGATAAACGGCAAAAGTACATATAACAAGAAACTGGACGTGAGAAGCCCACCAGGAGATACTACAAATGTCCAATTTTGGGAGAAAAAAGGTAGGATAATATGAGGGCAATTTGCGAAGACGCAGGGGGCAGCAACCTAGATTAGTAAAATTCCTGAACAATTACTGAGCTGGGGCATAATAAGCCGAAACCTTTAGTGTACTACTCAGTAGAAAATACTTTGCACATATTCCATGTTATTGTGTATTGTAGATTGAGTTGGTTACGGTGGCAAACGGGTTAATCGATCTTTTTAGAAACCTATATAAAACCTGGATCTCAATAACTTACAGATTTTTATTTGTTTTCGTATAGTATAGGTACTTTTTACGTTACATTTTAAATTTTATACATTATGTATACATCTACTAAACGTAAAGGGATTATTCAAACAATTACGTTCTGTCTGTTAACACGTATTACTCTCACAGTTTAAAAAACTGTGAAAAAATAAAATCCTTCGTTTAGTTACATTAGTAAACAATTGATAAATAGCGAACTTTATTTCTTATTCGATTTTAGAACGTAGCATTCGCTCGGAACTCCACATTCCTGTTACTTTTTTGCTGTGCTTTTTTGGTACATTGTTCGTTCGGGATTTTTTTGTATCAGCAAACATATTTATCACGCCAACTTGGATGTTTACGTAGTAATTTCTCTTTTTCAGTTTTCCACAACTTTGGAAGAGTTGTCCGTCCCGTGAGCAAACTATGTGACGACAGTACGAAGCATTATTGTCTAAACATAATAAAATCTCCTTTCTGCCTACTTATTATTATTTTTTTTAACACACTGCTATATTCACAGTTACCTATATGTTTGCTAACATTTACAACAGGAATTAACAGTCGAAACTATATCTGCATATAAATCTATAGAAATTGTAAAATACGGAAATAACCATCAAAACCTGAGGCATGTATTTTTAATATGAAGGAAACTACAAAACTTTTACATTAACAAAATTCAAATCCATTTTCATAATAGTTGTATTATACATTTTATCAATACTAATTTGAAATGTAATTTTCATCGTTACGTTCAGAGTTCACAAACATTGCCTAGTAAAAATTCCGAACAACTGCGCGAACTTGATGACCTCCTCATTAACAACTGCGTTATCTTAATCCACCCCGTTAAGTATCTACAGGCAACCTCAGGGCGGTGTTACCAAAATCGGCAGTTGAACTACAAGAAATAAGTGGAAATCTGGAATTGACCACAAGTCTTAGCGAGTATTTTGTATTTGTATTAGAGAACAACAAATCAATCTCTTCATCTTATCATGCAAAACTAATTTACAATTTCTGTGGTAATCCAAGGCCATATATGGATGAGACTTTTAATTACTGTCCAAAGTTTTACTTGCAATTATTTACCATTCACGGATATTTGAATGGACATTACACAGGGTGTGTAGGGCATGTAGTATGGTCGAAAACAAGTTAAAAAGTCTTAATAAACATAGGTCTTCAAATAAACCGTTTCCGATATAACATCGATTTTTTATACATGCCCTTGTCTGCAAAACAAAAGGATTTTGTTTGCTGAGCACTGAGCAGAGTTTGCTTTGCTTTGAGTCACATTAAAGGGTCTGCTCAAAATGACATTCTTCTACATCGATATCTCCATTGAAAGGAAGCCCTCGACTTTTTGACCCGTGCAGTTGTCTGCTGACCAAAAATTCGCCGAATTAGAATTATGTATTTTAAGAACGTTATCGTGAGAAAATTCCTGAAAACCTCGTTGCCCTACGATGTTCCGACTACGAGGCTGAAATTATTACTAATATAGTCTATGGACACAACCGTTAAGACCACCATGGACTATAATGTAATTAATAAATTATTTATTTTAACGTCTTTTAAACATTAATAAAGGTTAATACTTCTTGTAGTTACCTAAATTTAGTCGATCTAACAAAATAATACTTACAGTTTGCAACAGCAAATCAACACACGTTTGTAAAAAATTACATGCGTTTCCATATGTTCACGAATAAAAGTGACGGTACGGTATATTCATAGTGATTTGGAATAATTCTATAAACTAACTATACTGCTATACAGGTTTCATTGAAAAGTAGTAGTAAATACATTTTATTATTTAAAAGGCTTATTAACTTACTAATCATAATCGTTGGGCAATAGCACGCCGCTGGTTATTACTTATTACCGAGCTTTACAGACAGCGTGTTAAGATTAAATTGCGAAAACAGATGATGATAGTTGGTGTTTGTACACGGAAGGCAGCAAACAGATTGGGCATCAATAAACGGTGAAAGTGCAGGCACATGGTGTGCTGCAATTGCGAATAATTGTAAATCGTCTAGAGATATAAGATAGGCTATCTTTGTATGGTAATAATACTTTTTAATTAAAGGAAAGGAAAATGATAAGGTCTCACTTAGATTCCTCATTCAATTAGAATTTATTTGTTCTTATATTCTGTATTGTATTTCCTTATTCTGTAGATTAAATTTATACTTACTTTTTAACATTGTTTATTATATTTACTCTTTACTAAATTTACATGACCACTGGACATTTTAAAACGGGTTAGTGCAATAAATAAAGTCTGATTTCAAATTTATTTAATACCTACTTTAATCATTGCAAAGAAACAAAGCAGTTTTTCAATCCTAACTAAAACATTAATAATATTTATTCAAATGTCTATTAAAAGCGAAACGTTTTGATTTGGAATACCTACACTGTTTTATGAATGTCAATAATGATAGTTGCTTATCTTTAAATTTTTAAATTAATTTTCATAATCTCCATAAATAGTTTCAGAATAGCAAATAGTACCTTTAATGGATAACATTAATTATAATTGAGTGGTTTGTATTTATAGATTTTATAATTTGTAACGGTTCTTTGATAAAATAAAATGTTGCAACTTTGTAACCCACTTTTATAAATATTTTTTTTGTTATAGATAAAACCTTTAATCTATTGTAGATAATAAGCTTAGGGATCAAATATATTCTAAAAGTAAAACCGTGCGCTTTCGATATAATAATAAAGCCCATGTCCCACTGTAAAAATTTGTATAAAAACTTTTTATAAATTTTTTTATAAAAACCATGTGACGTCATGCGCCGTAAAAATATTTTTAAGGCATGTCCCACTGTTAAATATTTTGACAAAAGTTCTAAAGTTGTGAGAGGGAACTTCTCATGGCGAAGGTTTTGATAAACCTGTGTTCAATTTTAAGTAATCTTTTAAAATTTCCTATAAAATCAAAACCGTAACTTCAAACCGGAATTTACTTTTAACCAGCCTTGCTGTAGGTTTGAATGGTTATGCCACGTTATGCACTTATTCAAAATAACCGTAGATAGTGGGTTAGGTCCTGGTTACAAAAAAGAAATTATGGCAATGGTCGAGGTGGAAAATGAATTAAAGCCTGAATATCAAGATACTTTCCGCGCAATTTCAAATTGTCAGTTAGCTGGGCGGGTCGCGTCAACATCCAATCGAATTCCAGTTTTCGTCAAAATTATAGAAGCTGTCCTATTTTCCAAGTTTTTATAAAAACATTTTACGTGACGTCATCGAAATACAGGCACCAAAATAGTTATTTGTATACCAAGGACGCGAAATGTGTCTTTATCGTACCGAGAGAAAATTGTCGCCGAGGACGCTTGCGGCCGAGGAAAGACAATCTCGAGGGCGCTAAAGAATTTCACGGACAAGGTATACACAATATTTTTTGTGCAACCGTAAAAAATGTGTAATTGTAAATGTTATTGCTTTTAGAAAACCTACAGCTTAATTCATTGTAAATAGAAAAACGGCTTTCAGTTAGCGCGTTACTATGGATATGGAGTAAATAAAACAATTAGTTTTGTATAAATTACAATGATTTTTACTTTAGCGGACGCTACCATAGCAGCGGCCGCGAAATTAGATTTCGCGTCCTGAACAGCGGACACGAAACGCCCACTTCGCGTACGGTTGCACAAAAAAATATTTTTTCATGACGTCATTTTTATAAAACTGCGTGCTGTCACACTGTCAAAATAGTTTTTATAAAAAAAATTATAAACATTTTTATGAAATTTTTACAGTGAGACATGGGCTTAATACATAGCCTAACCATATATAACTTCATTAAATATTAATTTAACATTTCCATCATTGGAATTCCTTAAGACCAGTGACTCATGAAAAGATTCAAGACGATTCATTAATTCGCTGTAATGGCAATAATGACATTTCTGTAAGCACTCCTACATGTATGAAGAATACATTCCGTATCCGCAATGTGCATTGACACTCATAAAATATATAGCAACATAATCTGTGATATGTTATGGCATTTGTAGGTGTTTCAGTACTACGAGCCGTTGTTAGTCAAGTTTGATGGTTATATTAGGGTAGTAGCTTCTAAAAACATAACATACTACCCCTCCTTATTTAGTATTGTTCTGTTCATGTAGGTAGATGAAAATTGTGATGATCATATCGGAAAAGCATTTATCCATTTCTTGCCTCACTGAACATAAATTATTACGAATGCATTTGTGTTATGTGATAAAACAAATATAAAAAAATATATAATATATAAAAGCAATTTTTATTTTTCCCTCAACATGTTAAAAACTGTTGCAATTTCAGTTTGTTTAGAAGTATTCAGTAATTTGCAAGTTTATTAAGTTAATACAATTAATTCAACAACGATTGTTTACATATTGTAAAATCAAACGCATCGATTCAAAAGTTTTCATACTTGATAACGGGGATTATATCATGTTGTATGAAATTTACTGCCCACTGGGTAGCATTATATAAGTTAACATGTAAATCTTTTGTAATAAACAGATTATCTGCTATCAGATGATACGTTAATGCGGGGATTAATTTATACGTTATGTAGACCGTAGTGTTCAGGTTATTTAGATCTCGTTGGACACATGATAATATCAATATGAAATTACGACCTTTTACTACGTTCGTTATTTTACTGGTTACAAAATGATTCGTATAATGATAGACTTAAATTTTAAATTGTTTTGGTAATTGCACAATACTTGTTATTGTTACGTATTTTCCTGGAACAGTAATCTGAATCCTTTACATGAATGACGATGCACTTGATATGATTGATTATTATGTGCGGATTAATATTTCGTGTAAACACGCAAACAAGTTTAATACCTAAAAAGTAAATTACAACGCCAGAACAAAAATAATTTGTAAGTTATCAATTGCGATTAGTCTTGCTTAAGTATTCTGTTCTTGGTGTCATATGTCATACCGAATGATCGGGGGTAAAGCCTTTGGAAGCTTATAGGTTTGTTTGAGATTAATTCACACGATTCACTAATTGCAAAGCAACAGTGTCAGTATTATCTAAAAAGCAATAATAATAATAATCATATTTGTCTAGGTAGAATAGCAGGTAGGTACGACTGCTATAGTAAATAGGAACATAGCGTGTGGTTAGCAGTTAGATGTAATCAATCGAGTTGGTATACTCTGAAGATTATAAATAAAGACTATTTTTAACATTTATATTGCCTAAAGTGTAGGGAAAAAACTCAGTCTACGTGACTATACGTGTGAACATACCGACGAATAGAATGGTAGTATACGGTACTAAGAAATCACAGTTCATGTATGTCTAAGCTAATGTAGTAGTTTTTAGGAACTACCCTGTATAAAGGTAGGGGTAGAGACCGGCCAACGGAAGGTGACTAGAGTATAAGCTTGCGGTAAAGATGGCCGTTGGTTGGTGCGGCTACTGTTAATAATTCATAATTGTAATTCGTATTTCATTTTTGTTAATAAACTTTATCAGAACAGGGTTGTTTAATTGAGTTTAAACAACGACGACAGTATCAGAATTCAGAAGTGGGATTCAATCAAAAAAATTCGCGAATTGAACGGTGCACGTGTTGGGCTTGTGGTAACTGGGGTATCGTTCGCTCATATTGCTGGAATATTCGTGAGGAATTAAGTGCAATCGCCGTGAGTGAGTACTCGCACACTTGTACATTTTTGTGGCGCAACATTGTGGGTGGAGCAATGAAAGTTGCAGGTCGTGTTCACACTCAAGTCAAAAGTTGCGCAACAAAGCAATTTTTTGAGTTGCGCCATTCGAAAAGTGTATCCGCCACTTTTAAAAATTGCAAAGCTCTTCACACACACACAGGGCTAGTTCACTTCACGCTAGTCTTAATTGCGCCACTCGAGCTGCAACACGTAGTATACTTGTATACTTGTTCTTCTGTTTTTCTCAAGAAGTCAACAGTCTTCCTTTTTTCGTTAGTTGTGACTGAATAAATTAATTTATAAATAATGCGTGAGAAGACAGAAGCTGCTGCGGCTTGCTTAGCTCTAGTTTTACTTCGAAGAAGACAAAGAAGAAGAAGACAAAATAGCAAGAAAAGGACAATTTGGGTCAGAGAATGGATTAAAAACCGGAAAAATGCGGAGTGGTAAATAACTTATTGCGAGAATTGCGCGAAGGAGACGTAGCTTTTTATACAAATTTTTTGCGGTTATCCAGTACTGACTTTGATTATTTGTTACAAAAAGTGACGCCTTTCATACAAAAAAAGGATACCTTTATGAGAAAAGCAATAACGCCGACTGAAAGACTTGTTGTAACGTTTAGATATTTAGCAACAGGTAAATCTTTGTTCTAATTAAATAACGATATCGTTCTGTAATAATTTAGTTTTCTAGGTGATAGCTATCAATCACTTATGTATCTATTTCGTATACCAACTAACACTATATCGTTAATAGTACCGGAGGTGTGCAAGGCTATATATATGATGCTTTAAAGGACGAGTACTTGCAGAACAATTGCATACTGGAAAATATTGCGCAACTTTATATAACCAACATGTTGGTTCAACATTGTATTGCGCAACTTCAGAGTTTGTATCTGTTCAGACGCGGCAATTTTTCAAAGTATACGCAACTTTAAAAGTGGACTGCAACTTTGATAATTGCACAATTTGCAGTCTTGCATGGTCGTTCACACGTTGCAATATGCGTATTGCGCAATTTTTTGTGTTGCGCAACACAAAAAGTGTACAAGTGTGAGAGTACCTTAAGATAATTAAGTACCACATAGGTAGTCCGATGTTTCCCAGGAACGGTGTGGCGGAACCGTAAACTCGCTTATTTGTCTCGTGTTACTACACTAAAAAGAAGTTAAAAAAAATATCGCTAAATAAATGGCACGAAAGGGTATAATAAATGTGACTTTAATAATAATTATGTATCCCATTATTAAATTTATTTTGAACATTTAATGTACTATTCCCGTAACCGTAAGTGTCGCCACCGTAGAAAGTAGTTTTTCGGCTTTGCGTCGATTACAAACTTGGTTGCGTTCACAAATGGAACAAGAACGGTTAAGGCCTGGCGCTGACATGCAATTTTCAGTTGTGCAACAGTTTGGTTGCAAAAGCGACTGCCATTGGGTTATATGCAAGTGCGCGCACATGCAATTGATATGCAACTGTAAATTTATCAAACCAAACAGTTTGTGTTTTGACACAAACTGAACGATCGTGCAACTAGTTTGTGTCACACAAGCTCAAATACGTCTACGCTCACTTGCAACCAAATTACCAGTTTCAGGTCGTGGTGCAGTGCTGCAGTGATCGCTTTCCTCCACTTACTATCTTGATAACTGATATTATCCCTTATCAGATCCAGAAGTTATCGAAACTGTTAACGCTCATGTTATAATACTTGAAAAAATTCTCCGGATGCAGTCGTAAATCTTCATACACTTTATGAAACTGTCCTTTCACCATACGTTGTGACGTGATTGGATGTACCCAACATCTCTTCTTTCTTTTCTTCTTCCTTCTAGACAGCTCGAGAGCACACACCAGTGATAACTCATTGAAATCCATGTTGAAACCGAACAATTTAGTTGCATGTGTGTGTACATCCTAGTTGCAATCGGTTTAGTTGCGTATGTGAGCGCAGTTTAGCAATTTACAAATCAAACTGTTGCACAACTGAAAAATTGCATGTCAGCGCCTAGCCTAAATGGTTTAGCTCTTTTGCATTTTTATTGAGATTTTAATCCGGATGAACAAAAAATTATTGATAGATTTGTTAATGCATCACAAAGAAAATGTGAATTCATTATTAAATAAGAGTGACGTTTATTTTTTTTTTCATTTAATGTATTCTCACTAATTTTGTTGTTTTTGGTGTGAAAAAATTTCCGTAAAATTTTCTGCATTGCTATGGCAGCCATATTAAATTTTGAGTTTTGATTGGTACCCTGTTATTTTTTAAATAAACTAATTAATGAGTATTAACATTTCTTGTAAAATATTATACCCCCCGAGAATTCCTCCTAGATCCACGCCTGTTCGTATCATGTATGTCAACACGTCTGATAATCAAATATTAGAACATTCTAACAAGATTTGATTTTGTAAAATAGGAAACCAAACCGCTGTGTCAAACATTCAGGTATTTAAATTTAAGGCATGGGAAAAAAATGTTTACAAATGTTGATCCAGTCTTATTCTATGAACAATGCCATTACGTATAGTTAGTTACATCATACATGTTAACGTGTAATCCGATGTTTTCTGATCGTGGATCGTGAACTGTGAGACTAAAATCAAAATAGAATAACACTTCCTTCCAGCTGTTGAGAGCATACATAGCAAGCTTTATTTAAGTAATTTTAAATAGTTAAACCATTACGATTCCAAGGAGAAATTTGTAAATGTGATCAATGAGAAACTCATACAACAGCAATAACATATTGACACTAAAATATCTTATGCAAGCCCAACGTTTTATTTATGTTTATTTTGAATTAACTTAAATCGCCAACTGCAGTTTTCTACAATACGCTATTTATTTTTTATGGTTGACTTCAAATATTTTTCTAATAATAATTTGATTGAAAATGCCATTTCTCACCCATGGACTTTTCATGGACTTTTAATGGCATAGATGTAGTAATAGCCCAGTAGTTGCTATTGACGCTAAACTGTAACAGGAAAACGCTAGCATATATTCCTAATATCAATATAGGGCGATTTAAGGGATTAAAATTTGTCAGCCTTGAAGAATATAAACAAATGTGTACCAATAGAGTGGCTTAAACTTAACTTAACTTAACTTAATTGTATATTATGGCCAACCTTGACTGAAAAATTTCTTGATCGTATACAGTATGATCAAAAAATCAACCCCTAAAACACAACGTGCTCCGAGTGCGTGAATTTTGAATGCCCTGAATTGTATTTCCCATATATGAGTCAAGTATAAGTATAATTCATTAAACGTTTTGTTCTTCTCTCAAATAACCTAATAAAAATAGAAAAATACCATTCATAATAATAATAATAAACCAACCGTCAATGGAAGCAACTAATTTTAACAACTGTTTCAATAAATTAAAGTCAACCTTTTCATTTATTTACGGTTTGTGTTTGTCAATAAAGTTAATGAGAATTGGAAGACTTTAAATAGGATATTCCGCTTCTGTACAATTTATATTCTTTGATGATATCGTCGTTACTCATTTCGTCAAAGAACTTCGTTTCTTGTGCTTGTTTGCATAAAACGACCGCAGAAATAGCTGCGATGTTAATCAGTTTTTGCTATCTGATTTTATGAAAAGCTTAATGCTTGAAAACATTAAAATTGGAGTGTTTTATTATTCACCTGCGATTTCATTTGTTCAGTAAAACAGTATTTTACGTCACTCACAAATACTAGCCACTTCAATATTATTCCTATAAATTATGCAGGTTATTATAGTTTACTGGATTTTAGTATCACGCAACGTTAGTGACAGACTAAAAGTCATACCTACTAATCAAACAGGATTTGGGTTACATTAAGAATATAACGATATACCTACAGCGCAGCGCAATTAATACTAACTGATTTTTTTTATAATAAGGTTTGAGGGTTTTTGTATTGCGTTTAACACAAATCTTGGCTTGGTACTAAAAAGGAAATTTGTGTGAACGTTGTTATCCTACATAATGCAATGCTTATTCAGCTTTCAGTAGCTTTTCATGGTACAAATTGTTTGCTTTATACATAAATAACAGCAACAAGGCGACGCATTTCCTCTTCTATCCAATTCAAGTACCCGCAATTCCGATTGTTGCTAAAATTGATTCTTATGCTGCGATCATATTATAATTCAATTACAATAGTTCGTTAATTCGGTTGCCATAAATGTTTGATTGATTATTATTATTAACATTGTTATTTTTATTTTTTATTTAACACAAAGTGTTTATTTTGTTTTTGTAGTTTTTTAATTTTACTGCCCAACAACTTCAGCAAAAAATGTTAGATGAACTATGTACAAGTACCTACTATTCTTTTTAAAAAATTGCAAGGGAATTTATATTTTCAAAAACAATTCATGGGAATCCTGGATAACGAAAAAAAGGATAGATAGAAGTCATACCGCTACGTAAAATGTATACATTCAATAAAAAGATGTAATATTGTAAAAATTGATATAGGAACGCAAACATTAAAAAAGAACTTGAGTGAGACGCAATCAACAACAAAATGTATTTAGGAAAATAAAGATATACCGAGTGGGTACTTTCAAAGCCGAACATAGGGGATTCCTGCTCGCCACAAGGATGGTAATGTCTTTATTATAAAAACCCTCTGCTCTATTGAGTACTACTCGTTATTATTCATATTATTTGATATTAATAACAGAAACATCGACTGATTTCAAATAATTTAACTGAAAGAGAAAAAAAGTTGACAATCATAGCAACCTATATTATTTCAAAATAGCATTATTTTATAATTTTTTTTACAGAAAAAGATAACTAAGTACTAACATTTATTGGTACCATCAGATGCGCTGTATTTTTGTCGTTCTATTCATACCATTACCATCCTTGTGGGTTTAAATGGCGAGCAGGAATCTATATAAAGGTTAGTTTAAGTTACAATGCAATTCCTCTATGTTCGGTTTTGAAAGTACCCAGACGGTATGTATAGAACGCTTACGAAGAACGAAAGAAACGAGAATTCTTAAGTAATCTATAAATACCGTCCCAGGACAGAAGGAACTCAAAACCGGCTAAAGAGAAGATAGGAGTAGAAAGAGGAACCGGACTAAAAGTCTGTATAGCGCTCGATGTTTATTAATTACCTAACTTTTAATTCAATAACAACATTGGACGCATGTAGTTATAGGTATATACAGTCAATAAATTTAAAACACAAAAAAAATTGTTTTGCCTATAGATAGGTACTATATGCCAAACATTTGTCAAATAGCAGGGGGACGGGAGTTTTGCAGTTCTTTTTCAGTTAAAATACAGATACACAACCTCAACCATGTTATCTTAAAATCGCATTGTAATGTTTTACGTTTTGCAAATAAAATTCTAAAATGAGCACCATTCTGAACGAAACGAATATTTAGAAAACGCTACGTGAAAACCTAGAGCCGCTGCCAAACAATATTATTACGAACTTTAAAGTCTCTTATCATACAGTCCCAGTCGTTTAAAAAGGATTTATTTATATGCTCTACAAACAGCAAAAAGCTCGAGAACTGCATTCCGACGGTGCACCTATGGTAGTAGATTGCAATAATTCTGTAGTCGAGAGTCTTGAGTGGAAACCTCAATTTGATTATAAACGATGAAGGATGAAGCTTATTTACAAATCCCCCGTAATGGACTGTATAAACCCTAGATTTTATTTATACGAGGCTTTTTACATTTTATTAGGGAACATCCAAAAGAAAAATGAAAATCTGCAACAGTAAGTTTTAAATTTAAATTCTTTAGATTCTAGAGCAAACGATCGTTTTGTACATTATTTTTACGTGTTACAAACCAGTAGAGTAATCCACAACCGCAAAAAACGGACATTCAATCAATATTTTTTTTTTTTTTACTTAATACATAGACCTCTATTTCTGAATTTCTAAAATTATTCAAAAGATTCATGTTCAAAGCTAACTAGTACCGGAGCAAATTCGGATCGTGAATACATTAAAATCAACGTTATGTCCTATTTATAGTTCTTTAGTCCTGTTTCTTTTAATCCTATTTTTGTAGCAAACCTAATTCCTATCATTATTTGATATCATAACTACACTTTCTTTTTCTACATTCTAGATTCTACTTATTCCTTACCACAGTTGAAATAATATACCTACCCACCGAGATACGCTATATCTTTTTATACACGCTGTTTGAAACAAAAAATTGATAACACAAATCTTGTCTAAACTTGCTTGGAATTTGAAATAATCAATGTCAGTTTTGAAATGCCAATGCTAATTCAAAAATTCCTAAGCAATATACACATTTTTTTACTAGTAACAGAAACGTCAACTTCAATGACCGTTTTTGGTAATAAAAGTGAAGATTTTAATACGGTTGCAGAAGAAAATATTATTATTACGTAGAATTTATTTATCAAGATGCCTCGTCACTTTCGATTTTATCCAACATAATAGACTATTTTTTGTAAACCGAAATCTAGTGATATTGAGTATATCGCATCGCATGTCTCAATCGGTTTTATTTCAACTATAGATGATATTAAGATTAGTATATTTGTTGGATATCTTAAAAGAAACTTTTTCAAGCAAAATAAAAAACATTTATTTAACGAAAAACTCGCCTTCAAAGGAATAATATTCAAGATAAGAGAATTTGCATTGCAGCTGTACGATTCTGTTTGTAGATAAGTTTTTTGTCAGATAAAGTGACAAAAGGAATTGTTTTCTTTTCGGATTTTATGAATATATACAATGCCACTTGTTTACTGTTGAGGGTACAGTGCTTGTGCTGTTCAATGTACTTACTGGTATTTGTATTTCTATAGACAGAATATTTCATTTGATAACACGTACCTAGTCGTTTTCGATATCAAAAAAAGTATGACGCACTTCCTCTACACTATTAGGTATCTCATTATTCTCCTGATAAACCACATCAATATTAATAATATCGTAGGTATCAGAATATATGGATCAAAAGTACGTCAACAAGATAATACTATCATGAGTTATACGATTTTATTATTTCACAATTATGAAAGGTTTTATAGTCGATAGTTTCCAAACGTACCGTCGATAAATCTACAAAATTTATTTTAATTATTATTCTGTGTCTGGGTATCCTGTAAACCAGTTTGTAGAAAAATTTATCGTACAGGGGGAGCGGATCGAAACATTTGAACCTGGGGCTTGCAGATTGACAAGGCATTGAATATTCGAAGAAAAACAAAATTATACCGCGTTATGCAGATTTATATTTGCGTGGGGTTTACTCAAGTCCCAATTTTTAATTAGTATTTTATTAAGAACATACAAAATATGTACTTACCAATAAATTTGCCACAGTATAGCACACAACACATTCCGATGAATTACTGAAGCGATTATATAAACACAGCACTTAATCACAACAGGTATAGATTTGTGGTATCACTGGTCAACAAGATTTCTGTATAAATAATTCACAGAAATCTGTGACACTATTAAGCAATGAACATTTTATAATAAGTTGGCGTTACTACAAAAAAGATCCATAATCAGATCTGCGATAACTTGCTGGTTTCGAGTTTCGACATTTTACGTTTATGTATTCACGTCCACTTCACACTTTTAAAATAATTTAAATATTTCTACATGTTACGAATTTGCTCTAATTGACTATAACTTTTACCAAGTATTAGTCTAGTTAATAGCTATGGTTTATATGCAGCAATGTTGCATACACTTTTCCATTCACAACAAAGCAAGGACGGCCTTGCAGAAATAAGTAAAAGTACAGCTGACAATGTAGGTTATTACTCGTCTGTAACAGTTATTTGGTATCGGCATCTATGTCTAGACTACCAAAATAAACCCGTTTCCTAACTTAGATCACACTTGTTTCTTACCAGATTGTGATTCTAAATAATAATTACTTTAATACTAATTTAAAGCAAATTTTAATCATTTTTTTAAGGTGAACGAACGATGTAAGCATCTTGTAGTGTAAAAATTAAATTCAAAAATTACAGGAAATTACATATACCTACAGGATGTTTATATAAAAATAAAAGACAATTTGTGTGAACTCATCTTTATGTATTTCAGTTATCATTTTTATTGGATTTTATATCTTTCAATATTTCATAAGTGGACCACTGGAACAATAAAAATATACAGATCAAGGCCCACAATACATACAGGTAATTATATAGTTTTGAATGAAAATAGACATTTGCTTTATATAATCTAATATGTTAACTTTATATTTATGGAAGTGAAAGATTATAGCAGAATCCTGGGGACCCAAAGTCAAGACAATCTGTTTAGTTCAGTCAGTCGCCCTCGCGACGTAAGTACTTACAAGCGAGATATGGAGGTCACCAAGCAGTCTCTCGTATTTTATGGCATAATATATTGTAATCATTAGGCCATCATTGTCGTTGCTGTTGATCTGATCTGGTTGATATGGCCAGAAAAAAATGAAGGCAACATAAAATGAAATTAGCAGTAGCTACTTGGTGCGACTCCAAGTACTACAATATAAAATATCTAAAAATATGAATCCAAATTAGATTCTACATCACGTATTCATCACGAAAAGTTACATATGAAATTATTTTGTCTGGTTGGTAATTATAAATCGCGTATGTTGTGGTGCATAGTAATACTTATTGCGATTAGGCGACAAATCAGTGTATTTGCACTAATTAATATCATGTGCAGCCTCAAGTCCTCAAAATTCTTATTTTATACATGCAGCAAGTTTACAACTAAACTTTAGTTAAATAAAAAAATCTTTGAATACCTCCAATATTACAAAGTAAAAATTTGTACCATTAAAAATAGTATTTTAATTTTATTTACACAAGTATATGGAAAAACTAATCAAAACAGAATTTTTATTTTGGTCATGTGCAACACTTCCTTAATATTTTTTTTTACTACAACGAGATCACGCGCGGCTAAATCTGTAAAATATGGTGTGTGGTCACTGACTAACTAGAACGGATTTTTAATCAACGCTACCTATTTTTCATATGCTCACTTTATTTTTGAGCCTTAGACTGCACATGATCTCGGGACCAAAACTTTTTTACATCGCAGTTTATTTGAAACACAACCCAATAATATAGTAACGTGCTCACAGCCACACACCAACGATGCGCCATTATATTTAACATTCAGCCTTGTAACGTAAATCAACTATTTTGTTGCTGTAATTTTCGGAATGGATTTGATTTAACGTTAGCTGAACTAACGCGAAGGTCACAATTTCATTTCACGGTGTTCATAACGAACATTAGTCACATCATTTATGCGAAGTAACCATAGAGTTTAATCGAACTTGTGTACACTACTACAACACTACAGCTACAGGAGTCTACGCTAGTAGACGCGATGCTGAAGGGTTCCCCGCACATTAACGATTTACACAAACTTTCACATATCACGATGAACAGGACATCCATGAATTGCAAGTGCAAGGATAACAATTGGTAGGTATGACTGACGCAACGGGTGCGTAGATATATCCATTGGCGTACACCAGAGTGCCCGGTGGCGGTTGCTGAGACATCATGCGTTGCTGATCTTGACATAAGACCTGCCAAGCTAATCCTTCGATCAGGGCTAACGTTTGACGCCGTTCGTGGCCCATTAGACATACGGTAGATTCTTCCACTACATCGTGGAGCAGCATCAGGTACTGATGTTTGAGGGATTCTTCTTCTGGTCCCACGAAGTGATTCCACAGGTAGTTTTCCAGTTTAGCACGCTGCTGTGAAATATCAGGAAAATCGATGAAAAACCTCGAGCACATGTACCTTTGCAAGGTTTTGATGCAGTCTGGCCGTGCAGGTTTGTAGTTTTTGACTAGCAGGTTACAGTATTTAAGTAAACCGCCACCGCGTATTTCCTCGGGATTCCTTGTTGAGATCAGTTTCTTCTGCAGATGATAAAGAGCTTCTTGGAAATCGCCATATACGGAATCACCAACCACTGTAGGATAAAAGTTCTCACTAATAGGTAACTTGCTGCAATCGTAAAACAAAAGCAAGGAGTCTAAAACGATTTGGAAAGAATCAACCGAGAACTCGAACTGTCTCCGCATTGTGTCCACAAACTTTAATTCCACATTTTTATGACCACGCGAATTTCCGAGTGATATTAGTGACCACCGGTCTCCATCATTGTACACTTTAACCATTTTACTAACGTATGCTTCTTTAAGGCTACAGGTTGAAATGCGTTTACGGCTGACGCCGTCGGGTAGCAGATCAAACAATGAACTTAATACGGCAGACTTGACGCGATCGTAGTTTCTTCCACTGGACAACTCCACTCCAAATATGAGATCCAAATCATTGTAGGGTTGTGATTCCGTTGCTAACACGTGAGAGGCTGCACCTCCATTAAGACGGATATCGCGGACTCGCATACCAGCACCTCCGGAAGCAGTGTCCGCTTCCAATTTTCCGCGAACCACTGTCACTAGATCTCGAAGTTTTACTTCCAAAGTGGGGAAGTTGCCTCGACCATGAATGCAAACGACTTCGTCCATGACATCGTTGAGGCGACGAACTTGCTCATAGCTTAAAACTGCTAGTCGTTGTTGAGACTCAGTATTGGTGACGTCATTGTTGATAACGGGATGGTTTGGAATATATTCATCCATTGTACTGCGCCGTCGATGTTCTTCAACTGTTCCCAATGATCCACACTGAAATTAGAAAATAGAAATTAATAAAAGAAATATAAATAACGCATTTTCACTACCATTATGCTATTCTAGATTTTTATACGGTTGGGATGCCACTCTATTACTACTAGCAATACTATATCACTACAGCTACTATACTTTCCAAGTATTCTCACTGAAATTTATATCCCTACGGCTATAACTTTTATCGACTGCTGTTATCTCGACGTCACCACCTACATATGATAGCGACAACTGCGTCGTCGTGGGGGTTGTGAGGAACGTAGCATTCGGTTAGCGCAATGGACCCGGTCTCGTGGCTCTCCAGTTGCTAGGATACACGCCGATATGGAGAAAGAAGTTAAGCGGGGTGGCGCCACAGATTGTTGTGACGTCATTTCGTACAAGCGTGGGTGGCATGAATGACTGTGTAGGCGAAGGGTGCAGGATGAACGACGCCTACGTCGTAGGAACCCCGGGCCCAAATAGAAGTATCGATCACTGAAATGCACTAACCCAGGACACAGGCTTAACCCATTTCTTGTTTACATTAATGTTCTAGAAGGATAAAATGTCTCTGAATGAACGCAGTATCGTATGTAATCCCTTATAAGTGTGCAATCGATGTTGCAATAATATAATTGGCAAGCATGTGATTCTGATTATTCTATTTATAAGCATGGGAAATATGACAAATTTTAATATCCTGGGTTAAATTTATGAAGAACAAGTTTACTAATTGTTTAAATAGGCGAGAAATTACGATATAAATTTATGAACAAGCAAAACCAGACAGATTTACTACAAAACATGGAATGACGTCGTATACGCTATGCAAAATCGATTATAGGTTTACGTTTTCGAAATGTGTTCAAAGTTAATCACGAGAATTGTATACAACTACCAACTCAAACATTTACTGTGTTTTCAAAATAAACTTTTATATCATTTCAGAAATTCGTAAGACGGATAACCATTTGCAATTTACTCAATTTCAGCAATAACTAAAAATTGATGTTTCTTACACAACATGATGCAAAGTTTTTTATACACTGAGAAAAAAGGGGAAAAATCTTAATAAAAAAATGACGTTTTAGTTTGTTTTTATTATACACTAAAATGACTTGTAGTACTCATGACGAGTTATAGTGAAAGTGCAAAAAGCTACGGTTGTTAGAAATTACAACTACAAAATGGTAACTAAATTGGCAGGTAAATACAACTACAATGTTATACAGTAGAACTACAAAATTTTAGAGCATGTGCCTTTTAGTTATATAAGCAATGTTTTCTTTTATTACTGCGTTTATGATAACAAACACTGGAGGTAGTACGACGTATTTATCTATACTGAAATTTAGTTATCAGTGAAGAAAATCACGTAGTTATATTAGGTAAAAAACATACGTTGATTAAGAGAAACTCGGAGAAACGGTGTAATGAAAAGTGTGGTATTTAATCCCGGGATACTGGAAAGATTTTCAACATCAAATATACAGAAATTGGGAAATCCGAATGCTGAAATTTTCGAGATAAGCTGTGGTGCTTACGATACTTTCGGCTCTTTAGCCTTTAGGTGCATCAATTTGTTTACAACACTTTGAAATACCAAGCATTGAATTTGCAAATTTTATTTTTAGAATACTTATGCCAAATAAAAATGCGTTCATTTCATATTTAGCCAAGGAAGTGTTATATCCCATAACCAATACCTATTGTAAGTGCCGCCGAGGTGGTCATAAAATGTGACAAATTGTTTCCTTTTCTATTATATTTAGAAGTAGTTAACAGCCTTCTAAAGGTCTACTATCTGACCACTGAAGCTGAAGCTGACTGTCCGGTGCCCTTGAAATGGCACATATGTTGCACAAGTGTAAAACCCAAAACCAAGGGCTGGGAACAGTCGGGCTCTGACAATACAAGAAACAAGTTCTCTTTAGAATAAATTTTATAAAGGTTCAAGATTAGAAATAAGTTATAAACAATTCGACTCTCTCTTTCTTCAACACTACGTACCACGGACCCTCAACAGAAGTGTTGCTATTTCAATATATTTGCTGTTTAGCTGTGTTTGTGGCAATTGTGTGTTGTGTGCTGTTGAAATTATGGAAGACAATTATGCTTATGCAATACCTACTTTTAGTAATAATTATTTATTTGTATTTGTATTACGTTTTTGCTTTTCTTTATGCTTATAACATGTGTAATACTATTAACTTTTTGTTGAAGTATTTGTTTTATTTCTACTATCACAATTACTAATTAATAAAAAAAAATACAGTATATGAATAACATTTAAATTGAATATTTAATAAAACCACCGCCGTATTATTACATAAAAGTATACAATGCTGGCATTGAAAACGCAAGTAGTTGTATGTATAAAATTTTCATTATTTTATTTCCTACTTTGGGCAGTAGTTATACCAAACACAATGTTGTAGTTAGACTTTCAACAATGTAGTGGTTATACCTGCAGTGACGTATTTGTTTTATCTAGAACAACGTAGTGGTTGTATTTACAACATCGTTGTGGTTATACCAACAACAACATAGTACTTGGGCCTACAAAAACGTTGTATTTGAACTTCCAACAACATAGTGTTATTGTATACGACGTTTTGTAGTGGTATTATCTATTACTACTATATGATATGGTATATAATTCGGCACATACTAGTTTGTAGTAGTATAAAATATACGGTATTGTAGTTGGCGCCTATTCAAATACTACACATAATATTATATATAATTTTTTTAATATTATGTACAACTTTTTTTTCTCAGTGTATAGATAACCCATACGATGTAGTACTCACTCAATGAGCAGAATCAATACTCACTCACCACAAACTAGTGACAGGCACTGGCACGCTTAATTAATTCACACAAATGATTACTAGAAACTAGATCCAGTTGTACATTCTACCAGACATAATACTTGTGTTTTATTAATGTACTCTGCCTATAACACTATAATTAACGTTGATTTGTAATGTATATTAGATCTACAAAATAAAACACGAATGAAACCTTTTAATTTGACAAAACTGAATCTTCTTCAATGTATTATTGGTGGAAGATTTTAAAGGCGAATTATGTTTATATAAATTAGCAGAACCCTATAATTCGGGCGTAACACACTTAACACAAACTATACTATGAACATATCTGCATCACAAATTAGGATACTGACGGGGGTAGGAGAAAGTGGCTGTAGTAATCCAAGTGTTATAATGCAACAGATTCATTACGTCAACTGTGCGCCACTTGGCGATCAGGAATCTTTAAAAAAAGTTCACTTAGCTAGAGCATAAGAAATATCTAGAAAATTTTAATTTTACTTGGTTTTAATGAAAGAAAGTAAGGACTAGGTATATCGCATTAAGTACTGCTACACAGAGAAGATCTTACAGTCAGTACTATTGTCTATTTATAGGTTACTAATGACTGTAATTGGATTTAATTAAATATTAAGTACGCAGCGTCTTATTTTAACACGACTCGGCTTTAACAATGATCCTCTTAAACACGGTAAAGGTAAGTTAATTGAAAATATACGTAATTACTGTTAACACGCCGAAAAATGTAGAACAAAGAACGTATCTGGTCAATGTGCAAGTCGGCACAGCAATTGCACAAGTGCTAGGTATATAGAAACGGAAAAAACAACTTTCGACGTAAGAATGCTGGCAGGCAATAGCGAAATAGCAATCGCAGTAAACAGCAGTGCTTACTAGTGCGAACGCTGCTCAAGGTTTTTTAGTTTAATAGAATAATATCGAGTCATGTTACTATCTCTTTTTAAACCTACAGCAGACTAATTTTCTCTGTTGCTAATGAGAGACCGTCTACATCGCGAATAAAACCGGATTTCGCAATACAGCATACGTAATATTTATAACACAACTAACTACATGTTCACAAGCAGTACCACCACATTTATGTATTCAATATAATGGACAACTTTGAAGTTACATAAGGTCATGTGAATCGAAAACTAGATGAGATCGTGCTGCGGTTTTTTTATTCAATGGCAGAGCAGTTTCAAAATCTGCATATACCTATTCTATGAAACTTTACATAGGATACATTATTCCTATATTCTTTAGATAAGGATAACCACTTCCGAAATCGAATAGGGAACATTTCAAACACAGCAATAATGAACGATAGTTTGTAAAATTACAAAATTATTTATTAATAATTTAATAAATAATTGAATTGTTACAAATAGCTTTTAAAGTGCGGCAAGTAATTTGCTGACGCATTGAATTCCTTTTACGAAATACAAATTATTAAACCCTGTAAATATTTTATTCCATCTTCTAAATAAAATGTAGTATACTTCAATAAGTTTGCTTTTGCTATAACGTAAGTGGTTTGTATGTCATCTGGTTTAATCGCAGCCAGATTCTCCCATTTCGTTTTCTAGGAGATACCACACATAGTTTCACGTACTTACCAACATGCATGATACTAAAAATGGTTAGATTTGCAAAGAAAGTTGTGGTAATTTCTATTTTATGGTTTCTAGACTGAATCTTTTAAAAATTTAAAAATGTAATTACTTTCAGTCATAGCTTAATTAACAGTAGATAGGTGTACTTTCTGATTCTGGTGATAAATATTCTTCCACAATTACAATTTCATCTTTTCCATAAATTAGTTATGTGTAGCTTGAACGGTAATATAAACTGACATTCCAAATAAATGGGGCAACTCAACTACTTTAGTAACTAGACTAATGGTAGGTACTAAAATATTCCCAGATAGGTATGTAACAATGTTTAGATGTATTATATATAGCGAGATATATAGTATATGTTATTTGCCAAATTATTAATCAACTGAAGTAGTATTACAAAATTTAAGTAGGTAGTACTTGTATTATACTAGTTGGTGCATATTAAGTTGCGATAGGTCTTGAATCATCATAAATTAGTAGGTACCTAGAATACATAGAACTCAACGATCCGTTACAAAACTCGACATATTTTTTTTATTTTGGAATTGTTTCGTCTTTTTGTCCTAATTTTACAAAGTGGGAACGCGGAGCTGTAATTTATGTGCACTTCCAAGTTATTAAAGTGAAAGACCTGCACGCGAACATTCAGGAATCACAGTCAGCACACATAGTGGAACAGCTAGGACTTTAACCCGTTTAATTACACCAAATATGCAGATTTGCATCATAAAGCGTGTGCTGCATTGTCAAATATTACAGGGTCAAAAAGACGTGAACGGCAAAGCGTGCAGGGGTTATCGCTTCAAATACATGTGAGATTATTTGCAAATGCTGACCACAACCTGCACATTTCTCTTACTATTTATTTATAGCCATTCAAGTTAATTTTATGATGGTCATCTTTTGTTGACAGTATTTCACATATGCCATGCATTAATCAAGACCAAGCATGATATGATATAGTAAACTGAAATGTGAAAATTTCAGAATTATACGGAGATTATGAAAGTAAATCAAAATAAATGCTAAAACAATTATTGAAAACGGGGAAGAACAAATATAAGAAAAATGTTTGAAGACGAGATTTTTATATCAATATTATCGAGATACAACCGGAAAATCTTTTGGCAGCAACAAACAGCTCAATGAAAGTTTATCCCAACGTGTTTCAAATTTAGAATATTTCTCCAAAAGATTAATTTAAAAATAGTATATCCTCCCTTCATAAATCAATATAAAGTTTACGAAGAAATGAGTCACTTTGGTTCATAGAAATCTTGCCATATAACACAGAAGTGCATAACCGTTGTGTAATATTCAAACTTGTCAAGGATGTGTACATAGGTTACCTTATTTGTTAACTGAACACACAAGCCTACTTTGGAAGCAAAAGGAAAATAAACAATTCTTCTTCTAGAAGGTGCTGTGGTAAGAAGTTATGATTGATTATTAAGTAGCATGCATGTTTACTTTGGAAGAAATAGTTGCAACTATAAATTGACCAGAGAGTGAGGTGGGCGATATTCAAATTTGGATATTGATATTCGATATCGAATTTATATCGATATTAAAATTATACCTATATTTATCGATATATCGCCCAGCCCTAGATAAATAATGAGGTCATTCTTTTAATAAATCATCAGGATCAGTCACATATTACAAAATGTGTTGGGCTTGAGAATCGTTTAATTCATCAATTTTCACTACAATTCTTTTAAATAATGCCCGCGATTTTCAAATTCAGACGATCAATTTTTGCGTTTTTTTTCTCAAAATAGAAACCAATTCAATGTCCGGATTCAGTATTTCTGATTAGATTATGCAACAAGCTTCTGAACTCGAATACTTATCGATATACCGCCCAGCCCTACAAGAGAGTATGTTTTACCGTGCATGTATTATTCAGAAATAGACACAGTTGTAGTTTGGTTGTAGTTTTAAGCAACAACGCCGTTTTGTTACAAGACTGCGTGCTGTGTCCCAAACCGAAATACATTCTCAATTTATTATTGAAGCCGTAATCGAAGTTACTGAATAAATAAAGCGTAATTAGTGATTAACTGGTTGTAATTCTCCCCGAAGAACTTCTTTAGATATATTATTATTTAAAGAAAAACCAATTTCTGTATTTCAGGTGACAAAACAATTAAATGAGTTCATATGGAATACCTAGTACTATGTAACACCATTAAGTGTTTCGAGATGGTTTCGAGCTAAAGTGCGCGTAAAAATAGCAGCAACGACAGTTCAAACAAGAAACATATTATGCAGTGAACAAAAATGAGTGCGTGTCCCAGTTCCCGCTAGAGCAAAACTAAAAAAGTGCGGCAAAATTATATTTCATCTCATATTTCGTCCTTGTAATTGTATTTCATTGTCTCTGATTTAACGATATTATAAATAATTTAGGTAAAATGTAGAACTAGTCTGCAACAGTAAATTCAGTTTTCACCAAACAAACTTCTATGTTATAAATTTAATTATCATTAATAATTATATTAAACAGATGCAGGTAACACAAATTTTAATTAACGTGGCTGACAAATTTCAGTAAAACAAAATTATGCGAAAGTTGTTACACAATAATTGTTAAAGTACGTTTTTTGCTTGATAAATCTTCGTGATTGTAAACAACAACAACCCAACCTAATTAGCAATCATTCCAATAGCAGCAGAAAAAGCTGCTACGCACTTTTGAAAAGTAATTTGTTTTCGGTGTGGGAGTACTAGAGACGGAAGTTCAAAGTTCTCGCATTTCAATCTGAAATGTAAATTTCAAAACGCCTCTTTCTAATTGTAATATTCATCACACCAAGCGTACTGCGTATAAACCACTTCCATTAGATTACATAAATAGATACAAAATTTCTATTTTCTGAACTGAAACTGAAAGTTTGACCAAATTCTCATTCATTGTATTTTACTTAGATACAATTTTTTGGAAAACCAATTCTCTCAAAAGTTGACTTGGAGATCAATTTTCTGCAAAAATTATTCAAGTTTCGCCGTTATAAATATCGGTTATTAAATGTTCATCCATGGCCATAAAATTATGTGTCGTCAAGCAGCAAGTCGAAAATTGTCGATTTTACGCAGTTGCAGTTGACGTAGTACTATAATCACCTTGTTATAATTTGTAACACAGTGTTATATTATAGAGAGGAGACGTTAAAATTAGTTGGAAATTTAAAACTATGCTAAATGAAACCCAACTGAGTTTTGTTTACATCATTTGACAACATAAACAACTGTTGTTGATCACTTTTTTATCAGTAATAAACCTAAACGCCTTTAGTCTCCTAGGAAGGCTCGATGATGATATTGTCTAATGGACATAATAGTGGTTGGTTATCTAATGCTAATACTAAAGAAGAAACACAGAAGTTTGGTAAAAGTCTATCACTGTACCTACTACTTACTACTATTATCCCTTTTGTCTTTTAATAATAAGAAATCATGAAAAGACATACGACTTTCTAGAATGAATGCAATTTTACATGGGCGTACTTTTTGTTATTTTTCATAAGAGGTCGACTTAATATACATTTTCTACTACATGTGATAACACAATAGAAAGGCAACAATTACACCATTTTGCAAACAGAAACGCATTTAACGATCTAATTTTAACTACCCTTATCGATACGATACCTAATATGCTTCTAAAACTAAGTACCTATAATAAAATATTGCACCAAGTTGCACTTACAGTTTTAATAACTAGCGAACGCAGTGCTCTTCAGTGTAAAAGGATGAAAGTGAAAGGATCGTTGCATCCAGTTACAAAACATTCTGCATAAACACCCACAGAACAAAATTAAAAGTGATTCTAAACACCATTCTTTTGAATATCATCACTGGCACACTAACTTGGTAACAAAAAGTGTCCCGTTATTATTAATGTTAACAACAGTAAACCTGTGGTCACCAACCATGTGTGTAACCTGCTCTCCTCCAGATACTTTCCGTTTCTAAATAAAACCCAACTCAGCTACATTCTCGTCTTTTCGAGGCAAACCACTCACTCTCGACGATGCGCCCCACTCCAGCTAAATAACGGCAGAATATCCTTGCATACTATGTGCGGAATTCGCTTACGATTATGCCAGAGATTACTGGAAACTTATTTTGTTTAATAACTAACTACCCGCACATTTATTCCGGTTCATTTACTATACACATTATATAATAAATATTGTCCAGTATAATAATTATTATCCAAGCAAATTAGCAAACAAAATTGGAAGAATTTATGACCTGTACCAATCCTGTGATAATGTTTTAAATTTTATAGTACCTACCTACGGGTACCATAAAATATAAATATATTCTATAAATACTACTTATAATTGAGAACTTCTTTCCGAACTGTCTGGATTAAAAGTAATTTGAAACATAGATAGATACACGATATACCTTACTATATCTGATTGCAAAATTAATGTCTGATAAAAGTGTGGCTGGCTTATCTTGATTATTATTTCATGTTCGAACACGTTCTACGTGACAAATGTTCAGGGCCGTTTTTAACCTCCCCAGCGCCCTAGGCACTTCAAATTGTTGCGCCCCCCACACAACCCCAGCGCACCCCTCCTTGAGTTCTTGCCTTGCCAGTTTTGGTTCGGGAGGGATTTCCCTTAACTCTCCCTTTTTTTCTCATTTTGCGGCCTCAAATTTTTGCGCCCCAAATCGTTAGCGCCCGCATATGCCTAGCGTGCCTAAGCGGAAAAGCGGCCCTGCAAATGTTGAGTACCCGGCATTTGTGATTCTTCTAGATAAAGCAACTTGCTAGTTAGCTTCCTTTAACTAAGCTACTACTAGATAGGTATATTAAGAAATATCCGGTTTGCATAAATATCAAAATTGCAGGTGCTAACGTCTTTATGCTAACGTGTTTCAAAAAAGGAGCAAAATTACAGAAATAATCTTAAAACATCAAATCAGAGCTTTATAAAATTTGAATAGAAGATATTACTGTCTGTATTACATTTTAATCATAACCACATTAAAATTTAGGTAGTACTGGTGCAGGTTGCTGTGGGAACCCCGTGCTAAACTTACAACAATGTAATTTACAGCTGTCTGTTTTAGAACCATTCAGAAATATTAATTATGCACAGAAGCCAAATAAAGATATGAATTTAATACTAGAATGATTTTTCCCATAAGTGGTGGAGGTAAATTAATGTTGGATACCTACTCTGAATGCGACTATAAGAAATTTATCACCAGCGGAATACTCATTTTTATAAAGCGTCATAAGGTATTGTTCGTAAATGAATGAATTTGATTACGAACCTATCACGCAAAATACAACTGACGTATAAATCAACCACAAGTTAAAAAATATTTAATTATTCTTGTTTAACCAGCTACTAAAATACGGTTACGCGGTTTAAGCAAAATTGAATATTTTTTATTTGTAAAAACCTTCATCATACCGAATAAACACGAATAGCACATAAAGCTAACAAAGAAAACTGGAATGGGATTGTTTACTTTGCGAGCTTCCTGCGAAGCTCACAAAAATATAAACGAAGAGAAAAAACTCCGAAATATTCTCCACATTAAAAGGCTGTGCATAGAATTTTAACTTTTATTATATAAGGATGAAAAGCATCGAGACAGTATTGTTAAGAAAATGAAAATAACGCCACCGTTATAAAAATATTATTATTAAATGTGTTTTTTTCACGTAAATTTCAACATTCGTATAATAAACTGAAATAGTAATTATAAATCGTTCAAATAGCACAAAATAATTGAACGAAAAGAAAAAGTTGGTTATTATTATAGGCACTACATATTTAGTTCAATCAACAAGGACAATGAATGTCATGTAAAGGCATTACAATGACAGTGCTAAAATATAAAGCCTACTAACCCGATTTAAATATCAGTATAGAAATTAATAGAATGTTAAGGGGCCCACATATTGCGTTTTTGCTCGACGATTTTGTTCGACGAACAAATCTGTTCGAGCAAAAACGACGCAAAACCGAAGTGTGTGCTGGAAAACTGTCGTTGTTGTTCGCGTACAAAAATGATGAAAATAATCAGGCAAAGCCTGATTAAGACCGTCGAACGTGTTCGATCAACGTGTCGTTGTGAGCAAATCTGAAGTGTGTGGGGTACACAGTTGTGAAGAACGACGGTTTGTGCAGTGGCGTAGGGTCGTAGGTAGTTGTTGGCAAGGTTTTGTGCAGTTGGTACTGACGGATTTACGGCAGATTAATAGACCGTTTTTATTGGAATTTATAGAACTGTATCGCAGTCTTCCGTGTTTATGGAAAATAAAATCTCGCGAGTACAGTGATCGTATTAGATTTTATGGCTCATGCCGCCGCCACTGCACACAGATTGATTGTCTTCATATAAAATTTATTCACCACATACTTTATAAAACTGCTAAACAACGCTGAGGTCTGTGTGCAACTCGCGTTCGTCGTTTTTGATCGAACAGATTTGTTCGTCGAACAAAATCGTCGAGCAGAAACGCAATCTGTGGGCCCCTTTAGTTCTTATAATAGCAGTTGTTTGAATTTTTCGCAGGTAATTGTTTTAAAATTTAAAAAAAATACCTATTTATTTTTTACTGTCCATAGTGCCATGTTACTTTCTTGCGCTGCACATAAGAAGGAAAATCGTTGAACAGAAAAAAAAACATCAAAGAGCAATAACCCCAAGAGAGCAACATGTGAGCCATTTACAGCAACACGGCCTGGGGATTTCATCTTGGGAATAAGTTGCCAATTTGGCGAAAGCTGATGCAGACAATTAATTTGATTTCACGTTCGAAGAATCTGGAAATATTAGTTCTTTTTGTCTGGTGTTTTAAGCAAAATTTTGAACCAAAAAATATGTTTGTTTGTTTTATTAATCAAGCTATTGTGTGATATTTATCTACACCAGGGAGAGAATATCGTGTAAATCATTTTAAGTGAAATAGGAAAATGTACAAATATGATTATTTACAAATCTGCCTGACATAACAATATTGATCGCTAATAATACCATTATACGATTTCACAACCACAAAGTCGTTTCTATATTCAAAATGGAAAGCAAACGTCTTCTCCGCTATTATTACATTACTGTTTTATTATAACTATGACTTTTGTAAATGATTTGATTTGAAATTTAATCTCATTAACGTGGAACAAACTTGTATAGACGACTATCGCAGCACTGTTTACGAAGATACTCTTTTAAAATTGCTAAATCTGGTGTTACAATATGGTTCCAAAGCCACATAGTATCCGTACCAATAATACAGAAAGTATTAACTTATACGTTTTCAGAATATATGATTCTCTAAACGTATGTTAAGAAATTGGAATATAAAAACACGGAATAGAATAAAAATGGCAAAGTAGAAAATATTGTAAATCAATACAAACTAATTTAAAAATCTGATTTATAAGGTTTAAAAAAAGTTGACTTTAATTAAGATTTATATCATTCTACATCTAATAATAAACATAACTTATGAGTTCACTATTCTCAAAGGAAATCTGCGGACAACAAATCACATTTAGGGACCTACACAACACAATTAATTTCAGTTTTGTTTCGATGCTATTTAATGAAAAGGACAATTAAATAGTTACAATAATAAATTGTGTATTAGACAACAAGCCTAACACGATTATGCCAAGACGAATTTTTAAGTAGGTACTATAGCAAAATAGCATACAGAATGAAATTAGGCTGTCGTCATAAGATAAATTGCTAATAAGAATTTTTATGATGTAAAAATATTCCCATCCAAGTGCACGCCTTTCTGCCTTATATTCTAATTATCCCAATTACGTTGTCTAGAACTTTTCTAGCATAACAAAAAGTTTCTGGAGGTTATCCACCTCCTGCAGGTCGATTGCAGACGTCGGTCTGTATATGTGAATGTAGGTCGTCCCTCCATACTTCAGTAATCGAATTTAAGATATTGTTGGCTGCATATACGAACACGAACAGGATTATATTAAGACAAAGGTACTAGTTGCATAATATAGTTAGAATTTAAAGGCAACAGTATTTAAATTTCAAGGACAGGCTCAGTTACCATTCACAATTCTACGGAAATTCTGAAAATGTCCCTAAATTATTATTAGTGTTCCTTATATGGGTTGTTGCAGCATAATATACTCATATGAGATTATATGGAAACACACACGCGACGTTGTTACAACCCTCGCCGGCGCCAGTCTGTTGATAACGGACGCCGACCACCGTCACTACCGTCGCTAAACCTCCATTATTACCCAATAATTAACACATTGTGAGAAGGACAATTATATAGAACAGTCTAGCCTAGCAACATCGTTACAACCGCAAAATAAATAAATCGTCTTATTTATAAGAAAGAACCCTTACCTGATGCGAAAGCAAATGGTAAAACGCATTTATATAGAAACACGAGAAAATTGTGATGAAGATTGGAATATCTCATAATTCATGAACGTTCATGAAGCACCTGCTATTATAGCTTACGACAGGCATGTTTCCAATTTTATTATAACACATTACTTGGAAAATGGGAGACATTATAGACAGTTAAGAAGATTAGTAGTTTAGAAACAGCAATAATTTGAATTCTTATAGGTAATCGTGTAAGCAATTAAATAAGGGGCGAAGAAAAGTTAATATAACATGTTCCTTTTGATTTCTTGAACAAGTAGAAATTAGAAATAACGTAAAGTGCAATAAATTTGATGAAACTAAAATTTTAATTTAATTTGTTAAATAATATCATGGGCACAAATCAAAATTAATTTAAGATTTAAAAAATCAATTTATATTTGATAGTTAAAAGAAAACATTCTTAAAACATTCGCCATAAATTTTTTAACGTTCAGTATTTAATCCACATTACGTGGTAAATATTTCAGCAGCAAAAATAGGCCGACAATAAATATGTCTCGTAAAAAGTTTTATTTCACATAATCAACGCTACATACTACTGAAATGAATTAAAATTGTTTTTCCTTGACCACCTACAACTTCATTTAGTTTTACCCACATTCAATAAAAGCATTAAAAATTTAACAGAAAGGCTGTTGACAAAATTAGATCTAAAAATAGATCTCGTTGTGACAGATATTTGGCAATTCGTTTGATTATAAAGTTATAGTATTATAATCTTCAATATATGAGAGCACAGCAGTTCACGGACTGTTACAAATCATGTAATGCAAAATTCTTGTAAGTCTATTATTATTCTACCTATTTTTATTACACCGTTAATATTTAAATTATTTAGTTATTGAGGTAGGTATAACAAGCATGCAATTAATTTCAAGTCTATTTTCCAATTATACTATATTTCACAATCTCTTTTCTGTATTACGTGTTTAGGATGGAAAATATTGCTTTTGCTTGGATTTTCAAAATTAGTTGGTGGGGATATAATTACAACAATACATGAGAAGGTATCCAATTAAACAACTTCTTTAGATCTGAGGATAGAAATACAGAAAAGAAAACTTCCATTAGAATATTAGTATGTATTCAAACTTGATTAAAACGCTTATGAGGACCTCGAAAGGTTAAAACTAGAAGAAAATTCGCGACTTCAGGTTAGTTAATTATACATATTATTACATATAATTAATCAATACTAATAATCGATTTTATATCATTACAACTTTAATCTGAAACTTAAAACTTATAATCACATAATTTGGTTTCAACAGAAAGTTTAGCACTGGAAAGCATTCTAAGTGGTCCTACCTACTTAACATTTTAAATTTATGTAAGTAGCCTAAAATAAATGTATTTTATATTTCAGCCAACTTTTACACACGAGGAATTTAAAATCTAGTTAATTGTGATTCAAACAAAGCTATCTGCCACGTAACTACTTTTTTTAGGTATTTGCATTCTGTAATGGAATAAATTTCACATTCCACCTACCAATGTTTCCCAGGACGTCGAACACGTTACAATTTCAATTATTTTTGGTTTTCTTGTGGAAAAAATTGTTAGTACTATATCTTAACGGATTATTGCATTCTAAATAACAAAATGCAGGCGACAAAACAGTAGATTGCTCTTCTGTAATTAAACAACATTCTAAAACGATGAAAAGGGGGTGTTATCAGAAATTAGGCAATAAAATTAGTTACGCGGATTCTTGTTAACCGTACATAATATTATCCAAGGCAATTAAATACCATTGTAAAATGCAATCAAGAACGAACAGCTCCTTAATATATCGCATGGCCGGTTTAATAATAAAATTAATTTTCATAAATCAACAAGTATGCTATCCCAAATGTTCATAAATAAAGTAGTCAACTTTAATTGTACCGACGACTATTAAAATATTAATCACTGATAGGAAAAGCAGATTAAATAATGAAACGTTACAAAATAAAACATTTTAGAAAGATAAATCAAAAAGCAATCCATGCTCATGCATATGGAATACGAAAAAAAATTATAGGCAGTACTTAATCTTTTTTATAATAACCATCAACCTCATGACACTATACAACTAGGGAAAATATATTTCCACCTCCTTTGGAAAATTAGGTCAAGGAATCAATCCACTGCAGAATAGGTATAAATAAATCTGAAGGCGAAACTTTTGAAACAAAGTAGATAAGTCAATTGACGATAAAGATAAGATAGTAAAGCAATTTCACAGTAGAAAATACAGAATTCATTCACAATTCAGACACAAAAACGAAGATATAACAATAGAAATAGATGAGACAGTTATGAAAGGGCACGATACCAATAAACATCGATTGATCTAAAAAGCCAATGGAATCTCTCCCTTTGAATGGATGCTTTCTAGGTCGGTTGTCGTGGAAAGAATGAGAACTTCAGCAGGAACAATACCCAGAATGAGAGTGCGATCTATATAATATAGTACGAGGAACGCATACATTTTACAATAAAAATAGTAAAGGCCTATAATAATATGTTTAACAGAAGCTAAATAAAAATTGTCAGAGGAAATATTTTTAAACCAGAATAACTAACACAAGTGGGGATCTACGGGAGGGGGAAGCGGTAATTACCCCCCAAGAGAATTTCTCTAGATCCGCCCTTGAACCAACAGGACATGTCGCAAGAGCTTAAAGTAATATTAATTTGAAAAAAGTTAATAGAAATTTGAACAGTCACTATTACAGAATAAAAATTATTTGAAAAACTTTTGCCTACCATTATCTTTAAAACATGTGCTACACTAATGTTTCTACTTAAATAATTTACAAGCTACTAACATTATGGATTCTATTGCGTAACTATAAATGGTTAGTTAATACAGCGGAAATAATATTAGATGAGATAGGTTTCTACCTACAGTTTCCGCTTATTCATTGTAACCAAATTTTTTATTGCTCAACTCAAGAAGTAAAATATTGAAACATAATCAAACATTTTCAAAGGGAACATGTTCGGTTAACATTGGAGGTAATTCTTCATGAATGATTCATAAGAAAAGCGCGGAAACACAATTTCAGAGGTCATTCATGAGAAATCCATATTTCACCTACCGTGACGGAAAGTTGATGACAAAAGGTATGACGGGGGAGTTAAACAAGTTAAGACACGATTTAGCAAGAAGAGTACGTTGACATTTTAAAAGCATTGTTAATGTTGCTACCCCTTTTGTAAACCCAACTGTTGACACGAAACAATTTATATATAGGTACTATATGCGACTACTACCAGTAATAAGAACCCAACTTACGTTCGGTATTAATTTGAATTTCGCAAAGTAAAAATAATAAACGTTCAGTAAGCATGGGAGGTGCAGTACTTAATTATTCACTTCCAATAGATCAAACACGTGTTCTAGTACATAACTCCAAAAAGCACAGTTTAGAGCAAATTCTCGGTATTTTTTGTTTGTTTGTGCATATTACATTATGGCAAACCAGGAGTATAGAGTATGAAAGTAATTCAAAAAGTGAAAGTATTGGGAAAGTGATAAAGTCAAAAAGGGCAAAAAAGACATGCAAGCAATGGAAGAAAGAGCAATTTTTTAAAGATAAAGCCTCAGCATTACAAACAGTGAATATATGACGTACGTATAGTAGGGTTGCCATTATTAGAATATAGAAGGCAACATGAATGAGTTTTTACTGAATACATCGTATTTTCACCGAACCTTCATTATTTTTACTGAACGTTTATTATGTTCATAGACCATATATTTTACTGAACATTTTCTTATATTTACAAGGAATCTATTATTTCATATAAAAATAAAATTTCAATAAAATAACGGAAAGATATAACGCATTACATATAATACCGAGCATCTAAATTTTTATTCAATTTCAAACACGAATAGTTTCCATGACCTTTTTTTACTCATAAATAGCTAGAACTAGTACCTATCTATTTTATTAGAAAATATATAATCCGTTAGGTAGCCTAAAATACTACGACCTTTATATTAATAAAGGAAATGAATTTGATTATAGAAATCTAACATGGAAATGGTATGTAAGACCTTAAAACTGATGAAGAATCTAACATTTCCCGTATAAATATTTGAAAATTTGGCATTCTCACGATGAAGGTGAAACTATATAAACCGAAGGTCCTCTTTGTAAACGTACCTATGTATTGCGGTTTCCTCTGCTATTAAAGAGTTAATTTGTTATATTGGTAGATACTTATAATTATAGTAAAACTTCTCAGGTATTGCCAATGTTTGTTAATAGAATTTTGTTTTCTAAAGGTGGGTTTAGACAGTTTGCTTATGAGAATCATTGAATCATATATGATTACTTTTGGATGATCTTCCAAAGTGGGCAGTCTAAACTGGCCGCGATCGTTAGACAAAAGTTATTTGTATATGTATTTCAAAACCTACTTTAATACTTTTAATATTTCAATTTTGATGGACAGGGAAATAATAATTCTATTATCAAAACCACTATACAATGTAATTATATTCCCAAGAAAAATCCTTATCTTACCCAGATTAGATAAACAAGTTTCTCTGAAAATTCTAAAGGTACAAATAAATATTAAACACACTCTCTTATTATTTTTAGATTCTATCATATGGATATAGAAAAACAAAAAAGGATAAAAATCAAAGAGCTGTATCCAGCTGAATATTATCGCAAAGGTTGAGGGCATCATAGGTCTAAACATTATCGCCTACGAACATGTTTATTTCTACTTTATTTTATCCGAAAGCAAACATGTGTTGTAATATTTAAAAATCAATGAGCACAGAATTATCAACCCTGCATTTAATACAAAACATTATATTTATTACTGAACAAGGTCCAAAAGTGTCACCAGCCGTTAGAATGAATATTATGTTTGAAAAATTTTCTTGTATTCAAGTTTCAATTGTAAGGCTGATGCATTGTAATTGTGTAGTATTGTAACAATGAATGGCAAATAATTAAATAGTTAATGAATCGCATTTTGACCTTACTGGACAAGGTTGAATAGCGTTATTATACGAGTCAAATGCAAGCAACAAGTAGAATTTGTAGTAAAGTGATTTAAATACCTGTAGTAATACACATTTATAGCGGCCATGTAATTTGGTAGATTATAAGTAGGTACCTACTTATCAAAGATGTTGGTCATTAGTTATTTATATGTAGATAAGACATTTCTATCACAAATGAAAACACCACATGGCTATTTTTCATCATATAAAATTTAACTGTGCTAGCAAATTTGAGATTATTTTTTCAAATTTAGTACTGATATGATCTTTCAAAACACGTGTCCTATAGCACAATACAAAAATGAACCTGGTAAAATTTTTGCTACAAACTGCTGCATATAAACAAATACTAATAAAGCAAGCGATCGAATATCAAAATATGGTACCAAGTTGTATCATCGAGTAGGTATATAGATAATTCTTGGTTCCTAGTAGGTACATCAAGTTTAGAAGTATCTTTCTTGGTTTATTGTAAATGATATATTTCATGAAATATAATATGAAATACCAACTTAGGTTGTCCCGCAGTAAAGGTATCTCAAAAGACAAAAAGAGATTACGCTTCAACTTCATGACCTACTTCAAAGCGCTACAAATTTATAATCGCTCAAATAAAACTTTCTACGGAATCGTTGTAAAGGTTGGGAATAAAAGGGTATTATCTACTCAGTGATTATTTTCAAAAAATTTAATTAAGTTTATAATGCAATACGATAAGATGTGAACATTCTCAAGAAAAGCATCTTTTAAAATATAAAGAATACGCGTGCAACACATTATAAAATCATTATACTGCATAATGTAAAGTCCTTGCACAAAATTTAATTAGATTTGCCATTAAATAATTATTTCATGTGTTTTTCAAAAAAAATGGTAAATTAGCAAGTTGAGATAATTAAAAATTAATGAAACATTTTAAAAAACGTTTAGTGCAGTAAAAATAGTTATCTACCCACACAACATTATTTTTTTAAATGCTCATGAATTATTTAGTGTTAGAGCTGCGAGCAGTGTTGAAAAATTTAGATTATTCAAATTAACATTTTAAAATGCTGTATCACTGATAAAACCAAATGTAGCAAATAACGATTAATTTGTAGACGTAACCCATATATTATTATGCTGTAGCGTTAAAATTACGCAAATGGTGAATTTTAATCAGTACACCACCACGTTTTATCACAACGTATCTTTTGCAAGAATCTATGTCGAAATGGTAATGCAGTTCCGAATTAACATGACCCACTTAAACCTATTCAAAAAAATGTTACGACTTTTAACATAAAAATGATAAACCCAATATAAAGATTCATATTTAGTTTTTACAAAAATTAAAAAGTTAAATTAGCCATGACAATAAAGGTTATAACTTATAAGTTATAAAGTCAGTAATCGAGTATTAAGGGCAACATGCACTCTATGTATGTTGGTCGACAATTGGAGCTCTGAAAGATCAATCTTAATAAAACGAAGGTCGGCGGTCTTCTAAACTTTTGATAATAATTATGAATATTTCACTCATACATTGTTGTAACAGTAGGTACAGTACAGAACTAATAAGTGATAGTTCCACGTTGCCAGGCCAATCTAGCGATAGTTCCACGTTGCCATGACATACTTGCGACCACAACATACTACTAAAAAAAAAACAAATTTTGTTAAACGTCATGAAACGTTTTGGGAATGTTTCAGAACGAGAAATTGACGAAAATGTTATTAAAAGTGAATGCAAAAATACGAAAAAGAACAAGGACAGTGTCTGGAGACAGTCTACGTCATTTTGCGCCGAAAAAAAGTACACATTCGATCGAGAGACTCCAGTATCCGAACTTGCATTCATTTGAAAAATACAATATTGGTTTCTGGTATTTTTATTCGAGAAATATTCTCCCTAAATACCATTCGTGCTTAAAAATTAACCGGATAATTTTCATTCAAACACGTTGTCTAATTTCACTCGCTCTACGAGCTCGTGAAATTATTAACAACGTGTTTTCATGAAAATTATCGGTAATTTTTAAGCACTCGTGGTATTACCCCCGATAATTTTTCAACCTTCACACATACCTTAAAGCTATGCTGATAAATCAATATATTTTATTATACCTACATATACATTAATATAAGTTAGGTATTCAGATTCAAAACCGGTTGATATACCAATTCTTTTAATAACACCACAGTTTCTTCAGAAATTTAAACATTTAAATGAACAATATAGGTACTCTAGGTAATATTATGTATCATCTTCAAATTCATAATATAAATCAAATTTTGGTGATGTTCAATAAATTTTCAAACCTGTAATAATGATATTGCTACAAAACAGACAACTTTGGACATCGCAAAAATACATTAATAATGTTGACAAATAACTGGTGGTATCAGCTTTCATGGTAATAATACATAATGCTCAATTTTCAAATTAATTGGACAGCGATTCTGTTTGATTACTCTCTAGTTTCTACAGCAACAAAACGGAGTTATCCTGTAATCAACGACTAAACACTTCTGGAACCGACCCAGTGCATAATAAACAGAGCAGAAAGAGATAAAATGCTACCAAACCATTTATGTTATTACCTAATGACAAATTAGTTAATCAATAATTAATTGGGCTATTAACGGCCGAATTAGAATGTGACTAACGCTTCCCAATATTTATGAATTATTGAGATAGACGATAAGACTATTCCTATAATTACTAGAACAATGTTTTCTGAAAAAATCGGGTAATTGTATAGTGTTCTAGAACAAACTAAGTGTCCTAATACCCAACTTTCATTATTTAGGTTGCGTAGGAGTTTGAAACGTTTTGAACATAAATCAATACAGAACAGCAGTTCTTGGGATGACAAACGATTTCGAGGAATGTGTATAGAAAAACAGCACAAAAATGTATACCTAGTGTAAATACTGATAAACATCTTTATGTCATACACCATACATATATTCTATAGTTACCACCAATGCTACTCAATCGATCTACCCTAACTCACAAATATGTATAGATATACCAAAATGTATAAAAGTTGGATTTAAGATATTTGCACAACTCTTGCATACAAACCCACAATAAACTAAGAGTTAATTAAACGAGTATTTGATTACGAAACGCAGAATGTTGGTTTGTAAGAAACAATATAAGTAGCGAATCAAAACTGTTTAGAAATATTAAAACTTTCTTTTCTTGTGGTTTCCTGATTTTGGTGTATTTAACAATCTAAGTAACACATAATAAAATAGAGTGATTTATCATAGTACAAAAACAAAGTGCTTGTATTTGGAACTTTGCAAAAAAGAACTTGTGCCAACTAGCTGCCCACGATTAAGGCCTACAAAATTTTTACTTTACCCCTAGCTTAAGTTAAGCATGAAAATCAGGCAAATAACACTGTCGGCGGTTAGCAACAGCCATTCAGCGAACAGTAACTATAGTACTAACACTAATCTTGATAAAAATAACTTATCGCCCGCAAATGTTTGGCATGACGTACCACCGGCATGGACTTCACATGTATACGCGAGAATCTATACAACGTTTATAGTACGGCTTCAGTAGAACACCCATTGTTCTAAAATCGATACTTTACAAATCTAAATAAAACTGGAAATGGATATCTTGTATATTTTGTAGTAAAACACTGCGCTATAGAAATGATATTTCATTATTAGGGTTTTACGGTAATTCGAGGTAAAAAAACTGTTCATTACAAAAAATATTATGTGTCTACAAAATGCAAACTTGTTCATTATCGTTATATTTCACTATTCACATATGGTTGATCAATCACGGGATAAAACAAAAATGATGTTTAATTAATAAAATCTGTAATTTCATTGAATGGAATACATGTTTTTCGTATAAATCATATTACATTCCAGCCTGATAACGTATTATATGCGGTCATAATTGGAATACATCACATGCTAGCAAGTTTGTGTGAGTACAAGTGGGTACAATTTATTGTAAGCGCAGGCATAATTTCTATGGCCAATAAATAACAAGGGACATGCTTTTCAATTGCTTTTCGAATTGAAATTGCACAGATAGCGACTGTTCTCATTTGTCTGCCCATGCATTTGCTGAACACAACTTTAAAACCGTCAAATATTTAAAACAAATAAATTTCAAATCAGTAAATCTTAATCTTAAAAACAATAGTACTTTTAATAAAATATTAAAAGGATAAATTCTTGGTTACAAATTCATCAGCATGCAATAAGAAGTAGGTACCATAAACCTGAAACATACGGCATAGTTTATGTCAGGGTTGTTTTTTTTTGCTTCAATTTACAAATAAAAATTCAAGTTGCAAGAAATATTAAAGGAATCGCTCTAAGGAAAGTTCTGAACCCAAGTGGGTTTGAAATATTTGACGAAGACGGATATGGAAACACAGACACCAGAGCAGAAATAAAATTATTTTTGGAAGGCCTTGACATTTATTTATGTGAATTCTGTACACAAAAAATATGGTATGTACGAATATAAAAATTGTCTACATTGGATAATTTATATTATAAGAAAACTGTTATTTATTACTCGTTAATAAATGTCATGTTTTAACCTATAACAGGAAATAATTGATTTTGAATTTCATCAAACTTCCATCATATCTGACATGATTTTTAAATAAACTGTGTTAAAACCCGTTTAATTACGATTAAAGCAAAAACAATCGGGTAATTGATTGAAAGTTCTGTAAACCGTGATGAATGATGTTTGTATAGATATGAGATTTTGCATAAAAGAATCACTCGGAATTACTAGTATATACAATAGTAAACATTCCAGGCTATTTACTATTAATTTATTTTTATGTACCTATTAAATATTATTATTATTCTAGTTAATTAATAATAATCTACTAAATCAAAATCAGCTGTTCTTAAAAGTGTAATGGTCGTCACTAGGTCATATTGAAGTATGTTGAGAGATCAACAACCTTCTTATAATTTCTAAAGATACGACATTCATTGTAAAGATATAAAAAATTGTTTTTATGGGACTAATATTAAAAAAATAATCAAGGATGATTACCTATCACCATCACATATTATTTAGTCTAGTATTCCAATAGGAATCTCAGATAGAATACGGTCTTGCAAAGTAATTAACTGTTTTATTCAGATTACATTAGAACCACCGCAATAAAGAGACTGAATAAAACGAAATAAAGCTTAAAATGAGGTTTATAAAAGAAAATTTTATGTGGGTGTGTGTGTGTGTGTGTATGTAACGCCTGTAACGCAAAAACTAGTGAACCGATTTTGATGAAATTTTAAATGAAGGGGTATATCGAAAATTCATCGACAAAATAAGCTTTTCAAAAAAATCCGAAACCGGAAGCGGAAGTTAGACATGTTTTTTTGGTATCATTTTTTTCAGAAGCGGAATTTTGAAAATCTGAGTAGGGAATATCAAAGAAGGGCATAATTCAAGGGAAACAGTTTTTTACCGGACTCTCTAACTTCAAAATGGCGGTCGCTATGAATTTTTCAAAATTTCGACTTTAACGCCCCGTAACTCAAAAACCAGTTATCTGATCAGGTTCCGCAACAACTTGTTTGAAAGCCCTTTGGCTGTACTACACCAAGAAAAAAAATTATTTACTAAATCCAAAAACGGTCGCAACGGCGCTCTTCCAAAAAATTTGAAATTTTTGAAAAATTATTACAAAAAAACTGGTCTAAGGAATTTGTTTAAATTTTCTATACTTATGCAGCTTGGTATTAGCTACATTTTTGTTTTTTGATGAACGCCATAATTCCACTGTGGCGCCCTCTACGAGGTTTTGAAAATCGAAAATTGATGTTCCTATAGCGCCTTTATTAGTCAAAATATGAAAAAAGTTTAATTATAAAAGTTGTTCAGTATATAAATTTACATTTTTCTAAATTTATATCACGTATACAGGGTGTTTGGTTTTCACAGTACAATAAGCAACTTTGTTATTTTAAATGAAACACCCTATATATTATTATATAATTGAATGCAAAATTAAATTTTCTATCACATAGTATAAGGTGTTCATATGGCTAAAATGAACGGTTAAGGAGAAATTCGTGAATTTTGAACTTTAAAACAGTGTAGGGAGAAATTTGCAAGTGCCGATATGTTCAAGTGACCATGCGCGGGACGGGAATTCCTTGTCGCCGGTTAATCCTAGCAGCAATAATCACACATGCGCAGATGAACACAATCGGCACTTGTGTTAATTTTCCATATAGGTACTAATTTTCAAGTTAAGTTTATCGGTTGTGGCGAACAATACTGTTGAATACCAAAAACGAATGTTTATTTTTAGTATGGGAAAGTCCAGGGGAGGTTTGCACCTCCACTTTTTTGTAATTAAATTTATAATTAATTTCTTGGGTTACTCTATTCTGCAATGTAATGATGAATATACAAATGGAATGATGTACAGACAATGCATGTAGTAGGTACATACCTACTACAAATAATAGCAATGTCCAAAATGTAATTATTTGAAAATTTTCAAATTCTATATTCAGATCCAAAGCAATAAATTTAGATTACCGTGAGCAATTTAATATTTTTAAACAAATTTAACACATAATTATACATACCGAAGTGTAAATAATAATTACCATTAATTAAATTAATTACTACTAGTATAAATAACCCATTTTAAACAAAACCTAATCAGAATATATCTTCAACAACTCCATACAAAATTTAGGTTGCCTACATTCAGGTGTGGTGAAGTTCGATAACACTATCAGAACCAATTTTTATTTAGAATTTTGCTTGTTTGCCAGATTAGGAAAACATACGTTTATAATTAATTAATCAATCAAACTTGAAATCAACTTTTACAAGTCATTATTGAACAATCAAGGCAATGAATAAAATCTTGTTCTCAACTGATGAAAAAAATCCAACTAAAACGGAAAACAATAAATCAACCTTTGTACGAAATATAGTAACAGTATTCCCATTTTACAAAGTACAATTCAAACGTACCTATAACAACAATCATTCAAATAAAAAAAATTGTCTTTAAACGCCAACATAAAAAGTGTCAATCAAGAACTAGATTACAGTTGTTTGTCGTTTTAAATCTTAGGTTAACCTCGATTGCTGCTTATCAGTCGAACCAAGTAATTTATCAATCAATAAAAAATAATTGTTGTTGTCAAGCTTAACACCATCATGACAACAACAATCTATGCCCTACAAGTAAGATTAGTTCGAGGTAGCAACTATTATTGAAAACAATAATCCACAAGTGCAACTTGCAAATGCTTTCCTAAAAACCCTCCATAAGATATTCCCCAGATATTCTTACTTCCCATTATATACGTATACAGCTACACGTAAATATAGAAATAATTAGAAACCATTATTCATTGGGGATCCTTCCCCGACTGTATGTTATGTATAACTAATAACTATGTGCCTATGTTTAAAAAATAACAGGAAACTATAAACAAACTTCACAGAATACAATGTATAACTGAATAATCGTGAATAACGTAAGCAAGAAGATAATATTATAAAGAGACTAACATATTTAGTACCCGATAAGTTGTAAGTACTATTATACTGATCTTGACAATGACCTTTCCTTTGTATTTTATTTTACAAGTTAAAGAATTTTATAGTTATTTTATTGAAATACATGATGATTAAAACTTGTTTGATTGCAAAAATGAAGAAATTATCTTATCAATTGCACGCTTTACATTTATTGTTTAATTTTATAACAATGAATATTTTTTATTTTTTTTTTTAGTAATGCAATAAAGGTATTAGATTACGGGATCAACATAATGGACATAACAACAAAATGTCTAGAAAATATTGTTGTGATTAATGAATATTTCGTCTTGAGCAACAAACTAACTGACATTCAATTGTTCCAGTTGATCTATTTTTATAACAATCCGTGAAGTATATCTACTGATAAGTTTAAATAAATCAATGCAATAATTGACAAGTGTATAAAACAAAGTGAATATTAAACATTAAAAATACGTATCTGTTAATACGTTTGCAATATGTTTTAATTAGAGGAAACACATTCAAGTTATCACGAATATTTTTTATAGTGGTATTTTACAATTTAATTAAGACAAGCGATTTTTGTTTAAAATGTTATAATATTACGTTTGTACTAATTAGAAAATAATCAACTCTTGAAAATGAAACGATCTTTTTGTAATTTGACAAATGCATAATATTTGTTAACTTTCATGGAATATTATTTACTAATCAGCGTAGAATTAAATCTTAGGTATAGCATATATCAGTAATGTCAATAATCACTTTTATAGGATTTCAATCATTTTGTAACAATTATTCATTGTAGTTTTGCACAAGTTTCAAAATTACTTCTATTATTCAACTTTCCATTTTACACTGAAGGTGTATAAAATATACGGTAAGTAAATCAAAGCCGCCACTCTGCAAATAATCAGAAACCATCGATCATAAAATTAATAAGCATTTAATTAAATGCAGTAAGCAAAAAATGGGTCAATCAGTTTAAAATATAAGTAAATTATATGCAGATCGGTAACTAACTAGGATGTTATGTGGCAATAACCGCAAACGAAAATTTGCAAAAATTGTTGAGAAGTAAAATGGGAAACCGTTGGTTATCGGTTGTTTACCGCCCTAAATGAATTACAAAAATAAGTATGTGATACTGATAATCCCGGATAATCCTCATTCTGTAGGAAACACACAATTTCATTAAATAGGCAAAGTATACAGGGTGTTTCTTAAATCGCGGACACGGAGCACAGTACTACATTCCCCTCCAGATACCAATTGGAAAAATATAATACAATAATGCCCGTTCTTCGCTAGTTTCAGAGTTATTCACAGTCAAAGATTGAAATTCAATTCCTTTATGCTTTGGAAAAACGGGTAAATTTTAACCGTTCCGCATTGTTCATCAATCAAATATTAAATCTTAATAAATTTGGAATTTTTTATACGTTGTATTCCTTCCTCCGAAGACATTCTTTCTGATAAATATCTGTTGTTAAACTTTTTTTCAATATGTTGCAACAGTGCATTGTAGCTATGAGGTTATTACCTAGGAAACTTGTTCATACTGCCTTATTAAAACACCAAACGTTTAAAACAAAGTCCGTGCAAGCATGCGCAATGTTGTCAAATTTAAAAATTTTAAAATGCGAATAACTCGGAAACTAAATACATTAGGACAAAATCGCCTATACTTTTTCAACTCAGTTTTAAGATGAGAATCGGGTAGTGCTCTCTGTGTCCGCCATTTAAGAAACACCCTGTATATAGTTATTAATAACACCTACTCGTCAGTTAACTAAAATTTCTTTCTATTTCGACATTTTTTTGGAGTAAGTATTTGGATCACCTACACCTGCAACGCACTAAAGTCAAATTCTGGTACCAGTGTACCACCCTTCCAAAGCTTCATACATCTTCTTAAATTTTCATGAAAATTCATAAAATTCCATACAAACATGAAAAGGGTAAATTTAGCACCAGTGAAAAAAAAACTTTTCGGGAAATACTATACAAGACCAATACAATAGCTACAACCTTGCTGATTCGGCTGAACTTCCATGTAGGGGCTACGTATATTTTTACTAATGAATATTCAACCAGTTGTAATAATAAGTGTAAAGATTTACAAGAATTGTGTATGGAATTTTCTAAATATCTTATATGGGTAGCAACATGAAAAACTTCAAAGACAAAGCTTAAAAACATTTAAACATTACAATTTGTTAAAACAAAAGTTGTTATTACGTACGTAACACCCTCGCGCTATTGTTTAAACTTTATAATGTACCCGAATGTACCTAATTGTAAAAGCAAATTCCTTTAAAAAGATTTCAAGCAACTTATTAAATATCTAATTATATGCTTTAGCTAGAATGAATACTCTAAATAACGATGTGTTAAGATAGCAATACATTTAAAAATTCTGCAATAATCGGATCACTATGCATTTTCGCTTTAAAACTACGGAAGCTACAAATCCATTTTTTCAAACTAAGAACTAGGCCCTAATTTTATAATGAAATAATACAACGAACTAACTTGCGGATAATCAAAGGTAGAAATTATATAGAATGTTAAATAACCAAAATTAGATTTGAAATTGAGTGGGTGATGCTTTAATCAGTTACCAAACCAACAAGCCTGCCTAACCTACCTACGCCTAGATTGGTGACTGGGTGACATACACATATATCCATATCAGTTATGGATTAAGTGACGTAATCGGAATATTTTCATTCTTTTACAGAAAATAATGAATACCTAAGTTGTACTGATTAAAACGAGAAAATTTAATTTTGTTGTTTCCTTGCCAAAACATTAATTACAAATTTAATTAACATGTGTTTGTTATCAGTAAATAGAATTATAAAGACTGTTGGTGCAAACTTGTATTGGTCATGCAGTAGGCAGAAAGTTACAAACCAATGTAATGAATTACTCTAAATATTGTTCACTCTTGTTTATACGAATTTAAAATATAATAATCAATTCAGTCGCGTGAAGATGGTGCACGTGTGCATAGACAAATGCGAGGTCGTAAGTACTTAATTAGATCAAACACGAAAGCTCAGTGAATCTTACGTCATCATTAGCAAAGTCGCGGGGCCAAACACCGTAGAGAAATTCCGGAATAAAATTGTTTTTCTTGCCAAATATTTTTCTTTCATTCCATTGGATTTTATTAACGTTTTCGCTTATATAAACGTAAAATGGATGGTACATTAAGTTCTATTTAAATTTACAGAAAAAAAAATACTTAAGCACAATTTAGACTCTTGACAAAAAAACGTGTCGACTGGCTTATTGCCAATCATTCCTTTACTTTCATTTTAAGCACAAAAATTCAGTTTATAATTAGAAACAAAAATTTGAACTAAATTGTGGTGCCGCGATACAACTGGTGTAGTAGAGTAGGTGTGCGTGTGTAGGTGGGTCAGTTAGTTGTTCTATCTCTTATTCCTTTTACAAACCGTTAACGTTAAAACTAAAAAAAGCTCCCTATCATTGGGGATTTTAATAATGCAGCTGTTCAAGCGTAAAACATTTTGGCCTTGATTACCCGGGTTGTTATCCGTGCGGCGGCGGTTTATTCATGGCCTTCACAAGTTACTACTTGAATTACTATCTGTGCAAAATTCCAAAAACCAGGGACTAAACTCGTAAACGATTGATTCATCTGGTAGGCGGTAAAACTTAAAAAAAAATGTGAAGATATCAGATTGTATGTTACTAAGGTACATGACAATACTTGTTAGTGCACGGTCGCACAAGTTATCTTATACTTCTATGGATAATGTTCAAGCACATTTCGAAATGGTCGCGGTGGTATTAAATAAAGTCTGAGGATTTCTTTATGCTTCACCTAATGTCACTTTTCTACAGCAGATGTAAAGAATTTGTAAAATAAATATCTTGCCGAAAGTTTGGACATAAAGATTAAAATCTCACTTGCTTGGGAATTTGAGATGGTGTGAAAGAAATAAATATCAAACATAGAATTACAAACAGAATGAGTTTTGAAGAAGAAATTGAAGATAATGATAGAGGATGAATTGTGTACTACCTACCGCCATAGCTTTCTTACCAAACGAAGAGAATGGGTTGAAGACGAAAAAATTATCGATCATACTGAAATGCGTTGTTTTATGGGCGACATATTATATATAAGAATATCCGGAGAATATCGAAACGGGCGCATAACAAAAGCTTTAAATAAAATTTAAAAAATTAGAAATATCTTGTGGTATGTTTTTCCCCTTCTTTTGTCGTTGTTCCATTCACGTTAACTTCAATAAAAAATGCATGGATTAATATAACCTAGAAGCCCATAATCGAAGTTTACGATTGCAAATACACTCCAACAAAGTAATTTCCCAATATGATATAATAAAAAAAAATGTTTTACTCAAGTACTTTACGCTAGACCAGAAAAAAAAAAGAAAAAAATTGTGAACGATACGACATTCCATAATAAATTGAATTTTAGTTGAAACTCGAAGAATCTATTTTTGAACACAAATAAAAAAATTAATAAAATGTTTTCGTAAAGACCAACAGTATTCTAAATTTTAATATTTTCATGCATTGTCGAATTTCGAAATTCAAATTAGTATGGTGAAAAAAGTAAAAAATATTACTTTCTTTTAGATTATTTCCAAATGGAAGGGAAGAGAATGTGATACGCACCTATACGTAAACGAACGTTTGTGATTCAGAGAAACAATATGTTACAACGTGTTTCAATACACCTACCTACATAATCGGTGAAGTCAATTAAATCATACGTGACTTTTAAAAAGTTTAATTAATAGGTACCTATTTAAAAAAAAATTAACGACACTATAGGATTATAGGTAATACCTACTCTATCTAACGTTATGTAGTTCAAAATTTTGGTTAATTTACTTTGAATTAAAACTGGTTTTCCAAGAAATGTATTAAATTTAATTCAAATATTAGTACCCAGCAACAAAGCTAGTTGAATGAAAGGCACACAAAATGACCTTGATACGAAAAATCAAGTTGTACGAGTTGGCAAATATCACAACTGATTTTAAAAAAAGCAATCCTACCCACAAGTTGGTCCTATATCGTACTACTCATAAAGTTAAAAGTATAATTAACCGAATAATAGCGATAAAATGACCTCCAAAATCTTGGTTTACCGATATCAAAAATATCCGGTGCTGGACACAACATATTTTCGTTGGTTTACCGCAAAATATGTTTTTTTAATGCCTTATTAATGATAATGTGTGGTTTTTATAATGTTACTTTTAATAACGAGTGAATGCGAGCGTAACAAATTTATGGGAGTGAAGGAAAATTAACAATACATGGGTGAAATTATCAAATTAATCCATTAACCAATAAAGTCTGCCAATAGTACAATAATGAGCTAACCTACATACCAAGTTAAATTACATTACACACTAACACACTCAATGAATGCATTTTGTTGCGTTTTCAGTGCAATTAAACTAGAAATAGAATAAATAATGAAACACCTGACACGTGTGCTAAAATCATGCATAAAGGAAAAAAAAGACTAACCTGTAGAATATGCACGGACTTTTGAGAGTCTGCCTCTCCTTCAAGATCAGACACTTGAACATCATCGCCATCGCCATCGAAGAAATCAGTATGATCCGAAGGACCGCTGAAGTCGGAAACAACACTGCTTCCGCAACTGTTTCCCGAATCTTCCATATTCACATCGACATCCTTATATTGTGTGCCCATGCTCACTGAACTATTTTGTTATTTTAATCTTTATTGCTGATTAGTAGTCAGCCGGATGGCCAAAAAACTGATAATGAATAAATTTTAATTGAAAGGATGCCAAAATTCGGATCGACTTATAATCGTAAATAGCGCGTGCTGAATAAGATGTGTTGCCGGACGGTTTAAGCACTGTATTAAAAGTAAGGTGATTATGCTTCTCAAGGTGTGACAAGCAGATGTGAAAGTGCTATAGAATTATCTCACCGACCCGACCGCACACTACACAATCACACGCCGCACTGGGACGAGGCAACTGGTAGAATCGCTAGCGCTATAAAAAGTCGCGCTTGCGCCAACTATTTCGCTCAAACGCCGCACGTAGGCTGTTGGTTCGGCGAGCGAGACAAATTATCGTGCTCGTACGTTCTGGAAAGTCCTGGAATCAATTTCCAGGCTCTCTAGCACAATATGGTGATGGCAGATACCCTCGTGAAAAACGAACTACGTCGTTATATGCATTACGGTTATGTGATATTTTCCATCATATAAAATGTCCATAAATGACATATATTTCTCTAGACTTCAGTGTGACATCATACAATAATAATTATTTATAGTACAAGTGACTAAAGTGGAACTTTTTTTGATTGAGCAGATAAAAAGATTATAAATGTACGAAATCAGAAAAAGACACTTTAGTCGTATTCTATATAAAATGTTATCTAGTATAGAATAATAATTAATAATATGGACAATCTTCAAAAATATATAAATTGACGTTTTAGAGATTGTAAGTAAGTACATACTATTGTATTCAGTAGCGTAGCTATCATAGGGCAAAGTGAGGCAGTGCCCTAGGGCCTCGGAGCTCAAGAGGCCCGGGGCCCTTGCCAATCCTAAAGCTACTTTCTTGAAAAAAAAAATAGTTCAGACAAATTACGGTAATTTAAAAGAGTTTCAGTGGCATGAGAACAGTCTGCAAAATATTTGATTTTTTATCTGCAAAAATTTTACTAACCATGAACGAAGCAGCTTTGTTACAAAAATGTGACCGCAGTGTCAAAGTAAATATTCTGATGTAATAGGACCAAATTTTTCGATTCAGTCTCTCAATGTTTACCATCTGCTTCATACTTGAATTAACTGAGGCGCGTGCGTGGACTGTTCACCAATTATGCTGGGAAATTATAACCAAATTTGGACTGCTTGAATGTGATACTAGTTAGATGCCGAGATGCATATTAACAAATATGTATTTGAAGTGATCACATACTATTCTAAAAAAATGTATATTTTTAATATTTAATACTACAAATGGAGGTTACCCAGTGCCCCTATGGAGGAGCTACAACTGGTGTGGCTACAATTTACAAATCAACAGATTTATTATAATTATTAAATGTGAACAATTATGAACTAATTTGCTTTACAACTTTATTCTTTATCCCGTTTTATACTGAAACGAACAATTAAAATATCGCCCGTGAAGAGGTTCAAAAACAGTGGCGGCGCTAGCATTTTAAATTGGGGGGTTCACTAAGTAGCCCACATTTATTGTGAGGCCACCATAACTCAATCAGTGCAGGCGTCCTAGTCTACATTCACATTCACATTGTGAAGATAGCATGTCAGCAGTATAAGAAGTACTAGGTATGTGGTAAAAATACATGTTCATAATGGAAATTTCGAGAACAAGATGCCTGTAGCTATCAGCATGCAAGGACAGAATTTTATTATCTAGGTAAAAAGACAATAAAGGTACAGTGAGTAATAAGCAGTTGACCGACAATTTTTGTTGAGGAAAAAACTGGGGGGGGCCAACAGGGGGCCGTGTTAATATCTAGGGGGGGCCTCGCCCCCCCCCCGATCCCCCCGCTAGCGCCGCCACTGTTCAAAAAGCTTAACTTCGGCGTGGTAGAATGAAAAAATAAGAAAAAGCAGGTTATTACTAGACTCGGGAAATGTTTATAATGGCAATAAAATTTCAAGTTACGTTATGTCAGCTAGTGAAACATCATTTTTATAAGCAGATATCTTTTATTGAACAACAATAAAAGAAAGAAGTAAACCAGTTAACCAGAACTAACCTAATGATCAGAACAAATGTTGAAAATGTGTACAAATTGATGATTTGTACAAAAAATGAAACCTAATAAATTATTATCTGACATTATATACAGATTTCTTTAATCTAGTACTAACGCAACTTCTCATTCCATAACCCACTAAGTATCAGTTTCTTCATCTCTTGGAATTATAAGACAAAAATCTCCAATTAGGTAGGTAGCATTTGGCGAGAAGTAAGAAAATAGGAGAACTAGGTAAAAAGTGATAAAACTTAAAAGTTTAACTACCAGAATGACCAAAATAGCTGATATGCTACTATAAAATCACCGCCAACCGTCGACAAGTTTTACAATTCCGCCACCTCCATCGAAACTATAAAACTATAAAAACTACACCATGGTCAGCTTCGTTCTCCTAACTCTTTCGAGTTATATGACCGTTCCAATTTTGATTCGGGTCATCTCTGCAGCAATTTTCTCAAATTTAAAATGCATAGTAGTTTCATATACACCGCGAGAGGGCACCACAGACAGGACGTGTCAAAATCAAAATTAGAACGAGCCATATAACTCGTAAGAGTTAGGAGAATGAAGCTGGCCATGACTATTACCGCCACACACGACAGGGCGAGCTTATGCTGAATCGCACGTTGGCATTAGTAAGGTAATATCGGAGTTGTTAATGTTGTCCTTGAACTACGCCGTTAGACTAGTGATTATTATAACTATAAACTGAAATAACTTCTTCAAATTAAATTAAAATAAATCGAAAAGGAACTAGTACGATAAAATTTATTATACATCTTCATTTTTCGCCCCTCACCTATGAACAATGCTGTATTCTAATATTTTGTAAACCATTCACAGTATGATGCTGTGTATATAATTATTATCAGCTTATAGTTATTTATAATAAAAGTGAACTTTAGAAGAACACAGCTCATTATGTTTTGGAATATGACATAAGTACATTTACACCCACTTCCTCTAGTAATTTACGTACATATTTATTTGAATCACCATCCTGCCACTACCCGAAACCTTACATATTAAGTTCTTACAATATCCTTAATTGCTCCGTTCAGGGAAATTGGAGATTTATAATTTATAGTAGCCTTATGTTTATAGTAACAGAACTATTTACTTTTTAGAATAATTCCAAACGGCTATATTGAGAGGTAGTAATTTGGAAGCACTTGGAACCAACTAATAATGATAAAATCCTATATTATCCCACATGAAAAGCAAGCAAAAAATTGGATAAGGTTACCAACTTAATTCTAGGTTTACTGTTGCAACTACATAATGATAAATATGTGCATTAAATGTGGTTAATCACATTAACATAACTGTTTGTAACAACTATATAACTATAAGAAATAGCAGCTATGAAAATGAAATGTCTAAAAGTAAATTACCTCATTACAAATTAGTGTGGTGTAATTTAATAAAGAAACGAATGGTAAGTGGTTGTTTGAATCGCACCTATTTAGCACCAGCTGTATATTTAAAAAAATGAAAAAATTACCGTTTCCATTGTCACTGTGTAATTAAGGATTTATTAATGTTTAGTAATTAAATATTTGATGCTCATTTAATACCTCGGAGAAGTAGTCATTAGCCACTGAGTGTTCCATTAAGGGACTATTCATTTATGATAATCGTTTGTGCACAATCCAATAATTACACGATTCAAAATCATTTGTTTTATAAACAAGTAGACATAAATTTGAAAAATAATTATATATTCAGGCATGCGTCGTTGTCATAGTTCATTACATATAAGAAAAGTTCAAAGGTCTAGCGATCGAACTGTAATTTGTAATTTCAAAAACTTACAGTTTTAAGGTAAAAATGAAGTTTTTCATTGATTTGAGTATAACTTTGTAATGGAAGTAATGGAGGGGAGATTTATAACAACTAAAGTAAACATAACTTCCGATTTTAAAAATCCAATTTACAATAGAGCGGTAATATTTTAGAAAATATCACATACACTGTTTCACTCAGAAATTCCACCGTTATCATTTTCCTGCTGAATCGAATTACCCAATATTTTCTTCCAAAAGAGGATGATCATAGGAGACATTTTTGATACCCATATTCAAATAATACTAAGTAGAAACATGGGAAATTCTAACAAATTTATCAGCACAAAGCAATTCGAATGTGATTACAGCCCAAATTACAGTCTGGTGAATAAAAGATCACCTACCAAAATAATATGTTTGAACATGGATATTTTAGATTAGAACTGATAATTGAACTCACTACTAAATTTATCTTTCATAATTCTGGAGCATCCTCTATTTATCTGTTTTGTATCAATTACAGCCACGAAAGCACAGCATATAGCTTCACGAATTATGACGTTTCAAAACACGTACCTATACGATACGATGTTTTACCACTTTGATAAACATATTGTTTACAGCAGTATGAAGATTAAGAACATAATATGATAATGAATTGTATATTTAAATACATTTTGCAACATATAAATTTTCTGTAGTATGTATTATTTTGCTATTTCATTTCAATACACATTGTAGCTATCACTGCGGCCAGAGCGGTGTACAAATTCTTTTAAAATACAAAAAAAATGCATGGCATTGTATTCTAGAAACTTTTTGTTTCATTTCTAAAGTTCCAGAAAACTTATTTTTATATACTATTAATACATTAATATTTTATTAATAGTTAGGATATTAGGTATTAGTACATACTTGATAATAGTATGTTATTTTATACTGTAATAAGCTGTCTTTTGTGGCATGAGTAAGTTTTGAGCACGACGAGCGTAGCGAAGAGTGCTCCAATCGAGCGAATGCTACAATGCCTCTTATTAAACGAGTATAATATACCATTTTTTCTATTTGCGAAATTTTTATAACAAAAATTTGAATATTTTAATTTATTTACTATCTAGGAAGTTTCGATTGAAACAAGTGGTAACACTGCGGCAACCTATTTTCAAAATTGACAATTTAGGTTATAATAAACTTTTTAAAATAAATATTTATTCTGTAAGTTGTTGTTTTCATTATTCAAAATCAAATAATAGTTCCGGTATTTACGAGGGTATTTATAATAAAATTTCCGTTTGTTTTAACCTCTCTGTAGAAGAGAACTGCCTGCCATTGATATTTGATGTTGATTACGTTTGATAATTTGACACAAGAAGCAAATGCTACCACTTTTAAGAACTAAAATTTTACCAGAAACAGCTTCACAATAGCCTCTATTGTGAAACTGTTTTTGGTAGCCTCTATTTTGAAACTATTTTGTGCAGTTTTTAGTGACACAATGGAGCTATTGTGAATGCAAAGTAAAAAAACGTATTTATTGAGAACAACATTATAATTATTATAAAGCTTGGTTTTTAGACACTCACTTAAAGGATTTTTTAAAATAGGTTTTAGAAATAAAGTTTCTTGAAATTTAAAAATGTGTGCTTTCCAATTCCAAAAAGTTTAATAATATTTTTTAGTGTATATCGATATTATAATCCCTAAAACAGGTAAATATTTTTTAAAAAGAATACACATATAATTTAAAGTATATCTGATTAAACTGATTAAATCAGCTACAAGCAATAAGACCAACACCGTATATTGTGCAAGAAAATAGGAACAGTGGCTATAGAAAACACAGAAAAAACATTAAGCTCTAGAGTCTAGAATTCATGTATTGACCGAAACATGAACGAGTCTGCACTTTATTACAATCAGCGTTTTTTTATTGTATATTATTTTAATAATAGCATGAAGTTTAGAACAGGGACATATCTGATATATTGAGAAAACCGTACTGTACAGACACCGCACCATGCTTTCCAAAATTTAAACTTTCAGTGTTAAATTCAAGCTAGTGGCCTGACGCCTGAACCACTACTAATCATTGTTTGTGTTAAATGAAAAGGATATCACTATATCAGTTTTATTGAAACAAGAAAAAAAGTACTAATATTTTGATATTATGGGCATCTGTACGTGTATCTGTTACCTTTGATGAACACATCCGGGCTGCAAAGGGTTACATTAATCTGCTAGAGGGAGTGATTCCAATTTGATGCGCCCTCATTCGATTCAAAATTGCTCTGCAGGCCTTTATTGGTATAAAGCGTCTTTATGGATTAGTGGTTAGATGCCCAGTTAGGATTAAGTTCTACTTACGGAAAGCAAGCTGATATAATTTATATTTTAAAATAGAACACAATCCGGAACGTGTATTCATGTAAAGATAATATAAAACAGCTACATCTTTTGAGAGAGGGTTTTACATATTTTCGTTTAGAGTAGTACAATATAATATTATAAAAAATTGGAACTGTAAATATAATTGGACGCCTTTCTGCAGAAAGGGACCATCCCACTCAATGATAAAACTGAGGAAACAGTGATCAAAGATTTATATAAGTTTAAAATTATCTATTAGTTTTATGCCCATTGTAGGTTTCGGGAACTTTAGAGCTGTATTTTATCTATTTAGTTTAATAGAATTTTTTGTATTATGTATAAAGGTAACAGAAAAAAATACTTTTGTGGGTTGGTTCCTTTCTGCAATTTATGGAAACTACCATCTGTTTGAAGGTAAATTATATTTTATTTAAACAAAAATGGGCAAATGGTAGCATTACATTTGCAGTGTGGGTTGGATTTAGTCTGCAGATGACTTTTGCATAGTACTTAATGAACACATAGCCTGATTATCTGGATTTTTTTGGATTTGTGGGTTGATTCCTTTCTGCAGAAAGGCGTCCAATTTCGGAACAGGATGATACGCTTACGTCCCATCGCCTACAAAAAAACGACTAATATCTAGTTATTTATTTCACTAAGCAGAAAAGTGGCAGGTTAACTGCCATGTGGCTGGCGTTTCACAGCTGAGGAGAAGCCGAATTTGTGAAACCAGCAAAGACAGTAAATTGTTGTTTTGCATTTAACTTTAATGAATTTATATTTTTCGTTTCTGGTGACAATCTGCTCAAAATACACGTTTATTTTTTTGGATTACTTGATTACTTAGTCGTTGTTGAACTACTGACATTTTCCTTGTATATTAACAATGCACGTAGATTATAAAATGAAATAGCAAAAAAATAGAATACGACCACTATATGCTCATACAAGTAATTTTTTTGTCCTTTACCATAATTATGTAAGTATAAACTCTTTTATGAAAAACAGTTTTTGCATGTAAATACGTCAAAGAGTTACAAGAAACAATTTAATATTACCAACGAGCACTTAAATGACAAACAAAAAAAAACTGCTAATTTGTATTTCATATTCATCTGGCATAACAAAACATTAGAAAAAAATAATATGAATCTGAGTATCGTTACTAAAATTCAAATTTAATAAATTAATACTAGCAATTATCTAATTCGTTAAAAAATAAGACAACCAATTATTATTTCGGTTTTTAATTAGTGATGTTTTTCGTATAAATACCTAGCACATTTTAAGCTTGATTCTTGTAAACGATGAGTTAAATTGGAATAAAAACTATTTTCAGTCAGGTACAACACTGGAAAAGTTCAAGATCAAATTCCACGCTACGTTGAATACAATAATAATCTAAACAGAATGATAAAGTAAGTCAAATTACACTGCAGCACGTTCTGGGAAAACCACTGGAACTATTCTCTGTTTTGTACACTTGCCTTACGTAATAGTATGAATAAAAGTAGAACATCCTATTTCATCATAATACGTATAATAAGTTAATCCTAACAACTTTAATAACCATTATAAACACCTAACATATTCTGATTTGTTAACTTTGTTACTTCAAGTGTTCAACAATATAAGGAAATTGTACTTTAATTATCATTAACGTATCTGACAACGTATGCACGCTTATCTTTTTTATGATACTTCTTGTTTGTTTATAAAGGGTTCAAATGCATGCCGGCATACAACAGTTTCCTAATACCTTGTTGAACTTAGGTCCACTCCAAGTATTTTGCCTTACTGAGGCAATTTCCAGGAGAATCCCATTAGAACTCAACAATGATTTTTTTTAATATTGGAAAAGAAGGAAGGCATGTTGAAAATATCTTTCCGTCATGGTACTTAGATAATGTTGACAAAATCTAATATTATAGTTTTTCAAATATATATTGTTATATACGCTAGTACTTCCCCATGTATGTTAACAGTTTAGTAGTACTAGTATATACATTGAATGAAACATAATTGGTTTATAGAAGGTTGGTTGGTTTATGTTGGTTTACTATTGCATCGTCCATCAAGTAGTGTGCTCGTGCATGACACAATGACACTAACGCAGAAAAGTTTGTAAAAGGAATTATCTCTAGTTATCTACTCTATTTGTAAGAAAGACAATTCAGAAGAAGTAGATACTTTCAAGAATATTTTTACATACAGTACTAATTTGTGAATACCCAAATTACTAGATAACGTAACATGATTCATGAAAATTTTAAATTTTAGTTCAGCTGTGCTCATCCTAGCGTAGTTGTTTATTAACGTTAATGTTAAGAAATTATTATATATGCGTAGAAAACAGACAAACAAATTATTCAACAATTTTTTTTATTTGGATAAAACAGATTAGAAAGTCACCAGAAGCAGAACGATACATTTTAAATACTTCTAGTAGGTATCGAATATTCTAGATGCGACTGGCTTTAGATGTTCGCGAAGAAACGAAGTGAATTATTTGCCAAGAAAAATTGGTAAACACAGAATAGAAAATACATATAAAATAATAAGTATAGGGATAGACCACTAATTCCTCAAGATTCTTTTTCAAGTTCCATCATGACATAATAGTACTACCTTATAATATAATTTCCTACAGAATTATGTTTTAGAAATTATTGTAAAAACGAAATGCATATAAAATATTTTTCAACCAAGTAAATGTTACCTGGAATAATAATATATTTAATATTTATAAATTTTTCATGAATCATAAACCTGCTCTTTAGTTTTCCATACAACAAAGTTTACAAAGTTTAATTTCTACATTAGTTGTATGACTAATAAATCAACATGTATTAGTAGTCCAGGCAAATTAGACCAAAAAAGGTGGTTTTGCTGCATTAAATCATGTAGTTCCAAAAGTTTCAGGAATGTGTAGGGGGAGGTTCCCTGAACAACGCCTAATAAAGTCCCATCGATTTCAGGTGCCGCACGAGGGGGGGGGAGGCTCAAAGGTCCCATTTTTCAGTTATTGGCGCATATCTCGAAAACGATGCGTCGCACAGCAAATTTTATGCTATTCAAAATTAAAGGTTACTAAATTCCCTACAAAATGGTGTATTACTTTTGTCTCTATGTGTTACCGTCTCCGATATATGAGCCGGCGAAAATGGAAAATTTGCAAAAAAAATTGAAGCGCCTCAGGTTTTTGTCAAGCTTGCCCTTCCAACTCTTTTTCCTTCCATTTTACGCGAAACTCGTGAGGAAGGAAGTTGTAGAGCATTCAATTTCCTTCAATAATATATATACTTTTGCTAAATTATCTTCAATCAGTCAAAAGTTAACATAAGTTTCGGGGTCGATTTCGAGATTCTGCTAGTAAACTGCTGATCATTTTATTTCCGTTTTCAAGGGCTTTAACTCTCTCTATCACATTATTTATTGTTTATGTAAACATAAATGGTATTTATTACCCATATAACTAATAAAATATATATGTATGAAAGTAGAAATATATAGGGTGTTTCTTAAATAGCGGACACGGAACACAGTACGCCATTCCCCTCCAGATACTGATTGGAAAAATATAATACAATAATGTCTGTTCTTAGCTAGTTTCAAATTTATTCTTGCAGTCAAAGATTGACATTTAATGAAAGTAGAAATATACAGGGTGTTTCTTAAATAGCGGACACGGAGCATATGGAGCTTTCTGAACACGATTCTGTCTCCATACTTAACAGCCAGTCTGTTCATCACGGTCCTCATATCTGGTTTTTGCCTACTTGTCTCTTCCATAAGCTCATCCACGGAGTACTGCCCTTTATCCTGACCGAGCCTGACCATCTAAATAGGTACTGGAAAATCTCCTGCATGGCTACTGAAACAAATTCTTCCATGGGTCTGCCTCTCTGTTGGCCAGTCGGTTTACGCAAGTAGAACTCTTTGTCTTCATGATATATAGCATCTGCAGCATATAAGTCTCCCACGCCACTAATGTGGATCAAGACATTGTACACCTTGCGGCGTTTGTGAAGTTTTTCTTTTTTTTTGTTTCGCGAAAAAGCTGTGAAAGTGTTTTAATATGTGATGAATCAGCTGAAAAGGAATGGAAACGTTGTTAAGTGCTAGTGTTACAAGAAGAGATTGGCTGTGGTTTGATGTACAAATTCTTTATGGGCCATATGCAGAGACCTCCTCCTTAAATATTTCGTAAATACTTTTTAGTCAAGAATTATTTCATCTTATATTTTCCTTTTAAAAGCATTTCATCTACCTAAGCTAACCTGTCTTTCTTCATTTGGTTCAGGTGCTTCTACTTCCTTGCGAAGTTCGTCACAACTTGGATTTGAATTCAAAACTAAATGTTTCCTCTGTACTACTGAAAATATTGATGACAGCTTTTTCGCGAAACAAAAAAAAGAAAAACTTCACAAACGCCGCAAGGTGTACAATGTCTTGATCCGCATTAGTGGCGTGGGAGACTTATATGCTGCAGATGCTATATATCATGAAGACAAAGAGTTCTATTTGCGTAAACCGACTGGCCAACAGAGAGGCAGACCCATGGAAGAATTTGTTTCAGTAGCCATGGACGAGATTTTCCAGTACCTATTTAGATGGTCAAGGCTCGGTCAGGATAAAGGGCAGTACTCCGTGAGATAAGCAGGCAAAAACCAGATATGAGGACCGAGACAGACTGGCTGTTAAGTATGGAGACAGAATCGTGTTCAGAAAGCTCCATATGCTCCGTGTCCGCTATTTAAGAAACACCCTGTATATTTCTACTTTCATTAAATGTCAATCTTTGACTGCAAGAATAAATTTGAAACTAGCTAAGAACAGACATTATTGTAATATATTTTTCCAATCAGTATCTGGAGGGGAATGGCGTACTGTGTTCCGTGTCCGCTATTTAAGAAACACCCTATATATTTCTACTTTCATACATGTATATATTTTATTAGTTATATGGGTAATAAATACCATTTATGTTTACATAAACAATAAATAACGTGATAGAGAGAGTTAAAGCCCTTGAAAACGGAAATAAAATGATCAGCAGTTTACTAGCAGAATCTCGAAATCGACCCCGAAACTTATGTTTACTTTTGACTGATTGAAGATAATTTAGCAAAAGTATATATATTATTGAAGGAAATTGAATGCTCTACAACTTCATTCCTCACGAGTTTCGCGTAAAATGGAAGGAAAAAGAGTTGGAAGGGCAAGCTTGACAAAAACCTGAGGCGCTTCATTTTTTTTTGCAAATTTTCCATTTTCGCCGGCTCATATATCGGAGACGGTAACACATAGAGACAAAAGTAATACACCATTTTGTAGGGAATTTAGTAACCTTTAATTTTGAATAGCATAAAATTTGCTGTGCGACGCATCGTTTTCGAGATATGCGCCAATAACTGAAAAATGGGACCTTTGAGCCTCCCCCCCCCCCTCGAGCGGCACCTGAAATCGATGGGACTTTATTAGGCGTTGTTCAGGGAACCTCCCCCTACACATTCCTGAAACTTTTGGAACTACATGATTTAATGCAGCAAAAAATCTAATTTGACTGGACTATTAGGTATTATCATTTAATTTTCAAATAAATTTATTAAAAATAAAACTTAAGAAAATGTCATACTAGTGTATAAAATGCATTAATTTAACTGTTGAGAGTAAGTGAAAAACAGTCCTTCAAGTACCCAGTGGCGGATCCAGAATTTTCTTGAGGGGGGGGTGGAAATCACTGACCGACGGTTCACAATTTAAAGCGCTAAATTTGGTATTTTATTAAATTTCTTGAAATTTGAAAATAAATTAGAAATTAAGGAAATTTATCCACCTCGACCCGAGTTAATTATTGAACAAACGAACGTTAAACAGGGAAAATCTTACGTAGGAAATTTAATAAAAAAATGTATGAATAAGTCGCGCCGTGGTTGTGCGGGTGTAATATTGCGAAGGCATTTTTTTGTTTCTCATGCCTGTTAATGGACTCTCGTACGAGTGACAGATTCTGTGCTCCATCGAAAAACAACTCGTATAAAATACGAATTATTAAATGAGTTAGTTATGGAACATTTTGTGGGTCAAAAGCAAAGGCGAATGAATTTTGTTTCTAAAACTTATCACTTAAAAAGTGAGTAGGTATTGTTTTTGTTATCGCTCTCCCACTGTTGTTACGCACGAGCCGCCACTGTATTTAACAACTTGCAAGCTACATAAAAATTCTTCTAAAAAAGAAAAACGTTTTCTTTATTCTTTTGTTAGGCTATACATTTCTATTCACTTGTTAGATTTGTATGAGTAAATTATGAGTTGCTTAATACCATAAAGGACAGTTTTACTAAAATATCTGTATACAAATATCTACTGTCTGAAACATTGAACGAACTTCTTAACAAAGATATTTCTAGAAAACGTCGCTATTGTTACTTTAAAGAGGCTTAAAATTTTACATAATTTTTTGAGTAGGTACATACAAAGTACTACATTTTAACCGCTGAATGAATCATTCACTACCTGCCGTCTTCAAAAAGTGAAAATAAACCGCCACTGTCACTGCTAGTCTAAATCCCTGAAATTTCCCCAAATTTTACATAACCATCTGATGTGATAAAATGATACGTTATTATGCCCAGGGGGGGGCGCGCGCCCCCCGCGCCCCCCCCCTGGATCCGCCACTGCAAGTACCTAACCAAAATAATATTTGTGTCTTCGTCCTTTACAAAAATTTGAGCTTGTATTGTACGGTGCTGGTGTTTTAAAAGCCAAGTATTACGTTAAGTTAGCGTCTTAGCACATGTTACAATAGAGAGTAGTTACATTTATGCCGACACCTCTATTACTACATTAATATTAATAAATGTAAATATTACGAAAAGCTATGTAAATTCAGTTGTTGAACGTAGGAATGTGCATATTGTGAAATACTTTGGAAAGTTCCTACTCCAATATAGTTTAAATTGGTGTATGTACACGCAGTATAATTTACACTAGAAGTAACTTATTATTACCGAAGTTACGTTAGTAGGTCTTTGTATTTTGACAAGATAGTAATTTCTATGTGGAATTTATTCTAAATTGCTTCATAAATGCTTTGTATACAGTTTCTAAATTTGATGTGATTTTTTTTAATAGTTTTCATAAAGAACGTGATAACGTGAAATACTAAATGTATATAAATTAAAACTTATATTTATTTGAAGTAAAATATTTTTTCATTAATAATATGGCAGTAAGAGTCTATACACTTTTTGGCATCGGTAAACATCGTTGATAGATTGCAGTGGCCACAGCTACAAAACACCTACGTTCGACGTTTCAGAATGTGTCTATTGCGCATCGCCTCAGTTCCTGCGATTCGTAGCGTTTGTGTCAAACAATTGTAAATATAATTCTATTAATAATTTCAAATATACGGTCATGGAAAAATTAACACATGCGTGAAGCCAGCTTTACTTGTTGCACAATAATACATTAGGTTACCAGTTAGTCAGTCAATCTGAATATCCTTGAACAAGGGGAGGTACTCGATTTAATACATAGCCAAAGTTTCATACCAGATTTTGGAATTACCGTGACCTACGAAATAGATTACTGGTCAACAATTTTAAGGCTTTATACGTCTATAATCTATAATCTTAATCTTTTATTGTTTGTAACATATCTGCTTTTGTTTTAATTTAGAAACTTTTAAAGTTGTAATCCTGAAAATTGATCTAACATCGTTATAATATGTACCTACTATGCACTTGCTAACGGCTGTTTTTATTTCAAATTTTGTAAGATATTTAAAGTCATCGAATTAATTTATAATATTTATTGGATTGCATGTAAAGAAACAAAAGAGTATCAAACTTTCTATTATTTTCATTGAAGTTGGATTTAATAGGAAATAAGCACAACATGTATTTACATGGACATCATTAAATTTATGGTGTACATAGTTTTGCCAGGATTTTTCCAATAATCCTACAATTTATGTTCTTCGTTTTTTCATTCATCACTATTTACAACTCATTTTTTAAAGTCTGGAATCTCGTACATGATGAATGTCTGCATACGCCCAGATGGCACAAATATCAGTCAGGAACACTGGAAGATGGGAGTTGTGAAACTATTCAGATTGATGGAAACTTAGCGGGTACATATCATGACATTTCTTAATTATCCGTGATTATTTTTATTCATTATACTGTATACATCTTGTATCTGCTGAAATGTTAAAGATACAAGAGAAAGTTACATGAAAGACCATTACCGTGGAAAAAATTTTGGCGACATCAGTTTCCGTTACACAAGCTCATAATTAAAATATTTCTTGTATCTTTAATATTTCACCAAATATAAGCCGAACAGTGAAAAACCAACCACCCTGTAGACTAAGTTGGTTTTATATAATAAAACACAGGTCGTTGATGTTATCAGAACTTTAAATTCCTTCTCCATCTTTGTTGTTTCTGCATGCTATTCTGGCTAATCATCTCGATTTTCTATCCAGATGAAGTTATTCCAATAAACCGTGCCGTGCCATATTGTGTGTTCTACGTGTATTATTTTGAAGTTTTTGTTGCCTATTCTGAATATTTTGCAAAATCTTCTTAATATTTGCTTTTCTCATCTATTATCTTTGCTTTATAGCTTTAGTACCACACTTAGTATAATGAGAATGTAAATATTATGTTTCTCAATAAGGTTTTGTAATAAAATCTAAATTTCGTCAACAATATTTTTCCCTACGATGAGATTATAGTAATGCACCTAGTACAGTACCTAGTGTTGATCTTGATTAAATTAATATATACAACTATACGTTTATCTATGTTTCTTTCTGATCTTCTTTATGAATTCTCTCTGGTCTATTGGTTGCTGTTTGGTTGGAGCAGAGTACTGAACGAAGTTTGAGACCCAAGAACAGTGGTGAAATGAAAATGCAACCACCACTCCGTATATAGGTATCTCAACTATGTTACAGTTTAGTCTTTGTAATGTTCTGTGTAACGGTACTAAAAGTTAACATATTAATTATTCCATTTTCTAATGAATAAACCATACCAGCAAGACTTGCTCCACAACATGCATTTAATAACACACCCATTAACTCATAACCGGTGGATTTAATTAACTGGGTTTGCTGATAACAACCACATAAGTTAAAAGCAGACAATAATTATACTCTTACCACTATATTTTGGAACCAGCGAGTCACAAAATAGATTTAACTACTTTCATAACAGACGTTGTATTCAATCGATCTGTTTCATCAAATTAAGATAAATCTCCAAGGTTCCGTTTGCTGTTACAACAGAATTTACAAGATCATAAAAATTACCTCGGGTATTCGTATAGGTGATTGAAATCGAATATTATAACCTTGTCCACAGGAGTTCAATTTTCGCAAGATACTTTTCCTTCGCCTTCATTGAATTTATTAATTGAGTACTTGGTATTGGTAGGAGTAAAAATCTCATTATCCCAATTTCATCGTATTAATTTCAAGGGTTAGGGTAATAAAACCTTGGCAACAATTCTGAAGTAACAATCTTTCATTAACAGTTAATATTTTTAAATGTGTGTCCCAGTTTCTATATTTGAAACAACACGTGTTCTTTCTGAATTCCAAAGCTTATATGAATTTATTTATCAATTGGATGCATAATTTAAATTGATCTACAATAGTTATTTAAAATATGAAGGTACGAAACACAAGGTATAAGTGTAAGTACTCAGATTTACTTTCCTCTTGTATTAGATTAAACAATTTTAATTTAACATACATATTATATTAATGTATACAGTACATTAATGTCTGCTGCAATTAACCGTTGTTAATAGAAAATATTACAATTATTATTATGAAAATTAAACAGTGTAAAGACTTAATTAAACGTCCATTCACTCCAGTGACTTTTATTAACTGTTTAAATGTTCCAAATATATAAGCTAGAACCCTAGGTTGATAACCCCAATTACTTATCTAAGATTTTTTTCTCTTATTAAGAGAACAAAACGATTTCTTTAGTAAAACAACATACCCGATTCTAGATACTACTATCCCTCAACATTTATTATAGTAAAATCGAATCGAATAATATATAAAATAAGACTCTCTTCAGAATAGATGTAGCGGTTTTATCTAAACATTAGATTAACTATAAAAAATTCCAAAATAATCAAACGTTTCTATATAATGCAACCATTATGTTTTATGTTCATTATCTACAAAATTCTGAAGATTATGGTTTTCTGACATAACGTCTTACGTAACGTCCATACCTGCTGTACGCACCTAACCATGTTTACGCATATACGCATAATTTTATACGTCCCACGTGTTTTTTACGTTTTATTAATTTTTTGCGTTTCAACTTTAAAAAATCTCAAAAGAAATTAATCTGCGCCGACGGCTGTAGCATATGCCACATTGCTACTTCCAAGAATACAATGAGCCAGTGATGTTCTGAAAAAGATGTAAGATTAAAAATTAGACGAATGTGGATGTGAAACTACAATCGAACATCACATCACAAGGTTTTTCAGCACAAAATTGCGTGGGTACACCTTCTAAAGTTTCATTTAAAATTTCTTTAGGGTGTGTAACCCACGCAATTCAACATATAATGCTTCAATATAAGAGAGAGAACTAGTTCATGTTTAGGAAAAAACAACCACAATTGCAATCATTGCCACGATCTTTACAGACAATTTATTTATAAGCAGTAAATAGATTTATGCTTGAATGGTAACTCACATTTTCTTATGTCATCTTTCTTCTCCCACAATAAATATGTCAAGGACATGAGTTTATTCGTGTAAAGCTACGACCAGAAATTCCACAAGATGCAGGGTAGGTGCAGTTGCTTTCAAAAATAATTTCATGACCCAAATTACACTATTATGTTGTACTATTAAGTGCAGTAACTTCCAGTAATAAGTTGAAAAGTATCGGCATTTATTTCGATATATCTTTGATCTGTATTGCACCGGCATTAGAGAAAGCCTGTGAATGATCACGAAAGTTACAATTTATAGTTATTCTCTCATGTAAAACTAAAGTTCGCTGCCTTATTTAATAATAAATAAGAAGATGAACTGCAAAACATTTTGTACTCATAGAAGCATAATATTGTGTTTATATTACGCCAAATAGAATGTGAAGTTATTTTTTATACAGATCGTTTTAACAAAATGTCATCAATAAGTAGATAAAATCGGTCGGAGACATCATATTAGTATAGTAACCCAAAACGAAACTGCTAACTTGAATTGATTTCAGTGACCTCCTTATTATACACAATGCGTTAAATTTAATAGGCGAATTAAACATAGGTAAACGCCTCTCTTTAATTTATTCTTGTAAGTTGTAACGCAGTTTTTTGATTTTAAATTTAAAAAAGGTTAACTTATTCTTAAAGTCTTGAAAAATCCACAAGGCACTAAGTCGATCATTTCCACATTTCCGCGGGATTAATATCAAAAAAACCGGGGCAAAATTCAAAACTGTTAATGTTAAGGAAATATAATTTTAAATTCAACGTACAAATTTTTCGAAAAGTTACCTGCAGTAAAAGTGACAACCGCGCGAGGTATAGTTAATGCCCTTATTCCTTAATAGTTTTACCTAAGACTGATACCTGATTGTTATTCACTTAGTTTTAATAAAAGTTAGTTTGGAAAGTTTCATAAAATGTTTGATCGAAAACAAGTTAAAAAGTCTTAATAATTGAGAACTTGATTATCTTACCAGCACAGCGCTTACGATTTATAATCCACAGGAGTAAACTAGAGCTAGTCTGGTTATACTAATATATATGCGCTTTGTTATCTTAGTTTGTACAATGTACCTACAACTTTTAGCAATGTTCCTTGTTTGTAGTTTTTGTAAAATATCTGTTGAAGTACACATTCAGCTGATGACAGCTCATAAGATTAGAAATTGATGACAACTTTAAAAATTAACCTTAATCTGTTATTTTGAAAAAAACGTCGATTAGAGAAGAAATTCTTTGATAGGTCATGCTTTCCAGAATCTTGAAGCAAACATTTAGCAGTGACATTGGTCTGTAACCGGATGATGTGCAGACAGTTTTCCAGGTTTACAAATGGCAACAACTTTCGTTTTATTGAATTCCGGTGCTCATAGGCAGGAAATTAAGACATCTTTAACAAACGAGTCAGTTTCGAGATCAGATGTTATATACATTTCTTATAAATACCATCAAATCCTGCTGCCCTATAATTTTTCGAGCAAAAGCTGTAGACAATGTATCTGCTATCATATAGTTATTTATGTTATTAGGATAAGCAAAGCTTTATGTGCTGTGGCTGGTTGACTGCCGATCGAAGTGAGGCAGCCAAATCAGCCGAAGCACATAAAGCGCTTATAGTCCGAATTATATATGTAATTTTATTTCCAAACGTGTAAAATTATAATACAAAAATAAGCATCTAATTAACAAGGTTATTTCGGGAAACATTACACTTATACGAAAATCGCATTGCCTGATATTACCGTAGCAACCCACGAAACAACAAATTATTTTTTGATAAAAGTTTAATGCTTAGGCTTATAAGTACTTTATCTGCTTAAGCGTATAAGTGAAACTTCTACTAGCAACATTCTGTCATTTAAATGCCACTTTTATGACGTTTGGTGAAAAACATAATTATCTTTAAATATGAAGCAGTCATTTCATTTTTTTGTTTCGGTTTTGTTTAATTTTCTTATAAAGTGCAACTTTATAATAAATGGCTGATAATGATTAAACCAGGACAAGAACGCATAAATAAAAACTGTAACCACATAAATCCTGAGAAGTTTGAATTTCTCTTTGAGGTATTTCAGTTCGCAGAAAATTGAAATGATATATAATAATTGTTTCTGCTACTTCAATATAAAAATGTCTAATAAGATCACATTGGGGTTTTCTGGAAAACTATCAGAATGATCATACATAACGATTTATAAATTACTGAAATTATTTAAAATTATACATTACATTAATAAGAAACGTAGACTTTAATAAAATTCAGGGCAATGTGTTATGAGTAATGCTCAGGTATAATTTTCGTATGAATGAATATTATTATTAAGTTGTAGATTATGGAAAATTCATATGACATTTCCTATCAAGACAAAAACCAATATATTATTATTTCTATATAATTTAAAATATGAATTGTTTTATATTGCAACCATTTCAATTGAATTTATCTTATTGCATAATTTAAACCGTGATTATGATGAATGAAACTTAACATTAATTTTTAATTTTACTTTTAATTCTGAAACAGCAGAAAATTGAGGAGTGTTGAAATATAACAATGACTGGAATTAAATTAATTTAAACAGGAGGAAATCGCGAATCACTTTACTTATGCATTATTTTGTAAAATGTTATATAATTATTTAATCATTTATTACATAAGAGTGGGTAATAAATAAATATCAAACAATGGAAATTCTTTTTACCTTTCAAGTTTCACGCACTTTTAATTGAAAGTTAATTCTTAGTAAATGCTAGAAAAGTATTCTGACGTTAAATATAGCTTTCTTTATTATGTTGAATATTACAGTCATATAATATATTGCGCAAAAACTAGAACACTAATTCGACTATAGGTATGTTTAGTGATGGTTTTTAAAGGTGTGTTAATACGGAAATTTTCGAGCACATTGTTGTCCTTGATGGTTTATATGAATATTAATTTTTTTGTAAATCACATTAGCACTTTTAATCGTAGCATACAATTACTGTTCATTGTTGGTTGGTAGTAGGCCTACCTAGTTTCAAAGAATGAAGTATGATAAAGAAATTACCAAAAAAACCTCGTATGTTAATCATATCTGTGATAGTTTATTACCCGAAATTGTATTTTGGAAAAGTTGTTTTAATTTTTTTAGTTCGGAAACTTTTATTGTTCTGACTCACCATAATTATTACAAATTTACATGAGTGTGTACTGTAACTTGTTCATAAATCATAGTTTTTGTTTAATAATGATCCATTGACGTACTAACTAGTGTTTATAAATATATGATACCTAACTAATTAATCATCAATTTACGCTTCTCCTCCATAATGATAAGAAAAAATTATCATCAAAATAATATTTAGGATTTGATTTAACTTTTAAAAACTTCACAGTTTTCTATATTTTTCGGAAACATATGCGAAACGAATACACCCATTTCGTAAGTTTAATACATCAAAATAAAATGCTTCTGCACATTTGATCGTACAGTACAGCGTCACTAATCCAACAGATACCATACTGTTCTGAACAATTGTGAATTAGCGAGTTTTACGGACTGAAGAGATGTCAGTGGTACTTTTGCACTTTTCGTTTAAAAACCATATTATGCAGATACCGCACTGACTGGAAAAGTATATGCGGTGTTTGCATGTATACAGGGTATCCGGAAACAACCTTATGCTACTGGTAATTCTACATCAAAAAATATGAAGAAAAGTTCGTATGAACAGGGATACGGAAATGCTTGCCCAATTTACCCTGTGTACCAAATTTTACCCATGTAGTTTTAGTGGTGATTAAAAACACAATAAAACACATTTTGGGGCCCCCCTTCAAAGGGTCGTATAGTTCCCTTAGAAGCATTTCCGTACTCCTCTTCATAGGAACAGTTCTTCATATTTCTTGATGTAGAATCACCTCCCGAAGTAGCGTAACTTTGTTTCCGGACATTCTGTATTTTCAATTTTATGGGATTAGAAAAGTAAAATGTCCGTAATTTTTGGATGTCCCATTACTCGAGTGTCTGGTTAGCGCGTGTACGGAATAGCGGAATAGCAATTGAATATAGATACTTTTTCTACAATCATTTGAGAATTCAACATTCCCGCATGCAATTTGAGCACGAGAAATGACCAATTCCGCACCGTGCGGGATAGCCTTCAACAAAACGTTGCTTAGCAACAGCAGCAACTCGCGCGTATTTTACTTGAGTTTTATATTAAAAGTGCAAATTTTGAAAAAAAAACTCCAGTAATATAAGACAATTCTATACGATTGTATAGGGAAAACGTTGTTCATAACATTTGCGGGAAGTCCTTCCGAAACGCATGCAGGTACCGCAGAGATAACCCCTACATTCATTTCGGAATTGCCGTATTCGCCGCATGTGAAATGGGAATATCAATTTTCCGTATTAATATCGTAAAAAAAAAACAGAAAAAACAGTGGCCGTGCGTCATCCACCTATTTCGACGAATTTATTATGAAACGGCAGTACACTGGTATTCCTTTTTGGATTTTCTTGGCAGTAAGTTAAGAACTGCAACATATGCAACCTCCCAAATGTCGAGAGTGCACAAAATACGACAAAATATCACCATCACTTATTTGAAAAATAAATTCTACAATTTTGATTAAATCCCAATTCCATTTTAAATTTATTTCTGCGCTTATTCTGAATTATTTTCTTCGTACAAAAAATAGTGTACAAACCTTCTTGCGCGTCCGCACATTCGCGCAAAATGACTCGCGTCGCTCGTTCGTTCTTATCTTCGTTTTCCGTTTTTGCATTAATAATGGCAGATTAGAGGTTATTCTAGATAATTTCTATCACCATACAGACAATATACATGTTTATGGAAAATCAAGTGTGCAGAATTATTCCAGTCTTCGGGTTCTAACCTTATTTCATTTAACAAATTTATGTGCGAGAGTCGAGCCCTCTTTAAAAGCCACGATTTTGCCCCTTTTGATCTAGGTTTACTTTTTTTCTTAAAGCTAAGGCTAAAGAAATCGCTACTAAAATATCGTCACTGTGATTATTTGACATGATCCCACTACCACGGAGCTTCAAAAATGAGAAAAAGTATGAACTGAACACGCTACATGTGGATGCTTTTGAAGTCTTGAGACTTCTCTTACAACTAAAACTGTGCAGGCAAGTATTAAGGTAAGACGGAGCGTCTGTAGCGGCCTTAACCAGCGCTCATACGGGATTATCACTAGGACTGGGCAAAGTATCGATACTTACTCGAAGTATCGATACTTGGATTGGTATCGAGCATCGATACCAATACTCAAAAGTATCGAAGTATCGAAAGTATCGAAAGTATCGAAAATATCGAAGTATCGAAAGTATCGAAAGTATCGAAAGTATCGAAGTATCGAAAGTATCGAAAGTATCGAAGTATCGAAAGTATCGAAATATCGAAAGTATCGAAGTATCGAAAGTATCGAAATATCGAAAGTATCGAAATATCGAAAGTATCGAAGTATCGAAAGTATCGAAGTATCGAAAATATCGAAGTATCGAAAGTATCGAAAATATCAAAGTATAGAAATATCGAAAGTATCTAAGTATCAAAAATATCGAAATATCGGAAATAGAGAAATATTCAAGATATCTAAACTATCAGAAAATTAATATAGCAGGCTCGCGTAGTTTCCGTAGGAGCTTTAACTTTGTGTATTTCCAGGAGTAGGTATACCCATTTACCTCTTCACATACTTAAGTTGCAACTGCGGTAGGTATAGTTTTTCCCCCCTTCTTCTATGCCAAGAACGAACAAAAGTGACGTGTTAGGTTTATAATTTTTAGATGATTTGTTATGCTTAGCATTAGGAAATAGTAGGTGTACCCAAACACGTTCATATTCATTGTTTACGGTGTGGATCACAGACACAATACCTACATCAGTGTAATTAGTAGTTTAGTTACTACGATACTTTCGATACTTTGATACTTTCGATACTTCTATACTTTCGATACTTCGATACTTTCGATACTTCGATACTTTCGATACTTCGATACTTTCGATACTTTCGATACTTCGATACTTTAGATACTTTAGATACTTTCGATACTTCGATACTTTCGATACTTTCGATACTTTCGATACTTCGATACTTTCGATACTTTCGATACTTTCGATACTTTCGATACTTCGATACTTTCGATACTTCGATATGTTCGATACTTCGATATTTTCGATACTTCCGATATTTTCGATATTTAGATACTTTTGAGTAATATCGATACCACATTGGTATCGATACTCGATACCCATTTCATGGTATCGTCCAGCCCTAATCATCACATTCCTGTATTTGGTTTGTAATATACTATTAATCTGCTTAGCTATAGAAACGAAAGTTTGACATTTAACATTTAATTCTCATTATTATTCATATTAAGTGGTTGAGGGAATAAGGGATGCTTTTAATCGTACATCAAGATGCGGAAATTATTTTTCAAAATCAATAAAAAGTAAATTAATGAGGAAAAGGTAAATTTAAATAGAATTTTATCAATTCTCAAAACGTGAAATAACAAAATTTTGTGTTTATTATAATATGTTAGGTATAAATACTCATGAGCTTTAAAATACTTCTGCACTGTACTATACTACTATCCATATTTTTGCTAGTGATAACAATAAGTGTTGACAACATATATTCAGCGTTACAAAATAAAAGTGTATAGAATAAATAACGGCAGGTTGCCGGAAACATTAAAAAATAAACTTTTATATCGCATACTTGCGTATGAAAAATTAAAATACTGTATAGGGATGATTAAGTCAAAACATAAACTTTATTCTTTTATTTGCATGACGATACGATAGCTGCCTGCGAACACTAAAACAAAAATAAGTTTTACGAACATTATCTTCTGATATGATAGATAGATGGATATTGATTTATGTTATGGACACGAAATATTTTATGTCAACCATATTGTTGGCTGTAGTCATTCCTGAATTGACATTTCGTGTATTTACCATCATTTTACATCCTGCGAAGTGCTTATTCAGATCCAGTGGCGCCGGAACAATTTTTCAACTACGGGTGCAGTAAGAAAACTTAGCGCCGAAGGCGATTTTTTTTTTTTAAAGTGGGCATGGTCAATTTAAAAGCGTTTTACGAGCATATGACTATTTTAATGTAAAATTTTAAAAAATCTAAATTTCAACAATTTTACGTATGCATATTTTAAAATTGCATTGAAATATTGAAAATACCAAAAACAGTAAAGGGTGCAAAGAGCCATTTACAAATTGTTTACGGGTGCAACTGACCCGTTGCACCCGTGGTTCCGACGCCACTGTTCAGATCTGAAATTGCTGCAGGGTTGTTCGATAACATTTTAGGTCAGAAATAAGACAATTTTGATAAAGTGTACGTTATTTTTCGATAAGTAAAAAAAGTGCCACGCAAAGTAAACATAAACTTAATTATTTTGAATATTCTTACATAATTATACCTACTTAATTAATTAATTTTTATGCCAAAAACTATATCATTATTATTATTATTATTAATATTAGGTAATACGTAATATTTTTGCCAATTTTTTGGGAAGCTTATTGATCTAATCGACTAAACTTCCTGCTGCTTCCTATCTAATATTCACCTACCCTGTGCCTATACTATACTGTTTTAATCGATACGCTTTTCGTTATTTCTTCCATCTTCTATATAAATCGGATTCCCCTTAGGATTTGCTTGGAGTTCTATTTTACAGGGCAGTTCTAAGGAGAACCCGTCCTAAGTTAAATCGCCTTCTTTTTACCTGGGCTTGCGATCGGAGATGTTCTACATGTAACTAAGTTTCCATGTTTCGTTCTTCACTGTTTACCTAGGGCAGCATCATATTGTAGGAGTTTTTTACAATTAGAAATACCTAACTTTATAAAGTTCTATGAAAATAATATGTAATGTAAAATCAATACTTGACAGTCGATGCCAGGCAAGTAGCTAAGCAACATAACCGCTTTGGAAAGTATTGCCGTTGGCAAGGCTATCCTTTTTGTGCGAAACAGCTTACTTTTGTTTTGCTCTCTTATGGCACATATACTGGTAATTTCATTTAAGTTACTGAAATAATAGTATTATAGATAGAGTGTGATAGAGCTTGAGGATGTACTGAACTAATTTACTAATAGAACACTTAACACGTTACAAGTACAACAATTGTTCAGAATCAAAATGTCTTTTATTCTTGCAACCTGCGTAGCTGGTAACTCTTTGGACAGTTCCATTATTGTCACGAATTGATTCAGAGGTACTTGATTTGATAGCCGTAATCTTTACACTTTACTCTTTATGCCTTCCCAAGATAGTAGTTAAAAAAGGGTTAAAGTCAAGTGATCCCGCTGGTCAAAGACCTGCACCCCCTCTTCCAAACCAAGGTTTGTGAAAATGGCGATGGTGTTCATCAGATATTTACGATTTAAAATGTTCTCTCTAATACACCTATTGTAACTTTATGGATTTTTTAAATTTGCGAATGTCTACTAAATAATTAATTTCTAAGAATACATACATCTTAGATAGTTTTCTACGGAATATTTAATTGCTATTCATTACGTTCATACGTTGGTTTTTTTATCTCGTGGGTCATGGAACACATCCGCTGATTAAATTGCTATTGTTATCATTTTCTACGAATGCAGATAACGGAGGTAACATTTCAGAAATTTAATTTGTTAGACTATAAAGTGTGAGAAAGGGAGGTATTGGCAATTATAAAGACCTATACAGCTTAACACACGTCGCACGAAGGTCATCTGCTTTGGTTTTGCGTTTGCATTTTTCCCCTGGCGGCGGTAACGGGTTTCGCAGCAGTTTCACTCTCGTAACCCCCAAGAACAGTAATAGTATCAACCACATGTAATAATAACACCGTAGACGACCTTCAATGTGTTCACTATGATACGAATCTATCTTTCATTAAAACATAATCGTACTTCGTACCTGTAAATGTTATGGGCTATTTCCTAGAAAATTTTGTTTTAATATTATATTACATTCTACATACTTCAGATAGTAACTGTTATACAATTTCTTTGTTTGTGTGTGATAGGCCCGAAGAGCTTTAATTTATTTTAGTGTAAATAGTTTCTTCAATAAATTGAGCATTGCAGATTTCCTTTTTTCCCAGGTTTCCTTTACCGCGATTTTGCCGTGAATAGATTATATTATATGGACTCAGGTCACAGGGGGTAAAACAGCTTTTTCTTGATAGCTAAGAAAAAGGCACGGACCAGTTTCCTCTGCGTTTCAGATTTAGACGTGTATACTATACACGATATACCTGTACCCTCTTTATAGTTTTATCGTTGAATCAATGGTTTTATCGACCTTTTATGGCGACATTTCAATGTAACTTTGTTGTCCTTGTCCTAAGTTAATTTTGGTGCAAATTGTTATGATCTTATTTAATCACAATTCTGAATTCAACATGTCTGTTAATACGCCTCAAGAAATATAGTCATGCAGTCCTTTTCCATTAGATAATCACTTCTTTTTGTAAGGATATGATTTAATCAAATACTTATTTACCACTTGGTGACAAGTACATAATAGCGTTGTTTTTATCTACTTCCAGAAAATAAAGCATTGTTTTTCAGATCACTTAAAAAATCAACGAATCAAGAATTAATAATACTAAGATTACATGTAAACATAGTATAACAATTTCAATCTCCATACAACAATGAAATATTCAGCACGCAATTTCAATCAGTTTGCTTTTACATGCATACTCTAAAGATTACACAATAAAATCAGAAACAAAATTTCTAAGTCAATAAATGATGGTCAGTTAGGGTGTAGAAAAAAGCAACAAGAATAAAGTAGTAATTCTTTCTATGAGATAAATTATATTGGTTGAAAAATGGACACGTATTACAGAACAATTGTATATAAGAAAAAACGGAGAAGCTGTTCTTTATAAGTCTATACTACTATGTTTTGGAAGAAAGTGCAGTTGCCACTTACAACTAACATAAATAAAACCAAAGTGATCAGAGCAACTAAAAATCCTGTAATTAATACTATAACAAATAAGAGGAGTTTTTAGTTTATTCATAACAGAATAAAATATACATCACTACATCAGTATATGGCAAGACGAGTCGCTGTTCCCTAAATGTGAATAGCCTAACTAAATAACTGAAAAGTTTTTAATAAATAACTATACCTATCCAATTACTTCCCTGTAGAATTAAACCACCTGTATTCACGAGTACATTTTCTCAATAATATATCATTTTGAAATAATTTTTTACCACGTTGGCGTCGGTAGTTTTTAAGGATCTTACTGGTATAAATAAAATGCAATAGCTAATAAGACTAAAATCTAATAGTCTAAGGATAAATTGATATTCAATAGTCAATACTACATAGGGAATCTCAATCTATAACATGAATAATCTAACTTAAAAAATAATTGACTTATTGTTGATCAAATTCAATATTTATTGATGATACATTTTAATAGTTACCAAAATTTCAGTTTATAATATAATAAGGTTTATTTAGGAACTAAGAGATATAGTTAAGTTTAGAGGGGTTAGGGATGCGTAAGGGTTAGTAAAATTATAGTCTAAGTCAAATGAATATTCAAAGAACATTATAGGTGTATAAAACAGCTAGGGAGTAGGGACATGGCACATCTAAATGCGAAATTCGTTCGTATGAGTGATGTCGATGGAATTAAACTTTAAATGTCGTATCCTTTAATCTTTGCTTCACAAATTGTTGAACACTACAATTTATACATTTTTTATATTTAAAATATACTAGGTAGTACGTGCGTTTGGACAAAGATAAAGATTTTCACTCTTGTGTTTTGTCTAGCCTACTCCTTGTCCTGTCTAGTTAATGTTTAGTACAACAATATAAAGATGTTGTCTACAAAACATTTACTGATTTTTGGAAGAAGGCTTTTTTATATTAATAATGTAACTGACGATGAAGCTGAATATTTATACTAAATTTGTATTTTAAAACGTTTATTAACTGGATCCTTGACCCGATTATAGAAATTGCTTATACTCCATATGACAACAATATTATCGTCTGGTAAATTTCCAAGCCGTCAAATATTAAAAGGTGAACCAACAGATTATTTTTTATTATAATAAAGTAATAGAAATGTACTGCAATTGCAATTATAAACTGTCTATACAAGGTGTTAGGGAAGTCGACCGTGTAAATTTCAGAAGTGAATCAGCACGCAAAATAAAGTCAAAAAGTTGGGACATGGGTCCGAAAATTTCATATAATCAGAAATGATTGTTATTATTATTATTTTACAAATAATGTTCAAAATGACCGCCATTAGCTTCAAGACAAGCTTCTATTCTTCGAACAAAATTTGACCCTAAAGGCACTTTTCACCTTTGAAGTGTGATTTAATACACGAAAACGGTTAATGGTAGGAAAGAATCTCAAGAGACTGTTCAATCGTAAGTTAGTTGAGAATTTTGAAAATTATATTAAAAACCAAAAAACAGTGGGATACCATTTTTTCCTCCCGAAGTATCCACCTACGCACCTGTAGTTACGCCACTGAAGAAGGAAAAAACTGACTAATATGGTCCATTTGAGCCTTACGAACATACATACGTATTGCGCAATTTTTAAAATTTAATTCCCAATAATTTCGAATAAATGCAAAAAGCGATGTTTTTAAACGATTTTCAACACCTCACCCCGTATCTCGATAACGAAGCATTTGGCGGATCCACGTTAGTAGGCACTTTTCTACTTTATTTTGCGTGCTGATTCTCTCCTGAAATTTACACAGTCGACTTCTCCTAACACTCTGTGTTATAACATCGTGTCCTAAAAATCGCGGACACGGTATAAACAGTCTTTGAGGTCATATCTTGAAGATATGGAGGAGCTAACATTTATTATTTACTTAACTCTTCAGGAAGAACTTGAGAAGGGCAAACAATCGTATTGCAAAGAAAGAAAATGTTGTCTTAAAAATTTATTAATATAGTAGTACTTAATACCGAAAAAACAAATAGTTGGGTTGCTTGTTATTTTCTAATACTCCTGTCAATTTTTAGAATAATCTACATTTACATATGTTTTACCACAGATTTTCATCTAAGAGCATTGTAACATGTATACGAATTAATTAACATGTAAATTGTGTACAGTATTTTCACCCACGGTTTCCGACACAAAAATTTAAATTATTACGTAAGAAGCTTTTCCTTTCTAAAATGTAAGTTCGTCGGAGAAAGATCTTACAACATTAATTTAAATGTATCTTCTTTTGCAAATCTAGAAATATATTTTTACTTTCAAATGCATGTTTAGTTTTATAAAAGAGAGTTCATTATTTTAAGTTGTGGTTATAGTGTCTAATTAAATAAAACAATTTTTTAGTTCCAGCACACCTGTAATAAACTATAATACCTATAAAATATTTGCGGGTTATATCAGATTACTAAAATTTGTACGTAAAAGGGCAAGAAACAATGTTAATTTAAACAATTGATAATATTAATGTTCTCGATTATTTTTCTTTCTAATAAGATTAATATCTCGCACATAGGCATCACTTGCATGTGTTTGATAACTCATTGTTATTACTATACTCTTACTTAGCTGATACCAAATCAATTTAAGGTACTTTGTAGTTTTTATTGTTTTATCACCTGTATTTACATTGAATGCAATCGGGACCTTTGTGTGTAAATTAGAAGTATTATACACAAAGCTCTTAGAATCGATACGTATTTTTATAAACTGTCGTTCAATAACAAGATCTGGGAGGTCCATGTTCTATTTAAAAAAAATTTAATCCTTGCCTTATTGTTAAAATTTAATCATAGATTACCTTCAAAATTTTCAGGTATAATGCGTAACCCAGATAAAAGTTAAGCTTTGTTGCGGTTCTATGTCAACTTTTAATAATAAAGGAAGTTCTGTTTGTTTCCACTTATTTGAATTTTTATGTTAAATTTTTAGTAACATTTATTTAAAATCAGTTTATAGTAAATTGCAAATTAATTGAACACTGTAATTTTTCTTTTAAACAAACTTACATCCACTGATTTTCAATTTGTATTTTATACAGGATGTTTCTTAAATGGCGGACACGGAGCACTGAGCACAGTACGACATTTCCTTCCAGATACTGATTGGAATAATATAAGATAATGCAATAATGCTCGTGCTTCGCTAGTTTCAGAATTATTATTCTCAGTTTTAACATGAGAATCGCGTAGTGCTCTCCATGTCCGCCATTTAAGAAACACCCTGTATATTTATTAAACATACCTAATAAATAAAATCATTCAAATGTGCGTTTGTGATTTCGTCTTCGATTGAGTGTTATATGGCCGGACATTATGACCTTAGCAGTTGGCGCCCTGTGCGGTAATGTATGTAAAACAGGGGTTTAGTCGAGCCGGTACTCACCGGTACTCAGTACCGGTAGTTTTTAAAAAACGTTAAGAAGGTACCGGAAGTTATTTGCAGTGTTAAAAATATGCGGTACGCACCGGTACTCACTGACTTAAATAATTTTTATTAATTAGGTACCTTTTTTAAAAGTGCAATCAACCATTTGGAGGAAATATTCGGTAACTGATTTACGACGCAAGTATTTTATTGCATTTTGTGTAATTTTGCCCGTTCCTGCTGCTCTGCTGGTTGACGAATACCTACATGTGTACAAGTAGAAGCTAGCTGCATGCGCTGCGTAATGTAGCGGCGCATGTTGCGGAATTAATGTTGAGTAACCTTGTTGGACCTCCTCTTTATGACACAATTTGTAAATGGCTCATTGCACCCTTTACCGTTTTTGGTATTTTCAGTATTTCAATGCAATTTTAAAATATGCATAAGTAAAATTGTTGAAATTTTGATTATTTAAAATTTTACATTAAAATAGCCATATGCTAGTAAAACGCTTTTAAATTGACCACGCCCACCTTTGAAAAAAAAATCGCCTGCGGCGCCAAGTTTTCTCACTGCACCCGTAGTTGATAAATAGTTCCGGCGCCACTGGGATAACTTCTGGTAAAACGTTCCACCGAAGACACCCGTTTCCGAAAAAGAAAAATGGACAGGGCACCTCATCCCTATGAATCCATGTGGAAAATTTTAAAAATTTAGTTGAGTACCGGTAGTTCATATTTTACGACTAAAGCACTGATGTAAAATAATTAAGAAAAAATGCAAACTATTAGATAATTGAAGTGAAAATCATTATATTGTTTATAAACTTCACCTAACACACGTGTCATTGAACACGACCTTTATTAAACAAAGAGAATGGTTTTAAAGATGTAGGAAAATCCGCATTTTATACTTTCTATACTGTCCATTTAAAGAACGGATAGAATGGAGCAGTTTGTAGATACCTAAATCCAATGAGTGCTTAACAATAATTTCGGATTATTTTAATCATCAACCGTAATATCTGGGAAAGTTGAAAATAATTGAGTTTAAAAAGCACAAATATATTAGAAAATCATAAATTAGTAAGAATGCTTGGTTTTCTTTTTATTATGAAAAACATGTGCTCGAAAAATTCAGCAATTAACAATTTTCATAAAAATCAGAAATAAACCAAACAATATTATATTACAATGGTTTTGATAAATAATGTAGGCCAATATTCCCTTTTCTGTATTTTCATAAGTTAAATAATTTTAAACTGTTTCATATCTACTGGATTCATAGAATTATAATAAAACCAATGATCTTATACGAATTCTCGTAAAACAGGAATAATTAATAATATACAAATAAATAAACCTTATGTAAGATTAATTAGCGAGAATAATTAACTTACACGCTTATATTTGACTCATCTTTTATTTACTCATAGGTACCTATACGATTTGTAAAAAAACATATTTAAATTGTTTATTGTTTATTATTAATTAACAACTTTATTGCATGATTAATTTCATTCACGGAATATTATGTAGTTTCTGATGTAGCTGCTGGGAGCTGTTGTCTGTTTCGTATTTCAAACTTTTTTGTGTTACTTAATAATTATCAGCAAGGCTAATTAAACTTCGTTTTGAATTTGTTATTTGATACTGATCTGAGTAGATAGACAGTTGAAGTGAACGGAAGAAATTATAGTTAAAGTTTTTGCATCTAAAAGTTGTACAACCTGTTTCAATTATTATCTGCATTATCGAAGTAAAAATATCCATGGATTAACTAGTTATTAATATATTATCTTACTCTTGTTAATTTTTTTAGTTGAAAGTGATGTGACCAGTTTTGAGAATAAAATAAGTAGATTTGTTATTTTATAACAATTATTATTATTTTGTTTTATGAAAGTAAACGCGTCCAATAATTGCACCATAATAATGCCCAAGAAGGAAGCTAATGAAAGTTGATTTGTGTATGTATGCTACTAGGAGGATTATCGTAATGTATTGTATACACATTCTATAGTTTTCACAGTAAAAAATATCTATTCTTCATGAAATTATCGTTTATAATACCATAAGAGATATAATTTTGCCGATAAAATTTGAAGATTGCTACGACCGTTTGATGCTTAGCAATTCTGTGAAAAACATTGCATCAAAACTCTACGAGCCGTAAGCCGAGTGCAGGTTTTGTTTCAATGTTTTAAAAGAATTGCTAAGCAACAAAAACGCGAGTATAACAATCTGCAAATTTTATTAAGAAAAGTTATATCACGAATGGTATTCGACAAGGCTATTTCACTAATAAATAGATATTATGTAAGTAAATGTAAAATGAAGTCATTATTAAGCACAAAAATATTATAACAAAGTATTAGCAGCTAATTAAGGGTTACAGAGGATAATACCTTATACCTCACAAATTTAGGCAGACATTTAAATAAAATTTCCTCTGTAACCCTTAAGTAGATACCGTGGTAGATACTAATACTTTCGTTTGGTTCGGTCACGGCGTCGACTATACAGTTTGACAGAGATACGATGGCATCTGGCTCGTGGATGCGTAGTGGCATTGAATATTGTAGGGTATTCAATGGTAGTGGTAAGCAGGGGCAAGAGTGCTATCAGTGTATAATGGGTTGCCTATATTACAATGATAAAGTGGCTGGTCCATTTAACTTGCAATATGGCTATATTGCACAATAAAATGAACTTCACTGTATGTAAACTAATCCCAATTTATGTAGTTTCAACACTTAACTTGGCCCTGGATTAGAGCCTACAACCATCACTATCAGCATTAAATTAAGAATCAATTTTCGTGAACAAGCGGCAAGCTTTACAGTTTTATATAGTGACGCTGACGTGTTTTTTTCACGCTACGCTTTCAAAAATGTATGAGTTGTACAATAACTTCCAGATACAAATCATACGTGTATGTTGGTTTTCAGTAAACGCACAAACAGCAAACTATGGTTATTCATATGAGAAAACCGAATTATTATCTGGTGCCCACCCCACCATATTCTATTTGGAAGAAAGAAGTAACGCAGCTTAACAAAAAGTCGAATGAAAAATCTAAAAAACTTGATATGACGGATAAGTTGCAAGGTTTAATATATCAAGACGAATTGGAAAATTTTATACATTTTGAAATAAAATTTAACCCATTTAATTACTTATTATCACTGATAAAACAACTATGAAAGTTTAAAGTAGTAATGATAACATAAATAATAAAGATAACATACAAGCAAAAGTACTTGACGGCGAAATTTTAAATATAATCAAAAGAAATAACATGACAGTTTTTCCAGTTCCAATTCATTCTTTTTCCCTAAAGCAAATTGACCTTTCACTTTCACTGTTTTCACTCAATCATGAAAGTGAGAAATCCCTTTATGTTGCCTCAAAAGAAGTTTCGTAATATCTAATATAAAGAAGAATGTATTATTTTGATTTCTATGACTACTTGTACAGGTTCGATTAGTTTCCAGTTCTTTTTACCAAAGGAAAGTACATGAACAATTTCAATATGATTATAATAATATTTCTTAGTGTTGTTGCTTAAACCTATATCTACTTGATCTGTAATTACATTACAATATCTTTATCATAATCATAAATGAACGAACTAAGTTAAAAAATAGCAGTCGGTGGAGAAATATTTCCTTGGTTCACGTTTTAACAAAGTATGATTACCTGTTTTGTATTGTAAAAACAACAAACTCTTGGTAATAAATTAGATATTTATTGGATTATTGCTGCTGGCTATTATTATGTAATACTGGCTACCGAAGTTTTCTATACTTTAGCTTTTGAACATGTCTCCTATAATAGTGGTCATGGACATTCAGTTGTTTTGATTGTTGTTATATTGATAGATACCAGTTCAACTTTTGAACAAGAAGGAATCCTACTAATGGCTGTTAATTTTACATAATTACATCCCGCAGAAAAAAATGTTATGATAGGTTCTTTATTTTATTTTATAGAATGTACTATAAGCTAAGTAAAATTACAGTTCTATTATACAACAAAGCGTTTTGCTTTTAACAACAATCTTAGAGATTGTCGCGCACGTACGACGTTGAAATGTCAAGGCTGGTCGGTCCAGCTCCGGCTGAGCTCCGGTTTACCCCGCCAACTCGTTGCCAATAGAAAGTGAAAGTTTAATCTGTCCATTGCTACTGTTCCTTGTAACTGTTACTATGCTTTTGGGGTCTATCGAGTACCTTAAGTAAACAGAAGATTTTATATTGAATTAATTTTTATTTTTATATATCATTTAAAATGTCTCGATTCATTTCCTGCACGTTGTGCTAAATACTTCCGCAAAACACTTCGCTTAAAAATGTTAACCTTTCCTTCTATTAACAATTTAGTATAATAACATGTGCCATGCAGAAAAACCGAGGAACTGGAAACACCTTTCAATATTTAATGCAATTTGCAATGTAACATATTTTTTTATTAGAAATTAAATCTTTTTAGTTTAATTTATTTTTCATAAATAATTCCTTACGACCAGAAGCATGTTTGATAGATGATTATTTATTAAATCAAAATAAAAATGAGTTACACACAAAATACTTAGTTAACATAACATAGCATAGTATAGTATACAGTCTGTTCACATTTCGATGCTCACCATTGGTATCTCGGTTATTAGCTGCCTTTAGAGCAACGGTTAAATAGGGAATGTTTTGCAGAATTCAATACCCTCAACAAATCTCATTTAAAATTCACACTAACTTTTTTTAGGTTTTAAGATAATTTGAAAAAACTAAAATTTGCAGATTTCTATTTTCCCCAATAGCTCGATATCACCTAATGGGACCCTTCTAAAGTTTTACAATGTTGAGATACTTTTTTAAGACAAATTGTTTGATGCAAACAGAAAGCCCCTTCATGTTTTCCAGTAAACCTTTTAATTTCTTCCTTAACGGTTGGAATCCAGAGGTCTCTATGGAGATCTGAATTTCGAACATACCAAGGAGCTCTTTATTCTGAAATATTTCAATACATTTGATATTAGAATCACTGGCACAGCCCCAGCGTTGGATACCATAAAGCCATACTGGTTTCAAGATTTGATTGTAAATCAGTAGTTTGTTGTCGATTGATCGTCGTTTGGAGTTTCTTTCAATCAACCAATAGTGCTATCTATATTTTAGTCTTAATTCCGTTCATTTCTTCTTAACATGCTCTTTCCATCTAAGTTTGGTCTCCAAGGTCACTCCTAGGTACTTGGGGTTGTTCTCATAGGGTACAATAGTGCCATGTATATCTAAATTCGGTGGGTGGGTCTTTTAATAATTTATTTGACATGGATAGATTTGAGTTCATTTAACTTTATCTTCCATTGTTTAGTTCAGTCAAGTATTGCATTGCTAACTGTTTGTAGTCTTTCTGTAGATAAATCTTGGCCCTTTTCTACTACAAGTAGTGCGGTGTGGTGTCATCTGTAAACGTAGCCACTGAGGTTTCCTCCGATTTTGGTATATCGCTAATATAAGCTGTCATATGAAAAACGAAATATAGCACTAATAATTTGAAAACAAATGACAATTTGTCTTAGAAAAGTGTCTGAACATTGCAAAATTTTAAAAGAGGTCATATTAGGTGTTATCGAGTTCTTGAGGAAAACAGAAATCTGCAAAATTTTGTTTTTTTTTCAAGTGTGTAATGTAACTACAGGGTGATTCAAAAATGGCGCATAAGTTCTTCAGTACGTTGTAGGGGACGGTTATTTGAACTGTGGAAAAATCATAAAAAAATTTTAGCTGCTACATTTTTGTAGTTAACAACGAAGAAGTAAATTGTAGATTTGGCAACACGGGTGCAGCTATGTAGTATATGAGTGGCTTTTATTTTCTTTCATTTACATAGTGAGCTTATTAAAAGTTTCAAACATCGTTGCCACATATTTTTTTCAAACAACTTGGTACAAAAATATCAATTTTGAAAGCTAATATTTCAGGATAATGAGGTGTTATGAGCATTTTATTTATTACCCACTATGAAAAAATACTTAAATTATTTATATGAAATGATGAGAAGTTTCAAAATCCACATGAATTCAAAGTTGAGTTCTCAACTTAACTTCTGCATTTCTCAGCAAATTAGCGGCTAAGAATTTTTTTACTATTTTTCCTACACCACAATTATTATTCCCTACAACGTACTGAGAGCTTATGCGCCATTTTTGAATCACCCTGTATATAATTATTCTGTAACGTATATTAATAAAATGATTTAGTACTATACTATAGATATGTATTTTTAGAATGCCTCTAATTAATTCAAAATCTTAAATAAAGACTTAAAAACGTTTACCGTTTGATTGAAAGGAATGGTGTTTGTGACTTTGGGATTTAATTAAAAAGTAGCTTTTGCAAACAATTAATATTTAACTAACCTACTGGGAAATATAAGGTATAGTCCAGGAGCTAGCGGTATATTTTAAGACTAATTTCTATCAAGCTGAAATTTTTTTTATGAGCTGGTATGGTTATGTCTGCCAAATGTAGGTGGTCGGCAAAATAGGACCGCGGGACATAAAGCGCCCAGAATTGTTTTGTTTTTAATTATTTTTTGATGAAATTTACAAACTTCAATCAAGCTAATTCCTATTTTGCTCGTTATTTAAGACATTCCGACAACAAAAAATTAACTGTCCGACATAAGAGTCGGGACTGAATCAGTGTCTGCCGTTTGGGGTTCGTATTGTTTTTAAGACATTCGACTTATTACCATCAACCTGATTTTTTTTTAATAACTATATACTAATGTAACAAACACAAAAATCACCTTGTCCGACAATTTGAGCGGGACAGAAGCAGTCTCTGACGTCCTGGATTGGTTAGTTGGCCAATTTTTTTTCTTAGCGCTCTATGTCCCGCGGTCCTATTTTGCCGACCACCTACATTTGGCAGACATAACCATACCAGCTCATAAAAAAAATTTCAGCTTGATAGAAATTAGTCTTAAAATATACCGCTAGCTCCTGGACTAGTAGAGGCATCATCACTTTAAAACTTGCATAAGAAAAATCTGCTTTTACCAGCCACTAGTAAGAAGATCAATCAAGTGAGTGATAAATAAAAACTAGTGCACGACCATTTGGAGGCGTTTATGTCAATAAATTGAAATTGTATGCAGAATTCCGTAGAAAACTCTACGCAACTGTATGAACTATTCTGTCAATTTAATTTAACATATGCTTACATAATATATTATAATATTACCAGACAGAATACATACCTACAGTAGTTTTGTCTCCAAATTACATTTAGAGATTTTAAAAGTGTAAACATCCAAACAATATAATTTGATGATGTCACTGAATTAAAGACTGGGATGCGTAATAAATATTCTTAGAGATAAAAAAGCTAAAACGTAATTTACAGTTTTCAAAAATGTTGTTTTTAATTTTATGAAATATAAAAAAATTATAAAGGTTATTTTATCAATATAAAAATGCTTGCATCCTATATTGATACAAATTACTGTTAATTGCAGAATGATGGCATGGCAAACAATTTTTGATTATTTCCATTAATGTTTAGTTTATCTAACGTAATAAATTAAATGTCATAAAACTAAGAACAATATTATTTATGTTTTTCGAGATTCCCAATGGCCAATGGGGTAACTATAAGGCCCAATTGAACAATTGTATGGCAGCTAAACTTTTAAGCGACACTTATTATCTAGGTGTAAACCGGTGCAATTGGGCCTAAACAATTAATTGCATAATGTATAATTTTTGAAATTTTCAAATCTAAAAAATTAATGAAAATAAAAGAAAATACAACAAAAGCTTTAATTTTATTTTACCATATTTTACCACCTTCCTTTAGTTTAGTTTTTTGAAGAAAAACGATTATAAATAATAAATTCGAGGACATTAATTGGAATTTAAACGTTATTATGATTATAATTTCAATTTGATACTCTGCTCATTGTTGTTAATAACGAAAATAAAAATATAAACATTCAATTATCTAATTCTAATCTTACTTTTAAATTTTAACAATACATAAAAACAGTGTCAGATTTGATAGCGGATCAGCTATTACGTTCTAACTGGTAAACCTGTTCACGCGACAGGTTCATGCTCTCTGCACTACGTTGGTATAAATTTTATACACCAGTTGTTAACCTATCCACGATAACGTAATGGCTGTTGAGGTATTTAGGGAAATTAACATAACATAAACTTGGAATCGTCAGATATCTAAGGTCAGCAAACAAGTGTTTATATTTAATCTAGCCGCACCAAAAAGAGTAAAATCTCTGAACTTTATAAACAACTGTATAAATGTTGGGAGGTTGCATTTAACTACCGATTGTGAAATATATTATAGGATACCTGCATGTCTGAATAAGTGTAAGCTAAACACTTACTACTACTTCTACAATATTTCAATTTTCAGTTATTTTTCTCTAACTAGGTCAACCCGTGATATATTCCATGTGGTTTATTTTCTATTTTAATAGAGTTTTTTTTAACATGTAACTCTTCACTTTGTTTGATAACGAAATCGTATTTCTTGGGGTAAACTACATAAAAAGGCACTCTTGGGATTTATGCGACTAACGTCTTCTAGGAAAATCCTTGCAAATGTTTTCTTATGTTAGATAGAAAATAAAACAAGCCAGATTTTTTTTCATTTACTTTATAATTAATAAAAACAAAACCCGAAGAAATGAAGCATAAAGTATTGTTGGAGGTACATATATTTTATTTGACGTCCTATGTAATGATCTTCACGTTGCTTTCATAAGTGATTGTTTATAACAAAAAGGAAGATTGGGCAACCAACCACCAACATTTTTAACCTAAACAATTGTTGCGAAACAAATTCTGTAAAACTTAGAGAGGGATCAATAGACTTGGATGAACAAACAAACTTTTTATACCCACGCCTATATACGCTTACAGCAGTATGAGTATAAAGACTTGGAGATCATTTACAGATACTACTATCAATGCACAAATGGTATGAACTTTTTGTTCAGTGTTTTCTCTAGAATTGGTTCGTATTCTTAGGAATTTCGAAACACCATTTTGTTATTAAGGCAAAACAGTGCTTCTTATTTAACCCAACTCCCTGGACTTCCATTTTGTCAGAATTACCGGTAACAATGAATGTAAGCAGGTATAACCAAGATATCATAAAATCAGTCATTGTAGTTAATAATAAAGTAACAATTTATCGTGAGCAAATTGTTAAAATATAGTTCAAACTATCCGCTTTTAATGAAAATTTTAAATAAAAATCGAAATAAAAATAGTTACAGCTCCACTATAAGCTTACAAATGCCCCGGAAAATATGTCCACTAAATTTTAAAAGACAAAGCGCGACAATACATCAACTAATAGCAACAATCCTACTCAGAAGTTCACTGGAAAAATTCAATTGATGTTTGAAATTTTAACAATTTCAGTGTTTGTCAAATTGTTTTGACGTTTAAAATATGTTAAGTATGAATGTTAAATCGAGGAAGATAATTTATTCTGAAGCCAGAAATATCATTCCGAAGGTCATCGAATTCTTCGAATGAAAAGTATTTACAATTATTTAAATTTGCCGCCTAAATGTTTTTATTTTGACTGTACTTTGAAAAACTATACCAGCGCAGGACACGTCCCCTATCAACTTTGTAAGCTTGGTAGAGCTGTAAAATTTATTAGAATTTATGTTTAGATTTGGCGATAATGATATATGATTTTTAAAATTTGAAGACATGTTTACAAACAAATACGTGACCCATATAAAATTATTATTTTCATCAACTCTGAAACAGTTATTAAAGCCTCTTGTTTATAGCTTAAGAATGTGTTTGATTGATGGATTATAATAATGGATCAACGTGTACGTATACGGATCTCTGGTACTTCATGCACGTTTACTAAGCAGTATGTTGTATTAGCTGAATTTCTTTGATTTTGAACTAATAGGTATACTACACTAAAATGAAATACTTTCTGCATCCTTGGACGTCTCTAGTCCGTAAGGCCAGGTCGATCAAGTAACCTATATCAAAACCAGATTAATATTCACCGAGTTTGTAAGTTAAGCAAATTTCCTGTCATAACTTCTATCATAGGCTACAAAGTTCCATATAATCAGTAAATCTGTGGTGAACTATCGGAAAACCACATCGTTGTTCTAGCACGGAAGCCGTAACCCTGTATTAGCGTAAACATCGGTTTGTTGGACCACATTAAGATAATAATCAACAATGCGGAAATCCTAGTCAACTAAACGAGTGAAAAGGATTTAACACACCTTGGATATCATCAGTAACAAAATGTGTGAACCTATTTTATTCAATAATTGCATATTGCAAATCCATAAAATTTAATTGGCAAACGATATGTTATAGATGAAAGAAAGCCATTCTTGAGATATAATTATACATAACTAATCATTTAATTTGAAGTATAATGTTGTTTGTAAATATGTTAATGATGTTAAATTGTTGAAGTAATCTATGTTAATTATATAAAAAAAATGTATAAGAAAATTTGATTATACGACGCGACCGACCGACGTTTTGATCATTTTATAGTTATTAAAATTTATAAATTATCTACTGAATGTAAAAGCAGGTAAAATTTTATTTAATTTCAAATCTGTATAAAATAAACTTCTAAAATGATAATAGATTTAGGTTATCGTTTTTGCTTTACCGATGTTTACTGTCGCGTTTTTCTTTATTAATTCCTTTCAAAGTATAATGTACTTTTACGTATACACTCCCAATTTAAAATCTAAATTAAAAGTACATCCGGAACTCAAAGCAATTACACTTTTAAAGAATTGTGGCTTTAATTAGTAATTCCACCTACGAAAACTATTAAAACATCCATCTGCAAATTAATTAACTAATTAAATAGATTAATTTAGTGTGTGCAGTATACTGTATTTAGTATTTACAATGTACCTTTACTTTACAACTGAAAACATACCTTATTAAGCTTTATAAATTACTTTCCTTTCAAACTGTAGAAAGTGCCTGCCTGCATACGAAGTAATGTGTTTGGCCCTTGATATATTTTGTATTTAATTTATAAAATTTATTATTGTTTGATTGGATAGCGGACAACTACGCCAGTTTAATCCGGGTCATGGGTCATTGCTTTTTCGAAAAGTTACTTGCAGTAAAAGTGGATAACCGCACGAGGTCTAGTTAATGCCCTTTAATATAGCGTTACCTGGTAAGATAATCTGTGTGTTAGTTTTAATGAAAGTTAGTTTGGAAAATTTCATAAATGTTTGGTCGAAAATAAGTTAAAAAGTCTTAATAAACATAGGTCCCAAAATCAATCCTTTCTGATATAACAGTGATTGTCTGTACATGTGGTTGTCGGATTTTGTTTGCTGACCAGACTTGGCTTTGAGTCACATTAACGACTCTGTTAAATATCGTCCTTTTCCATCTACACAGGATCGACATCCTTGTTTTAACTTTTAAGACAGCTTAAGTAATTATACCGCTTGCAATGGTCGAGTATTCAAAATACACCTGTAAACAATCTTCAAGAATTGCATCAACGCAAAGACCATTGTTGCCAGATAATTCAAGCAAATCCCGGAAAGGCCTTTCTTTGAACGAAGATATCAATCCTGTGAACATATAGGACTTTAAATATTTAAACGTTACTTTAAGACACCCTGTGTAATGTCCATTCAAATATCCATAAATGGCAAATCCATCCATATATTATCGCCTCGGATTGGAAAAGAAATTGTAAATTAGTTTTGCACGATAAGATGAAGAAATCTGCTGAATTGTTGATCTCCAATAAAAAATACTCGCTAAGATTTGTTGTCAATTCCAGATATCCAATTATTTCCTGTAGTTCATTCAACTGCCGATTTTGGTAACACTGGCTATATTTTTTGACGTTGCCTGTAGATAATTAATTGAAGGGCGGATTAAGATAGGGCAATTGTCCCAGTTTAAAGTAACCTCTGTCGTTAAGCCCTCCACACAGTTGTCTCCCTTGTTAATGACGGGGTCTTTAATTTCGCGGAGTTGTCCATCGCCGCGCCGGTTTGATTTATATTTCCTTAACAGTTAACAATAACCGATTAAAATAGAATTAACCTATAACTGAAATTTGTAATGGTTATTAAGCAAGCGTTAGTAATACCAAATGTCATTAAAATATCTTATATAATAGATAAAAATTCACTTTTATCAACTTTTATTCATGGAAAGGATTGATTGCTCTTTAAGACGATTTCAAAGAAAAAATTGCACAAGCTAGATAGAGATATTCAACCTTCGCTCCAAATTAGGTAAGCAGAAGATATAAATCTGAAATACCAGGGGCAAGTGAAATAAGCGATTTGAGGAAGAATATTACATTTCAAATTTCATAGTCATAAATTATCATAAAATAACAAGGTATTTTTAACTTAATCTACGATCGTATGGAGAAGATTTACGAAAACTAGCAACAAAATTCTTAAATCATTTAAAACTAGAATCGCAATGTTTTTACCGAAGGAATGTGTATAGAGGAATTTGATTTAATATTAAAAAGAAATCCCAAATATTCTGAAAGGAACTGGTCTTACTGTCTTTGTTTCGGAATGCTATATTTCATTGCTAAATATATTGTTCACTATAATTCGCATTCCATATTCAATTTAGCTATAACTGCTCTTCTTATCTAAAAAAGTAAAAACTGTACATTTTTCTTGTAGTACAGCTATACTCTATTCTAAGTGTATAGTAACTATGTCCACGCAGAGGTCTTAACCCACAGTTATAAATGTTATAATCATGAATTTGAATCTTTTGTATACGATAGGTAGTTTCCTTGAATAGAATGTATCACCATGGTTTGTTGCCTTCCTGACTTTATTAATTAATGAAAGGATCTAGTTTGTCGACAGCCGCATTCTTTTAACAAACTTGTGAATATCTCCCAACAAACTTATGATTGTTTCCTGTTTCTGATACTTATAGTAATCTGATTTTATACTCATATCTGATGTATCCTACTCCTCCCCCCTACATACCTATCTGTGAAGGTGGGTGTTAAACAGAGCAGAATTTGTTTCTCGATAATTGGTGTTTGTATTCCTAATTATTTAGTTGCACCTTTTTCACGCTTTTTTTTACATGAATAAGTATAAGATTGTAAATTTGAGTTTAGATACTTACAATAATATTATTGAAGATAAAATTAGTACATTATAGACCAAGGTAGAGAAGGCATTTTTTTGAACCGAGCATTAGTTGCGAGGTTGAGAGAAATGTTCTTTAGCGTCGTTGATATACTATTTTTTTTACTACTATAAGTACTAGAAATATTATTCATTTAGATCTATGCAATTTACCATTTCCAGATGATTTTTTAAATATGTAGTAGCCTGCAACTGCAGTTGTCAAACTAAAAAACCAAACCAATAACATTTGGTTTATAGAACGTTTATTTTATTATTTACCTATAATTCATTCAGAATACTCCCGTGACGTTTACTGTGTCAAATGGAAAATTTAGTTGGCTAATACAAAAATCACTATAAATTTTCGAAAATAAGTCCATGATTACTAACAGCTAACAGGGGTTTTTATATTAACCAACTGAATTTTCCATTTGCTACACTAAAGGTCGCGGGAATTTTTGGGAATTTTTTGAATTTATTAGTAGGTATAGGAAATTTTTCATTATCATTATATATAACTTCTCATTAGAGAAAAGGGGTAATATTAATATTTATTATTTATATATTCATTCAATTTATTACAATTTTAATTTTGGCACAGGCAGGTTAATTTTATTCTTACGGTTTCTACACGCCACCAAGGAGAAGTTGTGCATTATCTACATTTCGCAGTTTATTCCTGATCTTGGTGCCATTGTGTTAATTTGAGCATAATCGGTTTGTCGACTACCATAAATTCGTTCACTTTTACTGTAATTGTTGAGTAGGTGTATGCAGTGATAGTGTTAATACATATCATTTTACCTAGTCGACCTCCTTGTCATTACGTTACTATTTTCTGAGAATATGGAGTGCGTTCCCTGAGAAAACCAATATAGCATGAATTAATTTCCAACTGGATCGGTGTAACAAATCAGTAGGGGTAGGCTGAAAACTAAGGAGGAGAAGAAATTTGAAATTACGTGGCTATGGCGTAATTTAAAAACTAGTTACTAGATATATTGATCTGACAGATCTGAAAATCCAAATAATCACGTGAGACAACATTATTTCGTCTACTGTAAATACGACTTTTTGTAAAACAGAACAGCCTGCCCTTTTACAAATGCCGTACCTTTATATATTTTGTTTATTACCTATGCATTTTATATAACCAGTTTTGTTGTTAGTTTTAATACCCCATAAAACATCATTCTTTATCTCATATTTGTAGGTATATTTTGTTGGCAGATATCATGTACGTTTATAGCTATTTATGCAACGAGTTGCAAAATGAGTGTCTTTTTTGCACTAGATGTGAAGATTGGATTACGAGCGTAGCGAGTAATTCAACACATCGCATCGTGTGCAAAAAAGCGCAATTTTGGAACGTGTTTCATACAACATTTTTTCCAATTAAGGGGTCTATTATGTATTCACCTGTTAAAATTTAACGTGGCTTTAAAATTGAAACCAACCGCTAAATTTAAACCCTTGGCGTTGATTGGTTAAATGATAGTTTTAGCTGTCATAATTAAGCTTAGCGAATGGTTACAATTTTAAAGCCACGTTAAATTTTAACAGTTGCTTATAGAATAGACCCTTTAGTAAGTTTGAATAAAAAAAACACATAATATGAATTAAAATTTGGTGATGTTTAAACGGCGACTTTAATTTTTTAGAAACAGTACCTTTAACCCGGTCGTTGCTAGGCAATTACGCGTTGCTGTTTTGTAAACAATAACAATTAACATTAGTGATAAAATAATGTCACATATTATAACTAGTTATAAAATGAACCGCATATGACAACTAAAATAAATGTCAAAAAGTTGACTTTTCACAACTAAATTGGAAAAATGCTATTTAACGTTGTCCAATTTATTGCATAAAGTTCTCACAAAAGTAAATAAAACAAGAATTCATTCTATAGTACAACTAACTGAATGTGGTAGTCCTGTCATGCAAATAACAACCCATTGACTAATTGTTTGCAGAGATATCCCAAATACTTTCGAGGAAGGTGAAACGTGGGCATTCAAAAAAAATTCTGTGGAGCCATTCAATTATTTTACTAATTCCACCTAACTTGAAGTTGCTAGATTTCATTTGAGTTACATCGGTTATTTGTCTTTGTGGACGCAATTGAATGTCCATACAAACAATTGCGAAATAATTATAGGTACATCGATCAATATTTTAAAACGACATCACGAATATTTTTTATGTTTGGTAGCAATTTACGATTTGGGGTAGCGAATATAATTCAAATAAATAAACAAAAATAGTTTGTTTGGTGTTGCTATTTTCATAAAAGTTTTCGAAACACATTTCAGCTAGTACATAAACTTCATATAAAAATAAAATACTAAGCCTAAATAAAATACATTCTAGTGTTCTATCGGTTCTATCACAATATTATTTCAACGACCTTAACATTTAGTTATTCCGATTTGTTCATCCAGTCACGAGGGTCAGATGCCATTTATTTATTAATTTACAATCCTAATTTGTTATTAATGCTTGGAGTAACTGAATGCTAGTAATGGGACTACCTGTGACAAGCCCGAGACAAGCCTTATAGGTTTACGTAATAATATCCTGTCTGGTCTGTGCAGTTATTGTGAAAGGTTAGTGCAAAATCTGATATAAATATTATAAAAGTACGCCTGAGCATTAACATGGAATTTTTTTTATAAACTACAGTCAAATTATATAAAATGATTAAAGAATAACCTGTTCATGACTTAACAATAAATTATAGATCAAAGATCGAAAGTATTAAAAGAGTGTGGTCTTTCTGTCAAAAGATTTAACAAAAACACTTGTATTTTCCGCCAATCTCTTCCTTATTAAAACGATCTGGAAAACGACAACGAGAGGCGTGATGGTGTTGTCATTATTCTTATTAATAGCTGTAACTACTTTTACCGTTGTACTTAAAAAATACAAGTTCCGCATTTAAAAGACCTTTCAGATGTTGTAACATCGACAAAATCATAATTACGATTGAAAGGTAATCCTACATAAATTATCTAACATTTTTTATATTAAACCTAACGCGTGCCTACATAAAATCTTAACATCGTATGGTGATCGCTAAACGACATTTGAGATCTAGCATGATATTTAAAAGTCAAATTTTAAAATGCCTATAAATAATTTGAATAAATGGGAACCTATGTTAAATTCTACTTTAAGATACAAATGTTAAGACATATGGATGAATCATGTTATGTATCTACTTTGCTCTACAAAATAAAAAAAGTTATTGAAGGGTGTTCGTTAATACAAATACATTATTTTCGATCATATTAAATTTACATTAACAGTCACTTTTATTTCTTCCTAATAATTCGGAAAACTATTTTTCAATAGTTAATAGGTAAATTGATTCGTTTTATTTTATCGTGCTTCATTTATTTTTCAATAACTATGTTTATATTATGAGAAAATGAATTTGTTCCACTTCTATAACACTTGTGTGGTAGGTAAGATTTCTTCATCATTTTGTAATACTACACAAATTAATTTCATACGTTCCGTATATATATTTACATTCCTTAGAAAACTAAATTGCAATTAGTTGGCTACCAAAGTATTTCAAGGATAATTAATCCAGTCAATGATTTTTAATTGCGAAGACGAATGCTATAGCATGCTCATCTAACGAAAAAAAGATGATGACGGGCTAAAGCTGTTCCTAGTTTATACAGGGATTGCCTATATGTAATAATTAATTAGAAATGGCATCTCAGTGAAATGTCTAGGCTACAGCACTGTTAAGAAAGGATATAAGATTAACGGTTAGTTATGTTAATTTTTTACCAAGTGAATAATTTAGAAAACATTTCTAGTTTAGAATTAGATTTATCAGTTATTGGTTATTGGTAAATGAATCATAGAAACAAATGCAATTAAAAATACTTTTCATATAGTTAGTAATTATAACACACAATAATATTTTTTAATGGCATGATAATGCTATATACTATACAGTTTATTTGAATTTTATTTGAAATTTATCTAAAAGTAAAGCATAACCTTTTTATTAATTGTTATTATGTATTTGTATTATTACGCGGACAATTTAAATTATTTGCCTATTCATCACTTTATTTAATGTTTTACTTGATTGTTGTTTATCTTTTTTTATTTTTTAAACTTCTTCTAAAAGTGTCGAACTGGACTTGTTAGTCTAAAGGTGTGTTTACACAGTGCGAGTAGCTTGCCTGGCGAGTAGGCAGCAACTGTCATGACAGTTGCTGCCTACTCGCCACCATGTACCTCGACTGTTTACACGGAGAGCTGAAAATGACAGTTACTGGCCAGACACCGAGAGAAGTTGTTGACCGTAAATTTTTAATTTTTTTTGACACATCAGCCACCTTTTGTAATTCCATTTCTTTGGTAATACGTTCTAATGCCGCCTTTCTCACATCCCTGTTTTTATAGCTAGGGTTAAATGTGTTCCAAAGGGCTTCCTCTTCTTTGTACAATTTCATAAATTGCAGATTTCTTTCGGTAGACCATCTTTCAACCATGTTGCTACATTTAATATTGATAAACAATACACTCACGTGGGAACTGAACACGTCTGGACTGGTACGGCAGTAACTCGGCTGTAGTTCACACAATGACAGTCGCGTGCAAGCTACTGTCGTATGGAGTGGAAGGGGAAGGCGAGTGGGCAGTGAAAACAAAAATATTTTATAGTAGCTCGCACTCCAGTGACTGTCCTACTCGCCTTGACAGTAACTCGCACTGATTCATTTACACAATGACAGTAGCTGCAGGACAGTTACTGTCTATGCCAACTCGCACGCTAGCTCGCACTGTGTAAACACACCTTTACTCTTAGTTACTGCAAATGTATAGCTTATACAAATTGCACTGATTTGTGATTTTCATATTTTGTACCTACTCATAGTAGTTTTAAACGGTTCAAGTTCCAATTTGATACTGAATCACTTAATAATTTGAAATTAGTTTTTACACTTGATTATACCTACTCTAGTTGCAATAAATTAAAAAAAAAAGAAAAATATGTTTTCTGTTTTACATTGTTTAAAATTATTCGTAAATAAAAAAAATTAATCTTTTCAACATCCTGTATCTTCTTTTTGTTGATTGGGATTTTGTCATACTATGTTTTTCTACTGGTAGTGGAACTGGATTGTTTCCCATTCTTAATCGAATGTATGTATGTGTTACGGTAAAAGTACATAGCCCGGAAAATGTGCACAATTGCCGGTAAATGTTCACATTATCCTACCTGATAGAGAAATGTGAATATAACATTGTTAATTTCATGATATATGCACTTTTACCAACTGAATCGGGCATATGTACACCTCTACCAGCGCATCACGGTAAATGTAAAGTCGGATGTGCGCGTAGTGGGGTACGCGACATTTGGGCGCCGCCGTTTGGGCGCCGGCCGATTGGCCGCAGGACTTTTGGGCGCCGGACGTTTGGGCGCCAATTTCTGTAGATTAGCGGTAAGCAAGTTCTTATATATATTACTTGCTAAGAGCAACTAACCTGAACACAGACTAAGGTGCCATGTACACAGACCTCGGTACCATGTACAGTCAGCGACAAATGTTTTCACCAGTATGATACCACTGAACACGTTTTTCTGAGAAATATAAGAGGTACCACAACGTCGTTCGTATTGTTTTATATAGGTATGTTGGTAACACTGTTAACAAGATGAAATGAAATACAGAAATGTGTTATATTTCTCAGTAAAGCGGGTTACAGTGGTACAAGACTGGTGAAAACATTAGTCGCTGACTGTACACTGCAACGACTACCACCATTTCGTACAACTTCTTATATATATTACCTGCTAAGAGCAACTAACCTGAACACAGACTAAGGCTGAGGTTACATTAAATGCGTATGCGTGCGATTTTATAGTCGTACGCGGACGTACGACCACTGCAACGAAAACAAACCTATTCATTTCAATATGTATGGTTACATTGTACGCGATTGAGAGTGACGCGCGCGCACGTGAACGTACGTGTATCAACTCGAAACAAACTGATTTGTTTTTACCGCGCTAAACGTGCGATATTAGGTACTGAAAAACAAAAGTAAACAGATATTTCAAGCTAATTATTAAATATTTTAACAAAAATGGATGTTGAAAAACTTATTTTGTGTATTGAATCAAAAAGGCCCTTGTGGGACCAAAAATGTAAAGAGTATCACAATATTGTCTTTTTTGGTCTAGAATCATGTATTTTAAGACATTATTCTCGAATAAATATACATTTAATATTTCTTGGTTCATCATAATTGCACTGTCCACAACTGCGGCTGTCGATGCGTCCTACGATGAACGGAAACAATGTAACCAGAAGTTGAACGACAAAAAGTCGTGCGTGCGCGTACGACGAAAAAATCGCACGCATACGCATTTAATGTAACCTCAGCCTAAGGCTGAGGTTACATTAAATGCGTATGCGTGCGATTTTATAGTCGTACGCGGACGTACGACCACTGCAACGAAAACAAACCTATTCATTTCAATATGTATGGTTACATTGTACGCGATTGAGAGTGACGCGCGCGCACGTGAACGTACGTGTATCAACTCGAAACAAACTGATTTGTTTTTACCGCGGTAAACGTGCGATATTAGGTACTGAAAAACAAAAGTAAACAGATATTTCAAGCTAATTATTAAATATTTTAACAAAAATGGATGTTGAAAAACTTATTTTGTGTATTGTATCAAAAAGTCCCTTGTGGGACCAAAAATGTAAAGAGTATCACAATATTGCCTTTTTTGGTCTAGAATCATGTATTTTAAGACATTCTTCTCGAATAAATATACATTTAATATTTCTTGGTTCATCATAATTGCACTGTTCACAACTGCGGCTGTCGCGTCGTCCTACGATGAACGGAAACAATGTAACCAGAAGTTGAACGACAAAAAGTCGTGCGTGCGCGTACGACTAAAAAATCGCACGCATACGCATTTAATGTAACCTCAGCCTAAGTCGCCATGTACTACACAGACCTCGGTACCATGTACACAGACTGCAACGACCACCTCCATTACGTGCAAGTTATTTTATATATTACCTGCTAAGAGCAACTAACCTGGGCCCCATGTAATTTTAAAAATGTATTGGCGCCCAAACGTCCGGCGCCCAAACGGCGGCGCCCAAAAGTCCTGCTTCGCGCGTAGTGTAAGCCGTTATTATTGACTGCAATTTGATGTTAGGGTTCGTGATTTAGAACTTATTTTTGTTATTATTTATAGTAGGCTGGGGTGTTGTAATAACCGTTTTATACTATCATACTTAACAAAACTAGAAACAGATTAATCAGCAATTAGATGATGTAACTAAAAATGTTTGTTTTTCAAATAATTTTTATTTATTGACAATATGTACATTTCCCTATTCAGTGTGGTTAATGTGTACATTTTCCGATAAAAGTACAAATAACTACATTTTGTAGATATCGTAACCACTTTTCCCTATGTGTACGGCAAATGTGTACATTTACCGGCAAATGTATACATTTTCCGATTATGTACTCTTCCCGTAACATATGCACCAATAGAATCTTTTGCAACGCAGATCCTTGAATTTCGAAATCAAATTGAATTCCGAGACGGTGAAAGTTTGTTTGGAGTCTCTTGCTACCTTTTTACCAGTTGTTTCTACAGATACACTGACGTTTTCTTCCATTTTCCGGGGCACCACTTTTTATAGGCTCTATTACATCTTCCGTTTCCACCATTTTTATTTTGAATTTGTCTTCTTTTTTGCTCGCCCTTCTAATCATAACACCATAGGTTCTGGTATAAAAACCATGTCTGCTTTCTTTACAACCCGTTATATCAAACCAAAATCACGGTCGCACGGCAAAAATGAGTGGCCACGTATACTGGTAGGAAATAAAATATGTTTTTGAGTTACCGGAATTTGATAGTGCAGATAAAAATCGAACTATTGTATGATTCTTGTTTTGGCCACTCCAGTTGTCACTGAATAGGTTGATAGGTATAGTTCTTTCACATTTTTGAAAATATGGTTTTCTATATAACCTTGTAAATATGAGCAAACTTCATCTAGAGACCTGTTTGCTACTCCCTCGTGATACATATACAGTTTTGCATTCTTAGTTTTTAGATTATGTATACCAAAGGTGTATACCCACAACTGACGAAAGTAAAAGATATCTTACACGGGGACATGTGGCAATGACAAAGGCAAGTTGGACATAAAATCAAGACATAAACCGACTACATCTTCCCTTTCCTGGCATAGATTTTGCACATACTGTAGTGCAGAAACGAAATATGTCCAGGACATGTTCCCTTTCGGCACTATATGTAGTTTTTGAAAGTCTTTGATTTCAATAGGAATCGCCGGACATATTTCCTTTCTGCATTGACCGATTCAAATATGTTGCGTATAGCAAAGACGTTAACGTCTAATTATTATAATATTTATAATATTTATATAATAAACACCTTCCCATAAATTCTTTATCAAACCATACAAAACACAAATTCAAATTTCCATCACGTAACACAAACAGCTGCATAAAGTAATCCCACTCTAATTGATTAATTATGCGAAAAATTAGATTTCTTAAATTCGAACCTTTAAAGAATCAGTACAAAAACTGAGAAGTGGATTACCTTGCATTTATAAAAGCTGTAAATTGAAATCAATTAGGAATTTTATTGTGATGCATAAATGACTTGGCACTTATAAGAATTAGAAAATGAGTATTCGGTTGAATATTAATGAAGCAATTAGCATTATTAATACCAATACGCAATTTTCTTCTTTTTTTAAACGAGAGTAAACAACGTTCACTAGAACTAAATAGAACGTTACATACGATAAGTAGTAACAGAAATATAGGAAGATCGTTTGAGATGGAAAGATGTATTGGATAGATGAAAATAGAACAGAACAGGTGTTGGATAGTATACGAGAAGTCCTATATTCAGTAGTGGATGACTTAAAGGTTTAGAAAGAAAAAAAATATATATATTTACAAACCTTCTGTGACAGCTTTTGTTTTAGTACCTATGTCTTATTTCGTATTAGTTTACCCTTTCAACCAACTTCCAATATATACGTTTTAATTATTGTTCATGATCTATTGTTAGAAATCATAACACATTCTATTCGAAGGTACTGAATCAACCCTAGCGTTCAATAAATCTTAGTTTACATTGCCCGAGATATTACGGAAAAATACTTCTGTCAATTAACCCCATCACACATAAAATAATTTGAAGAAAATAAACTGAATGTTTTCTGAAAAATTCTCAAAATCTCGGATGGAAAAATGTTCAAACGTGCGATGAATAATTTCTGCTTATAAGATCAGGAAAAAACAATGTTGAAGATAAAGGAAGTTAGACGGAAGACTTTGTGGTATGCGCACCCCATCCCTATTTTTCATTTATCATTATGTATGCGTATCTATTTCCTTTGTATCTACGTGCCCAGGGAAGAGGAAAAGCGTTACACAGAACATGTCTTGGTAGGTATATAAAATTTTGGGGAGGTTGTTGGAAATGTAAAATAGACTTTAACGGTAAGAATATAATTGGTTATGAAGGAAATATGTAGTAGTTGGTTCTATCTAAATTGTGCGAATTTGAGAAGCAGTATTCGGTAATTAAAGAATATGAAAGAATACGATGGTATTGTAGGAATTGTTACCAGAAATGTGAGGTTAAGGAAGTAACTCATAGTGGATATAATACAGTGTTGGAAGAATTAAAAGGTATAAAGGAGCTAAGTTATGGATAATTCATTGGAATAACAAGTGTTTTATGTATTTTAATAGAGATTTGGTAGTTATAACTTGTGATAGTAAAAGTGAAAGAGAGAAATTGCAAAATGAAATTGAGAAAAAGTTAGGAAACCAATATAGCATGTGAGTTCCTATAAAAAGGAGAGCAAAATTGAGAATTATTGATATTGATTGTAACCTACTAAGTAAAGAAAACATCTTAGATCCTATACTTCTTTCCCTTTTATTCAGTTAAAAAAATGAAATATGGACAGGCAGCAATAATAGCGAGGTGCGAGGCAGATGACCAAACAGCGACAACATTGTTAAAGTTGGGAAAAATAAAAATTGAGTGGTCTGTGTGCAAATTGTTTGTAGATTATTATGATGTAATGACTTAATGAGGTGTTACAAATGCCTAGGGTATAATCATAAAGCTAGTGTGTGTACCAATAATGCTGTGTGTGGTGAAAATAAACACGAGAGGCTATGTCAGGTACCAATAAAGTGTGTAAACTGTTCCAAAGCAAATATTAAATTTGGCACACAAGTTGGGTGGAGTCATTCAGCATTTAATCCATATTGTAAGGTATTTAAAATGCAAGTAAGGAGGCGCCGAAGAAGTATGATGGTGAAGGAGAAAAAATAGCCACGAAAAATGTTAAGGGGGAGAAAATTTACTTGTGGAATATACAGGGTGTGTAAAAATAATGGTGCAAGCTTCAGGTAAAATTATTCCTTGGACAAAAATAAGGCAAAAAGTTCGTAGGCGCATGGCTACCCCTCACCATAATAATTTAAGAAATGTAGATTTGGCCACCTTGTAGCCACCTATTATGATAAGTTGATCACTGATGACCACAATTTATTATCTGTCATTGCATCGAGGCACTCTGAAAGACGCTAAAGCTAACACTATTACATTGCAATATTGCTAAACCTACTTTTTACGCGAAAAATTAAATGATTTGAAATAATAAAAATTATTCATTTCTTGTTCATTGTTCATTTCTTCTAACGTTTTTCAATCGGGCTAATCCAACCTAGTAACTATTATTTGAAACTTTTCTCCATCAATATTAAAATTACGCAAATATTCCACTTCTTAAAAATACGCATTTTTCAGTTTTTTCAAGATAATAACTGAATGGCTGAAAATTTATAATTCTTCTAATCGGGATATGAATCAGTATGAGAAACTGCAAAACATTGCCCATTTATAACCGAATCTCTATCTTCAATAATAACCAAGATACCCATAGGTACTATTATATTCCATTTGAGACACCCTGTATATTGTAAGTAACCAATAAGATGAATTTGTAAAGGTTGCTAATATTACAAAATAGAGGAATGAGGATAATTTTGGCCTGCATTAGGTATACTAGGATTAAAGCCATGTTGAAGATACTGGATTGCTTAAATGTAGAACAATACTGTTGGATTTAATGCCAGAATACTTGGGTGAAGTGTTGAGAAAGTCTTAAATGTGTTTAGATATATAAACTCGTAGACTTGGATTGGTACAAAAAATATACTGAACCCATTTATAAACATGGGTAGATAGTAGATAAAGTAAGACAATCAAATTGATATTGCAGACAGTCTGTATATTATATGCAAAGTGACTAAAAAATTATTAGATTCAAAAAAGATAACCCGATCTTTTTCACGAAGAGAAAGCATGATTAATTGCTATTTTTTTATAAAATGACAGGTGAAGTAATAATTAGGTAATGTGAAATTGTATAGAAGAACATTTAGAAAAATTATTTTGCTTCTTTTTGTCTTCTTTGGATTTTCAAACGTAAATTACTAGATTAGTCAGTGATAACTCATAATACTATTACTAGCTTGTTGATTAATTCCATAAAAAATAAATATGGAAATCGTGTTCAGAAGATCCAAATACACAAAATAGTTAACAATTATAAGTTCAATTCTCAATCGTTGCGGGGATAAACAGTGGCTGACAGAAATACGCATTAAACATAAATTAGCATCAGCGTAATAAATTTTTAGTACATAGAGTCAACTATTCCTTTACTTCTCTCAATATCAATAGTAGGTAAAGACAAAACTATTTGCTACCCTGAACACTTATATTACCACTTCCTACCGAATCGCCCAGTATATTACCTGTCTATTATTCGATGACTAATAAGATTTATTTATTATTTGACCAATCTAGTTCAAATGGTCAAAAAGTTTATTGTCAATTGTCGGTAAATTGACCAAAACACATCAAATGAAGAATAATTATTAGACTTCGTGAAGAAAAAAAAATACAGAAATATAAGAATAATAAAACAGTCAATTCAATATTAGGTATATAGATATTAGATACAATACAACGGGGCCATTATCATAAAGTATTATGTAATTTCAAAACCACCAATAAAATAAAGATTTTTTTAATTATAGGGGACTACCAGTATCAGCTAACATAGGTTTTAGTCGAAATACGAGCCGAGCTGTATGGTTATAAACTTAAAAGTTAAATTGTTTAACTTCGACTCGATCAACTGTGGCATTTGTGTTTTACCAGATGAAATCTTATTATAGAGAGTATTACTCGAGTGGCGCCCTTCAAGTGGCCTAGGAGTGAAAGGAACAGAAACCGGGGACCAGCGCACTAGAAAAACTAAATAACACGATAATTAACTTTATAGAAAAATATCATACTTCGACTTCTTTCTCATTTAAAACGCAAGGTTATTCTACATGCCTGCAACGAAATTTTTAACAAGGACGTTTTTTATATTTATTTCATGTTGTTATTGGTGTTATATTTATTAACGCAATATTATAATTTAAATAACTATGCTAATGACACATCCAACAACAATTTAAATGTGCTACATCCCGTAGCTCAAGTTTTAAATATTCTTATTAGACCAACACAAAGTGAAATGAGGAAGTTAAGAAAGAACATCTACTAGATCAAGATTTTAAGTGGCTACAATGCGCACACATCATTATAATAGTTTGAAGAATTTATGCATTAACCAATTTATAAGATAAAAATTTTGATTTCATTATTTAGATGTAATTGACTTAGATAATAATATATTTCATTATTACGGTTTTCTTCATCATAAATGCTTAATTAAAGCGTATTTCAAAACAAAATTACAAATAACCTAGTGTAAAGATATGTTAGTGCTGCACTTTATGTTGAAATATTTAGGAATGCCGGCCACGGCTTGCATTAGAAATCGAATGTTTAAGAATTGCGAACTCCAGGGAACGGGGGGAGTAAGGAGCGACAAACGCCCGCACTAACGGCCTTGTCAAGGCTATCAACTGCCGTTTACAGTCTCCACGAACCAAGAGGCTGACAACATTCGGAGAAAGGAAATTTTGATTTAATTGCAATTGACTGGATACAATAAAAACATAAACAGTACCTAATCATACTCTGCGAATGGGTTGCTACCATTCTGGCTGATGTTGATTGAAATTAGGGTCAATTTTTATATCGTTGTAGTTACAAAAAACCAGAATTTTTTTGTAGATACGATATATTATGAAATAATAAACACTTTCCAACTACAGTTAAGGATATGCTGCGTCGTTTTAAAAAAAAGTTGATTGAATTTAAAGGGGGGTGTTCAGCAATCTTAACTGAAGAATTTGTCTTAAATAAATAAATCGAATTATAACCTATTGACGTTTTCAAACGCTACTTTGTTAAAATCCATATAGAAATAATAAATATTAAATAAAATATCGATTTTAACTGGAAATAACAAGATTTTTATTTGCTTTATACGTATTTCGGCATCAATGTGCAGTATACCTTTAATGAATGAACAAATTGAGCTCGTAGTTCCACCTTTACTGGGAATTTTGGGAAACAAGTAGTTGCTGTATAAATCATTATTCATTTGTTATTATAATATCTTATATTTATATGTAGCTCCACCAAGCTTACAAATGCCCCGAAAAATATATCAACTAAATTTTAAAAGACAAAGCGTGACAATACGTCAACCAATAGCAAACAATCCTACACAAAAGTACATTCACTGGAAAAATTCAATTGACGTTTGAAATTTTAATAATTTCAGTGTATGTCAGATTGTTTTGACGTTTAAAATCTGTTAAGCATGAATGTTAAATCAAGGAAGATAATATTCATTCTGAAGCCAGAAATGTCATTCAGAAGGTCATCAAATTCTTCGAATGAAAAGTATTTACAATTAAATTTGCCACCTAAATGTTTTTATTTTTACTCTACTTTGAAAAACTATATCACCGCCGAACACACTCCCTTTCAACTTTGTAAGCTTGGTAGAGCTGTATATGCTTTTTTCCGCAACCGACTCAAAAGTGATCACTTTTGATATCAAAAACGGACAGTGAAGTTGATGTTGTTGTTCTTAGTAAAAAAATGTGTGTGTTGCTAGGCAACACTTTTAGTTCCTAAGAAGTAAAAGTACTTTTACTTCCTAGGAACTTTTACTTTTAACTTTTTTGGTTAAGATTTTGGTTTGTTATGTGAATACCATTTATTTAAGAAAAACACTACAAAGATATTAGACAAAGAATTTTCTGTAAATATTTAAATAGCTATCTCCCATCACAGTAAATGATCTAGCCTTATTAGTTTTAGTGTTAGGATCTTAGGAATTTTAATCAGTAAGACTGATTTAAGATCTTCAATATCATTAATTTTTAAATGTAGTAACTCGTCGCAGGGACAAGCTCCAGCAACACCCAAAATTAATATAACCTACAAACGTCAAAATTTAATTATCGTAAAATATTCGATTTGAAAACTAAAACACACCTTCATCATCAAGTATTGCTTATTAGGAGCACACTTCAAGCAAGAATCGATCCACCTGTTCTTTACTAAGAATTCTCGATTTCTTCGGTGTGTAGTCATTATTTTCTTTTTTTAAATAGGCACGGAGTTTTGAAAATTTTTCGATATTTACCCCATTTTTTAAACTTAATGTTGCCTTCAACATTGAATATTGCGCCCAAAGAGTAGAAGCCTTCATTTTAGTGGACAATTCGGAAAAGTACGCTAATAGTAGGTACCTACGCTTTCCGTGTACGATTTTACGGTTTTCTCGTTACACCAATTTAAAAATTTGTTGTAGGCACCTTCGTATACTTCTCGAGATTTATTGGGCAGAAGATTTGATACAACTTCTTTTGCACGGTCTAAAATTTCTGGTGGTGTATCTTCGTTACCATTATCTTGTTCAAACATTTTCGATGGTTTGGCTGGGTTTGACAGAATAAATAAAATTGAAAACAAAAGCTAAGAAGACTTGATTTTAGTAGTAGTAGTGTTCTCTAATTCCTCGCATCTTAATTTTATTATTTTGAATCCGGTTGTTCCGGTTGCGGAAAAAATAGTATGTTTCATTCGGATTAAAAGTGACTTCTTTTGACTCGCAATATCCCATCCGTTCGGCTACGCTACGCTCCGCCTCACACATGCAAAATTTGCTCGTCAAAAAAAGTGCCACTTTTCATCCTAATAAAACAATCTACTATTTTCTCCGATTGACAGTAAAAGCATGCTTTGACTGACATTTGACTGTCTCCAAAGTTCCACATTTACTGCCTAGGCAAAAGTGATCATTTTTGCTGACAGTAGCATTCAAAATCAGGTTGCTGCGAAAAACAAATAAATTTGAAATTTTTATTAATTAATTAATAAATTTAAGTTCCATATTTTTCACGATTTCTTTAATTTCGGATGGGGTAAACATTTCTTGGTCATTTTCGATTGTGAATATATAATAAATTAATTAATATTTACGAATTAACAAGATTAAACTATTCTATTCACAACAAATAGAATGACATTTCTGAAATATGTTTTTTCATAGCAACCAATAAGAACTGCATAGCAACAAATGCTTGCTGATACTAATAGTACAAAAAATATTACAAATAATCATTAAATTAATGTTAAATGTAAACAATCGGAGAAAAAATTATATGTTCAACACGGCAGAAACGCAGATTTACTGCCTTGGCTGGTTTCACAGCTTCGGCTTCGCCTCAGCTGTGAAATACCAGCTGCGTCAGTAACTGCTACTTTTCTGCCTTGTTAAACAAATAACTATTGAACATGGTCCATTGATGCCGAAATACGTATAAAGCAAATAAATATTGTTATTTCCAATTAAAATCGATATTTTATTGAATATTTATTATTTCTATAAATCGAATTATGGTTTACAAAATCAATCTTATTATATTAAACTTGCTATGAAAGTGCTGAACTATATTAGTAAATTTGCAAATATATTAGAATGTTACTATTATAACAGCTCTGTTATTTAATTTTAGCAACTAATGTTACTGTTGTTAGACTACAATTTTTTCAATAGCCTAATAGTTAATATTTAATAATAATTACATACTGAATAGAATAATAGTTATTTATGTATCAAGGGCGTAACCCAGGCGTTTTTGGCCCGCGGTGTGAAAATTATAGCCCGACGTGCGAAGCACGGAGGGCTATAACACGCCGAGGGCCAAAGACGTCGGTTACGCCTGAGGTGCATACAAAACTTTATGTAAGATCGAAATTTTAAAAACCGTAAAATTATAGTTTATATTGACAATGACTGTATTTAAACAAAAAATGAAAAGCGCTCCTTTGAAATCGATTTATCATTGACCAAATAAAACTGCGTAACCACAGCAACAAGTATAAACAAAAACAAATTATTTGCAAAAAAATTAGTAAGTAATTTAAATTTGTTTGCAAAAGTATGTCTAAAGAAGAAGATTTCTCGTGCATTGTGCCAGATTTTGATGAAGCAGCAACGAACATTACTTTGAATCTGTTACCGCCAAAATTCAAAGCTGTATATGAGAAAACATATAATGATTTTTTAAAGTGGTGTGCAGTTAATAAGGTAAAAACCATTACTGAAAATGTTTTACTAGTATATTTTGATGAACAAAGTAAAATTTACAAACCAACCTCGCTTTGGTCGCGTTACTCAATGATCAAAGCAAATTTGGCAGCTAAGGAAAACATTGATGTCAGTCAATTCAAGCGATTGTTCGCCTTTCTGAAAAGGCAAAGCGAGGGATACGAACCCAAAAAATCAAAAATACTCAACAGGGAACAGATCACAAAATTTTTCTTGGAAGCCCCAGACAGCCATCACACACGGAGCACCGACGACTCTTTGTGTATTACAAAAATGGCAAGTAGTGTACATCGCAGGTTGTAGGAAAAAATACACTGGGACAAGTGCCGCAAAGAGTAGCCAAATTTTTGAATATGCCGGATGCAGGTGCCTATACAGGACACTGCTTTCGACGTTCCTCCGCTACTCTTTTAGCTGATGGGGGCGCAGACTTGATCAGTATCAAACGTCATGGTGACTGGAAGTCCTCGGCGGTGGCTGAGACTTATATATTGAGGATTTATTGCAAAATAAAATGAAAATTGCACAAAAGGTTATGGTAGGCGAAGGTCTTCATGCACCCTCAACAAGTAATGCTGTCAGTAATGAAAACGTTCGCAATCCCTCTGTGATAAACACCATTCTTTCTACGTTAGAGAATGATGGTACTAATGAAAGCGTTATCAGTGAATCTTTGATAAACACCATTCCTTCCGCATTTAATATAAGTAATTATAATAACTGTAAGATAGATATAAATGTTCATATTAACAAATAACTGTGTTAGGTACTACTTGTATTCCAAACAAAAATAAAATTATTCCTTAATTAGAAAAGTGCAATCAGCGGGCCAAAAACATAATTACGGCCCGAGGGCCAAAAAGACTAGGTTTACGCCTGAAAATTAGGTCTAAAAAACAGTTGTTATTGGTCGATCGTACATAAAATTATTTTGTATATTTCTCAATATTTTTCAATAAATAGCATTATATTTATTATTTTTGTTGGATGCTGATCAAATGTTTCGGTTTCCAGGAAATACGAATAACAGTTATTAAAGGCACCGTTGTCGCAGTGTGTTGCCCGAGGGCCTTTGACCCGGGGGATGTACTGCGACCGGGGGTGTCATTATCTTATAAACAACCAAGGTGCCTTCAACATTTAATGTCCTACTAATCTGTTATTTAATTCGATTTTTTTTAATTTTTAAGTCTGTCCATTTGATATTTAATTTGTATTGCGATATTGCCGTTAATCAAGACTACTTTGTGTTTTAGAATTGATGTAATTCCATTAAAATAAAGAACTGTTAAATTTATAAAATTGGCTCATAAACGTTTTTGTTAAACTTTTATCCATTAAAAACAAAATTCCCAAATGTACCCATCAAATGATTTTACGAGTATTTAATATCATAATAAATTAGTAACACATTATATGAAAAATGATTAAATTTGAAATAATCCGCCACTGGCCCATAAAGAATTGTATATAGGTAAGTAATTGTACAAGTTCATTAAAGTAAAGTGTAATGGTATTTTCATAGCATCGTTATTTTGTTGATTTTATTCATTTTCTTTTGCGTAGAAGAAAGTAATACTAGTATAATTTTCCTTTGGGCAAAACCTATTAACTCAAAACTTCAAGTTGTTTTGTAAATTAAATGTTTTTCTTAATATAACTCCTATATTTTTGATTCTTGTACATAATTGTGCAAGTAGTACGAGTACCTCAACTTTCCTTTACGTAACTAGATTCGGTATCACCATCTAGTAAGGTAGTTTCTGTATGTATTGCAGTTATAATTCATTTGTGGTTCATATGCTTCCAAATTTCAAAAGGTTGAGATCTAGAATTAATGCTTATACCTACATACAATGATAAGAACTTCCTCCTATATTGCAATACATCATTACATTGCGTAAATATTCAAAATATCTAATTATTTTAAAATTTCTTTAAAATTTCATATTGACTTGGTTATATAATTTCCTAATAATTATATAATAATGCCTGTTCTTGCGTACTGGATATAAAAAACCGATTATAGTTTTACAATCTAAAATCATTATCAAGAACATTGTCCAACCTTGGTTTTGAACTGGGGACCTCGTTGTTGACATCCCAAGGAATAAAGTTGTAATAATTGTTACCGCCGCTGAACCTGTATTTAAATCTAATAAATAAACATATGTAACATAGGCTACTGAAGAAGGTTGAAGTGGTGTAATAATTCATTGAATGTATGTAAATGTGTTACATGTCTTATATTTTTCACCCGAATAATGTGTCTGCATTTTGACCTTCATAGACATTTATAATTAATTATTGCTACTTTTAAAACTGTTTTGTTTTTTACTTATGCACTGTTTTTTATGACAACGGAATTTTTTAATTAAAAAAATGTGTAGAATTCAAGTTATTTAATATTATATTAATAGTACAAGATTTTCCAAATATAATTCGAAGAAAGACAAAAATTATAATTCGGGTTTTCTTGCGCAAGTTGGTTAAATTCGTGTAGTACTGTTTATCTTTTATTTAAAGGGGTTGCTGGAAACTGTAATAAAGATACCGTTTTGTTTGTGAGTAGATGACAAACTGACCACTTGTACAACAACACTGCCGACGAAAAAATTATTTTGTGTGCAACTGTCAAAAAAAGGTCACTTTTTTTGTTTGATTTTGAGTCGTGAAGTAGCACATTTGTTTATAGTAAAATAAAACCTTGACAACGTAAAAAAAGCCCTGACAACGTAAAAAAAAGACTTTTTTTTACCGGCCGACAAAGACTTTTTTTTACGGGTCATGATCTTGAATGAAATTAGCTTTTAATTTTATGTAAAGATTCGATCGAAACTTTAATTTTGGTAATTTTTCACAGTTGCACACAAAATTTTGTATGCCACATGGCCGTGAACTATCTTTTTTTTATTCGAATGATTATTTGGCTCGGCCTTCGCCTCGCCAAATAATATTCATTCTAATAAAAAAAAGTGCTACTTCACGGCCTTGTAACATAAATAACTATTTTCGTGCTATAGTTACAGTAGGTAGATACAAACTCACTTAGCAGATTTGATTGCACTCATTAAACGCATACTTTTATTTTATTTTCAATTATTTATTATTTTTCCCTTTGGGCATGTACAAAATTATAACGGGGTTGCATGGATTACATTAAAAAGTTATGCCGAAAATCTGGTTTGGTTAAAACGTAGTAACGCCGCCAAAAAATAAATTAACAAAAAGATTGTAGTAGTTTAACGCAAATAACAATTTCCACAGATTATGAAAAAACTATCACAAAACGTTTTTTTTGTTTGTTTTCTACTGCTTCCGGTTAAACCCAACGTTAAAAAAAATAAGTGCTGTCCAATTGCAAACATGAAATCAAATCATAAACTATTAATATTTTGTTTGTAAAAGTTATCGAGTGTTCCTCTTTTATTGTGTAATAGATCGATATATTATATCGTATAAATGAGCAGTAGATATAAATAAATACTAGTAAATAACAATACGGTTTATTTTCGTGTATGTTAATCCATAAAACATAATTGAAACAATATTTAGACTATCTGATAAGGTGTATAATACAATTTTATCAAGAAGTATTGTGAGCTACTATAGTTCAATCTTTATTAACTAAACTAGATAATATAATCTAGATTCGATTTTTCTAATTAAATTGAAGCTGATTTATATTACATACTTCAATGCTTTGATATTCTGTATTCTATTAAATTTTGATTAAGTACTAATCTTTAATCCAAAATGTGTAGAAAATAAATTCAAAACAATTAAAAATAGCACAACTATCAAGTGTTGTCTTGATATGTTTGAAAATACCGTCGTAAATAAAAAAGATAGCTTTATAACTTTATCCAGGATGATAAATTTAAAAATAAAAATAAGTAATTGTTTATCAATACTTCATATTGTTGAAGAATTTCAAAAACTTGGGTTATTCGTTATTAAAACAACTTTCGGAATGACATTTTTGAGAATATAGGGTGACACCACGTGATTCTACATTAAAAATCGAGCAATTAAGCAATAATTTTAGTAATTTAGTAATTTTAAAAACATCAGAAAATTAGAAACGTCGAAGATGACAAAACCAAATTGAACAATTTCTAAAATCTTTTCTGCAATTTGCAGATACCTAAGCGACAGTAAAACGCAGGGTTGAGATGATTGATTAAAATCATGATTTAAATAAAACTATTTAATAAAAAAAATCTTTGATTTAAATCAAGTTTAGTATTACGCCGAAAGAACAAAAACAAAACAATTAGTTTCAGTAATGAAAACACACACTAATTACCTACTTTAGAAAGAAAGTAAGTTTTTTTGTAGAGAAAAAATTCTACGTCTACGCATATATTCATTTTTAATTTTCAGTTTTTCAAATAATATTGATAATATTTATGGATACAGAATTTTTTTCTCTACAAACACGTACTATATTACAGTTTTTGTGTAAAATAATTAGGGAAGATAATATTTGACTTTTAAAAATTTACCATTGACTACCTATGTTGTGCAATTCAATTCTACACCCTGTATATATTGTATAGTCTTTAAAAAGAAATAAATAAAATAAATACTTAAACAAATTAACCTATTAACCTATCAGTGCATGAGTATTACAACAAATTTAAAAAATACAGAAATAGATAATGTTTGATTCGGTTTGATTTAAATAAAAAAAAACGATTTTTTTGATTTTTTTTAAATCGTGATTTTTATCCACACTCCGCTAAACCCAAACTGAAATACCCGCCCTAGCTGTCTAGTTTCTTTGACGTTTGAAGAAATAGTTATTTTTTATATAAGACATTTTATCGTCGTGTATAAAATTCTATTTTTTTCTATAGCAGATGTTAAAAAAATAAGAAAAATTTGTAAAAAAAACAATTTAAAATTAGATTATATTAAACCCGAAAATCTCAGTAGCAAAGGTTTCCATTCGGTTTCCATGGAGTTTCTAGAAAATTAAACTACTTTATCTTTATCTATCCTTGCGGTTAAAGTGTTACTTTATCTACCCTTGCGGTTAAAGTAATACTTGATCAACTATTTTTAGTCGAACAAAGCACACTTTAACATCTGCTATAGAAAAAAAAATACTTTTTTGCGCTACTGTGCTCTATTTCATTGTTTACCGCGGCTGTTTCCAAGACAGTAAGTTATGTTTACTAGTTGCTAAGGATAAAGTCGTCGGTAAAATACTTTGGGGTTCTAGAACGGTAAGTAAATTTACTCAAAACGAATGTGCCATGTAATTTGATAAATTAATGTCAGTCACAAATGTCAGTTTAGTTAAATAAAATGAATGCTATTTCCAATGTTAGTTAAAACAAATCCTGGAGCTTTTAATTTCTCATTTCTTGTAACAAAGTACGCCAGCAAAGATTTTTCATCAATATTTGTACTTTTCTTGGTACACCAATTTTTAAAATGATTGTAGGTAGGTACCTTCGTAGCGTCTCTCTAGACTTATCAGGAATGAGAACCGAGCACCCCACATTCCAAGATTCTTCTATTTCGTTTTCGGAATCATTTTCATTAATTTTTAGCACGGAACTCCAAATAATTTTCACAAAAAACTGCAATGGCGGTAACTGTTTACAGATTGCTATAGAAACGCAATATATCAATCGACAATACGGCAACGTGATGCGGAGACTGACAATTATCGCATTTGAATCTGTATTAATTATTAATTTATTAAAAATTCTTTTTACCGGAGTCAGTAGCGCAAAAAACGTCATAAGCATCACGAACGTTAAGGACTACCGATCTCAGACAATAATTGGAGTTACCGTTCTTAATACTTAATATACTATTTCGCAATACCTGCATTGTAAGTTGATCATTATTAACAAATTTTTATTACTGTAAGTCTAACTTACAATGCATTTACTAGTTACCATGGTTGCATGGCTGTAATATTTACTTACAGTCCTACGTGAACTGTAAGTAAATATTACAGCCCTGCAACCATGGTAACTAGCATTACTATGGTCTGTTTTTTAACTAGGAGGAGCGATTCAAATTTGTCGCGCCAAAATCCACACCTGTGATTGGCTGCGGCCAGGCCGGTTTCACACCGCTAAGTAATTTGTATAAATTTTGACGTTTGACGTGATTTGATTTCTAGGCGCTGACAGTGACATAATTCAGGCAAAATACATTAGATTTGTTTTCATTTCAGCTGTAAATTTTAAACATGATAAAAATTCAAATTTACCGTCAAAATTTCGGAAGTCTTCTTTTCTAGTGACATTTCTAGTGTGAATCTGGCTTTGGTATTCACTCCTCCTAGTTAAAAAAAAGACCATAGTATGTATTTATGTATTAAGCTTACTTTTGTTCAGTTTTAGGCTACCTAATTTATTAACATATATAAATGCCATTTTGACAGGTCGTGGTCATAATTCAATTTTAACTCGTTTTTTATTACTTTTCTTTGAATTTCAGGTATTGCGATAAATAATGTACTAAGTACTAACCGCGAACTATAACTATAAGGGACTTTTAAGGTCTCGAATGCTTAGGAAACCTCGGCCCTACGGGCCTCGATTTCCCGAACTACATCCTCGACCTTAAAAGTGTCACTTACAGTTCATGGTATGCAATATACTATTTCTGAAAGCGGCACAAAACTGATGGGCCGTTTATTGGGCATTTTACTTTCGGGCCGCCAACAAGGTGTTACCATGGAAACGAGACATGGAATTTGTATTTTACATGACATATTTAAAAAAAAATGTTTACGATTTATTACATAATTGATTCCATAAATTTAATTTAACAATGTATTACATATATGGATGTATTTTTATCATATTAAATGAGGTCAATCCTTTGAAAACATACGTATTTCGTTGTAAATCTAAATACAAACGTTAATAAGTTCATGTGATACTGCTATATATCATCTTAAATGTTAATATTATTAACAATTAAAAAACGTTCAAGAAATTAATAAGTCAATCAGTTATTCTAAATGCCATATGTTAGGTTTTTTGCTTACTGAAAGATACATAAATCATTGGGTTCCCCGAGCATACGTGTTGAAAAATATTCGAATTATCGGATACTACGGATCTGTTATTCAACAAAAATAGGATAATTATAAGTTGAAAATACACTAAAATGTACGGAAAAATGAGGTCAGTCCATAAACAGAACCTTAATATGTAGCTACATGAAAATGTACTTTAAGTTCATCGACATTCAAGTATTTCAGAATTAAACAAATTAGGTGTTGACATAATATAGCAAATTAATAAAAATTATTATGCATCTGCGACTGATTGCTAAGTGCCGCACCTACCGTAAGACCTTGGTGACTGTTTCTTTATTAAACAGCAGACAAGCTAATATGTTAATAGTCTTGAAAGCCCAATTTTGTTTTAAATGGCATAAGAACTGTATAACAGTAAAATTTTAAAAATTCCTTTGGCCTTGGCCTACGGAGATGGCTCGATTTTAAAGTTTATATCTTAATTAATAAAATGTGTGTAGGTTTAAAAGGCACTTGAACAACCTTTACAGTATTGTAACAATGAACTTTTTGATGTAAATTGGAAACTTCCTGTTGCAAAATTATTCTCTGTAATTAAACACAATTTAATAAATATTAATATAAATGCTAAATTTTTGGGTTTGGGCACAAATTAACTATGACAATGTTTCTGTTGTCGAAAATCGGACATAAATAAGACATTAAATAATTGAAAATGTCGTTGAAACAATTAAAAACAACTTTGTTCTTGTAACAATATTATTGAAGTAATTATAGCAATTCACATAACACATCCTTCGATATTATATTGTTTCGAATTATAATTTACTGTTTAATACTGTGAAATTAGTAACGTATTAAGTGACTAATTTGCCTTACATGATCAACGCTTTTTTAGGATTTTTTTATTCAACATGGCAACATAGATGTCTACGGCTTGAATAAAGTTTAATCCAGCCCTGGTAATGCCATTATCATAAGATTCATATAAGCCTTTTAGCATCCTACGCTATTCTAGCGATTACCTACGACACAGCTATAGTCGGATTCTTTTTAGATGTCCGCTCTCGATTTACAAATTTTTGTTTGTTTGAAAGATATAGAAACAGACGCTTCCCTAATACGACAAAAAGAGATAGGGAGGCTGAAAGGAAGAAACAGAGCTCCCTATTTTTTTTGTACCATTAGAGAAACGTATGTTTCTATCTTTCAAACAAACAAAAATTTGTAAATCGAGAGCAGACATCTAAAAAAAATCCGACTATAGTATATACCATTGAATATTTTGCTATCGTTAATATTCATTTTATAAAAGAATGTTCAATACAAAAGTTTTTTAAGAAATTTTTATCTACATATTGATATACACGAAAAATTTTATTATTCAATTGTTTTTTTGAGTGATGACTTTACGCGCAATTTTTTTAAATGGCAACCTATTAACGTTATACTACTACCTATGCGATAGAGAATTTTTTCTCTTTATAGTACCGTGCCTTCATTATAGATTGATACCCACGTGACCTTTGATGCGTGGTGTCCTTGGGAGTTTCAGATTTAAATGTTGAAGTCAGGTAGGATTGGTACTCGTTGTAACTAAACTAAGTAACTAAAGTGTCAATGTCTGCCTTAATTTAGGTACATACAATCAGTTAGGGAATTATTGGATGAAGGTTTACCAACTATGTAAGTTGGGTTGCCTATATTTTGTGGTCACGTGGGTATCAATAATTAATGAAGGCACTGTAGTATAAAAATTTTTTGGTTTGCATAATATTTCTTCGAGAAAATCCCGGTTAAAGTATTTACATTTAATTAACTTAACTGTGTGACTCCATGCAAGAATGGAACCCACAGCCATTCGGATCAAGTTTATTTTAGATTACTTTCAAACTAACCGGACACACGAAGCATCTCTCTCGATCGCCTTCGAATATGTGTACTAACTGCAGTGGCGTCTCGTGGTAAACATAGCAACTAGGGGATAATTAATTGTTGCAAGTTACTAAATAGTAGGTACTACATATTGCACTGTATTTCAAATTCTGTAAAATCAAGATGAACAGTCTTTTAATATTTTACGAATTAGACATTCAGTTAACTACTCTCAAATTTACTCCAGCTGCTTTCAAGTAAATTCGAATTTGCGAGTTTTTGATGAAGCAAAATGTTCAGTCACCTTCTCGATCAAGTTGCATCTACCTCCGAAAAAATAACTATAGCCCTGTTTGGTTCGAGAAAACTTATGTTGGAACGTCAGAGAAGGGAGGGATTACTCTCTATTGCGTAATTGACGAATTCGTTTTTGCTGTTGTAGTATTGAATTACATATAACCATCGCGTTTTAACACGCATGTTTTCATAATTTATATAAGGAGCCAGCCAGGGTTCCGCGAGTTGCCCCAGGCTTGCGCTTGCGTATGACCATTTCATCGTAACTTTAGACGTCGCATGCATATTGCAATTAAATATCAGGTTGCGTATTTATTAATAATGCGTATTCGCTATATTATTAGGTGCCGGGTTTAATAATATGTATTTGGAGTCATTACATACTATTCTAAAGAATTTTATATTTTTAATATCCAATACTAAAAATAGAGACTTCTTTGGTGTTTTTGGTGAGGGAGGTGCCCCAAAGCTCCTATGAACGAGCCGCCACCTTGTAACTGAAATAATATACGCGTTATGTATTATTTGGTATTATTTTGGGTAATAGCAATAAATTATTTATATATTCAGAACAGCTGTATGTACAGGGTGATCAAAAATGATTGAACGTGCCGCTTCATACTGATTTTTTGTTGTCCGCTTACTGCTGCTGTCGGCACTTAAATAACCTTGGTAATTTCAGTGGTGTAGACATTGTAATTTAAATGACAGATGGAAATGACAGATGGAAAATAATGCGCAAGACACTGTACAGATGTAAGTACAGTGTACTCTCTCTTAAGCGGACACCCACGGTCGCCGCAAATGTGTCCGCTTAATAGAGGTGTCCGCTCAAGAGAAACTTTTCCATATAAATACGTAACATACATAATTAGTCTTTTTATCAGTGGCTATTATGACAATGAAACAAAAATAACTTTATTTGTAAATAAAAAAAACGAATACAAAAATTAAGGTGATTCAAGAGTAAGAAGGATGGTAATATTTTTTTTATTATACATTAAATATTCAAAATGATCCTCCAAATTGGCCGATAATTCAAATACTTTTATGTCATTATTTTTGGAAGTGAAAGTTTTGATATTTTGTAAGTGCAACAGAACTTTATTTGTTTTGATACAATTATCGGAGTTTTCGCGTTCTACTAGTGCTACATTATTATCACTCTCGGATTCTTCTTGCTGTGATTTAACAATTTCAAAATTAATACTACTATCAAGGCTTTCATCTTCGTACCTACATAAAATTTTCATCTATCCTTACATATGTCTCAAAATCAACATTACTGTCTACGGTTTGATGCATCATTTTACACATTACACGCACAGACTGTCCGCACAAGAGAGGTTCACGAGACGTTCAACCACAAAATTCAGTGTCCGTGTCCGGTTAATAGGGAGTCCGCTTAAGAGGGAAAATTTTATTAGCAAAGCCCTATCTTTTTGCCGGTTCCCAAAAAAGTGTCCGCTTAAATGAGGTGTCCGCTTATGAGGAGTGTCCGCTAAGAGAGAGTACACTGTATTGATAAACAACAGACTGTTTGACAAAACGGAAAGCATTTTTGATAGTAATTGGACCGACTAGCGGTCATGTGACCTTCAATCATTTTTGATCACCCTGTATATAAAATTTACAATCAACATAATAGTATGTAAGAATATTGCTATTAATGGCAAACAATAGGTTTTAAACTTTTTTCAACATAAATATGCATATTTTTCAAATTAAATCAATGAATTGAATGTACACACAATTACGAGTAAAAATAAAAACAACTCTGGTTAAAGTGATGCGGATATTTTCCTTTTCCCACGATAAATATGTTACCAACCAATTGTGTATGAATTGTTTCACATTTATGGTTATGTAAGTACGTTATAAATGTGTACATTTAATGACATATACTTTTTCCACATCTTATAGTTTTTTATACAAAATACTCAATGTACAGGATATTCGAAAGTATGGAAATCCCTGAATAACTCTGGCGATTCATTGGTCTCAAAAAAAAAACTAGAAAAGATAATTGGGAAGTTTAAAGAATATATTCGAATGAACAAAATAAAGTTCAAACAAATATAGAATAACGGCTGTTGTTATATTTAACTTGGAAAATTATATGGAGATTGGCAGCCAATAAAGCACAAATGAAGAAGAAACAAATTTGTTTCAAAAGAACATAGAAAAATTAAATGTATTTAACGTTTCGCTTATGTATAAGCTTCATCAGAAATAATGAAATAAATGAATAAAAAAATGCAAATACAGTATAGCATAAAATTAAAATATTATTTTAAGACCTTTACAATTTTAATGCTTGTTTTGTATAAGTTTTTGAAAATGTTGACAGGTTGAATACCATAAATTTGTTGGATGTGGTGGTAAAAATCATTGTTGAAATCCATTATGATAAGAACGGTCAGGTGATGATGCAGGATGCGAGAGAACCAGTGTAAGAACGGTGAAGATTTTATGCTATACTGTATTTGCATTTTTTTTATTCATTTATTTCATTATTTCTGATGAAGCTTATACATAAGCGAAACGTTAAATACATTTAATTTTTCTATGTTCTTTTGAAACAAATTTGTTTCTTCTTAATTTGTGCTTTATTGGCTGCCAATCTCCATATAATTTTCCAAGTTAAATATAACAACAGCCGTTATTCTATATTTGTTTGAACTTTATTTTGTTCATTCGAATATATTCTTTAAATTAATTATCAAAATTGATATGGAATTTTGATTTTCAAACTTTTTTATTTCTGATCGTATAATTATTAATTTTCAATAATATCTCAATTATCCGTTTAAATCAATACTTAAATCAACCTTGCAACTATACAAGAAACTTTATGGTTACTCGTCTACTGGATCTTCACCGTTCTTACACTGGTTCTCTCGCATCCTGCATCATCACCTGACCGTTCTTATCATAATGGATTTCAACAATGATTTTTACCACCACATCCAACAAATTTATGGTATTCAACCTGTCAACATTTTCAAAAACTTATACAAAACAAGCATTAAAATTGTAAAGGTCTTAAAATAATATTTTAATTTTATGCTATACTGTATTTGCATTTTTTTATTCATTTATTTCATTATTTCTGATGAAGCTTATACATAAGCGAAACGTTAAATACATTTAATTTTTCTATTTTCTTTTGAAACAAATTTGTTTCTTCTTAATTTGTGCTTTATTGGCTGCCAATCTCCATATAATTTTCCAAGTTATAATTGGGAAGTTTCGATACATTAATAGATAGCCTGAATTGAGAACAACCTTCCTAGTGATCAAATAATATTCTCACCACAAAAATATCTTGTGATCAAGCGTCCGAAGACTTGATAATACAGGTGTGCGGTGTTGCAAAGCAGAACCTTTCATTCATATTTTTTGCTTACAGTAAATGCACTGTTAAACACATTGAGTAATAATGGATTATTAATCAAACAAACTACAGTAGCACAGCTAACAATTATAACGATGTACGATTAAACGCTTTTATTTGAAAATACAGACATGCGGAAAAATCTGTTCGAAGGTCCCTAAATCTTAATTATTTTGATAATTGGTTATGTTTGTTGTTTTGTAATTTCGTATGATACTACTACCCTCAGTAATATATAAAATTTAAAGTTGTTTTCAACGTTCATCATTTCATGTTTTTTCTTTTTACGAATTCCTTCTTTGTATAAAGTATAATATAATTTTCAGCTTTCCTTTGTACCTACGTATTTTCCCTAAATAATAATTTTCTCAGTCGTAGAATTTGGGTTGTGACTGCTGTGTTGCTAAAATTAATTTAATCAAAATTAAAAGATAAAAAAATTATACGCCCAGCATTTCAACCAAAAATAAACTGGCGAAGAAGTAATACTGAATGTTGATGGAATAACAAGCATTACGTCGTTTGTATACATACGTATAAGGGTTAGTAATTTCAAACATGTCTGCAACTATTACCTATTTTACTAAAACCAAAGTACGTACAAGACTTTTACCAACTGTAATTTTTTGAACGTAATAGTAGAGGTAACAAGTAAATAATATTGCTTTAGATAAGTACAAGATATGTTTATACCTAATTTAATTCTTATTGATTTCGCATATAGTGTCTCGACAAACCTTGTACTTGCTATATAGACTTTTATGAGTTGGTATTCTTTGCAGCATGTTATTGTGACTAAATTATCTGGTAAATAACATATTTATTCTCATCTGACACAGAGAAACATGTATAGGTACAAATTCTGTAACATTATGCAGGAACATTCGGACATTATGGAGCTCTATTAAAAACAATATTCGATTGAATTACGGAAAATCTGTATGACTCGTGCACTATAAAGTGTTGAGAATTATCTGCATTGAACAATGATTGAACTAAAGTAAAATATATGTATTCTATGACAGATGTTACATTTATCTGTGTATACAGTTTTGTTTCATTCATAAAGAAAAAGTATATTTTTCACAATATTTTCAAAATATAATAATTCAATGTTTCCGCCAGAAACTTTAAAAACAAGCAATTCGTATTATAATTCATGGAATATGTCAGGGTAAGTGAGGATTGCGAGTTGTAAGTCGAATATCCGGAATGTATCGTGTGCCTATCAAAAGTTTAATTCGTATGGAAGGGAGGCCTTAGAATGCCGTTTAAATGTTATAATTTATTTTTATTACGAATTACATTCCTATAATTTCTTATAGTCACTAACCTATCGCTGAAAAATGATATTCTTTATTAAAAACAGTTAATTACAACCTAAATAGAGCCTGCGTGTCGTATTACGTCAAGTTCATCTTACATTACTTCGAAAGTAACAAATAATAGGTAAGTAAAATGAAGAAAGTACCTACTATAGCACAGATACCGATAATGCGTTTATTAAATATAAGGAAGCAGTAATAATCTGTAGTTTCTTAATTATTATTATTTTAAAGCTTAAGAAAACATAAAATCCCACTTGAAAATTATTAAAGTTTTGCAAGAGGTTCACTTACGGTAGGAAATCATAAATCGTACAAACATGTGTCATAAAAATATTTCTTGTTCCTGCATTTACAAACACAGAAACAATTGTTGGTACTTTTTATTACAGTGGGGATAACGATAGGCTTTTATAATATTTCTAATACTCTTCTAGAAGAAAGAAAATCAAGGTAACCTCTATAGTTTCTCTAGTTTATATTGCAACATCGTCAATTGTAACAACTAAAGTAGGTTCCACACAAATAGATTTTGCAATCGACTGCAAAGTGTTAAGTGTGAACATAATAGCAGTATTGTTAAAATTTCGCTGACGAAACAGAGCACTTGTCAATTTAATTTATAATTCGTGCACACAAATGCATTAGCTAAATAAAATGGAAGAGCACTGTATAATTTATGAGTCGTGACCAAATATACCAGATTATTCGACGAAGGTGGAACTAAAGTAATGTTTAAAAAAACTATAATATTACAAGCATGATGTACAACATACAAACGTGCAAAACTCGCCCCCGACTTCTTGTGAAATCTCCTGGTCTAATCACGATAAATGGTGATCAGTGAAAGTGATGCGCCAACAATTGCAGCAGAAACGTGATGTATGAGTATGTACCTTGACGCTCATGATTCCTACAATTAATAACCAAAAGCTGAACAGGTCAAGGACGTTCTAATTCACTGGAAACATAATTATCTCATCGTACATAAATTACTGCAATCTAGTTCGTGCATACTGTGGTCATTATCTATCATATTATAATGTACTAAACTTTTTGTTTTTTTTTAAACGCAGTCGTATTCCTAAAAAATTATAGATACAGATACTAATAACATATGCAAAACTACAAAGTAAGAATACAATTTAAAATGTAATTTATGTCAGTCATTATGTACTATGTTATCAAAATTTTTAAAACATTACCGAACAGTAGTAATCAATATGTTGTTACACCGTTCATATATATGTTCATACATTATTTATATTAACATAAACTTTTTTATTCTCCTAACTATCGGGAAAAGAGTTATTTTTGAGTAATGTACGTGTTTAGTTTTGTTACATGTGATAATAGAAATACCTATATTCGTCCATTAATCGAAATATAAGTGTGCTATTATTAATGAAGTTTCAAAGTGAAAAAAATTATGATTCGTTATCATCATTGTGCCATTGAGTATTCAATGATTGTGCTAATACCAAGGCTTAGATCAACAACAGACACAATGTTTGTTTTCGACGTTTTCGTAATTTAATAAATTTTTGAAAAAAGAGTTGATTATCAACTAAGAAATGGCAAACATGTTCGTAATGTATGGCCTTGCAAATTGCAATAAAAGAACTGCTGTAAGCAGAACACTCTCCAGATTATTTGCTGGGGGAAAAGACTTGTTCCAAAAGTTATGCAGTCGATTAAGGTTAATGGAACAGGAAAGTCTTTAATCCTTCGACCCAAAACCCCAGCAGCTTTGTTATAAACATACATACGATTTATTAATTACTCAGGGCTTACGCTTAAAATTGTAGAAATTTCTTAGAATATGATTTAAAATTGTTTTGTTGGCAAGATTTTTATCATTTTAGTCCACCTACGTATACCCTACCACCAAAAACCGGTTAGAAAAATGATACTCGTAAAACAATGAATGCCATTTTGATTTGATTTATCAACTAAGAAGCTTTGTTTGATACTAATTTTAATCTAATCAAGTCAAGTTTTGGTAGTGATATTAGGAAGTCGATTCCATAAACGATTAAACATTTTCTGCCTGTCCTAATACGTAATACATGCGTGACATTGTTGAAGACAGAGTAGACAGTCATAAAAATAAACTGTGGTTTGATACTAATTAACATGACAATAATTAATACCTACCAGCATCCGGATACGAATAATTGTTTATGATTATAGGAGTCTTTGGAAATTCACATAATTTGCATAAGAAAATGCAATATTTAGATCTTGGTAAGGAAGAGAAAATTCATACAGCATTATTAATACCGTTCTCATAAAATAATCACAGGAGAATCCTTTGACAGTTTATCATGGGATAAACTAAATCACCCGCATACAATGTGTTTTTAAACAGGTTTTTAAGTGGTTTTTGATAACGTTATAAAATATTGTAAAACGAACTGCTCTATCAGCCACCTAAAGCAAACTTTATCATATAAGAAGTATTTAAAAAGACATTACTTCATTAATAAATAATCGTTAAATATGCATTTGTAATTAAAAGAGGAAAGTTTATAGCAGTACCGGGGAAATAGGTTTATTATTTATGCATAGTATATTAATCGTTAAAATATCGTTTAACTTTATTTCCTATTCACTAATGTATGATTTCTTTTTTAACTAAGCAAATTACATTAGTCATTAGTATTACAAAAGGATTTAGTTTATAAAAATGTCATCAAATAGAATTATTTTCATGTCTTGCAATTTTATATCAATCTATTAATTAATAATTTTAATCGAATTCAAATAATTTTGGAAAAAAGTATTTCAAACTGAATATTTTACAATGGATTTCATTGTCATATTTAAACCGATACGTATTTCCCGTTCTATCTATAAGCATCTGATATAATTTGTAGTAGAAAGTAAAGTTTACAGAAGATCAAGATCTTGTCCAATTAAATTTAATAGGACTAGTACGGGTATGCGGACTACACCATTGAAGTGTACCATAGGTTGCATATTCATCAGTTATATGGTTATATCAAAGATTATTTTATTTATTATTACTAATTACATTATTATAATATCTATATCTATTGCATTAGCCCATTTATTACCAAAATTTTTGACAAATTGCGTGGAATTTTGAAATCATGGCGTGTCATATTGAAAAATCGTAAAGTTTTAAATTAATATTTTAAAATAAATAATCGTAGATTTAATCTTATCTCTATGTTGAACTTTGACACCGGGCACCCGGTATAATAAAAACACATGATTTTGTTTGATTAAATTACATTAAATTAAATTAGTAAGAAATTAATTATTCAAAATTATATAAAGATTTTGGAACATAAACTAAAACAGAAACCTTTAATATGCAGATTATTTAAATGGATTTTAATTTTATTTTGTCAGTCTTTCTTCTTGAGGGATGCTATTAACCAGGGCCGGTCCTAGGCGTGGGCAACATGGGCAAAAAAATTTAAAAATACACATAATTATATCAACAGTTTTGGTTTTAGAACGTAGGTTTTTGTATTTTTATTGGTAGTTATTGCAGGTACCTACACTCAAAATAGTCGACAAGAGATTGGGATTACCGGTGTACTGAGACAAATAGTATGTTATTTTATTGCATTTCAAAGAAAGGGTGCTTGGTTTTACCTATTATTAGACGGTAGTATTATTTCAGAATAATTCATATATTTCTCATAATAACATTGAACATCTCCAACTAACTTACCAATATTGTTACAGCGAAGTGCAACTTGTTGAAATATGAATGTAAGTATTTGATGTAAATTTTACATGATGATTTGTTGTCACTATTTATGGTAGGTAGTTTATTTTATTTCTTCATTCTTTAACATAATTATATTTTTTTTAACAGAAAACTATACAGAAGAGTCCATAATTATGTACAGAGAGATCAAAATTGATTGATTCAGATTCGCGAAACCAAATTTTACGAAAAGTGGATTACCCCCCCCCCATCCCTGGTATGGTTTGATATTTCATACTACAGTTGTGGCGATTCGTGTTTGTCAGAAATGTTATTATTATTCACTGTATCACTGTTTTGTTGCGTTCAATTTCTATAAAATCAGTTCTTTTCAGAGCTCATCGAATAACTAATACCACTTTATCCCAATATTTTTATGTCAATATAAGAATATTTTTGGCACTATCGGTGACCATGGGCATCAAGAAAACGAAGTTTATCAAAATTGAAACTTTTACAAAATTACCTCCGTTTTACAATAAACCAAGATCGTTTAAACGAATTGGCAATCATCTCCTTGGAAAACGATATTGCAGATGAGTTGGATGGGGATGCATTTAAAATGTCGAAAAATCTAATTTTAGTTCGTATGCGGTAAGCCTGTACAATATCTAATCTACTGTATGTAATACCGTAACTGTATCAAATAATAGTATATTATTCAACGAGCATGGTGAGTTTCGTAAATAACCGGAGTGAATAATAGCCAATAACATGCGAGTTAAATACTATACTTTGTCCACGACTATTACTAAATAACAACAATTTTTGTAAAAATTTATAATTACCAGAAACATTTTTTTAAAAACTTCATCTAATCAGCCATGACATTGTACCTATATCAAAGGCAGCAATTGTTTTTGATGTTATTCGAGAAACGTCAAAATATTAATACTGTGCGCGAGATTTTGCTTTTGCAAGTATTTTGTATTAAAAAAGTTAAAAATGGACAGCGACAGTGACGAGATGTCTTGTACACCACCGCATATAACAGAAGCTGCGAAAATGACTTCTTTAAGTTTGCTGGTATTGTATTGTATTTTGACATTTGTGATTTTGACGTACCTAAGAGTGAATTATGTACCATAATTCACTCCCATCCCATAATTCACGTCAATTTATTATGGGTAGTCTTATGTTTAACAAAACACATAAATAATCGATGTATAATTTAGTAGCCGTGGACAAAATATTATTTTTATCATTTTTTTAATTTAAGACTAACGTGATGGCGGAGGGGTGCGTCTACATGTTGATCTGCCCACACATCAAAAAATCCTCGAACCGGCGCTGCTATTGACTAATCGATTCTGTCGTTTACTACAAAACTAGTGATTGAAGTTGCGGAAATTTTTGGTACTCTAAATCTACTAACCGTTTTGTATTTTGTTAAAGGATTATTGCTGTCTTTCCACTGCAGCTTTTTACTAGGCTGGCGCCGTTAATTATTACTGTAGGAGTTTTCTAGCGTGGACGGACTGTTAAAACCAGTCATTTGTTCACAAAGGCTTAAGCCCTTTGCCATTGCAGAAGGTATTATTTTAAAAGTCAGTGATTAACGGGAAACCTTTTCAGTTTGTTGCATAATGAAGACCAATTAATTAAAAGGAAAAACTCATTTGGGAATTGGTAAATGAGGAATAATTTGATCATTCATATAATTTTTTGTACTTTTTACCTGAATTTACTGTTAATATTAGATTTTCTACAAAACAAATTTAATTAATTTAGTTTCTGGGTTCCCTCGAGAAATAAACAAAAAGTGATCATCTGCATTGAACGACAGATTCAAACAATAAACATCAACATATTATTATAGTATCTAACTTCTCTTCTTCTCCTCGCCGAGGATCGTCAACTACTATGTGCTACCAAAGATACTCTGTGGTGCTACTAATACGTATGTTACTCAAAAAAACGCCGTAAAATGGCAATCGAATAAATAAGCAATATTGGAACCTTCTTCCAAACCTAGGTAAACTATTCTTGCAAAAGAAAAATAAGCGCAATGAATGAAAATATTTCTATACCTTCTTTCTTCACACGGAGCTGTTATTATTTAGAAGTACCAGAAAAAGTTGTAATAGTTAAGATTATAATTTCTATTTAACATTCTCAAAAACTAGAATTTTTTATTATTAATATTGTTTGCAATTATAGTACATTACATTATAGGCCAAGGTAGAGAAGACAGTTTTCTCAACTGAGTATTATTATTTTCCGAGTTGCGAAGCAGCAAGGGAAATAAGTGGCGAGGTTGAGAGAAATCTTCTTTACCGTGGTCTATATACTATTTTTTTCACTACTAGAAATGATATTCATTAGATTTTTGTAATTTACCATATCCACATGATTTTTTAAATATTTAGTAGCCTGAAACTGTAGTTGTCAAAAAAAAAACAAAACCAATAACATCTGATTTATAAAACGTTTATTTTATTATTTACCTAGGTAATTTTTCATTATCATTATTTACTTAGGTTGAGAAATATAACTTCTCATTAGAGAAAAGGAGTAAGTAATGGCGACTTCTCAGGTTAGTAGTGAAAAAAAATATTTATTAATTTTATTATTATTGCTAAATAAGATTAAATAAATTTATAAACTATAAAAAATGGATTTGTAGTTTAATAATCTAATTATTGGCATTGGCAAATTAAAGATTAAATTTTATGACTAAGAGTGACTAAGAACTTTTCTTAGAACTTGGTTCCGTTTTAGCGCCCTTCTTTCCAAAAAAGAACGTTTTAAAAGTTCCTTTTTATAACTGGATGGTTTAAAAGTTCGCAAAAAAAAAGGAAACTTCCTTAACTCTGGTTTATAACATAAAAGATAGTATTATAATATTTGGAAGTTTTTGCAATCCGTTCAGTGGGTAGAAATTAACAAAAAAACAATATTCAAGAAGCAGCGAAATAATCGCTTTAGGCTTTACATTTAATTCTCCAGCAAATATTTTCCTATTTCCGTTTCAGTTCCTATTTCTAGAAAGGTTTCCTTAAAAGTTTTGTTGAGAAAAATATGATTTTTGTTGTAATTGGTCAAGGTCGAAAGAATGCCGTATCCTTTGGACCTCTGGTACTTGGCCAACCTTATTACAACAATAATTGTAGGAATAGGAACGCATATACAACAAAAATTAAGATTGAAACTTAATAAAGGGCTGTGAATTAGTGAAACTTGAAACATAATGTATTTTAGTATTATTACGAATATTACGATAGGCAATCCAAGACCATAAGACGAGAAGGTAATTTGAAAAACGAATAAGTACTTATAGTTATCTTAGTAGTACTTAGTATAAAAAATAACAATTTACCTTTCTTTTCATCATTTGCTACCTCCTTCGCTGTGGTGTTGAGGACACACTTGCGTACACTCACATATTTTTGTAAGCACAATATAATTTAAATAGCAATGTAATAGAACCACAGTAAAATGGAAATCTCTACAATATCACATCACTAGGTAAAACATTAATATTTAAATAAAAATAAATTATTTGATTTTTAGACGAAACCTCCTCCCGCACCCGATTACTTGTAACTATTGCAAACGCACAATTCAGACTGTTTGAGACAGGCAAATTCCCATTTCGTCAACCAACAATAACTCATCAATTTTTACTCATAACAAGAAATTTATCAACGTTAATAAAAACCACATGTTACAAATATGCCTGTTATACGTGATAAGAAAACTTGGAGCAGGTGTGACGTTACAAGCTTTATGCAAGGTTCTTATCGTTGTTGCAGTAAATCCTCAAGGCAGGTCTTTAATAGAAGATATTTTATCATAAAAATGGCATTCTAAACACCAAATTTCTGTTAAATTGTAAAAGTTGGAAATATTTTCCATTCATAAATTGAATATGCAATGCTTTCTTGTCCAGACTACAGAACTAAAATTTCATTATTTTTGATTATAAACATATGCGAGGCTCTTTTGTAAAAGAGACGTTTTACTCTATAAATAATTGGGTTTTAGAAAATCTGGCTCTGTACCATGGTGGACTAACTTATATTACGATGGTAGAATTTTCTAAATAATCAATGATCAGTGCTTCAACTTGTTTAGTGCCCTTATAATTTTGTTATTACTTTTGAAAATTCCATTTAAATTTTTCTAAAAAATTTAGTAAAACTTAGGCAACACCTTGTGTAGGAATCTAGGTTATCCAAATAATATATTCTCAACTACGGATAACCGGAAACCGATAACCGCCTTATTGTACTTTTTTGTGCACTGAATAGAGCACCAGTACTTATATAAGACAATAATATAAACCTTATACTTATGTTATACACACATCAAAATATAAAAATATACCTACAGACAAATATCCACATTTGCAGATGTACGTTTATGTTCAAAGTTTGATTCCCAAACCACTACTATAAGTTCGAGGTTTCTAGGATAACTCGAAAAGTATAATAATACTCTTTGGTTAAAACTCCCACCTTAAATGAGTACCTGGGGGAAGCACCGCACTGTAGGAGATTATCTGTTCACGAAACTCCTGGGCTGTCAAAAAATTTGTTTTAAAATTTCTTGAGTGTACTTGCTATACAACATTTTTACAACTTTTTATCTACTTCTAATCTAGCAACTAAACCGAAATATATATTAATATTCGTATAATATACCATAAAACCACAGTTATTTAAATATTAAAGTAAAATAAACCGCAGAATAACAAAATTGTTATAGCAATCGATGGAAATTCAACTTTAATTACAAGCGGTAAAAATCCCAATTATTTGCTTTCATATTATTACTTCATTTAAGTAATGTAACAATAATGATTGCGCAAAACGATAATAAAAACCAGTCAACTAAAATAATTATGTACCTACCGCACTTCGACTTTGAATAAGCTTTTATTTTTATTACCATATCTAAAAGTTTTTGTTTATCAGTGTCAATGGTACCTAGGTATACTCGTACACATTTGTTTGTATTCGATGCGAGTGAAAAAAAGTGCCGCAAAAATATGAGTACCTACAAAATATATACTTAAATAGATGGAAAAAATATTACTTACTGTTTATTTCGTGAAATATATTAAAACAGAATATATACCTACATACCCACCTGTTATATAACTTTGTCTTCCTTTATGAAGTGCTTCGTGAATAACAACTTCCAGTTATGTTCATTTAAGTAATGTTCGTAGTAATCATTTCATACAAAAAAATTCGTTGAATGTTAGATCGGGCATAAATAAATTCCAAATTTTTCGACATCTACTCTCAACGATCCAAATCAAGGGTGTGGTTTTTTTTAAAACAAAAACTATCCACAAGCGGATTACTAATTTAATGAAGAATTCATATTTCTTAAAGTATTATTAATAGTGAGAGTAACATATAACAAACATATAAATAGGTATGCAAGCAAAATGTTCGGAATGGATAGGCTAGTGGATAATCTTTGGAACTATTAGCAGCATTGAATGGAGTTGGAAAGCGAAATTTATTTCATGCATATTGGAGTTCCAGTGGATTTTGGCTTTATATCATCAGAGAACATCCAAATCCTAATTATTGGTGGATTAGCCGAAGTGGATCATCAAATGCGCAGTTTGACTTCCTTTTTGCTATTCATGCAATACCTATATCGCAATCGCAAATGCACTATAACAGTATAACTCCCGAGAGATTCGTTTTCGAACACATGTTTAAAATTTTCTAATATCAAATTTATTTCAAAGTTTGACCAAGTATATTTCAGAACCACTTTGTCGATGGTGTGTATCCCTGGGTTCACATAACAGCAATAGAGTCAGTGTCGCCCCCCCCCCCCCACCCATTAGCAACAGTCCAATGAAACAATTTTCGTGTCAAATAATATGCAGTTTCGTTGGTCTGATGCACGACCTTCTTGATTTCCGAGACTTGACGTCTAGTCTTGGAAATCAAGCAGGTCGTGGTCTGATGTTACGGGTTGCGGGGTGACGCTGCTATGTGAAGTATAAGAAACGCATCGCAACCTACCTGTTTTATGATTTGCTATTATTTTTCAGTAGTTACCGTAACTTCATGTCATTTAAGTAAATTCTCGTCAAATTAATTACAACACTCTTTTTTAATTGTTATAAGGACAAATGAAACACTGTCCCATGTATCTAGTTGTTTGTACTATCTTAAATGATAAAGATATATGATACCCATATAACCTACTATAAAAATTGTAGTATTAGGTATCATATTAATATTATATCATGAAGTTGGGTATTTGCATGGTATTTGTCTGGTGTTAGTATGGTATTTGTAGTTTCATCGTAAATAACAATATAATAAAATACGAATACATTTTCAACATTTTAAAAATAGAATAAAATAATCGGAAAATTAACAAATTTTAATAATCTAGTAAATTACGTATAGCTTGAAGACAACGCCATTTATCAGGCAGATAAAATGGTTCAAAAATATGAGGAAACGGTGTATCGAACCCCGTTACTCTGGTTACAGGAGCCTCTAAATGTAGAAAACATTCCTCCTGCAATAGATGTGAATTCAGTTAATAGCATAAATGCAATATTTAACGTGTATAGTTTCTATAATTTCATGTTTTTACTTTCCTCGTTCGTGGTGGTATAGCTATAGTGTAGTAGGAACATAACAATTTAACGAAACAATAAGGAAACTATGTATTTAAAGTGAAATGTGTTACACAAAATATAGTATCTAAGAAATGATGTTATAAAGATTGGCTATGAAAATTAAATTCAATGTTAACGTAGCCTAATACCTATAGAAAATTAATTACTGGACTTACCTGAATAGTAGATGCTAATTCAGCCCCAAAACCTCCAGTTAAAGGAGCTTCATGAGCTATAATAACTCTCCCCGTTTTCTTCACAGACTGAAGTTAAAACAGAATAATTGGCAAATATGTTAAATTATGTAATACAAAAATATTTTAAAAATTAAATCATACTGACTTTGCAAATAGTTTCTCGGTCCCAGGGCATAATAGATACAAGGTCTATAACCTCACAGTTCACGTTGAACTTCGTTTTTGCTAATTGTGCTACTTCCATTAACACATGAACTTGAGTACCCCACCCTATCAGTGTGACGGCGTCTCCTAAAAATATTTAGTATTTATTTTTATAACACTTCTGTTATTTTATTATTTTTTTTGTATTTTGGAAAGTATATTTAATCAGTAAGTAGGTTTATTTAACGTTAGCCTATTTCTGAATTCTGCTGCTTCTGCTGGTGGTTAGTACCAACACGGAAATTTAACCCATGTTGTTATGGCAGGGTAGAGATTTTTAATATGTTATAAGTTATAACTTATAACTTATAACATCATATTAAGGAAATTTATTCAGTTATTTTGTTAGTACCTATTTTAAAAGAAAGCTCTGCCTATAACACAATAACACAGATATTTGTGCTTTTTTCGTATTACATATTTGCAATTATTATAACGTAGGTATAGAGGTATAGTACAAATTTTTAGATTAAAGTTCTTGTAAGACCGTAGTTAAAAGTCATATTCCTTTTACGACTCCAAGTTCGGCCCTGTAAAAATTATTTTACTGAAACGCGGAAACTGGAAAGCGTATTGAAGGAGCAGGTAAAAAATCCCTTGGTATTATAATCAGAGGATAAACAGATCCGCAAACATTCTGAAAGTTTCTACTACCTGTACGTGTGTTGTATACTATATTGCTATAAAACATTGACGTTTGTCAATTTTAATTAATTTTATAATTTTATTTGAGACTTTCTTTCAGGGTTCAAATTTAAATTACGTGGTTTCCCTCTTTTAAATATAATATCATATCAAAATAAAATTATCTTTTTTCTTTATTTATTTATCTACATATATCAACCCTATTTTTTTCTTTTATTCTTCTCCTCTTTAACCAAAAACTATAACTGATAAATTTCGAATTCATTACAAACTATAAAATTATAAATCTTTTAAAATATTCAAAATTAGCTAACTCAATAATAGTAATTTACAATTTATATCCCACTTATTTATAACACAATTCTCGGTCTATGACGTTTCATCGTAGCCGTTTCATCGTGACCGTTTTATCGTGGCCGTTTCATCGCCGGCCGATTCATCGACGGCCGATTCATCGTCAAAAGTATTTGTTTTCAAAATACAATTTAAAGCGGGGCTTAGTTAAATAACAGAGTTTTAGAAATTGTTTTTATTAACGCATATAAGACAAACATGCTTAGTACATTTAAAATCATTTTTCAAATATACCAATTCTTGAGTTTACAGTTAAATAACATAGTTCTTAAGTTAATAGTTAAATAGCAAAGAGTTTTAGAAAGCATTTATTTTCAAAATATTCAGTCAAAAATAAAATCATTTATCAAATATTAATTCTTAGAAATCGAAGAAATAGGAAGTTTTAGAAATCGTTTTTTACATACATACATATACAGGGTGATTCAAAAATGGCGCATAAGCTCTTCAGTACATTGTAGGGGACGGTTATTTGAACTGTAGAAAAATCATAAAAAAAATTTAGCTACTTACTACATTTTTGTAGTCAACAACGAAGAAGTAAATTGTAGATTTGGCAACACGGGTGCAGGCTATGTAGTATATGAGTGGCTTTTATTTCCTTTCATTTACATAGTGAGCTTATTAAAAGTTTCAAACATCGTTGCCACATATTCTTTTCAAACAACTTGGTACAAAAATATCAATTTTGAAAGCTAATATTTCAGGATAATGAGGTGTTATGAGCATTTTATTTATTACCCACTATGAAAAAATACTTAAATTATTTATATGAAATGATGAGAAGTTTCAAAATCCACATGAATTCAAAGTTGAGTTCTCAACTTAACTTCTTCATTTCTCAGCAAATTAGCGGCTAAGAAATTTTTTACTATTTTTCCTACACTACAATTATTATTCCCTACAACGTACTGAAGAGCTTATGCGCCATTTTTGAATCACCCTGTACACATACATTACATTTACATTTAACATTTTACATTTTTGCTATTTACATTTAAAATCGATAATTATGTGCTATACCACGTAAATATTCTTATTCCTATCATTATACTCCGTAAAAATAAATGCTTTCTAAAAGTCTTTGCTAAGATTTAAAATCATTTTCTTTAAAACTTTTAAATTGAAAATAAATGCTTTCTAAAACTCTTCTATTTAACTATTAACTTAAGAACTATGATATTTAACTGTAAACTTAAGAATTGTTATATTTGTAAAAATGATTTTAAATGTAGTACGTACGTACTATGCATGTTTGTCTTTATCAGTAGCGCAGCTAGAGTATTTGGCGCCTGGTGCAAAAGCTCATCGGAGGCACCCCCCCGTCCGTCGGTGAAAAATATTTTTAAGAAAAAAGGGAGAGGGGAAAGGTTTAGGTATGCGACCTCTTAAATTGAACCGTTTTAAATGTGGTTTACTTAACTAATTTAATTTTTTTTGACTTTGGCATTTAACGTTTGTTAATTTGGCGCCTTCGGCGCCTTTCTTAATTTAACGCCTGGTGCAAGGGCACCCTCTGCACCACCCTAGCTGCGCCACTGGTCTTTATATGCGTTAATAAAAAACGATTTCTAAAACTCTTTGTTATTTAACTAACCTCCGCTTTAAATTGTATTTTGAAAACAAATACTTTTGACGATGAATCGGCCGGCGATGAATCGGTCGGCGGCGATGAACCGGCCCGGCGATGAAACGGCCACGATGAAACGGCTAGTTTCACAAGACAAGAATTCTTGTCTTGCAGGGCTACTTCTTGTCTTGTCTTGCAGACCAAGACAAGAAATTTAAATACCTCTTGTCTTGCTTGACTCTTGCAAATAAAAGTCTTGTCTTGCTTGCAGAACTCTTGCGTTTTCTTGTCTTGCATGTTTTCGGTTGACATTTACCGGGACTTCCCCGTTTCTTGCTTTTTTTGCAAGACTCTTGCGCCACACGTGCAGTCTTGCACAACAAGGTGATGCAACTGTATTGCAGTGCCACTGTTTTTGCTATCGCCCAAAGGGAATCAGTATGCAATGAGTATTCCTAGGCATATGTAATAAGTCTGGGCATTTACAGTGGTAGTACATTATCAGCAAAATATTGAAACATGAACGATATGGAAATTAGTGCTAGTGAATCAGATTCCGACACTAGAAAGGCAAACAGAAAAAGAAAGAAACAGACAAAAAAACAACAACCCATTATCTCAAGCTAAGAGACGTATTTCTTTTTCCTTTAGATAGGTTATATTATTAATCTATACCGACCACAACCCATATCGACAAAGCTTGTTAATAAACAGTTTAAACAAATTTAATTTCACGCGATTTAAACCTACATTGTAAGAGTGCAAGAATGCAAGAAAAATGAAAGAAAAATCTTGTTCTTGCACTTTTCTTGCAAACTAGTTTCTTGTCTTGTCTTGCAAAGTTTTTTGTGATTCTTGTCTTGCTCTTGTCTTGCATTTTGCGCAAGAGCAAGACAAGAACAAGAAAAATGCAAGAATCTCGTGAAACACTAGAAACGGCGACGATGAAACGGCCACGATGAAACGTCCCGTTCCACACAATTCTAGCTATTTATTTTAATTTACAAATCTTCTTTAAATTAAATAAATTCATATCATAATATCACCACAATATATACCTACTGTTAGAAATAAATTTTAAGCTTTGTATAGAAATATAAATATTTAAACTCGCAAAAATCTCAGAAAATAGTATAACAGAACTTTTCATGTGAGTTAATATAATTATGATTGCCTATAATTTTGCCGTCTTTAATAATAATATACAGGGTGATTCAAAAATGACGCATAAGCTCTTCAGTACGTTGTAGGGAATAATAATTGTAGTGTAGGAAAAATAGTAAAAAACTTCTTAGCCGCTAATTTGCTGAGAAATGAAGAAGTTAAGTTGAGAACTCAACTTTGAATAAATGTGGATTTTCAAACTTCTTATCATTTCACATAAATATTTAAGTATTTTTTTCATAGTGGGTAATCAATAAAATGCTCATAACACCTCATTATCCTGAAATATTAGCTTTCAAAATTGATATTTTTGTACCAAGTTGTTTGAAAAACATATGTGGCAACGATGTTTGAAACTTTGAATAAGCTCACTATGTAAATGAAAGGAAATAAAAGCCACTCATATACTACATAACTGCACCCGTGTTGCCAAATCTACAATTTACTTCTTCGTTGTTAACTATAAAAATGTAGCAGCTAAATTTTTTTTATGATTTTTCTACAGTTAAAATAACCGTCCCCTACAACGTACTGAAGAGCTTATGCGCCATTTTTGAATCACCCTGTATTGTTTTAGATTTTTCATTCAGAGATAACTTGGATTTGCTTTGGTCTTCGAAGTGGGCACAACTTTCATATAATTTAACTGAATCTGTTTCTTCATTTCTTGGATTATCTTGGATGTACGTAGCTTTCCAGTATTTAAAACTGTACATCTAGAACTGGAAAATAAACTTGCTGTCTAGCAGATACTATATTTTAAAAGCACTGTCCTATAGCTTCTCTATTAATTCGGATAGATGGTATGTCTTGTTTATAGTTGTTTTACAAACACAAATGGTAATTTATGTATCAAGTTGATGAAAATTGATGGTAAAGCTTTCTTAAATCATTGTTTTGCGCTAACAGCCACAACTAGTAGGTACCATGTTATACCTAATGTTTAAATTTACGCTAAGAATAATAGATATTCATGTTGTTCGAAAGTAGGGCAAAAGGTAATTTCTTCAAGAAAGTGTAAACTTACAAAACTTTTTATAAACAGCCCAAGTTTTTATTAGCAACCGTGCACCGTGTTTATAATTTCCTATGAATATAATCGTGGATTCCAAAAAGATCAATTACAAAAATGATTGATATACAGTACTGTATAAACACGTGTTTATAAATTCTGTATACTGGTAAACTTGAGTCGGTCTGGTAACGTTTAATTATTTTTTCTTCAAGCGTATCATAACATAATATCCTTATTGTTGTACAGAACTGGCTATGTAGAAGGAAGTCATTTTGTTAGTAGTCAAAAAATGAAAATAATGTTACTAGTACAATAATGTGTTTACGTATCCATGGCAACGGCAGTATTTTGCCCATAGCTCCGCCCCCAAGGTTGGTAGAAGGGAGAGCTTTGTCCTGTAGAAATGACTTTTTTGGAAATATTTATTTACAGCAACAGAATATTTTTACACTTGAAGAAAAAATAGTATATATTATTCGGAGTAGAACGTCTTATTTGTGTTTCGCTCACTTGCACAGCCTCGGCGCGAGCGCCTCGGCCGCAATATGAGCTCAACACAAAAAGAACTCTTTCTACTCCTAATAATATTATATACTATTATCAGTTCGACAATGAATTAGGTGGAGTCTAGAATGCGTTAGTATAACAAAATCAAACCAAAATTTTCTTGTTTTTTATACCTGCTATTATTGTCGTCGATAACAATATCGTTACAGAGGCTGATCTAAAAGATCTGGTTATAACTTTAGGGGGCGATTACTAGTAATTCAATTTGAAATACAAAATGTTTATATGGCAATAGGTACCTATGCCTGTGCTCGATTCGCCAAGGGTTACCATGATTATCTAAGAGCTAATTGGAATGAAATTCTTTTAAAAATCACAAAGTCAAATCAAAAGTAAGGTCAGCATGATGGGGCTTCTATTCACAATGGGCACGTCTTGTATAACAACAAGAATTCTTTGCTAATTAGGAATTTGTCGCCTAATTATATAACTTCTACAATACTATTTAGTCAACTAGCTTACCATTAAGTAACACTTCTGCTTTTCCTAAAGGAGTAGCATAATCTCCATCAGGTACTTCTTCAACGGCTGCCCTATATAATACCTTTGGTTCTAAAACTAAACAGGGATCAGGTTCTCTAATGCATGCTAAAAGTAATCCTTTGGCCTGAATTGGTCCTCTTGGTACAACAACCTAAAGAATAATTGTAGTTTTACTGGTATTAAATTAAAAAAACCTTTACCACTACCTTTATTCCGGGTGTATGGGCAAAATAAGCTTCAGGACTTTGCGAATGATATAACGCCCCATGCCCAACTGCCCCACAAGGAGCTCTTACAGTTAATTTACCACAGTTGTACTGATCACCACTTCGATATCTACATTTTGCAGCTTCATTTACAAGCTATAAGTAGAAATATTAAAATATATTATTCAAACTGTGATAAATAATCAAACCTGATCAAACGCTGGAAAAATATAATCTGCAAATTGAATTTCAGCTATAGCAGTAGAACCAACATTAGCTACACCAATCCCAAATCCAACAATTCCTTGTTCACAGAGGGGTGTGTTAAAAACTCGCTCTTTTCCATATTTCGCTTGCAAACCCATTGTACACCGAAACACTCCTCCAAAAGCCACATCTTCACCGAATATCATAGCGGTATCATCTGTTTTCAAAGCAATATCTAGGGCATTGTTAATTGCTTGAAACATATTAATCCGACTGGTGGGACCTGCAAAATTTTCGTAACCTTCATAAATACTTGATTTAAATATCAGTGAATATGTTTACGTTGGCCGGAGCAGCGTTGAATAAGGACACATAATTTGAATATGAAATTTGATAGAATATTTTTGAACCTTGGCCGCAAAATGTCACTTATAATTTTAGTTAGTGTCAATGCACAGATTAAGCAAAACCTTAATCCAAATCGGCATGAAATTGAGCTTTAGTCTAATAATCGCGTTATAAGCTGTCTGGGAAATTTTAGTTACATACAACATGTTGAGTTGTGACATTATGTTAAAACGATCTACAAAATCAATACGAGTCGTGATATTCCAATGAAATAATATTGTATTATATTATTTATAGAAATTAGGAAAAAACTTATACCTAGCTGTATAAAGGATAATTAATTTTGTTTAAGCGTGCAAGACATGAATATCTCAAGCAGTTTAAAAAATGTTGTATAAAGCTACGTATTGATTATATTAGGGGTGGTTTTTCAGTTCTGGTTTAAACCCCTGTTCAGTTAAATCAAGATTAATTGTGAACCATCAAAACATTTCGATTTTAAGTAACCAACCACTGTGAGTGAGTCGAATTCGATTTGTTTATTACGTGTTTGTTGATAGTGTCAGGGTGGATTTATTTTGATAAACAATTTTCTTTTTTTTTTAATATTATATTGGAATAATAAGTAATAAAATGGCTAGTACAAATATCTATTGCGCCATTTTATGCTAAACCTCAAAGTGAATCGCATCGTTTCTTAAACCAAATTTTTTTTTAAACATAATTCTTATTTAACTATTTTTATTATATTTTTCTTTTAATTAAATAAACAAAATAAAACATATTTATTTTAACTAATTATTGATTTCAGAAAACACTACAGTATCTTTGAATTTAGATTTTGTACCTTAATTTAAATATTAATGCCAATTATACTTGTATGCATACATAATATGTTTACGATGCGAATTCAGTGGCCGAACAAGTATCATTATTGACCGTCAATTAACTATTAGTTTATTAATAAGAATTGGTAGCACACGTGTATGCATCATTTGTTTACGAAGTGGTCGATAGTTTAGAAAAGGTAATGAAATTCGTAATTACACGAACATTGAGCAATATGAAATAACAACTCCAGTATATATTGTAGCAGTACCATTCTGAAAATATACCCGAAAATATTACAATGTAGTTTTGCCATTGTTACTAATGAGGGTTATCCTGCGCTCTCTCAAATTGTACATTTTTTGTAGTCGTAAAATATGTGGTTTAATTTTTACATATTTTTTCAAAATCGGTAAGGTTTTGAACTTAGATATTTGTCTTATTTGATCCTTCACAATTGCCTCCAGGGCATCTGAAAATATGAACGCAAACAAACGTTTCTTTGTTCATAAAAACACAGACTTTTTAGGTGTGCTAGTTAAAGAACACATTTTATTAGTAATTAAATTAATTATTCCAGGATAACCGTTGAAAATATTAAATTTTTATTTAGGAGATACCTTAGCGTATCATGTAAGAAATACATGTATATAAAGAAATATTCCAAAATCGTTACAGGAAACCTAAAATTATGTAAAAATCTAATATCTTAATTAATAAAAATAACAAATTTTTTTTAATTTTAGAAATCAAAGTCCGACAGTAGTTTATTGTATTTCAATTATAGACCTTTACTCCAAAGTCCCTAATAAAGTTTCTACAGGTCCATAAAGAGACTGACTATACAGCTCGACCAAACTTGCAAAGTTGAAAGGGGACATGTCCGGCACTGATATAGTTTTTCAAAGTACAGTCACAATAAAAACATTTAGGCGCCAAATTTAAATACTTGTAAATACTTTTCAATTATTATTATTACAAGCTTATTATACCTTCCAAATGATATTTCTGGCTTCAGAATGAATTATCTTCCTCGATCATTCATATTTAACAAACTTTAAACGGTCAAAACAACCTTACATACACTAAAATTATTAAAATTTCAAACGTCAATATTGAATTTTTCCAGTGTATGTACTTTTGAGTAGGATTGTTTTGCTATTGGTTAACGTGTTGAAGCGCTTTGTCTGTCAAAATTTAGTTGACATATTTTTTGGTGTATTTGTAACCTTACCCGAGCTTTACCTGATATAATTTGAGGTTTCGATAATTGACCAATAGAAAGAGTATCTTAAAGAGCTTTAAAACACTACAACGGCTTGGGCCGGACTGAGTAGAATTTGTATTACAGAAAAAATGTCTAGATTGCTTTGGATCATCATAATAATTTTAACATTTGCATTTAGCAGAGTTGAGTTGAGTTGAGTTTAGCGGTTTAAGAATTTTAAGAAAAAAATACGACGCTTTGAGTAATTTAGAGCTAGGATAGTTAGGCAAATGCCTTTTTTTTAATAAATAGGAAGATTAAAGGCAGACCCAATTAAAAATCCGTTTTAGAGTACGCGCAATTCAAAAATGCAAATTTTATTTTGCCTTTTTTGGGTCTCTTTTACGATTTTGCCTTTTTAGGGGCATTTCCTATTTATTCTGCCTTTTTCTGCCCTTTATGGTATACAAATTGAAATTTTTAAAAATTTAATTTATTTTTTTGTTTATTTTATTAAAAAAAAATTTATTTTTGAATAAATTGGTGAAAAAATTTGTAAAAAAATGTACCGGTTTTAAATGTCTGAAATATATTGTAGAAAACATTATAGAATAATGGCAAAAAAGAAATAAATGCAATGTGTGCAGGATCTACATTACTATACACTGTATAATATCATATTATTTCTAAGAACCATTACTATATGTAACTTTTTTAATTACAGTAAAGTATGTATCATTTCATTTCAAAGAAACTAGATTTCATTGTTTACAAATCAATGAGTGCATAACATCGAAAATTACACCAGGTCAAAACTGACCCATTTCCGCCGTGTACGTTACTAATTTATTTCCGCCGGGCGAGGGTTAAGGGTAAAAAATTTCTTACAATGTTTATTGTTTTGGGAAAAAACTTTATGACTGGGTATTGCCAGAGAAAATTTGATATTCTACTCATTTCTCTAAACCACTGAACCGGCCAGTTTGTGACAAATTTCTGATGTGTTAAGATCGAGAAGTGGTTTTTGCCTTTATTTTTTTGTTTTTGCCTTTTTTACACTATTTTTCCTATTTTAGGGCTTTTTCTGCTTCTTTTTTTTGCCTTTTTGCCTGCCTTTTTAAAGGTTTTATTTTGCCTAACTATCCTAGCTCTAAGTATTATAATTTATTAACGATAAAAGGTAGAAATAATTACATCTGAAATATTCTTATAATTATAACCCACGTTATTGTGGTAACTTGTATGTTTTTCTATTTTTAGTAGAAATTCCAAATAAATATATTCTATACAACATTTTAAAACCCTGCTCTGTTATTTTATTTGCTCTAAAGTAGTCTAAACCCTTTATCTCGTTTAGATATGCGATTACAAAGTAAGCTTCAAGGGAAGTTGGCCGATTATCGTGACTTCAACTATTTCTACACCGCCTATCTGACAACTTTAAAACTCCGATAATTCCCAGTAGCTATACTATAAAAAATATCCTTAGTATAAAATAGAAAACAGGTTCTTTACTAATTAGAAATTTAAACAAGCGGATAGCCCTCACATTTGTGCTACAAACAGCTGAATACACAAGTCCACTGGGTTTTTGTGAAAAATAATTCTCAAACTGCAACTAACCTAAAGCTCGAGGGGCGCCCAACTAGTCTTTGCAAAAAGTCTTTGCTTTAGGTTAGTTGCAATTTGAGAATTAATTTTTACAAAAACCCAGTGGACTTGTGTATTCAGCTGTTTGTAGCACAAATGTGAGGGCTATCCGCTTGTAAATTTAAGCATAAACTCAAGTTAAATAGTACTATTTTAATACGCGAATCTACAAAAAAATTTCTTTTAAATGAGTTTCAAAATAATTTTGAATATGAGTAGGTACCTAGGTACTCCAATGCTCGACTTCAGTAAAAATATTTAAACAATTATATTCTTACCATCGACAGGTGGTTTGGTAGTAGGTACATAATTAAAAAAATTGCGTTTAGACACAGCCGGGTAAAAAAATTGTAGTTCTTTTTGTAATACACTGCCCTGTAAACACTTTAAACAAAGTTTATTTAAAGCCATTGCCAGTTTTAATGTAAAATCCTATCTGGAACGTACGGTTATACTAGCACATTTCAGATGCCACCGATTTGAAATCGACCTTGTAGACCTCGAATAGTTCGTCAACATGTGTTGCATAATTTTATTTTATATCAAATCGAGTTCAAGAAATAAACTTAATAATTATTAAGCGATGTGATGGTTTGTTTAATGGAAAAATACCATTTAACATGTATTTAATAATTTGTATTCTAATTTATGGAAAATGGTAAATAGTTTAATTGGGTCAGTACCATTTCTTTAATTATTATGAACTATAGTTTCGTATTTCGTCAGAAGATAAACATATTATAATGTATGCTAGAGATAATACAAATCTCTTAACAAATACATTTTTATCACTATGTTGTAATACGTATTTTTCGTGTATCTAAAATAAATCACACAGTTTCCTTGTGTAGTATGATAAGGATACAGCTATAAATAGCCTACCAATCAATAACAATCATATTGTAAATTAGATTGCTTCCAGAGAGTGAATGCTGCAATTAGGGAAGATACCAGCTGCTATTTCGTTGAGAGAAAAAGAATTACGTAGGTACTAATAATAATATAGTATAATGTAGTACCTACTAATTAGAATTACAATACAATATTAAATTTATAACTGTAACTGATTTGGTTTTTAGGATTCAGTGTGAAATTTTATAGGGAAATCACAAATCACTGATGTAGCTAGCGCACTTTTCCTAACACCTTTAATTTTCTAGATCCGTTAGTCAACCTGTAGTACCTATAAGAAAAAAAAATAAGTTGACTATTTTATATATTGTATCTTGAAAACTAAACGCCTTAAGAATAATTTGACTATATCAGTAAATTCCATACAAAATATCCTTCATTAAGGCCATTAAGGGCTAGTTTTTCAGTTCTGGTTTAAACCTCAGTTCAGCTAAACCAAGATTAATTGCAATGGATGCAATATTCTTATAAGAATTGTATCCAAGGTAATTAATCAATTAATCTTCGTTTAGCTGAACCGGGTTTAAACCAGAATTGAAAATCAGGTCGTAAATTGCAAAATTTAAATCAGTTTCAGTTACAAACAATAAAGAACCTGTAGATAAAAAAGAAAACAGTAAATTTAAATTGTTTGATGTTATCTAGTTTATTTTGTTTCCCAAAAATAAACAATTTTTGTTTAATTTAACCAATCTTCTATCTTTTATACTTTCCAAGACCAATAACGGTCTGAATTTATACCCTGTATAGTAACAGCATAATAAGGAACTAAAAATAAAATAGTGCAGTGTAAACATTATTTAGTCATTACGCTATTAGTGTTAAATGCACTAGCACTATAAATGTTCATAAGCATTTAAAACCACAAATCATGGGGGTCAGCAGGTCATCTTACTTATTATTCACACAAAATGAACGACTAAAGCTGTCCTACACAGACAATAGCCCGAAAGTCAACGATCCGAAAAGTTAACATATCGATTAGCTACACAAAATATCAACAATACGAGTATCTATCAGGTGTAGGAAAAGCGCAACATTCCCGGACGACTGAAAACTGCTGGTCGAGGTGGCGGTCGTTACCTCGTTACCAGCGACCACAGAAATCAGTTAATGTGCTTTTCCTAGGAGTTGCACATACTACTTTCTGTCGAAAAAGAAATCGTATTTTTAATCACCCCTGCAGAATAAAATAAATAGAATAAGAATAAAATGGAAACTGTACGGGAATAATATTAATATTCCCGATCTAGCTCGAGGATGTTATTCTCGTGCAGTTATCTCTTGTTGCCTAGTAACTATGCTAGTAATAAGTAACTAGATCTACTGGAATCTGGAATATTGAAGTTTTCTTTAAAAAAATGGTCAGAAATGTCTAATTTTTCTAACGATCGGTGGAAATTTATTTTAACAAAATTTTCTCTTCTTGAAGATTTCAACGATTTCTAGGAAGTTTATGAAAATTTCCAATAATAACCTTTCATGATAAATTAGCTACGAGATATCGACTTGGATACCTACTGGTTTCTTTCGAACCATCGTTCGTGTGCCGAGAATTTCCAATTGTGATGCCCTCGACCTTGTGAATGGAAGGGAAACGCCCAAGAATATTTTTGTATTTGGGTTTCATTATCTTAGCAGTTTAAGACTTAGAACCTATTTCCCTGAAGCTCTTCCGCGAATTATTGTACTATAGACCCTGTATAACTAGGTGTAAGTATGCAAGTTGTCATATTTAATAATTTTAAAATGCGAATAATGCGAAGTAAATCTGACTAGATAAAATATGAGCAAACCCCTTTTTTCGAATATAATTAACTTTAGTAATTATTCCCTTGTTTATAAACATAATTCCATGTAAAGAAGAGAAAGTACAGTAAATGTTGTGTCACACTTACGTAATAGAACAATACCATGTGAATGAGAAGAAATCAAATTTAGTAGACAATATCTAATTAAAGTAAAACCTGAAACAAATCAGTTCAAATTTCTAAACAGTAGAAATTTCCTCGTACTACAGAATGTAGAGTCTCGAATCTTGATTATGCTGTTGCATTACTTTGATTAAATTTACTTTTAATTTGATTTAGAATCGATGTTCTCCCTCATAAGCTATAACACTTTGATTAGACGACTGTATGTTTACGAACGCCTTTCACAAAAATTTGAAAATGGATTCAGTTTCAAGGACTGCAAAATCTTGATTTTATTTAAGAAAATAAGAGATTTATTTTGTCAGTATTTATCGTTAGCAACTTATTTAATATTTATAAATTTTACACTTCATAACGAACAATTAGAATTTAAACATTCTACCATCTGATTTGATTCAGAAAAAAATAAGAGGCTCCTTATTCTTCTTTTATTACTTGTAAAACTTAAAAGCGTTTTCTATCTGCCTCCGCACCTAATATGGTAGCTAATCTTCTGCATTTTGCGATGTTTGGCTATAAGTTTTTTTAATGGTGTCTTGCCATTTGCGCCGTAGCCACTTGCGCCGACTCATTAAATCTTGCCATTTGCGCCGCTTAAATGTTTGTTTCAAGTAAAAGTTGCCATTTGCGCCGAATGCAATATCAGTATCTTAAGGCAAACCATTAGGGCTGGACCAATATTACTCCAAACTCACACCTTTCAACCTCTAAATAAATAATGATTGAGTAAATTTTTTTGTGTGCAATTTTACAATCTTACAAACAATTGCCTGGCAGTGATATTTTATTACACGAATCATTTGAAAGAGATAGAAAAAAGTTAAAAAAATTTGAAAATTTAAAAACAAACAGCAATAGTAATCATCAATAGCAATCATTTGATAGAGTTGATACAGGCTACTTACTACTTAATACTTCCATCGTTATTGATGATGAGAAAGTGCATTTCGATGTAATAAGTTTTTATGTTGACAAAATAGCAAATTGAGGCATTAATGGTAGTGCTGCCGCGAGACGAGACGAGACGAGAAATAACATGACTCTCGTCTCGTCTCGAAATGTCGAGACGAGAAATTGAGTCCCTCTCGTCTCGCGGTATCAGCTTCTCGTCTCGTCTCGTTTCTCGCGCGAGAGTCTCGAAATTTCTCGCGCTCTCGAAGTGTTATCGATGACAGTTTGTAGTGTTTTGTTAATTACGAATTCAAGAAAAAATGAAATTATTCGTATTTGCAAAATTTTTGAGATCACTCTGTAATGCAAAAATGTAAAATAATCAGTAGCGTGTAACTCGTGTAAGTAAAAAACTCAAACAAGTGGAAGTGAAATTATTGCCAAACCACAGAGTATAATATTATAGTTACTTCATTTTACTGCTTTATTAAAACAAATAAAGATACTTTGCCAGATGGTAAGGTAAAAAAGCATTTAGGATCGCAGACCTTTGCGAGAATTAAAAACAAATTGCCGAAACTACAAATTATTTAATGATAGCAGCTATTTTTTTAACGTTAAGTTTTTCATATGCCACAATAATGGCTTTACCGTACATCCTTAAAATGGCGAGAGTCTCGCGAGAATTTCTCGTCTCGTCTCGTTTCTCGTCACCCCATTTCTCGTCTCGTCTCGAAAAAGCGAGACGAGAAATGAAGACACTCTCGTCTCGAAAATTCGAGACGAGACGAGAAATTTCTCGTTCTCGGCGGCAGCACTAATTAATGGTTTGCTTTCATAGTAAGTTACTACACTTTGTTAGTCCAGATACTTAATGACTGTTTATTATTACATTGCAGTGGGATTAAGATACTTCGGCGCAAATGGCTATCTTTACCTAAAGATTTAATTTAAGCGGCGCAAATGGCAAGATTTAATGAGTCGGCGCAAGTGGCAACGGCGCAACTGGCTAGTAATCTTTTTAATATCAACAAATAAAGGTTCTCTTTATTTCTGCAAATTAAAATGAGCTGTGTATAATATTATTAATTCTATTGTGCAGAAAAATTTAAATTTATAAGAAAGTCCTAACGATCATATATTATGACATAGACCACTAAGATATATTCTCTGCCAAAGGTGAAAGTTACGTCTTGTCAGTTATAAATTAATCTTCTGCAGTTTTATATTATTGTTGAACTTTCTATCTGTAAAACGTACCCGGTTTAGCTTTTGCGTTTTCAATTTCACCTCATAGGTGATTTAAGTAAGTCCTGTTGCATTTTAAAGAACCAAGTTTGTTACATGTACGAATTTATACATATATGATTTCTCATATTAACTTCGGGATTTGCTAATGTAGTGTGCAAGTATTATTATACAGCTGTGTAGTACAAGTGCTCTCCATATCAATCTAGAATTTCGATTGAAAACTAAGTGTAAAGTGTAATAATTATTAAAGTTGAATATGTTGTTCCTGTTTGAAAGTGTTCTAGCAAATTATACAGCGATATGTGTTACATGTTTCTGTTTCATCCTATGCTACTTTAAATATGCTTATACATACTGGATGCGCAAGGGAGTTCCACAGCTTCCGCCTTCATTTCCATTTGGAAATATGGGAAAGGTAATTATGCGGAAGCAAAATATGGGAGACAAAATAAAAGAAATTTACGATATTATGAAACCACAAGGGTGTAAGTATGTCGGATTATATTTTTTCAGTCGCAAGGCTTTTTTGGCTACTAGCCCAGAGCTTGTTAAAAACATATTAACCAGAGACTTCAAACATTTTCATGATCGTGGAATATATTACGACGAAGTCAATGATCCTCTTAGTGCTCACCTATTTTCCTTGAGTGGTTTGAAATGGAAAAACTTGAGAGCAAAGTTTACCCCAACTTTTACATCGGGGAAATTAAAATACATGTTCCAGACTCTTTCAGATTGTGGGGGTCAAATGATTACCATTTTGTCAAATATGGCAGATAAAGGTGAAGAAGTGGAGATTAAAGATATAATGGCACGATTCACAACTGATGTGATAGGATCTTGCGCTTTTGGATTAGAATGCAACACTATGAAAAATCCGCAAACGGAATTTCGACAAATGGGAAGGAGGGCATTCACACAAACATGGGGAGATCTTCTCAAAGTTACACTAATACGAAGTTTTCCACGGTTAGCGAGAATGGGTGGTTTAGGTATTTTCTCTTCATCTGTAACCAGTTTCTTCAAAGGCGTTGTTAAAGAAACGATAGAATATCGAGAAAATAATAATGTAACCAGAAAAGATTTCTTGCAGTTATTGATACAACTAAAGCAAAATGGTCAAGTGGATGATGACGTTCCGTTAAAGAAAGATCCGATAGAATCCGCCCCAGAAGGCACTACTTTAACATTGAATGAGGCCGCGGCACAAGCATTTATTTTCTTTTTGGCTGGATTTGAAACAACCGCGACAACTATGAGCTTTGCCTTATTCGAAATGTCTTTGAATATAAATATTCAAGAAAAAGCTCGTTCCGAAATTAGAAAAGTTTTAAGCAGACATGATGAAAAACTAACATATGAAGCAATTATGGAGATGCATTATCTTGATACAGTTGTTTCGGGTAAAATCCTAAAAAATATTCTAAAAGTTAATATAAAGCATCCATTGTTTTAGAAACGCTTCGGAAATATCCACCAGCTCCAGTATATTTACGAAAGTGTACAGAAGATTACTGTATTCCAGACACGGATATTATAATAGAAAAAGGGTTGTCCGTGTTAATTCCTGCTATTGCACTTCAGAGAGATCCTGATTACTTCCCTGATCCAGAATTGTTCGATCCTGAACGTTTCAACGACGATAATAAATCAAAAATTCAAGACTATACCTATATTCCATTTGGGGAAGGGCCAAGAATATGTATTGGTAAGTAAAATTAAAAATATGCACTGATTTAAGCAAAACCAAATATTTAACAAAAAAATTGATTTATCTTTTAAAATTTTGCTACATGTTTTAAGGTATACACAGTAGTACTGCGTGATTGGTGTCTATAAAGCAATGAACTTCCCCTAACTTTTTAAACACGCAAGTAAAATAGTACAAAATGTAATTTCTAAAAAACAGCAATAATAAAATGACGGACGATCTAACTGTATTAGGCCACTACCACAAAAGCTTTAAAAAGCTATGGTATCTATTTTATAGTTTTTTACTTAATTTCGAAGTTCATTGTATCCCATTTCCAAATATATTAAAATATTGAATGGCGTACACTATACTACTGACTAAATAAATGAAAAAATCTCAGTTATCTTATTAGATGCCGAAACGCGCTGTTACACAGCTACAGTCATCGAAAAGGGCGCATGAGAGTTAATTTATAATTAATATCTCAAATACCTACCCTACACTATAAAATAATTCTTGACAGATACATTTTTCCGACTAATCACTGACGCTAGTTTGAAACACGCGCATCACTTATTGGTCGAAAGGGTTTCGATTACATTAATAGCTGAAAAAAGTTAATAGGAGGTGGAAAGACCGGGCCTAAACAATATTTGCTTTCGGAAAAATTTCCCAGAAAAAGTTAGACAAAACTTAAGTTTTAAGGAATAGATAATAAAAAATTAGAAAAAACAATAATAAAATGTTGGCAGAAATAATGATACTAACTGTGGGCAAAAACAACAAAAAACTAGATACATTTAGGTTAGTAAGAAAGTGGGTAAAAAAATTGAAGAGTGTAAGAAGAAAGATTTTTAGTGTGTACAGTTACAGTCAAGTGTAATACCTTATTATAAGCAATGCGTGGACTTAAAGGGGTTTTATAGAATTTATTACTGGGTAGGAACATCATTTCTTACAATTATACCTACCCACTTTGGCACTTTCGCTAGTTAGACTAGGTACTCTGAAATAATATTGAATTTCGCCTACCGCTGGCGCTGGGCTGGTTACGTTATAGGTATGTATAAAACATTAGGGTTTCAAGAAACTTGGGGCTTTAAGTCCCTGTTTTTGTTTTATTAAAATACCTGGATACGATTTATAATAATAGGCGTTTTCTATTCGGGAAATACAGAAAAGTGAAATTCATATAAACCACTTTCAACGGTATTAAAACTTTCTACTACACACTATAATTCAAATTTATGGTGTTAGAAAAGGATCGCATGTGCTTCCACCAGCTCACACGCATTGATATAGCACTGTAGAAATAGATACTAAATGTAAATGTTAATGGAACATTAAAATACTACTTATGATTGATTGACGGTAAATATTGTCATTTGCGCCGAATACAACATAAGTAAGTATCTTAATTCTTCGTACTGCAATGTAATAAACAATCATTAAACAGGATCTATAACTTAATTTGAGAGCAAATCATTACTGCCTCAATTTCTTATTTTGTCAAGATAAAAAAAATAGTTTCTGTATTTATTATGTCCTTTTAGTAAATGGTTAAAAAAATTTGTTAATTGAGTGCTTTTTCCGTGTCAATTTTTTAATCTTAGGGTAGTTTATTCCAATACTGGATAATGCTCTTGGGGGCTCAGCAGCAGAACACCATTAGACTTCCTCATCTCTAAAAAAAATATTGGGTCAATTTGTCTAATCTTTAAGGCCATTTCAGGTTGCTCAATCTCTTTTAGGTCAAAAAGGTATACTTGTTTCATATAGATAAAATGAACCGAATATTCGAATATACTGCACTAAATAGTTTCAAACAATATGCCACTGATCCAAACATTATCAAAATCCATCGTTCAATAAAAAAAATTATAGCGAGAAAAAGAATTAACATTTAACTTCAAGAGCAAATATCTGGAAACCTATTGAGAATTCGACCAGAGTTTATTAGAGTTTTTGATCCGTACTAACACCCTTAACGCTTATAAAGAGTTTTTTTTTAACATCCTGTATAGATAAAAAAACATCCTATAGGTAGGTAGAGGTACTACTCTCCGATCAGAATCAGAAACTAATAATTTAACAAACATATAATGCAACAAATAATAAAATTTAAATGCCATCATTATATTAACAAATATAAAAACTGTAAATCATACAAAGAACACGAAAAATAGTTGCTTGTGGCTGTCTGTAGGCTTCGCACATAATCACCTAGTGCTAACTTAATTATCCACTTTAAGGTAGGTACTTAAAAAATGGAGTGTAGGTACACGAATTTTAATTATATTTTTTGAAATTCTATTGATGATTGTTTACATTGAGTGCGTTAACGTCATCCATCCATGCTGCCGGCGGCTATGATCAAAGGTCTCAAATCTGGTGATCTTGTCGGACCTTGCAACGCATATACAGGGTGTTAATACTAAGTCGTTACACCCAAAAATGGCAGTTATAACTCATTAAAACAAAAAACCTTTTTTAGTTCCAATTTTTGATTTGGGGCTCCTATTCGTAGTTATTGAATTTCTTTTGCTTTTTTTAACAATTGTAATAACTCCCTCATTTTAAGGAATATTTCAAAAAACGAAAGGTTTTCAAAGTGAGCTTACGGTTCTCTACCACATTTGTATTTACAGTTATTTTATATTTTTTAAATACAGTCGGACCTCCATATAACGAACTTCTATTTAACGAAATTCTCTATTTAACGAATTTTTTGCGGCACCTTGAACTTGGAAGCAAAAACCATCCAAAATTACCTCCATATAGCGAAGTGAAATTTCTATTTAACGAATTTGTTTCATGTATATCTTAAAGAAAATGTTCAAAAATCCCAAGAGAAACTCGGGAATGCCATTAGCAAAAGTGAATCCCTGGGCATATGTAAATTGGGCCACGACTACCTGTCCTGCATAATGGGGTTGTTAATCCTACATGTATTTTGGGCCATCAGCCATATGTAAACTGGGCCACGTAGATTCGGATGTCGTTAGCTAGGTGGAGCCGGTCGAAAATTCATAACAGACGTCTTAAATGACTTATACAACCCATCATACTTTTCTAGTTCAAATAAACTTGCAACAAGTGCTCAAAACGTAGAGACACTTCACAGGGTACTAGAAAACCCCTGAGGCCATCCGTAATGGCGTACTACCCATTGTTGACCATCTGTTGACCATTCATTACAGCTGACGAAGCCCTTGCCAGGTAGAAATATGAAGACAATTTTATTGATATATAAAAAAAATTATTTTGCCTTAAATATCGAAAATAGGTTAAACCCAGCTTTCACCGTTATTAATTTTTTTGCGCTACTGTGCTCTCTTTCATTGTTTACCGCGGCTGTTTCCAAGACAGTCAGTGGCGCACCGTCACTCAGAGATGCCCGTGTGCAGAAGCCACTTTGTTGCCCCTCTTTTGTTAAAATTAAAGATTGTTACAGAAAAACTCAATTCTATTAAACACATTAAATTTAATATTTGAAACTACACAAATGAAACTCTTCTAGTTTTAACTTCGGAATTTTTTTTATAATTTCGTGAAGGTGTACTTGATCAACAATATTTTTTTCTATAGAAATGAATGCTAAATTAACCAATCTTTCCTGAGACATGGAAGTCCTTAGATAGTTTTTGATTAATTTTAATTTGGAAAACTATCTTTCACCTGACGCTACTGTACTGGCATGGTTAACATTCTGAAAGCTATAACGGTATTGGGAAATGCACTATCTATACCATTCTCGAACATGTGCGATAATACATCTGAACCAGTCATATACATACCAGGCTTGACAATATGTTTTAAAACGTCTAATTCTGAAAACAATTCAAGGGCCAAAGTAACTTTTTCATTTCGAATACTATCTGTTAATTTCGATTATAATTGCTTACATTTATCTAGAATAGTATCATCTTCCACGTTTCTTAAACTACATATATCATACATGAAATTGAAGGTGGTGGTATGTTCCCTCAGTAGGTCATATCTATTTTGTAGTGATGATAGGGCCGTATCTATTATTTATAATACAACAGTGCGCGCATAATGTTTGAATAATAGAAATAATTCTTTTCCCGGCAAATTTAAAGAAAAACGGTTTGACACGTCAAATTGATTTATTTTAAAAGAAATATTTTGAGATCATTTTCATTTTTGTACTGTTTTCCGGTTTCAAGCAGTGACGTCATCGATATTTTTTTAAATGGCCACCCCCTATTGTTTTGGCAGATTTGGATAGATAATGAAATTCTGAATTCAAAAATATCAACATTTATGGCATTCAGACTGATTGTTTCAGAGATATTAATTTTTGAATGTAATCAAATGAGTGATTTCTAAAATAAGTAGGTACCTATTGCATTTCAGCAATTATCTAAACTAGCCGCAGTATTTAGCTGATTCTCATTAATTACTGCTGAGTTTGCTTGAGTAACATTTTGCACGTTCCATGTAAATTGAAACTACAAACCACAATTTTTGGTAACTTATAGCTACTATAGGTATCAATTACAAAAACAAATCAAAAATATTTTCAACAAAATATAAAAGGCCTTAATAAAAAGCATTAGGCGGTTAGACGAGCCTTCGGAGGGTGCCCCTCATGTGGTGTTGCCCGTGTGCGTTGCACACGTCGCACAATAGGACGAAGCGGCCCTGAAGACAGTAAGTTATGTTTACTAGTTGCTAAGGATAAAGTCGTCGGTAAAATACTTTGGGGTTCTAGAACGGTAAGTAAATTTACTCAAAACGAATGTGCCATGTAATTTGATAAATTAATGTCAGTCACAAATGTCAGTTTAGTTAAATAAAATGAATGCAATTTCCAATGTTAGTTAAAACCACGGTAAAACAAATCCTGAAGCTTTTAATTTCTCATTTCTTGTAACAAAGTACGCCAGCAAAGATTTTTCATCAATATTTGTACTTTTCTTGGTACACCAATTTTTAAAATGATTGTAGGTACCTTCGTAGCGTCTCTCTAGACTTATCAGGAATGAGAACCGAACACCCCATATTCCAAGCTTCTTCTATTTCGTTCTCGGAATCATTTTCATTAATTTTTAGCACGGAACTCCAAATAATTTTCACAAAAAACTGCAATGGCGGTAACTGTTTACAGATTGCTATAGAAACGCAATATATCAATCAACAATACGGCAACGTGATGCGGAGACTGACAATTATCGCATTTGAATCTGTATTAATTAGTAATTTATTAAAAATTCTTTTTACCGGATTCAGTAGCGCAAAAAACGTCATAAGCATCACGAACGTTAAGGACTACCGATCTCAGACAATAATTGGAGTCGTCGCTGCGCTCCTCCTCCAAACTATTGTCTTCGATCGGTAAAATGTCCTTACCGTTCTTAATACTTAATATACTATTTTTCAAATCTGTTTTGGCACATATGATCACTATTATTTCTGTATTTACAACATGAATAAATAATGTTTATTTTTTGTAAATTATAACACAACACGTAGGTTTACATAATTTATTATACATACAAATAAAACAGTTCGAACCTTCGAACGAGGTTTCACAAATTATCAAATACAAAATAAAAAAGTAAAGGGGTACCTGTAACAAATAAAACAGTTAGAACCTTCAAATGAGGTTTTACAAATTATAAAGTACAAAATAAAAAAGTAAAGAGGTATCTGTAACAAATAAAACAGTTCGAACCTTCAAATTATAAAATACAAAATAAAAATGTAAAGAATAATATTTAAATGATTTATATATTAAATGCTTGATTCTATTATTTTAACACTGCGGGAAGCAGCTGGCCCCAGTCAACCCGTCGGAGGTCAGTTGCTTATCAGTGTTTTTTAAAAAGATATTTATTCCAAAATCTTCAGTAAAGGAGAATCTAAGAGTTCAATTTGCTCATTCATTTGCGTTTGTTTTTTGCCTTTTTTTCTTGCGCTTCAATAATATTCTGCGAATCTCGAATTTTCATGCCCCGTAGTACGCGTGGATCAACTAACTCTGGTAGCATACAATCATAAAAAAAATCTTTCAATTTAGGAACCATCCACCGTCAATTATCACTGTAAGAAACGGAATTCCGTTTTCAACTTCTCCTGCTTCGATTGCTTGTTGGCTTTCTTCTTTTCCTTCTTCTAACATATGTCTTTGAAGAACTTCTTCCCAATTGTCCCCTACCATTTTTTCAATTTTTCTAAAATATTTATTACTCATGATAGGAATATTCATATTGTTGAAAAATTCTTCTGATTGAGAGTACCCAATTCCAATAGCATTGACTCCCCATACAAACATTTTATTGACGTCCACGATTGCCTCTGGTGGATGAGAATAGATCTTCGTGGTGTTCTCACAAGTTTTACAAAAATAATGAAAACACGAAACCATACCGATCCTACGCTCATTTTTGTATTCCATTTTCCCCATGGTACATCTTACATTGTGCTAATTGTCTACACTGTTCGGAAAAATACGCTATGTTTACAACACGATCGCCCGATTGTTTTTCGCTTGCTGACAGAGGAGAGGCAGGTTCTATATCCAGAGGTGGTAAATCCTCGTCTTCGTTTGGTAAACTTAAGTTTAATTAGAAAATTTTAGATTAGGTATAAGCATCAAAATTAAAAGCGAACATGACATGTGACAATTGTACAGAATATTTAACTTTTATTAGGATTTTTATTCCTTGGACTTTTCTTGTATGGATAATTAATTTCTCAAAGAAAGGTTACATAATAATTTCTTCACTTACCTATTATAATAGTTGACATGACAATTTTCTTCAACCAATTCATCAGATAAACAGAGCCGAAGCGCCTTTTCGCGTTTGTCACGTAGTCTTTTTATGACGGACAACTTTCCGCGCTTTTTTTTTCTAAGGTACACTCTGTCCATATCCGTAAGATAAGTAAATAAAATTATTATTTATAAAACTATATTTATTTTAATTAACGCCAATAAATCCCTATAAATTAAATACTAAGCACACGTTTAAAAAGTTAAATACCCACAATTCACTCTTGCGACCACGTGCCTAATACTATTTAAAAACAATAAAAATCGCAATTAAAATAGATTAGAATATGAATTATTTATTTTAATTAACACCGATCAATCCATATAAATAAAAAACAAAGCTCTTACGTTTAAAAAAATACCCGCAATTCACTTTCGTGCCAAAAACCGCTATTAAAAAATTGTTACAACACGAATTATTTATAAATGAATGCCTACAACAGTCAAAAGAACGCACGCCCAAAAACCACTACACAAACTAACTCAAAATTTCTTAAACGCTTTTTCCAATTCAAATTATTTAAATAAAAAGAATCGTCAAATCAGTTTATGAACAAGTTCGCTAGTGCAATGCTTGCTGTTCATTCACAGATGATTTTCCTTCTAGGCTTAAAAATTTAAAGTAGTAGTAAAATAGGCTTTCCAAGAATTACGGTTATCAGAGGTACAGGAGAGGGCCGTTTATTACTCCAAGGGTTTTACCAAAAACTACCTAGAATAAGCAAAAAGCGTCAATGCGCTATCTTCGTTTATCTATAGCTGTTCTTGTCTTTACAATTTACTTGGAACGAAATAAATTATTCAAGACCAACTTTTGTTGTTGTTTTTTGGAATTAAAGCATATTTGTTTGAATCATTATTATTGTAACTGCCCATTGCACGGTATGACAAAGTTTGAAGACAATAGAAGAAAAACTGTGAAAGTTACAGCAGCTTTTATTCGGGGATATTAATAAATGATTATAAAAACGCCAATAAAAAGATAACGAGTACTAGGACAGCCCCTGTACTTCGTTATGCCCTCGGCCTTATATCAGGGATTATTATATGTGTCAAAACAGATTTCAAAAAAAATTATTAATAACGGTAAAAGTTGGTTTTAAGCTATTTTCGTTATCTAGGGCAAAAAAATTTTTTTTTTAATATCAATTGTTTATTAGTATAAATCTGCATATTTCTACATGTCAAGAGCTTCTCCAGCTGTAATGAGCTCAATAAAAACTTAATTTTCGCGAAATCATTTCGACCGGCTCCAACCACCTTAACGTGAGTATCTTAAAGTAAATTACCTGTAAGCAAGACCCAGAGAAACAACACTATAAGTTCAAGAAACGTACCTATATAAGTACCTATATTTTTAAACAGGTCAAATGTCCATGAAATAGTTTACAACAATAAAAAGTTGAATGAAATTAAGTGTAGGTACAATACCTACTATAATATACCGAGTGTTAAAACCACTAAACTTGGCCGTAGGACCTATACAGTATGCATGTTTCAAAAATAACACAAGAGTTGCCTTGAAATATTTTTGTTTACCTTATATCATATTGACGGCTTCATTTTTGAGTGATAAATACTAAACCTGGCCATAGTCTTTGCAAAATTTATGTCGCCTACTTCATTAATTCCTACTAAACAGCACATACATTTAATATAAGAGATCTGTACCTTCGAAGAACATATCAAATCCAAATTGCTTTTTTGCGCCACTGTGCTCTATTTCATTGTTTACCGCGGCTGTTTCCAAGACAGTAAGTTATGTTTACTAGTTGCTAAGGATAAAGTCGTCGGTAAAATACTTTGGGGTTCTAGAACGGTAAGTAAATTTACTCAAAACGAATGTGCCATGTAATTTGATAAATTAATGTCAGTCACAAATGTCAGTTTAGTTAAATAAAATGAATGCAATTTCCAATGTTAGTTAAAACAAATCCTGGAGCTTTTAATTTCTCATTTCTTGTAACAAAGTACGCCAGCAAGGATTTTTCATCAATATTTGTACTTTTCTTGGTACACCAATTTGTAAAATGATTGTAGGTAGGTACCTTCGTAGCGTCTCTCTAGACTTATCAGGAATGAGAACCGAACACCCCACATTCCAAGCTTCTTCTATTTCGTTTTCGGAATCATTTTCATTAATTTTTAGCACGGAACTCCAAATAATTTTCACAAAAAACTGCAATGGCGGTAACTGTTTACAGATTGCTATAGAAACGCAATATATCAATCGACAATACGGCAACGTGATGCGGAGACTGACAATTATCGCATTTGAATCTGTATTAATTATTAATTTATTTAAAATTCTTTTTACCGGATTCAGTAGCGCAAAAAACGTCATAAGCATCACGAACGTTAAGGACTACCGATCTCAGACAATAATTGGAGTCGTCGCTGCGCTCCTCCTCCAAACTATTGTCTTCGATCGGTAAAATGTCCTTACCGTTCTTAATACTTAATATACTATTTTATCATTCGCTAACTGACCATTTTATAACGAAATTTCATTAAAAAAATAAGCTGTCAACATGACATTAAACAAAAATATTTCAAGGCAACTCATATATTTTTTTGAAACATGCAGACTGCATAGGTCATATGGCCAGGTTTGGTGGTTATACAGTGAAGTCCATTTATTATGCAATATAGGCATGTTGCAAGTTAATTGGTGTACGCACTTTACCATTGGAATATAGGCAACCCATTATACACTGCTAACCACTCTTGCCCCTGCCTACTGATGAATTTAAATTTTCAATTGTCAGGAATGTATTATTATTATTGTTTTGTTACCTATTAAATTTTTTTAACTAAAGAACATGTTTTATTTTGAGGTTAAACTTTCATGTGTTGCTGATTTCGGTTAGATCATAAAGTCTGTTTTTTTTTAAAGATCCACCAACCTTGCAATTTCTCTCGAAAGTATGTTTGGCAACGCTGCTCGTTAAATTTTTTAGTAATTTTTAAAGTAGGGTTAGGACTAATAAATTTAATGGTTAATTTTGACAAGTGCTTTTCACAAGAAGTATTTTCATATATTTTGTTAAATATTGTTGATTTATGTGGATATATGCTGAGTTTATGTAAATTCGCTCGATTTAATAAGAAGTATTATAGTTTTATAATAATAAATATATAATTAAGTCGAGGTAAGAATAGAAAAAAATGTATCATCATATGAGAGATATGGTTCAAAATTGAATCTGTATCCGAATCTTCACCTTGATATATTACGATTGGCGGTATATTTTGAACATAAAGTTGTCCATTTGTCCTAAATTATTTATCAGCTGCCATAATTGAACTTTTGGAAAATGGAACGTTACACTTTATTAAATAATTTCCCATTGCAGTTCTGTTGGAATAATGTGTTGGAGGTTTCTCCAAACGGACAGAATGACATGGGGCATTGTCAAAAATAATAACAGTTTTAAAACCATCAGATGGTAGAGAGCTGGAATTAATTGATTAATCCACTCTCTAAATAGCTGACTACTATTCATCGTTTTGTGATAATCCCGATCATTGTTTCTGCGTCTTAAAAGCAAACTACATCTATCTAAGAAACCTCAACACACCCAGAATGGAGCACTGTAAACGTGAGCTCCTTAATTTCTAATCTTTCTTGGGAAGGTTGTCAATAGTCAATCAAGATTTAGTAGCAGAATCGTTTTTGTAAATCGGGGTTTCATCAATAAAAATAAATCTTATATTAGAGTACCTAGTCTTCTTTATGTTTTAATTAACATTTTAAATAATTTAAATTTGAAATGTAGTGATGCGCACGCATAAATTGACAGAACATTTTGATTGATCTTTGAATCAATGTTACCATTGGGGTCGTCGTTTAAGATCGCAGCGCCGCAGCGGTAAATACGTTAACCTCTGTAGGTAACATCAACATTGAACCTTGAAATTGAACATTGTTGTGTCAGTTTGTTGTCAGTTTTAAGTTTTATTTTCCTATTTGTGAACTTTAAAGTTATAGAATTACAGTAAGTATTACAATATTCCATAATTATATTACATAACTCATTTTATAAAAGCGTATTACCCAATTCTATACAGAATATAATTTTTTATTTTTAGGTTATGGAAAGTCATAGTGGTGTAACATTTTCTTTAGTTGAATATTTCAACTATATGAAAGGCAATAACCATTCAAGATGTGTGTCTGAAGGGGAGGAAGTTCTAGATGCAGGGCATATTATTTTGTGTGGCATTACAGACACGTCTGATAATAAAATGTGCTTGTACGCACTATGTCTGCAAACCAGTGCTCTACAAGCACATCCACATACAATTAAAGGCACATTTTCCATAAATGACAATACTAAAGCCCTTGTTAATAATTTTGAATGTACATGTAAAGCAGGTCAAAGTGGGCAGTGCAAGCATATATCGGCAGTACTAATTAAATGCACAAGGTGTATTTAAAACATGTTTATCAAAAGCATTATCAAGCTCCGCAATTTTTTAACTTAATTATATCATACTTTATTTTAGTGTTCCTCTTTTCTGGTGCTTTGTTTTGTTTTAGATCGCCATTAAATAAATTGGAAAGAATATCTCAAACCGATGCCAAATGTGTATGGTCTACACAAAAAAAATCAACCCAGGAGCTTTATAAACCAGTTCCAATAAAAGAGATGCCCTGCTTTAGAGGTCTACCTTCAATTTCATATGAATTGGATGAAATTGTGTCTTCCCAAATAGAAAAAGACATCATTGAATTTCTTCCAAATTCTGCGTTTTCATTGCATACGTAAATACAATTACTTTGTCACTCAATCAATACCATCTGTTTAATGTGACGTACTATTTGCTTTTAGTGCTGGAAGAAGAATGCTCCCCCACGATGAAGCTATAATGAGTGATCAAGATGTGGATAATCGTACGTTTGAAATCCAAAGCCTTACGCTTATTTTTAATAATTCTTGCCAGTCCCCAATTATGATGGAAATATCACACAGCAATGTGGATTTTTCAAGAGAATGCTGTAAACATGTATTGCAATCTTTTGAAATTGATGACCATGAGCAATTAGCATTCGAAACTAAACTTTCACTGAAAGATTGGCACAAGGCAAGGCAATATCGAATAACTGGCTCGCGTATATATGAGATATTTACGTACTGTGGCACGAACTGGAAAAATAAAGCAGCAAAATATTTTTGGCCAAAACATTTCTCTAATAAATATACAAGATATGGATTGGAACAAGAGCCTAATGCACGGAGAAAATTTATAGAATACACCAGTCTAAATGTAATTGAAACTGGAATTATAATAGCACCAAATAATGAATGGTTGGGATATTCACCCGATGGAATAGTTGTTTCCAATGGCATTCCTGTTGGTCTTTTAGAAATAAAGTGTCCATTTGCAGGTACTTATTACAAATTTGAATAATTGCATATTTTAATATAGGAATAAAATTATTAACATAATTAATTACAGGTAAATGTCAAAATTTGGATGATGTATTAAAAACATTGACTTATTTGAAAATAGAAGAAGGGGTCTACGCTCTCAAAGAGAAGCATAAATATTATGGACAAGTGCAATTGGGTATGGCAATTTTAAACATAGAAATCTGCTATTTTGTTATCTACTGTTCACATAATGAAAATATGGTTATCATCAAAGTACCCTTTGATTACACATTTTCAAAGAAAATGTTGATTAAAGTGAAAGAGAACTTTATTAAAAATATGATACATGAAATTTGCGAAAACAAATAAACATTAATATATTTCGTTACTGTAATATACAGGGTGAGTCGGGAGGAAACTGACAAACGTCGGGTGTGTGTTCTACACGTAAATATAAGACAAAAGTATATATTAAGTTGTATGAAATTGTATTGTAGGCTGTAGTTAATGGTTGAGTTGTAAATTATCCTTGTGGATGATCTGCACCTTTTATATAGATGTATAATAAATCTACATTATTTTTACCTGTAATATTATTGTTATTTTTAATCTACCTATTATCACTAAATTCTTAAACCGATTTGCATCAATGCATGAATTTATCATCGGCTAAAATAGGGGAAGAAAGATTTGTTATGGCACATGCTATTGTAAAGATTTCTTCAACATGATTTACTAAAGACCATTGCAACTTACCGCCGAGAATTTTGAAAATTTTAATTCTCTGGTTACACCTCTCTACATGCACGCGTGCTGCTGCTATGTGTCTGGTAAAAATTGCTTCATCTTTGCTTAATTGTTTTTTATCTTTTAAAAATGGTGGACGATATAATTTAATCTGATATCGTTCACAAGATTCCTCTACCAAAAACCCTTTGTCAACCATTATAGCCACACCCTTATCTAAGCGATCTAAAATATTAGATTGGTCAAATATTGTTTTATCTGATGCTCGACCACCAAAAGCTCTACTAACAAAGGTTATCAAACCAGCAGGCGATACACCTGTTAAAAATTTTACAGTCTGTGAAGATTTATAATGCGAGTAAAATCTTAGTCTACAACATAGACATTTAGGTTTCTGAACAAACACTTCCGTACAATCTAAAACAATTTGTGTATCTTCGAAATTTTCAAAACAAAGAGGAATATTATTTTGAATTTCTTTCATAGATGGAAATTTTATCGCAGGTTTTAAAACTTTTGTTAAAATGCCCAACATTTCGATGATGTAGCTTCTACACCGCGTTGCTTTTATGCCAAATAATACAGAAAGAGTGGTATAGCTTAAATCAGACTTCATTTTTGTAAATGTTAGAATCACTCGTTCTCTAATAGTCAATTGATGAACTCTTGTATCTTTATGTAGATGCGATATGATTCGTAGAATAAAATCTAACAATTTACAATTCTGTAATCCTGTAAAACTACTTAGTGACTCGTCACTTGAAATTAGATCACAAACTGTTAACTTTTTAGGAGTATTCACTTGCACTTGAAAATCACGAAAAGTTTTCGGCCCTTTATTTGTGGCGCACTGTAACTGATTTATAAGAACATTAGCCACTTCAATTTCTGCAGGTGTATGGTCTACTGGAAGATCATCATCATGTTCAGCTACTTCTACACAATCATCACACAGCTTATTTTTTTGTGATTCTGTAATTACCTTAGCCTTATTCCTCTTAGCCAGTCGAATCGAAGCAGCAGAATCGGTATTTAAACTTTTTTCCAAAGGCAAATTTTGACTTGGAACAGCTGTTTTTTTCAGGTGGCGTCTTTGAGGATTCTCGTTTGCTGCAAATATTTTCAAAATAGTTCTTTATTTCATAAAAACACAAAACATCGAAAACATCATCTGTAAATGCGGCGGTGTAAAAGTAGCGCGTTATTTCATAATAGGTAGGTACTTACTTTTCAAAAAATCTTCTTGTTTAAAATGTAAGCTGCAGACTTTCATAGATTTGCTGATGGACTTTCCCATTAATAATCGTAAAATCCACGCTTTTTGACGATCCACTTTGTTAGAACCACCACTTTTTGTTTGAAAAGTAACATTAAACTGACCCTTTGGTGGAAATTTGTGAAATGTTATTTCTGGCGATCTTTTTCTCCATGATTTACATCTTGGGACACAACAATAACTATTGTTTTTACTCATTATTTAATTTTTTTTAATGGAAATCGTAGTTATATCACACGCGTAATGGCAGTTGAATGTTGCCTACAGCGTTTCAATAAACCGCCGCCAGGTGGCGTATCGCTTAGCAGCATATATCCAATATATTGATAAAAATTACTAAAAATTTCAATTTTTTTATTATACCAACTGAAATCAACAGGTGGTGGATCTTTAAAAAAAACGGACTTTAGATGGTTAGATAAAAAAAAAACTAGCTAACTGTATAATGGGTTGCCTATATTCCAATGGTAAAGTGCGTACACCAATTAACTTGCAACATGCCTATATTGCATAATAAATGGACTTCACTGTATATTTACATATTTACATATTTACTTTATTTTTTATATCTATACGAAACACGTTTTGCAAATTCGTATCCATCTATCTGTTTTATACAATTCCAACAAGTGTTGTACGTACATACTTTTGTCCCTTTTTTACACATTTGTTATTAATTACACGTGAAACCTGCAAGCTTCAGTAACTTACCAATAACTTTAACACGTGGCCCAAAATACCATTTTTCTAAACGAGCGATGGCCCAAATTACATACTTAGGAGAAAGCGCATTAGAGATTAGTGGCCCAAATTACCAACCCCCGAATCCCTGTAGAAACAATGTAGTATCTTAAGTATCTTAACGTAAAATTACAGACTTTCTCTAGTTAAATGACAATAAAGTGTAAATAAAATGTAGTACATATAGTATAATTATAAAAAAAATTTTTTTTTGAAAAAAAGGTTTCTATTTAACGAAATTTCTATATAACGAATTTTTTTTCAGGATTTTGCGACTTCGTTATATGGAGGTCCGGCGTAATAAAATGGCGGCCGATCAAAAATTTCAAATCACAATATTTTGATAACCACCCCATAGATTTTTGAAATTTTTTTTTAATCCTGAAACTCTACTACAACATTTGTCTAAAACATTTTTCTCTATCTCCGCAAAAAAGAGGTCTTGATTTAAATTACAGAAGCTACGTGGTGTGCAGGTAATGCCCGGTCTTACCGAAACTTCACAATAGGTACTGTTTGATGATGCCAGTGCCCCGTGGGGTGAACTATCCTCCATTAAATAGCTAAAATGATAGCCTTAAATGCAATAATCAGGGGCTTCCCAAGAACAATTGAACTGATGACTCACCTAATACATTAAAAACATTAAGGCTTACCCACCGTGCTATGAAGGGTGCAATATTGGGAATATACTTAACAAAGTGCCTTCGTGAATGAATTAGACGAAAAAACACATCTTAGAAAACATAGCGTGACTAAAATGCAATATAAATAGAGTACCTATGTGTAAGTAACAAAGTTAGGGTTTCTAATAAAACAACAGACGTACAACTTTTAATATTGGAAAGAAACGGTTATAATATATTGTTGAATTGTTGATGTTGTAGTGACCTAAAGCGGTATGCGGGAAAGGAAAATCTTAAATTATACAGCTTATATGTAGTCTTCCAATTTATGCTTTTGTAATTTTTATTTTCTTTTTGCAGGACAACGTTTTGCTCTAATTCAAGTGAAAGTGGGACTTGCACTGATTTTAAAGAATTTTATATTTAGTTTGGTTCCCAAAACCACCTTACCACTCAAAATGGAAACAAAAGGCATAATAACAACTCCAGTGACTGGTATTTGGCTGAATTTAAAAAACGCTAATTAAAAATAGGTAATAAAATATCACTTACTTATACAAAACTTTTTAAACTAACAGCCCCCCACCTAAGGGCCGGTTGTATCGATGTAGTTTAATTCCCCGTTCGGCTGAACTACAACCAATTGTCATGGATACAATTAGTGTAACAATCGTATTCATGACAATCGATTGTTGTTCAGCTGAATGAGGAGTTAAACTACAACGATATAACCGGCCCTTACGCTAGGGTTTCTTAGGACTTTGTGCGGTGCAAAACTCACAGCAAGTTGAGCACGTACACAGAAGTAGAGTCGGTTCACGGTTCAACTGGACAAACGCGTTCTACTCGATGCAAAAATTAAAAAAAAAATAAGTTGTTAATACAAAAACATCAAAACTGCAGATCTAAAACTTCACTATGCGGTCACCTACATTAACCATTGACAATTAATAGATTTTGCTTTCTTCAAGCTTGTATTTTCTGTTTGTGCACTAAAATATGCTAAAATAACACTTTTTGTTTTTATTTATCTTACTATAAACTGTATGATAATTATAAACTACAATATTAATAAACTAAACTAATTAAAGCTGCTTTCAGGAGATTCAACTTCAGGTGAAATTTTCAATTTTAATGAAGATATCTGAAAAATAATTAACTATTAATAATAGATGCAAATTGTTATTATTACTACCACTATACAGGGTTTTTCAAGGACGAAATCACTCATACAGTCGTTACTAAGCCCCACCCGAAACCTCAGTCAATAGGATTCCATTTTCGCGATAAACGCGGACCATATCGTTTTTATCAGTATAAAAATGCCCCTTCCTGTTTAAAAAGACAGCTTCCTGTGATAAAAAAGCTGTTGGTAGGGAGTTGCTTACTAACAGTTTCACTGTTATTCACTATTATTTTTTGATTATATATTCGAGATTTTGTCTATCAAATATAACTCGACCTTCTATTTTTCTCATGGCAAATTTCAGCAGTAGTGCCCTTAACAACATACATACAACATTCTTGTTATAAGGTAAAGGACTCCAGCACAATATAAAATTTAAAAAAAACTCGTGCTAACGCACTCGTGTTTTTGAATGTATTATGCCCTCGTGCTTTACGTAGCAACAATGTTTCGGGAAGTACTACTGAAATTTTCCGATAGAAATCCAAGATCTGGTTATAGTGTATATGAAAAGTAACTACCCTCAGTATCTTTCAAAACTTGCTAGAATATCGCCAATCTCAACAAAAACAGCATGGCGGACATCTGTTGATGTAACCCCCCCCTAAAAATTGGCAAATGGCACCATCGTTAGATTTTAGATAGATAATTTCACAAGGAATTAATTCTACTATTTTTTTAGTCGCTTCAAATTGAGACATAAAAAAATTAAAAACTATAGGTACTTTGATTGTTTAGGTTAAGCTGCTGAATATAACAATTAAAGTAAATTAAGTAAATCTTCAAAATGACTTCCGTTAACTTTCATACAATAATACAGACGACTTTGAAAGAGAGAACGAACATTGGCGAGAGCTTGTAGTGAAACAAAAGCATCCAGGTGCTGCTATACAGCTAGCACCTTAACCTTAACCAAAATGAAAAAATATAGTTTTTAATTTTTTGTCTCAACTTGAAGCGAAATAAAAAAATAAATAGAATTCCTTATTAAATTACCTTTCCAACGATATGCCATACATGGTATGGTGCCATTTAAAATTTAAGAGGGGGTTGATGACAGACGTCGATTTTACGTAAAAAGATGTTCCCCTTGCTATTTTTTTTTATATGTCTTAGCGATTTTCAAGTAAACAATAGTTTGGAAAGATACTGAGGGTGGCTACTTTTCATTGAAGAACCTTGTACAGCTTGTCAAGAATAGGAACAGCCATGGAACAAGAATAGGAACAGCCGTAGAACTCTCGACATAAGGACGCTATTGGCGGCATTAGCGCGATTGTCAGGTCTGTTCCTATTCTTGACAAGCTGTACTTCTATTCTTTGTTAGGTATAGTACTACTAAGGCCCAACTGCACCGGTTACACTTAAATAATAAGCGTGGCTTAAAAAATCAATTGCCATGGACACAATTCTTGTAACAATTTGTATCCATGGGAATTAATCTTTTAAGCGACGCTTATATTTAAGTGTAACCGGTGCAATTGGGGCTAAGAATATGGGCTAATTAAATTTGACAATAACATGTCTAGTATTGATAATGTTGATTGACATAATCATTTTTTATGCAACTAGTTGTAGGTAGGTACTACCAACATTATGTTTAATTTAATTATAATACGTATGTTATTTAATGTAGGTACCTAAGCTTTACCTAACTATGTAGATTGAAATTGTATAAAACACACTGTAATCTTACCTCTTCCAGTAGAGCTTTCTCTTTTGTAGCAGCACGATGTAGTAATACCTTAACTTTATCAAGTAATTCAGTTTTACGAGACAGTTCAGTTTTAACACGTGCAAATTCCTCTGATATAGAAGCAATTTCTACAGATACTGGCTGTTTTTCGAATAAAGAAATCTTTTTATACGCTGATTTTAGCTGATCTTCTAAACGAGCAACTTTTTGAATAGATTCTCCATATTGTTCTTTCAAACGAAGATAATCTACTCTTACTTTGTCTGCAGAACCCTACATTAACAAAAAAATACCTTATATTTGTTTTTAATGGAATCTTATAAACAAAATCCTAAAATATAGAAGGGGAAAGCAATATAACATTATAGAAAATTTACCGAACGTTCCGATGATGTACAAGGTCTGATACCTCCACCCAGCAGTCGCTTATTTTCTACCTGAAGTTTCTCCACCACTCTTTTAAGAACAAACACAGTTCTTTCAAGCTCTGCAACTTTCTTTTCGGTCTTGTGTATGATTGGATGATCCTCAGATTGTAAAGCTGCTTGCGTATTTTGGTTTTCAGTTTTTAAAACTTCAATGTAGCTATAACAGAAATTAAAAGTTGTATTACAAGATTTTATATGCTCAACTCAATACTTTTCTAGATGTTGTATCTGTTCCCTCAAGTGAGGTGCATCATTTCCATATTTCTCCAAGTCTAATTTTAGTTCCAAATTTTCGGCTTCTAAACGTAAATTAATTTTTTGTAAACTTTCGTTTGTATTATGTAAGCGTTCTAGTTCTGCACGTACTTCTACACTACCCTGTAATATAAGAACATGAAATAAATAAAAGACATTTAATAAATTTACCTTTGATGTCAACTCCAAGAATGCAATTTTTCTTTCTTGTGCTTCTAATTTTTCTTCTAACATAGCAGCTCCTAGTCCTCCAGAATGACGGTGCTGCATTTGAAGCTTAGCAGTTAAAGTTTGAATTTCAAAATGTAGTTTATCATTTTCTAAATTCAAGAATTCGAATCTACCAGAGTCTACTGTAGCATTATTTTTGTGTAGGGTTTTAATTTTAGCTTCTAAACTGTGTTTTTCTCTTTCCAATCTTTCTATGAGGATTTTATATCCAGCACAGGTTTGATATAATTTATCATGTTCTTCTGATTTCTCCTTCAATTTATTTTTAAGTTTTTCAGCCATTTGTTGCCAGTGTTTCTGTTTCTTCCATTTTTCAAAATCTTCTGTTACTGCAACTTTATGTGCCTCATTTATGACCAATTGTTTTTCTAGTTTTGATTTCAAATCTTCAACCTCTTTTTCTAAGGATGTTACTTTTTTCTGCAAGTGTTGCTCTTTTTCACTTTTATCATTTCTTGCCGATATTGGTCTAAAATAAAAGAGTAACTTAGAAATGTAAACAATAAAAGTTCATTTTGTTCCATACTTCTTTAATAGTTGTTCATTTAAACTATGTATTTCATCTTTAGCATTTCTTTCTCTTTGGAGCACTTGTTCATAACGCTTTTTTAATGCTTCATGTTCTTTGAGAAGCTGCTCATTAAATGACTCCAATTCATTCACCTTCGGTGATATGAGAGAGTCAGATTTGTCTGCATGTTTTTTTGCTTCAGTCTAAAAATATTAATAGGAGCATACTTATAATGCTTTATTGTTTGTAACATATTATTGTTGTAATTTTCGTATAATTCAGTGAATAAAAACTGAATATAACAATGTAATTAAATAAAAAAGTTAATAAAGTGTAGGCGGTCGTCCTGCGCATAAAGACAATGCAACAACAACAAAATCAGTGAACTATTTATTTGATCACACGTTATGAAGAGTTTGCTATTAATTATGCAAAAACATTAAGAAATAAAAAATAATTTCTATACTTACTCTCACATGTTTAAGAGTCGCAGAGAGTTCACGAATTTTGTCATCCTTTTCAAATAATATTTGGTTCAAATCTGGTCCCAGATTATTTGAATTACTTCTATGTTTATTTATTAACTCTTTCAATTTTAAAATTTCATCACGCCACCTTTCAGAATCTTTCTTGTATGTTGAGATTTCATTTTGATGCTGTTCTTCAAGGCTTTATAAAAGTACAACGTATTTAATAAATTACATTAGCATACTACAGGGAATTATACTAACTACTAAACTGTTTTTTACGAAAAATTGCAACTTAGTTGGTAAGGTAACGGTAGGGCCTCGCGCTTGCAGGAACCTAGAAGAAGATACCCAGTACGACGTGTTAAAAATGCAATTTGGCGACGTGACCAACATGGAGATTATTTTGACAAGTAAGTTTTTCAAAAAAATTGAGAAAAAAATTTAAAAAAAATAATATCTGAGAAAGTAATCGGTAATAGAAAGAGCGCATCGAATTCTATCTACCCGCGTGAACTCCTGTGAAGTGACCGTAGATGGACCGGTAAAATTACAAAACTTTCTCGTAATTACCTGTTGTTAAACTTAAGAAACCTAACAAGGAATTAAAGTGTTTTTACGTTTACTGGACGGAGAACATTAATAGTCTGAGGCTTCCCAAGCCCATACTATTAATGTTAGACGTATGTTTTTCCGCGGAGTTTCTTGAAGGAAATTTTATTTTCTAAAACTCTGATCTGATATTATTTTCATCTGTCTTGTGACGTTTTCGCTACTTTTCCATTATACGTTTTTTGATGACCTCACGAGCCACTGTAGGACCCTAGATACTGATGCCACAAGACCCACACCCGATACGTTTTTCTAGCTTCATTCACGCAGAAAAATTTGCAAGGCGTTTATTGCTATAAAATATATTTAAAAAAACGGAAAACTGATTTTATAGTGGAGTATCATTAATACAGTAACAATTAAAATTTTGTATAAATCCCAATTAATAAACACTTACTCAGTTCGAAGTTGTTCCATACTACCAAGACGTTCATTAGCTAATGTTTGCCATCGAGCTGCTTCCTGTCTGCTAGCTTGTAGCTGCGAATTTAAAGTTGAAACATTTGTATGTAGATCATCTGTATGCTTTTCAAGAGCATGAACCTGAAGTATATACTGTTCTATAGCGGCTCGTCCTGGATGCTGAACAGAAGAATCCTTTAATCTAAAAATTTTCGAATAAGTAAAATTTAGGTAAAAAAAGATTGGCTTGATTACTCTTTATATGATTTTTCTTGGGTACTAATAATGTCTTGTAACCTTTTTACTTCTTGCTGCATACGAGCAGCGGCTAAACTATGTTCATCTCTGTCTTTTTTTAAAAGTGTTTGATATTTAAGAATAGATCCTTCTTTTTGTGTATTTGTGTCCTTGAGCTTTTTCAATATATCCTAAAATTTATTAAATTAGACATGGTCATTATATTAAATTACACTTACTTTTAAAGTTATAACTTCTTCAGAATCTGATTTCACTACAGCAGCAGTACATTCAACAGTAGAAGACTCACTATAAAATTTGCTAATTTTATTTTGTAATTCTAATATGTGTTTTTCATAAAATGTTATCTGACTCTGTTTGTCTCCAATTTGAGTTCTGAATAGACTGATATTCATTTCCAGTTCCGTAATTTTAGATTTGAATTCTTCAATTTTAGAATTTTTTTCTTGGATTTCTTCTGTTGCATTATTAATTGTCGCTTGCAAATTAGCAATTACAACTGCAACATTACCATCTTCTGACAATGGTGTTATTAATTCTGGTGTAGTTTGTGTTTCTTGTTGTTTAAATATTTTTATTTCAGAAATGTTTGCATTTACGGTTTCTTCTTGCTTTTCTACAGTTACATTGACATTATCCCCATAATCAGTTAACGGTAGTGGGTCATACTTGTGATAACAACGCAGTAACTCTTCTTGCAATTTACTTATTAGCTCATCTTGTGTGTTTAGTCGGTATGATATTTGTTCTAGCTGCATATTCTTAAAATCCACTTCTCTTCTATATTTTAGTTCCTAAATAAACAGAACATTAAAATAAAGCTACTACATATTTCAATTCTTTAACCTTTATTAAAACTATATTTCTTTCTTGGTGCCAAGCTTTTATATCTGTCATTATATTTTCAGTATTATTTTTTAGGCTCGATTTGAGCTCACCTTCCATCTGTATTTGCTTATTTAACTGGTCCTTTAATAAAGAACATTCATTTTCTTGTTTAAGAATATTTTGTAATGATGTGAATGCTGATTGTTTATCTTTTAATATTTGCTGAAGATTTGTATTAAACACTTCTTCCGATATTAAAGGAACACTTCCTAAATATTGTTGTCTTTGAAGTCGTACAATTTGTTCCAAGGTACTGTGAAAAAATTAAAATCTGTTTGTTAATAGTATATTATGGAATAATCATTTAAAGGCAAAGTGTTGTAATGAACACTCGTGTCTTAATAGCCATTAAGTTGAATATACTATCTCTTCTATGACTAGCGAGAACAATGAAGAATAAGCACTTCATTTTCAAAATTTATTCAAATTTAGGTATGTTAGATGGTCATCTCAATATTTGTTATTGCACACACTCAAACAAAGTCACGTGGTTTGCGACTGGTGCAAGCACGAGTCAAGCTAGGAGACCCTCATTTATTTTGGGTAATATTTGATAATGACCCAGTATTGGCTATAAACCTGTATTCTAATGAAAAATTTGTACCTTAATGCATGTCATTACAGTCCAGGTTGTAAATATCTAATGGGAGTATAAAAAAAACGTTTTGTTACCTTATTTTATGTTCGAATTGTACACGAATATGTTCTCTTTCCATTTTTTCTTGTTGAAGCATATTCTCACAAGTATCAAAATTATATTGAGATTCCTTTAATTCCACCTCCAATTCTTCCAACTTTTTGTGAGATTGAGTTTCCGAAAGTCGAGCATGCACCACATCTGAACTTAGGCGAGCTATTAAAGCCTTGTCATCACCACTAGCCTGCAAATCCAAAATCTGATGTTTCAAGCTTAATACTTCTAAATCGCTTGAAGTTGCTGATGAAGTTTGTATTGCTAAAGATTTTTTTAAAATTATTAATTCATTTTTTAATCTTTCATTTTCAGATGACATTTTATGAATTTGTTCTGAAGACTTTTTGTATTTTAATTCCACATCGTGATGGGTTTTAATATCCACATAACTGAGTAATCTATCTTCGAAAGTTTTAATATTTTCTTGTAATACTATGTTATTGTGTAAAATTTCCTGGTTATATTTTTCAAAGTCTTGCAAGCGTTCTTCTGCTTTTTGTAGCTGTTCTTTTACCAATCTATATAAATTGCTCATATGATTAGCTCTTTGTTTTTCAGCTACTTCGTTTATTTCAGTTTGTGCTAACTGCTTTGAGAGAATTTCAACATCATCAGTTGCTGAAACAGATTCGTGTTTATGTAAATTCGTAAGAGCATTCAAGAGTTTATTTTGAAGCTCAGATTTTTGCTGTTCAAACATATTTACTGTTTCTTTTAACACAACTAATTCATTCGAGTACTCGCTTTTTATTGAATTGAAATTGTTTAATAATTCCCTGTATTTTAGTGTAACAGAATCTAAGTTATTTTGCACTTCTCTTAATATATCTCGACTAACAGTATTAGCTGCCATATTTTCAACTATTAATAGTTTTCCCAAAAAATTGTTTTTTTCATTAGATAATTGACAGACTTTTTCAAATGTTGCTTTTTCCGCAGTTGCAAGATCAGTTTTTATTTTTTTAAGTTCTAGTGAAAGTTTAGATTCTTCATTTTCCAAGAAAACGCATTTTCTGTTTAATATTACCATATTTCCAGACATTTCAGCAAAACGTTCTACTTTTTTGTAATCTTCTTCATTAAGGTTTGCAAATTCCTTTAGTTTTACTTCTAGCACAGCAACATCATCTTCAAGCTTTCTTTTATCCTTTTCGTATTCTTTCTCTTTGTCTTCCCATAATTTCTTTTCTGTATTGTTTTGTTCATAAAGGAAATGTAGCTGCTGCTCTAAGACTTTGAAATCTTTTTTATATTCCTCTAGCTTTTGAGCAAGTTGACTATTTAAAGTTTCTTCTTCATGATAGTTCTAAAAGTACTAATTTTTAAATTACAAATTAAAAACATATTATATCTGTACCCCAGAACCATAATTTCAATTTTTATTAGTAGTTTTTTTGTTACTACAGCTGTTCAAAGCGTTTTGATCTATTGGCAGCGTCATTTTTTTTATGTGAGAGGCAAATGTCCCCACCATTGAAAAGAGCAGAACAGTAAACTTAAAAATATGCCAAAAACACATTTCTGCAAAAATTGGACTTAATATACTCTGGTTCTGGGGTACTTTTGATAAGAAAATTTTCTGTTTTTTTTTCTACATCCCACAATTTTCAATATTTGATTGCTTTTTTATATCAGGTGTTTCAATTTCGAAATCATGAAGATCTCTCTTATTATAAGAGATAGAGGATAGAGGGTAGGTTTAAATTTGGTACCTTTGCAGACTTTGGTGGATAACAATATCCCGTAATGAAATTTAATTGAATGGTACTTATAAAAATTTCATATGGCATCCATAGAAAATAAGAAAGTTTATAATAATTTAAAAAAAAGAAACGTTTTACGAAAAATTTAATACCTTCAGCTGCTCTCAAATAAATAGTTGTCTAAAGAATGTACTTACAGTTTTCTAATAACAAGGTTATACATAAATAACGAGAACAACTTTTTAGATTTTTTTTGCATAAAACGGAAACAGAAGGGTTTGGTTTAAATTTCTTTGCGGTATATTGGTATGCTCAAAATTCTGCAAAAATGCCGAATTTAAACCTACCCTCTATCTCTTATCATAGGCCAGATCCCTATTGTTACCCTCAAATTGGAAATACCCTGCATATTATCGTTTAACTTTTAAATATCAAGTTAATACTTACATTTAAAACATTCAACAAATGATTATTAAGATTAGATATCATATCTTTTCCAGAACTAGATACATCTTGTGGAACTTGTGATGGATATTTAAGATCAGCATCTTTATGAACCCCTCTAACTTGTATGGTATTTTGGTTATGGCGATATGTATTTAGTTCTAATCTGAATTAATAATTATTAAATCTTAAATATGCACCCTAATGTTACAATAATTATACCTAGCAATTTTTAGTTGTTCTCTCAATTCAGTATTTACTCCTTTTAATGTATGAAGTTCTGCTTGGAGTCGCATTGCTGGATGATACCATCCTGATACATGTCTAGCGTCTAAAGCTCTTAGCAATTTTTCTAGGGTTTCCGATTTTATTTCCCTTTTGCTGGATTCTGATACATGGACAACAACATAAAACTAGGTAATCAAAACCGTTGTAAATACACACTTACCATTTCTTGCTTGAACACTCTCAAGAATTTCATGCAGTCCTTTTCGTAGGGCTTCATTTTCTTCTACTAGATCTACATGTTGCTGATTGATTTCCATTTCATGTGTATTATGTTTTAGTGATTCCTTGACAACTTCTTCTTTAGATAAACTAGGTTCAATAGGAAATTTATCTTCAGAATCCATAATTTGACTTGAAAGCACAGAAACACGACGATTCAATTTCTGAACTGCCCCTTTCAAGTCTAATTTTTCATCTTCTAATGAAACAATTTTCTTTTGGAGCTTATCTAGCTCTTTGCTCTGTCTGCGTTTCTTTATTAAGACAGTGCTTACGTTTACTTCTTCGTCATCTGGTATACCACACTTATCACTGCAAAAAATGTTTAATTGACCTTAAGTGTAACATTAAATCTTATACACTTACCGTAACGCCGTATTCTCATTTTCAATGTGATCAACTGAACCCTGTAGTTTATTGGTAATTTTTACATAGTCAGCAATCTGCTTATCTTTAACTCTTACTTGACTTTTTAACTTCTGAATTTGCTCAAGACTCTCAGATAATTCTATGTTTCCTCCGTCTTTCAATTTTGCTACAATTTCGTTAAGCTAAAATTTAAAATAGTTTGTAAATTAATTTTAATAAGTCGTTAGATAGGTGTTTACTACTTACATCTTCTTGTTTACTTGTTGCCATCCCTTCAGCATAATTAATACCTTCCTGAAGGTCTTGACAACGTTCATGTGTAACTCTCAACTGTGACTTTAAATTTTTTACAAGTTTTGATAGTTCCTCTATTCGGCGTAAACCATTATTTTTGTCTGTAGTTAGTTGTTGCAAAAGTTGAGTGCTTTTGTCCATTTCTGTTGTTGCAGATTGTAGTTGAAGTTGTAATTCTATTAGTTGTTCTTCACGTTCACTAATTATTTTGTTTAATGCCTCAATATAAGGCTTATCACCAACAGTTGTAAGACTACTTTCTGATGAATGTAAACTTGCTTGCTGTGCTTGAACTCTCAATTTTTGAATTTCTTCATTTTTCTTTTGAAGAATTTTCTAGAAATATAGAATGCATTAAGATGATACTTCCTACATACGTATTTTCAGTTTCTATGCAGGTTATTTGAAATAGGTACAGTGTTGTATAAATATAGGTAAGGTAACGTAAATAGGTGTAAGAACAATAGTACAGAGAAAATTAATCTGTTTTGTAACTAGCTTGACTTTGATTTTTCTTAGGAAAGAAAGTTTCTTTACCTACCCATATAGTATTTTATAATCTTTGCTATTAAACTTAATACATATTGTATAAATTTAATAATAAAGCAAGTAGATAATGGATTTTTTATTATAACGAAGGTTTAATATGGTTAGAATAATGGAAAACTTGAAAGATATTTTGTAGTTTCACAAGGACATAGAAGGAAATAAAAAAGTGAATTCACTAGCTAGGATAGGAGCCAAACTGACGATAGGTCCAGAGCCCACCTGCAGCATCGCTTAGCAGCGCAAAGGGCTTTATCAAGGTCAAACTTAGTGAGGCACACTGCAACTACTGGAGGGCAATGTATTTATCCTATGTACTGTAATTCAACTTACTTTCCACTCATCAACTCTTGTATCTACAGCTAAAGTAAATTCATCTATTTGGTTATCACGTTGTTGTTTTTCATCAATAAAATCTTGAATCTGTGATCGGAGAGCTTCATTTTCTTCTTTTAAAGTTAGAATTACATCTACAAAAAATGTAAGTACTACATAGTACTACTAGGTAATACCCAACGGTTGTAAATAATAAACTAAATTTTGTGAACTTGAGACAGGATGTAGGTACCTAGTATGTTAAGCATCAAATTGAAAAACAACTAATAAAAATTACACTACAAAGGTATAAATTTGTAGTCAATCACTTATAGGTAGATAACTGTTGTAACATTTTGAATCAGAATATTTATAGGCAGTGTAAAATTGCCTTATGAAACACGATTTCTTATTTTAAAGCTAACATATTTAAATAATATAAATAATAAATATTAAATAAAATATCGATTTCAACGGGAAATAACAAGATTTATTCGCTATACGTATTTCGGCATCATTGTGCCATTGTCAAAAGCTATATAAAATATTATAACAAATGCAAAATATAGTAACTCCTTGATTCTATTATTTTAACACTGCGTGAAGCAGCTGGCCCCAGTCAACCCGTCGGAGGTCAGTCGCTTATCAGTGTTTTAAAAAGATATTTATTCCAAAATCTTCAGTTAAGGAGAATCTAAGAGATCAATTTGCTCATTCATTAAAGGTATGTTGTTTTTTGTGTGTTTATAAATTTCAAAAGCTTCTAAAATGTTTAATTTATTTTTGTTATCAGAAAAGTGTAAAAATTTAATTGTATTATTAGATGTTTATTCCATTAATAACACTGATAAAACACAGTGGCGGCTCGTGCGTTTAGAAGTAGGTGCAGCCCTTAAAATTAAACAAACACCCCATCTTCATTCAATATGTCGATTTTTTGTTAATTTTTTGTATACTTGCATTCTTATAACGAGCATCGCAATATATAACATCAAGGTCATTCTCTAACCTGTGGGTATCTTTTATAATTAAAGGGTAACAATTTTTTAAATTTTCAACTGCCTGTTTTGGAAATTTTTTTGAATATTTTTCAAATTTCGCTGAATCCAATCGGCAAGGCAAATAAATTTAAGTTTTTCTGCATCTTGGAATTTGGTATCAATCTCTATTAAAACCGTATCCAGTATTTCAAAATCTATTTTAAATTTTTGAAAAGCTTCTTTTTTTTAATAAATTGTCAAAATTGGTTGCGGGCTTTCGCACTGTAAAACATTTTTTTTGTGTTCATCTTTCCTCAATGAGAATGTAACTTGCAATAAAACACAAATTATATCTATAACAGGTTCCATTTCATATAAATAATAATTGTACAAAGTAAAAATTATTTAATACTGAATTTCTAAAATACGGCACAGCCAGGATCCCCTGCGTGCAGTTTCGGCAGTACCTATGACGTCACCAGTCATTGATAACCAAAGCAAACGAGCAGTTGCCATGGTAACGTATATATACTTTTACCATGCAAATGCATCAAGTGCAGCCAGAAAGCGGATTGGCAAACTCGGCTGTACTGAGCTGGTAGCGCACGCATTAGACAGTTTTGTGCGATGCTCGGCGACGTTTAAAGGCTTTTATAATTATGTGTTAATTATTTTCAACATTTTGACAAGAATTTCCATGCTAGGTACAGCATGAATCTTCCGATTTATATTAAAATAAATTACTTCACGCAATGTTAAATGACAATGTATTTGCGAAAATGATGGTACAGCCGGGCTGTACCGGCTGCACCTGAATAGCCGCCACTGATAAAACATTAAAATACGTTTCAATTCCATATTTTGGTAAAATTTCAGAAAAGATTGCTAAAATTATAAATAACACAAATAAATATAAAGTCATTTTTAAAACAAATAAAAATATTCTATACTCTCTTTTCAATGCTAAAGACAAAATTAATGATTTGCTAAAATCAGGTATTTATAAATTAAATTGTTCACATTGTGATTCAGTATATATAGGTCAAACAATTAGAAATTTTAGTATTAGGCAAAAAGAACATATCCGTTGTTACAAATATAAACATGCACATAAATCAAATTTTGCTAAACATTTGTTAGAACAAAATCACACATTAACATCTAATAATACAATTAAATTTTTACACTTTTCTGATAACAAAAATAAATTAAACATTTTAGAAGCTTTTGAAATTTATAAACACACAAAAAACAACATACCTTTAATGAATGAGCAAATTGATCTCTTAGATTCTCCTTTACTGAAGATTTTGGAATAAATATCTTTTTAAAACACTGATAAGCGACTGACCTCCGACGGGTTGACTGGGGCCAGCTGCTTCACGCAGTGTTAAAATAATAGAATCAAGGAGTTACTATATTTTGCATTTGTTATAATATTTTATATAGCTTTTGACAATGCCACAATGATGCCGAAATACGTATAAAGCTAATAAATCTTGTTATTTCCCGTTGAAATCGATATTTTATTTAATATTTATTATTTATATAATCATGGATTTCAACAAAGTGACGCTTGAGAATGTCAATAAACATATTTAAAGTTAATTATTTAATAATTTAGAAGAATGCTTACCTGAATTATCACTTAACTTAACTTTTAATGCTGTAAACTCATTTGTCATCAATGTGACTTGATTTGTTGCATCCTGTAATTCATCTCGCAGATTAGACATTTGTTCTCGTAAATTAAGATTCTCTTTTTCAGTTTGCTGAAGTACACAAAAAATTATAATAAAATTTAAATTGTAATAGGTACACGTTTCATACCTCAATATCTGCAAGTAATTGTGATATTTGATTATTCTTTTGCTGTATTAAATGCACAAGTTCTTTGTGCTGTTCTGTTACACTTTCAGACACATCAGACTGACTTTCATCCCCATGATTAAGAACAGATTGCAGTTCGTTTTGTAAATGTAATTTTTCTTGCTCAAGCAGTATGATGTTCTGATTCAACTACAGTTAAGAAATAAAATATCTTTAAGTTAATGAGTAAATACGAAATTATAAAAGGATAGAAAGTCAATATAGGCAGAATGGTTAAAGAGGATCTAGATCGTTTAAGTATAAAGAGGTGTTAGGGATCAGGATCTTGAGACCTCAGTCCATTACAATCAATAATAATAAATAGTAGGTAATTTTGTTCTTATAATATGTCTAATAAGTTCTTATTATTAATTGATATCCTACCTTTTCGACTTCCTGTTTTTGCCTTTCATTAACTTTGGTTTGTTGCTTCAACTTGGATTTTACTTCTTTATATTTCTGCTCCAGGTCTTAAAACGTACAAGTTAGCAATAAACAATATTATAAAATGCATTTAATTAATTAGTAAATGATTTATGCTGAGTTATAGGTAGCAAAGATATAAGTAAATCAATAGCTGCGTTCAATGGTTTGCGGAATCTTCGTCCCCCACATTTCGTCCCTCACATTTCGTCCCCAGGAAATTTCGTCCCTCCACATTACGTCCCCGGATGTTTCGTCCCCGGTTTGAAATATATTATCATATTGTAATATAATAATTGAGAAAATATCTAACATTTTAAAGTGTTTGTAAAGTGTGTTAGCCTAACAACTTAATTGTTGTTGTTAAAAACTCTTAACTAAACACACTTTACAAACACTTTAAAATGTTAGATATTTTCTCAATTATTATATTACAATATGATAATATATTTCAAACCGGGGACGAAACATCCGGGGACGTAATGTGGAGGGACGAAATTTCCTGGGGACGAAATGTGGGGGACGAAGTTTCCGTATCCCGCGTTCAATTGACTCAGCAATTCAGCACAAAACTGCCCACAGCTTAACTACAGCAATTGCTGCTGTACCTACATTGATAGATTCTTTCTTGAACCAAATCGGAACTTGGAAGTTAGTTACTCAGCACAAATTGGCAAATAGGGAATTCTGGGTTACACAATGAGAAACGGCTGAGCGTTTATAAAAATAACTACTAAGCCCATTTAACGCAAATGAGTGTATCTTATGCATCAATCTCTTTTAAATTAGAATAATATTATGGGATTACTTTAAACACAGAAATCAAATAAAAAATTGAGTAGAACGATAAAAATTTAGCATTTCTCTCGCATTTGTAATATTATTTATATATCATCATTCTGTATAGTGTTACTGTTTGATTACTTAGGCCCGGTTTATTCACCTACCAGTAAAGTCCCGAGTAGCTACTTGACAATTAACTTTATAGGTTACCCGGGTAACAGGACTATATTAGTCCTGTTACCCGGGTAACCTATAGAGTTAATTGTCAAGTAGTTACTGGGCACTTTACTGGTAGGTGAATAAACCGGGCCTAAGTTAAATAAAAATATAAACTTAGGTAAATAATCTATTGTGTTAATTTCCTTACCATCAAAGTGAGTTGAGCCCTGAGACTTTTTAGATTTCAAACTTTGTAAATCATCAAAGGATTCTTGTTTTCTTGCTTCTTCTTCTCCTTGGCGCGCTGCTATCTCATCAAGTTCAGCAAGTAAAGCCTCGACCTTATTTCAACAGAAATTAATGAAACGATAACAATAAAATATGAATTCCATGTATTTACCTGCTCAGCTTTATATTTCATTATTTCCTGACTAAGTTTTAGTAAAGAACTAAACTGATTTTGCTCGAGTTTCTCACCATCATAATTAAACCATGCAATGGTGTTATATAATTGATCTTTTTCATCTTCAGTTAAATTATCTGGCGATAATGATAAAATATATTTCCAATCCATCATTAAAAAACCTTATGGAAAAGTATTATTTTATTACACAAGTCAAACAAGGTGTGTCAAACTTCAATGTTTGTAGTGTTTTCATTCAAACGTCTGGTTGCTAAGATACAATATCGGCTTCAAGATTGGATTTTTAATAGGGGTAGCTTTTTGTTGGTTCCTCAACTTTGTGTATAGGGTCGTAGACGATAGATTTATAAAAATACAGGGTGGGCCAATTAGGATGTCAGTACAGGGTATCTGCATAACGGGTGGCGGAAAAAAGTGTTGTGAAAAAAAGGGTCGCGGAAAAAGTGCCTGGAAAAAAGTGCTGATGGAAAAAAGTGCCGCGGTAAAAAGTGTCCGGGAAAAAACTGCCGGTGGAAAAAAGTGCCGGTGGAAAAAAGTGCCGATGGAAAAAAGTGCCACGGAAAAACGTAGGTACTAAACGTCGCGGACTCAAATTTTTAACTAGGGTTTAAATTTTGGAAATATTAAATATTGTTGGGTATTTTAAAATGGAAACCATAGTTGGCTATGTCCTTATTAAAAATACCGTGCCTTCATTAATGATTGATACCCACGTGACCTTTGATCCGTGGTGTCCTTGGGAGTTTCAGATTTAAATGTTGAAGTCAGGTAGGATTGGTACTCGTTGTAACTAAACTAAGTAACTAAAGTCACTAAAGTTACTAAAGTTACTGTCAATTTACCTACAAACAATCAGTTAGAATTATTGGATAAAGGTTTACCAATTGTGTAAGTTGGGTTGCCTATATTTTGTGGTCACGTGGGTATCAATCATTAATGAAGGCACTGTACTTTATTTCAATATGGCAAGTACGATTTGTATTTAAAAAAAACATTTAATATTTCCAAAATTTGAGTAGGTCACTGAATTCTACTCAAAAAAGTGCCAATGTTTTTACAGCTTTGCGGTACCTAGCTAATAAAATAAAAAACTTATTCATACAAATATATGTAAAAAAAAAAAAAAACTTAACAGAAAAGGGAAAGTTTAGGAAAATCGTTTTCCTTGAAAATGTGAAATATTAAAATTTCATTTGCGCCATTAAATTTTTTTAAATTAATACGCTGGAGAATATTTCCTGTTTCTCCTTACGACAGTCGTTACCGAGATACCTATACCAAATCCCCAAATCCTACACCAACATCCAAATTGGGCCACCCTGTACACATTTATTTTTAACACGACCTTCTTGATTTCCGAGACTTGACGTCTTGGAAATCAAGCAGGTCGTGATTTTTAAAAGGTGTCGTCTGCGTTGATCTGTCACAGTGAATTTCCATTTTCACAAGTCATAATAGCTACAAGTTGTCATACTAAAATGTACTTTTTCATACAATATATTGGTAAACCGTATATCTTATTTATCTAAAATAAAAATATTTATATTGTAATTTTTAAATTATTAGTAGTTACAAAGGAAGAATCTGAAGTTAGTCAATCTTTATTGTCAATGGAATCATTACTAACATTACAGTCAAGCTTTAATGGAATGGAAAATAAAAAATTGATAGTCAATCCTGATTGTCCTGTTCAAATATTATTAGATTATGTATGTTCAGAAATTAACATCGATAAAAATTGTAAGTTAATTTTTGAAATTAAAAATAATTGGTAGCTAATAATAATAAAAAATTCATTTTATCCATTTCAGCAAATTTTGATTTTTGTGATTTTGAATCTGGAGAGATGGTCGGCATTAAGTCACTTAAACCCTGGTTATATCCCACTAACATTTTGCAACCAAAACAAACTTACATTATTGTATTTTATGAAAGTACATAAATAGCTTGTACCTACTATTATAAAGACATTTACAATTTCAAAATGTTCAATTTCAGAAGATGAATTTGGACAGTACAACAAACTAGAACTTCTTATTAACAAACAGTCAAAAGAATATTCTGAAACATTATTACGTATAAAACGGAAAGTTAGTAATGCTGCAAGAAAATCATCTTCAACAATACGCGTATAATTAATTTTATCAATATTTATCAATAAATGTATTTATTTATTATTTTTAGAGACCAAAAGGTAGAAGAGGAAGTGGTAGCAGCAAAGGTTCTACAGCTGATTCATTCTCTTCTTTTAAAGAATCACGTCAAAAGAGAAAAACAAGCAGTTTAAGTGGAAAAAGTAGGAAGAGTGCAAATTCAAAAAATTAACATTATATTAAAGTTAATATTATACAAAATTTCAGTACATTTCTGAAATTTATAATTTATTTTTTGGAATTGTAGTACTTTTATCATATTGTACTTCCCAAGCTGGTAATTCTTTTTCTGTTAAATTATAACTTTTTCCATGTCTTCCGATACCACTAACAAATTTCTGAGCCCCTGGAACAGATTCCTTTGCAATTACACCATATGCATTTTCTCTCTCGTACTTTAATAAATCATCATGAGCTGAGCTATAAGCCGCATTGTATGTGGATTCTCTGTCCGCCAACAGACAAGCTTGTGGAAACTTTGTTAATGATGACGCTAAATTAATTGCTTGTCCTAAACCTAAAGACATAAAGTTAAAATTAAGAATCAATGTTTATTTTGACATAGCTTAACTGGTTCCACAGGCTACAATTCTATTTGCTAAGCCCCATTCAAATGCTTCTTTTGCCTCAAGAGACCTGCCAGTTAAAATAAGATCTAATGCCCTTGACAAACCAATCATTGCAGCAAGTCGAACTGTTCCTCCATCAATAAGTGGTACACCTTTTATATGAAAGAATAGTTTTTACATAAAGCTTTTGATTCTAATCAAAAATATGTACCAAATCTTCTGCAGTAAACTCCCATAATAGCAGTTTCCTCCATAACTCGCATATCACACATAAGAGACAATTCTAACCCACCAGCAACTGCATATCCACTAACTGCAGCAATTAAAGGTTTCTTAATAAATCTATGAGTAGGACCCTAGCAATAGAACATACTTTAAATGGAAGTAGTACCTAACAACAGACTAGTTACACTAATGTGAGTTAACATAAACGTCTACCCAAAACACAATTTTTTATTATTCAGCTTTTTCTTTCATTACATACATACCATAGGACCTGGATCGTTTATAAGATGACTAACATCTTGGGATCTGGAGTCAAAACTGGCTAGTTCGCCTAAGTCATATCCGGCACAAAAATTTCCACCTGTTCCGTACAGCACTCCTGCATGTGAGGTATCATCTTTTTCAAAATTGGCAATCGCATCTTTTAATTGTTTTGCGGTAGTACTATCAACGCAGTTACGCTTTTGTGGTCTATTTATTCCAATGGTTGTGACTGAACCAACCTTTTCAATAATTAACGATGAACCTAAAAGAAAAAAGTAGGGTTAAGTTAAGAAAACTAATAATTGCTCATTTTTGATTAAAAATTAATTAAAACTAAGTACATACCTTGGGGAGAAGTACTCTGCATTCTGTTAGTAATATAATAAGACTTTACGATTTTAGGAATATTTCTGTAATTCATTGCACATTAATATCAAAACAAACATAATAGGACGTATAGGACTATCTACTGAAAAATATTTTGTAGTTCAAATATTATTGTATTTATTTGTTTACAAATAATTTGTCTATTAATACAGATGGGCTCAATGAGTGCAAGTAGTAAAAACGATAATTCACGTGTGTAAGAAAGAGATGCATGCAATGAGTGGAAGTAGCAAAGCATCGAGGATGCTAATTTTCATGTGGAAGAAAAAGATAGAATGTCAAAGGCATACTACAACAATTGTATGATTGTGTAAACCACATTTCACAACTTTTACTGTTAGTTGTATAAGTTTTAAAAGTTACCTTTAGCAGATGTTTATGAAACTAAATGGATATTAAATAAAAAATACATCTTTGTTTAATTAATAAATCCCTTTTTTATTGTTGAAGAAAGTAACAAAAAACATAAAAGTTTATTTATCCTGTCGAACAACATGTTTCTTTCTCTCTGGTATACGTGGTACTTGATTCTTCTTAGAATGTGCTCTACGATTAGACTCTTTACGTTTAAGCTTATCCTTAATAGTTCGTAACTCCCTTTGTGCATTATAAATATGTTTCGGTATTTGTCTATGACGTGAAATTCGCCGAATCTGAGGATGGCTGGCATACTTATCTTTAAGTGCTTCACTGTAATTTAATGCCGTTTTCTCTCGTGGTTTCAACTAAAACAATAAATATTCATTATATTATAAAGTACCACTGGACATTTAGTATGTAATATTTAAATTTGACTTACTGGTCCTAATTTTTCTGACGCTCTTGCTTTCCAAATTCTTATGTTCATTTCATCAGATCCACTAAGAATGTATTTATTATCAAGAGACCATTCAACACATGTAAGACGTTGCATTCTTTTAGTGTGATATATTTCTCGTGAATGACCTTTTCCAGTTTCAAATATCCTGATTGATTTATCATAACTGCCACTAACAAATTCTTTACCTGTAGGTGCATACGCTACGTCAATTACTGCTGAAACATGATCTACATGCACATTGACAGGCTGTTTTAAGTTCCGAGTATCAAATGTGTATAAACTAAAAATAAAAAAACAATTAATTTGCATTAATCAGAACTAAATAAATGCTTACTTGTAATCTTCATTTGCACAAGTAAAAATAAATGCTTCCATTGGATTCCATGCTACTCGATTTGTACGTAATTTCATTATAACTTTTCGTAATGGACGATTATCCCTCACATCGTACAATATTATGCTTCTATCACTTGCGCAGGCAGACAATATGTTCGTCTCAACAGGATTAAAAGCAATATGATGTAAACTATCAACACCCCATTGGAATGTGTTTACAGGTTCACTGCGGCTTTCTTCCCATATTTGACATATTTCACCACAAGTCGCAAACATTGGTTTGTTCTGGTGATGAGTAATTCCTGTTATCATTGTTTTACTAAAAATTGTATTTATTGGTTCTTCATCAGCTTCTGATTCCGGTGCAGCTGCGCTCCATGTTTTTATCGATTTATCATCACCTAAAGTGAAAAAACACGAACCTTTCGGTTCATACGAGATACCTCTTACAATTCCTTCATGCGCAACAAAACTGCGTAAGCACAGTTGTTGTGGTATATCCCATACTCGAACTTCCCCATCATAGGCACCACTTAAAAGCACAGATAGGTGTTTTGGGTGCTTACATAAACAGGAAACACCATCACGATGGCCATCCAGATTTCCAATGAAAGGTTTAGCGAAAACTCGTTCTAATTTTACAGCATTCAAAGCTCTAACATACTCTCTGGCTGCTTCAAATGGATGTAAATCAGGATCATAATTTCTTGGAGCTATAACAACAAATTTAAAGGTTATGTTTTCATTGGAGTAATCATACCTTTGTGGAGATCTTTCTTCGTCTCTCGTAGATATTGATCTGGATTTCTACTGATAACTTTTACTTTCATGTTCACGGTTTTAGTTTACAAGCTACATGAACGTAAATTTATTAATTCAGCATGGTTTCTTTCAACTCTTTAAAGATTTTGACAGAATGACATTGGCATGGCGAGAATTCATATAACCAACGGTGACAGCATGGGAAGCTTGGGGCACACCAATCAGGAACGAGGCCGCAACGTGACCTTCGCCAACACTTTAAATAGGCATAACTTTCGTCTTATAAAAATTTTCACTGAATTTTGTTTAATTAGCTTACAAATATACAAAAGTTGAATTCAAAACGTAAGTAACTATCGTATTTTATTAAAAAAATGCTAAAGTTCATAAGAACTTTAAACTGTTGTGTCTTTCTTGTTGTTATTCGATTTTGATCAAAAGTTTATTAATTATTGTAAAAATAACTTCTTGTGTGTTTGTTGCATTTATTTTGACGCACCCTGTATGTGCATTATTATTCATGCCATTCTACCTACACGCATGCTTAATGTATGAATTTAAAACGCCCGCGCGTCTGCGTTTCCGTTCCGCGAATACATAATATCCGTTTCACTTCCAAGCTTTTACTCTCCCACGCCGCATAAGATTCAAAAACTATGTTTTGGTTCCCTCTAGTTGTCCTTTCAGTTTCCTCCGTAGTCCGTACGTTAGAAATTACCCTGTATAAATTCCTTCTAACAAGGTAAAACATATACCAAAGAAAGTACCTATTTATGGTAGATGTTGGGTTTTAGAGGCCCCTGATAATTAGAAACCCCAAGCGCGCGCTTACTACGCGCGGTAATGCGTCACTGTACATTGATCCTTAACAAAAAATTGCATGATCAAATCCCTATGAACCGCTCTACGTGAAACTCCCGGTATACGAAATCTATGTACGGAATGCACCGGAGGCACAGACGTACGCGCTGCGCTGCAGTTTCTCATTGATCGCCTAGCGCCCTATGCTGTCGTTGTTGGTTATTTGAATTCTCGAATTGGCATGTATTGAAAATTTCATTGCACCAATTCTTATTATTCCTATACATTCTCATTCTTAATGATTTATTTGAAATGCGGAGAGCGACAGCGCTTTCAGCTGAGCACCCACGACCGTAGGTGTTGCAGTTTGTAAATGTAATTTTCCAGCTGCTGGGTCACAGAAGGCTCTGTCGCTATCCGCTTGCATTTATTTGTAATTTTTGTTTTCACCGGTTAAATTTGGTAGCAACTCAAATGTAAAGCCCGTATGACACGGTGTTAAATTTGAAACAAAATTTACGTGTAAATTGACACGTAAATTTGATGTCAAATTTAACGCCGTGTCATACACAAAATAATTTTGTAAATTTTCATGCAAATTTTTATGAAATAATTTTGAACATCCCTGGTAAACTTAGACACTTTTACGTACCTAGTCTTGAAAGACTCTTAGAAAAGATAGGGAAGGCAGGAGTACCAGGGATGTTCAAAATAATTTCATAAAAATTTGAATGAAAATTTACAAAATAATTTTTTACACGACCTATATATAAAGATCTACCTTACTCCCTCAAAACAGGGAGTAAAGTGGTCATTTTACTCCCAAGGGAGTAAAAGTACAACAAATGACAAAAAAGTTCAAAATTTTATTTCATGTCATTCTGACGTTTCAAAAATGCAGTCTCCTGAGAGAATTTTCCAATTTCAATATTATTCTTCACTCTCATGGTAGCTTTTAACATTGAAAAGAGCGAACATAACGTTGATGTTTCCAAGATTTTTGCCTTTTCGGCAAAATAAACGAGAAATACTCTCTCTGTATAATTTTCAATGTCTTTACCCACACACCATTCAAAAAGTCTTGATACGCTTTTTCGTATAATTTTCGCGACTTTGGGGGTAATAAATCCAACGTCACAATCGCTGCCGCTTCGTCAATATCTTTCAAATCACCCATTTTCAAGAATTTTCTTAAAACACGACCGCAATTTTAGAATGGCTACCGGTTGTTTACAAATCGCCTAGGTTACGATGCTTTTCACCTATCTACCACAGCATATGTGATTGCTTTTGGAAAATTCGTAAATTTTTGCAATTAAGCCCTTGAGGTCGTGTAAAAAATAATATATATACCGCAGGACTAAAGTAGGTACTACTTCTTCATCCCTCGGGTGATTTACTGCCCTCGCTCGCTGCGCTCGTTCAGGCATTAAACTTTCACCCTCGGGGATTAAAAGTTGTACTTTAGTCCCTTGGTATATAATATACTATTGTGTAGTATGACACGGCGTTAAATTTGACATCAAATTTACGTGTCAATTTAGGTACACGCAAATTTTGTTTCAAATTTAACACCGTGTCATACGGGCTTAATAAATGAAAACAAAAATCATGCAAAAAGCAGTCTACATATTCAGATACCTACCCTTTAAAATATGTATCTGGATCTGTATCTAGATTCTAGATACTTTATTACTGGTATCTAAATATCTTAGATACTTTTGATTTAATTATTTTAATTAGCTCTATTTTACTAATAATTTAAAAAGTTACAAACTATAATTGAAGTGGTTTTTAATATTTTTTTTAATATAACTCTTAGTAAGTACTAAAATTACTGGTTTGCGCTCATTATGACCTTTAAAAGTAAAGTAATCTGTCTGTGTGTATATAAAATACTTATAGCGGTGGTTGTATTTGGCATGTACCTAGATACATTTTCCCCGGAGTATCTGTATCTGTATCGACCTAAGTACTGAGAAAAGTGTATCTGTTGTTCAACATCAATTTATCATTTTCAAAAGCATATAATTATAAACCACCTGGACCTGATTCCATTTAAGACAGTTTCTATTCCACAATTTCGAGTACCTACCTAGTATTATTTTGTATTAGTTCTATGCTAAAGGTACTGACAGTAATAAACACTGTAGTAAGGATAAAAACCTAAGGTGGCTTTCAATATGAATAAAAGTCTTAAAAACAACAAAAAAATGTTTTCGCATTCATTTAAAGTTCCAGGTATGTGAGGTATGTCTGTCTGATGTAGGTATTTCTTAGGTTTGTGATGTCATCAATAGAGAATATTAAGTGGACTTATATTATTTATACTGGGGAACAGTGGCGGTCCGTCCTATTAGGCAGGGTATAGGCAGTGCGTACCTAAAAATTTTCAAAAATAATACATAACTTGAAATATACAAATATGTGTAAAAAGGCATACTACTTTATATATTTATTAATTTATTATTATTAAGAACAAAATAACTTCGTAGAATTTAAATAAACCGATATCCGATACCGACAGTGTGCATGATTCCATCACCGAAAGGCTCGCCTAGCTATGGCTAGTTTACCAGTCTGTCACTCTTAGCAAGTCTGCATAATTCGTATACAAAAACTTTCTAATATTGAGATGGTACACTACTAGTAGTGTTGGGGGTGTTGCGGGATTCTCTACAAGCGGAGGCTCGCCTTTGAACTGATGGGAATTGCATTTCCTCTCGATTCCTAGTAAATCCTAATGCTAATACCTACCATGCTATAAAATTTAAAAGCATTATTTGTTGCATTTTACCAGATGTACTACAGATGCAAGTTTTATTTTTGTTTATTTCGGTCTTCTCTGCTTAGTTCGGAACTGTAGGTACAATTGCAATGAAGATAACATTTAGTTCCTTAGTGGGGGTGTAGCGGAATTCTGTGCTGGCAGAGGCTCGCCTTTGGACAAAGAACTACTGATGTGAATTGTATTTCCTTTAAGTAAACACGTTCGTTTATTATTTGTCTGTTGGTGATTACCTCTGTAGAAAGGAACTTTTCTGCATTAGAGCGAATTAAAAGTTATTGGCGCAATTTAATAAATCAAGACTGATTTTCGCATTAAGTGCCATTAATAGCCATTGAAAAATATTTAGTTTCCGAACTGGAACAAAGCAATTGGTGGTATGATAAAATAATCGATTATTTTGCGGCTATGAAAGAAACAGAAAGACCTACTGGTCTTGTATATAAAAAATAATATACGTGTTCCTTAATATACTAATTTGAATAAAGTGGTTTGAAATTTTGAATTTTTTGGATTTGCCTACCCTAATTTTTAACCCACGGACCGCCACTGCTGGGGAATGCATTGGATTTCTTCTACTAAAGTAGAAGTGACTATTATTTGTCGGGTCCAAAGTCCAGACTGTGGTATGAAGTAAGTTAACTCGGCTCACTGTAATTCGAGACCTTCTACTGTTTTGCACCAGCGATACCAAAACAGTTTTAAGCTATCTATTTGAATATTAATAAAAATATTGGTCATAAAATCAGAACCTGTTGGGAACCGCTGCTGTTGGGAACCCGAATCGCTATCCCAACAGCAACTTTCTGTCAATCACATCTACCTGCTTCGTTCGCCACCGTACAGGACCAACTTAACCGATGTCGCCGTGACGTAAAGAAAAAATCTAGACATACGTTTGTATTGTACATGTTGGAGGTTATACTATAAAGAGAAAGTAAACAATAAAAGGGGTACGTGTATTCTTCATTGCTACAAGCGACTAAAAATAATCACTCCGAGTTTACCTACTTAGATTGTTAACATTAAAATCCAGGAGCATATTTAAACAAAATCTATATTTGTTACAAGAAATAAATTAACAGCTATAATGTGAATGGTCGTAACAATATAATGCAAGCATAAAGGGCACATGTCTAATTATAAACAATTCAAACCAAATTTGCAAAAAACAGCATCATTTACATGGCTGAAGCTACATATTTCTGTTGAAATTCTACAGTTTCAATTGTTTCAGTAGTGACTCGCACAAGATAAGTAAGTAAGGGATGTACTACTAGACGTAACAGAAATCTTGCATTTGTCTTATCATTTATCCAGGATTGCTGATTTAAATGGTCAATGGAGGTACATATTTTGCAAGGAAGTAAGAGTGTACCTAAAGTTGATTGTTTTTACATCATCTAGAAATATTTGGGCTAATCAGACTAGTATCGAATTTAAAGCATTTTGTTACAAAAGTTTAACTAAAACAGAAATAAAGTTAAATTTCTTTCAAAATATGTATTTAATAGTTATTTATTACTACTAGTACTTTAATATACAGGATGAGCCAGTTTCTTGTAGGAGGACATTAGATGGAAGACTTTTTTTTAAAGAAGGAAAGTTCCTATAAACCTGTCCTGTCCTAGAAAGCTTTGTTTGTGAAATACAGGGTGTTAAAAAATAAACTTTTCTTTTAAATTTTTCTTTAATAGAAAAGTATCCGTTTAAAATATAAATCATGACATTGGGGCACAAAACATATATTAAATATTACTTGGGCGTGAATAGTTTCAAGTTAAAATCAATCATCTAATATTTCTAGTGGTGTAAATAGAGGGGTACGAATTAGTACTTTTATAGAAAAAATATTAGCCAACTGGATTTTTTAATTTTTTTTTTAAATATGAACGAACATTTAATTTTGTTCAAAAAAAGCCCACTTGTTGCGAGTCGATATGACGTTGCATGTTGCACGTTTATAGGAACTTTTCTTCTTTAAAATAGGTCTACTATCAAGTATTAACGTCTTGGTGCAACAAATTGAATCACCCTCTATATTTTTTGTGCGAGCCAACAATGAATTATTTATTTTCTATAGAAAGAAAATTATGACTAGTAATAAAGAATGCAAATAGTACAATAAACTTAAAACAGTCGAGAATAGTCAGTATCAATATACACATTTATAATAAATATTTTAAAAATAAAAAATAATTTCTTGTGTAAAAAGCTACAAATTCAATTTGGGCAGTGATATTAAACAGACTATATTCACCATTTTTTGATTTTAAATTAAAGTCCTTATTTAAATGTTTTTATGGATTTTTAGTTTAAAGAAAAATCGAATTAAATGAAGAATGTTCAAAATAAACGGAATGGTAACACAAAGTAATTTAACATTAGGTATTTTTTGTATAGAAAATGGTTAGTCTGTTTAATAATAATCAGCAAAACTAAATGTGAATAATACTTTGTTCATTTATGATAGGGATATAGTTAGTTGGATGTACATTTTACGGTCTTTAGAAAATGTTTGTAGGGTGGCCCAATTTGGATGTCAGTAACTACTTATCGTGGTAAGCAAATTTTCTTACTCCTATTATGTTGAATAACTTTATTATTTTATTAGCCATCTCAAAGCTATATAAACATTCTGAAGGCACTTTTTTGTATAGAATTTAGTGGCGTACTCAAATTTTTAACTGTAGTTCAAATTTTGGAAATATTAAATATTGTTTTTTTTAATGGAAACCATAGTTGGCCATATCCTTATTAAAAGAAATGTTTTTTGGGGTTTTTAAAAAAATATATGCTTTGATGGGTATATTTCATGTAGTTTTTCAGTAAAACTGAAATTTATAACTGTTTATTCAGGTAAAGTAACTTTTCTGTAATAACTACAGCAAAACTTCATTAAGAAAAGTTGTACATAATGTAGAATCATCACTCCATGCAAAATTTCAGACATATCAGTTTAGTTTTATGAAACCGTATCTGTTTATTGAGAATTTTTTATTAAAAATAGTCAAAAATTAAAAAAAAACAACAAGCAGCCAATATTTCTGAAATTTTGCATGGTATGGTGATTTTACATTCTGAACAACTTTTCTTAACGAAGTTTTGCCGCAGTTTATACGAAAAAGCTACGTTACCTGAATAAATGTAATTAAAAGGTAAATTTTAATGTAACTGAAAAATTACAAAAAATCAGGAAAAGATACCTGTTTTAATAAGGACATAGCTAACTATAGTTTCCACTTAAAAAAAACAAAACAACATTTAATTTTTCCAAAATTTGAACCCATTAGAAATTTGAATAAGCCACTGAATTCTATTAAAAAAGAAGTGCCTTTGGAATGTTTTTATAGGTTTAAGATAGCTAGTAAAAAAAAAGCTGTTTACATTATAGGAATAAGGAAATTTCGGAAAACCGCGTTTTTCTTGAAAATGTGAATAGTAAAATTTCGTCTGCGCCATTAAATTTGTTTCAAAAAATGCGCTCGAGAATATGCCCTCAGTTTTCTCCTTACAATTATAGTTACCGAGATACCCTAATACTACTTACATCCAAATTGGGTCACCCTGTACAGTACAATTCGAGTAATTTTTCAAACCTTCAATAAACTCTCCATCAAAATAAAAGTCTGATGCAGTTATTATACCTGGATTGTATTGCTTGTTGAAGTGGTTATTTTGATAATCAGTAATTTCAACATTTTAATAATTCCAACTGAGGTTTTTTAAAATTACCGAGATTGTACTGTATATTAAGAAACAATGTCATTTAGGATCTGAATAGTTATGGTAACTGCTGCATAAAGTACCAAATTTCTTTGTTGCGATTATTTAATGGTTTTAGATTATCTGTATTACATTTGCTGAAACATACAAATTATGGAACTTTAATTTAAACATGTTTTTCTTTTAATGAATATATTTTTTTAACAAGATAGTAGGTAATTTATTCATGCAAGCATGTCATAACTTTCCTTTTACAATTCTTACTTATACACACATTTCTGAACACTTACGTGTAGGACTAGGTCACTTAAGAATTTTATAACAATGAGTTTAAGTAGGTAAGGAATATTGGTCCAACAATCACTGTTCACCTTTAAGCATAAACAAGTAAAATGAATGCATTTAATTAATTATGAAGATTACTGCAAAACAAAAAATAATTAACAGAATTCTTTGTTAATTTTACAGGCGATAAATTAGCAACAATATTAATCATTAAAACAAAGTATTTGTCAAATTAATGATGAATTATGATACTTGTAAACCAGCAAAAAGGGACCAGGTTCATAGCCAACCTGATTCACTTCTTCTTATTCATTTGTTTTCCTAAAGTTTGTTTTAAACAAAACGTTTAAAACATAATTTTCATCATGAAATAAATGTTTAATATTTAGTAGTACCTATACAGCATTTAATTTTTCTATAAAATATAGAATTGTAGATAATAATAATATATTATAGTTTTACCGTTTTGTTTAAGAGTAGTACCAAAGTTGTTAGTAAGTACATAAACATTTTCACTACATAGCCCTAAAGAACATGTCAATAGATACCTAATTTACATTGCTGTATAATTCCTGCATCGTATGTAATTACTAACACTATTCTTTACACAAATACTTTGTTCTTTTGATTTGGTTGTATATTCTTATGGTACACAATTAGTAAATAAGTACAAAATATTACATTAATAACACTTATTTTAAAATCAGCCGTATTAACTTTTAAGATATCACAAGGTACACAAACTGCGTCTTTAATAAGTAGAACACTGTTTTTATGCATATTGTTATAAAGTCACGACTAGTTAAATTTTTAATGTCACTTATAGTTTATATATTTAGATCAGCCATCATTTTTCTAAAATCCGCAAGGGTATTATAATCTGGATCTAAATCAATATCGGCAAAATCTCTTCTTGAATCAGACTTAACAAAACTGGGATTGTAGCGACTCAGTGATAATGGACACGGTAGTAATTCTGGCATAACAGAATGATGAGTTATCAATGATGTTAATGTGGTAAATTCTTTTGTAAATCCCTAAAATATAAAAGATACACACATTAGAAAAATAGAAATCAAAGTTGTGAAATAAGTAATGCTTTAAATAATGATAACGTATTATTATTGAAACATTTATTTTTTTATACCTTAAAACAGGGAATTTATTTATCGCAACGGGACAACTTGGCGCCAAGCCAATTCGGCGCAGGCTGACTCGGGACCAAGTGCTACATAAATGAATGTATACGATAATAATAATTTATTATACCTATATACAAAGATTAGGCAAGTAATTTTTTTGTTTCCCTAATGCTTGTTATTGTTTTTAGGTTTTGTAAATTTAAAATTAAATTAAATTAAAAATTAAATTTAAAATATAAATAATCAATAGCGCAAAACAGACGTACGTGCCATTGTCTGTGTAAATGAAGCCGAGGTTACTGTTCTGAGAAAGTAATACATATTATATTAGGCTTGTTTCTGCGGTGGTTTCAGACAGTTTGGCCTATTCGTTGCCACTGTATTTTTGAAGTGTAACTTCTTATGCGGCGATGGGGACTAAAATCTTGGGAGTGAAACGGATATTACGTGTTCGCGTAACGGAAACACGTGACGCGCGGGCGTTTTAAATTCATACATTAAGCGTGCGTGTTGGGCAGACTCGAAAATAAAGCAGGTGGCGATCGCCGAGGAATGACGCACGCAATGTGTGTTTATATTCAATACATATTGCCCAGTGAAATTAGACTTTAACCCTGACAAAATTAGTAGTAAGCTACAAATTGCAGAATCTCTTCCTCTTATTGTTCTTTACATCCTGTAAAAACCCACCGACCATACGGAGGTGGGAACCACCCCAAAACAACCCCCAAATGTGCACTTTTACGGTTTTTATTTTTTTTCTCCCAAACCATAACTAATATCAAAAAATTGCAAGAGACATTTCTTGTAGCTTATAAAATTTGCAATCGATTGGTGTATATTAATATATAAATTAATTATATTTGTAGGGTTACACATCGCTACAAAGTATAAACTATTTATTTAAGTTTAAATCCACTATTCAAAAAATGATAACGCGTATATTTAATGTTGCGGTATATCTAATTCCAATATGTACGTACTTATTTAGTTTTGTTTATACAAGGTGTTTCCTAAGTACGTGTAGAAAATGCAGGGGATGATTCCTGGGCGAAAATTAAGGTTACTTTTTCGTATAAACTTGTATCCTAATATGCGTAACTCCTCAGGGAAGTTTATTAGGATACAAGTTTATACGAAAAAGTAGCCTTAATTTTCACCCAGGAATCACCTCCTGCATTTTCTACACGTACTTAGAAAACACCCTGTATATCACTATGATTTGGTACTGCTACCAAATATTTGATCTGAAGAAAATTCAAAGCTTGAATCATCAAACAACACGAAATGTCTGATATTTGAAAGTAATATTTAAAAGGTAGAAATAAGTTAATAGTAAGTTAGAAATAAGTAGAAATAACTTAAATATAGAAAAACATTTAACTTTACACTTGCAAAATATTAGCTTCAAGATGTGGGATGGGGCAACGCCTCGTTTCATTTTAAGAAGATATTCTACAATTTGTAGCTTACTACTAATTTTGTCCGGGTTTACGCTTATTTTCGTCTAGATTTACTGGGCTAATATACATTTTGTGTTTGTTAACATTTAAAGACAAGGTGCGTCAAAATTAATGCAACCAAATGGATAATAATGCACATACAGGGTGCGTCAAAATAAATGCAACAAACACACAAGAAGTAAGAAGTTACACTTCAGTCGTGTGTCCCATGACGCACACCAATTTTTTTTGTTTACTGAAGTAGTAGTATCGTTCAGATTTGGCGCTGGGTTGTCTGACGCTGGCGCCGAGTCGGCCGGCGCGAATTGGAGGTCGTCGGGTTGGTTTGGCGCCGACTTATATACCAGACCGTTTATTTATTTATCAAATTTATGTAGGATAATGGGGAAAAAATACCTGATAAGAGGCCCAAATAGATATCTTTTATGACAAGTATTGATTTCATTTCGTAAATTCTTCGGCCGGAGTACTATAGGACCTTTAACCCCTTGAGACCCAGTTCGCCAACGGTGGCGAAGTACAAGATATGCCACTACATACCAGGTTTGCCATATGTGGCGAACTTCTACTTTCTGTTGTAGAAGGTTGGGCTTGGTGTCAGAGGCAGCTATATTGAGTTGGAAAATTCATAGTAATAAAATATTTTGGTCACCCCTACCGATAATTCTTGTTTGTAGTGGAATAAACCCCCTTTTTACCAACCTTACGAGTCGACTCTGGAGAGTAAAAAAACTTCCTTGGGAGTTCCAACAAACCACATTGTCCTAAATTGGCCTAAATCATTAAAAAAATCTACCTAATTTTGTTTCACAGATACAAAGATAGTCACAAAAAGGCCCCCTTATGACTCCCCGCAACCGCCGCCTATGAGAATTTTTGGTTTTTTATTATATAAAGTGGGTCGGTCATAACATGTAGCTTAAACAGTATGCGCCAAAACCTAATTAATAAAACTTCATTTTTTTCGGAAAGTTGGTATATACAAGAAGATTAAGAAATCTGGATTGGGTCTCAAGGGGTTAATGCTTAAAATGCGATAGATGTAATACCAGAATAATTATTTTATTGACATTCTCATAATAATTAAGATAAAATGAACAGAAGAAGTAGACGCCATCATTCAAAGGACAGCGGCGTGGCTAAACTAGACCTGAGCCAAGAACAAGCGTCAAGAAACACACGCAGGAAATTTACCCTGAAGATGAACAGTTGATATTAGGTTGGCATTTCAGAGAAACGCAAAGAATCAGACTGAAGATCTAGGTGACATCAAGGGAGCCGTAGGAAACTGCATGAATGTTTTTCAGGACAGAAAAACATGGAACACATGGGAGGTCTCAGGTTTATGTCCAACAATAAAATTGATGGATGATGATGATGCTGATATAATATAAGCAATTGAAGCAATTACCTTATAGTGAACTACAGTTAAATTATTATTGAGTTCTTGATCGTTAAAACATCGAAAGTGAAACTAAAGTGTTTCAGGATTCAGTGATTTCCTTAAAAGATAGTTGGGTTGCGGTGATTTGGTCATACTATAATCCTCTTATAATCATGCACATGGATTCATTTTCGCTTGGCTTTTATAGTAAATTGAGCCGAAAACGCGAAATTAATACCTATGCAATTTGCAGAATTATACAGGATACAGGTTGATTCACATATTCGAGGACAAACTTTTACTGGAGGTTCGTGAAGTAATTTGAAGACAAGAAAGTTAATACATAATTACAATTCCGCTACCTACTCGAAACACAGGTGTTCTATCTACAGTCAGTCAGTCCTGCAGAAGCGCACAATATAATCGAATTTATTTGTTTTTCCGCAACCGACTCAAAAGTGATCACTTTTGATACCAAAAACGGACAGTGAAGTTGATGTTTTTGTTATTAGTAAAAAAATGTGTGTGTTGCTAGGCAACACTTTTAGTTCCTAGGAAGTAAAAGTACTTTTACTTCCTAGGAACTTTTACTTTTCACTTTTTTGGTTAAGATTTTGGTTTGTTATGTGAATAACATTTATTTAAGAAAAACAGTACAAAGATATTAGACAAAGAATTTTCTGTAAATATTTAAATAGCTATCTCCCATCACAGTAAATGATCTAGCCTTATTAGTTTTAGTGTTAGGATCTTAGGAATTTTAATCAGTAAGACTGATTTAAGATCTTCAATATCATTAATCTTTAAATGTAGTAACTCGTCGCAGGGACAAGCTCCAGCAACACCCAAAATTAATATAACCTACAAACGTCAAAATTTAATTATCGTAAAATATTCGATTTTAAAACTAAAACACACCTTCATCATCAAGTATTGCTTATTAGGAGCACACTTCAAGAATCGATCCACCTGTTCTTTACTAAGAATTCTCGATTTCTTCGGTGTGTAGTCATTATTTTCTTTTTTTAAATAGGCACGGAGTTTTGAAAAATTTTCGATATTTACCCCATTTTTTAAACTTAATGTTGCCTTCAACATTGAATATTGCGCCCAAAGAGTAGAAGCCTTCATTTTAGTGGACAATTCGGAAAAGTACGCTAATAGTAGATACCACGCTTTCCGTGTACGATTTTACGGTTTTCTCGTTACACCCTAAGGTTACACCAATTTAAAAATTTGTTGTAGGCACCTTCGTATACTTCTCGAGATTTATTGGGCAGAAGATTTGATACAACTTCTTTTGCACGGTCTAAAATTTCTGGTGGTGTATCTTCGTTACCATTATCTTGTTCAAACATTTTCGATGGTTTGGCTGGGTTTGACAGAATAAATAAAATTGAAAACAAAAGCTAAGAAGACTTGATTTTAGTAGTAGTAGTGTTCTCTAATTCCTCGCATCTTAATTTTATTATTTTGAATCCGGTTGTTCCGGTTGCGGAAAAAATAGTATGTTTCATTCGGATGAAAAGTGACTTCTTTTGACTCGCAATTTTGCATCCGTTCGGCTACGCTACGCTTCGCCTCACAAATGCAAAATTTGCTCGTCAAAAAAAGTGACACTTTTCATCCTAATAAAACAATCTACTATTAATGCGTTTTTTTTGTTCAGTTCGAGTTTATGTATGTACTTACGAAATTTGAAACGTTTGGGAAAGCCAACCAAAATATTATATTACATGCTTTTGGTTTAAAAATTAATTTACAGCGAACGGTCAACACTCTTCATCTCGACAAAGAAGAGGAATCAGATATGACATTATTAATATTTTTGTCTTCTCACGAACTTCCTGCACGCACTCAATAGCTCATTTTTTACCAGAACACTTTACATCTTGTCAATCTCAGATCAAGTTTGGTTATTAGTATGGATAAAAGAGAATCAAAGGTAACAAGAAAAAATGCCCGTAATCTAAACAAATGCCCACAAGTTGTCAAATATTCAGAAATGTTAATTGTCGTTTACTTGTAATAATTAACATTAGCTTCATAAATCTGATATCGCTCATTTAAGGGCGCGCTGACACAGTGGTGGGGGATGCACATTGTCTTAGTAGGGAAAACTTCCAATTAAAGGTTTCGACAAAAAAGTAAAGAGGGCAGTAGTTGTATGAATTTGAACAAAAATTAAAAATTGCGATTTTGGAATACAAAAATAAATCCAAACATCTGCAGTGGCAGATCCCTTATGAAAATCGGAGTGCCTTGATAATCAATGTCAGTTGACAAATATTATCAAGGCACTCTGATGCAAATTTCTTAACTGCAGCTACGGTCATGCAAGATAGGTGTTTCCAATTCTGCGTAACCACTTCTAGTTTCTGTGTTAGCAATAATATCAAGTATCAGTTCTTCTCATATCGCTATATGTCTAAATATATCTATAGAGTGTTAACTAATAAGTGCGAAAAAATTTAGGATTCTACATTAAAAATTAGCACAAACCTTTACTATGCTATGTGAAACTTACAAGTCTTATCAACTTCTCTTTCAGAACTTTTTTGTGAACCAAGGTAAGGGTTTGTAATTTTTTTACTTGAAAACTATCAACTTTACGGGAAAAACGAAAGATACAAAAAAGTTTCCAGACTTATCAAGCTATGTAATTCACATTTTTACAAAACCCATACCTTGGTTCACAAAAAGTTCTGAAAGAGAAATTGATAAAAGTTGTGTTTCACATAGTGAAGGCTTATGCTAATTTTCGATGTAGAATCACCTTCTGAATTTTTTCACACTTATTAGTTAACACCTATATATGCGATATGTTCAAATACTACGGCCGCGGACCGAATTCGCCGTCTGCCTCCAACACATACAGATATAGGTAGTAGATGGTATGTATAAAAGGAAGTAATGAAACATTTTCCTTGTTTGCAGTAGTGAGATGTCTTGTAAAAAGAACTTAGAAGTTAAAAATACTATTCTCCAACAGTAAACTACTACCTATATCTAAACACTTTATTTTTTTAATTTAAAATTTGTTGATTTATTAAGTAAAAAAATTAAAAAAAATTTGGTTTGAAATAGCAATATTCGAAACAAAAAATCCAGTTGTACCTAAATTTCTTAAATAAATTCTAGATATAACTTTGCATTATTCATAACAATTTTTAAATAGGTTTTACTCTTGCATGTTACCAGCATTTCTTACAAGTTTTAAAATTTGCATTGTATGTTCCTAACAAAAAATGTCAGTTTTAAATATTTAAGACAAATTAGAAAATATTATCCACAATCATTTATTAAGTGGTAGTAACATAAATAATTCTCCTTAGTTTTACACTGTGGTTTTACGAAATGTCGTACAGTTTTGGGATAAAATTTCATATTGTGTATTGCCAGAGGGTATTTTACTATTTTCGCTTTTGCATTTTTTACATTATTTCTCCTTTTTTATGCCTTCTTCTTTTCCTTTTTTGCCTTGTTGTCTCCCTTTTTAAAGGTTTTATTTTGAATTGTAAGCACTTCTTTAATTAATGCCATAAGTACAAACTGACGTTAATTTTGTTCAGTAGGTACTCACCTATACGAAGTTATTTTCATTTATTCATTATTCAATGATAAACAGAATATTTGACATAAACTAAGCTGTTTAATTGATTATTACCTATAAATTATAAATTACTTATCAGCATCACCTTACAGATTGTGAAATTGACGTTTTGCGGTAAATTACATTCTGACAATCAGTTGTGGAATTTTTACGTGGTGCAATCTACCCGAAATGGTCTGAACTTTAAGACAATATGTCACCCTGATATGGTGTGAATCTCAACTAATGGTTGTTAAAAATTTACGATTTTTTATTAATCTCGTTTCAATTGCAACCGATTGATGTGAAATTTTGCTAGTAATTATTAAATGATGTGGGGACGGCAATAAGCTATTTTCAAATTATTTCGTCACTTAAAATTTTTAAATTTTATTAATTTCAATAATTTATTTAACCTATTAAACAACACAATTAAGCCATGAAAATTGGTTATTGCCTTCAGCCATCCTTATTCTTCAAAATAAAAAAATATAATTGGGCATATGATGATTAGTTTTTTAGATTAATAAAAACGCGCAAAGGCTTGTTTTCAACTGTGTATATCGTCCACTCGTCAGCGCCCTCTTAACAATTACAAATAAACGAGCATTAACATTTTTGAATATTTGAGAACTTGTGGGCATTTGTTTAGATTTCGGGCATTTGTTTTTTGTTACCTTTGATTCTCTTTTATCAATACCAATACCATTGAATATTGTAGTAGGTCACAATATTCAATGCTAATACCATTAAACATCGTGTTTAACATTTGTTAAGAATGTGTTTATTAAACATTAAATAATTTATTTTTCGAAAATGTTCTTATGTAAGGTATCAACATTTATATACTGTCATTTAAGCAATTGAAAGATGTATCAAAAACGCGAAAAAAAAATGAGGATTGACGTCGTCACTTACAAACAAATGAAGGTCGGAAAATTATTTTGACATTCCAATGTGTATTTTTAAAGAAGAAAATTGACGTGTTTCGGGATTTTTAGAATAAAACATTTATTTAGGTTTTATTTGGCATGTTCCATACTTTTGGTGCTCACTGTATACAGGATATATACAGGATGCCCCAAAACTGGTGAAAAATATTTATGGGGCGTTATAGGTGATTGACAACGGAGTACGGTAAAAATAATTAAAAAATTCTACCTGCCGTGGTTTTGTAGTTATTAACCAAAAAAGATGTGTACAATCTGGCATATACACATTTTATAACTTGTTAGGAAGCGATTTATTTTGATTTTTTACCTAGTCATTATTACTTTGGAAACCAACGACTTGTTTTTGAAGACTCGTTTTCGCGCTATCTCGACATAAAAATTGTTTTCAGTAATAATTTAATAATTTGTAATTGCGTGCTTTTTTGAAATTGTTTTAATTTGGAAACAATAAAAGACATTATTTTCTAGAAATAGAGTACCCTTAGCCAGCTTCATTTCCAATTTTTAAAAAGTTAAAAGGGTTAACTTTACATCTTACAAATTTGAGCGAAAAGATTTTCTTCAACATTTTTCTCACAGTTGTTTATTAATGGTACTGAACAGCGTATCATATAATTATATTTTGCGCCATTTTTGGGACACTGTATAATTTCGAACGCCGAAATGTCAAGATCCGCCCTTGGTTGTTCACCTAAAAATGGCCGTCTCGTTCTTAAAAGTCTGTATCCCTAAGATATTATTCAATGGCCACAGGAACAAAAACAATGCTCAGTGCCTCTGTTTTCTTTCTTTTGCTATACCTTCTGATCTTGTTTGTGAGTTGGTATTGTTTTAAGAAAACTTTGATTTACGCTATGTTTGGTGTTGTAGAAGAGAATAAAAATAAATATTTTGAGTACTTTTTATAATTTGCCTAATAAAAATAATTGTTAATTGCGAATTATTGTCCTGGTTATTATTTTGTGATAAGAAAATTTAGATCTTTTTTTTCTGTGCTATACAATTTCTGTTATTGAAATATATGGCCTCGCAAGCCCAAAGAAATTCACAATTATAACTTTTTCTTTATATTGTTAATTAATTAGTATGATATTTACTAAATAAATATTTTACTTTGCTAAACTTATTTAGTCTTGATGAGCGAAGAAAGTATGAAATTTACGTATTTATCGCTACATTCAAGAAAATAAAAAACTAAAGTAAATACGAGAATGTTCAGAAAGGCACTTCTTTTGTAGCGCATAGTAGTGTATTTAGACAACGTGTCGTGTAAAGTAAGGGCAATCTTTCAATGGATAATTACGTAGAAAAAAATAAATCATAATCTGTTGCTCATTCTTTGGTATTTCGTTTAATACATAAAATTAATGATTTCAAGTGTGAAGTGTCCATTTACAAATTTCTATTTAATTTCAAACGAATTTCAGAAAAATGCCTACATCTGAATTACACAGGAAATCAGTCAGTTATTGTTCTACATACAACCTATAATAACGAAAAACCAAAGTACTACTACATGTCTGAAAAGCTTTCCAACTGGCTTATAATAGCCCTATAAAACAGTTGGGGTTCGGAACAGATATTAAACCAGTATTTTCACTGTGCATTATCATAATTGCAACATAAGACAGACGTATGTTTTCGTTTATGATTGTATAAGTAGGTTAACTGCTGTAGACTTTGTGGGGGATATATCGCTTTAATTTTTTTTATGTAGGTATCAGTATCTAGTTACCGAACTTTTAAACCCACATTCTAAAGTTTCTATAATCTACGCTATTTATTTCTATCTAAAACACCGTATTAGTTTGTTACGGACAAGTTAGAATTAAATGGGAAACAAAAAAGCGATATCCGGCAGCTTGATGTGTGATATATACTTTTGTCACTAGAGACGAAAATTAACGTTATGGAATATTCTCTAGAAACGGATTTGGCGCTTTCGGTTCAAGTATCTCGACTGAAAGATGCATTTTCGTATGTGGTCGCAGAAAAAATACTTCAATGTTCTAATTACGTATTAGTATTGCTAATATAATTTGATTTAGATTTATCTCTATTCCCGTGCGTCTCTTTTTTAGGAATACTACAATACCTACCTGACTTATATAGTAGGTAGTATATTTTTGTCTAGGTTTGTAAAGGAGATTACGAGCTACTGTATAACGAAATCCTTTCTTGTAACTCATTTACTTTGAATAGATAATGGTTAATGAACAGCGGAAATGATACGTCTGGGTTTAAAGTTAAGGTTCTTTACAGGTAGAATTGGTTGTCTTGTTTTTTTTGTTTGGTGTAAACGAAATTAATAAAATCCTGTCGGCACCCTTAGCAATGCTTTCGTTAACAACAAACGTATTCAAGTTTCGTATGGACAATTTTTGAGGGGATGTAATTTCTAAGAAAAGTAACAATGTTAGATTCTAGACTGAAAATGAAATTTTGAATTATTATTATCAATTACCGGTTTGATTTTCAGAGAATCTGCAAAATTTATTTTCGCAGAGACTGTGATACGTTCTTCTAAGACAAAAAAAATCAAATAGTATTTTACCATAATATTAGCTAGATCAATATCAATATGTCTGAAGATATTAAAATTTAAAAAAATCTGAAACTAAGAAATATCCAACGAGCTTCAAATTCAAAGGGTGTTCGATATTCGTAGATTCGGACTAGGCAACGATATTCGATGATAGAAACTGCAGAAAATTATTGATTTGATTGTAGGAATAATTCCCTCAAAATTGAGTTTAAAGGTTCTTTTCTCTCATTTTCAGAATTTTAAAAAACTACAGTTTGTATCTGTCAATTTCACCGTACAAAACACAGGGTGTAGAATGAAATGACGCAACAGGGATTTCAATGGTAAACTTGAAATATGTTAATATTATCTTCTCTAATTAGGTATTTTAGAAAAAAGGTTCGAATAAGTTTTTTGTATAGAGACAAAATCACGTCAGCCAATAGGATTCCATTTTTCGCCATAAATCCGCTTGGCCCGATAAAAATGCCCTGTTTGAAAAGACGGCTTCCTGTGTTAAAAAAACCCGTTGCTATGCGTTGTTTACTTGTTGGTAGGGTGTTGTGATCCTTTATTATTCACCGTTACCATTTTATCATTTCTATTTTTTCTTTCAATGAAAATATAATAATTCGCATAAAATAAACGTTTAATAAAATATAAATGCAATTAAGATTAAATTTTTCATCAAAGTGAAGGTTCAAGCGACATTATAATGAGCAGTTATCCTTATCACACGGTAATTCCAAGACACTTTTTACAAAATAGCGTATTTGTGTGATGATTCCTAGTTTTGCAAACAAACAAACAATAATATTATATCGATAACATTTATGGGTGCAGAATTTTTTTCTCTACAATAACCTATCTTACCACTTTTCTGTAAAATAATTAGGGTAGATAATATTTGACTTTTAATATTGTATTAAAATTGAATAAAAGTCCCAATCTATCTGTCCAGCAAAATCATTATTTATAGTGACAACTTTAACGTGACCTCTTTTAGTTTGACGTACTTATTCAATAAAATTAAGACATAAAAATGGTGTAGTAAGGGATTTAGAATTAGCAAACACCTACGGTTCATGAATTAGAAACAGCTTACCCAGACATCATCGAGATAAGGGCTTTAACAATTTTCTTGGAATTACTAGACTTAATAATTTATTGTAACAATGTTTGGTGTTTAATTTAGAAGTGAAAATTCGAAAGATTTCATTACAATTATATTTCATGACTTCTAATTAAATGAAAATTTACGTTTAAACAAAAGTAAAGTAATAAAATTTGAATATATAAAGAAAATACTAACCTTAATTTTAAAGCCTTTGTTGGTTCTAATAATAAGATAATGTGCGATACCGGAGGGTTGAAAACTTCTAGGAACTCTCAGTGATAAAGCGTAGCAGCCAGGTTTAGTTGTGCTTTCTCGGACCATAAAAGCACCAACAGGTTCTTGTCCTAGTACTTCCAAAGTAATTTCCCTGGGAATACCGGCTTGAAACCAAGGAGCCATCCGTAATTCTCCCTCTTCCTTGTTACTTAATGAATCAGTTCTTTCTGGCAACGGAGGTGGCGTTGGCGTGAATCCCAAGAATGTACTTTCTGTTCCGGTTTGAGGACACGAACTAGAACTACTCGAGCTTATTTGCGATATTCGTTTAGATTTAAAATCTTGTTCAGTAGACGCTGGCGAACTTTGTAACAATCTACTATCATGAATTTCTATGTGTTTTGTTATACTAGATGTTACATTTTCTAGCTCTACTTTTATACTATTATTGGCATTGTTAATATTTCTATTCTGATTTTCATTATCCATTTCATTTATGTATCCTCCCTGGAGAGGTCTACTTGTTGGACTATTAGGCGTACTACTTGGTGAACTACCGCTAACAACTAATGGACAACTATCGTCATCACCGTTGTGGAGGCCTCCTGTTAGACCCATTGCGATCCGTTTAATCAACGGGGGTTTTTCAGTTATTTTCTTGCAGGAATTCAGTTCAGTAGGAGAATTACTTTCATCACTACTCGGGGTACTCTGTTGTGACTGACTTTTTTCAGGAGGATCAAGAACATTGTATTTGTGTGTGGGCCTCAAACCTGGTATTGAACTGGGGGGAGCCAAACGCAAGCTTGAATCGGAATTATTGATATGCACGTCCATCTCAAATGATTGCTGATTATTAAGTGGTAACGGTACTTTTTCTTTTTTTAAGGCGGTAGAAAGTTCCTTCGTCTGAAACAAACATCAATCTAAAGTCGAGTTATTATCCATCTATACAAGGTGAACAGAAACATGAATCACATATTCGTTGAACCTGTTTACATCCGGGATATCTATGCATAGAAGCAATTAGAATGAACAGGAAGGTGAAATAATTTAGAGAAGTGCACTGCACTAGTAGGAATTTATATTATGCCAAGGTTTAAATTTTCTAAATCGACACGTTTCGGCAATGAAATATTTACAATAGTTTTACATTCAAATTTATCTTAAATAAATTAAGTAAGATAGTAGCATCTAAATATAATATGGGCAAATAAAACAATTAACAAGCTAATAGATAAATAGCCATAATATTTTCTAACGACCTTTCTAAAAGTAATAAATGTTGCTATATACAATCTTAACCTTTAATACGTTGGAAGACTGAATGTATTACTTGCTCGCAGTGGGTGTTCTACAAGGAGGGTGCATAATTTAGAATTGATCAATTTTTCACAAAACATTTTTACCTATACCTATATAGAAATTTAAATTGAATAAAAATTTATAAACCAATATTATTAATAAGCATATAATTGAATGTAGGTACAAAATAATTATACTTGTGTTCAAAAAATTCTACTCAAATTAGTTGAGCTGCTAATTAAATTATAGTTCTCTTATAACTAACCCACTTGTAACAAACCTTTGCCTAAAATAAATTATTACGAAAGGTTCTGATATAACTGTGTTATTTGATGATTGGCGGTTATTATACAAATGTCGGATATAGCGAAAAGTACGCGGTGCCCCACAGAGGTTCGCTATAACCGAACATTACTGTAAATAGATCCACAGTGAATTTAATTGGGGTCTAATAGATCTTTAATAATAATAGATCTTTTACACTTGAACACGTCGAATGGTAAGCAAATTTGAAACATGGTAGAGTTGGAGAGAGGTTATTGCTGGGACTGGACTGATAATTATGTGAAAATGTTACAAAGAACTTCATACAAAATACAGAAATACAGTAACTCAAGAGAAGCCGCCTGATTTGGCAATACTGTTTTTCATGTTTCATTAAATTTTTACCGTTCAGTCAAAACTCAAAACTGAATAGATAATTCAAAATTGTTTAGACAAATATTTACTGGCTTTAGTTGATTATATTATGATTTTTAAAATGTTTTAAATTTTTAATTTGATAGTCAACTCAACTTGTTGGTAAAATAAAAAAATAAGTATAGTAAACAAAAGTTTGTGTTAATACTCGAAAACAAATGATAGTTTTTTTACAATTTCCCCACGTCTTTACGTTGAAATATCTACAAAAAGTGTTTCAACTTTTCTTGTATTTTTCCAATCAGCTGAAATAAAAGTTATTTTTTCACTACTAACCTGAGAAATCGCCATTACTTACTCCTTTTCTCTAATGAGAAATTATATTTTTCAACCTAGGTAAATAATGATATTGAAAAATTACCTGGGTAAATAATAAAATAAACGTTCTATAAATCAGATGTTATTGGTTTTGTTTTTTAGTTTGACAACTACAGTTTCAGGCTACTAAATATTTAAAAAATCATGTGGAAATGGTAAATTACAAAAATCTAAATGAATAACAATTCTAGTAGTGAAAAAAATAGTATACTATAGACCACGGTAAAGAAGATTTCTCTCAACTTCGCAACTTATTTCCCTTGCTGCTTCGCAGCTCGGAAAATAATAATGCTCAGTTGAGAAAAATGTCTTCTCTACCTTGGCCTATAATGTACTATTTCGCGTTTGAAAAAATAATAATTTTTTTTCTCTACTAACCAGAGAAGTCGCCATTACTTACTCCTTTTCTCTAATGAGAAGTTATATTTATCAACCGAAGTAAATAATGATAATAAAAAGTTACCTAGGTAAATAATAAAATAAACGTTCTATAAACCAGATATTATTGGTTTTGTTTTTGTTTTTTAGTTTGACAACTGCAGTTCCAGGCTACTTAATAATATTTCTAAATATTTAAAAAATCATGTGGAAATGGTAAATTACAAAGATGTAAACAAATAACAGTTTTAATAGTGAAAAAAATAGTATATAAACCACGGTAAAGAAGATTTCCCTCAACCTCGTATTTTATTTCCCTCGCTGCTTCGCAGCTCGGAAGATAATTTAGCTCAGTTGAGAAACATGTCTTGTCTACCTAGGCTTATAATGTACTGTTACAGAAAACAAGAGATATCAAAAGCTTGTTTTTTGGATTTTAATTATACTACTCAAAAAATTGACCCATAACCATATAAAATGTTAGTTTTTTCTGCCTTAAATATTGACTGTAAAACCAAGATATTTAGGTCACGGTCACCTTATGCATTTAATATAAGACTGCCATTGTTACTAAAGTATTGAACAGTAACAAAATGCAGTTGCTAATAATCTGTTTTGATTGATGTACCTACCTTTTAATGTAAATGTATCTTAACCATTAACGAGCTAGTAAGTATACAAGCGTCGTTGTTAGAAACTTCTGATACTCTTGTATAAATCCTAACAGCAAAATTAGTTGCTGCTTAAGTTTAACAAAAACAAAGCCCCAAGAAATTACGCAACAAAAACTTAATTGGGCGTTGTTAGGAAAATGTATACATCACGAGGTAAGTTTCTACGCAACAATTTATCAAATAACTGAGAGTGGTTTTTTACTGTGTTCTTGAATTCACAAAGATTTATTTTTATCAACCCTCCATTGCCTGTGTATGGAATATTATATTCGTATGAAATACAATTCATTAAAATAAATGCGTGCAGCTTACGTAGTAATAACACAAAATTGATTTATTATTTACATTTCAGCTTATTAAATATAAACCATATTTGGGTGTAATTCGCAATACCTAAAGGATTCATTTTGTAAAGTGTTTGTGTGCACGTAAACTATATTTGATTAACGTGAAACATGCTATGATATAAGTTTATAAGCCCGTAGCATTAAAATTTAATACATTTATATGAATACAGTTGTTTGATTCAATTCAAATTGTTGTATTGCTGTACATAACAGGAATTACATTTAAATTAGACACTTACCCAGAGCACTTTGTCAGTTTGAGTTTGATCTAATTGCGAAGCAATGACATCTTGTAATGTTGGTTGCTTCTGTAACTGAGCTGCATATGCCATCCGAAATGCATTTCCAACAATGGAATTCAATTCTTCCGCCTGAAAAAGAATGAAAAAATATTGTTAAAACTACACCAATACTTTGAAAATTCGCCAAGAAAATTAGCGATATAGCGATACCGGATGTGATATATTGCTATATGTCCCACTTTTTGTTTCTCCCTATCACGTTCCCAAGTGTGACCATCAGTATTATTTTTCATCTATCTCGTAAGTTTCCCTTTCAAACAACGTCCATTAATCACCAGTACTCGAAGAAGCTCTTGAAGTCGCAATCACGCGCGGTCAAGTGATAAATTGGCCGACCGAGACGCTACTAACTAACAATACTTCTTTTGCCTTGTGTAAACAAAAAGGTGCTTTTTCTTCAAAGAGAATTCTAACAAGGAACAATTTCGTTAAAAAGTTCCGATATAACCTTTTAAATTTCCAAAGATAGCATTTGCAATGCAACGACTTTGTAACGAAAATATCATCCATCATGTTGTCTGACAGGCGTTGTGTACTTTTCATATTTTTCAGGGACAATTTTCATATTACTACTTAAATTTGTTACAATATTTCTTCTTCAGTGCTTTTGGTACTTTCCATTTTCAATTTATAACAAAATTGTGTTTCTTTAATACGCTTCCCATATTGTCTTAAAAACACATAGTTTGTAACACATTTGGATACCGTGCTATTTTTGTAAACCACATTAGACAACACACTTTATTTCCGTTACTTACATAAAAGTAATAAAATATAACATAAACAAGATTTTTCATTAGTTATAATGAACAAAATAATTATTTTTTTTAACTGAATTTTACAATCGTGTTAATATTTACTATCAAACTGAATCACAAAAGAAACTAGTCTTTTATTTAATCCTTAAAGTTAATTAACTGCAGCTATTACAGTCCATGTGCATTAATTTAATAATTTAATCATCCTCATCCGTTTTCTCGTGCTTGTCTTAATTAAAATAGCAAACTGTATAATGAAATTAAATGTTGAGTCTTGACTGCGTATGCTGTGCCATTTTTCTATACTTAATTGCATTGTTTGAAAGAATATTCATAATACAAAGTGATTCACGAGAGTGCGAGATTTTACGAGGTTAAATAAAATATCACAAAAATGCATCCACGTCCAATCATGAAACAAAGTTGCAAGAATGGTGTAGGCGAATCTAGCAACAATGTTACATTGCATAATTTTGTCAACGGTTTTGTTGGTGACATTAAAATGTCGTTAAAAATATGTTTCCAGTATACTATAGAATTCCAAGTCCAATATTTATGTTATGTAGGTTTGAAACCAGTCATTTGAGCGCAACGGTTGGGGCCTTGCAAAGATGTTGAGGTTGAACCGCAAATACAGTTGGACTCTAGGAGATATCAGATATGGACGCAAACAGATAAACTATTCATAAAATAAATAATTTATTAGGTTATTGCTTGTAAGGAAAATGGTTTCTGAAAAGAAAAACAATAGACGTTTCATTGAAAAATATTTGTTTTGCCGTGGAATATCATTGTTGGAACAACCTGGATTAAAAATCTAAACATATCCATGGTTCTTTATTTACAATTTAAAATACAATAATTCTTAATCGAAAGAGAAGAACGGCCCAGGTGTGACACATGCGATTCAATACTTTCTATTGAACACATCGTGTCGAATATATTTTAATAAAGTGGAGACTTTAGGTTTTTATTTCATCGCTACTTCTGACCACTTTTTGAGATGGATTTTAAATTTATTATATCCTATAACCCAAAAATTTGCTACAATTCGATCACGATTGCAAATTCCTAAACAATCTTTAGGAAGCGCTGATGCTTAACAATTGCGAAAGCGAACAGAAAATGACTATAGTTTCCTAAAATCTTGTTTATTAGTAGTCAATTGAATGTCGTCAAGCTGAAGTTTGTTAATTCAATAAATAAATAAACATACCTATCAATTTTCGTTTTATTTTGATTTGAGACAAATCTCATTGCTGCGAATGTAAAGAAAGAGGGAGTGAGGAAAAGTTGAGAGAAAACTAAAAAAACGTTTTATTGTCTAAAAAACCCAAACGTACGCGTCATGTTCAAACGGCGTTATTTAAATGGCCGCGTCCTCAAAATTTATTTTTGAGCAATGAGTTTTAGATGATATTTGCAATATTGTATTTTAAATTACTGTTACAATATTATAAACTAAATGGTATCGAATAGAGTTTGCAGCTGAAACAAAAACTAAATATACTACAAATTTTTAATTTTTCAAAATATTTTAAAAGTTTCTAAAACCATACCACTAAAAAAGATTTTGTTCTCCCAACAAATAATTTGTTGAGACTATACCAACAACGAATATTTTGGGTTAACAAAAAAAATATGTTGCCATGTTATTATTTGTTGTCGAGTAAAACGACTTTGTGGCAGGAAATAAGTTTATGGCAAAACATATTTTTTGTGTTAACCCAACAAATTCGCATTTGTTGGTATACAGCCTCAACAAACTTTTTGTTGGGACAACCAGATTTTTTTCAGAGTATATATTCCTCGTAGGAAAATTCTTGTAGGAAATTCGTAAGTACCTACTCCATACATCACAAATGTCAGAAAACAGAAAATTCATAGGGCGCACGACATGCCAAACTCTACTATTATTAGATTGTATAGGAAGTACATCACTAATAAATTTAATATCCACCAAAACCTTTATTATCCCAATATTATTTTTATTTTCTACCGAATATTTGAAATGTCAGCTAATTTTAAGGTTTGAAATATTAAAACTGCGAAGAAGCCTTTCACAATGACTTTTAATTATTTAAACAGTTTTAGGGTTTGTCATTATCACATAAAATTCAAAGCTGTATCCACTTTCTCTTGAAAACGACATAAAAATTTCACATTGTGTCTAACAGAAAGCAAACCCTACTAGTATATGTGGAAATGATACATGCCCTTGGCATCAGGTTAAATAATGCATTAGCGTCTGAGTACTGACTGCGGCATCTCTTCCTGAATCAATGCCAGCGTTTTCTTTAATGAACAGGATAACTGACACATGATTGCGGAAAAGGCAAGGGACCTGGCCAGGTGGGTAATGGACACCGCATGTAGGCTTCACATCGAAATCACTGAACATGGAATAGCATTCAGTCGGAAAACTGCCCTATTTGCTTTCTAGTTATCCGTGAGTGTGTTTTAATCCCACCGGAGTAAGGGCCTGAAGCGAAACTTTTACAACACTCCTAAAAACAAGCAGTTTTGATGAAAATATATGTGGGGCTGTGAAAGTTACGAATTTATATCATAATATACTATTGTAGATCAGATCAGCATCTGAATAATCTTCGTACACCTACATCTTGTATGTGCAAATACATTTTAGATGATTGTGTTTTAATTTTCTTTTATATTATTCTTAGCAGTGTTTTTGTATGATAAAAAAAATTAAATACTACCCTTCTTTTCTATAATAAATTATTTTTCATTTATTTTCAACGTGTACATTGAAGAAATCCCACACCATTATTATTAAGTAATTAATTTAAAAGGTTAACTTGTAGCGATCGTACATTGTGGCATTGTATGACAGCATACAATATAGGTGCTAATTTGGAATAATTGTTAGCAAACGTCTAATTCGTTAACGACCTTTATATTTTACACTTTTTCTGGTAAATTATTAAAAACATCGTCTAGGGAGTTTTGATCTTTTAAAAACAATGATTTTCAAAGCATGAGGGGCTATAAGTGACCCTGGTAGCTAATGCTCATCCCCCCGTAAGTGTAGAAAAAAATATTGGGACACAACTTTAAATTAATGGTTGTATCATAAGAATAATAATAATAGCTTCTATTTGTCGATCATATTAAAGCTTTTCATAATGACGTACACTTTTTTAAAAAAGGAAATAATTCTGCAACCGATGAAAGCAATTGCTGGATTATATAAAAAAGTCGATAAACAAAAAACAAATATTATAACATGAAAAGGAATACGGCACGGCATGGTTGTCCACTGTACACCACTCGTTTTGATTTATATCTGGAAGCACTTTAGACTGTGGAGTAACAAGGAAGTGGAGGTAACTAACACAAAGAGAGTAAATTATGAATAGCCAATAACGAAAATGAATCGCAAACGATGTTGTGTGATTAAAGAGGGTTGCACTAACATTTAATTTAATTAAAGTTGTTTATTGTATCAGTGGTATAGTCAGATTTAAAATTTATTTTGACAAAACGTGTAGACTAAGTGAACCAGTTAACTTTTCCACTCGCTTTTCCATGTAGGTACTATTATTATTAAAGAAAGGATATAATTATTAATAAAATTAACCAATTCTATGATACGGCTTTGAGATTTCAACGATGAATACAAATATTGGACCTAACACTTGCACCGACTGAGAAATGAAAGGATTCCAAATATGGCCAATCTCTGTCATTTACAAGGAAGATGTACACAGGACACGCAAAAAACTACTAATATGAAATGAACATACAGACACAAAAGTTATGGTAACTCTAAATAAAACTACGCAGAATATCCAAGACGACAATGCCTTGCCAACAGAATTACAGGTGGGAGAAATAGATTCGAAATAAATAATTATATGCAGCACACAAAAAAAAATATGTTAGAAACAGGAACTTTCGCTTATAAGAAGTATACGCAAGATAAAAGTAGGTGGAAGAATATAAGAAAGTGACGAGGACATAATTCTACGGCAAGCAAGAAGGTCTAATAAAAACAATATTTGAAGGAAGAACACAAGAATGGTACGGTATCGGAAGACCAGGACCACAGTATTTGGCACCGATTGATGATATTAGATTCCGTAATTACACCGAACAAAAAAGATTGGCGATGATAAGCAGCCGTTAGAAATCTGCGACAAATCAATTCAGAAGGAGCTGAAGAAGAATTAAGTTTAGTTAATTTTTATAAAACATGCAATAAAAAATGCATAGGGATTTGAGGTACTAATATTCAAATATGAATTTTATTGTGTTTGTAGTAAATTATTGTTAAAAGCTTTTATATGTTGAAACAATGGCAATAATGGCAGTAAATTTTCTCTGGGTACGTAACTAACAATAAGTATGTCAAAAATAAAATATGTCGTAACACGTTCTTATTTCTTCGTTTTGCAACTAAATAGCTTCCATTATGTTATTCCGTAATAAAATTTCATTATGAATTTCAACGGTACTCGAATAAATACAAAAAGCATAATTTAAATAACATGATAATTTATGTTGGTTTTTCATAACGTTAAATGTAAACGCTAGCGAAGAAAATAAACCACGGAAAGTAATCAAGTGTTTGTGACGGTTTGATTAACCACTTCATTTGCTAAATAAATTGAGCTACTCTTTAACGGGGGAAATAGAATTGTGACAAGAGCTATAATAAAATAAATAAAATTTTCTCTGCTTGCTTCAAGAGGGGCGTTCTGTTTGAATAAGGGACAAGTAAAGTCATTAATTAGCTTTAACGAGCTATGGTTTAGGAGAGCGAAAAAATTCGTTGGACCACTAAGGTAAGAAACTCCAAAGATTTTTCGTATTCTTCATAATATGCAGCTTTTGAAGTTTACATTATGAGTCATCGTTTTTACTGAATGTCTGCAAGGCTATTAATTATTTATCAAGACATGGCGACCGGATGCGCTTGAACTTCAGCTACTGCTACCTACATTGATTGATTGCGTTTTTGTCGCACTCTTTCAGAGTTTTCATTTGGCATCATCAGTTTTTTGTGTCTTTGTTTTTATACATATTCCCCGAGGCTGCATTTGAGATGAATGAGGAAATAAAAACTTAAATAGTAAATTGTGGACAATAGCTAATGTTAGAGCTTAATTTCTTAGTTTAAACTAAAGAAATTGTTGCAATTTTGATATTTTGAATTGTAACTTCCTAGTATTTTCAAAATCTTGACCTTATAATTATTAAAGTAATGAAAAATCTTGGTTTTTTTAGGTCAATAAAAACAACAAATTTAAATTTAAGGTTTAATTAGCGACGTTTCGGTTCATTAAAGAAACCATTTTCAAGCATCAAAAAATATATAAAAATTATTAAACTATGGAATCCATAATTTAAAAAACATGACATAAACCTTTCTATTTTTTAGGTTTATGTCATGTTTGTTAAATTATGGATTCCATAGTTTAATAATTTTTATATATTTTTTGATGCTTGAAAATGGTTTCTTTAATGAACCGAAACGTCGCTAATTAAACCTTAAATTTAAATTTGTTGTTTTTATTGACCTAGAAAAACCAAGATTTTTCATTACTTTAGTAACTTCCTAGAACATAATCGATTTAATAACAATGTGCAAACTAACAACAATTAAGATTTTGTAACGTCGCCTATAGTTTTGCTAAACAATTATTACAAAATCTTCAAAATGTGACTGTAATTACTTTGTTTCATTATGTACAGGGTGTCCATTTACGGTAAGATTATTTTATATCTTATTTATTATTTAAAATATAGAAAATTTGTATTAAGACAGTTTTGGGAGACTCAAGTCTGCATTAAATTATCGATCACAGTAGAAATATAGAACGATTAGCGTTAGTGACATAACATAGTACGTAACTTTTCTAGTTTAAATAGAACACCCTCTACAAGGTGTTACGTAAAGTAACAGAACTCTCCTAAGGGGTAATTAGGGAAAATAAAATAGATCATAAACAGTTGTTTCTTCTTCGGCAAACGTTTCAATTGAAGAGTTAGAAGAGTTTAAAGTTAACCAATGACAATGAGACCTCTAAGAATAACGTTCCGCTTACAATAGCTCAGTGGCGTATCGCCCCACTAAAACGCCCTGTAGAATTTTCAACAATTTTGAGTTATGCAACAAAAGTCACAAACCTAGTTTTCTACCCTCGTCGTCATTATTAATATCATATCCAGAATCCAGAATGGCATCTCCATCCATCAATTCTTAGGCTTTCGATGCCATTTAGCAACAGCCACTGAAAACTGCTAGAAGGCAGAGATAAACGCAGGATAATTTATAACATGGGGGAAATTAAAGCGATCTTAAAATTTCTTTTAAAAATCAACAACTGGGCTGCATAAATCCGAGCAGACGTTTATTGATGTTCTCGAATTAAAACTGCTCCATTTAACACGGGAAAAATAGAAATGCTTTCTAATGAATACAAAGCTATGTTAATGTTTATTAGAATACAAATTGCTATTCCATACTAAAATTTATCTTACTGAATCATTTAATGTGCACTTTATATAATGTAGTTACGTTAAATCTGGAAGAATGGGAGAAATAGTCTCTCCACAGTGATTCTGCAAATAACTATAATAAAAGAATTTTAACTAAAATATGACTTCAATATATAGGAATGTAAAACAGGATGAAGTTATATCTAGGGTCGAGTGGTGGTTTACTCAAATACCCTGTATAAACCTGCAGAAAGAAACCAAACAACAGGGCAGTGGGCAGATTATAGCATATACTACCTATTTAATGCAAATGCAAATTAAGTATTTTACGGATATTAAAACATATTTTTTGGACACATTGTTTAAAAGGGCATCATCAAAAGAATCCTTTCAAAAATTCCATTTTTATAGATAAATTTATGACAAATATAAAATAAACCCACGAATTTTTATAATTTAATACGTATAATATTTATTTTACGGTTTACAAAAAGAAATGCATTATAATGTTAACAGCCGCTGTGAACAAGAAACAATTCGAACAAGTTATGCAAATACCGTAGAAATCCTACGCTGAATGTTACATATTAATGCGGTACACGGGAAAAATATGGCAGTTAAGAGACCACATTATACATTAATAGTAATGAGTAACGCCTCGTTTCCTTTCCCTTTGATGTTTATGAATATTTATAACCAAGCAAAAAAATAATTAAAATGGAAAATTACCCTTTCTATTTTTCCCCCAAAGTATCATCGTCATATTATTACAGCTGTGCCGCCTTACTTTTGCTAAAATATAATATTATTTTCAATACTAAAGCACCTGAATCACAATTACTAAACAGATACGTATAAAGTTAATTACAGTAATTGAACCACTACAGCTAATTATGTCACCCACCAATAGTTTGGGAAATTTAAGGCATTGCTGTTGCCGCTGTTGGTAAGTGAATGCTTCCCGGAGTAGATGCGGATTGGTTTTGAGTGTTTTGACCAAAAATGAACCTTTATGCAACGTTTTGTGTAGTTTATTTGTATATGTGTTTTTGTAGTAAATTTAAACTGAAGAGTATCACTTTGGGATAAATGTAAATACAAAATTAGTTTATTTGTGAAATAACGATTGTGGCAAATTTAATATACCACCACCTTTGATTTCGTCGAAATGTGTGAACTGAGTGAGTGCGACTCTCACCCCAAGAAAATTGGAGTAAGAAAAAGTGGAGGTGCAAACCTCCCCTGGACTTTCCCATACTCAAAATAAACATTTCGTTTTTGGTCTTCAACAGTGGTTCGCGAGGCAAAATTGGAAATCATTTGAATGCGTAGCTAGAAAAACGAAACTATGCGGGTTCGAAATGTACAGAAGAAGACACGTCTGTATCTGTTGTAATCACAGCTGGCGAAGCCGGACGATCGCTACCGACCGACGCGCATGATTCGTTTCAGTCAGAGTGAATATTCAAAATTCACGAATTTCACATCAACCGTACATTATACATATAAGAATACCTTATACTATGTGATAGACAATTAAATTTTGCGTTCAATTATATAATAATATACAGGGTGTTTCATTTAAAATAACAAAGTTGCGTATTGTACTGTGGAAAGCAAACGCCCTGTATACGTGATATAAATTTAGAAAAATGTAAATTTATATACTGAACAACTTTTATGATTAAACTTTTTTCATATTTTGACTAATAAAGGCGCTATAGGAACATCAATTTTCGATTTTCAAAACCTCGTAGAGGGCGCCACAGTGGAATTATGGCGTTCATCAAAAAACAAAAATGTAGCTAATACCAAGCTGCATAAGTATAGAAAATTTAAACAAATTCCTTAGACCAGTTTTTTTGTAATAATTTTTCAAAAATTTCAAAATTTTTGGAAGAGCGCCGTTGCGACCGTTTTTGGATTTAGCAAATAATTTTTTTTCTTGGTGTAGTACAGCCAAAGGGCTTTCAAACAAGTTGTTGCGGAACCTGATCGGATAACTGGTTTTTGAGTTACGGGGCGTTAAATTCGAAATTTTGAAAAATTCATAGCGACCGCCATTTTGAAGTTAGAGAGTCTGGTAAAAAACTGTTTCCCTTGAATTATGCCCTTCTTTCATATCCCCTAGTCAGATTTTCAAAATTCCGCTTCTGAAAAAAATGATACCAAAAAAACATGTCTAACTTCCGCTTCCGGTTTCGGATTTTTTTGAAAAGCTTATTTTGTCGATGAATTTTCGATATACCCCTTCATTTAAAATTTCATCAAAATCGGTTCACTAGTTTTTGCGTTAGAGGCGTTACATACCCACGCACCCACGCACCCACCCACCCACAGACAGACATTTTTTCTAGACCACTTTTTTGGGATCCTGGAGGTCCAAAAGACGTATTTCCGTGAAAATCTCGATTTCGAAAATTTTCATGATATCAATACTTTCCTATACCAGTAGTGGTATGGGAAAGTAAAAAGAACGTTTGTGAAACAGAATCTTTCTCTTATTTAAGAATATTGTTTAATTACTTCAACAATGACAATGAATGGGTATTTTTCAAAGTTATCAACAACTAACGCACCGTTGTATTAGTTTGTTATGTCTGTACATTCAAAAGATTCGCTACATGAATCTTATTCAATGGTTTTTCTGTATCCATATTATTGATATTTTTTTCTTTAACTCGGTTAAAATTGCACTTTGTACCTAGTATACATTGGTAACAAATATTGAGTTTTCAAACATAAATGTCAATTATTCTTTGAGACATATGACTCGTTACCAATCTTTCTAAAAACGGGTAATTTCAGATACATATTGTGAAACATTTAATTTCACATCAAGTAATAAATATATAGACAATATGGTTGTAGAAAATATAATATAAAAAGTAATAAAAGAACATGTGGTTCACACAGTAAAGCTGTATCAACTCAATTCAGCTGAAAAGGACAGAACTCTAATATTTGCTCGAAGCTTGCCACTGATTGCACGATTTCAGGTCTAAGCTGCTCCGAGCAGTGAGACGACTTTATAAGCTTCTTTTAGTTTTCCAGTCATCAGCTTAATTCAGGATATTAAACCTTATCACTTAATGAGCAATTTGATTGGCCTCTCACTAGATGAGAGGAAGTAATTCCAACTCAAGAAGTGACGATATTAAAGCGGACTGGGATTAGGAATATCAGGATAACGGCAAAACGTACTCTTCACCAAAGATTTAACGATAACTTCTTCCTAATTTTAAAGATGTTGAAAAAATTACTTCTTAATTTTTACTTGAGGAAACTCTTCAGTTTAATTTTTTTATATGTTCAATTAATTTGTTAATGCATAATATTTATAAACATGAGGGTATTATTTAGTTTATACAAATAATTTCGTAAAAATAGAAAACTCCTGTCAATAACCAATACGCATTTGGAAAGTATAATTGGACCCAAGGAGTACTACATTTATTTTTATTTGAATTCTGATAGTCCTGAGTCCTGCTCTACAATCTCATATCTATTGCTATGATATAAGCTTGGATAAATGAGTATTAGAATAAACACATTAGATAAGGATACTTTTTACGAATATTTAATTACCAGTAATTACGGTGACAATTTTTATTTCATTTTTAATCATAGCTCATGTCTTCCGATTATCTCAGGGTTGTCTTATTTAGACAAACCTCAAACGTGTTTTGATTACGTTTAACTTTTTAAAGATGTGGTAAAGTTTATATCACTTTTTCTTATGTCCATATAAAGCTGCCTAAAAAGGAAAGACAAATAAGTGTGTATAATTTGTAATAATTGTTTTAATCTGTATAATTGTATAAGTAAGTTTAGTGCCTTACGTTTTACTTTTAGTTGTTTAACGATAGTCGATAATAAAATTTGTACAGTCTATCAAGTCCATGGGATTGGGGTTCACAAGGGGATATAGCTAGTTAAAAGGGGGTAACAAAATAAACTGTGGGGTTGTGTTAAAACCTTCGATTCGTCTAAAACAAAAAAAGAACATTAAAAATTTTAGATGACAAAGTGATTTTGGTAGAAATTTGTATTTAACAAGAAAAGTGGTACCAGAGCTATTTACATGGAAGGATGGAGAATTTTATGCTGAACATCATGCAATTATTGGAAATTGGGCATGAGTGTTATTAAAAGACGAAATTAATAAAATAAAATTGAAAATGACATCATATTTTGAAAGATGGACAATTTACATATCAAAATGTGAGGAATTTTACAAGGAATACAATGCTAGATTTGAAAGGAACATGCAAGATTAAATAAGGAAGATAAAGGCAATAAAAGGATTTTATAAATTTACATAAAACAATTGAATTATGGAATAATGAACAAAATAACGAGTGTGACGTCAGATTGTTTTATATCATCTTGGAAACCAAGCAAAATTTTGAACAAATGCAGCTCACCGATAAATGGAAAAATCAGACAGAAGAACAGGAGTCGAAAATTAGCAAACGTCGACTCCACACCAGTTTAAATCTGGAAGTTTAAGAAAGTAAGGTTGTGTGTGCGCCATTTTGATGTGTTTGTTTACGTTTTGGATCTGAAGACCTGAAGTTTGATTTGGTAGTAGTTCAAGGATAAACATATACAGGAGAAGGTTCAAAGGTTTTCCAACAAGATAAGTGACGAATTTTGAACATATTATTTAAAGGGAATTTCATTGGGGTGGTTAAAAGACATTTAAGCAAGGGCTTGATAGAGTTTTTATTTTTGTTGTTTGTTTGTTTTAATTTTAATTAGTAAGTAAATTTTTTTTGTGTGTCTGTTTCGTTTTGGCGGAATTTTTTTATATTTGAATTGTTTGTGTGTAAAATTAAATTTCATTGTTTCTCTGGCAATTTTGAAATTTACGAGTTTGATTTCCTGGATGCTGCAATTGGGCAGCTTTGTAAAACAATGTTTTTGTGTGTAATGATCCCAGCTATTTAGTGGAGCCACGGTTTGAGAAGTGTCGAGGAAGGTACCCTGAGATAAGAGTAAGTTTGTGCATCGACTGAGCTGAGCTTTATAAAATTGTAAAATTTTGTAAGGTGTATTTATTTTATACTAATTTTGTGGGGAGAGTTTATTTTTTTTAAAGGGTATAACATAACAGAGTACTATAGATAGCTTTTATAAATTTACCAACATTTTCAATGCGACATTTGACATGACAGCCTGTTGTTAAATTGCTTAAGTATTATAGTGAGTAGGATTAAATAAGGGAAACAAATTTCATTCTTATTCTGCGACATTGGTGTTGTATGCGAAGGAAGTTTGACTATAAAGTATACCGTAGAACTTTAATCGATATCCATCGTTTACGCGTGGGTTTTAATAATAATTTATGGATTTTTGTTTTCGTACAAAAAAAGATTCCTATTTATAAAAAATACTAGGTAAAGAAACGCTTTCAAGAACACATTTCCAATTAAAAACGTTTTCTAAAAATTCCTTAAAGTTTATATTCTACTCGTATTGCAATGGTTACGGTTACTTGTAAAATTATACTACTAGTATCAAATTATTCGGCCACAATTTATATTGTCCCGTATTGTCCTAACAAAGTTGATGTAGTATCAATTTATATTTTTGTATTGAAATTAACATTTCATTTTAAATTCCGGGAGAAACCGTTCGAAGTTTAGAAATGTAGGACAAAGTCATTTCGTTTTGAATTTTTACAACGGCTATTGAATTCTTTTGTGTGAACTCGGGAAAGTATAAATAATAGAAACGATCAATGTAATATTATTCTATACTACTACAGTACTATTATACTAATTAATCTTTAAATATAAATAATTTTGGATAACAGTTAACAGATTTCCTTATGAATTTGAATACAGTTCGGATTGAGAATTGGCAAGATAGTTCATATCAAATTCTAGAAATATGACTACATTATAATGGTGTACTACTTTTATGAAGGAAAAAAATGCCAAGGGACTTTCCATAGTGGGTACCTACCTAGTACACTTGCAAAATTATCAAATTACCCCTTGCCAATGTAATACACCAATAATATTTTATTTTGATTACGGATTGCCATTAGTACAGGCTTGTAAAACGTGAATACAATAAAAAAAGTTTTAATAACGTTGGTATGTCGAATTACGTATGCAATCGAATAATAACATCTATTGCATTGTTATGAATATGAGCAATAAGTTGAGAAGACCACTTCGTTCTAGTGGCACGGTCTCTGCAGATGCCAATTTGTCCGCACTGTATCCAAGTTTGATTCTGCTATTGAACTGAAGGACTCTCCAGTATCTGACCTGTCCAATATTATACGACGAATCTATCTCTTTTCAACCGTTATATTTCGGCAGAGGCTTTCGCAAACGACGGACACTCAGGCATCTGCAATCTTGGGTTTGGTCGTAAAACTACTATATTGAAGTACTGGAATTCCATGAAAGGACCTTCTCGGTCCTATACTAAATTCGAAATGATCGGAAGCGCATTGGCATTTCTTTAGTCAATATTAAAATTACCTCCGCATTCTTCTAGCATAGTTTACGATGAAAAGACAGATTATAAGGATGTATTGTATATGAATAGATTTTTCATAGCTTAAATTTTTATGAGATTGTGATTTAAAGTTTACTTAAATATTTTAAATATTCTTCAACTTACTTTTGTAAACTGCTCCGTAGAAGATAGAGAATAATATTTTAAAGTTGGAAGATAAGATTATGATCATCATTTTTAACAAAAATTACTACGAAGGTTTGGAGTTTTTGAAGCAAACATCTATTACTCTAATCTACAGATTTCCACACATGCATTCATAATGCAAGTAATTTACACATATTATGAATCTTCAAAGTAATGCACGAAATAAAAACTTGAACTCGAAGCGAATTGCCTATTTAGAGTTAGCGAAATGCACGATTAGTAGTACGAGTGGAGAAGGCTTTTCATGGACAATGGGACCACACGATTTCTTTTATAACTGAATATAGTGAATTCTACTAAAAAATACAATACAATTATCTATTATTAGATTAGAACTGTAGATAGTTTTAAATTCAATTGCAGAATATTTCATATATTACATTCACATTCTTGCAATTCAAAGTGGTGTCGATATTAAGCGGATCTAAAAAAATTCGTATAGGTAAGCTTCAAACCAACTTATTTTAGTTCATTTGTTATTTTTCAGAATAGCAATTTCACGCCATAATAGTTATTTAAGTTAGATTTGGGATTTTTTCTGGGGGGGTGTTTTGTATGGCCGAGCTAATGCAGCGAACGAGGGACGTAAATAATTGTAATATTAAAACCGTGTGATAATTTTTATTAAAAAAAATTACATACCGCGTGTTAACCACCAAACCTGGGCATAGTATGCATGTTTCAAAAACAATGTATAAGTGGCCCTGAAATATTTTTGTTTAATATCATTTTGAGGGCTTCATTTTTGAGTGATAAAAACCAAACCTGGCCATAGTTTATAGCGAAATTTATGTCGCCTACTTCATTAAGTCCTACTAAACAGCACATAAGTTTAATAACGCAATTTTATTAAAAAAATAAGCTGTCAACGTGACATTAAACAAAAATATTTCAAGGCAACTCATATATTTTTTTGAAACATGCATACTGCATAGGTCCTATGGCCAGGTTTGGTGGTTAACACTTGGTAGGTATGTGATAGATATGAAGAGCATGGGTGTAATTCTTTTCTTCGTATCCGCGTATATGTAAATTGAATTTAGTAAACATACCTAATTATACTGAGTAGGTTAATGCAAACAGGGTTTGAGGGCAATAAAAGCATGTAATGTTCGATTCGTTCAACGACAATAATTTTATATTGAATTGCACTTATTGTAACCGGATATTAAAATGTTTCCAAACAAGCTAATTTCTGCTTGATTTGCATCAGTGTTTGCTGGTTTTTGTTTATTTTTTAGTATTTCCATTCACCCTTCCCACGACTTCAGTTTTGATAATATTTTATAATTCCGTATCATGTTTAATCGATGTCAATATAACTTTTTCAGGGTCCCAGGCGGCGTAAATAGCGGTAGACTGGTTCGACTCGTAAGCCAACCTACAAAATGCCAGTTGTGTGTATTGTGTGTGTCAGACGGGGGTTACTCTTAAAGTTAAAGTTGCCTCGTCCATGGGTGTCAGTGATTTCGAATATATGTTAAATGGGACGACATTTTGCTATTGGCAATTACTTTTAGATATTGGTTCTGAATGTTCTGATGTAACTTCTTATATTATAAGATTACACGTGCTACAATTTTACCTTGTGGACATATACTTCTTATGAACTTTTCTCATGGAAATGTCTTGAAGAATCAGCCGTTGAAGTTTTATATGTACCATATAATCCACCCAATACTCATAACAAGAATAAGACCAGTTAAAATATTTTTTTTACGGTATTACTTTACCATAAAAAAGGGAATTATATTGATTACAAGGGGCTAACTCATAAATCAGAACAGGTTCCATTAGGCAATAGCCTTTTAGCACAGTATTGGTGAACGTTTTGCGGTCCTAGCAGTAATAACCAATCATTAGTTTAATAAAACATATAAACTGCTTCTCGTTATTGCGAAGTTGGACAGTCCCCCGTTGCTTCATAGCAATAAACTGCTGTTACTGGAAGAATACATGCAGGGCGCGCACTGTAATTCATGGGGAAACTTCCAATTGAACTTGAAATCATTGCTATAGCCTATAGTATATCGGCATGATTCAATTTCTTGTGTATATTAGTCCAGTCAAATTAGATTTTTTGCTGCATTAAATCATGTAGTTCCAAAAGTTTCAGAAATGTGTAGGGGGAGGTTCCCTGAACAACGCCTAATAAAGTCCCATCGATTTCAGGTGCCGCTCGAGGGGGGGGGGAGGCTCAAAGGTCCCATTTTTCAGTTATTGGCGCATATCTCGAAAACGATGCGTCGCACAGCAAATTTTATGCTATTCAAAATTAAAGGTTACTAAATTCCCTACAAAATGGTGTATTAGTTTTGTCTCTATGTGTTACCGTCTCCGATATATCAGCCGGCGAAAATGGAAAATTTGCAAAAAAAATTGAAGCGCCTCAGGTTTTTGTCAAGCTTGCCCTCCAACTCTTTTTCCTTCCATTTTACGCGAAACTCGTGAGGAAGGAAGTTGTAGAGCATTCAATTTCCTTCAATAATATATATACTTTTGCTAAATTATCTTCAATCAGTCAAAAGTTAACATAAGTTTCGGGGTCGATTTCTGCTAGTAAACTGCTGATCATTTTATTTCCGTTTTCAAGGGCTTTAACTCTCTCTATCACGTTATTTATTGTTTATGTAAACATAAATGGTATTTATTACCCATATAACTAATAAAATATATATATGTATGAAAGTAGAAATATATAGGGTGTTTCTTAAATAGCGAACACGGAACACAGTACGCCATTCCCCTCCAGATACTGATTGGAAAAATATAATACAATAATGTCTGTTCTTAGCTAGTTTCAAATTTATTCTTGCAGTCAAAGATTGACATTTAATGAAAGTAGAAATATACAGGGTGTTTCTTAAATAGCGGACACGGAGCATATGGAGCTTTCTGAACACGATTCTGTCTCCATACTTAACAGCCAGTCTGTTCATCACGGTCCTCATATCTGGTTTTTGCCTACTTATCTCTTCCATAAGCTCATCCACGGAGTACTGCCCTTTATCCTGACCGAGCCTGACCATCTAAATAGGTACTGGAAAATCTCCCCCATGGCTACTGAAACAAATTCTTCCATGGGTCTGCCTCTCTGTTGGCCAGTCGGTTTACGCAAGTAGAACTCTTTGTCTTCATGATATATAGCATCTGCAGCATCAGTGGCGCAGCTAGAGTATTTGGCGCCTGGTGCGAAGGCTCGCCGGAGGCGCCCCCCCCGATCGTCGGTGAAAAATATTTTTAGGAAAAAAGGGAGGGGGGAAAGGTTTAGGTTTGCGACCTCTTAAATTGAAGCGTTTTAAATGTGGAATAAGCAGTCAATGATGAAATGAACTTTTATAACACTGTAACTGTCAAAACGATTGAAAATCTTTAATCTTCAAAGTTTCAAAATGTTAGTAAGAAAAAGAAATTTATTACATACAAATGATGTTTTCACACAAAATGATATTATTAATAAACTTAAAAATTAGTAGGTAAAGTTTTGTATCATGTAGATAATAATTGGTTGGTAACCTTTATTTTTAACACACAACATTCTGATATTTGAAACTAAAGATTATATTATATTAAAAAAATTTTACTTTTCTTGCTTTTCGTTTAGCAAAGTCCCGAATTAGGTCGTCATAATTTAGTCCAAGTGCTATATCATTTTCGATTGAAATTATGCCTAAATTACTTAACCTTTCCTGTCCCATTGACGATCTTAAGTAATTTTTAATCATTTTTAACTTGCTGAAACTTCGTTCACAAGAAGCTACTGAAACTGGCATAGTTAAAAAAATACGCAAAGCTACTTCGATATTTGGGTAAACATTTTGAAGTTCATAATTGTGGATAAGAGCAAGCATTTGAGAAGTAGTAACGGTATCCAATTCTTCGTTTCCAAATAATGTTGTAGCTTGCGACTTAAAACTTTCGATTTCGGAACAAAATTCTGCAGCGTCCATGTCTTCAAAGTACTTTAATGAAAAGTCTGAAGCACTTTTGCCCAAAAGATCAGTCGGCATATTTAACAAGTTTTTGACCGTTAAAAAACTAAAGTCTGAACAAATGCTGTCCAATGCTTCAAATCGAGTTCGAAATTGTGACAGAATTAAGTCATAAACAATATTGCATTCATTAATAAATACTTGATTGTTTGAAAATGTGTAACCTTCATCAGCCGCTTCTTCATGATCTAGTCGTTTTACTTTTCTTCTTCGTTTGGCAGGAAAATCAGCTTCAATTTCAACAGATTCACAAACGTTGTTGGCCTTAAAAAATGCGCTTTTACACCTCTCGCTTCTTAGATTTTCAATAGATAATATCAAACCATTTAACATTTTTGATGCTACATCAAGAGATATTGATTTACTTTGGAGAGCAATGTTAACCCGATCAATTAAAACAAGAATGTTTGCCCAAACAATTAACAAACAAATAAATTTATAGTCAATTTGTTTAATTAAGCTTTTAGCTCCCGAAATTGTATCAGCATTTAAATTTGAATTTTGTGACATATCTTGTAAAACTTTGAACACATTTTCAATTTGATCACATAAACTTTTAATAGCTCTATTTTTAGAAGACCATCGGGTAGCGCAATGTCCTTTTAAAGAAACTTTTAAAACATGCATCAAGGTGTCCCATCTTGAAGTAGAGCTTGAAAAATAAGTAAAAATGTTCTCAACTATAGAAAAAAAAGTCATCATTGTTGGGTTGACTTCGGAAGCATGAACTCCTATTAGATTTAGGCTGTGTGCTGCACAAGGCACATACCTTGCAAATTCGTTTAGTCTGTTAATATGAGCCTGTACCCCTCTGTATTTTCCTGCCATATTAGCCCCGTTATCGTACCCTTGACCCCTACAATTCATAATATTTAATCCATCTGACTCTATTTTTTCCAGTATTTCTCTTGCTAGTCCTTCCCCAGTTTTTTCATTTGTTTCAATAAAATCAATAAACCTTTCTTCTACAACAGTCTTATTTGTGTTATCAAGTTTAACGTATCTTAAAATTTGTGACATTTGTTCTTGTCGTGACGTATCTGGAGTACAATCAAATAAAATTGAAAAATACTTAGCATCTTTTACTTGCTTGATAATTTCACTTCTTACTTTTTCCCCCATTAAGTTTATAATTTCATTTTGTATTTCCCAAGACAAATAATTTACAGAATATTTTTTATTTTTAGATTTGATATTTTCGATATGTTGAGCAATAATTGAATTGTAATGTCCCGCAAATTCAAATAAATTTAAAAAAATACCACAATTACGATCCCCTATTACATTAGACGGTCCTCTTAAAGCAAGATTATTGGTAGCACAAAATAGTACACAGTCAACAACTACTTTTAAAATGTTATACCATTTTTCAGTTTCAGATTTTATGTTTTTTTCCAAATGATCATCAATTGTTGTATTTAAAGAAATTCTTTTTTTAATATCTATCCAAGTTATATACGATTTTCTATGTTCAGAACTATTTTCGTGATTAGGTAGCCGCGGACTCAAATGGCGCCAATCATTAAACCCTTTTAAATTATCTGATAACCCTGACTTTTTGTCTTTTGAAAATAACAGACACGGAAAACAAAACAAACAGTTTTTAGACGTACTATATACAAGCCATTGTCTTCGAATTTTTTCGCCGTTAGGTAAAATCTTGAATAACCATGTGGAGTTGAAAGCTCTTCCATCCTCCGACACTGGAAACGGCGAAAATTTTTCTAAATTTGGTTCTGGTCCGCGTATTATCAAATGATGAATCAATTGTTCAGTCATTAACGGCCATTTAGCGGGATCTTCCGAAATTTTATTTGAGTCATCATCATCACGTGTTGTTTCTGTTTCTTCTTCCTCTTGTCTAGTCCCAGTGGCAGTTTCAGTTTCATCAACATCAACATCATTGCTAAGATTAGTTGCGATTTCGCTGTTGTTATCTGTATTGGCGCTTTCTATTTCGTGTTCGTGTCCGTCTTGGAAATCCATATCTTTGGTGTCTCTATCGACATTTTCCATTTCTTCATTAATAGTTTCATTTTCGTTATTTTTGGTCGCGTTATGTGTATTTTCTGTTTTTTCTTCGACGCCATCTACTTCTTGAACGTTTTCATTTACAGCCCCTGCTTCTGCTTCTACAGAACGGGAACTGTTTCCAACTGCATTGTTGCTTTGTCGAATCCATTGCTGTAGACTCTGTGACATCGTTGCTTCTCTTTTCAGACGTTGTTCTTTGGCTTGAAGATTTTGCCAACCACATTTTTTTTATTTGGTTTCATTTTGATTTAACAGCACTGAACTGCTATACAAGCGGGCATAGAGAAAAGCATAAAACATGTTAGTTATATTGTCTTGTTAGTTCTATTATTCATAATAGAAAAGATACCTACCTCGCTGAAATCAAATTATTTTTAAGAGTTGCGTTGACTTGAATTTACGGCACGTTTATCGGTCTGCGGCTGCGCCTTTTATTCGTTTCGTCTGCTCAACTGAACCATAGATAAGATCACGATAAGATACCTACTTATATCAACTGAACTGAGCCAAACTGAATACAGATTTATCAAACTGTTCATTACGCGCCGGCGTGGGCGTCGCGCGTCGTTTGCGATAATCAACACTGTAGCGGATCACGGACGCTTTCCTTGATGCAAATAAACAATTAAATTTTAACAAAGTAACGCTTGAGAATGTCAATAAACAAAAAAGAAAACGCAAAGAAATGTTTTTCAACATTTACTTAACTAATTTAATTTTTTTTGACTTGGCATATTATGTTTAACGTTTGTTAATTTGGCGCCTTCGGCGCCTTTCTTATTTTGGCGCCTGGTGCAAGGGCACCTTCTGCACCACCCTAGCTGCGCCACTGTGCAGCATATAAGTCTCCCACGCCACTAATGTGGATCAAGACATTGTACACCTTGCGGCGTTTGTGAAGTTTTTCTTTTTTTTTGTTTCGCGAAAAAGCTGTGAAAGTGTTTTAATATGTGATGAATCAGCTGAAAAGGAATGGAAACGTTGTTAAGTGCTAGTGTTACAAGAAGAGATTGGCTGTGGTTTGATGTACAAATTCTTTATGATGGGCCATATGCAGAGACCTCCTCCTTAAATATTTCGTAAATACTATTTAGTCAAGAATTATTTCATCTTATATTTTCCTTTTAAAAGCATTTCATCTACCTAAGCTAACCTGTCTTTCTTCATTTGGTTCAGGTGCTTCTACTTCCTTGCGAAGTTCGTCACAACTTGGATTTGAATTCAAAACTAAATGTTTCCTCTGTACTACTGAAAATATTGATGACAGCTTTTTCGCGAAACAAAAAAAAAGAAAAACTTCACAAACGCCGCAAGGTGTACAATGTCTTGATCCGCATTAGTGGCGTGGCGGGAGACTTATATGCTGCAGATGCTATATATCATGAAGACAAAGAGTTCTATTTGCGTAAACCGACTGGCCAACAGAGAGGCAGACCCATGGAAGAATTTGTTTCAGTAGCCATGGAGGAGATTTTCCAGTATTTAGATGTTCAGGCTCGGTCAGGATAAAGGGCAGTACTCCGTGGATGAGCTTATGGAAGAGATAAGTAGGCAAAAACCAGATATGAGGACCGTGATGAACAGACTGGCTGTTAAGTATGGAGACAGAATCGTGTTCAGAAAGCTCCATATGCTCCGTGTCCGCTATTTAAGAAACACCCTGTATATTTCTACTTTCATTAAATGTCAATCTTTGACTGCAAGAATAAATTTGAAACTAGCTAAGAACAGACATTATTGTATTATATTTATCCAATCAGTATCTGGAGGGGAATGGCGTACTGTGTTCCGTGTCCGCTATTTAAGAAACACCCTATATATTTCTACTTTCATACATATATATTTTATTAGTTATATGGGTAATAAATACCATTTATGTTTACATAAACAATAAATAACGTGATAGAGAGAGTTAAAGCCCTTGAAAACGGAAATAAAATGATCAGCAGTTTACTAGCAGAATCTCGAAATCGACCCCGAAACTTATGTTAACTTTTGATTGATTGAAGATAATTTAGCAAAAGTATATATATTATTGAAGGAAATTGAATGCTCTACAACTTCCTTCCTCACGAGTTTCGCGTAAAATGGAAGGAAAAAGAGTTGGAAGGGCAAGCTTGACAAAAACCTGAGGCGCTTCAATTTTTTTTGCAAATTTTCCATTTTCGCCGGCTCATATATCGGAGACGGTAACACATAGAGACAAAAGTAATACACCATTTTGTAGGGAATTTAGTAACCTTCAATTTTGAATAGCAAAAAATTTGCTGTGCGACGCATCGTTTTCGAGATATGCGCCAATAACTGAAAAATGGGACCTTTGAGCCTCCCCCCCCCCCTCGAGCGGCACCTGAAATCGATGGGACTTTATTAGGCGTTGTTCAGGGAACCTCCCCCTACACATTCCTGAAACTTTTGGAACTACATGATTTAATGCAGCAAAACCACCTTTTTTGGTCTAATTTGCCTGGACTAATATGTCTTATACCAACAAACGCGATTGCAACGATCTCCCTCGGACTTTCTAGCATTTTCAGTAGATATTATATCCAAGATATAATGAAGGACATTAATAATTTGTAAGTAATATATTTTCCATGGTCAACACGTGCCACCAAGCAACTAATTTTGTTTAAAAAAAGAATTTATGAATTGAATAATCTATAAATGAATCAAGGTAACGTGACATAACGACAAATGCGTTTGTCTGCCTCTTAATTATGTTCCGACTATTGACTTATTATGTTATTGAAAATAGTACCTACCCTATTATTTTCTTTAGTATTAAAGTTAGGGAATGATGTTAAATGCGATGGTTGCTTCAGCGCTGAAAAATAATTAGGCTTTCAAAAACAAATATGTACCTATCTACATTGTGTCTACTGCAGTTAACGTTAGGATTTTAGTTATACCTTTTGTTTATTTAAAAAGTTATCATGTGTTCCAGTTTTGCAGGTGACCGTAAGCTTTTAACAACTAATTTATACCACAATTTGATTTAGCGAATGTGCTTTATAAAAATAAGCATAATATAGAGTTTCGATATGTGAGTAGTATTTTTTGACACCCTAGTACATTTGTCTAATAGCACAATAAAATTGTCCTTTAATGAGAGGTCTTCCAGTTTAAGATCGATAGGAACGTCCAATTGCGACTTAACTCCCCATGAACTGATTTTGAATGATTTTCATTTATTATTGTATCATTTTCAAATTTTTTAATGTTAATAAAGTGAAAGAGTATTAGGTATATTATGGTTATATCTTGTTTAACTCCAAACTCATATTAGTATTAAATAAATTTAATTATTTAAAATGCATCACATAAATCCATAATTTCATAATTTCCAAGTGGACACTTTGGGGTGTTTTTCAACTTTACCTTCACCACCCTTATATTAGTATTTTTGTACCGGTCGGTCCTAGGATTTTGGAAATAAACGGTCTAAGAAGCGCGAGTTGCAATTTATGGCTCCTCTTTTGTTGTGTCTGAAATCGTTCTTCTGTTGCAAAAAAAACTATAAGGGTTCATTTTACAGTTCTGATTTAAACTTTGTTTCTGTTAAATCAAGATTAATTGCCATGGATACAATTCTTGTAACAATTAATTGTATCCACGACAATTAACCTTGGTTTAGGTGAACTAGGGTTTAAATCAGAACTGAAAATCTGGCCGCAAGTAGGTATATTTTTGCAAATATTTTGCAATTTGTACTTAGAGCGGTTAAGGGTAGATCAGCTGGAAAAACGGCAGTAAAATAAAATCATAAGTCAAATGCGGGTAGTATTAGAAATATCTACGAGTATGTTCATTTGTGTTCATTCAAACCGAATCGAACACTTTAATAATTGTGCAATTGTGTTAACAGAAAACCAGCATATTCGAGTAGTAGAAGCTAGGCGTAATGGTAATAATCATGAACCTGTTCAAACAGAAATGACTTTCAACAGTGCTGTTCCCCTATTTTATCTAGCAAAAGATAATCTGTGGAATATTAATCCATTAGACATGTATTGTAAGAACAGCAGGTTGATCGTTAGAAAGAAGCGTTATATTTAAAACGGTAAGAAAATCTCATTCTGTTATTATACACGTTTCCCGTTTCCTTTAATACTTTATTCGTTAGGTATGGTTCAATTGTAGTGGATTTAATGAGCAGCAGAGTCTGAGCATAAGTTCATAAAAAACTACGAGGAGAATCCTGTGTTTGTATGCAACGTTTTAAAATATAATTCATATCAATCAGGACGGACAATTTATTAACACCACAGTAACATTTATTGAGGATATCCGCTGTGAGAAAATCAGATACGCGTGAGAAAACGGAAAAAATGTTTCCTCATTCTATTAAGATAGTAATTTAAAGCATAATAAATATTTCTAGAAGTACAAAAATTGTTTATTTTCATAGGCTTTATATGCCGATACGGTGCGCTTCCTTTCTAGTAGTTCTAAAGTAACATCGTTGGGGTAAATACATTTCAAAAGAAAACAAAAATAGAAGGCAGGCAGTGGGATTCTTGTTTAGCCCTCGCAATATAACGCAGTACTGGGATTCTGAACAGTTACAATAAAGCTTTTAATACGGAAAGAATTTTTGAAGAAGTGCCTCACTGCGCTTTTCTGCTCTATCTCGTCGATGTCAAGCACCGCGGGGATGATATTGCCAATGACATCCCCAATGTGTTTATTTTACAGCGAATGAACGAAATGAGCTATTTCTGTCACAGATGTCTGCTACAGGCAATATACGAATATTTACCTTCCTGCAAAAAATACTGAGAAAGCTAAAATGTAATACATTGAAAAAGGAAATTTCCTATTAAACTTCAGTGGCAAGATCAAAATTATTATTTCCTTTACATATTATATTAACACGTTACACGCGAACTTATTATATTTTCTTCATACGACAGGAAGATTGCTAATTATTGTATATAAAGAACTATGGTTTGAAAATATTACTTGTTGTATTATTTACTCTTGCATTGTAAAAAAAATAATATCTCCATGTTTCTCAAGATCATGCCCTCATTAACACGTTATTGTATGAATGAAGAATGCATAATTAATTTATAACCTCGGTATCAATATTCATGAGAAATCTAACGGGTTAAACATTTTAATAGTAATTAGGAATGCAACGGGTATACATATCATGGTAAGTACTAGTCTGTCTACACCCCCTCCCCTACTTCACGTTGCTAGATAAAATAAAAATACATATTCGTGTAGGTACAATTAGAAAATCGATTAGAAAATTTCCCGCTATCAATTATGCAGTACATTTGATAACTTACAACTCAGTGGATTAACTTCAGCATTACTGTTAGTGACACATGTGAATCAATGATTCATAAATTATATAGTCCGTAGATGTGCACATAAACACACGCGTGTATTTGGCATAAAACAGCTACCAGAGCGTATATACACGATGGCGGTGTAATTGAATGCAATCACGCGCGTGCTGCGTTCAATTCCTGATAGTGACGTTGTCTGAAGCATGCCAATTCCGTTCCCGTAGGACCACCAGGAAGATTTTCTTATTTGTCAATCCAATGCGTAGGGGTTTTCTGCAGTAACTGCGCCCATATACTTAAAACAGTAAAAGACTACGTCAGAATTTCGTAAAAGGACTGTTACAGGCTAAACCACATAATTATGATTCCTAACGAGCTGTCAGATTGAGACCGGGTGATATAATTACATTATTTTATCTCCACTCAAGCAGCGTTAATCGCAGAGGATCGTGGGAGCTATTGCATTAATTATACAAATTAACTGCGAAGTTGAAAACGATTGGATTGGAGAATTGTTATATAAATGGTTAAGCATTTGACTTCGAATTATTACCAGAGGGGTATAGGTTTTGGAGTTCAAATTAGTTCATTTTCCATAACAAATTCTTATACAGAAAACAAATCATTTGCAGAATTTTCTTACATTTATTTACTTAGTAATTTTTGTAGTTTAGTATTTTTCTGTTCGTATTCCTTCTACCTATATAATTTTTATTACCGCCAAGGTTAATAATAGTCTCTCGTGGAACTTTACACAAGTTAATTAAACAAGTTACAACAACCAAATAATAATAGAAAACACACAAGCTAAGTTTGTCCATTATTGATACATAATTCGGTTTCCCAGTCTTACAAGAAACAAATTGTGATAAAAATTAACTTTGATAATTGAAGAGGCTATGGTGTTAATTTCAGTGCGTCTTACACAACTTTTGATAAACCAATCATTCACAATTGTGAATGGTAATGTTATGTTTTGATGTCTCCGACCTGTTCGAATAAGCGTTAGGAAAGTTGAATTCCTGTCAACAGGTAGATTATTCAAAACATGTTGTTTCCCGGTTTCGATGAGATACAAAATTATAGTATCTCACCTGTGACTTTTTGCTGCCGAGTTACTATTTTTGCGACACGTTGCGTTGTTTCTAAGAATTTTTGAATGCTATATTAGTTTAGGATCGACCAAAGGATCGACTAAGGTCCAGTTTTATAAAAGATTTGACTCCCAGTTCAGCTGAACCACGATCAATTGTAATGGATATGATTCTTAAGAACAATAGTATCCATGACAATTAATCGTGGGTTAGCTGAACTGGGAGTCAAACGTTTTATACAACCCGTTTTTTTATATTTCCAATGTTAGTATTATTTGCAAATGAAAGGGCACAACATGTAACATAATTTCATTGTTTTAGTTTGCCATGTATGTTTCACAGTCCACCGCTTATCATACAAACGCAAGCATTTTGTGTCTAAATTCAGCCTTGTTCATGTGTAATGTAGATACAGACGAGTATTTCATTGCTTACATTCTCCATTGATTCCAACCACCGTATCTTGCAGACCTTCAGCAAACAATCGACTACATTTAGCGGGAAGCATATACTCGTATCCTTTCACTATTTCTAACGAATATTACATTACGTAGTCCATGGCGACGTAGTCTTTCTCTTATTCTGTTTCAATAGAAACCAGTGCAACTGCCGTTTTCATCTGCAGCAACCTATCAATATTCCAGGGCTCCCACTTGTCCTAAAATACCTAATTTTTAACAAATACAAATAAAAACCTAAATTATACCTAAATTTCAGTAAATATTCCCAAAATACCTAAATTTCTTCTATGTGGTAACGCCTCTAACTCAAAAACCAGTTAACCGTTTTTGATGAAATTTTAAATGAAGGGGTATATCGAAAATTCATTAACAAAATAAGCTTTTCAAAAAAATCCGAAACCGGAAGCGGAAGTTAGACATGTTTTTTGGTATAATTTTTTTCAGAAGCGGAATTTTGAAAATCTGAGTAGGGAATATGAAAGAAGACCATAATTGAAGGGAAACCGTTTTTTGCCGGACTCTCTAACTTCAAAATGGTGGCCGCTATGAATTTTTCAAAATTTCGACTTTAACTTCCCATAACTCAAAAACCAGTTATCTGATCAGGTTCCGCAACGACTTGTTTGACAGCCCTTTGGCGGTACTACACCATGAAAAAAAGTTATTTACTAAATCCAAAAACGGTCGCAACGGCGCGCGCTCTTCCAAAAATTTTGAAATTTTTGAAAAATTATTACTAAAAAACTGGTCTAAGGATTTGGTTTAAATTTTCTATAGGTACTTATGCAGCTTGGTATTAGCTACATTTTTGTTTTTTGATGAACACCAAAATTCCACTGTGGCGCCCTCTATGGGGTTTTTAAAATCGGAAATTGATGCTCCTATAGCGCCTTTATTAGTCAAAATATGAAAGAAGTTTAAATATAAAAGTTATTTAGTATATGATTCTGCATTTTCTTAAATGTATATCACGTATACAGGGCGTTTGATTTCCACAGTACAATAAGCAACTTTGTTATTTTAAATGAAACACCCTATATATTATTATATAATTGAATGCAAAATTTAATTGTCTATCACATAGTATAAGGTATTCATATAGCTAAAATGTACGGTTGATGATAAATTCGTGAATTTTGAATATTATGTTGAATTCTGACGGAAACGGATCGTCGGTCGGTCGGTAGCGATCGTCCGACTTCGCCAGCTGTATTTTCTAGCCGCTACCTACTTAACAGAGTACAGATAGATACGTATCTTGGCGTCTTTCTTTTGTTCATATCGAACCCATATAGTCTCGTTTTTCTCGCGAGGCATTCAAATGATTTCCAATGCTGCCTCGCGAACTACTGTTGAATAGCAAAAACAAAATGTTTATTTTTAGTATGGGAAAGTCCAGGGGAGGTTTGCACCTCCACTTTTTTATATTTCTGCTTAATTTCGATGTTTTTTAATATTGATTTATTAATATCGCCAAATTTGTATGTGGAAATATATACCTAGGTGTTTTAAAATGTTGCATTTTTATTCCATTTAATAAAATTCTCCTTAAGAAAATACCTAAAAAATACCTAAATTTTTTGTAAAAATAGTCTTAAATTCCTAAATAAAATTTGAAAAATAAGAGTGGGAGCCCTGATATTCTGATATTTTAGATCAATCTGATGAATTCTATACAATATTACTATCATAACTGATCAATGTAGCTACTGAAAGGAGTTACTAAGAAACCTATGGTAGGTATCTAATAACTACTGGATAAATATCAGATTCGTTTTCTAAATTATGTGATGCAAAACAAACCAATTTTATACGGGGTTGGTTTTTATATCAAGCAGTTTGGTAATACGTATTTGTAACGAGTATTGCCTTACACGTTATTATTTTCCGATAGTGAGATGTCTCCAAAATACAATAAATAGGGATTATTAAACAGTTTATCAACAAAACTATAAAAATGCATTTGCATTGTTCAATGAAATTACATTTTAGTGTAGAAGGAATCTTATTCATATACAGTATAATATCTTTATCTTAATATTTATCAGAAAATTTAAGTAGCAATTCCCGAAATATTGGTAAAGCACGAGACAGACCACAGTACATTTAAAAACAGGAGTACCTCAGCACGAGTGTTTTTTTGGTTTTGTATTGTGGTTGAGTGCTTTACCTTATACTAACAATGTTAAGAGTACTATTACTGAAATTTGCCATAAGAAAAACGCAGGGTCGAGTTACATTTAACAAAACAAATTCTCGAATTATTAAAAAATGATGAATAGTGAAACTGTTGGTAAACAGTATAAAATGTAATATAAAAATGTAATATTATGATAAAATCTAGTTGTCTAAATTACTCTTACACTGTTATTTATTTTATTTCTTAAAATTTCCCTACATGATAAACAATCACATCTTCAAAGAATGGTTGTTGAAGTTTCGTATGTACTAAGTGATAATGGTGAAACCCAATAAATTCGTATTTGTATCGCGTAAATTATTACTATCTTTTAAAAATAGTTTATGTAATATTTAATTAATATCTAAACCGTTAGTAAAATTAATTATACATAGGGCGAGCAAGAAAGTACGATAAACTAAAATATTTTGTTTAATTTAGTTTATAAATTAAACCAATAATCTTCACTCTATTAAATATTCAATGTTATATTTTATTTGCATCCTCTATAAATATTTACATACCTAATATGAATTCCACTTAAATTAAATAAACTTCAATAATTGATCACGGTTCCAAAATATAAATCCTACTGCTCACTTCCAATGTTCTGAAGTAAGATGTTGATTTCAAGTTCAGAATGATGACATGCAACTGTTGAAAAGCGGGTAAACTTTATCGGTGCTCGAAATCAAAGGGCTTTTATTAATATACAATGAGCAACAAAAACACTACACACCGCTGCACACCCATTTAGTTCTTTGCGGTAGGTTAATGTGACGTGTATGTATATTACCTGTCACTTCGTCGGTTTTGCAGTTTGTCTAAGCTGTTTCAAAGGGCCTAGAAACTGTGAACACATCATGTGTTTTAATGCTGCTAATATGCTGTAAATTGAGACTTTACGGTAAATTTGTAAGCGATGCAGAGAATGTAAGTCTAGTTGGTTAATAAATTGTTTCCTGAAATAGTTGCCCATAAATATTTTGTAAGCTAGTGGGAGCTTTCCTGGCCAGAATGAAAGATCTGAGTAAATTTCAAATTTACTTCACTACCTCGGCAGGAATTCAGAGAATGCTGTCTGTCCACACCTCGCTGCAGCATTACTTGGCCATCTGGACCATAAGTTTTGTCGGCCTGGATGATATCCGCGTGTTAGAAGAAATTTACACGTGACAATGTGAATAGGAATAGTGTACACCATGAACAAGTTAGTAAACTAATTTTGAAATTAGAATATTCCTGTTATTCCGTTGGTAGTTTGGAGTTGATTTCATACGAACTGTCTTACACTTTTGTAAAACTTCGTACTTTAGTTGCAGTGGCAGGCTGTTGAGATGTGTAAGATATTACAGTGAAGAGTTGCATCCTTTCAGTTTTAAACTGGGTAATAAATGAAGCAATTCAATTTAATGTGTGGTTTCTAAACGTTCACAATGTGATATGTATGTAAAAGCAGCATTTAAATCAAGATTTAAATGTTAAAAATACATAAGACTATTAAAGTCTTTGATGGGGTAATTTAAAATTTACTATTTTATAACTGTTCCAGTTACGTATCTGATTTTTGAAGCAAATATTCTATAAACTGATATTCTGTAAATCGTTTACTACAATTATGATAAAACTTAAAAGTTTGTTTTATTAAAACACTAGTTCTTCCATCAACACGAAAAGTTTGTTTATTATGTTGAAAACATTTTGCCCTATTTTGGTAAATTATAATTGGGAACTTTAACCCTTGATTTGTTAACAGGTATTTTACATATTATATAAATAATAAATATTAAATAAAATATCGATTTCAACGGGAAATAATAAGATTTATTCGCTTTATACGTATTTCGGCATCATTGTGCCATTGTCAAAAGCTATTATAAAATATTATAACAAATGCAAAAATATAGTAACTCCTTGATTCTATTATTTTAACACTGCGTGAAGCAGCTGGCCCCAGTCAACCCGTCGGAGGTCAGTCGCTTATCAGTGTTTTAAAAAGATATTTATTCCAAAATCTTCAGTAAAGGAGAATCTAAGAGATCAATTTGCTCATTCATTAAAGGTATGTTGTTTTTTGTGTGTTTATAAATTTCAAAAGCTTCTAAAATGTTTAATTTATTTTTGTTATCAGAAAAGTGTAAAAATTTAATTGTATTATTAGATGTTAATGTGTGATTTTGCAAAATTTGATTTATGTGCATGTTTATATTTGTAACAACGGATATGTTCTTTTTGCCTAATACTAAAATTTCTAATTGTTTGACCTATATATACTGAATCACAATGTGAACAATTTAATTTATAAATACCTGATTTTAGCAAATCATTAATTTTGTCTTTAGCATTGAAAAGAGAGTATAGAATATTTTTATTTGTTTTAAAAATGACTATATTTATTTGTGTTATTTATAATTTTAGCAATCTTTTCTGAAATTTTACCAAAATATGGAATTGAAACGTATTTTAATGTTTTATCAGTGTTATTAATGGAATAAACTTTTTGAATAGCTAATTTATAATTTTTCTTTTTAATTAAAGTGTCAATAAGTGTAGTGTTATAACCATTGCTATATGCAATTTGTTTAATAATTGAAATTTCTCTATTAAAATTATTTTTATCTAAAGGAATTGTTAGAGCTCTGTGTACTAAAGATTGATATGCTGCTAATTTATGTGTATTATGATGACAAGAGTTATGTGGTATGGTAATATCAGTTTGTGTAGGTTTCCTATAAATTGAGTATTCGAGTATGTTTTCTGAATTAATTTTTATGTTTAAGTCTAAAAAGTTAATAGATCTGTTTTGTTCAATTTCTAGTGTAAATTTAATTTTTTGGTGTAAAGTATTAATAAAAATTAAAAAGTCGTCAATGTATTCGAAAGAACTATCAAAACATGCTAAAATATCGTCAACATAACGAAACCAAAATACAATTTTATTTGATAGATTTGATTCAAATATTTCATCTTCTATATTTTCCATAAAAATATTAGCCAATAGTGGTGAAATGGGACTACCCATTGGTAACCCATCTTTCTGAAGATAAATTTTATCATTAAAAATAAAATAATTTTGATTAATACAAAGTTCAAATAATTGAATCAACTCTATCCTTTTTGTTAATTCAATGTTATTGTTAACTAAAACATTTTCTAATAAAGGAATACATTCCTGTGGGGGTATTTGTGAAAACATACTCGTAACATCAAAACTAACTATTTTACATAGTGGTGGTAAGCTAATGTTACTTAATTTATTAATCAATTCAGAAGTGTTTTTAACTGAATATTTTGGAGTGTATCCTAAATTATTAATTATATTATTTAATGTTTTAGCTAGCATGTGGTTTGGTGCATGTATGTATGAAACTACAGGTCTAATAGGAATGTTAGGTTTATGTATTTTAACTAAACCGTATAATTTTGGTGGTTGTGGATTTGGATATATTATGTTATGTTTCTCGTATGGTGTTAAAGTAATTTCACAATTTTTAATTGTTTGTTTTATTTGGTTTTGGTATTTATTTGTTGGATCAAATAAATACCAAAACCAAATAAAACAAACAATTAAAAATTGTGAAATTACTTTAACACCATACGAGAAACATAACATAATATATCCAAATCCACAACCACCAAAATTATACGGTTTAGTTAACATACATAAACCTAACATTCCTATTAGACCTGTAGTTTCATACATACATGCACCAAACCACATGCTAGCTAAAACATTAAATAATATAATTAATAATTTAGGATACACTCCAAAATATTCAGTTAAAAACACTTCTGAATTGATTAATAAATTAAGTAACATTAGCTTACCACCACTATGTAAAATAGTTAGTTTTGATGTTACGAGTATGTTTTCACAAATACCCCCACAGGAATGTATTCCTTTATTAGAAAATGTTTTAGTTAACAATAACATTGAATTAACAAAAAGGATAGAGTTGATTCAATTATTTGAACTTTGTATTAATCAAAATTATTTTAATTTTAATGATAAAATTTATCTGCAGAAAGATGGGTTACCAATGGGTAGTCCCATTTCACCACTATTGGCTAATATTTTTATGGAAAATATAGAAGATCAAATATTTGAATCAAATCTATCAAATAAAATTGTATTTTGGTTTCGTTATGTTGACGATATTTTAGCATGTTTTGATAGTTCTTTCGAATACATTGACGACTTTTTAATTTTTATTAATACTTTACACCAAAAAATTAAATTTACACTAGAAATTGAACAAAACAGATCTATTAACTTTTTAGACTTAAACATAAAAATTAATTCAGAAAACATACTCGAATACTCAATTTATAGGAAACCTACACAAACTGATATTACCATACCACATAACTCTTGTCATCATAATACACATAAATTAGCAGCATATCAATCTTTAGTACACAGAGCTCTAACAATTCCTTTAGATAAAAATAATTTTAATAGAGAAATTTCAATTATTAAACAAATTGCATATAGCAATGGTTATAACACTACACTTATTGACACTTTAATTAAAAAGAAAAATTATAAATTAGCTATTCAAAAAGTTTATTCCATTAATAACACTGATAAAACATTAAAATACGTTTCAATTCCATATTTTGGTAAAATTTCAGAAAAGATTGCTAAAATTATAAATAACACAAATAAATATAAAGTCATTTTTAAAACAAATAAAAATATTCTATACTCTCTTTTCAATGCTAAAGACAAAATTAATGATTTGCTAAAATCAGGTATTTATAAATTAAATTGTTCACATTGTGATTCAGTATATATAGGTCAAACAATTAGAAATTTTAGTATTAGGCAAAAAGAACATATCCGTTGTTACAAATATAAACATGCACATAAATCAAATTTTGCTAAACATTTGTTAGAACAAAATCACACATTAACATCTAATAATACAATTAAATTTTTACACTTTTCTGATAACAAAAATAAATTAAACATTTTAGAAACTTTTGAAATTTATAAACACACAAAAAACAACATACCTTTAATGAATGAGCAAATTGATCTCTTAGATTCTCCTTTACTGAAGATTTTGGAATAAATATCTTTTTAAAACACTGATAAGCGACTGACCTCCGACGGGTTGACTGGGGCCAGCTGCTTCACGCAGTGTTAAAATAATAGAATCAAGGAGTTACTATATTTTTGCATTTGTTATAATATTTTATAATAGCTTTTGACAATGGCACAATGATGCCGAAATACGTATAAAGCGAATAAATCTTATTATTTCCCGTTGAAATCGATATTTTATTTAATATTTATTATTTATATAATCATGGATTTCAACAAAGTGACGCTTGAGAATGTCAATATTTTACATATTAGTTCAATTATTAAAAAACTGTAGATAAATTATTTTTTAATTCATCAAAAGTACCATTCACTCAATCTTCGATTACACACTAAATTTCACCGTAACAAAATAAATATAAATGAAAAAAACTGTTTACTCAGACACAATCCATTATGAATATGTACATGCAGCTTTTTATCTGTTTTCATTTCACTATCACACGGGGTAGGTTGCCATTCATGATTTATAGTGAAGGGTTACTACGGGCGAAGTGGTAAAAACGAGCGGATTGCCTTGCACGTTAATCTGAATTCCCTTTTGTAAGCTTTCAATGAGCCACACATTTGAAAGTGTACGTCTCTTCCGAAAATGCATTTTCAGTGGATTTTACAAACTCAACATATTACAAAATCCAATCAAAAAGGCAAAGACGGTTCAACACGAAAATATTTAAAATACATTTTTGTATTCACTCTGTAATACTCGGGCGATGCCCGTATTCTTTAGATATCCTATATCTAGATGCATTCCTAAGATATTGTGAAACTAGCGAAGAGGATAAATTACTGACATGAAAATCTCATAAACGTTGTTTGTTGGGATTCAGGGTTAGAAAATTTTATAAACGAACTATAAAAGTATAACATTTTATATTTTACCTTTGTATGAACTATCTATAGGGTATTTCAAAAGCGAGAAGTATTTCATATATACTTACTGATAATTCATGATTTAATAATTTATTTTTAAAAATATAATAACCTGACTGTCCACAGATTAAAAATGTTACATTCATTCTAAATGTTGAATTTGGTGTATATTTCTTTCTGATAAAATGATAACATTCCATAACATTGGCAAGTACGAATGTTAAATATTTAAGTAAATACGTCTATAACTATTGTAATGAGCATAAATTTATTGGAAGATGAAGATAGTGAACTGGATTTCATATTTAGCAGTTTAATTACACTCTTGTCTGCAGGAAAGATCGCAAGGAATTTCGTATTACCAATCTCAGGCAATTGCGCACAATTTAGAATTTCAGAAATATTTCAAGTATTTTAAACTGAAGCGTGACTCAGGTGGAGCTTGGCAAACAAGGGATTAAGCGGGGTGTAAAGTATTTGATTACGAAAATTGATGAAATGTTGCTGGGATATAAGAGATGTTAAATGCAGAAGTGCTACAGTCATGTTAAATACGGATTTTTATATCTTGACTGACGTAAACTTGTTAACGAATATAAAGCAAGTAAAAATGATCACTTTTTCTTAAATATAATGTAGATATACCCTCTATTCGTACCGAAAGCAGATTATATTACGCAAACAGACGTTATGAAAAATTAAAATGCAAGACCAGGATTCACAAAACAAATCTCACAGCAGCAGATTACAAAGTTGCAGCTTGAAGGAGATGTTTCGCACCCTAATATCTTTGCATGTAAATAGCATAAGGCCGCAGGATGTAAGAGGTACAAATTATAGAGCCTTTGTTTCATCAATTTAAAAGTCAACCGAGCAAGGATGTGCTTGTAATAAATTGCGACTGTGTTTTCAGACTCCATTGTACATAGCGTTAGATTTTAACAATTATTTTGAACACATTAACAGTCACGCAATGTGTGATGTTCAGACACGAATGTATACTTTCGAAATAAATTAGCCTAAACAAGAAATATGTTAACGATTTTTAGTTCGATTTAAAAGGTTTTTTTAGATATACCAAAAGTATTCCTGGAATGTGCGTCATTATAATAGAAAGAATTTCGGTTGTTTAGTGTGCAAGGAACTCGACTAATTTAAACAGCAGTTGGCTAACTAGAAGATAACCCTACTAATTATTTTAGTTGCCGCTATAAACTTGCAGCAAATCAATACATAATTACTACAGGAGTAGGCACATTCGCAGTTTTAATTATAACAACTTCAAACAAAACGGTTAGCAGGAATTATACGTTTTATGTAATTCCTGCTATTTCAACCGACTCTAACGGACTTTAATCGGCAAATTATTGCTTACTGTTAGTAATGCCTTATGAATTTAAAATCAGGCAATACTGCCAGTCAACCGTAAATAAAAGCAAAAAAATAGAACTGACTTTTTGCTGATTAATACAAAATGACGAATATTTTATTTTGATGTTGTAACATACAAAAGTACAAAGTTATTAATTATTACTGTAAGAGATAGACGTGTAAAATGATGGAACTTGCTGCCATTTCTCAATCTTATCTGTTTGTTAAACTTTAGGTTGTTTAATTTAGGTCTACATCTAAAAGGGATAACTAATGATTTTGGTAGTCAGCACAATACAGTAGCGATTATTATCAATTGGGATCCACCAAGGGATTAATACAATATCAAGTAATCTATCTAAAAATAAAATATTAAAAAATAAACACAATCAGATGTGTATTAGCATCATGATCAATGAATATACATTTATGTGTGATCTAGGATTTTATTTAAAAAAGTTACCTATACGTATTTTGGTTGTTTATATAATAGTACCTTGTTGATGAAGAATAATTGCTTTCAGATAATTTCCATTGAAGTAAACATATTGCATACATAGTCAGCAAATTATGCTAACTCTGGCCGAACAACATTTCCGCAATGATCCCGCATAATTGAAATATTTGGTTAACCTCCGTCAACCCTATTAGACCTTAAACCACAGAAGCGGATTATTACATTAAACAGAATTACAGCATATTAGTGCGCCATTTTAGTGTATTACACATACAGAGAGCAATAAAACTTTGTAATTCAAATTAAGAACGGTAATATGCATATGAATACGAGGGTAACAGTACTTCTTTGAATGAATTCGCTACTCGGTGGAGTGCCAAGGCTGGCTTCACACAGACAAAACTGTAGGATGTGGTTTACATTCATTGTTCTTCTAGTCGGCAACTTTTTAATGTTGATAAAATAGAGCGTACAGGTCTTTTTCTCGCTTCGTATATTACGAAGCTTTGTCGACCAAAACAAAGGTCTTGCATATTTAAAATTTTTCAATTTGCATATTTCCCCCATTTAGAAAAAAAATATGGAATACACTGCTCCCTAGATAGATTTTTTCACTTTTTTTGTCTACGAAACTCAACACAGAACAGCCATTTCAGACTCTTTCAATTTTCAGTTGGTTAAAAATTATACATTTTGTGAACTACTTATTATTTGACAAAAACACTTATATTTGCACAAAATAATTTTCATTTCTAGAATTAAAAGTTAAAATGCTGTAGTAAAGAACATGTAACAACAATTCAGTTTTTCTTATATTCATAATGAGTATATCTTTTGTGCAATTTTGTTTTAAAGAGTAATACTGACAGAAACTTTTTGCATCAGATCCATATTATATCTGTCACCACTGAAATGTATTCAGTCAATGTAATTCAGTAATCTCGTTGCGAGGCAAATACAAAATCTGTGTAATTTTTTTATTGCTTATCAAATTATTTACAGACACCGATAAATCTATACAGGGTGTCCAAGATAATATGATGTACATAGGGATCTCAGCTACTTTAAGAGATACGAAAATAGTTGACTTAGAATTTTTTAATTGCCGGAATTGATTCCTCGTGTGCGCTTATGTAAGAATACCTACCGAGATTCAATTGCATAACTTTAATAATAAAAGACTGATTCGAGATTTTCGAAAAGGGCAAATTTCAGCTTTTTCAGAATATTTCAGAAGTGCTTGCAGTATCTTGAAAGTGAAGTTTCGCAAGGGGCATATACATTTGCGCATCTTTTCTATAATTTAACCAACTTCGTATCTCTTAAGGTAGGTAGCTGAGATGCCCATGTACAATCAGCGACAAATGTTTTCACCAGTATGATACCAGTGAACACGTTTTTCTGAGCAATATAAGAGGTACCATAACGTCGTTCTTGTTCTTTTATATAGGTATCTTGGTAACACTATTATAACAAGATGAAATGAAATATAGAAATGTGTTATATTTCTCAGTAAAGCGGGTTACAGTGGTACAAGACTGGTGAAAACATTTGTCGCTGACTGTACATCAACTTATCTTGGCCTCCTTGATCTTGGATACCCCACCCTGTATTTAAGGGAAACTCTTTAGTAGAGTAACAGCAGCGTGGTCTAATTTAGCACTTAAAAATGTGCATATAAAATCCAAAATATTCGAAATAATAAATCACATATCACATATCGTGAAGTAGAGTAGGGATTACGTTTTCTATGACCCACCATTTGTCTCGGAAACTAATACTTTCTGAAGTACACGTTGAAGCAATTTTATCGATGCGTATGAAGTACTGAAATGCATTCTTGAGCAGAGTGCATGACCGGCAAATAGCGTTAGTAACCGCATTGTATCCGTCGTAACTTGAAATGGCGATGAATTCTAATGAAGTCTGCAAAGAGCAAGTCTGCAACTGCTCTTTGATGGTGCGTTTCACAAGCTGGCCTTGAATCATGCAACTGGTTTGAAAAACATAGTATATGGAAAGGCGAGAACAAATTTAATTAAACATGCATTAATTTTAGCGACTGTTTTGAACAAGTACGAGTAGGTAACAGTAACAGGTGTTCATTGCTATTTTCTACGTTTTTAAGAGATTGATTCTCTGCTCGCCGAATTACCAGTTTTGCAATTCGCCCGTCAAATTCTCGATTACTAGCCAGTTGCACCGTTGCCACTTGCGCCGACTCATTAAATCTTGCCATTTGCGCCGCTTAAATTAAATCTTTAGGTAAAGATAGCCATTTGCGCCGAAGTATCTTAATCCCACTGCAATGTAATGATAAACAGTCATTAAGCAGTATCTGGACTAACAAGGTGTAGTAACTTAATGTGAAAGCAAACCGTTAATGCCCCAATTTGCTATTTTGTCAACATAAAAACTTATTACATCGAAATGCACTTTCTCATCATCAATAACGATGGAAGTATTAAGTAAGTAGCCTGTATCAACTCCATCAAATGATTGCTATTGATGATTACTATTGCTGTTTGTTTTTAAATTTTCAAATTTTTTTAACTTTTTTCTATCTCTTTCAAATGATTCGTGTAATAAAATATTAAAATATCACTGCCAGGCAATTGTTTGTTTTTTCTTAAGATTGTAAAATTGCACACAAAAAAATTGTCTCAATCATTTATTTAGAGTTTGAAACGTGTGAGTTTGAAGTAATATTGGTCCAGCTCTTATTATTCGGACTTGAAGTACCTAGATATTTTAATTGTTTGTGCGGAATAAAATTCACCTGTAGGGTTTAAATAACTTGCTTCGGAAATTACCAATACCTGCAGAACCAATAAAAAAAATGTTGGCTTCTATAACAGAAAATTATTTTAAGTTACTAAAATCTCCCCTTAATGGTTTGCCTTAAGATGCTGATATTGCATTCGGCGCAAATGGCAACTTTTACTTGAAACAAACATTTAAGCGGCGCAAATGGCAAGATTTAATGAGTCGGCGCAAGTGGATACGGCGCAAATGGCAAGACACCAAATTCTCGACCCTTAAATTGTAATTAATAAAAGTCTGTAATTCCCACATATATTTTAATTACGTCTCCTATAAATTTTTATAATTCAGAATTGATGGCTTTTTGTTTTTAACCACCATGATACAAAAAAATTGGTAAGCATTTAAGGGACTTAGATTTTAGAATAACTTAAATTACTGAAGTAGAAGCTTAGATTACGTATATCTAAACTGTGGTAGGAGATACTAAGCTTTATTTGACGATTTTTAATATTATAACTTCTCCGGCTGTACGACATAAATGCACGGGCATATATAACGTACTTGTGGGTATAACTTCCCCATAACATATTTAACTGCCCTGAAATGTAATGTTTTAGTTTTATTAACTAAATTCCAGTTCATTCAAAAAATAAATCAGAGAAAAGTACAAGTTTATTATAAGGCGAAATAAAAATGTTTGTCAACGTGTAAACTCAAAGGAAATATTTTATATGTTAAATATAATTTAAAATTAAACACTAAGAAAAATCTTCAGCCCTTGTATTAATTTGCTTTCTTATTGCAACACGCAACTTTTACTTCTGGCACTTTCAAGCCATGCTTTTAACCAAACTGGAACAACAGAAATTTATATTAAAAATTCAAGTAATATGAGGGTTCTATTAGAAAATATTAAAGTACCTACCGATATCCCCAAAATTAGGACATGAAGTTTTGGTAGTTTCCGACTGCGGTTTGTTGAAAAGTTTTAAGAGACATTACCGAAGTGTAGGTTTATCGTATACATACATAGTATATAGAAAAAAAACTAATTTATGGAGGAGTGCGTATAGTGCGAAATATGCCAGCTTAAGAATAATAACGTAAGTTATTCAAAATTTACTGTTTCTAGCACTGCATATCCTAGTACCCATACCGTTATCGTTATGTACCTTCCACAAATAGGTTAATTAAAATTTGCAGCTAAGATGTGTTAAGGATTTGCATAAAAGTTTAGGTTATTCTCACGCTTAAACGAATATAAGAGGTCCACGTATTATACAGTGAGAATTTTTTATATAAATAATAAATATTAAATAAAATATCGATTTCAACGGGAAATAATAAGATTTATTCGCTTTATACGTATTTCGGCATCATTGTGCCATTGTCAAAAGCTATTATAAAATATTATAACAAATGCAAAAATATAGTAACTCCTTGATTCTATTATTTTAACACTGCGTGAAGCAGCTGGCCCCAGTCAACCCGTCGGAGGTCAGTCGCTTATCAGTGTTTTAAAAAGATATTTATTCCAAAATCTTCAGTAAAGGAGAATCTAAGAGATCAATTTGCTCATTCATTAAAGGTATGAATAAGAATTTTTTAGCTTGAAACTCACCTTTGCAGTATAAAGTCAGTTTTTTAGAATTGAGATTGGAAAATAAACGCAGGGTTATTGTTATAGAAATAGATGTATACTTTATATACATCTATCATCTATGCTCTATGGGGCCTATGGCATAAAAGATATGAAAAGGGTAATTAAAGATGATTTGCAATAACATTCTTTAAAAATTGCTTAATGACGTTAAACAAAATCCTTCAACTTTACTAGGTACTAATTTTCACTATAAATTTCTGGAAGTAGTATGTAATTAAGTGGTATAGCAAAAAAGCTATGTGGATGATATAATATCCAAGTGATAAAGTTGTGCATGCTTTTAATGTAGTGGCATTGTCAGCTATAACAAAGGTGAATTCTTCAAAAATTCTCTTGTGGACCCTATTATATTGGCAGTATATTATTATATACTACCCAGAGCAGCCAATACAATTATAAACATTCTAGAATATGGTATAGGCAGTCAAGCGAGTTCATTCTTTTCGAATCACACACTGAAGGGATGGCAATTATTCTTTTGTTAACTGACAGACTTCTCGAAAAGCCAGGCCCTTAGTTCATTACACCATTGTCACTTTTCAAAAAAGTTGAAAAATATCGACTTCAAAAGGAATAGAATTAGGAATCTGTACAATACAGCATTAACGCAGTTGGGGTTCTGAATGTTCCAAGATACCATGATATGAAAAGCACTGAATTTCTTTTCAAGCATCATCCATGCTCATATATTTCTCGTTTTGCAGCTGACTCGTGAAGATATCAAAGGAATTTTCAAATCACGGCTTAAATGAAGCTGCCTTTTACCTACTTTTGAAATGCGAATAAATTCTATTCAATATTCAACCCAATTTAAGATCAGGCGAGCTTTTATATTAAGAAATCTCACTTCTACATGATTAATATTGTACTACGTACAATTTGCCAACAAGTTCTGGAAACGTGGAAGTAAAGTATACTTTTGTAGAAAGAATAAATTGTATTGATACAATAATATTGTGCAAATACAAATGTCTCAAAACAGGCATTATCCGAAGCCGTATGCATACCCCTACCTTTGGCGCATTTGTTAATATTATACGCTGCAACATTCCACAGGTTCAATTACAATACCTTACAAAAGGAACCTGATAAATTCCAAACTAAAAGCAGACATGTTTTATGGTAATATTTTTTATTGGAAACACGGTTTTATAAATATAAGACGAGGTTGTGATAAAACGTATAAAAACAAATAGAATGCTGTTTCCTGAACTCCCTGGCTTTTCTGTAGACCCTATTGTAATTTCAGAAGAACTCAATTTATTTTTGATATCAAAATACTTAAAGCAGTCCGTGAGATAATAATTATACTATAGAGAGGAATCTATTAATAAATACGTCATTGACGATCACAGATAACCTTAAATGTTTTTGTGTAGGTACTCATGTATGAAAAAAAGGGCAGGAGGAAATGTGATTGAAAAAGGTACAGAAGTTCTTAATATTGCTAGAGTTGGAGAAATATTTACAGGGGGTTAATTAAAAAAAACTTTACACACTTTCGGTGGGGTAGAGAGAGAGGTAGAAGAAATTAAAGCAAGAGAAATTTTATTAGGTTCAATACTCGAACGGTTTTTAAGATCTAAAATTCTAAACTGGAAGTTGCAGAAAATAATCCCCGTACGAATACCAGACGAATATTATGCATCTTTAGGTGTAGATAAATAGTAATCGAATAGTAATAGATAGTCTTTAAAGAACAATGCCTGAATTACTCTATTTTAGCTAATATCATCTACAAAATGTCCATAGATAGTGACAGGGCATTCCATCCTCCCAGTGGCACTTAAATCGACTTATCTAATTTAAATTTTCTTGAAATAATTCTTGTGACAGAGGAAACTTGTGTTACCCAGGTTGCGGTTTTGCATTTCCATAACTGACCGAAAACCCGCACCAGGTATACCTACGTGATTTTCTATTAATTCCTCGACTGATATCGTTTTTTTGGAACATTAGTGGCATTATGTACTTTTCAGTAAATTTTGTTCTAGAACAATGATGTCATTATCTGCAACGCGCTCTTTACTGATGATATTAGAGTCATCCTAATTGTTTACTCCTGGAGAGGCGGCACAAAAATTAATTATTATTATCTCCCTTTATTTATAGCCGTGAATCAGATTTTCAGAATTAATGAGACCAAGAACCGTCTCCATTGAACTAGACCGAGAACAAAAATGACATTCACTCCCCAATTTTGTCTCAACGTGCGTTATGCCTGTAAGCGTAAGACATTTTGTTTAACATATCGTTTGAATAGTGAATGAAAGTAAATATTTAAACTTTTCGCGTGACAATTTAATTAATATTATTGGAGGATGTGCCACTGCGTGGTATTAGGAACATTATTACATTACAGAACATTACTTTATGCATGGTGGAGCACCAACCCGCTTTTCGCACAGAAATTATGTAATGTTGGATTTCTTCTGAAAAACATTTTTTACGTAACAAAAACTGATACAGAGAAAGAACCACTGTAAATGCTAGTGAAGAATTGAGGAATTCAGCCGTTTTGGATCGTATACGCCAACCAGTGGCGTAGCCAGAGTTTACCCTTGGGGGGGGGATATACCAGGGACACAGTCAGGAATTGGCGCAGGGGAAACTATTACGTAATTACGTATACATAAATAATACAAGCGAAATGAACAAAAAATGCGCCGCAGGCGATTCATTATCACAAGTGGGCGTGGCCAATTTTTACGTTTAAGAAATACAAAAATTAGAAAATATTAAACTTTTTAACTTTTATAAATTAAATTGAAAATTTGGGGTTGAAAAACAATAATCGCGAAAATAATTACATTTCGTTATTTCCAAAATATTATTTATTAAAATACCTATACATTTTTTAAGGAAAATTATGAAGTTGTAGTATACAGGGTGTCACTAAAACACTTGACCAAACTTTCAGAGCGTGTTTTCCACACCAAGAGAAGAAAAAAAGTTCATATGATTCATATGAACATGATTTGGGAAACGCTTTGTTAAGGGTGCTACAGCCCCCCAAAGGGGGCGCATGAAATTTAAATTTTAATTAATATCTCTGACACCCTGTAATAAAATTAATAAAATTTGACATATAAGTTAGTACTAGTAAATGCTATTATCTGACAGTATTCAAGTAAAATTATTTAAACCAGGAGCGTCCCAAACTGGTGGGGCTGGGTACTTATTCTAAATTATTTTTGTGATCTTCAATTGTTTTTAGAAATTTGAGTAGATGGTACGATTGTACGTTCAAATTCACATTAAAAGTGTACTCTTATTACAAGTCGATAAACCGAATCGTTTTCGAGGTAACTCAATGTTTACGAAAAATCCAGTTGCCATGAAAATTCGGAAACTTCGTATTTTAAGGTTTAAATTCCTAGCATAGATTCAGGACATCAAGACAATAAAAAATGTTCATATGAACTTTGCGTTGACGTCCTGAATCTATGCTGAAAATTTAATCCATAAAGCACGAAGTTTAAATTTCATGCGCCCCCTTTGGGGGGCTGTAACACCCTAGCAAAGCGTTTCCCAACCCATGTTCATATGAACTTTTTTCTTCTGTTAGTGTGGAGAACACGCTCTTAATGTTTGGTCAAGTATTTCACCTTGTATTTAATCTTATTTAAAAAATAAGTTTTGGGGACGCGGCACGTAATAGTTAAGCAACCCCAACCGTGGTTTATGACATACTTATTCTAGTAATAAAATATTTAATTTAATTCTGGCTAAATGTATGGGTTTAAATCAGGAAGTTTTTTCTTCGTTGTTAAAATGGCTGCTAATTTCTCAAAAACTTCGACTTATTCCACTATTTATTTTTGTAGAAGTACAGGTTCATGTGGTTTTTATATTTTAAAAGGGAATAATATAGTCAAATTTGAAAAATCTTGATTTGGACAAGCAATAGTAAATAATATAAATTGTTTGATCCTGAAACATTCTAAGATATTTAATTTTTTCTGCTATTGGGTTTTCATAGTTGAAGCCGGTTGGAGCTATTTTTTTCCAGATTTTGGCCCTTGGGGGGGATATATCCCCCATATCCCCCCCCGTGGCTACGCCACTGACGCCAACCTATCCAACGACGAGTGTAAGGTGTAACGTTACTTACAAAAGCAAGGACAGCAATTTAAAAGTTTTTTTATAAACTAGTACGAGTTAAACATGTATCTAGAAAAATACTTTATTTTGTACGTAAAACATTTTTTGAAATAATCTCAATTTTCAAAAATTCAATATTCCAGAGTATGAAATTCATTAAGAATTGTCGAGTATTGTGTCTGGGTTTATAATATGTTTTTCTTGTTTTCACGTTTACTACTTTACTAGCACCCTCACCACCCCCAAAGTGTGTACACGTTTTTTTCTAAACACCCTACATACAGTTGTAACAGGACTGCTGACAAGAGATCCCACGTGGACTTGAGCCTTAAGACTCCGATGCCAGTCCATAATGGCCGTGGGTTCGACACCCTCGTGGGACTGAAATTGTTCTAACGAAGTAAACTATTGCCTGTGTTAAATAAACTTAGCAGTAACTTAAGTAAAAATCAAAAAAGTGATAAGTTATAATATTGATATACACTTCAAATTTCTCATGGAAGTTTGAACATAGTAGCACCTAGTTAAGTGGGCTATTAAGTTGAATAGTTCTGTCTGCTTAGATAATATTGGAAATCCATATCATGCTTATGTAATTTATAATAGTTCTAATGTAAGAGTTGTTATACATCCGACTTTGAAAACCTTTTTCGAAATTTTTGAATATGCGTCTTGATTTTCATCAAGTAAATTTACCTATCAACGCATTCGTCTTTAATTTTGCAAAGCGACCGATAACGCAACCAGGAAACAGTATGCGATGACCTCGACCTATGCTACATTTAGATAAGCAAATATAAAAGCTGTTACTTTCTGCAGCAGTTATGAAAATCAATTATTGAATCAATCTAATCAATCAGTGCATATGCATTAAAGTTTTAAGTAGGTATATGACTCAGTAAGGATGGATTCCTGCAGTTGGGGCGCAGAGTGGTAACGCGCAGGTCGTTGACTTGAGCCACATGGCGTGTAACGAGGACCAGATCGCATTCCAACATTATTTAAAAACAATGCCTATATTTCTACGAATATCAACCTATCAATTGTAACGGGATGCAAACATTTTAGTAGATACTAAAATTAACAGCTTCAGAAACCTGCATCTACTACCCACACTCCGTAGAAACTAGTTACTTCCACGTCATATAGGAACATTTATTTTAAGTAATTGGACTAATTATTATCTTCATACCTTCTCCAGTCAACTACTGAAAATTTTAAATTAAGTTAAAAACTAATTAAAACGTACTTTCGTTGTTACCTGTAGTTTCTGCGTGTGGCCACACTGATGGCAGCAATATGATAGATACTCCGGAAAAGAGGGCATTATTTTAAATGCATCTAGGCTGCTGTAGTCGTTTACCAACTTTTTATAATGCACTCTGAAAAGGGGTCTTCCAGTATTTGAAGAATTTTTGGTAAGTCTCCCCATACTTATGTCTTCCACATTAAACCATCCTCTTTACACATAACTTTCTATGCACTCAACATATTCACAGAACTAAACAAAATTCCACACAATGGCACCATCTCACTCAATATGCTTTCTATATTAACGCAGGTATGAATTTATTATGAATTTCTAATAATTCAAACGTTTAAGGAATAAAAAAACCCCTATTTAGCTCGTTCTAAACCCATCGCACAGAAATTAAACGCGGTTACCGCGTTCATATTCCAAGTACTGATGAGAGTAGTGTGGGTCAGGTTTCCCTCCTTACGCCGCATCCAGAGCGCCAAAGGAATGTTGTCACTGGTCGCCGATGAGAACCGAACGTTTCTTTGCATAAGGCATTCCTTTTACTGCACTGCACCCAACCGCTTATTACTACAATTATTGTGCAAAAAAATTATGAATCTTCCTATTTCAGTGATTTAAATGATCGTACGTCTTCCAACTTGTGGAACAGCATACCAAAGATTGTTTGGAAATCCCCACTTCTCGTTAAATCGGTTAAAATGGGGATAATCATGCAACTGAAAAATGCACAAAGAGAAAAACCCCTACAAATTTTAACGAAACATATTATTAGGTATCAATTACAGTTCATTTATTACATGCCGCTGGATACCTAAAGAAGTTTTTGTAGTTGCAGTTCTATAAAATATTTTAAATTTTAAAGATGGTCATTAGTAAAATACCTTGCTGTAAGCAACATTTTTAACAAACCGAAACGAAAAGAATTTATGGCTGGAACCATAGAGAAGCTGGCATTTTAAGTAGCTATTCTATAAAACGGTTTGAATTTATTTTGTTCATAAAATTCAGAACACTTGTTGATCTATCGTACAGAGGGGATTATCCGAGGGATTATCAAATGAATACGAGTACCTAGTACCTATCTTAAGAAAAAAATCTTGAAATCGTTCTAAAAACTATCCAACAGCTTTCTTAAAGATTAGCAATGTTTAGGTTGTGATTGTTGTATATTGTATTGCATTTCTAGTGATTGCATGAAAAGAAGACCAGCCAGCTTTCCTTTTGCATGCTTTATTTGACCCTTTCGAATAGTACCTTCTGTAAACTATAATATGCGTACATAATTGTTTACGTTATCTTAACCACGTAAGGGTTTTTAAAAATAAAAGGTAGTGATGAAGAATTAATTGCAAGGCATATGAAGTATTATTACGTCCCTATTAAAGGGGGAGTTTCAAGAACCGTGGTAAAGCATAATTGCTAAAATGCTAACACGAGTAAATTGTCGATTAAAGATAAGATTACAGTATGAACAGGGTGTAAATTTAATAATGGATAGTAGAAACAAATAAAAAAGTATTAAGCAACTCAGCAACAAAACAATGTTTATTGACATTCTCAAGCGTTACTTTGTTTTTGTTAAAATCCATAATTACAGAAATAATAAATATTAAATAAAATATCGATTTTAACGGGAAATATCAATATTTATTTGCCTAATACGTATTTCGGCATCAATGTGCCATTGTCAAAAGCATAATATAAGATGTTTAATAACAAATGAATAATGATGTATATAGCAACTAGTAACTACATACTTGATTCCATTAAAGACATCTTCTATTCCACAATAATTGTGGAATAGAAGATGTCTATTGTAATCAAAGAGTTCAATTTGCTCATTCATTAAAGGTACATTGTTTTTTATGTGTTTATAAATTTCAAAAGCTTCCAAAATATTTAATTTATTTTTGTTATCAGAAAAGTGTAAAAATTTAATTGTATTGTTAGATATCAATGTGTGATTTTGTTCTAATAAATGTTTAGCGTAATTTGATTTATGTGCATGTTTATATATTTGTAACAACGGATATGTTCTCTTTGGCTAATACTGAAATTTCTAATTGTCTGACCTATATAGACTGAATTACAATCTGAACAATTTAATTTATAAATACCTGATTTTAGCAAATCATTAGTTTTATCTTCCGCGTTGAAAAGAGTGTATATAATACATTCAGAAAACTCCCGTGACGTTTAATGTGTCAAATGAAAAATTTAGTTGGCTAATATAAAAATCGCTATAAATATTTTAAAATGGGGCCTTGATTCCTAATACCTAGTAGGGATTTCTTTTGTTAACCAACTGAATTTTGCATTTGACACATTAAACGTCACGGGAGTTTTTTGAATGTATTATAGAATATTTTTATTTATATATTTATATTATGCTTTGACAATGGCATATCGATGCCGAAATACGTATTAAGCAAATAAATATTATTAGGTATTTCCCGTTAAAATCGATATTTTATTTAATATTTATTATTTCAATAACAAAACAATGCTTTGTTATTGTTTGTGGCGTTCCAGTTTTCATTGAATTGTTTTTTAAAACTCTAATTTTTGGATTGGAGATTAATGTATTGCTTATTGACTCTCCCTAGTCAACGTATAATAATTGAATTGCAGGGAAGCGATAAACAATGAAAACATTCGGTACGTTAGAAGAAAATAGTGCATAGAAATGATGATCCAAATTAGTTTACCAAAAATCTAATACCAATAGCTAATTTAATTTTGTTATTCCGTGAATCTCTTGTTACTTGTTTTATAAAGTCTGGTTGACCGACCGACGGTTGACTCAACCACTATTAATTGTCATGGATACGATTGTTTTTAAGAATATTATCCATGACAATTTCTCGTGGTTGAATCAACCATTGATCAACTAGACTACTATTAGATTAGGCACTCGTCTGTTAGTATTACTTGTTTATAGTTTTTTAAACTCCTATCGTAAGTCTAAGTAGGCTATTATGACGTTGTTGCGGTGGTAAATTGATTTTACCTGAAAGTTGCTCTTGCTATTAACAACGAGACGTAAGTACAGTATTTACGTGCCTAGGGAATTTAGTTTACTTGTGAATTTATATATGTATTGTTTTACTATATATTTTGATCCCGGGCTGGAAAAAATATAATAAGCAATTCGAGACGTAGTAAATATTATCTTTGACCAAGCTCGGACTCTATTGCCAGCCCTCGCTATCTCTCGGGCACAAAGTTGTCCTGGTAAATAGTATATTTACCTCCATGGTTGCTTACATAAACTGTTGCAAGAAAGTGGCATATACAACGGAATAATAGCAATTCTTCTTCAAAACGAAGTGATAGATCAAAGTTAGTAAGAATTTATAAACTGTTGAAGGGCGACTTATCTTTTTAATTGCATTTACAAGTTTTATCGTTGAAGTTATATTTATATTCCTATTTACGTTTTATGTTGTTTTGGAAATAAGTTGCAATTTTTCTAAAAAACAGTTTTAGAGAGAAACATTTTAGATCAGTCACCTAAAGAATTTCACCTCCGTATTTTGGAAGTGTTACGTTTATGTCGTCATTGGCTTTCGCAGGCGTATATTTTAGAATAGTTTAGACTTTAGATGTTGCTGTAGCTCATAAGACTCCGAATTCGAATACCGTCTTCATCGTGTGTGTTTGTGTCCTACTTTAAGTTTTAAGATAGGATCGATGCTAACATAGCAGGTGAAAGCTTCTGTAGTACACGTCTGATACATTTATCTCAAAAGAAAAAAGTCGAAGTTAGCATCTTCTTGGACTTTCCCATACTAAAAATAAACATTTCTTTTTTGGTATTCAACACGACTTCGCGAGTTTATATTTAAATATTTTTCATATTTTGATTAATAAAGGAAAGGCGCCACAGTGCAATTCTAGCATTCATAAAAAAAGAAAATGTATCTAATGCGAAGTTGCATAAGTGTTGAAAATTTCAACAATATGGAAGAACGCCGTTGAGACCGTTTTTGAATTTTCTAAATTAAGTTTTCTTCATGGTATACTACCGCCAAAGGGTTTTAAAAAAAGTTGTTGCTGAATCTGATCAGAAAACTTGTGGGCCCCGTTAAAGTCAGAATATTGAAAAATTCATAGCGGTCGCCATTTTGAAGTTAGAAAGTCCGGTAAAAACCTGTTTCCCTTGAATTATGGTCTTTTTTCATATCCGCTACTCAGATTTGCAAAATTCTGCTTCGGAAAAAAATACTACCAAATAACGTCTAACTTCTGCCTTCGGTTTCGGATTTTTTTGAAAAGCTTATTTTGTCGATGAACTTTCGATATACTCCTTCACCTTCCTATACCAGTGGTATGTGAAAGTAAAAATAATGTAAAAAAAATACTGCATATAATATTTGAAGTTTTCATTAGACACTTTTTAATTTGTAAATTCTTGCAAGGGTTGGTGCAAAGCGTTAGGTCGTTTAAATTATATGTGCAGTTAGGACTTTGGCTTGCATACGCATTAACGCCCCACATATTACGGTACAAAATATGTAGAATGGTGTTACGTGTTACTGGTAAGGGTAACCCTTTCAGTACAATAAAAGCGGGTTCTAGGGGCTCACGAGTTTTTGAAGCATTTCTAGCGAAATAATACGTTTTCCTATTTAATATAGAATGTATAAGATCACCATCACGCGGACATAAAGTATGATCATCAGATACCAGACACCTGTTTCCAAGAAGTATACTGAAATTCCTTATAGCGAATAAGGGAGTAAATGCGATAAATTAAGTTAAGAACCGCAGCCCACGTCGTTAGAGTCCTCAAATGCTCAAATAGACCCTGATTTAGTACAATCATTGCAATGCAAATATATAAACCAGCACAAAGGCTTCCGCCTAACCCTTACGTTGAATCGAAATCTAACACCCTAAAACCCAACCACTCCTCCAATACATTCGATACATTCATGGGGGATGATGACGCGTCAACAGTAACACAAAACGCGAAGTTGGTAGACATTCCATCCATTGTTCGATACTGCGGAGGTACAATGCGACCTGCTTTCAGAATACCAAAGTTAGTAGACAATAGCAGGAGGAAGTATTAAAGGAGAAATAAAATGCCAATTAGTGAATACGAGCTCGGTAGTTTGAGTAGAGCCACCGGCGTTCTCGTCCCTATTCTGCAATTTCTCATAATGCTCTTTGTCTCTGGTGATAATGATCGTTCATATGCTACTGAATATTGATAAATATGTCTTATATTGTTGATCTAAGAAAACTTGGATTATAGACACTTAATGCTATCTTATAAATGAGGTTTTAAAAGAGTACTATATTGAAAATAAATTAAAAAAATTACCTACTTGTTTAAATCTTTTGAACAATACGCCTGTGTAAAGTAATTACAAGTTTTGTAATGCGAATTACTTTACCCAAAGCATGTTTATGGCACACGTAGTAGGTACATGTACCATGATGCATGCTAAATAGGTGAACATTTCAAGTTCTTTTTCAGATCTTTCTTAACAGGATATCGAATTGGTTGGTTCACGCACCGTAGGGATTTCAATGCAAAAATCTCTATGTTCTATTATTTGCTCGTGTAATTATTTTAGTACCTTTACATTTTTCTGTAAAAAAACAAATATTGAATCCGGACGTGCTGTTGGTTTTGAGTTTTAGTTTTAAAGAAAGATAGAAATTGCAAAAATTGATATATTCTTCAAAGCCTGAATTTGCAAATTTTATTGAAGTACACGATGTCACCCCTTTAACAGTATAATCAATTATGTTTTGCAAAATATGTTGGAAATCGTTCAATTGTTCAATCCTCACACAACCGTTTTGATATAATTATTTGGTTTTACATAAGGCTATAATGAGAATACCCACTCAAAGATATCAAAAGACATTACCGGCCAAGAATGTGAGAGCTATAACAGGTATTACACACCCGCTTATCATGAATATCTGCAAATTGTTTTTAAAGATTTATTGTAGTTTACCGTTATTTTTGCTCTACACTATAGGAATTGAAATAATGTTCCTTCTTTGTTAATATTATGAGCTTCGTAAAAGTTTCTTCAGCAAGAAGACCTTTTTGCGCTGTACAACCCTGTTAGTTTCTAATAAAACAGATGCTGAATTTACATAACGTATAATAAATGCTTGTGGAAAGTATTCATTGCTCCCTATCGTTCCAATAATTCTAAAGCATACCTGAGTTTTTAAAAATTAAAAGTACTAATTTATTTTTTTCTATAGCAGATGTTAAAGTGTGCTTTGTTCGACTAAAAATAGTTGATCAAGTATTACTTTAACCGCAAGGGTAGATAAAGTAACACTTTAACCGCAAGGATAGATAAAGTAGTTTAATTTTCTTGAAACTCCATGGAAACCGAATGGAAACCTTTGCTACTGAGATTTTCGGGTTTAATATAATCTAATTTTAAATTGTTTTTTTTTACAAATTTTTCTTATTTTTTTAACATCTGCTATAGAAAAAAATAAAATTTTATACACGACGATAAAATTTAATTATCGAGTCACGAAAATTAATTCACTCGCGATTTCATCGCTCGTGAATTAACACTTTCCGCTTGTCGATAAAATATAATTTTATCGTCTTGTATAAAAAATAACTATTTTTAAATTTTGCATAACCAAGAAATAGTTATTTTTTATACAAGACGATAAAATTATATTTTATCGACAAGCGGAAAGTGTTAATTCACCAGCGATGAAATCGCGAGTGAATTAATTTTCGCGAGTCGATAATTAAATTTTATCGTCGTGTAGTATAAAATTCTATTTTTTTCTATAGCAGATGTTAAAAAAATAAGAAAAATTTGTAAAAAAAACAATTTAAAATTAGATTATATTAAACTCGAAAATCTCAGTAGCAAAGGTTTCCATTCGGTTTCCATGAAGTTTCCAGAAAATTAAAGTACTTTATATCTATCCTTGCGGTTAAAATGTTACTTTATCTACCCTTGCGGTTAAAGTAATACTTGATCAACTATTTTGTCGAACAAAGCACACTTTAACATCTGCTATAGAAAAAAAAATAAATTTTACATTCTAACTAAAATAATTAGGGAAGCAGATAACAGAACATGAGTACTTTTACATTAAAGGTGGGTGAATCAAACCTAGAACAACTTTAAATCAAAATTATTGCTTTTTGAAACGCATGGAGTTTATATGCAACAATAAAGATTCTTATATGTAATTACGTCTCTTTATCTCTAATCCTTATCACCCCTTACAAGTGTAAGTACTGTAGTTTATGTTAGTTTATTTCCTGATAAACTGACTGATAAATGTGGTTTTTGAAACATAAAAGAGATCAAAATCGCGCAGTTAGTCTCTACACGTTTAGCATGTTTCTTGAGTATAGTATAGGGTAGTAGGATATATATTTTAACATAAACGCCCTGTTACACCATTCATAGTTATTGCTATTATATCAAAATTTAGTCTTATCAGGCAAATGCTTTTATCTATACCCACAACATTAATTATTTTTCATAACATAACATACCTACTTACAAACAATAATTAGTAGTGTTGGTTCTACAAACCCTGCCCTTATATAGTTAAAATTCTATGGCAGTGGTTAATGTATGAAATATCGAATGATCAAATAAAACATTTTAGATTAGGTTAGGCGTTGCACAATGAGAGTACCTATGTTTATGATAAGCCCGACAGTGATACATGTGATAGGTACATTCAATTGTTCGTTGAATTAATAACGATTAATAATTAACGACATAACTGAAATTTTTATGGAAAGCTGAAATTTCACTGTTCTACATTAAATTTCATTGCTAAGCTTTTGCTTGATCAAGTTTTACACTTAAAACATCTTTCATGGAAGCATAAAAAATAAAGTGAAAACTGGTAGGTATCGTTTTTGTTGATCCCAAGCAGAATAATGATAAAATGCTGTAAATGTGACTTCTGTCATATTTTTAATTAATTATATTTCCATTATATGAAACTCTCTTTTCTTTAAAAATAGTTAAAATAAATTTTAATAAAAGTTAAATTATTTTATTAACAAACAAATATTATTATATTTAATACAAACATAACCCTATCAACCCTATCATCTCTTTTAAACTAAATTATTATTTAAAATTATATTTTCTGTTTATTTTTAAATCACTTATCTTTTTTCTTCAGAAAATTATTTTCAATCTCCGTTTCTTCCAATTTAATATTTTTCAGCCTTTATATTAACCAAATAGTTAGTTATGCAACATGTGCGGAAAGTTAGTGTTTATCGCATTAGGCGTAAAGTTCAAACTTCAAAATTTCGTTTGTCAATAAATGACATTTATACAACATTAAAAAATCCTCATAATTTAAATTTTTAATAAAAAAATAAGACGTTAAACTTTTATTAAATCAAATTATAGAGCATTTAATATCACCACAATACATTAGGAAATATGGTCAGATACACAAATTATACAATGTGCTATCTTGCGGAAGATTGGTTGGTGGAAAAGTAGATATCCAATCGTAAACATCCAATAGTTATTGTAGTCAATACTATCAATATACATCATACTAACTTGATTCCACAGTTAGTAGTTGAACAGACACACTTAATATTATTGCAGAGTCGTTATACCAATAAAATAGAACGTTATTATACAATAGTATTATTATTACAATAATATTATTGATACTATTGTCTCAAAGCTCGCAAAGTTTATTTAATTATTAAACATTATAAGTTAATATATTACTTTACTCATTTTTTGCAAATTCAGGAAAAGGAAGGGTAATGCTACATTTTGCAGCTGAAAAGGTTCTTATGAATTGCGTCCCCATATTTTGTATGTCACACAGTATAACATTGAGTTGGGGTTTGTTATTATTCGGATTTTTATGTGGGTGCTGTGTAGTCTGCAAGAGGTTAGTCAAAGCCTGTATCCAGATATTGATATTTTTGTGAAATTTTAAAGGAGAAAAGTACATCTTCAGTGTTATCAACGAAATTACTCTGAATATCATCAACAGCTATTTCCAAATGTCTGTCGCTAGAAAATGAAAATTGGAATTTTCTCGTATCTTATGTTTTATACTGCGGTAGGGTGAGTACTAGACTTCTTAAAATATCAGTGGAGTTCAGAGACAGACGCTACTACATTATGCACTCCTTACGTCACAGCTGTCACTTCGTAATCCAAACACTTCTTCGGTACATTAACTCGAAATGCTTAGAATGCCTACTCAATACAAATAAACACTCTTTTTGCTCAAGAGCGCCGCTTTTGTTGAAAATCCCGTAAACGCCTTTATGTATACTCAGTGTTGAAGTTATTAATGGATGCAATCTCCGAAATATGCCACGTGTTAAAATTTAATGGCGTTACGAGAAAGCAATCTAAATATCGTAAACGCAAAACAACCTCAAATTAGTGAACTTAGGTAGGATATAACTTCGTTATAATTTGCATTCGCGGAAGGGGGATTGTATGCCATTAACACTTTATTATTTAATCTGGGGTCTATAATAAATATATATAATCCTGGGATTATCAGAAGCTATACGCTTCAATAACTTTTAACATTACACAGATAAAGCAATGGCAATGAGGTGATTATGAATATCAGAAAGTCGGTATGCTTATTAATAAAAGGAAATTACTAACGGCATTTGTTACTCGTATTATAAATGATGTTATTTATATGATCATTTAAATACTAGTAATAAATTCTTCAGTAACTTGTAACTGTACATAAAGTATATACAAGAACAAGGTTGGTAGAAACAATACCAAACATTTCAAATATACTGCTATGATATAAGCTTGGGTAGATGAGTATTAGAATAAATACATCAGAAAAGGATACTTTTTACGAATATTTAATTACCAGTAATTGCGGTGACAAATTTGATTTCATTTTTAATCATAGCTCATGTCTTCCGATTATCTCAGGGTTGTCTTATTTAGACAAACCTCAAACGTGTTTTGATTACGTTTAACTTTTTAAAGATGTGGTAAAGTTTATATCACTTTTTCTTATGACCATATAAAGCTGCCTAAAAAGGAAAGACAAATAAGTGTGTATAATTTGTAATAATTGTTTTAATCTGTATAATTGTATAAGTAAGTTTAGTGCCTTACGTTTTACTTTTAGTTGTTTAACAATAGTCGATAATAAAATTTGTACAGTCTATCAAGTCCATGGGATTGGGGTTCAAAAGGGGATATAGCTAGTTGTAAAAGGGGGTATCTAAATAAACTGTGGGGTTGTGTTAAAAACTTTCGATTCGTCTAAAACAAAAAAGACCATTAAAATTGAAGATGACAAAGTGATTTTGGGTGAAATTTGTATTTAACAAGAAAAGTGGTACCAGAGCTAATTACATGGAAGGATGGAGAATTTTATGCTGAACAACATGCAATTATTGGAAATTGGGCATGAAGTTTAAGTGAAAAGAAATTTAAGAATAAAATAATGAAATTGACATAATTTTTTTGAAAGATGGACAAATTACATATCAAAATGTGAGGAATTTTACAAGGAATACAATGCTAGATTTGGAAGGAACATGCAAGATTAAACAAGGAAGATAAAGGCAATAAAAGGATTTTATAAATTGAGATAAAACAATTGAATTATGGAATTATTAACAAAGTTACGAGTGTGACGTCATATTGTTTGATATCACCTTGGAAACCAAGCAAAATTATGAACAAATGCAGCTCACCTATAAATGGAAAATTCAGACAGAAGAAAATGAGTCGAAAATTAGCAAACGTCGACTCCACACCAGTTAAAATCTGGAAGTTTAAGAAAGTAAGGTTGTGTGTGCGCCATTTTGATGTGTTTGTTTACGTTTTGGATCTGAAGACTCTGAAGTTTGATTTGGTAATAGTTCAAGGATAAAACATATACAGGAGAAGGTTAAAAGGTTTTTCCAATAAGATAAGTGACGAATTTTGAACATATTATTTAAAGGGGATTTCATTGGGGTGGTTAAAAGACATTTAAGCAAGGGCTTGATAGAGTTTGTATTTTGTTTGTTTTAATTTTAATTTAGTAAGTAAATTTTTTTGTGTGTCTGTTTCGTTTTGGCGGAATGTTTTTGTTATATTTGAATTGTTTGTGTTAAAATTAAATTTCATTGTTTCTCTGGCAATTTTGAAATTTACGAGTTGTTTGATTTCCTGGAGGCTGCAATTGGGCAGCTTTGTAAAAGAAATTTTATTTTGTGTTATTATCCCAGCTATTTAGTGGAGCCACGTTTTGAGAAGTGTCGAGGAAGGTACCCTGAGATAAGGGTAAGTTTTGTGCGTCGACTGAGCTGAATTTTTTTTAAATTATAAAATTTTGTAAGGTGCATTTATTTTATGCTCATTTCGTGGGGCCTTATAGATAAATACAGTGCAATACATAAGAATTAAGAAGGCAGTATCTGTGACAACTCTAATTAATACTTAATGTTAAATTTTATATACCATTAGAATTCATATGCGCTAAACAAAGTCCAAGAAAGACAAATCGTGACTACTGTAGGCCTATACCTGTTTTATCCTGCATTTTAAGAACTTCCTACAAACCATAGATTTTTGGGACGCACACTATCTTACTACACGAGAGCCGAGACGCGATATATGGAGCTTTAATTTTCCGAAAATCACTATGACATCTTTTGACGTCAAGAAAACGGGTCATATGCGATCATTCCTCTAATCTCTATAATAGATTTGGTGAATTTATTTATCCTCTTTAATAGATATTCGTACCCATAGGTGTCGAAACTGCATTTTTTCTAGCACTTCTGGAAACAGGAAAAAAAATAACGAATAATGGAAAGCAAGTTTATGCAATAATTATTTTTTTCATGGAAGCCGCAAAAATTAGGTCGTGGGCCGCTAATTTAATATTCCTGAGTTTTGGACGGGATGTTTGTTGGAACATTCTTTCCTAAAATATTAGTTGTATAACGATAATTGAAATTTTTCATATTCTGTGTAGGTTTTTGGGAATTTTTTGATTATAGGTTTATAGGTATGAATTACGATATTGCTTTATAGGGAGTTTCCATGATATTTTATGGTTCTTGCAGTACTGAGAGAGAAAAAATTGTTTTATATTATATTGAAGTTGAATATGAATTACCGATAGTAACAGTTTTGGTCGGTATAATGCATAGTATACATTGAATCGGTTGCAGTAGCATTAGCATAATACAGCCAAGACAATTTCAGTAAGGATTTCGGAAAGACGAGGAGTAAAATAAGGAAAGGGAATGCTCAATCTAACTAAAACCATGTGAGGTACTATTCACAATATGAAACGGAGGCTACAGACTATTGTTAGATTTTCAATAGCCGAATCTAGAGGATCTAGCATAAATAAGGTAAATTCTATATAACAGGATCCAATCACATGGAAACCGAATTTCAGATTTCCTTCATTATATTCAGATTGCGCGGGGATGTATTGTATACGTAGCTCCAGAAATAGGATCCTATTTTATGACGAGAAAATATCCTTCGAAATAGGAACGCATAACAAGAAAATGCGCTTTGTATTAAAACTCATTCCTCCGACATACTACCGTCTCAACGTTTTAAAAATACTTTTAAGTGTTCAAATTCTTCGTAAAAAGCATTCATAACCTCGAGCGTATTTTTTGAATAAGTTATACGCTTTTAATGGAAGAACCGTGAATTTTTTACGCACTTTCGTATATATTTGCTAGTAGGATTAAAGTTAAAATCTATGTTTCTTTGGGAACGGCACGGAATGTTTAGTTTCCCGCGATTCCGGCGTAAAGAACGGCGGCGAGATAGAAAGAAGATCCAAGCTAACACTCATTAAACACGATTTCGTTTATCCTTTAATGCACAAAAACGGTTTCATTCAAACTCGTACGAATTCATACTAGCTTGGAGAGCCATTGAACTCCGCTTATTAGTTACATCATAAATACATTCTGAAAAGACCACGAAACATTTACATAATTATAGATAACGAGGAAAATGTGTAGCACTTGCCCGATGGACATAATTAAGGAAATTGATAAAACAATATTTTACTTGATATAGGGCTTTTAATAGAATTGCAGTCTGTTAAGTGATTTAGAGTCGCTACTCAGGCGATTGGGTGGACGAACAGTTGCGGTCGAAAATGCGTGGGAGGTTAGAATCAAATCACGTGAATTCAAGCAGTTTAATGGTAAAGAATTGGTCTGACATCATAGGTATTCAGATTCAAGTTGGAAAAGTGCCTTTTTAACATAATGTTCAACTTCTACTACTAACGAGGATTTCTGTCCTATAATTCATTTTTGACGTATTTATGGAATCATTTACCAAAAATATTTCACAAAACGAATCCAATATCCCCTAGGAAATGTATAATATATCGTCTTGGCAATCCTTTGCGTGTTCGGTCTCAATAAAAAATTTCAAATACCCGATAAAGCTGGAATAAAAGAAATTATTATTATGTGCTAAAAATGAAAATACTAATTTTGCAATGGAGCTGTTACATTACCTAACCAGACCACATTGTTTTAATTATAATGGTGTTTACAGTGGCGCAACAAACATCACTGCAACACAAAAAATTAACAAATTTAAATCGGAGACCGGCGTTACAGGAAATTTTTAACATCGACGTGCACGTGATTTGTTGTAAAATAAGTATGTTTTAAATTTTTAGGCCGAGTTGTAAAAAGATTCGTAGTTCAGCTGATCCACGTTTAATTATCATTCGTGGATACGATTGTTGTTGAGAATCATATCCATGACAGTTGATGGTGGTTCATCTGAATTAAGCCTCAAATCTTTTGTACAAATACTACATTTGTAGGTACAACTAAGGTACTTAAACGTTTAAGGTGGCAAGTCTACATGCTATTTGGCCATAAGAACAAACAACGATTAGAATTAAAAAATACGTAATCCCCAGCTACGAAAATTACACAGATTGTTACTGAAATCTTCTTGAGTAACATATTGAAAAATGGGAGGCAAAATACAATTTCTAAATTAATCATAAAATAAATAATGCATCAGTGCATATTGTATAAATTATCTGGGGATGAGTGAATAAATAATATACATGTACTACTGAAATTAGAATATGTCATTTAGACAAAGAATCTAATCAAGTACCATCTAAAATCGAATTGTTTAGTAAAAGTTTAAACATTATTAATCGTTGGTAAGTTATCCCCATAAGACTCAATGTAAATTGTATTTAAGATTGGTGATAATAGATGGCGACGTAATGACACGCGAGAGAGACAAGCGCTTTGAAACTTTTGAAAAACTGTACTGCTTCAATTTGCGGAGAAGTAAATTTTGGCTACCTATACTGTCGTTTCCATCAGTTTCTGTGCTCCGTGTAGTATTCTCTCTCTGTTTACGCCCAATTGCTCTATACTAAAGACAGAGTGAGGGTCAGCGATAGGAACAAACGAATGTTTTATGTTTTGCTAGGAATGTGCTTGATAGCAAATAAATCGTCACAATAAAGAGACCACTAAAAATAAAAATTCATTTTTTCTACATATCGATGGGATTTTGACAGAACATCCTAAGCGACATTTTCTCATTTTTTCGTTTTTTTTTACTTTCCCATACCACCACTGGTACCTATAGGGGAAGTATTGATATCATGAAATTTTCGAAATTGAGATTTTCACGGAAATGGGTGTTTTGGACCCCCAGGAACCCAAAAAAGTGGTCTAGAAAAAATGTCTGTCTGTGGGTGGGTGGGTGTGTATGTATGTATGTAACGCCTCTAACGCAAAAACTGGTGAATCGATTTTGATGAAATTTTAAATGAAGGGGTATATCGAAAATTCATCGACAAAATAAGCTTTTCAAAAAAATCCGAAACCGGAAGCGGAAGTTAGACATGGTTTTTTGGTAGCATTTTTTTCAGAAGCGGAATTTTGAAAATCTGAGTAGGGGATATGAAAGAAGACCATAATGTAAGGAAAACAGTTTTTTGCCGGACTCTTTAACTTCAAAATGGCGGCCGCTATGAATTTTTCAAAATTTCGACTTTAACGCCCTATAACTCAATCTGATTAGGTTCTGCAACAACTTGTTTGAAAGGCCTTTGGCGGTACTACACCATGAAAAAAATCTATTTGGTAAATCCAAAAACGGTCGCAACGGCGCCGGCGGCGCTCTTCCAAAAATTTTGAAATTTTTGAAAAATTATTACAAAAAAACTGGCACAGGATTTTGTTTACATTTTCTATACTTATTAAGCTCGGTATTAGCTACATTTTTGTTTTTTGATGAATGCCAGAAAGTCTTTTTAAAAATTGTGCCGAAACTTGCGAATTAAAAGTCTGCGCATTCGCAATTTAGGAAATGTACGACACTGAGGTGAAGAAATATGTGACATCATGTAAACTAGGACCCTTAATGTAAACATTGGAAAAACGCTCAAAACTACTTTCTAATAGTTCTCACCAAGTTGCGTGCTATGCGAGCGGCAAAATGTGCTATGCAAGCGGCAAAATATGCCGACTCGTTTTGATGGAGGTAAAACGATACACCTGACATCTATCGAGCCGTATTATAAACTTTTGAAATTTTTCACACCTTAAGTACCTTGGGTACAACATTACACTATTATCAAGGAAACTAAGGTAAGACTTGGTCTTATTGAATTTATTATTCTTATGTTCATAATTCTGAATTTATAATTATATAAATTATAATAATTCTGAAATTATAAAAGTTCGTGGGGGGGAGGCGGTTTTATTTGTATTACGCCACTGGGTGTTAGTAGATATTAATTTATCAAAATTCGATCGTCTGTTGGAATGTTAAAATAAAAATAATACGTATGCAGATTCAAAGTTCGAGAAACGATTAATGCTTCAGGTTCCAGTAATTCTGAATGTGTAATGAGTTTGGCATATTTTTTAAAACTGTATTGTAATTATTAAATCGACTAAGCTTTGTAGAATAGGAACTTACAGTTACAGTCTTACAATGAATTTAAATCAACAAATTGGTTGAAGCATTCAGGCTCAAACAAAACTTACTACACGAGAAAGAGAAACAAGTTGGTTCACAGTCTAATACGAACATGGGTACCTACATACATAACAATTCAATAAAAGATAATCTTTGATTTCGGCAGCCGGAACTGATTTATTACCCCTATTACCTATTACCCTATGTTGTGGGTACTACGAATAAAAAAATATATTCTTGATCTGATGATTTCTGCAGGGTATAAAGCAGGGGAAGTTTTCAGCCACTACTAATATTATTCAACACATGGAAAAATTAAATTGCTAATTACCTACGTATAATAAACTTATAATATTATGACGATGAGCAGGTTAGTTCTAAATTCGCGTGCGAGAAGGAAAGTATTTGGATGAATAGACCCTTCCCTTCATATTAATTAATAATTAATAGCTTTTGAGCTTTACACGAAAATTTCACTCAAAAAATTAGATACTGAATATCACGACGAATTCTTACAGTAGAAAATTGTATAGGGTAACAGTTGTTGGCTAACTCAATTAAATAAAACAATTTATGTGGGAAAGAATTTTTCATCGTGCAGTTATTAAGGAAAATTATAGAGGGGAATAGACTATTTTAGGAGAATTAATCAATGAAACCCCACAGGCAGTTGAGTGTCAATGTTAGAGGACGATTGAAGACTGTCATAAAAACAGACAGGAATGTTTCAGACATAAATGGTAGTTCTTGAATTAATATAAAAAAAACACTTATTACTTTATTGGATCATGTAAAGTTGAGTGAGCATTGTTTAACATATTACAAGATTATTACCTATTCCTTAATCTGTTTATATTTCACGTGTTCTTTTCGTTGAATTCAAACAAAAGTCTAAGAAGTTTGATACCCTCTCAGTTGGATGCTTTTAATTGTATTTATTTGAAAGAATGCTACTTGTTAATAACCCAACACTTGATAAACCGGAAATACATTCAGTAAGTTAATTAAAGAAATTACACATAAGTACAGGTTTCTGCATGAGTACCTACAAACAATAAAACTTTATTTGTTAAGGATTTCTTATTTGATCCTAACTATACCACTGTTAAGCACTTTGTACTCATGTTGTAACAATAATATACAATTTCCTGAATTTATTGTTTGATACCTGAAATTTATTCGGAACAAAAGCCCGCCCTTGTTGTTTACTATTCGCCGCCCCTATCGCATGCAGTAGAGTAATTTCATTCAAACATTAAAGGAAACGACAATCTCAAAGTTCAGTGAAATTTGTTCTTATTTTCGATAGCAGTCGCCATAAAATTGTAACGGCTTAAAGTCGCCAGTGTCCACTTTCGGCGATAAGAGAATAGATATTGTAGTAGTTGCCAACGAGATGAGTATCATCTAGGAAATAGTGGGCTATAAAGCGACGTCTACAGATAACACAACAGTTTTCCCTGAGTACTTATGCTATGCTATGCCTTCCGGTTATTCGTCAACATTATAAGTGCTACACGGATGAAAAATGCAGTAGACTAGAATATAACCTAAAGGGAAAAACCTGTTAACTACTACGTATAGCTTTTGTGTTATATGGTATGATGTAGTATCGCCTGTAAGAAGTAGTAAGTGCTAAACTTTTTATCACATTCCTGTAAGCATACGTTGAATTACATTAGTACTACAAAAACAGAAACATTCAGATAACCACATAACAAAGTTGGATCGACAGATATGTGATAAATTTGCAATACACTGAATAAACATGAATTGAATTGTATCATCTTACATTTCCTGTATCTCCGTACGGAACACAACAAAATCAAATTTCAACCAGTTTCGGCGTAGTTTGCTAGATTTCCTAGAAAAATTCATTTTCATTGTTTCGGAGATTCAACGAATCGTGGATACGCACGATATTGAAAAATATATTCTTAAGAGTAAAAGTTACATTGCAAGAAAACGAAAACTAACAGAAATGCGCCGTTAACAGTTACCCTTATTTGTCAATTTAATACATTTGTCATATTTTTTTACCAAATATCACGGATGTTAATTAATGTAACTGCCAACATTGAAATAACTAACCGGAAACATATCAAAATGGGTAGGGGGTAAACGGTAAAACATGCGCGTGTCCTTTTTTTAGTAAAACGTTCTCCTAGAATAATAATGTAAAGGAATAAACTAGTAAAAAGTCGACAAATTATTCATAATATGACAAATGGCAAAGAACTGAGATATTTAAATGAGTCGGTGCGACTGTACAAGTTGTAAGGATGCAATTAAAATGAAATCCAATGGTTTCCGAGTCAGGATGACGGATTATGTAGAGGTTCCGTGAAGTACGACGGGAACGTGAAGGTATTAAAATAAAGCAATATTAACAAGGAGCGTTAGACTATGGTTTTTATACTTAAGGCTTTACTTTACCTAGCTGGAAATTTAAGTAAAACTGTACTTTTTTTAAACGCTCTCAAAAGTTAATTATGGAGTTTAAAACAAGTATCGACATTGAAAATGCTTATATACAACGTTTATGAGTGCGCTATAGACGTATATTTGCAAAATAGTTATTTAGTTGGCTATAATTAATTAAAAATGTTAAAATTTATAAACCATCTCATTTGAATACGTGTACTCCAAAATAAGAAAACTTTATATGAATCGATAGAGTTTGTAACAGGCTAGTGCGCTACAGGCTTATATTTGCTTCATCGGCTCTAATTTGATTTTTATTTCAAAAAAACAAAATCAATTTTAGGCCACCAACAAAACATATATTTTCGTTTTTAAGATACCACTAACGGACAAAACTCCAAGCTTTATGGGATTACACGAGATTACTATCTACAATTTGAAACCTTGGCCCATTACAAGTTGTTTGCTTGGTTTAAAACTGGATAATGAGCTTTGGTACTGCACTCAACAAAATTTCTTGATACAAGAATGAAAATAAGGGTATAAACATGTAAATTAGTAAACTACGTAAATTACATTAGCTGACTCAATAAACAATTTTATCGTTTATATGTGCCAATGATAAATATCTGAAAATTAAAAATTGAATTTAAAAAAGTAGGCTATAGTTTCATCCCGGCACGTAAATAACTGTTTGTAATATTAATAAAATTACCTTTTATTGCCCTAGGGCGGGGTTTACGTCCGCTCCTTGAGGTGGTAATGCATACCTTACACCTACCACCATCCGTGCATAAAATATTAAGAAGCTTTTTTTGTTCACGAAACCTTATGTTATGCCCCAATAGTTTTAACAAACTTTCAAAAAAATTTTCAGGGGGCTTTTTCTTCCGGGGTTTTTCCTAGGGTTTTGTCTTCCGGTGCTTTTTTTCCTAGGGCTTTTTTTTCCTTGGGCTTTTTTTCCGGGAATTTTTTTTTCGGGGCTTTTTTCCCGGGGCTTTTTTCCCCGAGCTTTTTTTACCTAGATTCATTTATTACTATTGGAATATTACGCTAGCATATTTTTGTTAATTTTGGGCACCCGTTCCCCTCCCTTTATGCGCGGTTGCGGTTGAAGAATTGGTGGATTTTTTTTCCGTATACTGTTTTTTCCACCGGCTTTTTTATCCACGGATTTTTTTTCCACGACTATTTTTTCTTAGATTTGAGTGAAAGATAAGAGTTAAAATAATTATCGCTTTTCAAATTACTCTTACTGTTGCAATTAATCTTTAAACCACTCTAAATTGCTACTGTAAAATTCTAAAGTATGGTACCATTTGGTACCATTTAGTGAAGAGAACAAAAAGCAAGTTATTATAAATAGTAGTAAATATGTTTTCGTCTTTCATGCTTGCAATTTTGGATATGACAATTTGTGGTACATTTGTAAACAGAGATAATTCAATGCGAAATCAACTAAACGATCTACCTGCTCAAATCCCGAGACCTTCGCCTAACTAACTATTAACAAAGAATATCTTAACCAGCTTAAATTATTATCTTTTGGTAATACCCATTGGAGAGCTGTCCGCTAAGAGCTATTGCTTAAAAATATTCTTTCAAAAGTATGCAACTTGTGATACTTGAAAACGAAATTTATTTTAGGTAAAGTAGAGCCTTAATACGTAAAAATTGAGTTTTAATAAGGACTAAGAGAACAGTTCATATCGTATTTAATTAATTAAATAAATAAAAGCAATTAGTGTTTGTTAATTCCAATCCTGTTGTGAACTAGGCACAAACAAAACACAATCTTTAGGATGTATTATAAATGAATCCAAATAATACTCATGGAAGATAATCTTTTATTATAGGAAGTTATACAACCAAGCTCACAGTCTACTGGCCATGGTCGTTGCCTAGTTGTAAGAACTAAATATTTACTTTCTTTTTCATTATTTATATCTCCATTGAAAACCAGGATTTGAAGACAGAAAATCTCGTTGTTCTAATAGCAGCAATAATATTGTAAAATTATCAGGGGTTACCACCTATCAGTTTCAGTCTTAAGTAAAATTGTTGTAGTCATAGCCTGCTAAGGCAGAGAAGTTTCGATTATGTTATAAAATATAAATAAACATAATGCAGAAGCACGTTAAACTCCATTAGATATTGATGAGAAGATATTAATTGACACTGCCACAGATTATTTTCGTAAAACGTTGGGAGATTGAAATTTTAAATCTTCGGGAGTTCAAAAAAGCAATCCAGCGCAGCGCAGCGCGTGTTCTTTAAATTCGATTAGTCATTAGTGACTATAGTTTTGCTGGTTTCTGCTGTACCAATTAAACTCAGAATTTGAAGTTATATAATAATTATAAAATACATGTAGAAGTATTAGAAAGGTAATTTAATGTGGTGCTATGGAAATAATGTCAATTAAATATTTCAGTGTGATAAAATGTGAAACACACTGGAATGAGTCGATGTGCTGTTACAGCCAGACATATTTTACTTTTATGCACAACTCGATCGCGTTATATACAATGTAGATACCTATAACTTGTTGTGGTATTTTTTTTATTATCGAACATTAATTGAATTTTCTTTTAAACCCGTAAAAAGTTAATTTTAAATGCAAACGTTGAGTACTACATCGGGTTGTAATTTTTAACAATCAGTTCTGTGGAATACGGAACCGACGAAAAACACGGGCTTTAAAAATATCGATAGAACCGCTAAAAAAAGCCTGTACTCGGCTTCATCAGATTATTACATAATAAAAGTATATTTAAGCTGATAGCATTCACTAATGATCCAGAGCTGTAAAAAAGTCGGGCAATTTTAATTCTGATATTGTGAGATTGCTAGTAGGCTTTATAACCGGAAATAAAAGTTTGGAAGGTTGATATAACTACAGAGTGCTTGTAAAACTCCCTCTTTTTTACAGGAAATTGCACGTACAAAAGCAAACACTCTGCATCATTTGCAAACATGATGTAAATTAAATTTCCTTCATTGAGGAGTAAAAATATCTCGGCAGGCAAATGGCAGAACCGTGACGCAATTCTCAGTACGATTTGCATTGTTTAATATCTCAGGCACGACCTTAGTCGTTTAAGTGACTCTGCTTCCAACGTTTCACAGAAAATTTAATTATGAGAATATCGCCTATTTAAGAAAAAACGCGCTTAACTTTGTCGGTGCTTAATTGATATTTTCGACAACAAACAAATAGAAGTTCTATCAGAGAAGAACACGGAATGCAAAATAATCAGACATCGAATGATAAAAAGATGTTAATTTACTTACTAAACTTTCTACTACATTTTATGAAACGTTGATGTTTTACTGAATTCCACGATCGATATACAGGGTCCATTTTGAGTGTGAAAAGCAGCAGAATTTTTTTTCAAGAATAAAATTTATTGAGACGTTTACTATAAAAAAGTTTTCCATGTGTGTCCAAGTCCAACACTGTAACCGTAACCGTAATGGTTGAGAATTGATCTTATGTTGGTAGGACTATTTTGGTTTATTTTGGTCGCCTGAACACGTTTTACAAATATTTCCTCACGAATCACCCCGTATAATTTTCACAATGTAACTGTTATCAAGTTTTCTGTCTTGGTGATAGTCCTGGAGGAATATAAAACATGCGGGAGTATATATAGGCAAAAAAGTGGGGGTCCCCACCTCTCCTCGACTTTCCCATACTAATAATAAACATTTCGTTTTTGTGGAGAATTATATACTACTGGCTAACTTTTATATTTAAACTTCTTTCATATTTTGATTAATAAAGGCGCTATACGAGCATCAATTTCCGATTTTCAAAACCTCGTAGAGGGCGCCACATCGAGATTCTGGCATTCATCAAAAAACAAAAATGTGGGTATAATGCCAAGCTGCATAAGCATAAAAAATTTAAACAAAATCGTGTGGACAGTTTTTTTGTAATAAGTTTTCAAAAATTTCAAAATTTTTGGAAGAGCGCTGTGCGACCGTTTTTGGATTTACTAAGTAATGTTTTTTCATGATATAGTACGCCAAAGGAATTTCTAACAAATAGTTGCTGAACCTGATCAGATAACTGGTTTTTGAGTTGTGGGGCGTTATAGTGTTTAAATTTTGAAAAAATGTATAGCGGACACCATTTTGAAGTTAGAGAGTCCGGCAAAAAACTGTTTCCCTGGAATTACGATCTTCTTTCATATCCGCTTCTCAGATTTTCAAAATTCTGTTCATATTACTGTGCGTCCACTAGAAGGAATGATGTGCCATTACATTTGAAAATATTCAAATTTCGCAGACTGCTTGGGAACTCTAGTAGTTACGTCCCTGCAATTACAGTTCTGTTGTCTCATTTGTTTATTATCTTACAATGGCTCAGTTATACAGAGTTTTAAAATTGCATGTAGACAAATACAGCGCAATTATGGATATTTATAACAGTTCTTAAACCCTCTCATTATTTTTTAGTGCGTAAAAAACGTAATTTTAAAAAGTTGCTGCAGAACCATTATGATACTTGCCAAGTTCTCAAGTTACAGATTGCCTACAGTTTTCTGAACTTTCGTGAATCCCTAGCAGAACACTTTTCATATTTTGAAACTTTGAAGGATACAACTTTAACTTAACATTTTTATGTACATATTTTACTAGGGCGTATAAAATGCCTTCTGCGCAAATAATACAAGAAAGGTTACTGAATACGTCAACTTTATTAATTAACTATGCGATATTCAACAAATTATTCGTGTAGCTCAAGCTTAGCTACAAAAATGTAAAATACTTATGCATAAAACGTCCATGTACATAAATTGCATGAGCAAGGCTCGTATGTTGTCATATCAGCGACATTCATCAATATGTAGAAGAGGTATTTCACACGATAACCGTGAAATATGTACTACTATTTGCATATGGAAAAATTTATGTGGAAGTGAATTAATTTAATAGAAATAAAGGGACAACTTAATGTATAAAGGAAATCTTATACCCTCTAAAGTCGAGAATAGAAGACTTTAACCAGTAACGAAAAAGCTAGTATGTGACATATTAGATTAGATGTTCAGTTTGGTAATATACCTAGAGACAATAAACGGTATAAAGGATTCAAAATGTTGTTCTTATTTGTAGTTCTTTCTAAGTAAGTGGCACATACATAGTATTACATATTATAATGTAGATGACCCACATAATCTATAATAAGATGTGAATGGTAACTGTACGTACCCCTATATGTTTCTGAATTGAATTTTGTGTTTGATAAATTACATTACAATTCAATTTGAATGATTTAAAAAATGCTATTTCCCATTGAAGCTTACAGAATAACAATAAAATGTAGAACATTTAAATAATACAATAAGAAAATAGAAATTACTCCACTTTTATCAAGGTCGGAGACGCATAAAATGGAACTAGACAAGCTGTTATTAAGGGGGTACTATTCATGAATACTATTGGTAATTATCATAATCCGCTCTTACGTGACTCTTTTTTACAATTATTGTTCTCTTTAATAAATTTTCTGTCCATCTTTTAAGGTATCTTTGTTGATAGCAACAAGAACAACACAAATGAAATGTCATAAACCGACGATTTACAAACAAAGCTGGGCCATACTTTCAGTATTTCTTCACACTTTACTATAAATGAGATAGTTTGATTATAATATTATTATGTAGATATATTTGAGAATATCTAAAATTAAATTTCGCTCTTATTGCTAATGGTGCTAATAACCATCATTTATTTACGTCTAAAAATCGTTAATTAATATATTCTTCAAATACTGATATTCGGAAAATGAAAAGCTTTTCTAATGAAATTCCTTTTTGTTGGTAAGTAAATTTTGTTGACAGCGAACATACAAAGTTATTAAAACAAAGTAGAAAGTTGTGTAGATATTTAAATTTTCCATAGTTTCATATTAAGCAACCCCCACATTAAAACACAACTGAAGTTTTAGTTACCTTATTAAGTTTAAAATCCTCTAACGGACGATAATCATTTATCTTTAAATGGCAATAAAAAAGAAGACAGAGTCTATGTCACAACGCCCACCGGCCACAACGACCACCTAAAATTTTGGCCGTTGTGATCATGGTCACAACAGCCACCTCGGCAACAACGGCCACCTGTAAGTTTTGGTCACAACGGCCACCTTGTTTAGAATTTGTAATATCAAACAACGCTGGTCACAACGGCCACCTTGGTCACATCGGCCACCCGATTCTGCTGATCATAACGGCCACCCTTGTTTTGAATTCGGAGAGACTATATTCGTACACACAGTATGTATGAATACTGAATAGTGCCCTAGCTGTTCGTATACAATCACGCTGTTATCTTTTTTGAGGAATGAAAATCCCTGGGGTGGGGTTTGGTTGCGTGTAGAAACCCCAGTCCCGGAGAAAATCACACATTCACACTAAAAAAGTATAAATAGAGCCCTAGCTGTTTGTACACACCCACGCTGTGTGTACGAATAACTTAGGTGGCCGTTGTGACCAGCAGAATCGGGTCGCCGATGTTACCAAGGTGGCCGTTGTGACCAGCGTTGTTTGATGTTACAAATTCTAAACAAGGTGGCCGATCTGACCAAGGTGGCCGTTGTGACCAACAGCCTGGGTGTCGGATGTGACCAAGGTGGCCATTGTGACCAAAACTTATAGGTGATCGTTGTGACCGGTGGCCGTTGTGGTCAATTCTCAAAAGACATATTGTATCCCAAATTCTTAAACTGTTATTACTTATTATTGTAATTGATTCCATTGAATTAACTTATTTATTTAATTTAACTGTTTTTAAAGATTACTATTGGATTCAATTAAAAACCGCAATTGATTAACCTGTGGTGAATGGTAGGGTAATGCCGTGGTAATGCCTATAAGTTGAATGTCTACGGTTTGCCAGATGATTAAACAGTCGTCAGTTCCAAGAGGGATTGTATTAACAACCCAGAGGTTCCGGGTTCTAATCCCGTTCGCCTTAAAGTATATGTCCAGCAACAAATAAGTAACTTATGACATTTTTTTCAGAATAAGTGTTTGATGGAATTCGCCCACCGTAGCACTTGGAATTAAAAAAATATATAATGCTGCATGTTTGTATTATCAAGAACTAAACATTTTTAGCCAGTGATGTTTGAAATTACTATCAATTATCCTCTGTCGGTTACATCATTACTAGCACGAGAGAATACATTTATGGAAATTGGCTTAAACTTTTTCACATTCAATGCGAATCAACTAGCGATACGCCGTTTTGTGTAGCTCTAACAAAATTTACAATGAACGCTTTTATCCTTCATGCCAATTACAGCAGTAGTAGCATTATGCTAATCCTGTACATGTCTGAAGTCGAACATGTTAAATTTGTTCACAGTAAAAATGTATTTTGTGTTAAACTACCAAGAAGAATGAAATAAAATTGAGATGAATTGAATAGGGTTGTGAAATGAAACGATAGCGGAAACCAAATAAGGGAAACGATATTTCCCGGAAGAAGTTAACGGAAACAACGTTCTTAGGGTAGAAAATGGTAACTTAAATCAGCAACATTTGTGGAAAAATTTCACAATTTAACATTAATGTATCAATACAATTTCAGAGGATGCGATATTACTTCTTTAGACTGTTTTCACGAAATCGTAATTTAATCGGATTAGCTCTATTTATGAGGCGAGTAACAGAGGGAAAAACACGATTTATAAATTTGTCGACGTATTTGAAAATAAAATGATGTGAAATGGCCATTGGCGACTCATAAAGCACGCATAACGTGACAAACGACAGTTGCTAACTGTTATATATAGCGTGTCCTTAGTGAATTTTCTGCAGTAAGCAATGTAACCCCCTAATATCCTATAATTTAGAGAGTTGGTTAGTTATCAAATATGCATGGTGTCAATGTTCTCTAAGCTTAGATAAGTTAAATGGCACTGTAGGGGCTGTAATTAAATTTAATAATCACGATCAGATAAAGCTTAGTTTCATACTCTAATATTGTAGTAGTAGTAGCAGCTTAACTATGAAGTAACAACCTTAACCCTTTTGTTTCCTGTACGCAGGTAGTATTGAATAACTTCGAGTTGTATAATCAAAACCACTGATATAATAGTAAGCTAAAATGTAACACTAGGGAACAAATTGATGGGGTGTTTTGATAAGTATGCGATATTTGAATCGATTTAATTGTCTTCGAGGTCTGCAAGTATTCAATTCTGTTTAATTATAGAGTAGGTTGCTCATACGTTTTGTAATCTGATCTGATAACATTTATTTCTTACATTTTTTTACAACAAATCATTACACCCCTATAGTGAATAAGCAAGCATTGTATGCATACAAAACATAAAGCAGGGTTGAGATTATGTTATCAAGATTTAAAGCTTAGCTTGAGAGAATTGTGTATGTCTGACATCAACTGTGGTTATAGCATAGCATTGCCATGTTACGACATTGTTATTACTAAAAAAAGTGGTTGGATCTTGATTTGATTTATAAAATAATAAAAATATTTTAGGACTAACTAATATTTTTATGAATTCGCTTAGTTTTTGGGAGATGTGATAATTTATCTGTAGCTGTAGCTTTGTTTTTATATCGCTATACATTTCATCCATCCAAATATTATTATTAATAAATAAATTAATTACGGAGCTTGACTTTTACATCAAAGGGTTTATATTATTGTTTTATTGTCAGTCATAACATGCTCGTTGAACCGAGAAATTACCTTTTAAGAGCATTCTCATGCATAAATAGTAACATATTAAACTAAAATGTATCGTATTTCAATAGGAACTTTTCTAATTGATATATAAATGTGTAACTGTTATTGAGCCCCTTTTTAGTTATGTAAATAATTAGTTCGCCCGTAATCTCTTTGTCAGGTTGTAGTTTTTCAATTTTATTTTACAGGTATTACTGCTATTTTTAAATTAGAGTTAGGTATATGTTGAATAGTCATAAATTTACATTGTTTTAAGAGATTTACTAATCTCATATTTCGTTAAGTTAAAAGTGTGTAATTAATTAGTACCTAATTTCCGCAACTTTCGAAATAAATATACATATTTCTTTAACTTATTTTGATTTTGGTATTTTTTCATGTCAGGATATATTCGAGCAATTATTGTCATTCGAATAATTTTCCATTTAAGCAATTTTCACCAAACCCCGAGGATGCTATACCAATACTCAGAAAAATAAAATATCAAAATACCTAATTATTTTTTGAAGCGCTTTCCCATATAAATAGCTTACTAGCACGCCACTGGAGATAGGTATTTGTATATTCTGCAAATACGTAGGATGAAAAGGTCAGATTGAGGGTTAATTTATCTTACCTTTGAATTTGTGTACTTTTATTTCCTGAGCAATTAATTGTAGAGGTACAGTTTAGTTGACATGCAAAAATGCGCGAAACCAAACAAAAGCTACAGTTAAGTAACTGAATGTTGGGACAGGGCATGAAATAAGCCTAAGCCTGAGATGATGGGGAGACCCCGAGACCCTATGAAAATAGGCAGATCCTTATCAGGATGGACACTCAGGCTGCCATAAAGGCCCTACTGTCAGTAGAAATCTACTCCAAGAGTGTAGATAGTTGTCTACAGGCTCTGAGTGAACTGGTTACCCATAACAGAGTTACTCTAGAAGGGGTGCCGGGCCACCAGGGCACAGATGGGAACTAAAAGGCGGACTCACTAGCTAGGAGAGGAACCAAACTGACAATGATCAGTCCAGATCCCAACTGAGCTATCGCTTATAGCAGCGCAAAGGGCCTTATCAAGGAGCGACTTGGTGTAGCACATTGCAACTACTGGAGGGCAGTACCTGGATTGAAACAGACAAAACTGTTTGTCGAGATCTATCCAGCGAACACACAAAGAAATTCGTGAAACCTGACAGGAGGAACATAAAACTAGGTACTAATTAGACTTCTTACAGGATATTGCAAGATGAGAAACCCTCAGAAGAATGGGGATACTAAATAACCCAACCTACAAAGCGTGTGGTGACAAGGAGGATGAAACTCCAATCTCATATATTCTGTCAATGTGAAGTCTTGGTAGCAAAACGACTGAGGAGATTTGGAGTTCCCATTTTGGAAACACAAAAATTCCAGGCCATCTCCCCTAAGGACATTTTGGACTTAATCAAAGATACCGGACTACTTGAAGAAGAATAATTTTACATAGGGCACAATAAGCCAATTCCGGCCGCGGTGTAGTAGGTTTAACAACCATATCCAAGAAAAGAAATTAAACTGAATGTTGTAGAAGGTTGTGCAAAGTAGTGCGACTTAGAGAGGGAAGTAAGGTGCATTTATTGGAGAGATGCTAACATGATTGGTTGCTACATTCTACGTGGACTAATATTAAAATTGATGAAACATGGGAGAACTGTGATGTTTTGTTAATGCGGTACTAGAAAAATTCACTTTCAGCCACATCTTCGTCTATAAAAGAAAAGATACTTTAGGTTACTTCTTATTGTCTTATTTTAGCTGCAATGGTCGATTCATTTCTGTTTTTTATTAATTATTATTAACAGTACTACGTAACTTTTAGATACATAAATAATCCTAAAATTCTCCCTCGATATATCGACGGAAGTGTTGAGTAAGTAAATATTATAACATCAAAAATGTGTTAGATATTTGATAGGTGTATGCGCCGTGTTCTTTACTTCAATCTTTTAACACCTTAATCATGACAGTCAATTCTGTAAATATTCGTATGCGCCAGGAAACAAAACTAACGAAAAAAGAAGGTTGTATTGTCTACATGGTGGCCGTAGTTCTAAAAGCAGGAAATTGCTAAAAATGTATCCACAGGAAGTGTATCGCGTGCGTAGCTGTCAGCCAATCCCCTATAATTACTATTATAAATTATGTTCAGATGAAGTCCATTTTAGTACGTGTTGAACCATAATTTGAAAGACGTAAATCAGTAGCCTAAGGTGAAACAACCGCTACCGTTTAGGGGATAACGATCTAGTGAACTACAAGTTGGGGTGAAGATCTAGATCATTAGCAAGCAGTTTAAGACGTTATGTGAAAATATAATTTTACCTGTTCAGGCGCGCGTGCTTTAAAACAATGGCAGTACTGAATGCTGAAATGACCTTTCGGTTCTCTGGCGAAAAAGCTGAATTCTGCGTGTTCTGGGTCACAAGTTGCGTAGGAGATGCGCCGCAGTGCGTGGGCCATGTACACACTCTGAAACAAAATTAATTTTACATTGCCGTTGTACTTATTAGGAAGTGTACTAATTAATTATACAAGTGATTAATAATGATTAGCTAGTGCTATGTACAATGGTGCCGCTTAATGTGATTACTTTGGGTATTGTCCAAACTGATAGGTTAATAATAACATGATAACAACTGGCAAACAATAATGTTCAGCAATATGATGTATTAATGTATTCCAATGCAAATTAGCGTAAAGATAACACTTGGGTAATCTATTACAAACAGTTTGGTTCTTCTTGAACGTACGAAAGTTTTCATGATGAGCGAAAATTTCGGCGCATGTGCAGAAGAAATGAAAGTTAAAGCTGGGATCTAAATTCTAAGGTTTTTCAGATACTCTCGGTTATTATTGAAGTTGGAAAATACTGACGTGCTATGGGTCTATTTTTTGAAGATAGTTTAAATGCATCTGCACTGACTTTAGTGATTTTGGATAATTCGCCTCTTGTCATTCGCCTCCGGATATTTGGCTCTGCGATAAAAATTTCACAGTGTAAAATAGGTTATAATAATAATTAGTTATAGGTCCTGAAAAGTGCAGCAGTTATGGAAATTGGTAAAATCATAATCATGACGAGTTGCAGTTAAACACAAACGTTTAACTTTTCTATTCTTTTCACTTTTCGCATATTTACATTTTAAACGAAGTTTCTTTATTTATTTTAATCACATTAGCAACATCGCGGAGGGTATAATGTGAATTCTAATTAGAGAATCTTCCCTGCGTGCAATTCCAGTAACTCAAGATTAATTTTCTTTTAATGCTTTTATTTATAATCGATTACAAATTTATTCAACCTAAATAAACTTGACCATTATAAATTGCTACTGAACTTAAGTCTCGCGTAGTATCCAACTAATGACCATTAATTTATAATACTTGAAAAGGGAAGGCTCGAGGAAAATAAGATTGTGATAAATTGCAGAGGTTGTTTACGTATGTGATATTTCTAACTAGCAATGTGAAATTGCGAGAGTCTGATTATTTACTTTGACATTATTAAACACAAGTAAGGAACTTTTTGTATTCTTTGTATATGTAGCATATTTAACTGACGTTTATTTGCTGTTCCCAGCCACATCATCCAATTACTTCGAACACTATGGTACTGTATTTAGCATGTTGTTAAATGTACGTAATTAAACCAGTCTCCCATATTTTGAATTTAATTTTTATTTTGTTCGGTTTTATTGGAAGTTTGCAGCTCGTTTATAAAATATGACATCGTTCTCTATGGACACGTATACCTATTAGTGCTCCAAGCTAGATTTAATTTAATTTGTTCATTTTAATTTACAGTGGAGGGAGAGGTTAATATGGAATAAAAATATCTGATTTAATATATACAAAAATTATTTGATTGATAATTATTTTCTAATTACGGCTGCAATGTCAACAACAAAATATCAAAATCAAATAATTAATTATTGTCATATAAATGAATTAATATGTTAAGGGAATGTACTACTACACAAAAAAACTCCGTTTCAGCAAATGGTTCTTGAATTTATTACAAGGGGTCTAGTATAGACTGGCAGGAGACGATTCGCCGTTGGCTGCTTCGCCGCGACCGTTTCACCACCGCCACAATATTTTCTTAAAGATCCATTAATAGGAATAAAAGTACTGGATTTCTTCTTTACGACTTTTACCACATAGATACCAGTACAGTAACTAGGGATTGGATAATAATATATAATATAAGCTCTTACTGTAAGTAATATCAACTTTGAAATTAATCAAACATAGTCCTAGGTTCAACAATTGGTAATAACTAAACAGGAAATAGTATATTACAAACCAAATGCGGGAATGTGATTATCCCGCATGAGCGTTGTTTTGAAGAACAAGCCAGCGCAGCGAGAGAGTTTCTTCATTTGCGCCAATGCGCGGATGATGCTTTCACGCATGAGGTTTGTATGCTAGTTTCCAGTTGTCGAGTACAAAAATAAACTAAGGGTCCCATACATTTAATCTGGGTTTGTGTAAGGTGGTACTACATAAATTTCGTGTTTGATAATTACCTACAATTGCATAAAAGAGAGATGACCACCACCCGAAAAATCAAACCACGGCTGCGACAAACTGGGCGGGATACAGCCGTGACCCTTCTTATTTCCGGTAATGCTTGCGTGTGTTATTTATTAATTTATGTTAATAATTGTGTATACCTAATAGGTGAAATTCTTTAACAAAATAATTAATTTTCTCTAAATTGCAATTTAAAATTTTCATTTTATTATCACCAGAACTTATTACCACTTAAACCAAGCAGAATTAACTGTGAATTACAGCGTTTGTAATTCAGTTTAAAATTTTGAGGACTCTGCTGTCAAGCTATGCCTGCCCCTTTAGTTGATTTGCTAATCCTTATTTTGAGGAAGATAAAACTGTGTGATATCTGAAAAGACTATATTATTTAGAGATACAAAATTCAGAATTGCATTCGTCTACATCCTATGTAGAGACAGGAAAGCTAAAGAGAATAAAATTAGAGTAAACACAACCACTACGCAGCGTAAGAGCAACGATTCAGTTCATTTCTTTTCAATACACAACTCTAAATGAAAAGTAAATTAATACACATGTTTACTTTAGAATTTCTACGTAACCTACTAGCACTAAACGAAAAGATTAATTGAACCATTTGTAACACCTATAGTGTACGGCGAGAAAAGAATTAAAAGAAAGTTAACACGAGAAATTACGTTAATTGCGGGTGTTGGATGTAAATTGGTAACTATTTTTCAAACAAAAGCTTTTATAAGTAGAGAAAACACACTACACGTTTCTTTACTCTTTCAAAATATTTATTAGAATGAGTAGTAGGTATAACTATTATAAAAAATAAAGCGATTTAACAGTCTATTAAGAGTCTTCTGTACCCACGTGACTAGAAAAGGTGAAGAGAGCGCTAAAAGTTCTGAGTAAAAGGGTCGATTGTCGTGAAGCAAAATAATCGTAGAAAAAAACTACCTGGATGGATAATTTTGTTTATTTTATGGGGATACTACACTGTTAGGAAAAAAGTTCAAACGCCAGATATTTTACAACTGAAGGTAGGATTCGGACATTCCGTAAATGAATTTCGTCGGAAAAAATATTTTAATGTCAACCAGATGTTTATACCTACAGAGGTATTATTATATTTTACGGTTTTTTCTTATGCACTTTATATTCTCTGTTCAAATACTACACGCAAAACTCAGGTTGACATTGAGTTCAAAGGATTTATTAGATCAATTCTTGTGCAAAGTTTCCTGTGGGCTATGATTAATCATATGTATTTGTTACTTTCCCATACCACCACTGGTATAGGGTATAGGGGAAGTATTGATATCATGAAAATTTTCGAAATCCAGATTTTCGCGGAAATACGTTATTTGGGCCCCCAGGAACCCAAAAAAGTGGTCTAGAAAATATGTCTGTCTGTATGTGGGTGGGTGTGTGTGTATGTATGTAACGCCTCTAACGCAAAAACTACTGGACCGATTTTGATGAAATTTTAAATGAAGGGGTATATCGAAAATTCATCGACAAAATAAGCTTTTCAAAAAAATCCGAAACCGGAAGCGGAAGTTAGACATGTTTTTTTGGTAGCATTTTTTTCAGAAGCAGAATTTTAGAAAATCTGAGTAGGGAATATGAAAGAAGACCATAATTGAAAGGAAACAGTTTCTTGCCGGACACTCTAACTTCAAAATGGCGCCCGCTATGAATTTTTAAAAATTTCGACTTTAACGCCCCATAACTCAAAATCCAGTTATCTGATCAGGTTCCGCAACGACTTGTTTGAAAGCCCTTTGGGGGTACTACAGAATAAAAAAAAAATATTTAGTAAATCCAAAAACGGTCGCAACGGCGCTCTTCCAAAAATTTTGAAACTTTTTAAAAAATATTACAAAGAAACTGCTCTAACGATTTTGTTTAAATTTTCTATACTTATGCAGCTTGGTATTAACTACACTTTTGTTTTTTGATGAACGCCAGAATTCCACTGTGGCGCCCTCTACGAGGTTTTCAAAATCGAAAATTGATGCTCCTATAGCGCCTTTATTAGTCAAAATATGAAAAAAGTTTAAATATAAAAGATATTTTAGTAGTATATAATTCTGCATTCTTCTAAATGTATATCACGTATAGATACAGGGCGTTTGCAGTACGATAAGCAACTTTGTTATTTTAAATGAAACATCCTATATATTATTATATAATTGAATGCAAAATGTAATTGTCTATGACATAGTGTAAGGTGTTCATATAGGTAAAATGTACGGTTGATGAGAAATTCGAATTTTGAATATTATGTTGAATTCTGACGGAAACGGATGGTCGCGCGTCGGTCGGTAGCGATCGTCCGGCTTCGCCAGCTGTAATTTCAGCCGGTACCTGCAGATTGATAGGTGCATAGGATGGGTATCTCGCTAGGCATTCAAATGCTTATCAGGGTCTGCCTCGCGAATTATACTGTTGAATACCAAAATCGAAACGTTTATTTTTTGTATGGGAAAGTCCAGGGGAGGTTTGCCCCTCCACTTTTTTAAATCTCATTTAATCTTTCAATATTTAATTTTATTTTCTAATTTGTGTATTTTATAAGTTTTAAGTTGATCTAATTTTGGGAACCAGTATATTACAGTTTCCCTAGCCTATTCCAGGATTACAGCTGCAATCAAATTATTAAATATATAAAATCTGCCTTTGTGTTTTATTTTATCAAGTTCATTAATTTACTCTAGATCCCGAAATTGGCCTTACATTTGGTCACAACATCCAGCGCTAAAAGCCCCGAGGATAAAAACTAGACAAGATATTTAAAATGTTTGCAGTAGCTGTATAATCGGTATGCCCGCCGCTTCATACAATAAGGGTCTTACGCATATTCCTATAGCAGGTATAAACGGATTTAAATTTCATGTCATTTTATGTTTTTACAGTGTAGTGAAGATAATAAATCACCCGTTTACTGCTTCGTAAAGATTGCAGTTGTGACCGCTAGTTGGCGTTAGTTTACGAACTACAAACATTCTATAATTTTGAAAAACCGCTGATCAGCAGCGCCAAAAAAACTGGTCCTATTTTTGATTTTTTTACTTCCAATTTTTTTTTACGCGTTCATAAAGGTTCTCCGGACATTTCGACCGGAGTAATTTTTCAAGTTTGTCTTTGTAGACATAAATATATCAGTGCAAAGAACAGCGCTAATTTATTCAATAAACTACGTTAATTTTGGATCATCTGATATATTAAATCAAAAACTAATCCGGTCCAATCGTAGAGGGGCCTTCTTATTTTCAAAAAGTATTTTCGTTTTTTCAAAAAAACTATAGATAGGTCGTCTAGACTGGCGCTCAATAGCACGAAAACTACGCATCTGAATCGCCGGTACAGAAGACTCTTAAGAGCATTTCACCAGTTTATCGAATTTAATAATTTTAACAGTTACCCAATTTGCGTTAGCAACCTGCAGGACATAAATAGCAACCAATTGTTATGAATGTGAAATTCGGTTGAAGAGTAATTTTGCTGAATACTATTCAGACATGTAGATGACTTCGTCCTAATAGCTATTTTACGAGCATTATAACGATTAATAATTCCTTATAATTTAAGTTTTAAATTCTTTCGAAGATAAATGATTTCTTTAGGAAATTCTTACGATATTATATACCCGCAAGTTCCGAACATTAATAGTAATGACTTACGACCCATACAGAAAACCTCTTCTTTCAACGATCTAAAAACAAACCAGTAAATTCATTAATTATATTGATGACATTTAACCTCATTACATCATTTATAACCAAAATTCCCAGATGACGACCATATTCTGAATAAGACGAATGGACTGATAAAGGCACTAACTATGGTAAGAAGCTTAGCGTGTTTCGTGTTATTGAGAGACCGACAATCCGTCTCCGTCCGAAAGGTAAGCCAATAAAAGCCGCTTGCACCGTGAACGCAAACCGACTGACAGGACATCCAGGAATTTGAGTAAAACAAGGTTAGTTTATTGCAAATTCCAGTTGTTCGGTTCATTATGAAACAATTAATATGAACCAGAAACTGTAAAGGTGCAGAGGAAGGAAATCATAGGAGAGACCAGAGAAAATTCAAATTGTAGGGAATTTAGAATTGAACATTTTTGTGTAGCTAGTAACAAACTAATATTGAAAGTCATTTAATTGTAATTGTAATTTTGGTATTAATAACAGTTCTGTGGTTTGTTTTGGATAACTCACCAATTATAAATTACAAAAATTAATTTCGAATTTTTTTCCCTAATTCATAAAAGTAAGTAAAGTTGAAATAAATTTTAAATTAAACATTCTGATTCTGAACCCTCACACAAATTTTTAAAAGTTTTGACTACGTTATTTTCCTCTCATATACGTGATGGTGTGCAAAGGAACGAAAATTTATTGTTGACTGACCCAAGCACGCTGCTGTATTAATTTGTGTCTTCGATCGTAGTTACGTTCGGTACTTTACTATACTGGGTTATCCATAACATAAGTTTATCCAGTTTTATTTAAATTTTAAAAGTATGCCCCTAGAAGACAGTTCCCTAAAAAAGTTAACTGTACCTTTGATAGTTTTATTTCTCAGCTGCTTAGGAAGAATAAAACAAAGGCAATAATCATTTATGAGGATGTAATGTTAAGGAGTTATCTACCTGTTGTAAAATAATAACATAAAGAGTTAATGATAGAGTTTGTATAGAGCACGGAAATCTTTACACGTACCACACCACACGCACGCGACATGGTAGTAAGTTGGCAAAAAAGGTTAAAAACTATTAATATATATAGAGATATTATTATACGTTGTTCTTTTATGTTATTTTAATACATGTCTTTAAAACAAAAACTAACTACCGGAACGTCCAAGGAAGTTTTTGTGAACTAACCGCCAAACAAGTACCTGCCTATTACATACACACCGTGAAACGTAAAAAGGTGCTTGACTTTTAGTAGCAGTAAGTAAAAGAGGCTTGTCCTGTGAATGGCGGACCATAGCTTAAGGTTATTTAGTCTATGCTTAAGGTCCTTAAGGGTGGTGTGTTAATGAAGTTATTTAAAGTGGAAATTGTTTAATAAAGATAAATTCGTAAGCACTCCCTAAACAAAACTATAACCATTGAAAGCACAAGTAGGTACTGAAATCTGAAAAAATAAAATCCTATTCAAATCTGGACTTCCTTACTAACATTAAAATAGTTTGTGCAATGGACAAGCAAGATTTTTATTCCTCGACTATTTTGTTGGGTATGAAACAATAGGAATGATGAGCTTGTGAACTAGATTGGTAGGTGTTGCAGCGCAAATATGAAATTTTGCTCGAAGCGATTTGTTAGATTAATTTAAGCAAGAACAGACTTTGTTTTAAAAATCAGGACATAATTTTGAACAAAATGTGGAAATAAATAAGATAAACAGACCTTCATTAAACTAAATTATTAACTAAATTATCATTGTCTTATACTTACTACTCAACGTATTAATGGTACCGCATTTTTTTATTAGTGTATCTTTGTCATTGATATTTACTGATTTTGGGGAGTTTTTCGTGCCATGGTACCCTAACCGTGTTACCAAAATCGAAAAAGCTGATCGGATATGGATAAAGTTTTTGTCTCAACCACAATTAATCGGAAGAGATATTCTTCACATATCTAGTAACATTTGTAGTATTTCGCAATGTCGTTGAATCATACCAATTAGGAAAGTTCAAAATACAAAGACAGCAGAGGAGTTTAGACCCATAAACATGTTACCAGCAATAGAAAAATTTTTAGAAAAGGTGGTATATCTACAGTTAGAAAAATATATTAAGGAAAGTAATATTTTAACAAATTACCAATCCGAATTTAGAGCTGGTTACAGTAGTGAAACAGCTTTCCATTATTTATTAAATTATTTATTATTATTATTATTATTAACCTTAACAAAGCTAGATATTATTTTAAAGTATGGATAAGGAATTGAAAAGAAAACACAATTAACAAGCTTACGAAGCATTACAAAGTTGTATGCCACTGTGCAATTGTATTGGCTTGTAAATTAAACACAATACAAAGTAGTACAAAATTTCACTCTAGAATTTTATCGAATACCTACAATCATATTTAGAATTTTTGGAAAGATACGTGCAGTAGGTATGTTTCATTGTGTAATACATAATTTACATTGGATTCAAATAGTAATTACATTGTTTGACTGACCCGAAGATCTCTACGGATATTTAAAAAAAATATATTAAACTAAATTTAACTTATGGTATATGAAGTTGGAATTTTCGTTGTTGTGCGTGGATTTCAATTCAATTGCAGATGGCGGTGCTGTTCAACTCCCAGTGTTAATTTTAAAAGGAATTATTTATACTAGGGCCCACACAGTAACACAATCTAAGTATCATTTTCATTTCAGGATTATTGTGTTGTATAATCGACTTGTATACCTACGTAATATCAATATTATTGAAAACTTTAACGAACTGTTTTAACGCTACATAAATATTTTAAATTTCTGCTGAAAAATAATAGTAAAAGGGTTTGCATCCTCAAATCAAATAACCTAGTTTAATTAAAAATGAAAATTGGTAATTCGATATCCACGAATCAATTCCATTACAAATGTTTAAAACATTCAGATTATCAATTCAAAACTAGATCAAACAAAACGAATGACTGATTTTGGAACAAAACCCGCATGGACGTAGTAATATCAATCCTAGAATTCGGTTTGTCATTCTGCAGTGTAGTATTCGGGAGACAATAGATCAGGGTCAGATCGAGTTTATAGTATTCAGCATCAGCAGCGAACAATGGTTGAATGTCCTAAGTTCAGCCAAATTAATACATCCTATTCAGTCTTAAATTACTATACCAACAGACAGGAATGCGAAAATTAGAAATTGATTTTTTTTTACCATGACCTAGTTTTCATTGTGCAAATACTCAACAGTACGATAAATAAAAAAAAATCCTACATTTTTTACTTGGTAATACACAAAATTTGTACTAAAATTCTGGTTTATAAATTTTTGTTCCATGAACCAGTAGTTTTCTTGATTAAACTTTTAATTTTTACCACTGGTCACTGTCATTACCAAAATACCAACACTTATACTTTATGTTTTTAGTGTGGGACTACTTACTAGATAAAAAAGGGGTAGGCCTACATTTTGAAGATTCATATTTATCATAAATAGGTACGGATTACTTATAAATTAGAAATATTGTTACTTAATATTGATAAAACCAAAGCAAATTGAGTATTAGGGGTTCAGATTTTTGACATTGGTCTTTTGGCCCAAATCTGAAAAACTTGTCATCATTCCGTTTTCAGTTATTACTAGCTACAACCCCGTGTTTATAAAATTTCAGTATTCTGTAATTTAGTTACAGAAATACAGATGCAATTTGAAAATTAATACAGGATGGCATTTTTGATAATAGCTAATTATAATCTTAGTATCATGCCACATATTATACGCATGTTCATGAGTTACTTGCTTTTACCACTGAAAACGAAACATTTTTAATTATACTTAAGCAGGCACTGACACAAATGATATCCTTTTGTGCATTATTATGCATACCTCGTGAAAGTTTGCGTATGGTATTCTCATTGTAGAGGTGTGTCAGGGAGATCAAATTGTGAAAGTCGTATGTGGTGGTGCTCCTATTATTAATGACGCTCCAACGCGCCCTCAATATAATATGGAACGCCGTTCTTTCCCTTGCAACTAAGTGACGAACGCTGAAATTAAATTGCGGCCGCAAAATGCATTTCATTTTATTAAAACACGAACGCGAAGAGCTTTAATTTATTTTATTACATTCTTTCTGCAAAAAGTAGGAAATCTGAGCAAATATCAAAATTTTATACATTATTTTCATGAATGCGTCATCGCAGTGTACTTCTTATTTGGATTTAGTAACATCAAAATTACTTGAAGAGAAAATTTAAATATTTGCTTAAGTGCCTGAAGCTGGTGTACCTAAAATATGAACTGTAGGTATATATTGGATATTTTGCACAACAGTTAATTCTTGTAGTCTAGGTTTCAAAAAATGCTGAACCACGTTTAGGTTAAGTCCACTGCTTCTTTATAAATTAGTGTTAAGGGTGTCAAAAAATTTTAGAAAGTTGTTTATACATTGTTGACCTGCTTCAAATATATTTACGTTTTTTCTGAAAAATTAGAAACTTGTTAAGAAAATAGAAAATTAACAATATTAGACATTTGTTGATTATTTTGTACTAGGTTGTAGATGTATGTTTATTATTTTCTGAGCAAATTAAAAAAAATACTTTAATTGCTGTAATATAAGAAAGAAACTTTTTCATGCTGTAACTTATAACTCTTATGTGTTTTTTTCCTAACTGTGGCATTATTGATCAGGTGGGAATGACGAGATGTGACTTTCCTACCATTGTATTCAACTTCTATTCAGAAGACGGTAGGTTTAATTTAAGAATGTAATAGGAAGGAACTGATTCAGTACCTAATCGTCTTCAACAAACGCAGGAAATTACATCTGTTTAGACGTGTTCCCCTCCTGGAGTCTCCAATCTCTTGACGCGTGCGTGTAATTAATCACTACCCAAAAAAGTTCTGAGCGATTTTCTTTTGATCTCTAATACTCCATAAAGTTCTATCCCTTGCCGATTCTTTGTGTGTACATGCGTAGAATATATGGTCGAATATAAGATGTAGTAAAGAGCAATTTTTACTGGTATTATCTTTAAAATATATACTTTATAAATTAAAATTTCGTATAGTTTGCAAGATAATGTCAAACATGTTGTAATGTTGCAGTTTTATAATAAATATTTTCTAAATTTACAGAAAAATTTATCTTCTGCAGGAAGATCTTTTAAAAATATCTGAACGTAAAATAATTAAAACGAGGAATTTAATATGGAGCTTGTAAATTTGAGATAGGTATGCTATTAATGAGGGATTCAAATTATATTGTTTTTGTATAACATAATATTGCGGGGTCTACCTACGGTTATTATAACTTTCTAAACTTTAACATAACTTGGGAGTTACGAAGACATTATTAGTGCGGTAGAATATGCTTCACAGTTTTAATTATCAGTGGGAAATGGATGGTTGTGGAAAATTTAATTTGTGGATAATGAAACATATTTCAATGTTCATGAACAGTCAGGATAAAGACGAGAGTCAAGTGAAGAGTCATTGGCAGAAACAGAGACGGCTAAGGCATCGATCTAAAAATTCAATGTATTTTAAATACCCATCAACCACACACACAATTCACACAATAGGTCAATAGCCATGGAACTGTTACAACTAAGGCAGGTAAAATACAAATTTAGTTTAAAGCTTTAGCAATAGAAACATCCAGTTAGGTTTCTTAATCTTTAATAATTGTATGCCTTATGCCATGGTGTAGGAGTGTTGAAATTTCATGGTTAATACTTAAAAAAACATGAATTATATTATTTGGTATGATTTGAACAAAAAAACTATTCAAAGAATTGACATTCCTTGCAATTTGAAAAAACGATGTTTATTAGATAACCTACAGGGGCAAATTACAAATATTACTAAAAGCATTGTGTTAGTTGCTAAAATACAAAATGGTAAAGAACGCCGTACGCGGAAATAGTTTCAGCCAACATTCTAGTTACGAGTATATTTTTCAGAGCTTAACTAAAGGTACGTACGTGTTGCACAATACTAGCATAATGTAACTTACTAGTTGCACTATAATAAATCGCTAAAGTACTAGCTAAAGAATTTTAGTTTGATCAGAACATACTTCAGTTCAAAAACTTAGGTTTAGTAATTGTAGCAGCCACTTTTCGCGCTGCTTTTCAAATAAACGGAAAAGCTACTAGGAATGCGCACAACACGCAGCGCCGGGTTTAGCTACCCTTCTTATTCCTTAAGCAAGGGTAGCGCCAGTCAACGTTCGTTTCTTCGCCCTCGCGCTTCACTCGTTTCGCCCCGCCTTTCTTATCTGCAGGCCCGGCTCAAGAATATTTTAGACTATGGGCTCAGAGCAAGGATGGCGCCCACCACCATCGACAATTTTTAGAAGTGGGCGCGGACAAAAATTAGCATTATTTATTTTTAATAAAATAGTGCAGCAAAAACAATTAAGTTTTCAAAAAATACTTACATAAAAAATATATTCCTTTTCTAACCGTAGGCTAAATATTGTTCCTTTATGAAACAAAAACTTAATATTAACTGCATTCGTTTAATAGTCATGTTTCACTTTCACAACGCAACAAAACGTAACAATTAACTTATTTAAAGTACCTAAATGTCTAATTGTTATAATTATCACTTAAAATTGCACTTTTCTTGCTTTTAGGGCTGCAAAGTCTCTAATTATTTCAGAAATGTCCAATTCTTCTGCAACACCATGTTCAATTGACTATCTGTTATGTCTCCTTTTTGTTTGTAAATATTAATTATTAGTGTGTGTAAATAAATTCAATATTCATTTAGTAGTAGTTTTAATGTGTATATAATTAAACAAAGACCTACATAATCAACAATAGTTATTTGTGTATCTCGAAAAATAATTTAAGCCATTAGAGGAGAATTGGTTTATAGACAAATTTTAAATATTTTAAAACATGTTAGCGTTTTTATTATACGCCATTTTAAAAACTGTAACATGTTTTGAAATAGGAGTCTATATTTTTATATACTATCCTTAAACTATAAAATTTATTTAATGTATTTCGCTTCAAACTATAATTCATTTTGATGTCCTAGACTTGCCCAGGCATTTTTCATATTATTCAAAACAGCACCAATGACTACTATATTATATCGTTGATTGACATTTCGCAAATGGGACGAATACCTCTAAAAGATGATGAAACCTCTGTTTGGAATGAGGGTGATACTCAAGGTTCCTGTTTTAAATGAAAGTGGAGGTGTTTTCGTACTATTCCAAGACGTCATTCTTTTTAGCTGTATACGTAATAACATTTAAAAATTTAGTAGTTTACTAGTAAAACAAATGATTTTTACAATTAAAACCAGAAACAGGGGCGGACTGGGCTGGATTGGTCCGGGTGGCTATGTGACTCGGTGGCCCCGGTCGGAGAAAATGCTAACTACTAAATAAATGCTTTCATAGACAAGTCAATTTTTTTGAATCAGGTATTAAATAAAAAAATGTTGCAAATTTTTGGCTTTTTTTTGTCTCCTCACGGTGTCCTTTATATGTCATTCCCTGACAATATGAATAAAATTATGTCGTTGATCCGACAGATTATACGACATCGAACTTTAATTTCAAACTACTTTTTGTCCACTTATTTTTTTGATAAGCAGATTTTGGATACCTTATTTTTGTTTTTTTTTTCGAGGAAGTGTTAAAGAACTTATTGCACTTTCTTGAGATGCGGAGTTTTCATGCTTTGCAACTTGATTGTAAAAATGTTTAATAACTATTTTGATTCCTTCGGTGCAAGCAGAATTCTTGCCAAAAGAAAAGAAAAACATACAACTATTGCAATAATACAGGGTGTCCGAGATAAGATGATGTAATGGGGATCTCTCGACTACCTTTATACCTTAAGAGATACAAAGTTTGTTAAATAAGTGAAAAGTTGCGAAAAATGTATCGATTATTGGACCACTTGTCAGTTTGCAGACTCAACAAAAAGAATCTGATAACATTCAGTTTTAAAAATGTGTTTATACGTTAAAAGAACGTCTTTCAAATAATATGATTCATTTATGTTTAATAGAGGTTGGATTTATGGACGATTACATTAAATGTAAGACGATATTCAGACGAATCTCCTAAAAAATAATTTTTAACTGTGCTGCAACGAGAAACTCGTATTATTAGGAGCTGCAACAACAAAGGAGTGGCAAATTCTAAACAACTTTGTCACCCCTTTTAAAATTTTCCATGGGCGGACTGGGCTGGATTGATCCGGGTGGCTATGTGGTAAATAAATACCTAAATAAATGCTTCATACACAAGTACATTTTATTGAATCAGTTATTAGATCAAAAAAGTTGCAAGGTTTTGCCTTTTTTTGTCTCCTTACCGTGTCCTTTATATGCCATTCCCTGACAATATGAATAACAGATTGGATTTTTGGGTCAGGTGTAGACTATGATAAGAAAACAACGATTGTCGCGATGTCGTGTTTCCCGATTAATTCAATTACGACTAGAATTTAGAAAAATTTTGCTTCAAACAAACAAACTTCTGATTTTTGGGCCCTATCGGCCTGTTGGCCCAGGTGGCGAACGCCACCTAGCCACCCTGTCCAGTCGGTGCCTGACCAGAAAACAATTTTATATTTACTAGTATAAAGTCGTTAGACTTTATATGAAAAGGTGGTAGCGAATCTCATACAATATCCTGCAGCTGATCTATATTTTTAATTCTTTTATTTTCCACAAGCTTGTTTATTAATGTTGGATAAAATTAAATAAAACTGTTTAACTCTCGGATGGCCAAGCTTTTTTTACTGACGTTGCTAGCGAACCAAGGGCGTTTTGCGAACCCCATACGTTTTTGAACCTCATTTGAGAGTAAAGCTATAACAATATACGATAATCAGTATAACTAAAATTTATTTATCAACTTGGAGAGGAAGTGATCAAGTGTTTTGAGAATATACGGTTATTGGAAGTACAGAATTAGATTCAATGTGAGGGTAGCTGTGTAAATTTAAAATATCAATATCTATTTTGGTATAACGAGCTTGATGATTTATTTAATTATAAATTAAAACCACTTAAAAGAAGTGAATCTGAGTAGAGAGATCAATAGATAAATTGCCACTGCCTGACAAGTACACGCACCCCATGGCCACACACAGACACCCACGCAGCAAACGCATTATACTGAAACCAATACTCCTCTCCTACGTGTTTCACTAACCTCTCAAAGATACATTACATAGGTTGGTTGTACTGTCAACAGCCGACATGTATAGATATTTGCTAATTTAACGTTTACATTTGATGGCGCAACCAAAGTTTGTGTCGCTATACCAGCTGCAAAGCTAATTGAAGAGTTCGGTGCAATCTGATCGCCAAACAGAATAGAGATGCACGGATGCGCTACGTGATAACAGAAAAGGTAAATTTAAACAGCAAAATGAGTGGAAATTTGGCAGCTTCCAAACATTTAGTCAATATATTTCAATTATTGGTTAGCTTGTAGGCTACATGTTAATTTTTAACAATGGTGTTTTTAGCTGTTGATTTTTCTAATTAACTCTCGCGTTTCATTCGTTTTTTTTTATTTAACTTTCGAGTTTGTACCGCTCAATAAGTACGAATTAACTTTTAGCAATATAGAGACTAGTAACATCAGGACTGCTTTTATATTGACAGTTCACGACGACCACGGATGTTGTGAGCTTGATTAGGATAGATTAAAGCTGTGATGTACATTGCAATATGTTTGCGGCTGACATGAAAGGATGTTTCTCTACATCAAACAACTTACTATGAGTTGAATGAGTTTGTCCCCTACGCGAAAAATAAAATACAAAACGGACGTCTTATTAATGCTTTCCTATGATCCCGAACTTCAGTTGAAAGTTTCAGTTAATTAATACTTTAATATTTTAATTCCGTAGTTTTCTTATTCCAAGTAATAATTTACAACACATTTAAAAAGCATAGACTAGTACTTAATACAGAAACGTTTTAAGAAATATTTTTATCTTACGGGAAAAATTGAGAATGTAAGTAAAAATACTCAACATATTTGAGGAAAAGCGGCTCATTATGCCCATTTTCTTTAAAGCTAACTAAAACTAATTTTCTGTTGATTTTTTTGCACAGCAATTAAAGTTAGTGAATACTTTAAAGCCTTTCACATGAGTACGGGGTGGGTTGAACTGTCAGCTTTGATATCACCTAAATGAAATTGTTGGTGTTTGTGTTTCGGATTTTCTCTACGTTGGTTGTTACTTTTAAATCTCAAAGTCAGCTAAGGGAAATTTGAAAATAATTTCAAATTTTATTTATTCAAGGCATGCGAACGTCAATATAAAACATTAAATCTAAAATACTCAGTCAATATTTCAATAGAAAATTTTTATTTGAAAAAAGAAAAACGGTTGAAGGAACTATATTGTGCTTCCTGTATTAACGCTATTTTAAATCCATCACTTCTGATTATCTGTCAGTTTTCGCAGACGCTGTATCAAGTATTCTCACTTGTATCCATATTTTTTCTTGCCAGGGTGGAAAAATGTAACGATAATGTGGACCCAGATTGCTGCTCTGTCATGATGATGAACTCTGATGTCAGACGAACAAAAGCGAACGACATTTCAAACCGGAAATAACTCGTAATGTCTTGACGAGTTGCTCTGATGGAAACGGACAGACGATGTTTCCGAATCCCTGTACTTGGATATTCATGTATTTTTACTTCCTCTTAGAATTTTATATTAAACTCGAAATGAAAAAGGCAAATTTCTATTTTAACGGAGCTGTTAGCTTACCAAAGCTCTTTCCTAAAATGAAACACTTTCACCCAGACAATGAAAGCGAGGAAAATTGTACTTCAAATTACCGAGCGGTGAGTATTAAAAAAGGGTATCATCCGCTTTAAGGTATTTTGTATTGTAATTTAGTGAGTGACACGATCGGCCGTGGGGTGGAATGCTAATGCGAAGATAGAGCGACCGAAGAGGATAGATAGCGCCAAAAGAGATTGGATTGATCCAATCACTTGGACACACAAATGCGATTCCGCGCCTATGAATAAATGCGACCGATATGAGGCAAATACATCTCCCGCAGGGCCATCCATCACTCAGCAACAGTTAACATTTCCAGGGGTTTTAGAGATACAGCTGAATTTATACAAAAAATTATTGTATACAAACACATTATTTGAATAAACAGAAATAACACTTGGTGTCGCAGAATAATAATAAGTTATACATTTGCAGTTTTTTTCGATTTTTGATAATAAATTGTTTGTAGGTATCTGCAGAATGCTTAAAAATTGTGGAGCTTTAAACTTTTTTAAATGCCCTAATATATTTTACGGTTTCCTAATGAGCATGGAAGAGGAAGGTAAAAGCAATCTACTTCAGTAAAGGTTCAGATCCTATTTCAAACGCTTTCAGTGGTACGTGTGTATAGGGTTTAAGTATCGCGTATCTTTAAGTGCGCACCAATTTTCCACACGCTTGATCCTTTACACGATAAAAAGTTGGATAGCGTTCATCTTACCCCAGCAGTTGTTCGGTAACACGCCACTCAACGGTATCCACTTTAGTCTTTCAAAATCACGAGCATAACGCTTATGTTTGAAACATTACATACAGGCCTGAAGTCAAGAGCTTATGACTGTAAGCTTTCATTCCAAAATATTCAAATGAAAAAAATGATTGAAGCTCGTACCAATTCAATAAAACTTGAAACATAAGCTTGTGTAACAGGAAAATTTCGTTGTAAGGAAATGTACTTTAGTTGTGCCCAAGTTATATGCAGTTTTATATCATATAACATAATATTCTTTAATGGAGAACGAGATGGAGAACAAGAAAGGACCTATTGTACCTAAATAAAATATTAAGAAACCCTTTAGGTCAAGTTATTGGTTTAATAGTCTACAAAATGATCAATCGATATCCCCGGTATAAAACATAGAAGTAGACACTTTGCATTTCAAATATTTAAACTCAAAGTTTTAAAATAAATGACCATTTAACTTTCCATAACGGATAAGGTTCTGGAATAGTTCTTTAACACTATAGAAAAGACAAGCATACTGTACCATTAAGCTTTTTACGTACGAGGAGTAGTTTCATAGAACAAGGTTTGTCTTGAACATGAACGTGAGAATTCGGATTGGAGAAAATTTCATACCTTTACTCTACACCTATAAATTTTACAGATAGGTATCTTGCAAGGACAGCAAGGAAAGTAATAAATAATAATAATAGTCCTTGAAGGCACTAAGTACAAGTGTTGAATGAACTACAGAATGACGAACTCCAGGAAGTTTACAGCAGCATGGTGCAATTCTTCATTGTATTCGTCAAACTCTGGTGATGCTACAAGAAATCTTCAATAAACTCCCATAAGCCGGAATATAGAATTCAATTTTTTCGTCCAAGATCTTAAGATTTAACACAGTGACATATTTTTATAGTTATATCTTCAGAACTCTTTATTTGATAATCCATACAATAATTTACAAGGTATTCAACAATGCCACTAATACACCTAAAATCGAAGAATGAAACAACAATCGAAATGTTTTAAAGCAGGTGGTGGTCATATGCAGCAGCTCTTCTAATAAATTCTGCTATTTAACAGTCGTTTGTTGTGTTTAATTAATAAACAGTTCAAAGTTAAATGCAGGAAAGCAAACGACTGATCAACGCGAGGTTGATTAACAAGAAACGCGGAAGCATCAAACTAAGAAAACACCCAATGCCAAAGAAAGAAAATCACCAAATCATGCTGGACTATACCATTTTCCTGAAGTTGTGTCACATTATAAGTATAAACAGCGAACTAGGTTTGGAACGTAGCGAAAATTTTACATTGTGTCTGTTAATAGTCTCAACGAAACCTTTAGATTAGAGGACACTGGGGACGATAAAAAAATTAGGTTTTTGCGTTTGTTAACTCAAACCGATATTTTTGACGTCGGCGTCGTCGTAAAGATTTTACAAAAACGTATGCTGCGATAAAAATCATTTTCAGCAAGTTCGAATGACTTTATGCTTGCATTGCATTCAATTTGTGTTTCTTTCGGATTGTATGCGCTGTAGTCATCGAAATATTACGGTTTGTGATTTAAGAGTACTACCTAACTTCAGATTTTTGCAAAACACTTTTTGAGAACTTATTCCTTATTTCTCGAAGTTATTTGAGGTAAATCTAATAATCTACATAATTTTCAGTGACGATTGGAATGCATTATAATAGCTTCAGTTATAGGTACTTCCTCTCAAGTGTGAGCTAGTTTACAGGCTGGCAAACGCGAATTTAAGGAACATTTAAATAAAACAAATAAAAAATAAAAGCACTGATGACATAAAATGTATTATAATTACAGTTTTATAAAATTTCATAAAGTCAAAATATAAGTATTCAGTTTCTACAATTTTACTAAATGCTTCAGGCTGTTACACAATATTCGTTTCTAAAAGAAGTTTCGTTTGATATCAAATTTTCAAACACTCTGACCTGTTTGCTTCCGACATTTTTCTGTCAACTCGTAATTGAAGCTTCATTGTTCGTTCTCGTTTCATTTTACATTGGACGTGTTATTTAAGAAACATGTTTGAAATATTGAGAAATGGGAAAAATTCAAATAATTTTCTAGAAAAACTTTACATTATTCTCCAAACTATTTAAGAGGAATTCCTGATATGAAGGACAATGGAAGCCCACTGCTCGTATTAATTTCACCCTGTTTTGTCTGGTATGTATTGCTCCTTCCGTAAATATGAGATAACTCATTTGCACGAGTGAAATATTTCGCAAGAGGAAATCTCAGCATCTAATAAAAATAGCGTACATTGCAAAGGGAAAGCATTAAATTTTAATGCTTTATCTCTCGTAAATGGTTCCTGTTTACTACTTAAGGGTGCGTTTAAATATTTCGTTTTAAATGTTCTGTCTGGAAGCTTTTATAGGATTGCGTTTTAAAGGTAATAAAGTTTGAAAATTGCTTAGGATTACTGGAGTACTTTCCTGAAATGATCCAATCGCAGGTAAGTAAACGTATTTTTATACAAGCATTTAAAGTGATACCCTCTTATATTATCAAAACGAAAAATTTTAAATCATATATTATTCTATATAGTACATCGCCGCGTAAGGACAAAGAAACTTTCTGCAGAATACCAACTTCAGCTAGTGTGTCACCGCTGTTTTTATCCGTACGTGCTTGAATAGCATTCCTTAGATTTTCAAGCAACAGTGACCCTGACGTCTGAAGCAGCTTCAAATTTCACTAGTAAAAAAAACTAAAACAGTTTGGATTTTATTGGAATTTAATATAGATAACATAGTTATTTGCGAAATTACATACAAAAAGCAACGATGTAACACAATCAAATGAAACTAGTAGCCTCTCAGGGGAATATGTAAATATAATGAATAAATATGGACCGATTAAATGAGGCTGTAGTAAAACGAGTATTTTGACCGCCCGTGCCGTACATGTAGTATTTTAAAGAGTATTTATAAATATAGATTTTTGAATCTGGTCAGGCCAGTCATTATTCAACAGATTGTATTCTCGAGTATTTCCTTAGAAAACTTCAGATCGTATGAGTGGGGTGGTTTCAATGGGAACTTATACTATGGAAAGATCCCGCACGGCACACCCCTTGGTGCTTTGTTAGAAAATTGCACGCAACGGATGAATACAAATGAAACAGTGGAATCTTTAACTTCTTACCCGCAAAGTTATGTTGTGCTTGAAGCAAAGGCGAGGTTCTGTAAGAAAACTTATTAAAAAAATGTATCGACAAGCTGTAACAAAGTCAGTTAAAGCTATATCGTGTTTTGTTACATGGGACACTGATGTTTACAATCTCCATAAAATTATAATACAAACAAAAAAGTTCAATAGTAAGTAATAAATTGCTGTTGAAGACGATTTTATTCTCACAGAGATTAGAAATTTGACTCTCACTAGCAAGAAGTTCCTTACTGAAAGACTAAAGTTTTTAAGGCTTCTTAATTGGAGAGTTGTGTACTTCAATATCAGTTTCGAAGTGCTGTAGACTGTAAGAAAAACAAACTTGAACAAGTCCTTATGAAGTCCGAAGTGCAGAAACGGAGGTAGAAAACTTTTATAGATAGAATTTGTCGGTGCTTATTTGAGGCTTTAATTAAAAGGATGATTTTAGTTTTTAGTTACGTATTAATAAATTATACGGTTTTTTAGTGAATTTCCATGAACAAGATATCTCAAGTAAGCGAATTATATGGTCTTAAAGTGAACGCTAAGAAGAGTACATTTACGGTTATCAGCAAAAATCAGCATTGTGCCAAGAAGGGTTGTAAAACAGGAAAACGTTGATATAGTCACACAAGCGGAAAATTCTGAACCGTTTTGGTCAGATTTGGACCAGTCTTAAAATACCTTCGAAATCGAACAAAAGTAAGATAACCTGCAAAAGATTGGAGTCTTTATAAATGTAGATAGCTGATGCATACTCAGAATTCTTTAGATTAAGTCGTGTCGCCAACATGGACGTTTTAAGAAAACTAAATAAAGAAACATGAATTGTTAAAACCACCTAATGAAAAAAGCTAGAATATTTCGGGCATACGATGATAGATCTATTGTTTAGTTAACTATTTCGCAATGAAACCAACAAGATTAGAATTGCTCTATGGATATCCACCACCCCATAACGAAAAGACAACCAATATTTGCTGGTCAAGAAATGGTATCATTTCTTGAAATACCTTATTAGGGGCCTTTCGCGTAGGGGATTTTACATATTAGAGAGTTTTAGAGCACTATACGCTAGAGTACGCTAACGCTAACGGTAACGTCTTTGCTAAGCAACATACTCCTTTGCTAAGCAACATATTGTTTTGCTTAGCAAAGACGTTAGTGTTAGCGTTACCGTACTCTTAGCGTACGGTGCTCAAAAACTCCTTATTTACAACCATGGCGTCCGTCACTTTTATAGCGTTTTTAAGATGGCGATAGCGTTCTGTGGTTATGAACATAAAGCTGAAAACGTAAACGTTTCATTTAAAAATGTTGCCGTAATAAATAGGTAATTAGGGTTTCTTAGGGTTAATAAAATGATTACCCACACATTAATATTATGTTATACACAGCTACAATTAGCACTAGATATAACTAACTGAAATGAGCATTATCGGCGGCTCAGAAATAATCCAACTATTATAGTGAATATTTAATATGTTGTTTTATATGGTTTAGTAGAACCTTCTAGGAATGGGTAAATTTAATTCCAATGTCAGACTGTCGAAGCTCCGGATATTACAGAGACATTATTAAAGGACGCTTCTAGAAATGCAGGAGGTATGCGTATTCAGTAGCGAATATATTGTGGGATGCAAGATAAAACCTGTTCGGTAGTATTTATTTTAAGAATCATTTTCTAAGATCCTCGCAAGTAAATGAGATTACAGAAAATGTATGTTATTGTTAGATTCCGATGTTTTTAACGGAATCGGCAATAAATTGCACTAAGAAATATTTTGAATTATTGCTAATTGGTAAATATAAGTAATATGTTCCAAATGTGGCGTAGAGTCTATCACAACTGAGGCTCATTATTTGTTTCCCTATAATTTAAATTATTTCTTCATACAGGTTCGAGTGATTTTTGCAAGCTGTTTTTGTAAAAAGGGGTCAAATTATTTTCTAAAATTTTATGAATGATGTATACCTACCCATTTCGTTTTAAAATCTCACATAATAAATTAAAAATAAAATTATACCTAAAATATCTGCAGGTAGTTAACTTTCGAAGTTATCGTTATAGATACTATTATATTTACCAAATGCGGAGAAATTTCATAAAATATTACCCACATACGGAACACAAATTGGATGAGACATGAACTGCTTTAATCTACTTCATAAAATTGTACGTGATGAAGTAAGGCAGATAAACCTTTAGGGGAAAAGACGTAGAAAATGGACCGAAGGATGTTTGTACAACTTGGATATGTTTGCCAGAATCCAACCGTGCGTGGCTTTCCGAGATATCAAACGGACGCAATCTATCGATTCCCTATCAGGACACGTGCACAACAAAATTACCTTGGTCCTGCAAACATGAAAAATAAACCAATTTAGGTATCGTTTAGTTCCAATATTTTCTTGTTTGGCAAAGAAAATTAAATCATAGAAAATGTATTGGAATTATTGGTAAACGTATTTTGATACAGTTCGCTGAACTCGTTCTTGTAGAAGTTGTTGCTGCAACACATGATCGAAGTGTAAAATCTGAGCATAATCTAATTGCTCGGTAGTTATTTTAACGATAAATGAAGTTGAAACGAATGGCGTAGCCACCTGTTACATTTACAACTACTGCTTGTATGCGTCTAGTGTAGTAGGCTATAATAGTTTAATGGATTTTATTCTTTAAATATCGTATTCAATCTTTAACGTCATATCGGCCTATCAGATATCTGCAGTTGTAAGAAATTGTTATTATCGAAAGTGTTTATTGTTTTGATAACCAAAGTGATTAATTGAGTTAAACCTAAATAGTTATATGTTATGCGAGAATACTATAGTGGTTCACTGTAAACCTGCGTGAACGTCATCAGTGACGTATCGTCTATTGTACCGTCTATTACGTCTCAAATTTATCTATGCACTCATTAATTTTATATGTTCTCGATTTAGTTGCTTACTAACAAATTTATATTAATTAAAGGTGCGTTTTTAATATTAAAACTTTGTCGTGAAAAACACTGTGTGTGCAAAACGACTTTAGTGTGTCCTGTTATAGTTTAATCCTCCTTTGCCTGGTTAAACAAACACTTTTCCTTTCTTTACTTTTCCATACTACGCACATAAATAGTGTTTCTAATGTTGGATATTTTCGCCCTTGTTAAAAAAAGTAATAAATAAAAATTAGTTTTTCTCCGATAGACAGTAAAAGCATGCTTTGACTGACATTTGACTGTCTCCAAAGTTCCACATTTACTGCCTAGGCAAAAGTGATCATTTTTACTGACAGTATTAGCATTCAAAATCAGGTTGCTTCGAAAAACAAATAAATTTGAAATTTTTATTAATTAAATTTAAGTTCCATATTTTTCACGATTTCTTTAATTTCGGATGGGGTGAACATTTCTTCGTCATTTTCCATTGTAAATATATTATAAATTAATTAATATTTACTAATTAACAAGATTAAACTATTCTATTCACAACAAATAGAATGACATTTCTGAAATATGTTTTTTCATAGCAACCAATAAGAACTGCATAGCAACAAATGCTTGCTGATACTAATAGTACAAAAAATATTAAAAATAATCATTAAATTAATGTTAAATGTAAACAATCGGAGAAAAAATTATATGTTCAACACGGCAGAAATGCAGATTTACTGCCTTGGCTGGCTTCGCCTCAGCTGTGAAATACCAGCTGCGTCAGTAAATCTGCAACTTTTCTGCCTTGTTAAACAAATAACTATTTCCGTAACTACAGTAAACTGTACTTTACTGTAAATAATAGAAATAACCATTTCGATAACGAATTAGAAAATGTTTATTTTCAACTCATTTTAAGAGTTTGTCTTAATTATCAGTGAGTGTTGAAACAATCAAATGATTTTGTGGGAAGCGACATAATTTATTGTGTATTTTAATATTTTAAAAAATTAACAAGTTTAAAACTATTTTCATAATTTGTGGGTTAAATTACAATATCTCAGCGTTCATGAGAAATAGAAAAGTCTAAAGCACAAAAATATGGAAACCGAATTTTTTTATACTTCATTTACTAAAAAATTAATTAAAACTTATTGAAAAGGTTCTCCGGATAATGAATAATTAAACAAATATAATATGCACATCAGTCTGGTGATTGCATTCATAATAATTAATCAATCAGGCGTAAAAATTACAAAAAAATGTAATATTTGTGTGGTTCACCGTTTATATGACTGACTATTCTTATTCATTGACGTTTACTTGATCACGAAAGTTTTTGACGTTTTTTAACAAATTGAATAGAATCAATCATGTTGAAAATACCATACGTGGTTCATACGAATACCTATTTAAAGAAAGAAGTATTATTTTTAAAAATTGATATTTGCTACATAATTATCATAAATGCGATTTTTCTCCAAACGTCATATAAGTGTCATTTAAATGACAGAATGTTGCTAGTAGAAATTTCACTTATAGGTATGCTTAGGCAGATAAAGTACTTATATGCCTAAGCATTTAATTTTTATAAGTAATATGCTTTTATGGTGGGTTGTTACGGTAATATCTAGAAAGTGTCTATCAGGCAATGCGATTTTCGTATAAGTGTAATGTTTCCCGAAATAACCTTGTTAATTAGATACTTATTTTTGTATTATAATTTTACATGTTTGGAGAAAAAATTACATATATTATTCGGAGTATAAGCGCTTTATGTGCTTCGGCTGATTTGGCTGCCTCACTACGATCGGCAGTCAACCAGCCTCAACACATAAAGCTTTGCTTAAACTCCTAATAACATAAATAACTATTATAAGGGTCTTTACTAGGCTATAAAATTAAAAAAAATTGAATGTTGATACATCTTGAAAAATAATGGGAAAATCTAATTACCATTTTGTAGTTGTAAGTTTAATATCTATTATTAAGATTTTACATAAAATTTGCCGTTTTTGTAAAGAGATATTTGTATCACACAGACACCAGTCTACCGTCCCACATAATACGAATCCAGACTAACGATATGGAAGCATTATTTGATTTGAAAATTGTCAACATTTTAAAACTATTTATTTACTTTATCACTAAGCCAGTGTTTCTCGAAAATTATAAAATTTGTTGAAAGATATTTACTCAGAATCCTTACTATTACATGAAGGAAGCAAAATGGTTTATTTTATTTCTTCTACATCTACCTACATTTAAATTGATATCGACCACTAAAGACTATTTAGAGAAATCTGTGTTTGATCTTAAACTGTGATTAAGATATTTTGACTTTGTTGGATATACGATCGAATAATATAATATTACTGTACGTACTACTTATATGTTAGAGCAGGGTTCCTAAACTTTTATAACTTGTAATGTAGGGAGTTCGAAATGTATTTTCTGCACGTCAGGGATTTATTATGACTTTTTTTTTATTTCTTTTTTTTTCTAGATAGGCTATACGGTATACCAAGACCTCCTCTCCTTATTACTGATTAATTGCTACTTGCTGCACGAACTCCATTCCCTATATCATATCAATAAAGCCCGTAAAGCCCGTATAGGTATGACACGGTGTTAAATTTGAAACAAAATTTGCGTGTAAATTGACACGTAAATTTGATGTCAAATTTAACGACGTGTCATACACAAAATAATTTTGTAAATTTTCATGCAAATTTTTATGAAATTATTTTGAACATCCCTGGTAACAAATTACACACTTCTACGTAGTCTTGAAAGACTCTTGCAATAGGGAAAAGATAGTAGGCAAGGCAGTTTACCAGGGATGTTCAAAATAATTTCATAAAAATTTGCATAAAAATTTACAAAATTATTTTGTGTATGACACGGCGTTAAATTTGACATCAAATTTACGTGTCAAGTTACACGCAAATTTTGTTTCAAATTTAACACCGTGTCATACGGGCTTTAGCCACTGTGGAGCTGTTATAAAAGAAGTACGAAACTCGAGTTACTGAGTCTGAAATGTACTTAAAATTAAATAAAAAATTAAAAGCACCAACACTAAACAGAACATAAATACATAACTGGTTTTGATAACGTAATAAGTATTGGTAATATTTTAATAAATTATGATTCAGTAGAGGACAAGAGAATATATACAGGGTGTATCTTAAAGATATCCTAAAAATTAAGGGATAATTCCTTGGGTTATTTTAAGAAAAAAAAAGAAACCTTAATTTTCGTCCGGGATTCACCTTCTGCATTTTCTACACATACTTAGGAAATACCCTGAATATATTTAAATGACCAAATTAAAGAGTGTAATACCCTACCATCACCAGGACGTTTCAAAATGTGTTTAGGTACTTGCTTGAAGAAGAATTGAAGCACAGAGAAGGATGACATACACGTGCTACACGACAAAGTTCTATCTTTTTTTTAAGTTTAACAGCGCATTTATTACTTCCGCTATCTTTCAACAACATATTTTTCAAGACGGGGATGTGCAGGAATGTAAGTTATTGCACAATAAGTCACCGCGTTGCAAATTTATCATTGGAATAATGTTGCAGCACTTTGTAGCAAGTTTCATGCGAATTTATATAGGTACGTTTACTGATATATTTTTATTTTCTTCTGTCTATATTCCCAATGGTAACTCGATTCGAAGTAAAAATTGACAGGGAATGTATCACAATGCAAATTAATTTACTGCATTAATTTAAAAAAATTAAATCCTACACTTCGATTTGTAATTTACGTAGGTACATATGCACATGAGATTAATTGCTAAAATAAATTATGGGCAAGAAAAACTATAATTGCAGAACATAAATTGTGCTTGCAAATGCATTGAAATTAAATTGATTTGAATGGAATTACCATCGCCATTAATAGTTGTTAATCAGATCCGATCAATGAGCCAAACGTAATAATGTCCGTAAAGGCTGAAATTAGTGAATTCCTATTATCTGCCGCCTTTTTTTATATGTTCCATGCAGTGCTCTGTGATGAATTTTCCATTTAATCGTATGCAAACTTCCTGGACGAGTTCGCTTATTAGATCCTGTGTATTCATTGAGGGCCCCTTTATGAGGCGCACAGCGTCATAACTCAGGCTCGGCTTGCTCTTCACTGCCTGATATAGGCTGTGTAAAGGATGGCCGACGATATTAGTTCGCCAAGGACTAGTGGTTACAGCAACCCCGCCACGTTCATTATTAATGCGGTTGACGCATATCATTTTTCAACCAAACATGTGGTTTACTTTCCACAAAGTATGGTATAAATTATATCGCAAAATGAGAGGGAGAGAGAGGAAGGGTATGAACGCTTCATAAACGCAAATGGGTTTTAGTAAACTTGTTTTCATATTTTTCAGATTCTCATACAGCTTCTGTTGCAAATGCACCATGTAGTCGTCGAAACATATTTTCTGCCTCGGGTTGTTTATATTCGACCCTCGTTGAAAATCAGTTCCCGACTTTATATTCAGTTGTTCTCGGCTGCAAACTCAAACAAAATTAAAAAAGAGAAGTAATTTGGAGTTCTCAAGATGCTAAAAATGTCAACAAACATTTTCAGTTTAACTTTGATGGCAGTATCTACTTAGGAAATACGGCAATGTGTGCCAACGGATATATTACTCAAAAACTTGAAATTACGTCAACTGATGTGCCAGTTTAGAGTCAGCTAAGTTTTGGAGGACAGCCGGCGGGGGAGATCCTGTCCCATATATCTGAGGCGGGTGTGGCGAGAAGCTGCATCCTCAGGGACGCCTTACGGGGGTAACTTCTTGCGTCGCACCAAAGTTTATCGCGTAGCTCATTAGAGCAGCTAAGTGCGAGATTCATCCAAATGAGGACTGCACTCCTGTTTCTCAACTCTCTGAATAGTCTACAATACCCTGTTAGAAGAGTTTGTATTGATGTGTTTCCTCAGAAATGAAGGTAATTATGTTGAAGGGGCAAATATAACAAACTCCGAAGACTTAATGAAACGACAACCTGAAAGTGGAGATACCATGTCGTTGTAGCAGGGTTGTCAATTGCTGCTTCGAGGTCAACGAGAAACCATACAACGTCCTACTTTGATTGAGCATCGTTTTAATAACTCTACGCAATTTCTCATCCGTGAACAACGGCAGGGTGCTTCTGGTTTCCAGTATTATTAACAAAAGAAATTATAATTGAAAATAACGATGGAAATATTTCACGGCAAAGGATTTTAAAAGAGTTTACGCACTGCTGGGTACAACGTTTACGAAAAGGGCTACACTGATTTAAAACTAAGCATACCTAGCTACCTGGAGGGATGTAATAAAGACGTATTACTCTCCCTCATCCTCTAATATATTCACTGACGCATTAACTATCCTGTCGTTGGAATCAGTGACGTATGAACCAATTCTACATAATTTCAAGGCAATCAGTACACATACATGTGATATACAGCCACTAATTGCTCCCCAAGTACAGAAATAGTCTGCTGGTGACGGTTAAATTGCAAAGGCAAGCATTTTATCGCATATACTCGTGTATGCAATGATAGGGAGGCCGTACAACTCCACTAAACATAACTTATCGCCAATTGAAAAAGCGTGTGCTTTATTCAGAAATGCGGATTATATCTTTTATTATTATTATAAAACGCAGGTTGGTATATTATTTTGAGATTTTAGTTTTTAAAAATTAAACCAAATCAGCTAAGTGTAAACCAACTCCGCATGTTTTATTTAAAGATCCGTTGGGATTACATAGCTTATAATATTCAAACAATTTCAATAATATATTACGACATGTTAATACAAATTATTTATTTGAATACCCTTTCAATTTTATATAAACTCCAGTAAGTTAAATCATTCTTAATAAATATTGTTTCAAATTAATATTGTAATAATATGTATACAGAAGAATACCTACGTAACATGTTATGAGCTTTCACACCTTTCAAAATGCATTTTATTAATTTTTATTACGTATATTGCAGGGCGTGAAGAAAACAGCAGAGAATTTTTCAGCACTCTGTGCGTTAAGCGAACGGTAATGTTAATGTTAACGTCTTTGCTAAGCAAAACAATATGCTGCGCAGTGTTCAAAAGCTCTCTACTAATATTACAATACAGCTACTAACTGTGTATCTGTCGTAGTCTGATGGTGAAATATGTCATTTCGTGAAAAGCCTAGGCATTACATGAACTGCCGACGTATGATGAAAATTCATGTTATTTTATACATTCTTCCTTAAAGTATTTTCATAAAATATTGTACCTACATTAGTATATTTTTTCGTTAATAATTAACAAAAATGAAATGACCAGTGTTTCATTCACAGTTTTAGTTTTAATATCTTTTCATGTGTAATAACAGGAATGTAACAAGAATTTGCATGATACGCCGGCAGTTTATGTAATGCCTAGGCTTTTCACGAAATGACGTATTTTACCATCAGACTAGACTAGGACATGTCTATTGTTTAAAGCACTCAATATTAAGAAGCTTGTCAGAATGCTAAAGAAAAAAATTGAACCGTAGAAATCGAGAAAGAAACGTTTGTTACACAAAAATGAAAATGCATTCATAAGTCATAATCATTATTAGTATATCGATCCTTTTACTATCAATATTTTGATTGTGTTTGATTTTTCCCAATAATTATTTCCAAATCATCCACAGTTTTCATTGTTGCTGCTTGGATTAATAATACTGAATTTTAGATAGAACTTTAGATAGAAGGCACTGTTACGTAAACAGACTTGGTAACAGTTAGCACTATCATATATGGACTTTGAATTCTCTTTAAAATTGTTGAAATTTAGAAATCTCCCATAAAATATTCTAATACTTTTGGTGTAAAACTATAATAAAAGTATACATTTTTCATTCTTAAAATATGGGAGAAAAAGAGTTAGGTGGTATTATAAGAACGTGATGGGTGATACAAAAGTAGGGAGTTTACTGTTATAACATTTTTAATTAGTTACAAGTTACAACAGTCTGATTGATACCTATAATAGTTGCATTTACTTTTCAACATTTAATTGCATATCATAACAACTAAATTCTAAATTGTGAACTCGATAACGCCAAAACGTTAACTAACATGAATATACTGGTAAACTTTTATTATAAATAGTGCAGAAGTTATAATGTACATATAAATATTTATATACCTAACATTAATATTTTTTATATGCAACAGTCCAATGTGACTTGGGAACCGTATCAAATCCGAAGTGATATAGTGACAGTCCATTTCCTTCCATACTAAGGAATATCTAGGAGTCTGCATAGAATGATCATAAAATGGGGGAAACTCGGGGACACTTTACTGCTGTGGCAGCCTTGAGCTAAGCTCTACTCGGCTGTAAATCCGCCCGCAGCTGCGAACCGCAAGTTCCAAGCTGCAGTTCTCCACCTGCGGATGTCACAACTCTCAACTGTCACTGAACTGAACACACATTAAAATATGTTTTCTTGTTTTCCAAATATGCAAAAATAATATTGTAGGCATCATATTAATCCGCAAGATACATTATTAGCTGAACCGTTCTTGCGGAGTTTCCACCAATTAAATTTAATTATTTTGTGTAAATTATTGTTTGGATTTTACATAAACTAATTTATGCTTTAAACTTTTAGAATAATTATATTCGAATAATTAAAGTACTATATAAATACACACCCCAGGAAAAGCTATGATAGCAATAAAGTATTCAACTTTTCAGCAGCTCCAACTTTAAGTTAGTACGCGTAACATCTTTCCGCTTCGCCAATACAATTAATATACTTATGTATAACTTTTATCGTCCTAAAGATAATTACTTGGACGCATTTAGCGTTTCCATATGTAGGTTAGAATATATTCTTAAGATATTTCAGCCAAAAAATTTCCCTCCAAAATTAAGAAAATCCTTTTACTTATCTATAAAAATATTTTCCATGAAAATATGTGATATTGTATTTCTGAAAGTGCTTTTCTGTGTACTGAATTAAACTTTTTTTACGTATCTTTCTTTAATATCGTTCTGAAAGATTCGCTTTTATAGTCGAAAACCTAACGGAAATAACACATTTTTGTGTTAAATAATAATACGCAATATCGTTATAAACCAGCGGTTTGTTCATTATAGTTTATACGAGACCCGGATTATAAAAGCTTTGAAACCCCTGATTTCGGTGATTTACGTACGGTTATGATCTACGTATGCGCATGCACGCGTTTTACACCAAAGTAAAACAAGTTTACAGCCTGTGGTAAAGGGGAGAGTTGGTGTAATAATTAAATGCTCTGCAATTGAACTAAAAAAACTTTAAATGGGGCTTTTAAAACTACACATAGTTACGTAGGTATTGCAGATTCACGAACATGGAAAACAAATTACTTCTATCTTCTATAATACGCTTCTCTTAAAGACTAAGATCTAAAGAATTATAGGTAGCCTAACAATAACGCTGCAATTTAAATAGGTTCTAATGAACCAGTTGGTTTGTTTGTAGAGTAATACCAGAATAAAATCATGCTGAAGAAAATACTGCTGGTTTATTTCACTATTTCATTTAAACTAAAGTAAACATATTAAACTAAAGTAATTGCTGAAAACAAAGGTTCTGCCCAGTAAAAATCAACATCATGTAAGGATGTAAGGTATCTATCTGATGAACCTTCCCGTAGAAGGAGAAAACGGCTCCACTACCCCACTTATGTGCATATAAATATATGCATGTCATTGCGCTTCTAACGCAAAAACTAGTGAACCGATTTTGATGAAATTTGAAATGAAGGGGGGGTATATCGAAAATTCATCGAGGAAATAAGCTTTTCAAAAAAATACGAAACGGGAAGCGCAAGTTAGACTTGTTTTTTGGTAGCATTTTTTTCAGAAGCGGAATTTGAAAAATCTGACTAGGGAATATGAAAGCAGACCATAATTCAAGGGAAACAGTTTTTTGCTGGACTCTCTAACTTCAAAATGGCGACCGCTATGATTTTTTCAAAATTTCGACTTTAACGCCCCATAACTCAAAAACCAGTTAGCTGATCAGGTTCCGCAACAACTTGTTTGAAAGCCCTTTGGCAGTACTACACCAGGAAAAATTATTTCGTAAATTCAAAAACGGTCGCAACGACCCTCTTCCAAAAATTTTGAAATTTTTGAAAAATTATTACAAAAAAACTGGCCACACGATTTTTTTTAAATTTTCTACACTTATGCAGCTTGGTATTAGCTATATTTTTGTTTTTTGGTGAATGCCAGAATTTCACTGTGGCGCCCTCTACGAGGATTTGAAAATCGGAAATTGGTGCTCCTATAGCTCCTTTATTAGTCAAAATATGAAAGAAGTTTAAAAATAAAAGTTATTTAGTATATAATTCTGCATTTTTCTAAATGTATATCACGTATACAGGGCGTTTGCTTTCCACAGTACAATAAGCAACTTTGTTATTTTAAATGAAACACCCTAATATATTATTATATAATCGAATGTAAAAATTTAATTTTCTATCACATAGTATAAGGTGTTCATATAGCTAAAATGTACGGTTGATGAGGATTTCGTGAATTTTAAACCGCGTTGTGTAAATTTTGAAGATTTAGGCTAGACCCTGACAGAAACGAATCGTCGGTTGGTAGCGATTATCTGGTTTCGCCGCCTGCATTTTCAAGCCAGATTTCTATCAGAATCCTGGTTCTTCTGTACATATCGAACCCGTATAGTCTCGTTTTTCTCGCTAGGCACTCAAGTGATTTCCAATGCTGCCTCGCGAACTACTGTTGAATACCAAAAACGAAATGTTTATTTTTACTATGGGAAAGTTCAGGGGAGGTGGGCGCCTCCACCATTTTCCATTGTCTTCCAATTTAAACAGGCATTTAAAGGAACTAACCTAACTGCACCTTCTAAATATTTATAAGGTGCAGTAAAGGAATTGCCAACGTTTGGTTCGCATTTGCACGAGGTTTCTTCAAATTCCAATGCAATAACGGCCCTGAAGATGCTTTGGATTTTGAATGGGGCTGTCCACGTTTCGGTAGGATCACAGTTTATGGTTTAGAATGATGTAGGCTCCCTGATAGGTCATTAGCTACCAAATTAGTAAAATTTATTATTATTAAATAAAAGTACTTCATGAAAGTATGTCAATTATATCTGGCACGACCTTTATATAGAATAAAAGAGAAAACAAGTTTATTTTAATCATTTAGCAATGGACCAAGTCTCCAATATACAAGTTTGTCTTTCAAACTCCGTCAGAAATACATATCCAACGGATTCAGATCCAGTGATGTAGGTATAGGTGGCTATGGTAAGGGTCTTCTCACGGAAAAGTATTGCCAAACACCATCAAGTTAGAATTAAAATTTAATTCAAGTGGTAATGGAACTTCATCGAGCAATGGCAGTTGTAAATTTTCATTTAAAAATCGAAATTACAAGGCTGAATTGAATTAAGTTCGTTAGGTAGAATGTGTGGACCAATTTATTATTATTTAATAACCCAGCCCAAATGTTTATTGACCACTGCCTTTGATAGAATCTGTTGCATATTAAATGAAGGTTTTTCCCCCATCTCCACATTCATGTAGGAGAAAATATGTGCATTCATCACTCTACAAAATATTTTCACTACTAAAATATATTGATTTGTTTTTCATTGAAAAAGTATTGAGGCGATGCAAACCTCAAATTAAGTATTACCTACCTATTTATTTTTTAAGAAAAAATTCGAACGGAAAAGAAAATTTTATTGTAAACAATTGTTTTTGCTTTTATACGCCCACATTACAAACTGGCAATTCATAAGAGCAGGCGAGATATCGCGTGGGCCTGTGGGGTACAGCTCAGCACAGTAGGTAAGCTTTCAATAGTGCCCATGTCATTGACGGAGCTTTAATGTGGGTGTGAAAAAGCAATATCAATATAAGCAGTATGTATTTGTGTTTATGTTGATGCTATTTACTGTTTCGAAAACAAGGTTTAAAAATTTTAACTTCTTACGAAATATTTACAGGATTGGCGTGTGGGCGTTCGTAACGGTAAGTGAAGAATGCGAGATTGTATTAAACAATATTTATTGGTGAATTTGTGGTACTCGAGAAGCCAATTATTATAATTACACAGAAGGTTTCTGATTGATGATATTATGATACTAGTACTACTAGTTGGGGATGATGTGAGTGACCGAAACCTTTGAGTACTAAAGTTAGGGTAGAAATGGAATAGCCGCGCGTTTGATATTGAATAATCAGTAACCAGAACAATTTGGTAATAACTCAATCTGGACGTTCTGCAATGACAATTCTTACAATCAAATAAATTAGTATTTTTTTCCAGAATTTAGCACCAGACACATGAGAGTAGGTATTAAACCTTCGACGACGAACAAACAAAACATAGGGTAATTAGTCAAGCGCTGTCAACCCTCATCACGTCCGGCTTACTCATAGTACATTCGTATTATATGCAAGCTTCTGTTATTAATTGAATGTTGTGAGAAATGACATCGTCACCGCGAATGCGTAAATTGTCAAATTAATCACCTCTACATGAATTTGTCATTAAGTTAAGTAAGGGTTGAAATAAAAAGATCAATATTTGCAATTAGATTTTACTGGGGGAGCTTAAAAAATGAAATTAATTTGAATATGAAATGTAATAACATCAAACGTTTGTAGGGTAAACGTAAACAGCATAGCGCTATCCGAGTTTGCACAGCGACAAGAAAAGAAATGATTCCCCCGAGAAGTGATATGTGGAACATCCGTCCTCGAAGCTCCCATCGGGGAAGGCGACGATTTGTAGCACTAACTCAGCTGCAGGAGACGACACATTCACTCAACGCGATACAAATGCGCACAACCCCACTAGAGTCACATTATAACACGAACTTTAGCTCCAAATTTATGGAGCCATTTGTAAAAAGGACTGTATTTATACACAGGAGTAAAGTAAAACAAACCTTTCTGTCATGCGAGCTGTAATCGTTGCGTGCGCTTGGCGTGAAGATGGATGTCTTACAGGTTTATTTCGGATACTGTCCCAGAGGTATTTGCAGAATTCAATTCGCAGTTACGAGACAAGGACGACAACGACTATCCGCTACCTACGCTCAGGGATGATCGTAATACCCTCGTAATCTCACAGGACTTTCGCATCAGCTGTATGTCCCACTAAACGTTCGTAGGCAATAGGCAATACAATTTTCCAATGAAAGACTATTTCGAGCTACTATATTACAAGATTTTAGATAGTAAATAGATACTTTGTCTAAGAATTACATTTGCAATGCAATATTCTACGCTAAGGTACTTAGAAATGGTAAAAACAAACCTGTAAAATTAAGCAAATATATTAAACATCAAAAAATTCAAATCAAATGGCACAATTTCTAATGACACGAATATAGACATAGTAGACCTCTTGCGAATTTTTATGCTTTATTAATATCACCAAAGAAGCTTTTGGGAAAAGTTCTTAAGATGAAGGATGGATGAACTTGCAGGTATACTTAAAAGCCACAAAAGCGTGTCTTTAATATGGCTTCCGTTACTCTGAACTATCTGAAGATATCAGTGTATTTACTAGTTATAATTTCACTGGAATATTCATTTATCTTCCCAGTGTTATACAATCACAGTCTACTATACAGCGTGTTTCCTAAGTACGTGTAGAAAATGCAGAAGGTGATTCCTGGGCGAAAATTAAGGCTACTTTTTCGTAGAAACTTGTATCCTAATATGCTTCCCTGAAGAGTTACCTCTCTTCAAAAATGGAGTAAAAATTTGGTTTTTAATTTTTATCTCAAATTTGGACCAAGATAGGAAAACACAAATAAGTGGACGTGTTCTACTAACAAGAAGGCTGTTTATGGATATTTTCTTTATCCACCTTTATTGTTAGAAGGGGATGAAACTTACAACCCCTGTTCATTTTTTTAGAACTTTTTAATGCACCGGAATTTTTAATATAAAAATACGCATGAGAAAGCCTAATTTATTTAGAAAATTATTTGTCTCTTTTATTTTTATCGTGAGACTAATAGTTTTCGAGTAAAAAATTTAAATCAATTGTAATGTGCGGTTAGACTTTTTTCTTTTAGAAATTTAGAACAACTTCTCACAAAAATGAGCCGCACATTATAATTGATTTTAATTTTTTACTCGAAAACTATTAGTCTCACGGTAAAAATAAATGAGACAAATATAATTTTCTAAATGAATTAGGCTTTCTCATGAGCATTTTATAAATTAAAAATTCCGGTGCATTAGAAAGTTCTAAAAAAGAATCAACAGGGGTTGTAAGTTTCATCCCCTTCTAACAATACAGGTGGATAAAGAAAATATTCATAAAGAACCTTCTTGTTAGTAGAACACGTCCACTTATTTGTATTTTTCTATCTTTGTCCAAATTTGAGATAAAAATTAAAAACCAAATTTTTACTCGATTTTTGAAGAGGCGTAGCTCTTCAGGGAAGCATATTAGGATACAAGTTTATACGAAAAAGTAGCCTTAATTTTCGTCCAGAAATCACCTCCTGTATTTTCTACACGTAGGTACTTACGTATGTAACGCCTCTGACGCAAAAACCACTGGACCGATTTTGATGAAATTTTAAATGAAGGGGTACCTATATCGAAAATTCATCGACAAAATAAGCTTTTCAAAAAAATCCGAAACCGGAAGCGGAAGTTAGATATGTTTTTTTGGTAGCATTGTTTTCAGAAGCGGAATTTTGAAAATCTGAGTAGGGGATATGAAAGAAGACCATAATTGAAGGGATACAGTTTTTTGCCGGACTCTCTAACTTCAAACTGGCGGCCGCTATGAATATTTCAAAATTTCAACTTTAACGCCCCTATAGCGCCCCTATAGCGCCTTTATTAGTCAAAATATGAAAGAAGTATAAATATAAAAGTTATACAGTATATTATAATTCTGCATTTTCCTAAATGTATATCATGTATACAGGGCGTTTGCTTTCCACAGTACAATAAGCAACTTTGTTATTTTAAATGAAACGTGTCCTATACAGGGTGGAATGCGAAATTGGAAACACCTATTTTCTCGGAAGTTATTATAGATACCGAAAAATTGTTTAAATAAAGTTTTTAGTACTTTGAAGAAGCTAACTAAATCTGTATAAATTTGGTAAAAAAAAGTTTAATTTTCGTAGATATTGCCATATTTGTACTTTTTTTAAATGGAATACCCTGTATATTATTACACTAATTAAGAGAAAATAATTTTTGCTTAAAAAAAGTTTAAGGGTTCTTACCTTCTAAACTTGATAGTTTTTGCGATATTAATGAAAATATTTAAATGTTTCTTCTCAAAATAAAGTGTGCGTTGAAAACAAAATTACTATTAAAAATAATGTACAAAATAAACAATTATTTTATTATCATAGTTGTAGCTCATAGATAAATACAAAAGAAATGTTATCGAACTACAAAAAATATTCAAAATTTTTCGGGTTAATATTGCAATATGCCAATACAGCAACTTCTAAATTTTCATTTATCTCACGGGTTTCGTAATTCCTTAATACTGAGCCAGTCCTACGCAGCTTTCTTGCTAATTTGAATAAATACGAATGGTTTGGATAAAATACAATATAAAATAACTCAACTGTCAACAAATTTTGTTTTCAACGCACACTTTATTTTGAGAAGACACATTTAAATATTTTCATTAATATCGCAAAAACTATCAAGTTTAGAAGGTAAGAACCCTTAAACTTTTTTAAAGCGAAAATTATTTTCTCTTAATTAGTGTAATAATATACAGGGTATTCCATTTAAAAAAAGTATAAATATGGCAATATCTACGAAAATTAAACTTTTTTTTTACCAAATTTATACAGATTTAGTTAGCTTCTTAAAAGTACTAAAAACTTTATTTAAAGAAGTTTTCGCTATCTATAATAACTTCCGAGAAAAAAGGTGTTTCCTATTTCGCATTCCACCCTGTATATTATTATATAATTGAATGCAAAATTTAATTGTCTATCACATAGTATAAGGTGTTCATATGGCTAAAATGTACGGATAATGAGAAATTCGTGAATTTTGAATATTTTGGTTGGACTCTGACGGAAACGGATCGTCGGTCGGTCGGCAGCGATCGTCCGGCTTCGCCAGTTGTTATTTCTAGTCGGTACCCTACTACAGAGTACAGATAGATGCGTATTTTGGTGTCTTTCTTTTGTTCATATCGAACCCGAAGACCCGAAGTCTCGTTTTTCTCGCTAGGCATTCAAATGATTTCCAATGCTCTCTCGCGAACTACTGTTGGAATACCAAAAACGAAATGTTTATTTTTAGTATGGGAAAGTCCAGGGGAGGTTTGCACCTCCACTTTTTAGTTTTACTATTTAGTATACGTGTTATATATGAATTTCAACTCAATTTTTGCAGACGACGATCATCTCTACAAAGTTTTGTAACAAAATCTATGTTACTGTATTGCAATACAAATTATAGTTCAGTTTTTGTAATCGCTGCATTAGCGGTCAGTAGCTTATCGACTGTTAAGAACGGTTACCGCCATTAAAACGTTTTTGTAACGCACATTTGTCATATAAATAAGTAAATGGATTAACGTTTTGCCACAAACTTCCAGTTGGATAAATCTCCGACTTTTTTTTGGTTTTACACATCAATAAATATATTAAAACTCTTTAAATAAATACAAGAAATATATGTTCAAGAACCAGATAAGGTTTAATTAGATTTTATTCTCTTCAGCTTCAAGATATAACAAGAAATTTCCGACAACACAAGAAATTTACTGGCTCGTATCCAGTGAAGTTATACAGTATTATCTATCATCGCCAAATATAGGGAGTGGGAAATACGATAAAACTTATAGCCGTTTATTTGATAAAATATAACCAAGCAGTTTTTAAAAAATAATTTAATTAGAATTACTGCACTAGTTTGAATAAATAAATTGTTTTCAAATGATGAAATCAAATTTTTCGCAGGACAATCAAAGTGCAAGATTTACCAACTAACCTCTTCAAAGGATGGAACCTGTATGGTTGAAGCCGGTTGAAGCCATCACAACTAATGAATGGAAACAACATCGATTTAAATAATGGTTAAGAATTGAATGAATTTCTTATTCATGGAGAACTGATAAATAATATCTCGTGTTTAAATTTTTGTATAGCAAAATTTACAGTTTGTCTTGTTTCTTTCAGTGATTTAGTTTTTCAGATTAATTATCAGTACGCGGTGCTTTACACCAGCAGGTAAAAAATGAAAATTCGTATTCGGGGTTAGATTGTAAGAAAAAAAAATGAAATAATTGTTTTTCAGAAACGGTGAGGTTTCGGATTGTATCTACATGGTACTGAATTTAAAATCACCTTGTACACCGTAGGTACCTGCACACGAATAATCTCATACGATAAACAAATAATTTAAAGTTATGAAAATAATTAGGTACCCAATTTAAAACGTATATTTTTAACAGTATTTGAAAATTTCTAAACGTCTGCTCCAACGCGTGAGAATTTAATGTCTGAATAAATTTTACATAAAATAGGTTCAAAATATGAATGGAAGTCGAAAACTTCAACACTGACAAATATCCAAAATAATCGGTAATCGATTGGAAACATTTTAGGATACCTAGATAGAATTTTTTTTAATACTGCTAGGCCACGTAATTCTCTCGCAATATCTTCAAAAGAGGGTTTTTCTCCTCTTCTTCTAAACATCCCTAAGATATTTATGTTAACAGCTTCCAAAATGCGTCTTATTTAATATTTAATGTTTCAATACGAATTCCTACAGGACTAACATTTCTGTTCCGTTTCTATATTTTAAAGCCTACTTATTCGTCCATAATTCTTTCAGCTATGGCAGTAGAGGTTTTAGATTTATCCGTTTCGTAATTCTACATTTTTGTAATCTATTATTTAATTTTATCATTAAAAATCAAATTTTGCGTCTTGTTATAGTTGTTATTATTTACTGTAGATATAAAAGCCTTTTGCTTTGATATTGACAAACTTCACAAAAATTTAATTAACGTTCTAATTTTAAAGTTCAATTTGATTTAAATGTACACTCTTGGAAATGGAAACTTATACAAACTGCTAGAAAATATAAAGTAATTTATGTTTTAGAAAAGTATATTTTCTTGTTTATATCAACCAAACTCAATTTCTGTAAAATGTAAAATATTGAAACTTACTAGTATAGGGAAAATTCGAACTGCTAGCACATTCAATTTCATAGGAATGCCTCTTAAAAAAGTGCTACTTGCGTTCAATATTTTGCTAGAAAGAGGAATTATTTAATATTACAATAAACATGATAGAAAAACCGAAGTCTTCATTATTTTAATTACTGTAAGCGTTTCAGGTGTAGTTTGAAGTGTGTACCTATAATGAAAATTACTAAAACTATATAGGTACCTATATTTTATTTCAGCTCCCGAATGATGGCTTATAAAGTGGAATTTAAAAATTAGTTACTAAAGGAAATAATAAATTTAGTAATTATGTGTAAATTGCATAAAGCTTTAAAACATTAATTTATAAAAGTTCCTCGACAGTTTTAGAAGAGCTTTTATGCCGCCAAATTGTTCACTTTTCAAATAATCCTTTTAGCAAAAATTGTCAATTATCTCATTCAAGTGTTTAATAAAGCAAGGACAGAAAAATGCAGAGTGAATGGAAAGAAAAAGTGGATTGGCATAATGAACAGCGCTACATATTTATGTACACCATTACTGTATATAACCTTTAGTTTGAAGAAAATTTTGTTAAAAATTAAATCTTGCTGAAATAGTGTATTAAGACGAAAATCCTGTAATCCCTATTTAAGTTACTACCTATGACACAGCTTGTATTTACTGTCATAATTACATTACAGGAAATTTCATTATTGAAGTTATTGTTCATTCGAGTGAAAACGAATGCTTTGGCTTTATCCAGTGTTATTCATGATTAATATTTGATAGCATTTTGAGTTAACTGAAGAGCTAAAATAACTTTGCTGAATGGTGTAAGGTTTGCAGTTGGGCCGACCTGATAGAATTCAAAACTCGAAGCGAGTCCGGGCACGTGTTTTGCATTAATCCGGCAGCTTAGCACATGTAGCGATCTCATGTGATAACCTGGAGTTATTTCCATTGTGTCGTGACCTGAAATAGCTCAGGCCCGGGTAAACATGGCGGAGGGTTATTACCAGAGATAAGTACCCGCATGAAAAATGCACCCACTGCCTTACAACGCTCTTTAAACGAGCATCCGCCCACAGATATATCAAATAAACCGTTACGGTTCAGAAAATACTCACTATTCATTTATTACGCAAAACACGATCACAACCAGTTTTCATTTGCTAAATTTTCTTTAAACAATAAAGACATATAATGAATACTGCACTGTATGTATCTAAAAGTCAGCAACAAATAGGTATTATTTTTACAAAATAAGCTCGATTACGAAACTACCTTAAGCCATTACACCCTCGTTGAAGAAGTATAAAAACTAGAATTTAATTAAAATAATCATTAAGACGAAGACAAATTTTCCTGATTAATAAATTTCTTTAAACAATATTAGACGATCAGAATCTGCTTTCAAACGGGTTTAATTCATATTTTTAACACTCTTTTATGTGTTAACTACATTAAGCTTTTAACTTATCTATTTATATTGTTTACTGAATAAAGTTTACTAATAAAATTAGTTAAATTACGTTTATGCAAAGCGCCTTGCTCCTACAAAGTACAAAACCAATTACGATAATGTAAAAGTGCTGTTGAATTTTGTATTCATCCCAATCTGCATTGTGTAGGTATACCTACCATTTTCAATCAAAATAAAAGAAATGTACATAATGGGTGTTCATTACTTTTACCTACCTTGCCGTCTGGACTGCATACTTTTATTCCCGCAAGCGAGATAACGAGAAGAACAGCCTTCTTTTTTATGGTACCCTGAAAAAATAGAAACGTTATAGAGACTAATAATAAATAATATGTATAATAAATTATTTCAAAACAACAGCATGTATTATTTTTATTACGTTTCTATATTACGTAACGTTCTATTTTTTTCAAGTGTGCCAGGAACAAGGGAATAGCTTATAAGTTGATTAAGAAAGAATAGTTAAAACTAGTTATGTCACTGAAAATATAGTGTCGCCTGTCGCGTCTCATATAAAAAGAATATTCTTCCATGACAACTTGTCCTGTAATGTCAAAAACCAAACCGCTCTCCAAATCTCTAAATTCAAGTCGTTATTTCTAAATTTCCAGACTAGAAATTGTATATGTAGATTTGATTGTATAGTACACTAGCGACTAGCAGATAGCAGAAAATTTGAGAACCATAATTTGGTGCGCCCATAAAACCCTTGTTAGTAGGTATACCTACTGTGATTATTTCTTTGAGTTTGAGGTGTGGATGTGTGCGTGTGATATTTATAAAAGTCAATGATTTCGGTTTCCTCCAGAGGTCTCGGTGTAAATCAGTAAATCTGGTGTAGCAATTCATTTTTAACTTTCACGGAATTTTCATTAATTTATGTTGCGGAAATTCCTAAATTCACGAAATGGAGTAAGAATTAATTGTATATGTAATCTAGCAAATAACGTACTATAACTCTAGACGAACAAATGTGACAAGCAGGAAACATATTACATTCATCAAAATAGAACAAATCATTCTCTTACAATCGGTAGTTCAGACCAAGTTAGTAAACGTAAATGGTTTTTGTTGATGTATGGTGATGCAAGAGCTTGTCGCACATGTCTGGTGGAGGAGATAAACGCAACATACCGCGAGTGGTTCGTAATGTGTCCGCTTGAATCGTTGCTCTTGCGTGATTTATTAATGCCAGTGCCGCTAAGCCAAGAATACGTACGTTAACACTAATTGAACGGGAAATCGGCGACAAGAATTACTAGTAAACTTTAAAAGTCCGCAGTTTAAATTATGTATCTTCTCTGATTAGAAAGTACAGTTTTTCTATAGTAGGTAAATAAAGTAAAAATTTGATTATCAAAACACAAAAACCATAGACTGCAATAGTAAATATTATGCAATATTCAAATTTATAATAGCAGGTACAATTACTCTAATAATGTCTTGAAGTTTTTAATAATAGATATTATTCTAGTTTAATTGTGAAATGGGTTTAGAGGAGTTCGAACTAGTAATTGGTAACACCAAAATACCTTCTTCGCCGACCTTGATTCGAAAGTTATTGATTGCAATGACAACCAAATCTATAAATTATAACTATTTCATGGCCCAAGGGAATGTTTAGACAGCACACCATAAATTGATACAGGTACTCGCAGGTATTGTCATCATGACTGAGTGATTTAAACTATCCATTGCTTGAGCAAATTCCATTTGATATCAAAATGATGCAAGTGATGTCACAGACCACACTAACTTTTCTGGAATTTTAAGATGAATATTTAGGATTTTAGAAGATTGTGTCTACTTTGAAAACGGTTCAGTTAGCTTAAAGATAGAAGTATAGTTCGATATACTACCCACTTTCAAGGGGATTATGAGTTAGTGATATTCTTAGATGTCGCGTAAATGCCAGTTTCTACGTAATGTTTCACTCAGTCTACTACAATTTTACGTAAATATACTCGGCTATCTCTTTTTTCTGTAGTGTCAAACCTCAAACTAACCGTCTTCTGGAATAAGGCGCTTTGTGAAAAGTCTAGCCAAATTATATACAGAGTGATTCTAAACGGTGTAGCATAATTTTTATAGGAAATTTTACATGTCAAAATATGACGATTTAACTTAACATGCCTTATATAATTGCTGCGGAGTACAGTCCCGGCGAAAAGACTGAGAAGGTTTGGTGTTCCCTTTCTGGAAACACAAGATCTCCAGGTCATCCCCCAAGGACATCCTGGACTTCATCAAAAACACAGGGCTACTTGAAGGAGAATAATTCTACATGGGGCACAATAGGTCAATTCTGGCCCCGGTGCAATGGGCTTAATTACCATACCCAAGGAAAACAAATCACCCCCAACACCTCAAAACAACCTTTCCGGTGAATAGGAGCCAACGCCCTGAGGATTTTTCCAAACGTTTCCAAAGCACACTACATATTGTGCTACGAAAAGGATATTTGCATTTTTAAGTAGCATCAATCATTTATTCTGATTATTTCAAAAACTATAAATTTTAGCGCAGAAAACCACGTTAGAAGAAAGATTCGCTATTAAATTCTCTCAAACAGAATAAAATTACTTTTACAATAGAACAACAGTGACGGACGTTCTGGGGTTGGTAACCACCCCCACCATCTGTAAATAGCAGTAAATAACCATCCTTATAATTACACTTTGTATACAATATCTCATCACCGTTGTGCAAACGGTTCAAACTTTATGGCAAAATATCGGGGAAAAATGAAGACTTTGAGGGACTGTATCTCCGTAGCAGTTCACTTTTGTATAAGGCGTGTTAAGTTAAATCGTTTTACTTTGACATGTAAAATCTCCCGTAAAAATTATGATGCTACACCGTTAGGCTGAGGTTACATTAAATGCGTATGCGTGCGATTTTTTAGTCGTACGCGCACGCACGGCTTTTTGTCGTTCAACTTCTGGGGCTGTATTCTCGAAATCACTCGACACTTTCTCGCATACGACAAAAAAAATTGAACCAATCCGATTGCTATTTTCCTGACAATTGAGCATATGTCATGCCACAAAAAATAGTTTGATTGGTTCATTTTTTTTTGTCGTGTGCGAGAAAATGTCGAGTGATTTCGAGAATACAGCCCCTGGTTACATTGTTTCCGTTCATCGTAGGACGACGCGACAGCCGCAGTTGTGGACAGTGCAATTATGATGAACCAAGAAATATTAAATGTATATTTATTCGAGAATAATGTCTTAAAATACATGATTCTAGACCAAAAAAGACAATATTGTGATACTCTTTACATTTTTGGTCCCACAAGGGTCTTTTTGATTCAATACACAAAATAAGTTTTTTGCGCTACTGTGCTCTATTTCATTGTTTACCGCTGCTGTTTCCAAGACAGTAAGTTATGTTTACTAGTTGCTAAGGATAAAGTCGTCGGTAAAATACTTTGGGGTTCTAGAACGGTAAGTAAATTTACTCAAAACGAACGTGCCATGTAATTTGATAAATTAATGTCAGTCACAAATGTCAGTTTAGTTAAATAAAATGAATGCAATTTCCAATGTTAGTTAAAACAAATCCTGGAGCTTTTAATTTCTCATTTCTTGTAACAAAGTACGCCAGCAAAGATTTTTCATCAATATTTGTACTTTTCTTGGTACACCAATTTTTAAAATGATTGTAGGTACCTTCGTAGCGTCTCTCTAGACTTATCAGGAATGAGAACCGAACACCCCACATTCCAAGCTTCTTCTATTTCGTTTTCGGAATCATTTTCATTAATTTTTAGCACGGAACTCCAAATAATTTTCACAAAAAACTGCAATGGCGGTAACTGTTTACAGATTGCTATAGAAACGTAATATATCAATCGACAATACGGCAACGTGATGCGGAGACTGACAATTATCGCATTTGAATCTGTATTAATTATTAATTTATTAAAAATTCTTTTTACCGGATTCAGTAGCGCAAAAAACGTCATAAGCATCACGAACGTTAAGGACTACCGATCTCAGAAAATAATTGGAGTCGTCGCTGCGCTCCTCCTCCAAACTATTGTCTTCGATCGGTAAAATGTCCTTACCGTTCTTAATACTTAATATACTATTTCAACATCCATTTTTGTTAAAATATTTAATAATCAGCTTGAAATATCTGTTTACTTTTGTTTTTCAGTACCTAATATCGCACGTTTAGCGCGGTAAAAACAAACCAGTTTGTTTCGAGTTGATACACGTACGTTCACGTGCGCGCGCGTCACTCTCAATCGCGTACAATGTAACCATACATATTGAAATGAATAGGTTTGTTTTCGTTGCAGTGGTCGTACGTCCGCGTACGACTATAAAATCGCACGCATACGCATTTAATGTAACCTCAGCCTTAGAATGTATTATAGTGCTTTGTGCTTCCATTTCTAATCAAACGTATAAACGGCTATGGCGTTTCTCTGTTCATCTGTTGTAATCCTTAAAATATTTCATTTCACTAAAATTCGATTACAAACAAACATATATTTGATCAACAGCATAAAATTTGTGTAATTAAATTTTACTTTTGTAGTATCCTGTGAATACAGAACAGAAACTGGTTTTGCTTAACGATTATACATGTTAATCGCCAATTTGCGTAGCGAATAAGGCACCAGACACCTCTCAGTAAAATCTATAAGAATTTATAATAAGTAACTAAAGTAAAACGTATAATTTATGTATATTGAATTAAAATATTTGAAGGAAATATTTTTCTTTATACACACGATACGACGAACGAACACAATAATAATTATCTTCTGCGGAATTTGCAGATAATGTGTGAAATGTTTGATTCGAATACCTTATTACTTCTATTGAAATACCAATAGGTAGTAACTAACATAAAGTTAAACTTTGAGAAGTTCCGACTATTCAGACAATTTACCACTTTATAGAGTAATGTGCTTCGAATTATTTTACAGAATCGGGACGCAGTTTCTACTTAAAAGAAGTTTTATGGGTGTATAAGAAATAGAGAAATGAGAAGTTTCGTCTAAGCAGTATTCAAAACTTTTATAACATATGCTTAAATGAATAACGAACAAACTTCTGAAAACCTCTGAGGTCTGAAAAATTACTAATATATGTTTAAAAGCGTTTACATGTACCCAAAGTTTTGAAATTAGTTTTTCTTTATTATAATATTTAAATTTTATTTTCATATTTTTGACGCTTCTCTATATTATTTTAAGTCAAACTTTATTTATAAAACCTGACTTTGTTTATCAAACTACGATAAACTTTTTCAATTGTGTTATACGAACCAGACTGCCCCGAGTTTACTGAAATGTTGTTTTGTACAATTCAGAGTAATCCTTTAAACTTTAAAGAGATGCAGGCAGCACCAGCCAATTATTTTGAATTTAAAGCTAGTAAAACTCAATCTTTTCTAATAGTTTGTTTATGTAGGTACTACAAAAAGTTCTTCGTTCAGTAGGTATACATGAACTGTTGAAAATCAAACCGTTTCATAATAAAGATAGTATAAAGAATTAGGAATCGTTTCTAATGGCTTAACGTTAAATTGTGTGTTGTAGCTAATAGTGTTGGAAAATCAATTCTGCCATTATTTAAAGAATAAAAAGGTAATTATTTCGCGGTAATTATAGTGAGTTTGCCATGAGAATGTTTTTAATTATTTAATTTTTTTTGTTCTTGTCAATTTTAGAAAATCGCCGGATAAAATATTCAAATTGGTTTTCCAGGCTTGCGAGCTCGTATAGCGCATAATGGTCTTGCAAAAAGTTTTATTTGCTTTCCAGTTAATGTTTAACTCTTTACAGCTCTCCCATTTGAATGCGCATTAATTCGGAAAATGGGTATTTAAACGAACGTTTTACTCTAGAATGCACGTACTGCCCATAGATATTAGTTTACGAAGCTTTTAGCAAATAGAAAGTTGAAACGGTATGATAATAACATCGGTATAAGCAGCCACTGAAATAGGTACTGAAAAACTTATACAGTTAGTCCCAAAACCAAACCTAAAGTGTTGGTAGGAAATGCATAGAGGGTCTTTTGTCTAAAAGCACTGGACTTCGACGGCATTGAATAACGAGCAAGGGTGGTTTAATTAAATTTGTTGACAGGTCGACTATTCTAAATGAACATGATAGGTCCATTCCACCAGGATGATTTGGAAGTTGGTCTTACTAAGGCGCCACTTGTAAAGAGCTAATGTACCGATAAATCAGACCGGCGTCGCAGCGGTAAGTGTGAGTAACAAGAGTGAAAACCGTAAGGCCATGACTAAAACAGCAAGTCTGGCGGGTTAGATGTGAAATATTGAAACTTGGTTTCTTCCAGTTTGCCCTAAAACGTAATTCAGTTTGCGTCCAAATGCACGATTTTACAGCACATATTTGAATAATTAAAAATTGAGATAAAGAATTTCGTGTTAGACGGCGGATATTATTTAACAATAAAATAATGGCTAGGAAATAATGTCACAGTTAACACTTATTTGACTTGATGAATGAGTCCTATAAATAATTTTGATTAAATTGGTCACACATAAATTCATGGTTAAGCGGTCACGCGATGCTTGGAGAAACACTACAAGTGCATACATTCAGTATTTGAAATTTAAATTTATTTTTTATTGCCAACTTTAAATTTAAAGCGTTTAAGGTTTTTGAAGATTTTGGCACGCTATACTCATATTAAATTGTTACCTGTTGTAATGATAAGCATCAAACTAAATTACATTACATGACATATTTTTGTATTTTGAATTGTAGTATAATAATTATGTTTTGCAAACTTTTTCATGAATTGGCAATAATTCAGCAATATTCAAAACAGTTTGTTAAAATTATGACTTTTGAAAATTTCCAACTGAACAAACGTATAAAATAATTGTAATCTCAACAATACACAAAGTTACTATTGTGCTTATGGGAATATACTTGCTGCAACTAAAACAAGCAGATAACATATTATATTGTAAGACTTTTCAACAACAACTTGAAAAACGTAACTTCAATCTCGAAATTGCAAAATAATCCAGAGAAAAAGCTAAACTGGTGTACGAAGTTGCGTTAGGTTGATAAAGTTTGTCACAGGAAAAGCTTCAGTGTAACCATAGCGACCAGCGATACCTTGATTACCTTTATCGACTTCCATCATAAAAGAGACTTAAAATTAATATGGTAGATATTGTGAAAAGGTTTTATTTACGATACTTAAAAAGTCCTTTCACAAAGCATGGAAATTTTAATCTAAGATTTTATTAATTAAAAATCATGGGAGAAGAATATTCTATTAATTTTACTGAATAGGACAGTTAGGTGGTAAGTTTATTAATTGCTAGTAAGTTCATCATTACATTATATTCTATTCATGTTTTAATTACTTCTGCTAAAGCACAATACTAAGAAATGCGCCTCTCATATAAATATGACTGATTGATATCGTGTTCTGAATGTGTAGCTTCTAATGTTTCTACCAATGAACTTTAGTTAGATCCACATTATACAGGGTGAGTCTGGTAAGAAGAATCGGCTGTTTGGGTAGGCTATAATAGCCAATACTCTCTATATATAGGCACAGTTAAATCCTGGTCAAATCTTATTTACCTAAGCTTTTCCGCCGATGTAATGATATTTTTAGTTACTTCAATAAAATTATTTTTTTAAAAATCAATTCTTTTATTGATGATTGTTGTTTGCTATATTTTTTTCTTCATCTCTCTATTTAAAAAAATGATTACTGAAGCCGTTACTTAATAAAAATAAAAAAATTATATTATTAGTACACATGAGTGAAGTCTTGTCGTAATTCGTCAAGATATACAATTTCAACAATTTAAATTATATATTTGTCCAGGTATTGTATGCCGTTTTTAATTTTTTTTTTAGAAAAATAACATGGTTATCTGTTTAAAGTTCATTTTAATGAATTGCTTAAGACTGCAACACAAATTTTACCGAAACTAATAGTCCGCTGTCAAGACGACGAACGATGAAGAACCATCCAATCGTACGTCTTTGATTTTAAATAAATTGCCATTTTTATTTTGTTTCATTCCAATTTTAAGTTAACGCCGTAAATACATGTGAATTACGGTACCTACTTATAACATAATTATTTTTTCAATTTTTTTAAGTAACAGGTTCAGACATCACTTTTTAATAGAAATAGACTATCATGGCAAACAATAATCAGTCATAAAAGTATTAATTTAGAATAAAATAATTTTATTGAGGTAACTAAAAAAATTATTATACCTCATCGGTAAAGCCTAAAAGGTATTTGGCTCTGCCTCTACATAGAGACTTTCCTACGTTTCTCTCTCGTTAATATTGATGTCCAGCGGTTTGTGTCTTTTTTGACAACGTGGCCAGCTCAACGTCATTTCAGTTGGACATTTCGATGCTAAGTAAACCGGAAATTTTGGATGTTTCGTGATATTTATAGTTCTCATTGTAATGCCTGATTATTTAATTGTTGAGAAATATAAAGTATCTCCAAAATATACTTAACGTTCCATTACAAAAAAAATTTTGTTTTCCAATCCAGTTCACTGAAGCCATTTCTCACAAAAATTGATAAATGGTGTTAAAGTACATTTAACGTACAAATTAGGCATAGACCATAGCTAATTTTTCACCGGGAAAAATTGCTAAAGAAGACTCGAAGTTCAATGTAAATCTCGATAGCGCAAAACAAACCCTTATCATTGGAAATGTAGCGTTCACTATTGTTTATGGGTGGAGTACTAATTAGTTAGATCCTGGTAATTTCTTCGTTGACTGTAATAATAAATAAGCGTAAGACAGACTTACTTTATTATAAAAAATTCAAATTATCGATATCCTTAACCTACCATATTTTTGATTCAGGAAATTATAATAAGAATAAGTAAGAAATAGTGATCAAAGCACAATAAAATATGTATTAGGTACCAGTTACCTAATGATTGTGAAAGTTATGCTACCGAGGGATTTCATGTCAAATAAAGAGACAGAAATTTAAATGAATCAATTTTTGTTCAGGTCAAACTTTTATTCCAGTTTGATTTTTATTACCGTTATGTCTACGGTTATAATGAGTTTTAAGTGCATACCAAACCCATATGTAAATAACAATTCCAAGTTTGTACACAGTAAGTTGTTGTCTCAGTACGTAGTTTAACACCCCAAAATTCGTCAAGGATAATAATATGACCATAATGATGTTCAATTAAATATTCAATCCAAACAAACTAAATTTTGTAGTTAACTAATTATGGCTTTGTTAGGCTAATTATTTTGAACAGCAAAGTTGGCTTACAATTTAAATGACGTCTTAAAAGCGAAGTTGTACAAAACTCCTGTCATCTATGTTCAACAGTTTTTAGACACGGATAATCACAGTGTTAGAAGTTTAAAACAACCTTAAAACTTTCTCAATTTCTTTAAGAAATAGCTTAAAAGTCTAGCATCCCTTTTTTATGTTATCCTTCAATGCTACTCACTATTAGTTAATTATTATTAAGTACTTCAAAAATCAAAATAAAAGGATCATGTGGGTGTCCGCGATTTAGAACCTTTCCTGTCGAAGCTAACACCCATGCATCACAGCCACTCGTTTCGCTAGTTAGCGTAACCGAGATGGACGCCTGACACTTTCATAATCAAATCCCCTTTGAGTAACAAACGAAGTGGAAGAGCGTTGGAGCGAAGCTGTCTTTCACAAAGTTTTAACTTTTCTGAAAGTTTAGCATTGGGGAGGATTTTATATCAAGCTATTTTTGTGAAATGATGTATAAACATGTTTATAATAAATTAGGGTTTCAATTGTGTGCTTGAATTTCCAAGCAAACCGTCTTGCTAATAATTTTACATGATATGAAACACTGAATATGTAGGGTTGAACTATAGAGATTTTTAATATAGCATGGCAAGTGTAGTGGTGTCTGTTGGAACAAATTAACTTTGAAAAAAATATTTCCATTAGCACCTTAATACGAGGTTTAAAAGATACCTATTTCTTAAACTTTCTAGGTACAATCTAAACTAGTAAATCTCGAGAATTCCATGAAAAACAATACTATTTCAAACTAAAAGGCTGAAAGTTGATGAGGTAGTACTTTAAAATCAAACCCTTTCTGCAGTTCAATTGTCGGAAGGATAGGAAAATGTATCTGAGTTTTATACGCAATCATGTAATTTAACTTTTATCGTGCACTTTGACTTGGAAAATGTACACATTTACCTTAAAACTTCCGTCCCAATAAAAGGAGAAGTTTAAAACTCTTTGAAATTTTCGAACATTTCTGAATTTTTGAATATAATACCTACTATAATTGTTTACACAATGTTTTAGACGTGAATTTAATTATTGTAAACAATTGATTTAGCTTTAAACACTCTTCTATGAACTTTTTCAGTTACATAAGGAAAATATTAAGAGTAGACGGTGTAAAAAAATGCAGTTGGATTATCCGCACCCCTTGCGAACTTTACTGTATTTCAACATCCTCATCAATATCAACTATTTTTGGTACAAGTACCTTGGTACAATGTACTAGTATAAACAGTTTGTTACGGGTTAGGAGAGTAGCGGTAATTGGATGGAATTAGTATACTAACGTTCGCCCCTTTCAAGATAGAATTAAAAAGTTCTTATCCTTCAGTGTAGCATATGACGCAATAATATGATATATCTGACGCTTGCCACCTGCTATGTTGCTTTTTACTTCGCTTTACTTAACTGTTTACAGACAATCAGAAACTATAAAGAGCGGACTGATTAAATTAAATTAATAGAATTTTCAAGGTGCGAATCTTCCTCTTTAAAGACTATCTTAGGAACAGATTGTTCAAGACAGAGAATGACGAAAATAAAAATGTACACAAATGAACCATACAGTTCAAAATAGGAAGTAAAATACTAAATATGTTAATAGATGCCAAACTTACGTGTTTATAGTTGGAATATCTAACTTTACGTATTGTAAGTAAAATACAGGACGCAAATCGAATTTCCATGTATGGGATTGGGATTATTCCCTAGAGTAAACCTTACTACATAGAAACATGTCAATATTCAAAATATACTAATAGAATAATTAAAGAAGAAAGGTGTATTGTATAAAACAGAGTAAATCTGTATCTACAAGCAAACGTGTTAGTTTCAGATAACGAATAACGATATATTTCACTTTAACAGACCGTTTGTTTCTTTGTAACCTCTAGTAATATGTAACATGTGCAAAGGTGGTAAACTCTCGGGGAAAGGTGTAAATATTATATAACGTTAGTCTTTCTAGAGAAACATGTGTTTTTAAACTCGTAAAATTGCTACTGAAAGTTTATTTAATTTGTAGCATTCTTAGTTAAAATAAAGTTGGGTTTTACCAACCATTATTATAGTAATAATAGAAGCAAGTGTTTATATTGTACTGTTCAATGTTTTTCTTTTTCCACTTTTATAGTGTCAGGTTTTTATTTTCAATTTCTCCCTGATGTTATTTTTCACGCAATATAAAAATTAACTGACTGCGATCAACCTAAAGCAACATGTTTACACCCTTTGAAAATTTCAGTATTTTTCTATTGCTTTTGTTGCTTTGGTATCCAGCGATTATGAAAGTTATTAGATTTGCTAATTTGCTGTTGAATGAAGGATGTATTAGATTACTATATTTAAAAAAAATTGGGTTATCATCCTTAATATTTTCTAACAAAATTTGATGTAAGTATGTTTACTGATTGTGATATCCCATGTGCTATATCCTTCCTTCTTCTCTGTGTCGTCTTCAATCATTCGAATTGCACTTTGATTGGTTTTGTGAAATATGGTAGGTTCTTCACATACGATTTATCTCAGGTTCTTTGCATACCTATACCATTTGCATTTGCTACTGCAACGTACTCGGCTTTTGCAGTAGATAGTGGCAAGATAAGTCAACCTTCTTGAAAACTCATGAACTGCCGTTGCATATCACAAAATGCGTCGGCGCTGGTATCCATTCTTATTAATATTGTTGACTGCGCCTTTTTACAACTAACCTGGATTTATGTAATCATGTTTTGGTAATTTCTTTTCTTCGGTTTACTTTTGGTTTATCAACCAATTTTCATGCTGTTGTTTTTAATTGAGGTTTACGTGTAAGTAGTTATAATAGTGCATGTTCTAGACCAGATTTTTTGTTTCATTTTTTTAGACAAATGACATTGTTTTTAAAGTGTTTGTTTTCAAAACACTCATTTTCTAACCAAAAACCATTAAAAAGACAAACATATTTTCTAGAACAGATTTTTTAAAAACTCATTTTTTGAGCAAAACAGCTCGATTTGTAAGTTTTTATTGTTGAAGTTTATAAAAACGAACAAAAACTAGGATTTTAACCTTGATTTTCAAGCGTTGAAGTTCTATTTCATCCCAAAAAACCATGAAAAATCGATCCATTTTGTCTAGACCAGATTTTTCCAAACGCGTTTTAGAGGGAAAATTGGTTGTTTTAAATATCATCCGTTGAAGTTTTCGGAATTCCTGAGACAATTTTAAACCAAAATGAACACCCCTCTTTTCTACCGATTTTTGTTTAATTTCTTTAGCTAAATAGTCTTAATTGCTTTTTCACATCATTTTCAACTAAAACGCGTCATTTTAAAAAATCTGGTTCAGCTTTTCAAGCATAAAATCAGACTCATTTACCTAAAAAAACGCAAAAATCTGGTCTAGTTGTTGAATCCGGTCTAGCAATTAAACCAAACTTGACAGCGGTAACGATCTAAATGAGTGTTTTGAAAACAAACACTTTAAAAACAATGTCATTTGTCTAAAAAAATCTGGTCTAGAACATGCACTATTATAACTACTCATGTATTCATCCATTGCTTCCTTTCCTTTTCCTTTGTTTATTTAACTGCTACCACGTAATTTAGATAAATCTATAAATCCACTTAATTAACACAAATTTTTGAAATTGAGTCGGGTTTGACAGCGAGAAGGTTGTAGTAATTATTATTAAATATAAGGTTTTAAGAAAAAGCCGGTAATTTCATTATGAGATTGTTGATCGTTAACATGCTTACCATTCAGGTGCTTCATACGATTTTAATTAACTGAGAACTCGATAAAAATTAAATTTTTTAGACGACTATGATAAAAACAGCTGTTTTACGTATCTTTTGACAGCCGTAAAGTGTCAATTTGTAGTAGGCATTTGTCAATTACTATTTTGCGGCCGCAAATGGTTTTTTTCGGCCGCTTTTACTTTTTTGGCCGCTGATTTATAATTTTTTAGTCGACTATGATAAAAACAGCTATGCGACGTTTCAGGGTGGTCACGTGACCAAATGTCACTGGAATATTTAAATAAAAATTTAAATTTGTTAATAAAATTTGTAATATTCGCCTAAAAAATGTTGTTTGCACCTCTGCCAAAAAGTGCTTTTTCGTCCTTCCCTGTTTTCTGGTCTCGGCTTTGCCTCGACCAGAAAATCAGTCGCGGCCGAAAAAGATTCACTTTTTGGCCATGATACAAAAATTACTATATTTGTTCATTTGTTGTTGTAAATAAATGTCTTATTCGGATTATTTTCTTTGATTGATTTATTATTAGTGCTATTTGTATAGCAGTATATATGTACTATATAAACTTACATTAAAGGAAACGATTAAAATAAGTTTTGGAAAAGTACGCGAATACTTACAGCACAAAAGAAAACTTATGTCAGGAATAAAGTTTTGGGCAGCAACCCTTTATTCCAAACTTACTATCATAATTATAAAATAGTAATTTATCTAAAAAATCGCAGCTCCGTTGCTATGGGAATCGTAGGAGTCCGTCTTCGGGAAATAGTCGAGGAAGGTGCCGGGTACCATTAGTCCAAACCGTGATTCGATCTGGGGAAGCGTAAGCGAGCCACCCGAGGCCCAAAAAGGAAAAAAAAATTTATTTTGGGGAAAAAAAATGTACGTTGGCCCGAAGGGCACCATATCGTTTTGGGATGCGATCGCACCCATACTGCGTTATGCGTTCAAGTTTTGTGATTCTAAATCCGTCGGCGACAAGTCCCGAAACCCCCCTGTGAGCCGAGCTACGAATTTACAAACGTCAAGTTTTGTATAGAAGGAAAAAACCTATTTTGGCCGGAGAGGTATCCTGACTTTTCGCACCCGTTTCCCGGTCTGTATGATGACTGTTCACGTCGAATGACGCCGGGCGGGTCTCTCTAAACTAATCAAGGGCCGCGTGAGACGGTTTTCAAAAATTAAAAAAATTCATTTTTTGGAGCTCCGTAACTCCGAAACCGGGCCGGTTAGGGAGACTGGCTACGGCCTATCGGAGGCAGTTTTTCGAGGGCTACAACCTCTACCGGGTGAGACCGCATCCCAAAACCTTTTGCTCGGCCAAAAACGGGAAAAACCGCTTTTTGCAGAGGTGGCTTTGGAAAATCGCAGCTCGGTTCGTATGGGAATGGTAGGAGTCCGTCTTCGCGGGAGACTTGGGGAAGGTTCCGGGCACGACGTGTCCAAACCACGATTCGATCGGGCGACGTCTATCCTTTCGGTGACGCGGTCAAAAAGAGGGTCGTTTTTGGAGGGTTTCGGGCAGGGTTTCAAAATTTTTTTTAAGAAAAAGTTTAAAAAATTAATATCTCGGCAAGTAAGGGAGGTAGAGGGTCGCGGTTTGCGGCAATGGAAAGAGGGCGTCGATCTCTATCCGCAAAAATTAATTAGAAACAACTGCGATTACCGCCCCGACCGCTAGGGGGCGTTTTGTGTTTTTTCTTTTTGGCGCAATAACTCCGAAACCGGATGGATTTGCGATTCCGTGCTCGGGACATTAAAAATACATCTTTTCGAGACCCTTCGAATGATGTATGCGCAAACTCCATAATACATCGTCAAAGGCATTTTAAAGTGAAAAAACTGTTTTTTAAAAAAAAAGCAAGGGGTACCCCTTGAAATTTGAAAAAAAATTCATCAACGCCGATCGGGACGAAAATAGGACGAAATGAAGACCTCGATGGGTACAACTTATAGCCAAAAGGATTTTCCCGTGGTGCCATTAGTAGGCCCGTTATGGCCGCTTAAACTTATGTAACTTCAACGCGCCCTAACTCCGTAACGGGTAGAGATAGAAAGCTGGCTGTGGACGCGTTGGATGCGCATTCTCAAGACCTTCAACCCCATATACGAACCATATGGGGAAAAAAATTTTCGACCGCCAAAATTAAAAAAAAAATCGTATATGCATACTTGATATTCAGAAAAAACCTATACCTTTCTATGTGAATGATAAAGTCACTACACCGAAGAAAACATTTAAAAATCAAACTAACATTGCTCATCCCCTATAGTACAAAACACTACGCGAGGCACGTACGCGCCCCAGCATTCTACCGCAATAACGGTTGTGTGGAAATGAATGCCGTAGATATTTTTCTACTCCATGATACCTAAAGAATTAAAAAAAAAAATTACCCAATCTTAAATATGAGTAGTTGACCATGACAAATAATTAGTTTAATAAAGAAAATGTTTAAAATGTTTAAAAAAAATAACTACTGGTATACCCTACAAAAAATTAAAATCAAATTTACATTACTCAACCTTTATCACACAAAACAACACCCGAGGCTCGAACCGACGACGGCGAGGGGAAGCCCCCGAAAGGGGGCTTCCCCCGACGGAGACGCCATAGACGACGGCGAGGGGAAGCCCCCGAAGGGGGGCTTCCCCCGACGGAGACGTCTAATATTACCTAATAAAAGAAAATAACTACCAACGGCCCCCAGTGGATTGTAACAAGAGCGCGCGCGCGCCGGGCGCGCAGCTTGCCCCGAGCTCCTTCTTGACCAAGTCCCAAACAACTTCTCAACCACCAACCGCAACACAACTGCAACCCTTCCCCACACTGCAACCCCTCCTTCCAAAAAAAACGGCGCTTAAACTATCCGTAAAGAAATATTATCGGATTCAGACAACCTACCCGACAGGTGTTTAGTCCACTGGTAAGTGTTTTGAAAAAAACACAACCATTGTCGTTTGCGCGGGGCAAGCGGAGCGACCGGCGCGCGCGCGCTCTTGTTACAATCCACTGGGGGCCGTTGGTAGTTATTTTCTTTTATTAGGTAATTTATCTAACATTATATAGTAATAATAGAACTACATGTGCATATTCTCAATGTAATAAAACAACACTCAACCTGTGATCTAGACCGTTCTAGACGCAGTGGTCTTCTTTATCTGGTTGAGTAGCTTTCAGTTTATCGCCCTATTTACCTTAAACCCCCACTAAGTATTATTTCAGTATTATTTAGATAAAATATTCTGATAAAAATTGCAATTCGGTATTGGTAAAATGATAATGATATGAATTATTCAACATTATAGAAGAAATTCCAGTACGTTCTAAGTTATTTAAAGTAAACCCGATTATACTTCGACACAAAATATATTTAAAACAGTTTCATAGTTATTTTTAAACCTAACATTACCTTAACGACTTAACCTTACATTTTAAAACGCGTTTTACTATAAAACTCTAATGGATCGTGGTTAAAGCAGAAATGGAACAAAAAAGAGAATTATCCCTTTATTTACCTGCCATTTGTATTCAATTTGCATTTAGCACAAAGCAATATAAAAATTCTTCCAGGCACAAAAAAGAATTTAATACTAAACAGCCTATCGGACGAGTAGCACGATTATGTTGTGTAATGATTTAAGCATTTCGCATTATTATTGGGAAATCTGGGCACGTTAAATGTGAGGTTTATACCGGCGGACGTGCTGCTTAATCTGCATATTCAGATCAGTCGAGTTTCATCAGAATCACGGCTCTAATGAGAGTTTAATTACGCGGGTTAATTAAGTTATCCGCCAGAAGCGACCTGCATGACAACAGAAACATCTATTCTAAGTATTTTATTTTAAGACTTCCTTCTTGCGAACGGGTTTCCATCTGTGGTTTCCGTAACTGAGCGGCACACCGGGGTAAATTCAATTTAGATAATAAAGCAACAGATTTCTTAAGGTCCTCTGCCAAACTGTTTACATGGTTCATTTTATTTACTAAAAATGTTAATTACAATCCGTTAGTTTTGCATTTTGTTTGAAAAATAGTTTGCACAAAAAAGAAGAATAACGTATTCTTTGCAATAAACGAGATAGGTATTTTTTATTCTTTGGAAATAATAAACTGACGGTGACTGCTACATGTTTTTGAGACATTGTATATTTTTATAGAATAATAATACTTTATTTCCTTTTAAAGTTTGAAATTGTTGTAAATATATCTGCCCATATTTAGAACTGTTCCAGATTTACGATGAATAAAAATACTCATAAATCCATTCAAGGATATAAAGTTTCTATAAAGTTACATTATCTATAAAACTCTATTATTATTTTTCGTAGCAGCACATCATTACGTGAGTTCCCTAGAGAATTTCTGATACGCTTTGTAAAATTCTTAGAGGAAGCAAATACTTTACAAAACAAGGTAAGTAACCTAATACCCTACCGAAAAATACGGAAACATAATCCACAATAAAGAAAGTAACATCTTTGTTGCAATTTTAATATGGGGCAAAAATATTCCGGTCATACATCATGAGCAGAAAGGGGAATCATTTTATTACCTTTATTTGCACACTATATTAACCACACTTTATAGGTTTGATGAAGTGTTTTCATTAGATTAGGGTGCAAACCGTTTTAAAGGATACTTTAAATTTTATTTTTCGCGGCGAGGCATCTTGAGTGAATTAGGTGGAAAGCTGTGTTCAGGTTAGTTTACATTCAAGAGAGTTACCACGGTATGGAAAAGTTTCACTCAGTTTATACGGCACGTTACAAATCTTATTTATGAGAAACCAACCTGCTGTATTATGCATAAGTACGATGTTTGAACTATACATAAGTTTGAAACTATTTTAGCAAGAAATTATAATCACTTACAGCATTGCGTAGTAAGTTTTCGTTTTGTATGGTTTTAGTGAAATTAATATTTGAAAAAAGAAAACTTGGTTCATATACCACATTAAATCAATATAAAGTAACAGCAAACATTTATTTTTTATTAGAAGAATAAATCTAAGACAAAGGCAGATTTAACGAATAGGAATAAAAGGAATTCGCCATTCAAAGAAGAAAAATACAATCTAAGGCCACCCGACGGGCTTCTTTATTCTGCAGGTGTAATTTGAACCCAGTTCGGATAAATGAGCATCCACCAGATGATACAACAAAAGAAATGTCTAATTATACAGGAAAAGTAAGTTTTGGCTTGGTATTGTTCATTTAATTAAACGCTAAGTATCGTGGTAATTTTAAATAACAGACTGTGGATGGGAAGAAAGGCACGTTAAAAGTGACATGTTAACAAACATTCGGAATTATACCTTTTCAAATTTTTGAATGTGATGTGTTTATTTACATGGCATGTAGCTAAGTATAGATTGCGTAAACTGTTCATCGTTGTTAAGGAGTAAGATATAATTTCGTTTATATAGGTTGATTGAAGTTTCTTGTTTGTAACGAAAGTGGACAAAAGTTAACAGTTAAATGGATGCTTTGCAATTTATTATTAATTCTAGAATAGCATTTCTTATTTATTTTCTTTATCACGAGGGAATATTCGGTGACAAACATGCCACAGCAGAGTTAACCGAGTGGCACCAAAATGCGAGCGTCATCCAAGTGGCACAAAAATACGAGACAGAACCACGGGACATGGGGAATATAAGATTAAAACAATATAGTAAAAAGCAAAATGGAAATAAGTTAAAAAGGTTTGGTTATTTAGCTGCAATAGATAGTACACTCTAACGACTCATGTGTGACATTTCGATATACTTACAAACTATATTTTGGAATGTACAGCGTGTCTAAAAATGAATTACATCTAGTGTAGTTTAAATTTCCAATACAAAGGTACAATTTGCACTGCTTTCGCCCGTTACTATTATTAGCTAGACGGAAGAATAATATAAAATAATAATAATATAAAAATGTTTTCTTGCACTGTGTACATTTTGTATTGTAGTATTAATAAATATTTTATAATTAAAGCTATTTGAAGTGAATATTTTTTTATTGACAATTAATTAATAACCGTTCTGGATAAGACAATACCAATTGCCAATCTATAAACAGTGGCACATAAAAATTTACATGCAAACAAATTTCACATATATACCTAAATCAAGAATATAATATTCTTTAGATGTGTTGCAAAGATTTGGGGGTTTGTAAGGTTTCCTAATAAATTCATATAATTAATTTATAAGGGCACTATTTAATGAAATTCATATAATATAAATATATTAAGCTAAAATCATAGTTTTAATAAATTTACATTCCGTACGCGTCGAAATTGTCTATCATAAGAATAACCTATCATGTCTGAAAATACTTTATACACCATAAGCCACAGGGCGACGTATGACCTTAGTTTGACTTGCAATTATTTCTTTCTTATAACTTATAAGATTTCTGTACGATAGATTTAAAATGTATTACCTATTATACATGTATATGTCAAAGGTTTGTTTAGAATAAGACGTCTTCCTTCCATTTGTATCATCTGGATGTTTTGGAGACGACATTATTTAGTGCAAAATGTTCTCACGTTTTTTATTAGCATTTTTTTTAGTTTCTAATTTCCTGAAAATTTTCTAGTTGGTGGCGTTGGTGCAGTTGAAAATGTAGGACCACCTGCCGGTTTTTTTTACCGAGAAGGCCTGCAGATGAGATATGAGCAAAACAGTGATTTCAGACTCATGGGTGTAACCTGTTACTCCCTGCACTGTTCCTGTTACAAAAATGCACAGATCTCGCAATTCTTGCAACCATCGTAGGGTGTTGAAAACAAACACGATGTATATTTAATACGGTAATCGAATATACAGAGTGTGTAAAAATTGTGGTGCAGGTTTCAGGTAATGCAGGATATCGCACTAAAAAGGAAACTAATTTTGATTTTGTATCTAAGTAATCAATAATAAAATTTTTCAAGTTGAACGGCAGCTACACATTTAGGCTACAACGGAGAGATGCAAGTTCGTGTTTTAAACAATAGTTTTGAGCAAAACTTTAATTAATTTCGATAAACCAAATACGGCTTATAATTCGTGGTATACGATTGGCGATTGGCTAAGGGAAACAATGAATTATTAAAAAAAATATATTTTGGTGGTCTTGTGTTGTTTTCTGTAATGCTAGTGAGACAACATGATGGAAAACTGGATATTCAGATGTGAAAATCTTACAGCGATCATTAGAAAAACACAAGTTTAACGAACATATTATTTCTTCAGCCTGAAAACTTGTTCTTTTGGGAAAACAAAATATTACTGCGGTAGCTTGAATTTATTTTAGTTACATTTTTAATATTAAGGCTGTACTTTGGAGCTATAGGTTAAATTTAGACAGCATTTATTCTAAATTTATTAGGACACTATTTATTATTTTATTATTTTTTCTTCTTCTCCCATTCTTGCCATTTATGTTTTATATATTCTAACTTGGTGATAAGCACCTCATTGACTGTTGCTGGATATTTACATTTATAGTTGATATAATTTGTTGATGTTTAAATATTTCACAATCGTAAACACAGCGATTACAGTCGACAATTAAATTGAAGTTAAGTTAAACGATCAATGGTAAAAATTTTTAGCTATTATCACTGAATATACTCATCAAGTAACTATTTTGAAAGAGCAGCATTCTTTACTGTTACCAATTTTGAACTTTGACGACTGTAAGTTCAGGAAGCGTTTGCCAGTTTTTTTGATATCAGCTTTTTGTCTTAGTTTTGTCTAAGGAATAACTTTACCTAAAGCTTTCACCACCATTTTTATACATTCTGTATAATGAACATTGTTTTGGTTTATAATGGTTTATTATAACGTTAACAATACAAATACCAAATAGACTATTATAACAGACAAGTATACCGAGTGGTTGGTATCTGAATAAGAAGTATACATTGCATAATCACGTTTATCCGAATTCCTGCCCCTAACTGTTATGGAAAAAATTGGTAATGGTAGTAAACTAATGAGAATAATATTCCGCGTTAAAAATTCTTTGTGTAGTAGGTACTATTTCTTCAACATAACAATATAAAATTTAAAAATGTAGTTATTTAAAAAATAGGAGGTGCTGTACTTGTCAAAACAAAAAATACTCATATTTTTCGAATGTACTTTCATATGTAGGTATTTAAATTTTATATATTTATTTTTATATTATTTATTATACAAAGAATTCTTAAAATTGAACGACGCGGAATATTATTCTCTTTAATTTGGTACCATTACCAATTTGTTCCATAAAAATGGGGAGCAGGAATTCGCATAAACGTGATAAGCAATGTAAACGGCTTATGTACAGGGATATGACCGATATGACCAACCACTCGGTATAAATGTTGCTTACTTGGCTAAACTAATAAACTAAGTGAATACCTATACAGGGTGTCGAATTGAATTACGCTACATAGGGAATTCAATGGTAAAATTTTAAAAGTCCCTTATTTTGGGGGCAAAACCCTCAGCTTGGGACAATTTTGCGAAGATGCGACGTATAAGCTGTTCTGCAGCTCGATTACCCAAGTGTTTAATTGCGCAATCAAAATATATAATTTTATGAGAATAAATCAGAAACGAATATATAAGTGTGTATATTATAATATAATATTACAGAATATCAGCAGAAGAAACATTTGGTAAAAATAGATTATTATTACGTTCTGAACATTTTGTATTTTTTGGTTTTGTTTTCTTTTCCAGTGAAGGTATTCACAACAAAAATATTTTCGGATATTTTGTAAGGACAGAATTAACGCTTCTGCGCAACCGCTTACAGAACAACGCGTGTAGTCCGACAACGCAACCAACTCCGCATGCTCGCAACCTGCTTAGATCCCGCGTGACGATATTTCGTGACGCGAGAACCTATAACTTGCCTCCGTATAAGTGTTTTCAACACTAAAATTTCGGGATTTGTCACAGAACGCGACGCGACTACAGTTTGTCCATATCGAGATGGCGCAATTGGCTTATACGGTATTTACCTTAGTTAATTGGCTTCGGAGCTTACCCTTGTCATTTGAGATTACGAAAACCCTTTACCTGCGGAACAGGTCCGCACGTATTCAGGTAAATTATACTAATAACTTACTAGTAACTTATAATAATATAGTTCCTTGATTTTAAATATATCAATTGTGCGAAAACAACTAAATGCGGACCTGTTCCGCAGGTAAAGGGTTTTCGTAATCTCAAATGACAAGGGTAAGCTCCGAAGCCAATTAACTAAGGTAAATACCGTATAAGCCAATTGCGCCATCTCGATATGGACAAACTGTACTGTACCTAGCAATAATGTCAGAGGCCGATGTAGCGCATGGATATGTACGACGGTAGTTCAAAGAGTAAACCGAACTTTCCATCAACTATACGGCACCGCGCCGGGGCGTCGTAATCTACCTTCTACCTATAATGGAATAAGTAATACTAATAATAATATACCGGGCGAGTCAGACCACCCGTATCAGTCATTTTTTTCGAAAACGGTTAATCGTAGAGAGTCGGACCAATTTTTTTTATTACAAAAGCCTTCATGAAACTTACATTTAGACATTTTTTAAATGTAAAGTTAAATAACAGTTTTCTTGTTCTTCTTGTCAGCCCGTGTTCATCCACTGCTGATTTTCCAAGCATTTCTATTGTTAGGACGTATGTAGTTACTTAGGCCGTTTACATCCTGCCTAAATAACAGTACAATTGCTTAATAACTTCAATCGAATATTCCTCAGAAGGGGTGGGGTAATAAAATTATTTTTCCTACAAAACTTGCTTATTTCTTAAAGACCTTTTCAAGAATACTACTTTTGACTCCCTGTGCTATTTGAAATTTTGGAGTTCTCGACATTCTGGAGCAAACTCTTCAGGATGCCGATTTTTCCGGCGAATGCCAATGTCACCATTCGATTCTTCATGAAAGCTTTTGTAATAAAAATTTTTGGCCCGACTCTCTACGATTAACCGTTTTCGAAAAAAACGACTGATACGGGTGGTCTGGCTCGCCCGGTATATTTATTGTATACAGAGTATAAGTAAGAGAGTGAGTAATACCAAAGACCATCTGGTAATACAGTCCTTTTTTGAAAAAAACGGTAACAGTACTAATATTTGAATTTGTAGTTCAAATTGTACCTTAATCAGAAGTTTTATGTGTATTATTTATTTATCGCTAACCATACAACTGCACTTTGTCTTTTACAGGTGTTTGCTTTCGGGACCTGCATAAGATAATCATTTAAAACTGAAACTAAAGAAGAGAGAACATAGGAAAATAGAACTCGAACGTAGTAAATTAGTAAGTTCAACAAATGTCACTAAGAGGAGAGGATACTACCAATGCTTACTGTTGTAGGTGTGTACCTACAAAAGCACAGAGTGTGTGAACAAAGAGGTTATTTGAATAATATTATAAGTAGGTTAAGCTTCATACTGAAGGAGCCGTAAAAACTGCCTTCCATCTGATTAAATTTAATTCATTAACGGTTTTCCTATTAAGCGTTTACTGAACCTTTTTGTAATAATGTTTTATCGTTATTTCCGTTGTGCCGCTTTTCTTTAATATCATGTCTTGTTCCGTATTCTTATTAATTCTTGCAAAACTGACAGTTTTGTTATATCTCTTCTAACAACATAAAAGAACCCCTCCCAGTTACCCTCAACTCTTTAACATACTTTCTTTGTGCATAATGACATAGCCAAGCCTTCTTTTCTTCTATTATCCGGAGTTGACAGTAGTGTTATGCGTTTGTTTTTATAATTTTTCAAATTATTTCTAAAGAGTTTGTAACATTATTGCACTCAGTTTCAGAAATGTAATAAATGAATAAACGCAGTGCCATACCACTAAATTCCCAAATTGACTCTTAGAATCTTATTGAATCCATTTTTCCCATCCAATCGATGCGCCAAACAGTACTAGCTGTTAAAGATCAGATGAAAAGGTTGATCAGATCGTCCCAAGAAATGAAATTACGTTTGAAGGTATTTCTGCAGCTTGCGTAGGCTTCAAAGCAGATTTGCGATACAAACTGAATTGGAATTAAGAAAAGTGTTTGTAATATTGCCGTCATGTGATAATTAAATTACGAAATCAATATTAACTTTATTATTTGAATATAGTAAAATAAATTCTGATTGAGCTACTCAGTTAACTTGAATCAACTGTGAGCAGCTACATATAGAAAAATTATTAACATAATGTAAACAATATCGCTCTTGATTAAATATTTAATTTTGAGTTTGAAGGATTTTTTCAAAAATTCAGGGAGGAACGTCTGGTTCAGTTGAGTTGAGTTGTGGACCACTCAACCAGAATACAAAATGTTCTATTTCTATTATAAATGGAATCAATTTATTGTTGCATGCACGTGCGCACAGTAAAAAAACCCAGGAAACTTAGGATGCGTTAATTATTGCACCCGTGCCGGCCAATCACTATGAAGAGTTGAACCAGAGCCATCTACTGGTGCTGAAGTGGACAAACTGAGAGCGCCAAATGTAAAACTTATAATAATTGGCGGGAAATTTGTGATTTATGAGCTTACGTTCTCAGATGTTCCCTGTAGCCTGTAGCTGTTTTGTGTTAACAAGCGTTACAAGTTGTTTGAGATTCATTAGGCTGTTTGATTCAGGTGTACTGTTGTTTGAAGGACTTTAATTCACCGTCGTTATTTTTTTTGTGATTATTATTTTATATCTTTTAATTTATTTAAAAGATATCCTGATTTCTTAAGTTTTAGGTTAGGTTCCTGAATTTGAGGATGGAAAGGTATAACATTGTATAAAACAAGATTTTATGTATAATACTTTTAAATTTTAGTATCAGTAAACTGATCTGTAGTATATGCCAGAAGAAATTCACCAGTGTTTCAACGAGGAATCGACATCTCAAGGTGATGCACGGTTCCAAAGTAGAAGGAATGCTGTCTCAACATATTCGTTGCCCATTGTGCCCGGAAGGAAGCAAGGAAACCTTAGGAACTCATGAGATTTTAAACAATCATTTAATACAGGTGCATAGTGTAAGTATTAAAAAATCTAATTTGAATTTCAGAAATCTTGAAGAATTTGAAGTTTGGAGAGGACTACAAAATAGGGAAGTGGATTATGCATGTCAGAGGAAAAAGAGAAGTGCTAATGGTGACGAATACGTTTACTATAATTGTAATCGAAGTAATTACGGTTAAGTACTTATAATTCTTAAATAAAATAAATTAATAATAACTGAAATTTTTTAATGTAGGATACAGCAGTGGCTGTTCTAAAAGGGCTATGAAGACTGGGGGTAGTATTCAAATTTCAGGAGTATGCCCATCCAGGATACTAGTAAAGATCTTTCAAAATGGTAATTTTTAATCAATTGTTTTAAAAACTAATGTAGGAATAGTTGAAATAATACCCTTTGAGGCACTCTTATCACTCTCTATTTTACGATGTTAGATTAAAACAAAAAATTAACAACAAAAAGCGTGTCTAATAAGCTTGCTTCAGACAAAAACAAATTTCAAAAAGTCAATGTCTGGCTCTATTATTACTTTGTTACTGCGACTATTTTAGGTGCTATGGTAAGCGTGACATATATTGAAACTCATGTAGGACATGAAGATGAATTAAGAACAAAACGGTTAAAAAAGCAAGAACAGACAATGATAGTGGAACAATTGCATACAGGAGTCTGTAATGAAAGGATACTGCAAGATGCACGAAACATCAGAGACGATCAAAAGCAACTGGAGCGTATAAATTTGATTACAAGAGGGGATCTAAGATATTTAATGAGAAAATTCAACATAGACAAGAAACGTCATGCAGATGATATGGTTGCAACAGCACTAAAAGTTGAAGAATGGAATAAAGAAGGAAAAAATCATGCATTTCTATTTAAACAAATTGGTAAATAAACAATTTACAGTAATTAATGCAAATTAGAGTGTATTCAGTATTGGTGTAGTTGGTAAAGGATGTTTCAAATTTTAAAAATGTAAACTTTTGGGTTGAAGGTGTGGGTGTAATTGCTATTTTACAAATCTGAACTTCTGGGGCAATATGGTGAAGGTGTGGTGGTGGAATTTATAAGATATTGTTGTAGGTGAAGGTCATCCTGATTTAAGGGATGAAGACTTTGCAGTAGGCTACATGAACAACATCATGGAGAAGAAACTAAGGAATTTTAGTCGTGTAATTTGTATAGATGGAACCCATGGAACAAATCGCCGAAATTTCGAGTTGACAATTGTTTTGATCAAGGACGATCAAAATATGGGATTCCCTGTGGCATTTTTACTTTCTAATAGACTAGATCAGGTAATTCAAAAAGTGTTTTTTAGGGCATTAAGGGAAAAATTAGGAGAGGATCTTAAAGTGGAATATATAATGAGTGATGACGACCAAAAATATTATAATGCATGGATTGAAACTATGAAGAGTGATGAACAGCCAAGAAAATTAATTTGTACGTGGCACGTGATAAAAAATTGGAACATTCAAGGGAGATCGAAACTCAAGAATAAAGAAAACAGATCTGAAATGAAAAAGGAAATGAAAAAAATTTTGAAGGAAACTTCAGTTGAAAATTTTATATTATTGACGGACAAATATTTCAAACATTTGGAAGATACCAACGAAATGGATTTTTTGAATTATCTGAAAAAGTATAACCATCGCAAAATTTCAATTTTTGTTAAGCAGAAAATAAGATATTTTGTTGCTTTTAGGTATTATTTTCAGAGTAATGACCGAATTATGGCGTGGGCTCACTGTTTTAGAATAAATGCAGGGATAAATACAAATATGGCATTAGAAAGTTTGAATAAGATACTAAAGTACAATAAAATGAATGGGAATCGGAATATCAGGTAAAATCATTTTCAATGTAGAAAATTAGGTTGGTACCTACTAGTTCATTATTTATAATTTTTTAGAGTTGAAAAATTACTGGATTTGTTGGAGGAACTGGTTAATGAAAAGATGTGGAAAGGAATTTTGGATAATGAACGACCAAACGCAAATAATTACCAACATAAAATAACAGCAAAGGCACACAAGAAGGCAGAAGAAATGAAAGATTTTGTAGAATCAGTGGAATTTGGTAAGTTTAAAGTGAGGTCGTCAACAGGTGAGAAATTTTATAATGTTAGTTATAATCTTTTGTGTGATGAAGATTGTAGAAGAGTGTATTGCAGTGACTGTCAAATATGTATTCATCGATATAAGTGTGAATGTCCTGAGTTTGCTGTGAAGACTGCTTTGTGCAAGCATATACATGCAGTGGTTTTGTATGAAAGGAGGATGAGCGAGTCTGTTACAGGTATTTTAGGCAACTTTGAAGATTTTGAAGCTCAGTCCGAAGCAACTTCAAATATACAACAACCCTCAACTAGCAAAATCAGGTATCAAGAAGAACTGTGTCAGTATTTAGATGAGGCGAAAAATACAAACGAGATTCAATCCGGAAACTCTATGAAAATATGGAAACAGGCATTAAAATTTATACATGATTATGTTGTATCATTACTAATATTAAATGTATTGCAGGTTGTATCAGAAAAAGTGAAGAATTTAGACGACGAAGTATTTGTAAAATTTGTTAAAATATTTGAAACTTTTCTGAATAATGAGCAGCCAGAAAAATCTAAGAAAAGAAAAATAGAAAAGCAGACATATTACCCCAAGAAAGATGAGTGAGTATTTTTAAAATTTAATTTGATTTAGTTATTTATTCAATTTTATAATAAGTTCTTTGTAGATTAAAAGGTTAGTCAGTTGCAATTGGTAAAGGAGGTTAATTAGAGGTGAATGGCTTAAGGGGAATCCTGTAGTGTAATGTAGTGTAGATAATTTTTAAGTTCTTGTATTATTATTTTTAAACTTTTCTGTGCTATTTTTGAATAAATATTTTATAAGTATTGTAGCTGACTGTGTTTTCTTTCCTAACTGTAAGTTACCCTCGGTTAATTTGCGAACCTCGACAAGTCTTTGTCCTATAAACATTGTTTTCGACTTTGTAAGCTTCACTTACCATCCTTGTGGCTTCGTATACCTTCTATATTCCTTTAATTTGACGCAACAAATGAAATTTATTCAGTTCATCAGCTAAATGCAAAGTACAGTAGTTAATGTTTTTAAATTTGGCGCTCTATTACAAGTTTTAAATTTAGCGTTCTCGGCGACTCCGCCTCTTCGCTGTAATTGGCCGGCACGGGTGCGATAATTAACGCATCCTAAAAAACCCTGTAGGTTTTAATTTGAAATATTTAAAGCACATTTTCTAAAGCCAAAGTCCAAATTGTACGTACGAAACCTCATTCTCTCATGTGTCCATCTTTTATATTATATCTTGATGAAATAAAATAATAATGTCAGGTTATTTGTTCATACAAATAGTTTCGCGCCAAGGTAATTGCCATTAGCACTAATCACAGACGATGGACTATCATGAAATTGTTATTTTATATTGAAATGTCTGGTTCATTTTAATTTCGAGGTTTTGTAAAAAGATAATTTGAAGATTTTTCAATAGTTTTTAAATTCTTCATAAGAATAAATTAAAAAAGCGTAAGAGAATATTTTATTCCTACAACATAGTCCGTATCCAAGAATTACGTAATATTATTTATTCGCAACAGGAGAATTTGATTATACACGACACCGGGCATCACAACTATTAAGATATTATCAAATGTTATATTATCATTTTACCCTTTGCTGTCGGAAGTTTAAATTTGAAAATTCGTATCTGAGTTGTTACAGCTTTTAAGAAGACGCTGAAAGTATAATAAAGGTTAAAATATCAAACGTTTAGAAAGTTTCTGCCGTTTTCCAAGCCTCATGTTCTAAGAGAACTGTAATATAATTTATATCACACCGGACATTCTAGACAGGTGAGTCCCTTAACACAAAAATAATTAGATTATACAAAGGCAAATGCAAATGAAAGCTTTTAAAATATAATTACTCTATTACCTACATTTGAAATGTAAGATAATATTTAGTCCTTTTGTATCCACAGTCAAAAATACTAAACACTAAAATCTAATTAATTAGCTTTAATATATCTATATTATTAAGTTGTATGGATTTCTAAGAGAAATAATATTTGTTATACGTCAAACTAACAACGGTACGTCTATCTACTTATGGCGCTCGAATTTGTTTCAGCTCCCTAAAGAATTCGACTTATACAACTTTGACCGTATTCTGGAAACTTTCTTAACCACTGCTTACTGCTTACAGGTCGCAACTTCACTTACCAACTTCTTAATTATAATTAGACAACGGCGCACGCTGCTCAAGACCTAAAGTTTCCTGTTGTTATTATGCCGGAAAGTGTACCTACGTTAGAAAGGCCAACTTGATTTTCGATTTTAAATGTTACATCAAGAACAAATAAACAATAAGTTCAAGGAATCCAAATTGTAAAATTATACAGAAGAAAATTTGCACATTTAAATTCAAACGTTGTGTTTACTGTAATCGAACCGAATCAAACCAAAGCAATTTGGAATCATTTTAAATCTGTTAAAGTTGCTGTGCTACACCTAATAACGATAACAACGGTTTTAAACTGTGCTCACTATCTGGAAAGCGCAAAGCTTTGCCATTTAGCGACTCACATGTGGTTAGATAGCACATCCGGTTACATGCTGACGTCACGAACATCCCGCACACCTTATCCGGATTAGGTTAATAGCAAATCGATGGTCGATAGGGTTTTATATACCTTCCTGCAGAGCAAAAACTACCCTTTACATTTAGAGCTATTGATCTGGCTTAGTGCTACTGTACCAGTAAATTTAAAGATTGATCATCCTGGCTTGCGAAACATTTTACTCAATTCGTTAAGTTATTGAACTGCCAATAGGATTAAAACCTTCTCGTAAATAATATTTTTTATTAGACGGTTGATAGTTGTTGGTTATTAATAAATAGGAAGTTGATTTGCTTTACAGACAACATCATGTATCATAAAACCTAGTTGTATAAGATATTTTAGGAGTATTAGCTTGTTTTGCTTTTAACGTTTAACTTAAGTTTAGACTATTTTTGCTGTAAAGATTTTGTCAAGAAATGTGTCGATCATTCCTTGACATACCACATTACTCCCATTTTTGTAAAGTCAACGTCGCACATTCCTCGGAACTCGAGAACGTCGTATCTTCTGTGGAAAATATCATGGGGTATATGGTATATTTTGTGGGACAAGTACAAATAATTTATTTAATAGTCAAATTCATATTCCTGTTAAAATACTTAATAGTGTTTAATTTGCTTTGCAGACCCTCAAACAGTAAAGTTCGGAGCACTAAAACTGATAAATACATGTACATAATCAATTCAGAAAACTCCCGTGACGTTTAATGTGTAAATGGAAAATTTAGTTGGCTAATATAAAAATCACTATAAAGTTTTGAAAATGGGGTTTTGATTATTAATAGCTAGTAGTGATCTTTTTTATAAACCAACTGAATTTTCCATTTGACACATTAAATGTCACGGAAGTTTTCTGAGTGTAGTATATGTATATTTTGTAAAACATTAAATCAAATGTGAACGTAAAACAAATATATTGCTAAAAATTTGCAGAGAGCTTTTAAGGGTTTGTGATGTAAACCCTATCTAATATGAATAAATGTGCTGTACAGTTCTTTTGTAAACAGGGATATTAAATATTGTGTTCCACTACGTAATCTACATACAGGAAATTAAATTCATTTTGACAAAGCTCATAACCGACACACTGCATTCGGTAAATCAAATCTGTAGCCTATTATGCGACGTCCCAGTAGTAAAGTCCCGGTAGTGCTATTGTTCTATTACACGAAAATTGCCTCTATCGTGGTTTATAACGTATTCATGAATTTATAACTGAATTTAAGAGATTCCCATACTGCCAGAATACTACTTTTAAATAGTTCAGTAGTTATTTTTTATTATAGCCTTTTTATGAAACACAAATCCTCTGAATGGCAGACAATGTAGATAATAATATATCACGTCACTATTACCGCAACAAAATTACGGTTAATAATATCTTGCTTTGTTATTACTTTAAACTGTATCCATTTATACACATGTACTAACTGAAACTTTGTAGCTACAAAATATTTTTACCGATAAGTGTATTAACTGTAATTCAGAACTATTACCGTGGAACAGTAACCGTAAACTGAAAGGTGTCGATGTACATAACCTTTCTTGAAATGCGAACGAAGTAAATGTTACATGACGGTCGTAGTAATCTGAGTGACGTGCGAATCGTCCACCTGAATGTAGTAAGGAAGTAAAGGGAACCAACTAACAGAAAGGTTGCACCTTTAAAACTTCACTTTGTAACGTTCGTTATAGGCAGTTACTTTTCATTTAGTCCTCCTAACCAAGTTTTACTACTTTAGCTACTATTTGATAGGATTTAAAAGTAGTAAACCTATTCTATATGGCATCCAGACACTAGACACTCATAGAAGTGTAACATTTTATTGATACATTGCTATGTATATACTAATATAATTTAAATTTTGTAATAGTTTGTCTCGTAATGATTAATTGCCATTTAAAGGCCTATTCATTGTTTTCATTTTTGTTTAAAAGTTGAACTTTTCTAACAATTTTTGCATTTAGTGTTGTAGGCCTAGTTCGGTTTCAAACGTATTTTATATAGGTAGATAGGCGACATCTAGAAATTAAGACTCGCTCTCTATATCGTATACTTTTCAAGAGATTTGTGGATGGACAAAATAACGAATTCAAAGTACTAAAAGAGAAATGGGGAAAGAGGAGGAATTTAACTCAATTGCAAAGATGTCCAGAGGTCCAGGTTCAATTTCTCTATCTGGGCATAGACCTCGGGACGAATATATTTTTTTATTGCCCTTGTCATATAATATAGATAGTACCCGAGGGTTTTTTTAATAACGAAATGAATTGAAAATGTCCACGCTTTGTAATGTTTGTTGTATTGACAATGATAATGTAAACCTACAAAAGTCACTCAATTCCTAACTTAACTTTTTTGATTATAGGTACTATATTATAGTGTAGTGTTACAGGAAAATAAAATGAACGTTCCTTTATCGACTAAATGAAGTTTAGTTTTAAACTGCGATCCAATATTCGATACACCTGGAGGGAAAAGGGATTCAAGGGTTCCATTAGTTCTCATTAAAAATCTAGTTTAGACCCTTTCGCATTTAGCGTAACCCTTTAGATTTCTAGGCAGTGTAAATACAATTTCCCTGCATCTAGGAACATGCCTTAACGAATTATGTAGAAGTCGTAAACTATGTTGAAAGTGAATAAACAATTTTATTGAAATATTAAAAATTTAAATATTGAATTAACATTATATACCTACATTAAAATTCGTAAACATACATTCGTAAACAAAGTTCCAAGATTATTTAACAACGTATTTCATTTTGTTAAAGGTTTTGCTTAGATTTTACTTAGAAAATGCAAAAAGGTGTCTGTTCCACAATATTGTTTGAATTTTCCCTTAAGTTTAACAACAACGCAATTTTCTCGATTCTCATTTCTCCCTTCGTTTGTCAGAGTTAAATGTGAACCTTCCGTTCTTGGATAGGAACTTCTAATCAAGGGAAGAGATGAAGATAGCTAAAGAGAAAATAGAAGGCTTGAGTCACTTGAAATAAACGAGCACAGTCTTTACTGGCCATTTTCAGCCAGACAATTTATAAAATGTGATAAAAATACAAAAGCTTGGTGTTAAATAATAATTATGATTTAATTGATTCATGTACAAATTTGTATTCTAAATTTCTGCATGTTACTTCTAAAACTAGAACATAGATGTTTTATTGCAGTAATAATAATAAGCCATACCCACTGCGATGTTGACAGTTTTGCTTTTGAAACACCTGTTATAATCTAGTAACGTACGTGTTTGTTAATATCAAATTAATCTATTTGTTTTGGTCTTATCCTCATTGAAAACTGCTCTTAGGAATATTTGTGTGTATCCAGATTGATTCTTACGAGGAGGAAAAGAGGATTGGAACAATTTGACACGACAGTAGATTCCTACCGTTTCACATCACATGCGTTACCTGGGAAGTGGTAGGCGGTCGTCAAGACAACACCGGTCTTTTGCTCGACGGACTGTTGTGAGGAAACACAATGTAATTTAATTTTATATCTCAAAATATGGTAGTTGAAAATACACAGAATATTGTTTGGGAAAGGTTTTCCACCTATTAACTATAAATCCTAAAGGTTTTGTCTGATTTTTCTCTAAATGAACGACCGTTGATTTTAAAGACAAGATAAAATACAAGGACATAAATGAACATTAAACCTCTGTCAGCTAATTTTTTATAGAAATGATGTTTTTGCACCGAGCTACGTTTGTCGCGAATGTTTTATGATAAGATTTAAACCAAGGTATCTCCTGTAATATTAACTAAAGGATTTTTAGATAAGTACTAGGTAGAACGTGAATGTGATATTTTTATTCATATCAATATCAATGCTTTATTTTATTTACTCGACTACATGAAGAATAATTACGATTATTATTGTTAACTAAATTTTTAATGTAATATGTAATTACAAAAATTAAAATGCAATATGATTTAGTTCATAGAAAATAAATTAAGTATAACTACTGTTGTCCTTGCCACGTCTTTGCAAGTCACGTGATTGCATAGCGTGATTGTAAAGTTGTAGACTGGTAAGTGGTAATTAAATCAATGTACAATTTTTGATTATCTTGAATGTTGAAAAGGAATTTGTAAGGTAGGTACTGCAAAATTAGCGATACTATATACAATGCTTACAGCTGGTTTAAAATTAAAGTTTGCGTTTTGATTTCCTATATTTTTGAGTTGCTCTGAATGTACTGCAGAGTTTTGAAACGCCCATGTTGTTTCAACTTCAAGGTTTTCAAGTAAACATTAAAGTTTCAAAATTACCCGTTAATATTCTTACTGTAAATAAAGCTTTGAAATTAAAAATAATTACCAACGAACTCTTGTTATTATAAAAATTTAAAAGAGTTCTTAAATAAATTGCCTGAAACTGATTTTTCAGCAATGTCAAGTCCATGCTAAGAAATATAAAATATTTAAACTGTAATATGAACTGTTGACTAGAAGCGTTGCTAGAAGCAAGCGTGGATCTACGCCCCCCCCCCCCCCAGAGCACATACATAAATAAATTGAAAATGAAAGGTTGTGTGGTATATTAACATTATATTATAAAGTTTGTACCTTCCGGATCATTCACCTCCGCCCACCCCCAGAGAATTTCTTTAGATCCGCCTTTGATTAGAAGACAATAAAGTCAGATCTAATATGTATAATAAAATAATGAAAATGCAAGATGTGGATTTTCTAAATTTAGTAGGTACTTTAATACATAGAAGCAGGTATTTGGAAAATCCTAATATTTTTCTTTAAAGTTATATAATTGCTACTTAGGGAATGAAGATCCTGAATAACTAAACATTTACTGAGGTATGCAGTAAGTTGAAGCCGGTTGGAGTGGTCTCCAGCCTACAAGATCTCTTGTCTTTCTGTTGTTAATCATCTCAAGACTACCAACCAGACCCGTGTTTGTGCACGTCTTTAGGGAATTAAATTTAGCGTGTAATTAAAGTAGAGAAACATCAACACCGGAAGTGACACGACACTGTCGCACTTACAGAATACTAATGTTCTGAATTACCCTTACACCGCTTACCCTGTCAAACATTATTATTTGGCTAATGACGAGTACGTCAAAGAACAGAACACTTGTACTTTCAACCCTCTCAGTTGAGACAACATTATGTCGCATAAAACTTATTTATAGGCAGGGATCCGTTTAGTACTTAACGAGTAAAATAGTTAGCTACTTTATATTTCGTAATTTATAACTAATAAACTTCGTTATATGTACTCGTATAATTAAAGTACAAACTTACGTTTACTTACGTCTACGATAGTAAAGGTAACCTAGTAGTATAAGAAATAATATTTATCTTTTGGTCTCGAAATACAAGTAGGTATAATGGCATTAGACAAATTCAGCAAAACTATGTAAGATTTAGAAGAGACATTAGTATTGTTATTATTCATCCTCTACTAACGTCTTTTTAATAGTACCTACCATCTCAAAATTAATGAAATTGAATAAGAAATACATACAGTTCAAAAAAGGGATTTCTTTTAAGTACTATACACAGTTTCTTTATAAATAATCAAATGTATCAAAAGATAAATTGTTTACTGCTGTTCTAAACTTCTAAGGTAACAGCAGAAACAATGTACTATTGCTATTAAACCAAAATTGCGAATTAGTTGATTTACAAAGTAACTAATTAATTTTCTAGTCCGTTTAATTGAAACAGCAGACTGAGGTAGTTTTATAGACTTGACCACTAATTAGAGAAAGCGGTATTCATAGCCCGCTTTGTGAGCTATATTGGTAGCAGAGGGGTTGACTCGGTATCACCCCTTGCTTAAAATTTAGTTACGGTATTGCGTGATGTACTGACCCCTTATTGAGGTCATTAAAATACACATTCATCAACCACCCCAAACCGACATAGAAGTATGTACATAGATTGTCACTATTTACCACATGATTCACTGAACAGCTGTTTTACCATTTGAATTTATACATATTTGGTTGAGAGGTATCTGAGGACAGTAATTAACTGATAGTCTGGACGTGATTATACAATAGAGTACAATATAGAATTACATATTTGTAATAATAATATAGATACACATAGTAAAATGAACCAGTTTTGATAAGGATAACTAAATTAAGGCGATAAGATACCTCAATTTTCCATCATTTAAGTATTTCATTATTTATGATAAAAGCAATATACGAAATGTCTTTTACTTTGTTGGATCTTGTTTAATTACAAAGTAGTAAAAATTTCAACTAGATGCGCTGGGTTCACAAGCAAAAGGAAATTATAATTTGTGGTTTTAAAACTGGATGAAAGCTTTTTATATTTGTTTATGACTGTTTGCCCACAATTCGACACAAAGCAAGGTATTTTGGACATTTTGGAACTTAGTAAAAACACTAATAATTAAAAATATTTTTTATTTGAAAATTCAAATTTAACGTTTCTCACTAAAAGTAGTTTCATTTAGCCCGCGAAGTGGGACATCTACCGACTGCAATGGACTCGGTCGTCAGTCGCAAGGTTCTGTAGCTGTTGTACAGACTTTATAAAAACGATAGTGACAGATCAACTCAGACGACGCGACGCGACGCTACTACTAATAAATAATAACGTTTGGTACAAAAGCGTAAAATTCTCGCAGCATAACGCGATATAACTGCAACGAAGGTCTTCCCTTATAATTTTCTTTAATGCTATATTTTCCTTCGTGTTAATTTATTTACGATCATTTGCAAAACCCAACTGTCGCACATAGAAATGAAATAGCAACAGATTTTAGAGTTTGCGACGTTTCCTAAACTAATAACGCCGTTTTACTTGTTTGGAAGCAGAACGATATTTACTGTAGGTCTCCCTTTGGATTCTCTCCTCTCAGGCATTTATCATTACATACGGGGATGTTTTGATAATTCTACGTATACGTTCTTTAATTTTTTTGTTGTAAACCAAATGTTTTGATAATTATTTTAATTTTGAATGTACATTAGCTTGGACACGGATGTGTTTTAATTATTAATTTCCCCGCATCTACTAATTGCGATATAAAAGCATAACGGCCTAACGGAGACTCGGTAAGAGCTGCGTAATACATTTAAAAGCAATAGGTAGGAGGCATTTTTGTGTGTTGGAAATGAGATTGGAAGTCATTCAGATGCATATAAAATGCTGATACTCTTAATCAACCATTGTGTGGTACAGAAACAGTAATTTCAAGGACTGTAAGCATATCCCGACAGTATCAGTTTTCAGTGTGCTGTAATTAAATGCAATTCAGCAGTTGATCATTAGATTTATCAAAACGGGGATAAAGAAGCATACATGGGAATAATACACTCTTCATTCTCCTATTTCCATTGCCAAACCGTAATTAAGCAAAATTAATTTTAAATTGCCTGCAGGAATGGTAGAACTTCTGTGTCAAGTCAATCGATAGCTCGACTTCTGTAACGCATTTGGTCGATGATGCATTTAAAAGGATATTACTATAAGTTTTCTTATTTCTGAAAACCTGTAAATATGCTTTTGTGTTAAGCGATAATCGAAGCAATAAGTGATTATTTATGATGATGATAATACGTTTTACACATTATGTATAGCTTCTCAATTATTAGATTGGGTTCATTATGAATATTTAAATGGTCAAAAATGGTAAATTTTATTTATTCTTACCATCACAAATTCAATACAGCAATACGATAATGCCAAACAAAAGGCACAATTGGGAAAATTCTATTCTGGGAAAATAAGTAGCGTAGATTGAACAAAGTATTCATTAGCCTATATGGTATTAGTTATAGTTGCTTGTATTGGTTACAGTAAAATCAGAAAGGGCTTATTACATGCAGAATGTATTTGCATTTTATTTATTATTTTATAATTAGGAAACTGAAATCAAAATAATATAAACTATATTATACAGGGTGTCTCTAAAATATGGTGCCATAGCTTAACCACAGATTCCGGGGATCAAAATGAGACGATTTAACGCAACTTACCTCTATCCGAAATTGCTTCGTTAAAGCGCTATCCAACGCCAAAGATCTTCAAAAAATTTCTTTTTTTTTTAATAACAAAAGATTTTTTTTAGCGATTAGGATGAAATTTGGGATGTGATTCTTTACTGGAAAAAGGTGTTTTTTGACATCATTTTTTTGTTCAGGAGGGTTACGTAAGTGGTCAAAGATTGATCATCCACAGTCAAAGAAGTTCATATCTTTTTAACAGTTCGGCCAATAGTTTTCAAATTTTTTTTACAGAGAGACATTCTTATTTTAAATATTTTTTGTCTCTTGTTTGCGTTCGGTATCTGCCATAGTTTAGGCTTAAAAAATTATTTTGATTGGCTGCAGTGCATTTCTTAAAACAGTTGTAGTAATCTAGTTGTCCCGTATGTTGAGAAATAAATCACGAAGAGACAATTTGATATAAAGTTTATTACTAGCAAGTATGTAAAGGGTGGCGCAAAATAATCCGAACCATTTCTGAATCAATGGTTCAGCTTATTTTGTACCACCGGTAAATTAATAGATTTACAGCAAATGCTCAATGTGACCACCATTTTCCCAGATGCAAAAGTTAATTCTACGCAAAAAATTGTCTCTTCGTCACGTATTTCTCAGCATACGGGACCAGTAGATTACTACATCGTTTTAAGAAATGCACTGCAGCCAATCAAATTAGTTTTTTTCAGCCTAAACTATGAGAGATACCGAAATCGAACAAGAAACGAAAAATATTTGAAATAAGAATGTCTCTCTTTAAAAAAAATTCGAAAACTATTGGCCGAACTGTTAAAAAAATATGAGCTTCTTTGCCTATGGATGATCAACCTTTGACCACTTACGCGACACTCCTGAACAAAGAAATGATGTCAAAAAACACCTTTTTCCAGTAAAGAATCATATCCCAAATTTCATCCTAATCGCTAAGAACAATGTTTTGTTATTTAAAAAAATAGAAATTTTTTAAAGATCTTTGGTGTTGGATAGCGCTTTAACGAAACAATTTCGGATAGAGGTAAGTTGCGATAAATCGTCTTATTTTGATCCCTGGAATCTGTGGTTAAGCTATGGCACCATATTTTAGAGACACCCTGTATAGTACAATAAACATTTTCAAGATATACATTCGAATATGTACTATTGGTAAAAAGGTGCAATGACTTCAGTTTGACTGTAGTTTGAATGTAAAGGTTTAATTTAGTAAACTCATTTGTATTGTCCCCTTTGAGGTAAGGGTGTCTTAATCTATGATGTTCCCAGTAATTAATTGCCGTCACAGATTATAGAATCATTATACTATGTTTTGTGAAAATTGTAAGAATTTATTTCAAAATAAAGAAAAATGTAGGTATATCTGCGCTATTTTAAGCTGGATCTACGATCTCCTAATGTACATACAACAGAGAAGCGTTAGAATCATTACAATGTTAGAAAATTGATGTCTCTCTTAGGTTTGATGTAGTTAATTCAGTGAAAATGATCTAATCAGTAACCGTCGCGTAACAGTCCATAATTAACGAGTACTTGCATAATATTCTGCGGTAGACGTATACTAATTATAATTCCGAGTCTGTTGTAATAATTATAAGATTTAACGGGTTGGAAAGGAACTGTTTCAAGTGTTTTCCATGCTCTCAGCATCTGGCTGGTACGCGTTCATGTCAAGTGCCGAACAATGTAATGATTACGACCCAGATAGATTAGGTTATCCCGAAGACGAAATCAATTGTTGGGGCGACACAGCTGCCTTGTGCGATTGATACAATGGCTGAATGGATATTCCTTTTTATCGGTTTTATCTGTTTTACACTTATTGCACAGTGAGCATCTCTCGCTTGCTTTCACGCCGCACACGAAAGTTGAAACTTTCAGCAGTATAAGCTCACCCAATTATTTGGTTTGCTATCAATTTCAAATACCGAAACTCCGCGGCTATTGAAACGAATTTATCGAGAAACTTAAGTGAATCCATTGCTGAAGAAATTTATTACCATAAAGTAAATTAAATTTTATCAGAAAATTTGGGCACAGGAAAGGTTAAATCAAGGACATTCGCTCTCAAAACGTATAAACCTGAAAAGCCGTCATAAAACAGAGGGATAAAGAAAATTTATTTAATACGGGAACTCTCAAGTTCTGTACGATGGTAACATACGAATTATTGAATAATGTCGAATTAAAATTAGGTTGTTAATAATATCCTTTAATAAACATAATTACAATTAAAAATGAAGGTAATTTACTAATTTTGTTAAAATTTGGAGTGATAGTTGAACCCTTATTTGGACTTACATGACGTAAGTATATGTCTTTCATTAATTAAATTGGCGGTGTATCAACAGAGCGCAAACTTGCGTTCGCATGTAGTAGAGAGTAGATTGTAGGTATAATGTTGGAGATTTCTGTAACAGTTTTTATTGCAGAATTTTGTAATTTTGAATCACTGGAAATATTTTAAATAAATGCCTTAAAATAATTTTGCTGTGTTACTTATGTGTTAACTTGATTGTTTTAAAGGATTTAACACCACCATAGGTCCACAATTTCCTTTGCTTTGGGTCATGTACAAATAATGCAAACGGAGAGTGATTGCAATTTTTTCAATCAGGCAACTTTCCTTGTTTTAAATTATGCACTTTTTGATGCAGTATGTACTAATTTTAAAAACTTTTCAAAGCTGATTTATACAGTAAGATTTAAACTATGCGTTCTACTTACTTTTTTGTATATACTACAATAACACATAAATCTGTAGTTGTGTATGAGAGGCTCGAGTATAAAGTTGTGTGAAGGAATTTCAGGTAAATCCGCTAGGTTAGTAGGAACACGCAGACACGTAAAAAGGCAATGCTAATGCTAAAAAACGTGATAGGTATTGCTCTCAACAGTAAGAAAGTGTATGTGGAATGGAAAAGAACAGCACCCTAAGGATGTACGCCTCCATACAACCACCGCGAAATTTCAGGATAATCCCACTCAAGGGAATCCACATTGATCGCCAACCTTATTTTAGAACCCTGTCACATATGATTTTGCTACCGCTTTTACATTCTTCTCTATCCATAAAAACATATCGCCAGTTGATTAACTTCGCTTCCAATTTAATAGAAAGCAATTTAACGGAGCATTCGGGCTGTTGAAGACTGATATTATTTGAAATGGCGTTAAGACAAGATACCATGTAAAAGTACCATCGTCAAAATTGAATCCGCCGCGCCGTTTGAATACATTTATATTTTATCTTTCCAGTTCCGTGAACAGTCTGAAACTTCTAAGATATGCTTTCACATTAATAATTTTCACTTCGTAAGCGTTTCCCAATAATTATAAAACTCAATTTCGGTGAACAGCAAACTTTTAATTGTTTGTGCCGGTGGGAAGTTATGCATAGATAATAGCTACCTACATAATAATAATTCAGAAAATACGATACTTCCAATGGTGAAAAGTTTGAAGGTCGCAAGTAGAACTCTGTACTAACAAAAAAACTCAATTGAGTGCCGTTAAGCTTTACATTATTAAAGGAGAACTAAGAACAAGTATGCTACAGTAAACTAAAACGCAATCAGGATTTTTATGAAGCGAATTGCTACACGATGTCAATTACGATAAGACGAGGAGCGTTGTATACCCTACTTTATTAGCGACACGTGCCTGAAGATTCTCCTTCGTACACACCACAACCTCATGTTAATTGGGTTTAACTATAATATTGTTTGACTAGATATGCGAACTTGCTTCATGTTGATTAAAACGGCGCCGTTTTGTTTTATAATAGCTTATTCTTACGAAAATTCATTTCTATTGTTAGAAACTTAATGCGAAAATAAGTGTATATGTACCGATGAGGCTGGTATGGAATAGAATATTTACATGTCATTGATATCAAATTGATAAAAATTTCATTCGTCACACTAATGGATCAATCTTAAATTCAGACTTCTGGTACGTGCAAGTCTAGTTTTCTTATCCTCAATAAGTCTTAGTCAACAAAATATCCCGAAATCTGGGATTGTAAGTTTGATGTTCCTTTACAATATTGTCCTAATATGATATCAGTCGACTGAATAATGGTCTTCATCGATTTAACATGCTTTAATGAGAAATTATACATTTACACAAATTAGATGCTCACGAAGTTCCTTCAACGCGTTAGACTCTAAAATTAACATTCACATTTTAAACATGAATTACTTGACTGTGGAGAAACTTCCAGTTGGGTATGTTAGGAAGGATGTGAATACATAATAGCTTTCCAAGGTATGCATGTTTAAAATAAATCCTTGCTCTGACACATGACTTTTATATGATCTAATTTATGTAATGAAATAACATCAATTATGTGGTGTGCTAAATTCCACCACAAAAATTTTTAAAATTAAACTTTTAATTTATTCCTAATATTAATTTTTTCATTCAGGTAAGACCTTGATTTTTTGAGGAAGTAATTTTGCACTAATTTATATTTATATTTTTTTACAGAATGTTCTAAGTTTATTATACCATTGTTTCAATGTAATCATCGTACTTCAATTATTATAATAAATGGCTGTTTCTACTCTCATACAAAGTTTTTGAATATATGATCTAATATTTTCGGGGTATAGCTATCATCCTATTTGTGCAAAATTTAATACCACTACACCAAGTACGATTATAAATAGATGGCCTCAGCATCCTGTAATATAATATAAAACTGTAATACCTGAAGATGTAATTAGGTACTAGGAAATCAGGTTAGGTTGATGGTGTAGGTATAGTTCAACAAAAATTGGTTGGCTCGCGAATTATGTAGACGAATAAAAAAGGACGAATTGTTTAAATGGCCGGCAGCTGTGTTTTCTATCTTCTGTGCAACTGCGCATCCGCGAACCAGAGGCCATGCAATTACTGTTGAACTGTAACTATATTTTCAAGGCGTACTACAATGTAATTACTGTGGTTCTGTGTTTCCTAAGAAAAGAAGATGTTACATAATAGTAGTAGTAGTTTTTATATTTCTAAACTAACTTGGAAGCCTACGTATGATAATTACATAAAAAAAATTAAAGGAACTTCTGTAAGCAGGTATGTAAGTGTAAGGTGATGCACCAATTATAGTTTTGTAAATGGAACGATTAACTTAGTGGTTTAGATTACACCGGGGATTACACCTATTTCCGGTGGTACAATATTAAACAAAAAAACCCTCTTACCTTAAAGTTCAAATTGGTTCCCTAATTAAATTTGTTTCTGAAGTCCTAGTTTCGCAAATTTGTTTGGGGAGTTAGAGAACTTTTATTGTTTAATTTCTAGCTAAATTCGTCGATCAACTTTGTGTGTGTTGTTAAGTCCAGTTATATAAAAGTTTTGAAACGTATTTTATTTTGGATTATTCAATTTCGAATTACAATAAAATATTTAGTCACGAAAATATATACTTAACAATAAATAACATAATTATTTAATGAACATGCGTGATGATAGCTATTATTCAGGAGGATTCACTCGCCTACGGCTCGTTTCGTAAATAATTCAAGGCAATACGCTAGTCATTAAAATTAGTTGTCTTTGCATTTATGTTTTCATTCACAGTGTACCTACTACAGGTAGAAGTATCCTTGACCAACCACTTAAGTAAAGGAGAGATTGTTTACTAGTAGAAAAATAAATTTAATGTTTCTATAATAAATTATAAACGTTGTTCATCTTTTATGGTGCCATTACTTGATGCATTAGGTACGAATGCATAATAAAAATAAGTTTAGATTATATAAAATAATGCTTCAGTATCTGGATGGGTAAATAAATTAAAAAATAAAGGGCATTAAGAAATTTTACGTCCCATGAAACTGATGAAAATGTGGCTATTGTTTACAATAATATAATAATTATTCGCCAGATAATTTATGAAAATTTTCCATTTTCCACTTTCTTTCGTTCAGTATTTTTCAGTATAACTCAGTTTTACTTTAAAATAAATGAATGATGTTATTTTTGATACGATTATCATGTAATATTTTAATATCATCAAGCTGGTGACACAATAATATTTATAAAAGTAGTTGCCAGAACTCTTAGAACACCAATTTTGAGGTTTGCTAAAATGATAGCAACTGAAGATTGTATGACCTATTTCTTTTGCTTATTTAATCATAGGAAAAATGCTAACCCCTACAGCTGACGCCTACGACTAATAGCAGCATGATTAAAGGCTACTCATCTGCAGAAAATGAGACCTCAAGCTACTGTTCTCGGCTCTATGTATCCATATGCAAGATAATAAACAAAAAGAAGTCTTTTCCAGCTTTGCCTTTCATATTTTTATTGTCAAGGCACCATCGCGTTATAACTAACATGAAAAAATATGGAGACGAGAAAATTACGGCTGTGTTATAGAAGATCCTAGATGGGAAACAAATAAACAGCGATAACAAAGGTGAGCATCAATTTTACAAATGTTTTTGTGTGCAACTGTCAAAAAAAGGTCACTTTTTTTGTTTGATTTTGAGTCGTGAAGTAGCACATTTGTTTATAGTAAAATAAAACCTTGACAACGTAAAAAAAGCCCTGACAACGTAAAAAAAAGACTTTTTTTTACCGGCCGACAAAGACTTTTTTTTACGGGTCATGATCTTGAATGAAATTAGCTTTTAATTTTATGTAAAGATTCGATCGAAACTTTAATTTTGGTAATTTTTCACAGTTGCACACAAAATTTTGTATGCCACATGGCCGTGAACTATCTTTTTTTTATTCGAATGATTATTTGGCTCGGCCTTCGCCTCGCCAAATAATATTCATTCTAATAAAAAAAAGTGCTACTTCACGGCCTTGTAACATAAATAACTATTTTACATTTGACTTTGTAGCTAGGTGTAAAAAACAACAGTTTTTTTATCTACATCAAAGTAAGAACACATCGCGTGCTTCCGTGAATGAATAAACGCGACTTCGAATTGCATGTAATATTTATTTCCACACCTTTGTCGATAGCAATTCACAAAATTGTTCCAGTGTCAACATCTGCAAACAGTGGTAGCTATAACTAAATGTCAACATGGAATAATTTTTTTCTGAAGATATTTTAAAAATAAAATACAGTTTTGCATTATTCCTTAATTAAACATGGATAAATGTTAATTAAACAAGAGGTGCTTTAGGTTATCAAATGAAAGTCGGTTTAAAATTTCAGCACACATTCTATTTCTACGGTTACTGGGCTATTAGCTAGGACTACAGCGACAGAATGTGTAAAGTGAAGTACTTCACCAACTGAAGTGCTATGGAGCTGCACTTCTACGGTTCTTAGTTTCCTCTAAATAAAAGTTTTTTAAATTTCTTGTTGCCCTTTTAGGGAATTGTATTTTAGGGTGTCTCAACTTTATTATGAACTTACTGCAAATTCTATAAGCTTTTAAGTTCATGTATAATCAAGAAATATGACTAGGTTTAAAAACTAATTTATATTAAAATTACCCCCTTTAACGCACAATTTATAATTATTGTTCTGATAGTAAGGTTACATGAAACTTCAAATAAATTAAGAGAAAATTATGTATACAGAGATATCAATCTTCAATTTATTAATTGGGATTTGAATGACTGAATATATGTTAACAAAATACCGGCATACGGGACTATTGTAACAATAACAAATGAGCATACTAGATTAAAATCTTACCTTACGAGTAACATGAAATTTTTATAATACGAATCGTTTTTCGAATAAAGTCTGGTAAAACACATGCAGTAAATACGCGAACTGTTGAGTGAACAGGTTGCAATAACTTGACATACCGACGCTTGGTTGAAGACTGAATTTAGTAATGCGTCGCGACGGAGCACGTGTAAAATCGCCATGCGCATTAAAACTTCTTGTTTAAGGTCTGGTGATTATTTGAATACACGAATACACGGATTACCTTCAGTGCACGCACATACTTCATATACATCGTATTTTGATTATTAATTTCAATTGAATTTATAAAAATTTAGCACGCAGATAGCTGAAAATTAGTTTAAAGCTTTATATGCAATATACTACCTACTTGAGTTTATTGAAATAAAAACTCGATAAACAATATTACTAATCGGTGATTGCCATTTAGAAAGAAAATATTTATATCCTGAAAAGTGTTTGTTGAGATATTCAAAAATGTACAATGCTTTTGTAATTAAAACTAATATTTCTAATTAATTTGTATTATTTCTAGACTCATTATCACACCTAGATGTACTTACTGATTGTTATTTCGTATTCTTTTGTTGTTTCCAGGAGGATTATTTGTTTAAAAGCTTTTTAATATTAACATTAGCTTGGCGAGAATTTAAAACTGTCTTGAAGATTCCGTTGGTTTACTTTAAAGTTACTATCACTGTAATTCATGAAACTTGTTAGAAATATATTCATTATTATTATTATTTTCTATTTCCTATTTTGTTTATAATAAGTTTTTAGATATTAATATTTGGTATGGAAGGTGTATAAGAATAGCTTTGAGTATAAAAGTAACTTGCATAGGGACAAACGATTTATCCCTAGAATTCCCTTGTATATGTTGGAGAGGCACCTACCGTAGCGTAATTTCAAAGCAAAGGCGAAGGAACTCCTTAGGCGTAAAATTATGCGTTGCCAAGGAGGAGCAGATGTAAAATAAGTGAAATGCCAGTATCCTTGCAAGGATGGAAATTAATGTTTCTTAATTGATTTGCCTTTTGAAACCACAGAACTTAAAACAAGTAGTGTAGGTAATACTACTGATCATCGTTCTGTTTGTTGCTGTATTTGTGTCTTGCTGATTTACTGTAGTTTATTCTCTGGTTGATAAGATCCCCACTAATAGTGTTCAAATTTAACGTTTAAATAGAACGATCTTCACATTAATAGTTGGTGTATCTAATCGATATGCATATACCTATTTGTGCCATAAAAAAAATAATAAAAACGTCATGTTTAATATTGTGTTTAATAACTACAATTATGCTCAAGGAGAAATTTATTTGTAAATGGAATACAAAACCTAAATGGTTTGTACAGCGTGTGTTGGTAGTTACTGTACTGGTAAAACTGTATTTTAATGGATTAAATCACATCGTATTCTTTGAATACTAAAAAACGATTATTACTATGGAAATGGAGTAGCTATACCAAGATGATGCAAAAGATCAAACCAACAGGCGGAACTAGGATACAAACATTTTTGAAAACATCATTAAATTTTTGTAAGCACGATAAGAAAAAAGATAGAAAGAGTGTTTGTGGGTAATTTTTCTTAATACATATGACATGGTCAAAAGTAAATTCGATCTGGGAGAAAAATCACAGCAACGAGCAACCTCTCCAGAGGATAGACAAGAAGCTAGTGATACATAATTCTTACAGCGAACGAGTTAATTAAATATAAGCACAGTTGCATTAATGTGAAAATGAGTTCTGGTTGAGTCCCCATGTTTATGACTAAAACCAAACGCGAATGGATGTTTGTCAGGCAATGCTACCTAAGAATGTAGCAAGTTATGGTAAATTGTTAGATTGAATCACCACAATGCATGGCGTATAGAAACCTTTATTTAATTCAGTTAAGATAAACACCAATCGAAACATTGGAAATTTCTTTAGGTTGATGGCTCATTGTAAAAATCTCGAGTTTTCATAATACGTTGATAAGAAAATTGCATCGATACTTCTTCTCCATCTTCTATAATTGTTTTCAAACCTTAATGTTTCATTTCGTGAAGCCAATTATTCTAAAAAAAGTTCCTTGAATCATACAGTTCAGTTCAGTTTATGCAGATGTCGAATCACTCTGTATACATTTGCAAGTCAGATAGATTGTCGGCAGGGAAAATTAAGAATCCACTAATATATTATTCAATCAGTAGAAAATGATATTATTTTCTACATTTCAAGAAGTGTTCGCAAAATGAAGGTAAAGTTTCAGAATTTTGCTAGAAATAGATGTCCTTATTTATATGTGTTTGTAAACCCAAATGCATTCAGCTCACGCCTTCCCCAAATAAAGTAACCTACTGGAACAAGTCTACAGTCCATTAGCTAGCAACTTAGACATCTCGGCAGGCGGACCACAGGAAATCTAGCCCAGTGCAACAAAGAGCACCGGAACTACTATGTTTAAACCGCCGAAAGCTCCTACTTGAAAGGAATTTCAACGAACACAATGCGTTTTTGCTCACTGTTAAAATAATGTACTGTTCAACGAGACGTACTTCAATGCATTGTTAGATATTTACACAAGTAATAATCTTTTTCAGTATTTTTGGATAAAAATGTATTACCTTATTAATTACGGGTATCTACCTGCTTTTCTAAAGCTACAACTTAATATAAAATAGTGACAAAATGTTATCTTATTTTTAATTAAATCCGCCAGTAATAAATTTGTTGGAGACAGGAAGTTCATTTAGTGGAATAATGAAAGTACTTATAATTACAAGAGGGTTCAAGGGTTTATTGGTTGCAAGCTTTAATTTAATTTACATATTTCTATTTTGTAAGAGTTTCCTAAATTAAAATTGCGAACACGTTTTAGAATGTTGGCCATCGAAAAGGTTTATGTTTGTTAATTTTGAGAAATAGATTAGATTTTCTATTTAAACTGTTATAAAAATGCTGAAATTTTCATCACTTACAATTAAAATTGTAAATGAAAATGTGTGTACCTACTTATTCAAAAATATTATCTAATCTAAAAAAGTAACTAATTATGGCTCAATCCTTAATGCTTTCAAAAGGGGTTGCTTATTGATCTTTGTCTTGCATAAAGATTTTTTATTATTCTTTTCCACTTCAATTGTCAAGAGAAATGTTTTGTGTTTAATAAAGTAGAAGTATGTCATTTTTCGACTATATCAAGAGCCTTCAGGTGTAAGGAACAAAAGACAAAAACCAAGTATTATGCCGTACAATTCATAAACTACAAATGATCGTTAAAACCACATTACATTAGCAGTATCAAAAAGAAGCTGAGTACTACCATTCAAGCAATGCAAACAGAATTTTGAGACTTGAATTGCAATAAGAATAGCATTCTGTGTTTACTATTTCTCGAAACTCAAAGTTGCATGTCATTTCGAGCGGCTTATGCTAATATTGACCTATGTACTTCGAGACTTTGCTATAGCTTGTGGTTTTTGCCCTGGAGCACATAGAGATTTTCTAGTATTAAATCCGGCTATGAAAGACTGGGAAGTTTCATCAAACTTTTAAATAAACTCAAAAGATTCCTTTGCTGTAGACATTCGGGTACCTACCCTGTCATTTTATTCTCTTTTAGGTATAAGAAGCAATATATATTTCTTCAGTAAGAAGTCGTATAAATCACATTTTTATACCACTAATTTTGGAAATTTATTCAAATTCCGAGAAAACGCATACATCGAGCTCTTACGAGTAGCAGGAAACAGCTCTAGCGCACATCAGTGTTTCCGGAGGGTGTAGTGACATCACGAGCCATTGCACTAAGTCTGTATCGGCCCCATCGTAACATTAAACGAAGTGGAAGATATACGAGCTAAGGGATATGTGTGGGTGTAAACAAACCAAAAATTTACTGAGTAACTTTGATTTGCGGTATATCCGTTAGTTATCGTTCAATTGAAAATAATCAGCCAGGATTGTCGACAACAGTCTCCTTATACAGCCGGAATATTTAGTTTTACTATGCACTTACTGCTATTACACCGAGTGGAAATTCTCACATCATCAAATGATTAAATAAAGTGCGCATATTTCTCAACCCCAAACATAAACGTAAGCAAGTTTTTCGGTACTTATCCTAACAATCCTATGAATACATTTAAATAATGGCCGCATAAACTTTAAGGAAATGCATTTGTGTTGTATTCAGCATTGCACTGAAGTAGGAAACCGAATGCAGTATAACTAAACTATAAAACTGAAAAGACAGAATTTCCTTCGGAGAAGATAAAGATAAAATATATTTACAAAATTACGTAAATCTTACTTTATACAGGGTGCTAAAAAAATGTCACAAACTTTGAGGACTGTAAGTATGACCCAAAATATGACGAAAAGTTTTAATGTACGTGGGTCTGCAAATGGACGGTTTCGGAGATACAAAGGAGTATTCCTTTTTCTGTCAATTGTGCATTTTTCCGCTTATTTTTTTTTTTTATAGTAGTCGACAAACGATATATATGTCATACAGATTGACATTCAATGGCTACTGGATAATTTCCTTGATATCTCTCTTTGGGGATATTTGAAAGCGTTAGTGTATCTGTAAACAACCCCAATGAGCTGCAGCAACGAGTAGATCAGGGATACCACGGAATCCGAGCCATTGTAGGGGTTTTCGAAAGAGTTCGAATGTCCATGCGGCAGGGATGTCATACCTGCCTTGAAATGGAGGGAGGATACTTTGAAAATCTCATTTTACTTTTTACCTTTGCTGTTTGTTCATAAATTACCTTACATTATTCGTAACTCCGAAACCGTCCATTTGCGGACCCATATTAATAGAATTAAAACTTTTAGTCATATTTTGGGTCATACTTTCACTCCTCAAAGTTTATGACACTCTGTTTTAGCACCCTGTGTAGAAATTTTGCTTTAGGTAATGAAATGTGCGAAGTAGTTAAAAAAATTACAAGCAGGCGGGAATTTCCCGTTTAAAGTGAAGATAATATTTAGCACTTAAAAAATATTTACAGGCAAACAAATTTCAGTGGCTGTGAATGTTATACTTATAACACTCTGAAAAAAATCTTGTTTCCCCTAACAATTAATTTGTTGGTAAGTATAGCCCATGGTAAAGCCTCAACAAAGTCATTGTGGTCGTAACAAATTTCTTGGGTCAACACAAAAGATATGTTGCCATGTTATTATTATTTCCTGCCACAAATTAGTTTTGCTCAGGCAACAAACAAGAAAATAAATTTGTAGGCGCACCTATTAATTTGTTGTGACTACAATAACTTTGTTGAGGCTATACCAGGTTCGTTGTTGGGAGAACAAAAATTTTTCAGAGTATGGCAGTTGGTGACCCGGTAACGTGTAGGTTTAATAAACATTTCAAACTATATCACGATACGCTTTTTCTGAAAATGCTTATCAGTGCGTAGTTGACAATTACGGAGAGATGTTTGAGATTATTGCGTTGCCTTCTTAATTTATTATATTATACAGGGTGTTTGCGGTCTTGTGATTTCAATTTTAAGGGGTGATTAAACACCTTAAAAGAAGGTGATTAAACCTACAAACGTCTTAACAAAAGTTTTATCATAAGAGAGATATGATTTTTTAACAATTTTATAACTTTTTATTAAGTATTCTGATGCCAGAATGTTTCCCATTTCCCAAGCTATTTCATCTGTTGTCACTACTTACATTGTTGGTTTTTCTTGAATTGTTGTGATAATTTTGCTAAAGAAAGTAAAAACGAATGGCTCATCGCACTAATAATGAATTTGTTGACATGTTAATTTCTGAGGAAACACAGGAAAATTCGGCTGCTGCAAGCCGATTGTACTCTGAGCGGTTTCCTAACAAACTAACGCCCATTCCACAAAAATTTACTGTCTAGAACTCCGCGCAAGAAAAACTGGCGCACTGTAACCCCGTCAAGGACGTTAATTGATAAACTGTTAAAAAAATCATATCTCTATTATGATACAACTTTTGTTCAAGCATTTTAGTTTAATCACCTTCTTTTAAGGTGGTTAATCATAATCACCCTATAAAAATAAAATCACAAGACCGTAAACACCCTGTATAGTTAGGTCCGATCTTTCCATCTCCTAATAAAGTTCCAAATGGCTATTTGATAAATACATTTTTTCGACCAATTGCTGATTCGCACCGGTTGTAAAGACGCTCATCAGTAATTATTGCTCGGAAAAGGGTTCCTATTAAAGTTATTAGCTAAATAGATAGCTATTAAACACTTTAATTGTAGATGGAAAGACCTGGCGTTAATACAGAAGTAAATACAAAAAATTATTGAACTATTTTAAGAGATGGTACCTATAGTGTTAAAATTGTACGAGTTAGTGCTAAAAATTTTCATTCCTGGCCAACATGAACCGAGCCGAATTTGAACGTAAGAATGTTGAATCCCAAAGGCAGACACGGTAACTTTTGAACGACCCACACCTGTAAAAGATGGTAACTCGGCTAAAACAAATTATTTTTAACTTCTTTTGATATGTGTGGCAAAAGGCAAATGAGGGTGCTTTAACAACACTGTTTATTCCTCATTTCATTTATCAAAATATCGAAACCATACCAAAAGGAAAAGACAAAAACAATGATACCTGCTACTAATTTTACTTATCCTAAATTTATATCCGAAGTAAATATAAATGGAGACTGGTTAAATTTTCAACAAACAAAATATAATGGATTTAACGAAATTCTTGTAACAATTATTACCCAAAGAATTGCTGATTCAATTTAATACTCCCAATTACTGAATATACCGTCTATTCGAGAATCGATGTTGGAATTTCTAATTACAGAATACCTAAATTCAAATAGCAGCGGCCGTGTTTCAATAGATTTTGTGATCCGGATAGGACTTCAAAGCAATCAGCACTATTTAGCAATTTACCATCATTCGATTAACCGTACTACTACTATAGTTCGTCAAATAATATTTATCATGATTCTGTTTGTTTTGTTTAATCTTCTATAAAATATATTCAATTGTAAGGTTGGTGAACAGGTTGATTGCAACCTGTCTAGCCTACAGTGTTTTACAATTAGATTTTTATTTATTGTAGGTCTAAGCAGCAGGGTGTAACATCGACGCTAGGGAATAATCCTACCACACCTGGAAATTTTCTCGATTTCTGTTTTTGGCAGGACCACCTGTTGTTTTAAGTTGGTATAAAAAAGAATTTAAAAATTTTAGTAACTTATGTTTAACTATACATGGGGTGTAAAAATGGTGGTGCAAGCTTCAGGTAAAATTATTCCTTGGACAAATATAAGACAAAAAGTTTATTGCAAAAAAGTTCGTAGGCGCATGGATAAATTTGATGACTGACGACCACAATTTATTAATGTGCCATTGCATCAAGGCACTCTGAAAGACGCTAAAGCTAACACTATTACATTACAATATTGCCAAATCTATTTTTTAACTATAACTTTATTTTTTATAACCACGGCCTGGATGTAAACAAAACCACGTGACAATTTCTAAAACGTCATTGCAATGTAGCGCTGTCATTGGTAGTTGCAGCGAGAAGATTTCACCCCTTTACTGTAGGAGTAGCTACGTTCGATTCGTGAGTTAATTGCAGTTGCATTTGTCGTCATCTGTGTATGATATCTGGTGTTTTAGTATTTTGATTTATTTAAAATGGAATCGGCGCCCAGTGAAATTATTCTTTGCAGCTATGGTTTAAACTACCCCGCGCGCTAGTTTACGTAAGATACCTACCACTGTAAACGTACACTAGACATGATCACGTGGTTTTGTTTACATCCTGGGGCTGTATTCTCGAAATCACTCGACATTTTCTCGCATACGACAAAAAAAATTGAACCAATCCGATTGCTATTTTTCTGACAATTGAGCATATGTCATGCCACAAAAAATAGTTTGATTGGTTCATTTTTTTTGTCGTGTGCGAGAAAATGTCGAGTGATTTCGAGAATACAGGTCAGGCCGTAGTTAAAAAAAATAAGGTTTATAGGTAGGTTTATAGAAGAAATTTTTGAGAATAATTATTTCAAAAATAAAAATACATTGACCACTTGATGTGGATGTAAGTTTTTTCCACGACCTTCTGGATTTTCGAGTCCAAGAAGGTCGTGGTTTTTTCAAATGAAAAATAAATAATAAAAATGTCATATTTATTTATTATAATGACGTTTTGGGTTTGTTTGTCAAATAGTAGTAAACTCTATAAAAAGCATGTTTATAATTCTGTAATGCCCCAACGTGATTTTGAACCAACTTACAATATATCATTTTGGGTTAGGCAGTTACATTTACAACAATGTGTTATTGTAGAAATAGGAGAAAAATACTGCGGGGTAATAGCATAATTTTTCCGTTTAACGTCGTTCATATTCATTCCTATCTTTAGGTTTTTGTGGAATACCGTCCTATAGAACCAGATATAATTAACGAAGTAGAAGAATATTTCTTAGGTTTGTGTGATTTAAATACATTAAGGAAATGGAAGCTTTGCCCACCAGCTGTTGAGAATGAACGTACAAAGGAATGCATTTTTCAAGAGTATCCCGAAACATCAAATCACCCTTCAAGAGTTCACAGGCGTTTGTGCGATGTTACTGGTTTGGCAGTTTACGGAGAACCTTGCAATTGCTCCTCTACAATATTTCGTGGTCAAAAATTATATGAAGTTGCAGGTATTTTCTAATATAAATTCAATATGCTATTCCAATGGTTCTAATTTTTGTGCAGGCTTTCCTACCTGTTTTCTGAAAGAATTACCACAAAGCTTAAGTGTATCTGGAAATGTTTGTGGTTTATACAGTTGCAATGCAAGTACTATTAATAAAATTCATACCGTGAAGTGTAATCCTCACTGTTTTGGCCACCAACCAGTAAATATTAATAAAGCTTTTATGGTAAAATATGCTAAAACCCACTGATGCTATTTTATTTACAGTTCTGTGAATTACCAGGTCCGGAAACAACACGAGCTTCTGAAATACATTCATATTGGTCAGACTGGAGTGAGCCGTTTTGTAACAATGATCTGTCGAACTGTTCAAACGATATTATACAATCAGAGGCAATTTGCATCAACAAAAATACGTTAGTATACCTAATGAAAAATTAATAACGAAATAAAATAGCTCTATGTATGAATTTTAGTGGAATGGGAGCTGTTGACTGTTTTGGACCCGGAACTAATTGGTAACTGAATCACAATAAATACAAATGTATCATAGCCATTAATTAACAGTTTCCAGTTGTCCACCAAATGCAGAAAATTGTAAGTGTTACGTTTACATGGAAGATGGCATATTAAAACTATCAAGGGAGCTTAAATTAAAACGTCCGTATTACCAAGTGAAGCGTATGTGTAAAATCCCTCGCTTGTAAACTGCAATAAAAGAAGTTATTTTATAGGAAGTTCATTACGTTCTCATATGGACACTTTGAGACAAAATCTAAGAATAAACAAAAATGCTACTGGATCTAAGCCGCTTGAGTTAGCTAAAGCCGACATTATTAGACGGAAATACTTGGAGAAGCATGAGAAACTCGAAGAGGAAGAATTTGAAGATGATAACGCAAATGTAGAGGATGAAAACGATGAAGATATAATTCTGGAAGAAGATACACAGGTTCAGAAAGTAGCAACTACTGAAGCTATCGAGAGAACTGAAATAAAAGAAAATCTACATGTGGAACAACCAACACATAAGAAAATTGCTATAGAAGAAATGGCGAAAGATTTAAATCAGACAGAACGGGATGAAGACTCTAAAGCGTCAATACTTCGAAATAGTTTAACTGTGTATATTGTATGTTTCTTAGTTTTAATGTATCCCTTGATAAAAGTTGACTAAACTGTTTACCATTGAGTTAATTTAACAATGCGCTATTAAAAATCTTTGACATTTTCACAAAGCTGCAATGAGACATGAACTTTAGATAGATTATGCCGTAAAAGTAACGCCCGTTGTTTCGGTAATCAATTCAGAAAGTGAAAGTAGATTCATCAAAATGGTATGGACATTGAATATAGTAGTAGGTCAGAATGTTTATTCCAATGGTAAAGATTGTGCCTAGTTTTGTCATCTGTAAAAGGGCCGGTAGATGGGGCAGTAATATAATATTCAGATTTTTTCGGATGCATTAATCATTTGTCAACAAGGGTTTTAATCTGTGGAATTTTTTCCTTGTTACAACTTTCGCTCAACAGAGTGCAATGACGTACGTAGATACCGTAGATACCGGCATTTATTAACTGCGTTCGCCGTTCGGAAATATCCGAATGAGAGCCGATCGAGCAACTGCGGATTTTGGTCACGTGGTTTCCAATCATGTCAATAGGTTAGGTTATAACATTTCGCTGTCATAATATTGAGGTGCTGGTTAAAATTTATGCCTGTATTATCTTTGGTGTATGCAAGGCCCCACTCCAAGAGTATATCTTGATACAATAATTGTGGAGTTACAAGATGCAGAAACTAACAAAATACTGAAAGAGGAGGTCGTGAAGGTATGTATTATTAAATTATAATTATTACTGTTAGCGTTGGATCATAACCAGCACATTTCTTATTGTATATTTTAGGTGCAGTAGGTATATGTAACAACTATTTTAGATAACATATTAAAAGAACGAAAGGCTGAGAGCGTGTGTGCGCCGAAGACAAAAAAATAATTTGGACAAAAATGATCGCACTGTTTTGTGAATACAACTAGTTGAAGAACATGAAGAAGCTCAGAGAAGCCTAAAAATATGTTTGGTCAAAAATTGCTCAGAAAATCAACTGCACTGGTACTTCTAATGTTACATGGCAATAATGTGATACCAAATGGAAAGATATTAAAGAACACAATTCCACTAGTGGTAGAAAAAGAAAAAAATGGGAATACTTATATCTAATGCATAAAATTATATACAAAAGCCTGAAATTTCAGCACCCGAGCAGCTGCAGGAATCGGAAAACAGTTCAACATCTGAAGAACCTGCTTTCAAGAAAAGAAAATATTAATCCACATAGGTAGTACATGAAGAAACATAATAACATTGTGTCAAATGTTGAAAGGCGACATCGTGAAAGGATGGATCAAGAAAACAAGTTTCTGGATACATTCTAAGAATTGGTGAAGGTGCCTATTGAGTAAGAATAAGAAGTGTGCATATACCATAATGTGAATTAAAATGTTTCAGGTTTATAATATAATTTAATAATATTAATAATTACTAGTATAATAGGTATATCACTATACTTATTCCAATAATGAGTTAATAAACAATAAATAAATAGCACAATTTTTTTTATTTTATTAAATAACTTAAGACGATTAATTATAAAAGGAATAAATGTGCTAGTAGTGGAAAAAATAGTATATAAACGACGGTAGAGAAAACTTATCAGCTCGGCAGAGAAAAATGTCTTCTCTACCTTGGTGTATAATATGCTATTATGCACTCAAAATGTTTCTCATTGTGAATTATATTCTGCACAACTGGTCACTTCAATAATCATGGCTTCGTCGAAATAATGAAAAGCAGCAGAAATTATGATTTAATGATAATGCAGTCATACAAATATAGGAAATGCGGAATGTTAAAAAAACTACCATGAAGCAGTATCCCGGAACAGTGTGTACGTCAGAAAATATGAAAACAAGTTCCTATAAACATGGGTCCAGAAATGCTTCCTAAAGGAGCTGGGGCCCTGTGAAGATACTATCCAAAATGTTGTTTTTATTTAATATCTCAGAAAGTATTCGAGATACAGCGATCAGTTTTGGCATGCGAGTTAGAGTGTTAGAAGCGCCATTATAACGTGATAACAACTAAAACGATAATCTGGCAGGGACGTGCGAAAATAGGGGGGAAGGCGACCATTTCCCCCTCCATTTTTTATTAGCAACTATTCCGAATTTTTTAAATTAGGAATCTATTATATAGTCAAAATTACATAAAAAAGGTCCTCTTCTTAGAAACCCGTAGGAGCAACCATGTCCAAAGAAAATTGCTTCAAAAATTATATGCATGAAAAAACAAAAATTTTCATGCACATAATTTTTCTCGGACACGGTTGCTTCTACGGGTTTCTAACAAGAGGACCTTTTTATGTAATTTTGTCTAAATAATAGATTCCTAATTTAAAAAATTCGGAATAGTTGCTAATAAAAAAATGGGGGGGGCAGGGGTCTCCCTCCCCCGTATTTCTGCACGTCCCTGGCAGATTTTCGTTTTGGTTGTTAGCACGTTATAATAGCCCTGTTAACACTAACTCGCATGCCAAAGTTGATCAATGTATCTCGAACACTTTCTGAGATATTAAATAAAAAGCAAGTTTTGGATAGTATTTTCACACGGCTCCAGCTGCTTCAGGAAGCATTTCCGGACCCATGTTTATAGAAACTTTATTTCATATTTTCTGACGTAGAATGGCCTCCAGAAATTAATGACTGTAGTTTAAAAACACCCTGTATAGCCCGCGCATTTTACACGTCCGTATTTGGTAAGGTACCTACACTTAGGCACAAATTACACCGGCCGCTCAAGAGTTAAAAATGTTTCCTTATTTATTTTACTGTCTGGGTAAAAGTGCAGATGACAATAAGGCAATACATTTTCCCATTTTATTGTGTTTACCTTAATTTAATGAACTGGTTAATGCAAAGTTACCAACATTTAATGAACTTTAGCTTTATTTATTATATTAGCAGGAGAAACATACTTTATGTACCTAATTCTTCATTTCAAAGAACACCCACTGAAGTACAAGTTGAAGAGAAATAAAACGTTTATAAAAATGTCTTCTCTTACGAACATTTACGCAATCTACTGAAGCGGAGCTGCTCTTATCAAAAGAACTGTAATTAGTAGGTAAAGCCCGAAATGTTATGCAAAAAAATATCAAATTATAACATAAACTATGAAGCAGGAATAAATTGCTAAAATATGAATAAACATTGAGTAATATGCAAAATATGAAACTTTTATGCTACTTTCAAAAATAACATAAAAATTAGAAAATACACTGAAAAACATGTTTATTTTTACAATTTGTTGTTACAATAAATCACTAACAATTTCTCTAGATTTTCAGGCAGAAGCCCTTGTCTTTTATCGGTCAATATATTTTTGAAATCACAGGATGTTACTGGCGCAAATTAAAAATTCGAAATATGATCAGGTTTAATTTCTGAAATTTATTTTTCTTTGCTTAAAAACTAATTTATGTTGCTATTGATCTTCTTACAATAAGAGAACAATCAAAGGATTGTTCTTAGTATAGGTTCTTATTTTTTGTAGCTAATCCGAGAGCCACTTAAAACCCTACCTTGGACAGATTATACCGAGAAATGCTACAGGATTTAGAAACATTATGATGCTTTCCAAAAATATTCTCAAGAACTTTTTTAATATTACTTTTACGAAAGTTATTTTAAAAATTAAAGAAAATATGAAATAACTATAGAAATTTTTCGTAAATATAAAAAAACAACCAAAATATAATGAAATATGAAAAATTTTATTGCACTAATTAAATGTATCTATATCTACTACCAGAGGTGAAAATTCTAAATTTCGGAACAATCTAAGCATTTTTGAAGAATATGAAATTTCATAAATTTCCGGGCTCTAGTAATGAGAAAGCTAAGCTACTAAACTGAAACAAATTATAATTAATAAAGGAAAAATAGTTTTACTATGTACTTAATTGCAGCTTTAGAAAAAAGGGCCATACTACCTATAGCTTTTTTGTAGAGAAAAAATTCTGCGTTTTCTCATGCATTCATTTTTAATTTTTAGTTTTTCAAGGCTGAAGTAATGAAAAAATAGGTAACACCAGTGGTAAAGCTGTTTTGACGAAAATCTCTAGTGCCTTGAAATGGAGTTGACAACTGCCGTTCAGTGATATCTTATTGTTACCATTTCCTAAATAATCGCATTTTATGATTTCCAGTTTTTTTCGTATAAAATAAACGTTGACAGTACAACCGGCATTCTGATGAACAATAGATTGTCATTCCAAGGCACTGCAGATAGGATTTATTATGTTTTTGATTTCCCGGTTTCTGAACAAACGTCATGCAAACCTCTTGGCATTTCCGATTGATTTTGCGTAACCTTTTTTTTTTGCAATTTTATCGATTTTAAATTTTATACATTAACTTTTGGGTTGCTATAATTAAATTATGGTTCATTTGTATAAATACGAAATATTCAGTGTAATGCCATTCCGCAAAGGCGCCCTCTGTAGATGGATAGCGGTGACAGTTGTTATTGTAAATTGTATATTTTTGTAATTACTAAATTTTAGGGGCGACACCTATCGAAAATGTTTGGCGTAACTTTAAACGGCCGCTACGGTGGCGCCCACTGGAAAATAACGGCCGTGGAACATTCTCAAAGTTGGGCGCTGGTATAAGCATTCTGACCTACTACTATATTCAATGGTATGGAGTTACAAAATATCCGAATGGTCTTGATTAGCGACTTATGGGTAAAAAGTGTCGGCAGTTTCTTAAAAATTAAATCAATTGTATTGTACAGTTGGCTGCACTTACTGTTAAAAATGAAGATGATAAATTAATTGTTTATCAAACGTTACGTCATTTAATTAGTGTTGGAAATAGAAAGATTGTGCGGTAATTGTAAGTACGTAGTATATCCATAAATAGTTAGATTCTTGTAACGATATTGTAAAAACATTTTCCAATTCAAAAACTTGCAATCCATCCCGTTTTTGCTTTTGAAAGGGATCTCGTTTGCTGAATGTAATTACGTATTACGATATGAAATAAAATCTTCAGAAGTGTTGAGAATAAAGTAAAATATAATCTTACTTTTGTGTTGTGTTCTGATATAACAATCTTATTCAAGTGTGTGCTTGATCAAGATTGTTTTGTTAAAAATGCAGCTGAATTATTTTCTGCATTGCTGCAATGTCTATGTCGTCTACTTCAAACTGACAGCCAAGATGAGAATGTTACAGGCGGAGGAGAAATGTATGGAGTATTCGTATTTCCTCCCCCTTATCAGCACTACATCTCCGCCCTGAACACAAATCACGAATGTCGACAACACATTTCAGCGGGGTTTCTCAATTGTTGCCATTACTTCAGATACGGAACGAGTCAGTAAGTACAAACTTGCTAATAGATCTTCTAAGCACAAGATATTTCTATATTATAATTTTCAATTACAGCAGCATATCATAGCTTAATTGTTAACTACATTATGTGAACTCCAATTGAATTACTGTTTTATTTTATTATGTAGTATTGTGCCAGTTTAGCAAGGAAATATTCCTTCGCGCTTACAATTACCAACTAGTCTACAGCGATCAATTTAACGAAGTTCGGCTGTAATGATGTTTTAAAGCATCAAATGAACATATAGGTACTAACTATAAGCAGGTGCATGATGTGAGAGTTTTTTAGTTTAATTAAGTGTGAACTTTGATAACGTGTATTATCACGGTTTTGTGATGTTAGAAATTCCATCACAGAGGTTAAATTTCTATCAATTTCATCCACTACTGTATCTTGACACAATCGAAAAGGTCATACAGATACGCATCAATCACTAGGAGAGGAAGAAATCGCTTAGGCTATGCTATAAGATTGCGTCGGTTTTTATGGAAGATTAAAACTGCCTCTTACTTGTAGTAGATTGCTCGTAGGGCTCAAGCTACTGAACTTCATAAATTAATATATTTAATGGATCTAAATTTATCGTTGTTTTATAAACGTTATCGTTATCGCATTAATTAGAAATTCAAGTTTTATATTACCTATAGTAAGATTTTGGAAATGAACATAGATCTGATTTAAATTACCTACCCTCATCTGTTGTAACTGTGACCTCAAATATTCTGCCTTCGTCGTTTGATCGGACCCAAGAACAGGAAATGAACCCATGTACTGAAACAATAAAGATAGGTTATCAATACTATTATATAAAGCACAACAGTGTTGTCTGGGTTTACACCCCACCACTACAAAATTAAAAAAAGGACAGCTCTATATAAACTTCATATAATGTGTGAACGCTGACTTTATTATAAGTGTGGGTTTTCACCCCACCGGTACCAAATAAAAAAAGGGCTGCTGTGTATAAACGTCCTATATCGTGTGAACGAACCTTTAAAAGCTTGTACGAGCGTGCGCGGATAGGCTTAATAAGTACCACACTTCGCTTAAGTTACATTCAGATTTGTCAGTAGTGCCAACCGCCGAAAATAAAATTTGTTAGCGGGTACACTCATCTAAAGAAGTAATTGTTTTTAAAGTAGGCCTTTTCCTGCTTTATAAAACAGTTTCGATCAAATAAAGAAACATTAGTGATGTCTTAATGATCTAAGCTTCCCCTGGATGGGCTATTTCGCCTCGAAAAGTGGTTGTAGTTTAAAAGCGAGTTTTGGTTATGTTCCAGTGTTTACATATTTCGACCGCAGAACAATCCTAATATTATTTTCTGCATTTAAACTAGACTTCGATGTTTCTAACATTACAAACACGGACTCCAGGATCCCTTTGACAGGTATTAGTACAGAACCTCCACCGTAGGCACCTAAATAACCCCAAGGACCCGCAGGAATTAATAAAAGAATTAAAAATTAGCGATTTTCAAGATTTTTTTTCTGGAGTTACAGAGAGTGTCCTCCCGAATCTCGACCGTGGGGACCTAGGGGAGACCTTCCCCTACAACCCTTCTGGCGTTTTTCATACCTTTGCCCTTTTCGGAAATTATAAATTTTTGCAATTTGCTCTACACATCATTCGACCTGGAGACTTCAGAGAGTGAAACCGCACGCAGAAGGTCTCCAGGTTCATAAGCTTACACGTTCGGACTCCCGGGTCACCTAGAAAGACAATAGCACGACACCTCCTCCGCGGGCACCTAGGGAACCCCAGGAGGACTTCGGAAAATAATTAAAAATTAGCGATTTTCACGATTTTCTTTCTGGAGTTACAGAGAGAGTCCTCCCGAATCTCGACCGTGGGGACCTAGGAGAGACCTTCCCCTACAACCCCTCTTATGGCGTGTTTCATACTTTTGCCCTTTTCGGAAATTATAAATTTTTGCAATTTGCTCTACACGTCATTCGACCTGGAGACTTCAGAGAGTGAAACCCCACGCAGAAGGTCTCCAGGTTCATAAGCTTGCACGTTCGGACTCCCGGGTCACCTAGAAAGACAAAAGCACGGCACCTCCTCCGCGGGCACCTAGAGAACCCCAGGAGGACTTCGGAAAATAATTAAAAATTAGCGATTTTCACGATTTTTTTTCTGGAGTTACAGAGAGAGTCCTCCCGAATCTCGACCGTGGGGACCTAGGGGAGACCTTCCCCTACAACCCCTCTTCTGGCGTGTTACATACTTTTGCCCTTTTCGGAAATTATCAATTTTTGCAATTTGCTCTACACACTATTCGACCTGGAGACTTAAGAATGTGAAACCCCGCGCAGAAGGTCTCCAGGTCCATAAGCTTACACGTTCGGACTCCCGGGCCACCTAGAAAGACAATAGCACGGCACCTCCTCCGCGGGCACCTAGAGAACCCCAGGAGGACTTCGGAAAATAATGTAAAATTATCGATTTTCAAGATTTTTTTTCTGGAGTTACAGAGAGAGTCCTCCCGAATCTCGACCGTGGGGACCTAGGGGAGACCTTCCCCTACAACCCCTCTTCTGGCGTGTTACATACTTTTGCCCTTTTCGGAAATTATCAATTTTTGCAATTTGCTCTACACACTATTCGACCTGGAGACTTAAGAATGTGAAACCCCGCGCAGAAGGTCTCCAGGTCCATAAGCGTACACGTTCGGACTCCCGGGCCACCTAGAAAGACAAACAAAAGCACGGCACCTCCTCCGCGGGCACCTAGAGAACCCCAGGAGGACTTCGGAAAATAATGTAAAATTATCGATTTTCAAGATTTTTTGTCTGGAGTTACAGAGAGAGTCCTCCCGAATCTCGACCGTGGGGACCTAGGGGGGACCTTCCCCTACAACCCTTCTTCTGGCGTTTTTCATACTGTTGCCCTTTTCGGAAATTATCAATTTTTGTAATTTGCTCTACACGCTATTCGACCTGGAGACTTAAGAATGTGAAACCCCACGCAGAAGGTCTCCAGGTCCATAAGCGTACACGTTCGGACTCCCGGGTCACCTAGAAAACCAATAACACGGCACCTCCTCCGCGGGCACATAGAGAACCCCAGGAGGACTTCGGAAAATAATGTAAAATTATTGATTTGCAAGATTCTTTTTCTGGAGTTACAGAGAGAGTCCTCGCGAATCTCGACCGTGGGGACCTAGGGGGGACCTTCCCCTACAACCGTTCTTCTGGCGTTTTTCATACTTTTGCCCTTTTCGGAAATTATCAATTTTTGCAATTTGCTCTACACGCTATTCGACCTGGAGACTTAAGAATGTGAAACCCCACGCAGAAGGTCTCCAGGTCCATAAGCTTACACGTTCGGACTCCCGGGTTACCTAGAAAAACAATAGCACGGCACCTCCTCCGCGGGCACCTAGAGAACCCCAGGAGGACTTCGGAAAATAATGTAAAATTATCGATTTTCAAGATTTTTTTTCTGGAGTTACAGAGAGAGTCCTCCTGAATCTCGACCGTGGGGAGCGTTGTACGATTTTTAACTTCGGAATATAATTTAAATCGTAACAACCAATACTATACATTTTCAATTCAAATAAATAGTAGAGATTACAATAGATATTAAATTCGTTTTATACGACCCTACCCTACTGTAAACGCGGCATGTGCTGCGGGTACCCAGCTAGTTTTATTATATTGCAAAAATGCTTTTCAAAGGCGTAACAAGAGCAAAATTATAATTTTTAAAAAACCATAAAAATTCAATCAGAAAAGTGTTATTAATACAAATAATTAGTACATTTTCATTGATATTTATTTTAATTCATCAATTAAGCAGATCAAGTAGGTAGGTATTTAAGTCCTATTCCTATTTACAAGCAGGTGTGTAATTCAGGATTAGATAATTAATTACACCAGTTTAACGATGTGAAGGCAAAAGAAAGAAACAACAATGAGAATGTAGGAACGTATTCAATTATCTACAAGTATAGATCCTTGGAAACGGTACTAGTCGGAGGCAAATAAATACGGGAGATTCCAGTCGAGCACATTCCAGCACATTGAAATCTTCATCGCAGTAGATGAAAACTACATATTAAGTATGCAGTCTCATAATAATCAGCACTGTGTTCGACTTCCGGAGACCTTTCATGGTTCTAATTTTGCTTATTTCGGTTATGCGTCTCTATACCAGTACCTAGATGCTTTTGTTTCACCGCAAGTTCTCGCAAATGTTCGTTATCTCTTACAAAGTCATCTGTATTATTGTATGGAAGTTATTTTGAACAATTACTTTAAAGGTAATTGCTATATTCGGCAGCTTAACCGAAATAAACAAAACAGTTTTAATTTTTTTATGTTCCAATTTGAAGCGAATAAAAAAATAAATAGTAGAATGAATTCCTTATGAAATTACCTTTCCAACGATGTGCCACACATGGTATGTGGTATGGACGTGCTATTTGAAATTTTACAGGGGGTGACTGTGACGACTAAGGGGTTGATGACAGACGTCCGGTTTTTACGTAAAAAGATGTTCCCCTTGCTGTCTCTGTTGTAATAATATTAATAATAATAATAATAACAATAATAATAATCTATTATACAACCCTTAAATTGTTTGTTGTTTTCCTTAAGCTGGCTGCTTTGCAACCAACTCTTCTGTTCTTAAAGGGTATAACGATATGTCGATATTCTTAAAAGAATATTTTTGAATATGTAATTATAGTATAATTTGAACACATAGTTTCAGCAACTTCTACTAAATAATAATATCTTTATCAGCAGCAAGTGATAACTGAATAGATAATATCATGACACCACTGCCGTTGGTGCTTAGACCGTATCACACATACTTGTGGTGGATTTACGCATGACTTGACCTAACAGCCTTCAATTGTTCGGAAGTTGCCACAGCTATCTTGATGACTGTTCGGATTTATAACCTCGCTGGCTCATAAAGAACGCCTCCATCGGAATCTGAGACAGCCAATCGTAAAAGCAAAATAAATCGTGCAGTTAAATTTAATTCTTATAATAAAAGTTATCGCTAGCTTATATGAGCTTTAGTTCCTTTGTGTTGCAGCCATATTAGAAAAGTACACGTCCCTACAGGTTCGCTTAACAGCATTAAATTTAATACTAACTGTGGATTGTAACAGAGGTCAATCCGTTTCTACACTTTCATACAGACATTAAAGATTTCGCATCTAGATAAAGTTTATCAAATATTGAGAACATCTAAAATGAGCCAAAGAATTTTCAGAAACAATTTATAATATTAAATATTGTGTATCATTCAATTGGAAGTACTTACAACCAATATAAATGAAAACGTTTTTTCTACAAGCGACCGACACATAAACACCTATTAAACTAAATCATTGATTTTCATATGAGTTTTCAGTATTTGAAATTGTAATAGTGACCGCGAAAACGACATATAAAAGAAAAAGAAGTCAGATCCATCGTTTAAACCCTACTGGAACAAATTCAATAAGCGCAACAAATGAAGTTATATCAATCGTCTTCAAATGTATCTGTTCCGTAATCCAATTTATGTCTGACAAACGATACGAAAATTGTAAGAAAACAGAAATATACGGTTAACCCGAAATAAATTTAATTTACTGTGTTTCCTTTGCTTCTCATATTTATAGAGGCAATATGAATGGGGGAATTCTTGTATCAAAAGGACGTACTTTTGCTTTTTCTAATATAATAGGTGAAAGTTTAGGTGGTTACAGAAAATTAAAACAAAATTAATTCTTTTTTTTATATCCACGTATTGATTAAATGAAATTCATGTATTCACTAAATTTATGTCACAAAAATGAATACAGTTGAGTTTGCTGGAAACCAATCTATAATTATTACTCAATTTACTTAGCTTCCCTTTGCAATCAAAGACGTGTCCTCTCTTTGGTCAGATTAATCAATCAAGGGCTGCTGTTAGGAATACGTGTTGAGTCATCATTGCTTGCAGTTTTCATCGTGATAGAAACCTACATGATGAAACAGCAAATACACTACTTACTTCCTACAACATAATTCCATTACACTGTGGGTTAAATATTCTGTACGATTTATAAATTACACAAAGCTGCTACAAAACGCAAACCCAGTATTTATGGAATCAAAATAAAAGTGTTAAAATACAATAAAAGGTAACACTTCAGTTTGTCGATGAAACTCGTTTACAGATTCGTTTGTGCTTTTAGGCAGCAGCGTAACTATTATTAAAAACGGTTAAGCGGTACTTAAGGGCTTTGCCAAATAGAGCTAAAAATTATAATTATCTCAAATTTACCTACAGAAAATTAATTATCTTTCAACTGCCATTTTTAGAACTTGTTTTTAATTAATAGTAATTTACGTTACAAGTCCGGGAAGTGACTTATTAAAGTATAAGTTTAGAAGCTTATGGATGAGGCGACGAAGGAGCCGAATCAAGAATTTCTAAGCGAATACTTTAATAATAACTTCACGGACGTACTATATCGTACTACAACATTTTATTTCATTACTGTCAAATTAATTTGATTTATTTGGATATTTATTTTCTTTTTATAAATCGTCAACGTCAAAAAATTAAATTCTGTCAAATTAAACCTCTTCTGTTGGCGTTTCATTTTAAATCACATCATTCATTTTATAGTTGTTGCTTAATTACAAATAAACAACAACACTTTCCGGTCTTGTACTGTAATGTGCCATTTCCCGGACTTGAATTATGACTGTAAAGTACCATATAGCGGACAGTATGAAATAGAAATATAGTGCCTTTGTCGAAAAACAATTTTATGTTACAAGAAGAAAAGTTTAATAGTTTGTTGTTCGAGATTATGTGTAACTTCTACTTAGCAGAACCCTGTGTTTGACCCTCGGTTTGACCAAAATGTTTTACCAAAATTCGCGTGTAATGAATTTAAAATTCATCTCAAGAACTGGTCAGAGGTAAAGATGAAATAAAAACCAAAAGTCTCCACTTGATAAAAATGGGTGATTCAAAAATGGCGCATAAGCTCTTCAGTACGTTGTAGGGAATAATAATTGTAGTGTAGGAAAAATAGTAAAAAATTTCTTAGCCGCTAATTTGCTGAGAAATGAAGAAGTTAAGTTGAGAACTCAACTTTGAATTCATGTGGATTTTGAAACTTCTCATCATTTCATATAAATAATTTAAGTATTTTTTCATAGTGGGTAATAAATAAAATGCTCATAACACCTCATTATCCTGAAATATTAGCTTTCAAAATTGATATTTTTGTATCAAGTTGTTTGAAAAAAATATGTGGCAACGATGTTTGAAACTTTTAATAAGCTCACTATGTAAATGAAAGGAAATAAAAGCCACTCGCATACTACATAGCTGCACCCGTGTTGCCAAATCTACAATTTACTTCTTCGTTGTTAACTACAAAAATGTAGCAGCTAAAATTTTTTGATGATTTTTCTACAGTTCAAATAACCGTCCCCTACAACGTACTGAAGAGCTTATGCGCCATTTTTGAATCACCCTGTATATTCGACGAAGTAATTTTAAAACTTTTTGCAAATTGGCCTATCGGTAGTAAGTACCTACATTTGGAAATGGGCATTCTGATCGTGTTGAGCGTTGTCCTAGATCCTTAAAAGCTTTAGGAGCTTTAGACTATAAAATAAATAAATAAGACTCTGTTAATAGAACAATTCACCACAAGACACCCAACACTTAATTTATTCTATGCTACGACGTTTATAGAGCGTCATGACACTCTGGCCCTTTCTCACCCTAAATAGCCCAAGGAACCGTTTTATCTTCAAATTCAAAATACTCGTGCGTAGAAAATAGTCTCATCGCTCAGCTTAATTGTTATAGCAAGAGGAGATAATTATGCTACCCAGCATTCATCAACGGATACACAACTATTATACTTTCCATTCTTTCTTAATTGGATTATGAGGTAAAATAAAAGAATCGATTTAATTGCCTCCTTAATCGTAACATGGTGGTTAACAATATTTATACAAAGCTAGTTTATAAACAAAGGCGCAAAACATTTAGAAACTAAATTCTTTCTATATTTCATGCGTAACAAATTGAAGTTTTAAAAAAACGCTTAAATTAGGTTAATTCACAAAAAATTGTTTTGAAATTCAAGTAGTCAGAACCTCTATGACGTTGATCCTCCTTCAATTTAAATTTACAATGACATTGTGAGTTTTATCGATGTTCCAATTTATCATCGCATACATTAGTTATCCTCTTAACATTTCGTTTTTTATTCATTTTCGTACATAGTTGATCAAAGTCGCATAAGAGCAGGTTTATCAATCTTGAAAAATGATTTTACATTGCTACACTCTTAAAAAATAATATGAACCTTATTTTTGAAGTAATAACAATATCAGCCATTAGGGTATGATTATATTAATTGCGGTAGATTACATTTTGTTGTAAATGATTAACGCATTTGGGGTGTAAATTTAGTGAGAATGGGAGGATTTCCTATGCATTCAAGATAGAGATACAAAAATCGTTTTCTCAAAATATTTAAAATTAACAGTGATAGTACACTATTTATGAATAACTAGGTGCCAAGTGCATCAGCAAAATTTCTAAGATTTGCGTTTAGTCCTCTAATGTTATAGCCACAATACGAATTGTGCAGTAAGCTCTCTAGGTTTTTACCGGCTAAAGTTTGTACAGGAGTGTATTGCGTTTACTGTGTACAGAATAATGTGCTAATTTATAGAGTAAACTTTGTGTTAAAGCAGTCTTGCTCACAGGAACTAAGTATAATATTATTATATACAGCGTATAAAAAATTTCTAAATTTATTAAGACTTAACACTTGATTGAGGAACAATGTAGAAAGGCTAAAATTTACCCGTTTATCCAAAGCATAAAAGAATCGAATCTCAATGTTGACTGAGAATAACTCTGACACTAGCGAAGCATGGGCGTTATTGCGTTATTTTTCCAATCAGTATCTGGAGGGGAATGTCGTACTGTGCTCCGTGTCCCCATTTAAGAAACACTTTGTATAATATGTACCGAGACGTCTTCGTTTAATATAAATATATTATAGAAATCATAATCAAGTTATTTTCTTTAAAAACGAACCTGATGGATATACAATTTCGATATTTTCACTTTATAAGTTTATAACAAATATGACGTACATACAGAACATAACATCGACCACTGTTGGGAGTATAGTCGACGCCATGACCGAATCAACGAAAGTATTAGCAGCCACTTAATGGTTACAGAGGATAATACCTTTTACCTGATAAATTTAAATCTACTTAACAGTGTTAAAAATATTACTTCCAGTTGCAAACATGGTTAAGTAGGTCTGAATTTATGAGGTATTATCTTATGGTTATGATCCTTAAGTAGCTGCTAATACTTTCTTTGGGTTCGGTCATGACGTCGACTATACACCTACAGGGTGTCTAAAATAGCCAAATCTTTAACCGTTACAATGTTTTGGTTTAAGGTTTATTTAAGATGTACTGTAAGGGAGGCTTTGAATTAATGTTTTGGGTTGGCAGGGTAACATAATATCAAGATATAATATAATTAATCAATCAATATAGTATATTATATTATTAGGAGTAGAAAGAGTTCTTTTTGTGTTGAGTTCATATTGCGGCCGAGGCGCACGCGCCGAGGCTGTGCAAGTGAGCGAAACACAAATAAGACTTTCTACTCCGAATAATATATACTATTTTTTCTTCAAGTGTAAAAATATTCTGTTGCTGTAAATAAATATTTCCTAAAAAGTCATTTCAACAGGACAACGCTCTCCCTTCTACCAACCTTGGGGGTGGAGCTATGGGCAAAATACTGGCGTTGCCATGGATACGTAAACACATTATTGTACTAGTAACATTATTTTCATTTTTTTACTACTAACAAAATGACTTCCTTCTACATAGCCAGTTCTGTACAACAATACGGATATTGTGATACGCTTGAAGAAAAAACACATTATTATATCTCTCGAAATATCTCTATTTGGTGACAGTTCAGTTATTCAAAACAATAAATATGACATTCTTTTTAATGAAGTTCGTGAGTTAAAAGAACAATTACGTGCTAATTTGACTACACAAAGACCATTATCACATTCAATACCAACGCAAAAAAACAATCTTCCACATAATTTTCAAAATTATACATATCCCAATATTTCACAACGAAATAATGGAGGTATGTTGTGCTATTACCATAATCGATTTGGTGATAGAGCTTTTAAATGCAATCCTCCTTGTTCTTTTAAAAAAAACCTTTAATTGCTTTGCAAAATCGCTTCCATTTGCAAAGTTTTAATTCACTAATTTTGGTTAAAGATTTTGTTACTCATAATTCATTTTTAGTTGATACTGGAAGCAATTATTCGTTATTACCGTTTAATTTTTCTGGAATCAATGTCGATGATCGGTTTCAGAAATGCTATATTCCGTTGGAAGCAGCAAATGGAACTCAAGTTCAAACATTTGGTTACAGAACAATTAAAGTTTCTTTTAATTTTCTTGAAAAGTCGGAATCATGGAATTTTGTTGTTGCAAACATCACTATTCCGATTTTAGGTTTAGATTTTTTAAAATATTTTAATTTGATGATAGATTGTGTTGCTGGTCAAGTGATTCCAAAGTATTTTGATAATCAATTTATAAAATTTGACTCAAAAACAGGAATTCATCGTGGTTTAGCAAGTCGATCTGACACAAATTATGTTAATTCTTCTTTACACAACAAACATATTAACAATAATAATCAATTTTCTACCAATTTTACTTCACTCAATTCTTCAAACACAACACCAACAAACATAATTAATAATTCTTTATCTTCTCATCCTTTACTACAAACACAAACAATTCAACAACCAATTACATCTTCACAAACACAAATAATTCAACAATCATCTTCTATCAATTCTTTACAAACACAAACACTTCAACAACCAATCACTTCTTCACAAACACAAATAGTTCAACAACCTTTATCAACTAAAAATATACATTCAAATAAATATATACAATTGTTAGATCGTTATTCATCGTTAACTAAAGACTTTAATATAAGTGCACCTATAAAACATTCAATAGTGCACAAAATAGATACAGTTGGAAAACCAGTTGTAGCAAAGTGTCGTCGGTTGAACATTAATCAACTTGATTTTTTAGAGAAGCATCTAGAAGAATTATTAACTGCTGGTATAATTGAACCTTCAGATGGACCTTGGAGTTCACCAATTACGATGGTAGCTAAGTCTGGTGGAAATGAATACAGAGTTTGTGGAGATTACAGAGCATTAAATGAAGTTACTGTACAGGATACATATCCAATTCCTTTCATTTTGGATTTTCCAAATAAGCTTCATGGTGCGAAAATCTTCAGCAAACTGGATTTAACGAAGGCTTACTTTCATATTCCAATTCATCCGGATGACAAAGACAAAACTACAATCACGACACCGTTGGGAGCTTATCGATACACGAGGTTGAATTTTGGATTAAAGAATGCACCAAGTTCTTGGTCCAGATTTATCCAGAAAGTGCTACATGGGTTGTATAATATTTTTTTTTACTTAGATGATATATTAATTTTTAGTCAGAATGAGAGTGAACATTTGCAACATGTTGAATCAGTTTTTAAACGTTTAAACGAATTCGGACTCTTACTAAATGTTAGCAAGTGCATTTTTGGGGTAGAAGAATTGGATTATTTAGGGCATAGGGTTTCGGGGGAGGGAATACAACCTCAAATAAGTAAAATTGATTGTATAAACAATTTTCCGGTTCCAAAGAATCAAAAATAATTACGGAATTTTATAGGTTTAATTTCATATTATCATAGATTTCTTCCGAATGCTTCAAAACTATTAGCACCTTTAAATAAGTTAGTTATATCAGGTAAAGCTTCACTTAAACCTGTTTTATTGGATGAAGAATCAGTGATAGCGTTTAATAATGCTAAAAAAGCATTAGTTGAAGCTACTTTATTGGTACATCCTTCTAAAAATGCAGAAATTAGTATTGCTTCTGATAGTTCTTGTGATATGGTGGCAGGAGTGTTGCAACAACTTGAGAATGGAATTTGGAAACCTCTAGCATTTTGTAGTAAACAATTAACGAAAACAGAACAAAAATATAGCATTTTCTCGAGAGAACTTTTGGCTATTTATTTTTCGGTGAAGAAATTTAGATATTTTGTAGAATATAGGAGGTTTCATATTTATACAGATCATAAAGCCATTTGCTCAGCGATTAAAAAGTCAGCAGAAAATTATTTACCACGAGAATTTAGACATTTAGAATATATTTCAGCTTTCACAACAGATATACGATATATTAAAGGTTCAGAAAATGTACCAGCTGATTGCTTAACTAGGGTAGCCATGATTAATTTACCAATGATAGATTATGAAGAATTAGCAAAACAACAAATAGACGATTCAGAATTGGCAAAACTTAGAACACAGGCTAATTTTAAATTTGTTCAGATGCGAACAAAATTAAATAAAGTACTATGGGTGGATGTTATTACTAATAAACCAAGACCATATGTACCTAAAGAATTTAGATTCAAAGTTTTTCAACATTTTCATTTATTGTCGCATCCTGGTATTCGAGCTACACAAAGGTTAATTTGTGCTAGATTTATTTGGGAAAACATGAGAAAAGATATTAAGATTTGGGTTACAACATGTTCTAATTGTCAAGAAAGTAAAGTTTTTTACTTACTCAAAAATAATAAAGTTTTTCTTTTCTTTTTTTTGGAGGGGGGGTAGTGTAAGGGAGGCTTTGAATTAATGTTTTGGGTTGGCAGGGTAACATAATATCAAGATATAATATAATTAATCAATCAATAATAGCTATTTATGTAACAAGTACATAATCTAAGACTTTATTTGGCGAGTCTGTTTTATTGACGAGCGAGCTTGCGAGCGAGGCTAATAAAGATGACGAGTCAATAAAGTCAGATTATGTACGAATTGCATACAAAGCTTTATGTTCGACTGCTAAAATTGGTTCATTATCGAAAAAAATTCAATTTATAAATTTGATATCTATTCTTGACAGACAAAAATTTGGCTTGTAATATATAGTTGCCATTGGAAAACTGGATATATCACAGTGTGCTTTTGCTGTTGCTTAGCTACTTGTTTATAAAATAGCTAGTAGTTGTTTTTAGAAAAGCAATTTATGTAAATTTTGTAAAAGAAATAGGTAGTTAAAATACTCGAAGAAATGGATGGTGTTTTAACTAAAATGCAAACGAATAGTTCTAACGAAGAAACTAACGAGGAAATTAAAAATATCGCTGCTACTGCTAAAGATTCCCTATTACCATTAAAATCCAGGCATTTATACGAAGAAACATATAATGCGTATCGTAAATGGTGTTCTAATAAGAAAATTAAAACTTGTGAAGACAGCATCTTAGCGTATTTTAACAGCGATCTTTCCCGGTATAAAAGTTCATCGCTATGGAGTAAATATTCGATGCTACGATTGACTATAAATCTACGTGAGGGAGTTGACATTAGTAAATTTCCAAGTGTCATTCCTTTTTTGAAACGAAAAGGAGAAGGATATAAACCTAAAAAGTCCCTTACATTGACTAAGGATCATATAGACGAATTTTTGATTAAAGCTGACAATAAGGAACATTTATTTAACAAGGTATGAATGTTTTACTTAATGACGTTTTGTTTTGAACATCTAATACCTAGTAAAAACATAATTTGTTGTAGGTTGTCCTCATATTTGGTGTGGCTGGTGCCTGCAGACGTCAAGAATTAGTGACGTTATTGACAACATGTGTTGAAGATTGTAAAACACATTTTTTAGTTAAACTTGAAGACACCAAAACCAAAGCAGATCGGTCTTTTATAATAGTTCCAGGTAAACTTGAAAATATTAATCTACTTGAACTTGTTAGAGGATACATGGCACTTCGACCAACCAGGACACCACACAAAAGGTTTTTTATCAATTACATTAAAGAAAAATGTACTGTTCAGCCCGTCGGAATACACAAAATCGGTAATGTGGCAGCTGTGGTTGCCAAATGTCTAGGTGTAGAAAATCCTTCTTCATATACGGGTCATTGCTTTAGGCGCACCTCAGCTACCCTTCTAGCAAATGCAGGAGCCAATATGGAGGGAATAAAAAGACATGGGGGTTGGCGCTCATCTACAGTGGCGGAGGGCTATATTGATGATTGTGAAAATACCAAAATTAGCGTTGCAAAGAAGATCCTAGGCGAGGTATCTGGTGAAGAACCTTCTACTTCCAGTGTCTCTGTAGTGGGTCAAGAAAACTCAAGAATTTCGGAAGTAACAAGAAAAAGCAACGAAATTGTAGGGATAAATATTTCTAGTAACAATCATTGTGTTATAAATATTAACAACCATTATTATAACAATCAGGTATAGTATACATATTTGTTATATTTAGTTAAAATGTATTTAGGTACTTACAATGTAATAAATTTAAATGGATTTATTCTGACATTTATTTTGACATTGACAGATAACGTACAGGTAGTACTTTATAGTACTAGTAAAATAAAGTAACTTTATTTTACTAGTACTATAAAGAACTACTTTATGACCGCAAAACTATGTCATAAACAGTACTTTATAATGCAGTCGTACATAAAACACATTACAATATCTCTCCAAATATCGCTATTTATTTATTTATTTATTTAAATATATTGTAACATCCGTTACAGTACTAAAAAGATACTAAACTTAAACGCAGAGGTTGTTATTTCTACGGCACGAATTTTTCACATTACTCACGGCTGTTTTGATTTATGATTTAAAGTGCAATTTACGTAGGTAATTTATAGATCATAATAAAAGTATACTAATTCCTATTATTAAGTTTTAAACAATACTTTAATTATTTCGACTTCAGTATATCTAAAAACATACCAAAGCCCCATGTCACGTCTTGCATTAGAACAGAAAAGTTTTCTACTTTGCAATTTGAAACTTCCTACTTCGTATATTCCTTTACGCCATGGTATATTCTACGTTAGAAGACCGGTGATGTTTGATTTCAGACGGCGGCGGCGCTCTTTTCTTTTAGTAAAAGGAAGTTTGCTCTGGTCGGCATGTACTGTCTTTTTTGAGTTCATAGGGTTGCTGAGAATCTCGGGCACTAAAGTTGTAGAAATAAGGATCGGAAAGTCCAACTCCACACACGCCCCGTGCTCGGTTAATGGAAATACAGACAAAACCGCCTGCGGTGCTCATTTCATTTCCGGATTCTTTTTAAAGGTTTCGAAGTTATTTCCGCCTTTTCTCTAGACGTACTGCCTGACTCACGTTTTTTTCTAGCTGTCTTCAACAGCCAGACGTTTAATTTTATATGATAGCTGATGGCTATTTAGTCCCTTTATTCAATTCAAGGTTTCAAATTTCAAAGATGTTTTCTATTCTCTAATATTAAGCATTTTTGAGCATAAATTATAACACTTGTACTTTTCGTTTATGTTGTTGTTTGATAGTAATATTATTAGTGAAAAAATTTCTTATTAAATATATAGTGGAAAATTTTTCTTTAGGTAATATTGGTCTTTTTTATTACTAGTTCCAGCACACTGCAAGGGTTGTTTCCTATGAATGTTACGACTTACGACTTGGAATTTGCTAATATTTCTTTTCAAAACGGGCATTTTACCTTCGGGTTGTTAAACATTATAGAATTGTTTTGCTTCAGTACCTACATATACAACCAGTCAAGATGCGAGATATTTTAAGGAAATGTCTGGTCATCAGTTGCAATGATAATTAAATTTGCTTTAAACATTAAATCGATTAATTCAACAATTATTAATTAGATTATGTAGCTTAAGCGGTTTCCATAATTAAAAAATAAAGTAGAATAATACCTTTTTTAAATTTTTGGTGCCTATATGTCTGCCTGTTATCGTAGTTTTAGTGCCTACCCTAACCCTTTAAAATGGACTAGCCGAGATTCCTAATATTTTATAAGCATTTAAATAACTGATGATTGTGAATCTAAAGAGTATGGTCTAAGGGGTATTACTGATTGATACCTTCAAATGTCTTATCCGTTTAAAAGTTGTCTATTAAAAGGGTGATTCACTAGGATTATTTTTGCAAAAGGGAAAAACCCACTACTACCATTTAGTCTTTAATTCTGGGAGTATTTCATACGTTAAAATACCACAGCATCAGCAGTATTTGCAAAATCAATTTCTCAATTGTGTAGGTTTTGAAGAAATATAAACAATATAAACAATGTGAAAAATTAATTCAAGTCAAATTATCACTCAATAATAAATGGCTAGCTTTCGTTACTATTTCTGATTTTTATGGTACCTAACTGCCCGTGGATTTAATGAGTTTTAAGGGATTGAACTACTTCCAGTCTGTAGATGTTAATTTCGAATTTCTGGACGAGAGATTCGAGACCATTTGTAGAAAATTGCTTAAACTTATGTGTGTTAATGTTTAGAAAATAATTACTACTTAAGTATTGACTTTCATGGGTACAGTTACTATAATGTTTGGGAATTCGTTTTGTAAAATATCGAAATCTTAATTTGCAACGTAATCGACTAAGTTAGTGAAGGTCTCTAAAATAAGATAAAAGATGATAGCACGCCGTCTGAGCCCGCAGCTTCAAACTTGGATTATTTGTAACCAACTTTGTATCTCTAATGACCTGTCATCGTATCTCCCTCTGATCCAATCAGTTTCAATGAAAAACTCCGCATGGAATATAAACGAGGCGGGTTCCCATTATTTAAATTTACTTCGAATATTTTGCTAATAGAATCAAGCAGTGGAATAAATAAGGCTCTCAATACGTTTACTTTTATAAATCTCGGATCGCAAAGTTGAGCAATATTTAAATTGTAAATTGAGTCTCCTATTATTCAATAAATTAAGCTTAATTGCTTGAAAATCGATTAGCAATTTAACTGAAATTTTATGCGATACTTTAACGAAGAGTAATTGAAATGCTTAATTTGTAAACTTTGTGGACTTTACGATTGGTAACGAATCGTTAAACTTATTAATTGCCAGAATATAACGGATAGGTACAATAACGTATGTTCATTCTTAATTATTCATAGTCTATAAATATAAAGAAAAAGGTTAAATCCGTAGGTATAATACTTACTACAATTTATTCAAGTACTACAGGGTGTTTCAGAGCCATCGACATCAAGACATATATTGTATAGTTTTGATTTCATATAGAAATTAAATTTAGGTTAGTGTGCAGCGATGCAGCATTAACAGTTTTTCAGGATCAATTCCCTGGGTGCAGGGAAATATCTTAAGAAAACAAAAAGTGGTTTTAATATTAAAATGTATCAAACTTTCACGGACTACTGGGGTGGGTTTGAAACACACTGTATAACCAAATAATCATTGGATAATCAAATAGAGATTTAATAATCATTTTAGAATTCCATGCAAATAACCACAACATACAGCTGTATGCAGATGTTTGATGCCGTGTAAATTCCTAAAATTGAAATAGTAGTACCTCATACTTTACACTTTTATGTTAGGTAGTACGTCTAATGTTTACGGTTGAATTTTGTTAATATGAAAAATTATGTGCGTTTTCTCTTTTACTCTACTTGAGTAGTAATTTTTCCACTGCATATTAACATTAATCGAATACTGAACTAACCATAACAGGCTAACATCAGCTATATAAGGTTAAGTAAAACAATGGTATGTTATGGCAAGCTTGAACGAAATAGCAAACGTTTGTTTAATACTAAAAGTGATGATGAACAGGAAACCCATTGTTGATAAAGATGTCTTCTATATATGTAGAATAGACGTATTTGCACATTATTGAAGGTAACATGATAGGCATGGTTTTAATAGTACCACGGCACATAACGTAACATCATTTAATTAGCATGTTGTTAATCACGTTATTTCACTAATTGAGTTTCATGAATATACCTACTTTATTTAAAAACAGTAACAGTCAGCTTGTCAATAAAACCCCAGAACTGTTGCAAATCATTTCATAAACAACTTGAATCTGAATTTTTCTACGATTGTGCACAAAGTGACACTTTTGATCTCTATTTTTAGTGACAAAAGCAGGTGTTTATTGCACTGGAGTGCAATAATAGTATATTATTAGGATGGCTACTATTCGCGACGGTTACATTTACGAAACGAGCCGCAGGTGAGTTTCGTAAATAACCGTCGTGAATAATAGCCAATAACATGCGAGTTAAATACTATACTTTGTCCACGACTATTACTAAATAACAACAATTTTTGTAAAAATTTATAATTACCAGAAACATTTTTTTAAAAACTTCATCTGATCAGCCATGACATTGTACCTACTATATCAAAGGCAGCAATTGTTTTTGATATTATTCGAGAAACGTCAAAAAATTAATACTGTGCGCGAGATTTTGATTTTGCAAGTATTTTGTATTCAAAAAGTTAAAAATGGACAGCGACAGTGACGAGATGTCTTGTACACCACACTGTAAAAAATGTTTGTAAAATTACACGCAGAAATAAGTAAAATTTACTTAAAATATTGTGTAACTAGTGTAAACATGTAATAATACCTAAATTACATGCTTATGTTACACAGTTAGTAATTTTGCTAACTTTTGTAAATTTACTAAATATTTGTAGTTATTGCGTTAGAAGCTATACAGTATGTGTATTTTTACAAATTTATGTGGTACTTTTATAAAAGCGGAATGTACTTCCCCATATTATTATTATGAAAATATGAAAATCAGCAATTTAAATGGTAGGATTGAGAAGTACACTGTTTTCGTTTTTAACACGTATATGCGTTTCAAATTTAAGCATGCATTGGTTCGTCAGCATCAGCATCCTGCATATTTATTGTGTGTAGGATAAACGTAGAACAGTGTAGTGTGGTTATTGATTTATGTGGTGAGTGTTGTGTTAGTTATATTACAGGTAAGGGGTAATATCGTATTTTTTTAAGTTTTACTACTTTGTTGCTATTTAGTTGAGAACTAACTGAATTGACGAAATATCTATCCTTCAGCTGCCATAAGAGCCAAACACCAAACTACGTTTCGTAATACAACATCCTTATTTACCAGTTTCCAATATCCCTCGCCAATTTTTGTTAGTATGGTACAAAAATACCCCAAAACATTCATGGATGTAGATGATAATGGAAAACCCTTTGGGGATGGCTACTCTACACTTTACATGAAACTTATACACCGAAATAATTATTGTAATAGGCAAAAGGGGAACAGTACACGAGATTTTAAGTCGCCACCATAAAAAAAAATCAAACTATTAGCAGCAAAAGCTGGTTGTCCAAATTGGTAACCGATTCCAGAAGAAGAAGAAAATGACACACTAGAACAGGCAAAAGCGATTTTGAAAACTGCAGCGTTAGATTCTAGTGCCATTAAAAAGGAAGACGTATTGTCAGCGCTTTCAAGAACGTATACCATGCAACGGACATTCCTGAATTGTCAAAATTCGCCTACAACAATTCAGAACATTAAAGATGAGTGGCCCATTCTGTTACAAGAACCGTATTTATATTGGCATTTTGAAAAATTAACTGCTAGATCCATTACAATTCTGGGCGAAAAGGTGGTTGAAGCATCTGAAAAAATTATTAAATTTGGAGAGTTGAAAAAGTACATAACAATTAGAAATGTTGAAAAAAACGAAAATTTAGTGTTACAACGTGCACTAAAAGTTATTTCCAAGTATTTTAAAGAACCTTTTAGCAAAATATTAGTGGAGTTAGATGTAAGTAATTGATTTTTGATCCTATAAAATGTTTCATGTTCTTCTTCGGTTTTAGGATGGTACCCCGTTGGAACAAGAACTTGTTTGACGACTGCTACCGAACTAATTTTACACAACCACAAATAAGATCGCTATTATATTTAGCAATTTTATAAACAGTATTTGTGTTATTACAAACCAATCCCGCAAAATTACAATACAAGTATGTAAATGTACACAAGGAGTTGTAAATTACAATGCGAAACGTGTAAAATTACCGAACGTAATGTAATTTTAATTACGAGTTTTGTACTTTCACAAATTTCTTACGATTAATACACATTCTGTGTGTAAATTCAATTATCCGATGTAAAAGTACTATTTCAACGTAAATTTACTAATGATATGTGTGAACAAATTTCCTATGATTTTCATAGTAATTTTACACAATTTTTTTTTACAGTGCACCGCATATAACAGAAGCTGCGAAAATGACTTCTTTAAGTTTGCTGGTATTGTACTGTATTTTGACATTTGTGATTTTGACGTACCTAAGAGTGAATTCTGTACCATAATTCACTCCCATCCCATAATTCACGGCAATTTATTATGGGTAGTCTTATGTTTAACAAAACACATAAATAATCGATGTATAATGTAGTAGCCGTGGATAAAAATTTTTATCCACAACCAGTATATATTATAAGGTCATAATTCCACTATTAAGAGACGTCTTATGATATTAATAAAACACATAGGTCTTATAATTAAAACAATGGTAAATCTATAGCAACACGTATGACAAAAGTCAGTTCAAAATGTTAAAATAAATTTTTTCCAAAATATTAATTTAAAAACGCCACTCTCTGATCTGGTTGTGGATAAAACGTTGTATTGCATACGTGTCTTAGGGCCGGTTTTATAAAGTCTGGTTGACCGACAGTTATCTCAACCACGATCAATTGTCATGGATACGATTGTTTTTTAAGAATCGTATCCTTGACAATTGCTCGTCGTTGAGCCAACCATCGGTCAACCAGACTTTATAAAACCGGCCCTTAGTTGTATTTTGTCCAGTTAAGAAACTTAAATGATCGAACTTCGTTCTAGCGTTTAAACATTCTTTCGTGGATAAAATACTTCCTAAGACACTTATACAATAAATAACTATTATCCACAACCAGTATATTATAAGGTTATAATTAAAGCACGGATTTTATGCAAATGCATGTTCTAAAATATTGATATGCCAACACAATGCTTTCGTATGTATCCGTACCTGATGAAATCCAATTAAATGACACCAATTTCATTTTGCATATATTGCATATTTCGGCATCTCTGAGCATGTATTTATGTCAATTGCATATTTGGTCATATTTATGTAATTTAAATTTTAAAAAACTAAAATGTTATTAAAAAAAATTTTTTTTGCTACCTACCCCATGGAAAAAAAATGTTTACCACTTTTTGTTCAGGTTGTACTTTCCAGGAATTAAGATTATAGTAATTATTTATGTTTAGCATGCTGGTGTACTTACGTTTAACAAAACAGAAAGTTCCAGCTTAAAATCAGAATAGTGAAGGGTTATTTTAAATTGTCATCAAAGAAAATCCGAAATTTTAGAAAGTACATTTATTCCTTCATTCTTACTTTAGAGTAAACCAGTGGCAGACAAATCGTTGTGGAGAACTAGTTTTTTTGCGCTTTATTTCTGCAGCTTTTAAAGTGAAATCGTAATTATGTATAATTAAGTAATTAAGTGAGTAATTAATTAATTAGTTTATTGTTTTAATAGTAATAGTTCAATAGGTTAATTTTATTTATAGCTTTGGATTTTCTTATATCAATAATTATTTTAAATACAGGGTGATTCAAAAATGGCGCATAAGCTCTTCAGTACGTTGTTGGGAATAATAATTGAAGTGTAGGAAAAATAGTAAAAAAATTCTTAGCCGCTAATTTGCTGAGAAATGAAGAAGTTAAGTTGAGAACTCAACTTTGAATTCATGTGGATTTTGAAACTTCTCATCATTTCATATAAATAATTTAAGTATTTTTTCATAGTGGGTAATAAATAAAATGCTCATAACACCTCATTATCCTGAAATAATAGCTTTCAAAATTGATATTTTTGTATCAAGTTGTTTCAAAAAAATATGTGGCAACGATGTTTGAAACTTTTAATAAGCTCACTATGTAAATGAAAGGAAATAAAAGCCACTCATATACTACATAGCTGCACCCGTGTTGCCAAATCTACAACTTACTTCTTCGTTGTTAACTACAAAAATGTAGCAGCTAAAATTTTTTTATGATTTTTCCACAGTTCAAATAACCGTCCCCTACAACGTACTGAAGAGCTTATGCGCCATTTTTGAATCACCCTGTATAGAGGAATTTTGATTAAATTTTTAAGCATTTAATTCATAATAATTAAAAAAACATTGCATATAATAGTGCATATTTTACAAAAAGTACGGCATATTTTAGGTATTTTCAGTGCATATATATGTGCATATTTTAATAGTTTCTCGTGCATATATATCCGTGCTTTAGTTATAATTCCACTATTAAGAGACGTCTTATTAATAAAACACATAGGTCTTATACTTAAAACATGGTAAATCTATAGCAACACGTATGACAAAAGTCAGTTCAAAATGTCAAAATAAATTTTTCCCAAAATATTAATTTAAAAACGCCACTTTCTGGTCTGTTTGTGGATAAAACGTTGTATTGCATACGTGTCTTAGTTGTATTGTATCCACTTAAGAAAATTAAATGCTCGAACTTCGTTCTCGCGTTTAAACATTCTTGCGTGGATAAAATACTACCTAAGACACTTATATACAATAAATAACTATTATTGAACCCGAATGCGTGCGTGCGCCGAAAACACAAAAACATTGCGAGAACCCACGTTTATTGATATACAAATTCATAATTACCTAATCCTAACTACGTATTTCAACATTAATTTGACAAGTATTACAATTTTGAATGTTTATTATGTACCTGCATCATTAAATATTTCTCCTTCGGTGTTTCCGTTAAGAAACGATATCCAACAGATTTACGCTTTAGAAACGCCATTAATTTCGCATATTTTCAAAGATCAACGTTATCTTTTACTGCAACTGTTGTCCTCAACATAAAAAATGCAGACCAAAGGGTCGACGATATTAAATGTTTTGATTTTTCATAGAAATATGCAACTTTTACAAAATTGAACGTAATGACGTCTGTATTTAGTTTTTGTTGTTTATTAAAATGACAGCTTGGTTGCTATGTAAAGCTTACATCTACCAGAGCAACCTCATTCATTAATAACTGCTGAATACAAAATGCTTGAATTAGTTTTAATATTTTGGTTGAATAAACCACGATCGTAGAAAAAATAGTGTATGCAAACTCGAGCAGAAAGTGTGTTTATCGCATACGGCGTTTTGTCCACCTCCGTTTACGCGTCGGCGGACAACTTTACGCCTAATGCGATAAACACTAACTTTCTGCACATGTTGCATAAATAACTATTTTTGACATTCTCAAGCGTTATTTTGTTAAAATCCATGATTATATCAATAATAAATATTAAATAAAATATCGATTTCAACGGGAAATAACAAGATTTATTCACTTTATAGGGGAACGAAGGGTAATGACGCTCAGCGGCCAATACCGCTCACGATATTTTGCAGCTTCTGTGGGATGTACCGAATTCAGAACCCCGTGCGCCATCTACTAATATTTAGTAGAAGTACCCGCTAAAACGCCATGTTGCTTGGAGGATCAGTGCTAGAGTTACCACCAGTTACATGTTGTGTGCGTCTGAGTAATAAATTTTGAGATATTTTAAATAACGGTAAGCAAACTAATTTTTAATAATTTCACGATTCCAAGTATTGTAGTTAAGAATGTGGGATATGTAATTCCATTAGGTATAGGCGTTTTGTAATATAAATTTTGATTTAGAGGTTAAACAATGTTGTTTATTGTTTAGTGTAAGAACGGATAATGGCGCTCAAAGTGAGCGCTATTACCCAACTATATTACATGATATTATTAATTAATTATTAGGTAATATAATACCCAACTATATAGTATTACATGTTATTTATTACTGTAGATGCCAAAAATAATAGAACGAAAGACTAATAAAGCCTCTTGGAGTGAGGAATCCATGCGATCTGCGATTAGGGCAGTAAAGGAAGGAAATAAAATTAGAGCAACATGTAGAAAATATGAAGTGCCCTATAGTAGCCTCCGTGACAGGCTGAAAGAAGGATACTATGGAGCTAGATTAGGAAGAAAGTCAGTATTTACCAGAGAGCAAGAAACAGAAATCTGTGAGCAACTTCTCAACCTGTCGGTCTCACACCTCTCCAGTTACGTAGAGCCGTCTTTGAATTTGCAGAGACAAACCAAATCCCAAATCGTTTCAATAAAGATACAAGAACCGCAGGAAAAGACTGGTTGTACTCGTTTATGTCCAGACAGCCCAATTTGAGTTTTAGAAAGCCAGAAGCAACCTCCCTAAACAGGGTTACCGCATTTAACAAACAAGAAGTCTCGAGGTTTTTCGAAAACTTGGAAGAAGTGATGTCTAAATACAATTTTGACCCTATAAGAATCTACAATATGGACGAGACAGGAATCACAGCTGTTCATAAGCCAGCTAAAATCGTGGGTCCAAAAGGGCAGAAACAAGTAGGCGCAATTACAAGTTTAGAAAGAGGAAAGACTATTACAGTGTGCTGTTCGATGAGCGCAGCTGGTTCATTCGTGCCACCTATGTTCATTTATCCACGGGTTAGGATGACTTCTGCGTTGGAAAGGAATGGTCCTCCAGGCTCCATATATCGGTGCTCTAAGAATGGATGGATAAACGAAGAGTTATTTAGAGTCTGGTTGGAGCATTTCGTAAAATCCACAAATGCTAGCAAAGATAATCCAGTGCTTCTGGTCATTGACAATCATTCAAGCCACTCGTCACTGGCTATTTACCACTTTTGTCGAGATATCGGCATTGTTATGTTAAGTATTCCTCCGCATAGTTCTCACAGGCTGCAACCTCTAGACTTAACTTTCTTTGGTCCTCTGAAGAAATCTTACAGTTTTGAATGCGAACTGTTTATGAAAACGAATCCCTATTTGAGAATAACAAACACTGATGTTCCAGGTTTGTTTACAAAAGCATATTTAAAAGTAGCGGTGGCAGAAAAAGCAGTAAATGGATTTCGTACGGCAGGTATTTTTCCAATGAATCCAGGTGTATTCGATGAATACGATTTTGCTCCCGAAACGCCAAATGGTGGTTTGGACGTTGATGGAACCAACGAGTCGAGCAATGGAGATACTCGTAGACCACTAGCAGAAAAACAGATAATTCCTGCAGACATCCAACCAACAATTAGGCCTGTTTCAGCACCAAGAACGGTTGAACCAACAGCGGGATGTTCCGGTATTCAATGGAAAAAGAATATGAAACCAACAGATAAAAAAGATATCAACATATCATTTTCACAAATTTCTCCTAGTCCATCAGCACCGGAAAAGAAGAAAATCATTCGGCGAAAGAAACAAAGGTCCCAAATCCTGACGTCAACCCCTATGAAAGAAGAGTTAGAAATACTAGAAATGAAAAGAAAGAAAAGGTTGGAGGCACAAGCCACAGGCAAAGGAAAGGACAAAGGTAAATGTTCTAAATCTGGGAAGGAAAAGATGACCAAAAGAAAAGTTTTCGATGATTCTTCAGATGAAGAGAACGTTGACCTTCAGGATATTGTTGACGATGATGAACTTGATGATGTAGAGATGTCGGACAACGAAATTGGTGAGAAATAAATAAAAATAGCAACATAAAGTTTGAAATTCCTACACAGTTTTTATTTTCAGCTGGAATGGAGCACAGAGTAGAGCACGGCGAGCTGTGCATGATCTGTCAGGAACCTGGCAAGAATGAATTATGGTTCCGCTGCACTCTCTGTGGAAAGTGGGCCCACGCGGACTGCACTGGTGCTGACCGCCCTCACGGATATATTTGCGACTTCTGTATGCCATAGTTTAAGTGTCGTTTTTATTATTTTTGATTTTTTTTCCTTCAATCACAGTTGGTATTGACTTTTTTATGTTACCTTTTATAGATTTGTTATTTTGGTATTGCTTACGTTTATAATAAAAAATATATTTTAACAATGGAATGTTCTTATTTTTTTCTATTAGCGTAGCAAATAGATTAGAGAGGTGCCAGTGTTTTGGTGAGCGTCATTGCACTCTGCTTGAGCGGAATTTCCCTACCGAGTCGGGTAATGCCGCGATTGCAATATGACAATACATTATTTTTTTTTTTCTTTTTGGGCGGTTTTGTTAATAAATAATATACATCCATAAACTTGCAACATATCGAGACTCCTTTACAAAAAATCACGATTCCTTAGCACACACGCTTTCATAGAAATCTCAAATTTTCCTTAAGTGAGCGCCATTCACCTTCGTTCCCCTACGTATTTCGGCATTAATGTATAAATACGTATAAAGCGAATAAATCTTGTTATTTCCCGTTGAATTCGATATTTTATTTAATATTTATTATTTATATAATTGTTTTTAGTTTATTAGAAAGTTCCTAAACCGATCTGGATACATTCGCTGATGATACAGTTATCCTGTCGTTTCGTTTCGTGAAAATCCGGTAACAGCATCCATCCATTGCGCTCCAAGAACACCTAAATTTACTTGAAGCATGGTTATTAAAATGAAGAATAAAAGTAAACAAGGATAAATCAGTGTATGTTACATTCACAACGAAGCACCAATATGTCCTCCAGTAACCCTCAACAACATAGGCACACGCACACCACAGACAAACGAAGCCAGGTATCCGGGTTTATATCTGGATATGCGCTTAACGTGGAAGACTCATGTCAATAAAAACGAAAAAAATGGACCTAAGGGCAGAAGTAATTCGAGCAAAAGTAATTAAGCACCATGATACCCTAGAAAGACATCCGAACGCAATACTCAACCCATTAATGGAAGAACCAGCAGTTAGAAAACTAAAAAGAAAGTGGCCGATACACTTAACAGACAAAATTAGCCAGGGGTGACACCAATGGGTGCAGACTTCCTCTCATGTCTGTAATGTAATTAAATTGATAAAATTAACTCATAGAATTATTTTGGTTGTTAATAAAATTTATTAAAAAAAAACCAAAAAGCTGTGGAACAAATTTCTTGTAATAATTTGGTGAAGCTGTTTCAAAATATGAGAAAAATGGTTAGATTTTGTATTAAAAATAATGGTGAACAGTTTTGTTAGTTCTGCTTACTATTAACTTTAACTAACGTTAAAATTATGTCAAAAATTTAATTTTTAATTTTATGACTGGCAGTTTGACATAACTATTACACATTGTAATAAAACTATTTGATGAACTAATTAATTTTTTCATAGATTACCTACTTTTAAAAGGCACTGTATAAAACTTGATAAAACTAATCATTTAATCAACCGTTTTGTTAAAGGGGAAAGGGGTAGCTGTTAATTATGCTGTATAATGTCAAATAAAACTGTGTATTTAATTACGTAAGTAATTATATGAGAAATATTTCAGGAGATGTCCTATTTACTATCCTTTATTTAACAATATTTGAATTTGGTAACACTTTATTATGGTAAATAGTAATTATTAAGAATCCCACATTTCTGCAGAAAAGGATGGCAGTTGTCTGTACACTTTTAGTAAAGTCGAGTGTAATAAGCGAAAGAATTCTGTAGCTGTGCAACTTGAAAACAGACAAAATTATTACGTTATCTGCCCTCTAGCGGCAGGAATCACTGCCCGAACGAAGGAAATTGCAAAGAATGCTGAGGACAAACAGAAATGAGGAAATACCTATCGAGTCAGACTAAAATCAATACTTTAGAAGGATTGGTTTGTTACACTACTGAATTACTTACTAATAGAAAACATTCAATGTGCTGGTGGTTCTAAACCAGGAATCGTGTTGATCCAATTTAATAACTCAATTTCCAAAAGTATTACAATTTTAAATTCGCCTCACGTCCTCACGACATGAATAATGGAAATTACTTTTTATTTAGAAAAAACTATGTATATGCACATGTATATTCCACTGAAAAGTAGTTAATTCTTTTTGAATATCATAATTTAAAGCAAAATGTAGAACTACTGACCAGGGTACTGACCTAATGCTCCAAAATTTATAAAATCTCTTAAAAATAATACGTAGGTATCACTATTGTAATATAATTTTAAGTATTTAGTTGTTAACCTTGGTAGATTATTTGCGAACTAAATTCATAACATTATTATCATAGCTTTATTTTGCCAAAAAGCTCTGAAATGGTACTACGGAAACACTTTAGTGTTCTAAGCGAAGGTCATGTTGTTTATCGGTGTATACGTTTTGCTCATTAGGATTTATTAGGAAAACAATTATGTTGTAATATTATAAGCATTAAAGCATAGCATAAATGATTTCATATGACTATCTCAATGTTGCAACGAAAATAGACGAAACGAAACTACAGATAATATATTGGGGATTGGGCGACAATCAGTGAACTACTTTAAAGGATAGGCTATTCTTTATGAAAATGTAAAGAAGTGCCTTTCTTATTTTTTTAAATAACTATGGTACGCCTTCAAAGGATTGGTAGATATAAAAGGATTTAACACAATTGAAATTATTAGATGACAAATATTTCTTCGGTTTATTAATTAATTTTCAACCGTTTTGTTTAAGGCTTTTCCCTAATTAACAATGTTTGCTAGGGATTATATTCAGTCAACAACAATAATGCGAAATGTGAAATTAATTATACATAGGTACATATTGAAATTGAGTCGGTTTTCAACAAAATCATACGAACCTACTACAACAAAGTAGTCTACTTTGCCTATCCAGAGTAGATACAACAAAATACCTATTTATATGATATACCTAAGACCTAACGTAAACCTATACTATAAGCGGTTTGATGCTGCAAGGTAATTTTACTTTTAAATTTTTCGCTGTGTATGCTACTATGTTGTATGCTAAGCTAGTGAAAATAGAATTCTTCGCTTAAATTCATTCACTACCATATATTTCGATTATCGATTTACTAATTTAAGTGAAATATACATGGAATAATGTGAAATGGAAAAAAGACTCAATGAATGAATCTCAAATTTATACCTTGGCGACGGCTCTTTGGATTATTTGAAACGTAATATTCTTTGGTTTAATGAACGCAAAACCATCAGATAATATTGTTACTTATGTATTTTCAGATTTACAATTAATTATATAAGAATGCTAATCCTCCACCCACACCGTTGCTCTTTAATCCAAATCTCTTTTTCTCGTACAAAATAAAAAACCAATTTATTTTATCTTTAGCTCGTGAAAGGGAGGAATTTTTTGTTTAGCTTCTAGCTACACTATATTTACAGACAATGCGGTGTAACAATAAGCAACGATTAGTTATAATTTGCTAGAGGGTTGCGAGTTGTAAAGCGTTCGAATTTTATAATAATTGTTTGCAAACGTAAACGGTAAAGACTGCTGAAGTGTGGTAAAATTCAGAAATTCTTATTTTTGTGATGTTTTGTATAATATTGTTGTATTGTTGATTTCTGACAGAATCACAGTTGCTTCCAAATTCAACTGACAATGTTTAACATGGATAGATAGATATTTATTCAAACATTGTTTATATTTATTCCTGCACAAAAATATATGCGAGTAATAATGTTTTTTTCTATAGCAGATGTTAAAGTGTGCTTTGTTCGACTAAAAATAGTTGATCAAGTATTACTTTAACCGCAAGGGTAGATAAAGTAACACTTTAACCGCAAGGATAGATAAAGTACTTTAATTTTCTGGAAACTCCATGGAAACCGAATGGAAACCTTTGCTACTGAGATTTTCGGGTTTAATATAATCTAATTTTAAATTGTTTTTTTTTACAAATTTTTCTTATTTTTTTTAACATCTGCTATATAAAAAAATAGAATTTTATACACGACGATAAAATTTAATTATCGACTCGCGAAAATTAATTCACTCGCGATTTCATCGCTCGTGAACTAACACTTTCCGCTTGTCGATAAAATATAATTTTATCGTCTTGTATAAAAAATAACTATTGTTTGTTTTTGTTGGATTATAGGGGTGCTCTTAGTGGGTACAGCTGCAGGCTACATTGAAAGCAGTGCTAGGTTCTATGTCCAGAATCATCACAACATCTATGGTGGTTTTTTTATTGATCTTTATTTTTTCATTTAATCATGAGTCAGCAGAGGGAAGCATCGGCTTTTAGAGATTGTGTTAACCTTAACATGTCTTGTATCAAGAAAAAATACAATTCTTTTTAGTTGCACGACCAGGCGTGAATTTCTAAAAGTTTTGGTCATATGACGAATTTAAACTCATCCATGGATTTTAGTCACTGTGCAGTTTGTAGTTCAGATTGAGAGCCTGACGAATATTTTAATTCTAGTTTTACTTTGTACTTGGGCGATAAATCTATTAAAAAATATGCACTATAACAAAGCAAGTCTGACGTGAACTCAGGTACGGCATGTTGTTATTTTCATTTTCCAATATAAGCGTCGAACAGTTGACATCATTTGTAAAAGGTAGAGAAATATAAATTTAATAGCAAACATAAAACGCTTAAAGCTTATCACGAAAACATGGCAACAGCAATCTGAAAAATGTATAAAAAGTGGAATATTCATGAATTTCTTAGCATGTGCAAAAAAAGAGATTCTCCCTTTCCAGAAAAATTGACAAGAATAAATAATAAATCAAACACGAACAAAAAAACAAAAACGGAGAAAGCACTTCACTGCACCGACCTTTTTATGGTCCTTTTTGGTTTAACAACCACTCTGAAATAATGGAGGCAGCTATCAATTTGACGTTTTTTTTGCACTAACGACCATTTCACACGTTTGTCGAGCGCCTCAGGCCCTAGAGCAAGCACTAAGGATGAACCAATTAGCAATGTATTATTCATTAACTACCCGAGTCACTGTTTCAAGATAAATAGAACAATATTTCTTGAACTTTCTTAGTGGTTAGCGAGAAAAGAAACAGAGGGAATTTTAATTAGAGTTTAACGTAGGATTTTTCTTTTCCGAATTTCGCAACACAAGAATATAAGGATATACTGTACTGTGCATATTTAAATAAGAACTTATCAACAATGTAGTTACAAATGATTAAGTCTTGACTCGTTTACTTGTCTCAAAGGAATTTCAAATAGCAAATATTTCCGAAGAACATAACATGTAAATAGATCCTTTCAACAGTACAGAAAATGTTTCATAGAGATTATTTAATTTTTATTCCACTTCATGCTTCAGATATTCATTCATCAAGAATTTCTACGCAATTCTTCTAGGTACACGTAATAAACTTAGGTACCTATGCAAAGTAAAATGATTCACCCAGATGTGAGCGGTATAAATATATTGTGTATTTAAGATTGTTTTATAAATACTAGCATCTACTAAATACAAATATAACAGCAGTTTTAGGTATTAAATGCACTACTTTTAAAATTTTTGAAACGATTTTGAAAAACTACAGAAATGTATAGGTACGTCCACAATATTTCGGATAGTTTATTACTTCTTAATATTCTTCCTAGCTTAAATAAGTATTATCCTAAAAAGCCTAATTTTTAGTTGGTAATATTTTTCGAAATATCTGATTCAAATTATAATCCAGGCAGCTATTTAATTTGTTATAGGGGTTGTATAATTATTCTACTATTTAGTTTGTGTGATTCTAGTAGGGTGGTAATTCTGTTCAGAACCTGTAAAATCAACGCCTTGCTAGTTGTAGAACTTACGATATTTTTCTCTAAGGTAACGAGACATTTCTTTTACTGGTAATTAATATCAAATAGTCAGATTTTGCATGCCATTCAATCTTGATCATACTAATTACTATTAATTAACACGCTACGTAATATTCAAATCATAGTAGCGAGAACTTGTACCAAAACATCCGAGTTCTTTATTCATTATTTAGTTTATGATGTAAAAAGAACACGAATTTTTCTAGGAGTCATTTTCATAATTTTTGACAGGACACGAAACTGAAAAAGTGACTAATGATGAACATATAAAATAACTATAATCCACAATAAAATTTTGAATAGAAAATGCAAAAAGTGGGTAAGTTTTGAAATTTGAATGTCGGGTAGCATATCACCATAGGCGTTAATTTTATATAGATTCTGAAATCTGATAATAGGTACACCTAATATCTTGTTCTGTTAATAAAATATTTATTATAATAATACGTAATTAAATCGATTTTGTTTGTACTTTGTTTTTTTTGTTGTTAACTTTGGTAGAAAATATGTCTTTTAAACTAACAATATTATTAGCGATGAAAACTTCTGTTGACTCTATACATGATAATATAATATTTTCTATTTAAAAGTACTTACCTATATGTGTATAATATAAAATATGTTCTACTGAGTAAGTTATAAACTGGAAACCGCATTGCTAATTCATAATGCTTTGTTATGTAGCTGTTATTCAGCTGGCGTATTTATAATCTAATTAAAATTCACAGTTTAATAAATTCTCTCCTATCCTATTAACATTAAAATATGGTATGAAATATGTTAAATGTTTTCCTAAAAATTGAACCATAAATAATTAGTTTACAGTTTATCCTGCCACAATTAATAAATAATTATGACTATAATACATTGCAGGCAAATACTTCAGTTTCGATCGAAAGTAAAGAAACTGTACTAAAGAATTTTCAGCTTCAACAATCATTAGCTCATCCTTTCTTTTGTAGAACGTGGAACTAACGATCAAATAATAATTATGTTTGCACTTCCGCACTGAGCAATTAAATTCAAGAGATATTTAATTACCGATGAACAGTTATTTTTATTCGCATTAAGTTAAAAACGAGGCAACATAAATATTTCACGAGTCACCACTCTAAAATAGCAGGCGTTAAGTTTCCAATGAATACCATAACAAAAACCGAATGTTGCAGCAAGTTTTTGTGACAAAGGTGGTAAAAAACGAAACAGAAAAACGATTCTTATAGCACAAATATTACTGTTTTTCGCCAATATATTTGTAAGAAGTAGGAGAGGAAGTCACCACTCTTTTCATGCTCCAGATACTTTTCCGCTTTAACATCCTCCCTCTCTATATCATCAGACACATGTTTTATTTCTATGCCCTCGATTCTTCCACATCTTTTTTCTTATTATCTCTCCCCATCTTTCCAATAACCGAGATGATATTCGTTTACGACGGAGCACAGGGCCCGTCTTCGTTTATACATAAAAATTATTAGTCATCATGCTGCAGTATTAATGGACCATAGGCTTCCACGCTAATTGGCAGATCTAAAATATTAACAACTTACGCTTTCAAATAATAAAGTGATCTTCCACATTTCCCAGCAATTCCATTATACTCTTGATTACAGAAAATAACCTCCATTCTCTGAGATTACCAACACAATTGCGATAACTGCAGAAATTCTATCCCACAATCATACTTTCTGTCTATTAATTATTTATTTATTTGCGAGACACAGAATACTCTAGATATATGTAATATAAAAATATTCCTTAAAGCTTGTAGTACTCTTACAAATTCAACAAGAACTCATACTTTAGGTAATATCCTAGATTACGGCTATAATTGCAAGTAAATGTGCATATAGGTTACAAAAGGAGCAGTTAGCGACCGCGCTAAGTGCGCTAGAACTGAACAAGTGCAATTAGTGTAAGTAATTATTGGGTTATTGCATACTGCCATGATATTATGGTATACAGTGGTGTTGTTATTAATTCGAGTTCGCAGATCCAGATAATTTAGGGTATGCTTTGATTAACGTATACGTAATCTATACTAATATATGTAGGTGGGAATTGCCATCAAGCAAAGACAATGGTAAGAATATTTGTTTATGGGTTAAATTAAACTAATTAATAACTTATCTAGAAAACTTTGGAATAGCAATAGCAGAGCATAATTCAATATATGGCTAAACATTCTTTTGTTACCCATGCACTAACTGGGGACACCAACTCTTAAGTTCATATGTCCTCCATCTAACACGAAAGACAAACACTTATGGACGAAACGATTTTTGTCGTTCGCCGTTCCGAAGAACATAAACAAATCATATTCTGAAAACATACAGAGTGGAAACGGTGGGAGAACATTTTGACGTTAACTTTGGTTAAGACATTTTAGGTACTTTATAATTTTATGTAAATGCCATAGGCGAAGGTATAAGTACTGATAAAATTTTCAGGGTTCGTTACTGTAGGTTTCTACTCGGTATCTAAATTTTTCCACGGTCTTGAAAAAATATGTGCTAATCACCATTAACATACACACACAATAAACACAGACCTCATAGTTTCTGTTTGTCTCCTAATAGCAATAACAGAAAAATTAATTAAAAGGGAGTCTATTTATCCTTGAGTTCATATTTGGGTTCGTTTACTGGCATGCGATTACGCAAGTAATCAAACGCGCAGGCCATTCAAATAATTATTATAATCAAATTATGCTGAAACTGATAACAATATTTCAGATGTATGTATAGATGTATGAAAAAATATGTAATTGTAGATACTAAAATCACCTCACACCGTGGTGCGCTCATTTTTAAGTATAAAGTATATAAGTAGTAAATTATAAGTTAAAGACATTACGATTCTACTAACAAAAATTGCTTTTTCGAGTCTACTGTGGTGAATGTTCAGCTACCTAGCAGTAGTTTTCCCAATTGAAATGCTTGAACTATGCGGAAAATTACAATATTTACATTATTTGTTGCATTTAGAAAAGTTTTAAATTCAACCAAAGCTTTCTACTTTGTCATGAATGTATGTATGATGCAGAAAGCAACTTCTGTAAGTTATAATAATACAGCCCTCGTGCCGTCTTCGCGAAAACTTGCGCGGACTAAATCCACGTCTTAGATAAGGAGAACTTCACACCGGTTTGGCATCACTGCTAAGCTGCTGGATTATTCATAAGTTTAAGCTAGTTTGTAACTCACTTTCGCCGGTTGTGGAGCACACCATTTCGTAGATTGGTAGGTAATCACTTGCTCGTTACTTGCCCGTTTGCATACATTCGTAAACTACCTACTGTACGACGTATTTCAGTTCAAATACCAGTCACGATGCAAATGAAAGAATCATTTCCTTAAAACGCTCCCTGGCTGGGTAATGTATTTTATACACTGCTCGTCCTAAATCTCTGCATTATTTAAACATTTTGTTGTAGGGAATAGCTCTCGTTTCCAAGTAATTTATCTTGTTTAATTCTTTGTTAGTGAGTTTTACCTTCCGTAATTGCGAAAGGAAAAATATAGCTGCAGTATTTCGTACAAATGGGGCAATTTTTACGAAGCACGTTTCTAAACGAAAAATTAGTTTATTGCATAATAGATTTCGTTAATCTAAACAAGGTAATTAAAAGCTTTTTGGAATCCCTTGTTCAACTAAATTAGCATTATTTATCCTTCGGTACCTTTCTCTTTGTTCGTGATACTTTAAATAAAGGTTTGTAACTATTTTCCAGACAAATATAGAAATCTCAACAAAATCACGCCCCATTTCATCCCACAACAGAAGCTACAAAGAAAAAAAAACATCAATAATCTAGAAGTGATGAGGGGGCGTGGCCGGGTCGTACGTTGGAGCACTGTTCCTCACCAAGCTCCATCATGGAGGGGCCATCAATCAGCTGAGGATTACCGGCCGACTGTTATTAAGAACGCTCGTATGAGACCTGCTACCGTCTGCAAGCACCTTGGAAATATTACTGTCTTTTTAGTCGTCGAAACTACCGCAAGCTCAGCCCTTGAACGAGGAAATATCGGCGGAATGGTTAGCTTCCGGCTCACTTCTTAGCTGGAACAGGAGTAATCCATTTTTAATTAAAAAGCGACTGTTTTTAGCGCCTAGGGTACTTTTCATAATGAAGTGCACCGATTTACTAACAGAAGCTAATAAAGACATAGCTGTACGTGTTCTAATTTGTTGTTTCTTTGTTAAACTTACGGTAGTGGGTATTACTGCAAATGACTTGCGAAACTGTTTGTGTAATGCACCGAATAACCTCCGGTATTCTAAACTAATTAAAAACTGCTCAAGTAGGTATGCTTTGAAAACTGCCATTAAATAGACCTGGAGTGTGTACTTTACCGAATAGTATTGTTCAAAGGGGATATAAAGGTCACATAAGTTATACATTAAAGTACTGGTTATTAATGTAAGAAGTAAAATACGTTTTCAATTGAGATATAAATTATTTATTAACCCAAAGGCAGATGAAGTGAAAAACAACAGAAGAAATCAAAACGTATTATTATATTCATTTTTAAAACGACAGTAAGTCATTTCTTTATTTAAAGCTATTTTCGAGTTTTTCAAAAAAATTAACAATGCACGTAGTAAATTACTGTTTATTGTTTATCGTTTTTCGGTGTTGCAGGAACTGCAGTTAAAATTTTATTTTTAATTGGTGTTTCTAATGTAGTTTGAAGAAACGACGATGAGAAGATATACCACCTAGTTAATTAACTTACACCCCTAACATTGACTGACCTACAGCCAAGAAATCTATTAGTACGTTATTAGGTTCTGTTGCTTGGTGTGTTACGGAGGCACCAACTGCTAAGGTCACATAACCGCGTTTTTAGGATACGTGGCCTATATTTACGGACGAGGCAGATTAGAACTCACTCTGCATAGAGTTTGAATTCAGAACCATTGCCAACCTACTATGCAAATATATTCTCAAAGCTAACACCATGTGCAGTATACTATTTTCATTTTATATTTTTTTGCAACGTTTTGGATATGTTGATAATTGTCATAATTTCTCCTATCTATCTTCCTCAGTGTATTTGGTTACTAAGTCTACACGTCTCAATTCTTTCTATTAATTTAGATCTTGAGTTTCATAATTTTTTGCTACGAATTATAGGCGTTTTCCAACGAACGGGCTTTGTGTTTTCTATAAATGCTGTAAATCCGTAGCCAATTGCTGTGGTAGGTATTACATGTCCTTCAGCATTAGCTGTTTCATATGGTTTTCTCTTCTTTTTGGTGAAATGGTTTGCAGTATTTTGAAGTCGTATTAACACTTAAAATACTCCGCATTTTCTAAGCAATTTCCACAATATATCTGTTTCGTTCAGTTAATGTAACGGAATAAAGTTAAGTCAAATATTTTTTTTCATACTCCTGTTCACACCGATCTTTACGGATTATCCATTATTCATACAACACAGTGTTTGAACGTGTAGCACACAGACACACACACCTGCGATATAAAATTCAATTTTTTCAAAGTATTTGTGGTGAGAAAATGCTTAATTATGGCAAGCTGGTTTCTTAATCAGTCATTCAATTGAATTTCTACCAACAATTAAAAAGTGTAGAATGGAAATGAAAAATTCGCGACTTGAAGGTCAAAAACCGATCGATCTTTAATACAAAGTTTCAGATTAAAAATAAATTAGACGACAGCTTTTCCATAATAAGAAAAATCGTTGCTGTTTCAATTCGCGTAGTAATAATGCAGCTACTGAATTATTGTAATTCTTAAATTTTTAAAAGATGCTGCGTGCTGGCACCATCCATAGATATTAATTAGAGCTGTTATTATATCTGAAATTAGTATTGTTTTAATCATTTAATAAAGATTTGTAACAATATTTATTACACTTTTTTGGAAGAGTCTTCCATAAAAAAACCTTAAGTATTAGATATCATACGAGATAAATTCCAAAACTTTAATATATGACGGTTTTACGACTTTTTTACGGCTTTGTAAAATTAGATTATACTTCTTTTAAAAGAAAACCCCGTGAATGATTTGTAAGTCAATGTGAAACTTCGGACATGGTCGATACAAAAGATGAGACAGCTATTAGCTTCAGCACAAGACGAGCGGGGTTCTTTTCAAAGATTTTCAGTAGGTTGACAAATTTTATTTGATAAATGTATTATAGGTAATTCAGAGTAAGTAGGTATTTGATATTTTGAAATTTATCAGACTTTAATTAGTAAATTGACAATTAAATTATGTATATGGAATAATTAAAACTAAAAAATATAATTTGATAGCTTAAAGTTTATACAAGTAAATTTAATATTAATATAGAAATACTTCAGCAGTTTCTCTATGAATTTTAATTATCCTGTGGTGTTAACAGATGAAAATATATCGAGTTTGTACGCAACAACACGTTTTGGAATTTAATGAACCCAATATAAGTTGTTTTGAAAAACGTTTGCTCATCTGCTCGTGGAAATTAATGGTTTTATATTCAGTAAACGAAGGGTGGCACGAAATATACAAGTAATCTAATTGGCTCATGAATAAAGGTATTAGAATCTAATCGAATTTTTTTAAATGCAATCATTGTTATTGGGCCTACCTGCTCCCCCCATTTATTTATAAATGATGTAATATGATGGATCTTAATATATCTTCATTGATTTTTCCTTTACACTGGATTTATAAATTGTAATTATGCTTTCCATTTACATAACGGAGCAAATTGGTATCTACACTAGTTAAAGAAACGTCAAATGCAGGGAAGGTATATTTTATTCTAAACAGAATAGAAATACAATCATTTCCTTTATATTTCAGAATTGTAGAAAAGTCGTAATATAAATTTTCACATTTCTTCCCTACGATTTATCTGCCACACAAACTTTAAGGGGCGGAATATCAAAATCCTACAGCTTTGCTCGCCAACATATAAAAGTCTTTAAGTGTAAATAGACGAATAAAAACGAATCGTTTACTGTAGCTATCGGAAACTGGTGCACATAGTTATTTTGATGGTAGAAAAGAACTTTCTTGCCAGCAATAATTACCAATTATTCCGTATTCATCTCTAAAACCAAAACGATTTGGTTTTGGTCGAGTTGCTTTCTTTTGGAATATGTAAAAATTCGGAAGTATCATTTAACAATGTTTGAATATACATTATTATGTATGAACAATTCAGAATAGAATATAATTATGACGGTCAGGAATCTGTTGGTTGCTTTAAGTTCTAAGTAACTAACTGTTACCATAAAGTTATAGGTACAGTCAGTGACAAATATTTTCACCAGTCTTAAATATTTTCACCAGTCTTATACTACTGTAACCCGTTTTACTGAGAAGTATAATACGTTTCTCTATTTGCGTTTTATCTTGTTAACAGTGTTACCAACATACCTATGTAAAACAACAAAAACGGCGTTATGTTAGGTACCTCTTATATTTCTCAGAAAAGCGGGTTCAGTGATATAATACTGGTGAACACATTTGTCACTGACTGTACATTATCTTTGTAGGGTATACAATTATATTTGAAAAAAATTACATTTTTGGCAGTAATGTGTAGAGATTATTTCAAGGCACTTTTTAATATCACGATTAGTATTAGTAAGCGCTGCAATCAGGCGCGGATCCACGGGGGGGGGCTATAGGGGCTGTATCCCCCCCCCCCAGAAGGTTTGAAAATTATTTTTTTAATGAGATGAGATATTTTGAGCAATTTTAAATACTTTGGTTTGTTACTCGATAATCTGGTTGACCTCAAACCTTAGGGCGTTTTCACACATACCGGCAAAACCGGTGCCGGTGCCGGCGCCGGCGCCGGATGCAATGTAATCAAATGAACGCTTTCACACGTAGCCCGGTCCGGCAGATTTGGCGGTCCGGCTGCCGGCACCGGTAAATGCAGCCGTCGCTGATCTCGACAAACCGGATGCCGGGCCAGTCAGTGTACGAAATACTGCAGTAATTAGAGCCGGTTCCGGCAGCGGTACCGATTTTGCCGGTGTGTGTGAAAGAGTGCGATGGTTAGAGCCGGTGCCGGTGCGGTGCCGGCATCGGCACCGGCTTTGCCGGTGTGTGTGAAAACGCCCTTAGGCTTGTGCCTTGCAGTGTTGAATTCCCCTTCGGGGGAAAGGTAGTTTCCGAAGCCACGGCCCTTTTTTGAAAAAATTTTCGCCTGCGGCGCTGTTAAACTCGACACTTCCCGCCTCATTCTACCTACCCACTGTTCTACGTTTTAGTTTTAAGATTAGCCCCCCCCCAAAGACTCTTCCTAGATCCGCGCCTAGCTACAATAGTATACATACGTTCAACACGTTAGAAAAGTAATCTTCCATGCTCGTGTACAATTAGTCCACTAGCTCCGCTACGTTTGCTCGTAAATTAAACATTTACTTTTGCTCGAAAACTATCACATTTGTTAACTTTACAACAATTTATTATTTTCACACAAGAGAGAAACAACCTGAGTTACATAGTTATTTTTTTTACATACAAAAAAGGGCTAATTCTCACCTTCTATCTCTCATTTTTATGAATTGAAATTTCGCTTCGCTAAATTAGTGTATCGAAAAGTATTGAGAAATAAGGACAAGAAGACGTAATAAGAGTGCTAGGGCGGACAGAGGGAGATGTCAACATTATGATCATTAGGAACTAATATAATTAGCAATTGTTGCAATGCAATCAATGGTCTGTTTAATTTTTATTATTTAATAAATATCTAACATTTTGACGATCGATTTGATAGTCAACTTAAAATCGACTTTAAATTTGAAACTCTTGTGTAGTACCTGCAACATTGCGTTACTTAGCAACACTAGCAACTAAAGGAGCTTTATGTTAAAGTCGAGTTAAGTTGATTATGAAATCGGCCGTAAATTTGTTCACAGTTTTGGTTCTTTCGGGACACATTACTATTCCAATTTCACTTATTCTTATTTTACTTCTAACTATAATAGGAGGTTACAGTCAATGAACAATAAAAGAGACGCGCACAACGTGCATTCAATGTTTCTACAGAAACTAGCACAAATATAAAAGTTTTCATTGCCTTTGACTCTCCGTCGGTTAAAATAACAAAAGGTTTAGGTTCACCATAAATTTGTTCGGACAAAATAATAAATTACAGTACATCGGAAAATGTTATACTATATATAAATTATTGGTTTCAAAGGAAAACACAGGTGTTTTAAAAATCAATAAAGTACAACAATTTTTGACGATAACAGTGAGTTATAATAGTTGGATTTATGCATTTATGTGAAATTCGTTACATCGAAAATATATTATCTACCATTGTAATCCTTCAGTTCCTAACAATTTCTATTAGTTTTAATCCATTTAATGTATTTACTAAACACCTACTACTTGTCAATCACAGCACAAACTAATCTGAGTACGTTCGCTGATGATACAGCTATGCTTTCGTGTAGTGAAAATCCGGTAACAGCATTCATTGCGCTCCAAGAGCACCTAAATTTACTTGAAGCATGGTTTTTAAAATGGAGAATAAAAGTAAACGAGTATAAATCAGTGCATGTTACATTCACGACGAAGCACTCAATATGTCCTCCTCCTCCAGTTACTCTCAACAACATAAACATACCGCAGGCAAATGAAGCCAGGTATCTGGTCTTACACCTGCATAGGCTCTTAACATGGAAGACGCATGTCAACAAAAAACGTAAAGAAATGGATCTGAAACTTAAAAACCTGTATTGGCTGATTGGGAGAAAGTCAGTCCTCACATTAGAAAATAAACTCTTACTATACAAAACTATAATCCGTCCCCCATCTGGTCCTACGGCTGTGAACTATGGAGATGCTCTAGTAAAGTAATTCAAGAAAAGGCAACTAAGTACGTATCATGATACCTTAGAACTACATCCGAATGCAATAGTCAACCCATTAATGGAAGCACCTGCAGTTAGAAGATTACAAAAAAAGTGGCGGATAGACCTAACAATCTAAATTAGGGGTGACACCAATGGGTGGCTTCCTCTCATACCTGTAATTATGCATACATAAAATGCCCATAGAATTATTGTAAAAGTTCTGATTGCTAATAAAATGATAACAAAAAAGAAAATGCATTCATGTTAATGAACTTTAATATTGTAAGGAATAGAACCTGACATTCTAAAAATGAAAATCTGTTTTAAGCAATTTCTAATTTTTGTTATTGACGAAAATAATACATTTACTGCTATTTTATGGTTATACAAATTTTTTTAATAGTCTGTGTGTGCATTTAGATAGAACGCATTTTCACATTTTTCTGCGTGCGTTTGTTACTCCTCGTTCAAAATAAATCGTTACAGCATTTAGTTTATTACCAGCGTTGAGATCATAACTGCAAATTGTGAATGGTTGAAACACTTTAACTTGCTGAAAAAATAAAATACAATTTACAACAGTCCTTTTGCCGTTTACACAGAGTTGCCAAGCTTATTTTTAAGGGAAGATTTACGCCGTTATGCATCACCATAGAGCAAGAGATTTAATATTATATTTTGATGTCGTGAAGATCCATTATTTAGATAACAAAGTTGCTCGTTATTTCACTGAACGAGGAAAGTCGGCGGGTAACAACACCTGCTGTGTGAATTCGCCCTTTATTCACTATATAAGTTTGCCATTTTATTTTAGGTTTATAAGAATTACAGCTACTGCTCCCAACTTACTATATTGATTAATGTAGAAAACGTTATTAGTAAAACTTTAATATTGCAGTTATAAGCAATAAATACGGAAAACACTTTCCCCAGTTGTTTGAAAGTCACAATAATACTGCAGAAGCAAATTCGTAGTTAATTTTCACCAAGTCTTAATAAAGGAAAGTAGGAACTGCAGCCCTTAGTGGCACCGTATCTTTGATAGGGTGGGTTGTATAACACACCCTTAAATTACTTACGGTTCCAACCGTGACCCTCTTTGCATTCTGTTTAATATCGCCTTTACTTGAGACCTACTTATAAAAATCTGTATACAAAGACCAACCCAATTTTAATTCGTTTACGTTATTCAACACAGGCCATGAATACCAGAAAAATATTTAAGAATCCCTAATAATACGAATGTGAACAATAAAATCACGAGTTTGTATTGAAATAAATTGGCATCAAAATATATTAACTAACTATTTTTAAGTGGCATGTGTTAATATGCAAATGTTTGCAATGGACTACTACTGGTTTAACATCAAAATAAATTATTCAGCTAACAAATTTGCTTAAAATAGCTAGAAACCGCTTGTATCGGATTTCCAGAGTGTTATATTCAACTTTAACAAAATTATATCTCTGTATTTTTTTGTTAATTTAAACCCCACTTTGGGTTTGTAAAAGAGAAATAAGGACATAATTAAATATATGAGATAAGGAGTAAATAATATTTACTTTTTCATGTTACATTTTGTAAAAAATCATTCCCCATGTTATTATTTTATACTGTTTACAAATATATGCGAGCGAGTATGCGAGTCTCACTGCAAGTGTATTTCCTAAAATTGTTCAAGTTCAAAGTTGTAAGGCTAGCCACCACCAGTTTTTATTTGTAGATAATAAGTGGAAACGTACATTATCAATTGCTTAATTGATACAAAATTGAAATACCTGGCAAATAAAGTCTGTTACCTTGATACAAAGCAACTACTGAAGTTGTATGTATTTGTCAAATATTAGTTTAACTTCTATTAAATCAAAAAGCACTTGAGTTCGGAACAAATAATGTGTTGTGAACTCTTATCGGTTTCATGACGATTTATTAAATTTTCACTCAATTTCCTGTTTGATTGGGACCTGCCCTGGCTTTTCACTTTGATGAGGTTCTGTGTTGATTTTTACACGTGTCGGGGTAATTCGTGTTTTACCTTGAGTAAGCCGCAAACTTCGCCATGTATGTACAAGTTTTCTTTAATTTCTTTTGTTAGAATCACAGTTAAAATCCATTCAATATTTTTATAAAACCCGTTATCTATTTAAAATTAATTAGAAAGTATGAATTACCCAGCAGTGAATTTAAATTACAGTTAATATCATTTCTTTGATTCCAGTAATTATATGTTTACTTAAATTTACCACAATCTACGAACCAAGGTGATAAGGTTACTTGTATGAAGATTAATCGTTGTATAATGATTACCTTCTTAATGGTATGATGGCAATGTAGCAAACTAGTAGGATTCTCATTTTAGACATTTACAAATGATTTTATACTCGTTACGGCACGTTACTTAGGACTATCCTTATTTTTAATTTACGTTAGAGAAAATGGAAATACAAATATATTTATGTTGCAATTAAAATCAATAATTATTTCAGATTTGCCCTTTCTTTGCTACTTAGAAAAAGTTTTAGTCATATACTACCTCAATTGTAAAAAAGTATTCATTATTTATTCACGAAATTATATAATAACAATTTAATATTCTGGTACGAAACAGTCAATAAAAGGAAATTTATACGTTACTGCGACCTATTTTACAATAAGTCACTACAGTAGCTGTCAAGCTCTACTTGTTAATTAGGGTTGGTTTGTGCGAACTAGAATTTCCTGCAGTTTATTCCACGTTTTGCTGTACTTGCACCTCATTTTGTATTCAGGAAAATTATTGTGAAAACGTAATTAATTACAAATAAACTGCATCGGTTTGTTAAATTAAAGTTTAAACTGTTTTGGTTAAAAATATCTGAGGTATGGAAGAAACTGTACAAGACTGTACCTGTACAGGTTATTTTAAAGGTCCGCTGGGGAACATCTTGTTTATAAAAGGGAAACCCGTTAAAGTTTCCCCCTTATTTTTTATAACTAACGGTTTTGTCTAAATCTGAAAAACTGCTATGACCGTTATCATAAAAAAATATGAAGGTTACTAAGAACGTTCTGAATATGCATTTGCACGATTCGCGGACCTATCTGACGTGTTCACATCCGGAATACAAATATTAAGTTTAACTGAAATTGTAAATGTTATATCTAACAGAACGAAGAGAATATTATCATGTTTGACTAAGAAAATAGGAACCATGTGTAAACTGCCATGTCAATATAAAACACCCCTTTTCATGTTTTAACCGTACGTTCAGCTTGCTTAAATCTGTACATTTGTTTCCAAGCTTTCGCCCCTAATATGAAAAATTACAACTACCGGATTTATAAAGGAATAGCTTTATCCGTCTAATCCAAAGCTCGCAACCTTCTGAAAAGCTTTAGTTGTACCGCAACACAGAGCAGGATTATCTGTAAGTGTGGACACTAATCTTCAGGGTGTGCCATCAATATTTCCGGTTCGTTTAATTTGAACATCTAATACCTCTTTAGCTTCCTTCCATACTTAGTTTATATACGATACCCTAGATCACTGAATACAGAGAATTTAATATTGGTATACGAAATTTCATTAATTCACTCCATTGCATGGGTTGAAAAGGAAAATCCAAATTTCTTAAGCGTATTATTGCAACGATTGTGTTCAAAAATGCTTGAATTTTCCAAGTATGTGTGTGAATGATGTTACATGAGGTGCATGGCGCTCCTGTATTCGCAATCGCCACGCATAGCTAGACGCAGGCACGTGCGTTTGTATACACGCACGCACAGTACACATGCAGCAAGGAGATAAATCATTTTCGGATGTGTACTACATGATAGGTTAATTTAAAAACTTTTTATATTGAAAAATATGTATCTATTTGGATCTCCTAAAAAGGAAACTCTGGTCTATTCAGAATGCAAAGGTTTTACAAGAAGAGCGCTTAAAAATTGCGGTTGAGACTAAATATGCAAACACAAATATTTAATTGTAAATGGCCGCTATCACGGAACAGTTAATGTACCATAGCTTTTGCTCGCTCAACAAGAAAATAGAGTAAATACAAATTTAAATGTAGAGGTGGGGTAACCACAGTTGGCATTGTTTAATGGTGCCATTGGCGTTATTGAGAGGGCCGTTAACAATGGTGAGATACAACAACTAATGTAGGTAGATCAGCATTTCTATTTACATATACGATGCACCATTTCCTTCAGATCGCTATCGGCGTAATGATCATTAGTAAAATGTTTTTGACGCAAAATATATTAAGAGTAAAGCAGAACTATTAGTCATTCCATGACGGTTGTTGAGTGGCGGAGGCAGTATGGGTCAAATTGTGCTACTTTTTGCCGTTTTATGCAGCGCGTTGTTGTGTGCCGAGACACAGTTTCATATAGTACGTAAGTCAATCCATCACCCCGTTATTAACGTTTGCGCTTTGTGCTGGATAAATTGATAATGTGACGGCGAACTCTCGTGCCTCAGATGTGAGACTCTCTGAAAGATCATTTGTTAAAATGTTCATTAGTAAAAACAAACCTAATAAACCTCCCTCAAGTAGCCTGAATTTTATACTGTTCGAGAAATACAGATATCATTAGCGAAATGCTAAAAAGTATTATTTGACGCTCGTTACAGCAATGACAATTGCATTTTGAAAGTGCATGTTTACGATGAATTAAGCTAAGAAAGAAGAAAAACAATGCTCGTTACATAAAAAGAATAATTTCGTCTCTACGTTTATACTTCTTTTACGGCCGTGACTGCTATAAAATAGTACGCGAGCTATAGTAATCTTATAAAATTTGAATAACAATGCACGCTAAAACAACCATTTGGAAGAGAAATTGTTGATGAAAAAACTATTCAAATTTAACAGTTTTATCTCGCGCGAGGGTGTGCTCCTCTAACGCTCTTTTCCACAATATGACCGTTTCACATAAGGCGCGCAGTGATCTTGTTGCCAGTAAATTGCATTATTTTGTCACGAGTATTATTAATGGGGCAAGAGATCCTCGTACTTAGAAATAACAATGACTTATTTCAGGGCCGAAAGATACAGTTTCGAAAATTGGCTATGTGTCCCAGACAAAGAAATCTTCCCTTGGTGTTTGATGGCGTAGGGTTTACACGTGACGAGCACGGATCAACAACGGCGGTTAATTTCAAGTTACACGTTAAAAGACCAGTTCAGAGATTGACTGTAAGTAGCATATTAAAACATATTTTGGACATTTTCCTTCTTTCCACATTATATCATTTGGTGATTACGCTTGACGTGTTTCTAGGACCATTACTCAGGTTAAATTAACGTAATAAGACGTACGGTTTGATTACTTTTTCATATTGTATTATTTAAGAAATGTGTCGCCTAACTGTTCGGTTTACGGGTGATTGAAGTTTACTTATTTAGAAATCGTCTTTAACGCCCCTAATTACAGGGTGTTTCACAAATTTCGTTCATAAATTATCAGAGCTAGTATATTCTGCAATGTGTGTATCAGAAATAGACAGAAATATTAAAGCCTGTGGTAGATGAAAGTGAATCCAAACTATGGAAGAATATTTGATTAACAATGGGGCCCTTAAGGTACAAGAAAATAATAACTGAAAATTTGATTTGTTTAAATACGGCAGAATAATAAGAAAAGTTTGGATTCAAAGACATGTAACACAAAGAGGAGTACGAAAGAAGCGCAAAAACGCATTTCCTATTCACTCATCGTAAGCCACACAAGTAGGTTTCACATTGGCGCAAGATTACAATCAGTATCTAGTCACACAAAAATGTATTTCATTTTTTATTTAATTTTTAAATTAAATTATTTCATTTAAAAATTTTTGAAGGATTAGTATTTATCTACCATTGGATTCAACTTGAGCCAATTTATTACTGGTTTAAATATTTGTATCTATTTTTAATACACCCTATATACCATTTTAAGAAAAGAAGCTGCAATCAGGATTGTGATTAAGGTTATTATTTGAAAGCACGTTCAGAGATAAATTAGAAATTAATTTTTGTACTGTTTTTGTTGCATTCCTTTAACTTTGAAAAGAATTCAGTTTACTGAAGATGTGAACGTAGTTCCTGAAACGCATTTAGGCTTACAAATTTTTTTTGTGGTTTTAGGGTTCTAACTCAGTTACTTAGAATAGGACTTTGTAATTTTTTTTATTTATTTGTAAGGACTTACGCAGGAGGAAAACGTCGATTGGCGTTCTTCAACTGACTTAAAAGCTATTATATTTAAAAACTTCGATTCAAAAATTCAAAAATTAAATAAATCCATTCCCGTGGTAGCACTCGATATATCTTTTCCTGTTTGCGCTGCGTGTGCGTTTATCAGAAATTAGTGACAAAAAGTTTAAGCTGATATATGATTATGTCAAGACAATGGTCCTCATTACTTAACAAACTGGATATAAAATAAGTTTTGTCATCACGTTTTACATTTTTATTAATCGTCCCTAGTTGAAGATTAGATTTGATTTTTGATTAGTGAAGTATCAAGTAAATGAAGCAAAACGGCAATTTTGCAAAACCTTCAACTATATATTATTATATCAATGTACAACCCTGAAAATTAGGAAATGACTGTAATTTATACGAAAGTGTTTCCGGGTAAACTGAAAACATGCTCATCATAATGGGAACGAAAATTATTATTAGACACTAAAGAAAATTTATTTTAACAATTCAAATACCCAAGTAAAGCAACTATTTTATGGGTATTTTATTAATCTTTCAGAATCCTTTCAGATCTAGCACATAAGCTTACACTTATAATTATTGAACGCTCTTTTTAATGAATGAAGCGTCTGGTTATTATGTGATATTTCTAAATTAAATTCTATAACTTCTAACGTTTATGTATCAATTAATAGCTCTGCTCATCTATCTCTTCCGTTTCTGTTTATGATTTTTCTTCAACGTTTATAAGTTCGTGGGCCACACCACACGATTGGCAACATATTTTCTAACTTGCTTCACCATATAAGAATGTTCTTATTTTGGCATACATTTGGACAGTTGTCTTCTTAGCAGCAGGTAATTTACTTATACTTTCTTCTTGTTCATGATCTTGCATTTTCTTCTTTTCATTGATATCCTCTTATTCTTTCTTTGTTACTTGTTTCCAGGTATTCTGGTCTTCTTGTCTCTTCCTTTAGGAAAACATCTGATTACAGTCCACATGTTTTAAATTCGTTTATGTCTGCTTTTGAAGTGTAGGTAATGACCTCTTATAGCAACATGGAATATAAAAACTTAGCAAGTGATTTCCCTGGATGATTCAACTTTCAAGTGCTCGGATGCATAGTCGGTAAATGAGATGGGATTAGAACTATTAAAATTCATTCATAAAATATTACAGCGGTAACCATTATCACCGCCATCAATGTTCCCATAAGCTGACCACACTAGAAAATTTTTTGGAAACTTTTTTGTACAAGCAGGTTATCGTAACGTAACAATTTGTATCATGTTCCGAAAACCCAAAATATAACTGTTTTCTTTAAATCGTTTGTCAGCGACACAAATATGAATGTGTCAATTTCATTCCTACCAAAAGTTTAGCTGTTAGAAGGCATATCTGAAAATTAGTTAATCCTATGTATAATCTTCCACTACTTCTTGAAGATGTTTCTCATTAATTTTACAATTGTTCTTTCACATAACCATGGCAATAATTTTTTTCCCAAATACTATCTGAAATAACTGCTTCACTTTTTCTGTCTGTGGCTTTAGAACGTTGTCGAGAAATTCCTAGAGAAATCCAATATGTTCTGGTGAGAATAATCTATCTAGATTTGCAAGAAATGGTTTTTGTAGGTATTATTGTTATAAGCCAAATATTACAAAAGCAATTATTGAATATCAACGAAAACGAGGAATCGGGCATGACATACATTAATTGTTGCCCTTTTTTATGAAGATTGCGAAACTGGAAAGAAATCCAGGATATTTTGTTTGCTTCCTGATTTATCATGAAAAAACTGAAAATAGCGATTTCAGAAACAAATTATTAGGTTCAATACTATTGACACTTTTTATACAAACTTGGTAACTTTATATTTTTGGCCACTCGGAGTTGAATGGTGCCTTCAGAAATTTTCTATGGGCTTCTAGATTTCAAGCTGCGATAGTAAACTATTTTTATTTTTTACGACCGCTTGAAAGCTAGAAATCAATTTCTCTTTACAAGCATGTATCACTAATAGCGTTTCGCTTTTAAATTAGCCTAATAGTTCAAAAAATAAAATTATAATAGGCGGCTTCTTTTTTTAATTAAGCGGGTCCAAAAATGTTTAGAATTGAATGGTGGTCAATTCGAACATTCATCATAAGACACATTATGTAATATTCAATTTCATTAATTTGCAATTAAATAAATTTTGTTATAACTTGTTACTCGCAGAGGAAATAACAGGAATCGTAGCAATAAATCTCACAATTTTATTTTTTGAATTATTAGAGGTAATTTCAAACCAAAACGCTATTAGTGATACATGCTCGTAAAGAGAAATTAATTTAGAATCTTATTCCGCAAAGATATACAGAGTGTTCCATTTAAAAAACCAAAGTTACATATTTTTTTGCAAAATAAGCAGGCCGTGGAAAAAACTAGTTTGCGCTATTTTATACTCCAGGTTCTCTTAGCTAAGTCCCTCCTTTAACTTTTTCTAGTATGTTTAATATTTCAGCAAATATAAGCTGGATAATGAAAAGCCAGCCACCCTGTATACAGGGTGTAACACAACTTCGCCGAAAAAATTTAACCATATATGCACTTTTAAATAAGAAATCGATTTGTTAAATTTTTTTTTAATAAAAGTCCAACAGAAAACGAGATAAAAATTGTTAAAGTTACAAATTAATGAAAAAAACAAAACACAACTTATCCGAAAAAATTTAACCATAGATGCACTTTTAAATCGATTTGTTAAAATTTTTTTTAATGAAAGTCCAACAGAAAACGAGATAAAAATTGTTAAAGTTACAAATTAATTAAAATGTTTTTTTTTTTCATTAATTTGTAACTTTAACAATTTTTATCTCGTTTTGTGTTGGACTTTTATTAAATTTTTTTTTAACAAATCGATTTCTTATTTAAAAGTGCATATATGGTTAAATTTTTTCGGTTAAGTTGTGTTACACCCTGTATATAAGTATATGGAAGTCAGTCTGCTTGTATAATGAAATTTTTAGTTTTTTCTGGTATCATTGTTTTCATTTTCATTAACAATGTAGTTTACTCCTACACTTGAAATTTCAATTCCCAACTTTTTATTACTTATTAGGATAGTTATTGTGTATCCAACAAATTATTAAATTAGGTAACTGAATCATTTTTCATTTAGATAGAAAAGATTAAAAAATTTAAATTTATTTATCATACGACACGTGATATACGTTCTAGATCTTAACTACGTTTACTAGCAAGAAATAAAAAGGGAAAATGTTTAACTTTATTAACTGTGGCTGTATAACTTATGAACCTACTAATTTGTACTAATATTTATTCCTCCTGTCAAGTTGATACGTCCTAGTATTCATATTTTATGATTGTACAACAGAGAAATAAATTGAAGAGGAGGTTCCGTAATTTATCTTTTACAGAAGGTGGACAGACGGGCTGTCCATTAATGCAAGCTATAAGTATTCTAAGCAATTTTAAACTTTATCTTTTCTAATATACTTCAAGTCCTTTATCAATACAAAATTACATATCATAATATAATAAAATATGGTCTGCTAAATATTATAGGTTACCATTTTTATGTTTAATAATTTGTTTGTTTTTAACTCTTCAAATTTAATGACAAACATCTAAAGAAACACCTAAGAATTGTAGAATACACTTGACTTCTCTTATCATTAATTATTATAGATGTTCCAAAAATCCGCAATAACGATTTCCAACCACAAATATATAAATTTTTATAGAAAATATTGTAACTTAAGTCTCTTATTAATATATATCCTCGTATACCCAATAGGTTTTGAACAAACTTTAAAATTTTCGATTGTTGATAGTAATAGCAAGACATAGTTTTCTCATTCATCGGTGTAAAAACATTTTTTCTCCTTACCTGAGATTGTTTTAAATTAAGAAAGAAACATTGCCTGCGCTAGTAATGTACAACATCTTCTCTTCAAGACAACTAAACGATGTAAATAAATACTTAAACAGAAACAGGAACGTGAAAGAATGAATGAATATAAAGTGTAGTTTTAGCATGTTTACTACGAGGGTTACGTATTACGCTGACACATCTTTTAATCATATGGTACTACTGAAGACGACGATAATGTGTCATAACGTGTAAAAAGGGACCAATAACACGATTTTCACAATTTTTTTCCGGGGTCTATAAGTCTATGGTGATAATAAGACTAATACCTAGGACGGAATGTATTATAGGACTATTTACATTCTCGACAGGCCTCAAGCTTCGGCTACGCCTGCGATCATATTCCTTTAGCTTGAATGTACATACCTCTTTATATTCCTATTACATAAATAACTAATTATTTCGAGTGCATTATAAAATATGGGAAATCTTCTAAGTTGATAATTTATATTTAGAAAATGTGACAATATCGTCACATGTTATTTTACGGAAGGATGGCGTCCCATTAGGATATTTTTGTGATATGTTCCGTGAACTAGTTTTTCTGCAAGCACTTTAATTAACAAAGAAATGTAAGTCATTAATTTTGGCTGACAGGAAATGAGTATGATAATATCGGATAATATAAATAAATAAATTAAGTATGAAAACTTCCGTAACCCTAAACAATCTGTGTTTTATAGTCAGTTTCGTGCCGCAAAAACAATGCTTCAGAATTGTCATTTTCAATAATCTTCAAGGATTGTTTGATTGGAAGTACTACTGGATATCATATTTACTTCACAAGCGGGTGACTCGAGTTCAGTTGTTCGTAGCGATTTCTTAAAAAAATCTGGAAGATATGGGATCGACTAGTACTAAATGGAAAGGTTGGGTTGGTTGACCCTCTTAAGACTCTTTTGGTTATTCGGGATTGGAAATCATTTGCGCCATGAATTTGAAAAAATATATTATAGTATGTTATTAACTAGCTAAAACATAATGCAATAATATAACCTGATACCTGAATGTAACCTTGTGTTCGCACTGGAGTTTTAAAACTTTTTTGTCGTTGAGTCTTTAATGAAGTTCGGGTGAATTTTCTCAACAAGTAGCTCATGTGTCACGTAAGAATTTACCTAGTTGTTTAGAAATGTTGGCAGGTAGTTTATCCGATACTTTATCTGAACCTTGAAAGATCTAGCTTTAAAACTTTATGAACATTACATCACAGCGAATTTGAGAACAAAATGTTGAACATTATCTTATGAAACATCAACAAAATCAATAAAGTAGAAACTAGAAAAGGAACTATTATAATCAAATTAATCTTTATTCACGATGTAAAATACAACTCGAATGAATTTAACACGCCAAGTTATTTTCAATGCAGTGCAAATGTAAGCAGCACGGATTTGTAGTTAACATAGTTCCGTGCAGATTATCAGAACTTTCAATTTATAATTAAAATGTAATTATTCAGCTCTTCTGAAGCTTTCAATGATTAATTATCTTCAACGAATATCAACGTGATTTGTTTTGTTTGCAGATTGCTGTAACTTTCTGGAAATGTGACGATTCGGCAAATGCAGACAGCTGCGAGTATTTCTTAAAGGACTACAATGCGACAAATATATGTGAGATCATGGTAATGAAAAATCAGTTGTGGAGTAGTTTTATGGATCACTTCACTTTGCCAAAGGAATGTCCTATAGCAGTGGTACGTTATAATTAATATATGGCGCCCGACGACTAGACCTAATAAATTCAGCTATAAAACACAGTATACATAGACTTCATCTTCATCTACTATTCGGAGTACTATAGTCGAAATATGCGAATAAGACGAATGCCGCCGCGTATATTAGTTTAACCCACAGCACTTGTTGGCGCTTGTAAAACGTTTGTAGTGTTTATTCGTTAAATTAAATTGTTTCATTTGTTTGCCAACAAGGCTTCAAGCAAATAAATATTTAAAAAGGAATGGAGGTGAAGCTGTAAAAAACTGAGCCTTTGTAGCTGAAAAATATTCTGAGAAGTATAAGCAAATTCGTACATTTCTCTGCATATTTTTATTTTAGATACTACTGCGAGTGCATGGTTTATAAAGTATTTTAAATATTAAATTTTGAGTAGGAACGTGTTAGGATTTAAGGTATAGCATAAATTCATTCTGCTCTTTGATTTTACGTCTACTACTATAGTTATAAAGTAATTGAAGATCTAAAATTCTAAATTTCGGGGTTGATTACCTTTACGTTTTCTTTAATATTTTTTGATTGGGATGGTAAAGTCATACTTTTATATTAGAATGTTCCAAATATTAGGCTGACTAAATGAATTCCAGGAATATTGCCTTGATTTATCATTCACACTTTAACAGAAAAATGGTAGCCTAGTTTAATTTGATAACAATCATAACAATGCATTTTTAACAACGAGAGCAGTGTATCTTAAAATGTGATACACTACTTATTTCGGTCTAGGACATTAGGGCGCCGCCGCGCCGCCGCCGTGTGGGCGCGGCCGTTCGGGCGCGGGCCGAAAGGGCGCGGGGACACTCGGGCGCGATACACTCGGGCGCGAAGCCGTTCGGGCGCGAGGACACTCGGGCGCCGGCCATTAGCGCGCGGGACACTAGGGCACGAAAGCTGTCTAATATTTTCAACGTGACTCTTCTTGTCGAAATCATTCGTTATAATTGCACATACTACTTATATAACGTAATGTAAAGGAGTATTGACATCTAAGTTTAAGTACGAAGAGGGAAATAAATTACAAAAAATGCTGGACAAAGATATAAATCCTGTAATTTTAGATTTACTTTGATGTGACATTTTAATATATGTATATGTCAATTTAAAAAAAATTCTGTTTGCTCCATGAACTAGTAATATAAATTTGAAATTATAAAATACACGTTTCATAAGGCTTTTTATCGCAATCGTTCTTGAACTCTTCCGATAAAAACTTGCTTATGAAACTTGCTTTTTAAATATACTATTAATGCACTACTTTCACAATTTTTTTTTTATCATCATAATTATGTAAATTACAATCTATTTCCATTGAAATATTAAAATAGAATTATTACAATACAATTGAATCTGTAATTTATTTAGCTGTTCGCACATAAACTTGGATGTAAATACTCGTTTACATTACGTTATATAAGTAGTATGTGCAATCAGAAAGAATTATTTTGTCAAGAAGAGTAACGTTGAAAATATTAGACAGCTTTCGCGCCCTAGTGTCCCGCGCCCTAATGGCCCGCGCCCGAGTGTCCTCGCGCCCGAACGTCTTCGCGCCCGAGTGTCCCGCGCCCGAGTGTCCCCGTGCCCGAACGGCCCGCGCCCGACCGGCCGCGCCCTAACGGCGGCGCCCTAATGCCCGGGTCCGTACTTATTTATCCTTTTCCTGAAATACCTACCTTTCGAACAAGCACAAGCCCTAACAATTATTGTGTTTATCTTTTTCTGAAAACTCATCCATAAACCAATCACAATTCTTCCCGAAGATATTAAGCTAGGGAAACCATTTGAAACCCGTACTTTAATTTATAGTGAAGAAATGTGAAGCATTATTTTTTAGATGAAATTAAATACATGATTTATATTAATTAACCCTTTTACTACCATATACTCATAGCGTGCTCAAATAGGTAGGTATATGAAAAAGTAAAGAAGTAGGTAATCTCGCCGATGAAAATTAAAAATGATATTCTAAAAGGGATGCTGGATTTTCTGATCTGTACCTCACTATCAAAATTAATCACACAGTGTTTCTACATTTGATGTTAGGAGATTAGAAAATTTAATTGTTCTGCTAAAATTGCTTACCAATAGCTAGGAATATTGGAATATTTTCAATTTGTCTTATTAGAACTACATTTTGTTGTTAATTCGAATTCATTTTTCTTTATTGATTGTATACACTTTATATCAAATTGTAGTTCATTACTTCAAGTTTTATTAAAGAGTATTCATATTGTTGTGTATTGGCGTGTGTTGTATAATTGCTATGATTAAGTTAACCAAGCAGAAAGGAATTTTAAACAGGATAAGCATAGAACTCTATATTAATTATATTTATGAGAAGAACTTTGAGAAAACTCAGATGAATAACAAATAGCTAAAACGATTTTACGCTCTTGAACACGCCTAAAAAATAATTTTATTATTTTATTAAAGGACTCTTCCCGCTCGTCAGAACTTTCTATTAAATTTTAATGCATAATAGCAGCAGAAATGAATGTACAGCAGAATAGGTCTTAAATATTTAACGAGTTTTGATTGTATTTAAAGGAGAGCCAGGTTCAGGTGGTTAGTAATATTAAGATTTAATGCAAATGCAGTTTTATCACTCCCCCGGATTTCCAACACTTGCAGGCATATAGTCTGAAAATGGGGAAATAATGACGCAACAAAGGGTTTTCCCAGCTTCTGTTAAGTAAGGGAGATTTAGGAAAATGATATAAATATTAGCTATCATTTTGTTTATTCTGGAATTATTCGGTGACAAAACAATTATTACCGGGGTGTAGTTTTAAAATTGTAGCCAGTTTCTATGTCAATTTTGGCATTTCTTTATTACAACTGTATAAATTCAGACAAGCAACAAACATAACAGCAATTTAATTAAAATGTAGCACGCAATTAAACGATTCCACAATTTTACATCTTTCTTTGACAGCTACCATATTTAAGCACAAGATTACAAAGTATGTTTGCACGCGGATAATGGATAGGATATCTCAATACATTCAGATAATAATTAAAAATACCATAAATCTGGGACGTACCAATTAATGCTGTAGAATTGCACATAAACTTTCAACGATTAGGTATACTTACAAATGTTTATTTACAGGGAAATTATGAACTCAAAGATGGTCCACTAGATGAAGATCAGTTAAAGTATTTGGCCATTCCTAATGCTTTTTGGAAACTGAATTTCAAAGGATACGATAACAAGGGTGTATATTTATCATGCGTGGATGCTGAGTTCGAAATTTACTCCAGCCGGTCAAAACGTGTCCATTAATTAATTCCAGTTAAATTGAAAAATGAAATACCGGTTATTATTAAATAATTAACAGTTTTAACTTACAGCTGTAATATAATTGCTAATAAATTGGTTTTGGTTTGGTTTAGTACACATTTGTAACACAATTTATTCGGAAATATACTTAATTGGCTTCGTGATATTAACAAAATCTTATCGTAAGCAAGAAATTTAATTATCATATGACAAGTATTTAAATAAATCTCTAAGATTATTTTAGAAGAAATGGGTAGGTAATCATTCAAATATTTATGTTGTAGATACAAAAAGGTAAAAAAAGCTCGGAATTTAAAGAAAGAACATATCCAACTACGCAAAATATTAATAAAACTAGATTTTACCAATGTAGGGATAACGCACAATACTGTGTACTACTACAGAGTTATTAAATTAATAGTATTAAGAGAATATAAGCCAGCATTACGAGGCTTAAAATATATAACGGACGACCGGACTGCATGCACAACGAAAATTATAATGCAAACTAAGCTCAATCCTCTTTTGCTGCAAAATTAATTATATTTGTCAGTGGGGTAGCAAATCGACAAATTAAAATCTCCACGTGATCATTTGTAAAATAGAGCATAATTTTACTTAATCTGCTAAATTATTCGATACGGTTCACTTGTTATTTCCAACAATAATATCTACTGGATTATAGAATAAAATACAATGCATGTGCAACAGCTCCATTTGTTGAGATTAAATATTTACGGGATCTGAAGCGACAACTTTTTTGTACATGTCAAAGTAAAGTAACAATGACATTAATGGCTTAATAATTATCGTTAATGGCTTGCACTTACAAACTGTCTGTTTAATAAACACAGCAAGTGGGCTGCCCAAAGCTTTTATAGATGCTATTTAAAGAAACATCCGAAAGAACCCCATTGATTTTTCTACAATTTATCTACTCCTCGCTTATTGTATCCTTTAATTGTTTGAGCTTAATATTGATAAAATTATTATTACGTATGTGTTTCAGGATATGTTTTCAAATAGTATTGGGTATCAGAAAGTAGTAGGTAACGTGTTGGTTTGTTTCTTTTTTGTAACTCTCAAATATAACAGTGCTAGCACTAAATTGTTAATTAGAGTATATTATACACGGAATTATTTAAAAATTAAAAGTTGTTATCAAAAATGCTATTAGCCAAACGTATGCCACCATTTGAAATTTGATTATATTTTCAAAATTGTAATAAAAATGCACAGATCTTGCAATTCTTGCAACCATCGGAGGGTGTTGAAAACAAACACGATGTATATTTAATACGGTAATCGAATATACAGAGTGTGTAAAAATTGTGGTGCAGGTTTCAGGTACCTAATGCAAGATATCGCACTAAAAAGGAAACTAATTTTGATTTTGTATATAAGTAATCAATAATAAAATTTTTCAAGTTGAACGGCAGCTACACATTTAGGATACGACGGAGAGATGCAAGTTCGTCTTTTAAACAATAGTTTTGAGTAAAACTTTAATTAATGTCGATAAACCAAATACGGCTTACAATTCGTAGTATACGATTGGCGATTGCCTAAGGGAACAAATTATTAAAAAAATACTATTTTGGTGGTCTTGTGTTGTTTTCTGTAATGCTAGTGAGACAACATGATGGAAAACGGGATATTCAGATGTGAAAATCTTATAGCGATCATTAGAAAAACACAAATGTAACGAACACATTTCTTCAGCCCGAAAACTTGTTCTTTGGGAAAACAAAATATTACTGCGGTAGCTCGGCTCGACTTTATTTTAGTTACATTTTTAATATTAAGGCTGTACCTACTTTGAAACTATAGGTTAAATTTAGACAACATTTATTCTAAATTTATTAGAACACTATTTTTTGTTTTATTATTATTTTGCTTCTTCTCCCATTCTTGCCATTTGTGTTTATATTATATATTCTAACTTGGTAATAAGCACCTCATTGACTGTTGCTGGATATTTACATTTACAGTTGATATAATTTGTTGATGTTTAAATATTTCACAATCGTAAAAACAGCGATTACAATCGACAATTAAATTGAAGTTAATTTAAACGATCAATGGTAAAAAACTTTAGCTATTATCACTGAATGTACTCATCAAGCAACTCTATTTTGAAAGAGCAACATTCTTTATTGTTACCAATTTTGAACGTTGACGACTGTAAGTTCAGGAAGCGTTTGCTTTTTGATATTAGCTTTTTGTCTTATTAGTTTTGTCCAAGGAATAACTTTACCTGAAGCTTACACCATTTTTATACATTCTGTATAATGAACATGGTTTTGGTTTATAATGGTTTATTATAACGTTAACAATGCAAATACCAAACAGACTATTATAACAGACTAGTATACCGAGTGGTTGGTATCTGAACAGGAAGTATACATTGCATATATCACGTTTATCCGAATTCCTGCTCCTAATTGTTATGGAAAAAATTGGTAATGGTAGTAAACTAACGAGAATAATATTCCGTGTTAAAATTCTTTGTGTATACCTACTATTTCTTTAACATAACAATATAAAATTTAAAAATGTAGCTATTCAAAAAATACGAGATGCTGCACTTGTCGAAACAAAAAATACTCATATTTTTCGAATGTACCTTCATATTTAAATTTTATATATTTATTTTTATATTATTTATTATATAAACAATTCTTAAAATTGAACGTCGCGGAATATTACGTAATCTCTTTAATTTGGTACCATTATCAATTTTTTTCATAAAATGGCGAGGAGGAATTCGCATAGATGTGATAAACAATGTAAACGGCCTATGTTCATGGATGATGGATATGATCAACCACTCGGTATAAATGTTGCTTACTTGGCTAAACTAATAAACTAAGTGAATATACAGGGTGTCGAATTGAATTATGCTACATAGGGAATTCAATGGTAAAATTTTAAAAGTCCCTTATTTCGGGGGCAAAACCCTCAGCTTGGCACAATTTTGCGAAGATGCTTATAAGCTGTTCTGCAGCTCGATTACCCAAGTGTTTAATTGAGCAATCAAAATATATAATTTTAAAATGAGAATAAATCAGAAACGAATTAATGCTTTACGACAAAATCACTTAAGACTTTTACGACAGGTATGTACAATATAAGTTTTTATATTATAATATAATATTACAGAATATTAGCAGAAGAAACATTTGGTAAAAATAGATTATTATTACGTTCTGAACATTTTGTATTTTTTGGTTTTGTTTTCTTTTCGAGTGAAGGTATTCACAACAAAAATATTTTCGGATATTTTTCAAGGACAGAATTAACGCTTCTGCGCAACCGCTTACAGAACAACGCGTGCTGTCCGACAACGCAACCAACTCCGCATGCTCGCACCCTGCTTAGATCCCGCGTGACGATATTTCGTGACGCGAGAACCAATAACTCGCCTCCGTAAAAGTGTTTTAACACTAAAACTGGCAACAGTAAGCTGAAGATGGAATTTATCGTCGTGACGTTGGTTGATGCTGGATTAGTTACACATAGGTCTGTTCATTTCGGGCGATTGATTCAATGTGTTGAAATTTTTCCGTAATTATTATAGAATTTAAGAATGCTGAGAGATGTAGGCTCCCATTAGAGCAAGAGGTGAAAACATTGCCTAAGTAGGTACCAAAACTATGTTTATTTTGTCACTTTGGTGATTACATACGACTTGCTATTGATTATTGTAAATAAAGTTCATTTCAAAGTCCCATTTTTCCGTTTTAAAATTGTAACTACCAATAAAATTTGTCTGTTAGCATAAAAAGGCACTATACTCCGTTTTCCAATATAATTAACTATATCGATAATCCCGTCGTGCACCTTCGTGGTGTATGCGACATAGCGCCTTTTTCATTTGCACACCTGTGACAAATTAGCATCAATATATGCAGAAAACATTTCGCTTAATTAACTGTGTCATCAACTATGTATTATGTTTACCTGGAATATTAGCAGCGTATATTAAAGAATAGCTGCGGAAGCCTGAGCAAGCGTATTATTTTCTGTAAGGTATAGCTTTCGTAATTAGAACGTTGTACATGGTTGTACCTACTATGCAACTAATAATAAACCAAATAAATAATAAATTTTAATTTATACCTTACTTAATAAAGAAGTGTAGTCCTGCATTGCTCCATATAACAATCCGATAAGCTGCATAAAAAATAAACCTTTTTTTAAAAACAAAATACATTAAACTCAGTCAAGGAATATCTCTAAATCAATTTCATTAGTAAGAAACTACGAGTGGTGTCTTAAAATGATTAATAAAACTTTAAAAGGAGTCGTTTTAATATAAACTATCAAATATTCTGTGAAATTTAAATGATATTTGCACATCGTTAATAATTACCGTCGAGGCGAAGACAGATTTAAACTTTTAAAATGTTTAACTAAACTCTGGTACTTGCACAAATTGGTAGGAAACAAACCAAATCGATCGAGATCATTATAAAAGTTCTTAAAGTAATTAGACAAAATAAAAAAGTAACTTCCTCTTATTACGTTTTACCCTTTTTTGCATTTCTTACTTAAGCATTTTTCCGGAATTTTCCATTATCTCTAAAAATTACTTATAGAAACAAAAAGCTACATTATACGAAAATATAGGTATCTGTAGTGTATACAATTCCCTACTTACTGCATTACAATAAACATTCCATGAAATAAGCGTAACTGAAGCGTAATCGTTACACTGAACCTACATTGATACTAAATTTAACAAAAAGCTACTACTCTGCCAACAATCAAGGAATTTTTGATACTGATTATTCGTTCTCTTTTCTTTGATATTCTCTTTTGATTTGACAGCATCGAAAGCGGAAGTTACATAAATTTTATAACAGCAGCATATTACAAAGTTGTAAAAGAGTCTGTAGAAAACTTTGGTGATACTGATAATACTAATTCTTGCTGTTGATAATACAATGATAATACATTTGGAAGTGAAAATGTTAGAATAAAAGATATTTTCGAATTTATAAAAACGTTTTGTAAATTCTCAAGCAACTAGGGCTTTATCGTTTATCGATCAAAACAAAAGAAATCACAAGCCTAGATTAAGTTATAAAAGATTAAGCAGGAGGGTAAATAATACAGGACCTAGTTTTCTTATCGCGTATATTTTTTGAGATATGTCTGCGTTTAAAGATCAGATATATGTGACGTCATCATACACGTCTTATACTTGAATGGAATTATTTAGTATTGACATTTTAACCATAAAAATTGTAAAATTGTAAAAATAGTAGAGTGAGATAAATTGATTCCACATGCGTTAAGGAAATGAATAAAGAGATAAAGGTATAACTTACTAATAAAACTAAAATGTACACTGGAGCAAGTATAACAATTGTACAATAAAGATAAATATCCAATATGGATTGGAATTACCTAAAACGGGAAACTTCAATAATTTTTTTAATTTTATCAAAATTAATTTCAGCTTTGTTTTTGTAAAGTCCAGGCTTAAGGCAAAGATATTCCCCAGTGTAAAAGATGTTAAAGATACGGACATCCGATAAATTACCGTTCGCTTGAATCACGATATGTAAATTGCATATGGGGTATATTTTTGTGTTTAGATTGCCAAAGAATCCAACCGAAAAATTCCAATCTGTACAATGCGGAGGAGAGCACACGGCTGTAGTTTACCCATTAAAATAAATCTGCGCTTACCTACACCAATTACACAACTACGAAAAAAGGTGATGACATTATTAAATGATTTGGAGAATAGAAATAAACGTCAGCAAATAGATGGTAAATAAATATATTTACACTGATGTGCATCAGAGATTCACCGATCCTAATGAATGATTAACGAAGAGCAAGTTGGATGTAATGCAAACGACTCGGTTATAAAATACTTGGGATTTTTTATGGAAACAATACTAATCTAGTGTTATTACATTAAGAAAGTAAACCAGTTTTACTCTAGCCTAGTATTATTTTTATCAAAATAGAAAATCACCTCTCAGAATGGAATGTGCCAAGTGAATATGCACAGCAATACTTAAAAGCATACCTAACGTACGGTTATGAAACTGCAAATACTTATACAGAGGAAACTTTAAGTCGAAGAATTCTGTTACTTATAAAGTATTTCTGTAAAAATTCCTAAAACACTTCAATTTTAGTTTGTGTTTATTTTTTTTCAATAATTACCCTCTTGGCATAATTTTAAAACGAAACATGTATTTGTTCTCTTGCAATAAACTTTCAAACGATGTTCCAAGTGGGATACCCAACATTTAATAAAAAAAAGTTGGTGGTGGCTACAACCCTCCGGGTTAAGACAAACACATCGTAATATAACCAGTAAGAAACAAAAATGTAATTTTGACATGTTGTACGAATTTTTACAGAAGTATTGAGAATTGATTCCAGATAAGTTTCTTCTCTGTAATATAATAACAAATATCGCATTATGATGTTGATCTAGTTGTAACAAATTGTTAATATCCTATTTTGAAATGGTGTGTGTTGGAACCATTAACTGAAACTAGTTTACCGCTTATTGATCATAAATGTGAATAAGTTTCTTGCAAATAATTTGCCCACTCAACAGATAGCAAAAGGAGGAGTTTTACGACATTAATTAATTTTGTTTGATAAGATATTCTAAATGTCAAGAATAATTACTTATTTTCGTTGGGTTATTGTTGTTATACGGCTATATGAGTTATGTAGAAGTATTAACAGGTGGGTAATAAAGAAAAGCCTACATCTGGACTAGTTAGATTAGATTTGGTTTTCATGAGTAAAACGTATAAGTTAAGCTGGTCTGTTGCAGTTTGTCGTAAGGTTGAATTGTTCTGAAAAAGTTAAACGTTGTATCTCTATGCGTGTTTCGTTTAAAATAAAGTGTTAGATGGAGCAATATATTATATAGACGTGGCACCTCCCATAATTATTGTGTATAATTGAAAAAAGTTTCAAAAACATCACGGTATTTATGTTTTCAGAAATTTTTTTATTCAATGTATTACAGACAACTGCATAGCATTAAATAAATCCTGTAATGAAATCACACTACGAAACCAAAATTAGCATCTTAGTTAGTTCTACAAACATAAAAACCCACCTCTCCCGAAATAAAAGAATTCTCCTTTTGTATACCTTTCATAAAACACCCACCACAGAATTTAAAGCCATAATGTTGTAAGGTTACAATCAAGTGCGGAATGTGATTTTGTCAACAGCAAGTAGTGCACAAGGCGTACCTGGCGAGCACATGCTTATATATTCATTCATTATAAAAATAAATTCCGAGGTTATTCGTAGTTGTTAACATTGATTGTGAATACAAATTGTAAACTGGGAAACATTTTGTTGAAAAAGCTATTTCCTGGGGCCTATTTGATGCACCGTTGCGGCAAACTACACAGTTGTTTGGTTCAAGTGGGAATACTAATTTCTGATTAAGCAACTGATCCCGGCCTAGGGCCGCTAAACCAGCTATCCACAAGTAGAAAGTTATTGCAAGAATGAAATGTCAACCCGGAGAACTTTTACAGAGAGTTTTCTTAACGGAAACTGTTGACCGAAAAGCTCTTAGACAAAAAAATAAACTCATTAAAAGCTCTTTCTCATTAAAGTAAAACTGAATCTGCAATTTTCTAGCTTTGTAGGGTATAACTAAGAGTGGGGTATTTGCTATAATTTACAACTTGAGATTTTGAGTAATGAGAACAAATTAAACCCATGACTTTTCAAAACTCTACCATCATCTAGACAGTCCACAATCCGGAGACGTAGATAAATATAAAATTAATATTACTTCTACAGGGTGATTCTCTTCTTAAAACTTGGTGGATAAGATCTAAGTGTTTTGTACTGAAGAATTACACACATTATAAATACATATTAAATATGACAACTTTGTAAGCTTGTGCGGAATTAAACACGTTGATTCGTAATTGTACCGCATCCTCTATCAGGGCATAGACACCATGAAAGTAAGAAGAAAAGTTTTCATTAAGATGGGTCCGCAAAGACTTTGAAAATTGATTATTAATTAAACATTTTTGGGATTGTATTAATCAATTTTCAAATACAGCGAAATCAGAGATAACTCATAACTTATTCTTTTCAGTTTTGTTAGATAGGTAGGTATATAATTAATGTTGCTAATCTTAATTTTATTTAAGTAATCTCATCTAGTTGAACCAGTCTTGCACAATGGCAAGGCAAATAGTCATCCTGGAAAATCATTTTTCTTTTCCAAATAGACTTTTCCCTCTATGTAGCATCTTTTCTTGCAGTTACGTATTTTGTGGCATAAGTAATCACAAAGACAAACTGTATAGTGGCTCAGCTCCTCGAGCAGCCATGCAAATTCATACCGTGGTAGTGGTTGAAATACACACGCTTAAGGGCCCCCTACACACGAGATAATATTGCCCAAAATTTGGTTGTGCAAGTGTAAAATTGTGTTATTGCGCGTGTATACGGTATACTGTGCATGTTGTGCCAGTATTGAGTAAAGATTGTGCAGGTTTGAAATCTTTAATGCAACACTGCATATCGCGTGAAATTATGGCTCTAGCTTGCACAATATTGTTCACTGTAGCCCATGGAATGATGGTGACAGCAACTTCAGAGCGCAAATTTATTTCAGAATTTATAGATTTGTACCGGCAGTATCGGACGTTGTGGCAAGTGAAAAACAAGGATTACTGTGGCAGAAATAAGAAGAATACAACCTACAAAACTTTAGTTCAATATAAAAAAAATGACTTTGGATCAACGCGTTTCTTTGGCTCTTTGCAAGCAAAACTTATTGTAATCGCCAAAGCGGCTTCTATTTTTCTCAACACTTAAAACAGGAGGTTTTCGTTGATCAGCTACTGCTGCGTCATTTTTCCAAATTAAGTATACGGTGTAATAGAACTGTTTACATTTTACTATAGTCGGATTTTTTTAGATGTCTGCTAACGATTTACAAATTTTTGTTTGTTTGAAAGATAGAAACAGGCGCTTCCCTAATACGACAAAAAGAGAGAGAGGGTGGCTGAAAGGAAGAAACAGAGCTCCCTATTTTTTTGTACCATTAGGGAAACGTATGTTTCTATCTTTCAAACAAACAAAAATTTGTAAATCGAGAGCAGACATCTAAAAAAAATCCAACTATATGAAGATTTCCGACCGGAAGTGCCCACGTTATAGTGAAGAACAATTTCAAACCGTTTTTGGTGCGATAATTTCATTTCTTTCTCCATTTTTGTAGTTTTTGACGAAATACATTCAGAAAATTGATACATTAAAGTGATTATAGTCGTATATACTCCTACGCCATTATGAATTTGTTCTAAAAATGAGTTTTAGTAAATAGACTGTAGGTCTAGTCAGCTTATTATATTCTGAAGAATAAAGAAGTCGCTAAGAAAATTTTCTTTTGGAAGGTCTTGTAACAATACGGAAAATTATATTTCAATTTTCGTATTAAGAAAAGAGGAAATATTGTTGTAAAGCCATTGATATTTTATATTAACACCTGTTTGCGCGCGCAATTGTTCTTATAGTAACAATAGGGTAGAGAGGTTAGTCTTGATTCAGCCAACAAAATTGTTTTAGTAATTACCGTTGTATATTAATGATACAGTATTACTTACTATACTGTTATTTTAAATGTTTTGTAACCGGATGAAACCCATTCATGCATATGAAACCTATGAATGTTTTAAATGCAAAGCATTGTTATGCTTTCAATAATCGGATAATTGTGAAACTGGACAAATGTGGAACAATTGCCACAAATTTTACCGGCGCGGCGCGGCGTTCTGATAACAAACAAATATAGTCGCAAAACACAACTTTACTATTCAAAATATAATATTGTATAATAATAGAACGAAAAATTAAATTCAAATATATTTTTCGATGTTTAAATCAATATAATCGCTTTCAGAGAAAAATAGTACAAGTGAAACACTCAGGTTATAAAATTATATGAGAAATTTGTTGTGTACTAGAATATGTTAGGATGAAAAATGGAAATACACATTGCTGTCCAACTAAAATTGAATTGTAACTCTTGGTACGTGTATTATATCTAAAAATTAATCAATTTAGTAGTTTCTGCCGTGCATTTTCGTTTTAAAATTCCAACAACTGCAGTGTTCTCTTTAAATGTATCCCCACGGAAAAAAAGTCTAACTTGAATCACGAAATCAGACAGTACGGCCCCACTGAACGAGGGAAAATTTGGCACGAGGGAAATTGGACTTATAAACCCAGTTTCAGCAGACGATTTTAACAGCAAATTTTTATATAAATATCGTACTTTATTTTTTCCTTTTTAATATTTTCTTGGCTTTGAGTGCACCTACATGAAATTAATTTAAGGAAATAAATTGTTTAGACGCTGAGTAGTACGTAAAGAATACAAATTCAGACTGGGATCAGTTGTTAAGCTACACGTTCGATGTTCAGGTCGTGTTCTTTCCCTTTCAACTTATTTCTGTGTACAAAGACCAAAGTAAGTATTTTTTTACTTTTCTGTTATTGTTTGATACGAATACAAAGTCAAATTTTACTGTAATGCAATCAAACAAGCATCACGAGAGTTTATTACAACCCTGTTACTTTTTTGTAGCTTAAAGTAAAGTATTTGTGTATTTTTGTAATGTGTTTAAAAACAAAATATAATACATTTTTGTATATTAGTGTATTTCTAACTTTACTGTTTGGTCACAGAAACATATAGGTACTGTAGAATGTAAACTGTAGTTTTGATAAGTACAAAGTTTTGTTGCCAATAGCATTGTAAGTATTTTCTGAAATCAGTTCTTAGGAAATGCATTACCGACAGCTACTAAAATTCTTGAAGTGTTTAATATTCAACGAACCTTCCAGGACAAATGTAAAAGACAAGTTTCTGCTGAACAATAAAAATGCATTAGCATTGCCAATTCTATTCTTTTGTATTGGAAAATAACATTTTACTATTGGAAGTTTTGAATTACTGCTACTTACAGTTGAGTCTGAAGCACAGTGAATTTTTTCTGCAAAATACCGTTATAAATGTGTATCTTGGCAGTATTGCCAGAAAGAAATCCACAATATTATACATTAATAAAAATATACAATGCTTTGTAAAGTAAAAGTTAAATTCTAGATTAAAGTCTTTAGGCTACGTATTAACTACAATTGTGTTTAGCATCAATATTATTCGGCAAAATATGTCGTTAGTTTTTGAGATAATACTACGAAATAGATCACAAAACAGTAACCAAATGTAGGTATGTTACGGGGTGCTAAATGACAAGCAAAATGGTTTTATTTGAAGTAACTAATTATACAATTGTCAATTGATGCATATTCACAATGGCGAATTATGTTCAGTACTTTATTTAACTCCGCAAGCTCTCACCGCTGTTGTGCTGAGAACGTGGTTGAGGACTATTGGGACTATTCAAATTTTTGAAAACGTAATAGAACTGTGTCAAGCTGAACTGCTTCCAGTTATAGTACCTATTATGCGTTTATGACTACTTTTAAGAAAAGAAATGTTTACATCATTTAGTATCAGAAAGGTAAAATCTTAGTTTTGTTACTAAATTACATCGAAATAAACGTGTGTTCTTGACACAACTAGGACAAAACAAGAATAATCATTTATATACAGAAACAAAACGGAGGCTTTGCAACACTTTAAATGTAAAATTACTATTTAGATATATGACATAATAGAACCCCTAGGACCATTCGACACCGTTAATTCCGCAAGACAGCATTCTCTCATTACAGAGACACCAGACCTTTTCTTTAGTGTTTAGGGGCGCTCCTCTAAATTGATATTAAAAACTTAAAGTAAAAATGATTTACATGCACAACTTGTGTCCCCTTTGAAACATAGATTTTAAATTAATTCCGTTAATGGTGTGTTTGTAATTTGTAAATATAGCTAGTTTTAACAAAATGAAATTAAAAATAATAATTTCTTTTCATATCAAGCTTTGAAAAAATCGTTTAAAATAATTTCATTTCCCTTAATTGTAATCTTGTAATCTTATACTAATAGACTATTTTCCTGAACTTTTCTTCTACGGTGTTATCATAAATCAGCACAAATCTTTAAATATTCACAAGTAAAACCGTCTTACAAAGTATCATAAATTGTGGGATACTAAATCGAATCTATTGTCCCAATCACAACAGCTCTCATTTGGATTTGTCTGATCGGCATTATTTATATTGCATTATTCTTCGTCTCCTAAATCCGAAGCACCCCTGACAAACAGAACTCGGCCTGAGAGTTCATTAATTTTCCAGTGAACAGCTGTGAAGGCAGCTCTTGTGTTGCTTGCGTATCCTGCCTCCTAGATTTATGTCCATTGCTGTAGGACAGAGCAATCAAACTCACGCTGCGAGTCAGCTGGGGTTTGCTTAGTGGAACTTGCGGCTCGTCGCGGTTTTGTTATTACCAGGTGTACCACGTGCATCTTAAAAACATGTAGCGAAAAAAAAACATACGTAACATTTTTCAGCGTATTTTCAATTTAACGACAGCAATTAGCAAAATGGTAGTTCAGTACAAAAACCTATAATTTAAATGAAAGCTCCATTTAAGCTCGAAAGCTTCGTGCTGTCGATAGAAAATACATTGCTACAACAAAATTACGCTAGCTTTCGATCTGCAGACGCGGTGTTACAAAGAAAACAAAATAGTAGTAAAGCCTTTATCACATTCTACTTGATTTTAAATGAATGGAACTTCAATGTAGGCAATTACCTAAGTGCAAATTTCAAATAGAAAGAGGAAATAATGCATAATCGGTGTAGTATAAGAAGAAAAAGCATAATTACACTATAATTACTTTATATTTATCAGATAACGGTGTTCTATACGGAGAATGCGAAATATATAGGCAACGAACATTTATTTTCATTAGAAAGCCATAACAGTAACTAAGTTATTGTTGTGGTACATTTATTTCTAAAATAACATCCAATTACGGAGAAAATTGGATAAAAATGGTAGATTTTAGAACTACTAATATATGCATATATTTTTTAAAAATGTTGTAGAATCAAATACTTATCGTACTGGGTGAATCAGCACTTGTAGTCCAACCATATATTTTGAAAAGTATCTTTAATGGGACTTGCCACGCTCAAATCCTGTGCAGATTTACAAATCTTTCTTCGTATGAAACTGGAATCGGAAATTACTTTATCACAATTTCTGTAAACCATATTACACAGTAAGAAATAGAGTGTCAAATTGACGAAAAAATAATGAACCCAGAGGTCTCGTTCATTTTTTTGCTAATTTGCCACCAATGGTTAATGGCAATATTAACAACAACAGAACAGCCAAACCTACTATAATATATTGTAACATTTCTGCTTTACAAACAATGCTTTGCTACGTAATTAGGTTAAACTTACACTATATAATAGTAATTTGAGTAAACTGTTCTGCAATATTGACATTTGTAAAATGGAAGTTTGGCTTTTATTTTGTGTTAGATGACCTCTCTCTAATACAAAAACGAGATTATTATTTCATATTTACACAGAAATATTGCTAATATTACAAATATTATTTGTTGTTCCAACATTCTGATTAGCTAAGATGGCATTTTTGGAATGCCAATTTCACCTATATTCATTGCCAGTTAGAAAAAATTAATTTGGTACTTTGGCACAATTGTAGTGCCAATTTAACAAAAAAAAAATGTAATTATAGGGGCGATTTAGGGGTAGGTACTTAAAAAAAACTGTAAAAATGCTGTATAACTTATTAGTTTAGTAACATTTATTAGATTGAACAAAGATACAAAATGATCTAGTAATATATAAACTTAGTAAATGCAGGTATACATACTTAAATTATTGAAACACACCAATTTTAGTGATTCGCCCTGATACAGTACATGCTTTTTTTTAAGTGTCCCATGAGTTCACTTGCGGTTGATAAACTGGATCTATAGAAAAAACAAATAAATACGTTGAAAAAAAATTATAATCTATAATAATATGAAATAACCAATAAACTTATAAAAATGATCTATCGAATTCTAACCCATATACATAATGTACTTCAAAGCACAATTCAAATTATGTTCTTATTGAATACAATGTAATAATTACTTATTGCTGTCTTGAAGGTTCCAGTCGCTAATATGAAAGGCTGGCTAAAGGGTCCTGCGTATATTGGAATATAATCAGTTTATTCACAGCACCGGTAGACTTTTCATTGTTGCGGACGAGGGCAACAAATGTACCAGTATGATCAGTGATTTTGTTGCAGAATTCTAGCCTAAAACAAATAGGAAAAAAACTATGAATGTATCTTGCGCATATGTGTATTATTTAAAGGTGATATATAGTATTACATAAGCATAAGATTTTTGTATAAAAAATAATAACTTACCGTACTGAAGTTAATGGAGAATTCTGCAACCACTAATAAATTAAAACTATAGCTGGCTGCACTACAAATTCACACAAGATCAAATTCAATGAAGCACTGTCCACCGTTATTCTCGTGTATTCTACGCGAAAAAATTCGAAAGTTACCGAATAAACCAAATTGATTGCAACATATAGAACTTAGAAGCAAATTGTCACGTACTTTTCAAAAAACACGTACAATTGACGAAGATATTTGTAAAGTTACCACTTTAAGGATATTACTTCGGCAACTACGATTGTAAATTATACAACGTAATGTTGTAATATTAGCAACATTTTACTGGAAAATAATTTTACAAAAATATGTTGTTAAATCAACTACAAAACAGTTTAATTAACAAATTTTTTATTCGCCACTATTTCGAACGTCGATAATGCTATTTTACCAACAAATTTTGGTTTACTTGACTAGAAAAAAGTTGACTTCAAAGTTATTGCGGAGGAAGTGCTAGTTTGGCACTCTATTTCTTACTGTGTATAAGATGTTTCAAAGATAAATATTGGTACGCAACAGGGGTTAATTTTATCAATAATTATCTCTGAAATACAAATTTTGAAGGATACCTACTGCTTATTGCCTATACATGATGACTATAAATTAGGAATCATTTCGTTTTCTTCTTCATGGTCCACATTACAGAAGGGTTAACAAGAATATGTAACAATAAATAATAAAAAACCGTTTACTATAAAAAGTTTAGGAACCTTAAATGCATTTCGAAAACTAGTATAGGCTTCCATCTTCACATTTACTGAAGATGGGAGATTAGTTCCAGAAACGCGTTTAGGCTTCGTAAAGGGTTCTTTATAATTGGTTGTTTGCCAAACCACCGTCTCCAAGGATTTTATATTAAGTAAATGTAATAAAACAATATAATAACTTATTCGTTTTTGAGCTGCTGGTACCTATTTTGTCTGAAATAGTAACCTCGCAGGAAATTAAAAAAGTAATTTAAAATGTCTTTCGAAAGATAATAAAAGTACTTAACAAGAATTGCATTTTTAAATAATTTAATCTCTATTTGCACTACAAATGAGTTGATTTCATGAAGAAACTGTTGCAGTTTAATTTATAGTTTAATTCTATACCAATACGGAAATAATAGTAGTTGTGTTTCATGGTTGCAGCTAAAGGATCTACCAGTAAAATCGAAGGAAAAATATGAAAACTAGTGCAACGAATTTCGCGTGCCGCAGTGGTAACACTCTAACGTAATAAGTAGATGTGTAATACCTGCCTTGTAACATAAACGACTAGACTGATGTGTTATTATTATAGACCAGCACCTGTAATCATCTCCGCGTCAAGTTCTTGAATTAAAACGGATATTTGAGTTGATTACTTTGAGCGCCGCCACGAAACAAAACAGAAGCGGTCTCGCTGCTGCTTTCTCTACACTCTATAGAATGTAATCTATTATTGATGGACACAATACAAATTAACTTCTGTTCTTTTCAAAGGAAGGAAAACAAAGCGGAAGCTCTTTCTAAAATCTGAACCAACAGAGTATTTTTTAAAGTCACAACTTACTTAGCGCAGGACTAAAACATTTTTAATTAGAAGCTCTTTTCAGAATTCCCTCACAAACATGGATTCGGTTAAGGGTCGGTAGCGTAGACTTCAAAACAAGTTTTTTAAAAAGAAGTTAACTTACTTATTGATTGCACATAAAAGATGCCTCAAAACGTGGTTTATTTTTTTTAATTATCTGACAAACTCTGTAAAATTAAGTCCTCATTAGACGAAAAAACGTGTATACTCATTCTTAATATTTGACTACGAGGTTGAGTAAAGCTATTAGGACACATTGTCTACACTTCCTAGGGTGTTTTCCTCGTCCTGTACTAGATTTTATGTTGTTGTTTTATCGTTTGTCTCTGGTGAGATTTTAGTACATGTTATATATTTCAACCTATTACTGTCGAGTAGTTTTAACTTGATTAAATTTACGCATAAAAGTAAAAAAGTATGGATATCAAATTAATTATGATTGTGCCAGTCCTTTACAGATGTTTGTTTATGGTTAAAACGTGTAAAAAGAATAAATTTTATAGAGTATTGCCGTTTTAATACAATATGACAATTTACACCTTGGAATATAATTTCACGAACAGAAATTTATCAGCTGAATAAATAATAAAGCTCTTTCATTTTATAAGCGAGCAGATACCTACCAAATAAGAAAAATGAAATAAGATTTCTTTGTTACAAGTAAATACTGTTCACACTGTTCACATTTTGTGTAATATTAATAATCAGCTACGTTTTATTTATACTGATATTTTTGGGTAGTACGCTATAACGACCAAACTAAAATAATTATTCATTTAATCACAATTTCATCATGTGAATTCAGTTCGTCGTCAATATTAGTAGAAATAACATCAAAATTGTAACAATAAAAATGTGTAATTACTGAATACACTACAAATTTAAATGAAACATAAATATTCTTTATTATTTCGGAAATTAATTAAACTTTAGATTCGAAAATAAGGTAAACATTATCTTGGATACTGGCAGTTGGAAAATACACAGCCAATGGCGCATTTTCGTTTGTATTCCCACGTTTTATTAATTTATTTTCGAATTAAGCTAATATTGTATTTTCAGATTATTAGTATTACTAGATAATGGATTCTTAAATCGATCATCTCATATAAAAAATATTCACCAACGTAGCGTTTTATTGGTTAGTGTAATTATTTTTCTAAATTTTGAATACTACTATAAAAGAATATAAATTTCGGTGAAGTCGAGTTGGCTTCGCAATCCTCTTATTCTCTCTAAATTGCTTTCATATTGAGGAACGAATTGGTTCCAATGAAGAGAGTAAACATAAGTAGTAACTTTTGACTCCATTAGCAATAATTATCATTGTAACTTATTCATATTTTGACTTCTTGGTCGAATGTCGTTATAGAGCGTTTCACCCCGAGAGTACAGTGAAGGGAAGATAAGCCCATGTATTTCTTATGGACCTTCAGTCTCCGACGTTACCAGTTCTGGGCGTCGCGTCAGTGAGCGGCAAGTTTACTCAGATAAATACAATCAGAAGTTCTCAACAAATCTTCCTATGGCTATATCTACATTTAAAATTATATTTTAATATTTAAAACGTATTGGAAAATGCCAGTATTTAAATAACCATTACAGTCATTCACTTTCAAGCTATTTTCTGGGATAATATGGCAATACTGTGTTCCTGTCTTCCCCACACTGTAGTCTCAAGCTGAACTCCACTATATAGTAGAATACTATGGGGACTGCCTTTAACCTATCAGAGCTGTATAATAATAATAATAATAATAATAATAATAGTTTATTCAAAGACCATACATGGTGTTGAAAACAGTATAACATAGACAGTGTAACATATTACAAAAAACACATTTAAAATTATTATTACAGAAAATACATTTAAAAGGAAATATGGCATTTGACAAAAAACTAACCAACGTCTAAGGAGAAACGAAATTGCTGGGTTATATTTGTAAGTTTATGAATTTATAAATTCTCCCACGGAGTAAAAACATCGTTGAATAAAATTTTTTTTAATTCTAATTTAAAGAATCTCGTTTGATCTATTGTTTTTATATTGTGAGGTAGGTTATTGAAAAATTTAGCTCCGCGATATTATTTATAATACGGAGGGTTATTATCTGCTATTGCAAATTTCAAACAGTTAGTTGTAAATTATGATTCATACTTTACAAATATGAATTCTTTACATGTGATCTGGACTGTGTTAAGTTTCTCAAGCATTACAATTAATAATCATCTTACTGCTAATTTTTGAATATCAGAAATATTACCTACACGTTAGTATGTTGATTTTACTGACAGTCAATTATTGGTTCCAACCGGAGGCATAACTATTTCGTTATGTTTTGTCTTTCTAAGGACAAAATTTAATCAACTTCCTCGCTTGCAATGAGATACAATACAACTTTTGCTTTTAAAGTTATTTACAATACTTCAGATTGTGTAAGAACTAGGTGTAAACGATTAGGCAAAGAAGACTTGGACAAATCCGACACTTCTCGGGTAGACAGCGCTCCAGAACAGTTAATTAGTGGTACTTTTTCTTTTACCGAATACATTTCCTGCTACCTTACAGAACTGAAAAGTACACTTGCCAGTTACCCATAATAAGCCTTATCGTTTTGTCAAAATAGGTGAAGTGTGCGGAAAAATAGGGTCACCGTTCTTGTTGTATTATCCCGAAGTTTTCATTTAAAACTGAGTGAAATTAGAAACCGAAATGCACCTGCAGAAACCGCTATGGTGTTTCCAATAAGGCAGAAAAATAGAACTGAGGACAGCACTATTCTTTAATTTGTATGCAGCGACTGTATCCATTGGGAATATAATCTGTTTCGTGTAAAATAACATCTACCCAGTCAAATGACATTTATAAAATATCAAATCACAGTTTCTTTGTTTTCTAACCTATAGCGAATGCATGGAGGTCCTAACCCACCTCATTGCCTATCAAGCTCCGCGAGAGTTGCAGAGATACTATCTTATTTTATAGTTGATTCTACATAATGATATGGATTATTAAAAATAAGAAAACAATATTAGCCTAATTTAACCATAAATGTTTGGTGTGTTCAGGTGATATAATAATATCTAAACATGTATACCGACTAAGCAATTTATTACTAAGCATCATTGTATACAGATTTTTATGTACATTTCAATTCGATTCTACTACTACAGATTCCGCTAATTGCGTTTTCGCGTTGACGTGAAACATGTTTTGATCGATTTTATGTTATCGGTATGTTCGAATCATAATTGTAATTATATTTCATTATAGTAGTTCGACCTACGATATTATGAAGATATCGGAAATAAAACGAAGTATGAGATAGATGGTATCGTTATATTGTTATCAATAACTTGTGACGATCGCTAAGCCTGCAGTTTCTCTTATCGAAGTTGTAAACGTCCAATCACAGCGTTATTGTGCGGCAGCGGACTCATTCTGCATGGCTTGATTTACCGAGTATCTGTACCATCTCGGGTCCATATCAACCGAAGATTGTGTTTCTTATTCTTATCATAAGACGTATTACAAGACAGCTTTATTTTATGTCGATTTCAGCACAATGCCTCACATATTCGCTCCGGGAATCTTCGATTTGGTTTCTGGATTGTCTGATTGTTGTGATACGAGAGAACACTAGCATTCGAAATCACATTCTTACATAGCAAGGTTTATTGTAACTGCTTTTCCATTACCACAGAGATATGTAGTTAAATTTATAAATTACAAGGCTTCGCTTCGTATTGAAAGGAACATATTATCGACCTCAGCTTTTTCTTGGTAGTTGAACTTTATTATTATGCAGGTACTTTTTAATTGAATACCTTGTACAAGATTAATAAAATACCAATGAAATATTACCCTGACATGGTGCTTGAATGGATTCTGAGAAATATATCAAGCACATACATTATGAGTTAGTATTTTTATTATTTTTGTAAGGCAGTGTAGATAAACGGAATGTCCTTATAAATGAAACATTCCAAACATTTTTCGGCTACTGAAAAGTCAACATTTGGCAAAATTAACTGTCTATCTTCACACGCGTATTACCTTGGATATCACAAATCAGTGCTATAAATAAATAAAGAATGAGATCTAGCTTCTAATAATGTTCTTAGGCGATATCCTAAGCTCTTGGGATCTCAGAAGTTAGAGCCGTTAAGGGGAGGAAACGCAATTACAATAAAGCATTGTCTACGTTTAGAACTGGGGTCGGACAATTTAATGTAATTTCTTTCATGAGGCCACAGAGTTCGGTAGGTGCGTCATAATGCCTCACTTCAACGAAAGCTTACTCTGCAACCTAACCGTCTCGCCCTTATATTAACGGGGAAACGACAAGAATACAAATCAATTTTTCTGTAGAAAAACAAAATCAAATACAGGATTATCTTTTATATTATTTGTGTTGCTATTATTATTTGTAATTGAAAATGTTTTGTACATATTTTAACCACAAGGAGTTTTTCATTTTCTGCAATTATTAATCCAAGTTATAATCGAAAAGGATTTTATAACTTTTTCTTTAAATTTTTTTACCAAAGTAAACACCTTTATTATAAAGCGTTACTGTGCGGATACAAATGAAATAGATTATTCAAAAAAGTTCATCTGTCGCCTTAGGCATTCTGGTTTCTTTCTTTGAGAAGTGATCGATGTATCCAAATTAAATAAACGCTGAGCTAATTCATTAAACATCCTCCGAAGTTGAATATAAATGAAGCAACACTTCGTAAACAATTCCCGTTCTGGTTCGCAGAATTGTAGCGGAGCATAACACCTGGAGAATTAACTGTTTGTGTCATAGTGAGAGAATAATAGCATTCCGATTGTCATGCTAAATGTCATAGCAACTATAGCGGCTGTTTCATTCTTTCAAATGGTTTATATTAATGTGAAATTGCAGAACAGATTAAATCTATTTTTGTGATTTAATTTCGTAGTGCTATTATTTTAAAATCAGGTTTTAGTCAAAACCCAAATTCTTGTTGATAGACTGAAATGGATAACATTTGCGATAACGGTTTGCTCAGGTTCATGTTCAAGTTCTATTTAAGTAACTAAATGTTAAAATTGTTGTTATTGACCAGGAATTGTATTAACTTATCTAAGCAAAGAGAAACTAGTTTAGAAGTTGATACCAAATTAAATTTTTTATGTACTTGTTCATAGATGTAACTGTCACTGTTAAAGCATCAGTGAACAAGCAATTAATTAAATTGACATGCCTTTTTAATTGCTAATTGGATGAAAACAAATCTTACACACTAATGCTTTAACGATACTTTTGTCTTTACGTTTATGGTCAAGAATGATCCTATTTTAGACTAAAATAATACCAATAAACTAAGAGTTCTGTGTTAATGTATTACCTTTCGCTTCCAATCCATACGGTCTTTCTAATTCCCCCGCTTATTGTTTCTATTATACTGATCGTTAACAGAATTTTTATTGGTTTGATCAAATTTGTGTTTAAACTATTCCAAATATTTATAACCGAGTAATAAAAATAGTTTGGTGCAACTATAAATGGAAAGTAATTTTATAAGATAAACGTCAAACTGTAAAATTATCTGCAACGTTCCGTTTAAACTGTTTTGAAGCCAATATCAGCCACACAAGAAATTCAAAACAAAACACAAAGGTTCATTATATTTCAACCTTAATTACGTTAATTATTATCTATTACTTAATTATATAGCCTATAAGTAATGTTGGCCATTCCTTTAAAAGTAATACCGTTAAGACAAAAAGTTTATCGATTCCTTGGATTTGCACTTCTTGTCTTCTTTCAAAGTTCTGCAATGAGAAAAATTGCTGTACTCGGGACGTCACGGGATCAAGAACAGCCAGCAACATATTAATTTAATGCTTAGGAGATTTAAATGAAATAACTTATTTTATGGTTAAGTAGGTACCTAACTCTAAGAAACGATTTTAACTTAGCGTATATGGAATATGTAACAGGGGCAGAGGTAAACGCGGCCGCTTAGTCAAAACATAATTTATTGTAATCTGTATACAGGTAAACTCGACCGGGTCGTTCGAAAACGATTAGCAGATAATCTGTTTCGCATTTATTAAGTTATTAATTTACTAGTTTGTTAAATAAAATAAGAAATGTGTTTGGCATAAAAATTTATTAAAAATAACCCTGGAAAAAGCACTATTACATACAAGCACGGATCTAGAGAAATTCTCTGGGGGAGGTAAATGATTCGGGAGGTACGGAGAACCCCCAGGCGATGATGTTAAACGCGAAATCCGATCCGCGCTTGATTACATACAATACATTACATTCAACATTATTAAAGAAAAAGTACCCCTCCCCCTTATTATGCAATGTACAACATGAAATTTGAGAAAGGGGTTGTTGTTACTTCCATGAAATAAAATGAATAACTTAAACGATTACTTAAAATTATTTTAATAGCTCATTATCTGCGGGTCGAGTTTACCTGTGGGATGAGTACATTATCTTCTATAAACGGCCGAGTGTACCATATGGCCCATTTAACAGAATTGATATGACGAATTGTTAATCATTTTGTTAATATGTAGCCAAATATGAAATATAATTGAATATATAAATAATAAATATTAAATAAAATATCGATTTCAACGGGAAATAATAAGATTTATTCGCTTTATACGTATTTCGGCATCATTGTGCCATTGTCAAAAGCTATTATAAAATATTATAACAAATGCAAAAATATAGTAACTCCTTGATTCTATTATTTTAACACTGCGTGAAGCAGCTGGCCCCAGTCAACCCGTCGGAGGTCAGTCGCTTATCAGTGTTTTAAAAAGATATTTATTCCAAAATCTTCAGTAAAGGAGAATCTAAGAGATCAATTTGCTCATTCATTAAAGGTATGTAGTACCTTTAAGTAAATGTGCAAATTGTCTCTGATTCTGAACCATCTTTTAGATTCTTCTTTCAACCATCTAGTTTTCGCATTTCTGATTATCTTCTCAGTAATACTGTTCTTTGTGTTGGTCTTAATATTGATATATTTTGGAATAATTTTCTTCTTAATGCATTCTTGGTTAAACCATACATTTTGTGAAGCCATCGCATGTTTTACCATTATTTTCTTATATAATTTTGCTTGATCTTCTAACGAAGATGTCATTAATTTATTGACATTCTCAAGCGTCACTTTGTTGAAATCCATGATTATATAAATAATAAATATTAAATAAAATATCGATTTCAACGGGAAATAATAAGATTTATTCGCTTTATACGTATTTCGGCATCATTGTGCCATTGTCAAAAGCTATTATAAAATATTATAACAAATGCAAAAATATAGTAACTCCTTGATTCTATTATTTTAACACTGATAAGCGACTGACCTCCGACGGGTTGACTGGGGCCAGCTGCTTCACGCAGTGTTAAAATAATAGAATCAAGGAGTTACTATATTTTTGCATTTGTTATAATATTTTATAATAGCTTTTGACAATGGCACAATGATGCCGAAATACGTATAAAGCGAATAAATCTTATTATTTCCCGTTGAAATCGATATTTTATTTAATATTTATTATTTATATAATCATGGATTTCAACAAAGTGACGCTTGAGAATGTCAATAAATAATTGAATATAGTAATATTTAAATTTTTGGAAGACAAGATACATAGTTTGTTGTTATCTAATGTCGTTCAGAAAGAATGTCATGCTTCTATAGTCTTTTCCATCGACTTTTTCGTCGACAGTTCTATTTGCCTATTTTATGTCTGTACTTTGTCTCCCATCATATTTCGGTTTCCGTGCGTTTTTTTACTACCTTTCTAATATTTTAGTGATTGATGCCATCATCAGTCTTGTCAGTGTTACATGCATCAAGTCGCCTTGTTCTCCTACTACTTTGTGTTGGAAATCTATCTTTAGGGCACGCTGTCTAAAGAATTAGTAACCGGTAGTTTAATTCACTCTAGTAAATATATTGAATTAATATTGAAAGTTGTAGAATATGATTAATATATCTAACAATTTCTTAGAAGTACAAACAGATATTTGTCATAATAATAATCTCTGTTTTCAACTGATTACCTTCAAACGTATTTTCAAAATTATCTTCCTCAATAATATTCAAGTTAAAATGTGTATAATATTGTAACATAAAAAACACTGAAGGTAGGTAGTCAATTTTCAACAGGTCAGCTGCATACGATTAGATAAAGGAAAGGAAGGGTGAAAGGGTGCTAAAAAGAAAATGATAAGGTAGAGCAAAAACTTGGAAGATAGCCATCAACGTGAGAATATAATTTAGTAAGGAAGTAGATATTTAAAGAAAACGATATTGTGCTGTGTGAAAAATTTAGTGGCAATATTTACAATACTGCAGTTTATTTATTTTTATCGTGTATAATTTGTGTTTATGATATTAAAAAAAATAGGTTTTGAAGAGATCCACCTAACATGCATCAAATTAGTTGTGGAATATCAGTCAAAAATTTAATACACCTTGTGATCTTGTCCATTATATCTTATCTATAGCATTAGGTATATTATATTCTACGAGTACAGCTACTCAACCTCCCAAAACAGGTAACATGAAATGTTTTTTGTTACAAGATGTTGACATAGCATACTTTGAGAGTACTATCTGCTAAAACTTTTGTTCTACTAATAAAATAATCGAATGTGTTACACCAAAATAAAAACGTTTGCATTAAAAAATACAAGTACCTACATAATATTATAAATTTCTAGTGTTTTAGTAAATTAAAATTGCAGACTGTGTTCAACACTTAATTTAAATTTCCCACAGTTAGGAGAAGGTGAAATGGTCAGTCAATACGGTTTCATTATAAAAGTATAACTTGCTTAAAAATAAAAATTGTAATACTAGTACACAGCGCAATTAGAGTGAATGCTAGTTTATCTGGGAGTACACACTGTTCTCAACGACAATTGAATATTGTGATACAGAAATAGCAAGATCAGCAATGGGTCAACTACCCAATTAACCTTCACATCAGAAATTCACACTAAATTCTTTACTGTTTTCTATATTTCTTTATGTTGCGGAAACGTGAACTGTTAAAGAACTGATCGACGCCAAATTGACTCATTTAGAATGTAGAATTGGAGACGTTTGTTTACGGATACCCTGAAAAGCTCGATGCACCAACGTTTTCATATTGTATCTGAGAAACTCTTGTTTTACTAACCGTTGGGCACATAAATCTGATAAAAAACCTAAGGAATTCCCCAAAAACGCTGGGTCCAAAATCCTCTTAACAAAAAGTATTAACATTTATTAAAGCGATTAAAATATTTTCATTTTTGTATTTTTATTTTAGTGTTGAAAACAATGATAAGGAGTTGAGTTTCAAGTACTCCGTCACGAAATCGACACGGTGGCAAAAGCTGGGTAGCAAGCGATGACGATGACGGTAGAGTGAAAGGTATACTAGTTGCAATCAGTTGTTACTTGTTAGTAAGTCATTGATTGTCCGGCAGAACTATTATAATGTACGTCCCTTACCCTTGACAAGGATTATTTCCTCCCTAACGAGAAAGGGAGTACTTTTAGGTGGTTGAAATTGCAACATATGAAACGATTTAGCTGAAATTTGGTAGGTAGGTGTTGACAAAAATCACGAGTCGAGGCGAAAGCTTCAAATTCATTATAGCTTGCATGTTAGGGTTAGGTTTAGGAGACTGAAATTACAATATTAGCAATTTTATTATAATATAATTATTTATAATATGCAGATAGTTGCTGAAATTTGATAGGAGTATTCAGAAATTCAGAGCTCTAATAAAAATTTCACCCAAGTTAGGTATCCGCCCCCGATGGCCCACCCTTAAGTCCGCCAAATAATGAAATGATTTCCTCCCTATGGGGAAAGGGGTAATTGTAGGGGATTGAACTTGCGAAATAAGCAATATTTATTCTATTTCATGAAATTTGGTAGAAAATCACGTTCCTAGTAAGAAACGCACACATGCGCCCCCAACGACCCTTGCTCCTTGCAACTGCAACACATCTATCTCGTGAACAAATGGATTGGTTTTGATGAAAGCAGATGATCCTTTGGTTCCCTTCTAAGAAGACAAGAATGATTACTCCCCCTGAGGGGAGGGGGCACTTTTAGCGAATTTTAGCAACGTCTTCTTACTTGTGCAACTTGACTTACCTACTTTTTCAAAGCTATTGAGACTGGTAATTATTATTATTCGGATTATAGTAGCAGGGACTTGCTACTTCTTTCGCATATCGAGTGTACTGCGCATTTTTTTGAAACTTTTTTTTGCTAGGGTGCAGAAATTTCATTGGAAATTACTAAAATATCATCTGTCGTTATAAAACCACCTATTTGGATTATGTTGTGTATACCCAGCATTAAATTAAATTCTGCGATTATATCAGGAATTGAATTTTCCAAATTGAGAAGAAATATATTTCAAAAATTTAACACGAAACACCATCCATGAATACTTAAGTTTAGTAATTTACAACCAAATTTTAATGGCTTATGGTAGTCTCTACCTATATCATTACTATTCCATAAAATAAAAATTTGTATCCTTCTCATAATCCTAGAGCACTACTTCATGGGGCTATGGACGCATACCTACTGCTTCCATTTATATAAATCCAAGTTTCATCCAAATAAATAAAAACTTTATTTTCATTTGTACCCACATGATTTGGTTCGTTTAACCATTTTCTATCATCAACCATTTAAATTTGAAACTCCTTGACGACCTTAATATTTTGTATAATTGCTAACTCAAATTCCCTTAGGTGTTGATTTTATAGGTTTATAGGAAAGTATGTATGTTCGAGTTGTGTCGGAGCGTTTATTAATTTTAATTTTAATTGATTCTGTTTTATTTTTGTATTTTTTTGGTTATAATAAACCATTATAAACTATAATAAAGCATGCTCATTATACAGGGTGGATAACAAAATCCGCCCCAAGGAGCTCTTAATTAAGACTGCATTGCGACCTAGATTGCGACGGTCGATATAGGGGGAAGTCCCCTAGTACCGTACACCTAAGGGTTAAACGTAATAACAAGCCATTTGATTTTTTATTTACATTTTTATTTATAATAATAGGCAGGAAACATTTCCAGGAACTCATAAAAACAAAAAAAGCAATCATTGTAACATTTTTGACAACGAAAATCAAGGGGTAACTCAGACTGATAATTCTTGGTATATCATGAGGTGGCACCTAGTACCGGACATATATAAAATATGGTACCTAGGACCGCACAAACTTAAAATAGTTTACATCTATCACATACATATGTATCAGAGCACTCTGGAACACCAGCACAAGCCTCCTGAGCCCAGTCCTTGCACGAGCTGCACTGTATCCAGTCTTCGTCGTTGTCTTCCAAGCAAACCACACAAGAAGTCGGAGCGATTTCTGGAGGCGTACACGGCCTAGCAATTTCTTCTAATGTTTTTGAGTTCCTAAGTTTGTTTTTTTTTGCTTCCTTTCTTTGTTGTTGTACGAAGGCGTTTTTTCCTTCTTTTTCTTCTTCTTTATTCTTTTTGCATTAGTTTTCTCTTCAAGGTTCTGTGTCCGGTCTTGGGGAAAAAGCAACCGTCCGGTGCTAGGGGCTTCAAGAGATCACTCTACATGCAACTATGAAGAAAGGTGGTTGAGTTGTCCCTATTTTAAGTGTTAGAATACGTCAAGGACTTACCAGTTAATAATAAAAATGCTTCACTAAGTCACTTTTAATTAATATCTTCACTTTACGAACGATTTAGGTTAAGCACGTGCTGCTCTTTCACTCGCAAATCTACAATCAACTCTCCTAAAAACCAATTGGTGCGTCACTGTTGCTCCTACAGGAGCGGCTGCGTATTCGTGCCTTACTCTATCTTTTATGCTGAGTAACAGTGGCGGGAAAGCTTGTTCTTGATTTAAAATGCATGTGTCCGGTACTAGGTGCCGTCCGGCGCTAGGGGACTTCCCCCTACCTATCGAAATGGTTTATTAAATACGTTTTATGAAAAAAAAAACGCTTCTTCAGAATTACTTAAAATTATATAGTATATAGGTACGTGTTCATTTGAAAATAAAAAGTTGACTATAATATATTCTAAAAATTCTCGTGACGTTTCATGTGTCAATTGGAAATTTCATTTGGTTAATATAAAAATCCTTATTATAGCTATTACTTAGTAATCATGCTTCATTTTCAAACATTTATTGTGATTTTTATATTAGCACACTAAATTTTCTATTTGACATATTAAATGCGACCTCAATTAAGAGCTCTATAGCTAGGGGCGGATTTTGTCATCCACCGGTGTATGTTCGCTTACTTTGTTAGTTTAACCATCAAGTAAACAACATTTGTAAAACGATTTTTTTGTTTTATAAAGGTAATGTAATAAACCATGTTGAATATAATATAATAATGATGTTTGACTGTTTGTTATCAACACCCTCCGATGGTTGCAAGAATTGCGAGATTTGTGAATTTTTGCTTTTAAATCCTACTTGCCTTTTTTTAAATACAGTATAATTTAGTTATAGGATTTATACAGGAATTATAGGGTACAAGTAATCTAAAGGCCTACCGCTACAGGAGCATTTTTAGCTAGATACTCCAACCGGGCACCAACCCACGACCATTACAGACCTAGCCTCGGAGTCAAATTTAATGCTCACAGCTTATCTACACCGTGTTATTCATTTGTGTTTGATTTAATTCAATCTCACACATCATTGGAATTGTATTAATTAATTATTTCCTCTGAATGTTAAGGTACAAGAGTCCTTGCAATAACGCTTTCGTGGTAAACCAACCAAACCTTCAAAGCTTAGTAAACAGAATCTCGTTATAAACGACACCCCTTTAAAAGATTTTTTTTTAAATGATTTTTTTTAGTATAGATACCACAAATCTTATTGTATCTCCATTTAAAACTATTTGGTAAACTCTAGTTCTTATGTTAGACTTTGGGCTGTTGAAGGTTCACCGAAAGGCGAGGCGGCGCGTCCGAACCACCGGCGTAAACCGGGGCAGTTTTAGGTGGATGAACCCTTAGGATGAACCGCAACGTGCGGTTATCCAAGTTATAAACCTATATATCTATAAATCTAAATGAAGATTTAAAGTTGTATCAGGATGGTGTTGCTTATATTTATTTTTATTCGTTTTACAGAAACTATAAAATATCATACTCTCGCAAAATTGCTCAATTGAAGATAGACAACGTTATTTGTAATTAATTTCAGGTAAAATGTGCAAATAAAGTTTTGGTTATAGATCGGAGCGGATCAGAGTCACGTGCAGTATTTGTTATAATCTGAAAAATGTTGTCATGTATTTTATAGTTATCTTTCTACTGCTGAACAGCGTGTAGTCAAAGACGTTTTAAAGAGGTGGCTCGTTCATATTGTAACGCATATCCTGAAAATTTGGAAATTATTTGAGATACAGTGTACCTACCTATACCTAATACCTAGGTATGCGAATTTGTTAATTTGGTTGAATACCCGTACATGACTTTCGTTCCTATATTGAGAACTGTCCCGAAGAAATATTCTTTCTTTAGCAACCGTGAGTTACACCTCTGTACATCATAAATTAGTAACAGTAAAACCGAAGACGTTAGGGTTATAAATGAGGGACTGTTCTCTAGTGGCCTGCTTGTTGTCTTACGAGTGGTAAAAGTTTAGCTTACAGCATTTGACCGTGTTTGCGTGATTTGGTTTCGTTAATAGGGATTTGAAGGATGGTTTACTCGAATGCATCGCGGTTGGTCTGCGGTTTGCGAGAGGCCCGTGTGCCAGTCGAGGTCAAAGCACTGCAGACCTTTGACCGCCGGAGATGATGGCATCATTCAAGTTGTCCGCCCCCCGTGGCTGTGGTCGCTCCCGCCGCATTCCAACCAGAGCGGTAGCAAGTTTCCGCAGACGCATGCCTTATCGCATCAACTGGAAAACAAATACGTGCTCACGCCGTTAACGGCTAGTATTTCCGTAGCCGCTTCGATTACTTCTAGACGGGGGCTAATTCTAAAATCAGTCGACCATTATTAACCGAGGGCAGAAAACAAGCAGCGCGAACTCCGCCGTTCTTTTATAACAGATTTGTAAGACTCGAGCCCTCCCTTTGCTGCTAACTCCATTCCGGACGACTGCTGGGCTATTCTCACAATCCTCTACATTAATTCCTGCTTAGCGAGAAGGGTCCTGCTGTTAATGCGAAAATCTGCGAATCGTGTTTCCATGCATGGGTTTTCTCAGCGATACGATGTAGACAAGGCATTCTCGTCTGTAACGAGGATATAAAACACGCCCAATGATTTACTAGTTACTGTAACCGAGCGCCTAGGGTGTTATTGATCCGATTTTTTAGAAGTTCTGCACATTCTCAATTTATCTTAATGCAGTTGTATGCACTGTGTACTCTATTGTGAATTAATGCTCCCTTAGATAATTTAATCAAAGCTTATTATTGTTACGGTATAATTACAGACTAAGTTCTTATTCTAGCAGAGACGGCAAATCTTGGTGCATTGTGAGTGCGATTCTGCAGTATCAGCAAGACATGCTCTGGAAGGAACAGGTTTTGAGACAGCCACGGGCGACCTTCGTAACACGTACACTCCCTGCAAGCGCAGTCTGATACGTTCTCATTTACATTCACCAACAATTCGTTTTTGTCTCCAGATTCGATTAAACTTAAGGCCATTGCCCACAGATACTGTAAACTCGAAGAACCGATAATTCAACTTGGAACAGCCGCAAATCTCTCGATTTAGCCACCAGCACAACTGCAAGAATTGTGGTTGCGTTACAGAAAATTACAGCTAGTAAATATACATTACCCATATACTCAATATTTTACTGTTACCAATCTAGACACAAGAAAAATTACACTTTACCAGTTTACTATAAATGTGTTCCATTTACATTCATGCCTATTGGTAAAACGAACATGATATAAAAATTCTAGAAATTTATGTATCTATAGGGTGGAAATAAATTAAGCGAGTTTTTCAAATAAAACCTCGTATCACGACTCTGGTCCAGTTTTTACATTCTCAGATTAGAATTACAAGAGATAATAATATAGTACTAGTAGTACAGATTTGCAAGACAATAATGGGTTTGTTGTACCTGCGTAATTAGCAAATGAATTATTATATTATTTTATATTCCGGAATTTGTATTTATCCTAATCCTTAATATAACAATGATTGTAGTTAATCCATCAAATGTAATCTAGTATTTCTCTATTTCCGTTTATTATTCAGGTAGAATTTCCGGTAAAGTATAAAACATGGTGCTTTCTTGTATTCTAGTATTTTTATAAGCTTATGAAAGGTGTTTAGCATAGTGTATAAACATAATTATTATAGGTACTTAGGTGCATTTTGATATAAGGTGTAAAATTCGGAATTGTAAACAATTTCGCTTTTAAACGCTCTCAAATGTAAATTCCTTTAATAGCCTGAGGGCAGTATTGAGGAAGGAAATGTGAATAAATTTACTTCGAGGGCTGTCCTCAGTCAAGAATTGCACCTCGGTTCTGGGTTACTAATCCAGCATGTTTCCCAGCATGCTACTCTTAAGTGAATAATGCTTGTTAATGAATTATTCGGCCTCAAAATATTAAGGGAGGTAGTTTATTACTGTAGCAATCCTGACCTGTTCTTTTTTTGCTTGTTTGATTGCATAATTCTTGGCATCACTGATTTTTGTAAAATGTCGTAATCCCTAGCCTAGGGTATTTACACAAAGTGTCAATCATCGGTTCTTGTAGTTCTCCTCGTAGTTCGCTAGTAATCGAACTCTACCACGCGGTGTGGTAGAGAATTGTGTAGTTTTTTCATTTCAAAATTAGGTTTCAATAACCTTGAAGTTTTCGAAATTTCCAGTTTTGGAAAATTTTCCAATTTGACCGAGGAGGGGGGAAACCATTAGTAGAATAACTTTATCTTCTACTCCTCCGCAATCCCAGGTACCGCTACTTTACAATTTTTAAATTTCAAATGACACCCCCTGCCTTGTGATATACAGCATTGATAATTCAGACAAAAATACGCCAAACAGTTTCCTTTAAAAGATTCATTCACGAGGATAAATAACTGGTGGGGTATTTTTTATTCATTTATATTTATTCATTACTCGTAATTTAAATAAATTTGATTGGAAAGCGCAGTGAACTGCTTTGAAATGCTAAATTTTTACAAATACGTTAAAGCGGTTTATAAAGTGTACTACATGAGTACTACAGCATGTTGCTGCAGTACCTAAATGTATTTAACAATTAAACAAAATCTTTCATTCGGGAATGATTACCTGGGCTAGGTGCAGTGAATAAAACGACAACACGAGTGTGAACATATGACATGATGTATGTATACATTAGAATATCGGAATAAGTATATGCAATTAATAAATGGGTATTTTCTGATATTGCTGCTATAAAAATTCTATAACATGAAATACCTTGTTAACACAAATCTAGTAAATAGGTGTGTTGTGCTTTAATTGTCCATAAAATGCCACTTGTTTAAATTTATAGTCATATTTGCACATTTCTTTGGTAAATATAATAAAATATACGCAAATAGATATTATAGTTATTGCTTACGTTCAAAGCGGCTATCTGTGAATATGTATATAGGATCGTAGATACACACTAATTGTATCCATGATATAAAAATAAGTTAGAATTATATCAGTTATCATTATTAGGTTATGTTTATTATTCTCGGGCTTTACTACTTGTAGTAATTTATGGAATGAAGAAAGAGTTCAGATGGCAGTTCTACATTCCATACCGGGAAAGAAATCTTTATATCACACAGAATCATTAGATAATATTAGACATTGTAACTAGTTGAACAAGGTACCTATAGATAATGCTAGTCGCATGTCTTAATTAAACCAGTTTCTGCCTGTCATCCACTGCGTGTGGTTGCAGCTTTTGAAGTTACTGACCAACTATATCCGATTAATTAAAATTTACTACAGCTTAGTAGTTAAATACAATAATAATTAATATAGAGACCTAAATTTCCGCATGAGAAAAGGTGGGGATTTTAATAAAAAAAAATTCAATTAAACTCAGTTACACAGCAATAATTTGTTAATTTATCAAACGCCAAGCAGTCACAAATTATTCTTTTTTTTAAACGCCGATTCTAATTGAAATAGAAAATTAATATAAAATTCCAATTGGGTAACTGCTAGTGAGCATACTATATAATCGATGTACCTAAACAAAATTTTCTTAAAAACAATGACAAAAGTTTGTTCTCAAGTACATTTCATTACTACTAGTTTACTTTCTCGTCAAGAGAATATTGAATCGGTAAGCATATTAGATAATTACTTTTAATTAATGTGTATGTCATTCATTGTATAGGGTAGTTTAGTTTTGGACAGCAAAGAGTGTAGACGTGAAATTTTCGAGTGATAACGCAGGTCAAGTCCTGGCGCGGTATCGGGCCGTGCCGTATATCTTCTGGCTCCAGCTGTGAGTTTGGTAAATTTAAAAGTTTTCTAAGTCAAATCTAAATATAACACTATGTACAACAATAATACCGGTAACTTGGCAAACCCAAATATCTATTATTCCCAACATTCAACAAACAACAACACCCCCTTAATTTATAACACACAACCTCAAATGCAATGGCAATTGCAAACTCAAGCTCCACAAGCTTTACAACAATGGCAACAATCTCAACAATCGCAACTACCTTTTACTCCCCAGTGGATTACACATGGCAACCAACCACAACAAAGCACTTTCATTCAACAAACAGCATCTCATTGGTTACCTGGATGGGAAACAAATCCCAATCAACCGAGCTCGAATAACAATATACAGTTCCCATTAGCATCATTAGATTACGCTATAAACACTTCTCAACCGTCTTTAAATACCCCAACCGTAAATGATGACATTATGTCAATTGCTAGTGATAAATCGGAAGTCCTAACTCTTAATGAATTCCAAGAAGTAAGATCACGCAACAACAAAAGGAAAAGCAGTAATACATCCTCACAAAAAAGAAAGCAGAGCAACATGGAAATAACTACCGAAAACAGGTACGAAGTTTTGGATAAAGGTGACGATACAGATCAATCACCTAGCGCGCAAACCAATACAGAAAAAGGTGTTCAAGTTCCTCCTTTCATAATTCACTATATTACAGCAATTAATCCTCTATTAAATTTAGTAAATTCCCACATAAATAAACAAGACTATTGTTATCAGATATTGCAGGGTAATAAAGTTAAACTGCAAGTTAAAACGGTAGAACACTATAAAGTATTAAGGGATGTTCTTGATAATAAAAAAATAGCAAGGCATACATATAGCCTTGAAGAAGAGAAGACATTCAGAGTCGTGTTAAAGCATATGCACCATACGACAGAGACTGATTTAATTAAAGAAGCATTACTGAAGGAAGGTCATGAGGTAGTAAACATCATGAATGTTATCAATCGACAAACCAAACAAAAGAAAAATCTCTTCTTCATTGATATCAAACGCAATGCAAATAACAAAGAAATATTTAAAATTAAAAACATTGAAAATGCAATTGTCGAATTTGAAGAACCTATCAAGAAAACGCAGATTCCACAGTGTAAAAACTGCCAATGTTATGGTCATACCAGGAACAGATGCACTAGACCAGCCCGATGCGTTAAATGTGCAGAATTGCATGATTATCGCACATGCACAAAAAACCGAAATGACGGAAAACCTGCAAAGTGTGTGTTATGCAATGGTGCACACCCAGCAAATTACAAAGGCTGCAAAGTTTATTTAGACATTCTATGTAGAAGATACCCGAGTCAAGCTGGGCAGAAATTTACTATCAGCAACCAACAACAGTCAACACGACCAATAGTCCAATTGCAAAGAACTCCAAATAGACCTATTCAACAACAAAATTCATTTCCGAGCCAAACCTTACTTAATTTTCCAAATAATATCCAAACACCCGAAAACACAGAACAGCAAAAATATCGTAGAACCTATGCTAATGCTACAACAAGCTTCCAATCGAATCAAACAAATAATAGTCAATTGTCCGGTCAGCAAACAGGGGACTTAACCAACGTCATAATTTCAATGCAACAAACGATATTAGCCCAACAACAAACTATTAATGAGTTAACAACGCAGATCAGGCTCCTGAGAGAGGAAATGCTAAAAAAATAAAATGACCCCAATATATAAAATCGCTCTCTGGAATGCCAACGGACTTTCAAGGCACAAACAAGAAGTGGAAATCTTCCTGAAGCAACACAATCTTGACATTCTACTAGTTTCAGAAACCCACTTCACAAGCAGAAGTTATTTTAAAATTCAGAACTACAGTTACTACTCCACAGAACACCCGGATGCTGAAAGACATGCCATGGGAGGTACGACTATATTGATCAGGAATAATATTAAACATCACGAGCTACCTAAATTCAAGGAAGGTTATCTACAAGCGACCAGTATTGAAATAGAAGACTGGCATGGACCGCTTACAGTCTCAGCAGTATACTGCCCGCCCAATCACCCCACTAATAAAGAAGGTTTTATCAATTATTTTAGGTCTCTAGGCAACAGGTTCATGGCTGGTGGGGACTACAACGCTAAACATACCCTTTGGGGTTCACGCATCTCCCCACCAGGACGAGGAAGAGTACTCTATCAGGTTGTTCAAGAACTACAGTTAAACCACTTATCAACTTATGAACCAACATATTGGCCTACAGATTCAAATAAAATTCCCGACTTGTTAGACTTCTTTGTCACCAAAGGTATTGGTCCGGGCTACCTAGATATCTCATCATGCTTGGATCTTTCCTCAGATCATACTCCGGTTATAGCCACAATAAGTGCTACAATTATTCTAAAAGATAGGCCCACTAAACTTTTTAACAGCAGAACAGACTGGTATCTATTTAGAAATCTAGTAGAGAATAAACTCAACATGAAAATACCACTCAATACCACTGATGACGTTGAAACTGCTGTTTGGAACTTCACCCAAATAATTCAAGAGTCGGCTTGGGAAGCTACACCTGAAATTCCAAGTATAAGGAGACAAGAATCCTGTCCACTGGCCATCAAAAAGAAAATTGCCGAGAAAAGAAGACTCAGGAGAATCTGGCAAAACACCAGATATCCCTCCGACAAATCGCGGTATAATAAAGCATCCACTGAACTCAAAAGTTTAATAAGAGACCTAAATAACGAAAGTTTTAATGAATATCTGGAAAACTTAAGCCCATCTCAAGACACAAATTATGCATTGTGGCGAGCAACAAATAGGATAAAATACCAACATCAACAAACTCCTCCATTGCGTAAAGAAGACAATAGCTGGGCACGTACGGATTCAGAGAAAGCAGAAGTTTTTGCTCAATATCTAGTTAAAGTGTTTCAACCTCTGCCATCTTCTATAACAGCCGAAGAAGACCTGGAAATAAAAGATTATTTGGACACCCCATATCAAATGGCCCCCTTACCCAAGCTGTTCACATTCGCAGAGGTTAAAGATATGGTTCTACATAATCTTCACCCAAAAAAAGCCCCTGGCTTTGATCTAATAACAGGGAAACTGATAAAGGAACTTCCACGCAAAGGGCTAGTTATGCTCACCATTATATTTAATTCTGTACTGCGCCTAGGGTACTTCCCTGCGCAATGGAAAATGGCTCAAGTGATACTGATTCTGAAACCTAGTAAACCACCGCATGATGCTGCGTCGTATAGACCAATCAGTCTATTACCAATACTTGGAAAACTTTTAGAAAAATTGCTTGCCAAAAGACTAATGCCAATCATTGAAGAACTAAATCTGATTCCAGCGCATCAATTTGGGTTCAGAAGGGAACACTCTACCATACAACAAGTTCATCGAGTAGTCGACTTAATTAACCAAGCCTTTGAAGAGAAAAGTTACTGCACGGCAGCCTTCCTTGATGACAGCCAGGCTTTTGATAAAGTATGGCATGACGGCCTACTATATAAATTAAAAAGATCACTTCCACACTCATATTATATTATAATAAAATCCTACTTAGAAGAAAGGTACTTCCAGGTGAAGTTTGATCAACAACTCACTGAGCTATACCAAATCAGATCGGGGGTCCCTCAGGGGAGTGTTCTTGGACCTATTTTGTATATCCTGTTTACAGCTGATATGCCTACCAACGAGCAAGCAATCACGGCCACTTTTGCTGACGATAAAGCAATACTGGTAAAACATAAAGACCCAGTTATAGCTGCCAGAACGTTACAAAATAACCTAAATGACATTGGAAATTGGACCAAGAGGTGGAGAATAAAAATTAATGAGTTGAAATCTCATCACATCACTTTTACTAAGTGCAGAGGAGATACACCGCAAATAACAATTAATGATAAACCATTACCCCAAGTAACAGAAGTCAAATATCTCGGCATGCACTTGGACAAGAGGTTGACATGGAGATCACACATATGGTGTAAGAGGAAACAACTTGGAACAAAATTTAGCAAGCATTACTGGTTGCTAGGGAGAAAATCAAAATTGTCGCTTCGCAATAAGCTATTGGTATATAATGTTGCGTTTAAGCCTATTTGGGCTTATGGCATTCAGCTCTGGGGAACCACAGCATACAGCAACCTACAAATCATAGAAAGATTTCAAGCAAAAACTTTACGTGCTATGTGCAACGCTCCTTTTTTCGTGAGAAACGCTGACATACTGCGTGATTTGAAAGTGGACACTGTTAAAGAAACCATTAAAAAGTTTAGTGAAAAATATTTAAGTAAATTAGAACAACATAGTAATTTCTTAGCATTAAATCTCCTGGACAATAGTGACAGCATACAAAGACTAAATAGAATAAAGCCCCTGGACCTGCCAAGTAGATTTTAACCTGGAGTTGTTGCAATTTAGTATTATTAGTAAATGTTAACCAAGTAATTTTAAGAAATCTCTGAGTTTTAAGGTCATTGGACCCAACTCACATTTTATTTTTGCAATGTCACATACTGTAACATCACATTTGCTTATTGTAAACAATTTACAGATTGCAGATAGTTAATAAATTTATTAAAAAAAAAAAAAAAATTGTATAGGGTACAGTAAGTTATGAATGCTACAAGGATAGCTATTACATTTGCGTTGTCCGAACCGACTGAATGCTGTAATTCCGCAGTTTCCAACAAAATTTTATAAACCAAAAGAAGATTAAAGTGCATACCTAGTTACTAATCATCTAGTTCCACAGAAGAGCCCGTAAATATAAAAGAGCCGAGCTTAATCGATTTTTACCTTGGAAATGGTTTGTAAGCTGAGAGCGTTTCAGTTAACTTCTCCGCCGACGTATTCCAATTCACGTATCCATCAGGAATAATGAAGTTATGTTTGGACTGCAAGAGTCATCATGCATACTGACAGCTGACTGCATTTTAGACATTATGCAACTACTGTAATATATGAGGCAGTCATATTCCGATCAATTGTGCAGATAATCAATGCTCATTTAATACTCCGGAGACGATGAAAACGAGAATCGGTGCGCGCCGCGCCGGTTCTTCATATCAAGTTACTTCCCAATGAAGGAATTACAGAAGGACGCACGACTGACCGCACTCCGACGGCCTAATTACAAAATTGATTTGAGGTGAAACGACTCACGGCTGAACAAATCCCAGAGGTGCCAGCTTTATTAGATCATTGCTCTGCTGCACAATCCTATTACTGAACGTGTGTTTCACGTATTACTGGTTATCGTATCACTACGGAATTCGAGAACGACTTGTGTACTAAATTTATATCAGGATAAATTAGTCGTGCTAAAGCTAAAGAAATTGAAACGGAAAATACCTGAAACTGAACACCAAAGGAGTGAAATACCAGTGGAAATATAAGCTGCATTGTACAGTATTCAAAAGAGTTATTTAAATATTTGTAGTATCCAGGCTGGTTTTTCGCTGTAAATTTAATGCAACAATACGCTAGTGTGAAATGCATTTGCTACTCGATTTTCTGGTGCTTTGTTGCAAGTACAGCACAGCACGCCTGAGATTGTGTTCTTACCCTGGGCAATTTACGTAAAAAGAATACATTTAAGACTTTTAGCGAAATTTAGTCATCAAGACAAAGTAATCGTCATGTATTTCTGTAGGGTACAGTTGATCGTAACCATCATAGCTTTGTCTCAATAGTTAGTTCATACACATTTAGCTGTTTCTGTTTAGTTCGTCTTCTCCATAGAAACCAAAGCATAGACAACTGAATGCAAAATTACGTAGATATTTTTTGAATAAATTACAAACGTCGAAGTCAATTATTATTACATTCTAGATTTTATATTTTTATTTATTTGCAATAAGAGTTGTGCCAGTTCGTGCACAAAATATTGTATGAACCGCGGGAGTATGTTTTAGCAAAATAAAAAAAAAAGTATTGCATTTATGTGGATGTTCTTTTATTAGTTATACATGTCATAATTTTCTGATGAATTTAGTCTCTTCATGAAAAGTCAAGGTTCTTCACAACGGCTTTTAGTGTAATACAGATTGTAACACGATACGACGGCGTCACTTCATGTAGAGCAGAAAGACGTTACAGCTGCACCAATTCATATATTTAATGCATCGGCACTTCATGTAATGACTGCACTTATAGATATAAAATTGAAAGGTGTTTGAGTATTCAGTATAATGATCTTATGAAATTCCTTCATTCATGAAATAAAAATAGTTGTTCCTGTCATCTAACACTTAATCTAAGATGAAAGACAAACCCCCGCCATGAATAGAGGCTCGAGAATCGAAGGCACTGCCTCAAAATCATTGTATTACTTTATATCCCGAAAGGTATTTAAGAGAACTATATTGGGGCAGAAAACCTGTAGAGGATACCTAATAAGACTAGAGGCTTTAATCTATTTAAGCTACATCTTGCTAAGCATAACTTTCTTAATATAAAAAATATCGGTTACTATAAACATACAACAAATTTAAATACAAGTAGCCTAAACCAAGTAATTCGTCTGTTATTAAAACTATGAAACTAAACACTTAGAATGAAAAGGAAGACTGTAAACAATGTAGTAGTGTTTTTGAGAGCAATGTTAACTGCAACAAATGTTTTAGAGATATTTACCATATATTCCTGCTGGCGCATAATAAAATTAACGAAGATAAAAATCGAATCTCAGTCTGAGAAGTGTGTTACAATACCACCGTAATGAAAAACAAACTCTTTAAACGAAAAACGTATTTACATAATTTCTTTGATAATATGATCAGTTTACTGTTTTGCTAAAATATTTGCAATAAAAGTTGAAGCAGTATTATAATATTGTGATTGTTAGTAATCTCCAACTAAGGTTGAGAAATAACGGATTTCCATTTTATTTGTACAATATTTAATATTTTACGAAAAATTATACTACTCTAATTTTCTGAAATTAGACACAGAAAGAAAACATTTACGAAAAAATAATCTTCAGCATTTTATATTGCTGCCTTTTCTATCAATGGACGAAATCATAAATCTCGAAGGTTGGATATGCAAACTTTGGGAACCTTTTGCAAACGCAGGAAGATTTTCTTCTGTGTTAAGATTTTCGCCACGTGTAGCGTTTTCCCTAATTTATACACACCCTCTATAACGTAATTATTTATTTCAGAAACCATATTTAACATGATCAAATCTAATTTTAAAACGCTGTTTTGGGAAATGTGTATCCTAAAAATATTACAGAAGTAACTATTGGTATACACAGCTATATGAAATCTTGTGGATTCGAAGATACTATCGTATTAATTAATTAATGGGAAGTTCCTACGACACTCCCAATGCATGCCCAATGCATGTTATTCACATGAGTCTTATGTTTCATACTATATGTAAATCCGTGATGTAAATTGATTTTTGTTATATGTTGCGATTGTTAAAAGTGTTTTCAGTCAGTAGCGCTTCGTTGGAAATTTTAAGAGGCATCTAAAGACAGTAAAAGCATGGGCATGAGAGACTGTATTATGCAGTTCAATCATAAAAACTATAATCAGAAAGTTATTGTTTAGCTATACTTGCATTTCTGCATGCGGGAATATCGATGTAAACATGATACTATAAGACAGTAGAGATGTAATGAATAGAGTACCTATGTAATCCCCCTGCTTTAAAAAATAACAGACATAGACCGTATTTCTCCCTTCAGGGGCGAGAAACAGAGATTCATATATATTCATTTCTGTCAGTGTGATAAATGTGTCCACACACTCTTAAACAAAAATCAAGAAATCAAGGTACTCTAATGTAAATAAGGATGTTATGCACAATAAAATATTTTAATGTTGACCTTTTAACTGTTACATTTGCTTTGGAGAAGAAAGAATATTGCTGTGTTATATCTACTTCAATTTAATACAATAACATACCTGTCAATTTCGGATACGCGTTTAGTTTATAAGAAAATGCATAAAAGTAGAGATAGCGAACAGTTTGATAAGATTTTTAAAATTGTATGAACATATTTATTCATAAAAACCACCATACATAAAACATGAATACGAAATGGTGACTAGTGTATTAGAAATACAAGGAAACTTCATACTCATTTCTTGTGTGTCACTATCATACCGTGTGTCCCTGGGAAGACGGAACATAGGAATCTTACAATGGTAATTTTTTAAAATGATCCACGAGTGCTTTGAATTTCTATTTGGTGGAAGCGTCGTTATGTCAGCTGTTCAACGCGCTTGCTAATACAGGTGTAATACGTGCGTGCGTTATACTAACAAACGATTCAACAATTATTTACAATACCTACGAATTGACAGCTTGAAAATCAGTTAGAAATAAAATTATTAATTATTTACTCAAATTAGTTCATGTAAATTTAGATAGTGTTTTAATTAAATTAAATGAGACTGAGTATCATTTTAAAGTTAATAAATACAAAATAATTTGTTTGCAGATGACGTTATGGTTCTAAGATCTTTTTCAGATTATGATGGATTAGGTGAACAATTAAGGCTTTTCGCAAGTTACGCATTATTAGAAACTGAAAATGAAATTACGAAAATTATACTAGCAGGTACCTACATAAAATAATGCTGTGGACCTGTGTTAGAAAACTTTCCTTTGTGGTATGTAGAATCCGGCTCCTTAAAAATCAAATACGTTTAATGTAACAATTATTTGATCACATTAAATTGCCGTAGAAATAAAGATTTCATATTCGTACACACTAACTGATATTAATATTCGCTTTTTCTTTGATTTCATCTTAATACAGTCTTATGCAATTAGCATTGTAGCATGTTTCATCATAAAGCTGATTGTCGCATCAAATTCTTCGGTTCATACATCAAGATCATCCTATTAAAGTAAATTTTCACATTTCACATGTAATTTAACTGGGATTACTGATTGTCAGCTCTAAACTGTACTTCAGGTAAGGTAGGACCCCATTTAAAAAAAAATTAACATGAACATAACCTTTAATTGTCTTTGGTTTTAGTAAATTGACATTTAAAACACAAACTAAAATTTGATCTGGAGACGATCATACATGATCGGCATGAAAATCGTTAACGATCGGTGACATTCGTGTAATTGTTTCCAGTCGAATGCTTCAAAGCACTCGTGGATCATTTTAAAAAATTAGCATTATAAGATCCCTATGTTCCGTCTTCCCAGGGACACACGGTATAAACCAGGTGTACTGCAAGTCAATCATATCCCCACACTTACAAATTTAACTATACTTATATAATTTCTGTTTATTTATGAAAGTCTGGTTCTAAATTGTAACTTATTTATGGGAAATGAAGTCAAACTGACAACTATAAAAACTTCCATTTCAATCCCTGTCCAGTTTCCAACTACTTATCACTATAATACCTTGATGTGTCTAACCTGATTTTGGTTAATTGTACTCTGTATTTGAAGCTGTCTGCTAGAAAAAAAGTTGTTTGTTCATCCATCTTTGTATCTGTCTTTTAATGTGTATTGGCATATAGTTTGTCAGTTTATTACCTTCGACAGTGTTTAATGCTTAATGCATAATTAAAAACTATAATTCATTCTAATACCATATTCCAAACTGCCGTTGGCGTTGGTATCATGAACAAATCGGTAACAAAATGAGTGATCGAGATCGAATAAATGAAAGAAGCACAAAACCAAAGAGGCACCAAAAACCTGGGGTAGACATCAAAGTGGCGTTGTCCTGTACTTCTTTGCCCCTATTCAATACTGAAAATTGTTTAATCTGCATTTTCCAATAATTTATAGTTATGTTAACCTTGTGATGGTGGGTAATTGCTGTATCAAAAATTTGTTTGCCAATTATCTACTTAAAACTCATACAGAACAGATCAATATTACAACCTCTTTGTCAGCTTTCAATAATAATCTATTAGGGATCTATTCATTCATTCGGAGGTTCCGAGTTCGGCTAAAACGGTAATAGTCCTTAATCTGCACGCCCGAGTTGGGCCAAATACTTGCACTTGCAGAAATGCAATATGAGAAGAAATTAACATAATGTATCAAATAAGGTATTCTTTAATGTATGATTATGCAAGTACACAATATGTAGGGCGACAATATCTACCCCACGTTGTATGAGTGTAACTTTGTTATTGTAAGACTTACAGAGTCGGTTAAATTATCAAAGTTAGGCAGAATTACAATGAAAATCTAACGCCGTTCTTGTTTTTGATCGACGTTGCCAACTTTCTGAAATAAGCTTAAACCACTGAAATATAAAACCTTTTTCCGTTTTTTGGGATTATTTTAAATAATTGCTAACATTGATCAAAAATGAGAACGGCGTTAGATTTGCCTTGTAATTCTACCCAACTTTACTGTAATTTAACCAACTCTGTATGTCGCACAATAACAAAGTTACCAGTGCGAGCATTAATTAAGCCTATAGATTTTCGAAATCAGAAAAAATTCCTATATAAATGGTCTCAAATTTGACTACGGCTTCCATTTTAAAAAAAAAGCAAGTTTATCTTATAAGTTAATCTTATCAAAAACGAAACAAAGCACGATCCAGAAAATATTGTTTTCTAATACTACCACATAAGAATATCTATCAGTTATCTCTCTTGTAAGTACTTTTCTTATATCTGCGATGGTTACGAAAGTATTTTGGATCGAAAATTTAAGGGTTTTCAGTATTTTTAGATGATTTCAGAAAGTTGGGAACATTCATCAAAAACAAGAAGTGCGTTAGATTCGTCTGGTAATTATGCCAAACTTTGCTAATTTAACCAACTAGATCAGTCTTACTATAGTAGGACTATAACAAAGTTACCCATATACAAGGTGGACAGATTCTTGTCACCCTATACTTTTGGGCCTAACCCGTCTGCCTTAATTAAGACATTGTCCTAGTCCAATTCGGATTATGGCAGATTAGGACGACAGAAGCATCCGCTAACGATTATTTATAAAAATACGTGGCCCAACTCTGAATCGCCCCCATTTATTATGAGAATACGACGATGTCATTAATAAGTAGGTAGGCAGGCTACATAAGGTGGGTTAATATCTTATTTTTATGAAAAATGTTGCTCCTACTTTATCCCACGTCCTATTTTCCTGCGGAAAAGTCTAGCAATGTCAATAAATATGCTGTGCTTATATTTCGGTAATATTTTTTTTATCAATTTCTTAGTTCATTTTGTTTCAATAACACAAAATGGATCGTCCGAAACATCTCAAACCAAAACCCACTAACGCAAGAGAAGAAGATATTGAAAGGTAATAGAGAAGATTTTATGGCGTAGATGGGTTGGAGTAGGTAGTATGTATATGCATGTATTCAGGAAAAAATATATTTGAGAAATTGAAAACGAAAGAAGCGGTCAAAACGTTAGTAAGAAATTTCATTAAGTAAACATCTGCATCGCAAAGCAAGTTCAAAACAATATGAACATAGAGCCAATTTTTGGCTCCAACACAATAAAAACCGACAGTATATCTAAAAAATTTAATTTGGCTGATGTTACTAATACCGTGCCTTCATTAATGATTGATACCCACGTGACCTTTGATCCGTGGTGTCCTTGGGAGTTTCAGATTTAAATGTTGAAGTCAGGTAGGATTGGTACTCGTTGTAACTAAACTAAGTAACTAAAGTCACTAAAGTTACTAAAGTTACTGTCAATTTACCTACAAACAATCAGTTAGGGAATTACTGGATAAAGGTTTACCAATTGTGTAAGTTGGGTTGCCTATATTTTGTGGTCACGTGGGTATCAATCATTAATGAAGGCACTGTATTAAATAGAGAAATAGTACTGAAATGGAATACCGCTGCCATTGTACTTTCTGATAGGTATATGTGTTATTTCCCAGTAAGTATGAGCTCAACCATATATTAGTACATATTTTCTAGTAAAATATAGAGGAAATGCGACTATCCTTTTTTATCTAATTACAGCTGCCTCAGGTTCTTACCGCTATGCCATCCGAGATTCGACCGGCATATAGATAATTTGCAGAAGCTGACTAAGAATAAATATATGGTTTGCTTATGCATTGTAGAGAAAACATTCTAAATGAAAATCATACTTTTCCAACAGTAATTAAAAGTTAATATTAAGTCGTTTCTACATTTAGATTTGCTATTGCACTTTAAATTATCTAACAATTCTAGATATTCTGAAATTACTAGCATAAGTGGTACAACAGTCTAATTTTTCAAAACAATTTATAGTGCAAAATGCAGCAATTATTTTTACAGAGGATAGAACCTGAAACGCAGATTTAAGCACAACACAGGTATAACTTAGAAATTTAAAACCAAAACTCCGCAACGGGCCTGAAATCTAATTAAAAAGTTAAACGTTAATAAGCTGAATGTCTGAATTTTAAAGCTGTAATTTTCTGTTCCTGCTCTTCTAAACGAAATACATGAATACGTGTTCATGTATTTTAATGGATATCCCATTTATACCATTATTGTACCACTTACATTAAGCAATGTTAGAGCGGTTGATTTACAGAACTTTGTTATATCTCTCTGAAATAAAACAACATACAATTTTTTTATAGTTGATTAATTCATATATGGTATGCATGTTGGTTTGTATTTGGAATATCATTTCTTTCTACTTAATATTTACAGATTTCTCATTTTTAACTGCCAAACTTTGTCCAAAAACGTAGTAAAAAATGAGTGTAACCACAGCCCTTCAGTTTTGCTGATGTAATTATCACAATATTTAAAAAGTAGCGAAATAATCGTTTTGTACATCAAACAAATATTTATTTTCTTTTCAGAAATTCTAGAAATATTCCCCTAAAATTTTTTGCTCCCAAAAATAGTATTTTCGTTGCTCTATCCTTAGCACCTCTCTACTTAGCCAACCTTGTTACAAAAATTATTGGAATGAAGATACAGCTTTGCAAATAGGTACAGAAAAATAAATTGAACTTTGAAACACTTGTAATATTATAATATGCAATCCAAAACCATAACATAAGAAGACAATTTCGGAACGAATACTAAAGTTGTATAAAAAATAACAATTTACCTTTTCTGCTATCATCTGCTACCTCCTTCAGTATGCTGTTGAGGAAACACTTGGGTTACACGCACATATTTTTGTAAACACATTATAAATAGCAATTCCGATAAAACTATAGTAAAACCGTTACCACAATTACCATATCACTAATATTTAAATTAAAAGAAATTATTTGATTTTTAAACAAAACGTCTTCCCGATACGTTTAACTATTTCAACCGCACAACTCGGACTGGTTAAGACAGGCAAATTCCCACTCCATCAACAAACAATAACCCATCTTACTCATAGTAAGAAAATTATCAACGTTAATTAAAACCACATGTTAAAAATTTGTCTGTTATATGTGATAAGAAAATAATTTCATTCAAAACAACATGAGCTGTTACACCAGGTGCGATATTACAAGCATTATGCAAGGTTCTTGTTATTGTTGCAGTAAATCCTCAAGGCTGGGTCTTTAGTAGAAGATATTTGATCACAAAAATGACATTCTAAACACGAAGTTTCTGCTAAACTGTAAAAGTTGGAAATAGTCTCACTTCATAAATTGAATTAATACTTGAAATAATATGATTTCATTTATTATAAAAATAACACAAAGTCTGCCGTGACGCAATAACAGAATAGTTAAATACATCAATTAATAATCAATCGTTCGTATTCTTATCTTAGGATTAACATTCTTCCGTGTACTATGGGATGATATATTATTATCAGATGGGTTGTGGGTTGCGTACCTACCAATTTCTAATTTAAAATCGGATTTGTTGTTTAGGTACTATCTTGTAAGTTTGAAAATTGCGTTTAGGTACTACGATTTAAAAAAATCCCAAACTGAAAATATAAAACAGAAAGCTATCAACGTATAGTCATTTATTGTCCAAACCGTAGGTGGGTTGCTGCCTGAAAACTTTTTCTGTAGAAGCGGAATATTGAATTTATTTTTGTTTAACTGTAGAACTTTCAGGGATGAAAGTTTTAAATTCTTGTATGAATAGCATTTTTTGTTTATTTTGTAAAACGAATTTGAAACAATTTAATTAATAAAGCCAAACTGTAGTACCCATATTAACTTCCTTGTTTCTACAAGCTGAACTAGTTTTTTTTGAATAGATCTATATCTAGGTATCTCTATCTGAAATCTGTAAATTTTTCATCTCGATAGAGACCATTTAGAAACTTCACCATTGTAATAGGATTTTTCAAGTTTTAGTTTGAATTGAGTTTTTATATATTCTTCGAGATCAGTGATTTTTTTCATATTATAGTGGTATTAAGATATTAGATATTGATAGAGACTTGTCAGTATAGAACTCGTAACGCCTAGGTATGGATGCCAATCCCGTAAGAAGTGGAGAGGACCATCAATATCATCTTATTATGTGGTTTCCCTATTCATCTGGTAAGTTTCTGTTTTGTTGTCCAAGGTGTACGGCTTCGATTTGAAAACGAATAAATTACTACTAAATGCTTCTTTAGGCTCCAAATTTAGAATCACCTTTTCCAGTACCTAGTCCTGATTTGTTTCCAATTGAGACATTGTGACAAGAGATAAAAAAGGTGCTAAAAAATATTCTGCTAGAACGATCCCTGACCTGAAGCAACGGCTTTAGGAAACATGGGATTGGTTTACAATAGAATTTTCCCATGGCGGCTTCGTGAATATCGGCCCCCAAAGAATTTCAAATGTTATAAAAAATAAAGGCAATGTTACCAAGTGGTGAACTTTAAAGATATTTTTCTTTTATTAATTTTACTATTTGTTTATACTTTTTCTCATTTTGTGTTAGTTATCGGTTTTAGTCACTGAATAGGTCTACCTCGTTCTTGCGGTTAAGAGATGCTAAACATTTTGTTAAATGAAAATAAAACAATTTACCCCAAAGCATATCCTTTCTTCTTAGCTTACTGTTTGGTGTTAATATTATTAGATCACTAGCTTTACCTGTCCATAAGTTTTATTAACATAATAAATGTAAATATTTCTGTAGCTAATATATAATCGAGAATTATTATCGAAAAAGCTTCCTCATCCATACCCCATTTTGAAGGCTATAATATATCTTAAGTACACTCAATCAACCCCTTACTGAAGCTAGAGATAAGGATACTATTTATAAATTTAATGAAAGAACCTACACCCGATGGTACCTACCATTAGTAAATGCGGTACCGGAGCACATTTTTTCTATTTTTCGTTTTATTTAATTGAACATATCTTTTATTAGTACTAAATAGATTCATTGAATTTTAACGATGGCGTACTTAATTGCATAACCAAACAATTGACCGTGATCTGTAAAATAATGGTTTTTAAAATTAGTTTTCCTTTCCCGTCCATATATGCAGTGCTTGAACTTGACATATAAACAGGTCGAATAGCGTCTTTATTTAGAAGGTTGTGTTGCACACCAGCAGACCATCTGCGCCGGCTGTATCAATTGTAAAATTTATTATTGAATAATGTAGACATAATGGCCGAATACATGAAAGTTTATTGTTTTAATTTTCATTTTTCTACGACCTTACGGAATGTACATGGCAAAAAAAATTTTGATTGCCTTATCAACTCGGTTATCAATTAAGTTGGTACATGCGTGCTCTTGATATAGTATTACTGGTATTTATTATGGTAGGTATACAAATCATGCATTAAATTTCAACAATTTTAGCTACTTTTTGTGATCCCCGAAATACTATAGGTACGAATACATTAAAGTTTATAATCGAAAACTTTGTGTTGTGATCGTTTATCTTTAGAGGACAATCCCTAATTTCACCCTTACTATTGGAAATGCTTCAGCCCTCTGTATATCAGAGCATTTCAGGGGGACTTGTAGTAGAAAAACTTTAGCAAAGTTTAGGGTGCTACACATGGACGCACCAATATCAGTATCTCTTTCAACTTTCGGCAATTTGTTTAATGCATCTAACTCCGAAGGACTAAAGGATCCTATTACAGTAAGTAGAATATTATAAACCAGATTGAATATAGAAAAGCAGCTGGTATGACAAAAACGATATAAGTACTAAACTAGCACTAATCTTGAAGTACAAACAGTTCTCGCTGTAATAGTAAATGTTTGAAAGTGTAAAGGGCACGTAAGATGTCGTTAATTAATATTTCTATAATATTATGATTGAATATTGATTGCTACATAATTTTTGAGCGATTTGTTCCCACAGTCTGCTATAAAACGCAGTTAATCACAAAACTTTTCACACCGTAATAACATTTTAAAACGTTTTAACCAAGATAAACTCTAATGTTAATTTACGGAAAATTACAGAGGCGATTAGATGCTTTAAGTCTACCCACTCTCCACAAATTGAAATAAATTGCCAAAACTTTCGGTCCTTTACTGAAACATCCATTACCTACCTTACTTTTATGTAGCTATAAAATTTCTATAACATATTTCGATATCTTACAGTTCTCATAATGAGCATCAGTTAACACGTACTTATTACTGTAGTGGAGTATTACTTAACATAAAATAGACACTATGTAGGCTATAAAGCACTACTACGCTAACAATACCGACACTAGTAAATCAATCGGTGTCCTCTATAGACCGAAACGCCTTCCTGAACATGTGTTAAACAAGCTAGCATTGGTATAAGTGGTTCGAACATAGCAATACAATCCGAAGTTCGCAATCTAGGGCTGTTAATTAATTCCGTCTTGACCTTTCCAGCCTACATTATTAGGCTGGGGTAGCTATTTATAACCAGTGGTGTTAGTGCCCATCTACTTATGAAACTTGAACTAGCAAATGCAATTTGAAAATTTTGTGATACAACCATGTAATGTGTCGGTTAAAACATTGGAAAGTAATTAAGTATGATATGCATGCAGAATCTATTATTTATCAAGCTTGTACTCTTGATACTAAGGAAAATAAAAGGATATTTGTATTATGAAACAAAAATATAAACACATTATTTTCTACCTGATTCCTGAATTACTGTAGAATCTCTAATTAACTCAAACGATTTTCCCTTTACCAATATAGGTACACTGATTTCTTTTACTGAACATAAATTGTGGTTTATAAATGTTTGACAGCCAATTACCTACCAATAAAAGTGCGTGCAGTTAATTCCAGCAAACCAAACAACAAATCCATTGGGAAATTTATAGCTGCTCGATACACTTCAAATATTTATATCAGGTAATTGTTTGTTGCACATGCATAAAATCAATCGTTTATGAAAGACATTATTACACTTCTTTTGAGATCAAAAATATCCTGCTTTTAATATTATGTAATATGTAAATGTCCTAATGATTTGCGATTTACTTTTGTTTTTGAAGATTCGTATGATTAAATGATGTCAAAACATCCCCAAAGGTAATGATGTCTCTCAGCAAGTGGTGTCTTCAAAATTTCCGGAAAATAAGTATGAAGTAAAATTTTCTACTAGAACTAGATAAGAAAAAAATGGACTGATCAGACAACATCATATAAGAATAATAGAGACTAAAAACGTTAAAGTCAGCGTTCTCATATATTTTCTTATAAAATAAAGCTGTTTTAAGATACCAGCATTTCGGAATGATGTTAGTACTATCTTAAGAATTACGCCACTAGTTACTATCAATCACTACAAAGCAGAATATTAAAAGATAAAAAGTAAAACCGTGACGCTATATGTATTCCATGAGGAACTTGGTCTGCAATGCGAAGAGTTCGAGTTTCTTCAGACAATAGTAGAATATTGCAGAACTAAAAATAACTCTATAATCCAGGAACACTAAAAAATGTGTTTTAAGATGTATAATGCAAACTCAAATTGTTTTTTAAGCAAAGGTGACAAAGCACATGTGGCTTTCTAATGAATACCCTTATAAGACTTTTACATTACTTTATAACCGAAACAAGGGTAAATATTGTGTAATTCTAAACCAGTGAGGCTTGGGAACTGTAAGTACAAGGAAGTCTCAAGCAGCAACGTCTGTGAATTCCACCGTAAAGTAGATACCTATAAAGCAGCCTCAAGTATAAGGAAGCCTGAAGGAACGATTGTGAATTACACCTAAAGAGTCTTGTCGCTACTCTGCCCTGACCTACTAATTGTCATTATAATTATCAATTATTACTTATCAATCGCAATTTAAATGTAAACAAAATAAATTAATTAAATATATTTAAAAGCTTTAAATGTTATATCTACTAAAAATGACAACTGAAAAATCAATTGATTCTATTGAATTATAAATAAACTATCAATTAATTAATAACATTGCCGATACCAGTAAATTACTTCTCAGTTTGACATGCAAATATGTATCTAATGGTGGTGTAATCATGATTAAAATATATTTCATTTTGTTGACTTTCCAATATATTTTTCTTGGAAATTCAAGCTTCTTATTGCTGCAGAGGGATTATAACTTTGTCTGGGAAATTTGATCACTATAAGATTCTATCACATTGGAATATATCCTGACCTAATACTAGCTGAACCCGGTGTTTCTGAATTGAGCTCACTGTCGAACGCTAATCCCTTAGAACCGTAATTACTCTTAAAGTCGATGGCCGAATTGATCCCATGGCTGAAGATAATGCCAAAGTTATTTTTATCGTAGGTTCTTCAGTTTAATAACTAATTGTAATAAGCATTTAATAATTACCTAGGAACTTTAAGCATTACAATTCTTCACATTCTTTCTAATCGGCAACTTCTTTACAATCATATTTACTTTATAATTCAACACAATTTTTATGTTGGAATATTACATTGTTTGCATGCATTTTATTTTATTTTATTTTTATGGTAACTGTTCGCACAACATAGATTAAAACTGATGTTTAGTAACAAATATAACGAAACAAAAAGTTAAAAATTGGTAGACAGTTTGAAAATGTACAAAATATAATTGTATATGTTCTGTATACCTATCAGGCTATCAGATAGAAATTTTCCACCAATCACAAACCGCTATTTTATTTTATTGCAGTTCACAAGCGACAGCAAAAGTAAATAGAGGTTCGTGATTGGTGCAAAATTTCCTTTACTGCTGTTTGGACAACAATTGCAGGAAAGTTTATAGAAATTGGTTCTGTCATCTTTGATGTTTTTGATTTTCTAATATTTTACTTTCCCGTACCACCACTGGCGTATGGGAAGTATTTAACAATAATTAATGAGGTTTTAATTAAATTAGATCAGAAAATGAAGGTCATGGGTATCTTTTACGACCTCACACGTGCTTTTGATACTGTTGAGCATAGTATACTATTAAAAAAACTATTTAACTGTGGTGTAAGAGGCAATCCCTTTAAATGGATTTCGTCATATCTCTCAAATCGTCAACAAAAAGTTAATTTAAAAATTTCTTCCGGAACTGAATACAGTTCTCGCTGTGTAAGAATTGATACCGGGGTGCCGCAAGGAAGTACCCTTGGACCCCTCCTCTTTATCGTCTTTCTGAACGATGTTTTTTCTGTTTTTGATGCCTCAGTAAAGGTATCCCTTTTCGCTGATGATACATCTACTATAGTAAGTGCTGATAACACGGTCGATGTAGTAAAGGCGGGTACAGAGAGCATGACAAATATGAGTACCTACTGTCTTAACAACGGCCTTAATTTGAATATGGGGAAAACAAATATGATAGTTTTTTCCTGTTTAGATCTACAATACAGTGTCCTTGTTAGAAATGATGGCAATAGTATAACGCAGCATTCGTCTGTCAAATTCCTAGGAATACATGTTGATAGCAAATTGACCTGGAGGAACCAAGTTGACTATATTAGTAAGAAACTTGCAGCTCATTGTTTTGTATTGCGTAGGCTTTGTAAATTTGTTAATACTAGTGTACTATTGTCTTATTATTACGCCTACATTAACTCATTACTAAGTTACGGTATTGTTGCCTGGGGTAACTCGGCTTACATCAACGAAGTTCTTATTAGTCAAAAAAGGGTTGTAAGGGCTATCTGCTCAAAACCATTCAACTATTCTTGTCGTGGTTTGTTTAGTGATTTAAAGATTTTAACTGTTGTTTCTATGTATATTCTAAATAGTGTAGTATATGTGCGATCCAACCTATGTAAATATGCTAAAACAGGTGCTGATTGTACTTATAACTTAAGACATGAAAAGTTACTCATACCCTCGCACAGACTCGCGCTGGCTGCAAATAGTTCGTATGTTATGCCCGTAAAGTTATATAATTGTCTGCCAAATTCTGTCAGAAATATTGCGTCTGATCTCTGTTTTAAGAACAGTGTCAAGAGACTATTGTTGCGGGAAACTATATACTCTGTAGGGGAGTTTTTTCAAATGTCATTTGACTATAATTAGTCTACATAATGTACTATTTATTATACCTATATGTATTGTTTGTTTCATATGTCTTCTATTATATATTTATGTCATATTATACATTATACAGTTTTTGTTTTTGTGTGACGACACCGATGCATTTAACAATGTCAAATGGTTAATAAAGAATTATTATTATTATTATTATTATTATCGCTACCATGAAAGTTTTCGAAATTGAGATTTTGGCGGAAATACGTGTTTTGGACCTTCAGGAACCCAAAAAAGTGGTTTAGAAAAAATGTTGTGTGTGGGCGTGTGTATGTAACGCCTCTAACGTCGAAACTAATGAACCGATTTTGATTAAATTTGAAATGAAGGGGCATATCGAAACTTCATCGACCAAATAACTCAAAAAGCAGTTGTTTGATCAGGTTCAGCAACAACTTCCTTAAAAGCGCTTTGGTGGTACTATACCATGAAGAAAAATTAATTTAGAAAATCCAAAGACGGTCGCAACAGCGCTTTTTTGAAATTTTTACAAAAAAATTTGCCACACAATTTAGTTAAAAAATTGTAAAAAATAATTCTAAATATCTTTAGATGTAGGTATTGTGACGTTTTATTAATATTATTTTAATTTTGGGTGCTCTATGGATTTATACAAAATATGGTAGACGAAAATACCTTTTTCTACTAGCGTGCGGAAAAACGCATTTTCCGCACATGTTTTAGTGCGGAAAATCCACTTTTCCGCACTAAAACACTAAAACAGTGCGGAAAATGTTTTTTTCCGCACATTTTTTAGTGCGGAAAATCCACTTTTCCGCACCGTGCGGCAAAGGATTTTCCGCACTAGTTTTTCTACTAGCGTGCGGAAAAACGCATTTTCCGCACGCTAGTAGAAAAACTATTGTTCCTAACACGTGCAGAAACCTATTTTTCCGCACTTAAATGCTTGACACCACTCCGCTACGCGTCGTGCTGTCAACGGCATTTGCGTGCGGAAAAATCGATTTTCTGCACTTGTTAGGAAAATAGCTATTCTTAAACATTACTTTCTAAATGTAAATCAAACAGCAACTTGACGGAAGCACGCTCGACGGTGTGTTATTTAATTGAAGGCGGAATCGAGGCATAAGCAGAATCCTTTTTTAAAACTTTTATGATCGCAAAAATGACTTTGTCTAAGTTATAAATAAGTATTTTATGCATTACAAAAAGCTGTCTAGAAACTTGGCAACAAAGTACGAAACTTCTGCATTACGTACACCATAAACTATTTTATTAAAAATAAAATTAAAAAAATAAAAAAATAATCAGGAAATTAATGGAACGCTTTCAGCTGATTTAACTTATTTCAATGTAATATTTCCAAATACATTATCTGTGGTAGAACAAAGAAATTATTGTATGTTTAGTTCGTCTAATTTTCACTACACTGGAACAAGATTATTCCAAACAAGCTTAACATTTCGTGGCCAGAATATGCATCGTTTTTTTTGATAATACCTAGTTAATCGTTGTGTATTATTTTTCCTATGCTATTAACGGCTATTAAAGTATTAGATGATTTTCTTAAGTAAAGAAAATGTGATTCTATAAATTCAGAGCGCCAACAATTTTCTATAGTAGGTACTATTGGTGCAATGTTGGAGGAGAGGAGGACAATTTTGCTTTTTGTGATATCAATTAACTGACGTTGGCCGAATGTGAGTACCTGTTCAAAATTCGTGTATTCCACATATGGCATGCTCCGCCAGCATCTGCACCCATACGTAACATTATAAATAATAGTTCAAGAGTTGTAATATTTTTGTAATATTAGAATAGATACATAAGTTTATCGATGTGTTACACTTAAATGTATATACGTAACCCTTATAAACAGTCTATTGAAACCTGTGGTAAAAAAATTGTAGTGCAATGGGCCCTTAAAATGCGAGAAAATAGTACCTAATTCAAAATTTACCACAAAATTATTTGAGATACTGCATTATATTGGCAATAATTTGGGTTAAATGACAAAGGAGAGTACTCTAACAATAGAAGCGCAAAAACGATTTATCATAACCTGGCGCAAACCAATTCCGTAGTTAATCATAAGTTAGACAAGTTCTGTTTACGTTTTTACCACATGAGTGTTAGATTGCAATTAGGTAATAAACGTATAAGTAGTTTAAATGTATAAACCTCAAGAGTTGGTAAACAATATTTATTTTTAAGTTAAACAAAAATAAATTTCATTTTTGAAACATGCTGACCATTAGATTCTAGTTAAGCTAATCAAGTACTGATTTTAGTATTTGTACTTATTTTTCACACATCATGTACTACTTATTAAAGTATCAATTCGGCATTTAGTTGGGAATGATTTGACATAAATTTTAGATTGTTTATTTTTTTTATTTCACAATTCTTGTACACTTTGAAAGACCGTTTCCATTTCTGATTTTTTAAAATTCTGTTTTTATATTGAAACTTTCTGTTTACTGAATCTCCATCCTCCGCAAACATACTCCAATATTTAATTGCTGAAATAGCAAATGTTAAAGGAAATTGGCTCGAAATAGATATCGGTTTGGTTTGAGGGTTATATACTAATGTCTAAGATCGGTTGATAATTTCGTGGTATACAAAATCGTTTAACTGTAATTTTGAAAACCACAGAAAGTAATTTGATTTTTAATGAACTTCTCTTAATATCAAAGAATTTAAATTGTAATCACAGAAAAGTAATTGAAGTGTGAATTTCAACATTTGCTGACAATATTCTGTTATACTCAACAGTAGATTTATTAGAGCGGAATTATCGGTTTCGCTTAATGAAAAAATCTCAATAGTAACGGTTGTTTGCTTTTCAAGACAATGTTTTGATATTTCCACATTATGTATTTATTGTGAATTATTACAGTCGAACAGTGGCATAATATCAATAAAATCCGTGACTTCATTTCGTAAAATTCGAATAATAACGAAGCCGGTATAAATTTATTCAACAAATATTCTGGAAACATATTTACAGTGCAGGTAGTGGTTACTTATAGTGGACTGCACTAAAAGTATTTTCTTTATGACAACCAGTTAGCCAATATAAATGCATTTTGCATGCAGCTATGGTTGAGTAACTTTATTCCTGACCAGCACAAGTTCTTATGCCCCCGAGCTGAAACACAAACTGCAAACTCGAGGTAAATCTCCGGCTGTCCGCGCTGCCGGATCGCTATCGGGGCGCGAGATGCCTAAGGATAGAGTCCGCCCCGCTCCTTAGCTTCTGATAACTCACAGATAACAGGATAACGCCCGGTTGCTGCTGGCCACTTAAATGCTTCCTCACAAATCCTGACCGTAAGTTACAACCGAAATGGTCTCGATAATCCCGGGTTCAATAACAAATTCTTCTATCTCCCCATAATCTGATTAAGTCAAAATCATCCGTGGTGGACATTCTAGAATTCATCTGTAACGAATATGGAAAAATATTTCATTTGAACATGTGTTTGAATAAAAAAGTTAAACTGGATACGCTGTGATAAATGTATACTTTTAAGGGTATAAAAAAGAGTTATTACATGACACTCAAAATATAGAGAAGTGATTTTTCAAAGTATTCTTTATAATCGTAGAGTCACGCGCAGCAGGCACGCGTGATGATATTCCGACGGCATTTGATAACCGTTAAACGAGTGTCAAAGAGGAGCTCAGTAAATCACACGGGTGACATAATCACCAGATACTATAAAGGTAACATAAAGGTTCATGTCACGATTTAAATGGCTGCTTTTGTGCTTTTAGAAAGCATTAAACTCCTACATACTAAAGATAAAGTTTATAGGTCCAAGAAATTTTAATGGAATGTTTTTAAATTATTATTTAAATATACTACAACGAAAAAAGACGTCATGTCTGTGCAACAGATCGTAAAGTCTTTGTAGAGGAGTAATTTTAGAGCAGGACTTCCTCTTTATCCGTGACACTTTGGCTTAGTAAACAGCAAGGGCTTTTGATAAACGCGTTTCGATAAACGGGTTTATGTTTTTTCTTTTTTATTTTCACAAAAAAAGAAAAGTTACAAAATATAATATAATAAATTTGTACGCAGTGAATAAAATATAATGATTTTAATTAACAAAATAAAAACAGCCTCAAAAGAATGGCATAAAAAACAAAATTTCAGCTACACACAAAATATAATTATGTAACCACCACAATTTATGTTTAACTTTAATGTAAATCCGGTTATCATATTTAACGAATTCTCCCTGTAGTCCAAATTTTATTTATTATTATATGTAGAATAAAACTTAGATATTGTATAATTTTCACTTCTAACTGCAGCAGTAGTAACTGAATACTATACGGTTAGTAACTTTTAGAGGTAAGCTTACATTATGTAAACAACTTCAAGTATGTTATCCACAATTCTAGATTTACTATGCATTCTCCAACATCTGTAAATTTAAAATCGACCTTCGATGTTGTATCACGAACCTTGCTTTTTAGTAAGCCGAATGAGTGAAAGGTTAGCCATTAAAGCATGATTGTAACAATTATTATAAATAATCACCAAAATTCATCGGCGAAACACCATAGTTTTGAAACATGGATGGGTATAAACACCTCCATAGTTTTTCAGCTGGATGGGTATAACAGATATTGGTCTGGAAATATTTTTAGAAAAATTAAAATCGAAAGTTATTACAGTACATAGGAATTTAATTCTCTGTTTAGAGATTGGAATTTGAAAATATAAAACAGAATTTGAAAGAAGACAAACAAAGTTGTTTAAAAGAGACAGGACTGTATGTATTTTATAGATTCGATAACTACTCTTTATTTGTGCAGTATTGCCAAACTGCTTCTTCGTTAAATGCCTTATTATATAACTTTTATTAACTTTTTCGTACATGCCTACACCTGTCTTACATGGTCCTGCTCCTGCAGACATTTTTTTCAAACTTATTTACTAGTTCGCATCCCTCTCGCTATTCATTTCTGTGTATTTCAACAAAAAAAATTTTTGACACTCGAAATGGTTTAAAGGGGTGAACGATGACCAATAATAGCCGATAGACGTTTCTCTCGAGGAAGTACCCACATTTAATTTTTCTACATCTTTGTCGCCCTTCCTTTACGTCCGTTGATTTTCTAATAGTCTAATAGGTTTAGGATTTACAGCACTATAAGTAGATGAAAGATGCGTGTACAACATTAGCAGTCGTAGGTTCATTTCCCGCTATCATCATATGTATACGTGCCTCTTTGCAAAAGTTTGGTTCCTAGATAATTCACTACCTGAAGGTATGCCCTATAAAGGATAATATAGACAGCTGAGACGCCACTACATTCCTTTTAATGCCAACAGGTTCTAGAGATAATAGTACTACCATTATCTGAAGACCTTATGAAACGGATAGAAACTAATGCTTATTATATAAATAATAAATATTAAATAAAATATCGATTTCAACGGGAAATAATAAGATTTATTCGCTTTATACGTATTTCGGCATCATTGTGCCATTGTCAAAAGCTATTATAAAATATTATAACAAATGCAAAAATATAGTAACTCCTTGATTCTATTATTTTAACACTGCGTGAAGCAACTGGCCCCAGTCAACCCGTCGGAGGTCAGTCGCTTATCAGTGTTTTAAAAAGATATTTATTCCAAAATCTTCAGTAAAGGAGAATCTAAGAGATCAATTTGCTCATTCATTAAAGGTATGTTGTTTTTTGTGTGTTTATAAATTTCAAAAGCTTCTAAAATGTTTAATTTATTTTTGTTATCAGAAAAGTGTAAAAGTTTAATTGTATTATTAGATGTTAATGTGTGATTTTGTTCTAACAAATGTTTAGCAAAATTTGATTTATGTGCATGTTTATATTTGTAACAACGGATATGTTCTTTTTGCCTAATACTGAAATTTCTAATTGTTTGACCTATATATACTGAATCACAATGTGAACAATTCAATTTATAAATACCTGATTTTAGCAAATCATTAATTTTGTCTTTAGCATTGAAAAGAGAGTATAGAATATTTTTATTTGTTTTAAAAATGACTTTATATTTATTTGTGTTATTTATAATTTTAGCAATCTTTTCTGAAATTTTACCAAAATATGGAATTGAAACGTATTTTAATGTTTTATCAGTGTTATTAATGGAATAAACTTTTTGAATAGCTAATTTATAATTTTTCTTTTTAATTAAAGTGTCAATAAGTGTAGTGTTATAACCATTGCTATATGCAATTTGTTTAATAATGGAAATTTCTCTATTAAAATTATTTTTATCTAAAGGAATTGTTAGAGCTCTGTGTACTAAAGATTGATATGCTGCTAATTTATGTGTATTATGATGACAAGAGTTATGTGGTATGGTAATATCAGTTTGTGTAGGTTTCCTATAAATTGAGTATTCGAGTATGTTTTCTGAATTAATTTTTATGTTTAAGTCTAAAAAGTTAATAGATCTGTTTTGTTCAATTTCTAGTGTAAATTTAATTTTTTGGTGTAAAGTATTAATAAAAATTAAAAAGTCGTCAATGTATTCGAAAGAACTATCAAAACATGCCAAAATATCATCAACATAACGAAACCAAAATACAATTTTATTTGATAGATTTGATTCAAATATTTGATCTTCTATATTTTCCATAAAAATATTAGCCAATAGTGGTGAAATAAAAATATTCTATACTCTCTTTTCAATGCTAAAGACAAAATTAATGATTTGCTAAAATCAGGTATTTATAAATTGAATTGTTCACATTGTGATTCAGTATATATAGGTCAAACAATTAGAAATTTCAGTATTAGGCAAAAAGAACATATCCGTTGTTACAAATATAAACATGCACATAAATCAAATTTTGCTAAACATTTGTTAGAACAAAATCACACATTAACATCTAATAATACAATTAAATTTTTACACTTTTCTGATAACAAAAATAAATTAAACATTTTAGAAGCTTTTGAAATTTATAAACACACAAAAAACAACATACCTTTAATGAATGAGCAAATTGATCTCTTAGATTCTCCTTTACTGAAGATTTTGGAATAAATATCTTTTTAAAACACTGATAAGCGACTGACCTCCGACGGGTTGACTGGGGCCAGTTGCTTCACGCAGTGTTAAAATAATAGAATCAAGGAGTTACTATATTTTTGCATTTGTTATAATATTTTATAATAGCTTTTGACAATGGCACAATGATGCCGAAATACGTATAAAGCGAATAAATCTTATTATTTCCCGTTGAAATCGATATTTTATTTAATATTTATTATTTATATAATCATGGATTTCAACAAAGTGACGCTTGAGAATGTCAATAAATTAATGCTTATTATATTATTATAAATTAGATTGCCTAATTCTTTGTAGCAAATAAATACGTGACCTTAAACACCGAATTTCTATAACTTTTGCACATAATAATCAAGAAATTTCCTTTTAATTAAGGCAAAAAATAGATTTTGAACCAAGATGCCCATGGCAAAGAAAATCTTGTCAAGGCAGGAAATATTATCTTGATGCTAAACTATAGGTTATGGGTCGGTTCCCTTTTCTGAAACTTCTGCAAAATTGGGGGAATCCCAATCATGAACTTGAAACATCTTTAAAAAATGATGGTAACAGATCAGGTAAGCAGTGAATAAGCTGTTGATATAATTTATTAAGATGGAAGCTACAAAAAGCTGTGATTAAAATTTTATGGAAGAGAGATTCTGAATTTAAAATCTCTGAAAGGAGGAATTAGCAATCAGTTCTAATCATATACGATCTAGAAAGTTTAATGTCAAAAACATTTTCAGATTTAATTTTTTAGACAAATAACAACGATCATTTAAGTGAGAAACGCAGGCTGTACTCCGAACCCATTAATATTCTGGAGTTTCTACATAATTTGTAAGCAATTTATAATATACGTGTAGGTTTACCTAAATTAATTTATTATCGTTAATTTAATTAGAAAACTTGTCTTACCATTTACCTTGTATACAGATGGTAGTTTATAAAACTCATTAAAATGCAACACCTTACGGTAATATTAAGAGATATGCAAATCCTCTTATAAGCGCTACCGTGACTGAATCAATTCGTATAAATACACGGCTGGAGTTTTTTAAAGTCAACTTAGTATTATTAATATTTACGGATTTACTAATGATGCACAAAATTTGAATTAATGTTCTTCCCACGATAATAAGATAAGTCTGTAAGTCTTACACATCACTTGGGAAATATTTACAAACAAATTATTTGTATGAAGTGAGTTATTAAGGTTTCATTATCAAGTTAGTTGTTTGTTGAAGATCATTCCAAGATCGCGGTTTAGTCAGAAGCACAAGTGCTTCTCGTCAGCTCTTGGCATGCATCGGAAAACACAGGAAATCCATTAGACGCATCCAAGAACCCACTATCGGTCGCCAATATTGCTTAGTATATTCCTGATTTTCTCCACTTTTAGAGATAACAGTCACGATTATTTATAGCCTAAGCTATCGATACTTGTATAAATTTTTTAAGAAAGCTTATTTACATGCTGTTAAATATTTAATCACCAGAGTGGAAAACGTTTCTGTGCCAGCTCATTTCATTTTAATCGGTATAAACAAAAATAGGAACTTAATTTATTTGTGAATATAAAATGAATTTGCAAGTTCTATAAAAACTAAGATTTGTCGATGAACATAGTATAAATTTATTTCATCAGATAAGGTTATTTCGGTAAACAGTATTGACATGAAATAAGTCAGCCGTGTTTGTAACCGTGATGAGGGTTTAAGGGTAAGTTGATCTAATAGCATGAAAACCGTTAACCACTAAAATTACAAATTGACCGATTATACTATTGAACCCCACATGAATGCATTAACATGTTGATGTTTTTGAAATTTTCCTTATTGTTCTCAGAACAAGTGTGAGATATGAGAAATTTGTGTTGGGCTGAATTCACGGTCTATCACATTGATCAATTGAAGATAGAATGCTAAATTTAAATTAGAGAAATAACACGCAATCACACAACCAATAAATTGATCAAACAGGCGACAAAAGTAGCTTATGTAATGATCCAGGCAGGATGGTGTATGTAGACGGGGGGGGGGACCACGGGAAGAAAGACATCGTGAATTGGTAGGACAACTATAGCACAATATCAGAAAAACGAACAGGCCCTGGTGCTATACTAAACTGTGCATAGTACTGGAAGTAACGTATAAAGTATGGAATTTCACAAAATCCGCATTCATGAACTTGATGTTAACCAAAGGACGATAGCAAGAATAAGGTTGCATATAAAACTGAGAGTAAAAAAGACTAGATGTGGGGAGGGAGTAGCACACTTGAAATAGAATTTGGCTCGGAATTTGGCGAACTTCGCAAGAAGTAAGCACAGGATTTTGTAAGAAGATCTTGGAAGGAAAAAGATTATGAGTTGATAATACGTTATCAAAAAAACGAGTGGACTATGCTGATACAAAATAAAGTTTAAATTGACAAAATTGGAACAGATATTCGAGACAGGGTACAAAAAGGATCATGAAGATTAATTTGCTCAAACAAAGTAATTTTCAATATTTTTGAAATTTTCTACATGGTGTAAAAATGAATTAAAGAAGACAGGCTTTGAGAAAGATGTGATGTGATGCCTAATGGAGATTGAAATCTGCCAGCAATTGAAATAGCTATAGGGAAAGAATATGCCATGGTTACGAACCTTTATGGGACAGAAGAGGAAATGCTAAACATGTTTGGATACCGACGTTAAACTAAAACAGAAATTAAAAAAAATACCTGCAAGGTGGAAAATAGAAGTCAAATACACTATGATCAACAAAATTTTTGATAAAGGTTGGCCAGGGAATATAAATTGTGTGTCACACAATTGATTTATTCTTGGTTTTAGCGTTTTACTCTTGACGACTGTCAAAGTCAGCTAGTCGAAACAAGTAAAGACACACCACACTAATTATATTTCATGACCAACCCTTATCGAAAATTTTGTTGATCATATTGTATAATACGGAATGGTAGGAAACATTTCTAATACTTCCGAGTTTGTTTTTACAATGAAATTAATCTGCTAATATGAAAACATAATAAATGAAATAGGTATTTAGGTTTGAAGGGGTTTGAAGCATAACCGTACGACTTCAAAGTCGGTAGTTTCGGTTGACGCCAAAAACTCTAATCTCGAACAATTAAATATTATTACGTTCCTATTTTTGAGTTTTTAATGTTATACCAATTATTGCAATCTTGTGTGCACCTTGAGTGAGCTCGCGTCATTGTGTAACACAGACCTGCTTTTTTATGAATTTTAGTTTTTGTTTTCATTGGTTAAATTTGGCGGCAAATTAAAATTAACCAATGACAACAAATAGAAAAATTGCCAGGAAAAGCATCGCGTCTTTATGAATGAGACTTAAGTTGGCTTCACCTCGTCAAACAAACTTTTCGGCTAGGGGACAAAAGAAGCGTTTCGTGCGTTACATACATGCATAACAATAAATTCATTTCAAACCCCGTTAATCGTTTTGCGACTTTTATCTTTTTCATTGACCAAATACAAACTATATTTAGGTCGAATTATTTGTTTTGTTCAATATAATTCGGCTAGAACGTTACATTTTGGTGCTGTATACTCTCCAGTAAACTATGGGCGGTTCACAGTTGTACCTGTACGTCTATGACACCGCTCAGTTCTGTAGCAGCGAACGCATCAGTAAATATGATTGCCTGACATCAAACATTTTTTCAAACAATTCTTTGCTATTTGTTCTTAAGAAGTTTGTTTGGAATTTCATAAAAATTTCAGTGATTGTTGACATAAGAAATGTAGGTTACTAATAATTTTTTCAGGTCTGCCGCTAAAAGTTAGTAAGCAGTTGAGGAGCATTCACGCAAAACTAAACAAGTCCATTTTTTGAGAAATTGAGATTTTTACAGATTCGTGTTCAGTTTGTACAGCTGCACGTTGTGTATGAATTTTGTCAAGCAAAACTGATTCTTTACCTTGTTAAACGTATGGCAAAGTTTAGACTTTCAGACAAAACAAGATAAGTCCATACAGTAATGTTAACGTATACATAACCAGGCAAAACTTGACAAGTCCCATCTTTCATATGCCATGACCAGGTTTTCCAGTCAAAACTTAACTAGTCCAATTGGAAACACTTTGAAGTAGATTTCGTTGTATATTTCTTTACAGAGATATCTGACTACTAGTAGCTAAGGTAGTATATAATGGGAGAGTGTCAATCTATAAAATGCTATAATTTTTTTACACGTGTGATTTGTTGAAACTGTTATATTGTGTTCAGCGATTTCAGCTGTAGTTTGTGTTTTGCTTTACGTGTAGTAGTCGTGGGGTTTATACGTAGATTTGATAATATAATGGAAGATGATGCTGTATTAGGGGGTGACGCTAGTAGTGGATCGCGGAAAAGGCAGTCAAGGCCAACAAAAAGAGACAGGCGTAAAAGAAAGAGGTTAGATATTTTGTTGAAACTAGAAGAATTACTAACTTGTAATGCTTAAAATTTTTACTGACGTTTACTAAAATTATATTTTTGTACCACTTTTAAATAAATATTCAAACAAAACTAAACAAGTCCTTAAGTTTATCTAACAAAACTAAACAAGTCCACGCTATTCAACCAAAACTAAACAAGTCCAAATCGAAAAAGTGTTTTTTTTTGTTACATAACAAACCTAGAAATCTGATATTTGGTACCTGTAATCACAACATAAAGACCAATCTATATACTGAAAAGCAAAATTTTCGGAACACAGAAAGTAGACTTTATTGAAATTTGCTTCTCCTGAAAAATTCAACCAAGTGGACTTGTCCACTTTTGCGTGAATGCTCCTCAGTTATATTCAAGTTAAATATTAACCATCTGTGTTGTGCTATGCATCTGTAGGGAGTGTACAAACTAAGAGATGTAAATAGTGCTCACGAAATAGTGACTCGAGGCAGTTGTATTGCGCTACCAAATACATCTGTGGATAATGGTAAAAGAGATTAACCCCTTGAAAGATTCGCTCACCTGTACGTCAGAAAATGTACGAAGAATCCCTTCCGGCATGTTTAATCCAAGGAGTAGCGTGCACAAAGGTCACGTACGATACAGACGGTAGCATATCGCTATCTACACCTCACTTTGATCTCGTATAATTACATTTATCTGTCGACAACATCAGTACTGTTACACGTGCCCAATACACAACTAATCAACCAAGAAGTCGGTAGGAAGCCAGTTAATTAATTCTGTCATCATGCTATCCAAATTAATCACCCACCACGGAATGTTTGTTTAATACACAGTCGATGTAGCATTATGCAGAACACAACACCACTACACCACCACAACTTTCACTAGTGCAAACACGAACATCGTCCTGCGCTTGATTCTGAAAACGCACGTGAATATTGGCAGCGGTCGCACTACGAAACGGCCGGACGTGCAACAAGTTGCACAGTCGCACGTGCTCGATATATTAACTCAAACCACTGACAATTACTGCAATAATAGTAGGCCGCAAGCGGGTTAGCCCCAGGCTAAAGGCGCCTCTTAACGGATTCAGGTGCGGTTTGTAGCGACTCAGGGTCCCGTCTGAGCTCTTGCAGACTGCACGAACGTTGCTCTCACAATCGTTCTCGCATTCTGAACCGGTTAGCGGCTACTGCCGCTACTGTCAATTTACCAGCTCCTTTTAACAAAACAAAACCTGAGATACTATAAAGAGTATTAACCCTTTCTACTTTTGAAGCTCTTCGGGTTTTGCTCCAATCGACCGCACAACCTACACACTCCATCTTCAGCATCAAACATTCGCCACAAACTGCAACGTTTTTATGTGCAGCAAGAAATACTGTTGGAGATGCAAACAGTGCACCATCAAGCACTACTGGGGGTCCCAAGACATTTTTATAGTTATTACTATAATAAATAGAAATTTATGTAAACGGCTTTGTCCGTGCTGGTTTCAAGCACACATTTTACTTTTTGTAACGATCAAGTAGATTCCGAAACCTGGAACACACACGTTGTCTCACGTGAATAACTCACTAATTGTTCATATTACGATTCCATTTGTAGAAAATATCATGCACTTAAACAATTTCGTATGCTTTTATACTGGTATAATTTAAAACTGGTTAACTCTTAGACAACAGATTTACTTTAGCATCCATCATCTATCGTATAGCGAATTTTAGAAAACCTGGAAAATATGATTTTTTCCATTAATGACATTTGCTAACTTAGGACTCGAAACTTCCGTAAGTAACATTAAAATGATTTCATAAAAATTGTTGCTTATTCAAAATTCAAATGTGACACTTAGTAAGAAAACCAAGATTCGTTGCATCTAATGCTGAGCATCCGTAACTCTATAATTTCTTAGGAATACTCTGTAGGTCATTTTAAGTTAGTATTACAATAACGATACTTGAGCAAACTACCTATTCTGAAAACTTTTCCTTTTCCTATTATCTTCTTATTTTTTTCTTATTAATTTAAATAAAATATAAGATAATCTTCAAATTAAGAAAGTATTTAAAATTTATTTTCCTGCAGCGTTGAAGAATTTGACCCCCCCCCCCCCGTAACGGCAAAAATTTCTTTTACCGCCAACAGGGATTTAACTCGAAAACTCTTTTGTGAGAAGCTGGGGCTCTACCTACTTTCCCCATTGAGCAGTTTTAGAGGTTAGTATTAGGTACTACATAATGGAAGAAAATGTTTGGAAAGGAGGAAGATATTTTGCAGAAAAAAAACTAATACCACTTTGTTTTAATACACGCTTACTTAAACCCTATACTCGGTACGAGCTTGGGTAGAATGTAGTGTAGTATAGAATGTACATCAAAGCAATGCTTATAAAATAGTAGTGGTGTAGTAAGGTCGTTGTTGGAGAATAGGGAAAGTATTTCTATACAATAACGTAGAAAAGTAAGTCACTGTCATGGATAGAGCTTGTATTAAAGATCTGAGATTTGCTCCAAGCAACTTGGAATATTAAAAATTAAAAATCAAATACAGTACCTACTAATTTATTCTATTTCTATAAATTGCAAGATTTACACAGAGAAACAGATGAACTCAATCCTTAAAAGTTTACAAATTATTTCTATACCAGATTTAGGAGAGATTTATTTTAACCGTTGGAAAGACTTGAACAAGATTTGAATAAAATATTACAGGTTACAGGATTAAATTTAAACACCGAAGTCTATATTTTTTATATTAGGTACTTATACTCAGTACTTACAAGAAATGATCGTATTAAATTGCACATTATCAGTTAAAAGTAAAAGCTATTACGAGATGTACCTACTTATAAATTTGAATAATTATTTCTTGGCATTTTCATCCACTCGAAAAGTGTTACAGCTTTAACAATAGTAATCCGATCTTGGTAGTGAAACGGAAAGAAAGTATAAAGTATTCTGAAAAGTGTTTCCTGTATAACATACGCATATACAAAGTGTAAATGGAAAATCGATGGAGGAACCTGTCTCCTTCACCTAAAGTGTTTATTTTAGGTTGCGACTTGCGCTATTGTTGTTTCACAATATTGAAGTTCAAGTAACTCGCATATGACATTTCGCATAAATAAACCGAGTTTTATAAGCATAAGTCAAGAAGTAAAATTCTGCAGCACTTTATGTAGAGGTGGCTAATATACTTATTCCAGCATCCCAATATGTAAATTTCCAATTATCATTCAAAACATTATGCGAACAGGGGCATGCAAACTGTGAGGCAGAATTTCCGTGCTTCAACGAGTATTTTCCAAAAAAATGTGGCATTAGTGTTGACTGAAATATATAGAAGACGTTTAAAAGCGGCGTCGCGTGTTTGTATGCAATTAGTCCTGTTCAGTGAATTGTGAAATTTGGCGTTTTCTACAAGTCGCAGGCGTTACAAACCGTTGTGAAATATAATATCTAATAGGCTTTGCACACTACCACTGAATCGTAAGGAACTTTTGCGGTAATTTCCAGTTTCAAGGTCTTACGTCTTTTAAGTGATTTGTGGAATTAAGTGCATTATTGCAAAGTCATAGCAAAACAGTATCACCATTCTATAATTATATTTTATTGAACTGCAGGTAATATTCTATATGGAAACAGTGTACTGACATAATAAGATAATAGGTACAGCTGACAGTGATGTGAAATAATGGTAATACTAGGTATGTTAAATGTCAAATAATTTCCACTTTTAACTACCAGATCAGAAATAACAGCTGTTAGTAGATAATAAATTTATATATTAATTTTTACTTTTAGCAATTTATACATGTTTACTTGTATGAATATTACTAAGATTGATATTAGTCTATGTCGATATAATATATACTCATTTATATTAACATGTTTGGATAACTCTACTGCAATAAGTGCCTTGTGCAAAATATATTTTTTCGAAGTTTTGTGTTACAGTTCTTAATATTAGAATACGTACAAGAATATCCATACGGCTATATTGCAGTATTGTAAGTTGTTTCGTGAAACGTTCAAAAAATTCATAAATAATGGTTGCACTTGCGGTTCAACCTATACTGGACTTAAGTTAAGGCTGTTGTAATCTTTATAAATAGATAGCAAAGCTATGCTTGGTTGTGAAATGAGTTACATTACAGCTTGGTTCATCCATGTCTATAACAACATTTTTGCTCAAAACCAATTCCATTAGTGGTTACCCCATTTTTCATAGTTCTTTACTATATCCGTTTTGTCATATAAGTACCTACATTATAACAGGACCTTGGATTTTTATCGGAAAATTTCAGTAGTAGTTCCCGAAACATTGTTGCTAGGTAAAGCACGAGGGCACAATACATTTAAAAAACACGAGTGTGTCCACACGAGTGTTTTTCGGTTTTGCATTGTGCTTGAGTGCTTTACCTTATAGCAAGAATGTTAAGGGCACTACTGCTGAAATTTGCCATGAGAAATATCAGGGCGAGATATATTTAACAAGACAAAATTACGAATCTGTAATCAAAAAATAATAGACAGTACTAAACAACACCCTACCAACAAGTAAACAACTCCCTACCAACAAGTAAACAACACTACAGCAACGGGTTTTTTTCACAGGAAGCCGTCTTTGTAAGTGGCATTTTCATAATGATAAAAAATGATGGTTCGCGTTTATCGCGAAAAATGGAATCCTATTGGCTGACGTTTCGGGTGTTGCTTAGTAACTACTGTATGAGTGATTTTGTATATGGAAAAAATGTTCACAGGTGCCTATAATTTTTTTGGTTGTTGGTATTGAAATCTTTTGTCTATCACTTAAATTAAATTGCATGTATTAAAGTTATAGTTGCTCTTGGTTGCAAGCGTTAAAAATTCATAATTATTTCACAATGAGATTGTCCTGGTTATAGGTAGTTTGCAGTTTTGTGGAATATACTTAATATGCCATTTGCCACGCCGCCGCTATAGTTTTGAAATTTTAATAATAATCGTTTTTGCACGATCGGTCTTTTTTGTTTACTTACTAGATTCGATGCCAGAACAGTAAGCTGCATTTACTGGTTGCTAGGTATAACAAAACAGTAAGTAATTCACTTACCGTTCTAGAACAGTAAGTAGTATAATTCATTGTATTGCAGACATGATAACTATGGTTACCGTGGTTGTCAATTTATAAAAAAATAAGGTTATATAGGTACTTTTATCATTTTGAAATATAACTATTTTAAATCAATTTTTTTTATTGCGATCGATCGTGCAAAAAACGTTATAAGCATGTCGAACGTTAAGGGTTACCGGTCTCCGACAAAAATTGGGGTCGTCGCTTCGCTCCTCCCCAAACAATTGTCGTCGACCAGTAAACATCCCTTACCGTTCTTAATACTTAATATACTATTTTTGAAATCCGAGTGGTATCAAATAATTAATTTCCCTTCAGCTGACACTAACCGATTTATTAGTGCACTAATAGCCAATTTTTAATTGATTTGATAAAATTTCTCATATTTACTAAACAGAATGTTGTTCATTACTATTATAGATATAGGTACATTATTGTGTATTATGTAGGTTACGAAAAAATAAAGATTTTTAAATCCTTAATTTTTTTTGCATATTGAAAGGAACAAAACGAAGACAAGCAACGCTAGTGAAATAAGCTTCAGCTAAACACGAGATGCTATATGAATTACTAGAGAAGGAGAGTATGGACTAATTCTTCATTTTTGAACAGGTAAAATAGAGTAGTACAATAAGTGGAGATTAATAGCAGATTGACAGGTAATATTTCTGTTCATTCCATTGCAATGGAAAACGTGAACCGGTATTTGCAATCCCGGAGAATATTGTCGTCGATCTGCATTGTGTAAGCTCGGAATGTGACCCCATTCTGCGAGAAGGTAGCGGTATAAGTTACGCTCGGCAAGATCCATTTGCAATCATTTATATTCTAAAACTTTCACGACATCGATTTTTGCCACAATCATGGAAAACAATTGCTATGCGTGTCAATTTATATAGTTCACAAGGGAAATCTGACGTTTTCTATTATAATGATGCTAAAAAAATCTTTTATTTTAGAATTTTACTACATTCTCCATGTACTATCGAAAGTTAAACTTTTCTATGTATTAATATTCAATTAATAGTTTCACCGGTTCTAATGTAGTTCTGTTCTCACACACACCATCAGACCATCTACTGTTATAGAGAACTTTTTATGGATTACAATGATGCTATTCTTCTCTTAAAATGTGTTAAATAAATATGGACCCAAGCTGCTAGACGTCCAGTTACAGACACTTTAAACGAAATGTAGAATTACGGCAAACACAGACTATTGTGAAAATCAGGAAATCACCACCGAGAAGTTTGTTTACAGACTTGCCACTAGTTGAGAAAATAGAAATTTCTATAATTTCCTTTTCATTATAATGTTTTTCGCTGGTGTTGCTCACGAGTTGCGCACACTTTAGAATAGTTACAGCAACTCGCGATATTGTGTGATCTTTTTTGTTTGTTTTTTTTTTTACTTTTTCTATCAAAAATGCATTAGCTGCGTTATCAATGATATTACAAGTCTCAAAATAATTTCCATTTGCCAATCAAAGAAGTAAAGGAAATAAAGAAATGATTTATAATTATAATCAATTGGTGATTTTTTATTAACTCCCGTGGTGATAATTATAGACAGAACTAGCTTCGTGGTGTTAGAGTGTAATTCTACCATGCTGCTAATTTGCATGAATTAACGTCCTACTTTTAATTTAAGTTGTAGACAATCAGAGTCACTGCTATTACATCGCTACCCCCGCTGTGCCAATGGTTTCTTATAGCACAACCTTTCAACAGCTTGTAAAATAAATTTTTATTATTCTGAATATTTTTTAAAAAGTTTCTGTTTTTTTTTTCTCCAGGAATGTATTTAATTACTTCTTTCCGTAGATTTTTTCTAAACGTTTTATGTTTTTTAATTTCCATATGCATTTCCTAATTTTAGTTTGGTTCGCTACATGTTGTTGAATTTATTTTAGTGGCATATTGTAAAGTTGCGCTATATGTTTTCTGGAATGAGGAACTCGGAAGCACAAGCAATTATTTTATTTTCAAAACGATGTATCCGCTAAAGCTGCATCCGAAACAAACAAAACATGTAATGACCTGTAATAACTATTATTGTGATTCTGTTTGAACATGATACTTTGGCCTAAGCACTAAAGTTCTTGTTTTGTAGTGAACCAACGGGATTCTACTGAGGGCTGTTTTCTCTTCGTTTGTATCAAATTATTTCTCGTAACGTGGATATTTTTTGTCTTCTAAAATTTAGAATTTATACCGAATGTGTATCTGTGATTTGTCTTCAACCTTTCAGATTTATAGGCAAATTGGTTTTCATGAAAGCAGACATTTTTAATGATGGCTGTTTCATTGATATCTCAACACTATAACAGCCAGACAGTTTAGAAAATTTTAAAACACGTGTTTTACAATTAAATTTAGGGTTACAAATACATAGTTTTGATTGGACTGAACTGGGTTTTGAGTTATTCAAAGCAAAATTGTTTAGTGTTAATTGCTGAATACCAGCAATTCATTAGTACACGATTATGGAGAAGTAAAACACTTAAACACTAAGTTAAAAATGTTTACAATAATAACGGTGTAGATAATGCTATGTTACTGTACCCTACTATTATTTTCCTCATTTTAAATGAAAGCTTCAATTTGAACGTTTTAACGAGACCGCATGCAATATCCGAAAGACTTCTTTTTCATAATCTATGAAATATTCAATTAATGAAGGTTGCATGATATCTGTTTGCTGGTCTATAATATAATTAAATAGGTAGGTACTGGCGCGAATCAAATGTAATTTTATAAATTGGTTTTGATTGACATTTCAACGTTAGTGGGTAAGTACCTTCATTTCTAAACTTCTAAACGGATGTTAGGTTTAAAACAATAGCAGCATCATAATTAATTTCTAAAAATTATTTTTAAATAAAATTATTCCGCGATTTCTATTTTGATTAAATTCAAGTAACTTGTGACCTGGCGGTTTTTTGTTAAGCAGATACCGATAAGTCCCCTTCCATTAATATTTCGTCGGTGGGGGTTATGGACACAGTTAAAATTACGAACAAACCCGACGGTGGAGGTTATGGACACGGTGGGGGTTATGGAGATGGTGGACGTTATGGACAGTGGGGGTTGTGTCCAGGTCCCGTCACGAGTACTGAGAAAAGGGTGTGTAATTTCTTTATTAATCTAAAATCAAAACTTGAATGGCATTGAATGGAATAATAACTTAAACTTCCGTTATCGCCTAGTTTGATGTTAGAAAGAGAATCAAATATTTTGAGATTTTGTTATTACTTAGTGTTTTACGTTGAGTTGTTTGAAGGCAACGAAAGCCTTCTTTATTGTAGTAATGTATCGTTAATTTGCGGCGCAGTACATTGTTAGTAATCTCCCAATTTGTCTGGCATATGAAATACGCAATAATTTTTATTTACGAAAATAAGAAACGTAAACGTAGATGTTACTGCTGGATACTACTTACTCTTAAAGATAGTTCCCAAATAGCTTAACAGCCATTGCATTGCAGGATTAGTTTACTACGATTGCCACAGTGCCGACCGAGAAGCAAATCTACTTGCAGGTAGGCAAGGAATGCATAATGTATGAGAATTTACAGACACAGAACGGAACTACAATAATATTTATTTGTGAACCATTTGCTTACTACAATATGCGTATCTATTTTGGATTGTTTGTTTTCCTATGGAATTTGCAACTTTATATAAGCATCGGTAAAATATATGAGGTGCAAGTGTTCCGAATATACTATCTCCACGTATGACACGCTCGACGCTAAAATTATTCCACCATATAACATTAGAACGTTTTCAGGAAAGCTGTGACCCTCGACTATAAAAGCAAAGTTTAGCTTGTGATTTTCAAGTCATTCTATTATTGGTTCAATATACCTAGCAACTAAAGTTGTTATTTCATAAAATTTACTCAAGAAAATGTTATAAGTACTACATGTAAGTAAATGGATATGTATGATTTATATCAATGTAATTTCCAAGGATGTTTTTCGTCAATATTAGACTAGGACCTTGAACTGAATATAACTATGTCTACAGTAGCGTCTCGTAAAGGTACCTATAGCTGTTTTTGTAAATGATTAAACAAGGCATAATTAATTTTTAATAGAAGCAGTTGAGTTTTAGTATAAAATGGGGAAATTCCCTTCAAAAATGATGGTACCTATACGGGTTTATTAATGAGAAGAAACGTAAAATAAATGCAGCCAATGTTTTTTGAAAATGCGGTTCTTGATTTACTCATGATTTTCGAATTGACAAATATGAGAAATTTAATATTTATACAAAATGTTTTCCAATTTGAGTTTGCGAGCATAAACTACCAAATGATTCTCGTTATTTGTGTAATAATAGAAAATTGTATATTTCGTACAGTGAAAGATATATCCATGATGTGTGTCTTGAATTTAATCGATTGATTTCATGAATTAATCGACGTATCTAGATATCAAATACGTATGGACTATATGTTCAAAATTGTGTTTTAGTAAATAAAGCGGCAGCAGCTTTCAAAATAATCATTAATTTAGTTTAACACTGATTACTCAAAAGGCTAACTCCAGGTTATTCTCTGGGGGATTCCGTTTAAATATATGAATAACAACTTATCCTAAGATTTTGGAGATATTCGAACAATAAAAATTGATGATGTGTTAAATTTTATGATAAATTCCTTAGACGGCAGATTTCGACATTAATCAGCTATCATACTTAAAATATCACAATCGATTGCTGAACTATTAACTTCTAATTGAGAATTATTCTGGAACATTGATAATTATGTAAGTTACCCTATTTCATGAACTTATTCTCCCTTTCTGTTACGATAGACCCGCAGTTAATTTACCGTAAATCTGTCCAATATATGAAATCTTAATTTGTAGACTGTGGTGGTTTGGAATCGAATGGAATTTTTTTTATTACTGTATTGTGCCTTGTCAACTTAATAATTATCTGTAAAATACTGTAGATCTGTATAATTGTTTTCCCACATACTCTTACAATTTTTATCTTGCAAACCCACCTCTCAACGAATCATGTAACACAAGCAAGCATACTGAGAACTGTGATAAAGAATAAATATGCACAATGAGTGTATCAATATTCATAACACAATTAGCTGTAACCTTATAAATATTTCAGGCGTATTTACAACTAATATAACTTGTAATATATTTTTAGAAGAAATGCGGTAGAATTTCTATCATTCTGTTTTAAGTCAAGTCACGAACAGGACAGGGAAGTAAAGGTGGTTTGCCGCTGTCGCTGTATCTTAAAAAGCAATTACGATTGTCAGAAATCCTTCGTTGTTTATTCCCAGAAGATATTGCTTTATTACTGTTTACATTAAATATATAACACGAAGTACAAGAAATATCTGTTTTCAAACTGCATATGTATACACGTTGTCCCCTGAAATTTTGAATACCGACATTTGAATGCATTACTTGGTTACCACGCTCACTTTTTACATAGCCGAGTCAAATATTTTAATTCACTAAAGCAATGGGAAATAATTAGTAATTTCTAATTTGTAATAAACAACCATGGCAATATATTATAATAATCGAGAAGAACAAAATCACAGTTCCTACATTACTCGTATTGAAAATTTCAAGGGACAACGTGTATGTATAGGTACTGTTTGCCGTAAATTGAAAAATAGATGCATATGCGGTGCTAACTTTGACAAATTTGATAATTAGCTAATCTGAAATAGATTTCCACTATAGCAGATTTACATTCAATCCTCTTTAATATATTAAAATAAATTTATAGAATACCTGTAGGTACGTAAAAATTTTAAGTAAGCTTTTTCTGCAATTGCTAGCAGAACATTCAACAGTGAGAGAGAATACATTGTCTTGTCTCCCATTTTCTACTCTCTGTGGTCGTTTACAAGGTGTTAATAAGAAGAAGTTTCTTAAACTTTAAGGACATATTGTACTCATGAAAATATGATAAAATATTTCTATAAATATATGAAATATTCTTGTGAAGGGAGTTACAGTTCCTTGCGACCATACATGGAGGGCCGTGGTTAATTGCTTCTCTAACTTTGTTATGTAACAGTTTTTAAAATTACGATTAAAAATTATTAACATACTAGCGTACTTGTAATCTGAAATGTCCGTTTTAATATATTTTCTACATTAACAAAGATTTCACTGTTAGCAGTGGGTGAGAGTTATTTAAGTTGCCTATATTCCCAACACACTTTTAAAAATGCTTTAGCGCGCATTAACGAAGTATTATTAGTACCTTTGTGCCCAGCCATTTTCATATGGCCTGTCTGTATTATTACGTTACCATAGTTGGAAATGCTAATACTGGATATCTATTTCCAGTGTTTAAATAAAAATTTACAAAACTTATTACTTAAGTGATTACAAGTACCTAAGTATTGAAAAGTGTTACAGTTTGGGATTAGAGAAAGACCATCCGAATTTTAAAAATGTGTGTATGGATAGACATTTGATAAAACAATTCATCCAGCAAATTATATGATGTAGGTTACGTTATTGAGGATATTGACCCCTGTTTTTCGATGCAGAGCCTATTAATAACGATTATAAGTGCTTCAACTAAAATAAGTGTTTGGAATATTGGAGTAATTGAAACTTTTAGCGTCTTAATTTAAAGAGAATGTTGATCACAAGATTGATCCATTATTAGAAGTAGGAGAGCTTGAATTTGCTAATAGCAATTTGCGTTTATTTTCCAATTAAAATGGCATTATTCTTAATAAGCGTGCTACAATGCGGTAACAGTTTTTTTGATTCTGTGTCACATTTGTATTCAATTTGTTCTAGCAAATATCAAACATAACTTCCTACCAAGCAACCGATTCCATTAAAATAACAATCAATGAGTAGCGAACAGTTTTAAATTTCTTTTGAATGTTTAGAATGTACTACTGAAATGTTTTTCATGAAGAAGTTGAATTCAAGTGTTCCGGGAATTATTCAGGTAAGGTTTAAATGCGAATAACGTGTTAAATAATTGATGCTAAAGAAATTATTTTATATACAGTAGAGGTAATGTACTGCTATAGAGCGTTTCACCCTGAGAGTACCGTGAAGGGAAGATAGGCCGAGATAGGCCCATGCATTTCTTATGGACCTTCGACCTCCGACGTTGCCAGTTCTGGGCGTCAGTGAGCGGCAAGTTTACTGATATAAATACAATCAGAAGTTCTTAACACAGCTTCCCATGGCTACCTACATTTAAATATCCAATTTATTACAGTCATTCACTTTCAAGCTACTTTCTGGGGTAATATGGCAATACTGTATTCCTATCTTCCCCACACTGTACTCTCAAGCTGAAGCTATACTACTAGAGGCGTTTTCAGAATGACTGTTGTATTTCGTATGATGTAGCCATAGAGAAGATAGAAGATATTGATTTGAACATTCTGTTTACTGGTGAGCAAAACCTTTCTCGACATGCTGTTAGGAACTATTACAATTACCATCGCTGGACAGATGACCTTATGACCACGACCCATTAAACGTGTGGAGAATAACTGTATGATTTACCAGTACGATTCGCTGGCCAAATTCTGATTTAAGAACATATAAGATGTGGTGTTTGCAGATAGTGGTTTATACATTTTTCCATACATGTTCAAAACTGGTTAAAAGTTCACTAGGCATCTTTATGGGGTGAACTAAATGGTTCCGTAATATCGTCGCTACGGATATCTCATATCCAATTTATTGCATACCTTTCTTTTGGAGATATATCCAAAGTGTTAATTGAATAACAGATCTTTGGATTTAAAGGTGAAAGATCTATAAAAATATGATCCAGATAAAGATATAAGATCCTCTTGTAAAAAATATGTAGATCCAGATACTACATACTAGATCCTACCCAACATTGCAATTGCTGACTATTTATACTCGGATTTGTAATCACTAGTACCTACAGCATTATATTACGCCGTGACCTGACCATTTCAATAATTATTGGCGAAAGGTGTGCGTTGCCATACTACTATGAGGAAATGTAGTGGAGCCACATCGTGCATGAACCTTATCTTTTGGCGTGTACATTTGTATAGTTAATATTATATATTTTTAAGAAATTTAAAAAACTATTTATTAATTAGGCAACTCATATCAAAATATCCGATATAAAATCCAAAATTAAAATCGCCATTGTGTGCAAGAGAACTAAAGTTGGCCGATGTGATCATGGGCGTTCTGAACAGGTAGTACAAGGCGATTACGTTACGTTACCTCAGCGACCTTCGGGTAGTCTCGTCTCGGTGTTTCTTACGTTTACCGCCAGCGTTGGCCGATATGACCGAGTTGGCCGATATGATCGTTGGCCGATGTGATCGTTGGCCGATATGATTTCTCCTCGTTCTTACGTTTTCGCCAGCGTTGGCCAATATGATCGAGTTGGCCGATATGATCGAAAATAAAAGTGGCCGATATGAACGAAATCTGATGTTGGCCGATGTGAACGAGTTGGCCGATGTGATTGCCCAAAATTGGTCGATATGATCTTGGCCGATATGAACGTTGGGCCGATATGATCTGCCCCCATTTCAAAAGTCGTTGAGTTCTACAGATTCTTGTATTGCAGGGATGTAATGTAATTTGCTGAACAATACAGCGCAGCGTTATGAAAAATGGTATTCTATTAAATTCCGGAAAGTTGCTGCTATGCGACTGGTGATCCGAATGCTTTTGGTAGTTTAATACTTTCTCTATATTGAGTAAATTCTAAGTAGAATGATCGTGACTGTCTATGAGTTGTGTTAAACACTAGTTCTGGTATTATCGTTAAGAATGTAGAAGATCTGTTGTTAGTAGTATCTATTACCATATTTGAACAAACTTGCTACTGTTGAACATTTCTGGTATTATGAAAATTTATTTGATTAAACAAATACTGTATTAAAATAAAATGATAGTGAAAGGAGGTTCAAGGCAAGGGTTATTGGTGCTATCATAACACTAATACATCCTTTGGCTACTCACTATATACCATTATTAGTGTGCATTCTTCTAGTAAGTAAAGTAACAAAACACGTAGAGATTAATAAAAATCGAATTTTCGTTAACTGATACAAATTTACTGCGGAAGATATTGTGGTCGTAAGAGTGAAGTGTTTTGCAGGTTTCCAAATCAACTGTTGGTAAAGAATGCGGGAAAGCACGAGAGGTTCGAGCGGTATGCAGCCTGGCACGCCATTCCGTTACGTTACTGCAGAATTGATTTCTGCCAGCTATTAACTTGACTAAAGTGTTCGCGTCTTCAACCACCTTTTAAACACGCGACTAGTAAAATCGACAAAACTGATGAGAGCTGAATTAAATTTTCATCCGACACGCATACTTCATAAACCATTAGTTTTCAGAGGGACGTACATCGTAAAATATTATTAATAATCGATTATAAAGAGCAGGACACCGCGCAATAAGAGCTACATCAACTTTGATGGCCCTAATAACGTTTATGGTTCTAGAAGTGGGAATTTACTTTTTACAATTTGCGCTCAGTACCCAATATCTTTAAAACCGTATTGGTAGCAAAGTAGTTGAAATGGACATGAAAATATAAGCTTCTGTCGAAAACTTTAGTATTTTCTAACAAAAATACTCCAAAAGGTGAAGTGGAACTGAAGCAGTTACTGTATCTGATGTCAAAATGCACTTTATTAACACCAACCATAAATTTAAAAAGATACTGAAAGCAAACGATCATTAGAGTTGGTCGCTCTCTCATGTTTCATAATATTAAAGTTATCTGAATGCGTTATCGTTGCATGACATAAATTACATTGTCAGAAGACGCTAACATATTTGCTGTTCTTCCGGTCAACTTCCGACTAGGATTGTCGATATCGGAATCTAAACGGCAACGTAAGTACGTTATTTGTTTTAAATATATTTCACTGTATCTTTTTATTTTCAATAAAGTCAACCCATAATTTTTTAATTTAACTGAGTTACTATCTCATACACTAACTGTATAATTGGTATGTTTTCCTATTAAACTAGGTAATCCTTGGTGATAACATGTTAATATACGTATTTCGTTACCACTTACAAGTGGTGGTATCTTTCTCCATTTTTATAGTAAATTCATTTTATGTTAGATAGGTGTTTCAGCTTAAACAGAAACGACTTTGTTTTGTATATAATTAGATTTGTCACAAGAAAACAATTTATTTCTTTTTACATAGACAGATTTTGTTCAGTCTTTCGGAGATGGCTAAAATAAATTCCAACACTCGATTATACCCAGCTTTAATAGATAGCTATTCTGCACATTATATACGAGTGTAAGACAATGGAGAGGGTGAGGAATATACAGATAACATTTTTATTCAAATCAATAATGCATATTTGGGGTCACACTTAAGTATTGTTTGAAAGTTAAAATAAATCATGCAACCGCAAAAGCGTGGCTATCAGTTTACACATTATAAATACAATTTCCGATAATGTAGTCAAGATGTTTACAGCAGGCAGAAATGCAGATCGTCCATATGTGTTGCAGAGCTACAGAACCATCAAAATTAAACTTATTGTTTTATTAACATTTTGGTTTAAATGAATATCGTGTTGCTATACCTACACATGAGTTGATATATATTATTCATTACAACAGTAGAGCTATCAAAAGTGTATAGTCCTCATTACTTTCAGACAAGTTGAGTTCTTTAAATCAGATACACGTAGATCTATAGTTTGGGATAGGTACAATAAATTATTTTAAACAGTATGTTGTCTGAGAACAATTAAAATATTTCCCATAAGTAAAATAATTACATACACTTGGAAATAATGTTCAAAGTTCAGATATCTAAGTACCTGCAAACAATTCACTTTAGATGAGGTAAGTAAGCATGAATACATAACTTTGTCAACACCCGTAGGCTACAAACAGTTAACCCTGTAAACTTTTTATTTGCAAATATCGAAATTAGAGTAGCATTATCGTTTAGGCAATTAATGTAACATGTTAAATGAATAAAGATATATGTTTTGAATTATTACAAATGTAGATGAAAAACACCTTCCTCCTGAGAGACATTTATATTTTAATTGCACTAGATTGGATGCAGGTAAAATAAATTCGTGGTATGTAACAACTCCCTGTAGACCTAATTTGCCTTGTGAAGAGTTAGAATGTGTACATTGTTACTTAAAATAATTTTCCAAACACGTTTAATTAGTTAGAAGCACTACTTACTGTTCAGTTTGTATAAATCATAATTAAAGCATACGTTTTAGATTTACCATTCTTTAATATAACATTAACAATAGCAATTTATTATTGTAGTGAATAAGCTGATGTTATACCTATAAATAATACGGGAGTATTTCCTTGTTTAGCAAATATGGCTAAGTATATTAAAATATTCGTTATAGGTGGGCTATACATAATACATTTTGTAACTATAGACATATCCCTCAGGGTTCCGATATCGTGTTTCAAACTTTATTTGTTCACGATAAGTACATTACGGTTAAAACTTAAACTTGAAGTTTAATCTAAACTATGAAGATGTAGTACCTATTACAATAGTGTTCAAGGGTGGTTGCAGATAGAGAGAAGCCTGCTAGGCCTACCTCAATAAATGCTGGCAACAACAGTTATTATTTTAGTATGCAATGGATTACACTTGACAACACCCCATGTTGTGTTTTGTGTAACTGCTCAAAGCAGCCTTATAAAATATACCAAGCAGTATAATTAATTAACAACTGGGACAATTATTAATTGTGACTGCAGGAACGAAATTGTTCCATTAGAACGTCAACTATTAATAAATCCTTATCTGAGTGGATTAGAGTGTACTACAACGCGTATGATCGGACATTATGAGGCTCTTTAGAGTCATTAGACATAATTCAGATGCCACAGACTCGCTGTACATAGAACAATGGCATTATGTTTCAATAACGCGAAACCACGACAGCGGGTGGTAAATTTAATAAATTAATTACATTCTCCAAACAATCTTAATATATAGATGTACCACAAAATTTGATTTATGTGCTTATAAAACGTGTTTTAAATATATTACTTTCAAATATTACATTATATTTTGATTATATTAATATATAGAAGACTTTTCAAAATATCTCTATTATTAATTAACCCAAAATGTTTTCGTCACAATATTCAAAATAGTTAGGGAAGGGAGTATGCAACTATATTAATAGATCGGCTATATCAGTAAATTTTATAGAAGCTAAGTGTGGACTAATATGAATACAAGCCATAAAATTTGTAAAGAACTTTAAATTATATGAAATGTTATATCAACTTTATCCATTAACCAGAGAATAGTATTTACAAAGTATAAATAGATTTTCGAAGACCAATTAAACTAACTCATGTGAGTTAATTTTTTTTAATTATTTAAGGTTCTAAAATTCAAATATAACACAGCAATCTATTGGTTTTCAGTTTTTTATAAGTTGCTAGAATTACGATGAAGTATACCCCCTACTGTGTTCACTTACCGATGGCTTCAATCCGGAAACTACGATTATTATTAAATTTTTACAGTCCCTTTGTTTCTCTTTCCTGTAATATATCGTACATGTACTGTAAAATTTTAATAAATGCTCATTTCTCATTGTTTGCATAGTTTAAATAGCCGAGAAAGTTGTGACATTATCATCTAGCTTCAAATATATTCCAACTACAGCTATTATCACCGTACTTTTAGTAGCCGTTTTCATATTGTAGTGGCTACCGTTACTAGTGCTGAAAAAAAGTTTACACGATATTTTATTATACACAGCTGGATGACGTATATCTGGATAAACGGAAAACTTCTTGAAAATAAACAGATAATCCGTTACTGAAAATTTCCTGGAATCATATCAGAAATACCCAAAGGGGAACCAAAATTCAAAACCTCCTAGATTTAGCACAACAACAACAAAATAAATGTGTTGCAGATATTCGATAACGATTAGGATACAATTATTGAATAATTTAGTCTTTAAACACTTGTAATGCAAACTGGAGTTTTTGAAATAGCAATGAAATCTTGTGTCTAGTGATTTGGGCATGCTTCACATTATGCAAGCACATTTAAGTCGATTTTAAGTTAAACGGAAAAATGCAATATGAAATCTCGGCAATGGTCTAAAGTTCTTGTTTAACAATTAGTATGAGGGCACCGATATTTGCAATCGTTGGAAAGTAGAAACTGTTCTTCTTTATTGATTAATTTGATAAAATTCATTCAGAGATCAATGTTGATTATAGATAATGGAATCATCGGGGGATCGGAAGACTCGGGACTGCAACATGTTAATACCTATTTCACAATATAAGTCTAGTATACGCATCCCACTAGTTAGCATGTTGGCTGAATAAATATAAACAAAATTCGATACGTAGAACAATAGAAAATACAATTATTAAATTAGGTTTAACAATATTTAAGTTGAACGACATTCATTTCAATTTGAAATACAAATATATAATACTTCCAATAGTTGTTCGCTATCAAGGTCTGTGTAGAAATGTACAAAAATAAATAACACAAGTCTCTCTTGAACGTTGTCGACATAGGAAAATATTCTGCCAGTACTTTAGTTTTCCCTAACGAGTACTCCATAAAACGGGATTCTGGTAGATAGTTGTACAACTTTGGTGTAATCTTTTCCTACACAAATTTCTACCAGATTATTATATAATATATATTATCAAGGTAGTGAGAAATTAATAAACGGGATATTTCAAATTCGACAAAATAAAGCTACCTACTGTTTTTATTCTAAGGCCCGGTCTTTCCATCTCCTACTAAAGCTTCTATTAGCTAATAAACGATTAGTTGTCATGGATATCATTGTTACAAGAATTGTTTCCATGACAACTAATCGTTTATTAGCTAATAGAAGCTTTAGTAGGAGATGGAAAGACCGGGCCTAAGTAGTATTTACTGTGCATATTAAATATTTACAGAATGTAATGATACGTTATTATGGTATTTTTAATGAAGAATAATTCTGATATTAAATTCAACAAACCAAAATGTTTTTATACAGTCACCTAAAATGTTTGGTACATATAGCTGAATTATTTTTGAATTACCTCTCTATCTATCGGCTTAAAAGATTAGAAGTGTGAAAGAGGCAAGTAGATGCTCTTTCGCTCTTTCTCTTCCATTACTCAAATGAGCGGAGAGGACCGTCTTCGAAAACTACGACCTATTTTTCTGGTGCTACATGTATTTCTAACCGAAGGTAGAGAAATACCATTTCTTCATGCAAGACAAAGATCCTGCCACCGGACGGTGCGTCACGTTAAGGTCCAAATCGAACCTAACCCAGTTGCATCAAGTGCTTGAACTGCCAGTTCAGCTGATCCACGATCAATTGTCATGGATACCAATTGTTATAACAATCATATCCATGACAATTGATCATGGATCAGCTGAACTGGGAGTTCAACCATTTAAAACTAGTACCCCAAGTAACAGAAGTCAAATATCTGGGCATGCACTTGGACAAGAGGTTGACATGGAGATCACACATAATCGTGTAAGAAGAAACAACTTGGGACAAAATTTAGTAAGCATTACTGGTTACTAGGGAGAAAATCAAAATTGTCGCTTCGAAATAAGCTATTGGTGTATAATGTTGCGTTTAAGTTTATTTGGGCTTATGGCATTCAGCTCTGGGGAACCACAGCAATCAGCAACCTACAAATCATAGAAAAATTTCAAGCAAAAACTTTACGTGCTATGTGCAACGCTCCTTTTTTGAAAGAAACGCTGACATACTGAGTGATTTGAAAGTGGATACTGATAAAGAAACCATTAAAAAGTGTAGTGTAGGTAAATTAGAACAACATAGTAATTTCTTAGCGTTAAATCTCCTGGACAATTTAGTGACAGCATACAAAGACTAAATAGAATAAAGCCTCTGGACCTGCCAAGTAGATTTTAACCTGGAGCTATTGCAATTTAGTATTATTAGTAAATATGTTAACTTTAAGAAATCTCTTAGTTTTAAGGTAATTGGACCCAACTCGCATGTTTTATTTTTGCAATGTCACATACTGTAACATCACATTTGCTTATTGTAAACGATTTACAGATTGCAGATAGTTAATAAATTATTAAAAAAAAAAGTTATAACTATAAATCGGTCTAAGTAGTCAAGAATGTGAATATAAAATGCCCGACCATTGTGCTTCCACTTTTAACTGTGCCTACGAATTGTATTTTCTGTTAGAAAGGATGTTTATTGGTAAAATACACACAATATTATACAAGGTGTATTAAAAATAAGTAGAAATATTTAAACGACTAACAGATTGGCCTAAGTAGAACTCTTTTGTTTCAAAGATCATTTTGTTCTTTTGAATTACAAAAAAATAATATTTCTACCTAATAATGAAAGTTAAAAAAAAAACGTTTTTGAAGTAACAGCAACAATTTCAAAAGGTATTTAAATGGACTTGAAGAGATTTTATGAAGAGACGGTTATGAAAATTATGGACATCCAAAACGATTTACGTTCCATAAGCCGTGCTTTTGTTACGCTGCAAAACATTTTACATTCATACATATCTGTACACATCTATTCTATTCGCTTGGTTCTGATCGATTGATTTGGAAATCATTTAATGGAAAATTTTCACTACGTTGTGAACATTATTAGTTGTCGTGATATTTTCTTATCTTGTGTTTGTATACATTTTTATATAAATTTATGGTGTAAACTTCACAAGGTACCTATTTTACAAGATGTAATGTTCATGTTGGTTGTGCCATAAGCTAAAACAGATAATTAATGTAACATTATTGAATTAATCGTTACCTCAATTTCCTGAATTGCTGCACTTCCACTAAGTAAATTACAAAGATAGATAATGCTTTGAACACAACATCTGCCTAGAACTTCGCAAGTATCTCCAGCGAGCAACAAACGATCAGAAGAGGAATCTCTTTCCTTTATAGTTCTCATGCGATATGCTTTTCTTGACATGCTCTAATTAAGCCTAAAGTTAAACAAATGAAGCGTTTATAACGCAGACAGTTTAATTACATTTTATCAAACAGTGTTAAGTTTTTAATTTCTTTCTTGACTTTATCCAAAAATAGAAGGCATTAAATTTGTTCCGGTTCTGGAACAAAGAATAAAGGGAGTGGTTTCATAGTAGAGATACAGCGTAATATCTCGCCGACGTACATTTAGATGTTTTATTCTGCAATCTAAATGCAAAAGTTTGTTCCAAAAGCTGCACATAAATGCAATCGCGCACACGATTTACAAATGTTACAAATACAATATAAAGGAATAAAGGATGTAGGCATGGCACAGTCAACAGATGTGCGAAGCTGCGAAGTTGTAAGGAGCGTTACAGAGCTCGGGTTCAGCGTGCAAACTTTAGCTCGTAGCTACGAACTTCAAGGAAGAACATGAGCTGAAAACTAGATAGTTTACTTCGCTAGTATGTCTCTGGCTGTATATTATCTTGAAAAGGTCGAACTCAGCGTTAAAACTGCTTCGACTCAAATTTTTTACGATAATTTTAGTGCCCTGACAATTAAGATGACGCCCTTACATTTTAACAGACAGAAGTCGCAATCGCCGAAGGAGCAGACGTGCTCTTCCGGAGTGACAGAGCAGAGTCCTGGCTCGTTATCTTTACTTGTCACTGCTATCACTGCAACGTCGCTGCATCGCGACTTGTTTATTTTGTTACAAAGACGTTTAATGGCGAACGAGGGCGCTACGCAAAACAATAACAAAACGAATAGTCGACGCCGAGTTAGTGGAACGACCCAGGCGGGATCCATTAAGGTCCACTTCCGGACTTTGTCGCGACCTCTGGAGGACCAGCCGACTTATCGTAACTTAGTGAATTGCTAAAGGAAATTAACTTGTGTATAGTTTAGACCTGTCAGAAATGAAGCGTTAAACTAATATTATTACCGCATTTACTACAACGCTTTTGAAAGTTATTTTATTGGGTTCTCTGTCTCACTCGACATAGAGCAGCTACTGTAATAAGTGACACATTTTTGTATGCTACACATGAACCAATTTTAAATGGAATACCTGTACAGCACGTCTTTGATTTTAGTTGTAAAGTTGGAACTATACCAATTTGCATTTGATTCAAGAATACAACAAAATTGCTTGTGCTGCCGAAGGAACGAAACTGAACATTTATAATACTACCGTAAATATAAATTTGTTCTTGAACATTTTGTATTTAATTACGATGGAACGGTACAGGCTGAAATTTTGCACAGCATCCCCTGCTTAAGAGTTCAAGTTATGCTTTTCACAGTAATTTGCAGTTCATTAATTTACATAAATCGATAAAAGCGACTGGTCTGCAAAACCTGAAAAGATAAACCGATCAGATAATGAGCAAGGCATGAAAGCTCAAAATATAAATGGTCAGATTATTAATGTGAGTGGCAGCAATCTATGCAGCTTACGCAAAAATGAAACAGCTTTGAAAGTAAGTGTATGTAACACTTTATTAGCTTATGTAACATGTCCTATGGTTTAACACAGAAATGTTAATGTACTATTTGTTAATTAAGTAAGCTATTGTTCTTCTTTGAATTTATTTGTCAGTAGCTTTAATAATATGTGCGAGACTCAAAAATTATTTTAATTTTATTATTAATTGTTTAAAGTAAAGTAATTTCTCCAATCAATAAAATTCAAAGTATCGCCGCAACAAATATTTTATTCACAATAAAAATAGCTTCATTAATTTATGGTATCATTGTATCAAACAACTTCTTCGGCAATTTAAAATAAACTAACAGCTTTCAAAATGGCTCATTAGTATAATCCACTGCTGTATGAAGACAAACGTCTTTAAAGGAAGCATTAGACATTTTAACTATTTCCCGATAATAAATTAATCTCTTTGGTAGTAATATATTTGTAGTATTAGGTTTATTAGCTAAATAATAATAGGAGAAATCCGATTGATTGGGAGAAAATGCACATTATGGGGATAATTTACCGACGTTTTAGTTTTCGGCGATAATACCGAGTTGGGTCAAGCAGCTTAAATAATCTCTAGCGCCTTAGGCGGCCGGTTTAGGCCAAAAAGGTACATTATGTACTTGCATAATCATACATTAAAGAATACTTTATTTGATACCACATTATAGAAGTGTTTATTACGTTATTTACTATTTAGGTATATAACAGATACTATATTTTGAGAAAAACAATTCTAAAATTTTTATTTTCTACGTGTATCATAAGCATTCCTCTTACTATTTTGTCTACCTTTAAACTTCAATCTTCAGTTTTTTGGAATATTCATTAGCCATTACCATTTTTATACACGTTACTTTACGCCCACTTCTTCTGGATTCACAAATTGCGACCCGAACAAATGTTTTAAACTCTTTCCTATTTTCGTTTCATTCGTGTAATCGGATAAAAATCCCAAAGATTTTATTTTGACGGACGTAGATATGAAACTTATACTCGGCAATGTTAATTTCTTCTTATATTGCTTTTCTATAAGTAAATCATTAAAACCCCATTAAATTTGGCAAGAGATTATTGGCCCAACTCGGACGTCCGAATTAAGAACCACTACCGCCTTGGCCCAACTTGGAACCTTTATTAGCATTAATTATTATAATAAGAAAATTGAAGAACAGATTTTTAAGGTAGATACAAAATGCATTACTGTGTCGTTGCACATTGTAACAGAAAGACCAGATGCTTAAAAAAGAATGCATATTTAATAATTTTCTCAATATTAGGAATGTCATAGGGTATTGCATAGACTTTCTGCCTTACTAGGTTAATCCAAGTTTGGAAAGAAACGACACTTTAGAGAATAAACAGATGGTATATGTTCAGAGAAGTGAAGTAAAGATATAAATTACAGAACGTATAGCATACAAAAAAATCCAAATAGTACAAACTTCTTTACATATTTGTGAATTCATTGCACCAGAGTTAAGTTTCGATACATAAATTCGAAACAATTAAAAAAAGTTTATTCAAATTTCAATTATGGAACACCTAATGACGGTAACGATTTTAATATATTCCAGTTAGAATAGTAGCTGAATAAAAGGAAGAGGAAGAGGAACTCTAGCTTAAGAAAATAATCAAGAAAATGCCATGTAACAAACGCTGATGGAAATAATTATAACAGACTAAAAATAAAGATATCTACTGGATGTAACATTCATGGGTAGATATCGATAAGTGTAGAGGCAGGTCAACACAACACTGATAGGTCTGACATAAATTTAAAAAACGATAACCAATGTAAAGTATCTTTATAAAACGGAATGATGTCAAATATCTAAATTCTGTTTTCAAAACGTTGATAAACAGAAAAACATGTTATACATATTTAACAAGTAAAAAGGATGACGTAGATGTTTTCATTTCGGTTGTAATTCCTCAAGTTTATTGGTTATGACTTGAGATACACTTCAGTATGAAAAACGAAAACGAAGATAAATTGTTCCGCTTTCTTTAAATGTCCGATGAGGTCCATTTATGAACTGAATTAAAAATGATTTTATTGTTAGAAAACTTTTAGAATATTGTCAAATGTTGTAGCATCTGGTGCCTTTAGCTTTCGGAGTAATTAAAAAAACTGTTACAAAGAGAAGTAAATGAGTATTTCCGCAGTTCAGTCTAATTTCAAATACAATGTTATTTTAACTAGAAACGTTACCGTATGCTAAAATTTTGAAAGGAAAGTAAATTCTAGATAATTTTATTTATTTTATGCAGAAATGATAAACAAGAAGTATTTTAGGTGTACATACATTTTCTATTAAAATATGTGCAACATTCGTTTTGTTATAATTTAATCAACTTCGTAAATGCTTGCTAATGAGGTGGTTCGGTTAGTCTTTTTACGCGTAATTGAAACGAAGTGCTCCTAACCGAATGCATTCTAATTATTTTGATACATACGTTTTTTGAAAAGAATTTCAGTCATACAAACTTAACTGCTTTTATTATTTTCAATTTAGTGATAATTTGCATTTACTAATTTTTTGTTTTCATAACGAAATATAATTTTCTAATGTAGTACCTTCATTCCTAAACATAGCATAGTAAATTGAACATTTTAGAATAGTTATTTTAAAAATGGCACATAAACTATACAGTACGTTGAAGAGCAAGTCAAAGAACATAAGAAATTCAACGAAAAATTTAGTTTGGAGCCATAGAAGTCAAATCGCTAATTTTGTAGAATGGTAGATGGTTTTATTTACAAGTATATATCAGTTGCCCTTCGTAGGATTCTGAAAAAAATCATTCAACTTCCAATATTTTTTTGAAAATATACCAAAAGTTTTAATTCTGAAAACATATCATTCTGTGCAAATAATAGAGCAAAATTTTGTTTGTGTATTTATTTGTTTCTTCTGTTCCCGTTGGTACTGTTAATATTGCTATACAGTTTACAAAAATGATGGTCTTAAAGAAACGATTGCTATTAATTTGAATATTACTGTAATAAGTAGGTATAAAGTAAGTACTTAGTAAACACTACGTCTTCTTCTTGAATTTATTTAGAACTTTTATAATCGAATTCTAAGAAAAACATTTTTTTTGTCTTATATACTCTTAACTACCTGTCCTGCAAAGTTTAGGAGCTGTTTAAATAACACTTTCTATGACTATGGATTGCAAAATTAATAATTACCAATCTCTAGAGAATTTATTTTTTAACAGAGATAGATAGGTCGGAACTATATTCATATTATTTGTTATTTTTGTTAGAGTTCCTGCAAGAATTTCACATAAATATTTGCTTTCAATACATATATCTCAATTTGAGGGTCGGTATATATTAGGAAACGCGCTTTAGTTTGAGCTTGATTTATGAACTAAACTCGGTTCCTGTGCCGTGGTGAAATGTTTCATTAGCTGAAATAATACTCAAATCTGTATTGCTAACCGAAAATGATTTCCTCGACAATAATAGTTACAATATATTCAGGATAGGTTCATCATAAATACCCCTAATTAACACAAACGTCGGTTTTAAAGCACGTGGAAAACGTTACAACCATAACACGGAGAAACTAAATGCCTGTGTCAAAGCTCAACGCACCTGTGGCTTTTAGAACATGAAAGGGACGTCCGCGTGATTCATATCGATTAGCTCGGAAGCAGGAAGGTTTTATGGAAACCATTAACAGTGAAAGGGATGCAATTTCTATCTAGTTTTTATTCTAAAAGTGTTTCTAATATTTTAAATTAACAAAACCTTAGTTAATGAAGGTAACTATTCTAAAATCCTATAATTTTCTTTACACGTTGAAAATCGGTACAATCTTGGCTGTTTTGATTTTTTGTTGTAATATTATAGGTAAGTATGCAGATAGTTAACATAAAGCGTTTGGTTTGAAGAGTTGTTTAACAAACAGGTATAATAAGTTTCCTTAATACATCAACTAACTACCCAGTCATCACATTTAATATTTAGATTAATAATCGAATGGGTATGGGATTAATAAAAATAAAGTTATAATTTGAAATTTCACTGCAAGTGTTATTTAACCTTTAACTGTGCGTATCATTTAACCAGTAGAGCTGGTTTCTTTTGTTTGTTTAAATTTCATTTAATTGGGAGTGTCGCAAAACTTAAACTGCTGCCTGTTGGATTGATATCCACAACTTTATGTATTTATTATTTTGGGTGCAAATAACATATAATGTCATCTTCATAGAATATGAATAGGTATAGTCGAATCGGTATAAACCCAACTCTTTTGAAATCTCCAGTAGCAGATCTAATCTTTAAATACCATAAATGTTAAACACGTTGCAACGGTAACAGAGCAAATTCTCTGTTAATGCGAATTGTTTTGCAGCGTGTTTAACATGTATTTAAGGTTAAGATCTGTTACTGGAGATTTAAAAAGGGTCGGGTTCATACCTATTCGACTACATCTACTCTTCTTGTTTTTATTTTATAGATATGGTGCTGTTGTTTGTAGGTGGTTGCATACGCATAGGCATCACGTGTTACCAGGTGGACCTCGCTATAGAAAGAGATAACGGCTCTACTACCCCGCCGAATAATATATGCATTTTATTGCGTGTCGGTACATATAGCAGATTTAATCTAGGCTCGAATTTTAAAATTTGATCTATTACAGTCAAAATACTTATCTCCAATATTGGCAGGTGACAGGTAATTGAATTACGATCGCAAGTTTCTATATTTGTCAGATTTTAGAAAAATAATAATTAATTTTACATTTATTCTAAGCACACTATCTAGTTTACGGTTTTTTACGAATCCTCTGTGGATGTAAGTGATCAACCTGTATTTTTTTTGACCACCTAATTTTTGTGTAACTAATTCTTTTTCCATTTAGGTTTTCAATCGTGTCTCTATTTTTTCCTGAATGATTAACTGGAGCAAATGTATAATACTTTTCTCATGGTATGACCTAGATATTGCTTTACTTCCTTTTTTAATTTCGAAATTAGCTCTGGCTGCTTTCCCAATTTACTATCTTTATGTTAGTTTCTTGGTTCACGGATGTGCAACGAAGTTTTAGTAGTCTCAGTGAGGTTTTTTACCATTACATAATAATTATTAATCTATATATGGGCGTATTATTATTTTACTGACTTTTCTTTCAATTCGAGATATTCTGGTTCTGAAAAAACCGTAGGATAGTGTGTATCTGTACGAAGGTTTAAACGCAGTTTCATTTCAGATCAAGCTCTTGTCAAATTAAAGTTGAACCCAAATAGTTTACGCAAAACTATATTGCAATACAACAAATAATAACAAGGTCGAATAATTTGATTAGAATTTAATTCTCTGTATGATTCCTATAAAAGGAATCGCTGTGGTTAACGTTAAATGAAGAAAGGGTTAGCACATTTTATGCCGCTTCTCCCGACTCTTTTCCAGACATAACCAACCCAAGTTGAGTTTTACTTTTACTAATGGACCATATGTTTATTGTATACCTATTCCCGTTATTATCGACATTTTTTTTAATAAATCAGAGTGCATATAGTTCTAATGGTATTTTATTTCATGTATATGTATGCAATTTTCCATACAAAATATTTGTCGGTGGTGGTGTCGCTTTTACTGTCTATTATAGATAGTTTCGTTTGTCACCAAAAGAATAGATGCGCTTGAATGAATTTTTAAGCGTTTATGTAACAGAGAGCTAATAATTAGTGGTTTTCTGCAATTCAATTAAATATATGTTCTTAAACATTGGAGGAAATATAAATACCTAAGTTTCTTCTGAACGAGATTGTTTGCTTAACAAAGTAGTTGTAGTCAACTTTCCAAAAAGCAAGTTGTGTGTCATTAAACTCAAACAAATGGATCTTATCCAAATATCAAAGTCTGAGTTATAACTTATGGTAAATTGAATTTTAGTCATTTAAACATGGATATAATTATATAGCTACTAAAAATAAATAAAATGTTGGTGTATAACCTACCCATAACCAAATCTCCAACATTTATTTAATAGACATGTAAAATTCTTAATAAAGACATATAAATTCTGACTGAAAGAATTCAGAGCGGCAAAACTAATTAATAACTCAACCCCGCCGAGTTAATTATAAAGATAAGCTTAACCTAACCCAAACAGATCTTGTACATATGATTCGAAAATATTTATGAGTTGAAATTGGGCGATGTTTAGTAACCTGATATACAGGGTGTTAATCAGGTTTCATACGTGAATTCTATCACAATTTTTCTGCCGTAATTCCTGACCGTTGGCGGATAGTTTTCATAGAAAGAAAAATTAGGAAAACTTGTATCTTGTGAGCGTTGTAGTTAATTGTCATCTCTATTAAAACTGTATTGCAGTATTGTCAAAATCATAACTTTAGTGCCGCTTTAGATGCCCATCACAATCAAATCCGTCTATGGCATCCTATTGCAGTTGTCATGCGAAAATAAAACCTTGGGTACCTACAATGTTAGTTACTGGTATGCTCATAGTTATGTAGTAAAACAAAAATAATTGTCGATTGTCGACATTTTTTAAATATACTAAAGAAGGCAATCTTCACCACTGAGTATTTTCGTTTACCTTTATTAATTGTAGCAGCATTATTGTTTTGGAATTACAATTTTGATGAGTATAGTAATGGCCGTTTTCACCAACGCTTCCTAAACCAGTACCTACGCAGGCATTACCTAGAGATAGGTAATTCCTAAACAGATGCGTAAACTTTATCCGTTTTCACCAGCCAAAGCATTGCTTGTGTAGGAATATCTTACAGAGGTAACCGATGTTATATCGCAACGTCGCAAATGACAGTAGTTTGTACATGATTTAGGTTGTTTTCTCGTCTTTGGCAGTTTGTGAGTACGACAGGTGGATGCACCCCATACCACCACTGGTATATGGGAAATATTGAAATGAAAATTTTCGAAATTGAGATTTTCGCGGAAAATTCGTGTTTTGGACCTTCAGGAATTCAAGGGGTTTAGAAAAAATATCTTTTTGTGGATAGGTGGGTGTATGTAACGTCTCTAATGCAAAAACTAGTGAACCGATTTGAATGAAATTTGGAATGAAGGGGTATATCGAAAATCCATCGACAAAATTAGCTTTTCAAATAAATTCGAAAGCGGAAGTTAGACATGTTTTTTAGGTAGAATTTTTTTCAGAAGCAGAATTTTGAAAATCTGAGTAGCGAATATGAAAGAAGACCATAATTCAAGGGAAACAGTTTTTTACCGGACTCTCTAACCTCAAAATGACGGCCGACATGAATTTTTCAAAATTTTGACCATCACGGTGATTTCCTCGTCTGATGAACATGCGTCGTATCTATCTAAATTTTCAATGAAACGCACTGCACGTATGTTGAAAAAAAATAAAGAAAACTTAAAACATGTTATAAATAAATTCTTTATAGGTGGCAGCTTTCAAAACTCTAACAAAAACGCATGAACACAAACGTCAAACAATATATAGGCAATAGCTGCGTTCAATTCCGTCAGCGACAAACAGCAAAACGTTTTGAACGGCTTGCTGAGATTCAATAGCAGCAATTTGCTGCCAATTGCTAGCAGCATTTGCAAGCGCAAATTTCACTTGCTACTTTCTGCGACCAGCGGAATCAACTGTCAAAAACGCGAATTGTTATGAGTACATAACCTTACTCTCAAAATTGTACATGCAAATTTATCGAAAAACAATAATTCTGATATAATTTTTATAATAATGAATAAATACACTTTTTTAGATGAGAAAATAAACATGATTCTTATTATTTTAGATATTACTGACAATCTGGTCTCGTTTGAGGTTATGATTATAAATCAAAACAAACATAAGATACCTACCAGCAAAGCGTTCAAATGTAAAATTTTTCGCTTTCAGCAAGCGTAAGCAATTGCTACTCTCTGCTCGTGGAATTGAACGCAGCTAATGCCTACCGATATAAGACAGCGTCAAATGGGTTCCTATAGTTACGCACTGCTTATCTTATTTACGAACTCGATTGTGCTTGGTGAAAACCAAATTGCAGTTAAGCAGTGCGTAACCCTTAATATAAGCAATTCTTATGTAGGCACCGGTTTAGGAAACGTTGGTGAAAACGGCCATTAGTCACATAATATTAGTGCCGATGTATAAGAGAGTTATGTTTAATAAAACGGTAGACGTCAAACGGTATTATTGATTAGCCAAAAATGCTTTTCTAGAACTGGTAGGATGAGACTCTTGCGCTTATTCCGATTCTGTAGAAATATTGATTTTTGCAACTTCCTGTTATCCTGTATTATCATTATTCGCGGAAAGTAATGTATTCTTATGTTTACTACTTGTTTTCATCAATCCTCTACTAAAATAATCATGACTACAATTTTACTGTTCATCATTATATCCCCGTGGCTGAGCGGATAAGAATCCAGTTAGTAACCATGAGTTCTCGGTTCGCATCAAGTTAGATTAAGTGTTTGCGAAATTGTGTCAACGGAATTTCCGAATGTCTCTTTATTAAACAATATAATGTTGTTACATCGGTATGTTTACAAAAATTCTGGAGCCTATAAATGTATAAGGCAAGTGATAAGTAATGGCTTTATACTGAGGTGTTTCAACATTGATACTTATCGTGCTGCTTGTGATTGCTGGTATAAAGTAGTGTCTATGAGCTCATATCGAAAAATCAATTTTCCAATAATGTGCATCTTCCATAATTAAGCATTATTTCGATAAGGCAGTTCAAGTTACTGTTCGAAGGGAAACCCTCTCCAAGTGTTTCATTCCCTGATGCCTATGAAGGTGAGATATCAACATATTAGAAGCAGACGAAGGAAATAGCGTTTAATCGAATCGGCTTATTAATAACCGTGGAATACAAATCTGACCCTCCTTTCAGGGTAGTATAGCACGGCTACTAATATTAAGTAAAATATCCCTTCTAGTCCCTACTAATCCATTTATTATTTCAGCAAAACAAGAGCTCCCATCGACTCATGTATAGATGAGTTCTTATAATTGTCATTAACCGGTTCATTTAGAGTTCTTAGTTTGAATGCAAAAACTGTTCATAAATTATAAGTTTATGATATTGAGATTGAGAAGGAAATAGGGGGGGTTCAGGCAAATCTGCTATTTAGAACTTTCTCTCTCTTAGATTGTTTGCCTCTTTGAACCTGCTATAGGGGAAGGGAGGTTTTGGTATGAGATAAATGTGTAATCATGTTATGTTATTGTCTACATTCTATAACCTATTTAATAAAAATATACTGATCTCCTGCAATTTGTAGCTTAAACTAGACATCTTTAAAGTAAAATTAATAAATATCCTGTACAGGTATAACTGTAAAGGAAATTCAATACCATTCGTATTTACAAGCTTTATGTGTAATTAGCGTTCGAATACAATTGTAAATTAATGTAATTAACTTAAAACCACTCTAGCCATCAACTAGTACCTACTGCTAAATTTTTGCTATTGCTCTTGTTCCATTATTTGAATTATTCACTGATTACTAATCGTATTGAGTCTCTGATTCAAATTACTTGCACAATTGCATGTAATGGTATTTTTTTGTTCAATGAAATTTTGTATCCAATATTTCAAAGTTTGCAAGTTTACATTATGGATTAGTTTGATATTTTTGTAACACAAACTGATTTCCTTTATTATTCCTTTATTGAAATATAACAGATTGATGCTACTTATTATCTCTGTATAATGAAAAAAGTGAATATTCTTTATCAGAAAAGGTGGGACGTATTTTTCAAGAATTGTGTTTTTCAAGTAGCTACTTCTTTGATAAATTGTTTTTGAGTATTCTGTATAAAAAACGTTGCCAGAGCCGTATTAAAGCGAGAAGTGAAAAACATTTATATGATTTATATAATTACTGGCTTTTAAATAGTTGATAGTATTTATTTTAGGTATTCAAATAACAGCCTCTACCAATTTTCCTATAATGTTGTTCGAATTGGCGCCCATTAGCTATTGTAATGTGAGACGTTTTAGCAGCAGCACAAGACGAATAATTTTCCCTGTAACGTGTAGATAAGCTAAATATCTTCTGTGATATATCCACCAAATAAAAGAAAGCACACTTCAGATTGTAATTACGAAATTGGGTTAATGGATACAGTTTTAGCGCTAGTTGCTTTTTTCACAGCTAAACAACGGATATAACTGAATGTCAAATAAGAGAAGAGCTGGATAACTAGAGATGACGTAAGCTGATACAAATCCCCAAATCCCTTTAACAATACAGATTGATGGCTGTTAGGGGAAAATAATTCAGCAATGTGGTGTCAGTTTTACTTGCTAACAATATTTTGCAATGAAATGTTCAAAAGAAATATTTTTTCATCAGTATTCCCAGGTTGACTTTGAAATAGGTAAAGGAAGCCTTAGCATATTCAACCGACCGCCGATACTAATTTGTTGCTATTTTTCTTCTATTATTGTTTGTATGGGTGGGTCGCACATTCGATTTCGCTGAGAATAAAATATTCATGTAAAATGTTTTTCAAATTATAATAATATAATCATTATTATTCTTGTTTTAACCGTTTATCTCTAATAAAGCAAAACATAATTATTATCTTTAATCTTTTCAATACGTGGGATGTAAACTAATAGGCATTAATTAGTACCGGCCTTACAAAATTCTTATAATCTCAATTCAGACGTCTACATCACTCATACACGTGTGTTGTACTGTTAAAAAACTTGTATCCATCACCGTTAAGGAAAATACAGTCAATTATTATATTAAGTTTTATGGAACGTTTAGTATATTAGAAGCCATAAATTTGAGAATTTAGAAGCTTTGTTACGGTTTCTTAACAAGGTAAAATATTAGAGTAAAATGGGGTGAGAATGTTAAAGGTAGGACTTCAGTCAAGGCATTACACGCCCATAAAGGTATCCATTATCCAGTTTGTGTTTATTGTAATCGTTCCAATTCTAGGAGATTCTGAATGTGTTGCAAATCAAATGCAAGCGCTACGCACAGATACCATTTAAAATTACGAATACAATTTGGAAAAGAACAACAATAATAAAAAGTATTATCGTAACTTTAATACCGTTGTCAATTTAGTTTTGATCTTTTACTGAAAACAAGTCCCTGCAAAAACGGCGTGAATTTTATTGAAGCCAAATTAGGACGATCTGGTCGGATTTCCATTAATCATTGCCGATGAAATTCGATATACACGTATAACTGTCTTTTATACAAATACTGATTTGAATAATTGAAAATAATAATACAGAAAATAAACAGTAGTCCCTTTCAGCAGGCGAAACTGTTTACTCTGATTTTATAACGTAGTAGATACCAATGCAAAATAGTCGATTTACGATTTGTTCTGTATAACTGCCCTGTCACAATCATATTGTGTTAATGGTAATCGTAATTTAGTTAAGATGTAAAACTTCAGAAAATACGGTTTATAGTTAAGTGTTCACAATGATGTTAATGTTAAGGGTGATGTTAGGTGTACATGTTAACGCTACTAATATCTACCACTACCAATAAAAACGCAGATATCTGTCGTGTGCGTTCTACTTGACGGATACTCAAATTAAATTGACAGAACATGTTTGAAATTTCAGCAATTTATTATTAATATCAACTGATCCGGTGTCAAGTCCCTCTATTTTTTTTTATTTCAAATATAATTTTCTAAATTTATTAATAACAGAATTTCTAACTTTTGCTGAAACTTTTCCAATAATAATTGAAGTTCCTACTATATTATGGCACAAATTTTAAATTTGCAGGTTCGTTAGCAATTTGGTTAACATGATTGTGAATAGTGCTAACACGAACACTAACATTAACATTAACATTTACATGATTGTGAAAGGGCGGTAACCCGTCCAAAATAGACAGGGGGAGCCTGTATAGGTACCTGCATTTCCAGAAGCCATAGGTTATCAAACTGGGTTAGAAGATAGGCACTAATATATAGTTGTAGATAAATTTACTGCAGAGAACTTAAGGTGGAGAGAAGACAATTATTAGAAAATTATTAATAAATTTGATAAATGTTCTATTCTTAACATCGATTGCCGTTAAACTTCTGATGAAAACACAAATTACGTGTGGTATTGGCTGCTAGGGGCAGTTAAAAGCATGCTCCTATTAATCTGTTAGTGGTCTTCCCGAGAAAGCCATTATTATTATAGATCGTTTGTACTGCTATTTAGATATTCAGAAACAACGGAAATTTACCGTAACCTAATTGGTAAATGGCATTCCAACACAAGATCTGTTTAATGTAATTAAACCACGCGGATTAACCTTTCAGCTCCTCACTTATCGTTTATGTTGCTGCAAAGATTTGCCGAATGAAATTTTTGTTATAAGTGTAAATGCGTGAAGCAAAATGCTCCTTTTAGACAGATGTACAATAGTGATAATAAATTGCTACCATAATTCATTCGAAAAAAATAAAAGAATATGGTAAATGTGCTGTAAAGGACGGGGAATTGATATAAGCGCAGTTTTGTAAAAATAAGCGTCAAAAGTTGGTAATACGATTTAGATGTAAGATGTACCGTATGTTGCGAGGAATCGTGACCAGAAGTTTTGACTGCATAATATACTTATATAAGATTTAGTACTTAGCGCGTGCTGAAAAAGGGCTGAACGAGCGAAGCCGCTGTTCTGTTGAGTGTTCTCGCGAAGCCAATCGGTAAATCGAATACGACGGGACTGAGTAAAAAAGGCCAGACTATTCAATGATTACTTAATTTTTCCCAGCGAGATCCTACGTTGTTTTACGGCTACGACGAGTGATATATAATTTCCAATAAACGGACGCTCGCGCCGCTCGATCATCCTCCGACTATAGATATTAGTGAGATAGGGAGCGCAAGGATGGAGGTTATGAAGTGTGAGCCTGCACAGCTGGCGCTGACGGCGGCCGCGCACCCGGTTATAGGATATCAAATATTGAAAGTGGAATATTTAGTTCAGACACTAAACTTTCTGGCCAGGTGGACATAAATCGACAGCGTCGTTTAAAAACAGCGTGTTCATAAATTATGACGCATCTGGATCTTGAAACAGCAGCTAGAACATGTAGCCGCTCGATTTTCTAAGAAATATTGTTTCCCTTACGCTACTCAAATGCTATAATGACACAAATGGAACGTGTGAAGATTTATTTGTGCTATGGAAGATTGCAGAACAATTCAAACAATACCCTAGGGGGTGATAATATAGCTTTCGAACCATGACCGGGCTATGCATGGCACGTTAGCATATTGTTTACACAAAGTGGGTCGTACGGAATCCGAAGTAGACGATTGTATGGACCTAAACTATGCGAGTTAGTTAACGAATTTTCATCTTATTATTGCCAATATATTGCACTGAATTCCTAATCAAAAATAAAACTGCCGAAATTAGAATTGCAGAGTCGCATCAGTCGTCCCGATTTCTATGTAGTAGGTAGAACCGCAAAGAAGTGTTATCATTTTTACATTGTAGAAATAATCTTAATAGTGTTAAGTGATTTAATAAATTAGTCTTTTAATAATAGATACAAATAAATTACTAGTATAAAAAAGTATAAATCCTGTTTGTATACAAACACTAATACTACATAAGTAACTATGTATTTTCAAACTTGGCGTGGAAGAGCACTTAAACAGCTAACTCGAATCATGCTGGTACTAAAACAATCAATTATTAACATGAAAAATAAATATACGAAACAATTCTTTCTTTCCGGGCAAGACCTATTAGAGATATATCTACTATAAGTTATATGAAATAAATATACAAAACAATTGTGTCGGAAAAGTGTTATCAGTTCTGTACACTTGCCTTCTCCCCTGCTTCTCCCTAAAATAATTTGATAGTATTCAAATAAGTATACAAAATAGGAATACTCAAATGGTGAAAATCGTTATTGGTATTCGCAAAGAGTAAAATAAAATAAATAGGGTTTGATTTAATTCACTGAATTCTGTATGCCCGCAGGGAAAATAAAAAATTTAAGAAAGTTGATGCGTGGTTGTCTGAAGTATCCAAACATTCCCCTAAATCTCTCGTTATCGGCAAGGCGGGGACGAAACTGACTTCTAGATATGAAATCATAATTGAGATTTTAAACGATCATAACAATGGATAGTTAATGCTTCGCAGTTGTAGTAAGTGCTAAAGAATATCAAATGATCTTAATATCTAATTAACTCGAAATAATAATGAGGCTACTAAGCTGGAAAGACATGATTCGGATTCATACTTCTTATCAATAACTGGGTTCATTTAAAGGTTTTTTGCTATAAGCACGTTTACAATAGCTCTATTCGTCTACCAGTGTGTCTCAGGGAGTATCAGTCATGGGAAACTTAACATTAGAAAATTATATAAGGATCAACTATTGCTGTGTGCGTACTGTTACAATGCACTGATAATGTTATTATGCGTTGATCTGTCAGTCAGTGGTGACATAATGGATCAACATCGCCTACGACCATTAGCTTTTTCAAATTTCTTGTTTGGTGCAATTTATAGTGCACAGCCTTCGTTGATCTCTATATAATGTCAATTAAGTCTGAGAGTTGAGCTGTATATCGATGTGTAAATAAACAATATTACTCAAAACCTTCAAATAAGATGAAAACATCAAAGACAAAAATTGGTGCATTAGACGAGTTAGTTACCATTAGTGGTTTGATATGGAATATGATTTTCTACAGGTGCAAAAGTTATTATCAGTAAGAAATGTAATATACGGATCAGTTTGTTTCGTTGTAAAATCTATAGTTTCTTTAGAAGCTACTTATCATAAAGTGCGAAAAGAGCCGATGACAAATACTGCCACAGTAAGAATGCATCGAATAAAGGGCAAATATATGAAAATGGGATGGCTTTTTTACGTAAAGTATAGAGCTAGAAATGGGATCCACGCATCAGCCCGAAGATAAAACATACGAAATTCACAGAAATTGGTTCGCTGCCAAAGCAATATATTTTTTACATCCAAAATGCATGTCTCGAGTAAATTGCAAATAGAAAATACAAAGCGGATGACATGTTATTGTGTTTGCTAAAGCTTTAAAAGATAATTTAATTGTCAAATTGAAGCTTCTGATTTAAGCAAAACGTTGTAAAATTGCGTTCACCTTTATTCGCTTCAATCCCTATCCTATTTGGAAAATCGTTTAAAACATAAATGTTCATCGATGTTCTAAAATAGATAGCGAAAATTTACTGTAAGCAAGTAAAGTGATTGGGCGTCCTTCCGGCTTCATGATGCGTCACGTCGTTTGTTCCGCCGATCCGGGCCGATTGCTTTGTCGACGGACGGGAAGCTTTTATTCTAGACTTAGTTGATCTCGGGCCAGTTTAATTTATGTATGGTTAAAATAATACTTGCTCAATGAGGCGTAGAGAGGAGAATCGCTTCAAACTTGCCACTGTATTCCATAAAACAAAAGGTCTTTTATCATAGAGCATAATGCAGTAAAGAGGACGTATTTTGATAGAAACGGCTGCGGATGGGGTAATATTTCCTCATTGTTTGTATAAGAATATATATATATGAAAGTACGGTGCGATCATGATCCGGAGACACGTGGATTTTAAAGGAGCCTGCGCGAGCGTGGCGCACCGGAGGCAGTTCAGATCCTTCGTGCCGTCCGGAGCGAAAGCTCGTGCGGGTGATGCGCTCGGTCACTTAGTGCCATGCCGTCTGCGCTACTGGTGTTGGCGTTGGCGCTCGTCTGGACGACGGCGAATGTATACGGTAAGTGTGGTAAATCGTATCAGGTGTTCGGTCTATTACTACAGCATTGTATATTGCCGGTGTACTACGTTCCCTTAATTAAACCCTAATTTGCGAGAAATTCCAACCGAGGCGAACGTGATGATCGTAACAAAGCTTCCGTTTCCATAACCGAAATGCATGAACTCGGGACTCAATTACAGCAATTACCGTTACTAAATCACGTCATCTGGGAACAGATTAGTCGTTGGCTAGACCGCAGCGCTGGTTTATGTCAGGACTGCACTTACTTGGAAACTTGGGCAGTCTTGGAACTTAGTGCGACCACGGAGAGACATAATTCACAGAGGCGCTCGGTGGAACCGTGCCTAGCGTTGCACTAAACGAGTCCGCACTGAACCGAGTCGTGTAGTATTTCTCGCGGGCTTTCGCTATTGCACCCCCTGCCTGCACTGTGCATTACAATATGCTCAAAAAAGGCAAACGAAGACGTGCTCGAAAAGTTTTAGTTAGTTATTGTCTTTATTAAGTTAACTTGGCTAATTTCTGAAAAGAGAAAACTCAACAAAGACTTCTTTCATTTTCACGTACTTTTAACGGCCGTTCAGTAAACACCTCCTCTAACATTTTCTCGAAGCAGCGAACGGTCTATCCTTTGACAGTTTATTTGTAATGAATGTTGCGACGTGCTGGACATCGGAAGATTCGCATTAGCCAATGCTGTGGGTACCCTCAGGACAACCCTAAAAGTTATGGCAATTGCCGGATATAGATTGAGTTCCGCGGCTTTTTGGGGCGTCTTTTAGCTTGGCGCCTGAGGGTAGTGTTTGTTCCCAGCTTTGGCTGCCCTCCAGTTGATGAAATGTTGGCTGCGTAACGAACCGTCGTTGCGGCATTGCAGTAGTACTGATCCATTAACAATGTGAATGCGCCTACCACAAAGCCAAATATATATATCTAAGCAGAAGTTCTAGTTTTACGGCCCTTTCAGAAATACCCTGTAGCGCAGTTCTAGTTTTACAGTGGGTAAATGTAAAATATATCATTAAAGTTTGTTTTATACGGGATTGCGTTCCTGCGACAATTGTACCGAAGGAGTTACCGAAATGAAATCGAGCAACCCCGGCATTTCTATTGCACCGCTTGGGAGGTTACTTTACATAGATATTGTTTCAGCGGTGTATTTACGGCGCAGTTTGGTAAATAGATCTCATTATCATTCGCCTGATGGGACTCTGTTGTTATTCAGGGCTTAAAGTGATCTCCGATTTCCCTTCGTGTCTGCGATTTGTTTTGATTACGAGTAGGTGTGAAGTGTGTTGTATTATGATGGGTATCGTCTACATTACGGGCTCATTAATATTCGCGGCGAGCGTAACCTATCATGTCGTCTCACCTCCGCTCCTTGATTGATGAGCTCAGGCGGCGACCAATCTTCGCGCAAAATGTAAACGAACACAAATTGGTCCAAGGTCTCTATTATGAGCCAGATTGCTAGATTTACTTGGTTTTAAAGAATCGACAGGAAATGTGATCGATGGTAGATGGGTTTTAAAAGAGCGCTGTTTAATGGCAAATTCGCCGTACATACAAAACAGAGGGGTGCCTAATTGTACAATAGGCGCAGATTGCAACCGTTAATATTGCTATGTCAGCCGAATGCGGAAAACTACGAAACACCGGGAAAGTTTGGATTGGCGCTGCAGTAATGCCCTTAGTCGGCTGTAATCTCGCGCACGTAATGAGCTGCCCAGTGGCGTGGAAAATGAACTGGCGAGTGGACCCCTCTATCATTATTCGTCGTTCAATGCACCTGCTTTTACTACCTTCGCCTATTCATCTCTTTAAAGTGTTTTATTTATCTTACTAACTTATTAGTTAAAATTATCCCGAACGGAGAGAAAGTTTCTCGAATGCGAGAGTATAATTTCGTTACCACCACAGGCCTCGGCAACCCGACAAATATTTTCCAAGGGCCTTCTTGTATAATTTCATATTCTTTGAAAACGATTGCGACTCGCCCGTCTTACATTTTCTTTCCTTTCTAGTTTAAAAATATTTCCTGTCGGGTTAAATCTAGCGTAACAATATTAATTTTTTTCATTAGACCATTATTATAGTGCCAGTAAGTAAACGGCTACGAGATTAGGTTTCACACATAATGTTTGTGGAAATCTGTGAGCTATAAATAATATTATTACCCAGAGTGGAACATAATTAATAGTAGAGGAGGCAATAAGGCATCCCTTCTAATTTGGAGCGCGACTACAACTTTGGAGATATGTGCGTTATCGACCGCCCCCAGTAGTTCTATTAATCTCATTACAACTTAGAACTGCAAGATAATTGCAAATTTAAATTAATGATTTGTATGCAATTTTGATGTTAGTAGGTACGCCAAGCTGCTTTAAAACAACAGACTTCGTTTCCTTCGTTTCGTTTTGTTTGGTTTTTCTTTAAATTCAGTTCGATTTCCCACGCTGGACGTATTGGCAAGATATTGTCAGCAAGTGTTCTATACTGCCCTTATCAACGCTATCAGCACCCTTCATTGCCTCGTGGCTCGCGTCTCGAAAACTACTGAGATCGGAACAAAATTCTTGTTATAAAAACCTCCACCCCCAACAGACGGAGCCTTAGATATTGCGCTGCTGTGACCCGTTATCAGCAACGCAGCAATTTGAAACCACGCCAAATGTTTCTCAAGCTTTGCGATTCAAAGCCCGAGCTCTAACTGATTGGAAATAAGCAGATGAATTTAATTATAATGCAATTTTTGTATTACAGGAAAACGAGTGCGAAATACAGAGTCAAACGGAATATCCGTTCTTGGGGATTTTAATCACGGTAAGCAGTTTTAATAACAATAACTATTTGGAGTAGCCATACCTATGTCGCACGTATATGACTTCTGAAGAAACTGCTATTGCTTTCATATAAAGGTTTTATATGGATAATAAAAAGGGAAACGAGATTAAGGTTCGAAGGTTGCGAACTGGAATGGGCTAATGCAGGCAGCACATTGAATACACAATGTTGACCCTCCTTTGGCCTGCTCAGATAAACTACAGTGTGGACAAATGCTGACGTTGATTGAACATTGGCTGATAAAGTTGTTAGTTCCAACTTCATTTCCAATTTAAAATGGTTTCATTTTAAAGTAACCATAAATAAATTTTGGTGGTCAGCCGACGTTTGTAATAAATGGGCACATTAAAGCAAACGTCTTAGCAGCTCACTTGACCTCCATTTTTAAAAATTGTAAAATAGTCAAATATTTCTCGACTTATTTTATGTTTGGAGTGTATTATTATAGTAGTCATTATTCAACAAACTTTTGCGATATTCCGGGAACTTCTATGCCAAGTTCCGAGTTGCTGGGCAGACCCTTATCATTCTATTAGTGCGTAAACCAAGAGTTGCGGACGGAAACTTATTTTTATCTTTCTGCACAATCAGCATATTGGAATTCATCGTAATTCATTTTTACCTGAATTATTCCTATCGCAGATTTAAAATTCAGGCATAAAATCTCAACTAATAATAAATTCCAGTTCCGCTTTTAACCTTGTTTTAAACTTGCGGGCTGTCCAATTCCATCTTCAGGTGGTTTTAACAACAACACGATCACAATTTGTATGAATATTTCATTTATAAAGACTTTAAGCGCTTGATAAATTTTATTTGCAATAACGTGTTCCTAATAAAATTGAGTTTTGATTTATTAAAGGAGAAATTTGCATGATTTATTTGCATGGAAAAAATATCAATGTAGGTACGATGTACAAGACGAATACTCTGTTTATACAAACGTTATTTAAGCGACACGATTTGTTTAATATTATTTATTTATTTATTTATTTATTCTTACATGCTACATTACTCTTATTTTCAACTAATTCCTTAAATTTATATAAAGATGTTTTCCATTCATGCCATTATAGGAATTAGTTTACATAGGCTGCGACTTTAGTTCAGGGATTGATAACTTATGCAGTTTAGAAAAATTCAAGACAAATTTTTATCAATTAAAAATAATTGGTCATAGGATACCTACACAAAAGCTTCAACTTAATGTAGTAACGATTACAAAAATAAAAACTGAAAATATTATAAACTACCCGGAAATTATTAATTATTACAGAGTATCTACTCTTTTTTCTAAATAGATAATAGAAAAATGAATTTTAACATTTATCCTTTGTGGTGAAATGAAGAGACCTCTTTCAACCAATTTTCTTATCCACTTCTTGCTACGACTGCTTATCCGATATTTTGTAAACTTAATGCATTAATTTGAAACGAACTCAAGCAATACCACGGCATAATTCATCAATTTCATATTTAATGGACGCATTAGAAATAGGTATTATAAATTAAGGGGTTGTTTTCAAACGAAGCAGCATCACTTTAAAATGTACACTAGAATTAGAATACCAGATGGGGTTTATTAAAGAGTCAAAAGCTACATCCATAAAGTTTTTATTTTGCCATAGTTAATTTTATTGAATAATTATTATATATTGTTTTTGATTTGACACATTTATTATTGCCGTGTTTGTGTGCTCGTCAAATGTATTACATTGTCTAATAAATCCACTTGATCGTTAATGCCATATTAGTACAATATTATTATTACCGTAGAAGAAAACTCTGTTTCTGTTTATCCAATACGAATCGCATGAAACAAAAAAAAAGCTAGAAAAAGGCAATGTAGAAACTTAATTATTAAATAATGTCACAAACGTCAGTGTTTTAATTTGCCAAAATAAAAAGAATTTGAGATGAATTCCAAAAGGTTAGTTTAAACATGTTGGAATATTTAAACAGTGAATCCATTAACAAAGCCTCAAAAACGTTAAGATTTCTAGCTACGACTACATTATATCGGTTAGAAAAGTTAGGGCATTGATTTTAAACCTTTCATTTGCCATCTCATCTCTATTGAAGTAATAATACACATACAGTTAGTAACTAAAATTATTGATAGACAACAATTATTGTTCTTTTTCCTGCGGTAATAATTATTATACTGAAGATATTCATTAAAGAAAGTTGTGTAATTTATTATTATTGTGTTAAGAATTTGTCGTGATAATATGTAGGATTGAATATCCACGTGTTTGCTTTATGCTAATACCCGTCTACACACCTAGTATTCTAAGTTAAAGATGTTGGTTTAATATATTTCTCTACGCCAGATTAATTCATGATTGAAAAGTAATTCATTAAAATATCTCTTTTTTGCTAGTTACATAAGGGAGAGGATCGACACCAGAGCTAATTATATTATTACAAAAAAGGTTTTGTTAAAAAATCTAGGCGTTGTTGGTAAAGCTAAGGAAGCTTAATAACAAAAAGAACGAGCTTTTAATAAAAAACGAAAAGGAGCTACTAGGAAAAGAACATGTTTTTAGACAGAATTAGAATGTTTGTGACGAATTTAAATTATAAAAATATTGTTTTAGAAATAAAATTGAATCCTGTTTTTGAGAAATGGAATTAAGTGGGGTATATCTTCATCCAATTATACATGAAGCACTCTGAATACCCTGAAATAGCATATCGTTGCGTGCAGTTAATAATAAAAATATCCGATAGGTACCTGCTAAAAGGTAGGTAACATATAAGTACAGCTATCATTGTAGCAGTTTGTACAAATAGTGTTTCAACCACCTATATTTATGAAATACCCTAAAATCTAGATACTGGGAACTGTTATCAAATTTATTATACTCAATAATAATAATTTATACGTGTAATGATGTGGTGAAGCTTATTTCAGTGATCATAACTATAAACTGCAAGTTAAAATAATTCCTTTCTTCCGCTAAAAGAAAGCATTAAATGATTTTTGCAGGATACATTACGTATACGTCCCTTATTTGTATTAGCTATGCACACTTGGCCACAATGTTTGTATTCTCATGGTTTTTTCCATATGGAATATCCGATATTTTTCTAAGCTTAGACTACTGCAATAAATCAACGTCTTTAGATGTCAAGAAGCACAGAAATTCAGACAATTAGCAGATTGTTTAATCAAAAACTGAATTTTGTATATTATGTTTGGTAGATAAGCTACCTAAGTAAAGTTTAATCTTTCTGGGTTCAATACTATTATTTGGTATTTTAGAATGCTAGTTTTCAACGAATTTCAATTTAAAATATTTTCTATTGTTTAACGTGGTGCCTATGTATTCATAATCGTCAGCATGTTGTTATCACAATTAAAACTAGTTTGTTGAGGATTCTGATAAGGTAATTTAGCATATTCTCTTTTACAACATACTATCCAAAAATTTACTAAAATCGTGTAAATTTAATTTTTCTTTAAACGTGAAGTAGGTAATTAGAATTGAAGTAAAATTAAAGGTGTCGTGTTGTTGATTACCGCATACTGCCTCAAAAACATTGTTAGTTAATTGACAAACATTTTAAGATTATAGACAACACTGGGGAGGGGGGACCAGTGCCATTTACGGGTAAAAATTATTTAGAATTATCTCGACACTGATGGAGTCATTTATTACCGCTGTTTATTACTGTTTTCTTTAAATATACTCAGTAGTATATATGTTAATATAATATTATATCCTAATTCCTTCAAAGGTTTACATTTACCATGTAAAATAAGTTGTTTGTTATTGAGAGCAACACGATTAAAATGAAAACTTCATTTCATTGTAGATTAAAAAGCAAATACAATGACACTTGCAATGTTAGCAAAGTTTTGTTCTGCGTTGTAGCCCTAAAGCGATTCTCATATAGAGTTGTGAACTTTCGCCCTCCAACAAATTTGGGAGAATTCAAAGTGGCTTGTAAAAGTTTTGGTTTGTGCTACCATCCTTAAGGTTAAAAAACAATTTCCGTATAAAAGTTATTGGCCTTTATCTATCAAACTGGAAAAAGTAAAAGTGACAGTAATAATACAGTTGGGGACGGTTGTGGATCTTCGGACCTGTTTTGTTGACCTGCAAAGATACTCTTTACATAAATATTCTTATCCTCATTCTAATACGGTCAACTACTCAATACACAAATATTTATCAACATAGCCGTTCAATTATTTAGGATAAACAGTTTTTAATGTCTAACTTCATCAAATATCTATTTTGCTGCCATATGATTTAATCGGTTTTGGTATACAGTAGTTCTTTACGTACCATTTAAGAAAATTGGGAAAGTAGCAATATCGACAAACAACGTCATTTATTTATACTTGGTGAAATAATTAAAGGATGTTATTTGGCAGAAATATGTTCCTGATGAACTACCTATTTTATATTCATTCTTAAATATACCAACAGGTATGTTTTATTATAAGACCATCATGGTGGTTGGTGGTAAAATTTTAGATCCATTCCAATAAATCCATATAGGGTGTTATACAGGGTGTTCTGTAATGTAATGGCAATTTTTTAATAGGTGATTCTGGAGCATAAAGTAAATCATATAGCCTGTTGCTTTTTTGTTAAACGTCGTTAAAGAACTATAGGACTCAAAGTTGACCAACGAGAGAATTTCCAGAAATTTAATTTAAAATCATGTATCAAGTTGTACGCTTTTTTCAAAGGCAATACTGAAAAAAAGTGGTGGTGCCCACCTCCCCTGACTTTCCCATACTAAAAATAAACATTTTGTTTTTGGTATTCAACAGTACAGTTCGCGAGGAAACCCTGGAAATCACTTGAATCCGTAGCGTAGAAAAATGAGACTATATACGGGTTCCATATGTATCAGAAATCCCACTTGAAATAATTACAGCTGGCGACTACCTTATACTATGTGATAGACAATTAAATTTTGCATTCAATTATATAATAATATATAGGGTGTTTCATTTAACTAGAAACTCCTCTTCAACGAAGATATTTAACAAAAACGTAACAGGCTAATATGAGTTTATGCCCCAGAATCACCCATGATTCAATAACCAATAACAAATAGTTATTTTTGTATTAAGGTTAAAAAGTTAATAGGTAGTTATTTTTTTTTGGTAGAGGTGCAAACAACATTTTGTAGACAAATATCACAAATTTTATAAATAAATTTAATTCTTTTAGATATGACGCCTGTCTACTTTTTCGGCCACATTCACTTGACGCCCGTATTTACTTCACGGCCGGTTTTACTTTACGGCAGCATTTTCGTGACATAAACGCTTGAAGGAAATGCGGGCGTCAAGTACTGATTCATAGATGCCGACTACAAAGTGACACTTATTAATATATACAAAATAGCTGTTACATCTACAGGTTATATCAGTGGCATGTAGCTAAGGAGTTTGTCCCGAACGAAAACTATCCGTGTATAATTCCATTTTTCTTTTAAAAACAGCAAAACCTGACGACAACTACCGCCGCGCCGCGGCCGCGCCGTGTCAACACTTTTTTATATAATCAGTGCGCTCCCAGCCTTATAAAATATTTATAGTTATACTGCTAAAGGAGCACGCGCACTTGTTCGGTTCGGAACCGTCCGATTTGCAAACATCAAAATACATGGAAATGAATGGTAGCCCGCGCATTACGTCGGTTCGGTTTCGTCCTGTTCGGTTCAGTCCAAGTATACTACAGATGTCAAAAAATTTCGAAAGTCAGATCAGTCTATAGGTAAGAACGGGGCGAAAAGGGTGGTGCCGTACCGAATCAACGTAATGCCAGTAATTTCCGCGGCATTTGTAAGCTTGGTGGAGCTTTATTTGATTTTTGCCGATCGGACGGTTCCGAACCGAACGGAACGAAACCCAACAAGTGCGCGCGGACCTTAAGTCAAATCAATTATGATCATAGTGCCTTCCATGCCCTACTCATCCGCAAAGCTATTTGTGTTATTTGAGCGTTTACATCACCGAAGCAAGAAAAATGCTATTTAATTTCGGCTCGCTAAATCTTTAAGTAAATGTAAGTTATATATAGGTACTCAATGGTTATAAGTATTTATTAAGAGAACATTAACCTGTTGTCTATTGCTTGGAAAATGGACAACAGCGAAAAAACAAATAAAAAACTACTACTACTACTACTACAATTATATGTACAGGTACTATGCTGGAATACTACATAAAAAGACAAACAGACCAATAAATAAACTATTCAAACTGTAAGGCACTGCTTTCAATAAATAATTGATAACGATTCAAATAGTTATTTTTTTCTATAGCAGATGTTAAAGTATGCTTTGTTCGACTAAAAATAGTTGATCAAGTATTACTTTAACCGCAAGGGTAGATAAAGTAACACTTTAACCGCAAGGATAAATAAAGTAGTTTAATTTTCTGGAAACTCCATGGAAACCGAATGGAAACCTTTGCTACTGAGATTTTCGGGTTTAATATAATCCAATTTTAAATTGGTTTTTTTACAAATTTTTCTTATTTTTTTAACATCTGCTACCTATAGAAAAAAATAGAATTTTATACACGACGATAACGACGATAAAAAATAACTATTTTATACAAGACGATAAAATTATATTTTATCGACAAGCGGAAAGTGTTAATTCACGAGCGATGAAATCGCGAGTGAATTAATTTTCGCGAGTCGATAATTAAATTTTATGGTCGTGTATAAAATTCTATTTTTTTCTATAACAGATGTTAAAAAAATAAGAAAAATTTGTAAAAAAAACAATTAAAATTAGATTACATTAAACCCGAAAATCTCAGTAGCAAAGGTTTCCATTCGGTTTCCATGGAGTTTCCAGAAAATTAAACTACTTTATCTATCCTTGCGGTTAAAGTGTTACTTTATCTACCCTTGCGGTTAAAGTAATACTTGACCAACTATTTTTAGTCGAACAAAGCACACTTTAACATCTGCTATAGAAAAAACGTTATTTATTTACTGGTCGCAGTATTACATCATTGGATAGATAGTCATATACAATATAACAAGTGCAAGGCATATTACCGAAAATTTTTTCGCGCTGTCGCACAAGTGTTTGTTTCCATGAAAACTTTTCAAGGGGAAACAAACACGCGTGCGACAGCAAAGGAAAAATTTTAAGTAATATGCCTTGCTCGAGGTGTATTTGTTCAGACTATCGCATGAACCAAATAAATTTAATTATATTGATTGAACGTTTCATTATAATTTATAATTTATTTGTTGTATAACTGTCATTAATTGAATTGTGTTTCATCTAGTCGCCATCGCGGGTGATTACCGAATATCAGCACTAGTGCAATATTCGCTTTGTCAAAATTTTCAAGTAATTGTGATTTGATAGGCTGTGACGAGACAAATGCGTAACTTTCATTGGTCGACGTCTGTCACGTGACAGGTGAATGCGATAGTCAACTGAATCTGTTTAGTGCGTCTTTTAAACATTTCCATAAGACAAGACTATGTCCAGGGGAACTATAGTATACTGATAATGAGGTGGTCACTCTGTTAGCAGACAGTACAGTTGTAGGCTCTGATAGTACCAATTGAGTTTAAAGGGAAAGTGTCTAGAAAGGTTGCATTATCGTGGTTAGTTCATGAAGATAGATTACTAGTAACCAAATAATTTTGTCCTAAATTTTTATATGGTTTGTTATGGATCAACGATGTTCCCAGGGGAAACACAAGTCTAAATGGTATCAGTGTGTATTCGTGGCCTACTACAACAAACTATAATACAGTATATTATGGCACTTTTTGGAATAAAGTTTAAAATTGATTGTAATATTGTGCAGTGTAGTTATTCTAGTCCTGTTGGACTCAGCCGTAGTTTATTCCTTTTTTATATAATCCTTACATGCCATAGGAGAGGTGCTCCTTAAAATCGTCTGAAGTTTTCCATTCACCATCTCATAACATATATTTCTTTACTTTTCTAGATTTTCCACGGGTCCCGCTCATTAGTATTACTTTTACACAGTAGTTTGTGCGTAAATAATGTTGCTTTAGCTAGTTTTTCCGAAAATATGCTACCTTAGTCAGTATTATGCTATTTCGTTCTAAATAATATGTTGATTTTCTCCATGGTGTGTTTACAATTAAGATATAAGTAGTACTCTGGAGATAAAAATGTAATAACAAATTAGAAGATGATAAATTGTTAAGCAAAATTACTAAGTATTGTTTGTTCTAAGTAACTCTGTTTTGTTTATGTGGTTAACTTAATACATCGATTGCGTGTGCAACATCATTGCGTGAAAAGGTACGAAGTAATTTGCTTCTGCTGAAATAGTTTAAATTGCGTTTACAGAAAAATGTTTTGGTTTTTTAAAATATACGAAGTTGGAATATACACAATTTGATATTTAGAATTGAATAAAAAAATATATCTACACCTTGATATATATTTTTTATTTCCATCTTACATTCTAGGCTTGTAACTGATTCACTAAACACTAAAGAAAAAAATTCCTAGTTCTGGTAATTAAATAATTAGTTAATTCATTTGTGCACGAGATAATATCTAAAAACACGATCACCTGCGAACATGTATTTTTTAAATATTGCAAATTACTTTTAACGATAAATGTGTCATAAAAGCTTAATGTTTCATTCTTTGTCATGTTGCGCGTTATTTTAACTTGCCTGTGTTCTCGTGTTCTAACTAATTATTATAATAGCCTATTTAGCGGTTAAATTGGTTGTTGTATACAGACTCATATTTCATTTAAGGTGTGCAATCAGATATAATAACAATTTTGCTGCTTCTGTTCATGTAATATTTTTTACTAATATTGTGCAAACAATTTTGTTCAGAGTAAATATAGGGCTTATTTACTTTCTTGGTAAAATACAAATTCAATAACAGAAAAGTGTTGGTATTTGTAGCTTGCAGTTTAGGTTTTATTATCAGTACGAAATAATCTTTGAGTGGAAGAATTTTATGGAATCAGTCTTTTGTAAACATATTTTACAATATACACCCGACACAAAATAATTTGGTTAAGGATATAAGGTTGCTATTTGCTTGCAAATAATCTGTAAAGTTTTAAAGCTGTATGAACACAATTGTTTAAAATTAAAGTCAATTGTTAAGCTAATATTATCGGTGTAAATATGCCGATTTTGTTATTTTATTTTTAAATTAACTACTCGATGTGTAAAACACAGGTTTCTAAAAACATTACACGAAATCAATTCTATTAAACCCTTTCATATAGGCTAATGGAGTAAAGTGATGAACCGTAGCTGTTTCACTTTAGTTTGAAATCCGAATACAAATTAATGTAGATCTGAATTTCTGAATCAAATTTCAGTATTATGCTAAGTATTATTTTTGAATGAAGGTATATCAATATCGTTACAGTAATTAAAAAATAACATGTTAATATACAGTCCACCTTTGTTTTACAACAATTTATTTAACAGGCGAGTTTTTCAAATGTAAAGACTTCAGTTAGATTAGCAAGACGTTCTTTCAAATACATTTAAACACAGGGTAGTACCTATAATAATTTTCGGATAAACCAAGTTCATTTCACCTAAGCCCTATAGGTAACTGCTCTTATCACTCATAGCTTTTAGTCTAGTTTCGATGATAGACATACATATACGAAGAGACGTCTCATGCTAGGGTTCATTGTTCGTCATGTCTGCTATGAATTCCAAAATCGTAGTTAAAGATAACATTGTGTACTGTAAGGTACGCTTAATTTATATTTCTGTTTACCAAAGCTAAGAGCTAATTTGTGTTTATCCCCTTCATTTAAAATTATGCATAGATAAGTCTGTTTCATGTAAACATTTGAATATCTTGAATTTACTTTGGCTTACTGTTTATATTTCTATTTGCAATTTACATAAATGAACGATTTATACCTTCTAATTAAATATAATTTAGTTATTAAAAAAAGGGGTGAATTGTGTGCAGTTATGAGAAAGCAATTATTGTAGTATTAAAAATATTTTTATGGATTGGAAAAGATAAAACAGAATTTCTAATGTACTAGTACATGGTTATTTACTTTAAATAATTAAAACAAATCGTTAATTGGTACAGATGTTCTCAAAGTTAGGGTTTTCTTGGACATATTAGACAACGTCTCTGAGAAAAGAACTGATCCATTTGGATTTTGTGGTGCTAGTTTATCGAGTTAATTACCCTTATAACAGAGAAAATTTCGATTGCACTGAATAAACATGAAACTAAAAATAAACTGAAAGAAATAAAACTAGATTAAAATCGTAATTAGTCTTTAGAGTCTATTATAGGTTTCTATTAGGTCCTTATGCTAGACTTTAATTCAGAGCGATTAAGAACCAGAGAAGGTTAAGGTGTTTAGCGGTTGTCAGCATCGGATTGGGGAATTGAGTGGAGGGTTACAGTATAGATTTTACTGCTGCAGTTTTGATAGTCATGGAGAGTTAAATTTCAAGTCTGTCTCGAATATAGTGAAATTGAGAACTTAGATTCTGTAGAGACTAACAGAGTAGTACGAAAGTATTTACTTCCGGAACAATTTTGTAGTGAAAATTCTTCTAAATGACCTCTTTACTAAATCTATCGAGGTCTTTGCCCAATCGAAGCTTTTAAGCCGAATACTGCAATCGATATAATTTATAAAAATAGTTTTCTGTTATCAAAAATATATGTGATACGCCCCATTGACTAATTTATAAGTTTTCGTTTTCCACCCCTTTATCAGTACAACTAGGAGTGTCATCCTTTACTTTTGTATCCAAGTATATCGAACCTGTAAACTTGAAACATAAAATTATGCTTCTAATGACATGTAATTTCTTAATAAAATATTAATGTCTAACTCGAACTTGACCAGATACCTTCCACTATTGATTCTAATAAGAAAACCTTGTAAGTGTATGTTTAAGGGGTAGGCTACGTGAGAAGTAGAGAACTAAATACACTTTACCCATTGCTGCATATCTATGTAGACTAGCAGCAATCCCACTTTTCGTGACAATTGCTAGATTGACAAAAGTGTAATTACTATCACAACTAATATGCTTCCGTTCAAAATCAAGCTTTACTTATTACTTAACTAAATATCTGTGATGTTATCACATTTGATTCGAATGTATTCATTTGACGATTACTGACGATTGCTGATAGTGTTGTATTAATAGGTTGATGGTGCTAATAACGTGATCAATGCGGAACTTACATAGATTCCTGGTATGTTGCAAAACTCCTGTTCGGTTTATATGTTGTACTTACAATGGTCGAGGTCTCGGTATGCTGTTCTCTGAAACCTCATCGCGTTATGCCCCTTTCATTGCAAGAGGTTATTTCAATATTGCACGCTCTTTTATCAAAACACGATTGCGAACTGTTTAATCCCAAAACGCATAAACATTTGCCTCGCTGTAGATTCGAACTCGCACCCTTTCGATAGACCGATTATGAAGCATTACTTCAGTGACAATATTAACATTTGGGATATGTGTATTTGTACTTATTTAGATGTTTTTGTAGTTTATGTCGTGCAGATCACACACCAAGACAGTGTTATCATCTGCAATCGTTATCTTATTTGGGTGTGTTGCGTAGTATGAAAGTCGTGTAGCGATATATGGGTCGTATAGGAAATGTATGGATGTGTTTCAAATCTCAACTAGTATAGGTATAACGAAAAGACATAATGAACAATAACATTTATTAGTAATGGCAACCTAAATGTGCAAGCCTTGTGTTGCAGGTAGAGTGTTTTCTTATGTGTACTACCCCTCACTGAGAATAGCAATTGGGGCGGGCTGTAAGTTTTTTTCATTGCAATAAATTTTCAACAACTCTACTAGACTGGAATAAGAAATGAACTTAAATATTTATCGTTAAATCGTCTTTAATAGACGAGTTAAAAAAATAATTCCTTTGCAACCTCCAACAACATCCATGGGTATACCAATAAGTGCCTCCCCAATTTGCAAAAGGACATCCGGAGAATAAGATTTTATACCTAGTTTTTAGATACCGTAATGTTTAGAAGCTCCTCACCTATACTATTTCATTGTTCCATTTTATGTTCTGATATTTGGGGTTCTTTAATTCCAAGAAATCGAATTACAACAAGCGCTCGTTACGAGGTAACATGACTCCTCCACTCCAACGCAACGGAGCGACGATTCGCAACCTGCCTCCAGTAGAGCGTGTTGGGAACGTTGACATTATTATTGTTTGGATTAAAACTTTACACGATACAGGTTCGTTTTAAACATTATTTTGCAAGATAATATGGCAAAGCCGAAGTTAAATTTTTTCGACTACGTTTGCTTTCCCATATATTCCAAAAATATCAATATGATTTGTTTCTATCAGAATCAGATACTATCCAACTCTCCTAGTACACATTGAACTCCAATAACCTAATTAATCCAATAACCGAGGTGGACAAAATTGATTTGGTAAGATCAGACGATGGCGAGTAAAAACAACACATTTTTCAACGTTCGCAGTAGTTCTTGCGACAGGCAAATGTTTAAATAGCTTTGAACGCACTCGCGTAATTTCTCATCACAAAACCAAGTCACTTGTCCAATATTTGTCGCAAGTAACTCACCAGTCTATTCGCACCTTAAGGTCCAAACACAATTGAGTGATATCATTAGTAATGACCGTAATTTATTTTTGATTTTATTATTTTTGTAATGCCATATTTAAAAGCCCCAGACTACAAAATATAATTTATTAATTAAATAATAATAATTTTTATGACGCATAATGAAATATGATTTCCTATACAGTCTGCTCAGGGAGGAATCAATAAGACACCGCAATACTTCGTGAGCAGATGAAAATTTTAAAATTTCGAAAGTATTTTTATAGATCCCCTCATCAACGTTGGGAGGCGCTATTTTAATTATTCCAAATTTTAAAAGTTTACTCGTTTGTTTTCATGGCATGCTAAATTTGTGTTGAATTTTTGAGTTTTATTTATTTTCAGAGATAGTCAAATTTTACGTTTTGTTGGGTGACCGTGACCCAAGACCGTGACCTACCTTCGACTTTAGAGTTAGTTAATAAACTCTGCCAAGTATACTCATATATTTGATTTCTATTCTATCGTAAGTTTTGTTGCATTGTGGTGATACATTTTCTTGTCACATCACATAATCCACAATTCAATCTTTTCATTTGCTTTCTTTCTGGTTGGTACTATGTATCTTCCAAGATCAATTATTTCGAAATTATTTCTGGTTGTTGTGCCGTTCAGAGTTTAATGCTTTCAAAGTGTGTGAGTTTTTTTTTTCACTGTTTTCTTTATGTTTCCGTTCCATGCAGCAATTCAGAATGTTGGCTACTGTTTAGAAGGAAGTTTTTATAATACGTTTTGTTTTCTCTTATTTTGGCGAGATATGTTTTATACATCATAAATTTTGTTGTGTGTGGAGAAATATTTTATAAACATATTTTTACATTTTTGGCTATATAATCTTTTGTTTTTCTTTTCCAATATTTTAATTTCTTTAAAAGATTACATACGATGTAATGAGTAATGAGAAAGTGCCGAAGATGGAAAAATAGAAGAAAAATGGCAGGGAAAATCAGTAAAATGGTTAGGTGATGGTAGAATGGCTACACTTGTACCAAAAATATAATATAAATAAATCACGATAGATTAGATTCGTAAAACGAATAGGTATTATCATAAATTCGTTAAATCCACGGTTAAAGTAAAAATTCTTTCAGAAGCAACTCTGTTTCAGTTAAAATAACTTTTATTATTTAATAAATGAAACAATCGCAATATTTCTATGTTATAACTTGTAGTAGAGCATAATTCATTTTGCAGTTTGAGTGGCATTTTATAAATTATTTATGCTAGAGAATAGAGATGTCAGATTATTTTATGGAATACGCAGAAAGGTCATAGCTACGTTCAAGGGTATTGGAGTAAGCAAGCAAGGCGAGAGTACTTTTTTCAGAAAATGAAGTTATCCGCTGAACTTTTACTATCGTTTCAGTTCGTATTACTGGCTTAATTTGACATCATAGTGTAATAGGTAATTGTTAAAGATTTAAAGCTCAAATTATAAATAATTCCTTTTTATCGTAAAATTTATCGAAAGGTATTATTGAGTAGTTTTATAATATTAAGTTTTTCTGCAGGGTTACACTTGGAATTTTTTTGTAATAGAATGGTAACGATTACTAGGCTTAAGTGCTATACTGCCATAATTAACAGAATTATTCCATTCTCTATTCCTGGTATTTTTATTTTTGTAATATATTATGTATTCTACGTATTGTTTCTTAATAAATTACATTCTGTGCTCAAAAATGAATCAAGTTCTAGTTGTCGGTGCTTCCGCTTAGTTTACATGGTACCACAGCTAACTGTACCTGGCTAATGTGTGAACACCCGATACATGTACTACGAGGGAGTCCAATTATTGCTAGTCCCCTTATCTAACTTATGACGGCAACGGGATGTGAATCTGGGACTGCTTACATTCACACCCACCCACTTAACAATAATTTAGGCCGATGGCCTCTGATGACTTATCTCGCCTATTTGTTGTTTCTGATAAAATTTTGATTATTATTATAGACGAAAACTTTTTACGGCGTTGAACAAGATTCTGTGTGTATGTAACAGGCCCGGACAGAAACGTTTTCAGTGCCCTCGTGTGTCACAGCACCTGGTTTCCAAATCATAGTAACGGTCGTAAGATTCGTAATCCAGCATTGTTCTTTGCTAGGCTCTATAGCGACCAACAAATAAGTACCAGATGCTTCAATGTTGGAATATTAGGTGGATTTCCGGGCAGGCGTTCAGCGCAAACATTTGAAGACTTGGTTGAAATATTGATACGAACTTTCGCAGGGAAAACACGACAACCACACCAGATCAGTGAGTGAGAGATTGCGATAATGTCTATGTCCAATAGTGTATGCATGTGCTGTGCAATCACCTGCATAGCTCCACTATATCTCTACATCTCCAAGGGTCTTCTACCCACCATGTGTATTCTATTATCTGCATAGTATGGTTTAGTTACATGAAATACTATTTTTGTAGTTCGTTCGTGTTACTATTCAAAAAAGGATTTGTTGGATCATAACAGTAGCTAATATTGTGCACTTCATGAACATGCTTGGTACCAGACACCAGTCTGCTTTGAAATTATTTTTTATTAGTATTCTCGTTCCCATATTTTCCTTATCTCGTAAATATTAATACTAGTGATGTAACGGGTACACTTTTTTGTAAAAGCCGGGTACCGGGTACCCGGTCTTTAAAATCGCCAGGTATCCGGGTACCCGGCCGTCGGGTACTGTAATTTTGTCAGATTTAAATGGGATTCCCCGGAAAGTATTTGGTAGTGCTAGAGAATACTCCCTTGAAATATCAGGGGTATCCCCTGGATTATTTTAAGTACTGACCTACTTTATTTTCTTATTTTCATTTTTTTTCATCGATAACTTTTACGGACACGTAATATGTAGTATTTCTAGAACAATATACAGGGTGGTGACTAGAGCAACGCAACATAGGAATTTCAATGGTAAATTCTTAATATTTAATTATTGGCTCCCCTAATTATTTTAGAGGAAAAGTGTGTTGAGGTGTTTTGTAGAGAAAACAATTCTGCATCTGTTCATATTATTATTTATAATTTTCCATTTTCCGGAAGCGTAGAAATAGAAGATATTAAAAATGGTCTTTTTAAACAAATCAGTGATGCCTTGGAATTATCTAAACAATCAACATTCGCATTTACATCTGTCATTACGGTTTGAAGTTTATAACCGATTATTAAAATCTTTATTTTTAAAATGTATTCAACGATACAAAAAGTAGAAATGATAAAGTGCCTTGCTTAGCGTAAAATATGTTCCTATTACCTACTCGTTTTATTGCTTTAAAAAGAAAAAAAATGTAACGAGACAGAAATGTCAGTGCGTTTGTTTGATTTTATAATTCCATGGCATCAGTGATTTTTTTAAAAAGGCCATTTTTAATTTCTTCTATTTCTACGCTTCCGGAAAATGGAAAATTGTAAATAGTAGTATGAAAAGATGCAGAATTTATTTCTCTACAAAAAACCTCAACACACTTTTGCTCTAAAATAATTAGGGGAGCCAATAATTGAACATTAAGAATTTTACTTTGAAATCCCTATGTTGCGTCGCTCAAGTCACCACCCGGTATAATTGAAAAAATCATTTTCATATTAGGTATATGTTTTATAATTTATATTTTATAGCAGATAAATTAAATTGTATACCCGGCCGGGTAATAAGCATTACCCGGCTATACCGGGTATGAGGCAAAATCGGCCGGGTAAGCAGGGTACCGGGTACTGGCCGGGTACCCGTTACATCTAATTAATACTTCTTTATTTCGTGTAGCAGTCGATGTAACAAGTATAATGTCCACATGGTAAAAAGTAGAGATGGATGCAAAATACACCATCTGATTTACTTGTAACACGAATAAATGTTTAATATGTTTTACCATTCAAAGTTATTATGAGACTTCAAAACATTGTCTCGTTGTAACCAACAGAATTATAATATCGACTTTCTAGTGAGGAGGGTTACGTAGTCGTACTCTGCTAGTAAAAAATTGAAAACACCAATTTTATGTAATTTTTAACTTCGATTCCTACTGAGAATTGATAAAACGAACGAAGAAAAGGTACCCAGTTTGGGATGGCTCTGGATTTAACAATTATATTTTGATGCTGAATGATCGTAGCATTGGTAGTAATAACTAACTCATATAATAAATTCTATTAATTTATAATAAGGGTAGTATGTGTGATATTAATAATTACAATTCAAATTTGTTGATCCCCATTCGGGAGCTGTGCCTCCAAAACGAAGCGTTTCTAGACCTCATGTCTAGTCTTTTTTTTGTTGATTTTGTTAGTACCTACTATATGTCTTATAAATTTGACATTGTTTTTAACAACCTGTAATATGTAATAGAATGTTGTGGTTATTAAATGAAACCAAAAGCTTGGTTAATTAAATGCCAGTATCATAAAAGTGACATAAACACCTTTGTCAAACTTTGATTCGGTATTCTGAAAACAAAATTCATCTTACCGTAACTGAAGGAATTGAAATACAATAAATATGTACAACAATAAATCTCCAATTCTTTTGTCATGAAGTCGTATCTAATAAAATTGTAATATTACTTTTGATATCAAATATTTGAAATACACGCAAAAGCGTTCCAATTACTTTAACCAGAAACAAATATTATTGTGATATTCTGTGGTACGTGTTCGCTGGAAATATTTTTAAAATATCTTTCCACAAGGTGGTAGATGAAAGTTGAAAGTGGACTTGAAATTTCGTTTTATTTTATTAGATTTACTGCATTAACAGCTATATAAACAAAAGAATCACACAACACGACAAAGAATGTCGCGCCACAGGAAAACCTTGTCTGGTTAGATAAACAACTTTCAGCTTTCAGGCAAAATTGTATCAAATGGGAATTACTACGTGGTGTACTTCTTGACATAAATAAACATTTGAAAATTATTGCAGAAATTCAATGATGTAAACACTGTTATATAAATTAATTAATAATATAGGGTGTGTTTAAATTGACGATAAATCTATACGTGCCGATATTCTTCGTAAAATTATGAATCCAAGCATTTAATATCATATGAATACCTATATGATAAAAAACTGATGTGTAGATGAATATGAAGCTGACTGATTACCCTAACTAGCGATATGAGGTTGAATGTCTATACAGCTTTAGAAAATTCAACTACACCACGCAATAACAACAATATGTGGTTGAATATCAGAACGTTAAAAGTTCGGAAAATGGCAAAATAAACGATCGTACGTTGAATACCCCAGACGTAGAATAGGGAACACAAAGTGGACGTTACCACCTCCCTGGACTTTTCCATACTTAATATGAATTTTTTTTGTATTTCACAGAGAGACACGCATTTAGTACCTAATAATAATAATACATCTTCAAACTGTATAAAGCTCAGTACACAAGCACCCAAACGCCCATCCACCCAGACATTTTTTAAACTATTTTTTGGGTTCCAAAACACGTATTTCCGGAAAATTTTCAGGATAGAAGGCAAGTCACGCGCCCCCACATCGAAAAATACGTACAGCTACCTTTCTTGTACTTGCTTAATAGAGACTTTTAAAAAACTATTTATCATAAACCTGAATGGTTGCGATGTGGTGTATATTAAACGGCACCTAAAGCAACCATCTTTATAAATAAACTAAAATTAGTTTGAAGTGCACTCTCTTTTATGTACTTTGTTCAAAGGGAATACGTCTGTTCCTATGTTGTTGTCAATGTAATGTTTGTTTTGTTTGCACTGTGCAGGAATACCGAGAAGCTTTAAAATTTGCTATATAAAGGAATCCATGCAACTGGTTTGATTAATCTTCTTTAGCAACATTCACTTCCACAGTGGCCAATGCAACTCATTTAGGTATTCATTGCTATTATTATAATGGAACTTCAAACCACATTTTTAACCTCTAATAATCGATTGTAAATGTAATTAATACAAATTACTACCTTTTATTCCATCAAGTATCATTTTGAATGTCGTATGTTATTAATTCATTATATTTCTTTTCTTTTCTTTCGGCTTTAATAACGTATAAATGTAATCTATGAATCTTCACGCATATTATTGTGCTTCTCCAGACATTGAAATTCAACTTTCCTTTCATCATGGTTTTGCTTTTCGGCTGGTGTCATACGCTATTCATATTAGCATACTGTTTGCAGCTATTGCAGCGTGGTTGTTCAATTCATTTCTTTTTCCAATAGTTTGAAAAATTTCACAATATCAGTTACATTTAATTGTTGTCTTACATCTTCGTTGCGTATCTGATCGAATCTTTATTTTGCGATGCTGCGATGCAGTCTTAAGATATTCATTTAGAAGTTGCTTTGTTTTAGATAGACATTGTATGGGTTTTGACTTCCTATGTTATCATGTGTATTACTTTTCCATTTTACCTCCCTTTCTATTGACATATATGTCTGTTTGCTTATGTGGTATCTTGCAGGCACCGAGACCGTGTTGATCTTTACCTCACATGCTGCATTCTATTGATTTATATTGCGATCACGATTAACTCTTCTTTTCTACTTTTACCTTACATTTTATACAGCGTAGCCCAATGTTTACATTTTTTTATTAGAGTTACTATCCGAGTTACTAGCCCGATAGTGTTTTGACATTTTGTACTATTTTATTCAATAGGAAGTTAAATGGTTTAACGTTTACTTAGGTTTAACTTATTAAGTTGAATCTATTAATCCCTTAAGAATATTACTCTTCGTATAACTATAAGTATTACTTAAATTCTAATTAAAATGTTTACCAAATGCTCTGAATTTAAATCTATAGTTTTAAGATGCCCCTTGCGTGTAGTCCATATCAAAAACATACGTACGGCTTCAGTTTACATAAATTAGCTATTAGTGTAACTCATGTATTTTATTCTAATCAACGCTGTCTAATACTTTAATTAGTATTATAAAGAGACGAAAGTTGTGTTAGTTATGTTTATACAGAACTAGCAGATATTTAAAATGAAAATTTTCGAAATGATATCATTATCACTACCGTAATGAAGAAGAGGAAAAAGATGAAAACAATTTGAGGTATAGGATTACATTTACCGCGTTTATGAGTTATGAAACAGTTTTAATAAAGTAAAAACATTGTCAAAGAGTTTAATTAATTATAGTAATAATGAGGTTGAGAATGAAAGTAATACTTTTCTTGTAATAAATATTAGTAGATTATAGGTCAAGGTAGAGAAGACAACTTATTTCCCTCGCTGCTTTGCAGCTCGGAAAATAATAATGCTCAGTTGGGAAGAATTTTCTTTACCGTGGTTTATAAGTATGTATACTTTTTTTTCACTACTAGGAATGTTATTCGTTTAGACTTTTATAATTTATACCATTTCCACATGATTTTTTAAACATTTTTCGTGAAACTGCTGTTGTCAAACTATAAAACCAAACCAAAAACATCTGGTTTATACAACGTTTATTTTATTATTTATCTAGATAATTTTTTATTATCATTATTTACCTATGTTGAGAAATATAACTTCTCATTAGAGAAAAAGAGTAAGCAATGACGACTTCTCAGGTAGTAGTGATAAAATAGTATTATATTCAACCCAAATAAGAAATAAAATAGCTGCCTGGATTGCAATTTTAATATAAAAACCATAAGAAGAGGTATCAGAGAAGGCAGGAATGAGCTTGAAAGTACTACTACATAAGTTTTGTCTACTACTAAAATTATTTACCTACATATAATTATGTTTGAATCTCTGTTGGATATTAATCAAATTATAATCCAGGGTATAATATAGGTAATATTTTTACTACTTTGCGAAATTTATTTAACAAAAATTCGATTTTTTTTAATGAATTTACTATCTAGGGAGTTTGGATTATTATAGTATATCCAAGTAGAAAATAGTATATTACGCAATAACATACTCGTATGGTTGTTAAGTACTCGCTACGCTCGTTCTCTATATTGGTTTAGTGAAACATTAGTTTTCTAAATTCGTTGAGTACACTATTTTATCGCAATTTATATTGCAAAATTAAAATATTTAATTTTTAATAATTTTTTGACATTAATAATTGGCAGAATGTGTCGGAGTCACAATGCTATGTATAACAATATATATAAATATTGTTGATCTGGCAATCTCCTAATAATAATAATAATAAAAAAAAAGAATTTAAAAATTGAAAATAAAACACTAAGGTATAATCCATTCAGGAAACTCCCGTGACGTTAAAGTTACATTCAGTTGGTTAGTATAAAAATCCCTATTAGGGTGTTGGTAATTTTTATATTTGATATTGGCCCCACTTCAAATTTAAATTTAAATCTTTTGTTTGGTGTTTACTTTGACATTTGAATTATTAAAGAATTTTGTGATCAATTCTATAGATTAATAATTCATAGTAATTAATCATCAAAATATGAATGTAATGGATGAAATGAAGCAAGAAAGGGCAAGACATCTACTTTCAGCTAGAGAAAAAGAAGCTGTATGTAAATATTGTATAGAGCGACAAGAGATTAGTCCTCAATTAAAAAAATATAATATTTTTGAAAAAGCTGCGTATATATTTTCAGTACGTAAGCTTTACATTTTTATCCTTACAAACCAATTTTCCTATCCTTCATCTCCTTCCTTACAGATTAGTGTAACGCAAGTTAACGAAATCTGTACAAAGTTTGAAAATGGTGAAGACTTGGAAGACGCAAAAAAAGGTGGAAGAACAGCCTCAAACGTTGATGATTATAACAGAGTAATGAGAAATCATACCTTTACCAATATTCCTCCAATTATTATTATTTCCTTAATGGAATCTGATTCTGAAAATGATTCTGATGAGGAGTTTCTTTTTTAATTCTTTCAATGTTTCGAATTTCACCTAATTGCAATAAAATAAATGTCCTAATCAACTTGAATTTTCTAGTTTAATGTAATCCGTATTTCTGAAATTATTTACATTTACGTTTACTATGTTCTATGAAAAGCATCTTTAGAATTTAACAAAATGACAACTAATTTACCATAACCTTACAACGTTTGATACTCTTGACCGTGAAGTACAGTCAGTTGTATATATCAGCAGGCTTTGTGTGTATCAGGTACACTCAAAATTTTCCAATTGGCACATTAAACGTCACGGATGTTTTCTGATTCTACTATAGGTGTATGAAACACAGCCACACCATATCGTTTTTTTAATGTAAAATCCGTTGCTATCTGGTAAAGGTTGCTATGTCGCAAACTTCCACTTTACTGAATGATTTTGAATTTAGCAATATAGTCTTCTATGAAAAGGAAAATAGTTTTTGCCGTAACAATCCTATCGTTATCTTACAAAAAAGTAACTTAAGTTGCATAACTAACAAAGCGTTGATTTTACAGGCAGTGAACAGACTTTATATTCTACTATTTTATAATTCCAGTACAGGCTTCTCTCAATTCATTCCTTTCACACTCTTCTTCTGGTACGAGCAAATCCAACTACTCGTTTGATGTCACTGTGCTTCACCAAGCCAATGAAAGAATTATCACACTAATTCCTGATTTACGTGTTTTTGTCGAATTGAATAGATCCACTGTCATCCATGAATAATAGTGCAAATGCAACTAGTTTCGTTTCTCCATTACGTTGTTCTACTGCTGTTTTCCGTAGTCGATTCTTTCAATGTCGCTCCAAGATCGCCACAATTTAAACCCCGGTTCTCTTCACTTAAAACTCGAAAGCAACTACGGTAACGGGTAGTTTCATTCCATCGCAATTAAAAGTTATTTATATGAAATCTTTATCTCCGAATACGTTTGGGCATTACTTTGAATTCTTGAGAAATATGGGAATAGAACTGAAAATGTTGAATTGTAATTTAACAACGCTTATTCAGCACTACGCTGAGTTTACTATAATGGCCAATTTCTATTGCTCTCTGTGTAACTTGTAGTTTAATTTTACTTGTTTATTAAAATACATATTTCAGTGTCAGGGCATTTCCAACCTCTAAAATGTTTTATTTTCGCACAGTTGTTATTATCTGAAATCTTTTACTTTTTCATATATATTTCACTAATGGTTGTTGGCTGTCAGCTGCTGCCCACCCTAACTTATTTCTTTCATTAACTTCCTTTTGTTTACTGTTTTCCATTACTGATTATTTGAATCAAATACCATCATGTTTTTGTATCTTTTAGATCCGTATCTTCGTTAGTTATGATCTTTGTTTCGTCAATATTAATTTCAACCAATTTTTTTAAGATTCGCGGAGTCTAATTATATGTTATTAATAAAACGATTTCATCAAATAATAATAATATTAAATAAAATATCGATTTTAACTGGAAATAAGAAGATTTATTTCCTACCTACGTATTTTGGTATCAATGTGCCATTGTCAAAAGCATATAAGATATTATGTTATAATAAATGAATAATGATTCATAATTAGAGCAACTACTTGATTCCATTCAAGACATCTTCTATTCCAAAATTGCCAATAAAGGAGAATCTAAGAATTCAATTTGCTCATTCATTAAAGGTACGAGTATACTGTTACGATTATATGGAATATTCGAAAATGATTTACAGACTTGCTCAAAAACTGTAGTTATTGTTAATTTGGTTCCAACAATGGAACCAAAAAGTCATTTTTTGGCACTTCTGCTGTAAAGTAATAATACAAGGGTGACCCAGGACATTGGAACACCCCTACTATTCTTTTACTTTTTTAACTAATTTAAATGAATTTTGGTAAGTATTTCTCATACGGAGGAACTATTTATTAACAATATTCTATTTCCTGTTTTATCGGAAATGTCCTCAACTTTCTTATTTTAAATGGAACAAAATGGAACAAATTGTATATTTTTGAATATTTCGACTCGGGTATTCTGCGTACCATCATGTAAAAAGATTGGACGTTGCTAACTCCACGGCTAACGTGGATATAATTCTGACACTAAATCCACGACATTACGTCATGCGCATGTCTGGGAAAATTATTTCAGCTTCTTGAGATTATAGGGACAGAGGTGCGTACGGTTGGTTGCCTACTCCCAAGGCGTAAAAGTCTGTTTCTGAGAAATCTAATGATAATAATAAAATTATTAACTACAAAGAGAAGAGAAACTTTACTCTAGTATTTTTTATTGGTCATATTCAACTTGCAAAAGTCCCCAGACATGCGCAGTAGGTGCAGCTCGTATTCGCCCTTGACAATGACGTAATGCCGTGGATTTTGTGTCAGAATTATATCCACGTTAGCAGTGGAGCTAGCCACGATCAAAAAGATTGCAGATTTGAACATTAATAATAAATTATTAATTTGAAAAATAATGTTCAATCTACAGTGCCATGCCTTTTTTTAAATTTGTTCAGTTTTGATTGGTAAATGGAAGAAGGCCATGAAAACAACACTGTGCCCATACAAAAATCCATTCATATCGGATTAAAATTAAAACGTGTCGGGGGTGTTCTATCCTGTCTCACCTAGTATAAACATTGAAAATACAAATTTTCTTGAAAGTTAAATCCAACAAAGCATTATTATGTAAATAATAAATATTAAATAAAATATCGATTTCAACGGGAAATAATAAGATTTATTCTCTTTATACGTATTTCGGCATCACTGTGCCATTGTCAAAAGCAATACTATAAGATATTATAACAAATGCAAAATATAGTAACTCCTTGATTCTATTATTTTAACACTGCGTGAAGCAGCTGGCCCCAGTCAACCCGTCGGAGGTCAGTCGCTTATCAGTGTTTTAAAAAGATATTTATTCCAAAATCTTCAGTAAAGGAGAATCTAAGAGATCTATTTGCTCATTCATTAAAGGTATGCTGTTTTTTGTGTGTTTATAAATTTCAAAAGCTTCTAAAATATTTAATTTATTTTTGTTATCAGAAAAGTGTAAAAATTTAATTGTATTATTAGAAGTTAATGTGTGATTTTGTTCTAACAAATGTTTAGCAAAATTTGATTTATGTGCATGTTTATATTTGTAACAACGGATATGTTCTTTTTGCCTAATACTGAAATTTCTAATTGTTTGACCTATATATACTGAATCACAATGTGAACAATTTAATTTATAAATACCTGATTTTAGTAAATCATTAATTTTGTCTTTAGCATTGAAAAGAGAGTATAGAATATTTTTATTTGTTTTAAAAGTGACTTTATATTTATTTGTGTTATTTATAATTTTAGCAATCTTTTCTGAAATTTTACCAAAATATATCAATATTAAGACCAACACAAAGAACAGTATTACTGAGAAGATAATCAGAAATGCGAAAACTAGATGGTTGAAAGAAGAATCTAAAAGATGGTTCAGAATGAGAGACAATTTGCACATTTACTTAAAGGTACTATACACAGAACTAGTTAACAAATTACATAACATTGAATTTGACATTTTTGATAATGACATTAGAGAATTAGTTAGTAAAATTAAATTTCAAAAATACAATACAGAAAAAGATAAAATTTCTAGATTAGAACGAGACCAAAAATCTATTGAACCTAAAACACCAAATAAAATTATAAATTTTCATCCTCGTGTACTAAATTTATCTAACGTAATATTTAATGACAAAGAAATGACGTTTCTAAATAAAGGTTTTAAATTTCCGACTTTTCCAAAATTAGATAATAATATAAAAGAAATTTTGGCAGTAAATTCTGAAAATATTCTAAAAGAGAGGCATTTAAATTATGCAAAGTCTCAAATTTCTAATTTATTAAAAAGAATTTCGATAAACGATAAATTTAGATATAATACAAATAATAATATTTCATTAATTAAATCAATTAAGGAAAAAGTTAGAGTAAATAATTTAATTTCTGTTAGGGCAGATAAGGGAAACACTTTAGTATTTTTACCTAAAAATGATTATTTAGAAAAAGTCAATGATTTTATAACAGATTCTAATCTAGAAATTTTAAATAGAGATCCAACAAATAAATACCAAAACCAAATAAAACAAACAATTAAAAAGTGTGAAATTACTTTACCACCATACGAGAAACATAACATAATATATCCAAATCCACAACCACCAAAATTATACGGTTTAGTTAAAATACATAAACCTAACATTCCTATTAGACCTGTAGTTTCATACATACATGCACCAAACCACATGCTAGCTAAAACATTAAATAATATAATTAATAATTTAGGATACACTCCAAAATATTCAGTTAAAAACACTTCTGAATTAATTAATAAATTAAGTAACATTAGCTTACCACCACTATGTAAAATAGTTAGTTTTGATGTTACGAGTATGTTTTCACAAATACCCCCACAGGAATGTATTCCTTTATTAGAAAATGTTTAGTTAACAATAACATTGAATTAACAAAAAGGATAGAGTTGATTCAATTATTTGAACTTTGTATTAATCAAAATTATTTTATTTTTAATGATAAAATTCAACTTCAGAAAGATGGGTTACCTAATAATGGGCTAATATTTTTATGGAAAATATAGAAGATCAAATATTTGAATCAAATAAAATTGTATTTTGGTTTCGTTATGTTGACGATATTTTGGCATGTTTTGATAGTTCTTTCGAATACATTGACGACTTTTTAATTTTTATTAATACTTTACACCAAAAAAATAAATTTACACTAGAAATTGAACAAAACAGATCTATTAACTTTTTAGACTTAAACATAAAAATTAATTCAGAAAACATACTCGAATACTCAATTTATAGGAAACCTACACAAACTGATATTACCATACCACATAACTCTTGTCATCATAATACACATAAATTAGCAGCATATCAATCTTTAGTACACAGAGCTCTAACAATTCCTTTAGATAAAAATAATTTTAATAGAGAAATTTCCATTATTAAACAAATTGCATATAGCAATGGTTATAACACTACACTTATTGACACTTTAATTAAAAAGAAAAATTATAAATTAGCTATTCAAAAAGTTTATTCCATTAATAACACTGCTAAAACATTAAAATACGTTTCAATTCCATATTTTGGTAAAATTTCAGAAAAGATTGCTAAAATTATAAATAACACAAATAAATATAAAGTCATTTTTAAAACAAATAAAAATATTCTATACTCTCTTTTCAATGCTAAAGACAAAATTAATGATTTACTAAAATCAGGTATTTATAAATTAAATTGTTCAGATTGTGATTCAGTATATATAGGTCAAACAATTAGAAATTTCAGTATTAGGCAAAAAGAACATATCCGTTGTTACAAATATAAACATGCACATAAATCAAATTTTGCTAAACATTTGTTAGAACAAAATCACACATTAACTTGTAATAATACAATTAAATTTTTACACTTTTCTGATAACAAAAATAAATTAAATATTTTAGAAGCTTTTGAAATTTATAAACACACAAAAAACAACATACCTTTAATGAATGAGCAAATTGATCTCTTAGATTCTCCTTTACTGAAGATTTTGGAATAAATATCTTTTTAAAACACTGATAAGCGACTGACCTCCGACGGGTTGACTGGGGCCAGCTGCTTCACGCAGTGTTAAAATAATAGAATCAAGGAGTTACTATATTTTGAATTTGTTATAATATCTTATATTGCTTTTGACAATGGCACAGTGATGCCGAAATGCGTATAAAGCGAATAAATCTTGTTATTTCCCGTTGAAATCGATATTTTATTTAATATTTATTATTTATATAATCATGGATTTCAACAAAATTACGCTTGAAAATGTCAATAAAGCATTATTAACTTATTCAGTGATCGACACATTAAAATTAATGGTGCCATTGCCAGTAATAAAGAAAATTCAGGAAGAACTGTTCGTGGATCAAAACCATGCGATGCCGTATGTTAGAAATTCAATCTTTTTAGTTACGAAGAACAAACTCACCAATTATTGGTTTGTTTTAAATAGGATAAGATAATTCCATTTTACGAATTCTCACAGCTTTTCTTTTTAGAATCGTCTTGAAGACAATGCAGCATTTTCACACGATTTTAGAAAAATAAGCTGCCATTTAAATTATTAAAGGAACTTCGTACCACGGGAGAGAATTTCGTCCAAGGCCACCCCCTAGATTCAACACTGCCTTATTACACCAAAGCTTAATTTAAAATACTATCTAGTTTTTGAAAAATTTATAGAAACCGATAGACATCAACCAGATAAACGCAAAACGAATATTTAAGGCATTTATTGGTAGGAAATACCAATACCAATAATAGGTAGTACATATAAATTGTATTCCTTCCAATCTTAATTTATTTGCAAACGTATGAGCATTTTCTACCGTTCATAAAACACACGCTCTTGAGCATAGAGTCAATATTATTCTTACAAAATTCAGCATATAATATATGTTCGAATAGAGGCTATACGTACCGTTTGTTTTCGCTTTGGACTTCTACGTTGTGATTATTTCTTTGAATAATTGTGGTTCATGTAAATCAATGAATATTAACGCCAGAAAATCTAAAAAAATAAGTTTAAAAAGTAAAACGTGAAGTGCTGAATTTACTTTGAACAGGCGTGTAATTGTGGTTTGTTGACTTAATTTTATGTTTTAAGACTTATACAATTACATTTTTTCCGGTATCGTACTTCATTATACAGATGCTGAGCTTTATATAAATATGTTTAGATTTCTCAATCTACGTTATTATACATAAACACTCGTTTCTGGTTAGAAATCTCGGAAAAGTTGTCAGCCCCTGCGGTTTGTGATAGATGTGAGTAAATCCGTATTCCTTAATTCTCTTTTCTGGTAAGATTTTTAATTGGTTAGAACGTCAAGTTCGTGTCGCTGCAATTTTGTGTAACTTATTAACTAAATAAATCTTGTGGTTAACAGAAAGTTGTGGGTACTATTTGTTTTTACTCGTCGTTAACGTAACTAGGACTACTTCGGCAATCCAGTTTTTTTCCCACAAAAACGTCATAAATTTAAACAGATCTTGAAGTCTTTCTTGATTTTCCAATTTTAAGTAACAGACAGTTTGCGTTATCGAAATTGATTTTCATCTTGATTTGTTATTTTATAAAAATAATAGTAGGTATTTGAAAAAATAATATCACAGTGAGAACAACCAAACAATCAGTTAGTAAATAGCAGCAATATCTAAAGAAATATCGAACTGGCAGAAAAAAAAAGAGTGAAATGTAATAACCATCTCAATAGATATTTTAAGTTATTTGGTTAACATGAAGCTATTGTGAAATGAAAAAGTAATTAAAAATAACAAGAAAAAGTCTTTGTATTTTATAACCATTTTCAATTAACTTGAAAAGCACTGCTTTCGGGGCCTGGCAACAGGACATGGGTAGAGTAGATTATTATTATTATTATTATTATTATTATTATTATTATACAATAAGAACGAACCACTCACTAGACACCCACATTTCGTTTTAAATCATCTGATTGTGTAGTTATGCAATCATTATAGTGTGTTAATATAAAGAATCGTTGTTACACACTTTGGGAGATGCTAGTAGAGAGCATAACAAGAAAAATGTTTTTATAAAACCAGGTCCAATACTCAATGGTTTCCAAAATCTGGAATAACGTTTCAATATTTAGATTAATTCAAAAAAAGATTTACATAGAAAAGCAAGTAAATAATACATTTGGATGCATTTTTAACGAATATTATTTTATCAAGAGGCTTTTCTGTACTTTTTGCTGTACTTGCTTTTATAAGCAACGTTTTACTAATCTCGCTAATAGACTAGCGATATTTTGCAGGTAGACCAAACAAATATAGAATTCTGATGCTTCGAACTGTCGCGTGGATTACATAATTTTTCACTAGCAACTGCCAAACTGTATAATTTGTTTATTAAAACCCCGCATATAGAAATTATGAAAATGATTACAATATTCTACAAGTCATTTATTGACTTCGCTCCCCTATGGTTGAAATTCAACGATCAAGACAGTTATTGCTTCGGCGAAAGATTGAGTCTTGTTCATTGGTATGTCCGCTTAGTTCAAAAAAGGGCGATGGTTGCAAATGGGGGTGCACCCGCAGAGGATGCGTATTCGGAGATTTCCTTCTTTTCTTGACATTTCTGAACAGAAAGTGGAATTCGTATACTGTGTCGAGGCTTGTTCAGGTATGAAGACTAGCTTTTCTGGGGGTGAGTTTTGAAGTTCAAGATTAACGAAAGAGCAGTAGTGGTTTTTCAATTTTCAATCAAGTAGTGGGTTCTCAGATTTCTGAACTGGCCTTAATACCTATCTTCATCTGCATACAGATAGAAATTCTGTTCACTTTATTTTGTGTGGATTGTTCTGGTTACCCACTGTCCCTTGTACTGGAAGCCAAACTACGAAAATACCGAAAGTTGGGACTGCACTGCACAGTTGCAACGTCTATTGTTGATACTTCTATATATCTCTTTTCATTAAGATTTGCAAAATATTCCATTCGGTAGGTAAAAATTGGTAACTGGTACCTTTGGAGAGGACGCTGCCAAAAATTCCAGTGTTTCCACCTAAACGGAGCACTTCCCCATTGTAATCAAAATCTTTGCATTTTTAAACATTTTAAACATTTTGTAAATTGCCCGTTGGCTATCCGAACCCAGATTCGTTAGATTTCTTTGTTTTTGACTTTAGTAAATGAAAGTCTATTGGCCAACTTTTCTAATGTCGGGGGTATATTTATTGCTGCTATTAAGTATTAAACCTTAGCAACAAAAATAGGCGAATGTTAAATAAATATCAGTAAATTGGAAACAGATACTTTGCAATTATTTCATTCTTTTTCGTTTTAAATGTTTGACTATAACAATATTTATGAAAATTATACGTATCTAGCAAACGATCCAAACTCGTTGAACAGACCGGAAAGAATACTTTTGAAGAGATTCGAGAAGGATTTGAAGAAATATTGCGTGAAATTTAGGTGTTATGTAAAATACTGATCTTGTAGGAATTTGATATGGTAAGACGTACACATCCGATTCCATTGAAAATTACCATAGCCAAGTTTTCTTTTGCTTGAGCTGCAAATATCAAATAAGAACAACAGTATACCACAAAAAGTATAGGAAGCCTACCTAAAGAAAGGTTCTCAAATTTTTTGCGGTAAACCAACCAAAATAAAACCTGGCCCTGTTCATTTTCAGTGGAGTCGAGTGTACCTACTCCTATCTAATACGTTTGCAATTTCATGTTAAAAATATATTCTACATTAAAATAATTAAAATGTAGTTGTAAAAACAATCATTAACGCACTCATAAGACAATGACATGAAATAAACAAAAATTTTCCTGTTATTTCTTATTTTTAACCCACGTTTCCATAATTTAGTGTAAGACATTGGATATGAAAATGCAAATTAGCAATAATAAAATGTGCAAGTTGAAATTGTAAGCGAGACGGAGAATTGGGCTGTAAATAGGTACCCCGTTACGCGCCTACCTATTATGATAATTTTTCATATTGTTTAGTCTATATTTTACATGAATGAGTTGTCTCACGAACGATGGGGGAACCGAAATGCTAAATTTTAAATTTCAGCTTAACTGGTATTGAATTTAATATTAATAGGGCACAGCTCCGTAATACGCAACAGAAGTTATTTAGTGAGGGGTAGCTATTAGTAAATTATAATTAGAGCTATAAATAACAATCAGTGATATTAAAACCGATTTGCTGTATCGGTAACCATTTGTTATATCGAATAGTCCATTTGTTATTACTTATCAGTTAACAGCTGAGCTGCGCTAAGTGCAGAAAATTTATAATTATCTCTTGCTATTTCAAAGTTATGAGCTAACACAAGCTATTGGTTTCTATTGTAGACTAAGTTTTTAAAACTACAAATTATGTGAAACGTATTTGAAAATTATAATTATATCGGATGTTAATAGAAATATCCAATCTCTGAATTTTATGACAATACTTAATTTTGTAAATTTTTATTTTAAACTATAAATAATTGGGTTAAGCAATCATGAAAAGTTCTAATGGATCCTAGTGATTTATTCAGTTAGGGATAGGTTTACCTTGTTCAAAATAGCCGAAATGTGTTTCCTTTTCTCATAGCGAAATAATACAGTGTATTGAATATTTTTAATTTGTTATACCTTAAAATATCGATTTGTGGCAGCAGATAAATGTTTATGGAGGAAAATATATGTTATGTTTGTTGGCTACCAATTCTAGAACAATATGTATTTGTTTTTATTGATGATTATCTGAACTATTTGAAATTTCTATTAGGAAATTAAAATAATTTATATATATTTTTTTCATTGCAATAAACAATCTTCCATTTTAATAAGATAATTACTACCTATTTATTGAAATGAATGAATGAACAATATATGAAACTTGGAATAATGAAATATTATCTGATTAAAATTACTTGTATCTACTTTCTAATCAGAAAGTATATCAATTTGTTTTATGTTATTGTTGATATTATAATTATTTTCACTTGTCATAAAATGATGATTTTCCAAAAATTACCAGCAACGTCTTAAATAATGCTGATATTGTCATTTTCATTTTTGACTGCGTGCGTGCGTGTTAATCCGGTGCTGCTAGAAAAACTTGTTTTGCATATATCGTAACAAAGGTATAATGAGTAGCTGAAAATTATTTTCGCAGTTACAGATTGTAAATGGCAGTAAGGTTTGGCAAGAAATTGCATAGTTTGTAGGTATAATAAGAAAGGGAGAAATTCATAGACGTTTCTTGAGGGTTCTTTAGACTTGAATCTACATCAGACTGACGGGAAGATTCCTAATCACACTTTATTTTAATCCTGTAGTGCTTTATCTTTATTGATATCTCAAAGTAAAGGAAATATTTAAGAAAGTGCGTTTAACTAATAACTAATTCCCTCAAGTGTTGGAAAGGGCCAAATACATAGATAGTGGCCAATTGATGCTTCCTTATTCTCCGGCCTTACCTTGTGTAAGTGTGGCTTATATTTTCAAGTGTATTTTACATCTATTTCGTAAATTAATATTGTTTGTTTTTTGCTATAATTTTAAAATAATAACGGGCCCGGCTCTCGATACGCGGATTCTAGTTCTTTCATTGACAGGTATGATTTATTTTACATCCTAACTGAGAATGTGGAGAAATTCTAACTCACAGGAGGGACCTTGATCGTGCCTAATATATAAACACGGGTCCTACAGTTTTAATTCCAATACGAGAAGAAAGAATACTTAAGATTAATTCTGGATTTAAAAAACTGTAGAAATCAAAGCTAGTTTCGAACCCACAATCATCAGGTCCAAAGGGAGACATGCTAATCTTTCAATCACCCACGCCGCGCCGCGCCGCGCCGCCGGTATTAAACGGTGTTGCTGAATTTAAAACAAAATCATTATAGTGAATCTGTGACAATTCTGGAAAGGATTAAGGAAAGTTCATGTTTTGTAAATATTTTCAAAGAGACTTGTATAAACAGAAACGGAATTCAATAAGTACTTAGCGTAGCATATTCTGAGCGATTTATAAAACAAAAGACAATTTTTGATTTAACTAAAGCTTCTTAAATGTGGTTCACCTAATTCCCTTTTTTGATAAGTAGTCAAGCTATTGCTGTTGGTAAATATTTGTAAAAATCTCAATTTATCTTGAAAAATTCGTGTTGTGAAAATACGTTTGGTATATAAAGTACCCTAAAAACTAAATAATTTATGCAGTATATGAAATTTAAAAGCAATGCTTAATTTAAAAATTATATCTAAGAATCACTTGGACAATAAAAGAGAACTAAAGATAGCTGCAACTGTTCTGGGAATGTTATTCCAACGCAAGCTCGACAAACAGTATGAGATTACAGCATTTGAATGTAACTGTTGGAGAAATGCTTTTGTCTGTTAAGGGGTGTAAGTGGAATTCAGACTAACATTTTTAATTTTTCTGTTAAAATGTAAAGACCGAGGAAGGTATTCATTTGTTTGCTTATTTTTCAGTTATTCGGAAAGCTATACAATTATAACTGACAGCTTCCGTGATGATTACTAAAGCTGCAGATTGCAATGATTAATTTATGCCGCGAATGTCCCTGCCACGTAAAATGGTGTGAAATTTATAGTGGTGTGGTACTAATTTTAGTCTCATTTAAATATTTAGGGTTAACGTGTTGGAGGCTGTATTAAAATTGGTTTACATACACGTCTGACCTTTTACGCTTGCAGTTTGATAAACTATAGTTCTTATGGGGTCGCGTGTAACCCCGCAGTCGTAACGAGAAGTAGGTCGCTTCTCGATTTCATACATTATGTTATACCCTATTGTGTGTGATGTTCGATGATGGATTTGGATTTGGGTGAAATAACGTTTATAAATTCTTGTTTCAGAAATGTCATACCCGCGCTTCGCGGAGCCCATTCCAAATGTAACAGTAACTGTGGGACGCGACGCACTGCTGACCTGCGTGGTCGACAACCTGCGGGGATTCAAGGTAAGTAGGGTCGGGTGATGGATTGCTTTAGGAGGGATTATTGGATTGCACAAGCGACAAGGGACCGCGTCTAGAAATCGAGTTTCTTTGGCTGTTCGACTATGCAGGGTAGCTGTTAGATTTATGCGAGCAGGCGCGGAATCGATTTCATGGATCGGTTGAAAAATAATAACATTAGCGTACAGGCAGCCCATATATAAACAATAAAAGAGGTAGAAAGAAAACAAACTTGAAAATGGAAGTGCGATTCCCTAGAAAAGGAGTGAGGAATTGTTCGTGAGCAGAATTCGCTTCAGGTTTTTTGGGTCTCGACTGACTAGCGACGTGAACAGTTTCTCTGATTCCTAGATACCGAGAGGGCATGTTTTCATTTTACCTACCCTGTACCTTTTACATCATCAGTTAGATCGTGCAATAGGATTCCGATACACTGAAACTTTTATTGAATTTGTTGTTGCGCGAAGAGCTTTTAGCGTCACATAGCTATTATCTGTGTATGTGCAGGTTGCGTGGGTACGTGTCGACACACAGACAATTCTTTCCATTCATCATAATGTCATCACTCAAAATCCACGCATTTCATTAAGCTACAACGATCATCGCTCCTGGTATCTACATATTAAAAACGTGCAACAGGCGGACCGAGGCTGGTATATGTGCCAGGTAAATACAGATCCAATGCGTAGTCGACAGGGATATTTACAAGTAGTTGGTAAGTCTAATTGCCTGATTCTACTAGTCGTACTTTACGAATTTATTTTGCTATATTTTAGTGCCACCCAGTATTATAGATCGCGAAACAAGCTCGGACATGGTTGTCTTAGAATCCACTAACGTTAGTCTCACCTGTAAAGCCACAGGTTTTCCAGAACCGTATGTTATGTGGCGACGGGAGGACGGGGAGGATATTCGATACAATGGAGAAAATGGTATTGAATTTTATTTTAATTGTAGTTAAATTATAATGTTTATTTCAAATATGTGTAGTTAATGTAGTGGATGGAGAAATTCTTTTTATAACAAAAGTAAGTCGTCTTCACATGGCGGTGTATCTCTGCATCGCCTCTAATGGAATTCCGCCTTCCATAAGTAAACGGGTTCAACTGCGAGTGCAATGTGAGTTTATATACAGTACTATTTCCCCTAAGTTAAAATGGCACTGTTCAAATAAATCTGCAGTTCCCCCAATGCTCTCGATCCCGAATCAACTAGAGGGCGCCTACATTGGCCAAGATGTAGCTCTAGAGTGTCACACAGAAGCATTTCCGACTTCCATTAATTATTGGACTACAGAACGTGGTGATATGATTATTTCAGGTGATGATATTCATTAATTATCTATATCGATCATGAGACAGGTTATTTTTTATAGCTTGTAGGTTTTGGCACAATTTAGACCCTATAAAAAAAGAATTAGAGCAGCCAAAGCAGACGCTTTTTGTGAAATTCTCAAAATCATTTATGATAACCATTGTATCAAATATTAAGGATAAGCAACCGTTCTGTCGTTAACAGAAAAAGTGTTTCAGTGGTGATGCTATCTGTTAAATATAAAAAAGCCCGGCTGTTTAGAGCCGATTTTAAATAAAAACCTTTCTAAATTATTCAAAGTAGGGTCCGGATATTTGGATACCCTTATCTATTACATTGTTTGAACTGTTGTTATTCGAACCATTTGAAAGCATAGTATATAATCTTTTTCAAAATTGTAGACAGTGTTCTCCAAAAGTTTACATTATATACCTAAATATTTTTGACAGATGTGTATAAATAATAACCAACGAATTTACTAAAAACCGGCTAATATTTATCTTGATTTTATTCATATAGTAATTATTTTCATAATAACTAATAACTAATATATTATTCTTTCAAATAATACTACCACAAGGTCGAATAGACACCTACCTGGCGTGTTTCGTATAGTATTTGATCTGCAAGTCTTTATGTCAAACACATATAACTATAAGTCATCAATATTTACAATTTCGACAACAGTGAAGAAAGTATGATAAAATATATAAGATTCAGTATGAATACCTTCTAGAGGGTGGGTAGATGAGAGGTAGAGTGGACTATAAACGTTGGTGACTCAAATACCCTCGAAACGAGTAAATCCATTAATTTGTGTGTTGGTTGGGGGGGGGGAGGGATACGACCCTAACAACCGGCGATCCTGTAGTGCATGTGAGAAAAAGAAGGTTTTTAATTTAATTAAAATTGTTTTGATTTGACCCCGGCTCAAAAAGCGTTTTGGTCTCAAACCTGTCGCTGTAACGCCTGTAGCACATTAAGCTTCGGTGATAACTTTGAAGTGTATTACCAACCAGCTACCTGCAAATGTATCCGATTGTTTTAGAATGAAGTGCATGCAAAATAAGTATGTAGTACCAAAAATCTATATTCATTAGATCTAATTAATTCTATTAACTCTGATACCCCTAATTGTATAAGAGAAAATCGATGATACATACAATTTGCATAGCACAAATTGTCTTACGTAATAGTTCAGTAATTGCACTTTAGAACAAATTTGATATTTCAATTAATTTCAGTTAATAAAAAGGCAAAGGTGGAATTAAAACAAACCACACTAATGTGAATGTCTTACGCCGTCGCGCCATGCAGGGGAAACTGGCAGGTTAGAAGAAATAAATTGGCGGTTTTTACCCATTTTCTCGTACATTGTTAAAAAATACATCGTTACGTATTATCCGTATCTAAACGAATTTGTAATTTTTTATTCCTTTTCTTTCTCACAACAATAATTTCAGTAAGACTTGGGTTTTCCATTATCATTGGTTTAAATACATATTTTAGTATATAAGTAGTATAATTATAGGCTTAGAAGTTAATGGATTCTGGTCCTTCGTCGCCTCATCCATAAACTTCTAAACTTATACTTTAATAAGTGACTTCCCGGACTTATAATGTAAATTAGGTACCTACTATTAGACTGCCAGTCCAGTTCAGCTCAACAATTGTCACGGATACGATTGTTCGAACAATGTATCCATGACGATTGATTGCGGTTCAGCTGAACTAGGAGTCAAATACTTTTATACAGGACCTTAGAGAGATAGCTAAGTATGCGTTTAAAATATACCTATGTACTGAAAAACTGACATACCGTCCAGAACTGATGTCCCCATTTGAGAAGAACTTATTTCAGTTGTATAGATCAAAATTCGTAAAGGAGCACCATAGAGTGATTGCAAGAAAGCACAATAATATTCAACTATACAACGGGGAATGTTTTGTATGATCAGCTTTTATATCCATGCCCCATCTTCAGAGCACATGCCTTCGTCCAAATGATGTCCTTGAACGACTAACATTTTAGGAATCGTTTTTGCACAAATCTCTAAATTTGAATTGAGTTCCTGCAGTGATCCTTAGTCGAAGCTAGACAGGATGTTCTAAACTTTCAGCATAATCGTATTTGCGTGAACGGAAATCTTCCTGTATCTATTGCAATTATTATTATCACTAACAACAGTTAAACGCCAATACTTGGACGGGTATTACTGATGATATTTTAGTAAGTTCTTCCGTACCCTCCCCTAGGTTTAACAGGGAATGTTTATTGACATATTCTGGAAAACGCTACTTTTTATAATTGTGCACCCTTTATAATAATAATAATAATTATTATTAATGATTAAATATAAAGTTGAAGAGCAGATGGTATTATTGTTGCACATATTTAAAGTTTGGGGAGTTTTGTTTTTTTTAAAAATAATTTTCGACTTTGCTAAGATCTTTGATGTTTGTCTGGACTATTTCAAATGGGTGTTTGAACAAATGAGAATCGCAAGTTTAAAACCGCGACAGAGTAGTAGGTATATTGTAACAAAATAGCAACCATTTTAACTTTTTCTGATAAATTTGAAAACAGAGTAAAATGTAGAAGTAGAACCTAAGCCTTGCTGCCGTATCTCTGAAAGAAGTTCCAACATGTTAATTTTCTGGACTAACATACAGCTTAATTATTATTAATTACATTTTCTTTTTACGAGTTGAAAGTTATGACTTATTAGATGTCTGTCTTAATATACATATTGAAAAGAACCTTTTAGTCTTACACAAAATATTCTATGGAATGCAGTTCTGAAAGCGTAGATGACTTTTAAAGGTTAGCTTATAGCTACATGCGATTGATCTAGAAATTAGTAAGTAAAGTAATTACTTCCGGTACTATATACCAAACTTTAACTTAAATAAGTTCTTATCCACTGAATAAATAGCGTACATATTAAAAAAGTCATCAAAAAGACATGGAAACAAGTTCTTTCAACTGGGGAAAAGTAATTTCGCTTCTGTATTTATTATGCTTTGAAACTTTGAAACTTTCTTTTGCAGATCTTAATATTAATCAAGCGAACTCTTAGAAATAGGTATTTTTTTGGGAAGAAATCTGTCTGATTACATGCAAATTATTTGGTAAGGGTTACAGCAGATACCAACATTATCCTGAAATCGTCGCGTTAACGCATTGTTGGTAGACGTGCAATTACGGGATCTCTCGTGGGATTCGCCAATATATAACACTCAACTTTCTGTTATCCGGTTAATCGCCCTCTTACTAGAAAATCAGTGCAATCCAACAACATTCCACTATTGTTTCGCACATCACAAGATATGCTTGCATTCAGAATGATTTTAATACTGATTCTAACATATTACATTATTCCAACTTATAATTTGTATAGTTCGCTGAACACTAAATTCGTTACTTAATGTAACACTAATACTATACTCGCTAATAATGCAAACTTTTATTTATAGGGTCGTCGTTATCGTTTCCGATCAGGGTGGGAGAAATCTGCGAGGAATAAAATATACTTTTTCTATTAATAATTAACAAAATAAGACAACCGATTGAAAATGTATCAGTACTGTGACTTCAAGAGACTGGTTTTAAACCAATTTTCCTAATACTAAATACCGTGTTTTAAATATTCCCTTTATTTATTTCTGTTTTTTAACGTATACAAGATGTACAACTCTCTAACGTCGTTATCGTGATTATGTTAAAAAGGCGGGAATGCTCGTTTGTATGCTTTAAAGGGAAACATTTCAGCTCGGTAGAAACAATTACTGATGGTATACGATTCAACTTTGAAATAAAACGGTTACTTTTATGTATACTTTGAACCTAACGTTTCGGGGATGCGTTCGTGCTCCTGCCTTTCCTTCCAGAACAACAGCCTATGTTAGGAAGAAAGGGAATTCGCGTACGAATCAAAATGAATAAAACATAGTTAAAGTATGTTGATTAAAGTGTGCTTTATTCGTTTGCAATTACTTCGAGTCATTATTTGAAAACGAAACAGCGACAGTTACAGTTCTGTGAAGTTATTTTCTGTTGAATAGCAAGAGGCTACTTTATATTCCATTTTACCTGCAGCTTTAATTCTAAAAATACACAATTCGTCATAGCTGTTAACACTTAAGTCAGTCTTTTACACAAAAACAAATACGTTTACTAGACCGTAACTTTATCAGGGTGGTTAATACTGGTATGTAATATTACAAAAATCAAGGCAAGATACATCATAATTATATATTAATTACCATCTTGCAATACTGTGGAATCCCAGAAGCGCACAATGTATACGGGAATTGTGGGTGTAAGCACAGGTCGCGGTTAGTGTAAAATAATAATAAATGAAAGAGCTATATTAATTATCAAAAGATATCTAGATAGGGTTAAGGGTTAAGTGTAAGAACAGTGCTTCTGAAGGGAAGTAACTGAACTTCGTCCTTGTTGTTATATCTAGTAATTACTACTATTACTACCATTGTATTATAATTATTATATTATTATTTATTTTCTTTTATGTGACAACAATAAAGTCTGTTATTATTATTATTATTATTATTATCTTATAAAATACAGATCAAATTTATATCGAAAATTCATAAATGGGTGGGGTTATCATAAAGAAAGGGGTATACTTGAACTTATTATATTATTATTTTAATAGTTAGTATATTTATTTATTATTTTATTGTAATTTATAACTATTGATATGCATCAAATTATTCAAACTTTAATACTATGGATTCGAAGATTTTGCACGAAAAGGGGCTGATAGCAGAACCAAAAGCTTAACTTTAATTAATGCTGTGTGTATGTTTGAGTAACGTTGATAATTTTACACCAACCAAATGGAAGTCATAATCAACAATTCCGGTAACTAGTTGTATACATAAAAAAATCCTTTATTTAAGCAATTAAATTTTGTTTACGTTTGTTATTACCTTAATTTGAAAATTAACTGTAAATACAATAAATGAAAGTATACCTCTTAGTTGTTCATTATCGATCAACCAAAACAAACCTAATAGTATTTCTTCAAAATGTTTATAATAGGTACTTGTATTTCATTACTGTTGTTTGTTAGGTACAATCATGTACAATTATATTTAAAACTTTAAATTGAAGTGACTTAAATTCAAGTTTGACTAATCCTGCGTATTCAGTTTGTTTGCAACGAACTTATTTCGCCGATTTTAAATTTAATTTGCACAATCCTAGGATATATAAAAATATCGGGAATTGAACGAATGCGCGATTGCCGGTAACATATTTACGGAGTCGATGTTTATAGCAAATATTTTCTAAAATGAATGGCATCTATTATGGATCGTACTATGATTTTGATTTTATTTCTTATATTGCGCGATTGGCTGTGCTTTTCTCAGTAGAATTTCAGTATCTACCTGATCAAGCATTTAGGAGGTTCCTTGTCAATTATCGTTATGGCAGTGTGTGACTGACTTCACTGTCGAAAAGTTCAACAGAAGCACAACCAAACGATAATTCTTCCATTGAGTTATAATCTAGATACAGTAGTCTCCGTGTCAAATTCGTAAGTCTGTTAGTTGTTTTTCATTTATTCATGTCCCCAGATGCCAATCTTGGTTATAAAGTTTATCTTCCCTTAAAATATTTTCAGATAATTCAGAATATCGGCCGACACCATAGTATCATCCGCATAGTGGATGCTGTTTATTATTTCACATTTACATCTAGCGAGGGTTTGTATAATAGTGCTTCGTTGAATATACAAGGTGTGTAAAAATGGTCGTGCAAGCTTCAGGTAAAGTTATTCCTTGAACAAAAATAAGATAAAAAGTTTATTGCAAAAAAGTTCGTAGGCGCATGGCTACCCCTCACCATAACAAATTAAGAAATGTAAATTTGGCAACCTTGTATTTTAAAACTACAAATATCAACCAGTCGATGGACCTTGTTTTATTAAACTCCTAGGCTATATTTTAGTTTAGAACAAGGTGGGCTATCATTATTAATTTGCAATATTGCCAAGCGTATTTTTTACGCATTTACAAAAATTATATGATTGGAAATAATGAAAATGATGAATATCCTATTACTTTTAAACGATCAATAGCAATAAATTCTAGTTATTATCACTAAAAGCACGCATCAAGTAACTTGATTTTGCAAAATAGCTTTCTTTTAGTGTTACCAATTTCCAACTTTGAAGGCCTCGCGTAGCTTGAGGAACCCTTTGCGAGCTTTTTTGCAATAAGCTTTTTGCTTTATTTTTGTCCAAAGAATAACTTTACCTGAAGCTTGCACGGCCATTTTTACACACCCTGTATAGCTTACGAGTGCATACCTGTTAGGTATGGGAACTAATACAGAGCAATAGAATGTACATTTACTAATGCAAATTTATAAATAGCAGTTTAACTGAAGCAGTACTTGATAAATAATATCAATTCTGTTTTCTTAACTTATTGAGATAATGAACTGTTACATCCAATTATTATAGGTTTTAAGAAAATGTATGAAACAATACAATATAAGGGGAATAATTTAAAGGAGCACTGAAATAGCTATTTCTAGTAGTAGATGAACCGATATTTCAACTTTAAGGATATTCTCGTCAATAACATGTAGTCTCCGAAACAAAATATCTTTCGTAAATAGACGATCCCTTTTATGGGCAGCCACAACCAGTTATTCGCTCTTTAAAGCCCTCAAAATGACCAACCCTTTCCCTGATTCATTTTGAATACCCTACACATTTCTTCTACGCGTTATATTTGAAATTTATTATCCATGCTTAAAAAAGTTGGTCACTTTATACCATATATTTTCCAGCAGAATTTTCTCGCGTTTAATCCAAAATAGAACCACCAACACGGGAATGTATTTAAGAATAAACGTAGTATAGGTATTTCTTTTTATTTCCTGTATCTTAGAGAAGGACATCGGTTGTCGGGCTTATATTCTCCACCCTCAAGCTCTATACAGGGTGTTAATTAAGTACGTCCGCAAACTTTAAGGGGCGATTCCTTGATAAAATCTAAGATAAAAAGTTCATACAAACACGGGACCTAAAAACAGTGGGGTACCAAATTTTTCTAAAATAAGATAACTGAGGTGGGGGCCACTGCTGGAAATAAATGAAATTTATTTTGACCAAACAATGCCACTTTATGAAATATTAACCTACACCAAGTTTCATTAGAATACCTCTAGGCGTTTTCCAGATTTTTGAAAAAATAATAATTTTTGTTTAAACTTCAACATCCTGTATCTTGAAAACGAAGCCGTTTAGGTCCCATGTTTGTATCCACTTTTTATCTTAGATTTTATCAAGGACCCTTAAAGTTTGCGGACGTACTTAATTAACACCCTGTATAACACCCACTGACCCACAAATGTTACGACTTATGTAATCCCAGACCTTGACGAAGGAAAATATTTCAATAATTTTGTAGATCACGTTAGTTGGAGTACCTAGCTAATTATAATCAAACAGAAAAATAAGATTTGTTCTCGATTTGTTTTAGAAATGATTCCAACATTTTTTCTTGTAAGTAGATTGTCAGAATAGTTTATAAGAAGCAAACAGTTGCTCTGTTGGTTAGTTTAATATTAAAACCAGAAAATATTCTTTGATACAGGTACTTCGTTAAATCCAAGCAATCTCTCATCTTCATTAATTGTTAACAGGTGATAAATATGAGGCGGTCTCTATGGAAAGCGGATACAAGAAGTACATGATGCTGAAAATTCGTAGCGTGAGCGTTTCAGATTTCGGCTCCTACAAGTGCGTCGCCAAAAACTCCCTCGGGGAAACGGATGGCGTTATCAAATTGGAGGGTAGGTTATCACCGTATTTTACTATTATGCGAAGATGTATGGCGGTTTTGCTCTCATTAATTATTACATTTCAGAAATTCCAGCTCCCACAACTATCAGAACAACTACTCATTTGCCAACAGTAGCCTCGAGAAAGAAAGGTAAATAAATAATATCCCATTTTTATTTTAACTTATTAAAAAGTCGTTGGGCGTCTGTACAATTACATTTCCACTTCCCGTATACATCTTGAATTGCTTTATTCAGTCATCTGAGAGTCACAAAGTTGTATTTAGATACCACGGTGATCGTATGTGGATGTAATGACATTATTTTGATAGCTATTACGGTAAGTGCCTGAACGCGATCCCATACTTTTATTTGAGACGTAAAGTATACGGTAATTTCTAGGCTAAAGTAAAAATTGTACCTCGAAATATTTTTACGGGGGCTCTTATTATCTTATGCATATGTGAAGCTGGTGAAGGGTCACAGTAACTCTGAATGTTTAGGTAGAGTGTGGGGAGGAGAACGGCACGAGCGCGGCGATTCTGACGAAAACCGGGTCGTCGGCGATAGGAACAAGGAAAATTCCGGTAAGTTTATTTCCCATCTGGAAAGTATTCCCCGGTATTCATTAAATTGCGTTTTATTTCCTAGAATTAATTTTTGTTTTCATATAGCCATCTGAAGTTTTTTATTATTATTTTTATTATTATCATCCTTCTACGTTAATTAAAGTCATTTGAAATATATGTTGTAAAGTAAAGAATGCGACAGTAGACATTTTTGTACAATAAAGTATTCAAAATAAATGTGAATTTCCTAAATAACGACAATTTCGAACAGGGTTCAGTTTGCGTCTTAAAATATAACGAACAGTTAATTATAATTCTATAAACTGCTGTGCTAGTATCTGAATTTAAATGGATCAGAATTTTCTGGTATTTTTATTACTGACAACAGTTTTTAATCAGACTTAATCAAAATTTGAGATTAACTGATTCATTGCAGTAAAACGACTACATGAACATTGCGTATAGCGTCGAACTACTTAAAAGACTAAAAAAAAACTTGAAAAAAATGAACGATGCGTTTGATTCTGCGTTTCTCAAATTCTCAACGAACATGATATTATATCAGAGACAATAAAACTGTCTTACATCTATTGGTTACTTGTATGCAGCGGCTTACTCCAAAGGGCCTAACACAAACCGTTACCATCAGCACAACAAACAACCCTTTAAGCTTATCGTCTATGTCCTGGTCGTGAAGTGATTATAAATATGATCAAGTTCGTCCTTTATAGGCGTTCCGGAGTCAGCGTTACACGCACCTCTTGAAAAATATTATTAGGTGTACATTATTCGAGTAGGAATATAATTAAGTATCCAAACATAATAATATACATTTATAAAAGCACTTTAGATATTAAATTAGCCAGAGATTAGACTGAGCGATCAGCGTCGGTCGTCCGCGAACGATCACCGTCGACCAAATTTCCAACACAAGTATTCTAATGGGCAAAGTTACATTGATCGGTCGTTCACGAACGGCCTCGATCGCTATGCAACGAACAGTTTGAAATTAGAATTTTGATCGGTCACGAACGTTCAAAAGTAATTCGTAACCCAACTTTTTAAAAGTGCCCTTGTTTTTTCTACTAATAAGAGTACAGAACGGTCACCATTTGTTCCTTTTCACTTGAACTGGACATTTTTTAATGAATTTAAAAGAAAAAATGTATTTTCCTAGTCTTCAGTGCAATGACCACAAACAATTTTTTACCGCCACCGACCGCCACCGGTCGCTCAGTCTAATGTTACATTTTTAGAACGTTGCTAACCGATACTGATCGATCGAAGACGTTCGCGGACGACCGACGCCGATCGCTCAGTCTAATCTCTGTCTTAATAAAAAAGCGCACGCTCACGGCCACCCACAGATATAGGTAATCAAAATTACTTGAATAACAACTACACCGAGTTTAAATGATTTTCTTTTAATACTGTGGCGGAAATTACTTGAGTAAGAAACTAAATTGTAGATATATACAGAATACAGAATACAGGGTAATTCAAATTCGAGGATCATCATTGGGATCTCGGAGATCGTAAGAGATAGGAAGACGGTTAAACTGGGGGAATAATTAAAAAATAAATTTAATCGTTCTACACTTTAGTTTTTTTATTGTGGCCAAAAACAGAAAAAGTGGTTGGTATTAAAAATTTGTTAAAACTTTCTTTAAACAACTTTTTAGCTTAGTGGTATTAAAATTTTTCTACCACGTTTCGGTTGTACGTAGTGATCCTCAGGATCATTTGTTCTTATGGGCGCCATGTTGGATTTTGATAGCATCTGATAGAGTTTTCGATGGTGCTTTCAACAAGATAACTTTCGACCGCCGAAACTGTCATTTACAAAAATAGTAACTTTAGATATAGACCGTGCCATGGAAAAAAACAATGGTAAAATTAGGGCAACGTTGTACTATACAATGCTGACCATGATTAATAATTAAAAAAGAAATTTAACCTTATCTACCTTTTTTATTATGGTACAAAACAATGCTATTGTTTATAGATCACAGAAGATGTTCAAAGGACATAAAACGTTTGACAAGAAGTATTAAATCGAGTATTAAATCAACAAATTTTCTAATAAATTGTGTTGTTTCCGTTTATTTTTCCATGGTAATCTATTTAAATTTAATATTTTTGTAAATAACAGCAGTTTTCGGTAGTCAAAAGTCGCCCGTCATACATCGTACGTAGGTTAAATTTCTATTTTAATTATTGATCACAGCGCAACTTTGCCCCAGTTTAATCGTCTTCCTATTTCTTATGTTTTCCGAGATCCCAATGGTGAGCTTCGAATTTGAATAAACCTGTGTGTCATAATAATCATACAAGCTCCAATAAGCACTGTGTATAAGTAGAGATTAAAAACAGGATAAACCTTTTTTTACATTTTTTGAGCACTTGCCCTAATCGTTTTTAAAAGTAAGCAACCATTCTTTCAACATTTTATGTCCACTTACTTGATCACTGTAAATCAAACAATGCCAATGGTGGCACTTGATAAATGAGATTGTTGTGCCACCAACAGCCGCATTTTATTATTTTCTAAAGATAGTGTACCTACTTTCAAATTTAAGTGTTTGTTGAATTACAAGCCATTGCAAACCTTCATTTTTATTTTAACTTGTTATATTTAAAATATGTACCAAATCTGAGGTAGGTAGGTAGGTATTAAGTCATCCCTAAGTCCACTGTTATTTTTACGGCAGTTATATTCATATGTGCGACGTAAACATTTATTAAACTTTAATTTGCGGTGCACATTATTACTTTACCTGTGTGTCTCTGCTTATTTGTCAATCGAAACAGAATTTAACGTTTCAAGTTGAATCAAGTTGATCGCCACCTACTACACAAGTTTGTCACCTGCCTTATCAGTTCGTCACCTACCTTAAAAATGTAGAACATTAATGATAATTACCGTTTTGGGTATAAAAAGACTTCGGAATTGATCATCAATATTTCGCTTGACATGAAATGTGTCAGTCTGGCTATGAGCATAAATTTTACATAACTTGTTTACCATGGAAAAATAGGATGTAAATTTTTTCAATTAGTAACATTATGTTACAAAAAATCATGGAAATTTGGGTGTCAAAAAAATTGCGCAAAATGTTGATAGGGCATTGTAGGTTCCTGACAAGGGAGTAAGGGAAAAGTAATTAAAAAATTCTACCTGCCGTGTTTTTGTAGTTATTAAACCAAAAAAGATGTGCACAATCTGGCACATGCACCATTTTTGGGACACCCTGTATAAATAACAAAACAAATAGAAACTCGGAAGCTAAGATAATATAAATAAACTCGTGTAATATTTTCAGAATATTGCTTGGAAAACCATTATTGTCATTTAAACATGTACAATTATTATGAATGGCTTATATTATAATATGCCGATTTCTATATGGTAAACAATTTGGCAACAATAGAAAAATATCAGTTCAGTTCTATTTTGCAATAACTGTAGGAGTACTTCAAACTGGTAGCTGATTTAGGAAGAATTGTTTTGTATACTGGACGTCCCATTGATACAAAAATTATCAGCTTTAAATTAATGACGAGGTTTTTGAATGATACTTCTGCAAGATTTCATCAAATTATTGGTTACATCTTTCAATGTTGAAATTTTAATTTAATCCATTATTTATTCCATTAAAATTCCATAAAAATCCATTTAATTTGATTATAATAATGTTAACATAGATGTAACTACACAGGTCCTAGGTCACTGTATACGTATAATGGTAATGACAATAGTAAATAGAAATGAAATTAAACAACCCTCAGGTTCCATGCTGTAATTCAGTTGTTAGTATCCTATGAATATCAGAAGTTAGCAGTCGGTAAATAAACTTCTGGTAGTTCATAAACCCTACGTAATATTACTAGGACATAAATAAAAGTTTATCTACCACAGCGATATAATGCCGAGAACAAATTGAATTAATCTACATGCAGTTAAAGTATAGTTTGTGTAGTTTATCATCAAATATATTATCTTGGTTCAGAATAATCAGATGCTTTTGTCTAGTATTTTAGCTGTGGAGATCTTCTATTTAATTAAAGGAAGCATGAAATAAATTTTAGATTCTTCACGATTACCTTCTAAAATGTTAGATATATATTTGCGTTTTTCGTAAAGTGAATACGACGAAATTATAATATATTTATGTAACAAGTATAAAAAGGTGACTGTTTATTGTATGTGCCTTAAAACTAAGCCGCAGGTCGAGTTGGACAGCTTATCAGTGCAATAACACTTTTGTTTCTACTTTTCATACATTTATTCTAAAATTGTTTGCGATGTATCAAAATATATTGATTTATATTGTGATTAGGTTAAGTAAAAGATATCTAACATTCGGCGTCCTAAATTAAATCAGTCGTGGTTACCATACAAAGTACAAAATTCATAAACAATATAACAAAATTCAGGCGTCATTTATTTGATGAAGTGATGTTAATTGTTTATTGCACTAGTGTAATAAAGTGTTACCTATTATATTGAAAGTGAGGTAAATTGGCAAAGCTCTTGCAGGATTGCAGAGATATATTTTAAATCAGTTATTGAAGGTAAAATAATTTATTAGAAGGTCGTATTTATATTATCGGCAATAAAATGAATTGATTTTATGAAAAATAAAAGGCGCCTGTGATCCGTAAATAACAGGTTATGTCTATTAAGAAATTTAACATATATTAGTGCTTTTAAATACTAAGCTAAGCCTAAGCTTTTAATAGCGGAACTCTCATGTTACCATAATTGTGTAACTTGGGAGTATGGTAATTTTGCGTGTCATATTCAGTAGACATTACCGGACGTACATTAGCTGACCAGAGACACACCATATAGATAATAATAAAATCTTGATACAGTAGAGGTTTCTTTAAAATATGTACGCGCTATACATAGTAGTGTTAAACTAATTCTAAACAGCTAATTATAACTTTTGAGAGATTTTGGTACCTCAGAGTGTAGATGTTTGAGACTAGGTACTGGTGTCTCTTCAGTTGGTATGTATGATATTTATAATCCTACATACAGTGTACTCTATGTATTTCATGATCGTCCGGTTCTTATAAATAATTAATACCTTTCCAATGGTCCACACACTAATCTTTACAACAGAAGAAACAATATGAAGAGTTAATCCTTGTAGAAATGAAGCTATGCATCTAGTCTATATAGCCGAACGGGTGATATTATTTGTATTTGACATATAGTGGTTTGTTATTTTCCGGGAACAATTGGTATCGTTTTACGTATAAACTCATGGAAAAGAACATCTTGTCTCGATGGAAAGCAGTGAAGAAAAGTGCTACGTTTCTACCAAGCAGCACGTTTTCCAAATAAACACTTGTCTACATACGACCAAACTGTATTGTGGCTTTGTCTTGATAACGTTTACTCCACACCATATGCATATCAACCAAAAGAAAACCTGGCCCTATTCATTTTCAATCGAGTCGCGTGTAGGTACCACATGTGTGTTTGACGGATAAGAAACGTGAATTTTCCGTAAGCTTCCTAGACTCGGCTGATACCTCTGCACGATCTTCTACTTTTCTTACTACATAATGTACTATTGGGCGATTCTGTGATTTGTACCTTCCCTTTTTGAAAATTCGGATAGTTGTTCACACACAGGCAATATAGTACGGCTACACAAAGTCGAATTCGTACTCCCAGTTTGAGAAATTCCTAACTGTGTTTTCAGTCTCTAATTCTATTATCTACATTAAAAATTCGGGATTCTATAATTAAAATTAAATATTTCTTTATGTATAATTCGTCCAATTTGCTTTGAGTGTTCAAAATACTCAGCAAAATAATCAAGTAGAAATTGTATACAATTTGCAAAATTTCATTCATTTTCATTGTCTTTTTATTAAGTCGCTTTAGTTCAAAACAAATTGCATGGATTTATGGACAGTAGTACAGAATTAAAAGTTTTAAGTTCCATAACCTGTGCATTATTATCGTTTTCTAATAACAGCATGTTGTTCTAGAGTATGGTTATGATGACGAATACACTCTTCCATCAATCGGCCCTCCGCCCCTGCAGGAAGATCCTGGAGCTTTCAGCAGCGGATCACGATCGCTAATCCATCGACTCTTTACGTTTCTGCTTGTGCTACGGTTGGCGGATTTAAATCGCAGGTGACTTCGTTCCTCATAATATAAATTTCCAACATCGAAACCATCGAGTTAGTGGTGACATTGACATATCTAGTGCGAGACTGATTTCGTACTGTACATATTGTAAAAAGACGTTTGTGTAACAGTATTTATTTTAAAATATGTATTGTGTATATAACCTAGACTTGCAAGGCTACTTAGATCTATTTAAATTGCCTGATAATAGAGCGTGATACTACAGATGTATTAGATAAGAAATTATCAATAAAGCTAAACTCATCTCGACTTTTTAAGCGTTTGTTTCTACGCTTCTTCTGAAATTTAACACATATCGAATTCCAAAAGTAATATTGTCATATGTACCTAAACGAAATCTCTGCAATATTCCGGGTTGTCGTAATATCTCGCTGTTTTTATAGGGCTCAAATCCGTACGATTGGAAGTGAACGCGCTACGGTCGGCCCATTCCTTTTACAGTATGTACTATTTTTACCAGAGTTTTATAAAATCTTTCAGCATAAACTTGCAACAGAATTTAATATTTCCCTCGTCACGATGTTCTTCACATAATGTATCGCATCAAATATGAATTTTCAACGTAACAGTATAAGCAGTAATAATAACTGATATAAATTTATTGTAAACACGGAAATAGTAATTTACTAGCAATTAAAGATATAGATTCGTATTTGATAATTTTTTTAATTAATGTTGCATTCAGAAAAATATTAAAATGTAATAAATTTAATGGTTTAGGTTTTTAACAAAATACTTGCAAAGAACGCGTAAATTAATGTCGTGCAAAATGTGACATAAGAAACTCCTAATGCAGACAGTTATTAAATTATAATGAAAAGATGACTGCTAAAAAGGTTAGCATTACAACACAGCAAGCATTATCAGCATTTTCGTTTTAATATAGAGTTCATATATTTCCTATTTCTTGTGTTTTTCGTTGTCTCTAAACCAACGACAGAAGGAGAAGTATTTTAGATGTAAGAAATTAATTAGAAAACTGGTTGCGCTGCATAAATTCCAACTTGGGTTTGAACATTTTTCGTCTCCGAGAGCGTATGGTTTACTTTGGAAGTAACGGTAAGTTTTATCAAATTAAAATACTAGTTAATAAAGGAAACAGCCATAAAACTTCTGCATATAAAATTGATGAAAATGCAATTTCTGTTTATTCAAATATTAGGCAAGTAGGTATATAAAATTGCTCATTATAAACTAGCTCCGTTAAGTATATCTTTTATCTCTGCTATTACCAACTTCGTCGTAATCTTGTTATCCACACCAGATAAGCCGAATGAAAATGAAGGAGACAAATTCTTAATGTTCGACTGTAGGAACATTAAATAACATATTTTACTCTTCGTCTGTACGAATTACAATTTAAAAACAGTTTTTAGCAACGTTACGGTAACGATTATTGCAAAGGATACTTGCAACTATTTGATATTAATTATAATAATAGTGCATCACAATGGGCATCAGCTTACAGTTCACATATTTATAGGTAAGTAAGAGATCGGTCGTTAAGTGGATAAGGATCCAATTACAGTCAGCCGTGTTGCCTATTTTTACTTAAAAAATCCCTTAAAATCCCTTGTTTATACAGAAAGGAATTCGTGTTCTTTTTTTCGGTAAAACTAAGTCTGGGGCTTTAAATCAAACCAAGGTTTAAAATAAATGTTAGTAATATTTTAAAACAACGTTTAACTAACGAAATCTGCGTAAGCAACACAACAAGGTAATAATTGCGAAATACATTGTATTAGCATGAGGTGGAAACGTTACACCGTGTTTATTCTATTTATCGGAGCTTCCGATGATTAAGGGACATCCAGTTACATATAATGAGCTATGTTTTATAAATGCTAGGGTAGTCGGGCCCATCCACTTTTGTGTAATATGTCCAAAGCTAATTTTAGCCTATGATGCTAATTTTACTATAATACATCTCATACTATGTACCTACTGTCCAATGCCGAGGTAAAATTTCTACATACGATTCATACGAATGATAAATTAATCTTATCGCCAATTCAACTGCCTAAAAACAATTTTTGGTAACTTACATTATTTGCATACCAAATTACCCACTTACATAAAACTCATTTACTTCATGCAGGCTTTTAATATTATTCCTATTTTTTGTTTCGCCCTCCCTTGGATTGAACGACGGATACTGTTGATTTACTTCAATTCAAATTTTAGATATAAGTAGCATGAACAAGCTCAAGCTTACGCTAACAAGGGCACTAAAGTGATAGATTACTTGCTTTTACCGTTTTTGTTTACAGTTTGTTAATAATGCATAATAACGTTCAGTTATTCTCACACTCAATTTAAAGTCAAAGTTTGGTTGAACTAAGTTAATCAGCTTCATATAATCTTAATTTTTAAAAAGCATAAACTAACTTTTTGTTTGGCTATTTTTGTACATTTATGAAATAGTGGAATAAACAAGATTATAATTTACATTGTTTTTCTGTGGGGATTAAAATATTCGCAGTAGTCAGATTTATAACTGGAAGAATAAAAGCGTATTCCCCCAAGCGAGGCCGAAGTAACATGAATTTCCTGGTCCATTTCTCAATGCGACGCACGGCCTCCACTGGCCGTTACAGATTCTCCGGTACTTGGTCTCGTGGGCCCGTGTGGAAGGTTATTAATAATGCAGTCGTAAGGTCGTACGAAACAGAGAATGTAGGTTCATAATAGGTGACTAGCATTGTTTCTGTGTTAGCCATGTGTTAATATATTAGTACCCGTAGGTTCGCATGTAGTAGTCAGTCACTGGGAATTTACAGATCATCTATTAAGGGGGAGTCTTTTCAAAGTTAATCTGCATAGAGAAATCATTGCACTAAATAGCAAAGTTTTGAAGACGCTAGACCCTTAATTTTAATTTGCCCTTGGGATGTAATTCATTATTATGCATGAGCTCCTCAGGCCCTCAGCTGGGAACAGATTGAACTGCATACAGAACAGAAGTTTGGATAATGCATAGCCCCGATGTCAGGTAGCACCGTGAAATGGGAATGGTGCTCGATACCGTATCGGCTACCATAAACAACGTTTCCCAGTACCTACCTGTAATTATTTCGATAGTCCCTTGCAATTCACCTTATACAATATTCAAAGAAGCTGGGCAGACGTGCATGCATGGAGGATCGGGACTAGTCCCCTTCCGATTACCTGCGCCATTAGACCGCACCCATTTATCACGAAGCCCACCTCTGAATTTGAAAACACGGAGAGTTAAATGACCATTACTTGCTGCTCCACTTGGTGTGACGTTGATGCACGATTTTAGCACTTCAGCTGGTTGTCGCGCACTCCCGCGATCACATTACGCCTTTTCCTTTTTCACTGAATTAATAATAAATACTTTGATAGCGCGTTGTCGAACTTAAATTTGAATGGATTCTCTTCGGAGTGCAGACTCGATATTACAACTCAGAAAAATATGTTTCAAGTCAAATCTGTCGCTAAGGATTGGTCGTCTAACAAGTGACAGCCAGCTTCGATCCCGTCGGGATTTCTGAGTAATGGTTTTCTTATAATCTGAGAGGCAGGTTGTATTTGCGAAATCTGATCGGTGAACTGACACAAAATTAATAATATATTATTTGTATCTGTTAATTCAAGTAGTTAAACGGAATGAACTACCGCATAATAAACGATTATTACCCAAATTAGAAAAATACTCTAAATGGAGTCTTGTAAGCAGGATGAAGAGGAAACTTCTGGTAAGTAGGTAATATGCATTACTATTTTAAACTACAGTTCAGCGAAAAAACAATAAAGGTTCTTTTTATAACTCCTAGTACCATTTTATTACAGATTTGTCCATATTTGCAAATTCCATTAAAAGAGCTTTAACATTTCAGCACAAAAACATCTCAGAATAAACTAAACAAGGTGAATAAGAAATTCGTTAAGAGGTTATCTTTTTTACCTGAAAAAGTAACACAGGTTATTTGCTGGATACATGTTACTATGATGTATTACAATTCTCGCTCTAACAGCATTGCAACCGAAATACGCTCAGGATTATTTTTCGTATAGTTTCTTGAGCAATCCGTTTTAGTTTCGGTTTTTTTTTCTCAAAAAGCGTTTTTCAGTTGAGTCATTTTTGGGGTGAGTATCAACAGACCTGCCTAACTGATACCAGAGAAGCTTCTATTAGGATTTTGATAGGTAAAGTATGAATTTGATGAACTCGAAGAAAATTTTATACAACATTTGAGGCTTCTGTATTAATTGTTTAGGTTTAATCTGGTTTACTAAAATACTAATAAGATTTATTTGAATTTATTTTTTCATTGAAAGGACTACTCACATAGGTAATAAAGAGGCACAAAATACCTGTTTGTAAACACTTTAAAGACAAAACATTTTGAGCGGTTAAAGGTGTAGCCCTTAAATAATTCCTTTCAGTTTTCCAAGATTGTCATAATTCTGTTTTCCATATGCAATTTTGAGGGTTTGTAGGAATTTAATGGTTTTCGGAATTTTCGCTGAAATTGCAGAAAATTTAATTTTTTCTGAATCTATAAATAATGCTACTATTTTAGAGGCGCATAGGTAGGAAGAGAATTTATTTGCGCGACGCGACGACTTAGAAAAGACATAATTTTGTTACAATCGATTACCAACCCCAAAATGGAAATATTAGTTTAATTTCTGATATCCACGGTTGGAAAGGTTGATTTCTATTAAAAACAGGTTCAAAATGTTTCCCAGTTGTAAAGTAGATCCCAGAAGAAACATTTAAAGCAAAAATAAATCTAAGTTGGAGAAAGGAGTAATGATCATATATCCAACCAAAGGAAGATTTTAGTGTAAGCAAATACTCAGAAGAATGTAAATTTTACGAATCGGTTACCTATACCTATTCACTTCACAATGTGACTTAAGGAAACACATTCTTCTACTTTAGTTTTATTTTGTATTTAGCAATGTAGCATAAGTATCCAAAGCTACAGTGAATTGGAAACACAGCAAAATGGTAGGTATACATATTAGCATTGTAAGAATGTATTGCCCACTTTAAATTAATTTAAAATATAATATCGACGAATATTAAGCTTTGTTGTCTGGTATATTCTCGATAGTTACAATTGCTATTTTGTAAATTCAAAGTGATTAGGTACTTTTCGTGTAGAAAATAGAAGATTCTTCGTGTTCTCTTCTGTTAGTAGCCTTCTTTGGCCATGTCAAGTGTCTATCATAAAACGGTGACGCAACACAGTATGTTTACTACAAGTGTAAGATCTTGGATGCCGTATTTTATCTCTCAAAAATTCTTGTTTAGGTATATCGTTATATTCTAAACATTTATGATTTTTATTATTAAAAATTTAAAATAGAATTCCTAAAATTATAAGAAACAATCCAAAAATGGTTATTGTCGTTAAGCAATAATGGCGTAAATACTCAAGATTGAATATGCGAACTGAAGACATTTTATAATAAACACGAACATTTACATTGAAGTACATCCTAATCCTAATAGAAAAACCTAATTATGTAGTATTATATTATTAGCACTTATTAGTGTAGAACAGACTTATTAATAGATTTGTACATTTCACACTATATTAAAATATTATAAACTGTGTGTTATAATACACTGTATTTAACAATATTTTTATTACTATTATTTATTATCGTTCTTTTATATATTATTTGATTCATGTTACATTTATAGAACATTACCTATTGCTCAGGGCACAAAAATGTGAATGGCGAGATGATAGACAAAATAATGGAATATTAAACTTCGAATTACTGCATAAAGATTGCAGATAAAGTGTAAGAATCGTCCTCTTTTTTTACGTTATTTTTATTATTATGGTATGGAAAACAAATGCGGGTCCTAGGGCAGCATATAAGGTCAACCGCAAAAATGTAAAAAAATAAATCGTAATTTAACGCTTTGTATATCAAACGTTTAGTTTTGCTTCATGCAGGGTAGTAAACCAAGTCTTGAGAGACAAATTTAATTAATTACCAACAGTAATTAGCCATACGCCATAACCCATCACCGTATATACTGCCATAAAACATCTTACCTTATCGTCGCAACCACTGGTTATAACCAGCTCTAGACAGTGGCGGATTTTGCGTTTGCGGGGCCCTAGGCGCAAAGGATATTAGGGGGCCCACCTAAATATTAAAAGCCAATCGAACATTCGTAATTCCAAATTTTCCATTAGCTAATCTTGTACCTTTCTTTGGCCAATTTTGGGGCCCCCTGGGTGCGGGGCCCGAGGCTTGCGCCTCTTGCGCCTTTGCGTAAATCCGCCGCTGGCTCTAGAAGTTCTCTGATCTTCAGCCTGCAAAAATTAACTTAGTCTTCATATTTGGTAAGTAGTTAAGAACACTTAACACCTTTAAACCACCACTAAAGATACACATTGCACGACTAAAGTTAAGATTCATTCAATTTGTTATCTACAAATTAATGTGCATAACACTAAGGAAACAAAACTGGGAATGATAAAACTTCTGGTCAACCTTATTGACTTCGTATTCGTAGGTTTATAGAAAATTTGTATTTATGGTAGATACGTATTAGAAATCAGTTTAGCATTCTTTAGTAATATGAGTCAGCTTTTCACAAAAGATACATCTTATAAAAAGAGCATTAACATCAGTTATTTTATATTGCAGTCATTGTAATAATACTTTGTCCATATTCGCTAGCTAGTTTTTGGGAAATTCCTGTTTTTAGAATATGTTAGTGTATGATAAAAACGATTTTGGTATCAAGTGTGGGTGTTAGGTGAACTTTTGTTTTTGAAACAGAAATTAAGTATGAAAGAAGAGGAATAGGTACTAATGGTTCCGCAGGCGATATGATGGAATTGATGTACACATGTTGATACCGTCTTTTGCCTTTATAAACTTTTTGCTCAATATTTTTTTAAATAGTTTGTTGATAAAGAATCACCTAACTGGTATTACATACCTTCTGTGTAAAATTCCTAAAGCCACCACTGTTTATCATAGGTATTCAATATTTGCTGTTTATAGAAAATGCGAGTGTAGTAATCGGTACAGATTTATGCATGGTCTAATTCTGTGACGGGTATAAAGTAAACAGAATACGTAGATTATTCACTTTTACATAACTTGGAATGGTAAATAAATGGTTACAAATACTAAGATTTTTAAAAATGAAAAAAGCAGTTTGCACTATGTATTTGCAAGCTAAATGCGATGTAAAGGAAGCAATTTTATACCATCACTAAAAGTTTCGAGTTGGGTGAAAATTGTAAAGCCTCTCAATCCGGGCGTCCGAGTTCGGCCGGCTACCTAGAATAATCCCGGAGCGCAAATATTAAAAAAAATCACAACTTATTGAAGTCTATTATAGTATATTATTATAAGTTTAATAAGACCTGTAGCACGACGAACGCTTTGCGTTATTTATTTAATAAAAATATGTAGCTATGGAGTTTTGGTTGCAAGAAGTGACAATACAGGCAATGTATTCTGCAAACTGTTCACGTTTTGACTGCTTTCGTAGGTCAAATCAAAAATTCAGAAACTGCATGGCATCGAGACTTTATACTGACGACCTTTGATAATTATGATAAGTAGACACGTAAAGCAGATTAAAATTTTACCAAAACTAGTTTCAGAATAGAATATAATATAAAAATATTTTCGATGTCACACGTATACGGTTGTAGTATATTGTTGATTTTCTAATCGATTAATAACACAATTAATAACAACTTCTAGATCATACAAAAGCACAAAATCTATTCTCAATGTGGAATAATAATAAATTATGTCATTTACAGATGACTTTACTTAAATTATAAAGTATTCTCCTACGTTAAAGTTTGTATAATAAAATCTCGTGTACTGTTAGTAATATTACAGTGATTAAATTTGAATGTGTGGGTAGGTGTTTTCCCTATCATGAGGGTAGCAATGTCTTCCGACCTCTTAAAAGGGATAGAAAAAAATTGAAAACTGTAGAACAATTTTTTAGTCATATCCAGAAATCGTTTCTATAATTTTAAACAGAATCCCATTTTTCCGTTTTCGGTTGTTACCATTTCCGTGTCGAATTCAAGCTTGTAAACGTTGCGTATGACGGCGATTAAAGTATGAAATATTTGCTACTTTGTCCACCAGAACATTCATCTAAAGTTTGTAAGCAATTTGTGGTTTCGATTTGTAATAGCTAACATCAATAATAAATTAATAAGAGAACGATAAAATAAACATTTTTCCGATATTTTCTGGGTTGAACATTCCTTTTACAGTTTAACGGCACAGTTTATACCGTATTTGATATATTTCTTTAAATGTCTTTTCTACGTAAAGCAGGAAGCAAATGAATATTCAAATTCAAAGTACTTAAAAGTCGCACGGGATGAATCTTAGAGGACAAGAATTGGCTAATTTTCTAGAGCAATAATCCTTTTCGATGAGAACGGATTTTCTGGGAGATTGACTGATCGGAATAAAGCAAATAGGAACGATTTCTCAATCGGTTAGTTGTGATAGATGGATAATTGAGCAAAAATCTTAGGAGAAAAGAAAATTTCTGGCGAAACAAGCTTTTATTGAATTGTTCTGTAGAAATCATGAAATGCGACAAAATTGTGTTTGAAAATATATGTACGGACCAAGCTGAAATCACATATAATTCGTGCCAGACTATGACTATTTAATCTAACTTACCTATATGTATACACTGCGCACATAAAGTTTGGAATAATGGAAATAATTCATTTCCCGGCAAATTTAAAGAAAAACGGTTTGACAGGTCAAATTGATTTATTTTAAAAGAAACACTTTTCATTTTTCTACCGCTTTCCGGTTTCAAGCAGTGACGTTATCGATATTTTTTTAAGTGGCGACCCCCTATTGTTTTGGCAGATTTGGATAGATAATGAAATTCGGCTTGGTGGCACAAGGCACTCTAATATTGCCTACATTAAAGTACCGACTAAGTACGTAAAGTCAATAATTCTAATTAACCTTCCGAAGTAATCGTCACTAACGGTAGGACCTAACGCTAACCCAAAATCATAAAAAAAATAAGCAATAATATTCTTGGTTATTTAAAAATAGCTGTTTGGACTATCTATGTAGGTACTTGAAAGAACCTCGCAAGCCAAATAAATTGAAACGAACGTATATCCAAGAGCAGGATATAAAATGGACACAGTTAACAGTAGTGTATTTATTTTATAGGAACTTTATTCCTACAATCCATGAACATATTTTATTGGTATTAATCTAAAAGTTAATTATAAGCAACATAATGCGGAGAGGAAGATATAATTTATTACAGATAATCATACAAGAAAAAATTCCGGGAAGATGAAGAGGCAGAGGAAAAATGTCCTGACTGACCAACGCTGCAGCATCATAAGTGCAAATCGCCACGATGATTGCCAACCTCCTTAGAGGAGACAACATTTAAAAAAGAAGAAACCATCAATCCAAACTCTTTTTTATATTTCTTGTAGAAGAAATTCAGTGCTATTGTTGTTGCTATGGTGGTATGGTACTCGAATCTCTAGGAAAGCTTCGGGTTTGGCCTGTAAACTTTCATAACAAACTTTCTTCCCATTTCGCTATCGAATATTAAAAGCTAAACCCTATAATTTGATGAAACATTCAAATTACTATTGTAACTCTTCATATGAATTTTAAGCGTTTATTTTAACTCTTAATAACCTCATTACCTCATAACCGCATTTTAAAATTTGGAATTTGGTATTTGCTGATTATATTATAAGTGCATAATTCAGTATTTTTGTTTCGTAAATAAATATAATATAAAAGAAGAAATAAGCCCAATGCAAATTGGCTTTACATTAATTGCTTTCTTAAGCGTAACTTCCTGTTACCTCATTAGTAAGTATACTAATAAATTATCGCATTTTATTGGTATTAATGAGGAGACTTTGATGTTTGATTTCTTTGAGTAGTAACTAAAATTGTGAACTGGAAATTTTCATCATTTCTTTTATGAACCGTAAAAATAAAAAAGCATATTAATCGTTTATTGTGTCACTTTTAATTAGTAAGCTCTATTGACATTGTTGGGTAGCGTTTGTTTCTACCATAAAAATACAGAAAACACTCCTATTAGTATCTAGTAAATATGCAGGGAAAGAAATTCACAGAATTCATAACTTGATTAAAAGTGACAAGAAAAAAATAATTTAGTATTTTGCGATGTTTTATTCCCATATCTTCAGAATTGTAAATATATTTTCAAAATTTTGATGCGGAGTACCTCAAATACAATCTTCAACTACTGCAAACTATATACAGGGTGATTTTAAAATGTGTCGCCAAACTTTGAGGTATTATTCTGCGCACCATGACAAGTAAAAAAGTTCATATAAACATGTGTCCGAAAATCAAGCGTTTCCGAGTTATGAGCAATTTTTGATTCGTCGCAATAGATCAAACTGTATTTAAAATTTAAAAAATATTAAAGTGGCTGGAATACTTGCTGTCAAAATCAAACAAAAACAGTGTTGTCTATGCCAAAATATACACAAATGCAGAATTAGCAGACATGCATTTTATGTATGGTTGCGGCTTACCATAATTTTCTGGCCTTTTAGATGATGTGCCTTTACAATTACGCCAAGGTATGTGGTTTATGCACGATGGGGCCCCACCACATTTCCTCATACTTGTGATGCAGCACCTATTTCAAATTTTTGGCTAGCAATCGATAGGTCGAGGTGGGCCTATTCCATCACCAGACTTTAATTCGTTAGACTTCCTCCTTTGGGGATATTTGAAAAGCCTCGTGTACACCACCACCATTAATACAGTATAGGAGTTTAAAGTGTTAACGATGCCTGTCGGACTATTAGAGGAATGCCAGGCGTATTTGAAAGAGTAATGCCCGGTTTCTGGAAACAAACTTATGAAACCCATAACTTATGTATTCGATAAACAGTCAATAAGGCAGTCCATGCGACGTATCACGTGATCCTCGTGGGAGGCGCTAATTGGCCTATACGAAATTTGATCACGTGACCTAATGTCATTAGAGTGCCTTATTCGCTGTTTATGGAATACATAAGTTATGGGTTTCATAAATTTGTTTCCAGAAACCGGGCATAAGACGGTCATTGAGGCGTCGATTAGACGCCTGTGTGGAGGTGGGAGGTGGACATGTCGAACATTTACTCTGAAGCATTTAACATCATTTAATTAAAATCTAATTGTTATCAACTTACACGAATCAAGTTTAATTTTGTTTAACAAGGTTTCAATTTCCTAAATACAAGAATTGCTCATAACTCGGAAACGCGCGATTTTCGGACACATGTTCATATGGACTTTTTTACTTGCCTTGGTGTGTAGAGTAATACCTCAAAGTTTGGCGATACATTTTAAAATCACCCTGTATAGGCATTGTTTTACATTTTACAATATGTATGACGGCATTTGTTAAAAGAAATGAATTAATTACAGAGTATTGTCTTATTCAGAAGTAGGTACGAAAGGTTCACAAAATTCTTTCTAAAGAAACGGCATGACAACTAAGTATTAATAGAATAATAAAATATTTGTGAAGAGGGTAAATCAACAGAATGTAGATAACAACATAAATTTAAAGTCTAAAGTTTAATTTGAAGTCTGATAATACGACGACTATTATACATTTTTGGCAGCATATTAATAGAGCAGCGGTTTCCAAATTTTTTCAGTTCGCGGCGCACTTACAAGTTCGGTATTTGTCCACGGCGCGGCGCTCTAGTTACAATACCTATTTGTAAATATTTGTTCAATAACGTAAATTAGGTACAGGTACAGAAATGAATACAACTTTTTTGTTAAATCTCACATACAGTGAAGTCCATTTATTTTATGCCACTTTATTATTGGAATATAGGCAACCCATTATACACTACTAGCACTCTTGCCCCTGTTTACTGATTTTGATTATTGTTTGTCAAATTACACAGTGTTTTTTTTAGTTTCTAATAAAGAACAAGATTTAAAACGAACGATTTATTGGAAACATGATCTATACAGACGAAAAAAAAAATAGAAATGTGTATACTATATCACTCCGGACTATCTAAGTATCAATAGGTAATGTTAGGGATTATTTTAGTGTAAAATATCCTAACAAACCATACCGTAATGTGTCGATAATATCAAGATCATCTAGAAAATTGGACACAACATGAAAAAGAAATTGACGTAAAACAGTAATACATGAATTTGTACACATTTATATTTTCTCTTGGTCAGTATAATTGATGTTTTCTATAACTCGATAGTTTTAAATCTTGTTCTGTATTACCTAAATAAAGAAAAATAAATAACAGGTGACAAACAATAATTAGTCAGTAAGCAGGGGCAAGAGTGCTTAGTAGTGTATAATGGGTTGCCTATATTGCAATGATAAAGTGGCCGGTCCATTAAACTTGCAATATTGTCACGAAGCGATTAAAACTATTTATTAAGGTATTGATGATAATCAATGTAATTACCTACTAAGTAAAATCAATGTAATTCAACATGTTAGTATCACGTGCCAAGCATGCTAGAATCACATGTCAGATAACATTATCTCTGCACATGAAGATAAGGTTCTGCTTACTCGAACATATCAAGTTTCATGATCCATGTGCATCCAATGTTATTACCTTATTTGGTAATGCAACTCTTCTAGTGGCTGTGATTGGATATGCAATTCTGCTGACTAGGAATATCAGGTTTCATGAGGGATCTGGTGATCTTCGCGTGCCGAGGTCATATAACCATATATGGACATGCAAACTAGTATATAAGCACAATGTTTCTCCATTCGAGGCAGTGTGCTCCAGCTATACACACAGAGAGACAGAGTGTGTGTCCAACACTCAACAGCCAAGCAGTAGCTTCGACCAAGTTCTACAACCAAGCCAACTGGTTGGGCCCTTTGGGGCCCAAACTCTACATTTGAAGACTCAGAATAACTACAACAAGATAGGCCTGGCCAGGGTCCAGTTAACAACTCTAAATAGAAGACTACAGAGCACCCCTTCAACCAACCATGGTTCGTTTGGCACTACTAGCTGTTGTTATGTAAGCTCACCTTGATGGTGCATGTTATTCATCTTTGTAAACTTTAGTTAAATATAGTTATGTTAAAGTACTGACTTATTTAAATCCAGACCAGTCACAATTTATAACGTGACAATATGCCTATATTGCATTATAAATGGACATCAGTATATATTTATTTTAACTGGCGGAAAATCATGAAAATACAAATATTATTGAGAAAACCCTTAAATAACAATGACTAACTTAGTCAATGTGAGGGATGAGCTTGGCACATTTTTTCAAAACGTGGAATACGGCTTGATACAGATACTCGCATTTCTTGCTCCACATTGATTTTTGAGCGATATTTATTTAGGGTTATAGTTTTGGTTTTCTGAGTAGGAAGAACAGAGGCGCCCGGGGCGCCCCTTTTCTCTCTCCACGGCGCCCCTGGGTTCACTTTGGGAATCACTGACGATTTTAATACTCGTCCACACGTCCTCACATCTCAATAAAATATAACTGGCTGTGTCATATACTTGAATTTATTTTAGAAGTCCGCTATCCACTTAAAAGATAAAAAGTGTAAAAGAGAGAAACAGACGCTGTTTTCTCTTTCCGTACCATTACTTAAACGAGCAATTTCGATCGGCCTTTCAAAATAATAACTCATTTAAGTAATGGTACAGAAAGAGAAAAGAGTGTCTGTTTCTCGCTTTCACACGTTTTATCTTTTAAGTGGATAGCGGACTTCTAAAATAACTTCTAGTATATCTGTATCTACTGTAGTTTTAGGTTAGTAAATGTAATAATGAATAAAAATATAGATTATGAGTACGAGAATCAAGTAGTATCAACATTAGTTTACACCACATGTATTGAATATGTAAACATGGCTTTGACATCGAGAGTCAATTATATTATAATATTAAATGCAAAATGAGTTAAATCAAAATCTAAAAGTATATAATAAAATAGTCTTTCATTTTAATACAAAGTCTTAAATAATAATGAAGCAGAAACTGGCTACAAAAGTTTAAATGTAGTTAAAAATTTACCGGCTGAATTAAAAAGTGTAGTCTCTATGGGTTAACGGACTTTCTGGCGTACAAAAATGTTTAATCCTTAACTTATTTTGCTGGTAATATTGCTTTAACTCTTTTGATGCTCGGATAAATAGTGTTATAGTAACGAGTAATAAGAGGTCTATGCTTTTCTTATTATTTTGTGTTGTAGTAGTCACAGTTTCATGGAATGGTTTTTCATAATCTTTTAAATAAATGCAGGAATAGAATCTCGTTACACTAAATTAAAGATACTTCCATTGATAATTTAGAAGCCACCCGTGAAATGAGCAAAAGAAGATTGAAAAGAATGATTGTGCACTGTGGGCACCACCTTGATACCATAAAGTGATGAAAAAGTAAGGGTATTAAGTTAAGTAAATATTAGTAATTAATCCACAACAACAACGTTTAGAGGAATTCCCGATAAAGGGTGTTATGATCTCATACCTTCATAATGTCCAACCCTAACTGGCGAGAAGACCCGCGCCGCGTTAACGCAGTTAATACGGTTCACTCATCCAAGTATACTGACCGAATAACCGAATTAATTCTCTCGGAACCTACATACATACAGATTTGAGAAACACATTCGTCAATCTTGAACATAATACCATTATCCAATTGCCAACTCATTAGAATACGTTTCCAACGTTTTAATATAATAAATTGAATCAACAGTTGAAATAAAATGGCGTCCAAGGCGGTGTAGTTCGAACTGGTATTAATTGTAACAAGTAGGGAGTTACTAGGCAAAGAACAGAAAAATTTAGTTGTACCATAAAAGAAAGTAAAACTCGTCGCATTTGTGTAAGGCAATGAATTTTGTAAAGAAATAAATTCGGAACGTCCGGAAATCTTCTGATAGAACAGGAACTTAACAATTTGGCGCCAGCAATTAATTCTACTTCGGCGATTCGGTGCGGGGCAGTTCGGTACCGGACGATTCGACGCCGAACAATTCGGCGCCGACCAAACAATTTTGTAACTATTTAGTTGTATTAATTTCTGTCATACATTTTTTAGAATAATTAAGCTTCCTTATTATTTTGTAACAAACAAAATTGCGTTTTTTGTTTTATTTTAATTTTTATCAAGCAATATTGAAACAACCTGAAGGCTTTCCTCGTTGGGTTTCTATACAAGAATTACGACAGAGCTGCAGACTGATAGCACTGTTGCCATATTGTATAATACTCAACGACAGTTATTTCATACCAAATAACCCTTTCTTTACTGAATTAGAAATTCAGAAAGATCGGCAAATAAATAAGGAACATAGTTTTGATACTAAATTAATGGAAGACCTGGCAATGTAATCGGATTTCCACGATTTAACTTAAAGGCTGCTGAAGAATTTATTCAGAGAAGCATAGTTTTAACTCTGATATTAACTTCCGTAGAACTATAAATATTCGCGTAGTGTGGATTTTTATTACCAAATTGCCCGAAGAGACTAAACATTTGTACTGAATAAATTGTACTTATCTCAGATAAGAAACGATTGAAGTACATGATAGAGACTATAATCTGCACAAAACCAGAACGTCTAAATTGATTTTTATTTCCGAATTGTCTTGTGGTAACGTGGAATTTACGAATTCTTATATACTAACGATGTAACATAAAATCACCGACGGTGGACATGTTTTCATGCGCTAATGAAACTTAAACGTACAATCAAAACAGTCGTAATTTTAAACAGTATTGCCCAGTGGCGTAGCCAGATATGAAGGACGGGGGGGGGTGAGATCGTTTAGGAGCGCATTCAGGGGCGGTAATTTTTTCACCCGGACAGGTTAATTTTTGGCGTGTTTTCCAGTGTCGTAGCCAAGAATTAGCGGCGGAGGGGGTCGGAACATGGAAATGCGAGCGAAGTGAGCAAAACAATGCGCCGCAGGCGATTTTTTTTTTAAGTGGGCGTGGCCAATTTTTAACGCGTTGTACGAGCATCTGAGAATTTGAATGCCAAATAAAAAAATTCAAAATGTTAAACTTTTTAGAAAAGAAATTGCAAATTTTGCGCTTGAAAAACAATAATCCAGAAAAAAACATTTCATTATGTCCAAAATAAATTTCATTTTTTAACGTATCACATGGTTGAAATACTAGGAACGGAACCAGGATCACTTGTAATGAACTAATTATTGTTGCATTAAATTTACAAAGTACTTTTTAATAAGCATAATAATTTTTGACTCAAGTTTGGCGCCCCCCAGGGCTAGCGCCCTGGGCGGTCGTCCGGGTCACCCGGCCCTTAAGCCGCCCCTGAGCGCTTTTTTTTATATATTATGTTCCGTAAAAACCTCGTTAAAAACTCATACATGATACTCATAATAGTTTACTCGAGTTTACTCGGGTTTTTTTAAATAAAATATTAATATTTTTCTGGCGAATGTTTTTAAAAGCTGCACCTGATTTTTTTTTCGGAGGCATTATTAATAATTAATTATTAAGAAAATTCGAAATTTATTGCCTTAAAATTACAAAAATGCGAATTGCGAAAGCTTAACTAAGTAATTAGAGTGTCGGTCTTTCTAGTTGAGTAGTTGACTCGTGACTAAAGTCTAAATCTACCCCTTCCTAGTACCCCCACGTCCCCCACATTCCACAACCACATTCACCATATTGTTTAAAGAATGCACCTCAGCACATCATATTGGAATAATATTGGTTTTATGTTCTTTTATTTTTTTCTAAGAGGCGCTAGGGGCGCAGGTCGATAGGGGCGGGGGGGGGCGATCGCACCCCTTCGCCCCCGTGTGGCTACGCCACTGGCTATTGCCTAAGCTAATTGCATGTACGACTCCCCAAGTCCACTATAAGCGGTTTTACTGAATCGGGGTAAACCAGAGATAGTTGTAGGTACTCAAAATGACTTCGAATGTTTCCGTAATAATTTGCATGTCACCTCACCTCCATGCGCCACACGTAATATTTTATTAGCACAACATTTTATTATAATTTCCTTAATTTTTCTATGACACTTTCTTTCATTTAATCTCAAACCGTTTATTAAGATTCTCTTTGTAAGTCTAAGCAAAGAAACGTTATTTTTAGTATGAGTATGAATGCAAAAATTCAGTGCAGCTGTTTTCCAGGCGATCAATCATTATATCTTACTTATCATTAACAACATAACTTGCGAGTTTTCTTAATGGTATTGCTTTAAAAAGTATTGTCTAAATGGAAGCTTCAACAAAGCACTATTCTCTACACAACGTTGGGATTGTAAGATCAATCCATTTAACAAAGAATGATAAAAAAGAGCTGTTTGTCATGGGGCGTATTGCTTTATTCCATTAAAAAGATCAGTTTTGCGGTTGTAGCTTTAGTGATCAGCACCCTCGGCCATTGTTCTTTTTAGGATCTCTGAATATTCTTAATAAAGTTACTTTTAAACGTTTTACGCTGCAGTTGCGAGAATTTGTGAATTGTCTAATTAGGAAATTTTGTCCAAAGGAATATCGGCGTTTTGTTTTCTCTCATAAAAGTTTTCTTTGCCGCATATAATTTATTTTAATCCAGACTTTTGAATAAATGTTTTTGGTAGGCGCTTAGCTTTATGTCATTGCGATTAATTACATTTAAATTACCATGAGAAATTATAAATTCGATGTTAATTATTTTTTGACTAAATAACTTTTAGCATGTTAAAATATGACTATAGGTATTATAGCACGACAAAGCAACTTCATAACACCTAATTAATTAAATTATGAAATCATAATTATTCAAACATATATAATAGTTTATCAAAACTAATCTGACATTTTAATATTAAGACTAAGAGATATGGTCCGTTATTAACTCCTATCTTGTTTGACAGCACCGACACGTATCCTATTTAATTCGTTCTCTACACTGCTTCTCTCAATAACAGGATTGTTAATTCGGTATGAAGACAAATGAGTGAACGTCAATAGATAACGGTTACAAATTTCTCGTAAAAGCAAACCAAAGTTGCAAATAAATAGAAATGGTGCCCAACATAAATAAATTGGCTTACAGCTAGCTAACCGTGTTGTGGTCACCAGATTTATTACAGGACCAGAGTTAAACTGAAACCAAACCCGGAGTTTAATCTTTGCTGTAATAATCACACAGTTGTGAACTACAATTACAGGGAGATTTTTCTGAAGCTTGTTATGTCTATCAAAATAATTGCTTTTCAGGTAGTTGGTATAATCAAGAAAATGTTGCGTAATCAATTTTGAAAACTGCTTTATCCGTTACCCGCGTATAAACTAAAGTAATATTTTAGAATGAATTTACCCATTGACATTCATGTATTCAGTTTAAATGAAGTGACTATAGATGCACCTAACTCAGAATTATAAATTTTTAATATCCCCATTTGGCAATTACCATTTCAAAGCAGATGGGTTTGTTGGAACAATGGCGTAATACAATTCTGCTGCAAATCAAGTGTTTAGAACAAATAATCTTAGATCATATAGGTAGTATGTACATTAAGTAATGGATCATTTCACGACCCGAATTTTAGAAATTGAATTTGTTATGTTACATCATATTAGTTAAAATTAGAAAAGGTAGGTAGTACCTACAACTTATGCTTACTGTGCAGCAGAATTATCAACAATAAACGGATCCTAACCAACAAAATGAAAAGTTTCAAAATTATGTACTCAAGCTCATTAGTTATTGCCCGTGTTCTATCCCCTTACGTCTTATATTAAAATCTGCTCACCATTTCTCTTACTGTGAGTAAAATTCTATCAGATGTAAGTTTTATTTCGTACGGCACCTAACCAATAAAAAGTAATGGCTCTCATAAAAATACAATTTGTGCGGCAAAATCGCAAAGAACAAACTCTTACAAACTGGATCTACAGTAGCACTGTATCATAAAACTAAAGTCTTTAAATTACGTAAACAGGAACTATTAAAAGTGGAATAAGTATATTGATACGCATGAAGTCAACTGCTAAAGAAATTTGGTTAGCAATAAGTGGATAGAATGGATGAATGGAAAAATTCAACTTTTCTATGTTTATATTAACCTTTGTTTTTGCCACATTTTTTTGTAATACCGATTTTGCTTATTTACAGAGATATTATAGTAGCGTAATTTAACACTTGCTTTCTGATTACTAATAATTATGTATTAGTTTCCGGGAGCCTCCATTGCTACCTAGCAGTATCCCTTTACTTACGCTTTTATACATTACATGTCGGTAAAATATAGATAATATAATAAAGATAGAAATCTTAGACAAAAATGTTAGGCATTTTACATAAATACAAAGTGTAATTTTATATGAAAGAAGGTTTTAGTGATGCATTCTTGATTCACTCTCAGTAACAATACTGCGATATTAAGCATATCTTCTTTTTCATCTGCACATAGGAAAGAGATATTGAACGAACACACATTTTCAAAAAACCTGAAATTAATTATGCATTATCGAATTATGCTGTACTACAGCATACTACTGCAATAATTGCTATACAGTCTGTGATTGTCCACCTGTTACCTCCACCTTTCAGTGATGCTTCTGTAGTAATCTCAACAGGTTGGCCAGCTGGGTCATTATTTTCGAATTTTGAACGCTATTGTGAGAATTTATTGACGTATAGTGGCAAACCGTTTCAGATGACAAACACTTGCTCAGTGTAAACAGGAAACACGTCTTTATGATTATCCTTTCCAGTACCTTCTTCGGCATTATTTCTTTTTTTTGTGACAGTGTGAAACGCCTAACTTTTCTGGTTGGGATTCTCATGCAAAATCACCGCATTACAGAGGACCATGTTTATTAGTTCTAATAAAATATTAATTATTGTTTTGGTGATTGCTATCGACCTTTTGCTCACAACTAAGTTGAATTGTAATTTGAGACTAATGTGTTGGAATGATAAATAGAAAGGAACACGCGGGAACACGTATCTGAGTAAACACTGTTAAGTATAAAATAAGATGGAGTATGACTTTTAGTTCTATAATTCATAATTACTGGCGTTTGTTATCGTTCATGTGACTATACTTGAATTCATGATACAGGTATAAAATCTAGAAAATGTAGTACCTACACAGAAACGTATCTCACGTATTTTTATATAAATACAGTATACGATTCAATTGTCCGCATCAGAGTCACCCGGGTTTACAGGTTAGGACCACATTATGGGTGAAGGTACTGCAGGCATTTATTTAATCCAGGGTTATAAAGCAACAAGTTGTATTTCGATAACGCCAGTGACCGCAGCGTTTAAGATGTCCTTTTATTAGCGAAAGAACTATCCGCAGAACATGTGCCTACGATATAAGCCCAAACATTCATGTATACTATAAAATAATTATCATTAATCAAAATCAAAGAAAAAAACTGCTTCATAAAGTTGCAATAAATTTATGAACAAAACGTATAAAAATAAGCACATATATTTGCAAACATTCGTGAAGTGTTTGATATGACAGAGGGTGCTTTCATTGCTCTTAGAAGTAAACAACCTTCCACGCATAAAGGCAGTTCCTACTTTTACCGCCTCTCTTGGTTATTGTTCAGATTCACCGGCAAATGTGAACAGTAACCGATGAAAGTGGGAAATTAACATATAATGTGATCGTCTTTCCTATTTTGAGCCAACTGTGTAGGGATTGTACACAATTGCCGTTTATTGTTAACAATAACCACTACATCAATTCCATTGCGACATATGCACTTTACAGCCGCACATAGGGGAAATATTTTTTTATTAGATTGCTTGCTCTTTGTAATTTTTTTCATAGAACTGTAAAGAAGTTAATTAAATAGCTGAATGAAGTTATGACATACCTAGATATAAAAATAATTTCTCTTAAAATTGTTTTGGAGTTCCAATATTAACATCATTAAATATTTTATTATATTCCATGAAAAAATATACGATGACGTTCACGTTTTGTTGTAATTTTATTAATTAAGATTAGAAGTATAGTAATTAAAAAACCAATATTTTATGGTGTGGTGTGAACGTTCATTGTCACAATTTATATGTAAGTAGTTCTCAGTTGAAGATATTTTAATTTCTATTTTGCAAAGAGATAGCTACTCAAGTCTTGAATCGTGTTGCAAAGGAAATTAGTTTCAGATGAAGCACGAACAGATAATAAAATGTAATTCTGATATCTACAAATATCGGTTCATTTACTCCCCTCTGTGCCACTGTGGCAGGTACATACTGTTTATTTATTACCTTTATTACCGTTAACTGGGTACACCATTTCACAGAATTCGATTTAAATAACTCATATTCAATGCTAGTAACATAAATCTTAAATCAGGCGCATTTATTATTTTCAGAAACCCACACATAAAAAGCTTAATATTTTGAACTCTTCTTTAGTAATAATATTTACTTATGATGGGATTGTCTTATACTATAATAAATGCACTTAATCGACTGCATATTATATCACTTTTGTGTTAGCAGGCACCAAATTATTATTGGTATCCGTTCAAAGATTTCTTACATTTTAACCAAGAACTAGAGCACTTAGGTTAGTACCGAATGGTTCAAGTTGGAAGACGTATGTGAACGTCATTGCAAGTTGCGTAACAGAAGCTGAAACAAGAACAATCATATTATAACTTTCATTAAATAGGGTTTGTGAGGAGGACGAGGGTCGTCTATTTATTGGATAATAAGTTATCACTCTGTAGTCAGCTATGACCTTCGTTTTGTTAGTCGTTTATATTAAAACTTGCCTAGTTTTACTTCTTCATATGGCAAGATTTAGGCAAATACAACCTTAGCATTCGACTGCTTCAAAGTTGTTTCAAAATAATTTTTTATCTTACATCTTATCTTCGATCAAGCTGTAATTATATTTCAAATTTAAAGCACAAAGCAACAAAACAAATATATATTATATATCCATTTTAAAATCTCGCAAATATTGATTTCGCATTTTAAATATCACTTTATGAAAAAAATGATTTACCCAAAAATACATTATTTGCATAATGCATTTTTGATGTAACACCATATTTGGAGTTACAAAAATTGGACAAACAATTCTTGAAAGAGAAGGAAATGATTTCATGTCGAATGATGTGCATCTTTTGTTGGCTATAATGCTTGTGTCCGCTCGTTCAGTTGCTGCAGTGAATATACCTACTAGCCCTGTTCGATATTCGAAAGTAGGTATCGAATAACGAATAAATTTTATATATCGAATAACGAATAACTATCGAATAATTCGAATAATTTATTCGAATAAATTTATTCGAATAAAATTATTCGAATAAAATTATTCGAATAAATTTATTCGAATAATTTTATTCGAATAAAAATTTATTCGATATATCGAATAAAAATATTTTCAATATCGTTATTCAATATATCGAATATAACTTATTCGAATCAGTGGCGTAGCCAGAGTTTACCCTTGGGGGGGGATATATCAGGGACACAGTCAGGAATTAGCGCAGGGGGAACTATTACGTAATTACGTATACATAAATAATACAAGCGAAATGAACAAAAAATGCGCCGCTGGCGATTCATTATCACAAGTGGGCGTGGCCAATTTTTACGTTTAAGAAATAAAAAAATTTGAAAATATTAAACTTTTTATAAATTAAATTGAAAATTTGGGGTTGAAAAACAATAATCGCGAAAAAAATTACATTTCGTTATTTCCAAAATATTATTTATTAAAATACCTATACATTTTTTAAGGAAAATTATGAAGTTGTAGTATACAGGGTGTCACTAAAACACTTGACCAAACTTTCAGAGCGTGTTTTCCACACCAAGAGAAGAAAAAAGTTCATATGATTCATATGAACATGGTTTGGGAAACGCTTTGTTAAGGGTGCTACAGCCCCCCAAAGGGGGCGCATGAAATTATAATTTTAATTAATATCTCTGACACCCTGTAATAAAATTAATAAAATTTGACATATAAGTTAGTACTAGTAAATGCTATTATCTGACAGTATTCAAGTAAAATTATTTAAACCAGGAGCGTCCCAAACTGGTGGGGCTGGGTACTTATTCTTCATTATTTTTGTTATCTTCAATTGTTTTTAGAAATTTGAGTAGATGGTACGATTGTACGTTCAAAATCACATTAAAAGTGTACTCTTATTACAAGTCGATAAACCGAATCGTTTTCGAGGTAACTCAATGTTTACGAAAAATCCAGTTGCCATGAAAATTCGGAAACTTCGTATTTTAAGGTTTAAATTCCTAGCATAGATTCAGGACATCAAGACAATAAAAAATTGTCATATGAACTTTGCGTTGACGTCCTGAATCTATGCTGAAAATTTAATCCATAAAGCACGAAGTTTAAATTTCATGCGCCCCCTTTGGGGGGCTGTAACACCCTAGCAAGGCGTTTCCCAACCCATGTTCATATGAACTTTTTTCTTCTGTTAGTGTGGAGAACACGCTCTTAATGTTTGGTCAAGTATTTCACCTTGTATTTAATCTTATTTAAAAAATAAGTTTGGGGGACGCGGCACGTAATAGTTAAGCAACCCCAACCGTGGTTTATGACATACTTATTCTAGTAATAAAATATTTAATTTAATTCTGGCTAAATGTATGGGTTTAAATCAGGAAGTTTTTTCTTCGTTGTTAAAATGGCTGCTAATTTCTCAAAAACTTCGACTTATTCCACTATTTATTTTTGTAGAAGTACAGGTTCATGTGGTTTTTATATTTTAAAAGGGAATAATATAGTCAAATTTGAAAAATCTTGATTTGGACAAGCAATAGTAAATAATATAAATTGCTTGATCCTGAAACATTCTAAGATATTTAATTTTTTCTGCTTTTGGGTTTTCATAGTTGAAGCCGGTTGGAGCCATTTTTTCCAGATTTTGGCCCTTGGGGGGGGGATATATCCCCCATATCCCCCCCGTGGCTACGCCACTGATTCGAATTGATCTTATCAGTCTTTAGGCCTTCTAGATTTCATGCTGCGATATTTTTTTATTTGTTATGGCCGTCATATTGGAATTTCACACCATTAGATAGATAAAAAATTGCTTTTCAGATTAGTAACTATCATAACCATGTTGCCTGAATTTTTTTTAGTTTTTTAATTTTTTTGTTAATTATTATTATTATTATTCGAATAAAATTATTCGATTAGAATTATTCGAATAAAACTATTGGAATATAATCATTCGAATAAAATTATTCGAATGAAATTATTCGAATAGAATTATTCGAATAAAATTATTCGAATAAAATTATTCGAATTAAAATTTATTCGATATATCGAATAAAAATATTTTCAATATCGTTATTCGATATATCGAATTATTCGATAACTTATTCGAATTATCGATACAAATGCACAGGGCTAATACCTACGTGTTTGCCAGTTGGTACTACCTATATGTTCAGTGAATTTCCAATAACGCAGGAAATAACGAATTGTTTAACGTCTATCAAATACAGAAAATTGTGGTTTATGAATTTAGTTTTTAGTTTGATAATTAAAATTTCAGTTTTCATCAGTTTTAGATGAGGTTTTAGCGAATGTCAAACCATTAGAAAATGTCGAGCAATGGCTTGAATTTATTTTTAAATGGTTTCAGGGTTTAATAGATAGAATCAGATTAACTCCCAAAAAGATGTAGAAAAGTGGAATGACAAATGTCTATGAATAAGGGTTTTGTTTCCTAATATCGCTATCTTGAATAGACCGATCGCTAACCTACAATACAGAGGTTTAATCAAATAAATAGTCGAAGATAAAATTTGTGGTCGATAGTTCCAGAAAAATTGAAATAAACGTGTTTCTGTTGCAGTTACAGTTTAACTTTATTACTACATTTGTTTTCTGAATATCATCACTAATTTAATAAGCAACGACCATTGTAAATAGGCGTAAATGAAGAACTTTAGAACGCTGTAGCTCTGCGATCGTAATTAATAAAACGTTGAAATAGAAAAGAATTGTTACCTTTACAGATCGAAGACTGGCATTATAAGAATTGTACGGAAGTGAAACGGACAACTTCTGGAAAAATTACACCTTTGGAAGGTTTATAGCTTTAATTTGGTGGTTCTGTATTTTTCTAATTAGTAATTCCTTTATCGTTCTGATTGAGTTAAGGAAGAACCTCTACACTGAAAGGTATATCAAAGGTTCAGATTAATTAAGTAAGTAGCTAAGAAACATAGTTACGACAAAAAAATATATAAACATTGCTAAATATCAAGACTGTTTTCTATTAATATTAAGGAATCGCCTAAACAAGATTGTGAAATTTGTGGATACAAAGCAAAAACAATATTCGATATGCCATTAGTAATTACAAATACGACAATACGGTATTGTAAAGCTTTGGTAAACTACTATGATATTTATATACACATTTAAAAGTTAAGTTCAATTATAATTTCTACTAATGTCTATGTCAATTAGGGTACTCGTTAAAGTAATCAATGAAATGTAATAATACATACTCAAAAACAAATGCTATAGAGAAGTACTAAGTCAAAAAATTCTGAGGTAATCGTAATCCCTTGGTAGAAAAGGATTGTAAACAACCTTGGCAGTAGAGGAGGGTTAAGAAAGGTCACAAAATATATTCTAAGTATAAGATGTATGGTAAAAGTAGTAAATTATTTGAATATGAGTTTGTAAAGAATGTTGAATACAGCGAATATATTCTAGTGCTCGGTAAGAGAGTTCAAAGTTAACCAAAGCACTGTTATTGACGTTGCTGTGCCTATTAATATATAACGTGAAAGAAAATACAGCTTCAGTATTTAACACGTAATTTACTAGCAGTATATGTTGCTGTGTGTTAGTAATTAACAACGTCGTCCTCAATTTATTTTTATGAAGCTTGCCTGAGGGCAACTTTAATAAGTGAAGAGAAAAGAAAAACACAGTAAATATCTGTTTGTGTTAATAGTGTTTATTTTCCATTCGCTAACATCCCTTTGCTAAGTTCTGGGTAAACACGAGATGAGCCTGCGGCGATAATTAAAGGTTTGTGATAATTACGAGTTCCTCGCAAGGCAGAATTTCGAGGCAGAACAGCACAAAGGCAATTGTAAAAATAGGGTACATATTCTGCTCATTAATAAAGACCGCGATGAATGGCGACTTAAGCGTGACGTGTGTAGCCAAATAAACCGCAGTAAGTGGCTTAAACAACAGCAGCTCTCTGCGGCCTGAGATTTCTCAGTGGCACGCCATCACTTTGCCCTGTGAACTCCTTTCATCCATTATACAAGCCAGACAATTTATTTTCCTTAGTTCAAACAGAAGATCTTGAATATTACATTTTGCCTCTACTCTGCCGGCCCTCGTTTGCAGCATTATGTACTGCAAGTACACTCTACTGAAAAGTAACGAAGGCTGAAAATAATTTTAAGAAGAAGAAATTACGTTGCAGTATATTTTCCAGCGAGTATGGCAGTACATCCTGCCGGAGGTTGGTAGGTGGAGTAGATAGGTATAACGAATATTTAGGATGGGCGACGACTTCTGAACATGTCGAATACAAAATCGTATACAATCCCGCGAGGAAAGCGACAAGGAAGTTTACTTTTCCAGCCACGTCGCGATTCTATTGTTGTGAAACGTGTGTCGTGGCGGATTCTCGCGTTGTGACAGCTGACTGCGCGCCCTCCGGGAGTGGATGATTTGTGGTGGATAGTAGACGGGTGCATGGTGGGCTCTGACAGGTCACAATATCCGTACCCTATCCGACTCTGATGAACAACCAACCGGACCTCTAACGATTTAATAGCGGGCTGATTTCGCTGTCACGGCAATCTGGTCACCTCGCTTTTACTGTGCTTCATATGCGACAGAAATAATGCGATTCTATTGAAAATAATGGTGGCGATGTTTGAAATATTGCGAATCTCGGGAGATATAAGGGGATAAGAAGTATAGGCAATAGTTTCGAAGATAGAGGTTGTAAATCACGGAATTCGATCTTGAGAGAACCATAAATTGCACCTGCGATCGGGAATAACGCTAAACGGTTCACTAACATCACCATGCAAAGCAGAGTCGGTCTGTTTCTATATATGCGCCTCCAAATCGAAAACAGATCCCGCGATAATTCAGTACAATGTATTTATTTATCGCTTCCATATTTCAGCGGAAACTCGTATAATACTTAACGAAGCACGTCATGAGCGCTCGTAAGTTAGGGTATGTTATGTCCGGCGCACCGTGCAAGGATAAATATAATACGGCTCGAACAGCACATTCGCGTATTGGACCCGTCAGATTCGTTTTGTGTTAACTCTAACACTCAAGAGTTACCAACACAATGCAAAGCACAACTTCAGCGCATACCACTATAACTTGCAAAGCTTTCTGGTTTTCGTAATTAACAAATTTACAGGGAATATTGGTCTAATCGTTTGAGTTTCGCAGATGCACAATAATTTGAGATTAATAATGACATAATATCAAGGGATTTTCAAGAAAATTTGAATCTAAGCTGGCTGTGAAATGAAAAGTCACATTATTACTATTATAGTTGAGGCACGCTAAGGGTGCATCTACGTCATCAATTTTTTAATGGCGTCTATGACGTCATGAATTACTCTGTTTATATTTATTTATTGTTTCTCAAAACGTGGTTTGCTTTAATGTGTTTCTTAAACTGTCAGAGTGACGTTTGAGCAATATAAACACAATAAAAAAAACAACAATGATCATGTTCTTAACTAAAAACTAAAAAAATACTAATTACCTAGTAAACGTTTTTATTTTTTGCAGGAATAATATGAATACAACTAATTAATAACAATAATAACTGTGAAATACATTCTATGGGCTTATAAAAAGCATACTTTTAATACGTAATTCGCAAAAAAAATTACAGTTTTATACTGTTTCAAGATTGGTACTACAAAATTACCAGAAAATGCGATTGATGACGTAGATGCACCATTAGCGTGCCCCGACTATACTATAGATTCAGAAAATGTTTTAATGTCAGCGTTTTTTGATTTTTTGTATTATTATAAACTTTGTCACGACAACACTAAATGTAAGGGGTAATACGGTAACATGTTGTAATAAAAATAGTATTTGTGCAGTTGAGATCGGGAAACACTTCCCAGACATTTTTGTCAAGAAGTGTAACGAGTATTATCGGTTTTGTGTGCGTTCAAGCAGGTTATAATTGAATAGAATACTAATTAGGGTTAATATTTACAAACTAGATAGGAAATACCATATTTCCAAAAGCAAATTTACTACTAAACTTTTTAGTGCCGTTACTATTAAATCATTTTTACTGAGAAATATAGAAAGCAATAAGCATGCATCCTTCAGTGGTAATAAGCAGATAGGTACCACTAGGGGTGGGCGATATATCGATATAATTTCGATATCGAATGTCGATATCCAAATCTAAATATCGACTGTTTTATAATAATGTCTACATTAAACTAAAATTCGGCACGTCTGTACTTCTCGTACAGTGTCATGGTAGTATTTCAGATTTGCACTGACCACTGACGAACCTATATAGGTCTAATCGATTGATAGTACATTTGCAATAATTATTTGAAAACACTAAATGATCCAGATAATATGCTCTGTAAAACTGGATGATTTTTACGTTGGATATATTAAACTTGTTAAAGTTATCTCGCAGTTTTTATCGGGGGTGGCATAATTAGCTAATGTTCCTTCCGCAATACTTTAAGCGCTCTGCGGCTCTACCTCTCTTCTGGAAGTAAATGTAAAGTTATAGTTTCTAAAAATTTGTTTCAGATTGTTTTAGAGTAATTGGGGTGCTAAGAATCCTTCAACAACGAATAGGCGATATGCTTGTATAAATTAAGCAACATTAGGTTAATTATTTCTGCTTTATGTTAATTTACTAAAATATAACTTTCTGATGGTTGACGGCGAATCAGCAACGATTCACGATCTTGACTGTAAGAGCGTGACACACAGAAACATAAAATGTACTAATTAATTAATTTCGCTTTCGGATTACGAAATGGTCCAGTTAAAATCAATAGAATAATTTAGTGTTTTGCTCTAACTTGATATTTATTTACCTTTATATTTAATTGCTTTAAATATTTAATAATTATTAGGTACATAATATAAAGTAGGCTTTATCTTTCTTACCAGGAACAGATCTTATGGTTGTGTTACGCTGTGGGAGACTAGATAGTATGTAATTTTAAGTAGATTAATGTATAAAGTATTACTGTGTTGCCCTTGTTTTATTAGAAACTTTGTTACATAAATTGGAGCGGATTGTAGGTAAACATTTGTAATCCAGGATTCTCCACGTGGTTGGCTATTTATATTTATGTACAGGCCTTCAAAATGTGGTGTTATGTCTGTACTTATGTCTCCCTGTTTTTAAAGAAAAAGCGAGTTTACAGAATCTTTATAGGAGTCACCACCGTATTGTATAAGCAAGAGAAACTGTATCTCACGAGCTAGACTAATTGGAATTAAAATGAGCCATAGGTTAAAGGTACCGATAACGTTTGTAGTAGTGAAATAATGGGACTTAATAAGAGTGGTTAAATGCATCCGAAGTATTTATAAAACTACGCTTTTCGGAGGTACTCCACTTAAAATTATGGTTTATTACATTCTCGAAATTGTTCAGGATAGGATCTTTGCAATATGTACCTAGTACCATGGTGCAGATTTTCGGAAATCACAATCAATAGCTGCAATAAGTTCAGTTTTATTGGGCAGAGGATGTTTCGTCCTGAAAGATAACAGCCCATGATAACCGGCAAAGATAATCAGGATAATGAGTTCTTTCATTAATTTTTGTATAAATAACGAATCAGTATAATGAACCAATAGAAAGGGTTATCTTGTGACCAATACAAAGGGGTTGCTTTGTTTTTTAAGTATTTCAAATAAATCGTAATTTTAAAAATAAGATTAAATCCTAAGACGAAAGGCAGTCGAGGTAAATAACGAAGCTAGGTATCTAAAGGCTCGTTAAAAGCTATTATACAGGGTGTTACTGTTATGGAAGTAACTCGTAACAACAATCCCGGGAGTGATAATTAAGCTATAGGTAATACATATCTAGAATTGCATGTTTATGTTTCTTTGGGGACGAAATGTCAAGGGAGATTAGTTTAAATATTTCGTACCTGGGACAAAACGTCCATCGCCCAAATATTGGCTAATATTTCAAGAAAACTGAAACCTGATTGGTTCAACTATAAAGAATATGCGATTTAAAAAGAATTAACAATAATGTTATAACAATTGTTGAAATTTCATTTGCAATCATTTGATGATATCCAGTTATGTAACAGAATTAAATCCATTTTCCGACTATGAATTACCTATTTCAGAAAAATGATTAAATTTCTAATTAATGAGAAGGTTAAGTATTAGTAAGTTCAACAACTTCAAAGAATTTAAACGCTGAAGCTTTCAAATTTCAGTTATTTTACAGAAATCACATATTTGTTTTCTGAAAAACAAATACTCATCGAAGGCTCTTAACTCTTTCCAGGAAAGCTATCAGCAGTATGTAATATGCGTAAAAACTTCATCTTCAATAAGGCTTATTCTACACAGCAAGAAATGACCAAGTAGAGCGAGGTATAATAGATGCAGTAGAATCATGTTCAGCAATCAGGAGAACAGCACAGTCCTATTATAGAAGGATTACGACCACCGTAAAATTGAAAATTTGGACTTAGATATCAACAAAGCTTAAATCGGTTACATTGACATGAAATACTTACTATAAAACAATTTCAAACAATTGTGTTTAATGCATCCGATACATTTTTGTTAGTTTAAATTGTTTCATCGGGGTTGTTGAAATTACGAACAAAATAGTTTAAATTCAGAATATTTTCATAGCCTGATCTGTGGGGTAGTATTTGAATAATCCATTTCTAAACTAAAGAGTTCTGTATTATAAATTTGGTAGATCCACGGTTTTTCAGTATCTATTAATAGTTCAATATGTTTTACATTATACACGAACAGTTGCCTCACTTGTGTGCGAGTTTCTAACTAAATTGATCAGTGAAGTCAGATATGGTAGAACACTAAAACGTTTAGAACAAGACAGCATTTTTCTGGTTTCTTTCACGAGTTGTTTTGCAAAGTGGCTTGAACATACAGTGTACTCAATACAAGATGTGCGGACTAATCAACAGGGAACCACTTGTTGATGTTAGCTCCACTTAGTCATACAACAAGGCATCTTCTTACCTACGAGCTCCTGCACATAATTCATAAATGTATAATTAGCTCAAAATTGTGCTACGTTACGAGCAATAACTGGCGGGTTTACGACTGTTTACAACATCAATTAATTGTTAAACCTGCACTCGACTGTGTTTTCCCAAGGTATATTTTTTTAAATTTCTGAATTACATAGTTAAAACGGAAACGCAAGAAGGTGTTATTCTTGTTCAATGTTTTGTTGTTAATAGTATCGTTACAAACAAGACGGCTTACTTAGCAAAGACAAAAACTAATTGAATCATATATTTCAGTAGCTCAAATTAGAATTATAAATGAGAGTCTGAGGCGATGATTGATGCGAACTGAAGACGCCACGCTTTTGTATCTAACGTAAGAGCGCTGCATTATTCATTGGTCGCGATAAAAGGATTTGCCTTAAAACTTTTATCTGAACAGTAATTTGTTTACAAAATAGCCGTTGAACAAAAAACTTCGCACCTCTGCTGTTTGAATAAATAGAATGGGGAAAGCGTGGATATTGGCTTTGTTCAACTCGGGGATCAACTGCTCCCATATTGGATTGCAGCAGATCTCTAAGATTGTGAGGGATTTGCAGAAGTCCCAAATCGAAACAGAACATTTCATCCAAGTTTTCCTACGTGACTCTAATACGAGCATTACGTGGCTTCGATAACACCTCAACACGATTGAAATTTATGAAAGGTAAAAGATTCTAAAAGTGTTTCATCAATGCAACTTTTGCAAGAACAAGCAGAAATGCTTTACTCCAGCTTGACTACTGTAAGATTCCAAACACATTTCTCCGATTTACGAACGCAAGGTTTACAGACCCTACTATTAAATTCATAAGTGGGTTCTTGCAATATTAATGGGAACTTCTTTAATAACAACATTTAATTATGAGGACATGTTCCGGTTAATTCTTAATGTCCTGTTATACCTAACTGTAACACATTTTTACTTTCCCATACCACTACTGGTATAGGGAAGTATTGATTTCATGAAAATTTTCGAAATCGAGATTTTCGCGGAAATACGTCTTTTGGACCTCCAGGAACCCAAAAAAGTGGTCTAGAAAAAATGTCTGTCTGTGGGTGCGTGGGTGCGTGGGTGGGTGGGTGGGTGGTATGTATGTATGTAACGCCTGTAACGCAAAAACTAGTGAACCGATTTTGATGAAATTTTAAATAAAGGGGTATATCGAAAATTCATCGACAAAATAAGCTTTTCAAAAAAATCCGAAACCGGAAGCGGAAGTTAGACATGTTTTTTTGGTATCATTTTTTTTAGAAGCGGAATTTTGAAAATTTGAGTAGGGGATATGAAAGAAGGGCATAATTCAAGGGAAACAGTTTTTTACCGGACTCTCTAACTTCAAAATGGCGGTCGCTATGAATTTTTCAAAATTTCGACTTTAACGCCCCGTAACTCAAAAACCAGTTATCTGATCAGGTTCCGCAACAACTTGTTTGAAAGCCCTTTGGCTGTACTACACCAAGAAAAAAAATTATTTACTAAATCCAAAAACGGTCGCAACGGCGATCTTCCAAAAATTTTGAAATTTTTGAAAAATTATTACAAAAAAACTGGTGTAAGGAATTTGTTTAAATTTTCTATACGTATGCAGCTTGGTATTAGCTACATTTTTGTTGTTTGATGAACGTCATAATTCCACTGTGGCGCCCTCTACGAGGTTTTGAAAATCGAAAATTGATGTTCCTATAGCGCCTTTATTAGTCAAAATATGAAAAAAGTTTAATTATAAAAGCTGTTCAGTATATAAATTTACATTTTTCTAAATTTATATCACGTATACAGGATGTTTTGTTTTAACAGTACAATAAGCAACTTTGTTATTTTAAATGAAACACCCTATATATTATTATATAATTGAATGCAAAATTAAATTGTCTATCACATAGTATAAGGTATTCATATGGCTAAAATGTACGGTTAATGAGAAATTCGTGAATTTTGAACTTTAAAACAGTGTAGGGAGAAATTTGTAAGTGCCGATATGTTCAAGTGACCATGCGCGGGACGGGAATTCCTTGTCGCCGGCTAATCCTAGCAGCAATAATCACACATGCGCAGATGAACACAATCGGCACTTGTGTTAATTTTCCATATACTAATTTTCAAGTTAAGTTTATCGGTTGTGGCGAACAATAATGAATACCAAAAACGAATGTTTATTTTTAGTATGGGAAAGTCCAGGGGAGGTTTGCACCTCCACTTTTTTGGTATTCCATTCAAATTGTTTTGGTAAATATTTTAAATTTGCGTTAAAGCAACTATCGATCAAGAAAAATATTTAAAAAGTCTTGCAAGTGTGTATTATCAAAATAAGTGTCTTTTCACATACTTTCTTGTTCATTATTTGAAATTGCATAAATGTTTATCGACATCTTAACCTGGTTTTCTTTCCTATTTCAGGAGAAGAAGAACACCCAAAGCAAATTTTAGAGAAGTGAAATAGGAGAGTATTTAGAGGGTGTGTTGAATGAAAACACTTTAGGTTGGTCTATATACTGGTCCAAACACAAATCGTTTGCAATTATTTGGAAATAATATTACGTCGGTATCTTTTAGTTCGTATTTTTTATAGATAGTATATAGTATATAGTAATATAATAGGAAAGAATTTGCATATCTTAGTTGTACATTTATACTTGAGTAAGTATACGATTATTAAGGTTTGTATTAATAATTAATATTTCTTAATTAAATTAAAAAAGGTGGATAAGAAATTATTTTCAGCATTTTCCTTCCGTTCCTTTAACTGTCCCAAAGGAATTCTTTACGAAAAGTTTCAAATTAAAGCTCTTTTCGTAGGGACAATTCCTTTCTATGCCTTGAATAGATGGTTCTAATTTATGTGCCACCCCTGCTACAATTTCAAATATTCTAATTTTCTAAAGTATTATTTCTTAGATTAAAATAAATTCCCAAAATCATATATCGAATAACTGTGGCCAACAGGATAGTTGAAATCAGGTACTGTTGTGGAAAGATAAAGACCAAATTTATATCTTCCAATTGAAGTATAGTGTAACAATAATTATATTATACATTCAAATGTATGTTTTAGATATTTGTTTTTTATCGTATGAGTAGGTAATTAGATACATCTTACCGTATTCTTATTGTAACAAAATTAATAAGAAAATTCTTAAATGATATTGATATTAATAGGGAACTATAATAAGTGTCAATTGTAACTCCGTGTAATTCATAAAACACACATACAAAAACATATAAAATAGGACAATTTCAGATTGAAAAATACAGAAGTGGGATTAAATTTATTAATTTACAAATAAGCTGAATCAACTTTTAAGCCATATGTAACAAAACCGTATTAAAGCTGCGAACTGGAAACCACCAATTCATTTTTATAATACTTGTTCTCGTTTGCGCTGTTTCATGCAGTTTATTTCATTCACTGAGGCAAATTAATTTATTGCCAATCTGGTTATGGCATCTCGTTTTTTTTGTCAAATTGGAAATTAAGTTACATGTATTCTGTTCACCCTCTCATAATCCTTGACGTACATGGTTTGAAAACTGATTTTAACCTTGTTATTCGAAATGTGTGAGATATTAAGTCTTCATAGATTTATAACTAATAACAATATAGGTAAAATATTAACTAGTAAAATAGATGACGAGAACAAAGGATTCTAAAAATATTAAATTAATTTTGTTTTCAAAGTAATTGATATAATTTGAGATCCAGTAAATCGATTCAAGTTGAAGCATTTTTTATAGTGTACACATATTTAGGGGTGGGCGATATTTAAATTTGGATATCGATATTCCATATCGAAATTATATCGATATTTATCGATATTACAATATATCGATACTCAATACATCGTTAGGTGGGTGAGAACAAGACGACGTCGGTGGTGAGATCACGTTGACAGAATGGACGAAGAGCGACTAGCAAAATGGGCGAAGATACAAAACCCTAACACAAAGCGGAAAGTGTTAGTAGGACGGCCACCCAAACGATGGAGGGACTGCTGGACACCAATACCAAGACCAGTAAGGATTTGACCCCAAACCAAGATGAGGCAAAATGGAATTAACAAGATATTATCCTATAATAATAAGAAGAAGAAGACAACTAGAATTGATATTATAGCTTAGTTTCATTTATTTAAAATATTTGCATTCGTAACTCTTACGGTAATAAAATATTTCATTTTAAAATTACAATGGAAAACAGAAACAATAATAAAATAAGTTCCTAACTGTCGCGTAAATGAAACAACCGTTTTCATGCTTTTCGCTTATTATAATTATATATTTAAAAAGTTGCAACAAGCAAAGAACTTTAACGAAAATTTAATATTCTACCTAAAAGTGAACTTTGACTTCCTGTCTGCGAGAATCCAGATAGGTACTATGTGGCACCTTTTCGAATGTTCTTCAGAAATTGATTATTATAACAATATTGAATCCATCAGTAGCTATTCAATACAGGGTGATTGAAAAGTACACCACAACTCAAGGTGATACCTTTTTTAGTTGAAATAAGGGAAAAGTTTTTATGACCAACGATCTGAAAATACCTGGCTGTTGAGATACCAGCTGACACAGATGGATCGTAGAATCACTAATTTTATGCGTAAAAATTCAATCAAGTAAGATATTGACTTGGATCTTAGGAAACGTATTTTTCTGGGTGGGAGGCACTTTTAGTGTGTTTTAGAATTTTGAAGTTATGCGGAAGATGGTAAACCAGAGAACCATTTTGCGTTTTGAAGTCGTAAGTTTTTGTCTTGCTAATTAATGGTGGTGATAGTATAATGACACCGTGCTATACAAAAATAAAAGGGATTGTTGTACAACTAAAACGAATATTAACTCAAACAAAATGCAAAGAAACGAAACATATTTGACGACTGCCAATAGAATTATCATCTCTTTATTTTTGTTTATTTTGGTTCCACTTATGGTGAATCTCTGGTCCAACCTGATAAAAATATCATCTGCATGCAAGAAATGCTAGCAAAAACATTTCATATTTGTAATATGTATGACATTTACGACCAGTGCCTATTTTCGGTTCTAAGTAGGCCCTAGGCTCATATATCTTCTGGGGCCCCCTCGTAGGATTAGGAAAACATTAATAGCGGTGCAGGCGAAAAACTTAGTGTCAGAAATAAACTGTTGTTTTAAAAAGTTACAGTTGGGTCGAGCGTGGGGCCCCCTAGCTCAGGGGCCCCGGGCACGGGCCTATCGGGCCTACTGGAAAAATAGGCACTGTTTACGACATTAATATTACAAAGTTTATATTACTACTTTATGGTATATCAAATAGGTAGATACCTATACTCTTTTTATGATTGGTTTATGGTATTTCTGTACAGGTACACAGAAAAGATACTGCATTAACTACAAATTTTATTGGAGTGCATTCTATGCTATGAAATCTATGCCATCGATTGTCACTTAATAACATCCGATATTCTTGTCTCGTATAAACTGTTCAAAACTATGTCTAACACTCCCGCCGTTTCAAATAAAATTCGAGTTCTATGTTGCTGCACTGGAACTGAATAAAATTGTAGTGGCACTCAAAGAAAGCTTGCGTGTTTTATTTTCTTACATTTCCTCGAATGTTGATACAATTCTTAAGACGAAATAAGACTCTGCACGACTGTACTGTACAAGTTAGCATAGTGCGTGTTATTATAATTCAACGTTCATGTAAATGTTTAAAGCAGACGAAATAAATAAAGTGAGTATCAACATTGACTTTTCACATTACTTTTTAATAATAATAATAATAATGTTCTCTTGAATTATCGTCATTCTAGGTCAATTATAAATGACCATTATAAATTAATTTCTAATTATTATTGAATAATGTTGCTAATAACCGTAGCCAACCAGTGAATATAAAAAGTTTTAATATCTTATTAGATATATCTGAATCACCAACAATTTTTGCTCTATTTATAACTCTACAATTTACTATTGTTACCGCGAATAGAATTTAATTCACCTTTGCTAAAGTAGTACTGCCCTCTGTGAGAGTTTTCCCTATTAAGCTTTCTCAAAGCTCTAAAGCTTTCGCTTTTAGGGTTTTAGTAAGGGGTTGAACCACAGCTTTAACCTTTTTTCTTTTAAATTGATTTTAGCTTTTTAGTTTTACTACCCTAATATAGAGGAGGGTAACATTTATTTTGCGGTAAACCAGAAACCAAAACGTGCCTATTAAGGAAGCAAATAATAAAATTTCTCGTGGTACTTATTGAAGTGAGGAGTTTTTCTAATTGAATAATCTATTAAGCGACAACTTTTCCTTTACCTCTCTAATCGTTAACAAATAAATAAAATTTGCGTTTATTACTTCTACAAATTTTTTACAAGATATTAAAACTAAGTTATCCTTATCAGAGAACAGAACAAAACTGAAAAATATTACATACTTAAATGCCTGATTTTCGAATTATATTTTTTATAGAAATAATAATTCTTACCGTACTAAAAGTTGGATTTATCAATACAATATGAACTTATAGAAACCTGTCAGTGTATGTCAGTGGCGGCTCGTACGTTTAGAAGTAGGTGCAGCCCTTAAAATTAAACAAACACCCCATCTTCATTCTATATGTTGATTTTTTGTTAATTTTTTGTATACTTGCATTCTTATAACGAGCATCGCAATATATAACATCAAGTTCATTCTCTAACCTGTGGGTATCTTTTATAATTAAAGGGTAACAATGTTTAAAATTTTCAACTGCCTGTGTTGGAAATTTGTTTGAATATTTTTCAAATTTCGCAGAATCCAATCGGGAAGGCAAATAAATTTAAGTTTTTCTGCATCTTGGAATTTGGTATCAATCTTTATTAAAACCCTGTCCAGTATTTCAAAATCTATTTTAAATTTTTGAAAAGCTTCTTTTTTTTTAATTGTCAAAATTGGTTGCGGTCTTTCGCACTGGAAAACCTTTTTTTTGTGTTCATCTTTTCTCAATGAGAATGTAACTTGCAATAAAACCCAAATTATATCTATAACAGGTTCCATTTCATATACTTAAATAATAATTGTACAAAGTATCAACTACTACTTTAATCATTAAAAATTATTTAATACTGAATTTCTAAAATACGGTACAGCCAGGATCCCCTGCGTGCAGTTTCGGCAGTACCTCTGACGTCACCAGTCATTGATAACCAAAGCAAACGTGCAGTTGCCATGGTAACGTATATATACTTTTACCATGCTAATGCATCCACTGCAGCCAGAAAGCGGATTGGCAAACTCGGCTGGCTGTACTGAGCTGTGTTTCGCACGCATTAGACAGTTTTGTGCGATGCTCGGCCATGCTCGGCGACGTTTAAAGCCGGCCACAGACGAGCGTATATGTCTTAATACCTCAAAGCGCATTCATCAGTATCGCACATCAACGTGAAACGCTGTTCAGCCACACACGTAGAGACATCATTACGCAGTTATCAACATACACGTTCGCATAAGCCTTTTTCGCTGTCGCAGAACGATGTCCGAAGAGTTGTGTTTGATGGCAGTGGCGTGCGCGATTATTGTCAAACAAAAACACAAAAAAAATAAAAGTCGCCGTAGTAAATGGTGTAAGGATTGGCTTTTAAAACAGGAAATTCTCTCATGTGAACCTACTGGAAGAGTTAAGAGCGGAACATAAATAATACTAATACGATTTAATATTGTATATTGTAATAGTTCAAATTAAAATACCACAAAATAAAATAACTCCCTACCTCACTGAAGAACTCCGCGACAGAAATGTTTGTAAAGGACACACACGTTCGAACAACAAGGTGCATTCTTCAACGTAGAGACATGTTTTCAGGAAAACCAGGTTGCTAAGTGCGACGCACTTCTGGAATGCGCATGCATGTACGTAACGTTATTATGCCCACAGACGTACGTTACTGTGTGCACGTTGATGAATGCGCTTTGATGTATGAAGACATATACGCTCGTCTGTGGCCGGCTTAAGGCTTTTATAATTATGTGTTAATTATTTTCAACATTTTGACAAGAATTTCCATGCTAGGTACAGCATAATTCTTCCGATTTATATTAAAATAAATTACTTCACGCAATGTAACATGACAATGTATTTGCGAAAATGATGGTACAGCCGGGCTGTACCGGCTGCACCTGAATAGCCGCCACTGGTGTATGTAAGAGATAAACGAATATTCATAATATTAAATTAACTTATACTCTTCTTGTAACTGACTGACATAGTTCCGACAAAAATCTATTTAATTTGTTAAATATGATGAAACTTTCTTACTGCTACAAATTAACCAAATCGAAAACATTGGAGAAGCACTTCTCAAAGAAAATATTGAAAATATTCTGAAATCTATTCAACTTGATAGAGACCTACTTATTATGAATCTATACCGTACGAAACAGCAATGATTAAACAGAATATGTCACAGGATTAAGAGGAGTGCCACAAGAAGTCCTATTAAGTCTCAAAGTCTTTGAAGATTGGAGACTGGAAACGTAAATGGAATACTTATAAACAATTTACGATGTGCACGTGCCATTATGCTAGATTCCAGAAAACAAAAATTTGTTTTTTGCTGCCCATGCAACTAAGCAAAAGTTTGAGATAAATAATTTAACACGAAAAAAGCATTTACCAAATAAATGAAATACAAAGCCTTGGCATACACATTAAATGAGAAATTGGATCATAGCGCAGAAATTAAATGTAGAAGAGAATAGACGACACCATTCTCTGAGAATACGATAAAGACACTTCAGTTTTCGAGGTCTTACCTTACAATTACGCGCGTATTGTACGATGTTGTTTTGCTTGGTTTTCTACTATATTATAGAGCCGAAGGACAGCCATTGACAAATCAATTTATAATTGAATGTTTTGAAACGTAGATTTACAATAGTTTGCTCAAGTTTATACAGATCTATACAATGGAAAGAAACAATATGAAATTAGGGTAGATACTTGAGACGCCTAAACAGAAATAGAGGCTTTTGGCCCAAAAATTTACGCTAGTAAGATAGGAAAATTCTCGTTTCGAGATGTGGAAACAAAACGTGCCGATCCTTATTTCTCGGTTGGAACATGCACTGGTAAGAAGAGTAGAAAAATAACGTAACGCCGCATTTATTTAAATTCGGATGTCGTAGTATACTAACCATGTTTTTCACAATTTTTTTAATACTTCTACATTTTTAAATCAGTTAATTATTCGATGAAGTGATCCAAATTATATGTAAAATAGTATTACTGTAATGTAATCAATTAATTACGTCGGACCTCCATACAACGAACTTCTATTTAACGAAATTCTCTATTTAACGAATTCTTTCGCGGCACCTTGAACTTGGAAGCAAAAACCATGCAAAATTACTTCCATATAGCGAAGGGAAATTTCTATTTAACGAATTTTTTTATGTACCTACGAGTATATCTTAAAGAAAATTTTAAAAAATCCCAAGAGAAAGTCAGGAATGCCATTAGCAAAACTGAATCCCTATAGAACAATGTAGTATCTTAAGTATCTTAGGCTCAATCAGCCATTACGTTAAGGTATTTTGAAAAAATGGTTGTTTCTATTTAATGAAATTTCTATATAACGAATTTTTTTTTCAGGATTTTGCGACTTCGTTATATGGAGGTCCGACGTAATTGCAGTAAAGCACAAGAAGTTATTGCAATTTTGTAAACGCCATGTAATGGTGGGTTTGGTAATAATATTACTTCAAACTGTTCCGACACATATTTCAAATTCTTTTTCAATAATGTGACAGATCATGACAAATAGCAATATTATTATGCCTAGGTGAAAGTATCGAATTTTCCTATACCTGTAAATTACTACGCCGCTTCTTAAACATTAAGTTAACCTATATGTATTTCAATATTGTTACTGGTAGTAATAACGGTGCACACATAAATACCAACAACACTATAATAGAGTAGAGTGACATACATCGTTATGATTACATTTCGGTTAGAGGTCTCTTCCCTGCTTTCCCCATTATGAAACGGAAAAATGAATTAAACTAGATAATTGTATAAAAAATACATAAAATTTGTACTAATGTTTGTTCTACGTATCCAAATCTATTAACGACATTTTAAAAACAAAAGTGCCATATTATCAGGGTTGGGGAAATGAATATTTACACTGTTTTTGTAAAATATGAAATTGAACTTAAAAATTATTCGAATCAATAGTCTCAGAAAGACTAATAGAAAAACACTAAAACATAATAAAGGCATTCTTATTATTATTAATATTATTAATGATAATAGAGAAGTAAATGTCGACATAATTTCTGTAAATTTTCATTGCGTAGAGAACTTTTGAGGTGTAAATCCAAATAACCCTCCCTCGCACCTCTTAAATAATACAAAGAATGCTAACTTTATCATTGCAAGTATAGATGAGAATATATTGACAAAAAACTTGTTGACAAGTGAAAGTTAAAACAGGCTTCTGCAAGAACTTTATGAAAAGAGAAACGGAACGGAAAAAGACGATGAAAATTGGAAGTGGTTAGGTATTGAAAGATGCTTCTTGTAATTGCTTTTTTCTATTGGAAAAAGTTTTAATGTCACTCCCGACGTTTTTGTAGGTTATTGTCCTCATATAAACATTTAGAAATATAATGGAAAGAAAATATTTTATTGTTGTAAAGCTACGTTATGTTTCCTTGTGTAAACTAAATAGTTAACAGTACGGCGATAATACTAGTTCCTCATTGGCTATAGGTGCCAGTCTCTGCTGTGAGATGGGAGATTTAATTTAGAGTGTAAAGGCCATCGCTCACTTGTCGGCAGCGCGGCGCGCCGCGCCGGACGGAAGATTTTACAGGTAACGCACACTTGTCGGCAGCGGATTATTGCTGCGGCGTCGGCATGCAGTGAGGTAGAGTGTTCCCAAAGGTTAATTTCTGGTTTGAATTTTAATTAATTGTTGTAAAAATGGATACATCTGACGAAGACGTGCTTATTGTATCTTTACTTGGCGAAGAGGCAGAGATGCAGGAAGAAAAGAAAAAGAGGAAATTTTGGGTGCATCCTATATGTAAAAAAAGCTCGGAATATTTACTAACGAGCAGCACAAGTTTTTCTTCTTCGGCAGACATTTTCAAAACAACGGGTTGAACGAACGGCAGACTGTGTAGATATGAAAATACACAATTTCCAAATCTTGGGCTTCACGAGGTTGCGCTTTCGGGTGTTCTCGACTACTCTAATCGGAAATATTTCTGCCGAAGAGTCCGTTTGCTAACGCTCACTGATCCACGGCGCGGCGCAACGCAGCGCGGCGGACGGAAAAATATTCTCAGAGTAGAATTCCGAAACCTTCCGCTCGGCGTGGCGCGGCGCGCCGTGGACAAGTGTGCGTATGCCCATAAGAATTCATGCATTATAAAATCTTCCGTCCGGCGTGGCGCGCCGCGCTGCCGACAAGTGGGCGATGGCCTTTAAGGTACGTCCACAGCGAAAGGAACACATAGGAACATTGTTTTTATGTTGTTTGTTCCTGGAACTTGCTTCTGAATGTTTCTGAAAGTTTCTTAAAGCTACGTCCACACCGAAAGCAACACATAGGAACATTGCGTTTATGTTGCTTGTTCCTGGAACTTGTTTCTGAAAGTTTCTTGCGGTTACGGCAACCAGCAACAAAATGTTCCCCTGTGTTTCTTTGGTGTGGACATAGCTTTAGACAACACTACAAAACAGATTATAGGATAACAGTTACGATTAGAAATAAAAATGAATCAGAGATGAAATAATTCTTGACTGCTAAATGATGTAAAAAAGTAGCAATCGCGAAATATAAGAAATAGGTAGTATAACATGGTAAGCAATAATGTGAATTGAACCACCCTAATGCATCGTAAATATTTGGGGTATTTGACCGCAATTGCACACGGTAATAAAAGTGTGTAGATCCACATTATTTTAAACGCAAAGGAATTGAAAGCAAAAAAAAATTAGTGAACTTGAAAATAACTCCCTGGTCTAACCTTATGGCGGGCGTGTAGATACTGAAATAATCTAATTCTTGCATTCAATTATATTAACATAAATGAAATAATGAAATACCATGTAGAACAGGTATGTTCGAATGCTCGAAGATTAGTATTAAGCGAAATTGTATTTCGTACCGTCATGTCATTTGGTACCCCGCATTCAGTGTCCCATATAGGTATTTCCTTCCCAAGATGGTTTGTCTCTCTATATTAAATATCCAGATGCAATGGCAGCTCGTAGTCCCAAGTATTGGTGAAGTTCTTGAGTCTAAGTATGTAAACAGAAAGTACGAGCTTCACTTGAAATAGTCGCGGCTGCCCGGATGATTCGTTCCTAGCCATTGAATATATAAAATAATGTTAAACTAATAACTTTGCACTATTATCGTTTTGTGTGGTCGTTTTGCGTATGATTACAATGCAAGGAGTTACAGTTTGATATATACAGTTACACACTTTCAGCATTCGAAAAAATGTTCAATATTGGAGCAAAGTACCTTGCTTTACTATAAAAATCATATTGACAACACTAATTAACTGTACAATTAATAATTATTATTCTATTCATTACATGACGGTATGGTTTTTGAGATGGTAGACGGCAGATTTACAAATTGACAAATCCCAAACCTTCAACCCAAGTTCATTTATCGACTATCTTTATAAACCAGTAGCTTGCAAACGAAATGGGCAAGAGTTCGCCGAAGCTATTTCGCTGCCGTCGAGGACGTTACACTACGGCCGGTTCGACACTGATTTTGCGGTGGCTGTTCAGTTCTCATTATATGCAACTGCATGCATTTAATTAACTGATAAAAATTCATGTACCTTAAACACATCCTGAATAGAAGTCTACAAATGGAACGAAATTACATGCACCTCTATTTTGTTTGTCTTGTTTAGTTATTAACATTTACTAGAACTGACGAATAGGGTAAGTCTACTTCTCGATTACCTTAATGACCTAACATGATAGTCTAGCAGTTTGTGTTTGTCCATGCCAAATATTTTTCGTCACCTGTAGTTTTTTCTCTAATTAATACACATCCTGTATTAATAACGTGATTTCAAAAGTTTGCTCGAAATTGCAGAACACCAAAGAGAAGTTTGTCAGTTTTTAGATTTACAGGCATATACGTTCTTCCATTTATGGGTTCTCCGTCTAAGCTCTTTATCGAAATAAATTTCCAGATACCTAGTATTAAGTTAGAGCAACGAATGCACACACGCCTTTGCGAGTACTGAAAGTGAGCTCAACAGACTTTGTCTTGTTTAATTTTATACGCCATTTTTTAAACCTCTCTTGTATTAAATCTAAATTGCTTTGAAGTTTCAGAGGAGCTCTCATTAGGTCTTCATCTGTAACCAGGAGGACGGTGTCATTAATAAAGGTTGCATCTTAATTAGTTGGCAAGTCAGCTGTATAAATAAGGTATTATAATATAATGGTCGCATAACACTTCCTAAAGGGCCTCCTCCTTTAATTTCCATCAGAGGTTTACACATCTTTTTTTCGTGTTCCACTAAGAAGATCTCTCACGCCAATATATTTATTAATAAGATATAAATTTATGAGGTGACCAATACTTTAATTATTAAAAGAGGAGCTCTGTTTTATGACAAACTTTATCAAACGCTTGCCTTACTGTGACAAATAAAGTAGGTACCTGTGGTCAAAACTTATTTTCATGTGCGTTTACAACTTCAAAACAGTTGTGAAATGGATCATTGTTTGCTTCACCTCCCGACTAGCCGGGAAGAATATTACTGGTTCCCTAAACATTATTCCCTACCACTAAAATGTCAATGAAATTTTGAAAACTGAAATTGTAATAAAACGAAGTATATCTATTGAGACAATTTCGAAGTTCTAGTGGAGAAAACTCTAGGGTGGTTGTAGGGAATCGTTAATGCTGCTCGGGGAAAAATGTAAAAAAAGACTCTTAAAATTAATTAATTCACTGAGTTATGAGGGGGTAAACTTAAGAACTCAACTTCTATATTCTTATGAATTTTGAACGATGGTATCGCTTTCCATAAAAAACTTGGTAATTTACTGATAATAAATTTTAATTTTGAAAACCAAAATTTCTATGTCATGGTCTTTGAAAATGCATTTGTAAACGATTTTTTGTTTTTTCTTATTATTAATAATCCAGGTATCAGTTATCAACTGACTACCCAATTTTGAAAATCAAATAATTTAGCAAGGCAGTTTTTTGTTATTAACATATAGGTACATTAAAAATATTACCATTCTTTAAATTAATGATTGTAACAGCAGCAAATAACAATTCTTGGTATTTTTTTTGTTTCTTGGTTTAACTTTTGCTTATTTGTAAGGATTGCGATGCCCAACTTTTCATGTTTTCTAAAAAATTCCTTAAAACCTGCTATAATCTTTGTTTTATTGTTTTATATTATTTTATATCTTATTAAGAGAATAGCAAATGATCACTTGATGAGCAAGGTTAATTTTGGTTATGCGAGGCTTGCTCCATCATGAGGGCTGATTGATTTAATTTATTTTAAATTCTAGGAATTTATTTCTCAATTTATCAGTTTTTCATTTCAAACCACCATCTCATCCTGCAACACAATATCTTATTTAATAAAGTAATAAGTAAGTAATTAATTATTGATTATCTTCAATTTTTGTGGTAGGGAATTTTTTGAAATTCGAAAAATGCTGAAATTTATTTTGAATTAATATCCGATAAAACAAATTAAATCAATCCCTCCTTAGAATATATATACGTGGGATAGACTCAATGGGACTCGTTTTACCGGCGCATTTGCCAGACTTTTTTTCCGCGACGACTTATTCCATGACGTGTTTACCCTAGATTCACTTTAAGGATAGTCAAAAGTCAACATTTTCGATTGAAATAAAGTTAACTTTTTAGGATAACGTTTGGACGACTTTTAAAGACAGTCTTGGCAAGCTATACAAAAGCTATCCTCCCTCCGTAGGTCAGAAAAAAGACAAGTGACCGTACTTCAAGGTTATATAAAAGACATCTTTTCCGGTTACGATACGGTTAACTATTACGGCTAAGTTTTTGTTGGCAATAAGTTAACCTTTACGGATATCGTGATGACGGTAACTGTAAGGGAAGCCTAAAAGACTGAAAAGACGCTACAAGCCAGTTATGTTTCCAGGTTACAAAATGAAAATGATCACTTTTTGGATAGTCAAGGTTAACTTTGGTTGTGATATCAAACTTATTTCTTTTGAAGATATCCTGTTTGGATCAATGAAACACTAAAGAGAGATACCTATTGCATTTATTTTAACGATGGGTAAACGCTAGGGTAAATTCACACCACAACGCATTGTCCATCTCTTAAAATCACTTTACAGCTTCTCGTTAATTAATAATGTTATCTTTTTATTATATGTTTAGTTAGGTATTTAGTTAAGTTTAAGAAACCAAAAGGTAAGTATTGTTACCAGAAAACTAGGAAATGAAATTTGTGGATCTTCACTGCTTCCCTATACAAACCTAGAATGTAAGATTGTTATAAACTACCAGTAGAGTATATAAAATTGGAAAGTTTATGTCACTACGGTAATTTAAAGGAATTTTAAACTGAATTTTTAAATCCTTAATACAGCACATCATCAGTCATGTGCATTAGGTAGCTAGGTACGTTTTCGTTCGTTACGTGGGGTACTCCCAAGGATGGGGTACTCCTGTAAGGCAATGCTAAAGCTTTGGTTTTCTAGTTAAACGGTGCCGTAACATAACGGACGTAATTATGACGATCACATATCTTTGTTTTATTTAATATCCCGCTTTCCGACACCTTGAATTAATAAAATTGTATATTATACTGCTGTAGAGAAAACCACATCCAGTTTAAACATATGTAGCTAGTTATTATGACCTCATTTACCTTCATATTACGTCCGCTATATCAGGGCACGGCTTTCCTAGGAAACCAAAGCTTTACGGGTAGAAATGACTAAACATAAAGTAGTTTATTTAAGTTATTAATCCATCATTATTTCCCTTGATAAACAGCTTAGGGATAATCCTTTATTAAACCACAATCGCATTATAACATATTCAGTATCTTATCCATTTGCATTATAACATATTCATTAATATATCGCTAGTATATAACGAATTTGCACATTGCTGTGGTGGTGCATTGTCATGATTATTGTTTTAATTTGCTTCCCTAATTCTTTAGGAGACTACGAGCTACAGTACAAAAATAGCAGTTAATATACCTTTGAATTTAAAAGGTAATTCGTTATATTGATAAAATAAAACCTATGTAAATGAAAGAAGCTACTTCGTTACACTACTAGACCTATAGAATAAAGACATGGTCTGTTAGAACCTAATTTACGTACCTAATAATCTGCTGTGTTATTTATTTTTATATTTAGAATTTCTACGAAACTCAATAAAACTACTTGCGCTTTGAAATCGCCGGGAATTAGTGGGTGTAACACATATACACGTACTTCAGGTTAGGAAGTAAACTAGTAGTAGTACCTGTCATTATCAAGCATTGCATGTTAAAATACACTCCTTGCTGTCGATTCTGAGAACCGGCGCTTATAACACTGTGATAAATCGATGCGAAACTTTTATTGTAGAGTTCTTTATATAAATATCGACAAAGGAACCATGCAACTGACAATTTTCTTATAACACGCGATTAAGTTTTCATAATGGAAACAATGCGCTACTTATGTCTTAATTTTTCGGTGCCATCGTATTTTAGCTTAAAGGAGTTCATTCGAAATAACTAGCTGGTAATTATTGATGCCACCAGCTGTTTGGTTTATATTAAATTTAAAATACCAATTTCGAATGGTCGATGTATCGGAAGCTTGATTATTCAGTTATTCAGTAAGCATTTACAGTGATTATAGAGTTATATTATCTAGGGGAATTGAGGAAACACTGAACTACTAATACCAAGAGTGCCTTATCGTGTCATATTTGATTTGCTAATTTAGTCAAGACAGGTATATCAGATCAAGCAGCCTTAAACTCTAGAGATTTGACCAAGAACATGAGAGATTGTATCGAGTATTTGAAATTTGGCAACCTACGTAATCAAAAACACATCAAGAAATTTCACGGCAGCACGTAGGATGGAGAACTCATTAACTCCAGAAGTTTTTCTCCACTCTGAAACGCAATTGTGCAAGATATGGATCCGTTCATTATTCCCACACATTTCCCATATTGATTCTCAAAAATTTCTCGAATCGTCTAGGAATACCCAACATGCAACTAGAATACGAGAAGAAAATAAACACGAATATACTTTTCAATTCCAGTTCGCTCAACTAATAAGAAATACAAGTAAGTAGGTTTCGTTTATTTCCCAATACTAGAAAAATATACTTCAGAAATGAACTAAGTTTAGAAATTATAAGTAGTTTTATGTATACATGAGCTATAGTTTACTGTAAAATCAATCATTTGAGGAAAATGCAAATTTCCGACACCACCTGCTAATTAACTTTAGTAATAATGAACATATGGGAAATATCTGATTGTAGCAAGAATATAACAGGTAATTTTAAATCAGAACTGATCAAATTTAAAATACATATCGGTAGGATTCATTTACTAAACAAATTTAAAAGTCTAAGCTGTCGTGTTAAATCTGAGTTTCTTAGGAAAGCGGTGCCGTAATATAGCGGACTTAATACGTCGTTAAATGACGTCACAATTACTGGGGTGCGCACGTTTAAAATGGATGTGGTTTTCGCGAGAGTGGTACATACAATTCTATTATAATTCCAGGTGTCAGAACGCGGGATATTAAATAAAAGAGGTTTGTACATTACATGTGATCGTCATAATTACGTCCGCTATATTGCGGCACCACTTTCCTAGGAAACGAAAGCTTTATCCGGTGTATTTAATTCCCGATAATTGATTTTCAAAAATATTTTCTGTAATGGTAGTTTATAATTTTCTGTTATAAAATGTAGCGGCGATACATCATAGTTGTTCAGCAAATGCTACCTACTTTAGTACCTACTTTCGCCTTGTCATCATTTACGTTTGAACTATAGTTACGTATACTAGAAATGAACATCAGGAAAAGAAATATTCAAATATGCACTACTAAATATATACTACTACCTCTAGGTATATTAAATTCAGAAAAATCCTATGACTCAAATAGTGGAAAGAATTAAGATTTATTGTTTAGGAAATTTGGCTATCCACTAATTTCAAAGTCCTTACGATCTGAGATCCAAAGTACACTTGCATCCTGCATATAGCCAACCTTTAATATTAATGCAAAAGAGCGAATTATCTACGAACCACAAACGAGTAATTGAGCAGGTGCTACCTGAAATTAGCTAGAAGGGCACGATAATTCGCGACATGTACCGTAGTGAAGGGCATGTGAGATACTTAGGCCGCTACAGACGGCTCCGTCTTACCTTAATACTTGCCTGCACAGTTCTAAGTCTCAAGGTAAGACGGTACGTGTGGATAGCAAGTCTTAAGACTTTTGGTGCGTGTACAGTCCGGTGGTGCGGCTCGAAGGAATTCAGGATTTGCTTGAAATTTTGCGCGCGAGCCTACCGGTCTGCGAGCAAGACGGAACGTGTGGACGAACAAAAGTCTTCAGTTCTAGCCAAGACAATGGGAGATTAGCTTCGTTTTCCGTTTTTAGTGTTGAAAACACTTATACGGAGGCAAGTTATAGGTTCTCGCGTCACGAAATATCGTCACGCGGGATCTAAGCAGGGTGCGAGCATGCGGAGTTGGTTGCGTTGTCGGACTACACGCGTTGTTCTGTAAGCGGTTGCGCAGAAGCGTTAATTCTGTCCTTACAAAATATCCGAAAATATTTTTGTTGTGAATACCTTCACTGGAAAAGAAAACAAAACCAAAAAATACAAAATGTTCAGAACGTAATAATAATCTATTTTTACCAAATGTTTCTTCTGCTGATATTCTGCAATATTATATTATAATATAAACACTTATATATTGGTTTCTGATTTATTCTCATAAAATTATATATTTTGATTGCGCAATTAAACACTTGGGTAATCGAGCTGCAGAACAGCTTATACGCATCTTCGCAAAATTGTGCCAAGCTGAGGGTTTTGCCCCCAAATAAGGGACTTTTAAAATTTTACCATTGAATTCCATATGTAGCGTAATTCAATTCGACACCCTGTATAGGTATTCACTTAGTTTATTAGTTTAGCCAAGTAAGCAACATTTATACCGAGTGGTTGGTCATATCGGTCATATCCCTGTACATAAGCCGTTTAGGTACATTGCTTATCACGTTTATGCGAATTCCTGCTCCCCATTTTTATGGAACAAATTGGTAATGGTACCAAATTAAAGAGAATAATATTCCGCGTCGTTCAATTTTAAGAATTCTTTGTATAATAAATATTATAAAAATAAATATATAAAATTTAAATACCTACATATGAAAGTACATTCCAAAAATATGAGTATTTTTTGTTTTGACAAGTGCAGCACCTCCTATTTTTTAAATAGCTACATTTTTAAATTTTATATTGTTATGTTGAAGAAATAGTACACAAAGAATTTTTAACGCGGAATATTATTCTCTTTAGTTTACTACCATTACCAATTTTTTCCATAACAGTTAGGGGCAGGAATTCGGATAAACGTGATTATGCAATGTATACTTCTTATTCAGATGCCAACCACTCGGTATACTAGTCTGTTATAATAGTCTGTTTGGTATTTGTATTGTTAACGTTATAATAAACCATTATAAACCAAAACCATGTTCATTATACAGAATGTATAAAAATGGTGGTGCAAGCTTCAGGTAAAGTTATTCCTTGGACAAAACTAATACAAAAAGCTGATATCAAAAAAACTGGCAAACGCTTCCTGAACTTACAGGTCGTCAAAGTTCAAAATTGGTAACAGTAAAGAATGCTGCTCTTTCAAAATAGTTACTTGATGAGTATATTCAGTGATAATAGCTAAAATTTTTTACCATTGATCGTTTAACTTAACTTCAATTTAATTGTCGACTGTAATCGCTGTTTTTACGATTGTGAAATATTTAAACATCAACAAATTATATCAACTATAAATGTAAATATCCAGCAACAGTCAATGAGGTGCTTATTACCAATTTAGAATATATAAAACATAAACGGCAAGAATGGGAGAAGAAGAAAAAATAATAAAATAATAAATAGTGTCCTAATAAATTTAGAATAAATGCTGTCTAAATTTAACCTATAGCTCCAAAGTACAGCCTTAATATTAAAAATGTAACTAAAATAAATTCAAGCTACCGCAGTAATATTTTGTTTTCCCAAAAGAACAAGTTTTCAGGCTGAAGAAATAATATGTTCGTTAAACTTGTGTTTTTCTAATGATCGCTGTAAGATTTTCACATCTGAATATCCCGTTTTCCATCATGTTGTCTCACTAGCATTACAGAAAACAACACAAGACCACCAAAATATATATTTTTTAATAATTCATTGTTTCCCTTAGCCAATCGCCAATCGTATACCACGAATTATAAGCCGTATTTGGTTTATCGAAATTAATTAAAGTTTTGCTCAAAACTATTGTTTAAAACACGAACTTGCATCTCTCCGTCGTAGCCTAAATGTGTAGCTGCCGTTCAACTTGAAAAATTTTATTATTGATTACTTAGATACAAAATCAAAATTAGTTTCCTTTTTAGTGCGATATCCTGCATTACCTGAAACCTGTACCACAATTTTTACACACTCTGTATATTCGATTACCGTATTAAATATACATCGTGTTTGTTTTCAACACCCTACGATGGTTGCAAGAATTGCGAGATCTGTGCATTTTTGCATTAATAATGGCAGATTTGAGGTTATTCTAGATAATTTCTATCACTATACAGACAATATACATGTTTATGGAAAATCAAGTGTGCAGAATTATTCCAGTGTTCGGGTTCTAACCTTATTTCATTTAACAAATTTATGTGCGAGAGTCGAGCCCTCTTTAAAAGCCACGATTTTGCCCATTGTGATCTAGGTTTACTTTTCTTTCTTAAAGCTAAGGCTAAAGAAATCGCTACTAAAAGATCGTCACTGTGATTATTTGACATGATCCCTCTACCACGGAGCTTCAAAAATGAGAAAAAGTATGAACTGAACACGCTACATGTGGATGCTTTTGAAGTCTTGAGACTTCTCTTACAACTAAAACTGTGCAGGCAAGTATTAAGGTAAGACGGAGCGTCTGTAACGGCCTTTACATTAAGCGAATGATGCGAACCGAGAAGAAAAAGACTTTGTACTGTTTTGTATTGGGACGCACATTAATTTAGAAGTCGAATTTAGTGATGTTTTTGTTTCCCGAAGTAATTCCAAGACACCGAAGTTGGTCGAATTTTCAATTATTGTAACTTGTTCTTGCGCAATTTTTGTAGGGAACTGCAATTCTTATAAATCAGACCTTTTCGTTATACGCACTTTCAGATTGTAAAACAAACAAACTAACATCAGATGGAACGGACTCTCATCAAAATTTAGCAAATTCTGTAATTATATATGCCTGTTTCGTTCTACATTTCTGCAAATGTTCGTTGTCGATTTTAATTTAGTTCGACAAAACTAGAAGATTTTAGATTTTAGCTGCCGATCGACAATAGAACAGGAAGAACACATGAATCTAGGAAAATTGTTACACCATAGAATGGTAAGATAAAAAATGTTATTATGAAAGTATGGACTCATAGAGAAAACTGGTCCTACTGGATGTAAAAGTTATTGCCTATGAAATTCATACTTGGAGCATAATTTAAAAGTTAAAAGGTATGCAATTTTAGCCACTTTGATATTTTTTCTCAAAAAACGTCTAACCTATGAATGGCTAGCAAAGTAATTTTCTCAAATATAGTTGTATGTTGGCGTGTAGTTAATTGTGATTATGATGACTGTCATCGAAATGTCGTGTGAAACATAGCACAATAATTCATGTTGGTAACATATTTAAAATTATTTTTGTAAGAAAACTTTAATTCATTTTTGAATGTATGAAATTATTTAGTCTTTTGCAAAAAATTAAAACTTAAAGTCTAGCTGTGGGTGGCTTGCCTTTAAAAGAAAATGATTACTCATTCGCTGATACTATGTAAACCAAATAAAAACGTAGATAGCTAATCAAAATTAGAATTAAAATAGATTGAAAATTTTTAATTAAATTAAATTACTTGTTTTTTAGTCAGTGATAACAACAGTCTATGACTTCAGCTCAAATAATAAATATCAGGAAGAAGTACGCAAACCTAACGAGAAGGGAAATACAAACATCAAGACCGAACAGAAACGTGAAAACTGTAGAATTGGGATAATCATCCACAATGAAAGTATTTTAGGGTCCCTCTGGGACACATTCACTTTTTGCACAGAGAAAATCGCAACTAAAACGTGGTAAATTTCTGAACTAGTTTCGGTAAACAGATTTTAGTTGCCCGGAGTATGAAATAGACGAGGATTTGATAAATTGGTTGCAATCATCGTATCACGATTGACTCTCAAGAAGAGTTTATTAGGATCTAGACTGGTTTATAGACACATAAATAAGTGGAACGATATTTAATGTTCTATAAAAGTTGCACTTTAACTAGATTAGGTTTGAAATCATTGCCCAGCCAACTGAAGCGGCTTTAATCCTAAAACGTTTGGCAGCGATACTTTTTGGCCAAGGAACTAATACTTGGCACTGAATTCACGTTAGTATAACATAAAATGCGTATTTTAACACAGTATAGTAGCTTTAGCATAAAATAATTTAATATTAAAATAAGTAATAAAAGGCAAGCTACATTACCCCAGTATTTACTGTCTTAATACAAAATAATTGTTTCAATGTCCGTCGTATATTTAGTTACTTAAGCGACAAGAACTTCGATCTTAGTGTAGCAATGTGTACTTCCAGTTATACAAACGTTTTATTGTTATTGCCAATAACTGGCAATGAAATTTATATCGAAATCGGAATCTGCACTATCATCGATGTTCTAAAACTTTATTTCCAAACACTACTGAACATGTGTAATTTATTACTGTTATTCTGTCACGAGCATATTTCAACTCTAGAAACAAGAATAAGCCATATTGTAATCAATTCCGTGATTTCTGAAGTGTTTCAATTTGACAATAATTTATTATTACTTTTAAAACTTAAAAATCCTGCATTCAACTCGCTTAAAGCAGAATCATAAAAATCTGTTAAGAATGTAAAATTCAATCTTTATTTTTAAGAGCTGTTCTATTTTTAAATGTTATCGTCTGAGCTTATGTTTGCATAAATGTAATGTTATATTATATGTTTTGAATGCGCCTTTCCTTGTTTCACAAGGTGCTGTAGTTCAGTTGAGCAGAGCTTCTCTCCGTGGATTCATCGTGTTCAAATCTTTTTGCTTGTTTAAATGTTCATAATTGCAATAAACAGTTTTATTTACTTTACACTAATATTTTCCAAAATAAACACAACAGGTTATGGGCCCAGGGTACCCAGTGAAAAAAGTAAATAAAAAGCCAGTGAAAAAGTGAAGAAAAAGGTAAACAAAAAGGTGTTAAAAAGTCAGTTTTTCCGCGCGAAAGTGAAAATGGCAACCGCGTCGCGAAGTGATCTTGCACAGATCATCAAATTTGATGGTTCCAATTTTCAACTGTGGAAATTTAGTGTCTCAATCATTCTCCAGGCCGATAAGTTAATGTCAATTGTCGACGAACAAGACAAAGAGCCGGTAGATGTGACGACAGCTGCATGGACTACTTGGAATACGAAAAATGCAAAAGCTCAAGTAATCCTTCTGACAACAATCGCACCTCAAATGTTGCAGTGCCTCGTTAATTGCAAGACAGCAGCAGAAATGTGGAAAAAGCTAATCACAACACATGAGCAGAAAACAGAGCTATCGAGAGAACTAATATGGCAGAAATTCTATGAAATCCGCATGCTAAACGGTGAGTCAATTTCTAGCCACTTAGCAAAAGTTGAATCGGTAGTAAAACAGCTAAAAGATATGGATGAAACAATAAGTGATGGCGCAATACGTTCGAAAATAATCAACGGTCTTCCAGCGAAGTACAATAATTTCCGAACTGCGTGGGATTCAGTTGCAGCAACAGATCAAACGTTGGACAATCTCACAACACGCCTTCTAAAAGAAGAAGTACGTATGACAACGCAAGATGATGAAACGTCGCGTCTAGCTTTGCAAGTAGAAGCGCTACAAGCAAAGCTAAACAATACAAAACCAGAAGAAAAGCAAATTAGTAAAATTGCTGCGTTGAAGAAGAAAACAACCTGCAATTATTGCAAGAGAAAGGGACATTGGGCGCGCGAATGCAGAAAACGCATAGCAGATGCAGAAAATGGCAACGCAGAAAACCAAAAATCAAAATCCAACGACGCCTATGTTAGTGACGTATCATTGCTGTACTCAGCCAGCACGCACGATGATACAAGAAAATGGATCTGTGATTCCGGAGCGAGTGTTCACATGACGCATCAGAAAGATTGGTTTACAAAAATTGAAGAATTACCGGAACCAATTGCTGTAAAAATTGCGAACGACAAAGTAATTTCAGCTGTTGGAAAAGGAACGATTGAAATTGAAGCAAAGGTTCAAGGTGAATGGCATCGCAGAGAAATGCAAAACGTGCTGTATGTTCCAGAATTAAACAAAAGTTTATTTTCAGTAGGAACAATGACGGATAAAAAGTTCACTTTTGAGGCCTTGAAACATGAGTGTCAATTTCGTGATTCAGATGGGAGCATATCGTGTATCGGAATTCGTGAAAATAATTTGTGGGTTATGCAATTTAGAAAGAAGCAACAACAACAATGTAACCTAGCCGAAAAGGAAACATTAAAATTATGGCACGACCGTCTAGGTCATATAAATACAAAAGCCGTAAAAAGAACAATCGATAAAGAAACAAACCTACAAATCAACGATAAGGAAGAAAAATTTTGCGAAACCTGCCAGCTAGGTAAACAAGTAAGAAAACCGCATCCAACGATTTCCAGAAGAAAAAATAAAGTAGGTGAAATGATCCACACTGACGTATGTGGACCAATAAGTATTGAATCACCAAAGGGATCTCGTTACTTCGTTTTATTCAAGGATGACGCAAGCAGTTACAGAAGTGTTTACTTCTTAAAACATATAAAAGTGTTCGGTTGCAGTGCATATATGTGTATTCCACCACAATTTCGCAAGAAATTTGATCCAAAAGCAAAGAAACTAATGTTTGTGGGTTACAACGATAATTCCAACAATTACAGATTGTGGGATCCAAGAAAAAGAAAAATTGAAATTTCGTGCAACGTAAATTTTAATGAAAATGAAAACTTCACTGAAACGGAGAACAACGACGAAAGAATCGCAATTTTCCCGGAAATTGTTGATAATTTCGTACCAGAAATTCAAGTCGAAAACGAAGAAAATCAGGGAGAAGAAATTCTTGAATCGGCATCTGAAGATGAGGAAGTTCCCGAAGCAACTCGTCAACTAAGGGATCGCACCGCAATACGCAGGCCAGATTATTATGGACCAGCTGTGTATTGTGCAACTGTTGCACCTGAAAGTTATGAAAGTGCAGTGAAAGACAAAAATGCAAAACAATGGAAAAGTGCCATGAAAGAAGAAATAAGAGCTCTAAAGGACAACGAAACGTGGACATTAGAGTGTTTACCAAAAGATGTACAAGTGATAGACAATAAATGGGTGTTTCGTGTTAAGACTGACGTTAGTGGCAACGTAATTCGTTTTAAAGCCAGACTCGTGGCCAGAGGCTTTTCGCAACAAAAAGACATTGACTATAAAGAAACCTTTTCGCCGGTCGTTCGGTATGATTCAATTCGCGTATTACTCGCAATAGCAGCACAGAACGATTTAAAAATTCAGCATTTTGACGTGAAAACGGCTTTTCTTTATGGAGAACTAGAAGAAACAATTTTCATGAAGCAACCTATTGGTTTCGAAGACGAGCAACATCCTCATCATGTGTGTAAGCTCAAGAAAAGTTTGTACGGGCTGAAACAGGCTGGACGTTGCTGGAACCAAAAACTTGTAAAATTCTTAAACGAATTAAAGTTTGTACAGTTACAAAGTGATCAGTGCGTATTTGTCGGGCAATTACACCATGCAGTGATTTATTTAGCAATCTACGTAGACGATGGTTTAGTCCTGTCTTCATCTAAGAACGCAATCGAAGATCTTCTTAAAAGTTTAACAACGCATTTTAAAATTACTGTCGACAAAGCAGAGGAATTTGTGGGACTTCAAATAGTGCGTGAAAACGGTGTAATAAAAATAAATCAAGCTCCGTACATAAAAAGGTTACTAGAAAGATTTAATTTGAGTGATGCAAATCCGGTCAATACCCCAAGTGAACAGGGTGTATGTTTACAAACATCTGAAAATGATCCAAAAGTTGAAACAAAATATCCCTATCGTGAAGCAGTAGGCTCGCTAATATTTTTATCAACGGTAAGTCGTCCAGATATCTGTTACGCAGTAAATCAAGTAAGTAGATTTATCAACAACTCAGATGAAAAACATTGGCAAGCTGTAAAGCGTATTCTACGTTATTTAAAAGGTACAATTGATTACTCAATTAAATACGAAAAATCGAGTAGCAGTTTTAAACTAGTTGGATATACCGATTCCGACTACGCAGGATGTATCGAAACAAGAAAATCGACAAGTGGTTACATCTTTGTCTTGGAAAATGCACCTATTACATGGTCAAGTCAACGTCAAAGTGTCGTGGCCCAATCGACTTGTGAAGCTGAATATATTGCTCTAGGTTTAGGAACAAAAGAAGCAATTTGGCTGAAATCATTAATGAATGAACTAGGATTTGAGCAACATCCTGTGGAAATCAACGTAGACAACCAGTCCGCGATTAAACTCGTGAAAAATCCAGAGTTTCACAAACGCAGCAAACACGTCGACATCAAGTTTCATTTTGTGCGTGATATGTGTTTAAAGGGTGATATTAAAATAGTGTATGTTGATTCTAAAAATCAAATCGCCGATATGTTAACAAAATCTCCAACAGCTGCAGTTTTTAAGCGTTTGTTGACATTATTAAAAGTATTGAATTGATGGGAGTGTTAAGAATGTAAAATTCAATCTTTATTTTTAAGAGCTGTTCTATTTTTAAATGTTATCGTCTGAGCTTATGTTTGCATAAATGTAATGTTATATTATATGTTTTGAATGCGCCTTTCCTTGTTTCACAAGGTGCTGTAGTTCAGTTGAGCAGAGCTTCTCTCCGTGGATTCATCGTGTTCAAATCTTTTTGCTTGTTTAAATGTTCATAATTGCAATAAACAGTTTTATTTACTTTACACTAATATTTTCCAAAATAAACACAACAAAATCTAAGCTTGAGATTACTGAACCAAGTTTCGAAATCTACTGCATCATGACATTGCTTTATCCCGTTCTTCTTATAGGATCAGCAAATTTTTAACTAAGTTAGAAATTACGTTTCTAAAGCTTCCTTTATAATCTCTCGGTTGAGCTCCGTGTGCTTTTCAGTTCCTTATAAAGATGAAGCAAATAGCAGAAACATTAATATAAAGGAATTGATCTAAAATAGTGTATTTAAATAAAAATTATGGAGATATTAAAATATAGCATAAAAAAGGGTAGGTAACAAACAGATCGCATACAAAAAGTATTAAACTCTATTTTCAATATTATACTTAAATTTGGGATGAGCTATAAGCTGTAACTACGAAGTAAAAAGGTCACATGAATATTAATGATTTTTAAACTTGGTGTTGAAACTGCCAAAACTGTTTAATCTCATCGATCGCAGATTGCATAAATGAGATTCAGTTGTCCCTACTAAAATTCTAAATTGTCATTTACTACCAGCACAATTCCTATTGAATTGGTTTTGCATAATATCTGTGATAATTGATATTAATATCAATGTATTTTTACGATTTATTATATTTTAAGAAAATTGCTCATGGCCGCGGATGTTCATTTTTGATATTCTTTATTGACGGTTTATGATAAATTCGTTACAAAATATATTTAGACAATACGACGACAGTGTGGATTTTGGGTAAGGGTAACATAATATGGAAATATCTGCACTTGCGCCATTCCTTATATGTTCAGGATCGGTGTAACTTTCTTCTGGGCGGATCAGTTGGTCCAAGTACCTTTAAATCCCTAACGTATGTCAAGTTGCCTTAATTTGTAGTACGAGGAAGACCGATAAAGAAACCCTTTAAAAAGATACTTTGGGATGTAGAACCGAAATAAAAGGCTGGTTTATTCCCTACAAACAGTTCATTAAGAACACAAACTACAATAAATACTTATTGGTACGTAGGTTATATTATGATAACGGGAAGCATTTTTGACAAGCTGTAATGGTTAAACTAAGTTTAACAAACACTAAATTGTATTCTAACCTTTGCCTGTTTTTGAATTTTGATGTATATGGTTACAGACTTTGAAGTTATATGTAATTTCTTCTACTTCTTTTTCTTATTCTAGGATAATATCCTGTTAAAGTTAATTCCATTTCGCCTCATCTTGGTTGGGGGTGAAATCTTTGCTGGTACCTATTGGGATACTGATGGAGCCACAGCAGTGGCTCCATCATTTGGTTGGCCGTCCTACTGTACGCTTTTTGTGTTAGGGTTTTGTATCTTCGCCCATTTTGCTAGTCGCTCCTCACCCATTCTGTCAACGTGATCTCGCCAAGAACGTGGTGTTATCAGTTATTTTCATCCACCGAACGATGTCTTGAGTATTCCATCTTTCTCTGATGGTTTCATGGCTTATCGGAGAGTGAGTCCAGCAATACTTCTTAACGTTCTCATTTCGGTCGATTGTCTGCTGAGATTTTGCTGTTACGGCTCGTGTTGCCGCTGCATAATATGTTAATACTGGCCTAACAAACGTTTTGTATATTTGTTCTGTCATAATATTATGTCGCGGAGGCAGCCTGACACTGCTGCAGCTTTATTTGATTTCTATTAATATTTTCATGTTTAGTTGTTCGGCAGTTGTTTTAAACTTAAAAAGCATGCGTTGTATATTGTCTTTGTTTTCTGCTACAACATCTGCGTCGTCTGCGTAGGTCAGTATTTTGAACCTAGACTATTCTATAAAAAGTATCAGGCTAAGGTTGTCCTTTTGTCTTATACCTATTGATATAGGTACTTCTTCTGTTAGTGCGTTATTAGTTCTTATTTTTGTTTTATTGTTATTGTGAAGCTCTTTCATTACCTTTATGATTCTTCGATCGATGTTGCATTCTTGCATCGTTCTTATTACGTCAGCTAGCTGCATTCTATCGAACGCTTGAACCAAGTCAATAAAAAAAAGGAATAATTAGTGGCTTATTAAATTCAACGTAATTTTCGATATTTTGTTAACATATCAACGACTAAACAATATTTGTAATTGACTCTTAAGCGACTGCTGCTAACAGAAAATACTTGCACTAGCTTTAACCAACAGTGCAGTTTGCAAACGGATTATAATTTTTTTCTAGAGGGCCAGTGTAATTTACATATCAGATAATCATTAAAAGGTATCAGTGCAGTTTCAAATCGTGCAGTACGAGTTGGACAAGGACTGCGAAGGTCTTAATTGAGGCGGCTGTGGGTTAAACTAAAAAGTACTACATTGTGTGCATAATTATACATTAAAGAATAGTTTATTTGATAGATACAACATTACAAAAGTGTTGTGTTCATTACATTATTTAGGTACATACCAGATACTAAATTTGCGAAATGCGATTCTATAATTTTTAATTTCTTCGCGTTTCATATACATTTCTCTTACTTTTAATTTCAATCCTCAGTTTTTTGGAATTTTCATTAGCTGTTAACATTTTTATGCACGTTTCTTTATGTCCACTTCTTCTGAATTCACAAATTGTAACCCGAAAAAATGTTTTAAATGCTTCCCTATTTCATTCGTGTTATCCGATACAAGTTCCAAAGATTCTATTTTTCGGTACTCTGGCGGGCATAGGTGATACCTACACCTGATACTAATGTTAATTTCTTCTCACATTGCGTTCTATAAGTAAATCATTAAAACCTCATTAAATTTGAAAGGAGGTTATTGTCTCAACTCGGACGTCCGGATTAAATATATTACCCATTTGGCTCAACTCGGAACCTGCGGTGCTTTAAAACACATTTTTGACTTCTCTTGGGCCCGGTCTTTCCACCTTCTAATAAACTGCCTACTAGTGATTTGGCTATTAACTTTAATAGTAACCTTTAATGGGCGATTTCACAAGAGGGGGTTTCCATTTTGAGTTAATAGGATATGGAAAGGCCGGGCAAATGTTTTAAATAGTTATTTTGGTATTAGGTTAAGCCCGAATGAAAACACGCCTTTGACAAATTTCTCTATTAAAGGCTCCTTTTAAAGTGATAGCTATAACTAGCTAGTAAGTAGTTCTATAGGAAGTGGCAAGACCGGGTCTTAAAATTATTAGGATTAGGACACTTAAGGGGCGCATCTTTAGGCACTCGCATTTAGACGCGAGCTTTAAGTCGTTCACACGGGTTTAGTACGCAGACAAGCTAACTTTTTGAAGTTACCTTCTAGCTGCTGTATGATACTACGGTATTGCCTTAGAAGACGACATACATACCCCGAGGCTAACTAATTAATTTAGCGATTAAAATAAAAATAATTAGCTTACGTGTACGCTCGTGCTTCGTATATCCAAACCTATGCAAGTTCTAGAAAAAAAAAAGAAATTCGTTGCGAGCGTGTGGTTTGCGCATAAAGGAATTATTTTCGTACCCGTAGAAAAACTCTTGAGCATTCTTCAGAAGCACAGTTTACTCCGTAATTTTAATGATAATGAAATAAAAATCAAAATTATATTCACAGATAGTTTATCCTTTTTCACATTTAGGTATCAAGAAGTTTTGCTAAACAGTTTGTGGGAAGAACAGTTTTGGTGAAATAATTCAATGTTCATTTACCTTTAACTCCATTTTTCAAATATAATATAAAAACTGAGCAATTTTTTGTTAATTGTCTACACATAAGATATTGGTTTTCTATTTTTATAAAATTATATTAGTAGGAGGAGGATACTTATGTAATTCTTCATTTCAAAAAACGCCGACTGAAATACTAGTTGAAGAGAAATAAAACGTTTGTAAATATTTTGTTCTCTTACGACATTAACAGAATCTGAAGCGAAGTAAATAATTAGATCAAGTAATTACACGAGCTATTAATTCATTATTGATGAGGATTCACATTCCCACTACCGATATTATTTCTAGCAAATGACTAGTTTTTTTTTTGATAATAACTAAAACAACTATAGGTAGACTTTTAACCAGGCGCTGCTCTTATCAAAAGAACTCTAATGAGAAAGCTACTGAACTGAAACGAATTATAAATAAAGGAAAGAGTTTTACCAAGTAATTGCAGTTTTTCCATAAAACCCCAGTAGAATCTAGTAGTTTGTAACAACTTATAACAGCCATTAACCGTAATTAAAGCTTCCCTGAAAATTTCGCATTCCTTGCAAGTTATACAACTAACAAACCATTATAAAGTTATCAATCTCAGATGGAATCACTTTAATTACTGTGAAGTAATTAGCATTCATTTTCCCAACTTCGTCACTTAAAAAGCCAGTTAACAATTTGGGTGCGAGTTTGATGGACGAGTCTCACGTAAGGAAAGGGATCTGCCAAGGCCTTGTTAATTCCTGTCGGTGTGATTGGCTACAGTCGCGTGAGTTCTGGACACGATACCATTAGTGACCGCAGCTCCTAGGATCAAGCAAGGATTTACCTTTGCTTTATTGCTTTTGTACTTTTGTGTTCGTGTCTCGTTTATTCGTCTTAATTGGAATCTAGAAATTGGACTTGTTTTACGTCGTCATTATTGTATTATTTGCTGCCGGAAGATCTGCCCTTTAATTTGGAACTATCTTTATGATTTATTTTGTATACAGATAGGTTCTAAAGTAATTTTAATAGTAGGTAATGACCATCACATAATAAAAGTAATTCCTAAAATTAGCTGTAGGAACATGCTATGCTACGCAAGTTGCCAGTATATTGTTTACTTATCGTAAAAAAATAATAGCCGCGTTCTTTCATTTTATCTCAACATTTAGTAGGATAATAAAATTAATTGCTATTAATTTTTTTTTACAAAAGGCGTCTAATTTACTGATTAAATATTTACTGTTTTAAATTCTAGACGATGAAATTCTGGACATTTTCCCTTTACTATTTATAAATTAAATTTGAATCAAATTATCTTTGTAATTCAATTTATTAGAGCATAACTTTTAAATTATTATTGTTGTTAAATTTCTTATATAAAAGCCTTTCGAGGTCTAATTCAATAATTAGTATCTTTACAGTTGGGAACACATTACATAATGAGTCCTTTTTCCACTGTGTTACACAAGAAACAATGCATCCGAATTGTTACCTTCCTTTCCTTTCTAAAATTATTCACTCAATTCATACGAAACACGTAACAGTTATAAAGTTTTAATGTTACAAGAATTAGCTGAAAATAGGTTTCATTGCATAAACGCCAAGTGCTGTTTGTGCTAAATTTTATTAAATGTGTTTACTGAAGCACATTTTGTGAATCCTGTATTCGACAGGAAGCGTGGGATATACTGCGGGAAACAGGAAATTATGTCCAGCTTCATCCACATGCTCGTATTGTCTGATGTCGCTGTAAATCACATTTATGATTTACAGTGTAGTCTACACAAATTGAAGCGATAAATTAATTCCACTAGAGTTTCATATTTTTTATAATTGAAGTCCAATAATCATTAAATTGTTCCATTTGATTTACTGCTGAGTCTGTATTTCCCTATAGGTGCGCGTCTCCGTTTTCCACAAATATTTTGCAAGTGTTACACAATCTTATTTCTCAACTGATTACCACCTTGCCTCTATATTAACAAAATAGTTGCCCAAATTAATATTAAATTTAAAACTTATTGGTGTGTTAAACATAACCAAACATAACATAAAGCATAGCACTGCGGGACGTAACCCGAGACCAGCACTATTCCTACAGAAACGCAAAATTAAGTTTCCACAGTGGTAGACCGACAATACTTTTCATTTTAATATTTGGGAATTGTAAATTCGTTTACTTGTCAATACTGTAGCCACCTAAGCAAAATATAATTGATCGTTCGTTAAAACTTTAGTAGTTGTTTGTCATTTCAGAGGAAGAGTCTTCTAAATTGGACACAGAGCAGATTTGTTGGCTTAACGATAAACCTATAAAAGTGGTTCACATTATTTTGAACCCCACTATTACTTTTACTATATAAAACCTACATTAATTTATTGTAATAAACTATACTGTTTCAATAGTAAAATGAGTAGTTAATGAATATTTTATTTTGTGCTTCGAATATGAAGGCCTCAGTATTAATTTTATGTAACTTTGTATGTCGTCTATATACCTATCGATAATTATCATAACAATAATAGTGTAATAATGGATGAATACAATAAAGTTTGAAAAATAAACTGCATAACAATAATTAGATCAGATTCGAACTGCTATTGTTTATCTCTGAAGCCATAACTTAAGATGAACAAAATCAATCTACAAGTAGTTCACCATTCGTTTCTGAACAATACGAAAAAGAAGGACTTTTCGCTCATTGAATTGACAATAAGGTACTTGAAATGAAGATATAAACAGAAGATTAGATATAATATCAAGAATTGTGTATGGAATAAGAAAATGTAGCAACTTGATTCGGTGTACGTAATCCCCATATGAACAAATAATCAAAAAACCAAAAACAGGTGGTACCAAGTAAGCGTATGTTGGTCCGAAAACCACTTGTTAACGAGATATCATACAGTTTCTTCGGCAACTGCAGCCTTTACGGAACATGGAGTTTTTACTACAGAAGCTACCTTCCCCAGGTTAGAGCCTATTATATTTTGCCTAAAAAATACGTTGAGATATATAGAATATCTTCATTTCTCCACAAATTACCCTTGACCAATCAAAAAAAGTGAGTAGAGCGTTGCTGTTCAATTGTAGGTATAGTTTTCACCCCTATCAGATTTCAACCCGATTTCAAGAAGAAATTTTTTATACACGCTTGGTATTTTGCTATTAACATCCCGTACACAGCATACAATAATGAATCAGTACAATATTAGAAATTGTAGGAAGCATACCAAGATTTAGAAGAATAACAATGAATCTATAGATGAGGAAAAACTGTAGAATCATCAATCAAATAAAGAGGTTTTTGTTTGAAATCAAAATTAAAACAAAATTGAATTTATATTTTTATTGGATGGCTATAAAAAAAACAAAATTCATAAATGACACTCTATTTGTGGTGAATACAAGAGTAGTTTAATTTTGTTAATTAGTAAATATTAATTAATTTATAATACACAATGGAGAATGATGAAGAAATGTTCACCCCAGCTGAAATTAAAGAAATGGAACTAAATTTGGAACTAAAATAATAAATTATTTTTCGCAGCAACCTTGTTTTTGAATGCCACTGTCAGCAAAAGTTGTCTGTCTAAGGGCCGGTTTTACAAAGTCTGGTTGACCGATGGTTGGCTCAACGACGAGCAATTGTCAAGGATACGATTCTTATAAAACAATCGTATCCATGACAATTGATCGTGGTTGAGATAACCCTCGGTCAACTAGACTTTATAAAACCGGCCCTAAGCAACAAAAGTGTAACTTTAGAGTCAGCCAAAGCGTGCTTTTACTGACAGTCGGAGAATAGTTATTTGTTTAACAAGGCAGAAAAGTAGCAGATTTACTGACGCAGCTGGTATTTCACAGCTGAGGCGAAGCCGAAGCTGTGAAACCAGCCAAGGCAGTAAATCTGCATTTCTGCCGTGTTGAACATATAATTTTTTCTCCGATTGTTTACATTTAACATTAATTGAATGATTATTTTTAATATTTTTTGTGCTATTAGTATCAGCAAGCATCTGTTGCTATGCAGTTTTTATTGGTTGCTATGAAAAAACATACTTGAGAAATGTCATTCTATTTGTTGCGAATAAAATAGTTTAATCTTGTTAATTCGTAAATATTAATTAATTTATAAATGACGAAGAAATGTTCACCCCATCCGAAATTAAAGAAATCGTGAAAAATATGGAACTTAAATTTAATTAATAAAAATTTCAAATTTATTTGTTTTTCGAAGCAACCTGATTTTGAATGCTACTGTCAGTAAAAATGATCACTTTTGCCTAGGCAGTAAATGTGGAACTTTGGAGACAGTCAAATGTCAGTCAAAGCATGCTTTTACTGTCTATCGGAGAAAAATTTTTTTTAATTCATTAGTTTATAACGAAATTTTCACAGCAACTCTCATTTCATCATGAATACGAGAACGGTAACTAGTAGAGTGCTACGTTGTATTTATTTTAACTTCTGTGGAGGGATCGATGTCACAAGCTGAAACCCACACTGTTGGAAAGCTTATGTCATAATTAGTCTAAATCCAAAAGTAATCAACAATTAGAACGGGCAAAAGGGCACTATGATCAAAAATCGAGATAATTGCATAACATCGTGTAGAGACGTGTAATCTTGTCTTATTAAGTTTTTGAGCAGGCGAGTAGCTGGTGCTCCTATTGTGCATGTGTAAATCTTACATAATGCGTTCTTCTGTAGTTTAACCATCTATTTTTCATTTCTTAGCATGGTCGTTATTTAATTGTCATAACAGTTATGCAAGAAAACAAAAAGTAGGCCTTAGAAAATAGTTTCCACACTTTTACCAATTTATTCATAATTACATTTTATGCTGTTCTTATAGTGTTTGTAATGGCTACAGTTTTAATCAAGTAAAGAAAAAAATTATTAGTTAATTGCCATATGCTTTGCTTATTGTTTTTATACAGATTTTAAATAGTAATAGCGATATTCATAAAACAAACCTGCAACAGGTAAAAGTAGAAAAATAAACTCTTATTCACTACCAATACAAATATTTTCTAATTTCTGTTTACTACTTGATATATTTACTACAAACAAGTAAGAAAGCGATCAATACTGAACGTTTACCCATGTATTAAATTGTAATTAGGGACTATTGTTAATCGATTGCTGTTTAGCGGCTTATCGCTTATAATGCCTAGCGATAAATTTATAGTAGACACATCTTACCAATATATATTAATATGTTGTTTTATATTGAATCTATCTTACTTAAATAATATGTTTAATTGTATAATTAAATAGCACGTATCAGGATCTGCATTTGCGTTCATATTCTTTATTGAAAAAAATAGCACCATTTCTTAGGTAGTAGTCTAGTAGTAGTAATACATAGTTTTATGTTGTAATTTGCCAGTGACCTGCGCGAAATAAATAAGTAAGTATTAACAATACTAATAAATAATCAGACATATTATTATTACTAAAACATGGTACTTAATTACAACAAAAATATTACACTGGTAAGACGACATTTTCAGTGAGGAATTTCTTTAATGTTTTTTTAAAAGCAGCAGAAGAGACTTTGGACTGGACCGACTGCGGCAATTATTATTTTATTTTATTTCTTTTTATTTATTATTATTATTATTAAATGTACAATGTTCTATATAGCATTTTGGTAGGAAAAATTGGTCATATTGTAATTTCACGTGTTATATGGAAGTCAAGGTTCGTACAAATTTGAAATCACGGATTAAAGTGGTAAAACAGGGGGTAAAATTATTTATATACTAATACTTTTGTTAACCATCTCATTGTACTATTAATGATTGTATATAAGATAACAAAGTGATTACAAAATGCACGAAGTTTTAAACATTATGAAATATCTAAGTGGACATCTAAACTTTAAAACTTAAACATCAAATTATATCTCGAAAGAACAACTTTCCGACAGAAAACCTGTGCATAGTGTTAAGTTTTACCATGTAAGTTTAACATTTTTCATTTTAATTGGAGAATATTATCTATGTTCACAATCCTTGTATAACGCATAGCATCAACTCCTGAAATTTTATAATACTAATATATTGCTTAATTGATTGACGACAATTTAAGTCATAATAAACCGGTCTCTGCAGATATTCATGTAAAACAAAACATGGAAGAATAATAGATTAACATGCACGTCACATCTACCTCACAATAATGCTAATGTCGGTTAATCCCGACGGGACGTCCCGGGTCTAATCCGCTCATCGCTGTGATATTAGCCGCGTACAATATTAAACAGCGGGCTGTGGTATTCAATCGCTGTTCCCCGGCACTTCCGGGTCATACTGCAGTGAAAAATACTTTTAAATTCTTGCCTCAACGGGTTAACTGGGTAATTTCGCTTCTAATACCAAAGCTGGAGTTTGTTTAGTTACTTTACATTAAGGGACAATTAATTGACTGAACAGAATACGAAACACTTGTTTTGAAGAAAGAGTTAATTGACATGGAAAATTGTTATTCCCGGATCTTTAATGTTGTCAGTACCCTCCGGGAGTTCCATTAAATAACGTTTTATTAAATATTATGTTGGGTAATTAATACAGAAATTATATTTTATGTTTCGGTTGTTGCTTCCATTTTAATAACCAACTTTACTTTATTAATACAAATAGTTGAAGTTTTACAGTGTTTAAAAAAGTTGTAAACAAGTAAATAAATTTCGTAGAAAAGTAATTTATATTTGACTAATAATGGAAAATAAAAGAAAAACTCATCAAGTTATTGTTCCAAATGGATATGTTTATTATACCTATCAGATTGTTGACAAGAAGCTAGGTAATCGAAAAACGGTATTAAACGCACTTACTATACAACGTAATTTGTGATAGGGGATATCAATGAGGATGTAAAAAATAAATCAATATATATAACCTTTTTCGTTATAACAGAAACGATTAAAAAGTCAATAAAACAGAATTCAGAAGTTTAAAGCGATATACACATAATTTAATCACATAGTATCATTAGATAAAGGGAAAAGAAAGAAGAAGGAGATAACATTTTCCTAAATTAATATAATTCGATACCTTCTCTGTCGAACATCCCAAAAATTAATAAATGCACAACAGTTGGGTATTATAAGAGGTTATATAATGAAAACAAAGAACAAAGCCAACACATTGGTTTCCAAAGGCGGTACTGTTATGCTGATTGATGGAAGTTGCAAATTATACTTTCAAAATGAAATATGGTATATTAGCTGTAATACAGATAATTAGATTTGTTTAGAATAATAGAAACAATTATTGTAGGTTATTACAATTTGGGTGAACTAAAGTCTTATAACGGTTCCCTGACGCTATATTATAGCATTCCTAGGATTGTCAATTAATTCATTGTCAAAGTGTTGAATAACGTATACGGCCATGAGGTTCCTCTTATTCGGACTCCAGAATGTCAGACATTTCATAGACCCAATTACCGAGGAACTGCAATTACCAATTAAATTCCACTTTAATTCATTTAAGAATTTTATTAGCAACACAATTTAGAAATAATTTAACATTATGTAGATTTATAACATTATCAGAGGAAAATTTGAATTTAAAACTATAACTTCAATTTAAAGTAGTATACTATCAGTTGGCTCTTCAGTTGAACAGTGGGTGTAGAAGAACACAAAAATTAATGAAGATACCATCTCAATAAGCACATCACAACACTTGTTCCAGGGATGATTGTTAAAGTTATATATTTCAATATTCTACAATGACAATAAATTTTCTAATTCTGTAGGTAGGTATGAAGTAGCGCAAGATAATCTCGAGAGTAAAGCGGCCCACTCACCTACAGTTCGCCTGCAGTCCATGCCTGCAGGCCGTTCGGACTGCAGTCCAACTTTCGGCACACACATGCAGATATCCGACAGGTCCCTGCCAGCAGTCTTGGCATGTTTCAACAAAACTGCGTGTGTGTGCCACTATATCTTAAGTTTTAATCTGCAGGCGAAATATTTAAATCAGTTTGAAAATATAGGCAAGATCTGCAGTTAATTCAATAAAATGTGCGACAAAAATACAGAGTTTGTGACGGAATTTATTGAAATTTATCGTCAGCATCCTGCTCTATGGAAAATAAAGGGTAAATGTTACTCCGATCGCAAACTAAAAGAAAGAGGTTATGCAAAATTGTTGGAGTTTTACAAAACTGTTAACGAAAAGGCAACCTTGGTTTCACTTAACAATAACACAATTAGCAACATACATAACTTTCTTTTCCTGGATATCAACATTTTTAAACTCCTAGACTATCATAAAACAAATAAAATGCTTGAGCCAGAATTCAGACCGAAACTGCTAGTAAACTTAAGATGTGTGTTGAATTTAAAGATGGCCTGCAGGCCGTGGACTGTCAGTTCACGACCTGCAGATTTGGACTGTCGTGTAGTCTGAATAATGTGTGGCGAATATCAGTTTTTGCCTGCAGTCCTAGACTGTCAGTTACAGCCTGCAGGAAAACTGCAAGTGAGTGGGGGCCTTAATACCCATAGTAACATCCAAGAGGATTTACTCGATTTTATACACCAAAACAGTTATACATATAAATAATACCAGCATACAAAAATCAACGTTATTATCAACATTGAACAAGCACATTTGCCGTTTGCTGTGAGGTATTGTTGCAAGACACGTGTCAGTTAATAATATTTAGTTGTTTCCCATTTCGTTTGTTGTTTTGATTAAATGTTTTGCTAACAAATCTTTAATGCAATATAAATGAAATTTTCAAAAAATTGTGGGTGCAGAGGTATTATACAGGGTGTTTCTTAAATGGCGGACACGGAGAGCACTACGCCATTCTCATCTTAAAAGTGAGTTGAAAAAGTATAGGCGATTTTGTCCTAATGTATTTAGTTTCCGAGTTATTCGCATTTTAAAAAATTTAAATTTGACAACATTGCGCATGCTTGCACGGAATTTCTTTTAAACGTTTGGTGTTTTGAGTTTCCTAGGTAATAACCTCATAGCTACAGTGCACTGTTGCAACATATTGAAAAAAAGTTTAACAACAGATATTTATCAGAAAAAATGTCTTCGGAGGAAGGAATACAACGTATAAAAAATTCCAAATTTATTAAGATTTAGTATTTGATTGATGAACAATGCGGAACGGTTAAAATTTACCCGTTTTTCCAAAGCATAAAGGAATTGAATCTCAATCTTTGACTGAGAATAACTCTGAAACTAGCGAAGAACGGGCGTTATTGTATTATATTTTTCCAATTGGTATCTGGAGGGGAATGTAGTACAGTGCTCCGTGTCCGCGATTTAAGAAACACCCTGTAGTATATGAGTTTTCATTTTACCAGAAATCTTTCGGGGAAAATCAAGCTTGCGCAGTATATTCCGTATATTTCGTTATATTATAAAGTAGAGATGAAAAAGTAGGGACAGTGTTGTATTTATAATGTAAATAATAATTGCTATTAATATTCTTGAAAACTTGTGTTGTTAAAAAAAAGACTACATAAATTAACAGTTACGCGTAATTTATTGTAGTAATAAGGAAGTAAAAACACAACTAAGGGTCAAATTTATCAACAACTAAGATTCCTCATAAAAGTAACTAGGTTCAAACCAACTGGTAAATATTTGAAATTCTAACAGTCGACGATCTGACAACACCCTTCTATAATATTACAACGAGATTCAATATTCGAGGACAAAGCAAGATTCGCCCCTTCCACCTTTTTAATTTCTATTTTACTTACATCCTCTAACAAAATAGAATATTCCATAGAGAAAACTTGTTTATATTTAGTTATCAGTAATTCGTTTTGTGGGATTCGTTTCGTTAGATTCGGTCTTACGTATAATAATTAGTGGAACTTTAGGATTTATAAATGCAATAATCAAATTATACATGCCAGTCCTATTATATTAAATTTTATTATGAGACAAGCACTACACTGCAACTGGTGTGTCTGGAAACAATGGTCATGCATCATCAATAATATAAAATAACCTTATTAGACATTAGTTGTCAAATAATTAGTTCAGCAAACAGGTAGGTACACTACAACGGCATTGGTAAAATGTAAGAATTATTATTAAAAAACAATGAAGTAAAATTAGTAACTGCTGAAAATAAGTTTTTCGCTTCAACTGTTGTATTATTTGGAAGTTACGGTAACGCATATTTCATAAACCAAACATTAAGTAATTATCAATAAATTATTAGTACAAAAAATGTAAAAAGAAAGAACTTTGAAATTCCCAGTCAATTTCGTCGTTCAACAAAATAGCTTCTAGATAAACCTTAACGTGTAAAAACTGTTTACGTTAATAACTCGTAGGATCAAAATGTTAGATTACTTTTTATTAACTTTTCAGTAAAACTAGGTAATTAGCTACCTTAGTTTGTTTTGCAATCTTTGTGAAAAAACATGAAATTTATCAGGCATTCAATTAGAAAATGTATATCTTGAATTAAATTCGCTTATATTTTTACTTGAATTTGTGTAAAATGTTCAATATTTACTTGAATCGAATTTCTCCTCAAATATCTTGCTCGAAAGAAACGTCAGCTTTTTCAATCGTAATTAGTGTGGCATTGCTACAAACTTATCCAACTCTAAATTTCTTCCTTATTTACTGATAATGAGCATGATTCTTTGTTAGCATTAAGTTAGGAACGGCACTTTTGAGCACAAAGTACATTTTTGTTTGTTTTCATAAAGAAATTCTGTACTAACGTATTATACAGAGTGATGATAAAGTATCGCACAAAAATCATATTCTGGTTATTTAATGGTTTTACGGAAAATCCTGAGACCCGTCGATTTTTGTTTTTAAATTTCCATTCATACATATAATTTTCAACCCCCCACCCCTCAACCCCTAAGTGCTAGCAACCCAAACTTTAAAAATGTAAATAGAAAGATACCCTTTGTGATACCTCTTTTTATAGGTCTTTTTATTCTTAATATAACTAAAAAAAGTTTTTCAAAATCGATTGATAAATAACGGAGATATTTAACAAAATGTAATCAATGTAAAAAATGGGGTTGATATTCAACAAAAAATTATGACGTCACAGCGTAGAAATAATGGCACAAATCCTGAGACCCGTCAATTTTTGTTTTTAAATTGGCATTTAGGCAGGTAATTTTAATCCCCCCACCCCTCAGCCCCTAAGTGATAGCAACCCCAACTTTAAAAATTTTAATGGAAAGATACCCTTTGTGATACCTCTTTTGATAGGTCTTTTTATTCTTAATATAACAAAAAAAAGTTTTTCAAAATCGGTTGAAAAATAACAGAGATATTTAACAAAATGTAATCAATTTAAATAATGAGGTTGACATTTAAAAAAAAATTATGACGTCACAGCGTAGAAATAATGGGCGATCAAAACCACACTTTTAGGTCAGGAAGTGCCCATTTTAATGTTACCATTTACGGCGTGTTTGAGCCGTTTCTTGTCGAATATTGACATTTTCATTTGATTACATTTTGTTAAATATCTCCGTTATTTATCAACCGATTTTGAAAAACTTTTTTTGCTTATATTAAGAATAAAAAGACCTATCAAAAGAGGTATCACAAAGGGTATCTTTCTATTTAAAATTTTAAAGTTGGGGTTGCTAGCACTTAGGGGTTGAGGGGTGGGGGGTTGAAAATTATATGTCTAAATGGAGATTTAAAAACAAAAATCGACGGGTCTCAGGATTTTCCGCAAAAACATTAAATAACCAGAATATGATTTTTGTGCGATACTTTATCATCACTCTGTATATTCTACTATCCAGTAAGCAAAGATATTTGATTTTGCAAAACATTTTTTTGTGTAAAAGAATATCAGGTAACAATAAATATCATAAAGACTAAACGAAGAAAGTCTATACCATGTCTATAGATACGTACCACCATTGAATATTCTGGTACTACGTACCACCACAAATCCATACTGATATCAATTTATGAACCACAATATGTGTAACCACAGAACACATCTAACTATAGATTGAGTAGGCATTCCAGTTAGATCCTGTATATCTGTCTGAAACACTCTAAACAGAATTATTTGTTAGTAAGGCTTAATGGCAATATTCTAAACAAGAAAACAGAAACATTTGATACTACATTTTGTCACACTTCTGTGAAAAACATAACGTAGGAGAACAAGAAAGATAGGAAAATCGCTATAGATTTAGTTTATGGCAATACCTACCCACAACACAGATTATTGTATGCAGTCTGCTTATTATATCAATTGCAGAATACTTTCGTTCTACGTATCTATACTACCAGGTAGTTATGTGATACCCCTTGTATCGTTTCTTACTAAAATTCACTTAGTTGGTTTATACACCCCTACTCCGAATGCTAACTGCAGTCGTAAAATGTGTCATAACTTTTATTAGGGTACCTACTGTTAACATTTTCACGATGGACGTGTCTACTGCAGAAACGGACATAACGCGAGCTTACAAATGTTTAGTTTTTAAGAATTAAAAATCTATATTCGCAGTACTCTGTATAGCAATTTTAAGAAGAGAAAAGATAAAATTATAATAAGCATAATGTCGAAGAAGTGAATAATGTACACTAGTATTGAAATACAATTCAGTCACGCTGGTGATATTAAGTATTTGAATGCTATATACCACAACTACAGCTTTAGAAATAAGGGGTTGAATTAAATATAATCATTAGATTAGTGTACGACCTGGGATACAAATCTTTAATCAGTGCTGTAGTAACAATTCTAGCATTATTATTTTGTTGAACGATACATATACATAATCCAGATCCTCTTGTACCCGTTAGGGTGTCGAGGTTATGAGCTAATGCGTTTTCTTAAGTTTCGCCATTGTTCTCTGTTTCTTGCCAAAGTTGTGGCTTCATTCCACGTCATATCCGGCTTCCGTATAATTTCTTCCACACTTTCACTCCACATTTTTCTGGGCCTTCCTCTTCTGTTTTTACCTACTGCTCTCGCCTCCCATACTTTCTTCACTTGTCTCTCTGTATCCATTCTTATGAGGTGACCTACCCATTCCAATTTCTTATCTTCGATTTTTGTTTCTAAAGATTGTATATTTAGTTCTCCTCTGATGTCTTCGTTTCTTCTCTTCTCAATTCTCTTCACCCCAAGTACTTTCCGCAATAGTATATTAAGTATTAAGAACGGTAAGGACATTTTACCGATCGAAGACAATAGTTTGGAGGAGGAGCGCAGCGACGACTCCAATTATTGTCTGAGATCGGTAGTCCTTAACGTTCGTGATGCTTATGACGTTTTTTGCGCTACTGAATCCGGTAAAAAGAATTTTTAATAAATTAATAATTAATACGGATTCAAATGCGATAATTATAAGTCACCACATCACGTTGCCGTATTGTCGATTGATATATTGCGTTTCTATAGCAATCTGTAAACAGTTACCGCCATTGCAGTTTTTTGTGAAAATTATTTGGGGTTCCGTGCTAAAAATTAATGAAAATGATTCCGAAAACGAAATAGAAGAAGCTTGGAATGTGGGGTGTTCGGTTCTCATTCCTGATAAGTCTAGAGAGACGCTACGAAGGTACCTACAATCATTTTAAAAATAGGTGTACCAAGAAAAGTACAAATATTGATGAAAAATCTTTGCTGGCGTACTTTGTTACAAGAAATGAGAAATTAAAAGCTCCAGGATTTGTTTTAACTAACATTGGAAATTGCATTCATTTTATTTAACTAAACTGACATTTGTGACTGACATTAATTTATCAAATTACATGGCACATTCGTTTTGAGTAAATTTACTTACCGTTCTAGAACCCCAAAGTATTTTACCGACGACTTTATCCTTAGCAACTAGTAAACATAACTTACTGTCTTGGAAACAGCCGTGGTAAACAATGAAATAGAGCACAGTAGCGCAAAAATATTTCATTTCGGTGGCCTGCAGTCGCCTCTTTTGTTTTTCATTTGTCACCCAGTTTTCACTGCCATACATAATTGTAGGTAGATATATAGATTTGTATACGGTCATCTTTGCTTTTCTTGTAATTTCTTTTTTACACAGAAAATTTCTATACAAAGCGTGGTATACCCGAGATCCTGATTGTATACGACTATTTATTTCACCTTCACTTGTCCCTCTATTATCTATTACAGCACCCAGATATTTATATTCACGTACCTGTTCAATAACCGCACCTTCAATTTCCACAATCACTTCAGTTTCAGTATTAGTTATAGCCATCACTTTTGTTTTATCCATGTTCACCTCCAGGTGATATTTAGCAAGTACTTCTATCCATATTTTTAGATTTTCCGTTGTTGAACGTTAATCTTATTTAAAATTATAAAACTATTATTGTTGGAAATCATACGTATTTACTCAATGGACTTTTTGATACATCACGCTAAGAAAGCAGTAAAACTTATAACGTCATTTAAATAATCATAACATTGTGCCCTTATTTTATGCTGTTGGCGTGATACATACCTACTAACGCTATTGTTGCCTTCACCAAGTTCTTAAAGTTTTCTAGCCTGAATTGCCGTTATAAATAAATATATTACCATAAACCGCCACTATAACTGAAAGTCACCCTTTAACGTGGAATTTTTGCCGATTATAACAAGATTTGTATAAACACTGAAAGCCAAGAAAAAATATATAAGAACCCTATCAAAGTCCGAAATGATTGAATTCGATAATCCACATGCATATTACCTATTTCATATTTACGAAAAATTATTTTATTGAAAAATTATTAAACTAGTAATTCAGTTTTAGTTGAGAATGTATAAAGTTTAGTAAATAATACTCTACTATTTCGCAGTGTGAAATATAAAGCTAATGGTAAACGTAGAAAAGTTTTATGGAAATTATAACGACAAAACGAAAGCATAGACAACTGTAAGTGATATAGGTTGTCAATAAGGCTAGCAAAATAATCATTTAGTTTCTGTATATGTCTTTTGTCAGCACTAATTTAACAATAACAACTGTTGCACTATACGATACAATCGTTTTCAAACTCCATGCAGCGATTAATTTAATGTGTGTTTCTATAATAAGGAAATAGTCTGCTATGTTAGGTTTAACTTGCATTTCAACAGTTTTTGATAGTTACGGATAATAGTAGTTAGAAAATCTATTGAAGCAGCGAGTGTCATTTTGTATTTAAAATTACCAACAACATCAAATAAAAGTTGGCTGTGAATGTTACATACATATTCCATTTTGTTCTCATAATTCAGATTCCTGTGAATATAAACACTCTTATATTTATTGAATATACAGGAGCTGTATAAATTGGTGGAAAAGCTACATATGACGAGGTTTTTCGTAAAATTCATAATAGCGCTTATTGTGTTCTCAGAAACCATTCGAAAGAAACATATTATTATACTAGGTAACAGACATATTTACAATTAATTAATTAATAATCTACTCTACCCATGTCCTGTTGCCAGGCCCCGAAAGCAGTGCTTGTGTGGGGTGGGAGGAAGGGGCTATTATTATTAAGCGGGCCCGCTTGCGTCTGCAGCCGACTTAGAGATGGAATAGCACAACTCTCATATTCATGTTACAGCCAAGGAAAACTGCAGAAAACCTTGGCCAGAAGTTGCCGGCACTGGGAATTGAAACCCGGCCCGCTGAGTAGGAGCCTAGCATGCTAGACGCTACACTACCGGGGCTATTGTTCCTATGTTAATAATTTAATATCCATTTAATATCTAAGGAATACAAATTTGAAAAAACATGTAACTCACGCAATGTAATTCAGGTACTGTAAGATAGGATATGCAAATAATATAAACTTACATACCTATCTTTAATAATACCTACAAGGATACATTAGTTTCGCCTATGCAACACGTGTGGTGCATCAATAAATTATTACTACACTTTCCATCACAACAACTACTAGTAATAGCACCGTTTTCATTTTAGACGTTTTCAACAATTTATAAACTACTAGTACTTCTAATGCTGAACTCAAAAACATGTTTAAACGTCTAATACAGAATACTAAAGCATATATTTAAATATACAGTTTTTGAGTATCATTCTTAAATTATCATGCTTTAGTATCTTTAGTATTTCGTGCAGTTACCGTTTGGATAACTAAACGTTTTAGTTAAAGCCACAAAATTTTAAAAAAATTGTATCTTAAAAAAACAGTAGTATACGATAGGCACCGTATTTCTATCACTTCTGTTCAAATCTTTAAGATTCTACGCTGCTTACTGTATTATGTAGATACAAGTACTTAGTTTATATTTCGTTGATATGTGACATCATGAAAAGTGCTGAATAAGTAATAATGTTATTAGTTTTCACCTTCCTCGGAGGTAAACGGGAAATGTGATTTCCGAAATAAAAATACATCGAAATGTTGAGGGATAATCCGATTCTAGTACCCAGAATATTTAGTTCTTAATAAGATTATTGGTACTTACTTATACTTTGGGATGTATGTCTACGGTAGTTCATAATTATTACTAGTAGGTAAACAACGCAGAATGTTATGCAAAATACTGTACGACATTAAAATATTTCTCCCTCAACAATATATTATACTCAGCATCATATTCTACGATGGATTTATGTACCTATCATGAAGCAACTTTTCCAGCTGATTTAGTTTAGGATGAATGCATAAATGCTACAACAGCACAAGAGAATATATTCCCTGTGACTCAAACCTACTTTATGTACCTACATAAAAATACTAAAGAAAACAGAGGAAATTGATGATGAGAGAACAAAAAGTTCAAGAGATTGTGAAAAAAGTCTTGTGGCGCTATACCGACAGCTAGTGTAATAACGCTGACAAAAATGTATAAATGGAAAGTGAATATATACAATAAACATCCATTTCGACCTTATAAGAAATTCATTCAATCTAAAACAGTATATTTATAATACAGAAACTGTTGGAAATGTATTGTTCCAGTGTTGTTGTTCTTGCCAAAGTCAGAGAGTCGACAGAGAATTACCTAAATGTGCAATACCTATTTCAATAAAGTAGAATGGAAAAGATTAACTAGAATTTGTGATTAAATGCAACCTTAAGCGACAAATGATTTATGTAAAGCAAACATAGTACTAAAACGTAAAGTAAGCTGCAGTAACCAACGAGTTCCCTATGCATGCTAAGGTAAACTTGTAATTGGAAAAGTTTTCATATGTCAATAAACAAAGTCCATTCGTGACGGTTTCCATAACTGAAGTGAACGAGCTGAACAAAGGCAAGTCTGGGGTAATTTGTAGGCCACTAATGAGGCGGCTATCGCTGCTCTTAGACGATCATATCGATATAAAAGTAATGTGGAGGAAATAAAACCCTATTTACATACTCAGGGAGTAGAAAACCTGTGCGTGCAACAGATTTTAGGGTTCATGTATTTTTAAAGAATACCTAGTAGGTAACGTAAGTTGATGGTTCTTATAAAAGCCATTGAGTATAAAATATAGTAAGTCTGGTATCTCAGTTTCGAAAAATGTAGTCGATATTGATGTGGAGTTTGCGAGATCGTTACGGAACTTAAAATATTCCGGTATATATGTTCGTGATTTTGTGCTACACGCCATTCGTCTTAATGATACCTCTACCGGGCCGCCGGCGACACTAATGTGGCTTAAACATGTATATTCGGGCATTCGTTTCACGTATATATTCTCATTTAAAAGCACTAAGTATTAATAAACAAGTAAATTTAGATTTCAGTCTCAGTTCTTTATCACTGTTGTTGATTATGCATAATGGCTGTTTAAAAATATGCACGGCTAATATTATGCCTACTTAATTCCTTGTTTAAATTAAAATTTCAAATGGGAAGGTCATATTTAAAAATTACCATGGTAGCGCCCTAGGACCATTTATTCTAGAAACATATCTGATATGAAACTTTTTAAATACCGAAATTTCAGTTCTTATTTAGATTGCAGGTCTCTTAGTTATTAACTTATCAAGCGTTATTAAAGCATAAAGCGTTAACCTAAATCACAAATGAACCGCAACTGTAAAAGATATCTACAGTTAATAGTTATTTATGTAGTAAGGGTGTAAACTAGGCGTTTTTGGTCATGATTAAAGCCAGAGGAACGCAGCGACGATGCCTTTAACATGCAAAGGGCCAAAAACGTTTGTTACGCCCGAGTTTGATAGAAAATTGTATACACGAGCGCTTTATCTTAATTTTTGATAAAATAAATTTATAGTAAATGAGATGAAATTTGAAAAGTGATCGGCATGATATACAAAACTGATGACAGGTCGCATTCAGCCAGACATGGAGTTGAATCAACCGACAATAAAGAACAATCCACATTTTTCCAAATTCAAAAAATGCAGTGTAAGTGATGAGGTGTTAATTTCTTATTAGAAATTATTCTTTAAAATTACCTATAAAAGCCAATAATGCGAATCTTAAATTGTTGGCATCCAAGTCAAGACCAATAAATAGTTACTTTAGGATTGTAGTATGGTGTAAGAAAAAGAGAGTAAAGACATACATAAAAATGTACTCTTAGTGTATTTCCAAAGTAAATTATTTTCAAGAAATGAATTTTCTTTATGGTCATAAAAATATTCAAGTTTGAAATCAACATCGTTGTGTCCACACCACATACCGAGCATAAACCCTAATTTTTGTATTATGAAGATGGAAAATATGCCATGGGAAATGGAAATGTTCTTCTGTGGCAGAAGCATAAGTAGAAAAATCTGTAGTAAATAAACTAAAAATTGCTGCGCAATTCTTCATTCAATAAAGCAACTACAACTACTTACTTCATGTGCGACAATTATTTGAATTTCTTCCGTTAGTAAAGTAGTGGAGGTTGAAGAAATGAAAACAGAAAACCTACAGCCTACGGACGGAAATAGACAATAGTAAAGATTTATTAAAACCCATCAAGCAACCACATCAACATCACCATTTCTTTATTTTGCTAAGAACCAACATAACGAACAAGTAGTTTTCTAGCGATATATCTTGAAAAGTTAGTTTACAGGACACCAGTAGTAAATGATATTGACGACCTTGGACAAAGGATAACAGTCTGCTTTGCAAAATGAAAAAAAATAGTCGATTAACTTTAGTATACTACAACTCAGTTAATATTGAGAATTCCAAAAAAGTGTTAGCATTATTTTCATGTGTAAAATCACCTTCGAAAATATTTGCACATGGCTTTTGGATATCGTGTAGATTAGATACACACATGTTATTCAGTGTTGTTCATTTACATCAAATTCTCATCAAACATTATAATATAGCGACACCAGATTTCTTAACAAATCTTAAAGGGTTTTTAACTCTTTCATTAGTAACTTTTCAAACAGAAAGCTTTTAACTTTTAATTTTTTCATGCGTACTAATTGAAATCCTAATGGTGGTTGTTGACAAATCCTTTGCAGGCATAAAAGTAACTTTTTCAACCGTAATGGATTTCTTTACAACATTTATCACTGAAAATTTAAATACCAAATATAAAAAACATAATTGTACACACAATTCTTCATGAATTTACTGCAGAGCTTTCAGAATGATTTCCTTATAAAATATCACATTATACCTAATTTATTGTATTGTAGATTTTCAATGACCAACTTGTACGTTATTTTTCAAAGACTTTTGCCAATTTTTAATTTTTAAACCTAAAAAGGACGATCTACATACAGGGTATTGCATGACGTACCGTCCATACCCAAGAAACATTTTAAGTAGAAAGTGTTCGATAAACACGGGTCCAATTCCCAAAGGTTACCCAGTTATAGAAATTTAAAAGTTTAGAAGTAATTGCAAGAGATTTTGGAATGATCGATTGTCAGAAATAAATGAAAACAGAACGAATAAAACAGATACCTATTATCAAAACAATTTAAAAATAATTCCCATAAGTCCATAGATGTAGAGTCAGTGACAAATGTTTTCACCATTCTTATACCACTGTAACCCGCTTTTCTGAGAAGTATAACACGTTTCTCTATTTGATTTCATCTTGTTAACAGCGTTACCAACATACCTATGTAAAACAATAAAAACGGCGTTAAGTTACCTCTTATATTTCTCAGAAAAGCGGGTTCAGTTGTATAATACCGGTGAAAACATTTGTCACTGGCTGTACATGATATCGGCGTACTCCTCATTTGAAAATTGCACGGGAATTTTTACAGTAATGTTGAAAACCAAGTTGCAAACCTTCTACTACAACTTTGAAAGGTAACACGCCAGAACCTGATAGTAGGCAATTTCTGACAGGTTACAAACAAAAGTTTAGTAATTTTATAGCCTACATTAATATTGTCAAACATTTAAACATCTAAGTTGGGTAACCGGTGCGAATTGGACCCATGCTTATAGAATATTTTCTACCTAAAATTCCCTCAGGTACATGCTCCTTGAATTGAATATGTATGGTACGTGACGCAACACCCTGTATAAATCACGTAAACAGTGAACGGAAGACCCAAATACAGTAACATTTTCTAAGACGTAGGAATAATCTTATTCGCTGCCGATAACATAACTATTGCTCAAACAGAAAATCTCGTACAAAATCTATTGCAAAAATTAGATACAACAGCAGCGCAAATCAAACTTATATGTTTCGTGAGACCTAATCGCGAAAGATTCAAACTTGTGGTAAATGTCCAAATAAATGAGTATTTATAACTTTTGGGTTGTGACATTTACTAACAGTTCTAGATTGGAGATGATGATCGCCGATCTTCAACTTTTAAGTGTATAAACTTCTTACCAGATATGTGGATAGTTCCTACGGACTTTTCCTATGGAAAAATTAATCATATTTCATTTCATATCAAATCAATTGTTTAGAACCGAAAACGATAAACTTGGACTCACAAACCATAAACTTGTTTGCAAACTAGGTAGTGATCTCTAAATATATAGATCGAGGAAGTAATCTGAGCTTTGTTTTCAATAATTATGTTTATGTTTCAAAATATGGTGCCTTTCGAAGGTGGTCCGTAGAAAAAATTTACAGTAATTTTGTAATTTTAGATAAACTATTGTTAGCTATATCACATGCGTCTTTTTCGTGGTAACCATTTGAAGGTTAAATTCGTTTTTATCTCAATACAAAGTATTATTTATTAGCATTATTATTATTATCGGAAGTTATAATACTTTAGCTGTTAAAACAAACTAGAAGCTAAAAAGTATGCTTTTGGTAAGTTACAACATAATTAGTAATCAGCAAGCTAACAAAGACTTGTTCCGTTATTTTATTGTCATTGGCCAGTGCCAGTGGGTAACGTGAACAAAAGCAAATGTTGTAACATGCAAATAGAACAGAATTAAACCAAATCAATTAAATTGTAAAAGTATTTTCTGAATTCCTGCCAACAATATGTTTATTATTGCTAAAAAGAAATTAATTATTATTGAACTAATAAATGTGGTCGCACATTATTCACAGTTATTTTAGCTGTAGTTAGACAGAAATATTTGGATTTATTTATAATGCATAATTTTGGCCTTTTACAAACACCCACGTTATTATCTAAAATTATAGAAAATGTTTGGCGTATAAGGTATAATCATTCAATTTTGCTCGAAAATCTTTTAAACCGTAACTCAATATTTAATTAACAAAGAAGCTTTATTTAGGATGATCTAATATTCACCGTAATTTGTAAAATATGGTAACTGCTACTAAAAGTTACTTTTAGTAAAATCACATTTTAGCCTTGAATTGATCAGGAAATTCCTTTACTTGAATGAAACGGCGTGGGTTGTGTTTTCGTCTCTATAATATAATTTTCAAGTAGGTGTAGGTACCTCCCTCTTTAAAGGTTACTTCATTACTTGTGCTACATGTTACTCATGAAGCAAATACTTAAAGGAGCTGTTAAACATGCGAAAGCTACAGTTCCATACATATTTACGTAACTTGATAACTTCGTACTTTGATCATTGAAACTATAATTTAATGTACGTATTTCAAAGTTTCAAAAGCCGGAGTTACAGAAGCATTTTAAATTTGTTGATGTGAAGAAAGCATAATTTATCAACTGTACCGAAATATCAAGTTATATAATTCGCACGACATACAACACGTTAGTGGAAGTTTAAGCAAAGCAACGCTTAGAAAGATCAAATGAATTCTGAAACAAGTATATACTTGTTTCAGAATTCGTAATATATAGTATACTACGTATATAATAAACCTGTAGTAATTAAGGAGAGCAACTGAAGAAGTTTCTAATTATAACATAGGGAAGGATGGACAGAATCTCTACTCCCTACGTAACGGTGGGTACGTATTAATGGAAAAATGTTATTTAGAACTTTCATAGAAAGAAACTTCAATTCTGTGGGTATCAGACGGAGTACAGTGTCAAAATCTCGTGAGTTTTTACAAACGTTAGTCCAAAGGACAAATAACTAATTATAAAATTTGATGGTTTTGTATGTAGGTACAATCCAACATTGTTACCAATCAAGAGAGTAGACACAGGAAGTGTTCATTGAATGATGAGAATCGCCGTTCAGATATACGACTGTCATTGAGAGAAATATTATAAAGATTAGGTAATACCAACAGATTCTGGAAGCAAAGCTGAAGAGCATGTACCTAACCTGAGGAAAACCCACAGATGAATTAATTAACAGAACACAGAAAACTGCAAATAACCTACGTTATCGAAGAAAAGAAGAATACAATCACACAAATGGCTGAATGTAGTAGAATAATTAATAAAAAAATTGCTTAAGAAGGAAAACAAGAAAGAAATAAAAGAGCATCACAAAAAAATGATCTTTAACGTAATTGAAGATAGCATGAACCAACAAGTATTAAGATGTTGCAAACATCACTAAGAGAAACTAAATTATAAAACGCCCAAGTGGTAACCGTCGAAAACAGAAATGAAATAGTAAAGCCTGGTATAATTTTATGCAAAATTGTATCAGTCACGAAATCACTGCCTACCAAAATGGTAACAACATAAAAAGGGGATGTCGTATTTGGAGATGTACCAGTAATTAAAAAAAACGAACAGCTATAAGCCAAATGAAGGACAAAAAACCTGCGGTAGCTGGCAGGATAGCTTGCGGGATGTTGAAACGGAAAGCGGTGAATTGACCGAAGTTAAATGCCCACCGGACAATTGCCCACGAGGTGATGTTAGTGCCCGAGAGGTCCAGTGCTCGCTGCTCCATTGCCTGTCAATAATATTCTAAAAAATATTCAGAGTTGCACAGCTATATTGCTTGTAAATATACAATCAACAGCAAAAAATATATATGTTCTTTGCAATTTATATTTATTTGGAAAAAGTAATTAAACGAGAGTTCAATGTCTAGAGTACTATTAACATAAAAAAAATAGATAGCCATCACTAATGTTAATAAGGACTAATAGGGTATGCTGTATGCCGTCAAGTAGTGATTTACATTTCAAATCTACTAGATTCTCTGAAAATTTTATTGCGGTACCACCAATGAACTACTGCTTTTCCGGTTCCGGTTCTACTCTGCTTCTTGCAGCCATAACCCTATTGTCAGTGTATAATCCGTAAAAAAATTCGAGTTTTAGAATTATGTCTTTAGGTGAGTCGGTTAATAGTAAAATATCAATGTTTTCAGCCTAGGTAAAATTATAGCCGTAAAAGGACGAATTTTACTTTTCTTCTTGCCTTTTGTACTAAATCCATTCATCCTGTAAGCTATAACAGAACTAGTTCGATTTAAATTTCCAAATATTCATAAATAATTGAAAATATAGTATACACAATCAGCATTTTTCCGTACAATTCTATTTTATTATGGGCGATATTATGTGTTAGCCTATTGCTTTAATAAAATCAGTTTTATACTTAAAACATACTTCCTCCTTTGTATGGTATAGGTACGCAACACATTTCAGTGCGAATCTATTTTGAAAACTTGTTAACACAGTAATGATCTAATGAAACGGAGTATACTTGGATTAGGGACATAAAAAGGAGAATTAAATTTAGATTCAAAGGTCTCAGAAGCTTAGTGGTTTCGTGCTAGGATGGTGAGGGTTCAGCACACATATGAAGAGGAAATACAGTATAAAGCTAGTCCATGAAATCGCGATTTGCGGAATGCAGTTGTTGTTTTCATTGGTTAAATTTGAATTTTTATGCATATTTAACAAATGAAAATAAAAAATGCATTCCGCGCATTGCATATTACAAGTGCAAGAACCTAGATTTACTGTTTTTTTCTGGACAGCTTTGAATTATTTCTAGTTTTGTACCCTATATACTTAAACCTCAAACAAGAATACGAATACCTTCACGTGTTAGAGACAATTTAGCCATTAAAAGGGAGAAACTTACGCCACTATTATGACTATTATTATGACGAATTAAACGAATTGGGAGACAGTGCGACTCCACCGCCTCTAAATTAAGTGGTCTAGTAGCCCAAGTTACTTCATAGACGCATTACTACCAGCTGTGTGGGTTAATTTAATATTATTACCGTTTCCAAACTTTTTAGTTAGCTAGGAGGGCTAGCTTAGAGGGAGTCCTCTTAAGTGGAAGAGACTATGTTATTAAGGAATAGTTAAATAACATTTTAACTTACTATTTTGTGATATTTATTAGAAGGAAGTTTACAATTGTGTAAAATTTAGATATCAGTGTAATTGACGTGAATCAGCAGTCTGCTTTAGAAATAAATTCAAGATTTTGGAATAGACAATTTTTTTTAGCAAATCAGTTATGTAAGGCCCGTTTCCAATGACTCCAGGTTCTACTGAACTTTATTAACGGAAGTGAATTAATAAATCAGAAGTTAAGAAAATAGTCATGTTTAATAAGTCGACAAGAACTGCATTCGCAGACTAGTATAGTTTTATATTATATCTTGTGTGTAACCATCATCTCCAATATCATTTCGTCTTATCTGGTTTTCTGCGCTTAGGAAACCTTTTCTAATATTCTATAGCTGCCTGTATATTTCCAATACAATATCCGCAAATGTAATTAATACCGGTTCTTTGAAAAAGGAATTTTCCTTTAAGTTTGAGATATGTAATGAATCACGCTGTCAATTATGCTTCGAGAGAAAAATAAAGATTTTTTCAATAAAATACGAGGATTAGCAACTGTAAATTCGTTTTATTAACTGATAAAACATAAAATATATGATGTTAACAAAATGAGGAAATTAGGTTGATTTAAACATTTTTTTAAATAATTATTAATAATTATCTAAAGATAATTAATATTAATTTTAGAGTAACAAAACGAATTATTTTAAAGCCACCACCAACGCCACGTTTCTTTTAAATAATTCGTTTTGTTACTTTAAAATTAATATTCATTATCTTTGAATAATTATTAATAATGATTTAACATTAGTTTTATGGTGTGCATAATTTCACCACAAAAAGGAAAACTTTTATTCTTGTTTTCATTATTTCTTAAGTATGTTTTATTATTTTAATTTAAGCAGTACAACTTAATATGCTATTTATTTTTTAATTAAATACATGAAGAAGTTATAGTATAGTGCCGAAATAATTTTTTTTTTCAATTTGATTTTTACTTTAATTTTACAAAAATGGCTGCCAAATATTTCTCAGAAAAAAATGATTTTATGATGTTAATGTTAAAAATATTAAAATTGAGAACGTTGATAAATTGATTAACGTTTTGTTTACAGTAAAACTACACCTGAACATAGATGAAGGTTTATTTTTGTTTTGTTTTAAATTAGTAATTTAAGTACCATATCAAACACGCAGGAATCACTAAAAAAGTAACAGGATGGTAAATTTTAATATTTATTTAAAGAGTAAAAGCATTAGGAACCCAAAATAAATGGTATTATTGATGACTGATATTTAAAAATAAATAGCAGACATAAATGAATTAAGATAAACTAGAAGATTGAAAGTTATAACATGAAATCAGATTATAAAAATGGTTATTTGTGTTTCTTCAGTCTATTGTTAGCACCAATATATTTTAAATTTATAATTTAGATTTATCTTTTTTAATTTCTTGGGGTCAATTATTATAGATAGATATATTATAAATGATTAGCACTGCCTTAAAAAAAGTGAGCGTTGAACAACAATATAATAATACTAAATGGTTGTAAAAGCTCGGTAAAAGCTGGCATATTTACCGGATAACGCGATAAATCACATTGCTTCGCAGTTATTTAAAAGGTTTTCTCCATATTTTTATGGTACGTAACTTTTCCAAAATTAAAATTTTTTGACCCGGTTTACAAACAGTGTTTGTTTTATCTTGATTCGAAATGGAATAAAAATCCTCCGAATACTATATTACCTTAATCAGAATTTCAAATACCTTTCTACACGTACAATTTAAGTTATAAATAAGTGAGGTGTAAATGGTGCATTAGCAGGAAGTGGTAAATATTCTGCCATAAATTACAGTTCTGTAATCGACTAACAAGCAGTCGTAATTCTTTCCTTTTGTGTGTTATGTTCTATAATGTCCTACCTTTAAAAGTTCCTTACGTGGTATACGGAAGTGTCCATGTGGAAAAGAAACGTCTTTTACGACTCGGGTTAGTTACAGTTGTAACAAATGGACGTAAAATGAAGTCGACATTAATTGAATGGATTACTGCTCAAACAATCACTGGAGAAAAATTGCGTGTATTTAATAAAACGGTTGATTTTAACACTACGCAGGCGTTTTCATCATGTATTGTAGGTATGGAGCGTCGTGACGGCGGCGTCGTTAGTCGGCATGCGGCATCGGCACGAGGTCAACGCTTGTTTCCCATGGCCGACAGACGCGCGCGTCTTACGGTCGAAGTTTTTGCAATTGTGTTTACTCTCCTACCAGCTACAGCAGAACTTTTAGGTAGGTAACGAATTGCTCGTTAATTTTCTGGGGATTAAAAATATGAAAGCTTTATTTCTAAATAACCGCAAGTTTAGATTTACGTAAACTCATTTTGTAGTAAATAACGTTTATTTTAGGTTTATTATAGAAAATTTGAAATTCGCGTGCCCCGTTACCAACATACAGCTGTAAATAAGTAGGTGGATTGAACAAACGAACAGTTATAAAATTCCGGTCAAGGGTCAGTTATACTTTATAGCAGGGCTACTGCAATGAATAAATAAAGACTGATTTTCTATTTCATTTCTTTCATGCAGTCAATATTTGGTGCAGGTATTTATAGCGATGTCCATAATAAATTTACAAGTATGGAAACAGTTTTGCTGGAGGGGCATTTTCCCTTTGAAAACTTTTTAGGGAACTAGGAACTCTAAATATCCATAAAACGTCAAAAAAGCACCTCTATATTCCGGGCTATTATAAGATATTGGGACTCAGATTGCGAGTGGCCCCATTCATATCTCATCCTAAGCTCCTCTACGCGCTCCGTTACCCTCTCCTAATTGGACCGTTTGGGGCTGTTGGAGGTTAACAAGATAACACTTCAAATTTTCTCCCAGGTAAATTATCTGTGCTAACCATCAATTTGTTTATTGTCGCGGTCTAATATATCTAATTAAAGGCGTATTTATTTTTATTACATTTTTGAGTCAGACGCCCCTGACTTGAAAATAGCAAAACTAAACTACGCTTTTTTGTAGATTTATTTAGCAATGTTAAGGATTTAATATTATTTTATATGTAAACCCTCACGTTAACCATCAACTGATCGGTGGTTTAAATTTCACATACGTGGAGGTATTATGTTATTATAGCTCGTATCACGCTTGTGGATAAAGTCGATTTTCAACACATTCAATTACAATTGAAATAAATCTCAAGAGAGATGTAAGTTTCTGCAATGTACTATAAATTTAAGTTTGGTGTTGAAAAACACGGAAAGTTAATGTTTATTTTGTTGGGTTGTGGGTTTCCGTTCTGTTCTATTCTATTTCGAATAATCAAGCTTGGGATACAACTTTGGATATACATTTCGATACACTAAATAAGTACATACGTAAAACAGAATTTTATATGGCTTTTTAAGTACCTACCCGTTCCTACCTACACCGACTTGTCCAGATTGTTTGTGGATCGCTCAGGGAATGAAAATCAATCACGACACCAAAATCACTAATGAAACATCAACCGCATAAAACTGGAACATGATCGATATGCAACCTATAATTTTAAAACTCTTATTGAAACATATTCATATTTTGTTATTCAGGTTCATGTTTTATGCACGTGAGTTCTACACGAACGTGAACACTAACAAATTTAGTTGGAAGTTAGGGGTCAGCACGTTTCACTCAGTCCACCGGTAGTGGCTGACGATGTGGGAGATGATTGGATCACTTTTATGAGTTCCCTAGGGATAAACAACGCATTTACCAGCGAGAAAACACAAGCTAAGCGGGAAATAGCTCTGTCCGAAAGAGCTTGGATCACCGAGGCAAATGCAAGTGCATTTAGCATAGAAATTGCGCAGCAGTATTCACAACTTAGGCGAAACTGCAGAAGGAACACCCTGAGCATACAATTAGCCTTCTTAGTAAGTTAATCTCAGACAAAAATGTGAGCTGGATCCGTCGGAATAAATTTAATTTATTGTTCGTGTTCTAAGTAAATTACAATAAAAAGGCTCGCCTCCCTTTACAAAATAAGAATAAACTATGAATAATCAAGCTGGAGCTCGAGTTTCGCACTAACAAGGACTAGTGTTGATTTATCTGAGCTGGCCTGGCCGTACTGGGGATTTTTAATTAGTCCTGAGCTAATTTTGCGCAGACATCCAGTTTTATTATTTAATAAAGAACTCCTTGCCTTTTCGTTGCGTTCGACGAGAATTATTCTGAACTTTTAGATTTTGCCTTCGTACCGAAACTAAAATAAAATTTTTACGGCAGTTGTTAACTATGCCATTTTAATTTACAATTTTTACGATATTCCGCTTTAATGTCTCTGCAAGGTATGTTAATAAAATATAGGTTTATAATACCAAATAAAAGTAGCCATAAACTCGGTCAGATAATAAAGCTGGCGATGCTTTCTAATGTGAGGTTACGGCCTTTAACAAGCTGTGTAATGTGGATTTTATTGGGCGCGTAATCCTAGTTAAATTTTAGGATGCAGAAACATTTTCTGCCACCCTCAGCAGGTGCGCGATTCAATGAGAACTGCTAGGATAACCGCTAAGCGGCTTAATATTCCATTATCCTAAAACTCATTTTATATTACATATTTACTAGTTTAATAGTCAAAAAAAATTCTAATGACGATCATGATTGTTATTAAAGGAAAGAGCTTGAAGGGTTATGTTTTACCTTCCTTCAAACACACCTGCTGCAACCCAAACCTTAACTACAACTAATACTGAAAGCGGTTTATGGACTCGTAAAACTTAAAACCAACCTCATTAACCAGCAGTAAGTATATGTTGGAATGGTTACATCTGCAGTGGCAACCCTCAAGTATTTAAACGTTAGTACATGATCGACGTTGCGATATGAAAACCATTTACTAAGTGCTGTTAGGTATTGAATTTTATATGCGTGGGAAAGGCAGATAATTCGGCCTCATTTATTTGTTATTACGCTGAATTATTATTTTGATTCATTAAAGTTTTATGGGAAATGCATTGTTCGCATAAGACGCTAACGAACCGAATTCTCGTGTTTTGCTGACATGCTCCTTCAATACCTCCCAAAACGCCCATCCATTAGAATTTCTTACATTTGATGAATATAGAAACAAGATCGTTAGTAAATACGAATATAATAATCGATATTCCATTTACTCATGCACTCGTTAATTGGCCAAAGCATTGGAAAACAATTACAATTGTTTATTATTAAAATGTATCAGTAAATGGATATCTGCGTGCATTCCAAATTAAAATAGAAACAATAAATATTCTAATATGAAATCTAATTAGTATGTCGATTGAAATAGGAAATCACTCATGTCATGTCCCAGAATGAATCCTACTATTGGATTGTAACTGCTTGTCACTTTCTTGAAACACACAAAACATTTTTATTTTCTACCACATCCATCGTATATTAAAGAAAACATCTCATTTAATGCATATTTTATACTAATCCGTAATTAATTGTTTAAATATATGGCGCTGTTAAAACCATTAACATTCATTTGAGAATTTTAACTAACAAAAATGCCCAATGTATTTTATTTTAAGTTAGATATGCATTATTTTAATTACCTGGTTATTTGACTGAGGTCTATTAAATTATTCAGTAGAATTCAAGGCCTGACTTCGCCACTAATAAGCAATTAGTACTTCAGTATTTCTCCGACTATATGTTCAGTTGCAGTACATTCTCACTTACATACCCTAAAATACGTAAATTACGGAAAAATAAACCTTATTGCCCCATAATAAACTTAATATAGAATTAACATGCGGAACCAATTTCAAGGCTTATTTTAAGAAAAAACAAAGTACTTGCTTGCGGATGTATAATTTGTTTAGGATGAAGAATAATTAATCATGTGATCCAGTACTATTTCAGCTACAGTTTGCGGAGAATTTAGTCATTAATATAATTTTTGCTGTCGTGCTTCATGATCATATGTCAAATTTCTATCCAAATGTTTTAAAATACTCGCCGGATTTGTTTTACCTATCAGATACATGCAATAAAGGAAAAGTTTTAGAAAAACATTTTAAAAGAATATTTATTTGCAATTGAATGTCAGAACCACATGCTACGTTTCATATATAAAACTATATTCGAGTGTATCAAACAGCATTTGAAAATTCGTAAAAAGATTCTTGTTAGATCTCCGGTTAGATACCAATAATGTATAAAAAATAATATTCCCCTAAGTAAAAAATTATAAGTGTAATCCTAATCTTTCAAGAAGGCTGTTTTCAGTCACAAATGGGGTGTTTTATGATTCGGAGTTAAGAGTCTCAGTTCTTCGGTCGGGTCTAGTGAACAATTTCAAAAATACAAAAATAATTTTCACTTTGTTCTCTGACACATTATATTCCTTGATTTGTTGAAAGAATGTAGTAGTCGCTTGGGGTTTTTTTTCAGAGGCTGTAATTTTGTCATTTGCTAATAAATTCCCCAACGCATTAATTTCTCTTACTTCTACCGACAGTCCAGGAAACGAGCATGTCGTCTATGATGTAACAATTTCCAGATTAGTTAGTCGTGGCTAATAAAAGGGGTGTATTAAAATGCATTTAATTCTATTATTTTTTCCTAACAATGATCTTTTATTTTAATTACCCACTTTACTATATCTCAACAATGCTTGTCGACAATAGACAAAATATTTCCACGTATAGTCCATCTCACGGACTTTTATGTATTTAAAGGGTTACAGACATAATTATCTCTGGAGCCTCAGTAAAATACTACTGCTTTATAATATTGTAATGTAGCGAAAGATGACAAAAAAATCTCACGTTGTGTTTGAATGCCTGTTTGTAATTATATTTGGATAATTTCCTTTGACATTATCATGAAATAGTTTTCATATGTTTACAATGAATAAAATCAGCTGGGACTGATTCATTCGCTTGTGTGCAACCCTTTTTATACCGATGGCTTAATGTATATGTATTAAGAAAAACGAACAGTAATTAAGAAACCTCGACTGTTATTACCCTAGACGTCGCGTCGTTCACAAAATAATTACATTATACCGTAGTAATTGATGTAAAATTTATTTTTATGCAAGTAGTAAAAACTTCCATAAAATTTCTTTCTATTAATGAACTTCATACAGTCATGTATAATGTATAAAGTGTTGAAGGCGTCGAACGTAATAACATCAAGCAACTTTTATGGCAGTTGGTTCAGAATACTGAATCACAATTAGCTTCTGCAATTTATATGAAGTATAAATATTTATCTTCTCAATCAACTTTAATTATCAACAAGTCAGTAATTTAAAAAAAATTCGCGGTGTTTTAATAATTGAGTGAACACGCAACAGGATCATACTATAGTTTGTGTAAGAGCGGTAATTGTATGTTAAAAATACAATCGCACTGATAGGTATGAGATCGTAAAGATTGCTTTTATATGCTTTGCACATCAACTCCCTAACACCAGTTGGTACCGTTTTGGTTGTTACAGCTGTTATTAGTAATTGCATACATCGATAATGCTTCATTGTAACTAACAAATTTATCATAAATTGTATTAATAGTATAATGATTTGTTTAAATTATTGAGTAGTATTTCTAACTATGTTTACATAGTAAGATTTTACAAAATTTGACGAATCAATTTGATTATTGATTATTATAATTATAGGGTTACTCGGAAGCTTCTTATACACACCTAATTTACATTAACCATTTTTTATGCCAAAATAAAGTTAAAACAATCGCAGCATGTTTAGCTTGACGACAATTAAACTGGCATAATTATTATTAATAATAGAGTAAGTATCACAACATTTTTGGTAAGCTATTTGTATTATGATCTCTAGCCTTCTTTCATTTTAAACGCATTCTAGCAAAAATAATTATGCAGAGAGAAAGAACATGAACTTCAAAACTTTTAACTACCTTTTCTGTTTATGGTCTTAGCAACCGCAAACGATGATGTAACGACTAAGTAGCTAACGCAGTTATGCATGTCGGGAAAATTTTGGTCTAACGTATTTTTTCAATGTTTAGAATATTTATAACATCCAAAAGAAGTTAATGTCTTGATTTGTATGTTATGGTAGTACTCATATTGAGCTACTTGAAATTGCAATTAAATTGTGATGAAATTACTTTGAATCTCGGAAGCTGCATAAATACATAACTTTTGACAAACCGATTGTAAATCTTCTATTAGTAAAGAAAACATTTTTTTCTGAAATAATTGTGGTTCCTCTATTTTCAAATTTATTGCTAATACACAGAATATTTAAATATTATTACAAACATTTTGACAAATGCCAGTCGCTCTGAAGGCATTTCCAGTAGATAAGAGTTGCACCACTATCTACCCAGGAAGCTTTGAATAATATAGACGTAACAGGTAAACTACTCTTTCATCGCTTACCATTTTACATTCGTTATAAAGTTCATAACAAAACGGTACGGTACCTAATTCATATTTAAAACAAATGTTAAGCGTTCATAATGTTGAAAACTGAAAAAATGTTTCAGCACACACTGGCAAAATTGTGTAAGCAATACAAAACGTGCCGAAAACAATAAACTGTAAGTATTGCAAACCATTTGAAAGATCTTGTTAATATAGAAACCAAGAACATTAACAATTTATTAATTATTTCAGTACTACAAGTACGCCCCTATATAACTGTGGCTGATGTTGAACGACTGTTTCCTATCTACAAATAGTACGTAATTGGTTTTAACTGATAAACGCAAGCCGATTCAGTCAAAAATTTAGATATGCTGTGATTTGTGTATTGGAAAGTTAATTGTGGATAACTAAATGGTAAATGTATGTACTGCATAAAATATTCAAGTAAAATGTATCTAAAAATATCTGGCAACATTGCGATTTAAACGCAATAAGTTCTAATTTGTGCTTTTGAAAAGTTTGTGTTGGCCTGTTGTGCCACTAATACTAGCCGTTTGCTGTCTAAGGTTGCGTAGTCTAACAATAACACAAAAGAGTAAAAGTGCGCCGTTTTTTTTACTTAGCGTAGCTCTGTTAGGGCGAAAGAGTGTTACGGATATGGAAGTTACCACAATATTTTGGATTGGATTGGACTATCTAAAAATGTTCTGGAAACGTAGTTGAAAGAAATTTTCTATTCAAACTTCCTTCAGGTAACTAACGGTAGCAAGGTTTTCCAAATCCATGACACTGACATTATTTTTTAAAAGATCTAGGTTTCAAGTAAGCAAGCACAAAACTCAGAAGTTCGTATACTGAAACATTAAAATTTAATTTAAAATGTATATATACAGTGTGTCCACGGATTGAGTGCATATAAGGTGTAAATGACAATTTTTTTTAGAGTTGAATCTTCATGTTCTGAGGATCGCTCCTGCTTAGTGTCAAACTAAGATATTGAAAAAATGAGCCAAATCAATTAATATACAGGGTGTTTTTTTGGCCGAAATCTAAAAATTGGTCAAGAGTAAACTGTTTTTATTTTAGCAGATATAACAAAAATGTATTAGTAAAAGTTGTTTAGAATTAAAAGTTATTGAAGATTTTCAATTTTTATACAAATCAGCCTACTTTGATATTTTTCATGAACATGTGATTTTTTATGGTTTTTATGGTTTTAATGACCCATGGATGAAGAGTGATTAAACAAAAGTACTTGAAAAACAAATAATTATTTATTAAAAAAATACTAAACCTATTTGTTACAAACATGAGTTCAAAAGTCAATCAAAGTAGGCTGATTTGTATAAAAGTTGAAAATCTTCAATAACTTTTAATTCTAAACAACTTTTTCTAATACATTTTTGTTATATCTGCTAAAATAAAGACAGTTTACTCTTGACTAATTTTTAGATTTCGGCCACGAAAACACCCTGTATATTAATTGATTTGTCTCATTTTTTCAATATCTTAGTTTGAGACTAAGCAGGAGCGATCCTCAGAACAAGAAGATCCAACTCTAAAAAAATTGTCTTTTAGGTACATCTTATATGCACTCAATCCGTGGACACACTGTAGATGTAGCATGGTGTATCGGGTTGAGGCCTTGGCTGTGTAACTAAGGTTATGATAGAAATGGGAGTCATTCCTCAAGGAAAAAAAATATGCTCATGTAATACAATGTCTTCAACAGTAAAAACATTTACATAACTTCTTGCAAATTCTCTTTAGAATTACGATGTACAAATGTACAAATTTGAATATTTGTGGGGACCTACTTCTTTCTAAGCGAGCAACATTCATACTGGAGGCACGACAACACGAACTTACTGTTTTAGAATATACCGAGGAATACACTGAAGCAAAGCAGCGCCTTAAATAGATGAATAAGATATTGTAAAAATTTAAGCTCTAGTAAAAATTGGCGTAGCGCTCAATAACTGAATAGATTTGTACAATTGTTTGAGAAGAGGTGTTGGCTGGTAAAGGTTGGTTTAGACACGTATGTGAAAATGAAAAGATAAATTAAATCTAGAACACCAGTACTAAGATAAAATAAGTGGTAAAAACAAAGGTAACGATAATTCTAGAAGAAGAAGAAAATAGGTAAACAAAGCTGAGTAATTGACTTGCATACATTTATTCTTTTTATCCACACCTTTTTTACAATGCGAAAATTAGGGAACAACTTTGTATAATTAACGACTTCGTTTAATATGCAAGCAATGCCACTGCAGATTAAGTGCGTTCCAATTTCATATCGCTTTGAATTTTACTCCTCGAGTAAGTTTTCTCGTAAGTTATTGATGACGTTAATATTTGAAGGTAGGCTTGGGAATTTTAAAATAACTTTACAAAACTTAGTTTGTATTAGCTACTTAAGTTTTTCTACAGTATAAATTAAAAGGGACGATGGAAGATAATATTAGGTATAGGGTTTAAGTACTGAGCGATTTTCTGCTGTAAAGTAATTTTCGTTCCCAACAAAATTAAATCAGTAATGAATTCTAAACTGGTTATTACATATATATTATATGTGCATATTTCTGCATACTGTTAAAGGGTTCCCATCAGAGAATTTTTAACATACCCCTTGGGCACTGGACATCGCTGTGAAACAAATCATTAATTCCAAACTGAAAACCTAAATAAGCCCCTGCGAATTAAATTACACAAGCTGTATTTCAGAACATTTATAATTTCTATGTTAATATTGATGTTTCCGATTTTCCGTTAAGTTATGTCAATTGCCTCTCTGTTGTTTTATTTCATGCCTGGCTTCATATTTTTAGAAAGATAAACTGAATAATTAGAAATGCCTACGAAGTAATGCGTTTGATATTTATGTATCTGTCAGGTGGAATAATTTTGATATAGAATTATTAATATTAAGGAACTGAAATGAATTTCAGGAAAGTTAATTTAAGAATTCTTATCCATTCTTTTAGAGCTACTGTAAGATACTGTTATATGTTTTAAACAAATATGTAATTCAGTTTATCAGGAATTTAACCTAGTAGGCTTGCGATTTGAAATAAATACCTAACCCGCGTTACCAGTAACGTTTGGAAACCGCAGAAGAAACGATTCAGCAAGCAATAATGTTCACTTTGGTGGAACATTGAACTGAAATACAATATTACGATTCTAAATATAACGAAGCGCATTTGAAACAATAAACGTTTAATAAAAATCTTTAGAGTGCCGCTATATAATATTAATTTGTGACCATGCTTAGAAAAACAAGTCGAAATTGAAAATAGCGTGACCTCAGGTTATAAGGATCACAGCCACGAAATGAAATTTTGTTTTCTAATTTTACCTCCACATCAAATGCCGTCGTATACTATAATATTCTACGAAATTCTTGATCGTTGGTTCCCTAATATTTCTGTTATGATGTATTTATATGCACTACGCTCGTATTCTACACCCCCAGTGGTGCTGTGACGGTCTAGTGATTTCAATTCATATTACAGCTGGTAAATGGAAGCATTCTCCGGATTTTATGATTGAGCGCAATATTAGCTATTTGTTATTTTCACAGACCGTTTAAATCTACAAATGTCAGATTCAATCATCTGAGTTAAATTCAATATCTCTGTTGCACGCGGTTATCGCATTTCAACTTTAATAAAATCCTTAAAATCCGGGCAGCGCGACGTCGATAAAAAATAGAATTCGACGTTTTCAATATATTTTAATAAAGGCGAATAAAAAGTTTTCTTTTTGTGACTTACCGATATTCGAGACTGCTTGTTATAGTATCCAATTGTAATTTAAGATTAGTAAGTAGTTTATTTACATATATTTATAAGTACCTTATTAATACTTGCGAAACAAAGTTTGAATATCTAAGAAGTATAATGTACAAATAATACAAATTTACAATATAGGTAGAGTGATTATTGTACAATTACTTGTAATATTCCACAAGACCTTGAATTAAAGACCATTCTGTATACGATTTTCTTATTTTTTTAAATAATTCATTATCTGCAGAAAACCAAACCTGTATGTGATTATCAGCTTTCCCAGAGCACACTATGTCCAAAGCCACCCAATTAATCTTATATTCTTATTCACATTAAGTAGTAGTACTATAGATAGTGTTACTTTTAATTTCAAAGCGTTTTGAATATTTCTAAAAAATAGTATTTCTAGCAGAATGTGTTTTAATAATAATTATTTAATAATACGTTTTATAAACTTCACAAAGAATCTACTCGTAGATATTTCTTTTTAAGCTCTTAACAGGCCTAAGAGGTTTTTTTCAATTACCTGCATCGTAAGCATCACATTGATGTCAAAACTAAAAGACAGGAAGTGCGTTTACCGCGATATTAACTATTTTTTTGTTGTTGCTATGGTTTACAAAAAGTAAACAGGTCACGTAAGTTACTTTCACGCCTTAGGAAAGGTAACTTTTATGACTTTTATGTTACCGGTAGTTGAAAAAATAGTATACGCACCTCGTCCCATAGGTGCATTTATGACATCGCATGCCTGGTCGCGTAATTACTATCTATACTGTTACACAGAACCTCATTGCTCTGTACAGTACAGCAGTATGATTAGAATTATAAAACGCTCAGTTTTGATTCTAAACTATACTATTACGCAGCGCTTAGTCGTTCTGTATGGGTTTTTGTAAAAATTAATTCTTAAACTGCAACTAACCTAAAGTTCGAGGGACGCCCCACACTAGTCTTTGCAAAGTCTTTGCTTCAGGTTAGTTGCAGTTTAAGAATTATTTTTGCCCAGTGGACTTGTGTATATTAGCCCTGTTCGATATCCGAAAGTAGGTATCGAATAACGAATAAATTTTATATATCGAATAACGAATAACTATCGAATAACGAATAATTATCGAATAATTCGAATAGGTAATTTATTCGAATATAATTATTCGAATAGAAATTTATTCGATATACCTATCGAATAAAAATATTTTCAATATCGTTACTCAATATATCGAATATAACTTATTCGAATTGATCTTATCAGTCTTTAGGCCTACAGCCTTTAGGAATACAGAGCCCCGGCTAGTGTATATACATGAGTATACTACCATACAAAACGACTAAGCGCTGCGTAGTAGTACCTATAGTTTAGAAACAAAACTGAGCGTTTTATAATTCTCATAGGTACTGCTGTACAGAGCAATGAGGTTCTGTGTAACAGTATAGATAGTAATTACGCTGCCTGGTCATCAATGTTGCACCTACGGTACTCGGTACGTAGTGTTATACGGGTGGTAATAAAGACTTGATAATTTAATGCATTTTGCAGAGTAAAATTTTTTGAAGCATGTGAATTTTATACCGAGCATTCATTATATTTATCGAGCGCATATTATTTTTATCGAATATACAGGGTGATTCAAAAATGGCGCATAAGCTCTTCAGTACGTTGTTGGGAATAATAATTGAAGTGTAGGAAAAATAGTAAAAAAATTCTTAGCCGCTAATTTGCTGAGAAATGAAGAAGTTAAGTTGAGAACTCAACTTTGAATTCATGTGGATTTTGAAACTTCTCATCATTTCATATAAATAATTTAAGTATTTTTAATAGTGGGTAATAAATAAAATGCTCATAACACCTCATTATCCTGAAATATTAGCTTTCAAAATTGATATTTTCCTATCAAGTTGTTTTAAAAAAATATGTGGCAACGATGTTTGAAACTTTTAATAAGCTCACTATGTAAATGAAACGAAATAAAAGCCACTCATATACTACATAGCTGCACCCGTGTTGCCAAATCTACAACTTACTTCTTCGTTGTTAACTACAAAAATGTAGCAGCTAAATTTTTTTTATGATTTTTCCACAGTTCAAATAACCGTCCCCTACAACGTACTGAAGAGCTTATGCGCCATTTTTGAATCACCCTGTATATTAGGTATATTAAACATGCATTTGAATAAATTAACGGAAAAATGCGATCTACAGTGAGAATATAATATCGAGCATTTAATTTGTACCGATATTATCGGATATACTATCATGGTTTTGTGCTTACAGTTAGTTCTCTGCAATATTTCTCTTTCTTAGATTTGCTAGCACAACCTTTTTCCCCTTCCTTCCATTTTTTCTTGTTATTTCTATCTGGTCCACTTGAAGCTGTTTAAACGCAAGTAATGGTAGTCAACGTCGATATAATAATTAAATGAAAGCGAGTGTTACACCCACGCTAACCATATTATAACAACTGATAAAAATTAACGATGATTATACTGTTTTAAAATCATGTAAAGACCCTGTCACAGACCCTGTCTTGATACTTGTAATGAATTTATTGACAAAGTTAATATCAGAATTGACTGCTACTGGTCGTAACCGCCGACTTGCAGCTACCGTATTATGATGCACTTTCCCATAAATCAGCATTATATCGACTAATTCGATATTAGAATATCGATGGACCATCGCGATTTTTAAAGAAGGTAAAAATAAAAAAAATTTTGTCAAACAAAGGTAAAAGTGTAAATAGTAAAAATGAATTACTGATGACAATTATTGGGGCGGTACTATGGGATTTTCTCCATAGTTATTTCTATGGAAATAGCATCAAGATGTTGATGATTTCATATTAAAATTAAATTTAGGTTTGTATGCAACGTTGCCAAATTAACAGTTCTTCAAGACGAACTTTTTGTGTGTACGGAAATATTTTAAAAACAGAAAGTGATTTTAGTATTAAAATTTATCAAGCTTTCAAGCACTACACTTTTTAAGCGGAAACATCCTGCATAATATAATATAAGTAAATCTGAAACTTTAGACGATTTATAAACCCGCATTCTGTTTGAAACAACTTCTATCCCCCAACAATGATTTCGAAATTAATTTTTGTATCCGATCCTCGCCGATCCTCAAGAGATAAATAGTTCGTATTCAATTAATATCCTATCTAATGACTAACAATGTAATTATTATTACCTACTCCATTTTCATTTATTTTTTCTGCATAGTGTATATTTAATTTGTAATCAAATTAATGTAATGTAATTTTTCAAATTATTTGTTGTGTTAGAATAAGACACTAAGTAGTAAGGTTAATATAAAATAATATTTCCGTTTGATTAAAGGTTGCCTAAACTTGTTTATTTTGAAATAAATAACATTCTGCATAATATTTTAAATAATTGTTCTCCCAACAAATAATTTGGTGTTTTTAGTCTTTGGTGTTACCTATGGCCTCAACCTCAACAAAGTTATTATTGTAGTCACAACAAATACGAATTAATAACCTACAAATATTATTTTCTTGTTTGTTGTCTGAGCAAAACATATTTCACGTTTATTTGCCTATTTGTTGGGAGAACAAGATTTTTTCAGAGTATGGTGTCTTCTTTCAATTTTTAATTTAATAGTTGAGATTTATCTTAACCTCATTGCATGCGATACATGCAGGACGTTCAAATCTGACTGTGCCTTAATTTAACCAACACAATATCAGCTTGGGCAGTCGTTCGTGAACACCCTATATATATATAAACCATTTTTAAGGAGATAAATGTACAAATATTCCTACCGATTTTGCAGAATTCATCTTTTGTTCCTAGTACCTACACATGGATCTTGAACTACTGTACATCTACCGCACACACGTTTATTACACTTCACTTTATTTATGCACTAATTTCACAAACAAAAGTCTTATTCCAAATTATAAAATGTAAATATCGACCGACCTTCATGGTTTCTACGTATCAACTAAGTAGTAGTGAAATGGCAGGGGGGTGAGATGAATCACTTACCAGGCAATAAAGCATACCTGTGCTGGGCTGGGAGATAAGCATATGTTGAAGTTCTTTATTTATCAACTCTTTAAAGTAAAAGCCGTATTAAGTACATTAGACAATTTCTTGCGCAAGAAATTGAGCAATTTTTGGAACAAATTGCGTGAAAAATAGAACGTGTTTTAAAATATTTCAGACACTCTAAAAGCAAGACAATATTTCACACAATTTGCTGTTTGATTCTACACAATTTAGATTGTTTCAAAAATTGCTCAATTTCTTGCGCAAGAAATTGTCTAATGTAATACGGCTTTAAGGTAACAAAAAGAAATTGATAACGTGTTTATACAGTAAATGCGCACGAACAAAAACCTTTGATACACCCATATGTAAAATAGTACGTAATCTAAAGACTGCATGCTGTATATTCAGTTTTATAAATATTTCCTTATTGTAAGCGCTTGGTTTCTTGCAGGTGTTGACCAGATTTTTTTGAACCGTCTTTATATTATTAAATTACAATTTTAGGTCATAAGGTAGTTACATGACCTTATTATTAGGCAAGATTCAGTTAAGTAATTTTCCGGGCGACGACGCTACTATTCAGTAGGTACCTTTTAATTATCATTAAGGATAAATAACACAAGAGAATGCGTTTATTATAGCTACTATATTTATATTTATCCTTGTTTATCTTCAATTTGATCGTCGGATTGTTTTTTCTGATCGTCTCTTCGACACTTTTTTTTTATCTACCCTTTATTTCATATACTTTGTACTTTTTTTGTACGTTTACATTTCTTAATAAAACTCTAATATTATATTTGTTCAATTTCTTGTAGTATGCTCCATCTACCTCCTCTTATAATTCGTCCATTTGGTCTTTTTTCTTCAGTCAGAGCGTGGACATGAGGAATTCAGAAGTTCACTTCATGCTTTGTAGCATTGTATGTCTGGTAGATTGATACAAATTTCGTGACATTTTCTTTTCATTTGTCAGATACTTATGTACCAGAAAACCCACACCGCATCTTCTTGATTCTTCACATTAATAGTTATTTTTTATTCATTTTGATTTCGTTACATATGGCCATTCTACAACATATGCTTACACTATTTTGTTTGGGTCTAAGTAATAAGCTCGTCAACATGAAACCTGGCAAAAAGTTGTCGGGAGGGTTTGATCATATCCGTAGTATATGGAATCATGTTTATTTTCCTAAGATCATGTTATTGTCACCTGTGCTCTAAATAAGTATCGTAGATTATCCGAGTGAGTAGGAGTAGGTTATTGTATTTTTCCAATGACTCTAGAAACATCAAAATACACACGACAAAGGTGCGTGTAGGTATAATATAAGGAAAGTGATAATACCCGGTATTATTTGGATTTATGCAAAAATGGTAGCCTCAAATAGAGAAGAACAGAAAATGCTTGTACTTATATAAAATTAAACAGGCGGCTGAAATTGTACTGCTGATGAAACAATACAGCCTAGCCTGTCTATGCTTTGGCGGGAGCAACACGATGAAGAAAAAAGTTACTTACTGCTTTACTTACTAGTACAAGAATTAAACATTGTTGATTACGTTTAAGCACAAATTCTAAATCCATAAAAAAACTGTTATGTAGTAATATGTATCATTTGGCGACTGTAATCGAATAGAATTTTTTAAATGTTTCCTCTGTTTTCATATAAATGTACAGAATTTCATTTTAAATGGCATCAAAGAAAATTTTAATTTTCAGACTGCATTAAACGGTAGATTTTTTTCTTTGTACCGACGTTTTATCAAAAAATTAATTAAACTGCACAAAGCCATACAAAGAAATGTTGTGTATCATTAAGTGTTGTCAATTACGATTGCCATTGCCTTGCCTTATTATAACGCATCGTTTAAAAACAACAAAATTCATATGTCCGTTTTGTTGATGATAAAAACAATTACAAATTTCTCATGTACAACTGCAGTATTTAGAACTGTGAATTGATTCATTTTATTTTGAATATTTAACATGCTATGCATATTTTTAGATAGTAATGAGTCACACCTTTGCCTTTAATATCCACACTAATTTACCTGTTACAGTTTGCGACATTCACATCTACACAATTCACCTCTGTATAGGGTGTTCGGAAATTCTTCCAGCAAACAAACTAAAAGATTCATTCTACGTAGAAAACAAAGTAACAACGAGTTCCTTGTATAGCACAATATCATTAGGTAATGTTACTTTCAATAAATCGGTGGTTTTCAAACTTGTTCTGTATTAAATATTAAAAAGAACAATTTTAACAGGTGACAAACAATAATTAAAATCAGTAAGTAGGCGCAAGACCCGATAGCAATGTATAATGAGTTGCCTATAATCCAATGATAAAGTGGGCAGACCATTTAACTTGCAATGTGCCTATATTACACAATAAATGAATGTATCTAAATCTGAATGTATCGGGTGTTTAAAAATAATCAGGTTCTAGTTGGCTATGCCTCCATTTAATTTATATTAAAGCACAGGTTGATTTTATTCCAATAACTGCCGTTCTTAATATTCCACACTCAGGATATTTACCGTTTTCTATTTCGCTGTTCCTTCATTCCTATATTCTCTTTGATATAAACTTGCTTTTATGATAGTGTTCTTCCTACATACGTAGACTAAAAGGTATGCTGGTAGATTCATTATATACTATTGCCATTATTGAAACCTTTAGGGTTACCGGAAAGATAAAAATATACATACAACATTTATTTCGATATTTAAATATTCAGCTAGCTTAGTTCGAAGGTTCAAGGTATATAGTTTATCAAGTCTTTTATTGTTACTGTCGCTTATTACTACAATATTACTGCTAAACAGTTAGCTAAATTACTGGGGTGTCTAGTTTCTTAACTGCCCACCTGAAAATTATTTCTGTTATTATTATTCCCTGTTGATACCAAAACACCATATATTCTATTGTTACTTATAGTATCCCAGAATTTCTGATTTCAAATTTAATTCTTTATTAGAAATTAAATTTATGTTTATCCTATGAAAGAACCTACAAAATAATTAAAACTCATTAACATGCTCGCATTGTTAAAATAAAATTAAAAATGTAAGAGTTGAAATTTAACTGTATGTTAACGAGTCCAATTAATGCGTACCTATATCATTTTATTCAATTAATATTAAATGAAATTAAAAAATATCATTACAAAAGCATCACCTGTACTAGAGTACCGTAAATAGAGACTTGTCGCTATACAGTTATTATTAATTAACACAAATGAAGAAAATTAATTAACTATTCGTTAAATATTGCCATATTGGTCAATGTATAATTTAAGCATATTTGACAACGTAACACCACGGTGAAGAGGAAACAGATTGTTCACAACGGAAATTCAATTCCTAGCAGTCTTTGTCTTTTTCGTGGCTGTTTCGCAGCTCCGCGCCCATTCCGTTTCCGCCGCAATGTGAATACAGATTAGGCTATAACATGTACTTCGAACGTTAATAATGTGGAATTGAACGTTTTTGTTTTCATTTTATGTACTACGCAATGAAAGAATTTTTCACTTAATTGCGACATTTCTAGATTTACATAATCAAGATTTTCTTTTCTAAGTAACTTATTTGATCATTACACCAAACACAAATTACGCCGAATATAATGAGGTGATACACTTGCTAAATTAAAAAAGTTTTTAAAAATATTAATTAAGAGTATATTTTTTTCAGGTATTTAATGAGTTAATTAAATTATTTCTGAGAATAAATCAAATTTTAAAATCAAATAAAACACTTATTTGAGATTAGCCGCGAATTCGAAGCATCCGCGGATCAGAATGTTTCTGAAAAATTTGATCAAAGGCGCAATGACTAAATGGATGAGAATCCACTTATAAACCAAGGGTTCGATTCGAACCCGGGATGGGTTCGAATCGAACCTTGTCCTAATTTAATCGTTAAATGAGGAGTCCTATGAACCAGGCAGTTGGCAGGCCTCGTAGTAAAGCATCTTTGTTTTAGGTTGTTACTCACCCACTACACAATGATCAAGGAATTAAATTTATCTTGCATTTTATTTGGAAATCTATTAAACGAACTTACAACTTAATCAATTTTGATAATAATGAGATCCAAAGAAATAATTTGATCAACGGGTTGTGGAATGTAGAGGCACGTTGTTCAGTACAGTCAATTTCCAGTATTAAATGATTTTTTGGGCTACCATTTAATGAGATTTGCATGAATTCTACCTTCTTTTATTTACATAATTTCTCTTTATTTTCTCCTAGAAATATCAATTAGCCTGTTCTAAATAATTATGAAATTGCTGAAAATATTTAAGTATGTTAGAAATGATAACTGAAGAGCTTTCAAAATTTAATTAAATACAATTTTCAATCCATGTTTAAATTTGATATTTAGGAAATATGATTCTTTGAAATATTACAGATCCTTGAAAATTTGTTTTGTAATAATCATAACATGAATTGATATTGAATCGCACTAGCTGTCGCACCTGAAGAAGTTTTACAGCTACCATGGTTAAATCTATTTACCCCAATAATAGATTCAGAACGTATCAAAACTGTTCAAAGTCATTTTATGTTTTTGTTATTATTTTGTAATATATTCTGGCCTCATATTGAGAGCCGTTAGATGTCTATAAATATATTGCACTTATTCTTTGAAAGTGCTTGCATATTCCGTTATTGTACAGATTTCAATATTTATTCTTATTTGGTGAATATTACAGTGGAATCAAATTTTTGTGCCTGTGATATTATAAAATCTTTATCTTCTTTATAATATACAGTTACTGCAGAGATTACATTATATATGAAGTTAGATAGCCATCGATCCAATTAACTGTGGTAATATTTTCTTTTGTCCATTTCTTTCTCTGGTTGGTTTTATAATTCTTAATTCCGGTAATTTAAATTCCTAACAATATGTTATTTTTCAAGATTGAAAGATATGATAATTTAAATCTGAAATTACGTAAATCAGCATATTAAAAGCAAATTTATATTCATCTGCACGAGTACAAATGTGCATGAAACACGAAATTTGTGATTATACATAACTTTCTTATTTTGAACGAAAGATTACTTCACTATATTTTCGTAGCAAAAGTATACTCTCAGTTAGATTCACCGTGAGAACACATTTTTACAAAATTAGTTCGGCAAAAGGGGAACACAAAAAAGAAAGAATTCCATATAACCTTTTCTCTAGCCGAGAAATTTCCACTTAGGTCGTGGATGTTGCTTGTGACTGTGACGCACAATAAAATACCAGGATCGCACGTATCTGCTTTATGACACCTGTTTGTTGCATTCGGATATATCAGACCGGTATTTTCTTTTACAGGTCGTGTTCCGACTTCAAAATATATTCGAATGTTGTCGATAAACATTTGATATACTTTACAGATAAGACAAGACAGACGCAAAGAATAAAATGTGTTCTACCAAACTGACAAATTCAACGGGAAAGTTAACTAACTATTTACTATTCCATTACGGAAGCTCTAGAGAGAGGGTTGATGGAACAGATCCAGAGTTCCCCTGCTAATTTGAAATACAAAGCTATCAAAATTATAATTTAATTCGTAACTTTATGATTTCCAGAACCATCCTACCATACACGTCTTAAAAATTTAATAAGTTTTGGGAAATTTAATTAAAAAACAATTACAGTCCGAGGTATATATAAGAATAAAGTAATATTCCTATATTTATAAGATATAATTTAAATGGTAAACATAGAAATATATTTTTGCAAAGAGAACTTCATTTTTAATAATCAATAAATCAAATTTTCTAATTTTTATCGTAAATCTCGTAAAGTGTATACAAATTTATAATATTTTATAAACCATTATGCCTAATAATACCATCAATAATCTAGAGTTGCGTGTTTCCGTATTATATAAGTCAAACGTATAGCTAGTATAACGTATTGTTTAATGAACAAATACAAAATATGAATCAATTCCATTTGGTTAGCATTTACATGTAACTGAATTAATTACGTTAAAACCAGATAATATCTGGGAGCACATTATCTATTCTTGTATTAAATATGCATTCTTTCCAGATTTTACGATCAACTTCCAAGTAAAACAAGACATTAATTATTTATTTTATAATGGATAAACAGGAACCATTAAATAACAAAAGTTAGTAAATTTTTGTAGTCCTTAGATCGACAAGATTTCAAATTCACGAAAGTGCCAGGAGATTCCTAGTGTATTCAATCAATTAGTTAAACCTCAGCGGACAGAGTTTAGAAAATCCGAAGAATGATAATGATAAATAGCTTAAGTTACAGAAAGAACAACAAGATAAATTCTTTAGGGATTTCTATACACATATATACACAGACCTAACTTGTAAAATTGCAAGAAAAATAAGAAGTTTGGATTATTGAGAATATTTCGCGATAGCGTTAAAATAAGAAATAGTGCGGAATTTTTATTAAAACCGTTAAGTAGGTACGTTTCTAGACTGTACCTTAAAAACTGCAGCCAGGACCATTAAGCTGGAGTTAAGTTTTGACAAGTATAGTATTAAAATATTATCCACAATTGCCATCATCCCTGGTAAAATATAATCTCAATGTTGGATTTTGTTTAGTTGGTTTTTTCTTGGGGATGGTCTAAAGTTACTAAGAAAGTAATTCTACACTTCAACTATTCTGGATGGGAATTGAAGTGTTGAAGAAATGCACATTATACGAGTATACAGTGAAGAACAGCTCTGTTTACTTTTGCTGCCGCTCGTGAGCGGCATTAAAGTAAAATAGCGATTTGTGATTGGTGGAAAATTTACTTTTGCTGTCGCAGTCGACTACAGAAAAGTCATACTTTAACTGTTTCTGTGAAGTTCTAAAACGTCACGGACATTTGAAGAAAAAATAAGTTAGTCCTGTTTCTGTTGTTTCCATGGTGAAGACCCAATAAAAGCGAAATTTTACATGGTCAGTATTTTGTCCATTACTGGATTTTTTTCGAAACATTTTCATGGAAACAACAGAAATCGTACCATTACTATAAAAGTCATTTTTAAGTCATATTTAAAATGTATTCGTGTTATTTTAGAAAAAATAGTATACAATTTACACGTCATGAAACTGGCTTTCCCAGCTAACACACACACGAATGAAACGGTTTGATAACAATTTATAAACCGTTTAAAGAAACCAACATACGTTTGTCAAACGTTTACCTCAAAGCTTTGACAAATGTAAAGGTGACCGTTTGAGGCAAGTGTGTCGAACGTTATAAAATAAACGCTTTGGAGTGTTCCGCAAACGTTCGGAAAAGCTTTAATATAGGTTAAATATAAACTATTTGTAAACGGTATTTAAACCGTTTACAAGCAGTTTATAGACCGTTTCGACAAAATAGTAAACGTTTTCTAAACGTTTACGCCAAATCTTTGACAAATTAATTGCCGAACGGTTGAGATAGGTTTGTCCAAACCGTTTATAAAGCGTGTATCAACTGTCCAAAAGGATTTGTAAACCGATTGTAAAAAAGGTTTCACAAAGGTTTAAAAATTACATATTTTAAACGTTCGCTTTGCACGTATAGAAAACGTTTCCCAATATACGTTTATTTACGGTTACCTGGGGAACGCTTTATAATGGTTTAATTTAAACCTTTGTAAAAGGTTTGACAATTACATATTTTAAACGTTTGCTTTAAACGTATAGGAAACGTTTCCGACTATACGTTTATTTACGATTCCTTAACCTTAAGGAACCTTTTAATAAGGTTTAATATAAACGTTTGTAAAAGGTTTGAAAATTACATATTTTAAACGTTTGCTGTAATCGTATATAAAACGTTTCCGAATATACGTTTATTTACGGTTTCTTTGGGAACGTTTTATAATGGTTTAATTGAAACATTTGAAAAAGGTTCGAAAATATTTATTTATAGGTACAGTTATTAATTCAATTGATATTTTATTACCCTCAAAACTGAATAATATATATTACAATAGACTAAAAACAAAAAAAGTAATAAAAAAAAGATAATATATTAAAACAAATAGTTTGTTTTTTATAATAATATAACAATAATAAATAATACACAAATAATTGTAGTTCTAGATCGCATTGCGACGGTCAGTATACCCATCAAAATGGCGCATTAAATACTACGTTTTGATGTAGGTAGTTTGAAGATTTTCAGGGCCTACCAGATTTTAGAAGCGATATAGTCGACTTTGATATTTTAAATGAAACACTCTGTACATTTTTACATATTTGGATTCAGGGTGAAATTCTGCATATAATAGTAGTGTGCTTCATTTGTTTCTTGATACTCAGAAAATTTTAAATTTCTTACATGTAGGCAAATCGTACGCTATCGTAATATTTTCAGGTGTGCCGTGAAAAACAACCGAAATGTTAAAATTTTATTGGAAAACATAATTATTTAAATACAACTACAAAAGCTATTGCTCAAATTTGTTGTCACCTGGTTGATAACACAACTGTATCGTTTAATTTTATAGTAGCGCACGGCCGTCTAGAGGCAACAAAAACAAAATTATTTTAAAATCATGAGTATCAAAAAAAACAAATGAAGCACTACTATATGCAGAATTTCACCCTGAATCCAAATATGTAAAAATATACAGGGTGTTTAATTTATAATAACAATGACTATCGCTGATAAAAAACTACAACTACAACAAAACGTAGTATTTGACCTATTTTGACAACTGTCAAAATCTGTTTTAACAAAAACTGATTTTGACAGTTGTCAAGAATATAACCAGGAATAGATCAATCACACAATATATATTTCATGGCCAAGCCTGATCAGAAAATTTGTTGATCATATTGTACAATAATAATAAACATTTATATACAGTTCTACTTAACAGATACACTATGTTTGTTTTTTTTGCATTCCTGAACTTGCTGTTTTACATCCATTGCTGGAAGTATTTTTTCACGTCCTCCATTGTTGGTTTCTTCAACAATGGGTTTTCTTCTAATACCTACCTCCAGTATGGATGAATTAAATTTACAGTTATAATAATAATAATGTTTGTTAACAACAAAAAGAAACAAATTAATAGCTCATTAATAATTTTAATAATAAATATAATATAGTAATAAATAACAAAAATAAAGAAAAATATGAAAAATAATGAGCCTATGTTATTTTTATACTATATCGATATACGTAGGTATTACCTGAACTAAACTAAAATTATGTAAGTACCTATAGTCCTATACATACTCCTGTTCTCCGTAGAATTTTCTGAAAAAGATAAGAAAAAAATCCATTATTTTAAAAGTACAACAGATTATAAAAATACTAACTACTACTTGATATTTTAAATGGAACACATTTTTAAAGGTGAACTTTGGTTCTCAAGTCTGAGTTTCACGTTTATTCAAAAATGCAAACAAAAAGTAATAATAGTATAATTGATAGTTTCCAAACTTACTTGGCACTGTTCAAATTTTTCGGAATGCCCCGATTTGCGGTTATCAAAAACAATGTCCTCGATTTCTTGATATCGGCATCAGACGCCAAAATGTTTAATCGCTATTACCTACGTCCCAGTCGTAAAGTTCTCCATATTCTTCTATCTTCGATATCCATGCTTCTATGGAAATATCCTCCTTTACCGGATCGAAGTCTGGTAAAACTTGTAGCATATTTTGAAAATACCGCGGTTGGGCGGTTTTAATCTCTACGTAATATAAACCTTTTAGAAACGTATGACTGGAACCGTTTGAAATGGAACGTTTTCTGAACCTCTGAGAAACGTATCTCTGACAACGTCATTTTTGAAATGTGCAACAAACCATCTCTGAATGCATCAGGAAATATGGTTACTTGATGCACGTTCGAGAAACGTTTAAAAAATGTAGGAAACAAACCGTAATATTTATATGGTTTCATAAACCTTTCCCGAACGTATGTGTTGAAACGGTTTTAATCTCTACGTAATATAAACCTTTTAGAAACGTATGACTGGAACCGTTTGAAATGGAACGTTTTCTGAACCTCTGAGAAACATATTTCTGACAACGTCATTTTTGAAATGTGCAACAAACCATCTCTGAATGCATCAGGAAATATGGTTACTTGATGCACGTTCGAGAAACGTTTAAAAAATGTAGGAAACAAACCGTAATATTTATATGGTTTCATAAACCTTTTCCGAACGTATGTGTTGAAACGGTTTTAATCTCTACGTAATATAAATCTTTTAGAAACGTATGACTGGAACCGTTTGAAATGGAACGTTATCTGAACCTCTGAGAAACGTATCTCTGACAACGTCATTTTTGAAATGTGCAACAAACCATCTCAGAATGTATAAGGAAATATGGTTATTTGATGCACGTTCGAGAAACGTTTAAAAAATGTAGGAAACAAACCGTAATATTTATATGGTTTCATAAACGTTCGCCAAACGCATGTGTTAAAACAATTTCAATCGCTACGGAAAATAAACCGTTTAGAAACCTGTACCCTGAAACGTTTGAAATATAACGTTGTCCAAACGTACTTCGAACGTTACTCCTACAATCGTTTGAAGATAACATTTAACAAACGTTTATAAAACACATAACAATTAATTTAACATTTTACAAACGTTAGTCTAACGTTTGCAATAAACCGTTTTTTAAAAACCGTTTTGAAACGAATGGTGTGTTAGCTGGGTTAGGTGACTCGAATGACGGCTGAAGTAGTAGTACTCGGCCGTTGCACGACTTCGTACTTAATATATCATCTCGTCAGCAAAGTATCACTTTTCATGTAATACCTATACCTACTATTTCCTAATCGAAAATGATCCAGTTATGCATAAAATAAGGACGAATTCAGAAAAAAACGGAAAAAAACTATTTCCTGATGGAACCATATACCTACACAGACGAGCAAAAAACGGAACCCCCTGAAACAGAATTTCCAGTGTAAACAGCAGATTCTACTCTGATAAACCGTTGATACGGATAAACCCACTTGTGAATTTTATTTTCAAAGAACTTTTTACGAGGTTCCCCCTTTTTTTTTGTTCGTTAGCATAAATGTGCATCATAATTTAATGTCCATATGTATTTGATTTAACTTGAGAGAACTTTATTGCAAATAGTATTAGTAAATTAAATTAGAATTAAAAATTAAATTATTATATTTGTTGGAATTTTACGGTTTCAGCATTTAGTAGGGTACGGTATCACAGTGTAACTTCAACATTGAAGTTATGTTTCTAAAGGACGGAGTATGTGATTAGATCATGTTGAATGCTAGATATTTGATTACACACTACATATTATAATAAACAACCATTAGTGTGTAAATGTTTGATAAACGTAGCTGTCAAGATAATAACAAAACCATCCGCTGTATGATTTATGCTTGAACTATACTAATTTTGGTTTATAATCGCATAGATTTATTGTATATTTTTTTCCATATTCCAAGTTTGATGGTCGGGTGAATGTGAATAAATCTATCGTTTAGCATTACTACGCTAGTGATATTAGCATTATTAAAAATATTTAATACTATTTAAATATTTATAACTGATTTTTCAGATGAATAGTAACACGTTTTACAGTACTTATTGTTTATAGTCAAAATGTTACGTCCTTATGACTGCTAAAATACCTTTGTAAAATAACTAACAGTACAGAAAACTATAGTTTGTTCCTAGAACAGGCATCTTTATTGACAATTATTTCACCGCATATGCTGTTGATTTAGATTTCACATAGTAAACATCCCTTCCCTTTTGTTTTCTGTCGGTATAGCGCATTAATGGTAGCACGAGTAAAACGAGCAAAACACTATATACGCTCTTTCTAAATATCTGAAATAATTACATTCCATTTGCAGTACACTACCAACGAACAAAATAAATTTACTACAGTTATTTTTATAAGTTACTACAACATATTGTATTTTAAAAAATGGAGTCGTTTTAAAGAAACGTCTATTTAAATATTATTTTGTTTCAAGGTTTATTCTTTCTCCCTTGTTTCAAATCAGTTTTAATGTTCTTTTTATTCGCTTATACACATAACGTAGTTAAGCAGCTTGGCAAACAGCACAATTCTGGAAATAGTTAAGATTCTTACATTTTCCTCAAATAAAAATGAAGCTTTTTTGTTACTTTCTTACATATTAAGTTTTAGCACGAAGAATAACTAACCTAGACAAGCAGGTAGGGTAGTGTGGATAGACTTTTAAGCTCAACTACCCTGTGCGTTCGAGTTTTACGCGGGGAAGTTATACTATAGCTACCTCGTCCCTAGATTTCGATTGTAAATTATATGTTAGAAGGGACACACATTACCTGAGCAGTCGGCAACTCTTGTAATACACGTCCAATTAAAAATATTAATAAATTACGAATTTAAACGATTACAAAAAGTAGTCATAAATAGAATAATAAAATAAATAACACCTATTTTTGCTCTAGAAGATTTCTGCCTAATAAATATTCTATGGTACTAGTCACTATATCAAACATAAATATTAGTTTCTTAAGTTGTATTTCATTTATTTTGTGGTATACCAAGAATAGGTGTATTCTGAATTTTCCAGAAAAATGCACTGCTAGTTTGCTTGTTAACACGTTAACCGCCGCAATGCTAACTGAAAAATGGGTCTAGGGGGCCACGTATAATATTTGACCCCCTACAGATAAGCAACCCAATATACTCGCCGGGGCAAATGCATTGCCGGGTATGCGGGGCCACATGTAGCAACTTACCCATGCTAACATATGAATACCGTGAAGCTACGATTCCTCACGCGGCTTAGAAAACATTTCGAGGTGTGATGCATCTTAGCATCTCACGGCGCAGCTAACACAAAAGTTGAGATGCACGTTAGCCTCACGTGGCGGTTAACGTGTTAAGTGTAATATTACGTTCAAGTTCACGAACTAAGTAGTAACAGCTAAACTAAATAAATTAATATTATATAAGTATACGGTTACATTAAAGTTTATGAAAGTCCAGTTACGTAATCGCTGTTTAACAGAAAACTGAAAGATAATATGAGTAATAAACGTTGTAGGGACATCCACCATGAGTCTATTAGAACTACCTGCACTGTCATCACTTATCCCGGAACTTTAATTACAGGTTTAATTACATTTCCAACCATATTGCTTCTACCTACAGTTTTAGTTCAATAACGCTATCGTATCTTGCTAATATGCTTTTCATATTTGCCCTGATCTAGAGCAAAAACATACACTTCAGACTTAAATTTTAATGTAGTCATACTAAAAGTTATACAAAAACAGTTATTGTCAAAATTGTCGTAATAAACTCGTCTCAGTGTATACACTAAAAGCTTTTATCTAAATATTTCACTATTTTGTCAACAAATTATTTATGACCTTGAAGGAAAACACCTTCTGTATACTGAAACAGTAATGGAGCTATAAAAAAGACGTTTATAAGTTTACTGTATCATTTGCCTTTATTACTTACCTTTTACCACAATCATATCAGCATATCTATCACCGAAATATAGAGAGGCAATAATCGAATATTTTGCCTAAAGTTAATACCGAAAATGTAACTATGTATAATGTATACACACATAGGTATTATGTTTTATAAAAATAGACCATATATCCGACACCAAGCAGCTATTCGTGGTTTGCTTATTAAGACCGCATATCACGTGCTCTGTAACAATGCGTCTAATATTTGTAACAGGTGCAGATAATTTCTAAAGCGGGTTAGTAGTCTGATCGATACAGTTTCTTCTGAAATGAAAAACAGGGTCAATATTCACTTAGGATTGAAATACAAGCAAACTTCCAAAAAAATTTCGGGTGTCGGAACATTTGAATATTTAATAACCAACAAACGCATGTCTAAATTTGATATTATTACTTCAAGCAGAATCTTCTGTCATTAGGATAGGAAAAGTTTGATTTAAAAAAATATATATACAGAGTGGATGATATAATCCGCCCCGAGCTATATAGCTTTTAATTGATATGGGATTGTTACGGTCGACATGTCAATCGAAATGGGGCATTAAATACTACGTTTTGATGTAGTTAGAACATTTTCAGGGCCTACTAGATTTTAGCTGCGATACTCAACTTTTTATTTTTAAATGGGCACCTATGTATATTTCTTGTAATTCGGAATAAGCGTTTTTTTCCGAGTTCAATGATGTATAATAAATAAGTCACCTTACCATCACCAAAAAGTAGTAAAAAAAAGTATTTAAAATTACTCTTGTGACTACCAATTTCGCAATTAGTTTTCAATAGTAGGCTTTGACTAATAAAATATTGACAACTGCTAACGTTAACCAAAACTTTTAGCACTGGACCTTGAAGTAGTATAGAATTTTCCGTAGTTAATGTTTAACTTCAAAATACACAAGAAAAACATGTTTCATGTTTCATACGACAAATTGTACTTGCAACATGTCTACTTCCTCATTAAACATTTTCTTCCTAACTAATTTTAATTTAAGAGCTCACTATTTCACAGTAAACGTACTGGTACTGGCAGTTTATATCAAAATTTCATTAGAAAATTATTTTGACAGTTGTCAATATTTTGTTAGTCAAAGCATACTATTGAAAACTAATTGCGAAATTGGTAGTCACGAGAGTAATTTTAAACAATTTTTTTCACTACTTTGTGGTGATGGTAAGGTGACTTATTATACATCGTAGAACTCGGAAAAAAACGCTTATTCAGAATTACAAAAAATATGGGTACATAGGTCCCTATTTAAAAATAAAAAGTTGACTATTGCAGCTAAAATCTAGTAGGCCCTGAAAATGTTCTAACTACATCAAAACGTAGTATTTAATGACCCATTTCGATTGGCATGTCGACCGTCACAAACCGATCTCAATTAAAAGCTGTATAGCTCGGGGCGGATTTTGTCATCCACCCTGTATATATAGCGTCGCTTAAAAGTTTAATAGCCATGGATACAATTCTTGTAACAATATGTATCCATGGGAATTAATTTTTTAAGCGACGCTTATTATTTAAGTGTAACCGGTGCAATTGGGTCTTAGGCCCAATTGCACCAGTTCCACTTAAATAATAAGTGTCACTTAAAAAATTAATTGCCATGGATATAATTGTTAGCAAGAGTTGTATCTATAGCAATTAAACTTTTAAGGGACACTTATTACTTAAGTGTAACTGGTGCAACTGGGCCTTAGTGTCTTTCAATAATATTTGTTGCATGATTTGATTTTAATGAAATTAGGAAACTTGGATGAAAACTTGAAACAATTTGTTAGGTATTTTTTAGATTGATGGCAGTTGGAAACAGGTCACTTATTTTTCACGAGACCTCCACGTATAAACTTTAATGACTTTCATTACTTGTACTACCTACTGCTTTCTTTGTACAATTACTTTGCGAAAGTGACCGGAAAACTTCAAACACATCTGCTGTCAAATACACATAATGTTACAAGGAAGCAAAATCGTGGATTGGGTAATCATAATACGCTCCTTACGCCGCTATTAATCATTTACCATCCGTTCGTGTATCTCGAAAAATTATACCTATAGACTATAGAGCATATTGGAATCTCTAATAATTGTTAGTATTACTTTGAAGAATACGTCTATGTTTGGCCAAGTCATTCACTTTCACCCTGTATATTATTGCTGCTATGGCTTGACCCCGATACCAGGGAATAACGCTACTAATTATACTCCTGGAAATTTCGCCGAATCGCTATTTCTGACAGGGTGGGGAATTTTAACGTGTTATTTAACATCATACTTCATACGGGAACCACAATATTGCAAATCTATCCGAAAAGATGGTGTTTGCTTCATATACGTTGCTTATTCAATTACGTATCATCGTCCTCCGCCCGACGTTTTTTCTGTCGGTAGCTGCGATCGACCTCGTGCCATCTGGGCTGAATTTCAACCGTAAAACCAACTGTACCACAGAAGTCGACTATTATTATCATTACCTATAATTATTATACAGGGTGTTTCAAATTAACCTCACAAAATCTGCGGTACTATGTTCTTTAATTTAGTATGTACTTACGTAATTTTTTTTGTACTGTCGATATTTTCCTTATAATAATTCTACAAAGGAGCGCACATGGCGTGAGGTAGAGTCGTGAGATTCTTTTAAGGTGCATTCAGTACATGGTTTTTTTTCATCACGCATACATATTTTTTCCGATCCGTGCGGTACGGACGATACGGCCCAGTGGACGCCTACCTTTAACTTGCGACCGCAAGCACCGCCGGCGCGGCGTCGCATCGCGTGGCGTTGGTTCGAATCTTTCGAAAGATAAGATTTCTTCTCAATTTTTGGAGAGGTGCAACTCTCCAGGGAAGCACATTACGATACAAGTTTATACAGTAGCCTTCATTTTTCAGGGTTCACCTCTTGTATTTTATATACAATGATCAGAGATGTGGCAACAACGTATGAGAGTACATAGTTGTTTATGGTAACAGTTCTATTTACAAGACAAAATTGAATGTATCTAATAGAAACAAGTTTTTAAATCCAAAATTGTGATTTCGATTTCATTGGAGTTGATTAATTTTATCGCATATTATACTCGACGGTATAGGGACAAATATATAAACCTCTTATATTGATTTATAAGCTATTTCCATCCTCCTAATTTGTCGGAAGTAAAAACTTTTCTAAACATTCTAATTACTTATTCCCCTTCTTCAATTAACCGTTAGGTAAACTCTCAAACGCAAATACTGAGTGGGCATTATTAAACCCAATGCCGTACTGGAATTCGAGCGTAAAATTAGTAGTAAAAGAGTATGGAAGACTGGAAAACTTCCCTAGCAAAAAAATAGCGACCATCATAACTAATGCTTTAAACCGAGTTTCTGATATCGGTGTCAGTTCATTTCCTGACTGCAGTAATTTAATGGAGTGTGTTAATGACTCGCTTCGGGTAAACCAGAGCAACATAGATTAGCGAATGAACAAAGCACTGCAGGACTTCCGACCTAAACCTCTGGGATAGCCACTCTTATATGTTCCAGGTTTACTAGTATTTAGTGCAAAATCGTACTTTGAAGCTTTAGAATTTAACCTGAAGCGTATAAGTGTTTTTCTTTACTAAAACTACTCATTAGTGACACAAAGAGACTAATGACAAGGAACATACACTAATTGGAGGTACTCCAAACCGACTACATATGCTCCACCATACATATAAATGCTTGGATTAAATTGAATTTAGGATGTGAATTAAATAATTAAATGTACTCAGCTCGTACAGGTACATATCGATTTTATTTTCATATTAATAAAGATCCTAAGGGTAAAACCTACAGTTGTACTTAATTAAAATTATTTAAATGGGCCGCTATAATGTTATAGTATTTATTTAGAAATTAATTTGGCGTATGATATAATTTACTGCTTTCAATAAAGTAAAAAGCATACATTATGTGAGCCTCAGTAATAATAATTTATTGTTAATATGTGCAACACCGATTTAATACTGCAACTATGTAGGTATACTTAAATTATAAAAACTTAATAATTTGCTAATTGGAAAATAATCTTGTAAATTAATGTAATGATTAAATTAATTTAAGAATATTAGGAAATTGGTGCCATATTTCATTAGGTTGGCCCGAAATTCCCATTATTAATTAATCTCGGCCCACTTGTGGTCAACACAATCTTGTATACTACAAACACAAAGGATTGATTTCAGTTTCCTGCTGTAATTATTGAATGGAATACCCTTGTTCCGACGAAGCTATAACAACGTAACAATTTCCATTTTGCTTTACTTCTCAATATAAAATATATATTTTTCGTTACTACAGGTTAATTATTTGGCAATAGGTTGTAGTGGTCTATTATAATAATAATATCACCCACTACCTATTGAAATTTCAGTCAATGATTTTCAAGTGTGCTATATCAACAAAAATAATAATAGTAAAGTCCGTTTTTTTTTAAAGATCCACCACCTGTTGATTTCAGTTGGTATAATAAAAAAATTGAAATTTTTAGTAATTTTTGTCAATATATGGTAACATTGATTCAAAGATCAATCAAAATGTTCTGTCAATTTATGCGTGCGCATCACTACATTTCAAATTTAAATTATTTAAAATGTTAATTAAAACATAAAGAAGACTAGGTACTCTAATATAAGATTTATTTTTATTGATGAAACCCCGATTTACAAAAACGATTCTGCTACTAAATCTTGGACTATTGACAATAACTTTCCCAAGATAGATTAGAAATTAGGGAAAGCAGGTTGACAGTGCTCCATCCTGGGTGTGTTGAGGTTTCTTAGATGAATGTAGTTTGCTTTTAAGACCCACAAACAATGATCGGGATTATCACAAAACGATGAATAGTCAGCTATTTAAAGAGTGGATTAATTAATTAATTCCAGCTCTACCATCTGATGGTTTTAAAACTGTTATTATTTTTGACAATGCCCCATGTCATTCTGTCCGTTTGGAGAGACCTCCAATACCTACATTATTCCAACAAAACTGCAATGGGACATTATTTAATAAAGTGTAACGTTCCATTTTAACTTACATGTACAAAAGTTCAATTATGGCAGCTGATAAATAATTTAGGACAAATGGACAACTTTATGCTCAAAATATACCGCCAATCGTAACATATCAAGGTGATGATTCGGATACAGATTCAATTTTGAACCATATCTCTCATATGATGATTCAAAATTTGAAACACCCCAATCTGACTCTGAAAATAATCCCAATTATTTTAATCCTGAATACATTTTTTCTATTCTTACCTCGAATTATTTATATATTAATTATTATAAAACTATAATACTTCTTATTAAATCGAGCAAATTTACATAAACTCAGCATATATCCACATAAATCAACAATATTTAACAAAATATCTGAAAATATTTCTTGTGAAAAGCACCTGTCAAAATTCACCATTAAATTTATTAGTCCTAACCCTACTTTAAAAATTACTAAAAAATTTCACCAGCAACGTTGCCAAACATACTTTCGAGAGAAATTGCGAGGTTGGTGGATCTTTAAAAAAAAATAGACTTTATTTACATTTTGTAAGTAGTGGTAACAACATAAACGTAAGAAGAAAACACGATTAGTAAGATCGAATTTAATAATTTACACAAACTTTTGGAACATAGTTCCTACAAAATATTAAATTTATATTGAAAGTCGGCAAGCCGTAACAAATAATGGACTAGCTCATGTACTTAATAAGTATTTGTTGCTAAAATACATCATAAATGAAACAATGAAATTTGTACCTTGAAATTAATTTTATACTTTACAAAGTTGTTTACTAAATTTGATCTATCAACAACATTAAGAGAGTTCCACTTCTAATACAATCATAAATGACTAAATTCAAATCGGATCACATCTGTTTTGATTAAATATCGTTAATAATAGGATTTCCATTCACTAATAAGTTTAGGGTAGGAAGTGATTAATAATGGACAGATGTAAAACAGGGTTTTACAGTGAGTTTGGAAGCCACTTTGAAATATACCAGTATTCCCTGAATATTTTTTAATTAGTCTTATAACTGCTGATGAAGTATCCTGAACTAAACTGACAAAGTACGTAATGGTGACATAAAAGATCTGGTTATCTCCGAAAATTTCTTGCATGCCTGCAGCAACTGTATGGGGTGCTAATGAAGTTTGACTGCTCGAGTAAAGCATCAAAACAATATAACTTGTGTTTAATGTGTGCAAATAAACTAAGAACTACGAACGGTAATTAGCGAAAAATGCTAAGAACAGTTGTATGTTAGAATCCCATCTTTTGGTGCTATAGTACCTAAATTTTGGTGGTTGGTACTAATAATTAATGGAACGCGATTATAAGTTCTCTAAATCCCTACTGTTAATTGAATTTTTCTTAGTAGTTAAGTACAGGAAATTAATGTATCAGTTATAAACAAATACATAATGTATAGGTAGCTATCGCCTGTATAGTATAGCATAAAGGAAATAGAATAGGGCTCGTATCTACTCTAATCGCGGAAACGTAAAAATGTAAGTTTTTGCGCTACTGTGCTCTATTTCATTGTTTACCGCGGCTGTTTCCAAGACAGTAAGTTATGTTTACTAGTTGCTAAGGATAAAGTCGTCGGTAAAATACTTTGGGGTTCTAGAACGGTAAGTAAATTTATTTCATACTGCATCGTAACACCCATGTTTAAGTTAACGATTTGAGTCCGGTAAATAAGACTTTACGGTATCAGGTCCGGTAAAAACTTTTACCGGACTCAAATGAAATAAATCGATAATCAAACTATTTATTACTAAAAAACTACAAAATTAATAAATATGACAATTAAAAAGAAACTAAATATTAAAATTGACATTAATTGTGCAATAGATTTACGAAGAACTTCGTCAAAAATGTTATAATTTTCTCCCGTTTTGACAAGGCAAACTATCAAAAAACAAACACTTCCATTTCATAGATGTCCATATTATGAATTCAAATTTTTATTTTGAATTTTTTCAATTTTAAACAAAGATTTAGTGCCTGCAGTATGAAATAAAACGCATTACAACATACGTTCGGTAAACTCTTACAGTAACTCGTCTCAAAATTCCTGACTCGGCTCCTTCGTCGCCTCGTCCTTAAACATTTCAACTCGTTACTGTAAAACTGAGTTTACCGTACTTATAACGTAAATTACTATTACTCAAAACGAATGTGCCATGTAATTTGATAAATTAATGTCAGTCACAAATGTCAGTTTAGTTAAATAAAATGAATGCAATTTTCAATGTTAGTTAAAACAAATCCTGGAGCTTTTAATTTCTCATTTCTTGTAACAAAGTACGCCAGCAAAGATTTTTCATCAATATTTGTACTTTTCTTGGTACACCAATTTTTAAAATGATTGTAGGTACCTTCGTAGCGTCTCTCTAGACTTATCAGGAATGAGAACCGAACACCCCACATTCCAGGCTTCTTCTATTTCGTTTTCAGAATCATTTTCATTAATTTTTACCACGGAACTCCAAATAATTTTCACAAAAAACTGCAATGGCGGTAACTGTTTACAGATTGCTATAGAAACGTAATATATCAATCGACAATACGGCAACGTGATGCGGAGACTGACAATTATCGCATTTGAATCTGTATTAATTATTAATTTATTAAAAATTCTTTTTACCGGATTCAGTAGCGCAAAAAACGTCATAAGCATCACGAACGTTAAGGACTACCGATCTCAGACAATAATTGGAGTCGTCGCTGCGCTCCTCCTCCAAACTATTGTCTTCGATCGGTAAAATGTCCTTACCGTTCTTAATACTTAATATACTATTGCTTGGCATCAAGAAAACTATAAAAAATCAGTTATATATTAACTACCATTTGTAGAGGGTACAGTTCGATTTGTGCAAACACCAAAATAGTTTATAGAAAACTGTGTAATGGTGTAAATCAAAGTCTTACATATAATTTGTGTAAATACTGTCGATTTGAGAAATTTCTTGGAAAAATTGTTCCTCAACTTTGAATAAAGTTAGCACCATTATTTTTTGTAATATACTCATAATTGTAATCGTATACTCTAAAATAGTACCCGTTTACCAACAAGCAAGGTAAACTAAACGAAGGAGTTAATGTTATCAATAAGTGTAGAATAAATAAACAAACATTTTTATAGAAATATAAATATCAAATAAAATATCGATTTTAACTGGAATAACAATATGTATTTTGCTTTATATGTATTTCGGCATCAATGTGCCATTGTCAAAAGCATAGCAAGATATTTAATAACAAATGCAGAATGATTTATATAGTAACTGCTTGATTCTATTATTTTAACACTGCGTGAAGCAGCTGACCCCAGCCAGCCCGTCGGAGGTCAGTCGCTTATCAGTGTTTTTAAAAGATATCTATTCCAAAATCTTCAGTAAAGGAGAATCTAATAGTTTAATTTGCTCATTCATTAAAGGTATGTTGTTTTTTGTGTGTTTATAAATTTCAAAAGTTTCCAAAATATTTAATTTATTTTTGTTATTAGAAAAGTGTAAAAATCTTTTAAAAACACTGATAATCGACTGACCTCCGACGGGTTGACTGGGGTCAGCTGCTTCACGCAGTGTTAAAATAATAGAATCAAGCAGTTACTATATAAATCATTCTGCATTTGTTATTAAATATCTTGCTATGCTTTTGACAATGGCACATTGATGCCGAAATACGTATAAAGCAAAATACATATTGTTATTCCAGTTAAAATCGATATTTTATTTGATATTTATATTTCTATAATTCTGGATTTTAAGAAAGTAAAGCTTGAAAATGTCAATAAACATTTTTACTTCATTTAAAATAAGTCTCCCATTTCTTGAATTACATTTCCTAATTACTTAATAGATCTTAATTTTTTAGTGTTGAAAACACTTATACGGAGGCGAGTTATAGGTTCTCGCGTCACGAAATACCGTCACGCGGCGTCTAAGCAGGGTGCGAGCATGCGGAGTTGGTTGCTATATCGGAGAGCACGCGTTGTTCTGTAGGCGGTTGCGCAGAAGCGTTAATTCTGTCCTTGGAAAATATTCGAAAATATTTTTGTTGTGAATACCTTCACTCGAAAAGAAAACAAAACCAAAAAATACCAAATGTTCAGAACGTAATAATAATCTATTTTTACCAAATGTTTCTTCTGCTGATATTCTCTAATATTATATTATAATATAAACACTTACATTGTACTACCTGTCGTAAAAGTCTTAAGTGATTTTGTCTTAAAGCATTAATTCGTTTCTGATTTATTCTCATTTTAAAATTATATATTTTGTATGCGCAATTAAACACTTCGGTAATCGAGCTGCAGAACAGCTTATAAGCATCTTCGCAAAATTGTGCCAAGCTGAGGGTTTTGCCCCCGAAATACGGGACTTTTAAAATTTTACCATTGAATTCCCTATGTAGCGTAATTCAATTCGACACCCTGTGTATCCAGTTAGTTTATTAGTTTAGCCAAGTAACCAACATTTATACGGAGTGGTTGGTCATATCCCCGCACATAAGCCGTTTACATTGCTTATCACGTTTATGCGAATTCCTGCTCCCCATTTTTATGGAACAAATTGGTAATGGTACCAAATTAAAGAGAATAATATTCCACGCAGCTCCCCGTTTTTATGGAATAAATTGGTAATGGTTCCAAATTAAAGAGATTAATATTCCGCGTCGTTCAATTTTAAGAATTCTTTGTATAATAAATAATATAAAAATAAATATATAAAATTTAAATTAGAAGGTACATTCGAAAAATATGAGTATTTTTTGTTATGTTAAAGAAATAGTACACAAAGAATTTTTAACACGGAATATTATTCTTTTTAGTTTACTACCATTACCAATTTTTTCCATAACAATTAGGAGCAGGTATTCGGATAAACGTGATATATGCAATGTATTTATACTTCCTGTTCAGATACCAACCACTCGGTATATTAGTCTGTTAATAGTCTGTTTCGTATTTGTATTGTTAACGTTGTAATAAACCATTATAAACCAAAACCATGTTCATTATACACAATGTATAAAAATGTTGGTATAAAAATTCAGGTAAAAAAGTTATTCCTTGGACAAAACTAAGACAAAAAGCTGATATCAAAAAAGCTGACAAACGCTTCCTGAACTTACAGTCGTCAAAGTTCAAAATTGGTAACCATAAAGAATGCTGCTCCTTCAAAATAGAGTTGCTTGATGAGTACATTCAGTGATAATAGCTAAAGTTTTTTACCATTGATCGTTTAACTTAACTTCAATTTAATTGTCGATTGTAATCGCTGTGTTTACGATTGTGAAATATTTAAACATCAACAAATTATATCAACTATAAATGTAAATATCCAGCAACAGTCAATGAGGTGCTGATTACCAAGTTAGAATACTATATAATATAAACATAAATGGCAAGAATGGGAGAAGAAGAAGAAAAATAATAAAATAATAAATAGTGTCCTAATAAATTTAGAATAAATGCTGCCTAAATTTAACCTATAGCTTCAATGTACCATACAGCTTAATATTAAAAATGTAACTAAAATAAAGTCAAGCTACCGCAGTAATATTTTGTTTTCCCAAAAGAACAAATTTACAGGCTGAAGAAATGTGTTCGGTACATTTGTGTTTTTCTAATGATCGCTGTAAGATTTTCACATCTGAATATCCAGTTTTCCATCATGTTGTCTCACTAGCATTACAGAAAACAACACAAGACCACTAAAATATTATTTTTTTTAATAATTTGTTTCCCTTAGCCAATCGCCAATCGTATACCACGAATTGTAAGCCGTATTTGGTTTATCGACATTAATTAAAGTTTTGCTCAAAACTATTGTTTAAAACACGAACGTGCATCTCTCCGTCGTATCCTAAATGTGTGCTGCCGTTCAACTTGAAAAATTTTATTATTGATTACTTATATACAAAATCAAAATTAGTTTCCTTTTTAGTGCGATATCTTGCATTAGGTACCTGAAACGTGCACCACAATTTTTACACACTCTGTATATTCGATTACCGTATTAAATATACATCGTGTTTGTTTTCAACACCCTCCGATGGTTGCAAGAATTGCGAGATCTGTGCATTTTTTTAATAGTTATACTCTGAAAGTTTAGTTTAATCCAATTTTCTTTTCCAATTAAAACTTTATTAATTGAATTTGTAGTAAAACTATGCAGTATTATTGTAAGTGCCAATAAACCTAGATTACTTTAATATGGTGTGAATTGAGAGAGTCACTACTGTGCGTTTTGCTTGAAAATTTTATTATCGACAAAACCGAACGGTGTTGATTTATCATTATTTATGCATGTTACCACCATCGTGTCAATAATCGATTTGATCAATAATTAATGAATAATTTATCTGTAGGTGCAATCGACGTAACGTTTGTTTTCACAAACCGTTTAGCTCTGATTCTCTGCATTATTAATTGTTTATTTCAATTTAAGCAAAGTTTGCTATTGTTTAATATATAATTATTAATTAGATATAACATTTGTCAAAGCAATTAATAAAGTCAATTAATTTAATGCAATTATTAAAATATAATTTATTGTTTCAGAAAATCCGAAATTCAGTGAACCGATCACGAACGTCACCATCGCTGTTGGCAGAGAGGCCATTTTAGCATGCCTCGTAGAAGACCTTGGAGCTTATAAGGTTTCTCTTTTACTAATACTTCTTTCAGTTTACAGCTTAGTAGTCCTGATGCTTTAGTCATGTCATTTCAGGTTAAATTATACAAATAACTTTTAAGTTTACAATATCAAGATTTAGGATTACTTAGCCTCAATAACAGTTTATTTTTCGTTTTATTTGCTTCTCAGGTTTCAGTATAATACCAAGCTTGTATTAGGTAGCAGTAACAAACAGCAAAAATAATGAATGCACAAAAAGTCTTTACATCCAGCACGGTCTATATGGATTACAAAATCCATGTTTCCATGCACTTTAATGTTAAATATTATGCCATTCAAATCGTGGAAAATAATAAAGAGTATAGCTTGTGCAACATGTGGCCCAGCAAAATCTTGTTCGAAATAGCCGTGTTGAAGGTTGTTATTGCGAAAAACTGATGGTTCTCCGTATTTTTAAAGAATGTAAACCAATTTCGCGGAACTACTGTGGATTTTCTCATACCCCAGTTAGATGACACCCACCATATTATATCTTCACAATTATTTTTTGTTATTTAAAACTTTATCATTATTAGGATTTTTATGAAATCACGGGCAATATGAAGCTCTTTGAAGTTTATAAAGGTGCATTTAAAGGTATTGTGAAAAGAAAGTTGTGGTGAACCGATCCTACATGTTTAAATTTAATTCAAAATTACATTTTTGTTTTAGTATTATATTTTATTGTCGAGGTAGAAATCCCATTGAACAACAAATTTTCTTATGCTCAATTCTTCAATTCAAATTTTTAATTTACGTAAACCATTTTAATTTGTCTATAAAAATTTCCCTGACAGAATTTGGTTCGTTTCCCATTTAAATTTAAAATATATATATACAGGGTGACCCAAAAGGTACCGGCAATATTTTAATAATGAAATCTAGAATTTATTTAGAGTCAAAAAGTTCAACGAAATTAGGAAATACATTTTGTTTAATAAATTTTTATTTCCTTTTTTTTTTATTCAAGGCAACTGATACGCAATCTTCTGCAGTGCTATCTGAAGAGAACATTAGCTCTGACTACCGGCTAAAAAGCAGTCAGCGTCCAATATGTACCTACAATCAGTTTGCTTATAAAAACTTCTTGTGTATAATATATATGCGTTGTTCAATTTAATGAAGTATACTAGTTAATCCTAATAAATAATTGCAGAGTGTTTTACGATTTGTCGCAAATACAAAGATTCCGCATTATACAAGTAAAATTATTTTGCCATTACGTTACAGGTAGTAATATCTTTCATTGTGTGGTAGTACACGACCTAGTTATCCTAAATTATGGCTTAAGCGGTTAGAGTCGTTAGAGAGTCTGCAAGATGTTTATTGGGTACTATTGGGTATTAAAAAACTGTTTCACTACTAACTCTATCATTCGTGGAAATTATGTGAATTCTGCAGCACGCTTTCTAGTACTATTCTATTTATTGTTTTCGGTACCTTGAATCATTTAACACCGTTTGAGACCAGAACAGACAAAATGGTGCATTGTATAATGTATACAGTTGTGTATTTTTAAACCCACCCACCTAGACAGTAGTTATTTATTGAAATTCTTATTTAGAGACCAATATCCCAATTCCTTAGAGGAGTTCGTAAATTCAGGTTTTAATTGCTATCAATTATTTATGCAGTAATTCACTAAAAAACAGAACCATCCTCTCTAGAGAATTCGCGAGAATATCATTTCACATTTCATTTAAAAGTGCTTAGCGTATTTTAGTAAACTGAACTAATAAGTAGGTAACATCTCCAAATAGCTCTAATGTATTTGGATAAATTTGAAAATGCACGCTACAAGGACTAGAAGATATGGCGTTTAGTGGTCTATGGTAGAGTGGTCATTGATTAATTAGGAATGACAATTACTTTTTCCGGTTATAACATTTTATTATGATACATCATATAACAACAATAATAATAGAATTGTTTAGCATTTCAACTAATCACAAATCAACATTAAAAAATAATATGTTAGAATAGGCTATAGGTTCGGCAATGCAACTTAAGTATCAGTTTTGTTGTCTAATCACCAAACTGTTAACTGACTAATTAGAAATATTTCCTGCACGGATATATTCGAAGCATGCTTTGTTCTCTCAAACCCCAATCTGTCCAGTTTAGAGCGAGCTACGGGTCGGCCTGTTGCATATTTTTTTGCTGTCGCCATACTTTGCTTGTAATAAATTAATAATCGTCCAAAGGCAAGAGTTAACATAAAACTGCATTTTGTCTCTGACGATAGCTTTTTTTTGTTTATTTTATCAGTTATATTTTTCTCGGCATTTAAAGGATTATATCACTCATATATTATAGACCAATAGGATTTAACATTTTTTTTAAAATGATCCAATCACGGCGGGAATTCTCGGATATACCTTCTTGGTCTATCCGTATATTCGATTTGGTGCTTCGGCTTCCTATTAGCTGTGGGTATCTGTAGCAACCGTACATAACAATAATTGACTTTTTTAATAAATTAATTTTTTCAAAAGTCAGACTGACATTTTGAGTTTGAGAATATGTTAAATAGCAAAATTATCTTTAAAATTCGAGATATAATCGTGACAAATATCATGCGATCACTTCCGTATATTCTAAATACTTTTCCATCTTTCTATTCTCAATTCATGTTGCCATTAGGAAATATCCCTCGAACAAAGTTCTCGGAAAATTTCCATGGCAACATCATAGTTCGAATAGAAATCGCGGAAAGTTTATTCGAATATACGAAAGCGCTCTTATGATATTACTACTGAAAATCTGTGCATAGTAGATGTTTAATAAATATTATCCATAGCAACATATTTCACAGATAAACGTATTTCCATGGAAACAGCATCAAGATATTGTCCAGCTATGATTTCTTCTACAAATTAGATTAAGATAACATTGTCAAATTAACAGTTCTTAGAGCCAATTTTTTGTTTGCAGGGAGATATTTTAAGAAAAAGAAGGTGATTTTAATATTAGAATTTATTACACTTTCACGTACTATATGCGGTTTGTGTGGTCGGTCTGAAACAACCTGTACTGTTATACAGCAGCTGCAGTTATTTGGTGGATGCGCCTAGGAATCTAGGATTGTTGTGTTGCAACGCTCAGTGGCGCATCCAACGGGGGGGGGCAATTGCCCCTCCCAAGACCATATGTTTTTTCTTTGTTTAAATATTTTCAAAAATTTCCGGGAAAGCGGGGAGTCTGAAAAGCCATTATGTAAACTTTCAATTTCACGTTGCCCCACCCCAACGTATGTTTCTGGGTGCGCCACTGCAACGCTTGTAGAGAAGATTGGGCTCTTATAAACGTGCATATTCCAAATATTACAATTTTATAACATTGTATGATATGTTAGGATTATACGTGCACAAGCAGCAATCAAAAAAATTTCAAATAAGGTCACAATTAATTGAAATATGAGACGGCCCTATTACTTCTAGGGGGGATATTCGGAATTGGAAGGTGATTTCGAAATAGGTCTCACATTTATTTTGATGACCATATGATATACTAGCTTCCCTCAAAATTGAATTCTTGTATACATTTTTGCACAATTGCACTTACCTCCTCTACTAATATAGGTATCGCAGAAAATGGTTTTAGTAATATAAATTTCGCTCCATTTCATAAATTGCCCGCCGACAATTTGATTCAATCGTCTTGAATTATAAATACTTTTGTAACCAAATAGAAGAAGCACCCATCAAAAATTCAAACTGTATTGCTGTCTACAGTTTGAAGAGTTTTAAAATATTCATTACCTGTGTATCGGTCGTTGCCATTCTTCGATCGAATCGTTCTCGTCAACCGTGTATTTGGCAACCGCAAACATATACGAGTACACATACACATTAATGAAAAAGCACGACATTGGTAAACAAATAAGTAACACTTGTTTATTGGTTTTACATAGAGTTTTTGCATGCTATGAATAATATTTTTAAAATATTTAAAGTGCAGATACGTTTAGTGTTTTATTAAATGTCAATTTAATAAATTAACAATTATATCCTTTCTCCTAATACTAACAATAATTTATATTACATCATATTCTCGCTTGCTATGGGCTTCAACACCTACAAATTATTTAATAATAATAAGATTATAAAACTGTTGATTGAAATATAAATTACTCTATTTATTCTAAAACAAAGTTCAATACATTTTTTCTTTTTGAAAATATTTTTCTTACGAGGAAACTAAGTTTTGCATAAATAGAGATAACTGAGAGTCAAACTCATTAGCATGTCTGTCAGGAACAGGCTCATTAGTAAAGGGTGTTGCAAGATGCTGTTTAAACTCCCTGTTATTAAATTGCCGCATGTAATCTTCCCTAATAAGCGCAACTCATTTTGATGGTATTCATGTTGTGAGCAGACACATATACACATTAAATTAGACGTTTGTTTTAAGTTAATGCTGAGTGTTGAAAGCATATTAAGAATAACTTCAAGTTAATTAGATTTACTACTAAAATTAAAATAATTAAATTAATTAATTAAATTTTTTTAATATTTAGGAATGCCCCATTTGATTGTAATATACCCATAACGATTTAAATGCGATGTCTGGTAGAAATATTTTTTTTTTTCGTTAATAATCATTTAAAAATTCCCTTTGAAATATTCCATTAACTATTACCTACTTATTAATTAGAGCCTGTTACTTTTGGGGTAGTTGAAAATTAATCAGTGCTGTAAATAAATAAATTCAACGTCATTCTAATTAGACAATAAAGTGAATAAAATGAAATTACCATATTATTAGAATAAACACATAAACCCTTATTAGTTTTAAAAATTGTCGTGGAACGATACGACTAGAGGTTTATTTCAGACATATTATATTGCTGTAACAGCTGCACATAATATCTACAAAATGGTTATAAAATGTCTTGTAAAATTCCGTGACAATGTAGCAAACCTTTGTTGAGACTTAACGAAATTTAGGAATACATTTCACCGCTGAAGTTAAAACGTGTTACACAAGTACTAAAAAATAACGTCCCGGAAAACGTGAAAATAAATGAAAAACATCTCCAAAGGGCAAAAAGATATAAAATAAAAAATGCTATGCGGATGTAATAAAACTGCTGCTGCCGAATCAAATAGACATAGAATAAATATACAAAGAATAATTCAATAAAAACACCTATACAAAGGTTCCACGACAAATAAAAGGATATCCTTGAAACACAACGCTTCCTTTATAGATATGCTCTGCAATTTTTGTTGCTATATATTGACGTTGGAGCGTGTATTCTAGAAACGAATAAAAATTCTGAAATTAATGATATAGAAAGAAGAAGCATAATCTAGCTTCTATATTATTGATAAAAATAGCACCGGTGTACTTAAACTTGTAGCAAGTATAGCTTGATTGAAAGGTATTGATTCATTTCATCCACCTAGGAAATAAGCATGCAGAGTTAAAGGAAACGTGTATAATATTATTAAAATAATTTCCTTCGGTAAGTTAAGCAGTCAGTCAACACTGTATTCATTACTTTTATAAATATGCTTGAACATCCTAATGAATGGGGGTTAAAAATTGATTTTCAAACAGAAAACATGGAAATTTATAAGAAGGATGCGTCACATCATTTTATTAACTTTTTATATTTCTATTTTTCATTCGTAAACATGTATTGGCCCCGAGCTTATTTTTTTCTACGCTGTCTACGCCAACCAACCAACCAACCAGCTGTGAAGAATAAAGCCATGTATGGAGCTAATAAATTTCAAAACACGACGTTTATAGTTAATAATATTGAGAAATTTTTTAATGAGATAAATTTTAAAGCAATTTGATAGGCTGCGGTCTTATGTTACCTAATAGCTAATTTATATTTTTATAATTAAAAATATGTAATTGCGGTTTTAATGTTTTTGTTTAATGTTCTTAAAAAAAGGAGTAACTCAAAAGGACTAATATTTAAATACATTATTTTTCTTTTATTCATTATTTACGGTGCCCTAAAATGTTCTTAACCTATTAATATATAATTTCAGTAATTTTTAATTATTGAATGTGAACCGCTTTCTAAAAAGGATTTTCGCTAGAAAAATGTTTGTCTAGAAAAGTTATTGAAGCTTGTAATTTAAAAAATATTTGTATTAAAATATCGTATGAAATTGGAAAATACGGAAAATTAAATTTTGCAATGCCAAATATCTACAGGCTTCGAGGTTCAGTTTTTTGCAAATACTTCTCCTTTTTAAATTTTGCCGAGATATTATCAAACCATATTATTTAATGCGGTTAATAATTTCTTCACATGTTTATTTCTGCGATTAAGTTACAGAAACCGACATTACATTTTAAATAAAAGATTAAAATCTGCAGTTATAGGAATTTTGATAGATTTCATTATAGATTACAGTGTTATAGTATCTGATCGGTTTGGCCGAATTTTAAACGCTAGATGAAATGCGCCACCGATGACCATTCCATTCATTCAGTCTTTTAATTTGTGCAGATATTATTGCACACATGTTATTGCTATTTGATAAAATACTTTTCTTCTAAATTATTGCCAGTTTTCTAAAATATTTAAAATTAATTTCACACATACATTTCTTAACATTCCATGCCCTATTAAACGAACATTCAAATTTGAGAACAATTCTTTTTTGCTGTGTCTTAAATATTTTTATACAAAAATCTACTTATTACATAAATGCTATCTTATTGTAAATTATGGTTTAGTTACCCCGACATTATTATGTTTCTATTGAGTGTAAAAAAAGTGAACAAATAAAAAGTAAAATAAAAACCCTGTTAACGCTATTGGGAATTGAACCAAATTTCATATATTTCATACCTTACAGTAGGTGCTAGCAAATACAAGGTGTTCCAAACCCACTTGAAAACAAGTGTAGCGCGTGAAAGTTTGACCACTATCGGGTTTCTTAAAATATTTCACTGCACTCAGAAAATTGGCCCTGAACTGTTAATGTACCAATGCTGCACAGAAACCTAACTTTAATTTCTATTAGAAATCAAAATCTTCATCTTCATTTTAGTGGTATTTCCATGGGAACAACTACCGATTCCCATGTGTTATTACCAGATATTTTCAAACTATTTTAACCAACATTCAATGCAGAAGAAAATAATAACGGGTCGTATCTACAATAAATATCGCAAGAGAGAAGAGACAAAGGTCGTTAATTCTAATATTGAACTAAGGCCGTTTTTTTCATAACGTAATTAGTAGATAAGATTTCGTAGATGTTAATTCTTACCTTTGGAGGATCATTACAAGGAAAGTATCAACTATAAAAAAACTTACTTAAGTTATGTATTCCTAGTAAGTTATAGAACAACGTACCACCGTTTTTGTCCGGTGGGTTTGAAACACCCTGTATATTGAAAATCAATACATTTTCGTAAGGGACATAATACGTTCCGATATGTACGTACCTATCTAGTAGGTATTCGTATTAGGTGAATGCTTTGATACCGCTAATGCTATACAGCGGCAGAGATTTCCGTAAGTAGACACCCACGCGGCATGCTGAGATGCACAAAGAAGGAAATTTTAAACATGATTTGTCAAAAATATTTCTGTTTACGTTTTGATTTGTTACTCTTTTCACTTAATTACTGTATTGACTCAGGATAATCAGTCGTTTTTATTCATGTAAATTCGTTTATTTGCTCGCTGCTGTTATTACATACGAAAACAACCATTTACATTTAGCTACTGTCTCACTAACAATACCACTTTGATCAAAAATTTTGACTAAAATTTGGATCAAAGCTTCGTGATATTATTCCCAACAATAATTATTTTTGTATCAAGGGCATTATGAAGATGTTTATGCCCTCCAAGGATGCTAGCAAGCCCAAGGGCTTCTGGTTCGAGAGATATTAGTCGCCAGAGGACATAAACATAAAGTAATGCTCATGGTGCATAAAACGTTTTATTGTTTATTTAGAGTATGTAAATAAATTGAGAAGCTTCAATCTGATTTATAAAATAGACATAGATGGCTATGGCATGGTTTTGTTGGTGATGTTTGTTTATGTATGCCCGTCGTCAAAGATACATAAATAAACATTATCTACAAACCGTTCCATGGCGTTAGACAGCGTTAAGTACTGCTTAATATATACCTTCGTTGACAGATATAAACAACAAATAATTAACAAAAAATAATAGTTATTTATGTATTAAGGGCTTAAAGAGGTTTTTATGGCATAAGCCGTAATTTTGAGCCCGATGCGACAGCCGACGCGACGGATAAGAATACGTCGAAGGTCATAAACGCAAGTTACGCCCGTGCTACAGACACAACTTTATGCACGGATGAAGATTTTTAATTTAAAAATATTTCGAAAATAAATTGAAAACACTTATAAAATAAATTTAATTTCCTCCCACATCTAGCATTGCATTTGAGATTTGAAGCGTAGCTTTGTTTGAAAATTTGGTCAAGATATTTACTGTGTGATAGCAATTTCACTATGATGGTATCAGGTTTTCATCTCGTTATTATTTGATTTTTTTGAAAAACTTTCCTAAAATAGTTCTCTTCGAATGCTTCTTATACCTATTAACGGGGTTTTAACAGCATTCTGTCAATTTATTCGGTGCTATTGGACAACTCTTAGCAGATTGCAAATTAGAAAATTTACGATTGCACTCGGTCCTTAACAATTAGGGAACATAAGTAAAATATTATATTTATAGCTATCTAGCGCTGGCGCTGCAACAAATATCCATAGTAGTACTCAGGTTTAATACAATTTACCCCTAAGTATTCCTTAAATTTACTTCTGCTGTACTTAACAAGGCATTTTTAAAGCTCTCTTAAATATCAAACAACTGGTACAATCCTGCGTCATAGTAACGGCTTGCTGGATTCATAATTTTACTACTTAAGCAGTTTATACATGTTGGAGTACAAAAGTTTAATATCGCTTCACTCAGCTTCAAAATGCAAAATTTATATTCTCTATCAAACCTAACAGCAATATTATACTTTCCGAAAAATATTTGTCTTAGGACACTTTCTATTTTAATAGCATCACAATGTTTGTTATGTTTTAATTTCTGATGAATAGCTCGCGTTTCTCTTAATGATTTTTTTTGTGAAAGATAAAAGGAAATTCACATTACAAATGCAGAAAGTAATTTAAATAAAAAATCTGAAAGTAGAACTTCACTTTCATTTAACGTTTGAGTTGTTAAACATTATTAGTAAATCTTTTGGGAGTCTTCAGCATTATTTCTTTGAAAAATAAAATATAATATAACGTTTGTAAGTATAAGTCTAATTATCAAATTATAATTCAGTTGTAATATTTGCAATTTATCATGTTTATTTAACCTTTCTTTTTAATTCTAAGGCTAAGCATTGAAGTCTTGTTTTGCTTCAGGTAGCATGGCTGAGGGTAGACACACAAACTATCCTTACGATACATAGCCATGTTATCACCAAAAATCACCGAATTGGTGTAACACACAGCGAACACCGAACCTGGTATCTACACATTCGAGAAGTAAGGGAGTCCGATCGTGGTTGGTATATGTGTCAAATCAACACCGACCCAATGAAAAGTCAAGTTGGATATTTAGATATCGTCGGTAAGTATTAATCCTCCAATTCATAGGTAGATCGATTTAACGCGATGGAATTTGAAACAAAACCAATTTAGTTAATACGAGTACATGAATGCTACTCCGCATTTGCCAATAATAGAGATTAATTTTGTTAGGTTTACAGTAGAAGTTCTCTAACGTTAAACCTTTAAGAGAAGGGTAACTTTCCCCAAGATGTTTCAGAAAGAAAAATGAGGGTTTATCACTAAGGAAGGACTAAACTGACCCACTTAGACAATAACTATACTTAGTAGGTTCAGGAACGTACAAGACCGTTCTCCCTAATTCCTCGGTTCAAGTTTAAGGTGATCTAAGGCAAATTGTATACAAATCCATGCCGGAGTAGGTTGGTTTGCCGCGAGGGGGCTCTTGAGACGCGTAATGAATAGCAAGTGCTCGCAGTCTTGGAGCTTGGATTGTTTCGTTCACGCTCTTAGCTTTACTTCTATTTGGATATGTTGCAGGATTCACTCAACAACCATCTACATTGGAAGAGTTCCCCAGCGACTTGTAATTCTATAGAATAATCCCCTCCTACAATCTCACTCGTAACATAACATTTTTCGGCTTTTCTTTATGCACATTTCGTAACGGAAAACGGCGAAATTCTCCGTGGTCCAAATTGCGTTCTATAAGAAAAATCTATGTTGCTTTTAAACCGTTCCTACGACACCGCGTTACAACAGAATGAACCAGTTTTTTGAAAGATAAAGAGCCATAAGCATAACTTCCTTTTAAGTTCTGGAAAGATGCCGTAGTAACATAAAACTGCCATATTCTCAATCGACTGTGGTTATCTTCGGGCTTTCAGTGTAATTTCATACTTAAGTATGTAAAAAGCATGTTGAAAAGTTAGTTTATGTATGGAAATCGACGCTTAGTCAATTTGGAATTGTTACATTCAAGGCGTAATATTCCAAACTAGGATTTTCTTGTACCTATTTATTATTAACATATTCATAATTAAAAAATACACAACTTAAACTCTTCAATCACATTTCGCTTTTTTACAAAAGCTCCCACTCCCCAAGGGATTCGGAATCCCTTTGTGAACCTAGTATAGGAATGATATAATTATAGAATAGAGTTACGGCTGCAGGGCCTTAAAGATACATCCTGGCCTGCAAGTGATATGATGGGTTTAATTGCATGGAAATAAATATTGTTCTTTAATGTTAATCCTAAGCTTAACACATTATGCTTCCCAGCAGGATTAACTATCCCAGTCTCAATAATGGACATCTTCTGCAAAATTTATTAAATAAAATAGATCATCTGGTTGATCTGCTAGTCTCTAATTTGATTTTAAATTAAGAAGTCTTTAAGTTATTACCTGAGAATTCGTTCATTTTGTTTATTACATTTTTTTTTGTTAATCTTAGTTATTTGTACGCTACGTTCAATTACCTTCAAGATATTACTTACATTTAGAATCTTGTTTTCCTTTAGTAAACAAATCCTTCCCACTTCCGTAGGGAATTCGTTTCAGTTTAAACATGGATGATGAGCTGTCGTTTCGTTTACCACTTTATTGAAGTGAAAAATGCTTAAATTTACAATTATTTTAGTTATGATCGAGAAGTCGACTGTTTGTTCCTGAAAGTGATTATCCCTCGCTATTTCCAACAACGGTTCGCCTTAATGGAACCGATCTTTTAAGCAGAATAAACGTAGTCGACATTTAATATGTTCGTACTCTCATTTATGTAAATGATCCGTATCATAGCCACTCAGTAAGCCAAGAACATCAGGTAATCTACTTCTCCAAAAGCCACTAAATTTGCTATATAATAGATGTCACCACACGCGCGGTTAGTTAGTTGGTCGCGTTACATCCTCCACCCTCCCATCCAATAACATGCAAATGTATGTAAAACAGCCATCAAATTACATAACACTGAACCATGGGAACGATTTAACATCGCTCCATGCTGCAGTCGGATACTGGGCAGCTTAACGTCGGATTAATCCTGTAAACTGATTTATATTTCGTCGGCCCCTTTCGAATATTGTAATGCAAATATGATTCGCACGCTTTATTTATAAAAATGATTACGTTATAATACTGTCTAGTGCCTCCTGATATATTGGATTATCCAACAAGCACGGATATGGTGGTTCGAGAAGGATCCAGCGTTAATTTACGCTGTGTAGCAAAAGGATCACCGGAACCAGTCATTGCCTGGAGAAGAGAAGGGGGCGAAACTATCAGACTGCTAACTGGAGAGGAAGGTAAATTTACAATTTAGACTTAATAAACGTTTCAATGACTTTGCAAGCCTATATTTGAAATCGAAGAAAATTTAAATACTATTTGTAACATGCGCTTCTTCAACGAATATAATAATAATGTTAAGTATTGCACTTACACATCGAAACCTCATACATCAAACATGTTTACATAATATTCTGTAAAAGTACATTACAATAATGTTTTTTAAAATACTTTGGAATATTCGATAATTCAAAATATAACGGTGGCTATGATATTTACACAAACCTATTTTAATAATCTATAAAGGTAATTCATCAACATTTATTAATTAAACATCAGTCATAATTATGGAAGAGCTAGTCAGTGATTTGAATAATTATTTGAATGTATATATATGTCTAGTTTTTGGTAATTAAATGATAATAATGAAAATTTCCAGTAAAACATTGCTACCGACTTTAAAATTGTTGCTGTATGCTTACTTTTCTTAGCATCTGATGGCCCCTTGACCGCCAAAGCAGAAATATTAATTTGGTTAACAGGTCCAATTTTTAATTATTTTCAATAATTATATTAAAGGTTTTAAATGATACAATACATCGACGAACATGTGGTTTCAGTTTGGCTAAACAGTTTAGGAACATCCTGTTAGAAGGAGATGAGACTGATAAATTAAAACCCGCTGTTTTGTTCCTCATTTGGGAAGTTGTAGCTTCTTTACAAAGAAGTTTGTCTTAGGTTTCTTCCCTAAAATATCTGAAGGCAATAAGTATTCGAGTTTGTTGCTACTATTTCTACATTTCTTCTAGTAGTTCAATTAGGTAGTAAATAAAAATAAGGAATCATAGCTCTATCATAATAAACCCATGATATAAAAAAATTAAACTTTTCCACAACGTTCATTTATATTTACCAAGTGTCACGTCTCAAATTAAATGAATATTGAAACTCAATTTTGCAGAATTTCATTGGAAAAATAACTGAAAAGCCATTAATACAATGCGTGACAGCAAAATTGAATTCACATCCTTTGTAGGTTTCCATGTGTCCGACTGTATATGATTCAAATAACACTGCATAGATTTGCACATATTGGAAGTCGTATATGAACACTGCTCATAATAATACATGACTATACCAAGAAATCGAATAAAAGTGAATAACATCACATATAAGATTTTGACATTAGATATAGGTCTATACGAGGTCTATATGGCTATCTACATTAGTATGATATAAGTTTAATGTTATTATTACGTAGGTATTGAGAATAGAACCAAATTGTCATAAAAGTGTTGTTACAAAATGTTATAACAAAACATTTTACTATATTATAATGGGAACCATAAATCTATCATTAATTTAAGGTTTCACCACACGACGTACAATTTTCAGTGAATATTTAATTTTTTTTAATGGAAATCGTTAAAGGGAATACTTATTTGAATTTTTTGTTTTAGTAGGTCATAGAAAGAATCCCAAGTAAATATTATGCTTTACATAAAACCGAGCATAAAACTATATTTTCTATTACACACGTACAAAAATGTATCTTGAGCTTACCACTAATTTACTTATTGATTCTATATTAAAACCCTTCGCCTAAGAATTGTAACTGGAAATATTCTATTCCGGAGATGAACACTATAATGTTACCTAAGCACATTCTAGTCATACCGTTTATTAATTTTAAGTGACTTAGAAACAATCGGCTTTACAATTAGCCTAGCTAAGAAATTATAGTAATTTTAAACGGGGCGATTAATTTTTCCAAGAAATCAGGTAGTACTTTCAGTTAAAACTTTATTATAGAATATATTAAAACGTGTGCAGCTTCCGTTTGTATTTACAGAATATTTTAAATACGTTTTTCTGATAGTATGTTTACAATTATTGTAAACATACTATCCGAAAGATTTATTATTATAATATTGACTACAGAGGAAGAATATTATATTTATTATAGCTCTAAGGCTCTCATTTAGAGATAATGTACTCCTTAAAAGAATACTTTAGTTGAACAATAATAATAATATGTATATTCTCTGATTCCACGTAATATTATTATATTTTCTGATTATTTTACAACACTGATATGTATTACCAATCTGAATATATTCTTGGTATGCCAGATTCCTAATAATAATAATAATAATAATTTTCAAGTTTATTATTTCTAAAATTTTCCATGCAAATTTTACACTTGTTTGAGATTCATAAGACCATTCTTAGGTTCTATATGATTTGTCAAAGTGTTAGATTAGATTTTAAATTAAGTGTTCCCAATTTTTATGTTGAAATAATAACTTTACCAATTGAGCAACATATTTACATGGTGTTCATGTGTTACGGTGAAGTACGTCAAAGAGGGCTTAGCGGCTTTGGAATGTTCCACGCCATGGAATGTTACTTCGGCGCCGCCGCCGTGCCCAACCGTTCATCGACAATAACGGCTTATTATTTTTCGAATACTTGCTGTAGCGTAATTTTTTAATCTTTAATGAACAAAAAACAACAACATTGTCGTGGTTTGAAATTTACATTTTATTTTTATTTTATGCTGTAGTAACAGGTGATGTCAGATACGATGATGATGAAAAAAGTTGTAAGGTACATTCTTCACTTAATTGATAGCTAGCCCACTGCTCCAGAAAAGTTGTTGATTTTTTCAAAGGCATATACTCAGAACTCTAAACAAATTATGTAAAATGGTACTGATACTTTTATCGTTCACTAAAGGACCACCGTGTGAAATAAGTGTAATAAGTAGATATTTCATAACAATTTATTACATTCAGAACAATGTAACTGATTATCAGCAGGCTATGGAATCCACGAATGAACACCACAGAACAAAACAAATAAAGTCTGTTTTTTTTAAAGAATCACCAACCATATGCAATTTCGCTCGAAAGTATGTTTGGCAACGCTGCTACTGATATTTTTTTAAAGTAGAGTTAGGATTAATAAATTTAATGGTTAATTTTGACAAGTGCTTTTAAAAAGAAGTATTTTCATATATTTATTAAACATTGTTGATTTATTTGAATATATGCTGGGTTTGTGTAAATTCGCTGGATTTAATAGTATACCTACCGCTATTATAGTTTTATAGAAATCATAAAATTAGAGGTAAGAATAGAAAAAATCGAAAAAAAATATTCAAGCAAATTAGAATAATAATTGGGATTTTGAGATTCATATTCCGACGACCGACGACGGTTCAAATTCTGAATCATCATATGAGAGATATGGATCAAAATATTATAAATAAATATAAGTAATAATAAAATAAATATTATTAAATTTAATACTTTCCCATTGCGATTTTGTTGGAATAACGTATTGGAGGTTCATCCAAACGGACAGAATGATATGGAGCATTGTCAAAAATAATAACTGTTTTAAAACCATGAAATGGTAGAGCTGGAATTTATTAATCCACTCTTTGAATAGCTGACTATTCGCCGTTTGATGATAATCCCTGTTTCTGAATCTTAAAAGCAAACTACATGAGTACATATACCTATCTAAGAAACTTATTCAGAAAACCCAGCACGGAGCACTAAACATTCTACTTTCCTTAATTTCTTATCTTTTTTGGGAAAGTCGTCAATAGTCCAACATTTAGAAGCAGATTCGTTTTTGTAAATTCGGGTTTCATCAATAAAAATAAATATTATATTGGAGTAGTCTTCTTTATATTTGAATTAAGATTTTAAATTTAAATTTGAAATGTAGGGTGTGCACGCATAAATTGACAGAACATTTTGATTGATCTTTGAATGAATGTTACCATATATAGACAGATATTACTAAAAATTTCAATTTTTTTTATACCAACTGAAAGCAAAAGGTGGTGAATCTTTTAAAAAAAAAACGGACTTTAGTTCTGCATGTCAAGTAACCAAAATACGTGTGTTTCGTTGCTTATATTGTTAATGGTGTTTGGTAATTTATACAGGGTAATTCATTAAGAATGGGCATTCGGGAAAATGGAAATATTAGAGACCAAAATCTGTCAATTATAGATGGGTTGTAAAATGGGTTAAGTCCAATTTCTGATATTTTTACTGGCGCTCTATAGTGTTTGCTGCAACAACGTCAAAAATATTCCCAACGTATGCTGTCTAACTTTAAATGTTATGACTTAGGATTTATGGTGCAAAACATGGATAAGTACGGAATTAAAATTATGGACTTTTCGCTTTGTTGCAGCAGGATCTTTAATCGGTACAAGTAAACCAAATTATCTTCCACAATAATGTCGTATAGTGGGTATATTTATGATTGAAAATCATTGCATGAATAAAACGTCGCATAACAGTAATTTTCTCAAAATTACAGTTCCATTTTCAGAATATTTGTTGTAGGATGCAGCCCCTAATACAGACCCTAATAATAAGAATTAATTTAATTTCAATATTTTTTCTTCAAGCGTATCATAATATCCGTATTGTTGTACAGAACTGGCTATGTAGAAGGAAGTCATTTTGTTAGTAGTCAAAAAATGAAAATAATGTTACTAGTACAATAATGTGTTTACGTATCCATGGCAACGGCAGTATTTTGCCCATAGCTCCGCCCCCAAGGTTGGTAGAAGGGAGAGCGTTGTCCTGTGGAAATGACTTTTTAGGAAATATTTATTTACAGCAACAGAATATTTTTACACTTGAAGAAAAAATAGTATATATTATTCGGAGTAGAACGTCTTATTTGTGTTTCGCTCACTTGTACAGCCTCGGCGCGTGCGCCTCGGCCGCAATATGAGCTCAACACAAAAAGAACTCTTTCTACTCCTAATAATATAATATACTATTCTAACTACACTAATAGTATATTATATTATTAGGAGTAGAAAGAGTTCTTTTTGTGTTGAGCTCATATTGCGGCCGAGACGCACGCGCCGAGGCTGTGCAAGTGAGCGAAACACAAATAAGACGTTCTACTCCGAATAATATATACTATTTTTTCTTCAAGTGTAAAAATATTCTGTTGCTGTAAATAAATATTTCCTAAAAAGTCATTTCAACAGGACAACGCTCTCTCTTCTACCAACCTTGGGGGCGGAGCTATGGGCAAAATACTGCCGTTGCCATGGATACGTAAATACATTATTGTACTAGTAACATTATTTTCATTTTTTGACTACTAACAAAATGACTTCCTTCTACATAGCCAGTTCTGTACAACAATATGGTATTATGATACGCTTGAAGAAAAAATATATTTTGTTTATTTGTAACTATCAAAGCTCACAAAAGCCGCTGGGTTTCCGTATTCGTAGTAATATTGATTTTGAATAGTTTTGAATTATTTTGCGTCTATTTCATATCATTCTAAAACATACTATCACCTCTCATTTAAAAGCTTTGTTTGTCAAATAAATATATCATAATGCAATGGAACGTATACTACGTGTGACAGATGCCAGACACTGAATAAACAGCTCGCCCACTACAACAACCCACTAACATACCTTTTATAAAAATGTTCATTGTATAAACATGGAAATACGTACAAATTTACATACCGTGTGTCCCTGGGAAGACGGAACATAGGGATCTTATAATGCTAATTTTTTAAAACGATCCACGAGTGCTTTGAAGCATTCGTCTTGAAACAATTACACGAATCTCACCGATCGTTAACGATTTCCATGCCGATCATGTATGATCGTCTCTAGATCAAATTTTTGTTTGTGTTTTAAATGTCAATTTATTAAAACCAAAGACAATTAAAGGTTATGTTCATGTTATTTTTTTTTAAATGGGGCCCTACCTTAACTGAAGTACAGTTTAGAGCTGACAATCAGTAATCCCAGTTAAATTACATGTGAAATGTGAAAATTTACTTTAATAGGATGATCTTGATGCTTGATGTATGAACCGAAGAATTTGATGCGACAAACAGCTTTATGATGAAACATCAATGCTAATTGCATAAGACTGTATTAAGATGAAATCAAAGAAAAAGCGAATATTAATATCAGTTAGTGTGTACGAATATGAAATCTTTATTTCTACGGCAATTTAATGTGATCCAATAATTGTTACATTAAAGGTATTTGATTTTTAAGAAGCCGGATTCTTGCATACCACAAAGGAAAGTTTTCTAACACAGGTCTACAGCATTATTTTATGTTCCTACTAATATAATTTTCGTAATTTCATTTTCAGTTTCTAATAATGCGTAGCTTGCGAAAAGCCTTAATTGTTCACCTAATCCATCATAATCTGAAAAAGATCTTAGAACCATAACGTCAACTGCAAACAAATTATTTTGTATTTATTACCTTTATAATGATACTCAGTCTCATTTAATTTAATTAAAATTACATGAACCAATTTGAGCAAATAATTAATAATTTTATTTCTAACTGATTTTCAAGAGCGCGGCTGTCAATTCGTAGGTATTGTAAATAATTGTTCAAATCGTTTGTTAGTATAACGCACGCACGTATTACATCTGTATTAGCAAGCGCGTTAAACAGCTGACATAACGACGTCGACGCTTCCACCAAATAGAAATTCAAAGCACTCGTGGATCATTTTAAAAAATTACCATTGTAAGATCCCTATGTTCCGTCTTCCCAGGGACACACGGTATATTATTATAATCAGATATTTCCTGAAAATATCGAAAGTAAATCCTTATATCTATACTAAATGTTTGTCAATAAATAAATAATTAATATTATAATAGCAACAAGAGGTTATAACAAACATTTAATCCTTATTAGTACCATCTAAATTTTCCGAATAACTTCAACAGCACAAAGGCTATTCACTGTTTATATAGTGAAATGTTACCTCAAACCTTGAGAACATTGTCATTATTTAAAGGAGTAATGTTCCTTATTACCTTTGTGGCTTCAAACTTTTCAAGGAAGTAAATAAGTTGTTCTTGTTAAAAGTTGGTTTACTTTAAAAGCTGCGTCTGACCTACATATTTTTAGTAAAGCCCCATCTAGTCTAAGTACCTACTAAATAATTCTCAATGTTACTTAGATAACATTTTAATGTTTTAGGTCGTTGTAAATAAGAATTATTAATGAACATTCGGCAGATTAATAAATATTTACCTTGAAATTCATCACATTTATGAAATAATATACCTACATTGGGTATGTTATCGAGGTGTTTTATACAACATTAGAATTATAAAGGACATATCTGTTTTCTTATGCATGTAAAGAGCATAAAGAAATGCACTTCAATAGACAAAGTTGAATACCACTTTGTAGAAATATATTCATATCCATATTTGATTGACAACAAATAAAGCCCCATCCTTTGATACGAACAAAGCGTTCTAAATCTGTTCGTCAACATGTTCCCTGTTAGTAACTGAAGTGCATACAGCTTTGCTTAATCGATTAAAACCACACATTCATTGTCCAGTGCAATACTGAACGGAAAGCGGTGTATCATTTTAGGGCCCCAGTGGCCATCGATCCGCCTGCACTATAGGTGTAAATGATTAAATTGCGTTATCCTAGTTGAACAGCCAGAACGTGTTAATAAGCGGGTGAACAATAATTTTAATGCGGCATTTTCAGTGACGAGCGTGGATGGCCCTATTTTGAATATAACTCGGGTGAGCAGGCAACAAATGGGTCCCTACCTATGTATTGCATCCAATGGAGTGCCACCCTCTGTTAGCAAGCGAATTATGTTGATCGTCCATTGTGAGTCATGTCTATCAGCGCGAATAGGGCTCAATTTAATATAAAGCTTGTTGTAGTTCCGCCAATGATCTGGATACAAAACCAGCTGGTGGGTGCTTACGAGGGTCAGCAAATCATTCTTGAGTGCCATTCTGAAGCTTTTCCCAAGTCTATCAACTACTGGACCAGAGATAAAGGAGAAATTGTCCCACAAAGTAATGATTTTTCTGACTTCTACCTTGTTTTTTGTTTACACGGTAAATACTTGACTATCCATTGAAACTAAATTTTGTTTGCAGGTGGAAAGTACGAACCGATGACGTTGGAAAACTCATACAAAGTACACATGAAGCTGACCATAAGGTCAGTGAGCACATCGGATTACGGAACTTACAAATGCGTATCTAAAAACTCCTTAGGGGATACAGACGGAACCATTAAGCTCTACCGTAAGTGAATCACACGTATATTAATTAGTTGTAAATACGTATCTATAAATACGACAAACTTGTGCAGCTTGTACCCTTGTACTTTACGTGAAACTTTTATAAAAGCTTTGACCGTTCAAACGAGCAATTTAATAAATCGCTTCGATGGTTTCTGCAAAATACTGAACTAAATAACTCGCCTCTAGAGCATTCCATGTTTGAAACGTTCTGTTTTACATGTTTCTCGAAATACACCTTTTGTATTATATCGTGCAGCATTACAGAACTCGAAAATTTCAGAATAGTATGACATTTTCTTTTATAACGATAGTTTTATTATTACAACAGTTAATCCGTGGAGAAAATGTTACGTTCAACGATAAAATAATTTATTTTTTATTCCTAATCGTGGAAAGGAGAATTAAAAAAATGTTTTAGCTACAATCAGTATTCTAAAGTTAGACTAATTATAAAAAGAGGAGAAATAAATTACTTCTGATAAACAAACAACGAATTCAACTTATATGGGAACATTTACTCTTCCATTTTGGTTATCAGTATTTTCAGCAAAACTTTTCGTATTCATAATAATTTCATATACTAATCACAATAGTACCTATATTAAGTATTAAGAACGGTAAGGGATATTTACCGGTCGACGACAATTGTTTGGGGAGGAGCGAAGCGACGACTCCAATAATTATTGTCGGAGAACGGTAACCCTTAACGTTCGACATGCTTATAAGTTTTTTGCACGATCGCAATAAAACAAATTGATTTAAAATAGTTATATTTCAAAATGATAAAAGTACTTGTATAACCTTATTTTTTTATAAATTGACTGACAACCACGGTAACCATAGTTACCATGTCTGCAATACAATGAATTATACTACTTATTGTTCTAGAACGGTAAGTGAATTTCTTACTGTTTTGTTACACCTAGCAACCAGTAAATGCAGCTTACTGTTCTGGTATCGAATCTAGTAAGTAAACAAAAAATACCGATCGTGCAAAAACGGTATTTAGTACTACTATCACACTTGCTTTGGTTTGATTATTGTTTTGCACACTACTCTCAAAAATGGTTGAATTATGAAGTAAAATTTTGCATTAAACTCATGTAATCTAAAAAATTCTGGTGTTTAACAAAACACTAAAAGTTGTTCTTAAACTTAATCAATATTCCTGCAATTAGAATTGGTTTCATATTATCATGGTTTCATATCATTAATTTCGCTGCACCGTACTTAGCAAACAACTGCATAACTTTTATCGCTGTAAAACGATGCAGCAAAAATAAAAAAACTTACAAAATACTTTCTTTAATTAGCTACATTAAAATTTACGATTCGAGTTTTTACCTTTTATGCGATTCCAACCAGAGTTAAATATTTTACCTGTTCTTCTGTTATAATATTCTACTTTTTATACATTTAATCCGAATATGAAAGATTATTTTCAGTTAAATGGTAGCCTTTTTGAATCTGAAACTAGAAAATGAGCTGTATTGTACAATTTTTCTCAACCCTTCCTCTGCTGAATACTAGGAACACAAACCAAAATATATTTTGGTGGTAGGGGTTTGTGTTCCTAGTATTCATACTTAAACCACCGTCTCCAATCATTTCAACTTCCTTTTCTGGACGCATGACTTTCTTAACTCGTGCCATTCGTTTCTAAAATTTGTACCTATCCAGCTACCTACTTCTTTCTTGCAGTTCAAAAAATTTTCTGTGGACGACCACATTTCATTTAACAAATTTCGCATTTCTTGCTTTATCATCAACTCTTTCTAAGAATTCTGGTTTTCATAGTAGGTACATTGAATTGTTTTAAATTTGCATAATATTTAATCCGCAAATCAAGTTTATAAGGAAACAAAATTGTAAGGGAGCCAATAATACACAGTATATGACTAGGGTTTGTTTAATGAATGAGAAACCGACACATGTCAGTTAAGAGAGGTTTCCTCCCTCTTTTCAACCACTTTCTTGTGATTCATAAATTATAAGAATCTGTCTTATAAATCGTACGCAAGAATATGGTGACAATGTCAGTGTAGACACCAAACCAAACATTTGAATTTCCACATACTGAGAACGTTCTTCTATTTTCTCCAGGGAATTTTGCTGTTGTTATACATATTCAGTTTTATATAAATTTCTGGTATTTCCGTCAGTGAAAAAATAAAATAAAACCCTTTATTGTTAATACTATAATGTCAAGATTGATTACTCTGCTTCTAAACATTTCCCGAGGAAATTGATGACGTATTAGTTTTCCACATCAGAATGGCAAATAAAAGCGCTCGCTTTTCATAAAATGATTATCAATATGCCTAACTATTGCATGATTGGAGGTAATCTTTTGATTTTCATGATAAGTAGCGGCAAGGTTGGATCACTTTCCCTATCTGTGAAGTTATAATATTATATTCCCCAGTTTGAAATATTCAAGAAAAATGTCGTTTTGTGATAAAACACTAAACTCTGAGCAGAAGTTTTATAGTATATAACACCATTATACTTATGTTTTCAACACTATCAAAAATTATGAGAACTATATTGTCAATGCATTGTTTCGTTTTAGCCATTCCGAAACCTTCAAGTTCCTACAAATCAAAAGGAGCTCCTCGCAAGGGTAAGTTTAAAGTTCGTTTTTGAAGTCTAATGTTAGAAATGTGTGCAAAACAAGTCCAAGTCGTGATTAATAACACCGCATCTTTAACGCTTACTAAACTAATAAATTACGTTTTCTTCATCTGCAGGATGTTCTCGACAATCAGCTATTCGAGTTATTAATTATTGTGCAGCATAAATCAGAAGTTTGATAGAACACGTGCTTGCACGAAATCTGTTTATAAATATGAAAGTGTATAGCACTAGAAACGAGTAGGAGATAAAATACTTGACGTGTTGTTAAGTTCTTTGCTCATCTTTTTGACGAAGATTTTCAAAGTTCGCGCGTCATGATTAATTTTCTTAGGATCAGCATGGCGCAGACTGTCACGATTAACAGCACGATTCTACACTTCTGAGTTGCTAGAATGAATTTTAGTTAGAAATGTCATGTAAACATGCAACCTTATAATTTATTTCACTTACAAATCATTGCCATTTACGCATGTATGTTATACATAAATGTATATTTATTGTTTTCTTTCGCTCTAGGGAAATACCGGAAGAAGACAAATGACGTACCAAATAATACTGAAGACATATCAGAGAGCGAAGGTAAGTCAAACAAATTAATGTTTAATTGGTACACAAAATTTATATCTATCCGTTTATTAACTGAGGCAAAACAAAACATAGGTTAATTTGGATAATTCTAATAAAGTTGTCTACCAAATCTGCGTATTTATAACAGGGAGGGTAGTTAAATTTTCAGGTTCACCCGTCCGTAATATAGATGATATTAATAGCCTTCTAGTTTATACACGAAAAATGTTACAACAGCTGCGTTTGCGAGATTTGACGGGATCTTAATTTGTTGAGCATTTAGTTTGATGCTGGCCTCTCAGATTTTTCATAAATTAAAAAATTACAGTGTTTAGCTTAGTGGCTGCGAATTTCAAAAGACCGCATTCATAAAATTGTTCTACTCCTGTGAGAAATTTACCTTCGCACGTGATTTCTGAGAAACCTAATATATAAAGAAAATTCCGTAACACAAGAAGAGACAGCAAATTTACATTTTTGGCACGAACGCACTTCCGGTGCCGCTTTAACGGTCTACACTCTCTATTAGAGCGAAAACTAATTCCGGTAATAGCCTGAATTGAAAAATACTTTTATTCCCTCAGTGAAATGATGTTCGTAAAAAACGGTAGTCGTGTAGAATTTCAATGTTGCCGTCTGTCGAGAAAATTAACCTTATGTATGCATTGTTACGTCACGTACAAGTATTTTCGCGTTTAAAATAAGATGTCTTATTTGATTCTGCTTGAATCACATAAAGCTGAGAACTGTTTTTGATCTAACGATCGTCAGAGAAAGCAGCAACGCTGGCAATGTAAAATAGATTTGGACTCTGATATACTACAGTTTCGATTCAAGAGGATTTGAAGTCATAAGAACAGAGCACACTTTCAAGCTAAACGATTTCTTTCTCTTCGCACTTAATTTCTAGAGAGACATCAATCTAGGAAGAATAAAATTTCCTTATTTGTTCTCCTTACGCTTCTTATTTGACAAAAAATTTGTATTTCTAATATAATACACTGGCAATGATATTAAACGCGTATTCTGCATTCGCAACCACCAATCTTTCCATTTTAATTAATACAATATCCAATGTGCTGCTACACAGGCATAATATATTACAGTTGTTCTTAGTGTAGAGGTATAATATGATTAATACTCGCCCTATAGATTTGATACTACCGCCAGAGTTCTAGATAAAAAATTTCAAACCTGTAAGACCTTAAGAAGTAATGGGAAAGTGAATCGAGCGTTGTATTCCCCAGAGATTTTTAACAAAGTTTGCTCATTTAATCTTTAACTAGAATATATTTGCTTATAGGCCTACCTTCATTCCAAGGTCTTAATTTTAAACAATAGAACACAGTTTCGTTAGACCTAGAAGTAGTGTTTATTAAAAGTATAATTTACTGTAAACCAATAAAAATCCAAAGCGGCAATGACTTTACCAACTTCAACTAGTTTCGAGAAATTAATTTCATCTTCGGTAGCATTAAAAAATAGAAATACATCAATAGTATATATAATTCATTTATGGATACTAATTAAACCGATTAATGGGGTTTGTTGGACTACGTTACGATTGTACGGTTTCAGAATTTCAGCTATATCTCTCTTGAAGAGGTGGTAAATTGTTCATTTTAATGGTCTGTTCCTTTTATAAATTACTTAAAACAATGAAATAAATCGAAAATGAACTAAATTGATTGTTAGGAATATATCAATAAAATGAAATGTCTATTACAAGAAATAAACCTATAACTTATAGCGACCATCAAATCTCGCAGCGACATTACATCAAAAAATATAATCGGTGGAGTGACTTATTGGAATTTTAATTCATAGGTACTATTGGATGTACCTATGTAGACAGTTTTGCAAGGACCAACGAATTAAGATTTGAGAAATATTTCACATATCGTTCGCATTAATTAAGGTGTTACATTATGTTAACGATGTTAGATGTTTTAAAGTTAGGTACTGATAACAATAATAATTCATCTATGAAAAGCTAAAGAAGAATTACGTCTTTATAGTCAGTCAATTACGGAGTTCTATAAGAGTAAACAAAATCAAGTGCGTAATGCATCTCGCACATTGAACACTAATACGTGACCTTTCAGAACGGTAGACCCCAAAATAATGACAGATTCATTCAGAAAAGAAGACGAGCAACAACCCCAAACACAGAATTTAAGACCCACAACACGAACAGTAAAAACGGAAGAAGGAAAACTAATTTGGCCGTAACGAATTACCTTTAAATTTTCGCTGTAAACATTTTTACATCACTTTATGTTACATTTTACCCACACATTGTTTGTATAAAAGTATATCAGGCCAACATCTCCAGGGTTAGTGGATAACCAAGCAAACTTTATAAGAGCAATAAATTTCCTTAATCTCTGCTAAATAAAGTTTATCATAGCATTAAAGAGAAATTAAAATCAAGATGTTACTCTGCTCTGAACATAGAAAATTGGTAAATGGAAAATTGCCTGCACAAGAATACCGTAATTAAATTTCTAAGTCTATTAAGTCTGTTAATGTATGCCCTCACTAATGCATATAGACTCGAGCTTCATCTATTTACGTTGCTATTACCTTTTAACGAAAATCGTGTTTTATTTATTCTGAAGTTGTTTTCAGCATATCATCTCCATTACTGTAATGAATAATATCTTACACAAAATGAACAAAAAAACTATTGTTTAGTTCGCTCAGAAGGGGTGCTGTACCTAATATAATCCTGATCAGGACCTGATGACATTTTGTCCTTAATACAATCCTAGACTGTTTAAAGTTCTTTCCTGTACAGAAAATTTTTACTCTGGCTAATCCGGTTATTATTTTGTATTGTCATTTTAAATTTTGTTTGTTGTTGAGATTTTTTTCAAACGTATATGAATTCTATTCTGCTGACATTCTTAAGACGCGACCTTTGTAGGGAAGAACCAACTACACATTAAATATTTTCCCTGTACTTTGGGAATAATACAAGTTCGTTTAAGTTCGTCGACGTATTTTAGGATCCTATTCATAATGTTTACGTATATACAACAATTTGAAATTACTCATTTTTAACATTTAGATACTACTAAAATTTATTTATGTTTAACAGAATAAAATACGTCCTTGATGCTAACTTCAAAGTAGGCGCAGTATTGTAACTATTAGGTTCGAAGAGAACATTTTTAAATGTGCTTCATTTGAAATAGCTATCGATGTTCAATATATTTTTGAAACGCAACACTTTCATTTCATTTCATTTCAAAACGTTACAGACAGATTCTTCAGCAAAGTAATTCAATGAAACAATAGTGAAATAAATGAATTCGTATAATCCGTTTTATCTCAAATTAGAATGTTGTGCTTGCATACTTTCAGTAAAAATATATCCCTAAAGTATTTGCCTTCTCACTAACACCGCCTTAAAAAGCTGGAGGTGGGTACTTGTAATGCCAATCAAATTTCGATTAGACATTAAGTGAGTTAATGATCGGTTTATAGTAACCTACTGATTAGGAGTGGTAACATTTCAAACTACTCTACTTCACTGGGTAATGCAAGGTGAGATGAAAACGGTTTTGTAACCAGAATTGCGTTATAGAACACAAATACCAGATACGTGTGGCAAATTATTAATGCTTTCAACCAGAGAATGGAATACCTAAACATTTGTGCATTTTGCAAACGTACTAAGTGAAAAGTCACTAAAGTGACCATTTGCACTACACTCAACACTGTCAGCAGGCGCGGATCTAGGAAGATTGTTTGGGGGGGGCTAATTTTAAAACTAAAATGTAGAACAGTGGGTAGGTAGAGTCAGGCGAGAAGCGGCGAGTGTAACAGCGCCGCAGGCGAAAATTGTTTCAAAAAGGGGCGTGGCTTCGGAAGCTACTTTTCCCCCAAGGGGGAATTTTCAACACTGCAAGGCACAAACCTAAGGTTTGAGGTCAATCGGATTATCAAGTAACAAACCAAAGTATTTAAAATTGCTCAAAATATAAACTCATCTCATTAAAAAAATAATTTTCAAACCTTCTGGGGGGGGGGCTACAGCCCCTATAGCCCCCCCCCGTGGATCCGCGCCTGACTGTCAGCTATGGAGGGTGTTGCTATACAACTGCTGTCGATATCTGTTAGCGAACGAGTTGATGCTGTGAATAACTAATGTTTTTAGGGCACATGTTTCTTCAAACTTTCAAAAGCACGCGATCATCGTTAAAGGCACGGGCTTAGCACGGCATGCACCGGGATACTACGACAGTTACGAACAAAGCTTACGAACTATAGTGTTGTAGGTACCTACTCCTAACACCGACAGCTACAAAGCAAGGGAGGATACAAATGTGCACATTTTGTGATAATTATCTGTGATAGACATTGCCATACAAAGTTTCTCATCACATTTGCTTTAATCAAAGTTAAATCGCCTGCGGTTCTATTTTCAGGAGCTGTTATTGACAGGTTATCATTAAACATTATTTACAACATTTTCACGTCGTAGCACACTCCAGTTTATTTAAAACTATAGTACACCAAAATTTTTACTTTAATATGATCTTTGACAAAACTCGATATTTTTTGCATAGTGTCTTTTCTCATCGAAATTTATTATTATCTTCTGTGCATAAACCAATTGTTTGGTATATTATAAGGGCAGAAATTGAAATTTATAAATTTTCATTCAAAATTTATGCTTGCCTGCGTACTAACCAAAGTGAAACGAACCCACGCGACTTTTGAATTTAATATATGTTTGGCTAGTCAGTATTTGATTTATAAAAGCAACAAGCAACCAAAATCGATTGGTAAATCTGAACATTTATAGTGGGGGTGCGTATGTAACAATTAAAAGACTGTGATGTTGTATAAAGATAATCTATATTTTGTAAAATTATGAAATAAAAACCTGCACTTTTGGATTGAAGATTTTAAAACTGCTTTCCCCTCCCCATTTTCTCTGGTTTTAAATAAAGGTACAATATTGATGCACCTTACCCTCGAATACATAATCATTGCTTAATTCAAATCACCTGTTTTATTAATATAATTAAAAAATATACCAAATTGCAGATGCAGATGAAAATACCCGACGGTGGTTTAGTACTCTAGAATGCCAAAACAAAATTTAATTCTTCGAGATTAACAAAAGCGAGAATCTGTTTCTATTTAATTTCATTTTGTGTAAACTTTGTAGCATCCCGCTTTTAATAAAAACCATATTAGCATCACAAAACCAGATGAATGCTGGAGCCAAGGAGAAATAGTGTGAGGTAAAAAAATTGTTTGTTTCAGACGTTGAGGATCAACCAGACTCACTGTTGTTAGAAGAAGAGTACTACAGCGCCGTTAAGCGTGTAAGGAGTAGAATAATTCTGACTTCTGTTTTGATCACATTGCCTCTCCTTCTGCAATAAATCTTACCCTGTGCTGTGTTGTGTACATAGATTCTTCTAACAAACGTAGGCAAATAAAAGCAAATCGTGTACAAAATGAAGAACTTTGTTCTCGAACTATTTTTATATGCTTCCTTTGCGACAGAACAGTGTTTAGTTGTTTTAGTCTTTTTAAACTGTACACTTTCAATATCTAGATTTTCCTTCTGCAATGCAAAGAAGTTCTCGTAAATACCTAGGGTCATTTCAATACGTTAACGAGACGGCGAAGCAATGGATATTTCTAGAAATTCGTTTTAAAAAGATTAAAATATTAAGTTAGCCTTCTGTGACTGACGCATATTCCTGTATGAAATAAATCTAGATGTAAAATTAGAAATTAAAATTAATTTATGTTAGGATAATCATTTTAAACCCTTTCAGTGATATAACATTCCTAGAATTGTTTATGTTGTGCTTGAAGTGAATGACAAAAGGCTTTAGACGTATATGAATAATAGCTTGAAGTAAATTTTGTACGACTGATGGTAGGTATTACATCTCAACAAATTAGACTAACGCACAATCAGGGAACGAAATATATGTATGAATATATTAACTATTAGAAATTCAGAAGATTAGTTTCATTGCAAAATTAAATAAAGCATAAAATTTTGGGCGCGATTATTTTATTTATAATATTCCAAAGATCAAACTGTTTTCAGTTAAAAACTACTATACGCGGTTTATCCAGACAATATGTAGATTGAACTGTAATTTTATTTACTAATTCCTAGTAGGTATTTATTGGAACCTAAATTGTGTTTCAGGCTTTGAAGTGCAGATACCACTTTACTAATCAAAATTATCCGCACGGATTACCGAGTTGTAAAAATTCTTCATTGGATGAGACGTTTATGGTTTTACCCATTCCTGATAATAAAAAAAACTTGCCCGTATCTAAATTATGGTTTGATTCTTTACCATTATAAATTATAAAAATAGCAATTAAAAATAAGTTTTGAAAATCTAGTAAATTATTGTTACGTAAATAAGTTTTCAGATTCTTCTTTAATGTAGATGCTTTATGATGTTATATTTCGAGACTTAAAGTTAGAAATTACTAATTGTACCTTTGTAGTAGAGGTTCAAATAACTATCGATCGATCGATCGAGTTTATTACAGTAACACTTTACCTATATAATTATAACTAACAATTGAAAACTGTAACGTGTTGTGCGCTTTCAGGTGATGTGGCCAGCTTATCCAGGTACTTTAAAGTTCGTCATTATTTAAATACAAACAGAAAAGTTTTTCCATTTAGAAGTGTTGATTTAAAAATTAATTAAGTAGGAAGTAACGTGACAGAAGTTTAATTTACAACGTTGAACTTTTTTATAGGAACTCTAAAATTTTGTTTTCTATTTATTTTTTGAGGAATGTGATACCTACTTATTACTACGAAACCATCAGTTAAATATATTTCAGTAAAATGCGTATTTTAACTCTATGAAAGTAATAACTTAAATTAACGCAAGGTGTCCATTAGGGATGTAAAAATACATGCTATATTTCGAGACATATAGCTAATTTCCTAAGGATAGTGCTTCTTATTTAACGCATTGACCATCCTACTTTTCTGTTTTAATCTTGCGTGTGGAAGCGGATCTATCTGCTTTTAACTGCTATTATATATTCGGCGATACCCTTTTCGTGTCAAAATTAAACACCCATTGCATTTTAGGTGATAAATAGACTGTAACAAGGTGGGTACATGAATTTGTCCATAACTCCATTCAGATGTTAACAAATCTACTCGTGTAGTAAATGTAATGAAGATGCAAATTAACTAGAAGGATCATGTAGAAATGCTTTATACCTCATAGAAGGTATAGATTAAGTAGATTGATGTTTTGTTTACTTTAAATTATATTAAAAAAAAGTATGTAGATTATAAGTAGTTTGTAATAACACCACTTCCCAATTCCTATAATATTTAATTGTATGAAACGTACCATTTTGTATTTCGCAATTGTGTGGAGTGCAAAAATAAATAGTTTTTTACTCTTATAGTTGTTTTTATTTCCTAAGAGCGTCTGCATAAAATGAGTGTTGCTCGGTTTCCGCTCGAGTTCTTCTAAGGAACGCATTTGGCCCACAACATCCTACATGCTATTTGTGTAAAACCTTGATGAGCCGTTTCTGTTTCTTATTATTTCACAGGATCTGTATTATCAAAGAGGCTAATAAACCAATTTGTATGTAAAGGTGCGAAACGCGGGATAAATTTCATTAGCACTTCTGGAAATGTAGCAGTTAAAACTCTTGGCACGCGTATTCAGGGAAGATAACGATTTGGCAAAGGGAAAAACGGTATAATTTCATGTTTTATTTTATGTAGTCGACACACAGCCAAATGATTTGGTTCTATCTGCAGCTGAAAATAAGATGAAAAAGCAAGTGATAAATACATCTGAAGCGCCGTTACTTCCACTTCAACAATTTATTAAGGTGGGTGGCCCTACGGATTTTCTTTTTACTTTAAACATGTTTCCAAATACAAATGCATCATTCCAATTGTAATTAAATTTAACACAAATGTATTTAAAAAATAGTTTATTTCTGTTTTATTTAACAAAAAATACTTTATGTATACCGAGTGGGTACTTTCAAAGCCGAACATAGGGGAATTGCATTATAACTGATCTTTATATAACATTCCTGCTCGCCATTTAAACCCACAAGGATGGTAATGTCTTTATTATAAAAACCCTCTGCTCTACTGAACTCCTTATTATTCATATTATTTGATATTAATAACAGAAACATCGACTGATTTCAAATAATTTAATTGACAGATAAAAAAAAGTTGACAATCATAGCAACCTATATTATTTCAAAATAGCATTTTTTTATAATTTTTTTTACAGAAAAAGATAACTAAGTACTAACATTTATTGGTACCATCAGATGCGCTGTATTTTTGTCGTTCTATTCATACCATTACCATCCTTGTGGGTTTAAATGGCGAGCAGGAATCTATATAAAGGTTACTTACAATGCAATTCCCCTATGTTCGGTTTTGAAAGTACCCAGACGGTATTTAACTACCTATCGGTAGTATTTAATTGAATTACAAGATTACAACTAATACTGATTCTGATTTAAAAAGTGCAAGTTAAAAGAGACAGAAGAAACAAATTGCTGTTAAAGTTAATCAAATCCCGATCGATATCTGAACCTTAATATAAATTACAAACAGTATATATATGGCTTAAATAATAATTTTTATTATACATGTATACCTACCTACGACAAAACAAGTAACATGCACAGTGCACACACTTTCCGAATAATTTACTGGGTTTGGTCGTGTTTGCTTTATTAATAACCTGAAAGAACCACTGAACTATACATTTATTGTTTTTTTAGCAAGCCAAATATGTACAATTAGACATGCTTGAAACAATAATAATGCTATGCGGAATCCGTTTCTTCATTTTGTTTATAAATTAATATTAGCGACTCTATATTCTTTTCTGCAATATGGCATTATATTTGTATGCAGAAACGTGTATGCTGTTGAAATATACACATTTCAATGATAAGAGATGACATCTCAATCGCGTAAAAATATTGTAAAACCACTGTAGAGAAATGTCAACTGTAGTGAAGTCATTGTTAAATGTCACACTCCTAACCACTGCAGTAGTATTGCGAACACCTTCGAGTTGCTGAAAAAAATCAATAAGGGAAAAGGTAAGGCAAATAAATAATCATAAATGATAATGTTTTGTATTCTGCTCACTTTCTATTCACTTTGTTTTCAAACAAAGGTGTAATATCAATTAGTAAATACAGCAACTACCTTAGGGCTTTTCGTAAAATTTTTATTAATCTCTCAGTTTCACTTAATTCTCTGCTCCATTCTCTTTGATGAGAGCATATTTAATTACAAATTGGGCTCAATATAATACTCACATCATAAAACAATATTTATTTGCATATTATAATATTTAGCAATGTACATAAACCACGCGGATGGAGCTTCAAGCGCGATAGATTGCTGTAACTCAATTTAACTTTATGTGACATGAAGAGCTTCCTACTGCATTTTTTCCTAATGCTGCTAGATAGTACTACTCTACTACATCCCCCTATTTAGATAATTATCGTTATCTTGTCTAAACAATCATCTTATTTTAATGTTAATATTAATATTAGACAATAAGTATTCAGTATGAGCTAGTGAATTCTATCTAAGCTAGCTGCTGATTTTTCTGTTTCCTTAATCATTTATTGTATACTGAATATGATAAGTGGTTACACATAAAAAATTTCAGAAAAATATTAGGAAAGACTTCTTTCCAACTGGAAATACCACATGGGTTTTTAGGACAACACCAAGATGCAAGTAATTATTTAATATGAAAAAGATTAAGAAAGGAATTTCCCAAACCATACTCTACACTTATTAATTGCTGCAGATTAACAAAAAATTGGTGCAGAAAAAATGCAAAAAAATAATTGATCAAAATGTAAAATATGTGAAATATACAGGATTCAACATTGCATATTACTATATTTACTACAAGCAGAAAAACATGTATACACTCTCAGACTAATCAGTAATCACAGTATTCAACTTGAAACAGTCAATCAAAATTCCACTAATGTATAATAACGAGCTATAAAAATAAACTGCCAACACCTTCCAAAATAGTAAACCTGCGATCGATATCGTAAGTTGGTTTTACTTTTTTATTAACATGTTAATCATGTAGAATACAAATCCGTGTTTAGCTGATGATTTAGACTTCGATACACACATCTGGGAAGTTATTATAAAATATTTTAACACGCACTCATAATATTCTAGACATTGGACGTTAAAATAATGAAAAAAGTTCATCATTCATCAATCATCAATGGGGATTTTCGGCATTATCAGATTTTAGCTTAAAAAGTAAAAGTTAAATACGTTTAAATGACATTTCATCCAATTAGGTGATTAGTCAAAAGAAAACACAATTTATTTAATTGAAAAAGATATTATCCATGAAGGATATTCTTTAAATTTTATACTTGCTTTAGCAATGAAAATGAATTCTAATCGTTGATAAACTGTTCATTATACCCTGTACCTATAGGTAAGTGTATCCCAAATGTATCCTTTGTCGACACCGAATTGGCACTGAACAGTCATTGTAGCAATTACGTTTATATAATCACAAAATACAGTTTACAAGTCAGTATCATTTGCGAGAATATTCTTCTACAACATTCTATTTATCGTTTCCGATTGAGCTATATTATTGGGAATAAGAACAAACATTGTCAACTTCCAAGTATCTTCCTTTATCAGCATAATCTTTCGTTTTACTACTGCTGCACATCCTCGAAATCTCCAACTGATCGGTTATAATAGACGTTGATACGTATTCGATAACAGGTGGTCCCCGAGAGACTGACCCATAAGAAATTGTATAAGTTTCAAACTGTTGCCAATGGAGCAAATCAGTGTCTCCGTGGCATGTAGAGACCTTCATGTTATAGGACTTCTTTCATAAATCACAACTGATAGATATTATTTGCTGAATGCCTAACATTATTTCGTATAACAAGGCTCTGTATTTAACGAAGACACGTATCTCTGTGATAGTAGTTACAACGCAATGATCAAAATGTAATACTGCGTATTTCATTTTTTACGTTTCACCTGGGTTATCAGATGTTAAAAAAATGCCAAAGGCTTTTTTATGTACGGAAAGTTTTTATGAAAGTTCGTCGGCTACTGATGAAAACTCAGTCGGAAATTGAAGTGGGAGGATCACGAAGTTCGACAAACAAGGGAAAAGTATATAACAATACAGAATACAATGTTTTTCAAATTATTGTAGCCAATAGAATTTTATTTAACATACAATATACTCAAGGAACATATACTTATTTCAAATTGAAAGCAGTTCATTTTCATTATTATAAATCAGAAATTATGGAATACATAAAGAATTGAACTTAAGTTTAAAAAACGTATTTGAAGAATGGAAAGCGGAAATTGAAAAATAATGATAGATTATTAATAATTCAAGGGAGCGATTCGTTGCTAATATTAATTCTGAATTAATCAAATGCTCTTGTCTAGATGGTGTTACGCATTTTTATTATTTGGACTTAATTTTCTCCAAAAAAGTACAAACCAATGAACAAATTACCCAATTTAGGTAAATTAAGGAAATTTAGGAGTGAATGATAGAAACATTCGGTGCTTTATTTTGCGAATGTATTATAACGAGCGATCAAAAGGTTTTCAAGTCCAGTTGGCCCGTCCACATCTGACGAACGCTAACGCACTCGAATAAACATAAACATGCACAGCGAACGAACATAGAGTGAACAGTGTGCGAGCGCGAGCGCGAATGCACACGAACACCTGTAAATGCTAACAAACAGGGTTCCACCCCAAGTCGGTTCTTCAAAGGCAAATGATCGCTCGTGTGCGTTCGAACATGAAATTTCAAATGATTCCTTGTATGCAATGTGTTCATTCACATTTGTTTGTATTTGTTTCTGTTTGTTTATTTTCATTCTCGAGCATTTCTCGGATGTGGACGCACCTTTAGAAGGCATGTCGTAACTCATATGTTACATACTCGCACACGGAGGTGAACTAACTGGAACTAGCCGCAAAACTGATAGTGACATTTGTTTATGGTTCAATGTCAGATATTAAAATAAAAAAATATTAAAAGCCATTCTAATTTGACAACTTTTTGATCGCATGATATTTTGCAACGTATGTATTTTATTTGTAGTATGATGAGTTTATAATTGTCAGGTATACTAAAGCAAGTTTCTACACCATCAGTTGTGATAAATTTATTATGACTTACTGTTAGTGATAAGTGATACGAATTGTTTTACTGATTGAATCAGTTGAGTTGTTGAGTATTCTTTATAACTATCAAAAGGAATTTAAATTTTCCTTTTTCTGTAAATGTTTCAATACACAAGCCTGTGAGCGAGTTCGACGGAGGAAATAATTGTTTACTCATTCCTTGTTGTGTATTCCAAATCTACCTTGTTTTAAATTTGAAGGATGTTGACATTTAAATAATTAGTTTGCATGAGATAGTCTTAAAGCTGCTGCTCTGGGGGTGCTATTTATATTACAGCCAAGCTTCACGTGACGATTTATCTATAATTTATGAGGTATAGGAAATTACTTGCATGATTTAGTAAAATTTAAAGTAGATATTAACTAAGTCCTTTAAAAATATTCGAAAATTATATATTGGCAAAGCAATACTACTATACTAAAATTAAATATAGGTACCATGTGGTGTAGTTCTTGTCAAAAAAATGGTCACAAAACGTACACAAATGTATATATTTTGATTAAATCTGAATAAAATATTTAATAATCTACTTTTGTTAAACGTAAATAAAACGAAAAAACCTTTCATATTATTAAACGATTTTTTTTCCAAATTGAATTTCGTGATACTGAATAATATATTAGTAATACACCTCTAAACAAGGAATTCTAGCACTGTGTTTGAAAAGTTTTTAGAAACAGTGCCTAGACTCCATTAACAGAAAATGTTCTCTTCTTTCCAGTCTGATATCACAAAGGGCTTATTAGGAAACTTGGGATTGCGTGATTACATGCTATCCACCTTTCGCTGTCTCCACAATTTTCGTTTCATTCACAACACTACTGCAGATCTGGTTTTAAATTCAAAACAAAGATCTTACCCTTCGATTACTTTCGGAAAATTTTGGTTGTTTAAATACTGAAAATTACTTCAGTTCAATTAGGGAATATAATTATGTAGTACCTATCAGTTACATTCTGCAGAGTTTCGATATATTTTGGTGTAGTAATTTTTCATTGTTAAAAACGGAAGGAAATAGTTTTTTATGTGCATTGCTATAGTAAAATGTTATTGTCGCCAGGTAATAAGAGTTAGTACTTCAATTTAAGTAAATAAAACATCATTTCGAACACTAAATTTATAACTGCTCAAAAGCAGGTCACTTATTGATTTATGTTTATCTGTATTTTCACCTCCTATACTACTGTCTTTAGAATTGTTTCGCTATGTATGTGTCACTGAATAAATAATAAACATAATCAGTTATTTTATCATTATTAATCAAATTATTACATAAAATAAATTTTACATAAAAAAGTCATGTATTTTACGAAGAATATATCGCCATGTATTGCCTTTCCACTAATTTATACAAGTTTTCAAGGCAAGATACTATGCTTGATACAAAATAAATTGTGTTATTATTGACAGATTTTTTAATTTCTAAATTAGGTTGCTTCTAGTGCCTTGGTACTATAACTGATTAGCTTAGTCGGCGCCTCATTTTCCCATTAAAGTGTTGAGGTTAGCGTACGCATGTTAATAATACCTACATGGTATGGTGTATGTCAAAATCAGAACTTGGTGAGCTTGGAAACATAAACCCCATTTCACAATACACCCACATCTACATTTCTGTACTTAGGCGTGAAGAACTGAAAATATTACTCATTAATTTATTGTTATATTTTAATATCGCATACAAATCCAACACGGTATTTTCCTGAATAAGGTAAAGTCGCTCCGTGGACGTATCTGAATATCTGTGAATGTAAGAAAGGGTGGTAGTAATTTTTCTACGGAATAAGTTAAATCTATCCCCTTTGTAGTTAATATATTCGTCTGAGGATCAGCAGGTTGTGTCCCTTGTAAGTATAGGCCTATATTTATAAAGATATTTTCCTAAAAAGGACACCTACGGCCGGCCAGTATTTGACGACTGGCGCAAAAGCTGGTCGCTGGCGTCCAGTCGCGGTCGGTCAAATTTTTTTTATGGTAAAATGGAGGGGGGAGAGGTTTAGGTATACTACCCCTTACATTGAAGCGTTTTAAATTTGGAATAAGTTGTCGATGATGAAATGGACTTTTACGACACTGCAAGTATCAAAACAATGCAGAATCTTTAATCTTCAAAGTGTCTGTTTACTATAAACAAAAAAAGAAAAAGAAAATTATTACAGATAAATGATAGGTGTTTTCACACAAAATGATATTAATAAACTTAAAGACACAAGTTAGTAGAAAATTTTGGTATCATGCATGTAATTGGTTGGTAACCTTCTTTATTGTTAACACATCACATTCTGATTATTTAAAACAAAAAATTATAATATAACTGAAAAAAAATACTATAATTTTTCTTGCTTTTTGTTTAACAAAGTCCCGTATTAGATCGTTATAATTTAGTCTAACTGCTCTGTCATTTTCGATTGAAATTATGCCCAAATTACTTATAATCTTTCCTGTCCCATTGACTTTAATGTCTGAAACACTTCTACCCAAAAGATTAGTCGGCATATGTAACAAGTTTCAACAAATGCTGTCGGCTGTCCAATGCGTCGAATTTAGTTCGAAATTGTGATAAAATTAAGTCATAAACAATGAATGCATTCATTAGTAAACAATTGTTTGAAAATGTATAACCTTCATCAACCGATTCTTCAGAATCTAGTCTAGTTCTTCTACGTTTGGCAGGAAAATCGCACTTAAGCATTTTACGGTTAGCGTTCATTAATTTGGTGCCTTTTGAGATCTTCTAGATTAAGTATGTTATGTTATAAAATAGGATTTATTATGCGGCTTGACTTACCTGGGAATTGTAGTTACTTCTGTAGTGTGGTAAATGTCGTATGTTAGATACTAAAAGTAAACAAATCAGCAAAATTATTAATATTTTTAAAATTCCCTAAGTAAGAAATTAGGTTCATACAAAGACAATGTGAAAAATGTTAATGGATAAGTACCTGCGTTCAATATATTTTATAATACTTTAATTGTAACAAACAATCCGATTCAGTAGATAATATTTAAAATCAGTTTTCAAAACGTTTTATTCTTATTATAATCTTACATTTTCTACAATATTTAAAGCGTATAAAAATAGCAATTGGTTACCTAAGTTAACGCACGCCATTAATTATATACACTAATCCACTTATCGGTAGACCTCTTGTAACATGAGTTACCTATGCACTTATACGATATCCAAGTACAATAATTGTGCTTGCCCCAAATTGCAACACATTTTACAGGGGTGCCTTTAGAATACGCAGGCTGCTGTAACTGACGTAAGTAACATTGCAGTTGTCGCTAGAAGGAGCAGATTTACGCGATCTTTCGCAGCAGAACTATAATATCCATCCCCTAGGAATAAGGAGTCTACGAGGTTTTAAATTATGCAAATAAAATTAAATTTTAAAGAATGTAAACAGTTTGCAGGAAGAAGCTTACCTTTTCGCGACAGATCTTCCTGATATACACCTTTAGAAATAAAACACATTAAATATCATGTAAAGTCGGAGTTAGAATTTAAAACAATAAATTAATGGACAGTTATATTTTATCAGAAAAATTATTTTAGGGTTTGAGCATTTAAAGTTTATATACACATTCAATAGCATTTATAGTATACAAATTATTAGAAATACCAAAAATACAGAAAAAACCTCCAAAATCATTTAATTTCAGAATAGTGTACAAACGGAATTTAACTACTCCAAATTATAAATGACCGACTGAACTCCTGTAATTCCTCACGAGTCTATCATAGCTTGGTCGCTGAACATTTACAAATAATATTACTTACCATCTTTAGGTAGTTCATTGGTTATTGTGGAATTTTGAATACCTGAAATCGTCAAATACGTAGCATATCAGATTATTATATCCTAAAATACATACGGTAAAGCTTTATCGTTGCTTCAGCTTCACCTATCGTATTCTTAGAAATGCAGTGATAGGTTCCACAATCGGCTGTGCTGACGCTTGCTATAGTGAGTCGCATTGTTACCTTATAATTTATATTCTCCACAACTTCCGAGCGAATTTTATCATCTATAAAAGGATTCCGATTAAATCAATCTTGAATTGACAACCAAGTAATTTTATAATTTACTACAGTGTTAATCGCGCTATTTCAATAATAGATCTCTATGATAGAATTTGTTTATAACTTTATAGTTATTATTAAATGCATACTTTGAGGCACGATATCTCCATTATCTTTGGTCCAATAGTTTATTGATCTAGGAAATGCTTCGGTGTGACACTCAAGTGTAACCTGCAAACCATTGTAAGTACCCAACAATTGATTCGACACATAAATACTGGGAGGAACTGTAAAAAATCCATTATCGGTTTATTTTAACCACTCAGTTGTAAACTTACAGTTAACTATTAGCATTATCCTTTTACTAACAGAGGGTGGAATACCATTTGATGCAATGCACAAATAAGGCCCCATATCTTGCCTATTTACCCTATCTATTGAGAGTATCGAACCATCTGTACTGGAAACTGCAAACATTTAACTTGAATGAAATATAAAGAATTTAAATTTAAAGATTTTCGTTATCTACATAGATTAATGTTGATAAATAAACATCTTTATACCAACCTTTTTGTCCTCTTAGTCGAAATTGTTCACCACCTTCCCTTCTCCATATTATATGAGGTTTTGGATATCCTCTGGCTTCACAACGTAAGGTTACATTTGAACCTTCTAATACAACCATATCGGTACTTGTTGGATAATCAAGAATATCAGGAGGTACTAAAAATGTAATGAATAATTTGCTATTTTATGACAAGCAGTATTTATCTTTATCATTTTTTTATTACACATGCACAACAAGGGGGATGGGGCACTGTTGAGGTTATATGTCCCCTCATCAAACGCTTAATCTAAGACCAAAGGAACATCTTAGTTGCTAAGTGGACTCTCGTTCCTTTAGCCCAATTTTGATCATCAATTATAAAGTATTTTATTCTTTACAAAAATCTGGGAAAAACTTTCTGAACAGATAAGCGCTAAAATAATTAAAAAGGAAAATGTCATAGAGATTTTTGCATTGAAATTCCTATTGATCCATAAATCAATTCTACACCCTGTACGTACAGTCAGCGACAAATGTTTTCACCAGGGTCATACCACTGAACACGCTTTTCTGAGAAATATAAGAGGTACCATAACGTCGTTCTTATTGTTTTATATAGGTATGTTGGTAACACTGTTAACAAGATGAAATGAAATATAGAAATATGTTATATTTCTCAGTAAAGCGGGTTACAGTGGTACAAGACTGGTGAAAACATTTGTCGCTGACTGTACAATAATTTTTAAAAAGCTAATACACAGTTATAGTATAAAATCATTGAATGCAATTTGTAGAACATACCAACAACATCCAGATAACCCACTTGGCTTTTCATTGGATCGGTGTTTATTTGGCACATGTACCAACCCCGATCATGTTCGTGTACATCACGTATGTGTAAGTACCAAGTCCTGTTCTCGCTGTGAGTTACTGCAAAGCGATTGCTCTTGGTGATTAAGTGATTATGGATCGTCAATATTGTTTGTGTATCAACTCGTAACCATGCCACCTAAACAAATTAGATTTAAACTGTTTAGTTTATAGTAGGTTAATCAAGATCAGTCAATAGCACAGAGTTTGGTGTATTCGGTAGTGTTTAAATGCTTAACGTTAAGTAGAGTGATCGGATTGAGGGTGGCGTTAAGTTGAAGGAGTGACACGACACGTAAATATATATGCAACCTTTAGAAAGGTTAAATTTTACATAATTACACCTACCATGCAGATCCTATAAGGGGGGCTTTATAGGGTGACTGCAAACCCTAACGTGTATTAAATAAATATTAATACAAATTAGGCAATTCAACTGAATCTTCGTTACGCTAAATAAAAGCAGTGTGATCTTTAGTGTCTCTGATTCATAATGTCATTTATTTTTATGTTCTTTATTATTGTCTGATAGGAGTGGTTATAGCTATCGGAGTTCAGTGAATATCAACATTTAATGATCTGTATTCAAGTGAGATTGCGAGGGAGAATGGATGGTTAGGGGTGAGCATTGCAATACGTGTATGACATTTGGGGTGCTGATGAAATTTTTGACATTTTAAAATATGAATGTATATGATAGGATTATAAATCGCTACTATTATTAAATATCACTTGGCGTAAATCAAAATAATATTAAATTCACCGATCTTAGTAGTGATATACGAGTTAGATTCAATTGAATTACATTTCTCAATTGCAGCCTTTTTAAATTATAAATAAGATTTGATTTACTTAGAATTTGATGTAAAAGAGAACAGCTTATTCGCCAACAAAATTATTATTGTATGGCTTAAGTTCTATTGAAATATACAGTAAGAGAGACATTACAGAAACATATTACCGCCGTGTCTTCAGTATACGAAAGTAATTACCTCACTCTCAAATTGAGTGATTACTAAATGAAAACTCTACGGAGAATCGACTTCGTATTAAACTTCTGACGCACACTGAGACTATAGGTTATAAAATTCTTCACAGGCTTGTTTGAACACAGATGAATGCTTTTTAAAAACTTTAGATGTTTGAACACAGAGTGTGTCTCACAAAATTCTATTACCCCTTATATTTAATAGGTACCAAATTAATTTCTGATATAAATTGCAATTGGAAAAAGTTCTTAAATATTAAATAAACAAAATTATAATGAAACACGATACATATTATTTTTAAAGTTCCCCAATGTAGGTAGATATCAATCGATGCATCAACTTACACTGCCAGATACTCAATAAAGGTAGTAGTTTTTGTAGAATGGTTATATCTCACATTTTAATATTATTGTCTATTATCGGAATTAGCCCTACATACTATCCGTTAGTTAGTAACACATACACATTCCATGAAACTAAATTACGCTCAAAATGGTATGAAAGCAGTTCTGGCAAACTCATAAAATAATAAAACGTTATGAATAAAAGAAAATCGATTCCTACACGCGAAATACAAACAACCCTCCTTCGAAATATTCCAAATTTCAATGAATAACGCTCCTGTACTCATAGAGATAAATCTGACTCGTAGAATCAATATAAGGTGTGAAAATTAGGTCTAAAACTTTTAACAAATCCACGAGTGCGTTTAGTTGAAACTGTGGAACTTTCTGACTTTAACTTTCCTAAGATAGAATGTATTTTGATAAAATAGGTGTTTTCTTTGTATCTATCAACTTTTAATTAATAATTATGTTCAGCAATAGAAATACTCCTTAATCCCAGTCAAAAATAAATGCGTCATGGTATTTAACAAAACTGGAATCAGTTCAGAAGTTTAGCTTACCGTTAGCTTAATTTTGAACAGTGAAAAATGGTCAACCGCATTTATTCATTCTAGTAGATTATCTGAAACGATTTAATACTTTATCACTAGCACGGAACAAATAGTTGTGGTAAGTAATCTTTAATAAATTAATAAACTGGACTATTCCCGTGAGCTTAAAGGAGAACAACTCAAATAGTTAATAAGAAATTCACTGTTTTTTAATAAGATAAATAAACTGTCTGACAACAAATAATTGCGACTTGCTTCATACGAGTCTGGAGTCAAATAGATATCCTTGTAACAGGCAGGTATTCATTATCAGACAAGTATGAACAAGTAGACCCCACATCAAAGCCGTTTGGCTTTACAGAATTAATGATTAATCTCAGTTATACATAAACGATTATAGGCATGTAATTAGCGAGTTGTTTATCGCAACTGACCCTAATTGCGAACTCCGGTAATCTCGTTTCGATGTTTGTTGCATAACGTGCACCGACTTTCATTAACAACTCAGAATCCATTGTAGTGAATAAGCCTCGTTTCATGCTTCCTTCTCAAATACAGAATACCGTAAATCATGTCAGAATTTTTATTAACAGCTTTTTCGACTATACATATTTAATTTCAGTGATAAATTATTTAAAAAAATATAACGAATACTAATAGATTATTTGAAATAGCGCGGTAAGTATATGTTGACTGATCGTCAAATACAGATGTGGAGCTGTTATTGTTGGAAATTATTTAAAGCTTAACAATGACTTTGGAAGTTTGACTAATGTGGTTTATTAAAATACGAGATCCTTCTCAACTACATAATTCATAAGAACGCAAAGAATGTCAAGAGTGGTAGGATAGGCCTAGTTGATTTTCATTTTCCTTTAAAAAATAGCAGTGATCTAATTTGTTGAAAATGTTTGTTGAAATTTAGCATGATTCATTCGATTTGAGTTTCCTAAAATTGTTAACCACGTATAGTGTTAATTATTTTGGGGTCCATTACATATTAGCTAACAGTTAAATCTCCATAATTGAAATTTGGAGAAGCAAACAATAGCTCCTACAGTTTAATATTGTTGTTTCAAGCAATATAATATGTAGAACAGCGGTCGTAGAAACTTTGAGGGTGTAATATTGTAATCTATGAATGAATGAAAATCCTATAAGAAATATGTATCTTATTATCCTGTCTAACATACAATAACTGAATACGATCAGTAGCTACATTCTAAATTTTTCAAGAATAATTAAAAGATCAAGAATCCAGTAATGCTGAGAATGTTAAAAAATTGTAGGTGTTGTAATTAAAGATTGTAAAGTACTACTTACATACATTGTGAGCATTTAATCAAAACAGTGAGCACTAATAGAAAGCTGCTGCTTGTCAAATTATCATAGAAGTCTCTAGCCTACTTATACAGGGTGTCCCGTGACTCGATGGCCATATAGCTTAAGAGCGTATTCCTTGGACAATTTAAAGTCGAAAGTGCCTTATACACTTTTGTCCAAAACTCAATAGTTACGGAGTTATGAGCAATTTTTTTAACAGAGTAGCTTTAGGAAAATTACCTTCTTCTGTCAAATGCACATTGCTGAACACGTTCTTATTAGGTATTCATCGATCAGGAAACCTCCTCTGATATTCCCGCACTTTCCACTATACATAAATAAAGTTATATACCGTGTGTCCCTGGGAAGACGGAACATAGGGATCTTATAATGCTATTTTTTTAAAATGATTCCCGAGTGCTTTGAAGCATTTGCCTTGAAACAATTACACGAATGTCACCGATCGTTAACGATTTCCGTGCCGACCATGTATGATCGTCTCCAGATCAACATTTTTGTTTATGTTTTAAATGTCAATTTACTAAAACCAAAGACAATTAAAGGTTATATTCATGTTAATTTTTTTAAAATGGGCTCCTACCTTAACTTAAGTACAGTTTAGAGCTGACAACCAGTAATGCCAGTTAAATTACATGTGAAATGTGAAAATTTACTTTAATAGGATGATCTTGATGTATGAACCGAAGAATTTGATGCGACAATCAGCTTTATGATGAAACAGACTGTATTAAAATGAAATCAAAGAAAAGGCGAATAATAATAACAGTTAGTGTGTACGAATATGAAATCTTTATTTCTACGGCAATTTAATGTGATCAAATAATTATTACATTAAAAGTATTTGATTTGTAAGGAGCCAGATTCTTATTTGTAGTCGCAGTTAGTCGTCGCAAGAATGTAACTAAAAGAATGTATACTTAATGATGTAAAAAATAATAATTTTATTAATGTTAACACAATAATAATACAATAATAGGGGTGGAGGAATAATTCTTGCATACCACAAAGGAAAGTTTTCTAACACAGGTCCACAGCATTATTTTATGTACCTACTAGTATAATTTTCGTAATCGAATCGTTTGTTAGTATAACGCACGCGCGTATTACATCTGAATTAGCAAGCGCGTTAAACAGCTGACATAACGACGTCGACGCTTCTACCAAATAGAAATTCAAAGCACTCGAGGATCATTTTAAAAAATTACCATTGTAAGATCCCTATGTTCCGTCTTCCCAGGGACACACGGTATATAATAAATAATATTCTTGATTTGAAAACTTAGCCATACCAAATTAATTTTAAATAACATCGTCAAAGAATAAACAATGTTACCATAACAATATGACAAAACAATTACATGGCCTACCAGATTTATTTACTATTAAATTTAATATTGCCCATAACTACAATATGATAAAACAATTACATGGCCTACCTACCAGATTGATTTATTCTTTCATATTGCTTACCAACTCCTTAACTATTGAGTTTTGGACAAAAGTGTATAAGGCATCACTTTCAACTTAAAATTGTCCAAGGAATACGCTCTTAAGCTATGGCCATCGAGTCACGGGACACCCTGTATAGTTTTATTAGGTTTTATTCGTTATCCTACAGTTTTTGCCTAAACATAAATTGCCGCAGAGTTTTATCCTACTCTTTAAATTTAATTGCAGAATATAATTATTCGTTTGAAAAAATAGTACAATCTATTACCATTGCTATCTATTACTTTTGTTGATTCTCCACTGTTGGATAACGTATGACAAACCATGCAAGTTTATATTGTAGACTAGATGACATTCCAACTATACGTCATTCTAAATTATATAAACGTCTTAAAGTGTCATGCAGTTAGTCAGTTGAACCCTGCAGGAGTATATGTGGAATTAACCATCTGTCATCTGTTGGAAAATTCTTGGTGGTTTCTAAAGATCTGTTTCCCATCAACAGCTTTCCTAAGTTAGATGAAGTCTTCTTATTCGAAACTTTTTAAGCTAAATCCCAACATAGAACGTATGCAATGATATATTCTTCCATCGCAAAAGTGTGTGGGTACACCTAATTTTGAATGTTTGTTTTTTCATTCCCTGTCTTTCTATTCAATAAATCAATACCAGACGGAGGCATATGCTAATTATTTGCAGTTGTTTCGATTAGTAATTTTTCTATTGTATCCAAGGATCCAACTTTCTTCGAGTCATCTGACTATTTAATCTGTAGTTGACTTGTTTCTCTGTTTGTTGTTCTGCCATCTACAGTGTCAATTAGTTTGCACCTCATTATTGTAATATCTTAATTTCTAATTCGGTCAACTAGTCATAACTTCATAAGTTCCACATTTGTTTCTCAAACATGGTATTTGGAGAGGTAGCGAATGAATTGTGTATATCGATATACATTACGGTCTACTCGACATTTTACACTCTCCTTTAAACGGTTCACACCAACATTTTATGATAGGTGATAGGTACCTATAATGAAGACCAAACATAGTGGTAGTTGGTGTTCGGTAGATTAGACATTTGCTTGTTTTGTTTAAGTGAGTTTCAACACGGGTAAGGGATAATAAAAATGTGTTCCTAACTTCATAATTATTAAAATATCGATAAACAATACATTAGTCACTGCAAGACTGCTACTATCATCATTAAACAAATTCGACAGCCGAACATGATTGTAAATTATTTGAATTATCTACCCTCAAAGTTTTCTACACAAAAAATGATTCTGGTAGGATTTTACAAATATGATAACGGAATAAAATTAAGTTAAAAACAACAATGCCGTTTCTGTGTGTAATAAATTATGCCGATAAATTTAATTAAATTACTGTATACACTGGTATTAAGTACGTAAAATATTAAACTTCCTACTTATATTTTATTTACAGGTTTTCAAAACAGGTTTACAAAACGTATTTATGTTTCGATTCTTTTATTTACAAGGAGCTATATTATTAATGTACAGATAATTATGTAAGTTAACTTAGATCGCGTGACGCACATTCCCAACTGATACCAGCGCGTAAATTTTCATTCAATGTCTGTTTTGTCAATCACAGGCTGCTGAAAACTTTCACGGAGAATTGATTACGCAACGCCCACTGTTTCGTCAGATGGATTCATACTAATAATGCAATTCAGTTTAGCATACAGAGTCTGCTAAGAAGAGTCAGCTGGATATCTCCGTTATCTAAAGTATAAAAATTATTCGCTTGGGTAAGTTGTAAGCAACTCTCTCTATGTATAGGCACAGTCAAACATTTTTTAAGTTTTACCGATAAGGTATATTAATTTTTTTAGTTACCTCGATAAAATTATTATTATTATTTACTTTACTTATTACTCTACTTTATTTTCTTTAATACTGTATTTTTTAAGACAAGTGATAGGTATCTGAAGCCGTTACACTTGTAAAAATTAAAAAAATAATTATGTTATGATTGATTACCCTAGTTCACATATGTTTACAGCGTTAACTAAAAGTTAAAATAAAACAAAATCAAAAATGGAAATTTATTTAAAATCAAAGACCTAGATATGGTTGAAGTTCATAATCGTCCATCATCTTGACAGCGGATTATAATTTCTATAAAATTTGTGTTGCAGTCTTAAGCAATTCATTAAAGTGAAATTAAAGCAAATAAGCATTTTACTGTATTAAAAAAAATTAAAAAATTGAATACAATACCTGGACCTCGACCTGGACAAATAAAAATTAAATTGTTTGAGGTATTCTACAAATTTTTTTGTAACCATATCTTGAAGTATTACGGTAAGACTGCACTCATGTGAACTAGGGTACTAAGAATGTAACTTTTTTAAAATTTTATTAAATAACGGCCTCAGTAATCATTTTTTTTAAATAGAGGCATATAGAGAAAAATGTGGCAAACGATAATCATCAATAAAAGTAGGTATTGATTTTTAAAACTGCAATTTTATTGAGATAACTAAAAAATTAATTACATATCGCAGAAAAGCTTAAAAAGGATTTGACAGTGCCTATTACATAGAGAGAGTTGGCTCTTATAGTCTACCCAAGCAGACTACTTCTGAATAATTAAGGCATTATACTTATAAGATAAAATGAGTACCACACTGCATTTAGTGTTACAGTATTTCTAACATAGTAAATATGTACAACCACAAAAGTCTAATTGCTGATATTGATGAAACCAATGTAACAAGCAACAGTTTAGAAATTAGAAATGGAAGAAAGTCGATTCGAACAGCCCCTGCAGAATTCGATTTAAGAAAGCCAATAGTACGGAAACGATTACAAAAGAAGTGTAACATACCTAGAATAGGATTTACTAGATGGCGTAAAGGAGAAACACTAGCAAACAACACTAGCAAACAAAATATACGTATGCCAATAATTTTTTTAATTAAGTAATAGAATAATAACAAACTAACAAACAAGATAATTAGGTACTTTCATTAGGTACTATTTTTAATTATTGGTTAAAAGTATTACTATTTGATTTGAGTTAAACACGCTGAAAATTCCAAAGGTGAAATACTTTTAAATTGCTTCGGCATGATGACAGCCTTTTTAAATTTGTAATGTCTTCTTTTAGCCCAATAATTTCGTTTTCTTTTTTATTGGCAATTAAACTTTGTTCTTCTAACTTGGTGATTAGTTTCTGTTTATCAATAAGTTAAAGGAGATTTTAATCCAAATTATTTTGAACTATCAATTGTAGGCACAGCAAGTTGTCGTAATGTATTGCAAACTAAAAGGAAATTTTTAAGAAATTCCCATACCTAAAATAAAAAGATAAAATTTTGCATTACTTTTATGTGAAAATATTAGTAGTAGTAGTAGATCAAAAGGTAGTAGTACTAGTACGTACTTTATAAATTTTGCTCTTCCAATTGACTTTCTAATTATAGCATTTTACATGATTTTCTTCCATCTTTCTATAGTTGTGTTCTAAATTGAAAGTCGCTTGAACGAAAAACATTTTATGAGAATTGAGAATATGAAACGATCTTTAACAAGGGTAATAATTCAAGTAGCTACATCAGTGGAAATACGATCATTCGACAATAGTTACTTTGTAGATAATAGAGCAACATACACATAGTGCTGTTCGATTATGAGGAATTTGAGATTCTGTGCTGTGTTATATTTAAATCGTAAAAGTATGAATAGGTACCTACTGCTTTAAGTAAATAGGAAATGTACTATATGAGTTAGAGTACGAGGAAAAGCTCTACAAATTGGTGTCCGCAATTTTTAAAAATTGTAGATGATTGTAAAGATAATGTAAACGACATACCTAACATTTAGTATTAAAAAAGGGGCTACTCTTAAATTACACGTGAATATGGGTGGTGCCGACTGGTAATATTATATGTTACCTGTCTAAAACGAAAGATAAACATCCACGGACCGTCATTCAGCGCTAAAAGATTCTCTCGACATTACAGCAACGGTGCCTATGCACGCTTATTGGACGTTCATATTTGTAGTTGTCGGTACTACAAATGAAACGTTTAAATTTAGGAATCCCACAAATCCCTACAATACTCCATGAAACTGCCTTTACTCCAGAAAAAAAACACACAATTTGTTGATTCATTATATTATCGTAATCAAAATAATTCTTATAAGAAGTTATTCTTCTTTTATTTACAACTGTTCAAATTAATTAACCAATATACGACAAATTCTAAACTTGTAATTGGAGAACTTCACAGCAATATACAAAATACCAAATTCACAAATACACCTGAAAATCGTAAAACATTCGAATTTGCGTTCCAATAAATTCAATAATTTATGGTGCGTAAATATCAAGTTGAAAATTTAATATAACCTGATTTTGTCATCGTTATGTTCATCACTTGGTTTCTAAAAAAATAAAAAAATTGTTTGTTAAATCCAAACAACAGTTTCAATTAATTATAGCAACATACGAAAAAGATTTTGCTGTTTGTATAGCTCACAAAAAAAGATAATATATAGGATGCTTCACAATCTGCCTTCCTTCATACTTAATAGTACCTACCTACATACAATATACGAGGTCTGATCCAAATGTTTCTGGGGTTTTTATTTTTTTTTTTAAATATTTATTTACTCGTCAGTATTGACACAACCCCCTTCAAAGTGATCGCCATCGAATATATCACACTTATGTCAGCGTCTTTCCTAATTATTCTGAAATCCACTTTTTGGTATAGCCTTCAGTTCGTTGAGCGATTTTGTCTTTATCTAATACTCTATGGTGGCAAAACGTTGCTCTCTCCTCGACGTTCTCTTCATCTTTGGGTACTGGAACATGTCGCTGGGGCCAATGGCCTGCGAATAGGATAAACGATTCCATTCAACTATTGTTTAAATTTCTTTGCGATGATATATTTTTTTGTTAAATAATTTCAATTATTTCGGAACAAATTTGGCTGCTATTCTTTCCATATCCAAAATGCCAGTAAAAACCATGGCATAATATTTAGTACCCCATGATTAAAAACTGTACGAGTCTACGAGATACCAACTTCTTTAGCTACCTCCCTAGTAGTGATTTGGCGATTATTATTTTATTATTTTCACTTTTTCAGCAGGAGTTTATGTGCCAGGCCGTGCAACTCTCTCGCCATTTCATCATCTTCACGTTCCTTTTCTAATAGTTTCTACCACCCATTAACACTTGGTGTATTCATATAGCAGAGCCGCCAACACCTTATCCAAAATTTATTGCACGTTATTGGTTGTTTTCAAAATTGAAAAATCTCCGAACACATTAAAATCCATCGTACTCATTTATTCTCCAAAAATAGATTAGGTATTTAACAAAGCACACTTGCAATGGACATTATTTGTACCAACATCAGAAAAAAGAATGGGTTCAATCTCGGATGCGTATAGAGCGTGTAATTCAAAAATTCCGGGAACTTTTTGTTCACACCTGGGTATACTTGAATGTAAGATGTAGACTGTAGAGTTACAAAGTTACAGAAATATTCAGATACCCTTACATACATGCAAGTGTTTAGATATTATACTCCTGCATGCGTCTCGAAAGTTATGTGAAATATTCTGAGCAATTAATTACATAATTAGATAATTACCATGTACATCTTGGTGTTACATACATAAAAATAAAATGTAGTACAAACCTTATAGGCACCCAAGTCCTCGACAATGCAAGTAAAAACAGCTTCCCTTCCAACAGGAACGGTAACATTTTTGATAGGTTCACTGAATTTAGGATTTTCTGAAATAAGAGGTGTCACTGATTAAATTCTGAATTTAAATTACTCGCTTATGTTTTTCTATTACAATTTGCTGAAACTTCATTTTCTTTAATAATGGAGTAAATTTCGTAGCTAAATTAACTTTGAATATAAATATGAATATCTGCGAGCATTAGAGAACGCTATTATTTAAAGCAGTATCTGCTTGAGCAGTTCATTCGGATTAGCTCTCGATTGCGAGAATGGGAACTCGAGCTGACTGCGACACCCCGTCCTAATCAGCTTAACGAATTTATTGTTTCCCACGAAATAATTTACCTATATTTGCGAGAAAAGGGGGACTTTTATTCAGTTTTAAAGCAAATCTTTTTAATAAATAATTCAGTTTAACTTAGGGCAAAAATAATGGAATCGGATTTTTGCCGTCCGTTAAGCGTTTATATAAGTACCTACCTATAGCAAATAGCTTACTTCAAAATGATTCCCCGTCTTATACGGAAAAGGTAACAAAATTATTTTTTTGTATAAACTTATTCAAGGGGAAACAAAGCGACTAACGGTGCTTTCATATCGATCGTTACGTGAACAAACATTAATAATGGTAAACATGTCATAGATGTAATCTGATTTGATCGGGTGGTCGGCCTGCCATTCTGTTAGTTTGTTAAGCTTACCAGGCCTCTCCACCCACACTGTCAGGATGGTTGGCAATAGCTTTCAGTAGTTTTGTTGTTACTTAACACCACGATGTGGAACCAGTTTGCACAAGACGTACAGATTACCGGTATCGATCAGTCGCTGTACAAATATTTTTTCTGGAGAAATTAATAAAACTGCCAGAATATTACCGAGGAAAAGCATTGAATTATTATTGTAAACATAATACACCTGAAATCTAGAATTCATTAAACATTTTATGAACGCATAAATAACGATATTTGTATATTCATGGACGAATTAAATGTAACTGAAACAGAAAAATACCCGCCCCTCATGGAACTCGAACCAACCCAAACCATTGGGGAATCATGTTTCATGGTAAGTTTAATTGTTTAATAATTGCATTAAGCGCCGATTTTACAACACTAGTATAATACCGTGAATAGGTTATAACGGTGACAGTTGCCATGGTTACAAGAATTCTAAGCATGGGAATTGTCGGGGCTATAACTTATTTCTGGTATGTACTAGTATTGTAAAATCGGCCCTAAGTACTAGGTATAGGGGTTTGTCATGTGACGTCAGCTTGTTAGCGAGGTAGTTACCTCGCTGGGTAATCAACTACGCCCTTATGAGTTACCAAGGAAGCGGTCATGAGACGTCAGCAGCTGGCAACGTGGCTACCTCGGTAAGTATACCACTACACGCGTATGTGTTGTCGCAAATACAATACATTTTACGGTTACCGCTTCCAACAATCGAAAAACGCAGACATATCATCACCGGTCCGTGGTTACCATAGATATTGCGTTTAACTACCGAGGTAGACCACATAATCACCGGTCCCTATGACAACCCATGAGCGTGTAGTTGTTTACCCAACCTGCCACGTACCCACCGGGATATACCACGTGATGATTAAACCCTATTGTGTAATAAAATCGACGTAGGTATACAAGGATACAAGGTTACTTCCAATATAGCTGGGAAATACTCGTGTTTTTAAAAGGGTTAGAATGTTTAACAAGCAATGACATCGAAACTAATGTAGCGTAGGTACTACGTACTACATTCTTGAAATATATAGCACAGTGCTGTCAATCATCTATCGCTTATTTAACCTCATTCCATTGTGCACAGTACAACTTTTGATAAAAAATACTGTGATATTTAAACTATATGTTGAACTTTAGATACAGCGATATGCTATGCATGCTGTTGTTGCTGTTGTTGATTTTAGAGCAAGGAAGTTTCTGTATAGTACTTATACGGTTTTATAAAATTTCTCTGCACATAGACTAACCACCCAGTCGTAGTAATTACAACTTTGGGAGGTATTTACGTCCTACTAAAAAGTGATACTGACAGATAGATTATGGTATTGTATCTTAATCGAAACTAGTACAATTATTATAATACAGAGTGTTATGTAATGTAACAGCAATCTCTTAATGGGTGATTTTGGGGTATAAAGGAACTTATATGACTACTTTTTTGTTAAACGTTTCCTTTGAAAAAGTAGAAGACTTTAAAGTTTACTACTCAGTGAGTGTCCATTAATTTAATTTAAAATTATGTATTAAGTTGTATGTTTTTTTAAATATTAAATTTAAAAAAGAGAAAATAAGTGACATCTCAAACAGTGTCTTACAACTGTAACTTAACTAATGTCCATATATACATATAATATAATTACATTATACACCATCCAAGAGTAATGCAGGTACGCATTTGATATCTTATGAAGTTCACGAAACTTATTTGGTACCCCATAGTCTTTGAATTTTATTTTGGATTTAAATAAATAGTAAGTTTGTTTATGTTTCACATCCTTTTTCCAAATTTTCCTGATGCCACAATTGACCTTAGCAGGGGTGGGGTCTTGGTCGTAGCCGTAGAGGATTTTTTGGATTGGCAACATTCCATTTTAGTGGTATTAGATTGTCGGCTATGATTATGTTTTGTAGCTATGATCACGTGTCTTTGCCACTTATGATGTTTGGTTGTTTTTGGAAAACATTATATAGGGTGTGTAAAAATGGTCGTGCAAGCTTCAGGTAAAGTTATTCCTTGGACAAAAATAAGGCAAAAAGCTTATTTGAAAAAAGTTCTTAGGCGCATGGCTACCCCTCACCATAACAAATTAAGAAATGTAAATTTAGCCAACCTTGTATTTTAAAACTACAAATATCAACCAGTCCATGGACCTTGTTTTATTAATCTACTAGACTATATTTTAGTTTACAACAAGGTGGGCTATCATTATTAATTTGCAATATTGCCAAGCGTATTTTTTACGCATTTACAAAAATTATATGATTGGAAATAATGAAAATGATTAATATCCTATTACTTTTAAACTATCAATAGCAATAAATTCTAGTTATTATCACTAAAAGTACGCATCAAGTAACTTGATTTTGCAAAATAGCTTTCTTTTAGTGTTACCAATTTCTAACTTTGAAGGCCCCCGCGTAGCTTGAGGAACCCTTTGCGAGCTTTTTTGCAATAAGCTTTTTGCTTTATTTTTGTCCAACGAATAACTTTACCTGAAACTTGCACGGCCATTTTTACACACCCTGTATAGATTACAAAAAAAACATCATAAGTGACAAAACATAATAATAGCAGACAATCTAAAATACTTAAATGCAATGTTACTAATCGAAAAAATCGGCTACGACTAGAACGTCTGATAAGTTTAATTAATCTATTAATTAAACCACATTGTAACATTGTTTCGTTGCATGCATACTTTTTTTAAAGACCTCATTAACTTGGTTAACTTGAAACACCTCTAACTCTTCAACGAAGACGTTTAACAAAAAAGTTACTGGTTAATATTATGTCTTACTTTATGCGATAAAATGACCCATAAGTGATAGCCGGTAATGTAGGTACAATACAACAATAACTTTAACCTGCATATTATTATATACTCCCAGCGTAAAGCAAAGAATTAAATTTCCATCCTTTCGGTGTCCAGAAAAATGTGTACCTAATCTATATAGGTACAGTCAGTGACAAATGTTTTCACCAGTATTATACCACTGAAGCCGTTTTTCTGAGAAATATAAGAGGTAACATATCGCCATTTTTATTGTTTAACATAGGTATGTTGGTAACGCTGTTAACAAGATGAAATTAAGTAGAGAAACGTATTATACTTCTCAGTAAAGCGGCTTACAGTGGTATAAGACTGGTGAAAACATTAGTCGCTGACTGTACATTACACATTTTTTTCTATATCAGTGGCTGCGCACTGGTTGGGGAATCAAAAACTTGACAGGATGCCTATGTTTAGAGTGGGTATAGTTAATGGCATTCTATAGAAATAGATCACTGCACAATAAGTAAGCAATTAACCAATATTTCCGTCTTTATTTTGACAATTTTTTTTATATTCTTATTGAGAATGAAAGGCTAGTAGGTCAACTTAGAATAGTATTTGCTGACTGCTACCGAGTATGGTCACTGTAAAGCCAGTTACTTTCGTGGGTAACACACTAATTCGGTAAAAAGTTGATCACTAACGACAATATTTGACGACCAGAATAACTTGAGAGGGAAAATTCGTTATGAACGAGTGGCTAACGAGTCGTTACGGATTACAGAATAGGGGTGTAAACGTCTATTAAATAGACGATTAAAAAGTAAATACATACACAACGATAAAAACAGCTACCTCTAAAAAAATGTATAAATGATCCTAAACAAACTTCATTCATATTTAAGCTCTCACTTTTATAACCATTTTACTACAAACAACCACGTTATTAGGAACGTCTATTACATTTTACAGAAATGGATTTAGACTTAATTGTAGCGACGGAAACAATGCTAGAGAGCCTAAACGTAGCACCAAAGTATCTCCAATTACTACATATTCCCTGTTATTAGCCTCTTTGCATTGCTAATGAACCACTCGGGGAACCAGAATTGCAGCTGAGATTAAAAACTCTCTGTGGTTTAGATTTTGCCTTTAATTTACATGGAACAATGGTGTTCCTTTTGACGTATTCAAACCAAGATTCTGTAAAATCAAAGTACTTTTCAATGAATGCGGGCCTTTGTATAAATTATCTGATTTGTGTACATCTCACTGTTATAAATTTTTCGTCGTTTTAGTAAATTAGTAAAATAGAAATAAATACGTAGAGTTGTGTTTACATATTATTGTAGTTATTGGGGATTTTATTTATATGACACGATTAATTGCGTTTTATAAAAGTTTATATTTTATATTAACAACAATTACTATTAGGAACCTACTTACAAATGTAAATAAATAAAATTGCAATATTATATGTTTGTAGAAATGCTGTTCTGATCAATAGTTACTTTCCTAAAATGTAGAATAAAGAATATAACAACTACCATCGACTATAATGCTATTACTGCTTTGAATTCAATCAAATTCTTTTTTATAATCGGTAAAGCAGATGAAAAAGCTCCCTACATTTTTATGTTAGTTTATGAACAGCTCTTGCTATTTTTGGATGCCAAACAAACGTTAATTGTTATTCATATGTATTGTTTAGTGCATGTTTATATGCCACTCACTGGTACTGTTCGTACTTTTTACAAAACAGGCCAGCAAACATGTACGATAATTTTAGAGTGCGCGGGACACCACTAATTTAGATAATTTTTGCATTTACAATTTTGCTATGGAAGTGTTCCAAGCGGCTAATTAATAGGTAATAAGCTACATTTAATTGGTTTGGAAATTTGTTTTCAATAAACGACACCTTCTTTTCACTTACTAATAGCAAGTCTTTGTTCATATTTTTTTAATTTATGTATTGAACATATTTTTAGTTACTATACTAATAAAAGTTTACAGTCACTTCTAATAAAGAAATATAAGCAGATAGATCAAGGTACAAAATTTGAGGTTTTATTGACCGGCAAGACTTTTAATCCCGTGAACAGAACAACCAAATACACACATTTTCACGGAAACCAAGGCGATACACCTTTCTTTATTATCAAACAAATAGTATCCGTATAGTCGGGGCACGCTAAAGGTGCATCTACGTCATCAATTTTTTAATGGCGTCCATGACGTCAGGAATTACTCTGTTTATATTTATTTATTATTTCTCAAAACATCGTTTGCTTTAATGTGTTTCTCAAACTGTTAGAGTGACGTTTGAGCAATATACACACAATAAAAAAAACAACAATGATCATGTGATTAAATAAAAACTTATAGAACGAAAAAATACTAATTAGTAAACGTTTTTATTTTTTGCAGGAATAATATGAATACAACTAATTAATAAAAATAATAACTGTAAAATAACATTCTATGGGCTTATAAAAAGCATACTTTTAATACGTAATTCGCAAAAAAAATTACAGTTTTATACTGTTTCAAGATTGGTACCACAAAATTACCAGAAAATGCGATTGATGACGTAGATGCACCTTTAGCGTGCCCCGACTATACCCGAAGCTTGTGCGAGGATAATAAATTAATAGTTGCATGCAGTAGTACGTAGACGCCAAAAAATAAAATCGAAGTACCTATGATGTTATTTGATTCTTGAAAGCAGCAAATTTCTCTGAAAACTGGTCTAGAATTTAAGCATGAAGTAATTAAATATAAAAAAAGGGTCTGGTATTTTACTATAAAGCAAGCACCTACGACTTCAGAATTTAAGCTATCGGATCAAATGGGCATTTTTTAAAGTTAATTAAATAAGTTTCAAGTTAACGCAGAAGGACGATACAGAAAAAAAGGAGATGAGTTAGGTACTTGTGTTTTATAAAGTTAATTGCTGCTCTCAAGATTGACAAAATAATTTCACTAAATGAAACGCTTTGGTAGAAAATATTCAAAAATCAAGAATAACAGCTTTTCGAAAATATGCTTTCCATTTCTGCTCTTTCAATACATGATAACAGTATGGTGTAAATATGAAATAACAGCCGAGGTAAGTAAAATGACATAACATAAAGAAAGCAGAGGAAGCACCTAGAAAATTCTTTTATTACGAAAAATCAGAGGAAAGCATTAGGAAAGCTAATAATTTACCAAACCTAGATTTTGCAGGAATCGCACGTCGTCTCCCAATTTCTACTCTCTCTTGCTAAGGGCAAACTGCAGATGCTGACCGCAAAAGTGGCACCAAGCCCGCGGCAATGCGACGTTCTAATTTACGCGATATACCTCAACGCCTTCTGTCTGTGAAGTGGATTTAATTATAATGTATAGTTTTAATAAGATCACAAGCTGTCTGTACATGTTTGGCAGCTGGTAAATCATTACTCCTCGTGTGCCTAGATTTATGTGCTGTTTCAAACTAATTAATTTTGCTAGAACCCTATTTGCTGTACTCTGATCTTGGGTTTATTTTATATTATTAAATTTAATTATATCATGTAAACAAGAGTAGGTCAGTCATTATGTACTGGATCATGAAACTATAAATATTGCATATAAGAATATCAAACCCTGTAACACCTTATTTAACCAATTAAGGTATTATTATTACCTCGATTAGTTTTAATACAATACTGGTCGAACCGGAACTTGTTGATATACTAATTATTGATAATTCGATTTACAAATGAATCTGAATCTAAACTATGTACCTATTCTGCCTGAACGTGCATCCGTTACGGTTACCTATATTATGCAGTTTGTCTTAAAGGAATCATGAAACCATTTCTTTGTAGACAAAGGTTGAAATACCACCCTTATATATGGTACATACAAAATTTCTATAGCTGCAGACGTCGGAGTTGGAACAATGTGCCGTTCTAACAAAAAGGGGCCTAATTAGCCCGTTTGCATGGATCAGTCTGTGCTTTATAATAATTGATCATACCGGGGCTATGTTGAAAATATTATTTATTACAATAGAGAATTAAAGAAAATAAGAGTAAGTATAAACCATTTTAAATAAAAGTGCCAAAGAGTAGTAGTAGTAGATGGTTTTTATAAAATTTTTAGAGCGTGAAACTAAATATAAGTTAGTATAATTTGTCTATCTGTTCAAGTTTTAAACAGTCATATTATTATGAAAAAGGGAGGCAGGCATTAACTTTTTAAAAACACGCTGTATTGTGAGAAGCGTCGAAGCGAAGTAAATGTGTTACAGTACAATTTTTCACAAAAAGTTTTTCGAACTTGTAACGTGAATATAAAATCCTTAGAGACTGTGGTTTGAAAATAAAAGGACCCTGTTTTTACAATTTGTAAGAATATTAATAAAATAGTATGGGACGAAAATATTAATCAACCCAGATACTCTTTAGACACACTAGGGACAGCGATTCTTACCTGCGACGAGTCTTAAAGATGAACTTTTTCACATTTTCTAAATACGTATGATTATATTAAACGAGCACAATAGTATTTTCGCTAACCTACATCACAGAACGAAGGAAAAGGGTTGCATTAATGCGTAATTCTGTATTGATCGGGAAAATATTTTTGTAATATTATTATTATTCCGTTGATTCTGTTTTCAGAAATTATATACTTTATTCGAGACGATCACGATCGGAGAACCGTTAGTGTGATGGAAATGTTACTTTGTATAAAATGGTTACTCCATATTTGGTTTTTTCAAAAACATGCTGTATAATACATGCGACAGTTTTTCCTTTTAATGTTAGTCTGGGTTTCATTAGTGATGGCTGAAACAATGCATTTCGTTTTCTTTAGAATCTAATAACGTAGCTGTTGTAAATTAGGTATGTGTGGGCTAATCACTACAAATGTAAATTAACTTAGGCCTAGTTTATCTGCTTTCTAGTTGCCCCGGAAGTAAATCAACTGAACGAACCTTTCTAGACCACTGAATTCAAATTTGTTTGCTATTAATTGTACCACGTGGTCTCTCGTTATGTTACAATAAAATTTTGAAATCAAAGCCTTACACAGACGTATTATAATAGTATAAAATATCTAAGTAACTACTACACACTTTTATTTCACATTCAGCGAAATGTTGTACTTAATTTCATAGTACTACCTACTTTAAAAATATTTTTATACAATATTCAATTTAACATTTTAAGTTAAGGATTAAAAACCTTCGTTTCAATAAAACCAAGCTCTAGAATACAACTGTATACTCAAAGTTCGAATTTAAATTTACAACTTTAGGACGTGGTGCGACTTTAATACATGCGAAAGCGAAGCTGGTAGTTTGTTTTAAATTAGACGGTAGAATAAACTGCGGCTTTTTTTATTAGTCAACGAAATATATCCATAAAAGCTTACACAATGTTACCAATTATACTACAACAATACGCTTCTTAATAGCTACATCAAGATAAGTAATGCATTTGCATCCACTAAATGCCCTTGTGTGTTGCAACACCCTGCAACTGGAGTTTCGTTAAAGTTTTCCAACAAATTAGTAATTATTTTCCATTTTGATACAATTACTACCCGTACTCGATCATATACTGTTTCGCGTGCATCTAAACTTAGTAATCTGCTGCTCTTGAGTCAATTCAAATTCTAGTGGTGGGATCGTATAGTATCCAGAATAATTTTGTACTAACTTAATAATATTAATATGGTACGTAACTGCATGGGACTTCTTCAAAGGTATGATAGTGTTTGAGCAGTCATAACAAAAAGATACTATTTGTATTAACAAGGATCGATTAAGCATTCTAAGATTATTCTATTTTATAGTAGTTTGATTCTGTTACTTAACCTCGCGTTAATAATATTGGTAATATTAAGTACAAATAACGTGAAAATAATTGTTTTATTAATAAACCAGTGGTTTCTGATGCATATAATTATTAAAATATTATATTTAACAGAATGCAAACTCATTCGAAATATACAGAGAATACGGCCCGTATATAAAGGAATTTATTTTACACTTAAACAATAAGGAATCCCTACAAGCAGAAAACGAAATAAGAACAAGGAAAAACTGGTAAAACTTTTAATACAATTAGGAAATTAACGCCATGTTAGTGAAACCAAATACCTACGTTGTAAAAACGAGAAAATTCTTCTTATGTAGCAGCAGGTGTGTAACTTGGTAAAACCTCAAATGAAAACACCAACAAAAGACAGACATTAAAGAACAGCATATCTACCTTGGGAGCATTAAATTAAAATTATATTAACAAGAGAAATGAAAGCATTGTATTATATTTTCTTATAGCTGGAAGGAAGTAATTATAACAAAATGTTTTTCTGCTCTTTTGATGTCTACAGCAAAAGTAACAACATTCCTAATTTACAGTAAAACAATAAGTTGTGAAATAGCAAATAATGATATTTATGTAATAAATTGCATGCGTTATAATTTTGTTAAGGATTTTGTCCGGATACGGAGATTCTGTTGTCTTCTCACGCGCAAAAAAGATGTATAGCAAGATCATCGTCACCCCTTTTATCTTAATCTCTTCAAATGTTTTTGCTTGTGCTTTTTCTCCATTCTCGGATAATACGATATTTATATTAGTCTGGTTATTTCCTGCACTGGCGCCATTTTCTAGTATTATATTATCTACTATACTTTTTTACTACCGAGTCAAGTAGATTTTGTATTCACCACTGACGATTTTTTTAAATTAGAACTAGGATCATTTAATTAAATAATAAAGCGTTTTTTACATTTTGCAACAACAAATAAACATTTTTTGAACTTTATTAAAAGTATTCGAAATCATTTTAAGCGTATGTGACTTTAAGATTAGCTTCCTCCAAGGTTTCTTATATAAAACTTTCTTAATCAATTTAATAACCTATAAAAGTAATATTGTAACCCATAAAAACGATTAATTTCTTTCTCAATTGAGGCTCTATTGAGAAACTCTTCACCATAACTGCTACAGTTGTGTATTCACGGTATTTAGCCAGCTAACCTTACATTTTATGAAGAATTACAACGTCGCGTCGTCTCGTGGCAATTCTTCAACAACCCGACTAACACGATTTTAAAGGTGTTTCAGTTTGTATAATCTGATTTTGTGATCTCCACAAAGCTGCGGTTATTTTATATGTGACATTTTATTCTACGCGTTTAGTAGAAGAGACTTTATTTATATAGAATCATTCAAAATTTAAATAGTCGGAAGATTCCACTAGGGGTGGGCGATATTTAAATTTGGATATCGATATTCGCTATAGAAATTATATCGACATTAAATTTATCGATATATTGCTATTAAAATTGTATCGATATATCGATATATCGTCCATCCCTAGATTCCACAGCGTTTGGATAGACTGTAGGTAACGAGAGATCAATAAAAAAACCAATTAGGGCAGGCTGTGAAATTGAATTATATTAAATTGGTACTGTAGCCACATCCACAGAATGACATTTCTGACATGAAAAATTAAAACTGAACGCTCTTGTCTAAGTTTTTAAATTTTTTATTTGATAATAATATATTAATAATTTGATAATCAAATAAAAAACTTAGACAAGCGAGCGTTCAGTTTTAAATTTTCATGTCAGAAATGTCGTTCTGTGGATGTGGCTACAGTACCAATTTAAAATAATTCAATTTCATAGCCTGCCCTAATTGGTTTTTTTATTGATCTCTCGTTATAAGTTTCAGTTAAAAAAATCACCTTTATTTATACGTCACTAAGCAACAAAATCGTGGTAGTTGCCAATTTTAACGTTTGCTGCTGTGAAAATCGGTATACTGGCAGCAAAAACTTTAGAATTTAAAATAATTAGCTTGTGGCCATTTTGTATGTTTTAAAATAATCAATAACTATAGCATAATTGGTTTCTTTGAATTTATTGACAAAATATAGAATTATTCGTTTGTGTTCAAGATATCAAAAAATTTATGTTTGTATTAATTAACTTTAAATGATTCTAACTTTATAAATTCTCACTTTACTTTATCAAATATTTTGTGTAATAATTTTTACACTACCAAAAAGCACAGCGAGTGCGCGAATTTAGAATAATCCTAATGGCACCCTCTTTTTTGGAGCTACATATCGAATGATCCAAAATTAGATGCACCAAAGGAGGTCTAGGAAGACAAAGATGGACATAGGTACACTGCATGTTCAGCATTAATTCAGGAAGTACATAATATATAGAACTGTCATTTTATGACATGTCCATTTGATAAGTATCAAATCACTTTCACAGCGATTTGAGCAATAAGTTTATCTGGCTTATAAGTTATAGGGAGAATCGTGCTAGCGTTAAATGGTGTTTTTAACGATTGTAGCTGGTCTATGCTAATATAGTAGATTATTGACGCTTTTGCAACTATTACTCCTACAATGTTAAATAGAACAGGGCGACATTTTTTCGAACAGAGCTGAAAATTTTTTCCCATACGAAAGGGTTTGATTTGATTATTTTAATATAGTTTTTGCTATGTTAACATTTCATAAAATTGACTTAAAACTAATAACAATGTAAATAATTATCTTTTAGGTGTGTATTGCAAGAAAAACTATAACCTAAACTAGTTACATTTTCAATGAACTTTCTAAATTTACAACAGTGAAAAATTAGAAATTACCTAAATATATCTCGTTTAGTGTTAATGGTCGATTACTCAAAATTAAAAAAAAAATTAATTTAAAAAAATGAATTGTTGCAGACCAAGCTAGATTTGCTCGTGATGCAGATTGTAACAGAAGTAATAAGCATGAGCTGATTCAGGAGAATCCTCATTATAAGCATGAATGAAGTCACCGGTCGGTCATAACTGGAAACTTTTTAATGAGGAAATATCTTTTCCATTCCTTTTACTTCTTGTTTGGAAGATAGGTATGCATTTGGTAATTAGGAGACACATATCGTATAATATGAATGTAATTCGGGAGTAATGTAAAGTTAACAAAAAACGGCGTAATCTAAATGATTCAAGATACATAATTGAAGAACCTGCAGTATGATTAGCATAATCCTTTGGCGAACTAATTATTTAGGAACTATCAAACGTAACACGCGTGAAAGTATTACTTACTCCAACACAGGATTCGGGAATGTAAAAAGAACTTCACTGCAGTAACTAAAATTAAACATCATACTTTTATACTCGTACAATACGAACTAACATCTCAGATAACGCACGGTACAGTTTTTTTCGAGGTTATATCATAACATCACCATTAGGCCACTTACATCGATTTAAATGATCGGCGAGGCACAACCAAACGCGTTCTTACCCTAATAATTATATTACAATTAATTATTTATTGAAAACTAATTCTTCTAATGACTAAGTCCTTAAATATCGGTTATAGGTACATTAAATAGAAGAGGTCTATTCCTCAAATGTTATCACACTTTACTTCTTATACAAAAGCCTGGCTATATCAACACCGTATTGATGTCTTGTTGAGGTCACAAAAGATAAGGCACTCGCGTTATTCTATGAATGCTTATAGGTTATCATAAAATAGGTGACAAGTGTCAGTAGTAGGACAGTTTGACCTGAATTGTAAGTTGTAACTGATTATTCCTTATTATTTTGAATTGTTTAGAAAATGGCGTCATTATTATGACTAACATCTCAGAAAGGCATCTGACAACGAACATTTTATTCATTGCACTTTTGTAGTATTTCGCAATATTTCAATTTTCTAGCTGCAAAGAGTGTACTATGAACTAACTCAGTAATCTACAATAGAGCACACTTACTTACAGTATGTTATTTAATAGACCCTACATAACAATATCGGTAGACTTTAGAAAATAAACGAGAAATCCGTGTTCCCATGATTATTCATTAGTTCCTCATCAGAGCTTTGTTAAAAAATTCAATGGAAACCCATCCGATATCAAGAGTTGTTAATAAGGTAAATTAGCTTCGGGATATTGGACATCGCTATACTATTTTTAAAGCTAATAAAGCTCGAAAAATCATCACCAGAAAATTTAAAAGCTTCTATTTCCTTCTGCATAAGAATCTTTATAGCACAAACGTATATGACATGGGAATTACAAATGGCACATTGACTATTCATTCTACTGCCACAGATTAAGTGGTCATGTTGGAATCCCTTGACACGGTTCATGTAGCAACGGCATTTGTTTGCTGTTGTACGTGATAAAAAGAAAACAGCTACAATAGAAATATTGCGTTGGCTCACATTACCCCAAGTTGTACTTCCAAACGATCTGCCTCGTTACCCATAGAAATATTGCCAATTTAAAAACAACCTTTTTAACTCCGTTCAGATTTGTCGAGTTTTCATTCCAAACGTATTTATATACCAAGAACCGATGAAAATCGAACTTTACGACTTCCCAAATCCTTGAGCATATAATACATCTGTTAATATTCTGAGGTCGAATTGTCTTAAAAGTATGTTGGCTATATTTACAGTATTTCATAAATTTTTATCCGGGAAAACCTTCCTCTTGAACAAGTTAAAAAAATACGAAACATGTTAAGTTGTTTTCAGTAATAACATTAATCGGGTTTACTTTATAGCTTTCGAAGTGAATTACAAACGAAATTGATTTTCACTTCTTTTTCTATAGTGGCAGTGTTTAAACCCTATAGAATCGGAAATAAATTAAAGTCGTGAAAACCCAAAAGTACTCTCAATGTAATGACAGAATTGAAAGTTATAAGAACTATCTTTAAGTTATTTGTAAGTAATATAGTTATTAATTCATAGTTATAATTGAAAATGTAGAATGTTTAATTTCTATTAATAAATAAACATTTAAAAATATTAAACAGACTTGGGAAAGAGTAACTTATCCATTACCAAACAACTTTGTAAGTATGCATGGTACAAAATAACTGATAAAAGTTTCAAGTTATAAATAGGTATTCTTTTGCGATATTCCTAAACAACAAATAAGAAACAAAGTACCCATAGTTAGTAAAAGAGTAAAAGGTTATATTCTTTTAAAATATTCCGTTAACAATAATTGACACTTAACCTTACCATCGATTAAACTTTTACTGTACATAACAACTACATTTCTGTTAAATAAATAGTTCTAGAAATTATATAGGGAATTAGGATTCGTGTTTATCTATATTTCAATATTATATAAAAAGAAGAGATATATTTTCTTTCATAAAAATTATTAGAATCTTAATAAACACAGAAAATGTATTTAAATTAAATTATCTACGATAATAATTAAAAGTAAAACAATACCTAAAAGACTTGTAGTTGTAGATATTAACAACGTAAACACTGCTGCGACAACTTCGCACATGAAACGCGCCTGCTGAAATTTCATTGCTGAAGTTACCGGTTGCGTGCCGCATGTCGACTGAGCTTTCGTCGCGACGCTAACATTAAAGACAAACACACGCTTGCGCAATAAATTTAATCCATTTTTGCATGCAATGTATATTATTTCCGATTTTTAGATCAAAATCCATCGTCGATACGTGCTGAAACACATCAGAAATAAGTGTGCACGCGTCTCTTATTATAAACTATCCGTGCTGTGTAATAATGACATGCAGTGAATGTTACGTTGTACAATAACTTTATTACTTTGATATTGTAGCTTATCTTTAAGAAATTTTCTCGTAAAACCGGTAAATAACGTGAACTGATAAATAAAGTGTTAATGAGCATTAAAGGTTTATTTCAATGCAATTAAAAAGTATCTGTTAATAAATGTCATTATATACCTCAATAGTATCCAACTCCAGAATACAGTTAACATGTTGAAAGAAGCCCTCGGGTCCGACTGCGCAATCGTTCGTATTTTGTAGTAGGAGTAACATCAGCAAGTTAAAGGTGCACTCAGTGGTGTAGTAGATGCTGCTATGTGTGTACGAGTACAATGTTTTAAAATTCGAACACTGCCGTATTACTACGCCACTGGGCCAACTTTCCGAACGGTCGCTTCGGACTGCGCGAGCTGTACCTACGTATAAAATCTTTAAAAGTAATAAAATGAGTTAATCTGTATAACATTTACGACAGGTGCTAAGTAAATGTCACACACCTAACCTATTGGTTTTAGTAACCCTTTGGATACAAATTCCTAGACAAACATCAATTTAGGAACTATATTCATGATATTTTCGAAATCAAGGTGTGCTTGAGCATGCCGAACGGAGTGTTAGCAATAACAAACCGTTAATCATAAACAATCTAAACTAGTTACAAAACTGTAATTCTACAATAAATTCTCTAAACCAGAACCTAGTGTAACATAGACTTTTACAAGTCTATGGTAAATTCCAATTTAACTTTCAAGCTATAGATGAACACCATTTCATTTTCAAACTATAGTACATCAAAAATATGTGTAGATACATGTGTACATATACATAGGTGGTGGTAGCCACACTCGCAGAATACAGAAATATACGCAACAGATACATAATAAACAGTCTTCTAGGTATTTGCTAGTTTTTATTTCAATTTATTTATTTATTTATTTATTTATTTATTTATTTATTTATTTATTTATTTATTTATTTATTTATTTATTTATTTATTTATTTATTTATTTATTTATTTATTTATTTATTTATTTATTTATTTATTTATTTATTTATTTATTTATTTATTTATTTATTTATTTATTTATTTATTTATTTATTTATTTATTTATTTATTTATTTATTTATTTATTTATTTATTTATTTATTTATTTATTTATTTATTTTATTTTATTTTAATTTATTTATTTATTTATTTATTTATTTATTTATTTATTTATTTATTTATTTATTTATTTATTTATTTATTTATTTATTTATTTATTTATTTATTTATTTATTTATTTATTTATTTATTTATTTATTTATTTATTTATTTATTTATTTATTTATTTATGGAATTGGCACATTATAGTACAAGGCTGGGAAGTATAGTTGTTTATTTGTATCTAGACAAAAAATATAAAATGAATGATGCGATTTAAACTAAAACGCCAACAGATGATGTTTGACAGAATTTAAATTTTTTACGTTGACGTTTTATAAAAAGGAAGTAAAGATTCAAATAAAACAAATGATTTAACAGTAATGAATTACAATGTTGTAGGATGTGTATCCTAGCCCGTGAAGATATTATTAAAATATTCGTTTAGAAATTCTGGATTCGACTCCTTCGTCGCCTCATGCAGAACCTCCTAAACTTATAGTTAAATAAGTAGTCACTTCCCGGACTAATAACGTAAATTATTATTTCGAGCCATTTCCTTCTTAAATTTATGTTATGCAACAAATTCATGAAAATATGAACAACTGTCTTGTAAAGTATAGTTTACAATACATTTTTTTCAATGGCACTGCAACAATGAATTTGGAATATGAACGAAATTAAATGTTAAGAACGATAGAAAAATAGAGGTTACTAAATAAATACTTCAATTAGGAGCTAGTGGATGAAAATATACCTACTTTGGCAATTCGCAATCATTAATTCGATATTTTGTTGGTGAATCATTTTGTTAGTCTTTGGGATATTCTAAAGAGCGTATACGTTGGTTTGTCACTACATTTTCGAGATTCGTCAGGTGTAACACTAAATTCAAACACACAAATTTACCTATTAAGTTGAAAACAACTCAAAACATAAAACCAAGTCAAATATCTGATTTACGTTGTATTAACATAAGACAAGCGTCTTCAGATCGAACAGGAATAAATTCATGGTAAAGGATGCAGATTTCAAAAATTAAATAATTCAAAGATATTTGTTTTACAATTTACAGTTGTTGTAGCGAATTTGCTCCAAACTTTACACACTCACTGTTAGAGGCTGACGAGATACGACCGACGACGACGACGGGATGACGACGACAAAATGTCCTAACCCCTACTTCGAATAACTAATACGGCCAATTTTCAACTCAAATTCCTTTTTGTAATATTTTAAACTATGTAGTAGTAGATTGTTCTTTTCCCTACGTAGTTTTATAACTTCTTGCATGCCTCTATTGGCATTATTATCTATGTAATAGCCTACAGAACGAAAACCCCTACCCCATGTTATATTAGTTCTATTATTTGTTTTCGGAGCTCCAAAATGACTACCGGTTGCTTCCAGGTAAAAAAATCAGAGTTCTCGTTTTTCGATTATAAATCATTACTGCAGGTGCGTAGCTTCCTTATATGTTTCCTATGCAAAATGTGGCAGTGTAACCAACAATGTTTAAAGAAAACGTTGCCAACTTAGGTATGGTGGCATGCAAATTAAGTACAACGCAGCTACAGTTTTTGGGATACGATGGCACCGGGGTCGTGAATGCACAGTGCTGAAGAAGAGAGGGAGCAACTTTCTCTTGCGCGTCTACGCAATTTGCGTGCCATCCTATCCCTGTCAAACTGTATCACTAGCAGTGCCGTACCTAATCCTATCTTTTCAATGTAAGAAATGCAATTTTAGCGCCCTTAGGGATATAAATATTTGTCATACGGTTAGGGGTATTATAGATACCTATAGAAGAGGGAACATTCAGAAATAAATAATTAATCAGATTGATTATAAAGACCTTTAAAAATTGTCTATATGTATCAAAGCACTCTAATTGTCTACAGGGTATCCAAGGCGAGCTGCCCTGTGCGGGGGCATCGCTCGCGCCTATATAGCTATGGCAACTGATCACTGGCCGAATTTTTAATACTTTATGCCAATAATAAGCCCTGTACTGGCTAAACACTCTGTATACCAAGGTAAATGAGCATACCGAAAGGTATTCCTCGTTCTCAATTTCGCACGGTTTTGATGACTTTTGTGTGGTGTGATTCTTATCACCAGTAAGCTTAATCTTCTTCTTACTTCTATTTTATTGTACACTCACAAAAAAATAACTTGTTATTATACGCAACATATTTTTTGTGTTGATCCAACAAATACATATCTATTGTGACAACAATGACTTCGTTGAAGCTATACCAACAAATTATTTGTTGGGATTACACGATTTTCTTCAGAGTGTATTCTCCTAAAATCTCTATAAAGGTCCGCGCCCACTTGTTCGGTTCCGTTCCGTTCGGTTCGGAACCGTCCGATTTGCAAACATCAAAATACATGGAAATGAATGGCAGCCCGCGCATTACGTCGGTTCGGTTTCGTCCCGTTCGGTTCAGTCCAAGTATATTACAGATGTCAAAAAATTTCGAAAGTCAGATCAGTCCATAGGTAAGAACGGGGCGAAAAGGATGGTGCCGTACCGAATCAACGTAATGCCAGTAATTTCCGCGGCATTTGTAAGCTTATGGTGGAGCTTTATTTGATTTTTGCCGATCGGACGGTTCCGAACCGAACGGAACGGAACCGAACAAGTGCGCGCGGACCTTAACTCTTTCGTTTAGCATTTCTTCATAGTTAGTCAGTTATACCTCATTTCCTCTCTTTCTGACGTGTCGATGTAGATCGCTGATTTTTCTTTACCTTTTGCTGCCACATTTCTAAGTACAACTTTAGGAAATGGTCTTAGATCCTCTGGCGAAAATTTGGTGCAATTGTCTGGTCCTTGGTTCTGAAATGGCCATGATGTTTTTCGAAGTAAAGGATAAATGGGAAACAAGTCAGATGGTCTAAATTCGCCTTCGTGTTAATGGGTACCAGACAAGCAGAAGAACTCTTCCTCTTGTATCTTGCATTATAAAATAATTGTAATATCGAAGCTACCGGAAAACTAATAAACGGATAACAGAATTCGCTTTATCGTTCACCGCCAGAGCCACTGCAGCCTACTGTTAGTTTGGGGGAAGGCAACTGAAAAGATAGAGGATATATCTGAAAACGACTAACCTGTAATAGAAAAAGTAATAGAAGAAGGCCATTTATTTATATTCATCTGTTTTTTTAACAAAATACCGGTAAGATTAGATACTTATAGTTATAATTTATTTACAGAACGATATAGGTACATCAAATTTTTTCACTTTCATTGCAAAACCAAAAGAATAATACAAGACTTTTGTGGGTTTTAATGAACAAATTTAAAACTGTTTTACTAATTATTATCAATATAAAAACGTTAAATAAAAAAATTTAAAGTTCGCTAGTGTAAATATTTGTGTACAATACCGCGGTTCATAATGTTATTTTATAATTATTATATGAATCTTCTCGCTCGGCTATAATAAAACTATTGTTTATTCTCAACCTTATTCTATAATTTGCGATTATTAAGAAATATTGAGTTTAAAATAGAAGGGCTCATTATCACTGATGAATAACCCGCCTGTAAATACGCTCCAGTTACGTTTAACAATTAACAATCGGTTCTTTCAGTAATTAATATTATATCTTTTAATATAAATTTATCTCCCATAAAAGCACGTACCCTTATTTTATTTCTGCTGTCTAGTAGGTATACATAAAAAACAAAATGTATACCATAAAATATCCAATTTAGCTTCAACTTTAAAACAGTTAAATTTGTAGGTAACAGCTGTAATTCAGTCAGTCGTACATGCACTACAAAGCTTTTATGTATATGTCTGATCATCTTGTTTTCACAAAAGACGTTAAAGTGCTCTGATTGCAGGTAGTATAGAAGTAAAATAAAACAAAACAAATGTGCCCGCAGCTGTATTCCACAATTTTGACTATAAAGGCTATGTATGATTTTGAGTTTCAAAGGAAAAGATGTCTGTTGAATGATGTAACATTAAATTACGTTTGTATCATCCCTGTAAAAACGGTTCTGCTTTTATACGTTACAAACAGATTTAGTATTTTATATGTATTTTAATCTAAATGTAGGAAGCAGTACAAGACAAATTAATTTAATATAGTTGCGCTTAGCTTTGTGTGTTATCTAGAAAATACATTTGAAATAGCAGGACTATGTTTACAGTATTTAGCAATATTATATCAATTTAATTGCAATTTATTGTTCGGGATAAGTAAAGAATTTTTGTAAATTATATATACAGTGAAGTCCATATTTATTATGTAATATAGGCATATTGCAAGTTAGATGGACCGGGCACTTTATCATTGGAATATAGGCAACCCATTATACACTACTAGCACTCTTGCCCCTGCTTACTGATTTTGATTATTGTTTGTCAAATTACACAATGTTTTTTTTAGTTTTTAATAAAGAGCAATATTTAAAACGAAAGATTTATTGGAAACATGATCTATACAGACAAAAAAAAATATAAATGTGTATAGTATACCACTTCGGATTATCGAATTATCAATAGGTAATGTTAGGGATTATTTTAGTGCAAAATATCTTAACAAAGCAGTCCATAATGTGTCTATAATATCAAGATCATCTAGAAAATTTGACACAACATGAAAAAAAATTGACGTAAAACAGTAACACATGAATTGTATACATTTCTATTTTTTCTTGGCCAGTATAAATGATGTTTTCAATAAAGCTGTAGTTTTCAATCTTATTTTGTATTAAATATTAGAAAAAAAACAAATTTTACAGGTGACAAATAATAATTAAATTAAAGTCAGTAAGCAGGGACAAGAGTGCTTAGCAGTGTATAATGGGTTGCCTATACACAATGGTATAGTGGTCGGTCCATTTAACTTGCAATATGGCTATATTGCATACTAAATGGACTTCACTCTATGTAGCTAGAATACTTAATAGTCTACAAGTAGGTACTGTATTCGAGTAGAACAGTAGAGCAGTAGAACCCAACCCAACCCAAATAACAAATTAAATAACTGCCAGGATTAAAATTTGATTAATGATCAATAGTGATAAAGATACCTGTGAATAATTTTGACACTAACCAAAAATTATATACGCTGAAGCTCATTCTATTTTCTGTTGTTCTTCCCGTTATTAAAAATTATGAAAGGTAAAGTAAACACATGCCTGTTTCACTAGTGGGGCTAACATAGACTAGATAAATACGATATATTATGTCAATTAGATAATAACAAGAACAAATAATGGGAAACGCACATTTTTAACAACTAAAACCAAGTTATTTCCTCTTTAACGCCAAGGACATTAACGTTAAATCAGTTGCAAATTTAACTTACAGTGGTTGAAAAATTATCCAGGTATTTATATTTTGCCCTTAGAGAATTAGTCACCTGAACGGATTTAATCGTCATTCTTCCGTATTAAGTCTAAAATCGTTATATCTTTGTATGAAAAAGAAAATTAGTGGTTAGTATAAAGTGGCTGTGATAAATCCAGAATGTGACCTATAATTAAATGTTAGTTGCCTTTTTGTAATTTAAGGTACTTTGTCACGATAATTATTAGTACGTACAAAAATGAATGTTAATACGGGAAGTAAGAATGTTATACGAAATTGTAATCTACATTTATCTCAATTATGTACTCCCGATTTGGTGTAGTTTCTAATTTAAAGCCGGCCACTGCTAAATACATTCCGTAAAAATGTGTATCCTACAAAAAAACGCTATCGATTCAAAATACAGTCAAACGTCAAACTTCCATATAACGAACTCTTAAAATCCCGAAATAAATATAGAAATTTCGTTGTAAATAGAAACATTTTCTTTTCAATTCTTTTAAAAATTATTTACAGGATTATATTTAGCTTTTGTTACTGATAATTTCTCAATTTCTCCTGGATTTTTAGAGTTACTGTGAGAAATTTTAAATTCTACGACAAAAATTGTTATATAGAGAATTTCGTTATGTGGAAGTTTGTTATATTGAAGTTTGACTGTATTTACATTTAGTTTTCGTAAGATTAATTATGTGGCAATTTCTTTTGATATACAAGGTAGCTATTAAAGATGGGACCAAAGTCGTAGCGCGCAAACGCTTTGAGATATTAATTTGAAATTTGGAACACTTCAATACGACATCACTTCGCATATTTTACACTTTTACAGTACTATAGAAAATTTTTCTTTGACTCATATTTTCGGAGTCCGGCCGCCATCTTGAATTTTCTTAAATGGTAATAGGGGTAACGCAATACATATACATCATTAGAAATCTTGATAATTTTTCTTTCTGATCATGGTAAATTAATATGGGATACATAAGAAAACAATGCAAACACTTAGAAAACAATTATTTATTGTTTTGTTGTTATTTATTATATTTATTGAATGCTTTAAATCTAGGTAGCTCTGCATTAACACAACGTCAAAATTAAACAAAAACCAAAATAAACAGACAATGAATAAACAAGGCACCTGCTAAAATTAAACAAACAATTCTAAAAATTCAAAAACAAATACCACGTGATTGTTAAAAGTGTGCGGTATCAAAAAACTACTTAAACTCACGAAGATGTTCAAACTGTTTTCTGTCACCATACTCAATCAGTTTCTATCAACCAATCCATGTTTAACAAAAAATTCAGAATGTTAAATTTCTAAGAAAAGTATGACAATGTATCTACACTGGCTTCTGCTAAATAATTACTGACTCTTTTTTTTGTTTAATTTTGAAGCTCTGTTAAAGCAAAGCCACCTAGAATTAAACCATCCAATAAATAACCTTTTGAGCATATGGCACATTGTTTTCTAATTTTTCTGCATTATTTTCTTATGTAACCCCATCATAGTCATTTACCACAATTAGAAAGAGAAAAAGTTTAGCTTTCTAATGATGTATTGCGACAAGCGGATAGCCCTCACATTTGTGCTACAAACAGCTGAATACACAAGTCCACTGGGTTTTTGTAAAAATTAATTCTCAAATTGCAACTAACCTAAAGCAAAGACTTTTTGCAAAGACTAGTTGGGCGCCCCTCGAGCTTTAGGTTAGTTGCAGTTTGAGAATTATTTTTCACAAAAACCCAGTGGACTTGTGTATTCAGCTGTTTGTAGCACAAATGTGAGGGCTATCCGCTTGTTGTATTGCGTTACTCCTATTACCATTTAAGAAAATTAAGGATGGCGACCGCGGGCTCCGAAAGTATGATTAAAAGAAAATTTTTCAGTACTGTAAAATATGCGAAGTAATGTCGTATTGAAGTGTTCCAAATTTCAAATTAATATCTCAAAGTGTTGGAGCGCTACAACTTTGGTCCCATCTTTAATAGCTACCGTGTAGGTATACAGGGTGATTTCTAACGTACGGAGGAAACTGAAAGGACAAGTAGAGGGGACCAAAACATAGTATTTTTTACAATAAACTTTTGATCAAAATCGAATAACAAAAAAGTTACAGCAATTTAAAGTTCTTATAATTTAACGACCACGTTTTGAGTACCGCTGAGCTTATTGTATTCGCTTTTTTATCAGAAACACTTCTCACACAATCTGATAAATTTCTCCTGTAATTTTGACTTACCTACATGATCAGATTATGTAAATCAGCGGTTGTCAATAAACGAGCACCTATAACTGAATATTTTAAAGAACACTTTAAATAGCCATAACTTTCGTCTTATAAAAATGTTTACTAAATTTTGTTTAATTAACTTACAAATATACAAAAGTTGAATTCAAAACGTAAGTAATTACCGTATTTCGTTAAAAAAGTCCTCAAGTTTATAAGAACTTTAAACTGTTGTAACTTTCTTGTTATTCCATTTTGATCAAAAGTTTATTGTAAAAAAAACTATGTTTTGGTCCCCTCTACTTGCCCTTTGAGTTTCCTCCGTACGTTAGAAATCACCCTGTATAAGGTGAGTCACGTAACACGGTCACCCTGAACATACAAAATATGCAATCCAAAGTACACATATATGGATAACATGACTGTATAATATTTTAAAATTTTTGTAGCAGATGAGGGTAAGCATATGTTTTAAGAAAACATTAATTCAATTTATTTAAAGAAATTAACAAGACTACACAAAGTTTTTAAAGACTTCAACTTCCATGCACTGCCACCTCGTCCCTGGAACACCTTTCTTTTTCTACGCCAATATTTTTCTGGATACATCTTTCAAATATCACTTAATCTGATTTATTTAAATTAAAGGTTGTAAAGTTACAGCCAAGACAAAGCACTTCGAAGGTTTCTAGAATAGTATTATAGTAAAAGTCCATAATATAATACTAATACCCTAATTTATTAATAACGCTTTCCTACTTCCTAAAGCACCTGCATGTATTCTATCAAATATGCGTCTGAATAAATTATATCTTGTCTTATGCCCGAAGAACTCAAGGTAAAAATTTGTAACTAATCTATAATTACAAAAGGAGACTATATTTTTCGTAACAATAGTCCATGAGAAGGTGTTCACGAGTATAATTATTTAAAGTTTCAAACTTTAGAACTATCTATTACACACTTCTTTTGCTAATCCTTCCCTCGGGTTGACACCGCGTGCAACACGCAACAAGCAATATTCAACATGCAACATATTACAGCTTCACATTTACCTTTCTATAAGCTGAGATTAAATGAGAGTGATTTACACTATACTTGTTAGACACCCACCATCTTCCCAACTTACATGTCATCAATTCGGTTCCGGGCATTAAATTTCACAGATTTATGTCTATTAGAAAATGTTTGTTTTCCTATATCTACGAAAATAAAGCGCTGCTGTATTCTTAAACAAAACCATACAGAATATAGTTTAGTTCTCTTACCAAACACACCTAACTCACGGGAGTTTCAGGAAGTAAAATAGCTCTAAAGCGTTTGTGAATTTAATGCACAACAAATACGAATTTTAGAGTAGAGTTTTTAATGAACTCACATACACAAACTTCCGGAATAATGTAAATCGTTGTCCAGCGACTAATCTCGTTTGTTTGGTTTTTCTCATATCATATGTCCAACTTGGATTAATTATTATAAACGCATTTTGGACACAGTAAAATTGAAAGTTAAAGCATAAACAACATAATGTAATCTACATTTTTGTTATGTTCTGTAAACCTAAATAAATAAAATATCACAGAACAGTATTTAATAATAAAATAGGTAAATATCTACGCAGCAAAAATGTGTTATGTGTTATCGTAAACGACTTTCTGATTGATTTTTATCAGTAACTACATTTATAGTTGAAAAACAAATTTTTACCTTTTTAATATATCATTCATCATGTCATTACTTATATTTATCCAACGATTTTATTGAAATGTTGATATCATATTTCATTTTTATCGTTTTTGCTGCAAATCGCAGCTTGGAAATAATGTTTTATGACACCACATTTTAAAATATATTCATTAATAAATGGTTGAAAAATATTATTACTTTTCGGTAGTAGAAAAATAGATACTTGAGAGTCTTTTCTAGGGTTTCTAAATACACGTTACACATCCACTCAAAACAAAACAAATTGAATCACGATATGCAGTGAAGTCCATTTATTGTGCAATATCGCCATATTGCAAGTTAAATGGACCACCCACTTTATCATTGGAATATAGGCAACCCATTATACACTGCTAGTACTCTTGCTCCTGCTTACTGATTTTGATTATTATTGTTTGTCAAATTACACTGTTTTGTTTCTAGTTTTTAATAAAAAAAGAAGATTTAAAACTAACGATTTATTAAAAACATGATCTATACAGATGAAAAAAAAAATAGAAATGTGTATATCACTCCGCATTATCGGATTATCAATACGTGATGTTAGGGATTATTTTAGTTCAAAAAACCCTAGCAGACCAGCCACTAATGTATCTACAATATTAAGAATAAAATAAAACGAAGGTTTAAAAACACGTAATCATAACCCACAGATTTAATTGATGTAAATTTGAATAATTAAATTAGCATTAACGTTTTCGCCCTTAAAAGGGCATCTTCAGATGCATATGGTAGATGTAAAATTAATGAAATAGAATAAAAATTACATAAAAATTAAAATTTTAAATAACATCAAGTGTTAAATAAAAAGATTCACAAAAAGGAACAAGGGTTTGAGGAACCAATGTCCTTAAATCCAGAGGATTATTGAAAATTTAACAAACACAAAAATTGAAGCAGCACATCATGAAAATGGCTGAAGATAAGAAACATTTTTCTACTTATGAGAATAATGCAAAGTTAATTACTATAGTATATAACGGTACAAGGTCGGTAAGTGCTCTCTAACAGATCGAAAAAAGACCCTACGGGTCTTGATTTTCCAATTTTTGAGATCTGTAGGTAAGCACTTACGGACCGTGTGCCGTATAATATTTTTTGCCCGATCGTTCATTTAGGTGCACCACAGATTAAAATTAAATTACTAACATTCAGACTGCTTTCCATTAATTGCATCAATTAAATTATTGTAAAACATAAGATTTTCCCTACACCTCGTTATTATTCTCTGTGGACGCGTCCAATCGTCGCGCGCCCAATTGTCGCACGCGTCCAATTGACGCACGCGTCCAATTGACGTATAACCACTATTAATTAATTTACCCCCTAGACACAATTCGAAGATGAACCATGAACGTTGTAAATTTTCCCATTCGTTACTGCAGACTAGCTCGCAAAGTTGTCCAGTTTGATCAATTCTTGTTACCTTAACTTTTCAGGATATCTATACCTAATAGCATAACACAAAGGAAAATTGCTAACCACAGTTCTTGTATGAACTTGCTTCCGAAGTACTTAGCTTTTCTACAAACAATAAAATTAAGTTTGGTGATTTTTTGAACGCGTTATACAATTATTGTTCCAGCGAGAATATCCAAATTCGTAGCTTCATTTTACAACAGTTAGATATTCTAAACTAGAGTATGAAAAAGCAGCAGAAGGTGGCGTACAAATTAGAAGCGATTGAAAAGAATAAAAACTCGCATCTAGACGAGACGTTTTATAAAAACATGTCTACCTACCTAATTTTCCAATTACTACGAATTTAACAGATTAACTTTCTTTTTAGCATTAATCCGGATTATTCTTCTGGGATCACGGAACCTTTACCTAATAGACTTTTGTGATTCCAAAAGTATACAGCTATATACATCTTTCATCCTCTGCCTTGCTTGGTACTTTATTTGAAAGCCTGCACTTGTTTAACAGAAAGATAAACATCAGATTGTGCTCTGAATTTCTTTCTGTTATTATTTCTTGAAAAAAGCTCTATAATTTCATATGTCCAGGACCGGAAAGCTTTGTTTAAATGTATTGACTTGAAGATCAATTCCTTTGACGATCGAGAACTCCGTCAACTAAAAAAATCATACTACTTTTGGTAAAGCAAATACAACTTTTTGATATCTGATTAACGTAAACGTTAAATTATTGTTCCAGCGAGAATATCCAAATTCGTTGCTTCATTTTACAATCAGTTAGATATTCTAAACTAGACTATGAAAAAGCAGCAGAAGGTGGCGTACAAATTAGAAGCGATTGAAAAGAATAAAAACTCGCGTCTAGACGAGACGTTTCATAAAAACATGTCTACCTACCTAATTTTCCAATTACTACGAATTTCAAAAATAAGTCTATAACGTTTTCAATAAATTGTTTTTACATGTTGGAAACGTCTCTATCAAAATTCTGCAAAAAGCTAGCACAAGCTTTATTTGAGCTCCGGTATTGTTTCTAGTACCTATCCAATTTAGAAATACTTATCAGGAGATCAAAACACTGAACCTCCAAGTACTACGGAATAAAAGTCACGTTATTACGTAATAATTTATTGTTTATAATCTTTTTTGTATCTGACAGATTTTAAAATGATTTTTATTCAAATGACCTATTCGATTGCTCCTTGTTTTGTAGAATTTCGATAGTACATATTCTGAATGTAAACATTATTTATCGGAAACTCTATAACTTGGTGGAAAAGAAGAAGAAGTATATGGTATGGCAACTGATGCAGAAGGTACTACTTGGACATTTGTTCTAACCTGGGTATCTCTAAAATGTGTGGACATGGCTTAACCACATATTCCTGAGGTCAAATTTGAGCGATTAAACCAAACATAACTGAACACAAAAGTACTTCCTTAAGAAGTTATGGTGGCTTAAACAAGAAAATAGTAGACTATTGAAACCGTCTTAAAACCTAAAGAAAGAGTTTAAACAAAAAACGTCAACTTCAATGATAGTTTTTGGTATTAAAAGTGATGACTTTTAAAACAGTTGCAGAAAAAGTATTATTAATATTGGATATACAGGGTGTACCTAAAGTGTGCAGTCAAACTGAAGCAAAGATATCATGATTAACCCCAACTTAGCTATATACTAATATGTTTCATTAGGCGCTATTTTGTTTTAAAATCCTTGAACAACAAGAACATATTTTGTTGTTAAAACAAAAACTTCTTCGAGAAATTTCGATAATATTTTGCAAATGATACGTTATATTAACTACTACAGGTTATCTTTCGACATGGTACTATTTGTCCCCATCCTCATCGCAGTCGAAGTTTCCCGAGACCGGATTGTCACACCAGATTACGGCAAATTATTTTTTTCGGTATTTGCCTTAACTTTCATTGAAAATGTACATTTATTACTTATCTTATTTTATGTCTGTTGCAAAACTGTTATTGATTACGGTTTCGGCATGCAAAAATAAAATCGAAGTACCTACACATACCCAGGAAGACAGATTGTCAGTGCTGCTTCTTGTTTCCCTGTGTTGGCAAGATTAGTGTGTAATTGAAAGTTGACCAATAATCATTGTTAGGTATCACGCTTTACTCTATGTATTTCTTCTTTTTATTACAACTATAACTTGGTATTATGAAGCAGTTTTCTTTAAAAAAAGTTCATTTTTTTCTAGAACGTTAATGTAAACAGCGCCCTAACGAAGGACATTTATAGGCAAGTTGTTCAACCGTCGTAGTTTGGTCTGCAGAATATGTGGTCATTACTGCATATTGTAAAGGGAGCTGTCGCCAGATATTTTTCGCATCTCTTTTATCATAACTTTCTTGTTATTAACATTTTTGTTCTTATGAGTAAAATTTAGGATAAACGAGTATTTTTAAATAACAAGATGTATTACTTGTTTCATATCGGTACAGTTTCTGTGAAAATCAAATTTTACACTACAATAAGAAGAAGAAAGAAATAGGCTACCAATAAAGAAAATAGAATAGTTGCATCTAACTTGTCTTCGGGCTGAGGGCTAAGGAGGAGGAAGTCCATTATATCCAGATGTGGATAGTCACTAGAACCCTAGTTGCAAATCAAACTACGCCATTGTATTTAGAACAATTTATGTTTAATAATCCTATCCCTAGCATTAAAACTAATAATATGAAGCTTCTACTTGTCATGCATCCAAAAAAAATTTTTCATTACTAGTTTTAAAACACACCATTATTTAGCTTGTTTTCAATGCGAGAAGTTGATTTTCTCTATAAACCACGGTAGAGAAGACTTATCGTTATCAACCTCGTGAGAAAAATGTAACTGTATTATGTACTATTATTCAAATCCGATTACTGAGAGACATTAGTATATTTATTGTATTATTGATTAAATGATATTCAATGGTGGAAATAGTATTTATATGGTAAAGGCGCAAATAAGACTGTTTCAGTCCAAACGAGGGCTGGAACAAAATGAACGAACATAGAAGTAACTCTAATTTTATTTCACGATTTGGTAATATAAGGCCCAATTGCACCGGTTACACTTAAATAATAAGCGTCGCTTAAAAGTTTAATAGCTATGGGTACAATTCTTGTAACAATATGTATCCATGGGAATTAATTTTTTAAGCGACGCTTATTATTTAAGTGTAACCGGTGCAATTGAGCCTATGTCTAACAGGTTGGAATACCAGAACAAGGAAACAAATGGGAAAGGTGTACCTACATAATAAATTTCTCGACATTATACCACGTTGAGACAATGGTGCTAGCTCCATCTAGTCCATAGACATTGTGAATTTCTTGTGCATACGATGGGCTTATAATTATAGTAAAATTGAAAGACGATTTATGTAGCAAACAATTGATTTCATTCAAGATATAAATAGGATTAACGTTATTAATAGCTAATTATTTTATATTTTCCTTGTAAATATTGCAACATCTATTTACTGTTTTTACTAAACTGCAGGCGACTTGTATAAGTGGTGAAAACTGATTGTAAGATCATTCATATCTGGACCTGCAATTAACAGCCGGCTGGTAAACTGGATGTGAATTGGTACCATCGCGCAACTCGATATAAAAGTATGTTTTCCCATCTTTTTATACTTAATATTTGGGGAAGGAAAACATTATGATATCAGACAAACATTTTTAGACCCACTCAAAAAAGGTTGCTTCAATGTGTACTCATGAATTAGTCTTCAAAACTACTTTATCATGTAAAATTCTAAAGTATAACTCTGCGTAAAGCTAATGAACAGTTACTAATGGCAAAATATATAAATTCTTGAATTCCTGAAACAAAATACCCTCTATATAATTAATCATGTAGTTTATCCTCGGCTTCTAACAGACCTCTACACTTCATTGCCATATGTAACTACCTACTTAATCAAAAGCGCAGTTTATGTTGATAAGATAATAGTTATAAAATCTTTTAAATACTGCAGCTTATGCTAATTTTTAATTTATGATTTTATATTTTCACTTTCTTTTGGCTAGATTCTTAAGTAAGAGTAAACGTTGTATGTGTGAGCTATCCACAGATTAAGCATAGTCCTTCGCTTGTTGCTGCTTAGCCTGTCCAAATGATATAGTGTGATCCTGAATAATTAAATCCAGGACAATAGGGCATCATCTTAGCGTCTCGCAAGCACAAATATTTGCAAACAATGACATAAGATCACGAAGACGCTAAATTTCAAGGGTCACCCCACAGGGAAGATAATACATACACAACAAAGACTTCACGAATCTAACCGTTCCTGGTTTTAGTTTAATTTGAAAAGACAAAGGAAACGCTTGTAAATTAAAGATTAATCATTCTTCTTATTATTTCAACAAAAGGAAGCAATTTAAGAAACTAAAGAATTATAACCATATTCCAAAATTGCAAACTAACATTTATTAGTAGTTGTGTTATAACCAACTACCTACTCTATATGAAAAGAATCCACAGTTATCTTCCATTCTTAACATAGTATGAGATATTTACGCTAAATTAAAGTTTATATAGTTATGTTTTTCAGAACCTTGTTACTAAGATAAGCACTTTTCGATTAAATATAAATCAATTTTTGTGTCTCCAAGAACTCATTTTAGCTAGAAATAGAGATAAAGAAATTAAATTTAATGTCAGGCAAAATTTTAATGAAATTTAAAAAACTTGTGACGGTTGCATCAGAAATGAGAGATTGGAATACATGGTTGGAATGAGGTGCGGGTTCTATAACGAGATTTTTTAATATTATTTGTGATTCAAAGCTCTATTGTTTTATCTCGGGGTTGCAGACTTTTACGTTGACGACTGCGTTAAAATTATGAATGAAAAAGAAATTACCAAGTTCCAGTGAAATTATTTCTCTCGGATATCCTTCAGAAACGAGTGAATTACTAGAAAAGATGATCCCAGAAAGTTTTAAGTAATCGTAATGCCAGACTGTCGCTAAAAATATTTTAAATTGTATATAGAGGTTACATAATTAAATTATTGTATTTTATGTACATAAATTAGTTTAATAATCCGTGGCTACGTATATTTTAAATTCGAAATGTCAAATATTTCTAATTCATTTACAGCATTTTAACATGTACTCATTGCAATATTGATAGTGACTATCTTAGTATTACAAGGCGATTCTATTTCATTTCTAGTTATTGTTTCTTAGGCGTTTAAATTCTACCTCTAATATTCATCGAGTGTGCTTGCAACTTCATTTATGCGGAAAGTCATACAATGCGTTAAAGCAATTTTCTTGTGTAGACATTCTAGATAATAACGCTCGGAAGAAGTACGGCTATAAGAGAGAATACATCAGTTTCTAAAATCTTCTAAAATTTAAATTCACTCCCTAAATATTGATTCATTACATTACGTAATTAAATTCAGAGGCAGTAAGTTTCAGGCAGATTAACTTTCCTTTTAGCATTAATCCGGATTATTCTTCTGGGATCACGGAACCTTTACCTAATTGACTTTTGTGATTCCAAAAGTATACAGCTATATACATCTTTCATCCTCTGCCTTGCTTGGTACTTTATTTGAAACCCTGCACTTGTTTAACAGAAAGATAAACATCAGATTGTGCTCTGAATTTCTTTTTGTTATTATTTCTTGAAAATAGCTCTATAATTTCAAATGTCCAGGAACGGAAAGCTTTGTTTAAATGTATTGACTTGAAGATTAATTCCTTTGACGATCGAGAACTCCGTCAATTAAAAAAATCATACTACTTTTGGTAAAGCAAATACAACTTTTTGATATCTGATGAACGTAAACGCATTATTGTTATTGGTTAATCAGCGTTTAGAGTTAATGTAAACGTAGTTATTATGCTATTCTAAAAACAGCTAAAATGTTTTAGCATTGACAAAATATGTTTTCCAATTAAACAACCAACTTAATACTGTTATAAATTAAGTCAGTTTAAGTGCAAAAGAGTGACTTAAAGACATTAACGAAAAAGCTAAAATGTATTACAGCCCTCTATTTGTTTCTTTAGTAATATTGACGTAGGTACAGAGATGTACATTGATAGTATACAATCACTTCTTAGTGGCAGAAAGTCGGCCTAAACAATTGTACGGTAACAATAATACTTATTCACATGCAAATTTCGATTTACATACAAACAGTTCTAGTTCACCATCTAAATTCTCTTCAACATCAAGATACGGTTTGCTGCTTGAAAAGTCAACGTTTATATCTATTAAGAAAAAGTTAATACTTCAACAATTATATGAAAGCAATCAGAATAACTTACCTGCGATACAGCTCAAGAGTTGAATAGTTAATCAGGATGTTGTACCTATGGGCGTACCCGAAAATGTATCATTATGCAGCTTCAACATCCTAGTGGTAATCACTTTCCTCAAGTTACAATTGTAAATAATTCAAACCCTAATGCATGGTTGTTATTAGAGCCGTATTATGGCAAATTTTTAATTGGTAAAATGCGTTAGCCGCCATCCAGAGCAAGTGTCCTAAATTATCAACAACTATTTCATATCGTTTTTGCCAAGTTTTCTGCGTCTAGGACGAAACGTCCTTGTAACTTAGGACTGGTGTACGGAAAATTGACCGAACACAATTGATCGTAACACAATTGACCGAACACAATTCACCGAAGCACAATTCATCGAAACCACAATTGACCGAAACCACAATTGACCGAACCGCAATTTATAGAAACACAATTTACTGAAACAATGTATTTCTTTCAAACACCTATTTAAAACAACAAATCAAACAAATAGAATAGCGTTTAAATATTTTATTATTATATTATACAAGCTCTTTCCTAAAAAACGACTCGACTAATTATTTCGTTATTTATAACCTACAGACCCTACATACTACATTCAGGGTGTTATAGTGAAATAGAGGCAGAAAATCCATTACAGAATAAACCACTGTGACAGATAATAGCAAAACGAGTAACCCACCTCTGATTTGAAAAAACCATTAATATTTCTAAAGCACGGAGTTTATGCAAATACATGTTCTATAATATTGATATGCCAACGTAATGCTGCCGCCGTATGTATGTATCCGTTTCTGAAGAAATCCAAGTAAACGATACTGATTTTATTTTGAATAGTATTGCATATATCTTTGAGCATATTATATTGATGTTAATTGCATAATTAATTATTTAATTAATCAATTAATAATTAATTAATTAGGTTATTTCATTTATTATCTTTGAATAATAAATAGTCGAAGCTTCGTGGAGTTGAAAGAAATAAATTGTTTCGGTAAATTGTGTTTGGATAAATTACGGTTCAGTTTATTGTGGTTTCGGTCAATTGTAGTTTCGATCAATTGTGTTTCGGTGAATTGTGTTCGGTCAATTGTGTTTCGATCAATTGTGTTTGATCAATTTTTCGGTAACCCTTAGGACTAATTAACAGGATAATTAATAACCAGAGATAATTAAGAATGATTAATAATGTTCGTTCTAATAAATTCGATTGACTTGGGGACGGTTTATTAACTCCCTGTTAAATTAACGGTTAATTGTCATAGATACGAATTGTTACAAGAATCATATCGATGACAGTTGACCATTGGTTAGCTTAACAACGAGTTAACTACGAATTAATAAACCAGTCCTTAATGATCTATATTTTCTACCGACTGCTGAGCACGGAATTATTATTTCTTTTTATTATGAAATAATACTATTCGGAATATATTATTTAATTAGTACTATAGTAGCTTTAGGTAGAATAACAAATAACTCAAATCAGAAAATACCTTTTCTCATATGTGGCGTTTAAAGATCTTACACACAATAGTTGATGATTATATGAAGAGACAATATTTAATCTGAGTTAACAAAAGAAAATCTCATCTAGCTGCAACTCTGAAGCTGCACCACTGCCAAGACGTTTTTAAGCGTTAGAAAATAATATTTTTACACATATATTTCTCGTTGTGCTTCTACTTATTGCGACTCGTGTGTTGTTAAAGATTAACTATTCACAATGCAGAGAACCCACTTAACAGCTGAGCAATCTAATTTTGCTGTACTAATGCACCAAAGAGGATCTCGACAGGTGGATATTCCTAAAACGTTAAGAACAACCCATAGTGTGATTTCGCGTGCTCCCTCGCGCTTCCGACAGACATGTACGAATGCAAATGAGACCTGGAAGTGAATCTCGTATCACAACAGTTGGGGAAGGTCGATTTTAGGTAATTAATACACGAATGTACCCCTTTTCCACTGCTCTAAATCTACTGCAGGACCTCCAAGAATTCTAATCTTCGATCAAAGTGTGAAAAACAGGGTGTTTGAGGTAGGACTTAAATCATACCGGCCGGCCCCTGATGAGATGTCCCTGCAAAAACCGCATTCAAACGAAGAAACCGTGTAGAACGATCACGACGTAAGCTTCAAGAAGAGGCACCTTGGGTTACTTATATAGAAATACGTATTTTAGGGAAGCAACCATAATCGTTATCAAAGAGTACAGTACACAGTACACAGTACTAGAGATCGTACTTTATTACCTCAATAATATTCAACCAGTAGTCCTCTTCAGTGGTGGAAGAATAATAACTATGTGATAGCTGGAATATCTTTGGCCGTACTTATCTCCATGACTTTAATAGTAGGTATAGTTATGGGACAATGCTATACACAAAAGATCAATGCGGACTATGTTATTACCCACCCTAACACTGTTGGAAGGAAAATTATATTTTCTGGATAATAAATAATAATGCAAGACTGCGGATCGTTGTCAACATCCTTAAAGATGAGGAAATAAACCATGTTTCCCTTTCCCCACTTTCACCAGACCTGAACCTGATGAAACATACATGGAACCTTCAGAGGCAATGTTAACAACTTTCATATTCCAACGCCCACTACAGTAGTGTAGACTCGCGAAAATATAATTTTATCGTCTTGTATAAAAATAGTTATTTTTTATACAAGACGATAAAATTATATTTTATCGACAAGCGGAAAGTGTTAATACACGAGCGATGAAATCGCGAGTGAATTAATTTTCGCGAGTCGATAATTAAATTTTATCGTCGTGTATAAAATTCTATTTTTTTCTATAGCAGATGTTAAAAAATAAGAAAAATTTGTAAAAAAAGCAATTTAAAATTAGATTATATTAAACCCGAAAATCTCAGTAGCAAAGGTTTCCATTCGGTTTCCATGGAGTTTCCAGAAAATTAAAATACTTTATCTATCCTTGCGGTTAAACTGTTACTTTATCTACCCTTGCGGTTAAAGTAATACTTGATCAACTATTTTTAGTCGAACAAAGCACACTTTAACATCTGCTATAGAAAAAATAACTATTAATTTTCTAGAAACTCCATGGAAACCGAATGGAAACCTTTGCTACTGAGATTTTCGGGTTTAATATAATCTAATTTTAAATTGTTTTTTTAGAAATTTTTCTTATTTTTTTAACATCTGCTATAGAAAAAAATAGAATTTTATACACGACGATAAAATTTAATTATAAACAAGAAAACATACCGTTATATTTCCATGTAATGTCAGATCCCAAGCTAACAAACACACAGAAGTGCAAGGTAAAAGGTAAAAGGTAAAAGTTCAAGTATGTACAAGAAGGCTGTAGAACACTCGGGTAACTAATAGCGAATTCCAATCGCTGCACTAGCCTGCACTAGTGTACACTAGTGTAGTGTGTTCGAATTTCAAAATTGACAAATCGTGGTTGCACCACACAAAAATAAGCAGGTAGTTTTTAACAAGTGTTACATCTGTGCCTTGAATGTGCCTATATTTGAGTTTCCCTCTAAATTTTAACACCAGTGCAGTGCAGTCACGTGATTACACAATTCTAGCACACAACACTAGTGTACACTAGTGCAGGCTAGTGCAGCGATTGGAATTCGCTAAAAGTAGTATTGACAGAAACAATAAAAATCTTATAACAAAACTGCTTCATACTGTCTATGTCGGAAAAAGAGTGCTGTAATGAATTATATGTTAAATATCTTATTACTACAGGCCCAACTGCTGAAAATTTTAAAAGCAATAGCATTGGACGACAAAGGTCTGCGTATTATAAATAATCTACACTGGAACCAAACAGCAGCCATTGATTAGTGATTGACAGAGAGCTATGAGAAGAGATCATAATACCTACTGATAGGCAGGCGTCAAGATGTAGTACCATTTCAAACTGAGTATAGAAATTCAATAGAATATATACACAGGGAGATTCCTTTACTTTTACTTATTTACTTTAATTTTATTTATTTTAAGATACCTAGATAAAATCATATATTTTGTTATAAACTTATAACCACTTCGGACTTCTCACCAAAATACTACTAATATTAGAATGTTCAACACCACTATGCAGATTTTTTCTTATTTTAGAACATTATACGACATTTTTTTCATTGGTGCATGCTCGTCGCCATTCCTCGATTCAAGCAAGGCATGAGTGTGTATTTATAAAATAATAATAAACGATCAGGTATTTAGGGAAAACAATTAAAATGCGCAGGATGAGGATCTTGAGGATAGTTAATATTAAAGATGGTGTTTTTTCAACACATTTTCAAAATGCTTTCCTGTAATAACGAATTAAGTTTTGTTGCTATTGAAATTTAAAATACAGAATTTTTACTAAGAAATATTGACAAACATAAATGGACGCAGGGTGTAACTAGGTCATAGGAATCTGAATATAATATTTTTATAGTAGGTACCTAGATTATTTTTTAGTTCTTAGAACAAACTTGTTTAATGCTGTTGCAGTCAGAATTTAATTACGATGGAAATAATAAAAATATACCCAAAAGTCCCATTTTAGTTGAAACGTCTAGTATCATTTTCAATTTAAAAGATGATTCCGATAAATAATTGAAATCTAAATTCAGGACCATCATTGATATAATCAGTTCCCAGAAAGAGTAATTATTGTAATACGCATAATCATTTTTTTTTAAGTCAAAGTCAATGTAGCTTTGATATGTCTAACCCACTATAGTTAGAATGCATATGTAATGATGCCAAAGGCTCCTCAAGGAGGAGTTTCGCAAAGGCAATGTTAATGGTTAAAGTTAGCCCAGCGGTCATTTTCAAGTTTCAAGAGCTGGTGTAGGAGAAACTAAGAGGCGTAAAGTTTAACTTAACTAAACATAAAGAAAACGTCGAAGGTACAATGAAATAACGGTGGCTTAAAATAGATGTTGGTAGGATTATTTTTTAGAAGTTTTTAGAAATGTAGTACTAACCTACAGAAAATCCGCACTATCGACATTGAGTACAATCGATGCGTTACTCAATGATATCGACCAATTCCCCACCTTCGATGGTAAGTCTTAACAGCAGAAATGTGGTAGTATTGGTAGCGCCATATAAATATACAGAAAATTAAGAATTTTCAATTTAAAAACTTTAGATCGTACGATTCACGGTAGCTTATTCGATTTGCTATAATAAATATCGCTCTCGGTTTATTAGCTCTCACATGGGAGTATTCAAATTTATTAGGAATGAATAAGCATTTCATCCTGCCTCGTTAGTAATCCACAGAAAGTTTTAAAGTGATTTCTCTTTGAATCTCTTTCTTAACGTTTTGTGTAAGAATTTGGCTCTTTACAATTTATTAAGTTTCGATCTTTCAGGTGACGTTTTGAGGGATTGTCAAGTAAAGGTTCATATCTTTTGTATGGAGTCTCTAAGCTTGTATGATATGCTTAAGGAGAAGCTCAACAGAATGGCTTACACAGCTTATCACAGCATTCACAGCTTTCCCGCTTCAACGGTGAGACATTCGCGGAATGAGGCACTCGTTATTCCATTATGATTCAAATTCACCGGAGTTTAAATACACTGAAGTCGGCTTAGTCTTTGAAAGAGAAGCTTTTAAGGAAGCCCGAAACGTAAAATGTATATTAGAAGTTATTATTAATGAAGAGCGGATTTCTACTTCAGAAAGTTTTGAAAACGACACTTTGATTTATGCAGATACCTGAATTACCACCTTATCACGAAGATTCAGAGCAACTGTGAAAGACGCACGCTACCCCATAATATAAACAATAATCAATGAACATAAATATTATGTTTAGAAGAAAAGCAGGACCGTCTAAAATATCTGAGTAAAATCAACACCCTCTTTTATTAAAGGAATTAATTTTTGTGGTGACTAAGTTTTGTTAAGTAGTAAAGCTTGCAATAAAAGACGAATCCGAGAAATGATATTGCTTTGCGCTAATATATTGCTGTGATGTGAACCAAGCCCAATTTAATTTAATAAAAGTTAAGAGCCGCCTTTTCGTAATTTTTGTGACTAGATGGCGCGGCGCCACTTTGGATATCATACTTTTATACGCATACTAATCTTTGGGAATAATTAACGTGCATATAACTTAAAATTTTTACACGAAATTCATGTCATATGATAGAGAATATATGAAAGCAGTTAAAGAAACCTTTTTACTTTCCCATACCACTACTGGTATAGGGAAGTATTGATATCATGAAAATTTTCGAAATCGAGATTTTCACGGAAATGGGCATTTTGGACCCCCAGGAGCCTAAAAAAGTGGTCTAGAAAAAATGTCTGTCTGTGGGTGGGTGGGTGGGTGGGTGGGTGGGTGGGTGGGTGGGTGGGTGTGTGTGTGTGTGTGTGTGTGTGTATGTAACGCCTGTAACGCAAAAACTAGTGAACCGATTTTGATGAAATTTTAAATGAAGGGGTATATCAAAAATTCATCGACAAAATAAGCTTTTCAAAAAAATCCGAAACCGGAAGCGGAAGTTAGACATGTTTTTTTGGTATCATTTTTTTCAGAAGCGGAATTTTGAAAATCTGAGTAGGGGATATCAAAGAAGGGCATAATTCAAGGGAAACAGTTTTTTATCGGACTCTCTAACTTCAAAATGGCGGTCGCTATGAATTTTTCAAAATTTCGACTTTAACGCCCCGTAACTCAAAAACCAGTTATCTGATCAGGTTCCGCAACAACTTGTTTGAAAGCCCTTTGGCTGTACTACACCAAGAAAAAAAATTATTTACTAAATCCAAAAACGGTCGCAACGGCGCTCTTCCAAAAATTTTGAAATTTTTGAAAAATTATTACAAAAAAACTGGTCTAAGGAATTTGTTTAAATTTTCTATACTTATGCAGCTTGGTATTAGCTACATTTTTGTTTTTTGATGAACGCCATAATTCCACTGTGGCGCCCTCTACGAGGTTTTGAAAATCGAAAATTGATGTTCCTATAGCGCCTTTATTAGTCAAAATATGAAAAAAGTTTAATTATAAAAGTTGTTCAGTATATAAATTTACATTTTTCTAAATGTATATCACGTATACAGGGTGTTTGGTTTTCACAGTACAATAAGCAACTTTGTTATTTAAAATGAAACACCCTATATATTATTATATAATTGAATGCAGAATTTAATTGTCTATCACATAGTATAAGGTGTTCATATGGCTAAAATGTACGGTTAATGAGAAATTCGTGAATTTTGAACTTTAAAACAGTGTAGGGAGAAATTTGTAAGTGCCGATATGTTCAAGTGACTATGCGCGGGACGGGAATTCCTTGTCGCCGGTTAATCCTAGCAGCAATAATCACACATGCGCAGATGAACACAATCGGCACTTGTGTTAATTTTCCATATACTAATTTTCAAGTTTAGTTTATCGGTTGTGGCGAACAATACTGTTGAATACCAAAAACGAATGTTTATTTTTAGTATGGGAAAGTCCAGGGGAGGTTTGCACCTCCACTTTTTTGCTTTCATATGTGGCCTGTGAATCATAATTTCACGTCTTATATGAGGGTAAAAAATACACTATTTTGGTAACATTTTGACCTAAAATTGCTTTTACTGTCTGCATAAAGTACTAGCAATGCGTTTCTGATAATTTAAAATGAGTAATTGTAACGTAATGAAGCTATAACCATTTTATAAATAAATTGTTGACAGTTCATAATCAGCTGATATCTAAGGCTGATATACAGGATTATGTTCAATAGTTAAGCAGATTGTGTGAAACTATCTCAAATAATAATTACATTTTATGTACACTAGCGCTTTTGTGAGAACCACGATCTTCGAGTCTGGCGGAAGAGCGTCAGACTCGAAAATCAAGAAGGTCGTGGTGAGAACAGACGTAACCTACAAGTCTAATGGCCCCTCTTAACGTCACTATTTTTTTGAAAATTTACATTATGGCGGGTTTTTTATTTTGTTTATAAATAAAAATTCGAAATTTAAAAATTATGACAAAAGCTAAATTATTTTAAAAATGATCATAATGTTTAGATTAATTAAAGTATAAATTGTTAGATTATAAATTTTAAATTTTGTATTAGATTATAAGTTAGCTAATTTTGGGTAATTTAGCAAAAATGTTGAAAAAGTTGAAGTAAATTAGTGGGGTTATGAATTTTAATTGTATCAAAGAAGTTTTGTTTAAAAATAAAATAAGATAAAAGAAGACGATAGATGGTTGTCATGGGGATGAAAAACGTAAACAGGAGGAGAGAAAAACGTTTGGAAGTAAAAAGGGTCTATTCTGTATGCACCTGTTAAAATTTAACCTGGCTTTAAAATTGTAACTAACCGCTAAGTTTAAAACATTGGCGTTGATTGGTTGAATGGTAGTTTTAGCTGTCGTAATAAAGCTTAGCGATTGGTTAAAATTTTAACGCCACGTTATATTTTAACAGTTGCTTACAGAATAGACCCTAAAGGACGTGTTTTGATGAGATAGTAAAAGAAAAAGTTTAAATTGGAAGGAAAGAAGTTGAAAGTACCTACGTTTTCGAAGTGAAAATACGTGTTGAGGGAGAAAATACAAGAAAAATATTAAATTGAAAGAAAAGGAATTTAGCAAATAACATTTTGGAGAAATGAATGTTTTTTGGTAATTTGATGGAGGAAACATTAAATTGGAAGAAAAGGAGCTTGGAAATAATATTGTGAAGAAAGAGACATATTTTGGTGAGATAAGGGAAGAAAGATATTGGAATTGGACGAGAAGAAGATTAAAAATGATGTATTGAAGAATAAAAGATAAGTGGTTTAAATTATAGACAGAAAGAGTAGTAATTTTAAATAAGAATTAATTTAAAGGGGGTTGTAGGGTTGATAGGTTGTGTTTAGATTAATCGTAATAGATATAAGAATATTTAATAGTAAATAAAATAATTTGGTTTTTTGTCAAAGGTTATGTAATTTTTTTAAAAAGCAAACAAAATAAGGAACGCGTAATGAAACCCTGAGATAAGAGTAGAAAAAGAAGTAAGAATATAAAATTTATTGCAAATTTGGCTTGAAGAAGCGTAAAACACAATAATATATTTGCCAATATTATAAGTGTTGTAGACTTTGCTTATAATTGACAACTTTATGTTTTAAATGTTTTTTAATATAAACTTCATTTTAAACGCATTTGGATTTGAAAACTACATTCAATAAACAGGTAGTTAATTTTAAGATTGCATCAATTAGGTAATTACAGAATTTCGCTGCTTTCCTTTTTGCTAATATTAAAGTATATTTTTCAACTTCGTTTGATCTGTAAATCAGTCTCTCACTTCTAACGCTTTGCCAACTTCCCGACATGCTATGTAGTACTGTTAGTTAGAACTACGCTACGCTACATTTATAAATAATGTAAAGGAAAATGTATATTAAATATTTAAACACGCTGTTATTAAATATATACTTTCAATTCTGTTAAACGAATACGAAAACACATTCATTAATGTGTGTTACAATCGTAGAATCGAATTTACTTCTTCCCTGAAATGTAGAACAATTGATCACAGTCGAAGATTTTTTGGCAAACAATAACGCAGTACTGGTCAACTTGAACGGGTCTATACATCTCCGAGAAGTAGAGCGGTTGATCGGGTTTACCCCAGGGAATACAGCACTTTGTGGCCAAACAAAACCCTAGAGGAGGTAGGAGGAGTGATAATATATGCCACATGCTATATTGATTTCGTCTACTTTAAATGTCCTGTGGCTTTGAATCAGACCTGCCCTTTTTCATGTCCTGCAGGAAATAACAAGCACCTTTTTAGTGCACCTAAGTAAATTTATCCTGAGACTTTCTTTCTAGGAAATGAAATCAGTTATCGTCTAGAAGAATTTTTTAAAATTCTTTGTTTCTCATTCCACTCTTTCAATAATAAATCATTATTCTAAAATAATAAGCTCGTTCCATTTCATTTTTCACTTACTTGGGGCTTTTACGATTAGAATTTTAATTGGAAATGAAATGGAATCAAATTTTTAAGTGCTTTTTGATCTCGCTCCTCGACTTCCTTTGTGTTAGTATTTCCTTACTGCAGTTGCAAATTATAATATATTCTTTTTCATTACAGTAGAAAAATTATAACTGCTCGAATTATTGATATAATAAAACAAAAATATACAGAAGTTAGTTGCAATTAATTCAAAAATAAGAATTTAAATGTATGTAAAGAAATTTAATTTTATTGACCTAGAAGTTTTTTTAACAAGTCATTAATTCCTTTTAAAACTTGTACCAAAACAATTAATCTCAGGTGATATCTAAATTATGAATGTATCGGATTCTGAGCGTGTTAACCTCGATTGGTAGAGAGTATATGTACGATAATACCTTTTTGCACCAGGTACTATAAATCATGTACCTAAATGTAAGTGTAAAATTCTGTTAATACGTTTACATCAGTTATAACACTTTATTCCATCTATTTGCAGTAGCATGAGCAAACAGTACATAAATATTCATAAGATAAAGAAATGTTAAATATCAATAGTTGGAACGCATATTGTACATCCGTACATTACACACACACACACATACATATTAGGTATAGCGTTATTCTCGTTAGATACAAAAAGGTTCAGATGCTTGAACTACCCCACATTGAATAGTATTTGAGTATATTTTCAGGTTCCCTATTAATTTTATGGACGTTATTTATTAATGACGAGCAAAATCAATATGCAGCAGTGGAACGTAATGGAATCGTTATTCTAGAATGAAAATATATCTCCGAAGCGAAAAAACGATGAATGTAAAATGAAACTTTGGTATTACCGAGGAAACATATATTTCTTAATATTCGCCAGTTGTCGTAAAATGGAAAGTTTTATAAGATAGGTATTATTTAGTGCCTCCATTGGAGCATTTCTTGTGTAGTAATTGAATTCAGATTTCAGGAAAGCGGTCGAAATATTTTATTGAAATGATGTCGCAGGTGGCTCCATTCGATTTCACAGAAGTTATAAGGTCGGTAATAAGTCACAATGATAACGTAATGGCTGTTATGAGGTTCGCGCTCGATAGAACAAAAGCGAGCAAACGCCACGTTTTTCAAACGAAGTGTCTGTTTACAGGCACTGATTTACTAGCGTTTTCTAAAGCCATTCCAGTCGCTTAGCGAGAACATCGTTTCTGATTTGTAATCTGAATTTCAGTGATGTTTTCGTTCATGTTCGTATATTTTCTGACTTTATTTAATTATATTAAAGGGAATAATATTACAAGCATATTTACGCTGAACATGAGATTCTAGTTTTAATTAATGTGTATGTATGCTCACAGTAGAACATTCTACACCTACTACTAGTTTACTTTGTAGTGCTAATATGAGGTAATAAAGGCAATACAGCAGAAACACTGCATGTATGCTTTCAATAGACTTTTGTCTGATATCTATTAGTCTGAAAAACAATGACAAAAGGAAACAGAAATGAAATATGTCAGTGAATGATAGCTACCTGCAACGATATATTAAAGAATATTGTTGAATGCGTGGATAAATCAGAACAACATGGAAGAGATGATAATAATCAATCTGAAAACTGCACTGTAATTATAAGTATAACATATAGGTTAAATTCATAATTAATCCTTGAGCAAACTACACCTTAGCTTCCTTAAATATTTGTAAATACGGCTGTACATAATTTAAATTATATTGCGTTTAATCATTATAAATTTATTATTCAGAGATGATTAACAATAATTGCCTATCTAACCTACGACACCACATTTTATATGGGATGAAATGACATTGTAGCTCATTAGCAACTGTGAAGTACTCCTTATATTATTACGATCTTTATTATAGTTATTTGTATACCAAGGACGCGAAATGTGTCTTTATCGTACCGAGAGAAAATTGTCGCCGAGGACGCTTGCGGCCGAGGAAAGACAATCTCGAGGGCGCTAAAGAATTTCGCGGACAAGGTATACACAATATTTTTTGTGCAACCGTAAAAAATGTGTAATTGTAAATGTTATTGCTTTTAGAAAACCTACAGCTTAATTCATTGTAAATAGAAAAACGGCTTTCAGTTAGCGCGTTACTATGGATATGGAGTAAATCAAACAATTAGTTTTGTATAAATTACATGATTTTTACTTTAGCGGCCGCTACCATAGCAGCGGCCGCGAAATTAGATTTCGCGTCCTGTATAGCGGACGCAAAACGCCCACTTCGCGTACGGTTGCACAAAAAATATATTGTGATACCGTATCCTATCAGCAAGAGCACTGATCAGTTATCCGGATTTGTTGGTAAGAGATTTTTTGTAATTCTTTGAAAGTTGTTCTTCCTTCGTTATTACGTCTTCGTTGTCAATTTGTCATCCAATTGAACTTGTTTAGTAGGACTTGGGATCTGAAGTATGTTTTTCTTACTAACTTCCGTAATTATTGTTGGACATGTTCTAATTATTATTTTCTATTTACGTTTAAAAGATAATCTACAAGGCGCGGATTGTTAAGCTTATAAAAATTAGAAAAAAGCGCATAAAATACTGAAGAGATAAGCATCAAAAAACATCAAATCCTTATTCGAAGCATAGAAAAGTCGAGTAAAACTAATCAACTATTAATGTTGATTATGAATTAAATGTTTTTCTTTCTTCTTTTGTCGATTAATATCTATATTTTTAAAACGAGAAAAACTGCTTTCGTCATCTACACCAGTTACTGACGCATATTTAACTTCTGTAGCAAATAGTTCAGCAAGGTTCAAACAGTAGTCCAGAATGTTCGATATTCTTTCAACGATTTTCTTAATATACCCTGTAATAAATCTGTAGTCGAGTCCATAATAAACCAAATAAAATTATAGAGTCTAAACAACCTTTACACAAAGTAGATTCTGATGGAATTTGCTTACTGCAATGTTTTTTTAAAAATTCTTTAATCAGCATGTTATCCAAATTTTTTAACGGGATGTTTGCAGAAATAAAAGCGTTACACAAGTCAAAGTGAAACGCGGTTTGTTCGTCTTGTTTAGAAATAGCAGCCAACGATTCAATTTTCATTTTTTAATTGAAAATTTGTTGTTGTTGTTGCGCGTACTGCATTATACGTATTATAGGTAGGTACTTTTAGGGACAGGCAATCTGTAATATGGTAATAGGAAGTGAAGTCTGTATTACTTATCAAGGGTATTTGTTTAGTAATTAATTAACACATACCGTTTTTACACACGCTCTACAAAACAGTTGGTTATTCTCGTATTTTATTTCAGGATACTCCTTTATCCATTCTTCAACAGTAGGCTTTCCGTTTGGCAGTGTAATATTCAAAACTTACTCTTGCAACTGGAAATCGCCGTTATCTACACAACTTCTGCACTTGCAACTGGAAAACCTTTTAACCCCTACGAAATTCTATTTCGGATATCCCCAATCAGAACTAAGTTAAGAGGTCATACTGTTTCCCAAATGTAATTTTAAACAGGTATTTAGTTAACCAAATGTTTACTCAAACGGTTGTTTTAAGCTTTGAACATCGGACTTAATGAACTGACGAACAATAATTTTTACTTTGGTATTATCACAATATTTCAGAAGGTGTCTATTATACAATACTGAAATTTATGATTGTTTGTGCGGAGCTTGAAAATATATAAATATCATAATACCTATATAATAATATATTAATAATAATAATTTAATGAAAATAATCCTAGAAATCCGCGCTTTAATAATCTATCAGTTCCCTAATTTCTATAATATAAAAAAATTAAAGAGTGCGATAGATAAGTATACCGAGTGGGTACTTTCAAAGCCGAACATAGGGGAATTGCATTGTAATTGATCTTTACTCGTATATAGATTCCTGCTCACCATTTAAACTCCAAGGATATGGTAATGTCTTTTATTATAAAAACCCTCTGCTCTACTGAATACTCGTTATTATTCATATTATTTGATATTAATAACAGAAACATCGACTGATTTCAAATAATTTAATTGACAGATAAAAAAAAAGTTGACAATCATAGCAACTTATATTATTTCAAAATAGCATTATTTTATAATTTTTTTTACAGAAAAAGATAACTAAGTACTAACATTTATTGGTAGCATCAGATGCGCTGTATTTTTGTCGTTCTATTCATACCATTACCATCCTTGTGGGTTTAAATGGCGAGCAGGAATCTATATAAAGGTTAGTTACAATGTAATTCCCCTATGTTCGGTTTTGAAAGTACCCAGACGGTATACTGTTTATTTGTCTCTCTGCCACATATCTAATATTTTATACATAAGTATAATTTATATTATTTTAACAATATACTGACAATACAAAAAAAATAATCGTTTAGTAAGCAAACATTATGAAAATTTAACCGCATCGATGCAATTAATTTCAAATGTACACAATGTATAAAAACAACTGCTGCATAATGTTTGAAGACTGATTTACATAAAATTTAATTTTATATGGTTTGATTACGATTAACAAACTAAAATTTTTACATGTTTAGTATAATATGTTCTCTGCATCCTAGATGACAATTTAGTTTTCTTAAATTCAATATTGTTTCCTTTTACAGATTTTTTTCTGGAATCTAAATTGCGACTGTGGAATAAGAGGCAGGAAAAATTTTATGTGTCTGATAAAATGGCAAATACTAGAGATGAAAATGATTGGAGACGGTGGTTTAAGTATAAATACTAGAAACACAAACCCCTACCACCAAATATTTAAATAAAACCTATAAATAAGTATTTCGGCAGCTAAGCTACCATCCTCAGTAGGAAAACTACTAAACTTAAACTATCTATTACTACGTATTTAGGTTTTACTGAAATATTTTGGTGGCAGGAATTTGTGTTCCAAGTTATAAATACTAAAGGCTCTAAAAGATCTAGTAAAACGTAGTACTTTATTATAACTCACCTACTACTAAGGCGGAAACATAAAACTTGGCAAAACAAAAGAAATGCAGTGTTATGCTGAAAAGAACGTAGATAGATAAATGCCAGCTGTACTAAACAAAAAATTAAAACGAACTGTATTAAGATAATTACATTATTTTGATAATTACAAACAAATTGGTCAACCACCGGTTAAAATAAATATTCATTAAATTTCTTCAATATTACCATACCAAGTAATATAAAAAATATAATATCAACGCTGATAGTAAATTAAGTGGTAATAGTGAAGGACCAGAGGACTACTAACATTGCAAGTGCAGTGAGGTAGTAGAATCACAAACGATATATAATGGATACAGCAAAGGTAGGTAGGTACATGGTATCAAAGGAAGTTGCAGTTTAATGATTAATCGATGCAAATAGCATATGTTCGGGATGCATAAAACAAATTAACAGACAACCTGACTCCAAACTTGAAACCTTCAGTATAAATTCAATATCATTTAAGTTGACATTTTCATTATTAAACATAACATTTTGCCATTTCCTGTAAGTGAAGCGCTAACGCTGTCTTGAAAACAGGATTTTAATTAATATTCAGTTACCGACGAAGGATTGTATATTTATCAATTATGAAAAGCTTCAAAATTGGCATAAAAGTTTCTAAACTTTAAAATGTTTTCATAAATTGATTTTATTATCTGTGCAATCTTCTTTCATCTTAAATCGAGGTTTTGTGAGTTAAACAAAATTTTGTTCTCTAAATATATTTCGACTGTTAGTTTTACTTAACTACTGAAGTAAATGCCATTTTAAAAATAAAATTTATTAGTGCCTATGGAGTTAGGCAAGATCGAGTTTGTTTGAAATTAAACTTATAGCAATATCACACATTGCCGTATTTGCTTTTATGAGCGTCATCCACGTTAATTTAGCTTTCGCAATTATTTTATAGTATGAAACACTGAAACAAAATACAGTGGAAGTCATAGGTGAATATTGAGAATACGAAAAGGTAAAATAGTACTTACGTAAAATATTTATTAGAATAACTGCTAGACCATAGATACTTATTAATAATTTAAAAATATAAAATTATATTACGATAAATTGATAATTATTTCTATCAAACTTATATGAGTTATGACCACACAGCCCATATTAAACTTCTTACTTGCTTTGCTTTGGATTACAATATCAATTTGAGGCACCTCATTTATATAGACACCATATCAAGGAATTTGGTACTTACCTGCTGGGAAAAAGATTTGCTAAAAAAAAAGAAACTGTTATTTATATTACTTTAGTTATACAAGATATCTATACCAGAGAAAGTAGACAGGTTAAAGGTATATTCTATTAATTAAACATTGTTAAATGTCGACTGATAAGCGTTTTACAATTATTGGAATTTCGGTAGGTATTTACATTTAAATTAAACTAATCTTAGCTAACTGTGCTATTTTATTTTCTTGACGTCTGCAAATTAAAATTCCAGAATAATTTTAATTAATAAAATGGAATAATATTATACAGACAGGTAATCAGTTGGTTTAACCCGTAACCACAAATACCGTATACTTTTGTCACGTCCACCGTAAAATGATCTGAGAGACCGCTAAAATATTTTTAAGATTTTAAAGAATACAAACCAAAATTTTAATTCAATTTCAATCATATTTAAAATACATGAATAAAATAGATAGTAAACGGAACTTCTATTAAATAATTCAGTTAACAAAACTTAGTTACAGGAGTACTCCGTAGTTTGATTAGTAAAGATATTTACGATATTCGAGTATCGTAACGTGCCATATTACGATATGAGATGGGAAATTCCCGTCGAATAACGTAATAATATGAGAGTTACGATAGGAATATTATTGTACAACGTTTTATCTACTTTCAATATTAAAATATTTTTAAAAATTTTTTATACATATTTCTTCAAACACTAGTAGGCTGATTTAATTTTTACCGAAATGAAGTTTGTTTATTTTGTGTTAGTTACCACAATTACTTACCGTTATTTACAAAAATTACTATGGATTTTTATTCAAATCAGTATAAAAATGAGTGATTCAGAGCTAAAGTCTGTTTTTTTTAAAGATTCACCACCTGTTGATTTCAGTTGGTATAATAAAAAAATTGAAATTTTTAGTAATTTTTGTCAATATATGGTAACATTGATTCAAAGATCAATCAAAATGTTCTGTCAATTTATGCGTGCGCATCACTACATTTCAAATTTAAATTATTTAAAATGTTAATTAAAACATAAAGAAGACTAGGTACTCTAAATAAGATTTATTTTTATTGATGAAACCCGCCGATTTACAAAAACGATTCTGCTACTAAATCTTGGACTATTATTGACAACCTTCCCAAGAAAGATTAGAAATTAAGGAAAGCAGGTTTACAGTGCTCCATCCTGGGTGTGTTGAGGTTCCTTAGATGGATGTAGTTTGCTTTTAAGACCCAGAAACAATGATCGGGATTATCACAAAACGATGAATAGTCAGCTATTTAAAGAGGGGATTAATCAATTATTTTTGTCATTCTGTCCGTTTGGAGAGACCTCCAATACATTATTTCAACAAAACTGCAATGGGAAATTATTTAATAAAGTGTATCGTTCCATTTTAACTTACATGTACAAAAGTTCAATTATGGCAGCTGATAAATAATTACCAATACCACCAATCGTAATATATCAAGGTGAAGATTCGGATACAGATTCAATTTTGAACCATATCTCTCATATGATGATTCAGAATTTGAACCGCCCGAATCTGATTCTGAAAATAATCCCAATTATTCTAATGCCTGAATACATTTTTTCTATTCTTACCTCGAATTATTTATATATTAATTATTATAAAACTATAATACTTCTTATTAAATCGGGCAAATTTACATAAACTCAGCATAATATCCACATAAATCAACAATATTTAACAAAATATATGAAAATATTTCTTGTGAAAAGCACTTGTCAAAATTAAACATTAAATTTATTAGTCCTAACCCTACTTTAAAAATTACTAAAAAATTTCACCAGCAGCGTTGCCAAACATACTTTCGAGAGAAATTGCAAGGTTGGTGGATCTTTAAAAAAAACAGACTTTATTCCATATTGAAATAGCAGCAAATGCGGCAATTACGACCCGTATACGAACAAAATCTAAAGCAAAATACGAATTAGAATATCAGAAGTTTGAAGATTGGTGCAAGAAAAATAAATTACATATAATTTTTTTCGGGTATTTCGCTGGGAAGTCTATATTTAATAAACCATCTATGTTGTGGACAGATTATTCTATATATTAAATGCCATCAATCTGAAGGTCACAAACCGAAAAAATCCAAAATAGTTTCTAAAGAAGATGTAGGTAAATTTATAAATAAGCTAATTTTTTAATTACTGTTTCTGTTTCTAATAAATAATAATCCAAGTAGTACAGTCAGCGACAAATGTTTTCACCAGTATGATACCACTGAACACGTTTTTCTGAGAAATATAAGAGGTACCATAACGTCGTTCTTATTGTTTTAAATAGGTATCTTGGTGACACTGTTAACAAGATGATATGAAATATAGAAATGTGTTATATTTCTCATTAAAACGGGTTACAGTGGTACAAGACTGGTGAAAACATTTGTCGCTGACTGTACATGAAATCCGAAATCCACTAATTAAGTGTCGTAATGAAATCTATAATGACACTAGTGCCGTAATAAGGTACGAAACCTATTTTTGTTTTGTAATGTTGACTGTTACTGTAAGAAAGTAGATAAATTATACAGGGTGTATAGAAATTGGCACAAAAACTTCAGGTAGCGATAGTCCTTGTACAATTCTGAGTCGAAAACATTAATTCAAAAATGTTGTACACTGCTTCCCGTGCCCTCACGAACCATTAGAAGTAAACGTACATTTGGCAACATTGAACAAAAAAATAATACGAAAAACAAAAATTCAAAACTTAGAGATGAAGTTACAAAGCCGAATTAGAAAGAGTTTTGTAAACGTCAAAGTTTGACAATACGAGAACGTTTGGCAATTAGCTGTACATTGTAGTAATACGTTTTTTTTTTCTAATTGACAGACCTAAATGAAGAAATGTTAAGATTAAAATTTCAGGGTTGAAAGACAATTATATGCGAAAATTATTTTAAAACGTTGTTTTATTTCAAATTGTAATCTTCTGCAGGTCAACAGATTATTAAATAATAATGCTTATTGCAAAACTAAATATTGAGACTTTAAGGACCTCGTGAAGACAGGAGAAGTATGGTATATCATTCTAGTATTAAGGTTTTCGACTCAGAATTGTATAAGGAATATTGCTACTTGGAGCTTTTGCGCCAATTTCTATATTAGGTGTCGCCTTAACTAAGCGGTCGTGATATGCTTGCATTCGCTAAGTGTATTGGTAAGCATCCCTAACGAGGTAGAGCGATTATTAGTATTTCTCTGAATAAGTCCCGTCTCAACCACAAATGTTTCTGATTGTTCTTTGCATGTTAGAAGAGGAGACATACAATCCTTGCAGTTAGTGGCGCCCGGCAAGGGTAAGAGAAAATATCAATATATACATTCTGTAAATAGGTACCTTTCTCAACTTCATTAATGTACTTTGTTTTCCGGGTTAATAAATGTTTTACTTTGTAATTGAAATTTACAAACGACACATTTTCGGATCCATTTTCATCTGTACTTTTTTCTTTCTAAAGTATGGACAAGCTTTTGCTATTAGTACAGTTTAATTGATTTTCAATAAAAAAAAAGCTGCAATTTTATATTATATATGCACAAAGATATAAATAGTTATTGTCTGTGCAGCGTGGATAATAAGCTACTAGTGGTTAAGTTCACATAATACCAAAGATTCACTTTAATTATTATCTATTTAGAACTATAAATAATATAACCATAATATAAACATTTCACTGGCAATGGAGCGCAATGGAGCATATCATGAAACCTTATTATGATAATTATTGGGAGATGATCAATACGTGCACAGATGTATACAACAACAATGCTTACTACACCGTAAACACAAACAAATATGTGCATATTTAGTAGTTTGGGAATTGCATCTAATGTTCGACATTCACTACGAACACTAATTTAATAATTATTTTATTACACGAATTGTTGTAACAGGATATGAATTATTACACAGTAATAAAGCTGCAAACTAGTTTATCGCACTAACCAGCAATTAATAGTTATTTGTATACCAAGACCGCGAAATGTATCTATATCGTACCGAGAGAAAATTGTGGCCGAGGTCGTTTGTGGCCACGGAAAGACAATCTCGAGGGCGCTAAAGAATTTCTCGGACAAGGTATACATAATATTTTTTGTGGAATTGTAAAAAATGTGTAATTACAAATGTTATCGCTTTTAGAAAACTAAGAGCTTCATTCATTGTAAATAGAAAAACGACTCAGTCGGCGCGTTACTATAGAAATAGCGTAAATAAAACAATTACTACTTTTACTTTAGCGGTCGTTACCTTAACAGCGGCCGCGAAATTGGATTACGCGGCCTGTAGCGGATGCGAAACGTTGGTTGCACAAAAAATTATTTTATTGAATTTCTTTTAACAACAAAAGCAATTGCTGTCAAGCTACAATACTGTTGTAATATATTCAAGATCTAGATAAAAGTTCTGTGCAGCAAGATGTAGGTACAGGGTGATCAAAAATGATTGAACGTGCCGCTTCATACTGATTTTTTGTTGTCCGCTTACTGCTGCTGTCGGTACTTAAATAACCTTGGTAATTTCAGTGGTGTAGACATTGTAATTTAAATGACAGATGGAAATGACAGATGGAAAGTAATGCGCAAGACACTGAACAGATGTAAGTATTGATAAACAACAGACTGTTTGAAAAAACGGAATGCATTTTTGATAGTAATTGGACCGACTAGCGGTCACGTGACCTTCAATCATTTTTGATCACCCTGTATATCTTATGATTAAATAGCTACTTTTAAATTAATTACAGTATTATGAGTTTATTACTAGTACTATTTCAAACTTAAAAGTAACGAAACTAATCTTTTCCACTCTGATAGGTATTATTATAATAATTATTCACTTACTGTCTGGAATGTAAATAAACTAAAATCTATAAAAATTCAAAAGAATTTATTATTTATTTCACCATGTTTATTAAAAATATTGGCGTAGTTGGCAATTATGGGCATTACACTACAGAAAAAACTATAACTTTTAAAGACGAGACTTTCGACTAATTGGTTACGCTTCCATGTAACTGAATCAAGCTTTTCAAACTTAGTTTACGATATTTTTAGTATAAAAATTCTATAGAGCCGTTACTGCGCAACAGAATTAAACATCAAACAGAGTTCGTACTTTAAAATAATCTCTCTTTATTTTTCTATATGTATATATAGCATGTGCTCATTTCCGTCATTTTATCCCGTTCTATACAAAGGTGGGTACGTGGGGTAGCAAACCAGGCGATTACCGAACGTGGGTAGTTTTGGGAAAGATTTTGCACAAAAGTATAATTGAACATCAAATTTATAGTGAAAGATTTAGATTTATTAAACTGTATTGAACAATATCGTTCTTTTATTTGTTATCTGATTCTTGTAGCCTATAGGACATTACCTACGCATTGCTTAGGACGCAAACAGTTTAATGTCGAAATTATAGACAAAATAATTGAATATTAAACTTGGAATTACTACATAAAGATTGCAGATAACGTGCTTTAAATAGTCGTCTTCATTTCTTACGTTATTTTCATTATTATGCTATGGAAAACAAAAGCAGGTTCTACAAGGCAGCATCTCATGTTTCCCTTGAATTTTGGTCTGCTTTCATATTCCCTAATCTGATTTTCAAAATTCCGCTTCTGTAAAAAATGTTACCAAAAAAACATGTCCAACTTCCGCTTCCGGTTTCGGATTTTTTTGAAAAGCTTATTTTGTCGATGAATTTTCGATAGCCTATACTCTTTTCATTTCAAATTTCATCAAAATCGGTTCATTAGTTTTTGCGTTAGAGGCGTCACATACATAGGCACATGAAACATACATACATACCCACAGCAGACATTTTTTCTAGACCACTTTTTTGGGTTCTTGGAGGTCCAAAACACGTATTTCCGCGAAAAACTCAACTTCGGAAATTTTAATGATATCAATACTTCCCATATACCAGTGGTGGTATGGAAAAGTAAAAAGCACAAACAAACAAATGGCGCATCGAACGGTTAAGAGCGAAACAGCTGATGCAATGACGCAGTAATTTCCTATTCGTTACGGCTTACTATAAACGTTACAATGTAAAATCCTATATTCTTACTGATACGACTACTGCTACTGACGAACTATAAATCAGGCCTAACGGTTGCTGTATCTGCACTGGCTCCTCCACTGGGGTACGATGGTACGAATATACCTTATGTTCATAACGCTTTTTGCTATTCTATATTTTATTTAATATTTATTATTTCGATAATTATGAATTTTAACAAAGTAACGCTTGAAAACGTTAATAAATTATAATAAATTATTTTGGTAAGGCAAATAGTCTATCTTAAAACTAAATGAAACGAAACCATGGCTGATAAGACTCACCTTTTGCAGTATTTGAGTATTTCTTATGAGAATGGATGAAATATAAATTCTTGATAGTTACCTAGCTGGTATATTAAATGTTTAGGAGGTCTTCTTCTTCCAATATTAACTGGAAACAAACACAGTATGATGTTTCGCATTAAGTGAAACAAAGTTCGAACGTTAATAATCCAAATCATACTAACGTTCTTGTATCAATGCACCAATCGAAAGTAAAGTAGTAAAGTGTTTATAATTAGGAACCTTATCAGCAATGCAAATTAGAATCGGTCTCACCTACTACACAACCTCATTATTCAATTCCTTAAATCCTTACCCCCGTGGAATCTACAACCGAACTTGTGTGAGTACAAAAGCAAATTTAAACTTTATCTGTTATATTACGTAAAGCATAGGTACTAGTCTCAACGAGTGCCTAGGTACAAAGCCAGTCGATGTTTTTTTAACGAAGTACCGAGGAGAGACAAAGATTTAAACCACAAGGCAATAGTTATGCCAAATGCTCTGTCGGCGGCGCTGCTAACGCGACGTGATGATTTTAATTTCAAATTTGAGATATACTTATCAATTTTTGCTTTAGATGTAATTGTTGACTTAGCTATGACTTTAAATAGTAAAAAGAGAGCGCGAGTTAGATAAAAGTTAGTTAAATTTGACATTTAAATTCACACAACAGGAGCGCCCCTTGCGGCGAGTTACAGGCTTACAGCATATTTCTTGCCTCCGTAAATGTCAAAATTCCTGTCGCTACTTTGGAAGAAACAATCGACTACCTTTGCCTAGGTAACGATTTTAGAGACATCTACATATGATGTTTGAAGTTTGTCTTACTGTAAATAGTTTAACCCTCCAAAAACTAATTAATTAATTTCTACCACTAGTGTGATATGTGTAAAGTGAAATTTGCTGTTTGGAGAATTATTTGAATAGTAGGCAGAAATCGTGTAATTTGAATCACTAAGAATATATTAAGCAGACTGTTAAATACATAAACATATTCGAAGAGAAGTAAATTAATTAAGCATTTTATTGAAAATCAACTCCATGATAAAATGAATACAGCTAACACAAGAGTAGTAGTAGGAACTTGATTCGATTTTTTGTATAGTATCACCAAAACGGAACAGTTTTCACGTCTCGGATTAGTAGTTGCTCTTAAGGTAATTTAGTTTGTAATTATTAAAATATTTTATATTGTAAAGAGAAATATGATTAAATTTTCTGTAATATTATCGCTCCTAACCTCTCTAGTACACAAAAGTTATTTCCAAACTACTTTGTCTAAAAAACCTGATTTCAAAAAAAATAATATATCGTCTACTTCTTACTTTGAATTTTTTACAGTATTGCAAATTTGTTGTTAGCAATATCTCAACTACCTAGGTGTTAATCAAAGACTATGAAATTGATAAATTACAATGACCGTGCATGAAAACATGTTTAATTTATACTATCAAATTGTTTATTAAGAATGATTAAGAAGCTCTTATTGAGGTTCTATTCGTGCATAAAGCGTGTGTGAAGGTCATTAAACCTTATCATTTCTTTACGGTAAGATGAACGAAATAATCATCATCGCGTGCAGGACTAATTCAAGCTTACTATTTAAATGGACGGATATTAGGATAAAATAGACACAAAAGCAACTATGTTAATTTTTGATAATAGTCAGAATGATACCTCGACAATTTTATACAGTGCCTTCATTAATGATTGATACCCACGTGACCTTTGATCCGTGGTGTCCTTGGGAGTTTCAGATTTAAATGTTGAAGTCAGGTAGGATTGGTAATCGTTGTAACTAATAAGTAACTAAAGTCACTAAAGTTACTGTCAATTTACGTACATACAATCAGTTAGGGAATTATTAGATAAAGATTTGCCAACTGTGAAAGTTGGGTTGCCTATATTTTGTGGTCACGTGGGTATCAATCATTAATGAAGGCACTGTATAAGCATGCACGCATTTAACCATTCGGATAAGTGAGAAATGCAACAGAACAATTTAACAGATAACAGATCTCTATTCCTGGATAATTGGAAATAATATTACCTGTCAAACAAACATACCTTGAATACTAATGAAAAAATTTGAATTTATTTAAGTTATATTAATTGAACTTTATACCTATGGTTATTATTAACCTAGCAACCCATATCTTCAGTAACGTCATTTCGAATGGACCTTAGTGTGAGTAATTAATTTTGTTTACACCAGTTATAAATATGCGTTTACAAATGTATTTGTATTCCGGATACCTGGCTTATTGTGTTAAATATTATTTATGTACCAATAATTATTTTCGAACAACAATTCTAGAGTAGCTAAAAAAATACAGTTGTATTTTAAATTTTAGCTGAAAGTACATTCCTTTGATAACGTACCTATAGGACGTAAAAACGTATTGCAATATTACCCAAAAAATGTAAATACAATACAATAGGGCATTGCCTATTAAATTTACTGCACATGTTTATCTGTTCGCCCGCACATCAAAATGTGCAAATACAGTACAGGGTGGATAACAAAATTCGCCCCGAGCTATACAGCTTTTAATTGTTGCGGTCGACATGCCAATCGAAATAGGTCATTAAATACTACGTTTTGATGTAATTAGAACATTTTCAGGACCTACTAGATTTTAGCTGCGATAGTCAACTTCTTATTTTTAAATGAGCACGTATAATGTATATTTTTCGTAATTCTGAATAAGCGTTTTTTCTAGTTCAACGATGTATAATAAGTCACTTTACCAACATCAAAAAGTAGTAAAAAAAATTGTTTAAAATTATCTTGTGACTACCAATTTCGTAATTAGTTTTCAATAGTAGGCTTTGACTAACAAAATATTGACAACTGTCAAAGCAATTTTCTAATGAAATTTTGATATAAACTGTCAGTACCAGTACGTTTACTGTGAAATAGTGAGCTCTTAAATTAAAATTAGTTAGGAAGAAAATGCGTTTAATGAGGAAGTAGACATGTTGGAAGTATATTTGAAAACCAAAAGAATTCTGTTGTTGCCCTGCAAAGGCTGCAACCTATAGGGAACGCTACCCTGAGGTTACCACAGTTTAATTTTAACATGCTCATGTATTCATTGTTTTTCTCCATATCTTTTTTTTGTATATTAATATAATATGTTCTTATTCTTGCCGTATGAAACATGTTTTTCTTGTGTATTTTAAAGCATTAACTATACGGAGTATTCTGTACTACTTCAAGGTCCAGTGCTGAAAGTTTCGTCTAGTAGTTATAGTTATAGTTGTCATTTTGTCAACATTTTGTTAGTAAAAGCCTACTATTGAAAACTAATTGTGAAATTGGTAGTCACAAGAGTAATTTTAAACAATATTTTTGCTACTTTTTGGTGATGGTAAGGTGACTTATTATACAAACTAAATTGTGAAATTGGTAGTCACAAGAGTAATTTTAAACAATATTTTTGCTACTTTTTGGTGATGGTAAGGTGACTTATTATACATCGTTGAACTGGGGAAAAAATGCTTATTCAGAATTACAAAAAATATATACAGGTGCCCATTTAAAAATAAAAAGTAGACAATCCCTACTAAAATCTAGTAGGTCCTGAAAATGTTCTAATTGCATCAAAACGTAGTATTTAATAACCCATTTCGATTGGCATGTCGAACGTAACATTCCAATCTCAATTAAAAGCTGTATAGCTCGGGACGGATTTTGTCATGCACCCTATAAGCCATCTACGAACCCCATAAGAATGGGTTACTTAAACTGTACCATGCTACTTTTCTGTAATGCACAACTTCATGTATTTACTTGGTATGATGCAGATAAATGTCGAAAACAAAGTTTGTGGAAAATATTATTTATTACAATAAATAATAATTCATAATAACATCAGTACCACACTGTTAAATACTTTCATGTAACCACATTATATCATTGTAAATCAAAATAATATTTTAATAAAGCGTCGAAGTAGAGGGATTAAATACCACCTACCAGTCACTATTAATTTACAAGCGAAAATACAAACACACGGATAACTTGATGATCAAGTTAAGTTGTAATGCTAATAACATCAGCAGTAATTTAATGTAATTCGAATCACGTAAGATGAACTACGGTTCTCAAACGATGTAGCTGTCAATAATGTTTCTAGGGAAACCCTCTATTAGTGCCGAAACTGAGGCAATGAGATATTAATTTCGGTCATTTATTAGATCGCGAAATTTAAAGGTCTATTTCACCCTGTATGTTTTATGATTTCTCTAGAAGAGGCCAATACTCTGTGAGATTCTCGTTCCGATTAAAAGAGTAATAACAATAAAATCATCTTATTTATGTTATGTTGTAGGGAATTATCAAAAGCCAAATCTATTGGCTTTATAAGAACCTAAATTTCACCACCTTTTTCTACTATTGAAATCATCTTAGCAGAGATACGGTTGTTTTTATTGTATACTTTTTTTTTCTTCTAATTATTGTTAATTTTGCAACATTTCTAAAGCAGCACCACACTGTTAGACACAGGCACTACGAGCAGGAGAACAGTATTTGCGTTGTATATATTTGCTTCATCCTGAATTATTATAGTCACTGTAAGAGAAGTCTAATAGTACCTACGCAATGGCAATAACAATACGCAAACGGAGTAACGACAAGTTAGTAATTGACGGTGTTACTTACGTTCAAGTAGAACTCGGTCCAGAAACAATTCTTTGCAACTTTGAAATGTCAGTTATAAATAGAGAAAAAATATCTTTTCAAAAGGTAGAATAAATGCTTAAATAGAAATATAAGAAAACCAGGAAGAAAACATTGAAGTGAATTAATTGCATTTAATAAATCCATACATCAAAGTTTAAGTTCGGTTTAAGTAATGTAGGTACTCCGGTCGCTATTAAATTTTGCATAGTGTTACAATTTCACATTTGTGCATTTTAAATCTTAATTACCGATCTGCTTTTGTACCTCGGCTTGATTGAAGCAGTCACTTTCCTTAAGAAATTCAGCAATTATAACATCTAGGTACATAAGGCAGATTACTTGAATTTGCCTTTTCAAATCCGTTTTCCATGTATTTTATTAGCAAAAAAAACTACTAAAAATGCCGACATTTGTAGGTACTTTTTTTTATTACTTTGGTCCTATCTTTAATAGCTACCCTGTATAATGCTCAAACAACAGCGGACAGAGATAAACTTATACGGTGCCATTATAAAGAAAAGAGAATTGTATTATAAATAGGAAAACTGCATTCAGTTTTCTGATGTATGAAACTTACCATGTGTTTTGATCGTGATATACTGTTTAACATTATTATTCCAAATTATCAAATTAATATCCGCTTTCTCAATGTACAAACCACAGCATCAAATCAACTGGCGATTATGCAGCCCGGATTTAAATTATTGCAAACTGAAAGCAGCAAAAAGAACGCTGCAGACCTGCGGCGAGCATCGAGTCAGTTTTGGAATGAGGTGCTGCGAACTGCTTCGAGATAGACAGTAAGTTATTGAAGTAAAGTAGGCCATATTCGTTTTGGTCTTATTCTTACTTACTATTATGGTTTACCCAGCGTACGTAAATACTGGGTACAAATACAAAAAGAAAAAATATTAGATTTCTGCAAATCTTTTTAAAGACAACTAGTAATAAAATTTAGATGTTCTTAAGTTGATTTATACTTTTGTACTGATCATGATTTTAAGAACTAATACTATCCTTTTTAAAAATTTTAGAATATCACAAGTTTTGTAAAAATACGTATTCTTTTTCAATTCAATATTTCAATTCTTTCTAATGACGTTGCATAAGCTATTTCATACAATCTGAACTCAGTGACATGTCCTCACTTTACACTCTTCTGAAGTACAATAATTGAGTTGCCTAATTTAATATTTGTATCAAAATTGTTAAAACTAAGGGAATTCACTATTTTATAAAACTTTTATACACGATAACTCACTAAGCATAGATACCGACTGTAACTTGGAAACTACTCTTCCCACATTAACAGGAAACATTTCTTGCACAGTTAATCGTCTACGAGAAAACTATTACAAAACTTTACAATTGTAATTAAATGAACCTTTTAATTTGATATTTTCAAGAAAATTGGAAAAGTGGGAGGCTTTTCTAAAACCCACTATAAATTTAACAGAAATAGTTAAAACTGTAGTTATAAAGAAAATCTTCAAAGAATAATACTCAGAGGTTTATAAAATACCTCGTTTTTTGAAACCGACTTCTTCTATCCAAAGATACAAAGAGTTTTAACCTTGTCTTCGGCCATGAGCTTGTCATGAAGAATTTGTAAACTTTCAATGGATAAATTTCAGGTAAAAGTAGACGGGCTTTCGATCTAGGTGCATTTCAGTGTGGGTACCTTCATTTCATATTTTTTATAGGAAAATGCGAATTGTGGCATTCTCTGCAGGAATTGACGGGTGGAAAATATTTTTATTAGATTTATCATAGACAGTTTACAAGAAATTTTGTTCGTCAATGTGGTAAAATACTTTCCGAGTTACGGACGGTAGCTATGCTTAGTGAATCACCCTGTATATGGAAGTTAAGCTACAATATTGGAAATAAATGAATCAAGGAAGCCGTGAGATGCTAAACATAAACATATTGTGTCATGTAAAACACTTTTTATTTGCCATTTCCAACGTCTCTTGTTATTTTAATTTTCATAATAGATAAAATAAGAATTCGGTATTTATATTAAGGGGTTGAGCGAATATGGGAATCTTTAAAATCAAAGTCCCCTTCCTTGACAGCATTTTACAAATGGTACAAGGTATTTGTTCGCGAAAGGAATACAGAGCACCAAAAACGAGCAGGAGCTCCTGTTACCGCAGTCCCTGGAAGAAACATCAGATCACAGAAGAGGATAACAGAGCGCATACCGTGACAGATATTTAACCTCACAGTTGATCCTCAGCAGTAAAAATTTTAATTCATGCCATCCTTGATCTAGAAGAAATTATTGTAGGTACCCTGTCAGTATAAGTGTTAACCCTGGAACAATTATATAAAATAAGATTAAGGTAATATAAAACCGTATAAAACAAACCAATGCTCACGCCATTTTGTAATGTGCGATTTCTGAATCTCACGAGGAAAAAGGTCTTCTTCAGAAATAGAAACTTTTGTTAAAAGTGCTGTTTGGACAGTATTCCAGTAGCTTATTTAAATAATCGAAAGAAAGAATTATTAAGTGCGTTGCAATGGAAAGCAATTAGATGACTAAAATAAAAACTTGAAATTATTAAGCTGGTATTTTTTTATTCGCAATCACCAGGTGGTCGTAATTTTAAAGTGAATTGTGTACGTAATTCCAGAACAAAATATATTACTATTATATTGAGAATTATCACAATAAATTCATATTTAAAAAAATAGGGAGTCAAAGTGCTACCTTTCGTTCAAAGTCAATTTACGTATTTATTTATTGTTCTGTTTGCCTTTGCTAGCTACGTTTCTGTATTCTGATAACAAACGTTTCCACACAAATGTATTGTATACAAGGAACTTTTTTGCCTGTTTTTCAACAATTCTGAATTAACGCCAACAGTTAAAACAGCCCGCTCGCAGTTATCTTAATCATGAAATTTTTCACACATAATCCTTACTTCAAATCCGGTATATCCTGTTGTTTCGGGAAAAATTGTGAGGGTGCCGGTTATATTCACGCGTGGCATTTAGTACTACATTATATGCTGTTTTGTAACCATTATACGAAATCTCTTTCATTTTATTCTTGTTTTAAGCATGCTCGTATGCTTGTATACTATTCCTCTGTTATGTTGTGCAGGTCATGGTAAACATGGACGCAGGCGCATTGTTTTCATTGCTGTGCAAAGCGTCGCGATGGAGGCGTCAGTCGGCATGCGGCACGCGGCCAGAATCCACCCTGATGGCCGGTAGACACGCGCGCTTTATGATCGTACTTTTCGCAGTCTTTTTGCCAACGTTTTTCGCTGCTATGGACCTAAACAGCGGTAAGCAAATTAAAATACCTTAAGATTTTTAATTAGTTCGAGATGTTTGTTTTTTAGAAAAGCACCTATTTTTTTATATTAAATTATTTACAAATTCAGCAGTTTAAAATTAAATATGCGCCATGCCTCAAATTTCCATCAAAACTATTCTATGAATATTAAAATGTATAGTTCTGGTTTGTAATTTTCTTACGTTATTATCACACACAGTTTTCGAAGTGGCACTTAGTTAAACTTTGGTAAATTAGTTTTCCAACTATAAATTCAAACAACTCATCGTTTCGTATTTTTAATAAACCACCCTAGAAGAGCTAACATCATAAATACTTCAACATTTACCAGAAAACTGTCTAAAGTTTCCATTGTAATTAACTCCTTGACAAATAATTTTATCTAACTGGAAGGAAATATATGAGTTAAACTATTAGCAAGTTTAATTATAAAAGCCCACAGAGATTTGATATCTTTGTTACTCTACAAATAAAATAAATGATAAAATTTAGTTATGATATAGGTTTAATTCAACATCCACTTGTTCCATTTTTAAAATCCTATTTTGTTTGGGTTCAAGTAGGCAATATAAATTATAATGGATGTTCGTTTTAAATATGTAGTTGACCATTATGTGTGAATTCTAGTAAATGAATTTACAAATGAATTATTTTTCAACTATTATCATATCAAATTAAATTGTAATACTTAATCTACATATTTTAAATAAATACCTATATCATTGAATTTAAAAGTGTTAGCCAAAATCTTCTAAAGACTAAAATAAATGGACCGCAAGAAAAAATGTTTCTTGTATTATCTGAATCTATCTAAAACCTCGTACCAATAGTAAAGCGGATAATAATACTATAATAATGTTGAATTGTGTCCCGCACTACTCACATATACATACCATTAAAATGTGGTTAAATTCGATCCCGCCCATATTATAGAAATGTACCTATATCAGCTTGCTAATATTATCTGCATGTTAAACAAAATGAGTAAAACTATCAACAAACAAGTATCAACAAACGTTTAATTTAGCCCAAAAAAGACATAGGAAGAAGACCTGGCAAATGTTGAACTGAAACAAGCTTCAACCGTGGAGATGATTATAGGGTTATTCAACGAAATGTAACCACCCTCAGTTTCTTTCAAAATCGCCAAGACATGTAAACAAAGATACAAAGTGGGACATCTTTTTACGTAACGTTTGTCATCAACCCCTTAGCCGTCACAGTCCCCCCTCTAAAATTTTAAATGGCACCATAGCATGTGTGGCACATCGTTAGAAAGGTAATTTCATAAGGAATTCATTCTACTGTTTATTTTTTTATTCGCTTCAAATTGAGACATAAAAAGATTAAAAACTATATTTTGTTTATGTCGGTTATGCGTCTGGATAGCAGTAAGATGTTTTTGTTTCACCGCCAGTTCTCGCAAATGTTCGTTCTCTCGCCTGCATTATTGTATGGAAATTAACGGAAGTCCTTTTGAACAATTACTTTAACGGTAATTGCTGTATTCGGCAGAAATAAACAAAACTTTAATTTTTTTATGTCTCAATTTGTAGCGAATAAAAAAAATAAATAGTAGAATGAATTCCTTATGAAATTACCTTTCCAACGATGTGCCACGCATGGTATAGTGCCATTTGAAATTTTGGAGGGGGTGGCTGTAACGGCTAAGGGGTTGATAGTAGACGTCCGGTTTTTACGTAAAACGATCTCCCCCTTGCTGTCTTTGTTGACATGTCTTGACGATTTTCAAGGAAACAATAGTTGTGAAAGATACTGAGGGTGGCTAGTTTTCGTTGAAAAACCCTGTATAAAATTCAGTAGATCAAAATAATTATATCTAATTTACTGGGGAAGAGTCCTCAGAGATTTAATGTACTTATGCAAAAAAGCATTTCATGCAGAAACATGCAAACAGCATTATACAAAATTAACTATGGGTGCAAATAGACAAATAATTTTCTTCTTTCTTTTTGTGGAGTTTAAATTTTGTTTTTCCCCTTATCGCCATGACTGTAATACCCTGCTGTTTAAATTCATTAAGTTTCCCAAAACGATTAATGAATTTGTTGTTTCTTATGATCATTACTTCGTGTGCCTTAAATATATTAACACAGTTCACTTGAACTGGTTATTAATTAAATAATAAATATTAAATAAAACATCTATTTCAACGGGAAACAACAAGATTTTTCGCTTTATACGTATTTCGGCATCAATGTGCCATTGTCAAAAGCAATATAAGATATTATAACAAATGCAAAATATAGTAACTCCTTGATTTTATTATTTTAACACTGCGTGAAGCAACTGGCCCCAGTCAACCCGTCGGAGGTCAGTCGCTTATCAGTGTTTTAAAAAGATATTTATTCCAAAATCTTCAGTAAAGGAGAATCTAAGAGATCAATTTGCTCATTCATTAAAGGTATGTTGTTTTTTGTGTGTTTATAAATTTGAAAAGCTTCTAAAATGTTTAATTTATTTTTGTTATCAGAAAAGTGTAAAAATTTAATTGTATTATTAGATGTTAATGTGTGATTTTGTTCTAACAAATGTTTAGCAAAATTTGATTTATGTGCATGTTTAAATTTGTAACAACGGAAATGCTCTTTTTGCCTAATATGTACTGATATTTCTAATTGTTTGACCTATATATGTTACGGGAAGAGTACATAATCGGCAAATGTATACATTTGCCGGTAAATGTACACATTTGCCGTACACATAGGGAATAGTGGTTACGATATCTACAAAATGTAGTTATTTGTACTTTTACCGGAAAATGTGGACATTAACCACATTGAATAGGGAAATGTACATATTGTCAATAAATAAAAATTAATTTAAAAACAAACACTTTTAGTTAGGTACTACCTACATCATCTAATTGCTGATTAATCTATTTCTAGTTTTGTTAAGTATGATAGTATAAAACGGTTATTACAACACCCCAGTCTTCTATAAATAATATCAAAAATAAGTTCTAAAACACGAACCCTAACCTCAATTTGCCGTCAATAATAACGGCTAAAGCCCATGTCACACTGTAAAAATTTCATAAAAATTTTTATAATTTTTTTTATAAAAACTATTTTGACAGTGTGACAGCACGCAGTTTTATAAAAATGACGTCATGAAAAAATATTTTTATGGTGCCTGTATTTCGATGACGTCACGTAAAATGTTTTTATAAAAACTTGGAAAATAGGACAGCTTCTACAATTTTGACGAAAACTGGAATTCGATTGGATGTTGACGCGGCCCGCCCAGCTAACTGACAATTTGAAATTGCGCGGAAAGTATCTTGATATTCAGGCTTTAATTCATTTTCCACCTCGACCATTGCCATAATTTCTTTTTTGTAACCAGGACCTAACCCACTATCTACGTTTATTTTGAATAAGTGCATAACGTGGCATAACCATCCAAACCTACAGCAAGGCTGGTGAAAAGTAAATTCCGGTTTGAAGTTACGGTTTCGATTTTATAGGAAATTTTAAAAGATTACTTAAAATTGAACACAGGTTTATCAAAACCTTTGCCATGAGAAGTTCCCTCTAACAACTTTAAAACTTTTGTCAAAATATTTAACAGTGGGACATGCCTTAAAAATATTTTTACGGCGCATGACGTCACATGGTTTTTATAAAAAAATTTATAAAAAGTTTTTATACAAATTTTTACAGTGGGACTTGGGCTTTACACTACGCGCACATCCGACTTTACATTTACCGTGATGCGCTGGTAGAAGTGTACATTTGCCCGATTCAGTCGGTAAAAGTGCATATATCATGAAATTAACAATGTTATATTCACATTTCTCTATCAGGTGGGATAATGTGAACATTTACCGGCAATTGTGCACATTTTCCGGGCTATGTACTTTTACCGTAACATATATACTGAATCACAATGTGAACAATTTAATTTATAAATCAGGTATTTAGAAATTAAATTGTTCACATTGTGATTCAGTATATACAGGGTGTTAATACTAAGTCGTTACACCCGAAAATGGCAGTTAGAACTTACCAAAACAAACTTTTTTTTTTAGTTCCAATTTTTGATTTGAGGCCCCTATAAGTAGTTATTGGATTTCTTTTGTTTTTTTAACAATCGTAATAACTCGATCCTTCATTTCAGGGAATATTTCAAAAAACGAAAGGTTTTCAAAATGAGCTTACGGCTCTCTACAACATTTGTATTTACAGTTATTTTATATTTTTTCAAATAACAAAATGGCGGCCGATCAAAAATTTCAAATCTCAATATTTTGATAACCATCCCATAGATTTTTGAAAATAAATTTTTTTTTAAATCGTCAAACTATCTAAACATTTGTCTAAAACATTTTCTTCTATCTACGCAAAAAAGAGGTCTTTAATTTAATTACAGAAGAACATGTGTAGAGTATCGACGAATTAAAAACAATTTAGATCGAAGTACTTTCTGCCATTAAAAAATAAAACAAACAATTAGATTAGTGCACAAAACTGAACGAGATACGTTTTAAAATGAATAATTATATCAAGACACTTGACATCCTTTTGGTTTTCGGGGAGGCAAGGCGCAATGCACAGGAAGCCCGAAGAATCTATCGGAGAAGATACCCAAATCGCCATCAACCAAGTAGCCAAATGTTAGATAAATTACGGTTAAATTACAGCAAAAATTACAGTGGTCATGTCATGTTCAACCATATCAAGGACAGCCTCTTCAAGTGCAATACTTCGACGAAATCTGTTAGCATTCTCACCAATTGTTGGATCAAAACAACCAGACATCTGCAATTTTTTTTTAAATTTAGCTACTTTGATGGCGATTTGGGTAACTTCTCCGATAGATTCTTCGAGCTTCCTGTGCATTGCGCCTTGCCTCCCCAAAACCAAAAGCATGTCACGAAGTTCAGTGTTTTGATAATTATTCATTTTTAAAACGTAGGTATTTCGTTCAGTTTTTTGCACTAATTTAATTGTTCTTCTGTTTTATTTTTTAATGGCAGAAAGCTACTTCGATCTAAATTGTTTTTAATTCGTCGATACTTTACCCATGCTCTTCTGTAATTTAAGACCTCTTTTTTGCATAGATAAAAGAAAATGTTTTAGACAAATGTTGTAATAGATAGTTTGACGATTTTAAGAAAAAATTATTTATAAAAATCTATGGGGTGGTTATGAAAATATTGAGATTTGAAATATTTGATCGGCCGCCATTTTGTTATTTGAAAAATATAAAATAACTGTAAATACAAATGTTGTAGAGAACCGTTAGCTCATTTTGAAAACCTTTCGTTTTTTGAAATATTTCCTGAAATGAAGGAGTTATTACGATTGTTCAAAAAACAGAAGAAATCCAATAACTACGAATAGAAGCCCCAAATCAAAAATTGGAACTAAAAAAAGTTGTTTGTTTTAATGAGTTCTAACTACCGTTTTCGGGTGTAACGACTTAGTATTAACACCCTGTATAGGTCAAACAATTAGAAATTTCAGTATAGGCAAAAAGAACATATCCGTTGTTACAAATATAAACATGCACATAAATCAAATTTTGCTAAACATGTGTTAGAACAAAATCACACATTAACATCTAATAATACAATTACATTTTTACACTTCTCTGATAACAAAAATAAATTAAATATTTTGGAAGCTTTTGAAATTTATAAACACACAAAAAACAACATACCTTTAATGAATGAGCAAATTGATCTCTTAGATTCTCCTTTACTGAAGATTTTGGAATAAATATCTTTTTAAAACACACTGATAAGCGACTGACCGCCGACAGATTGACTGGGGCCAGCTGCTTCACGCAGTGTTCAAATAATAGAATCAAGGGGTTACTATATTTTGTATTTGTTATAATATCTTATATTCCTTTTGACAATGGCACATTGATGCCGAAATACGTATAAAGCGAATAAATCTTGTTATTTCCCGTTGAAATCGATATTTTATTTAATATCTATTATTTAATCATGGATTTTAACAAAGTAACGCTTGAGAATGTCAATAAATGGTTATTAATTGTACTAAAATAATGATACCGATATGCATTCATGCAAATTAGTTAAGATAAATAAAATGGAGAAAATTAATCTACTTTAAATTAAAGCGCAATCTTTAACAATACAATTAGGTACCTAAAAATACTGTAGTTAACTTAATAGACGGTATGAAAACATCTGTTAGCACCCTACAAACGCTTAGCAACACTGATGATTACACTAACAATTAACTACTACTGTAGTATTGTTTTGTAATGATATTAAATTTTCAGTAGATAAACTTTCAAGTTGATTTGAAAAGGTATGTTAAAAGTTTTTGTGGTTGAAGTTGGAAAAGCAATAGTTCTATCAATTCTTCCTGAAATGTGGCGTATTTTCTTTACATAGGACTTAAGAAACTTTAGAATTACTTTGTCAGAATATTATGCAGGGGAGGAACTTCTGCTGTGTAGTAAATATTAATCAGTTTAAAACTAACTTCTGGTTCATGAATGTTGGTTATCAGACTAGGTTAGCTAAAACCTAAGCTATCGATTTTTTTTAAAGAGGATGTGTTACAATAACCAAATACTGCAAAACAATATTATTAGTTATTCCCTCTTATAAAAAATTTACAATAAAATATATCAACATTTTTCAGAATATCTCCTAAACCAATCTTCTCAACGGGTACAAAATGTACGAATCACTTTCCACTTATATAGAAAGTATTTCGGTTTTGAGATTCTGCGACGGTATCGCATACTATTACTCGCGCGTTGTAAGTCGTGTTTACTTAACTGTAGTTAAGAACCGATAATATGGTAATCAAAATCTTATTATTATTATTTTATAGAAATATAAATATCCAATAAAATATCGATTTTAAGTGGAATAACAATATTTATTTTGCTTTATACGTATTTCGGCATCAATATGCCATTGTCAAAAGCATCTATAAGATATTTAATAACAAATGCAAAATGATTTATATAGTAACTGTTTGATTCTATTATTTTAACACTTCGTGAAGCAACTGGCCTGAGTCAACCCGTCGGAGGTTGTTAAAATAATGGAATCAAGCAGTTACTATATAAATAATTTTGCATTTGCTATTAAATATCTTATAGATGCTTTTGACAATGGCACATTGATGCCGAAATACGTATAAAGCAAAATAAATATTGTTATTCAAGTTAAAATCGATATTTTATTTGATATTTATATTTCTATAATTATGGATTTTGACAAAGTTACGCTTGAAAATGTCAATAAATTATTATTATTATTTAATTATTGACCGAAAAAAAGTGAAACTAACTATAAACTAGGATGACGGTTCCCTAAATCTTAAATTTCGAAATGTTTAATTCATGAAACTACTTCCTACGGCAAAAGCGGTGTTAACCTCGTAACAAGAGGATTAAAGGAGGCTTCTGAAAGATTTTTTGTGGTAGCAGTTACATATGCATATAAAAGTAGTATCTCCTTGCTAATCTGAAGTTGCTGTTCCAAAACATATTCTCACAATCTTTATCTCACGAAAAATGTAGGATGTGATATCTTATGAACAGAATTAGTTTCAAACTTTGTCTCCATTGGTTAATTTTACTGGAAACCTGTTATGGTGCCTCATTAGACTTTAGTATAAACGACTTGAGGCTCCACCACCTTTTTAATTATGGCTGTTTATCAGTTAACTATATCATTCATCATGTTTGTTCTTTTTTATAATTAACTATCATCTCTTGTACTGAAGAAGGCAATTTAAATTGCCGAAATATATTTACATCAATTCATCTAATATTTTTTTATTTTATTATTAAATTTACTTATATTTGGCTGTTAATTATTTCTCAACTTTATACATATAATATATACTCTAGTCGTTAAGGAACATTCTATAATTTCTTTACAACCTACTTTTAAAGATTAATTTCATATGCTTTTCGTCCCTTCCAATTTTATTAGAAGCTTTGCAAATATAAGAACCTTCATCTTCTGCTTGTGTAGGATTAATAATAAGTCGATGATTGTTTTCCTCTAATATTATTCTTCCTTTTGTTGTAGTTTCTATTACTTCTTCGCCGTTCTGGGAAATTATAAAAATTAATTTGAGAAGGAGATTTTGGGAGGTCTTACCAACCTTATACCATGTTATAGAAGGGTTGGGAATCCCCTTAGCATAACAATATAGTTGAAATTTGTCGTCGTAATTAATTATATATTTTTTATTATTCATATTAGTTTTAATAATTAAAGGTTCTTGAGGATATCTAACAGCAACAGTAATGTTTTCTTGGTGCAATTTTGCAGGGCTGCCTATTTCTCCGGCTTGACAAATATAACTTCCAGAATCATTAATATTGGTGTCATGAATTGATAGTTCAATTTTATTTGAAAATTTTGTATTGCTTACTTCAATAGTGTAATCTGCAAAAAAATGGTAGAGGCACAAGAAATAAAAAGCAAAAACCATAGGTAACTTACGGTCATTGTTTTCTATTGCAATCAAACCATCCCCATTTTTTTTAAACCATGCGAGTGAATTTGTGTAATTATAATTCGATGCAGCACAATATAACGTCATGGGTTCACCCACCGCGACTGGAAACTGGGTTAATCCAAATTGTTCTTCCACAGTATCGTAATCTAGACCCCATATTCCAAACCCGTTTGGATTATCCACATCTAAAAGAACTCACACGTGTGATTGTTCAAAAAAAATTATTACACAAACCTGTTACAAAGAATCCTGCAACATTTTCATCTGTTCCAATAGAATTATTTGCTAGACACATCACAGATCCTGATTGAGATGCGGTTATATTTAGGTAAGATTTTGATAACATTTTGATTTCTGATCTAAATGGTATTTGCTGCAAAAATTATTACCTTAGATTGAGTTTGGATTTAAGAATGTTTCCTTACCGGTTCGTAATCACAACTATCATCTTGACAGGGTTTGTAAAACCAATATATGTTCGGGGGTGGATATGCAGCAACTAAACATTCCACTGTACTAGGTTTATTAATCGTATGAAACTTTGTTGTTTGAATTTGAACAGTGGGTTTATCTAAAGAAAATATAGTTTAAGAATAGCAAAATTAAAAAAAATATTACACATCTGGGTTTGATCCCCCGGTATCAAACGATCTAATGAAACTTTAGCTTTACCTGTGACATTAAGATTTAATTGTAATATTTTTTCGTCAAAATCATTAATGGCTTTTAATTCATAAACGCCTCGATCTTGAATTGTGATATCATTAATCATGAGTATTGTTTCTGAAGATCCTTTGGTGTGGATTTCATATTTCATACGGATATTGGTATCTGACCAACCAGCTACGATTTCTTCACCTTTATGGCTGTACCTGAAGTATATTTCGTTTAAAAAAAAATCTTTAAGAGAGGGTTCTGCATATTACCATATTAGAGTTGGAATAGGGTGTGCTTTAACATCTATTTTCCATTGGACGCTGGGTTCACCTGCCCTAACTGAAATGTCGTAAACATCATTTTCTTGTGTTAAATGGATAAAATGTTCTTCTTGTCCTAAAAAATCGAAACGTTACATATGAGGTTTGAAGTTTGTGTTGTTTTAACTTACCATATATTCTTATAAACTTTGTATGGTTATTTTTATTCCAATAATAGTCTTTTACTATACAAATGTATTCTCCTTGATCTTCCATAATTGTTCGCTTAATAGTTAAATCTTGATAAAAATTATTTTCTGATGATTGGACAGATTTACTTGTTTCTATTCGACCATTCTAAAAAAATATTGTATTGCATTTTTAGTTTTTATCGACTTTCTACTTACTATTAATCCTTGTTTATCTGGGACAAGCCATTCCATCTGAAACAGCATTGGGATGTCAGATCTTGTTGTGCATTTCAATACTAATTTTTGTCCTACCACTGTATTCCCCCCAGATACTTCTTCTAAGTAGGGTTTTGGAATGAAATCAGGTAATGCTAAGGATGAAAATTTGATTAGACAATTTTATTGGAGGTATACAAAGTATTCATGAAAGTCGGAAGAAATGAATGAAAAATAAAGACGAAAGTTATTATAAACTTGGGTCCTATTATACTTATTATGTTTTTCCCGCTACCGCAGCAAATGGTTTGTAAAAGATTATAATATTAAAAAATTTTATTTAATAATTTTCATTTACAAGTCACATTGAAAACCTACATTGATTTTGCGTGATCCAAAATTTCTGAGAAAAATGGAGATTGGAGAAGCAGCAAATATTGCTTGTTTAATATTATTACCTGAGAAATCATGTAAACGGTATGAGTTTACATATGATTTTTTTAAAAAATGGTTTATAAAAAAAATTTGGAGGTTGTGTCTGAAAACGTCATGCTTGCTTATATGGCCCAAATAGCCCAGAAATTAAAATCTGCGGCCAGTTTATGGTGTGAGTATTCCATGCTGAAGACTACTATTTAATTAACCTAAACGAAAATATTGCAGAACGTTAGAACGTTTTATTTGTGTTTCGCTCACTTGCACAGCCTCGGCGCGTGCGCCTCGGCCGCAATATGAGCTCAACACAAAAAGAACTCTTTCTACTCCTAATAATATAATATACTATTATTATAGTTGAGTTAAGTCTTGTTTATTGCTTTATATTTTATGTATTCCCATTTAGTAACATTCGTAGACTTAAAAATAGAAGAATAATTGTAATGGAGATATAAATGCAAATGGAAGTCAGTACGAAGCAAAACGTTTTTATGCGGAAAACATGCCTGTTCCCGACTTTCATAAATACCTTGTATATAAAATAAGCTCATTAATAGGTAAAATCTCCCATAATATTATAGTAAAGTAAAGAATATCATAAGTTTCGGGGAAGGTTAATAAAAATAAGTTACTGTAATTAAAAATTAACAAAAGAAAGAAATACAGAAGCGTTAGTTACCACCACAAGGACACATTTGATATTGGAAAAAGCGACACAAAAGACACTATAATAAGGAAACTACAAACACAAAGACATTTATGTTTTTTCCAAGCCAACACCTAACTCTTAATTACTGATTACGAATAATAATATGTCCAAATCGTATACAGTATCTGAATAATTTTTTCTATTAAATTGGCAGCTGTAGATAAAGTGTCCAAGTAAATCATTTGTGTATAACTTATATACAATTTTTGGGTCGTAACTTACGTTACCTATCTGTAATAATAATTAAATCAAAAAATTAGCGAATCAGTTAGATTAAAATTGTTAACCAATGGGAATTATTTTTTATCCTAACTGCTTGCCATTGTTTCCAATAAAAGAAAATAAATTTACATACGTCGTATACTTAGTACGAGAAGTGATTTAAACTCTTGGAGATCTCTAGAAAATACGCATTCGTATAAAATTACATCGATGTGGTAGACTTGGCTTACGATAAATCCTTTTCGGCGATCAAAGCGAATGGTTTTGCCATCTTCGTCTGGTACATCCAAAATAACCTATATACAAAATTAAATTACAAATGTGTTTTTTGAATTTTTCTTTTATTGTTGGTTTTAATTACATTTCATTCTTACGTCTATTGGCGCAAAAATCTGAAAGCAAAGCATTTTTCTAATGCTTTTGTTAAAAGAAAATCAGAAACGTATTTGATAAATATTTAATTATGCAGATTTGAAAATTTTCTGCCTAATCAGATTACAAAGCTTATTTCTAGTCACAATACAAGATGCTTGGGGAAGAATTTCCAAGTTATCTTTGGAATATTCCTTCCGAAACACCTTGTAGACTGAATTTTTGCAAGCAGTCTGGATATACACTTTATATTAATGATGTCCATAGAATAAGAAAATAAATGATTATTTACCTGTTCTTCGTCTGATTGGCGTTGAAGTGTAACCTGCACGGCTGGTGAAGTAGGCCTACATGGTAGAGTTACTTCAGAAAATAGGCGAGCTAGGACTGCGTCTGGATATTCTGGTAAAACTGATAAATGTTCGGGATCTAGAAGAAAAGGATATTTTGAAGTCTGGGGAGGGTTGTAAGATTTAAATTGTTCAAATTAACTCAGGAATAGGTTTAGGAAAAGTAAAGAGTAAGAAGACATCAAAGAAGTCTTGTATTTATCAATGGTAAAGGTAAAAGGAGTTTGGGCAGACCCAAGAAGATGTGGAAGAAAAATAATCAGGTCTCAAAACGTTTACTCCACGAATAATTTTCCAAATTGAAAATTGTTTTATCTTACCATCAACATAAAGGTAAATGTTTGAAACTCTCGAAAGATCTTCTATGTCGGAAGTTCCTCCAAGACAATAATAGAATCCGACGTCCAAATATGATGCATTTTGTATATTAAGTATAGATCCATAAATGTATTCAGAATCCGGAGTTTCTGCGGAGCCTATGGTAATTGTTGAATATTTGGGTTCCATTTCACCGTGCTAAATAAATAGAAAACAATAAAACACCAACCATATTTTTTTAATTAAAGAAATCCTCACCAATGAATTATTTGGAAGCTCCCATGTCACAGGTTCTTTCCCTTCACATCTTAAAGTAAAATTATCATAGGGTTTTAAGATATATTCTGATTCCGAAGGAAATATACGGGGTGGTGTAAATTCTTTTGCTAAAAATAAATGAAATTTTATTCAGAATTATTTTTGTGCGAATTCTTCCCAGTCCCATCTAATCTATAATGGTCTTATTATCTAGAATTAGTGATGTGAAATTCTCGAGAATTTATGCTTAGGGAAAATTCTCAGAGAATTTAAGAGAATTTAAGGGAATTTAAGAGAATTTAGGAGAACTTAATGCAGCAAAAGTGATTCCAAACACTGCCCTTCTTTTTCATTTTAAAAATTAAAAAGCCTTTAATTTTGATTCTTCTAACTAAAAAACCGACATTCGACAGCAAAACACCTCTAAAAAACACTTCTAAATCCCACATACAGGTAATAGCAACTAGCAAGCATGACATGTGTTAGGAGCTTTCCCTATGGCTTCCCCTTGCTGGTGCTGTGGGTTCTTTGCGGTGATCACGGTGGACCAGTGGAGGTGGGGGTAGTAAGTAATAACTAATAAGTTAATAAGTTACAGGTGTCGAGTGCGTATTTTGTACGCCGTAAATTCTCCGGAGAATTTATAGCAAGAGAAATTCTCGGTAAATTCTCCGTTCTCGGAGAAATTCTTTTGAAGAAAATTCTCCGACACATCACTATCTAGAATTATCTAGACATAAATAAACAGTGGCAGTTTTGACGGAATAAAGATATCTTCATGTACACAACTTTCTTAATCATTCCCTCTACTTATCTTCCTAGAACAGGGAGGATGTGCAAGTATTTAGATAAGGAGATTGAATTTGAAAGTTTATTTTTGATAACAAAGTATTTTTAAAGTAAATAGACACGGTGACCAAAATTATTGTTAATTATAGGTACCTACTGGATTTTTCTACATCTTTTTTGCCTACATTTATGTACATAATCGAGTCTCTTAACGGTATATCATTGCCATAAAGTGCAATACTTTTGTTTAGATTGATAGATACCACATTTTCTTCAATGTTTCTAGGAATTAAGCCAACTTTTGGACAACAAACTGTTGCTAACCGACAAATAACCAAAAAAGCGTAATTACTAAGAAATATCTTTGCAATCAAACCAAAAATTTCCTAAACTTATCGTTACCGGTTAAATTTATATTATTTGATTCAATATTTCTTAGAATATATTAGAAAGTCACGTAATAAGGGAATCAGACAGAAATAAATATTTGAACAATTTGTTTTATTATTTATAGGATTTTATTTTATTAAAGCACCAAGTGCAGGATATTCTTTATTGCATAATAAATTATATAAACATAATAAACAATTCCAAATTGCGCTTTCAACTCGCGTATTGAAATTGACTGCATATCTACTGAAGTTCCAAGTATAGAATTTTTCCGTGAAATGTTAACGGGAATATTTTGTCAACTGAAATTACCTAATGATCTACAAGGATAATATGAGGATGCAAGTACTTACTTAAGCTGGCAAGGATTAAGAAATAAACCAACCACATTCGTGGATTCATGAAATGGTTTGAAATACGCTGAAAAATGTTGCTTAAAGCAATCAATTAAAAATATAAACGGAAATTATGATCTCTATTGTTTTTAGAGACAAAAATTGAGCAGATCTGTAGATTTTGAATATGTGTAGGTATGCTGATACTATTAAGTAAAAATTTTGGCGCTAAAACTATAATAGATCAGCAAATGTAATCTATTTTGCCAACCACATCCTTCCTAAACGTTTCTACGTCAGTGGTAAGTTCTTTCATATCACAGCCTACTAGATTCAATGTTTAGTGTATAGCTTTGTTACATATGCAGTTATATTTACCGCAAATTCAAAAGAACGACGCGACGCTATCGTTTAGTCATAATTTCGTCGAATTTGATCTTAACCGATTTCTGAATCATAGTTGCATATTGAGATAAAAGGGACAAGTTTTGTGTAAATATTGTGAAATGCTAGAATTTATATAAATTATTATTTTTTTCAGGAAAACGGAAGTCAGTAAAAAATCACCCCAAGTTAAATTAATGGAACAACTTTTTAAGCGTCTGTTACCACATTATCTTATATGATTTTGCCTAAATTATCTTTTAACCTTAAGGCGTAGATATATCTGAAAACGTAGAAAATTTTTATATCATGTAGACTACCGGTGGTAATCCCGAACCACCGGAAGAAGGTTTTTGAATGGAAACGTTTTCATGACACGCGAACTACTTTGGTTAATTTTCTCAGAAATTATGGGACTCAGACAAAGGACACCGTTAATAATATTTAGAGATAAAACAATAAGCAATACAAGCAAATGAAAAAATACAGGGATTCCATATAAAATTAACGAGTTAAAATCATAAGGAATCGAAAATATTTTATAGTATCAGAACGTAAGACTTATTCTGGAAACCATTTCCTTTTTAATTCGCAAAAGAGCTTTTCAGTTCACCTACCTTTCACTTACCTACATAAAGTTTTTATAGTATAGGAAGAAATTAATAACTTGGCAATAACCCAGAAAAATTAAGACACTGCAACAAGTGAATCAAAATCAATCCAAAATATATGACACTAAACGGGTGTGCCATTTACAAAAAGAATATAATGTCGAAATGCCGAAAAATACTAAGCTCACTATCGGCTCTGTGGAATTTATCTAGTGGTGCCGCCGAGACGAGATAATTCTCGATCTCGTCTCGTCTCGTCTCGAAATTCGAGATCGAGATTGCAAATTTTTAATCTCGAATATTCGAGACGAGATCATCCAAATTCTCGGTTATTCTCGATATTTTCTTCGAGATTCTCGATTTCTCGATCTCGACAGTTTTTCAATAATAGGTACCTACATGTTATAACATTCGCGTATTTTATGTCTTGACTATAGCCTTATACATGCGTACTATCGAATACTTTGTACTCATTTGAATGGCGAATAATAGTAGGTACATTAATAATTATAGGCCAAGGTAGAGAAGACGTTTTTCTCAACTGAGCATTATTATTTTCCGAGCTGCAAAGCAGGGACGGCAATAAGTTGCGAGGTTGAAAGAAACCTTCTTTACCGTGGTTTACATACTATTTTTTTCACAACTAGAGAAATGTTATTCGTCTTATGTTTGTAATTTACAGCTGGTACCTACACTAGTTGCTTGAATGGCAAAATAGTCTCTAGCCCTTCTAGCAAGGGTTGTGTATAAAACTTGGTGACTACTCCACCATACCAATACATCTACAGCATGGAGTATAATGTTAAAGCCATAACAACCCAGTCAAAACACGCGTATCCAGAAGTAATTTTCTGCGAAATCCGACGCTGACATCACTATTTCGGTACACCTTAAATTCGAGAATCGAGATTCTCGAAGTCGAGATCGAGAAACGATGTTCGAGATTTTTTGAGATCGAGATCGAGAATTACCTTTCGAGAATTTTCGAGATCGAGATCGAGAATGGGCATAATCTCGTCTCGTCTCGTCTCGTGGCAACACTAAATTTATCGAATAAAGTTTGTATAAATAAATGTAAAAAGAAAACTAAAATAGTAGCTCGTAAACAATGTTAACTTTATTTAAGTATAGCAGGGCATGAACATTTATCCAAAAGGAAATAAAACCTACTCAAGTGATTGCATATCAGCTGTAGTACCAATACCGTTGTCATTTTGTTATTATAACAACACTAGAAAATAAACGATAACATAATTTTGCTTTACACTATATTACTCGGAGAAAAACTAAAAATAAAAAAAACGTCACAGTGTGGTAGTTGGTACAATTTATTTCAACATAACTAAATAATGTATTTTCAAACATACTTATAATTACTCATCACTTGAATATTTAAAAACATTTTAGATAAGGTGGATTTGATTAAAATGATAAAAGATAGCAACAACACCATTTGATGTACAATTTTAAAACTTTATGATGTTGGAATTTATTATGAATAAAAAATGAAGATAGGTAGAAATACTCAAAATATTTCCAAATAACACTTACCTTTTATTGTAGATACTAATAAAAGTATTAATGTAAGGCAGTACACACGAAACACATCCATAACGCCACAAAATTTAATATAGTCTGCAGTGATAATACCCAAACCAATGCCGTAATCAACTCTAGCAATAAAAGAATAAACTTTTCGGGGAACCCTGTTTATAAACCTCATGTGAAGAGTATTATAGAACGACCTACTAATTATATTATCGCTTTATTATTGCACAAAAGCAGTAATTATGTGTATTAATAAAATATTGAGATAATGTTTAATTAAAATAATCAGAAAAGCTTTAATCTGCGGTTAAATGAATTGCTATGACCTCTTGCGTGATTCTTTGTTATACAGGGTGTTTGCGGTCTTGTAATTTTATTTTTAAAGGGTGATTAACCACCTTAAAAGAAGGTGATTAAACCTAAAAGTCCTTAACAAAAGTTGCATCATAAGGGAGATATGATTTTTTTTAACAATAAATTAACTTTTTTATTTTATTTACAACACGTATATCCACGAATTTGTTATTAAGTAGGCTGCTGCCAGTAATTTTTCCCATCTGTGAAGCTATTTCATCTGTTGTCACTACACTGATGGTTTTCCTTAAATTGTTGTGATAATTTTGCTAAAGAAAGTAATCACGAATGGCTCATCGCACTAATAATGAATACGTCGACATGTTGTTAATTTATGGGGAAGCACACCAAAATTCTGTCGCTGCAAGCCGATTGTACTTTGAGCGGTTTCCTAACAGAGTAACGCCTATTCCACAAACATTTACTGCCCTAGTATGCCGTGCAAGAGAAAATGGCGCACTACAACCACGTCAAGGACGTGGTGGTGGACCTGACCGACATCGACGAATTTTGGATGCCGAAGAAGAAGTACTAAACCTAGCTGAAGAAGATCCTTCTACTAGTACTCGAAGAATATCTCGGCAAGTATGTGTCTCAAATCAGATTGTCTGGCGAACACTGCGGGAGAATCAGTTGTACCCTTTCCATTTCCAAAAAGTGCAAGCTTTGCAACCTCAAGATCATCCTCTTCGTGTGCAATTTTGCAGATGGTTTCTACGAAAACATGCAGAAAAAACAAATTTTTCCTCCTTTGTATTAGCGACTGATAAAGCAACTTTTACACGCAACGGCATAAATAACTGTCATAATGGTCATCTCTGGGCGGCCGAAAATCCACATGCTGTTCGCCGCAATCATTTCCAGCACAGATTTTCGATAAACGTTTGGGCCGGACTGGTCAACGGCCAACTTGTTGGCCCTTTTGTGCTTCCACATCGATTAACAGGAAATGACTATTTATTATTTTTGCAAACTCATTTGCAAGAACTTTTAGAAGAGGTTCCTTTGGATGTACGTCGACAAACGTGGTTTTTACAAGATGGCGCACCCCCCCATTTTAATCGTTTAGTTCGGCAGCATTTGAACATTGCATTTGCAAACAAATGGATTGGTCGAGGTGGTCCTGTTCCGTGGCCTCCACGGTCACCCGATTTGACACCCCTAGACTTTTATTTATGGGGCCTTATGAAGAGTATGGTATACACCAATGAAATACTTGACTTGGAAGATCTTCGTAACCGTGTTGAAGCAGCTGCGACGACAATTCGACGGCAAGACCTAGGGCTTGCAAGTTATGCCGATTCATGGATACGTCGAGCAAGACTTTGTGTTCAACAACAGGGCGATAACTTCTAACTGTTGTAAATAAAATAAAAAAGTTAATTGTTAAAAATTGTTTAAAAAAATCATATATCTCTTATGATGCAACTTTTGTTAAGGACTTTTAGGTTTAATCACCTTCTTTTAAGGTGGTTAATCACCCCTTAAAAATAAAATTATAAGACCGCAAACACCCTGTATACAGGGTAGGGTGATTTCTAACGTGCCGAGGAAACTCAAAGTACAATTAGAGGAGACCAAAATATAGTTTTTTTTACAATAAACTTTTGATCAAAATCTAATAACAAGAAAGTTACAGTGGTTTAAAGTTCTTATAAATTAACACCCACGTTTTGAGTACCCCTGAGCTTATTGTATTCGGTTTTACATCAGAAAAACTTCTCACACAATCTGATAAATTGCTGATGAAATTTTGACTTACCTACATGATCAGATTATGTAAACCAGCGGTTGTCAATAAACAAACACCTACCTATAACTGAATATTTTAAAGAACACTTTAAATAGCCATAACTTTCGTCTTATAAAATTTTTTACTGAATTTTGTTTAATTAACCTACAAGTATACAAAAGTTGAATTTAAAACGTAAGTAATTACCGTATTTCATTAAAAAAATGCTCAAATTTATAAGAACTTTAAACTTTGAACTTTCTTGTTATTACATTTTGATCAAAAGTTTATTGTAAAAAAAACTATGTTTTGGTCCCCTCTAGTTGTCCTTTCAGTTTCCTCCGTACGTTAGAAATCACCCTGTATAATATAAGTAAATTTATACAGGGTGTTTATTTGACAGCAATTCATCGCTAAATTTCGTGAACTACACGAAATTCCGAAAAGGGGTTGGAAATCGCTTTTCTAGAGAGGCGTGGGGAGATTTGGATTGCGCTAATTATACATGCAAGTATCCAAATCTACTGTTGTGTGATTATATTTTTATCTTGTATTTCCGTTATTTTATGCACTCCTTATCGCCATTCGAGGAGAATTACGCTTTCATGTTTATAACTGGAAATAGTGTCAGTGGTAAGTCATAAAGTTAGCGTAAATAAACTACCACATTATACCTGCAACAAGCATCACTATCACAAATTATTTCTTCTTATGCTGAATTAATACATACTGTGCCGTAACCCATCATTACATCCACTTCTTCACAACAAATTGGGCTAACACTGTTAAAACACAAATTTTGGTAGCTATTTTCACCTCAATTTGTTATTCAATTACGCTTATGGAATACTGTCAATTAACGTTGACGTATACGTTTTTTAAGCAATAATTTGATAATTTCACACAATTTGATTTAATGGATACCAAAACCGCTACAAAGCCTAGAAATTCAACACCTATATATATTATGACACATACAGTTACCTATAGGTATCGATTTCTCTCAATTGGTTTGATAGTAACGACCTTGCTAGAAAAACACAATTATTATGTGAAAAAAACTATAGAGGAATATTTACAGCAGTGTAGAAAAGGATAAAAGTAGTAGTATTTATATACTTACGCTAGAGTGTTTATCAAATTTTAGTTAATGTAAATTAAACAAGTTAATCTTACTTCTTGTACCTTTCGGTATTGAGTTAAACTTTCTTTCTGGGACTCCAAGGCCCAATTGCAACAGTTACACTTAAATAATAAGGGACCCGGTCATATCGGCAAATGTTCATATCGGCAAAAAGCAGATATTGTTCACATCGGCAAAACTATCGCGATCAAAATGGTCACCATGTTCAGATTGGCAAACAGGGGTCAAAGTGTGTGTTGTTAACATCGGCAAATGATCATATCGGCAAAAAGGTAATGTTGTTCATATCGGCAAAAATCAGCCATCTTGGCAAACTTGTTCACAACGGCAAATTTTAGTTTTGATCACAACGGCAAACGACGCCGGTAAACGTAAGAATCTCCGGAACCAGCCGAAACGCTACCGTAACGATAATATCCCTCAGCTTACCTGCTAACCATTTTTTGTTTTCTTTTATGAGGAATGAACATCCCTCAGCTTACCTGCAGGTAAGTTCTGACTGCACAGTGGGTATACGAAAATTCAAATATCTGTAAGAGTGGGGCTATGGACATCATCACTTTTAGCAGATTTACCACACTCCAACTTACGACGCGCATGCGCAGGAAATACTAGTTACTATTATACAGTGAAGTCCGTTTATTGTGCAACATAGGCATATTGCAAGTTAAATGGTGCGGCCAAAATATCATTGAAATATAGGCAACCCCATTGCTATTGAGTTTCGCGCCTGCTTACTGATTATAATTATTATCTGTCACCTGTTAAATTTATTGTTTTCTAATATTTAATACAGAACAAGATTGAAAACTATCGATTTATTGAAAATATCATTTATACAGACCAAGAAAAAATAGAAATGTGTACAAATTCATGTGTTACTGTTTTACGTCGATTTCTTTTTTCACGTTGTCAGTTGGTGCCACACAGCCTGCACTTGCAAATTTTCTAGATGTTTTTGATATTGCTGAAGACACATTCGGATTAGGAACTGGTCTGTTAGGGTATTTTACACTAAAATGATTCCTATCGTTATCTAATGATAATCCGATAATCCTGAGTGATACAGTATACAGATTTCTATTATTTTTGTTCGTCTGTATAAATCATGTTTTCAATAAATCGTTAGTTTTAAATCTTGTTCTTTATTAAAAACGAAAAAAAAAACACTGTGTAATTTAACAACCAATAATCAAAATCAGTAAGCAGGGGGTAAAAGTGATAGCAGTGTATAATGGGTTGCCTATATCCCAATGATAAAGTGCGCGTACCATTTAACTTGCAATATGGCTATATTGCACAATAAGTAGACTTCATTGTATGTCTCTTCTTGTCAATCTCCTTTGAGGCAATTTCAAGATCCATAAAGAGCTTTCCATAAAGGAGCAGTGTATATTCGAAGTGTCGAATATGAAAATCATTGCATTTATTATGTTATTTAAAAATTGCAGTTTTAAATCAGTATAATTTGTCCCCTAGTATTAGTATCATTTGATGGGCAATAATTTTATCTCCTAACTGATACAATTACCTTTTTTATAAGATGAATGGGCCAGCATGGGTTAGTATAATTTACATTTGAATATTGGAATTTGAGAACGGGTAGTTTAAAATAAGTTCTACGTACGTAACTAATGTTTAGGCGATACGTAGCTCCATCCATACCAATGCAATCCTTGTGTTTTCGGCCTTGCCAATCCACACACGATATATTGCTATAATTCACCTACGCCGTCCTCGGGAAGGAGTTGGATGCCACCTCTACGACACAAACTCGAGCACAGAACCAACAGAAAAAAAGTGTAGAACAAATCAGCTTTGGATACGCACTAGATATGAAATTATGAAATATTCAGCCTCCGATAAAAAAAATATATCCAGGTACCTATATTAAGTGTAATATGGAGGTAGTATAAACCAAACTTCATTCTACAATATTATTCTATTCTTTTCTTGTTTATTTCCAATGTATAATATATATTCCTTGACGTTACAGAAACAGAAATATTCTGAACTTAGATCAATTTCAAGACGACGCTACCCATACCCTAGGTACATGTGTATTTCATGATTTACAGTTGATTCATTCTCTCTAGGGTTTATTAAAGAGGACACCATTAAAAGGAAATAAACTGTACCGGAGAAAATTCGTTTTTCCTCTGCTGACGCACTATCTCGTATCAATAAAGGATAAACCATAAAAGACAGATACTAACTTTTAATGATGGGCTGAAAATACCATTTTTACGTACATCAGGATATGTGCCCCCAGTAACAAAGACGTTAAGGTTCTGTTCTTCTAAAATGAAAACATATAACAAACTCTTCTTTTCCTGAATATCTAGTACAACCGCTGACTATTAATCAATGGTGCAAGTAATACATACTGAAGCTGATATTTGCTTGTAAAAGTTAGAAACAACATGCTAGGCCATTTAAATTATTTATGTGAAACGTATTCCACTAAGTATTTAAAGTAATGTTTAAACCTACAATCTTTTCAACCCATTGTAATTGTCGGAAGTACAATTAAACATTATTTACATTCTCCATAAATTAACGTATTGTGCATCTATAAAAATGAAAAAAGAACAAATTAACTGCATTTGCTCTTCAATACAAACAATACCTACTGCTTCTATTATAAATCTGAACTAAAACCCTATAGGTATCCTATTCCAATCTTTCTTACATAGCACCTACTTTATGTCTTCGATCTTACCACCTGTTTCTATTCCTTTCTACAACCATTTATATTGGAGCATCGAAATCATATTTAACCAATTCTACTGATGTGTTCAAGGTAGATACTTTAGCTATAGACCTTTATTTGGAGGACTTTCAAATTTATTCTTATAACGTCGTTGCTAATAGAAATTAATAACCTGGTAGCTGCTTTATTCAGTAAACACCGGAATATCTGCTATCTCCTTTAACTTGTTAGTACCTAGTTTTCGTTCAGATTTTACTGCTTTCCGATATAATACTGTGTATTTCAGATACCTAAAGTTGAAACAAGAATTAATTAACGATAATTAGAATTCGTGTATTGAAAGCAAATCAGCAATAAAATAATTATTTTTGTCCGGGTAGTACAAGAGCGGGAGATAATCTCGAGAGGCCTTTTCCAGGATATTGTAAATTTAAAACTTTAATTGGTGTTTGTTATAATATATTCTTCCTCTCAATTCTGTGTCGTAAGAAAATTCTATTTTCCGTTAAGTAATTAAACTTTGTAAACGAACGGTTGTAATCACGTTCCTCGTCTTCAGCATTAAATTGCATCATAGACAATAGATCGAGGTACTAATACTATTTTCGCATTCCCTGCCGCATGAGAAATTTGTAATTTATCTAAGGACTTTATCGTTTAGTCTCATATTTACATTGTAAACGTAAAAGGTGACAGGACACTCAAGTAAGTAGAATAAGTAGAAAACTGTTTCAGCTGTATACTTTTGAAGAACAATATAGTAAGTTATCAGCAATCTCTAGAAACTAATTTCCTATAATTTTGTTCATCTTCTGCTATACTTCACAAAATTGGGGCCAACGTTTCCTTGGACGTGCATCTCATCTGTAACACATATACTATTATTTTATCACCTTTCATATTCCCCTCTAAAGACATACGAAAAGAACTAATAATCCTTTCTTGTATTTGATAATGGAAGTACATTTGCAAGAATTAACATTCAACCTCTCTTATACTCTTTACTTCTATTACATTATCTGGAAAAAAGGACATTATTGGAGATTATTAGTATAAAAAATACCTGCATACCTATCCTTTGGTATATTGGTACAGAAGATGCACTGTGTAGTACGCCTACATACATATACATACCGCCACTGGTATTATGAGAAATATTGATATCAAGAAAATTGATGAAATTTTAGAGATTTTCGCGGGAACCGGAGTCGGAAGTAAGGCACGCTTTGTTTTTGGTAACATCTTTTTCAGAAGCAGAATTTTGCAATTACGGCTTCAAAATAGCGGCCGTTTTGAATTTTTCAGAATTTTGACTCAAAAACCACTTTTATCTCTTCAGGTTCAGCAACAATTTGTTTGAAAATCCTTTGGCGGTACTATACCATGAAATACAACTATTGTAGAAAATCCAAAAACGATCGCAACGGCGGCGGCGCTCTTAAAAAACACTGACACACGATTTTGTCCCGGCATAATTATGACTAAAGGTGTGTGTTCCTCTTCTGTACGTATCGAATCCCTATAGTCTCGTTTGTCTCGCTACCCATTCAAGTGATTTCCAGGGACTGCCTCGCGAACTATTGTACCTACTGTTGAATACCAACAAAGATATGTTTATTTTTAGTTTGTGAACGTCTGGGGTGGTGCTATCGTCCACTATTTCATAAGTAAGCATCAACATTCTAGTATTATATTTTTTAAGCACTTTAAACACTAATTCTAAATGATATTCTAGGGAAAACTATTTGATGTCAAACTTACTTGGTTTTAGTCGGTTTTAGTATTCTTTTTATTTTAATTAAGAACTACTTTTGAGTCTCTGCCTGGCCTTGCTTATAATTATATGCAATTATAAACTTTTTTACTTAACGCATGGAAAGGGGAAAAAGAATAGTCAGTAACCAAAGATGAATATGTTTAGTAATCCGATGAAATATTTTCTAGTTCGTTATCTAGATATTTTGTTGAAATGATTTTATATTTATAATAAATAGGGTTCTGTTGTTCCTGTAAGTTTACTATTGTAGGGCAAGTTGCCCTGTGGGGAGTAAATAGGTATTTATTTATAAGGTAGATTTTCATGTATATCTATTTTTAAACCCCATTAATAATATTAAACCGGTGCAGTATTATAAACCAGCTAAAAATATTGTTATCCCGATGTACTTATTCACAAATTTCTTAGAAATAAATATCTTTCCAACTCTGTTTAATTTAGGTGGACAAAATTTAATATCATCCCGGAACTGGATTGTACCGTACATAAACTCTTGACAAGTTATAAGCAGGGAACAAATAAGGAAAAATAGGAACTTCAAATAAATCTGCTCCAAGCAAGTGTGTGTTGTGTGTATGAAATATAAGTGACAGGTAAAGTGGAGGTAGCGTGCACAGATATCAATACGCGTCACGTCACGTGGTTGTACTCAAAGCTCTCAGATATCAGACGCCGTATAAATACTATTATCCTGCTAATGGGGCCCGCTGTCTTCACATAAAACGTAATTGTGCTCTCGCTATCAAAGAAACGTGCTACTGCTATCAAAAGAGCACGCAAAGTTCAACATTTTGCCAAGCTACTCACATTTATTCTCTGATTTATGAAATTTTGACGTAATGCGGTAACCGTTTAGCATTTTTTTTGTTGTAAATGTATATGATGAAAGTTGCTTTGTTTTGTGAAGTAGATATGAGATTTGACCTATTTTATAACAAAAATTCTTTTAAGTGAATACACTACATTCCACTAAATTGCAAAGCAGCAGAAGATAAGATAGTGGTTCGGGTTAAGAATTTTGAAATGCGTTACTGTGAACGCTGCTACTGCTTGTTCCAATGTTCATACACCAAAATATTATGATCATTCCATAATAATTATTTAAATTTCTCGGACATGATTATTTTAAATATTCCAAATTGCAATTAATATTCTAGTACTTTTTCAACTAAATAAATGAAATAAATGTCATCTACACTTGCTGCCTATTTTGATATTTATAACGAAATGTTCCCACCGTTTGTGTTTATTCATGATATAACTATCTAAATATCAATCAACATGTCGTCACTGCGATTTAATGTAATAAAAACATGTACTACTTGGTTGGTGGTGGAACATTAATGTTAAATATTGAAACTAACTAGTTTCTCTTCGCCCAGCTAGAAAAAGTTTAATATTTATAGAGATAATATTTGAACAGTTCTCGCTAATAATCAATTTTCACAAGACTAGAAAGATTGAATTTTAAGAAGCTTTGGAATACGAAGGTTACTATTTATATGTTGCACCTTTGTGTGATTAGGGGCTGCGATTCAAGAAAGGTATAACGGTTGACAGTGCTTCCTTGTACTCATTATAGTTTGCCAAACTAACCAGTAACCAACCATTACAGAGAGGATTGCATGTTGTAGAAAATATGTTGTAGGTTTTATTTTTATTTTAACAAACCATGAATATTTTCAATATAATTGAAAATTAGAACATAACACATTTCGACGTGAAAATTACACAAATTGCTCAAGTCCGTTTTATTGTTGTACAATTATCAACATTCGAAATATGTACGCAATATGCGGCTAGCTTAAGCTCTTAGATAAATGTAAGACACCGTTTTTAATATTATAAATAAATTCACACTAGACTCTACAACAAAACTTGAATTTTAAATCAATCAAAAAAACTTTTGATCAGGTAAGACTAACATCGCAAACAGTTCCTAAAAATCGTTTTGTGGTTATTATCAGACAGCTCTAAGGTACTATTGATAATAATATGCATTTTATGTTAATGGAGAATTTATGAAAAACATCTCAAGAAGCCTACCCGACAATATCAACATTATCTTAGAAGGATGGTAAACAACTTTGAACTGATATATGTTACATTTCTCTTGTGTAAGCAGTTTACTAATTCGCAAATTCCTCAACGTTCAGGTAACATTTATATAGAAAATAATAAGTGCAAGCTTAAGCCAAGGCATTCCAACCTGAAAATAATTTAATTTTCCATTTGAATTAAATGTAAAGTTCCTTTAAACCAAACGATAAAATTACAACTACATTTCCAGCCAATATATGTACTAAAATAAGAAAAATATATGAGAACAGAGTTTACATATTAGCAACCTAGATTCCCACAAGGGCTTTATATATTATCGTCATAGTAATTAAAAAATAATACGAGTGTTTGAGTAGTTAGAATACTTAAAATGGTGATTTCAATCATTAGCGATACTTATTAGTAAGTGAAAAGGAGTGAAGCAAAACATGACAAATTTGTGGAAATCTGAAATGACTTTACATTAGATAAAAAAAAGAAAACTCGAAACCCATTCGAGATAAAGGAATCTAGGTACGTGCGAAGGTGTAGCACAAGAGTTCCAAATCTTTAACCACTATAATACATCTTCTTTTCCATATAGTTTAAATAAATTCATGTTCTTCTAAACATGTCTTTCAAATATTTTAAACTGACTTATTTTTCTTCAAAATTTCACCTCCTATATTTATTTATTTATCTCCAAATCAACCCTCTTTTTTTCTTTTATTTTTCTCCTCTTAACCAAAAACTATCTTGATAAATTTTACAATTCATAACAACTATAAAATTATAAATCTTTTAAAGAATTAAAAATTAACTAAATAATAATAATTTACAATTTATATCCCACTTATTTATAACACAATTCTAGCAGACTAGCTATCTAATAAGCTTATATTTATTTTAATTCATAAATCTTCTTTAAATTAAATAAATTTCTATATTTTTCTAATATCTAATTTTTTTAAAATACCTCAGACACGCAGCCAATATCACCACAATATACAGTGAAGTCCATTTATTGTGCGATATAGCCATATTGCAAGTTAAATGGTCTGGGCACTTTATTATTGGAATATAGGCAACCCTTGAATCTTTATACACTGCTAGCACTTTTGCCCCTGGTCACTGATTTTGATTATTGTTTGTCAAATATTACACAGTGGTTTGTTAGCTTTTAATAAAGAACAAGATTTATAAAACCAGGTAATGATTTATTGGAAACATGGTCTATACAGACGAAAAAAAAATAGAACTGTGTATATCGTTGGCGATTCGGCAAAACCACGTATCTGACAGATTCTTCGATTTTAAGTTATATACACTAAGTTGTAGATAATTTCTTAATTACAGGTAATATAGCCAAAAACTATTTACCTATGCAGTCATAGTAGTGATTGCTACACAGCATAAACAAGTTTGATACCAACAAAAAATACTATAATAATTTTCTAATTAAGCAGTTTTTTTTGTCTGAAAACTGAAACTTTATACTTTGTTAGTTACGTGGTTTTGCCGAATCACCAACGTTATACTGTATCACTCCGGATTATCGGATTATCGATAGGTAGTGTTAGGGATGATTTTAGTGTAAAATATCCTAACAGACCAGTCTCTAATGTGTCTACAATATCAAGAACATCTAGAAAATTTGGCACAACGTGAAAAAAGAAATTGACGTAAAACGGTAACACATGAATTTGTACACATTTCTAATTTTTCTTGGTCTGTATAAATAATGTTTTCAATGAATTGGTAGTTTTCAATCTTGTTTTATATTGAATATTAAAAAAAACAAATTTAACAGGGACAAACAATAATTAAAATCAGTAAGTAGGGACAAGAGTGGTAGTAATGTATAATGGGTTGCCTATATTCCAATGATAAGTGGGCGGCCCATTAAAGTTGCAATATGCGCCTATATTGCATAATAAATGGACTTCACTGTATATAATTATTAATTAATATTAAGAAAATTACTGCATCATTTCACTTTGCCGTCATTAACGCGGACAATGAAATATTACATCTCCGCAGAAAAGGTGGTATTTCAGTTTACAGTGATTGGCTGCAGCGTCATTGCTTATGACCTTGGAAGAGCATAAACTGAGAATTTTTCATAAGTTAAGTTACTTCCTCCACCCTTTCCAATTATATACTTTTTCAATAAATGGTAAACTTCATTATTTGTTTGAATATAGGTACCTTAGGTACACATACCGAAATTAAATATTGCGAAATTAGTTCAAAAGGGTGATTGAATCTTTAGCATTTTAGCAATTCTTACTTTACAAAAATTTTATGGACCTATACTATAACATTTCACACTCTTTTTAAACCCCTCAAAGTATAGCTAATGCGCAAATTAATTGTGAATAACCCTCTATTGTATGAATAAGTTTAGTGATTTGTGATATTCATATACTAAATAATTAATTTTTAAAAGTAATGAATAATGGTTTTTATAGCAGCCAATTTAATTAAATTGGCTGCTATAAAAACCATTATTCATTACTTTAAAAAAAATTATTCTAGCCGTATCTTCATCCTTAAGCTATTGCTTATATTTAAATACTAAATAATTAAGAATATTTCAAAAGGAATACTTCGTCCAGCTAATCAAAGTTTGCACAACAAATTCTTATGTCTAATTATATACATCAAGTCTACAATTTTGGAATGGATACTAATCCGTGTAGTACTTATTACGATTCCGACGGATACCTATTTCGTAAGGCCCAATCATTCAAATATTATTTGCATTTGTTCCCTGAATGTAATAATTTTATGAACTATTTAGGTTGGGAAACGCAGGATACTATTTCCTGAAAACATATCATTTATTTTTTAATTATTTCTCTTTATAAAATATAAAATTATTATATTCTACAAATGAAGAAATATATCTCCTGAGATTAATACACTGAAAATTTTTAAAATTTCAAAATGCGGTTATGTATTTGCTACAAATACATTTTTTCCGTTTCCATTATTTTGATCGTGACCTTAGTACAGACTTGGCTAATAGTTGCTAATAGTTGGTTACCTATAATATTCATTAAACTATGAAGGAACTCTCTTACCGTTCACTGTTTATTATATGATTCATAGATTAATGTTGCTAGAATTTGTAAACTAAAACCAGTAACACTCTTTGCATAGGAGGGTTTATTTCCACGTGGGTTGTTAGTTTTTAGTATATAAAAGGCAATAGTACAAGTCAATTTGGGAAATCTGTTTCATATGGAATTAGAATTATTAGTTTTTAAAATGAAGTTGATAATTCCACCACCTCTAACTAACTATAAATTTTATACACCTACGCTATCATCTTATTAGCAGCTAATCTCTAGCGGAACGATATTCTTCAGTCTTTGGACTGCTTAGGTGAACCCGAGGGTGAGCCCGAGGGTGAACCCGAAGCCTACTAACATTTCGTGGGATACGCAAAACCTGATTTCAGGTGAGTAACAGACCCTATAACAAAGATAAAGTAGAAAAAGAAGTTGTTTTGGTAAACACAGTAGTATGAACGATTTTGGAACTGGAAAATAGTAATAACTTTTATTAATACCTTAGGCTATTCATCAGTACCATGGAGTACCTACCCCGTTTTATGAAGAAACAAGATATTATTTCTATTATTTATTCAGCGGAAAAATAATCCTAACCTGCTGTAAATTTGCTAATATTGAACTACGTTTATAGTAGGTTTTATATACAGTGAAGTCCATTTATTATGCAATATAGGCATATTGCAAGTTAAATGGTGTGAGCACTTTACCATTGGAATATAGGCAACCCATTATACACTGCTAAGCACTCTTGCCCCTGCCTACTGATGAATTTAAATTTTCAATTGTCAGGAATGTATTATTATTATTGTTTTCAATATTAAATAATCTTTTTTTAACTAAGAACATGTTTTATTTTGAGGTTAAACTTTCATGTGTTGCTGATTTCGGTTAGATCATAGATGGTTAGATAAAAAAAACTAGCTAACTGTATAATGGGTTGCCTATATTCCAATGGTAAAGTGCGTACACCAATTAACTTGCAACATGCCTATATTGCATAATAAATGGTCTTCACTGTATACAAATTCTGAGTATTTTCAGAAACAGTGTTTACATTACAATTTTATAACGGTTAAACCCTCTGTAATAACAATTTTGCCAATTCGTGTTTGAATGAAACAAGGAATCTCCTTAAAAAAGCTTTACATTTACTATCGTAAATAATACAATTACAAATAGTAAATTGTTTTATTAGGAATAAAAGCATTACTTTTAATCCGAATGAATCATACTATTTTTTTTGCAACCGAAACCACCGGATTTTTTTCAATTTTATTTATTCTGTCAAACTGACAAGTAACCATCAAAAATGTTTGAACAAGATAATAAACCTTAACCATAAAAGTTAAAAGTAAAAGTTCCTAGGACGTAAAAGTACCAATCCAAGGAACTAAAAGTGTTGCCTAGCACACACACGTACTAATAACAAAAGCAACTTCAATGTCAGTTTTTGGTATTAAAAGTGATGACTTTTACGATAGTTGCGGAAAAAATTATAAACTAATTGAGACAGTTAAAGTTTGACCTTTCTGCAGTGTTTTTGTTGCGTGAGCGGGGCTAAAAGTAAATTTTCCACCAATCACAAACTGTTATTTTATTTTAGTGCCGCTCGTTCGCCTGCGGCATAAGAAATAAATAGAGGTTTGTGATTGGTGCAAAATTTACTTTTGCTGCCGATCAAGCAACAATAATTGCACAAAAGTTTTTAGAAATTGTTCAATTTGGTTCTGTCATCTTCGGTCATCTTTGACGTTTCTAAATTTCTAATATTTTTTAAATTACAAATGAATTTTCTACGTACAAAGAAAAAATAGTAGAATGTTTTATTCGGGTCGAAGTGCCTTTTGGGCTTCGTCTATAATAATCGGACTCCCTAACGCTCGTCCGCTAAACCTTTACAGACACAGCACGAAAAAGTTGCTCTTCTGAAACTAATAAAACAATATACTATATCTTATAACTTCTGCTTACTTGGCCTTCCACAACTATTTTAATATAATTTTAAAGTTTATACGCTAGAAAGTATATTATATTAATTACATACATAAACAGCGTTTTAAAGCTTTTACGTTTCTAGAAAACACTTGAATAATGGAATAATAAACCATGAAGAGGTAATAACTTTTACATTAACCTGCAAGGATGGGTTTTACAAAAGCTAGCATTTTACTAAATATTTCCGAGACACTATATTACGATATAGTATAATATTCTGCTTGGTATTGAAAACACATGTAAGATACTATAAGTATAACCATGTCAGTTACTCCTATTGTTGTTTTCTGTTACACGATACCTAATAAAAATAATCAAAATTTATTTTCATTTAGTATGACTATATGAAAAACAAATTCTTGCCTTTAACATTAACTCGTAGGTATATATTTTTACAGCAAAATGGCCGATTTATCAACCCACTAACCAATGGTCAATTGCCATGGATAGATAAGAATTATTACAAGAATCGTATCCATGACAGTTGGCCAATCTTTGCTACTTTTATGTCGGTATTTAATGTATTTAAGCGTTTGAATGAATATAACATGAAATATTAGGATACTATATTCTTACATTGTGCTCAAGTATCTTGAAAAAATAAGAGTATTATATAATATATATTATTAACATTTAAATAAAACCTTATGTGATTGCGCAAGCACACGGAGAGTTCATCGTGTGGAAGTATATGCGAAAATCACATTGAAGTAAACTTTTTCTCATTAATTTACTGTTAAATACGTGGATTAATATCGTTACGAAGGTCGTGAAATATACACGTTATATTTTGATCCTTACTCCGGTCAATATAAGGGTTACTTTGAAAACGGCAAATTTTCCAGTGATTCCAATTCAAATTTCACCTTTTTCTGACGTCATACTATCCGACCTGACGTCATACTATCCAACCCATGTATTATTATAAGCTATATTTCGAACGTTTAAATTTTCATACTTATACGCACGTTATACGGTTAATATTACGAACCAACATGTTTCTTTTAAAAATGTAAACAGCAAGATTCATATTAGGATACATCCGCTTTAATAAAACTAAACAAAATTCATTAAAAATAGAAATGAAAAAGAATTGACGCACTTGACAACGGAACTTCAATCAATATTCTACAATTAGTAAATAGTTTATTACCGTCGCGTCGTCAATGTCATATCTATAACTATACGTTGCTCCAGGTTTGTTCTTCAACGCTGACGGTACCAAAATCGACAAAACTTATGCAATTGGGGAAAACGTCTCTTTAGTTTTAATCTTTTAATGTAGCATCTGAATAAAGTGGTTTACTTCTAATGTGAAAACATGTATAAGAGATTAATTTAAGTTTAATCATGACATTGTAAAAAAAAGTCATGATGTATGTATACTCTTTTCCATAACATTGGTCCAGGAACAACACGAAAGATACATGGAGTATTCAAGTTGTAGACTGCAAACTCGTTAATCTTAGTAAGAAGAACTGAGGGGTTACATATATGCATGTAATGATGATTTTTTATTTCTTTAAATATTCTTCTGAAATTAAGGACAATTTTTTGTATTTAACGTCATTAACTAGTACTACACTTGATATAGGGTGTTAATTAAGTACGTAGACAAACTGTAAGGGGCGATTCCTTTATCAAATCTAAGATAAAAGTATATATACACCAATATTCCTTTAGTCCTTTTTAGACAAAATAGTGTATCGGTTATAATAGCAGATCAACTTAATTTCTTGGAACAGTATACGGGAAGTAGAAAATTTAACTGAATGGCACACTTACTAGTATACCTGAATCAAAACGCGCGCTGTGTACAATTTCGAGAAACATTTTGTTTGACATTACTTTCGAAAAATATGTTTAAACTCGATTTAAACGCAAACTTTTCTTGATACGAAAGCAAGATAAACTCCTGCATTCTAAAAGCTCGTTTATTATTATACCTGAAGAATCGCGAAAGTACAATAATTTATCTCGTCCTCGTATAAGTGACCGCATGCCGAATACAATACCAGCAAAGTTGAGTCGAGTTGAAGAAACGGTAGAAGTTAGACGGTTTTTCAAGTACCTCCGTATAAGCTATTCAATTACACGGCCCGATATATTTTATTTGGCTTCAGAGCGCAGTAAAAATAATCCACTTAGTTGATTCAGGAGTTTCTCGCTATGCCTACCTCTACTTCACAGGCCGGAAGATTTTTGACAAATGGTCGCATTCACGTATTCCAATCTCATCACTCATGACTTTTGAAGTAGCTGATTCTAATACCAAAACATGTTATTGATATTCTTGAACCGAAAAACCTGGTGTTATATATCTTCCAGGTAAATGTCTAACTAAAACTCAACTTTATCAATGTAGCTGTAGATTTGTGTTTGTAATTTTTTTATACACCTTAGGGTGTACAGAATTATAAGGAAGTCTCGTGAAAAATGTTTTAGAGAAGCTCCCAGAATTATAAATAACAACTTCAAAAAATATTCAGACTATACATATACAAGGAATGTTTAATTTATGGTTTAAGAAGTAAAAAGTTTTTGTAATACAAAACCATCACGCCTACATTTAACGACTAATTTAAACATATTTCGTGCAATCGTTACTATTTTACACAATTAGTTAAAACACATTTTTTTCGTATAAGCTTATTAGAGCAACTTTTGTAACTTCAGAGTAATTCTAATTTATTTGTACACAAACATATGGTAGCTGAAACAAATCCAGGTATAGACCCTGCCGACCACCCTTTATATTTATAATTAATTTCTAAAAAAAATATCCTCAGGATACACCTTGAAAACCTTTTGTTTTAAATTCTGTATTTTTTGGGCAGAACTTACTTGTTAGTACAAAGAAATGATAATGAAAATACAATAACCGTGTAGGAGGAAATGCGAACTATTGATGTTAATTCTGTGCATTGAACACATTGGGAATATAAAAAAAAGTTAAAGTTTTATTAAAACGGCTGTTATGCCTCTATTGAAATAGGCAGTTTAATTAAAATAGAATAACGTAGCCTATCAAGGATTATTGAAAACAACAATCATATCATTTGATTAAATGTAATACTAATACAATGAAATTTTCAATAAATACCAACATGAGTATGTGCATAGCGACTTTAAAATTGTTTTAATTTTACTGAAACAGTTTTATTTATATCGTATTGAAAGTGTAATCATCCATTGAAATTATTTTTATTATACAACTAAAGTTAAGCTTGAGTATCCAAAAGGTGATCATTTTGTAACCTGGACTTGTACTAATGTAGCGTCTGTTTCATGTCTTTTAGCCATACTTAACAGTTACCGTCAGTACGGTATCCGAAAAGGTTAATTTATTCGCAACAAAAAGTTAGCCGTAATAGTTGCCCGTATCGTATAGAATAGAATATAACGACTTGTCGTTTTCATACCCTCAGAGATTAACTTTTTGATAGCTAACAAATGGACCGAGAAGCATCCATTAAGAGCTTACATAACACCCTGTATAATATCACTACAGGATAATCGTCACAAATACTATGCTGGAGAAGACAAAAAGTCCAAAAGTCGTTTCATGCAGTTTCAAGATTTCTAGCTAAAATACTACTTAAAAGGGTTTAGTCAGTAATATGTATACAAGTTAGTATTTATAGTTATTCATTATTTCCATTCAACAGTTTTCTATGCACAAACTGCCATCGTCATCCTCCAATCAAAATTGTGAAAGTGCGTAACAGGAAAGGGGATCGCAAATTTTAGAAATATTTTAGATACTGTCTGCCTTGCGAGACACTCGAACTCTCGACTTTTATAAAGCACTGTGACATTTAACTACTGGCCTGCGATCCCCCAGTTTTAAATTATAGATAGTTAGGTACATTTTTTAATAATTTCAAACTGTTAAAAATAATTAATGTATAATATAATTGTTTAGTGTTTGAACGACAATTACTTCCTTGTTTAAGCATGAAAAAGAACATACAAATGATAAATGATAAATATAACTGAAAATGGAGAATGTTCGTTTGAAATTTCTGAATTCCGAAATATCAATGTCTTGTAAGCAAAATTAAATTTGTTCTTTGTTCACTTCATAGGTGTCATTTTACGGGAGATACTGAAAAGCTAGTGATGTGACGGATGAAAAGGATTTGGAGAAACATTAAATCTGCTTCGTTTGTTATCAGTTTGATATAGCATTCCACAATAAATGTGAAATTAGAGGTAAATTTCTTGTATAAATGATGTATATGAAAAACACATTTCAAAACATTTTATCATAATTTTTAAAAATATTTAATATTAGTACTACTCGTCATCGCAAAAATTCGGATAATTATCTTTTATACTTAAATCATTTATTATAGTGTTTTGAGAATTTTCATATTCCATAGATAATTTATGAGAACAAATATAGTACCTACAAGTAGTGTTGAAATGAAAGAAATGAAAAAATGAAACGAACTGTTTACAAACACATTGTTTCATAGTATCTTTTTTCTTCCTGTGACAAAATTTTTATATAGGTCATACCTGTTGCCTTACTCTGTAAAATCATTAACTTGTTTTAAAAACGCTAAAATCCCCCGCAATCAATTCCAATCTACCCTAATGCCGGGAATATATAAATTAATTAATTTCGTGCAGTTCTAAATTTCAAATTTAAAAATATAAATTAAATTAAGTTTTCTAATGGAATGTAAGGATGTAATCAACTTTTCATCTACTTATATAGCCAAAGTAATTAAGTAAGGAATCTTATAGGGGATATATTTTTCGTTGTAGAAATATTTTGTTAATAACGATCAAACCAAATTCGAAATTCTACTCGATAATGACAGATACTGAAATGTACATCTTGAAATATCCAAAACTCCAGTCACATAAAGGTAAGCAAGATAACAAAGTAGGAACATCCGGTACAAACGTATCGCAGAGATGGCGCAAATTAATAAAACAAGCAACGTGGGTTGGATTCTATGTCATGGTAGTGAGGTGTAAACTAGTGGTATTGAATCTAAAAGAAAAATATCAGCCCCGGAGATGGATTACCTAAAACGCAGCTAGAGAATATTAAGACCCGACAGACTACTCAATGAGGAAATGTTAAGACGGATACATGGAGTAGAGAGTGTTATACATCAAATCGAAAAGCAACTTTAAAATGATTGGAACGTCTTTTCGTAACCAACAAATGGAGCTATGTGTGAGCGTGAGTATTTTGGCTACTCTACTTGAACCGACATATTTATTAATAATATACTCTCATCAGAATATTACGCAAATGATTTAATTCAACCTCGGATACTAAAAAAATGTCCGGACTTCTTTAGAAAATGATAAGGTACGCTATAGTTTTAAGCGTAATTTCCTGAATATTTCATAAAATAAAGCTGTGATTACTCAATTATTATAAGAATCGGACATTGTCTCAATGATTAACAGCATATTATTGCCCATTTTAATTATTCACTTTTTTATTTACCAAATCGAGAAATTCAAACCTAGCAAAGCTGCCAAATATCTTTAAAATGGTCTACATTGTCCCCCTATATAAGGCAGAATTGTATCCCGTCAACAGATTTATAGATTTAGTTGACCTTGATAACGAGCTGGGAAAAACTGGAAAAGAGGAACTTACAGTTCTCGTATACCAAGGTGTAAACAACTCAACCGGATAACCACGAAGAAATAAAATCACGAATACGACAAGGACGAACTGCTATAAGGCAACTGACAAAACATGTAAAAAGAAAATTCTATGAAACAATTATAGAAAGTATATGCACATAATATGATATACTTTCCCTATTTCCACCCACTTACGCAGCAGTAAATAAATCTACTGAATATGCAGTTAAAATTGTATTGTAGAAACCTCATATTTCCCCCGCCAGTTTAGGTAGAACAGAACGTTCGTCGTCCCTACAGAGAACAACAATCACTTGCGGCTCATTTCGCTCTCCATGTATGCCCCAACCAGCAACCACATCCCTGTTTCAACCAGTTTTTAAATAAACTGTAGTGTAACACTTTCAACTTGATATTATATTAAATGATAATAAGGAATGTCAACAAGGTTACTAAAATTCAAACTAATAGATTTTGAAAAACTAATCTTGCTGTTAAAAGTAAACACTATTGAGTAATAATATTTTTAAGTTGTAGAACTGAACGTTTTGTTCTTTAATATTATATCTAAGTTTCATAAACTTTATTACGTTGGTGGGTATAAAGTTTTCTTTATTTAGCAGCAAGAGATAATTGAAATTCCATGGTGATTTGAAACTCCTATAAACCACGCAACATCTAAAACTGCTTGTGAAACGTTTGTTTTAAACAAAACCAAATTTTGTATACCTACAGTCTTACAACAAAAATATTTATAAGGCCGCCGTTAATAAATTCAACGAACCTGTTTTAAAACAAGCGTTTAAAAATGTCTTCAGGGAAGCAAACATTTACAATACTGCATTAAATTTCTTTCTTTTAGGACCATGTTTTCTACCCTCGAAATACAAATTAACTTGAATTGTAAAGTAAACTGGTAAAATTTAACGTGTTTTTATTTCAAATTAATTACGTCATAGATCACATGACCAACGGTCTGCAGTAACAATGATGCAAAACAAAAAAATATCAAATGTGGTAATGACAAAGTAATACATTTTTGCAAATTATTTTTAAGCTATTCTAAAATTAGACAGACAGCCGTATGTAATCCTAAAATCCATTTAATATTGTTAATGTGAATGAAATTGGGTTATATTGTATAAAAAGAAATATGGTTATGTTGGTGTTACTTTGAAAACGTTTACATTTGCTGCGGTGCATTTAAAATTTTTACTGAGCTTGTTGTTGACGTTTGCCAATTTGAGATGTAAATTATTTGAAACTGCATGTAAACACACTATAATGTGACGTCTTGAAATTTATTGAAGACATGTAGAACCTGTTATCTCAAACGGGCTACAGCTATTTTATTTTACATCGCCGTATTTCTGTTGCTACTAATAATTCATGCGATCAAGCAATAAACTGAATACGTATGCAAGCACTACTCATACCCACTATAATCCCTGCACCACGTTATCATGGGGAGGTTCGTGGGGAGGCCTGACTAACACATACATAGATACAGAGTATACTATACGAGGTTGATTGGCAGTACAGCGAGTATTAAATAAAATTGATATATGAGGGCGGATCATTTTACTCCAGTGGACAGTACCCACGTAGAATTCCCGACCTGTAAGTCGTATCTCGATCATGGACAATTCAAAAACAGAAACGGCAGTTGATACACTGCGCTACACACACTATAAAGATATGGTACAGTGAGAAGCTACGCCTAAACGGTCTAGCGCCGAAACGGTCGCGACAAAACGTCCTAGACCGTTCCTAACAGTACACGAACGAATTCGGTGATCCAAAATACTTTTAATCGAAACTATAAAATAGTACAAACTCTGTAGTAGAAAACCAAACCAGAAATGGCTAAACATAATATTATGTTATGTCTTGGAATCGATATGCTACCAAACACACCCCGTGAAGAGCTCACGACCAGGGGGTCACAAAATATGATCAAGGTAAATATAATAATATGTTAATTAAATATTAATACATTTTATGGAATTATACGAACGTTTGCGTTATGAAAATCTGAAAAATTATAGAAAATGGGTTTGGTTTATTAATAAGAGATCCGTTTTCCTACAGTCTTCATAATTGTTTCCCCACAGTTTAAGCCGTTTCGTTTGTTGCATGTCGTTTGAATTAGTACCCAGTTAATTAACTGCTGCTAAATTATCTACTTTGCAGATAGCGAACACACGGCTTTGACACAAGCGTTTCGGCATATTAATTCATTTAATTTTCATAAAGCCCCTTTTAAAAATTTAAATTAATATTTCTCTTCAGGCTCCGTAAAACGTAGTCCTGATTTTATGTCCATTCACTTCTTTTCATTTAGAAATATTTGGTTGACGCTTGACGGTCGAGTTTGAATTAGATTTACGGACTTATTGTTAATAATGTATACAAAACAAAATTTGCCATTTACTCATAAATTAGGAATTTATGTTAGGTAACGTTACCAGCATAGACGTTGATTAATTTCCATTTAATTATTGTATGTGCATTATTATCTAGTTTTAGTTTTAATAGATTAGGTTTTATTTCTTACTAAATAGATTTGTTTTAAATAGCCATTGATATCAATTGAACAAGATATCAATTATGAAATAATGATATTTAATTTAATTACTTTTCCTTTGGGGACGTTTCCAAAAACTTCGCAAGCGATTTAAATTCAGCACTTCAATAACAACCTGAAATGTTTATATTCTAGATACTGTTGAAAGACTGTCTTTACTCTTTATGGTTGTAATCCATAAAATATCGATCTCTGGGCAATCAAAGACAAAACCGTAACCTCACTTCGTTCAAATCGAGTAGGAATTTATTGAAGTTTGCCCTTGTAAATACCTCAGCTATCGATCTCAATCTAATGTATGTTTAATACACGCATTGCAGATAGCCGTTTTAAAAGCGGAAAGCATTCATTTTCGTTTTAATTTGGGATTGATCACGAAAGGGATGTGCGTAATTATTTTTTATCCCTTTGAAAACGCGACTTGGAATTCAGCGGTATTTATTTACTTTAACCTTTCCAACGTATAATTAAATTTAACCAGTAATGTTTCCTAAAATTTATTGTTCTCTTTCACATACAAATAAACTAGAAAATAAATGGATGCAAGAGTACTAGGGATAGTTTTTACTCAATTAGAGTGCAAGTTCTAAAACTGTATTTTCGTTCTTGAAAATATATTAATGATAATGTACCTATATCTAATATTGATTATTAGGTAAATAAGCAGTCCGTAATTATCAAAATTACGCTACAAACCTTTCCCCTTTTCGGAATAAATTAATAAACCGAGTTCAAAGCCATAGAAACAGGACGAGTAGGTATACAATATGTGGAATTAAAAACGTGCATGCGAGACAGGTAGAAAATATGGACACCATGCAATAGTACAAGTTTTTTCAATCCTGTAAAAATACTCGCTAAATCAAAAGTTTTGGCTCATGTAAACAATCAAATTCGTCTCCAAGATGAAAACGTTCAAGAAAATCTAAAACAATTTTTTTTATGTAATGTGCTTATATTTACTTAACATTGGTAAGGAGAGTCTTGTAAGCTATAGGACGTAGAAATATTACAGGGTCTACACAGTGGTCTACACAATGTCATAATAGTATAGGAAAAGATGTTTCAGGACAGGAAATTGTAAAATTAAACTAGCCAAAGCAAAGCTTGTAAGTACATAAATCAAATAACTGAGTAAGAACTAACTTTGCAGAGCAAATTGTTACCCAATATGCAGTAGCGTGCCGTGAGTTATTTATATGGGAAAGCGCTTCAAAAAATAAGTAAAAATAAGTTTATGATATCGACGGAGCTAGACTTGAAACAAGTTTACGGCCAATGATATCATAAAAGCACGTAGAAATATTTTGCACATAATGCAACTGCAATTAGAGGTACATTGTCCAATTTCCTAAAGCAAGGAGGATGTTGTATCTATTTGTATCTATTAATGTAATTGTCGAAAATTACTTTATGTTATACAAACTTCTTGTCGTATAGTATCCGATGTATACCTTGTGGCAACACCGTGACACCCGTGATCTTTACCAATTCTGGAATGTACCTCAAAATTATAGATTGCCCACACTTGTAGTAATACACGATAATAAAAAGCCACATATCAACAATGTGGCAATAATATTCAACCGTATTAAAGCATCATTGAAAGTACAGTTTACGGAAAACAATGCCATACATATTTTAATAATGTCTGTACTGCACATAGAGGTTTGCTACATTTTAATGTAACATGTTAAAATTAATATTTCCATATCTGTTGTCAAAAAACCATTGTATACGTACTATATTAAAATATTTCATCCAGTTGCTTGCCTCTAAAATGATGGTATACGGTAGTTAATAGAGGTAGTAATCCAACAAATAATCGTTTATTTTTGTAGACGTTTTAGACATAGCACTCATATTTGTTTTGCAACCTAGTTTAATATAAATTTCCACAGTTTGCACTGAACTTCATATGCAATTCCATGCAGTGAATCCTTACGGTATAACTCGTATTTGTATGATAGTTTTTTATTAGTTTATGGAAACAAAAATATAAATTAAATTTGAAACTTGATGTAAATATGGCACGAAGTGGATACACGTTCAGTTTGGTTATATTTTACATTCGTTAGAAAACCACAAACGTATGTACACCATCCAGATCATTAAAATCTATTTGGTGAACCGTATACAAAATCTCTACAAATGCGCTTCCATTACACTAATGAGTCCGAAATAACAAAACAACCACTAGATGGATTTCAAAATATAATAACACCTTGCCATTGATTTTCTGATTTTCAGCTTATACCTTGTTATAATAATGACATAATAAATAAATCTAAATTTGTTCATTTATCGATATGAACAAATATAAATTAATAAACAAATATATTCTCTAATTTCAGATTTGCCTGCATAGTAATACAAACTTCATAAAAAAACAAAATATCAGCAAAAACGTTGTCGTAACATTCCATTTGGGTCCATTATTGAGAACATTTATATTATACCTATTCAATTAATCTGATATGATACCTTTAAAACTTACCGGTATTTCTCTTTTCAAATTGGTACCTCGAAACATCTACTTGAAAATATCAACACAAGATTGAATATATGACTTCAAAGAAAGAATAGATGGGCGCTCGCAAACAATAAGATGACTGAATACTTTTACTATGATTTATTGATACTGACCCGGTTTGATTGCGCCAAAGACTTCCTTGAATATAAGGCCGGATATTTTTGTTACAGTTTTATTATTTCAAACTTCTACATACGAATTACTTATTACGCAATGATTGCTACATGACACTAAAGTGCTAGTATATAATTTAAATAAATTTATTTTTGTGTTTTTAGATTTGCATTACTGGGGCTTTAACTGGTATGATCATATCGCCTTGGGATTCTAATCCGGGATCTTTTGATTGTTAAATTCTCATCCACTTAACTATCCCGATTTTATTTCAATAATTTAATTTTAAATTTCTGACAAAGAAATTTTGAATTTTTTATTTAGTGAGGAACTTAACGCTTTGATTAATCTGTTAATATACCTAAGTAATATACTTTAGGGATATTTACGAAAAAATGAAATAAACATATTATACAACTTCTAAACAAAGCAGAATGTACATTTGTGTAAATATTAATAACGTCAAAACAACTACAACGATATACTTACGGAAATTACTATTATTTGTGAATATAAGTAGTTGAATATAAAAGTAAAATATTTAGAACATAAATTACGTTTCATGAAGTATTCCTCTAAATGTTTAATAGTTAAAAAGTACCAAAGAGTTAATTATTAAGTTTCTTCAACCTTAATAATGCGTTACCTGTCACAATCAGTGCTATGTTTGGGAGTAAATTATTTATAATATAAGAACGGAATAGTATTAGTATTACTCTGGAAGAAAAAATAATATACGATATACCATTGGGAGTAGAACATTCTTTTTGTGTTGAGTTCGAAATTGCGATCGAGGTGGTAGTCAAGTTCGCGCTGATTTGCATTGAGGCTGCCATGGGCTGCATGTACCTACCTCCTACTACATCTTTCTTTACCGTCTTTGGTAACGCAGTTCCATTTGACATCCACCTCAGACGGCTAGAATTCAATCCCGGCTGCCAGTAAATAAAAATACTGTATAAACTACATGGGTAACATATAGTAGGTAGTAACTATAGTCCAGGAGCTAGCGGTATATTTTAAGACTAATTTCTATCAAGCTGAAATTTTTTTTATGAGCTGGTATGGTTATGTCTGCCAAATGTAGGTTGTCGGCAAAATAGGACCGCGGGACTTAAAGCGCCCAGATTTTTTTTGTTTTTAATTATTTTTTGATGAAATTTACAAACTTCAATCAAGCTAATTCCTATTTTGCTCGTTATTTAAGACATTCCGACAACAAAAAATTAACTGTCCGACATAAGAGTCGGAACTGAATCAGTGTCTGCCGTTTGGGGTTCGTATTGTTTTTAAGACATTTGACTTATTACCATCAACCTGATTTTATTTTAATAACTATATACTAATGTAACAAACACAAAAATCACCTTGTCCGACAATTTGAGCGGGACAGAAGCACTTTCTGACGTCCTGGATTGGTTAGTTGGCCAATTTTTTTTCTTAGCGCTCTATGTCCCGCGGTCCTATTTTGCCGACCACCTACATTTGGCAGACATAACCATACCAGCTCATAAAAAAAATTTCAGCTTGATAGAAATTAGTCTTAAAATATACCGCTAGCTCCTGGACTACTAGGGAAATTAGGGTTTTCCATCAAATATCTAATTATTTTCATAGCATTAACTGTTCAATTATTTGAATAAATTAAATATTTTAAGATATACCACGATTAGGTATTATAATACAGCGTTATCTAGAAAATGAAACTATTACCTTCATTTAGTCGCTTTCCGACTCATGTCAGATCTGTCGGTTTTATTGTTGTTGTTTGTACATTTGTAAATTTTCAAAACGGCTGTTGCATAAACCAGGACTCATTTTCTTTATCAAAGCCTCCTGCTATCTATTTTTTTTGGATCACGCGGTATGTATTGACTAGGAATGTATGAATTTAATGTAATATCATTTATTCATAGCACTTTATTTAATTTGTCGCAGCTAGAATGTGCGGAAGTGGAGATAACTCAGGTTTTATCTATTATAAATTATGAAACCACAACCATATTTTAATATTAATTTTATACTGTAAACGTGCCTGCAATTATTACCTGCTTGAGAATTAGGTTAAGCTTGAAAATTAAATGCATGCACGTTTAACCAATTCTAACAAATTTACTAGAATACCGTCCATAATTTATGCGGCATTCACACGCTTCGTCGTTTATTTTATAAAATATTTAATTTTCTAATGTTATTTATCGAGAACTACATAAGAATTATATGGTTGGTTATATTGCCCCACTTTGAATTGGAAAGAAGGAAACAGTTAATATGTGAGAAAATTATAGGTGGTGTTAGTTGTAGTATTTGATTAATTATTCAGTTTTCTGCATAAAAATGAATGAAAACAAAACTCAACCGGCAACATTATTTTCTAGAAAGAGACAACTATTCAAAAGGTAAACCTGATTAATATCATAATGCGCCCGGTTTCGGCATGCAGATGGCTGGCACCTCCTTGTAACATATTGTACATTAAATTATGTATAGTTAGGTAAAATAATGCGTAAAGTGTACGACATTATACTTAATATGCTTTCCTGGCTTGTTACTTGTCACCATAAGAGATAGGTATATTGCCGATAAATTTGAAGATTGCTACGATCGCTTGGAATAAAATATTGTGTAAAAACCATGAACCGCATGGCGAGTGGTTTAATATTTTAATGTTTTGAATAGAATTGCTAAGCAACAAAAACGCGAGTACAACAATCTGCAAATGTTATTATGAAAAATTATATAGTAACAAAAAATGGTATTCGATAAGATTATTTTTTTGCCGTTGAAATAATGAATGAATTATAGAGAAGAGTGTAATAGTCCCCAAAATTTAAATTGCAATGTATTAGAGAAATGAACTGCTATAATATTATAGCATTATAACATGAATTTTAACTGAAAATTTAAATTTCGCTAGTACTAGTAGGCTGTAACGAATATTTGTATTAAGCAGACCGTTTTCGTGTAGCAACAATGTAAAATATTATTTACAAAACCTTCTCACCCAAGTTCATAAAAGTTATAAGATTTCGTATCAGCAGAAGCTGAAATAAGAAATGCCTTTTGCATACTCAGAAATATTCTTATGTAAAGAATTCCGCAGGTGGGTTTAAGTGAATACCACTTGAAATTTTGCCAGTTCGTGCAACACTTGTGTATTACGAATGCTTTAAATAACATTTATATACCAAAATACCACAAAAAGTCGACCGCAGATGTTTATGTTTTTTGTAGTAATTTATTGTTATTAAATTTATTATAAACCAGTTATACACTAAATACTACCTATGGTTAATATAGAAACGGACGTTAAATAGTAAACGATATCGAATTGCATTCATTTTCAGCATTAAGTATTACGCCAACAACATTTGCATGAAATTACTTTTTCTTGTTGTTTTTGCACTAAAAGCTTTAACCTCAAACAGAAAGCACGCACGCGAACAGATGTTACAGTTGTAGACCTATATCGAATGCCTGTTTCAAAGTAAGAGCCGTGTTACAGTAATCAAAACGCTACTGAAAGCATTTTGTAAATATAAATACCTACATTTAGGAAGTGCCGTGAGCACATAGCGGGAGAGAGATCTACCCATACCATTACACAGTATCCAAGCGACGTGTCTGCCTAACTAGAAGCCCCTTTCTGGTTTTAATCCTAGTCTGAGGGTGGATATCACCCGCGCTGAGTGTGTTTGCGGGTGATAATGCAAGATAGGTTTCACACTTGCAGATTATTATTGCCAGATATATTCACTTTGTACGGTTTTGTGGACTAGACTTGGATATTTATAGCGTAATCTGGAATCGGTGGTTGGTTCTTGCACTTCCCCGTGAGATTAGTCCTGGATATGCGTTAAACTAGTGTTTTGTGGTTCTAATTCAATTCATAGAAGTTGGACGGGTTTCGAATATACGTACTGCTTTTGTAATATATTCAGTATTTCATGGAGTATGGAGGGTTATCCCAGAGGACTCGTGTTTTTATTGCTACTGCACTTGCTACTAATATTATGCATTTTATTTGAATATTAATCATTCTCATGAAGCTCCACCTTCATTAACTTTAAATGGGTGCGCACTAGTTATAATTTGCAGTTATTAGCGAAAATCGATCCCTTACTTAAAATTCACACATTACATTTTTTATTTAAAATTTTATGCATAGGTAACATAGCATAGTCAACACATAGGTATTTAAATTGTTTATTTTATATATTTATTAACGAATGCTCCGGTCATATATTAACTAACAGTATTTACCAAAAATTGTCAGAATTTGAAGAGGTAGAAACCCCTGTATACTACCGTAGTCGTAACAGATCACATGTTACAATTCTGACATAAACCAACTGTGTAAATTAGTGTTTATATTCAACTCATTTTATTCAGTAGAAAATTATATTTAACTCTACAACTACATTCTTATGTCTAGTTTTTCGTATATTGCGGTGAACCCTTTACTTTAACCATATTCGAGGCTTACCCCATAATTCCGTTTCGACATTACACACATTTCACTAATAAGTAACTGCAGGTAATATTATATCAATTTTTATATATTTTTGATGTTTCTGCAGTATACCGCCATAATGTTGTTAAAGGTTATGCTGACATACATTTTGGCTTTACCCTTTGAGTTTATTACTTCACCCTTCCTGTATTTCCAAGACCAACGCAATTTTTAATTCCTTAGATTTCTACGATTCTGGAAAATGATAAACAAGATAAAGCTATAGGTATTTCTGTTGATTATGACTTCATCATTTCCTACGAATTTTGTTACTACTAGATAATTCTTTATCTAAATAATGTTGATTTTCTGATACCCTGCATGCTATAATAAGCTTTCTTATCCCTCCATACGCAACGGTCTATCTATATGTTTACAAGAAGTTCTTCCGTCAGCGTCACATATACCTACGTAAGTATAACGTAACACGTAGAAAAATAAAACAATAGTTCTTAGTCCTTATCTTTGTCGGCCCCCGCTCGTCCATGGATATATAAAGGTCCCCTTTATCCATTTACAGATGTTACTACTTTTCCACATTCCCTTCCAGTAAAATCAAACGAATTTGTTCGTCCCCTCTTCTCAGAGGAAGAAGTTTACGAACCCATAATTTCAGTTTCGTTGGGTACGTCAAAATCTGTGATACACCAAGAAACCTTACAACTTCACAAGAAAATGGGGTGACATTTCAAGCTGCAGTCAGAATAAGGGCCGCTATCACAGCTCCATCGCCGATTACCGCCAAAATCTTTACCTATGCAGGTATCATGAACTTGCGAATCTTAACCGGACATTGCAAGTTTAACGCTATCCGAATTTTTATAACTGTATTACCTATATTTTACTAATTACTACAATTTTTAACAGATTTTTCAACTCTCTATATTACGTGATCTCCAGTCACGTAGAAAACGTGTATTCTGGGTTGCATTTTAAACTTTTGAGTCTCATCATCGCTCAGTCGTAAATAACCCTGTATTAACCGAGTTCTTAAAACTTTCCGTAATATTACAAATTCTCAAAATCTTATTGTTGCCATTCCACTACAACTACCAAACATAATCAGAGTAATTGAGTAAAAAATAACTGAATTAAATAAAATTGTTGTGGTGGTTAGTTTAGATTTTCACTTTAAAGCTGCGTACAAGAGCAAAAATGGACAGCAGTAATTGCTATTTTGCTCTTTGTGTCTTTGTTGGTTGGTATATTGAGATATTTCTTCAAACTGTGTTATTACGTTCTATTTTATTTCTACAACACAAGAATACACCCAACAATATTTTAAAATTATAGCTTCACACAAAAATTGTAACTCTGCTACAAAAACTTTATTAAATAAAAATACTAAAAAACATTCCATATTGAATACTTTTAAACGAAGGAGCAATGCACTGAAGATGCCCTTGTAAGGGCGAAAACGTTTTGCTTTTACCATCTTAAATTAAATTTTTACATTAAAATCTGTGGGTTAACGACTACGTGCTATCAAACCTTCGTTTTATGTACTAATTAATTATGAAAGTTTTTTTATCAGATCGGTTTCCATTTATAAGCTCTTTACTTACCTATAGCTACTATCTTAAACCGTAAATAATTTGATATTTTGATATGTAACTAATAAGAGCTCTACAGACAGGAGCATAACGCATTGGGGGTCGTACTGTAATTTTATTAATGTTTGAAATTTTATTTCTTGGGAGCGTCAAAAGTCAAAAAAGTGGAGGTGCAAACTTCCCCTGGACTTTCCCATACTAAAAATAAACATGTCGTTTTTCATATTCACAGTATAGTTCGGGAGGCAGACCCTGGAAATCATTTGAATGCGTAGCTAGAAAAACGAGCTACGCGGGTTCGATATGTACAGACGAAAGACACGTATCTATCTGCAGTAATCAGCTAAATTACAGCTGGCCAGTTTTTTTGTAATAATATTTATTTATAGGGCACCGTTGCGATCGTTTTTGGATTTACTAAATAATTTTTTTTTCATGTTGTAGCACCGCCAAAGGGCTTTCAAGCAAGTTGTTGTGAAACCTGATCAGATAACTGGTTCTTGAGTTATGAGGCGTTAAATTCGAAATTTTGAAAAATTCATAGCGATCGCCATCTGAGTCCGGCAAAAAAATGTTTCCCTTGAATTATGGTCTTCATTCATATCCCCTACTCATATTTTCAAAATTTCGCTTCCGAAAAAAATCCTACCAAAAAAACCATGTTTAACTTCCGCTTCCGGTTTCGGATTTTTTTGAAAAGTTTATTTTGTCGGTGAATTTTCGATATACCCCTTCATTTCAAATTTCATCAAAATCGCTTCACTAGTTTTTGCGTTAGAGGCGTTACATACAATAATACATACAGGGCCGGCTCGAGGGGGGGCGAGATCGGGCGCTGCCCGAGGGCGCTAAGCAATTTAGGGGCGCCGCGCCCGCAAGAAATGAATAGAATAGGTTTGGCTCAGATATTTTTCCCATTTTCAAAGGGGCGCTTTGAAAAATTCTGCCCCAGGGCGCCAACGAGGCTAAAGCCGGCACTGCATACATACATAATCCAACCACCCGCCCACCCACAGACAGACATTTTTTCTAGATAACTTTTTTGGGTTCCTGGAGACCCAAAAGACGTATTTCCGCGAAATTCTCGATTTCGAAATTTTTCATGATACCAATACTTCCCATATACCAGTGGTCGGCAGTGATGGCATGGGAAAGTAAAAATACGTAAAAATACATAATAAGCACGTACATGATGCGAATTATACCAGCCCAGTTGCAAGTTACTTTCCACATGAAGACTTTAAAACCGTGTGTGAATTATATCCCAATTTTGACAGTTTTCTAGAACTAAACGGGGCGGGGCTATGTTAGCTAATTTTTCGGAGGCAGTGGTGCAATTTCAACGAGGAAATGACGGAATATTTTGCTTCATCAAAAAACCGCAAATTGGAATTTACTTGTAAGCAGCTGGAGTAAATTTGGGAGTATGTATAACTACAGAATTTTATAGTCAACAGAATATCGAATTCGTAAAATACTGAAAAGCTGTTCATCTTGATTTTGTTGAATTTAAAATATATTGGATTAAACAGATAATAGATTTTATTTTGACGGTTGGTCTATACTTTTATAGTAACCACTGAATATAAATTGGTATGAAGATAACACTAAGATTTCGTGTATAAATATAAAACTAGAATATACATTTCATACTGCTGTATTATTTTGTATTTATTTTGATATTTATTTATTTATATTTTATTATTATATTTTATTTTATTTCGAATTCTATATCTGTACAAAAAGCAGACTTTATCCTGAAGCATTATTGTTCTTACAATATCTTTTCACTTACATAAGTACTGAAACCAATAATTATACACTTCATAACAGTGATTTTCTCGTTAAATGAGTAAATTGTTTTCATAACACATTTAATCATATAACGTCTGCCTTCTCCACGCTTCAAGTTCTGTGTTGTAAGAAATTGTAGATTTTAATCCATTTGCTACAAATGAAAACAAACATGCAACATGAAGCGTTTTAGAAACAAACTTCATTTGTTGTGAACAAAGGAACTCGTCATTAATGAGAAAAAGTGGAGGTGTGCGCCTCCCCTGGACTTTCCCATACCTACTAAAAAATAAACATTTGGTTTTTGGTTCCATGGTTCGCCAGACAGATCCTGGAAATAATTTGAATGCATAGCGAGAAAAACGAGACTATACGGGTTCGATGTTCACAGAAGAAAGACACCCATCTGTAGTAATAATAAACCGGGATTCTGACAGATATCCGGCTTGAAATTACAACTGGCGAACCGGAGGATCGCTACCGACCGACCGGAGACCCGTTTCTGTCAGAATCCAGCCTAAATCTTCAAAATTTACAAAACACAGTTAAAGTTTATTCGAAATTCTCATCAACCGTACATTTTAGCCATATGAATACCTTATACTATGTGATAGACAATTAAATTTTTAATAATATACAGGGTGTTTTATTAATTAAGAAAGTTGCTGATTGTACTGTGAAAAGCAAACACCCTGTATACGTTATATAAATTTAGGAGAATACAAATCTATATACTGAACAACATTTATATTTAAACTTTTTCTTATTTTTTATTCAAGAAAAAAAAATATTACTGGTACAGTGCCAGAGAAATTTAAGTGTAGGTTGCTTTGCTTTGGTGACTTTCTTATTTTAACACCGGCGTTTATCGAACAAACAATTATTAAGTATAAGACAAACATTTATCTTTTTGTCAAGATCGGTAGCAACTCTAACCAATCTTAGAAAGATTTATAGCTGGGATCCAAGATACAGAATTACGATCTTTGGAAAATGAATTAGTTTGATTTAGTGTCCAACTTAATTTTACAGATAACTCGCTGCGTATACACCATAATAGGTTCTAACTAATCGCAAAAGTATTTATTCTATGAAAAGTTGTTAGGAAATTAATAACAAGCTTCTTATTTGTGATTTTACAACACCTGCACTTCACAAAGGTATACATCCAAGTGTCTTTGTTTCATGTTCGTAATACCTATATCAATATACTATACCACAACTGCACACCGCGCTAGCTCAAGGTAATATGATATCTATAAATTCAGTAATATGGAGAAAGAAACGAAGGACCCATTTCTTATCAAAGTGACCGTAGAGAATATAATCGATAAACGGTCTGATAGGCATTTGTATTCATGAACCTGAAACGGTTAGGAAAGAAAACCAGGGATGGGATATAATTTTATATAAATAGTAACATACTAAATAAACAAGAGTTTAACAAGTTCCATTTAACATAGAATAATGTAACCGTAAATCAGCGTCTCCAGTTTATCTTTAATTTCCGGGACTTTATAGTTTGATCTTATTATTTAATATTCGCAATTGATGAATTAATTATAATAAAATATTTATTTAATATTAAACTTATTGACGTTATCAAGACGTTAATATTAGATGCTTTCAGGTAACTCCTTTCACTGTGCTTTTCTATACAAACTGCGATTTGTAACGGTAAAGCTTTAACAACATTGGATTAATTATGCATAGAATGAAGCAATTAGTGTGCATGTTGAGTGATAGCGTGACCCTCCCAAGCCTTTCACCCTCCAAATAGGGCGGTAACTAAAGTACACATGTCACAAACTTAAATGAGCTTCATGACAACTCAATGCTTACATACTTAGCAAACAGTAATCGTTACTCCCATAGTGATACACGTAATATATCCTTTGAAATATAATGTTACATAGTTTTAATCAATTACATTTGCTTGTGCGAAACGATATATGGTGATAAGAGTGGTAACAAGCACGAGGGTGAAAGGGGTTACAGTAAAGTACATATCGACTGATTACGAGTTACAAGGGTATACTATCGCATATTATACAATTACGGCTCTTATAAAAGGAAACAAGTAATAATCAGCAGTTGTTACGGTAAACTAATTGACCAAATTTCATTACATAAATTTAATGAATATTGCTAAAAATAACGCCATGTTCGAGTCTTGTAATGCTCTGAGAATTTAAATATCATCAACTACCACGTAAAATTATTTCGCATCCAAAATGTATTTTTGTGACGAGATTGAAGAAGTGTCAACTCCCAGTATGATTGTATTTCAAAAAAAAAATTAAATTTCCTTCTACCATATCTGCAGATATTGCAGAGTAAGTGCCATGGGGTAAAACGCCAATTTGCAAACAGTGAATTCTAAAATTAAATATAAAATATAAGCACGGAATTCATGTCTTTTTCTTAATAACAGTAACAACACGATTTTCAGAAAAAAAATATATTAAACACTGGTTGTGAAGAAAAGGATAAGGAAATACACTCACGAGTAATTTATAATAAATTATTCTAAATAAAGGTGTGAAAATATTCGATAGATGTGTAGGTACCTATGCAAATCTGAAGTTTTGCACATACAATAATTCCAAAATAAACAGTTAAAGTAATAGGTAACATGAGTATAACGTGCTTACTGCTCAACCCTCATTATATTTTTTTGTTGTATCAGTGATTACTACCATATTCCTATTTGATTTATTTGCTCAACACAAACAACTGTTATATGCATAACGCTGAACTACAGTGAGTCCAAAATCGAGGTTTACTTTCTGGACAGAATTCACCCAAGGACAATAAATTTATAAAAAACAATTTTCCCAAAAGGAAAACTAGCAGAATGTGAAATTGTGCGAACAGCAATTCAGCGAATATATTCTGCATGATCAAAAAAATTAAACATAACTTTTCGTCTTTCTTCTTCCAATAGCCAATTTCAGGGTGTACGTCACTCAAATTTTTTGCCAGTTAGTAGGTAGGTACGCTTCTGTACTCTTCACAATACACCTGCGTGCGTTTGATGTCGTCTGCTCTTAAAGATCAAGAATTTTTAAATGTTTTTGTAATTTATAAAAATAATAGTTTCTAAAAAATTAACTGCAAGTTTAGCATCAAATTAACTTATTAGCTATGCGGGAAAGCTTTGGATTCAATCTGCCTCCTCTATGAATTTTCGGCTTAGATTCTGTAGTGTTAGATGATGTTTGAGGTTACCCTGTAGAGCATATGTAATTTAAAAACTAGCAAACATCTATACAGGGTGTTTCCTAAGTATGTGTAGAAAATGCAGGAGGTCAATCCTGAGCGAAAATTCGTATAAACTTCTATCTAATTGCGCTACCCTGAATAGTTACGCCTCTTCAAAAAAGGACTAAAAATTTGGTTTTTAATTTTTATCTCAAATTTGGATAAAGATACAAATATACAAATCATACTATAATTAAGAGACGTTTTAAGAAGGCACATGAACAAAAATAAAAAATTGAATGAATGATAAAATGATAATGAATAAAAAATTAAAGAAATTGCTGAAAATGACCTCCTTGAGACGTAATAGTACTACACATTTCAATTTCATTCAATTTTTCATTTTTGTTCGTATATCTCGGTAAAATGTCTCTTAATTATATGATTTGTATTTCTACCTTTGTCCAAATTTGAGATAAGAATTATAAACCAATTTTTTTTAACTCTACAGGGAAGCACGTTAGAGGTTTATACGAAAAAGTAACCTTCATTTTCGCCCAGGATTCTCTCCTGCAGTTTCTACGCATACTTAGGAAACACCCTGTTTGTACAACATGTAACTTGGATAAAATAATTTAGATTCCATAATTTATGATTCAACAAATTATTTATTATTTATTCTTTCTAAAATATAATAACTTAGAATTCAATATCCATTAAATATTTTTATGTTATTAACTTTTATCCAAGTTATTAGGTAAGATAATGTTCTATGGTAAATAAATTTTAGTACCTATTATATAATTTGTTAAATTAAATTAGTAAAATGAACCTGACTATAGAAGCAATACACATATCAGCCATCTGGTATTGTAATATAAATAAACATCGGATCGATATCGGTTCTACAATTTTAATTGTTTAGTCTATCGTCCTTAGTAACACACCTAAAATATTGAAAATTCAAGTTTTAAAGTCAAGAATAATATATTCAGCTTCGCACTGTTTAAAATAATAATATAACAATAATAATATAAAATAGTAATATTATTATATAGCGCTTTCTTAAAATTATCCATAAAGAAACAGTCTGCACAAAGAAAATTCTCGTAAACAAGTAATTATTACAAAATAATATTTTTTTAACTTAAAATTTTGAATAGAATTTAGTGCCACATTTTCTGAAACAATTTATTTCTTTGCTATCTTTATTTAACGCCGACCTGTTTTTACTACTCTGGCTTAACACCGACGCAAATACGACAAAATATAATCTCACCACACGTGAAAATTCCGCAGTAACCCTGCTTCTATGGATTTTTCATATGGACTGCCATAGTACGTCGATTATCCCAGTTATTTAGATTTGTAGCTAGGGCTTTATGAAAATGCTTGTGCTTCACTTGAAATGCGTAAATAAATTTTTGAAAAACTAGATTGTGGTTTTGTTAAAATAGATAAGTCGTTAAGGACTACTGTTTTCATCTCGTATCGCAGACATTAATAATAAACAATAGATAAGTGAAAAATAAATATGGTGTATACGACTTGAAAACTCATTTAACATAAATTTGTTAAGTTCTATAGGTTAAACTCGATTAGGTTAGGTCCACTGTTTACTACTAAAACCCAGATATTACTAATTAGGATCACCTCTATCCAAAGCGTCTTGATTGAGCACATTATTTACTTAAGAATTTCAGAATATGCTCTCTGCGGTTGCAATGGCTAAGGAAGGTTCCAAGCAAAGATCATATATTGTGACGACGACGATTGGTGGTAAAACATCAACTAGGTAAAGTATTTATTTCATAGTGCAAAGTTAGTAATCTCTACGGCTTCAATCAGCATGTGTCAAAGAAGACGGAAAGCTTTCCTTAAAAGTAACTCTTAAAATTTGTTAAACTTAAAAGGACATAATTAGTAGCAAAATCTTTTAATTAATAGTGAAGAAACAGCAGCGATGATGGAATTAATATACCCTGAAACAGTCCCAAAAACTTCTGAAGTAATATACCTACGAAGTTGTAAAACTTAATTAGGAATCTCAGTTTGAAATATTCAAATTTAAACTGTTTGGTGTTGGAAGACAGATTTTGCAATTTTAATTTGTAAACTTTCCTGATGTTGAACTTCCCGGCGCTTCAGTATTAATGAAGCATGATGTTTGTCGCTTCTCGCATTTTCGTTACCACTGTCGTCAACGTTTCGTCTAAATTAAGGAACTCACGTGAGATTACATTTAGCCCTTCGCCCATCAATTCAGCCCCCAGATGCCTGAAATAGCATAAAATTGGTAATTTATACTTTTTTACAAGAGAATATAATCAGATGTATAAGAATAATCGATTTATTATAACGAGCAGTATTTGCTGAGTAATAAAATATTTTTTTCAAATTCAATTATTAATAACGAGAGAGCGAACTCTTAAATGAATTCAGGAAATTAAACGTCTGGAAATCTGAAGCATCAAGTTGTTTACCTTTATTTGCATAATTTAGCATTAAAATAGACTAAAATTCCTGCGCTATTGTATAATAAATCCACACGATTTCATTTTAAGAATACAGTACGCGGTATTTTACAACATGCATACGGTATTTTCCATATACAGTTAAATAAATAATAACAAAATTATAAACTATAATATGCTACAAGGAATTCTTCTAAATCTTTCAGATGTCTAAAGTAAAAAATGTGTTGGAATTAATCTTTATTTGATGCGAGGCACAGAATGCCTCCAAAGTTTTTTGAATAAATAAACATTATCTTTATGTTAGATCGGAGTAGCTGCAGTTTTTCTTCATTGTAATAATCCCGTGAGGGGAGAGGGGTTCAAAGTATGTTTAAAATCCTCGGTGGTGATTGTGGTTTCCGCGGGATGGGTCTCGAGAGGCCCGCACGAGCAGCGTCTTGAGCAAGGGACGATAACATTGCGTCTTTCCCCAGAGAGTTCCGCCGTTAATCCACCGCTGACCACAGCAAGCTCCTTGAATCACCTATCGCACATAACAATCACGACAGAGGACAATGTGGTCTCTCCAACTGATCGAGTTGGTTTGCATCATACTCTGCTTGACAGTTAACCCCAATGATGTCAATTCCGATCAAGCAAAAAGGAAACGGGAAAAACTGATTTCATTGGCGCTTTTCTTTAACGAAAGACATCATTATTCAGAGGAGAGAAAATTTAATATAATGCCGTATTAAGCTGTCATACCAGTTTTGAATGGATCAATATGGCATTTTCTCCTAATCAATTTAATATTAAAATTCAATGGAGGTATTTTAAAGTTTTCACTGACAATCCTTCTCTCTGCGATAAAATTTCATCCATTACCGAACAATACCTTTGAGAAATGCTCTCAAGAAGATTAATTGATCAAAAATATATTTTGTTTTTCTGTGTTAGAAAGAAGTTCGAAATGAAGCTCTTTGTTTTTGTTATTCCTTGAGATGCGGAAACAAAAACAGCCCCGGGGTGTGATATCGGCGAATGTCGCAGCTCCAGCGGATGTCCGAGTAGCGTCTCCAGAGGCGTTCTGCTATCATTCTCATTGACTAGGATCGATGGCTGATAATGCGCCTTAACCCATTCCTTCCCACAATGAACTATTTTGGCTTCATATCTTCATATAATCAGCATATTTATAGTTCGCGCACAATTAAACTTCTGGAAATGATACAGAAATTCAAACATTTGTCTGTATAAAAGGCGCCACATCCATGCATGAACTTCTTGAATAGCATTGTTATCGGCCATTATTTTCTACAATGTTACAAGCGTTTGCCATTGTTTGTTATAAATGTACATATATCCAAAACAGAAAAACACATCATTTTTTTATTCCAACAAGCAATAATTATTTTTCAATAATCAACGCCAGCATATCAACACCCAATTAAAACGTAAAATCAATAAAATTAATTTCCAAGGGTTATAAGTTATAATATATTTATTATCTAAATTTTAAAAATTGGTGGTGATGTACCTACTAAAATCGTCTTGATACGTTGTGTGTTTGTTTTAGTAAACGTTTTTAACACAAGAAGATACTATTACTTCAACTTACAACTTTTTCGTTAACAGAAACCGTCATCAATATCAATGCTTTCAAGCGTAGCAATTGCCCTTTTTCAGTTTTCAGCCAATTCTTTCTTAGTGTTGGAGTTTAAAGAACTGTATATTTACTACAAAGAACTTTTAAACTGTTGCTTTGGAAATCACCTCTAAAAATGATACCTACACTATAAAACATACAGTGTGGAAGGAAAGTATGGAATAAATTCATTATTTCTAAAACGATGATTCTAATGAACTAGAGAACAATAAAATGGTGAACTTACCTACTTCATTCTGATAAAAGACCGGACCGGATCATTAAATAAAATTAGAATGTACAAATCGCTGCAATTAAAACATTATCCAAACAAACCCTTTAGGCTTAATTATTGATTAGTTTTAACTTTATGCAATCAGCTTAAAATAACATACACGCAATTAGTTGCAAATAATTAATTTTGAATAGAACACCGCAATGCCTATTCATTTACAATAAAACAATGTTTATTTGTTTGCAAACCAATCTTTCATGACTACATTTTCCAAATTCGCTAATTTTGCTGTACTACCTCATGTTCCTATAAACTAATTATATTTAAAAAGTAAGGTTAAAAACGGGGTTAAAAACAAACACTGTGTTCGAAAATACATAAACATGCTGCTGCAGGGGATGCTTTATTCGAGACTCTCAACAGTAATAATTATATTATTTCATTTCTTTGATTTCCAATTGTCTAAGAATATATAATTATTTCTGAAACCCTATCTTTCATGGCAAATCTAATTTATTCTTCCTATTGTTTTTCGACACCTACGATTATACAATGTAATGCAAATACCTTGTAGCCCGGAGATAGGTACGATGCTTTACGTTTCTACAACAAATCAAACAAACTTTCATTGTTTTGAGTTTCTGGAAACTTTGTCCATGTAGTGAGAACATTAATTAACAGTGATCAATAGGTATGCTCAGCTTACGAGTTTCCTATTTAGGCTACCAAACTAAAGCTTGAAGGCTTGTATTATATCGAAGTTGGCAATTAATTATTTAGTGAACTTACTTTATTTAGTGAATATTTTTACTAGGAGAATTTAAAATTAGGACCCGACCTTTGTGGAATTTCGAATTAATTGCATCATTATGAATTTACAAAGTAGAAATTTTAAAAATTACATTGCCGTTTAGTTAGTACACACAGCACAATGGTCTTTCTTGGAGGCTTTGTGATTCTTTAATAAATTTACAATACAAATATTGCGAATTTTAATATTTATTGTAATAACTGTTAAATGGTGTAGTTGTTATTTAATCAAATGCATAAAATTAACTAATTTTCAATAACAAAGATACATTTGGCATATTACGCCTGCTGTTAGAAACTACGAGATTGCATCGTTGTCAAGAACAGAGTTGTTACGAGAATAGTCTTCTAAGAAGAGTTACAGAACTAGTTATTGTTTAACAATGTTAAATGAACCCCCGGAAGAAATATAAATTACTGTCAACAATACTGTTTAAAATAGCTAAATACTGATTTGTCGGCTTAAAAGTTGTTGTTCCCTCCATTATCAAAAGTTCTTGCTTATTTAATTCGGAGTGTAGAGCATGCATTGGCTCTTTAAACAATAATTTTCATGAATAATATTACTAGTTCCTTGTTTGTACTCAACCAGGTTACTGTATAAAGTGACGCATAAATTCGTTAATTCATCTACGTTTACCGTTACTTCAAAATCAAACTAACTAATCTGTCTATTTCAGTTAACAATATTCACAGCACATGCTTCAAATCTACACTATGACGTATTCAGTACTCAGAAATAATCATCTATATTCCAAATAAACTGTTAAAGTTTATTTGGCTTCTCGAGTGATTGTGAAATTCACAAATATCTTGAGACGTCTAAGTTTACTGATAATATTTTATAGAAAACTATACCAAGCGCTCTCAGAAGTTAAAATATGTATGACTTCGTCTAACCCAGCTATATTCCCTTGATCATCTTTTATCACTCGACGTGCCTTAGAATATGGCGATATCCCAAAGGATTTAACATTTAGCTCGTAAAGAGCTTTATTTAGCTCAGTGTTCGTCATTATGTCATCATCTCATGTATAGTTAATTTCACTTAAGCTTTATATTCATCATCGCTTTTGTTACATAGGTAAACAAAGTTCATATACTTAAATGTAATTTTTTATGAAATATGGCATATTAAATAGACATGTTTAAAACGGAAGTAAAGTAATTGTAAACTTGAAGAAGTCAATTCTTTCATGACGAGTAAGAATTTGATTTCCTAACCAGACAACCAGACAAACCAAGTGAAGAGTATAACTTTTAACATTGTGTATTTGTACGCCATTTATTCTTGTTTTTCCGTTTGTTGGTCATCAGAAACTAGTACTAAATTGTAGACTAATAAGAGTAGGCACTAAGACGCTAAATGACTGTATTCCATACAAAAAGGAAAACGAAGCAACTTGGCAATCGCTAAAGCTAACATTTAAAAATTATTCACTGTTACACAGAATTTGACATCTGCAAGTAAGATTAGAAAAGTAGTACCTATCATGGATAAGATGAAAAACAGACAGTATACATTTATTGACTATACTGCGTCTCACGGTCAGTTTAAAGTGTGGGGTCTTATGGCGCGCCGTACTGCAAAACTTCCTCTTAAAATTGCTTTGAAATACCAACCTCCTGTCAATCATTATGTAATCCGCCTTTTGTTGTACACATCCTAATCGGCGAAAACTACCTACTTTTAAGAGTTACCTGGACATCCTTTGCCTTTTACTTCATTTAAGCAGGCACGTAGAGCTGGCAACGTAGTACAGACAAGTCCCATAAGGTTTGCATTGCCCCATCTCTTCCACACTCTAAACTGACCGTGAGACGCAGTATAGCTAAAACCGTACATAGGGGCGACCTAATAATTTCCGTGTTTCCATTTAGATAGTTCAGAGAAACTTTTAATATCTAAATTATAAAATTTCTGATTCTTATGTTAGTTCATACAATGTTCTACATGGTTGCAAACCCTTACTTTATGTGAATAATTTTACTTTTTCTAGCAGTAATATAATGCAATTTTAAGAAGTACTTAAATACGATCTTAAAATTGTCGTTGAAAACCGTACTGTTTTAAAAAGAACACTCATAATAAACTTTAATATGAGGAAACCAAGAATAATATTTCTGGCGAATACTACAACACAGATTGTGTTCATAGTGGATAACATAGAAACTAAATAATACTTGCACTTCAAATGTACCTACCTAAGCTGGTTTACGTACTGCAATGAATTGTTCTTAATGCACCGTACATTGTCTACCATACTATGTGATGACAACTAGATAAACGTAATTATCAGATTATACTGATTATACACATTTATTTAATTCTTAATAATAACTGTAATAAAGCAAATTTGTAATTTGCTTTTGTTTCCAAATCACTCTCCAAGGACTATTATGTTGAAACTGTATTCTAACAATTTTTTAAAACGGAAATAAAATATCAACGAAATTAAATTAATTTATCACGTTTAAGATGACATATACTTCAAATTTTTCAAATAATTAAAATTTGAAAAAAATATATTATTAAGACTAACATTTATTTAATCAGCACACCGATTTGACTCAACGGCAGAGGTTACTGAAAATCATTTACAAAGTCCAAGATATTCGGACTATTTACACGTTGGGTGTGAACGTTAGAGCACTCAAATTGAAACGAATCATCATATAAATGTTTTTTAGAACTCTGTGTGCATGTAGAGCTTTACGATGAATTACTTCGTTTGATACTGGCTCGTATTATGTAACAGCTCTATTCAAACATTCAAAGTATAAAATAAAGGCTCGTATATACGTTCCCCTTTCGGGAAAATACGTGCTATTAATTAAACTTGCTGTACTTCATTTTACCAATATGCTGTACTGAATAATACAAAAGATTGTGAAGCATTTTGTCAATAAACTCGTTTATTTAAACTGAAATAATTTTAGTGAATAATTTAATATTTAATATTTATAATTAGAAGTTTCAATTTGAGTATGTTGTTTGATTGCATTGCATAATATAATTAACGTAAATGTGTCCAAATTGATTTTTTTCTATATTATTGTGTAATTAATTACTAACGTTGTTCTAAATAGCGTCGAATGCGGCAACAATTTCACGGATAATACAAAGTGTAATTAGTGTCTTTCAGTTAAGTATAGAAAATTTAGTTCTTTATACCGTCTTAGTTGCCTCTCCATAACATAGCGTTAAAGTGAAAAATGGTCCATTACTAGACAAGAAATGATTTATTGTTTACAGGAAAATATAAAAATAAATCTAAAATCTACAGTACTTACCAGAATACAAGGAAATAAATACTGATAGCAATCGATTTGTGGGGTCTGGACTCTGTTTGGCATTAAAATAGTTCCCCAACTGGAAACAGCGGCTTTAGTTCAATGTTGTTATAGCAATCACTACTACTGAACACAATGCATTCCCGCACATTTCTCAACAGTAACGCTTTACTCCCCAGTTCCTTCGATTGCGATACAAATCCTGACTCGATTGCACATATTTTTACCGTTATGTGGTGAACCTATGCATGCTTTGGCCGGTCCCGGTTGAACGATAAATTCAGTTCAATATCGATCTCGCATTCACGACTGTGGGTTAATTCAGTTTAATATATTTAGAAAATGTTGTTGCCTTTGAGCACTAGGATGTGTGAAACATTCTAAGTACTATGATCTGGAACAGTAATCACGATTACCCAATATATTTATGCTGAATATTCCAATTAACTCCTCTAATGTATTTAGCTAACTGATTTATTTTGGAAGACAGGGACAGCTGATTTTTGCTATAAGACTAGAGTCATGACATAATACAAAAACGTTAGAAATTCGGACATAGTAGTCGGACGTAGTAGTAGACATAGTAGTGGTCTAGATTTTCTAGACTCTAACCGTTCACAAGAAATCGGATAGAGACACCGCAAGGCAGTTTTCTTTAAAATTTATTAATCTATAAAATCGTTTTTTTTAAACATGGTCAAATTTGTATAAATGTCGTAACTCATATACAACACTTTTACTCCAAAACCAATAAGTGTGAAAAAATTTTGAAACGATTATACTATTCAATTTAATTCAATTCCATTCCGTATAGTAGGTACTATTTTTATTTTAAACTATAAATGCAGTGCAGGATGCACCAACTGCTGACTACGTATGCACCCATGTACTACGTAATCTATGACTACAAGGACGTAGTCACAAACACTCGTGGATAAAGAAGCGTTTCAAGCATATATCGTTTCAAGAAAGGTATGCCACACTCCAAACTCAACTGTGCTGTACGTCAGCTTAAAAGTCCTATGTACTACTAAATTAAATATAAAAAACGTGATTACATTAATCAGTTAGAAACCTTCACCAAAGGCTGTTCTCCTCTTAACTACTACATATTTTTTGGTCTTTCGTAACAATCATCTTTTGATACTCACATTAGCAAATTATTGTCCTACCCCCTTACAAAAACCTATGCACATTTATTTTGCTTGTATGTACCTACGTCTTCCGTGGATCGATAAATCTAAAACTCACTTATAAACAAGACTGCTGAATCTTCTGAAGAGACAGTGTTACGTGGTTATGTGGATACACACTGGGCAAATGATCCAGTTGAAAGAAAATCGGTTACTGGGTTTGTATTCAAAGTTTTTAATTCGACAGTGAGTATGTTGCATTAGCCACACGTGCATGCGAGGGAATATGGTTGAAAAATTTTCTGGAAGAAATGAAGATTAGTTAGTATGCCAAATAACCCGATCATAATTTATGAAGACAATCAGGGATGTATCTTTCTGTTCTGTGTCAATACCCAGGGGTTTTCAAGCGTTCTAAACATATTGCCCTAAGTCCTAAGTATCATTTTGTTCGCAATAAAGTAACTACTTTGCTTGGTGTTCGATGGAGTCGAATGATTTCGCGAGGTCCAGTGCAATTACGAGAGTGCATGGTCCACTTCTCCACCATTCGTCCAAAATTCTTCTCGTGGTGAATACGTGATCTTCCGTGGATCTGTTAGCAAGCGAAGCCGCTTGAAACGGGGGAAGTTCAGGAATGATTTCATCGAGCTTCTCCAGTAGGTATTTTGCGTAGATTTTGTACCTTACGCTGTACAATGGGCCCGCCTATTGTGGCCTAAGTACGTGTGAGACGTTTCTCACCCCCATTCCTAAATATCCAGAATCCAGACCTTACGCTGCAGACTTATTTTTCTATAGCCATTCGTCTTTTTGGGGTTTCGTGTTTTGGGAAATGGGATTTGGAGTGTTGTCTTCCAGGGTTCGGGGACCTGATTTCTCAGCCAAACATTTCCCATCACTATAGCTAACTGTTTCAATACCATGGGACCCGACTGTTGAATCTGCTCAATCTGTATACATTCTATCCCTTTAATTTTGTTTTTCTTCATATGGGCCACTATTTCGAGGAGTTTGTCTTGTGAAGGCGGACTTCCCAAAGGCCAATGATCTTCTTCTAGGATTGGTTGGTGTGGTGTGCCATCTCAGTGAGCTAATTTTCCCATTCCAATTTTTGTGTACTTATAATTAAGTAGTTTTTTTCCCATGTTGTAATAGTAAACTGAAAGCTAGGGTAATTGATATGATGATGGATATCTCAAGTGAATAGAAACCATCCATTATAGTATTTATTAATTTCTGTAATCGAATTTTTATTTTTTAGTTTATATTAGCACAATTAGATAGGGGGACATATAACCGTGGGCAGCCAGCTCCGTACTTAATGCAAGTAAAAAAAAACGAAAAGTGGAATTTTTTTGATTTATCAATACCTATCAAGTTCTATTTTGAAACGCTCATATTTTTTATAATTTAGATTAAGTATTTTTTCACTGGCTAATAGAAATATACTTGTGGCTTTATAATTAATACGGTGTCCATTTCTATTTATGATCAACCCTACTCAACCGTTTCAAAATTGCAATTTGAGTGACACGTTGCGAAATAGATACCCATATTTATCTCACATTAATCTATGAATGCAACATATTAGATGCTGAACAAATTGTTGACTGCCCATCTAATTATAAAACAATTGAAATTTAAAGTCTGATAATATAATAATTGATAATAATATTTTAAAGTTGTATATTAGTTAATTAATTCTAAATTAGAAATTTATTAGAGAGTTTTAGAGCACTATACGCTAGAGTACGCTAACGCTCAGGGTAACGTCTTTGCTAGGGAACATACTCCTTTGCTAAGCAAAGACATTAATGTTAGCGTTACCGTACTCTTGGCGTCCGGTGCTCAAAAACTCTCTATTAACCCAATAATAAATGTCCGGCCTACAATTATAAACTAAATGGTTAATACTATATCGCCGCAAACCGAAAGAGTTTTAGTTCGCTACATTCTGGACCCAAATTATTTCAGATAAATCGGAACTCTAGTGAGCCTGATAAATTTATTTCTAAGTACCGTTCCTAGAACTACGTAGGTAACCATTAATAGTAGGATGTTTAAATTCAATTTACCTTTGGTAGGCACTAATTTAAAATTGCATTTAGATGTGGAGGTTAGTAGGTTTGCTTTTCATCAAATTCAGCAAACTGCATTTAGCATATACGTAGCTTTATACTAGTAAATCGTATCCCGTTTTAGAACTTCTGCTTATAAATAATATTTAGAAAGTAATTATGATTTCAAAACACGCGCAAGCGGTCTGTAAACGACAGTTGGTACAATAAAACAGTATTTAAGATATTCAGGTTCTCGTACTTTTGCTGTAATAATTAGACACCGTAACTAGAGAGAATTTTCTCTCAACACAGAATTGTTTACTTTTAATTTGAGCTGGGTTTCTGTACATATGGATTTTACATATTGTTCAGAATTTGTTTCATAGATAGGACGTTGAATTCGATTTAAAATTAATTTTCAGTGTCCGTTACAGAACCCCATCTGTACAAGCTCTTCATTATAAAAATAACAAATTAATTTTCTAAAATTTCTCATTCAGAATTAAATTAAATTTCACAAAATCGGTAAGCAACATCCTTGTATTTATGAAATCTTCTTCTGTAATAGAGAAACACTAAAATACTTGAATTGGTAAACATTATTCCTAATACAACATTTGCATGAGAACGAATTAAAGCTCCTTTAAAATATTCTTATTCCAATTTGGCTATTCTCTTCATATCTTTTACAGGTTTAAAGTACCAAATAGAAGATAAGTAGTAATACAGCATCCAATGTGCCGCCCCTATAGCTTGAAGAGCTTTACAGAAGCCCTCTTTATGACACCTGTTTGCTATCCGTCGCTTCCAATACTATAATACGTTTTACGACTTTGACAAGTTCAGAATACATATAAAATTTTGTCCGTAAAACCGTAACTTTCCAATAAACCGTAACAAGTATTCAAGTACGTAGATCCTAAAGTGCATATCTTGCAATACGTTGTGAAACTTTGTTTATTAAATTGACTTTTGAAGTATTATACTACCTATAAGAAAGCACTGACATTTTTTGGTGTAATATTTCTTGAAACTACAAACAAGTATGTTTGTGTTCAACAATCAAACAAGCAAGAAAATAAAATGAATGTAGCACATTATATAAAGGTTGGTTTTCAATTCAAAATGGGAAGAAAGTGGAAAATAGCTAACTACTTTTCACGTCAATAACAATTTCTGGGATCCTTGGCTCCGCAGAAATAATTAATTTCTGCGCTTAATTTTGTATTCATTGGCGCAGCAAACAGCTGCACTTTATGAACGAATTCCCACAAAGATCACCTGCAAGTACTTTAAATTTAAATTAAAAGGCTCGGAGAATAATATTCCGAGAGGCAAGGAGCAACACAAAACATTTAACTGTAAATTGTTTTCATATGCAGTCATAAAATTTGATCATTCGGCTAATATATAGTATGACACGGGGGAGGAATTCGATAGCAGTGATTGCTAGCTATATGTCGAGGGGATGTCACCCTAGCTATAATGAATCACTACAGGAACCGACCTGCGGCGAGAATGTCATTTCCAGAAACGCGTACGTCATATTATATTGGATCGACACTGTACGCTGTTTAAACAAGAATAAGTCAATTTTCCACTATAATTGACAAAGCTCCAAAGGAGTATTAAATAATTTTATTTTTATCCTCGGGTATCATCAATGTCACAACATAGAATCATCTAAGTACTAATAGAAATACCAATTTTGAAATAAAAATCGCGTGTCTCGTAGCTAATGCCCATAACTTTAAAAATTTAATTATACAAATTTTGTGTGCTCAACAGTCTCACCAGTCCTTATTCGAATTCGCTCCTAAATTACATTATGGTTATAACCCCTATCGTTCCAAAGTTTTGAAAAACTCCTTGCTACTCAAATAGTGTCCGAATCATATTTATTATATTAAATTCACTTATAAGCTGTGTTTATTAAAACAACAGTCGTTTCAATTTAGGATATAAATCAAATAGAAATAATAAGGTACACGTTAATTTGTATTCCTATATCAATGCATAAGTAATTACAATTATTTGAAAGCTCTGTTTCTTAAACAAAACAACGCTTAACAGATATTAGGAAATGTGCAAATGGGGGGAGGGTGCAGTGCGCCGCATACGGGACCCGATCAAAGAGGGCCCAAAATAAGATTTGAAAATGCTGTAAACCGATCTACCACCAATATACTAAATTGTTTGTAGAAATTGTGTCTGTATATGTGCAAGTATGTTTATAAATCCCCTTGCATTTCTTATCGACTCTCCAAAATGGAAATACTTATTTCAAATAAGGGCAAATAATCTGAGACTGGTTTTTTGGATTCGGTAAATCAGAGTTTTCCTGTTGAATTTTTTCCATATTACAAATATTATGAGGGTGGTTACCCTACAGAATAATGATAAAGAAATAAATGAAACGGTCCATTAGTTAGGTTTACCTGGTATCAAACAACCAGCTGCTGGTGTAGCGTAGAGTTGAGCATAGCTAGGGGGACTAGGATTACAGATTATATCCTCTACGATACTTGTTTAGCGGTAGTACTTACAGCTACAAAGTTAAAAGCAGGCGTGACATAGTTTTTCAAAGTACAGTCATAAAAACATTTAGGCGGCAAATTTAAATAAATGTAAATAATTTTCATTCGAAGAATTCGAAGACCTTCCGAATGATATTTCTGGTTTCAGAATGAATTTGTTCCTCGATTTAACATTCATACTTAACAGATTTTAAACGTCAAAACAATCTGACAAACACTGAAATTATTAAAATTTCCAACGTCAATTAAATTTTTTCAGTGAATGTATTTTTGAGTTTTGAGTTTGAGGATTGTTTGCTATTGGTTGACGCATTGTGGTGCTTTGTCTTTTAAAATTTAGTTGGGATATTTTCCGGGGCATTTGTAAGCTTGGTTTAGCTGTAGTAGTTAAATTAAACCTAAATCGAAAACACGAGACTATGTATAGCCACTACGCGCAATGAATTGGCCCTATACATTTTTTCTCCTGCACTTTGAGTAAAACAATCACGTTGAACAATGAAAAAGTTTAATATTAAACTACCTTCAACCATCAGCAGATCATATTTGTTACATAAATCATTGATTTATTATTATTATTATTATTATTATTATTATTGTTAAAAATTGTGGCCAATCATTCAAAACTGTGCCCATTTCAATATTTCAAAAACTGTGAAATTCAATTTATATTTGCACTGTAATTTATACTACAATATCGTATTCTACAATCTGGCAAATGCAAGGTATTTATGTTTTTGAACGAATAAAGTTGAAGCTGATTCACATATAAATGTGTATTCTGTAGCAAACTACATATTATGGAATATGGATATAATAAACAAGTGCAAAAAATGAAATGTAGAACATCCACAGCAATAAGGAAAGACTATAATACTCCCATCTCTAAATTTGTCAGATAGGACAACACTACTGTTTATATTACGTAAGTAAAGAACATCCGAAAGGTCGAATGGTTTTAACAGTATTTGGTAGTTCTCCACAAAATATGCACAATTTCAACATAGGAACAAAGTTAATTTAATTTCACTGCTTCTGAAAACTTACTTGTACTCGATTTTCGTTTACATAGACAGTCCCTATCAAGAAACAAAACAGTTTCTGATACAGATACAAGTCTTACTAACATTCCTGAATTGCCTGTATACGCTTTTGTATGAAAATTTCGTAATCGCTGGTGTAATGAAGTAAATATTTTCTCAATTAGTGTTTAAAATTTTTAATTGTTATTACCCTCCAATTTCGCTTTATTATACGTATAATATAGCGAGTCATAATGCGAAGGACACATTTTCATGCTAATTTAAAGTCAAACTGCTTTAATAAAATCATATTACCTCCACGAAGACTAATTTAGTTTCATTAAAACTGGCAAATAAAATACATATGTGTAAGTATACAGGTGATAAACGAGGTAACATAATCTAAACTGCGATGGATCGTAGCCACAGCAAGTTTCCAGATAATTTTCAGAGACCGATAGCGCAATCCATCACTTAAGAAGTACGACAATGGGTAGCTGTATTTATTAGATTTTCTTCGCCTATTAGCAGCATCGAATACATCACTTTGGCGACATTTTCTCGGTGATGTTTATACACTTTTCTTTAGAAAACTTGAGACTTCATTACACCCATTAACTTCCCCTCTATCCACATCACCAATATTTTCACAGAGTATTAACCCTGAAGAAATTAAATATAAACATTTATTTATTAAATGTTACACATTATTCTGTGTCCAACAGTTATGCATAAATATTACCACCCTCTAAGAACTATAATAAAATTTCCACTGATTACTCATTTTTTAAGTCTTCTCTGCTAGTTTTGGAGACCTTCCTGCTATTAAACAAACGCTGAAAAACCGAGGCAAGTTTCATTGTAATTCCGCTCAATACTAAAAGATTCTTTGAAGTGAATGAGTAAAGCTGGCTTAAGGCTTGTATTTACTAAAATAAAATTTCGATTTTCAAACCGAAGCGACACCTACATTAACTACAAACCGCATGACTCACTCTTTGTACCTGTCTAAATAACTTAGCCCTAGGGCCCATGTAATCCGCGATAGACATCTAAAGCCTTCTTTCTAGTTTACGAATATTTCAGAATAGATATATTTTGGAGCCTTCCTTCAAAAATATCTAGTTTCATTCATTTGTTTAAAGTGGGTCCAGATCTTTAAGGCAATGCTTTATTGCTTTTTTGATTACAGGTGTAGAAGTCACAAGAATTACCGTTCTAAAAATCAGTTTATATAGTTGCCTTTTACAGATGAAAAAGTTGATGAAAAGTACTCCAGTTTTAGTATTATTTACACAAATTTAAAAAAAATAATATTGGTAAGTACCTATGTCTTCAAAGAAACAAAATTGGTTCACACCTGATTGTGCTGGTATTTCATTGTTTTTTTAGAATTTTTTAGAATATCCAGAAGCGGAAGTTGAACATTTTATTTAGTAGCATTTCTTTCAGAAGCAGAATCTTAAAAATCTGAGTAGCGTTTGATTTTCACAGTACAATAAGCAACTTTGTTATTTTAACTGAAACACCCTGAATATTATTATATAATTGAATGCAAAATTTAACTGTCTATCACATACTATATAAGGTAGTCATATAGCTAAAATGTACTGTAGATGAGAAAATCTCGAACTTCCGCTGCGTTAGTAAATTAGATGCCTGTCTCTGTTCTGTACGTATCGAAACCGTACAGTCTGGTGTTTCTCGCTACGCATTCAATACAATACATCATTTTGGGAACAAACAATGATAACAAAACTTTGGCAATATTAGAAGGCGGCACTGTTGCCCGAAATTCTAGATCCAAATGGCAATCCAGGACAGGAAGCTACAACCTATTCGACAGACATTCTAAAGTTAATCTGCGCACTAGTTATAATATGTAAAATCATCAAGATGTACTATGTATAATAAATACCTAATCATTTTTTTATATGAAGAAAAATTCTTTGAAAACATTATTTCTCTAATTTTTTAAAAGTCAGTCAACAGCTGAAATTATTTAATTTATAAAAAATATGGAAAAAGGGGTAGCCAATAAACAAAAAAGAAATAAATAACAAATATTATTTTTTTGCTTATTGACGGCCTTTTTCCATATCTTTTATAAATTTTTTATATGTTACATTTATTTATTTTTTTATTTTATTATGTGACATGTCTTTCTTAATATCGGCATTGATAGATAAATACTAATCAATTAATTAATTTATATGGTAATTGGTAACTATATCAGTTGGTACATTTTCTTTTATTTGAAGTAGGGACAATAACTAGGTATTTACTTGCAATTCACAACATGAGAAAGAAAGTTATTTAATCCTTTAAGCGGCTTTAGATGTAATCCCCTAATTACCGTTTACTAACGTCCCCGCCTATTTGGGGTTGTAGAAAGGGTTGCCTACATTTATAGGAAATTTGGTAAAAATTAAGGAACATTTTAAAAATAATAATACGTTTAATTAATCACTGCCGAATTTCTAAAAGTAGGTCGATGCGTGTAAGTCATCACGATACTTTTCTTTAGGTCCGTAAAGAGAGAAAACATTTTAAATATAAATTATAACATTAATATTAATTAAAACAGTTTTTTTCTTTGTCATATGATAACATCCGCAATTTTTCGAAAAATTCATTTTTCGCTCTTTAGGGCCCTAGAGGAAAGGGCACACAAGATTGTCCTGTAATTACTTTTTTTTCCATGTAATTCTGAAAAGAACTAAACGTATTATAATTTTACTATACGGGTCATGATGGTCTTAGTAAATACAAGGCCACGTTAAAATCTCCACATGGACTGCAGAATCCTCATGACTGGTTAACATCTACACTCTACACTACAATAACTTCTATTCGAAATTGGTACGCCAGTTCCGGTAATATTATGTCCACCTACGACATGTAACGTATGTCACTGAATTTTCCGAATGATAGATGACACTACAACTGATTATAAACCAATCATAAATAATAACGATATTCTCAAGTTAACGGTTCCATCAAGGAGACAATTGTTTCACCTTGAAAGCTACATGCATTCGGTAAATAGACGTGTATCTACTTAGATAACTACATTTCGTAACATCAAATTGTAACAGCCACTATTACATGATGATGGATTACATAATGGCTGTATCCAACGGACGGGTCGAGGGGCAGTGGCTCATACACCTCATACTACATTGATTATAGTATATAACTCGCAACAGTTTAAAATCGTGTAATTACAATCAACCTGTTTCGTCCGGGAGAAATTGTGGAATTGCGGACAAATTGTTTTAAAAGCAGTTCCCATATCTCTGAACTGCTAGTAGAAGTGTTATACATTTTTTAATCGGCTTGTTTCTACTATTATTACTAATCTACGGCATCAAAAAATAAAATTTAACAGCCATTATGTACTTATTTCTAACAAAAACAAAAGATTTTTTTATCATGTAGGTAAAATTGTAGGTTCCAGATCTTTCGAGAAAACGGAGAATCTTACATACATTTCTGATCCCGTATTCTCATGGTCAGATTATCGTATAAAAGTTTTGAATATTGAACATTTGAGAATGCATCCAAACCAAAAATGTTATGCTTATGATATTTTGTCTTTTCTATCCATATTTGTTTTACTCCTAATACTACAATAATACAACAATAATATTCACAGGGTGACTTTGAATAATTATAATAAATTTAACGGGTTATGGCAATCTCTACAAGTGTAAACAGTGCTTTGAATTTCCAATACAAAGGTACAATAAGTATGTGCCGCTTTCGCGCGCTACTATTAATAGGTAGACGGAAGAATAATAATAATAATACTGCCATTCTCCATTTATTAACTGTTCTGATCGAAAATATGCCCCTATAATAAAAACGTTTTATTTGGACTGCGTACTTTTTGTATTGTAGTATTAATAAATATTTTATAATTAAAGCTATTTGAAGTGAATATTTTTTTATTGACAATTAATTAATTAATTTATTAATTAATAACTTTTATGATGGTACTTGTTTTGATATCATTATTCTAATCTAGACAGCTCAGTGGCGCAAATATAGGTAGCCTGCAGGATCTTATGCGAGATATATCGAGTTCGAATCGGGTTGGCGTACACTTTTTTAAAAGAAATTTTGCAGTTAGTGCATCGTTACGTAACTGAGAGAAGCTATTTATTAGTCGTTGGGAGTGTTTGTGTGCGGATAGTAGTAAAATACATACGCTATACATTTTATTACACAAGACATATTGCTGTGGGAACCAATGGATGCATGCATTTATATTTTGCATTTAAGTACAAATTCTTCGGCTATTTACATTAATATTTCTTTAAATGAAATTTCCGGTATAATCCATTCGTGCTTTTATCTGGATTCTATCGTAATATTGGTAACCAGATAAATACAAATAAGTAATATTTTGATAAGCATGAAAGAATGTAACCCACACAATTCTGCATAATAGGTACATTATCAAAATTATCAATGTTAGAATTATAACTCATTGTTAAAGGGGCTTCGTGTATCTTGTTCTAAGAATTTGTAGTTATAACTTTGTGATTCAAATATATTTCAGCTCATTAAATAATACCGTGAAAAGGTTTCACTTGTTTTCGAAATACAATGCCTTGTTAAATGAAACCTTCCAGTAGTGAATCACACAAAACAAAGCTTTCTCAACTAAATTGTCATATAACCGCACACACAGCCGCACGGTGAAATGAAGCAAATATTTTATACACGTTTTACTAGGTCAAAGCTGTGCAGCAAATTGGCAGCTGTTGGGCTCATTCATGCAAGGTGAGCTGGTGACCCGCGAATTTGTCAGTTCACAAACGATTAAACGTACGTATTTTCACAATAACTATGTTTTACAGAAAGGCACAATTAGTGCACTAACAATTCACGCTGTCCATTTTACAACAAACCGATAAATGCATGCTATGTGTATTTATAGAGTAAATGAAGAAACCATTAGGTCAACTTCAAATGAGAGCTGACTATAACGGTGTGTAATCAGTGTAAAAGCTATGTAATTTAATTGGCTAATGGTTGGCTCAGAGTACCCAGCTGTGATTACAAAATTTACTTAGAAATCTTAATTGGAGGCAGAAACAGGAAGTTAAAACGAAAAGTTAATCTTTAGCTTCCTAAAATCAACGGCTGCAAGTGGCATGAATACCGGCAATTGGATAGTTTCAATGAAATTAAATTCCCGCATGACGGATAATCTTAAACAAGTTATCTGACCCGATCTCACTTTATCTAATTTCGGGAAGAAAACTATTGCTTTTCATTGCACATTAAATTATGTTGTGTTAACCATAGTCCGATCATACTTCACTGTTGCCAATTAAACAATTAGCTAAAAATTTTACATATCTCAGCCTGCACCGTCGAGTCTACTCCATACTGTTTCCCTTTTTTAGTAGTTTAACCTACACAAAATTATAATTAATAAAATATTTGGTGAACAATAGATATTAATTTTATATTTACAAAAAAACAACGGGAATATTGTGCCAGACTACCCTCTATTGAAATCTGAATTACCGCCAAAGCTAATTACATAACATAACATTCAGCGCTCAGCACACACTTTCAGTATATCACATTATCACCCATGCAACATTTTGAAATAACATATAATTATCAAATAGTAAAACTCACTGCTAATTAAAAACCTAATACCCAAACTCTAGTACATTATAGAAATTCCTGCAACAGTAATATTAGTTGATGTTACATTTTAAGATTATGACTTTTTTATTTATTTGCTGTACGGAAAAGGTGAAAGCATACAGCTTGTAGGCTGAAAATCCTCCAGTCCAGTAAGTAGTTTTCAGTATGAGAACTCGGTCAGCTACGCTATTCATTCTAAAAGGACAACACAGCTGAATCTACTTTATTTGAACATTATCAAAGGGAAACGTTTGAAAAAAAACTTTCTTTACTTGTAGTAATAGCAATAGGTTACAAAGATACCTACTTACTATATTCTTTTATGGAGGAACTGAGCCACTGTTAATAAAAGAAACTACTAGCATTATAGCGTTACCCTCTAGTGAACATTACCTAATGACAAAATTATTTAACATTATAAAACACCCAGAAAACCCAAAAATTATACAGGGTCGATTAAAAGTATAGAAACACACGATTACAAAATATAGTAGAAATTGCTTCCACCTGATAAATTAAATTTTGATATTATAAGGGGTTTTTCCATATTTACTTAAGAAATTTGTTTATAGGTATGATCAGAAAGGTTCTATTGACTAGGTCTAACGGTTTTCGAGATAATTACACATTTATAAAATTAAAGCTTGCTTATTAAAGCCATTACGCAGCTTCAATTTCATTACTTTCTATGTTTTTCCTATTATGTTTCTTAAAACGAAATAAACCTTGCTGAACTTTAAATGATTATCCAATGAATATTATGCAATTATCAAACTAATTTCGAGGCTAACTTGTTAAAAGTAATAAATTACTTACGAAAACCGTTGGAACTAGAGAACAGTAGGTACATTCAGAAAATGGATTAAGAAAAATTTCAAAGGGTAACAAATATCTCGGAACCCCACCATAAGGGACACCCATAATTATTATCTGTGCAATTTAGAAAGCTTTAGCTCTGTAACGGAGCCCTTTCGAATACATATTATGTTTATAAATTTTTTTTTCTTGAGCAGTAGAATGCGCGTGTGAAGTTTAGATGACTTTAGGTTTAGTAGGTACTAGGTTCACTATTCTTTTCATTTCTATCTGTCTTCTGCAACTTCCGTCCTGCGTCATACACCCATAGTTTATTTAAATCTTCCTTTCTAGATCTTCTTTATTTTCAGGTGCTTATTAGACTCGTTTGTGGCATTCTCCTCGTTGTTCTCTCGCCCCTCTCTCGCCCTCTCTTGCTATCTTAGTAGCCTGTGTGCTCACCCCATTGGATTTTTTACGTTTTTACAAGTTTCACTGGCTCTCCTGCAAGTTCATGATGTTCTCATTATATTCTCCCTCTCCATATTTCCTCTATTTCTACTCCACCGTACTCCACCAAAAATTGTTTATTTCTCCTTCCATCGCTAAATGAACTATCACCTATAATTCAAATCGGCGGAGTCGAATTGTCACCCGACTGGAGCAGGTAAAATTTTTGAGGGTCGAATTGTCACCCGGGTCATTCCGAATTGTCACCCGGACCCTAATTACCACTCACCGACACTAAGCACCCACATTAAATAAAGTTAAAAACCAATAACCAAATTAATGTTAAGATACGCAGTAATTAGTAAGTTACTTATTTATTTAAAAACAAAATGGTATATACTATAACTAACTACAACTTACATATTTATGTAAAAACAAAATGGTATATACATAACTAACTACAACTTAAGTACTTATTTATTTAAAAACAAAGTGGTATATACAACTATACATACATGATACAGACATAGTCAAGTTAAACTATTTTACCACTTTGAATCGGTATGATACTGCCTTGACTAATTCAATTACAGTAATTTGTTTACTTTTTAGCAATTCAATTTTGCTGTCTAAAAACGGTTTTCTTTTTAGCACAACCGCGTCACAAATGTTTCTTATTTTTTCTGTGCTTTTTTGTTTAATATAAGAATCTATTTGAAAATTTAATAATGTATCGATAAATTGGTGTATATTCGGATGTGCACTATAAAAACATGAATTAAATTTGTTGTGGAAAGACTCGCATGCGTTTGTGGTTCGCTGCAGAGATGACGAGTGTTCTGCCCACATGTGGGGAGAAAACAACGCATCTTCTGATATATAATTATCAACTAGATAATCAGCAAATTTCGCGACGGCTTCATTTTCTGGCTGAAACGAGGAAAAGTCTATGGCAAAACAATCACCAACATCATTTGGATCCAGGAAAGGCAATCCAAATATATTATAGGTTAAATATTTAGAAATTTCGCTTTCTCCTTGTTTTTGTACTTTCCAGAAAGACCCAATTCTTGAATTTTTCTCCACCTAAGAACAGAAAACCTCAATATTATTACGATTTTATCTATAAATGAATGTTTTTTACTTACTTTTACCACGACTGCCCCAAATGAAAACGGCAACCTTTTATAATCGCATCCGGCAATACTTCTTTGATACCCTTATGTATAGCGATCTCAAAATCTACTGTCACAATAGCTGGCGTAAAGTGAAGTCCCAATTTTTGACACTCTTCTTTTAATAAGTAAACGCGATTTTATAAGTTGTCGCTAATTTATTTGGCAGCAAGAAAAACACAAGAGGCACGTAGTGGTTAGATTGTAGTCCGTGAATAGTAAACATTTGAAAATATTTCGGAATGTATTGGAATGTTCCATTCTTTAATGGTAACTTAATTTATCTAGTCTTGGTCGACTTCATTATGACATACTTATCTTATCGAAAATTCTTTAATGGTAACTTAACTTATCTTGTCTATAATCCGTCTACCTGCTACTTCGGGTGACAATATTCGAACAGCAAACTTTCGGTACCCGAATTAAAATCTGACCGCGGGTGACAATTCGTCCCCGGCCATTCAAATAAATGGAAAAAACGAGGTATTTGGGGGCATCTTTAGTACAGCTGGTGTCAGATAGAAGAAAGCACTACATTATTATGAGCATAAAGTTATTTTTGCATACGATTTAAAATATACATAATGTTCCATTTTGATTATGTTTAAATTGATTCCCTGCATTCTAATAAAATATAAAAGAATAAATTAATAAGTAAACCTTCAGTTTCTGCTATTTCCTCAGATTAGTTGATAAAAGTTTTTTAGAAATTTAGACAGGTACCTATATTAGAGTTATTTTACGAAAATTAATCATCGAACGTAAGGTAGACTTTTAGAATTTAATTGAACCATAATCCAACTACATAAAAACCTCTTACCCTATTTTTTCAATTCTCTGTCTTCAAGTGGTTCATTAGCAATGCAAGTTGGCTAATGGAAAGGGCGGGCATTGAAAGCTCGATGAAAGAAGTTTGGCTTGCATTATAGATTTTTTTCCGTATAATTGAGAAAGCAGGTAATGAAATTTATTTTCCAGTAGGTTCTTAAATTTTAATGGTTTCAATAAAAATACATAAAATCGTGCCCTTATAGGAACTCACCAAGAACATAATTATAAACGAATATACCCCATAAAGTGTTATTTGCATTTGATGAATATTTATCGTACTTTAGAGTACTGGCTTTTTTTAGAGTTAGGTAATTGAAATGTGTTCGTTGCTCAACTGAACATTATGGTTTATAGAATTGAAAAGCTTTTGCTGCTCATTAATTCTGAACGCATCTCTCTAAAAGCACATTCTACGGCCTTTGTGAAGAGAACGATCATAAAACACGGATGCTTGTTGCTCCGTAACTTTATAAAATTGTTTTTCAACTGCTTTGGTCCATAGACATGATTTTGACAGGTTCCACATTCTGGTGATTAACAAATAGAATTTCGATTCGGTCACTGTTCGATAATATTCTTGTCTTATTCAAGTACCTACCTACCTACGCGAAGTTGGGATTTCAGTGAATGAGAATAGTTATAAAACATTTCACGTAGGTAGGTGACAAAAAGAAAAATGTATTCTACACTTACTGTTTTATAATATGACAGGGCAATTAAAGTTAATTAGTTATTTATTTTGCCGAGTTATTATGTCAGATTTTTCATAATTAATGTGAAAAAGGGGTTTTTCAAAGCCGCGGAAAAGTTTTTTGGCGACAAAAGGAAATTCTATTAAAATATTACACAGTTGCATTGTAGAAAACGATAGCGCTATTCTAAAACCAGATTCCTCCTCTACAAAGTCCTTGTACGGCAATTGTCAGCTTACTGAAACAAAAAAATGCATTTTATTTTCTGTTGGGTAATAAAGCAACTATTACTATCTCCGAAAACGAAAAAGGAGTACGGTTATTCATTGAACGCAGATTAATCCACTACTTATCACCGTTTCCCAGTTAATGTCTGATGTGGTATTCTCATGAAGTCATAAGTAATATAACAAGAGAGTAAGAAATTGGTGGCAATTTTTACAGTTACGCGAGTATTTATTCCGACTACCAATTGACACGGGTGGGCGATAGCGAACGAGTGACAATTGACAGAAGGAATAAATACGAACAACTGGAGGAAGAATTACCAGCAATTTCTTATACTCTCCAGTTATATACGTAGATTTAAATAGCTTCCTTATATAATATGCCCTTATGAATCACAGCAATATACACCTGACTTCATTGTAAATGAACAGGGTCAGGTTTTCTCTTGGTTGAGCTGGAAATAATAAATAATAAGTACGCTACACCACAAAAAGTTTAAGAAGCCTACCTAAAGAAAACTTCTTTTTGTGGTATACGCTTTTTCTTATTTGGCATTTCCACAGTAACCAAAAGAAAACCTGGCCCTGTTTATTTTCAATAGAGTAGGGTGTACCTACGTATAGTTGCACGACGTGTAATGGACTCTTGCCTACAGCAACGTCGCGTCGCATTGTGTGATTGCTCCACAAATTATTTTTTAAAAATCGGTAACTGCGAAAATTTTATTCACAGAACAACCCTTTTTTAGTTTCAAACGTTAATTGAGAACGACACTTCCCTGTAACTGTTCTTGTTCAGAATTACCCAAATCATTCCCAACCATAAAGCGAAGCCTGTAGGCTATAACATTTTTTCAATTAAACGCATAGCAACACGAATTTCCGAACTGAGACGAGAGTGCTGTAAATGTTCAGACTTTAAAAGCAAAGGCAGTGCAATGCCATTTAACTTCGCTCAAACACAAAAAGTGTAGTTTTCTATTTTTGAACATGCAAAATATTTTTGTTGTTTAATCCACTAAAGCGCACTTCTTGAAAATTGTAAAAAAATGTACTAGAAATAATCGTATGCTGAATACTTTAATTAATGCCTATATAAAATTTTAAATAGAAAATTGCTCTGGAACATTCAGACACCCTTCTTCATAGCCAAATAATCCATCTCAAATGTGTTGATTTAGAAATAAAATATGGCACAATGTATTTTTATGAAATATACACCCTAAATGTAAATGTACTATAGACAGAAACAATTTTAATTCGTTAAACTATCCATGTAATGTCCACCTTCATTTGGTTTTACTATTTTGGGCTCAATTTCTTTTACAACTGCTCTCGTGAGGGTAATACCTTTGGGCCTATAATTACCTCACTGAAAAAGAGACACTGTAAAGCAACTGATGTAAAACTAATTGTACAGTAGTAAACTTAATTATTTCTGTAAAACTTTTCAATCATTGAAATTTTTTTACCTTCCAACAAAGCAGATATAAATGCCCGTCCTGCTCATCCATTTAGGTAACTACTATTTATTTAATTACCGTGCCATAAAATAATTCTAGGTATTATCCTCCCGTAATCAAGTAAGCTGTTATTAAAGAATGCTTTTAATTTGTTGTCAACTAATGAATCACAGCATGTCAGATAGGGCGAGATGACTATAATTAAATTAATGAGAAAATTAAAGCACTTTATCTTCAGCAAATTAATGTTATAACGCCGTCAAAATTCTCGAGTCGATTAATCAATGATGTTAACTTGATATATGATCGCAGTGGGCTAAGAGTTATAGTGCTGAAACCTGGTGGAGTGATTGTTGTTCTCTGGGGTGCGGGGAGGTTGTGACAGGCGGTAGACAGCATGCGGTCACGCGAATTGAGCACGTTAGCAGCTCCCGTCCGACCAACAGCCACTCAGCGGGACTTGAAAATAAGCACCTCGTTCATATAATGCTATCGACCAGCTATCATCATTGTCTGTGTCCCTTTCTCAGGATCAGGATTTAACCAAGACTTTTATTTGCCTTTTGCGAATTAAGATTTCCTTATCGATACAAACACTCCACTTCTGATTCAGGAAAATCCTTAGAAAGAAAATTTGAATTTTAGATCGAATATTGACATTTAAGATTATAACGGATTACTTACCTTCGGTAAGAATAGCCGTGTTTAATGTAGCGAGAATGACATTATTATTCATGTTTTAAAGGTCTAACTCGGAATAAATGTCATACGTTTCGTATCCGGACTGAGGAATTGCCAGACTGCATTGCTGGATAACATAATCCTGTAGATTTAAACGTTTAAATGTCTAGCCCACACGGCGTGCTTCGTGCAACTATATTACCTTCTTTGATATTATATTTTTGGCACTGCATATACGATGTTGGTAAAGAAACGCTTCCGTTCAATAATTTATATCGTAAATATTACCCAAACTAAGTTAACCCTTAGTTATTTGTGTCTGGCTGAATTAATATAATTTCCTTCTTACTTTATGATAACCCATAAATACACATTATTACACGTGTACATTATAGGGTGTTCCTAAAATGTCTGTATAGAGCGTTCCCTGATATTCCTTAAACCAAAGTAGAATCTCTATCCAAAAGTGCTTCATTAAAACACTACCGAGCGCCTTTTATTAGGACGTTTATATTTGTGGTTTATACTACAAACTGCATACCAAGTTCTGGTTATTTATTTATACTGGTAGATTATTACCATATTATTATGTTGTATGATCAAAACTATCTTTTAGATAACTAATTACGTAAGTGTAATTACGTCGTATTTTATGGTATACTTTCCTTCCATCACTGTTCATAAACATGTGATAAGATAACTGTTCAACAGAAATTGGATAGTCTGGTTCGTGAATGCGCCGTGGTAAAGAAGAGAGAGAACACAGTTACAGGCCGCGTTGCTGGATGTTTAAACAGTTCTCTCTTGCTCGTCTACGCAATTAGCGAGCCATCCTCCTATTTCTGTTGAACTGTAAGCTGCAATGAAATGAAAAGTCTTATTAAGTACAACACCTATTCAAACGTAAACATAAAGCTTCAAAATTATACCAGATTAAGTTCTGCTAAAAACACTAGAATTTATAGATACTCAATCTCAGTAGCAAATTAATTTATAACTGATATAATAATTATGCAAGTTGATTTCTCAAAGGAAGTTAAAACAAATTGAAAGTTCTCAGACCGTTGAATTTCCCGAAAGTGCTTCCAAGTACTCGTAGAATTAATACCTTGTATTATAAATAAGTAAGTTAATGTTACCACTAAATCTATTTAAAAATAAATGTACTACTTACCTACTACAATATAAAATCGATCTACCATGTTGCTATCCCATTGCTTCAAATCCAGTTACAGGTGTAATAAACACTAACTAAAACAAGGGGTATAGGTAAAACCAACAACATTTTGAAAAATTGTTATAAAAAAACTGGGACACGACTTTGTTTAATTTTTCTACGTTTATGCAACTTGGTATTAGATACTCCTTTCTTGATGAATGCTATAATTTTACTGTGGCGCCCTCTACGAGGTTTTGAAAATTAGAAATTGATGCCCCTATAGCTCCTTTATTAGTCAAATTAGAAATTATCCTAAATATATCACGTACTATACAGGGTGTTTGCTTTTCATAATACAATAAGCAACTTTGTTATTTTAAGTGAAAGACACCCTATATAGTATGATATAATTGAATGTAAAATTTAATTGTCTATCATAGCCCCGGTAGTCGAGCGACTAGCATGCTAGGCTCCTACTCAGCGGGCCGGGTTTCGATTCCCGGTGCCGGCAACTTCTGGCCAAGGTTTTCTGCAGTTTTCCTTGGTGTAACATGAATATGAGAGTTGTGCTATTCCATCTCTAAGTCGGCTGCAGACGCAAGCGGGCCCGCTTAATAATAATAGCCCCTTCCTCCCCCCGCACAAGCATTGCGCTTCTGGGGCCTGGCAACAGGATATGGGTAGTGTAGAGATTATTATTATATATTATATACAGTGAAGTCCATTTACTATGCAATATAGGCATGTTAATATAGGCATGTTGCAAGTTAATTGGTGCGGCCACAATAGCATTGAAATATAGGCAACCCATTATACAGTTAGCTAGTTTTTTTTTTATCTAACCATCTATGATCTAACCGAAATCAGCAACACATGAATGAGTTTAACCTCAAAATAAAACATTCCTGACAATTGAAAATTTAAATTCATCAGTAGGCAGGGGCAAGAGTGCTTAGCTGTGTATAATGGGTTGCCTATATTTCAATGATATTGTGGCCGCGCCAATTAACTTGCAACATGCCTATATTGCGTAATAAATGGACTTCACTGTATATAGTAGGTATATAAGGTGTTTGTATAGCTAAACTGTACCGTTGATGAGAAGTTCCACTGCGGACTGCCTCGAGAACTATAGAGTTGAATACCAAAAGCGAAATGTTTAATTTTTAGAATGAGAAAGTCCAGAAAGGTACTAACGTCCACTATTTTCTTTTCTCCAATTCACTCAATTGTATTTACACTTCCAACCCTACTTACGTATTACCCATGGTTTTAATATGGCTCCCGAAACGACACTTTGTCTTGATACGGGAGTGGCGCTTATACGGCGGTGCTTACAAGTACTTAATATTTTCCTAGTACCATGGAAAACAAATACCAGATAGGTAATCGGTACATAATACACAAGCAAATTAAATTGGTATTCAAATATATGCCATTCAAAATCTATAAAAGCAACGCCTAAAGTGGTATGCAACAAAAATACAAATGCAAAATGCAAAAATTATGAAAATAACTTTGAGAAATAACTGGAGAAATATTCAATTTTTTTTCGGTGCCTATGTATATAATATACTTATCATTATATTTCATCTGTCGATTTATATTGTTCATTTCTTGCCACTCAGTTCAAAATAATAAAGGCATTTAATAATAAAGATATTCCCAGGAACTCCGTGACTCGTGCAAAAAAGAAAACAGAATTACCTGACTTTTGAAAGGAAGAATTAGCAAGACAAATTTATAAACTTCACGAGATCAATGAAGGTTTGACCTTATAAATACACTTTTGGATTATGCTAAACTGTATAATATACCTACTTATTATTTTACAGAAATAATAAATATTAAATAAAACATTGATTTTAACGGGAAATAATAAGATTTATTTGCTTTATACGTATTTCGGCATCAATGTTTTTGTTGTAGAAAAATTCCTATATTTAAGTTTTAAAACCGCTAATTATTACTAATTCTTCTTAAAATAATGTGCGTACGTAGTACGCTTCATAGCTGATGTTGAATTGAATTTATTTTGGTGGAAGTCCTTGCTGCTATGGTCCAATTATTAATTACCAGTAAAACAATCGACTCGTTACCTTTGAAAAAAGTAACTTAAGTTATAACTAACAGGACGTTGATTTTATCGGCGTTGGTCAGTTCGACCACGAATGCAGGTAGGCCCGTAATCCGGTAGCCCAGTTCGACCACCACCAGACCTCCAAGGGATTAAGAAACTTAAGGAGATAATTAAACAGATAAGAATCATTTACGTAAATTTCAAGTAACTTCACATTATCAAAAAGTTCAAGTTAATAATAATATAATAAAGCAGCCCTTTATAATAATTAAAAAAAAGGGTTTCAAATGAATTTATTTAAAAATATATAGGTGATAGATACACATGTTACGTAGATGAAAAATTACAATTTACTTATATATTTAGTACTACCTACGTACTATGTAAAAACTGGCAAATATTTATACGCTAAATATTTAACAAAGTCGAATCTTGATATACGAATACGACTTTCTTTAAATTCTAGCTACTTAAAAATTCACACTTTCTTTTAGTAAAACCATTAAATTCTCTTGCTTTACAATTTGCAGATTTTATTTTAACGTAAATCTCCATTTGAAAATTTCCTAAAATTTCTACAAATTGGAATATGTTGGGATAAGCAGCATAAAAATATGCGATGGAAATTCAGCTTCATCTTCGCTTATGTAATTTTCTACAATGTAATCACAAAATTTGGTTACTCGTTCATCATTTGGGGCGTTTTTAAAAAGTTCTGATGCAAAAAAATTGCCTACACTCTCGGGTTCTAAAAACTGAATACCAAAGAATAATTTTAAAAAGTCCCAATTTCTGAATCTTTGTCTTTAAATTCGATTAAAAAACAGAATACAGAATACACCAACTGATAGAAATAGTATGTTCGACGCCAATGTGCTAAGTCTTATAATTATCTGCCCCTTAAGTTACCCGAGGTCGAACTCACCCATGGGATTAGAAAGAGCCCTTATTACTTGCAACAACTAATGAGGGTACGTGGTCGAACTAGCCCATGCCCGATTTTATAGGTTCTGAATAGATAGTACAATATTGATGCATTTTTATAGTTCAGTCCAGAACGGACTACAATTTTATTCTTTCTTTAGAATTTTCAATAGAAATATTCTGATCTTGTAAATAATATGATATAACACACTTTAGACAATAATAAAAATAAAAACGATATGAGCTAGTTCAGACAAGCACATAAAGTTGAAGAATTTTACGATCGGCATGATGCCAAAAGATCGTCTTTGTAGCATAAGATACTACATATAAAACTACACTATTACACTATTACGTTTCGTTCATGTGAAAATTTCAGCAAATTAATATACGTAAGGTACAGAAAAATTTAAAAAACAACATTCACCAAAGACAGCTTATAAATAATTCAATTGAATCTCTGCTGTATTGAAATCATAAGTAGGTATAATAGTATGCTAGTATTTCTAATTGCAAGAAAAAGATCAAGTAGGGCAGCGTATAAATATTCAAATTAATAATTTACAGACACGGAAATGAAACACCCGACCAACAAGCAATTCAAACATTTTCATTTTATGGAATGCTACTAATGCACCTACCAACGTATATTTACTTATAAATTTAAAGCAACTGCACTTATTGTTGATTGAATATTAATCTAATTCTCTTAATATAAATATTTTATACAATTTTAACATTGAAAATAGGAGTCATGCATGATGAGATAGTACAACAGTAACATTAACGTTGCCGTGTTTTTCTCAAGTTGTCTTTGTTAATGCAAAACCGATATAAAGTCCTCAGGGCTTTGACCTTTACTGAGGTGAATACAAAAATTTATTCTTTGTCTATAGCAGACGTGAACTAAAGTTGTAGAAGGTGATTATTCTATTTCGGCGGTGAACATAAAACAACTTACTTATGTGTTTCACTTATGTTAGTTTCATAGTAAACAGCAATTCGATTTACAAAGAAAAAAAGTTAAGAAACAAAAGTATTAGTCTCTATAAATACAAAACTTCTATATCGTTTAAATTCTGTGTTTTACAATAATAATATTCATTTCTTGTTTGGTAGGGATAGTTCGAGGTTGTTTATATTTTATTTAGTAAAATGTATTTATGTTAAGGGCATGAATTTTTAGATATTTTATAAAATTGATACCCAACCAGTCTCCTCCTAATATGTACTTTACAATCATGAATAAGTTTATAAATATTTATAATACGGGTTTTACAAATCTTCAAAGATTCTAAACTGAGGGAAGACGTTTTCTAATAATTTAAAATTCTTGTTCTTGATTTAAAAAAAAAAGTAAAAAACATAATTAATTGAATACCTCGTTGAATACAATGAAAAGAAAATTAAATATATACAAGAAAATGTTCACTAATTAATAACCTCCTTACGGTTAAAGTGCCGCTGCATGTTTCGCATTAGGTGTGGTACTATCTGCAACTTTCTATCATCAGAGTTCTGCCATTTACACTGAAGTATTAAAAACCTAAAACCGATTTAGAGAACATTGAAGAATTAGCAATTCACAGAAGTTAGTAAAAGTTTACAGTTAAGTAAACGAAATATTGGGTAAATATAGGTTTTTGGCTAAAATCAGCAAAAGAAAATCCAACTAAGGTAATATAACCAATCGGATCATATAAAATATGCTGGAAACTTCTTCTTCTAATATAAGCTATGTATTCATCTTAACTTTAAACGTTCCTATCAATAAATTATTGTTCATTGTATAGGTACAAACAAAAAATTAAAATACACCTCGGAGCATTATTTATGTGCTTTAAAAAGACTAGTAGGAAATGTGCACGTTAAATCTTGTGTCGGTTAGCGCAGAAAACTAACGTGTTGCATTTAATCATATTCAGTCGGTTAAATTTACTTGGGGATGTAGTCTGGAAAAGATATATCTCACAAAGCGACTGTGACTCAATACTCAATTGTAACTGCAGGTTTCTTCTTTTTCAGATAATCCCAAATTCAACGGTCCGATTTTAAATGTGACTGTTCCAGTTGGAAGGGAGGCTGTAATAGAGTGTGGTGTAGATAACTTATCTACATTCAAGGTTTGTATATAGGTAGAACATTTTTAATATTATCCTGTTTTAAATCCATTGCTTATTCATGTAACGAGCGGTTTTAAAGCATTAAAGCTTTAAAAGTAACTAATTAAAAAAAGTTCATTTTAGCTTCGCCGGTATATACACGATTTTATGCTGACAGCGGATCGTACTGTAAATTTGAAAAGTGGAGAAACATTTCCTTAAATTAAACTTATTTACCTGCAGAAAGCGACTCCACCACGTTCGCGTATTTGCCCAGAGCGGTGTTACTCGTTCTCTGGAACTTTCAGCGCGTCAACTCAGATTCATTAAAAGAATTCCACTGAAGAAACGCCTAGCAACAGCCGTTCCTAGAAGACTAATTTCTCCTTAAGCTCCATGGGTTAATAGGCAAAAAGTGCCATAAACTTTTTTACCTAAATTAATGTGATGCTTATTAACTTTTTTTAAAAATAATTGTTACATCTGCGATGCCGCTATTTTTCTTTCCGTAAATTTTACTGGTAAAACGGTTTGTAGACGTGATGAATCATACAGCCTCGCTTTCATAAGAAGTAAATATTTAAGGGATGCCAAATCAAAATTAATTACGAAATGCTTTGCTGAATCTGTCATTATATCTCCTTTCAGTAGTAACCATTAAGCTCCCTTCTGAGATTGTTTTTCTATCAAGGGGGGAATTTTATGTATTCACGAGGGAGAGTAAACATCACATCAAATAGTATTAAAGGATATAACACACGACTTGATTTCGTTTCTGTAACATCAAACTTTTAATAGCAAAACGTATAACTGAATTTCTACATTTTATGGGCTACTGCAAATCAATTGCAATAAATCACATAAACTAAAATATGTGAAATTTAATAAAACAAAGGGAATTGCACGTGCATTATTAAACAGTGAATATGCAAAGGTGGAAATAGAAAATAGTACTAGCAGCTAATAGGATTAACGGATAAACTTTGCAATTTATAACAGAATTATATTGTTTTTAACTGTTATTATACTTAAAGGAATTTAAAATATAGGTGTTATAGTAGTAATTTAAAGATCACTGCGCATGAGGCAGATTACTTTTGGTGGTAATTTCACTAAATTCAAAAACACTAAATTTACTGCTTTTAATCAGGATGAAATTCTACAAGGAGTTATTTATATTTTTAGTGATTTAGTATAATTGAAAGGATTGTAAAATACCATAAGCTATTTTTACGATTGAACTAATTTCGGTAACATTCAATTATCCACTCATCCACTGGTTTGGTGTCCGTTTATACACGGTTAACATTTTTAGTAGGTAATCCGCTTATATTCTGTTCCTAGTTGCTTTTGTACTGACCTATATTAGATTTATCCACACACATATTTATCTAAATATTCTATAAAATTCACCTACTATTATTGTAGGAAATGGAAATCGGGTAACGGTTACAGAAAATCCTTGATTTTGTTTCTTGAATAACTGTATTAAATTCCATTAGAATATTTGCTGTACCTACACCTAGAATTAATTCATCGTATAAAATGTAATTAACCCTAGGTACATGAAAAAATTTAAATATAAGTAAACTTAGATTAAGTAATGCAATAATTGATGCATATAGGTGCGTTCTATAATAGAACAGCAGATACCTACTTGGGTAGAAAGTTATTTCAAGGGTAATGAATACAATATAGGGTTTTCTTTGAACAAGTGTCGTAAGCATTCCCAAAAACTGTCTTTAAGAGATATTACAGTTAATCGAAAAGGGTGTCAAAAACGATACGAGGTAATTTCCTATACTGTAAGAGGCTATAGTCAAACATTTTCGGTTGAAATAACCTTAGGATTACCTACTTTTGGACAACTTTTAATGGCAGTCTTTGGCAAGGTATCCAAAAGTTTACCTCTCACATGGATAGTCGAAAGACAGCTGATCAAATTCTATCCTCCTAGGCTAGTCAACAGTCAAAATTTTCAGTTGAAATAAAGTTAATTTTTTAAGATGATTTTTAGACGACAGTTAAAGACAGTCCTTGGCAAGCTAGCCAGCAGCTATTCTCCGTAGCGTAGCGTAGGTCACAAAATAGACAAGTGACCGCACTCTATACTTACATAGTACTTACGTACGTACTTTGTTGCGAATTAATTAACATGTGACGGTAACTTACTGTTAGGGATGCCCAAAATACATGCAAAAAGAGCTACAAGTTTTTTGAATAATCAAGGTTAACTTTGGTTGCGTGAGGAGAAAGCGAGTTTCTGTACCTGCATGAGTTTCTGAATTGCTCTTCCCGCAAAAACTGTTGAAGGCTATTCCAACACGGTACGGGAATTGCTCATTTCCCGCACCCAATTTGCGTCCGTTGAAGTCCTAAACGATTGTAGGAAAAGTATTAAAAGTTCTACTTCATTAGATGATCTTCCCGTGTACTTCTTGTTGAATACCCCTTCTTGTTACATGTCTCAGGAACTTATCCGCCATTTGAAAATATGATTTGTAATTATTCTATTATTACCCGTATTTCATCAAATAAAGTCATTTATCGGTTTGTTTATGGGTGCAAGTAAAAAATTTTTGCAACTCTATTACGAAATGCTCCATGGCCCTTTCTTATTATACAGTTATCGGGTATAGAACATACAGCAACATACCGGCATTTTGTTAAATATTAAATCAGTTGTATTCGGTTTTTGCTAAATAAGAAGTTTGTTATGTGACCTACTACTTGACATTTGTAAACAAATATACTCTTTCGAATGCTCTAATGAATATATTATCGTTTATAAAAAGTCGATAACGGAATATCCGTTAGAAAAATTAGAAAAATGCTTCAAAATATATAATTTAATAAAGAAACCCGTCTGACGTATCCGACCAATATTGTGTAAACTTATTTTCAACAATTTTATCTATTTTATGCATTACAGTGTATAGCTCTATATACCTAAATATCTTTCGGCTTCTTTAGCAAACCTGTTGACGACGACACTACAAACAATACTGTCGCTAACCAATTTCTAACCCTTTCATAAGACCTATAATTTAAATGGTTATGTTGTCAGTTGTCAATTGAAATTATATTCCCCGAAAAGTGCCCTTTCAGGAAACATCGAGTTTTCCATGTTTTTCTTCCAAACTGTAAGAATATGAGTTGAGATGATGTTGATGCAATACAATGTTCAACTTCCCGTATTTGGAAATAGTTCTCCAGATTTAAGAAGTTACTTTTCGTAGTTAAACATTTACGTTGCTATAATATCTCCCAACATTTGTATGTTAAACCAAATCATTACACTAATTTTTACTTTTGAAATAAATTTCCAAATAAAGTGTTACTTATACTTACGCTCTGTAATATTAAATTGAAATTACATTTCAATGTGACGAACTGAAAAAGTTTCTAACGAAAACATGAGACAAATTAATTATCAACGCAAAAAGATGAAATTTATATGGTAGGATTTAACCCATTTTCTTACATTACTAATGACCCAGCCAATTAAAACAGTAGTCGTATAGTAAGTATTTTTACTTCAAATTGAAAATTAGACAATAATAAATATATAAATAATAAATATTAATATATTAATAATAATAAATATTGTTTTCTATAACCTCTATGACTGATTTCATTCTCATTTAATTTTGTATATGATCTTTGATATGATTCAAAAATGGAATTCATGTTGCTATTTACAGTTAAACTGGAAACGGCAAGAAAACGGTGACCGGTTTATTGTTTTCGTCGTATATTGTTATACGCTATAATAGACTATCAATAACGTAATTGATCTAAAATAAAAAGTGGTAGAAGTATCAGCGGATTTCCATACTTTTAACTAACCTTCTATATTCCTTTATTCATTACATTATGGGAAATAACACAAATAATACGTATCAGCACTAAAACTTAACGGTGTATTGAAATTAATCAAATTGAAGGGAAAAGCGGGTAGGATCTCAGTGGGATGCTGGGAAAAATTCGACGGTGTGATATGCTCCTGCTGAGGACCACAAGCCTCTTTGGTAAAAAAATAATTTCAGAGGATTAAAAAGTTCTCCTTGAGCTAAATGTTATATAACACTGTAATGGTAAACTTTATAAAATACATTCATTTAAGAATACATCATAATATAAGGTTTTGATATAAATTTACAGACCGTTAGGTACAAGAACAGGAACAATTTATTACAACTAATAATGTTAAATAAATAAAATTTGTTTCTTTATTTTTCTAATCAGTAATTTACTCGACAGTAAGTAAAAGGTGCATAGTGTAACAGCATGACTGTCGTGCATGTCCTATGACATTAAACAATGAATAACAATAAATTTATGTAAGACTGCCTGTTGAAAATTGATCAGGAGCTGATAATATTACGATCGTAAGATTTAATTGGATTCCTCACACAATAGGCAATGGAAGTAAATCATAAACAGTATATTCTTTATAGTTCTAGAGTAAAGATCATTTTAAGCAAAGTGCATTCGAAATACACGACTTTAAGATGTTCAATGAAAATTCTGTATTATGATATTATCAGTTTCTTACTTAATATGATAATTTACCAGTCAAAATGGAACCCTTTGCATTTCATTGTTAAACGTCTTCTAAGTTGAATTCCTTATCAGTATTTCATCTGGTTTTGTAGTTTCGAAATTATACATTTAACACAATTATATCCCTTCTTAATGACTTTAATGTTATATTATTACAGTATTTCATCATGTAATTAACGTCACGGGGACGCATTTTTCGATGAAGTTTAAAACTTTCGAGGAAAGTGAATTTAATCCAAAGTTGTGCAACCTTAAATCACTCAAGAGTAACCAGGGAACATACAGTATTAACAATTTCATTTTTTTATGTTTTTCCAGCTTTGACCTTTGAACTTTATAATTGCCACATTTTGCGCTATCCAATTACTGTATTTTAACAAAAGTTTTCTGCTAGTAATTTTATACGAAACGAAAATTGAAAACTGTAATCAGATAATTAAGCCTCAATCTTTTCAGCTGGTGTTCCAGTGGTAAGAGTTGCAAAATGTGTGCATTTTATAGCATATTATTTCGCATTAACTAGTTACACTTACATAGGAAATACCTACTACCATTAACTATATTTTATTAAATGACAACTATTTTATTATATAAATAATAAATATTAAATAAAATATCGATTTCAACGGGAAATAACAAGATTTATTCGCATTATACGTATTTCGGCATCAAAGTGCCATTGTCAAAAGCTATATAAAATATTATAACAAATGCAAAATATAGTAACTCCTTGATTCTATTATTTTAACACTGCGTGAAGCAGCTGGCCCCAGTCAACCTGTCGGAGGTCAGTCGCTTATCAGTGTTTTTAAAAAGATATTTATTCCAAAATCTTCAGTATATATAGGTCAAACAATTAGAAATTTCAGTATTAGGCAAAAAGAACATATCCGTTGTTACAAATATAAACATGCACATAAATCAAATTTTGCTAAACATTTGTTAGAACAAAATCACACATTAACATCTAATAATACAATTAAATTTTTACACTTTTCTGATAACAAATATAAATTAAATATTTTGGAAGCTTTTGAAATTTATAAACACACAAAAAACAACGTACCTTTAATGAATGAGCAAATTGATCTCTTAGATTCTCCTTTACTGAAGATTTTGGAATAAATATCTTTTTAAAACACTGATAAGCGACTGACCTACGACGGGTTGACTGGGGCCAGCTGCTTCACGCAGTGTTAAAATAATAGAATCAAGGAGTTACTATATTTTGCATTTGTTATAATATTTTATATAGCTTTTGACAATGGCACTTTGATGCCGAAATACGTATAAAGCGAATAAATCTTGTTATTTCCCGTTGAAATCGATATTTTATTTAATATTTATTATTTATATAATCATGGATTTCCACAAAGTGACGCTTGAGAATGTCAATTAACTATTTTATTGTTTGATGAATATATGGAACTGCTAAGATTAAAAGAATTTCCACCTCATCATTTTCATAGCTAAATTTTGAAACAATTGTATAATAGCCTAACTTGTTACAAGTTTTAATGTTTAAAAAATGCTCTTCTGTGTTTAAACATTTAATTTTTAAAAATTCCAAAAAGCAAATAAAATAAACACTACTTATTTTCAGAAATGTACCGAAATTTGTATACTAATTTATAATATACGTAAACTGTACCGGAACTACTTTTAATTCAGAGCAAAATATATATTTTAAATAACAGAAGCATAAGTTTGCTACCTAAAATAATTCACCTAAAATTTTGTTTTAAAATCAGCTATTATTATAGGCAGATAAAACGCTTGAAATACTAGCTGTGCCAAACCAAAAAATTAATATTACTTAGTTTCAGATGTAACATGCTTCATTTTTGTTATACGTAGTACATGATAAAAATATAAATTGCACTATACCAATTTTGAGTTTGCATTGTGCTCTATTAAACGATAAATTAACAACCCATTTAACTGTCAAAGTGGGCGCGATGTTTCACCACATAGTATATTTCTTGTTGAGTTTCTCGGTTCTCGCTTCATCCTTACTTCATACAAAAATAACAGAATTTAATTGATTATTAATTATACGATTTTAATTTTTGTTTCCCTACTATCGTCAGTGCAATTATTATCCGGACTAACTCCTAGTGCGATAATTATATTAATCTGCTAGCGACAGCTAAAACAGTGGTTCTCAAAGATGGTGCCGTACATTCTTGACCACGAACATCTTCATGGTTAAATGTTGCTCTAAAAAAGAGGCATCAATGTTTGTTTGCAGTACTAACAAATAATTAATAAACTCATTAATTTTACATAGCTAGTTTTAGTACTCATAAGACACACGAACATAAATTTCTGATTTTCCTGAATGTAATCATTAAGCAATTGAATTAAATTAATTGACGGTACATATTATACTCTTTATCTGGCACAAGAATACAAAAGGGTATATGTCTATATGAAAGAGATTTTGGACTTAAGCATCTGTTCCTCTGCCATGTCCATCTTGAATTTGTTACAGATAACTGCTACTAACATCAAAGGATATCAAGGTCTACGCATATACGGGTTGCTTAAAATTTATAAAGCAAATAATCCCGGAGGACCTATAGTCAGTTTAATGAATTCACGATGTTGCAAACTGGCCGCATATCTGGCCACCGTTGAAACACCCGCTTGTGAGAAATATAGACTCCTTTGGTGAATGCACAGCACATTTCAACACCACTCTCAGAAACTTGTCAATTTTTCGCTAACGTATTGGTCCCTTATGACGTAACAAAATCTCAAATAAAATATAATCTAGAAATACAGAAAGCACGGTGAATTTTGTACATTTTGTTCCACATATTCACCCTAACATTCAATCGTTGGGCAAGACGTCTACAAATATAACTTTAATTAACTTTTAGTAATTTAAACTATATCTATGTATAAACTTCTGTTTTCACTCGGTAGTAGTAGTACATAAAGTGCTACAACCTTATTGAAATGCTTTACTTTCTTATTAGATCAAAAAAATATTGTTTAGGTGAATATTTTGACTGTGCTGTTGAATTACCACTTGTACTATCGCTGTAAACTGCAAAGGGCCGTATAAAACCATATTAACCGGCAAATCCATCACGGTGCATGATTATTACTGGGTGACTATTCCGAAAATAGCAAACACTAATTTTAGTAAATTATGAAATGAAAATTCATATTATATTGTACGAAAAGCGTAATCATGTTTAAATTGCATGTCATAGTATAACAACAAAAATATACAGAAATGGAGTCTTCTATATTAATATTATAGACGGATTGTTCCGGTGCATTTTACTCAACCTTATAATTAAATGTTAAGTTCTTAAAATTGAATTACATTGTTTCCTAATTATTTGATCAATAACGATTTTTTAGTTCCCAAAATGTTTCTGAGTCTACTATGATATCTTATTTTCAATTTTCCGTTTCGCTAAAAGTTTATCATTTTACTAATTGTTCATTTTCATTTCGAAAGACATTTACGCAAAATTCTCGAAATATTACAATGCTTAATAGATTAAAATTACACATAACCAACATTTGATAAAACGTTGGTGTAAATACTTTATAATGCCAAAATCACGTATACATTAGTTACTAAGCAACACCCGAAACGTCGGCCAATAGGATTCCGATTTTCGCGATAAACTTGCTTCATCCGATAAAAATGCCCCTTCCTATTAAGAAGGACGGCTTCCTGTGATAAAAAAAGGCCCGTTGCCAAGGCTGTTGCTATAGTATTGTTTACTTGTTGGTATTGTTTACTAACAATTTCACTGTTTATTATTTTTTAATTATTCGAGACTTTGTCTTGACATGTATAACTCGACCTTGCATTTTTCTCATGACAAATTTCATTAGTAGTGCCCTTAACATTGTTGCTATAAAGTAAAGCACTGGACCATTACGTAGCAACTATGTTTCAGGAACTACTACTGAAATTTTTCGATAAAAATGCCATGCTTGTTATATTATTGTACTATCTGAAAATAAATGCATAGAGAACCAAAGAATGAAAAAAATAATTTTCATTCAAACTCGACTGTACAAATTCTATACACTCTGTATACACATATTTTTAATCATTAGGTATGTCATATTAGCACTTCTCCGCACAATAATAATATGTCTGTAGTAGGTACATAGTACTCCCACCATCTACCCTTTATCGTTTATAGGGTCAGTTGTACAAACGTGGTTTATTTCCAGATTTACTAAAGTAAAGAATATTTGATATACCGAAATAAAATTTAAAGACGTACGTGTAGCAGCCTTCACGTGAGCTCGACTATTGGCTGTTTTTTATGTGTTTCTCTTTCTCTCACATTAATTATCAGTTTTTATATCCGTTTATCCGAATACTATCTTCTTCCATCTTTTCTGACAGGCTCTTTATTTGAATGTGGATATTAGATTGCATATTATTTATGTTCAGAGATATGTATTACAGCCTCGATACTCCTCGTGCATTCCTTCCTTCTATATTACTCCTTCTACAACCGTCTGCCCTCACTTCTTAAGATATGCCTGCATAAGAGTCTCATCTACATTTAATGTTATTTATAATGTTTTCGTTTTCTTGTCTTATTTCGATGTCAGTAATCTCGCTTACCCAACTCACCTGTAACATACGCCTGTAGCAAGGTTTCGCCTGTGGTACCACATCTCGGTAGCTGGTGCTTCTGTTTATTGATAATTTTAACTAAACAATTCGAAATTTTTACTTTCAGTTTAAAATTGTTTTAAAGGCTACCAAGTGAATGCCTTGTCACAACGTTTTATTACAATATCTTCTTTTTTAAGACACGATTTTGTAGATCACAAAATAAATTAAATCTTTTATTACTAATACGACAATTACATTATACAAAATGAAAACATATTTGTCGATTTCAAACTAATATTTCTGATGCTTAAACATAATATCGCACCCCGTTGTTATATTTCAGTAGATTTTTAATTTATTCCAACCTGAGAATATGTATACATATACATATTCTCAATCAATACCGTATAAATTTATTTTAATTATCTCCACGTGTTCTTAATTTTCCTTTGATTGCCCTTATAATAAAGTGTACGCCCAATTTTAACAAAGTCGCCTTATCATCAGCAGAATGTTTTACTATACGAATTTCTTTGCTTCGCTTAAATTTCGGAAAATATGTGATATTATAATAAATGGTCACGGCACTGTCTAGAACGCAAGGAATCACGGTTCGATTCCCGGAACCTCCACATCTATAGTTGGATATTTTCAGATTTTCCGTCTACTTCCCTCCATTAATTATAACGCTGACCACCCTACCTTCCATATAATGCTGGCAGTAATAAAATACTAATAAAGTATCATAAGGCACTGCAACTTCATAAGTGAAGGCTATTATTAGTGTTATACAGAGTGATCGAACATAAATTTAGTCAAGTATTAAGCTGAGATTCCATCTGTTCAATGAAACCGCAACCAGCTTGACCAAACTTATTTTTGATCACTCGTTATAAATCTTACACACCTATACTGTAAAACTGTAAATAAGACGTTTAGTGCAGAGCCCATACCATATTTCTTTAACAAAGCACTAATTTATTAACAAATAACTATTATCGGTCATTTATGATAGCTACCGATTATTTTTACCACCATATACGAAAGGACACCCTGTCCGTCTTTCGAAGCTAAGCATGGGGATCTCGGTTAGCTTAAGAGCTACGAAATCGTTTAAATGGAGGCAAAGTTGCGTATTTTAATGGTGATCAATAATCTGAAAAGAAATTTGACCTACGACGTTTAATTTAGAAAATATTTAAAAAAAATGAAAATTCCCGATTTTTGTTTTTCGCTGATAAAATGAAAACAATAGTGAAACTACGAATTTTTCATTAAGAAATTTTTAAGACACTTTTTTACGAGGAATCTAAATATGCGATTGTTTTTCTCATATTGTTTAAAATAGCCAACAATCGACTATCAACTTTTGTTTTTCTTATGGACGCCATATTGAATTTTTGCATTTTTGAATGTAACTTTTTTTTCTGATTTCAACTATGTATGACACATAGTAATTTAGCTTGTGTTTTTACCTACAACTTCAAGTTATTCATTTGTACGCAGAGTGCCATGGAAACAAAAGCGACAAGTTTGTTTTAAAGAGAATTCTGTTATGAATTTTAATTTTAAGTCATAAGGTTATTGGTTTGGCTAGTTTAATGAAAGAAATGCGAGTTTTAAAAGAAGAATAATGGGATATAACAAAATTTATTATCAACTATTATGATTAATGTTGAAACAATAGAATAAAAATTAAAAAACAGAAAATTATAGCAATTACTAAAAACTAACTTTAATCGAAAACACAACGGGATAGTAAGAAATATTTAAGTATCGTTTTTCTTTGAACAGAGATATGTAATCCCTTAGGTGCGGTTTTTCAGTTCGTGTTTCTGTCTGGGTTTACAAAAGGAGCCATATTCACTTAGATTTCGATGAAGACGCAAGAAATAACTAGGACCTGGCTGGTTTCTCTCAGATACGTTTCGGAAGTCATTTCTACATTCCGATGCGAAGAATAATAAATTTCCAACATATCACATTGTTCTTTCATTTACTTTCAGAAAATCACGTACCTATCTTAAAATTAGGGGTAGTACAACGTAACGACTTAAGCAATGTACTAGGAACTGTCAAAATTTTCTTTAAAACAAAATTGTCGCTTTTGTTTCCATGGCACTCTGCGTAAAAACGGATAACTCAAAATTGTAGGTAAAAACACAAGCTAAAGTATTATGTGCCATACATAGTTAAAATCAGAAAAAAAAGTTACATTCAAAAATGCAAAAATTCAATATGGCGTCCATAAGAAAAACAAAAGTTGACAGTCGATTGTTGGCTATTTTAAACGATATGAGAAAAACAATCCAATATTTAGATTCCCCATAAAAAAGTGTCTTAAAAATGTCTTAATTAAAAATTCGTAGTTTCACTTGTTTTCATTTTATCAGTGAAAAACAAAAATCGAGAATTTTGATTTTTTTAAGATATTTTCTAAACTAAACGTCGTATGTCAAATTTATTTTTAGATTATTGATCAGCATTAAAATACGCAACTTTGCCTCCATTTAACCAACTTCGTATCTCTTAAGCTAACCGAGATCCCCATGCTTAGCTTCGAAAGACGGACACCCTGTATTTCAATCAAATAATTGGAACAATCATTACATAATGAAACGATATTTAACAATTTATGCCAAACATCGTATTAATGTCAGACGTAGCTATCACTCTATTATAAAGAGTGCTGTATTAAAACCCTTCAAATCTTTTAAATATTTGAATACAACGGTGTAGCACAAAGTTATTAATTTTCCATGAGGTAATTTTTCCTTAAAAAATAAAAAGTTAAGTTGAACAGTAACAAGCATGCAACCAAAACATAATATTGCACAAAAACGCTTAATAAATTATTCTACGCTTGCTTTACATAAAAAAGTTTTATCATAAATATTATTAAAACGGTAAAAAGTTTAGACATCCTTTTAAAAACTCTAGCTGAGCGAATTATCTTACAGTAATATTAATTTTTAATTAAGGCGCTTAAACGGATTATGGAAATTATATCTTCCGACTGTTCTTAATGCACAAAGCTAGTCTATTTTATGCTTATTCGTAAAATACTACTTTTACCTGTGTTTTTAAAGAGAAAAATTTTATTTGAAATTTGAGGAAAATAATGTTCCATTTTCGTTTAGTTTGGCGCATTAATCATTTGAGAATATGGCTATAAAATGTTATTAAATATCACAGGTGGCCTGGTTACGAGTTGACACACAGACAATTCTAACGATCCACAGTCACGTTATTACAAAGAATCATCGCATCGGTGTGACGCACAGCGAGCATCGGACATGGTACCTTCATATCCGCGATGTTCGTGAATCTGACCGTGGGTGGTACATGTGCCAAATCAACACCGACCCCATGAAAAGTCAAGTAGGATATTTGGATGTTGTTGGTAAGTGTTTCTACATTTCTATCTACTATATTAATTTGATAAATGTTTCTTACAAGCTAATTTATACAAGTTAAACAAAATATTTCACAGTTATTCAGCAGCCAATCTTCATCTATTTACTCACTTTCTGCAGAGTACTGGCACTCTTAATTTAAAAAAATCCTTTTCTCTGTAGTATATATACATTATGTTCTAAAGATTGATAAAGCAATTACGGTAAACTCCAAGATCACATCGAAGGCTTGAAACCTATTATCAGCTCCAAAAAGTAAAACGTTTACGTTTTATTGCAGACAACCACCAACTGGTATATAAATTTTACTATTTACAGCAAGGCAATATTCAATTCCTGAAGCTGCAGCATTTTTGGTATTTGTAACTAATCTAATCATTAAGGGAAAACTAGGCGAGATATCGTATCTCAGACACCTTGTACCTACATAAATTCCTATTCCCTGGTATATTATGTGGAGCTCATTTTATCGTTAGTTTGGACATTTTTTACAACAGTTGTCTTGTGATAGATAGGAAAAATGTAAATCACCGCAACAAAAATTAGAAAATAAAAACACGAACGTATTAGGATTCAACAGAATTATTCTAAAAAAAATATAAATAATTTACCTTGATAATTTGTTAGGCAACTTCCAACTTTAGAATTTAAATTATTCTTCCAAAACTTTTAGTCAAAATCAGTGACGGTTGTTTCTTATAGAATGATCTAGAAAGCATTTGTATGTTTCCTTTTACGTTGCTTATAAATATTTCCCAACATCAGTCAGAAACCAATGCAGATGCTTTCATGAGTAGAAGCAAATTCATCGTTTCGAAACTGGGTCTAAGTTTAGTATCAAATATTCTAGATATGTCATGTGATTTGCCATCAATGCTAAAACTAAAACCTAAAGGGATTCCAGGCAACCCCATAACATGTAATTCTGTCAAATAAATTGAGCAAAATTCTATCGTCAATTAAATCTTGCCTCAGGAAGTAAACAGTCCACCAAAATATTATTTGCAAGTGTCTGCAATCTAGTAACCATTGTTAAATAATATATTCATATTATTTGTTATTATAATGTAATTTTCTTAGTTTCTTCATTACTAATGCCCGATTTCTAGAAACAAATTTATGAAATCTATAATTTATGTATTCGATAAACGTATCACGTGACCCTGGTAGAAGACGCTGATTGGCCTATAGATTGTTTGACCACCCTTATTAACTGTTTATCGAATACATAAGCTATGGGCTTCATAAATTTGTATCTCGAAACCTTTGAAAAATTTGAAATCGATGATTTTCAGAAGGTGTAAACGGGACTTCCGTTTAGTTTTAGTAAAGCATTGACTACAGCAACAGCGAAAACATACAAAAGAAAAAGCTTACTAATAAAGTGTAAAGAACCTTTATGCAATATATCTACTAAGAGTAATAAATCTCCAATAGATATTTGTATAAAAGTTTAAATTGAAACGTATGTATTAATTACAAAAATAATCAAATAAAGACAGAAACATCAACTATAAACTTTCGCAGTAGATATGGCGTGCGAGTAACGAATCCCACATTGTTCAACATCTGCGAAAGTGAGATCCAGAGAATACGTACTTGGGAAGAGCAAGTTACTTGAAGAGCGACCTCCTTATCTTGAAAAACTTACCACAAGTATTGTTTTACCATTCGTCCCTTACTCACCAACTGTGAGCGTCTGTCATAGTGTCAGGCTTCCAGAAGTCACCAAACACATAATATTTAATTTTCATTCCTGATTTCGTTTTTATATTTTTATTACTTTCCCATACCACTACTGGTATAGGGAAGTATTGATATCATGAAAATTTTCGAAGTCGAGATTTTCGCGGAAATACGTGTTTTGGGTCCCCAGGAACCCAAAAAAGTGGTCTAGAAAAAATGTCTGTCTGTGGGTGGGTGCGTGGGTGCGTGGGTGGGTATGTATGTAACGCCTCTAACGCAAAAACTACTGGACCGATTTTGATGAAATTTTAAATGAAGGGGTATATCGATAATTCATCGACAAAATAAGCTTTTCAAAAAAATCCGAAACCGGAAGCGGAAGTTAGACATGTTTTTTTGGTATCATTTTTTTCAGAAGCGGAATTTTGAAAATCTGAGTAGGGGATATGAAAGAAGGGCATAATTCAAGGGAAACAGTTTTTTACCGGACTCTCTAACTTCAAAATGGCGGTCGCTATGAATTTTTCAAAATTTCGACTTTAACGCCCCGTAACTCAAAAACCAGTTATCTGATCTGGTTCCGCAACAACTTGTTTGAAAGCCCTTTGGCTGTACTACACCAAGAAAAAAAATTATTTACTAAATCCAAAAACGGTCGCAACGGCGCTCTTCCAAAAATTTTGAAATTTTTGAAACATTATTACAAAAAAACTGGTCTAAGGAATTTGTTTAAATTTTCTATACTTATACAGCTTGGTATTAGCTACATTTTTGTTTTTTGATGAACGCCAGAATTCCACTGTGGCGCCCTCTACGAGATTTTGAAAATCGGAAATTGATGCGCCTATAGTGCCTTTATTAGTCAAAATATGAAAGAAGTTTAAATACAAAAGTTGTTCAGTATATAGATTTGCATTTTTCTAAACTTATATCACGTATACAGGGTGTTTGGTTTCCACAGTACAATAAGTAACTTTGTTATTTTAAATGAAACACCCTATATATTATTATATAATTGAATGCAAAATTGAATTGTCTATCACATAGTATAAGGTATTCATATGGCTAAAATGTACGGTTAATGAGAAATTCGTAAATTTTGAACTTTAAAACAGTGTAGGGTGAAATTTTTTGTAAGTGCCGATATGTTCAAGTGACCATGCGCGGGACGGGAATTCCTTGTCGCCGGCTAATCCTAGCAGCCTATGAATATAAATAATCACACATGCGCAGATGAACACAATCGGCACTTGTGTTAATTTTCCATATACTAATTTTCAAGTTTAGTTTATCGGTTGTGGCGAACAATACTGTTGAATACCAAAAACGAATGTTTATTTTTAGTATGGGAAAGTCCAGGGGAGGTTTGCACCTCCACTTTTTATACTATAAAATGTTGTATTGTGTTGTGCCATGACAAAACTTTTGAACACAAGCAGCAGAAAGGTTGATTAAATTAAAAACATTCAAGTCTAAAATATTATGATTAACCAGACTACATACTAAAAGAAGAGGTGTGGAGGCACTTACCATAATATTAAGGTATGGTGTGAGCTAATTATAATAATAATAACACAGAGTCCTGGATTTCTGACATGCCTTATGAACGATATACAGAAAGCGTAACACCAGAGCAGGCTCTGATAATACCAATGAATATAGGTACTATTCGTAGAAAGGCTGAGGAAACAGGTTGATTGATTCACAACAGAACCGAATGATAGCAGAAATACAAATGGATTACAGAGTTATGAATTTACATGTCCAAAATGCGAATACATAAAACTCTGATGCAACCCAATCACGTATTTGTAAACTTGTCAACTATTTTTCTGGTTTGTTAGATACAATTTCCTTAAATAAACAGTATAACTTCCTGCTCAGGACAATAAAAGCACTGGAGACAATATTATTGTTAGAATCTTTACAGCTTGAAGAAATTAATCTGTAAATGTGATAAACATTTCCGGAAATAAATTGCTGTACTAATTTAGCGAATACTAATATACAGGGTGTTCATTAAAGGTATACCATAAAATTTAGATATACAGTGCGCGCATAAAGTTTGGAGTAATGGAAATAATTCTTTTCCCGGCAAGTTAAAAAAAACTGTTCGACGCGTCAAATTGATTTATTTTAAAAGAAACATTTTAAGATAATTTTTATTTTTCTACCACTTTCCGGTTTCAATCAGTGACGTCATCGATATTTTTTTAAGTGGCAACCCCCAATTGTTTTGGCAGATTTGGATAGATTCAAAAATATCAACATTTTTATGGTATTCAGTCTGATAGTTTCAGAGATATTAATTTTTGAATGTAATCAAATGAGTGATTTCTAACTAGTTTATTTTTCCAAAAAAGCAAAAATTTTTGCGAGGAACCGGTAGCTACTGAGTCATGTTACAAAAATTGAATTCAAACTAAATGTTCCAACTGGTGACCACCCTGTTCTTGGCAATAGGCGATCCTATTTCGAAATTCGGTGTAAACATTTCTGAGTGTTTCGCGTCGTATCAGTTTCAAGTCCTCAATAGTACCTAACCGATTAAAATAGACCTTGCGATAATCCCAAAGAAAAAAGTCCAAAGGCGTCAAGTCGGGAGACCGCGCCGGACACTCAATGAATCCTTGCCTGTCTATCATTCAAATAATCCCGTACCACTGCGGCAAAATGATAAGAATCTTGATTCTCTCTCAATTAGTTAAACGTCGAACCATTGTAAATTCAAATCTGAATTGGGGTTCAGGTGTGGTTCAGGATAGGCCAACATGGTTTATAGTTTCCTCAAAAAAGTAGTTGGTTAGTAAAATAAACTTATTTTAGAAATCACACGTTTAATTACATTCAAAAATTAATATCTCTGAAACAATCAGTCTGAATACCATAAATGTTGATATTTTTGAATTCAGAATTTCGCATAAATGTATAAGAAAATACTTTAACAAATTTATACTTTTCTCATATTCTATAAATCTTGCAACAAAACATGGTTACAGTTCCACCAGACATTCTGGATTATCCAACAAGTACGGATATGGTGGTGCGAGAGGGTTCAAATGTAAGTTTTAGATGCGCTGCTACTGGATCTCCTGAACCAACTATCGCTTGGAGAAGAGAAGCAGGAGAACCAATTCCTCTGGGAAATGGACAGGAAGGTAAATAATCTCCCTTGTTTTATTAAACATTCTGCACGTAAGACGGTTTTAAATTTCATAGAATAATGTTTCGGATTATCTGCAGTTAAAGTATCAAAACTAAGCTATTTGAATACACGATAACCTGAAAACATGACAGCGCCAACAAATTCAGGTAATTACTGGGGAAGGAAAATATAAAACAACCGAATCAGATAAGTGGCTTGACGTTTAACCTTTCCCTTCGTTATAACAACGGGCCTTGATAACATACATTTTAATTTCCTTTGGAAAATTTAAAATATACACCAAAGACGTACTTACTATTGTTCATGCATGACGGAGATTTAGATACTATTATCATTCTCGTATTGCACAGAACTTCATATGCTACTAATCTACAACTGCAATGCCATAAATTTATGAATGTTGGAACTTTATTTAAATTCATATATTTTATAAACCCTTTATAACACACTTGACACAAAACATATCTTTATGTGCAGTAGTTTGATATAAATCTGTGTTAAAAGACGAATCGTGTTTTCTAAATCACAAACCGATAAATATTCTAAATTAATTTATAAAAAAATATATCTCTACGAACGAACGGATTTTCGAATTGAAGCTTTTAGCGGTAATATATAACTCCCATATTGAATGCTCTTAACGAATATTCGGATGATGTTAATGTTTGGCTCGACTTCAAAGGATCAAAGCGCGGGGCTCTTAGCCAATTGGATGGTTACATCGAGCTTTTACATATCCCGAAACAAATAACATTCCGTCTGATCACTAATTGTAATTACATTCCTGCCATGGTTATTTCGTGTTCTGAATATTGCAGTCGGTTTACTTTGCCCGGAACAACGCGGTTGAAAATTATAAAGAAGTTGAAATTAATATTCGTGCAATCTGAATGCATGAAATGTACAAACGCGAAACAAAACGGTTATATTTCATATGTAATGCACACATGCATTATGCATATCTTTTATTTAGATGGGAATATGTGTATAGCATAGACTATAGAGGGAACGATGTTTAAGTAGAACGAATGTGATGATTTACCGCTTGGCCGCCCGCAAGTTAAGAGTTCCGGTCGAACGCCTCTCACCTACCCTTACAACACTTCATTGTACCATTTACACCCACTGTTAACAACATTTCGGTTCTTGCGGCTACAATATGAACTCTGCATCAGTGTTGTTCCTCGGACAGGCCATTGTTTAAAGCATTCATTAAGATTTCCGATAATCGCAAACACCATAACTTAACAACTCGACTCGCACACCCTCGCCTGCTAATGAAGTGCTTAGATAGCACACCGGGCAATTCTGCTGTTTAAATGACTCATAAATAAAAGTTTGTTTAAAATAGAAATGCAGAAATACATTTACGATAAAGATATCCGCTACATTTACAGAACTCGACAGCTTATTCTCGGTTCGGAAATGGAACTGAAGAATTAGAATTCAAATTCAGGTGTAATTTATTATCATAATTTATTGCTAAATACGAATGCCGATAACAAGATAATATTTTAACACTTCACAATTGCGTGCAGTACAGTTGCGTGAGTTTCGTGCGTGTTATTCTTGACCAATTACACATATGCTCGTGTATCAAAGTGACGCTATCGTTCTGTTCATTGATACCATTTTCTGACATTTAAATGTAAATAATAGATGTACTGAATTGTCTTTTAATTGTGTACCAATACAAGTCAGCTATCTGAATTTCCAGATCATTAACAAAGCCTAACATTTATTTATCTGTTACATTTATTACAGTTCCTAGTGTTGAAGGGAGTACGTTCAATGTAAGCAAAGTTAACAGGCTTCACATGGGACCGTATTTGTGTATAGCGTCTAACGGAGTTCCACCCTCCGTTAGTAAGAGAATAATGCTTATTGTTCATTGTAAGTTTTACAATATGTTTACTAAAGGCCATCCCTCTACACATATTCTCTTATAGTTCCGCCAATGATTTGGATTCAAAATCAGTTAGTAGGAGCATATGAAGGACAACAAATCACTCTAGATTGTCACTCCGAGGCTTATCCCAAATCAATTAACTACTGGACTAAAGATAACGGAATTATCATTTCACAAGGTAGGGAAAGTTTATTAATTAAGATTATAGTAGATATAGAATATCAACTGGAAACAATCTAGCATCATTACAATAATTACCGAAATAACGAAACTCAAACTTAAGTATACTGATGCAGTATCACTATAAGTATCACTCATCAGGTTTTAGACATAAACTCGGGGTCTTCGTAATGACTAGCGGGCCTAACACACCCTGCATGAGCAGAGGGGGATCGTGTAGTTGACGCCAGTAACGTTGCAATAAAGCTAGGGTAGATTATTTACAATAATTTTTAAAATAGTGTTTTACTTCGTAATGTGAAATAAATTATGTAACAGTTTATAATTTCCTATATAATAATAATACCTCTATACGCGACCATAAAAAAATAATAATTACCCACTTATAGTTTTTCACAGAACCTGGTACTCCATGATGACGGTCAACGATTAATTGGAATAAACTATTAAGGGTTTATAGAATCTAGAATGTTGTGTGGATTTCCCGTATCCATACTCAACTATTTTTGCATTGAATACGCATTGTACAAGAATAGGATGACTTTTGTAACGGTAATTTCGGCAACGGGAAATTCGGCGCACTATTCTCTAACTGGGTACGTTTTTCTAACAAGGCGTTTATAGCTATAAAAATTTCAGAAAAAAATAAAGAGCAAAACGTATTCTACAGTTGAGTATCTTTGTAATAGAGTAATAATTAAAATTGAGTATACATCTCTGTTACTGTCAAAACCGAATCGCCGGCGCCAAATCGTCCTGTGCCGAATATTTGAAGCTTAATATGACAGTACAGATGTCACAAGTCTCTTTGGGCGCTAAACTTAAATAATTGTAATGCTGTAAGAGGAAAAGGGTTATGTAAATTTTTAAAATTGAAAAAAGAAACCCGTTTTATTAAAATAGATAATAGAAGGAAAAAATATATTTTATAATTAATAATAAGAATAAAAGAAGTAAAGGATGATACATAACATAGTTAATTTAGAAGAAAAAAGTCAACTGTTCAAAGAACTATAAAAAACATAAGTTTCGCTTATGTTACATGTTATGCCCTGGGTACCCAGCTAGATGTCTATAAAACACATTAAATGCTATTTAACTAGCACTTGTATTTATACCCCTTCATTTCAAATTTCATCAAAATCGGTTCACTAGTTTTTGCGTTAGAGGAGTGACCAGTCTCAAAGGTGTACATAGGGATTTAACATTGTATTGAGCGTTTCTGCTGATTCCTGCTCGCCAATTCAACTAAGAGGAATAGTAATGGTATATTGATTGAAAGGTAATATGATTGCACTTCAAATGGCACTAATAATAAAATTAAATGTGATATATTTATTTTAAAACAACGATTTAAAATTTTACTAGTTTTAAATATGACGTGCCATGATTTTCAAATTTTATAGCATTTGTTAAAAAATTTGATAGTTAGTTGGCATAAATTAGTGAATTTCTGTAAATGACAACTAATTTAATAAATTTTTGACAAATGCTGGAAAATTTGAAAATCATGGCACGTCCTGTAAATTGAATCAACAGGAATCAGCAGAAACGTTCAATACAATGTTATCCTTATGTACACTTTTGAGACCGGCCACCCGGTATATATCCAGCTTTCTTCTTTTTTGATTTGCAGAGTTCATATAGCTAGATCAAAATGTTAATTAAAAATTTTGTAGGCACTTTCAAAACACCCCGATCAAATCCTTAATGTAGGTGTATCAATATTTCTTGGCTATAAGAAATCTCCAACTTTTTTTCAAAATTGCACAATACTTTAGCTTTTTAAAGTATGTGCTATGTTTGAAAAATCAATTTTTTTGAGATCCGGCAAAAATATTTTAATTGTCAACAGCGCGGACATTTATTATTGCCTTCTTTCCTCCATAAGTTAATCTAAAATTTCATGAAATGACTTAAATCTCCAGGTGGTTACCGTACAGGCAACCGACAAATAAAACTCAATCAAATAAGTAAATAAATTATAAGTAGTATAAAGTATAAGTAGAATTTTAATTATTAGGCAGATTGGTTAAACGTTAATGCGAAATGTAAACCTTCCCATATTACCATTCATACAAATTCTAGTTCTATTTATAAAATATAGTAGGTATTTAATGTATACAATACTCCGTCTCCTTGCAAGAATCGCAAAAGAAATGAAAGCTCTGGTTTCCAAAAAGAAGCACTCATTTCACCACTTCGGACCTTAAAGCTTGGCAGTAAATAAAGCTTCTCTTATGTTTTATTACCTCGCAAAGAAAGGGCAGTGCTTTCAAAAAAGAGCGTATAATTAAAGTTTTGTGTGAATGAGTTACGCAGTTACAAGCTTAAAACATTTCCAGAAACATAAAGATTTTATCTTAGCAGCAAACTATTTTTGGACATCCAAGCAGTGAAGTACGTTAATGTAAATTATTTTCCGCACCTTCCAACAGTCGGCAAAAGAATAACTTTCTCGTATAAACATAATATAAATATTACACGATCTTCTATCATCCAAATGTTTTTAAAAGCAGTAGGTCTCATATCCAGAGACGAATAACCCTCATCGTCGGTCGTGACAATGAGGATTTGATAGTCTCGCAGATGGAAAGCAATTGTCGCGCTAAAGCACATTTTGATGTGAAGATGTCGATAAAAACGTGAATTGCAGGATGTAGGACACACGCTGGCATGAATATTTCAGACATTCCAATGATTGTGACATTCGGCGCCGCCGCTAATGAACAATTCATACACGGCAATCTGGGAACAAGCAGCCTATAAAAATCAGAAGCATTTTATAAGATTGCGAATTCCTAACGTGTCGCTGGAGCAATCTTCTGATGTCTCGCTATTACGAGGTAATCATGGGGTTCGTTCTATCATTTGTACTCTTTCCAATATTCTCGCATTACTCGCTCCTCAGCCTTCCAATTTCCTTATTTATTACTTAACACCTAAACTAGTTTACAAAGTATTCACCTTCCATACGCATGTGTGCAGGTAGTCGTAAATACCACAACTTCTACAACAAATTACGGAAGTTGTGTAATACACTTAGAGAGCGTAGTTACAGAATAAGTTATAATAACCTCGTGTCTGTCAAACTAGCGAACGAAGTTTATGCAATTTTAATCTGATTTAATATATGGTTTGAGTTTGCGAACCCAGTTAATTTCGGTAATACTCATATTTTTCACTTTATTGCTTAAGTTTCAGGAGCAGTATTTTCAGAAGGAAACCTTAAACTAACATGTTTACTGTCACTTTCTGTGCAGGAGCGAAGTACGAACCAGTTATGGTGGATAACGCTTACAAGGTTCACATGAAACTGACTATTCGTAGTGTTGGACCCTCTGATTACGGCTCGTATAAATGCGTCTCCAAGAATTCCCTAGGAGACACTGATGGCACCATCAAACTATATCGTAAGTGGACCGTAATTAATTTTTTCGCTTAAAATTTCTGTAAACCCTAGGAAATACTGATGCCATCAAAGAATAATATTCCACAGCAAATGTCGGTGATATAAAATTATATAAACGTGCATGATATAAAACGAAAGTATTTTATTCAATCCGTGGTAATTAACAATTAACTGTTAACAATTATCAATAAACTATATGAAACGGTTATCCGCTTTTTTAAATTCAATTCTAAATATTAAATCAGAAATAAGGGACAATTTCATCAATAATAATCAGTGCTCTGCAAATAAATTACTTGTAAACTAAACCACAAAGAAATTGTTTACTACTTTCTACGATGTTTAGTAGGGAATTCTATTTTTGACCGATATTCATCATTCTCTAAATTGTTTCCCGTTAAACAAAAAATTAACAGTTTTAGCTTGAAATTGTAGGAACATGGAGACTGAAAATTACAATAACCATGTAAAATATCTTTGGAAGCACGTCGTTCCAAAACTGTGAAAAGTGCTCTTTCTCGAAACTGTCACATACAAAACTATCTTGTTTGGTCATTTTCTAGAGCGTAAGTTTTTTCTCCACTCCACTCAACCCTGTTCATTCCAATAAAACATACCTAACTGTCTACTTCAAAGCAGTTTTGCTTGGAAAATTGTTAATATAATGTGCACTTAGAATAAGTATCTAAAATGTGTTTATTAACAAAAATTCACCAAAGTATACAATGTGTTCAAATCAGCAGGAATATAAAGATTTCATACGTTTTCTTAATTAGGAAGAATTGCCTAAAACAATAGCTGCAAAACAATTAGGCCGCGCTGACTTCGAAGTTCGATCATTACTTTACATTAATCAATCACCATCACCAAATTTAAAATATGTTCCTGAAAGAAATATTACATCATTTATTACACACAATATTAAAAAATCTCCTGAAATCCCGTGTAAATTCAAATTTCGTCAAGCATGTAACACCTACCACCAATCAGAAAAATCCGGGACATCGACATTATTCCTCGTATAAATTCGGATTCATCGTGGATTCATTCAAATTCAGAATAGATAACATACCTACCACCAAATTGTTCATGGATACTCTGTCCATCAAATTAGAGTAGTCTGGTTGTGTCATTATAATATAATGATGAACACTTGCACCATGTAGCATGAATCAATTAATGGGTTCGCCCAATGCAATATGTAACAAATTAGTAATGTGCTTATAATATAGGTACTAAGTAACTAAATAAATGACGTATTCCACTTAAGTAATTTGCACTGCACTGGATGTATACTGGCACCGTGTTGGAAATACAGAACATATATCGTTAGCTGTTCAATAGTGAAACACGTTGTACCGCCAGAGTGCAACACTGGTGTAGACCAGTGTATTCCAGTGCAGGAAAGTGGAATTCACCATTAGTTCAAGGTCCTAACTAAGTAGTGATATTGGGGTGGTATATTTAACCACTGGCAGACAGAAACCAAATTTAAAGACATCTTCCTATTGCATATTTCGTATGATACACTTGCTAAACACTTAAATCTTAACTACGTATAAATTTAAGAAAACCCAGCAACACAAATTACTTGGATTCAAATAACTACAGTTTAGAATGCCTTTTAAAACCACTGCAGGCTGTAGGTATTCGAAATCATACGCTATTTGTAGAAGTATGAGATTGCCTACGAAGGAGTAACAACAGTATTAATCTTCGCATTGTCATCTACAAGACACTTCTAGAATTTGGTGTTTGATTACATACAATTTGCATAGGTAAAGTGGTTTCCATATTAACAATAGTGGAATTAAATCATGTTATCCTCTTGATGTAATGAAACGACACTTGCTTTGATTATTTCATTCGAGCCTCTTTATAATATATTATAATATCGTTAACATGAAGTTAATTTGAAACATAAACAGCTTCCACGATATAGGTTGATACATTTAACCATTTAGACGATTTCGGAAATTTGTTGATTATCCTTTCAGTTATAGTTGTAAAAACAATTCTCTAGAAGATAACTCATTCTCACAGGAATTAAACCTGCTGATTATTTATACAAAATTATTTAAAGAAATTAATTATTACATTTATTTTAAATACATGTGGATCTGATGTAGGATAACCGTGAGTTCGAATCTCACGCGGAACAGACCTTTCCTGTAAAAGTTACAATCATCTCGTACATGGATGATTGCGATTTCGTCTAGTTCGGGCTTTAGATGAGAAACCATATCGCCCTGGTAGCTAGCGTTCCTGTAGTAGATAGGTACGTGTAGGTTTAATAAAAGAAACTATAACTACTAAAGCTGTCAAAAGTAAATAAAGAAGCTATACATGAATTAAAAGTGAATTAACTTTCCTATCACATTGATAGGGTTTATCAATAATAATTATTTAACACCATTTCCAAACGCAGTTCATACCTTTTTCAAAATTATTACTATAATAATTTCAGTTAATATTATTATTAATTCAAATTTGTGGAATTTGAGTGAATTTTCATTGTGAAAATGTAATAAGGGCTAGTTTGGGTGCAGCGTTCCTTAGAAACTAAAATACTTAATACTTCCGTTCCAGATTATCTCTAAAAATTCGGTATATAATATTTTTACGACGAGGACGAATACTGACATTCTGGCACGGGTGTGTGTCTGTGCATTTAATTAATTTTAGAAAGATTTTCTTTGAAGATACTGGAACATTCCTTAAAACAAATCGATAACAATACGTTTCAGCGAATTTCATAAATATGCTTTTACAAAATCAGTTGAATTAATAAACCGTTTGTAAAACCGAAGTGCTTTTAATTTGTTAAATGTACCTAAGGTTGGTAGAGAACTCTTCCATCAAGATTAACAAATTGAGTTTCTGATCCTTTAAAAGCATAATATTTTCTTGAATATCCGAATGTGGGAATTTCTTAGCAGGCAATTCATAGAAATCAGATGCGATTCCGGGAAACGGCATTATGCAACCGCTCAAGCTGCTGTTGACGGCAATCGTCATGTCATCGTCTACCCTTAACGCCATCCTTTCAGACAGTCACGTGCCTTTGCCAGACAAACTGTATGCGATCTTCTACGTGAGAACTACTTTTATCTTAAATTCAATTCAGCATCCGTAAGATAATGTTTGGTTTTACATTGCTTTTGGCCAAGTATATAAAAATCTACAACGTTCACGGCCCTATAAATTTATAGGAGTGGATCCCAACACTCTAACGCATTGTATAATACATTATAAAGCATAAAATATGTACTACCACTGAAGAGTATCTCGGTTTCCCTGCGTATCCAGTAATGTTTATTAATTTGCGTTTCTAACTAATTTATAAACAAAAATATGTTGCGAATTGTAGGATGACTCCATAGTAGGCACTGAAACAAATAAACTGTTTTTTGGTATTTCATGGAATAAAATGGGTTGAAGGTATCATTTTTCAATTCCAAAAATGACAAGGGAACAGTATAGTGGACGGTTAACTTTCAAATAATTGTTAAAACTGAAAGTTATTGACAGTTACGGATACTTTTCGAGTAACTTGCAATAATTAGTATATATATGTTTTTATACAAATAGCAGGTTCAAAAGGTTCAATTATCCCATAGAGTTGATTTCTCTTATTGCTTCTTCAATTTATTGTACAAAGGTGTCGGTATTATTGATTTCCAAGAAATTTGTTTTAAACCTCGTTCCGAAAGCTTTACAATTCCAAAAAATATATAGGTTTTAAGCTTGTAAATGTAGGTAGGTATTTGGTAAACAACTAATTAGAATTTCAAGTTAACTTAAACGGCAAAATAAGTAAATATTTGAAATAGCAATTAATACGGCTAGGAAAAAATAAAATGCTACTCTTCGCTACGCTCGCCATGCTCCAAACTCACTCACGCTACAATGGACCCTCTTATTACACTTGTATTATAATGATATACTATTATTAAACTAAATTCTCTATAAAACGTGAGGCTAAACACTAATACCGTTGACGTGTAGGTATATATTACTTATTAGTATTACTGATACACCTGCACAACCTGTCTTCTTAGCTACAGCACCACCACAATTTAGTGACGAATGTATCGATTGTGGTAATGTGGATGCGACTGTTTTCTAATTATCCACTTGTAATTCGTTCTCTTCTGTCTGTATTTGGAATTAAGTTGACTGCAGCTCACCCTACTCTAAACAATTTAAGCGTAATTTTGGTAAGCGAAATTTGGTTGAAATAATATTATGTGATAATAATTTAGAAAACTTAATAGCAGAAAACTAAAATTGATCTCAACCAGGGGCATTGCATAGTTATTGTTCATAGAATTTTAGATATAAAACGTAAAACATAAAACTCAATTACATTATCACAGCTTTGCTAAAGCTAACCTAACGTAACCGGTATACTACCAAAAAATTAAATTTTCATCCATTCAACCTCTATAATCTTAACCCGCCTTGATGTTAAAATCGAAACTTATGTTACACGTGGATGTAACTGTATACCTATCCTTATTAGCTCCTTTTACGTTTTTCTCGAAGACAAGATAAAAATATTTCTTCAACGTTACTGAAAACGTGCTTCTATCACAGTAGCTAAATTGTAACAACTTCCAAATTAAGACGTTGTAACCGAATATTGATTTTACACAAATTCATTGACAACGAAATTATTTTTAGATACATATTTAAATAATTTTTGTTTTAACCGGTACATGATGGAAGTAACGAATTTAATTTAAAAAATTTAATATTTTAGTTTTAAAACGATTCATTAATTTAATTTTACTAATTATTTAATTAATTTCATTAATGTGTCTTGTGTGAGCGTCCTTGTACTATTAATTGTGGACAGTATAATTAAATAAATATTCGTTATATGGTGCTAAGCAGATTCTAGTAAAATTGTTAAAGTAAGCTAACATATCAACAAGGACCAACAAAAATAATTTAGGCGTTACGGTAAATTACAATTCAACATTGTGATATATCTCTTGGTATTTTTTAGATATCCCTTCTCCTTCTACACCCCAAAAGCTCGTTACTACTACAATTATTCCTACTAACAAGCCCACCAATAAAGGTAAGAAAATTTAGTACAAAGTAAACCACTGCTAGAAATTGTATAAACTTTTCATAATTATTCAGATATCATAAAACAGCGTGGCCGTCAAAAAGAACCCACTTCCAACCTCAGTACAAATGAAATATTCTTTCCAGAAACGGCAAAAGAAAGAGGTAAATACTGATGGTGTGGACATTTTAAATTTATAACAGATTTTGTATTATTGAATAAATCTCAGCTTGCTTCGACTTTTATTGCCATATCGCACGTATTTTTGTTTTATTTCTTTCAATACGCATGCCAACAAGTACAAAAAACAAGGCTATTTGCCAATTTATTTTAATATTTCATGCAGATTTACGACTTCGGAGCAACCCTAGTGACCCTAGCAGCCAAGAGCTCGATGCTATAGACGACTTCGCATTTCCTTCGTCTTCAAGCCAACAAAAACTACTTTATAATCTCATCTCTTTAGCTGTGTTGTTAATATTGTGTAAATAGTGGTACATACTGTTTTAAAAATATTTTATTTTTAGAAATGTACTTAAATTATGCTACAGCAATAAATTGTAGCAATGAAGTGTCTAGATATACACTGAAATATGGTACAATAATTAATGTTTTATGTTATACAATTACATGAGTATATTTTCTAAATGTAATTAAAATATTATGATCATCATACCTAGTTCGTAAATATAATGAAGACATTTCCATTTCTAGTTTAGTAGATCTAGAATTATAACGCTTTGCCGTATTAAGTATTTTCACTTCCTGATTTTTGTACAAATTTATATAAATAGCTTGAATCTAAGACTGATTACTTATATTTTTGTTGTATAAATGTCAGCTATATATTATATATATTACGTTAAGTAGATATTTTGTGAATTGTAACATAGAAAAATTCAACGAAAATTATATTAGTTATTCCAAAATAAAATCCTAACGACAACGTTTTTCTTAGTTAAGGTTTTATTATTTAACCGCTAAAGTTTCTTTTCTCCTCACTTTTTTCATACATCCAACACAGGAATGAGCTTCTATAGATAAATTAATATTTTAGATATAAACACCAAAAAAGAAAATTTATTTTATGCAAACTTAATGAACAAATGTCGATCAATATCAAGAATTTGCAATATATATTTCTAAACGACATCGACATAAGAAATTTTATAAAAGATAAATAAATATAAATTTTATTGATTCCAAAAATTTGTAATGCCTTATCTTGTCTGCACAAATATAATCACTCTTTAGCTATCAACAAGATAATCGATTTACCTGAAACACTGTTTATTAATAGTCTGTTGTAAACCCCAAATCGGGACCAAATGAGACAATCAAACCGATTCCTCATTTGGCAGCTGACGTCACTAAGTGCCATTTGAGCAGTGACACAGTGAGATAAGCTAATGCCGCCGGATGCACAGTAAGTCGTTTCCCCTAGAGTTCTGCAATACAAGTACAGCAAGATGTTCGGCGGGGATTGTGAGGAAGATGGATTTGTGGGTATGTCAACTAGATTAGTGTAGATTATTTACTACATATAACTTTGAACTCGTATCTATCCTTAATAAATTAGAATGACATTGCACTAAAAAATACATTTCCACTTAATACAGTATCAGCAAAAACGCATCATATTTTATATTTTATTATTGTGGAGGGTTGAGGACTATAATTAATAATCTATCACGGACTTTAGACGGAAACTCCCAGTAGCGGAAGTGACTATTGATGACTGTATTGGACTTCCTGCGGCGAAGTGCTACCTACTATTGCTATATTCGTGATATGTAGACTGCTCGCTAAACAAAACGAGACCAAATAAAGCGTTATAAATTATAAAATCCCATAAATTATTGAATCTCCCAATGAACACAAAACTTGTATAGTATGTTTTTGTTCCCTATCGCTCATAGAATTCAACTGTTAAAGGGTTGAACCACATTATTTATAGAATAAAGTTATGAAAATTACAATTCGCTACATCTTTTTGATATCTATTTTATTATGTTATTTGTTTTAATTTATTGTAACTGCGCAGTTGCATTTATGAAGTACAGTTTGATTGCTAAATAATGAAACCCAATTCGCGGAACGGGCAATAATTCCCTTTCAACCTTAACTAAAAGAAAATATATTCTATACAGTATTATAGTAGGTATTTGATATAAAGAAAAAAAAGTGGCCAGCCATTGAAAAATTATCAATACCTCGTAGATGGCGCCACAGTGAAATTCTGGCATTCCTCAAAAAAGCAAAAATATAGCAAATACCAAGCTGCCAAGTATAGAAAATTTATAAAAAATCGTGTGGCCAGTTTCTTTGTATCTAATAATATTTCAAAAATTTCAAAATGTTTGGAAGAGCGCCGTTTAGACCGTTTTTGAATTTACTACATAAATTTTTCTTCGTGGTATACTAACGTCAAAGGGCTTTCTAACAAGTTTTTGCGGAACCTGATCAGATAACTGTGGTTTTTAAGTTATGGGGCGTTAAAGTCGAAATATTGAAAAATTAATAGAGGCCGCCATTTTGAAGTTAGAGAGTCCGGTAAAAAAACGATTTCCCTTGAATTATGGTCTTCTTTCATACCCTACCCAGATTTTCAAAATTCTGCTTCTGAAAAAATATGCTACCAATGCTTCCGGTTTCAGATTTTTTTGAAAAGCTTAATTTGTCGATGAATTTTCGAAATACCCCTTCATTTCAAATTTCATCAGAATCGGTTCACTAGTTTTTCCGTTAGAGGCATCACATGCATACATACATACGAGTACATACATACATACATACATACACACCTACCCACCTATAGACAGACATTTTTAAACCACTTTTTTGGGTTCCTAGAGGCCCAAAACACCTATTTCAGCGAAAATCTCAATTTCGAAAATCTCAATTTCGAAAATTTTCATGATATCAATACTTCCTATATACCAGTGGTGGTATGGGAAAGTAACAATGAAAACAAATTAATTGAAGATTTCTGAAATAAATGTTTTACAATGAATTATTAAAGTCCTACTTACGTATTACTAATTCATATTTCTTTATGTTATCAAACTACACGAGCACCGAACTACCGAACGCGAATGGTACAAGAGCAGTAGTTACACGAACTTTTGAACGAACGTAACGCAAACGCGAACGCTTCTTCGGGTAATGTAAAATACCCATTAAACATTCACCAAATGTTTCTCTTTCAAAGTACATACCGTGTGTCCCTGGGAAGACGGAACATAGGGATCTTGCAATGGTAATTTTTTAAAATGATCCACGAGTGCTTTGAATTTCTATTTGGTGGAAGCGTCGACGTCGTTATGTCAGCTGTTTAACGCGCTTGCTAATACAGATGTAATACGTGCGTGCGTTATACAAACAAACACGAATTGACAGCCGCGCTCTTGAAAATCAGTTAGAAATAAAATTATTAATTATTTGCTCAAATTGGTTCATATAAATGTAGATAGTGTTTTATAGTTATTATAAATGAGACTGAGTATCATTATAAAGGTAATAAATACAAAATAATTTGTTTACAGTTGACGTTATGGTTCTAAGATTTTTTTGATGATGGATTAGGTGAACAATTAAGGCTTTTCGCAAGTTACACATTATTAGAAACTGAAAATGAAATTACGAAAATTATACTAGTAGGTTGCTACATAAAATAATGCTGTGGACCTGTGTTAGAAAACTTTCCTTTGTGGTATGCAAGAATCCGGCTCCTTAAAAATCAAATACTTTTAATGCAACAATTATTTGATCACATTAAATTGCCGTAGAAATAAAGATTTCATATTCGTACACTCTAGTCCGTACGCTAGGTCGGTTTTGCTAGCAAATCGATGTCGACACAGTTTCTCTTCAGAAACTGTTAGGGGACATCCTAGAGAGTACCCCGATGTAAGGTGGACATCCGGAAAATTGAGCAATCAGCCGCCATATTGGAAAATGTGAAAATGTGAAAAAAGTGTTTATCTCACGAACGAGTGGTCCGATTGTCACAAACTTTTTTTTGTTTTGTAGCTTATTTAATTGTTATTAATTTATATGCTGAGCGCAAATTAAATTCTGGACGTAAATAATTGAAAAAGGGCTTTAACTGAACCCCTGAAACGTACACAATTTTAAAACGCTTCCACTTTATTGAAACACACGGATTTCCTAAAAGTTATATGTATCATTGTAACCGGCATCATTAGTAGATCAAAATGTTTTTTTAAAGTGCTTGAATAATGTACTAGATGCCGAGATATTAATTATTTTATAATATTACGGCATGTGCGATGGCCAGAGTATGGGCAGTCGGGGCTGCTTGCGGGGGTAAGGGACGAAGGTCCCCACCAGGTTACGCGCATAGTACAAGAGCTGCACTTGCAATCTATCTCTAAATAGGTGCAATTTGTTGTATTTGGTTTCTAATACTTACATTATTTGTTAATTTTCCAATAACAATGAGTGCACCTATTACTTTGACAAATAACTGTGAATTTTTTGATGATCATAAATGTATATGTAGTCAAAAATATACAATGAGCGACTTTCAAGTACCGAACATGGCAAAAGAAGAATGAGAGAGATATTGCTGCAATAAAAGGAAAAAATAATGTAATCAATAAACATTTGAAACTATTAGACGCCAATAATTCCCCTTTTGTATATCGCTCGAGAAATCTATGCTGTAAAACGTTTACTTACTGAAAAAATATACTTACCTACATAAAATAATGAACACAAAAATCAACAATCGAACAATCCGAGTACCAGTACATTGTGTCTATTTACTATTAGAAGTTAAACACTATAAAACCAAATTGTATAATAGGTAATAACATAAAAATGAAGGGAAATGCCAGATTTGCGAAAAACTCGCTTACTTTTTAGAAGAGGCTACAAGTTACTTTGAAGATTCTGTTTTTTTGCGTACACCTTTATTAAAGTCTGTAGAAGATGTATTTGGACAAGACCTTTATGGTCATAAAGATTGTTTTGCGCAAATATATAATCAAATATGAACACGCAGTTGCAATTGATGACGAAATCAAAATGAAATTTGGTGTAAGATTGACTTTACCTGCCAAGTGATTAAATGTTTCTCGGCAGGTAGTGCTTTATTTATATCTTCTCGAATATTTTCACCTCAATAATGGGAAACTATGGTTAGTAATCAAATCTATCACATCTTGGCAAACAGATTCAATTTTGATTTTGTTATCAATTGCAACTACGTGTTCATATTTGATTATATATTTGCATAAACAATCTTTACGAACATAAATGTCTTGTCCAAATACATCTTCTACAGACTTTAATAAAGGTGTACGCGAAAAAACATAATCTTCAAAGTAACGTGTAGCCTCTAAAAAGTAAGTGGCACTCTTTTTTTCGCAAATCTGGTACTGTACGGCATTTCCCTTCATTTGTTGTTATTACATATTATACAATTTGGTTTTATAGTGTTTAACTTCTAATAGTAAATAGACACATGTACTGGTACTCGGATTGTTCGATTGTTGATTTTTGTGTTCAGTATTTTATGTATAGGTATATTTTTTCAGTAAGTAAACGTTTTACAGCATAGATTTCTCGAGCGATATACAAAAGGGGAATTATTGGCGTCTAATAGTTTCAAATGTTTATTGATTACATTATTTTTTCCTTTTATTGCAGCAATATCTCTCATTCTTCTTTTGCCATGTTCGGTACTTGAAAGTCGCTCATTGTATATTTTTGACTAAATATTTATGATCATCAAAAAATTCACAGTTATTTGTCAAAGTAATAGGTGCACTCATTGTTATTGGAAAATTAACAAATAATGTAAGTATTAGAAACCAAATACAACAAATTGCACCTATTTAGAGATAGATTGCAAGTGCAGCTCTTGTACTATGCGCGTAACCTGGTGGGGACCTTCGTCCCTTACCCCCGCAAGCAGCCGCGACTGCACATACTCTGGCCATCGCACATGCCGTAATATTATAAAATAATTAATATCTCGGCATCTAGTACATTATTCAAGCACTTTAAAAAAACATTTTGATCTACTAATGATGCCGGTTACAATGATACATATAACTTTTAGGAAATCCGTGTGTTTCAATAAAGTGGAAGCGTTTTAAAATTGTGTACGTTTCAGGGGTTCAGTTAGAGCCCTTTTTCAATTATTTACCTCCAGAATTTAATTTGCGCTCAGCATATAAATTAATAACAATTAAATAAGCTACAAAACAAAAAAAAGTTTGTGAAAATCGGACCACTCGTTCGTGAGATAAACACTTTTTTCACATTTTCACATTTTCCAATATGGCGGCTGATTGCTCAATTTTCCGGATGTCCACCTTACATCGGGGTACTCTCTAGGATGTCCCCTAACAGTTTCTGAAGAGAAACTGTGTCGACATCGATTTGATAGCAAAACCGACCTAGCGTAAGGACTACTCTAACTGATATTAATATTCGCTTTTTCTTTGATTTCATCTTAATACAGTCTTATGCAAATTAGCATTGTAGCATGTTTCATCATAAAGCTGATTGTCGTATCAAATTCTTCGGTTCATACATCAAGATCATCCTATTAAGTAAATTTTCACATTTCACATGTAATTTAACTGGCATTACTGGTTGTCAGCTCTAAACTGTACTTCAGTTTAGGTAGGACCCCATTTAAAAAAAAATTAACATGAACATAACCTTTAATTATTGTCTTTGACATTTATTAAAACACAAACAAAAATGTAGATCTGGAGACGATCATACATGATCGGCATGGAATCGTTAACGATCGGTGACATTCGCGTAATTGTTTCAAGACGAATGCTTCAAAGCACTCGTGGATCATTTAAAAAAAATAGCATTATACGATCCCTATGTTCCGTCTTCCCAGGGACACACGGTATAATTTTCAAATATTATCAAAATCCCTCAATTAAAAACGACTCACATCACAATGTCTTCCTTCCAGCGTTGGTAGTCGGACCTACCTTTTTAATAATACTTGCCCTCTTGCGAATTCACAAAATCCATCAATTTCCCGAACCAAACACTATCCATAAACCAAAACAATGTCAATCACTCACACTACAGCTCGACCAAGCCTACAAAGTTGACAGGGGGCGTATCCGGCGCTGTTATAGTTTTTCAAAGTACAGTCAAAATAAAAACATTTAGGCGGCAAATTTAAATAATCGTAAATACTTTTCATTCGAAAGAATTCCATGACCTTCCGAATGATATTTCTGGGTGCAGAATCTTCCTCAATTTAGAATTTATACTTTACAGATTTTAAACGTCAAAACAATCTGACAAACACTGAAATTATTAAAATTTCAAAGGTCAATTGAATATTTTCAGTGAATGTACTTTTGAGTATAATTGTTTGCTATTGGTTGACGTATTGTCGCGCCTTGTCTTTCAAAATTTAATTGACATATTTTCCGGGGCATTTGTAATCTTGGTGGAGCTTTACACTATAGTTCAGTATAGTTCACTACACCACACTTCAGAGTACAGTACAGTTCACTACACAGCACTGCACTTCCTGATATAATCCTCCCTTATGGTGTTGTCCAATAGCTATCGACAATTAGGCGCTTCAGCAGGATAGATACAGCCCTTGGATACGCTTGAAGAATATCTGAAATAGAGGCGGATATTAAAATCTTAAATTAACTAACTATCCTATTTCACCCTTCGTTGTCCATTAGACTAGATCACAGTATTTTTCAGAAATTTTAAATTACCACAGCAAAATTTTGGTTGAAAAATTTAAAAAGCAATTTTTGAAAATGTAAAGTTGAAAATTTACTTCGGTCTGACCAAAGCTACTTAGTATCGACTGCATAGAGAGCAATCACGACTGCGGAATAAAATTGAGACCTAATAATTTATTAAACTTATTATATTCCAAAATAATTCTAAAATGTACTCTACAGAGCGTGTAAACTTAACCCTTATGGACACGCGCAGTGGGTAAAAAATACCCACACCTAGGGTTAATTGTTCTAATCGACTTGCTTTTAAAGTTACGTGCTGCCGCTCCTCAGTACCTTCCAAATGGAGTATTCTGAAGACATACCTAGAAGCATGCTATTTTTAGAACAGTCAGTACTTGCCGGCTGTAGGATAAGCTACTTCAGGGTGAATTTTACCCATCGCGCGCTTCCTTACGTTTTATAAGCTGTCAGTTAGTACTTGTGACTAACACGTGAAAGCGGTGTGTCAAAATTGATTAAATGACAACAATTTGAACATCGAGGAACCAGGCGAAAATTTAGAAGACGAGTAACAAACATTATATATCTTCTTTTTGTTTTTGTGTTCCTCTCTAAAAATATGTTTTTTATTTTTATAATAGTTTGTTTGTAATGGAATAAAATAAATAAATATTCTTATTTGTGCACTAATACCTTCTAAAACAAATTTTTGCAAGAAATTATACATAATAATAATTACAGTTTGTAATATAAGATATCCAAACTGATCTAACAGGTAGTGGGTAAAATATACCCTGCGCGCGTCTTCATGTCCTAAATATCCACGCGCGTCCACAAGGGTTAAGTGCAGTAGAAGCCGTGGAAAGAATTAAGAATTTAGGATAGGTACGGAGAACAAACAATTTTTTTAAAATCCAAATTTGGCGAATTTTATTATTATATATTATATTATTTTATAATGCATAAGTATAGAAAATTTAAACAAAATCGTGTGGCCAGTTTTTTTGTAATAATTTTTCAAAAATTTCAAATTTTTGGAAGAGCGCCATTGCGACCGTTTTTGGATTTACTAAATAAATGTTTTTCATGGTATAGTACCCTAAGTCGAAATTTTGAAAAATTCATAGCACTCGCTATTTTGAAGTTAGAGTCCGCCAAAAAACTGTTTCCCTTGAATTATGGTCTTCTTTCATATCCCTTACTCAGATTTTCAAAATTTCGCTTCTGAAAAAAATGCTACCAAAAAGCGTGTCTAGCTTCCGCTTCCGTTTTCGGATTTTCTTGAAAAGCTTATTTTGTCGATGATTTTTCGATAAACCCCTTCATTTAAAATTTCATCAAAATCGGTTCACCAGTTTTTGCGTTACAGGCGTCACATAAATATCGGAAACATAAAGAAGTCTTATCCAAGACACCTTATATTGCAAGTTAAATGTACCGCCCACTTTATCATTGGAATATAGGCAACTCATTATACACTGCCAGCACTCTTGCGCCTACTTACTGATTTTAATTATAGTTTGTCACCTGTTAATTTTTGTTGTTTATATTTAATACAGAACCGTACAGAACAAGAATAAAATCTACCGATGTATTAAACACATCATTTACACAGACCAAGAAAAAATAGAAATGTGTACAAATTCATGTCTTACTGTTTTACGTCAATTTTATTTTCGCGTTGTGTCAAATTTTCTAGATGTTCTTGAAATTGTAGACACATTAGGGACGTTCAGATATTTTACACTAAAATAATCCCTAACATTACCTATTGATAATCCGATAATCCGGAGTGATATAGTATACACATTTCTATTTTTTTTTTCGTCTGTACAGATCATGTTTCCAACAAAGCGTTAGTTTTAGATCTTGTTCTTTATTAAAAACTAGAAAAAACACTGTGTAATTTGAGAACCAATAATCAAAATCAGTAAGCAGGAGCAAAAACACCAGCAGTGTTTAATGGATTGCCTATATTCCAATGATAAAGTGGCCGGTCCATTTAACTTGTAATATGGCTATATTGCACAATAAATGAACTTCACTCTATATTATATTGTATATATGTTGTACAAAGTTCTTTTAATTTTAAAATATAGTAAGTATTAGTTATACGTCTTCTTTATGTAACTACCTGAAAATAATACAGAAAGCTTTGAAGAAAATACCCACATCAGAGAGTGCATCTTTGTGCATCTGGTCTTAAGCGATCGTGTATTCATTTATTTGTATAAATGTATTTCTTTTCCATGTCTATTTCCAAGCGCATCACAAAATATTCGATTTTTCTGTATCATATTATACAAAAGCTCTCTAAATGAGTAGATAGCATCCTTCTTAGAAGTAAGTAAAAATATACATGCAACGTATATATTAAATATTCACACAATCTAATCAGAAAAGGGCATATTATAGAGGACAAAAAAACGCGATTCATAGTGACAGCTGCCGACATAAATGTCACGTCTAAAATAAGCTTTCATGCAAAATGATGAATATTAACAACGTTTTACGTGAAAAATATAAATTTAATTTTCCTGCTCCAGATTCGTATTTCCAAATTGGTTAATGAGCTTTCATGTTTTTATAATATGAAACACACGTATTAATCAGACATAAGTAATCTTGCCAACAATATATCTAGGTAAAATAATATTTTAGTGTAGATTTTTCGTGGACGGTAAGTAAGATGTGTAGACGGGAATTGAAGTGTAGGATTTACTTACACGATGTAAACACACATTACTGAACACATGGGGTATTACAATACCCCTTTATAAAAAATTGTGTTGAGAAGACGGATTTAGAGATCTATGGTGATTTTTAATATAGAAATAAGTAATACAACGCTATACACTAATTACGACTTGTATTGCACACACCCATACAATGATCCGAGCAACCGACTTAAGGCATGTAACACACGTTGTTATTGATTTCGTATCTCGTAGTCTTGGACAAAAGTAACGCCTGCAGGTTTTAGTAATCGTTTTTGGAGATTCTCGTATATCTGATTGTTCAGGAGTTAATATGTTTTGTATATCCTTTCGAAGTTCTTGTCGCAAATATTTTAGTGTGACATTTTCTCAAATTTTTGAAGTGTAACTTCTTATGCGGCGTAGGAGAGTAAAAGCTTGGAAGTGAAACGGATATTACGTGTTCGCGTAACGGAAACACGTGACGCGCGGGCGTTTTAAATTCATACATTAAGCGTGCGTGTTGCGCAGACTCGAAGATAAAGCAGGTAGAATGGTGATTGCCGAAGAATGACGCACGCAATGTGTGTTTATATTCAATACATTTTGTGTTTGTCAAGTGTTTGTTATACATTTAAAGACAAGGTGCGTCAAAATTAATGCAACCAAATGGATAATAATGCATATACAGGGTGCGTCAAAATAAATGCAACAAACACACAAGAAGTTACACTTCAGTCGTGTGTCCCATGACGCACATCAATTTTTTTCAAATGTTATATTTGTATAAAAATATATCAAATTAATGTAGATGGATACGGGGGTACTGAAGTACTCCAACCTACCTGTAGCTCAGCTATGTGAAACGATAATTATGGAACACTTGCTGCAATATGTACACCATATCCTCAAATAAGAATACCTAAACGCACAATTTAGCCAACCGTAAACTATCAAAAATATGGCCAAGTTCCCCAATCTCGGATTGTTTTGTAGTACATTTTATGCAACGAAAAGTACTACTGCTCGCTCTTTGACAAGGAAACATTGAATTTCCAGACGCGATAGCCCCGAACATGTGGTGCGAACAGGCATTGAACAATAGTCAAAATGGAGAGCGCATACAAAAAAAAATTGTGAATGTAGGTAGTAAATGATTCACTTGCGATTCTCAACTCGGTGTATTTTGTTTTGTGTTTAAATTAATAGTAAAGTTAGTAGATTTGTGAAATTAATAACATTAATAATGAGTAGTACAACGCCTTCGCGCATATACTCGGTGATCCTTGATGTATTAAATTAATTCCAACACATTTTGCAAAATGTAATATATATTAAAAGAATGATCTCTTGCACGTGTCTAAATTATTTATTTTGAGTTTATTACCAAATATAAAAGTCCCCAGCGTTACTGATAAGTAGTAGCTTTGAGAAAAAGAACGCGATTTTCAAATTCAGACGCTCAAAGCTAAAATTGCAAACCAATAGGACATTCGGAGTCAGCATTTCTTTCTCTACTTCTCAAATAATTAGCGGAGATAATAAAGATATTTGCATTGAAATCCGTATGGTGTGCAAACCAATTCTACACCTTGTAGTACCTGCATGCATTTTTAGTGATGCTTAATGAAAATAAAAGGCTTTCCCTGTTTTTTTGTCGCTGTTATAAATAAAAGTATACTTTTATCGTAATTACTATTATATCTACCGAAAACTTAAGAAATATCCTAAACTTTTATATTTGATACGCCAAAACCTATAGACATGAAGAAAATTGGATGATGCATGGGATTCTTCTTTATTGGTGAGAAAACTCGATCCATCTTGTAATAATGTTGAAAATAATTTGAAACTTTACAACGTAAGTTTTAAACAAATTATGCAGGTATGTTTATAGAATAGATTGATGCAAATACATCCGAATGCTTGGTTGAAGCGAATTTAAACCTTTGTTTAAACAGTTTTGTTAACATCAATACCCGTGATAGGATTGTTATTTGATTTTCCTCTATATATAAGACGACAGGAAGTTAGCAATGTGTACGTTATTAGTGACCCTCAAAAAGGGAAAATCCAGATCGAGCAACAAGAGCCCTCTATAGTCGACGCGATGTCCTACCGGACAGGAAGGCAAACGGTGAATACGTAATGTTCCTGAATAATTCAGGCACTAAAATTTTCTCCGTAATTAGCAGATTTGTAAGCTGGGAACTTAACATTACCGCACACTCTGAAAACGTGATTACTTACTAGGAAACTTTAACCTTCTACTTAAATTTAAACTGACTGCCCATTTTCGTACAATTATTATTATACATCTTAATTATGTAGTATACTAGAAGGTAGTATGGAAATTTAGGGTGTACCTTGCATACATTCAAACAACGCCGAAGCATAGCTTAGGAGAAACGCTTACAAATAATGCAGCAAGTACGTCCATAAATAAAATAACTCTAAACTTTAAGGTAATAAATATAATGAGATTTTGGCGGCATATTTTTATGAAGCCTCTAAGATTGTCTTCAGAAAAGTGGAAGTTATGACATCGTTATCCACCTCATTTCGTTCTCAACCTAACCGTACAGATGAACTTCCAATCCCATTTTTTTCCAAGCAAATCAAAGCAAGGCACGCGAGAAACACATATTGCGACCATTGCACGCAACGCTAGCGTGAGTGACAACGCGCTCCGTCCGAAAATCGGGCTTCTCGAATTATTGCAACGAGGCGGACAAACTCTTCGTCTGTCGGGTTTACCCTGTCGTTTCTCAGAATTGAAAGTATCGTGACAGCTTGGCGATTATTCATTCAACCACGAACTATATTTATACTACCAAACATACTATTTTTAAATACACGTCGAAATCGGATTGTTATTCCCGGTCGCGTGACGGACATGTTATTGATTTTCTTTGTTACGTGTCAATTCGGGTAGGGTACTGCCACACATCATTACACAGATGATATCATAGATAAGGGAGCGGGCGTCCCGCAAGACACTCGCATTAAGAAGCCCGATATTGCCGTAGGGAGATGCAACCGCTGATAAATTATCCGCGTTCCAGACAACCATGTCAATTTATTTATTTGTTCCCATAGGCACTCGACTCGAATAGACTATCAACGCAGTTACACAAATAATTCAAAAATTATTCCCCGATTTGGCTCGTTTATTCAGCAATGCGTGAGGAGCAAAATACTGGAAATGCTCTTCTCTAGAGACCTGTTACGAGCTCCCAGAGGCGGCCTATTAACCTTTTACAACACCCGTCAGCTACGATATTTTACAAGAACACAGTTCTCAGATAATGAAGGTGTTTACATGCGGACCGCCAGCTTCCGCCGAGCGCTTGATAATTAGGCAGCCGCTGAATGCACGGCGCAAGCTCTTCATTACCACAACTGCTATTAGGAAACCAACAAGTACGACCATAATATCGGGTGCTGCCATTTTGCAACTTCTACATCAATGCAACGTGATTTTATGCAAGATTCTGTTGTTCGAAATTCCCCCTTTGCTTGTTAAATTCTTCATATTCCCATTATTCGCTTGTAGCTACAACTAACAGTACAACTTTCCAGAAGATGTATTATCATGTTAGGAGAGTAAACACCGATAGACAACTAAATAGGCCGTTGTTAATTGAAAAAAGTTTGTACATGGCTCAACTCGACATCGCTTGATCAAAAACTTCTTTGTATTAGAAATATTCCCGGAGATGTGATTAATAGTAATTAATGCCTGATACCACTTTCAAACATAAACTTAGTTACGCTTTTACATATTTTGTTAGATAACTACGACCCTGGTATTTATGCTGTTCACATCTTCCCCGTAAGGGAAATTTGAGCACGCTTAAATAAGCTTAGTGAGGGGGATTCATAAAGAATTATCCAGCCTATTTGATAATTCGACACCAACTGGGATTACAACACATGAACTAATAATGAGAGGGATTAAGGTTTCTCAAAAAATCTAGGCACAGTACCTACCACCGTTTCGACTTTTTTCTTGTGGTGTCATTTTACCAGCAATGTTAACTCACCCCACTATTCCCATTGTATTAATAGTGGTAAACTACAACCCAATTTCAGTATCCCATGAAGTAAATGAGGTAAATTTCTAAGCCCGTGACCCTGTACTATCCAAAGCTAGTCACACACGCTATTAAGTGTTACTCGTTCTCCTGGGAACCGGTACACTCTCTCTACCCTTATGAAATCACTTAACAATGACTACTACTTACAGTCAAATTGAACCTTTACCGGAGCAGGCTCGCACGAAATTTGAAGAATATAAGCAGTGTGAACGTGTTTTTCACACATTTGGTGTTTGAAATACAAACATACACGCATTTTTCCAAAAAAATAAGTTTACTTTATAAATCAAATCCATTATTTTAATACAACCTTTTAATTAAATTAAAGATTTCTCCAGAAAAGTTTAACCTAGAGTGCTTGCCACTTAACATCAACTGTTCGCTCTTGCAATTTGCATTGATTAAATAAATGTTTCCGGGAGCACAGAAAGCATTTAATTTAATATTTAAATATCTTTCATAATATACACAATACACATCGTTCAGCAGCATCTTGTATCATACTATTTTCAGGCGGTAGTATGCAATTATAGTTATTTAAGTAATAAGAAATGTAAGTACCTGGGATGTTAATGGTCGATACATTCCATGTTACTTATTAAATTTTTCACACTTCCGATTATAAGTAACTTAAAAGAATAAGAAAATAAAATGTTTTGTAATAGTATATTAGAAGACAGGTTTCACAAGACAAGGTTTTTATTGCACGATTTCGATAAAAGGTCTTATGAAACGAGCATTTTATGCAATTTTTTCTAATTTAAAATAACACAAAATAAATGCAAGTACATACTACCTAGTTTAATTCCTTCAGGTTTAGGCCCGGTTTATTCACCTATCAGTAAAGTCCCCAGTAACTACTTGACAAGTAACTCTATAGGTTGCCCGGGTAACAGGACTATATTAGTCCTGTTACCCGGGTAACCTATAGAGTTAATTGTCAAGTAGTTACTGGGGACTTTACTGGTAGGTGAATAAACCGGGCCTAAAAATAATTAAATGTTTATACCGTTATACTCATCGCGTTAGTTACTGTCCTAGGAAAATAATAACTGGCATTAATAGTCCTGGGAAAGTAATGTCCCTAATAATGGCAACTGAATGTAGCTGACCATTATGTTCCGTTGTCAAGAACTAACTAACTACTAGTTACTATTATTACTACTACACGAATGATACTCTCTGTAGCCATGGATGTAAAGCTTGCTTACAATTTACATTGCTAGTTGCTTGCAAAATAAATTACAAAATAGGTAATAGTACATTAATAGGCCAAGGCAGAGAATACATTTTTCTCAACGAGCATTAATATTTTCTGAGCTGCAAAGCAGGGAGGGAAATAAGTTGCGAGGTTGAGAGAAATCTTCTTTGGCGTGTATATACTATTTTTTTCACTACTAGAAATGCTATTCGTTTAGATCTTAGTAATTTACTATTTCCACATGGTTTTTAAATATTTAGCTTCCTGAAACTGCAGTTGTCAAACTAAAAAACAAAACCAATAACATCTGGTTGGTAGAACGTTTATTTTATTATTTACCTAGGTAATTTTTCATCATCATTATTTCCCTAGGTTGAGAAATATAACTTCTCATTAGAGAAAAGAAGTAAATAATGGCGACTTCTCAGGTTAGTAGTTAAAAAATATTTTATTCCAAGTATGATCATAAGGCTTAGGCAGTAGCTCATTATCACGCATAAGTAGGTATTACCTCTACAATATGTCTGGTAGTCTCATGTTCCATGTCACATTTGCAAAATGGACTAGGTACGCTTATTCAGCGATTGAGGGAGTCAACAAAAATTCCGATTTCAAAGTACAAAGGGGTAGATACGCAACCCACAAATTCATCGTGATAATGATAACACGTAGACACGAAAGAATGTTAATTCTTAAAATATACGAATACGAACCATTGTTCTGCTATTACATCACGATGGATTTTTTTTTAAATATTTAAGCAAAAGCTTTACGAAAATACGGCTGGAAAAATTTCGATATAAAGTAATGGTTTTTATAGCAGCCAATTAATTATCTAGTGGTACATATTAAAAATATAGAAATAAATAAAATACACGTAGGTGACACAGATGATATATTTAGTTAGTTAACGTTTCGCATAATTTTAATGCTTCTTCAGAACATTTTTTTTTTTTTTTTAATTTTAATTTTTATATAAATTAGTTTAATTTATGTAGTTTATTAACAATTTTAGAATCTGTAAAGTATAAAGGAAAAGAAATAATTTAGGGAACTGAACTATAGTTATATTCAATGGAAAATTTTAAAATGTAAAATGACCATGAAGTTTAAACTTTAAAATTTAAGTAAATAAAAACTTTTAATAAACTTACCGATGAAAAAAGAGGTGAAAAGCACTAATAAATAAACGACTAGAATAAAAAATGTTAAAAAATAGATTATTATCACAGAATTAAAATAATAGTAGTTTTGTAGTTGCAGGTTTAGTACGGAATGAACCAGGAAATGTGTTAAGATTTTTAGTGTGGTGGGAGGCGTTTGTATAAAGCGCAACAATTTTACTTATGCATATTTTAAAATTGCATTGAAATACTGAAAATACCAAAAACGGTAAAGGGTGCAATGAGCCATTTACAAATTGTGTCATAAATAGGAGGTCCAACAAGGTTAATCAACATTAATTCCGCAACATGCGCCGCTGCATTACGCAGCGCATGCAACTAGCTTCTGCTTGTACACATGTACAGCTTGTCAAACGAGAACTTTCGGTTGACTAGAGGGTGCGCAGTGGCAATTTTTGTTATCAGCAGCGGAGCGCATTTGACTACTAAACGTCGAGCAGAGCATTTCGAGTACACTCCGACAAAAAGTACACGTATTATTAAATAATTGATGGTCCGTATCGTAAATAGGTAAATAACTTGGTTTACTGAGTGTACTTCTACGAAGTGGAGAACCGAGAGTAAGTGCATCTCATGTGCTCCTATTCCTGTCTTGCTTCTTACTCTGCGCACCTCAACCGAAAGTTCTCGTTTGACAAGCTGTAGGTACTCGTCAACCACCAGAGCAGCAGGAACGGGCAAAATTACACAAAATGCAATAAAATACTTGCGTCGTAAATCAGTTACCGAATATTTCCTCCAAATGGTTGATTGCACTTTTAAAAAAGGTACCTAATTAATAAAAATTATTTAGTCAGTGAGTACCGGTGCGTACCGCATATTTTTAACACTGCAAATAACTTCCGGTACCTTCTTAACGTTTTTTAAAACTACCGGAGTACCGGTGAGTACCGGCTCGACTAAACCCCTGACTAGAAGATTTATTTTAATGGCCGTACCTATATATTGCGAATATGTTTTTAAACAATCGTTTTTTTTTCTTTAGCATAAATCTAAAAAGGTTGTTGATGCACCTAAAAGAGAGCTTCTCTACAATTGCTATGATAGCTATTTGGTACGAAATATTCTGCTACTAAAATCACCTCTATTTAACTTGAACTAGGAAACACTTTCATCGCATTCATCATGACTTTGTTGCCAGTGGGTTAATATAATTCCGAAACTGGGATTCAAATCCCAAGATGTGTTGTAATTTCAATGTTAGTAAGTACCTATATACTAACATTGAAATCACATAAACTTTGGCTAAAACGTAAAATCAAAATGATGCTCAACTTAAAAGTAAGTAAAATGAAAACCTTGCTCACATGATAATATAAATAAAACGTTTCTGATTTCTGGAAGTAGTAGGTAGTTCTTATACACTGGTATAGAAGATGTGCAGATATTATATGCTATAGAGTAGTGTTTCAAATAATTTAATTAGGCCTATTCAAGTAAAGACAAATTGTTACATAAGTTCCTGAGTTCAAGTCAATTCACTTTAACAAACTGCTTTAGGTTTAGTACCAATCTGAAGTGGCTCATTACTTGACGAAGTAGAGTGGTATTTGATAGCAAAACCTGTGATGCTCTCGCATACCTCACCGGTAAGGTTCACCGTAAAGGAACAAACGACAAATTGAATGCTAATAAATAGTACACGAAAGTTCGTTCCTATTTATTTACCTTAACAATAAATGATAAAGCAACGTGTTTACCCTTCGTGATAAGAAAAACAACTAATATTATTTGTGTATACCAACAGACCCAACATAACATTAACTTAGTTTTGGTAATCTGTTCATCTGAATACCACAATTCAAAATTTTTCTAAGCCAAATATCAATTATAAAGTTTTACAGTCTACTGTATGCATGAATTTGTAATTTTGCTTGTCTTTTATAAGTCCAATAAATAAATCAGTTCAAATTGCAGTAAAATACGTTCCAGGTGATTCTGTGCTTTCTACTATGAATAAAAATTTGTATATGTAAATCTAAAATCTCTATCTCTGTCTCTCTTATTTTCTTTAACAGCGTTCCTTGCCTCGCCTTTACTGAAACGTTTTGTGTATGGATTCACCGCCAATAAATCTACACGACAGGAAATGCTAAATATAAACACAAGTTTAGTAAATAAAACTTCTAGTAAATTGACTAATATTTTCTATTATGTTTCACTAAACTTCAGGAAGACACCACCAGACTTTTTTGATAATAGGTAGCGTATAACCTGGTATAACATTTATTACTGAAGATATTACAATACATGAAATTAATAATGCGTATTATGTATACTTTCTCACGTACACGGTACGAAGAAGATGTCCATAAATTAAAAAGAGATTATTATCTACTTATTACCCTACCCCATAATATTATCAGTGAAAGAACAAATAACTATCATTTAATATCAGTGATTTCTTATATAAAAAGCTGTCTGCGTCTATATCTTAACAGTGATTTTTTGTATTGGGTTGGTGTTTAAATGCACTGCACATACTTCTATCAAAAAAAGAATGGATAGTAAGACAACAAAATGGTGAACGGAGGTTTTAACGGGAACGATAGCAGAGCAAGATAACATATAAAATGTTCTTGCACATCAAAGTTGCTTTATGGATCATAAAACGTGGTACTAAAGTTTGAAACTATCGATTTCATTGAGATGGCTATGCATCGACCATCTTCGAATCCTCAAGGGATTTGCAAAATTGATATTGATAACACGTCGGTGAGAACTTCGCACTTGTTTTAAATATTTCCCTTTTGCGAACACATACATTATAATACAGGCATTTCAAAGTAAATGTGACAGTTATACATAATAAATACATAGAAGAAAACTAGCGAACAAACAGAAAATTATCTATTTCTTTTTTCGTCTTTCTTGCGATTTGTTGTTATTATTGTTCTTTTTGTTCAGTAATTTTAGGTCTTTTTGTGTTAGTTTGAATTCATGTTGGTTTTCACGATACGCTGTCGGATTTTCCGAAAGTCTTTCTTGTATATCTGCTTTCAGCTCCGCTTCCGTTACCTCGGAAATATGTTTCCCAATTCCATGAAATATATCTTCAGTGTATACACGATCTTTGCGTCTATAAGTTCCATGAATCTATAATAAAATAAGTTTTATTTTTAAGATAATTTTAACTTCACAACAATCTAGTAAAATTTCAACAATCTTTTATAATTGACGACAGTAAAAACAATGTAAATTAATAAATTTATGGTTAAGCACTAAAACAGTTTTTGATTAGTGCCATTTTCGTCATTATCAATAACTCAATAAGTTATTACGAAATTTTTGGTTAGCTGTTTTTTTTATGAAAAATTAAATCAGCAGGATTGAAATACAGCTGTCAACATATGATGTTGCAAGGAAATTTAAACAATAACTGGCGTATACTCTTAACCGAAATTTTAATATTGTCGTTATGTTGGGGTATAAGAACATAACTTTTAGTACCTATTCAACATTTACCCTTCAATCTTCTGTAGCTAGCGTTGTATAACGTTAATTAATTTAATTCAGCATCCAAACACCTAGAATTATCTCCATATCTTACCTTATCCCAGAAGTAACAATTGAATCCAAAATTAACATGAAAATACTGATGATGGTTATCGTGAAAGATAGCATCGGGTTGCCAAGGCTGCCACCAATACGACTTAAAATTGACTCCTGAATGATCTATTATGCCGTGATAATACGCATACAGAGCAATTACATAGAAGCAAGCTAGAACCAATATTGAATTGTAAGATAACATAGTACCTACGTTATAATATAATATACGAGACACAGCTTAGTGTAAATTTACTTGGTAGAACTAAACTTTATAGTTTAAAAAGATCTAGTGCACGGATGTCATGGCAATTAATTTATTTTATTATTATTGCAAGAAAACAACTCTGGAATGAAGTTAAATTACCGTTTCGTGCTAAAAAGAAATTAAAGTCAGAGCTTCACGCGACAATTGATTGTCATACAAGTTATAATAATTAGGTGCTAAGTTGGCGTGGGCTTTTGATAAAAGGCTTTGGGACACAAAATAGTAACCACGAAACGAAATCCCTTTTGCAATTAACCGTTACGTGAAACTACCATTCATTTCCTGAGATTAAGATACTGTTAGTTAAGTTCCTGTTGTGAATGATTTGAACGAACTTTTTTCATATCAATGTACACCTATAATGCAGCTGTTTACGTATGTGTAACTTAGTATACAGGGTGTAACCAATCGAGTGTAAAAAAATCACACTACGTGACTAGCTTCTGCTGGCGAAATTCTTCAGCAGACGGGGTTAAACTTCTGCAAAAAATTAAGTTACATCGGCAAGGTTCTATTATATTTGCAGATTTTACGTTAATTTCCTACCAAAACTATCTTCTTTATTTTTTTGGAGATCATTCTGAGCTTCTAATTTCATACAATTTTTTTTTATAAAATCACCAACGTTAGAGTATTTTTACAATATGACAACAATGCTGTTTGCTTTGCAATCTAAGTACTGACTTAACTTTTGTCGTATATTAGGTTTGTTCGTATGTTTTCAATTTCTTACGGAATGTCGCCCTCGTTATGTTGCCAGTTTAAAACTCTTAAATTGCTACCTATCAATATAAAAGTAAAGCTGAAAGCTAACAAAATTGTCGCGATGAAGCGGTTTTCTTTTGTGATGAAGAATATACGAGTGCACTTTTTTACACATGAACGGTTACTCCCTGTATATAACTAAATATATGTGTAGATTGCATCTATACTAAATATTACTTACCCCAGTGCACCGGAATAATGAAAAGCGGCGCTGCAGATACTAACTGGATATGTACGGCTTCTACAGGATGAATTGCTGTCACAGAGAACGCAGTAGGATGCGTATACTTGTGGTGAAGCTTATGAAAGTGCTTGTACAGAAGGGGGTGGTGATACCACCGGTGGAGCCAGTACGTGGTGTAATCCTATTACCAGCAGACTATTAATTAGGGCAGCTTATACTTAGTCCTACATTTAGTAAACAACATTTACCTGAAACTTTCCAGAGCATTTGTGTTTCAGGATTCGAATTTCTATTAAAAGATAATTTTGACTGAGGTTAACCCGAAACTAGTTTTCCCTATACTACAGGTTTTATGATTTATACACAAAATTATTAATCATTAGAATTATCTTCATTAACCTTGATAAACGTACTCTATAGGGGGTGATTTAATTTAGTTTTAAGATATACATTTTGGTATAAATATTTCTAAAGCAATAAAAAGGGAAGACTGTTAAATATGTAGATACACAAACGCTTCTAACTACAGTAACCTAAAAAAGGTATGGGATAACATTATGGGATCAATGAGCTCCAATGGAAAATGTTGATTACGTATACCTACTGCGCTAACCATAAGGTGCAATGAAACAGAGAGTGTCCGAAAACTGGGCGCAACATATCTTCTCAATTTTGTTGAACACCTAATAGAACTAATAATAAACCAACCTGATAAAGGAAAAGGACAGGAATCTGAAGAATAGTCCACCACCAAGGATAGTCTACATTAAATGTATAGTAGACAGTACTGTATCCCCCATTCGAAATATAGCAGGCCATAGCACCAGTTATAATATTTAGTACAAAAAGGGTCATGGATCCCATGATAATTTCGTGTCTCTCTAAATCTGGTTTCATGAACTTTTTGGGTTGACATTTCCATTCCTCTGGCCGATCACGTTGACGCACGTAGAAATACCACTGCAAATAGGAAAGGAAAAGGCTGTCCGATTACTCATGCATGAAAACAAGTCTTAAAAGTTTATGGCAGTCCCTTCTGTTTCTTCCCTTGCGACAAATGTTTATGCGTACCCATAAAAAGCAATTTTCACCTCTTTCTGTTTATGTTTTCGTTTTACAGGCCGTTTCAGAAAAGCTGGCTATCAAGCTCAAAAGAAAATGGCAAAACATTGTTTCTTATATTTAAGGCTTTTACAAAGTTGTAACTTTTACAAGGCTAGAATAAAATTTTATTTTTAAAACTATATTGAATTTTCCTAATCTCTTACAACATCACTATATAGAAAACTACAGAATATTTTACTTCCCCTTATAGCTGTACTAAAAGCTGCAGCGTAAGTTGAAAAATGCAGTATGCTGTTGAAAGTTTAAAGCAACTATTGGGAAGTTAATTGTTTTTAAATCATTTACAACTTTTAACTAAAAAAATTTACAAAAATGATAAATAATTCTATTATTATTTTTAATGTAGGTAGAAATATACCATTTATTTTCTTCTTCACATGAAGAACAATAAGTGGTTCATTGTGTCAATAAAACTTGATAACATTAATTAATTCAGAAAATATAATAACTTCCAGAAGGGTTTTTTACTAAACTAGGAAGTTATTGATTTATTTGTCTATAATGTTGACTATGACTACCAATATTATTTATTTATTTAGATAAAGTCAGTAAATCAAATAATCTATTTGCATTAAATGAAATACGCAATAACTGAAAAATCGAAATGAATATGTCTGTATCGAAATTTAGCAAGATACTACTATTTCCTGTAAAATCAATATTATGTAATAAAATAATGAAAACATACGTTCCCCGTTAACTCCGTGATCCGTATTTTTATAGATTGGAAATGTTATAGGTAGGTACAAGTAGCTCCGTATTCATATAATATGCATATATATTTAAGAGAAAACGGAAAACGAAATCAATCAGTTTCAATTATTTTCCTGTGCTATGAATTTTTAGTGAATTATACTTTATACATCATTGAGTTACCATACGCTAATTACTGTTTATCATAACTGTGCAACAAGTTCCGAAGTTAAACTAATTAGAAATTTAGTTAGAGTTTAAACAAAGATAATTTTTAAAGTCTGTAAGAATTTCGAACCCTAACAAATGATTTGAGAGAATAATAGCAATACCCTACACGCCTTTAAAACTCAAAATGTCTGTATATGTCATATGATACAAAACTTGTAAATTGTAATAAGTAATCTTTATTCTGAGTAAACAATTAAAATATTTTAGATTGCTCAGTAGTTTTAATTAAAACTTATGATAGAGTTCACATTAATTTCAGTTTATGTTTTACTGTAGAAGTGTTTAGAGTTTACACAATACCAAAACATTATTTCAAACAGTTGTATTATACTTGCAGTTTAGATTAAATTCTACTATGTATACAGTAACTATACGTTTGGATGTTTTGTTCTTTTTTTTTTTATAAGATATTTTAAAACTTAGGTCACTAAGAATGCCTTTCTTAAAAATTAAAGGCGTAAGAAGTTTAATTACTTGGATAAAGATTCGAATTTTGTTGATATAATATAAGTTAATACAATTTAATTTTTTAACGTAGGTATTTAATAATTTGTTACTATGCAATTAAGTTTGTGTCTTAATCCTCGGTTTGCGTGAGTCCCATTTAGAGACCGCTAGTTTCATAGGCGGCTGAATCTAAATCATATTTAACGCATATGCACCTATTATTTCAGAATTACTTGAAAATTTATTTGTGCCTGCAACGCTTTTCCTATATAAAATAGACCAAAATGAAAAACTGGTTAATAACGGACTGTATACCTTGTCTTTGGTTATTTGAAATCTACTCACGTATAAAGTCATCACCACACTAGATTCACCCAAGAGTAATTTAAAGAAATACGTACGTGCAGAAATCCTCCAATTCCGAAATAGAGTGCATATGATACAACATACGACCCCAACAAAAAGTACTGCAGATTTTGCAATCTAAAAGATTCCAAAGATATTTCGGACCACTTGAATGTCACCTTGTTTGAAATTGCTTCTTGGTTTGAGAAACCGAATTGCTTCGCAATATGCACAGCAATATTGAGCCATTCTCCTGGAACAGAATTTTATTTGAACATATGTTTCAGCGGTATTTATATATGAAACTTTAAATTTGAAATGAATTGTTTTCAGGATTTATTCCAATTGTTATAGATGTGCTTTCAATAAACTGCAATCATTGATATCTAACAAATATGTTTGCAAGTGTCGCATGTCATATGCAGCCTGCAGTGCATAAACAAGCGGTATGCTTAGCAGAAACTATAATTGTTTCACCATACACAAATTTAAATTAATATCAGGTATAAATTAGATCAAAGAGTATGTATGTGTATGGAATGTTCAAGGTACCTATTCATTGAAATTTGTTTCGCCGTTTATGCGAAGCAATCAAATATGCTGGTTGTGATACGGATATCATACCCAGTTCCGATCTACTATTTTAAGCTTTTCGTGCGTTTTTATTTTCAGGGATAGATTGCTGTTTAATTATAAAAACTTAAAAAATAAATGATAAATGGGGAGGACATATTTTACTAAAATGCAATAAATTGTCAAATTTAGTCCCGGCCCACCTTATATTAAAGTGCTTAATAGCTATTTGACTAGTGATTGCTCGAAAAAAATTTTGTTGTCAAATAGCTATTAGAAACTTTATTAGGAGATGGTTTAAGACCGGGCCTAGACAGTATTTAAACTTTTGATCATACAGACTTACTACCACGAACTTATATTTAAAATGGAATGCTGCTTGTTTGGCGTCGTCGCTGAAAAAAACGATTCCACAATGCGGCCTATGGGGTCGCCATAATGTGCACTTTCTAGAATATTTTTCTTTTTGCGGTTCGTGTACACGATATTCTAGTAACATATTTAACGTAAATTCAAATCTGAAAACTGTGGTTAAGCAGAAATTTTAGTAGTCCCGTCTAGTGGTTCCGTAAAACCGCAACCTCTATTTACAATATTTTTTTGGATTACGTTTGGGAAATTTAGTGTATTTTTACTTGTATACCTAAAAATGATAGGATTATAGTAAATATTAAAAATAATCATAATATGAATATAGCTGATTTTATTTTGAATTTCCCGCAATCCAAAGTGTACATCATGGCAGCCCCAGGGAGGAGTCATTTATTTAACAACTAAGGGTGGTCCATTTTAAATATAAGTTCGTGCCTTCTATCTACTTTTCAATAAATAATCTTATATTTATTCAGCGAATATCTGTTTATGTGAATCATCCAAAAGCATTTATATTTCAAGTGCTTATGAAAAAGATTAATTATTTTGGAAAAAGATTTATTTTTTCCAACAGCACACCTGGAAATACTCAAACAATGTTATAGTACAAAACAATGCTATTCTTCAATGAGAGCGAAAATCTTCAAAAGATAAGATTACTAATCAATAATTTAGTCTCGATGCAGAAAAATATGATGAATTGTTTAGTTTAAATAATTTTTGATATAAGATATAACCTAGCATTTTTGAAATTCGGCTTTTGATCATTCACGACCCTGAGCGCAAACCTTAAAAAAAGGTATACAAGTTAAATAGCTATTTTCCTAACAAGTGCAGAAAATCGATTTTTCCGCACGCAAATGCCGTTGACAGCACGACGCGTAGCGGAGTGGTGTCAAGCATTTAAGTGCGGAAAAATAGGTTTCTGCACGTGTTAGGAACAATAGTTTTTCTACTAGCGTGCGGAAAATGCGTTTTTCCGCACGCTAGTAGAAAGCTAGTGCGGAAAAATCCTTTGCCGCACGGTGCGGAAAAGTGGATTTTCCGCACTAAAAAATGTGCGGAAAATGCGTTTTTCCGCACGCTAGTAGAAAAAATTATAACTATTGTTTTTAACAACAATAACCAGTAATAAATAGTTTGAAATATTGTATTATCCTGTATTATTTTCAATAGGTAATTTGTAGATTCGTAAGGATACCGGTTCATTATGTTTCTTTCTTATATTTCATTCTCATACAAAATTTGCGAAATTCCAACAAATATTTGTATTTTATAATAAACACTATAATTATCTAAAGGTTTTCTTTCCAGAATTTATTACAACAAATTTATTGTATTTTAACAAATAAAAGAGCTACATACCGTTGAGAGAAAGTCCCATTAAAAATATTGCTATCGTAGCAATAGTACCACGAAGAAAGTATGGTATTTTATTCCAAACTTTACTAAATGTTGCTTCATATTTTTCAGACCATGTAACTGCCAAAGGATCCGAAAAATGCCCATTGGCTATGCCTTTATTTTTCCCCATAACTTTTTATTTAATCATATTCTTAATACATATTTATGATACCGAGTTAGTAGGCGAACTAATATTAAAGCTTCAGATTCGTGTTATAAGTACATACAATCTTAAATACCACTCATGTTTAAAACAAAGTGCTATTGAATCAAAATTATCATTTCCCACATCATTTTACTAAATTAACGATAAGATAGCTTGAAAAATGTTTGGAATATTTCCAAAATAATTTTATTGGTAATGAATTACCTACTGACAATAAATAACTTCCAGTTTGTTAGATTGATATCGTAAAGAACGCGCGAGCGCTGCACCAAATACTAAATGAAAAATCCGTATAAAATAAAACTTCAAAAAAAAGGAGAATAATCGAAAATATTGCTATCATAATTATATTTAATCAAGAAATATATAAGACTGGAGTACACTACAAACCATACATGGGAATATTTAACAGAACGTGGACATACTTTCTAAAGATGTATTTATTCTTATTTATACTTATTTAAGGATAACCAAAACTAGCATACACCGAATTACAAAGATTTCGACTACCTACGGAGTACGGGGCAACGAAAAAGCTGGTAACCAACCAAAATTTTGGTTTAACAAACTATAGATGGTAAACAACATGCATCGCAAGTAATGAATTGAGACCCTGTTTAAATCCTTGCTAGGGGATTATAAAAGAAAGCAATAGAAGAGCTACTCACATTAAGAAGAGAAAAAATTATGCCTAAGACAATAATCACCACAGAATAGTGGAAGAAATTAGAATGAAAGTCCATTATGCAAGCTCTATAAAGAAGCAGACGACGAAACATCTCTTCACTGTTCAAGCCAATGTAATGGTTTAACAGCCACAGGTTAAAACATTGTGAGGTAAAATAATTAATAATTAATAAAATAATTGGTATTTTGTATTCATATACAAACTTAGTGAGTCATATGCCCTTAGTTGTTTGTGCTCACTATAAAATATAGGTACGAGGACTAGTCTGTATGTACCAAAATATACTCGAACATCTCATCTAAAATAGCTGACGGTGAGCCAGTAAAGATTGCATTCCAAACAACACCAAGTCCCTAGCTGCTAACTGATGTCAGTAATTGTGATTTCCTTAGGTGCTTCGGGGATTACAAATTAAGGGATTAATGCGACATCGAAACGATGCTTCCTCTTATATCGCGAAACAAACAGTTAGAGTAATAATATAAAAGCAACAGAACACGGACATAGATATGTTAGGATTTTTGTTAGTTGATTCCTAAGGAAACTTTTTAAACTACGCGAATACTTTGTCAGTATAAGATTCCAAAAAGCGAATCCCAATGAATAGAATAAACGCAATTGTATTACCTCTACCTGTTGAAAGCTACAAACAGGATCCAAATATTTATTAAAAATTATATCTATTGATAGTCTTTAAGCTTTTATTGATTAGAGCGAAACATATTCACAATAGAATATTGTGGTGTAGTGGTGTATTGTGCCGACGAAACACCTATGACATATTTCCTATCTCTTTCAAGTGCAAACGAACTTTTAAGTATTCTCAAGGACGTTAGGGTGAACATTATGGCAAATCATATAGACTTGTTGAAAATCGAATAAATTTTTTATCAATTTTAATAGAATGATAAAAAATAGTACAGAGAACACAACACGTACGCAGACGATACACAAAGACAATTAATTATAATAGCACTATATAACGCGCATACTTTATTGTAATTTGGTTTCTGTTCTTCCTTTTTTTTTTCTTATTTTTAATGTAGGTTTTACTTATAATACTCCATATTTCGGATAAATATTTATTAATTGTTGCAAATATACCATAATATCATAGTTTCATTCTAGTAATTTCTCTTCTTCTAGAATTATTAAATGAAATTTGAACCAATGACAACGGTAAAATTTGCAAATCCGCTAGCATATAATAGACACAGGTGCTACTATTCGCAATGTTTTTCTTAACTGTGTACCCTCTGTAATGAGCGATATCTTTGCAGTCCATACTACTGTGTGTCAAATGGCTGGTTTACATTAAACCAGTAAAGAAGCAAGACAAGTGTGCAAATAACTTGCTGCACGCTAGGTACTAGGTATTATGTGAACATCAACTTGCTTTATTTTAGAGGCAAGGAAGATAGTAAGTGGTAGCTATATAGTCTGTACCAGGCATGGAAGTCATGGGTGGGTAGCAGGGCTTATCAGCTGACATCAACGTATAGCAAAAAAAAGTCGATGTGTATTAAACACACAATAAAATATACATTTTTATATCATAATTCAGCTTGCTAATAAATTGTAATAACTTAATTAGAAACACGTCTGTATGACGCTTGTTTTGATACTTAAAAGTACCAAAGTACCTTAAGATAAATATAATTTAGAAAGCTATCACATCTTTAAATTATTGACAAAATTTATTGACATTCTCAAGCGTCACTTTGTTGAAATCCATGATTATATAAATAATAAATATTAAATAAAATATCGATTTCAACGGGAAATAACAAGATTTATTCGCTTTATACGTATTTCGGCATCATTGTGCCATTGTCAAAAGCTATATAAAATATTATAACAAATGCAAAATATAGTAACTCCTTGATTCTATTATTTTAACACTGCGTGAAGCAGCTGGCCCCAGTCAACCCGTCGGAGGTCAGTCGCTTATCAGTGTTTTAAAAAGATATTTATTCCAAAATCTTCAGTAAAGGAGAATCTAAGAGATCAATTTGCTCATTCATTAAAGGTACGTTGTTTTTTGTGTGTTTATAAATTTCAAAAGCTTCTAAAATGTTTAATTTATTTTTGTTATCAGAAAAGTGTAAAAATTTAATTGTATTATTAGATGTTAATGTGTGATTTTGTTCTAACAAATGTTTAGCAAAATTTGATTTATGTGCATGTTTATATTTGTAACAACGGATATGTTCTTTTTGCCTAATACTGAAATTTCTAATTGTTTGACCTGTATATACTGAATCACAAAGTGAACAATTTAATTTATAAATACCTGATTTTAGCAAATCATTAATTTTGTCTTTAGCATTGAAAAAAACAACGTACCTTTAATGAATGAGCAAATTGATCTCTTAGATTCTCCTTTACTGAAGATTTTGGAATAAATATCTTTTTAAAACACTAATAAGCGACTGACCTCCGACGGGTTGACTGGGGCCAGCTGCTTCACGCAGTGTTAAAATAATAGAATCAAGGAGTTACTATATTTTGCATTTGTTATAATATTTTATATAGCTTTTGACAATGGTACAATGATGCCGAAATACGTATAAAGCGAATAAATCTTGTTATTTCCCGTTGAAATCGATATTTTATTTAATATTTATTATTTATATATTGACAAAATCTTTAAATTCATCGATTTTTGTAGGTTTGCTAAAAGATTATAAAACATACGACATGCTATAACCAAATTTTAACAGATTACGTAGATAAATGCCGCTTGTCGGTGTAAATAAAAACAGAGATAATAATAAGAAAAAATTTAACATAGTTACTACATACAGTGTGATCATTTGAAAACGATCCACCCTTAATATCTTGCGAACCATACCAAATATCAAATAAATGTAAAAATACGTTTTTATGAGGATGGGGCACACTCGATAGTCTAATCCGTGTCGCGCTAATACTTACCCCGTCGACCCCTCCTATCCAACCTTGAAAAGTTTAAATGGCACTATGCCCTTTGTGATACCCCAAATTAAGGGTATTTTATAATGCTATCTTTTTTCGCAAATAAAATTAAAATCAATAGATTCGTTTCGGAGAAATTAAGAAAAACATGAAAAAGGTGTGTGTGCTTAATTAAGACACACGATAAGTGAAAAAGTGAAAAAATTAAAATTATCATGAATAAATTCTTTGTTCCAACCAAAAATTCCTACCAAATTTTAAAAGTATTACTTTTCAAAATATCAAAACACAATAGACCGTGTACGACTGTGTACTTCCCGCAGTACAATGAAATTTAATAGTAATTGTTTAACCTAATCGTTAACTGAGGGTAACAATATAGCAACAAAACATACACAATGAACTGACACTGAAGACTACCTAGTATGAGTAATAAACAAATTATGAATTAAATAATTAAAATGGAATGTGATAAGCAAATAAATAATTCATCATAATATCGTTATTCAGGTGGTTTCATAAATAAAATATGTATAAGCTTCTAACTGAAAATATACATTGACAATAGGTTCTAAATAACAAGATGCATTTATACTACATACAAATTGAACCATTGATAATATCAGAGTTTTGTTTGAAATGCTAGTTACTATTACCAGGAAATAGCTTAAATAGGGAGCCCATTAATTGAACTCGATCATTTTATTTAGAATTTATTTAGCATTTTAAATAGTTGAACCAATCAGATTTGAGCTTTCTTAACCTATTAGCCAATAAAACCTTGATTATACATAAGAAATGCGATTTTGTAGCTCAATTTATTTCATGGGGAAATCAAAACCACCACTTAATAGATTATACATGTATAATCCGGAAATGCGCAGGTAGTATAGGAACAAGGGTCATTTTAGAAAGCAAAATCTACGTGTCCGAGGAAATTTCATGAAACGTCATCATTTTAGAAATAATGAATTTATTCCAAACCTTTCTTCCACACTGTATGTGAAAATCCTATGCAACGAACAGAGAAAGATTAAGAATGTGAATAAAAATAAAAATTAAAACTGAGAAACGAGGAAAAGCGCTATGCAACATTCAGTTTCATTAACACTAAGCCCGATACAGGAGAAAAACTTAAGAAATATAAATAGGTTGGGAGAACTAAATTAATATTACGGTTACATGAATGAATGCATGTTTACATCCACAAGTACAAACGAATTTTGAAGTAACCTATAAGTATATTATTATCTATCAATTTGAAGTATGCATTCTTATACTTAAATGAATCTATCTTTCTTTTTATTATCAAACTGTTGATGATATATTTATGAATTGCTTACATAATTATTAGGTCTTTTCGGTTTTAATGAAAGATCCAAAAATGCGAGCATTTATGTTAAATAGCTGTATTTTTACTTGTCATATCAATACCATATTCCTATACAGGGTGAGTCTGCTAAGAAGAATCAGCTGGATATCTCCGTTATCTGAAGCATTAAAATAATTCTGCTTGGGTAAACTGTAATAGACAACTCCCTCTATGTATAGGCACAGTCAAATTTTTTTTAGGCTTTTCCGACGAGATGTAATGAATTTTTTAGTTACCTCGAAAAAATTATTTTTTTTTAAATTAATACTTTTATGGCTGAATATTGTTTGCTATACTATTCTCTTTAATACTGTATTTTTAAAAAAGTGATTACTGAAACCGTTACTTAAAAAAATTCATAAAATAATTATGTTATTAGTACCCTAGTTCACATAATTGCGATAATGACGTACAACGTTAAATTAAACAAAAATATGGTAACAAAGAAACCTGTAATTTTTCAACAATTTGGAAACGTCAGGAGGATTGTATTCAATTTTTTTAAATTTTTATAGCGATTTAACGAAGTAAAACGGTAATGTGCTTTAAAGTTTACTCGCAAGCAATAAATTTTATTCCTTGATAGTTTCTGACATACCCATAAAATAAGTAGGTACTAATATGTATCTCCAAAAAACAAATAACTATTTATTAATTAGTTTTTCATTAAAAATGTTACAGAAAACTTCAAAAACTACTTAGGTATTTAATTTAGTAAATGTTCAAATGTATGCCCTTCCTCTTCTAAACAAAGATTTATTCTGCGGTTAAAACTTCTTCTAACATTTCTTAATTGATCCAGGGTAATCGAAGCAAAGGCGTCACGAATTCTCTGGCGCATGTTTTCGGGCGTTGTTGGTGCCTCCTGGTATACACAATCCTTGACATAGCCCCATAGAAAGTAGTCTATGGGCGTAATATCGGGTGAACGGGGCGGCCAATTTATCACAGCACCTTCTCCACGACCAATCCATCTTCCTCTAAAATTGTTATTTACATAATGAACAACATCACGATGGAAGTGCGCAGGTGCCCCATCGTGCTGATATACAATTTGAGCTACTACATTCAGAGGCACATTTTCCAATAGATCATCTAACTGTGTTCTAAGAAATTCAAGGTATCTTGCACCTTCGAGGAAGTAAGGTCCTATTACGTGATTTCCGACTATCCCTCCCCACACATTAATTGACCATTGTCGCTGATTTTCGACATGGCGAACCCAATGTGGATTTACTGGGCTCCAATAGTGCATATTATGACGATTAACATACCCATTCTTTTTAAATGACGCTTCATCAGTAAATAAAATTTTGTTGCAATTAAATTGTCTTCTGTTTTCAATCATAAACTGACAAAATGCTGTACGTCGATTAAAATCATTTCCTGCAAGTTGTTAATGAAGAACTAATTTAAATGGGTGAAACTTTACGTGTTTCAATGTTCTAACGACTGTACTTTGGCTTACATTTAGCACAGAAGCAATAGCTCGGGTACTTGTATGTGGATTTTGATCAACTTGAGCTATTGTTGCCTCCAAAACTTCCGGATCTCTAAATACAGCATGTCTTACACGAGGGAGTGTTCTGATACTACCTGTATCAAGAAATGTTGTAACAATTCTTCGTACATTTGTGAAACTGAAATCCTGTCCTCTTCCAGGAAATCGCTGCATTAATAATCTTGAAGTTTCCCTGATATTTCTATTAGGTACTTTCACCAAAGGTTATGATCAGTTCGATCTTATCTTGAACACTAAGCATTTTGGGATGAAAAAAACCAACAAACAACTTCGGAAATCACTAGGAACAAGAATAATAACAAAGATTGTATAAGCTACGAACAAGTATAACACGAGTTTTACAGATACTATGATCAACTGTCAAGATGACAGAACGATTATGCACTGCAACCATACGTCTTTGATTTTAAATTTATTTAAATAAATTGCATTTTTTGTTTTTGTTTCATTTAAATTTGTACGTCATTATCGCAATTATGTGAACTAGGGTACTAATAACATAATTATTTTATGAATTTTTTTAAGTAACGGTTTCAGTAATCACTTTTTTAAAAATACAGTATTAAAGAGAATAGTATAGCAAACAATATTCAGCCATAAAAGTATTAATTTAAAAACAAATAATTTTTTCTAGGTAACTATAAAATTCATTACATCTCGTCGGAAAAGCCTAAAAAAAATTTGACTGTGCCTATACATAGAGGGAGTTGTCTATTACAGTTTACCCAAGCAGAATTATTTTAATGCTTCAGATAACGGAGATATCCAGCTGATTCTTCTTAGCAGACTCACCCTGTATGTTTGACTTGGGTTTGACTTACTAATTTGCTATACCCTTTTCTTATCCCAGGACCTACATGTAGCTCCATCTGGAAGGATATGAAATAGTAATCTATGGGCGTCAAAAATTACCTTTAAGAATTTCAAAAACGTAATCCAGACATGGGACTGGGAATCCTACCATGTAAAAAAATAGTCACGCCGAAATGTTATTAAGAAAGAGCATGCCGTCGTTGTTTTTTTTATCTTCATTGCTAAATTAAATCTACTCAACTAGTACAGAGTAATATAAGTAAATGTGATGGCGAGGTTGTTATATATGGGGTATGAATTGGGCACCATCCACTGATGGGTCTCCAGGATTCACTCAATGAGGTCTTCCGGCTAATGCCTTTTCAGTCTTCTATTCGCGGCCTGAAATAGCATTTTATTTTTGTTATTAGCTACTAACATACATTTTATACATTATAATCGTACGACAAGTTATAACTTATAAGAAACCGTTTGTCAAGTAGTGGAACTACTATTTTTACACACAATTTTTATCACATTCAATTCAATATGTTCTGGAAATTTTACGAAGAAAACGAGGAAGTGTCAGGATAATACTAAACAAAACTTTCATGAACGCGCTACGGAGAACCAAACAATTTAAAGAAAAAAATTATTTAGTTTAATTTTTGTTTCACACATACACATTTTACAAAATATAAACCACGAACTTGGTTTAGAATTTGCTGTGGTATTTATAGTCAGCGGCTTTTACATTCTCGTTCCAAAATTCAAAAATAAATTAATACTTGGTACTTACCATTCATTAAAAACTAGTATACGCATTTTCATGCGTGTCATGTTAATAAGTATTTACTTGAAAGATAACTTGTTTTACTCTATTGTAGTTAGCTTACGTGCTCCCAACTCACCAAAACAATAATCTCGCCATTTAAGTGCCTTAACGAATAAAATTTTGTCAAAATTCCCAGGTATAAGGCATCACAAGTAACACCTTTAGCAGCAGAAATAGATCGATCTTAAGTAAAAAGCTAAAACCATATTTTTGTTTTCCTTAATAATAATAATGAAAAGTTTTTCATAGAAAATATCAACATAATTCCTCATCAGTCTCCACCTATTAAATTATTACATAGATCGCTTCCAAATATTTTTTATTAAAATCTATAGTAATATTCTATTATTGTAATTTTGGCACTTCTATTATATTTAGTTTTGCGCCCTTCAATGATTCATTCAAGTTAATCCATATTAGAATAGAGAACAACAGATGTGATTAAAATACTTGAACAATTATTTGATCAAAGGTTGAGCGTCTGTATACTAACGTATATCTGACATTAGTAAGTGTAGATATACCTACAATTGAACTATTTTAATTGTTTTAACCAATATCGATATGTGGCAAACACCTCCCTACTGCTTCTAATGAAAGAACAAAACAAAATACCTTAATTTAATAAGCAGCCTGTAAATTAAGGAAACTTTTATACACTATATAGTAGGTATCGATACAATAATATGCTATTTATGCATAAAACTTAATTACCTGAAATAGAAATTATCTTTCCCGTTACGTTTATCTATAAACTGTACCTAATACCTGCTTCCAACTAATTATAAATTGGGGGTGGCAATTAAAAGGAGGCCCCAGTTCAACCGGCAATCGTAAATAATTTACAACATACCTACTCACAAAGAACACATAAATAAATACCATTGGTTGAAAAATTACAAAGTTCCTGCTAATAATAACTGAATTTAATTTAGCAGGAAATGGCAATATTTACTTACTTACTTGTTTGTTTAGTTTATTTTGTAACATTGTAACAAAGGTAATGACTTGGGAGAAAAAATGCCTTAGGGTTGGAAAATAATACATCAAACGCATTTTTCCTGACCCCACCATATGAAAAGTAAACTTCCTTAGGATATCATATAAATACCGAAATATCTTGAAGAAAATAATAGTCTCGTATTAATAACAGTTTCTAATGGAATACTTTTTGTAAATTTTTTATTTATAAAAATTGGCTGTAAGCTATGTATATACCTACTAGGATTGTTAGTTCGTAAACATCACTTGTTGTGTTCTGAAAAATAATTGCAATTCTGTCTTTAAAAATAGAACCCTTGAAAATGGTTCACTCTTTTTTAATATTAATGGATCTTCCAACAATATTATTTCGTATCTTATTTTGTACAGGTTAGTTTGAAACAATTCTCCTCAAATGAAATGACGATGTTTATAAAATTTACTGGAAGGCTTTTACGTACGCGTTAAGCCAGCTACCCGCACTAATACTCTCCTGATGCTGGGGGTCATCTTAATCTAGAGGTTAAGCCTACACAATTAGGATACTACTTAATTCCGGCATTTCAGTTAAACCAGCAACCGAACATTCTTAAAGACAGGTATTTATAGATTTTTTTTTATTCCGCGTTTTACAAATATTTCTGCCATCCATTCAACCTCTCGGGAAAACGACATGCGGACAGACACAGGAAACGATCGAGTGCTTATCCGGAACAAGTTCTAGAGACCTAAACCATGGTTGAGCAAACTTTTTATTGAAGGGTCACATAGAAACGGAAGTAAAAAAGTGATCCGTCAAAAACAAGGCTTTTTATTTTATAATTAAAAAACAAATATTATTTTTCTTTGTGGGTTCTCCGGAGTTCACTATTTACTGGACGTGAATTACAATTTTTAACATTTTAATATTTTAAAGAAAGATTGCTTCCATTGTTAACTACTGTGTGCTAGTTAATAGGTCAAAACGTGTTTGCAAAATCAATAATATTATACAGAGTGTAACTGTTCGAGTGTAAAAAAAAGCACGCTACGCGAATATTTAGGTTCTATTGAAGTCAATATTTAACAGTTAAAACTAACTTCTGCTGTCCAAATTCTTCAGCAGACAAAGTTAATGTTAATGGTTGAACAAAAACGCGTAATATTATGTGCATCTCCTGCTAATTGGAAGTATAAAATAGTAGGTAACACCTTAAAATTTAATATATAAATGTAGATTTTAAGGATAATACTACAATTAAAAAATACTAAATATCGCTCTTGAGATATAAAGGTAATACGTATACGGTATTGCTTTGCAAATTTATAGATAGGGTAGGTGTAGGAACCAAAATAACGTTTAATAAGAAACTTATAATGCAACCTAGCACTTAAACCTTTAAAAAACACCCTGGCATTTTTTTAAATAAATTAAAAAATATTCTTGGGAGTTGCAATTCATCAAAGTTCGTAGTCGTCATTTTCAGCAATTATCTTGTTTAAGTTCATTAACAATGTATAAAAACAACTAGAGTTCAAAAAGAATAAACTATCATTTATTGGCATTTCATACAGCATTACTACTACAAATAATATTCATGATAATCATGTTTATATCAATCATAATTAAAGTTCATTGAATAATGTATCAATAACAACCAAATATATCATAATTTTTATTAAAGTTAAAACGAAACAACATACTTATTTAAATTTTAATAATATAGTAATATATTACTGATACAAGGTATTTAAAACTGAAAATTCTGTTTTCGACGATATGCCTCCATCTAGCGCCAAGTAGCACAAAGATTGGAAGTTGAAAGTTGGAAGGATTCCTCATTGATCGCAAGAAACTGTATGTTTACTAACACACTATTTCACATATTTCCTAAAAGGATGCACTTAACTCGCTATCATCAAAAATTCCCTTATACTCTTTGCTTATATCTATAATTTCCACATTTGTATAATAGTAATTATTAAATCTATTAATGATAATGGTGTACTGTAAAACGCTCTAGATACGAATTATTGTTTGCATAAGTAGTTTGCAACATCTTGTTAAGGTAAAACTACAACTACAAGATATATTCCATTGTAGCGCAGTAATATTTGGTGAAAAGAGAAAATTTGGAAGCTCTAAAATACGAGTTTTCCTCATAAAATGTTTTTGCTGAAAAAAATTAATTCTTTTTTGTTCAATTTCGACGACTATAACAACGATGATTATATTTAGCGCAACAAAAATTCCAAATCCATTTCAAACAAATTAAAAATCCTGGTTTTTGTTTTTCACTGATAAAATGAAACGAAGTGAAACAATAAATTTTTAGTTGGTTCTAGTTATTGACTATTGTTGACTATTTGACACGATATAGGAAATACAATTTTATAGATAGATTTCTGATAAAAAAGTGTCTCAACCTCAACAATGTCTTAATTAAAAATTCATAGTTTCAGTTGCTTTCATTTTATTAGGGAAATACAAAAATCGAAATTTTTAATTTGTTTTAGATATTTTCTAAACTAAAAGTCATAGGTCAAATTTCTTTTCAGATTATTGATGAGAATTAAAATACACAACCTTGTCTCAATTTAACTGACTTCGTATCTCTTTTAAGCTAACTGAGATCCCCATGCTGAAGCTCGAAAAACATAAAACCTTACCTTATGCAGAATGTGGTAAATAAAATGCGGTTTATATTAAACATAGAGAAAGGCCTAGATATTAAAAAGTGGAGGTGCAAACCTCCCCTGGACTTTCCCATACTAAAAATAACATTCGTTTTTGGTATTCAACAGTATTGTTCGCCACAACCGATAAACTAAACTTGAAAATTAGTATATGGAAAATTAACTAATTAATTAAGTGCCGATTGTGTTCATCTGCGCATGTGTGATTATTTATATTCATAGGCTGCTAGGATTAGCCGGCGACAAGGAATTCCCGTCCCGCGCATGGTCACTTGAACATATCGGCACTTACAAATTTCTCCCTACACTGTTTTAAAGTTCCAAATTCAAGAATTTCTCCTTAACCGTACATTTTAGCCATATGAACACCTTATACTATGTGATAGACAATTTAATTTTGCATTCAATTATATAATAATATATAGGGTGTTTCATTTAAAATAACAAAGTTGCTTACTGTACTGTGAAAACCAAACACCCTGTATACGTGATATAAATTTAGAAAAATGTAAATTTATATACTGAACAACTTTTATAATTAAACTTTTTTCATATTTTGACTAATAAAGGCGCTATAGGAACATCAATTTTCGATTTTCAAAACCTCGTAGAGGGCGCCACAGTGGCGTTCATCAAAAAACATAAATGTAGCTAATACCAAGCTGCATAAGTATAGAAAATTTAAACAATTTCCTTAGACCAGTTTTTTTGTAATAATTTTTCAAAAATTTCAAAATTTTTGGAAGAGCGCCGTTGCGACCGTTTTTGGATTTAGTAAATAATTTTTTTTTCTTGGTGTAGTACAGCCAAAGGGCTTTGAAACAAGTTGTTGCGGAACCTGATCAGATAACTGGTTTTTGAGTTACGGGGCGTTAAAGTCGAAATTTTGAAAGATTCATAGCGACCGCCATTTTGAAGTTAGAGAGTCCGACAAAAAACTGCTTCTCTTGAATTATGCCCTTCTTTGATATCCCCTACTCAGATTTTCAAAATTCCGCTTCTGAAAAAAATGATACCAAAAAAACATGTCTAACTTCCGCTTCCGGTTTCGGATTTTTTTGAAAAGCTTATTTTGTCGATGAATTTTCGATATACCCCTTCATTTAAAATTTCATCAAAATCGGTTCACTAGTTTTTGCGTTACAGGCGTTACATACACACACACACACACACACACACACACATATACATGTCGCGCAATGCTTGTGTGGCCACCTACTCCTCGCCGACTTATGGGGTCTTGGAGGATATACTATACAGCTGATTGCATTTTTTAAAACATTTAATTTGGTATTTTCAGTATACCTAAACACACCAAATTTCTATACTTTTTTGCGAATAATGAGTTGTGGGGTCAGGCCACACATTGACGGTAAAAGTTGGTTAGTTTGTACCTAACGCTTTGTGGCCATACACATTGTAACACACAAAGGTGTTACACACTAAAATTTTTGCAAACGACCTTGATAAATGTTTCTAATTACAAGCACTTCGTGCTCCCTGCAAAACAAACTGTTTTCCAGGCCTGATTTTTTTGCTGTCTGCATAATGGTAGTTAATAATCTTCTATCAGTATCAGTATGATCATGTCTCTGATAATATTATCTTCATTTCTTTTAAAATAAAAATCTATTACCTAGACACATTTATTTCTGGGAGACAATTTAACTGATTTGTGGGAATATAAAAGCGACCTGAATTAATATAATATATGGCGTAGGTACCTATGTATTTCAATTTTGTTTTGCTTTAATTTTCGATGTAGATAAATTTCAGTTTTTTGAAGATACTTCTTTCTGAATAGTAATAAATAAAAATTAAAATTTTGTAATATTGTGATTTTAACATTTTAAATTTTGTATCAATTAATTCGGTGTATTAAAGCAATGACAAGATGTTAAATTTGGGGTGGGGAGGCCACGCTAAAGCTGTTAAAATAGGTCGGAAATTGTGTGGCCATGTGTATGGCCACACAACAGATGTTACAGTATGGTGTGTGGCCACACAAGTATTGCGTGACCTGCTACGCATTGTAACACACGAAGATGTTACACACTACAATTTTTGTAAACGACCTTGATAAATGTTTCAAATTTCAAGCACTTCGTGCTCGCTCTAAACCAAACTGTTTTCAACGGCCTGGCCTGACTTTTTTACAGTCTCGGTAATCGTATAGTTAATAATTTTCTGCTCTAAACTCTATCAGTATCAATGTGATCATGCCTCTGATAATAATACCTTCATTTACATTTCATTTTTTTAAAATAAAAATCAATTACCTAAGATACATTTATTTCTAGGAGACAATTTGACACACCCTAAACTGACCAATACGGTTACGTTTTACCGACCTAACAAGCCAATCACCGCGCTCCAAATTTGTATATTCTCGGATATTTAGGACTAGTACAGAATTTCAGCGACTATATCACTCATATAATATTATAGACCAATGGAATTTCAGAATTTTTTAAAAATGAACCAATCACGGCGGATATACCTTCTTGGTATATCGGTATATCCGATTTGGTGCTTCGGCTTCCTATTGGCAGTGATACGATGGTATCTGTAGCAACCGTACATAACAATAATTGATTTTTTTTATAAATTAATTTTTTAAAAAGTCAGACAGACATTTTGAATTCGAAAATAGGTTAAATATCAAAAGTAACTTTAAAATTCGTGATATAATCGTGACAAATATTATTCGATCACTTCCGTATATTCTAAATACTTTTCCCTCTTTCTATTCTCAATTTATGTTACCATTAGGAAATATCCCTCGAGCAAGCTCTCGGGAAATTTCCCTGGCAACATCAATTTCGAATATAAATCGCGAAAAGTATATCCAAATATACGAAAGCGCTCTTATGACCAATCAAAAGGCTTTAATTTTTGACGTTTAACCAATCACATGCGAACGCCAGCGACAATTTGCACTCGTGCAAATTGCGGATAATTTAGATTAGTAAATTTTTCGGCAATTTGTTACTTTTCTTTTTGAATTTTGTAGAAGTTTTATATTTAATTAAACATTCGTTCAGGAAATAGTCTAGTAAAATATCCCTCTTGCATATCATATTGCCGATAATTTTTTTTCAAATGCAGGAGATCATAGAACAGCTATATGTTAGGGAAAACTGCGTCAGTGGATCCTATAGATTTAGGAGATGTTCCTCAGAGAACAATACAAAGAATTTTAAAATTAAGCTAAACAAGGAAGATTGGGTAGATCTAGATGTATACCGTGACAATGACGTTAACACTATTCTTACTAAGTAACTTTTATAATATATTCTTATTCTATTTTAGTGTTTGTATCCCTATTCGAAGAATTAAAACTAAAAAAATGTGTACTACAGAATGAGTAACAGCAGTTAGAAAGTCCAGCTCAGATATTAAATATTTACACCATACCTATGTCCATTTTGCAACCAAAGTTAGCTGAAATGTACCTATAAAGCTGAAAAGAAAAACCATACAAATTTAGTAATCAGCACAAAAAGCAGTTTTTATGGTAATAAAATAAATACCTACGTCTAATAACCAATCGGAAGCGGCCTGGAATGTCATTAAATAAACTAACAAATAAGGATACAAAAGAAAACGCTTCAAAATTGGAATTAAAAATAGAGGGAGGAATAATAAATGATGCGGGGGAGGTCGCAAATACATTTAATAGATATTTTGTTGATATAATAAGAAACATCGTGATAACTTCCCTCCTCCAACTAATCCAATCAAATCTATCCCGCCAATTTCATGCAGTATGTGGGTAAATGCTTTTACGAAGGAAGAAGTTCATAAAATTATACGTAATTTAACAAACAAAAACTCATCGGGGCCTAATGACGTTCCCATGACTATAGTAAAAAAAATAGCACATTACATAATACCCCGCTAACTATACATCTTATTAACTCTTCAATAATTCGTACCGGCATTTTTCCTGATATTTTAAAGATATCCAAGAATGTACCAATTCACAAAAAAGGAGATAAGGATCAACTTGAGAATTACCGGCCTGTTCCTTTATCGTCAGTTTTCTCAAAATATGCAATGCTAGATAGATTAAATAATTACCTTGACAAATTTAACATTATCAACACCAATCAGCACAGTTTTAAACAAAATAAGTCTACGCTAACCGCTCTGTATGAACTTTTTCAAAACATAATAACAAATGTAAACGTGGGGGATGCCCTATTGGAGTTCTCTTTGACCATAGTAGGGCTTTCGATTTTCTTAATCACAGTATTCTTCTACACAAGACGTATTAGAATGGAATTCGCGGGAATCTTTATGGGGATGTTTATATTATACAGGGTGACAATTTTAAAAGTTTCAATGGGAAATAGCTCTGTAACCAAAAAAGGTATCAAAAATCGCTCGAAACCGTTTCGATTGAAATGATGTATTACCTAAGTAACGCACCCTCACCTATCCCTTAAGTCACATTCTGATGATGATTTCTATTGTTTTCCAAACAATAATAAAGTCTGTTTTGAAACTCTTGATGAACTCTATCATTTTGAAAATTTATTGTGAGAGTAAATTCAAATAAATAAGTTCCATGACTTTGACCATTTGATTTTAAATAAATCAAGAACTATCTTATTAAATATATCTTTGTATAGCATGGTTGAAAAGCATTTTTCAAGGGCTTCCTATGATGTGTGACAAGTAGGGTGTTGCCATTTAAGATTTTTAAGTTGAGGTGGCTGTGGCTGAAGGGATAGGTGAGGGTGCGTTAATTGATACATCATTTCGGTTCCTCCTTCGTGTTATCGAAACAGTTTCGAGCGATTTTTGATATGTTTTTTGCTTACAAAGATATGTCCCATTGAAACTTTTAAAATTGTCACCCTGTATGTATTATTATGACGTACCTTGTGCCAATGCATTGGTCAATCCATGCAAATAAAGATATTATTATTATTATTATGATGGCCACACAATACTATAACAAAATAACCGATGGCCACACAACATTATAACAAAACAGCCGACGAATGCAAAATGAAGAAATTACAATTTTATTGAAGGGGGCGCCACCATATGGTGCCACACAATGATGGTTAAAATCTGGTCCATTACACATCTGATGTTTAATACATTTGTGGGGCCATTTAAAACGGATGATAAATTTGGGGTGGGGAGGCCACGCTGAAGCTGTTAAAATAGGTCGGAAATTGTGTGGCCATGTGTATGGCCACACAAGTCGTGGAGGCCACACAACACATGTTGCAGTAGGGTGTGTGGCCACACAAGTATTGCGCGACCTACGCACACACACACACACACACACACACACACCCACACACCCACACACACACCCACCATAGGAATTTAACATTGTATTGAACGTTTCTGCTGATTCCTGCTGGCCAATTGAATTTACAGGAGTGGTAATGGTATTAATTGAAAGGTAAAATGATTGCGCTTCAAATGGCGGCAATAATAAAATTAAATGTGCTATTTTAATTTGAAAATAACGATTTAAAATTTTGCGATTTTTAAATATGACGTAGGTAAGTCCGGGAGAGATGCCGTGCCGGGTGAGACGCCACTTGTTAATATCTCGAAAGTTTGTTGACGTACGTCGATTATGCGACTAGCTTTCTGTGCCGCTAAGTTGGTGAAGTTGATGTTCCTAAGTTAGCCGTTGTATATTGATATTTTAGGTACGATTTTTGTGAAAATAATTTTTAATTACACGCAAAGTTTCCGTGACAATTACAAAAAGATATGCCAAAAACAAATGACTTGATATTTTGAATCTACAGTTATTAAGCAGCGAAGTATGATTCTAAGAGGTTATGTTAATAGCAATTTGCATGTGTTTAGACGTACGCAGACGGTACAGAAGGAAGTGGCATCTCACCCATACCTTTGGTAGAGATGCCACTTTAATAAACGGGTGAGATGCCGCCTTGCATTTGGGTATCATTTTTTACTTTTTTGTAGCTAATATGCCTACGGAATACAAGAGAAAAAATAATTTGCGTGGGGAATGGACTCAAGAAGCATTGATAGCAGCTATTCATGAAGGGTGTGGCAAATTTGAAAATGTGTGTGAAATGTGTGCCAAAATTTTGCTGAAATTGAAAAAGTGAATTGTACCTACCATATAATATTATTTTGTTCAATAAAATGTGTTTTGTATCATTTACTGGTTCATACTAATAACAACTGCCAATTGACATCTGTCTCAGCATGATTTGGCATCTCACCCATAGACCCTGGGAGAGATGCCAAAAGCAGTATCTTCGCTGAAATGCAAATGTATTTTTTGAAAATAATCTTAGGTTAGATTTACTTTAAACATTCTACTCCACATAGTAGTGGCTACTTCTGAGTGAATTTGGAGCTGTCTATCTCTTTACATAAGCTTGCAAACTTAATTTTAAAAAAGGTGTGGCGTCTCTCCCGGACTTACCTTAACCATGATTTTCAAATTTTACAGCATTTGTCAAAAAATTGTTAAGTTAGCTGTCATTTACAGAAATCCACTATTTATGCCAACTAATTATCAAATTTTTTGACAAATGCTGTAAAATTTGAAAATCATGGCACGTCATATTTAAAAATCGTAAAATTTTAAATCGTTATTTTAAAATAAATATAGCACATTTAATTTTATTATTAAGGCCATTTGAAGCGCAATCATTTTACCTTTCAATTAATACCATTACCATTCCTGTAAGTTGAATTGGCGAGCAGGAATCAGCAGAAACGTTCAATACAATGTTACATCTCTATGTACACCTTTGAGACCGGCCACCCGTATAAATACAGATACCTACACACAATATAAGTTACTTTGAAAGTTGTATTGTGATCCATGCCTGTAATATTGTTATTGATCCCCTGTTGGGGTTTCAAAGAATGATTGTTTTAATTAAAAAACTTTCAAACATCTCAGGGAATATAACAGTACGAATTATTTTCTCATGCTTTAGCCCAGCTCTCTTCGACAATGCAGAAGTGTGAAATAGATTCTTATGCAATACGGGAGATATGGATATGTTTTTTCTTTTAGGTTGACAGGTACTCAAAAGCGAAAGTAAAAAATATAAGTGGTGCATACAATATTGAATATTTTATTCAGTAACATCATTATGATACCTGTTATAAATTCCAAAACACGTTTAAAAATGTCATACTATAAAAATGAAAATCAGGAACACAGGAATTGATTCACTGTATGGTTGTTTAGACGTTGTTTGTAGTTGCATGCTTAAATAATATTCTATTTTTATCTAATAAATTTAGCATTTTGTGAACAGTCCACAGAGGTTTGAGGGACAAATAATTTGACAGAGCCCTAGGTCTAGGGAGTTAAGGGTAGATATCATTTCATGTTTTGTAACCATGACGAAAATAAACAATATCAATTATCATTTCTGCTATTGAATAACAGTATACAGTGTGTCCACAGACTCATTCTCAATATGGGGATCTCGCTTATTATGAGAGATACAGATTTGGTTAAATGGAACAAAATATTTCTTGGTTAAAGTTACACCAAACCCAATAAATAAACTTTGAATATTTAAGGTACTTTTGGAACTGTGGCAAAAAACGTGGATTTTTGACTTTTTCATTTTCGTCTATAAATCATTTATTTTAAGAGGAAGTCGAATTTAAATATCGAAAGTTTATTTTTGGGGTTTGGCAGAACTTTAACTAAGGAGTGTTTCATGCCATTTAACCAAATCTGTATATTTTATGATACGAGAGATCCCCATGTTGAGAATGAATCTGTGGACACACTGTATAATATTACTAGGAGTAGAAAGGGTTCATTTTTTATTGAGCTTATACGTTGCGGACGAGGCGCTTGCGCCGAGGCTGTGGAAAATAAGCAAACTGTGGATTAAGCAGTAAGTAGCACTTAGCATTAGTAGAATCACCGCAACTTATGTCTTTCAATACAATAAGAGTTTTCTCACCTGAATATCTGCATGTCATTCATAAATTCCTCAATTCTTATAGCAATCACGTGTTGTTTAATGTTTTACATACAACAAAATGTGCATATGTTAAATTAATAATATCTATATTAATTTATATACCAAAATTATAGTAAATATTAACGTTGCAACGAATGCAACAAGAAGAGCATATTATATCTTGCATTTATACATCCTACGATAATATTCCTACACATTCATTTGTTTGTAAAATCAATCAAAAATTGTAGGTGTATAATTATACTTCAATCAATCTCTGTTACTTGTGTGGCTTACAAAATATAATTTACTTGACAGCATGAATTATATAGGAACACATAAATCTTATAATACTTATTTTGATTTATATAAAAACTGTTACGGTAATTGTACTTGGTTCATATCAAATGTAATAACTGGAATGCTATATACTTGTTTTTCATGACGTGTCAAGCGTATTAACGTATTTTAAATTACTATTTGCTCTTGGCCACCAATTTATACACCTTTAGAAGACTTACATTTTTATACCTACACCAAAATTCATGTACCTCCTTACACATTTATTAAAATTAACTAGAAGATTGAACATAAATTGAATATGGAAAAATATTTTAATACATTTATCAATTGATGATATATTCTTGAAGAATCATTACTTAGGTACCTACTTTGTTTAAAATAAATTTGACGTTGTTACTTGTTTCAAAACTATTCTGTTGTTGAGTTGGAAACGTCATGTACCATGAACGAAAAATATATGAATTATATGAATCATAATATATTACTGTAATTACTGTAATCTATTCAAATATAGTACCACACGGAGTAATCAATCATAACAGAACAAGTGTTACCACCTGCTATCCTGCTAAATAAATGTAGTTAAAATTGGTTCAACGAAAAATCTATAGTTTGATAAACTCTAGCACATATTTTGCCTTGTGGTGGATTATACCCCCCATTATTTGACAAACTTTTTCCGAATATTATTGTTTACCAAAAGTGTAAATAAATAAATATTCTATGCAATCATATACTAGGGAAAGAAGTTGTATTTCAACAAATAAAATATATGTAACTGCAAAATTAAATGGTGGTGCGGTACCATGCCAACTTTCCATTAGAACAAGATTTTACAGAAACATTTTAATATTTTGTAGTCTCAGCTTGAACATGGACGCAATAGGTAATAAAAACGTAAATGTTAAACCAAAAGATATTCATGTGACGTCAGCACGTTAGCACCACGGCAACCTCGGTGGGTAAACAACTACACGCTCATGGATTCCATCTTTGTTACTCCAATAGAAATATATTTCCATTTTGTTTCATAAATTATGGAGTCCTTCTATTGTTAAAATTTGAACGCTTGAAATAGAATACTGACTTTCAATGGCATATAAGTACTACTTCCATTCCATATATCTTCAAAATCAAAACAGTACTACGTAAGGGGCATATATTTGCTCAACGTTTCTTTAATTTAATCAAATTGGTATCTTTTAAAGTAGTCTAGAACACACAAGAAAATCTGTTGGAATGCTTGTTTTATCAACATAATATACCCCATACATTGGAAAATCGTCCACCACGGGTGGACAGGAAATACAATTTAATATCATTGACTTCTTATGTCTTGCATATCTATAAGCTTTTATATTAAAATGGACGTGAATAAGTTCCTTATTTCGAAATTAAAATTTGCCTTTATATTGAGATTCTTAATAAACTGGAATGGAATAAAGTTTCTACCGGTTTCTACGTATAATCACATAAAAAATTCACTGCAACCAGTCGTAAAATATATACACTTAGCCAGTTCCATTAGTATTCTGTATTGCATTATTACTTTCGTTTGAGTTCATAGGATTGACAGAACAGGGCAAGGCACATGACTGATGTCCTATTGTGGCAGCCGTCTTGACATCAGCTATCAGGAACCTCTGCAGAATTCGTTATGCGCGGCGCTTCTTAACATGTAAATTAGAGGCTTGTGACTTGAAGTCTGGAGGCAGCGGCATTCATCTGCGTTCGCGATTCGATGCATTATTAAAGAATCCCTCTGCATTGCTTGTGCTGTATATTTTGTATGTTCCGCTGCTTGTGGTAACGTCATTAAACTGTTGGCATATTCTTTCTTTAACAGTACCCACTATTCTGTGTACAGTAGTTTCTGAATTCATACTGGAATGGCCTGTATAGCTATTATACAACACATAGTACTATATGCAAAGAGACTATTATCATTAGCGATTGGAGTTTATATGATTTTATACAAAAATATGTATATCCTGTAATATTAATGGCAATCACATGCTTTTCAAATACAATATAGTAATTACCATACAATAATTAGTACAATATTATTTAACTTTAACTTTAATTTGGAAATTTAATCGATTTCGAAAATACACAGTCAACGGCTACTATGCTTTATTACACAATAGCTATGGCAACTCAAGTTTTTAGAGGAAAAAATAGCAGGAGAGCTATTCTTGTAGTTGTTGCAAGATGATATAGTTCCCGCATTGCCAGAAATTACTAGAAACTACCAACTCCCAGCGGAAAGTTGTTTACCTCGCAAAAGAGCGCTGTAACGAAAACAATGAAAAATTGTGTCTATCACATGGTATAGGGTGTTCAGTTCATATAGCTAAAATGTACGGTTGATTAGCATTCGTAAATCTTGAAGATTTAGGCTGCACTCTGACATAAACGAATCGTCGCGGGTTGGTCGGTAGCGATAGTCCGGCTTCGCCAACTGTAATTTTAGAAATCTTGAATTAATTTGCTTTCATTTTTACTTTCCAACACCACCACTGCTATAATTATATGGGAAGTATTATTGATATCATGAAAATTTTCAAAATCAGATTTTCGCTGAAATATGTGTTTTGGGCCTCTAAGAACCCAAAAACGTGGTTTAGAAAAAATGTCTGTCTGTGGGTGGGTGGGTGTGTGTGTAACGCCTCTAACACAAAAACTAGTGAACCGATTTGGATGAAATTTGAAATGAAGAGGTATATCGAAAATTCATCGACAAAATAGGCTTTTCAAAAAAATCCGAAACCGGAAGAGGAAGTTAGACATGTTTTCTTGGTAGCATATTTTTCAGAAGCAGAATTTTGAAATTCTGAGTAAGGTATATGAAAGAAGACCATAATTCAAGGGAACTCTCTAACTTCAAAATGGCAGCCGGTATGAATTTTTCAAAATTTTTAGACTTTCACGCCCCATAACTCAAAAACCAGTTATCTGATCAGGTTCCGCAACATGTTTGAAAGCCCTTTGGTGGTACTACTACTCGTGTACCATGAAGAATTTAATTTTAAATTTTTTGAAAAGTTATTACAAAGTTAAAACAAACAGGACACACGATTTTGTTTAAAATTTCCATACTTATGCAGCTTGGTATTTGCTATATTTTTATTTTTTTATGAATGCCAGAATTTGACTGTGGCGCCCTCTACGAGGTTTTCAAAATCGGAAATTGTTGCTCATATAGCGCCTTTATTAGTCAAAATATGAAAAAAGTTCAAATATAAAAGTTGTTTAGTAAATAGATTTGCATTCTCCTAAATTTACATTACGTATACTGGCTGTTTGATTTCCACAGTACCATAAGCAACTTTGTTATTTTAAATGAAACACCCTATACAGATTGGTGGCCGTTATTGTGAACATAGAGAGACAAATGCTTACGCGCTTTGCTTATATCGACACCTTGATTATGCATTATTTTTAAAATTGTACGTATTAGTTCGAATAAAACCCAAGAAGGCGTCTAGTTTAAAACCATAGCAGCCTCCTTAATTGTTAACTTACAGAACACAATTTTAAAAATAATGCATAATCAAGGTGTCGATACATGCAAAGCGCGTATGCATTTGTCTCTCTATGTTCACATTAACGGACACCAATCTGTATACAGTGTACTCTCTCTTAGCGGACACTCCTCATAAGCGGACACCTCTATTAAGCGGACACTTTTTTGGGAACCGGCAAAAAGATAGGGCTTTGCTAATAAAATTTTCCCTCTTAAGCGGACTCCCTATTAACCGGACACGGACACCGAATTTTGTGGTAGAACGTCTCGTGAACCTCTCTTGTGCGGACAATCTGTGCGTGTAATGTGTAAAATGATGCAACAAACCGTAGACAGTCATGTTGATTTTGAGACATATGTAAAGATAGATGATAATTTTATGTACGAAGATGAAAGCCTTGATAGTAGTATTAATTTTGAAATTGCTGAATTACATCAAGAAGAATCCAACAGTGATAATAATGGTAGAACGCGAAAACTCTGATAATTGTATCAAAACAAATAAGGAAGTTCTGTTGCACTTACAAATTATCAAAACTTTCGCTTCCAAAAATAATGACATAAAAGGATTTGAATTATCGGCCAATTTGGAGGATCATTTTGAATATTTAATGTTAATAAAAAAAAATTACCATCCTTCTTACTCTTGCACCACCTTAATTTTTATATTGGTTTTTTTTATGTAGAAATTAAGTTATTTTTGTTTCATTGTCATAATAGCCACTGATAAAAAGACTCATTATGTATGTTACGTATTTATATGGAAAAGTTTCTCTTGAGCGGACACCTCTATTAAGCGGACACATTTGCGGCGACCGTGGATGTCCGCTTAAGAGAGAGTACACTGTATTATTATATAATTGAATGCAAAATTTAATTGTCTATCACATAGTGTAAGATGTTAGTATAGATAAAATGTACGGTTGAATAGAATTTCGTAAATTTTAACCGCGTTGTGTAAAAACTTTGATTCACAGAAACGGATCGTCGCGTCGCGTCGGTCGGTCCGTAGCGATCGTCCGGCTTCGCCCGCTGTAATTTCAAGTTGGTTACTATGGATAGATGCGTGTATTTCTTCTGTACATATCGAACCCGTATGGTCTCGTTTTTCTCGGTATGCAATCAATTGATTTCCAGCATCTGCCTCGCGAACTATACTGTTGAATAACAGAAACGAAATGTATATTTTTAGTATGGGAAAGTCCAGGGGAGGTTTGCACCTCCACTATTTTTCTATCATTACAGTTTGAACCCATGTTCAAATGAACTTTTTTTCTTGTTTTGAAAAGGATATTTGAATTCCAAAGTTTGGACACGCTATTTAGTTACACTCTGTACCTATATGAGAGATTAATTCGAATATGAAACATTCTTTAAATAGATTTCCATTTTCTCGTAAATTATGGGTTAAGAGTAATGTATATTTTGACTGCAAATGAAATTACACAATTGAAAGTAATATATATTTTGACAAGGCCTTAATTGCTTGTCAATATTTTCATTCAAAATCCAATTAAATAAGACTACAGTTCAGCGCATGCCTACACTAAATTAAGAACCGTGACGTTCTGTAATTAGTACAGCAATAATATAACACAGAAATAAATTATAGTAAAGTATAACGAAGTATTGTAAAATATGAACAAAGCACATTTAAATAAAGCGTGCGGATTTTAATATCCAAAAATATTTACATTTCTTTTAACGTGAATTGAATTCTAAAAGAACCGTAATAAAACTCGGCGCTGTGTGTAACGGAAAAAATAATTTGTAGCAAGAACAAGACGTTATATAATGTAAACATACGGCCTGTGCTTGCGATTATTATGTAAATGGGGTCATAATATATTCCTCGCCCAGCATTTCAATGCTAAACTCAGAACAAAAACGCATTATTAAAATATATGACCTGATTAGAATGTATGTGCATGTTAGGTGTGAGAATATATGGCAGGAAGTTGGCCGTAAATCAAAAATAAACTGTATATCATACGATAACGTGCATGTGGGTTTATTACTTGCAACGCTATTACGAGAGAAAGGTATTAATTAAAACATAACAAGCCCACAGTTAATTACAGTGGCTGTATACATATCCATAACATTAATATTCCAGTCAGACTAATTAACAGATTTAATTATTGTAAATTATACCTGTAACAGTGATTTCTGCAAGTGTGTAATTGGTAATATATTTATTAGGACAGCCAAATGACTAGTCTTTCTATGTCATAAGGAAGGAGTTATTTTTTTAATTCCAAACAACTGTTAATAGAGAAATCTAAATTTCATTACTATAGAATTATTTCAATTCACCGCCTATAAAACTTCTGTAAAATTTTTTTTTGTAATTACGAAACCACTAATTTGACTAATAATAATTGTAATCATTCATGATCAAGTTGCGGGGTATCGGTGTTTTGTTTGCAGTTTAACGTTTACTATTTAATTCTAATTTGTCAGTAATTTATTGCACATATTAGTATATGACATAAACGTCCGCGTAGGGAAAGTATAGTTTTTCACTCTTCAAAAATTACTTTCTGAGGCTTGAGAAAATTACCAACATCGACTTCGTCTCGGGTGGTAAACTTTGCTCTCGCTTGCAAAAGCAAATTTTCGTAACAAAATATATCTACTATCTGTTACGAAATAAAAAAAAATCGAGAAGAAAATACAATCATATTTGTATTATGAACGTTTTTTATTTTATGAAATATATAAATAAAAATATTTTATTGTAATGCAATAAAATCAAAGAAATTTTTTTCCAGTTCCCTTATCGTCTCATGCGCACAATCAAATCTCTTTGAATTTCACTTGCTTTGTACCATCAAAGGAAACATGAACCAAAGCTGATCTTATTGTAAGAACATTTATGAATGCTTGAAAAAAGCGGTATTATACACAAAATTCAACTGCATGAAAATAATTACGTTGGAACATATGACTAAACCAGCTACTGTAAGCTAGTAACGTTCCTACGTTTTCTCAACGATCAAAGGCCCAAGCAACCGCTATGTCTCGAACAGAACTATTAGAATTCCTTTTTAGTCATTCTCTGAAGTGTAAAGTAATTGCTTGATGTTGGTTGATTTTAACTTATTAAAGCCGTTGAATGAGAATGAAGCCACGTCAAAGCATTTACCTCAAAATTGACTGGCATTTCCCAGGGTATTATTACTCCATTCTCCCTTTTCTAAATTTCACATCTTTTAAATGCACATAGAAATCGTAGTTTTATAAGGATTGGTAACAATTGAATAGCTATCTGTTCTGAACTTTTAGATAATGGTTTTCGGTTCAAATCTTAGATACGAAGTGTTAGGAACTGCTAGTAGATGGAGACGTAAAGGGGAAAGTTGAAATATAGTATTTCAATTCGAGATCAACCCGATTAGCTTATGAATAGGGTTATTAATATTAATGCTCGTAAATGTCCTTATCCTTAGTTTCTTTATTTGCAATTCTGAATAACTAATTAAATATAAAAAACGATTTCAAAAAGCAACGGAATAATCAAACTCAGCTGAACCTACCATTGTTGTAAAATGATTGCTGTAAAATTAAATATTGAAATGTAGAATCCTGAAAAGCATGCAAAGATTTATTTCATAAAATTTAACCACCAATAAAGCAGTTAAATAAACTTTGCTTTTCAGTTTAGAATTTTGGAGTTAAGCAAGTTTTGAGGGATATTGAAGTTTCTAGGCCTCTGGCAATCATTTCACAATTATATTGTTACAATTTTTAATAATCAACAAAATGATAAAATTCTTTAATACAAATAAGATGAAACGAATACTAAAGATGTCAAATCAGAACTTTATTTAAAACGAATACATACCTAGTAGGTACTTATAAAGAATATTTTGAATGGTTTTTGATAAACTTTTTAATTCCTTCCTAATACAAATTTTAATTATTAGCTTTAATTGTTTGCGCCTCGATATTAGTACTTATTTATTTTTATTCCATTAATTCATACATTTCAAAGTCATCAAGTGCTACTACTGTCGTTGTACGTTGGGCGTGCACTATAAGTACAGGGTGTCCGGAAACAACGTTCCGTAACTTCGGGAGATGATTCTACATCCAAAAATATGAAGAAAAGTTGTAATGAACAGGGGTCCGGAAAAGCTTTCTAACGGAGCTACGGCTCTTTGAAGAGGGGCCTCAAAATGTGTTGTTTTATTAATTAGTTAATCAATACACCCTACCCGTTACGCACGCCCCTGGCTTTTTTTTCTATTTTTAACATTACCAAACTATTTCCCGTACCAAATATACCCTGGGTACCAAATTTTATCAATCTCGTTTCAGTATTGATTAACTAATTAATAAAACAACACATTTTGAGGCCCCTCTTCAAAGAGCCGTAGCTCCGTTAGAAAGCTTTTCCGGACCCCTGTTCATGAGAACTTTTCTTCATATTTTTGGATGTAGAATCATCTCCCGAAGTTACGGAACGTTGTTTCCGGACACCCTGTATAAATAAAAGCGAAGTATTTTATGGTAATTATGGACCCAGCAGAGTTTGAGAAAGCTTAAATTTTCAGAATATCTCAACATTTTTAAAACCACAGTAATAATTTGTAATTTGCACAGTATATCAATTATAATATCTAACTAAGTAATATAATAGCTGCAGTATATCCCGGTTTAAAATTAGAGATTCAATTATTCTATATCTGGCATAAAAAATGTGTTAACAAATATTTGGTAAATTCAAATTAGTAAGTAACTGTAAAATTTAAATATATTAAGATGTTTAAATGTCAATATCTTTTGATATTCTTATAAAGCTTGGAAACTTATACGATGAATATTATAGCAGTTGTTGAGTTGTAGTAATTTTATTAGGTTCGTTTCATCGACACAATGTGGAACGATTCTATTATTGTTTAGAACCGATTCCGAATTCTTCTACAAGCATCCGTCAAATAAACGATTCTAAGAACCAACAAGAACGGTTCTATAACGGTTCATACATAGACTAGATGAAACGGGGTTATCCCTAACTCTAACCTCAAATTCGAACAGTGAAGGAGGTGGAAAGTGTTTTGGGGTGATTTGAAAACACACATTTAAAAAAATGAGTGATTATAGTGATTGTTGTACGTATTTATATTACTATTTTTCAACAAATGTTATGCTCGCACCCAGCTTTTAGGTTATGAATGGGAATAGTTCTCGTTAGTTCTTGCTCGCGACGTGGAATCGTTTTTGAACTGTGAAGAACGGTTCAGTACGGTTCACGTACTAGATGAAACAGAGAATTTTAAATTCCATGAACGCCTTGTTTAGTTCTGAAGTTTGATGAAACACATTTTCTCTATTGCGCATGTGAAGTAATTTCAGAACCGTTCAGAACTGTTCGATGAAACGAACCTACTATGACAAATCGAGAAACACGTTTTACATCTGACTATGTTGTACAAATCGTTACGTTGTCTGTTTTCAATGCAATTAATATGCGGATGACCTTAATGCATTATGCATGTTTTGCAGGACGTATTTATGCATGTGACATTAAAATTAATAAACGAAGATTGAGGGGGCGAGATCAGATACATTAATCTTCATGAAATATTGTCATAATTTCCCTTCGAATAATAAAGACATTCATTTATCAAATGTAATTGTATAAATTATTAATAACATGTCAAAAGCTGCAAATTATTTCCGTAATATGTATCATAAATCATTTCACATTTGCAATCTATGTCGAAACCTCTTAAATCAAATTAATAATTTCCTTTATTGGATTGGATTTCCCTGCTCATTGGTTTTTTAATGTTTATTACAACAATATTTCATCCAACTTTTGGATAAGTATTTTGTGTAGGTAAGCACAAATAAAAAGAACAACGACATTGACAACAGCTTTTTTCACGTAATTTTGTGAGACGGCATTTTTACTTAAACGTTTATAAATAAACCTGTGCGCTTCCATGTGTTGAGAGACAAGCTATTAGCATTCCTCTCGTAAAACCGACAAGAATTTTACAGTTTGTAAAAAGCACATTTATTTTCTTGTAGATTCAATAAATTTTGTTGAACACACTAAATAACTACCCACATATTTTAGTAGGAAAAACTCTAAAACATACAAAGTTGAAAATTACAACGATTTAATCTTTATACGTTTTATGTGTCCGCTATATTTTAACTTTATCTGGGTTTTAATGTTGAAACTTTTACTCGAAAATATATTTTCCATTTATTTCAAGCTTAAAATTATAATATATCCATTAGGTGCTAACAACGCGACCTCCTAGTGGTGGTTAATCAGATTCGAAATATGAACTGGTTTAGTAAAAGAAAACTGCTGCAGTAATACTACTTCATTTAAAAGGGAACTTACAGTAAACTTGCATAATTTATTCTTTTACGAAAAAAAATCTAAAGAATTTAAAAAAATCTTCTTAGTATAGCAGCAAATAACAGAACTGTGACCTAATAAACGTAGGTTTAAGATCCTTTATAGTCGTCACTACCTACCTCTCAACAGCAGAAAATATTTAGGTACCATAATATCGACTCGACTGCTTTATTTATTTATTCCTATCTCTGCATATAAGATCTAGGTGTTGCCTTTACAATGATTTAAACAAAAAATTCTTACACCTGCTTAGACGGGTTCTAAAGAATATTATTGATCGTGTAAACCATCGTATAAATAAACTCCCTTATGGTTTGGGCTGAAGTTTCTCTGGATTGTGTCTTGAAGCTGGATATGGTATCTTGAAGAAGTTAGTATTCCAAGGTTTCAGTGACTTTCAATTGCAAGAAGTCCTCTTTGAACCGTAACTCAGATTTTCAAAATTCTGCTTCTGAAAAAAATACAACCAAAAACACATTTCAGATTTTTTTAAAAGCTTATTTTGTCGATGTTTTGTTGTTGTGTCGGTGTTATGGGAAAGTAAAAAAAGTGAATCATAATAAATGAGTAATGTAATTAAATCAACAATTTCAACATCAACAATATACCAAAGTTGCATTAGTTTATGCTTTAATTAAGATTAAACTTAGGCCAATTTTTTTGTCGTAAATAAGAATTATTTAGTTAGTAGCGACAAATGTTTTCACCAGTATGATACCACTGAATACGTTTTTCTGAGAAATATAAGAGGTACCATAACGTAGTTTTTATTGTTTTATATAGGTATCTCGGTAACACTGTTAAGAAGATGAAATGAAATATAGAAATCTGTTATATTTCTCAGTAAAGCGGGTTACAGTGGTACCAGACTGGTGAAAACATTTGTCGCTGACTGTACATGAAGCAGATTTTCATTTGAAAAATCAAATCATTTTTTCTAAGATTTCAGAAATATTCAAAATTTACTTATTAACAATACAAACAAATTTTTATTGACAATTACGTGGAAACAATAGAAACAGAACCAATTTAATTTTTATCATTTTAGTATTCAATATTACACCACAAAAGTCATCTATTTGAAATTTAATGATGCAATTTCAGAAATAAATAGTAAACAAAATACAAAATAGTAACAATGAATATCATAAAAGTGTTTTCAGCTGACTCGAACGACCGACGGCTGCAGTATTCGGCTGTTGCACGGCCTCGTACTTCATGTGGCGTCTCGTCAGCAAAGCATCACTTTCATGACTTTTCTGTAATATTCTATAACATAAATTTTCCACGATATACTTTTTATATTATGGTTTATAACTTGGTTCTAATAAATAATGGTTTAATTTTAAGAACATTTGGATGCTACTAAAGCGCGCTGAATTTTGCTATTTTTCTGTGGTCAGACTATGGACACGCTTGTCATCACGTTTGATTCGATGTGGTTATAGGTTATGTAGGTGTCTGTCAAAAGTGTTTTTAGTCAGTAGCGCTTCGTTCGAAATTTTAAAAGGCACCTAAAGACAGTAAAAGCTTGGGCACGAGAGACTGTATTATGCAGTTCAATCCTCAAAACATAGATAGTCTTTTTCCCTTGATTGGCGAGAAACAGAGGTATATACATTTATCTCTATCAGTTTGACAAGTGCATCTACCTACAACACTCCCCTCAACGAAAATCAAGATACCAAGGCACTCTAGATGCTACTATATCATAAATATCTAAACAAAAATCTAGTAACCCAGTAAACCTTGGAGAGAATTTCAATATTATTTCCATCAAATTTTACATTCATCTTGATTAAAAGGTGTGCATTCAAGAAGCGATTCTACTTCAGAAGCAATTATTCCAAACAATAAGCCAAACACGATGACTCTTTTAGAAAATCCAAGATATAATCGAAGAAAATTAGTTTTCGAGCTGTTCTTAGCGGCTTTCTTTTAAGTTATATGTCCGCGTGTCAAGCATGAATGGACTGCCATATCACGACAGGTAATTGACCATTGTGTGCCGTAATACCGAAGCGGAAAGGAAGCATACAATGCGCGTTTATTATCGGTCTCTTTCAGCAGCCGTCACGGCGCGTACAGCCACATCATTACACGTCAGCCGCCACAATACTATGGCTCTGTAGATAGCGCAAAGTGTCTGACAACTTGACAGAATAATTAAGAATCACACAATACGACAAAACAAACCAATTCATTAGATACGTTCCTAGTCTGGTAGTAAATCGGCTGCCACATGTACATATTGCAAGTTTATATTCGAATATGGAGCAGTAGATACTGTTATGCGTACCTATAAGCGTAGTATAACAAACAAAATTGAGAATATCGCATAACATGAATAAATAATTATATCTATCATAGTATTGAAGTTGACGTGTTGGAAAGAGTTACAACCAAATATTATTAATCTCTACAGAATGTTCTGCATATGTTCTGTTATTGTTACTTAAGATACGGTAGAATAACCTAATCCTAATTTTTATCATGAGAATAGGACAACACATTCAATGGTTTGTTTATAAAGTCTCATCAGAGAGCTTGCGCTCATTCTAACAGTGTAGTAGGTATACGAACTATGGAACTAGTTCCGAGGTTCCGACTAGGTAAATAAAATTTCACAGTAGCTGAATGCCCACCTTAGACGATGATGTCCACCATAGAAGGATCTCTATTATATAATCTTGAATCACTGTTAATCTATTGATTTGTGTATTATTGATAAGGCAGAAGGGTAGAGGGTACGCTGGTATCTGGCTCGTAAATACGCAGTGGTAAAAAAGACAGAGAACACAGCTCAGTTCTTTCTTACTTGTCTACGCAGTATGCGTGCTATCGTATTTCTGTAGAACTGTATTCTCGTGTTTCCGTATATTTAGGGGCAGTTGTAGTTGTTCAGTTCTGGTTTAAACAGCGGTTCAGCTAAATCAAGGTTAATTGCCATGAATACAATTGTTATAAGAATTGTATCTATGGCAGTTAATCGTATAGTTTAGCTGAAACGGGGTTTAAATCTGAACTGTAAAACCGATCCTTAGAAGATGTGAAGAATAATAAATAGAATAACCAATAACAGAACGGTCGTCACTAATCAGCAATATTACTATACTAGGTGTTCAAATACGACTTCAAGTGGAGATATTTCTGGAAATGTTTATCATTTTTGCTATTGTTACATATACCTACTTTTAACTAATATGACTCTGTACAAAACGATAATTATTATTATTATTATAACCTACATTAGCATTCTGTGTATTGTATAATATATTATACTAAAGAAACAGGCTTGAAGTAACACGAGATGGAACCCATCATATTCAATTAAGCCGGTATGCATGGGAATCTTGGTACCGATTCACCGAAAAAAAAAATCAAAATAAAAAGGTTGACAACGGTACTGTCTGAATCAATCTAAATAAAGATAATTTTGAACCGTAGTCGGTTATATTGTTTTGATACCGTTGTTCTGTAAACTATAAATAGATGGTTAAAAATTAAGTTATGCCGTTTCTATCGGTTTTAAGAATATTTTTATTACTTTTTTGTTATCCATAGTTCGAAGGTATAAGCAAACACAGACGCACAAAAACTATTAACTAACCGATACACGAAAATATCATTAATGAATATGATTATATAATTTTAGTATGCATATACGTGAAGTCCATTTATTGTGCAATATAGCCATATTGCAAATTAAATGGACCACCCATTTTATAATTGGAATATAGGCAACCCATTATACACTGATAGCAGCCCTCTTGCCCCTGTTTACTGATTTTGATTATCGTTTGCGAAATTACACAATGATTTTTTAAGTTTTTAATAAAGAACAAGATTTAAAACTCATGATTTATTGGAAACATGGTCTATACAGACAAAAAAAAATAGAAATGTGTATACTATATCGCTCCGCATTATCGGATTATCAATACGTAATGTTAGGAATTATTTCAGTGTAAAATATCCGAACAGACCAGTCCCTAATGTGTCTACAATATCAAGAAACATATAGAAAATTTGGCACAACATGAAAAAAAAATTGACGTAAAACAGTAACACATGAATTTGTACACATTTCTATTTTTTCTTGGTCTGTATAAATAATGTTTTCAATAAATCGGTAGTTTTCAATCTTGTACTGTATTAAATATTAAAAAAAAAATTAAGAGGTGACAAACAAAAATTAAAATCAGTAAACAGGGGCTAGAGTGCTAACAGTGTATAATGGGTGGCCTATATGCCAATGATAAACTAGGCTATCCATTTAATTTGCTATATGCCTATATTGCATAATAAATGGACTTTACTGAATATTACGTCGTGTTTAGGTGATAAATTATAAAATGGATAATAAAGGGTATATATAAAAGTTAAAACTATACCTTTTTATAAAAATTGGCACAAGTTAAATAATCAATCAGATTATTCCACATTTTTTATACCCATTAATTGAAATGGATATAACAACCATCCAGATATTTAATATTAATTTATCCACAACCAGTGTATTATAAGGTCATAATTCCACTATTAAGAGACGTCTTATGATATTAATAAAACACATAGGTCTTATAATTAAAACAATGTTAAATCTATAGCAATTAGCAACACGTATGACAAAAGTCAGTTCAAAATGTCAAAATAAAATTTTTCCAAAATATTAATTTAAAAACGCCACTCTCTGGTCTGGTTGTGGATAAAACGTTCTATTGCATACGTGTCTTAGTTGTATTTTATCCACTTAAGAAAATTAAATGCTCGAACTTCGTTCTTGCGTTTAAACATTCTTACGTGGATAAAATACTTCCTAAGACACTTATACAATAAATAACTATTAAAATAAATTCCATAATACTATTAAGGTTCCAATCCTCTTTAAGAAGTCAATTAGGTTCCTGTTGAGCATACGTAATAAAAATTGCAAGTACAAGTAACATCCCAGTGTTTTATGATGTGATCAACACGGGCTAATATTCAATGTGGCGGAACAGCAAGTTGTTACTGTCAGCTGTCTCTGGCGCGCAGTCGAGCTGTCAGTTAACTGTCTAGTTTACATGTCTGTCGGGTGCGAGCTCGCCATCCTGATTACGGTTGATAGCCAGTAAAAATTGGATCTGCATTTTATCAACTTTCTGATTTGCATACGTAATGGAATGCGCAATCCTATGAAATTACCCGATGTCGCGCTCACTTTAATATCTGTCTGATAATACGTTGTCAGTATAATAACTGCCGACGGATTCCGTACGACTAATTAAGATCATTTGAATAGTATGACTGACAGTCCTGCCGCTTATGTAAATTGCAATCAACGAGTTTAAAGCTCGTTGTAAATAGGATACATCATTTCATTACGAACATTTTGCATAAAACTTGAAAATGGGAGACCTATAATTAACGGAATAGAAAGACGTTACATTATTGATTGTATGTACCTAGCAATTATATAACAATTAAAATTTAAATAATGAATTCCTCTTGCGAACATCAATACATTAGTCTGTCATCGTGAATTGCGTTCGATCATAAAATAGATTTATTGTATTTACGTGCAAATCGAAAGCTATCCGCATATTGATCAATGTCGAAGACGAAGAGGCTCATTACTCACGTAATAAGTGTCTGTAGTGTATATATATAAAGAGATCAAACGTACGCATAAATTTTAAACCCCATACAATTTAAAGGAAATAACTGTCTATGTATTTTAAATAAAAGTTATTTTCTACGAAGTTTTTATGGAGTTGTATTGCCTTGTATAGTGTATTAGGTATTTACACATAGAATAGGTTGCAGTTCTGTTTTATGATAACTGTTATACTTAAATACACTACTATATACAGCGACTTATATCACCTTTAGAAAAGTAATCAAATAATGTAAAAAGGATAAGGTATCTCGAAAGCGATATTCACGGGCGTTATAACGAGCCATTCATGTGCCGTCTAATACCACTGGTTTAAGATATTATGCACCATAAAACAATAAACAAAATAAAAGTTGTTATATTACTAATTCAGAAGCAATTACTTTTATCCAAAAAAAAATAATAAAATGCTAATTAAAATGTATTCTGCAATTATACAAACGCTTGTAAGCACCCAATGTCTCAAATATACGGAATTGTTTGTGCAACCTATTGCAGTATACCAATACTAAATAGGTACAATAGTTACCTAATCAGGTGTACACATTTTTCACGCCACGGTCGTAATCATTACAACCTGATTAAAATATTTCGTGCGATAGGTAGTAGGTACCTCTTTAAATTTCTTCCTATAAAAATGAATGGAAAGAAAAACTGTTAAAATCAGAACTCTTAAGATCTTCCACTTCCTGATACTTAGATTTATCATTTCTCCAATAGTTTTCAAGAATAACCCAGGAATAGGTCTCTGCTGCTGATGATGCCCATGTGAATCAGCAGCAAGCATGAAAATACCTGCATATCCTAAAACTGCTGTTTCCGTAGCTTAAATTACATTAAATTACTGTCTGTAAAAGTAACTGGATTTATGGACCTTTCTCTGCGACATTTCACCATTTCTTCCAAAATAAATATGTAAATACCCAACTCCCCATTTCTCTGTAATGCAACAGAACTTACACGTCACGTAATCGTGTCAAGCACGACATGCTATGGCAGATATTAAGCAATAAAAGGAATACCGCTTTGTCTCATCTCATCGAGGTTATAAAAAATATGTACTATAATGCATAAATCTAAAAAACAACAATTAATGCAATCCTTGATACGAGAAATGGTAAAACTTTTCAATGTACTATATTGTATCGATGAATGAACAGGACAATAGAAAATGGAATGCAGTTATAGCCACTAACATTGTAACTTTTAATGAATCGACGCCGCTACTTTTTGCTATAATAAGCTTGTTCTACAGAACCGACAGAAAAATATCTCCGTCAGAAAATGAAAAGAAGAAAATAAAATTAAGGCTTTCCGTTTATTATACCCTATTCTATTAGATCTGAAACGGTTTTAGACAACGAATTAACATTCTATACGTCATTGTATTTTCCACACTCTCGTATGTAAGTGTTCGCCAAAAAGCAGTTTCTCTTGAATTATGGTCTTCTTTCATATCGCCTACTTAGACTTTCAAAATTCCGCTTCTGAAATATACGCTACCAAAAAAAAAATGTCTAACTTCCGATTGCGGTTTCGGATTTTTTTGAAAAGCTTATTTTGTCGATGAATTTTCGACATACCCCTTCATTTAAAATTTCATCAAAATCGGTTCACTAGTAATATGGGTAATTTTATAAATATATTACTCGTATTTATTGTAATTTTTTAATTTTTTAAGCTTTTAACTGTAATCGGTGATTACAGCGGTTATATGCACCCTTCGCCATTGCTGTAACTGACACTGGCACTCTGCATGCGGGCTACTTTGAAGAGTCTGATAAACGTTATATTTTCAGTTATACTACAAACAAAGTAGGAAAAGGTATATGCTATATCGAAAAATTCAAATGGTATCTTGTCTACTGCTTCACCCAACCCATTTCAATTTCAATTCATTTTACTTACATTGTACCTATACCTACGTCTATTTAAATGGTTCAAATATTTTGACTCAATGCTCGTGGATATAGATTAAAGTTTTAATTAGGTACCGATGATGCCTACACGAGACAACGCCCAGTACTCCAAAACAAATTGAAGATAACTGTTTCGCGTCTTGTGTATTTCTGCATCCACATACTTATAACAAATACAATTTACAGCTTTAACAAATTTTGAGGCCGCTAATTAATTTTAAAATATTTCCGAACTTCCATAATTACGCTAATATGACAAATGTGTTGTTTTGTGTAATCAAAATAATAATACGGTAACATGTGTAAAACTATTAATCGTTACTTGTTTCGGCGATGCTCTCAACTAGTAATTATACACACTCCATCACTGTATTACCACTTGGCGGGCGTGTTCGGCAATGATAAATGACCAGTGATGCATAATGTGTCAGGATACATACTATATATTTAATAAAATAGCGTGTGTGAGTGTTGCTGAATAATAATGTAATTTGTTGCTGCCAACGGTGACCTCACAGCCAGAGGCCAGCAGATAATCAGTAAAGTTTACAGCGAGAGGTTTTCTCCAACCGCCTACGTCATACCCGTAAACCAACGCTGCCGCATTGCTATTACCGCGAATATATGACTCTCATTAATCACCTATAGCTTTTTAATTTGAAATGTTATTTACACGTAGGTACCCACACTTTTACTAGGAGATTTTATTTCTTTTAAGAAAGGTTTTATCTAGCATGCTGTCAGTATGTTGAAATTTATGGTGCTGAATTTAATTGGGCTCTTTATTGTAAACTATACGTAAGCAGGTGTGCTCGTAAAACATTTTCATAGAAAGAGGTATTCAAAACGTTGCTAGCATAATAAATTTTGTTCTGTTACTTAATGACATACCTATGGACCACTATTAACTACAACATCTCCCTGTAGTGGAACTGTTTAGAACGTACAGGAAAGTAAAAAGAATAGATCTGATGAAACACTAAAGCTATCACCGATGTACTTTCTAAATACTATAGTGTTAGCAACAAACTGACAATGAGTAATGAGAAATATTATAAAAGCAGATTTGTTTGTTACGATTATTAAGAAGAAGAAGAAAACAACCACCACGTACCTATAAAACTATAAACTATTCGCTAAAATATATACTTAATGGTAATACCTACTAGTAACTTATATACAAAAGTGCACGCAATTTGCTCTCACTATTTTATTCCATTCCATGCTAGTCAGTTCAAATTGAACCGTGTTCTACGTATAAAGGAACGCGTCCACTGCTCCGCATTGGCCGCACCGCACGCACCGTACGAACCTGATACTGAATCAGATATTTTAACGGTAGTGCGTCTACTTATACTAATTCTACTATCAATAGCGTTCGGACCGTTTTCCACTTGGGTGCAACGTTAAAGTTATTTTATAGGTTAACCTTTAGTAGTTAATACAATTTCATCTACAGGTGCGGATCAGTAAACTCGATCCCATTTGATATATTGGAACAAATATTTTTTTCCGATCTGTGCGATGCATGCGAACATTTAATTTTATTATCCCTTTAAAATTTAGTTAATTCGATTTCTATTTTTAAAACTCCAAAAATAGTATCTAATAAGGAAATAACATAAATTCAACCTGGAGAAAGAACGATTATACTCTCTCGCAAGTTGATCATCATTGGTAACTCTAGGATGTCAGCATAGTTACCTATGGATTTCTTCTACGCACAGAACGTAAATATTGGTTTTAACTTTTAACCAGACTTTCAATGATTTCTCATAGGGTATCGTTGAAATATTCTTGGATTTCAAAAAAGTGTTTAACCGCGACAGTTGGGACTGTTCAGCAGTTCCGTTCAATTCCATTAGAAAAATTTAATTGGCCGGAAATTCCACAGAAGGTATTTGGCTGTACGCAAAGAGGTTGCTACAATTACGGCCTTTACTACTGGACGGCAGTTCTAATCTAAACTTAGTTTCATCTGAATTTCCCTAAAATTTCTGTATAGCGTAAAATTTAAAGAGGCGTCCAGACTGTCGCGTTAGCCGCACAAAACGGTCACGAGTACTAACCTGATTCAATGCCGTCCAAAGAACTGCAATATATAAAATTTGTTTGGGTTTGTCCAATTTTTTTTCATATTGGAAAATATCTCGAAGTCACATGTGAGAAAATTGGAGGATGAAAACTGTCCAGACGTATTAATTCGAACCCATATAAACAAAAATAGTTCCATTTTAAAGAAAAAATCTAGACAGATCTACGTTTCTACTGTACATGTTGGGCGGTATACTATAAAGAGAAAGTAAACAATAAAAGGGGTAGGTACATGTATTCTTCATTGTTATATCCGCCTAAAAATAATCACTCCGAGTTTATGGTTCCGAAAGTATGGAAGTGACTAAGCGACTACGGGCGGTAAGCGGCAAATTATTTCTGCATTATAACTCTGGTACTTGAAGCTTGTGAAATAATGTTAGGGATGCGTCACACGCGTATATATAATTTATGAAGAAAAAAATTATTTTCAGAATCTTCATAAAACATATTTAGAAAATAAAATTGTGCAGAAATTCTTCAAAACAATAGCAATAATTTTCCTATTCATTGGTATAAAATCAATTGTGTTCTTTAACTGAAACTCGTACGACTATGCATGAAGAGCACATGTATATTGACGTAAGCGGAAGCTCCCTAGGATATTATTTTTTGTAAATTTTTGTTGTCCACGTATTAAGTGTAATGCAATTGGGAGTTGCTGTCACGAGACGTTTATTTTTAGGATTAATAAAACGTCAGTGTTGTTCTTTATATATCCATCACAGCTGTTCTTTTAATGCTGGTATAATGAAATTATTATTTGCGTTACAGCGGTTGAAATGTATGTACACAGGCGCGGCTTTTCCACCAGAGGCATAAATCTAGGTGATTTATTTGCAAATGGCGCAACCAGGCTATAATCTGAGCAATGCACTTTGCAAGCAATGCAAGGCAGGCGACAACGTCACAGCAAATGTTACTGGGCTGGCGGGCCACATAGTCAACGCGTTAATGCGGTGATCTTTAAATTAAAATAGAACAGCTTTCCGCAGCTCCATTAGCGCGTCGTAATGGCCTTATTGTTCGTTTACGGGTGACACTGATAGAGCTGCGTCCCTGTGATATACACTCTGAGTGTGCCGAGCGTGAACAGACGCTACGCTGGGAAATGCATTGCTGGTGGTCGTCGGTCCTTTGTGATGTCGCTTGCCTCATAAAGGAAAATAAATGGTGTCATTAGGAAGGGGCCGTGTCCTTGTATTTTTGCCCGCATTTGTCGAGCCTTGTCGCCTACTTTATCACTGTCGTCGGGGTGCGCGTGATGTGATTTGTCAATGGTCCGCACCTCTCCAGGGATACTCCACACCATCTTATTATTTTCATTGAAACACAATAAAATTCCTGCTGCATTAAGTTGTTGGTATTAGAAACGAATGTATACTTTCCCGACTTGCATGCGAATAAATATTAGTGGTTCATCCATTACATTTATCCTTCAACTGGTTCGCACCGTCGTCGATAAATCAACTCTGGAAATATTGCCGTGCGGGCAGCTCGCAATAAACAACGCGGCGCAAACTCAGATTTACGGCCACTCTCGCGTAAAGTGTTAAAGAATTATGCCGCTCTGTAAATGAGATGTGTCTGCAGCCATACATATACATGTCATCTTGGCGGATATAAATAGGGAAGATGAACGTTTTCTTTTAGGCGTTCGCTTACATCCCTCGGTTCTCTTGACTTGCGAGCGTGAGGGTTATTTTTCTCCGTCCGCGGAAGAGTTGGGAGGGAAGTCAAGACGTATGGGCTCATCACTCTGGCGCGCTGTCAGGCGATCTTTCTATCTTGTCGACCCGCTTTAGGGAACCGTTCAAGTTTGTGTTTGCCTTTCGCACTGATTTACACGATGAAGACAAATGCCGTCTTTCAATGCACACATTTATTTGCTGGAAATTGGAATGCGTTTCGAAGCAACCGTACATTTTCCCGCAATTATTTATATGCCTTGGAAGAATTTCGCGTTTGCAGTTAAATTACAGTTTGCATGCGCTTGCTACTTGCCCTTGGCTTGCACTGGATCCTTGGCTTACATGCATGGCTGCCTCACATCTATCATGCGCCATCGAAGTACGAGTGATAAATTGTTCAGCACGCCATCGTTAATAATGATTTCCCAAGCGATTTTTATACGTAGAGTCGATTCCTGTTACTAAATTTATGTGACCATTGTGCATTTATCTACTTTACGACGTTCATGATTTATTGTACTTCTTCAATATCTAGATTTTTCAGGGAATAATAGATCAGATTACCCTTTTTAGACATATGAATTTCAAAATAGATTAAATGATTAACGAGTTCGATGTAAGAATATAATTTTTAGTACTTACTAAAACCATTTCTTTTCTTCGTGATGTATTAAGTGATTACGCCAATATTAGGTTGACCAATATATAAGGTCATAACTATATATAGATTATAGACATATTTGGAACCTGTCAAAATATAACACAACGGACTAATATACTCCGTATAACCCTTAACTTGGTTTTAATGATGAGTTTCGAGTTTAAATTAGTTATAAATAATAGTAATGTAAACAGTGTCGACATTATGCTGTATGCCATATAGGTATATAATCGAAAATTTAAAAGCAAATTGTCGTTTTGAACTAGACACCACAAATATCTACAGATTTATTTAAAGGTGCGAATAAACTGGACAGTTAGTATTTGCAACAAATATGGCGTGAGTGATCTGATTTTGTGATCTGAGAAATTGTGCGAGCTATTTAAACAAGCATGTTTTCGTCTGTCGCAAATCTTCAAAAATGCGTTACGTGACAGCACCAGCAGCTCGGGCAAATTTAGTCGCCAGTCTATTCGCACCTTAAAAATCTATGTTGAAAACTTTAGCAAAAGCACAATAGAGTTCGGTCATTACGTGCTGTACATCTATGGTAACCACGGGATCGGTCATCACGTGATCTGCGTTTTTGTACCGTATTTGCATGACAACCCATGAGTGTGTAGTTGTTTACCTACCGTAGTTTCCGCGTTACTAACGCGCTGACGTCATATGACCGACCCCTATTGTATAAAAGGAAAAGCCGGTAAAACAGAAAATAAATGGACTTGCATTACAGTTATAATATAGTAGGATAATGTTTTTGTTAAGTTTTGAAAGTAAAAAAGTTAACTTTTTTCTTGTCCGAGTCTGAAACCTGAAAACATTAATTAGGCGAATATCACAATTTAATTTGTTTTAAGATGTTTTGACGTCTGTCAATCACAACCTATGACCACAACTTTACGACCGCGTTTCCGTTACCTAAACGTGGTCGTGAAGAATGACAGATGCCTGCTACAAAGTGACACCTTACGGTTGTTAAAAATCGCAAAACAGCTGTTTTAGCTACAGTGCCTACAGTCGCCTACAAAAGATAACATGATTAACAATAAACGTTTGGTATGTAACAGTAGGGATGCTGCGAACGGGGACTTCACCTACGTTTTATGAAATTTTAAAAACGTATCAGGTTTTGTATAGTTCGAATAGTTAAGTAGCTATTCTGAACTAAACCACAGTAAACTGGGGCTATGCTATCTTTATGACAAATTAGAACTACTATAGAGCAATCTTAAAACCCTACTATGTGATTCGGATCGCGCTATTTTGACACAAACAATTATTTGAATTCCCAAAAATAAATTTAAAAAAAGAAATATTTTGGATTATTGCTTGTCATATATTATAATTTGTACTGTATACTGTAAAATAATCAACTAACTTAAAGAATTTCTATAACACAACATAATGAAAGCTTTTTTAGTGCAAGTAATTCAAATTACCGAGACTTTGAGTTTGCGTGGATTCGGGTTATCGAGCATGGTTGCCTTGTTGAAGAAATCATATTAAGTAGGTTTAGGTTAGAAGAAAAGATTTGTGTTTAAATTAAATATTGTTTATTTTCTGTTCTACATTTTAACTTGGGCCATCTATAATTTCAAAATAAATTTATAATTAGGTAAGAAGTACGTATTTCGGAACCACTTCCCTTGTATTCATACACGAATAAATCATCGCTGCTTTTTAACAGTTAAGTATTTACGCCACATAATTGTTCGTAGGTATCCATTTTAAGTTTTAATTACCTTTCACTCATTGCATTGTCGAACTTCGGGTACACATCCGTTTCACCACCGAGCTGAATAATTCACGGTGCGAGTCGTGGTGATGTCATCCCCAAGTATTGACTTTACATAAAACACTCTTCGACAGGTACGTGATACTTGCCAAGAATATAAATCTGACACAGCAAAGTTTTATGTCGCAAGAACATTTTATTCGAAGCAGGTATGGATATCCAACTGACTTTTATGTAATTGTAATTCTTTGAGTATAGCTATTACAGTAAATTATATAATTGCGGTTCTAATAAACGTAAATTTAAAGTTTACACTAACAAATTTAAAACATTCGTTAATCACTGCAGAAGAATTTATTGTCTTTTATCAATTTAATTGACACATTTATTTTAAGATGATTTTGTCCCTATTCCAGACCACATTATTAAATATTGTAATATTGTTTTTGAAGTATGGTGCTTTTCCCTTAAACATTTTTGTTGTATTTTGGATGTCAAAAAATATGAAATAATAACTTTATACATAGTAACGATCACTTAGATTTCAGGAAAGTTTTCTTCAGTTTTTTCCAAGTACATTGTGCGAATATTCTTGCAGAGCTACTTATTGCAAAATGTTCTGACTTTGAGTAAGTACTAGGTATTATCACATTATCAGTAAACTTGAATACTAACTAAGTTATACTATGACTGAACACGAAAAATTAATCAACAATTTACAAGTTAATCCATTATTTGGACGTTATTGATTAATGTTAAGCACGACACGACAGCAAGCAGTATTAATATTGCTGGATAAGAAAACCTAAACCACGAATGTTGGCAATGATTTGTGCCATGATTATACCTACCTATTTTAAAATAAAACCTTTGTTTTAGTTATTAATTATGTAATAGTTATAACTACTTAGATTGCCCATAATCTGAGAAATCAAACAACTCGGTAATACGCAGTCGGTAAGGAAAGTATAGCGTGCATTGAAATAATACAAATCACTTTATAAAGCCAAGTATGAAATATGATATCTTTATGGACATTTTTAGATAGTATTCTTGGGGAACGGAAAAGGCAATTTACATTTAAAAGTGGTTAATGTATCATAGGTAACATTTATAAATTGGTATTACTCCTATTGCGTGACATAATGGCATGGACTACTTGATAGGAATGTTTAACAACTTCATTACAAAATGACACTCGCATGTGAAAGTCATATAAGGCATATGCTATCTTAATTAAAAAACGTAAGGGAATAATTATGCAAATTCAATATTATAATGATTTGCGTGTTTAAAAAAAACGTTATGGTTATGATTTAGAACCACTCTTATCTCTATAAGTTATGACAAGATTTATGCATTATGTTAATATACTCATATAAAATAATTCTTGTTCAGTCTTAAAGGACAAATTTGCCTTGGACAGAAATATCAGAAGATAATATAGTAGTCGTTCTCATTCCCATAATATGTAAAACATTATGTATAATGTATATATGTTACGGCTAAAGTGTAAACTTGGATAGTTTATAAACTAACTGGCTAGTATAGAAACTAACCAAACGCTTGGTTATTTTAGTGGAAAACAATATTTCCACTAAATTAGCAGTAAATTTGGTTAGTTTGTAAACTAGCCAGTTAGTTTATAAACTATCCAAAAACGTTGGCTAATTTACTGATCTCGATTAAAGTAAATAAAATAACCAATGTCCTTGGTTAGTTTATAAACTAGCTATTTTACACTGGCTAAAATAAACATTTTTCTTCTGGTAATTCAAAATAGCCAGTTTCTTGGCTAGTCTGCAAACTAACCAAACTATGTTCAGTTAATTTTCTTTGGCTAGTATATGGTCCAACGATTATTATTTTGAACTATTTTGATATATACCTTAATTCACACGTAGTCTCATGTTACATCATTTATTGTGCACAAAAAATATAAAACACAAAAATTTGAACATTTGAACGGAAAAAAGGAAATATACGACTGACTACTAACTATCAATAAGTAATTAATAGCACAACAGAAATACCGTGCATTGAAGAAACTCATTGGGGGTTGGCTGTGACCAAGGCTGTGATAGATTCTAAATTGACAATATCAACTTTAATAAGTTGACTTTAAGAATAACAATTCGCAAAATTTGTTATTACACACTGTTTTTCTATCATAAATGTTGTGATAGTTTGGTTAGTTTGCAGACTAGCCAAAAAATTGGCTATTTTGAATCATCAGAAGAAAAGTGTATTTTAGCCAGTGTAAAATAGCTAGTTTATAAACTAACCAATAACATTGGTTATTTTATTTACTTTAATCGAGATCAGTAAATTAGCCAAGGTTTTTTGATAGTTTATAAACTAACTGGATAGTTTGCAAACTAGCCAAATTTGCAGCTAATTTACTGGAAATTTTGTTTTCCACTAAAATAACCAAGCGTTTGGTTAGTTTCTATACTAGCCAGTTAGTTTATAAACTATCCAAGTTTACACTTTAGCCGTAACATATACACACCAAAACAAAGTTAATTGTTGTTACATAATAAAATCTGTAAAATAAAGGGCGTTTTGAAGTAGATGCTAATAAATGCTTTAAAACTGTGAACATATACAACTTTTAAAAGGGCAAATTGTTAAACTCATTAAGTATTAAGTACTTTTGAAAACAGCTTACCTTGCTTAAGTCTGGTAAATGAAAAACCAGGTGTGAAGCAAATATACTTAAGTTCAACCTGCTCAAGTTGTTCGATAAAACGAAGTTACACTTTAAGTGTAACAAAACGTTTTCTAATGAAACTCTTGAATTTTGTATAATTATGTAATGAGCTGTTAATGGCAGGTTTAATGTAGATTATTGAGGCGGATGCCGGCTCTTTTGACGTTGTGCGTGACCGCGTCACTTGATTTGTGGACGTGAAATAATTACGCACTACTACCCACTAATTAATATTCTGCTTCATATCATTTATAAGGGAGATTAAGTGCCAGTAATATTTAAACATAATGGCTTTTGATTATTAATGCTGACCATTATTTACTTGTGGTGGACTGCATTGTACTTTAGTCATACATACGTTATAATGATCTCATTTCCTCTCAAAATTCACTGGGCTTTTGTATTCCACTTGTGGTTCCACTCGCTACCCAAATAATCCACAAAAGTTTAAGCGATAATTTTAATTACCAACGAAATTAAAACCTGTAAATGAATCATTTACAAAAAATAAATTAGCATAGTAAACAAGTTAGTTAAACACACAATAAATATCCACTACCGGCTTTGTTTTCCGGACGTAGTAATTATTTACATTAATGGAAAAGCCATTACCATCATTTACGTAAGATTCAAATAAATGTGACATAAAACGTATAGCAAGAATCTATACTTCGATAGTTCTACTGTCTCCCCATACAGTTGGTACTTATGTACTATCTATGGAAATTTATTCATAAATAATTTGAGGGTTCGCAGTGTATTAAAGTTTATTAAATTATGATCAGATTGCATCACTTGTTATAGTGTTATTAATTTTGAATTCCTGCGTTGAAAACCACATTTGAAAGCAAAAGTAGCGGAAATGGCTCTCAAAACATAACAGCAACTAAAAATATCGTAGCAACCAACAGAAACAACATAATAACAAAAACAGCGAAATAAACATTCTCTAAAACAAAAGCACTTCCTTCCAGATCGAAATGAACAACAGTAATATATTCCTAAGTCACCAGCAGCTCATACCGCATGCTTTGTTTGCCAACACAGCTACCCCTGACGAATATGAATATACAGCACTTTTCTTATCAATCTCTTAAAACCAAAACCAGTACCAGTTTAGCATAAAATATAGATACACCGTTCTGTTGTAACTTTTGCGATAAATTAAATATTTTTTAAACTGCGATTAACGGTAGTTATAGGTATTCAAAGTAAATCTCGCCAAAAAGATGGTTGTATGCATCTAATTTATATAAAAGGACTTCTGAGGATCTTGTTCTAAAGCGTAGAAATAAAATGGCTATGTAAATTTCACTGAAATCTATTCAATGAACATATTTAACGTCGCTGTCTTGTATTCTGATGAGGCACCTCTAATCAATGGGTGCGGCTGCATGGTCATCTTCATTAAGCAAGCTATCATGGGCAGACCACCGGTATGTAACTATAAATCAGGAGAAATACCGGGCTCTGGCTTCATTAGCCACACATCCAGAAAGATTCAATCAATTAAACCAACTACGTAGCTTGTTTAACGGAATCTAATGGACGTATGTCAGATAGGAGCTAATTTCTATTAAAGTATACAATGTATGAAATAAAATATAAAAATTACGAAGATGCTGTATGTTATTTATTTAATACTTCTCTGCTGCCTACCTGCTATTTAATTCGTATCACTTAGTTATGATACTAATGTGTCAACAACGGGTAATAATTCTAAAAATGATATAAGAAGCAGAACCAAAATGTTTTTTCTGCAATTACCTACTAGCAATTTCAATATATCAGTCAGTACGTGCTATAAGTGTAGGGAGCTGGATTCTGTGATACCTTTCTTCACCTTCAAATAGCAACGTTTCCTTTGTGTAATTTTTGTTCAACTACACTTTTCATTTGTTCCACCCATCTAGTGAGAAACCTTACTCTGGTAAGGTCATTGATTTCTTGCTGAACCACAAGTATCTAACATTTTTATTATATAGTGTTGATATTACCAGAGTATCTTAAATTTTGGTTGATCATTTACTTGTAACTCCTTCAAAATTTATTTGTTCAGTGAATATTCTATAGAAGGTGTAGAAGTTTTCTATACACCGGTTATAGTCGCATTAATGAAATTGCACGCTTTCCAGATCTTAATGCAGTACAGCACGTGGATGACATGAAACAGCATAATACAACAATGGCATTCATGTTCTGTAAAGGATAACTCCAATGTGATAGATTAATGACTTAAAATTAATTATAAAATGTATTACATGTATGTAAGTGAAATTGTTCCAAGAAATTTATAACATTGTACTAAATTCATAATCAAGGGTTATGCATTAAAAACGAAATAAGTGATGAAATAGATTTACAGTTATAAACTGATTGAATCATGCCGCATCCAGAATTTATAGCTAGTTCGGTTGCGCCAACAAACGGATTAAATTGACTGAACAAGTCGATGGTCTCCCTATTGCGGTATCGTATCAATAAGGTGGCGGTCGAGATTTATGTGGGCAATTTGATTGCGAACTGTTTCTCAGCTATAAATTACCGCAAAGGTCGGGGATGAACGGAAACACGCTTGTTTGGCGGCCGAATGTCTCATCTCGTGTCGCCTTAATTACCAGCATGTTGACTTCGGCCGCACCCGACCACAGTGCCCGCACCTACATCGATCCTCTAATTAAATATCTTGTCGACACCATCAAATAAAGTCGTAAATTTCAGTAATCACGCGAACAACCGCATAGGGAAAATAAACAAATTGCAATTGAATTCTATTTACTGTACTGTCTTCCCAGATAGTGTTTAATTAAATGTGATTACAGTTTACATTTATTTAAGTAAACTGATAGTAAATCAGAAATCGAACGTTGTTCCTTGTTCAAAATATCGAAAAATTTCAAACCGATACGGTTTTCCTATTTATGCGTTGGGTAAAACATGCTTCCTTTAATCCTTTTTAACTTTAGGGATTTTATATCGCTATCAGATTCTTTTTTTTTTCTTTTCGTATATTTTCAGCTAGGTTTCCCAACCAAATAATAATGAAGTAGCCTACAACGCATCCCAACTAAAAATAGTCACTTTGCTGTAACGATCAAATAGAGACCTACTAATATAACATAAAAAGGTTTTTCAGTAACAACGATGACTTGATAGATTAATTGTTAAAAGCAAATTCAGATTGCCAACCTTACAAGGAATTGTAGTTATTAGCAGTAAATTGGTGTGAAAATACCACTGAATTTAAAATATCGAAGCCTTTTATGAAGCGCAATATTTATTGGTGACGCCAGGATTGATCATTATCGAATACTATATTACGCTTTTAGGCTTGTGGTTATGGCTTTTTACGGCACAAGAACATATAAAGACGTGACTGATGCGACACTTATACGTTTTTCACGAAACATTGTATAAGACAATCAATTTGAAAATCACATCGTCTAAGTATAAATGTTCCCCATTTGTTTTCGTCGAATATAAAAAAGAAAAATGTGGCAATTCAAGCGGTTATGTCTCCCCTTCTGTAATCAATTATGAAATATGCGAAAACATAAAAATGTATTTTATGTGAAAAAGATTTCTAGGGCGCTTTGAACTACCCCTCTGTTTTTTCGATACATGCAAAGCCAATATAAACTTCTTTAGAATCTATCAATTTTTCTACGACAGAAAATCTCCTTTACCTTCCGAAGTGAAGATTGCTTCATATCCCTTTTGAACGAGTAATTTAAATAAACTGCAAATAGGGATATCACTGGTTTTATAGCTCATAATGGAAGAGAAGATATCGTTTAAATGAGAACGAATAACGAATTCACAGCAGAGCATTTCTGTATGTGTTTATATGTGAAGTATACAGTGTAGTTGTCGGTATCCTGCTGGTCACGTAGAGTTAGCCCAGCGGGAAGTAACTCACTGGCTGTCATTTAACTACCCTCCCGTTATTTGAACGCGTTACGCCCAACCTGTCATGCTAACATGTGCTAATTACTGTTACTTTATTGGATTTTGAAAATATGACTGACATTGACGGGTGACAGATGTTAACTTCATTTTATTACCATTAACCAATTAAAAATAAGTAGGTATCAGTATTATGAAGCGATACTTACGAAATTTCACAAAACTGAAATTATGGGAAATTTCAAATTTTTATTTAGTTTTGCAAACTAGGTACCTACTCTTAAAAATTAGGAAATTGTGGAGTTACTGGCAACAATTCAGTTTCTGCTGCTACAATAATTAAACAAATGCATATTTTTTCACCGGAAAAAAAGTCACGGAAAAAAATCCCCCGAAAAAAAGTCACCCGGAAGAAAAGCCACCGGAAAAAAGTCACCCAGAAGAAAAGCCACCTGAAAAAAAGTCACCCGGAAAAAAAGTCACCGGAAAAAAAGTAACTACAAATAAATTGAATAAGTACCACAGTTTAAAATTTTTCAAAGCTTTCGCATACATTCAGTTACATCTGAAAAATCTTAGAACACAAATAGTTACCAGTTTAATAATGGAGGGTATTGTTAAATTGGTTTTGGTAACTATTTGTGTTATAAGATTTTACAAATGTAGCGAATGCTTTAAACAATTTTACAAAAAAAATTTAAACTTACTTATTCAATTTATTATAATCATAAGTTAAACTTAAAATGTTACTTTCTAGTTACTTTTTTCCGGTGACTTTTTTACCGGTGACTTTTTTTCCGGGGACTTTTTTTCCGTGACTTTTTTCCGGTAACTTTTTTCCGTTTACGCTTAACACGGTACTGTGAGTTGGTTTCTATCCACAACAATGAAAGCTCGGAAAATGGCAAATGTAATCGCCTCCCCACTCCAAACCAAACCCAACAACTGGCGAAGTTGAAACACACAGACTTATATCAATTTTCACCCGGTAATCTCTAAAATATTTGAGAAACTATTGCTGAAATGATTACAGACTATTCTAATAGTGAACCATTACACCTCGTCGTCATCAGTCATCACCAATTTGGATTACAGAAGAAACATTCTACCAGAGAACAAATTCATAGAGTTATAATTACCATTGAACAAGACCTGCAAGCAGGAAGATACTGTTCTACCGCTTTTATAGACATTTCTCAGGCTTTCGGTAGGGCATGGTTCGATGGCTTCTTATTTAAAACCAAACCCATGCCACCACATTCGTACTTTAATTTCTTAAAACATTCCAAATCTTTTCCTCTCAACAAAACTTTCTGCCTCTTCTAATAATTGCCAAAAATTACAAGATCGGTTTAAGTATTGGGAGTGTTCCCCTTCCCCCACCCTAATCTCATGTTCAATGAAATGCTTAACAATTGACACCTCAAAATTGAGGAGGTGAAAAACAGTTGATAACTTTTTTTAGTTCGAGGTGCTGTTTTGATTGCCAAGAATTATACAAGCTACTATCTTATAACTTGATTTACGTTATTTATCGCAGACGGCTTGAAGAGTTTTTAAAATTACCTACTATAAATTAATTATCAACATATTAGCATTATATGGAAACATAAAATAAAGAGGGCAACCTAAAACGTATTTGATGTAAGGTTCACCAGAGAGAGTTTTGGAATTGGTTTTGGGGTTTACATAAAAACCGCAATAAGCCAGAAAATAAAGAAATAAATACAATTTAATTTTACCCCGCTGTTTCGTTTATTTTCACCTTATCAAGTTAAAGAATTTTTGCACTTTTTTGCTGTTAGGATATATTATCTACCCCTTTTCAAATTGTCACTGTCAAACGAGGTACGTATATACGGCAGCATCAATCATTTCGTGACAACATACACTAATAACTGTAATGTCTACAGTGATATATTCATGATTTTGCTTTCCATTTCATTAGCATCGCTAATGTTCCTTGCCCCAGCTCCCATAACTATCAAACTCCAGTTTTATTGGCAAATAACGGAGACGATAGCATCGCTTCGTAAAATATTTTGTGAGCTACCTAAATTCGTGGTGTTTATGATACTCTTAAAAGCGCGTTGTATATAGGCGTGATATTGCGACGTTAATCGGCTTTATGGAAATATAGAGCTCAATATCGGCGAAAAGGAGGTATTAATCATAATTAAGTGTTCGGTAACGACCTGAGTCGTGCAGGAAATGGCTCCAATAAACGTAGACATGTCTGCGAGCGGAAGATCATATTGGTAGTGCCAGATAAGGTGAAAATTGCATTCCTTATCCTAACCCCAAATGGAACTTTGAACCGAGTACACGTATCGACTTCTAAATTGACATCGGCTCTAAGAAATCGAGCATTTATTGCAACTGAGATGTTTATGAGCGTCAGGTGACGATTCTGTACACAAATCCGTAAAATACGCGGATGAACGAGCTAAGTTAGCGAACTATTTACGACTGTCAGCTGCGTTGCTTGCTTTAAAAGCATCTTATGTTATACAAAGTGTGGTCGCATTCATTCTTCAGTTATGTCCTGTAGACTGAATTTATGTGGTATTCCACTTTGTACAGTTTTATCTGTACGTGATTATTATTGCTCTTTGAAATAAAATACAACGTATACCACATTTTTGAGCAATAAAAACATATTTTCTGTTATAGCTATACACGCTTACTGTGAATTCAGGACAAGGAGATAACAAGCAGCCACTTCTCTTTTTAATTAAATGAAATACAAGTAGGTATGTTGTCATCGATTTAATTTTTCGGATTTTTTAGCACAAGTAATTTATAGTAATTATTTAACTTAATAGTATATTATTGGTTATAATGTAGAGTTTTAATTTTTTTAATAGGATAAGAAAGTGTACATGTGAGTAAGACAACGAACATTATAGTTGTTGCAGTGAACCTTTGCCATTTGTGGCAACAAACGAACAAAAACATAAAATTTGCAAAAAAAACATAAGAAAGCTACGTATCGTACATTGGTCATGTTTAAAACTAAAATAGGTATAATGTGAAGTGAATTGATTTAAATCAATCAATAACTGTTATTATATTTCATACTACCACAGTATATACTACCTTGTCTTACTATTAAAATAAACTATAACAAAGACGTAACGAATTGATTATAATCTAGAAACTAGACAAGTATATTGTAAACAAACTTTTGAAATTGTATTAGATATTCCCTCGTTCACTATAACACGTAACTAAACCTCATAATTCATTTTTGTTGGTGGTTTCAATAATTAAGTTCTTTGGAGGATAAAAATCTAGGTAGGTCCATAAGTTTATGCTTTAGAATAATTTGAACACATGAAATATTTACACAAACACTCACTAATATAGGAATTCTCTAATTCTTGGGTGCATTTAGCTACATTACATTTGAAATGTAAACAAACAGTATGAGGTATAAGATATCGATTATTTTTGTACTTGAATAGTGCTTCCAAGTTTTCCTTCGTCAAGGGGTACAAGGCGGTTTTCTTTCATCCTAGAAATGTAGTCCATACCATGCCTGTCTTCCTGTTTTTATACACTCATGTATTGATTGTAGTAATTAAATGTCTATAGATATCTGTTTGAATATTAAACGTACCACACTAAAAATAATAAGAAATCAATATTGTTTTAAGTCAGATCCAAAAGCTTTGGGACCATAAACTTGAAATTTTCCAAACAACTAGATCTTCTCCTTTCTCTAGATTGCTCGTTTCTCACATGTTCTATCTATTATATAAACAAACTGTCCATTATTGGTATTACTATGAGTTTGTTCAGCGTATGTGTTAAGCCATTTGTATAACTAATTTTAAAAATTCGAAATTGCTTTTCATTTTTCAATATCCCAAATGTACAAGCTATTGTACGTAGCACCAAATAGCATATATACCTAGTAGGTACCTACTGGGGTTTATGATTTATTGGATAAATTATTCCACAGATATACTAGCATATAAATAATGTGACTAAGTATTATTTTTTACATTGATTTAATGTGTCTCCCAAGCATAAACCAAAAGGCTTTCCATTAGTTAATTAGAAATCTTTTCCCTGACTATTTGTTTCTAAAACCAAAATATTTATCGTACCTATTATAACTTTGTATATTAAATATCATTGCTATTTAGTATTTTAATAATTATCTGAGTTTATATAAATGATACCTTAATATGTTAGAGAAATGAATTTATATGTACCTACTTTCAAAACTGCTTTAAATTTCTTCAAATTGCTTTGTAGTCTTTTATCTCGTCACACGAAACAAAACCCAGAACGCCAGCAAATTGCATTTCTGAGGTGGCAAATAAATTAACGTAACAATTTGTTCCATTCTCTTTTAAATGTTATGAAACTTTCGTTATCCCGGGAATTATTTTTGTGCTAAAGTAGAGCTCGTGACTTCCCAGCATTTCCGTTATGAAATATCTCTTACATTTGCAAACAACCAGAGGAAGAGATTTATTGTTGTGCATGCATAGAGCAAAGTGTATGGTTAGTAAACATCACTTTAAATTAATTATAGCTCTTCACTAAATTCTTTCCCGCAACTTTGTAGATAGAATCTTGGAAATGCGCCTACTTCTGACTAGCGTAACGACATAGCAACTGTTAATAAATTTTAGTTTAAAACCAGCGTTTGCATATTTAGCGGATGGTAAAGTAACGATTTTACAAGGCAATCGATGTAGGTATCAATTAGCACCGTGGGTGTCAATTAGCTTCTTATGTGTGTATGTAATAAATACCGCCCACTACCTCTGACACTGGCATGCCTTAGTTAGTAGCGTGTGCAGATGGCGATCGCCTAGACCGCTTGGTCTTCTGACAGTGAGCGACGAGAGGTCCGTGATACAAGGCGGTCCATTTCACGGTGGAGGGCAGGATGTAATTACCTACTGCGCTCACTTCAAAGAGACTCCTTGAAAGCCTCCATAAATCCTGGTAACATGCCGTGGTGTAACAGAAAGATAAATTAATTTATATCCTACACTCCAATTATAAACCAAACGTCTCGATTTTTATTATAATCCTAAATTTGTTTTGATAACACCTGTAGTTACATGAACATCAATCATATTGTATGTCCTACAGTTTCTCACTTTTGTACATTTTTTCTAAAATAGTTGGAAATACAATAAATTGCATATAATATTTTCATACAATTACCAATCAGGACTGAGCGGGTAAACCTGAACGCGTAGCATTTCGGTTGGGTACATAATTATTATCTATTGCAAATAGAGTTCGTTTGACAAGTTCGAATTTTCGTCACTAGCGTCCATATTCAGTCATAGCAGCAGAAAAAGCTACCATCACTATAATGACAATATGATTCTGATAATTTTATATAGTAGGTACCTACATGTTGAGAACCTTTTAAGACCAGTTTACAGAGGGTATATCTTATATTACAGTAAAAATATTTGGTATAGGTAGAAGGTTTTATATTATGTATTTAAAAAAAGAGTAACTTACGTAAGTGTAAGGTGCAACAATCTTACACTTAAATAAAGTATAGAACAAGTCTTCATGTCGGTACGTTGAACTATCAAAGATCCACTCCATAATAAAATTATTTGGTACGTATTTTGTTTCAGTGCTGTCCTTAAAATACACAAAATACTCGTAAATAAAGGTGCATTTAAAATGGGTAACTTGGAAGACAGAACAGATTAGGAAACTTTAAAACTTAATTCTTGGGTCTCTTAAGCGAGATTTTAAAGAGAGTTTTAGAAAACAATTCTCCGGAAAATCATCGAATAAACATATAAATCAGGACTGGATATATTAGGGCACTTATTTTAATGGAATGCCCATTCATTTATCAAAGTCTCGGCAAGCCTCGCGCTTTGTGCTTGTTATGGAGACATAATTTATGAGAGAAGGAAATAGTTATTTCAATTTGAATCGAGTTTGAATCGGTGGAGCGTGCATAAGGGCGCGAAGGGCAGCCAAGACGGCCCGGCGAGGTAATTAAGAACTCGACTATGATCAATAGGGTCTGAACTCTGCAAGCCCGCGGCGCTCGCCTCATTAATCCTCGAGTCCTTTATTAAAAGAATTGAAGAAATATGGGCGGAGCAGCAGACATCCTCGTACCGATCTCTAACGCGTTACGTTTAATCAAGTGGCAGGGGCGCAATTGAATTAACGGGCTACGTGAGGGCGGAAACTTGTAAGTCGAAGAGCCATTAGTCTTTCAGAACAAATCAGCGCTTTGTCGCTCCATTACTAATTTTACTTGTTATCCGACGTTTCTGTATGGCTCTTAATTCATCATTTTCCCGTGAACTTTTCAATTCATACAAACATCACTAGTTTGAATTTAATTGGCGCATCAGCGACAAACATTACAAAAGTTATGCACTTCTCCTTAATTACAATTCGTCGTTAAATTATTGTTAATGTGATAAGTGTCTAATTCCAAATTAATAACCAAGTGTTAGTAGGTACTATTATTTACTACCCACATCAAAATGGAAAAAAAGGTTTAAGCAATACGAATAAACTGTCATACAATACGTATACAGAATAGCAGCTAATGAAAGTATCCATACATCAATACCCGCATATTTATGAATAGTGTCAACAATGGCAATAGTCAGTGGGCTCATTAATTTGCTTAGTAGGCAGCCGCGACTGGCGATGAGTCTAATGATGTCCTCACCAGGAGGTCCGCGGCGAATATACCAACGGGGATCCAAACAATACCGAGTTTCAAATATGGCTATGTCATGTGGCTGTAGAACCTATAGCCACGTCATCGTCACTGTGGGGAACTCAATCCCATTACAAAGAGGTTGTATAGACCAGCACTAATGCCATGACGAAACAGTTAATGTTCTTGCTAAACCACGTACGAAGTCCTCTCCTCATAAGGGGAATGGTATATTGATTATTAAACGAAATACTACGTTAATTGTTAATGTTGGATTACACAACTTATTTTTTAAATTACCTATAGTATATCCGATGAAGCAAATTAGTTGGAATAATAATAACTTGGGATTCGGTACCTATAGTATAAAATTTAATACAAAGTTGATACAAAAATTTAGCTAAATGTTTAAATAATGGTTGTTTTAATTTATTGTTACTTATACTAATAGCATAGCTAATAGTACCAAGGTAAATTCTCATATTTGAATCCACTAGTTTCTGTTTAAATCCTCACTGGCGTTGCAGCTAAATTTAGTGCTTTAACCCACTACTAGAATTGGAATAAGTAATCGTTTCAAAACAAACAGATATACCTACGATCTAAGAATTTATTTTCGAACAGGAGGACCAGATAATAATGGGTATATATACCAGTACGAGAATTATAATACCAGGACACCAAGTTCAGCTATTCCAATAATCCGTTTTGTCATAGTACTAGTCAGTAAGCCCACAATATTCCAACTAACTAATATGTAGGTACTAATATGTACAACCAGCTAATAAACAATATCGAAGCATGGTTACAATTTAGATATAGGTACTATTTATATGAGAAGGTATCTTATTACCTCATATAAATACCATATAGCCTCTTACAGTTAACACTTTGATTTTATCTACATTTTTAAACATTCTAAATGTTCGTCTTTATCATAAATATGGAAAATAATTGCGTAAATAATAGGTACTTGGAATTATGTGGTTACAATACACAGGTCCACTATTACCACGTCAAATAGGCTTGTGTCTACGGCCCGCTCAAAGATATTTGTCATTATGATATGAAATAAAATAAATAAATTCCTTAGCACAAATCAAGAAACATAAATGTTACATTTTTTTTACAATAAATGTTACATACCACTTATAGTGATCTTCGGTTTTTGCTTTCTCTTTGGTATTCTATCATTTTCAGGATCATAATAAAACAATAGAAGAACCTTTCTGTTTGGATATTTCGTGGTAATTCCAGACGAGTCAAATTTGAAATGAATGTTTGAAATCATAATTTCAAAACCTTTCTCAAACAACACGTGTTTTAGAAAAAATAGGTTACGCAGAGGAATAACCATTTCTAACCTTGGAGGTTATGTCTTCTACCATCAACTTACCATGTATAGGTTTTGTAAACTTTCAATGGATCCATTTATTTTTGAAACAGTGTGAATACATCTTACTGCGCTTCGAGTGGGCCCGTCCACGGCAGGCATTGCCGACTGAAAATATTGTTAATGATTTTCTCATGGGCGATTTACCTTTTCCCGTTAATGTGGGATAAATACTTTCCTAGTTACATTCGCTAGGTTAGCAACAAAATAAAATTGTTATCATCCTCAGTGGCGTAGTTAGATTGGCAGATGGGAAACCACCCTCCTTTATACCGTATAGACATACGGTCTATTATAGCCCAGGAAGCAAACAGGCCACTGAAAAAAGGGATGTTGTGGATATTCTGGATCCAATATGAGTTGGGTTGTCATTTTGCTTTTACAGTTCAGCAGAAATTGGATGGCCTCTGGCTCGTCAATACGCAGTGATAAAAAAGAGGGAGACCACAGCTAGCGGCTGTGTCGCTAGCTGTTTAAACAGTTCGGTTCTCTTTTGCTCGTCTACGCGATTCGCGAGCCGTCCCATTTCTGTTGTACTATTATACAATAGACTTATTCCTCGACCGTTAAGTCATGGCAACAGAAACAGGCCGCCGACAATAAATAGATAAAAAAAATATATTCCTTTCTATCACCATGAATATTCAAATAGACGTAACTTCTCTCTAGGTTTTAGATATTAATTACACAACAATTAATAATAATAATAATCTCTGTAATGGGATGCCTTGGTTAAAATCAATTTAATTGTAAAATCGACCTTTAAAATAAATATGCGGCTCGTATATTTCTCAATTTATTGTAGCTGTCAAGGGATAATAATTAGTCATTGTTATGCTAGTGACAGATTAATAAAAGAAGATTGATTACTGTATACAGTATCAGATCCAAAGCTATGCATGTTGTTATTCGAACTATTATCGGGTAACTGCTGTTGTCAACACAAATGAAACAACTACCACATAACAAATGTTCCTGCGGCTTGCTGGAATACAATAATATAGAGTCCTTTATGTTTTAAGAAACGGTAATATTTATTCCTTTATTAAAAATGACATATCCATAAATAAATTACAGTTAATTGGCTGTACGATTGTCGTAAATGCACAAAGCTGATGTAGCATCAATTTGCCGCGTGGCTCTACTTCAACAGCGCCTTTGAAGTCGAGTGGCGGCCCGACTGATATCAACATCCGCACATCAATCTAATTATACGGCCCGAACAACGGCCTTTGATAAACGAGCCAACTTTAGAACACGGCATAAATAATACATACAATGTCACCGCAAATATCTCGCCTGTCAAATTTACCCTACTGTGTTATGTTTGTGTCGGAATTCTGAAAATAGATGCAATTTATAACTAATAGAAGTTTAAAAGATAGAACTAAATATGTTACTGCCTAAGAGACGGATAGCAAGGTGAAGGAAATTTATTTTAATTGAAATATAATTCTAGACATTTTGAAATTCCAGGTAGGTATATTCTTTTAGATTTTAGCAAGTTTGTAGAATCTTTTGTAGAATTTCAGTTCTCGAAATTACACGATGTTATTAACAATTCCACTTGGGATTATATCTCTGTACCTAGTAGGAAATTAAAATAAGAAGTTGGGTAGATTAGGTGCGCGATCTTAATTCTTCTTTACATATTTTTAGTGGAGGCAGATAGCATGTCTACTTAATGTCGCTTAATGTTTCACAAGCATTAAAAGCTATTCTAAAATTTCCGTGTTTAATAATTTTTGCCAATTAAACTACCTATCGTATAAGATAACAAAATTATACTAAAGCAAACTATTTTATTTCAGCAACAAATACTATTCTAATTTGAATTTCGTTTTGAATGATTGCTTTCCTCCAAACTCCTACTTATATGTTGAGCAGATGGAAGGCATATCCCTGCGACAAGTTAAAGCAGACAGTTCAACTTCATATTTAATTTTGTCAGCGAAGTTTTATTGCCTCTAGAAACGTACCATTTCTTTTTGCATCTGCTGATGTCAGACTCCTACTTCTGGTCGGAAATTGCGTGACGCCTTGGGCAGCCGCCGTGACAGTTAATTGCCTATGTATATCGTGTATTCCAGCATTTGCACAGAATATCTTTATTTTTGATAGATAATATTTATACAAAACATGATTACGTACTTTAAACTTCTAAACAACTTTTAAATTTTCTTCCGTTCCGCAGAATTAGTTTTTTTCAGGCGGCTGTCCCTAAACTATCATTTTAATCTGCAAAATTCGTGTTGGTTATTTTGAGCTGTTCTGAAATATCAGAAATTTTGTAACTTTTATTTTGTTTGTATTGCAATTAACTTACAGACTGCAGATACTTTTCCAACTGTCACAAACTAGAAAGTCTTCGCGAAGTCGTTACAAAGCTATAATGCATCTGTAGAAGTCGAAATGACCGCAGTTGTGACCACGTCCGCAGTACCAATTCTACTTAGTATATTTTTATGAAAAGCTGTTATAACAAGATGGTGCCTCAAGATAGCTTCTGGAAAAGTAATATCGCGCCAGTAAGAAACAAATAAATGGCCCATGCTCTAGATCGTGCCTTATAGCATAGTTCTGTAAAAGGTGGAGGATCCTGGAGGCTTTTGATTTACAACTTGGACAGCTGTCGTTTTACGGTGACACAATAATAATATAATATACCTACAAGTCAAGTGTATTACAGAAAAGCCGGAAAATAATATGTTGCAAGTATTCCTATTGAGTTCTATATCACTTAAATGCAATTATTAGGATTGACAATATAAAATAAAAATCAAATGCGTTTGGTAGGGTATTACGTAATGAGCCAATGGTTAGTAATGCGGTTCCCCTTAGCACAAATGTGGCAGTCAAGTAGACTGGACTAGGACCACTCCACTAATCCGATATCCCGGCCGATATAAATTTTCCTATATTCGCCGGCCGTGTCATTCGAAATGGGGCAGTTTTCTCGAAACCTAATGGTTATTGCCTTTCTCGAACGGACATATTGCGTTCCATCTAGTGCAATGTGTGCTGCCCATACATCACCGGATATAGAGCTTCAGGGAGACGCTGCGGCAGACAGAACGGTCTCGATATGAAAGCGAGGTGTGTCGGAAATGAAAGAAAACGAGTGGTCACCGTTCCGGAGGTCGAATTGACAGCCTGAGTTATCGGCATGTAACCAACACAAGTGCTACAATATATAGAAAGGACGAACGCGTCACTTAAAATCTTATGCTATAACTGTAACGGATTTTCAGAAGCAGCCGTTTTTTGAAATAGACATTCACTTGTAGTACACTAAATATAATTTTAGGATGTTGTCTTTTAAATAATATGTTCACTTTGTAGAACTACAATAAATTAATACTAAAACAACGAGAATATTTAAATACGAACATTATGCAGTCTGTGGGGCTTCAGCAATTACCTACGATACAATAAATTTCTTAGCAAATGATCAATGATGAAACAATAAGTTCAAACAATAACTGCTAACAATTTGCTGTCTGGTAATGCCGTACCACTATACTACTATAATACCTAACTGGTGTATGCAAATGATGATATTCAAACAGTTCCGCAAAGGCCTTTCTTATTTGACAACGACCCGTGTTAAGGGTAGGGTAACATACACAGCACATAGTCAACGCCCATGGACAAGACAGATTTAACGAATTCAGAAAAGTTCCGCTACTGCTATGTTACAACACAAAATAATTATATCAAACATGACAGCACAAAACTCAGTTATTGCAGTAGCTATAAGTATATGTAGGAAACTGACCGACAAGAACAACGGGCAATTTTTTTTATAGAAAATGTACCTACCTACGTAACATTTTAACTCTCTCATCGCTCATCCTAAACATATCAACTAAACATCTTTCTATTCACATATCATTGGTCGGAAGAAATTCTTATGATGCTAATGATATATTGCCTATCATGCAGTTACACTACGTCTACCCAGCTACAGCAATCAAAATGTCCGTCTTGTTCATATTGTCAGATCAACATAAGAAATCACCTTGCAAGTATTCAAAACCGAAATCAGCAACTACATGTGCCAAACGTATAAAAGTATTCGGCTAAGGTTGGAAAGAGCAAATCCTCGCCCATGAAAGTCAGCTATGTGACCAGAACTCATCCAAATACCTCCATGTGGGTTTGTCAAGAAACATACAAATGGCGAAGATTTTGTATGAAGTGACCAGATAAGGATAAAAGAATTTAGTGATTTTTAGCAATAGAGGTAGTATCGGTAAAACATCAGTCATGGTGTGGCGTGGAATATCTACAAGGGCTGTTACTAGGGAATCATTAATTGTATTTGGTTTATCGTTGAAATGTTACATTTCCATGCAAATTTTAACAATTTAATGCATGCGTTGAGGGCATGTTAAAACGTAGAATTTGCCCATTATAACCATTTGATATATTTATTACGAATGTCAGCTCGCAACCAATCGTCCCCTTTAATGGTGGAACCAAAAATGTAAAAAATCGGGATTCCGACGAATCTATACCTACCATTGTAAAATTAAATCTACGTTCTAACGAGGTTCCAATAGTAGCATATGATAATGACTTCATAAGAAAACTAGTTGTAATGAAACGTTCTAAATGTAGGTACTGTCCCAGAACTGGATTATTGAGGAAGGTGGAGTAGCGGTTGATTAAAATTCATATTGCAACCAGAATAATATTATAAATGTCTAAGCTAGTGTGACCCTTTCCCAAAAATATAAATAGTACATACGTGTATGCTTGCGATTGTCGTTCTTAGGCTGTATACAGAAATAATATTCTATATGTTGTCTAAATTTTAAATAAATCTACCTCATGGATCTCTGTTCAAACTTATATACATTTTATGTCTGTACAAATGCAGAAGCTGTCTTTATAATTAATAACATGTCCCATAAATTTTATTTTTATCGATGAAACTAAATTTTAAATTCCGTATTGATAGGTTAAATTTGTGATGTTAATGCTTTGGTGAAACCTTATTTTAAAATCTTATACTGATAACATCTGCGCTGAAAGTTCGGAACGTATCAATAGCAGTTTGTGAAGCAATAAATGTGTCAGTAAGATTCCGGCCACGTCTTTTCTACTGTCGAACTCATCTTGAGATACAGCTATGGTCAGCCGCGAATCGCGGATTTTGTGAAAACATAAAAGAAATCTGAAATGAGCTCCAATTTAACTAAATTCCTCGCTGTAGAAGTCATGTTCAGAGATAAGATTGGAAAAGTTGTATAAAGTGAGTAAAAGTTATGCTGCTATAACCATCTATTGGCGATAGGAAGGTCAATAATGTAGCTCTACAACTACCCCAAACCTAAAAGAAATAAAATGCTGAGAACTCTGTTAAAGCAGACTATTCACCTTTATAACACAATTACTTTCAGAAAACGAGGAATATGTAGAATAGAACAGATATTTAGTAAAACTCGTTTCTTTATGTTTAATTAATATTTTATGAAAAAGCGTTGTAATTAACTGCAGATAATAAAAAATATACATTACCCCCTAATATACTTTTTCTACTAGCTTAAAGTGACTGCAGCAACGTGAACTTTTCCTAATGATAAAGTGGATTTGTTCGGCCAACATCACTAGGGGATGATTTGTTCGCCTTCCCGCGTTTAAGGATAATCTGCAGTCAGTCGTGGCTCTATAAATCAAGTTGACTACGGGGTTTTACATCACAGCGAGAATAAAGTACATAAGGCATCGCTCATGGGAATGCGGAAACTATTTTTCATTTCCAGTGGTCACCAAAACTGATTTAGCGCTGATTGAGTTGCTTTTAGAAATATTGATATAATCGCTACATCAATGTGCCATTGTCAAAAGCATAATATAAGATGTTTAATAAATTAGTAAACTGATAAAGAGATATACCTTGTTTACAAACTTAAGTTATTAATAGTCACGACTCATGAACATAAAATAATTTTAATTTTACATTCCCTATACCAGAAATACTTGACATTAACGATGATTGACATTAGAACTGATCTTATCTCTTTTTAATAATAGAATTTTATAAGAATAATGCTTATTTGTACACATGGCTTGCATTTCATTTTTCATAAAACTCTAATCAATATACTGGGTGGTCCAGTTGGTTAAAATATCACATAGCGATAATACCCATATCAATGGATTATTCTGGAAAACAAGCCAAGCAGCCAATTTTTAGTATTAATTTCCTAAACAAAGTTGTAGATCTTTAATTATAGATACCTGAATTCATTATAGCCAAGTAAATTAGTCTATAAAATTATGACATGCAAATGAGGAGATTATTCAAAATGTAAGGCAAATAATCACCGATAACCACAACTTCTTTGCATGTCTTATCACAAGATGCAATGGAACTTACAGAATGATTTGCATATATGTTTCCATACTAAATAATATACTTACACCCGACTCCATTGAAAACGAACAGGGACAGATTTTCTTTTGGTTGATATGACAATATACCAAATAAAAAAAACCAATACCACAAAATGTTTAAGAAACGTACTTACGTACCAATAAAGAAGCCTTTCTGAACTTTTTGTGGTATAGAGTTTTTCTTATTTGGTATTGTCGTATCAATTATTATCAACCAAAACAAAATTCCAATACTTTATCCTGTTCTGAAAATGTTAGATAAATAAACCAAATATTATATTTAAAATACATGCCTAGCATTTCGAGAACCTCTGGAATAGAATAAGTGGAATAGTGGAATTGTTGAATTTTAAGTCGGTCTTAGAAACCGCTCACGTTTGTTTGTTTTTATCTCTTTTTAACATAACGGTTGTTATGACAAATAATGTAAACGTACAGTGTAATTCTTAATTCAAATAACAAAGTTCCGGATTCTAACAACAACGTTTTTGTTAAAATATTAATAAGTAGGTATGGGAAAGAAACGGCTGTATATTGTTTATGTCGTAGTGACTAACGCGTTTAGCTGAAAAGGAAAAGGAAAACCTTAAATTTTACCGACTATACTTAATTTTAAAAAGATAATTGTCTGTTATATGTTTATGACTGGAATCGCCAATTAATGCTGCTAAGTATAAGATGAGTAGAGTACCGTATTTTGGTGTAGCCGGCTGGTTTGGTGCTGAGATAGTTGGACGCAATATAGGTACATGTAACATGTAATTTACTAGCTATATCCTAATGAAAGACTTAACATACCTAACGATGATTATATACATATGTGGCATTTGATTCGGACTCTTCTCAATCACCGCTCAGGATCTTTATCAACTATAATTATTGAAAAGTTTGGAACTCTTCTCGACTACCCCAGTTTCTATTCATTTTTTTGGTAATATACATTTGGTTTACTAATTGGAATTCTAAATATTTCTACGTTAATACCGACGTAAAATTAAATTCAACTTTATTTTTGTACTAGTCCTGCAGTTTACTTTTTATCCGAGAAGAAGTGCTGGTTTAGATTTATTCTACATGAATAAAAGCATACCAAAGCATACTAGTGCAAATGGGGGGGGGGTACCATTTTCATACAGTTTTTAATATAGAATCATATTGTGGGCTCCAATTGGTAAAGCAATTTAGGAAAGATCACACAAACAATAAATACATCACCTGATCCTTCTCTCAGTGCACTTCATTTACAAATAGACAGAACCAGTTCATCTATTGTAATTTATTAACGCGATTCATAACTCATACGCTCATACTCTCGATATGTAACAATTAGTCAAATGATGATATGACTCCCACCTCTGAACAGTTTGACGTAGCAGGTATTAATGAAATCATGGATTATAATCTGCTTGTTCTAAATAGACTCTAGTGAAATTTAGATTCGAATGAACAATCGCAGACATCCTCACCACAAAAAGGAGTACTTACATTATTAAACACCAAACTTGCAGAAAGACTTTTAATGTTCTTTCCAAGAAACCATAACTGCTTCTGAACTATTTCTTTTACGTTCGCAAATACCACATCTCTTTACACAATACGTATTTATAAAATTATATGTAATCATTATATATCACCATTCTTGATGTTGATACCAATATACCAATTCATACAACCAATAAAATATGATGAGGATTGAATCGATAAAATTAACAATATAGTAACAACAAACATCTAAAATGTTATTAACAGCAATCCTCCGCTTTGTATATTAATTGATGTACGTATATTTTGATGCTGCTTAGCATATCCCATAAAGGAAGAAGGGTGAGTCAATACAGTGGCCTAGCCCTGGCAGTGAATAATGTGAACATATCGTGCCCCGCCGTTAGGCAGATCAATCTTCGTCGAGTTGTCGGGCGCGCCTCGCCACATGCCAATCCTCTACTTGATTTACACAGTATTGTGTAGTCGGACTAGCCCCGGCAGCGGATTTCCATAATTTGTTATTTAGATTTAAAATTTGAAAAGATAATTAACCGAAGAGAAATAAATAAATAGCGTCTGGCACCACCCAGGCGTTTATCTGTATCGTGGCTTTGTTAGTTGAAAGGCTACAAATGTAAAGCGCTTATCTCCGGGAGAGCCACTTCCGAGCTCCCGTCGGGACACGCCAGGTCGCCGAGTGAGTAATCGCTGCTGCCACCGGGGTAAGAGAGTGCTGTCTGCTCTTCCGCCGCCGTGTCCGCTGCCCCGTAACCCCGTCAATTCATCTTCCCAGCCTTATCTGCTCACCCTCCTGTCACCCTGGCGCTCTACACCATCCGCCTCATCGCTCACACGTTACAGATCGCCCCATTGACTTTCTTGTAACAAGACAGTAATTTTCTCATTTCTTATACGTACGTGCTACTCTTTGGACATAAATCAGTCAGGTATCAAATTTATTTCTAAAGATACCTAATCTTTATTGCTAGGTAACATAGAATCATGCCATTTTTTATCATATTACGTACTACAGCGACCCACTTACCAGGGTGATTTACTAAGCAGTTCGTTACACTAGCTGGTCAATCAATAAATAACGATATAGATCCGATTTACATATAGCAAACTGGAAACTGCAGTTAGGAATAGGTACAGCAAATGAAAAAATCGATAACCTAATATAGGTAGTAGACAAACAATAAACATGCATGATATATTGGTATATAGTGCAATCAATAATCTAATCAATTAAAACAATACAAATTAAGGATTTAGATTATTTCTTGTAATTGAAAATTGGAAACACGTTTTCGCTCTACGCTATTCCTGTATCACACCATCAGTAGCGCACAGCAAAGAGGTATGACGAATATTATGTAATAATTTGATATTGTATTGTAGGTACCATTGCGAACAAATGTTACGGATAAGATCTTCCAAAACAGCAAGAGAAATGGATCGTTTACAAAAAGGAAGGTTAGATTACATAAAAAAACTAGCCGCAAACGGCAGGGGACAGAGGTGCAAGGTAAATGTCCAGAAAAGCAAACTAATATGAACTGAGAGTGACTGACAAAGACGGATATTGGGAAACATTAGATTATGTCTATAAACACGTAAATAGTCGACAAATATATGCAAAAACACATTTTTAAACAAACGGGTAATATCTATAAAATATTTTCTGCATTTCTATTGCATTTCTTCCAAATAGATGAAACTTTTACTTAAGCTGGTATGACACGATCAAATGTCATCAAATATTAGCGTCAAAGTGCTTCAAATGTTGCGTGTAATTACGACCTTTGACGGACTTTGATTACAGAAAGGACAAGATTTCTTTGATGGGAACGCCCACAAAAATTTGTTACATGCAACAATTTTTGGAATTTTTAACATTTAGCCATCAAAGGTATTATTATATTAACCTCTTCCACACAAGTTAAATTGTTTTTAATGTTTACAAGTTGGCAAAATATACTCTTAAAATGATTAGTATACCTCACTTTTTCTAAATTTGATACAAACCAACCTTTGATGACATTTGATGTGAATTATTTGATGACATTTGATCGTGTCATACCAGCTTTACAAAAAATTACTTTTCATAAGCTGTCATGACTTAGTGAGTTGAGATTCTCAAATAGGGCCAATTAAATTCGCCTAGTTCATGGAGTTCAGGGGTGATCACACAAAGTGATTGAAAATAAACTTCTCCATACTGTAAGTTAAATGGTTAAACGAAACCAGAGCCAACTTGACAGAGCAGTCTAGCCTGTGCATATTTATTAGATGTGGCCGCTATATTATGGACCCTAATAGTCGGTGTCCTATGTATAAATGTAAACTTGAATAATTCTTTTATTCTTTTAGAATTAAAAATAATCTCTGCCAATTTTATTTTCTAAACGTAAACTGTAGCAAATAGACTTTACATCATCCGTCTGTCTGAATATTATAATCATATTAAACGTTATACCGATTAAGACATGTTAAGGCATTTCATAAACAAGCGCTACAGCGGAAATACAACATTCATTTGACACTACATCCTGCGGAAAAAGCATTGTATTTACTTTGGTGTGTTCTGGTGTGTTCTGGTGTGGTTTTCTTCAACAGTCGTCGTCGCCGCTATGCCAACAGCCTACTTAACATGGAGATTTCACCTAAAAATTGTGTGCGAAATTAATTTTTTTTTCATGGCATGTGAGAATGTCAATTTTAGACGAAACCAACAGGTTGAAACAGAAAAGTCGTTACATTATTAAGTGTCAGGTTGCGTATTAATAATAATTATAGTAGTTTCCAGTTTAAAGAATTTTTTTGTTTTTTTTTAATATTCAATACTAATAATAAAGGTTTCTTAATGCTAGCTGGGGGTAATACGTGTCCCAGTGTCCCTATGGACAAGCCATGACTGCTACTGCTGCTAAGCCCCGAAATTACAATCTCAATTTAAATCACAGAGTACCACTTAAACTTCCGAATACAAAGGGAAATCTTGGGGAAATCCAAAGTTAAACTCCTGTCTGTGGTTTAAACTGAGATTGTAATACCAGGCCTTAATGTGTTTCCTTCTCCTGCTAGGTGTTGGGTTTTCTTTGCGTTGTAGGTTACATCTTCAGCGCAACTTGTGCAATCCTTTTTACATTCATCATTCTTGATACTTCTATCATACACTGGTGTGTAATAATGTTGAAGGTGGCTTTGTTATTTGTCTTATTCTTCCAGTAATCAGACAAACGCAATTTTAACAGTAATTTCTGAAGAAACTATGCATATAAACCGAAGAAGCCTAAGGAATTTTTGACTTCCTGGAATTGTTACGGTGGACTTCCCTAACGCCCGAGAACGTGAAGCAAGATCTCGCATAAATATAAATAAAATTTTTGTTAACCTTCTAACCCAATCCTACTTGCAATTTAAAATAAAATATGTTACTACCATTTAACTTGAATGGGTGCATGTGACATGTTCAGATTGAAGCTGAACAGTGGAATATAACAAATCTACAAAATAACAATTTCTGTTAAAACAACTTTATAATATATTTACCGTAGCTTCAGGCAAGAAATGTAAATATGAACTTCCAGGGTTTTCGCACTCTGAGTATCAGCATAATGGCATTTTTGTAAAATGTTTGGCTTTTACAATGATTTATAACCCTGTCTAGCACTATTAGATATTATAGAAATTGTGTTATTGTTGATAATTTTGTAATGATTTTGATAAGTAATTGTTAATTATCAACATTATTCTGAAAGTAGCCTTGTTTCTTTAATAAAGTCCAGGATGTCCTTGGGGGAGATGACCTGGAGTTCGTGTGTTTCCAGAAAGGGAACTCCGACCCTCCTCAGTCTTTTTCCCGCCAATGCTTCACATTGGCAGAATATATTATTATGTAATGGAGTTTCATCTTCCATGTCACACGCTCTGCAGGTTGAGTCATTTAGTATTCCCATTGTACTGAAGTGCTTTTTCATCTTGCATTGTCCTGTAAGAAGATTAGTTAGTAGTTTTATGTTCCTCCTGTCAAGTTTCAGGATTTCCTTTGTGTAATCCTTATAGATGGATCTCGAATAAACAGTTTTGACTATCTCAATCCAGGCACTGCCGTCCAGTACTTACAGTGTGCTTCACTAAGTCGGTCCTTGATAAAGTCCTTTGCGCTGCTATAAGCGATGCCGCAAATGGGCTCTGGACCGATCATTGTCAGTTTGGCTACTCTCCTAGGTAGTGAGTCCGCCTTTTCGTTTCCTTCTATGTCCTGGTGCCTGTAGGCAAGTGTCGACAGTCTTGTAGTAGACTTCCCCCGCCAGTAGGACCTTTAGGACAGCCTGACTATCTGTACTGATGAGAATCTGCCTATTTTCATAATGTCTCCCCCCACCACATCGTGTACGCAGGTAGTGATGACAATAAATTCAGACTGGAAGATGATGGCATAGCAGCCTAGGTTTATGCTTATTTCATGCACTGTGTCCTCTTCCAATGCTCCCGCTATAATTCTCTCTGCCGTCTGTGTACCAAACGGCTTTTCTGTTTTGTAACTACATCTGCCCTCTTCAAAGATGAGTATCCTGAAAAGTTGTCTGAAGTGGAATTTTTTGAATGTTTTGTCTGACTGCATTTGTAGCATGCAGTTTTCTCCGGTTCTGTTTTGACTGTTACACCCTGATTACCCTTTACTGACATGGAATTTCTCTTTTTGGTGACTACCTACTACATTTGCTTGGTTATGTTTCTAGTCATTTTTTTAATGAGTGCACGTTTTGCATTCAGTACCTTTTTATAGCTGATATTTTTATGATATCTCCTTCGTCCATTTAAATCAGAGTACAAAATTTTATATTAGTACATTTACAGTAGCTAATATGATTATATGATCTGTTTTAAAGATAGGTTTGAATAACATAAGCAAAGCAAAGTATTCGCACCTGGAAAGCGAGTAAAAAACGATAAAAAATCGCATAGTCTACATAATAAGGAGTGAACTCAACGAACGCTCGTATCCGACCTCGTTTGCTGGAAATAACATTTTGTTCCAGTTTTCCGCGCCTTAGATTATTCTATAAATACGCATCAAAATACCAATCTACACGTTTATTGGAATTTTCACCCCTGTCATTGTTATAATGAGAATTAAAGTGTAGGTACGCTAAAAAGGAAGTGAGGACAGGAGAAAGTTTACTACTTCAAAAATGCAGATAATGGGCAATTACTTTTTGTGTTCATTTTCTATGTCTATTAGTAAGTTATGGTTAAACTACATAGGATATCTGTGCTTAATGGGCAATAAATAAGTTTCACCTGGGTATTTACTACAAGGTAAGGTACAAGATAATAAGTGATGGTCGTTTATTTTGTGTACTTACTTAATCTGAACCTCTGATACATTTCGGTAGCGAGGTAAACCTTCGTTCTGAGTTCTGGGTTCGCTCTTCACTGTGTAATAGGATGTATACTGGAACCCGTATCATCTTTAAACTACTACGTTCCAGCAGCTTATGCCACGCTTGTCACAATAAATTCTCTATCATTTTTTTATGAAAGTAAAACATTAGAAAGTGTGTTTTTGTGTTGTGGACTATACGTATAGGTTAAACAAATAGGTAGACGCTTCACAAATTGTCTAAAATTAATTTTTCTTACAGGAGGACGGCGTATGACAGAGGTTGGAGTGTCCTGGACCATCAACCTTGTTCTGAAAAAAGTTTGAATATACCTTAAAGAAACACTATATAGAGGGGCATTAGAAGATGCAAAAATTATTTTGCGCGTCAGGAGACGTTGTATTAAGTATTATAAATTTAATTTAAAAGTAATATAATTATGAAAAACATAAAATTTTATTGCATCAAATGATTATTAAAATCAATTACCTACGCCATACCTATATTCTATTTTTATAATAAATACGGACATTGATAGCACTTACAGCACTTACATGGAAAAGCATTGTCCGGTTGTTAAATGAACAACTAGAAAGCCCTGAAACTATCTCTCTATTTTCTACCATAATACGCACGCAGATTATAAAGATTGATTAAATGCCCTGGAGAAGTTGACGTACCACTAATCTTCTTTTTATGAAAACGATTATTTAGGACAGGATATTCCGTGTATCCTGCCTGAATGATGAAGTAGTTGTATATTCTCACATTGTCCAGCCGGCGGCTATCCTCGGGCTTTATTCCTAATGTGTGTCGGACACGCTAGAGCGTAATTACTATTGAATTACTCTTTCATACTCTGACAGCATTATTAATATGTGCTGCGTTCTGCGCTCTCCATGTTTGCATTAAATCAACTGCTATAGTTCTTATGTATTTTTAGATGAGTAGATAACTTGCTATACGCATCAAAAATAAGTGTATATACTCTGTTTTTTCTCTTTTTCATTCAAGAGTGCCGTGATTTTTATACAGTTTTATAGTATAGGTAAACTTCAAAACGACAATTGATTACAAGTGACGTTTCCACCGGTGACTTTAGTAGCTATTCTACACTGTTATAAAAATATCTAAAGTTGACTTCGCCTACTCTGAATCATAAAGAGAAAAAACAGAGTATAGCTACCGTTGTCTATTAACTGGTCACCATACCAACTGCAATTTTTGATTATTACAATCGCAATCATATTGTAAAATTGTAAAACTGCAATGGTGGGATCTTCTTCTCCATACCTTCAATGATGTTGGTTTCCACATTATCTGTTACGTGAATACAATTGCCATCCTTGTTACTGAGAAATTCGAGAATATATTCTGTAGCGTAATGCAAACTGTTGTGAATAACAGAAACATGAGTCTTTTTTCTATTTGGAATTACACCAACAGGTATATGCTCTTTAGCTAAATAGCTAAAATGGAAAAACAATCTCAGCTTAAAACCGAAAATGTTTGCATTGCGATTCCGATCAGGCAATGTCGCCCCAGTATGGGTAAATCTCGGGGATGGGGACTTGGAGCTCAGTTAGAAGACCGGCTACAGCAGTTGGGAAATTACGACAGTGGTGGGCAACCTCTGGGTTTCTACCCCTCATGGAGTTTAGTAACAATTGTAGGGGGGTCTCGAATCTTTGGCAATAATGAAAGAGATGGATTTTCGTAATATTTTAATAGGCAACATGATCCTATACAGGGTGTTAATAAAAAAACTTTACACACTTTGGTAGGCGATAATAGAGATCAATACAAGAAAAAAATTCTAATACACCGTGGTCCAATAGTCAATGGTTTTCGCGATATGGAATTTTTAAATTTTTATTTACACCTTCAAATTTGAATGCGATGACTATAGTTGTACATTTGCAGATATGATTTCCCATTATTTATTGAAAACAATAAAGGAAGGTGCTACTTTTATTGTTATCATGTTACAACATTTATCTATCTTACAAAGAGTGCAACCTAAACGACACACAAAACAACTGCCTGAATTGCTATTTCACTACCTATAGGTATCTGAAGAGGCCATCAGACTAATTATTAAAAAAATATATGACATTTGAAAAGTGATAATTATCAGTTTATCCAAGGTATGTAGTGTTGCCACGAGACGAGACGAGACGAGATTATGCCCATTCTCGATCTCGATCTCGAAAATTCTCGAAAGGTAATTCTCGATCTCGATCTCAAAAAATCTCGAACATCGTTTCTCGATCTCGACTTCGAGAATCTCGATTCTCGAATTTAAGGTGTACCGAAATAGTGATGTCAGCGTCGGATTTCGCAGAAAATTACTTCTGGATACGCGTGTTTTGACTGGGTTGTTATGGCTTTAACATTATACTCCATGCTGTAGATGTATTGGTATGGTGGAGTAGTCACCAAGTTTTATACACAACCCTTGCTAGAAGGGCTAGAGACTATTTTGCCATTCAAGCAACTAGTGTAGGTACCAGCTGTAAATTACAAACATAAGACGAATAACATTTCTCTAGTTGTGAAAAAAATAGTATGTAAACCACGGTAAAGAAGGTTTCTTTCAACCTCGCAACTTATTGCCGTCCCTGCTTTGCAGCTCGGAAAATAATAATGCTCAGTTGAGAAAAACGTCTTCTCTACCTTGGCCTATAATTATTAATGTACCTACTATTATTCGCCATTCAAATGAGTACAAAGTATTCGATAGTACGCATGTATAAGGCTATAGTCAAGACATAAAATACGCGAATGTTATAACATGTAGGTACCTATTATTGAAAAACTGTCGAGATCGAGAAATCGAGAATCTCGAAGAAAATATCGAGAATAACCGAGAATTTGGATGATCTCGTCTCGAATATTCGAGATTAAAAATTTGCAATCTCGATCTCGAATTTCGAGACGAGACGAGACGAGATCGAGAATTATCTCGTCTCGGCGGCACCACTAAAGGTATGTTACAAAAATTTTCTAAAAGAATAAAAAAACAACGCAAAATTAGAAGAGCTTGAGCAATTAATTTTTGGTTAATGTCCAAATTATTCACAAGCTGCCTGGATTATTAGTGTTTGATTATTGATTCTTAATCAAACACTCGATATCACTCAAGGAAGCTATTTTAATTGTTATTTGCGTTACATATTCTACTTTATTACTTTGATACAGTTTGGTGGAAAGTGGATTTGTTCTTATTTTTGTCATTAGTTTATTATAAAACTGAGATCAAACTTCGTCTAAATTCTGAAGTCGTTGAAGGTTATTGTCAAATCATTCCCGTTTTCTGGTTTTATTGCTAAGACAAGGTTTTTAACAATTATTTTCCATATTATTTTTCCTGCCTCATTTTATTAATATTTTATTTTCACTCTCCAAACAAATTCAGATAATCCTTTGTAGAATTTTTCCAATATTTTTAAAATTTTCGCTCATCTATGAATCTCTGTTGATAATTTTTTAACACACAAATTTGTTTTTTACTGGGTTTACTTGGATCTTGGATCTTTTGGTAATTCCTGTATTATTACCCCGTTATATTCAATTACTATATTAATTTTCTTATCTGGTTTCTTGTACGTGTTTGTCAAATACCTCCAACTCTACCAGAAGATAAGAAGAAAAATATTAGAATAAGTTCTATAAAGAATCGTATACCTACTACAAACTAGCTTCTACACAAAGTAAGTGATTTCATATTATTTTAATATTGTCATATCTGAATTTTTAAAATCACCTAATTTTTCCTTTAGTACATGTTATTTTCTCATAATCTATTGGCTTCGCGAGGCAAAACAATATCTGTCCAGTTTTGTAAAAAAAAGTACAAGAATAAAGTTTACTCAGAATGCCGATTCTGGGAAAGTATACCTTCACACGTTCACATGACTTCCGCTGAAACCTGAAAAGGAAATTAATTTTGAACACAACGAAAACGAAGTTTATGATGCCCGCATGTCTGTCATACTCATAAGGAACAAGTTATAGTATTGGTTACCTTCGCACACGCTGCGCTGTATCTACTCTACTCATAATATAAAGAACATTTATTAACTCATGCATTGCAGTTATATAATGTGGTATAATAAGGACTAATGATAGTTAATAGCTTTTATTAATCCCGTCTATACCAATGGGTCTGCCTTTACGAGTTACTACAGTTTATTTCTTAAAATCAGTAGTAGTTGAGTTAGTCAAACATTATTCGCGCTTACTTATTTGGGACTTACAGTATAGTAATAATTTAACCGGTTACTATCTAAACGAGCGGCGCGTTTTAGGTCATCCAAACTAAGGCCATGTGTTTTTATTATGAATGACCTGTCAAAATGGTGGGCAAAGATGTCAGAGCCCGGCACAGAGTGATTAATAACTTGCCGGCGGCGCGACTTGCCCAGCTAGCCTACATATTAGCCAGCAACTCGGTAATAACCACTCATGTTGGATATCCATCAATCATGTGCAAATTATACAGTCGAGCCTCGCACACAAAAATTATGACTGTCATTCGTGTAATTCCACAGCACGTCATGACCGCTGGTTTATAATCAAAGTTTTTATGAAAACCGCACTAATAATATGCAATTTACCTAATTATACATCAAACAAGCAACAGCTTTAATTTCCAAGCAGTAAAAAGTGTCGTTAATGGTAATAATCTTATTCAACAGTCGTTATAGGCTTAGTATACCAACATAAAACTTAATTTTCAAATAACGATGTACCTTTTATCTATTATACAGGTTCGTGTTTTATTATATATCATCTGTGTCTGTGGTTTGACCGTTAAATATACCTGATGCAAATACAATCATCGAGTTTTTAAGTACTATATTTAAAATATCTTGTACAAATTTTCTTACATAAGAAATGGATACTGAACGTAATTTTTCGAACTTTCTTCAATCGTTAATAAAACCCATATTATAGTATGTCCATAAACTAGCAGTCTAACTAACCAGGCATGCTTTATCACTATGTTGATATTTAAAACAATATGCTCATAATCTAATAAAAATAGTTAGAGAATACCTATAAGGGTCGTGAATAAGTTAACAAGTGATCTTTAAAAAATATAAATCACATTTGTTGTTTTTCAAATAGTACTATCTAATTCGACAAATATTTAAAGAAGCTATACTGGAACACGCCCTAGGGCACTTACATACCCTGAAGCTGAGCTAAATAAATATAAATTAATAAAGAATCAAAATTGATATTTTGACTAGATTGAAATATTCACAACCAAAACGGGGCAACGGAAAAAATAGTATATTATTCAACGAGCATGTTAGGATGGCTATTATTTACGACGCGACGGTTACATTTACGAAACGAGCCGCAGGTGAGTTTCGTAAATAACCGGAGTGAATAATAGCCAATAACATGCGAGTTAAATACTATATTTTGTCCACGACTATTACTAAATAACAACAATTTTTGTAAAAATTTATAATTACCAGAAACATTTTTTTAAAAACTTCATCTGATCAGCCATGACATTGTACCTACTATATCAATTATTCCAGAAACGTCAAAAAATTAATACTGTGCGCGAGATTTTGATTTTGCAAGTATTTTGTATTAAAAAAGTTAAAAATGGACAGCGACAGTGACGAGATGTCTTGTACACCACCGCATATAACAGAAGCTGCGAAAATGACTTCTTTAAGTTTGCTGGTATTGTATTGTATTTTGACATTTGTGATTTTGACGTACCTAAGAGTGAATTATGTACCATAATTCACTCCCATCCCATAATTCACGGCAATTTATTATGGGTAGTCTTATGTTTAACAAAACACATAAATAATCGATGTATAATTTAGTAGCCGTGGACAAAATTTATTATTGGCGCGGAAACATTAAAAACACAAGTTGATCTGTTAGAGCTAAACATCGATTATAGATTTTGGTCAAAATATGGATTAATTCATCTGTGACTCGAATTTTAATGTCTTAAGAAAATTATAACAAATATGTAATAGTCACTGGGTACTATGGAATAACCGGCGGTGGTCAGTTCGACCACCAGTCAGCTACGGCCTATAATTACACCATTCAGAAATAAAATAAAATAAAATAAAATAAAATTTTGTGTTACAATGGATCTTAATCATTTAATTACACCATTCAGTTCGACCACGAATACACTTCGAAGGGATTAAGAAACTTATCTACCTTATAAGAAAGACATTTATTTATTATTCATACTGGTAAATATTTAAAAGACATAATTTTTACAAACTCAAACCTAGATAAAACATTGCTAAGTATTGAATTGAAGAATTGAATTTTTAGCTGTATGAAATTTTGTTTCTTTTTAGTTATATACTTTTTAATTTTGTTACAGAATAATTTGCCGAATTTATTTTAATATACGTTTCTGATTGAAAGTTTTTTAAAATATTTAAAAAATTAAATAAATTAGGGCATAAAAATTTGAATTGCGAATGAAAGACTCACAAGAGTTTGTTGTTCTGCACATACTGTCTGTAGTGCAAGCCCACGTGCTTGGCGGAAAATCAGATTCCTCATCGATGTAGGTTTCCACAATATGGTCACAAAATTTCGTTAATTTTTCATTATTGGGCATTATTAAGGTGATTCAGTTTTAAGATATTTAAGGCTTATGATAAGATATTTGGTCGAACTGAAGATGGGGCTCAACACGACCTTTTTCAAGTACCGGATTATTTAAGGTACTCGTGGTCGAACTGACCCGGTGGCCGGAATAACAAACATTTATCAGTTCTTGTATAAATCAAAATTGCCAGTCTACATATCGAACTTTAGACATTCAACATATTTACGTTTTTTTTTTTGGCAATTACACGATGCACATACAGTATACACATATCTATGCAACCAAGAAACAAAACCTTAAAGTCAGTTATTCTTATTCTTATTACTGTAGGTGGTAGTATACCACTGATATGTCACCTATACCAGTACGTATTCAACACGCTAAAAACAGCATGGAAAAAGATAGATCGTCGAAGCATTTTTAACAATTTGCCTAACATTTTCAATGCTGTCAAGGGTTTGCATATTCATTGTAGGTCAACATCAGACTCACCCCGACATGCTACAAACTCCATAGAATATGTTTATCAAATGCATTAAGAGTTATTTATGTATTAAGGGCGTAAAGAGGCTTTTATGGAGCAAGAGGTAATTTTGAGTCCGAGGCAATAGCCGAGGGCTAAGAATACGTCGAAAATTGAATTTTCCACCGACATCTAGCGTTTCTTTCATTAAATTTGAGATTTGAAGTACTATAGTTGCAAGTTTTTAAACAGAGTCTAGTATTACAGGTATGATATCGTTGTTTGACGTTTCACTATATAGACCATGGGTAATAAAGAGGTCCATGGGCTGTAAAAAGCCGTTTATGGCAAAGATATTCGTGTATATAATTGTCACTTTATGATAATTATGTCCGTGAATAAAATATTATAAAACTGTGTGTATTCCATTTACACTTGTGGATGCTCCTAAAAAAATCTAGAATATAATCCAGCACAAAGTAGTTTCTAACTCAATTAACACTCTAGTCTAAATGAAAACAAAAAATATAACAACTGTAGAAAATGTTGTCGAAATAAAATTCAATTAAATCGGAACGCAAAATTGTTTAACATGGTCTGACCCTATTTTAGATAAAAAATTTATACCTTTTTGATTAATCAATAGAAGTTATTGCACTGATACATTTATCTGTATCCAACTTCTTTGCCTATAGTTAACATGAATATAAAAAGGTGCTGGATAGATACCACTGAAAAATAGTCTGTTAAGAAGAATCGCCTGGAATCTGGAAATCTTCATTATCCTGAAGTATTAACGTAATTCGCACAAGTTTCTCTATGGATAGACACAATAATCAATTTTTTAGTTCGAGATTTAATAATAATAAACAATTAACCCTTCGTATAACTCAAATTTCTACTTGAATTAATAGAGTAGTGTAGCTAGATTTTGGGCCGCCCGAAAATGTCCTTGAATTTTCCGTCTCTGCTTCACGTAGAAAACAACACCGTGCATACCAAACTCAACAAACGTATTATAGGTAGTAATGAAAAAATGAAGACATTATGTTTATTTTTGAGGTGCAAAAACTAATTACAGCAAGAAATAATGGTTCATTTAAAAAAAGATTTGCATTAAAACTTCTAAATATAATCAAAGAGCATAATAATAACGTGTAATGCTTCTTGGTCTAATAATATACCTTATGCCTTAGGCAACACAGATTATATTTTTTAGATATCATCATTAAAGTGAATTAAAATAACCAAGTTGAAAAAAAATTTAACAATTTTAATCTGATTAAAGAAAGAATGTTAAAACTAGTTTTACAGTTTTAGTTAGAAAATGATTATACACCGTCCTACAAATTTATTCTATTCTAAGAAATGGTTAAACAATTGTTTGCTAATTTGCTATTAAAGGAAAAGAATCGTTTATATTATAAGAGTTTCAGAGTACTTACTATAATGTGTTAAGTAATTGGTTTTTTAAAAGGTAAAACATGCACCCTAATACATACATAACCCTTAATAAAAATTATGTTCCGCGAATAATTTTCGCTGGTGAAATGATTAGTATTTGCATGTATATAGGTTATCTTGCATATTATAGCATTAAATAGTACAAGGATTTAGACAACTTTCCGCTAATGGGATCTTGGAACTTATAAACGCTACGGTGGGTGAAAATAGAGCTCCGCACATTACAAGCACTTGCTCCAACATTCCGTGCACGGCGACTTCATCAAAACCCTAAGCCCGCCTTGATAACAACCAGCTAATCCCGGTCTTTGGGAATGCAATCCTGGCTTACAAATTTATGGTAGCTCTGTCCAAGTACCGACCTCAATAGCACCTTAAAATCTGCCCTGCCACCATATACTAAAAGCGTTTTGCAGCAAATTAGAGATACTAAATTAATGTATACAAATCGCCTGTCGGAATTCCAGTCATTTTAGCTTGCAGCAAATAGAATAAACTATACGATAACATTAATAAATATCTAGGTAGCAATTCATTTGATTTAAACCAATTAAGTAAAAGGTAACATTATTTTTATATGTTAGGTAATTAAACCCAACTGCCAGTAAAAATATTTGGATTATTTTTAGCAATTTAATGTTGTTGAACAGGCAACAACTTTTTTAAATTCTTTCAACGAAACCTTTCCTTAATCTCTATATGATTCTGTTACTTACTACTGTTAGTTATCCGTATGTCACAGCATGTGATGTTTATTGGGCATCGTTGTACTACATACAAATTTACGACATGCTCTATAATGGGTGAAACGATTAGAACACCAATAATTTTTTTAATGATTTGATAATTCCTATCATATAATTATTACAAATAATATTATAAGGATACATGAATAAAAATTACAAAACATACTTTTCTCAAAGTTTGAAGATGAATAAAATCAGTTATAGGTAGTAGGTACATAATTTACAGTACATTAAAACCTAAAAGAAGAAAACAACTTGGGTTTTCATTTAAACTCATTCTGAACAGTTCTAATCCAACTACTTAAACAGTACTTTGTAAGTGCTTTAATTGAATAATGACTATCCTTTACATTGTTTGTTAATCTGCACGTTAGAACGTAATTCCACAAAGATGTATTACATACTAGCGTCTGGTGCATAATGGAACATGTGCTCTAGATTCTAATAGTTGGATATCAGTGCTACAGCGAAGATCAAAGGACACCTACGTAACTAGTTACATTAAAATTATCTGTTCAGATATTAAAAGTCTTAGTTTTAATTAATTGTCAGAAAGTATATTTATTCAATTTAATTTTAATTTATTGCCCATATAATTTGTGATTCAAAACATTCGGCAGGCTATAACGACTAACGAGTCTTATAATATAGGGCGCGATTTTATTTGTCGCATGTCATTTCTAAATGCAACCAACACTTCCTTATTGCCGGAGACACACACCGTATTAATGCGCTCGATTCGGAAATTTTAATAAATTAATTTTATTAATTGATGCACATATTTGATTTGCATGCTTTAAATTAGTGAAATACCCTGTCATGAACTTTTTACAATTAATATTTATATATTAGGAAATATTCTTCATTCAAACAATTCTTAACATGTACTGCGATTGTCGTTAAATCAACGATTATGATACGCAATGAACCCGATTGAATATTAACCTGCCTTAATTTTACATTTACATTATCTGTTGGTTTTTAATCACTTCGTATAATAGCGTTGCTAAATTTAAAACCCAATTTATAACAAGATAAATCACTGGAAGACAATTTAAATTTATATAAGGAAGATGGACACTTTGGAGTAATTTTCTAACTACCTATATTTTATTTGAATTTTATTTACACTCTGTGGATCTCTTTCTACATGTACCTACTACCCTACTATATATTACACTAAATTAAGTATGAAGAAGCAACGAACCTAAACCAAAACTATTTCAGAACTTTTTGACTTCATTTTGCACCTAGATCTACCCTTGATTTTGAAATTAAATGACTTCCCTAACACCCCGTATAATAATAACAAAATAAAATATAAAATAACTGACCCTAAAATCAGTTGAAGTTCAATGCTTGGAGATGTCATTCATTTTTTTTTCATTAATTTGTACTACAACTCGTTTTGATGTCTATTTCGTTAAAATACAACAATTCAAAGCTGCCAAAGGGACACAGCAGGGCCACTTTAAACGCAAAAGGCATCTGATGATTACACAATTCATATGACAGCCGCTTTTGTTCGAAATTGAGTTGACAACGTAAATACGAACATTTTTCTGCCATTATTTGTATTTCCGTAACGTGGATTGGTATTTGTTAATGCTCATAAATCTATCTGACGTTAATACTTTTATTTTTCTTTTACCTTGCAATTTGTCAGGTTAGAAAGTGGACAGTATTAAATTTTTTACAGCTGCGCAATATAAATAACATTATAACTCGTAAATAATTAACGCTATTTTATGTTTAATAAATATTACAATCCCGTTATTAATACATGTTATTGGACAGTTTGAAATTACCAACATTACTGTGGGGGAAATGAAAAACAATTTGAAACAATAACATCTTAAATTGTAATTTATGAAACGTTCCCCTTAAATTATAATATACTACAGTGTGCCATTTTATAGGGCCTTGATTATACCTAAAAAATAGTAGGAAACACATACTGCAGATCATAGGTACTTAACGTTGTAATTAAAATAATAATACATTACAACTTTGAAAGTGAATAGCGCCTTAACGAAAGACATTTGTATATACAGGGTGTTTCTTAAATCTCGGACACGGAGCACAGTACTACGTTCCCCTCCAGATACCAATTGGAAAAATATAATACAATAATGCCCGTTCTTCGCTAGTTTCAGAGTTATTCTCAGTCAAAGATTGAGATTCAATTCCTTTATGCTTTGGAAAAACGGGTAAATTTTAACCGTTCCGCATTGTTCATCAATCAAATAGGTACTAAATCTTAATAAATTTGGAATTTTTTATACGTTGTATTCCTTCCCCCGAAGACATTCTTTCTGATAAATATCTGTTGTTAAACTTTTTTTCAATATGTTGCAACAGTGCATTGTAGCTATGAGGTTATTACCTAGGAAACTTGTTCAAAACACCAAACGTTTAAAAGAAAGTCCGTGCAAGCATGCGCAATGTTGTCAAATTTAAATTTTTTAAAATGCGAATAACTCGGAAACTAAATACATTAGGACAAAATCGCCTATACTTTTTCAACTCACTTTTAAGATGAGAATCGCGTAGTGCTCTCCGTGTCCGCCATTTAAGAAACACCCTGTAGATCAGTTGGGTTACATCGCCATAGTTTAGCCTGAAGAATGTGTGGTTTCAGTTAGGCTACACAGTTTAGGTACACCCTGTATTTTCGAAATTTAATTATGATACAAGTTTGCCACGAAAATAATAGTATATAACGGTACAAGGTCGGTAAGTGCTCTCTAACAGATCGAAAAAAGTTGGAAAATCGAGACCCGTAGGGTCGAGATTTTCCAATTTTTGAGATCTGTAGGTAAGCACTTACCGACCGTGTGCCGTATAATATTTTTTGCCCGATCGAATTTACAGAATTATTTGGGAATAAGTAGTTTTTAAAATGTAATTATGAAATTTTGACTTGTCATTTTAATTGCACGATCCTTGATATCAAACGTGCTAGGTATCTAAAATAAAATCAGAACGCTACCTCTAGAAGTGTCAAATTTGCATGTTTTGTTTTAAAAAGTTGGGTTACGAATTACTTTTGAACGTTCGTGACCGATCAAAATTCTAATTTCAAACTGTTCGTTGCATAGCGATCGAGGCCGTTCGTGAACGACCGATCAATGTAACTTTGCCCATTAGAATACTTGTGTTGGAAATTTGGTCGACGGTGACCGTTCGCGGACGACCGACGCTGATCGATCAGTCTAATCTCTGTCTTATAAACTCGAACAGCACTGGTGTTTCCATACCAACCAATCGAAATTTTGTAAACCCAACTTACAATAATCTATCAACAAAGCTGGTAAATACACATAACAACACGATCGGGCAAAAAAATATATTCCTATGCAGTATTTAGATTTTTAGATGACAACCAAATTACATTATTCACAGCAAACTCGTTTTTGTAATTTACAATTATATTTTTAATTCGAAAGCTATCTATGGAATGTAAAGTATATTACCTAGTGTACCTATATAAATCCAGTAGGACCACCAATTGCTGTCCCTTCCGCTTCTGCTTGTTATTAATCACTTTCCAGGTCTTTATGGGCAGTAGATTTTAAGAGTGATCCGTCAAAATAGCCCCGGTCAAAACAGTCAAAGCATACGAAAAACACACCCCGTCAAAATAGCCGCTCCAAAAACAGCCCCGTCGAAGCGGCCCCGTCAAAATGGCCCCGTCAGAACTGCCCTGTAAAAATTAAAGGAACTTTAATTGCACCCTGTATGAGCAGTATACAGTGAAGTCCATTTATTGTGCAATATTCCCATATTACAAGTTAAATGGACAACCCACTTTATCATTGGAATATAGGCAACCCATTATACATTGCTAGCACTCTTGCTCCTGCTTATTGATTTTGATTATTATTGTTTGTCCAATTACACAGTGTTTTTTATTTTAGTTTTTAATAAAGAACAAGATTTAAAACTAACGATTTATTGGAAACATGATCTACACAGACAAAAAAAATAGAAATGTGTATACTATATCACTCCGGATTATCGGATTATCAATACGTAATGTTAGGGATTATTTTAGTATAAAATATCCTAATAGACTAGTCCCTAATTCGTCTACAATATCAAGAACATCTAGAAAATTTGGCACAACATGAAAAAAAAATTGACGTAAAACAGTAACACATGAATTTGTACACATTTCTATTTTTTCTTGGTCTGTATAAATGATGTCTTCAATAAATCGGTAGTTTTCAATCTTGTATTGTTTTAAATGTTAAAAAAATAATTTAACAAGTGACAAACAATAATTAAAATCAGTAAGTAGGGGCAAGAGTGCTAGCAGTGTATAATGGGTTGCCTATAATATTCCAATGATAAAGTGGGCGGTTCATTTAACTTGTAATATGCCTATATATTGCATAATAAATGGACTTCACTGTATAATGTAATTAATAAAGACCAGCAAAATGCCTTTTTTTATAAATTAAAAAATTTAAGGCAGACCCCATTTAAAATCCGTTTTAAAGAATGTACTTTCCAAAAATTCAAATTTTATTTTGCCTTTTTTGCCTTTTTTTGCCTTTTTAACATAATTTTTTGTTGTTCCTGCCTGTTTAGTGCTTCTAGGATAATTCGCCCCCCACAATTCGCCCCCGGACGATTCGCCCCCGGATGATTCGCCCCCGGACGATTCGCCCCCGGGGATAATTCGCCCCCGGACGATTCGCCCCCGGAAAAAAGTAAAAAAAAAGCTAAGACAGACCACCCATATATTTTGTAACAAAACTTACAAATAGTTTAAATTAAAATGGAACTTTTACGAATTAGTAAATGGAAAACAATTGCATTTTAAAAACGGTTTGAGATAAAAAATCGACATTTTGCAGGCAGCCTAACCTGCCTAACCTGTATAAACTTTCTATTTTTTTTTTAAACAAACCAGGGGCGGCATGAATGGGTGTTATCACTTTCTTCTTGTAACCCGTTTTTCTTAACCTTTTGTTTTTTTCCATTTTAGGTTAGAGATTTGTATTCCCTGTTGCCTAATTAACAAAAAAGGTACTCTTGTTGCAACTCGCCTGGACTAACCGTTTACTATAAGATGCAGGTTTTCTGTTCAGCCAAAATCAATTTAGAATGCTGGATTTCTATGTTAAATTAATTTATTGAAAAATAAATTAAAATAAAAATAGTTACAGTAAGTGTTCGTACTGTTTATACCTTCAATAGGTTAGGCTGCATGCAAAATTTCGTTTTTTATCTCAAACCATTTTTAAAATGCAATTGTTTTCCGTTTTTTCAACACCATTTTCAAAGACATGCAACTTCCTTATGCTGCGGTTTAGGACAAAATTTTTATAGACCATTCCGACTTATTTTTGTGTCAGGAAGCGGCTGGTAAATTTATGGTACTAGGTTTAGAGACACCCCTGTATATTTTATTATAAAAATAAAAAAACGGACTGTATATATTTTGTATAATGTATTTTTTATTAGTATACCACATACAAAATAGTAATTTATAAATGTTTTTGTGCTTAATGGTAGCCTAAAAGTACTTCCAATTCCAATTTAACGACTTTAACTAACAAAATTTAACTAATTCGTAAGAGTAAAGTAAGTAAGTAAAAAGTTCAATTTTAATAAATATATGGGTGGTCTGTCTTATTTTTTTTAATCCTTTTCCGGGGGCGAATCGTCCGGGGGCGAATTATCCGCGGGGGCGAATCATCCGGGGGCGAATCATCCGGGGGCGAATCGTCCGGGGGCGAATTGTGGGGGGCGAATTGTCCGCAACCCCTGTTTAGTACCTTTTCTGCCAAAAATTTGTTGTTTAGTGTTTTGTAAGTGATGTATTTTTAACTATTCGTATACTTTAGTAATTACAGTGTGCAATTAAAATTACCTTCATTTTGACAGTTCTGTTCTGGCTGGGCCGTTTTAGCGGGGCCGTTTTGACGGGCTGTTTTAACCGGGACTATTTTGACGGGGCTATTTTTGATGGGGCCGTTTTGACGGGGGCTGTTTTGGGTATGGGCTATTTTGTCAGGGCTTATTTGACGTGGCTGTTTTGACTGGGGCTATTTTGACGGGATACCGATTTTAAGTCTATTTTCAGTTCATTGACAGATCCCAAAATCCACAAAGAAGTTAGGGAATTATGAATATTATTTAGAAATGTGGATCAATTTTCAATTTTCAAGATTTTGTTTTTAAAAATTGTGATCTTTATTGGGAACAAAGTTGCCTTAATACTACCGTATACCATCGATTTTGTTAAATGGAAGCATCTAATTCTTCATCTTGCTTTGAATAAACGGTGAAGGCTCTTTAAAGGCATGCATCTAACAGCTGCTGGATTTCTGGGTAATCTCTAACTGCTGGGTATTGCAAATCTTGTAAAGGAGAAATGTATGAGCTACTTGTTATGGCAGGCGTTCCACAAGTCCAGCCGTGTGTACCGCCACTGTAATTTAAAAATACTGCATGTAACGTTAGCGTGCTTTATACCTACATTTGACGAATTAATTGCATGTAATTTAATAACTTCCACTTACAGAGATACATTATACAGTAAGACAAGCAACCAGTAAAAAGATAATGAGTATTCCATTAAAATAAAATGAGCATGCGATAGCAGCAGTTTCACCTTGCCATATGATTAACACTTTTGCAGCAACAAAAAGACCATAGGTAACATTAACTGCGACCATAATAAGAAGGGTGTAACTTTTCATTTACGATAGTTTTTGTATGAATTTCTAACGGATATTAAAAAATTACATCTGAAACCTGCCTTTAATGGATCACTTTCTCTCGTCTAAAATTCATTAGTAAATATTACCTACTTTTTTTTCGTGTAACCTTAAATAAATAAGTACATAATTAATTTAAATTTGCTCGTTAATGTAGCTACCTATAAAATATCTAGTTTTTTTTAATTTATTTACATTTAAATGTCAATCCAACATAACAGCTTCAGAAATAAAACTTGTAATATTTCGTAAATTTACGGAGTATACCATATCGTTTTATCCTTGTTATAGGTGTAAAGATTGTGTGTGCTCGTCGACAATGGCATGGATAATGAATGACAGCCGTCGAGCGAACAAATCCCCGACGCTGTTTCGACGCTTGCCACATAATTACAGCAGTCGCCCTCCGGGAAGGCATTACAGGCCTCCAGGAAAGCATTACGTGGGATTGCTCTTGTCAAACACACTTTCGCTTGATGTATCGACCACAACCAGCATCTTACACGTATCGGTTACGGCTAAAAATAATACCCTACCGTTTTCTTTTCGATATTGTAACGAACCTACCCAAAATATTACTAGAAATAATTTAAAGTATTACTCAATATCCCACCAACACCATAAACATTTGAAAATTTCATTTCTGCTATCCCCTAAAATTTTACACTACACAATATGCTGAAAATTAAAGGCATATGGGTAAGCTCCCTATGCAGTATATTGAAAGTCTTGTAGATTATACTATTACACTGTCAAATGAATAATTACGCTTTCATTCCTACGTGGCAAATTAAAGCAATATTTTAATTACGCCTTGTCCTTTATAAAATTATTAATGTGACAAACAGATACCTAGTACTTATTTACATGGCCATCACCAAAAAATGTTAAAATAATCCTATCACAAAAACTTCGAGACTTGGTAAACATCAGTAAGCTAAATAGAAATAAAACAGTCCTTATGATAAAAACAGGAACATTTGTTACATTTAATTATAGCCTCAGTATAATTAATAACTCGACGATAAAATGAAGCTCACTCTTGAAAATGAAACAATTAAGCTTCATTATAGCGTCATTAAATAGAAACGGGACTCTTCTATATCAAGCAGTTCATTACTTTTACTGCGGACTCTAATTGAAAACTATTACAGTGATAAATTAATAATTCGATTTAATCAACTGAAATGGACTATAATTAATAGTTCTATATGTTAACCTGTCCTTAATTTGGAAATTGTTTCTGTAATTAAACTTCTAACTTGGTAGTCAGCATAAATAATTTATAATGAATTTCAACATAAATTAAATATTACCATTGTCAACTTCTTTCAAAATTAATTAATCACTTAGCTTCACTATAGTAGTGGCTATTTAGTTATAATAGAATTTGTTCAAGGATTATTTCCTCATTAACAGATATTAATTACGTTCTAAAAAGAAGTAATAACACAAATTGGTTGATTTACAACAAAATAGAACTACTTTTTAATTGGTTTACTGCTATAAAGCAGCGAGAATAATCAATACATTTGCAATTTTAACCGCATACAACGTAAAGTAATATTAGTTAGTCACGGCTATATGAAATTATATCACCAGAAGGGTGTAATAATAAAACCAAAAATATTCACCTATAACATTTTTAACCTTCAAGTGTAGCAGCTAAACTAAAATTATGTGTTCAGGGAGTCGGATAAAAAACTTGTTGACAAGGGACTCATAATCCCAGGGAATAAAGAATTTGCATTTCAAATACTGTTGATTATATTTCCCATACCACACGTTGGCCGTATTTCTGTCCTTTGAAAATGTTTTTTAGAATTACTTTTTATGATACACGTATTATATTTGCCAGGTTTTAGAAATTCCAACCTTAAAATTCTAGAAGATGTGAAAATACTATTAAATTAAAGAATTTTTGTGGGAAATGAGCACTGTTTTCGTGTTGAACCTTCAGTATGTATTGAAGGTGAACTTTGTTACCTTATTTTTCAGGTGCATTTGGATGCTTACTAAAAATACATATTAGAAAAGAGAAAATACATAGGCGTGTTTTGTAGCAATTCTTTCAATGGTTGGGACACTACCATATTTTAAACATTGTTTTAATTTTTAAGTTAAGAGGGCGACTTGAGGAGTGGGGTAGTTCAGTTTTCAAATGTAGGATTATATTTATTTACTAGAGGGCGATACTGGTATTGATTTGAATTATTTTGAAATTATCATTTATTTTGATAAAATCTGAAAACTAAACGACGCGACGCGACGCGACTGCAGGGCACACCCAGGCACACTTGTTTTTACCAAATCTGTCACGTTGACAATTCAAACTTCATATCATTAATACTACGCAAATATGTAACTAGTATCTAATATAATTACAATTGTCCAGCGGAACTTTATTTACTTTTTATTATTATTGTCTAAAAGACGTAAAGAATAATTTATAAATTACCGTCAAAGTTGTTCTTTAATTTAGCGAACTACAACTAACGAAAACAGTGTTGTCTGTATAGAGCTGTGGTAATGCTTTCGGCCTCGCACTCAGAACGTCATAGGATCCATTCCAGGCTCTGATAAACTTTTTTTTTAAATTTGATTTCTATTTAAATAAAAATATTGATTGTAATACTTTTTATTTTTTGCTTTTAGTATTTTTGGTTGACAAAATTAAAGAACACCGTTGACTGTAATTAATAAATTACCGATTTTAACTTTTTTTGAACAATAATAAAGGTTAATACTTCTTGCAGTTACCTAAATTCTAACAAAATAATACAGTTTGAAATTATAAACGGGTTTGTAAGAAAATACATGTTGTATAGGGAAACTATGTTCAGGAATAAGTGTTCACACGTACAAATCTTTTCATTCAAATTCAAATTTAGCGCGTATTTAATGTACCAGTGCCATATATCCAAATTACGCTGAACTTCTTACTCACAATTGGCGGCCATTTTTTTATGCCCTTGTCAAACCAAAACTTAAGACTACCGATAAACATTATTATCCAACATTAATGACCCGGACTTGAAGTTTACATTCTGTGTGACCATACTTAGGTATTAACAGAATTTGACGTAATTTAAAATCATAAAAATTTCTTTTTTGCTAATTTTCAAATTGAATTTAAATTTAGAATCAAAACTGTATTTTACATGAAATTTAGTGGCTGCCTAAGTTGCAATAATGCTTTGTAGAATATCTTAATTAAAATTCAAATTTTTCGTTTTTGTTCGAGTTCGGTAGTCTTAAAATTAACAAGCTGCTGCCCTCTATCGACAAAAAGGGCAGCGGCCGCCCTCTTAACAAAAAGCTATGTTATTATTATTTTCTGCCCCAAATTGGTTTTGCTCAGACAAATTATTTGTAGGTTTAATTATTTTATTAAATCTTATTCGTTGAGACTATACCAACAAATTATTTGTTGGGACAACAAGATTTTCTTCAGAGTGAACAATAAGTAAATTCATCTAATTATGCTCATTTTATGAGCCAACGCACACATTATTGTAACTTATACTTGATAGAAAGAATCGATATTCATATCGACTAAACACAATTTGGTGACGGTTGATTATACGGAAGTTATTTAAATAAATATTGGCCATATGTTGTACTAACTGAAACGTATAATCGTTTAACAAAAATTCCAGGTAATCAAACATCCTCTAGTAAACAAACATCCTAATGACCAAATTAACATCATCTGATCAAAGAAAACCAAATACGAAACTGCTGGAACTAATTTTTTTAATTATTAATAATCCTATCTTTAAAATACCAATAATTAATTTTAATTAAGCGAATTAAAATCTTAAGTTTAATGAGCTATTTTCTCACAAATCCTGCATATATTTATTAATTTTGAAAGATTTTCTTAAACTTATAAAAAGCTTCTAGCACTGAATAGGCACCTAGTCGACGAACCTTGCTGGATAGGTATCAAATGAAGCAGGTTTAGGAATGTGTAAAAATTAAATCAATATCCTGCTAATAATAAACGCATTTTTATCTATTCTTTGAAAGGTTGTGTTACAACCAAAAATACATAATATTGTACGTTTGCTTATCTGATGCATGCAAACGAAGTTACTAAATTTATGGCACATCTTTTAACCACACCGTAAATCACTAAAAACTATTTTGAAGTGGTATTTAGAACTGTGATTCACCATACTTTGGGTGTAAGCCAGCTTAGGTACATTCTTTATTATTTAAATAATATATTCGCATGTTGACGCTTATATGTTATTACACACTTAACCTTATTAAGAATTCAGGAAAAATAAAATTGTATGTTGTTTATTTTTTATTGATTTATGGTAGTTGTACAGATAACCATTTGATATATGTGGCATAAGCTATATACACATTATTATCACTACATGTGTTTACTTAAGATAGCCTTAAGTACACAAAAAAGACATGGCCAAATAAACAATGTCAATTCGTTGAACACATTGTCCATGATTGACAGATATGCAAACAGCTATAGAACTATCAATCATTTTTAAAAATTAGAATATTAATTATAGATTGAAAGAAAACGTTTTTAATTTTTATTCGGTTGTTGATGGCACTATCTACACTCGCACAGCATTCTACACTTATAATCTCCATAATCAGGCAATATGCATTACCAAATAATAATTACCTATCATTTTTGTTAGCTTACGGTAAATAATGTCAAATAAAGCAAGTAGTAGATAATAATTTGTATGATATAAAACGTGTATAGGATTTTTCATCGTTTTCGCAAGTACGACTATTCTATTGAATTTGCTGCTAACTGTGTCCCTGGTTACAATGTGTCACACCATTAGTTAACTTCAATGGACTCAATTAGGGCCATTTGTATGGTTAGGTCTGTAATCTTCCTGGCGGAGGAATTGGAATAGTACCTACCTACCTACAGAATGTTACAGCTTTCAGCCATTTGTCCTTTTTCTCAATAATAGTTAGATCTTAGATCTGCTTATTGTTAACTAAGATTTACTGCTCTCCTCTATATTCATAAGGTAACAAAAATAATCCATATTCTCAGGAAGTGTACTTATCCTAAAATTAAATATGGCACAATTTTTATTTGAGAGTCAGTAATTATCACATCCCGTTTGTTTAATAAACAAAGGTTATGCAAATCAAGAAACAAGCAATTGATAATTTGCTTGTTAAAATCTTTAATTTTTACTTCCTAAATGCGTCTTTCAATAATTGAGAGTGAGAGAAAGAAAAGGCCATGCAAAAAGTTTATTGATAACGTTGTGTTTGGTTATTATATCAGTGTGAAATTTAGTAGGTAGATTGGAATTTTTATTGTAGAATGAAAAATACCTATGTGTAGGATAGTCAATATTGTTTTTAAAACAGCGCAGGAACTTATATATTGTATACTGTTCACTAATTAAATGTTACTTATACTTAACTACTTACTATGTGGGTGTGTGTGTGTATATAAAAAATAAATAATATAGAATCATCAGGAAAAACTACAATTTATAGAAAGCCTGTTGAATCAGAAGATTTTCTTAACATTTAAGAAGATTCTTATTTCTTTCCGTGTTCCAAAGAATTTATATCCTTCGAAACATGATTATAAAACTGTTTTAACTCTTTTATACGTACATGTACCTACGCAGATTTTTACGAAAAATTAATCTTTCAAACGATATATTTATTACTACGTCCCATTTTTCCATTCTGTGTTTACGTATTTACATCGATGGATTTCTTAATCTTAAACCTTTTATATTATAAAAAATTATTAAATTTACCGGCGTAATGTGGACCCAAAAAACGTGAAATCTTCCTCTCAGACCGTCGCTGAAGTAGCTGAGAATCAAATAATTCTGTACTAGGGGGTTACTGTGATTTAATAGCAGAGTATAAATATAAAATGAACATAATTTGTTGATGAAAAGTAGGAAACACCGAGAAACCTAACAAATACCTTTCGAAATAATAAATAAATTTAAATGTACCTACTACACATTGCAAAATATCATATACCTACTGCCGTTGCACTTAAATAAAAAACGCAGTAGTCATGTTGCTTAAAAGAATGGTAACATGAGAAATTATCAAAGAAGGGGCTTTCAATAGTGTCTATGGTTTGTTTAGTTTGGCGGACAGCGTGTCCTGTCACCAGGTAACACGAGTCGACTTGAAACCCCACGGCCCGACCTAATTGACAGGGACAAGTCAACCATCCGGATGTAATCCCGAGTTGCCTGTCATCTCGGGAACTCTTCTGCTACTCGCCGCATTCCAGACAGATGAAGAGGGTTCGTCAAGCTGTCACACGGTAGCACATAATAATAGTGATCTGACGCCGAGCAGATTATACCACTGTGTATGCTTTACCGGCTCTCGTATTAAATCTTCATCTGAAAGGAGTAAGATTGACATGTTAGAGCAGCCCAACGATTGCTTTGATCAGGGAGTGGCCGCCGAAGCTTTGTTGCCGGTGTAAAGTGGGTTGATCCCGTAGGCCTTGTTTACCCGTTCGGATGGAATGAGCAGACGCTCGGTAAACAGCGCCTGTTAAGTGTTTGACCAGGGCACTTGGAATCTTTCAGCACTGTTTTGTAATCTGGTGACAAGCACCGACAAAGGATCCTTTTTGCTTGTAGCAATAAGAGGTTACTGCTTCTGGTCTTACAGCAATTAGCGCTTGTTATTCGGGGACCGCTTGGTATGCGAGGCTTGCCAACGTTTTTCTTCTCAAGCTTAAACGTACATGGTTTAACGATTAAATACGTAAACACAAAAAAACAAAAAGTAAATGTGTACATACAGTTTTCACCGCACATGGGAGCGAGCATACATAGCTATTAAATTAAACAGAAGCAGGCGCCGATTACAAGTACAAATGTACTTCCCGCCACAATAATAAAGCAGTAAACTGCGTTATTTAGTAAATGTAGCGGGTATAATCAATCAGTATGTCAGCAGGGAGTGACGCCTCGTCGCCCGGGCAAACCCAGGGCGAGCCGTCCCGACGCGCCTGTCGTGAAATGAATAAGTGCATACACCATACATCACTGTCACGCTGAATATAGATATAAAATAACGATGAATGAACAGCTCTGTTGAATGCAGATAAACTTTCCTATTACACACATGTCGGATAATTTATCATGTAACTTGACAGTGGCCTTCGATAAATACCATTTCAATATTGTTATGAATTTACACTGCTTCCCCTTACTCCTATTAGATATTTGGTTCCATCCTGTGTACCGCTTTGCAATCTCCACGGATAACACTGCTTTGTTTCTATTTAAATGTTCCTATTATTTATAAATCAGCTAAATAATAAAACCGATTGTATACATTAAAAACTTAACTTAATTAATTTTTAAAATGGATAGAAAAATTAAGTTTTCTCCTATTTTAAACCGCAAAACAAACTTCTTTTATAACAAATAAGATAATCAATATATAACTCTATTTATTATACAGGGTGTTTCAGACCGACCGTACAAAGTGTGAAAGTTTTATACATTCTAATATTACAATTACAACCACTTTCTTTTTTGTAAAAATATTTCCCTCCACCCAGAAAATTGAACTGAAGAACTGTTAATTTGGCAACACTGCATACAAACCTAAATTTCATTTCTAGATGAAATCAAAGCTATAGAATATCTACCTATTCTCGTTCATTGTTGTCACACATTTTCAGAAGTTTGTGAACGAATTATTAATTATATATCATTTCTGACAAAAAGTAGTAAAATTACGTACTTTGGATTGGTATTTATAGCTGATAAGCATTTTTATCTATAACAAATTGAAAAGGCGAGACCCTCTTTTATAGATGTGGTGGAATATTTCCCAACGTCAGCGTCACATTGCGTCGGTGTAAAGCTCTGGCAGCAGAAATGGGCTGGGATTAATTAAATATTAATAAAAAATAAACCACAAATATTAAAGGAATGCTGACTTAACGTAATAACTTACGACTTTCATGTGTCTACTCAATTCATAATTGCGGATTTTGGGTTGTTTGAGCAATTTACAATACCACTGAGTGATACCAACAGTATCTAGCTACAATATGCATAGTAAAAGATATTACAATGTATCAAGGTGAATGATTACAGTAAGAATTCGTCTTGTAAAAGGTCGTTTTCAATTTCTTGACTTGTTCAAGCGCATCAAATTCAAAAAATATCACTAAATCACGTTCATTGTATCTCAAGACAGTAATCCAATAGATGGAACTTTAAGCAAGTTAAGACGGTGCTTTATGTGACGCCTACATCCAAATAGCTTGGCGCTGCTAAAGTTAAGTACACATATACATGTCACTGAAGGCCTGTGTGTATCTTGATACGACTGTTCGTGCTTGCATTCGGTAGTTCTAAACATGACCGTTAAAACCGTTTGTACGCTGTTTACGTTTCTCCTGATTTTTAATCTTAAGAAATAAATTTTCTAGCCGCATTTACATATGTAACATAGCAGCAGCGCCAGTGAATCCCGCCTACGCTTTGTCGTGAATGATATTACAAATAACATTAAAGTTAAGTACCAGAAAGTTTATCTAGGAGGTCTTCCTTCAAAACCCAATTGCTTCCCATACCATCGTTTATGCGAGAGGACTGTTCTCGATTGAGTCTGAATAAAGTATCTTTTATTTTTTTTTTTATTATTGTTGCTACAGAAAATAACTGCTACGTTTGCTATCTTTAAATTTAGTGAAAATTTCATGAAATATATTTTGTTCATAAATTTCAAAAAGATACTTTAAAAATTTGCTGCTGTAAATACTTGTAACGAGTATTTGCAAAGACGCATTAGTTGGTAAAAATCGCAACAAAGAATTTGCTAATGGATTTAATGATGAATGTGCTCCGTTCATTCTTTTGCGAAAGAAGCAAGGTGCGCTGAGTGTAGATGATGGATGACAGAAATGGAAGTCCCTAATGACCGAGATATCTGGCTCACATTCGTTCCTCACTTTGCTTCTTGCCAGCAACTTTCAGGACGTTTATCATCCGCGCGGCATGTGCAGCCGGTTATTGATGGCCAAATCAGAAATGACAGCGTTGTTCATCTTCGTCAGTCAACGTCGACCTTCAAACAGTCTCGCACTAATGAATCTGATGACGCAGTTGCACTCCATTTCACCCTTCCCTAATTGCTTAAAAATGTGAATTTTTAGTGAAACTTTAGTGTTTCCGTCAAGATTACTGAATACTAACTACATACATAGATGTTGATCATGTGTTTCACGGATGTATTTTCAACTAGATTTTAAATACAAAATTTTATAATACTTAAATAAAACAACTAAAATATGAAAATAAATTAAATAAACTCAAAAACAAAATTATGCAACCTATACAATCGAACAAAAAATCAAAAAATTTTCAAAAACTTGACAATTAACAACTGCAATTTATTACTCCCTCAAATTATGTGAAAGCAGAAGAATTTGTATAGTGAAAAAGAGTTACATAAAAAATTAATTTTGAAGTGTTTACTGCTAATAAAGCCTGATTTATAGTTCGTCAGTATCAGTAGTCGTATCAGTAGCCGTATCAGTAAGAAAATAGAACATAGGATTTTACATGGTAGCGTTTATAGTAAGCCGCAACGACCGTAAGAATAAGAAATCTACTGCTGCTTACTGCTGTTCTTGCGGTCAACCAATCACAGACCGTTGCGTTCAACTCTGTTGCGCGCCGAGTATGCGTCCTTCCATCAGCTGTTTCGCTCAGAATCATAGCGTACTCGGCGCGCATCGGAGTTGAACGCAACGGTCTCTGATTGGTTGACCGCAAGAACAGCAGTAAGCAGCAGTAGATTTCTTATTCTTACGGTCGTTGCGGCTTACTATAAACGCTACCATGTAAAATCCTATGTTCTATTTTCTTACTGATACGGCTACTGATACGACTACTGATACTGACGAACTATAAATCAGGCTTAAGGAAGCGAACCCGGTTTTCGGGTTCCATTAATAGAAATCCGCATAATCATAAATAAAGTAAACAAGTAGCCTGTATGATGAATTTTTCGTATTTTCTTGAAATAATTAGGAGAGTTGCAAAATTTGAGTAGTTAATAGCAAAATACCTTTTACAATAGGTAATACCTAATTAAAGCTGCAGTTACACTACAATGTAGTTAGTTATCCTTAGGATTATATTATTTTATTGCTTTAATTCTTTATTTGCGAAATATGATAATGAATGACTTAGTGCTAATTTTAAATGAGTATTTAAGTGAAATTACACATCTAAACAATAAAAGTATGGTTTTATCTTTCAGTTCCCGTGAAAGTCACTCCGCGATACTTTAATGTTTTCTATTATCAACTTTAGGTACTATAACAATAGGAAAGGAATCGGGCTTAAATTAAATAAACAAAGTAGAGATACTGTTGATGGTGAAGCTCGTCAATAGAAATTGAAGATTCATTGGCAGCTGTACAAATGTAGCTACACCAGTACTTATGCAACGTTTAATGAAGAAATGCTGTTTGTTGGTGGTTGGCATGTGCTAGAAAAAGGATTTAATGAATCAGAAAAGAGAATAAGATCAAAAAACAAAATACGTTTGCATATCATAAATACAAAGGAAAAATGACCATGTAAGACATTAAGAGACTATCAGAGCATTTACTTGAAAGCAAAGCATCCATAAAGAAGGAAGTAATCAAGCAAAATCATAAGAACGGATGCCCCACATTCGGAAAAGGAAAATTTTAAAACTAGTAAAAGAATTATCTGGAGATGGGGAAGAAAGGGAAGGAAAAATGATTAACTTTTAACTTCGAACCAATTCCAGCGATTATGCAAAAATGAAATCCCTTTAATTTGGTGAAATTTATCAACCTTATCCCTCAAATATATAGATCTACAGGGTGTTAACTAATTAACTATATACCAAAACAACAACAACAGTTTATATGTAATATAAACAAGAGGCTTTTCAAGTTTTAGAACTTATAATATGGTAAACAATAATCATCAGCAAAAGTATTAATTTAAAAAATTGTTATCTATGTAAAGTATATTATAAGGACGTAAACTAAAATGTTTTCCATAACTTGCTGCATATTGCAAAAATGCGAGACTGCGAGAGAGAGAGGGAGAGTTGCGTATTGTACTAGTTACTACTAGTTACTATATGTATAACCTACCCAAACATAATTACTTTAACGCTTCAGATATCTATGATATCTTGTCGACTGTTCTTGTCAGATTCACCCTGTATAACAGAGCGCGGAATAATATGTAGTAACATTTGTTACGTTGATTAAAAGAATTTGAAAGAAAAAAATATTCTAGTGAATATTTAAATAATACATAACGGTTTTATGCTTCATGCTTTATGTGTATAAGTAGCTAATACTAAAAAACCCATATGCCAGTTAGTTCTTTCAGAAATTATAGTCAAAAGATGTTAATCATTCTCGGTAGCCTTCTAACGGTGTAGTAGCTTCTGTTTTATGTTATATAAATGCTTCTGTTCCATATTATATAAAACGTAATTAATTGTATCTTTAATATTAACACCGCCTAATAATATATCAAAATGATTACAAAATATTTTGGTTTGGTACTTCACAGCAACGTATTTATTTTCTCATATATGTAAGAGATACAGTAATAAATGACCGCCTTTCTACCAGTCAGAAGTGATTGATCGCTGCAGATAAACAAGGATACGTTTGATCCTTGGAGCGAGAGGGATGTGCAGAGGTAGAAGAGTGATGAATCGCACTGGGTCGTCATTAATACGTGTCAGAGTGTGTATTGGAGCTGCCAGTCAACCGTACTTCCCGCACTCTAGGATGTTGCCATGCTAGGATGTCTCAAAGATCTGGGATCCGGAACGTCTCTACGGTTTGCTTGTCACTTTGTGTTACTGCTTGTGACCGCTAACTTATAGCTAGACAGATTTCGTTGGCCACAACGTCCGAGCGATTCATACGCTTCATCAATACTTGTCCACTTGAGTTTACTTATGAAAGGCAGGTAGATATTAATTTCCGCTATACATCACAACATTATGTAATATAATTTACAGCAGCAGAACATTACAGTTGTTTCATATCATTACGGAAGTTTATCATAGAAAGCTCATCATTCATATTAAGAAATTTAGTAATAATATTCATATGAGATGTTCCAATAAACAACATAACTTAACGGGTTTGGTTTATGTGCAATATAAAAGACCCTCATTCCTCATGCATAGGTAAAGTATAAACTGTACATAGCAATAGAAATATGCAGATTTAATATCCTACAAAATAATTCTAAAATCTCAAACTGTGAAAATCGGTAAAGTATTATTTACCAAAACCAGTGGCAGCAGCAGAAAGTAAATTACGGTAGCTATGTGCTTCAGACACCATTTCTGTTTATTACAAAAAAAAATTATTATTACATGTAGGACAGTACACAACATATTGTAACAGTAGTACACTTTCAGAAGGATTTATGTGCCACTATTTTTATTTTTTTTTGTGGAAGTATGTACCTATCTATCTATTCCTGTTCCTCAAACTATAGGTATTTTCAGTTTTCACTATGAAGTAAAAAAAGGTTACGAACTGTTCACACTGTGCTCATTTCCTTAAAATTAGTAACTTTGAACATAAATTGTTAACAAAATTAGTGGCAACTCTCACGCAGTTCGCCTAACTGTTAATCTACACAACAGGTCTATTTGTTAAACTTGACGGCTCGTCAACTAACTCTATATAACAGATTACTGGTAGCTGATTATGGAGATAACATCTGTTTTACAGAACAAACATACCATTAGTATACTTCAAGTTAATTGCAAAAACACTCTGTAAATAATGATAATGAACACTGAAATTAATTTTATTTATAGTGTTCCTAGTAAAAGCGCAATTTACAAATAGCGCACAAGTTGTACAAGAGAAATTTTTAATCATGCTGTGGAATTATAATACCCACCTTTTGTCAGCCATTGACCACAGTCGCCAGACTAAATATGAAACAGGTCGTCATACAATTCATAGCACACGTCAAACCTGTGGTGATAAAATGCTAACTTGCTGCCGTATTTCAATCAAATACACATGAGCTGTAACATAAAGATGTCACATAAGTTACTCAGATTAACGACTGCATTGCACAAAGCCGACGCATTTACCTTTACAGAAAATTTACAGGCATGCAGCTTTCCAAACGAGTTTATCAAACCATAAGTTTGCAGATTTATAGTATTTCTTACTGGTAACCATAAACTATTATAGCGGAGCTAATACCATTTTCATTATTTTACATGAACACTTATTTTCTATTAAATAGTGTTTATATCTATTTTTATTAATAGTACCATCTAGGTAGAAGTAAGCATAGTATAAGTAGTATACCTAATACCTGTTTATTTTTAAAATTAATGCAAAATGTTTATACGTATATCAATGAAGTTAGCTGAAACCAAGGATTGTAGCTTCCAGTTTACGATCCTTGGGTCCAACCTTAATTTATTTAAAAAAAATGCAGTTTAGGTAATTTGCTGCAATAGTTTCAACTATAAAATATATAAATTTTGGACTACAAATTTCAAAAATTTGTATTTTACGTACTTCCCAATTTATTTACATTGGTCATTTACACTTCTTGCAATTCGATAGCTTCATATAATAAACTGTTTTATTAACAAACAAAAACAATTCAGCTTAAAAAATTTCTTTAGAACTCCCTTGAACAAAAATAAATTTTCACATGTAGGTAACAAGCACGTAAACAATAAATAATCACTGCGAGAAGTAAGGAACACATCTTGATCTAATTAATTATGAGCAAGGGCACAAAGTACCTAGAAAGCTACCTCAAACACATGCTGATCTGTGCTGCATCTATACAAGTCTAACTGAAAACTATATTACTACAAATTTCCAAAATCAGCATAGGAGCTCTAATAAAATTGAAAAATATAGGTAGGTAGGTACTTTTGGATATCAATAACAAAACGTTCCAAGTTCTTCGCCGTGATATATTTCTTCTATAAGAGCATCGCATGAAACAGATTATACTAGCACCACTCCTTGGAATTTCGGTTAGCGGTCTGAGTCCCCAAGTTTATAGGAATTTAAAACCGCAAACCAAAACATTTTCACGCAACTGCCTCGAAACAATAGCTAATTTTATTTTTAAAAATAGCAGCTGGTTTCTGTCGCTATTCTCGCACAGAGGCAAACAACGCTACTGTTTTCAAAACCAGAGAATGTCATCCAGATCGACCATAATAGATCTTCGTCAAAGCGCGTTCAGAATACTAAATGCACTAAAACGTTTTGCCATTTCACATTTTTATTCATTTGTAAATAGAAAATACCCGTACAGTATGTACAGTATGATCAATATATTTTATTTAACACAAAATCACTTGCACATTAAGTGGAGAGCCAAAGTTGTATGGACATCATTTATCTATATCTTTCTTAATTGTTACCAAGGTTGGAGGGAAGTTGGTAAATACTACATCAGAAATTATATTATTGTGATGCGCATACGTCTGCTATCCGAATACTAAATCACATTCCAACCCGAATGATTAACGGTTGCAGTAAGATCAAGACCCAAAATCAGACACATCCATAGACCGAACAGATTTAATTACTACATGCTAGATTCGGATTTGCGCCGTTTCTAATTTATCTAACGTATCTTAAAATTCAATTTTAGTAGAATCCCTCTTGAGAAAAAAATAAAAACTAAGCAATTGATCAGATTGTTACAATAATTAAAATGAACCCAAATCAGTGGCAGAAGAAGGGAAAATTTTGCACGACATTCTGATTTATGAAGTATTCTTTGAAAATGTTCCCCTTTCGGAAAAATATCAAGAGCGCCACTAACCGCGACATCTATGACGTTTAGATATACAGTGAAGTCCATTTATTATGCAATATAGGCATGTTGCAAGTTAATTGGCGCGGCCACAATATCATTGAAATATAGGCAACCCATTATACACAGCTAAGCACTCTTGCCCCTGCCTACTGATGAAATTAAATTTTCAATTGTATTTTGAGGTTAAACTCAGTTAAACTTTCATGTGTTGCTGATTTCGGTTAGATCATAGATGGTTAGATAAAAAAAAAACTAGCTAACTGTATAATGGGTTGCCTATATTTCAATGCTATTGTGGCCGCACCAATTAACTTGCAACATGCCTATATTGCATAATAAATGGACTTCACTGTATGTAGACAGTTCCACCCCATAATCATTATGGGAATTGTATAAAGTCAAAGAGCGATTACCTCGCAACTATCAGTGTTTGAAAGTTGCTCTTTGTTGTTCTGCAATATTTCGCTCCGAGTATAAATAAATATTAGGAATAATCTTACAAAAGCCGACAATTCTATTCGTATTCTTTCTCTCCTTATATAGATTTTCTTATTTGCTCTTCTTAGTTTTATCAGTTCTTTCAGATACATATAATCTTCTCTTTCCATTATTCCATTACCGTTTCCTTCACTTTTAGTGGTAAGTATCTATACTTCTCGTCAAGGCTGTAAAACTTGAGATATGTTCTAGTTCATTTTTAAATCAACTTTAAAGTATTCCCTATGATATTAGTAAATATAATTCTGATTCTACGAAAAATAAAAAATCTTATACATAACCTATAATAGCTAATATACTTCAGGTACTTGCCTTATTAATTAAAAATGGTTGATGAATCGCAAATTAAATGCAGTTCGTTATATAATATTCCTGTAGATTTAATTTAAAAAAAAAAGAAATACAATTTATATTATAAATTGGGTGGTATCGTGCTTGAAAGCATGTAAGTGTATTCGTTTCCGTTATGTAGTTGCAGACGACCGCTAATTACGCTTTATCGCACGCCCAGGTTCGCGAGTTGTAATTAACGCTCATACATCGTATGTGGAACCTCCAGTGAATTATGTTATTGCCGGTCTGTCTCGTAAAAACTAGTTATAAATTCCAGATATGGCTCAATTTTCTAAAGGCTTTACGGTCGCTTTATGGTATACGAACAGAGTCTTTAATGATAGTTGTAAGTTATTTTCAGTAAAAAGTACGAATAACTATGACTTTTATGCTTTTAAAAGCACCGAGACACCGATTCACTTTAAAAATATAAAACAGTTGATAGGAGATGTGGCTAACTTCGTTAAGCATGGGCTTACAGCTAGATGCTTGAGAATAACAAAAATGCATGCTTATTGCTTATTCATTTTATGCACGGTATGTTACTTGAATTTAGTACTGAATATTGATCACCTGCTCCTCCATTCTGTACAACTGTGGCAACAGTTCACAGAATTTAAATTATTTGTATGTATGTCAAGAATAGTTCCTAAAAGGTTGATCGTCTTTAATGCTAGTGGAGAAGAATCTCGAGTGGTGGTGGAAAAGTGCCACAAACACAACAAAATCACCTGTTCCCCTAGGAACAGGAACCTATATTTCATTGGTTCTTTCTTATTGGGTTCTCTAACGCCATTAATGGACGTCACTCACTAATTGGTAGGACAATACAAGAAGCATATTCTTTTAAAGTATTTTTGTTCTAGGTATGGCGTTGATGGTACTCGGAGCTGTCCTATTTTAGATTTTATCATAGATTTCAAAACGATAATTGTTCAATGGGAACCGGTCATGTGACTTCAGCAAATTAACAACGCCGCTACCTTGGTGGGTAAACAACTACATGCTTATGCGTTGTCAAGGAACTAATTCCACGGTACCATAGATATTGCGCTTAGCCACCAAGGTAGACCACGTGACGAAAGCTCCCTGCGGCAACCCATGCGCGTGTAGTTGTTTACCCATCGGGGTAGATCACGTGATGACCGAACTCTATTTTATGAAATTTTAATGCACCTGATAAACATAGTTTATGAAAATAGCACTTTTTTCCATTCTCAATGGTTCAATACGGTATTTCAACGACATTATCTGGTCACGTGGGGTTAGTACAAACAATCTAACGTTTAACTGTATCACGTGACCCTTGTTGAAAGAAAACGGAAGCAAATCAATTGAATTATCCCCATTGCTTTTTAAATGTTCTGCACTCACTATCTATCTTTCGTTTCTTTTCCATATTTATACAAATCCACACAAAAGGTACTTAACTTCAAATCAAAATAAAACACTTGACGTTCCCAATTCAAAATTTGGAACTGTCCAACTCTCGGTTATCTTCCGCAGTTATACCACGCGCCTCGGTGCGTACAATATATTCGAAAACACTCGAAGTACTCGAATCTTCCAGACAAGCGATCACCCAGCAGAACTTTTCCAGAACATGCTCCGTAAGTACCAAACGAAATTGCGGAGTTGATTCCCGTGCCCCGCACCACAGATACCACACACGCCGTCTAGTCCCGGAACGAAAATTTGCGCGTAATTAAAATCTGCAGTATGTTGGTATGATGAGCTAGCTAGGTCTTGGCTTTTGGCACTTAGTGAAGGAGTCAGTGTGGCCCTTAGGCCAAAAAGTTTGGAGACAGCTGGTATAATATTACAGCACTCTCAGAATTCATATCATTCATATCTGTATGTATATGTTTGTTTGTGCAGATTCAACAATAATCTGAAATGTTAATTACATTACATTAACATTTAACAATAGTAGAAACCAAACAATGTTATGTGATCTATTCCAATTTTATTTAATTTCGAAATTTAGAAAAGCTACAGACAACCTGAAATTCCTCAGTACACTTTCTTTCTTCATAATATTCCTATTCGAAAACCAACGAGACAGGAATTTTTTTCTAAGTAATTTACCTATTTTTTCCGTTGTTCCGTGTAGGTACTTTGTATGTGTATCGCTTAGCACATGAAACGGATGAATAGTAGAACTGAAAGACCCTATACATATGAGGTACCTACCACCTACCTATAAATAAAGGTACCTAACTTCTATGGCATATTTCAGTAAGAATAGACGTTTGACGCTGTTAACAAACGTGATACTACTTTCTAGAAGTACATGTGTTGCAACCTTTAGACAACAGTAACTAACTTGGAGCCATTGTAACAAAAAGAACGGGATGGCTGTGAATCACGACAGTACATCTGAAGTTGCTGACATCCAAGCGCGGTTGGAAAGACATCGGCGCACTTCATCATCTTTACGAGTGTAAGGCGAAGAATGAATGGCCCCGTCTTGCAGATAGCCAGAACGGATGTCGTACATTCAAGAAAATAAGCTTATTTTATCTCCTCCATAAAGTGTAATTTATAGCGGGTCGCGGCGATGAGATCGGGCGACGCGCGGGAATTTGTTTTACTTCATTTGTATAAAGCCGCATTGAGAGAGCGCTCCATGATATTACCTTCATCCTCGGAACCATCAAACGCCATATAGCGTCCTTAGCCTCCACTTTCCACCCTATCCACGACGAGGAGCGAATATCCATACATCAGCTCCCCGTTTATGTTATACGATAGTGCTCTCAGAAATTGGCACTAGCATACATATAAAAGATAGCGATATGAAACATTATAGCTTCTGGGGTTTAAACCTGTCAAGTATATGCGCTCGTTTGTAAGAAATGTGGACACGAGGCCCCCAAGGAACAACTTCTCAGAATATTGTGTTCCACATACATATTGGATAAGTTCAGTGAAAAAATCGTATATATTTTAAACGCATTGCCCATTCACACCAATAGCTGTAAGGTAATTGAATTTTTAATTTAGTGTCTGTCAATTCTAATATATTAAACTGGACATTATTCATGAATAAACAGTAACCATAATTAATGCCAAGCTTTACATATAAGGATGTAAAATAGAAAGTAACCCGTCACTTCTGTAAGCCGTCATAAATTGAGCTGATGGCGGTTTGTGTGATCTTCCTTAATTTGTAAACCACTAAAACACCTTAAATTAATCACACTCTTACAGTATATATTTGATTCAGATGCCGAATCGTTTAATACCCACCTACCCAAAACATATAAATTTACCTCGAAGGCTTTAATCAATATTTAGGATGATCAGCAGCTATAAGCGAAATCGTACTTTGCAGTTCATTGTTCAACTATTACTAAGTATTATATAATCTTCTGTAAAAGAATGTCTATAGCGCTAAGTTATTCTTAAATCTTAATTTGTTTTGCAGTCGGATTTATAAATCTGAAAGTTCTGCTTGAATTACGACCAGTCTGAATGGCCGCTGCGCCCTGCTAGCTATGCCAATGTAATAAACATGCTGGCCCATAAATTTTGCTTATGGTAATATATACAAACTTTTATGGTATTATTATATGAACTTCTTTCATATTGGCTAACGTTATAAATTATGTGAACTCACTGTTGCGAACATGATATAAACGATATTCCTCCTGGTGTTTCAAATTTATAAACGATTATTTTAAATTATAGTTCCCAACGTAATTAGAACTATATTATCCATAATAAATCGCAAGGTGATACCTGTTAAGGTAATATTTTGAAGAAGCCAGTTCATGCTGTAGAAGTATATCTTAGACTTAGAGTAGTATAGAGTATTATAAACCAATCGGAATTAAGATTTTTTTTAAAATGATTCAATCACGGCAGTGTTTCTCGGATATACTTTCTTGGTCCATCAGTATATTCGATTTGATGTTTCGGCTTCCTATTGGCTGTGATACGATGGTATCTGTAGCAACCGTAAATAACAATAATTGATTATTTTTGATAAAATATTTTTTTTCGAAGTCAGACTCACATTTTGAGCAACATGAACTTTAAAATTCGTGATATAATCGTGACCAAAAATATCATTCGATCACTTTCGAGTTTCGTATATTCTAAATACTTTTCCCTCTTTATATTCTCAATAAATTGATGTTACCATTAGGAAATATAACACGAGCAAGCTCTCGGGATATTTCCATGGCAAAAGTATATCCGGATATACGAAAATGTTCTTATGATATTATTACTGAATATAGTTATTTCATAAAATAAAATAAATAGAAGTTCTATCCAAGCGAAAGATTTGAAAGAACATATTTTCATTAAGAGATAATTGGTACTATATGTTTTTTTTAATAATATGCACGTTAACATAATTTCAGTACAGTCGTAATATCACTAACTTTTTTCCACATCCATATACTTATCCAATGAGATTTTTCAATTTTGAGTCATGTATAAAAAATTCTCCAATCAAATGCCAAGTACACTAATATCTACAGTACATGTGCTATAATCACCTTTAGCCACAGATTACCAAGAGTAAATTGTTTGATGACAGTTGTAACTCGTCGTGGTGTCAACTTCAACACAAAATACTACTTATGTTACTAAAATTTTCTCATACAAAGAAAAATAACATTCAAGTAGGCCCTTTTAGATTCCAGTGATTTCGTTAGTGTAAAATAAATGATAAAAAAGTACCAACTAATTATTATGCTAGAATGCTTATTTCTCAGTAGGTATAATGTACATCACACCTTTATCCACTCGCCCCTTCAATTGTGACACAATGTCCTCACGCACGTTTGGTTTTGGGTAATAGCCTTGTCTTGTCCTGGACAGTCCTTGCAGGTGTACGATTCCCATTGTCCTTTTTTTAAATGCAAATCATTTCTTCTTACAACTGGATCATTCGACTTGAGATTGTCCAACCAATCACTTGTGTTTTTGGTCAGACGCTGTAATTGTGTTTGTTGATCTTTATTATTGAAGGATCGCTTCTTCATTTATCAAGGAAATTAAAATTAAAACTCTACTTTATAATGAATTCAAAAATAAGAAAATTAACTACGTCTGTACTAATTTTAAATAATTTTTAATACTGTGAGAAATAAAATATGTCTAATTGCCGCTTCTTTATTTATTTATAACACTACTAACTAATAATTGAAAGAGCAGTAGACGTATCTTCTGGTAATTTTATGATGCATGATTTATTTCCAATCACATTACCCATGTAGTTAAAATAATCTTCGAGACATAATTATTTGATATTTATGAAAATTTAAAAAAATCGATACATGGGTGTATTATTTATTCATAACTTTTAACTATTGTTTCTTACAGTATAATTTTAATTGATGCCAAATAACATGCTTTTAAAGTGTATTAAAACTGATACAATCGTGTGTGTCATTACGATACTCGCTCCAGGGAGCACATTGCCCATTGGATAACCTTGCTGTCACACTCTAATAGCTTCTTCGATTATAATACATATAAGATATGTACATTAGTGTTGCTAAATATACACAGTAACACATGAAATTTATTGCTGTTTTATACGACGACACTAACTTATTAACATTATGTTGCTGTTATTGACTATTAACTGATAAACAATTTATGTAGGCGTTATAAAGTTACTTAACTTTATTGTTATAGTTATCGAATGTTAGTAATAGGAAACGAGATAGTGTTCGAATAACTGCATTAGAATTAGACAAATAAAGACCATAGATATTTTGAGATATTCATTTTTGCAATCTATATTAAATTCTTGGTTGTTTTTTTGTTGTCCTAATGGGTAGAACGTTATTAATACTACTCAGCACAGTCAACACAGCTGTAAAATTATATCGAGGTACTTACCTACCTAGCTTACAAATGTAAATGCGGTAGCTGTTCAAACTATTGATTAAAATACTAAACTTGTATATCCTAATACGCATAATATACCTAGTAACGTAGATACCTAAGAATGAAACGAGTAATCACTCAAGAAAAAATTGTAGATATAGTGTTCCTGTTCGAACCATGATTCGAACACAAACTGTTTAATTTTATTACCTAAATTTAATATCCTTATCCACTTCGTCGAATATCAAATCACTTTTTTCAATATTATAAGACGAAAAAATATATCTAATAAATGATGCCAGACATTAAATAAATAAATAGCTGCAAAATGTTAAAGTCGGTCAAACTTGCCTTAACATTAATAACTGTTCAAAACGTTACCAAAAAAAAGCGTCATATTTTGTTGGAATTATCTTTCTAATTAATACTTTTAATTAATGATTTCATTAAATTTTATGTTGGTTTTTTAATATTACTTCAAGGTCTATCATAAATCAACGTGTTAGGTACATATATCATCTTATTTTCAACACTACTTGGCAATTATTTATTTTACTTTTAAACGTGTAAATAAATTTACAAGTAAAATTTTACTGACAGATACTACAGCCTATTAAAAATTAAGGCGCTAACCTAAATTGACAAGTTGCATATGGTGGTTATGTTTAGCTGTACTGTCAGTTGGTTTGCATCAAGATACGCGGGGGGACTAAAACGCCCCACACATCTAGCGGTTCCCTTTGATCTCATCAAATGAGGCGCTCTCATGTCATGTTGTGTTAATGTTATGTCTTCCTCGTGCTGAGACTGGATCTGACCGCTTCTGAACTCGACCCTCTTTACTCCTGCTTGCCGCATTTACCTAACTTTCTTATATGCGCATTTAATGTTTTAATTTTCAGTAATTCACTACAGCTCATAGATACAATTAAATGACTTGAATTCCTTTTCCAAATTACTCAATTTTTACTTATTTTACCATAACTAAAACTTCACAATAATTTCCCAAAATAATCTAGAACCATAAGAGCTCCCACCTTTCCTACGAAGAAAAAGATATTAAAAAGAGTTGTGCATAGCAATAGGAAGGAAATAACTAAGAACTTAAAAGAATAAAAATCGTGTCAACATAATGTTTGGAATCTTGGGTTTCTAATGGTTTACCAACAAAGAGACAAACATAAGAAAACAAATAATAACAACTAGATGCAAACAAAAGCAAAAGAGTAAAACTCTGCTAGATCTATAAACCATAGAACATTGCAGCAGAATTGAATGGATTTTATAAGTTACCATTGTCATTATCATTTTTTCCTAAATGAATATTACACAAATGCCCTATGAAGCCGTCATAGGCCAGAGTCATAATTATGTCTCCCATCTAACACCCATTGAAGAAGCAGATTCATCTTCTTCAGACCAAACAAGCCCGCTTTACAGGACACCTGACTATACCTGCACTCACAGTATTTGTGAGACAGATGCTGGCCTACACTGGAGCTCTTTCTGGACTCATTATGACAAGATACTCATAAAGAGAAACGGTGTTTGTACCTATGTAAGTCATCGGCACTTTTATTCAAAACTATTACTTTAGCAAATTACTCACAGTTTTATAAAAGTTATTTTTCTTTTGGTTGCAATATTTTGTTTAGGTTTATCGTTATTTTGGATGATACTAGCAGAGTCATTTGTTGACAGGCAATAAAAATTAGAATTTCATCCTTTCAAATTCTACTTCCAAAAATTTAATTGAGAAAGTTGATATCCTTGAAATTATAATATTAAACTACTACTGATTTTATCAGATTGCTTAAATTAGTAATCATTATTAAAAACGACAGTGTAATGGAATACCTAACAGTTTAAAAAAAAGGATATAAGGAAAATATATTTTCAACACGAAACTGTCATCGGTGTTGCGATAAGTGTTATGATACCTTAAGAAGAATTATTGCAGATAGAATTACATTAATTCGAGTTGTCAAAGCAATCTCTGAAAAAAGACCGTAGAAGGTCAATTAAATTGAATTTATTCAATAGGATGATGATATTGTTTATTTTTGCCATGGCTAGAAAACATGAAATGGTACCCTTAACTCCCTACGGTTCTCTTAAATTATTTCTCCTTTAAACTTCTATGACTGTTCACAAGACACTAAAGGCCCAGTTGTATCGAGTGGTTGAACTCCCAGTTCAGCTGATCCACGATCAATTGTCATGGATACCAATTGTTATAACAATCATATCCGTGGTAATCAGCTGAACTGGAAGTTCAACCACTTGATACAACTGGGCCTTAATTTACTATAAATAGAATTTTCCTTTAAAACAAAATTTCATTGTAACCAATGTAACTACAAACAACGTCTAAGCAACAGTCAGTCAATTCCTGTGTCTCTGATTTTACTTATCTACATATTTTTATTTTTAGTATGATATGATATTCTATAAAAAATTATCATAATGCTAATTAATAAAATACTCTATGCACCATGGACATATGCATGCTTTTTACCTTCGGTTGACTAGGTACCTCAGGGAAAAATATATCCATATCTCCCTTAATGCATAAATATTAGTCTATTCTGCTTATTTAATAATGGACTAGCGCCTACTTTTCGTTTCGAAAATGTGTTACTAGTAGATATTCGATAGAAAAGAAACTATGATATTTCGACCTTTTGTGTAGCTGCTTGTTTTATTTAGTTTTTGAAAATGGAAGGAATTTACTGGTATAGTCCGACACCTGTTTCATAATAAAATACGTACCTATTGCTCCAAGCGATTCCTGGAACTTTTCACATGTTTTTCTATTCATCGACGTTTATTTCTTTGCAACGGTACCCACTGATATAATCTATGGTTTCCATTCCATACCTCGCTCGTATCTAATGCTGATCAAAATGTTAGTTATTGTTTGTGGCCATTCGGATTGATGGTAATATATACCCACACTTTCGATTAAACTATGACCTATAGTTCTGAAGTTACAGCAACCATAAAACATAAAATTCGTTTTTAAACAGCAGCTTACAGTAGAATAGAAAATAGTCGCAGTAAAGCAAAACAAAGGTAATATTATTTTAATAAAAAACGTTTCATGCTTAGAATGCAATGACTGTTTAAGTAGTTTCTTTTAAACAAAAAATAGTGGCATAAAAATTCATGCAGGTACCTCCTTGGTTTGCTTGATAAATGTTAGTACCAAATATTAAATTGAGGTAGGAGGGTAAATTGAACTATTGTCGCTCATCTTGCGGTGTATTAATACAAGCACATTGTTACCTAACTCTATAACTGCAATACTATTGCATTAAACACGTCCGTTATTTAAAATTTCTTGAAGTATCAAATACTTATGGATGGTTTAATGTACCCAATATTGACATTCAGATAAAATATAAAAAGAATGTGACGACTACGAATTCCACATAATCTGACCACCAGACCATTCTTAAATTAAATTTGTATAGAATATACCGAATATAGGTACCTACATTGCATCCTGGAATAATGAATTAATAAATTTTCCTTATACGTAGTACGTACATTCTAATCACTATAATAATAGTGTCATTACGTTGCGTTAGTTTCTTTTCAAAGTTTTACTAATTTTTATTTTGATTAATATTAATTGCTCTGAGATTTATGCTATAAGATTGACCGTTATGTTTATACAATTAAAAATATCGGATGAGTTAGCTGTGTCATGAAACGATAGTCATCTTTGATCTTTTCTTTATTTTATTTAGTTTCTCAATAAGCTGTTAGGTACTTATACTATTAGCTATAAACAGTAGAAAGGTCAGCTCTATAGGAGATTATCCGTCGCTGTGCTTTTCCTCATCGGTTGAGAATAGATCTTAAAACGGTAGTTCTGGCAAACTGATGCTACCCAACATTGTAACACAGCATTTCCTATGGTATTTCATTCTGTGTCTGTTAGATGTTATTTACTCACTAGGTGTGAATAATAACCTGTAATAAAAAAATGATGGATATTTAACATACGCGTTTCACCTTGGTATCATAAACTACTCTCAGACAATATATTGAAAGACAATTGCAAGAAACGGGTTGTTCCTATTTGTAATTCTTGCAAAGATTAATATTAATAGTTTTGGGAATCGCTTACCTATTGAAATAGAAAATTAATAATGCTTCCTAAAATACCTAAATATGGGAAATTGAGGTGTTGCTGTCTCGGGCTAAATTTCAATTTCCAAATAATGTTTCGATGGCATGGTTCGGATTTTAAACATTTATTTTCCTGATTCCCCCAAAAATCATATAAGGTAAATATTCCCATCACTAAATAGGGAAGTCGTTATTTTTTTTCTTCCGCCTCAAATTGTCCTATAGATATCTGTTACGTCAAGAATGTCCTGGATGGAGATGACCTGGAGTTCGTCTGAATCCAAAAACCGGCACCAAATCTTGCTGAGATTACCCCTTATGCCCTGGTATCGACTACACAGTAACTCTGTTGCGAATTAATAATTTATTTAGAACTTTCTAGGGTAAACATTGTAGGTTAATCAATAATTGGTTATTAATTTGTAATATTCACACTAATGAACCTTAATTATATTTAATTTTAAATCTATTTTTTACCTTAATTGAACTTTGCATAAATGTTTATTTGCTTTCAGCGCTTGGGAGTATGTATGAATTTAGAACTTTAAGTAGATAATGCTAACACTAATTCATAGTGAAATGACCACTGTACAGCACAAATAGCATGCAAAGAGCAGCGCCTGATTCGTTCCAGTTGTGACTGTAACAAGCTCCTTGAAAACTGTGTCGCTATTGTGAAATTGTCTGAAAATATAGTTAGTACATAACCATAAGTATAGATGCAGCTACGGAACTACGAAAAAGGTAAATCACAGAAAAGTTTTAAAGTTCGGAGTATCGAACTAATTGAAGGATGAATATAATTGTTAAATACACAAGTTGAATATAATGGTAATCCAGGTATTAATAAGAGCAGAAATTAGAAATAAAAATCAAAAATTGGAAATTTTTGGTACGCATCACAAACGGTCGATTTTTATTTATTTGGTTCTCGACTGCTCTGCTAAATTTTTAAATGTTGTTTTTTTCAACCATAGAAATTAAAATTATCAAATTTTAAGATTATGTGGATTCAACTCAAAACCCTCATAAAATCATGCGCTTAATGAAACAAAAGCAAAACACCAGAAAGCTATTTACACTCCAACATATTCAGTTAAAAACACTTCTGAATTGATTAATAAATTATTATCTTACATTAGCTTATCCCCACTATATAAAATAGTTAGTTTTGATGTTACGAGTATGTTTTCATAAGCAGGAATGTTTATTAGAAAATTTTTAGAAAATGTTTTAGTTCAATAACATTGAATTAACAAGAAAGATAGATTTGAACTTTGTATTAATCAAAATTATCTTATTTTTAATGATAAAATTTATCTTCAGAAGGATGGGTTACCAAATGGGTAGTCCCATTTCACCACTATTACGCTATTAGCTAATATATATTTATGGAACATTTTGAAGATCAAATATTTGAATCAAATCTATCGAATAAAATTGTATTTTGGTTTAGTTATGTTGACGATATTTTAGCATGTTTTGATAGTTATATAGCAATGGATATAACACCACACTTATTGACACGTTAATTAAAAAAAAAAATTATTTATAAATTAGCTATTCAAAAAGTTTATTCGATTAGTGACTCCAATAAAACATTAAAATACGTTTCAATTCCATATTTTGGTAATATTTCAGAAAAGATAGCTAAAATTACAAATAATACAAATCAAATATAAAGTAATTTTTAAAACAAATAAAAATATTCTATACACTCTTTTCAATGCTAAATACAAAACTAATGATTTGCTAAAATCCGGAATTTATAAATTAAATTGTTCAGATTGTAATTCAGTCCATATAGGTCAAACAATCAGAAATTTCAGTATTAGGCAAAAAGAACATATCCGCTATTACCAATATAAACATACACATAAATCAAATTACGCTAAACATTTATTAGAACAAAATCACACATTGATATTATAATAATCAATTACATTTTTCTGATAACTAACATAAATTGCTATAATTATGTCAATTATGGATTTTAGCAAAGGAAAGCTTGAAACTGTCAATAAAGATCTTGAAGAACTGCAGAATTTGAAATTTTTACATCTGGTGTAATTATTTGTGTATTATTGACAATACCAAATTCTTTTTAATAGAAAGTAATAGATCGGTTTAGCAGCGTTTGATAATTCTTAATGTGTAGTATGTAATATAGAAGTAGTGCTAGCATGGATGGAATGCTGTATGTGAAATTCCTAGAAAATACGAATGGAAGAAGTACCTTCACCTACCAGCTTTTAAAGTGGTATGTTTAAGTTATGTAACCAAGCTAGAAATATTTGATCTGACTGTGTTTTTGTAAGGCACGGCGTTAATTAATTACCATCATTAATCACCAGTTCTTTTGAAAAGTCAGAAAGCTACTTTAATGATTGATGACATAATTATCAAGCCGGTATAACCATTTTAAATCGATGTAGCTCATATTTTATTGTAGCTCGTAACGGAATTAACAGTTAGCTAACTCCGCAGTTGAGAGATTTATATAATTAGCATTAAGCAGCCAAGTAAACCTGTCAAGGAGATAAATAAGATAATGAATGCGGTATTTAACAAATTGTGACTATATCTCGGTGACAAATGACAAGGTGGTTCGACCTTTCACCGAACACGACAAACAAGGCGCTGGGAGAGCCGTGCCGTAACCGTAACGGAATGCCGCCTCCAGACTACTTCGCACCTGTTTCGTGATACAACCGTTTATTGTCAACTATACTGCTGCTTTAGTTATTACGACTACTCCGGCTACTGTTTATATTTGACGGCTCCTTATTTGCAGTCGCCGACCAAAATTATTGCGTGGTATTTTTAAATGCGTACACGCCCCGGCTTGTATGAGAAGTTGATTAAGCAAAAACTTCATTTCAAGCCAAATCATTTATTTTCATGTACCAGAGGACATTATTTAACGTCGGATATAACTGCAACAGCAGTCTGTAAATGGCAAGAGGTGAGCGAGTTGAATGTAGATGAGTTGTGTAGGCCGAAGAGACTCTTTATGGGCGCTGCTCATGCACACGGCCCGTATAATGTAACACAACATGCCGAGATGCCGATAAATATTCATTAAGTGCAATTATAGCACCACCGAGCGAACGCTTTATTGCATCGTATATTTTATTACAGTTTTACGAGGTACACATCCATTTTATAAGAACAGCCAGTACATTACCCCAATATTTTATACCGCACATTTCGAAATTGTGGCTTGTTTCCTTTTAATCTGATATTATTTACGAGCCACGCCGCGTTGGGTGAGTTTCGTCTTGATAAATGTTCTCGTTACAAAATGAATGTTGGACAGATATGGTGAGAGAAGGTTCACGCAGTAACACCATATGGGACTCGAACATATGTCGCGGTGATGCTGCATGTAAGCTAAGTGTAATCGCTAAACTCGATGACGAATGGCTCGGCTATAAGCGGCAAGTCTTGCCTCCCGGGTCGAACCCTAATCATACTTTTTACAGGCAGCAGCACTTGTGTTGGTTTATAGCGGCACAAGAACCCGATGAATAAATAAAGCTATCTCAGGAGTCATTTATCATACCCATATCAAAAGCGTCGTCATAAATTTTCTTGGAGAGCCGATAAGAGGCGGTATATATAAAGTAAAACGGAGGCGTACGCTGTAATAGGTTAACCCCCACAGCAACAGTCGATCTCCGATGCTGATGACACTCTAAAAAGCAATATTTAACATAGTTTTTCCACACTCCGAAGGCGTGTCCAAGAACACACCTTTAGAAACGTGCTAACCGAAGATACAATAACTACGTTAAGTCCACTGTTCAATAATGTATACCTACCCTCTGATAACAGGTAGTACTTGACAAAATATTCCTTTATCAGATACCTATTTAAGAAAGGAATTATCAAGTTAGCCTGCATCTTTATCTGTTTTGGTTCTTCAAAGTATTCTTCTATCAAGTTCTCTAGTATATATTTTTAAAACTCTAGTTCTGACAGCTCTTAATAAAGAAATTGTTGCCATTTATAAAAACGATAACTTTGCAATAGTATAAACGTATAGCTTACCGCTACTAAAAATCATTGAAATTTATTTCTGGAATGGAACAAATTAAAAAAAGTATAACTCGTGATTGAGTAAAGTAATAATAATAAGTGGTTGGCATTTGCAACAATTGATTACTGTTTGGTGGTCATAGAATATAAACCTAATCGTATTTTCTAGATACGCTACATTAAAGATCAATCTAACTTTCTGATATTACTGTTCGGTAATCAGAAACCATATCTGTCTTTTAGAATTGTAAAATCGATTTATGTTCTTTTCGTACTTAATCTTTCCTCTAGGTTTTTGCTGCTTCAATAACTTTGTCTATAACTCGTTACAATAACGTCCAACAACTAAGCCTTTAGGTTTTGGTAATGACAATATTTTTCCTAATAACCAACTTCTAGGTAAGTATCAATAAACAAACTTTTTCCTGCGACACTTCAAATGGGGGCAAAGGTTTTCAAAATTTAACAAACAGAAGTTGTCTGTAATAGTGACCCATTTATTTTTTGATGCTATAGCATACCGATACTACAAAGAATTTCCATCATTTTTTTGCTGTTCTCGCCCACCTTAATCGATATTCCTTCGTATTCGCATCCTATCTATGACGCATCTAGATTTTTATTTCTGTATCACGGTTTTCTTCTTCTTTTTTAATTATGCTACATCCGTATTTGGATATAGTCTCCTCCTTTAATTTTCCACGTTCTTCTTTTTCTACTTGTTTGCCCCCATTTGATTCCTGCTACTTGTGTGATGTCGTCGCTGCACCTAGCAAATAGGTGGTGCGTTTGTGCATTGCAGATCTAGTAATTTTCAAAGTCCGCCCCAATTCTATTTTAATTTTGCTGTTCGTTCAACTACACCTTCCACTCCTCTTTTTCTAATTTATGTTTTTTATCTCGTTCTTTGTTAGTTGACAGCGTTCACATGATCTTGGTTTTTTTCTTTTTTAATCTTGTATTTTCTTCTACATTTTTCCACACGTTTTACTATTAGTTATTAATAATCACGGTCTACGTATTTATTATATATTACCAGGTAAGTATAATTATTATTCTCTCTATTAACTATAATATTGTCCACGTTTGTTTCATTATGCCTACTTGTCTTGTTAATGAGTTCAGTTTTATTTTTAATATGTCTAGTAAATAGTGAACTCAAGCATCTTTCTATCTATACCGCTCCTAGTCGTACCTAGTTTTAGTATTTGTATATGCTTTTCTCTATAAATACCCATTTCAATTCGCTATACCTATAGAAGGCTACCTGCATGTGCTAATGCAGTTTTAATGTAAATATCACGAGATTTCCTTATCCTAGGTAGCTCAGACCCCAGAGTTCCAGGAAAATGTTGCATCTTAACTCGGGCGCAGGAGCTAAAGTTGATCAAAAGTTTTTAAATGCTACCTGTACTCAGTAATACTCCCTTCTACTGGCCTGATTACGCAAGTATTTAGTTCCACTTTCACTGAATCCTGGATACAAACTGATGAAAACTTCAGTGTTTATTATAATATGTAGGTAATAGTAATATGAATAAAAATATAGAAACTCCAGTTTACTCTTGCTTCTTGGTGGATGAAAATCTAACAACAAAATAAATGCTTCTGTTTTGTGATAATTTAACACTTGGTCACGTTAAAACATGTAAGAAAAATATACGACTACCGCCAAGAATTTCGTAGTTTGGAGTACGATTTAAATGGCATTACGCCTGAACTTCGGCATTTAATGAAAGTTCCTAAAACTGTTCAGCTTCTGTTCTAAAATTCGCGTAAAGAGAATATAGATGGTGCTTTGATTTGATAGATATAAATGTGGTTCAATAAAGAATATGTAAGAAAGTTTCCTGGAAATTGAAATATGTATCTACAATCTAGAAATTCTAGTATATCTAGAAGAAATCTATGATCTAACATTCTCTTTCTACAAACGTTTACCATAGTATGCAAACCAAATAGTGCATGTAAAGTAATGCATAGTTGTGCCTAGTTTTTATGTGTATATCTATTATAAAATTACACGAACAGGGTGATACATAAATTAACGTCGGAAAATTTACATTTACAAAATTGCAAGACACACATAGCCATGTAGTAAAAATCCACTTTATTTGAAATTACTATTACCGTGGGTTGTTAATATAAATTATAGAATGACGTGACATTTATATTTTCAAAAAACACCAAAACGATCTAATGGACACACAAATTCACGCGTAATATATCTGTGACGGGTGGCATCGCGGCGACGCTAAACGCATAGACTCAATAAGTTTTCTGGCACCGCGACGTTGGTGACAGCTGATACTTGCGGCAGCTGAATGTCGCGTAACTTTCAACAGACTATATTTATGTTGATTTGCTGACTTTGCTTCGATCCTCGACATGCCTGAATGTGGCTAATCCATAAACTTGTCGCAACCACTGATATGGCGTGGCAGGTACTGTCTATTCCATTATTCAACTTTAATTGGTGTGACGTCGGACATTCGGGTGCATTCACCCGACTGGACAGTCCTTTTCATCTCGAGGCAACTGGGGATTGAAAACTCTGTTATGTAAGACATATAAACCAGGCAGGAAACTAACTGCCTCTATTTGGAAACTGTAGTTACATCAATTCTACCAGAATTTATTAGATTCTTCCCATAAAAACAAAATATGTAGGTATTCAGTTCTGATTTTGCTTGCATATTATTGTTCCTCCTGCTAATGGAAAAATCGTTGTATGCGAATTGTAAATGTTCAGAATTTTTTCCGCCTCGACGACGGTATATCATCATGATGAGGCAGTGAGTTGGGAGTTTTAAAAATGCAGAAGCGAGCCGCACACTATGTCACTGTCAGCGTATAATTACCCGTCACCGTGCGAGACAGACACGACATCCGCTGCTTCGGCTGCTTGGGAACAGCCAAACGAGCCGCGACAGGTGAGACTTAATAAAATATACGCAATGGTGTCAAACCGCAACCCGTTTTACACAAGACTACGTAACTTTCGATTTTCCTAATTTTAATCAGGACCGGAGTTGCTTTATTTCAAACTCATAGGGTTTTGTTTGTATGTTATTTCTTCTATTAAGTTACCGTGGAGTTAACATACCAAAGGGATCTTTCTCCAAATTCTATTTGGTCCATACCACTAACGATTTGGTCACATCGGTTCATAGGTGTTATATACTATAGTTAGTAGAGCTTGACATCCAATTTGAAGGTCTCAGTTTTATGGTGGAAAATATGATCAAACATTTTGATTAGGTGAGGCAACCTTTACTTGCGATGGTGCAAATTGTGTTCAAACTAATAACATCTATGAGATGGTCAAGCAACTTCCAACATATGTTTTCAGTAAATGTGTGTTGTTTTATACTTGGAAACCAGCTTCACGTGGTCCATCGCGGTGGTCAAGCGCTTATAAGAGATGTCATGCTCAGACCGCTTTATTCTATGCTGGTTCAGATAATTTTAGTGCGTTCTTCGATTGTTGGAAGCTATATCCGTAAAATATGTTGTATTAGCATGACAACCCATGAGCATGTCGTTTACCCATCGCGGTAGCCACGTGCTGACGTCAAATAACCTGTTCCTATTATGGGACTCTTAAAAGATATTTCATTATTAACCTCCTCAAGGACGAAGCTCCCTCGCGCTCCCTCGTATAATAATATTCATCGTATTTTACTCAATAACACACTCACACACACACGACGAACACCAATTTTATTGGACTCCTCTACAAAACAGTAAATTGTTCAGATATTTTTTGACAAACTTGTACGTCTTTCACATTCACATCTGATCCTTTATTTTAAATGTTTTGCATTCTTTGAGTAGCCCTCATATAAAATAATCGGTTGAAGTTACGTCGTCATGTTCCGCGCCAAGTTTTCCTTATAACATCTCATTTAAGTGGGTCGTCCTTTGGACAATTAATATTACAAGTTTTATTTGCAAATAACCCCAATATGTCACAATGTTTAATTATTATGATGATCGATACATTTTTTTGAAAAATGCACATTAAAGAACTAAATTTAAAATTGTTTATAAAGTGGTTGCTTATTTGCATATACAAGACATAAGAATTATATTGTGTAATAAATTATTCTGTCTACGGTTTGCAATAAATAATAGGTTTGTGGTTAGAAGTCTTGGCCCATTCCCATGTAAAACTGTAGTTCTAATGACACACCCACAATTTAAAATTATAAATGTGTCAGGTTGGATGTATTCAAAGTTGTACAGATTCTAAATGGACTGTACAAATGTCACGGCAAGAAAGCAAGATGCACATGATGTATTTTGTTGCGAAGTTGACATAAATAGTACCTACACCACATCTAATTAGCATAATGATCTTCCCAGGCGTTTATTTTTTTATGATATATTACTGTCGGTCTATATTTAATTCCAAGGCTCATCATCATGCATATTTTGAATTCCACAAAACAGGGAATCTCAGAAGAAGCATTCAAGAGATTGGCGAAAAATAGGTGGGTTACTTATTTGGTTAATTACTACTTTAGGTAAATAATAGGTACAAAGAAATTAGATTGCTTTTACACATATTTTATGTTCCAGCTTTACTAAAAATTGTAAGGTTACCAAGAGAATTTTAAATTAAAATTGTTTAAAAATTTCAGATTAAACGGACAAACAGTGTTATCAAAACAAACAAAGGCATAAAAATATAACTACAGAATAAAATACAAATTACATCAGCGTATTATTGATGATTTACAACCGTTTAATCTCGTGGTAAATATAAACATTATTTATTATAAAATATGGGCAATTAATATTTTATGAGTGTATTTTAGGACATTCCGATAATAAACTTCTTTTATTAGCGTTTATGTTATTCATACAGTAATTAAATGAGTAATAATACGTTATATAGATGCTAATAAACAGATATGCTAATACAGAATATTAAAACACTTAAAACAACTTACGAAATCACTAGTCGTCAAATAAAAGAGAAAGCCAAGAAAAAGATATTTTTTTAAACTTCATAAAAATCTTTTAATATCACGTAACAAGCCACGATTTCTGTTATTTTTCATTCTTTACAAAAGAACATATGTTACGGCTAAAGTGTAAACTTGGATAGTTTATAAACTAACTGGCTAGTATAGAAACTAACCAAACGCCTGGTTATTTTAGTGGAAAACAATATTTCCACTAAATTAGCAGCAAATTTGGTTAGTTTGTAAACTAGCCAGTTAGTTTATAAGCTATCCAAAAACGTTGGCTAATTTACTGATCTCGATTAAAGTAAACAAAATAACCAATGTTATTGGTTAGTTTATAAACTAGCTATTTTACACTGGCTAAAATACACTTTTCTTCTGATGATTCAAAATTGCCAATTTTTTGGCTAATATGCAAACTAACCAAACTATCACAACATTAATGATAGAAAGACAGTGTGTAATAACAAATTTTGCGAATTGTTATTCTTAAAGTCAACTTATTAAAGTTGATATTGTCAATTTAGAATCTATCACAGCCTTGGTCACAGCCAACCCCCAATGAGTTTCTTCAAAGCACGGTATTTCCGATGTGCTGTTAATTACCTACTTATTGATAGTAGTTAGTCGTAGGCTATATTTCCTTTTTTCCGTTCAAATGTTCAAATTTTTGTATTTTATATTTTTTGTGCACAATAAATAATGTAACATGAGACTACGAACATAGTTTGGTTAGTTTGCAGACTAGCCAAAAAACTGGCTATTTTGAATTACCAGAAGAAAAATGTTTATTTTAGCCAGTGTAAAATAGCTAGTTTATAAACTAACCAAGGACATTGGTTATTTTATTTACTTTAATCGAGATCAGTAAATTAGCCAACGTTTTTGGATAGTTTATAAACTAACTGGCTAGTTTACAAACTAACCAAATTTACTGCTAATTTAGTGGTAATATTGTTTTCCACTAAAATAACCAAGCGTTTGGTTAGTTTCTATACTAGCCAGTTAGTTTATAAACTATCCAAGTTTACACTTTAGCCGTAACATATACACCAAAATCTAAAAACATATTGAAAAATCTATTACAGTTCATTACATTATTCTCGTACCACCTCACGCTCACCTGTTTTCTTTAATCTAAAATCGTTTGAAAATTCGCGTTTCCTTGTACTTATTGCAAATTACGAATTGTTTCTTTTCTTAATTATTTTTATAAAATATAATCCTTCAGGCGATTCATTTGTAACTTCCAACCCTCGGGTGTATCTGTTGTTAACCAGGAAAGATTTTTCATTAAATGACCAAATAACAACGCATTTTTCTAACTTGTATTTATTTTCTTTACTAGAACGTAATTTAATTAACTGAAAATTAAAAGCCAGATCATTTCTTTAAAAGCATTTCTGTTTCTGTTTTAATGATTGATAAATTATTGTTTAAGTATCATGTGCTGTATAAATAATAATTAATACTATACCTCTTAATGAATATTTATTGTTGGTTTTACAATTTTGTCCTATAAAGTATGAATACTTATAATATAGTTAATATTTAATTCATTTAAAGCCTATGCACAGTTAAATGCGAAGAAGTTTCGTCATTATACAAAAATGCTAATTAACCTTTTAAAAGAAATATTCTGTCTGAATTAATTACAGTCTAATAATTAAACGAAATAACAGTAATGCACATTTGTCTTGTTTATTTTCTAATTCATTTATATTTGTTATGTCTATAAATTATTATCACCATGCATAACATATATTTTATCAACCGTAACGGATTTAAATGAGCTGGTACAGTGATGAATTCGTGGTGGCAAATTGAGAAATCTTCAACCCCGATAGAAGACAGGCAGCCAAACCCGGACGCCCACGGAGCTATTCATCTCCAAGTTAAATTTATTTCCTCCGAGGTTCAAGATGCAAGTTCAAACATCCATCTTTTTGGCACAGAGTTTTACAAGAATACTATTTTACTTTTTCTTGCCGTCTCATAAATTACCAGCTTTTATTATTTTTCTTCTACATTGGGTTATAAACAACGGCAATAAGTTCCTTAAATGAAGACATTTTCACTGAATTTATATTCTGTTTATATTTTATAAGAACGGGATGGATATAAATGTTACAGTCGTTGTGAAATCCTAATTAAAATTTTTGCTTTGGCTTAATTAATGTTTAACTGCCATAGTTATTCCTATAAGGTAAAGTTCTGAACAGTAAATCTAGTGCTTACGTGGTTGAACGTACTTCATTAGCGGAAGGCATGTGTGTTCTGTCAGGACATGAGTTATGTTTTCCTTTCGACCGCTGGACAAGGCACTACAAAGAAAAACACCGCTGACACGAAGCAAAACACTATTTCGTCATAAATTTTAAATGCAACCGCCATAATACATATGAATTACTACTTAAGGTAAAACACACTGAGGTTAAGATGCTATTTTATTACGTTACATGTATGTACTATGCATATAAATAATCCTACTTTAAATGTGTTTAAAAACATCCGCTGAGTATATGACGATTGATTCTCAACAACTTTGTCGGTTACCATCACTATTATTGTAAGTACCTATACTAAATGAATTCAATTAGTTGATAAAACATTGTAAGACATTTCTATTTCTAAGAAGCGTACGTTTTTATTTCTTTAACAGAACTCCGAAGGGGCTTTCTATACCTATGTATATAAGTACAACAGTTATCATGGAAAATAATTTATTGAAGCGTGATTAATCGCTTTTACGACCCATTAGTGGGTACTGGTCCCTTCCATTCCTACTCCCACTAGAGCTAAAGTTGAACACAGACCTTCAGGTTACAGTCGATCTATAGTCAACAAGAGCAAGAAGAGGTTTAAACACCTTAATCTACCACTGTTAAGATTTGATTGCAGAACTGAGTAAGGGCCGTGGGGGGTTGCAAAGTAGATTTTTATTTCCGTATAAAATCTCTCATTAGTAGAATTCTCGCTCAAACTTTGTCCTTTAAACCACCTACACCACCATAAACCTTTACATTATTGCAATTTTCTGCAAAGATTCTAATATCTATGGCTAGTATTCTTTGTTGGGCAACGTTAGAATAGATTCTACTTCTTCATGGTTTACTTGGTCATCCTTTTCGCGCGTCCTTGGCTAACTTCCTCTTACGAATTGTCAATGTTGGGTAGAGGGTAGGTAAGATCTGTTAATTAAATATTTAGATTCAGATCCAGATAATATTTAAATAATAGTAGGTATCTAAATCCAGATTAAAGATCCAAACCTTAAGATGGATCTAGATCAATGTCCAAGAGCCTTAAAAAAGTATCTAGCTCCTTAATCCTTTCGCACTTTGTAATTTTGATAAATTAGTTTGGAAAACGGTAGATTCATAGATTGTAAATATTTGTCTCTTTTATTTTTCCCGACTATGAATGTATAGAGAAATTCTAGAACGTATTACTTTTTTAATTTATTTTAATTTTTATAGATTCCAAAGATATCTACAGCGGACAATAAAATAAGAAAACAGCAATTCAAACAAACATATAGGCTACAGATAATGGGAACAAAACTTTATTGCAAATTTACATTTACCTTAAAGCACTTTCGTCGCTCATCGTCAGTCGTTCTAGCACAATCAAGTGATTCATCCCCAAGCAGTCGCCGCAATGACGCAAATACCGAAAAATTTCTGTTCTAGAAGTAAATATCTTTTTCCTAATGAGGTCTAAGTATTTCAAAGAGAGACCATAAGTTATTTTTCCTTCCAGTACGAGTCGTAATTCTAATCCTCAAGTTGCCTATTAATGATAATAACTACTACATTCTTTATAGTTTAATATACTATTCTCTCTATTCCATACGCATGCACCAATTTTCTTATTTTGGTAGGTTTTACACGTTCCCAACGTTTGGTAGTAATCGGCAAGTTAAATAAAAATTATTACTTAATGAATTTTTAAAATTTCCGAAAAATTTCGTTAATTGAATAGCAGATCTAAAGCTGGAAGATCTATCTATAATCTAGAAACAGATCCAAGATCCTCTTGTAAAATAGATCTAGATCCAGATAGTAGATCCATATGGTTGATCTAGATCCTATTCAACACTACGAATTGTATTAGATATCTTAGGAATCGTTTCTTCTTTCATCCGGTGAGGATACAGAATCCAATTGTTTCCATTTCTATTTATCCTTTATAAGCTTGGAGCTTGTTTGATACCTATATGGCTATTCCATTCCGATCTTTTTTTCTCCCATTCGTCTGTACGTGTACCTATTCAACAACAGAAATATTGTAGTGTAACACAAATGCTAAATCAAATTTTTAAGTTAGAAAATAATTTATTACTAAAACCAAAACATCGTGAGAAAGAGAACGATCACCTTCGCCGGACCACAGATAAAATATTTGAACCGATATGTGCATCAGCACAGCAAGAGAAAGTATATTTATTGGACATTCGAGAATGGTGGAAAGATCAAGAATAAACTGGCTTATAACAACATCAACAAGTTTAGTCTAATAATTTCTGAACAAAGAAACATTTTCGACATCATAAATATAATTTTCTGTTTAACAAACAAAGAAACAATTCTTAAGATATATTTTAAAATGCAAAACTTAATACGGTGTTTACTAAAAATAATGAAATTTTATCTTGTTTTCAAATTCAACATTCTGTTCGTTCCATAAACATTTAATGCTAATTTACTACTAAATAATGAGCTTTCCTGCTGTTCCCCAACGACTATAATTACAGCAATTAATCATAATAATAAGTTTAACACTAATTAAGTAGATTAATTTATTAAAACAATGATACAAAAGTAATAACAACCAATTGTATATATCCTTCACATAAAATACAAATAATATCTAGTAAATGATGTCCTTGTGAAACTGAGGTCAGTGTTCTTATTAAGTTATTTTTATTTATTTTAGTTTCTTATCTGAGTATTATTAAAATTTATGGTTATTGCTAATGTAATATTAGTATTATGTATTATCTGCTTCTGTTTCACCTTTTTTTTAAAGAAAGACTAGCTTTATTAAATGCTATGCGATACTGTAGTTACCGCGAGTTTTCAACAATAATTATTATATTAGGTAGTATACGATTTTTTTTATCTAATTGTTATTTTTAACACTTTAGGTATTTATAAGAGATATGTATGTTTAAAAAAACCCAAAATAGTAAAAGTATAAAAACTCTAATAGGTATCGTAATAATGAAATACATTCTATGTTCATCCATATAGACAAAAATCATTCAAAACGAAACTTAGGTAGTAAAGATCACGTTGTTGATTATGGCTTAGAGCCTTACTACCTTATTGACTAACTCTTATTTTAACGAGGTTCCCAGGAGCTGACAACTACTCTAGCTCGGGTTCGAACCCAGGACAAACAGGACCACAGCGTCCCGAAAGCCTCTCTGACCTCGACTGCATTGCCTATCGAAGCCCCCAAGTCGATACTTTAATCGGTATCATTAAGAACCAGAATCATCAGATAAATAGAAAACATTCGGTAGCCTGCAAAAGTCTTGGAAACCTGATTTTCAATTACCTACATTAATAATTCATCCGTTTCTATGTCCATTTCATCTTGTATGAACGATGTATACTGCCCAGAGTTGAAAGTACCCCGCAAATTTTAAGGTAACTAGGAACCATACTAAAATATCGTTTCAAACCATGTAAATTTGTCAAATTTGTATACCAAGAGTGAGCACTTTGCACTGCTGGGTAGGTATACCTTGAACCCTCTAACTTTATTTAATTCATATTATGTGTAGAAGTCAACTCTGTAAAAAGGCGAACTGTGTCACGAATGTTATATAAAAAGCTATTTCAGTAAAATAAAAAAGAATAATGGATACATGAACATTAAGTCCGCGACAACAAGCCACCACCCACGGCTGCCAGTTTATCTTGGTTGTCAAGAGCTTCACCGTCGGGGGCCAGCAGTGTACGAGTAGGCTACTATCAGCCGATGGTCGGGTGGTCCAACCTGGGTAAGGGAGATAGATGGCTTTTCTCCGTAGGTAGTGGACCTAACATTACCAGATTTTGTCAGCAGGTGTGCATACGGTTGCCTTTATTCAAGAATATAACTATGTTGAGTACAATATACCTACTTTGTAAGTCGAGCATTTCTACCCAGTAATATCCGCTGTTGATTAAATGTATATAATACAATAGTCAAATAGGAATGATGTAAGTATAAACATCTGTGAATATTTAGTATTATGAAATGCTAAATTAATTTAATAGTTCATCTCTGAACTCAATCATCATAAACTAAAGCAGGAATATCTTTCAGAAGATAGCTCCCCACAAACCTCAAATAAGAACTAATTAAAATTTTTAAAAAGCTCTATTCTTGGATGTTTATAATTTTGCCATCACTTTAAATTTTTTTCGGCCGCTGTTAGTGGTCACCATATTATGTTTATTTTTTATAAAATGCCGAAAATGCAAATTTTGTATAATCAAAATTTTAAGGAAGAAACATTTTCCAATGTCTGACGACTAATGGTTACGAATAAAATATGAACTTTAAAGTTTAATCTGGTATTACATCACATACATCTCTACCATTAGTAAACTATGCTGGTTTCATTTAACCCACTTCGAAATTTTTGAACAGAACATTTACAGCCCGTGAAATGTCGGATATAACTAAATGGCGTCTATCATTTATTATTTCAAAAATCAAATTTTATTAATAATGCTCATTTACCATTTCAGTTAATCACCCATTCATTACCACCTCATGCATTCCTAATCTGACAATTTATTAGGTCGTATAATAAACAGGATCGTTTATTAAAGTTTTGTAGCATGTATTTAAATGAGGTACAGGTATGGTGAGATTTATTCACATACAAGAGTAAGTACGAGTGCATCCCGCAGAGTTCTGCCCATTACTCATTGTTCGCACCTGGGCTCGAGGAGCAGCCCTCTGACGCCACATCACCGGTCCTATTCATTATTTCAGGATGGAAATGAAGATATAAATATTAGAGGTATAAATTAAAGACCTGACACGCTACAATTAATGTTTGAAATTAGGTTATAAATAATACGGTTTTTAACTCACTTTGCTGTACCTATTAATTTATTATTTATACAGCAGCTGTATAATCGTAATGAGAATACTATTAACATTGATTATAAATATTTTAAATAAGCTGCACAAGAGACAAATTCTTTTTTATTGGTTTGTGGGTTCTGATGCTTACCTTTTATTCATGTAACACGTCCTTCTGTTTACTAGACGTCTTATACAGTGACGAGTGTAGAGATTGAAATACAAGTATGCAGCTATTGGTGGTATCGGCTTCATTGCATCATCCCTATGTTAAGCGTTTACAATTAGCTCAGTACATATGGCTAAGGGGACACCTGCGATTCCATATTTGACGAAATATTTTGAAAATGTTTAAAGAAACGCTATTCATTCAAAAAGAGTAATACGAAATATCATCATAGGCGAAACATGATGACATTTCGTAAAATGCTGTTACAGATGAAGAAGGACTGAGACCAAGTGGAACAGAACATACGTGAGTGGTGTTTCACTAGGGTTGGTATTTCAGTTCGGGTTTAGCTAAACCAGAGCTTGAACCCGAACTGAAATACCGGTGCTAAATCAACAATTTCTCTATTCAGTTTTGCAAAGCAACTTGCTCTGAGCATCAATTAAAATTGCAACAACATAAACGTTAAAACAGTTAAACTGCTGATAGACCCATAAAAGAGATCGACCTCTATGTCAACACTTGAACAACTGAATTTTTATATTTACAGTTTACATATTCTGTATTATAGGTCACAATGTCGACATAGACTTGTTAGACAAACGTTCGGCAGTGAGCATAGACATAACGTCGACCAATACCCCACAATTCGACTAAGTTTGTTGTTATATTACTGCAATGGCGGATCGTGACCAAAGTTTTGGGGGGCACAAGAAGAGACGAGTGAAGCGAGCAAAAATGGTGCCGCAGACGAAATTTTTACTAGACGCGATTCAATCAATCACTCAGTTAAACACAACCTCGGACATTTCTGCAATGACGAGTAGACCTGTCGGTAATAGCCTGTCTTACCAAATTATCCGAATACAGAAGACATTGTCAAAACTCTCTACTATTACTACAGACTTTAGATAAAATTGTAAGTACCTTGCTGCCTACTACACCACAACCACAGCCACAAGCCCGTCCACACATTTTGGTCATATAGTTAATTTCCACAACAAGGATCGACAGGCGCGTATTATACAGAGGGTGGGCTGGGGGGGCTGCAGCCCCTCTCCAAGTTCTTTTCTAGGTAACATAAAAATTATCTTCACTTTACAACAGTATTTAGAAGTATACTACTACTAGTACTATTATATCAGACCCTCCTTAAAAAATCCTGGATACGCGCCAGAGGAGCGATCTGGAAATCCATCGATCAAACATTGGTTGCTTAGGCAGTCCTTCGTTAGATGACGTACCTACAAATTGTGGACAATAAAGTATCCATAATTTGTTATAGACGTGTTCTTGTCTACTCTGAGTAGTAGTCAAAGTTGTGACCAATAAAACTCACGATCGATGTTCTTGGTTATATCGACTACTGAGGTTGTACTGTATACCTACAGCTACTTTTAGAGCTGTGCAAAAATAAGAAATAACTGTCGGTTAACAACACTGACGTTCAAATACATCTTGTTTATATATGCTATGTTAAATGTTACCAGCACTAAATCTAAATTTCGGTCTCCAGTAGCAATAGAAATAAAACAAGACAGGTTTGCCTATTTCCTTATTTATTACCCATCGATTTAATTCAATGATACATGCTTACCTATTTACAATACGTAATAATGCAATAACAGTAACTCTAAATGTAGAAGCAAAAGGAAATTGAGAATGTAGTAACAGAAGACCTACTTTAAAAATTTAATAACAAATTTATTAGTATCCAGTGACAATTGGAGTGGTTTTATAAATTTTGAGTTTACTAAAAACATACCTTTCAGTATTAGGCAAAAAGAACGTCATATTATACGTTGTTACAAATAAACATACACATAAATCGAATTACACTAAACATTTTCTGATAACCAAAATAAATTAAATATTTTGGAAGTTTTTGAAATTTATAAACACACAAAAAACAGTACTTATACCTTTAATGAATGAGCTCTTAGATTCTTCCGCGGATTCTCCTTTACTAGCAATTTTGGAATAGAAGATGTCGTAAATGGAATCAGAATGAAGTAGTTGCTATATAAATCATTAGTCATTTGTTATTAAATATCTTATACTATGCTTTTGACAATAGCGCATTGATGCCGAAATACGTAAGCAAATAAATCTTGATATTTCGAGTAAAAATCGATTTATTTAATATTTATTATCTCTATAACTATAGATTTTAAAGAAACAAAAATAGGCTGATTCAGTTTACACCGAAATGAAGTTTGCTTGTGAAGTTTGATCATTTTCAGGGTTTATTTGACGTTATCTCAAATTTATTACGATAATAACGTAATAATGAAATTTATAACAACACTAGTATCGTAATAAGGTCTCGTACATTATACAGGGATTCTCAACTAAAACTAGCCACCGTCAGTATCTTTTAGAACTATTGTTTGCTTAAAAGTCTACAACATATGTCAACAAGCACAGCAAAAGGGATATCTTTTCACCTAAAATTGAGACGACTGTCATCTACCCCTTAGCTGTCACAGCCACCACACCACCCCTTCTACCATTTCAAATGGCACCATACCATGTGAGGCACATAGTTGGAAAGGTAATTTCATAAGGAATTCATTCTAGCATAATATTTTTTTATTTGTTTCAAATTGAGACATAGACAATGAATAACTATATTTTGTTTATTTCGGTTAAGCTGCTTTATAGCAGTATACCTAGATACTTTTGTTTCATCTTTTGTTTTATCATCTGTCAGTTTTCTATATCTCAATTTGAAGCGGTTAAAAAACTAAATAGTAGAATAAATTCTTTATGAAATTACGTTTCCAGCGATATGTCAAACATGGTATGGTTCCATTTGAAATTTTGCTGTCTTTGTTGACATGTCTTGGCAATTTTCGGACAAATAATTGTTTAGAAAGATACTGACGGTGACTACTTTTTGAAATTTTGTAGATCTCTTCTGTTTGTACATTAGTAGGCCTAAGCATACCTATACCTACTGCTATACACATCCTGGCATAGCCAACGCTAAACCTACAAGGTATTAAGCCATCAGGGTTGTAATGAGAAACAACAGCCTACTCAGGTTCTTCTTGATCTTTTTAATTAACTGTTGAAAATAAATTGAAGCCTGGAGATCGAACTGACTGGAAAATTTCAGGTTCTCTTCTAACTTTCAAGCTAGTGATCGTGTAGTCTTGTAATTTCTATACATTATTAACTGTAGTGGCATAAACAAAACTCTTTCTTTTAAAAGAAATAAATTTGTGGCTTGTATTCTGCGGAGCCAGGCAATTGGTTTATTTCGGCTGAATGCTTGCCTATTTATATGCAATGGAACTTCATTCAATGTTGCTGTGCTTGTAGTTCTTGTTTTATAAAGCGTCTATTAATTTTGGCATTTTAGGGTAGACAGCAAGAAATGTGGAGCAATTAATTTATGCCAGTCCAAATATTCAAGAAATATTTTTGTTTGTGTCGAGATTAAGTACGGGTTTTCATTTGCTCAATGGTGATTATTTTGAAAATGTATAATTGTATCTTTTATAAACAGCACAAATAGTAGATAATGCAATTAAAAACATACCTACTTATTCACTTTATGAATAATAATTAAATCTACTGTATATCTTGAGACACTCCTTAGGACAAGTATTTACTATGTATAAAAGTTTAAACATAAAATCTAAAGTTCAGTTATTGTTGTTCCCGTGGTTCTTCCCATATCTAAGTACTAGTATAATATGTATTAGCAGCATTCCTGCAAATCACCAGCACATTTCAAATACCTGGTAGATTCACTTCTAGAAATTATATACCTTTTGATCAATATTGTTGATGATATTTTGTTAAAATAATATATTACTAAATTTAAAAAATCAGCAGTAGCAAAATCTTATACAATTTATTTGGTCGTCCTGTCTTTGAAGTTGAGTCTATTATTTTGGCAGCATCCTAATTTTTGCCGCTGTTTGATTTATTTTAGTATTCGCATATGGATACCTAAATAACTCCGGTTTAATTTATATGCTATAAATTTTAAATAAATGAGCAGAATTACAAAAACATGGAGCTAACATATCGAGTGGGCGGGTATTAATGTCTTCCAGAGGCAAAGCCGTGTGTGATGACAGCCGAGACATCTAAGATGCGTCGTAAAAACCAAATATATACGAACAGTAAACAAATATTTCAGCAACGTCGGCCCAAGGACCTCTTAATTAGAGGAAAAGATAATTTAAGTCCAATAAAGTATGGTGAGTTATTGCCGCTTTCAAATATCGTACACCTTTAATTAGTTGTAGAGGAGTAACTTGACATTTATGAAGTAGGTTCGTATAATATGTCGGCGGTCCGAGGGCGCAGGTAATTAATGATGTGTAAATTAAAAGCCTGTAGCCGTTTCGAAAAGATTTCTCCGAGGATATGTAAATTAGACAGTTGTTAAGGTGCGCATTGTAAGATCCTCTGTCAACGTCAGACAGCCGACGCTGCGGCATTCATTTTCTTGTATACACAAGTAATTGTATCCGTTTCAAAATGTTTTGTAGATATCGAACCTTTTTTACGATTTACAGAAAAACAACATAATAGTAAAGGGTAACTTGATCCGCAATGACAGCAACTTGAAAAAGAAAACGACTCCTCCCACGCCCAATTATTTCGATACTCAGCCTTCTCCAATAAAATATGTTTCGGAATGTATCTTAAGCATCGAGGTTGACTTGTATAAAACATTTCCTTATGGTTTCTGTTTAACTACATTTACATTTATGACATTTATATTTTAAATTATTTGGTAGTTTACTATTCAGCACCCAATTACGAGTAGCACTGCTGTCAATTAGATAAGAGGTCGACTAAGATTGATTTGAATGATAACAAAAATTATAAAATGAGTGTCATACCTTCTAAATTGTCCAATTTAGACTTCTTGTAGCCGTTTGAAAATATTTTAATATCAGTAAACAATCGTAGATTTATGATACATTGTTTAATAAGCGCAGAGATGGAAGATTACAACCTATTTATAAAAAAAATGTATAACATAAGTTATTAACATGTACTGTACATGCCTCTGTGTTGTAGTGCAAAAAATGTGGGGGAATCAAACATGTCCATGATGAAGGGAGTTCAACAGATACTGAAATAAAAATATTGTATCTAAACTACGATCTAAACACATTTAAAGCTATGCTATAAACAATATTATTTATTACTATGTGAAAAGTGTAAAAAATGTAGATTTACATACCTATTTATGATTCACTTGAATTTTAGGTATTAAAAAGGTATACAGGAATTCTGAAAATTATTACCTATACCTAGTTGGCTCTATTAAACGGTCAAACTGTCTTCATATTTAGCCCAAGTTAACATATGAAAAATAATAAGCCCCAAACAAACAAAACAATAAAATAAAGTTATTTAATAGTCATAAATAAAGTTTATACAACCGTAATCTAAATAAACAGACGATATCTTCCTCCTGTATTACTCGTATTATCATGTATAACTACTCAGAGATAGTTAATTCCTGTTCGTAGGTAAAATCTATGTATGTACTAGTATATTTTCTTATTCCTGTGCATGAGTACCTATGTTTTGTAGGCGTTAAAGCTACATAAAGAACATGAGCAGGTGGTGAGACCTTGTGCACATTTGCCCTCTTACATCAAGTTAGCTACACATTACTTTAACATTTCAGTTGACTTCCAGCGACATACCACATGATTTAAAAGGTAGCAACTGTAATATTTCCGAAGGAATTTAGTTGACAGTGTATTATAGTAGTGTTTACCATGAGTTATAACGAAACGTTGAATTTAAATATTATGAATGCTAGTCTTCTTTATATTTTTAGAAAAACATCGTTCATAATTATTGATTTACTCATAATAATACTAACTGGTAATAAATAATTGTATATTAAATATTAATAGTTCATGGAAAATCGGTTAAGACATTAACATGATCATAATTGGATATTAGTAATAAGAAAACTATAGGTATTTTCAATATGATGATTACCTTTGATTAATAATAATTAATATGTAGGATTCAAAATTCCAACATTTATTGAGGCATAAATTTTTGAAGGTCGTTAATAATATTATTGAAGTTGCCTCCTACACGTGCTTAGAATTGACATTATAAGATTTTATGCTGTTTCTAACCTTTTGTCGACTCTTCTGTTCTGTGTGTACAATAACAACAAAGTCTTTAGTTTATTATAATCAAAATTTTCCTATCTTTATTCTAAGTAAAATTCCAGATTCAGAAGTACTTACTAGCTTAGCTGGCTATGTCGAATTTTACTGTTTATTACTCTTATCTCCATAAACTTTGGTTAAATCGAAAATTAAAAAAATTCCTATTATTACACAACATCTAGGATGAGTACCTACACTACGTGGTGCTTAAGTTTTATTATTACAACAGCTTTGATTTAAAAACAATGGTAACTAAATTTTACACTTTAAGAAGAATAATTAAATTAATAAACATATTATTGACGCAGGCTGCAAAGTATTATTTAAGTATACTATATAAGATTCAAGGAGGACAATATATCAAATGCCAATAGGCACTGAAATCTGAAATTATTCAAAAGAATACGGTTGTTTTTTAAAATTCTGCAACCGCACCTAAGCGAATGCAGAATGGTGCACAAGTTTTGAATGCACATTCTGCAGTTGTTAAGCTATCGGAGGTGATTGTTTTTCTATTATACATGACATGTGACATCTTACGTTTGGCGAGCTATAAGAGTCGAGAATTTATAATCTGATAAATTGCTAGGTACATCTAGTAGTTAAAAATTGTAGTTATTGCAAGAATGCTCTTGCAATAACTACAATTTTTAACAACGAAGAAAAGGGACATATGCAAATTATTCATATAGTATACGAACATATTGATACAGGATAAAAATTCTGAAATAAACAAGAGTGCAATATTTTAACAGCGACCTATCAAATGTTTTTATTTTTATTATCATTTCTCACAGAGAGAGGTCATCACAAAAGGGCAGTCAACTCAAAGAGTTTTTGTTCGTTAAGTGCTTTTGACTAACATTAATGAGCTCAATTGTATTGTAACATGTAACTGACAGATATTAACTTATTACAACTCATAAATCACCGTAAGTGCTGATTACTCTATTGTTTAGGAGCGTTTCGTGCAGCTCAGTGGGGCTTATCGAAACTGATACGCGGCATCGTCTGCTTTATGATAACATCTCTCAGGTATAAAAGCATCTTTACGGTAGCTTGTGAGAAATGGCCTATATTAACTCGTAAACTCTGCATAACATATGGCCAGGTATAGGTAGAGTTAGGAAGAATTATGACGTTAGTATTGTTTTGCGAAGACAATACTCACGGGTGTTCACACCCATAGCCTGGAATTACCAAACAATAGCTCAAGGACTTGCTGTCATCATAAATCAAAACTCGGAAAACTAGAGGGCCATTAAATAACAAATCCTTAACATTATTAATAACGGCTGCGATCGGTGGGAACAATAAGGGATTATAATTAAAATCTAATGAAATTTATTCAGGGAAATTAAGGGTATCTTATATAAGATGATGAAGAATCCTGCTGTTCTGGTAACACGACGCGAAGTGTCCAATAAGTCAGCGCGAACGCTCGCACACGCTGGTGTTAAATCTCCGGCTCTTCGGGCTGCCATTTACGCCACTCTTAACAAGGTTTCACCATTAGATTTATCTCGGTTAATCGTGTTCTTCGGCGTGTAATGCTGTCTCGGCCTACAAGACAGAACACCATGAGTGGAGAGACATTCTTTAGCCTTAAATACGTTATGGCTCTATACGAGTAAAGCTGTTCAGATAGAAGGCTCGATAATGTTTCAAGTGGGCTTAGTGTAAAGACGAGTTTGAGGCTTATAAACTTTAGAGAAGTCGCTTCTGCACTTGACGTTATCATTTGAAGTCGGCTTTGAGTTATCTCACCACGAATAAATCACATTAACTATCTCGGCTTCCTGCTTGCAATGCCAGAGGAAAAATATGGCGGTATCCAAACACCCACTTCTTGAAAACGAAAAAATAATGTAGCTTGCTGAAGGGCAAGACCGCGGCGGTCTGTGAGCTAACTTGGGGTTCTGCAGATATATTACTCGGCTACACGGGTCGCCTGCTAGCTCTTTCCTCCTTTCTCGCTGTCTTAAATTTATGAGACTGTCATATTTCGCAAGTTGCAAGCCGGTAATTCTTGGGTGGGAATTTATTACCCTACCGTCCCTCCCGACCCATTAATCCTTACTGTTCCTTGGCTGACGCGACCACCACCTTACCGCAATCCTTCCCGCAGAAAAGAATTTACAATATAAAATGTGGATGGTAATCAAATGCAATGTTTTCCAGCAACTAGCTAGGGTAAACAGTAATTGTTATGGACTTTCCATCGTAATGATTAAACCGAACAAAAATAACACTATTACTTAATTATTATAATCTATAATCTACTTCATTCAAATTCAACAGTCTCTCATAAATCTCATACTAAATTAAAATTGGTTGCTACAATTCTACTTACATAAATTTAATTGTTCTATGTTGATTAAAAAAAATTAGTTATATTAGCATGTATTATTTTATTCATCATTTCTTTGTAATCTTGTGTTTTAAAGCTGATTTTGATGGAACAATTAAAACCTACACCAACCAAAAGTAACCTAAATCTGAGATAAAGTTAACGTCCGTGGATTGGCAGGTCTAATCATACAGCATCCAAAAGGTGACCTATGGTCAACTATGTCCCACTTAATTCCCTATAGGGTAGTCATAAACTAACCATCTGGATAGCCATCAGTCAACCTTTGTGACTAACCTAAAGTAAGGCTTAGCTTATGGCTGAATCTTGAAGATACCCAAAAGCAATAGCGGCTATTAGTGGTCAATCATAAGGGGAGGTCATTTTTTAACAAAAAAAACCCAAAATATCAACTAATCTCTATACTTCAAGGTTACATAAAAGACAACTTTTCCGGTTACCTTACGGATAACTATTACGGCTAACTTTTTGTTGCGAGTAAGATTAGCTTTACGTATACCGTGCTGACAGTAACTAGTAGGGATGCCTAAAAGACATGAAAAAGACACTGCAAGCTAGTTCTTTCCAGGTTACAAAAGTTTTAGATAACTTTGCTTGTGTAGGAAGTAAGTACCTATCTTTAACTCTGATTTTAACTTGTATATATGTTTTGCGATATCTTTGGAAACACTCAGTTCCCTATATCTGTAAGAGAATTTAAGAAAAAATGATATTTTGGTTTGATATAAATGGAATGCCTCCAATATTTTATATAATATATATTTTTTGTACCTACTCACTGGCTGGGAAACGAAATTCCACGAACGCTATCAATGAACCGAAATGTCAATTTCCCGTTCTACTCAACCGGGAAAAATAGCAAAAAGCACTGGCCCTCTCAAACATATTATAAGAAAATCGTTCTAATATCTAGTAATTAAGTTAAATTTATAAAATACTTTATTGACATTCTCAAGCGTCACTTTGTTGAAATCCATGATTATAGAAATAATAAATATTAAATAAAATATCGATTTCAACGTTAAATAACAAGATTTATTCGCTTTATACGTATTTCGTCATCAAAGTGCCATTGTCAAAAGCTATATAAAATATTATAACAAATGCAAAATATATACTCCTTGATTCTATTATTTTAACACTGCGTGAAGCAGCTGGCCACAGTCAACCCGTCGGAGGTCAGTCGCTTATCAGTGTTTTTAAAAAGATATTTATTCCAAAATCTTCAGTAAAGGAGAATCTAAGAGATCAATTTGCTCATTCATTAAAGGTATGTTGTTTTTTGTGTGTTTATAAATTTCAAAAGCTTCCAAAATATTTAATTTATTTTTGTTATCAGAAAAGTGTAAAAATTTAATTGTATTATTAGATGTTAATGTGTGATTTTGTTCTAACAAATGTTTAGCAAAATTTGATTTATGTGCATGTTTATATTTGTAACAACGGATATGTTCTTTTTGCCTAATACTGAAATTTCTAATTGTTTGACCTATATATACTGAATCACAATGTGAACAATTTAATTTATAAATACCTGATTTTAGCAAATCATTAATTTTGTCTTTAGCATTGAAAAGAGAGTATAGAATATTTTAATTTGTTTTAAAAATGACTTTATATTTATTTGTGTTATTTATAATTTTAGCAATATTTTCTGAAATTTTACCAAAATATGGAATTGAAACGTATTTTAATGTTTTATCAGAGTTATTAATGGAATAAACTTTTTGAATAGCTAATTTATAATTTTTCTTTTTAATTAAAGTGTCAATAAGTGTTGTGTTATATCCATTGCTATATGCAATTTGTTTAATAATTGAAATTTCTCTATTAAAACTATTTTTATCTAAAGGAATTGTTAGAGCTCTGTGTACTAAAGATTGATATGCTGCTAATTTATGTGTATTATGATGACAAGAGTTAGTATGTGGTATGGTAATATCAGTTTGTGTAGGTTTCCTATAAATTGTTATTTCCCGTTGAAATCGATATTTTATTTAATATTTAATATTTATATTATAAAATACTATTTCCGCAATTTTCATTCAATAATATTTACAAATAAAAGAAAAATCGCTAATTACCTATATGTTAAAAATATTTGTGAGCGCCATTTATTGGAAGCGGGAATGTCAAAAACAAAAACTGCTATAACCCTATTTTTTTATTTCTACAGTTGTAATTCCAAAGATATGAAAACTGAGTTTTTAATTTGTCAATAGTATTTTTGTTTGTTACAAAAAATGTTGTACAAACCTTATGCGAGAAAGCGTTATCCATGCAAATCGCGATCATGCAGAATATTCGTCTTCCCGCATTTGGTTTGTAAATAAGAATAACTATTTCAAATTTCAATTCACCTACCGTACACAATTACACATAAATTTAATATGGTGGTGGTGATGTTTGTTAGAACAATTATTTTATATAAATTTAAAAATGTGGAATTTAACAATTAATATTTTCTTTCGCAACCGGCAACCCACAAAAGCTATATAGTTTTTTCTTATTTTTTACAGTAATTGTTAATTTTGAGAAAACGTAAATATAATGAATAGGTATAATATAACAATTATATCTTAATAAGTAAATTGGAAACACCAAATAAATAAATAAACAAGGCAGTCAATGGTAATATAAAAGTCAGTTATTCACACTATTTCGGAAGAAAAAGTATAGAATACTGGGTCACACTGGTTTTTTTTAGTAGTATAAGAAACATTTAGGGATGAATGGTCCAAAGTGTTCATTGCAACGTTCTACTTTATGCAACGAAGTGGCTAAACTTAAAACCAAAAAAAGTAGTTTAAAATTTTTAACCGCACCAGTTATTCAAGTAAGAAAAGCTAGCAAACATTACTACGTTAAACATTTCATAATCAAATATACAGAGAAAAGTATCTTCAGCTTAGTGCACACTTTGAGAACATGGCTATCTGCCATAATCAGTACCTACCTACAGCAATCCCCGATATGTTAGGCCTAGCCTCGCCTCACACAGTTTTACATCACACGACCACGTATCTATAGTAATTAGGCCCCGTTTATACAGTGCCTTCGTTAATGATTGATACCCACGTGACCACAAAATATAGGCAACCCAACTTTCACAGTTGGCAAATCTTTATCTAATAATTCCCTAACTGATTGTATGTACGTAAATTGACAGTAACTTTAGTGACTTTAGTTACTTATTAGTTACAACGAGTACCAATCCTACCTGACTTCAACATTTAAATCTGAAACTCCCAAGGACACCACGGATCAAAGGTCACGTGGGTATCAATCATTAATGAAGGCACTGGTACCATCAAGGCATACAAGGCTCAATAATAATCAGTGACAGCAAGTCGGTATCGGATGCACTAAAAACTATGAGACCTACAAAACTTACTTTGCAGATGTGGAAGAACATGTAGTCCCAGGCTTTACTATGGACCTAAAGCTACACCGAACAAAGGTACATGTGGTAACCATTGGCAACAAAACAGCAGACGAATTGGCTAAAGAAGCACCCACTAAAGTGGATACTCCGGATTATGACCCAATACCTATCAACTATGTCAAGAAGGCCAACCCGGACATTTCTGCTGAAGAATTTGCATCTTACTCACAAGTTAAAGAAATACCAACATGGGAAAAGTTGACCATCACATCTCTGAAAATAGTTGGTTTAGAAAATATTAATTAAGAGATTTTCGAAAAAGATGAATTTCAGTCTATTTAGAATATTTCAGGAGTGCCTGCAGATATCCTGAAAATCATTTTTGTCAAGAGGCATACATTTGCGCAACTTTTCTCTAATTTAACAAACTTTGTCTCTCTTGGTATAACGGTAGCTGAGATCCCCTTGTACATCATTTTATCACGTACATTTAGTATTATTGCAATACTTGTATGATTTTTTTTGTTTTGGCAAGAATTCTGATTGGACCGAAGGAATCCAAGTAGTTATAAACATTTTTACAATCAGATTGCAAAGCACGAAAATTACGCAAGAAAGTGCGGTAAGTTGTATAACACCGAAAAAGAAAAAACAAAAATAAGACATCCAAAATCTGCTGATCAAAAAATTGGGAGAAGAAAAGCGGTTCAAAATTTGGAGTTCAGCGTAACGGTCGTATCAACAACATACTTTATTCATATTGGCAGGGAATGGCATAAGGGTCCATCGGGAGGAGACCAAAAATGCCAAAAATTTGCAATTTGCAAGCGACCGGGACCACCGGGTCAAATAGCCACCCGGACTAATCCAGCCCAGTCCGCCCCTGTGGATATTAAGTTAATTTAACACTGTTGTAGCCCAACAACCTCAACCTCAGGGATAACCAACTTGCGAACACAGAAATATAGCGGAGAGTACAGTAAATAAACTGTGGCACTTTAGTATCAAAATAAAGCCACCAGGCTGAATAGTTCTATATTGTTGAGGATATGAAATTCCGAAACATTCCACTCAATAAAAAATCGACCAAACGGAATTTTCTAATCAACAAATTTAGAAATTAAATAAATCCGATAGTAACTTTTCTATTCAAACATAAAATTCAACAGTACCTATGTCTAATTAAAAAAACCACACTGTAATATGTCTTGAAGCACATACAATAAATATCAGTTACACGGATTGTGTAATTATAGGCTAAATGTTAAAATTTATGGTTACGGACGTGTTAATGCAGAGTCGTATAAGCCAACTCGTAGCTAAATTATTTAATCACTGTATATTTCTCTTCATCTATAATAAAACAGAACGTATAATGTCCTGAATTTGAGGTTGCTCAATTAGGTCTAGTTGGTTCAACTTACCCGAACATAGTGACATCCTTTGACATAGAAAAAATTTGATGAGCACCGTGAATTGAAAAACAAGAAACTGAAAATAAAGCAAACGGTTGCACTATGGGAGTCAATTCTACAGAAGAATCGTGCTTGGTTGGCCACACACATCTGTCAGCTAGGACACGACACCAGAGCGCACCTGCTGGGAGGCGACGACACTCACCTGAAAGATATTATGACCTGAGATATGAAAGCAAAGAATACAAACCTGTGTATACGTTTGCAGTCTTCGTGTTTTATTCACTGAGCAGAATATTGTCAGACATCGGAATTCAAGAGAATACTTACTTATCAAGTTAGTGTTATTTAAATTTGTGGCATTTGCTTTCCGAACGATATACACCACCCACATGGTATTGTCTGCATTCACGAGCGGCCTCTAGTACTAGGAACCACCTCCGCTATAATAATTATATTCACATCCACTGACGATAGAAACCATTGTATGGCGATAACAGAAGACTTAGTGTTATTACATGTTCTGCGTAGGTAAAAACAACCTGAATGTTTTAAGAAGTCCAAATCGAAGATTTACGGTCGTTGATACTTGATCTTAACATAGAACGAAGCCGCATGCACTGCTACTGTAGGCAGAACAGGGTACGTTTCTACTGGCAGTCTGCGAGTGTTTGTCCAATCAAAGTCGAACTTGATTTGCCCGTCACGTCGACATTCCTGAAGGACATCCCAGGCTGCATTGTCCTGCTGTCAGTCGTTACTCAATCAACCCTCGCAATCATGGTAATTTTGCTTGTCAGCGACGAACGTGACGATGCCTGTGGTTGAGGAACCTGCTTATATCGGTGCCTTTTCTGTTTTCGGCAATTTGAGTATGCAGGGTTCGTTCGACTTTCGGCTTTCATTGGTATGCGACTCCTGGATCCCGTACCATTCAGCAGTCGCATTCTCATTCATCAGTCCATCAGAGAACGAAGCGTGTTTGTGGCCAGCGTCGTAGGAGCCGCCTCCCATAAAAACACGTGCTTGGAAAAGCAGTCACGTAACTACACGACTCCATTGTATGTAAAGCAAATGCGGTGATAGCATACACGTATGCAATGACCTCCCAACACGTTAATGATAATTATTCAATCGGAGTTAATACTTAACACGCTGCTCGCTCGCCGGATGTTGCATATAATGCATGGTCCATGAACAACCGCTTTTATACATTTACAGCGACAATATAAAAGAGACAAATGTGATTTTTTAAATTTTGTTGTAGGCACTTAACATTTAATATCAGTGTATCGATTCTTCCTATATATTTTAAAGGAAGTAACATATGGAATATCACAAGCAGAGTTAAAGCAGGCGAAATATAGCAACGCAAATAGGAAACTGGTTTTAAATATGCAACATGTCAAAAACGATGGAAGTTGTCGACTTGTTGGAGATGTCACGGATAAGTTGAGTGCGTGATAAATTAGACATATCGCAGCTGTCAACTGGTTTATTAGAGCGGTTCGGTGCTGAATGTCAGCGCGTCACTTCCGTTTGCCATTAACTTCTTCATATATACGTCCTGCATTTCAGGGAGCATGTCCCTTCATTCGAAGAATAATTATTACATTAGGTAACTATTTGCATAACATACTTTGTTGAAAAGATTACTATTTTTTTATCGCAGGTTCATTGCAAATGCACATAACATAATTACACATTATACCCATAATAGCATGTATTAATTCTAATTAAGCAAGTAGCAGCTTCACTAATTAATTAAAGCATTACATACAGATACGTACAAATGCCAATCTTTCCTTTTACAGACAAGGACTGCACCTTAAAGAGGCAATAAAATTTATTGCCAGGATTGGCAAATCGCACTAATTAGTTTTGTGCTGACTCTAACGGAAACGTAGTTTCTAACTAATAAACTCGTTTTCTCAAGATTGGCTTTCAGATCATTTAATTCTGTCATAAATCTTGAAATGTCATATATCAATTATGTAAAATCTTATAAACATGCGAACAAAATTATATTCGCAGCTACAGGTTATTAGCATAATTGATGAAACTGACAGATTATATGTCACTGATTTATTTAAGTAATTAATATTAAATTACTTTGCTGTTTACAACAGCAACAAACTACTTCCTCGTTGTGAATAAATAAATTTTTAGATATAGTACCTCAAGGCACATAATGATTAATATTTTGTGCATATATTAAATTATAAAAATCCCCTTTTGGAAACTATACAATCTTTAATTCAATTTAAATTCAGTTGTGAAAATTATAAAATTTAGTCGGCCAAGCTGCTATCTAAAAACCTTAAGAAACCCGGTTTTATAATCCAGCCTATCATTCAAGTTGACATATTTTATGATAAATGTAAGTAGTGTTAAACCATTTAACCAAAATTTTCAGTATTGAATTGTTAAACGGTTTTAGTGGGTTTCATTCGTGATCATTGCATCATGCACTCTAAATTCCGAGATAATAATTATGTCAGGCACATAATAAAGACACCCTTTTACAACCCCATCTGACACCACAGTAAAATTCTTTAGGATATAATTCCAAGCTACAGAAGTAACACATGTTGCCTTCATATATGCATCAACCACTTAGTTCATAATCAAAGTTATAGCATAAAGAGAAAGCAAACAAATATTACAAAATTGGCAAGCCATGATCAAAATATACGTATTATTACTTACGCAGTCCCCTATCCCCATGAACCTATAGATTATTAAATAGCCAGTAACAGTGTAACACAGTAATCTGCAAGTATTCGGCGTGTGGATTATAAAGCATTAGAAAGTATTACTTTTTATATTCGAGAATGTAACTTTATTTCATCTTCACATTTTTATCTAGAAAGTATTTAAGGAGAAATATCGATATCAGGATAAGTCACTGAATGTTATGAACTTATGATTACCATGTCAATGTTACAGCTATACGTATTAAAGTAATGTCACCTTGTCGAGGCATGGAGATTGTTAATATGGTATGTACACGACCTTCTTCATTTTCGAGTCTGTGGGTATGTATATCAGCTAATATTCATTGATTATTTACAATAAAAAAATCCGTAATTTCAAGAGGAAACGTGATGACTGATAAGTGATGAGTGGCATACGCAAAAAGAACAGATCAGATTCAGACATTCAGTAACGATCATTTTCTTCCCAGAGAAAACTTGTTGGAGTGGATTAATAAAAAGTATAAAATATCAGTTTACTTAAGAATTCCTAGCACAGGATATGTCCAATTTCTAAAAGAAGAGGACCTGATAAATTTATTGTAGGTATTATAGGTAGAGGTACCTACCATAGAAAAAAATTAAAACATAAAAGAAAGAACATTTGAGTGTCTATAACAAATTTTTTTGCGCTGTTATTAGCCGTTGTAGAAGGTGCAGGTGTCTTATGGTTCATGGAGTCCATGCTCTTCTTGTGTGATGGTAGATGGTAGGTTCATTCTCCCTGGAACTGAATACGAAATTGTCAAGACTAGTCTCGAAGTCCGAAGAGTTGAAGAATTTTGAATGGAAGCTTTGGCATTCATTCGTCCTAGTAGTTGAATGAGAATTCGAGTCCCGGGGAAGCAATAGACAACAGCCATTCCCATTCGTCGGAGAAAACCTCTGAAATAACATTTCAACAATTCGGTATTTGTCGCAGTTCTCATAAATTTTAACAATATTCGAAAAGAAAAGATGCTGTATGACTTGAATTCGAGAATTATTCCTCTCTCGCCCTTCCTGTCTCCTACGACCGTGCCAATCTTCTCGCGTTGTTAGGTTAACCAAACAAAAATTTTGTAAATTTACATAATGTTAACTGCAACAGTCAGTGAAATGACAATTCAAGGAAGATGCACAGCTGGAAGAATTGACTCATCAGACGTTATCTTATCTAAAGTTAGAATATGGCTGTTACGGTGCTGGATTTTAATTTGAAATTTATCTGATTTCGAAACTATGATCTCCACTTATGAATTTTTATGAGAAGTGAATATTCGATTATCTTCTCAATTTGTATCCCAAAGATGAATGGAAGAATCGTCTGAAAAAACATGTTGATCCCAATTGGGGTTCAATGTAATAAAACAGCTTTTGCTGCATCAGTTGTATCCATAAATTACTGTCTGTAATTAGCCTGTCGTGTTCCATAACTGAAGTTTTTATGTTATGGTATTGGTTGTGGTAATTGTCGAGTAGGCAAATTGTAAATGAAGAATAAGATAACACTTTGAGTTGAATAACTGTACAGAGAAGCAAATATTGTAGTAAAGTTTGCAAAACTTAAACTACCAAGTTCAGAACTGGAAGGATGCTGTTCAGAGGAGGAATTTTTTGAATGGCTTTCTTTATAGTTCTTTGCATTTGATTTATTATTTATTTTCAGTTCTTCTGTTACAGATCATTTTACAAACTTTCGTTCTGAGGAAGTTCATGTGAAAATTCCCTGATATGTTAAAAAAGGAAATATTCATGAAATTTAAACCTTCCCAAATTGGTATCGGAATAAAAATGAATAATAGAGAGTTTTTGAGTACAGTACACTAAACGTACGATAACGCTAACGCTATAACGTGTTTGCGTTACCGTACTGTTAACGTACAGTGGTCAAAAACTTTAATAGAAAATGATCAACACGTAATATATTCACCCTATTTATTTTTTACTTTTTTACTAGGTATGGGTTCCTTCCCCGGTTTCTTCCATTATTCAAAGTTATTAATATTAATTATGACTATATTTTACATATTTAACGTTCGACATGTATTCTCCAGTGATCATAAATTTCGTTGTGTTGAAATGTTTAAAGTCCCTATTCAGCTTCGCTTTCTTACTAGGGGTGAGTAAATGCTTAAATTGTATCTACTTTGTCAACTTTGGTAAACCGTGAAGGGAAAACGAGTAGAATTTAGGTTAAGCAATGGGTATTTGCAAAGTTATAAATCATCCCCTAAAAAACGATACACGGCTGGTAAAAAGTGTTTTACAGAAAAGAAACAATCTTAAAGCGAGTCGCCGAATTGTGTTGAGGTCCATCATGTCAAAGTACACAATGACTTGAAAACATTCTTCATTTCTTTCATTTCTTACACAATATTCATGTTAGTATCTAGATGTAATGCAACAAAATTTGATTTGTTTACCTTTTAAACATTCATTTTAAAAAATGTATGGATAAAAAATGAGATTGCTATGAAAAATAACAGCGGACTAACCCAAATTTGAGAAATTAATTTATTCTTAAAAAAATACTTTGAAAGTTTGAGGAAGTGTAAAATTCGAACAGAACTTGTTATACATGTCACTTACACCGGTGAGTCACATGAGTTGCTAAGGTCAGATACCCCAGCCCCAGGTCAGGTTGTTGAATGCGTAATCACGGCCTGTCAGAGCAGAAGGGCGGAACCCGTCATGCAGATTGAATTTTCTTTTCATCCTTGCATAATGGATTGCCCCGAGCTCCCCAGCGCAATGAGAAGAGCACCCCATTGTTTATAAGTGCATACATTATCTTACTTTATAAAACACTGTCTAATATAAAATTTAAATTGAACAAAATTATATATAAAACAAAAAAGTGGGTATCAAAATGTCCGTGAAGCTATTAGCATTAAATAACACAGAATAGGTATTAATTATTTATAAATTCGATATAAAATGGAAATTAGAACACTCGTTCTTTAAATAACTTTCATTGTAACTTTTGGAAAATAATGTTATTTTAATAGTAAAATAACCCTTAATCAATCATAATTACCTACTTTAACAGGCATGCAAGAGAATGTGAACCTAAACAATAGCACGAAGACGAACGATCAAAGTGTCAGCGTAATGAAGAATAGTTGCATATAAATATTGATATTGATGTGTGAAGGGATGCGGCTGACAGTTCCCTGAGCGCTTACAACTTCGCTTAGGCCATTTGTTTCAATCTGCGAGACTGTAATGACTACTACATTAGGCCTGTGTCATCAAACGAAGGTTATGATAAAATCTCTCAGTTAGCGAGATAAGTTTCAAAAATCGACGTATTTATTTTAATAAACTGATTTTAATTTTTAACTTTCAGTTTAATTGAAAAATTTAAAAGTAGCAACAGTACAGTAGAACAAAATTTACCCTCATTAAAGGGAAGCAGCTAAATTAAGTTATTGCTTAATTAGAAAACATTTCTTGATTTTAATAGCTGATATGAATTGACCTATAATTATTCATTGTTAGATACCGATACCCTTTACAAACTCAATGGCCCTAATAGAGGGTGCCTGAATGGGTGATAATGACATACCGTAACCCCTAAATTTTGTAAAATCTCTTGCACGTTTCTCATACCTACTACTTTATAACAAATGTGATATTAATAATAAAATCCCAATCAGAATATTATTCTTTAATGCAGTTATTACTCACGAATGCTACAGAAAATTGAATTTAAGGTCAATATAAATACATAAAACCTATGTTTTATTAGGCACAAAGTTGGTGGTTCAAAAAATGCGTCCTTACTTCTTGAAAGCAAATACCTTTACGAGTACATAATATAGCTACTAGCATTTCTGGTCGAATACAGAATGTAGAAAGCTAGTAACAGTTTAAGTTTAAATGTGAAAATAAATATTTCATTAAGGGCGATATTTAAAAAAATGAGATTATTAAAAAACTCCTAATGACATATTTAATAACATTCCTATATAAAGCTTACCAATTTCTCTACTAAACTTCTAGGCAAGAATTTGTTACCCTGTCTACACCCACAAAACGTTAGGGAGGAAACCACAGTTGTATTCTTCATAAGGCAGTTGCAGAGAGTCCTCTACTTGTTGCTGTAGTTGCTCGCCTTCCCCCTAAATTTAACTTTACCATAGAGATGCCACAGACACTTTAGAGTGAATGCAGATGTTGGGACATTTTTACAAATTGATATAAAACTAAACACACAGCATCGTCCCGGTGTAATCGCTAATCGTTGCTCTTAGAGAGGGAATTCTTAAAACTGTCTCGTAGTTAGTGCTTCAATCTTATACAACATTTGAAGAAATTGCAAAAGAGACGATGGCAACCAAGAATACAACAAGACTAAAACAATGTAAAATACTAAGATAGGTGTCTTGAAAAACCTGAGAGGTGAACCTATATTCTCCTTTTCAAATCCCTGATTCCAAGACACGTATATTAGGAAACAATTAGTACTATTGTAGCAAGAGCAATGGTAACCTCTTCGATGCACAAACTGTTCCAAAGTATGAGCTGGTGACGGTTGTAAGTGCAACTTCACTGTTAAGAACGCAATACCTACCGTTCTACCATTTATCTTTCCTGCTTTCAAAATTTTCTGAAATAAATCCATAATATGTGAATAAGCGAAAGTTGTTGGTACCTAAAGCAAAAACACTAATACCACTAATAAGGATAACAGACAGAGAAAGCGAGGTGTATAAGTAGATGTGTAAGATGGAAGGGACGGAAGAACATGGTACATTATCCTGTTACATTTATTCTTATTATCAGAGTAATAGCAAAACAAGTAACAAGAAGGATGTTGGATTCTAACATGGAATAAAATGAAATTTGGATAAGCAACTTTTTGATCTCACTTCTTCCTGATATTGTGTTTCTTCGATTTGTAATGCAAATCTGTATTCAGATCTCGGCGTTGCCTCGACCAAAAAGTCAGACTCTGACAAAAAGATTAACTTTTTGATCTTGATACAAAAATAACTATTCATCAACATGTTTTGTTCAGTTTTTAATATTTTTAGTCTGCTCTACAAGGTAAGTCAGCACCATAAACCAAAATTTAATCATCACAGTTTGGTTTGTTTTAAAACTTTTGGTAAACTCTAAAATTAATTAATAAAATATCGAAAATATTGTTAGGTGTCAATGAAGGATATGATTGGCTTACAGAAGAATTAAATAATTGATGATCAATTAATTATTTACGTCAGTTCACTTATAGGTGAACATACTTTTACCAAAGAAACTCTTTATTTTAACTACAATACAACTTCTGGTGATTACCAACATCGAACTTGAAGATTATTACTTACTATGTATTTTTTCAAAAACATATTTTGTTGTTTTAAAATCGTAAGTAGGTACAATATGAGTAAATACACTTTTTAGGATATAATGAAAACCCAGCAGAAAGTTTACAGAATACATAATACATTTTTTGACTACGTTTTGAATGAATCATTTTTGAGTAGCGACTGCGTATAGTTACTGTTCTTCGCGCAGTGATGACTGATGAATAAAGTGCGTGACATTTTTCAAGTGGTCTCAAGAACATTGTAAATTTTGTATGTTAATTACATGTGCAAACATTATTCGCGTTATACGAATTTATTATAAAACATGTGTGGTGTCCAGCTATATTGTGAGAATGGGAAAGGTTCATTGTACAGCATTGAGAAGTATTTACTGCCTACTACGTCACGACGGAGATAAGATTAAAGGTGAATAATATAATAATACGTATTCTATAATCTTTAGTGTATTATCGAAAAGGATCGTAATTATTTTGTTGCAGTAAATTAGGTATGGCCGATATACAGGATGATTTATAATTAGGAGGGAATAATTAATAAACGACATTCAATAAAAATTCTGAACAGAAAAACATGTTATGTGTCCCATCTTTAATTGAGGATATTTTAACAAGAATTGTATTTACAATTTACATAATACGTATAATGATGTAAAAATCAATGTTTTCCTTACCTATGGCATTTATAATAATTAAACTAATTAAACAATATACAGAAATTAGCAATCATTGTTTGTTTATTGCTTCCTACCGTAATTTATTTTTAAAACTGCTTTGAGTTATAACTTTAAAACCAAACAAGATCAGGAAACACTTATTCCTTAAATACTGTTTCTTATTCACGATTTGTTCTTGAATTACAGTTTAATTTTTGCCACCCAATTATAAATTACCTGTTAAGTACCTATAGTCACAAGTTTGTAACACCTGCAAACCTAACTGCGGACTGATATTAAATATTCAAGTCAAGTTTTCCTTAGATGACTTTAGCTATAAGTGAATTTAAATTAATAAATTACATGTACATGTAGTTCATTGATATGCGTATCTTAAACGTAATTGTGAAATCTTACAAATAACAAACAATTACAATCGGATTATAATCGTAACATCATATTTTTCATTGGAAATAAATCTTACTATTTAAAAGAGAAATTGATGATGAAGTCCGTAAACGTTGCTTGTTTAACTTTATTACCGGCTAAATTACGAAAACAACACGGGACCACTCTGCAGAGAAGTGCAGTTGTAGGTATGGTTTATTAAAAGAGAAACTAATCTGCTGTCAAATGAGCACGTAGTTACAAAAATTTCCCCATTCTCAAACTGGGCGGTAATATTTAAATTTCATAAATGTATTTCTAGAATGTGTAAATGTGTAAAATTAATCCACTCGTTCCGTGCTGCGCTAGCTCCTCGCTCGTGAATTAAATATATTTCCAAGATCTAAAACTGCCACGTTTCTTAATTTATAGAACAATCTACTAAAACTTGTAGGATTTTCATTGTTGTTCCAGGAGTTAAAGTAATTATTGTATTAAGTTCCAGTGTCAATAAATATCAACCGAATCAACACCTATTATGCGTCTCTTACACTGGTAGGTATACTTTGTAGCCGTGGTTGTAAGACGTAGGTACTTTCACTGACGGTACCGGAAAAAAAATATTAAATAATATTGTTACTTAGTACTTTTAATCACTGTTTACATGGTTCATGTTAAGCACTCATACTTCTTAGCGCAACTAGTGTAATTATCAACGAACGTGATAATCAGTTCAGTATATAAACGCCTTAGCCACTGTGCCCGGCTTAATTAATTTTACTATGGTAATGGATGCAGACAATGTTTATACCCTCCAAACACGTTGCGGCGATGCTCCACCACAGTGAAAGAGACATGAAATTACAGGTTCGTGACAGCAAACCTTGTGATTTATATTGTCTGTTCTCCACCCTTAGATTTACAGCAAGGAATAATTGTATCACTATAAATGCAACTGCCTTTTTGGATATTGATATGCAAAGAGGGTAACATACGGCCCAAGTCATCAAATAACTTTCCGTGAATAATGGTGTCGTTGGGTACTAAGTATAATAAAAATCTGCAGTTCGGAAAAGAATTTCTTTTTGCAAAAACCTTCGTTTACACAAAACAAAAAGATATTGATTGCTATCAGTCAGTTTTAAGTGCCGTATCTTTACAGTAGCTCGAAAGCCAATCATTTTTCATTTACATATCAAGTGTTTATTCTTGGGATAAATTACTTCTACTTAATAACATATATGCTTATTATTTTAAGATCCAGTTCCAACATTTAACCGCAAGCGGTCTCAATTTATATAGATTAAGAACGTCATTAATATTTCAGAGGTACTTAAAAATCGTCGGGATACCGGCTGGTTGGTAGTAAACTATATGTTGAAGCAAACTGGTCACGCAATTTTCCTTTCACGGTGTGTTTATATTCAATTATGAAGTCGAAAAGAGTTTTGTGCTACGACTTTACGAGTACAATTTGTTAATAGGCGTACTGTTCAACAAGTGTAGTCCTTCCTACAGTGAGTGCCTGTAGTAGTAGTACCTACTTGTACACGGCAACAGGAGAACCCCCTCGCTTGCTGACGACATAATTATATCCATCTACTTCTACTAGTCCTATATTTATATAAAAATTTATGCCTTGAATAGTTTAATAAAACTTTAGTATAATTACGCAACCACTTGTACAGTATCTTACAATAATTGATATAATACTATAGTAATTTCAAGAAAATGCTATCACGAAAAGACTATTTACAAGTCTAGTACATAAGTGAAGTTTAATTAACCAAATTATAGAGCAGAAAGTGAATTATCTCGACTTCAATTTTATACTCTTCTTTATTAAATATTTAGATGTAATAGCACAACAATTACCAGAAACCGTTCAATAGCAATTATATTTACCGTAGCTATTTACTTTTGTCATATTAGAGGTATATCCATCGCAGTTTAAATAAAGTATAAAATTTAATAAAAGATGATTTGGGGCACTAAAGAAATGAACCAAAGATAAAACAAAAGTAGAGGTTGCTATAAGGTTTTGCTTGTGACAGTAGTATACACAGGACGTGAAAAACTTAGATGGGGGCAAGTAAAAATGGGCAAATAGGAGTACCTTATTTTAAAAATAAATAATAATGTGACAGAAAATAAGCAAGCCTGGAAAAACATATGGACAAGAGATGGATATTTGGATGGATAGTAATACAACGAGATAAACAAAAAAATCCAGCAGAGCTAGAATGTTTAAAACTATTTACTATGGGGCATCTGTGGCATCTTCTAATTTTGTTTTTAGTGACTGAGCCTAACGGGTCCCTGAGAAAGTCTGGGGTCGAATTCCCTTTATGTCCATCATAACTTGATTTTTGATCAAGATAATTAATGTCCCGCCGTAAATGTAGAATACATTACAAAGAAAATCTAATTATCATAATAGTTCTTGGTATTTATTTAATGCGGTTGTAAAATATCAGCAAGGTTTAAAAGTTGTATCTTGTATTCTTTGCGTTTCTTTAGAAACCGTTGCATATGAAAACGGTCGGAATAAAACTAACTAAAATTTATTAGATACGGAAAATACATTCGACAGTAGTAAAATGTATAAAGACATGGAAATCGATAGAGCATTGTAGGTTTGTTATAAAAATAATGAGGTAACTGTCAGCTGTGACTTTCCCCATAACATTCGCATGTAGGAAAATGCGATAATATAATAAATCAACATATAATCGTGCAAGTGTCAGACCGGAAGAAGAATAAGAAGGCGCACGAAGAAGCCGTGCCTGCTCGACATGGTAATGCGATTTAGATTAGACTCTTGATGGCATGTGACACACTTGACGGCTTATCTCTGCTTGCTATCAGAACTGCTACTTCGCTTCCCTTCTTTGCTATCAGTGCCGATTCCTCTCTTTCTATATTTGAATAGCGGAAATTACGCGAGACATCACGCGCATATCCATTTTCTTGCATTTCATACAGAAATCCTGAAATGCGTAACAATTTAACAGTCACTAAGTTCATGGAATTTGTTTTCTATTGTTGTGTGTTTAAAGACCCATTATATTGGATTTTAAAATACTGAATACATTGCTAAATTATTAATTAGTTTAATTTTTTATAAATATGTAATTCACAATAATTGCCAAGGTTGGTAAGCGAACCTAATAACATTATAACGGCTGTATTGTAATATTTAGTTAGTTTAATCATGAAATTACCTACACAGCAAATACTATTTTTCGTGTGAAAGGTATTTGGCCAAAAAACAAGTCCTTGAACGATTTTCACATTTGTATATGAAATTTCCAAAACACAGTAGTAGGTACCCATGTACTTGGGAGTGGGCGTAAATCAGAAAACACATAATATTAATTTAAATATTCAAACGCATTGTATCGTATTGTTCAAATCAATCTGCACATGCTAACACATCACCATTAGTTTTACATTCTTAAATCATTTTCGCAATCTTGGTATATTAATTGTTTTGTAATATTTTATAATTTCCAAGAATGTGAAAATCTATAATATATTAAATACAAGTTTGAATTAATGAATGCTGCTTTTTGTGCGATCCCCAAGTAATTTCAACAATAAGTAGTAGGTACTACTATTAGTAGTCTTACTCACAGATATGGTTCGTGTTTGTAACCTATTACAGGATAGGTATTATAAAAATGTGTATCAAAACAGAATGAGTTATGAAGGAAGTAATGCTAAACTAAACAAAGTTTAATTTAAATTAAAACGCAATTTATTTGACAAACAATATCAGTAGCAATATTTTTCTTGTTCTCTATTGAATTTTCTACGTGTCCTTAAGTTAGCGCATTGGGCTTTCCACTCCAAACCCCCCATACCTCGTTATCGTCAATAGATCAGCACTAGAGTTCGCTAGTTCCCTAGCAAAGTTGCCGAAATTCTTCTAAAACAGTGGCTACTGAATAAGACAGGATCTAGTAACCCAAAACATTGAGCAACAAACTGTTTTTGGTCAATTACCGAAACCAACCGGTTGAACATCACATTTTCCATAATCATATTTAACGAAAATTAGTTATGTCTAACATTTCGTGGGCGTACATTAATGTATTTCCTGATCAGCTCGACAAAATTTAATCTTTTAAAATCCCCCACGTATCACTTTTGTTGCTATATTCGGAATATTAACTCCAAATAAGTCGGAAAAGTTTCGTTGATATGCTTTACACAATTTTTCTTACCCGCATATATTTTTCTTAATTACCTTGTTCTTTTGATTTTTTTTTGGAAATCACGAATTAAAGGGCATTTTGAGGGGCCTCTTGGGTATATCTGAGCTTGAATCAAACATATTTGGGACATTTTCTAATATTACCTATACACACCTTAAAAATGTAACTTTAGCAAATTAAAAAAGCTTGTCTATTTTGATTTTCACTACAATTCCTGAAATATCTAATTTAATCGGTTTCAAGTATGATGAACTTTCTTTCTCTAAATTAAATGAATATAGTGTGTATTTCGTATTTCGGCAGATAAGCTACCATCTTCAGTTGGAAAACTACTAAACTTAAACTATCTAAAGGTATTTAGGTGTTACTTAAATATTTTGGTGGTGGGGGTCTGTGTTCCAAGTATTTTACTGATAAATTACAAAACGCTTGATTGAGAAAATTTAACATGTGATATCTTTGGTATCTGTAATATAGCATGCGCTAACATTGTAAGTACTTCGATTAGTATGAACGCTTGCTTCTAGTAAGTATTTAAAATAGAGTAGGGTAGCGTTTATTGGAATTGTTGCATAAGCACAGTAAATGCCACCAACTGTGCAATTGGCAATTTTCTTTTAAATTGAATAAGTGTGCCTCAGAACCATGAAAAGAATCCACGAACGAATATCAACAAAATTCATCTAATAGAGCTATCTATTAGCTAGGCCTATTAATCATCTTAACTTCAAACTAGGGGGTCTGTCACCCACCGTGGTTAGTGGTGTTCACTGTATTCGCGATCTTTTATATATCTTTTAGCATCTGCTGCAGATAAGAAATTTTCTTTTAAAGTACCTAGTTCTTATGCCTGCAATTCTCCAATAAGACAATTACAAAAATAAACATGTTAATTCAATTAAAAATAACAAATCGTTTATTTATAAGTTAAAAATAAGCAAATTGCTATTTTAATTGGAGAAGAGGTGGCTGTCCATCACAGCGAACCCATGATTTTGAAGTGTTTTAACAGCTTTGTCATGACTGTTTGCGCTACTGTTGTTTTTGTGTGAAATTTTATTACATGTTTAATCCGTAAACCTGTAATAAACATAATTATTTATGTTAACCTCACGTCTGCACATATACTAGACTAATTACTCATAAATTATAATACATAACACTCGCCTTTTGATCCTAAAGAGCATAAATAAACGTACATCAAACATAACTGAAAAGGTAGACGAACCGTATATTTCGCAACGTATGAAACTGATTTTATAAGAAACTAATCGTAAATCATGGGGTAACAGTTCACTTTTCATAAATAATTTAAACTTGCCATGTAGACTTTTACGACGGGCGTGCATATTTATGGTAGGTACAAATTAAAAACGAAATTGGAATAATTTCAAGGTAGTTGTTCTTTATTTTTCTTTCCTCTTGATGAGCCGACGCTGGTTTGACTGACAGCGACCTCTACCTGCCGCCGCAACATGATTAATGACAGAAGCACTTCATGAAGAGAGTAACCCATAACCAGTTTGGCTAGAATTGATGATAGCAGGTAATTGGATGATGGGCCATCATTATGCTGTTACAGCTCGCTCTTTGACGGCCACATATCCTAACTGATGGCTATTGTCGATAATGGCACCATCATTATTCCGACGGTTGTATTCTCGCAATAAATATCGACGTATATCTTTATATAATTACATATCATGAAGCCATTAAAACTTCACGGACTTCATAAATTCTTTTTAAAATTACAGGGAAAAACAAATTCTCAGTCATTTTTCAGGTCAACTTCAAAAATTTTGGAGTTAATTTATATTTTCAATAAACATAATCAATTATCAATCTTCTCTTTTCTTTCATACCGTACAAGATAATGATGCAGTTTACACTCACATTTACCCTTTCAGCATTTTTTCAATAATAATTAGTAGTACCTACTGCTTTCCCCAACCAACATTTCATGGACGTACCTATATGTACAAGTTTAATTTGAGGAATCTCAAATAATGCCTATAAAGAAAAATATTTTTAACTGTAGGTACGTTACACAAAATTTCAAAAGGTCAGTAACTATTGTCAATGTGTTAATTAATTGCTATAAACTGATTTAATTTTGATATCCTTTCGCATTTGTTATTAACTTTAAATGTTTCCTTTGGTGTTAAATAACAATATTGTAACTTGGGAATTATTTTAAAATCCTATCATAAAATGTAAATGAAGAAAGTTTAATGTTCTTATGAAGACTGAATACCTACGATCTTATAACATATATTTTAGTTTTATCCCATTTCAGTCACGCCACTGACATAGACCATAAATTTACTTCTTGAGTCACGAAACCAATAAAATACACGATACAAATATCAGGTTATTAAGAAAGTAGACCCTAATTAATATATCGTGAGTAGGTAGCTGTACTATTTTGTTAACATCAATAATTAATCAAGATTCTGAAAGGAGTGGTAAGTAAATATAAAATTTTTCAACCAATGTCAATCGAAAAATACTTTTACAAATTATAAACATAAATATAAAAAATGATTGAACTTTCAGGTTGGTATACAAAATGACATACAATAATTAATTGAAAAAAGGAACCTTCCTATAAATAAACCCCATTTAAATTTTTTCACTAACTGCATTCGTATTTTAGTTAGTTATGCGGTTATGTGTCAGTTATGTCACAACACCTCACGCTAAACTTCTGAGTGAGCAGCACTAAGTAGTAGCCGTATGTCTTGCCAATCACAAGTCAACCCTAATTGATTTTTTATTTGATACACGTAAGGTATAAATCATTTTTTAAATTTAATCTTGTATCGTTTAAACTTTGTTATTCTGAAACTTGATTGATTCTAAAACCATTTACATCTACCTACACTGTTACCTAAAAATTAGGGGATTAGTACCTACTACACATTTTGAAATTGGATAGATTTTTGATTTTTAGTTAGTTTTGCTGAATTTTGGATGTAGTGTGGTTGCAACATTTCTAATCAGTACCTACCTCAACAAAGAAAGATTAAGCCTATCTACAAAATTTTTATTTTTTGTAGGGAAGACCGTTACGAAATCTGGTTTTTAATTTTTTACATTTTGCTTTAGCGATGTATTAAGTTTTCCTTGGGGCCATCAAATGTGTTGAATTTTTGCGTTATCCTAGAAAATATTTTAGGTTAAAATTAAACATCAAACCAGAAATAATTTTTTATTGTTTAACAGGTGTTTTCTAACAACAATCCCTGAGTGAGGTTAGTTGTTACAAGACTGGGGTTGGACGGTTGGTGATCAAAAAAATTACATATTGTCGTCAGAATCGCAATTCCGAAACACAATAATTTATTTAAATTTTATATTTTTATCCTAAATTTGGAGGGCATCAACTGATAAAATCGTATACCCCGCCCCTTCAAACACGCACAGACATTCACGTTCACCCACACCCATGTTACTGAAAAAAAACATTGGCCCGTGTTGGATTTGAACCAACTAACTTCGCTTGCTGATAATGCTTAAGCATCAATACCCTGGGCGACTCTTCTAAAACTGTATTAGTTCACAATTATTGTTCTATAAAAACCCCTTCTAACAGGTTTCAAGAAAAATGTATTACGAAGAAACTGTTTAAACTAATCGAAAATCAAAAAGTGAAGTAGTCTTTACGGCACATTATATCTTTCCAACGACCTTACTTATACATTTTGCACTGCTTTGCAAAGCTAAAAAAAAGTGGTGCATACTCCACTCCGTATGTTTCATTTTCTTTTGCAAAGGTAATGATTAGAAATGTTGTAACCACGCGACATCCAAAATCAACAAAAAAGGTTGAAAAACAAACGGTCTATTCAATTTCAAATAATGCACTCCTTTACTTTGGGCCACAATGTATATTACGGGGTGTACGGTTTCTGAACCTCGTACTTACAGATAGGTAGGTACTACTCATTATAAATTATCAGATCACCTTATCCTTCTAAAAGTAATTAAGTTCTATAAGCTTTCTTCATGTTGGTCTCTCCTTGCGTTTTCTGTAGTAATCGTCAATCTGCCAACAAGTTAGTTCAAATCATTTTGATAAAGAACATTAATCTGCTTTGATTTTTAAGGGCTCTTGTTATAGAGTCAAATTTATTCAATATGAATTCAGTTTTTGAGAGGTCCTACCTTTTTCCACAAAAAAAGGAAACAAAAGTTGAAATTTTATAAATATAGGTATGTACCTATTTTCTGTATTTATTTGCCATTGTGCTATTTCTGTTGCTAAAGACCAACACATCTCCCACAAGTCTGTTTCATCATCATCAACAAATTCGATTCAGTGTTTTGTCACACAAATGTCTGAACAAACGCAAGTTTCTAGTGTTATCTTTTGAAAAATAACATTTTTCCGTGGTACTAGCTATAACTGAATAGGCAGTTGGAGTTGGAGGTACTTATGTTCAAAAATGAATTTTGTTCAACTTTATTAAAAATTTACCCTATAGGCTTCCCCAAATTTTCAGATAAGGATAGTGCTGAAGTACTAGGTATTTATTTAGCTTTGGCAAATTAAATTATCTACTATTTAAATGTTTAATACATATTTACTATAAGCAATGCAAAAATCAAAGGAATATCTTTTCACAGTAATAACTGCGTAATTTATTACCAACAATAAATAGGTATGAAAATAATGTCGTGATAAATATGTGTACTATTGCTCTTTTACGCAGATAAAGACAGTAAATCTAAATTATAACTGATATCTTACATTGGATTTAGTAGCGTTTTGGATTTGGAATGAGCAACCCCTGGGTCGTAAATATTGTATCTGCCCCTCGGCTAGTTAGAAATTAATGAAGTAACTCGCCTGTAAGAACATATAAAAATTGATTCTTTCATGCCCGATTGCACCGTCGTCACTTAAATTTTAAGCGAGCCTTAAAAGTTGAATTGCCATGGATACAATTGTCACCAAGAATTGTATCCATGGCAATTAAACTTTTAAGGCTCCCTTAAAATTTAAGTGACGACGGTGCAATCGGGCATCAGTGATGCACTGAGTGATGTGATGATAATATAAGCATATGTACATTGTGCAATCACATATTGTGTCTCTAATAATTATTGGTTCTGTCGTAATAAATTATAATTAAGAAATTATATATCTCCACAATAATTTGAAATATGATTCATATTTCATTGCTTTTATAAATGAATTACTCATCGGAATCAATGTGCGGTTTTAAGTATAATAGTAATTTTAAAAATGTTATGATTTTTATGTAACATAACCAATATTATGATATAGGTTACTCGGTTACAACAGAAAACAAAAATATTAATAATTATAATAGTAGGTAAACTCAAGTGCAGTGTAATTCTGCGGCTCGTCCGAATCACTGCGCGCGTTTCTAGTTATACTCCTTTCTTTCTAGCTTCATAAGTAAGAGCGAGCCGAGCGCTCAACTCGTTTTATGAATTTCAAAGTGGTTGCATGGGAAGCGAATACAGATGACATTTCGTACTCGCAGAATTAACGGGAATCCTTGCCAGCTCGTTGTAGGAGCCAAGATTTCTATAATCTTTTTTCCAAACAGGCAACAGCCGTTATCTTGCAACAAAGTCCACTTAAGAAGCTTATCGTTTTTTAAAACTGAACTTTTGTAAAATTGAGCATAGATATTTATTTTCTCGGTTCTTAATTCAATAAAAAGATCAAAGGATATAAAAATAAAACAGATTACGTTATAGAGAACGCTCGTGCCAAAATCAAAAGTGCTAGTTGCAGTACGGATGTCAGCAATTCACTTCACAGGCAATTCAAGTTGTTTTGCTACTGTCGTTCACTTAAGCAGCACCTGTTACCTCCTAAATCTATCAACCTACCCTTTAAAATGCAGCATGTTACATGGTATTTCCATGAAACGATCTCATCTGAAAGATATATGGACATTTGATGAACGTTTTACGGTTTGTTATTCGTACAAAAACAAACTAGTAAAGAAAGACGACAACATATTTATAGCGGCTAGGCTTTTATAAATTGCACGAAGCTAGTAATATATCGGCAGAGTGTATGTGCGAAACCAAGGTGTTCAATTAGTGACTAGTGGCGTCCGGAGACTTTAACATCGATATGAAGGCAAGACGGTATGATAAATGAACCCGTGACAGGTCCAGGTGATCCATCATGTACAAGAGATTGGAGATGCCAAGAGGAGGCCATTCGCTAGCAATTCATCATTGCGCTTTCACACCCATATCCTGCTTGACTGAGTTTACGGCAGCAATTTAGTACTTCTACAAAATGTTTCGACAAATATCTAACCCACAATTAAATTATCGTTTGAAAGATTTACAAAACCACACGTGAATATGAACATAAAAATATCGATTAATTTATATTTCCTTTTGCCATTAAAAGAATCGTTCAGCCGAGTGAGACATGAACGAACGTGTTGCTTTAGTGATTTTCCCGGTTTTATCCCGAAGGATGCTCGACTCCAGGCTTTGACTTATTGCACAAGTTGGCCACTCTGACATTGGGCGTGACAAACTACAATACAGCCGAGATAAAATACGAAAGCGGAATCGAGGTCCCGAATGTGCCGAATTTATGAGATTAGGAGGGTTATATTTGTATTTCATGTCTTTATTCGAAATTTGAAACACTATGTTAAAGGAAAACGAAATATGTTTATATTTGAGCTGCTATTAATTTTTTATTTTGTGGAATCATATTTTTGATACTCGTACTACTTATAATTTATTTCTAAAATGGCTTTGCAAGATTACTTTGAAAAAAAAATCAGATTAATTCTACAAACATTTTATTAAAGCATACTGAAAACTCAACATAATTAATACTTACATTGCTATACAAATTTTAAGATTTTTTTTTGTGTAAGACTGTAAGAAATAAAAAGAATAACTTACAACGGTCTTATTTATTGCCTTAAATTAAGTTCGCATTCAGATTGCACTTTTAGCATGAAAATATTTACATGTTTATCACAGCAGAAGAATGGACACAGACTCATCCGTATTTAATTTACGCCTGCATCGTTAAACTGAAGAATAAGTAACTGTTTTTGTTTAATACTACGGATGCACTGCAGCACCAATCCGCTGTCCATACACAGAGTAAGCCGAATAGTAAGGACCTAAAGTTGGATTAAAAGCACTATATGGAGATGCACCTAATGAAGTTGGTAACGTGGGTTTGCCGTATGGATGATACCTCGCTGCCGAAAGTGGACTCAATGGTGGATTTGGATATCCCGCCCTATGAAGAGCAGCTGAAGACAGAAGTGCATGCGGACTCAGTAAGGACGATGCAGCGGATGCACTAGCAGAAGCGGCGTCGGATCCACTTGTATGTGTTCGTAAATGCTGTAACAATTCTTCGGAGGTGCCAAATCTTTTTCCACAATACGTATCACCAGCAATCCAATTACAAATATACGGTCTACCTAACTGTGGATATCCTAAAGATGATGGTGGTACCCCACCTGGAGGCACTAAAGACATGGCTGCCATGGCGAGGTTATATTTTTGATGGTCACATTGCGTGCATCCACTTGGACAAGGACCGGAGGCGCCTGCCATAAGAAGCTGCTGATTATGTACACTAAACTGACAGCCCGTACAGTAAGGGTCTTTGCACACTGGCACTAAAGCTTCACCGCCCGACGGAGTTTTCACACGCGCATAACTAAGATACGGGCCTGGAGTTGCACTTGGATAACCAGCAGCTAACATTGCAGCATGATGAGAAAACGGTCCTCCGGGAAATGGGGGCCTGAATGCCGGATTTGTGTGTTCCAATCCTGGAGGACAGCACAAAGAATTTAAGGGACCTCCTAATCCACCACCTAATCCGCCTAGACTGCCTGGTTTATACGTTCCAAGGGGCACATCCTTAGGGTGACCTTGCAAGATTTCTAAACCAGAACGAATTATTGGGCTTGCTCCGCGAGCAGACGGTGATGCGGATTTGTTGTCGTTAGAGGGTGAAGTTTTTCCAGCTTCGGGAGCAGGAGTTGAAGCATTATTGCTTGAAGGGGACACAGATTTCCTGCTAGGTGTTCGTGATTCTTTCTTTTCATCTCCGGTTTCCATATTTTGAACACTTCCCGATTTAGAGGTGGGTCTACTGTCGTCAGATTTTCTTGATAAAACGTTATTTTCGTATGGTTTAAACGCTAATTTTGTTTCGACGGGGCTGCTCCGCGATGCTGATTTATCCATTTTATCTTTATTATTAATAGGAGATGAACGGGAAGTATTATCTGGGTTAGAACTGGCCTTTTTCGGTTTTTCTAACGCTGACAAAAGGGGTTTCGAAGCCGGGGTGTCGGCACCGATCTGACTGCATGTTTGAGCCAATAATGCCAAAGGACTTTTTTTGGCGTCCAACTGAAAACAAAATAAAATACAATACTCCACTATTCTATACTAAAATTGGTGATCGGTTATTAAAAATAATGTTGAAGGAATTTATACTAACCGTGGTTGGTAAAGGAGATAAATAATCTGGTTGCAAATACTGATTTCCAGAGGCGGTTAACATACTGCTGCCTTCTAGCACCACCATTTGGAATTAAAACACACGTAACTACACAACACACACACTATGATTAAGAATAAGTAACACTTTAAATGAAGAATTTATAAAATACGCTGCATTCAACGGACGAATATACATACAACTTATATCCTGACGATTCTAACGCGACTGCTGCGAACTCGACTCTGGCTGTCTAGAGTATAATGTGCGCTTGCTCGGTCCCCACTAGCCCGTTTCTCTATCCACTTTCATCCAAGACATGACAAAGCGCTAATACCGCCACGTTTCTGGTCTGTCGGCTCTTACCACCCATGATGCTGGTGACGATGACAGACCCTCTGGACGCTTTGTGTTCGCCGCCTTTAAGGCATAGAAGATGCCTCTGTGTAATCAGTAGTCTCTAAAAACACGGAATAGAATAACAAATAGAATTGTATACTACCAGCATTATAAGCGTTCTGTAATGACAGGCATGACAGCATCGGCAAAAGGAATTATTGGGGCTGCTTATCATAAAGTAAGCTTAGTTTATGGCGGCGTTTTATTTATTTATTTTGTAGTTCTACCAGTTACAACTGCTGGCATATCCTCTATAAACTTGTCTAAATATAGTCAGCGGTTGGTTGCCTTTTGCTTTCGGACTTGTTATAGAGTTTTCCAGTGCGATAAATGACCGCTGCAAACAATTATTCACTAACACATGAGTTATGCTCGAAATAACACATTTCAAGTATGGATTCTAGTTTACCTACATGTTTCACTATTGTATAAAAACCAGTTCCGCCTTGAACTGTTCCATAAGGGTCAAGTGATGTAAACTCCTGCAAAGCATCATCATAAATCTTGGCGGCTTTCAACAATCTGATGGCTGATGGGGCTGGTAAAGCACAAACAACGTGTTTTGTCTACATGAAACACACCATAAGTATTTGATTTATACCGTAAAGCAATAAAGCGTTGATGCTACACTAAACATAGTCGTTACTAATTTACAATTGTGTTTGTCTGGAATTACAATGCTAGCCATAACTACACTTACAAGTTGCTTTTAATTTTATGAAAGTTCATTCTCCGATATTTCGCAGCAGTAACATACAAGATGTCATCTCTGATGCATCAAGTATCTTGGAAACCACAACAATTGCGACAAAATAGGTGAAGATGTAGACATTTCAGAATGTATCGTAGCAGATATAAATATTTTAAGCATGGATTAATAAACATTTACAAAATATTAAAACAAAGATAACGATTTTTGATTTTATTTGGATATCATTAGTAGGTATATTTTTTCCTATGCATAGTGGAAAAGAGCGTTGTTTCGCGATAGAAAACAGTAAAGAAAAGTGATTTTCGTAACTTTTAAAATAATCCTAGTACTACTTTTGTAATAATGACTTTTTACTAATCATAGCATCATAATCAGGGGCGGATGGGGACCGGCGGGAGGCCGGGAAATTTCCCGGTGGGCCGCTCTGTTTTTTTTAAATTTTTTTACTTTTCAGGAATTTATAAAAGCAAGGGAAATAATGAAAATTATTTTCTTGTAAACAAGAAAGAGATAAGAGACCATAATGTTTGTAATTGTGATTTGTACACGTTTGCGAAAAGTACAGGAAGCGAGAAACTGCCGGTCTAATACCAGTATAATACCAAACAAACAAAATCGCGATTCGCGGATGTTGTAAAATGTACTAATGCTACCCTTAATGCTGATACCGAATACTTTATTTTAAATTTCCAACAAACCACTTCTCAGAATTTTGGCTGTGGGCTGTGTGTCTTCACTTTAGTCATAACAATATGTGATTTATTAAAACACAAATGTGTTACTGCTTCTGCATTAATACCAGAATTACATCTACTCAATAGTGTTTTTATTTCTCAACACCGATTGTTGTTTTGAAGTCACAACTTGGTAAATTTTAATTTTGTGTTTTTTAAATAAATGAATAATGAAAGCAACTGTAATATTTAGGCAGGCGCGGATCCAGGTATGGGCTAAAGGGGCTTTAGCCCCCCCCCCCCCGAAATAAATGCCCTGCTATGTGTTTCTTTACATTTAGTCCAAATATATTTGCGACAAATTTGATGTGACAAGTATCAAATATAATGTCGTCCAAAACTTAAAACTACGAATATATCAGTTTATGTTTAATAATTTTGAATTTGTTTATTCTGTTTCTCACAGTTTATTACATTGCAAAAAGTTACGAAAATTTAAATACGTACTACTCGTTTTACGAAAGATATTTTTTCCTCCTTAAAAACTTGCATAAAAAAATTCAGCTTTCTCTTAAAGGTAGTTTCCGAAGCAACGCCCCTTTTTTGAAAAAAATTTCGCCTGCGGCGCTATTGAGATCGCCGCTTCCCGCCTCATTCTACCTACCCACTGTTCTACCTTTTAGTTTTTTAGTTTTAAAATTAGCCCCCCCCCCCCCGAAAAATCTTCCTAGATCCGCGCCTGTATTTAGGTAAACGAACGTAATCACTACATAAAATCTAAAATACACTTTTTCCCGATTTCAAAGGGCCGCGGTGGGCCGCCCGTTGTCACATTTCCCGGGCCGCTTCATAGATCCCCATCCGCCCCTGATCATAATACTAGTAGGTAAATCACTAAATCAGCACATTATCATATCGAAACTTATATTATTTACCTGGAAATATACAGTGTGTCTACACACTCTCTTGTTATGAAAGATACAGATTTGTTTAAATGGAAATAATCACTCCTTAGGTAAAGTTGTAGGTACCAATTTATATTCAAGTTCCTCTTAAAATAAATGACTTACGGGAAAAAAAGGAAACGTCAAAAATTTACTTTATTTTTGTTACAGTAGGCTACCAGAACTACGTTAAATATCGTTAATTTATGGGGTTAGTTACAACTTTACCTATGGAGTATTTCATTCCATTTAACCATATCTGTATCTCTCATGTTGAGAATGAGTCTGTGGACACACTGTATATAGGTGTGCATGTGACGCCTCTAACGCAAAAACTAGTGAACCGATTATGATGATATTTGAAGTGAAGGGGTATATCGAAAATTCATCGACAAAATAAGGTTTTTAAAAAAATCAGACACCGGAAGCGGAAGTTAGACATGTTTTTGTGGTAGCATTTTTCTCAGAAGCGGAATTTTGAAAATCTGAGTAGGGGATATGGAAGAAGACCATAATTCAAGGGAAACAGTTTTTTACCGGACTCTATAACTTCAAAATGGCGGCCGCTATTAATTTTTCAAAATTTCGACTTTAACGCCCCATAGGTAACTCAAAAACCAACCAACTAACCAACAACCAAAACCATCTGATCAGGTTCCGCAACAACTTGTTTGAATGCCCTTTGGCGGTACAATACCATGTAGAAAAATTTATTTAGTAAAACCAAAAACGGTCGCAATGGCGCTCTTCCAAAAATTTAGAAATTTCTCAAAAATTATTACAAGAAATCTGGCCACACGATTTTGTTTAAATTTTCTATACTTATGCAGCTAGGTATTAGCTACATTTTTGTTTTTTCATGAATGCCAGAATCACGGCCAACTTCATTAATGACAGCTTAACGCTTTGTCATTAATGAAGTTGGCCGTGGCCAGAATTTAATTGTGGCGCCATCTACGAGGTTTTGAAAATTTAAAATTGATATTCCTATAGCACCTTTATTAGTCAAAACATGAAAGAAGTTTAAATATAAAAGTTATTCAATATATAATTCTTCATTTTCCTAAATGTATATCACATATAGGTACAGGGTGTTTACTTTTCACCGCTTTTGACAGTACAATAAGCAACTTTGTTATTTTAAATAAAACACCCTGTATATTATTATCTAATTGAATGTAAAATTTAATTGTATATCATATTGTATAAGGTATTCATATACTTACCTAAAATGTACGGTTGATAAGGATTTCGTTAATTTGCACCGCGTTGTGCTGTAATTTCATGCCGGTTACTATAGATAGATGCGTGTCTTTCTTCTGTACATATCGAACCCGTATAGTCTCGTTTTTCTCGGTACGCATTCAAATGATTTCTAGGGTCTGCCTCGCGAACTATACTATGAATACTAAAAACGAAATGTTTATTTTTAGTATGGGAAAGTCCAGGGAAGGTTTACAACTCCACTATTTTACAATTAATTCCTCAATATTGCAGTTTGCCATATGATTCTCTTTAATACTCCCTTGTTGGTGATTGTTGGAAGCAGCGTTGACATTTGTTTTAGAAGGCACTGCTTACTAACCCATTATAAATTTGAAAGAAATCTTTGAAAATGTAATTTCAGAGCAAATCTTCAATGAAGAATATTTAAAGCTACATAAAAAGCATGTTTTTAAAACAGAGTTTAGCCTACCCATTGATACTTTGAAGATATTTTAACTCTGGAGGTGATCCCTTTGACCATGAGTTTACCATAAACAATAATGTACCTAAACTTTCTATGGATGGATGTTACGTAAAATTTGGTGTGTTATCAATCTATAGTCACATTAAATTTCAATGTACCCATGTACCTTCATTTCCTATTGTGAATTCACCTTACCACTCCTTGATTGTGGCGCCTCCTGCAGGAAGTCGGGAATGAAAACATTTCTGTTACTTTTCTCAGGGCGATTTATATTTAGAAATGTCTCCTGTTAATGTGGGATAACTATAAGTATACTTTCAAAGTTACAGCCGGTAACCACGCTTAGTGAATCACCCTGTACGTACATCATCATAAATTATGTGAATCTATTTTGGAAAATTTAATCTAGCAAATCCTTTGAATCTTTTGATATTTTATTTTGTCGTTCTAACAAGTTCACTGCAACTTAGTTCGTGTCTCAGCTAGAGACAGTATTTTTCGCTGTGGTTTTCTATTTCCTTTTCCTTTTCCACAGTCGGGATAGATCTCTTGCTGAATCAGCCAATTTGAACGTTTCTAGGTGCGTTGGCAACTGTTCTTATGATCTTATTTTGAAACTTAAACTTGAATTTTTCTCAATTTCGTTTTAAAATTATCTTGCTAAACCTTTCAAATTGCAAGGACTGATAAACGGACACCTCTACTGGGCGAACAGAAATTCATGGTTCAGAAGCTGTCCCCCAAGAGATATTTCACTGTGTACTAATTTAAATTTTTTTTATCGTTAACGCTAACAAACATTGGCAATTGCGCCAGTTCTAATTGGTTTTCATATGTGAAAATGTTTGAACATAACTAAGTACATATTATAAGCCATACTTCCATATAAAATGTTGACAGAATTCATATAAATTAATTTAAATAATTGACCAACTATAAATGTCAATGTTTAATTGCAAAATCAATTGTGGTAATATTATTGTCATTTAGAAAGGCATTTATAAATTTTTACTAAGGGCACGCGACGTTAATTAGTTTCTTTTTCTAGCACAATACCTTTAGAGAGATAAAAATAGTAAGGACATAAACCTTGTTGTTAAAACAGGAAAGTGCAGGTTTTAATGGTAGTGGTGGTTACGCTTACGGATGTCATATAAAAATCGTAAGTTTATGTTCTGTCTCATTTTCTAAATTTCATTAGTAATAAATGTACTTTATAGGCGTTTTGAATTTTTCACAAACCTTTTATTAAAGGAAACACCAAAAGCGGACGGACGGCATTTACCTATCTCACATAAGTACTATAGAAAATGTAAGGATATTTTTAACATATGGGTGAAGTTAGATTTTTTTAGATAAATGATTGGTTACTATCTAGCAAGGAAAAAAATAATTAACAAAAGTTTTGTTTTTTATATTTTACCCGAAATCGTCAAGAAAGTCAAACTTTCACAGCTATCTTGAGTTTTGAAAGTTGATCATTACCTTCCTAGTAATGTAAAATCTTGAGCGTACTTCTATTACATGAAGCAACTGTCAATGTCAAAGTTTATAAAAAAATTCTTGGTTGTAGGTACAAATTCCACCTATACTTATATGGAATGCACAATTTAGGTTGTTTCAAACTAAAATAATACTTTTCTTAAGCTATAAATTGAATTTTATTAAGAAAATTATTAAATACAATAGTATTAACTTAACTAATTAATGTGAAATATTAATATTAATAGTAGTATTCTGAACATTAGAAATATTTATGGAAGGTGGGACAGTTTTCGAGGAAGTTTTTGCTACTACAACACGACATGCAGATGCTAGATCTTCATTATTATTCGAAGTTGCGGAAAAATTATCCGAAACTTCGTTTGTCTGTGATATTTCTTGATGCTGTATCCGATTAGCAATTGAAAGCTTATTACTCATCGCAGCGACATGCTTCTGCCAAACCAATAATTAGAACAATCTAAAAATTAGAAAAAATAAGAAATATAGAAATATTGCACTGGTTGGTATTTTACCTTCATCAAAATAAATTCCTTATCTGGGGACTCAAGTAAAACTCTAAGCTTTTCTTCTTCAAAAAGGCAATTAGCCTGCAGAATTGACCAATATTCAAATTATTTTTGATCAATAAGGTTGATTTAAGCATTGAAAAGACACTCCAAAGGCTTGATGGCTTATAAATTTTAGCCTTTTCTCCAAAATACGCCAAGAGGACATCTTCTGTTAGTTCATTAAGGCCCAACTGCACCGGTTACACTTAAATAGTAAGCGTGGCTTAAAAAATCAATTGCCATGGACACAATTCTTGTAACAATTTGTATCCATGGGAATTAATCTTTTAAGCGACGCTTATATTTAAGTGTAACCGGTGCAATTGGGGCTAAGTTGTTTTATCTTGCACCAGTCATAGAAAAGTTAATATGCCTTTTCGTATCTTTCCCTTGATTTAGTTGGTAACAAATCTTGTACCACAGACGCCGCAGCCTCAGTCACATTATAAGAAACGTCTTCTTCTTCGAACATGCCGAATTTATAGTTTGACCATCCAAATCTCGTTTTTTATTTTTAAGGCTATCTGTCAATTTTGTTTATCTCTATGCACTCTTCGTGGAAATGTACTATATGAAGCATCAGACAACCCTACGGTAATTATCAGGTATGTATTGGTTAAAAATTGCAAAAAGTGACGTTTAAAATAATTCAAAATTATTAACGATTGTAATACCATCCCAGTAACGCCTTTTTGTAATTAATCTGTTTCTGTTTTCCGTTTGTGTTTCCCGTTTGTGTTTTCTGTTTGTGTTTTCCGTTTGTGTTTTCCGTTTTCAATAATTTTATTAATTTGAGAATAAATTTAAGCATTTCAATATTCTACATTTTAACAAAAATACGTGCCTGATCAATTTACAGTGACCAGTTGATTTCGTTTTTACATTTCCACGAAGAGTGCATAGGGATAAACAAAATTGACAGATAGCCTTAAAAATAAAAAACGAGATTTGGATGGTCAAACTATACCATTTAACACCACACAAAACCATACAAAAACCAAGAAAAATCAAAACATAAATAAATAAATTATTTTTTATTTCACCATGGATACACGAATCTGCTGTTCCTTAACATATCTGATTTTTATTTTTTAAAGGATTGTCAAAATGACATTTTCAAATTTGCGAATTTATGAATAATTTTGAAGTAATTTATACGATTTCAGGTAAAATTTTATACATAACGAGTCTTGAAAGTTATTCTACTGGACTCAGAAGCATAAAAGTACTCGGCCTTACGGCCTCGTACCCTCAACATGCTTCTTCGTCCAGTAATAGATAACTTTCAAAACTTGTTATATAAATAACTATTACCCACCTCCATTTTTTTGAAACGTCTTCAAAACATGTTTTGCAAAATATTGAATAATAGGTAATACTGGTAATACACTACCAAGATGGAATTTTTAGCAGTAATATCTGTTGTTTTACAAATAATTTTCTTATTGTAGAGACGAACACGCGGCGCGGCGGGAATAAATAAAAATATAAAAATAAATTGAAAAGTACTTGGCGCTTACATCAAATGACTCTCCTACTACACTACAAATCGCTACTTTCTACCTACATATAGTTTCAGAAATTTACTCCTGAACTCGCAACTGGATTAGTATACAGGATTTTTCAACGAAAATGGCTGAAAATCGCCAAGACATGTCAACAAAAACAGTAAGGGGACAGCTTTTTACGGAAAATCCGGATGTCTACCATCAACTCCTTAGACGTCACAGCTACTCCCTCCTCTAAAATTTTAAATGGCACCATACCCATGTGTGGCATATCGTTGGAAAGGTAATTTCATAAGGAATTTATTCTACTGTTTATTTTTTATTCGTTTCAATTTGAGACATAAAAAATTAAAAACTATATTTTGTTTATTTCGGTTAAGTTGCTGAATATAGCACCGTTAAAGTAATTGTTCAAAATGATTTCCGTTAACTTCCATACAACAATACAGACGATTTTCAAAGATAGAACATTTGCGAGAACTTCCGGTGAAACAGAAGTATCTAGTTACTGCTACAGCAGCTTAACCGAAATAAACAAAATATAGATAGTATAGTAGGTATTTAATTTTTTTATATCTCAATCTGAAGTGAATAAAAAAATAAATAGTAGAATGTATACCTTATGAAATTCCCTTTCCAACGATGTACCTACCACACATGATATGGTGCCATTTGAAGTTTTAGAGGTGGTGGCCGTGACGGCTAAGGGGTTGATAACTTACAGATGTCCAGATTTTAGGTAAAAAGATTTCCCACTTCCTGTCTATATTCACGTGGCTTGGCGATTTGCAAGCAATTAAGTAATAGTTTTGAAAGATACTGCGGGTTGCCACTTTTCGTTGAAAAACCCTGTACCTACTTATTAAGCGAATTCTGTAAATCCGGTCTAGAATTTGACTTAAACACTCACAGAGCCGCATTGGGAGAATTCGACATGAAATGAAGTAAGCTGGTTTCAACCTGCTAACTGATTTCATGAATTGTAACAAGTCTTTGCAAACTAATAAAGTAGGTAGGTATTCCTCTTTATAACTTAACTACTGCGTAAGTAATATCTTCATTTACAGTTTTACTGTTATACGTATTGCATGTGAGTTTATCGTTCGTAAGGTATTAAAATAGACTTCAGATGTGCCTTTAGATCTTAATCACTGCTAGGTTTATGATTTATTTATTAAAGATTTTTTTAAAGTATATAAAAGAAAAATATCTACAGCGTACTCCATTACTTAGAATACGGTAGTTGTTTGTAGTCTTACCATGCGATATCTTTGATTTTTATGTCTGTCGCAATATAAATGGCTAAGGCAGCCCTTATTTTGATTGCAGATGTCGATATTAACGATAACGTTTTGTATTCGAACCAGTCTCATTATCAGGCGGTCGTCCAACGGAAGCCGGCTCTGGCGGCGCAACGGTCCTTTGATTCTTTATTCGCCGCGACTTCCATCACTGTCTACAGCCGTCCAATAAATCAAGCCTTGCATTGACGTTCAACGGGAACTATTTATACCATTTCGCATGGTTTTTGCGAACAGTCTCCGATTCTATCCAATTATTGTCGGTTGCTTTGAGTATGCCGACGAATACAAATGAAGGAATACAATTTCTTTGAATAAAGCATGTAAGTCTTATAAAACTCCAACAACTTGGACCTTTACATTTAACATAAATCGTTTTAAAATTTCTTCTGGAGAGTCTAACCTTAGATTATCGGCAGATAGACTAGGATCTGACTTCTACAATATTTAAAAATATCCCAAAACTTTACGACTCCTGTTCTGTTGGTGTTGGTTACTGCAATATTCTCAACAGTTGTGCATAAACAAATTTTGAATATGATATTTCACTTTTGATTACTTCCACATAAAAATAAATCGAGTTATAGTATTTTGTACTATTAAAATTAACTCGTTAAAAGATTACTAGAATATAGGTGGACGAGTTATCTAACAAGCACAATGATTAAACTTGTTTGTTTGCAATAATTATTCATTGCACTTAAAACCTGAACAGTAACACACCCACTTAAAACAATTCATGCCTTTTAATTTAACAGCCCAACCATAAATTTGAAAGTTTATTGTAATGTAAATATCGTATCCCAGTAAAAAAAGCTCTACCACACCTATAATAGCGGTAGGAATATACTCCGATCACTAAATAGTTTTGAGCAAAAGTATTGTGAATGAAAATTATAAATCCTATTCAATTATTAGGTTTGTTCGTTTGTCTGCTCTAAACTGCTCCGAACAGGAAACAGAAAAGGATGGCTACATACGGCGTTGGTGCATTAAAAAGAGATAGCATGTTGTTTGTTTCGTGTTCGAAGCAGTTTAGAGCAGACAAACGGACAAGCCTATTGTCGACTTATACTTAGGTATACGTATACCTACCAAAGAAACTCTCAACGAAAGAACCTGACAGTAATATTTTTTTTTCAGAAATTAAAGTTTAGAAATATTGCGTTGTACTTTATCACTATTGAGTATCAAAACTGTTTTCCTTTAGGTACTTACAATTATATTACCCAATACAGATCGGCAGAATACAGCAAATTTATTCATAGTACTACTTAATACATTATTATAGCAATTGATATTTATCATTGATAGTTTTTGTTCAGTTGAACAATTTTATGGTCTAAACTTGGCGTTTATTTGCTTTGTTGTGGGCTACCGCATCAATATCTTAAGACAACATTTTTGCACGGACTCGATTTATGGAGTTTTGGTGTTCTTTGTTGTTGCGACAATTGTAGAACTGAATAACTTGGCGATTCCTTTTACATCTACTTAACTGTGATCAGTTCTTTAGATTGGTGTATATTCAGAACAAATAGTAGGAATTTAAACGTTTAAAATTTACTGTAGGTAAGTTAGGTACGTGACGGACAGAATGTTCAACAGTATTTTGGTATTTTGATTGACAGAACACTTAAAATCCCAATAAATACCAATTAATAAAATGAAATGGAATTTATTACAAACATTTTATATATTACTTTTTCCGATTTACCGAAGAATTTTTCAACCATGACAATAAAACAATAAAACATAACTTAACTTTAATTTAGATTTAGTTACAACGTACATTTTTATTTAGTGGAATGGAAGAGCGGTTAGTGTGAGAAAAATTTGCCAGCGTTAGGAGACAATGACTGAATGTTTTTATATAGGTATATGTAAGTTCCTCCTGTTGCTATGCAGTAGCTGCAGTTTGCTTCTTTTGTGTAAATGATTCGATATACCTATAACACGAGAATCTTGAGAGATACCTACACGATTCGTGTATTAGCATGAAACGTGTCTCTCTGGTATGAAACGGCCTTTGATCTAGTCTAGAAAGCTCTGTAACTTAGCACCGTGATATTAAATATGTCGATACGGTTTCAACAATTTTTACAAATAGATGCGATGTATAATAATAATAATATATCACGACTATCAAATTTAAGAATATGGTGAATCTTTATGTGGCTTAATGTTGATTGGTGAACTTTATTTCCTAGTACCTATTTGAGTTCTTCGTTCCTCACCATATCCCTTGTCTGTATTCGTAGAATGCCAGTTTTGATTCAGAACAAATAAGTGCGAAGCTATTAAGGCGCCGAATCTGAATAGAAGGTGGAAAACTACAAGCTCTTCTGTTTAAAAACAGAAATATAGGTACAGTAAAATTATTTTTTATTTCTTTGGGTGGAGCCGCCAGCCCACTGCGCCGTGACCTGTGACCAGAAATTCTATTAATTGTACCCCGTGTGAATTTTATTCATCTATGTAATCCAGAATATCCTTTTGGCGGAGATGCCCTGGAGTTTGTGAGAAGGGAATTCCACGTCTATTTCTCAACAGTTCTTGACATTGGCATTCAACTTATAGTTTCCTCTAAGGGCTGTAAGAAGACCGAAAATTATATTAATTATTATATTAATACAATCGATAACCATCGAATAAATGACTATGTAATGTCTGAATCGATTAAAAAACAAAACCGTAAAACATCGGAGAGGCAAGTAGCAGTGAAATCTTCGGTAAACCCATTGGTTTCCGAGTCATATGGGGCATTATGAGCAGATGTTTTAGCATGCAATGGTGTTAAAAGTAAAAGTGCGTTCCATGTTCCGGTAAATACCGAAAAAGTAAGATCCCGAAGATCTTATCAAGAGACACTCAAAATTCTGGGGTAAGTAGAGTACATGACGGACGTGAAATTATCCGAAGGGGGGGACCTGTATATTCACGATTTGCTCCACTCTGAACAAACTCATGGCCCATAAGAAAAACAAAGAGTATGCGTCCTGCGCGATAGCTCAGATGGGACATTTACAACGACCTAACACCAAGGACACAATCCTGGGCTTCTGTAATGTGAGCTACGTAATCAATGAAAAATAGATAACCAATAGCCAGCCCTCCTTACGTTCATTGGACAACCTTTACATCTGGATTACTGAATTTTATTTCACGTGATTATCATCCTAATTGCAGTTGTAGGATAGTCATTAATTTAAAAATACACCATTGTCATCTTTTTATTTTGAAAGGTTCAGATTTGAACGCAATGTTTATTAACCTGATGTTATCAACTTCATTAGTAAATTAAAAATAAAATTTTGATTAGTTATGAAATGCCGAATTTGGTATACATAGTATAAGAGATGCATAAGGAGAGGATAAATTAGTAATTCAATGACGTGGTGGTTGATAAATGTACATTAATACAAGAACTGTATGGTTGGAGTGTAGACGTAAACAAATAACGATGGATATTTGTTATAAGTCAGTTGCATGGAAATTAGTGGCGAATGTCATTAATAACATTCGATAGCTTATTGTTCGGCCGTCAGTTTTCTATTATGCAGAGGCCAGATCATCAATCTCTCTCGCTCTGTGAACCCGCGGCTTCCGCGGCCACGACCCCCGCATGACAAACGACAGCTGCCTCGCTCTTGACGGGTGCCTATCAAGATTTATAAACGATTCAAATACTTATACAGTCTACTGCTTTCTATAGGTACAAGCCTTTTATGCTTTAACGAGCAGTTTCAAGCCACATTTGCGTATTTTCGTTACATTTCAGAAGTTAATTGCTATGTTAGAGAGTTGTAAAAATTTAATTGGATTACAGGTGATTAAGGATAAACTCGAAAAATACAAAACTTATGGATAGCCGTGATAAGTGTTTCTTGAAGTTAAACCGTTATTCATTTTTAGTAGTGCTGGAGTTCTTCGGAAAAATATATAATTTACAGATGAGTTATAACGCATCAAATTTGTCCATCCTTGTTTACCTAAGAGTGCCAACTACTCGAAGCTAGCGCGCCTTATAATTACGACTTCCCGACTAAATGGGCTCGCTGTCAGCTCGCACCTTCATTTGTCTTAGAAAGGACCCTGGCAGGCGCGATGGTTATCGTTAATGATGACTATAGTGTTCTCTCTCGCTCCAACACCCCGAAGTAGCCGTTACATGGACAGCTACATGAACACTTGTCATTTTGGAGCTATAAAAATAACTCAAATGTTACGTAGCTAATTCACTGACAAGAAAGGAAATGGTTAACGACATGGTGTCCGGTATCTAATAACATGGTACTGCTGTAAGTCGTTTTCTTTGTCGTCGCTGTCACTACAATCATTACTTAACTAGATCGGTAAATATTGTAAGTGTGGGAGTTTTTAGTCTATCTTATTATATTAGCACATTCCAATGTTAAAAAAGTATCAAATAAAATTAGAGTCACAATCGAGTCACAATCACAAAGACATTGGGAAAATAATTAACCGGGAAGTCGCTCCGAAACAGATTGCAGTAACTTGGCGTAATATACCGTGTGGCTAAAGTAAACATCTGTAATCCCGGTAGCCATATGGAATCAGCGCCGCTTTAAAACTGATGAATCCAATTAATAGGTAATTATACTAAGAAAAAATTATTGCTGATATAATTTAAAAGTACCTATGTGGTATAGCGCATTGCAAACAAAAACATGAAAAACATTCCCTTGATTTTTTTTAATAAATAAACAAAGTACAGAATAATTTCAAAATTATCACGTGACCACAAACACTTGGTAACGTCATTAGCCTTGCGCAAAATCAACAAGAACAAACTTACCTAAGCGACAACGCACCTCTCTCCTTTATTTATCGTGGTAGCGTATAAAGACACTCTCTATGCAAGCAAAATTTTTCTAAATTCTAGACGTAATAATTGAATTAATCGGGAAACACGACATCGCGACAATCGTTGTTTTCTTATCGTAGTTTATACCTGACCCAAAAGTCGCCAGCTCAATACGCAGAAATATAAACATGGACACGTCACCCGTCTATTTTTTAATGCAATATTGGGTATTATTGTTTGATTCACGATCAGTCAAATCGTATCGGCGGCGCGGCGGTTGTATCATGCGTACTATCTAAGGTTCCCATCTGTAAAATCTTTAAACCAAGACAAGAATCTCGACAACCCCAAATTTTTGAGCTGGAAAATTTTCGTCTTACTCAAAAATAAAAGAAGCTCAAATTCTGATATGGTATAGGTACAGTGCGTTTATGATGAAACGTGATGAAAGGAATAAATTCGATAAAATCGTAGATTTTAGTTTTTAAATTGACATTTTTTGATCTATGCGTTGACCCTATATCACTTCTGGTATAACCGGAAATGGCAGCAACTTTGTTATGTTAAATAAAACAGCCCATATGTCTTTACACATTTGGATAGAGAAGGAAAAGGCGCGTTCAGCAGACCCAATATCAACATTAATTTCATTTAAATAAAAGTAATAATTAAAAATGTATTTCATTCTAAAGTAGATAATGAACAAATTATCAACCCCGCGTGTATGCAAAATATCGTCAAAATGTCTGACGTATACGAGTAGATATCAAAATTTTTCAGAATAGGTAAAAGAAGGTTGATATTGGGTCTACTGAACGGGCGAAAAGTTGATTAACGTATCTCTAAAAATAGTTGGTTCAGAAAATGTTAATTAAAATATTTTCGAAAAAGACAAATTTCAGTTTCTTCAGAATATTTCAGAAGTACTTGCAGATATCTTGAAAATCAATACATTTTTGTAAAGAAAGAGGCATTACATTTGCGCAACTTTTCTCTAACTTTACAAACTTTGTATCTCTTAAGCTATAAAGGTAGTCGAGAGATCTCCATGTACATCATCTTATCTCGGACACCCTGTAGTATTGCAATAGACAACAAAGGTGGTTCGAAATTAGAAGTTCGACGTCGTATAATCTGTCGGATCAACGACATAATGTTATTCATATTGTCAGGGAATGGAATATAAAGGACACCGTGAGGAGACAAAAAAAAGGCAAAAACTTACAACTTTTTTTCATCTAATAACTGATTCCAAAAAATGTACTTGTGTATGAAGCATTTATTTAGCAATTTACCACATAGGCACCCGGATCAATCCAGCCCAGTCCGCCCAAAATTTTAAAAGGGGTGACAAAAATAATAATACGAGTTTCTCATTGTAGCACAGTTAAAAAGTATTTTTTAGGAAATTAGGCTGGATATCGTCTTACATTTGATGTAATTGTCCATAAATCCAACCTCTATTAACATAAATGAATCATATTATTTGAAAGACATTCTTTTAATGTATAAACACATTTTTAAAACTGAATGTTATCAGATTCTTTTTGTTGAGTCTGTTTTATCTAAGGTGTTGGTTAGATAATATTCCAGTTTACAGACCGACCTTGCACCGATATACTACTAAAACCCTCAGTTAGTTTATTTTCACCGCTTAAATACAATATCTGACTAAAGATCTGCCATTTTATTGTACAAAATGTGTTAAATTGTGTGACTTAGAAATTATACGAAGTGTGAGTGTTGAACTATGAATATAATGTTGAACAGCTTCCTTATTCTACAAGAATTATCTGCAAACTGACAAGTAAGTGGTCCAATAATCGATACATTTTTGTAAAGAGGCATTACATTTGCGCAATTTTTCACTAATTTAACAAACTTTGTATCTCTAAGGTATAAAGGTAGTCGAGAGATCCCCATTAGGTACATCATCTTATCTCGGGCACCCTGTATTATATTGCAATAGTTGTATGTTTTCTTTTCTTTTGGCACGAATTCTGCTTGCACCGAAGGAATCAAAATAGTTATTAAACATTTTTACAATCAAGTTGCAAAGCATGAAAACTCCGCTTCTCAAGAAAGTGCGATAAGTTCTTTAACACTTCCTCGAAGAACAAAAAAACAAAAATTAGGTATCCAAAATCTGCTTATCAAAAAATTAGTGGACAAAATGTGGTTTGAAATTAAAGTTTGATGTCGTACTATCTGTCGGATCAACGACATAATTTTATACATATTGTCAGGGAATGGCATATAAAGTACACCACACCGTGAGGAGACAAAAAAAGTCAAAAATTTGCAACTTTTTTTATTTAATACCTGATTTTAAAAAATTGACTTGGCTATGAAAGCATTTATTTAGTAGTTTACATTTTCTCCGACCGGGGCCACCGAGATACATAGCCACCCGGACCAATCCAGCCCAGATCGGCCATGAATACGTCTGCATTTCTGCCATGTTGAGCATATAATTTTTTCGCCGATTGTTTATGTTCAACATTGACTTGATGACAATTTTTAATACTTTGTATGTTATTATCAGCAAGCATCTATTGTTATGCAGTTCTTATTGGTTGCCGTGAAAAAGCAAACTTCATAAATGACATTCTATTTATTGTGAAGACAATAATAAATAATTTAGGTAATCTTGTTAAGTAATTAGTAAATATGAATTAATTTACAATATATTTATACAACGGAAAATGGTAAAGACTGTCAATAAAATTGGTGTCTTGCTGCCTAGGCAGCAAAAGTGGAACTTTGGAGACAGTCAAATGACATTCAAAGCATGCTTTTACTGTCAATCGGAGAAAAAATGTTTTATAAAATGAATTTGGTTTATAAATTCAGGGGTATTTCAGCCACACCTTAGAGACCAGCAATTTGTTTATGACATGAGGATATAATTATGTTAAATATTTCAACTTTGTTAAACAGTTTTGCTAAGTAACTGTCTAGAAGACGGTGTTTCACCCATACAGGGTACGCACGGCCGCCTGTGCAGTGACGGTGAAGAATGCTGCAAGTCGAGGAGTTGTTTGTCGGTACCGCCAATTATGGACGTGTTTTACTCAGCCCATTTCTCACATTCAGCATATCCAATTCTTTTAATGAAACCTTATATTTACATAGTTATTAACTTGAATTATATATGCCGCGAAATCTGCTAATGACTTACATAAGTCTCTCTTGACATTGCGTAAATTATATTTGACATTAAAAAGATTCAGTGTTATTTGAGTTCTTGTACTGAATGCAATCGTTATACAGACAGGTATTAAAAGCAACGTGGCGTGAACAGCGAATAACCAACACATTGCGCGACTTCCTGGAAAGACGTTATTTGTTAAGTGAGATTGTTTATTGCGAAACGGGCTGGATATTTACGAGGTATTGTATTCCGGAACCGACAGTTGAGAGATAACCACCTGTTAACTCCTGCCTTGCCATTTTGTTAACTTTATAATACCCATAGTGATGTTTGTGAAAGTTAGGCTCTAATTACTGTTTCTCCTGATTACATCCAATAAACGCCGAGTTTCAGTTGATAAAAAAATTTAAACGTTAAAAACAACTGTAAACAACTCTCTGATCATAATTATTTATAGCACTTTCTTGTTACTTAACTGTACTTATTAATGAGGTTTTCTGTTATATTCTTATATCCCATGCAATATATAATCCCTTTTGGCAGCTAAGAAATTAGAATTGTAAGATTTTGGATTCATGTTTCCATTACCACCATAGACGTTGACATCTGTGTATGTAATATACTTATAACGGACAACGAGACGACCTTCACACTTGTTACCTTGTATGTCTAAGATAAAACATAATATGATGACAAACTAAGATTACTGCCCTGCCAGTGAAAACAAGAAAACAAATAATTTATCAACAATACATTGTCTAAATTTTTGATTTACAACTTAGGTGCTGGTGTCTTCGGGTTGTTCATCAATTTTTTCACGTGGGTAACTCTTATCTATAGTGTAACATTGTACATTACATTATGATTATATTTGATTACAGTTCACAATAATATACCTACCTACCACTGGTTAGTTATTCTACGTAGATATACAATATATATACCTAAAAATAAGGGTGTGTGATAGCTCATTTCTGATTCTTTATGGAAAATGTTGATACAAATATTTTGATAGTTTGTGTATCTCCGATTTAGTTCTAATCCTATATATAGGCCTAATGGCTAAGTTGATTGTTTTATTAGACTATTATCATTACACCTTTTTTGAACACCCTAAGGAAACTATGTTACAAAAATGTTATTATAAAATAAATATGTAAATATACATATGAATCTGTTTAATGGTTAGTTTAATATTCATCACACTGCTCTACAATTTCACATTTTGTAATGTTATTATTCTTTCTAATTAAGGTTTTTGAAAGTTAATTGGTTTTTTAAATCCCACAATTCTTTAACATATGAGTAATATATAATAATTACAATAATTATAGTATAATAGGACATAATTAGGTGATTTGATATCCATCTCTCTACGCCACTTAAATAATGAACAATTAATTACACATCATAGACAAAGGTGTAAATACGTTAACAAGGTTACTATGAAAATATATTGTTGTAAGCTGTAGCATTATTACTGTGTCAGAGTTTCATAAGCATAAGTAATGAGTGTGGGCATTCATGGGGAAACCTAATTTATAGCAGTTAATAACTCACGCCTCAATTAGAACTTAGAAAAAGGTGGTTTGGGACCATAATTTATGGTTATATTTTAATGCATAGTGTCGGCCCTACTCACAGAAGTGTTTCGGCTAAAATAAATAATGCTGGCATACATTACGAATGTGCGAGATCCTATCTTATGACACACTGCGTGTAAACGGCTGAGAACGATTGTATTGTTTTAGTATAATGTTGCTCTCCTTTGTTATTTGGTTTATTTGTTTGGGATGTTCCAGACAAGGGTTTGGTAAATGATAAAATCATGTTTTATTAGTTCATTAAATGGCGAGCGGAACACTACAGGTGCAGATAATTTACGGTTATATTTATAATCAATTTATTAGTTTAAATTTTTTAAATTTATATACACTTTAACACAGAAGACGGGGGTTCTAATTACTGGTAGGTATCTGGGATTCTTCAACATCAAAAATTTAAAACGAATAGGTAGTGATTATCTTTCTGTTCTGGGTATTACTGCATTCTTAAAGTTCAATAATAAACTAAATGAATAACACATAATTATGCTTGGCAAATAAGTACACAATCTTAACGGAAACTTCACACACAAAAAAACGACAATATCTTATTAGCGTAAATAATTCACACAATTATTAATTATAGTTAATAAATTACGTTGTCTAAAGCGTAGGTAGTTCATAGTTCATACAATAATTCATTAGCATACGCTGTGTATAATTTTGCAGTGATTGAATAATAGTAATCATGTGTTTAATTGCTAGAATTAATAAGATTAATAATTACAGTACTAATTATATGTTTCTTGAGTTCCTTGAAACGAGAAGTAATTTTAACTTCATCAGTTGTACTAAATAACCTTGCAGAACCTGTATTGAACTTCTGTTATCTTCGAAATAAGATTCGGTTCAAGATGAGAATACCATAAGATCGTTTTAAGGTCATCTTTGACCCTAGTCGAATTACATGTTATATATAGTGACAGGGGTACAAGGTGGGATAATATGGGGGACCCTGTATGGGAGAAACCAAGCAAACATTTTCGAATAACAGTAACTTTCAAAACAAACTAGGCCGTTTGGTTATAACTGTATTGATTACTTAATTTTGATCTACTGTTGCCGATCATCGTGCACAATACGAGTAAATTCCCAGTTGAAAATAAGATAAAGGCAGAAAAAATTTTTGAGTATTATTTTCCAAAAAAAATCTGAAAGAAGAAATTTTTTCCCAAAAAATTTGTCATCTAGTCAATAGAAATATTGTGGTAACGCAGTACCTAGCAGTTGTTCTTTGTAGTGCGGTGTGCGTGTGATCTAAGAATGCGCACCCCCTGGCATCTCATTGCACCACTTAGGGCCTGTTTTATAAAATCTAGTTGACCGACGCGACGGTTGGCTCAACCACGAGCAATTGTGAAGGATACGATTCTTAAAACCAATCGTATCCATAACAATTGATCGTCGGTCAACCAGACTTTATAAAACCGGCCCTAAGGGGTCTAGTTGACCGACCGACGGTTGACTCAACCTCAATCGATTGTCATGGATACGATTGGTTTCAAGAATCGTATCCATGACAATTGATGATCGTGGTTGACCGACGGTTGGCTTAACCACGATCAATTGTCGTTGATACGATTGTTTTTAAGAATCGTATCCACAACAATTGATTGTGGTTGAGTCAGCCGTTGTACAACCAGACTTTATAAAACCGGCCCGACTCTTTGGCCTTACTGCCCATTCGATTCAAACCTCTTCTGTAAAAATAAAATAGTTCAAATCTCCGAACCTACCTCGCGATTTATTTTTCCTCCCCACCTTTATAACTGCTTTTGAAGAGCAAAGGTTGTAGTTATTGTAAAATAAAACATTGCTTTTAACCAGTCTTGATAGTTGAGGCCGGGGAAGTAAAACAGATAGCATAAAATAAAACAATACATTAACTTCTGCAGCATAAGGACATCTCTTTTACTAAACATAGAAATATACAGACAGTTATGGTCGATTTTCCAATAGCTTAATAATATATTTTATTATCTGACATGTTAGATACATGAAATACCTCATTATGCTACACGAATCTACTAAAGTCTATCGGTTCTGTAGAGGCGTGCTCACATGCACGAATATGCATGTGTGTGTAGATTAAGTATTAATTAATTACCTCGTAAGCGAGTAGCGAGCTGTAGAACACTACGATAACAACGCTAATGAGATTAACTATAAGAAGCACAGTACGGTAGCTGTTTAATTGTTAGTTCACAGAAACGCGTTGCGATAGCCTTATAGGAAACAGACGCGTTCGCTTACAGTGTTATGCTTTCTATAATCAACATTCGGTTCTGTAAAGATTTAAAATATGGAACGTTTTTTATTCCATAAGTAAGTAACGGTTAATGCGAATATCCGCATCACCTTTGCTACCTGTCTTACAGGCGGCTCGCAGAACTGATAGTAGTAGCACGTCTGTCCCCATTATAGTCAATTAAGGAAAACTAGCGAGGCCGAAGTGTTGTAAATTGGATTCGTTTCTAAAGATTACATCACGATACAAGTTACAAGTCGTATATATCACTTTATCTACTTCTGTAATAATTGGTTTATCGGATACATAGCAGCAGCTTATTTACTACAGTAACCGGCCGACCTTAAAACTGCAAGGTAATAAAATCGGCTAATTTAAATTTTTATTCCAAACCTTACGTTCCGCTATAAAAAATAAAATGGGTACGCACTAAATTGTTAATGAGTACCGTAAATTATACAAACTTGTTTTTGAACCTTGAAAGTGGTCTAATAAATTTTTGCAGATAACCATATAATTATAATTTTTAATTTACATATTTGATATGATCTGGAAACTCTAATCATCACAATTAAAAATCAGCAAGCAAATTGCTGTGAAAGTAAACTCCGTTGATGAAGCAATAAAATTGATTTACAGCGACTGAAACATGACAATAAATAATAATTAGAATCGTGTAGTTAAATATAAATGTCAGCTAAGTGACTGTTTGAGGCCGCCTCGCCTGCTTTACAACTTACGATGTAGAAATGCAAATGAAAGAGAGATTAGCGTATATCAGAAAACCAATAACATATTTTGGTACTTATCTTCTCGCCTTGAGTTTATAAAAGGTCTTCTAAAGTATTTATAGGTAAACCATCTGGACATGTCGGCAGGAGACAGTAATTAATTTGACGTATCGATATTTCGGGAAAACGGCGTTGTGAAATGCCTGTCACATGAATGCGTGTCGGTTCCATTATTTACCAACCGGTTCCACCCGTTTACAATTTATTATTCCTCCGATATCGTTATGAAATGCTGTCACTGTATATTTTACCAGTAGACGCTTTATGATTGCAATAAATATCTCGATAAACGATCTTTTAAATTATAACTGTGATAGATATTTGCCCACTCAACTCCAGGGAGGAGTCGACTATAATTTATAGCACCATTTATCAAGGCTCCACACCCTCTGTTAACTGCGAGCCAATTCGAGATGTGTGCTGTGATACTGAACATTGTTCACATTGGGATGTTGTTTCAGCTTGACTTGACCCCATTCGTTTCTGTAATGTCTTCTTTCAACTTTCGCCGACCAGATATATGATTAATGTATCCTACTTGGATTTACCATAACATCGACAGTCTGCAGGGACCGGAAAGGCAACGAATTTATTGGTACTGTACTGATACAGACGAGTTACTTTACGAACACTCTTACTTAATTAGTAATCAATTAATGATACAGAGATGAAGTATACAAATGTAATCTGAATGGAACAAACATTCAGGAGATGCGAACAAGAGATCGTTGTACCTATTAGATACTACCGATCTATTATATGAAAATATTAAACACCATTACTTTTTGTGCATTAGCTAGTCTAAAAAAGCCAAAATTAATTTTTGCAACCGCTATTCATGGTACCCAATATTTGTTTATTGATTGATCTTGTCCTCTATTATATTATTTTGTATGTCTGCGCAGTTGGTCAACTAAATGTCGTCTCAGGGCTAATGAGCGAATGCAGAGAGTAGGTATAGTACTAGTTGGAAAGATCTGTTCGGTGAAGAAAAGGAAGAAAAGTTTATTCTTTTATCCAATACTGTTATACTCCTTTCCTTACAGTAAAACTGTTTAAATTGTTGATGACCAGCTATAAAATGTGCAGAATGAACTGACCAATGCAATCATCAAAAACCTACACAACAAACCATAAAATTAATCGAATTCCCAAATTCGTACGAGTAACTTAGGATAGGTAATACTACCGAAATAGGAAAGTCGTATACCTACTAGTGGAGTGAAAATTAGAAAAAATACTTAATCGGGGAGAAAAGGCGTTTCTACCCCAACTTTAGATGACAATCAAATACCAGAAATTAGAAGACAATGTGTTAGACATAAGATGGGAAAAAAACGGAAAAAGGAAGTCTGTGAAATTATATAAAGAACGCACTGGCAACCATGTAGGAAATATGAAAAAAAATGAAATTCGAGAAATGTTTCAAGAAAAATTAATAAGGTTAGATAACTGTCGTCATCAAGAACTATAATACTGGATGGGCACAGGGTAGGTACTAGAGTAGATTTTGAAGTTGGAAGGAGGACATTGTCTTCCTTCAAACCTTAGGATAAGACGGAATACAGCTCCAAATTATGAAAAAAATTAGGGAACATGAAGTCAAACATATACTAAACGAAATTATTGAAGAGTTATGGCCAATAGACGTTTTAATATAGCTCTTGAAGAACGGACGACATACATTGCTAGAATTATTAGCTGACCTATTGGAAAAATGCCTTTTCGAAAGCAACGAACCACCTGTAGAGATCATCTATCGAAAACTTATGACCGCATTGACCGCAAAGAACTAAGAAGGAGGGCACTGGTATTTAGGTACGACTAAGCGCTTTTAGAGCAGTCATATTCTGGCAGATAATAGTCGTTACAAAAACGATACCATAGAAAAATCAACAACATATAATGAGACGATAAAGACGAAAATCGAAAATCTGAAAAAAGAGAATATCTTATTTTGCGGAGTCGGAATAACTGAATGCGTCTGTACTTCTCTTAGTTTTTAGTTTTTAAATCGAATTAGTTGTGTATGTTATATAACCGAGGAACCCATATACCTTACTCGTGCAGAAAAGTTATCATTTTCAGTTAAATTCCAATGTTCAAACAGAAAAAATCTGATGGCTAATTCAGTTGATCTGTTAAGCCCTTGTTTTAATGGAAATAATTATTAGTCACCAACAGTGGCGGCTCCTCCATTAGGTCAATTGGTCAATGACCTCCCCAAGAAAATTGCACATTGATAAACTGTTAACTAATGAAATCAGAACATAAATAATAAATATTTGATTCAAAGTTTTCCAACTCTTATTCTAGTAAGATATCATTTTACCTAATCGTACCTGAATATGAAATCTCGGCTGCTTGCATGTGTCATTGTTGATACAATTCGAGTACTGCTACTGTTTGGGTCAATTCTGGATCCAGCCTCGTCGTTCACTTTAGCACACACGTACGTGTTTATGCGGTAGATAGGAATTACAATACTCTAGAGTGAATCGGACAGCCTCGAATTTCGTTTGACTTAGTACAAGATTTTTTTACAATAGCTTAAAGTTGGGCTGAGACGGCTGAGAGCCGGACTGCCTCGGGTAATAGTATTAATATTCATTTTGCGTTCATTAAAGAGTAATTCGTTTTCAGCCACACTTTTTAGTGTAATTTTTTTTTCGGATATACGATAAAAAAAATACCTTAATTAAGATAGACGAATTGATCTTAAATATAAATCCCTTTAAGGTAAGAATAAAGTTTTTTCGTTTTTAGTATTTTGTTTATGTTTTGTTTTTTAAAATGACCTCCCTTTATGATTGACCACCGGCCGCCACTGGTCACCAAAGCTGTGCAATAGGAGCCAATCAACAGAAAAAGAAAATGTTGCTCCAGAAGAGAGCTTGTATCCACTTTGTTTAGATCGGCTGTAAATAACAATAAACTAAGAAATGATGGCCATTCGTCAATTGAGGAAAAATTCTGGTTTTTCTTTTTAGTGGAAATATCTTAAAAATAATAATTTCTGTGAACAACATTTATTTCTGTGGCAATAAATGTTAAGTTACTTTAACCGTAACTTTGTCCAGTACAAATAAATTATGAAAGAAAAAGTGGAAACAGCAGGATGACATAGGAAGTTACAAGTTACAGGAGATTCTTTACTAATACACACGTCAAAGGTGTTTACTGTTTAACTCTAGCTGAAGGGATTATATTATTATTATTATATTTAATTTAAAATCTTAGATGCAGCTGCAGAAGTAGGTATAATATATATGTGATAAAATGTTGCGGGCATAGACATTTGTAACAATATCTAAAGATTGTGCAACGATGTCGTCTGCCAAAAGGTAGATACAATAAAATCCATTTCTTGGAAAATACTCCAGAGACCAATATGGTCGTTGCAGTGCTTGGCCACGGGTCAATTACAGGCACCCCTCGCTGTAGCTGCTGAAACATTTTATATTGACTGCTTGCTGAAATATCTTACAGGTTTATATTTTACAACAGAATCATTTTTTGATCTAAGATAAAATTGTATCCGTAAACTAAACTGCGTAGTAACAAAACCCATAATAATTATTTAACCGTATAATCAACTAATTATATTTACTTCTCGAGATAGATACCTACGTTAGTTTTGATATTAAATATTAGGATCGGTTATGCAGGTAGGGCAATATTGTAATTGAATCATCCTTCCCCAACTTCCTCGATGTGATGGAGCTCATCTGCGGTCGTTGACAGTCGGGCAAATCAGCAGTGACACTAATGTTGTACATGACAGCCCGCATTACTGATTAAGCCCCTGATAACAGATTTAATGGAACGCTCTATATACAACACGCGCATTCATAATTAGGTTATCACTGAGTCTGCTAACTTTCCAATTAGCATGATCACTATTAGCTAAGGTAATTAATTTTCCCAATAGGAATTTCAAAAATCATTAGTTTGATGAGTACAGGGTCAAATTACCAATAAATTAATTACGGCTTTACATGTATTGATAAATTAGATTATAAGAGATGAGTTTAGAAAAAATAACGTTTGGAAATTTTAAAAATATTTTAAGCGTGGAGGCGTTTCATGATTATAGAAGTAAACTTTAGGTACTATACAGAATTTAAAATATTAGATATTTTTATAATATTTTTTCTGGGTCTATAAACAAGATTTTTGCTGCACATGATATAACTAAAACAAAATCTAAATGTAAATTATCCAAATAAACAGTTTAGCCAAAAAGCTAATTGTTTTTTTTCATTTAAACTAAGTAGAAAAATTTTTGTTGTGATGATCTAACTGGCCTCTCTTTGTACGACTGTCCAACATGGGATGTTCATGTTCCCGTGGAGAATAGCATAATGAAAGTAGGGACGTACCGTGGTAAATACTGACCCTTTTTTCGCCCTTATGTATCCTTGTCCCCGTGGGCGACATAATTTCCGTTTTATAACCGTGCTATAGTTTCTCCGGTGTGATTAATGTGCCGGATTCCATTAGGCAATGATGTTTTTGTTTGACGATGTGAAACGCTTGGGGTGGAATGAATCACGATTGACCTCGACTATCTCTCTGTTATCCTACACCTCCACTTTAGGAGGATAATCGTAGCTATTTTAGCAATTCCGAATAATTTGGCTAATGTTATAGTTATAGATATTTCAACTTACCTAAGTGACTAGTTGTACCTACAAAGTCATTCCAAACTTAAGCAAAGTAACTGGATTGATATCACATACTACTTAAAGGGTGTAAAATCAGGTCAAACACCATCGGGATTAAAATGTTTATATGTATTCGTTTATTTGCTTCACTAATTATTTTGGAGCTAAATTGTAATGCATTATACTTTGTAGATAAAAAAATACTGCATCTATTTTATTTTTAGAATTTTAGAATTATTTTGGAATATAATAAGTTTAATAAATTATTAGGTCCTTTAGAATTTTACTTCGGTCTGAATTTTATTCCGCAGTCGTGATTGCTCTCTATACAGTCGATACTAAGTAGCATCTTTGGTCAGACCGAAGTGAATTTTTACCGAAATATGACTTGCAATAACTTTAGATTTTCAAAAATTGCTTTTTACATTTTTCAACCAAAATTTTGCTGTGGTGATTTAAAATTTCTGAAAAAGACTGAGAAATTGAGATTTTCGCTGACATAGGTGTTTTGGGCCTCTAGAAACCCAAAAAAGTGGTTTAGAAAAAATGTCTGTCTGTGGGTGGGTGGGTGTGTATGTAACGCCTCTAACATCGAAACTGGTAAACCGATTTTTATGAAATTTGAAATGAAGGGGTATATCGAAAATTCATCGACAAACTAAGCTTTTCAAAAAAATCCGAAACCGGAAGGGGAAGTTAGACATGTTTTCTTGGTAGCATATTTTTCAGAAGCAGAATTTTGAAAATCTGAGTAGGGTATATGAAAGAAGACCATAACTCAAGGGAAATCGTTTTTACCGGACCCTCTAACTTCAAAATGGCGGCTGCTATGAATTTTTAAAATTTCAACTTTATCGCCCCACAACTCAGAAACCAGTGGTCTGATCAGGTGGTTCCGGTACAGAATGTCGCGGAGGGATTGTCGCAGAACACAATGTCGCGGCGAGAATGTCGCAGATCTATAATGTCGCACGGGCACAATGTCGCACGGGCACAATGTCGCATGGTCACAATGTCGCATGGACACAATGTCGCGTGCCATAATGCTTTTACACATTTAATTGCTTATCCTTATCAGTTGTTTACAAATCCTCAGAAAAATGCATTTAAGTGCTTGAAAGAAAGAGCATATGGAAATTTATAGATGTCCTTAAACAAGAACAAAGTTTGAACGAACTAAAACTAGAACAATTCATCGCGGGACAGCAGCCCCCACACGGTAGACCAAGGTACCGTGAAGTGACAGAGAGGATAAAACGTACGGTAGAAAATTATTAAACTCTTCCGGTTCATGATTATCTATGTGGAATAGCCCATAATTTAAAACTTCAAGCTCACATGTGATTTTGAATTATATTTTAAATTGAAATTAAAATTATATATAACAAATTTAAATTTATTGATAATTTTAAGCATTGACCATTATATTATTATAAGAATTTGATAATAAAGTTACATTTTTTCAATATATTAGCAATAATTACCGATGTCCATTATATTAACTTGTAAAAGCACATTTAAAATTTAAAAATAAAGGTAAATTATTGTACAAATGAATTTCACCCTTGTCTGCATGAATAAAAAGATTTGCGACATTGTGGCCATGCGACATTGTGGCCGTGCGACAGTATGGGTCTGCGACATTATGGGTCCGCGACATTCTCGCCGCGACATTGTGTCCCGCGACATTCTGAACCGATAGGGATCAGGTACCTCAACAACTTGTTTAAAAGATCTTTGGCGGTACTACTCGTATACCACGAAAAAAAACTTATTTAGTAAATTCAAAAACGGTCGCAACGGCGCGGCGCTCTTCCAAAAATGTTGAAATTTTTGAAAGGTTATTACAAAAAAACTGGCTACACGATTTTGTTTAAATTTTCTATACCTTATGCAGCGTAGTATTATATATTTTTGTTTTTTGATTAATGCCATAATTTCACTGTGGTGCCCTCTACGAGGTTTTGAAAATCGGAAATTGATGCTCCTAGCGCTTTTATTAGTCAAAATATGAAAGAAGTTTAAATATAAAAATTATTTAGTATATAATTCTGCATTTTCTTAAATATATATCACGTATACAGGGCGTTTGATTTCCATAGTACCATAAGCAACTTTGTTATTTTAAATAAAACACCCTATATATTATTATCTAATTGAATGCAAAATTTAATTGTCTATCATATAGTATAAAGTATTCATATGGCTAAAATGTACATCAGTTGATGAGAAATTCGTGAATTTTGAATATTTAAGCTGGACTCTGACAGAAACGGATCGTCAGTCGGTAGCCATCGTCCGGCTTCGCCCGCTGTAATTTCAAGCCGGTTGCTACAGATAGATGCGTGTCTTTCTTCTGTACATTTCCCGTATAATCTCATTTTTTCAAAAACGAAATGTTTATTTTTGTGTGAGAAAGTCCAGGGGAGGTTTGCACCTCCACTTTCTTCAACAACATTGAAACCACTTATTTATGATGTCGAGGCTACGAGTTTTATATAATACCTGTATATGTATTTGAAAGAAATAAAGTGCGTTGATAGGAAGAAAACAGCTTTCTTTAAATCAAAACAAAAAGGTACAAATTAATTTCAGTATAAATAAATGTAAGTTGTTATTTTACTGCAGATATGGGGTAACATAATATAGTCACTCTATAGATCGCCTCAAGTTGAGAAGTCTGTACAGGCTCTTATGCAGGAGGTAGGCAAGGACTGGGAGGTAGGTACAGCAACGCCACAGTTTTATGCAGACTTGTATTGAAATAAATTGTCCCCCGTTACTCACAAACTAATCCGGGTTTTGTGTTGAGGGGCGGCTAAACTATAGTAATAGATAACATCAAGTTTAACATGAGGATTTGTTGAGAACTTCTGGTATTCGTTTCTTAAGCGTTGAAGTTAGCTTTACCTCGCAGCATTGCCTATCTCTGCCACACAGACTTCTCAACCTGAGATGATTTATAGTGCATTTCCATTAGCTAAAACAATGCAGAAGTGAAAGGTATTGAGGTAACCACGGGTCATAGGAAAAACTACTTTTTTTTTAAATTAGAAAATAAGAACGTGAAAATCAATATTAACTACATTTAGCCAAAAGTTAAGCTTCTTTAAAGTCCTAAAGAAAATTTTCAAGCCCCATGGTAGTACCAATAAAAAATTCAAAAAAAAAGAAGTTACTACTGTTCCGCCGAGGGAACCAACTGTATTACTACAAAACTGTCTTACAGCTTAATAATGTGTTTTATATTTCTTGTGTACTATCAAACATAAAAGACTATAATAGTATTACAACTCGTTTTTGCAAATTACTGCTCCTCATTTTAACTCACCTTACCGCGCGCAGTATAAGTACGTGTTAGAACTCATTAGAAGTGAAAAATATCGGCACTGTATGGTTTATTAAAGAGCATTCTATACAAAATAAAGAAACAACTTTACAGGACTATGCTTGCGAAATCATTGCGTTACGGAGTTAGGGGCTCCGATTCTAACATAATTTTAATGATAACTTTTCTAAATATTGTAGATTCTTATTACTAGTTATGATTTGCTCTACCTACATTTGGTGCAGTTACAATAGTGTAGATCTTGTGTGCATGATATTGTAGTATAGTACACAGCTGTTCTATTGGTATTTCCCGGTGCGGTGAGTTTAGGCGGATCGAAATTTTTTTTTATCCGTTCGATATCTTAGCAGAAAAGGTCGAATTATATTGACTTAATATACCTATGGGATGACATCCTAATAGTAAATTCTGGACATTGGAATAATCAAATAATATAATTTCGATTATAAGTATGTATTACTAGGTACCTACTATTAACTATTATATTCTATCCATTAAAAACAAACTGCATTATAGAAACATTAATTATTTTTAGAAAAGATACTTACATTATTCGATAAAAATTCAGAAACTAGAAATTAAATACTTAATTCAAGTATACTTAGAACTTGTTTTAGAAAGTTAAACATTATTTCGTTAATTCAGTTTAACACAGAGCTGAGATCGAATTGTAATTCAATTTTTTTTCAATGCTGTAAATAAGTGGAAATCCTATTTATGGATTTAAGAGACTATTAAAATTGATATTTGAAAAATATCTTGTTAGTACCTAGAAAAGATTTCTTATTTTCGTTCCTCACGCCCCTCACGGTTCAAACGAACCGCGGGTTTCTAGTAGGTACTACTTAGTGGATCAAGAAGAATAAGTATCTGATTTAAAACTCCAGTTTGTTCAGTTATTGATAAACTACCGTTCATTACAAAATTAGTTATAAGTTATAAAGTAAGTACTAATTATAAAGAAGGTACTGTACCTATCTATAGAAACTATAAATTTTAAAAAACTCCGACCTATTTAGAAAACAATTTTTAACATAATCAATAGGTATTACTAGAACATACATAACATTAAAATATTGAATTTTTTCGACACACACATTCTGATCTCGAAGTTTAAGGGATAACGTTAGGTAGTAGGTACATACTTGGAACTAGCGTATACTTTGCTTGATGACCTGCACTTAAGTTAATCTACCATAAAATGAATAATGTTCTGTGGTGAGTGTTAGACCGTCATTAGTACTAGCCCTAATAACCGTTTCCGAACGTTATTGAAACTCATTGTTTTAGGGATTTATGTTACAGGTATCTGAAAAATAAAACAAGAAATGGCAACCAGAAAAGTTATTACTTATGAGCTTTTCCATTTCGCCTTGTTTAATAAATAATCCCAGTGTCACGGAGCGCGTTAATGATATTTTATTAGGCAGTTTTATTAACTGAATGCGTGAAACAACACGGCGGGGATTCACATTTCACTGGGAATTGATGAATTAGCGGGGGTAAAGTTGCTGTCATATGATCGATCACAAAACGGCTGACTGCGATCTGTGCAATTTAGTGCATGCACAACTTGCTACATGGTTTATAGCGCAAACTCTCTGCGCGACAGTGATAAATTAGCAATAACGGGTATAAGCACTTCCTTGCAGCATAAGCCTCATAATGTAATCAGGAAAATATACTACGGGGCCATTACATAGGCCGCCAGAAGAAACAGAAAAGAGGAAACTTAAGTAATTATATACTGAGTAAAAGTTCGATCAGTGTCAAAGGAAGGAAATAACGATGATGAATAGTCAGCATCAATCATATTCCACTTGGTTGATAGCAGGCAACTCTAAGTTCAATTTCCACCAAGCACCGGTGGATGACTTAACAAGCTCTGTTGTCTGACGGCCACCGGAAGCGATGTGATTTAGAGACTGGGGTTTGACCCGCTTGACCCATCGACCCTCTTGCTCGACCACAATGACAAAAGACCTGTTGGAAAGCGAAATCAATAAACGAATGCAGTCCGATTGCATCAAAGCACAGTAGGTAACGTACTTTCACATAATTGTCGACAGGTTAATTAAACAAGAACGTAAGCGCTATTAACTTGTCATTACTCGAAAGCGATGAATTAACAGAGCATTTGAATTTGCTGGGAATGTTGTAGAATGCCAACGAGAAGCTGCCGAGATATATCTGACAGTTATTTATGATGCCCATATGCAAACTGTTTGAACGCAGTCTAGCGAGCAGCAGGATCGTAATTAATGCGATAGCGGCAACTTTTATGAATAGCAGCGCTGATTCTGTCGATTTATTACCAAAGGCACTTTTTAACCATCACCATTCGGTGTGCGCTTTGAAGATTGCCGCTCTCAGCGCCTGCATAGTCTCCAGTCATTCTTTACCACTTTTAAAATTCTGTCTCTGTCGTGAAGTAATAAAGATGGGTCTGAATGTAAAGATAGGCGGAGACTTGGGTCAGTGGGCAGGACAGGCATAGTGACGTCGTGAACCAAGATGGCGGTACCATGCACGGGCTCCACTGCACCAACGTGTTGCAGTCACTACTGAAGACATACACCTGCATCTGCTGACTGGATCGGCTTGTATATTTGCCAGCAAGCAAACAGTTACCACGGCCATTTACACGTCAGAGTGCTAAAACTAAAAGGAACGGATCATAAATAAGGTTACAAGACCTCATTTCGCGTCCCAGGTTGATGGTTCTGTCGCTCGTAAACCGATCGTAAATCTCTGGGTTATGAACTTCAGCGAGCGAGCAGCGATCTGCCTGGGAAGAACCCAGGACCGGCTCAGATTTATACTGCGGTTTCCAAGATACGCTCTACTGAATTTTGCAAAGATGTAAATCATACACGAGTTGCTACTGTAAATCTAGTTGACTTTATAATCCATTAAAAAGAATATTCATAAACCTAGCTGTAATTCCGTTCTTGTACTTGTCTTGTATGTAGATAAAAAGATTAGTTTAAATCGTCTTAATTTCATTTCATTTAAATGCTTTTCTTATAAATTACAAACAGTAAAATAGTAACCTGGTGGAACATTTCCGTGCCATTTTCACATGAATATTGATTGTATTGATGTTGTTTTATCGAATATTCTCTAAAAGTAATTATTAATTACAATTATCGAAACTTATACAGCCATAATCGCAAAATAAAATTCAAGTAGTCAAATACGGATCTAAGTATAGATAGGTAGTACTACTGCTTGGAATTTTTAAGTCATTTTACGATCTGTTGCAAGTTCGACCCCAAAAAAGAATGTCCCGTTTTCTTACAGCAATGGATCAAATGAAATGTGATAGGTTCATTCTTCCTGCACAACATAGGTAATTTTTAAATGCATAGATCGTTAACTGAAATCGTAGTTAAAGTGACAGAAAATTTGATAAATCGTGTGTGTGTAAATATTTTTCTATAAGTAGTACTAATGTTATAACGACTGAAATCAATTCCAATTTTTTTGTCAGTATAAAATAACAGCTTTGTAATTTCTAATGCCTTTTGTTGTAGGCACATAAATGACCAATTATTTATGTAATAACACCTTTTTTTTTTATTTTAGAATACCTTATATCTCTTCCACTTTACCTTAATACTGTTCTGTAAACTTCTGATGGAAAAATAAAGTTGTAAGAGCTATTTAATGGCCTAAGTATTACAGTCCTTTCTTAATATTTTAGTTCCTTTGTAAAATCGGTATCGTGCTAAAAGTAACCTCTTATATATATATGTAGTAGGTATCTATAGACAAATAAAATAGAAAAGCTTCATCATTGCCTACTTTTGATGAAAGGAAGCTTTTTAAACAATATTTTATTAATTTTATTGTACTTTGGTATTTGTTTTCCGCAAATCTAAGCATTTAAAAAAATATTTGAGTAGGTAGGTACAGTGCTTAAAATGTTTGAACGGAAATATGTTTAGGTAGGTATAGGTACTACATACAAGATGTATACCTAAAATGCTTGTCCTACTTTGAGACCGAGTTGTTCACATTAAAACAAAAAAAGGCATAGGAACATTTGTCCAAAAATGTTTTTATAAATAATAAATATTAAATAAAATATCGATTTTAACGGGAAATAATAAGATTTATTCGCTTTATACATACCTACTCGAATACTCTATTTATAGGAAACCTACACAAACTGATATTACCATACCACATAACTCTTGTCATCATAGTACACATAAATTAGCAGCATATCAATCTTTAGTACACAGAGCTCTAACAATTCCTTTAGATAAAAATAGATTTAATAGAGAAATTTCAATTATTAAACAAATTGCATATAGCAATGGATATAACACAACACTTATTGACACTTTAATTAAAAAGAAAAATTATAAATTAGCTATTCAAAAAGTTTATTCCATTAATAACTCTAATAAAACACTAAAATACGTTTCAATTCCATATTTTGGTAAAATTTCAGAAAAGATTGCTAAAATTATAAATAACACAAATAAATATAAGATCATTTTTAAAACAAATAAAAATATTCTATACGTACTCTCTTTTCAATGCTAAAGACAAAATTAATGATTTGCTAAAATCAGGTATTTATAAATTAAATTGTTCACATTGTGATTCAGTATTAGGTCAAACAATTAGAAATTTCAGTATTAGGCAAAAAGAACATAAGTACCTATCCGTTTTTTACACTTTTCTGATAACAAAAATAAATTAAATATTTTGAAAGCTTTTGAAATTTATAAACACACAACAACATACCTTTAATGAATGAGCAAATTGAACTCTTAGATTCTCCTTTACTGAAGATTTTGGAATAAATATCTTTTTAAAAACACTGATAAGCGACTGACCTCCGACGGGTTGACTGGGGCCAGTTGCTTCACGCAGTGTAAAAATAATAGAATCAAGCAGTTACTTTATAAATCATTTTGCATTTGTTATATCTTACTTATATGCTTTTGACAATAGCACATTGATGCCGAAATACGTATAAAGCGAATAAATCTTATTATTTCCCGTTAAAATCGATATTTTATTTAATATTTATTATTAATATAATCATGGATTTTAACAAAGTAACCCAGGTAACACCTAATGGTCTAATAGGCGTCGTAATTCCATCTAAGTGGTCTAAATACCATCTTGGAATAAATTATTATTATATATAGACGTATATTAATATACAGTTTTTGTACGATATGCAATATAGATGTCTATTAGATATCTACCAATTTTGATTTTCTACATTTTCTTAAATGGTTTACTTTACTTATATGTATATAAAGAACATATTTTAATAATTATTTTTAGACGTCTTAATTGTATCGAACTAATACCGAATATATATTTTCTTTAAAATGTTGTCGATTGCTATACATTTGTGACACGTATAAACAAGGGGTATTTTAATAATCATTTTTAGACGTCTTAATGATATCGCACTAATACCGAATATATATTTTCTTTAAAATGTTGTCGATTGCTATACATTTATGACACGTATAAACAAGGGGTATTTTAATAATCATTTTTAGACGTCTTAATGATATCGCACTAATACCGAATATATATTTTCTTTAAAATGTTGTCGATTGCTATACATTTATGACACGTATAAACAAGGGGTATTTTAATAATCATTTTTAGACGTCTTAATGATATCGTACTAATACCGAATATATATTTTCTTTAAAATGTTGTCGATTGCTATACATTTATGACACGTATAAACAAGGGGTATTTTAATAATCATTTTTAGACGTCTTAATGATATCGTACTAATACCGAATATATATTTTCTTTAAAATGTTGTCGATTGCTATACATTTATGACACGTATAAACAAGGGGTATTTTAATAATCATTTTTAGACGTCTTAATGATATCGCACTAATACCGAATATATATTTTCTTTAAAATGTTGTCGATTGCTATACATTTATGACACGTATAAACAAGGGGTATTTTAATAATCATTTTTAGACGTCGTAATGGTATCGTACTAATACCGAATATATATTTTCTTTAAAATGTTGTCGATTGCTATACATTTGTTACACGGATAAGCAAGGAGTATTTTAATAATCATATTTAGAATGATTTGCAAATAAATAACAATCGTAGTTTTGATAGCAAATTAATGCAAAACCTACAAATATAATGGAATTTTCCTGACTTAACTTAATTTTTTGCAGAAGTTTGTCTGCTGAAGAATTTCGCCAGCAGAATTGCTAATTTTAACATAGTGTGCTTTTTTTATACTCGAATAGTTATTACAAATGCGCAAAGTTTGAAAAAGATTGTATATTTTGTTATTTATTAAAAACCAAAACAAAATAAGAATACAATAAATTGAAGTACTTTAGTGATGAGCAGGGATAGGATTTGTATGCATTTGCATGTTTTTTTGCATGTAGTAAACATATGCAGAGTTAAAAATAAACATGGTTCGTGGTCATGTGAACCATATATGTGAATGTGAAAGTGCATATAAATGCATATTTCAGAGATTTTTATAAATTTCATATTTAATAGAAAGTTCCCAAATATTTCTTGGAAAATTCACTTAAAGTTTTTTGGAAGAAATATCAAAAATGTCGTTGCCCAACGAATCCACTCTCAGGAAAAATTATCTACCCTTTTTTTTATTGTAACATTAATTTTGATAATAAATTGAACCCTAAATTTCATGTTTTTTTTTTAATACATATTTCGAAAGGGCTTTGAAATGCATATACTGTTAATTTTTAATCCATATTTATATGCATATTTCAGCATTTTATAGTGCATTAATGAATGCATATTTTGACATTTTAAAATGCATACAAATTCTATCCCTAGTGATGAGCATTGAGCACCATGAAAAATTATTTAAATTTCTCTTCGTTCCTTTTAATTTTGGAAAATCTATAAGCAACTTCAGCCTTTATAGCCAAATATAAAGTTTAAAGACGTATAGTGTACAGTGTTTATGTAAATAACTACCAGGGTTGAGGGTAACCAGATTACTTCTTAGCAATGTCGCCAACATGTACGCTAAAAGTAGTCCAAGTAGCCGACGATTAAACACATGCTTACATTAATATTATACGAACTTACAACAACAAGGATAAAAAATTGATTTATTAAATTATTATTGCACGAAAAATTAGGAATTTTCATTAACCAAATAGATAAGATAACAGATCAAAAGATTTAACCATTTACCGAAATGCAAAATTTTCCCATGCTAATTTCTCTCTTAAATCCCTATATTAAAGAATAATGGAAGTACGTGACATAACACAAACATTTTTTCCAACAGTAGGTAATAAAATTTTAAGAAGATTATACTACAACAACCCCCAACAACCGTGGGATCCCTGTACTTCTGCAGTGAAACAGGATAAACTTATCTTAAATTTGCATGATGGAGCGAGTAAAAGCATATAGTTATATGACTAACAAGACAAACGGGCGCAGGCCTTTGCGACGAAATGCGTTTATTGCTTTTGCCTGGGCTTTGTCGGAACATTATTGAAAGGTATGACCGCTTTAATTTTTGCGTTCCAAAACTTGGCCCAAAACGGTATTTTTACAAGGGCTTGTCCTTGTTTTCTACGCTATCCACCCTTGTGTTGTGACAGCCTCATCCCCCGATACCCATGACCAGCAATACTTAAGTAGTTCTACAGCCAACGAAACGGTATCTTTGGTGTCCCACAGTCTTCCACTAAGTGTCTTTTGTCTTTGTGTTACATATTTCAAAAAATTGTTTTGTGTATCTTCGATACGATACGATTTCAGCTTCAATTCACAAGTAAGTAATAACTTGATTTAATAAATATATACAATAGTAATTATTATTATTATAAGTTAACCATTATTTTTCGAGTAGAGGTGTGGACCTGTTTTTAATTTGTGTAGGTGTCATTATAATGAAATGTATAATAGCATCTACCGAAATGAATAGTTGAGAAGCTTTCTTTTAAAAAATGTTGGATAAATTCAATTTTAATTTATTAATTGACGATTTTCGGCAATAAAAATAAAACTGTAATAAGGGTGTAACTCAGTTTGTCTGCACACACGCTATATTCTCAACTTTACTAATCATATATTATTTCTTTCAGGTAAATATTTTATCATTTTACAATATCCAACTGCCTATAGTCCATAACATTTAACTGCCTACCTAATACCACCTTTTCAAGTACCCATTAATTTAATTATTTCTCGTTGTCGTTGTACTACATTATGAGTTCAAAAATCATTACGAAACGCCACTTAAGACGTAAAATTTTGAAAAATACTCAAAATACATTAAAATCATTATATGAAGCAGAACAAGACAGTCAAATTCTAAGTTACAATAACTATCCAGTATTAGACATTAAAAATAGTAATATTATTGATATAAATTCCACTGCCTTGGGCGATAATAATTCTTCTAATTTAGTTAATTCTAATGAAGACGACAGTATTAGGAAATTTGGAAATAACCAAAATTACCAATTACCACTTATTGCAGAAAATTTTTGTAACAGCAATTACCTACCGATCTCGGAAGAAAGCCAATTATCAACTCACGAAAATGTAAAAGTAAATGAAGACTTATTATTTTTAAATAACTTTAAAAAATGGGCTTGTGATAACCAAGTTACCCATAAATGTTTGAATCAAATAGTTTCCTTAATTAAGCCAAAATATCCTTTTCTGAAAAATGATGCTCGGTCAATTTTGGGCACACCTAGACGAGTCAAAACTTTTCAGTTAGATAATGGGGAAATGATTTATTTTGGAATTGAAAGCGAATTAAAAAAAAAGATTGAAACCGACAGTATTTGTGAAACAGTGTTGTCATTGCAATTTAATGTGGATGGTATTCCGATTTTTAACAACAGTTCTATAGAATTCTGGCCCATTTTATGTAAAATAAATAATAACAAAAAACCAATCATTGTCGCAATTTTTTGTGGAGTTGGGAAACCAGCGCCATTAGATTTATATTTACAAAATTTTATATTGGAATTAAAACCATTAACGGAAAATGGGTTTGAATTAAATAATGTCGTATACTCTATTCATGTTAGTTGTTTTACTTGTGATGCCCCAGCAAGGGCCTATTTGAAAAATATCAGAGGTCACACAAGTAAGGCCGGTTGTGAACGGTGCTCCATTGTGTCCATTTATGAAAATAAAAAACATTTTTATCCCGTGGGTATTAATTCACGTAAGAGGAAAAATTCTGATTTTTTAGTTTGTGAACAATTAAAAGATCAGCATATTAAAGGGGTGTCACCTCTCTTGGCCTTAAAATTGGGGTTAGTTTCCCAATTTGTGTTAGATCCCATGCATCTAGTCTACCTCGGTATAGTAAAAAGATGGCTTGTAAAGTATTTGGTAGAAGGTAAAAGAAAAATTAAGTTGTCAAAAACCGCCCATTTAAATATTAATAGCAAAATAAAAAAATTAAGGTTTCCAGATGATTTTGGTAGAAAATTAAGAACATTAAAAGATGTAAAAAGATGGAAGGCAGTTGAATACCGTACTTTTCTTTTGTATTGTGGTCCCATTTTATTAAAAAACAATGTAACAAAAAAGATATATAAACATTTTTTAAATCTTCATGTAGCTATTGTAATTTTGTCCAATGAATATTTTATTGAGAAATATATGCCTATAGCAAAAATAGCCATTGAAGAATTTGTCACTAAAAGTCCTGATGTATATGATAAATATTTTGTTGTCTACAACGTGCACTCATTGCTTCATTTATGTAGCGATGTAAGAAAATATGGGTCATTAGAAAAGTTTAGTTGTTTCGATTACGAAAATCTTTTGGGGAAGATAAAACAGTGTGTGAGAGGTAAAAATCTGCCGCTACAACAAATTTATAACCGAATTTGTGAAAAAAACAATATTAATTACGATGATAAATTTGTCAATGGAAATAAAATAATAGCAAAAGATAAATTTTCTGAGAAAGAAAATTATTTTCAATGTAAAACATTGGTAACGGGAAGATTTAATATTTCAATAAAGTATCCAAATAACATAGTGGCGGTACGAAAAAAAATTTTTACTATAAGGTCGATTTATTATTTAAATGGTTGTTATTGTTGCTCTGGTGTCCCATTCAGGTATATGGAAAATGTGTATAATTATCCTTTGGAATCTTCTAAACTAAATATATATTTTGTTAGGGGTGAAAGTAACGCCGAGACATTTTCGATTGTTGACATCAGGTTTAAGTGCATGGGTATTGCGTATAAAGATGGGGTTGCAGTTTTTCCTCTTATTCATACTGTCCAATAATAATTATAGTTATAATAGTAGTAACAATTTCGCAAGTATGGCAATGAAATGTTTTAGTTGAAGGCATTTCATTGGCATGACCTGCAAGATTATATTTAATTGTAGGTAGTACAAAAAAATTATTTGCATTTTAAAGTTTCTTAATATTGTAAAAAACTCATATTCTCCTTCCTTTCTCTCACAAATTAGTTACCTTCCAAAAGATAAATTCGGAATGTATGCTGCAGTGGAGTTTGACAACAAAGAGTGCGCTATCGTACCCCTTATTTGGGTTTCGAATAACGATTCTTGTTATTGGCCCAATAATGCAACTAAAACGGCATTTAAAAAAATGCTAGAAAATTGTTCTCCACCATCACTAAAATGGACTTTATATAAAGTAAAAAAAATACATTTCACTACTGCTGGTATGACCCAAGAAAATACTTTCAGAATTCGTAACAGAAATATTAATGTTTTTAGAAAACCTTCAAAGTGCTGAAGCAAGGTTGAATGAAATAGTGGAATTATCAACTAATTCAGAAATGTCCGGCACAGAAACACTGTGTATCAGAGCTTCTGGAGATCCGGAAATAACTACCGGAGAACATGAGCAAAAAGGCAATTCCCCTCACGTTTCTCCTCGCCGTTGTGAGCAACAAACAAATAAAATAAAAACGTAAAAGATCATAAGATATAATTAAAGTTTCTAATTTATTTATTTATTTCAGTTATTTAAAATGCATAAATTACAATATCTAACATTTTAGATTACAAATTGACAATATGAGTTCCGCATCAGAAGGGTATGTAGAACTGTCCGAAGACGACATGCCGGTTAGCAAAAAAGCGAAGAAAAGAAGCCGAATCAGCGTTTCTACAAAAAAAAAGTAAACCTATTCCATCAACATTACGTAATTTTTAAATTAGTAGTATATACACCTTGGCATTACGGTTAATTAATAATGATTTTTTTTTAGTAATGCCACTGCCAATATCCAAGACATATTTTCATCAGAGGACAGCGACGAAGATTTTGTAAGAACAAAAAATGGAAACAGTGAAGTTGTCAGAAATATGGATAGGTAAAAAAAAACTTTAATAATTAGTATCAAATTCTGTGTCATTCATATTATCATCATAATTTATGAATGTAATATTTTTTTGTAGTGATGCTAATATTAGTCAGCAAAGAATAAGAAAACCGTTATCAGAGGCCGGCGATCATATTGTAACTAACCGAAATAAACAATTTTCAAAAGATAGGAATAGGTAAAATTAAAATATTAATACCTATAATATTATCCGCGTAAATACTTAATACTGAATATTTTTAATTTTTTTTAGCACCAATATTACTGGAGGGCATCAGTCTCCGAGTACTTTTAACAATCGGAATACACTGATGACTCATTCCTTAAATTTAACCCCAAGACACTCTCCAAATATATTTGTAAGCGACCAAGTTTTTAAAGAGAAGGTCGTGTCTTCTTTAGAAAGAATAATGGCTGTACAAGACCAACTAATTATAAAAATTGACACCATCTGCAAATCCCTCAATGAGAGAGGAATTAACAAATTAAACAGACCAGCGGAATTTCCAAGTCTCCCGCTACAAAAAAAAAGTGGTTTTAAAGAGATGGAAGTATTATTAAAAAATGATGAATCAGTATATAACTACTTGGTAAGAAAGAATTTAGTTCAGCCGGAATGTTTCAACTATTAATTTATTATTCAAATTTCAGAAAAATCGATTAGCAGCTATTGGGGGGCCAAATGTACGAGCAGCTGCAATGAATATGTTGAAATTCGTTTTCACCAATAAACTAGCAATGAAATTTAACTGGGCGGGAAATAATGGCAAAAAACCATTCAAAAAGACCACTTTAATGGAAGTAATAAACGGTAAGTCGGAATAGTTTATTGATTTTATTTAAATAATTTTACTGTTTTTCTAGGAGCTTTGTATTTGCATTTCTCTAGAGCAGAACAAATGCCTTCTGATTTATCGGATATGATAGTAACAAAAGCAATTCAAGATTGGTTACGGTTGGCGTCACAACGCCAAAGCTACTCTGAAAATAAGGAGCGACGATAATTTTTTGATATTTTTTTTGAATTGTAAAACATATTTTAATTCCACTTTTTTATTGTTTATTTTTTGTATAATTATATATTATTATAGCAAATTAAATTTAAATTTGATCTATCAAGTTTTTTATTTCCGATTAGGTAAAATTAGTAGTCGTATAAATAGACGTTGTTGCTAGATTAAATATATACGGCAAAAACTAGGTCTAATAAAGGTTTACATCACGTATAAATAAACGTTGGTGCTATATTAAATATATACGTCAAAAAAATTGTCTAAGAAAGGTTTATAATAGACGTACATATAGACCTTTTTACTAGGTTAAATATATACGGCAACAAATTTGTCTAGGAAAGGTTTATAATAGACGTATAAATAAATGTTGCTGGTAGATACATTCAGAAAAAAAATCTGTCAAAGATACGTTTACAGTAGCCGTATAGTAGACGTTGCTTCTAGATTAAATATATACGGTAAAAACTTTGTCTAATAAAGGTTTACAATATAGGTATAAATAAACGTTGGTGCTAGATTAAACATATACGTCAAAAAAATTTGTCTAAGAAAGGTTTATATTAGACGTATAAATAAATGTTTCTGCTAGATTAAATATATATAGCAACCCAATATGTCTACAAGAAGTTCACAAACGATGTCTAATTTTCATCTAAGTTATTCCCAAAATAAACATCTATCGCGCGGACATTTCTCGGTCTATCTCTAGTCTACTATTACCATCTATAGATGTTACATCTAGACGACTAATATATGTGTTTTATATGTTTGAGTGTTGCTTGGGAACGCTTGAGAATGTCAACAAAAATGTTTTGTTACGGAGTTATAACTTTCTCTAGGGAGCGCCCGATAAATATTATTCAAGATGCAAAATAATCGAGGTAGTACTACCTACTATTTTTAAAAGTCGGTAAACCCAACCGTTTTTTTTACAGATTATTTAATTTAAATGAAAAATCGAGATACCTACCATGCAAAATCGAAACTTGGAAGTATGTAGTACCTTACTACATGCATTAAATTCGTAGCATAGATTCAGGATAAAGATTTTCTGATCTATAATTAAAAACTGTTAAACTTAAATATGATTATTTATTAGCCCCTGATAGAATGACTGTCATAAAGAAATGATACTTTAGAATTTTCATTATTTAACTAAATCCCGAAATTTCTATAAAATGCTTTTTGAATATTTGTTTTAAACCTATTGTAAGATTTGTTTGGACATTTTTACTGTATCCTTCCATATGACGCCGTGTACGGGTGTACCGGTGAGGCTGATGTTCATTTTATTGGTTCGTTTGGACAGGTTTGATGTTTCGTTTGTTAATCACAATGAATTAAGCGGTGGATGGTATACGCCGATGGCGTAATTACTATCTATACTCTTACACAGAACCACATTGTTACTATCTAATACTGTTACACAGAACCACATTGCTCTGTACAGCAGTATGATTAAGAATTATAAAACGCTCAGTTTTGTTTCCAAAATATACTACTACGCAGCGCTTAGCCGTTCTGTATGGTAGTATACTCATCAAGTCCACTGGGTAAAAATAATTCTTAAACTGCAACTAACCTGAAGCAAAGACTTTGCAAAGACTAGTGTGGGGCGCCCCTCGAACTTTAGGTTAGTTGCCGTTTGAGAATTAATTTTTACAAAAACATACAGAACGACTAAGCGCTGCGTAGTAGTATAGTTTAGAAACAAAACTGAGCGTTTTATAATTCTTAATCATACTGCTGTACAGAGCAATGTGGTTCTGTGTAACAGTATAGATAGTAGGTAATTACGCGGCCCGATGTGCTACCCTTAATTTTTTTGCTGTTATATTTCTTCTATATTGTGAATGAAGAATTGTCCCAAGCCTGTCTTTACTTGATATATATAACGGACTATTTGTAGGGTGTTTTGCCTGAATTTGTTTTCTTTAAATGTAACCACCGCACCGCACCGCATGCCTTCGCTACCTCCACCACCGTTACCAACTACCAAATATATACCTACTTCAAGTAATTACGTGAATTTATTAAAACCCTTCTACAATTTTGTAATTTTGTCAAATAAACTAAATTCGCACAATGTGCAAGACTTTTTGATGCAATGCTTGACAAAACTTGGAAATTTATCATAACGTGGAAGATTGTAGGTACCTATTTGTAATCATAGCTGAAATTGTGTGGAGATTTTATTCTAAAAGTATTATGATATTTTCATAATGTTCATGAATTAATTATGAGAAATGCAGAGAAAAAGAAAGTATTTGGCATTACAAGTAAACCAACTATTTAATATTAGTTGCAGTTTTCTTGCATCTGGGTTATTATTAAGAAATCTATAGAGGGTGTAGATTTGAAACACACAGCAGCATAGAGATTTCAATAGAAAATTCATTATTTTTTTCCTAATTATTTTAGAAAAATTGTAATACTTACTATGGGTTTTTTTTGTAGAGAAGAAAATTCTGTATCGATAAATGTTATCATAAATGTTATTTTGCCAAAACTCTGTCGTGTCCTGGAATCTGGAATTGCGGTGTAACAGCTGCTCTTGGGACGATGTGTGATCTATCAGCTATAGCTGTGGCGAACAGCAGCAGAACACCATATTTGACGGTTCAGAATCTGTCTGCTGCGCATAGTGTTAGATCTTGCAATTATTCGTTACGTTTGCGTTGAGCAGCTCGTATGGCCTGTTTTGCCTGTTTTGCCTTTTGTCATAGTATGATTTGTTATGCGATTTTAAACTGGGACTACGCTTCCGCAAAAAATCGATCATTTACTTTGCAACGAAGAGCCATACATGTATTAGATGGTCTAAATTATAGAGATGACTGTCAGAAATCACTTACAAAACTGCAAATCTTATCGCCCCCTCGCAGTATATATATACCTGCTTAATGTACTTGAAATGATACATAAATAGATACACCCTAAATCAAAACATCCATAATCACAAATACACGCTTGGGCTCTAATATTCGGATCGATTTTGTACGACTCTCTTGTAGTTGGATATTGGAACTAGTTATTATGGTACCACCTTTTTTAACGTGCTACCGGAGGCAATAAGAAAGAGACCTACCTCTACAAGCCTTCGGCAAAGCGTTAAAACATCTCCTTTTAAGTAAGGCTTATTAGTTACTCTTATTATAATGCGAACGAATTTCTCAAAGAAAAATTGTAAATAATTGTAATGTTTTTATTTATAAATTTTTGACCTGTGTAAAACTGTTTCGTTATGAACACCAATAAATTATCTATCTATCTATCTATCTATCTATCTATCTATCTATCTATCTATCTATCTATCTATCTATATATCTATCTATCTATCTATCTATCTATCTATCTATCTATCTATCTATCTATGGAATAGAACTCGTTTACCTATAGCAAAGACCTATAGTCAAACCTAATCAAACCAACGTACGGTACACAGTGGTTAAAAAAGAAAATCTAGTTGGTTGTGAATTTCTCATTTAAATGAAATGATTATAGTGCCACATGAAAAATGCACATCCAAACCAATTTCAAAGCGGACTAGATGTAGCCTACCACTTTGTATATTGTTCGTAAATGTATTTTTCTACTAGCGTGCGGAAAAACGCATTTTCCGCACATGTTTTAGTGCGGAAAATCCACTTTTCCGCACGGTGCGGAAAATCCACTTTTCCGCACTAAAACACTAAAACAGTGCGGAAAATGCGTTTTTCCGCACGCTAGTAGAAAAACTATTGTTCCTAACACGTGCAGAAACCTATTTTTCTGCACTTGTTAGGAAAATAGCTATTTTCTACTAGCGTGCGGAAAAACGCATTTTCCGCACGTGTTTTAGTGCGGAAAATCCACTTTTCCGCACGGTGCGGAAAATCCACTTTTCCGCACTAAAACACTAAAACAGTGCGGAAAATGTTTTTTTCCGCACGCTAGTAGAAAAACTATTGTTCCTAACACGTGCAGAAACCTATTTTTCCGCACTTAAATGCTTGACACCACTCCGCTACGCGTCGTGCTGTCAACGGCATTTGCGTGCGGAAAAATCGATTTTCTGCACTTGTTAGGAAAATAGCTATTGCAGTTAGAACCAAGTAAACAGTTCTCTGAACTTTTTACGTAGTGGGACTGTAACAAATTTACAAATACTAAAAATTTGTTTTCGTTTCGTTTTTTCAACCCATTAAAAAGATACGACTTCGAGTCATTCTTATCGTGTTTTATCTGTATAAGCTGAAAAGTGAATAATAAAGTGAGCAGCTTCTCTGGTCTTTTTTACGTCAACCTAAATCCTAATAAAGGAGATACATCTCACGTTGTACTGAGGTTGGCGTTTCATTTGATTCGATGCTACATTGCGATATGTTATCAAAGAATTTAAAAATAATTACATCGAACAACAACCTTAGTGAAACATGTCTGTCTATCAATGCCGTCTATAACGAGTCGGCAGTCAGTCTGATCTTCCGATAGCAAAGCAAGGGAATGCGACCAGAATATTAAATCATAGCATGGTGGAATTTTAAAAATTCCACAATTGTACAGCAATTCATTATTAAATTTTACCTGGTATTAATTTTAACTACATACGTAAAATGTTTGACATTCATTTATTTATTCACACAATTTATAGAATTTTAAGTGTGAGTCAAGTCCATACCATAATGAAACAGAAAAGTAATAAAAGTTGTTAATACACAGCCAGTACATTTTTATTGTCACTGGTAATATATGTAATTTAAATGAACACGGACAATTAGCTATAAATTGATGCTTTAACTTAATTCAAAAATAATAAGCAGTTGAGTAATTAATACAATGCATTTTCTGAATAATAGAAGTGAAATGTAATTAATTATATAGAATGACTACCGCAGAAAAATAGTAAAAGCTTTGTTGGTAATAACTTGATGTTTGTTTCTTTGGCTACAACCCACACATCTACAAGTGCATAATTTAATTAGGACTACAAATTAAAGTAAAAATCACGTTGGCAGAAAGATCTATTGGGTATTCACGTAATTGCATCAGAACCCTGCTTTGTATTTTTACCCTCATATTTATTTTATACGTCACATTCTGCTACTGTTCTGGTATAACTTACGACCGACCCGTTTTAAAAGTTAAAACCAGTAGCCGCCATTTATCAGGTAGAAGAGACATCGGGAATTGTTGGACATTTTCCGAAAGCATTCTTATAAATCGGTATTCTTTATGTTGGAATCTTTATTCAGCAGCAAATTTTTATGGTAAAAAGTAAGTTGGGCAGCCTCTTCGAGTATGCGATTTGATAGATTTATAGGCAAGAAGTTTCTCTTCAGAATTACGGCACTGTTTCCATTTTAAAATACCTGATTTAGATACCTGTAGAGAATGAATGTTGTCGCGTAAAGGCTTAGGTAAAACCAAACTATTGGTTAGCAAATAATTCAGCATAAAGAAGGAATATCTACTATACGTGAAAGTGGATTTTTTTAATTTTTACTAATTAATTATTTTTTTATTTATATTAATTACGTTTCCAAAGTAAAGCCATATAAAATGGTTTGTAGTTGTCTTTTCCTTATCGAATGTCCCGATATAAGGACTCCTTTCTACAACTTAGGTACTTATTCCCAAAAAGTAGAGCAAGAAATGTTAGTAACGTATCTAGACTTAAATAGGTATGCATAAAAAATACATAAAATAGTTTTTTACCATAATTTCAAAGTCAATTAACAGAAATTAAATAAAAAATAATCGATTATGCAGCTTTAGCAGATATAAGTAATGCTTCGTTTATGACATGAAAATATGGAAAAACAATAAATACAGAATCTTCATTATTCAAGTTATACCTTTTTTTTAATTTGTTGGTAGTGTTACTAGATTGAAAATGTAGATCCAGGGACATTAAAGTCATTAATAATGCACGTCCTACTCATCACTGTTAAACGATAAATTTACTAAACTCCTGAAAATAGTCTTGTACCTTAGGAAATCTTTTCAATGCTTGTAAAATAGGAGGCTATTAATTATCTGTCATATAATATACAACCTTGTAATGTGAAGTGAAGGAAAGCTCTGTAGGGGTCCATCTTTGTATGTGGTTTGCTGCAGAAAATAGCAGCAGTGGTAGGAGGCTGACAGTTTGAGAAATGCACCAAATTGATAAATGGTAGAGTGTGTTAGACAGATACACAAACATTACTGTACGTTGGTCTTGTCGCGGTTTAGACAATCTGTTGAATGACAAAGAAAACTAATTAAGGCGTCCAGTAAAATTTCATATTGATCCAACAACAGCATAGTCATTAGTCAGCATACTGAAATATATCTACAATAACGAACTCCCACAACGATTATTTATTTTTTGTTTTGTTACCTATTTGGATTATTTAGTTATGAACATCACTAATTACTAATACTACTTGTACAAAAAAGCAGTAGGTAGTATTAAGCGTTCGGTTCATCTCCCTATGTCACGTCCATGGCTGTTGCTTATCTGGAATCAGCGCATATAACGCATGTGCAAAACCAATTTACCATTCTCTTTTTCTTTTGTTTATGCAACTTTGTATCAATTTAAGCGGAATGTTTATTTGATACTATGTCTGACCTAATAGAGAGTTCTTGAGCACCGTATGCTAAGAGTACGTTAACGATAACACTACCGTTGGCGTTAGCGTACCTACTCTAGCGTGTAGTGCTCAAAAATTCTCTTATCTCAGGTAATACTTTACCGGTAAAGCTACATGGAACCGACTATAGTAGTTCTTTAAAGTTGTTCTTTTATATTGTGATTATGAAATTAAACCTTTATTTTCGTTTTTCTCTACTTGTTACAGAATTTCTTCTAAATTAAGTGTATTCAATTAAATTTTCACAACCTACTTATGTGTATACCTGTCTTGTCTTGAAATAAATTGTACCAATACTACTGCTTTCAATTAAAAAGTGGGTTTCGTTGCCCGTTGGGTTGTTTTTCTGTTGGTTTGCTGTCTTCATAGAGTGTTAGGTTCACTAATTAATTAACGAATGTCACTCGACTAAGAATTTATAATTTAACATTTTATGTTCTTACAAGACAAGTCGTAAAAAAGTATCTATGACTAAAAGCTACTTTCTGCTTTTAGTGGTAAGAAGATTCAGGTAACAAATGTAGATAATTAAATTAGAAAACATGCCCATCAATATCGGCTTGTTTGAAGGTAAAATGCTTTAGACTGGTGGAATTTGAGTGATGGAATAATCGCTGTCGTCACTACCGCAAGGCGCAAAAACATCTCATTATCTACCTTCAAAAGTGCCTGTCATACATGGCTCATAAAATATTACTAGCAATAGAATTCTCTGCAAAATTAATTGCCTGTCATTACTCTCGAATTTTTCATGCTCTGTCGCTGGCGTTGCTGAATAAACTCCAGGATCTTTAGTTTGTAGAAGAGGATGTATGTAATTGACACTTTACATTTTTTCTTATAAAATTCTATGCTATTTATGTTTACGAAACTGATTAAACATGTTTAATACCGTGCAACTAATTATCTGTTTTATAAAGAGTGATAAAATTAATGCTTTGTTTACTAATATTTTATATAAAATATAAAATCTCATTATATCTCATCTCAATATATGAGAAGTTGCAATTATATATATATTTTTGTTCTTTGTACCATTACAACCATTACAATATAAACAATAAATTCAAATTCCGCTACAATATGCATACATTTCTTAAAAGTATATAACGAGAGATCAATAAAAAAACCAATTAGGGCAGGCTGTGAAATTGAATTATTTTAAATTGGTACTGTAGCCACATCCACAGAATGACATTTCTGACATGAAAATTTAAAACTGAACGCTCTTGTTTAAGTTTTTATTTGATTATCAAATTATTAATAGTTATTTATTGTATAAGTGTCTTAGGAAGTATTTTATCCACGCAAGAATGTTTAAACGCGAGAACGAAGTTCGAGCATTTAATTTTCTTAAGTGGATAAAATACAACTAAGACACGTATGCAATACAACGTTTTATCCACAACCAGATCAGAGAGTGGCGTTTTTAAATTCATATTTTGGAAACATTTTATTTTGACATTTTGAACTGACTTTTGTCATACGTGTTGCTATAGATTTACCATTGTTTTAATTATAAGACCTATGTGTTTTATTAATATCATTAGACGTCTCTTAATAGTGGAATTATGACCTTATAATACACTGGTTGTGGATAAAATATTATTATCAAATAAAAAACTTAAAAACTTAGACAAGAGCGTTCAGTTTTAAATTTTCATGTCAGAAATGTCATTCTGTGGATGTGGCTACAGTACCAATTTAATATAATTCAATTTCACGGCCTGCCCTAATTGGTTTTTTTATTGATCTCTCGTTACTAAGCATTTATATGATCTTTTAAATCACAAAATTAGGTTATGTGGTTTAGGCTACCTACATCATACATGTCGACGAAACACATACAAATCTAAATCTGCAGTAAGTTTACTACATGCAATGCAAGAGAAACTAGCATAGAAATTATACTCCTGCTTACTGCTAACACTTCTTCCTTAACGATTTTCCGTTAGGTTTTACTAAATTACTGAGTAATTTTGTAGTTTGCGGTTAGATAAATTACCTTAATTCATAAAATGATAACAATAACAAAGTGTAGTGATATGAATATTAATAAGACATGAGTGTAATAATAACTGCCAAGTATAAAATCAAATGAATACCAGACCATGTGTATAGCGAGAAGTGTTACAATTGTTTTAAACTATACAAATTATTTATAAGTTTTGAAATTTATCATAATCATTTATTTAACTGATGTTTACAAACGAAGTACATGTTAGGAATTGTTCATATCGCGTGTTTTTTGGATACTGACGACGTACTGTAACAACCGATCTGAAAAAACTGTCCATCTTTATTCACTACTAATTTCTTTTATCCACTCTTCGTTGTACTCAGTCATTCTTGTTATTTCCAATATGTTTCGAACACACTGTATATCCAAGTTATAACAAGAAGAGGAACTGATTATTAAAATTATGTTTTTTCTTTTTGAATTGCTGTTCACTAGTCTTTATACTTTATTAAGCATGTGTGATTCGGTTGCTGTTAGGCCAATCTGTCTTTTGTAATTGGAACTGCTGGTAATAGTATATCGGCAGTGCTCATCTGCACCAAGTCTTCCATTACTTGTCGGGTGCGCTTTGTAGTTGTTTTTGTCCGCCACAACCTTATATCGAAGAGTATTCTGTTCTAGTCCCCGCTATTCTTTATGCTTTGATAGATGTGTCAAATCTGGGACAGGTATTGTTGAGGTTAGATAAATGACGGCCGAGCGAGGAAGCAAAACAATCTTCTTTGTTGGACCTGACACATCTCATCGGTGTTAATTTACTCTTTGCTGCCGTCCCTTCATACAACCGGTCTATCAAGATCTGGGCCCATCTGCTCTTATGACGCACCCTAAGAATTATGTCTGAAATTAGTTTTTGTTTATACAGCGGTGATGTATTGCTCAAGTTACGACTGCAATGAAATGAACCAACAGCCAGTAGACGGTGATAAATATCTCAATAAAATGGAAATATTTTTGAATTAAAGTTTCATTGTCATTATGTCATATTTTTCATACCAAATTGCTGTTTTCGGTCTGCGTTTATTAGTTTACTTTCGTTACGCAAGCTACTATTAAAACATTAGTAGAAAGTCCTCCCGTCAGAAGTTATTAAGGGCCTTAAAGTTCAACTTTGTATGTCTTCTTTTTATGGTAATTTCTACAAGAGTATAAAGGTTGTAGTTTCAAAGTTGGTACACAATTTTAGATTGCTGTCTGAAAGACAATTAAAATGTACAAAAATAATCGCCTGTGTACGTCTGTACGATAATGGGTTTAAATATTAGAATATGGCGACCACGTTTTGGAAAGCATTTGCATTTGCAAAGTGGCGACGACACACACTTCCTATGATGAAATATACGTATTATTTAATATAGTAGTTCCTTCCTATCGCTTCCTATAAGTTGCAATGACTTAACAAACCATTTCAGATACGTCAATAAATGCAAATGGTAGGTAGGTACTTATTTTGGTGCGGGACAGCTGAGGAATTAATTTATATAAAACATTTATTTACTATGCTGGCTAAATATTTTCTGTATTGGTATGTAGGTACTGGGCTCATGTTCTTAGTCAGATTGGCGTTTAATATCAATATCTACAATAATGATAATATGATAAACATGTACAAGTTTTTTTCCTTTATTTTCTCTTGGAGAAAAAGGTAAGTACCTAAATTTGCGATGAATTCCGAAATAATAAAATTTTTAGTAAAGAAAGACTTGAATAATAGGTAATATATCCGTGAAGAGTAGGTATTACAAAATTGATTAACCGATTATCAAATATATGTGTAAAATAATTTACCAATATTTGTTTTATATAAAATGTGGTTAGGTCGTTAGGATATTTCGAATTTCGCCTTAAATTCTTGGTTGGTACTTTTTACTTTCCCATGCCACCACTCTCGCCATGAAGTACCTATTGATAGGTATCATGAAAATTTTTGAAATTGAGATTTTCGAAAATACGTGTTTTGGACCCCCAGGAACCCAAAAAACTGATTTAGAAAAAAATGTCTGTGGGAAGGAGGATGGCTTGATCTCTAACGCAAAAACTAGTGAAACGATTTTGATGAAATTTGAAATAATAGGGTACCTATATCGAAAATTCATTCACAAAATTAGATTTTCAAAAAAATCCGAAACCGGAAGCGGAAGTTAAACATGTTTTTTTGGTAAGAATTTTTTCGTAGAATTTTAAAAATCTGAGTGGCGGATATGAAAGAAGAGGCTAATTCAAGGGAAACAGTTTTTTAGCGAAGTCTCTAACTTCAAAATGGCGGCCGCTATGAATTTTGTGATTTTAACGCCCCACAACTCAAAAACCAGTTATTTGATCAGGGTCAGCAACAACTTGTTTGAAAGCCCTTTGGCGATCTCACGATTTTGTTTAAATTTTCTACACTTACCTATGCAGCTTGTAACTACATTTTAGTTTTTTGATTAATGGTAGAATTTGATGCTCCTATAACTCCTTTATTAGTCAAAATATGAAAAAAGTTTAAATATAAAAGTTGTTCAGTATATAGCTTTGCATTCTCCTAAATTTATATCACGTATAGGTACAGGGTGTTTGCTTTTCACAGTACAATAAGCAACTTTGTTATTTTAAATGAAACACGCTATATATTATTATATAATTAAATGCAAAATTTAATTGTCTATCACATAGTATAAGGTGCTCATACAGTTAAAATGTACGGTTGATGAGAATTTCGTGAATTTTATCCGCGTTGTGTAAATTTTGAAGATTTAGGTTGGACAGAAACGGATCGTCGGTCGGTAGCGATCCTCCGGCTTCGGCAGCTGTAATTTCAAGCCGGTTACTACAGATGCCTGTGGCCTGTCTTTCATCTGTATACTATATCGAACCCGTATAGTCTCGTTTTTCTCGCTACGCATTCAAGTGATTTCCAATGCTGCCTCGCGAACTACTACGAAATCGAAATGTTTTCTTTTAGTATGGGAAAGTCCAGGGGAGGTGCGCACCTCCACTTTTTATCTCTGAACTTACATAAATATACTACTTACGGAAGATCGCCAAATAAATTGTTTGCTTTTTAAGGTCATCACTTATATAAACTTCAATCTCATATTTTGTTTTCTAGAAATGGAAGAATTTGTAATGAACATACTTCTGTAAAGTGTAAAATAAGTTGACCAACAGCGGTGAAATTTTTTTTCACATCTAAACTTTAAGTCGTCTAAAATTAAAAAATATTTACTTTAATCCTTAGAAATTTTACCATTTGAGGCAACTTGTATGTTCTAACAACTATCATCAATTGCTAATTGCTATAATAGTTTGTAAGTCTTTTAGAAATTCGAAACGGTTTTTAGTTATTTTTCCAACTATTAGTTGACTTTTTTAATTGCGACACAGTTACTTGGAAAAACAAAACATGTTAAAACATTCGGTCATCCTTTCGCCTCCTTCTTACGGTACAATCGGAGTGAAAAGTTCTGTTATAACTGTATACCAAGAGTTGGGTTTAATTGCTTAAGCAGAACTATCGAAAAGGATTTATATTAATGGTTTTCGCGGTGGGTGGTAGTACCGGAAGGTTCTTCAATATACCGTGTGTCCCTGGGAAGACGGAACATAGGGATCTTACAATGGTAATTTTTTAAAATGATCCACGAGTGCTTAGAATTTTGTATTTGGTGGAAGCGTCGACGTCGTTATGTCAGCTGTTTAACGTGCTTGCTAATACAGATGTAATACGCACGTGCGTTATACTAACAAACGATTCAACAATTATTTACAATGCGAATTGACAGCCGCGCTCTTGAAAATCAGTTAGAAATAAAATTACTAATTATTTGCTCAAATTGGTTCATGTAAATGTAGATAGTGTTTTAATTAAATTAAATGAGGCTGGGTATCATTATAAAGGTAATAAATACAAAATAATTTGTTTGCAGTTGACGTTATGGTTCTAAGATCTTTTTCAGATTATGATGGATTAGGTGAACAATTAAGGCTTTTCGCAAGTTACGCTTATTAGAAACTGAAAATGAAATTACGAAAATTATACTAGTAGGTACATAAAATAATGCTGTGGACCTGTGTTAGAAAACTTTCCTTTGTGGTATGCAAGAATCCGGCTCCTTAAAAATCAAATACTTTTAATGTAACAATTATTTGATCACATTAAATTTCCGTAGAAATAAAGATTTCATATTCGTACACTCTAACTGATATTAATATTCGCTTTTTCTTTGATTTCATCTTAATACAGTCTTATGCAATTAGCATTGTAGCATGTTTCATCATAAAACTGATTGTCGCATCAAATTCTTCGGTTCATACATCAATATCATCTTATTAAAGTAAATTTTCAAATTTCACATGTAATTTAACTGGGATTATTGATTGTCAGCTCTAAACTGTACTTCAGTTAAGGTAGGACCCCATTTAAAAAAAATTAACATGAACATAACCTTTAATTATTGTCTTTGACATTTAAAACACAAACAAAAATTTTGATCTGGAGACGATCATACATGATCGGCATGGAAATCGTTAACGATCGGTGACATTCGTGTAATTGTTTCAAGGCGAATGCTTCAAAGCACTCGTGGATCATTTTAAAAGATTAGCATTATAAGATCCCTATGTTCCGTCTTCCCAGGGACACACGGTATTATATTTATGTCATCTCATCAGCGAGAAACTAGCTCTAACTATGGACGGAAAATAAATGACATACAGACACAACAAATGATAGAGCACAGCATTTGTTGCTGATTTATGTTAGAGATATTCAGTTGCCCGAAAAGGTACACCGCACACCATTAATCTATGGACTGGCTTCTGTGCGCTGGAGAATGTGAGACTGAACTGAGCGCACATGTGCTACCGCTGACACTTCTATAAAATATGATCCTCTGAAGGATAACAAATGCATTATTACTAGTGTTAATGGTTATAATAAATAAAATACGGACAATGGATTCTTAATCCCGCAGATTTATTGGCCTTAGACGACTCTACGAACATAAAGGATGATGAGAACCAAATAAATCAGTTTTACAGCTGTAGATTCTCATTATACAGTATTTTATTTTAGGCACCTGTGCTTAAAGTCTTGCTTTAATTTACATTGCGGTGAATGCTTGAATGATTTATTAGTTAAGCTGAATTAAACATGTAATTTTATAGTTAAGCCACCCTGAATTATTTCTTTTATTATATATGACACTTCTTTGTTTAGATTCATTTGTAAGTGTATGTTAAGAGTCCATTCTCGAATCCCTATAACAAAAAATAGTCGAGCCTGATTTCCCTTTGTTGATTCTGTTGTACAAAAATTTAAATATGAAATACTTTTAATGAGATTGCAGTTATACAAGTTAGTAGAAGCTTGTCAGAGTTTACACACACCTTTAATCAACACTAGTACCCTAGTACTATAGTATTACTACTAAATAAATAACCGTAAAAGTTACACAAACCTCTTACCATCAAAAGTATTGTAGGTATATCGATATGAAAGATCTACGACCTACATACACAGGCATACCAATAACATTTCATATAAATGTTAATGGTGTAGTGGAGCTACGAACTTACACTTAAAATGAAATGCCATTAGTGGTTAAAAAATTGACTCTGTCCTGGGGGGCCGCCATGATGTGCACCTTGTCGTAGCGGGAAATTCAAAATAAAATCACCCATATTCATATTATGATTATTTTTGATAATACTTACTGTAATCCTGTAATTTTAAGGTAGTACACAAGTAAAAATAAATTAAATTGCCTAAACGTAAACCAAAAGAATGTTGTAAATAGAGGTAGTCAGGTGTTTTGTGATAGAGGTTGACAGTTTAGTCATCGCGATAAAACCATGGAACCACTAGATGGGGCTACTAAAATTTCCGATTAACCACACTTTTCAGATCTGTCATATCTGAATTTACGTCAAATATAATAATAATAATAATAATAATAATAATAATTATAATAATAATAATAATAATAATCTCTACACTATCCGTCACCTGTTGCCAGGCCCCATAAGGGCAAGCTTGTGTGGGAGGGAGGAAGGGGCTATTATTAATTATTATGCCGGCCCGCTTGCGTCTGCAGCCGACTTACAGATGGAATAGCACAACTCTCATATTTATGTTACAGCCAAGGAAAACTGCAGAAAACCTTGGCCAGAAGTTGCCGGCACCGGGAATCGAAACCCGGCCCGCTGAGTAGAGGCCTAGCGTGCTAGGCGCTACACTACCGGGGCTATGTTACTAGAATATCGTGCACACGAACTGTATAAGGCAAAATTCCCTAAAAAGTGCACATCATGGCGGCTCCCCCATGGTGGAGTCATTGTATTAGTAACGCGGCCTAAAAGCAGCAGCTGGATGCAAAAATGTCGCCGCTTAAAAGCAGAACAAACTTTCGGAGTAGAAAGATAGAGATGTCATGGTCCATCGGGAGGGTTAAATTGTGGAGGCATATTATTTGAAGGTACATGTGTTCCAGTATCTGTCATATCGCCGTGATCCCATTTAGTCGGCAAAGCACCATCGGAACATCATCCGGATGAGTATGGTTCACTTTAGTATAAGTATAGAGTCTAGAGTAAATCCCGTTACTGATTGTACTCATTCGGAATTATCGCAGTTGCCCGTGTTTTACTTGGAGAAGTGTTATTAACGAAGAATATTATAGGTACACGAAGTCTGCCCGTCTCTGTCTAACCAATGTAGGTATAAGCAATATCACCAACATTTTAGCTGAAGCACAACACAAGACAACTGCCACAAGTGAAATAAAGATAGAAAAACGTAATAGAAACCAATCCAGTTCGTGCATAATATCCTTGTGTATATAGGTACGAATGAAGAATGGGCGACTGCTCAATATAGCCAGCTACTATGGGCGTAGATCTTATGGTGACAGAGATTAGCCTTTTGTTTGGTTTAACCATGTATCTATTTTGTGAGAGTGTTTACGGGTTAGCCTTACTGCGGAGGCAATTATATTTAGCCATTGAATATACTAATGCAAGAGTTAATGTGCATAGTCTGCTCCCCATTTAGTGTTTTTTTGGATCGCGCTAATTCTAGACTTTAGTTTCTCAGGTAGTTTTTCTAGGTAATTAGTTTGTATTTAACTTGCTATTCCTCAAATGCAATGGCAAAACTACCATCGTTTCAGGTTAGGCTGCAATTCCCACCTAAGGAAGTAGGTATTTATTTATAGTCTCTAAGTTATTAGTAAGCATGCTGTCATTCATAATGATACTCTGGTGTTGGGTGACCAGAACGAGATCATCGGCATATATCAATTTCTAAGAAACCCTTTAAGTGGACTTGCAAGAACAGCTCACTAAGCATGGAGTTGCGTGGCGTGAGGAGCTCTTTGTCGGGCATAAGGTGGTTAGCTTTTAGCAGACAATGTCGTAAGTGGCTGTTAAGCAAGAAATAGGACCAATTATTGTCAAAAGTAATTTATTTAGCACAGATTCCAAAACTATTTGTGCACAGACATTAATCAAATTTCATTTTGACAAAAATGGTATACAGTGAAGTCCATTTATTATGCAATATGGGCATATTGCAAGTTAAACAGACCGTCCACTTTATCATTGGAATATAGGCAGCCCATTATACACTGGTAGCACTCTTGCCCCTGCTTACTGATTTTAATTATTGTTTGTCACCTATTAAATTCGTGTTTTTTTAATATTTAATACAGAACAATATTGAAAACTACCGATTTATTGAAAGCATCATTTATACAGACCAAGAAAATATAGAAATGTGTACAAATTCAAGTGTTACTGTTTTACGTCGATTTTTTTCATGTGCCAAATTTTCAAGATCTTCTTGATATTGTAGACACATTAGGGACTGGTCTGTTAGGGTATTTTACACACTGACTCAATAGAAAACATCGATCTCGTCATACAAAGTTGTTATTGGAGACGTTCCAAAACGTGTTATTCAAAAAAGCATGACTGAGATGCAGTGTATGGTGTGGCATTATCGTGTTGTAAAGATAGCACATACCCCTACAGCCCTAAACGGTGCAGAATGCTGTAGGCGTATGTCAACGTTCATATTTTTACCATGTAAGAATTTTCAAATTCAGGCCAAGGTAAGAAAATGTGTAAACGCTATAGGTCAGTAAGTTTAAAACTAGTTTTGATAATGTACCAATTTTCACAAAAAAAAAATGCATCGATTAACAGATTTTTAGGACTGCGAGTAGTAAAAAGAGGTTCCGACCTATAAGCAGCAAGAAAGCCTTTGGAAAAGTAAGAGTTCTAGAAAAAAAAAGGTTTGCAATTTTTACATTTGCTAGGTACTTATTTAATTCATATATCGCCCATACATAATCATAAAATTTATTATTAGGTAATATCACAGAATAAAAATTACAAAGCACCTACACATAATATTTTTCACGCACACTAAGTTAAAAATTTCCACCTGTCCTACTAATTCTATCAAAATTAACAACCCAGAATATTTTATTGGAATAATTGTAACTCGTATTAAAAATGTTAAATTTTTAATATCTTATATATATGACACTTTAAAATATATGAGTAAAGAGAAATTTGAAATTAAGATATTTTTAAATATTCGATTTTTATAAGAGCTTGAGAATCCCAAATATTGAAGGTAATTCGCTTTTACCTTTTAGGAAATTGTTTGAGTCAGCATACAATATTTCAAAAATGCGGAATGCGCAGAGATAATATATATTTTCATTTCATCTGTTGTGATTTGTGGGAATGTGGGGTCTGTCAAGTAAAAGGCCGTATAACTTGATATAGAGCCTGATAAATTAAAAACGTGCACTCAAATCCCCCATGTTCTGCCGAGTTATGAAATCGAAACAGTGTCATAAACATCGGAAAACAATAATTCGCCAGCTCTCTGAACATTCTTTCTGTCCTACCCCGCACTCATAACCGTAATTCATAAAAGCGTATATATAATATGTATCTGAAGTTCAAATTTTCCAGACTGCAGTCGTAAAAAATAAATGAGCATGGGAGAACTTTCGAAATTTGACAGATTATATTGTGTAATGGTTCATTTCTTTATTTTTGTGTGAAGAGAGAAATAACAGCTATTGTACTCCACAATAGCAACCGTAAATCTTCACTGAAAGCGAGAGAAACAATATGTTATACAGAAACTTCTATAGTAATAGATAAACAGCTTATGTACTACGTTTCGTTTTGTATCCCCTTTTTAATTTTTTTGACCACTACATTGCATACTAATTATTGTAGGATTTGGTTATCTAACTGCTTAACTTTATTTTACATAACTACTGATTATTACATCAATAATTAATTATTTTAATATTGAATAGCACTGAATTTGCTAAACTCTTATTTGAGTTTTTCATTTAGTCAATGGGGCTGTTATGAATAAGCAGAATAATACACCCTACATATGTTATAAACCCAACGAGGGCGGTCTTGGTTTTTGAGGGTTGAAAAGTCAGGTAGGTAAGATTATACAATGAAAGTGTAGGCATATGTTTCGAAGGGCTGAATTTGTTTTTATGCTGATTACAGTAGTGAAACTGTAGTAATTTTTATTGTCAATGTATAAATGAAGGTTAATATAACGTTAAAGTAGTGTTGTGACGGTAGACCGCATACTATGGTGGCATAATTTTTTTAATTACCTTAGTTAATTTGTATAGAATAGTTTAGATGATACTATGACGCAATTGTTCGTTTTAATTACTAACAGTTTTGTCTCGTAAAACATTGTTTCTTTTTATGGTCCTATGGTAATTTCGCCGGTTGACAGTCGAATGTTGCCCGGCATAAATTTTATATTGGCCGGTAGCCGGCCGGCAAAACAGTCGTTATCACCAACGCGCGCTGCTGCGCTGTGCTGCTAGAACTTAGAACACATTAATAGGTGGTGTCTTTCTCTCATTAATGTCTTTATGGAATAAACTTTATAAAATCCATAAAATCAGGCTAACTTTCTTTTGGAACAATAGATTTGAAATAAGTACTAAAACGTTTATAAGAAAGTAAATAGACAGAGTGTCTTTGTTGACTGTCAGGTCAGAAAGTTTTGGCTATCACGTTTTATATAACAGGACAATAAAATTGCACAGTTATGAACCCTATATCAATCCATCAACGTCAAAATTACTTTTATAATGGATCATTATTTTCCCCGTATAACAGTCAACTTTAAGGTTGGTCTGAGTAATTTATAGCCAAATGCAGTTTTATAGACTATTTTTGTACTACTTTATACCCATCGTAATGTTTTGTTACCCAACTTAATTGTAATTACCGTAACCGAATAGAACTTTATATTTTTTACGTGTTCAAGGATAATACTTACTATCAGTGGCGTAGACAAGGTGTTGCAGTCTCAGTCGATAGAATAAAATAAACATGTTCAAGATAGTGACGGGATATTTAAAATTAGCAAGTGGTGATTAATGTTTAACCCCAAGTTCGGGAAATTAATTAATGAAACGTGTTATCTTGTGTTGCCAAAATCTAATATGGTGGTCATAAAAAAAAGGAAGTTGACTGCCGTATCTCGAAGCGTAGAAGTATGAATTATAAAAAATTGACTTCATCAGCAAATTCCCTATATAATGTTACAATACTCTGCAAAAATTAAAGCAATTAGTTATAAATAGAGAAATCACAGATAAAAAGGAAAACAGAAAATTTTAATTTTTTGATGTTATCTAGTAAGCTTTGAATATTTTTAACCTTTGAAATTCGATATAAACTAGTTCCTAACAAAGACAATTTGTGTCTAATTTCACCGATCTTCCCTGTTATGGTTTCCGAGATACCCATAGTGAAGTTTACTCCCTCTATTACAGGTAGAGGTTTACAGGTAGAGGTTTGGCCTTCTTACTCTTCTTACAGACACAGCAGAAACAGTTGCACTTCTATAAACAGACTCTTACTTAAGTAACCTATTTGGCAATAGTACAAAATAATCAAGTGTGTCCTGTAAGTATGAGCTTCCATGTAGTAAAAATGTTTAATTAAGATTTATTTAAGAAATATGTAGAATCTATTTATAGTGAAAGTGCAAAGTATATTTTTGACGAAACCAGTTTGTTTTTATGATTTTATTTTTAACATATTTCAAGAATTACAAAAATGTGTTGAAATCAGAATTCTATAAACTAATAAATAAATATAAAGTAAAAGGTGTAGAGTAGTAACTGCCTAGAAGTGTGTAGGTTATAAAATTATCGTCGACTAAATAATTACAACAGTCTCCTCGAAGCAACCTGTTCCTAATAAATTTGAATGTCTAAACCAAGAAAACTGTTTGTGCTAGAAATCTATACAACGGCTTGTGGTAAACAAGAGCCAGCTTTTGTCTCCATTGCGGCACAGCGACATAATTCTTTGGAACATGTTTAAACATTCTATTAAAAGAGGCGCAGTGGCAGACAGTTAGCAGCGCCTTGCTTATTACTGGGACTTCACACCTTGCTATGCTACCGTTTAAGAATATACTAATGAGAAGAAATGGACGAATTGTATACTTGTTTACTATGCAGTTATCATGAGGAGGATTCACTTGACACATATCTGTGTATTAACAGTAATGTACTATTTATTTTCATTTAATACAAACGGTAACGTAATTGGTAACGTTCATTATGTGCGTACATATCTGCCCAATATTTATTTGAAAAAAGGGAATCTAGGAAACAATTGATTAGGGTCAAGTTAGGGTTAGAGTATATACGTGTACCTACACCTTTTATGAAAAATGTTTTTAGAAACGAATCAGCTGGAACTATATTCATATTTTTCTAAAAAAATTCTGAATACTTACAATAATTAACATAATATGAAACAGAACAGAAATTTCGCAACGTGTTCATTCAAAATTAGTTAGTTATGTTAGAAGGACGAAAAATATTATTTTTTGGATGATTTGCTGGATATTGTAGGACGAGGCAACGCCGAGTACTGCAACGGCGGGAGTGTATCTAAGTTTTTAAAAAGTAGGCTTTAAAAATGTTCAGAATAAAACATGACAGGCTATTAAACCATTTGTACTGTTGAATAGTAGGTACAGGTAGGGTTCCTTGATAAATTATGAATTTTTATTTCACAAAATCAAGGATCTCTAGGCCTAGGTAGGTACTTTCATATTTTTACTTATGAATAATTAGGAAATACCTTTCCTGCTTACTTTTATTATGAACAAAATATATACGGTTATCGTAATCAGAAACAATTCAGGAAATAATTTTAAATATTAATATAAAATTAGGGTTTCTTATTTTTCATACACTGGGTACCAATTTTTCCATCCAAATAAATTACGTTACAAATAATAGTCCAATTTATAACCCCATTCATATACTGACTGAAATATTACGCATCATTCATTCTGCACTATTCGTTTATTCACAATAAGCTGTATATCAAAGCGACTGTATAAAATATAGGTTCTCTTTATGCTGAACCGTGTCTGTAAATTTATTGCCTCAATATATTTATATGGAAGGCAATTTTGTAAGGAGAAGCTTTTCCCCTAATACGCTGGCAGCAATAGTTTGCACCGATAATAGAAACATATTACCCTCTCACGACTTCAACGACTCGTAGCCATTACGGAAAGGCTGGTTTATGGTGTTAATGCGCTCTATTACCTCCGCAGTGAATTACGCGGCCTAAAGTAGACATACATTTACTAATGAATTTGGATACCTTTACGAACGAACCTGAAAAATGTAACGGGAAGTAAAGAGAGAATTTCGTAAGAGTTATTTATTATTCGTTATCAGCTTACTGGAATAATATAGCTCCAAGGAAAGTAATCTTTTTTCTCCTCATTTTTAACTGCAGTAAACAAGGAGAATTGCGACAGTCAAACACAATCCTGTGCAGAGGGGCCCCCGGGGTCCAGTTCACGCAAACAGCGACTATGCAATAGCGCCCAGATGGCTAACCGGAAGCGCCTTCTCTATATAAACTGCTCTTGCCAACTACATTACACAGCCCACTAAGGAGTCCACTAAACATATTACAATACATACTATATATTGATAAAAGATTGCACGTGTTATGCATTTTATAAAATTACGATGTGAATGATGATTGTTACATAATTTGCAACAATATGGAACTCTTTTCAACATGTATTCTGAGAGGCTTCTAACAAAAAAAAGTTGATCGAAATTTAAGGCGAATATAGTCCTAGTCAATACATTTTAAAAAAGCTTCTTAAGCTGCCCCCTGGGCCTTTACTTAGGGTAGGTATAGACTACCTTGGATTGTAATTCCTTGTTAACTTATCTTTCGCATCTGTAATAATTGTAATATCAAAATAAACGGGCTCTACCTATCTCTGGAAATGTTTTATCTTAGTCCTGTGCGTCATCCCCAGTTCTCTAAATTAAACAGAAATATAACATAATATCACTATTCGCATTTCAAGAGGACAGGATGCTAGATAATAAAAAGCTTATACCTAAAGAATTATGACGATTGACGTTAACCAATACCACTAATAAAAAGTATTTGGAAATAATTAATACTGTACTAATTAAGTAGGTGCTGATGAATACCTTATCTACCTACGTAAATAACTAACATGGAAGGTTTTTCATTAATTTTTAATGAGTGAGGTAATTCTACGTCAACCTATTAGTTTTATGACATTTATCAAAGCAGCTAATTACGTTGCAACGATTTATTTATATCAATTTTTTACATAAAGTAAGTACGCGGAAATAACATATAAGTTATGGCTTGTTGGTGATAATCAGGTCGAGTTAAATGTCACTACTCGTAAATTAATTTTATCACTCAGAAATATCCAGAATGTTAGAGAAAGTAATAATTGCAGAGAAATAAAGTAATAAAATCTAGAATGTAAAATAAAGCTTTAATTATTTTTTATTTATGGCTATTTGAAAGCTGATTTCATAAATATGATCAGTAATTGATGGAAATTGATGTTTCGATTGCTAGCGTTTTCTTAGGTAAAACTACTTAAATAAAATATTCATAGCTCATAACTTCTGAGTTAGCTGAACATTAAAAGCAACTTTCCAGCCTACAGAATAGGCATAAAACATGTAATTTACTTGAGAATAACTAAAAATTGGAAACCGATTGGGAGAAAAACAACGGTGGCGCCATGAAACATTTAACTGCCAAAACATTGAATAGGAAGTAATGATACGTATTGAAAATAAATGGACTCCAAAAAGAATAATAATAGATGTGAGGCAAGATTAATCACCAGTCTTGACGGTAAACATACACCTTTTCAGCAATTTCCTTTTCTAGTTTAAAATTGCAGCTAATCATGTCGAAACGATCCTTCTGTGTATTTATTTCTGAACTAGTGCCGCTTGGGTGGTTTGACAAAAATCTTCAGGTATTTCAGGTAGGAATTGCCACAAAAGGTGATACCACTTTAAACATATTCATCTATATTTTCGAACTAGCACATAAAGCCCATAAACTTCATACAGAAATAGTCATCTTCAAGAAAGAAACATGCATTGCTTGTATTTTATTTACATTGAAACATAGTCTTCCGTAACATAACATAAGTAACCTTTTTACTATTTATGGAAAGCTTTAAGGCGATGCTAGTTGCAAACGTCAAATTGGTACCTGTAGATGAAAGGGCGCCCAGTGGGAGGTTGAAAACCATTAGACAGGATCTTCATTGTTTGAGGCGCCATTTAGAACCGGGGGCAAAGAAACGCCGACCGTGATGGACAGACAACAGTTTGGTATTTACCTTACCTATAGTGGCTAAGCCAAAATTCAGTAGTCTAAAGTGGCCTCCGTATGATACATTTTATTCTATATAGACTTTTTCATTTAACACTAGGCTACTACTACTACATTTTTAATTATCAACTAGTTAGTAAAAATAATATTGTAGTAATGTTTAATTCCAGCAGCAATCAGATTTTCAAGCTGTAGATATGAATTTTTAATCGTTTTTATCAATTTAAGTTCCTGCTATTATTCTACGGCAAATGTTACATATAAAAATACACCCTACAACAAAAGCGTTTCTGAACGTATCGTACTTTATTGTAACACCTTATATAAATTTTCAAAATTGCTACAGCTCAGCAAACTATGAATTTTTGGTTACTTGGTTATATCAATCAGTACCTAAAGTATGATCAAAAATGATTTTCACCTAGTATGGCTATGAAAGAACAAATTGCTGACTTTTCCATTAGCTAGCAAACTAAGGTTCTTTGATAAATTGTGATTTAGCACATGCAACTGTCACATTTATACAGGGTGTTTCGCGAGGAAATGAAACTATTTTAAGGACATGTCTAGGAAGCCAATATAAGCAAAATACGCTCTCTTTCATAACCCTCTAGATGAAATCTATTTTGATCTTACTTTAGTAATTTCTTACTAACTCAAATTAGACGTGTTGGAAAGAATTTTTATGTACATGGGCAAAGATGACACAAATTAATAAAATAGTAAACATTTCTGAGTAGAAATTTAAGCGATAGTTGGGTTGTAACAAATTGGAATGGTCTAAAATAAAAAGAACCATTAATTTATCTAGGAACAAGATAACGCTTCTACATGTTACAGCAAGTCATTAGAACGATTAAAAAGGTTGTCTATAAAATATCCTGCTGTCATTAAGGAGTTAGCGATGACAGCGGTCCGTGAAAGTTAATTCGTGTCGGCCATGATTAGATCTTAGAGGTGATTGGAGTAGCTGGACATATTCCCGCTACTCATACATAATGAACTGTCAGAATACTCTGGTAAAGTAACTCTGCTTGACAGATAAACATCTTTTTAGAAAATATTTAAGCGATAAAGTTATATTAAAAGTAGACTACAACTTTTTTTGTTTAAAGCATTTTAACAATTACAATTACAAGACGTTTAATTTACAATGAAATATTATTAGAACTCTTTTTTATTATACTATAGGATATACATTATACATAAAGAAGCACTTTTTGTAGTCTTAATATAAACGAATTATTATTATCCCTTTTATTTAACTTATAGTTTTTTTTAATGTTGAGTTTAAGATAAGGTTTCGTCACAACCATTAACACGTTTATTTTGTCATTTCAAACATTATCTTGTTAGAAACTAATAAATAAAAAAAATAATATAGGGATATAATATGAAATGCCACTTACCAAATAATTATCCATAGACAAGCATGATCGCGAATTATGGATATCTGCGTGGCAGATAATTACAAAAATTTCGACGCCTGTGTCTTAACTGCATTATTTCATTTTAACATTCTGAGAAATTATTGCTTTAATAAAGTCTTCGAGAATGACCTTTGTTGGAATAAAAAATTTCACTAAGTGGAAACATAAGAAATTAAAACATCTGCAAGCATTATCGGTTCGTAGTATAATATTTACCAAGGAAATCCGTTAAATAGAGCAATTTATTCTATTTGGAAATTCAAAATATGGAAGTTTAACTGTACCTATATTAAGTTCTCAACAGCAACTGATTTCTCAATTACTCCTAAAGTTAGAAACTATAGTCGGTTCCATGTGCTTTATATGGTCTGACTTTACCGCTAGAGATTAGGTCTTGCACTCCTAGCGTGCCAGCAGCGCTTCCCAAACATATTCCACCCTTTAATATAAACAACTACTCATGGTTTATTGACATTCTCAAGCGTTACTTTGTTAAAATCCATAATTATAGAAATAATAAATATAATATTTATTATTTCTATAACTACTCATGGTGGTTGCTATGGGATTTTGAAAAGCACTTTAAAACGAGAAAATTAGATAAAATTAATTAACCAATTATTTCTGTTAATTTTATTGACGACATGTCGATAGGTGTCTATATTTATTTAAAACTAAAACCGCACTTGTTTGGTGTCACTGCTTTGGTGACTGGTGTCTGTTAAGACAAACTGTCTAAGCATTCCCTCGTGTACGCAGCAGCCTGAGTAACAACACAATAGGCACAGTACGTCGAGGCTTAACCCTTACCGATGCTAAGGTGGAATTTTAATGTTTTAATACTTTAGCGGTAAAGCTACATGGAATCGACTATATATAGCGATTTTCTATTTCAAATGTGGACTTTCAATGTCTTGTTAACTTTAAAATATTAGGAAACGTTAAGATACGAAAGACTAGTCAACATTTAAGAATTAATCACAATCCAACATTTTATTGTAAAAGCTTAGTTCTTGAATTAATATAGGCATGAAGTAAACTTTGATGAACACATTGAATAATAACGTGAAGGAAGTTATTTTATTACTACCTATATTAAATAGTATCTGGAATATTTTATTAAGCATTCAATCAAGTTTCTTTGTTTCCCCTTTGTTACAAGAACTGGAGAAACCATATCTTCCCATAACCTGATTCTTCTTTAATCAAATGTAGCTAATACATGCTTTCAAATTTAAAAAAATGTGAACAAAATACACTCTGAAAAAAGTTTTGTTAGCCCAATAAATAATTTGTTGAGACTATACCAACAAATACGAATTTTTTGGGTTATCACAAAAAGTATATTGTCATGTTATTATTATTTCCTGCCACAAATTCGTTTTGCTCAGACAACAAATAATAACATGGCAGCAGATTTTTTTGTGTTAACCCAACAGCAATCACTTGTTGGGCTACAAAACTTTTTTCAGAGTGTACGAGTATAGGTACTTACAGAAAACTTTATAACATTTTAAATTATAAGTACCTATTATTAACTTCCATGAACAATATATCAAATCACATTGTTTCATGCTTCAACTATTTGTCATTATGCTTTTGGTCACGATCTGTCAATCTATTCAACCTTTACGACTCATAAAATTCTCTTAAAATACTCTGAAATCACCAATGAATGTTAATTTAGGTATATGTTCGAAACACGTAGAAATATCAGCAATAGCAATCAAATTTTAATAATCGTGGTTGCCACTCTTTAACTGATAGTATAACAGTAATGTCACAATATTTTTGTCTACATAACGTTCACAATACCTCTGACACGGGAAACTGTACAAAACAGTTTCACAATAGAGGCTATTGTGAAACTGTTTTTGGTAAAATTTTAGTTCGTAAAAGTGATAGCATACCTATGCTTCGTATGTCATGCTACATACTATTAAACTGTTGATGTTGAGGAAAACTTGTTTAAAATCTTAATATTAATATACAGTACAGGGAGTATACAAATTGAATAATGAATAAATGTTGTTTCGTTCCTGCGTCTGCAAAATATCCCCAAAGTTTGACTATCCAGAGCCTTTCAATTAACGTTATTATTCGATATCTGTTGAATGTTGATAGAAAATGCTGCAATTTAGAATACAGAAGAACTTTAAAGATTATTCATCGTATTACTCTTCAATCTTCATGTTATCGTCACATTTGATTTCCTTCATTACAGCGCATATTAAGACTTTTAAGAAAAAAACAGCACGATCACAGAAATACCTTTTTATCTAAAAATTAAGCAAATGTTAGATTATACGAGGATAACACATTGTTCAATGATCAGGAACAGTTACTATTTAGTAACATAATATTTCTGCGAATTTTAGTTTACAAACATTGCTTGGATGTTCAATCAATTAATTTCTAATTATTCTGAAAACCTTGAAATTGCTTTAGAGCAATTTCACACATTTGGATAACTAATTATTTTCAGGTGAGTCGATAGTAGGTACTGATTCGTGAATTCAATTTTCAGGAAATTTAGATTTTAATTGAATTAATGATCTTTTCACAGTAATTTTTAGATTAAAATAGTCTAACATTTTATTCAAGTTTACTAGTATGCCTTTCTTTAAATTCCATTTGAAGTCATTTTAAATGTTAAGAATACAAAAACTTTTTCCAATTTAGAAATTTAATATTAGTGGAGAAAATTCGTAGATAGGGCCTTGTTTATTTATTTTTAGATTATTCATTTTTAATAGGAGTCAAACAGAAAATTGTCAGGAAGTCGGAGTTTTAATAAACGAATATTAGACAGACGAATATGACAGATTGAAATGTGAGCCTGGGTTCGGGGTTTACTGGTTTATGGCACTAAACTACAGGGCATCTATTGGGGATAACAAAAATTCAGGCATCCCGTCTTTGTTAGTCTACCTCTTCAAACGTGCCGATGTTAGTCGGTCGGCTCGGCAACCCTCCAATAAAACTAATAAATAACCAAGGTATAATTGTGTTTTACTGATTTGTGAATGCCAATAAGTGTTGCTTTACTGTCCTGGAGCAATAAATCCGTTTGACAGTGTAGTACCGCCTTTCATTAAATTTATGGGTTTGTATTTGCGACAATAAAAATCCATATTTCAGATGAAGAAATATTTATGTGCTAAATAAATCCAGGGTACACATGATCGCATATTGCAGCTGCGTTCTTAGCTCCATGCGCCGTATGTTCAAACCATAAATAAACCAATTTTCGTTGAACCTTTTTTCAAACTTTCATTAGGAAATTAGACAATTTGGTCCCTGCGTAAACTTCCAAATCTTTTTTAGTATCAAGCCATTAATCGCATTTGAATTATAAAATAAATTGATTTTCTTTCATCCCTGTGAACTGCATGGGCGACTAATTCTTCTGAGCCCAGCTTCTGTTTGATCAGACATCAACGCCGGGAGCGAAAGCGTGACGCAGCGCTCATCTCTTGGAAATGAGAATAAGAGATTCGGTAATTATTCTTCCTCTGGACTGGATTAGACAGCACTTTTATAAGGCGGCGTGACCCCGAACAAAGGGCCTTTATTATATGCTGCGTAAATGACCGCGACTGGCTATTATTCTACAACAATGAGCCCATTTTCTTAGTAATAGTGGTTATTTATTTCTGAAAAGAAAGCCATGCAATAAATACCTCTTGTATCTGTTCATACTTCACAAATCACTATAGTTAACACCAATTTTGAATTGTTTCTGAAATTATTTTACTGTAGGTATAGTATATTTCGAAATTTTGAAACTTAGGCAGAAGCTTTTAAATTTAATATCGGCTATTAATTTTATATTTAAACCATACGTTGGATATAGACATGTCGCAGTCGGATGCCAAAAACCGTCAGTTTACAAACTGACTGATTAGTCGGCAAACTTACCAACGTTTTCTAAAACCCTAGAATGTTTTACAAACGGACTGAAATTTTCAGTCAGTTTGTAATTTGACAGTTTTTGGCATCCGACTGAAACAGGACTGATAGGTATACAGTATACTACACCTTGTTCAAAGTTTAGTGCGCATCCAATGCAACATTCGACAGTGGAGTCAATTAGAGCTTTTTTATTTAATTATGTAAGCATGTAAGCTGTATGTAATGTTGCATGCACTTAATGCATATTTGGTCCTCAGTTTGTGGTACTTGTAAGTTTGCGACATTGTGTTGCCATCCTTCATAAATACTTTAATATATATTCCAATATCTCTGAATTGGTTTTTATTCCATAAATATTTCAGAAAAAATTTCAGCAATCAAGATTATTAAATTTGCAGAACATAATAATTTGCAAACCTTTTACTACAAATTTCGCAGACTGAATTATTGTTTATTAAACCAACTTTTAGGAACATCGTTCCCTGTTACACAACATTTCAGTGCTCAAATAATTTTTCAATGTCCAATTAGTGATTACAAAGCCAACATCCACATCGTTCCTAATACGTTGGAACTGCTGTGATTAAAATATTTACAATGGTCGTAGTTGGAACTCCATTAGTAAACAATTCTATTCAAATTTTAAAACTTAAACATTTGTGAATATCATTTCAGTTGAATTTTTCAGTTTTGAAGAAGTTAATTAATAACCACAATTGTACTACGTAAAATATACGGGGTCACTCAAAAGTACACCGGCAACTCGTAGAAAGTGCGTTTCTTCTCATCAAAATAAGGAAAAAGCTTTAAATGACCCATGGTCCGAAAATGTGCACCATTCGTATCACCGCACAAACCACTTTGGGCACCTGAAATTTCAAAAATTCAAACCAAATAAGATAGTTGTTGTCCTTCACCTATTTTCAAATCAATTTTTTTTTTGAGGGATATCTTATTTGGTTGAATTTTTAAAATTGGAGGTGCCCAAAGTGCTGTGCGGTGATACGAACTGTCTTGAAAAACCCCCATATTTCAAAAATGGTACACATTTTCTTTTTTTCTAGCATAGGGGGTCTCAAATCTCTGCATTTACCAAAAACTGCAAAACAGTCCTCAGGTTTACCATATTCTGGATAATGGTTCAATTTTTACGAACAAAATTATAGTGATTCTTCGTTCGTCCATCTTTGTCAGCTGGTATCTCGGCAACCAGACGTTATCGGACCATGGGTCATTTAAACTTTTTACCTTATTTTGACGAGAGGAATCACCTCTTACGATTTGTGGCTGTACTTTTGAACCACCCTGTATTTTTAAATACATAAATATTTTCAATGATAGTATTTACTAGAAATTTGAAAGTTAATATCAGGTTACAGTAATAGAGCTTCTGCACCGTACAATTAGTTTAAAAAACGACTTTACTTTGATGCAGATAAATGAAAAACATGCTACAGCAATCCAAGGTTAACATTAGAAATCCTTAAGTTTACAACATTCCTCAAGAATGAAACATCATCTACAACTGCAACGTATACTGGATGATGGTCAGTTAGCTTTTTCTTATTTCCTAAAGAAAATTTTAGTATTTATGGTAGGATTTTTTAGATTTCAAGAGATAGAATCTTTTGTATTAACAGTAAATGATTTTGTAATGTAAAATGCCATCACCTTTTATATTCATCATCAATAAATTGGGGAAACACCAGAAAAAAGTAGATTTTCCTACTCTTACGGAGGGGGTCACCAATTGTCAACGTCCCTCCTAACCTAAGATGCACAAACACCGCAAACATCCTTGATTGGGCTTTGGTTTATTGAAAAAAATATTGTCCCGTGTTTGCTTCGAAGGGTCGCACAGCTATAGTAAAGTAGATTATTTTTAGTCGCTTGTAGGAATGAAGTAAACACACCCCTTTTATTCTTTACTTTCTCTTTATAGTATAAACTCCAACATGTACAATAGAAACGTATGTCTAGATTTTTTCTTTACGTCACGGCGACATCGGTTAAGTTGGTCCTGTACGGTGGCGAACGAAGCAGGTAGATGTGATTGACAGAAAGTTGCTGTTGGGATAGCGACTCGGATTCCCTACCACAGCGGTTCCCAACATGTTCTGATTTTATGACCAATATTTTTATTAATATTCAAATTGATAGCTTAAAACTGTTTTGGTGCCACTGGTGCAAAACAGTAGAAGATCTCAAATTACAGCGAGCCGAGCTAACTTACTTCATACCACAGTCTGGACTTTGGACCCGACAAATAATAGTCGATCCTACTATACGCGTTGTGAGTTTGTGCTCGGCTACGGCGACCAAGAAATAGTACTTTATTGTTTGATTAAACAAAACAGCCTACAAAAACGCGAAATATATTTCAGAAAGTAAACTAAAAAGAAATCTGGTAAAGTGCGTGTTGTCCGTGAGGCTAGATGATAGCTTGCTATCTTGCTTCATTCTTTCAAGAGAACTACCATAAGTTCTTACCCAGGTTCTACAGATTCATGTTGGTTTCTGTGGAGCTTACCCTATAGTTTTCACTATTCGCTTAAAGTCACTTGTTGGCTAGCACTTTGCTTTGCATGTTATCACTAGAATCAGGGCCGCGCCAAGGGTAGTTGCCGCCGGGGTGCCAGGCTTATTTTGCCGCCCCCCCCCAGGATTAGACTAGGTATATTATCGCCCGGTGCCAAAACGCCCAATTTTATTATTATTTTTATCATTTTTGATAATAAAATGTACTCAAATTATTCCGAAATTATTATTATTATTATTTTACAAATAATGTTCAAAATGAACGCCAAAAAAATTTTGAAGCCAAAGACGGTCATTATTCAAAAAACGGATTAGCAGAATTATTTTATTATTCGCATTTTTCATCTTTGAAGTGTCATTAACACGAAAACGGTTAATGGTAGGAACAAATCTCGAGAGACTGTTTCAACCGTAAATTAGTTGAGAATTTCGAAAATTCTGTCAAAAACAAAAAAAAAACAGTGGCGTACCATTTTTTCCTCCAGTAATATTTACACACGCACCTGTAGCTACGCCACTGGAGAAGGAAAAAACTGACGAATATGGTCCACTTATAGAAAATGACCTTTCAAAGAAGAAATTTGATGTAAGTAGGTAATTATTTTATTCTGTAGAAGTTTTGTGTCAATATGGACTTCGATTTTGGAAAATTATTACTATAGAGGGAAACATGTGTCTTCTAAAAGATTGTCAAGCTTTCAGCTCTTACGTTTTTATATTGAAAATCTTGGTGGGTGGATTTATGCCAAGTGTCGTTTCGACACATGGCCGTAAAGGCGGTAAGTTGCAAATAATGTAGGTACCTACATTTCATGTTGTTTACCAAAAACACATGTCGAAGAAGAAGAATCAACAAAGGGCGCCGGACTATTCCTACCACTACTAAAAGGTGCGTGTCATAAAATAAGATACGGCTTGCAATATTTCAACATGCCGATTTTTATGACTTTTATGGCTAATACTGGTACTATTATAAAAATTTCTTTTGTGACCAACACGTACAAATTGGGAGGGTTCTTCAACCCTACATTATTAAACTAGTAATCTTTAATGTTATTGAATTTAAAAATTAAACTATTTACGTATCGTAACAAATATGTGTTAATATTTTTCTAAATATACTTAATCCCGGGAGTTTTGCCGCCCCTGAACCCTGCCGCCCGGGTGCTTTGCACCCCTGGCACCCCCCCTTGGCGCGGCCCTGACTAGAATTTGTATGCTACCACGAACTGTTTTGTCTGAACTGCTACGTGTGATTGGGCGATACATTGCTGGAATAGAAATTTAGGGACCATAGGGTTCTAGTAACCTATCCCATAGTTTGCAATAATTGTCCGCGTTACGTCTGTTATATAATGAGTTTGTACCAGTACTACGAAAAAAAACTAATCGTCGCGGTGTAACATTTTGGCGGGGGACGTTTTGGTGGGGAAATGATTTGGCGCAGGGACCGAGCCTACACCTCACATCATTTCAGACCCTCCACGTGTCTTTTTAGTCCTTCATAGACCTTCAAGAGTATTACCAGTACGGTGTGTGTCCAAACTCAAAGACGATCACCACAACATGTCAATCGAAATCTTAATTCTCGAAAAGGAATGGTAACCAATACTCGATCTAATCCCCCAGCCTTGTTGAGCAAACGTCAGTCGATGTCGTCTGTGATTTTGAGTCAATTGTAATTTTCGGCGCGATCTCTTTAACCTATATCTAATTTGAAATGCGGTTGGTTGTTGTCGTTCTGTTGATCTCGAATCCTAGAAGTGAGTACGCGCATTTTATCGCACAATTTAGTAAAAGAGCTGTTTTGCAGTACGGTACTGCCTAAGTAATAAATAACCCGCCAATTATAGACAAGTCATTTGTTGGACTTTCTTTTATTTAGGTAAAATATTTTATATATCCAACTATTAATATCCTGATTATTGATCCTTATACTTATAACTATCAAATTATGAAATCGAAACATTATATCAAAAGCAGTTATTAGATTGATTGGGTTACACTATAATTAAATAAAGGAACGAAACATTTGGTAATGAGGCATAATAGGATATAATAGGGCTGGCCATATTGGTATAATTTATAATAATGTATAAATAGTACCTATTTTTATTCCGAATCTATCTATGCTAAGTAGAAAAATACAATAAAAATGACAACTTTTCATAAAATTTGCGTGTAGCTAGATATCTCCCCGTTTCATTGTTAGCAGCAAATATTGAGAGAAGCAATAATACCCGTTTTCGATGCATAGGAAAATAACCTAAAAAAGGCATTTTTAATAACGGAATAAGATGTAGCAAATTTACGTCTTTAAAATCGAAATTATGAGACATAAACCAGTAGCCGCATTTAAGTTGGGTCGTATAGATACCAGTTATATTTATGAAATCCCTAAATGTGATCACAGCACACACCATAAGCGAGCAGTTAATATTCTAACATTTTGCCCTGTGGCTTTTACCCTACGTAATCAGTAGTTATCGTACTCGATCAATTTGCTTAGGTCTTCGTGCTTTCAGTTGGGAGTGCAGTTAAGTGCGAATGATTTTGGATAGGAACGTTAAACGCTAGTCTCGGTAGCCTGCCTGGGACAATAAGGACGATCATATATTCAGATTAAGACCAAGCTGGGTTTATATAAGCGTCTCTAGCTTCAATGCTTGTTTGTAATAAGAATTGTCAAATATTTTACACGTAAGCATTTTAAGTCTCTGTGAGAATGTGAAGTGTTGTATACGGATAACATAAATTGTGACTAAGAGCTTTTATAACCGTAATAAAATAGTAATGGGTCTGGTAAAAGTCGCCGACTCGGTAGGGTCAACGCATACGTGGACGTATTTCACGAGATTATGTGGCCCAGCGACCAACCACGAAAGCTCCATAGTAATCGTTATTGGGAATTGTCCCTCATACCGTAACTCTTACGTAGTTTGTAATCTGAGTAGCTACCTTTTGAATGAAATTTATGAGGATGCGCGAGATAATGCATAATTTATAATCAACATAACATTCAAATCTCATTTCTAAATTGAATCTATTCTTCCAACGTGAGTGTGCATGCCCTCTTTATATTTGTCGGTCGACAGCTGTAACAATACGAGTTGTGTACACCGATACGCACCGGATTTTCATTCCACAATAGACTTATGTAACCGGTCTCTACGGGTCATTATATCGGATTGTGCTGTAGCTTCTGGATTAGCCCCGACACTCGCTATGAAGATTGATGGAGGGTGAGACTGTGAGTACGTCTTCTCTCGCTGCAACTGTCACCACAAAGTATTGGACGTATGATGGATTCTCTATCATTAACAATGATGTATGTTGACAGCCTAATGTATAATCGATGATTTACATGAAAGTTTTCTCTGAGCTAACATTTTTAATCTAGAAAATGAGTCAATATTCCAAGATAGATTCGGTTCTATGTATTTCGCGGTGACAATAGCTATTCTGTTGTGGTTTATAATAGAATAACCGGCTTATTTATTGGGGTACTATAAAGAACGTCTGGGCATTTATTATCTGGTGCAAGCCGTAAGTTTTACAGAGCTCGTATATCGTTGGAACAGCTAGTCCGGGCTCAATAACTCATGTTATATTGGCTTTCCACTTTTGCGGTTGTATTTCTTATCTGTTAAAATATAACTACAAAAAATATGTTCAAAATGGTACAGTTTAATAATCTCAACTGCAATGAAACGTGATGCAATCTACTATGTTGCCTTTATCTTTATTTTTCAGGGAATGTAATCGAATAACTAGCAAATAAATAAGTAGAAGTATGTATATTTGGGATTATTTGTCTTTTTTGCTAGCTTCTGTAGTAACTTTTTTGGTTACTTAATTGATAAGAAGAGAGTACCTAATAGATAAAGAATTTAAAAAAATTTAATAATTTTTACAACAAAGTTCTTGATTTAGCCGCTAATAAAAATTCGCTTTTCCGCAATTTTCTACGAATTTTCTTTGTAGTTTATTATGATTATTCACAAAATAAATATAAAATATAGCAGATAAAATCAATCTGTTACCTATTAAGTATTATTCAAAGTTGTTAAGTTTAAATTTTTCCATATTAAATTAATGGCTTGTTTTAAAGTTGCCTACCACAGCTCTGAAACGAATTGGTAGTACTTCCTAAACGTCAATATATGACTTGTGAAGATCATATAATATATTGTCTATTGTGTCCATGACATTATTGAAATGGTACATTATTCTTCCTGTTGTGTTTTTCTTCTGTTGGCAGTAAATCAGTGCAGTAGTTGCCGACACAATAAGCCCCGCGACGAAGGCATTCAATGTGCCCTCGTCTCCCTGCTGGTTCCGAATTATACGCAAAATTGCACACAGTACCTTATTTTCAAATGACATTATGACATGAATAATGTAAGGACATCCAAAGTGTTGCCCAGTAAACGTAACATAAATTAATGTTGACAGTGTGGGTTTCCTAGGGTTGCAGCTGCTCTTAGGTGTCCAGTTTGACATTTTGGCCATTCACAATCGGTCCCACCGCGTAGCTAATCCAAAAATACATTACTATTAGTTATGGGTAATGTCATGTGTCTACAATGATGTATTACGATACGCTAGCTTTCAAATGGGACCGTTTCACAAAAATTTCTATTCATGTTCAATGGACTAAAATAATCAACTGTCAAAGTCGGTCATCATCACTCATTTCATTTAGACATTATAATTTTACATGGCCCATTATTCTGTCTAGGTAAAGTTAGATAAGTTCTTTTTAAATGTTTAATTTCAAAAAGCTGTAGGTATCGATTGTGTTTGCCATTTTTTACCTGAAATATTTATCGTTGATTATTGTCAAAAATACGCGAACTGGTGAATTTTTATTTCTAAATGACTTGCAGCTTTTAAAGATACGTATCTCAACCAGTAAACTTGAATTAAATTAAAAGTTTTAAATAGCAACATGGTTCAAATGTTATACATTTTGAAAAATCGTATTCAACAATAATAGTTATTTGTATACCAAGGCCGCGAAATGTGTCTTTATCGTACCGAGAGAAAATTGTCGCCGAGGACGCTTGCGGCCGAGGAAAGACAATCTCGAGGGCGCTAAAGAATTTCGCGGACAAGGTATACACAATATTTTTTGTGCAACCGTAAAAAATGTGTAATTGTAAATGTTATTGCTTTTAGAAAACCTACAGCTTAATTCATTGTAAATAGAAAAACGGCTTTCAGTTAATGCGTTACTATGGATATGGAGTAAATAAAACAATTAGTTTTGTATAAATTACAATGATTTTTACTTTAGCGGACGCTACCATAGCAGCGGCCACGAAATTAGATTTCGCGTCCTGAACAGCGGACGCGAAACGCCCACTTCGCGTACGGTTGCACAAAAAATATTTTGAAATACATTGATTTTATATCGCTTCTGACAATTCTGACTATTTCGATTAAATATTCTAATATTGTAGAAACATATATCCGGGCACATATCTTACTTGTTTTGTATATTATTTTGTACTGTAGTTTTGAAAGGTAGGTTTGGGTATACATATCTACCATTAACTGAGAGAACATAAGTGTCTTATGAGAAATACGTTTATTTGTGCCATAAACAAAAGTAATCCATTTAAAAGAATTTGAAAAAGCACTTATGCAGTAAGCTGTAAACGCGTCGGATGTAATTTATGTTCAAACAGCCGTATCTTTATAGCTTGCGGTGAAATACAGTTCTCGGAAGTCCATGTGGTGTTAAACTTAAGATTGACATCAACTGTTCTAAGCACAATCTCTAGGGTAAACTAAACGCCTTTAGTCACGCTCAAATATTTTGGAAAACAAACATCGCCAACGAAAAATATTCATTCCATGGAATATATCAAGCGAGCGTGCATGCATTAACTGAAGACATACGACCGTCATTCACCGCCAAGTACCGCTGCCGTTATGTATAAGCTTCGTTAATAATTCAGTCAGAAGTCTACATGTCGGCTCTGTACACATGTCGAGTCATTAGTTGAGTATGTACATCAACGACAGCATCATAAACACGTCATCGCTACTGCTGGTCGTTAAGATGCTTATTTTGATTCATCGTTTAAATAGTTTCAGGGAGTTGGGAGCATTAATGACACATTGCACTTGAAACGGCTACCACATTTTGGTCAGTGTCTTATAATGTGTTTCCTGCTATACGGCAAAATCAGATATTCTTCATTCTGTTATTATTTACTAAAATGAAAATTTACAAACGCAAATCAAAATTCGCAAGAAGACGCCTGCAAGTTACCAATAATTGATTTACTTTTTGTTTAAATTTAACCAGATGGGTTAACGTTATCAACTTTTCTACTTTTTCTTTCAAGCTAGTGCAACTTTCACACTGCTACTACCACAGCAATTAAAGTTACTGACGTATTATTTCCGCTATTTTTGAGAACCCGACAAAGAAAAATGACGAGTAATGAATTAACTAGAACAGTCGACTAATTTAAAAATAAATTGCCAGTCAGGGAATTAAGATTTATTGCACTTTGTTACCCACTGGTTTAATATACACGTGTGCTGTATAGAATCGTTAGCAAATAATTTCGTATGTCAATATCAATTAACATTTAGGGGTGTTTGTAATAACTGAAGATTTATTACTTAAAATTAACATGACGGTATGATACCAAGTTTATAGAAACCCACTACCTCCTTATAAACTAGATTTAGAACTGCGTAAATGAACAATCAAACCGGAATAATTAAACAAGTCACAATATTTATGTGCTTAGGGTGTCTGATAATGATCAATACCGTATCTCTCTTTCAAAATACAATTTATTGATAGTTACCTACAATCAACATTATTACTATTACGGTATGGAGACTTGGGGATTGAGAAAATCAATAATGAAGAATGTACGGCCAAATTTAGAAAATTTTGTTGGTAGAATGGAGACACAATCGTGATCTATTAAACAAGTGGTGACCGATCTCTGGAATAGAATACCTTTAGGTGGTTGTTTCCAATTTATATGCAACAATACTTTTATACACATCCATCCGCCCCAAAAGAACAGGATACAAAAATTTGACTGCTAGTTCAGCTAAACCACGACCAATTGTGATGGTTCAGCTGAATTGGGTATCAAATCTTTTATACAACTCGACCTTAGAAGGTTAGTTACATAGGTAGTATTTGATAGAAACCAGGCAGGAAATATCTAGACAAGAACAACAAGCAACAGTGGCAGTAGAACTAAAGATTTTTAGGCACTGGGTGATATAAGTAACATAAGCATAAGAGGAACTTGTAGTATCTTCTTCTTGAACTGCCTTACTCGACGGGGGTTGCTCAATAGATACTGTGGCATGCACTCTTCATTTATATCTTCTGTAGTTCTTGTCGAGTCTATGCTGTTAGGATGTCCTTATTTTCGGTTGACGTTTTATCATTTTCTCACCAATATTTATCTTCTCCAATAGATGTAATGCACAAGATATCACTGTTTCGACAACATGTAAAATTTTATTGTAGTACCTATCCTCTTCTATTGTTACAATTGCAATTAATCCCCTCATATACGAACAGTTATAAGTTGATTTTCTTATTCCTTAAATCTTACTGAAATATACCAAAACATTCACTAAAAATACATTAAAACTAAATTTAAAAATGATTTTGTTTTTGATCGCATCGAATAGAAAAATAACAAATTCTCTATTGGTTTTTTATCAATTGTGTAGCTTTAATGTGTGAAAAACGTTCAATTATTCTATAAATTTTTATAACCGGTAATGCTGTAACCTTATACATAAATAAATTATCCATCGTTTTATCAATTCAGTTTTTCTTGTTCATTTCTGAATTAAGATTGTATTGAAATCTGAATGAAGAATTATGTAAAATTCTTAAAAAACGTAACATGATCAAGGATCTGAAGACATCCGTCTGTTACAGAGAATGTCTGCTGCACTGAATCCAGGACGCATAAATCATGGTTGATTGGTTTTGCGAACGTGACATAGCCTAAAGATGTCGGCCTGGCGGACAACCAAAGGATTTCGCCGCTCGGTTTCGCATTTCCGATCACTCTCTAGAGACTACTCGTGTAATTCCCGGTGCTCGTTTGCACTTCCCAAGCACTCGTCCTGATGGCTTTCTTTTCATTTATTGCAGATCTTGAAATATAAACCAAAACCATTCAACAATCAACGGCGTTTCTGTTGTAAATCTTTATTTCGAATAGTAAAATTGCATATGCTGTAAGAAAACGTGATGTGAAGGATTACAATAGGTGGTGTTGTAGACATGACGAATTGAACAAAACGACACACTTAAAGCACATTTATTTTAATGTTTATGTTGTAAGTGTACCTATAATTTTTTATTCTTGTTTTCTGTGAACAAACTAGTCTTATTTATAAGAGCCTTTATCTTGCATCACTATAGTCTTATAAATCTGTTGTTGCAAAGCTTTATAAGTACTAAATTATAAAACAATGGCGTTTCGCGTTTAGAGAGTACAGCCATGTAGAGCGTAAAGGGTGTAGATTTATTCTTTTGTTGTTTTACAGATCTCCCTCCACCTTTGTCTTTCTTACATTAATGTTGCCTTCTTTCCCCACTTTACATCTTTCTTCTCTACTGCACTTTTCATCTCCATTGTTCATGTTTTTCTTGATCTTGGTCGCTGGTCTACCACTGTCTTAGCCGCGCTTTGGGAAAGCTTTCGGACAGAGCAGCATGGCTGTCTGAATGTTGAATTCAAACTCTGACATCCGATTGATATCTGGTGTTGCAGTGGTACAGCATTTAACTATATAGCTACTATACGCATCCGACAGATATAGTTAAGCTCCTCCTCACAAAACGCGCACAAACCCCAAACCATAACATAACGGTTTTATACTTAGGTATAATTATACATTCCTTCTTATTCTTCTTCTATGTAGGTACCAATTGCCTAAATGATTCTTCATGAAAACAGTTATTTTTCTCTAATTGGAGCCTTCTGTTACTACTCTGAGATCTTGTTTCTACGTTCTTTGGCCCACAGTAAAGAGCTTTGCTACTCGGATTACCTACTATAAATTCTTCTGTTCCCTACATGCTCGAAATGTAAAGTTTGACAGGCTTTCTGTTGCAATCAGCTTCCATAAAATTAAAACTATACCTTCCAAGCTGATGATTCTCACTTTTGACTGTATCATCTTCTTGGGCGCGGTTTCCCTTGGTCCCGTCTATAGTAGCTTTTTCCAAAAGTTTCTAATAGCCCAAATATCTGAATAGTTGGATATCGATTACTACGTTTTACTATGATGATGATTTCGCCGTTGAATTAGATTATTGGAAGCACTTCCTTTAGTTGAGAAATAATATCCAACTATGTTGGGTCGGTCAATTTCAATATAGTCTTAATAAATAAATGCAAGTTTTGATTAATATACCCTACAATAAGCAAAATACATAAATAATAGCATAACTAAATATGAAAATTAAATAATATTTATTTTGCTATATAATATATTCTCCGTAGTCTACCTTGTTAAGACCATTCCCTATTTTATAAACGTATATTAAATGTTATATATAAACAAATAGAGAAAACTACTGCACTGCAAAAGACTAAAAACAATATAAAATGTAGTATGTGAGTAGTACAACCACAAGACAATGGTATATGTTTACACTACGCAGGAAGATAATAAACTTGCATACTTCAGTTGCGTTAGTGTAAAGGGAAAACATAAAGGCTTCAACGTAGGTACCCGTTGTTTATTTTATTCATTTTATTGATTAATAAAATATTAGGAAAACGTTTTAATTAATAAAAGTGGCTTCTAGTTGACTGCTTTCTGAACGTCCTATATACTTAAACATCTATGTAGCAATTCGTAAGTTCCTTAAGTAGTACAATAATGTCTTCACTTTATCTTCACGGAAATACATATAAGTATGTAAAAGATTTTTATCGTTTGGAAATTTTGACATGGAGATTCGAACAACATTTTCTTCATGAAAAGAATTTGGGCTGACAGATTAATATAATAACGTGATTAATATGCTTTCTGATTTACTACTTCTTTCTACTGTAAACCGGGAAATCTTTAGGTTCCAGCTGACGGAAATTGGTTCACCATAAGCTAACGGTAATGTACTGTCTGATTATGATGTCATGTATGTACCAACAGTATGAAAGTAAGTTTATATGCAGTGATGTGTTGAGTGGAGGGCTAAGGGCAAAATGAAGGGTGTCGACAAGCAAATAGAAGAAGCAATAACATGGTGATCTGCGGTCGAGGGTGTCAAAGCTCACAGCAGTGGGGATGGAGCGACGCGTGACGTCAGTTTCTGTAAGCGCGCCTGTCGTACGTCGAGTCTGAGCGTCAGTCACGCTCCTATATTCGAAGGGAGAGCAGTGTTAAACTTCGAGTAAACACGTGTTCTATAAACAATGTTAATGTCTTGTTATTAATTACAATAAAGTGATTTGATGAACAGTGATCAGTTACAGTTATTTTATCGTGTTTATTCAACAATGCTTAGTTCAGGGAATCAGTACTTACGGCCGGAATATTTAACTCCGCTGCCTACAACGGTAAGTTATATTTACATATTTTTTATTAGCCAAACTCAAATTAAATTGTTTTTGTTATGAAATTTCCATTTTATAAATAAATTGGTGAAAATATTTTCATTTTTCTATCCTACATTTGAATGTATTGCCAAATAAATGTTTCATTTCAACGATTTTATGATACGAATCTTTTGATCTCTCCACTTAAATTTATGTTTAGAGATTTATGCCTGCCAATTAAACGGTTTATTTATTTACAGTTGGATGCAAAGAAGAGTCCATTAGCGCTTCTTGCACAAACCTGTAGTCAAATAGGTGCAGATTTACCGAATGCGAAGCTCATTCAGAGTGCAGAAAAGGGTACAAAGAGTAGTAAATCTGAATCTTCTAAATCAAAATCACCAATTAATGTTAGTTCAAACGATTCTCCTATGAAATCAAGTTTTAAACCGTATGACTCGAATATATCCCGAGAAAAAACTCAATCGCCAGACGAACGAAATTCAACAAACCGCGTTCGAACTCCAGTTACTTCAAAATGTAACGGGGTGAGTAATAGCCGTTGTAGTAGCAATCAAAGTGAGACATCTCCTGGACCCTCTCCCACTGCTTCGGATAGAAAAACGCCCGCAACTGATGGATGTGATGCTCAACCTGATAGAAACACCCCAATAAAATCAAACGAACGAATTGGAAGTCCCTTGACACCGAGTTCTTCCAGTGGTAAAACAAGTGCTACTCCTAGTATTTTAACGTCAACGACTGATCCGAGTATAAAGGATTTACCGTTGGGAACGTTCAAACCCGGAACGGGAATTCCTCCAACTTCGACGTATTTAGGTTATCCTACAACAGGAATACCGTTGCCAATGGATCTTATGGCTAGTAGTTTACTCTCGCATCATCAAGCTTTGAAGAGTGGAGCTTTCGGTCCGTATTCAAGTTATGCTCGTATGAAGGGTACTTTAGGAGCTGATACTTTGGCGCCTGCTTGTAGAGACCCGTATTGTACAGGATGTAACCTAAGTTCTCATTTGCTTACGTCTTCTGGAAAACAAAGTTGTCCAGCGGGGTGTACACAGTGTGATCACGCAGCATCAAAGACGGCAGCATATTTAGGACATAATCCTGTAGCTGCTGCATATGCTCATGCACAGTTAGCAGCGTTGGCTGCTGCTTCGCAACTTCCATATGTTTGCAACTGGATAGCTGGAGATGCTACATATTGTGGAAAGAGGTTTTCGAGTTCTGAAGAACTGTTGCAACATTTACGTAGTCACACAGCTATTGTTTCAACTGCGGACACTAATTCTACGTTATCTATGTTAAATTCAACAAGTCTACCACCGACACACCCGTTGTTACATAGGACCTACCCAACACCGCCACTGAGCCCTCTTGCTACAGCTAGGTATCACCCTTATAGCAAACCTTCCCTGTTACCTCCATCTTTTACTTCGTCCACGCTATCCAGTTTTCCCTTTGGTCATCCAGGGCTTCCCCCTTATCTTTCTCCGTATACTTTATATGGACCGCGACTCAGTACAACTTCAGGGATGCATCCATAGATTTAACATGTGTTTTCCTTTTTCACAAGCCAAATATATAAAAGCTGTGTCAAGACGGACTTCGCTAGTCTAATTTTTAATGGTAAATCGTGTTTCAAGATGCAAAGTCAACTGGGTTTACTGCTGTAACCGTTATTGTGTGATATATGACATTTATTCATATGAAAACTTTTTACGTAAATGAAGGTACTGATTAAATCAGTGTGCGAAGATTCTTAATAACTGTGACTCGTTGTGTATTTTATGTACAGATCTCGACGTTGTTAAATTTATTTATTTAAAAAATATTATACTGTTTAACACAAGTAAAGTTCCCTCTACGCTTTTGCACAATGTTGTTTGCTCCAGCAGAGCGGTCAACTTGCTTATTTGTGATGTGTTTTAGTGTCGATATACTTACTGCTTTTAATTTTTCGATGGATATTCTTTCCAAACATAATTGTTTTATGTAAGTGGCAATAAAATATTTTTCTTTGTTAAAATTACAAATATATAATGTTACTTTACTTATAATTCTGTGACTAAAGTATGTTTTTAGCGTACTACTTGTAATATCTACATTTGTATTTTAATTGCGCACAGAAGTTGTTTTAACTTTCATTGCTAATTATTTTTTGCTATAAAATGACTCTGAATAAAACCATTAAAATAGAATTAAAAGGTTTTAAATTACCCATAAATTGAAAGCCATATTTCAGCATTTCATCGCACATAAAGCAAAAATAATTGGAACAAACTAACGAGTTGACAGAGCCATCTATCTACTCCTAGAATAGATCAGCTACCACAGCTGCTGATTTTATTCTGATGCCATCATTTCGTCTTTGATATTTCTCTACGTACGACCGGTTTACCCTCTCAGATGCTTTTACGCACTCTTGAGCTTTCTTTATTCGTTCTGACGTAGAACATTTCAAATTATCTTTCAAGTTTCCCAAGAACACATTTATCGGCATTTACTTGACAACGGTAGTGACATATTTATGATTCTTTCGCTTACATATATGAATGTTTACCATACATTAATGTAATTTATATCCATTCTGCTGGCATTTCTATTAGTCTATAACTACAGTCCTGCTACTGACTAGATTTATATTAAAACTTTCTATATTCTTAACTCGGCTTAAGGTTAAATGTCATTACATTTTATGGTTTTCACAGTAATATTAACTGTCATTTATCAGACTTTATGTCGAATACAATCCTCATAAACTTTTTAATATTGGTGTTTACAGTGTGCAGACCGGTATTTTTGCAGGTTAATTCGAGATTACGTACATTCAAAATGGTAAAACCAGCCACTGGTATTGATGTAAGTTGATATCGAAATTTTTTTATTCTTAAGTGTCAATATTTCGACCTCTAATAAAAGTTCATAGTTTCGTTTTGGGAATGTACGTAGTTAATAGTTATTTATGCAACATGTGCAGAAAGTTAGTGTTTATCGCATTAGGCGTAAAGTTGTCCACCGACGCGTAAGCGGAGGTGGACAAAACGCCGTATGCGATAAACACACTTTCTGCTCGAGTTTGCATACACTATTTTTTCTACGATCGTGGTTTATTCAACCAAAATATTAAAACTAATTCAAACATTTTGTATTCAGCAGTTATTTATGAATGAGGTTGCTCTGGTAGATGTAAGCTTTACATAGCAATCAAGCTGTCATTTTAATAAACAAAAAACTAAATACAGACGTCATTACGTTTAATTTTGTAAAAGCTGCTATTTCTATGAAAAATCAAAAAATTTAAAATCGTCGACCCCTTGGCGAGCATTTTTTAAGTTGAGGACAACACTCGCAGTAAAAGATAACGTTGATCTTTGAAAATATGCGAAATTAATGGCATTTCTAAAGAGGAAATCTGTTGGATATCGTTTTTAACGGAAACACCGAAGGAGAAATATTTGATGATGAAGGTACATAACAAACATTCAAAATTGTAATACTTGTCAAATTAATGTTGAAATACGTAGTTAGGATTAGGTAATTATTAATTTGTATATCAATAAACGTGGTTCTCGCAATGTTTTTGTATTTTCAGCGCACGCACGCATGCGAGTGCAATAAAAAATTTTATTGCACTCCAGTGCAATAAAGACCTACTTTTGTCACTAAAAATAGAGATCAAAAGTGTCACTTTGTGCACAATCGTAGAAAAAAGATTTTTTTATTACTTCTTCCAAATGTCTTGATTTAATATTATCCACGAGATTGTTACAACACGCAAAATTTTAAAATACTTCTGAACAGACTATTATCGAACTAGCAAAATTGTATATTTATGCACCGAAGCATGTTATTTAATCGTGGAAGCTTTAACGAAGCACCTAAACATGCGAAGGCATTTTTGCAAACTAAATACTGCTCCCAAGTCTCTGCCAGAAAATTCTTTTTCCTCGCAAGTTCCGTGATTAATTTGCAACGTGACGTATAGATAGTCTCATACTGTGGATATCTCTGCGTAGGTAAGTATAACCAGTATAACTATTATATACATAGGTATTTATAATTGTTATTAGCCCACAAACAAAAGCTAGAACACTTAAAGCAATCAAATGTTTATACCTACTTATAGCATACTGTACTAGTATACCTATAAACAGTTGTTAAAAAAATATTCAATGATAATTCAATTTATATTTCGTCAGCCAATCAGAAGCTTCCTTTTTTAAAAATTGAACCAATCAGAAGGCCATTTTACTAAGAATATTTTTATGACAACTGAAAAGTACTAGAGTTTTCCAGCGGCAATATTTATTTCAGATAAAAGTCAAACAAATGTCAAAAAAATTATTATTATTTTAAATATCCTCGTTTCATTGAATTGTCATCCGGATACAACTCTTACTCTGAGTTTTTCTTGAATATTTGATTCCTTTTACTATCTTACTGTAAATTTAATATCAGAATGAGAGCATCATTGTGTTGTTGGTTGCAGCATCTTGTAAATCTGAAGACTCACAAATTAAAACTTTGGAAAAACAATCATTTAATACATTACAATAGTCCCAATAAATAATGAATAGCTTTCGAAATTACATATACATTCCCATGTAAATTATTTAAGATTCTTCAGTCTTCTATCTATCTTATTCTATCTATCTATTATGTAATATTAAACATTCCAAACAAAAATTAATAACAAGTTGGTCACCCTGTATCAAGAAAAATTTACGTATATTAATCACTCCAATTAATCTGGTTTCATAAATAATGTATATTTTAATATTTATGAATCATAAAGCTAATCGAAGCAATTTAATGGCTAAAGAAAATTTATGTTTTTCCAGAAACGGTCCCATAAATTATTAAAATTCATAACATATTAAAACACATCAATATCAATTTAATTTAGATTGCAGTAAATAAAATGCGTTCCTAACGATGACATTTTATCAAAGTTATTCTACAAACCAATGGAATGTTAATTGTATTATTTAAATTGGTTGAGCTCTATATCTACCACCGAAATTGAAACATTTTGCTAAGTAGTGCTTGACTAACCTAAGTGATATGTCATTAATTAAAGTTTGATTAATCTATTATGTATCTGACAGCTGTTTTTCTAGAGTGAAAGTTTCTAACAGTATAGTTAAGGCATTGCAAGTACTGGGAAGTAAATAGTTGAATGTTAACGTCAAACAGGCTTTGTTGAAACGATATATTATTGTTATAAATAAATCGAATATAAATAGTGATGCTTTTACGTTTCCCACATAGCTATTTTTAAATATAAAGATCTTATTGCGAAAATACTAACAATCTTTGTCAGATAATATTGTATTATTCTGTTTGTATAGTAGGATACGAAAGCAACTGGGATCGCCGCAATTTACCAACATTATTTTAAATCACTCTGTATTTAATTATTTAATTCCTGGACTAATATTTATAGTTACTGCTAATAAAAGATTAATAGAAAGCGGTATTAAGAAAATTTACTTTTATCAAATCGAATTCGATTCTTATTCTAATTTTTCTATATTTACTTATACATTTTTGGCAAGAAAATTCCAATTGGTATTTGGCAAACGTTTGAAACAATATCTTTACATAAACTGCATTCAGGGATGTTAGTGACGGAACAAAATTATTTTAACGACTGCAAATGAAACAAAGTTAGGTAATTTTTTAATTTCTTTATTTTCGAGAAGTACTCAATTGCCCTTTATTATAGAACCTAATGGGCGACCATAGTGATAGTGAAAATATTATTTTGTCGAGTAGGTACATATTTTTTTTTCAATTTTTATTGTGGCTCAGTTGAAGACAAACTTTTCCTTTCATATTTAGCTGTTTTACCGCTTCCATGATCAATTAAATTGCGATCCTCACCCTATACCCATCCCACCGCGCCCCAAAATTTTGAATCGTATTGAAACTAAACGTCCCGTCTCTTCACAGCGATTTCAAATTTCAAATAGTACCTACTTATTATGATAAAAATTTAATAGGTACCTATTAGCCGTGATTGAATCTGAATGCGTCATAGGTACTATATCCCGAATAATTTCGCGAGATGATCTTCGTTTTCAGCCGTTGAGTAGGGTATTCTCAAAAAACACGCTTTGACAAGTCTTGTCGTGTGTGACTAAGACATAATCCCGTAAGGTGTCTACTGTTGAGAAAAGAGATAATGTTTTATTAATAAGCAATCAATAGTTATTTGTTTAACAAGGCAGAAAAGTAGCAGATTTACTGACGCAGCTGGTATTTCACAGCTGAGGCGAAGCCGAAGCTGTGAAACCAGCCAAGGCAGTAAATCTGCATTTCTGCCGTGTTGAACATATAATTTTTTCTCCGATTGTTTACATTTAACAGTAATTTAATGATTATTTTTAATATTTTTTGTGCTATTAGTATCAGCAAGCATCTGTTGCTATGCAGTTTTTATTGGTTGCTATGAAAAAACATACTTCAGAAATGTCATTCTATTTGTTGCGAATAATAGTATATTATTCAACGAGCATGTTAGGATGGCTATTATTCACGACCGACGGTTACATTTACGAAACGAGCCGCAGGTGAGTTTCGTAAATAACCGGAGTGAATAATAGCCAATAACATGCGAGTTAAATACTATAGTTTGTCCACGACTATTACTAAATAACAACAATTTTTGTAAAAATTTATAATTACCAGAAACATTTTTTAAAAACTTCATCTGATCAGCCATGACATTGTACCTACTATATCAATTATTCGAGAAACGTCAAAAAATTAATACTGTGCGCGAGATTTTGATTTTACAAGTATTTTGTATTAAAAAAGTTAAAAATGGACAGCGACAGTGACGAGGTGTCTTGTACACCACCGCATATAACAGAAGCTGCGAAAATGACTTCTTTAAGTTTGCTGGTATTGTATTGTATTTTGACATTTTTTATTTTGACGTACCTAAGAGTGAATTATGTACCATAATTCACTCCCATCCCATAATTCACGCCAATTTATTATGGGTAGTCTTATGTTTAACAAAACACATAAATAATCGATGTATAATTTAGTAGCCGTGGACAAAATAGTTTAATCTTGTTAATTCGTAAATATTTATTAATTTATAATATATTTACAATGGAAAATGACGAAGAAATGTTCACCCCATCCGAAATTAAAGAAATCGTGAAAAATATGGAACTTAAATTTAATTAATAAAAATTTCAAATTTATTTGTTTTTCGAAGCAACCTGATTTTGAATGCTACTGTCAGTAAAAATGATCACTTTTGCCTAGGCAGTAAATGTGCAACTTTGGAGACAGTCAAATGTCAGTCAAAGCATGCTTTTACTGTCTATCGGAGAAAAATAAATAAAACCCTAGTGCTAATAAGTACATTAAATACCTAGTAATTTTGGCTTTGCGAAACTTCTACTCGATACGAAAACTCTGCCGGGAAATTGGAAATTAAAAACAAGGCAATTTAAAAGTACTGGCCATCTTTACCGAGAAGTCAGAGAAATAGCGAATTACATTTTTTTTATTTAACACATTCTACTTGGTATTTAACTGTCGTAACATTTGTATTTCTAATTTATGCTCAATTTAAACATAACTCTTTGTATTTGTATCTGTATCTGACAAAGGAAAATAAGCTCTCTATCTGAGTAAATTTTCTCCTACGAAGTGTAATGCTGACTACATTGCATAATGTAACGTTAAAGGAGGTTATTTTATTTTAAGTTTCCAATGTACTCATTACAAGTTTCTTCAAAACCGGCTCCTGTTCAGGAATAAAAGTTTTTCATATTTTTCCACCCTTCAGTCGACTTCAAAAGAGTCCTAACTGATTGTCACACCCCACCCCTATTCCATTTGAACTTATCTTCCGAAGCACGTTCCTCTAGACTAGACAAGTATAAGGGTGATGGGAATAGTATTATGAACTGTTCTTAAAAAAACATTTTCAAGGTGTCAAAATGCATTATTATATTCCTACTGATGCGTGAACTTTGAAAATATTTTAATTTGTTGATTTTTGTAGGAAAATGGTATCAGAAGTGGGCAAGTCCTTATCATATCGGTTTAATTATAAAAAATCCAAAATTTAGTGAACAGTTTTTTTAAAATAGTCCTATCCACATTTTTATAGCGAATAGATATTTATGTTCTAATATGAAATAAAACTTGCACCTCATTAAATAGAGGATATATAAGGCTATGATGCCTTTCTAAGACATGCATAAGATAATAGGTAGTAATAAACAAGGGTACAACAGGTTACAATAAATTACAAATATCATTAATTTCCATATGTCAGATATTACATTTTGAAATGTTTATCTTGACATTATATTACAGTACATTCATACATTGTTCCTGCTGAACGTAAACGTAATTTTAACGAGATGTGTTATGCAGGCATATGATGTTAAGTATCATTACAATTTAATTAACGCTCGTTAAATATCTGAGGAATGTAGGAAGTGCAGTTGCTTTATAATAAATACAAAACTGAAGCAGCATTTTTAAAAAGTAAGCCAACATTAACATAATTTTTAGATGGCCACTGTCAAGTTAATGTATTTAGAACTGCACAATAACTGTTAAAAAACCAAAACAGAGACATGCCGATGTTAGAATTTTGGATTGTAAAAAGTACACTACAAGAAAAAGTTATACCGCTATACCGCTACACCATAACTACTTTACTGGCTAACACTGAATAACGAAGTAACCTGGTTTGAGGATAAATCCAGTCATACGTGTTCACTGTTTCCACATTGCTTTAATATGGTCGTTAGTGTAATTGGGTGTAATTTAAAATTGTCATAATTGATAGTTGAGTCTGACAAGATGTGTATTTATCGTAAGTATACCATTAACACTACTCATTTCACATCCAGCAAATCGCTACAATTTGAAGGCGACGCCAGGGCGGCAGGTTTAATAGCAGAACCCCAGTTACTTTTGGCGCCGTGGCCCAACCATGTCTTTTACAAATCTACTAATAATCCTAGACCCAATGCCAGGTATAACATACTATAAACCATTAAGTCTGGGAGAATTTTTAAGTTTTTATAATAATTATTGTGTTCACAATTCATACCATACTTGTAATAGACTTAACTTGCTAAAATAGTTTTTGAAACCATTACATTTTGTAACAGTACAACATTCTAATCAGTTTACTGTCTTTATTCACAAAATTTATCCACTTATAATAAAAGTAGTATTTGCTGTAGTAGTAGGTACAATTTAATCGTTTATCTGTGCAAGAAACGTAAACCATATTATTATAGGTACTCCGATCATTAACCAACTTTAATTCACCGACCTTCTTATTGCGACTAACATCATTCCGGACTTCAAATTAAAAGGTTAATGTATATCTTATGATTGTGGGTAAAGGAATAATAATTCGATCAGTCATTAAAGCTAAGATATACTTCTACTGAAGAGTTCCTCCAATAGTCCCGTATTTCTTAAAAACTTTTTGGGTTGGTCAGTTGGTGGGTTCTCCGTAATGGGGTCTTTTAAAAAAGTACTATGCAACAAAACAAAAAATCAAGATACAATCTAGCATCAGTAATAAGATTCACTAAACTTTGAAGTTAGGATACAGTGGCATCAAGAAAATTTGGAAAATGAGTACGAAATTTAGACATAAGTACTACCTACTTATTTATTTAAATCGAAGAAAAAAATTAAAGTGTGTGGGCTCCCAAATAATTTCCATGAACTTCACCAGAAATCGAATGCATATCTTCATACTCTTGGAAGGTGTAAAACGGTGTAAAATGTACTCATACTAACAAAATTAAATGAATTCTGTTGTAGGGTAAAGGTACTGATTTGCAGTTGTTTTAAATTTGAGATGTCACTTCAATTTTTTTCAATTTTGACAATTCAAAAAACATGCAACTTTGATACATGATTTCAATTTAAATTGCTGGTCGACTTTAGAGTTCTCTAGTTTTTCAACGAAGATGTTTAACAAAAATACAACAGGCTAAATGACTTACTTTATGCCCCAGAATCATCCATTAACAGATTGCCGTTACATTCATAATACCCTGTATAAGTAGGAACCTATTTTCGATGCCTACAATAACTTGCGCTTCCGGAAATTTTCTGTATTCTAAAATTTCCCATAAAGCGGCCCACTCACCTACAGTTCGCCTGCAGTACATGCCTGCAGTCCATTCGGACTGCAGTCCAACTTTCGGCACACACATGCAGATATCCGACAGGTCCCTGCCTGCAGTCTTGGCATGTTTCAACAAAACTGCGTGTGTGTGCCACTATATCTTAAGTTTTAATCTGCAGGCGAAATATTTAAATCAGTTTGAAAATTTAGGCAAGATCTGCAGTTAATTCAATAAAATGTGCGACAAAAATACAGAGTTTGTGACGGAATTTATTGAAATTTATCGTCAGTCTATGGAAAATAAAGGGTAAATGTTACTCCGATCGCAAACTAAAAGAAAGAGGTTATGCAAAATTATTGGAGTTTTACAAAACTGTTAACGAAAAGGCAACTATAGACCTATAGACCTTGGTTTCACTTAACAACAACACAATTAGCAACATACATAACTTTCTTTTCCTGGATATCAACAACAAGTCCTAGACTATCATAAAACAAATGCTTGAGCCAGACTTCAGACCGAAACTGCTAGTAAACTTAAGATGTGTGTTGAATTTAAAGATGGCCTGCAGGCCGTGGACTGTCAGTTCACGGCCTGCAGATTTGGACTGTCGTGTAGTCTGAATAATGTGTGGCGAACATCAGTTTTTGCCTGCAGTCCTAGACTGTCAGTTACAGCCTGCAGGAAAACTGCAAGTGAGTGGGGGGCTGTTAGGCTCAGACATGAGCGCAAGGTGTAATTTCAATGTTTCAAATTTCATTTATTGCTCTTAGTGTATAGATATTTTATTTCTAATATATGTTAGATTCACAAACAATAGCAGAATAGTTATAAACACGAAAAATAGTACATTATAGGCCAAGGTAGAGAAGGCATTTTTCTCAACTGAGCATTATTATTTTCCGAGCTGTAAAGCAGCGAGGGAAAGAAGTTGCGAGCACTCTCCTTTAACTGCTCTGTAGGCAACCATTAGTATAGGCAACTGTTAATTTATTGCTGCTGAACTTGCCCTGTTAGTACATTCATTTTAAGGCAATGATTGTGTGGGGCAGGCCAATAACGAAGATTCCACAAATAAATCAGTTAATAATCAATTGGAGGATACTCTAGACCTAGACAAACCTATGTCGACTATGTCCATAATACCAACTAGCAGTTACGATCTACCATTATGCCGACGTAGCGACACCGCACACAGCCTCAAATCTTCGCATGTAGAGAAGAGAGTATTCCACATTAAGTTTTGAAAGAAACCCCTTCCGTTCGATTGTGGTTGCAATCCTACGTTATCTGCTATTTATCTATGTAACTGTTGTATCGGTTTTTGGCACCTCTCCATTTCCTGTCATTATTAAAGTACCAATTGAAACTTGGGAGAATATGCCACCAGTGAAAAACAGCAGCAGTTCTGTAGACAATCGTTACAGGATATAAAGATATTATAAATAAATTTTACATCTGTGAGTTTGCAAGAAAACTATCTATCCCAAGGGAGTCACCAAATCCACTCCACTCCTGGGGTTTGCAAATTGGTAAACATAGCACTGATCACTCCGAGTTGAACCCTTTACTTAGTCATAAGTCATAACCACAGTACATACCGTAGAGGAACATACGACAGTACCCATAAAAATAATAAATTTGTAGATTGTAACAGTGGTAAGATCTTCAATATAATAATTTAATTAAACTGTTAAAAGTATTTGCAGATAGTATGAAAACAATAAAAATAAATATGAAAGTATTTTGTAAACAAGTTATTTTACTTTAACAAGCCGAATTTACATTTGCCTTAATTACATGAGAGCAATATTGCCAATATTATACCAGATTATATTTAATTATAAATTAATCGTAGCTTATTATTAATTAACGTTATTACACGTTATTACAATAAATTAAGAGACAAGTTGTTTGATATTTATATACTTGTATATAATATACCTAAGAATGAAATAAAATTATTATAACATTAATAATTAATAGCTATACTAAATGATTGCCCTGCAAAACTATTTTCTATATTATTTTCAATAAATTAATAATGGGTTATGTTCAATACAGATTACTTGTGTTTTAAAGTTTGTTTTTAACCTATTTTGATTTAGTATATACCTATAATGTCTATAATAATAATTGTCTTTGTCTGAAAAGGTGTGGTATTATTTCCGTTCTATGTTTCATCTACTATTGGTCAACTGCTAACGTATATTTACGGTTATATAAAAAGTTATAACAAGAAAATAAGATGAACCACTACCACAAAGTCACTTAATGCGTTTCCGACCTCTCGAAGTGTTTTGGCCCTTTGCGGCATTTTTATTACATCTTGTTGCCGACTGCCAATATATTTGAAATCACAGGGTATACGAAGAAATCACTAGTATTTCCCGGAGGAGCCATTTTCTAAAATCACAGCTTAGCTGCCCACGAAATTACAGTGTCGCGATTTTGAACACATATCTGAGACCGCAAGTTACAGGTTACGGTCACTCGTAATCGACTGCTCATCATCTTATAAACATAGACCTTCGGCAATCCCTCATTTAAGTTTCATCAGAGGATATACGATTAGGGTGAACACAGCTTTTGATTTGTGATATTACTCTGCTTGTGTTTAAAAGATATCTTGTCAGTTACAACATTGTTATCAGAAGTTGTAACCATAATTAACTAGTTGTCTCCATCTGTAATTTATTACATACAATTGTGATAAAAAAAGTTATATTATAGTTTCAGTAACATTAATTAAATGCCGCAAGGGTTATCAGAATAATAGAATATTTTTGCAGGAATGAATTATGAGTATTCTCATAAATAACATATGAACCGTAACGATCTCTATTTACACGATAAATATACATATTATTGCTATATTGTGCCATTAAGATAAGTACTACTTTAATTATTACATTATTTAATGTCAGAATTAAATCAATGTAATTTTTATCACATTTCAACATGAAAATTGAAATAAGGATATAGGTAGAATGTATCTATTTTACATTTATATCATACTACGCTAATTAGAATTGAGTTATGTCGATATTACGAACTGCCAATAAACGACAGGTGCATATTCTTTATTATACCTCAATTACAAGTGCACAATGTTAGTTACTATTTTTCATCTCATGTAAAGTTTCTAATGATTACTTTTATAATGGAAATGAGTAGCTAGCAAAATGTAACCGATTTTTAGTAGGTATAATTTGATTGTTGAATTTTGTTGCTGATGATCGTAAATTGACTATTCAACCTAAAAACTTGATGCACAAGCTAATTTCGCCATAAAATCGAATAATGATTCGATCTGGTACGTGAAGAAGGCCCACCGAGCTCGAACGTGACCGCGGCGAACCGACATTTGCACTCTCCATAAATTTGTAAGTAAATCTAGCGTCCATAGCAAATTTACTGCTTGAACTGATTTTGTCCGGTAGTTGCTATAGTATTCAAAGACCAAAACCGCAAGCTATACCTACACCTGTATAATTAGTTTTACCCTAAACCTGAATGAGAAGGACTAAACAAAGAACATTTTTATTTGTATTCTCAACTGCTTATAAGAATGTTACCAAATAACTACCATGTAATTGAAAAATATCAAGATGAAATTGCAGTAATTTGAATTGTTTTAGAGACCCAACTTCTTTTATGCCGCCGATTCATATTGAATATTTTGGCATATACAGGGTGTATATAAACAACACCGACAAACTTAAGTGATTCCTTAGGTCATCTTAATAAGGGGGGATTTTAGTTAATTCAATATTGTTTTTGAAGCCGTGTTAACATTCACATTTAAAAAAAAAATTAAATTTGGCCTCTACAGCACGCTAAAGAAAAAATACTCTAATTGACCCTGAAAACCGTTTTCTGATCATGCTATTCAGGAGCGAATAATCCGACAATATTCGATTTCCCGATATTCAGTAAGGCGAATATTGGAAATTTCGGATTACGCGCTTCAGAATAGCGTTATCGTGGTTTCAAAAAAAATATTGAAATTAACTAAAATCCCCCCTTAAGAAATAAAGTTCCCATGAACAGGGTCCTAAAATGCTTCTGAGGGGAGCTATTACCGCCTGAAGGAGGCGAATAAAGTTTTTTGTTAGCAATTTATCTTTAATCTTAAGTATAATATAAGAAAAGTTTTATCTCAACGTGAAACAGAAAAATGATTAAGGCCCGGTCTTTCCATCTCCTACTAAAGTTTCTATTAGCTAATAAACGATTAGTTGTCATGGATACCATTTTGTTACAAGAATTGTTTCCAGACAATTAATCGTTTATTAGCTAATAGAAGCTTTAATGTCCTACTAGTCTGTTATTGTAACATAAGCACTCTATTTTGAGATTTATTATATGAGAAATAATTGCCTCAGGTCTATTATTTTTTTTAATAGGCCCTAGGGCTCTTATAAAAAAATAATTGACCGAGAGAGAGAATTTATGGGCGTTACTTGGCGTTACCATGGAAATACAGAATTATTCTAAAATATAAAGTAGTCTTGATTTAGTGTCAATATAAATTAAATGTCAAATTGACAAGCTTAAAAATAAGAAAAATCGAATTAAATAACAGACTAGTAGGACATTAAACTTTGAAGGCACCACGGGTATTATAAGAATAATCACGCCATCGGTCGACGTACAACCCTCGGGCTAAAGCCCTCGTGTTGTACACCATCGACCTCAGGTCGTTATTATTCTTATAATACCCTAGATACCTTAATAACTATAATAGGAGATGGAAAGACCGGGCCTACATCTATTTTTTATGGAAAATCACTAGTCGTACAAAAAAAATCAAGAGACCATTTTTATGCACTTTTTAACGTAGAATCAGATTACCGTCTCAAATTGATAATACAATTTAAAATTACAAAAATAATAAGTAAAAATAACCCCAGACCCTCGGTTGGGAATGTCCTTGGTTTAAATAATTTTATTTAGATACTGTCGGATAGTAACACATACTAGTACCATAGGCTCATTAGCCTATGGTAGTACTAAACCGTATCCCAAATTTCGTTACTTTATATTCAAGTGTGTTTGAGTTATTAAATTTGAAATTTTATTCGCCCCCTTCAGGGGACAGAGCTCTCCTCAGAAGCATTTTAGGACACCTATTCATGGGAACTTTTTTTCTTAAGATAACCTAAGGAATCACCTCCCGACATTTGTCAGTGTCGTTTATACTATTCACCCTGCATTGTGCGATTTCTCTTGGTAGATAATATTGACGTAGCGAGGTATGCAAACTTGTTGGAAAATAAAATACAGAATACTATACGCAGCTAACAGATATAGTTAAGATCCTCCCCTAGAATTTATGCTACATAAAAACCAGTTTCACACGCTACTAATTTATTACAAATAAAAACCAGCAAATCGAGTCCAAGTGTCAAATGTCAGTGGTACCGTGTTTCATCTTTTATGAGTTTTTGAAATACGACCAATAGAAACATTTTAATTCAAATATTGCGCGTTTTGTGGGGAGGAGTTTGGTTATATTTGTTGGCTGCGTTTAGTATAGTAGGTACATAAATTCTATGCACCGTCAACTTCAAATAAATTAAAATGATTTTTTCTCCAAGTAATATCCCTATTGTACTACCGACTGGCTACGTAGAAGGGAGTCATTATGTTACTAGTAAAACAATATGTTAAATAATTGTACTAGTAACATAATGCGTGTAAGTATCCATGCGGCAACGGCTGTATTATTTACCGCTAGATCATTTAAATTTGCACATGTCGTTGTTTTGTTTTTGTTTTTGACAGTAGTGGAAATGACGTTTACAAAATAAACATTTATTTTATAACAGATATTGTACTATTTCACTTAAAGAAGAATTTATATCACTCGAAGTAGAGCGTTCATTTTGTGTTGAGCTTATGTTGCGGCCGAGGCTGTGGAAAATAAGCGAAACTCTTTCTACTCCTAGGTGATAATAGTCTTTGCTCCTAGTAATATAATATACTTACTATTATTTACTGAAGGGAGTATACGTAATTTTGTTTATGTAAACGCCGTGTTTGATAGATAAAATAAATTTTAAAAAGCGTGATAATTCAAGGTAGGTACTTAACATTTTATATTTTTCTCCTTTTTTCGGTGGAATCAATGTGGTTGTTGACTGAACGATTGTTCAAAAAAAGGACTTCTGTAGTGCGGTGGGCTATTCAAAATATTTGTCAAATGGTGAAAATTTTGTGCCGGGCTAACAATAGTAGTATAAATTATGTACTATATCCATTTGTTTTGCTCCTGTATAGATGATTTAATATCTGTTAAATAATTTAGATTATAAGCTATACCAAATTAATCATTATCATGCATGTGCAATAGTGCATTAAATGATATAATGGTTTTTTAATTTGTAATTTTTGCGTTGAAGCGTGAGCTTTTCAATTTCATTCTAGCTCGCAGCAATTTTCTCGAACCCCTAACCAAGTGCTAAATAGCTTGTTCAAATACTCGAGAAATAAAAACCATCTGCAAAAACTCAAAGTGAAAAATGTGTATGTGACTGTTCGGAAGACGGCTTTCAACTTTCTAATTACGGACTACAAATCTTAACCACGACACCTGTCATGTTCAAACTGGGGAGAAGTGCGAATCTTAAATTGGATTTTTCCTCCCCATTTATAAGTAGCTTCCTATTTCTACTTACATTTATTTCACCAAGAGCAGAGAACTTAACTTAGCTTAAAAGTTTTGTTTCCGAAATAAAAAGGCTTGCTTTTATCGTGATGTATTAGATTCACTACAATTACCGTGGAAACCCCTGAGATTTTTCAAAATAATTTGCTCTCAGGTGTTTCGTGAACGATGAAGTAACTGCAAAGAAAAAGATCCGCGACTTTGTGCACAAAATATTCTATCGGCATTATCGGTCTCGAAGGAGCAGTTGCTGTTACCGCCACGTAACTGCTATGTTACAGTACTCTTGAAATACGGTGCTAATATCAGGCAAGTACAGACTCTGAAGCAACTCGGGAGAGCAATACACAGCACCTAGTCGGGATATATATAGCTTGAAAATATAACTTTATATTGTGCGACATTTTCGTAGCACTAATTTTGGTTTTGTAGTGAAGATACAATGTAGAAGCAGTGGCGTATCAATATCACATCTTTATTATTTACTATCCTGTAAAAGATTGCATTAATTTCTGAATGATCACATTCAAGGCTCTTTGTAAAACTTTTACACAACATGAAGATATAACTTTGTAGAACGGCAATTCTTTTACTTAATAGTTCTGTAATTGGAATTTATTGTGTATTTATTTCTGATTAACAAAATGGATGCGATATCGTCAGATTGACTTCTTTATTTCAGCATTTCCCCAATATATTTCGAAGTTTTATGATATTGTTTTAATTAATCTAGATTAACTATATTACCAAATGTACGGAAATTTAATTTTATGGTGAATGGGAATTGAAAATTCCAGTCTCAGCTAGTATTTCCTACTTCCATAAAAATAGTTCCAAAGCATTGAGATTACAATGTTGTCACTTATAAAATCTGAACCTATGTCATATAAGTAACACATCTAGCAACTTTTCATGCATAGACTTTTCGTGGCAGACCAGTGTGTGAGAGCCCCTGATCTAGAATATTAGATACACCCCTTTTCTTCTTTGTATTCACTATAATCCTTTATGAGATACATAAACAAAAGTGTGCTGCGCTTCTCAATTTATAGCAGCAAAACCTATCTGCAGGCAAAAACGTAAGTGTGTGGGAAACTTAGACATAATATTTTCAAAGTTTCGTATTAAACACATAACTTTTAAGTAGGAAGGGGTTGGTTTTTATTTTTCTTTAAAGTTTATTCTCGCATACACTACTGCACATTTCTGTTCAAACATTAAAGATTGTTTACTGATGAAATAATATAAGAATATATAACAGCAGTTTGGTATTTAATGCAAGCTTCATAAACGTAACTTTAAAAATATTACAATTAATAGTCACCAAACTTTGCAGAAGCTCGCCACGCTATCAAAGCACCCTATTTCGTGATAGGCTCTGGATCAGGCATTCCACTTACAATTCCACAGCTTTGGCGCTTTGAGTTTTCTAAGCTTACTTTTAGCACTGAAAATTAGTAAATAATGACTTACTTTTTGTACAATCGTAGGTAAAATAAATAGTGAGTTGACTGATCGCAGGATTCATTTTTCTCAATTCTCTTCTTTTCACTCTTGCTCGGATGGGGTGCATTTTTGGAAATAAATTTATAGACGAAAAATGTCTTATTTTAACCTGAAAAATCAACACTGAATGTTTGGCGGTTTACGATGGGTCACCCTGTATTATAAAGACCTGTAGTCAAGTGACGGATTGCCTTTGCTGCCTTACTTAAACAAAAAAGTGTATTATATGCTACTGCTACTGCTAACCGTTGTTGCTTTGACGGTACGTGTTAGTGCAAACCACAGATAATAAACTCAGTGGTGCAATCCATGCATTCATTATTAGTAGTAGTACTACCTACTATTAATTATCAATCTAAAATATTTATATTGTGACTTTTACCTCATATATTAATGTCACTACTTATAGTACGAATCGGTCTGCTTACTTATTTCGAGTTTCTTAATGGCAATTGCGCTAATTGCAATATTCAAAAACTTCAAACTTAAATCTTTTTATTAGTGCCTAATTCGGCCAACTTTTAGCTAGTTACATGAAACAAAACCATTAAATATTTGAAGAGGGTAATGAGGAAGATTTATTACTTATAAATACTACTAGATGAAAATTAACTGTAATTTATTATTTTTCAAAACTTTTTTAAATTGAGCTAATCCTATTTAAGTGACTTTTACAATTATTTCAAAGAACATCAAAACCGACTTCGCCTTCATTATTTAAAAAAAATTCTGAAAGCCGCAGGAAAGACGAAAGTCACTGCTTTGTCACACGAAAATAGATTATTGTTTAGGCGTTACCTTGAAGACGAACCTTAACCATATGCAAATGGTATACCATTATATCTTTAAGTTATCTATTCTATACTATACTATGCAATTAATAAGTACCTATTGTAATTTTAATAATAATAATAATAAATAATACCTTTTTACGGAATATAATACGCTGAAATTTCAAAATTTCAATTCAATTCAATTCAATTTCAAAGGTTTAGAACAAACTCACTCATCGCGTAAAGTAACAATTTCGTGACTTATTACATAAATATCTGTTGTTTTCAGTTACAGCATTCTTAGTTTTTGAAACGAAATATTTTGTAGGAACTTATTACAGGATGAGCAAAAGAAGATGAGGTTTAAAACTATTATTTGACTATTCAATGAATATCAAAGTAGGTTTTTCAGTATTTTGGACTTAAGGAATTTATAAATAATCTGTTTCAGTTGTACTAACGTTCGTTGTAGTAGCAATTAATCTCCAAGAAGGCGTCTGCATAGTGCGACATGTTCAAACACACGCCTACAAGTAATAATCGGAAGCAAGTACGTAACCCACACATTCAAACTAAGGCACATTTTTAACCAATTTCATCTTCTCATTCGCACGATCCAATTTTGCAGAACATTTCTCTTGGGCTCGACAGCAACGCGAGAGTAACCTGAGAGCACTGCCACCGAAGACAATTGACTTTACGATTTGCACAACAATATCCTTTATTTCTTTTTCAATTATTCATAGGCGATGGTGTTTACACGGCAGCAATATGCTGGTTACTCGTTCGTTACGGCTGATGGTAACAGGACGCAGTATATTCTGTTTGAATAATGAGTAAACGTTAATCACGACACCAGTGCTTGAACTATAAATACGCGCTTAACGTGTTTTATTATACTGTTTTGCATTGCTTCATATAAAACTTTCCCGCATGGCCGCTGATTTATGGGTATTATATCCATGTAACGTGTAATAAGAGCAGCGTTATAAGGTGGTGTTACACCAAGAAAAATTGCCGTCGGATTGACGTCTTGAAAGAACTTCAGGTAGATACGCCATAAAAATATTTTAAATCTTTTGCTTTTGTTGAGCCTCTAGTCAAAACGGAATAATATCAACTATTAACGTATAATTATGCTTTTATATAATTTAGGAAATATTTTGATACGTTACTTAAAAAACTGAGAATTTGATTATTATGAAACGGTTTATTACTTGAACGTTACTATAGTAAGAAGTCATATAGGGAAGCAATAAACATTCTCAGAAGGTGAATTTTATTTAGAATCGAAAGTTCTACAGATCAAACTTGTGAACTTGTCTGAAACAGTTTGATCATCAGCATTTTAGTACAGGATGTTTAATGATAGAACGTTTGATCATTAAGAGTGTTTATGGATAAGGTGTTTCCTCACTAGGATCCATTTTCATTAGGCCTTTAATCACACAGTATATTTTAACCAAATGCAAATCTAACATAATTAATCAAATGAATTAGTACCTACAATGTTTCAGTGAGTAATCAAACATCCTAATGATCAAACAATCTATGTTTCAACATTCCAACACCATTGAAACGTTGTAAGATCACATTTACAGGGTGTCATAGAAACTATGAACGTAATTTTTAGGAGATGCAGTAGAGGTCAAAACAATATAAAATAGAGGAAACCTAATTCATGCATTGAACTGATGTATGATGCAATGAATTAATTCATACATAACGTGTAAAAATTCAAAAGAAGCTTAAATGCAAAATTATTCTAAAAATGACAAATGTGAGCAGATTCTACAATTCCTTTTAATTCTGCGGATACAAACTGTCATTTGTTTTCGTTTTCTAGGCAACCGCTGTGGCCTGTGAATTTCATAAACGACAGAATTTTGCACTGGCTCTAACAACTACAATTTATCAAGGTACCCGAGCTTTATAACCTATGGCTATGAAACTAGAAAAAAGTATAAGACGTATAACTCTATGCCATAGGCTAAGTAGAATTACTTGCAGTGGTTCTAACTAATCGTAAAACACCGCACTTGAGTGTACCTTACATTTAATCTAAGATGAAAAAAAAAACATCGATTTCGAGATCGGGATTCGAACCGGAGATCCCTTGGTTACTAAGCGGATGCTCATTTTAATATTGTAATGTTTGCATTCTTGTGTTTGTATTACCTAATTTTTCTGGTCATTTTTTTCCTGGATACTTATCGACGCTCGAGGCATGTCAGGGGTACCTACTTTTTACCCGAGCCGCGATTATGAGAATTCTGTCCAGAAAATTATTTACAACACAAACATACCAGCAAGAATTACAACAAGAACAGCAGGCCACAACTAGCCAACTACTTGCTGATCAGTGTTCATAAACATAATGGCTACCGTGAACGGTAGCTTGACAAATCAGTATTTTTCATATAAATAGGTAATTTGTCACAAAGATTACCAATATAACCAGAACACCAATCGCCGTGGATGATATGTCTGATGGTCATTACGACAGAAACCTTTCTGTAGTACCTACATTAAAAGGAAAACTGAATTTATGGAGAGCAGACTCTCTTTGGATGGATTTGCAATTTTCATTATCGAGTCTTTGTATTTTTACCACGGTTGTAGTATGGCAACATAAGAATGAATGAAAGAGACTTGAAAGCTTCCATTGTTAATAGTTTTAATACCAAAAAAATTAATTAGAAAAATAAATTTAAACTTTTTCTATGTTTCATCAAATTAAAAAACAAGTTCTTTCTAGAAAATTGAAAAGGAGCTTACCCGAAAAGTATTTCTGTTTGTTATTAATAGGAGCGCGCCATCGTTTTATTGCTGTCTTAGAATAATGAATGTGAGAACAGCTTCAATTGAGCAGCTTAGAGAATGGCTCCGGGAATACATCAAAGTCTTTCTTGCTGACAATACAATCTATTAATCCTTGTCATGAGCGGCCGCTGCTAATTTATTATCGCCATCTTGCTCGTTCCCATTATGTGCAATTTGACTGCTAAACACAAAATAACATTAACACGAACAGGGCAAACATCAATCAAATTTGCTCGTAAAGCTAAAGATGCTGACGTTCCTTACTTTCTGATCATTGTTAATAATGTTTGCACAAATTTTATTTTATCAGATTTATCCGATGTTAAGTTTCGATTGTGTTTTTCTACATACCGTTTTACACAAAAAGTGAAGGATATTAATTATATCTACATCGATTCAACCTGCAACCAAAAAGTTTTTTGCTGTACCATATTAGGATGACAATTCATAAAATTGCTCTGTATCTGAAAATGTGTATCTTTAGTAACCTGAATATGGCAATATCAGGAATAACGATAAACAACCAACAAGAGATCCTCATCTAAAAGTTTTGATGTATTTGTATTTACCTATAGCTTAGATTTTAAGGTATCTAGCACTTCAATACACATGGATTAAGTATTAAAACTTTACAAAGGAAGAATTTTGTAGTAAATATAAAATCTGTTACAATTTACAATCTCTGATTAGTAGCAGCTAATGTTAATTTATAACTGTCAGTTAAATTATCCTGAATTGATTGACCCTATTATTGATACCGCCTTCTACTGCTTATGAAGTACTGAAATAGAATGTGCTATGGATTAATATTGTTAGTAGAGGATTTGTAATTCCTTTTTAATCATGATTGTTTAAAACGATATGTCCATTCAAGTTTTAAACATGGGTTTAGTAAATTTATTATTAATTTAGCCTGCATAATTCTCTTTATGTCCTATTAATTATTAGAAAAAGTTGGCATAATAAATTTCCACAATCCTTTGTTCCCTTCCCTTTTCTTAGTAACTTCTAGAAACTAGATATGTTGAAGTTGAAGGCAGTTTTAACATTTAACTAATAAAAAGCGGTTCTTGTAGTGAATGTAATAAAGGACAATATAACTCCATTTGTGCCAGTTGATTTACGAGCCATAATTGCATGTGCCGTCGCAATTCATGACTGAATCGACGATTATAAGTTACCAGTGCGTGAGCAAAATAACACACATGCATCATAATAATTTCTGTGCTATGTGACGTTATAAATCGTCGCAAAGGTGTGAGAAGCAAGCACTAAAGGCAAACGGACTAAAGTTACAAGGTTTGCTGAACAGGACGATTATTGTAACTTGGTGGTCGCGTTAACTTGTCGAGGCCAAAAGGCCGACAGTAATTACTAGAGCTGCCACTCAAACCACACGCTAGAATTATATCGATTAGTCTATTAAACACTTAGGCCCATTTATCAAAGTCACGTCTGAAATGCTATTCCGGCCCGATTGCGATTATGTATTATACTGATAAAATCTGATTTGCTTTCACGAATTATAACCTAAGGATTTATAAATGCCCAACCCGGAATTTCGGTAGTACTTTTTAACATATAAAATAATAAACGTTACTCACAAACACATTTATCGCATTTTTTGTCTAATCGTTACAAATGCATTAAATATTTACTCCAGTTATAATTAAGATACCCATATAATCATTTAATTAAGGACCCTTTTCACTTAGTTGTAAATTAGCATTCTTAAAAATATTATAATTACTGGAAACTATCAAGGCTTGTTATACCGTTTTGCTACTACACTTTGAAATTAACGGCCCGTTCATATCATATGCAATCATCTCCCTGTCAAACTGTTATTGTTACAATGTAGCATATTGCATATATTACAGTATTACTAATATTCAAATATTAACACATAAGAAATTGAAGGGAAACATGCCATGAAACATTTTTTTCATTAAGTTGTTCTCCTCTTCGGTGGTTAACAATCGGTAAACAATCTTCAACGTCAATAGTACAATTCGAAGAATTGATAGCATTACAGTTGAAAATATTGTCGTGACCTCAAAACAAAAGATATGTATTTGTTAAAATCGATATTTTATTTAATATTTATTGTTTTTATAATTATGGATTTAAACAAAGAACGCATGAGAATGTTAATAAAGATATGTTCATCAAAATGCATTGATGAAGAAAACGTATGATTTTGTTTATTCAATTTAAAAGGGCAAAAAATTTAATCGATTTCGACTCATCGCAACAACGATAAGACGGCAAGGTTGCAACTCCAACATATTTTCTTATCACATCTATCAGACAAATTTTTAACATTGTGGTTTTTATTAGCGATGATAATTTTCCTGTTATGGACATAAAAGGGAGGGGTTTTGTTATACACAATATTGGAATTCGAGTGTTTTACCTGTTTCAACTAGTCTTAATCGCGCGTGTGAGTTATTTAGAAGTGTAATTTTCTGTAAGACTTTTAATTTAAAAATAAAATAATAATTTTAATTAAATACTGGTACTTTGCTTAGTGTTAGTTACAGTTTTATTAAAGTTCTATAACTTCGACTTTGTTATTATAATATCGTGTTTATAAACATATACCTATGTGTATAATTAAAATGATCGTTTTGGAGTTCAACAGTAAAATGAAGAAGATAGCAGGTTGCAGTAAGTAGTAGCTTAATAGTTAATTACTTACTAATTTTTCAGACATTTTGTGTTTGTGAATGTCTTCTTAGCTTATGGTTTCAGATTTGACATATTTACAATTAATAAGTGGTTATACCAAGGTTATACCATACCAACACGTTATAAAAATGTTTTTGATGTTGGTTTGTTTCGCGAGTTTTCAGTTTATAACTAGGAATATAATTTGTATGCATTTTATCTGCATGCAACAATAATACTTGAGCGTAGAATGATGGCTGTGATAGCTATGGCTGTGATGTGATTCACCTGGATGAAGTTTCCGACACGTACGAGCGTAAAAAGCGCGTTTTGGAATTATCTAAGTGAATAATAGCCATTCTACGCAAGTAGAAGACTATACTTTTTCTATGACTACAAGAAATTATATACCTAAATCATAGTTTTTAACATTTTTTTAATCGGTGTATGTGACGTTATAAATAATTGGTGTAATCACGTCGTGGGTGTATTTGACGTTTCAAATGGCGACTTTTTAGGAGGTTGCTAAGATACGCTCGGTTATTTATTTTCAAAGCAATGTTACTTTTTCACATTAGCGTTAATTCTTAAAAATCAAAGGATGTGATTGGATAATCTATAATGATTTCTTTGTAAAAAATCACGGTGTGAAGAATTAAGAATTTATGCTATTTTCAATTTAATATGCAACAAGAATGAGAGTATTCTTTAGTAATTAATCGTACAGAAACATAAGTACTTAATTACGCAAAGTTAAAGTTAGCATGTGAAGCACATGTGAATTTGAAAGTGTACCTATACCGTCTGGGTACTTTCAAAACCGAACATAGGGGAATTGTGTTGTAACTAACCTTTATATAGATTCCTGCTCGCCATTTAAACCCACAAGGATGGTAATGGTATGAATAGAACGACAAAAATACAGCGCATCTGATGGTACCAATAAATGTTATTACTTAGTTATCTTTTTCTGTAAAAAAAATTATAAAATAATGCTATTTTGAAATAATATAGGTTGCTATGATTGTCAACTTTTTCTTATCTGTCAATTAAATTATTTGAAATCAGTCGATGTTTCTGTTATTAATATCTAATAATATGAATAATACCGAGTATTCAGTAGAGCAGAGGGTTTTTATAATAAAGACATTACCACCCTTGTGGGTTAAAATGGCGAGCAGGAATCTATATAAAGATCAGTTGTAATGCAATTCCCCTATGTTCGGTTTTGAAAGTACCCACTCGGTATAGTATATAAATGCATATTTGCGACCTTTTCATAAGTAGCTACATGCGTATTTGAGCACACTTGGGTACTGGTGGAAACTACTTATTACTTATTATATTTAAGTTGGCAGCAAATTTAAAATTTTTTTGGTAACTTTCACATTTGGAAACACTGCAAAATTCTGAAATATCAAAATTTAGAAATTTAGTTTACCTACTTCTCAAAGTATCATTTCAATTGGAAATATCATTTATTAACGAAGAAACTTTTTCAAAAGGAAAAATTTTAACAAACTAAAGTGTTTTAGTATTGGCAAGGGAAAAGAGAGGAAGTAGGGGTGGGCGATATTCACATTTGGATATCGATATTCGATATCGATATTTATCGATACTAAAATTATATCGATATTTATCGATATAGTATGTATATAGATATATCGCTCAGCCCATAGACAAATAATGAGGTCATTTTTTTAATATCATGAGTTACATATTGCAAAATGTGTTGGGCTTGGAAATCCTTTAACTCATCTGCACAACAATTCTTTTAAATAAATATATCTATATTCCATACCTACGTCGGTATATCGATATATTGGTATCAAATTTATCTCGATATTTATCGATATATCGCCCAGCTCTGGAGAGGAGTAGTAAATTATTACTTAGAAAAAAGCAGGAACCTAGTCAAAAATTCACACAAAATCAAATTTGTTTCAAAGCAGATTTAGAATTATTATAGATTATCGTAAATCAAGTATTTACAGTTATAAAATAACATGGCTCAGGCGAGTGGTTGAAAGATTCCGATAAAGGAGGTAGAAAGAAAAATAATACCAGCGATTATTTTTATCCTTTTGCCTTGTGTCCATTTCTTTAGTCTTTCTTGTGTCTTGTGTTCTTATTTCTTCTATTATCTTTCCTTTTTTTAATGCTATTTCCCGGATTTGGTTCATCGATTTTCTTCTTGGTCTTCTCCCTTACTTTTTGTTGGTTTTCCAATATCCATTATTTTTCTTGCATACTAGTTAAATTCTTTCCGTTTTATTTTTTTAATTGATGGATCTTGATTTGTTATATCCCCGGATGTTATCATTTCATATCCTGTCCCATTTAGCTTTCCCCGTAATATTCCTGAGATGCTTCATTTCAATGGTATTTATGTTGATTTCACTGTTTTCCTGTAGTATCTACTTTTCGTATGCGTATTTTAAATACCAGGCATTTGCATTGTAACTGATAATCTTCGAGTTAGATATATAATGTCCTTAACTGAATCTGATTCCGATGATCCTGAAGTCGATTTCTGATCAGATTCTGTAACAACGAGCTGATTGTGGAAATACGAAAGTATCCACCATAAATTTCTTATTCTTTCTTTTTCTCTGTAGTCTGTAGCACTATATTCCTAAGTCTTTTTTGATTAAGCTTCCATACTTACATTTTCCAATTTGTAAATTTGTTTAAATTTTTTTATATTTTTCTTCTTTTGACATAAAACCAACCCAACGAAACTCCTCTATCTATTAGATTATAACAGTATATCCCATAAAAAGTTACTATTACAACCACACTCCAAGAAATTTTAAAATAATTTTTTTTTGACAGCCCAGGAGTTTTATGAATAGAAAATACGTAGTTTGGTACTTATGTTTAGAGAAACTTTGTATAGTAAGTGTACCTATACCTACATAACCGTTGAGATATGCTTGATTTTTACCAAAATATATAATGTCAAAGTAGTAGAAATATTTCTATACATCAGGGTGATTCTAAATGATGTAGGTTAATTTGTACAGGATTTTACATAACTTCTGAGCAAACTGAGCAAACTCGTTTAAGGTAAAGGTTTTTTTGATGTAACCACTTGTTACCACTCCTAGAACTTCCTTCACTATTGTCACATTGTAAAATTAATTTCACAATTTGTTACCAAGTAAATAGCAAATCTTTTTATGCCATATGATTGGTTGTGTTAAAATCTATTATTTTTGAAATAATTAGCAAAACTATCCATCGATTTGCTTTACTGGCGTTTCCATTTATAGTGAGTGAAAAATAAAATGACTAGCAATATTCGCCCTTGCCAATCTCATTAGTGTTATAGCGTCTCATACTTGTGCAGTTGTGCATGTCAAATTTTATCAAGTCATGTTTATCATTCTGTATACTTTATTTTAACTATAGTTAAACAGCATTCTGTTCCAAAGAACATAAATACAGTCGTATAGCAGTTGCTTGTTACAGTTGGTTGTAATAGTTGTTAAGAATGGTGCTAATATATTACAATTTAAAGTACTTGAAGTAAATTGCAAATGTAGGTTATTGTAGGTAATTTATGGATCGAGGATTAAATGTGGCTAGTAAAGTCGACAGACGGAAGAAGTTCGGGCAAACAACGAACCTCTACAATTAGCTGTTAGTAGATTGATGGAGCAATATTTCTCCTTTTAAAAGGGCCGAACGAGGTTCAGCAACAAAGCCGACTAATTCAACTGCTAATTTTAGAGCCGCTATTTCTTTGTGGGTTACTGGGACGGACTGTCGCAAAACTAGTCCTGCCATTGAACAATAAGTTTGTAAACAAGAAGTTTTGAAAAGGGATACCATACACCACCTATAATCCGCATTTACAAATACTTGAGATAAATCACCCTAATCCCGGCAGGCTATCATTATAGTCCCTCCTGAGTAACGCATGTTTATAATGCGTGCCGGATTACATGTTTTATTTGACAAAAGGCCGGTAACACAATCGGGCAGCGGATTTGAGCGGCGGAACAGCTTGTTGAATGTGAGTGTCAATGCGCAACACGCTGACAGGCGGACAAAGGAGCGGTTTTCCAGGGTGATGAACTAAGCACCTCGTGTAACCGCATCTCATGCTCGTCGTAGCCGCGCCATCTGTCCGCGCAATTCGAGCCTTAACAAGCCGGATCCGCCACCGAACGCGTTGCCTTTGTTAAGAAGCCGTCTGAGCGTAATTTAATCTGACATGTCCCATCCTTCCACAAAGAAATCGAAATCGGTTTGACATAACCGTAAGTGCATAACTGACGCTGATTACCTGTACGCACTTTTATTTGCCTCAAAATATTTAGGGCGACTCAAGGTCCTTAGGTAGCCAGTCAGGTTTTTTATTCTTTCCCATACCCACAGTATGGGAATGTCTTGTGATCGGGAGAGGATCTATTTTGATCAAAATACATGTATTGAACCTACGTCCTAAGTAGTTTAGTTTAAGTATATGTTACCTTGCTACTGCTACCCCTAGGTTAGAACAATGCGGGATTTTTTAATTATGTTTCTAATCACTCTAGTAACCACAGAAATGTCAACAGTGACAACAATGAGTAACAGGATTAATAAAATCTGTAAACTGTAATGAAATATTCAATTGACAATTCAATTCATAGTCCGTCAGTCCATGAGAAGCGTCCTTTTTTAAAAAATGAACCAATCAGATGGCAATTTTGCTGACAATATTTTTATGACAACTGAAAAGCAGTAAAGCCTTCCAGAGTTTATGTCAGATAATCGTCAAACAAACATTCAAAAAATTGTTTTTTCATTGAATTGTCATATACAATATAACAAGTGCAAGGCATATTACCGAAAATTTTTTCGCGCTGTCGCACAAGTGTTTGTTGTTTCCATGAAAACTGCCCGATCGCGAAGCGAGAGGGCAGTTTTCAAGGGGCAACAAACACGCGTGCGACAGCAAAGGAAAAATTTTAAGTAATATGCCTTGCTCGAGTTATATTTGTTCAGACTATCGCATAAACCATATAAATTTAATATACTAATTGTACGCTTCATTATAATTTATAATTTATTTTTTGTATAACTGTCATTAATTGAATTGTGTTTCATCTAGTCGCCATCGCGGGTGATTACCGAATATCAGCACTAGTGCAATATTCGCGTGTCAAAATTTTCAAGTAATTGTGATTTGATAGGCTGTGACGAGACAAATTCGTAACTTTCATTGGTCTACGTCTGTCACGTGACAGGTGAATGCGATAGTCATCCGAATACAACTCTTACTCTGAGTTTTTCTTCAACATTCATTCATTTATCATTACTAGTTGCTGCTGTTTTTGAAAAATAATTACTCGTGTAACGCTCGTAATTATTTTCATCACAGCAGCAACTCGTACTATTCAGAATGACAAATTAATATTATTGGCAAACAAAACTCGTTGTATTATATATATGAAAATTACAATTACAAATTAACAAAGATATTCACCTACTATATGTTACATATCTAATAATTAATTGATAATTCATCATAATTAGATGTTAAGTAATTATAATTTTCCTTGAAAAATTCCTCAAATTATTGATAATGTTTGTAAAAATAGCATAATGTAGGCAAAAAGTTCTTCATGGCGCAAGTAACGATAGCTAATCTTTATATCAACAAAACCAAAAGAAACACTTTTTCATATTGAACCATTTAACACCAAAAGAAAGGAGGAGACAAACAATCTCTATTCTCTACAAGATCATGTGATTGCAATCTTAAAACCCTAGGAATAGTGAAACAGAAACTCATTGCTTTTATATATTTTTGATAAGTATACACTGCTTAATAGCATCAGATATGCCAATGATGAGGATGAACACAATTTACTGTTGAATATACACAGCATACACAGCATACATAGCATTCCAAACTAAACGAGGTGTGTATGCTAAAAAGTAGTCTTATTACTGTGTATATAAAGTTTATAGTAGTAGTACTTACACTTGTAATAGATGTTTAGCATCTACTAATTTTCTAACGATAGGGGAAAAACTGCAGAAAATAAGAATACGTAATGTACGGTAGGTACATCTATGTCTGTGTTAGAAAGATAATTATTACTATAGGTAGATTTATAGAAAATAATTTCAAGAAATTCAGACAAATTTCTGACATAAAATGCCAAGAGCTCAAAATCTAGCCGTAGGTAGCTAGGTACCCTACATAAAAAATCAGAAGTCAAAAAATATAGGAGTATCTACTATGTGCTTGTTTCTTTTTAAATAATTATATTTGCACTACGGGAGTGGAAGATAACTGCTACGGTCAAATGCCCCTGCACCTAACAAAACATTACAATTAGGCTTCGGATAATATTATGCAAAAACTTCAAACTTTGTATGCAATATGCATCAAAAATTACTGAAATATGCACTAAACCTCAACTAAATTTGATAAAATAAACAGTTTTGTAATATCAATAAATATTTATTTATTCCTGTACACAAAACACAAATTCTATGAATTTAAAAATATAATAATCTAAAATTGAATAAAAATTAAAAAGTTCCTAATTAGTTAATTGGTTTATAACAACAAATCATAATTGCACTTAATAACAACACGCTGCAATAAATTGTGAACTATAAATTTACGCCTGTTGTCAGCCAGAATATTTTTGTACTGCGCAAAGACTCTCTCAACATCACACGAAATTATCGGTACAAATTCTAACTGGGTGGCGAAAAAAAGTGCCGTGGAAAAAAATGCCGCGTTCAAAAGTATACTAAACGGAAAATAGACAAAAATAAATATGTTACTTATTGTACTACTACAGAGGGTACAAGATATTAATTTGTGGAATTTGCTAAATTTAGTTTATAATTTTATTTTATGGATTTTTTCTAAACCTTTTTTAGAAAACGTAAAATAATTACTTTTTTCCATCGGCACTTTTTTCCACCGGCACTTTTTTCCGGGCAATTTTCTTCCGTGTCACTTTTTTCCAGGCCCTTTTTTCCTAGATTCATAAGAATTTTACAAATAAAAAGAAAAAAATGCTTGAAATAGAAATAGAAAAGAATAGTTATTTATAATATCAAATAACTTTAGAAGATTACTCGGAAGATTACTTAAATAAAATATCTGAAAATTCCCAGACTGCCGAAGTGAATAATGTATGTGCTTGACAACAAAAATTCTATAAAATACAATATAAACACAAAAGAGCTGCAAATTATGCATTAATGCTCTAATCTTTTAAAATATGCATTTATTACCTAAAACGTCTAAAATGTGCATTTGCATATGCAAATGTGCAAATGCGTTTTTATCCGAAACCTAATTATAATATAGTACATCCATAGATGAGGCAGTAGTTTTTTCAGGCAATATTCGTACTTACTCGCAAGCTCGGGATATTACATAAACGTATTGACAGAAAAGTCGCGTGCTGGAACAATAAAATAGCAGAATTAATACAAGATAGGTACCTAGTTGGTTAGTCCCAACTATCCCAACAGACTTAAAACAGAGAAAAGTAAAATGAAGAGTATAGCAAATAGTAAAAACCAGACATGACAAAAATTATACTTATTATGTGAATATAGGTACTTATGCTTTAAAAATCAAGAAATAAATTTAAACCCATCAATTTATTAATAAATTATATGAAATAATACACGGACTGAGGAGGTTGTTCAATGGAATGACTGAAAATGCCCCGATTAATTGTCAAGGTGGTTGCTCGATTTTTGTTTGATGGCTATTGATTAATTTTCAGATTTCCGTTATTATACATTCTGTACATCATCATCAAGCGTATGCCTAAGTTAGAGGTGATTATTCACATGGTATGGACTTTTGTAACATTACGCAAATTAGATGAGGAGCTGCATAAAATCGTAAATTGATATTTTGCGTATTTCTCTTAGTTACAGTTCTCCTATATACATATACCTATACAAGATTATTTTGTACTAAAGCCTTCTGTTACGTCGTATTTTGTTAATGGTTAGTTAGAGCTTATTTCGAATTTCCCGCCAGTGTCCTGCGTGGCACTAATACCACACTTCCAGTCAGGCTTCTGTAGAGGAAGCACGCTTCGTCCAGTAAAATAAAACTACTCTAAAATAAATCTCGTTTTTTCACTTATTCAGTAAGTTATGTGTTAGAAACAAATAGTTTATCGGCATAACAACCACCTTCCATAGTGACGATTTTAGTTGATGATTCACGTAATTTAGTATCTATTGGTTGGACATATTTCCGTTTGTTTATTTCCCTCGATGTTTATTTCTTAAAGCATAGAAGCACTCGTTTTTCTTACCGGTTATGGTTTAAGATGTAGTAGAATGCTTCGATCCGTTTATCTATTTCTGGTCTAGATCTTTTCTGTATCAAGTATGTCGAAAATCCTAGTAGGGTAATAGCTATTACAAGAATCAATGAATTTAAAAAGGAAGACCATATTTCCGTTTGGGTTAGCATGATTAAGACAATTAACATAATCTCATTCAATCAAAACTTCAGATTAACAGTGAGTTCAACGAAAATATTTTTTACCATTCCTATAAGCTGAATATTCTTGTTATGTGAATTAACAAAGATATTATAAAACATTTAGAGACTTTTACTGATTCTTTAATGGCCGGTTTTTAAGTTCTGGTTTTAACCCCGGTTCTGGTAAACCGATATTAATTGCCATGGATATATATCTTGTAACAATTGTATACATGGCAATTAATCTTGGTTTAGCTGAAACAGGGTTTAAACCATAATAAAAAACTGGCCTAAAAAAATTGAAGACCTTGAAAAATCTTTTTGCATAAACAACATTCATAACAGTTAGAACTAGACGGTAATAGGAATCACGTCCGTTCGTTTGCAGTATGCATATGAGTACCCTACATAGTACCTACTGGCTACTTCTGAGGGAATTTGGAGCTGCCTATCTCTTTACACAAACTTGCAAACTTAATTTTAAAAAGGTGGCGTCTCTACTAAACTTATCTTTTAATGCAGGGTAATAATAAATACAGTAACTGTACCTACTAATATGCATAATATGGGAATGATACCCATCCAACCTTTGATGAAATATTTCTCTACCCTGACACTTTAAATACTTTTTCATGGAAGGCCACTTTGAATTTTTAGTAGGTATTTATATTTTGTATTACCTTTTAGGATATAATTTTTTGGTTTAGCATAACCAATCTCTTTTATAACCTGTTAATTTACCTATAATTTGCTTAAGACTGCACTTTTAGGATAATATTAATAGTTATAATGTCCACTAGATAGAACAAGACATATAAATTATAGATATTCTTACAGTCAAATCAGAGCTAATAAAATTCCACTACATTACTTTTACACGTACCTATCTATTCTAATTTTATTACCGTTAGTAATAGATTATGTATGATTCTACATATCCAACGGTTTTTGTCGCTCGTGCTTTAAAAGAAAAACTGATTTTCAATTCGTTATGGACCAGTGAATAAAGTGCTGTCTCTCATTTTTGCATTCCTTCAAGAAAAAGTCGGTAGTTATGCCGTGATCGCGCTCGAATGCATTGAACGTGCGATGAAATAAGACCAATTTGCATGCCATTCATCTTCAGCTGCTCGGAAATTTTAATAAGGCATTCAAAAAGCATATCCATTAACCGGAGTAAGTCTGGGGTCTGAGGAGACAGGACCGAGGGCACTTCACACCGACTGCGTTCAATGGGACTGCGTGGTGCGAACAGCTAGGATGGTATGGCGAAATGAGAAGGGTGTTAACTAGTCAAGCGCGTGACACGCAGAGTCACAAGAGCTAATGATCACCACAGGGTACAAACATTTGTTGTAAAATATGCCGTTTGTATTATGGATAGGCAACAGATTTTCATGTTGATATCATGCGCTTTTGATCTCGTGGTTTATTAATACCTCACACAGAATTTGTATCCGTTTTCGATTAATCAAAACGTGAACTGACAATCTTTGATGATGAAATGAAAATATGATATGACCGTGATTAATTATCTCACATCAAAGCTGCATACATCTGCGTGTTTTTGACATGCAAACTGCAATTTAATGAAATCAACACGTCAATATTCCCCGTACAAAGAGATGCATTTAATAATTCAATTTACTATTAAATTATAATTCATTTTTATTTTTTACCCATAAAATAATGACAACAGCAATGAATAATTCACAAACAGAAATGCGCTTATTGGAAATTAAAGCGGCACTATAAATCCCAATTTACGTATCTAACAAAATGTGGAGTGCTTCAAGCACGTACGAAGGCGGTGATGATAATCGCTGCCTGTCTGCGGTCATCATGGCTAACCGCGACCCCAACTGTTGTCTGCAAGGCCAAACCACAGCTCTAACCACTATTACAGAGATAATAACGACTTTAAACATTATCCCTCTATATTCTGTAATTGGTTCTGTAGCAAAGTGTACTTAGACTTGGCGCTAGTTCCATACTGAGGTGTTATTTAACATAAAGTACTCATTACAGAATGGGTGTGGGAACTTAAAGTGCTAAACGCCGAGATTGAAGAGATAACATTAGGTGCAACTTACTAACTTATTTCTGTTTTGAATAAAATAATTTCTATGATTCATTTTATGTTTCGCCCTAATAGAATAGAATTATAATAATGTATCATGGAGTTTAGAGTGACTCACAACTTAGAACGAATACAAAACAAAATTATACAGAGCGTTTATTAAAATGGAAATTACACGAAACAAAGTTAAGTATAGTATGCTATAGATTATTTCATTCGTAGGTACGTCCATAAGCCAATAAGAATGCATGGTTACAACGTGTTACAGCGGTTATTTGAGTAACTATTGAGTGTAACTATAACGAAATCGATAATACAAACCTTTGTATAATTGAATTATTAAAATCACATAAATAGCATTTGAATAAAAAATGTAGGTAATAAAAGTAAAATCGAATATTAACAGTTTAGTCCTTTTAGTTTTTGAAAAATGGATCGATTCAGGGATTTTTATTTATTTTGTTTTTTCATGAAATAATCTACCTGTATACGACTCGACAATCGAAAATTCTCGAATTTCGACGTATTGCCTAATAAAACCACTCGACGCTAGGCAACACGTCCTGTATTATCGATAATTTTCGATCGTCTAGTTGTGTATATTCTCTTGAATTATGTCAATTTCTAACAACACTATTACTCAAAACAACAATGACAAGGATTATTTGTAATTAGAGCTGCACAATTTAAACGGATGTAATAGAATATTTACTCCTTCAATCAACGCTATTACTATTTTTGCGAACAATTTTAGTGTAGAAAATCTACGTTTCAAATAGTTGCTGTAGAAAAATTCCTTTTTGAACATTGAACTTTTCAAAACATGTCGCTTCAAGCAGTTGTTGCGTAGAAACATTGCTAAGTATTCCAATAATAATTGCGATCGAAAAATTGCTTTCGAACAATGTTCTACAGTACAGATGTTTTTTCAGCCTCGTTACGTACCTGGCCGTCAGTTTGTTGATATTTTTCCCGAAGGTCTAATTAAATTGCAATATAATGTCGTTCTACAGTTTACGCTTGGTATTTATTTCTGTTCCCATTTTCATTCTTTTCGGAACTGCCTGATTGCTTATGATATCCAATATGACCACATCTTGATGACTTTACAGTTGGGTTAATACGTTACTCTCAATGCATGGGAGTGTAGCCGAATTTCAAAATTGCTAAAAGTTCTCTTGAAACTAACGTTCATTTCGACTCGGTACCTTTACAACGAATATTATTTCGTTTAATATTATGCCGTAAAAGAAAATTATTTATTGGTGTTTTATACCGAACCTCGAACATCTGCAAGACGAATATTTATTATTTTTTTTATTCGAATATTTATTCAGTTGTAAGTTTGTCAGAATTCATTGGAAATACCTATTGTTGCTTATTGTTACCCTATCTAACATTGATTTAGGTTGAATAAAATGATATAAAATAGAAAAACGTAATAAGATGTAATCAATTATAATATAACTAGTTCTATTCTTCAAACTAACTATAAACCATGAAATAAATAACTGTTACAAGCGGTGACAAATATAATGTCAATGTATATCACAATCTTCATGATCAGATTTCAGACATCGTTATTTACATATTCTGAAGTCAGGGTTGATTATCAAACTTGCTAACAAATTCAGAAAGGGCGTATGGTAATAGAAGGGTTCATTAGAATAATAACTAGATGCCTTATAAAATCAAGGAACTACATGACAGTTGTTATTATTCGTAATAGTTCATCGTTCCCATTAAAATTTATCCTCAGTGAATTGAATCTTATTAGCGATGTGTTAAATTATTCAAAATTGAAGTTCTTTTAACACAAGAGAACACTATATGATCAATTAAATGTACATAAGGGTTGCACACGAAAAAGTTAAATCAATGTCAGTATTTTAGCTTAATTTTGTTACTTTAATTAATCATTTGATAGATATTAAAATTAGTCATAAGTATAACAGTTGCATCATTGTCCTTAAGATAAAGCAATTTCAATTTCAAATCACTTTCGCAAATGGCACATTGATTTGAAAGAACGAACGCTAGATTTTAATTGTTTGGGTTTTGAAAGTTATATGGTTGAATTTCTGCGTTAAAATTATTTCATTGTTATTATTCAAAATTAATTCCCTTAAATTGTTAATCGACATGACCTAGGAAATAATAGGTACTACCACTACACATTGTAGTTGTGTAAACTTAACAGGTATAATTTTCAAAATAGTGAAGGCATTTTGGGGTTGGTGACGTTGGTGTTATTAGGAATAGGTATATATTGTTTAAAATAAATGATCTGTACATACCTCTTTCATTTTGGTCTTAAAATCAACTTGTTTGGAGAAAAATATTTTTTTTAATTAATTGCCAATATACTTAATTAGTAATTATTGGGCTGTGATCAAGTATTAATACTAAGCTTAATAAATACGTTTTAGATTACAGTAAACTATTCTTTTAGCCAGTGGCGGAAATGACGTAAACGACACCTGCATAATTACTTAATTGCTAAATATGTGATAGTCAAAATGAATATCTTGAGCACTTAGCACTACACATCCGTTTTATTTAACTGCTGCTCTAATGTTACTCAATAATACGTAAGCAACCTAAATATAATTACTATTGAATACAAGCAATTGAAAAGAAAACTTAGATGAAAACCATGTCTGCTTGTGTTTATATCTGTGGGTACCTGATGGTACCTGTATTATGATAATATAAAAGATGGTGGTAAAGGTAATGTATTGTGATTAATGCTTTCGAGGAAATTTATTAAATTTTCCATTATCACTTTAGTCACTTGTCGTTTTAGAATAATAATCAATTGGCTCGGTGATTTAGTATTTCGACTGTCGAAACTCGAAATCCAATAACCACATTGTATTGTATGTGCGTTTGAATCCTTGGAGGAGCAGCAATAGTTCCTAAGTGTAACTTAGACAAGGTACTATATTTTTTGTACAACATTAGTATCCTCTATGTTCCATCAATCATGTTTATAAAAGTCTATAAGTTAGTATACAGGGCGGTTATGAGGTCCGTACTCTATTGCCATAGTGTATGTGTACCGATTTTGCTGAGGTATTTCGAACTTGAAATGCTAATAAATCTGTGATGGATTCGTAAACAAGTTACAGTGGCATTGTGTTACAAGCTTCAAATTTCTTTCAGACTTTCACACATTCGGAATGAAAAATAATAAATGTCAGCCATAGCAAGCAAATGTTATTCCAACAAAATATATTTGTAAAAGTTTTGGAGTCTGCGTGGTAAACAGTAAACAGGTCGTTACCTCCAAGTTCAAAGTTTTAAGTAAATCAAAAACTTTTGACTAAATGACTACAATATAAACAACGTACAGACAGAATTTCACATTTTTAGATCTTGTAGATCTATGTAAAATTAGACAGGCTTTTTTGAAGAAAATGTGAATTTATATTACCTCTCCGCCGGAATTCTGTCATCACGAAAAGGTAGTCTATACCCATATTGAACCACCCTGTCTATTGCAGCCGATATAAAGTAGTACTAGATTCTTCTTTTCCATAGGGTATAATATTTAAAACTAGGATGGTACTTATCTTATAACTGGAATATTGCTCGTCGATGTACTAATGTATCTGCTTTGTTGTAATACGTGCGTTGTATTTAGGAAACAACATACATTGTGAAAAACACAATCATGCGATACCTAACAAACAAAATGATCTCTAAATTAAACTTTTCGAGTCACAATACAGTTTCATAAAATCATAATGGAAGTAGATAGAAAACACAACACAACAGACCAGGATCAGTTTCGTTAAATTTTAATATCCGTAAATCGAAATGTACAGTGGGATAGGAATTGGAAAGTTTTAATCGTATCTATCATAAATATATTAACTTATATTGTTTAGAATATTATTCAAATTTGTTGTAATTTATTGTTTTTTAAAGGATAAATTGTAAAGATATTTTAATAGTATTATAAAGAAGTGATAATTTATTTAAAAAACATGAAAGGGTTATGAGAAATACATTCAATTCAGCAAAGCTTCTATCGTAAATAGAAATATGATTTGCATATTGTAACTATACAGGGTATGAAAAATAGAAAGGTATTAAAAATGTCTAGAAACAGCTTTTACACCATGATTTATTAAGTCATGATAATTTGCCTTCCCCCTTCACTTCTTAAACTCAGGAACAATTCTCAAAAATTCTATTCGTACTATTGTACCCTAAAGTGGCATTTTTTCAATAAAAATACGAATACGAATAAAATGTGTTAATTGTGTTTACTGCAAAGTACGAGTATACTAGTATACTGACTTCTATTTTATTTTTTTCAGGAAATGGAGATTCTTCAGATCCATAGAAATAATATGCAACGACCAAATAGGTAAGTTTTTACTTTTTATTACGTCAGTTGAAAATGAAAATCAGCATGACATTTCGGTGGTTACTCTCTGTCACATAACAGATTTATTTCATTCGACCGTAAAAACTGAAAGGAGCTTGTGGTAGTAAATGTCAGGAGCACATTCAAGTTAAAAATTAAAACCCCGGCTGGTACTCTGATTTCTCGGCCATTTACTGGCTGAATAACGGCCACGGCGCGTCCCTCTCCACTAAATGAAGATATACCGCCGCAGTTGCTTCCACCACATGTGGAAATATTTAATTTGTGTTTGGGTAAAATGTCACGAAAATATTTGGACTTATAACCGGATATAAATACCGTTGTCAAGCTAAATTAGTTACTTTTCGTTTCTGTAATACTGATATTATATGAACATCACGCCGCGCTGTAGGGATTTACACGAAAAACTGTTACCGAGATATTTACTTTTACTATTAGTACCTAATGTAACATCATTTTACCAATATGGGTGATGTTTATTTCAATGTTAAGTTTACTAATTATGTAAACTAATAAATCCGCAAAATGATTTATCATACTTTAGGTCTGTAAAAATATCTAAAATATAACCATACATTTTATTGTCAGAAATGTTCTATAACAAGATTATGTACCGATAATAATAATACAGAATAGGAATTGTTTTCCGTTAGTGTGCATAGATATTATGCATTTCCACATCAGAGAACATATAAAACTGCGATGGGCTTTATAGGACCCTAAATCAAAGCGCCGTCACATCAAAATAAAATATGATATCATATTGGCTACATAGAAAGGCAGCTCCTCAATGTTTATGGTCCTAGCCGGGAAATAAGCTGCTGCTACTGACGTTTATGAGATATGTATTTGCAACCCCGTTCCTGCTGTAAATTTTGAATACGAAATGAGTGATATTTCGTCATATCTGACTTTATAAAATGGAAAAGAGTTCGGGATGAAAAGTATTATAAGATTATATCTCTTATAAGGTTGGGGTTTCAGAAAAGGTTTTTATATGCTGATATTTTGTTTTATAAAGATTTAAAGGTTTTAGAAAACCACTAGTGTAGAATCCAATTTATATCTAGTTACATAAGTATCTAGGTATTCTACTTGACCACTTCTTTTCTACAATTATACAAAAATTAAAACTACCCGGTGTTAATAATTTTTGAAAAGCTTACCTACAGTGTAAGTGTTTTTAGTTGTTTTTAATAATTAACTGCAAACGTTCAAACCTATACAATTCGAGTTGAGAAACCAGCACCATCAGCCTTTAGCGGTGCGAGTGCTAGGCATTCACGGTAGAGATCGTAGGTTGGGTTCGACTCCCGTACGGGTGAAAAGTTTACTGCACAAGTTAAGTTACAATTCGTTCCGTTCGTGTTGTGCATGTTCGATAAACGGTCCTATGACCTCAGAAGTTGGAACCCTCGTAAAAGAAGGGCTAAATTAAATAAATTGAATTTTCAACCGAGTATAAACGAAAAACAAAGATTATTTTCTTAATTTAGGTGGTATCCATATGTTAGCAGTATTATTCTGATTCTATAATATTTATGTCGGGTTTTGTGCTTACGTACCTATTATCATATGCATAATGTATAGCTACAAAGGGGAACATTAGGCAAAATTAAAAAAAAAAAGAATTTAAACGACATGTCACCAGCTGCGGAAAGCAATGAACACAAGAGCCAGATAAAGAGGCGGTGATATTTTGGCAGATATTCACGTGACCGTGTCCCATTAACGTTCATGCGCGCCTCATAATTCTTGCCGAGATCTCTCGCATAATAACGCTTGCCGAAAATTAGCTACTGTAAAAATATGAAAATATGTGTAGGATCTTAGAAAACTGTAACCTAACCCTTATTTGTTTTCAACCTCCCTTTGAAAACCTATTTCAAAAACAACTTAAGAGGAGTTTCCCTACGCGGTTCAATTTCTCGCTTGGATAGATTTAGTCATGCATTAAATTCCCCACGTAAGAAAGGTGGTACATCAGGTGAGAAGCTTCTAGGCTCAATTTATGAAATGCTTTTTTAAAGTGCTTCAGATAAAGCAGTTACTGTTTAATTTTCCAACTAAAATAATGATGATTAGATTTGCAACCACAAATGTAAGAAACAGGAAATCTTATTTTGTGATCCATAACTATTATTTTTTGTTAAGAAACACAATAAAAATAATGATGGGTTGTAAGAACCACATTTATAAATGCACCTTGAAATATTATATCATTGGTAAGATATTAATGGTTTAGTAATATTATTACTTACTTGTTCAGTTTCTTTTCTTTTGACCAACGATTACAACTTTTTTTTAATAGTTGTATAATAAACGTACACTAGGAATTTCATACTATTTTCGGAAAAAGTATATGATAAGAAGTTCTATAGTCAACATCTTTTTCCAACGATTGTGTATTTATACTTTCGCTCAACTTTGTACTTTGGCCCAAATGTACGTCGTAGCTGTTTCACCAGGATAATTTACAGCGTTGAAGGCAATAAAAGGATCAGCCACATATCGCTTATTCTTGCACTCCATAATTTAAAGCCTTCTTTCTCCGGTTTTGTCATAGACGTTAGGGTATAACTAAATCTGAACGTGCTTTATGTTGTAGAAAATTTGAAAATGCCAACCGTGCTAGAATAGAAGTCTTTAGACACATAAATAAATTATTTTCTGGAGATTATTTTATTCTAAATGAATGTAGAACATTTGAGAGCTTTCTAAATGTGTAAACTATTTAGCAATTAGTTGCTAATTATAAGTAGGTAACTAGGATAATTATTAGAAAAAACACAAGTCTAATCTATAATTATTACCATTTTATTACTTATTGCACTATATCCAGCTTTTGCACAGTTTATAATCAGGAAATATAGTCAATAACATTTAAAGTTATAATCGCGCAAATACCACACATTTAAAGCAATAAATAATTATTTATTTATTGCAATTTTAAAATCAACGTATCCACTTCTTTTACCATTTTAAACAGTATATGACAAAGTAATTGCTGTAATCGTTTTAATTACGAATGCTGTTCATAAACAAGAACATAAATCTTGGGTACAGACATAATCAATCATACATAGTTCAAGATCTTGTTATTAAGTTTGTGTATAGTAGGTTATATGTTGGCTTAGATAATTGTTTGCTGTTTTAATGCTAATGACCAATTAATTTTCTTGCATGGAGGAAATAATTTATATTAGTACTATAATATATCCTTTGCTGATGTTTTTTTAATAAGACATTTAAAAATGCGAATTTTAAAAGGAGGAAAAATTGAGACAGTGATTAGTGATTAGTTTAATAGTTTAGGGTGGTTTAGGATATAATTTATATTGGAAATATCATCGAACCGAACTCGTATTTGTGTATATCTTTCTTGCTTTGTTAATGCTATATCCTCAAGTGAAAGTATCGGAAATGTCTTTCAAACCGTTTCTTAGGTGTAAATTTATGACACAATGTTAAAAAAATATTCAATCTGATTAGGTATAGATATTCGAATACTATTCGATACATTCTGGATTATTATGTATCGTTTACCTTCGTTCTTTCAAATTTTTAACTTGTTTTACACCGACTTGAAATGAAACATAATAAAACATCAATCCATGAAGCAGAAATGAGTAACGTACGAGAAGAACGGTCATTTTTATGTTGCCTTTTTTTTAATTAATAACTTTTGTTGGATTGAGTTAAGTTGGGCTTGTAACCTAACCAAAGTGTAATGGTAATTCATAAATATTTTAAAAAGGAACACCGAATACACGGATTCTATGAGAAATGTAGCTGAAATATTATGGCCGATTTCATAATCAACTTAAAGTCGACTAAATTTAAAGCTCCTTTAAAGCATAGCACAATAATGTCGACAACAATCCGTTACCCAGCAACCGCGCGAGTTAAAGGAGCTTTATATTAATGTACTATTATACAACGTACGTTGTACATTATAGGTCAAGGTAGAGCAACTGAGCATTATTATTTTCCTAAGTAATAATAATAATAATAAGTAATAATTAATAATTTGCGAGGTTGAGAGAAATCTTCTTTATCGTGGTCTATATACTATTTTTTTCACTACTAGAAATGTTATTCATTTAGATTTTTGTAATTTACCATTTCCACATGATTTTTTAAATATTTAGTAGCCTGAAACTGGAGTTGTCAAACTAAAAAACTAAACCAATAACATCTGATTTACAGAACGTTTATTTTATTATTTACCTAGGTAATTTTTCATTATCATTATTTACCTAGGTTGAGAAATATAACTTCTCGTTACAGAAAAGGAGTAAGTAATGGCGACTTCTCAGGTTAGTAGTGAAAAAAAAACATTTAATTCGTTTAACACTCCTTGGTCTTCATTCATTAACAATAATTATTGTATACTTAAACGACAGCTGTGTTTTAGATGTTAACCACCTACTTAAGTTGACCGATTTTATTTTACTATTGTAATGGTGTTTTATTATCAAATCCTTTAAATTAACAACTACATTTAAATTGAGGTAATCTTTATGATGGGAGAAAATGTGAGCTTGTAATTATACCATACGGATATTAAGCATGAGAAAATCAGGAAGGAAGTTTGCTACTGTTGATCCTTGAATCTCTTTGTATGTAATTCATTTAAAGAATTTAAGATTTATTCTTGGCTACTGCAACCTGAACATTGAGAAATAGAACTATTTTTTGGGTTATCTGAAATTCAACTTATATCAACTTGTCGATACAGCTTGGTCATGACAAATGGGTAATTGGATCTGCTTGGTCGACAGCGGCCATCTACCAATCACGGCGGATTATAGCCAGCATCAATCATAATCACTCAAGTAGGCACATATGTGCAAGAACCAGACCGATAGCCACTGTTTGTACAGAGAATAGCACGTCACACCTTTGCATAACGAGAGAACGTCAACAACTCGATCCGAATGACGGATTGCGCCTTCAGCAAACTCCATTCGATGGCGGTGCAACATATTGGACGGTTTCATCGCAGCGAGAGTCCCATAAATCCATTCCACAGGCGTGTTTTTCTCCTGATCCGACAAAGCGGTAGAGGTGATTTACATTTTCTATCGAGACGAAAAGAGGCGCATAAATTGCACAGATGTCCCATCAAATGGCTCGTATATCTTGCATCCTCTGTTCACTGACCAAGTGTTGTGGTTCTAACGGGCCGTTCATCATGTCGTGGACGCGCCCTCCGCACAACACTGCCGACGGACCTAGTTAAGGGAGGGCTGGAGCTGATAAAAGCAGCCATAAATCTCCCTAGCACTAAAATGCTTTATATCTGCAAACGATTTCTATGCTTCATACCAATCGCATCTGAGTGATTCAATGAGTACGTCACATCCGATAACATAAGAGCATGTGTTTACACACAAGCGTTCCGGCAGGTAGCATTGTCGTTGGAGTTCACGACTGATGGTATTAATAGACCTCTGGCGGCCGCAATCCATCATTCACACTAGCCCGTTTCCTCTTGCCCGCTCCAAATTATGTAGCTTTCAAAGGCAACTGATCCCAAGCACAGAATACAAAGGGTATCCAACAAAGCCGAGCAACTTCATGTATTAAGAGCATTCAGTGAGAATTAATTACGGCAGCCGATGTAAAGTCACCCGCCGAGTTTTACTCCAACTTCTCAGTATGACTTCAGCTTAATAACTTGTATGATGAAACAAAACTGCACGGTCACTGGGACGTATTACATTGCGGCTGCAGCTGTCCCTTTAACAATTTGGTCAATTTGCTAAGTCCGTTTGCGTTGTAATCAACGCCACGGGGATAATTGTCGTTTCTGAAGCGATGTTATTATTTAGTTACCTACGCATCAGTTAGCATCAATGAACAATAAATATATTCGAAGAATAAATAAATGTAGAAGATCAAATGAATCTTCGTCACCTCAAGGCTAAAAAATAACAGCTACATAAAATATCTGAAATAGCTAGAAATTATAAAACGTTGCTTAATTTTTATTAATCGACTGCAGCTCATAGTACTTTAGTTTTACTGAAACTATTACCATTTTATTATACGTGTTTTTACCTTACTTCCACTTACGGTGGCTAGAGCAGGGAGAACTTTCTCAAAATTAAACACAATTAAAACAAGTTTAATAATAGACCAATGCAAGGAAGATTAGAGCACATTTTGCTTTTAGGCCCTAATAGGCTGAAATTGCTCTAAATAATTGCCACAATTTCGCTTTATACTAACTTTTATGTAGTTACGCCACTGGAGGAATTATGATTATGTTGCAGGCAATGCATAAATAATAATTAGCTGCTGTTTCGCCCTGTTGTTTACCTCTCTACAATTTTTCATCTGTACAACAAAGAGTGTTCTGATTTTAATGGATATAGCACTTTCTAAAGTTTATTGGACGAAGAAATTAATTTCCAAAATATGTTTAGAAGCTTTCTTGTTCCTTCTTCCTTAGTCGCTGGTTTCATCACAATGGTCGCTGAAAGTTAGACTTTTAAGTCGTAATTTGGACTGCAACGATTTTTAAGAAATCGTCATACGAGTCATAGATACTGTAGGTACCTACATCACATACTGATTTTGTATGTTATGCAGTGCAAGAGGCAATATTACTTAGTATTAGTGCTCAGTACTGTACTGGTTTACTGATAACGTTGATCAATGCTGATAAGGAGTTCTATTAAGTTTTGAACTCATTCATGAAAGATATGGATACAGTTTTTGTTAAATAGAATGAAATACTGTCACGTTATAAATTGTCACTAGTCTGGATTTAAACAAATCAGTAGTTTAACATAAAAGTTACAAAGTGAACAAAAATGCACCATTAAGGTGAGCTTACACAAATGTAGCTAGTAGCGCCAAGTAGATCATCGTTAGTCGAAGTGGTGTTCTGCAGTCTTCTGTGTAAGGGTTGAACCCTGGCCAGGCCTGTCTTGCTGTATAGTTATGCTGAGTCTTCTGATGCAGAGTCTGGACCCCGAAGGGCTCAGCCAGTTAGACTTGGAATTAAAGCTGGGTCGAAGAGTCTAGTTACTGGCTAGTTGATGAGTGTAGAACCACACTGAATCGAATGGAAAAGCGTTGTGCTTTTATACTAGTTTGCATGTCCATATATGGTTATGACCTTGGCACACGAGGATCATCAAATGCCTCATAAAACCTGATATTCTTAGTCAGCAGAATTGCATGTTCAATTATAGTCACGACCTTCAGTCAACGTAGACTAGAAGAGTTGCATTACCAAATAAGGTATTTGTATTTCCAAATAGGGACATGAAAAGTCGAAGTCCACGTGGAGTAATAAAGAGTGGGACTGACCTTCTAGTATACCTACTTAACATTGAGGAAATTATAGCATTGTGTGCAATTATAACATTAAACTTAACATGTTGTAATAACATTGATTTTATGTAGGTAATTAACTTCAATCACTTTGATTACTTCAATAATTATCTTAAACACTTCGTGACAATACTTTTCGGGTAAAGTTGTACCAAACCCCCTAAATAAACTTTCGATATTTAAATTCGACTTCCTCTTAAAATAAATGAGTTAGGTATAGAAAAAAATGAAAAAGTTAAAAATTGCCACAGTTGCAGAACTACGTTAAATTCCAAAAGTTTATTTATGGGTTGTGGTACAATTTTACCTAAGGAGTAATTTATTCCATTTAACCAAATCTGTATATCACATAATAAACGAAATCCCCATCCCATGTTGACAATGAATCTGTGGGCACACTATATAAATAACATTGAAATACCGAAGTTTAGGTACAATGTTTAATGAAACATGCGGGTAATATTTATTTCGTTTTTCTATTCCTTATTCCATTATTTTATATTTCATTGGCCGTTTTTTCCTTTAGCAGTCATGTTTTTCCGTAATAATCAAAAATTTATTGTATTATGTTTATTGCGTAGGGAATAACCTTTTATTTCTGAGTGCATTTTTATAGACATCGACAGGCAAGGGAGGAATGTGTTAAGGGAGTACTGTAACCTTATACCAACTTTTAAAGCTTGTGTAGAAATAAAAAAATTAAAAACTCTTTACTTTAGTTTAGGATTAAATTATTTCGCATACAATTGATTGTACCTATATTCGAATATTTGTCTTCTTTTATCTAGGGTAGTGAAAAATGGGGTGAAATGAGTAATGTAACATAATTAAACTGCAAATAAACTCAATTTGCATGAAATTAGCACATGCTTTTTAAAATTGGGTAGAGCTATACAGGTATGAAATTTATTTATTGTAAAATTAATATAAATTAAAATTTATTCACATAAATAATAGTAATAAATTGAGAGGATCAGTTTATTACAACTTGTGTTTCTAAAACCCTTAATTAACGTTTAATTATTATATCCAAATTAAAATGTGGATACGATTAAATTGGAATCGTGAATTTGGAAAAGTCGATCATAAATCTAATTCGATTATCTTAAAAGAGAGTTACAAAATACCGCTGTGACCAGAATACCTTTACGTTCTTAATTAAAGCATTCTTTTCGAGCACTGCACTAAGCACCATTTGATTAACAAGCTGATAAAAAGTCAGGACAAGCGTAAACTGTTGTAACAAGCTACTACGCTACAAGCAGAATGGACCTTTGGTCACACATTGCCTAATGAATTATCAGCAACGAGTTGCGGCAATCAGTGTGATCGGTTTCCAAGTTATCGGCAAGTTAGTTTACCCTGTATGAAACATTCAATTAAAATACACATGCTTACGCTTATGGTGTGGTACAGATAAAAAAGACAATATCAGTGTCACGAACACGTGCGATAAACCATGACTGTGTACTGAAAACTCTGTCTTAACTTTAAAACAGCGGTTCTTAAACTTTAGTTCGAGGCTAACGACTTCCCCTTTATTAAATAGTTTTGAGATCCCGATTATTGCGAACTAGAAATGTGGGGATTTTTAAAAGTTTAATGAAAATTTGTAATATTTTCAAAAATAGATTCTTCTTAAAAACAAATAAATATTTTAAAAAAATTATTAAGTACCTATTTAAGAACCGTTAAGAGGTGGCCACCCTGTTTATTATTGTAATCTTTTATTAAAAGTAGGAACGATGTAGGAAATTATTAAACTGTTAAATACGAACTGACTGTTATGGTTATGTAATGTCATTATGTTCACATTAGGCTGCCGATATTTAATAAAATAAAATAATATTCTAAACCGTGTCACCCGTGTGCCCAACAAAACTCAGTCGACATTAATATTATGTGACAACAAAACTTGTTCGACTTTGTGGCTACGGTCAATGTGATGTCAATTAGACATTATGTATAATGAATAACAACTCCGCAAAATTCGAACTTGCGATGTGTGGAGGTCAACTTCCTTGGCCCAGTTTACCGCTGAACCACCCCCGCCCTAACTTTTAATTTTTTTTCCAAATTGAGGCATAATTATGTACCAACCTACTCATAAGTCATCGACTGCTCCATCAAATGACTTGCTTGGTAGATAATTCAAAACTGCCATTAAGGCTAAAAAGTAAATTCTGGGCCATTGTTAGAATTACAAGACAAATTTAGTTTGGTTACGTGAAATAAGCATCCCTGTATATTTGGTTCATCACACTGCCGATATTGTTGCAGTTTCACAGTTGCAGCGATTCCATGGAGCACCCACTGAAATTCAAAAAACATATCCGAAATTCCTGTAGATATGCCTATCCTATACCTAATATAACTTTTAGATAAAAAATTGTATTTCTTCAACATTTGAAAACTAAAATCTGTTTAGCAGCCAATTTTAAAAGGTCAAAATAGCCCACAACGAAACAGACACGTCAAAATAGCCCCGACAAAAATAGCCCATACACAAAATAGCCCACGTCAAAAGATCCCCGTCCAAAAATTAAAATGTATAATAGATTCGAAAAACTCCCGTGACGTTTAATGTAAACGTTTAAATCCCTAGTAGCATAGCTAGTAGCTATTAGTAATCATAGCTTCATTTTCAAAAATGTATTTTATCAGTCAACTTAATTTTCCATTTGACACATTAAACGTTACAGGAGTTTTCTGAATGAATTATACCAACTTAATAATAAAAATAAATTAAAAGTGAAACTTTTAAATAATAAACGAAATTGCGAAAACTTATTATTATTATTAAAAATTATACATTAGGTACATTATACAATTTATTGAGATTTTCAAGCGTTACTTTGTTAAAATCCATATAATCATATTAATATTCTACCTATAATAATATTCTATAAATTAAATTTATTAACGGTGTCTCTAAACCTAGTACCATAAATTTACCAGTCGCTTCCTGACGCAAAAATAAGTCGAAAATGTCTATAAAAATTTTCTCCTAAACTGCAGCATAAGGAAATTACACGTCTTTGAAAATTGTGTTGAAAAAACGGAAAACAACTGCATTTTAAAAACGTTTTGAGATAAAAAAAAATCGAAATTTTGCATGCAGCCTAACCTATTGAAGGTATAAACAGTACGAACACTGTAACTATTTTTATTTTAATTTACTTTTCAATAAATTAATTTACACACAAATCCAGCATTCTAAATTGATTTTGGCTAAACAGAAAACCTGCATTTTATAGGAAACGGTTAGTCCGGGCGAGTTGAAACAAGAGTACCTTTTTTGTTAACTAGGCAACAGGGAATACAAATCTCTAAACGAAAATGGAAAAAAACAAAAGGTTAAGAAATGCGGTTTACAAGAAGAAGTTGATAGCTCCCATTCGCGCCCAAGGTTTATATAGTGAGTAGGTTGCCTCGTAACTTCAAGGTTACTACGATTACTACGTCATGACTACGTCACTGGTATGCTATCTGTACAATGTACTATTGTAGAATCAAGGTCGCCTTACTAATACATTGCAATATAATTGTTTAACAACGCCAGCTGCTTTTATTTGCCCATTGTGAATGCACCGCCTTATAAGCAATATTTTAAACCGGCATACCTGTGACGTCATGCAGCCGCGCTTCTGATTGGCTAAAAGTTACGAGGCAACCTACCCACTATATAAACCTTGATTCGCTCCGCCCCTGGTTACTTTTCAAAAAAAAAAGTAGAAAATTTATACCTTTAATAGGTTAGGCTGCCTGCAAAATTTCGATTTTTTATCTCAAACCGTTTTTAAAATGCAATTGTTTCCGGTTTTTTCAACACCATTTTCAAAGACGTGTAGGTTCCTTATGCTGCGGTTTAGGACAAAAAATTGATAGACATTTTCGACTTATTTTTGCGTCAGGAAGCGGCTGGTAAATTTATGGTACTAGGTTTAGAAAGTAGAGACACCCTGTATATTATATTAATATTAAATATTAAATAAAATATCGATTTTAACGGGAATTAACTATATTTTTATTTGCTTAATACGTATTTCTGCATCAATTTCCGATTTTCAAAACCTCGTAGAAATTCTGGCATTCATCAAAAAACAAAAATGTAGCTAATACCATGCTGCATAGTACAGAAAATTTAAACAAAATCTTTTCACTTTTTTAGGTTCCTGGGGATCCACAACACATATTTCCGCGAAAATTTCAATTTCGAACATTTTCATGATATCAATACTGCCCATATGCCAGTGGTGGAAGGGGAAAGTAAAAGTATTGATATTATACATTGCATTTTATAGTTATGAGAAATTCCACGAAGTAGGTAATCAACTACGGTGGTCCTGGGATAATTTCTCGCTATTCTGACGGGGCTGTTTTGGCGCAGGCAATTTTGTCGGGGGAGCTATTTTGTGTATGGACTGTTTTGTCGGGGCTATTTTGACGGGGTGGTTTTGGCGCAAACTATTTTGACGGGCCACGGTCTACATTCTGGCCACATGTGCTTTATGAAAATGAGAGGTCTTTCTTAAGCCTGTTGTTTGGCTATTTATTGATTAATAGAACATATTGATAACATTATTTGGAAACAGAAATTCTGTCTAATACGTGATCGCATAAATTTGCGAAAACTAAGGATCTAAGAAATGAGATGTGCCAGCCATACATAAATCTCATTTGAAATGGCTGTGTTCATTTTATAAAATTGTAACCACAGTCATCATACAGGGCTTTCATTTTAAAACTAGCCACCTTTTACAGCTCTGAAAGTTTTGAAATTTCCAGTTTGAATAAAAACACGTCAACTTTGATATCAAGGGGGAAGTTTCAAACCGCCGCGCCGCGCGCCGTTGAAGTAATTTTATAATTCACCCCCTCCACTCAGCAACCACCACTTTGAAATTTCAAATGGAACTACCTACTTTGTGATATATCATTTTACAGGTAATAAAATTCTCTATCTAACCATACTATTTTTTATTGCACCCCATCAACCCCCCCTTCGTTTCTGAAATTTTTCACATTTCCAGTTTGAAAAAAAAACACGTCAGTTTTTATATCGAATGGGAAGTTTCAAACCACTATTGAAGTAATTTTATAATTCCTTCCTTCACTCCAGCAACCCCCCCTTTGAAATTTCAAATTTCCCCCGTACCTTGTGATATATCATTTTACAGGTAAAAAATTCTCTATCTAAATCACATTACCTCAACAACCCCCGCTTTCTGAAATCGTTGACATTTCCAATTTGAAAAAAAAAGTTCATTTTTATATCGAATGGGAATGGACGACTACTGAAATGCTAAATAGTGAGGGATACTACATACCTAGCTATAATACCTATATACTAGGTACGGTATCGATTTATCATTTAACACTGGCGCACTAAAAGTACCATTTATGTAGCTTAAGAGTTAAGACATTAAAGTAAGGATTGAAATTAATATAGGGTAGCAATTATTACTTAACCTTGTATTTAACTTTCTTCCAATACATTCTTATGTAATAACCAATAAAAATTCGATAATAGTACCGAGCAACTTCTAGGTTGCGTAGGTTAAAAAAGTTTCTGTTATTGTTTAAAAGTTGATGAGTCAACTCCTGGGCTTAATCAATCAGCGATTCAGTTTGTAGTTTACAATTGTACTGTCTTTTCGGTTTACGAAATAAAACAATGCTAATTAACAATTGGAAAATGTAAAGCGCCACTACACATAGTAATGATCGTAGTGATATTATTATGACATCTTTCCCAAATAGGCAATGTAATTTCATGGCTACTGTCTCATATTCCGACCCCAATTCTAGTGATTTATGAGCAGCAAACACAATTGAAAGCCGAGTCTAATTTATATTTATCATTCCAATTAAACATGTTTTATGCTTGCAAAGGAAACGATGCGTGTTGCATTCGTTATGACAGTTACAAAGCGCTGAAGTTACAAAAACGTATTTGAGCTTTTAAATATGAAGCTCTTTCAACAAAAGAAAATAAATTACACTTAAAAAGTGACGGTTGCTTCCTTGTAGTCAGGATATGAGTAATGTAAAGGGCGTTAGGGAATATATTTATTTATGATGGCTATAATGTCATATCTTCATCTAATTATCTTTAATTGATTTAATTACTTAATAGTCCAACAGTATACGTCGTTATGTTGAACTGGAATAGATTACGCGGTCTCTGCGGATTAGCACACGATAAGAGTGATGCATGGCAGGAAGTCGCGAAGACGCGGCAGGAGATTAGTGGGGATCGCTTGTAGAGCACGGGGTGGCTTCCGGCCATGACAGCCGAGATAAATCACCGATTTCGCTCACGGACCGATTAATGGCCGAACAAATGTAGAAAACCACCCCTGAACTTTCAGGGTGTTCTACTTCTAGGTCGAGGGGTTATTTGTTAACAACAGAGCAAAGATATGGGATATACTGAATATACAGTGTGTTCATTTATAAAATTGTCTTGTTCTGCTACTACATTTATGTTGAACTGTGTATGTATATATTCATATTTAGTAACAGTATTGAAGACAGTTATTAACAAACCTGTGCTACGTAGGTTATAAAACTTACGATACATACAAACACAAAGTCATGAATTAAGTGATTTAATAGTGATTTAGAAATTTCATACACATTTATTCCCCGTTTTTCTGAAAACTGAACCGACTAAATTAACGGCTTGAAATATTATTTTATTTTTACGAGTAAGTATAGGGTTTAGATTGTGTTACACATAGAGTTATTTTTATTACGATATTCCTAGTCCTAGACCGAAAAAAAGTTCTATAAGTTTTAATATAATTCTTAAAACTGTTAAAAGATAAGCCAAAATTCTAATTTAAATTAGGAAGTAATGTTTCACAGTGCTGTATCCGAACACGAGTATGTTGAATTGCCTTTACTGACTTATAGTATAGGAAACAAAGCATAAAAATAGCCAAGTGCTGGAAAAATTCCAATAAAGCTGAATTTTTGAATACACCTTCTTTAGGGCCTATACAACAAATCCTTAAAAGTCCCCAGCAATCCCCCCGGTGCGTCACCCCCTGCACCCCCCTAAAGGTACACTTTTGTATAAAAGTGGTTGTAACTCCAAAACGGTTGCGTTTACGAAAAAATATTAAGAGCAACAAATTAAAGCCTATAAAATTTTGCGTATTTTGATGTACCACACATGTACTTTAAGTGTATGCTAAGGGCGTAGAGGGTTGTCCAATCAGTAGAAATTTTACGTTTTACCAATGCAATGCCGCAGCGGAACGTGACCAAGATCAAACAAGTACACGCTGTCTAGCACGAGAATAATCGTGGAAATATTTATTCTGAAAATACTTTTAGCGTCACAGGTGCCTAAATTTTGGAATTTAAGTGCAACTCTTTCTATTCCTTATATCTTTTAAAGGCGAAAATGGATAATACGGTAAGTATGTTGTGTAAAGGAGACATTAACAAATATGAAAATGTCACTGTCCAACGGGGATTAGGAACTTTAATAGAATTTTGTTGGGAAAGAAAAGACGACTTTTTAGACATTTTAATAAATGTTACTAGCATTGTAGTTCATAAACATTGTAGAAAGGCGTATAGCAAAAAGCCTAACGTGCAAGTCGAAGAAGCCGGTTGTACCACAAGTGGTTTTCGATCAATGAATAAAATATATGATTTTAAAAGAAATTGTTTATTTTGCGGGGATGTAGCAAGTAAGGCGGATTATGGAAGTTAAAAATCCAGCTGAAAGACGTAATACAATACATAACGTTATGACAAACGAAAAATTTTCTCTGTCTATTATTATTAATGCTGTAAAAAAGAAATGATACGTGGATTGCAACTGTTGTCAAACGAATAAACAGTGTAATAGATTTAGTAGCTGCCGAAGCAAAATATCATCAGAAATGTTACACCAAATATTTTACGCATAAGGAATCAAAGAACGCGTCAGGAAGACCTGTAGACGCCCATCTTCAGGATTATTTTTTAAGTATATGCAATTATATAGAAAGCAATGAAAAATGTCGGTATACACTAAATGAACTGCTGAAAATAATATAGGACAACCTTGAAAAGGATAACCAATGGTTATATATTATGGTTATAATATAATTATCACTTATTCTAAGTATGGTAACAAAGATACCATATATCTTTCAAATACCACTCATATCGGACATTTTTACAAGTGCAAACATGGTTCGGGACACGGTTGGGGAACGACTTGGACCCTTTACAGTGGGGGTGGGAAAACGTAGCGGGACAATATCAGCATATAACTACAACAACAAAAATAGTTCCAACAAATTTCCTGAAATTGATTAAATGTTCTTGTAAAGAAATGTGCAATGTGGCTGCAGAAAAGCAGGACTTTTGGTTGCAGCGCACTATGCACCAACTGCATCGGAATTTCTTGCATAAACAAAGATATGACGGTGTCTGTAGAGGAAGATTTAATTAGGTATGAACTAATTATCTAAATTAATCATTATAGATCAACTTTATATTAAAAATATGTTATATTTTTTGCAGAAAGCGAATCGAGTCTATAAATACAGTTAGAAGATTATTATTTATTTACTAGTATGCATTTTCAATATATTTAGCTTTGGTTTTAGATTTTAGGTATTAGTTATATTATTATGTAAATATGATTCTCACAATTACTAGTTATGTAAATATTAATATTTTTAACCAGTGGCGTAGCCAGAAATTGTATCTGGGGAGGGCTATGTACAAACTGAGAAGTTCTAACGATTTTTCCCAGTGCCCCTTAAAAAGATGATAAGTATAGAGAGGGTCGATCCTTTGTTGTAGGTAGGATTTTTAAAAATTCTGGAAGGGGTTCAACTCATAAACGTAGTGGGGAGGGTTTCCCAGGGGTGGTGCACGTTAGACCCGTGCATAGCGTTGCATGAACTTATCCGGGGTAAGTGGTTTTTTAAAAAAACTTTTATTCTTGTCTTTGTTCCGAAATATTAAAAATAGAGGAGTGAATTACGGGAATGAAACTGATTCCCTTTGTAATACTGCAAAATAATTTTATATGATATTATTACATAGATTCCTATTTCGAATTCTATAAAATAATCCTATGACTATGTTTGCTCTTCTTCATATCATCCAAAACTTCGTCATTCAAAACGGGTGTTTCCCAATGTATATTTGATTATCCAACCCAAGCCCAACAGAATTTCGTAGATAGCTTTTGATTCTTTTTAAGGTGGAAAATGATCTTTCGCTTGTACTAATAGTAAACACAGGTACAAAATGTGGCGAATTTTTTTTAACAAAATAAAGATATTTATTTGGGTACATATTTTTATTGCTAATATTACCAAAGTACAAACTCGCTCTCTAAAAAACGCTTTGGTTTAGTTCTTGTATGTCGTTGTGGTAGAAAGCAGGTCCAATTGATTAAATTTTTTACCAAATCTAGTGCTAAGTTGGGACAATAGTTCGTCTAAAAAGGGTAAAAATATTGATATTCTGAAATATTCTTTTGGTGAATTTGTTTGTATGTTATTTCGATATACCTGTCATCCAATTCTTCGTGGTATAGGTACCTACCTCTACCCCTAGAATATCGATAATGTCGTTTAGCGTCTTTGGGGGGGGCTTTAGCCCGGTAGCCACCCCCTTGGCTACGCCACTGTTTTTAACGCTGCAGTTTGTTTGCAATTTGTTTTTGTGCAATAATCTGGATTTCTACTGATTGCACAACCCTGTACGCCCGTTAGCGCACACTTAAAGTATATGTGTGGTACATCAAAATACGCAAAATTTTATAGGCTTTAATTTGTTGCTCTTGATATTTTTTCGTAAACACAATCGTTTTGAAGCTATGGCCACTTTTATAAAAAAGTGTACCTTTAGGGGGGTGTAGGGGGTGACGCACCGCCGGGATTGCTGGGGACTTTTAAGGATTTGTTGTATAGGCCGTAAAGAAGGTGTATCCAAAAATTCAGCTTTATTGGAATTTTTTCCAGGAAAAATCCTTTGTTTCCTATACTATTAGGAAGATAATAGCAGCTGTTATACGAATTCCGTGTAATAATAATTCTAATGATACTTATCAAACCGTACACTGAGGTAATAAACAACGTGAACGCCTAAAGTGATTAAATAAACTATCTGTTACTCAAGAAACACTTAATTTGAGTAACTGTATCTAATCATTAGAAGATAGTTATTTAAATTTTTACGTGAAAGGTCCTTAATACGAGGTTTGTAGTAAATCGCAGTGTAATTTAGGTTCACATATTCTGTAAATAAAATTATAGCATGAACATGCAATGAAATTTTCATTTAACTGCTTTCGTTACTTATTTATGCTGAAAGGGAAGCTAAATTACAGTTTTAATGGCTTAGTTTAATTACAGTAATTTGCTCTCGCAATATAAAACTTACAACGGTGTGTTCAAGAAAATTTGGTATCAAAAATAAAGAGAATGTCTCAGAAATTACTATTGTGTAGTACCTACTATATACAGTTTCAATTATAACAAGTAGCATAAATCGGAAAACTGTGCACGATAGCGGCAAAACATGACAATAAAACGCCACAACTTAGCCAGCAATTGGTTATAAATTGCAGTTTTAATTATACGATGCATGTAGTATTTTACGGAAACGTGATTGGTGGAAATAATGAAGCTACTAATCATTCCACTCTGACGGCGATTAAACCAGCTCATTTCTATAATTACCACATAAACATGCCAATTCTCGGTTGTAGCTCTCACGTCGCTTTAGCAAACGTTCGTGATATGCAATAATCACTCAATAAGGCAGGTGCTATATTTTAAACTCATTACCGTTGATCTGATAATAGGATTAGCAAACGTTAACGTGCTAGTGATACAATAAATAAAGTTCCCCAACTTCACGTGATGTGCTATTGACGATAACATGTTTATTGTTGTTTTGCAACTCTGTATGGAATTTTTTTGGTTTATAAACAAAGATTTATCTAAATCTTGATTTTATAAAAATTCGATATAATGTATTCATATTTCTAGCTAACAGCTGCATTATTGCATCAGTCATTCAATCCCAATGTTTATTATATCAAAAATTATATATCATTAACGGTAAATATTTTTTCTATAAAGAGGAAGTGGTTTATGAGTAGGTACCTATGTACCATATAATTTGTTCAACATGCAATGCTCTATCTCACGTGTGGTGGCTCTAATCACGTAATCAGTATTCATAGTAAATTTATAGCGAACAAACCAATTTTCTATTTATTGTCTATTATTTACGATATTAACGCACATTGATAATACACGCACAGTTACATGTACAATTTATTATAATTTATTAATTCCAATAAATTGTAAATTAATGTGTGCGGAAATTACAAAATATTAATTGACTGGTCCTTGGTGGTTACAGGAACTTTGTGTGAATATACAGTGCTAGTGTATAGGGAATAAAATTTGTATCGTTATGATATCAAATTTGTGAAAACTCTGCGGCCATTCTTCTTACGTAAAGGATGGTAAAGGACAAACAAAGGTGTGCCTTCAGCATTTAGTTTTTATTCAGGACATACACTAACTGACGTCACTAAATAATCTACTAGTAGTATTTACATATTTTAACAAACATATGCACGACTAATCAACTTGGGTGGCATAATGAAAATGCAGTCCGCGTATTAAGGGTGTTAATAGGTGAGTCAAAACCGGTAGCAGAGGTGAATTATTTGTATGCATTGTTCTATACATCGGCGTTCTTAAAAATTTAATGTAAATATCAACAATAAACCAATAAGAATTGATGGATTTTAATTAAACACATATAACTCAGTATTGTACTGGTTTTCACCCTTATATCCAAAATCCAAATCTGTTTTTGAAAAACTTTTGTATTATCTCTCTCTGGATTAACCTTCTTCTGCCCATATTTGGACGTAAGCCTCCTCTTTGCTTTTCCATTTTTCTCTGGATCTGGTCACTCTTGACCACGTCTTTCTTAAGTTCTCGGGAGCCCTAGAATCCTTCTTCCCGTTCTAGGGCCCCACTCTGCAATTTCCCTTAGTATTTCATTGTAAATGTTAAGAGCTGAATCAATATGAAAAAAATAAAAGAACATTAAGGCGCGTCCACACTAGTAAAAATATACGTTGTGTGTTGAATGTAGAATTCGGCACAAATATTTGCGCCGCAAAGGCGCTGCAATCGCTGCATAAATATTTACGCCGTGCGCCGTGCGTTCGCGCTCAACACGTGTGTGAAGGTTTGTTATTATTAATTTTTTAAATGATCCGTACTTTCATCCAAGGATAGTACATTCAATAATCTGCTGCAACCATTCTGTTTTTTATTTTGATACAGATGTTTAATCCAATAGCGTCTGTTTTTTTTAAATTTCTTTTTTCTTCATAATAAGATGATGCATAACAATGAAAGCAGCACATTTCCTTTTCATTATTATTAATGTATCAGACATGTTTTAGCCGTTACCTACCTACTTGGGTTAACAAAGTATGATTTAAATTAACTCCCACTGACAAAATACGCCACAATCACTGGGTTCACGAAAAATACGTCCACACTAGAACGACGTTGCAGCGCAAATCTCTTTGATGTATTGACAAAAACCGACAAGGAATGGATCGCGTGTGTTGAATTTGGCCAAAAGTTTTGCGTGCGTTCGGATGCGACGAACACGTCTACATTTGCGTAAATTTGTAACTCACACACAAATTTGTGGCGAATGAAACATACAACGCATATTTTTACTAATGTGGACGCGCCTTTAAAAGTACAAACTGTTAGAACACAGAAGTTACAAACTTACATTTTCTCTTGATAATGTCATTTTGGGATAACCTTCAAAGTCGTTTTGATTGTTTTGTAATCACTAATCACCAATGGCCAATTTTTTACAGTATGTGAACATGTGAAAAAATATCTAAAAGACAATCCAGGAACACCCGTAAAACAAGGTATCAGAATGTAGTTTATAACATTTGGAAACTATATATTATACCAAGCAGATAATAACAAGATAGCAATGGATAATATAACCAAGAATATTATATGTCGTCGGTTATCAACTAACCTCCAATCACGATTATTTTGGTGATATCAAGAATAAATTACATCCAACTAACTGAATGACCTTGTACTATCATCAATACCATAATCTTACGACGTTAATTTCACAGCAACTTGTTGCTCCACCGACTGCCAATACCACAGTGTCAATGGCAAATTCCTAACTATAAATCGGATTTATACCTTGGAAAATGCAAATTTTTTAAAATCTGAAGGTGTTTTTGTATCTCTGGTATACAAATAATACCGTGCCCTTTAAAATCATTTGTAGGATACAAAATCATTCTAAGACAACTTGGTTAGTTCGTTAGGTTCCATTAGTATGTCTTAGGTAATTTTATTTTATGATGCTATGGATTCATCACTGTTGGATATAAGTGGACGAAAGTGGTATAGTCCACCCACACTCAATTCAGCAATATCTATGTCTCTTTATAAGTACCTACCTAAGTAGCGTCCTAAATTTTACAGATCCGTCCTAAATTTTAGGTATTAGGGTAGCTCGAGGGATAGCTCTGAGTTGCCAGTTGAACTACACATGAAGCGTAGGAAAATTTACAAAAGCAAAGGCATCCAGTTCGTTGCTTTATTTAGGTAACCTAATCGTGACTAACCGGATTTTTACTTGATTCATAACATTTTTCACACATAATCCGAGACACTGTGACAATCATCAATGACACCGTCATTTATCAAAATTTGATTACTGTTCTGCAATATTAAATTATTGAATAATATTAATTAATAATTTATTTTATATAATATGTTTTTGACTTTTATGGAGCCCTTTATGTATATTTCAATATAACACATTATTATGCAGTTGATGCTAGAAATAGCCCTGCATATAAACACATTTCCGCTTTCCAACACAAATAATAACATTACCTGATACATGTTAGCTCACACAACAATGGGTTTTCGACACTACAATAATTATGTTTGTAACGTACATTCAAGAGAGTAGAAAGCAAACCTACATTCATTTCGGCGAAAATGATTAATCTATTTTTGGGTATCCAGGTCTTCAACAACAAAAGTTCATTTCGAGAGTTAATAATAACACTCTGTTAATTTCGAAAACATGTGAAGATGACATTTACTGCTAATATAAAAGTAAATTGATAGTGTCGTGAAGTTGGCAGTAACTATAAAATAATCTGGTATATAACTTAGAAGCAGGAAATTGATGACACGTAAGATAACCTTTGTAACCCATGCAAAGGTAAGAATTTGAATTATGCAGCTGGTGCTTTTATTAGCAGCATTTATTAAAGAGGTTCGGAATTGGAGCTCCCATACGAAAACTAAAGTTAGTGCGAAACCAGAAGTTACTGCGTTTCTAAATAGATTGGGGAGCTACTTGAAGGCATATTTTATGCGGACTAACATATTTGTGTAACGCGTATCGCATGATAACTTCAGCAGTGAGTGCTGCGCGTCATATACAACCCGTTGATGAAGAGAAATGTTGTACGTGGTGCTCGCTGCTGTCGTAAAACTGTCAGGGCCGATGGCAGAAGCACTCGGAGCTGTTACCGAGGTGTCGGAACGAGGTTCCAAATTGCCGCATCGCATCAGGGAGCCACCCAACATCGTCGGCGTGCCGCGGGTAATGGCTCAGAGGTGTGAGTCAAATGGTAGCTTACATAGCCTAAATAAAGAAATACGGTCCTAGCCGACAGACAAATTAGCAGAAAGCCGCCCGTTAGCACATGTGTGGAAAGATGGAAAGACACCGTTGCTGACAAAATGCAGCAGAGCACCCGTAAATTTGATTAGGTGACACATATCTGTCGCCCCTTATGTTAAGTTATTGCTTCAATATACCGCTCGGCGGGTTTTAGTAAAATATGTCCACCCATGATCGCTGCGTTAGACAGGGAGTTATTAGCGCTGAACATTGCTTTATTAATATATTGTTGGCTTCTCTGTTTAAGGTACCGCAAGGGTGGTGTTGCGGCATACTGCGATTGGTTATAGTAACGTCCACGGATGGCCGCGATCGCTCGTATGTTTTATGGTTTGAGCATGCATGGAATACAGCCGGAATGTCGCGGTGTTTATGGCATTTACGACGTCTATAAACTGTTAACGTCCGCTCGCATGTAGCGGCCGGGTTTAATCAGTAATCAGTATGTATCTTTATTTTATGAGCTGAATTTATATGAAGATAAAGAACAGACTATTATAGAAAGTAGCGTTCGTCCGCTAATCCCAGTGTCCCTATCGTGTGATGGGCACCGGTCGTAAACAATTCAACGCTGACATTTATTATGGAAAGCTTAATGACCTTAAATAATCATAAATTTTGTATGTGACTCGTTATAAACTCCTGCTTACTAAATGCTAATGGCAAAGATAAGAACTATCAGTTAATTTTATAAATTGTTTTAAATTACCTCGTATGACTTCTAAATGTACCTCTAGCAAACTTCATTTACAAAGTCATTGTAACTATACGGTACCTATTACCATTGAATAATGTTCTACAATATTCAATGCTATTACAGTAGTCTTTGCTATTACCAAAGGTTCCGGTTCCGAATAATGTTCTCTTTCATACTTGCAGTCGCAGTGGCATCAACTCTTATTTTAAACCTAATCGCTCTATTGTGTATCTTTATTTAACGGCACTCATTCACGTTTATTTTATTCAAATATTTAGTTCATGTTCAGACTGGTTTACATCATGTATCTTTAGGTACTGACGTATTGTAACCGAAGTTACACATCACGACAGTGGTTAAAAATCATAACATGAACCTCATCTTTATGGATAAGTAAATGACGCAATAGTTTATAATTAATTACCTATGTCCCTTCCAGAACCTGCTTGGCTGCCATCCTCGGTTCGGCAATTCCCGATATGTTAGCTGTACTACGTCACGCAATGCTACCTAATACATTTAAATGCATGAATAGTTATGGACGGATGTCTAAGAAGTTATATGATAAACTTTTGATCACTTGCGAAACAGTCATGAAAAGCGATGTCTACTGTTGGCACACATTCGCTGCCAAATTGGATTGCAATCTCTAGAAGATACATATTTTATTATTTATATTTCTATTATTTCTATTCCATAAATAATCGTACAAAGGCGAATGTTCCAGATAGGAGTCCACTTTTCTGATAGCTATAAATCATCTTAGAGAACTCATTTTCGAGGACTACTGGTTAATACCAAGTTATTAACCAGGTCCAGGAAATTAAAATAGAACCTGCGAATTAATATTTAGAATATTTAGATCGAACGCCCACAATTAGTTAGAAATTAATTACCTACACTTCATTTTGGTAATACAAATACATCAGCATGACAACACAATAACGAGAAAAAAATCTAAACATCAACATAGAACCAATAAATATTAAACAAGGTGACGTTAGTACAGCTTATATCCCATTGTTTCGTTACCAAGACATTCATTGTAAAAATGGTACTTCATCAACCGTTAACACACAAACACAACATTACTATTAACATCTGCATAAATATAACCACATTCACCTTTCAAAACACATAGCTCTACCATCATGTTCGAGTCTGCATTGACCAATGAATTAGGTAAATTAAATTTATGATTGAAAAATCATTGGAAGCAGTAATTTATTCACTATTAATACAAACTCGCGTTAGCCTTGTCTGACCTAAATTCGTTGGTTTTGCAGGGAATGTCCATTTATTACTAAAGTTTGAAAATACTAGCAGATATAGGATAAGGTCTGTTGTTTTTGAGTTAGGGGCGAAATTTGGATTTTTTTCTAAATTGAAAATACATTTTTTGCGCTACTGTGCTCTATTTCATTGTTTACCGCGGCTGTTTCCAAGACAGTAAGTTATGTTTACTAGTTGCTAAGGATAAAGTCGTCGGTAATAGCTATTTTCCTAACAAGTGCAGAAAATCGATTGTTCCGCACGCAAATGCCGTTGACAGCACGACGCGTAGCGGAGTGGTGTCAAGCATTTAAGTGCGGAAAAATAGGTTTCTGCACGTGTTAGGAACAATAGTTTTTCTACTAGCGTGCGGAAAAACGCATTTTCCGCACTGTTTTAGTGTTTTAGTGCGGAAAAGTGGATTTTCCGCACCGTGCGGAAAAGTGGATTTTCCGCACTAAAACATGTGCGGAAAATGCGTTTTTCCGCACGCTAGTAGAAAAAATACTTTGGGGTTCTAGAACGGTAAGTAAATTTACTCAAAACGAATGTGCCATGTAATTTGATAAATTAATGTCAGTCACAAATGTCAGTTTAGTTAAATAAAATGAATGCAATTTCCAATGTTAGTTAAAACAAGTCCTGGAGCTTTTAATTTCTCATTTCTTGTAACAAAGTACGCCAGCAAAGATTTTTCATCAATATTTGTACTTTTCTTGGTACACCAATTTTTAAAATGATTGTAGGTACCTTCGTAGCGTCTCTCTAGACTTATCAGGAATGAGAACCGAACACCCCACATTCCAAGCTTCTTCTATTTCGTTTTCGGAATCATTTTCATTAATTTTTAGCACGGAACTCCAAATAATTTTCACAAAAAACTGCAATGGCGGTAACTGTTTACAGATTGCTATAGAAACGTAATATATCAATCGACAATACGGCAACGTGATGCGGAGACTGACAATTATCGCATTTGAATCTGTATTAATTATTAATTTATTAAAAATTCTTTTTACCGGATTCAGTAGCGCAAAAAACGTCATAAGCATCACGAACGTTAAGGAGTAAGGACTACCGATCACAGACAATAATTGGAGTCGTCGCTGCGCTCCTCCTCCAAACTATTGTCTTCGATCGGTAAAATGTCCTTACCGTTCTTAATACTTAATATACTATTGTTTCAGTTATTTGAAAAACGTTAGGTTGCAAAGGGCAATAGGCTAAAAAAGTTTGGGAACCACCTGAATTACCCTGAAAACACCTGAATATTACTAATAACCTATGGCCTCATTAAGAGCAACATTTTTATTATTTTTTTTAATATACCGAGTGAGTATTTTCAAAGCCGAACATAGGGGAATTGCATTGTAACTAACCTTTTTATAGATTCCTGCTCGCCATTTAAACTCACAAGGATGGTAATGTCTTTATTATAAAAACCCTCTGCTCTACTGAATACCCGTTATTATTCATATTATTTAATATTAATAACAGAAACATCGACTGATTTCAAATAATTTAATTGACAGATAAAAAAAGGTGACAATCATAGCAACCTATATTATTTCAAAATAGCATTATTTTATAATTTTTTTTACAGAAAAAGATAACTAAGTACTAACATTTATTGATACCATCAGAGGCGCTGTATTTTTCTCGTTCTATTCATACCATTACCATCCTTGTGGGTTTAAATGGCGAGCAGGAATCTATAAAAAGGTTAGTTACAATGCAATTCCCCTATGTTCGGTTTTGAAAGTACCCAGACGGTATACATTGTAATCATTAGGTACAGGCACTTCTATTTCATTTTATACGTGTAACTAAAAAGATTAGAATATAGATTTAAAACCATTTTTCAAAATTGACGAACTATAACTTGTTTAACAAATATTTACTGGTTTCAGTCGTTGCTTAATGATATTTAAAAGTGTTCAGCTATTTAATATTTTCATGACATTGATGTATATAAAACATGGTTTACAGCGGATACCAATACGCAATAATAGCGAATAATTGCTTTTTCACATTACCAGCAATGTAAACAGGCTTTACATCGACGGCTACAGGGAGTGTAATAAGTGGCCGACAGCATTCGTGTAGTAAATATTCTTGAATATATTCGGAACTTAATGGTCAGTTACATTTGGTTGTCATTGTTATATTACCTTCCCAGAACTATTAATGATCGTTATTATTTTCCTAGGCCTGTAAGTAACGGTATTAAATTACAAATAGTGTTTTCATATTCTTTTAAGCTACTTATTACCGGTAGCGTGAAAAATTTAATAAGTAACAGAATATATCGACTGTATGAATATCCTCGGTAGGTTAAAGCCTCGGCTATGCTGCGGATTGTGCTCCTACCTCGCGTGTTAATACCTCCTTACATTCCTTATCACTTAAATCACTATACTTAGAATCCTGGATGATCGCAGTGATTTATAATATTTTACAGGCCTGACACTTGTTTTCACTAACTAAATATGTATAATACAAACTACGATTACAGTCCAATTTCATTTTGCAATTGTTTGGGGTTAGTTGGTTGTTATGTAAAACTTTTGAGCTCCATTATTTAAAGGTGTAGAAATTCAGAGGTTGTCATAATATAAAATAAGAAAGTTGATGTTACTTTCGTTTTGAATCGAGAGTAGTAAAAGTTTTATGGTTTCCTCAATATATGAAAAGCCTAGGATTTGAATTTCATTAAAACGCAAAACGCCGGTTACGATATTTCTCACCTAAGCGTGTATATGCGTGTGTTGCACGACATCGATTGGAACTAACCTGAACAGTCTATTTCACAATTTACCGTGGTAGTGAATGCTGAAATCAATAAATTATCATTATAGCTTAAACATTAAAGACAATGACAATATTACGGTACTTTTCAGAACAGGACATATTATTTTTGTTGGGTACAATATTGGAACTCCTGTATCTTATTAAATGTCGGACTTTTGTTTATTCTTAATTTCAAAAAGGTGTCGTTCACAAGTGAATGTTAAATATGTATAACATCACGTCGAATTGTTCGTTACTCGACTCGACATTCTAATTACGTACTCACATAAATTCTTTAATCAAAAGAGTGATTGCTTCCTAATTTGGTGTTAACATGAAGCCGGTTTTTGAACGACACCGTTTCGGTCGACATGGTCTAAACGCGACTTGGGTACAGATACCCTGATTATCAAGTAGCGTTAATTCATGGAGCATACAAACCGACTCAAACAAAGCCTGCTTTGTGACGTGCAATCCATCAATCAAAGAATAAAGTGAGCCGAACACTGTACCTGGACAAGAGCACTAGGCTACTTGTAACTTCGGTAAATTCATTACTTGCAGTTCTGATGGCATTTGCAGGAAACGCTACATTTGTAAATACCTTCACTTTGTACGATATCGATAATTCAACTACCACGAAAAACGGTTCTAGGAAAATTATTCCAAAGCACTTCTTTGAAGGAAAAGTATTCGAACGAAAAGATGTTTGGAAATTTATTCTAAAGGATAGCTAATCGAAATAAAAATTATCGAATGAAAATTAGGTATGTGAAATCTTGAAAGACGATTGAGAACCGAGTACGGATCTGAGGCAGTGGTACTATAAAGGTTCGTCTTTTATTCTACCTGTCTTTTTGTCTATCGAATCCTAGAATAATAAAAATCACGATCTAAATACTTGAAATAAAATACATCTGATCATCGAAGTGTCTAAACTAAAAAGATTTTTAGTCATGATTATATGCATATATAAATATATACCTACTATACGAATATATGCGGATAATTTCTTTTGAGAAGTCATGAAACGAAAGAAATTCTACAAGTCTGTCTGGTGTGTTTAATGAGTAATGTTTGAAAGATTTATGACCGAAGCAGGTCAGTAATTGTAATTGGATATGGAAGTTGATGCTTATCATGCGAATTGGAATGCAGTGGCGACCACAAAGGAGCGACCCGTTACCATATACCTATACATTACATTCCATGCTTCTTACGCGTGCAGATATCAAATAATAAATGCGTGTTTTTGTAGTATAAACGCCCTCCTTGTCTCCAACTGTCCGTGAATTAAAACATCAAAGACTGCCAGGAATGCTAGGCGCGATTGCACGCAACTTACTTGCATGTGGTATTACATTACGCCTGATCCTCTTACAACTACAACCCCAAAGCCCAAACGTACCTATATAGGGTAATCAATTTCAGTTTATCTTCATTGACTGTAAAAGCTTTTAGTTTGAAATTTACGGCATAGTTATCTCTATCTTTGGTTTACTCGCTAATAAAACAGCAATGTGAAATGTTAATAAGAAGCTTGTTGTAACAGAGTTAGTGTTTATTCGATTTTTATTATTCTAACATTACTAATGTTAGATAGTAATTTGCTTTGAGAAGTAATCGTTATTGCTGATTGTAATACCTACAACAGCCTTGGTTAAATGTTAAACACAAATTTATGAGCTCATACTGATTTGTCTACCTCTTTACAGTGTGATTCTTAGAAAACAGCATAATATCTATCAGCCAGTCACTTAGATGTTCTAGTTAAGAACTAATAGTAATTTTTAGAGTGTACAAATTACTTTGCTACTCCAGTAAATTGGATAGGTGTTTTTTATACCATTTACGAAAGGAATAAACCTCAGACTCATTCATGCACAGCACATACCATTTCTGCTCTGCTGGAGAATTGAACCCTGACAATTATCAGCATAACATATTATTAACATTAATTGTAAATTGAATATTATATCAATAATAATAATAATAATAATAATAATAATAATGGTTTATTTAAAATGTAATGTTACAAATTTATGTCGTATTATAAGATTAACATTGATTACAACAGAAGCTTATCTACTATTAACATCTCAAAATAAACAGGCGATCTATAGGGAGTTGCTCACAGGAAGCAGAGCTTGTGAGTGAGCAGAAAGAGAGAGAAAGGGTTATTTAAAGTATATTTACTTAAGCATAAGGTTATAAACTAAGTGATAAACTTCATATTATTGCACTCTATATTGCGGGGAGGGAGAGTGATTTAAGGGTTAGTTACTTAAACACTATACTATTACTATGTTTCGTTTTGGTTTGGTGGTGTTTACTATCAGACTTATTGTTATTTACTTATTACTACTAATTTATGTTGTGTTAATACTAATATCCAGGGAACACTGTTACATTTTGCTCACTAGAGAGGGAAAACTAATTTTCCTCACTATTTTTGAAAGGAAAGTTGGGCTTTCGGGACATGTGGTGGGAAAAAGTATTTATGTTTAATTGTACTTTGCATTTTATACATAAAGTACGCTAACAATTTATTTTCATCTAGTGGGGCTATGAAAAAACAAATAGCTGCCTTTATAATTGCCTTGCAGAATTCTTACATCAAAATAATTGTCAAATTTATAAGCAAGTTTAACTAATTAATCAATTTGTTCTTTAATAGCTAGGTAAATAAAAATAATGTAACCTATACTTTAATTCCCTATTTTGTGGATTAATGCATACATCCTTTTGTGGTTTTACAAGAGTTGATATTGAACTTTTCTTCATAGCTTAGGAGCCGAGTTGTATAAAGACATCCGACTCTATTAAAAATGGCAGGTTTTCTTTTGGTTGATATTGAAACACCAAATAAAAAAATCCTATATCACAAAAAGTTTAGGAAGGTTTCTTTAGGCTTTTTAAATTTTTGTCGTATAGGGTTTCTTATTACTTTTACCATATCAACCAAAAGACAACCTGACCCTGTCCATTTTCAATGTAGTAGGGTGCACATACATACTAGATAGGTACCGCGACAAAACCGCTATTCTTTTATTGCAACTGTAAAACGCCTCGAACTCGTTATTACTGAGACAGTGGATTAATCAATGCTTTTTTTCGCAAACAAAAAAGAATGGTAAAAATGTAAAAGAACAACTTGAGTACTGCTGATGAGTAATTTTGTTTAAGTTGAAGCAATGAAACCTCATGTAGTGGGCTTTGCATTTGATTGTCATGCACGTGATTGGAAAATTAAAATGTTTTGAGAGTACTGTCAAAATAATGAAGCTTTTGATTATCGGCAATTGAAACACCACTGACAAGTCAATTGGGTATATAACAAGAAGGTTGTAATTTTGACAGTACTGTAAAAACTGTTTTAGCAAAATAATTTATAGACCTTTGTCAGATCTGTGGATTAATTACATACATGACAACTAAATGCGATTTCACTGCATCAGGGCAAATATAAATCAGCGGTAGTCAACTTTTTTTTTATACCTAGGTTTAACATCTTTTAAGACTAGGAATAGAATTCTGTATTCCAAATTACCCCTGGAAGTAAATAAATATCTTTTATATTTTACAGTAGGTACTAATAATAAAGTATGATCAAAATTTATATTCTTCTAGTATGACGATGAAAGAACTAACTAATGCCATTACGGTTGGCATATAAATGTGAAGGTTGTCAAGAATTATTTTGACGTAAATAGGCAGCAATTTGTTCTTTTATAGCCATACTACAACTAGGTACTACTTATAATTTTTAAGAGGCACATTCTTGGATTTGTAGTGGATTAGACAAATGAAAATTTTAAATCAAATGTTAGTGCAGTATTTTAATTGGAACCCTAAAATGTGCTTATGCGTGCTATTGCTTTACCGACCAGAAAATTAAGTTTATATAATATCGAAATATTTACTCTAATTTAATTTAAACCTATTTTTTAAGGCAACTTCTTTGTTTTTACAGGTATATCATAAAAATATAAAATATTATGCGTAATATATATACAAATGTAATTTTGTTAATTAAGTTAGCGCTTATTACAAATTATCTGCTTATAAACTGCAGATATTTGAGTTATACTAATGCAAATGCAACATGCATTTATTTCATTTATTTGGTACTAAAGGTATATTGCAGTGTAATAAAAAGCTTTCCTGATAAACTAAGCATGATTTAACAGCATGTAACGTGCTGTGACATTGGTTGCTATGTATTTTCGTATATTCATAAAGATAAAATATAATTTATGCTGCTATAAACTATTACATGGCAATTTTATGGTGTCCACCTGCTGTAATTGGATTGTCATTTGTGACGTTTTTGATATACAGCTAAGCATATTGTGACGCTTATATCACAGATTATAATTAAAATAGCATTTATAAAACTGAATCACATGTCATTTCAACAGAAATCGAATATAAACACTATTATTTTACCGCTACCACAAACTCGTTATAGAAAATTGTGTGCTTCCCTTATAGTTTAAATTAGATGCCATTACTAGGTGACCATATTTAGCTACCTAGCATTTGCATTTAAGTATGCAAATTTCTCTTCTATTTCTAATATTCTTATTATAAACTTATTTGGTTGGAAAATCGCCAAATACTGCAAGAAAATACTGTCCGCTCTCACTACTTTACGTTATTAATTTAAGTTCGGGAAATGGCACATTACAGACCTATGGCCAGGTGTTATTTCCTATTTGTAGCTAAGTTACAAATATAAAGTGGAGGATGTGATTTAAACTAAAAACACCCTGGGTGTTTAATGTTTAATTTGACTATAAATTTAAATTTTCGAAATTACGTCTTTGATAAAAAGAAAATAAATATTCAAATAAACAAATTGATTTTACAGTAATGACACAAAATGTTGTACGAACACGTACGTGAAGTTGTTATTAAAGTATTCGTTTAAAAATTCTGTTTTCGGCTCCTTTGTCACCTCATTCATAAACATCTAAACTTATACTTTAATAAGTCATTTCCGGCAGTTATAACATAAATAACTATTGTTCTAATCTTATAAATCAACGAAAAACGTTTTTGTATTAGGTGCCTTACAATAATTGCAATCTTTTGGCAAAAGTAGATTTTCACATTTTAGATCAATAAATTTTAAATTTTTTTTGTTGACTACGTTTAGAATATTTTTATTCATTAATTTTAACACTACCTATCCAAAGATTGTATCTTCTGGTCATAGTCTATTGAAAAATCTGAGAAATCTCCGACTCTTGCTAATTTATGTTAGCTTGTGGGCAGTTTTTATTATTTTGCAAATTTATAATTATGCACAAATGAATTATATTAATTTATTACCATGTCGGTGGTTTTGGAAGTCCCACACATGTTTAAAGGTCAATAATATAAATCTTTTGATTTTATTTTTATTAAAAAATTAATGATAAAAACTCGGAGGTTTTAGGAATGTTATTCATTTGCTAAAAATGTGAGTTTTAATTTAATTACTATACTAGGAATTGCCTAACTTCAATCTAATGAATATTAATCATTCTTAAACTTAACGTAACAATAGAATTACGTTTATAAGTCTGCTAGAATTTCAATAATAATCTATACTATTATCTAAATTAAGTTCCTTATATAAAAATAATATAATACTGTTGCCTCTAGGAAATCGAAATCATAAAGAAAAATTATTCCTATCATTGCGGCACTACTGCAAAAGGAAAACAATTATAAAAAATTAGGTATTAACGAACTTCTTTCTGCAATTTAATCGAGTTTATAACCAACTCTCACTGTTAACCAAACTGATGACCCAAAACAGGAGTGTTGTCCAGGAAAAACATCAATTATATACAGATAGCAGAGCGGCTACACAAAAAAAAAACGGCTATTCATGAAACAAATCTGTGATTTGGCACAGTGGTGTATCTTATTAAAAGAAGTTTATTTTCCAAGCAGCGCCTTTGTGTCCAAAATGGCGCTATTTATGTGAAATATAAAAAAAATGAATTTTCAATGAAACCGCACTCTTTATCAAAAAATGTTAACATAGATGAATTATTCTTTAAAACCAGAAATAGAGGCATAATTTAAAAAAATCCAACAATAAGTGCATTTTTTATTTACTCGTAATTACGAATTACATAAATAGTAAATACTCTGTAAATAATGTAGGTACTGTTGTAATAGAATGATTGAGACTGCAGATAGCTTCATCCTGAAACTGATTTAATGTAAATTATAGATATAATAATAAATTGCTGTATAACACTTACTATTGCGTTTACATCACTGAATAACATTCTCCCTTGCAATGCAAACCGGCCTTCTTGCAACTACACATCGATTTTATACAGAATTTCTTGCATGTTCATTGTATAAGTTGCCTAAGGGTTTAGGACATAGGACACCTCTGGAAGAGTTGGCCATTTTGGTGTATTACAGTCCTTTAGTGCACACCAGCCCCAATTATTGAGGTCAGACAAGCTCAAGTTCTGTTCCAAAGACCGTCCCCATATTATGTGCCCACTTTGATAAACAGCTCTCAAGGTGTGCTGCACCAAAGCTGCTTTTAATGGTAGAATTTTAGAGGTTATCCTTTTTTTAGATGTGAACAACTCTTTTGGTTCGAAATAAATTCAAAAGCTTTTGTTGCTTCCGGAAATGTCGTCCAAGTTTTCCAGGCAGCTACTTTACACAGTATCACATCCTGTGAACGAGTGGAATCCTGATATTGCCGCAGATTTTTTCTCTCCCAAAGTTTGGGATATTTTATTCACTTTTAAGGTCCGAAAATGTCGGTTTCATCCAAATTCTACACTTAATGTCTGGAGTCCTTCAGCAGTGGCGGCGCTAGCATTTTAAATTGGGGGGTTCACTGAGGGGCCCACATTTATTGTGAGGGGGTAACCATAACTCCATCAGTGCAGGTCTCATATTCTACACATTGTGAAGATAGCATGTCAGCAGTATAGGAGATACTAGGTATATGGTAAAAATACATGTTCATAACGAAAATTTCGAGAACAAAATGCCTGTAGCTATCGGCATGCAAGGACAGGATTTTATTATTTAGTTAAAAGGACAATAAAGGTACAGTGAGTAATAAGCAGTTGACCGACAATTTTTGTTGAAGAAAAAACTAGGGGAGCCAACAGGGGACCATCTTAATATTTAGGAGGGGCCTTCGACCCCCTCGGCCCCCCCGCTAGCGCCGCCACTGAGTCCTTGGTTTTGAAAGTAATGGAAAAAGCTACTGTTCTAATGCAAATATCTAATGCAATTCCATTTTTCACAATTGTTAAATGCAGCATTTATTCTGCTGAAATACCTTTTGGTTTCAATGTTAAATGCAAGTATCAAAAGCCTACCTAGCATATTTTAAGGTAGTAATTTTCCATAAAGGGTATTTTTGCGTTTACTGTTGGATTTAATTTCATCATTTATAAAATTTATTAAATATTGGAACTTATTAGTTCATAAGCATTTGAGAGGGTAATTAACATATCCGGGCCGCTGTGTGAGTTCTTTGTGAGCAGGCCGCACGTGTGTTATCTAAACGATCCAGTTTTCAGAATTTTTGACTAAAAATCATGTTAGGTGATAAATTAGCTAAATCACTTCGGAGAAATTTTGTGAGATTTTGTTTTGAAAAATAGAGTCATAAAATCGATAAGAATTGGAATTTAGATGAGTGGCTTATTGGTGAAAATTTAAACGCCTTCAAAATTCTATTGGCCTAAAAACTTTTAGAATTTGGGGAGAATAGTTTTCCTGGTCGATTGGATTTTTACAGAAGTCAGTTCCGACCGGGGTTTTGCAGTAATTAGTTGATTTCCAATAAGAAAATAAAAGTGATTTAGTAGTTTGAAATAATTCAAGTGTTCAATTATTAATAATAAATTATTAAAAAGACAGTCAAAACTTCTAAGAACGTAGCCGGGACTCAAAAATCAACTAAAAGTTAAAGTTATTCGAAGAGATCCATTCTCATATTCCATTATCCATGTTGGGAAGGATTGTTCTATGTACAGGTAGAATTTTGAATTTAATTATTAACCATTGAAAGATACTCTCTCTCTATTCTTTATTTGTATTTTAATTTTGAATTATTGTGTTTATTTTGATATTGAATTGAGTTTGCTTTAGTATCGATTTGATTTCGATTTAGTATTTGTTTCATATTGTTTTGAATTTGTTTTAAGTTTGTTTTAAATTTGGTTTGATAGTGATCTTACCATTGATTTCGTATCGATTTAATATTTGATTATATTAAAAAGGGGAAATCAGACTATTCAGTCTTTGCTAAGAGCTTTAACTCAATTTAAATATTACTTTGTGTTTAGAAAACATTACAGTTTTCTCTTGATTAATTAAATTTAAATATTATTTTGTGCTGAGAAAATACTATAATTTTCTTTTGATATCATTTTCAGTGAATGATGAAATTATTTTAACTTTGTTTCAAATAATTATATTTTTCTATTCTGTCATTTATCTGTTTCATTATTGAAACCTTATTTTAGAATTTCTAATCATTATAAAGCAAGGAAAGTTAACGTTAAACGTTAACTTACGGAAATTATATTTCCATATAAAATTGTGTGTTAAAAGAGGCATAAGTCAGAATTATACAAGGGTTTTATTAAGAAGTGATTATTACAATCATTTTAATTTAATTCAATTACCTATTTCTATTTGGTAGGTACTATTAATTATAGCCTTCAAGCGCTGTAATTATTTGCTCTAATCTCAATTATTGTATAATAACTTGATTTATGTTCCTTTTCTTTTAGAGAGTTGCACTAACCCTTTTCTATTTTGTTTGTGTTATTTTTCTACTTTTCTTTGAGATATTTATCTCAGGTTTATTTTGTGTATTTTGTAATTCTGTTTTACTTGGGATTATGCTGTTTCAAGTCGAATTAGACCTAATAAGTCTTTAATTCAACTTACATACATTTTGTATTATTTGCAACTATTTTTATTGTAATTTTGGATTGATTTGCAATCATTTTTATTATTAATTGGGTTAGTTGAAGATTTTAGTGCAATTCATAGATATTAGGGTGTAAACTGGCTTATATTCTTTCAATTAATTTTCTTTATCAATAAACTTTGTTTTGGGTTGATCTTGATTTTCATTTGATTGAGTTTAGTCAGGAAGGAAGTTCTTATAGCTCTGAGTACGAGTCTCACTGGACCCATCATAGCTGGTCAACTCCGCCGAACGCACGCAGTCTTATAATAGTTAAAGAAAGGTGGTAACACGGAAGTGTTGAGCTTTCTAAGTTCAATTCCGCCAAAAGTTACCTGGTGGCAGCATACCGTAGGCCGGGCCATCAACACAATTTCTTCGTAAAGTGTAGATACAATTTCGACACTACTAAACATATCAGACTTTGCTAAGTCATTTGTCAACATTCCAAATAGTTCCGTTTTATTTTCCGCATTTTTTAAAAATTCTGACCAATTTTTTGGCACTGCCACATTATGACGAATTTGTCTTCTGCCTCCAACACCTCGTACATCTCTGACGTGGCTTTTCTTTCTATATACATCCCATACAATGTCAACCCGTTTAGCTTTAAAATTATTGATGTTATGTTTAATACCTATGTGCTTGAAATTTTTTTTCAAAGTACCTAGTCATCAAATCTCGAGGGCCTCTAGGTAAAAGAAGGTGACCATCGTAAATAAGGCAGTCGTAATAACAACTTTCTTGTTCTATATTTGGCTCGAATTCCGTTCCTACCACAGGTTGACTATCGTTTCTTACATTTTCATTGAAATCGCTTTCGTAATGCCACTCAGTAAATTTTCTAGAATTTTTACCATCAGAGGGTACCTGTCAGAAGATCTTTGAACTCCATTTTAATGATATAGCAGGAGGATATTGTTGGTTTTCGTGGGGAAAAAATTCATCAACTCATCAATCACGATTACAACATACAATAAAAAGTCTAGAAAACAGATCAACATCGACATTGTTATAAATACATAGTATATGTGAAAAATATATAAACTTTTATATTTATCTTTAAATTTAGAACATTTTCTTTCTTATAACTTATTTTGTAACATGAACACAGTTGCAAAAAAATAGTGTTTATGTATTTTTGAAATGAACCGCCATTTTGAAACCGGAACTTATTTTTTCTTGGCGCTACTCGGAAAAATAATCTGTATAGGAATGAAAATAAGTGTTCAACATTTCAAATTTGTTTCATTAATAGCCGATAAGCCAATTTTTTGCCCGTAGCCGCTCTACAGATAGAAAATCGAAGAGGCTATCTCAGTAAGAACCAATTGTTGAGAATAACAGACAAGGTAGACAAGTTCATGAAAGATGGAAGTGGAAAAAGAAATGAGAACTAAAGATTTGAAAGAAAGCTAATGTCAAAACAGAGATGAATGGCTAAATGACGTGAGATAGCAGCAGCAGTAGTCAAAATCTCATACATAAATGAAAATTATTCAACCGAAAGACTGTTGGAATGAAACTATTGATTGATCAAAATTATTCAATGAATTCAAATATATCTGGAAGGAGTTACTTTTAAAATAAACCTTAATTTGACTATGTTTTTATAAGTCTATGCAATAATAATGAATAATAAATACATAGAACATAAATTTGTTTCATTTTTATATTATTCGTTATTACATCATAGTCTGAAATTGAAAATACAAACTTTAATAAGTTTTTCCTTCTGGTCCTGGATTTGATTTTGGCTAAACCTAAACGCCATTAACCACTATATGTGAAGGATGACTTTCTTGAATTTGAAATTTGAAAATTGGGGCACTTATAACTTCATTCATTTCAGCTTCAGAACCAGTTACCAGTCTCTTCAGCACATATTTTTAATTTCAAAACATTGTCAATCAAAATTTTTGTATCGGGTATATCTAATCTTCAAATGTTTAAGTAACCCTGTGACTCATTGTCTGTAGTTTAATCAAGGGTTCTAGGTCCACCAGGAACTGTAACCGGGCGTTACTCTAGAGCTACCTGTAGTTTCTTTTTTAAGCGATTACAATGTGTCTTCGTTTTAGTAAAATAATGCATCCAATGAAGATTTGGTACCCCACATTAATTTTCATATTTCCCTATTACGATATTATACAGCAAGTAAGTGGAAAGTTAAAATTCTAATTATATTTTGTTTCGTGGCTATTCTGATGTATACTGCTGTAATATTTCTCTACTGTGAAAGGGTGTAAAAAATATAACAATGTTACTATGAATTATAACTCCCACCGCAATCATAAATTAAACAAACTGTTATTTCGTGAGAGAAGGCTTATCGTTATCGGAGCTTTTGGCGTTCACAAACCAGCATGAGGTGCCAGTGTTAGCGTCCTGACGTCCCACGTCAAGCTGTACAAGCATGGGTTAGAATCTAGTATAGTCTTTTATAAAGGGTAGTTACGTTCCACAATTATAAAAACTAAAATAATACTCGTTATGACCGCTTCATATCGATATCATGAGTATGTGTCTAAGTCTATTGTATTAACTGGGCTAATGTTAATAACTGTAACTTTACCAAATATATTTATATATTAAACATTTAAGATTAAATTCACTTAATTCTCTTTTAATTATTACTCAACTGATGTGGCTACTAACTAAATGCTAAAATGTTATAGGTACCTAGTTTACATTTTTTAAATGAATTATGACTATAAAGTGAGAAGCAATAGTTAAAGAGATGTTTTGATACACCTATATATTCGTTTTTGAGAGAATAATATAGTGGATTATAAATGGTCATTATTAAAAGAAGTAAGAAATGAAATGAGCGTAGCTCTTGTTTACAGGAAATGTGCTTTATAAATGAGCCGTCAGTGTTAACGTAACCTCGACCGCTGATTGATGGGAGCGCCGCGGCGTGTTCTCTAGTCACGTGACCGCCCGTCAGTTTTAGAATAAGTCGTTTTATGTTGTGATCTGCGTATTCGTGCACTCAAATAATAAATAAGTTAATTTGTTAATTTGAAGTACAGTTGACGTATACCTTCGTGTTCAAATTTGACCTTTTTGTAGAGCTTTCAACAACTTCAATGAACATTTTCAGAATTACAATTAAAATTTAGATCGTTTGAACCAATTTTCTGTCCTCAGTATAAAGCATTAATACCTTAAATCTTAAAAAAGACAAAAAATTAATCTCTCGCTGTATCGGACGACACCCAACCAATTTTGTTGAATAATAAAATGAAAAATATATTTCTTTAGCCCTCATTAAGTTACAAGTAATGCTCGTATACCTTAATCGCAAATATCCCAAACTATCAGTATCGCCACCGTTACATTATTATTATTCAGTTTACTAGTCCTAACGTCCTAAATATTATGATACCCACATTATAAACTTTTATATGCGGTTAGCTAATCATAAGTCTAAAACAGAAAACAATTAAATCGAGGAATACGAATATCCAAGATGTAGTGACATATGTTGCAGCAGAATTAAAATGGAAATGATATACGTTCTACGTCTCTCATATGTTTATTAAACTATAATTACTATTCGTCACCCGGATGTCTGTCCAATATGTCTAAAGCCGTGTCTTATCAAATATACGTATGCGATGGACTGGTACAAGAGTAGATTAGAAAATGATAGCAAATAGCAATATGCATTCCAGGCGTCCTAAAGTAAACCCACTTGTCTTTAAAAAGTTTTTTAATTAAAATCAGTAAGCAGAGGTAAAAGTGCTAGTAGTGTATATTGGGTTGCCTATATTCCAATGATAAAGTGGGCGGTCCATTTAACTTCCAATATGTTTTTATTGCAAAATAAATTCACTTCACTGTATGTGTAGTAGATGAAAATCATATTTGATGAAACTTTAGAAATATGAAGTTTGAGTATCGTTTGGCCGTACATTATTCAATAAAATATGGTTGCTACCTTTGGTATCCCTTAATATTTTACTTTTTGAGTTTAATAGAAAAATAGTAGGTATGTGTAATACATTGAGTTCATTATGCCTAATCAATTCAACACGGTTTTATCACTACTATGAATTTAAATGCGTGACGTTTTATCAAAGCATGCAACATATTTCATAATTTATAGGTTAGATACATTCATAATGTTCATGTTTGAGAGACACATTTATTTCGTTGTCATTGATCCAGAAATATGATTAAAGGGGTATGCAAAATGTAAAAGAAACCGAGACATTGCTGGCAATTTAAAATACTTTTACAATTTATGTACTATTGCTTTTATATTATCTTAACAGACTGTTAGGTTAGTTAGGTACGTTTGTTTATAACACATTAAATTTTGAACAATGGAAAATAAAAACAAATCTACAAATGTATGGAATATTCAACTGTTAGTTTTACCGATATCGGTATGGAAAACCTGAAAATCCGACAATATGTTGGGCGGTTATACATCACGCAGATTAGTCGAATTGCTCAGATTATTTACGATTCACGCTTTGCTGCATTACGCAATATGTTTTCTGGGTAATCAAATAAAACCTGCGACACTCAGACAGCCGCGATGCCAACATGTAAATTATTTTTCTCCAGTTTAGAACATGACAAAGCTATTAAATTTGAAGTGATTTATATTTCTGTCGATTGCATTAAAATGAAAATTCTGAAAAATATGGGATGCACAGACCAACTACTACATGTTAGAACATTCTTTGCGAACATACGGATTCATGAATATTTGTAAAATTTAGTTGAATATCATATTGTCAACGTCGTTACTAACGGTTTAAATCAGCGAAATATATTATGTTTCAGTTGAATAATAATAAAAAAAAATTGGAAGCCGAAATTTATGATCCGCGTTATACTAGGCCAGAGCTGAGCTAGTCAGATATTTAGGGCTACACTTGAAGAAAAAATAAATAAAGGTACCCACCGGCTAAAACCTTATAATAACGCTTTCGGCACCATCTAATCCTTTAGATTTAGAATATCAAAATATCAAATCAAACAAGTAATTGGAACATGTTGCACCACTCAGTGTTCAAAGTTAATCAAATAACATGAAAGGAAATCAAGCACGCTCAAAGCATGATCAAGCTGCACTACTTATAGGGGAAGGTATCTTCTTCCGTGGAATACTACGTAGCCTCTAGTAGTGATCCCTCTCTAGTTGGTTGTTAAATTCAGCACAGTTTGAGCAGATGGATCTTGACATCCAACATTAGCGTTACCACTGACCATTCACCTATTAGGCCTGGTCTTTCTATCTCCTAATAAAGTTCCTAATATAACTTATTTGACAAATATTGCTTTCCGATCAATCACTGACGCCGGTTGCAAGGACGCGCATCGTTTATTGGTCGGAAAAGGGTTCCTATTAAAGTCGTTAGCCAAATAGCTGTTAGGCACTTTAACAGGAGGTAGAAAGACCGGGCCTTAATTGGATTATTAAAGTGCTCAAGAAATAGATGAACTAACATCGATGCAGCTTTTCAAGTACTAACAACAATATTATTATACTCAACAAGAAGAAGAACCCGCTCAGAATAACTGGCAGTCGGAATTCCAGCGAAACCCCATAGTAGTACTTCCACCAGGTTCAGTGAAATGAACATTCCAATGCGAGAGCTTTCTATTAACCGGCGTGAGAGCATCCCATAACCTCGCTAGATTATTTATGCTTATAATATCAAAGATTTCTGTCTGAAGGACCTTCCTTTTCCTGTTGATTCCAACCACCTACGACGACAACAACCTGCGAGCCAACTTTCATCCTCCATTCTTAAACATGTCTGTAGGCACCTTGACGATTTGTTCTCCATTTTTTGTCACGGATTCTTTTCCATTTTTCTCAACAATGGTTGTGTTCATATCTCTGAATATAGCAGTAGGTATAGTAAAAATCCTGGCATGTAGTCCAATTCCACGGTACTTCTCTTATAACGAACTTGCTAGGTCATTTGCCATATTTCTGCGCGGTAGATGTCATAGCTCATAGACCTAAAATATGTTGGGTTTTTTCGTTTCTGTGGTACAGTCTCATGTAGTGCTTTTACGGTCACATTTTCCTTCTTCTTCCATATTTTCTGTGTTTATTTATTACATTTATAAATATCTGTATTCCGTGCCTTGATCGTATTTTCTCCTATTTGTATATTAATTGTCGCTCCCTCACACAAATGTATTCGGTCTTTTTATGATTCATATACAAACCCCATTTCTGACAGTTACATACTCTTCTTTCAGTTTACGAATCATATAATGGTATATCATACATATCTTCTTCTTCCTATGGAAATACAATTTGGTCGCTTCTTGTCTGATGGTATATATTACTGCCATGTGGCATAAACTAGGGTTCCTTGAAAATGTATTGTGATTTTAAGTTTTAATCAAATAAACACGCAAAATGAAGGAACCCTAGTATCAACAACTATCAAACTATTCATATCAGCTGATACTAGCTTTTTAACGAAGTTTTGTCATTGTACTTGAGGTATAAGAAGCGTCATGACGTTTCTGGAAGAATTAATGAATTGCCGGATAGATTCCCGTGTTTGATTATCAATCGGTTGACTGCCGAATACAGATGTTATATTTAGATTGTTAATACAGAAATATTCATATACAACTGGTTTCTAGGTATACATTATCTCCAATTGCTTTAAGTGAGTAATGGTTTACGGAAGAAGCTTTACATAAATGATATAGTAGGCACGCAGATATGACCATATGAAACAACATATGCAACTAATTGTATATAAATTATAGTTTCCGTGAAATGGCAAAGCCAAAATTCCATCAACTTGTCGTAGATTTGCTTTATGCACGTTAAACAGGCGTGTGAGAGCATGGTAGTGTCATATGTCATAAGATATAAAGAACACAGAAGACAAATACGTATTTTTAGCCGGCGCGCTAAAGCAAACTGACAAACGTCATGATTTATGAGTGACGGTCTCGGCAGCAGCGTCAGTTCTCGTACATCTCAATGAGTAATGTAATTTCATAATTGTCACTTCAATGTCGTTACCGTGAACCGTGATCAAATTACGGTACCGTAGTAGTGCAATTGTCAAATGTACGTTTGTAAATTGTGATTGATAGCGGCCATTTTCAGTGACAGGGTGGGACATATTCTATCACCTCGGTGGCCATAAACACGTTTTTATATGCAACGTGACGCGCTCGTACATTGTAACAAGTAGGCGGTGAGAATGGCTCTCCAGACGCGTAAATCACCGTACTGTGGACATTGCACACTCGGGGTTAATATCCTAACTGATTTATACATGGCATGCACAATAGGTACTTGGTTATAAAGACATGCTTTACGGAATGACTGCTGTTTTCTTTTACATCTAAAAGTTCATCGAGTTAACAGCATCTCCATGTACACTATACACCTAAACTTTCTTGCATAATTTTACTGCTGCTAACTTTAGAGCTAAATAAACGCAAAAATATTCCCCAAGTTAGCTTATCTGGTGGCTTCGAGCAAGCAGCAAACGACTTCCGCGCATCTCGAGAACATATTCATTACATCCGGAAGATGTTAAAGCGTCATCAAGGAATAATTGTAAATCTCCTTTTTATGACTCTCGTTATTCATTTTTACAAACAAAGAAACAGATTAATTACAAACATAGTTGCAGCTTCATTGCCATTAAATGTGTTAATGTATACAGAAAGCATCGTAAACAAATGTTTTGAAATAGTGTGTCCATGTTATGATAAAATGATGAAATCGTACTAAGAATATTTATTGTGTTATCCACATGTTATATTTTCGAAACACACACATTTTCACAATTATTGCTAATGTATACTTTGCACTTTAGCTATTGTACGAATAAATTATATACTATAGGTACCTATAGATAATTAGATACATATACATACATAAAGACATATATTGAAGGGTAATTTATAATGAAAACCCTAACACAGACGTCGCGTCGCGTCGATAAGAGTCCAAAAAAGATACCCCGGTAACGACAACCGAGAAAACTTTAAAGGTATAAACCAAATCCCATGTGTAACGATCTTAATATTCATTGTCTCATTAGTAAAAAGTAGGTAACTTCCGGTATTACGCAGAATCCAGTAAACATTCATTCTTCTAATAAGTAGAAACTTAGATAATACTTGTCACTTGATGCCATTGACTGTATGTCATTAATGCTCTCAAAAGTACCTATTGAAATTTTGAAATTGCAGTCAACACAGTATCTATAATTAAGCCTTAAAGTCGATTAAAATTCGTATTCATAAAAACTAAAAATAGATATTTTTTCCACTGTATCTATCATAAGTAGGTGAGTACTTACTTTCTTTCCTAGAGGATTCATGAAGTTTGTGAATTACTGCATAAGTTCTACAAAAAATGGTTTATTTCATGGCCCAGAAAATATCAGAAGGAATAAACTAAAAGACATAAATTTAGTAAAGTTGCAACGTTCTCTTTTAACGCCTGTAATCAGTGTGCTAAGTCATGATAGTTATATCGACAACCATAGAATGTTTGAGAACTTTATACATTTTGGCATACAATTAGGGCCACCTTGCCTACTAATACCTACATATGAATGCATAGACAGAATAAATAATGAAAAACCTAATAAAGTTATAATAAGAGAGAAATATTACGAATTGAAATTTTTAAAATGTGGAATTTTTGTCATTCATAATATTCAGAATGTACCTACGCAATTAAATAAAACGAGACAGTTTATTTTTTCCTTACACTAGAATATTGATATTTGCATTTATCTGCTAGTGCATTGCTAGCTAATTAATCACAATTACATGAAAAACAACGACTGATGGTTTCTCTTTTTGTAACAACAATAAAATTTTTGAAGTTGGCAGCCAACATTACGTTTCTGTATAAATAGATATATACGTTCCTTCTTGTTATAACAGTCTCAAACGTTCAGAAAGAAACTAAGTGAACTTGTCAGCTCGTCTTAACGAATATTTCGTTCACAAAACAATACAACAATGGAATTTATCTCGGCAGGCCGACAGTTTGGCAGCGGAAAATTGATCATGGCTTCGTATAAGGTTAGAAATGTTGGACACGAAGTAAACACTTTGCAATCTCACCAAGACTAAAATAAATTGGTAAAGCCATTAGTTTGTAATTTTAGTAGAAGTGCAATGTGGTAAATTTATTTGTACGAACAAACGCAGACATACATACACATCAAGCTGTCATTTTAGGAAAATGTGGTGAAATAGAAAGAATTTTTCACGTATACTCTCGGAATTTTAAATCTAGCTATTCACAAAGGAAATAAACTTATTTTCAAAACTATTTTATGGGATTTAAACATATAGGGAAAATAAAAAGAAAAATGAAAACAATGTGGGAAAATCAAAAGTGTGACAAATTTGTATGTGCCAGATATTGGTAGAATTGGAGCCGATTTATCCTTACAAAGTCATAAATCTGACGCTCTTTTCACAATATTCCAGTAATTGCCTAATAAAAATAACAAAATCGTTCTTGACGAGGTTCCTCTCAAATGTGAAACCCCCAGCTTGCCACTAATCATAAGCATATCATCGGGGAATGCTTAAATCGAATCATCCTGGGAGGATTATTTTTTATCAAAAACTAGCAATGTAACGGTTCTTACTCACTGTTTTAGGTAGCTATTCGACACTACCTATAACTGCTTGCTAATTTGTTTAAGGGCAAAACTGAAATTTTTGAGAAATGACCCCGCTAACTGTTCTTTCAGTCGGCAATGTTCACCTTTTTGCTTTTAATATACAAATAGCTATTATTTGGATCATGTTTACTATTTTTACTTTCTCACACCACCACTAGTGATGCCGTCTAGACAAGACAAGACAAGACTTTACAAAGTCTTGTCTTGTCTTGAATTTTCTAGACAAGACTTGACTAAGTCTAAGTCTAGAATAAAAACTTGTGTTATAGTCTTGTCTAGATATCAAGACTCTAGATTGGTTTCAAGACTCTAGATTAACTATAAGTGATATATTTTAAATGCGCGCGCAGGCGCATTCTGCGGGCCGGATAGCGCGTTTTCAAATTTTATATTGTTTTTTTATACCTTTACCTATCTATAGCTTTTGTTTTTGTTAACATACATTTTTAAATGATTTTGTTTTGAATACTTAATTATATTAGTTGATCAAAGCTGCAGACCCGCAGTGTATTTTTTAATATTTTAATATAACAATTTCTCGAATTATAGAAATATATAGATGTACGATATGCCAACTATCAAAAAATGTATAGGTTAGCTCAGGATAGAGAAGGGTGGAGACGCGCGTCCATAACATAAATGATAATTATAGAAATATTGCTAGAATAGAAGTTTTTAAAATGGGAAAATAATTGAAAATATAATCTGTTGTATCTATCATTATTACATTTATTGATTTATTGAGTACGTAAGTAAGTATCGGTAAACCTTATTCTAAATCTTTTAATTTTTATTGAAACACACCACAACTTACCTACTAGTTAATCTAGAGTCTTGAAAATTGTCTAGACTTTTGTGACAAGTCTTGATGTAGAATAAGAAAGTCTTGTCTTGTCTACAAATTTCAAGACAAGACTTTTGCCAGTCTTGTCTTGATAATCTAGACAAGACAAGACAAGAGTCTAGAAAGTCTAGATCTAGACGGCAACACTAACCACCACTGGCATATGAGAAGATTGAGAAGTATTGATATCATGAACATTTTCTAAATTAAGATTTTCGTGAAAATACGTGTTTTGGGCATCCAGGAAACCAAGAAAGTGGTTTAAGTAAAATGTCTGTCCGTCGGTGTGTGAATATGTAACGCCTCTAACGCCGAAACTAGTGAATCGATTTTAATGAAATTTGAAATGAAGGGCTATATCGAAAATTCATCGACAAAATAAGCTTTTCAAAGAAATCCGAAACTGGAAGCGGAAATTGGACATGTTTTTTGGTAGCATTTTTTTCAGAAGCAGAATTTTGAAAATCTGAGTAGCGGATATGAAAGAAAACCATAATTTCAGGAAAGCAGTTTTTACCCCAGTCTCTAACTTCAAAATGGAGTTTTCAAAATTTTGCCTTGAACGTCCCACAACTCAAAAACTAGTTATCGGATCATCTTATTTGAATTCCCTTTGGCGGTAGTATATCCTGAACAAAAATTAATTTAGAAAATCTAAAAACGGTTGCAACGCCCTTCCAAAAACAAGGAAATTTTTGAAAAATTATTACTAAAAAACTGGCTACACAATTTTGTTTTTCAATTTTCTACACTTTTGCAGATTAATATTAGATACATTTTCTCTTTTTGATGAATGCTAAAATTTCAAGGTGACGCCCTCTACGAAAATTGGAAATTGGATGAGAAGTTCACCATATGTTCCGCTGCGTTTTGTAAATTAGATGCACGTACCGAACCCGTATAGTCTCGTTTTTCTCGCTACTCATTCAAGTTTTCCAGGGTTTATACTGTTGAATACCAGAAACGAAATATTTACTTTTAGTATGGGAAAGTCCAGAGAGGTGATAACGTCCACTTTTTATATGCCATTTTATTCTTAAAATTACGTAAGTAATACACCCTTGAAGTTGAGCATATTCTTCCATATTCTTATTATTATTAATTTTATTATTATTTATTTATAGATTTCAACTTGTTCTCAGCAACTAATACAACCCTTTAAATATACATTTGCTGGAAAAATCTCACATATTTTAGGTGTGACATGGAAACGAAAATCCCTCCTCCATTGAATATGAAATGTAATAAAAGACAACTTATAATAAAATGAAGGAAGTAAACGACCATAACGACGCTGACGCAGTACTTTATTGCGCTCTAACGTAATTGGCATTTTTAAAATGTCAACTTTTTATTCACATTCATGAAGGGGATGAGATATCAGCAGACCTGTATCATAAGCCACGATCAATGTGTGAGATATACATGAAAAGAATGGCACTTAGGTATAACTTTTATGAGTTCTGTGCTATTTGCCAGGGTATTTATTTTATTAGGACACCCGTTTTAAATTGGAAATGTAAAAATCCAACAATACAGAGAGATTTAGACATTAGTACTCTTGTAAAATTTGTTGAGAGACTGTACGCTGTATCAGCTTAACGGATTGCCAAGATATTAATTCCGTGCAATATTAGTAGGTATGTCTGTTTACATTTTTATACTTTTACTATGATAGATTTGCATTTTTTCTGCTTATGAGTTTAAAAATACTTTGTAGAAAACATTGTATGTAATAACAAAAATTAATGTAACATGCAAAATTCCGTTTTTAGGTGAATATGTCAAGAACCTGTACTATACAGAACAGGATGATCCCGACTATAACCCTAAATGTTTTTCTCTCACAATAAGGGGGAAAAAGATTTTTGTATAATAAATCGCCCATGAAATTGACTGCACCTACTATTTTTCGGAATTAAAGTAACCAGTGGTCCGCGTGCACTTGTTCGGTTCCGTTCCGTTCGGTTCGGAACCGTCCGATTTGTAAACATCAAAATACATGGAAATGAATGGCAGCCCGCGCATTACGTCGGTTCGGTTTCGTCCCGTTCGGTTCAGTCCAAGTATATTACAGATGTCAAAAAATTTCGAAAGTCAGATCAGTCTATAGGTAAGAACGGGGCGAAAAGGATGGTGCCGTACCGAATCAACGTAATGCACTGGCATTTTCCGGCAAATTTCCGCGGCATTTGTAAGCTTGGTGGAGCTTTATTTGATTTTTGCCGATCAGACGGTTCCGAACCGAACGGAACGGAACCGAACAAGTGCGCGCGGACCTTTAGGAGTTATCATGGAGACAGCAGTTAAACCAATGCTGTTAGTATTTTGCATGTTGGTTATATCTTGTAATAAATTGTAGTTGTCATAAATATATATCTAATTCTAATTCATGCTTTGTGCGATGTTATGTGTCAAATTGCTTCCAAGGAATGAGTACTAGAAGGGATAAAAAAAATATTAATCGAATAAACACAAAGTCTCTCTACCAAATTTGATTACTTGAAATAAAACATAAGTAGCTCTCTATAAAGGATGGTCTAGCAATTTTCCTTGTTGTGGAAAAGTGACAATCTGCAATTACAGTAGAAAATCAAATTAGTGGAAAGCTACAATGTCTATTAACGTTTCGACCTTTAATTAAATTCAGTATTCCAAACACCTGGCAATATAAGAAAATGAAAAGAAATTTAATAAATCAATTCGTAAAGAAACACAATCGGTTTGATACTAGAATCAATAACGGCTGTGATTTCGTTACAAGAACAGGAAGAAGCCTCTTACTTTAGGGTGGCTGCGAAAAGACAAAGAGTATGGGGGTGATGGATGGCAGAGTGATACTAATCCCTCACACGTGACTGCGCTCCCGCTCTAGGGATCTGCGTTATGGGAACTGTCACTTAGATGATTTGCTAATGGCTCTCGAGCTGGTTAATGTTTATCTACGTCGTTAGGCGACATATAAAAAATCCACAAGATTGATATAATTCAGAAGCCTAGTAGAATAAAAGATAATGCGTTGCTGCGTATAGTCATTCCGGATCACTAAAGTGTTATACTTGAAAGGTCGCATATTTTACAAAAATTAGGTTGGGAACCGGGAATAAAAAATGTGTTTCAACATTTTGGACACTTTGACTACAATTATCAGAAAGTTGCAATTTTCTTAATAAATAAGCGAGACAACATAGTAACAACTTAAAAAGTGGCCGTTATTATAATACTTCCTTGCCATCAGTTAGTCCCTAATTTGGACTAATCTAAGTATCAGCAAATCTAATGTAGATTGCTTTAAACTAAAATAACTTTGTAATTGCTTTTTTTGCAATATCGATAGGTAATAAACCTTATACAGAGTTTATTACTTACGTAAATGGTTTTGTCCCATTTGAATGGGTCATTTTATTTATGACTTGATTTTATGTGATTCATTAATTCTCCATTTGTAATACCAACGTATTTTATTAGCGAGATTGTATATATTCAGAGTTAACAGTTATCAAAAATCTGTGAAGAATATTATAAGGTCGGCAATAACCAGTTTAAAAGTAAAAAGTAAATTACTATGCTGTTTATGTCAGTTGCCATATTCGAACCATAAATACCTGATATGCACTGCACGATTGCCACACAAGTAAAATACGCTCATATAAATGACCATGTATAAGTTTAAGTCCAATAAGAAACAAAATTAATTAACAAATAAAGTGATTTTATATTTTATAGACCCATAAGGTAGCGTGTTTAGTCGTCAGGTAAAGCGCTAATACTTGTCACCCAACAGCAATAAAACTAGTAGTATATTTTCTCGGCTCTTCTTTATTCTCTTAACTGGCTCGTATTTTGTATGTTGTCCAATTCCTGAGTTCTTAATGCGCTAGCAGTCGAGGGGAGCCGTTATTGCAGGCCCATTAATGTAATTCATTGTCTTTTGGTGGATGCGATGGTGCAGAGTTATAGTAATAAATGTTCGGATCGAGCTGTAAATATGCTAATGCACTAGAGGAGGTACTGACGATCTTGTAATCACCGATTCCCTGCTACGGCTTGTTTAATATCCAGTTTGGAGCGTCAATTATATTATAAATAGTAGCAGCTTGCCTTCGTTAATTCAGGGGGTCGTGGTTCCCAACAACTACTGCTAAATATAACATAGAAAGTTTAAATTGTAATACAGCTTATAAAAACAAAGATATAATTAGCAATTGCATTGTCGATAATATACAGGGTGTCCGAGATAAGATGATGTATATGGGGATCTGGAATCCCTATCTTAAGATACACAAAGTCGATTACATTAGAGAAAAGTTACGCAACGGAATTTTGTCTTTTTCGAAAAGATATGTCTATATTTCTCGTTCACGGTAACTCAGAAGAAAAAAATTGTGGCTCATATGATACTTTCTACTTTCTAAAATTTCGGATTTTCTTTGATGACAATTTAATAACCCTCTATTTTTCTTAGAAAGATTCCCAGTCCTTAGGTACATACCTGATTTTACACTGGAACTTCCTGTTTTGTTAAACAGTAAGTACACCAGCATACTAAACATAAATAATTACTGTAATCCTAATTCCTGGAAAGTACAACCTGGACAAAAACTGCAAACATTTTTTTAGCAAAAAATTTTTTTAATTTGTCATTTAATTACATTGTTCATCAGATACGGATACATACGAAAGCATTATATTAGCATATCAACATTTTAGAACATGCATTTGCATAAAATCCGTGCTTTAACCTTATGAGTGTTTATGTCATTCATAAGGGGATCATAATTTGAAATGCTACTCTGCAGTCGAATACAGACTGCTATAATACGTGTAATGATCAATATTTTTCTGTTAACCTTTCAAAGGAAAAATGATATTTATCACGAAAAAAGGAAGTTTCTTACTATTCTCTTGATTTGGACGATAGATTTCTGTAGTAAAGATATGAGCAAAACCTCAATTCTCCCACATCTTTGGTGAAATTTGTTTTACAGAGTTGAAGAAATAAGTATCAATGGGTATTTTGAGGTAGGGGTTTGTTAGACCAATATATTGCGCTGTGTCCTATAATGATTTAGATTTTGGACATTTGGACGTATAGGCAAAGAAGGATGGGAGAAACTACAAATCAAATTTGAAATCGTTTCGTAAATACAGCTGCAATTAGGCAGATATTATGTTAAGGAGCCTTCATAAGACCATAGTGCCAGTGGTAAGTTAAGCTGGGATCATGATCCTAAACTGTCCGCGTAGGCCCGGGAATTAGGCAATCATTAAGATTTCGTTACATACTACTATTGAAAGTTTTTCATAAAATACCTTCAATTAACATGTTAGAGTAGGTATGTGTGAATTCTGCAATAACCCGCCACAGGGATATATTAATTCTTTAGATTTGCGGTAGCCTACTATCTGACACTTAGCCAAATTGACCGTTGTGTTCCAAAAAGAAGTAATGGGAATACTGCATGATGCGAATGCAGTTTTTGAACAACAAATAAAGAACTAACTTGTTGGTATCTGCAGCGGTAATATAATAATTGGTTCTAAGGGCAATTGTAAAATTATTTGAGGAATACTTAGTATAATAGTAGGCACTCCCTGGAAGATAAAATAAACAACACTGTTGTGTAACTTATTTGGGAGAAAGGGGATCATGGCAACTATACGAAAGAGAAACCTGAAAAGATTGCGAAATTGAAATCCAAGCAATGCTGATGGGGAGAATGTCATCTATTTTTCCCAAGGTGGAAGGTGGTATTGGACTGTACAGAAGCTGGTTATTAATCAGCAGCAGCTACTGATGTGGAAGCGATCGTAACGGGATATTGTACTCTGGATAAGCACAATATACAAAATCATACTGAACAATCCCAACTGTCGTGGTCGAAGATTGCGCGTGTCCTCTATTTATTACAAATTTTGAATAGTTCCATGAATACCAACAATATACAGGGTGTTTCTTAAATGGCGGACACGGAGAGCACTACGCGATTCTCATCTTAAAACTGAGTTGAAAAAGTATAGGCGATTTTGTCCTAATGTATTTAGTTTCCGAGTTATTCGCATTTTAAAAATTTTAAATTTGACAACATTGCGCATGCTTGCACGGACTTTGTTTTAAACGTTTGGTGTTTTAATAAGGCAGTATGAACAAGTTTCCTAGGTAATAACCTCATAGCTACAATGCACTGTTGCAACATATTGAAAAAAAGTTTAACAACAGATATTTATCAGAAAGAATGTCTTCGGAGGAAGGAATACAACGTATAAAAAATTCCAAATTTATTAAGATTTAATATTTGATTGATGAACAATGCGGAACGGTTAAAATTTACCCGTTTTTCCAAAGCATAAAGGAATTCAATCTCAATCTTTGACGGAGAATAACTCTGAAACTAGCGAAGAACGGGCATTATTGTATTATATTTTTCCAATTGGTATCTGGAGGGGAATGTAGTACTGTGCTCCGTGTCCGCGATTTAAGAAACACCCTGTATTTCAAAAATAACAATAATTATTAGAGATAGTATAATCGAAAAGGAAATATATCCTTCTTCAAGCAGTCGATCGACATTGTCAAAAGACAATAGTAAGAAATTTTCTAATAAAATCTGAAATCTCCATTATTATTGATCGTACCATCTTTCAATATTTATAACAGAAAATGTTATTAGTTATATTACGTGTAATACGCCTTCCAAACGAGGCCGTTTCTTTAAAGGTTAATAGGTATTGAATAAATTCCTTATCAATTCTTTGTTCACCTTGGTTTATTCAGTTAAGTTGGTACGCTTCCGGATGACAGATGTGCAGGAAACCTTGCTGAGAAATGAAGGTGTCGTGAGTTATGAGTTCCATCTCTCTCCCGCCTAGGCCGGATATTACCGCTCGTTTGTCTTCCGCGCTCGCAATATCGTGAACGTCTGAGCCACTGATTGTGGCGGGACCCAAATCCTAAACTCGGCCGATTTGTCATCACTGTCACATTTACACAAGAACATGACAGAAGCGGCGGTTGCGTTATCTCTAGCGAAACTATTAACTTGCACCGTAAACGTAACCCTGAATAAGGACCAGAAATAATCAGCCCCAGTATACAGCTGGTTATTACGGCCGTTTGCCTTATCGTGGTGGTTAAAGTGACTCTTTATGTGCTAAATACTATATTCCGCCATTTTAAAATTAGAAACGATTGTTTAACCGAGAGAAATTATGATACTTTTTATATTATCTCCCTCTGAGTAAACCTATTACACTTAAATTTTAAAACAGTCACATTTTCTCGCCCCTATCTCGGCTATTATATCTAAAATGCGTTGCAAACATTGCTGCATCTCTACTTCCACGAAAACTGATGACATAGAACTTTCTTATCTCTAAATAAATTAGAGGAGGGATATAAAAATGTGTTCCGGGAAACCGCTAAAGATAAGAACAGAATACTAACTTTAAAAATTCCATAACTTTTAAATTTTCTTTCCTAAATAAAATGTACAGACCCACCAATCAAGCCGCTACAGAATATTATATATTCAGCAGTTTTCGCAAATGTGCTATTCCTTTCTTGGGGATAATAATGCCTATTTTAAAACGCCCTTTTTTATTAAAAATGGAAATAAATTATAATTTAGCATTACATACTTTAATATAATAAGTGTATAGAGCTGTACCTACATAATAAAAACAACTGTTTTTTGAGATAGTAGGTACTTCCAGAAGGCATTGCTAGAAACACATTTTCAATATTAAAACGTGTGTACTTCGACATAACATATGACTGTAATAACTCCCCTTCCGCCAATCACACCATAATATGAAATTACTTGACTCATATATATTCTACAGGGACTCATAACATTTAAGAATCGTTTGATACCCTGTCCTGAAGACAGACTATATTGTCCTTTTATATATTGTACTGTGTACATAGGCGTTGAATCAATGGGGACTGTGGGAGCCGAGCTTCATATTGGGTGCGAACCCCACATAAAATGCATTTGTTTCAATTCAAAAATTCGGTCCTATTACCTATTTTTTACTGTTTAAAAGTCAGATTCTGCGTCAGTAATTATTGTAGAAATAGTTTTTCTGAGAGCGGTCAGAATTAATTGATTTCTACAGATTGTTTGGGTGTTACCATGGAGACAACGTATCCAATGGCTATTTTACATGAGAGTCATATCACAAAAATTGCTATTGTGGTTGCGACAAATAACCGCAAATAACTAATTCAATATTTCTTTTTTTTATGGCAAAAATTCTATTCATTCACATTTGTTAAAATCCTTAATTATAGAAATAATAAATATTAAATATCAAATTTGAAAAATATTATTCATTATGTTAATCATTAACCGCATGCATAGTGACGCGGTACATCAATGTGTTACCGCAAGGGGATTGTGTCCAGTACGTTTTTTAATCCAGGGAAAAAATTCAGATTATTACTAATTTTTGTTTCTTAACAATTGTAGCTACATAAAAGCGATTATTTATTTCATGGTATGTTTGTTTTTATTTCTCCATATTGAGACCCTTTTAAATAGTCACATACTACTACCCCTTTAATTATTGTTAGTTGTACTTTTCTGTATATAGTTCGTGTGTCAGATTCGTCAATACTAGATAGCTATGAATTGCCCCCCCCCCGCCGTTCAATGTATTAGTTGGCACAGTCACTTGTAAATTGGTACTTTAAGCAAAGAGTACCCATCGATCTTGTTTTCAATAACGCCTTTATTAGGTACGTGTCTGGAAAACATACGCATACGTCCTAGGGTGTACATTGGCTTCCTAATTATAAATAAAGTTCTGTATTTTTAAGCTGTCCAATTAGATGAGTCTACTTTTAAGTACTAATTATATTGCCAAAGAATATTTTTTTAACTAAATAAAGATTTCTAGCTTTCATCGAACTCATAGTACGTCTCCCCATTTAATTTATTGTGGTTACAACGATTTAAATTATACCATTGATAAATCTTTGCAATCCCCACACCACGTCTGTCGTTAGAAATTCATAGCTCAAATTGAAGTAGATATTTGTTTTATAAATCACTGTTCAGCGAGTGGTATGGGTTGATATCTCTTAAACGTTTAATTTGTTTACTGAATTTCTTATGCAAAACGTGGTGCAGACTGAAAGCTAGCGCTCAGTTGCAATGTGTTTTAAAGAATACTAAGCCCTGCAGACAGTTAACATGTTCGGGATAAAACGATTAATTTCAATATCCGTGTCATAAAAATTGCATTTTCTATACACATTTGATAGTAATGGGAATTAATTTCTTTATAACCCATGAATTTTTATAGGACAGGTGATGAATATATCAATATAAACTTGACGTACCTCAAATAAACATTTTAATATTCTTCTTGCGTTTAAAATTTGAAGTCATCCTTGACCATGAGTTCTGCAAATGTGTAATATTAAATAACTTTAATGCATGCAGTTAAAAGCATATTACCCCAAACTGCTTTTCTTTTTACATCCAATTATAGTTTGCATAGTAGTATACAGGTAACAAGGTGTCTCTAAAATATGGTGCATCATTTTTTTGTTCAGGAGTGTCGCGTAAGTGGTCAAAGGTTGATCATCCAAAGGCAAAGAAGCTCATATTTTTTTAACAGTTATGCCAATAGTTTTCAAATTTTTTTACAAAGAGACATTCTTATTTTAAATATTTTTTGTCGCTTGTTCAATTTCGGTATCTGCCATAGTTTAGGCTGAAAAAATTATTTTGATTGGCGGCAGTGCATTTCTTAAAACAGGTGTGGTAATCTAGTTGTCCCGTATGCTGAAAAACGATGACGAAGAGACAATTTGATATAAAGTGTGTTACTCACAAGTATGTAAAAGGTGGCGCAAAATAATCTGAACAACATTTTTCAACAAATGGTTCAGCTTATTTTGTACCACCGGTAAATTAATAGATTTACAGCAAATCGACAGCAAATATTCAATGTGACGACCATTTTCCCGGATGCAAAAGTTGATTCTACACAAAAACTTTCACAAACTTTCGTCATTTGTTTCTCAGCATACGGGAGAACTTGATTACTACATTGTTGTAAGAAATGCACTGCAGCCAATCAAAATAATTTTTTCAGCCTAAACTATGGGATATACCGAAATCGAACAAGAAACAAAAAATATTTGAAATAAGAATGTCTCTTTGTAAAAAAAATTTGAAAACTATTGGCCTAACTGTTAACAAAATATGAGCTTCTTTGCCTTTGGATGATCAACCTTTGACCACTTACGCGACACTCATGAACAAAAAAATGATGTCAAAAAACACCTTTTTCCAGTAAAGAATCACATCCCAAATTTCATCCTAATGGTTAAAAACAATCGTTTGTTACTTAAAAAAATAGAAATTTTTTGAAGATCTTTGGCGTTGGATAGCGCTTTAACGAAGCAATTTCGGATAGAGGTAAGTTGCGTTAAATCGTCTTATTTTGATCCCCGGAATCTGTGGTTAAGCTGTGGCACCATATTTTAGAGACACCCTGTATATAACAACTCTAGTTAAGTTTCGATTTTAATCAGTCGATATAATATGGGGTATGAATACAGGTAGCTTCGTTAATGAAGGTGAGCCAAGTGAAAAATGTTTAAGGTTTTTTTCCAATATTATTTAATAAGCGCCGGGCTATTTCTGCTGCTAAAGACTCCTACCTCACCCAAAAATTCTGTCGATCCCCTTTTCTGAGAGAGCAGAGATATTGAACGTGCAATGGCATAGTACCTCACGCGGGACCTACAGATTTTTATTTCGTACGACAGATGGCATTTGCATAGTATATAGTCAAGGTCGACTTTATTGAATATAGCTTACTATGTTTAATAGGTCAGCCATGGTATAGTTCAAAGTCAGTAGGTATATTTAAAAGATGCCGACATGAAAAGGGGTTTTCAAATATTTTAATGGAAAAAGCAACAATAACGCAATAACTTCCTGCACTACTATCATCTGAATTTTCTTTTCAAACTTAAGCATAACTTGAGTTACACTGTTATTATTATTAACATAGCTATTGTCTTTAAATATTAAAAAGACAGCGAAAACTTTAAACCTATATTTTAAATTTCATAGCGATCAATAGCAGTGACCTTTTACGGAACTTATTTCGTTAATAGAGAGTTTTAGAGCACTATACGCTAGAGTACAGTAACGCTAACGGCAACGTCTTTGCTAGGCAACATACTCCTTTGCTAAGCAACATTGTTTTGCTTAGCAAAGACGTTAGTATTAGCGTTACCGTACTCCTAGCGTACGGTGCTCAAAAACTCTCTATTGTTGTCCCATCAAAACGTAAAATTCGTACCGGTACTTTTGTTAATTTATTAGTTTTGATCTAACTACAGTTTTATGCCGACGGCGGTGGCGTCGTCAGAATTTTTTATATTGATAGTCAGGGTGAAAATCGCTTAATGGTGAAAGCTCCTTGGACAGCAACTACTATTTCAAACATATGTATACTATAATATGGACTCTTAAGTCGATCCAGCATGCTGTGTAAAAATTTGGTACCAGTTTCCACGAACACCCTGTATAAAAGCTTTGTGAAGTGCTGATGTTTTCGTGGAAGGGTTCCCAAACCGCATGAACATAATTAATTAGTAATGACTGTTAATGGTTTATACCGACAAAAATAAATGATAGCATCGCATCGTTGAGAGTAAAACCAACAGACATATCGTTGGGTCAAAGAGAATTTACAGCAGAATGTACAGCATAACAATAGAAGATGTTAACATGCGTTTAAACAGTAGTCGGCTCAAATAAACATGAATTATGCTACTGTACAAGCCGAAAACATAGCGTATTACCATTTGTAAAGCGCAATTAAATTAATTCGGTGATTAAGCAACGACACGAGATGGTTCCACAGCGCGCCGGTAGACGTCAGATGTGATTTACCTGCTATCTCGTGGGAGTGCGCGCTCTGCCGTATTAATGAGCTGGCAATGGGCCGTCACGGACTAATTAAAGCCGCGGTAATTGAGTGGCCGATGTCAGCGAGCGGGTTAACCCTCACCCCTAAACCTCCATGATTAGTAGCGCTGTTGCCTTCTCGTTCGCTTGCTCTTTAACAACGTCATGCTCTGTCTATGTATTTATACAACACAATTACCTACCACATTACAGATACATTACACTGTCACATATTTCAAAAGAAGTAATGTAGGTAAAGGAGGAATACTGAAATTGTACTATTTACTGGTACCTATAAATTATAAATACTGGTAATAAACGGTGTACCTATAATGAATTTTTACCGTCATTTCAAACCATTTTCCCGCAAGTTTAAAGAATTGTGGATTGTCTCCGACTAACTATCCCGTAGCACCTCTTTTCATGGGCGCCCGCAGGGGAGGGCCAGGAGGGGCCATTGCCCCCCCTGGGAGATCATGAGATCGATATTAAAATTAAGTTACTTAATTTATGTACACCATATGTTACATTCAGTGTTGTATGGTGCAGGGAATTTTCCCTATTTAGGGAATTTCTGCACCCCATTTATAGTAATAAAGGGTCCACGGGGCCCTCTTCGATCGGGGGCCCGATGCTCCAGCATCATAAGCATCTACAGTTCCGCCACTGCGTACCTAATAATTACAATTACAAATAAAGTAAACTTTTAATTTTTTTGTTTTATGTTTACGGTTATTGTAGTATACCAATGAAGAATTTGTTTTTTAAATACTATTTATTTTTAGTACAAATTTGCTGTTTTTATTTTAATTTTGCGAAAGGGAATTTTTGTGTCCATTTGGGGATTTTAGGTATGCTTGAAGATAATCTTAAAAATAAAAGGTTGACAACGTTGACTATATTGTACCACAACTGGTCAAGACTCAAGAACATACCAAGCAGCATTTTTTCATTATAGTATCTAGTGCTTCCTAAATACTGATTTTCGAATAGTTGTTCCCGTTTCTGTGTCACGTGGTGTGTGTTTCGCGGTTTCTGGATATTATTGATATTAGTGCCTGTTTTAGTGTTGTTTGTATTAAATTTCCGGAAATGGATATAAGGAACTATTTTCGTAAACGAAAACTTGAGGATACCAGTGATGGCAGTGCCAGTGATAATGAAATTCCTCCCAAAATGTCTACCCTTTTCAAAAAATGACGGAAAAGCGACAATTCAGTTGGTGTATACTACATCCCCATAGCTGCCTCACATAATTCTTAAGTCTAATAAGTAATAAGTAACATAATACCGATCTTGCCCCCCCTGGACTATATTTCTGCGGGCGCCCATGCCTCTTTTCATAAATATGTTAAGCTAAGCTCAATGATACACAATGAAACTGTAACAGTTTCACGAGAAGATGGGTTAAAAAACAACGTCCTCGTCAAGGACTGTCAAATATTAATATTATTGTGTGTTATCATTATCAGGGAACATCCTTCAACCAGTGGTAGAAATCTTAACATTATTTAACCAGCAACAAACAACTCTATTTAGAAACAGATGCACCAAATGTTCATTGGGTATGCAGATTGCGGGAGCTTCTATGAAGGTAGTATAGTTCAGTTAAGATTTTTACTTTCCCATTCCACCACTGGTGGTGGTGATCCGATTTTGATAAAATTCGAAATGAAGCGGTACATCGAATATTCATCGACAAAATAAGCTTTTCTAAAAAATCCGCTGCGTTTTGTAAAGTTGAAGATTTAGTTTAGATCGTTCGGTTTTTTAGCGACCCTTCTTTCTCAGAGTCCCGGCTTATTATTACAAAATTGCGTGTCGTACGTTCTGTACGTATCGAACCGGCATAATCTCGTTTTTCTCGCTACGCATTCAAGTGATTTCCAGGAACTGTTCATACTGTTGACTACCAAAAAAGAAATGTTTATTTTTAGTATGGGAAAGTCCATGGAGATGGTAATGTTCTACTACTATTTCAGTTATTGACTGACTGACTGTGCCCCATATATATTTTATTGCTATGATTTTCATTGAGATTGGAAGCAACATTTCCAATTTAAACTGATTGATTGAAGTAATTAAATATTAATTATTGTTATTAATATTGTTATGTTGTTACGCAAATTTCATTTTTTCATAAATTTTCTTTGTGCGCATTGCAGTGTTGAAACGTTTAATCACATATATGTCATCTGCATACATGGAACCCTGAGGGAACACTCAGTGTTCGAATAGATTAAAACTGCCAGACTGAAATTAGCCCTTTACTGGGCTGAACAGTATAAACAGAGTACCTACCTAAAGGAAGCTTTTATATGAGAATCAAATTAAATTTGTTTAATGTATTTTATGTTGGAAAAAGTCATAACGGGCTTCCTCATGTTTGCGCGAACGTGAATTTATATTTAAAATAAAGTAGTACAAGTATTCATTCCCTGCTAAACATGGCATCAAGTATGAGACATAGCACAACTATGTTTAAGCATTTCTGAAATGGCAGGATATTTTTTCAGTAAAAACGTGAAATATGAAACTCCCTTCACAAGGCATCTACAACTTTAAATACTGAAAGCTGAGGTATCATCAACGATCTCGAAAGTTTCGATTACAGTGATGCCAACAGATATGAAAGAGAAATGAAAGAAATAAGATCTTTATAACATCAAGGAGAAGGTGGATAAAATGGGTTTTAAAGTACCTCTGTGGTTGACAACTGACATGATAAAATTAAAAACACGTGTTTAATATTAAATTTCAAGTGGTATAGGTGAAGCTTTATATAATATTTTATTACTCAAATATTATGCTACATACTTTGATAAATTTAAAAGATTATATTTTGTGTGGGTATATAACGAAGACAGTAGAGTAAGAATGACACATAATATACTTCCTCCATGCTAATATTAATAACACGTAGGAATTTATGTTAAATTTGGTGTATAAACAATTTTTGTTAATTAGAATGTGCTCATTTTTGATCATACAATTCTGTTTTGGTGGCGTAGTACCTATGTTGTTTACTGTTATTATTGTACTGTATTGTATTGTATTATATACTGTAAGTATTAGTTATTCCTCAATTTACAATTATAATGGAGGTCATTGTTCACACCTTAAGGTATTACATTAAAATGAAAGTATTTTCCATAGTGTCAAGGTTTATTTTTATAGCCATTTTGTACCCTACGGTCTGATTTGCACGTTGCTAAATTTTAAAAAATTCAAAATCTATCTTATGGTATAAGTATAGCCATTGGTATAACCTTGTAACCTGCTGCTTATTTCTTTCTCACTATTGACATTTTTCAAGTTCTATTGCTTTCGACAACAATAAAAATTGTAGATTTTAGAGCTTGTCAACTAACATATAGTACAAACAGACACCTTGGTTAAAACCCATATTCTTAAATACTAAATATGTTCATTATTAAACTTTTGAAGAAAATAATACCATTGCACAGAAAAATAAAAACGAAACAGAGTAGGTATATAGTTACCATAGCAGAATATGATAATGGCTCATTCAAAGCAGCATGTTTTAAGGTAGTTGTAGTGAACATGAATTTTTGTATTCACTTACTAAAATTGATATAAACAATCTACTGGGAATAATTTCGAGAAATGTTATATTTCTTCTAAATTAAATTGCATGTAATTTAGTTGGGTGAAAGCACTTTATTTTCCTAAAACGATGTCGTCAATTTTTATATTATATTTTATTACAATACACGTGTAGGTCCATCACATAAGTATGGAAGTTATTCAACACCTTTAAACTACTCAGTTTACAATGCGTTGTCGTCTATCGATAGCAGCGACCCCATCCAAAGTGTTATAGCAGAGGGAAGCGGAGCGCTATACGAAAGAGTGGTGTAAAAATACACTTCTAAGAGGGTAAAAACGTCGTTTTCTTTTTATTGCATTACTGAAAATATACTGAAGGTGACAAGTGCTGCAATGAAGTTACGTGTTATGGAATTTTATATCCATTTTTATATCCGCGAAAGTGGGATTAAAATTTCTTGATGGTGACAGCGTAATTTAAATATATCAAGTTTTATACGAAGAATTTCTAAAACACAGACCCGCTAACTAACTTCTTATTATAAAATATTCTTTATTTATTTTCCAGGAACGACGAGAACATTGAAATTACCTGCATTTATTATTGTCTGTTTCTTTTTTACTTATATCCTTTCTTTTTCTTGCAGGTACAATATAAGTGCTTTAAAATTAACATTACTAATAAAATATTCTTGACTTTTTCCACCTAAAAAAGTGATGATTCAAACATTAACTAATTACAATTGTTTTGTTAACAAAACCATCAAACTCCGAATTCAGATAAATTCAATATTTTTTTAACAGTTGCTTAATTTAATTTAGGAATATTTACTATCCAAAATGTAGCATCTTGTAAGATTTAGAGGACTGAATAATCAATCCCATTGTATGTATGTAAGAAAAACATACATTTTCTAGGTCTAGGTATGCTGGTGCTAAAAAGTCCTAAAAAGTCCTAAAATCGATCAAGGGTAAGCTCAAAGCTTGTGAGTTATATGTTTACAGTATTTACTGCTTGGGGAAAGACAGGTGGGATTTGAAAGAATCCACGTAAAGGCCACTTGACGCTTTGTTTGAGATTGGATTACGATTTTCCTCGATCCTTAATTCTCCAAATGACGAGCTTTTGCTTCCGGGCAGGCTAGTAACGATGTGACAGTTTTGTCAACGTGAAGCTTTTGCAACAACGAGTTCTGTGTGCTAAAGTGGCAGTTCAACATATAAGCACCATATGAGCTTGTAATATATATCTTGTACGCGGTGTACTACCAACTCTAGTTTACTTATATACCTTATATTAATTTATTTTGCTGATAGTTTGCTTTAGTTATTTACATTATAGACCCATACATATTAATTTTAACAGTCAATTAGTTAGGAGCGCAAGAAAAAGACGGATAGGCATGTTTGGAAAGTTTGCTTACAGTTAGGTTGTTCTGATGTGACTAAATTCTACTTACCTTTGTTATCTATTATACAATAAAATACATATTTTAATAAAAAATAAATAAATAAATCTAGGCTGCAAGTCCTATAGACTTACAGACAGCAAGATTTGCAGGCAGAAAGACTCGGATGAAGAAAATAATATCATAGAGACGCAAATAAGAACAAAAATCGAGAGACAAGTCAACTTCAATTAATACAATACTGTGTGATTACATCACAAATTAGCAATCCATTGATTGTAATCGATTGCCACGTTAGGAATCTACTACTAATAAATAATATTAATTTTTTATTGTGGAAAGGTCTTTGTTGAAACATGAATGTTCGACTTTTACCTTTAACAGTATTTTTAATAATTGACATCGTTTGTGGCACTTCATTCACGAAAAGCGATAAATATGAAATCTGTGGGGTAAAGGTAAAATGACACGTGTCAAAAACCAGCATGCGAAAGCGTGACAGCCGGAAAATACGCAGTCAAAGTAAAATATAGGAGAAAATCTTCAAAGCAACCTCGTCAACGCCACTTGCACGTGCAAATCCAGTCAAGTTGTTGAAAACTTGCTTATTTACCACCTTTCAGGTTTTTACATCGTGCCGAGCTTTTGCATGTGATGCAAAATTGAACTACCTCGCTCTCACTTCCTTTTTATGAACGTTATAAAGACCCACTATGCGAAATATTTACCTTTAGATCTGTCGTTACATGCATGTTGACGACATTTTAATTTTCTCATATGCTGGGAGAAAATAAAACGACACGCTATGCTTTAATCAGATTATCGATCAAACCCTTCCAGAGGCGGTATTAAATATCGTCGTTAACGTGTTGTAATCGAATTTGGAAATTCTGAACTTTACTGCGTTGATAATCTTGAGGATCAAGTCAAACACTTTAATTCAGTCTGGGTTAGTTCAATTACTGCGTCGAGGTCCTAGGAATCTTGTGGAATCTCTGAATGAGGCCGCGCTGACCACTAACCCAGCCCGACTTTACCGCTAACCGGTCTGGGATTTTGGTGGATTAATTGTAGACCTTGGGGACCGTTTACTGCGACAATAGAACGGGATATAAACTAGAGCAAGGAATTACAGTACCGCAACCGTCGTCAACACCTTATATAAGGCACAAATCCCCGTAGTATTATAAAGCATCCGTTCGCGCTGATTCTATACGAATAGGTAGGCGTACGGGAAAGATGAACAAGGTATTTTCCAATATAGATAAAGAAGGACGAAAATCAGTTAGATTTAATGTATGATAAATGTAATAAAATTCCTTATCAATTTAATCTCGATAATCAGCCCTCTCCCCATGTCTGGAGAAGTCGGATGATAAACGACGTACTCATAGTAATTGCCTTCTAAGTTATGGCTCATGGCGTGTATGAAATATGGTATCGCTCCGCACGCAATTACTGAGGGGTTATTTATCTTCACGAGAGAGACATCGAGAGTTCCCGGGGCGCGGGTTTAAGCGGCCTGTTTCCTCATTCATGGTCTCTTTATCTCGACCGGTAACCTGAGCGGTAATCGCGTACGCCTTGGCTGATAAACGATCTCGTAACTAGCTAGTGGACAATGTGGAATTTGTTTGGAAGAGTTTATCATGTAAGCATCCCGAGCTCGCTACTGATTACACTTCCGTGATTTATTACCCCACCTTCATTGCTGCAGGCAGGAAATTTTAGAATATATAGCCCCAATATTCCAGAAACTGACTGAATTTTGCTAGAACTCTTATTGTATTCTAAAGCGCTAAAAGAAAGATGTCCTTTTCTGTGTTAATAAAAATCTGTGTCTGAAAGTTTACTCTTCAGTTTGATGCTAATTGCTATTCTTATAAATATTTTACCATTCTTAATGGTGTACAAATATTATTATTTTTTTCATTAATCGTTAGGTATATTGAGGATTCATAAAAATAAATTCATGATAAGGTCAAACATAATTTAATATCGATAGATGTTAAAGGAAAAACTCCGCTTATTGCAATTTAAGGTTAATTTATCCTTCTTCCTTACGCATAATTTTTGTACCTATTCTGCACAGTCAGATCTCAGGTACCCGTGTAGCCATACATTTTGGATAGAAAAAACTATATTTATTTTTTTTATACAATATAGGTACAGGATGATTTAAAAGTAGTACACCGACAACTCATAGGAGGTAATTCCCCTTGTCAAAATAAGGAAAAAAGTTTAAATGACCCATACCAACCAACAAAGGTGAAACAAAGAACTACTTTTATTCGTAAAAATTCAACCAAATAAGATATTGTTTTGGTTTTTAGGAGAAGTATTCCCCTGGTTGGGAGGCAATTATTAGTGTTTTCAGAATTTTAAAATTATCCAGAACATGGTAAACCTGAGAAACATATTGCTTTCTTAAGTCATGACTTTTTTGTCTTTTCACTTTTGGTAAATTTGATAGTGGATTAAAGACCCGATGCTAAACAAAAAAAAGGTCCTTTTGTTTTATCGGGATTTTTAAAAAACCGTTCGTATCACTGCACACCACTTTGGGTACCCGCGATTTCAAAAATTCGACTAAATAATATTAAAGTTTTTTATTGACATTTTCAAGCGTAACTTTGTTAAAATCCATAATTATAGAAATATAAATATCAAATAAAATATCGATTTTAACTGGAATAACAATATTTATTTTGCTTTATACGTATTTCGGCATCAATGTGCCACTGTCAAAAGCATTTATAAGATATTAAATAACAAATGCAAAATGATTTATACAGTAACTGCTTGATTCTATTATTTTAACACTGCGTGAAGCAACTGGTCCCAGTCAACCCGTCGGAGGTCAGTCGCTTATCAGTGTTTTTAAAAATATATTTATTCCAAAATCTTCAGTAAAGGAGAATCTAATATTTTATTTGATATTTATATTTCTATAATTAGAGTTTTTTGTTTTCTTTGCATTTGTTTGAAGCGATATCTTATTTGGTTGAATTTTTGAAATTGCAGGTGCCCAAAGTGGTGTGTGGTGATACGAATGGTGTTATAAAATCCTCGCTATTTCAGAAAGGGTCCCCTTTGTCGGCCGGAATCTCCCCAAACAGGCCCATGGGTCATTTAAACTTTTTTTTTCTTTTAACGAGAGGAATCACTTTCTATGAGTTTTCGGTGTACATTTCCTCCACCCTGAATATGTTTCTACATTAACAAATATTATGTTCAAGCCAAAATCACTGTTTGACCATTTTATTATTCTTATGATTAGGTATTATTATTAGTATTTTAGACATATTTCACTGTTTTAATGTTTTACCTACTGAAATACATACTATCTAATACTTATTAATACATCTGTGGTAAAGAACACTTTTATTTCTGATATTTGATTTTTAGGTGATGATTGTGAGTTATTATGCTACTCACATATTTTAAAGTTCATAAGTTAATTCCTTTTCTATAAAGTAGGATACCTTGTTTATGTATTTCAAGCTTTGTATGTCTCCATATCGGTTTCAAGTATTTATTAATGTTAATATAAGTAGCATTAGCACTAATGGTCTCTACCAAAGGCCTCTACTACATCATATAGTATAAACCTTATATAGAACAATTATTTTGTATAATATCTCGAAGGATTAATCATTTGTTGCCACGTCATTCATATTTACATACAAGACGGTTTCAAGTTAATATAGCAAGCTATTTAAAAACCAAAAATTTACAAAAATTTCAATTTCCTCTTTAAAAAGTTTTTAAACTTGTACACCTCTTGTGTCCGAGTTTAAATAAATAATACCAATAATTTATTTCCAATATAGTTAAATAAGCATTTGAAAAGAAATATAATATCCCATCGACGCTTGCCGCAGTGAAAGCATCTTAGATTCATTTTCTAATTTTAGTGAATAAAAGAAATTTTTCAATAAATTTTCTATAAACCGATATTTGCATTTTTAAGAAACAATAATGTTCCTCGTTTGATTACTGATTACATCCTTTTCTTAATTAAAATTTCGTTTTCAAATTAAGATTTTTAATAAATTATAGAAATACAATTCACCGAAGTAATTTTATACATAAATGGGTTGTGTATTGTTTGTAAAGATTCTAAATTATCTAAATACATCGAACGATATATGCAATTTACTATTTACAAATCATTCTGCTTTCACATACATAAAATAAAAGTTATGTAAAGGTTTGAATAAATAAATCTTGAATATTTAAAAAGCGTACATGCGAACAATTCTGTCTGTATAGATTTGAATTTTGCATGTAGTTTAATATATTATTGACATTCGACATTTGAATGTGAATAATAAATGGCATATTTTTACGGCGATATAAATATTCAAGTAATATAAAATGTCACTCGCAGAAACCACTGAAAAGCATTTTTGTTGGGCCATGAAATATTGAAAATAATTAATATAAACAGGAAAACATGGAAAACATTTTTCTGTAAAAACGAAATATGTGGATAATTTATGATTTTATTAAGGCTAGGCTACAGTATTTTTATATGCTGTCGTGTCACAACATTTTTCATCGTAATAAAGAGTAAAAAACACATTGTAATGTATCTAAATTATTCCAATTATGTGATGATATTTTAATAATTTAGAATAACGATTTTTCTATATTTTCGTTAACCGTAATATGGAAATTAAACCCAATCTTTTAAAAGGAGAAATAATTAAAAAAATTGAGGCCTAATCATGATCAAATATTATTTTTGTGACAGAAACACCTTATTAAAGAAATTGCAATCCAAAATAAAATACATTTTAGCAATTTTATGTTACAAGATAGAAATTTAAAATAAAGGTAGTAGTGTAACCACCAGTGGCGTAGCGTAGGCGTAGTTCGAGTCCCTGCCGTATTACATCTGGTTTAGATTGGCATGTAGGTGGGAAACAAATTCAAGATACAACGTAGAAATAAGTTGTAAACGATTTTTCTTTGCAAACATTTAATTTCTATAGATGTTTCAACCGGTTCCTGCAGTACAGATTGGGCTATACGTTTCTTATGGAAAAAAATGTGGCACTTTTGCCACTATACCTAAGCTCTTAACAATAGAACCTCGGGTTTAGTTTATTGAAATGAGGTAAGCATTCAGAAGTTCTCAAAATGTAGAGAAAGTTGTTGTTCTCAATTTAACAAAAATAATATTTTTTTTGTTCTTAATAATCAGGAATTTCTCTTTGGAAATGAAGATGTAATTTAGTTAATTAGTATAATTTCCGATATTGTACAAATTTGTTCCCAGTTTTAATAAAATAAAAATGTTTTAGACTCACTGATCCTACTACGTAACTCGTACGTAACTATACTACCTGCAAACTTTAAGGATTACAATAATATCACACATTTGTGTAAAAAGGATTAATTTTTTATCTGAAAGGAATTTTACAACTAAATTTGTTAACCTTGTATCCCTATCCTCCTACAGTGTATGATATGGGCGAAAGCGTGTATAGGATTCTTATAACTCTGTGCTTAGTATGTACTTTTCTTATTGATCCACCTTTTCATTATATTTGACAACAGTGGCGGTCCGTGGGTTAAAAATTAGGGTAGGCAAATCCAAAAAATTCAAAAAACATCAAAATTTCAAACAGCACTTTATTCAAATTAGTATATTAGGGAACACGTATATTATTTTTTATATACAAGACCAATACGTCTTTCTTTCATAGCCGCAAAATGATCGATTATTTTATCATACCACCAATTGCTTTGTTCCAGTTCGGAAACTAAATCTTTTTCTATTGCACTTAATGCTGAAAATCAGTCTTGATTTATTAAATTGCGCCAATAAGTTTTAATTCGCTCTAATGCAGAAAAGTTCCTTTCTGCAGAGGTAATCACCAACAGATAAATAATAAGTGAACGTGTTTACTTAAAGAAAATACAATTCCCATCAGTAGTTCCTTGTTCAAAGGCGAGCCTCCGCCAGCACAGAATCCCGCTACACCCCCACTAAGGAACTAAATGGTATCTTCATTGCAATTGTACCTACAGTTCCGAACTAAAAAGAGAAGACTGAAATAAACAAAAATAAAACCTACATCTGTAGTACATCAGGTAAATTGCAACAAATATGAAATAATGTTTTTAAATTTTATTGCATGGTAGGTATTAGCATTAGGATTTACCTACTAGGAATCGAGAGGAAATTTAATTCCCAGCAGTAGTTCCTTGGCCATAGGCGAGCCTTCGCTTGTACAGAATACAGCAACACCCCCACCACTACTAGTAGTGTACGATCTCAATATTAGAAAGTTTTTGTATACGAATTATGCAGACTTGTCAACAGTGACAGACTGGTAAACTAGCCATAGCTAGGCGAGCCTCAGACCATAAAGTATATGGTCTAAGAGGCGAGCCTTACGGCTTTGGAATCAGCTGTCGGTATCGCATATCGGTTTATTTAATTCTACGAAGTGATTTTGTTCTTAATAGTAAATATATAAAGTATGTCTTTTTTTAAATTTGTTTATTTCAAGTTACGGATTATTTTTGATAATTTTTAGGTAGGCCCTGCCTACCCTGCCTAATAGGACGGACCGCCACTGTTTGACAACAACTAATTGCAGTAACTTATGGGAATATATCCTAAAAGATTCTTCTGCAGATTACTTTTACAATTTCAGTAGGTGTCCTCCCTGGCTTATAAAACGAATTTAAGATAGAACAATGTAGTGATTTTATAACACTTGTGGTTGCTCCGCCACTGACACAAGTTGTGAATCTAATTTTAAATACAAATAAATGTTCACGTCAAAACAATATCCTTTCAATTTTCAAACAGGATATTACATGTAATTGGCTTTTTATAAAGAGTGATATATAAATTCTCAATTTGATGGAAAAATCCAGGTGCTGATTTCGAAGGAAATTATTTTTCTCTGCTGCTGAAACTTCAAAAGCAGTGTACGCTAAACTGAGAGCTGAAAATAAATGAGATATGCTGTATTTGGCGAATAGCGCTATTTCAAACGCATTAAGGCTGTCACTACAAATTTCAGAATCATTACTCATTCCGATTTTAGTCTTTCATTCCGTTTCACACTCTGTGATTTTACCTAAACTGTCAACTCTTATATTTGTGCGGTACAAAATTGAAATTGACGTTTGCTTACCTTTGAAGTTTAGAGGCTCGTGTGCATTGTTCTGATTTGTTCTAACAATATTTAAGAAAACGTCAAATTTAATATAATTTATTGCTTTTACAGCGAACAAACACATTTTTCTTGATTCGATTTACTTTTTAGTAAGAAAAGGGCAAGGACCGCTGTAAAATCTATAATTATTAATACATGAATCCGCCTTACATAATATATGAATAAATTAAAAATTGAATTAAGTGTCCTAAAATTAATGCAATAGTCTTCTTCCTTTTTTTAAAGGATTTTTGGTAAAAGAGCTGTAATATTTTTAAATTATTTCATTTTCACAAGCCAATAACTGTCATATTTTAATAATTTTTGCATATATGTAAATGAAACGTAATGTATTTTTTACTATAAATTCTCATATCACTTAGGTGCTGACTACAAAAATCTGCAGGAAAAAAGCGCATTGTATGCGCTATAAGTAAATTCTCTTTATTAGTTGCTGTCATATTACAATAAGCAAAGTACAACTTTTATTGCTAGTTGCACATATCGTTACCGGAAACGACTGTGATTTATTTCAATAAGTCTGTTTAACACAAAAAGTTCAAATGGTTAAATTAAAAAATGTTACTGATCCCAAAACTCCTGTTAAAAATCAGTGTTCTAACACTAAAAAGTTTTTTGAAGAACCAGATGGAATGACTGATATTGATTTACGTGAAATAATTAGCTGCCAAGGTACTTCCGGTAAGTTTGTTTCTCTTGCTACATAAGAGATCTTCCTGTGCTTTTCATCAGCTTTAGTTTTCATGAGTTGAGGGTTTTAATTTAGTTTTAAAAATATTTTTTAGTGTATAATATTGTAGGTACTATATCGCTGAAATGCAACTAAAACTTAAAACATAAAAGTCTGTGTCCTCACATTTCGCTAATAATTCGATTATTTTAATAACTTCTATAATGTTAATAGACATCCAACATTTTCCCTAATTCCAAATCCATTTCCCTGTTTTTAACGGCAGCAATAACCATATGCGCCATGCCGACATATTAATATTAGTAAAGATTAAAAACGAAACGGAAAGTTCTTATTTTCACATGATTATTAACTCAATTGAAGTGTCTAAAAATATTTCACCCATTTTCTGGTAACAAAGTTAAATTATCTGAAGATGAAAAATACAGAATTGTAATGAATTTGTTTATGATTAATAATGTTACTATGATGCCTTAACACCCCCGCGTATAATTTGATGTAGTGATGGGCTTGAATTTGAATGATCCATATTCAAATGATTATAACCAAAAAACGTTTTTCAAAATCGGTTGATAAATAAGCGAGATATTTAACAAAATGTCATAGAAACGGCTCAAACACGCCGTAAATGGTAGACATTAAAAAGGGCACTTCCTGACCTACAAGTGTGGTTTTGATCGGTCATTCTTTCTACGCGGTGACGCGGGACCGTCGATGGTGACGTCATAATTTTTTTTAAATGTCAACCCCATTTTTTACATTGATTACTTTTTGTTAAATATCTCCGTTATTTATCAACCGATTTTGAAAAACTTCTTTTGCTTATATTAAGAATAAAAAGACCTATCAAAAGAGGTATCACAAAGGGTATCGTTCTATTTAAATTTTTAAAGTTGGGGTTGCTAGCAGTTAGGGGTCTGAGGGGTATGGGGTTGAAAATTATATGTCTGAAAGGCAATTTAAAAACAAAAATCGACGGGTCTCGGGATTTTCCGCCAAAAAAATTAAATAACCAGAATATGATTTTTGTGCGAGACTTTATCATCACTCTGCATATCCTTGGATATTGTGGCGAAGTAGTTATATTGTAGTTACCTGATATCAGTATTAAGATAAAAGAACATGATTTCACATTATACTTATACTAACTGTCGCTTGTGGAGATTAAGCAGTAGCACAGAGTAAAGGCGCAATTCCACTGGGGCAACACAGACGACATGCAGCATACCTAAAGGTGCTTCCAGACCAAACGCGCTGCTCTGCGCCGCGCGGCGCAAATCCGCGCGGCGCAGAGCAGCTACAACATTCAAGTTTAAAAACGAAGATGTCCCGTTTTGAGTACAAAAATAAATGGTCACGTTAAGCATACCACATGTCGTCTAGTGTTCCTTGATCTATATGTGCGGCATAAATCATGCCACAACTTTAAATGTCGCATATGCAACTTGTCGCTCAATATCGCATGCGCTTTGTCGTCTGTGTTTGTAGCATGCGGCTAAACCAATTCAATTGAAGCAACATCAGTATTGTGCGTCAGCAGTCGCCTTGGTACATCAACGTCTAGTAAAAAGCTCAACAAGTCATACGCAAACCATTTTCTTTTCTTGCAAGGAAATGCACCACTCTTCTTTGAATTTTGTAGTTTTTTTCGTTCACGATGGAAAGCTGACCGCAAATTCTTTATTTTCTTTTTCACTTCAATAACAGTACTGTCGTATTTACTCGCAAGCTGCTTCAACTTATCAATTTTTAATTTATTGTCTTTATAAACAGTCATTCTGTTGTTCCACAATTCTGGTGAGTTATGATAATCTTCAATAAATAAGGTTGTTTTTTCAATATTCCACTCCATGTCGCAGGATATACAAGCCGCACCGATCCACTGGCCGTCGGATAGTAGGCGACATTGCTCGACATGCTGAATCCTGCTGACCAATGACGTATGCGACCGGCAACAACAATCAACATGTAGCATGCGACAAAGGCGCATGCTGCATGTGGCTTCGTGTTGCTTTGGTTAAAAGAGTTTGTGTAGCATGCTTCACTGCCGCATACCACATATCGCCTAAATGTTGCCTCAGTGGAATTGCGCCTTAAGGCTTACCTAATTAAAGAGGCAAGGTTCAAAATTTGCTCTTCTTCTTGAAATGTTGCAAAAAAAATCGGTTGTAATGTGAGCTGCTTAATGTTTGGTTACAGCAACTACTTTCAGAAGTGGTATGCCTACCTTGTATACAGAGTGTTTCAAACTCATTGCACAAAAACGGTGGTACGTTCTTGTACAGCTTACTAGGAATGTATACGTTTCTTCTGCAGTAGGTACATACTGTTCTTGTAATAATTCTCCAAAGGCCAGAATTAACATCTACTAAATCTTTTTTAGTAATCACGTTATGGAAAAACTATATTAGAATTAACAACCTTTGTCTCTTGCGATATTTTTTATTATCTAATATTACACGGACTCATTATTTTCTTGGACAGTTTATTAATAGTTGTCTGAATATATGTAGGATTTTCATTTATTTCTAACACCGCAACACATTTTTTATTCGCGTCTAATGTTGCGCTGGGGGGTGGGAATGGATTGCAATTCTTTGAACACACGACAAAAAATTCAGATTACTATAAGTAACTCAATAAAAGTTCAAAATAATTTATATTTATAATCAGAACACATTGGAAAATAAAGAAATTAAAAAAATCGTGCAAAAACGTTTATTTCTAATATAGGTAATAATTATACACATCATTAATCTTTCTTATCCTAGGGGTAAAGCCCGTTATTCTGTTATGGAACTTTGTATATACAAGTATGTGGTAGGAAGTGAGTTTCCTCATAGAAAGTCAGAGATCGGCTTTTAGTCAAATAAAGACTCTAACACGATGTGACGGCGCCACTTCATGTAAACCTGGAAATGGTGTAAAAATTATACATACATGAGTTATTTAATGCATCGGCACTCCATGACTGCACTGCACTTACACTTTACAGAAATAAAATTGTAAGACGATTTCCTAACGTATGTATTATGAAATACATTCACAGAACCAACTGTTAAACCAAGATGTTAACATAAAAATCAAAATTAAAATAATACATGGTACCTACCTACTAAAATATAAGACAAAGACAGGTAACTCACTACCGACTATAAAATTTAAACAAAACTTAATACTAAAAGTTTCGTTTTCTAATTGTAAATCAAAATTGAATTTAACACTTAAGACGGCCTACAAAAAAAGCTCAAAAAAAGAACTGTGATTTTACCAATGGGAATAGCTGTGCTAGTTTCAATTCAACCCCACTGTAGATACCAAATACGAAAGATAAACCAAACCGCGTGCCTCCTGTTCGACAATTCTTAAATGTACTTTAAAAACACCATTGATACGAAATATTTGAGGGCTCGAAGTAAGTACCACCCATTACAATTTATCTTCGCAGAGGTTAAATCATTTGAATGAATTTCTACAGCGATAAGCAGAAACATTCGAATGAAGTTTTAGTTGAAAATCGAAGTTATTATCATTCGAATGTATTTTAAGCATCTCGAAGCATCGCAAGACATCTATGTTCCCGAAATGCGCCCATCACTAGCTTTCATCGTTTCATCGCATACGAGCGATCAATACTGATGGCACAAATTTATACTAGATTACCAAAAAAGAACCTACTGTTTCCTTTTTACCGATTAAAACTATGGATTGTTATTTAGTAAATAATTATCAAATCGAGAAATTGTAGTTTTTTAGGATGTTTTATAAGAGTTGGTTACAGGCAACTTAAATTTCTTCCTCTCTTCGTACTACAAGTTTTTTCTAATTTAACCGAATCTCTATTTTTAGTCTTAGTCTTGAATGTCCTGTACAGTTGTCAACTTTTTCTATTTATTTTAGTCATTAAAATTGTATTTTGTGGTTTTTATTTTCTTCGTCTTGATTTTACTCATATTAATCTTTATTTCAATGATCGGATCTTCACACCTGTTCACAAAGTATCTGAACTTCGACATTTAACACGATGCGTAAAATCGTATGCATTCCTTACGGTATTTAGAGCCCATGCACTTCTACGCATGTAAAAAGATATGCGAAATAAATTCTTTGATGTTACCTGCATAGCTAAAGCTCTTAGAAAATGTTCGCTTGGTATATCTCTAGGCATGACAGGTGAAAGTTACTCTAAATACAATAAATTAAATGCAGTTACAAAGTAAATGTAATCAGTCGTCCTCGCTTCGATTTAATGTTTTATTTTGAAAACCTAAGGTTGATACAATTAAGTTGGGCATTTAATTAACTAATAAGCTAAGAAAACAATTATGTGTGTTTTATTTTACATTATCCTGTTAACTTTAAATCCAAATCGATGTGTAAATCCGTTGGCTACAACGGTAGACCTCTTCAATCTGAATTAACAAGCTATTCGACGCCGTTAGAATATGCAACACAACTAGCAGATGCGCTGCAGAACGGTGGTTCACTGAATTGGTTTTCAGGATTTTATATTAACGAACAAAAAATAACGTGGTTAAGATTTCTTTTTGAAGATATTTAATAAAATTCACAGGAATATTTAATTTAACTCTAAAGACTGTCTACAACAAGCAAGGAAAGTTAAATTTTGATAATGTCGCTTACGAAATTTAAAAATTCTAGAATCAAACAATACTCATTTGTATTACATTGTACTTGATTAGCAGTAGTAATAGTGTTTTTCGCGACATTATTTGTAACTGTCCTTTTTTTTGTTGTTGGTGAAGATTCAAAGACCATTTCCAAATCCAGGAAACAACGTGTGTCTAAGCTGCTACTTACAGTTGGAACTGTATGTATATTTACCACATGCATTTTGCTTACAGGTTTGATTACAAATGGTAATTGTTTACTATAATTACCGTTAGGTATTACTTTTAATGACAATTAAAATTTCGCAGATCTAATAACAACATTTGGATATAATACAAACAACACAAAAATTCAAGAATCTCTTGCTTTAAACGCTTCATTTAGAATAGATCAAATAAAAGACAATTTACAGATTGTAAACGAAAACGATGCAATTGAATCTCCTAACAAACAATATAAAATTAAACGAGATATGAGATGGAGTACCTTACAAACTCCGGATCAAGATGGCATAAAGAAGCAAGTAGATAAAAAATTAAGTTTCAATTCTCTGGTAAATAAAAATGCAATAAAAAGTGATGCATTTAAATGGACAAGGAAAGACTATTTAGAGGACAGTAAAGCACCTTTATACCAAAGTGCTTCTCAAGAAATTGAAAACCAAAACGATGTAGCAGCTACGCAAGGTAACAATTCGGGGGAAGATGCAGATCAACAGCTCATCACAACTTCATTATCTCTTTATTCTCAAAATGAAGATTACCTGGATCAAAAAGGACGAAATGGCGCAAAATTAGAAGAACTTGGAACTGGTATACCTTTATTCCCAAATGATCCTCAAAAACATAAAATCGACGGTGTAGCTGGTACACAAGATGAAAATGCGGATGAAGTTGTAGGTCCAGAGCTCACCAGTTCTTCTTCTTCTTCATTACTTTATTCTCAAAATGAGGATTACTTCCCTCAAAAAGAACATATGGGCGTAAATGTAGAAGATCCTGCAACTAAAGTGCATTCCTTCCCAAATGATCCTCAAGAAATTGAAAACCAATACGATGTAACTAGTACACCAGATGAAAATCCGGAGGGAGTTGTAGGTCAAGAGGTCACCACTTCTTCTTCTTCTTCATTCGTTTATTCTCAAAATGAGGATTACTTACCTCAAAAAGAACAAATGGGCGTAAATGTAGAAGAACCTGCAACTAAGGTGCATTCCTTCCCAAATGATTCTCAAGAAAATGGAAGCCAATACGATGTAGCTACTGCACAAGATGAAAATACGGACCAAGTTGTAGGGCAAGAACTCACCACTTCTTCTTCTTCATCTATTTATTCTCAACATGAGGATTACTTTCCTCAAAAAGAACAAACGGGCGTCAACGTAGAAGAAAGCGAAGCTGAGATGCCTTCCTTCACAAATGATTCTAAAGGAAATGGAAGCCAATTTGATGTAGCTACTGCACAAGATGAAAATACGGACCAAGTTGTAGGGCTAGAACTCACCACTTCTTCTTCTTCATCTATTTATTCTCAACATGAGGATTACTTTCCTCAAAAAGAACAAACGGGCGTCAACGTAGAAGAAAGCGAAGCTGAGATGCCTTCCTTCACAAATGATTCTAAAGGAAATGGAAGCCAATTTGATGTAGCTACTGCACAAGATGAAAATCCGGACCAAGTTGTAGGGCTAGAACTCACCACTTCTTCTTCTTCATCTATTTATTCTCAACATGAGGATTACTTTCCTCAAAAAGAACAAACGGGCGTCAACGTAGAAGAAAGCGAAGCTAAGATGCCTTCCTTCACAAATGATCCTCAAGAAAATGAAAACCAATACGATGTAACTAGTACAGCAGATGAAAATTGGGAGGGAGTTGTAGGTCAAGAGGTCACCACTTCTTCTTCTTCTTCATTGGTTTATTCTCAAAATGAGGATTATTTCCCTCAAAAAGAACAATTGGGCGTAAACGTAGAAGAACCTGCAACTAAGGTGCATTCCTTCCCAAATGATTCTCAAGAAAATGGAAGCCAATACGATGTAGCTACTGCACAAGATGAAAATCCGGACCAAGTTGTAGGGCTAGAAGTCACCACTTCTTCTTCTTCATCTATTTATTCTCAACATGAGGATTACTTTCCTCAAAAAGAACAAACGGGCGTCAACGTAGAAGAAAGCGAAGCTAAGATGCCTTCCTTCACAAATGATTCTAAAGGAAATGGAAGCCAATACGATGTAGCTACTGCACAAGATGAAAATACGGACCAAGTTGTAGGACAAGAACTCACCACTTCTACTTCTTCTTCTGCTTATTCTCAAAATGAGGATTACTTCCCTGAAAAGGGGCGAATGGGCGTGAACCTAGAAGAACCTGCAAGTGAGGTGCCTTCTTTCCCAAACCATTCTCAAGAAAATGAAAACCAATACAATGTAACTAATACACCAGATGAAAATCCGGAGGGAGTTGTAGGTCAAAAACTCATTACTTCTTCTTCATCTGTTTATTCTCAAAATGATGATTATTTCCCTCAAAAAGAACAAACGGACGTCAGCGTAGAAGAACCCGCAACTAAGGTGCCTTTCTTCCCAAATGATTCTAAAGAAAATGAAAGCCAATACGATGTAGCTACTGCACAAGATGAAAATACGGACCAAGTTGTAGGGCAAGAACTCACCACTTCTTCTTCTTCATCTATTTATTCTCAACATGAGGATTACTTTCCTCAAAAAGAACAAACGGGCGTCAACGTAGAAGAAAGCGAAGCTAAGATGCCTTCCTTCACAAATGATTCTAAAGGAAATGGAAGCCAATACGATGTAGCTGCTGCACAAGATGAAAATACGGACCAAGTTGTCGGGCAAGAACTCACCACTTCTTCTTCTTCATCTATTTATTCTCAACATGAGGATTACTTTCCTCAAAAAGAACAAACGAGCGTCAACGTAGAAGAAAGCGAAGCTATAATGCCTTCCTTCACAAATGATTCTAAAGGAAATGGAAGCCAATACGATGTAGCTACTGCACAAGATGAAAATACGGACCAAGTTGTAGGACAAGAACTCACCACTTCTTCTTCTTCTTCTTCTTCTTCTGCTTATTCTGAAAATGAGGATTACTTCCCTGAAAAAGGGCGAATGGGCGTGAACTTAGAAGAACCTGCAAGTGAGGTGCCTTCTTTCCCAAACCATTCTCAAGAAAATGAAAACGAATACGATGTAGCTGCTGCACAAGAGGATGTTATTGGTCAAAAACTTATCATTCCTTCTTCTCCATCAACTTATTCTCAAAATAATGATAACCTCCCTCAAAGAGAACGAATACACGTAAACGTAGAAGAAGTTGGAGCTGAGATGCCTTCATTTCCAAGTGATTCTCAAGAAAATGAAAACCAGTATACTGTACTAGCTACACATGGCAGGATTTCGGGAGAAGATGTAGATCAAGAACTCACCACTACTTCAACAATAAGGAATCAGGAAAATGAGGTTGACTTCGGTCAAAACAAACGTATAGGTGGTAAGTTAGAAATACTTGGATCCAGTATACTATTATCTCCAAGTAATTCGTATGAAAATGAAAAACAATTCGATTCAGCTAACACATGGGATAACAATTCGCGGAAAGGTGCAGATCGAGAACGAATCATTCCCTCAACATTTATTTATTCTCAAGATTCTACACAGATTCCTACTTCTGAAACTATCTTCCATGATTTGGGCAATCAAAACAAGTTTGATGAACAGGAATCAAATGTTCTTAATCTAGGAGAATTTGGCAACAATGTGGATTTTTCGATGACAACTACCTCTTATGAAACTGCTTCTTCATCAACTAATCGCGAAAATGGAGTCACACTCGATATAAAGGAAACTCAAGAACACAATTCAGAGCTAACTGAAATTCCAACACACGATCTTCCATTTACACTTATTTATGCACAAAATTCTTTAGATGACAAAAGTGTCAGAACATTTACCTCAGAAAAAGATACGATTTTAAAATCAAGGGCTGTAAATATACCAAGATTTCATAGAAAAGTTTCTGCTTTAAGGAATAGCACCAACATTCTTAACAATCACGGCAAAGCCTCGAGTCACTTGGCAGAATTTAGTTCTGTTACAGTTAGTTCGGTCAATACAGTTTCTACTACTGAAAAGAATTCAACTAATAGTGTTCCATTGAATGTTCGCTATGCTGGTCAAGATGTTAACAATTTTGAAAGTATGAAGATTGCAGCAAAGGAATTTGGAACTATTAATGAACAACTGCAGACTAATCAGCAAAGCAGTGTTAATCAGAATTTTGCTAAAACCGTTTGTCCAACGTTTGTTTCACCAATGGGATTTCCAGTTCTACAACAATCTAATCCTTTTCCGTATCTCTACAATTCGAATCAAGCTAGTCCATACGGTAATGTAATGTCCTTTCCGATTTCACGAACTCAGAGCAATTCTTATTTACCACAACAGTATTCATATGTTGGTACAAATCCGGTACCATCTTACAGTAAAGCTATGATGCAGCAAAACGGGTATGTTTTGTATAACGTAAATGGACAAAACGTTATAGCACCATCACCTGGTGGTCAATATTATATCTGCAACCCAGTTTCAAATGTACTTGGCAATAGTAACACAGATGCACTTCCGCAAGTTGAAATACGAAAATCTGGGAATGACATGACTTTACAGTCATTCGCTGAAGAAGATCTTGAGTAAGTTTAGTTTACATTAAAATGTACATTGTAAAATATTTTCTTTTTTGCAGAAACAGAACAAGAGCTTCCAGAAATTGTCCCTTTGGAGAACGCAGTTGTGACGATGATTCTAAATGTATAAAAAGTCAACACTTCTGTGATGGTGAGGTCCAATGTAAAGATGCTAGCGATGAAGCATTTTGTCCTTGTAAATTTAGGATTGGAAAATTAAGAGAGTGTGATGGTTATTTCGACTGTCCCAATGGCGAGGACGAATCTAAATGTTTTGGTACCATGTTTACAGTATTAATAAAAGAAACATCTCTTATGAACGTTTTGTGTTAGGTTGCGATGCGAATATGTTCAGTTGTGATGATTGGTCGCGAAATGACCGAGTAGCAACTTGTATACCAGCAGAACAACGCTGTGATGGGATACCACAATGTTCCACAGAGAAAGACGAACACGATTGTTCTATTATTACACGAATGTTTTCTGAGAAACAAGTATATTATTATTATTAAGAAATTAATCCTAATACAATTTCTTCTTTATTTTTCCAGCATTTTATAGTTTCTAGCACCGTAGGATTTTTATATAGAAACTTTAAAGGAAGGTGGTATCCAGTTTGTCGCAATCCGGAATTGTGGGCTAACGAAGCTTGTCAGGCGGCAGCTGGCCCAAGTACAATGTATGTAGATAAAAAAACCTTTCTAACATTCCGATCAAAACTTAATTGTAATTATTTTAGGGCACCGTTAACACATTTGATTCCAGTAGATATAAATTATACTGGTCCTTATATTAGCGATTCATCTGAAGAAGACGCTGTAATTGTAAATTCTTGTGAACCTGGTGCAGCAATGTTTGTAGAATGTCCACCGATAGTATGTGGAATGCGAAAGAAAGTAAGAAACCCATTCCGAAGAGAAGAAGTTGACACTAGTGCAGAACAAATATTATCTCAATTTATAAGAACGAGAAGATCATCTGAATTTACAAACACTAATGATAGTATTCTTGGAGATGGTCGCGTAGTCGGAGGAAAACCAAGTCAACCAGAAGCGTGGCCTTGGATAGTTTCCGTGTATAGAAATGGAGTATTCCATTGTGGGGGTGCTTTAATCAATGAATTATGGATTGTAACAGCTGGTCATTGTGTGGAAAAGTAAGTTAATTTCAATGTTTGATCATAAAATCAAAATTTATTTTACCTAGATACTGGCATTACTATTACGAAGTTCAGGCTGGTGTACTGCGTAGATATTCTTATGCACCAATGGTACAAAACAGAATGATATCCCAAATAGTTGGTCATCAGTTATATGACAGAACAAAACTGAAAAACGATTTAGCTTTAATGAAAATGTCGAAAGCTTTACAATTTGGCCGCTATGTTAGACCAATTTGTTTACCATCAGAAATTACTGCCGGTAAAAATTTTAAATGGGGTCCTGAACCCGGAACCATTTGTACAGCTGTTGGTTGGGGAGCAACTGTTGAGCACGGTTCTGATCGTAAGGCTTAAAGTTACACATTATTTTCCTTAAAACTAATTCTATTTATGTTTTCTTAGCTGATCATTTACGTGAAGTGGAGGTTCCAATACTGAAGCACTGCAAACATCGAGAAGATCAAGAAGGTAATGAAATTTGCGCAGGACTCATGGAAGGTGGAAAAGATGCTTGCCAAGGCGACAGTGGAGGACCCTTTATGTGTAGAAATCCAAATTCTCCTAATCAATGGTATTTAGCAGGAATTGTAAGTCACGGCGAAGGATGCGCTAGGCCAAACGAACCAGGTGTCTACACAAGAGTTAGTTTATTTCTAGAGTGGATATTTGAGAACATAAGTAAGAATATTTATGGCTCTAGTAAATGTTATCATAATAATTTTCCATTTCTTATCAGGATCTGAAACTATACCGCAAACAAAACCATTGCTTCGTTGTCCTGGGTACATTTGTAGGAAAACAAATAGATGCATCGCAAACAAAAGACGGTGTAATAAAGTAGTTGACTGCCTGTTAGGAGACGATGAAATGGAGTGCGATAAAAGAGACTTCAATGAAATTTTCAAACATGCAATGAGGCATATGTTACTGGGTTCACAGCCAGATCCGCTAGAAAATAATCAAACAACCAACGCACCAACCACGGAGCCCGCAGAAAATGAAACGACCCAAACATATATTTTGAGCACTGATAATTTAAAAAATACATCAGATGTTTTAGAAACTTCTACAACATTGCCAACAATTACAACATTGCCTAACAATCAGAGCTATAATAAACATTTCGTATGCAAAAGGTAACTAACATTTATTACTTCTTGATATGACACAAAAGTTTGTAACTTTCTTTCGCAGAATTTTGCAGACGATCAGCATTTCAAAACAGTGTGACAGACGTGCTGATTGTGAAGACGCTACGGATGAAGAAAATTGTACTTGCGCAGATTATCTAGGAAATTCGCATCCCCAAACAATTTGCAATGGGGTAACCGACTGTTTAGATATGTCTGATGAAATAAATTGCCGTAAGTATTATAATAAATATTAAATTTTTTTAGCAGATATTCTAGGAAGCGTTTTAGATTTCTGTAAACAAAACGAATACCATTGCCGCCAAAGCAATATCTGCATAAACGCCGAAAGAAGATGTAACCATGTACCAGATTGTCCTTTGGAAGAAGATGAATGGGATTGTTGTAAGTACAAAGAAAAAATATTTTAGAGTCACAGAATTATAATTACATAATAAATTTATAATAAATATTGTCATTACAGTTGCACTTACCGACGGTAAAACCATAACATTAGATGGTGATCTACGCCCTTACCTAAATGACAGTGGACTTATAAGTTTTAATCACAATGGAACATGGCGTGCGGTGTGTGGTAACTGGACGGGTACAGAAGCTGCTATGGCAGCAGATGCATGTTTTTATTTAGGATTCAGCGACTATAAAAGTTTTCTAAAAGTACCGATTTACGACAACCCTCTTCAGATTTTGCAGAAATCATCAGCTTCTGTTGCAAATATACTCCCTGGAAATAGATGCACAGGTTTATTTGTAAAGTGTTCAGATGTGATAGATGTAACCCATCTAACTGAACATGCAAATATTTCTAAAATTATTAATACTATGCAAGGAAACCCTTGGAATGCAGAAATTTATGTAAATGGAAAATTTAAATGTACAGGAACTATTTTAGATGTAGATTGGATTATTACCTCTACAAGTTGCTTTGAAAAAAAATTTAAGTAAGTTGTTATTTTTAACATAATAAACATTTGTTATGCTAAATCCCCATTAGGTTGGTTAACAACTACATCGCAGTCCTATTAGGAAGAAGTCGAACGTACTTAAATGTTATGGGTCCTCACGAACAGATTATACGGATAATAGAAAGCATTGAAGTTTCAGATTCTGATATTATTTTATTACGACTACGTACTAGAATTGACATTTCAAGATATATACGACCAATACGATTTAGTGTTAGGTAAACTTAATAATTTATTTCTTTGTTAATCACAATTCTTTTATTTAAAATGTTTTAGGGATTACACTGTCAGCAAAAGAGAGACTTGTATTGCACTTGGCCGAAATTTTGATAATTTTACAGAATCGGTAATCCTTCAAGCTGTCCCGAACTGTACCTTTGGTTTTCGATGTTTCAAAAGAATACAACCTACTAGTGAATTTTGTCAAGTAAGTTTCATAATCCTAACATTATTAGATATTTATAGTTTACGTTTTACAAGCAGAATAAAAGTTTTACTCCATGGAGTGGTAACATAGTTTGTCAATCTAAACATGGTTGGTACCCGGCAGCAGTATTTTATGAATCTAAGGGTTCTTGTGGATTTACCACCACAACTGCATATACTAGTGTTCAATATTGGAGAGCAAATATTCTCAAACTGATGAGTATGTAAAAAAACATTTTGTACCACGTTTTATTATATATCACATTTTAATATAAATTTAGAGCAAGCCGTTTTTACTGTTGATGCTCCACTATGTAATGGATTTAGATGCAGTTTAGGAGGTTGTCTTGATGAAGGCAAAATCTGTGATGGGATCCCAGATTGTCTTGATGCAGAAGATGAAAATCTAAACTATTGCTCCGAAAGGCGTAAAAAATGTTCTAGTTCCTCCTCATGTGGTATGTTTTTTTCATTCGTAGGGTTTCGAAAGGAACGTACTATGGAAAATAATAAATCCTATAAAAAATCAATTTAAAATTGGTTTGTTAGGTATGCATAGGCTGTATGTTTTAATCAGTTCAGCATTCGCAACCCAAAATTTCCAGAATGTCGTATATTACATTAGATACATATAATTTTTAAGTTTTGTTTGGTCTGTGTTTAATAAAATTTTTGTTAATATAGTTTGTTTGAAATCCGAGCTGAAGTGTGAAAATGGTAAATGCGTTCCTAAAACAGCGTTTTGTGATACCAAGAATGATTGTGGAGATTGGTCCGATGAGCCAGAGTCATGTAATTGTAAGTCATATCTGGCCTTAACTAACCCTCAACTAATCTGCGATGGAATTCGAAACTGCCAAGATCGTACAGATGAAAATCCATACTTATGCAACTGTAAAGGGTACCATTTTCAATGTGGAGAGTAAGTAATATTTAACCAAAATAAGTTGCCGCTGCTGCTGCAGGTCTCGGCGTTGTCCCGTCCTGCAAGATCCAACAAACCGTTCGAGAAATTTCATTCTTCCTCCTTTTAATATAACTAACTATTCTTTTAGTTAAAGTAGTAAAAAATATGTTTCATTGTTTTATAATTAATTGGATAATTGATAAATGTTCATCTTTTTGAGCTCATTTGTTTATTTTGGACACCAAAGCTCAGCCTACAGGTTTGACGACTAAAACGTTTTTATTGCTGAAGATGTTGGTATCCAAAAATACTTTACCATATAAATTAAAGCCTTTTAGATATAACAAATAAGATATGTTTCTAGTGGTGAACACTGCATCCCACAAGATATGATTTGTGATGGAATACCAGACTGTCCTAATGGATTGGATGAAAAACACTGTATGGCGTTAACGTCTACTTCTGAAAGGTAGCACATCATAAAAGTAAATTTAATTGCAAACATAATTTAATTTTCAGTATGACCACCGAAGTACAAGTACGTACAGCAGGAGTCTGGCATCCCGGATGCTTTCCCGAACGTCCTACTACTTTACACCTTGAACGTATATGTGAAAAAATTGGATATACAGGGGGAAGTGCTATTAAAATAAATGCTACAGATAGCAAGAAAACTGCTTGGCGTCCTGTGACAGATCCCTTCACAGGAATATTGATTCATCACAGTCCAAAAAGAAAAGTAATAATAGCAATCAGATCGGGTAAAAATCCTTTTGTTTCTTTCATACCAGATTTGAATTGTTATAGGTTATTTTTACAATGTTCATAAACTAAATAATAAAATAATATGCGCCTAAACATTTTATACCTACACTTTTTATGTAACTAAGAAATGACTGCTAAGAAGATTTCCGACAAGACTGAAAAAGCCTCACTCTGTTTGTTTTCCTTTTCATTCTGTCTTGTTCTTTAGATCACTACAATTTGAGTTTAATGAGGCTACACCAACTAAACATTGTTGTGTTATAATGAAACTTATGTTCTAACTTTCAGCATAGGTACATGTTCATTTAGCAGCTATTCAAATGCAGAATGCGGATGCACTTGGTGTAAATGAAACTGACCCGTGTGGCGTGTTTGCACTTTTGATCTTGATTACATGGATCTACTGCTTTGTATGTGCTATGTGCAGAGGTACCTACCTATTATTAACATCGACAATTTATTGGACTTTGTTATTGAAATTGAAACACATAATTATTAATACAATCATTTATTATTCCCTGCCCACTTTTATAATTTTACTTTCTAATTAAGACTTGACCTTTTTTGAAAGTTTCAAATTATGCGTTCAATCATAATACCTACATCCTCTTTGCGATAATAATAGAAATTATTTAAATTTAGTTTAGTCACTTACAGCTGCCTAACTTACAGTTAGCTACACTCACAGTAGATGGCAACAAGAGTTTGATATTTTACAAATTTCATAACATTTTTATACTAGATAATACTATCTAGCACTAATAACTAACAAACTAAGTAGCAGTTACAAAATTTTTACATATTTTACTACAGTTTACAGGAATTACCCTGCCTTTATCCTAATTCCCACTTATTTTCTCGTTTATCGCATTAGGGATTTCCCGGATTTGTTTGGTTTACGAACAGTTTTGGAAAATGCGCATTTCCCAATTATTTCTACCTCCTTTTTTGTAGTTATTTACAGTATAAGTAAATTTACAAAATACAAAAACGCAATTTCTTCGATTGTTGTCTTACCTACCTATACCTAACTTAACAATGTTATTTAACAATTTAACCATACTGCAGGGTGAATACACGACGACGACGTATACCTGCACACACAGCGATCTATTAGTCTAAAATTGGTAGGTATATATCGAAAAGTAAATTTAATTTAGGTTTTTTTTTTACATAGAATTATATTTTACATAACTGGGGGAGTTTGAAGAATTTTTTGTATTAAATCTACGGATGTAATCGTAACAAATGGTAATTTGCGCAATCTTTAGACACAACTAAAATTTCAACCATTGGGGCAATTCGGTTCGGTAATTGAAATCAACAGACTGCAACAAATAAAAAGTGGATCAACATAATTACACGATCGTTGACTAAAATATGACTACTATACAAAATCAGAGAAGCAATAATTAGTTCACACGTTTCGTTAATAGTAGTAGCTAATAGTATCAGCGTAAATACCCTAAAACGTAAATTATTAAAATATAAAATTTCCTCATTTATTACAGCTTTCTTCCAATATGCTGTAGTTAAAATAGTTTTCCGAATTAAGTAATTACTTTTTACCCTGCAACAACTTAATGGTATTATTGGAATTTTCTGCTTTTTGTTTCAAATAAACGATTTTGATATTTGTTTTGCATCAACTTTAAAACTGTTAATTAATCACTGAAATTTACTAGTATTTCTGGAAAATATAATTTCAAAAACCAATTTTTGCATTTAGTATAGACGTAACCTAATAATGTGTTTTATTTACAATCGAAATTAAAATTGAGCTGGACGGTGTGTTTACATCTTTTAACACCTTAATAACCTCTTCAAATGGAAATCGGGGTGCCTTGGATGAATCTAGGAAAAAATACCCCGGGGAAAAATATACCCACGGAAAAAATACCACCACCAAAAAATACCCCGGAAAAATATGCGCAGAATAAATTTAACATTGAGATGTAAATGTAAGTTAAAGTTTCAAACACAGGATGTGTAAGTGGTGCTACTACTATGCATTTTATGCAACTGTCGCATTATAATATCCCAAAAAATGAATATAACGTGTATAATATAACGAATATAACTAACCTAACATAACCTAACCTAACCTAAAAAGTAAAATATTATATTTTGAGTAGGAGAATGGAAAAATGTCTTCTCTACCTTGGCCTATAATATACTATTATCCACAATCGGTATATTATAAGGTCATAATTCTACTATTAAGAGACGTCTTATGGTATTAATAAAACACATGGGTCTTATAATATTAAAACAATGGTAAATCTATAGCAACACGTATCACAAAAGTCAGTTCAAAATGTCAAAATACAATTTTTCTGAAGTATTAATTTAAAAACGTCACTCTCTGGTCTGATTGTGAATAAAACGTTGTATTGCATACGTGTTTTAGTTGTATTTCATCCACTTAATAAAACATTCTTGCGTGGATAAAATACTTCGTAAGACACTTATACAATAAATTACTATTTAGTTAATACAGTAGTGTTTATAAAAATATAAACCACTCATGCCCGATACAATTCTTGATGACAATTGTATCCATGGTAATTCAACTTTTAAGGCTCGCTTAAAATTTAAGTGACGACGGTGCAATCGGGCATTAGCATTTCTTATCCTCATATCCCTATTCATTAGAAGATTAAAAGATTATGTATCTTTCTCAGAACAACGCTTGAGCTATCATCGGTTTAAGTGGGTTTAACCCAAAAAGTCCAGCTCTTTCCAGAAATTTTACTAAGAAGGTTTAGAAAAACTACCAATGACGGCAAAAGTCTTAAGAGATATATTCTATATCTTTTCTGGATTAAACATACTCGTACATAGTATTGTGAAACACAATTTCTAATCATCAAAATTCGCGCAAAAAGGGCGTCTGAAAAAAGATAACTGGATACAAAGCCTCTGTACGAAAGCTGCGAAAAAAAGCCGAGGTAGAAAACGCTGCTGAAAGAAAAAAGTAAACCTAAAACGTATTCGTAAAGTATTGTTCACGCATGATGATAAGCCCAATAGGATCACAATCCAATATTGTATGGACAAGTAGGTATGCAAACTTGCTGTTTTAGTGGCTGAGAATCAAATCGATGTTTTATTCAAAATCAAAAGTCAACATTTGGTACTAACTCCTTTTGCAAGTATGGCAGAGAAAACATTCCACTCACATTTATACAGGGTGTCTCTAAAATATGGTGCCATAGCTTAACCACACATTCCGAGGATCAAAATAAGACGATTTAACGCAACTTACCTCTATCCGAAATTGCTTCGTTAAAGCGCTATTCAACGCCAAAGATCTTCAAAAAATTTCTATATTTTTAAATAACGAAAGATTGTTTTTAGCGATTAGGATGAAATTTGGGATGTGATTCTTTACTGGAAGAAGGTGTTTTTTGACATTATTTGTTTGTTCAGGAGGGTCACGTAAGTGGTCAGAGGTTGATCATCCACAGTCAAAGAAGCTCATATCTTTTTAACAGTTCGGCCAATAGATTTCAAATTTTTTTACAGAGAGACATTCTTATTTCAAATATTTTTTGTCTCTTGTTTGATTTCGGTATCTGCCATAGTTTAGGCTGCAAAAATTATTTTGATTGGCTGCAGTGCATTTCTTAAAACAGATGTAGTAATCTAGTTGTCCCGTATGTTGAGAAATAAATCACGAAGAGACAATTTGATATAAAGTTTATTACTAGCAAGTATGTAAAGGGTGGCGCAAAATAATCCGAACCATTTCTGAATCAATGGTTCAGCTTATTTTGGACCACCGGTAAATTTATAGATTTACAGCAAATGCTCAATGTGACCACCATTTTCCCGGATACAAAAGTTGATTCTACGCAAAAAATTGTCTCTTCGTCACTTATTTCTCAGCATACGGGACAAGTAGATTACTACATCGTTTTAAGAAATGCACTGCAGCCAATCAAAATAATTTTTTTCAGCCTAAACTATGAGAGATACCGAAATCAAACAAGAAACGAAAAATATTTGTGTATCTCTGTAAAAAAAATTTAAAAACTATTGGCCGAACTGTTAAAAAAATATGAGCTTCTTTGCCTATGGATGATCAACCTTTGACCACTTACGCGACACTCCTGAACAAAAAAATGATGTCAAAAAACACCTTTTTCCAGTAAAGAATCATATCCCAAATTTCATCCTAATCGCTAAAATCAATCTTTTTTATTTAAAAAAATTGAAATTTTTTGAAGATCTTTGGCGTTGAATAGCGCTTTAACGAAGCAATTTCGGATAGAGGTAAGTTGCGTTAAATCGTCTTATTTTGATCCCCGGAATGTGTGGTTAAGCTAATGTAATTGTTATTGCTTTTAGAAAACCTACAGCTTAATTCATTGTAAATAGAAAAACGGCTTTCAGTTAGTGCGTTACTATGGATATGGAGTAAATAAAACAATTAGTTTTGTATAAATTACAATGATTTTTACTTTAGCGGACGCTACCATAGCAGCGGCCGCGAAATTAGATTTCGCGTCCTGAACAGCGGACGCGAAACGCCCAATTCGCGTACGGTTGCACAAAAAAATGTTTTAAGTTCACGATCAGATAAGGAAAAGTACCATACATCAGGGGTGGCGACATCAGGGGCGGCGACAGCATATGTGCAAAGTGTCAGTTACACCCAAAGAAAAAACTATGTGCCCATAATATCTTTAATGTCATTGTCGTATAGGTAGGTGTATGATATAGTTAATATGTGAAGTATTGTGAAGAATTATTGTCGCTCGTAGGGGATGATTACACCCGGAAGCAAATACTTTAGTTTTCTCAGATATTTGAATTTCTAGGTCATTTTCTTTCGCTATATTGTTTAATTTATGTGAAGCCGTTAGAAAATTTAGTACAGGCAGCATTTACCCACAATTATGCACAATTTTCTACCCTGTGCGTTAAAAATTAACATAATTAGTATTTGTAATATGTCTCTAGGCTCTTCACTACTTAAGTATGCTTCCTGCAGAACGTTCAGCAACTACATTCCTGGCCCTGGCCGCTGGAAAACGGTTTCTGAGGTCGATGGCCGCCCAATACTCGCAACACTAAATCGCTGTGTAAATAACCGCGTTAATAAAATGCTAATCGGGATTTGCTGGACCTGCACCTGCATTGCCGTAAAAGTAGGTAAACGTGATCTACAAATACACCGATAACATGATAATTAAATGACAACTTCGTTATAATATTACAACTGGCGCTCACCTCCGCTGCTATAAAATATTGATACAATCATCTTTAGCACTGACCTGTTTCACTAACATATATTACTGCGAAGGAAACACCCTGTATAATAATGTAGGATTTTGCTATTTATTAAACAATTAGAATTTATTATTTAACGTTTCGTTAATATTATATTGCCTATTTTTCGAAATGTTTTCAAAATTTATTGAGAAAAATGAATTTGTAGATCAGTAAAACCAATAAATTATTCCTTTAGGAAAAGCCTCTTAAGCAAGAAAAAAAACATCTGCTTTCGTGTATTCATATTTAACTGTTTTTTCACCAATGCTTTAAAAATCACTAATACAATTTCAAAATACATTCTTCAGGAAAAAAATTAGAGATCTATATTAGGTAGTTCTCAACGTTTATCTTGGAAATAGTCGCTTAGCAAAATGAGATATGCGGAACGGGAAATGCACCTGCTGAATGATGGGGTTTATGGTGGTTTCTTTGCCGTTGGTGATTAGCTATGGCAGGAAAAATAGTAGGTATGACAGTAAATAAATGGACAGAATGAAATTGACTGTGTTAGCACTTCGAATGACAGTTTAGCATAATATTGGTGTAAACATCGTATATCAACTTCTACCTACAACTAATTTAAGTTTAAAATTCATTTGCACCATAAAAGTTTATAATATTCTACACACAAGTATTTGACTGTTGAAAGGTGTTCGGTTTTTTTTTCTAGACACATTGGTTCATTTAATCAAAATTCTTTTAATTAAAAACAAAATTCTAGGTACTTCCACTATTTAAATTTGAATTTAACACTTACCTATATATATTTTTTCAAATAAATAAGATGTGATTCTAAAAAGTTTACAATTCCCTTAATTTATCATTTGCTCCTCGTATTATCATGTCATTTATGTGGTATAAAAATATCTAAAACAAATAGGGCCCCATTTCGGCTCAGTCCTTGCAGCCGCATACTTCGAGCGAAAGTTCCAACTCTCTATCACGGAAGAGACAGCTTCCAAGGAGTGTAACAGTTTTCGTCATCGTCTTTAAGACTTGCGCCCATATCGTCTCCAAAATTTTTAATTTTAACAGTTTTTAAATAAAGCATAATCAAATAAATCACTGTCAATAATTGATTTCAGGGGCCGTTACAGGTTATTATTTTATCAAATGACGAGACTTTTAATCAAAAAGTAATTAATTATAAAAATTAAAAAAAATAGGATTCTCATTTTCAGGTAATATTGTTATCACTTTAGAAATCATAATTTAAAATAGATATTTACGATATGAGTATCGTATCCATATTACGATATGGACTGGGAAACGGCCTTGTTAGACAACTCATCGAATATAGTAATATGAGAATATTGTACAATGCTTTATCTACTTTCATAAATATTAAATATTTTCATGACTTTTGTATTTTTCTATATTTTTTCACACATGAGTAGTAGGCTAATTCAGTTCATACCGAAATAACGTTTGTTTGTACAGTTTATCATTTTCAAGATTTATTTGACGTTATGGCGAATTTATTTCGACACTAACGTCATCTTAAAATACGACTTTGAGGAGGACTGGAGTATCTATTGTCATAGCTGCTGCATTTTTTGGATCTTACGATCTTAGGATATGTCAAACTTCCTATTTTCCAAGCTGAAGTCTTTGCTCTTTGCAGACTGCCTCTGCCTCTGTAGCCAACAAATAAAGCGTAGGAACCACTATTAAACTGCAACAACTGATTAGATTGGGCTTGAACCCTGTTGTGGAATATAAAAAAACCGCATAATACATGAGAGCAAATTATGAGAGAAATAAATGAAGTCCTCGTACCAAAATAAAGGAATAACACCAAAATATAAACGAAATGGTGAGGCAATATTGGGGGGGAGTAAATAATCCGGGATATACAAAATTTTGTGTAATAATGTTAATACAATCTTCAATATATTTATGTGTGTGTTCTGTGGCATCTGAGGGGGGGGAGTAATTAACCCTCTCCCCGTAGATCCGTGCGTGATTGTTTCGTAAAACTATTTTGGTAGTCTGGTATTAATTCTATTCTAGTTGAGATTACTGACATTTGAAAAAAGAGTAGAATACTTAAAAATCTTAAAACAGTAAGTGAAGAGAATGGGCGTATTAGACAACCAAAGTTATAAGTTAATAAGAGTCGCTTACTATAAAACGGTTCACAGTCTGTATCTAATCTAATGTTATTTCAAAAATTGCTATTACTCTGTGTTTTTAAGAAGGCTAAGCTGTAACGGAACCTTTTTAATAACTTTAGAATTATTTACTAATTTAAACATGTTGAGTTAACGATTTTTATTATGCCATTATATAAATTCACCGGTCCGTATATTATAAGTTGAGGATTCGTACGATGATAAAATCCAAAAACATTTTAAACTGCAGGTTTGACGATAGAATGAATTTTCTCTATGACTTTTAAAGAATACCCTCATTCTTGTTGCATATTAAATTGAATAATAGCATAAATTCTTCACACTGTGATTTCTTACAAAGAAATCACTCTGAATTAGCCAATCACATCCTTTGATTTTAAATAATTCACGCTAATATGAAAAAATAACATTGCTTTGAAAATAAATAACCGAGCGTATCTTAGCAACCTCCTGCAAAATCCGCCATTTGAAACGTCAAATACACCAATTAAAAAAATGTTAAAAAATGTGATTTAGGTATATAATTTCTTGTAGTCGTAGAAAAATCCTAGAAAAAAGATTAAGAGAATATGTGGAACCGAAACTAAGCGAGGAACAGACAGCTTTAGACCGAACAGACAGACAAACGACAACATATTTATAATAAGAAATATAATAGAAAGAAAGATAGAAGAAGGAGAAGAACTATATTTAACTTTCATCGACCTAAAAGCAGCTTTCGATACGGTAGATAGGAGGGAAATATGGAAAACCCTGAGGGATCTAGAAGTACCAAGTATGCACGTTGAGTGCCAATGACTCAACTGTTGTGCCATGCGGGTTTCCGCCGGAAGCCGATGGCTCAAGGTGTGAGCCATGCGGCATGGTTTACTAAACGGGTCAGTACAACGTCGGCGTTTCAAGTGTGTCCACAGTTTTAAGGTGGCTTCTTGGGTAGTTTAAATTACACGTATTTTCATATCTTGGTTTTTTGTTTCCGTTTTTTATTCGGTAGTTATGGATGGAACAATATACTCGAAACAGTGCTCGGCTGCTCAACAATGCCTGATATTTTGAGTGGCACTCAACGTGTTAATCAACGCAATAAGAAGCACGTATGAAACGGTTAGAGCAAGAGTGCAAATGGCGGGACAAAGATCAGACTAATTTAAGATGAGGAAAGGAATAAAACAAGGAGACAGCCTAAGCCCTCTACTATTTATCATTATTATGGATAAAATTATTAGACAAACTAAAGAAAAATATAACCAACTGGATACAGTAATAGGAATCTAGAAGTAGTTAAAGTGAGCAGCCTGTTATACGCAGGTGACGTGATATTACTAGCAAATAAGAAGGACAAAATGCAAAACTTAGTAAACGCCTGGACTAAAGAAATCGAAAACATGAAAATGGAAATAAATATAAACAAAACAAAAACTATGATTGTGAATGAAAAACAAAAAGACACACAGATGGACAAAGAAATTAAATGCAAAAATGCAATATTGGAAAGAGTAACAACATACGAATTCTTAGGAAGTATAATAACGGAAGATGGGAAAATAGAGGCTGAATTAATAAACAGAGCTAATAAATCAACAAGATTATACTACTCATTAAACAAAACAATACTAGGGCATAAAGACATAAGCATAGAGGTGAAAAGGAAAGTACATAATATAATAACCAACAATATCATACGCCTGTGAGAACTGGACACTAAGAAAAAAAGACGAAAACAAAATAAATGCTATAGAGATGAAACACCTAAGAAAAATCGCCGGAAAAACTAAATGGGACAGGGAAAGAAACGACAGGATTAGAGAAATAACAGAGCAAGAGCCAATAATGGAAAAAATCAAAAAGAAGCAACTGAACTGGTTCGCACATATAATAAGAATGGAAACAGATAGAATTACAAGAAAAATAATGGAGACGGGAAAGACAAGGAAAAAACTAAGGGGAAGACCAAGAAGAAAATGGATGGATCAAATCAGAGAAATAGGAATGGAAAGAGGAAAAACAGTAGAGGAAATGAGAACCCTAGCAAGAAACAGGAAAGAATGGAAGATTTGGATGCAGGACAAGGAACACACATCCGACGCCTGAAAGGGCATAAGGATTAGCGAAGAAGAAGAAGAAGAAGTAGTCGTAGAGAAAGTATAGTCTTCTACTTGCGTAGAATGGCTATTATTCACTTAGATGATTACAACACTCGCTCGCTGCGCTCGTTTGTGTAGGAAACATTCATCCACGTGAATAATAGCCATCATTCTACGGTCGTTAAAGAATGTACTATTATTCATTCGAGAAATAAAACAAGTTGTTCGGAGTATCATTGGTTTTCTTGCGAGTTTAATATTAATATTTCAGGAAAACAGATAACGATATAATTATCCATGTAGGTTGAACCTAGTATTATACAAATTGTATATCTCTACCGATTACAATTTATTATTTTACAAATCCTTAAGCAATTATAGAGTTTGAAGTTTATCTGAAATCTTGTTTTGCTCTACTGCAGTTATTACTAAATCTTTAACGCGCACAGTTTGTGTATAGAATTTGGTAACAGTAAAATCGATTAGAATTCATAGCAGATCCTTTAAAACGTTTCCCGCAATGGACAATTTTTAAGCAATGTCATGAAATGGTAACAAATCATTGTAAAGAATCAAGTTATGATATGTAATCCAGAACTCCACTGGATGGATAACTTAAAATTAAACTATAACTATTGAAAAACTTTTTTCTAATTTAACTGCAACTTATGTACCTTTTAAGCAAGCCGAAATCATCTTTTTCAGACACCCTGTTTTTTTCTTTTGTAAAAATACTTTCTTTGCTAGTAGTAACTATGATATTATATGACCAACTGTTTTATTTCACAAATGGCTTTATATTTGGAAACTGGAAACGAAATAAATCAACTAAATTATAAATTAACTCAATTGATAGTTAATGATTTATGTCCACAGAACTCTCACTATTATTTTATTGGCCGTGAGAGAAAAATAACCATTTAAGTAAATCGTTAATTTGATCTATATTATACTTTCCATTCCCGAAGAAGATACTGAGATAGGTACCTACAATACAAGGATATTGGCAATTCATCTAGAAAACTAATTTGTGTCGTTTGCGTATAACATTTAACCGAGTATATACTACAGAACCATTACCAACAATTAAATTAGTATATTCACTAGGTTTGAAGCTAAATAAAAGAATGATTGTTATTATTGCGCCCATATGTATCTACACTTGCAGGCGCAGTTTACATTCCTTGAAATTTTTTAATACAAAATGTATAATTTATAATGATGAATTGATGCAAGAACTTTACTTTGTAGATGCCCTGAACACGTTTCAATCAACGTGTACAAGCCATACAGGGTGAGTCTGCTAAGAAGAATCAGCTGGATAACTCATCCCTTATCTAAAGTATTAAAATAATTCTGCCTGGTAAACTGCATAGGCACAGTCAAATATTTTTTAGGCTTTACCGATGAGGTGTAATAATTTTTTTAATTACCTCGATAAAATTATTTTATTTTAAACTAATACTTTTATGGTCGACTATTGTTTGCCATGATATTCTCTTTAATACTTACTGTATTTTTAAAAAATGATTACTGAAGCGTTAGGTACTTAAAAAATTGAATAAATAATTATGTTATAGTACCCTTTAGTTCGCATGTGTTTGACTGTTGACTAGAAATTCAAATAAAACAAAATCAAAAATGTCAATTTATTTAAAAGCAAAGACGTATGGTTGCAGTTCATAATCGTTCGTGATCTTGATAGCGGGCTATAATTTCTGTACAATTTGTGTTGCAGTCGTAAGCAATTCATTAAAGTGAACTTTAAAGCAGATACCTACCAATTTTACTTTCTTTAAAAAAATGGAATTCAATACCTGAGAAATATAAAATCTAAATTGTTTGCGATGTTACAGATTTGATTGTTACCATATCTCGACGTATTACGGCAAGCCTGTACTCATGTGAACTAGGCTACTAATAATATAATTTTTTTTAAATTTTATTAAGTAACGGCTTCAGTACCTAATAATTTTTTTTAAAATACAAGGACAAAGAGAAAAATATAGCAAACGATAATCATCAATAAAAGTATTGATTTAAGAAAAATAGTTTTATTGAGGTAACTAAAAAATTCATTACATTTCGCTGGAAAATCCTAAGAAAGAGATTTGACTGTGCCTATACATACAGAGAGTTACCTATTACATAGCCTACCCAGGCAGAATTATTTCTTCTCCTATTATTATTCTTCTTAGCAGGCTCACCCTGTATGTCTTGTACACGTTGCTTTAAACGTGTTCAGAGCATCTACAAAGTAAAATTCTTGCATCTAATTAAATGTTATTCTGCACACAATATACACTTACAGATTACAGTTATTTCATAAATACTTTGTTGGCAACAACATTAAATTTTGTAATTACTTTTTTAAAGACCGTAAAATGAAATTGTAACGTAATTTCCAACATGTTCGCCACTAAAACCAACAAAATTCGAATCAGTTGTTTCCATACAATAAATCGTTGTTGATATAGTATAATATTGGCTACGTTGGTAAAACACCATCCACAATGGAAGATAGTTTAGAAATATTTTCTGCTTAATTATATCTTGTATTATGCCGCCTAATTTCATATAAATTTAAAATATAATCGTATTTACTGAACACGAAAATTTTATTTAAGTAGATTTCCTTATCTGCTCGCTCGCACATCGTTTTTAGCTCGCTTTAATGTTAAAGGGAAATTAGGGAGTAGTATATATGTTTGTAATTTATGATGATGTTAATATTTATTTAGTAACATTCATTTTATGAATTAAGATTTGAAAAAACTCCAAACTTAATAATTATTTTTATGTAGATATAACTTAACACAAGCATACACCATCAAGAAATAAAGTTTATTAACATTTTTGTTAATGACTTATTACACTAGAAACTATAATGAATACTTTGGAACAAGACAGTGTATTTTGAAATACGACTTACATTATGGTTTATTTATGTAAAGCGCAGCAAAATTATTTAAAAAAGAAGGCAAGACATCTAAAGCACCTGAGCGCATAAGAACAACGAATCAATCATATAATCCTGCGTGAATCACAACAAACTAGATCGTGAATTGCAAACCTATAAATCAACACCATAACACGATTAGAAAACAAGATAACCTAAACAAACATGGAATTTTAGAAAATTCCTCTAATCTTACGCATTTCGTCTTTATACATAAATTCCACAAAAGTAGAATGACTCACATGGGCCCCAATACTATTATTTGTTATTTTGGTTTTATTTGCGTATTCGTTTGCCATAAAATGCTACTAAATTTGAAAATATAGGTTAATAACTAGGTATACTAATTGCAAAAATATTGTTTTTTCACTACTAATCTGAGAAGTCGCCATTACTTACTCCTTTTGTCTAATGAGAAGTTATATTTCAGAACTTAGGTAAATAATGATAATGAAAAATTACCTAGCTAAATAATAATATAAACGTTCTATAAACCAGATGTTATTGGTTTTGTTTTTTAGTTTGACAACTGCAGTTTCAGGCTGCTAAATATTTAAAAAATCATGTGGAAATGGTAAATTACAAAGAAAAATGAATAACATTTCTAGTAGTGAAAAAAATAGATATTGTATATAAACCACAGTAAAGAATATTTCCCTCAATCTCGCAACTTACTTCCCTCACTGCTTTGCAGCTCAGAAAATAATAATGCTCAGTTGAGAAAAACGTCTTGAGAAAAACTTCTTTACCTTGATGGCCTGTCTATAATGTACTATTATTGTAGTCGCACATAACGTGCCTTAGAACACAGTCGCAAAGATTGCACTTCCTTGCATGCTTCGAATAAAACAGGTGCAATTCTGCGAAAAAAATATTTAAGCTGGTTTCCATTCAGTATGCATCGTTGAACAGCACCAACCGTTTAACCGCTAGTTTTGCGACACCCTTTAGAATTTGAGCCTCAGCAGCTTGACGTTGATTTATTAAAATATGTTATTGTTGGCAGTAACGTGGAAAATTGAGGGCCGTTTCCGGTATGGAATCTGTTACATTTTATATTTACTTCTTATGAAATAATTCAAAACTATGATTCCCATAATACTATAAACTGATTGCAATAGGGGGATCCATATAGCAAATATATCTAAAACATGCCATGCTACCAAAAATCTTGTAGTAAACCAACCGGGCATGTTAAAAACTGAGAAAACCTTTTGTAATGCCAGGTAGGACGGTAGGTGTAAAATCAGTTTCACTGCAAATATACCTATTGAATACTGAATTACCTGTCATCCCTTGGGAATAGTAGTTTGAAACTAAAATTTATGGCAAAATAAACATTTAAAGCTTTTGGTAAACTAGGAATTACTTTAAAGAGGTAAACTTATTACCTTGTAAATTTTCCCAGTTTTGGAAATAATAAAAATAATAAACCGATTCCGAGAAAAAACAATGGTACTTATGTACCCTTTGTATATACCATGTGTTCATTAAAACTCGAACATATAAATTAAGTAACAATGTAATGAATGTTTTTGTTGATTCCTACTCACGTTTCACGTGAAAATCTGTTAGCATACGCCCCTGTAATTTTTTATAATTTTTAGTTTAAAAAAAGTGGAAGCGAAAACTCAAATTAAACTAATGATTGACACATGTGAATTCTATGATAACAGAACAGAATATGAACAAAATGCTAGAAAAGTATTTAATGAAGTGAAACCGGTGAAACCTAAAACTTCCATGTAGAAGACAGTGGTTTATTTGAATTGTGTTTTTAAGAAATTTGTAGGGTTACTACATAAAAAAATTTTGAAAATAACTTTTTTGGCAAATTATAGATTATTATTAGATATATATTACCTTAACCCCTCTTTTTTGTAGAAAGCAGTTGCTGGAGCGTGTAGTTTTTAAGCTGGTATGACCTAATTGGCATAATTTCTCTGAAAAGCTCCACACACGTATGTACATACATAATATGTTGATGTAGTATCTTTGTCTTCGTTTTACTGTTCGATGAGACGTCCACGTCATATAACCCTGTCAGTTGGTGCTCGTTAACATAAAAATGTTCTTTGTTACAGGCATTTTGAGGTATCGCCGATTATTTTTTAATCGGGAATTTCAGTTTGAAAGGCAAGGAAGGTAAATTCCGAAATTTAATATATCCAGGACTTCTTGAACTAAATTTTTAATTTTTGATAAACAGTGCACTTATGGTCGTTGCATGACTATATTTTCTACTCGAATAACTTAGCAACTGATTATTAGACTTGGACAAATGCATATACAGGATGTGTAAAAATGGTAGTGCAAGCTTCAGGTAAAATTATTCCTTGGACAAAAATAAGGCAAAAAGTTTATTGCAAAAAAGTTCGTAGGCATGGCTACCCCTCACCGTAACAATTTAAGAAATGTACATTTGGCAATCTTGTAGCCACCTACTATGATAAGTTGATCACTGATGACCACAATTTATTATCGGTCATTGCATCAAGGCACTCTGAAAGACGCTAAAGCTAACATTATTACATTGCAATATTGCCAAATCTATTTTTTACGCATACAGAAAAATTAAATGATTTGAAATAATAAAAAAAGTTAATTTCTTTTTACTTTTAAACGATCGATGGTAATAAATTGTAGCTATTATCACTGAATGTACGCACCAAGTAACTTGATTTTGAAATAGCAGCTTTCTTGTTACAAATTTTGAACTTTGAGGGCTTAGTGTAAGTTCAGGAAGTCTGTTGAGTTATTGTTTTGCAATAAGCTTTTTATCTTATTTTTGTTCAAGGAATAACTTTACCTGAAGCTCGCACCACCATTTTTACACACACTGTATATGCATATGTTTGTTATAAGCTCGTATGAAGCTAAAAATGATATTAACATGTTTCTTTTCACATTTTGGGTCATAGAAATTCGAGTTTCACGGCGTATAGCATACATACGATAATATTGGTAAAATTCTAGGACAGTTTAGGGATTTAATTTTAAATTTCTTTCTTAGAAAATCTCAACAAAGGTAAACTGCAACCTTCTGAAATCCGCTTCTTAGAAAATTCAAATACAAATAAACTGCAACCCTTAACTATTTGCTGTTGCTGCAGAACACAATCGGGGGCCCTAAAGTTGCTAGTTCACAAAGCGATTTCCTGATTAAAAAGTGTGTGTAAATCATATACTAGTGTAGTGCTTTGCATTGTACCATATGTGTAAAACAGATAGTACCTACCTAAGTATTTTACTTTTTTCTTATTTCACGAACCACAATTCTTAATTTTTAAACTAAAAGTTAAATGTCAATCGACACCTTAATTGCCTTTATTTCACTTTTAGTCTCAATAAGCGAACCTATCTAAAATTCATTATCGGAACTTTAATAATTAACCAATGAAATCCCTATGACTTATGATCCTATTCTACACTCTGTATAAGCTAATAGAAGTAGTAGATACTCATAGTATTGCTAGTAATGGAAAAACTTTATATTTTTTATTTTTATTGCCTATCCTGGAGTTTAGAATCGTAAGTATTAATGTTTTGTAGAAATGACTAGTTGAACATAAAAATGTAAATAATATTCTCATAAGCTACAAATAAACAAACTCACAGTTATAAAGGGAACAGTTTTTTTCATGTTTTCCTAAATTTCGCCACACGAATGTTTTACCGAGATTCACCTACATTTACATTTTTTTTCGCCACTGTTAATTTTTTGTAAAATTAGATTATGACTTTACCCTACACTACGACTAGTTTTCCCTTTGAGTTCAACATTCGCATCTGTTCATCAAATGTTCAAGCATTTTTCTCTCGTTGCCTTTGAAAATTGAATGAAAATGAAGTTTTTCTACAAATACTACCTACGTTTTGGGTTATATATCGATTTTGAATGTATCATATACAAAAGAGTCTGAATACGAATCCTAGATGTTATCGTAGATTTTTTACTTTTCGAGGATAGTTCTCGATGTAGCATTGAAGTCTCCGACACTGTTTTTGTTCTAAAATAGTACAGGAACGGTTTAATATCGTTCCTATAAAATGTAGTTATAAACCATATGTCTTGTTCTTTTCCAATTTTATTTGATTTTCGTAAAATTTTGAAATTACCATGTTTGATTTGATTTATGAAATTGGTAGTGGGTATATTAGATAGGTTTTGTTCTTCTTAGGAAGTTATAAAAAAAATTAATAAAATCTACAAGTCAAACAAAATATTTTTATATTTACTCGTAGGGTGGCAATGTGGCATAAACCTCTGTGGGTTAATGAAATGTAAGAAATGTTCATTTTATTTTCCATTAAATGTTTCCATAATACAAGAAAAAGTTATAACAATGTTTTAATGAGTCTCAAAAATGCAGCCTTGGTATGTCGAAGCAAATGCATTGTTATTTGTTATGAACATACAAACCAATTTTATATAGGAAATGTTTTTCTAAAAGAAAAAGTAGTGGCTCAATGACTCGTGGTTCAGAAATAGACAAAACTTGTTTCTCCCACTTACCTGTCGTGGTCGGCAAGATGCCACCTGAGACCCAGTGCAGAGCTGAGGCGCCGTGGCTTAAGAACTGTTAGTAATTACGCGAGTGGTGTGCGATTGTTACCTGAATTTTTTTAAGTGCCTTTGGTTAAAGACGCGTTGTTAATATTCGATTCCCCTTATATACATGTGCTAATTTAGGATTTCAATTTTAGTTTGTAGAAAACAATAAGGTAAGTTTAAGTTCAGAGTATTTGTGTCGCTTTATCCTTTGAACTGTTAAGAGAATGCTTAGAGGAAGGCTACCTTTACCTTTTCAAGCGGTTTAACATGGAAGAAGGACATCCGCCTTCGTGCGGTTAATACCGTCTTTACCGATGAAATACGTTATTTGCCAAAATCTACATTTACTCAAAAAGTTTCAAAATCAAAACACTTTTATTATATTTTAAACGGATACCAGCACCCAGATCATTTATCAACAAAGGCTAAAAGTTGGTATTACAATAGCTAACCGTATTTGTTTTAAATTTCGTCATTATATTTTTTTATAGATTCAAAATACTTTCTTGAGTTGTACAACTAGGAAATTATAGCTTCGTATTATATGTTTATACACAGGCGGAACATACTGCCTAGTACCGATTACCGCAATTGCAGATTTAACCATCTTCGATGCAGGTCAGCGTAACAGGTTATTAAACTCATTTACCTGCAGTAATTATCTATTCTAATTCGTATTACTCCACTTTGAACTTGATTTATGTAAACCATGTACGCAAAACGTATTTTTCCAGTTTAGGAAGAGTACATAAATTCTATTGCGTTGGTAGTCATCAGAATTTTCTTCCGTGCGTCCCGTTTACTGGTCAAAGGAATGTATACCACACCCCAATCTCATGCCACGAAGTTTTTATCGCCACTAAAAAAAGACAGCAACCTGTTGAAAATTCCATAGTAAACCAGTAGGTTTGACCTGGCAGACTTTCAGATATATTCTCGATGTGATAGGTTCTTTAGAGATATTCGGCAACGTAGGTCTTCTAATTATATACCACAAGATTTTAACAGAATCAGAATGACATTTAGGTGATATTGCATGTTTTCTCGACTGTGAGGAAATATTTTTTATTTATATAAGACAAGAGCATATAAAGAAATAAAATAGTAATTTCTTTATATAGTAAATACTACAATGTAATATCCAGTTTAACTTTTTTCCCTTATTTTACATTCAAACAACAAAAATTGCAAACTCAAATTATCTTGTCCAAGAAACAATGGCACTCGTATTACCTACTTCAATTTAAAATCACAACAGCAAAAACGTGAAATCAAAAAATCTAATTTAAAAAACAATTAGGTAAATAAGTACTTATATTAATGACTTAACGTAATTAAATATTAGAAAACAAAATTCCTGTTAACGTGTAGCATTTCTACAATCCAAATAGCTGCAACAAGGGTTTATTCATTTGCACACTTAACAGTCTTAACAGCAGCAGTCTTAACAACTAGAGTATTTTTTTTTAAATAATATACAACAGATTATGCCATTACCTATTATATTATAATTTCATTTTCCTTCAAATAAAATGGTAATCAACTGAGATTATTATGAAAAATGCAACCGTTTTTGAAATTATTTTATTTCGGGTTTCCCAAGTCGAAAAGTCCACCCAGAATGGGGATAAATTTTACGACTACATTTAGCTTCACTTTTTATAATAAAAAAATAAAACTGTTTAATCAATATACCTACATTAAAAATTTTACAATAATTTATGATGCTTTATTATATTACAAAACACTCATTGATTTCGTAAAACAATTAAATATCTGTCGCATTTGATTATTATAAACGTAATTGATTTGTGGTTCGTATTTAATTTGCGCTAAATAAAATTACGTAGGAGTGGAATTCAAACCCCAGAACTATGACTCAGGGTGGGCCTCTAATATTTTGGGGATGCAACACTATTTTGCAAAAGGGATATACAGTGTGTGGATAAAGTTTGGAACATATTCAATATCTCCCGAAATATTATTTTTTCTGGAAAACGCTCGGACAGGTATAGCGATTTGCATTACGGCGCATATTTTAAGATGCTTCAAAATTTTTTTGCGTTAGTCATTTTTTTGTAGTGACGTCATCGACTTTTTTTTTAAATAGAAACGTGTATATTTGATTGTCGCATTGGATAGACATTGTTTTTCTCTTTTTAAGCTTCTAATAATTTTATACCCTTACATGAGAAAATTTTTGAGAAAATTACTAAAATAGTTTTACGTCTCAGTAGGCCGATCTGGAACAGCGGGTGCAGCTCCAACTCGAAGCAATTGTTTAATTGTTCAACAAGAGTTTATTTTTCGTCTTGGACACTGTCAAGCTGTAAACGGATATGAATTTGAACATCTACTATAACAATTTATTCATCATTTCTTTGTGTGTCATTTAAAGCTATCAACATTTTTTTCAATTTCTTGTTAATTTAATTTATTTAATTTATCTTTTTTTATAATCTTATGTACTTTTATACTCACATTTCTGTTCACTTTAAAGTAATAAGCTTAAATAAACAATTGCTATGAGTTGGAGCTGCACCCGCTGTTCCAGATCGGCCTACTGAGCCGTAAAACTATTTTAGCAATTATCTCAAAAATTTTCTTATGTAAGGGTATAAAAATATTAGAAGCTTAAAAAGAGAAAAACAATGTCTATCCAATACGATAATCAAATATACATGTTTCCATTTAAAAAAAAAGTCGATGACGTCACTATAAGAAAATGACTGACACAAAAATTTTTTGAAGCATCTTAAAATATGCGCCGTAATGTAAATCGCTATACCTGTCCGAGAGTTTTTCAGAAAAACCAATATTTCGAGAGATATTGAATTTGTGGGGGGGAGGGCTTTGTACTATCTTAGAGGGACACTAATCGACCCTGAGATGTACCTGAATTCGAAACACTGCTAGCAAACGTATTCCACAGCATCAATATTATTTTATTATGATTTCGTTTCCCTTCATTTTTGTAATTTAAAAATAAAAAAATAAAAGCTAGATTAATATTTATAGAATTTCTCTCACTTGAGGGACCGAGAAATTAAATATTTCCACAAAAGTATATATTTTGCCATGCGCAGCGAAGCATAATATTCAGTCAGCAGCCTGTTTAAAACCGAATGCATGGGGGATGATGCAGTTAAAGTTTAAAAAAAATGTTTACGTTTCCAAAATTATTTTATTTTACACATGAAAAGTTTAGTTGTAGGAAGATTGGTTTGAGTACCACACCGTTCTTCCATGTGCTTAAATTACTTACTTATTCTGATAAAATACAATTAAACAATGTTTGTTGCGGTCAGGCATAACTGGTTCCTTAAGCAATCTCTGCTATTAACATTGATTTGATTAAATAGCTACATTTCCATCATATATCCTTGCTGTTATAACTAATAAAACAAAAAGTAACAAAGTATATGAATAATTCAAGGTTGTAATTTTAAACCTGAAAATTATATCATATTTTATTAAAACTTTATGTTATTACAGTAATATTAATTAGTTTCCGGGTATTACGTTATTACTTTAAATTTAATCTCTTTTATTACATTCCACTTATGTTACTTTTTTAAATTTTAATATCAGGATTATTGTGAACTCGCTATTGTAATACAATATCCTTAAAAGGTTTCTTTTTATCTTTAAATACGGAAACTGCGGTAATTTTTTTCTTATTTAGCAGTCCAAAGCTTGTTGGGAAGGTATCGACTTTTGTCGAAAATTAGGCTTTTTTTGGGTTGGGTATTTTCAAGTTTCTACGGTATGTCGTCCTTGCAATATTGCCCTGGCACAAACCAATTCGGTAGTTTATCGCAAGCCAGATATGTTTTTACGTTTTTGCCACATTGGAGTTAGATTAGTATTATAGGTAATAAAAGAACATAATCAACAATGAATCTCGGCAGTTTTAAACCAAAATTTTACTTTATAAAAAATTTATATTGCTATACCGGGTTTTACCAAAGACTATCATCCTCTTTGGTTTTACATTACAGTGCTTTTGGACCAATCTATTTTACTAGTTTAAATAGTCATAAGCATTTTTTTATACGCCCTGTGCTTATATCTCCACTAAACTTTTGAAATATTAGGAGATGGATTATTTAGCCTGTGTTGCTTCTGCTGTGAACAAGTAGAAAATTATAGAATGTATTGTTTTCTATATTTTTCAAAACTGGTAATATTTTCTCTTCAGTTTAATGGCATCACTATAGTTGATCTCAATTTACATTCAATTTTTATTCCTGTCTTTGCATTCTTCTTCTACATTATTTAACATATATTAATCTTTTTTTTATCACCCATACCATCCCGTATTATAATACACTCTAGGGGCACTATTAAACCGTTCTCTCCTATAAATATTATATTAGTAACAATGTCCTCTTATAAGTTTTATTATAGTATTTCACTAATTTAATTGATATTTAAATCAGCAACGATCAATAATTATAGAAATTTGTTTTGGACATAATAGTCGTGTAATAATATACAGGGTGATTCCTAAGTACGTGTAGAAAATGAAGGGGGTGATTCCTGGGCGAAAATTAAGGCTACTTTTTCCTATAAACGTGTATCCTAATATGCTTCCCTGAAGAGTTACGCCTCTTCAAAAATGGAGTAAAACTTTGTTTTTAATTTTTATCTCAAATTTGGACAAAGATAGAAAAATAAAAATAAATGGACGTGTTCTACTAACAGGAAGGCCCGTTATGGATATTTTCTTTATTCACCTGTATTATTAGAAGGGGATGAAACTTAGAACCCCTGTTCATTTTTTTTATTAGAACTTTTTAATGCACCGGAATTTTTAATTTAAAAAATTGGCATGAGAAAGCCTTATTCATTTAGAAAATTATTTGTCTCTTTTATTTTTATCGTGAGACAAATAGTTTTCGAGTAAAAAATTAAAATCGATTGTAATGTGCGCCTCAGTTTCGTGAGAAGTTGTAGTAAATTTCTGAAAAAAAAAGTCTAGGTTGGCGGATTTCATTTTTGTGTTTGTTGTTTTTGATAATAACAATAATTGTTAGTAAGTTTGCATACAAAAAATGAAATCCGCCTACCTAGACTTTTTTTTTTCAGAAATTTACTACAACTTCTCACGAAACTGAGGAGCACATTACAATCGATTTTAATTTTTTACTCGAGAACTATTTGTCTCACGATAAAAATAAAAGAGACAAATAATTTTCTAAATGAATAAGGCTTTCTCATGCCAATTTTTTAAATTAAAAATTCCGGTGCATTAAAAAGTTCTAATAAAAAAATGAACAGGGGTTCTAAGTTTCATCCCCTTCTAATAATACAGGTGAATAAAGAAAATATCCATAACGGGCCTTCCTGTTAGTAGAACACGTCCATTTATTTTTATTTTTCTATCTTGTCCAAATTTGAGATAAAAATTAAAAACAAAATATTTACTCCATTTTTGAAGAGGCGTAACTAAACAAAGAAGCAAAGGCGAGCTGATAAAATTTTAATGCCACCACAGCAGGACTCAATATACAGGGTGGAGAATTGAATTACGCAACATGGGGAGATCAATGGTAAAATTTTAAAAGTGAAATATTATCATTCTTAATTATTTTGCAGAGAAAACATATTATAACTAATTGTCGCTTTGATGGGAAATTTAATCGTAATTGCATTAATATAGTACCAAACGCTTACTTTATGCGACTTACTATGATTTCATTGAATGGTAATCTAAAAGATACAAAATAGTATTATTTCAGCAGCAGGAAGCATGAACTAAGGGATCACTGAATGGCAATTGTCACAACTCAACTCCAAAACACGTAAAAGATTTTCATCCAAACAGCCTTTTCTATTTGCTCTTTTCTCACCCTTTGAAAAACTAAAAATTAATAATACATGCATTAGGTGCAGAATTTTGTTCTCTTCAAAAACCTACATGAACCTTTTTTCTAAAATAATTAGGGAAGATAATAGTAGAATATTGAAGTCCATAGGTTGCCTGATTCAATTCTACACCCTGTATACGGAATTTTCATTTCCCATGTGCTACCATGACAAGTCATGCTACAAAACTTTTCCGCGCCGTTCTCCATGACGACCAGTAAGGCAGTAAACAACAAATAATCATATACATACTAACTAACGTATACTGCGGATACACTGCTGGACCTTGTCGCCAACATTAAGGTACAGATATATATTTCCGCACCGTAGAGATTCTTATGCTGTTTACGCATCCAGTACGATCAAACGTCTTGAAACTCTTTCGTCTTGTTCGCTTTGTTGTGGTTTTGTTAAGAAAAACGTGTTTCGCACCTGCGCGTTTATCGCACACTACAGAAAGGTGTAGTCAAACCTCTCTCTCTGTTGGCGACACATTCTGCTTATTGAGAAGATAGGCTGTCCGCAGTATACGTTAGTTAGTATGTATATGCAAATAATTCGTGACCCGTCAAAATGGTGTGCGCCAAAACCTCCCCGACAACACAGCCTATAATACACAAAATAGTCCCCGATAAAATAGCCTGCGCCAAAAGAACCCCGTCAGAATAACGGAAAATCCCAATACCACCGCATAGTTGATTACCTTCGTGGAATGCAATGTACATATAATATCAATGTGTTTTAATAATAATATGGTATAACTGAAATTTATTTATATTTTTGTGTTTGTTTTCGCAATTCCGTCTATTATTTAAAATTTTGGCTTTTATTTTTTTTATTATTAAGTATAGGATCTTAATTTTTGGCGGGACTCTTCTGACGAGGGCTATTTTGTGTATGAGCTATTTTGACGGGGCGTTTTCGTTGTGGGCTATTTTGACGGGGCGCGCAGCGCTAGGGTTGTTATTAAGGGATAGCGAGGTATTTGTTGACAATCGCAGGAACCATGTTTGAATGAATTAAAATTTAATTTAAAATTAAAATAAACAAAGTTAGATCAGGTATTTTTTATTAATAATTGTTGCGGTACCGAATCAACAACACGGGAAATTTTCACTTAGTTGTCCTTCTTTCGCGAAAACACCCCATCGTCAGGGACAACTAATGAAAGACAACAAATTTTCTAAACTGACAGGTGAGAGCGATTGTCTTTTACAATAACAAGTTTCCAAACAAAATTTTCTATTTATGAATCCCCTTCTTTCTAAATCGGACTTTATTAATAATAAACTCTTCTCTAGAAAGTGTTTTAAAATGCATATATAATTGAAATAATGCAATTGGAAATGGCATTCACTTTTAAATTAATTGAAACTGATTCAATCCTCGTGCATGTAAATCAATGAAAAATTGATTTTTCACTTTTTCTAAAATAAGTAGTAATATTGTGAGAAAGTCCCTATCTATCATGAATAACTCAAAGAAGGACAATACACTTCCTTCTAAATGCAACGGGTCTTCGCAGTTTTCATCCATGTAGGGGGACCGGAAGCAATTTTTTTAAACAGTAGTAGTCACCGTACAAATCCGTGAAGCGAGGTACGACAAAGAATCCTTTGGTAGACAATGATACTTCCTGTCTTGTAGGTAATCGCTTTGCCACATGAATTTAAAATACTCCTTTCAATTAAATTGACGCCATGATACAATAAGCGATAAATGCAATATACAGTTTAACTAGAACTGTACTTATTCTACTTTGGCCTCTTTCTATATGCATGCAACGGTACAGGGGTCATGGCGGTATTACCTAGAACGAGGAATTCGCACAAGTTTATAATGTAGGTAGTTTAATCACTTTTATTTTGACCAACTAGTTCGTTTAACTGAAATGTACTAGTTTAATGTATGTAACCAGTGAAAAATTGTCAATTACTCTTTCAGTGCATGAAGCAAGAGCAATTCCGTGTTGAATCTACCGTTGTGCGTTCTTTAATTAACAACATGACTTCTCACTTAAGTAACAATAAGTAACTAGTGTATTAATTGAATTTTTGTACACAATACAAGTAGATCATTACGATGAGAAAGCAAATGGATCAATTTAGTAAATTACTGTAACGTAAACCAGTCTAAGAGACAGTAGACGTAATTATACATTTTTTAGTTTTATCACAGCCAAGTTCAACCCTTAAAGCAGATAACTCAAGGATAGCGATAAAAGTAATAATTATAGTAATTTACCTCACATCCCTACCTAAAGTTGTCATTTACAACTTAACTGCCAGGTAATCTGGTGAAATGTCATCAGCCTGTTGGTACATTCATTTATAACTTAATGTTACATGTTATAAAACTCCACGCATTAGAAAAATTGAAATTGGGAAGGTTACATTGCAGTGATATCCCATAAAAATTTTAAATTTAGTGACCTAAATATTTGGTACTTTTACTTATGGCACGCCTTATAGACAACTGGTTAATTTTGACATTTGACAGGTGCCATTTATCTTGACTATAACATTATTACAACCTGCTTTATCAAATATTTAAATCGAATTCTAATAAATTAATGTTTTCTCGCTCGCATTAAATTTTCTTTTTGATATTTATCATAGAATAATATAAAAAAAAGATTAATAGACCATGTGCTTACTTGCAAACTCGAACATAGAAATGTAATTTTGTATTGAATGTCCCTGTTCGCCAATTTATCTTACAGGTATGGTAGGACACCAAATAACCAAAGCAAGTGAGATCGCCCCGGGCCATTGACAAAGATTTTACTACCTGTTAAACGGGTGGTAATCTGCTTAAGCTGCAAATGCTCACTAAAGCAAGGAGGACGTATTCAGTAATATTTTAAGTAAGGATAGTACCAGTATGGAATTTCCTTTACTGTAAAAGTTCGACCCTGGAATTAGAATCTTTATGTTAGCTTACAGGTAGAGAACCAACCAATCTTAGTATCACTGCGCCTACGGCGGTCTCACTATCTTTGGTGTCCTACTATAATACTATCCAGGTTAAGATGGTGTAATTTCTATTCGAAAATACTCATTTAAAAAATTGGAATTTTTAAATATGACTTGCCATGATTTTTAAATTCTACAGCATTAGTCAGAAATTTTTATAATTAGTTGACTAAAACCTACTAAAACCATTTGAACTGTTAATTAGTACTTTAATATTTATAATGCCATACAAAAATAAACGCAAACCACCTGTAAATCGTATGCACAACGTTAATTGCAGCTGTATTCCGCTTTGCGAATGGACACCCGGTATACCTACTTACAACGGTATCTTATCCTACCTGTCCGGGTATTATAAATCTGTACAAGCAGGCAAGGTCTTTGATGAATTTTAAATAAGTTTCTGATTAGTCTGACATAACTGTTTCACGCATCATGATCTTATAATTAATGCAAATTATTCCTTATAAAATATTGGAAATGCATATTTCCGCTTAACTATTTCCGCAAATATATCCATTCTACTCAGCCATGTTTTATGGAGTTTACACAAGTACACACTTCATAAACTGATATGTTGCTCATATTTTGTTCTGTAGAATCAATATTATAGGCGTCAATTTTTATTAATCAACCAAACCGAATATCTAGTGAAAAACATAATAGATTTTCCTTAAAGTAACTGTACAACACATTGTTTTATCTATAAGAAAGTTTGGAAATTGTTTTTACCTATCGGAAAGCTAATTACTAATTTGAGAAAATCGTAAAATGGGTTGGTAGTTACTAGTTAAAAGCATTCGTTAACGCGTACTGCAGTATATAACAGTATAACGACATAGAAAGAACCTAAATTAAATATACCTACACTATACATCGCTTTCATTATTTCTATGAAAAGTTTCGTTTGTTAATATTTATGATGTGCATGCATGGAATAATAAATTTAATTTTCTTAAGATGTTATAGCACGGTAGTTATTTCGCACTTGCTAGAAAATATATTATACGGTATTATTGTGAAGAGAAAGGCATAAAGAAATAAAACTTTAATGTTAGACTTCACTTATTTACATTGCTGAAATATTAATATTATTTTGTTATGATTCTCAATTACCTTCTAAATTCGGTTATAACCGGCCTGAACTTTCCCACATAAGATTATTACATATATAATTACAAATTTCTCTTAGGAAATCTTACTGTAATCTTTATTCTGCATGATAATATATATTTAATACTGTTTATGTCAAAATAAACAAAGACTGGTACTTCTTTGGAAAAGTGTAGTTATGCTAGTTTAGTTCTAAACAAACAGGCATTCTGTTGTAAATTTACTTTTTCAAATTTTATTTTATTACAATTACTATAATATTTTACTTCACTTTCTATTGATATAGATATATTTTGTAATGTTATTAATGTGGCGTAAAATTGCTTAATTTTAAGTACCTAAATGATCATTAAACTCGAAATTCTGTTTTTATTTTGAAGGTTGTATATAGCAAACGAAACTTTGATATTTCTCTTCCTCTCAATAAATTATTGGTCCTCCCTCGTTTCTTATAATGATCGGTATAACGATTAGAAAACTAAGTAATCGAGATACAACTAAAATATGTAGGTTTATATTGTTTTAACAGAATGACATCAATAAAGTAATTAAAAATACGATAAGAAAAAGCATAAATATTTTACAGTTCTTGAAATTTAACGCTCCAAGTGTGATGATTTTAGCAACAATTTTTTAATAGTTTAAAAAAAATCTTTATTATATATTTTATAAAGGGTCACAGTTTTCCGTATAAAATGTTCAATTTTTTACATCGTTTCTTCTGTTAGTATCTTCCAGCAACAACCCATTTAATAACAGCACTAGAAGTATATGATTATAATCAACATACGAATATGAAACGCGTTTAAAATGGTGTGCTGACAAAAATGTTGTAGAAATCAGTAAAAATGCGATGCTGGCGTACTGTACTTTCTTGCAAAATCAAATGTTTTATCATATTATACATTATACATACAATACAACAAGACCTTGGATTGTTATCGGAAAATTTCAGTAGTAGTTCCCGAAACATTGTTGCTAGGTAAAGCACGAGAGTACAATACATTTAAGAAAAGAAGAAAACACGAGTGTGTCAACACGAGTGTTGTTGTATTCGGATGACAATTTAATGAAATAAGAATTTTTAAAATATTTTGTTGACATATAAATAATAAATATTAAATAAAATATCGATTTCAACGGGAAATAACAAGATTTATTCGCTTTATACGTATTGCGGCATCACTGTGCCATTGTCAAAAGCAATATAAGATATTATAACAAATGCAAAATATAGTAACTCCTTGATTCTATTATTTTAACACTGCGTGAAGCAGCTGGCTCCAGTCAACCCGTCGGAGGTCAGTCGCGTATCAGTGTTTTAAAAAGATATTTATTCCAAAATCTTCAGTAAAGGAGAATCTAAGAGATCAATTTGCTCATTCATTAAAGGTATGTTGACGTTTGTTTGACGTTTATCTGACATAAATATTGTCGCTGGAAGACGCTACTGCTTTTCAGTTGTCATAAAAATATTGACAGTAATATAGCCTTCTGATTGGTTCAATTTTTAAAAAAGGAAGCTTCTGATTGGGTGACGAAATATGAATTGAATTGTCATCGGTAACTATAGCAATGTCGTGTTCTGTAGTCAGTAAAACACAGAACTATTTATTTTGTTTTTAGTTTAATTCAGTTTGGGTTAAAATCTTTATTACTACAACTACAACTGAGGAAGCCACAAATACAATCATCATTCCAATTAAATATATTGTGTTAGTGTAGTTCGAGGACGTTACTACATACTTACATAACATAAAATACTTAATTATTTTAACTAGTATATACCTACATTATACGAAAAAAATTTAAATGACGTATTTCTAATTTTAACTTTATTACGAAATATATTTTTATTTTTAGATACAAATTGCTTGATTTGAAATTGAAAACTTTTATTTTTCTTGTAAAATAATGTACTATAATGACTATAATAACTATAGAAAGATTTTTGTACTCTGTCTGCAATTCCAGACGTAATCAATTGTCACAGTTAATAGTACGTTGTATTGTAGCCTACGTAGGAGGTAGTAAATGTTGCAAGACAAGGCTGTTGTCGTAGGAGTTACAAAAGAGTAAACTAAACTCCAAAGTTGTTGAACTTTAAAACCACTTACATCGTTGACTGCAGGTTTCAGGAACATCCCTGAAACTCAGCAAATTGAACACTAAAATGAAAATTTGGATCTCGGTATGATTCCTATTAGTATAGATACATAAAATTCCAACACAAAATATTTGAGTGGGCAAAGCTTTATACCAACTAGGTACATAATATAAAATGTTCCGTATATTAAGGTGTGGGTTATACAATCAAAAGAGTTATTTTTGTTTTGATTCAAATGAAGCAATTAAAAGAGTCGCCGTGGTCTTGTATTAGATGAGAATCCGCATGGGGATTGGAGGGCACAGACTGAATCCCTTATTGTATCCAAGACTTTTTCAAAATTTTGGAACAACACGGATCAACTCCTTAGTGTAGTTGAGGAAGATTTCAAGGGTAGGGCACGTTAGACCCATAACGTGTCACCCGCGGCTGTTCCACGCTAGGGAGGGAGTTTCGAATAATATCGAATAATATAATATTAAAGATTCTATTAAAAAATTTGTTTAATAAGAATTTTATACAGTTACATAATTGTTTACAAATTTCAAAAACAAAAGCATGTTAGACGATTACATAATGGAATCGATTATGAAGATGACCTATTCACCACTACTCGAGCATATAAGCAGTTTTGTTACATGTATTGTAAGGATTCTATCCATCGTTACACAATATTTTGTATTCCTTAGCTCAATGGCCGCTTCTGTCCCCAGCTATCACTTAAATTAGGACAAATCAAATACACAGGTGGAGGCTGCCATTTGAACCCCGGACTTCTTGATTACTAACTTAATTTCTTATGTGAACCTTAGGCGTTATTAAAACATGCATTGATTTTGAGATAAATTATGAAATATATAATGGAATTAATAGGTAGTCAGACTAACGACGAGAAGTAGCACCAGTGTAGCACCATGAAAAATTAGAACTACACATTTGCATTTGTTGTTTACTTTATGTTTTAGACTTTTTAATTTACATCTTAATATGTTTCTTAAATTTCACATACCTACGTAATTGTAGAGAATGCAGTTTGAGAACCGTGTCATAATCTAGTATTTAAATTTCGCGACTTTTTTTGAAATTTATAAAACGATGGGTTACTCAGATAAGAATTTTCTAAACATATTTAAACAATAATTTACATAAAAGTAACAAAATAATTTGTTTAAGTAATTTTAATATTAAATAAGAACCCCTGATGTAGCACACTCCGCGTGCTTTGGTTTATAAAGAATGTTCTTTGTTTATAAAAAAATCTTAATGTTCATCTTGTGCTTTGTTCTTACCTCATCGTTTATTATAAATACCTTCCCCAAACTTTTCTCAGTATAAAATTATTGCTGCATGGATTGCTTACGGCTTACCTTGAAACTAAAAATCATTAAAAGTTTTATAAAGTGATAAGCCATTCGCAGTGACAGGTGTTTACTTAACAGTACTTTAGTAATAGCAACAAATATTTGGTGAAACTGTAATTGACGTAAGCATGATTGGTTTGCATTTAACATTAAGTTACAAGACACCTCTTAAGAAATTCTTGTAACTTAACTTTTAAAACCACACCACACCGTGAACACCATGAGCTTGACTCACACTTCTGGTATGAGCGTCCAGCAAAGGCAAACCTGTGGTAGCGAATGTCAGTGGGTCACATGATTGAATACTTCTTTACCCGGATCTTGCTTGATCTCGTCTCTTGCTTTCTGATTGATTTGGAACAGTTATCTTTTATACTTTGACAGGAAGTACGTTTATAAATATATCTGAAATTAAATCAGATCAATATCTTTTGGAAATTCTTTCTGACGCATGTGAATATCTGAATAATGAAATTACTGGAAAAAAAGATTGATTCAGTTAAGTAGACAACTGAAAGGTATCTGAAAATGAAAATATATCGGTCAAATACTTTTCTTTTATTTTTAATAATTATTATCCAACCACCGACTATTCATTTAAAATACTTATCTAACTAACCAATGTATGTGTATGTAATATTTCTTAAGGCAAATAGAAGTCAACAATTTATAATTACAGCATTTTTAACGTGTTCTGGTACTAATTACGTTTAGAAATAATCGAACTGAGTGTTTAATTTTGAAAGTTCATTATATAAACATTAAAGTTTTCTAAATTTCCAATCGTTCAATCACTTCATTTACAGCCAAGTTAGTACCTATATCTAAAAATGTGCGGGTGCTCTGAATTAACGAAAAAGTTTTGAATTTTATATGTGGGTTCCTATTAAAAGCTTATAACTTCTGGTACGCGTTAATATAATTTATTATTGTTAGGCCCGGTTTATTCACCTACCAGTAAAGTCCCCAGTAACTACTTGGCAATTAACTCTATAGGTTACCCGGGTAACAGGACTAATATAGTCCTGTTACCCGGGTAACCTATAAAGTTAATTGTCAAGTAGCTACTCGGGACTTTACTGGTAAGTGAATAAACCGGGCCTTAGTGTAACTTATTTACTTGTTTTACATGAGGAGTAACAAACAACTCGACATGACTGTACTGCTGTGTACATACGCTCTACATTAGTTACTGTCTTGAAAATATGTAACGAACGACATAATATAATACAAAGAATTGATATTCCAATTTAATTCATAATTCGTAAATATTGTAGCTTGTTAGATCTAGATGGATTCTTAAATGTAATTTCATTAAACTTGAAATAAAGCACTCTGCTTATTGTGATTGACCTCGTATGCATGCAGCATGCAGAACGGAAGCAGCCGATGTGGAACTTGTATAACTGACCACTTTTAAAAGAAAGAATTCAAGTAATTCTGCATTCAGTCTTTCTCAAAACACAATAGAGTAAATTTAGGGCATTGGAAAATTGTTAATTTATGCTTTTATTATCACTTTTTAAAAGTCATATTAGTATATGAGCAAATATGCAATTAACATAAATACATGCTCAAAGATGCCGAAATATGCAATATATGCAAAATTAAATTGGTGTCATTTAATTGCATTTCATCAGATACGGATACATACGAAGGCATATCAATATTTTAGAACATGCATTTGCATAAAATCCGTGCTTTACTGATCAACATAACTATAAAACCGTATAAGTATCTGGAACTTTGTCCATATACCTACTACCTACTCCCGAAAAATTTTCAACCATGATGTTAATAAATTATTTTTCACTTTCGTAAGTCAATATATACCAATAAATGTTGAATTTAGATTAATTTAGATATAAGAAAAGTAAATCATCGACTGAATAAAAAATAGACAGCACTGCTCTCTTGCATGTTACAGGTTTTCACAGACACCCCAAAAGAAAAGGTATAACGAATATTAATTTTACATAAACTCACCAAACTATACATTTTTTATGGGACCTATCTTAAAGGCAGTTAAATATAATATTTATTTGTAACAAATAATAGTTAGTAATATTCACAAGACCTAGTCCAATATTGGTCCTCGATACTATATAGTATTTCTACTTCTCCTTTGATTATTTTAATTTTGGGGCCAATCTAAATGATTAGGATATTTATTCTTGTAATTGCTACCCTAAATAATTGATCCCTCTCTTTTTATAATTCTTAGCTAAGAGTAGCATGTACAGAATTCATATCCTTAAATTAAGCTGGGAAGTTTTTAATAAGTTATTTCATTTCATATTTGTAGAAATAATGTTGAAACAAGATTGCAAAGGATTTTGTACAAAATTTTACCGTTCACTTCTTCACTGTCGTGTGAAAATTCTCATTTAATTTGTGCCTGCATGATTAAGAAACCTAGGGGGTTGCCTTACACTATACTAATTAATAATTTCAATCCTATAATTTAAAGATCTATTTTTATGACTCGACTTCCATTTCCCATCTTCAACAATTTATATTTCATTTTTGTATTGAGATTCGTTATTCGCAGGGAATCGGAATGGTTGCGATCCTTGAGATAATCTATATGTAACAAGTTTTACAATAATTATGATTTATGAAAATCTACTCATTTTACTTTGCGGTTTGTAAATCTAATTTCAACAAGAGTCATCAAGAGTCAATTCAACAAAATTATAAAACGATTCGTTTACCTAAACAGAAATTCCAAAAAGAACCTAACAAGCAACGATTTATTAAGGGCAATCAAAAGTTTGCATGATTAATTACTGTTTGTTTAATTTAGACACAATTGTCGTTATATAAGTTTTCTATTTACACATATGTGCAAGTGGGCAGATCAAAATCAGCATAAGCTTATGTAAGCATATGTACGTAGCCACACATCTTGAGAAATAACCAGGAACAATGAATCATTATTCTTAAGCACAACGTGAGAACAGACGACTGTATATTAGAAGTGGCCCAATTGTTAGTGTAAAACTGTTTTCACTAGAGATTACCACGGAAGCGGATTAACAGAAAAAGTTAAACTGTGTAAATTAAAATGTTAATTTAGGAAGACTGTGTTTATTGCGATTTTATGTGACTTTCTCTTGTTTTTGTATAATTATATAGAGTAATACTGTAAATAACTAAAGCATAAAATAGCCTTAAACATGATTTACATTTAGACCACGAGGGTCACTTAACTTTATGGAATTCCGGAAGGAAATATTCACACATTTACCAATTTACATTACATTAATATTTACATAACAAGTAGTTTATTAATGTGTTGCTATTTACACTAAACTACTCATAAGAGACCACCGTTGAGTGATCGTCTCCGCTCGTGTCATCTACTAAGCCAGGAAATTTGCTTGTTAACCCCAAGAACTAATTGTAAATAGGTATAACAGTAAATAAATAAATTTCAAAAAGAGAAACAAAAGTCAATGCAGGAACGCCATAGTGAAGGCAACGTCGATCGTACCAAAAATTGTGTCTGGTTTCAAAACCGACCCCACAAAAACGGTGGTACGTTGGTCTACAACCTACTTGGAATGCATAACAATATTAAAATCGATATTTTATTTAATATTTGTTATTTCTATAATTATGAATTTTAACAGAGTAACGCTTGGAAACGTAAATAAATAACGATAGTAATTTATTTTTCTGTAGTGGCTACTTTTCCTGTAATAATCCTCCAAAGTTCAAACACAAGAATTAACAACTACAAAATATTTTTTATTAGTAAAAACAATTTTATAAAATGCAATGGAATTGGTACGCTCATAGTAAAAGTATATATTATATGTGTATTAAAGTACCTATTTTTATTGTTATAATAATCTATTAAAGAGAATCCGTTACAACAAATACATTATAACACCGTGAGATTAAATATAAATTAGAACACGATAATTTTTACAATATAGAAAGTGTTGCGGTGCCGAATATTGCATCACAGAATTGGTTTGAGAAAATGTAATGAATGTTTTGTAATAATTTTACTCTGTATTTTCCCATAATTCATTAATGGGTAGTAGCATGTGAATATAATACGCAAAACAATAATTTTTCTACCTTTGGTACACGTGAATTACGCAAATTATTGCTATAAAACGGTGCAGTCAGAAACATTTATATAAAAATTAAATCTGCTATAGTTTCGTAATTGCTATTCCTGGGTGTGTAGGCACATGGAAATACACGTGGAATTTGTTTGCCAATATATATTATAATTCTACACGTGGGCAAGATTAAAAAATAAGATTGCATCCTAAAAAAACACTTGATTACTATTTATTTTATTTCACTTTTTAGCATAGTCGTACATCATGACTTCATGCTTCTGTGTGAAGTGGAGAAGGTTTTTTTAAATCAAAAATTGTAATACCTACCTGCTTAATAACGATTGCTTGCATACTAATATTATTATTGTAATTTCGTGTTTATTTACATTAAATTTGTAATTTTATTTACAGGGGATGTTGATACGGCTGCAGGCGACCCTTGCGGTCGCCATTTTGGGCTTCTTTAGGATATCCTCTTCCCAGGTAAGATAGTTCCACGAACTTTTTAAAATAATTCTACTTTGTGTTTTTACTACAACATGCAACATGGTTAATCCAAATTCAATTCAATTCAAATACTGATATACAGAATGATCAACAAACTTTCGATCAAGCTTGGCCATGGAATATATATTGTAGACTATCTTTACTTACGCCATACGATTGATTTATTATTGCTTATATTTATTCTTGACAACTTTCAAAGTCGGGTATACTCGAAACAAGTAACCACACGTTAATTATATTTCATAGCCAACCCTTATCTAAATTTCTGTTGATCATATTGTACTTACTATACAAATGTAATCATGTTTAAAAAAATAAAATGTAAACGGAGGTTGTGGTGAAAGTATCGTAGGGTTTTCCTTTAGTTTGATCTCCATCATTTTTAAAAGTGGTGATAAGGGGAGTAATACAAGTTTTTAGAATAATACATTACTTTTTTCACATCCAACCTTTAATAATAAATTTCATAAAACACGATCAGTAGTTTTGGAGTTAATAAACTAAAAATACAAGACAAAATAGATTTCGTATTTATTTAATTAAGAATTAACATTGATATAAAAAAAATCTTATTATTACGATAATTGAGATTAATTTCGAATGAAATGCAATTAAGGTGCTAGTTAGAGCAAATAAACCATACCATGCAGTGCATTAACAGCTGCGTGGTTTACGGTAATGAACTTTGAGCAAATGCTAGATGTGGCCCGCTTTACACTTTTATAATTAAATAAAGTTGAACATCATAAACAATAAGTATTTCTCGTGCGACAGTAAATCCAATCCATAATACAAAGTATTAATGTTATACATAACAAATAATATTAAAGCAAGATAAAATAGAATATAATACTGAATAAGTACCAACAAGCGCGAATCTACGGGGGAGAGGAATAGGGGTATATACCCCCCTTTCCCGAAGCCAGAACACATACATGCATAAACAAATTTAAAATTAAAGGTTATGTATTGTTCTCCGTACCTCCCGGATCATTTTTAACCCCCTCCCCATCGAATTTCTCTAGATCCGCCCTTGAATAGGTACAACAATTACATGGATAATTTAAAAAAGTAAATATATTCGTGCTATTCGTATTGTTTAGTCTATAATTTTTCACGTTTATTTTAACCCAAACCAAAGGTTCAAATTTAGGAACAGGCAATTTCAATTAGAAATATGTTTTTAATTATAAAAAATCTACCTATATATTTTTTATTTTAAGTTATATAAAGCTTCATTATTTCCTTTTAAGGCCATTCTCTATACAAAATAAAAGAAAAATTAAAACTTTTATAGGAAATATTCGCATACATGTTGAGCAAGTTATTCAAGGTTATATACCGTTTAGAATAATTTATCAATAAATAGATATATTTATATGATCAATTATAATACTACTATTAATAGAACGAAATACAGCCACGTGTCAACATTTGTTAAAATAGTATATTACGATACACGGTTGGTAAGTGCATTATAACAGATCAAGAAAAAGTTGGAAAATGAAGACCCAAAGGGGTTTTTACCGCACATTTTTCGCACGGCCGAATTTAGAGAATAATATATAAACTTGTATTGTTTTACTTACCACACGAGTTAAGTTAAAGTTATAACAGCGTCAATATGTTTGATTGTCATGGAAACCAGTCAGAAATTTGCTATAAGAACATGGATACGTTTAGTTTCCAAGACAACCAGTCTGAGATTTTAAATTCAACTTACAGGATGTATCAACACAGTTGTTAAATGCACGAAACAATAAGGCCGTGCGAAAAAGTATAGGTATTAATAGGTAATATTCTCTTTCCAATAATATAATTTAATAATCATTCAAACAAAACATTTCATAAAAGTCTACTTACAGCGTGAAACGCTCTCGACTGGCTGACTTAATCATGTGTCATGAAATGGTCAATATTTTTAGACTTCATGAAAAACCGAATGATAATGAAATCACTATAATTTACACGACATGGCTCTTTGTTGTTAATCGAACAGTGGCAGTCCAACAACATAGCTTCAATTTTGAAATACCAAGTGCAGTTAAATATGTCCATAGAAATGGGGTTAGTTCGTTTTTGTAGCTTTTGTGTACCAATATTAATGCAAATTGCAACCGTGTTTTTGATTACGAGATTGATGCAAAGGTACCGTATACATAGCGGTTGATCCTTTTATGAACTTTCAAAATGGGGCTATATTGTTGTTGCGCTCCTAGAGTCCTAGAATTGATATTGAATAGCTACCGCTATTCAATATCAATTCTCTAAATTAAACCAGCTGTATCTTGAGTTGTTTTACATGAATATTATCCAAAAGCAGTGAAACATTATTTCTTTACACCTTCGTCACAGCTTCATGATTTATCTAGAGTTCTTATGCTTTGGGAAATGGCTTAAATCTGTTGTAATAATACTGTAACTTGGCTGTGTTCAAAAATCGAGATTCTCATTATTGACAAGCAATTGTTTACTGCGGAAATTGAAAAACACAAACTAATGCCCTTGGTTGAAGGAGTATGTTTGGTTATTCTTTCGGTAAATAAACATTGTTATTTAGCTGTTTCCTATTTATTTCGAGGAAATTTTATACTGTTTTCAAATGTAGGATTCGCTCTCCCAGTCCGAATTTCTTCATATAAATAAAGAAAAAGTGGAGGTGCGCACCTCCCCTGGAATTTCCCATACTAAAAATAAACATTTCGTTTTTGGTATTCAACAGTATAGTTCTCGACTTCCAGGCAGTCTCTGGAAACCACTTGAATGCGTAGCGCGACAAAGGAGACTATACGGGTTCGATACGTACAGAAGAGAGACGCGCATCCGTAGTAATCTAAATCTTCAAAATTTATAAAACGCAAGTGAACTTCGCGTGAACTTCATCAACCGTACATTTTAGCTATATGAATACCTTACACTATATGATATACAATTAAATTTTGCATTCAATTATATAATAATATACAGGGTGTTTCATTTAAAATAACAAAGTTGCTTATTGTACTGTGGAAAGCAAACGCCCTGTATACGTAATATAAATTTAGGAGCATGCAAATCTATATACTTTTACAACTTTTATATTTAAACTTTTTTCACATTTTGACTAATAAAGCTATAGGAGCATCAATTTCTGATTTTCAAAGCCTCGTAGAGGACGCCACATACAAAATGTAGGTATCTAATACCAAGCTGCATAAGTGTAGAAAATTTAAACAAAGTCGTGTGGCCAGTTTTTTTGTAATAATTTTTCAAAAATTCAAAATATTTGGAAGAGCGCCGCCGTTGCGACCGTTTTTGGATGTATCAAATTAATTTTTCTTCATGGTATAGGTAGTACCGCCAAAGGACTTTCAAACAAGTTGTTGCCGAACCTGATCAGATAACTGGGTTTTGAGTTGTGGGACGTTAAAGAAATAGTTATTTGTATCACAAGGCCAGAAACAGCACATTTGCGAGTGCGAGTAAGGTTGCAGGGCGAGGCGGAACGCCGAGTCCTGCAAGTAGGAGCACTCGCAAAACTGTTTCTGGACGTGTAATACACAAGATTTTTTGTGCCGATGTTTGTTTAAATAAATTAAATTTACATTTAAAATTTAGTATTAGGAATTTTTTTTATGATTTTAAAATCAAGATTCCTTGTATTCATTAAACTTAATTCATTTATTTTCTTAAAATTTCCATTGACGTTTATTTCTAAATTTTATTATCTTTGATTTAATAATGGATACACCGGCGCATATTAAAGATTATATTCAAATCACCACAGTGGCTCTAATAGGTAATCATATTTTTGTAAAATTTTGCTAATTTATTTGTTTGATCGCCTCCGACCGCGATGCATAAATTTGACTTTGACAGATTGAGCCGATGCAGCCAACTAATAACTTAAAATAATTACTTTTGCCGGCCTAGGTCGGCAAAAGCTCTGTTTCTGGCGGATTTCGCGATGCAGAAACTCAGTGATGCCGACCGGAGGCACAAAAAATTCATAGCGGCTGCCATTTTGAAGTTAGAGAGTCCGGTAAAAAACGGTTTCCCTTGAATTATGGCCTTCTTTCATATCCGCTACTCAGATTTTCAAAATGCTGCTTCTGAAAAAAATGCTATCAAAATAACATGTCTAACCTCCGCTTCTGGTTTCAGATTTTTTTTTGAAAAGCTTATTTTGTCGAAGAAGTTTCGATATACCCCTTCATTTCAAATTTAATCAAAAACGGTTCACTAGTTTTTGCGTTAAAGGCGTTACATACACCCACAGACAAACATTTTTTCTAAACCTCTTTTTTGGATTCTTGGAGGTCCAAAACACGTATTTCCACGAAAATATCAATTTCAAAAATTTTCATGATATCAATACTTCCCATATACCCGTGGTGGTATGGAAGAGTAAAAATGAGGACTACCGACAGCCCTTTGAAACTACCGATACTTTTTGTATGAATTTTTTATGGATTAATAAATGTTTCACGGTCTCCAACAATATCACTAAACTGACGAGGGGTTGAAGGGTGAGGTCCCTAGTTCGAGAACCATTGGTTTCAAATTCTTTGTCATTTCATATACTTAGAGAATGGGTTAAATTGTTAACTACCTAAATGGGAATTCTTTAACATTCTTCACAAATTTTGATGGTAAAGAATTTCTTGTAAATACGTGCCGTAAAATAATCTTATGTGGGGTAGGCTGTGATCATATTATAAAGTTGCCAACATGCAACCAATAGTATATAGTTGTACTAGTCATCTATCATTAATATTAATGGTCTAACAACAAGTTTTGGCAGTTGTTATTCTTTAACTTATTAAAGCTTGTATTGTCAATTTAGAATCAGTCACAGTCAACCCCAAATGAGTTTTTTCATGTAGTATATATAATTAACGTAATACAGTGCTGGTACTATTTGGCGTTTTTTCTTATATTATGGCGCCTGGAACAGCCACTTAATCGGTCGGCGTCTCTGTTCTTATAAGGAGCAGGAAAATATTAGGAACTTTGACAATAAATAAACTTTGAACTACTTTAAAAGTAAGAAATTACACTTACAATAAAAGCTGCTCAATTAAAAATATTATATATTATATTTTAATTTTAGTATCATTTGTAAAGGAATTTCAAGCAGCATTTTCCTGATATGACTCTATGCTAGTGATCTCATACCTTACATTTAATGATATCATTCGAATCTCCTTCGAATTTTAATAAAGACATTTACACACTAGCAATTTGACTCGATGTTTGTTTTAAAATATTCGTGCATCGTACTACGAATATTTAATATCTGTACACCTCATATAATTTCTTAATCCTAATGAGTTGTCAACTACTTGCATTGAAGTTTTCCTCTTCTGTATAATGCGGCTTTTTTACATTTGTGGACGCTTTTCGCAACCCAATCATCATTTAAATTTCTACTCGAAATGGCCACTTCACAACAAATGCCCGCGCTTGAGTTGATTGCCCACTTTTTTCTCCATTCTGCTTACTTTCTTGAACAACGTTTCATCTCCCGTTCTTTTCATGTTCTACTACTATAATAGTAACCTTTTCGCTTCTGTATCTTGTCTTCTTGTCTTCCTATTCCCTCTTTATTTATCGTCTCCAATCTAATTAATTCACAACTTCACTAGTGCCGAATTTATATTACCCTGACTTTTTCTTTTTGTCGCTCATGATTATCCTATATGTAGTTGTTCATATTTCCTCTCTTTTATTTCCATTTCATTTTATTCTCTCGTGAAACCATTGCCCCTTATTTTCAGTGTACCACAATTTTTAATTTAAATTGTGGAACGTACATATAATGTATAGAGATCTTAATTTACTTTAATTGCCTTGGAATTAACTGTTACTGGATTATAATTTATAACCCTTTGTAGAGGACATAATCTGAAGGTATTTTAAACTAGAAGTTTTTAGCTGTTAGCTATAGAGCTAGGACGTATGTAAAACATTTTTTTTGTTAAAGAAGTTCGTGTGTGGTGTAGCTTATATATCATTGCTGACCACTTTCCTTTATGACAAATTATGATAAAAACTATTAAGGATATAGTATAGATGATGTATACAGGGTGTCAGGAAAGGTGCAGGCACCATTGATTGTACTTACTTATGCCATTTAGAACCAATTCTTGAAAATTGGAAAAACGTTTAAAAAATATTTTTGGTACATTCTTCAAAACATGGAGGTCCGAATTTTACACTTTTTAGTAATATTATAAAAAAATTACAGTTCGGTTAAGTTTTACAGTACTATAGTGTATTTGTAGGTTTAAATCTTCGAATGAATTCTTCGGCAAATTCAATTTTGAATTCAGTTGTACTTTTAGTTAGTTGCCTGCCCAGTGTAGCAAATGGCAAGGAAGTTGTTTGCCCCGAACTGGTTACTAATTTGCATATATCGTCACGAATCGAAGACCTTTTCGTTGCTTAGGAAATAATTAATGCAACGTGCCAACCAGGTGACACCATTGAATTACCACAAAAAATTTCAAGGACATGTAGCGATTATTTAAAAAAATTTGGAGAATCTTTCTTATGGGAAGCGAATATCTCTTTGAATAATGATACTTTAAATGTCATACATTTGTGTACTATAACGGCTATGTGTAACTTTTGACGAAATATTTTTAAAGTAGGCCAGATTACATCTTAAACAGGCTAAATTACAGCTTAAGAACATGAATGTGTCAGAAATTTGTATACCTTTCATTTGTAACCTACAAAGTGGTGCCCGGCAAATATAAACCTTTAATCACAAACGAAATATTTTCTTCGAGGAACACATAACAGAAATTTCACTACAAGACAAACAGATTGTTTACTCTTCAAGATAATTATAGAGCTTTTGTAGTCAATGATTATTTACAAACAATTTTTAAGGGTGTGGGAGTCACCGGTCACGCAAAATAATTTGTATTTAAAATATTTAAATAAAAATAAGTGGGTTCATCCCTGATTGTGCCGTTATTTCATTCTTTTTTTAGAATCCATTTGAACACATACAAACTTCAGTGTAATGGTCTAACATAATCAAATTCTTCATTTTTTCCGTTATTATGTTTTGTTTTTAGTCTGGTTAACTATTTTTGAAAATTCAAATCGTTATATATTCCTCATATCTCTCCTTCTATACTCTTTAAAACTTTGTCACTACCAGCGCGAGCGGCTAGGTATCTTCAACTAGGACTTATTTTACAAAATTTTTATTGAACAAATATTAACAATGATATCGATTTCAAATGTTTAGTTCTTGTATGATAAATACTAAAAACAAGAATAAGTATTGAAAAGAAAAGGACGAAACGTGCAACCTATTCGTCACTTTTTTATTTTAAACAAATTGCGGATTAATATCTAGTTCCCTATGAAGCATCTACGTCATGATTTATTTGAAATAAAGAAATATGGTGGGGGTATAGGTTTTTTAGGGCTTTTTTTTAAATCTGCAGTTGGTAATAGTCCAGTAAATATTTAATCAATTTCGTAAACAATGTGTAAGATGTAAAAAAATGTGTATTAGGAAATCATTGCGTTTCAAATTATTTTTTATGTCCTTATTTCCTACTTATACGGTCGAAAAAGCGGTACTTATAGTACTACATTGGTACAAAAATAAAGTCACTTTTTTATATTTTGTTTCACATCTCAAGGTTCTTGTCGATTTTAAAATTCGGATTACAGTTATTCGTTTAACTTTTATGAGCCACAGTTAAATTTGATTCGACATATCTAGACCTTTCTTAACTGTAATTCCTTAATTTAGAAGTGAGGAAAATTATGATAGCAGAGGAATTTTATTTGGAGGAACAAGCAGAAATAACCAGCAATTAACCGCAAAAGTTAAATCTGAATTTATTTGCAGAAATCTGTATTGTATTATTCACTAATCTAAAGTCATTTCTAATTAAGATGAGGAAAATTGCTTTAATCGAATTATTTGTAGGTATGCAATGTGAATTTTCTAACAATTTTAATAACATTCATTACCAATAATAATTTCCGCAATCAAGGATACTAACTGACATAACATGATTCCATAACAACAGGGGAAAACAGAGTCGCTGTGGTTAGAGGCACAAGAGGTTGAGAATTTCAAAAAATCAATTGTTATTCCCTTTCATGTACGTTCTTACACCGTTTCATAACGGTTAATATTATTATTAAGGTTAACCTTATTCATTTGACGTCCTCGAACTGAGAGAATTATATAAGTTCTTTATCTAATTTACCTCAACTCATTTACGATAAAGTTGTACAGTTTTTATTTTATATTTATTGTTACTAATACCAAAATTTTGTTTCAGGAACCAAACAGTTTATTTACATGCCCAAATGGTAAGTCCAAACATTTTCTTAATAGTAATACTAACCGGTAATACCCAAATATTGATTTAATGAACAATAAAGCATCATTCATTATACGATACAACTTCATGATGATATATCTCTCAACTTCAAGTACATGGCAAATAGTCACCTTGCGAGTTATTATAATAACATGATTGCCAACGAATGTAACCGTACTTTATTAACGGTATCATGAAATCCGTTGATGAAGAATATAGCAGCTGAATCATCTCATTAATGAAACTTGTAACACTAATATGTATAATAATAATTCTTTTATTAGTTATGTAGTACATTTTTCCTGTTGTCATGCACTGGTTACTGCCATTCAAACAATGATACTCGAACGATGTAATAAGAAAATTACGTTTTATTTGAAAACCTCATTTTGTTTAAACACTCTTAATAAAAACTTTAAAGATTGCTTAATAACGTTTTTATGGTACATTGAACACATAAACTTGAAACACAGGAATAGATTACTTTCGCTAATTATTTGCTCATACAGATTGAAAAGGCTGTACTGCCACTCTTCTTTATTTTTTAACCATATTTAGAATAAATAAAAACGCCGCAAGATTCCTATGGAATACTTACTTATAAGTTATATGTATTACCATAGATGCTTGTGTTTTAGTAGAGACGAAAAATTATTAACTTGGTAGTACCCACCTTTATAAAATTATAGATGTAGTGGGAAATTCAACATTCATAAACCATTCACATTTTTACATGGATTACGTATTACTTCGTTGATCGTTGTACTGAAAACGTATGAAGAAAACACTAACCATTTTGCAAATAATATAAAACAGCTCCCAGAACTCTTAAAGACACGAGAAAGCGTAATGTGAGAGCTTCTAGTTTATTAATGACAGTGACAAAGCAGTTAATGTAAAAATATAGGTATTTGTGAAACACAATCGTATGTGAAAATGAATGAGAATGTGCTCAAATTTATTTACTTAAGTTAATGTGATTACGTATGAGCTTTAGTAATTTTAAGTGTCTCAATTAACACGATTTCTGTATAGAAGAGAATTTCAGCTAATTTTATAGTGTTAGAATGTCCTTATACAGGATGTTTTAAACCCACCGGAGGTATGTTGGGCTATAACTTATTAGGAATGCAGAACTTTTTCTAGAACCTTTTTTCTATAGCGGATACTTTTCTTGTAGTAATCCTCCAAACCCAAAATTAACATCTACGAAATCTTTTTTATTAATTACGTTATAGGGAAAAACTGCCTTAGTTCAATATTAGAATTAACAACCTTTCTCCTTTGGGATATTCTTTGTTGATATTATACGAACCGTTATTATATTCTTGAACATTAAAAGTTGGTTATAAATTTGGTCTGAAAAATTTGGCAATAATGCATGCCAATAGGTAGTTGTTTCCATGAAAACAACATCAAGATATTCTATAGCTTTGATTTCGTATAGGAATTAAATATAGGTTTCTGTGCAGCGTTGCCGCATTTTTTTACAGAAATTTTCCTCAACTGCCTTCCAGTAATATTTTAAACGAGCACATCGCTAATTCCAAATTTGGAGATAGTAAAGTAACCAAACCGGATACTTCCAAACCAGAAATCTTATCATTTGCCAAGCAATGGCGGGAAAGCATCTTAATTGATAAATGAATCATGCAAAAGACCGCGGTTACGTAGAGCAGCGATAATAATTTGAAATACAAATTCATTTTATATTTTGTGAGTACCTTGACATCTAAATAAATAAAAGTAATTTCTATGAAAAAGTAATGATAGTGCATTTTTGCTGAAGCGACGCCAATATCGAAGTCTATAGTTGAAGTTGTTATACTGACGGTTAAGAAGACAAATGTACTCGTTGTCAGTGGCGTAGCCAAGGGGGTGGCTACCGGGCTAAAGCCCTCCCCAAAGACGCTAAACGACATTATCGATATTCTAGGGGTAGAGGTAGGTACCTATACCACGAAGAATTGGATGAAAGGTATCTCGAAATAACATACAAACAAATTCACCAAAAGAATATTTCAGAATATCAATATTTTTACCCTTTTTAGAGGAACTATTGTCCCAACTTAGCACTAGATTTGGTAAACATCTTGAAATCTTTATCTTGCTTATTCCATCGGGCAAAAGTTGCAAATAATCTAAAATTTAATCAATTGGACCTGCTTTCTACCACAACGACATACAAGAACTAAACCAAAGCATTTTTTAGAGAGCGAGTTTGTACTTTGGTATGATCGATTTTGTAAAAACATGACGACGAAACAAATAAAAATATTAGCAATAAAAATATGTACCCAAATAAATATCTTTATTTTGTTAAAAAAAATGCGCCACATTTTGTACCTGTCTTTACTATTAGTACAAGCGAAAGATCATTTTCCACCTTAAAAAGAATCAAAAGCTATCTACGAAATTCTGTTGGGTTGGATAATCAAATATACATTGGGAAACACCCGTTTTGAATGACGAAATTTTGGATGATATGAAGAAGAGCGAACATAGTCATAGGATTATTTTATAGAATTCGAAATAGGAATCTATGTAATAATGTCATATAAAATTATTTTGCAGTATTACAAAGGGAATCAGTTTCATTTCCGTAATTCACTCCTCTATTTTTAATATTTCGGAACAAAGACAAAAATAAAAGTTTTTTTAAAAAACCACTTAAGTACCCCGGATAAGTTCATGAAACGCTATGCACGGGTCTAACGTGCACCACCCCTGGGAAACCCTCCCCACTACATTTATGAGTTGAACCCCCTCCAGAATTTTGAAAAATCCTACCTACAACAAAGGATCAACCCTCTCTATACTTACCATCTTTTTAAGGAGCACTGGGAAAAATCGTTAGAACTTCTCAGTCTGTACATAGCCCTCCCCAGATACAATTTCTGGTCTCAGTCTGTACATAGCCCTCCCCAGATACAATTTCTGGCTACGCCACTGCTCGTTGTGATGTTTATTGTTTATAAAACCAGACAACACCAGGTTGATTAAATTCGTATCTAGGCTACCTCCAGTGTCGATTACCTTTCTTCTAGTTTTAATATTAAATCGAAAAAATTGTTACCTTCGTAAACTCATTAACTAAATTAGGTACTTCTACTTCCGTTGTACGTTCTAATACCTGGTAATAACTTGTAGATATACCTTGAAATACAATTTTCTTGGCAACAATTTATGGTATAAACACCTATAATTGTTTTACCAACACTATTCAAATGGAAAATAAATGCAAGAAATTTGTACAGGTATTTAGGAGTGGCGCTGAGTCATGTATCAAAGTTATATTATAACAACAAAAGAACAATACATTTCAGGTATTAATAATTAAACTCTATTCAAATTTAAAATCAAAAACAATTATTTAATGAGTTACCAAATATTGTGCCCCCCACGTTTCAAATAAAATTATTTTGTTGTATAGAAACGTATAGGGGCAACCTACAAGCGAGCAAACTGACATTACTAACGCCTTAGTTTTGAGGAAATTGCTTACGTATAAACCTAGTATTAATTACTTCCATCGTTTACCTTCAAATCTGCATCTAATAATTTTAATGTACGCGTTTAAGTAGCAATGATACCCACATTAAAAGTGTCAGGGACACAACCAAGAGTAATATCCAGTGTTGTCATTGATTTTTTTTGCTACGCAGGCTGAAGTTACTTTAATAACAATGACAACAACCCACTAAGTAATACCTACAGTAAAGTACAAATGGATAATAATTCTTCTGTATTAATCTTAATTAGAAGTTATCATGGGAAATTTTAAGATTGTTGCTAGTTATGCGGCGTTGTCATTACTTTCCAATGAATATTAGTAAGGCATTACTTAAAGAATTTTTTGGGTAAACTAGAAAATACGGCAACTTTTTAATTTATAATATTTCTTCGAATATCGATTAGGAATTTCCCGATCATACAAGTATAGCGTCACATTATGCATCCAGTAAAAGTTTCATTAGCATGATTCAGTAGTTAAATGTTCAGCCGCAAGTTTTCAGAAGAAAGACTCACAGATCCTGCCAATTTGTAATATTGTCCTACTTTTATACATTTTATTTGTAAATTAGCTATCCGTTTATTCTTAGTTATAAAACATGACCACATACATTTCATCTCGAAATCAATCTGCCTATATTGTCTTAAAATTATGCTCTGTAACAGTTTTAACAAGATACGCCGAGGTAAATAATTGAAACTCAGCAGCGTAGCGAGGGTAGTGCCAACAGTGCACACGCACCAGGCGCCATCATGATAAGGGGCGCCGCGGCTGCGGTGCCACGCTTTACTTTCAAAAAAAACAACACAAATAATTAACATAGCTCTGTTTAATTGGAGCAGGGGGCGCCAGAATTATGTATCGCACCAGGCGCAATTTTAGCTTGCTACGGCACTGTTGAAACTGTAAATTATATTATTAATCTGCACCAATTATAATAATAATAATAATGAAAATTGCTCTTACCATAACATTTGGATTTCTCATTCCTTAGTTTCACGCTGTTAATTGAAAAAACTATTTTTAAATTTCCTTCTCCTTAAACATAATAGCAATATAGCAAAACAAGAGTGATTGAACGTATTTCTTGTTCGTGAAACCCTCAACGTCCAACTCTTGTCTTGTCAATCTTTTAAACTTCCTGAAACGTCCATGGGTTATATCATTCGTAATTCATGTTTATTATAACTCTAATCATGTAGCAATAGTAGTGTAGGGTGCAAGGGTTAAAAATAAGAGCGAAAATGTATTATTACATATAGTAGTAGGTTTCTGTTATGATTCATTGATTAGGTTTGCCGTAAATTACATTTTTAATTTGGAAACGCAAGAGCAGTATATTTTTAAATGGTAACTTGATAACCCATTCGTAGTTGTCCCCCACTCCACATAATCTGCCTTACTACAAAATGTATTCAGGAAAAGACAAAAATAGAAGAGAGGCTGGATGAGAGAATTGATTGTGCGGCCTATTTTGAAAATTAATTCATTTACAATTTTACATACTGTCTTATCTAAAATGATTTTTATTTCCATTTGATTTCAGTTTCAAATATTTTAATGTGACTTTCTTTTACAACTCCTCACATGTGACGTAAAAACCCTATAGAGATGTTTTAACCTGAAATATATCGGATGCTAACAGTTTCTTGTTTAATCTTGGGTAGGTATATCATTCCATTAATCAGTACGGTTCATAATATACCACTTAGGTCGGTTTTTCAGCTCTTGGTTAAACGCTGGTTCAGCTAAACCAATATTAATTGCCATAGATACAATTCTTGTGACAATTGTATCCACAGCAAGTAATCTTGATTTATCTGAACCAAGGTATAAATCAGAGCTGCTAAAAAAACGGCCCTTAAAAAATGTATTACATTAAGGCCCGGTTGTACCAAAGTATTTAACTGCCAGTTCAGCTGAACCACGATTGGATACAATTGTTCGAACTATCCTATCCATGACACTTGATCGTGGTTCAATTGAACTGGCAGTCAAATAATTTCGTACAACGGCAACGGGACCTACGGGTTCTGGTAACCAATGGTCAACTGTCATGGATACTAATCTTGTATAACGAATCGTATCCATGAAAATAGACCGTTGGTTAACTTAACAGGGAGTTGATAACCGCCCCCCCCCCTTATTCTGATATAACAATATTAGCGTAATTAAAGAAAACACAAGAAATGTAGCATGGTTTTGATCCTGAAATATTTATTTTTATGTATAATACAATGCTCTTATAATAATCTTGGTCAACTTATGTTACTAAAACATCAGGGTCAACCACAACCTTGTATGCAACTACACCTTTTAGCTTTTACAATGATATTTTGTAACAACTGGTAAGTAAGCCTTTCCTTAGATTTTTACGTAAAGGTTTGCTGCTAACGAGAACCAGTAGGTGTAATCTCAAGTTCTAATCTGTTTCGATGTATTAAGATAGCTATAACTGCAGGTGTTATAATATATTCAGACAGATATTGATAATGTATATGAAGCTGTTTTTCCTGTATCAAGACAGGTAAACCTTGTTATAAGAATATAATTGAAAATTTTAGATATTGTAACAATAAGTGTATGTAGGACGAATGGCCCTTGTTTCAAATCCAAATACGTCTAAATCAGCAGTTCTTAAACTAATAATCTGATCTGAACACACTCTCTTCGTCAAATACTTTTTGGAGCGACCCTCGTTCTCGAGAGTTAAGTTTCATGTATATACAAAACATTTCTTGTATAGACTATATTACTTATACGGTAGGCATTTATCTAATTATTGATAAAATGGGATTCAATCTTCTTGTTGTAGGCCAATGGCCTATTTGTTCCAATGTTAGCTACTACTGGGAAGTTTGTTGATGTCCGGGTGTCTACCCATCTAGGAAGTTGATTATCAGCTGCCTACGCATCGTTTCGGTTACGGTAGTCTTCCCGGTAATCTCGATTTATCTGGTTTGTGGGCACTTTGCTAACCGATATAGTTTTTACTTTCCCATACCACCACTGGTATATGGGAAGTATTGATATCATGAAAATTTTCGAAGTCGAGATTTTCGCGGAAATACGTGTTTTGGGTCCCCAGGAACCCAAAAAAGTGGTCTAGAAAAAATGTCTGTCTGTGGGTGCGTGGGTGGGTGCGTGGGTGGGTGGGTATGTATGTATGTAACGCCTCTAACGCAAAAACTAGTGAACCGATTTTGATGAAATTTTAAATGAAGAGGTATATCGAAAATTCATCGACAAAATAAGCTTTTCAAAAAAATCCGAAACCGGAAGCGGAAGTTAGACATATTTTTTTGGTATCGTTTTTTTCAGAAGCGGAATTTTAAAAATCTGAGTAGGGGATATGAAAGAAGGGCATAATTCAAGGGAAACAGTTTTTTACCGGACTCTCTAACTTCAAAATGGCGGCCGCTATGAATTTTTCAAAATTTAGACTTTAACGCCCCGTAACTCAAAAACCAGTTATCTGATCAGGTATCGCAACCACTTGTTTGAAAGCCCTTTGGCGGTACTATACCATGAAAAAAAATTATTTACTAAATCGAAAAACGGTCGCAACGGCGCGCTTCCCAAAATTTTGAAATTTTTGAAAAATTATTACAAAAAAACTGTCCACAGGATTTTGTTTAAACTTTCTATACTTATTAAGCTAGGTATTAGCTACATTTTTGTTTTTTTTGATGAATGCCAGAATTTCACTGTGGCGCCCTCTACGACGATTTGAAAATCGGGAATTGATGCTCCTATAGCGCCCTTATTAATCAAAATATGAAAAATGTTTGAATATAAAAGTTGTTGAGTATATAGTTTTGCATTCTCCTAAATGTATATCACGTATACAGGGCGTTTGCTTTCCACAGTACAATAAGCAACTTTGTTATTTTAAATGAAACACCCTGTATATTATTATATAATTGAATGTAGAATTTCATTGTCTATCACATAGTATAAGGTGTTCATATGGCTAAAATGTACGGTTAATGAGAAATTCGTGAATATTGAACTTTAAAACAGTGTAGGGTGAAATTTGTAAGTGCCGATATGTTCAAGTGACCATGCGCGGGACGGGAATTCCTTGTCGCCGGCTAATCCTAGCAGCCTATGAATATAAATAATCACACATGCGCAGATGAACACAATCGGCACTTGTGTTAATTTTCCATATACTAATTTTCAAGTTTAGTTTATCGGTTGTGGCGAACAATACTGTTGAATACCAAAAACGAATGTTTATTTTTAGTATGGGAAAGTCCAGGGGAGGTTTGCACCTCCACTTTTTCTTTATATATTCGGTATACCAATTACTTTATAAAGCGAATTCATTTCTTATTTTTATATAGACTCGCACAGAGACAATTATTTTATTCTGTGTTATAAAAGGTTACTGATGCTGGTCCAAAAAGGGTAAACACAAAAAAAATCTTGTTAATCTTCCTATAGCGTTTTAATGAAATCGTTATAAATCATTTTTCAGGAATCTCCTACAACAATTAACCTGTAAATCCCCATTGATCAGCAGATACTACCAGTAAGAACCGCTGATCTATAGGAACCTAAAAATTTCGGAACGTAATAGGTATCTTAGACTTAATTAGTTTTCCATTAAATATATATTTACGAAAACAAAAAATATGAATCAACAGTACCATGAATATTATCGATTATCCTGATGTATCATAGTGTGACTTCAGTATAAAAATGTTAATAAAAATGTTAAATATCTTAATTTAATTACATGACTATTCTACTCTCAAATACATTTCTATTTGACTTCTATCGTGGGAAAAGAAAGTGTTTTAAAATTCTGAATTTAAATTTTAAGTAAATCAAAATACCTAACTGTAAAATTGTCATGGAATATTATAGTCCTCTTAAAAGGCTACCTAAAAGTTGAACAACTGGCATTCACTTTTATTAAATTAAATGGGCTTTCGATATTCAAAAGCAAAACAGCACTACTTGTCAAATTTGTAAATTAGTGCACGCATAAGTATCAATAGTCCGTACGCTAGGTCGGTTTTGCTAGCAAATCGATGTCGACACAGTTTCTCTTCAAAAACTGTTAGGAGACATCCTAGAGAGTACCCCGATGTAAGGTGGACATCCGGAAAATTGAGCAATCAGCCGCCATATTGGAAAATGTGAAAATGTGAAAAAAGTGTTTATCTCACGAACGAGTGGTCCGATTTTCACAAACTTTTTTTTGTTTTGTAGCTTATTTAATTGTTATTAATTTATATGCTGAGCGCAAATTAAATTCTGGACGTAAATAATTGAAAAGGGGCTCTAACTGAACCCCTGAAACGTACACAATTTTAAAACGCTTCCACTTTATTGAAACACACGGATTTCCTAAAAGTTATATGTATCATTGTAACCGCCATCATTAGTAGATCAAAATGTTTTTTTAAAGTGCTTGAATAATGTACTAGATGCCGAGATATTAATTATTTTATAATATTACGGCACGTGCGATGTCCAGAGTATGGGCAGTCGCGGCTGCTTGCGGGGGTAAGGGACGAAGGTCCCCACCAGGTTACGCGCATAGTACAAGAGCTGCACTTGCAATCTATCTCTAAATAGGTGCAATTTGTTGTATTAGGTTTCTAATACTTAAATTATTTGTTAATTTTCCAATAACAATGAGTGCACCTATTACTTTGACAAATAACTGTGAATTTTTTGATGATCATAAATGTATATTTAGTCAAAAATATACAATGAGCGACTTTCAAGTACCGAACATGGCAAAAGAAGAATGAGAGATAGTGCTGCAATAAAAGGAAAAAATAATGTAATCAATAAACATTTGAAACTATTAGACGCCAATAATTCCCCTTTTGTATATCGCTCGGGAAATCTATGCTATAAAACGTTTACTTACTGAAAAAATATACCTACATAAAATAATGATCACAAAAATCAACAATCGAACAATCCGAGTACCAGTACCAGTACTACATGTGTCTATTAGTTAAACACTAATTTGTTTATGAATACGACTGTAAAAAAATTGTATAATAGGTAATAACATAAAAATGAAGGGAAATGTCAGATTTGCAAAAAACTCACTTACTTTTTAGAGGCTACAAGTTACTTTGAAGATTCTGTTTTTTCGTGTTCACTTTTATTAAAGTCTGTAGAAGATGTATTTGGACAAGACATTTATGTTCGTAAAGATTGTTTATGCAAATATATAATCAAATACGAACGCGCGGTTGCAAATGATAACAAAATCAAAATTGAATCTGTTTGCCAAGATGTAATAGATTTGATTACTAACCATATTTTCCCATTATTGAGGTGAAAGGGTTATGCTTTAACAAATATTCGAGAAGATATAAATAAAGCACTACCTGCCGAGAAACATTTAATCACTTGGCAGGTAAAGTCAATCTTACACTAAATTTCATTTTGATTTCGCAATCAATTGCAACTGCGTGTTCATATTTGATTATATATTTGCGCAAACAATCTTTATGAACATAAATGTCTTGTCCAAATACATCTTCTACAGACTTTAATAAAGGTGTACGCGAAAAAACAGAATCTTCAAAGTAACTTGTAGCCTCTAAAAAGTAAGTGAGTTTTTTGCAAATCTGACATTTCCCTTCATTTTTATGTTATTACCTATTATACAATTTGGTTTTTTACAGCCGTATTCATAAACAAATTAGTGTTTAACTAATAGACACATGTAGTACTGGTACTGGTACTCGGATTGTTCGATTGTTGATTTTTGTGATCATTATTTTATGTAGGTATATTTTTTCAGTAAGTAAACGTTTTATAGCATAGATTTCCCGAGCGATATACAAAAGGGGAATGATTGGCGTCTAATAGTTTCAAATGTTTATTGATTACATTAGTTTTCCTTTTATTGTATTCCTTCGGTACTTGAAAGTCGCTCATTGTATATTTTTGACTAAATATACATTTATGATCATCAAAAAATTCACAGTTATTTGTCAAAGTAATAGGTGCACTCATTGTTATTGGAAAATTAACAAATAATTTAAGTATTAGAAACCTAATACAACAAATTGCACCTATTTAGAGATAGATTGCAAGTGCAGCTCTTGTACTATGCGCGTAACCTGGTGGGGACCTTCGTCCCTTACCCCCGCAAGCAGCCGCGACTGCCCATACTCTGGACATCGCACGTGCCGTAATATTATAAAATAATTAATATCTCGGCATCTAGTACATTATTCAAGCACTTTAAAAAAACATTTTGATCTACTAATGATGGCGGTTACAATGATACATATAACTTTTAGGAAATCCGTGTGTTTCAATAAAGTGGAAGCGTTTTAAAATTGTGTACGTTTCAGGGGTTCAGTTAGAGCCCTTTTTCAATTATTTACGTCCAGAATTTAATTTGCGCTCAGCATATAAATTAATAACAATTAAATAAGCTACAAAACAAAAAAAAGTTTGTGAAAATCGGACCACTCGTTCGTAAGATAAACACTTTTTTCACATTTTCACATTTTCCAATATGGCGGCTGATTGCTCAATTTTCCGGATGTCCACCTTACATCGGGGTACTCTCTAGGATGTCCCCTAACAGTTTCTGAAGAGAAACTGTGTCGACATCGATTTGCTAGCAAAACCGACCTAGCGTAAGGACTACAACCTTTAGGTGCTAATAAAACTGGTCTTTTAGAAATAATATTTATTATCAGAAATCGTTGAAAGTTCACACCCAATTTTTATTTAAGAAATAATTAAGTTTTGTGATTTTATACTTGCAGCGACTGTTATTAGAATTATGAGGTTTCTTTAATAAGCACCAATCTAAATATTTCCTATGTGAATAACTAGAGTTTCCAAATTTACAAATTTATAAGTAATGGCAGGTATAAGTATACAAAATTGTCATTCATCTCCACCGACTGTATTGTACAAAAAGGAATTTCTTGAAGCCAAAGATTATGACATACAGGAGTGCAATTGCGGTTCATGATGGGTTTTATTTATGGTACATTGGCATTTGTGGCCGCAAAGCAATAACTGGAAATTACGTTTAGTAATTCAGTTTCTAGAATTACGATCTTAAATACAGTACAAAGTTGTAACTATCATTGTATTTATACAAATTTCTCTCTTATAGGTATAATTTTCTTATAAAAAACAGTGTTTCATGTACTAAGTATGTGAATGTTGTAAATAGACTGGTTATGAAAGCCTACTAGTAGTACTTAAGCAACCGATTCGTAAAATGCATCTAAAGAATTCACACAGTGAAAGTTGCTGTCCGTGGAGATTTGACCTTTTAAATCACATTCCGCGACATTATTGATTCAATAACAAAATATTCAAAAAAACATTAAGTAGTAAGAAAGTGTCATTAGAAACGTGCGTAAATTTCAGGATTCTTAAATTACAGAAATATTTCCGTGTTTTAGCTTGAAGCACTAACCTTGCCTTTAAAAGTACATCTACAAGTATGAGAAACAGAACGTAACAAATTCTCAACAAATAAGAATAGGTATTCAAATTATAATAAGTAATTAGCATGTACTTTAAAAAACTTTTGCATAACAATTGATTTTATAATATATCAAAATATATATTTTCATGATTAAATGTTAAAGGTGGTGGGTACTAAAGAAGAGTCCTTGATGATGCATCTGATGATGTAAACCAATACTTTCCCTTCAATATTGTTTCCTTGCAGACAAAAACTTTTGCGAATACATCACCAACACAGACAACAAAACAATAGCTTTATTATCTAGAGCGTTACGCCTAAAAAATCTAAAGTGAACTGCATTACGAAGCAATTAAAGGAGTAAACGTAACGAGAATTAAAAAAAAACTGTCTTAAAGTAGTCTTGTTTTCTTTCTTTGTATATTTACTAATATCTTAAAGTGATTTAGTTAAACCAGACAGTTTAGCAAATATTGTTCCAAGGTTGCTGTATTAAAAAGTCATATCCTTTATTAAACGTATTTCCGTTCTAAATTTTACTGTAGATTTGCCTTTTTTGTTAAACATTGCATAAGAAATTCTGAAGCATTCCTGCAAAACTAAATCATTACTTTTCCATTTGCGTGCGTGTTTAATGTGTTTATATTAATAACTTACTACCTATTGGGTAAACTGTCAGCTGTAAATAAGATTGCACCACATTTTAGTTCTACCAACAAAATACTTTAATTTAAGCACTATTTGCTGATTTGCTATGTACCCAGTTTAATGGAGAGAAAATAAATACAAAGGTACTTGCATTAAAGTGTAAACACTGTTAAAATAACAAATTCCCTGTATTGTAGTGAAAATAGGTACCTACCACAAAGAATGTTGTCAGTTCAAAGATGTTCATGTAACTTACAAATATGTCAAGCTCCTAATGTAATAGCAATAACACACCTTAAGAGAATTTTTCACCCCAACCTTGTAAAAGTAGGAAACACATAAGTACCTAACAAGCAAGACTGGAATTCGAACCTGCAAACTCTGGGTTGTAGAATTAATGTCATCGCAATCTCACCAGTGCATTTTAGTCAAGGAAGACTCGATATGTAAATAAAATTAGAAAATAATTTCCAAAATTCAGATAAACAGTTCTTTACTTTTAATTCTCATGTTGCATTAAATTTTATATTTACCTACTATCAATGTAGGTCTAATTTTCTTGAAATAATTGATAATTCAGTGAGTATATTGTATCATCCTTAACATCCTATCTTGGTGAATATACACTGTCCAGTATACCTTTTCAATGAGATACTCTGTAAAGTGAGCACAAAATATTTATTAACGTAGCATGTATCAATATTTAAATATTCTTCTTTCTACTTTTACAGCATTTCTTCCACCTATATTGTTGAGTACCTATAGGCCTTCATTGTTCAATCCCATTTTTGCTTGTCTTTCGCCTCAGAGAATCGTAACTAATATCAGTGTAGCCTAATTGTTTAATTTTCTCTTGATAATAGCAAAAAATTGATATTAATTAATATTAATTATGAGAAACTGGAATTCTACATTACATTTCAAAATCAGTAGGCACCCTATAGTGGCAGGTCAGAAAGTTGTTGAATATTTATTAACCTTGCCATAAAGACACGATTTGGCATTGTACGTCAATAAACGATATATGGAACTATGCTATTTATTACACACGTTTTTTTATCTTAGAAAGACCGAAAGGCATGCGATTATAAATAATAAATTATTTATGATTTTATGAAGTAATAAATTTTATTATGTCAACACCAATTTTTACGGTGTTACTACCTACAAAATGTATAGCTTTTATGAAAAACTGGTAACGGAAATCTGGTAATTTTAGTGATGCCCCACCAGATATCCAAATAGCTACTGATCCTTTGAAAGAATGCAAACAATTAAAAAAAAATATGATTTAGAGAACTAATTACAAATGCTATACTTAGAGGTTTACGTGTAACTTTTTATCCTTTTTGATATTTCTTAATTAATCATAGAAATAAATAAAGATTATCCGAGTTAAAATGCTTTGAAGAGAAAGTTTCGGCATTAAAAGAAACATACGAACAATTCAAATAATATTAATTTACTCCTTTGGAAAACTTATCATAATTTTTAACTTCAACATGAAATAATATGATATGTATCTGTTATTTATAATTACTTTGTATGTAAGCCAGCCAGTGTTATCATTTCATTTATATTCATATTCATAGTCTGTTTACTTAGATATGCTTTCAGATATTTAATTACAAACAGTATAAAGAAACAGATTGGTAAAGATAAGTACTTAGTTGTGTTGTGTTCTTTTTGAAAATTTGGATGCATTTTAATTTTGATATCCTAAACAGTCGTTAACAGCAACGAACCGACTTAGCAACACAAGCGGATAGCCCTCACATTTGTGCTACAAACAGCTGAATACACAAGTCCACTGGGTTTTTGTAAAAATTAATTCTCAAATTGCAACTAACCTAAAGCAAAGACTTTTTGCAAAGACTAGTTGGGCGCCCCTCGAGCTTTAGGTTAGTTGCAGTTTGAGAATTATTTTTCACAAAAACCCAGTGGACTTGTGTATTCAGTAGTCCAGTCAAATTAGATTTTTTGCTGCATTAAATCATGTAGTTCCAAAAGTTTCAGAAATGTGTAGGGGGAGGTTCCCTGAACAACGCCTAATAAAGTCCCATCGATTTCAGGTGCCGCTCGAGGGGGGGGGGAGGCTCAAAGGTCCCATTTTTCAGTTATTGGCGCATATCTCGAAAACGATGCGTCGCACAGCAAATTTTATGCTATTCAAAATTAAAGGTTACTAAATTCCCTACAAAATGGTGTATTACTTTTGTCTCTATGTGTTACCGTCTCCGATATATGAGCCAGCGAAAATAGAAAATTTGCAAAAAAAATTGAAGCGCCTCAGGTTTTTGTCAAGCTTGCCCTTCCAACTCTTTTTCCTTCCATTTTACGCGAAACTCGTGAGGAAGGAAGTTGTAGAGCATTCCATTTCCTTCAATAATATATATACTTTTGCTAAATTATCTTCAATCAGTCAAAAGTTAACATAAGTTTCGGGGTCGATTTCGAGATTCTGCTAGTAAACTGCTGATCATTTTATTTCCGTTTTCAAGGGCTTTAACTCTCTCTATCACGTTATTTATTGTTTATTGTTTATGTAAACATAAATAGTATTTATTACCCATATAACTAATAAAATATATATGTATGAAAGTAGAAATATATAGGGTGTTTCTTAAATAGCGGACACGGAACACAGTACGCCATTCCCCTCCAGATACTGATTAGAAAAATATAATACAATAATGTCTGTTCTTAGCTAGTTTCAAATTTATTCTTGCAGTCAAAGATTGACATTTAATGAAAGTAGAAATATACAGGGTGTTTCTTAAATAGCGGACACGGAGCATATGGAGCTTTCTGAACACGATTCTGTCTCCATACTTAACAGCCAGTCTGTTCATCACGGTCCTCATATCTGGTTTTTGCCTACTTATCTCTTCAATAAGCTCATCCACGGAGTACTGCCCTTTATCCTGACCGAGCCTGACCATCTAAATAGGTACTGGAAAATCTCCCCCATGGCTACTGAAACAAATTCTTCCATGGGTCTGCCTCTCTGTTGGCCAGTCGGTTTACGCAAGTAGAACTCTTTGTCTTCATGATATATAGCATCTGCAGCATATAAGTCTCCCACGCCACTAATGTGGATCAAGACATTGTACACCTTGCGGCGTTTGTGAAGTTTTTCTTTTTTTTTTTTTCGCGAAAAAGCTGTGAAAATGTTTTAATATGTGATGAATCAGCTGAAAAGGAATGGAAACGTTGTTAAGTGCTAGTGTTACAAGAAGAGATTGGCTGTGGTTTGATGTACAAATTCTTTATGGGCCATATGCAGAGACCTCCTCCTTAAATATTTCGTAAATACTTTTTAGTCAAGAATTATTTCATCTTATATTTTCCTTTTAAAAGCATTTCATCTACCTAAGCTAACCTGTCTTTCTTCATTTGGTTCAGGTGCTTCTACTTCCTTGCGAAGTTCGTCACAACTTGGATTTGAATTCAAACTAAATGTTTCCTCTGTACTACTGAAAATATTGATGACAGCTTTTTCGCGAAACAAAAAAAAGAAAAACTTCACAAACGCCGCTAGGTGTACAATGTCTTGATCCGCATTAGTGGCGTGGGAGACTTATATGCTGCAGATGCTATATATCATGAAGACAAAGAGTTCTATTTGCGTAAACCGACTGGCCAACAGAGAGGCAGACCCATGGAAGAATTTGTTTCAGTAGCCATGGAGGAGATTTTCCAGTATTTAGATGTTCAGGCTCGGTCAGGATAAAGGGCAGTCCTCCGTGGATGAGCTTATGGAAGAGATAAGTAGGCAAAAACCAGATATGAGGACCGTGATGAACAGACTGGCTGTTAAGTATGGAGACAGAATCGTGTTCAGAAAGCTCCATATGCTCCGTGTCCGCTATTTAAGAAACACCCTGTATATTTCTACTTTCATTAAATGTCAATCTTTGACTGCAAGAATAAATTTGAAACTAGCTAAGAACAGACATTATTGTATTATATTTTTCCAATCAGTATCTGGAGGGGAATGGCGTACTGTGTTCCGTGTCCGCTATTTAAGAAACACCCTATATATTTCTACTTTCATACATATATATTTTATTAGTTATATGGGTAATAAATACTATTTATGTTTACATAAACAATAAATAACGTGATAGAGAGAGTTAAAGCCCTTGAAAACGGAAATAAAATGATCAGCAGTTTACTAGCAGAATCTCGAAATCGACCCCGAAACTTATGTTAACTTTTGACTGATTCAAGATAATTTAGCAAAAGTATATATATTATTGAAGGAAATGGAATGCTCTACAACTTCCTTCCTCACGAGTTTCGCGTAAAATGGAAGGAAAAAGAGTTGGAAGGGCAAGCTTGACAAAAACCTGAGGCGCTTCAATTTTTTTTGCAAATTTTCCATTTTCGCCGGCTCATATATCGGAGACGGTAACACATAGAGACAAAAGTAATACACCATTTTGTAGGGAATTTAGTAACCTTTAATTTTGAATAGCATAAAATTTGCTGTGCGACGCATCGTTTTCGAGATATGCGCCAATAACTGAAAAATGGGACCTTTGAGCCTCCCCCCCCCCTCGAGCGGCACCTGAAATCGATGGGACTTTATTAGGCGTTGTTCAGGGAACCTCCCCCTACACATTCCTGAAACTTTTGGAACTACATGATTTAATGCAGCAAAACCACCTTTTTTGGTCTAATTTGCCTGGACTACAGCTGTTTGTAGCACAAATGTGAGGGCTATCCGCTTGTCTTAGCAACAAGGCTTTACCTTAATCGTATAGTACCTACGTTTAACAAATATATTCTAAAATTGAAATAAAGTTAGTTGCTGTAGTTGTTAGTAGCTTATGATTTACAAAGCTACTACTATAAGTAATTACTAATTAGTATGGCATACCTAGTTACTTATTGCAAGAACCAATTTAAAATTGCTTCTCATGGTCTCAAGATTATAAAAGGTTAAAGGTTATGTCGGCAATGAAATTTAAAAAATATTGCAGTTAGAATTGCTTAAGAAGATTAAATAAATTTGAATTCTCGCAACAATAAGAAATCTTGTTAATTCAATACCTTCCTGTATAATTTTGTTTTAAATATTAACGGAACATTATGTTGATGAACCAGTGTGGTATTTATGTCACCATAACGAGTAAACCAACGACCAGGACGAACGGCTATGTTGTAACCTACTTAATTTTCTACATTTCTGGAAAATAACAATAACAAAGCTGTTTTATTTGTAACTCGTTTACTTAAAAGTTCATAGTTAACTCGTTGTATAACGTATTTTATTATAATAAAGCAATTAAGGAGGTGCTTTTATAAAACCAAGAGGTGTCGAGTCCTGTTCTGGTTACGGGTGTTTGTGATAGTCCTAGTTTAAACGTAGGTATAGGCGCGATGTAATCGTAATACAGTTGAAAGTTTCATAGTGCATGTCCAAGTAAAAAAGAAAGATTAACCTTGTGCCTTTTTTTTCTTCTTTTTTTCATCAAAGTTGGCTGCATCTAGAGTAACATAAATATTGTACTTTTCACTTTATGTTTTAACCAAAGGGTATTGCGGGGTTTTCCGTGATTTCCAGTTATCAACTAAATCTGTATTTTGTACACTTTCAAATTTCGCAACGTAACCAACTGTCAAAAGACGTCAAGATTTCGATTGGATTTAGCGACGTCTATTCAATTTGCCAAAATCTTCATATTATTACGCTATGACCAAATATTTTATAGGTGTTTGATCAAAATTAGTCACCTAAAAGTTGTTAGCTGAGGTAATGCTACGCCGTGTAACGCTAAAGAGTCGTTTTTCTTCTTACTAAACATTTCAGACACGTTCTATGCGCTTTCTACAATATTCTATCCAAACACACCTTACAGTTGCGCATCCAGTCCTCATCAACCGCTTAAGTGATGACTTGTTTATTAGCCTCGGGATAAACAAGCGGCTTCAAATGAATTTATTCTTATAATCCAATATGGATTTAGTGTGATCATAATATAAATATATAATCGCATTTACAAGCTGGTATTTGATTTTCATTGAACCACGATCACGATTTGCGTTAACTACTAAAATCAAATCACGAAATAAAAACTTTATACACGCAAAGAATAGCAGACACTAATTGCTACAGCGTATTATTACAAAATTACTGAAGGAGTATAACAATTTAAATAAACGACCTTCATGATGCAAATTTTTGCACAATAACGTCAACAAACCTCTCACTTAGTTTTTCCTAAAACTTAGTAGTAAACGGAAGTAAAATACAGGTTCAAGGGTAAACCTTTTAACACCAACTTAAATTTATCAATGCTCTGCTTCTTGTCGCGTTACGGAAGTAATACCTATAAAATTTTATAAACCGTATTTCCTTTAAATTTATGAAGAAGGAAGTTTGTTACCGTGTTTGGTAAGCTTTTATAATAATGACGCATTCTAAGTAAAATAGCTAACATCAAAAATTATAAAAATAACATAAACACATATTTAAGAAAAAAAAAAGATTTATACTTATTAAATGTTACAATTGATCCATTTCCAGTAGCAAAACAAAAGGCATGTAAATATAGGTGCTATGAGAAGTGGTTTGCTACCCACAATTTTCTGAACTACCTATAGCTAGAAAAACCTTGATATCTTCCAGAGCCCGCGACGAAAAGGCTTCGACAAATGCGTCACACCCGGACCCTGTTTCAAATCTCTCTTTCAAATCTTTACCATTATAGTCGAATTTGATTTTGGAAATAGAAACTGTGATATCCCAAAGAAAGCAAAATATTTCCAAATATAAGTGTTGCAAACAAATGAGTGCTGCATCATGACTACGACCTCCTATCTCTCTGGTTATTCAGTAATGCTTGTATCCGTCAGGATAAGAAATTCTCGAAAGAGACAAACCCTTCCAAACAGTACAAGAGATACATACCAATCGCAGGGAGTACTAAAAGCATCCCACAAAAAAACTTTCAGAACTATTTGTGACAGAAGCCCCGGTACCCCCATTAGTACAGGCAAATTAGGTTTTAACCCAAAACAAATTAGGGGAAAGCTAAAAATTTCAGGATGTGTACCCGGGTACTAGTTATATAACATGTAAAAAGTCCGAGCAAATCCGAGTGGGGGAACATGCCCATTCCCCCCCCCTAAATCTGCACAATTTTAGTTTTCCTCAATTATTTCATCAGGTACGCTTTGTATCAAAAAATCTAAGGATACATTAAATATAGAGTATAAAATTCTAAAGACCTTGGAAAAAACCGCATGTTGATACATTATTGCGTTCGTGATTTATAGCCCCCTAAACATGACCGCAAACTGCACAGGCTAAGGGTTGCGCGCATTGAATATGAAATATCTGTGAACTGAGTACAGACGGCATACAGACTAATAGGGCATCCCCCAATTGGAATTTTATTACCTTTCTAATGTTTTTTTAAAATTTTATAAATAACTTAATAAATATCATAGTAACCCTGAATTGTAGTTAAAAAGACTGTGTTAAATAAACAAAAAAACGTTTTAAGGTACCTATTAATAATCAGCAAATTAACAGGATCTAAGGCGCAGCCGCTTTTTATCACAAAACTAAATTAAATTAATGAAATTGGTAATGTTAACTGGAGTATAAGTACCTTAGTCGTTTACTTCGTTGTCTTCAATGGCCGAATTTGTACATGAAGTACTGTTACAGGATCCGCACCTTCATTACTGGAACCTTTTTTTAAATCAAAATCACTTGACAGTTCGTAGTTTCCGTCTTTAAAACAAATAACACTTGTCTTTCCTGGGAAATCTGTGACCACTATTTTGTTGTCAAAGTGCAGAGCTATCGTTTTCTTAAAGTAATATTCAGTCTAATTCTTTTGGTAACAAATCTAAAAATTTTGTATAAATATCTTTTATAGAATATTGGCACTGGTTTTCATTTTCATCCATAAATTGGCATACTTTTATAAAGGCATTATTAAAATCAGCATTTACAGGGCGTCCTACGCTTTTGGATAATGCAGGTTTTAGAAATTTTTTGTAACATGCGCCGTGATAGCGAGCTTCATCTGCTACCAGGTCACAAGGCAAAATCCTTCTTTTTACTTGTTCACTCCAATCGTCTTTTCTTTTATCACAATACTGCAGAATAGTATCCTTAATTTCTATAGTTCACACTAAATGAATGTCACTGTTTTTAATTCCCATTTTCGCTGAAATAAACTCATCACAACAAATGAAACACTCCTTTTTAAATTCCAAAGTGTTTACGTTTAAGCGAGTTTTTAAACAATTTGAATCTGTAGGAATTTTATTTATGTTTTTTATTGCAGCTTCAATATCACTTGAACGGATGTACTTTTTACGACAGTATTTGTGGACAACAACATTACTTTTGCCTCGAAGATATTCATATGCTTTCCATCCCTTCGTTTTAGACTACTATCAATAAGTAATTGTTTTTATACCCTATGACACGTTTACTACATCTCCGTTATTTAGGCTATTGTAGCATAATATGCAATCTGTATCGACGGTATCCATTATTATCAAACCACACTATACAACACTTTCTTAGCTCTTAGTCCTGTTTGAACAGTATGAACTATGAATCATAAATTTGGTACTTAGTACTTTGCCAATGGTGTGAATCACAACCACAATGGGGGTGCCATACAGCATGTTTACAATCATAAAATTTAATAAACACTAGAAAGGTAATAAAATTCCAATTGGGGGATGCCCTATTAGTCTGTATGCCGTCTGTACTCAGTTCACAGATATTTCATATTCAATGCGTGCAACCCCTAGCGCGGGTGGTTTGTAGTCATGTTTAGGGCGCTATAAATAACGGACGCAATAATGTATCAACATGCGGTTTTTTTCAAGGTATTTAGAATTTTATACTCTATATTTAATGTATCCTTAGATTTTTTGATACAAAGCCTACCTGATGAAATAATTGAGGAAAACTAAAATTGTGCAGATTTAAGGGGGGGAATGGGCATGTTCCCCCACTCGGATTTGCTCGGACTTTTTACATGTTATGTAACCAGTACCTGGGTACACATCCTGAAATTTTCAGCTTTCCCCTAATTTGTTTTGGGTTTTGATGTTTTTTGGTCCAACTTTCCTGTACTACATGGGTACCCACACTATGTTGTCTCTCGAAGCCTATGAAGGAGTACTTACTTCAAAAGAGGCAGAACATTTATAAGTCTCTTGGTTTTTTATAGGTATTGCGTCCGGAACTCTTTGGTGTAGGAACCTCGTACATTAAGAATACATGGGATATACAGGATGTTCCGAAATTCACGCACAGTGGAGAAGTATTATGCAACAAAAATTGAACAAAGAGTTCCTTTAGAATTTTCTTATCGAGTTTGTACCTATGATGTAGTACTATGACCGATTCTAAATTGACAATACCAAATTTAATAAGTTGACTTGAAGAATAACAACCTCACAGCCTACCTTTAATGAGGCACGGACTTTTACAATTATTACTGGGGATGAGTTGCAGAAGCACGCGTTTGAGGCAATTGTAATCATCGTAAATTTAGTTCAAATATAACTGTTTTTGGTAATTTTTTCAGATTTTTAAAATCACGGTAGTACCTGCTATAACTTCTATCATCCGATGCAAAAATTCTACTGGGAGTTTCATTTCCGCATTCGGCAACATCGTATCGTAGGAATTCAAGCTGTAAATCTAAACATATACGGGAGAATAACGGACAGAGGAGATTGAAAACTATTCCACCTTAGTAATTTTCTTGAAATAGTGTTGTGGCTGTAAAACATATAAACATTTTTACTAAAGCTCGTTTGAGCTTTTACGCATTTTACAGTTTCATCAAGCTGAAAACTAATAGACTTCTGTCGTCGAAATTGTGAAGTATAAAATTGACGGCATTATAACAACGTAAAAACATGACGTTGCACGTGCACATATACAGGGTGTGTCAAACTGGTGGTGCACGTTTCAGGTATATAAGGCAAAAAGCTTATTGCAAAAGAACTGGCAAAGGCTTCCTGAACTTACACGAAGCCCTCAAAGTTCAAAATTTGTAACAGTAAGGAAAAGTGCTATTTCAAAATCGTTACTTGATGCGTATACATTCAGTGTAATGGCTAAAATTTATTACCGTCGATCGTTTAAAAGTAAAAAGAAATTAATAATTTTTATTATTTTAAATCATTTAATTTTTCTATATGCGTAAAAAATAGATTTGGCAATATTACAATCTAATAGTGTTAGCTTTAGCGTCTTTCAGAGTGCGTTGCTGCAATGACAGATAATAAATTGTGGTCATCAGTGAGCAACTGGCTACAAGGTTGCCAAATTGTTTTTAAATTGTTATGGTGAGGGGTAGCCATGCGCCTACGAACTTTTTTGCAATAAACTTTTTGCCTTATTTTTGTCCAAGGAATAATTTTACCTGAAGCTTGCACCACCATTTTTACACACCCTTTATGTAAAACTTTAATACATTTTCCAATTATTATGTTTTACATGTATCTGGTTGAAATCACGAACAATTCGTACACCTAAAGTTAACGTTATAGGTACCAATGCTTTGGTAGTATAAGTAGAAATTTCGAATTTATGCCAAAGTCCGCATATAATGTTGAAAGTGCATAAGTTGTATTATACGTAATATACAGTGTGTGGCTCAGGATCTATCGGACAGAAATTAGATTTAGAATATATACTATAAATATCAGACCTTTAAATTTTTCAGATTTCTTATTTTTATTTATAGCACATAGCCTTAGTTGATGTCTGTACATAATTTCCCAATGTTAATTTTCCTGTCTGAAAAACACCATGTATATGTTTATATTTATATATTAAATTTTTATAAAAGTATATGTTTTTAAGATTTATACAATGATTGAAAACAAATAATACGCTTTTTAGAATATTATTTACTGCTTAGCCATGTTTATATTGGGGCATTCATTTTCTTTTGTAAATTATGGACAAATAGTTGAAATAAACTCGTTCATTTCGAAGTTTTTTTTCTGGATCCATATGGAAATGTTTAAGGTACTTAAATATAAAACGCTATTATTCTCATTGAAAAGGTTGTCTAAAAACGAAATTTTAATCCTTTGTTCATTGCTAAATGTAACGCTTGGTCAATCAAAGAATCGAACTCAAATGGAGAAAGTGTATGTTACAATTGCGAATGTTAGTACGTAGTATAAGTACTTTGTGGTTTATATCACGGTTCTCTGAAACTCACTTGAGTGTGGTGGCGATAATGTAATAGCGTTTTGCCAGTTCACATGCGGGAAAGCTATTTTAGGTACTTAACATCAATTTTGAATTGAAGTAACTTAAATTATGCTTAACTCATTTCGCACACGGAATCACTGCAGATATTTATTACCAATAAACAAAAAATATTTATTATCTGCAACTACCATCTTCGTATACACACTATTACGCTGAAAAAATCTTGTCCTCCCAATAAATAATTTGTATGGTCTCAACAAAAATTATTTGTTGGGAGAATTAAATTTTTTCAGTTTTAATTTTTTCTTCAGTGTAAATAATCAAATTATCAAATTTATTTAAACTTTTCTTCTGGTACGGAAATCCCACTAATTTAATTAAATAATAAATGCTTATTTAAAATTTTATTGAGACTCAAGTCACCAAGTCATCATCAATCATTAGTTGACATTGAAATTAATTTTCTAAACCTTGTGAATGAATATTCGTTTCTTTTTTTTGTATGTTGACGAGATCTCTTTGAAAACTGGAATTGGGTTTTTACACCGCGGGCGGTATAAGTTACTCTTCACTATTTTTTTATTGTATTAAATAATTCAGCTTTCTAATTTTATTCGCTATCATGTTGGTCTCTTTGATATAAAAGTAACGTAGTATATTCATTATATTATGTTTAATGTTTTATTATATTTTTGCAATAATTCTTGTATTAACTTGCATAGGAGTTTCAAATTTATTAAAGTAAACCTAGAGCTGAATATAATAACTGAAAAGTAACGTTATAACTTCTAAAATTCTGTAATTTGCTGAAAATTAAAAATTTGAGATTATCGTATCGCCAGTTTCGTTTACACACAAAATCACTTTCGATTCAATGTTGCATAAATCTAAAAATGTATAATATCGCCTAAAAACAATCTTTTGTTTCTCAAAGATTAAATTTTGTATAACAAATGTTTAAGGTGTAATAATAGAACAAATTCTTACGAGTGTAAGAAAACAACCTGGAAATTGCACATTGTAACCAACTATTTTGGAGAACTAACTGCATATTTAATTAAAGTATTTCATGGAAAACATTCATCTAGCTAGTAGTTAGATTTTTCTTTTTAAGTGTAAATTTTTTTTGTTGCAGGATGGGAACTTAGAGAACTTCATTGTTACAAATACTTTAATATTAGGCATTCGTGGGAAAAAGCAGCAGAACTTTGCAGAAGGTCAGTGTCTTTGTTTTTAACATTAACTTTGAATTTTTGTGACCTAACCAATTACCTTACTTGCTTGGACAAATCATAATTATAATTATGGTATTACACAAGGCTGTGCTTGTCTGATTGTTGTTTTTATAATTTTATTTTGTATTTAATTGATATTTAATCAAATACACATTTAACATAACAAAATTTAAATAAAATGACAATTAAATCCAATAAGTTCATGTGGCATACTTACAATTTCTATAGATTAAATAAATTTATCCCTTGCAAAATGGTAACTTCAGAAAAGACGTTCGTTGTGACAGCATTTGATAAACACAATCTTTGAAATCACATACATGTAGGTACCTATATCTTAATAACAAATTTATGTTAACAACAAGAATTCTGTTTGCTGTGCATGTAAATGGCAAGTTCAACGAGTTGATACTTCTAAATTAAAACCTATACATTTAGTTATTTGCATATTTGTAGGAATGGTAGGTATGTGGACAAGGCCGATACCACATTTACGTTTTTACGGTACATACTTTATTGCCTTTATTCAATGATTTTCCATTTCTAAGATGAGAAAATTGCATATTAATGTAGGTGTTATTTACACAGTTATGTTACCCGTTTTTTGTAGAGCTAAGAATCATCTATCGGTTTAAATACAAAATTTTTGGATATACCTTAAAACCTGAAACGGCCCCTTCTTATTTCAGTTGGCCCACCCTAAAATTTTTCAGAAATTCCTCTTTAAGGAATATAAAATAATACAACTACTACATCAACTTCAAATTATTTCATTTTAATTTAAAACATTTTTAGCATCTCTTAGCCGCAAGAAATAAGTGCCTAGTTAGTGGCTGAAACCAAAAACGGCAAAAACTAACACAAAATGACAACAAATAGAAAAAAATAATTTTTTATAACATCCGAAATTCTTTGGGGTATGGTATTAAGTATTAACGAAGCCTTTGCAAAATTCCGGTGTAAACGAATCCCATATTTCCTGAAGCCTTTGCCTCAGGCCAGAGATTGTTCTAGTAAGATGTTTCCATTTTTAATCTTGGGCTATAAAGTCTCAATTAGAGACAAATCAGAACTAGGCTAGTAACCGATTTAGAACCAAAATTACTATCTAGTATTTTTTGATGGTACCCAAAAAACTAATATCTAGGACCAACTTAATTGGGAAGGAGCTCGTATATAGGGATTTACAAAATTTTGAGAAAATTTATTTTATTTCGGAAAAAAATTAGAAATAATAAGTAAAAATGTAAAGTAGGTAATAGGTAACCAGTTACAACATACAGTCGAAAATTTAAGTAATTTTCTTGTGGAAAACTGCTGTTATATGGCCATCCTATGTCGACAGTATAAAAATTTTTTTGGGTCTGGAGAAAATTACTAACCTCAACTTCGTCTCCGTGGTAAACTTTTCTCTCTTTTACAAAAACTGCTATTTTCACCACTTGTAACAAAATATACTATTTTACAACCACGAAAATGTTTTAGAAATCAATTAGCAATTACTTTTCCTCACAATTGCCTTAAGGAATAATTATTTTTACTACAAATGCGGAACTGTTGCTGTAATATCTAATTATAATTATGCTTTTGTGTTTCGTAATCATATATGAATGACATAGTATAATCTTCTCATGAGAATAAAATTATAATTTTTTCAAGCAAAGTTAAGGTATTGTATTTCTGTAAAATAAAATATAAAGCATATTAGGATAAATATGCAGACAAATATGTACAGACAATTTTTGTACCAAGTATTTATCATAATTACCGTTACAGTAACATACTAAAAATGAAAAGCAATTGGTAATCCTTACTTGTTGTAGCCTACTTTGTTTTAACATTTAGTGCATATACCTAGGTATATACAAGACACACACATTATTTTTACTTTTTAGAAAGTATCGAACCGATTGTTTGTGGATTTACCTAAATTACTGTTTTACTACTTTGGGTTCTTTTAATTACCTGTTATTGAATATTCCGCTTAGAATAGTTTCAGTTAAAATCAGAGTGACATAGATTTGAATAAATTAGATGACGCTATTATTTTATAGGTACCCCAAATCTAATGGTCTCTGAATTTCAATTATAAAAATAATCTAAATTCAAAGGATTGTAAAATCGAGTAATCTCGATCGAAAACTGATACTCTTTGCTTGGTATGTTGAGGTCAAGGACCAACATACGTGTTTTAAAAGAAATGAGGTTAACATTGTCCCCTAGGCTGTCTCAAAAATATTCTTGTCATCAAGCACATGTGGTTTAAGTTAAAGAATCTGATTTTTTTTGTGAAAAACGAAATAAATAAATAGACAAATTTAATTATTTTCTAATTTTAACCATGTACGATATATACCTACCAGTAAAATATTAAATTTTAAAATAGAAATAATAATATGATAATACTGGTCGAATCTTTTATATAAATTAAAAATGTAAATGTGTTAATAAATTCAGCAATACTCTTAGTGTAAATACAAGGATAATAAAGTTTGTTCCTACATTTTAATGAAATAAAATAAAAACATAGTTACTCGTGCTGCTAGTGTACAAAATGCCTGTTTGGCATACAAGACTGAAAACTCAAGTCCGTCTCGTGAAAGAATCTTTCTGTCTTGTACGCCAAACTGGCTTATGCACAAGGCACACACAATTTTTTTCCTACAACTCCAATTATTATAACATTAAAAACAGATTCGTTTGTTTGGTAACCAAGTAAATGGCCATAAATATCAAAAATTTTACTATATACGTGCGCCAAAAGTTTTACCGCACGCTGCTATGGGCAACGACAATGGAAACGCCACCATAAATCAAATCAAAGCACAACGTTGCAATCTAAAATGTGTAAGTCGAAGATCACTTTTCGTGTGGATTTTAGGAAATAGTTATTTGTATACCAAGGACGCGAAATGTGTCTTTATCGTACCGAGAGAAAATTGTCGCCGAGGACGCTTGCGGCCGAGGAAAGACAATCTCGAGGGCGCTAAAGAATTTCGCGGACAAGGTATACAAATAACTATTTCCTAAAATCCACACGAAAAGTGATCTTCGACTTACACATTTTAGATTGCAACGTTGTGCTTTGATTTATGGTGGCGTTTCCATTGTCGTTGCACAAAAATATATTTATGTCCTGGATTTATTTTGTTAAGGATCATAGTCCATATATCAGTTATACTTTTTAATTTTTTCTGCAATTATTATTCAATTTTAATGGTTTCACCTCCTTTCCTAAAGTGCAAATTTAGTATCTACCTTCTGCTGCTGCAATTAATAAAAATTTATAATTATTTTGTGATTTAATAGGTACGGCAGTGACCTGATGGTTGTAGAAACCTATACAGAAAATAATTTAACATCGTTTATTTCTACAACATCTGTACCTCTTGAACGACGGGGTAACAACAATCACTACTGGTTAGGTTTAGCATCGCTAGACGATTTAAGAACAAATACATTAGAATCAGCTGCAGGAACTTTAGTTTCACAATATTCAGGTAAGTTATTCTATGGACAACTCAAATTACAGCAAAATTTAGCTATAAATTTCTCTGACCCGTATTTTAGCTAAGAGAGTATGCAGGAATATTGCCAATTGATCTTTTTTGCACTTTTAATTCCTGCGTACTTTAATAATAATATATGCAGACAATTTAGTTTTTAGTGTTGTGTATTGCCTGCATGCTTTCCCGCTAAATCCCGCATCATTTTAAATATATACCGTTGTCTCTGCCTAAAAACATAATTATATATCAACTATAAGAGAAAGTTTTAAAAATTTGCATCACAAAACATAACAGCCCTAATTCAAACCTTGAGTTTTATTCTATTTTACGTTGCCAAAAACTATTCGCTAATTCAAATTCCATGCATTTAACGTGATATCAAACTTTCACGTCTTTATATGGTGGCTCGTGACGCATACTAGCCCTGTAAAAGCAACTAAAACTATTTCCTTCCTCAATATATTTGTGTACGTTTTATCTAGGCCTACATCCATAGAAAAATCGAAAAAGTTACAGCAGTGAACAATTAATCACATAAATGCTTTGAGGATATCATTTTTCAGGTTTTTGGTCTCTAAATCAACCAAATCCAAAAGCTGGAGAATGTGTTGATGTTGCTATCAGTGATGAAACTCAATCCTGGGAATTAACAACATGTGAAAGTTTGATGCCATTTATGTGTAAGACTAAAGCATGTCCTTCGGGATCATTTCATTGTTCGAATGGAAACTGCATTAATCAAGCTTTCCGTTGCGATAAACAAGACGATTGTGGTGATGCTTCGGATGAAATTGATTGCACAGCTAATTGTAACTTCTATATGGCCAGTAGTGGAGATGTATTAGAAAGCCCTTTTTATCCACATAAATATTCACCACTTACTAATTGCAAATGGACATTGGAAGGACCACAGGGACATAATATTCTTCTTCAGGTTTGTCATACTTCCTCTGACACTTTTGAAAAAATACACGATAATTTTAATATTTTTAGTTCCAAGAATTTGAAACGGAAAAAAGCTTCGATACTGTTCAAATATTAGTAGGTGGAAGAACTGAAGATACGTCAGTAAATTTAGCTACACTCTCTGGAAAAGAAGATTTGACGAATAGATCGTTTGTATCTGCTTCAAACTTTATGATCATAAAATTCAGCACAGATGCTTCTGTCGAAAGAAAAGGTTTCCGGTAAGTAACAAATAATAAGACATCAAATGTTAAACTTATTATTAGCTGGAGATTAGACGGATTTCCTGATGGTGCAACTATTCGAAATGTTATGTAAAATTTGTTACAGAGCATCATGGAAAACAGAACCCCAATCGTGTGGTGGAATTTTGCGATCAACACCGCAAGGCCAGGTTTTAACATCTCCAGGATATCCTGACCAATATCCAGGGGGTTTAGAGTGCCTTTACATCATAAACGCCCAACCTGGAAGAATAATAACTTTAGAAGTAAAAAAATCAAAATTTTTAGGTGTAAACAATACATTCAAATCTTATGTTTTAGATCGATGACTTAGATTTAGATAAAGGTAGAGACTACATGCTAGTCCGCGACGGGGATTCACCAAAAAGTCAACCAATTGCAAGACTTACCGGAGATTTAGAGAATAACCAAAGAGTAATCATTTCAACAGGCCATCAATTATATCTTTATTTCAAAACTAGTCTTGGAGATTCAAAACGTGGATTTAGGATTAGATATTCGCAAGGTATATTTAATAATTTTAATTAAAAAAAAACGACTACCTACGCGTAAGTCTACTGATTTATAACAAACACCCGCGCGCTGGGCGCGGTGTTTACCCCTCGCATCACAAAAGACCGCATTCCCATCAACATCGTATCCACAGGTCACCACCAACCAACCCATTTCCATTTCCAACGCCTCCATCCCAAGAAACGACGCTTTATTAAATAATCAGGGAAAAACCAATATCCCCCTATATCCAGCGTAGCTCAACCGTACCTTACCTATGACCTTATTGCAGCCCCCCCCCTGTTGGTATCACAACGGCTTTGTCGAAACAAAAGATATAATTACTAAAAAAAGGCAAACTTCCCGACATCCACATCCCGGTAACCACCTGAAAAACGCATTGCTTTCAGCGATCGGCGCGCGAGGCCTGTTATTTTTAATTAAAATAATTATAGTTATTGTTATATTTGCTTTTTTTGAACAGGATGTAGAGCGACGATTGTTGCACGTAATGGAACGGTTACATCGCCTGCATTTGGACTAAGCAATTACCCTAATAATCAAGAATGCTTATATAAAATCAAAAATCCAAGCGGTGGTCCTTTATCTTTGAACTTCAACAGTTTTGATATAGATAAGTCAGATTTTGCACAGGTAAGACAAGTAAATAGTAGTGGAGGATCAATTATAATTTAAAAAAAATCGCAGGTTTATGATGGATCAACCACTAGTGGTTTAAGATTGCATTCTGGTAATGGTTTTACACAGACCTCAAAACCTAAAATTACATTAACTGCCTCTAGTGGAGAAATGTTGGTCCGTTTTGCTACAGACGCGCTTCACAGTAACAAGGGATGGAGTGCAACATTTTCTGCAGGTAAAACTAAAAATTCTTTAAAAATATCAGCAAAATCTTATAATCGTTTGTAGATTGTCCACCTTTACAACCTGGAATAGGAGCTTTAGCATCCAGTAGAGATACTGCTTTTGGTACAATCATTACCTTTAATTGTCCAACTGGTCAAGAATTTGCTACCGGCCGAAATCGTTTAACTACGCAATGTTTACCAGGTGGAAACTGGTCTATTACATATATTCCAAATTGTCAAGAGGTGTACTGTGGACCAGTACCTCAAATCGACAATGGTTTTTCCATTGGTTCAACAAATGTTACCTACAGGGGTGAAGCTATGTATCAGTGTTACGCAGGATTTGCTTTTCCAACAGGACAACCTATTGAACGAATATCATGTTTATCTGATGGTAGATGGGAAAAGAAACCAGCATGTCTCGGTATGTATAAATCATCTTTATTTTTATTGTGGGTATTAAACCAATTTTTTGTAGCCTCCCAGTGCGCTGCATTGCCTGAAGTACCTCATGCAAACGTAACGGTCCTTAATGGTTTGGGTCGCAGTTATGGAACAATTGTTCGTTATGAATGCGAACCTGGATATATTCGCACAGGACATCCAGTTATACTTTGTATGAGCAATGGTACTTGGTCAGGAGATGTTCCTACCTGCTCACGTAAGTAATTTTTCCTTTGTAACTGATTAGTTTTGCTACAAGCTATTCAATACATATGAATAAACTGACATGGTATTTCATAATTTTCAGGTGCAAAATGTGCGGTATTTCCAGAAATAAAAAACGGTTTTATGACTGACGTATCTAGGGCATATTTCTACAATGATGAAGCAAGGGTGCAGTGTTTCAAAGGTTACAAATTAATTGGGAATAACATCATCCGCTGTGATGAATCGCAAAGCTTTAGTAATCCTCCTAAATGTGAAGGTAATAAAATAATTATTATGAATATTATCGTCGGTACTTATTAACCCTTGCCCTTTTTAGATATTAATGAATGCGTTAACAGTCAATGCGATGTCGCGTCAACAGACTGTATAAACACCCCTGGGTCGTTTTCGTGCAAATGCCGGAAAGGTTTTACTCCTACCATCGAATGTAGACCAGTTGGGGATCTAGGGCTTATTAATGGTGGAATTCCTGACGAATCAATTTCTGTTTCAAGTACTGAATTTGGATTTAGCAAAGGAGTAAGTAAATTCTTATTCAAATTATCGTAGTAGTAGAAATGATAATCAAAAATACCTTGTACTTCAGATGGTTCGCTTAAACAGCGGTGGTGGTTGGTGTGGAAATACAGTAGAACCAGGTTCCAACTGGGTACTTATAGACTTAAAAGCTCCAATGATAGTTCGCGGTTTTCGTACAATGAGCGTTACTCGTCCTGACGGAAGTTTAGCATTTACATCTGCTGTGAGAATACAATACAGTGACGATCTTACTGATGCATTCAAAGACTACAGAAATCCTGATGGAACTGCAGTTGAATTTAGAATATTAGAACCTACCCTATCGGTTTTGAACTTACCAATGCCGATTGAAGCTCAATACATCAAATTCAAACTGCAGGATTATGTAGGAGCTCCTTGTATTAAACTAGAAATTATGGGCTGTAGCAGATTAGAATGTGCAGATGTAAATGAATGTTCTGTTAACAATGGTGGGTGTGACCAAAAATGCAGTAACAGCCCTGGCGATTATTCATGTAGTTGCAATGTTGGATTTGAGCTTTATACTCAAAATGGAACATCTGGTTACAATATTGAGCTTTCCGAAAATGGTATTAGAGATGGTGATGTATACCAAGTAAATAAATCTTGTGTTCCTGTGATGTGTCCTAGTTTCATTGCCCCTGAAAATGGCATCATTTTATCGACAAAAGTAAGAAATAGCACTTGAAACTAAATTTAGTTATTAATTGAATTTAAAAATTACAGGAAAAATATCATTTTGGAGATTTAGTGAGATTCCAGTGCAGTTTTGGATATGTTATGTCTGGTTCATCTTCTTTGCTTTGTACATCAACCGGCGCATGGAATGGATCAACTCCAGAATGTCACTGTACGTATTTACTGTCTTACTTTAAGAAAAATTTAATATTTGTATAATGATTTTTCTTGTAGACGCTCAGTGTGTTTCCTTACCTGATGCTAAAGGAGAAGGCTTAACAGTATTACGTTCTGATGAATCAAGTGTTTTAGTACCATTTAGAGAAAATGTTACTTTGCACTGTGGCAATAGTGGGCGCTATCTTCGCAAAACTTCAACATCTTCATTTAGGCAGTGTGTTTATGATCCAAAACCGGTAAGTAGTCTTACTAAAATAATTCTCTAATAGTAGATACGTGAGTAGGAATATTTATTTTCTTAAAACATGTGAAAACAATTTTATTTCATGGTCATAACTTATGGCAAGTAATAATATCCCAATCCCAAGACTATGATAGTATATCTATTCCAAAAATAGTCTTTAAACTCGATCCACACTATAGTGCAAGACAGAGGCAAGCCACGGGCTCGGCAAGGGAAATTACAAAATGTATGCGGGCATGGTCACCGGCTCAGTGACGATGATTGCACGTGGGGATTTTTTCGAACCATATTCACCGAGACGGTAACCATGCGCCTATTTGCCGCATAGATTTCGTGAAAAGTAATTTGCCGAACGCATGCCGTGTCCTATAGTATGAACCGAACCTTATTTGCATCCCGGATATATATTAAATAACTATTTGTGATTGGCTAATAGGTATTTAAGTCCTTAATTTTCACAATTTCATTCTGAATTGAAGGGCTTACCTGACTATTGGTTAAGTGGAGCTCAACCATCTTGTCCTCGAGTTAATTGTGGCCTTCCCCAACCAACACCTGGTGCGGAATATGGTCAATACCAAGATACATTATACCAGTCAAACTTCTTCTTTGGATGCCAGAATACATTTAAACTTGCTGGTCAAAGTAGCAAACATGATAATGTTGTCCGGTGTCAAGCTAATGGTGTATGGGACTTTGGCGATTTACGATGTGAAGGACCTGTATGTGATGACCCAGGTCGTCCTAGTGATGGAAACCAAATAGCACGTAGTTATGAACAAGGTTCTGAAGTATATTTTGGTTGTAATAGACCAGGATATATCCTTATTAATCCTCGCCCAATTACCTGTATTCGTGAACCAGAATGTAAAGTTGTTAGACCATTAGGTTTAGCTTCAGGTAAAATTCCAGATTCTGCAATAAATGCTACCAGCGAAAGGTAAATTTTTAATAACACTAGAGATGAGAAAAGTTTAAAATTTGAATGTTTTTAGACCAAATTATGAAGCCCGGAATGTAAGATTAAATTCAGTTACTGGTTGGTGTGGAAAACAAGAAGCTTTCACATATGTTAGTGTGGATTTAGGAAAAGTTTACCGTGTAAAAGCAATTCTTGTAAAAGGCGTTGTTACGAATGATATTGTAGGAAGACCGACAGAAATAAGATTCTTCTATAAACAAGCTGAAAATGAAAATTACGTTGTATACTTTCCAAATTTCAATCTTACCATGAGAGATCCTGGTAACTATGGAGAACTAGCCATGATTTCGCTTCCAAAATATGTACAAGCTAGATTCGTTATATTAGGTAAACTGTGTTCAATTAAATTGATATTCTATGTTTTACCTGTGATTTTCTAGGAATTGTGAGTTACATGGATAATGCGTGTTTGAAATTTGAACTTATGGGATGTGACGAACCCTCAGTAGAACCATTGTTAGGGTACGATTACGGTTATTCACCGTGTGTTGGTAAGAAATCTTAAAATCCATATGTACCTAATTGTTATAGTCTTCTAAACTAAACGGTATTCTATCTAGATAATGAAACACCAGTATTCCAAAACTGCCCATTACAACCTATTGTAGTACAAAAAGATGTAAACGGGGGATTGTTGCCGGTTAATTTCACCGAACCTACAGCTGTTGACAATTCTGGAAGTATAGCTCGTTTGGAAGTCAAACCCCAAAATTTCCACACGCCTTCCCATGTTTTTGAAGATTTAGTTGTAAAATACGTAGCTTTCGATTATGATGGAAACGTAGCCATTTGTGAAATTAATATTACTGTACCTGGTAAGCAGTAAATTAATTTTGTATAGGTCGGGAAAAATATTCATTTAATATTTCAGATAATACACCACCTCTTCTGAGCTGTCCTCAAAGTTATGTCATCGAATTAGTTGACAAACAAGAAAGTTACACAGTAAACTTTAATGAAACCAAACGCAGAATCACCGCGTCTGATGCTTCTGGTGAAGTTCAACTCACATTTAAACCTGACAAAGCAACTATTCCTGTGGGATCTTTTGAAAACGTAACTGTAATAGCTACGGATAAATCCGGAAACCGTGCTAGTTGTCATTTCCAAGTAATATATTCTGTTAATTATATTTACAAAAATATAAAATTGAAAATTTCAGGTCTTAATTCAACCAACGCCTTGCGTAGATTGGGAATTGACTCCTCCCGTGAATGGGGCATTAAATTGTCTACCAGGCGATAAAGGTTTACAGTGTATAGCAACATGTAATCCAGGCTACAGATTTACAGATGGAGAGCCTGTTAAAACTTTTTCGTGTAGTACAAAAGCACCATGGAAGCCAACAGCAGTTGTTCCCGATTGTGTATCTGAAAGTATGGAACTTAATACAATTTCGTCAAATTTGATTTTCATTAATTTCCATTTTTAGACACCCAACAAGCTGACTACCATGTAACCGCTACGGTGAATTATCGCGCGAATGGAGCTGTAGCAAGAGCGTGTCTAAACCAATACGCCGATTTAGTTTCCCAACATTACACAAATCTCAATCACATCCTTTCTCAACGTTGTTCAGCAGTAAATGTCAACATGAATGTGTCTTTCATAAAAGCTGTTCCAAATCTTATTGAAGAAAACGTTATCAAGATAGACTTTATTGTTGCAATTGTACCGGCAATTCGACAGCCTCAGTTATACGATTTATGCGGTTCTACCTTAAATTTAATTTTTGATTTATCAGTTCCATACGCTAGCGCTGTTATTGATCCCCTACTGAATATTGCCGCTATTGGTAATCAGTGTCCACCACTAAAAGCCTTAAAGTCTACTATTACTAGAGGATTTACTTGTAATATTGGCGAAGTTCTAAACATGGACACAAATGACGTACCACGCTGCTGTAAGTGAATTGTTTTTTTTAATTTAGTAAAGCAATATAGGTAACATGTTTATATTCTCAACAGTACATTGCCCTGCTGGAACATTTGCTGGTGAAAAACAAAAAGAATGTACCTACTGCCCTAGAGGATTTTATCAAAATCGTGATAGGCAAGGTTCTTGTATACAATGCCCCTCAGGTACATACACAAGAGAAGATGGATCTAAGAATGTACATGCCTGTGTCCCAGTGTGTGGTTTTGGTACTTATTCGCCTACCGGTTTAGTACCATGTTTAGAATGTCCACGTAACAGCTTCAGCGGTGAACCACCTGCAAGTGGTTTTAAAGACTGTCAAGCCTGCCCTGCAAATACTTTCACATATCAACCTTCAGCGCCTAGAAAAGATTTTTGCAGACCCAAATGTAATCCTGGATACTATTCGTCAACCGGTTTGGCTCCCTGTTCAATGTGTCCTAAGAACTTCTACCAGTCACAACCTGGCCAAACTACATGCCAAGAATGTCCCACAAATATGCAAACTGAAGGAGCTGGAGGTTCAGGAAGGGAAGAATGTTCAACAACTCAATGTGTAGAAGGCGCTTGCCAACATGGCGGATTATGTGTTCCGCTTGGTAATTTCCGCTTAACGTAAATGTATTCAGATTATTTACAAACATTTTTATAGGTCACGATATACAATGTTTCTGTCCAGCTGGTTTCTCAGGACGTAGATGTGAAATCGATATAGATGAGTGCTCATCCCAACCTTGTTACAATGGAGGAACATGTATTGATCTTCCTCAGGGATATAGATGTCAGTGTGCTCCTGGATATTCTGGAATTAACTGCCAAGAAGAAAGATCTGATTGCAAAAATGACACGTGTCCTGAACGTGCCATGTGCAAAGACGAAGCAGGTTATAATAACTACACATGTTTATGTCGTGCAGGATATACGGGAATTGATTGTGATGTCACTGTGAGTACTAACAAAAGTCAAAGTTATTTACATTTTTTAAAATAATAAACCCTTTAGATTGATCCATGCACTGCAAATGGCAATCCTTGCAACAACGGAGCAACCTGTGTAGCACTTCAACAGGGAAGATACATGTGCGAATGTCTTCCAGGTTGGGAGGGACAACACTGTGAACTAAATACTGATGACTGTGCAGAAAAGCCATGCCTTTTAGGAGCAAATTGTACAGATCTAGTAGCAGACTTTACTTGTAGTTGTCCACCTGGTTTTACAGGAAAAAGATGTCAACAAAAAATTGATCTCTGTGGGCGAACTCCATGCAAGAACGGTGTTTGTGCTGACAAACTATTTTATCATCAATGTGTTTGTTATCCTGGTTGGACTGGTAAATAACATACAATCCATTCAGAAAGAAAATTGTCGCTAAATAATTATTTTGTAGGTGAAAGTTGCGAGTCCAATATTAATGATTGTGCAAATGATCCTTGTGACAATAATGGTCAATGCATAGACCTAGTAAACGACTTCACCTGTAAATGTGAACCAGGATTTACTGGAAAAAGATGTCAGCATACAGTAGACTATTGCTCTTCAGAACCTTGTCAACATGGAGCAACTTGCGTTGATCAAGTTGATGGATTTGCTTGCAAATGCAGACCTGGTTTTGTTGGACTTCAGTGTGAAGCCGCAATTGATGAATGTCTTAGTGACCCTTGCAATCCCGTAGGAATGGAGAAATGCATAGATTTGGATAATAAATTCCTTTGCCAGTGCAGAGAAGGATATTCCGGTACTTTCTGTGAAGTAAGTATTATACAACGACAATATTTGCACTACCTGCTAAAAATAACTACAAATTGATTAATTTGGGTAATGGAGATTTTGAATTGTGATGTAGATGACTATCTCATTTTAAAGTTTTATATAACGTGTTTGTGTTATATTAACAGCATAATATGGACGACTGTGACTCACAACCTTGTTTGAATGGTGGTTCTTGTCGAGATGAAGTCGGAACATATCGTTGTGTTTGTCCTCCTGGTTGGACAGGCACTAATTGCGAAAATGATATTGGAACTTGCCAAAATAGACCTTGCCAAAATGATGCTAAATGTATTAATCTCTTCTTAGATTATTTCTGTGTGTAAGTAAACTTTACCCCGATTCTATTTTGCATTATCATATTTAATTTTTTTTATGATACTAGTTGTCCATCCGGCACAGATGGTAAACAATGCGAAACTGCGCCAGAACGTTGTATTGGTAGTCCTTGTATGCATGGAGGGAAATGCCAAGATTTTGGATCAGGTCTAAACTGTTCCTGCCCATCTAGTTTTACAGGCATCGGATGTCAATATGAATTTGACGCATGTTCATCTGGAGCTTGTAAAAACGGAGCTACTTGTACTGATCACGGTGCTGGTTTTAGATGTGTTTGTTCTCCTGGCTACACTGGCAAATATTGTGAAGAAGACATTGTTGATTGCAAGGATAATTCTTGTCCTCCTAGTGCTACTTGTATTGATTTAATTGACAAATTTTATTGTCAGTGTCCGTTCAATTTAACTGGAGAAGATTGCCGAAAAAGTAAATATTGTGCTACAAATATAACAATATAACAAAACATTCTTATTCAATTTTAGCCATTGCTGTGGACTACGATTTATATTTCAGTGATGCTACACGTAGTTCTGCTGCTCAAATTATTCCATTTTATAGTGGCAGTAAATCTAGCTTTACTATAGCTATGTGGGTTCAATTTACACAGAAAGACGAAAACGGGATTTTCTTTACGTTATATGGTGTTTCGTAAGTAACAAATGAGAAAAGTTGTTTAAAAAATATCTCTTTGATATTGGCTTTTAGATCCAAGCACATAGCATATAATAGACGTGTTATGGTACAAGCTCATTCTAACGGTGTACAAATATCACTTTTCCCTGAGTTACAAGATGTGTATCTTAGTTATCGTGAATACACCACCATCAATGATGCACAATGGCACCACATTGCAATTGTTTGGGATGGCGATAATGGCGGAGAACTAAAACTTATCACAGAGGGTCTTATTGCAAGTAAAATTGATGGATACGGTGGTGGTAGAAAATTGCCAGAATAGTAAGATCATGAATACAATTTTAAAATACTAACAGGTTAATAATGAAATATTTTAGTGCATGGGTAACATTAGGCAAACCAAGATCAGAAAACCCAAAAACATACACAGAGTCAGGCTTCCAAGGTCATTTAACAAAAGTACAGATTTGGAATCGCGCTTTGGATGTTACAAATGAGATTCAAAAACAAGTGCGTGATTGTCGCACTGAGCCTGTATTATACCGTGATTTAATCTTAACTTGGGCTGGATATGATGATACTGTTGGAGGTGTTGAAAGAATTGTGCCTTCCCATTGCGGACAACGTAATTGTCCACCAGGATATACTGGAGGCAAATGTCAAGAGTTGGAAGTGGATAAGGTAAATATTCATATTCTATTAAAGCGCAAATAAAAATTGCATTGATTTACGTTTATAGATTCCACCAAAAGCTGAATATTGTCCAGGAGATCTATGGGTAATTGCAAAGAATGGTTCTGCCATCGTTTCGTGGGATGAACCTCATTTCAGTGACAATGTTGGAGTTGCTAGGGTACAAGAAAAGAGTGGTCATCGTCCTGGTCAAACTTTGCTTTGGGGAGTATATCAAATTGCATATGTTGCATTTGATACAGCAGGAAACACAGCTACATGCACGTTTAAAGTTTCTGTTTTATGTAAGTATTTACAGGTTATACAGAAAGCGCACTGAGAGAATTACTCTGATCGGGCAACTCAAAATCAGCGTTTGGTAAACGTGGAGTGGAAGAGAAGTATTTACATGTGAAATGGTTGTCGTACGTACATACAGTTGGCCAAGAATGAGGTTGCAGGTGGCTCAGGTGTATGCATTGGTTAAAATAGTAGGGTGAGCTGGGAGCTCACTTGCCTCTTATATCGGCAGCACATAACATCCGGTACAATCTATCAAAAGGCACGTGCAATGGAGTTTGAGTCGAAAGTTAAATGAGGAAAGCGTGTATGCATATTAAGAAACAGACTGTACACAGTCGAGCTACGTACCGCATCCCTGTTCCTCGTAACCCCAACTCGTTCTCACCCTTGACCGACTGTGTTGCTATTACTTGTTATTACTAATGATTCAGACACACTGGTAGCTCACAAATTCTCGACTAGGGGGCATCCATAGCTGACCTGACGAATTCTCTCAGCGCGCCTACTATAACTGAGTATAACTAATATTTAACTGTTAATAATTTGATCATTTATAGCTGAATTCTGCCCTGAATTGATTGATCCTGTCGGTGGAGTACAAAGCTGTAAAGACTGGGGTGCAGGAGGACAATTTAAGGTGTGCGAAATAGCTTGTAATCAAGGACTAAGATTTTCACAGGATGTTCCTAAATTCTACACGTGTGGAGCAGAAGGCTTTTGGCGACCCACCAATCACCCAACTCTTCCTATGACTTATCCTGCTTGTTCAGGTAATACTTTTGACTTTATGGTTTTTAGCACCTACAACTGATTTTTATTTTTAGTATCAAAACCTGCTCAAAGAGTATTCAAAATTGCTATGATGTTCCCAACTTCGGTCCTATGCAATGAAGCAGGTCAAGGTGTACTTAAACAAAAAGTACGAAATGCTGTAAATTCTCTCAATAGGGACTGGAACTTCTGTTCATTTTCTGTAGAGGGTACTCGTGAATGTAAAGAACTTAACATTGATGTTAAATGTGATCACAGAACAGCCAGACAAACAAGACAAATTTCAAATGGTGAAGATGGTGGAGGAACGTATGTTGTAAATGCAAGAGTTCCAGTAGAAAGGTAATTATTCGTGTACCTAATAATGAATTTAAAACTATAAGTTCATCAACTCTTTTAAATATTTTAGTAAACAATAGTTTTTATATTTGTTTTAAAAACAAGTGTTAAACTTTAAGTGTATTATGTCTCTGCTAGTAGTGTTTCTCTTATTTTCTAAAAGTAGCTGTAACCTGGTACTACTGATACCTACCACTCGCTTTGTTTTGTTTTTTTCATACAAATTAAGAACGATTATAAGTTATAGCAACACTTTTGACAAAGTTATAGTTAGGTAGGTATCTATATCTGGTGGTGATTTGCGCGATGCGACGTAGCATAGGCATTGCAATGGTAAATTCCTAATGTTCAATTGTTTGGTTCCCTTAGGCCCGGTCTTTCCATCTCCTACTAAAGCTTCTATTAGCTAATAAACGATTAGTTGTCATGGATACCATTGTTACAAGAATTGTTTCCATGACAACTAATCGTTTATTAGCTAATAGAAGCTTTAGTAGGAGATGGAAAGACCGGGCCTTAATGCTATTAGAGCTAAATCTTATTGATGGGTTCTTATTGTTTTCAATTTTCCTTCTTCAGGAAACAGAATTATATTGTTACAATCGAATAAGTACATGAAATTTAGAAAAAAAATTAGCAAATTACAGCAAATCTGTCATTTAAAAATTCGCGCACATCGTTACATATTATGCCGAACTATGCCGTCTAAAACAAAGCAAGCAACTTATAGCGCAACGCTAGAACTATAAGTATTGTCTTCCAACAAGCACAAGAAGAGTTCCTATGTTTTCGTCTAAACTGATAGTCCCTAATATTCTCGCCGAATCATGAGCTTTTTGAGGATATTGGATCCAGATTTGTACAATGTTGTCCAGATTCCTAGTTCGTATACTCTTTAACAAGATATTTTTAGTCGTTACCTAGGTACCTAATGTAGGTAATCGTCCAAGCCGCCTACAATCATCTTTTTTAAACTGTTGCAAGTAGCTTACCCAATTTTGCTGTATCGGGAAATGGTCCTCATGGGTTTATTGAAATTTTAATCGGTGTGTGGTGATCAAATAAGCAAATCCAAATGACATAAGTTAGGGAATATTCTAGTTGCGCCAACGTCTACTGTAGTAGCATTTATAACAAACAATAACATAATCGGTGTAAACCAAATAGATTTATGTAGGTATCTGTGTATACTTAAATTTTCCATAGATAATTTTAAGAAAAATATACAAATTTAGAAATTTTCAAAGTTGCTTCCGCTGTAGGTTAAGGTAATACCCATAGGTACAGAATTCATTTCGTTTTTGGTACACATCCACTACCGGGGCGCCAACTACTGCGGTCATGTGTCCCCCCCATTTAACACTTATCTAATCTAAACCTTAGGCCCCGTCATAGAGGCGCGATGTTTTCTTGCGATTGCTCCTGTACGAGTACTACCTACGTTAAACGATCTTTCCTTGATCAAATGATCCAAACCGGAAGTCATCTAAACCCGTTGCCAGCTTCAACTACAGTTTAGTCCCTGTCGACTCTACCTCTACAGTCTACACTACGCCCGCTCAAGATTTTCCTTAAAAAGCAATTTTGAATTCCTGCAAACTGGGAAATTGTAAACAATAGTATAGACAGATTCAATACTTTTTTCTCTACAATATAATACACTTTAGTTCTAAAATAATTAGGGAAGCAAATAATTATTGAAGATTAAGAATTTGAATTTACAATCAAAATACCTATGCTAAGTCGCATAAGTTAGACCATCCTATATTGCCTACGTATAAAACAAGAACCATTTTGGAAATGCAATAAGCGACTCAGCCCAACCTTGGACTCAACCATCCTTTGCGTACGTAATTTATCTGCAACCGATGAATATTTTCTCCTAAAACAAATGTAATAATAGCCTATTACCTACATCAAAATATTTAAAAACTACTTTTAATGAGCAATCTTAATTTTTTCTTATTAGTACATTCATAACTATTAGTGTTTCAGCCCGTGGTTTCAGCATTTGCTTAGTGTGCTTTCATTTAACATCACGTCTTATACTGACTGCGTCAATGTGCTTATTTGCTTTTCCATCTCTAGGTATTGTAAAACAGTTTTGTTTTTATTGAACAAAAATTTTATTTAAAAATCATCTGAATTTATATAAGAAGATACAACTCCGCAGAGAATAGCTTATTCTATTCTGAATAGGTACTACGTACTACCGTACAATGGACCACATTTTTCTTTTTAGATTTTAAAAATTGTTTTTTCGTGAAGCTAAGCTATTAATATTTTATTATGTAGTTCTTTTTACGACCCCTTCTTCTAGTTCTCTAATAGAATTATATGCATGTACTAGTAGAATATGTAGTAGAATAGTGAATGTTAGCATGATACTATGTATTGTAGAACTGCACGTGATGGACGTCAACAAACCAGTGATACGTACAACGTAGAAATCTCCTTCCCAGCTCTCAAGTAAGCACTTCTTATCCTTACTTGCATGTTCTATCTGTTACCTAAAAATAACAATTTCATTTCATTGCTTGTTAATCTTTATTATTGAAATGGTATTTTAGTTTAAAAATTATTTTACAGTGACCCTGTTACAAATTCCAATAATAACGACCGTTCTACTGTAAAACGACTTTTAGAAAAATTGATATTAGAAGACGACCAATTTGACGTTCATGAAATTTTACCCAATACTGTCCCAGATCCATCTTCATTACTTTTAGAATCAGACTATGCCTGTCCTCTTGGTCAAGTTGTGATAGCACCTGATTGCGGTAATATTTAAAAATACTTTGATAGCTTCCTCACTAATTGCTTCAAATAATTTTTTAGTTCCATGTGCTGTTGGCACCTACTACAATAAGGAAACAAAGACCTGCAACCCTTGCCCTCTGGGTACTTACCAAAGTGAAACAGGTCAATCACAGTGCTCTCCTTGTCCCACAATAGCAGGACGGCCAGGAGTTACTATGGGTTCTGGAGCTAGAAGCGCAGCAGATTGCAAAGGTACCTACCTACTTTATAACATGAGATAAAATAAAGTGATTTGCTAATAAATATAATTTTAGAACGGTGTCCTGCTGGTAAATATTTCGACCATGAAGCTGGACTTTGTCGCAGCTGCGGGCATGGCTTCTTCCAATCTGAAGAAGGCTCTTTCTCATGCAAAATTTGCGGTCTTGGTAAAACAACGCGTACTGGTGAAGCTGTATCTCCAAAAGAGTGCCGTGATGAGTGTGGAAGTGGAATGCAACTGTCCCTTGATGGAAAATGTGAACCATGTCCTCGTGGCACCTACAGAATGCAAGGTGTACAACCTGTTTGTCAAAGCTGTCCTTTAAGTCGGACTACCCCAAAAACGGGATCATCCACCATTGAGGAATGTTCATTACCCGTCTGTGCTCCAGGTACAATCTATTGATTACTAAATAAGGAATATTTATTTATTTCTGAGTTTTATTACAGGATCGTATTTGAACGGTACATTAAATAGTTGCATTCCTTGCAAGAAAGGCTACTATCAACCCGATTCGCAACAAACTACTTGCTTAGCTTGTCCACCTAATACAAGTACAAAAGGAACAGCTTCGGTATGTTATGACTTTTTAATTATAATTTGATTACTGAATTTAATTTTCTATCTGCTTTAGACTAGTAAAGATGAATGCACAAATCCATGTGAGATGCATGGACCCGAAATGCATTGTGATTCTAATGCATATTGTCTGTTAATACCGGAAACCAGTGACTTCAAATGTGAATGCAAACCTGGTTATAATGGCACTGGAAACTACTGTACAGATGTATGCGAGAATTACTGTGAAAATGAGGGAACTTGTGTAAAAGATGTAAGAGGACAACCAACATGTAGATGTGTTGGAAGTTTTACTGGTAAACATTGTGCAGAGAAATCAGAATTTGCTTATATAGCAGGTGGAATTGCTGCTTGTGTCATTATTATTATCTTTGTTGTTCTATTAATTTGGATGATTTGTGCAAGGTAATCTTTATTTTATTTTAAATTAAATTTTGTATTACTTAATTTCATTTTTTTATACTATTAGAGCAAATCACAGAAAAGAACCTAAGAAACTATTAACGCCAGCAACAGATCAAAATGGTTCTCAGGTGAACTTCTATTATGGAGCACCTACTCCATATGCTGAAAGTATAGCACCAAGCCATCATTCAACATATGCTCATTATTATGATGATGAAGAAGATGGTTGGGAAATGCCAAACTTTTACAACGAAACATATATGAAAGAAAGTTTGCATAATGGAGTAAACGGCAAGATGAATAGTTTGGCTAGATCTAATGCTAGCATCTATGGCACCAAAGATGATTTGTATGATAGGTTAAAAAGACATGCTTATAATGGAAAAAAAGGTGAGTCTTGTTACAGTTAATATTATTATTAGGTACAAGACAGGAATACGCATAATTACTACCTAATTCTAAATAATTCTTAATGTCTCAATATTTATCTTCTCAGTTAATAATTTATTCAGAGACTAACTGCTGAAAATTTTTATATTGTGGCTAATAAAAGAATCTGTTACATTAACCTACATTTTGATTTAATACACTTTCCTTTATAAGAGACATTTTATTAATAAATCCACATAAAGTTACTTTTTGAAACGCTTCAACAATATTACACCCTGTATGTCCACTACAATTTCAAAATAAAGTATCTATTATAGTAGTAAACAGTTACATTTATAATGGTGCGAATAGACTGGGGAGAAATCTCGCGCGAGTTACTGTTGTTGCTAAGCAACGCTTTGTTGAATGTTCGCTTCAACTCGCGCGAGTTTTCTTACCAGTCTATATGCACCATGAAGAGATAGTTAAGAACATGTAGATGACCCTAGTTATATGAAATAATCCAATCTATTTCTTTTGTTTTAGATAAAAGCGACAGTGACAGTGAAGGCCAATAACTGAAGTGACTGTTTTTAATCTGGTCAAAATAATAGTTAATGCTCAAATAGTGCAACGAACGTGTAGTGTAAGAACTGTGCCGTTATAAAATCACTTGGTTTGATTATATGCACGCTAACGTAGTGTAACATACAATTTCACATTTTCCAACAGTATAGAAAAATACACTGCCTGCTACATCATCCTTCAGAAATCATAAATTTTCAAGTCTATTAATATTACTTATTAGTTTTGTACTTATTAATGGTATTATTGCTAAAATTATGTTTTCTACTATCAATTTGGTGATTAATAATCTTTACGAAATCTATTGTTTTATAATTTGGAATTTAATTATTCCATGTATTTTAAATTAAAAAAAACGATATCTTTTCTTTTTTCAACATATTTCAGTATTTATTAATTTATTATGACATAATCTTTTGTATGCCTTCTAATGAAACATAACAGGTGAAATAATTATTATTATTATTTTTAATTTTGTTACAGTGTAAAGTACCTACTAACTAATCTCCATTTTGTGACATACTAATGTATCTGTTAAATTAATTTATCACGTGTTATTTTTAGTACTGGTAGGTATACAGTTTATTTTGCAATTTATGTAAGTAGTTTATTATAAAGCTATACCTAATTGAAGAAATAAAATTATCCCTTAAAAAGTTCTACTTACATCGACTGCATTTACCATACAAATTTGTAAGTCATTTATACTTAGTTGTAGTTAAGCAAATTTAACATGTAAATTTAAAGTTATACAAATATTTTTGTATCTATGTTGTATTTTAAATAGTAAATTAAGAAGTTTGTGTGAGCATGTCCATAAATGTAAACATTTATAAGATTGACTGAATGAATATGATTGTTTTCAATATAAGTTGATTGATATAATTTACAAATATTGTTTTTATGCTACAATATGTACCTATAAAAGTCCTGTGTGCTGTCAGGTTGATTGGGCGGGAATAACGTCGGCGCCGTTTACTATTAATAGGTCTGTTCGTTTGTGCTGCACTGAACCTGCACTATCTACACCTACTCTAGAGTAGGTGCAGAAAGTGCATGGATGACGTCACTTCAATTCAGTTAGTACAGTTTAGTGCAACACAAACGAACAGACCTATACACTCGATCTACAGGGTCAAATTAATCTATATGTATTTAAAAAAAAGGAATTTAGCTGTTTTCAGTAAAATGATCTTAGATCTTAGAACAGAGGCTGGGGAACATTCGGTAACATTTAAAGAACCGCTATCCCTTAATTTGAAAATTAATTACAAAAATAAAAAAAACTGCAAAAAGATCTTTTGCTTTTGACCTTCATTGTTTGTGATGAACATTTCAATGAAATACTAACTATGTTTGTTTGTTGTCATGTTTGGCACATATTTTCCAAGTCTTTAGACTTCATATTACATCCTGGAAATTTTATAAAAAAATCCAAAAGGGCGAGAAAAATGACCAAAAAAATTACTCATTTTTTGGACATTTTTGTCACCCATTCAGATCTTCCCAGAATGTGTAATATTACGACATATTGAATTAAACCCAGCGATTGCTCCCGTACGCGTTTTAAGAACTTTTCTGTTTAGGCACTGGGCCGTTCTAACCAGTTTCTGGTTGGTTACCCTATCGTTCATCTCTGGTAGTAATTTAAAGTGATTCCGCTGTCGCGTTTCAATATTACGACATCCTGAATTATCTCCAGCGATTGCGCCAGTTCGCGTTTTAAGAATTTTTCTGTTTATGCACTGGGCCGTTCTAACCAGTTTCTGGTTGGTTACCCTATCGTTCATCTCTGGTAGTAATTTAAAGTGGTTCCGCTGTCGCGTTCCAATGTTACGACATATTGAATTATCTCCAGCGATTGCGCCCGTTAATGCACAGGGCCGTTCTAACCAGTTTTGAACCGTAAGTCGTAGCGTGTTGCGGTTGTAATGGAATGGATTTCTTCTAAAACTTTTCGAAATTCTTTTTGAACAGATTGCAGGGGATGTGGGATGTTTGGTACATATTTTCCAAGTCTCTAGCCTCCATATTACATTCTGGGAATTTTAAAAGGAAATCGGAGAGGGTGAGAAAATCATCAAAAAAAAGGAAAGCCTTTCCTCATTTTTTGGAAATTTTTTTGTCCCCTTCAGATCTTGTCCGAATTTTCCCAGAATGTTATTTGGAGGCTGTACATTTGGAAATTATAGGGCAAACTTCCCTCACCCTTTCGCACTGCTTCCTACCTGGTTAGAAAATGTTCAGAAATTTTTTTTTGAACAGATGAGAGGGATGAGGCATGTTTGGCACATATTTTCCAAGTCTTTAGCCTTCATATTACATCCTGGGAATTTTATAAGGAAATCGGAAGGGGTGAGAAAAATTAAAAAGAACAAAGACTATAGTCTTTCCTCATTTTTTGGACATTTTTTCACCCATTGAGATCTTCCCAGAATGTGTAATATGAATACTCGGGGTTAAAGGTAGGGTCTAAATAATTAGTTTTAGGTCGATTTCCTGGAGTACCCGGACGATTTCATCCTGGGAAGACCGTCGCCCATTTCTTCCAGGAGGTAGTGGAACATCATCAGTCCTGAAAGGGAAAGGGCCCTTTTTAAGGATGTAAAGATAAAAACAGTCCTTTTCAGGACTAACAAAAATTATAAAGAAAGATTTTTCCTAAGAGAAGTGTCAGACTGATTATAGTTTAATAATTTAGGACTGTACCTATACATTCGGCTGTGACCAAGTTGGCGGAATGAGTTGCATATTATATTGTGACCCTGTTGACGTGCCGAAGGTTGCCGTGCGAAAGCACCTTTAGCTAAAAAAATTTGTAGTGGGAACTCGCTTTTGGCTAATAAAATTAGTAGTGTGAACGCACCCTTAGCTAATAAATTTTGCTGTGTGAACGCACTTTTACCTAATAGATGTTCCTGTGTGAACGCACCTTTAGCTAATAAAAGTTGCTGTGTGAACGCACCTTTACCTAATAAAAGTTCCTGTGTGAACGCACCTTTAGCTAATAAAAGTTGCTGTGTGAACGCACCTTTAGCTAATAAAAGTTGCTGTGTGAACGCACCTTTACCTAATAGAAGTTCCTGTGTGAACGCACCTTTAGCTAATAAAAGTTGCAGTGTGAACCCACCTTTAGCTAATAAAAGTTGCTGTGTAAACGCACCTTTACCTAATAAAAGTTCCTGTGTGAACGCACCTTTAGCTAATAAAAGTTGCTGTGTGAACGCACCTTTAGCTAATAAAAGTTGCTGTGTGAACGCACCTTTACCTAATAGAAGTTCCTGTGTGAACGCACCTTTAGCTAATAAAAGTTGCAGTGTGAACCCACCTTTAGCTAATAAAAGTTGCTGTGTAAACGCACCTTTACCTAATAAAAGTTCCTGTGTGAACGCACCTTTAGCTAATAAAAGTTGCTGTGTGAACGCACCTTTACCTAATAAAAGTTCCTGTGTGAACGCACCTTTAGCTAATAAAAGTTGCTGTGTGAACGCACCTTTAGCTAATAAAAGTTGCTGTGTGAACACACCTTTACCTAATAAAAGTTCCTGTGTGACCGCACCTTTAACTAATAAAAATTGCAGTGTGAACGTACCTTTAGCAAATAAAGGTTGGAGTATGAACGCACCTTTATCTGATAAAGGTGTGTTCACACTGCACACTCTTGATGAATCCGGCTGTAAGGCTATAGTCTTTCCTCATTTTTTGGAAAAAAATTTCACCCCTTCAGATCTCGTCACGATTTTCCCAGAATGTTATTTGGAGGGTGTACACTTGGAAATTATGGGGCAAACTTCCCTCACGCCTTCCCACTGCTCCACACCTGGCTAGGAAATATTCAGAACTGGGTTGTTCCAGAAAACTTTCGGAATTTTTTTGGATCAGATGGGGGGGAATAGGGGATGTTTGGCACATATTTTTCAAGTATTTACCCTTCATATTACATTCTGTAATTTTCCTAAGGAAATCGGAGGGGGTGAAAAAATCTTCGAAAAAAAAAGAAAGACTTTTCCTTATTTTTTGGAAAACAAATTCACCCCTTCAGATCTCGTCACGAATTTCCCAGAATGTTATTTGGAGGGTATACACTTGGAAATTATGGGGCAAACTTCCCTCACCCCTTCCCACTGCTCCACACCTGGCTAGGAAACGTACAGAATTGGGTTGTTCCAGAAAACTTTCGGAATTTTTTTGGACCAGTTGCGAGGGGATGGGGGAGGTTTGGCACATATTTTTCAAGTCTTTACCCTTCATATTACATTCTGAAATTTTCCTAAGGAAATCGGAGAGGGTCAAAAAATCTTCGAAAAAAAAAAGGAAAGTCTTTGCTCATTTTTGGGAAAAAAATTTTACCCCTTCAGATCTCGCCCCGATTTTCCCAGAATGTTATTTGGAGGGTATACACTTGGAAATTATGGGGCAAACTTCCTTCACCCCTTCCCACTGCTCCACACCTGGCTAGGAATGGTTCGGAATTGGGTTGTTCCAGAAAACTTTCGGAATTTTTTTGGACCAGATGAGAGGGGATGGGGGATGTTTGGCCGATATTTTTCAAGTGTTTAGGGTTCATATTACATTCTGAAATTTTCCTAAGGAAATCGGAGAGGGTCAGAAAATCTTCGTAAAAAAAACGAAAGACTATAGTCTTTGCTCATTTTTGGGAAAAAAATTTCACCCCTTCAGATATCGCCCCGATTTTCCCAGAATGTTATTTGGGGGTTGTACACTTGGAAATTATGGGGCAAACTTCCCTCACCCCTTCCCACTGCTGCACACCTGGCTAGGAAACGTTCAGAATTGGGTTGTTCCAGAAAACTTTCGGAATTTTTTTGGACCAGATGCGAGGGGATGGGGGATGTTTGGCACATATTTTTCAAGTCTTTACCCTTCATATTACATTCTGAAATTTTCCTAAGGAAATCGGAGAGGGTCAAAAAATCTTCGTAAAAAAAAGGAAAGACTATAATAGTCTTTCCTCATTTTTGGGAAAAAAATTTCACCCCTTCAGATCTCGCCCCGATTTTCCCAGAATGTTATTTGGAGGGTATACACTTGGAAATTATGGGGCAAACTTCCCTCACCCCTTCCCACTGCTCCACACCTGGCTAGGAAACGTTCAGAATTTGGTTGTTCCAGAAAACTTTCGGAATTTTTTCGGACCAGATGCGAGGGGATGGGGGATGTTTGGCACATATTTTTCAAGTCTTTACCCTTCATATTACATTCTGAAATTTTCCTAAGGAAATCGGAGAGGGTCAAAAAATCTTCGTAAAAAAAAGGAAAGACTATAATAGTCTTTCCTCATTTTTGGGAAAAAAATTTCACCCCTTCAGATCTCGCCCCGATTTTCCCAGAATGTTATTTGGAGGGTATACACTTGGAAATTATGGGGCAAACTTCCCTCACCCCTTCCCACTGCTCCACACCTGGCTAGGAAACGTTCAGAATTGGGTTGTTCCAGAAAACTTACGGAATTTTTTTGGACCAGATGCGAGGGGATGGGGGATGTTTGGCACATATTTTTCAAGTCTTTACCCTTCATATTACATTCTGAAATTTTCCTAAGGAAATCGGAGAGGGTGAAAAAATCTTCGTAAAAAAAAGGAAAGACTATAATAGTCTTTCCTCATTTTTGGGAAAAAAATTTCACCCCTTCAGATCTCGCCCCGATTTTCCCAGAATGTTATTTGGAGGGTATACACTTGGAAATTATGGGGCAAACTTCCCTCACCCCTTCCCACTGCTCCACACCTGGCTAGGAAACGTTCAGAATTTGGTTGTTCCAGAAAACTTTCGGAATTTTTTCGGACCAGATGCGAGGGGATGGGGGATGTTTGGCACATATTTTTCATGTCTTTACCCTTCATATTACATTCTGAAATTTTCCTAAGGAAATCGGAGAGGGTCAAAAAATCTTCGTAAAAAAAAGGAAAGACTATAGTCTTTCCTCATTTTTGGGAAAAAAATTTCACCCCTTCAGATCTCGCCCCGATTTTCCCAGAATGTTATTTGGAGGGTATACACTTGGAAATTATGGGGCAAACTTCCCTCACCCCTTATCAGTGCTCCACACCTGGCTAGGAAACGTTCAGAATTGGGTTGTTCCAGAACACTTTCGGAATTTTTTTGGACCAGATGCGAGGGGATGGGGGATGTTTGGCACATATTTTTCAAGTCTTTACCCTTCATATTACATTCTGAAATTTTCCTAAGGAAATCGGAGAGGGTCAAAAAATCTTCGTAAAAAAAAGGAAAGTCTTTGCTCATTTTTGGGAAAAAAATTTCACCCCTTCAGATCTCTCCCCGATTTTCCCAGAATGTTATTTGGAGGGTATACACTTGGAAATTATGGGGCAAACTTCCCTCACCCCTTCCCACTGCTCCACACCTGGCTAGGAAACGTTCAGAATTTGGTTGTTCCAGAAAACTTTCGGAATTTTTTTGGACCAGATGCGAGGGGATGGGGGATGTTTGGCACATACTTTTCAAGTCTTTACCCTTCATATTACATTCTGAAATTTTCCTAAGGAAATCGGAGAGGGTCAAAAAATCTTCGTAAAAAAAAGGAAAGACTATAGTCTTTGCTCATTTTTGGGAAAAAAATTTCACCCCTTCAGATCTCGCCCCGATTTTCCCAGAATGTTATTTGGAGGGTATACACTTGGAAATTATGGGGCAAACTTCCCTCACCCCTTCCCACTGCTCCACACCTGGCTAGGAAACGTTCAGAATTGGGTTGTTCCAGAAAACTTTCGGAATTTTTTTGGACCAGAAGCGAGGAGATGGGGGATGTTTGGCACATATTTTTCAAGTCTTTACCCTTCATATTACATTCTGAAATTTTCCTAAGGAAATCGGAGAGGGTCAAAAAATCTTCGTAAAAAAAAGGAAAGACTATAGTCTTTCCTCATTTTTGGGAAAAAAATTTCACCCCTTCAGATCTCGCCCCGATTTTCCCAGAATGTTATTTGGAGGGTATACACTTGGAAATTATGGGACAAACTTCCCTCACCCCTTCTCACTGCTCCACACCTGGCTCGGAAACGTTCAGAATTGGGTTGTTCCAGAAAACTTTCGGAATTTTTTTGGACCAGCTGCGAGGGGATGGGGGATGTTTGGCACATATTTTTCAAGTCTTTACCCTTCATATTACATTCTGAAATTTTCCTAAGGAAATCGGAGAGGGTCAAAAAATCTTCGAAAAAAAAAGGAAAGACTATAGTCTTTCCTCATTTTTCGGAAAAAAATTTCACCCCTTCAGATCTCGCCCCGATTTTCCCAGAATGTTATTTGGAGGGTATACACTTGGAAATTATGGGGCAATCTTCCCTCACCCCTTCCCAGTGCTCCACACCTGGCTAGGAAACGTTCAGAATTGGGTTGTTCCAGAAAACTTTCGGAATTTTTTTGGACCAGATGCGAGGGGATGGGGGATGTTTGGCACATATTTTTCAAGTCTTTACCCTTCATATTACATTCTGAAATTTTCCTAAGGAAATCGGAGAGGGTCAAAAAATCTTCGTAAAAAAAAGGAAAGACTATAGGCTTTGCTCATTTTTGGGAAAAAAATTTCACCCCTTCAGATCTCGCCCCGATTTTCCCAGAATGTTATTTGGAGGGTATACACTTGGAAATTATGGGGCAAACTTCCCTCACCCGTTCCCACTGCTCCACACCTGGCTAGGAAACGTTCAGAATTGGGTTGTTCCAGAAAACTTTCGGAATTTTTTTGGACCAGATGCGAGGGGATGGGGGATGTTTGGCACATATTTTTCAAGTCTTTACCCTTCATATTACATTCTGAAATTTTCCTAAGGAAATCGGAGAGGGTCAAAAAATCTTCGTAAAAAAAAGGAAAGACTATAGTCTTTCCTCATTTTTGGGAAAAAAATTTCACCCCTTCAGATCTCGCCCCGATTTTCCCAGAATGTTATTTGGAGGGTATACACTTGGAAATTATGGGGCAAACTTCCCTCACCCCTTCCCACTGCTCCACACCTGGCTAGGAAACGTTCAGAATTTGGTTGTTCCAGAAAACTTTCGGAATTTTTTGGGACCAGATGCGAGGGGATGGGGGATGTTTGGCACATATTTTTCAAGTCTTTACCCTTCATATTACATTCTGAAATTTTCCTAAGGAAATCGGAGAGGGTCAAAAAATCTTCGAAAAAAAAAGGAAAGACTATATAGTCTTTCCTCATTTTTCGAAAAAAAATTTCACCCCTTCAGATCTCGCCCCGATTTACCCAGAATGTTATTTGGAGGGTATACACTTGGAAATTATGGGGCAAACTTCCCTCACCCCTTCCCAGTGCTCCACACCCGGCTAGGAAAAGTTCAGAATTGGGATGTTACAGAAAACTTTCGGAATTTTTTTGGACCAGATGCGAGGGGATGGGGGATGTTTGGCACATATTTTTCAAGTCTTTACCCTTCATATTACATTCTGAAATTTTCCTAAGGAAATCGGAGAGGGTCAAAAAATCTTCGTAAAAAAAAGGAAAGACTATAATAGTCTTTGCTCATTTTTGGGAAAAAAATTTCACCCCTTCAGATCTCGCCCCGATTTTCCCAGAATGTTATTTGGAGGGTATACACTTGGAAATTATGGGGCAAACTTCCCTCACCCCTTCCCACTGCTCCACACCTGGCTCGGAAACGTTCAGAATTGGGTTGTTCCAGAAAATTTTCGGAATTTTTTTGGACCAGATGCGAGGGGATGGGGGATGTTTGGCACATATTTTTCAAGTCTTTACCCTTCATATTACATTCTGAAATTTTCCTAAGGAAATCGGAGAGGGTCAAAAAATCTTCGTAAAAAAAAGGAAAGACTATAGTCTTTGCTCATTTTTGGGAAAAAAATTTCACCCCTTCAGATCTCGCCCCGATTTTCCCAGAATGTTATTTGGGGGTTGTACACTTGGAAATTATGGGGCAAACTTCCCTCACCCCTTCCCACTGCTGCACACCTGGCTAGGAAACGTTCAGAATTGGGTTGTTCCAGAAAACTTTCGGAATTTTTTTGGACCAGATGCGAGGGGATGGGGGATGTTTGGCACATATTTTTCAAGTCTTTACCCTTCATATTACATTCTGAAATTTTCCTAAGGAAATCGGAGAGGGTCAAAAAATCTTCGTAAAAAAAACGAAAGACTATAGTCTTTGCTCATTTTTGGGCAAAAAATTTCACCCCTTCAGATCTCGCCCCGATTTTCCCAGAATGTTATTTGGAGGGTATACACTTGGAAATTATGGGGCAAACTTCCCTCACCCCTTCCCACTGCTCCACACCTGGCTAGGAATGGTTCGGAATTGGGTTGTTCCAGAAAACTTTCGGAATTTTTTTGGACCAGATGAGAGGGGATGGGGGATGTTTGGCCGATATTTTTCAAGTGTTTAGGGTTCATATTACATTCTGAAATTTTCCTAAGGAAATCGGAGAGGGTCAAAAAATCTTCGTAAAAAAAAGGAGTCTTTGCTCATTTTTCGAAAAAAAATTTCACCCCTTCAGATCTCGCCCCGATTTTCCCAGAATGTTATTTGGGGGTTGTACACTTGGAAATTATGGGGCAAACTTCCCTCACCCCTTCCCACTGCTGCACACTTGGCTAGGAAACGTTCAGAATTGGGTTGTTCCAGAAAACTTTCGGAATTTTTTTGGACCAGATGCGAGGGGATGGGGGATGTTTGGCACATATTTTTCAAGTCTTTACCCTTCATATTACATTCTGAAATTTTCCTAAGGAAATCGGAGAGGGTCAAAAAATCTTCGTAAAAAAAAGGAAAGACTATAATAGTCTTTCCTCATTTTTGGGAAAAAAATTTCACCCCTTCAGATCTCGCCCCGATTTTCCCAGAATGTTATTTGGAGGGTATACACTTGGAAATTATGGGGCAAACTTCCCTCACCCCTTCCCAGTGCTCCACACCCGGCTAGGAAACGTTCAGAATTGGGTTGTTCCAGAAAACTTTCGGAATTTTTTTGGACCAGATGCGAGGGGATGGGGGATGTTTGGCACATATTTTTCAAGTCTTTACCCTTCATATTACATTCTGAAATTTTCCTAAGGAAATCGGAGAGGGTCAAAAAATCTTCGTAAAAAAAAGGAAAGACTATAATAGTCTTTCCTCATTTTTGGGAAAAAAATTTCACCCCTTCAGATCTCGCCCCGATTTTCCCAGAATGTTATTTGGAGGGTATACACTTGGAAATTATGGGGCAAACTTCCCTCGCCCCTTCCCACTGCTCCACACCTGGCTAGGAAACGTTCAGAATTTGGTTGTTCCAGAAAACTTTCGGAATTTTTTCGGACCAGATGCGAGGGGATGGGGGATGTTTGGCACATATTTTTCAAGTCTTTACCCTTCATATTACATTCTGAAATTTTCCTAAGGAAATCGGAGAGGGTCAAAAAATCTTCGTAAAAAAAATGAAAGACTATAATAGTCTTTGCTCATTTTTGGGAAAAAAATTTCACCCCTTCAGATCTCGCCCCGATTTTCCCAGAATGTTATTTGGAGGGTATACACTTGGAAATTATGGGGCAAACTTCCCTCACCCCTTCCCACTGCTCCACACCTGGCTCGGAAACGTTCAGAATTGGGTTGTTCCAGAAAACTTTCGGAATTTTTTTGGACCAGATGCGAGGGGATGGGGGATGTTTGGCACATATTTTTCAAGTCTTTACCCTTCATATTACATTCTGAAATTTTCCTAAGGAAATCGGAGAGGGTCAAAAAATCTTCGTAAAAAAAAAGGAAAGACTCATGCTCATTTTTGGGCAAAAAATTTCACCCCTTCAGATCTCGCCCCGATTTTCCCAGAATGTTATTTGGAGGGTATACACTTGGAAATTATGGGGCAAACTTCCCTCACCCCTTCCCACTGCTCCACACCTGGCTAGGAATGGTTCGGAATTGGGTTGTTCCAGAAAACTTTCGGAATTTTTTTGGACCAGATGAGAGGGGATGGGGGATGTTTGGCCGATATTTTTCAAGTGTTTAGGGTTCATATTACATTCTGAAATTTTCCTAAGGAAATCGGAGAGGGTCAAAAAATCTTCGTAAAAAAAAGGAAAGACTATAGTCTTTGCTCATTTTTCGAAAAAAAATTTCACCCCTTCAGATCTCGCCCCGATTTTCCCAGAATGTTATTTGGGGGTTGTACACTTGGAAATTATGGGGCAAACTTCCCTCACCCCTTCCCACTGCTGCACACTTGGCTAGGAAACGTTCAGAATTGGGTTGTTCCAGAAAACTTTCGGAATTTTTTTGGACCAGATGCGAGGGGATGGGGGATGTTTGGCACATATTTTTCAAGTCTTTACCCTTCATATTACATTCTGAAATTTTCCTAAGGAAATCGGAGAGGGTCAAAAAATCTTCGTAAAAAAAAGGAAAGACTATAATAGTCTTTCCTCATTTTTGGGAAAAAAATTTCACCCCTTCAGATCTCGCCCCGATTTTCCCAGAATGTTATTTGGAGGGTATACACTTGGAAATTATGGGGCAAACTTCCCTCACCCCTTCCCAGTGCTCCACACCCGGCTAGGAAACGTTCAGAATTGGGTTGTTCCAGAAAACTTTCGGAATTTTTTTGGACCAGATGCGAGGGGATGGGGGATGTTTGGCACATATTTTTCAAGTCTTTACCCTTCATATTACATTCTGAAATTTTCCTAAGGAAATCGGAGAGGGTCAAAAAATCTTCGTAAAAAAAAGGAAAGACTATAATAGTCTTTGCTCATATTTGGGAAAAAAATTTCACCCCTTCAGATCTCGCCCCGATTTTCCCAGAATGTTATTTGGAGGGTATACACTTGGAAATTATGGGGCAAACTTCCCTCACCCCTTCCCACTGCTCCACACCTGGCTCGGAAACGTTCAGAATTGGGTTGTTCCAGAAAACTTTCGGAATTTTTTTGGACCAGATGCGAGGGGATGGGGGATGTTTGGCACATATTTTTCAAGTCTTTACCCTTCATATTACATTCTGAAATTTTCCTAAGGAAATCGGAGAGGGTCAAAAAATCTTCGTAAAAAAAAGGAAAGACTCATGCTCATTTTTGGGCAAAAAATTTCACCCCTTCAGATCTCGCCCCGATTTTCCCAGAATGTTATTTGGAGGGTATACACTTGGAAATTATGGGGCAAACTTCCCTCACCCCTTCCCACTGCTCCACACCTGGCTAGGAAACGTTCAGAATTGGGTTGTTCCAGAAAACTTTCGGAATTTTTTTGGACCAGATGCGAGGGGATGGGGGATGTTTGGCACATATTTTTCAAGTCTTTACCCTTCATATTACATTCTGAAATTTTCCTAAGGAAATCGGAGAGGGTCAAAAAATCTTCGTAAAAAAAAGGAAAGGAAAAAAGGAAATCGGAGAGGGTCAAAAAATCTTCGTAAAAAAAAGGAAAGACTATAGTCTTTGCTCATTTTTGGGAAAAAAATTTCACCCCTTCAGATCTCGCCCCGATTTTCCCAGAATGTTATTTGGAGGGTATACACTTGGAAATTATGGGGCAAACTTCCCTCACCCCTTCCCACTGCTCCACACCTGGCTCGGAAACGTTCAGAATTGGGTTATTCCAGAAAACTTTCGGAATTTTTTTGGACCAGATGCGAGGGGATGGGGGATGTTTGGCACATATTTTTCAAGTCTTTACCCTTCATATTACATTCTGAAATTTTCCTAAGGAAATCGGAGAGGGTCAAAAAATCTTCGAAAAAAAAAGGAAAGACTATAGTCTTTCCTCATTTTTCGGAAAAAAATTTCACCCCCTCAGATCTCGCCCCGATTTTCCCAGAATGTTATTTGGAGGGTATACACTTGGAAATTATGGGGCAATCTTCCCTCACCCCTTCCCAGTGCACCACACCTGGCTAGGAAACGTTCAGAATTGGGTTGTTCCAGAAAACTTTCGGAATTTTTTTGGACCAGATGCGAGGGGATGGGGGATGTTTGGCACATATTTTTCAAGTCTTTACCCTTCATATTACATTCTGAAATTTTCCTAAGGAAATCGGAGAGGGTCAAAACATCTTCGAAAAAAAAAGGAAAGACTATAGTCTTTCCTCATTTTTCGGAAAAAAATTTCACCCCTTCAGATCTCGCCCCGATTTTCCCAGAATGTTATTTGGAGGGTATACACTTGGAAATTATGGGGCAAACTTCCCTCACCCCTTCCCACTGCTCCACACCTGGCTCGGAAACGTTCAGAATTGGGTTGTTCCAGAAAACTTTCGGAATTTTTTTGGACCAGATGCGAGGGGATGGGGGATGTTTGGCACATATTTTTCAAGTCTTTACCCTTCATATTACATTCTGAAATTTTCCTAAGGAAATCGGAGAGGGTCAAAAAATCTTCGAAAAAAAAAGGAAAGACTATAGTCTTTCCTCATTTTTCGGAAAAAAATTTCACCCCTTCAGATCTCGCCCCGATTTTCCCAGAATGTTATTTGGAGGGTATACACTTGGAAATTATGGGGCAATCTTCCCTCACCCCTTCCCAGTGCTCCACACCTGGCTAGGAAACGTTCAGAATTGGGTTGTTCCAGAAAACTTTCGGAATTTTTTTGGACCAGATGCGAGGGGATGGGGGATGTTTGGCACATATTTTTCAAGTCTTTACCCTTCATATTACATTCTGAAATTTTCCTAAGGAAATCGGAGAGGGTCAAAAAATCTTCGTAAAAAAAAGGAAAGACTATAGTCTTTGCTCATTTTTGGGAAAAAAATTTCACCCCATCAGATCTCGCCCCGATTTTCCCAGAATGTTATTTGGAGGGTATACACTTGGAAATTATGGGGCAATCTTCCCTCACCCCTTCCCAGTGCTCCACACCTGGCTAGGAAACGTTCAGAATTGGGTTGTTCCAGAAAACTTTCGGAATTTTTTTGGACCAGATGCGAGGGGATGGGGGATGTTTGGCACATATTTTTCAAGTCTTTACCCTTCATATTACATTCTGAAATTTTCCTAAGGAAATTGGAGAGGGTCAAAAAATCTTCGTAAAAAAAAGGAAAGACTATAGTCTTTGCTCATTTTTGGGAAAAAAATTTCACCCCCTCAGATTTCGCCCCGATTTTCCCAGAATGTTATTTGGAGGGTATACACTTGGAAATTATGGGGCAAACTTCCCTCACCCCTTCCCACTGCTCCACACCTGGCTAGGAAACGTTCAGAATTGGGTTGTTCCAGAAAACTTTCGGAATTTTTTTGGACCAGATGCGAGGGGATGGGGGATGTTTGGCACATATTTTTCAAGTCTTTACCCTTCATATTACATTCTGAAATTTTCCTAAGGAAATCGGAGAGGGTCAAAAATCTTCGTAAAAAAAAGGAAAGACTATAGTCTTTCCTCATTTTTGGGAAAAAAATTTCACCCCTTCAGATCTCGCCCCGATTTTCCCAGAATGTTATTTGGAGGGTATACACTTGGAAATTATGGGGCAAACTTCCCTCACCCCTTCCCACTGCTCCACACCTGGCTAGGAAACGTTCAGAATTTGGTTGTTCCAGAAAACTTTCGGAATTTTTTTGGACCAGATGCAAGGGGATGGGGGATGTTTGGCACATATTTTTCAAGTCTTTACCCTTCATATTACATTCTGAAATTTTCCTAAGGAAATCGGAGAGGGTCAAAAAATCTTCGAAAAAAAAAGGAAAGACTATAGTCTTTCCTCATTTTTCGGAAAAAAATTTCACCCCTTCAGATCTCGCCCCGATTTTCCCAGAATGTTATTTGGAGGGTATACACTTGGAAATTATGGGGCAAACTTCCCTCACCCCTTCCCACTGCTCCACACCTGGCTAGGAAACGTTCAGAATTGGGTTGTTCCAGAAAACTTTCGGAATTTTTTTGGACCAGATGCGAGGGGATGGGGGATGTTTGGCACATATTTTTCAAGTCTTTACCCTTCATATTACATTCTGAAATTTTCCTAAGGAAATCGGAGAGGGTCAAAAAATCTTCGTAAAAAAAAGGAAAGGAAAAAAGGAAATCGGAGAGGGTCAAAAAATCTTCGTAAAAAAAAGGAAAGACTATAGTCTTTGCTCATTTTTGGGAAAAAAATTTCACCCCTTCAGATCTCGCCCCGATTTTCCCAGAATGTTATTTGGAGGGTATACACTTGGAAATTATGGGGCAAACTTCCCTCACCCCTTCCCACTGCTCCACACCTGGCTAGGAAACGTTCAGAATTGGGTTGTTCCAGAAAACTTTCGGAATTTTTTTGGACCAGATGCGAGGGGATGGGGGATGTTTGGCACATATTTTTCAAGTCTTTACCCTTCATATTACATTCTGAAATTTTCCTAAGGAAATCGGAGAGGGTCAAAAAATCTTCGTAAAAAAAAGGAAAGACTATAGTCTTTGCTCATTTTTGGGAAAAAAATTTCACCCCTTCAGATCTCGCCCCGATTTTCCCAGAATGTTATTTGGAGGGTATACACTTGGAAATTATGGGGCAAACTTCCCTCACCCCTTCCCACTGCTCCACACCTGGCTCGGAAACGTTCAGAATTGGGTTATTCCAGAAAACTTTCGGAATTTTTTTGGACCAGATGCGAGGGGATGGGGGATGTTTGGCACATATTTTTCAAGTCTTTACCCTTCATATTACATTCTGAAATTTTCCTAAGGAAATCGGAGAGGGTCAAAAAATCTTCGAAAAAAAAAGGAAAGACTATAGTCTTTCCTCATTTTTCGGAAAAAAATTTCACCCCCTCAGATCTCGCCCCGATTTTCCCAGAATGTTATTTGGAGGGTATACACTTGGAAATTATGGGGCAATCTTCCCTCACCCCTTCCCAGTGCACCACACCTGGCTAGGAAACGTTCAGAATTGGGTTGTTCCAGAAAACTTTCGGAATTTTTTTGGACCAGATGCGAGGGGATGGGGGATGTTTGGCACATATTTTTCAAGTCTTTACCCTTCATATTACATTCTGAAATTTTCCTAAGGAAATCGGAGAGGGTCAAAACATCTTCGAAAAAAAAAGGAAAGACTATAGTCTTTCCTCATTTTTCGGAAAAAAATTTCACCCCTTCAGATCTCGCCCCGATTTTCCCAGAATGTTATTTGGAGGGTATACACTTGGAAATTATGGGGCAAACTTCCCTCACCCCTTCCCACTGCTCCACACCTGGCTCGGAAACGTTCAGAATTGGGTTGTTCCAGAAAACTTTCGGAATTTTTTTGGACCAGATGCGAGGGGATGGGGGATGTTTGGCACATATTTTTCAAGTCTTTACCCTTCATATTACATTCTGAAATTTTCCTAAGGAAATGGGAGAGGGTCAAAAAATCTTCGAAAAAAAAAGGAAAGACTATAGTCTTTCCTCATTTTTCGGAAAAAAATTTCACCCCTTCAGATCTCGCCCCGATTTTCCCAGAATGTTATTTGGAGGGTATACACTTGGAAATTATGGGGCAATCTTCCCTCACCCCTTCCCAGTGCTCCACACCTGGCTAGGAAACGTTCAGAATTGGGTTGTTCCAGAAAACTTTCGGAATTTTTTTGGACCAGATGCGAGGGGATGGGGGATGTTTGGCACATATTTTTCAAGTCTTTACCCTTCATATTACATTCTGAAATTTTCCTAAGGAAATCGGAGAGGGTCAAAAAATCTTCGTAAAAAAAAGGAAAGACTATAGTCTTTGCTCATTTTTGGGAAAAAAATTTCACCCCTTCAGATCTCGCCCCGATTTTCCCAGAATGTTATTTGGAGGGTATACACTTGGAAATTATGGGGCAATCTTCCCTCACCCCTTCCCAGTGCTCCACACCTGGCTAGGAAACGTTCAGAATTGGGTTGTTCCAGAAAACTTTCGGAATTTTTTTGGACCAGATGCGAGGGGATGGGGGATGTTTGGCACATATTTTTCAAGTCTTTACCCTTCATATTACATTCTGAAATTTTCCTAAGGAAATTGGAGAGGGTCAAAAAATCTTCGTAAAAAAAAGGAAAGACTATAGTCTTTGCTCATTTTTGGGAAAAAAATTTCACCCCTTCAGATCTCGCCCCGATTTTCCCAGAATGTTATTTGGAGGGTATACACTTGGAAATTATGGGGCAAACTTCCCTCACCCCTTCCCACTGCTCCACACCTGGCTAGGAAACGTTCAGAATTGGGTTGTTCCAGAAAACTTTCGGAATTTTTTTGGACCAGATGCGAGGGGATGGGGGATGTTTGGCACATATTTTTCAAGTCTTTACCCTTCATATTACATTCTGAAATTTTCCTAAGGAAATCGGAGAGGGTCAAAAATCTTCGTAAAAAAAAGGAAAGACTATAGTCTTTCCTCATTTTTGGGAAAAAAATTTCACCCCTTCAGATCTCGCCCCGATTTTCCCAGAATGTTATTTGGAGGGTATACACTTGGAAATTATGGGGCAAACTTCCCTCACCCCTTCCCACTGCTCCACACCTGGCTAGGAAACGTTCAGAATTTGGTTGTTCCAGAAAACTTTCGGAATTTTTTTGGACCAGATGCAAGGGGATGGGGGATGTTTGGCACATATTTTTCAAGTCTTTACCCTTCATATTACATTCTGAAATTTTCCTAAGGAAATCGGAGAGGGTCAAAAAATCTTCGAAAAAAAAAGGAAAGACTATAGTCTTTCCTCATTTTTCGGAAAAAAATTTCACCCCTTCAGATCTCGCCCCGATTTTCCCAGAATGTTATTTGGAGGGTATACACTTGGAAATTATGGGGCAATCTTCCCTCACCCCTTCCCAGTGCTCCACACCTGGCTAGGAAACGTTCAGAATTGGGTTGTTCCAGAAAACTTTCGGAATTTTTTTGGACCAGATGCGAGGGGATGGGGGATGTTTGGCACATATTTTTCAAGTCTTTACCCTTCATATTACATTCTGAAATTTTCCTAAGGAAATCGGAGAGGGTCAAAAAATCTTCGTAAAAAAAAGGAAAGACTTGCTTTGCTCATTTTTGGGAAAAAAATTTCACCCCTTCAGATCTCTCCCCGATTTTCCCAGAATGTTATTTGGAGGGTATACACTTGGAAATTATGGGGCAAACTTCCCTCACCCCTTCCCACTGCTCCACACCTGGCTCGGAAACGTTCAGAATTGGGTTGTTCCAGAAAACTTTCGGAATTTTTTTGGACCAGATGCGAGGGGATGGGGGATGTTTGGCACATATTTTTCAAGTCTTTACCCTTCATATTACATTCTGAAATTTTCCTAAGGAAATCGGAGAGGGTCAAAAAATCTTCGTAAAAAAAAGGAAAGACTATAGTCTTTGCTCATTTTTGGGCAAAAAATTTCACCCCTTCAGATCTCGCCCCGATTTTCCCAGAATGTTATTTGGAGGGTATACACTTGGAAATTATGGGGCAAACTTCCCTCACCCCTTCCCACTGCTCCACACCTGGCTAGGAAACGTTCAGAATTGGGTTGTTCCAGAAAACTTTCGGAATTTTTTTGGACCAGATGCGAGGGGATGGGGGATGTTTGGCACATATTTTTCAAGTCTTTACCCTTCATATTACATTCTGAAATTTTCCTAAGGAAATCGGAGAGGGTCAAAAAATCTTCGTAAAAAAAAGGAAAGACTATAAGTCTTTGCTCATTTTTGGGAAAAAAATTTCACCCCTTCAGATCTCGCCCCGATTTTCCCAGAATGTTATTTGGAGGGTATACACTTGGAAATTATGGGGCAAACTTCCCTCACCCCTTCCCACTGCTCCACACCTGGCTAGGAAACGTTCAGAATTTGGTTGTTCCAGAAAACTTTCGGAATTTTTTTGGACCAGATGCAAGGGGATGGGGGATGTTTGGCACATATTTTTCAAGTCTTTACCCTTCATATTACATTCTGAAATTTTCCTAAGGAAATCGGAGAGGGTCAAAAAATCTTCGAAAAAAAAAGGAAAGACTTTCCTCATTTTTCGGAAAAAAATTTCACCCCTTCAGATCTCGCCCCGATTTTCCCAGAATGTTATTTGGAGGGTATACACTTGGAAATTATGGGGCAATCTTCCCTCACCCCTTCCCAGTGCTCCACACCTGGCTAGGAAACGTTCAGAATTGGGTTGTTCCAGAAAACTTTCGGAATTTTTTTGGACCAGATGCGAGGGGATGGGGGATGTTTGGCACATATTTTTCAAGTCTTTACCCTTCATATTACATTCTGAAATTTTCCTAAGGAAATCGGAGAGGGTCAAAAAATCTTCGTAAAAAAAAGGAAAGACTTGCTTTGCTCATTTTTGGGAAAAAAATTTCACCCCTTCAGATCTCGCCCCGATTTTCCCAGAATGTTATTTGGAGGGTATACACTTGGAAATTATGGGGCAAACTTCCCTCACCCCTTCCCACTGCTCCACACCTGGCTCGGAAACGTTCAGAATTGGGTTGTTCCAGAAAACTTTCGGAATTTTTTTGGACCAGATGCGAGGGGATGGGGGATGTTTGGCACATATTTTTCAAGTCTTTACCCTTCATATTACATTCTGAAATTTTCCTAAGGAAATCGGAGAGGGTCAAAAAATCTTCGTAAAAAAAAGGAAAGACTATAGTCTTTGCTCATTTTTGGGCAAAAAATTTCACCCCTTCAGATCTCGCCCCGATTTTCCCAGAATGTTATTTGGAGGGTATACACTTGGAAATTATGGGGCAAACTTCCCTCACCCCTTCCCACTGCTCCACACCTGGCTAGGAAACGTTCAGAATTGGGTTGTTCCAGAAAACTTTCGGAATTTTTTTGGACCAGATGCGAGGGGATGGGGGATGTTTGGCACATATTTTTCAAGTCTTTACCCTTCATATTACATTCTGAAATTTTCCTAAGGAAATCGGAGAGGGTCAAAAAATCTTCGTAAAAAAAAGGAAAGACTATAAGTCTTTGCTCATTTTTGGGAAAAAAATTTCACCCCTTCAGATCTCGCCCCGATTTTCCCAGAATGTTATTTGGAGGGTATACACTTGGAAATTATGGGGCAAACTTCCCTCACCCCTTCCCACTGCTCCACACCTGGCTCGGAAACGTTCAGAATTGGGTTGTTCCAGAAAACTTTCGGAATTTTTTTGGACCAGATGCGAGGGGATGGGGGATGTTTGGCACATATTTTTCAAGTCTTTACCCTTCATATTACATTCTGAAATTTTCCTAAGGAAATCGGAGAGGGTCAAAAAATCTTCGAAAAAAAAAGGAAAGACTATAGTCTTTCCTCATTTTTCGGAAAAAAATTTCACCCCCTCAGATCTCGCCCCGATTTTCCCAGAATGTTATTTGGAGGGTATACACTTGGAAATTATGGGGCAATCTTCCCTCACCCCTTCCCAGTGCACCACACCTGGCTAGGAAACGTTCAGAATTGGGTTGTTCCAGAAAACTTTCGGAATTTTTTTGGACCAGATGCGAGGGGACGGGGGATGTTTGGCACATATTTTTCAAGTCTTTACCCTTCATATTACATTCTGAAATTTTCCTAAGGAAATCGGAGAGGGTCAAAACATCTTCGAAAAAAAAAGGAAAGACTATAGTCTTTCCTCATTTTTCGGAAAAAAATTTCACCCCTTCAGATCTCGCCCCGATTTTCCCAGAATGTTATTTGGAGGGTATACACTTGGAAATTATGGGGCAATCTTCCCTCACCCCTTCCCAGTGCTCCACACCTGGCTAGGAAACGTTCAGAATTGGGTTGTTCCAGAAAACTTTCGGAATTTTTTTGGACCAGATGCGAGGGGATGGGGGATGTTTGGCACATATTTTTCAAGTCTTTACCCTTCATATTACATTCTGAAATTTTCCTAAGGAAATCGGAGAGGGTCAAAAAATCTTCGAAAAAAAAAGGAAAGACTATAGTCTTTCCTCATTTTTCGGAAAAAAATTTCACCCCTTCAGATCTCGCCCCGATTTTCCCAGAATGTTATTTGGAGGGTATACACTTGGAAATTATGGGGCAAACTTCCCTCACCCCTTCCCACTGCTCCACACCTGGCTAGGAAACGTTCAGAATTGGGTTGTTCCAGAAAACTTTCGGAATTTTTTTGGACCAGATGCGAGGGGATGGGGGATGTTTGGCACATATTTTTCAAGTCTTTACCCTTCATATTACATTCTGAAATTTTCCTAAGGAAATCGGAGAGGGTCAAAAATCTTCGTAAAAAAAAGGAAAGACTATAGTCTTTCCTCATTTTTGGGAAAAAAATTTCACCCCTTCAGATCTCGCCCCGATTTTCCCAGAATGTTATTTGGAGGGTATACACTTGGAAATTATGGGGCAAACTTCCCTCACCCCTTCCCACTGCTCCACACCTGGCTAGGAAACGTTCAGAATTTGGTTGTTCCAGAAAACTTTCGGAATTTTTTTGGACCAGATGCAAGGGGATGGGGGATGTTTGGCACATATTTTTCAAGTCTTTACCCTTCATATTACATTCTGAAATTTTCCTAAGGAAATCGGAGAGGGTCAAAAAATCTTCGTAAAAAAAAGGAAAGACTTGCTTTGCTCATTTTTGGGAAAAAAATTTCACCCCTTCAGATCTCGCCCCGATTTTCCCAGAATGTTATTTGGAGGGTATACACTTGGAAATTATGGGGCAAACTTCCCTCACCCCTTCCCACTGCTCCACACCTGGCTGGGAAACGTTCAGAATTGGGTTGTTCCAGAAAACTTTCGGAATTTTTTTGGACCAGATGCGAGGGGATGGGGGATGTTTGGCACATATTTTTCAAGTCTTTACCCTTCATATTACATTCTGAAATTTTCCTAAGGAAATCAGAGAGGGTCAAAAAATCTTCGTAAAAAAAAGGAAAGACTATAGTCTTTCCTCATTTTTGGGAAAAAAGTTAAACCCCTTCAGATCTCGCCCCGATTTTCCCAGAATGTTATTTGGAGGGTATACACTTGGAAATTATGGGGCAAACTTCCCTAACCCCTTCCCACTGCTCCACACCTGGCTCGGAAACGTTCAGAATTGGGTTGTTCCAGAAAACTTTCGGAATTTTTTTGGACCAGATGCGAGGGGATGGGGGATGTTTGGCACATATTTTTCAAGTCTTTACCCTTCATATTACATTCTGAAATTTTCCTAAGGAAATCGGAGAGGGTCAAAAAATCTTCGTAAAAAAAAGGAAAGACTATAGTCTTTGCTCATTTTTGGGAAAAAAATTTCACCCCTTCAGATCTCGCCCCGATTTTCCCAGAATGTTATTTGGAGGGTATACACTTGGAAATTATGGGGCAAACTTCCCTAACCCCTTCCCACTGCTCCACACCTGGCTCGGAAACGTTCAGAATTGGGTTGTTCCAGAAAACTTTCGGAATTTTTTTGGACCAGATGCGTGGGGATGGGGATGTTTACCACATATTTTTCAAGTCTTTAGGGTTCATATTACATTCTGAAATTTTCCTAAGGAAATCGGAGAGGGTCAAAAAATCTTCGTAAAAAAACCAAAGACTATAGTCTTTGCTCATTTTTTGAAAAAAAATTTGACCCCTTCAGATCTCGCCCCGATTTTCCCAGAATGTTATTTGGAGGGTATACACTTGGAAATTATGGGGCAATCTTCCCTCACCCCTTCCCAGTGCTCCACACCCGGCTAGGAAACGTTCAGAATTGGGTTGTTCCAGAAAACTTTCGGAATTTTTTTGGACCAGATGCGAGGGGATGGGGGATGTTTGGCACATATTTTTCAAGTCTTTACCCTTCATATTACATTCTGAAATTTTCCTAAGGAAATCGGAGAGGGTCAAAAAATCTTCGTAAAAAAAAGGAAAGACTATAAGTCTTTGCTCATTTTTGGGAAAAAAATTTCACCCCTTCAGATCTCGCCCCGATTTTCCCAGAATGTTATTTGGAGGGTATACACTTGGAAATTATGGGGCAAACTTCCCTCACCCCTTCCCACTGCTCCACACCTGGCTCGGAAACGTTCAGAATTGGGTTGTTCCAGAAAACTTTCGGAATTTTTTTGGACCAGATGCGAGGGGATGGGGGATGTTTGGCACATATTTTTCAAGTCTTTACCCTTCATATTACATTCTGAAATTTTCCTAAGGAAATCGGAGAGGGTCAAAAAATCTTCGAAAAAAAAAGGAAAGACTATAGTCTTTCCTCATTTTTCGGAAAAAAATTTCACCCCCTCAGATCTCGCCCCGATTTTCCCAGAATGTTATTTGGAGGGTATACACTTGGAAATTATGGGGCAATCTTCCCTCACCCCTTCCCAGTGCACCACACCTGGCTAGGAAACGTTCAGAATTGGGTTGTTCCAGAAAACTTTCGGAATTTTTTTGGACCAGATGCGAGGGGACGGGGGATGTTTGGCACATATTTTTCAAGTCTTTACCCTTCATATTACATTCTGAAATTTTCCTAAGGAAATCGGTGAGGGTCAAAACATCTTCGAAAAAAAAAGGAAAGACTATAGTCTTTCCTCATTTTTCGGAAAAAAATTTCACCCCTTCAGATCTCGCCCCGATTTTCCCAGAATGTTATTTGGAGGGTATACACTTGGAAATTATGGGGCAATCTTCCCTCACCCCTTCCCAGTGCTCCACACCTGGCTAGGAAACGTTCAGAATTGGGTTGTTCCAGAAAACTTTCGGAATTTTTTTGGACCAGATGCGAGGGGATGGGGGATGTTTGGCACATATTTTTCAAGTCTTTACCCTTCATATTACTTTCTGAAATTTTCCTAAGGAAATCGGAGAGGGTCAAAAAATCTTCGTAAAAAAAAGGAAAGACTATAGTCTTTGCTCATTTTTGGGAAAAAAATTTCACCCCTTCAGATCTCGCCCCGATTTTCCCAGAATGTTATTTGGAGGGTATACACTTGGAAATTATGGGGCAAACTTCCCTCACCCCTTCCCACTGCTCCACACCTGGCTAGGAAACGTTCAGAATTGGGTTGTTCCAGAAAACTTTCGGAATTTTTTTGGACCAGATGCGAGGGGATGGGGGATGTTTGGCACATATTTTTCAAGTCTTTACCCTTCATATTACTTTCTGAAATTTTCCTAAGGAAATCGGAGAGGGTCAAAAATCTTCGTAAAAAAAAGGAAAGACTATAGTCTTTCCTCATTTTTGGGAAAAAAATTTCACCCCTTCAGATCTCGCCCCGATTTTCCCAGAATGTTATTTGGAGGGTATACACTTGGAAATTATGGGGCAAACTTCCCTCACCCCTTCCCACTGCTCCACACCTGGCTAGGAAACGTTCAGAATTTGGTTGTTCCAGAAAACTTTCGGAATTTTTTTGGACCAGATGCAAGGGGATGGGGGATGTTTGGCACATATTTTTCAAGTCTTTACCCTTCATATTACATTCTGAAATTTTCCTAAGGAAATCGGAGAGGGTCAAAAAATCTTCGTAAAAAAACCAAAGACTATAGTCTTTGCTCATTTTTTGAAAAAAAATTTGACCCCTTCAGATCTCGCCCCGATTTTCCCAGAATGTTATTTGGAGGGTATACACTTGGAAATTATGGGGCAATCTTCCCTCACCCCTTCCCAGTGCTCCACACCCGGCTAGGAAACGTTCAGAATTGGGTTGTTCCAGAAAACTTTCGGAATTTTTTTGGACCAGATGCGAGGGGATGGGGGATGTTTGGCACATATTTTTCAAGTCTTTACCCTTCATATTACATTCTGAAATTTTCCTAAGGAAATCGGAGAGGGTCAAAAAATCTTCGTAAAAAAAAGGAAAGACTATAGTCTTTCCTCATTTTTCGGAAAAAAATTTCACCCCTTCAGATCTCGCCCCGATTTTCCCAGAATGTTATTTGGAGGGTATACACTTGGAAATTATGGGGCAATCTTCCCTCACCCCTTCCCAGTGCTCCACACCTGGCTAGGAAACGTTCAGAATTTGGTTGTTCCAGAAAACTTTCGGAATTTTTTTGGACCAGATGCGAGGGGATGGGGGATGTTTGGCACATATTTTTCAAGTCTTTACCCTTCATATTACATTCTGAAATTTTCCTAAGGAAATCGGAGAGGGTCAAAAAATCTTCGTAAAAAAAAGGAAAGACTATAGTCTTTGCTCATTTTTGGGAAAAAAATTTCACGTCTTCAGATCTCGCCCCGATTTTCCCAGAATGTTATTTGGAGGGTATACACTTGGCAATTATGGGGCAAACTTCCCTCACCCCTTCCCACTGCTCCACACCTGGCTAGGAAACGTTCAGAATTGGGTTGTTACAGAAAACTTTCGGAATTTTTTTGGACCAGATGCGAGGGGATGGGGGATGTTTGGCACATATTTTTCAAGTCCTTACCCTTCATATTACATTCTGAAATTTTCCTAAGGAAATCGGAGAGGGTCAAAAAATCTTCGTAAAAAAAAGGAAAGACTATAGTCTTTCCTCATTTTTGGGAAAAAAATTTCACCCCTTCAGATCTCGCCCCGATTTTCCCAGAATGTTATTTGGAGGGTATACACTTGGAAATTATGGGGCAAACTTCCCTCACCCCTTCCCACTGCTCCACACCTGGCTAGGAAACGTTCAGAATTTGGTTGTTCCAGAAAACTTTCGGAATTTTTTTGGACCAGATGCAAGGGGATGGGGGATGTTTGGCACATATTTTTAAAGTCTTTACCCTTCATATTACATTCTGAAATTTTCCTGAGGAAATCGGAGAGGGTCAAAAAATCTTCGAAAAAAAAAGGAAAGACTATGTCTTTCCTCATTTTTCCAAAAAAAATTTCACCCCTTCAGATCTCGCCCCGATTTTCCCAGAATGTTATTTGGAGGGTATACACTTGGAAATTATGGGGCAAACTTCCCTCACCCCTTCCCAGTGCTCCACACCCGGCTAGGAAACGTTCAGAATTGGGTTGTTCCAGAAAACTTTCGGAATTTTTTTGGACTAGATGCGAGGGGATGGGGGATGTTTGGCACATATTTTTCAAGTCTTTACCCTTCATATTACATTCTGAAATTTTCCTAAGGAAATCGGAGAGAGTCACAAAATCTTCGTAAAAAAAAGGAAAGTCTTTGCTCATTTTTGGGAAAAAAATTTCACCCCTTCAGATCTCGCCCCGATTTTCCCAGAATGTTATTTGGAGGGTATACACTTGGAAATTATGGGGCAAACTTCCCTCACCCCTTCCCACTGCTCCACACCTGGCTAGGAAACGTTCAGAATTGGGTTGTTCCAGAAAACTTTCGGAATTTTTTTGGACCAGATGCGAGGAGATGGGGGATGTTTGGCACATATTTTTCAAGTCTTTACCCTTCATATTGCATTCTGAAATTTTCCTAAGGAAATCGAAGAGGGTCAAAAAATCTTCGTAAAAAAAAGGAAAGACTATAATCTTTCCTCATTTTTCGGAAAAAAATTTCACCCCTTCAGATCTCGCCCCGATTTTCCCAGAATGTTATTTGGAGGGTATACACTTGGAAATTATGGGGCAAACTTCCCTCACCCCTTCCCACTGCTCCACACCTGGCTAGGAAACGTTCAGAATTTGGTTGTTCCAGAAAACTTTCGGAATTTTTTTGGACCAGATGCGAGGGGATGGGGGATGTTTGGCACATATTTTTCAAGTCTTTACCCTTCATATTACATTCTGAAATTTTCCTAAGGAAATCGGAGAGGGTCAAAAAATCTTCGAAAAAAAAAGGAAAGACTATAGTCTTTCCTCATTTTTCGAAAAAAAATTTCACCCCTTCAGATCTCGCCCCGATTTTCCCAGAATGTTATTTGGAGGGTATACACTTGGAAATTATGGGGCAAACTTCCCTCACCCCTTCCCACTGCTCCACACCTGGCTCGGAAACGTTCAGAATTGGGTTGTTCCAGAAAACTTTCGGAATTTTTTTGGACCAGATGCGAGGGGATGGGGGATGTTTGGCACATATTTTTCAAGTCTTTACCCTTCATATTACATTCTGAAATTTTCCTAAGGAAATCGGAGAGGGTCAAAAAATCTTCGTAAAAAAAAGGAAAGACTATAGTCTTTGCTCATTTTTGGGAAAAAAATTTCACCCCTTCAGATCTCGCCCCGATTTTCCCAGAATGTTATTTGGAGTGTATACACTTGGAAATTATGGGGCAAACTTCCCTCACCCCTTCCCACTGCTCCACACCTGGCAAGAAAAAGTTCAGAATTGGGTTGTTCCAGAAAACTTTCGGAATTTTTTTGGACCAGATGCGAGGGGATGGGGGATGTTTGGCACATATTTTTCAAGTCTTTACCCTTCATATTACATTCTGAAATTTTCCTAAGGAAATCGGAGAGGGTCAAAAAATCTTCGTAAAAAAAGGAAAGACTATAGTCTTTCCTCATTTTTCGAAAAAAAATTTCACCCCTTCAGATCAGGCCCCGATTTTCCCAGAATGTTATTTGGAGGGTATATACTTGGAAATTATGGGGCAAACTTCCCTCACCCCTTCCCACTGCCCCAAACCTGGCTCGGAAACGTTCACAATTGGGTTGTTCCAGAAAACTTTCGGAATTTTTTTGGACCAGATGCGAGGGGATGGGGGATGTTTGGCACATATTTTTCAAGTCTTTACCCTTCATATTACATTCTGAAATTTTCCTAAGGAAATCGGAGAGGGTCAAAAAATCTTCGAAAAAAAAAGGAAAGACTATAGTCTTTCCTCATTTTTCGGAAAAAAATTTCACCCCTTCAGATCTCGCCCCGATTTTCCCAGAATGTTATTTGGAGGGTATACACTTGGAAATTATGGGGCAATCTTCCCTCACCCCTTCCCAGTGCTCCACACCCGGCTAGGAATCGTTCAGAATTGGGTTGTTCCAGAAAACTTTCTGAATTTTTTTGGACCAGATGCGAGGGGATGGGGGATGTTTGGCACATATTTTTCAAGTCTTTACCCTTCATATTACATTCTGAAATTTTCCTAAGGAAATCGGAGAGGGTCAACAAATCTTCGAAAAAAAAAGGAAAGTCTTTGCTCATTTTTGGGAAAAAAATTTCACCCCTTCAGATCTCGCCCCGATTTTCCCAGAATGTTATTTGGAGGGTATACACTTGGAAATTATGGGGCAATCTTCCCTCACCCCTTCCCAGTGCTCCACACCTGGCTAGGAAACGTTCAGAATTGGGTTGTTCCAGAAAACTTTCGGAATTTTTTTGGACCAGATGCGAGGGGATGGGGGATGTTTGGCACATATTTTTCAAGTCTTTACCCTTCATATTACATTCTGAAATTTTCCTAAGGAAATCGGAGAGGGTCAAAAAATCTTCGTAAAAAAAAGGAAAGACAATAGTCTGCTCATTTTTGGGAAAAAAATTTCACCCCTTCAGATCTCGCCCCGATTTTCCCAGAATGTTATTTGGAGGGTATACACTTGGAAATTATGGGGCAAACTTCCCTCACCCCTTCCCAGTGCTCCACACCCGGCTAGGAAACGTTCAGAATTGGGTTGTTCCAGAAAACTTACGGAATTTTTTTGGACCAGATGCGAGGGGATGGGGGATGTTTGGCACATATTTTTCAAGTCTTTACCCTTCATATTACATTCTGAAATTTTCCTAAGGAAATCGGAGAGGGTCAAAAAATCTTCGTAAAAAAAAGGAAAGACTATAGTCTTTGCTCATTTTTGGGAAAAAAATTTCACCCCTTCAGATCTCGCCCCGATTTTCCCAGAATGTTATTTGGAGGGTATACACTTGGAAATTATGGGGCAAACATCCCTCACCCCTTCCCACTGCTCCACACCTGGCAAGGAAAAGTTCAGAATTGGGTTGTTCCAGAAAACTTTCGGAATTTTTTTGGACCAGATACGAGGGGATGGGGGATGTTTGGCACATATTTTTCAAGTCTTTACCCTTCATATTACTTTCTGAAATTTTCCTAAGGAAATCGGAGAGGGTCAAAAAATCTTCGTAAAAAAAAGGAAAGACTATAGTCTTTCCTCATTTTTGGGAAAAAAATTTCACCCCTTCAGATCTCGCCCCGATTTTCCCAGAATGTTATTTGGAGGGTATACACTTGGAAATTATGGGGCAAACTTCCCTCACCCCTTCCCACTGCTCCACACCTGGCTAGGAAACGTTCAGAATTGGGTTGTTCCAGAAAACTTTCGGAATTTTTTTGGACCAGATGCGAGGGGATGGGGGATGTTTGGCACATATTTTTCAAGCCTTTACCCTTCATATTACATTCTGAAATTTTCCTAAGGAAATCGGAGAGGGTCAACAAATCTTCGAAAAAAAAAGGAAAGACTATAGTCTTTCCTCATTTTTCGGAAAAAAATTTCACCCCTTCAGATCTCGCCCCGATTTTCCCAGAATGTTATTTGGAGAGTATACACTTGGAAATTATGGGGCAATCTTCCCTCACCCCTTCCCAGTGCTCCACACCTGGCTAGGAAATGTTCAGAACTGGGTTGTTCCAGAAAACTTTCGGAATTTTTTTGGACCAGATGCGAGGGGATGGGGATGTTTACCACATATTTTTCAAGTCTTTAGGGTTCATATTACATTCCGAAATTTTCCTAAGGAAATCGGAGAGGGTCAAAAAATCTTCGAAAAAAAAAGGAAAGACTATAGTCTTTAATCATTTTTCGGAAAAAAATTTCACCCCTTCAGATCTCGCCCCGATTTTCCCAGAATATTATTTGGAGGGTATACACTTGGAAATTATGGGGCAATCTTCCCTCACCCCTTCCCAGTGCTCCACACCTGGCTAGGAAACGTTCAGAATTGGGTTGTTCCAGAAAACTTTCGGAATTTTTTTGGACCAGATGCGAGGGGATGGGGGATGTTTGGCACATATTTTTCAAGTCTTTACCCTTCATATTACATTCTGAAATTTTCCTAAGGAAATCGGAGAGGGTCAAAAAATCTTCGTAAAAAAAAGGAAAGACAATAGTCTGCTCATTTTTGGGAAAAAAATTTCACCCCTTCAGATCTCGCCCCGATTTTCCCAGAATGTTATTTGGAGGGTATACACTTGGAAATTATGGGGCAAACTTCCCTCACCCCTTCCCAGTGCTCCACACCCGGCTAGGAAACGTTCAGAATTGGGTTGTTCCTGAAAACTTACGGAATTTTTTTGGACCAGATGCGAGGGGATGGGGGATGTTTGGCACATATTTTTCAAGTCTTTACCCTTCATATTACATTCTGAAATTTTCCTAAGGAAATCGGAGAGGGTCAAAAAATCTTCGTAAAAAAAAGGAAAGACTATAGTCTTTGCTCATTTTTGGGAAAAAAATTTCACCCCTTCAGATCTCGCCCCGATTTTCCCAGAATGTTATTTGGAGGGTATACACTTGGAAATTATGGGGCAAACATCCCTCACCCCTTCCCACTGCTCCACACCTGGCAAGGAAAAGTTCAGAATTGGGTTGTTCCAGAAAACTTTCGGAATTTTTTTGGACCAGATACGAGGGGATGGGGGATGTTTGGCACATATTTTTCAAGTCTTTACCCTTCATATTACTTTCTGAAATTTTCCTAAGGAAATCGGAGAGGGTCAAAAAATCTTCGTAAAAAAAAGGAAAGACTATAGTCTTTCCTCATTTTTGGGAAAAAAATTTCACCCCTTCAGATCTCGCCCCGATTTTCCCAGAATGTTATTTGGAGGGTATACACTTGGAAATTATGGGGCAAACTTCCCTCACCCCTTCCCACTGCTCCACACCTGGCTAGGAAACGTTCAGAATTGGGTTGTTCCAGAAAACTTTCGGAATTTTTTTGGACCAGATGCGAGGGGATGGGGGATGTTTGGCACATATTTTTCAAGCCTTTACCCTTCATATTACATTCTGAAATTTTCCTAAGGAAATCGGAGAGGGTCAAAAAATCTTCGTAAAAAAAAGGAAAGACTATAGTCTTTCCTCATTTTTCGAAAAAAAATTTCACCCCTTCAGATCCCGCCCCGATTTTCCCAGAATGTTATTTGGAGGGTATACACTTGGAAATTATGGGGCAAACTTCCCTCACCCCTTCCCACTGCTCCACACCTGGCTCGGAAACGTTCAGAATTGGGTTGTTCCAGAAAACTTTCGGAGTTTTTTTGGACCAGATGCGAGGGGATGGGGGATGTTTGGCACATATTTTTCAAGTCTTTACCCTTCATATTACATTCTGAAATTTTCCTAAGGAAATCGGAGAGGGTCAAAAAATCTTCGTAAAAAAAGGAAAGACTATAGTCTTTCCTCATTTTTCGAAAAAAAATTTCACCCCTTCAGATCAGGCCCCGATTTTCCCAGAATGTTATTTGGAGGGTATATACTTGGAAATTATGGGGCAAACTTCCCTCACCCCTTCCCACTGCCCCAAACCTGGCTCGGAAACGTTCAGAATTGGGTTGTTCCAGAAAACTTTCGGAATTTTTTTGGACCAGATGCGAGGGGATGGGGGATGTTTGGCACATATTTTTCAAGTCTTTACCCTTCATATTACATTCTGAAATTTTCCTAAGGAAATCGGAGAGGGTCAAAAAATCTTCGAAAAAAAAAGGAAAGACTATAGTCTTTCCTCATTTTTCGGAAAAAAATTTCACCCCTTCAGATCTCGCCCCGATTTTCCCAGAATGTTATTTGGAGGGTATACACTTGGAAATTATGGGGCAATCTTCCCTCACCCCTTCCCAGTGCTCCACACCTGGCTAGGAAATGTTCAGAACTGGGTTGTTCCAGAAAACTTTCGGAATTTTTTTGGACCAGATGCGAGGGGATGGGGGATGTTTGGCACATATTTTTCAAGTCTTTACCCTTCATATTACATTCTGAAATTTTCCTAAGGAAATCGGAGAGGGTCAAAAAATCTTCGTAAAAAAAAGGAAAGACTATAGTCTTTGCTCATTTTTGGGAAAAAAATTTCACCCCTTCAGATCTCGCCCCGATTTTCCCAGAATGTTATTTGGAGGGTATACACTTGGAAATTATGGGGCAAACATCCCTCACCCCTTCCCACTGCTCCACACCTGGCAAGGAAAAGTTCAGAATTGGGTTGTTCCAGAAAACTTTCGGAATTTTTTTGGACCAGATACGAGGGGATGGGGGATGTTTGGCACATATTTTTCAAGTCTTTACCCTTCATATTACTTTCTGAAATTTTCCTAAGGAAATCGGAGAGGGTCAAAAAATCTTCGTAAAAAAAAGGAAAGACTATAGTCTTTCCTCATTTTTGGGAAAAAAATTTCACCCCTTCAGATCTCGCCCCGATTTTCCCAGAATGTTATTTGGAGGGTATATACTTGGAAATTATGGGGCAAACTTCCCTCACCCCTTCCCACTGCCCCACACCTGGCTCGGAAACGTTCAGAATTGGGTTGTTCCAGAAAACTTTCGGAATTTTTTTGGACCAGATGCGAGGGGATGGGGGATGTTTGGCACATATTTTTCAAGTCTTTACCCTTCATATTACATTCTGAAATTTTCCTAAGGAAATCGGAGAGGGTCAAAAAATCTTCGTAAAAACAGGAAAGACTATAGTCTTTCCTCATTTTTCGAAAAAAAATTTCACCCCTTCAGATCTCGCCCCGATTTTCCCAGAATGTTATTTGGAGGGTATACACTTGGAAATTATGGGGCAAACTTCCCTCACCCCTTCCCACTGCTCCACACCTGGCTAGGAAACGTTCAGAATTTGGTTGTTCCAGAAAACTTTCGGAACTTTTTTGGACCAGATGCGAGGGGATGGGGGATGTTTGGCACATATTTTTCAAGTCTTTACCCTTCATATTACATTCTGAAATTTTCCTAAGGAAATCGGAGAGGGTCAAAAAATCTTCGAAAAAAAAAGGAAAGACTATAGTCTTTCCTCATTTTTCGAAAAAAAATTTCACCCCTTCAGATCTCGCCCCGATTTTCCCAGAATGTTATTTGGAGGGTATACACTTGGAAATTATGGTGCAAACTTCCCTCACCCCTTCCCAGTGCTCCACACCCGGCTAGGAAACGTTCAGAATTGGGTTGTTCCAGAAAACTTTCGGAATTTTTTTGGACCAGATGCGAGGGGATGGGGGATGTTTGGCACATATTTTTCAAGTCTTTACCCTTCATATTACATTCTGAAATTTTCCTAAGGAAATCGGAGAGGGTCAAAAAATCTTCGTAAAAAAAAGGAAAGACTATAGTCTTTCCTCATTTTTCGAAAAAAAATTTCACCCCTTCAGATCTCGCCCCGATTTTCCCAGAATGTTATTTGGAGGGTATACACTTGGAAATTATGGGGCAAACTTCCCTCACCCCTTCCCACTGCTCCACACCTGGCTAGGAAACGTTCAGAATTTGGTTGTTCCAGAAAACTTTCGCAACTTTTTTGGACCAGATGCGAGGGGATGGGGGATGTTTGGCACATATTTTTCAAGTCTTTACCCTTCATATTACATTCTGAAATTTTCCTAAGGAAATCGGAGAGGGTCAAAAAATCTTCGAAAAAAAAAGGAAAGTCTTTCCTCATTTTTCGGAAAAAAATTTCACCCCTTCAGATCTCGCCCCGATTTTCCCAGAATGTTATTTGGAGGGTATACACTTGGAAATTATGGGGCAATCTTCCCTCACCCCTTCCCAGTGCTCCACACCTGGCTAGAAACGTTCAGAATTGGGTTGTTCCAGAAAACTTTCGGAATTTTTTTGGACCAGATGCGAGGGGATGGGGGATGTTTGGCACATATTTTTCAAGTCTTTACCCTTCATATTACATTCTGAAATTTTCCTAAGGAAATCGGAGAGGGTCAAAAAATCTTCGTAAAAAAAAGGAAAGACTATAGTCTTTCCTCATTTTTGGGAAAAAAATTTCACCCCTTCAGATCTCGCCCCGATTTTCCCAGAATGTTATTTGGAGGGTATACACTTGGAAATTATGGGGCAAACTTCCCTCACCCCTTCCCAGTGCTCCACACCTGGCTAGGAAACGTTCAGAATTGGGTTGTTCCAGAAAACTTTCGGAATTTTTTTGGACCAGATGCGAGGGGATGGGGGATGTTTGGCACATATTTTTCAAGCCTTTACCCTTCATATTACATTCTGAAATTTTCCTAAGGAAATCGGAGAGGGTCAAAAAATCTTCGTAAAAAAAGGAAAGAGTATAGTCTTTGCTCATTTTTGGGAAAAAAATTTCACCCCTTCAGATCTCGCCCCGATTTTCCCAGAATGTTATTTGGAGGGTATACACTTGGAAATTATGGGGCAAACTTCCCTCACCCCTTCCCACTGCTCCACACCTGGCTCGGAAACGTTCAGAATTGGGTTGTTCCAGAAAACTTTCGGAAATTTTTTGAACCAGATCGGAGGGGATGGGGGATGTTTGGAACATATTTTTCAAGTCTTTACCCTTCATATTACATTCTGAAATTTTCCTAAGGAAATCGGAGAGGGTCAAAAAATCTTCCAAAAAAAAAGGAAAGACTATAGTCTTTGCTCATTTTTGGGAAAAAAATTTCACCCCTTCAGATCTCGCCCCGATTTTCCCAGAATGTTATTTGGAGGGTATACACTTGGAAATTATGGGGCAAACTTCCCTCACCCCTTCCCACTGCTCCACACCTGGCTCGGAAACGTTCAGAATTGGGTTGTTCCAGAAAACTTTCGGAGTTTTTTTGGACCAGATGCGAGGGGATGGGGGATGTTTGGCACATATTTTTCAAGTCTTTACCCTTCATATTACATTCTGAAATTTTCCTAAGGAAATCGGAGAGGGTCAAAAAATCTTCGTAAAAAAAGGAAAGACTATAGTCTTTCCTCATTTTTCGAAAAAAAATTTCACCCCTTCAGATCAGGCCCCGATTTTCCCAGAATGTTATTTGGAGGGTATATACTTGGAAATTATGGGGCAAACTTCCCTCACCCCTTCCCACTGCCCCAAACCTGGCTCGGAAACGTTCAGAATTGGGTTGTTCCAGAAAACTTTCGGAATTTTTTTGGACCAGATGCGAGGGGATGGGGGATGTTTGGCACATATTTTTCAAGTCTTTACCCTTCATATTACATTCTGAAATTTTCCTAAGGAAATCGGAGAGGGTCAAAAAATCTTCGAAAAAAAAAGGAAAGACTATAGTCTTTCCTCATTTTTCGGAAAAAAATTTCACCCCTTCAGATCTCGCCCCGATTTTCCCAGAATGTTATTTGGAGGGTATACACTTGGAAATTATGGGGCAATCTTCCCTCACCCCTTCCCAGTGCTCCACACCCGGCTAGGAAACGTTCAGAATTGGGTTGTTCCAGAAAACTTTCGGAATTTTTTTGGACCAGATGCGAGGGGATGGGGGATGTTTGGCACATATTTTTCAAGTCTTTACCCTTCATATTACATTCTGAAATTTTCCTAAGGAAATCGGAGAGGGTCAACAAATCTTCGAAAAAAAAAGGAAAGACTATAGTCTTTCCTCATTTTTCGGAAAAAAATTTCACCCCTTCAGATCTCGCCCCGATTTTCCCAGAATGTTATTTGGAGAGTATACACTTGGAAATTATGGGGCAATCTTCCCTCACCCCTTCCCAGTGCTCCACACCTGGCTAGGAAATGTTCAGAACTGGGTTGTTCCAGAAAACTTTCGGAATTTTTTTGGACCAGATGCGAGGGGATGGGGATGTTTACCACATATTTTTCAAGTCTTTAGGGTTCATATTACATTCTGAAATTTTCCTAAGGAAATCGGAGAGGGTCAAAAAATCTTCGAAAAAAAAAGGAAAGACTATAGTCTTTAATCATTTTTCGGAAAAAAATTTCACCCCTTCAGATCTCGCCCCGATTTTCCCAGAATGTTATTTGGAGGGTATACACTTGGAAATTATGGGGCAATCTTCCCTCACCCCTTCCCAGTGCTCCACACCTGGCTAGGAAACGTTCAGAATTGGGTTGTTCCAGAAAACTTTCGGAATTTTTTTGGACCAGATGCGAGGGGATGGGGGATGTTTGGCACATATTTTTCAAGCCTTTACCCTTCATATTACATTCTGAAATTTTCCTAAGGAAATCGGAGAGGGTCAAAAAATCTTCGTAAAAAAAAGGAAAGACTATAGTCTTTCCTCATTTTTCGAAAAAAAATTTCACCCCTTCAGATCTCGCCCCGATTTTCCCAGAATGTTATTTGGAGGGTATACACTTGGAAATTATGGGGCAAACTTCCCTCACCCCTTCCCACTGCTCCACACCTGGCTCGGAAACGTTCAGAATTGGGTTGTTCCAGAAAACTTTCGGAGTTTTTTTGGACCAGATGCGAGGGGATGGGGGATGTTTGGCACATATTTTTCAAGCCTTTACCCTTCATATTACATTCTGAAATTTTCCTAAGGAAATCGGAGAGGGTCAAAAAATCTTCCAAAAAAAAAGGAAAGACTATAGTCTTTGCTCATTTTTGGGAAAAAAATTTCACCCCTTCAGATCTCGCCCCGATTTTCCCAGAATGTTATTTGGAGGGTATACACTTGGAAATTATGGGGCAAACTTCCCTCACCCGTTCCCAGTGCTCCACACCCGGCTAGGAAACGTTCAGAATTGGGTTGTTCCAGAAAACTTACGGAATTTTTTTGGACCAGATGCGAGGGGATGGGGGATGTTTGGCACATATTTTTCAAGTCTTTACCCTTCATATTACATTCTGAAATTTTCCTAAGGAAATCGGAGAGGGTCAAAAAATCTTCGTAAAAAAAAGGAAAGACTATAGTCTTTGCTCATTTTTGGGAAAAAAATTTCACCCCTTCAGATCTCGCCCCGATTTTCCCAGAATGTTATTTGGAGGGTATACACTTGGAAATTATGGGGCAAACTTCCCTCACCCCTTCCCACTGCTCCACACCTGGCTCGGAAACGTTCAGAATTGGGTTGTTCCAGAAAACTTTCGGAGTTTTTTTGGACCAGATGCGAGGGGATGGGGGATGTTTGGCACATATTTTTCAAGTCTTTACCCTTCATATTACATTCTGAAATTTTCCTAAGGAAATCGGAGAGGGTCAAAAAATCTTCGTAAAAAAAGGAAAGACTATAGTCTTTCCTCATTTTTCGAAAAAAAATTTCACCCCTTCAGATCAGGCCCCGATTTTCCCAGAATGTTATTTGGAGGGTATATACTTGGAAATTATGGGGCAAACTTCCCTCACCCCTTCCCACTGCCCCAAACCTGGCTCGGAAACGTTCAGAATTGGGTTGTTCCAGAAAACTTTCGGAATTTTTTTGGACCAGATGCGAGGGGATGGGGGATGTTTGGCACATATTTTTCAAGTCTTTACCCTTCATATTACATTCTGAAATTTTCCTAAGGAAATCGGAGAGGGTCAAAAAATCTTCGAAAAAAAAAGGAAAGACTATAGTCTTTCCTCATTTTTCGGAAAAAAATTTCACCCCTTCAGATCTCGCCCCGATTTTCCCAGAATGTTATTTGGAGGGTATACACTTGGAAATTATGGGGCAATCTTCCCTCACCCCTTCCCAGTGCTCCACACCCGGCTAGGAAACGTTCAGAATTGGGTTGTTCCAGAAAACTTTCGGAATTTTTTTGGACCAGATGCGAGGGGATGGGGGATGTTTGGCACATATTTTTCAAGTCTTTACCCTTCATATTACATTCTGAAATTTTCCTAAGGAAATCGGAGAGGGTCAACAAATCTTCGAAAAAAAAAGGAAAGACTATAGTCTTTCCTCATTTTTCGGAAAAAAATTTCACCCCTTCAGATCTCGCCCCGATTTTCCCAGAATGTTATTTGGAGAGTATACACTTGGAAATTATGGGGCAATCTTCCCTCACCCCTTCCCAATGCTCCACACCTGGCTAGGAAATGTTCAGAACTGGGTTGTTCCAGAAAACTTTCGGAATTTTTTTGGACCAGATGCGAGGGGATGGGGATGTTTACCACATATTTTTCAAGTCTTTAGGGTTCATATTACATTCTGAAATTTTCCTAAGGAAATCGGAGAGGGTCAAAAAATCTTCGAAAAAAAAAGGAAAGACTATAGTCTTTAATCATTTTTCGGAAAAAAATTTCACCCCTTCAGATCTCGCCCCGATTTTCCCAGAATGTTATTTGGAGGGTATACACTTGGAAATTATGGGGCAATCTTCCCTCACCCCTTCCCAGTGCTCCACACCTGGCTAGGAAACGTTCAGAATTGGGTTGTTCCAGAAAACTTTCGGAATTTTTTTGGACCAGATGCGAGGGGATGGGGGATGTTTGGCACATATTTTTCAAGCCTTTACCCTTCATATTACATTCTGAAATTTTCCTAAGGAAATCGGAGAGGGTCAAAAAATCTTCGTAAAAAAAAGGAAAGACTATAGTCTTTCCTCATTTTTCGAAAAAAAATTTCACCCCTTCAGATCTCGCCCCGATTTTCCCAGAATGTTATTTGGAGGGTATACACTTGGAAATTATGGGGCAAACTTCCCTCACCCCTTCCCACTGCTCCACACCTGGCTCGGAAACGTTCAGAATTGGGTTGTTCCAGAAAACTTTCGGAGTTTTTTTGGACCAGATGCGAGGGGATGGGGGATGTTTGGCACATATTTTTCAAGCCTTTACCCTTCATATTACATTCTGAAATTTTCCTAAGGAAATCGGAGAGGGTCAAAAAATCTTCCAAAAAAAAAGGAAAGACTATAGTCTTTGCTCATTTTTGGGAAAAAAATTTCACCCCTTCAGATCTCGCCCCGATTTTCCCAGAATGTTATTTGGAGGGTATACACTTGGAAATTATGGGGCAAACTTCCCTCACCCGTTCCCAGTGCTCCACACCCGGCTAGGAAACGTTCAGAATTGGGTTGTTCCAGAAAACTTACGGAATTTTTTTGGACCAGATGCGAGGGGATGGGGGATGTTTGGCACATATTTTTCAAGTCTTTACCCTTCATATTACATTCTGAAATTTTCCTAAGGAAATCGGAGAGGGTCAAAAAATCTTCGTAAAAAAAAGGAAAGACTATAGTCTTTGCTCATTTTTGGGAAAAAAATTTCACCCCTTCAGATCTCGCCCCGATTTTCCCAGAATGTTATTTGGAGGGTATACACTTGGAAATTATGGGGCAAACTTCCCTCACCCCTTCCCACTGCTCCACACCTGGCTCGGAAACGTTCAGAATTGGGTTGTTCCAGAAAACTTTCGGAGTTTTTTTGGACCAGATGCGAGGGGATGGGGGATGTTTGGCACATATTTTTCAAGTCTTTACCCTTCATATTACATTCTGAAATTTTCCTAAGGAAATCGGAGAGGGTCAAAAAATCTTCGTAAAAAAAGGAAAGACTATAGTCTTTCCTCATTTTTCGAAAAAAAATTTCACCCCTTCAGATCAGGCCCCGATTTTCCCAGAATGTTATTTGGAGGGTATATACTTGGAAATTATGGGGCAAACTTCCCTCACCCCTTCCCACTGCCCCAAACCTGGCTCGGAAACGTTCAGAATTGGGTTGTTCCAGAAAACTTTCGGAATTTTTTTGGACCAGATGCGAGGGGATGGGGGATGTTTGGCACATATTTTTCAAGTCTTTACCCTTCATATTACATTCTGAAATTTTCCTAAGGAAATCGGAGAGGGTCAAAAAATCTTCGAAAAAAAAAGGAAAGACTATAGTCTTTCCTCATTTTTCGGAAAAAAATTTCACCCCTTCAGATCTCGCCCCGATTTTCCCAGAATGTTATTTGGAGGGTATACACTTGGAAATTATGGGGCAATCTTCCCTCACCCCTTCCCAGTGCTCCACACCCGGCTAGGAAACGTTCAGAATTGGGTTGTTCCAGAAAACTTTCGGAATTTTTTTGGACCAGATGCGAGGGGATGGGGGATGTTTGGCACATATTTTTCAAGTCTTTACCCTTCATATTACATTCTGAAATTTTCCTAAGGAAATCGGAGAGGGTCAACAAATCTTCGAAAAAAAAAGGAAAGACTATAGTCTTTCCTCATTTTTCGGAAAAAAATTTCACCCCTTCAGATCTCGCCCCGATTTTCCCAGAATGTTATTTGGAGAGTATACACTTGGAAATTATGGGGCAATCTTCCCTCACCCCTTCCCAGTGCTCCACACCTGGCTAGGAAATGTTCAGAACTGGGTTGTTCCAGAAAACTTTCGGAATTTTTTTGGACCAGATGCGAGGGGATGGGGATGTTTACCACATATTTTTCAAGTCTTTAGGGTTCATATTACATTCTGAAATTTTCCTAAGGAAATCGGAGAGGGTCAAAAAATCTTCGAAAAAAAAAGGAAAGACTATAGTCTTTAATCATTTTTCGGAAAAAAATTTCACCCCTTCAGATCTCGCCCCGATTTTCCCAGAATGTTATTTGGAGGGTATACACTTGGAAATTATGGGGCAATCTTCCCTCACCCCTTCCCAGTGCTCCACACCTGGCTAGGAAACGTTCAGAATTGGGTTGTTCCAGAAAACTTTCGGAATTTTTTTGGACCAGATGCGAGGGGATGGGGGATGTTTGGCACATATTTTTCAAGCCTTTACCCTTCATATTACATTCTGAAATTTTCCTAAGGAAATCGGAGAGGGTCAAAAAATCTTCGTAAAAAAAAGGAAAGACTATAGTCTTTCCTCATTTTTCGAAAAAAAATTTCACCCCTTCAGATCTCGCCCCGATTTTCCCAGAATGTTATTTGGAGGGTATACACTTGGAAATTATGGGGCAAACTTCCCTCACCCCTTCCCACTGCTCCACACCTGGCTCGGAAACGTTCAGAATTGGGTTGTTCCAGAAAACTTTCGGAATTTTTTTGGACCAGATGCGAGGGGATGGGGGATGTTTGGCACATATTTTTCAAGTCTTTACCCTTCATATTACATTCTGAAATTTTCCTAAGGAAATCGGAGAGGGTCAAAAAATCTTCGAAAAAAAAAGGAAAGACTATAGTCTTTCCTCATTTTTCGGAAAAAAATTTCACCCCTTCAGATCTCGCCCCGATTTTCCCAGAATGTTATTTGGAGGGTATACACTTGGAAATTATGGGGCAATCTTCCCTCACCCCTTCCCAGTGCTCCACACCCGGCTAGGAAACGTTCAGAATTGGGTTGTTCCAGAAAACTTTCGGAATTTTTTTGGACCAGATGCGAGGGGATGGGGGATGTTTGGCACATATTTTTCAAGTCTTTACCCTTCATATTACATTCTGAAATTTTCCTAAGGAAATCGGAGAGGGTCAAAAAATCTTCGTAAAAAAAAGGAAAGACTATAGTCTGCTCATTTTTGGGAAAAAAATTTCACCCCTTCAGATCTCGCCCCGATTTTCCCAGAATGTTATTTGGAGGGTATACACTTGGAAATTATGGGGCAAACTTCCCTCACCCCTTCCCACTGCTGCACACCTGGCTAGGAAACGTTCAGAATTGGGTTGTTCCAGAAAACTTTCGGAATTTTTTTGGACCAGATGCGAGGGGATGGGGGATGTTTGGCACATATTTTTCAAGTCTTTACCGAGGTCTTTACCCTTCATATTACATTCTGAAATTTTCCTAAGGAAATCGGAGAGGGTCAAAAAATCTTCGTAAAAAACAGGAAAGACTATAGTCTGCTCATTTTTGGGAAAAAAATTTCACCCCTTCAGATCTCGCACCGATTTTCCCAGAATGTTATTTGGAGGGTATATATTTGGAAATTATGGGGCAAACTTCCCTCACCCCTTCCCACTGCCCCACACCTGGCTCGGAAACGTTCAGAATTGGGTTGTTCCAGAAAACTTTCGGAATTTTTTTGGACCAGATGCGAGGGGATGGGGGATGTTTGGCACATATTTTTCAAGTCTTTACCCTTCATATTACATTCTGAAATTTTCCTAAGGAAATCGGAGAGGGTCAAAAAATCTTCGTAAAAACAGGAAAGACTATAGTCTTTCCTCATTTTTCGAAAAAAAATTTCACCCCTTCAGATCTCGCCCCGATTTTCCCAGAATGTTATTTAGAGGGTATACACTTGGAAATTATGGGGCAAACTTCCCTCACCCCTTCCCACTGCTCCACACCTGGCTAGGAAACGTTCAGAATTTGGTTGTTCCAGAAAACTTTCGGAACTTTTTTGGACCAGATGCGAGGGGATGGGGGATGTTTGGCACATATTTTTCAAGTCTTTACCCTTCATATTACATTCTGAAATTTTCCTAAGGAAATCGGAGAGGGTCAAAAAATCTTCGTAAAAAACAGGAAAGACTATAGTCTGCTCATTTTTGGGAAAAAAATTTCACCCCTTCAGATCAGGCCCCGATTTTCCCAGAATGTTATTTGGAGGGTATATACTTGGAAATTATGGGGCAAACTTCCCTCACCCCTTCCCACTGCCCCACACCTGGCTCGGAAACGTTCAGAATTGGGTTGTTCCAGAAAACTTTCTGAATTTTTTTGGACCAGATGCGAGGGGATGGGGGATGTTTGGCACATATTTTTCAAGTCTTTACCCTTCTAATTACATTCTGAAATTTTCCTAAGGAAATCGGAGAGGGTCAAAAAATCTTCGTAAAAACAGGAAAGACTATAGTCTTTCCTCATTTTTCGAAAAAAAATTTCACCCCTTCAGATCTCGCCCCGATTTTCCCAGAATGTTATTTAGAGGGTATACACTTGGAAATTATGGGGCAAACTTCCCTCACCCCTTCCCACTGCTCCACACCTGGCTAGGAAACGTTCAGAATTTGGTTGTTCCAGAAAACTTTCGGAACTTTTTTGGACCAGATGCGAGGGGATGGGGGATGTTTGGCACATATTTTTCAAGTCTTTACCCTTCATATTACATTCTGAAATTTTCCTAAGGAAATCGGAGAGGGTCAAAAAATCTTCGAAAAAAAAAGGAAAGACTATAGTCTTTCCTCATTTTTCGAAAAAAAATTTCACCCCTTCAGATCTCGCCCCGATTTTCCCAGAATGTTATTTGGAGGGTATACACTTGGAAATTATGGTGCAAACTTCCCTCACCCCTTCCCAGTGCTCCACACCCGGCTAGGAAACGTTCAGAATTGGGTTGTTCCAGAAAACTTTCGGAATTTTTTTGGACCAGATGCGAGGGGATGGGGGATGTTTGGCACATATTTTTCAAGTCTTTACCCTTCATATTACATTCTGAAATTTTCCTAAGGAAATCGGAGAGGGTCAAAAAATCTTCGAAAAAAAAAGGAAAGACTATAGTCTTTCCTCATTTTACGGAAAAAAATATCACCCCTTCAGATCTCGCCCCGATTTTCCCAGAATGTTATTTGGAGGGTATACACTTGGAAATTATGGGGCAATCTTCCCTCACCCCTTCCCAGTGCTCCACACCTGGCTAGGAAACGTTCAGAATTGGGTTGTTCCAGAAAACTTTCGGAATTTTTTTGGACCAGATGCGAGGGGATGGGGGATGTTTGGCACATATTTTTCAAGTCTTTACCCTTCATATTACATTCTGAAATTTTCCTAAGGAAATCGGAGAGGGTCAAAAAATCTTCGTAAAAAAAAGGAAAGACTATATATAGTCTTTCCTAATTTTTCGGAAAAAAATTTCACCCCTTCAGATCTCGCCCCGATTTTCCCAGAATGTTATTTAGAGTGTATACACTTGGAAATTATGGGGCAAACTTCCCTCACCCCTTCCCACTGCTCCACACCTGGCTAGGAAACGTTCAGAATTGGGTTGTTCCAGAAAACTTTCGGAATTTTTTTGGACCAGATGCGAGGGGATGGGGGATGTTTGGCACATATTTTTCAAGTCTTTACCCTTCATATTACATTCTGAAATTTTCCTAAGGAAATCGGAGAGGGTCAAAAAATCTTCGAAATAAAAAGGAAAGACTTTGCTCATTTTTGGGAAACAAATTTCACCCCTTCAGATCTCGCCCCGATTTTCCCAGAATGTTATTTGGAGGGTATACACTTGGAAATTATGGGGCAAACTTCCCTCACCCCTTCCCACTGCTCCACACCTGGCTAGGAAACGTTCAGAATTGGGTTGTTCCAGAAAACTTTCGGAATTTTTTTGGACCAGTTGCGAGGGGATGGGGGATGTTTGGCACATATTTTTCAAGTCTTTAGCCTTCATATTACATTCTGAAATTTTCCAAAGAAAATCGGAACGGGTCAGAAAAATTTCCAAAAAATGAGGAAAGACTACATTTTTTTTACCCCTTCAGATCTCGTTAGGATTTTCCCAGAATATTATTTGGAGAGTGTACTTGGAAAATATGCGTCAAACTTCCCCCATCACTTCTTCCAACTTCCTGAATAATACATACAATAGTCAGTCTTAAAATTTATTTGATAAAATCCATAATATAGATACTTAATAAAAGTAAAATTACACATAATAAACACGATAAAATAGAGAATTCCATAATAACTTATCACAGAAATAAAATTTAAAGAAGATATTTTTAGTTAAAACTAAACTTACCACTATTATACATTTGCACTTATACAGACTATACGACGAATTTAAAAAAGTATATTCTAAAATGATAATGACATAAAGGTTGGGGAAGACATTATGATACATACTGATTATGAATGATATATGTTTTTAATCGAACATAAATCTAATTTGAAATTAGAAGACAATGTACAAAAGAACATGAATTATTATATCATTATTAGGTACTAAAATAACAAAGTACAAAACATTCAATTAAATTTAATTATTGCTTACATACACAGGCAATTAATTTTATAATTTAAAATAATCTTATCAATAAACACAACAAAATTACATTCAATTATACCACAAATCGTATTTTCAATATTGCATCCTGTACACTTGCCAAATACTTACAAAGAGAAATTAAATTGGTCAATGTAATCAGTTAAACATACATAGTACGTACTGGGACGACTTGGAACACTTTTGAGCATTCATTGTACTTGCAATATATTGGCACAACACCAATTTATGATAATAAGTTCAATCACATGTTAAGTTTCGTAAATTCATATTGCATCTTCATTAATGAAAAAAAAGCTGTATAAGCACTCTCAGTAACAATAATGAATAAAACTATTATTGACAATTACAATCTCAGTAGTTTTGAAACTAATACTTAATATTAAAATGAAACTATCATACACAGTACCCTACTGCATAAAATAATAATTTGATATTGCAGTACATATTCAAAGGTACAGGCAGTTTTTCATTATTTATTTTCAAAAAAAGTTTAAAATTAAACTTCTTCAGTCTCAGGATTTGCTGCTTTAGGAAGATCACGAGATCCAAATCTATTGGTCATTCGCTGATAATGTGGTTTCCAGGTACTCACAGGTCTCGTATAATCCAAATGATCATACTCCAATTCTAGAAAACCGACATAATCATAGAAATAGAAAGAAAACTATTATTTTTATTTACTTATTCAACCTTTACTTACCAACATCTTTCGCGTCTTTTTGTTTAATTTCATCATAAACATGATCTAATTTCTCAATACTGTGATATATGTTAGGATTTGTAGCATCTGCATCTCGATTCTTCAAAGAATTTAATTCACCATTGAGCGCATGAGCTCCTCCTATACAAAATAAGGATATCATTTAATAAAACACCTTCAATAATAGTAAACATCGTCAACAATACGCAGACGTCGCGGCGTGGCCGTTCAGGTACGGGCCATTGCTGCATGGGACAGTACGGCGTGAAATATAATTCAAATGCATGTTGAAACTGCACATCGTGAACTTTACTTTACGTTACATCATTGCCACCAATTTTATAAATAGTATGTGCAACTTGGAAGAATTATTTCTAGAAGATTCACTTTTAAAATGTTTCACGCCCTACTCTCCCGTACCTGAAACTCTTTGCGCCCAAGTAACTCGGACCCCAATGTCCTGACGCTGTAACAAACAGCGCCCAAATATCTAGGTCCACAGTAGGAACCTCTATTCACCTTTGAAATCTTCATCCGAGGAGCATCCTGGAATTCCAAGCCTTTGCCTTTCTAAATTTGTATTATTTTGTTTTACCAAATTATTACGGATATGATTGGTGTTATTTAACAAACCAATATCATCATCTTTTTTTGTTGGTCCTGCTTGATATGAATATACTGGGTTGTCAAAATGATTTCGATCTAGAACAATTTTACGTTTTGGAACTGGCAATAAGATCAAGAGAAAGGGGAATACCTGGAGATAAAGATTGTGCATCAGCTATATATTGTACATGAACAATTTGAGTTTTGAGATTCGCTACACGCCTTCTATGGTAAAACCCGAGAGCCACTATTATTCCAACTAAAATTAGTGCTACCATCACACCAGCCACTACACTTCCGTAACTACTTTCTTCGTGCTGTGTACGAAGTGCATATAAAGTGGTATCACAGTTATCGCCTGCATAACCATGACGACAAATACAACCTTCTGCAGGATGGCATACAAAGTTATCACTCTTGCATTCACACGGTGTCATACAATGATCTCCAAAGTAGCCTTCAGGACAAACTATAAAAAAAAACGTTATGATATTGTTGTGGTAGAATTAATCATTTTACATACTTTCATTGCATTGAGTTCCTGTCCATCCAGACTTACAACGACAAACACCATCATTTCCTCTACATATTCCATCATTTAGACATTTACAATGTTGAGTACAATTAAATCCAAAGCGACCTTGAGGACATGGTGTTGTACAAGTTTTTCCCATCCAACCTGGTAAACACTGGCATTCACCTAAATATATTTATATCATTGTAAAGAAAAAATGTGCTTGCAGTAATGCAGAACAAACCTGTAACATGATGGCAGTCTCCACCATTTTTACAACTGCATTTTTCTTTACATTTCTTTCCGAATGTACCAGCAGGACAAGGATGTTCACATGTGAGACCAATATATCCAGGCTGGCATATGTATTCTCCAGTTACATGATCACATGTTATATTATCTAGTAAGACATTCCTTTATAGATAAAAAATATTAATTAATTTTTTACAACTTACCAGAAGCAACCGGACATACTTCTTTACAATCAATGCCGTAGTAGCCTTTATCACAAGGATGATCGCAGTTGTCACCTTGCCAACCGCGCGAACAAACACATAGTCCAGTCTCAGGATCACAAGAACTATTATTTTTGCAATTACATTCTTGGTCACAGTTTGGACCAAATTTCCCCGCTGGACAACTGGTTTCACATTTTACCCCTAAAATACATCGATAATTATAAAATAAATAATATATTGGAATAATATAAGTAGATCATTTCACGTATCATAATTAGCATTAAAAATTTCAAATATTACCTAATTGGAATCATTATTATTCACCATTGCCTTATTATTATACCCAAACATTTAGGCATACAATAGGAATTTATACTAAAGTTTAATTGTTACTGTGTTATAAAGATACCTACTCAACTGTAGAATACATTTTCCGTTTTATATTTAGTTTAAATTATTTATAGCAATAAACGCCTTGCAAAATTTGCCGCGCAAATGAGGCTAGAAAAACGTACCCGGTGTGAGGCTAGTAGCGGATGATATCATCAACCATACAAGACATGTAAAATACCTAGGTTAATAGTTTTAAATGGAAATGTAGTGAAAACCGCGCAAGTGAAAATACTATCAGACCAAAGTTGTAGAACATAAAATTTCCTACAGGAAACTCCAGGAATGTGTATGTCTAACTTTAATAATTTGGGGGTAGGAACTGTTGGAAATTAGCATAAACCAACAATTCTGGTTTAAAATTGAAATGCAGCGAAAACCACGCTAGATAGGGTAAAATACTATAGGACCAATGTTGTAGAATATAAAATTTTCTAAAAGAAACTCCAGGGAAGCGTATGTCTAACTTTAATAATTTGGTCCTGAGAACCGTTTGAAATTACCATAAACCAACGATTCTGATTTAAAATTGAAATGCAGCGAAAACCACGCTAGATAGGGTAAAATACTATAGGACTAGGGTTGTAGAACATAAAATTTTCTAAAAGAAACTCCAGGAAAGCATATGTCTAACTTTAATAATTTGGGCCTGAGAACCGTTTGAAATTAGCATTACCCAGTGATTCTGGTTTAAAATTGAAATGCAGCGACAACCATGCTAGATAGAGTAAAATACTGTAGTAGAACATAAAATTTTCTACAATAAATTCTAGGAAAGCATATATCAAACTTTAATAATTTGGGTCTGAGAACCGTTTGAAGTTAGTATAAACCAGAGATTCCGATTTAAAATTGAAATACAGCGAAAACCACGCTAGATAACGTAAAGTATTATCAAATCGAAGTTCTAGAAAATAAAATTTTCTACAACAAACTCTGGGAAAGCATATGTCTAACAGTAGTAGTTTGGGTCTGGGAACCCTCAGACTATAAATATGTGAGCATTCTCTTTTGCGCATCAGCCCGCACTCCCTTACACTTACAAGGTATCCGCTTGAATGCTACATACTTCGGTATTTTGGACTACTATACTACATATAGTTTCAATTTATACCACTGTTAGTAGTTAATTTTTTATTAGAATAAAAAACCCGTTAATGGAGACAATATTTTTGTAAATGATTAGTTGTTTTTCATTAAATATTAAATTAGTTATGTTTTTAAAAGCACTGTTCCAGCATACACATATAATATGTATATCCAAGATTAGATAGATACTTATAAAAAATGATTTTACTTGAAAATAAAATGGAGTTAATACAAATTCATAAATGAATTCTCAGAAATGATAATATAATAATTCTGGATTGTACCTAATCAATATTAAATGTTATCAACAAATTAGTTTGAATGTAATGTACTAACCTGATAAATGGCCCCCACCTTTACAAAAAACTTTTTCTACACTCTACTAATACACAATACAAAAAAATACTGTACCTCTCCAAACAGTTTTACAAATACACCGGCCAGTGACTGCATCACATCCTACAGAATTTTCTTCATCACATTGACAAACCTGTTGACAGTTATGTCCAAACCAGCCAGCATCACAATGACGATCACATTGCTCACCCGTGAATCCAGCACCACATGTGCATGTACCTATCAAATGCATGCACACACTACTACACATCAAATAAAATATTTCATGCAAATTGTAAAAATCAAAATAACTTAAAAGCCTTGTTAAAATGATTTTGCCCTTTAGGCAAGGTTTAACCCATTTAAGATTGTTAAGCCACACAAAAAGAACAGTGAATGCTTACCATTTTGTGGATTGCAAGCAGCTCCATTTTTGCAAGTGCATGTTTGTCCACAATGCATCCCATAAGACTGGGCACTACAAGGACGATCACAATACTGGCCTTCCCAACCTGCTGTGCATAAACACTGGCCCGATTCTGTTGAACAATTGGCACCATTTTTACCTACAAGTAAAATATTTAGAATCCATATTATTTATCACAATTAAAATTTTCTTACAATCACATTTCTGAGCACAGTCTTCGCCAAAACTGCCAGGTGGACATGTTTCACTACAATCCATTCCTTTATACCCTGGAGTACATATACATGTTCCATTGACTGGAGAACACTGGGCATTGTTTTTACAATCACAGACGCCGTGACATCCTTTGCCAAATGTTAATAAAGGACATTGACGTGAACAATCTTTACTGTTCCATCCTGCTTTGCATATACATTCGCCGGTCCATGGATGACAACTGTAATAGAATGCTCGTATAATTTAACTAAATTAGTTATAATTATAATTATACATACACTTCTGTGTTATCACGATTACATTCACAAGTATTTTGGCAACGATTACCCCATAGACCATCTGCACACACCCTAGCCGTACAGTTTTGGCCCTTCCAACCTTCTGCACAGTTACATTTGCCATCAATATTAGAACATTTTCCTCCATTTTGGCATTTACATGTCTTCAAACAATTGACACCGTATGTACCATCTGGACATTTGTCCAAGCACTATAAATAAATTATAAAACATATAAAATTGCATATTAAAAACGTAATGGTGGATATTGCTGATCGAGAGAACACTGAGACCAGTTGGAACGCGACCGCTTAGCTGAAACGCGGCGCGGTTTTTTTTCAAAATTATTAATTTCTCGAAATTAGCAATTTCAGTTTGCGCACAAGATTTTATCTACAATCGTGTTTATAAGCACGAACTATTGCTCAGAACAAAAAATATGGAGATGAAAGGCTAACGAGAAAACTCGCGCGTGTTGTTGCTAAGCAACGCATTATTAAAGCGAGCCTTCAACAATGCGTTGCTTAGCAACAACTGCAGCAACGCCGCAATGGTACATATACTAAACTCGCGCGGGTTACTATTGTTGGCAACAACGCATTTATTGATAGCTCGCGGAAATTCTTGCAATAGATAAAATTTAGGTTGTCTAAGGGAGCACGCGCACTTGTTCGGTTCGGTTTCATTCAGTTCGAAACCGGCCGATCGGCAAAAATCGAAATACATGGAAACGAATGGCAGCCCGCGCATTACGTCGGTTCGGTACGGCACCATCCTTTTCGTTCCGTTCGGTTCAGTCCAAGTAGGTATACTACAGATGGCAAAAAATTTCGAAAGTCATATCGGTTTATAGGTAAGAACGGGATGAAAAGGATGAAGCCATACCGAACCAACGTAATGCGCGGACTGCCATTCATTTCAATGTATTTTGATTTTTGGCGATCAAGCAATCGACCGAACAACTGCGCGCACGCGCACTCCTTAAATAGTTAGGGCAGTTTCTCACAACACAACGGCGGCGCGGCGTTACTCCCGCGATAATAATTGTCGCAATAACTCACCAGTCTAAACACACCCTAACAAATTAAAAACACATTTTGTTCATTATATTCGCGTAGTTAACAACCACAATAATTGCACCGTTTCATGATTGTAAGAATTTCCATGGTAACCAGCTCTTGACGGTTACCTGGCAATCGCAAAATTTTTCCACTTGAAAGTGGGAAAGTGACATTATTTGGCAATTGTCAACAATTTTTCGTTATGGTTGACAATCGGAACCTACTCTATTAACACAGTTGTAGATAAAATTACTATATTTTAAAATATAAAATTGTTGATATATAAAAAAGTAAATACCCTATCACCAGTAAAGCCAGGCTGACATTCACACTCCCCACTGACATGGTGGCAAGAAGCTCCGTTATAACAGTCACATGTTTGATTACAATTATTTCCCCAGAAGCCAAATGAACAACGATTTGCACAAACTGGCCCTATCCAACCTGGTTTACAGAAACATTGACCTGATTCAGGATCACATGTGCCTTCATTCTGACATCGGCACTCTGATTTACACTCATATCCATGTTTTCCATTTGGACATAAGTCCTCACAACTACAACAAAATATTAATTTACATAATCACTACTAAAAACAAAACAAAAAGTTGATTTATTAATTGTTCATATACAGGGTGTCCGGAAACAACGTTCCGTAACTTCGGGAGATGATTCTACATCCAAAAATATGAAGAAAAGTTCTCATGAACAGGGGTCCGGAAAAGCTTTCTAACGGAGCTACGGCTCTTTGAAGAGGGGCCTCAAAATGTGTTGTTTTATTAATTAGTTAATCAATACACCCTACCCGTTACGCACGCCCCTGGCTTTTTTTTCTATTTTTAACATTACCAAACTATTTCCCGTACCAAATATACCCTGGGTACCAAATTTTATCAATCTCGTTTCAGTATTGATTAACTAATTAATAAAACAACACATTTTGAGGCCCCTCTTCAAAGAGCCGTAGCTCCGTTAGAAAGCTTTTCCGGACCCCTGTTCATGAGAACTTTTCTTTATATTTTTGTATGTCCCGAAGTTACGGAACGTTGTTTCCGGACACCCTGTATAACTTTAAATAAAAACTTACAGAGGTCCTGTCCAACCAGGATGACAATGGCATTCACCAGATACATGATCACAGTCTCCATTTTCACATCGACACTTTTCGGCACAATCTTGTCCATAAGTTCCTAATGTACACCTGTTTTCACAATGTTTACCAGTCCAACCGCGTGTACAATGGCAGTTTCCATTGAATGGGTCACAGGTAGAATTATTTTTGCACAAGCAAAGATGTTGACAATCGCGACCCCATAAACCAATAGGGCATGCTATAATAAAATTTAAAAAAGTTATCTCCTGTTAATCCTCAGTCTTTAACGCATCTTACAAATATCACATGAGGGTCCTCCATAACCAGTCTCACATTTGCAAGTATCAGGAGCTGCACAACTTCCATGTAAACAGTCTTCTGAACAAACAGGAACACAACGGTCTTCCGAGCTACTTTTTGCATATCCTTTGCAACAATCTTCTATAGGTCTTGTTTTCACCAATTTTTCAGTTTTATAAACTGTTTTGAATTTAATTTTATATTTAGAACAGCGTGGTGGGAAATTTAAACACCATACATATTCACGGACTTGATAGGGTTGCTGTTCTGAAATTCGAACTGTGACTGTGTACCTGTAAAGGAATTAAATTTGAATGTACTTTTTGCTAAGGAATAGTGAATTTACATAATATTATAGTATGCGTACGTAAAAAAATAAAACAAATCATCTAAAACAGTGTATGGAGAGGGTAACGATTTTTATGTGGCACATGGTGGCACTATGAACAGCTCTTTGCACTTTGTATCTGCTATTTAATTGATAAAGAGTTCTTTGTTCTTAAATATAAAAACACATCCAGCAAACATTTAATATAGAAGATAACACAGTTTGTTTACCTTGACATTCTCCAGTCTGCTAGCACAAAGCAAGAATGTAATTATTTATGTACATATACCTATCGCATTCTGAGGTAGAAGACATAGGAAGAAGTCGAAAGGCAGTGTTTTTTAAATTTCTAGAAAGGAAAGGGTGAGAAAAATGTGCAAAAAACAAGCAAAGACTAAGCCTTTGAAATAGCTCTGAAAATTTTCTAACCAGACTGGTGGAGGGGGTAAGAGAGGTTTCGCATGTTATTTCCAAGTGTCTAGCCTAGCCTCCAAATAAGATTCTGAGAGTTTCCTTAGGAGAACGGCAGAGGTGAGATAAATATAAAAAAAAAAGTAAAGACTATACACGTTGAATGATTTCTGAAAATTTTCTAACCAGATCGGAAGGAGTGGGGAACTTTTAGCATGTAATGTCCAAGTGTCTAACATCCAAATAAGTTCTGGGAATTTTCTAGAGATCCGAAGTAGTACCTAAGATAAATGTTGCAAAAAAATAAAGACTACAGCCTTTGAAATATTTGTTAAAAATTTCTAACCAGAGAAAGGGGTGAGGTAAGTTTTGCATGTGTGTAGTTTCCAAATGTAATTAAGATTCTGAGAATTTGATAACAAGATCAGAAGGGGTGAGAAAACTGTCCACAAAAAGAACCAAAGGCTATAACTTTTAAATCATTTCTGAAAATCTTCTAGCGAGGTCGGAAGCGGTGAGGGACGTTTGTTGGACGTTTGACATGTAATTTCCAAGTGTCTAATATCCAAATAAGATTCTGGGAATTTTTTAATGAGATCCGAAGAGGTGAGATAAATTTCAAAAAAAGTAACACTACTATAGCCTTTGAACTATTTTTGAAAATTTTCTAACCAGATCGAAAGGGGTGAGGGAAGCTTCGCAAGTAAATTCCAAGTGTCTAGCCTCCAAATAAGATTCTGAAAATTGTCTAACCAGATCGAAAGCGGTGTGGGAAGTTTCCCATGTAAGTGTCTAGCCTCCAAGTACGATTCTGGGAATTTTCTAGAGATCCGAAGAGGTAAGATAAATGTTAAAAAAAAGACTACAGCCTTTAAACTATTTCTGAAAATTGTCTAATCAGATCGAAAGGGGTGAGGGAAGTTTCGCATATATTTTATATATTACATATTTTAACGAGAACCGAAGGGGTGAGAAAAATATCCAAAAAAGGAATACTATTATAGTCTTGCTTCATTTTCTGAAAACTGTCTGATTTTTTTTCACCGGACGAGAAGGGGTAAGGGACGTTTCGCATATAATTTCCAAGTAGCTTCCAAATAAGATTCTGCTTTTCTAACAAGTTCGGAAGGGATGAGAAAAATTTCCAAAAATAAAATAATGCCATCTTTTGACGATTTTAATACGCAATGGATTCAATTGTTATACATTGTGAAAAATTGCCCATTGGACAATTTCTATTTTTATAAAGATAGCCATGAAATTCTACTCAGTTTGGAACGCACTGTACTTATATTAAAAACAGGACGACTGTACTTTGATTGTACCTATGATTGTACTGAAAGTTGTTATTATAAGGTCTTAAAATATTGTGGATTTTAAAAATCGTTCTCATTAACAGGTTAGTTTTGTAGTAACCACGTTTCGGGGGGGGGGGGATTACTTGGTCCACAATGACTGTAGGTTCCAGTCTTCCAAGGGTTTGATATTTTAATAAATAATTTAAAATTACCTTACTTTATTTCAATCATCTTTCATGAAGTAATTTAAATAAATAAATACTTACGTTTCCTGTCTGGAGCAAACGTTAGGTCCTTGTAATATAGTGAGTCCTGCTGGTAAAATCCCTAGTACGAGCACAGCTGCTAATAGTAGCTCCATTTTAAATAAAATCCTAACTAAAGTATCAACTGTAAATATTTATTTAAAATATCTCCACCATTCGTGATTCATTATTTATCATAATTTCATTTCCTCTTTGAGAGGTCGTTGGATATAAACTGATAATCGAGTACACGCAGTTCATCTGAAACCAAAGACAATAATAGTATTAGGAATGCTACTTTACACATTTTAAATAGCGAATACATTAACACTATTAATCATTCAACTAATCATTAGCATTTTAACAATGACCAATAGGCAAATATGCAATACAACTGAAACTATTCAATACGTGGCAACGGAAACTTTTTATAGCTATGTAGGATTGATTTATTTATTATTAAGTCTTTACTATACCATCACGTTTTTAGACGATACGAAAAATTAATTTAGTGTTCTACGTACGTCAATCATAAATTTGTACATATTTACGTGTTAACTAACGAATGCAGTCCAAATTACTTTAATTCGCTGCATTTTCGAGAAACCTATTTTTTATTATTATTACAAATGTGAAATTTTTACATAATCTCACTTTATTTATAGAACTGATAAAAACTATTTATCCACTGTTGACGTTTAGATTATAATTAATATCTAAGTTCAAATGCAAAAAAATGACTAATGCAACTACACAGAATGAAATGAATAATAAACAATTAGAAACTAATACATAAACTACAATTAATTTCATTGCCATATAACTTTAAAAAGTTAGGAATCATCATATTTTACAGCTGTGCTATGGACTTTGCAATCTATTGTTCTTGATTATTACCTTTAATTACCTTTAAATGAACAATCCCCATATGCCATGATAAATTTATGATAGAAATTACAACGTATAAATACTAAAATGTAACAATAATTAAAAAATAATAATAATAATTAATAATAATTAAAATTAATAACTAAGTAATCGAACTTTTAATTTAGAGCTAGAACAAATTCTCAAGATTTTATCAAAAACTTCAGCTTCCAACGAAAATTTTGCTTGGAAATTGCACGTCAAAGAAAGAGGTGTGTACAGGGTGTGATGTGATAAAGTAAGTAAAGTCATAGATTAACCTGTTACTTTTTTGTTAAACATCTTGGTTGAAGAACTACCTACATTACTACAGGATTCTAAAGTCCACCAATGAGAGAGTTCCCAGCAATTTAATTTAAAATCAAAATTTTCACAATCAATGTTTGATTCTCTCCAACATTTGTATTTACAGTTATTTTATATTTTTCCAAATAACAAAATGGCGGCCGATCAAAAACTTCAAATCAAGATTTTTTGATAACCACCCCATAGTTTTTTGATAATAAAAAATGTATAAAATCCGCAAGCTATCTACTACCACATTTGTCCAAAACATTTTTTTCAATCTACGCAAAAAAAAAAGGTTTTTATTAATTACAGAGAGAGAACCGCAAACTTATTTTGAAAACCTTTCGGTTTTTGAAAAATGTTCCCTAAAATAAGGGATTTGTTACGATTGTTAAAAAACAGAAGAAATCTAATAACTATGAATCTGTGTCCAAATCCAAAATTGAAACTTAAAAGTTGTTTATTTTAATGAGTTCGAACTGCTATTTTCAGGTGCAACGACTTAGTATTAACACCCTAAGGTACCTATAGCTAGATGAGATAAGTCTGCTACATATACTAAAAATAATCTTAACAAACATGACAATTGTTATTGTCAAAAAGCAACAGTTCGTTTAAAATTTAACAAAAGAAATTATTATGATTGGATTATTAGGTGTATAGCACGCTACAAGACTAAATTATGAATGGCGTGCAGCTGCGGTAATTATTTCATTCGCAAAGCTTTAATTTTATTTTCTTTAATTCATACGGGTCACCAGTCATTAGAGTTATTAAAATAAGTGAAGAATGTTTTTTGTTTTTTAAATGGCAGTGGTAATGACCATGAAGGAATATTTTTCTGTAAAGCATAATATTATGTTATTCACGCAGTACCTACTAAACTTGTATAAAGAGTTTATATTTTTGTGGGAGTGTACTCTAAGGTACCCAAATAATTTCATCAAAATCCTATCGCAACAAATTTCCATGACGGAAACTAAAAATGGGGGAATAACGAACTGTTACACAAAAGACAAATAAAGAAACCACTTAAGTGAACTAACTGCGGAAGTTCACTAAGAATACAACTTTCTTAACAATTGTTTCTGACAATTTACATGTTATCACGCTCACATTAAATAAAACTAGTACTTTATTCTGAATTAGTTATGTGTCTCCAATTTACCGACTATCCTATGGTACATGATGATTTCTCCATAGTATAAGTTGTACGCCCAGCGTGCTTTAGTGCCAACCAGTAGAATGCGACGTTTTAGATAAACGTCAATCTATAGTTTGATTATGTGTGAACAGTTTAGAGAAAACCGCTCATGAAACGCTTATTTTAATATCCAGAAAAAAAAAATAAAGTGAACCCGTTCAAGCACAACCTTAGACCGCGGGATTAGGGGAACGGGGATGTACCTAATATAATATGCAGAATTGGATCTGATGGAAAACTGTACTTTGCACCACCGATATGATCATATCTTATAATACTATGTAGTATGAACTCAAAAATCGTCAAAAATAAACAATCAGGTCACTTAAAATCTGGATGCAGGTAGACCGACTTCGGTAGGCACTGATGCATTCTATCACGCAACAAACCGAAATTCCTTCTTCAATAAAGTGAATATGATGACTGGACTTCCTGACTTAATTTTCGACGATTTTCTAATTTTGCATATATCTGCGATGCATACAAATTACTCAAATTAGTAATTACTTGGCCAACTACATTGCTGACCAATAATAGCTAGTCGACAATGCCCACTCTGTAGTATTCCACCGAAGAAATGTATGGAACACATAGCCACTGTTAGCCTTAAGAAAATAAATAAGGAAGTCATAACAAGATAAATTTGCAGATCCCGTTTTATTAGATATCTTTATTCTACAATGCAGGTGTTGTGAATTACTGACCTTCAAGAATAAACAATCGTGGTTCTTACCAAAACGGTCAAGTCATATATTACTTTGAAATAATTGCTGAAAGTAATGAGTGTAATTTGTTCTAATATTAAAATTTTAGTTACTACCCCATTATTATACATAATATGAAATTAAGTTTGGTAATAATTAACAAAAAGCTTTCTACTTCACCTTGAATATAATATAGATTATTAAACTTGCAAATCGAGTGACACTACCAAATAGCCTCCTGCAAAACAAAGAGTTCATAGAGGCAACTCAAAAGTCTACTTTGTCGAAATACCTGGATTTTGTGTGACACATTAAATTCCTAGAAAGGGTGATTTTTGTCTGAAAGATATCCCAATCGAAAAAAGTAAATAAAAAGAAAACCAGAAGAAAACAAAAATAAAGAAAAGCTACTTTTTATAGATACGAATTTTGTAATTACAAAATAAAGTGTAAATTATATAACAAGCAAGCAGCTTGTAATTTAAATTACTGTCTCCAAGGAAATCAACGGAAACAATTCCTTTCTCACCTATAGTGTTGGAACGCTTTCTACTCGTTATTCAAATATTTAACATTAATTATAATCTAGGAGAATACTTTTTATTTAACAGGTATGTAAATTATGAAATAAACATTGTGTCAGACTATGGTAATGAACCATTAAGCAAAATGATTTCTTTTTGTTTGCTTATAAGCTACAAATTCAATTTGATTGTATACAGTTGCGTGTTTATTTGTGTAATATTTTTAGGAACCACCCTGTATATAAGGGTAGAGATCAACCGACGTAGAGAAGGTAATGAGTTGAGGGCGACCTTATCCGGTAGGTGTGCTTGTTATTGTGAATATTTCTTTAATTGTTTTTTAATAAACTATAATAACTTTGGGGTTGTTTGTAATTAAGAATTGAGATCCCCAACCAGCAGCCCGAAAAGAAGATCTTCCGCTATAGGACTTTTAAAAGCAATGTAAAACTTTGACAATAACTCCTTCTTTAATTAAGGAATTAATACATTTTCAAGGAGGTAAAATGATTGATGTCTAAAACCTAAGGCTGCAACCTCCTATTATTTCAATCAAACATAATCTCCAAAAATCTGCTCTGACTATACTGACAATTGATAATAGGGATCCAATTAACTGCGGCCCTCCATGTATGGTCCCAAGGGTCTGGCAGTTCCCTTAGCAAGGATATTTCGACAAAATGTTTATAGGAAAATTGTGTCTTATTGTCATGAGTACTACGTATTAATATGTCTTTAAAATTTATGATACTTTTTTATTGACACCCTGTAGGATATTATTACTTATAATATTTACTAAGCATTAAATTATATGCGAGGGGATACTGAAACTAGAATTATAATATCTCTATTACTTCTGTCTATTAATAATTTCACGTTGAATTACATAAAACTAAAACACTTCAGCCAAGTACGACATTTTGTTGTGCCAAAATCCGGTCTCAATGTCAGACATTTTAAAAACAAACTTTAAAAAGTTTACATAGAAAGGCATCATCGTATTTTCTTTTACAACTTTTTTTTTAAACAGTTTTATAATGAAGATGATAAATAAGTCGGGAGTTATTTTTAAATATTTATTTTGGTATTTAAAACATCCGGAAGAATAAATTATTCAATTTAGTCAAGTGGCAGATCAAAACAACCTGATATTCACTCTCGAAAGATCACCTACACTACCTACAGTAATGTTCCAAAAAAAGAAGAGTATTGCCTTCTCAAGCATTTTTCAACAGGGTGTAAAACTAGCAACAAACATCCTTAAAAGTTTTTCAAATAAAAAATTAACTAGTAACATAATATATTATCCTAAAATGCTTGCTAAAGGAGGTGCAACCCCTCGAAAGGAAAGGACATTTTTATCATGCATATTAAGTAATGAAAATTGATATTCAGGTTTTCAGGGTTAATTAGAGTATTTTTTTCTCTAGATTGCTATAGAGGCCAAAATTAAATTTTTAAAAAATGTAAATGTTATCGTGGTTTCAGAGAAAATGATTGACATTCACTAAAATCCCACCTTACGGTGTATTGCTCCTCTAACCATGATATTAAACTTTTTTTTAATTTCACAGTTATTCGTTGAATGAAATTAAAGTTTTTTAATTTCACAGTTATTCGTTAACTTTGGATACTGAAATTAACGCACCTACAATTAATTACTATAGTAATAACAATGGGTATTAATTAAAGAATATAAATAATATCGCTGGTGTCCAGTTACATCTAATTCAAAATGCTAACCAATTATTATGGGTAATTATTCCTATAGTAGATAAAAAATATCAACCGTACCAATTATGCCGAATTATTAGTTAGTTGATTGTTCCCCATTGTCGTTACGTTATCTGTAGCCAAAGTTAATTATTGATGAAATGATAATGAATACCAAAAATTAGGATACTTAGCAATATTTATACAATTTCTAGCGTAGAATCAAATTCTAGATTCCATCTGGTAAAATAATTGATGTAAATATAATGTAGAATTTGGTTTAATATTTCATTTGATTGCAATGTACACCAAATTGCAATATTTTTTTATTACCCAGGTGGGGGAGGGTAACTCCAAACAGAAACATTTTAGGATACATGTTCATGACGTTTCTCTGCAAGCGTTTTTTAAGGAACCCAGTTTGTTTGTCGGTATATACATAGTCTCACTGTATACTCTTGCGAAGCTATATAATAGGTTGGAATTGATTAAGTATGCCCCCCTAGCAGGTGCTAATCCGATACAAGTAGGATTAGATTAACATCACATTGACAAAGAGTACGTGCCATCTTTTGTACAGTTGAGCTCCGTTTAAAATACAATTACGGTTTTACAATAGTAACCAAATGCCCAGACCCGCAGCAAGGATGTGGGCAGTAATTAAAATAAAAGTATAGTCACTAGTAATATCCCGATAATTTTTTCCAAATGCACGAAAGCACGAATGCGTTCCAGAGCATTTTAAAAAAATTATCAGCAATTTGATATGCAAGAGGGATATTTTACTAGACTATTTCCCGAAAGAATTTTTAATTAGTAAATATAGCTGATTTATTTGTAAATTGATAAATATGTGTATTTGAAGTTATTATTTTTTCCAAAGATCTAGCCGGTACCTGTTCGTAGAAAAAACAGTAGATATTTTTTGTTCAAAAAACTATAGCAACGTGTAAATCCGTGTAAATAAAAATTATCGGCAATTTGCACCAGTGTAAATTAAAGCCTTCTGATTGGTCAAAAATTAGCCAGGGAAATAGTCACACCAACATCCTCAAAATTTCGTTATAAACAACCTGGTAAAACTCCATTACAAGGGTTAAACTTTTTTCTAGATAAATGTATGTAGGTACTTACGTATAGCAAGTTTTTTCCACTCCCTGCATTGATTTGATGGAAGTACCTACATGTTACTGAACGCGTTTTAGCCGCTATTAACAATGAGAAGTAAAGAAATTTTTGTTTTAAATTTAAATTATCAAAATAACAATAAACAATATTTGCTTAAAATTCTTGTAGTAGTTAGGTATATGGCTTGCAGAAGTGGAAAAAATGTTATGTGCAACTCAAGATGTAAGTAAATTTGCCCAATCTCGGATTTTTGTTGCCCTCGCCAACTCTCGTGCACAAGCCAGTCCTCGACTAAAACATCATACTTACCTACAACCCTTGTAGGATAAATAATTATTAGACCGCTTCTGAAAAATCAATGTTTACGAAGTTATTCGGACGAGACACTTTAACTACACTTAATTGGGGCAGTATAAAAAGGGGGAAATAATGCAGAGCGGCAGCATAATGAAGAATTGCGGGTGCCCATCAAATGGTACTTAACAAATCCAGTTGTTCAGCACATGCATGGATGACCAATGAATAATACAATATCCAGAACTGACCGAGCTTTAGGGGGCATGTTAAACTGTCGGTGTTAATTGATATAAGTAATAACATCCTACGTAGCAAGCATTAACTAAAAATAGAGTAATTTTTTCAAAGGGATTACAGCAGCCCTCTACCGTATACTCCCATATGAAGGGTTGGGAGAACTCAATTAGTTAATCGAAATCTCGTTTCGAATTGAGTAAAAGAAGATCGTAAATCTATACTAGAATAAATAAAGTTTTTGCCTTAAGTGATATAATGATACCTATATCTATACAAGGCGTCCTAGGTCCTAAACTTCGTATTAAACCGAGGGGTAATTCATGATGGAATTTTGAATTTTGGCGTACACATGTAAGGAATTGTTTGGTAATTTTTGTGGAACTGCTAGAAATTTTGTGGAATTGTTGGAATTATTTGGAAATTTTTTGGAATTGGTATTTTAGTGCATGCCATTCCGATTCGTGGTTTACTCCTCGTATTAATAAGCTTATTAACGAATCTTCGAATCATACTAAAATAGGTATACAGAGAAACTACAACGTCTGAAAATTATCATTACTAACTTCTGCAATTTCCAAGAAATTATACAAATAAACAAACCGCAAGTATTAATTTCCTAGAATATATACTTACGTTGCAATAACCATAACCCGCTCATTTAATCTTTCGTCATATCAAAGGACTTCCGCGGATACGGTCGGCCCCTTTTGTAAATACGTTTGTCAACAAATCAGAAACTTTGATAATTAGAAATAACACATCCTTCCTGAGTTTATTGTACTTATCTCAATTCTTCCAAGCCCGAGCTTACGTATTAACAAACTTTTGTTGTATAGTGCAACACAAAAATTCACATTTTAATAGTTCAAAGGGAGATATTAATAATTTTAAACAAGTACCTACTTCACTACAATCTTTTCTAGTGTTGTGCAAGACCCCCCCGCGTAATTTTAACAGCAGAGTAAAGGTAAGGCAAAGTAAGGTATTTTTCAATATCCTGGTATCTGCTATCTCAATCTTCAATAGAAATCTTTATTAAAGCTGTAGTAACGGCATACGTTAGTCTCAATTACATTGTACAGTTAGTTAGGCTCTAATAAAGTAAAATTATTAGAACCCGTATATGTTAAGTGGTGACAATTTAAACAAACCCCAATCCACAAAAGCAGGCCACTGGGGTACTACTAAATTAAACATTTCAAGCAATCGTTATATAGTTCCCACGATACAGGAAATACTTAAAAAAACATGTTAACATTTTTCATTTTCTTTGTGTTAAATAGGTTTTGAAACATAATTTGCGAAAAACTGGTTCACTGATAGGTTCTAGTACCTGAACCTTTTTCATTTAACTGGACTACCCCGTTAGCTGATAGCAAAAATGATTGTAATTATAACATTTATAACACTACTACTCCACTTACTTAATTTATATATTATGCAATGGGCATTTAATGATAACTATTAAGGGTCCTGTCATAATGAACATGAGTATCTTAATAACCAGTAAATGTGAGTTGCATATACTTTTTCTCTAGGATTAATTATAATAATGAAGAGAAGCACTTTATTTTCTAAATGTATTGAATTTTAGAACTGCCCCATGACAATACTTCACGTTATGCACTCAGTGCATAGGGTGCCATGAGTCGAGACCAGTGCGGGCGGGGACTGGACGTTTTGGCGCCGCTGGTTTGGCGCGGACGGTTGCGCGCAGGGACGGTTTGGCGCACGGATGGTTTGGCGCGGGTGCGTTTTGACGCAGGGACAGTTTGGCGCAAACATGTGTTAATGTGGGTTATTTTATGCAGAGTGTTCATTTCAAACTGAGACCTACGTCACTCCCGAACATAACTGTATGTGAAAGTGGTTAATCTTATAGAAAATAGAATATACCACGGTATTTTCCGAAATTTCCGTGTTTTTTCCATGAACTATTTTCTTACAATCATTTTTAAAATCAGAAATAGACGCTATAGCAGAATTTGTCAAACTTTCACGCACATCCTGTACATGCCACCCCAAAAAACACACATGAAAATTTTGTAGCTTAATGAAAAATGTGTCATTAACAGCAGGTAGTAAATATCTAACACATCCATTAAAGTATAGGGGGTGGAAAAAATAATTTATTCCACCGATGTCATTATTCTTATTGGGAGGGTTGGGGGTAATACAGTGAAAGTTTTTGAAACACAATCTCACAAAGACCTATTGGAACATGCATATACGGATGTATTCTATATTCATTGCCCACTTACCTTTATACTTTATACAGAGTGGAAACTTGAACTTTTACATTAAACTGTGCTAACTTAAAACGAGTTAGGTATATTTTAAAAAAAACTGGAATAATTCCAACGTGCCACTTGGCATACTATTTCAGTTAAAGTTTCTTCCACTCTGTATAAAATTCTGGACCTTCTGGACAACCAAAATTTGATTATTTTTTAATTAAATTCGTAATAGAAGGTGGAATTAAAATTTATATTATGTATAATATTTACAAGAAATTAAAACAATAAAGGTGTATATTATAATAAATAGGTATGAAAGAATTTTGAAACGTATTTGATTAGTATTAGTATTATTATTTAATTATTCTTAATAATACTAATAGTGATAATAGTATTTTCTTTAGTGTTGGAAACTGAAAATAGAATTCTGAAAACAGTTTATTGATAATTTTATAAGATGTATGATTGATTACTTATTATCTCTATTTTTTATAAGGTCTGCTACTTCACAAAAAGGTAAGAAAGGGTACAAATGACCCTTATTCCGTGATGTTATGAAATACAATAGAACTGGTTTGGCCGGTGTCGTAAACAGACCGGATTCCGTTAGCTTAATCACTTTTTAAATAAAGGGTTAGTTATACGTAAATGGGCTACAAAAATGAGGCAGCATCAAAACTTTAAAAAACTTTTAAGTATAGCGAACATTGCATTATTTTCGAACTTCATAGAAAACAAAGTAGAGTTCCTACAAAGCCGAACAACGTTTGTTCATATTCGATAGACATTTGTATGTATTTTTTAATCATAACCTTGGGGATCAGCAGGAAATTAAATTTTATAAACGAATAAAATTTTCCTATAAAGCATTATCAAAATCTACAGCCTGATATGTATAAGATAGTAAATCATGCAATAAGATTCAAATAATTAATAATAATAATGATAATAATAATATATAAGCGCTGCAAGGGATTGTTCAATTGCCTTTTTCCATTTGATGATTCTATCGTTACCTACTGTCCGTCACTTTCTTACATTTAACACTTTTATGTTTTCTTCTATCGTTTCCAACCACCTCTTTCTGGTCTCCCTCTTCGACTAACATCCAGTGGGGGTGTAATTATGTAATGATAAATATTAGGACAAAAATACCGACAGCCAAACGTACATCCCCTTGTATAATATAATAAGTATACTTCTCCTCCAATTACTATAAACTTATATGAATAATATTACTGAAACAAATACTGATACTATAGAAGTAGCAATAATTTCAATGAAAAGTAATAACCACCATTGACTTTTCAACTCGTCTCCATAGCCTGTAATGATTAATTTAAAAAAGTTATACAGGTAGCAGTTGTAATAAATTCGGGTAAATAAATTTTAGTCTTTTAAGGACTAACGAACTGAGCAAATAGGTACATATACCCTTTGAAAACTCCTACAGGTGGAAGAACTTTATGCACCGACCTGTGACCAAAAATACTATACTACAGTACATTAAAATGGAAATTTGGGTATTGATATTGCTTTAATATTAATGTAACGTACGTTGAAATAGATTTCATTAGAAAAAAGAATAATTTTTGACTGTAGTCGTTGGTTATACCAAAATAGAAACTAGTGCTCATACAAAAAAGCAAGTTATTGGCAAATATTTTGCAATCTCCCGTTTGACATAGTTCTAAACAGCAACTTCTATGTGTTTGTTGGAACTAGAAATATTTTTATGTTCAAAAACTTTAAATACGGTATCCTACTACAGTTCAAAATACTTACATCAACTCGTTTTACCACAATTTAATGTTATTTCGAGTTACCGAATAAAGTTAAACAGATGTTTGAGCCTCAAGTACAAGAAGCTTCACCAAAAATATATATACTTTTTTATTGCACTGGTCACAGTACCATGAATAATATAATACCTTCCTAATTAGGTAATAAAATCCCATACGAATTATGAATTTTTAATAACACAAGAGTCGTTTTATAATTTTGTACATTTAATAAATAACAATTCTATTTAATTATCCGAACAGTAGAATTTTGTTATTATTAAGAAAATTTTGTTATTATTAACAAAATTCTTAGTGTTCGGATAATTAAATAGAATTGTTAATTATACGCCATTGCTGCATAAATAATGAGCAATTTCTAGTCCAAAAACATTTTAGGTTTTCAGATAAAAACGTTTTGCCGAATTGAATTAATTTTTTATCGATAGTTCGACATATATTATAATAATGCTTTTAACATTTTTAAAATTAAGCTATAAACTGCAGTTATTATTACTACTGCCTATTGTGTTTAAGTTAAATTTAAGTCGTCACTATTATTAAGAAATGGTTCTACAATCGTAGTACTTACTATAATAGGTCATATGAATCCACAAAAATTACTTACACACAAAGGTATCCTTAATGAATTTCACATTCACATTCAAATTATATTAGATATATTATTTAAAACTAAAAGATGATAAAGTAAGAAAATAATAATTATCATGAAGATAGTATGTTCGAAATTATTCTGTGGGTTGAAAATTAAACAAATCATAGTTCCAAGAACAGACGTGTTTCGTAGAACTAAAATTGTAATACGTAAATGAACGATAATTACAACGGTAATTGAAAAATTTCTAGTTTACTAAATGTAAAGAACATACAATTACAGTAATTTCGCATTGTTCTTCCCAAAATTGTTTTGTTAATTCGCGGAAATTACATGGACACAGCCAGAGCCTACTAACACAGCCCTTGTGAGATGAAATGTAACGTACAATGGGCAAAAAAAATAGTATGCATTTTATTTTAAATAGCTAGAAGAGTGAAAGGTTTTAAAAAGACCATAAGATTATAAAACCTTTTACTTAGGTGTTTCAAATTTCTAAAACTATTCCCAGTTACTGAAATTTAAAGTTCATTAAACAAAAATTGGATTTTGTTGGTAACAAGTTGATTTCAACATACTATCCATTGTTTATAATAGCAATTCAATTAGTATACAAACATACTAACTACCTCGTTAATGTGTCTACGGTAAATAAAAAGAACTACATCAACCATACGCCCAAATGATTTTTATAATGGAACAAGGAACAAAGGGGTTTTCTTAATTTAAGTTATCCATTATAAAATGTAATTTCCTATAGTAGAGGTAATACGCAAAAAGAAAACATAAAAGACTGTACTTAGAAAGTTGCGAAATGATATAATGTTTACAACAATTCCGTTTTCACAAATTGCATTTGTTCATTCATTTGCTTGTTCTACCCACATACCTACTATTTTCAAAATTACATCACACTATTAGCTCACCCACGGATATCTTTAAATTATGCATTATGAGTTTAACAGAAAAAGGTAATTAATTATAAAAATATATATTCAAAGAAACTAGAAACGTTTATATGTTATCGAAATTGCTAGCTTTGGGAACGATTGCTTATATTTGTTCAACAAAGATAACATACAAGGATAATTAATGAAAAATAAATAAAATAAATCTCGTTAGTGGAAATTCTTAATCACAATGCAATTAAATTCGATTTTAAACCAAACTTCAAAAAAGTATAGTAGCTATCATTATTTTATCTTTGCAGCAACAGCCAGTTTCCTAAAACAGAACCAACCAAAAGACAAATGCTTGGAATTGTTTATTATGCAAAAATTCCTAGTGCATTATGCTTAGTTGTCAACTAGTACACATTACTTTCCTGCAATTTAACTATATTGCACAAGTACATTGCAAAACGGCTTTAGAAATTGAACTCACTGGTACAGTAATTATTAGTCATATTGTACACCTCCAGGAAACACGGTAGAGATATTTGGAAAACAGCCGATGGGGATATTTCGAATGTGGGAAGATATTTTAATCAAATGCAGTAATGTACTAGATAAGAATCGCTTTTTATTTAATACTCTTATATGCTAGGAAAGCAGATACCATAAAACGATCTATAAATAAACAAGATTCGTATGTAAGAAATAAATAATCATCATATAGTGACTTTTAGTAGATATTTAAATATAAATCTGTCAATATAATCTTCTTACTGAATACTGCAATTCGCTTTCAGAGAATATAACTTTATAAGAATAGCTACAACAATAAAAAACTACTGCACAATATTTTTGTGTAGAGTTGTATATATTTTAGTGATATACTTGTTTACTGTACCGTTATTTTTATACTGACAAGGTTTATCATCAACGCACAAGGGTAAACTGCCGTGTTCTACTGAAAATGTACGTGTCCAAATACAAACTAAAGAATTCAGGTAGTACAATACACAGGTACTAGACCCAGTAAAACACGTTAGTGACTTTCTTATAAAATTAATAAAATGTAGGTATACAATATATTAAAAATTCATACAAAAAGAGGAGTTAACAGTGAACGTTAAAACATAAACGTGTAACGAAGAAACTGTATTATACGGTACTACGAACACGTACAAAAATGATAAGGGCTTACGTTTCAAAGAACTAACAAAGAAGTTTTCCAAAGGACGAACTTTTTAAATTATATTTGAAACAGAAGTTAGGCTATACTACGAGCTGTTTGTCGCGAAAGAAAATAGAAAATCCGTGTTACACGCGGGTTGTCAGTATACACACTATTCTACCAAATCAACATTTTCCTGAAATCTCATATTTTTAGAAATAAGGGGAGCCCAAGGGATAGTAATTTTATAAACCTTGATAATTTCCTTTTGTTTTAGTATAGATTTCTATAAAACTTTTCGAGGCAACCTCAATAAAGTAACGTTTAATAAATTAGTAATAAATTGGTCTTTAAAGTCTCTTCGCTACAAAGCAAAGCTCTCAGAGCCAGAGCTTTCAATACGCTACCAATAAATTGAAACATGATCGAATACGAATAATAAAAAGTTCATAAACTATTTAAAAGTAAGTTGTAAAAGAAACCAAATTATTTCAGCATTTTGTTTGGATACTCCTGATGTGCCTCAAGAAGTGTTTTTGAAGTTACCATTTTGTTTAATATTCGATTCTAACCATCACTAATAAGAATATTGGAAAAATATCGTTTTGGTACAATGGTACTCGTATCCCTACCCTTAATCCAAACAAAGGGTTATTTTTTACAAATGTTTCTAGTTTCGTTGAATGTCATTTCCTCATTTTTATTGAATATTGAATATTATTTTATTAATATTGAATATTTTATTAATATTGAATATTTTATTGAATAATGAAAAGTTTCTATTTAAAAGTGTCAAATAAGATTTTTTCATGCTTTATAGCCACACTATATTATGATGTATTTTTAACTGGGACCATGAAACATAATTTGCACATGTTAACACAGTTGGGCTAGGTAGGGATTAAATGGAGGATGAACACGGATAAATGAACTGGAAGTAAACGCCAACCGTTTCCCCTTTTGTTGAGCAACATGTGCATTAATGGTCCTTTCTGACAACCTCAAATTTAAAATGGTAGTGTAAAAAAAGCTGAATTGACGAAAACCGGTTCAGCTCCCTTAAAATTCTGGATATTTTATTTCTGGAACGTGGAATTTCGTTACAATTATTTTAGTCAACGGAACTTCTGTAAAGAGTTACGCAAAAATTAAAAAAATATATAAATTCCTAAATTGTATATAAATAGTAACCATAAACATCTTCATGTAAGTTCAAAAGCACACAGGATGTGGTTTAGCCTATCATGACTCATTAATTTAGTTCTAAAATAATGACTACTGTCACTTTGTTGACATGTTAGCAGAAATAATTACAGGGAAGGTAATTTCAAAATAAAGATTTAATATGAATGCATCACGATTGGTACACCCACGCACCGCTTTTTAAACGAATGAATTCTAACGAAAAACTTACTAAATTAAAAATTTATTCAATTCTATTGTATTATAACTGTAAAAAAGTTTGTATAATTTTCCAGCTTATAAGCGACATGTTTATAATTTTTTCATGCACTTTGCACATATGGACCATATGTTAATTTCGCACGTGTGGGTGATGTTCCCCACTCTCCTTGTGGTTGCCATACGCAGACAGAAATTATACAAACAAGACTAAATAAGAAAATTATGCCACTGATTCAACTTTTTAGAATTATGGTTGCAAAAGCGTATTTCCTTTCCTGGAAATTATTTATAGATACACCCCCAATTTAAAAAGGTGGTCCATGAGATAGATCTTGCATAGATAACAGGCAAATACTGTTTTGTAATAACAAATAGAGGTCAAGCTTAAATTTGGAAAGTTTATTAATTGCATGTGCATTCAATCTGAAAACAGATTGTGAATAAAAATCTATGTTATTTTTATAGGTATTTTTTATATAGCCAGCGACAATATTATCACTGTGGTTCACTTCCATTATTAAATGTATAATCGTCGCTTCAAATCTGAAATAGCATCGACTGGAAATAAACCATCAAGTGTGTGTTATCATTATAATCACAATTACAAATTACAATTAATAATAGTTTTTGTAAAAACAAAGTAGCTTTTATTTAAAATAAAGATAATGATAGCGAATAAAAAATAAACTGCAACAAAATGTAGATACGATCTTTTTTTTTAATTTTAACGTTTATAATAAAAAAAAAGTAGTAACTGAAAATAGGAAATAAGTTACTTTCATTGTTGTCCATATCACTCAGTGTAATATTGCTACAAATATTTGAAAACTACCCCACCGTCTACAAGTCTAGAAACCGTTTTAGTTCTGCTGAAGATGAGAACTTTGTTGTGGGGGTACTCTTATGTTACCAAACCGCGGCCTCCAGTAACGTTGTACTTATATACTCGTAATTGCGGTATAAATTAGTACTGTCGTGATTTGAAATAATTACTACACATTTAATTTTGTCGATTCATCAAATGAGGAAACAATTTTCGACTATCTATATTGGGAGTTGTGGCTTGTTTATATAAAAAGTTGTACTTTTCCGTGTTTTGACATAAAGTGATAATTTTACAGCCTATCAGGCCAAGCCTTTAAGGATAAAAAAATCGGTATTCCCCGAACTATACACTACACGGAAAATTCGTATCATGTAGAACAATATTATCATCTCGATAATAACCTAATAACAACATTAGACAAGAGATAAATAAATCTTATTATCACTAGTAATATCCCGAGTGCATGTCAAATTATCGGCAATTTGATATGCAAGAAGGATATTTTACTAGACTATTTCCTGAACGAAATTTTAATTAAATAGCTGATTTATTTCTAAATTGATAAATATGTGTATTTGAAGTTATTATTTTTCCCAAAGATCTAGCCGCTACCTGTTCGCCGAGAAAACAGCAGATATTTTTTGTTCAAAAAACTATAGCAACGTGTAAATCAATGTAAACAAACATTATCGCTGTCACTTGCATGTGATTAAACGTCAAAAATTAAAGCCTTCTGATTGGTCAAAAATTTGTCAGGGAAATAGTCCGAATTATTTATATATGATTCGAATCTACGCTTTTTTGACATCGTCGTGAGCTACTAAAACCGGCTAAAAATTTTAATTTTCAAATTGGAAGTAGTACTACAGCTACCTGTCTTCCAGAAATCTAGCATAATAATTCATTATTATAGGCTTTGGCTATACATAGATTGCTTGATTAAAAAGATGTACCTATTGATTGTTTTAAAGTTTTATAAATAATTCTGTTTTTCATAAAAATTTATACCAATTTGCTTAATGTAGTTAAAATCACTAAAAGAAAAATGCAGTGTATGTGGTGCTCCACAACGTTTTTAAGGTGTACCTATGTCCCTAGTATCATAAACTACTCGAATTTTTGGCCTTTTCTTGATAGTCAACAGAATATCACGAACTTCACGGTAGTATAGGTAGATTAGCACATCTTCATCTCTTCCATGGTCTTCTAGAATTCTCTCTTTCTTTGTAATTCATTGCCAACTATGGGTCTGGCCTCCGACATCGTCACAGATTATGTTTTGTTGTATAGATAGTACGGGCGTTTATCGTTCGTATATCAAGATCACTTTTTAATTGATCGAACGTACTTCGAAATTCCATTTCTACATATTTTCTTTGTTTTTTCCTACTACTGTTTTTACGGGACCACACATTATTTGGAATTTTCCCGTTTTCTAAATTAAGTATACATCTCATGGTCGCATTCTCAATAAGTAAAGGGAGGTAACGGTTTTCCTACAATTTTGGATTATTTCCCCTAACGTCATTACTCTTGGTTTTCCTACTGATCTTCCGCAGTTATAATTTTCACCGTTTGGTAATGAAATGGGAAATACAGTCTACAGTCATATCAGTTTACAGACAAAAGCAAAATGTTTTCTGCTGTCTCGCGCTATTTATTTAGTTACCTAATACTATAATTATGCATAAAATTGTTAATTGTTTATCAAAAAAACTAATATTTGCTATCTTACTGGCAGTACCCTAGCTACCTTACTTGAAAACACAAAAACATGCAATTACACAAAATGTTTACAATATCCACGAGCTACAATCTAAAAGTAATATATAGCCATAACAAATAATGTAAACTTGAAAATATTATAAGTACGTCTCCAGTATGTATTGTAATCGAGGATTCATTAAAAGAACGTACCTATGTTATATTTAAGAGTAAGAACAATAGCATAATGTTGGAATGTTTTTTGTGCTGCAAAAACAGTGTAAAATCATAATCATCTAAGAAAAAGGAAAATTAAAATACGATTATTTACTTTCCCTTGTATATTGATTGACAAATTTGATAATTGAAAGTAGGTACTGCAATCACAAGTCGGACGTTTCAAATTCCCGAAAGGCATCAAATGTCTATAGTTTTTTATTAACAAGTTTTACGTCTACAAATTATTTTTTACAAGAAGCGGTAATAAATTATCTCCATTGTTATAATTGTGATAATTCTGACAATTTGTGAAAAACAAATAAAACCCAAACATAACAAAGGCGCGATAAAACCGCGTGATTAGTGGGAAAATAAGTTTCGAGTGCTGTTCTAATCTGGACAAGGATACAACCAACATTCCGCTAAATACTTCCATATGGTAATATCATATCATCTGGTAAAAAAATGCACTATATATTTCAAACTGCAACCGCTAAAGTAAGTGTTTATTTTGATGTGCAAATGAAATCAGCGGATGACTCATTTAATATACAACATTAAGCCACGGACTAACTTCTCATTTCCTCCGAGTTACCAATGCGTGATAAAGAGACACTACTCATTTACTTAATTCCGCTTGATAGGAGAAAGGATGAAGGTTAGTTATCCGTTATCATTTTGCAATGTCAATTAAAGTCGTACGTTCCCTATTGTTACGGCGGGATGCAGACATTTTTTGTATGAACCCATATACAATTTGGGGTTACGTGTTAGGCTATATTGACAATTTTAGAATTAAAGAAGAAAACAAAAACCAGTTAGGTAGGTACTATATACATACAGAGTGGGTACTTTCAAAGCCGAACATAGGGGAATTACATTGTAACTGATCTTTATATAGATTCCTGCTCGCCATTTAACCTCACAAGGATGGAATGTCTTTATTATAAAAACCCTCTGCTCTACTGAATACTCGTTATATTCATATTATTTGATATTAATAACAGAAACATCGACTGATTTCAAATAATTTAATTGACAGATAAAAAAAAGTTGACAATCATAGCAACCTATATTATTTCAAAATAGCATTATTTTATAATTTTTTTACAGAAAAAGATAACTAAGTACTAACATTTATTGGTACCATCAGATGCGCTGTATTTTTGTCGTTCTATTCATATACCATTACCATTCTTGTGGGTTTAAATGGCGAGCAGGAATCTATATAAAGGTTAGTCACAATGCAATTCCCCTATGTTCGGTTTTAAAAGTACCCAGACGGTATGTACTCGCAATAAAATAATGTCGATAAGTATTAATACACCAACAAATAGTATATGAATCCAAAAATAATTTCTGGCTGATAGGAGCAGGGGTAAGTGTACGATAACCAGAAAGTTTCTTCCTGCTGGCAGACGTTAATTGAATGAATATACACGAAATAGTATACATAAATAAATATTAAAAATGGACGTTATACACACAAGTCAGAATTTTCTGTTCCAATTCCCATAAAAATGAAATAAAACTGGATCAACATAAAAACGTAATTAATTAAAAATTTTGTAACATTCATGACTAGCATGTAACACTATTTCATAGTGCCAAATTTGGGTCAGCATCGCCCACTTGCTACAGATGTAATTATTGTTAATAAGATGTTGAGCTCTAGCGCCTCTAACGACACTACACGTAATATCACGAAAAAATATTAGTAGGAAAGTTTGAACATTTTGATACAGTTTCTAATTTTCAACAATTGGAGAATACAAAAAAAAACAACTTACTGCATATAATTATTTTGAGTTTGCTGTTTTTGTTAACAAGTTTACGAAGCAATAATAACATGCATTTTTATGTTAAAACTTCTATAGGCGATACGTATCGAAAATGTGTACTATGACCTTTTAAAGTCCGAATCAAAATAACAATTGACAGATACGTCTTGCATTTATTTGAATATGTATGAACTGCGCCCAGTTTGGGTATCACGTCGTAGGTACATAGATTTAGCGAAGGGTATCACATCATCATTATTACATGTGGACATACAGGCATATCTTAATGTTTGTATTTTTTATACACTATTTGCATCATGTTTTACATTTATATAAAGCAACTCAATAAATTTGTGCTGGGTATTATGATTATCTATAAATAACATTGAAGGGCTGTACCTCCGTAACGGTATACCTAATTAACGAGGACCAGCACCATATAAAAGTAAAACAGGTTCATGAGAAACAGGAAACATTTTTTTGTAAATTAGAAATTCCTGGAAGTCAAAAGGATTACGTACAACCATATACAACCGTTTAAAAGTGCATTAACTCACCGCAGTTATTTAACGGTTTTCTAGCGTAAAACTGCAAGACCTAATTTCGTTCCGCAACTTGATCTGTAAATTAGGAAATTTACAATTAAGTTTGAAGGTCACGCCGTTGTTCTTGAATTTCATACATTTTTAATTTTTACACTATAATTTATACATGACTGTAAGTTTACTGGAGCAATGTATTCTGCTCAACAATTTAAACCCACAAAAAATACATAAGATTTGCATACAAAAATATTACCTAAATTAAAAAGGATAACAAATCTGGTCTATACCTACATCTAACTAATTTATTAATTTTCCTTTAATTATGATAAATATTTTATTATGAAACGGTAGCAATAAAATGTGGTTGGAACACACACATTAATGCAGTAATATAAATTCTTAAAACCTCAGTGTAGTAAAATTTTCAATGAAGTGTTATGGGTAATATTGTGGATACTTTTTAGGAATTGCCGCAGGTTTACAGAAAATGTAGTTCTTATACATAGTATTGATTTAAAGAGCCATTCGATATAGACAAATGTCTACAAACAAAGTATATGAAGCAATTTTGTGTAAGAAGAATCATTTGATTTGATTAGAAATATTACAGGTTCTCAGTTTACATCGGCTTGCAATAGCGCCATGAATATAGCATATTTTTGAAATTGTTTATACCATATCAAAAATTTAAAACAATGAAACAAATATTACCTGTGCCTACCATTGATCAACGCCAGTATTTACGTATTTATTCACTGTACGATTTTGATCACGACTATCAGGGGAGCGGCTCAGTCCTTCTTTCAAAACTCTTGATGAAAGGAAGAACCCATCCACGCAAAACACCTTGATTATTTTTCAAAACAGCTAGTTAATAGTTTTCCAAACCGGTCGCCAGTGGAAGGGAATAAGGGCGGGGGCGTTCAAACGTGAACTTAAACCAAAGTTCGCTATTATTATGTTTCTGTACATGTACCTATTACCTACTTATGATATTAATGTATGTTCCAAAATAACCAATTTTTAAATTAAGACCTTTTTTGAGCTACTACTCATTATTATCTACTATTATTTCAGCATTAAAAAGGATGGGACGACGTATTTTCTGTAGTCTCTAAATAAGGGATGTGTACCATTTGCAACGATTCTACTTAGGCTTGAACCTAACGCCGCCGGCGTAAACAAGGGACTAATTTTCCACTGTTTTCCAGAAGGTCGACAATTATACATTTTTAAGTTTCCCGAATATAAAATGCGTACATTGCCATTCTTTACAGCTAAAAACCTCAAATGAGTCACATTGTATATTAGATAATGAACCTAAACAATAACCGAGACAATAACCAAGAAAAAGACGATTCTTTAAATCGCTTTAAATAGTGCAAAGCTGTGGTTAAGTTATCACCATGCAGTGGTAATAGATAGAAAAGATTTTAATTATCACATTTATTCATTGAAACAGTGAAAACGGAGCTCTCTTTCCCGAAACTGAAAAATCACAGTCAGTAACTTCATTATTTTTTGCTATATAGATACAACAATTAAACAGAGGTAAACATCCACCTGTGATAATATACACATTTCTGAATAGATAACTGTTTCCTTCTTGAATTTTATAGCAAAAACGTTAAACCCCATCCCTTCATTTTTGGTAAATATTCTGCAACTGTAACGAACTTTACAGCCTGTGCGTATTATAAAGAAGGATCCCTTCATGATACCAATATCATGAGAAGTAGTACGGGTAAGTACCGGACTAAGTGGTTTATGCAAGTTTCTCTATTTAAATAAGTACCTATTTATTGTCGGACTGTATAGTTTCATTCTACAGGATGCGACCTGCTAATTCTATTTTTATGAGGCGGGTACGTTCCAAAGATAATACATAGTACAAAAAAACGTGTAAAGGAAGGGTATAGTTGGTAGACTGTATATGGAGAAATAACTTTAACATATTGAGACATGCACATTAAATTCTATACAATTTTCAAAATTATTTGTTATAAATATTATTATTAAGCAATGTTAGGCACTGCCTCAGTAAGTATTGCGGTAATGCAACCAAATAGATGACCAAACGCTTCACAGTTCAAAGCCTTACTACTGCTGCAACCTTTACAGTTATTATTGCTCGATGATTTTAGTAATTAATGTGATGTTAATTTTATTAAGTAGTGCAAAATTATCAACATTGTATTATTATTTATTTTTGAAGTTTATTTTAAATAGGGACTATGTACTTGACTAAAAATCCAGATCTCCCCTGTTATACTATAACAGTTTAAAGTCCCGATGGTACAAAGTTTGTACAAACTATAGGTACAGCGTGATTCAAAAATGCATCGACAACTCGTAGGAGGTGATTCCTCACGTCAAAATATGGAAAAAAGTTTAAATGGCCCATGGTCCGAAAATGCCTGGTTGCCGAGTCAACAAAGATGGAACGAAAAAGCAATAATTTTGTTTGTAAAAATTCAACCAAATAAGATATTGTTTTGTTCTTAAAGGAAGTATTCCTCTGGTTAGGGGGCACTTATTATTGTGTTTTCAGAGTTTTAAAATTATCCAGCACATGGTAACCTGAGGACCAGTTTGCTTTTGAAGTCATACCTTTTTTTTGCCTTCTCACTTTCAAGGTCACCGTTTTTTAAATATGGCGATTTTGGTAAGACCGTTCGTAGCACCGCACACCACTTTGGGTACTTGCGATTTCAAAAATTTAACCAAATAAGATATCGCCTCAAACAAATGCAAAGAAAACAACAAATTTAATGTAAGTAGTACTCACTTTTAAATTGTACCTTGCATTTTGTACAACACTGATGAAGGAATAAAGTCATTCCGATTTACGAATCAAGTTTGATAAAGGGGTCTTATTTATGTTAATAACAGAACTTCCCAATAATCAATTTTTTCTTTCGGTATATAGTAACTACTCGCTCCTCTTCTATAATAGAAATCGTTATAGTTATAAATTCAAACGGGGTAGTCTAATTTTAATGCTGGTATTCAAACAGTGAATGGTTGTCTGAATAAGGTTCACCTGACCGCAAGGTAGTCAACCTATAGTATAGCGTGTGTGGGGAGATTAAATACCTCTAGGTTTAAAGAATGCAACTGCACCAGAAAAAAGTTCTGATTTTGCTTTAGTTTCTATATGAATTGACGCACATGTTCCTTAGAAATAGCAAAATTTCTTGTTAATTAAAAAAATTCAACAAATCATAAGTCACAAGGTCGTACATGATTGCATACCATTGTACTGCCATTGTACAATGTAGGCAGGTGTAGTGACGCAGGTAACATTAACTAAAACATATTGATCCATATTTTGAATCAAAATATTGAATTATACTTTATTGCTGCAGTTAGATTTGCAATACCTACTAAGTACATAAAAAATCAAAATGCTCGGGGCTATCGTAAATTCTAGACTAATATTAGATAATTGCTTTTTTTATTATCTGACGTTTCAGCTGTTTGCGTAATTACTTTCTAAGAGCTCTTTTAGTCCATTATTCAATGACTTTTTTTAGAGAAATAATTTTACGGTAAATTCACTCTGACCCACGCGTACATTTTATTATTTTTCTCAAAGCCATATCTTAATACTTCATTATAAAGTTTAACGGTAAACTACTGTAGCATTAAACATTGATGGTACCAATAAACTTCCTGTTTTCTAACATTTCCATTATGAAATATTATGAAGCAATGAAATTACGATTCATTATTTTCAAGCTATTTTTTAATTTTATATCGTGCAGTGGTGAACTTTGTGCATATCGCCACTGGCGCAAGTAACTGTAGTAATACGTAGGGAGTGAAAGGTGACCCACTAAACCACAGCAACTACGATATTTTCCATGTGATTACTATGTATTATTTCATTATTTGATTTGATTTTTTCTGAATCTATGAAACTTTAATTGAATTATCTATTGTAGACAGCAGTGGATAAAATGAAATTTTATCTAGTAGGGGAAAGTGTTTTCCTGAGCATGTAATATTATTTTCTACGCGTGTGCAATACAATGTTTTTTTTTCAACACCTTTCAGCGATTTGTCTTAATTAGAATTAAATTGCATTTTAAAAATGACAATTTTACTTAGATGTCATTACAGTATAATACCTTTTGCTGCCCATCTTGTTCAATTTATATTACTTGGTTGTTATGGGTTATAGTTGCATGACAATCAGAAGTTTATATTTTGATGTATATTTATTCAAAAAACATACCTACGATTTTAGTTAATAAAAGGCTGGTTTAATAATCCGTAGTTAACTCTTTGTTAGCTAATAACCAACGGTCAATTGTCATGGATACGAATTGTTTCAAAAATCGTATCCATGACAGTTGACTGTTGGTTAGCTTAACAAGGAGTTAACCGGTCCTAAGTAAAATTAACAAAACGTACTAAAAAGATTTGGTAATCGTTACTACGGTCACGCGAAATATTGGGGAATAGACGTTTTGTAATACGTATATAAAAGGAAATCGACGCCGACTATGGAGGCACTCTCTTATGTATTTAACAATGCGGGTAAATGATAAAGGGCACTTTAGCATGGAGATTTGAGAAGATTAAAACAGCACAGCTTTATCAGTAAGTGATGAAAAAATTGGCATACTAATGAATGTTAAATAAGACAAGAAAAATCAACAAACATTTTAGTGGCGATAGTATACTGATAGGGATAGGTACTGATAGTGCCGGATGATATCCTTAAGCACAAGAAAATGTTTATTGTAATACAATACAGAAGGATCGGATGTTGTCTAGATATTTAAAATAAAAAGCAATAATAAGGTGTTTGGATTCTCAATTCTCCGCAATTCTCATTCTATTACATATGGAATTTACGACAAAATTGATAAGAAAAAATTCATACATGTAGGTTGCGTGGCCATAGGAGGGGCTTAGGTGGTTTTCATAAAAGTGTATAAAAATGTATATTTTTAGTTTTAGTTTTTAGTTTCCCTTGTACCTACTATCAAAAAACAGTTTACCTACTTTACCAATACTTTACTCATGATACTACTACAAAGTAAAACATTATAATACAGTAATTAATATAATACTGAACCCTTTCAGAGTCCCCATTCTTGCAAACTTTAAATGTTTTACAACAAATAGTTAAATTATTGTATATGATCCTGGGCGATACGCCCGCAGCGACCTCAAATTATTTAACATTTTAACGTGCATTTGTATTACTTACTTTTCAAAAAATATTTAAAAATGTATATCTCCCAACCAATTAATTTGTTCCATAAACTTCAGGTAAATGCCAGAGTCAGCCAGAGTAGACATGTCATTTAATAGCCAAGTTACCAATGTCTAAATTCCGCTTCCAGTTTCGTTTTTCTTTTTAAAAGCTTATTTTGTCGATGAATTTTCGACCCTACCCCTTCATTTCAAATTTCGGCAAAATCGGACTTTTTTTTAACCACTTTTTTTGTTCCTGAAGGTCCAAGACACGTATATCCGCGAAAATCTCAATTGCGAAAATTTTCGTGATATCAATACTTCCCATATGGTATTACATCCAATTTATATGTTAATTTTGAAGTAGGGGTATAATACCTAGATGAAACATGACTTTTTCTATAATTAATATTAATAAAATAACCTTTTGCTTACCTTGTACGCAAGATTGCAGGAAAAGAAAATTCAAGGCTATAAGTAATACAATTTCTATATCCATGAAATGATGCCTTAAAAAATTCCAAGAAATCGGAAGAAATATTAAACTAAGAACTATTGATCTCTCTTTAGCACCAATTTACGAAAACATTGTACTGCGAAAAACTTTCTCCAACACGTTTAATACAGGTAGTAATCACATTCTTTTAATGTGAATCAGCTAATAGGTAGATTACCTACGATGTGTAGGCCCCATTCAATAATTAGCAGTAAGCGAATTTTTAGTAAGATTTCAGTCAAGTTTTGGTATAGATCGAGTATAGGTACTACGGGTGCGTACATTTCGTACCTTTACAAAAATCGCATAAATACTTTACGTGACCGTACACGGTACACATAGCAAAGTTTCTGCAATGACAAAATAATATAACTAATCTAGTTTATGACACGGATATTACGGAAGTGCAAGACTCCGTTATGTCTGTGAAAGTTGCGATTAAATAGTTTATGTATATGTATTGATAAAATTGATAACTACGAAAGTACATACTTCACTAATTAATGCAGCTTATATTCTGTCATTTAAATAAAATATCAGCAACTAAATTCTATAGTGATTAGCACACGACATACAGAGTGGATATAAACGACACTGACAAATTTTGGGAGGTAATTCTTCAGGTCATCTTAAGAGAAAAAATTCCCATGAACAGGTGTCCTAAAATGCTTCTGAGAGGAACTCAAACACCCTTCACTTTGAGGGATGTTGGTACACACCAAAACAAGAAAAAATTCTAATATTAACAAACTCGGGTCGAATACTCGATGCTTTTAAAGATATTCGCTCTTGATGTTGAAAATCTTTTTTTTATTGATCAGTCAATAATTTTTGGACCTATGGCATATTATTTGAAACTCTTTAGTACAGTGCATTCGAATATTTAGATAACATTGCACAGTGACTGTTTTTGGAAAAGAATTTTATAATTTTTCGAGAATTTTAATACCACTTCCAGGCGTTATTCCTTCCAGCTTCAAGTCTTAAGGGTGCTCTGCCATTTAAGAAAAATATACTTTGACTAGTAACTTTTATTCAACTTGTTTTAAAGTAAAATAAATCAAAGTAAGAAGTATTCATGAAGATCTACTCAAATATCAAAAAAATATACATGACACTTTAACCTAGACTTTAGCAGGGACTGTAAAATTATCCCAACACCAAAAAATAGCTATATTGCAACGAAAGTTTTTAAAATTAGATAGTTGGTGCCCTCCTACCCTGTAGTACAATTAAAATTGCAATTTTTTTTGTAAAATACGCATTAATTAATATTAATAATAACAACCGATAACAACCTTCAGATTATTATTTTAAGAGAGCCTTGATTTATTACCACATTTTTTAGAAACTTGCATTTTAGCAATAATACCCATTAATGGTATCCCTATGGTACGTTTTCAAATTTTTCAATAATTTCGACCATTTCAGGCGAATGTACCAATATTTTACAAAACAAACTTTTGAAAAACTACTCAAGTCTTTTCCTTTGTAGTAAAAATATTGTCATGAAATGGGCTAGGGAACAACAAATTAAACACTTTGTATAATAAAATAATACCATAGATAGTACGTAATGTTTAATAATTAACGAATTGTGGGAATATGCGTTAACACTAATGTAGGTAGATGGTAGACTGCTTACATTACAGCAAAACACAATATAATTAGGTTTTATGATAATTCCACTACAAATTTCCCAGAAAAGTGTAGTTGCGTACTAACTATCAATGATTACAAACAATTAAAACATTTAAATGTAGATTGTATGGCAGGTGTTTCTAATAAATTTCTTAAGAGTTTATACAATGTTTTACCAACAAATTAATAAATAAAATTCACCCTGGCGCTTATGTAGCGAGTTAAAACTTAATATTAAGCTCAAGCAACAATTTGTTTTATAAGTAGAACAATAATTAATAAAGCAGCCTTGTCTTATCTTGCAATACTTGTAATTTATTTAACTTACCACATGAAAACAAATCCTGTAAGTCCTCTTCCGTGTTAAAAAGAAGCACAAATAAAGTTTTTAAAAAACAAAACTACGCAAAATTAAAAACAAAAATCATAAAATGAACGGAGACATATAAACCTCACTTAACACAAACAAAGACTAAACATATTTTTAGCTTCTACATGAAGCGAAGTGGATTATACTACAGCTAGCGCTTGTGACGTCATTAAACTTGTTTGGCAACTCTCGTAAGAATTATCAATGGTGTAGCAAGCGGGGCGCCATAGCACTCACTATTTTATCGTACTTATCAATAAACGTGGAGTTGTACCACAAATCACAACCGAAAGCGTCAATTCCGTTTCTACTACGAAAATATTCCATAACATTAACTTTCGTCTCTAGTGACGAAAGTGAATAGCGTATATCAAGTCGCCGGATGTCGCTCTTTTGTTTACAGTTTAACGTTTCTCATTTAATTTTAACTTGTCAGTGTCAAGAATTTATTATATTAGTTGTTTTTTTTAATATCCCCATTTATTTGCAATTTAGACAAAGCACCGCAAACGTGGTCGCAAAACAGTACAGTTTTTCATTCGTCGAAATCGAAAGCATTTTCTGTTGCTCAAGAAAATTACCAACCTCGACTTCGTCTCGGGTAGTAAACTTTTCTCTCACTTGCAAAAAATCCTGTTTTCGTTACTTGTAAGAAGATAGTCTTTGCTTGTAACAAAATAGTTAATATTAAGTTTGTGGTATGAAGTTACCTAGAGCAAACCTAACCTTGACCTATAGCTATTAAGTAGTTTATATTTTTGACCAGTTTTCCATTTGGTGAATTGTTTTCAGTAAATTATCCGTCACGGCCAAGCTTGTCCAGCTTTCCCTTTAAAAAATTTAAAAAATGCTATTTTTTGAAATAGGCATTGGATATTTAAAATTGCACCTGCATGGGGCTAACCTAAAGCCTCCTTCATATAGAGACAGAGAGCGATCTTTATAAATTAAAAATCAATTATCATTTTCGATCTAACCGGAAATAAAAACATTTTACCCCGTGGAATGTTATATCTGATACGCCACTGAGCATAAAAAAAGTACGCCTGCGTCAAATATCTCCGAGCTGTCAAAGTTGTAAACTACCTGTCAGAATATGTTATGAACTGTTAACCTAATTTTTAATTCAGCTAAAGTAGAAACACGTAGTAGAAAAAAAGGAAAGAATACTTCTACTAAATATTTCAAGCATTAAAAGGACGTCGCTTAAATTATTTCCAACGAACAGCTGGGTAATTCATAAAATAATACATGTCAGGGTAATTTTAATCTCTCTCTACAACATTGGTAGGTATATTCAAAAGCATTAAAATGGCAGTGTCGGATGCAAATGCCGAAACTGAAAAACCTTCAAAAGATACAAATACAAAACTAAATAGGGATAAGAAAGAAAAACCTTTAACGAAAGTTGTTGTTCGTCGCTTGCCACCAGGAATAGACCAGGAATCGTTTTTAATGCAGGTGTCACCAGTACCAGACTACGATTACATCTACACAGTAAAAGGGGATATGTCTTTAGGAGAAAATGCCTTTTCAAGAGTATACATCAACTTTGTTGATGCTACTGATGTTTTCCTATTTAAAGAAAAATTCGATAACTATGTTTTTGTTGATCAAAAAGGTCATGAATATCCTGCAGTAGTTGAATTTGCATCATTCCAAAAAATTCCTAGAAAACGTAAACCGCGTCCAGATCCAAAGAGTGCTTCAATTGAATCCGATCCCTATTATCTGGAGTTTTTGGAATCGTTAAAAGAACAACCAAATCAAGATGAAAAACCAGAATTTTCCTATCAATTCGAAGGAAAAGAAGAAGTTATTAGTACTCCTTTGCTCGATTATATTAAGCAAAAGCGAATTGACAAGCAACGAATAAGGGAAGAAAGAAGAGAAGAAAGACGAAGAAAAGAATTTGAAAGAAAAAAGTTACGAGATGATGAACGTAAAAGACATGAACAAAAATCTCCAGGAAAACCTGTTGCAAAAGGTGTTAATTCGCGTTCAAATAAAACTGCAGCCCTTGATAGTGTAAAAGAAGAAATTAATGAAAAAACAGATCCAAAAATTAAAACTGATGATGAAAGAGAAGATTCACTTTCAGAAAAAAATATTTCACCTTCATCTACCCATCGAGACAATAAATACGAGGATAAAAAACCCTTTAAACCAAAACCAAGATTCACATCTCGTTCAGAAAAACCTGAGTTTTCAGACAGAAAAGCAGACTATAAAAGAAGAGAGGACTATAAAGAAAAAGAATATCGTAACCGAAGATTTGATGATTATAAAAAAGAACCGGATACAAAGGAAACTCCTAGGAAAACCAAAAAATATAGTGAAAAGCGAGAAGAAAGAAGAATTGAAGCAAGAAAAGCAGAACAGAAAAAAATTGAAGCACTTGAAAAAACGGATAAGAACACTAACGAAGAAGATAAAATTAAAGCAGAAAATTCAAGTGAAGTAATTGAATTACCAAGTAAAAGTGGGGAGAATACTAAGGCAGAAAAATCTGAAGCAAAAAAACAAATAATTGAAGACAAAGTTGATGATGAATTAGAGTCAGACCTACAAGGAATTATGGATGAAGACATACATCATACAAAACATGATAGGGAGCCGAAACATAAATTAAAAGATCATGATCCTCGAGTACAAAGAAGAATTAGAAATAAAGATCGGCCAACCATGGCAATCTATCAACCTGGAATGTTATCTAAAAGGAAACCTGTTGATGGAACTGAAGGGGATTGTATGAGTAAAGGTAAATAAAAATATTTTTTATATTTTGGTATGATAGGGAGCTTCTTGGCACAATGAAAATAGTGTGATAAAAGAGCTTTTTAACGACTGATGGAGATTTTTTTTGTTGCAACGTTGATAGTAACCTCAACAAATTCTTTCGTTTTTATTATCAATAAAATATAATGAGTATTGTAACCGCGATGAGTATAACGGTATAAACGTTTAATTATTCTAAACCTGTTTTAAAGAATACTCGTATCATAAGGCCTTACATCGTACTCGTCTTTTGGAAAAGTGAAACTTGGACTCATGTGATAAAACCTTGCCTTATGAAATTTGTCTTTTAATATACTATTAGAACCTGTTTTAAAAGTATTTTAAATTATTTGTTTCAGAATAAGTATGCACTCAGTGTATGCTCCAACATGTCTACAGAGTGGTATTTACATCCAATTTGGGCCACCCTGTACATTTACACATATATTGGGTACGAATGGATCCCATTGGTTGAAGTTGATTGAATGACTTGTCTGTGTGTATAGTTTGACCATCCAAATCTCGTTTTTTATTTTTAAGGCTATCTGTCAATTTTGTTTATCCCTATGCACTCTTCGTGGAAATGTATATGAAGCATCAGACAACCCTACGGTAATTATCAGGTATGTATTGGTTAAAAATTGCAAAAAGTGACGTTTAAAATAATTCAAAATTATTAACGATTGTAATACCATCCCAGTAACGCCTTTTTGTAATTAATCTGTTTCTGTTTCCCGTTTGTGTTTTCTGTTTGTGTTTTCCGTTTGTGTTTTCCGTTTTCAATAATTTTATTAATTTGAGAATAAATTTAAGCATTTCAATATTCTACATTTTAACAAAAATACGTGCCTGATCAATTTACAGTGACCAGTTGATTTCGTTTTTACATTTCCACGAAGAGTGCATAGGGATAAACAAAATTGACAGATAGCCTTAAAAATAAAAAACGAGATTTGGATGGTCAAACTATACAACAAAGATTTACAACGGTGTGATGTTCTTTTGTTATTCGTTAATATAATCACACGTTTTATAAAATAGATACCTAAATAATTAATAACATATCTTTTTGCAGTGTGTAGTTATACTTTTTTTTTAATGTATATTATTGGATCAGTTAATTTTACTGTGTACTAAAGAATATTTCATGATTTACCACATACTTTATCAATAAATTTTGTTTAATGGGTGAACTGTTGTATTTTTTCCAAGAAAAAATTAAATAATATAGTTTATTTATAATAAAGCACTAAACTTTTCATTGGCCGATTATTTAATAAGTTTGAGTTTTGTGAAAATTTCTTTATTCAGGTATTGAAAATATAACCACTGCTGAAGTACCCTGTACATGACTTTTATGACAAGCGGATAGCCCTTACGATTCCGTACCCAACAGCTGAGCGTATGAATATACACAAGTCCACTGGGTAAAAATAATTCTCAAACAGCAACTAACCTGAAGCAAAGACTATTGGGGCACCCCTCGAACTTTAGGTTCGTTGCAGTTTGAGAAATAATTTTTACAAAAACCCAGTGGACTTGTGTATATACATACACGCAGCTGTTGGGTGCGGAATCGTAAGGGCTATCCGCTTGTCTAACTGTCAGTGTAAGTGCATCTGTGTATAACCTTACTTTTTATACCATGAAAAATATAATAATAAATCGAATTACAAAGCTTATTAAGAGTCATAGTAAATATTTCTGCACTATTAATCAAATTAACAAGCATAAACTAAAACCACCATGGAACGTTCTCTTCTTCGGGACGGATGAATTTTCAGTAGCAAGCTTGAAGGCACTCCATGGCGAATAGTAAGTCTTGCAATGTTATTTCCTATATTTATTATTCATTAGTTATTTTCCAGCAAGATGGGAAATTTATTAAGTAATTTAGAAGTTGTAACAATGTTAAAAAATAAGAAGAATCCTATAGAAAAATTTGCATCAAGGGAAAAGTTGATTATTCACAACTGGCCAACAGTTTCTCCTTCTGATTGTGATAAGTTTGATGTCGGGCTAGTTGTCTCATTTGGACATTTAATACCAGAAAATATTATTAATAGTTTTCCGTTGTAAGTGTATAATTGACCATGAGTTAGTTTTATTGAATCATTTTGAATAGTGTCGATACATAGTTCAGAAGTTCGATTAGTTCTTGGGAAGTCTAGGCAGTCGCTGGGAAGACTAAGTAGTCTTTGGAAAGTATAGGTAGTCCTTGGGAAGTATGGGTGGTCTTTAGGAAGTCTGGATAGCTCTGAGAAATCTGTGTAGTTCTGGACAGTCACTGGGTAGTCTCTAGCATAGGCGCCGACTCCACGGGTGCTCCGGTGCTGGAGCACCCAATGAAAGCATTCATTGGGTGCTCTGCACCCAATGAAAAGTTTAAAGACAAAATCAAAATTCAGGTAGTTATATATTTTTTCTCCGATAGACAGTAAAAGCATGCTTTGACTGACATTTAACTGTCTCCAAAGTTCCACATTTACTGCCTAGGCAAAAGTGACCATTTTTACTGACAGTAGCATTCAAAATCAGGTTGCTTCGAAAAACAAATAAATTTGAAATTTTTATTAATTAAATTTAAGTTCCATATTTTTCACGATTTCTTTAATTTCGGATGGGGTGAACATTTCTTCGACATTTTCCATTGTAAATATATTATAAATTAATTAATATTTACGAATTAACAAGATTAAACTATTGTATTCACAAAAAATAGAATGACATTTCTCAAGTATGTTTTTTCATAGCAACCAATAAAAACTGCATAGCAACAGATGCTTGCTGATACTAATAGCACAAAAAATATTAAAAATAATCATTAAATTAATGTTAAATGTAAACAATCGGAGAAAAAATTATATGTTCAACACGGCAGAAATGCAGAAATACCAGCTGCGTCAGTAAATCTGCTACTTTTCTGCCTTGTTAAACAAATAACTATTTTTTTAATTTTTAACCAGGAAAACCATGCAAATATTTGCATGTAACTAGTGTTTTTCTCTCGGATTTTATTTTTATGCTAAAATATTTTTTTGTGCCTCCGGTCGGCATCACTGGGTTTCTGCATCACGAAATCTGCCAGAAACAGAGGTTTCTCCGGCCTAGGCCGGCAAAAAGTAGGAATTGTAGGTTATTGGTTGACAGCATCGGCCCAATCTGTCAAAGTCAAATTTGTGCATCGCGGTCGGAGACGATCAAACAAATAAATTAGCAAAATTTTACAAATACGATTACCTATTTGAGCCACTGTGGTGATTTGAATATAATCTTTAATATGCGCCGGTGTATCCTTGGGTGTATCCATTATTAAATCAAAGATAATGAAATTGATAAATAAACGTCAATGGAAATTGTAAAAAAATAAATGAATTAAGTTTAATGAATACCAGGAAACAAGGAATCTTGATTTTAAAATCATAAAAAAATTCCTAATACTAAATTTTAAATGCAAATTTACTTTATTTAAACAAACATCGGCACAAAAAATCTTGTGTATTACACGTCCAGAAACAGTTTTGCGAGTGCTCCTATGTGCTGTTTCTGGCCTTGTGATACAAATAACTATTGTTTTTATTATTTTTTTATAATTTTTCAATCATGTATTTTTCGTATTCCTTTATTTATTAAAAGAGCTAAGCCTGCAAATCTGGGCCCTATATTTTTTAGCTACCTACAGGCTACTACAACAATACAAAACCACAAAATCCGTGAAATTTGTGGAGCACCCAATGAAATTTTTAAAAGTCGGCGCCTATGGTCTCTAGGAAGGCTGGCAAGTGTGAAAAGCCCTGGGAAGGCTGGAGAGCCATGGGAAGTATGGACAGTCACTGGGAAGTTTGGATAGTCTCTAGGAAGTCTGGGCAACCTTTGGCATTGCATAATTTAGTGTACTGCACAATTTTTTACCGTGGTTTACCCCTTGGAAAAAACACCATTGTGTTTTACCTTTTAAACTGTTCTAATGCCACAAAGTTAATCAAAAAATTATTTAAAGTGGTCACCATAACATAGAAAAATCAAGAATAATTCATGTCTTAATTTTTTAACAAATTTTATAAGTAAAAATATTCTAAAATTGGTTTTCTAAGTTACATAAAATGGATCCAAGAATATTTTCAGGTGATTACATTTAAAAGTGTTTTCTACATATTATAATTTAAGACTCATTAGTCATTACATTTCCAATTATCAGTAAAAAAAAAAATAAAAAAGTTAAACAAATATTAAGAAAAAACAGTAAATTGGATTGGATCCAGTACTATAAATCAGTTTGTTTCTAACAAAAAGAATCATTTGCAAGTAGAAAAGAGATTTTTGCTTGTATTGGTTTTACCTATAGTTTTTGTTACAGGGGCATGTTAAATGTGCATGCAAGTCTATTACCTCGTTGGAGAGGAGCTGCTCCAATTATTTATGCTTTAGCTAACGGTGATAAGAAAACTGGTGTTACAATAATGAAAATAAAACCAAATAAATTTGACATTGGAGAAATTGTAACACAAGAATCAGTAGAGATCCCATATAATATGACTATGCGGGAATTATATGATACACTGGCAGATATTGGAGCACAAACTTTAATAAAAACATTTGAAAATTTGATTAATAATTTAAATTCTGCGAAATCTCAACCAGAATTTGGAGTTACACTTGGTATGTTACTTTTCTTAATTTTACATGTATTACAATTTTTATACAGGATTAGTAGAACAAAGCCCCAGAACATTATTTTGTTATTTTCAAAATATCTAATTTTTTTTTAACTTGGCGGGAATATGTAATTGGAAATAAAAAATTGATTGATGATATTTACATTTACTTTTGCATTTTCAGTTTAGCAGGAAATAATCCCAACTTAATGTTTTTAATAAAACACCCTGTATAATTTAAATTTTCAATCACAGAATAAAAGACTACATTGTCATTCAAAAATATTAACAATGTACAAATTTTATTTAAAAAAAAATAAAAATAATTTGATTAATTTTTTAGCCCCAAAAGTGGATTCCAAAATGGCATGTATACAATGGAATAAAATGACAGCCCAAGATGTGTATAATTTAGAGAGAGCTTTAACAGGAATGTTTCATTTAACAACAAAATTTAATGAAATTCCCATAAAACTGTACAATATAACTCGATGTGATCGAATATCAAATAATATACATAAAAGTGATACAGCGGTACCTGGATTTGTAGTGTACAATAAAGAACATAAAACTTTGCAAATTCAATGTGCGGATGGTAGCTGGATAAGTGTAAAAAATGTAGGAGTACCTGGGAAGAACATGTCTGCTACTGATTTTAATAATGGTTTTATTAGTAAACAAACGCAATCCTTACGAATATTTAGGTAAAATGTACATAGGTAGTAACTTAAAAAATTAATAAATTAATGAAAACCATATTCTGATTTTTTTATCCTATGCTAAAGATTATTAGTAGAGTGTATTGATTTATACAAAGTTTTAGTTTAAATTTTAAAAAGAATACCCAAGAACATTTAGGTCTTTAATATCACAGTGCTGTTGTATTAAAAAGGAAATGTTAAACAAGAGTATTTCTAGATGTGATTTAGACATGCCCTTTTAACTGCGCTGAAGGCATATATTAATTTTTTGCTGTTGTTTTTCAGTCATGTGAGTCTCTAATATTATCTGTTGTATCGAGAAGGCTGGTTCAAACAGGAATAATTCCAGATGTGACTTAAGGCCCCTGTGGAGTGAGATGCAACCCGTTTAACAAACAATCTATTAATTCGCGGTTTTTTCATTTATTTTAGCAAATACAGAAAAAAGGGCTCCGTACGCACGTATATACTCTATGTCTGTATATACTTGTGCATCGAAAACTTTTTCAAAGTAATTTAGTAAAAAGTAATCTTTGACATAAGCTTCAAGGTTCATGTTGAAACTTATGTCAAAGATTACTTTTTACTAAATTACTTTGAAAAAGTTTTCGATGCACAAGTATATACAGACATAGAGTATATACGTGCGTACGGAGCCCTTTTTTCTTTATTTGCTAAAATAAATGAAAAAACCGCGAATTAATAGATTGTTTGTTAAACGGGTTGCATCTCACTCCACAGGGGCCTTAAGCCACACTCATTTAACTATTCAGTAGGCAATTTTTAATTTATTGCTGTTGATTTTCTCATCTTACTACATGTATTTTAAAACAGGAGATTTTCAAAAATAAACTACAGTTTATTGCAGTTAATATTATTTCATGCATTAAATTCGAAAAATTTACCTAAATGATCTAACATAAAAAAACATTTTCAGGGGTAATAGATTAAGTAGTAACGGCTCGATGTCCATATGCAGATATTTTGACTTATGAAAATAGAAAGCAGCAGTGTAGGTGGTCTTGATTTATACAAGAACATGTTGGTACCATACAGCCCCCATCTAAAATTGGGTGCCTTAATAATGTCCTGGTGTGAACTTTTGTAGGCATAGGTAGTGCCTAGGTGTGTCAGATATTTTTCTAATTCTCGTTTAAACTCCCAGATTATTATGTTGATTCTTGCACTCGCTTGATATTCTGAATAATAATTTCAAGGTTTGACACAGCTCACATATACCGTTGATGAGATTAAATAGACCAACTTATTAACATTTTTTTATTAGGTAACTAATTAAGTAGAACAGATCTAAAATAAGCTGATTCCTGCAATTGTTTATTGGAGAAGCTCAACTTATTCGTCAGGCACTGGTTCACCTTTAACCCTGTAACATAAAAGATATGTATTTTTTTTGTCTAAACAAAATTAATATTGAAACATATATGACGGACATTTCTAATCATTTTTAAATGTCCACACTCCGTAGGTAGGTACCTATGAAAATATTCAAGAAACTGATAAATAAAATTTAAATATAAAGGGTTCATTAGGACTCGAAATTGTGTTAATGAAGTAATTTATATGTCAGACATTTATAGGTGCTCCCTAGCAGAACCATAATCACTGAAAGAAAAATTGTTAAATTTTATTATACTATATGCACCCAACAGCTCCTCCCTTAGAATTTATGGTACACAAAAACCAGTTTCACACGATACAAATTACAAATAAAAATTGCGTTTTTTGTGGGGAGGAGTTTGGCTATATCTGTTGGGTTATAGGTACCTACAGAATAATAAAGAGTTTGGTAGGTATCTGAGATATAATATTAATTGTCCATAATTTAAGATTCATAGGGGTGTAACTCCGTAACGGGGCGTTTTGGGATCTATGTTCAAGTGTTAAGGGTTTTCATTCATTTTTTAACACCCGACATAAAGGAACTTCTTAGGGAGGTACACTGCAGTTATTGGGAAGCAGATGAGGCTGTTTGTGTGAAATCTATTCTGAAAAGTACTTACAATACAAATTCTGAAATTTGATAAGATAAATCTAAAATAACTTAATAAATATCATTACAGGCCAATATAAGCCGAATGTGTAGGGTGTGTGATATGGAGAATCACACCCCATTTCACATAATAGGCTACCAGATATTGCAAACTGTTTACCAGCGTTAGCATAACTTTACAAAGACAAACTCCAGAAAAGGGTTATTATCTACTATTGCACCTCAGGCAGATTCAAATCCGAGGCTCACATTTATGGATGAGGTTTGATGTGTGAGGGTGGGGGAGGCGTTTTATTTCTCTATCAGATGGCATTATAAAATGGTTTGAAGCACTTCTCATCTTTCAACTTTCCTGTTAGATTTTTTTGATATTCGGTTTACTTGTTTATATTATAATACATAGGATTAGAATAATCTACAGGGTGTTCGTGATAAGGAGCGTATGCATGGGGATCTTGTAAACGCTAGAGATAGATCTTCGATTAAATGAGAAGAAATGTTTTAAGGATGGTACTATGATCAATTCTATAAATTTTCTGCAGTTTTCAGTATAGGCTGAAAAATACTAAATATTCAGTTTTTTATATCCTTGTGTAATTTGATTATTAAGTATAGATAGGCAATAGCGCAAAATGGTTTTCGGTATTATTAAAGCACCTTTTAATGTAGATTTTAAATCTGAATTTAGATTTTTTGTAAACCACCAACTTGTCAAGATAATTACATTAATTTACTTTTTATGAGTCACAGGCGACCATGCTAACATTGCAAAGAGGTAGGTATTTTTTTACTTTCCACTAATAAAAAGTTTGATGGATTTACCTCGGTAAATAGTGGAATTGTAATAGAGACTGTTTTTTTCCTAGTAGGTAGCCCCTGAAAAATATTTTTTGCAGTGGTCTAGAACAGTTTTTGCATAGCTGTTGTTATAATGGAAGCAGAACAACCAAACCAAGCATAGTGGAAAGAGAAAAATGGTATAGCTTTTGCAGTGGGGGTGGCAAGACCACCATTGATGCATATTTGGAAAAGCAGTTACCTTGAAAAGTTGGCAACTTACATAAAATTTAATCAAAGATTTGTAGAATTTGATCATAGTCGTTCTCAGTACGCTAAACATTTCTTCTCAATTAACCGAATCCTTATTTCTTACCTTTATGAGATTCCCATGCATGCGCTCCTTATCGTGGACACCTTGTGCCTATTATGCTGGTAATGGTAAAATAAATCCAAACAAAAAAAGGAAGCTCACTTTTGTTTTGGAAACACCTACCAATATCACAAGTCACTTTTGTGATTAGCTTATAGCACACCTGCCCTTCATTTTCACTAACAAGCAAGATCATATTAGTGAGGGTGAAATTGTAATCTATGTGTGTATAGTAGGTACCTAATATTGTTGGAATTAATAGTTGCATTTGATTAATTTATAGTGTTAATGCTTAAAGCTATTGATACTAATTTATGTAAATGCCCCTAAGACTTATCAATATTTAAAAATTCAGATTTCTAGTGGTTAAAATAATGTAGGTACCAAGACTATGCTGTTAGTAGTTTTATGTATTATAAATAAATCCACTACTATATGAGAATGAACGATTAATAAAATGTACAACCTTTTATTACAATCAGTTTAATGCTGTAGATGAGTGTAAAGTTAATAATCAGATTTGTGTTGCATAATGGATAGTACCTAAGGTAGCTGAAATATAAAAATGAGTATTTATTAAATGAAACAAAAACGCCCATAGTTTTAGTTTATTTAAAAGCTATAATGTTAGTGGGAATAAAAAATAACATACCTGTCTTTAGGTTTTTTCAAAACAAAACATAGCAATCTTATTTGTTAAGTACCTACACAATAAGGGAACCTACACTTTAGTTATTAAATCGCTAGCGATATAAAAATCTTAAAAAACTAATAAATGCGTCGAAACACATAAGTTAATGAAATCCTTTGGAATAACACATGAATGTGATGAAGTTAAAGTTTGGATTGGACTGGTTCAGGTAGAAAACTCACGTGCCTAAAACAAACCAAAAGAATAAATAGGTATTGCATACATAAAATACTGTGCTGATTATTAAAGCAATAAAATGTATTTATGATGTATAAATTACAAATTTTACCATACAATCTTTCATTTATGTAGGATTAAGTTTGGTTACTTATTTGTTTTATTCAAGGAATTCACTTCAAGGTTGTAGGTAAATAAATTTAGTAATAATTAAACTGACAACTGTAAATGTTTGTAACAAAGTTATTTATTGCAATTTTATGTTGAGAAATTTAATTAAATCCATCCATTACTTAGAAAGGGTAATGTGTCTGTTTATTAGATTAAGTAAAGTGGGGACAACCTTGATGTCTCTACATAATTCGACAATCCTAGAAAAAGTTAAGTAACTCGTACAAATTGTTTTTTTAGCATTTATCATATTTTACGATATTTTACTATACTATAGACCCCCAACAGATATAGTTAAACTCCTCCCCTAGAATGTATGATACTTACACAAAAATCAGTTTCACACGCTACAATTGCAAAAAAAAAAACAGCAAATCGAGTCAGAAATATGACCATTCAAATATTACGCGTTTTGTGGGGAGGAGCTTAGCTATATCTGTTGGGTGCATACAGTATAGACTGAATTTTAGTAAAAGTTTTACTACAGTCAAAATTCAGTTATATTTAGTTTTCTTTTAGTAAGGGTAAGTACGAGTGATTAATTATTTGAATAATTCAAATGGTAAATTTTTTGTAAGGTAAAGAAACATGCTCCTAATTCCAGAGTGCATGGTATAATTTGTATATTGTACTATTTTAAACAATAGAGTAAATAACATTCAATTTGATTTCCAACAATAACAAATATATTTAACCCAATTATACATTAATATATCATATGGTACACAAAAAAATATATGCATGTATTTGGCAATAATGAATATGCAACAAAATTGAATTAGTATAATGTACAGATTGTAACAATGTAAAACTACAGGTAAAATCACACAGAAGAAAATAAATACGGGGTAGGTATATAAAGGATGTAAAGGGTCATTGATAATAGCAGGTTTCCATCGATACAGGGCATAGGGATATGTTATGACAAATTTATTGGAATGATATTGATTTGGGGATATATCTGAAAAATAAATCATGCTAATTAATACACAGTGATCATAACATAATTGTTATGGATATAAATGATATTTACAAAATGTTACTAAATTATTAATTTGTACTTTTACCATAAAGTAAATAGCTTCGCTATAGAGATACAGTGTGCCTATGATCTTGGCTGTCGACAAAAAATAGGGATGGATGCGCTCACCAGGGCGGCAGATAAATCGAATTACATACATCAAATTGTACCCTCCATGTAACAGTTACTGCACCATTACCACTTGCTGACTGGTTAACTGTAATATCGCGCGCAGGTTTCGGCCGTGCGGCTTGTTTAGGTGCTACCATGGAGACGAGACTTAAACATTACGATCAAACCCCGACGGCTACTAACTTTTTTTTAAATATAGTTTTTTATTTCATTATTTGTAATTCATTTATAATTTTCATTTAAATACCGAACAAACATTTAGATAAATAGAATAATTAAAATAAATATTATAGGTATTTATATTAATACATAAATTAGTAGTATTCACAAGGATTTTATTAAATTACAAAAATTATTTATACAAAGAAAAATTAATGTTTATTGTGCTATTCCCAATGCGTGACATACTTATATCACCAGCTAGTGAATTTAACTTTCCAGTTTAAAAAATGCTCCAATTACATCTGTGAATGTGGGATCAATTTCCGATTTTCAAAACCTCGTAGAGGCCGCCACAGTGAACTTCTGGGGTTCATCAAAAAAATGAATATGTAGCTAATACCAAGCTGCATAAGTATAGAAAATTTAAACAAAATCGTGTGGACAGTTTTTTTGTAATAATTTTTCTAAATTTTCAAAATTTTTGAAAGAGCGCCGTTGCGGCGATTTTTGAATTCACTAGATAAATTTTTCTTCGTGGTATAGTACCGCCAAAGGGCTTTCAAACTAGATGTTGCTGAACCTGATCCGATAACTGGTTTTTGAATTGTGGGGCGTTAAAGTCAAAATTTTGAAAAATTCATAGCGGCCACCATTTTAAAGTTAGAGAGTCCGGTAAAAAACTGTTTCCCTTGAATTATGGTCTTCTTTCATATCCCCTACTCAGATTTTCAAAGTTCTGCTTTTGAAAACCTTTAGTCACGTGGGTTGCAACTTTCGTGCTTTCGCTAACATCGCGTCGCTGCAGGCACTTGCATGGGTTCCTATGGGTTACTATTATCATATTATCTATGGTTCTTATCAATTGTTTCAAAGTAGGTATCGACATGCGTAGCGCGATTAGAAAGAGATAACTAGCTCCGTATGTCGTAACTATGCGACACGTTACTGAACTAGCGATCCTGGCGTCGGCATCCAGGAACTACACAAGAAAGTCGGCCAGCGTATTGTGTCTCTATAGCGAAGCTATTTACTTTATGCTTTTACTAAATCTTTGACAAGTATTATGTTGAATTTAGAGCGACATACATACAAAACTGAATTAATTTCATTGGTAGGAAGTAGGGTTGATAACTTTACTCTACACTATAGAATATTTAGATTACACACCTACACATATTTTCACTATACAATACTTTTACTACAAAAATTATATATATTTTATATAATATCTGAACACTTTCACAAGTTGAACAATTTTCAAATTTGTAGTTTGCAAGTTAAATTTTTAATATACAATCCTCCAGGAATTTCCCCCTTTTTTTTGTTTACGTATGTATTCAGAAGAATTAATTTAAAGAGGATATAGGTATACGTACAATATATAAAAGAGATTCTTATTTATTTCAAAGTTATGAAAATTTAAGTTGTGTTTATTTGAAACTCCGAAAATATTATCTTGCAACAATAATCATAAACATCTTTTTCTTTTTATCTTCACATTTATAATAGGTATATTTTAAATTTTTTTAAATCCTTCAGAGGCACTTTTTAATTTTGAAATAAATTTAAGACAAGTAGGTGTTACTAATAGATAAGTAACAAATTTGAAAATTTTGATATTACCATGTGACATGTTAGGTATACTATTTTTTCTGAAAGCGGTTTAATTAACAAAAAATTTAAGTCTTAAGTATTCATAATTACGACGAATAGGGGAGACATAAAAAAAAGGAATTACTAAAATTTGTATGAACCTTTTGGATTGAATTAATTAAATATTCTTTTATACTACCTAGCTAATTTTGAACAACAGGAAAAATTTAATTGCAATAAATCGTAAATTCGGAATAATTTCAAAATATGTCATGTAAAATATGAATTCCATATGCTTAAGTCTCCTTTCCATACTAACACGGAAGCCCTACTTTGGTGCCGTAAAATGGCCCATAAGCGGCACGTGCTGCTTTCAGAAAAATAAAATTTCAAGATATTTAGTATTTCTTTATCTTTAGGCAGTAACTACATTTTTCCTTGAAATGTTAATCTATTAAAAATTAAAACAAATCTTGCTATAAATAGCTAAGTAATAAATTTTAATTTGCCTTAAAATGTTTTGTTTAGGTTGCATAAATATTATTTTCACAAGCACAAGAATGGTGAATAATGACCATAAAGTTTCAAATATGGTAATTTAAAGCTATCTTGTAATGAGTAAGGCATGCAAATGTATACATAATTCTGCACAAGTAAATTTATGACCCTTTTACATAACTTGAAATGGTACATACAATTACAAGTTCACAAAACAATTCCAATAACAAGAACAGATTAAAGAGTGAAAACATTCAATCCTGATGATGTTCGTTATGAAAATTTAACACTGAAATAACATTCTATTAGTTATTAATGAAAAATTACTTTTTACAATATTGGGGTATAAAGAGGTGTGAAGACTGGGATTTAATACAATTGCTTGTATTTGGAATCTAAGGCACAAGGATTCTCTATTAACAATGAGATGTGTGATGCATTTTAACAATTGCCAAGTTTAAAAAAAATATAACAATCCATGCAAAAAAATTCATAACAATATATAGGAGTTGTAGTCAAACTTAAGTTAATTTCTAGAGCAAATCAAAAATTTAGATTGGTATGTAGCATCAATACTGAACAGAAATGTAAAAATATAACAATACCATGACATAATGAAATATAAAAATAAACTTCAGTAACTGTGCTGATGAACCAAGTTATAATAGGAACTCTGAATTGCTTAAATTGAGAATATAAAGAAAACCTGCCGTTTATGTATATACCTGCCCTAAATCTACCCCAAATACGTTATTTTTTAAATAATAATAAAATAATGAAACTAAATAACCTTTGAGTGCCATATTATTAGTTTGTTGTCCTCTTAACTCAGTATGCCTACATGCTACATATCAATCTTTGATATAAATAGCACTTCAAGTTCATGCAATAAAATACTGTGCCAAGAAGTACCTAAATATTAATATCTTTGCATAAAATACAAAAACTGTTCAATAAACAAATAAAACTACAACTCAGTTAAACAAGCCCAATGCAACAAATATGTGTTAACAATAACGCTAAAAAATTAATATAAAAATAATAGAAAAAATATAATTAATAAAAATGTACTAAAAAAATAATTAAATGAAAATTGTTGGAAGCATTTTCTTGTTTAATAGCCATGTTCGAATTGCGGAAACGAAATCAAAAATATACTACTACACACTGTCTGTGTTAATTAGATGTGAGCTGTAAATTAAAATTTATTTAGTAAGAGTTAAGTAGCCAATAAGTCTTTAAACATAAAACAGATTATTATTGTAAAACTAGAGATGAAAATGATTATTTTTTAAAATCAAACATTTTTTTTCCTTACGCATCTTCCTCAATTGAAATTGCTGATGAAATTGCTCTATAGAATTCACAGATAATTTAATATTTTCTTAACTTTTACACAGTAGCAACAGTTATACAGGGAGTAGAATCTGTTTCATGCCATAGGGATTTCAATACAAAAATCTGTAAGTTTATTTAATTTTCCCCTTAATTATTTTACAGCTAAACTGTTCAGAAGTTTTTTGTAGAGAAAGAAATACTGCATCCAGATGTACTATTGGTTTTGAATTTAAATTTTAAAGAAAGAAAAAAATTGCAAACATTGATCGTCTAAATTTGAAATTCGCGCGTTTTTTGTACTTGCAAAAATGAGTAATTTACACAAATAGTGAGATCATTCTTTTAATATCATCAATTGCACTTAAAAAATGTGTTAGAAAACCTTTAATTCATTAATCTTGCAGAAGTTTTTTAAATAAAGCGCGCGAATTTTAAATTCAAACGCTCAATTTTTGGAATTTTTTCATTTCTGTAAAATTAAAATTCAAAACCAATAGAACATCTGTATGCAGTAATTCTTTCTCCACAAAAAAACTTCTTTCCAGTTTAGCTATGAAATAATTAGAAGAAAATAGAATATTTTTGGGGCATAGGACACAACGCCGACTGGACACAACGCCGACCGTGGACACAATGCCGACCGTGGACACAGCGCCGACCGTTCGCTGTGGACACTACGCCGACCGTGGACACAACGCCGACCGTCGTTTGTGGACACTACGCCGACCGTGGACACAAAGCCGAACGTTGGCTTGCCCTAGGGGTGACCCACCCGCTTTAAACATTACACCGACCATGAACAAAATGGCGCGAGTATTGAAATAGCCACCGCTTTACGCGCATGCGCAACCTATGTATATACACAAGTCCACTGGGTTTTTGTAAAAATTAATTCTCAAACTGCAACTAACCTAAAGTTCGAGGGGCGCCCCACACTAGTCTAAGCGGGTGGGTCACCCCTAGGGCAAGCCAACGTTCGGCGTTGTGTCCGCGGTCGGCGTAGTGTCCACAGACGACGGTCGGCGTTGTGTCCACGGTCGGCATAGTGTCCACAGACGACGGTCGGCGTTGTGTCCACGGTCGGCGTAGTGTCCACAGCGAACGGTCGGCGCTGTGTCCACGGTCGGCATTGTGTCCACGGTCGGCGTTGTGTCCAGTCGGCGTTGTGTCCAGGTCCCTATTTTTGTATTGAATTCCATATGGTGCATAATCCAAGTCTACACCCTGTATATAGAAAAGCAAAACCTTGCCTTAAAATCATTTTTAGTCGCACTATAATAAATCATAAACATATTTTCTGTGTTAACAATTCATAAACTCGAACATTTCTTAAATATTCTGGCAAAGCGCTTGCAGTATCAATTTTTATATAAAAAATATTGATGTACATTTACAAAGAAATTGTTACTCAAATAGTAACTGGCAGGAACTATTCTTGAACTGTACGAGAAGCATTCTATCTATTGGTTATATTTTCCCCAATGTTTATTAAATATTTATACCTAGCATGATGTACGAATGCAGTTCATTCCTGATATGTTTTACTTAAAACTCTTTTAAAATGAAGCAAATAAATTGATACAACATAATATAAATGCCATGCAACATTATTATAAAATTATAAAGCAAAAATACTACACTTACATATGTTCCGGATGATTTTTAATGCAGCTGATCAATTCACCTGCAGTTAACTGTCCAGTGCAAATTCGATGTATTGCAGTAAACAATGGAAATCTAATTTGATAAAATTGTTATTTTACTTCAATTATTATCCAATAATATTTACAGCTTACCTTTCTTCCATATTTTTGTTTTTCAACATAAAGTTAACTTCTTCAGCAGTATATGGTCCTTGTAATTTTTGTCCATTGAGCATTTCATCTTCTAATTCTTTTATACTTTTACCAGTTTTTACAAAAGCTTCACTAACTCTTCGGTTACGACCTCCATAACATGTGGTAATAAGATCTGCTACACCACAACTTTCAAAGAATGTAGAGAGCTTGCTGCCTGGATAGAATATATCAACAAATTTAATCATTTCCATGAGACCTAACCGAATTACAGCTGCTTTTGTGTTGTCTCCTAAACCTAACCCATCAACAAACCCTGCACCACATGCTACGATGTTCTTTAAAAATAAAAAATCAATATCATAAAAAAAACTTATAAAATCTTATCAACCTTTAAAGCACCACAAACTTCTACAGCATCTTCATCATCCACCACAACTACTCTGAAATAATCCGTTTGGATAAGGTCTCTTAAAACTGGAGCTAGTCTAGAATCCCGGCATCCAATAGTAGTTTCACAGAACTTTTCATCAGCTACTTCTCCAGCAAGATTCGCGCCCATAAGTACAGCACATTGAATTTTTAAATTGCGTGTGATGATGTGAGAGATAAGATCAATACCACCTCCAGCAGCTTGATCAAAGCCCTTAAATTGTAAATAGTTTACAATATACTAGACAATAAACAATATTTGACCTTACCTTAATCAAAGATAACCCAATGGCAGTAGGTTTAATTTTTCCCAAGAGAGTTGAACATAATGTACGAATGAATTGATGGGGTACAACAAAAATAAGAATATCAGCATCTTTAGCAGCATCCACTACATCCGGAACAGCAACCTTAAAGTTAACAATAAATTATGAATAAAGCTAGAAGAGTTATTAGGTAAAACAAAACTTTTACAAAGAACGGCAAAAAGGAGACAAAAACAAAAGTCAAATCAACTAAAAAAATTAAAATAGTAAAATGTTCCCTGGTAATACCCAGTCATAAAATTTTATCCCAAGCTAACAGTTGCGTTCAATGGGGTCAGCAATTGTTATTGAACGCTCAGCGGTTTCGGGTTACCCAGAATTTCTTATTTGCTGAGTAGCTAAAGCCTACATTTGTTACCCTGGAGGAAGCTGGCAGCGGTTTTATATGACTTCCGGTTTGGAACAAGGAGGGATCCTTCAGCATACAGCAGCAATTGCCGGTAGGTTGTGAGCAGTTTTATGCTCAGTTGCTGATTTTATTGAACGCAGCTAAATACGCAATACTCATTGGCAGAAATTTAAGGGGTCAACAATACAAGGGTAAAACCCATTAAAGGACAATTTATGTTACTATACAGAGTGTAACAGACACCCCTTCTATTTTTAATTTTACAGATAAACTTAGGTTGCGTTGCATGTAAGTAAATTTTTTTTCATTTCCGGTTTAGCCTGAAACGATACCAATTTTAGATTTTTAAATTAAACACTGTATACAGAGTGATGATAAAGTCTCGCACAAAAATCATATTCTGGTTATTTAATGTTTTTACGGAAAATCCTGAGACCCGTCGATTTTTGTTTTTAAATTGCCATTCAGACATATAATTTTCAACCCCCCACCCCTCAACCCTAACGGCTAGCAACCCCAACTTTAAAAATTTAAATAGAAATATACCCTTTGTGATACCTCTTTTGATAGGTCTTTTTATTCTTAATAGTATAACGAAAAAAAAATTTTCAAAAATCGGTTGATAAAAAATAACAGAGATATTTAACAAAATGTAATCAATGTAAAAAATGGGGTTGACATTTAAAAAAAAAATTATGAGTTCACAGTAGGGGTGGGCGATATTCAAATTTGGATATCGATATTCGATATCGAAATTATATCGATATATCGATATTAAAATTATATCGATATATCGATATTAAAATTATATCGATATATCGATATTTATCGATATATATCGATAAATATCGATAAGTATTCGAGTTCAGAAGCTTTTTGCATAATCAAAAATACTAAATCCGGACATTGCATTGCTATCCATTTTAAGACAAAACGCAAAAATTGATCGTCTGAATTTGAAAGTCGCGCGCGCGGATTATTAAAGGAATTGTGAGGATTGATGAATTAATCGATTTCCAAGCTAGCTGATGATATTAAAAGAATGACCTCATGTATTTCTTTAAACTATATAGTAGATACATTTTTTTTTGAGTTTATAATCAAACATAAAAGTCCGCTCAGCATAACTGACAGTGTTGCAACTAAAAAAAGTACGTGATTTTCATTTCAGACGCTCAATTTTTGTCTTTTTGTAAAACTAAAATTCAAAAGCGGTAGAACGTCCGGATTCAGAATTCTTTCTCTACTAAGGGCCCATTTTACAATACTGGTGTAAACCTGGAACAAACTATTCCTCCGACAATTATCATGGTTACAATTGTTAGAAAAATTGTAACCATGGTAATTATCTGAGGAATAGCTTATTCCAGGTTTATACTAGTATTATAAAATCAGCCCTAGAACTTTTTAGCAGTTTAGCTGTAAAATAATTGGGGAAGAAAATAAAAGAACTTAAATATTTTTGCATTGAAATTCCTATGGTACGTAAACCAATTCTACACTAGGTATGTACCTTACTGTTATTTCAAAAATAGATAAAATTGTTAAACAGGAGGTACGAGTAAGCCAAAAATGTAGTTTCACATATTTTAACAATGTAATTATTATAAAGAATGTGCTCACTGTGTAGGGGTGGGCGATATTCAAATTTGGATATCGATATTCGATATCGAAATTATATCGATATATCGATAAATATCGATATATCGATATTCGATATATCGGAATATCGATATATCGATATTAAAATTATATCGATATTTATCGATATATCGCCCAGCACTAGTTCACAGCGTAGAAATAATGGCCGATCAAAACCACACTTTTAGGTCAGCAAGTGCTACCATTTACGGCGTGTTTGAGCCGTTTCTTGTCGAATATTGACATTTTCATTTGATTACATTTTGTTAAATATCTCCGTTATTTATCAACCGATTTTGAAAAACTTCTTTTGCTTATATTAAGAATAAAAAGACCTATCAAAAGAGGCATCACAAAGGGTGTCTTTCTATTTAAATTTTTAAAGTTGGGGTTGCTAGCACTTAGGGGTTGGGGGGTGGGGGGTTGAAAATTACATGTCTAAATGTCAATTTAAAAACAAAAATCGACGGGTCTCAGGATTTTCCGCAAAAACATTAAATAACCAGAATATGATTTTTGTGCGAGACTTTATCATTCACTCTGTATTATTGAATTTTTGGAATCTAGATAATTTTCTAAATCCAATGATAACGTAACAATTCAAGTATCAAAAAATTTTTGGAGCCCTTTTGAAAGCATGAAGTTATGACTCTAGATCAAACATCATAGATCAAACTATCAGATGTTTTTGGTTTTTGCTGAGACTTCCAATTTTTCTAGTGTTTGTATGACCGGTTACAGTTAATTATCTATGCGTTAATCAGGGGGATGATGGCACTCTTAATTTGAAAATATAAAAAGGACACCAAAAATTTTTTGACACTTGAATTGTCATTTGTGTGGTATCCTTGGATTCAGGAAATTATCTAGATTCCAAAAATGTAATAATATAGAGGGTGTTCCATTTAAAAAACTACCATTGCGGTGTCATTTCCGGCAAAAAAATTTACCTTTGTTATTTATATTCGATGTACCTACTACTAAGATTGAAAAGTTTATCTCAAAAACTAAAGAAAATAAAGGGGGGTGTAATATTTTATCAATATCATAATTTTAAAAGTCCAGCAATTCATTTATTTTAACATAAACATGTACGTAAATAAAAGTAAGTAATAGTCGTTGTTTCGAACTATAATGCAAAGGAATTTTATGTAAATAGACAGATAATGAGACCTACATGGAAACATTAAAATAATTATGTAGGTAAGTAGGTATGTACCTACTTGTACTAGTTAAAAGTTTTTTTCAAGGGCTTTTAACTTTAATAACAAAAATACATTAAGTAAAGTAAATGTATATTTTTGAAAAAGGCATCATCAGGTGATTAGTTGGGGTCAACATGAGTAACCAAATAATGAGACTCTGACTATTAATTGGAATAATACTAAAGTACTTTGACCGTTTAAAGTCAAAAACAATTATTTACTTTAATGTATTAAAAGATAAATGTGATAATAAAATAATCTGATTGGCCTATAATAATAATATTGATGTATTGTCATTCATGTAATACAATAATTGCTGGCCTAAAAAATTGCGAATAAAACTGGTTTTCTGAATTAATTCTGTAACAAGTTTAATTAGATTCAAATGAGCAAACAGGTTATGCACAACTAATACCTGCTGCCAAACTTAATGTCAAGTGTATTACTCAATAAGTAGGTACAGTAAAAGGACAAGTACATATAGCTATTAATAAAATATTTACGTAGAGAACAAGCCCCAAGCACTTTACATTTCTTTTTATTAAATTATAATAAAAAATTGATAACTTCATAACAATAGTTACTTTTTAAATTTAGAGCTATAAAGTACCTACCTACATGATTATTACACAGCTTTATTGCTGAATGACTCGACTACATTATGTTGATAACAATAGTGTTAAATTCCGTTGTATATACTTAACGAATTATAAAAGGTAGTTAACAATATTAAATCATTAAATAACAGCATGTTATTAAGCTTGTATTTGTAATTGTTGATAATGTAATCATGGAAAGTAGTACTTAATATGATCAATTAAATAGTCCAGGAGTAAAATATAGCTCTATTTTCTAGTGGGCTTTAAATTAATGGCCAAGGTATAAATCTTAACTTCTTTTCTTTATATAAGCCTAAAAATACTGTTTAATACTTAATTTTGACTAAACAATGTTACTTTACATATCTACGCTTAGTAGTACTGCGAATTAACTACCTACACGTAAACTTACCACATTTTCTGGAAGTTTATGTCCTGGTAAGTACTTGACATTTTCGTGTGTTTCATTAATAATCTCGGTTAACTTTTTCCCATTAATCATTTCTTCATATACGTACATCGTAACACGGTCTTCGAATTGTGGTAAGCGAGCAGCATTGTGTCCTACAATTTTTGCAATGGCCGAACCCCTAAAAATAATGAATTTTGTTACAAAACAATCCTAATTCATTTAATACAAAATAATATTACCTTGAATTTACACAAAAAAAATAAAGTTAGGTTATTATTTACAATATTGTGTTAAATAAATTTAAATGTCTACTTACCAGTTGCCACTGCCGACAATGCACGCTCTTTTAGGTTTGCCTGGCATTTTACAAGAATTTTGAAAAACCACGAAAATTTAGAAAGACTACAGACGAGCAACCTCCAACCTGCAAGAGTAAAAGCCAACTACTGATTAGATAAGCAGTTGCGTCAAGGTTTTTGGCGCTCACTCCTTTTTTTTGATTAATATAAATATTCCATTTACCAATCAAATCCTAAATATACTTGGGCTTCAACCAATTGGGGACAAGAATGAAATCTTTGAATATCTTGCAACTGCAGCTGGTCCCACTGTCCAAATTCCTAATTTCACAAAGTACGTTTAAAAATAAGTATACTAGGTACTACAAACACTTTAGTAGATCTGTATTCTTATCTAAATCACGTGCCTCCTCCACCAAGGTTAAAAGTTAAAACTATTACATAATCCTATTAAATGGAAATAGGAATTACTACGTTAACCTACGCTACATTTTTTGATTCATTTTTAGAATAGGGATATATATTCAATTTTAATTGTTAACTCTATTGGGCTCAACAACAACCAATTGAATTTTTTTGTAGCAGTAAACGATTTTCAAACTTTGCGGCGCGAAAGAGGCTAGAGAAACGCAAGGTTTATTATCTTTGAGAAAAATGTACCCAGTCGGAGAATAGTAGCGCGTGACGTCATAACTCATACGGGAAGTGTAAAAAAATCATTTTCGAAATGCTTTAAATTGAAATAATGGGAAAACCACGCTAGGTAAGGTAAAATACTATAGGACCAAGATTGTAGAAAATAAAATTTCCTACAAGAAACTTCGGGAATGCGTATGTCTCACTTTAATAATTTGGTCGTGAGAACCATTTGAAGTTAGCATAAACCAGCGGTTCTGGTTTAAAATTGAAATGCCGCCAAAAAAGACTCAATAAAATTTTCTACAACAAACTCCGGGAAAGCGTACGTCCTTTGGTATGTTCAACAGTAATAATTAACAGATGTAGGTATGGGTTTCACTAACATTTTCTGCAATTTTAATAAGCAAATATATATAAAATGGCTAGAGCATACTCTATGGGCTTTTTGGTATTTAACAAAGAAATGCCAATTGGGCCAGTGGAATTCCAATACATCCTTGTGGGTAGTAGTTGCGAACTATTTTTCTTGATTTTGTACAATAATGCCTGGAGTAGGTAATCATGGAATGGGGCCACATATTTTTTTATTTATGACCTTTATAGCGGTTCTATGACCTTGCTAAATGAATACTGCAAAATTACATAGATATGTGTTTGAACATACACTGCTCCTTTATGGAAAGAGCATACCGCTTTGATATTGGCTCAAAGAAAATTGACAAAGACAGACATATAATAGGAACTAGTATTTTTTGCGCATGCGCGCGGTATTTTTAGTTAAGTAATGAGTCCATAACGCCACGCCCACAGCTGGCTCTTACGCATACACACTATGCATTTGGTTTCTGTTATATCCTTGTTGCACTTTCTAACAATTGTTTTGGCGTCTCTTCTTTGAACCATTGTTTGTAAGGAATGCTCTTGTCAGCAGTCAAGAGCAGTGTATGTTCAATATACATTAAATTTCCAATAGAGGAGGGGGGCAAATTATATGACTTTTTATAGTAGAAATGAATAAAGTAAATGAATAACCATTATAGATATATTGAACACACTGCTATTACATAAACATGATACAAAGAACATTTCAATGTATATCATCAAATAAGAATAGGAACAACATTGAAAGCATTATAATATATTCTAAGTCATGAACTGCTTCTAGTTAAATATTACATTAAAACCAATGTTGTTTATAAATTTCGGAAGCCAGCAAATTTACAAACTGTTGGGTATAAGGGACAGTTTTTATTAGTTCATGCAAAAAAAAAGGTTTATTATATTTAAGCACAGAGTAAATAGTTTTATTTCGAAAAATTAATAAAACATCAATTTTAGTTATATGATTAAATTTAAGTAAGTACTACAATCAGTAACATCATTAGCAGATACAACATTGAATTGGATTAAATGTTGTGGCTTTACTCTTCAGGTGCTTGAGATGCAGAATCCAAGATTGTTTCAAATGAGAAAGGCTGGAAAGCATGTCCAGTTCCAGAGTAAAATTTACTTTGAAATTCGACCCTATAATTAAAATAAATAATAAATATTTAATTATAACTTCATTGAAGGCTTTCATACCAATGTAAACGTAAAGTATGCAAGAACGCAGATAAACCTTCCATGAGGACTAAAATTGCTAAAGTAAGAGATGCCCAAATGCTGAACGTTATATAAAGTGCAATTCCACCTTGAAAACCTTGCACAATTAATCCTTTACTTAAAACCATATTCCACAGTACTTCAGACAATTCTAAACAAAATATGAGTAGGTATTTCAAATCCAAGAAAATTCATGAATAAAAAATTGACTTACGAGCATGAGCAAGTGAAAGAGCCCAAAGACGCAAATAGGAAGCAGTATGAGATACAGATCCTAAAACATACTCAATTGTATGAATTCCTTGATGAATAAACATTTCAGTTCTATCTTCTTCTGCACTATTTCCTCCATGGCCCCCACCACCTCCATGCATTGTATTGTTGTGCATTGGTTGTTCTGCATCACCATTTTCTGTTGCAGTTTGCATTTGTTGATGAGATGCCTATACAAAAAGATTAATAGTTTTTATTAAAATAAAATAAACAATCTATCTAATTACCGAGTAATTCAGTTTCCTTTGATTACGTATGATATAAAATGGTTTTGCAAATAGCATCCAAGGAATGCATAATAAAGCTAAAACTACCAATAGTGGTTGCAGGACCATCTGCCCACCAAACATGGTATTAGAACTGCAACCTTCCACAGTGGTAGTAGGTTTAAACAACACCATGTTAATAAACGTAATCAAAATAGATGGAGCACAATGTGGACTGTAATCTGTTAACTTGGCTATATAGAAAAAAAATTAATTGATATAAAAGTTGTAATGACTACGATTATATAATACATAATAAATTAGTTATACATCAATGTAGTACTTACGATCATCAGTAGCATAAAAAGTCATCCATTTGATAAACATGAGAAGAACCATGTATAAGAATAAGAAACATAAAAATATAAGTTGTGGTATAAATTCACAAATTATGCTTAACTTATTCTTGAAATACCTACAATTGAGATGTATCAGTTAGGAATGATTTCAAAGTATTTGTTTTGTATTTACTCACAAATGATTAAACAAGCTCATTATAATACCAAACAGCATGTGAATGACTCCAAAAATGATAGAAATTTTCATCTTATACGCATTTTGAAATATAATTTTATTTTCAGCCAACTGCCATACTGGATCTAACCCAAATGGATACGGATGACCTGAATAATCATCAGTTGAAGGACTGAGAGTAAAATCTTTATCCTCTTTAATCCTGCTTTCTGGTAAATTGACAGTCCATGCTGATGAAAATATATTCAAGGATTTTGAGAAAATATCATTATAAATCAAACCAGTATACATAGAAAATGCACCCATTAGAAATATAATGTAACGGCCTCCAAAGAATATATTCCAAATCTACAAAAATTAATAATTGAAAGAAGAAAGGGTATACAGGGTTTACTTACATCTCAAAATCAAACACCCCTAATAACTATAAAATTTTTGAAAAAAAAAACACATAAATGTTGATATTGCAGGGGGAAGTGTAAAACCACTATTGAAGTAAGTTTATACTCCATACCCTCAATGACAACTTTGAGATACAATTTCAAGTTGGCCCCTACATTGTTATACAGGGGAAGGAAAAAAAATCAGTTAATGATCCATAAAAAATTGTAAGATAAAGACAACAATATTTTATTGTTAGCAATTTTATAAGTTTCGGTTATAGCTCAAACTCTCATGCTGACCAATGTGAGAATCAAATCAGTTGGAAGAACAAAATTTGCTTTTTCAGCAAGACGGGAGTCCTCCACAATACCCATTCCAGTCCTAAAGTTTACACATGGATTGGTAGGGGTCCTGTAGAATGGCCGGCAAGATCTCTAGACCTGACATCAGTGAATTTTTTCCTCTGGAGTAATTTGAAAACGGTTGTCAACAAAACTCCACCAGCGAATTTTAAAGAGCCCAGACACATAAAAGTCAGAGCATTTTTTAATTCATTAATAAATATAATATTTCTGATGTGGTTAGATAAGGAATTTTTTACCTGTACAAAAATGTATCACAAGGTAGGGGTTGCAATTTGAAATTTCAAAGGGGGGGGGTGCAGTGATTGAGGAGGGAATAGAAAATTACTTAATAGTGGTTTTAAACTTCCCCTGGATGTGTTTTTTCTCCAAGATGGAATTTACAAATACTGTCGTTATCAAGGGTGTATCAACATTAACTTACTTCACTATCTGATTTCTTAGCAGCTAAAGGTTTTTCCTTAAGAATCATCCATCCTCCAAAGAGAGCCATCAATAAACCATGTCCTGTATCACCAAACATAACAGCAAATAAAAATGGGAAAGTAATAATAGTGTATGGGGCTGGGTTCATTTCTCGATATGATGCAATACCATAGGAATCAATTAATGCTTGAAAAGCACTTGTAAACTTGTTGGTATGATTATATGTAGGAGGCTCTTCGCAAGTCTCCATGCGGTTTAAAATTGGAGGCACTGAACTACCACTACGTTCCTGAAAAATTACCGTTATAATATATCATTTCCAAAAAATTTAATGGTTAATATTACAGTTCCTCGTCGTAATGCTAACTGAATATTTTCAATGTCAAGAACAGGAACCCAACATTCAGCAATGAGACATTTCTGAGTAACATCCAAATTGAACAAATTTAATGTATGATAAATGGCTTTTATTTTGCGAACTTTGACAAACCAATTTTTAATATTCTTAGCAGCTGCAACAAGCACACGATGACGATGATCTTGTGTTTGACCCAACACCTAAAAGAATTTGTATTAAAAAAAACGATAAATCAAAAATAATCAGTTTATACAGTGTTTAGATCTTCAATACGGGTCATGACACCCATTGCCATTTCTCTTCTATCAGCAGGTGCTTCAGGACATGGATAAAGTGTTGCTCTAAAACCTTCACATATTTTCTTAACACGAGTTTTCAATTGGTCACCTTGGAAGAAAATTATGAACACCGACTTGAATACTTGGTCACTCTTTAAAATAACAAAAACAAAATCAGTAGAAATTGGGATGTGTATGTGAAGTTTTAAATCTTACAGTTGATGGGTCTTCCAGTGGAGTTTCGATTTCTGCTTGCCGGAGAAATACATTACCTCGACAGGCTCTCCATAACATACGTTCAAATGGAGGGATACGTTCCCGAAGTATAACGCCCGCTACAAAGCTGTATTGGATATTATTAATAGAAAATAAATTGTTATAAATGGATGTACCTCTGCAGTTAATGAACAGAATTTTTTATTCCTAATTATTGCCAAATTAATCATTTTTTGATTTTGTTAAATTTATATTTTACACTTTGCTTTCTACAAACGATGTCTGACAATTATTGCCTTAAATTGATAGGAGGTATTCTGAACATCAAAAGAAACAAAAAAAAAAAGTTCCAAGTGTGCAAAACAGCAACAGTTTCCTACAATGGATTAATGAATGATGATAATCATTTTCTTATAGAAAAGCTTGTCGTTTTATGTAACAAGTCATGAAAGTGATATTTTATAGGATGAGGTTTGTTGAAATACGAGGCCGCGAAATACTTCAACTTCAAACCTCAGAGCCCTGTAAAAATAATTATGTCGTTTTGATTACTCCATACGCTTGTTAACACTATAGCGCAATTATTACTACCGATAAAGTGATTATAATAAATTATTCCCCTTTAGGAAGCTGTATAGTTCTGTAACGGACACAGGTTTGTTTATAGAACCTATTTTTGCTTCTTTTGTCATCTAGAATGGGTTGTACAATTTAGTGCTACAATTTCTGGAGACGCTACGTAAAACATTAAAAACAAGCCTGCAATAAATGAAAAATATTTGTATTTACAATTAATTTTAAAATTTTTGTTGGTAGACCAGAAAAAAAAAAAAAAATTTGTTTTCAGTTGATACAGAGCATATTACACAGTGTACAGGAAAAATATGATTGGGAAATTATTTTTTTGTTGTTCGTGTTTCTGAATATTTAAAGATATTTTGAGAAAAAAACTTATACAGGGTGTTTTAAATTCTCGCTTATTCTAGATAGAGGGTAGGTTTCAGTCGGTTTCAGTCTTATGGAGAAAAATCTAAAAACATTGATTTTCATTTTTTATTTATAACTTTAAAATGTATTGGAAAACTGTAAATACATTTTTAGAATTTTTTATTCTCTTTTTATTCCAGTTGAATGTTTAAATTTTTGGTTTCGTTTTTTAAACCATCAACATGTTACATTTATATGTCATTGGGTTAAATTTCTTTGCGGCATATTGTTATTCACAAAATTCTGAAAAAGTGCCAAATTTAAACCTACCCTATATCTCTTATAATAAGCGAGATCCCCATGGTTGCCCTCGAATTTGAAATGTCTTCTATACAGGGTGGCTGATTTTTCATTGTCCAGTTTATATCTGCTGAAATATACAAGATACAAGAAAAACTTAAAGGAGAGATTTAGCTAAGAGAACCTGGTGTATAGAATAGCGCAAACAATTTTTTTCCACAGCCTACTCATTTTCCGGAAAAATATGTAACATTGGCTTTTTAAATGGAACACTCTGTATATTTTTGCGGAATAAGATTTTAAATCCATTTCTCTTTACAAGCATGTATCACTAATAGCGTTTTGTTTGTAAATTACGCTTAATAATTCAAAAAATAAAATTATAAGAGGCGGCTGTGATATTCTGTTTCTTTAATTAAGCGGGCCCAAAAATGTTTTGAATTGAATAGTGGTCAATTTGAACAATCATTAGAAGACACATTATGTATTATTCAATTTCATTAATTTGTAATTAAATAAATTTTGTTATAATTTTGTTACTCGCAGAGGAAATAATAGAAATCATAGCAAATCTTACAATTTTATTTTTTGAATTATTAGGCGTAATTTAAAACCAAAACGCTACTAGTGATACATGCTTGTAAAGAGAAATTGATTTAGAATTTTATTCTGCAAAAATATACAGAGTGTTCCGTTTAAAAAAACAAAGTTACATATTTTTCCAGAGAATCAGTAGGCCGTGGAAAACACTTGTTTGCGCTATTTTATACACCAGGTTCTCTTAGCTAAGTCTCTCCTTTAACTTTTTCTTGTATCTGTAATATTTCAGCAGATATAAGCTGGACAATGAAAAGCCAGCCACCCTGTATACACCACAAACTGTCGTTAAACTTAAACTGAAATATCAACCGCTATATTTTATTTAAAAAAAGTAGATGTGAATGATACAGAATAAACTCAATAAATTTCAGTTAAAAAATGTATTGATTATAATAAATCAAATTGGTTATCACCATATAAAAGTGGAGTACCTAGAAAGATATGTGTGAAATTTTAGTTAATTGTGTGTAACACTTATGCATAAAAAGTAGGAATTTGAAAGTTTTTGTACTAATATTAATTTAAGCCACTAGAAAATTAATTGTGCGGTGAATAGCGATGATATAAAGAACAAGAACCACCGTTTCATTAACTGCAGAGGTGCATTTATTTAACATTAAAAAAAGAATTATTAAATTTTTGTTAGTATAATCGCAAACTATGTAAGAGATGTATGGCAACATTTGTTATACAGTCTGCATTGATGTATTTACTTGCCAATTGGTTTTATATATTATATTATTGATTCTTACCAGCACTTTTACCAGTTTTGAAGGTACAAGCAAAGTGTAATTCTCATAACAGAAACTAAATGCAAAATAAAAATTTCAATGCTAATTTCACACATAATATCAACTTAAAGGAATTGAAGTGCAGAGCAAAAAAGCTGTGCTCACTACTAATATTTACTAACTTGAAAAAATAATTTTCTATGCAAAACTACATTAAGCAACACTGCTTAAGGCAAACTAAGCAAAATTTATTAATAAAATAACTACAAACAAGCGGAATATATTATGCCAACATATAAACTGATTTTTTGTTTTAGTAAAACCAAAATTTTCTAGCTAGAATTTGAATGAACTTTATTTACTTAATGAATATAATAATTAATTTTGGTTTTACTTAGTGCAGCTTGTGCAAAGACGAACTTAACAATTTGATAAATATTACTGACCATGGAAAGAATTCTTCAGTTTCAAACGTTTTTTCCGGCAAACTGTTTAAGTAAAAGTACTGTTGTTTAAATTTACTCTTGAGTAAAATGGAATACTTTTCTTACCACAATGTATATTAATTGAATGAATTATGAGGTTAAAAGTTAAATGGAAAATGAAAATGCTGGGGTACTTATACTTTTGGAACAATAGAAAATTCATATTTAAACAAAAAATAAATAATTCTTTTTGAAAATATCTGCATTCAAAAAATTGTGAATTGTATTCTAAAGAATTATTAAAAGAAAAAAATATATATTTTTAATTGTAAGTAAGTAAGTGCTCTCTCCATTGTTCCATTGAATTTTGTGTTAGGTAGTAGGTAATATTAGATTTCTAATAAAAAAATTCAAGAAGATACTTTTGATAATTAGAAGTACTCCACATAGGATATGGTATAGTAAAATTAATCAACACACATAAAATGAATAAGTTAATCCTTAGAGAATAGCATTGCTAGTAACGTCATTACAAATGTATACTTTAAATTATTACTTACTGTAAAGCCCATAATTACTATAGTTTATTTTAAAAAGGAAATACTATTTATGATAGTATTTTTTTAAGTTAGATGCATTGTTTTACATTACTACTGCAACACATAAAATTGCTTTAATTTATTTTATAGTTGAAAAACTTATTTATGAAACTGTATTTTGAAAGATAAATGAGTGCCAGAATTACTCATTCTCAGCATAATTATAGAATTTCTACTGCAATTGCTATTCTTTGGTTAGATACACAAGTCAATAAAATACCTACATGCGAACATGTTATAATTCTATTATTTTGGAGGAGGTATTGGTGAAGTAATCTACTCATTTTTTAAAAATAAAATTCATCAATGACAGTGCTACATTCAAAATTTAGTATTATCACCCATTATATTTCATATAAATTCATATTACTTCGGTTCAATCATAAAAAATCAATGATTAGAATAACCACGAAATAAATAATAAAATGATATCGTAAAACCTAAACAATGGGTGATAATAATCAAATATATCACTGAGTATTTGTAATAAAAATAAATAAATACAATAAAATTATAGATTAGTAAATTTCAAAAATTAAACTTTTTAGAAAGTTGTTCATTCACTTTGAGGAAAGTTTAATTTTTGATAGTAACGAACATTTGGTATGATCATACTTCAATTGAATGCATACACTCAGTATCAAGCAGAAATACTAGAAGCTATAGTACTATGTTGCTCGACATTTTCTTGAGATACTTTTAGCTACTAACTATTAGTACTAAGCAGTTTTATTATACAGGCCGTTCCCTAAAAAATGCCTCGACTCATTACTGATATCGTTTAGTTTTATGGATAGCGCACGGCTGTCTAGATGCAACATAAAACAATTATTTCAAAAAAATTCGAGTATCAAAAAAACAAATGAAACACACTACTCTATGCTAAATATCACCCTGAATCCCAATATGTAAAAATATACAGGGCGTTCTATTTAAAATAAAAAAGTTGAACATCGTATCTTAAAACAGTTGATGATATATATTTACGAAAGGGTGGTGTCAAAAGATAGCTTTTGTCTTTCCATTTAAACTATATACAGGGTGGTTGGTTTTTCATTGTCCACCTTATATCTGCTGCTATTACCAATAACGTTTTGCTTTTAAATTATGCCTAATAATTCAAAAAATAAAATTATAATATGTAGCTGTGATATTCTTTTTTTTAAATTAAGCGGGTCCAAAAATGTTTAGAATTGAATGGTGGTCAATTTGAACAAACATTATAAGACACATTATATATCATTCAATTTCATTAATTTGTAATTAAATAAATTTTGTTATAATTTTGTAGCAAATCTCACAATTTTATTTTTCCACGACATGCCCCGAAAGTTCAACTTTCCTCTGGCAAAATAGTGAGGAAAATGTAACAGTGTTGTGTCAAGTGCTGACGCGCGCTCCCTGCATTACCGACTGCGTTTGAAGTCGCAACAATATCCTCTAACTTTAGTTATAAATACAATTTTTGTGTCTAACATGATGTCGTGGAAAAAAATTTGTGTCTAACACGAGAGGAAAGCACATTTTTCCACTGTCACTCGAATGCCTCACGAGCGTAGCGAGTTCAAATGGAAAAAAGGGGGGCTTTCCCCTCTAGTTTGACAAATAGCTATTTATTAATGATTTAAAAGCAAAACGCTATTACTGGTACATACTTGTAAAGAGAACTTGATTTAGAATCTTATTCAACAAAAATATACAGAGTGTTCCATTTAAAAAACCAAAGTTACATATTTTTCCGGAAAATAAGTGGGCCACGGAAAAACTTGTTTACGCTATTTTATACACCAGGTTCTCTTAGCTAAGTTTCTTTTTTAACTTTTTCTTGTATCTTTAATATTTCAGCAGATATAAGCTGGACAATGAAAAACCAGCCACCCAGTATAGTTTGTGAGAATAACGAAGATATGGCTCGAGGCGTTTTTTATGAACAGTCTCTATAACCCTAAAGAACCGCTATACTCAGGTTACTTTTGAAGACCAGATATTTAACAAAAATAATTTAATTTCTAAAGTAAGAAGCTGTTTTTGTTATATTTTTAAATCATCAGAAACTAGAAAAATAAATTTACTTTGCTTTAATTGCAACAATCAACCTTAATCGCCCCTATTATGTAATCATAATCATAATCGTTAGTTATCGTTAACCGTTTCCGTTTACTTAACGATAAAAATGAAGTTCATGCTAAGCTTGGTTCGTACCGCGAATCTTCGGGTACTGAAGTAATGTAACCACTGATTGTAATTGAAGACGCGATACGACCAGTGTTTTTTATGCTAAGTAAACGTAAACGACTTAATTTGAGTTTAATAGCATAGCTATGTTTTATTGATACTAAGTGTATGGCATATGATTCTGTATTTTAAAATGTTGGATAAAATAGGAGAACTTTTTTTCAAAACACACTGTTTTGAATTAATGGTATGTTAAATACAAATTTATGAGTGTTAGAGTGAAGATGTAAGTAATGATATGTGGCAAGGAAGTGATACGTACCCCAGCTGTACGGAGCCGAGGGTGCCTTGTCGAGCTATAGAGTCGTCACTAATGAGGGCCCGGGTCATAGATTCAGTGGGGTTTACGCCCCCCTCGTGCTGCTCAACAACACAACACATTAGCAAACCCAATGCACCATCTGCCACAAATGCATTTGAAACTGACTGTATTTATGAAAAGTATTTACAGAAATACTTATACATTAAGTAGTAAATTTGGGAATTAAAAATTATTACTAAAGGCATTTAACCTTGTCATTTAAAGTTTCATTTAACACCTTTTTAATAATAAAAGTATAGTATAAGGAAGGTAAATGATCGTTTTAAATGAACCTCTTGAAATACTTCTGTTATTTTTAGGACAGCCACAGCCTATAGGGGAGTTTTCTTCTAGGTAGTACTCAAAATCGTCATCTGCGTTAATCTGCGACAGATCAACGCAGACGACACTCAAAACAACACAGTAGGTAATTACATATTAATTTTTTTATTTGAAGAGTAAGTTGATATGTGGTGGATGTAAGTCACCAAAGGATTCTCACAAGTTAACTCAAGTTATCCATTTAAAACGAACATCCTATAAAAACCATTATGAAAAAATGAAAATAAAACAAATCCTGTTACAAAAAAAAATGTTAAAAAAGGGAAAGCTAATAGTATATTTTGAAAGCAAAATTTTTAAAGTAAAACAGTAAGATTTTAATTATAAAAATACCTAATAGATATTAATATATTATTATTTCTGTAAGAGGGAAAAATTTGGTTTGCAAACAAGTGTTTTATTTATAAATCTACTTCTAATCATTTTTTTGTTGAAGTACCTATTTCCAAAACACAGTTAGTTTCAAATATAGTACAGGCAATGTCAATGCAATTTAAATTGCATTTCTTTTCAGTTCTCATGTAATTATATCACCTACGGGACAACATAAATGTTCTTAGCAAACACATGGAAGCTTAAAAATTTAAAACATCACACCTAGCATGAACTCTACTCATACTTTACCTTTAATAGCAGCAACGCCAATCTAGTACAATGTTAGTTGTTTATGTGATGTGTAATGTTATGTGAATGAAGCAGATATGTACAGCAATTTCTAAACTTTAATAGCATGCAAAGTTTCAGAAGCAATTATATTTCATTTGCATTCTAATCTACAGTTTACTAAAACTAAAATAATAATTGACCCATATTATTTACTTTCCCAATCACTACTGACTAGACGAGAGAAGAATCCATAAGATGGGACAAGAATCCATTTTAAATTTTTATTTGTAAATACCTTTTGGAGTTATGGATGAAAGTCTCAACCAATACTTCACACTGATTTAAGCCCAGTTTTAGTGTTTTAATTAAAAGAAGTTTAAATTCATTAACCAAAACTTCAACTGTATATCAGTTAATGCAAATGTATATATAATTATTAATTTTAATTAGAAAAAGAAGAGAAAAACTTTTTATATTAATAATTGTTATCCAATACCACCAATCCAAAACAATAATTCTATTAAACAATATTTTAATTTAAGCAAAAGAGATGCAAGAAGAAAGTGTTTGGAATGTATATCTTATTGTGATGTACCTGCCCTTCATTTTTATGTATAAAAATATAATTTTGACTTAATAAATTAAGGTATTATTTACACAAACAACAAAGTTAGGCAATTTGGCCCCGCGCTTTACGGTTTTTGGCCATGTTAACACGAACACAGACACGTGCTTGCCTCAATGCGGTCCGGAAGTTGCCCGTGTCTGCCACGAAGTAAAAGTGCTGTAAGAAGAGGTTGGTAGCTAAGGATGATACTTTTGAACATATATTTTAATATGAATTACACATATATTATGTCCTTCAACATAGTACATTATAAGACTAATTTTTGTTCTAATTTGTTCATCTGAATAATATGCTTTTCATGAACCATCAATTAAAGGTATAATATAAGTGTAAAAAGAATGAAGATGAGAAAATGAATGAAAGAGCATTAATTACCCGAGCTTGAGGGCCTGTCCTCCAGCCCGGAGGCCCTCCTCACCCAGCAGTGTCACTTGTTCCTCCTCCCGGGCTGAATCGGCCATCTGGGCAGATCCGCCTCGTTCAGCCTGGTGACACATCGCCAGTCACCTAACCTATCCCTAACCCCCTAACGGCTCCACTTTGGTCATTAAATTTTGATGGTTGTAAGTCAAAAAAATACATGAGCCATGCATTTGCCATACAGGATTTTACATAGAGGATGGGGGGATGTTAAGGAAAATATCACAAACAAAAAGCAAGAAACAGAAACAATAGGCTGATAGCAACTTTTGTTTCAGCTCTACATCAATGTGTTATGAACACTTATAATTAGAATAATAACAAAAAACGATTATTTCTTTGTTTTTGACACAACGTTAGCAATATTTGTTTTAAGTTTAGTACAAAACACTTAGCAAGGTTAATAGCCTTTTAACAGATATTTAATACAAATATGTCTTATGAGAAAATTGTTTTAAGACTATGTAAGTGTTAAAATATGGTTAATATGCAAACAAACTACCCAAATGTTAAAAGGTAGCGCAGGGGTAGAGTCGAGATTCTTAAATCCTGACACGGAACGGGTAAAACCATTTCGTTTATGGGCACTTGGATTTAGTTTTAAGGGGGAGGCATATGACCTCAGCAGTTGGCGCCCCCCATAATTTGTATAGGCAAGACGGCAAGAAATTTAATGACCTTGGCATTATTTGATGTCTGCCGTAGTAGAATCTCACAAGTTGGATATTTGGATAAAATAAGAAATTTGAAAAATAACAATCAATACAAAAATAGATTTTTAAATATGAAGTTTTTATGATTTACTTGTTGAATTATAATCATTTATAGTCGGGGCACGCTAAAGGTGCATCTACGTCATCAATTTTTTAATGGCGTCCATGACGTCATGAATTACTCTGTTTATATTTATTTATTGTTTCTCAAAACGTCGTTTGCTTTAATGTGTTTCTCAAACTGTCAGAGTGACGTTTGAGGAATATATACACAATAAAAAAAAACAACGATCATGTGCTTAAATAAAAACTTATAGGACGAAAAAAACACTGATTAGTAAACGTTTTTATTTTTTGCAGGAATAATATGAATACAACTAATTAATAAAAATAATAACTGTAAAATACCATTCTATGGGCTTATAAAAAGCATACTTTTAATACGTAATTCACAAAAAAAATTACAGTTTTATACTGTTTCAAGATTGGTACTACAAAATTACCAGAAAATGCGATTGATGACGTAGACGCACCTTTAGCGTGCCCCGACTATAACATGCGAGGCCTGCACAGTTGGTTAAACGAGCAAAGTTGGACTGAATTACAAAGCAAATTTAACTCTATAATTGGAGTATTTAGCGAGCTACTAATTTTTCAATTAGCTACTGTTTTCACCTTCCTTGTTACTGTACGAAGTACAAAACTTAAGAGGTAAGTCAAAGGAAAGTAATATCCATATTAGTTAGTAGTTACTGTTGTTTATTGGTCTATTGGTCGATGAATTCCACTATTTTTAAATTAGGTAGAACCTTTTTTGAATTATCACTATTTACCATTCAGACGACATAGTCATAGAAATAAATTGTGTTGTGTCATGTACCTATGCTATTACAAAGATATAATTTCGGCGTTGATCAAATAAATATATCTACTAGGTACAATACTATTGTAATGGGATTTTTAAATCAACTTAGAAATACTTGAGAAAATCTTATACATGTGTAAGCTTTTAAGATTACATAAATATAAACAAATAAATTTCCCAAAATGATATAAATGAAGCTTTCAACAACAGAAAACAACAAAGGACCTACATAAAAAGCGTCATGCAAAAGCAATAAAATAGGAAGGGCAGGCAAAAAGTCAAAGAACTTTATCTACTTCTACTTGGAACCGAGGAGCTAGTGATTGATTAGAATGATTAACAAAAATAAAAGAAACTTATCAATGAATTAAACCTGCAATAAATAATAAATATATCTTGCGCTTTGGCGTTTCTAAAAAATTAAAGAAATAAATAGAATTTTCATGCAATGAAATTTCATATTGAAACTAATTTGAATTTTCATGCAATTTGCTAAATAAAATAAATTATTTCTATAAAATTATAATTTATCTATGAGCATCACGGTTTAACTAAAAAGAAATAAAATCATATCAAAAACTTTTAATATACGGGGTGACCCAATTTGGATTAAGTATATTGTGATAAGGAGAAAACTAAAGGTAGCTATAGTTCGGTATAGTTTTAGCTCATTTTTTGAAACGACTTTTCGCGCATATGAAATTTTTCCATAATTCACATTTTCTAGGAAAACGCAATTTTCCGAAACTTCCTTGTTCCTATTGTGTTGAACAACTTTCTTATTAGCTAAGTAGGTATCTCAAAGCAATATTCTAAATAAATTTTTAAAATTAGAAGAAAAAGAGCTAATTTTAATAAGGATACAGCCAACTATGGTTTCCATTAAAAAAAACAATAATATTTCCATAATTTGAACCCTAGTTAAAAATTTCAGTACGCCACTGAATTCTACACAAAAAAGTGTCTTTAGAATGTTTTTATAGCTTTGAACTAGGAAATTTCGGAACATCGTGTTTTCCTTGAAAATGTGAAACAATAGCAAAATGCTGTCTGCGCCATTAAATTTGTTCAAAAAATGAGTTCAAGAATATATCCTCAGTTTTCTCCTTACGACAGCAGTTACTGAGTAACCCTAAACTGACGTCGATATTCAAATTGGACGACCCTGTAAAGGGTAATCTAAATTCGTTGGTATTGTAAAAACCTAACAGACATGTTCTGTGTTAATTCTTTCAGTACAATTAGACAGCAAAAACAGATTGCAGCTATCTTTTTTTGTTTTCCAGTTAGGGACCAAAAATGAAACCGTTATATATCTGATGCTTAAAAAATTAGATTGTAGATAGGTTTTAAGATGAATTGAATATCGTGGAAAAATTGTAAGAATAACAATTTGTTTTAGTTATACCAGAAACCGCTGTATTAATTTTATTATTATTATTTAATTAAAATTAAATGATCCGGGAGGTATAAAGTTTTGTGTTATAATGTTAATATAACACACAACCTATTATTTTCATTTTGTATGTGCTCTGTGGCCTCGTGGGGGGGGGGGTTACTACCCCCCGTAGATCCACGCTTGTTCACATCATTAAGGGACAGTGTATCAATTACCTGGTAAGTTAACCAATGATCAACTATCATGGATATGTATTGTTACAAGAATCGTATCCATGAGAGTTTGCTGTTGATTACTACCTTAACAAGGACGTAACTACGGGTTGATAAATTGGCCCTTGATACATAATAAAATATACAGGGTGGTGACTTGAGCAACGCAACATCGGGATTTCAATGGTAAATTCTTAATGTTTAATTATTGGCTCCCCTAATTATTTTAGAGCAAAAGTGTGTTGAGGTTTTTTGTAGAGAAATAAATTCTGCGTCTGTTCATACCATTATTTATAATTTCCATTTTCCGGAAGCGTAGAAATAGAAGAAATTAAAAATGGTCTTTTTAAACAAATCAGTGATGCCTTGGAATTATCTAAACAATCAACATTCGCATTTACATCTGTCATTACGGTTGGAAGTTTATAACTGATTATTAATTAAAATCTATTATTTTTAAAATGTATTCAACGAAAGAAAAAGTAGAAATGATAAAGTGCCTTGTTTAGCGTAAAATATGTTCCTATTACCTACTCGTTTTATTGCTTTAAAAAGAAAAAAAATGTAATGAGACAGAAATGTCAGTGCGTTTGTTTGATTTTATAATTCCATGGCATCAGTGATTTTTTTAAAAAGACCATTTTTAATTTCTTCTATTTCTACGCTTCCGGAAAATGGAAAATTGTAAATAATAGTATGAAAAGATGCAGAATTTATTTCTCTACCAAAAACCTCGACACATTTTTGCTCTAAAATAATTAGGGGAGCCAATAATTGAACATTAAGAATTTTCCATTGAAATCCCTATGTTGCGTCGCCCAAGGCACCCACCCGGTATGTTTCCTTTTCTTCCTATCTTTTCAAATGTCTGAAATGCGTGGCTAAAATCTACAGGGTTTAATTCTAAAACAAAAGAAGATAGCTAAATTCTGTTTCTATGATATTACAAAAAGTTACTCATTATGTCTATTATTTTTTTTCAATAATAACCGAAATTAAATGATAACATAATATCTGATAAGTGATAACCTTTCAAATGAATTATTTTGAAAATATAATCTACATAATGTTTCAAATGTATTACAACGACGATAATACAAATACAATAATACCTCTATTGTGCTTCTGAATACGTCAATTTATTGTAATTACGATAATAAAAATCACATGAATGGAGTAATGCACACAATCGTCTAGTATTAAGAATAATCAAGATAACATCTTCACTGATTTTATTTAATGAATAATGAAACATTTGGATTATTTTATTTCTTAAACAAATACTAAAATAATACTTGAACATGGTATGTAGGTATTCGTACATCAACATTATGTAAGAAACGCTATTGTCTAATAAATTTCCACTAATCTGTTTAAATATGCGACTTTACTTATTCGAGAAATTAGTTATATATACTTTATAAGGTTTTAACAAGCAATCTTTGTGTCTGTACAATATTTAAATAAAATAATTTTGAATAAAATTTGGTTGTTAAGTATTAAACCACCACCAAAAAATTTTCATTAACATCACATATCTGTACGTTAAGACGTTTCCTACAATACCACAACCACAAATGTTATAAGTTTATCTTAAAAAAATGTTTGATATAAAACTTGGATATACATGGAATGTGGGAAATTTTAGGAAATGGCATCCCTGTATGAAAATTATCATACACTGGCATAATGTGCTACCAGGCTGACAAAACAACAATAAATAATTTAAGTACCCCATTAGATTTCCAGCTGAAATACCTTAATCTTGCACCTGTAGTTAGTAACGGTCCGATTACAAAAATGGAATCAAACAGAAATTACTCCTTTTTTAACATTACATAACAAATAGAAATGAATTTCAGTTTGGATCCCATATGCATGCAGTGCTTAAAAAACAGTTAATAATTGGATTTTAAATAAAAATAACACCAACTCTAATGATTAAAGGTGTTTTCCTATGTTCAAAGATTTGATATTAAAATCGAATTTATTAACAAATAGGAAAACACTTTTACATATAGTTTTGCATGCTTTTAAAGATGCTGTATTTACGCTTTTTGATTAGAATTTATTGTATAAATAAATTTTTAAGTACAACTTACAAAAGGGTGACGTGGTCAATAATTTCAGTCGACTCAAGTAGACAGTGGCGATACATGGGGGTACCTGTTGAGTCCTGGTGCACCATGTATAGTCATTCAGTAATATTGTGAATTATTTTAGTAGGTTTCATGCGCATTCAATAATTTTTATTATTACGAAAGTTGTTTAAAAAATACACGCAGTTATTTATATCTGGTTTAAAACAGTACAGAAGCATTATGCACATACCGTTAGTTGAAGCTGAAACTTTGTAGAAAAAATAGAATACTCTTTTTTTCAGTAGTCTAGTAGTAAGATAAAAAGGTACGCTTTATTTTAAACCCAGTAGAAACAAACCACATACAGTTATTTCGTGCTCTTGTAATGTTGTTGATATGAAGTTAGCAAAGCACAGAAACTCCCTTGATTCTGAATACTTCAGGAAAATATATATTTCGATTAAAATAAATAAAGTCCCCAAACTATTTCAATGACTATCAAAGCTAACCACACCAATCCCCGTTTCCTAGCTATTTGTAGCAGTCTCTTGCTAATATTTTCTTATTTTAAATTCCTAACGAATTACACAACAACCAAATACCTAATTTGAAGTTTAAAATTTTTATTTGATAATTCCATTAGAAGTAAAGGATATAATTTTTTGTACCTGCATTATTTTTTGCTATTCTTGCACTCAGTATACCGGTTGCAAAAATTCAAACATACGAAATTATTTGTTTTATTCCCATACCAATTATAGGAAAATATGCTCAAATAATTATTACATAGTACTCGAATAGTACACAATATTTATAAAAATAAAGGTACACACTAATAGATTAAACAGGTGGTAAAAATTAAGCAAATACAGCATCTTTATATATGCACACAAAATTATAAGTAGTAGTAAAGCTACTTTATGCAAGCTTATGCTTACAAACAAAACTGCAGATTTTATTTATAAACACCACACGTATTATGTTTGTGTAGAACTTATTAACAAAAAAAAAAGAAGTCTAGAAAAATGCATTAGAAATGTCTGTAAACTTTATAGGCTGGTTGCAGAAAATTATAAAAATATATATTTTATAGAACTGCCCAAAATTTGTAGCAAGACAATCAATAGAATTAAGATAAGTGCTAGTGATTATTATAATATTCCCAATCTCCATAATGCTAAAGCTAAATGAGAAAGGAATATTTTAGATTATCTGAAAATTCTGTGGTTTGTCAGTAGGTAATATATGATGTGTATAATTTGTATTGATTTTATTACTTACAAGTAACTATTAATAATTATACACCCAATATAAGCTGTTGCTGTAAATGATTTAATCAATATAGAATAACGGCTTTTGCTATAATTTTCACACACTACCTGTGCTCCGATTTATTCCATATCGATATTTCAAATCCAGAGCATAGATATTATTAATGATGTAACAGACTTCGACTATTTGCAATATGCATGGAGAGCTAGGCTTTAATAAGAACCAGTTTTTAGTTGCTATATTGAATAATATTGGTAAACAAGAATAGACTTGATAACAATTAAAATTTCCATGTGATAGCATTCTAGTATCACTTATTTAACCACAGCATAAAAGAAACAAATAGTTTTTATAACGTAGTGATAAAGTAATAGAACCCGAAGTCTTTCTTCCCTAAATAAAAAATAATAAAAATGAATCAGAGTAGTAATTAGTTTATAGGTAGCTACCGAAATTTCATTACTGTTACAGGCACCTACATAGAAATAAACTTAATGCACCAATTATTTACAAACTGATAGTGTAATAAAACTTGGGTACAAAGTGCAAATATATATTTGTGTAAATGGAAAAGTTTAAGAGGTCAAATTATACCTAAACTAACAAACTGGTCCTTCTACAAAGCTCGTTTATTCATGAACATTTTCCTTATCAAATTGTTTATAATTTCTGTATTTTTTACACAATTGAATGTAAAATTTTAGTTTCGTGTTCCTATTCATTATGGTTATTGTTGCGAGGTGAAATTTAGAATGATTTAAATAGGCCAGACATCTGGCAGGTTTAATTGTTGATAATAAAGCAGAGCTATTCGCAATTTGAAAATCATGCTAGGTGAAATACAAATTCTAGATTTAAAATAAGAAAAAAAATGTGAAAACATTAACATACCTCGTCAAAGAAAACTTGAGTTTTACGTAAAATCTGCTTTAATTCGGTTAACTCAAGGAAATTACGTTTCAGGGCTTCAGCATTTTGGTTAACCTCTCGAAGTTCATTTTCCAGCTTCTCAAAGGTCGCCTGTAAATCATAATTGTTAGTAAAAGCGAACAGATTTTATTCTGAAAACAAACCTCAAGATCGATCATTTCTCGAGGTTGTGGGGCTTCAGGATTTTCGCCTGTATCGAGCATGGGAATTCCGTCCTTTTTAATTTCCTTTTCCAGGTAGCGTAGCTTTCTTTCCATTTCATCACAACGCCGAACTTCATTAACAAACTTTCGTTGAAAAGCGTTGACGTCAGGGTTTAACTAGAAAAACCACAATTGAATAATATCAGATTTTCTAAAATACAATCTAGAATTTTAATAAAATGAGGACTTACATCTCGAAATTGGACAAGACCAAGTTCACCCAATTCCGACACACAGGCATATGCAGCTTCACTTTGTAGGAAAAGCTGACATAAGGTCATTTCTTCACTTCGAAAAAGGGACCCCATTTTTAAGGTAAAATTGGGGCACACCACAATCAAATGATTCACGTTCAAAACACTAGATATTCTGATTACACTGCGTCATCTAAAATTACAAATCCTGTTGTAATTACTTCAATAACCCAGATTTTCCTTTTTTAACTATTCTTATATTACGACACGAAAGCAAACTAGAAATCAATAAATATGTCGGCGATCACAATATATCGCGCTTTCTCTGTACTCTGTTGCCAAACTGCTACATTTGTGTGCTAGTGGGAAGCTCGGACCCTCGGAACACAAGCGGATAGCCCTCACAGTTCTGCTATAAACAGCTGAACGTATTTTACGTTCTGCGCATGTCTGGGGACTTAGAAAATTATTTCAGCTTCCTGAGATTATTGTGACAGAGTGCGCACGATTGGTTGCCTATTCCCAGGACGTAAAAGTCTGTTTCTGAGAAATCTAATATTAATTATTAAACACCGGCATTACGTTCGGCGCATGTCCCTATAATCTCAGGAAGCTGAAATAATTTTCCAAGTCCCCAGACATACGCCGAACGTATGCCGGTGTAAAATTATTAATATTAGATTTCTCAGAAACAAACTTTTACGCCTTGGGAATAGGCAACTAATCGTGCGCACCTCTGTCACAATAATCTCAGGAAGCTGAAATAATTTTCTAAGTCCCCAGACATGCGCAGAACGTAAAATACGTTCAGCTGTTTATAGCAGAACTGTGAGGGCTATCCGCTTGTCCTCGGAACGAACAGGAACGAATGCCCTTGAGGAGCATCGCGCAACTGCAAGAACATCACAAGCAATTGCGCATGCGTACTTCGATGACCTAGGGATCGCTTTCGGGAACAAGCGCCTTTTTATAGTTTCGAATAACAGTGTAGAATTGGCGCATGCGCAGAGGTTTGTTTTATGCGAATGGTATTGAAATATATCCCATTTTATGCACATTTTGTTCCAATTTTTCAGAGCCAATTTTAAAGTAGGAAGGGCGGGCGAAATTTTTTTCTTATTATTGGTGTTTTATCTGTCTACCCATAGAACGTTTTTGATTAATTTCTAAAAAATAACTTTTCAGCATTAAAAAATGTACAACTCTATTTTACTTTAAAATTGTCAAGTAGTATTTACAAAAATATGGATATCGAAAAATTCTCTCTATCAATAGATAGATATAACCACGGTCTTTCAAATGCCACAAGAATTTTTTTTCTAAAATGCAAATTAATTCGGAAATAATGGAAATAAAATTTTAGAAATATCAATATAATTCACCTTTTGCAATTTAGCATATAGGCAACACAACTAACAGGACCATTAACTGTCAATGGAGCCAATACACAAAAGACGGATTATAACGGATTACAACTTTCTACTAGGTATTGTTGTTTGACAAAAAAAAATTAAAATAATATAACGACAAAATCTATATTCAATACAGTAAATTCATTGTTCTTTATTGCATTTATCAATTTTGGTAACGTCAGATGAATCTGAAATATTTAAAAATATGAAACAAAATTCCAAGGCAAGCATTATTCTTGTTATTGTAGGTATGCAACTTTACATACATCAAATTGGATTTTGCTTTAGGTAAATGCCAGCCTTAAGTCTATTCCATGAGTCTATTCGCCACGAACTTATATTTAAAATGAACAGCTGTTTGTTTGGACGTGTTACTAAGAAAATAACTCCACCATGGAGGCCGTCATGATATGCACTTTCTGGGAAATTTTGGACATTATACACGCGCCTACGAGGCCCTCACTGCGCGAAGGAGAGCACTATCAAAATAGCTGATTATAAATAAAATAAGAATATTCCATATTTAAGAGCTGCAAGAAACAAAACTCGGTAAATTAGTTATATTAGTAGGTACATAGAAGTTATTTAAATTAAAAAACAATTAAATTTAATTATTCCTATATTCTAAACCCAAAAAACAAGCAAACGTGACAAAACTGGACAAAACTAGGCTTTACAATAAACTTAAAAATGTATGCGATCCATTTTTCCAAAAGAACTTGGAGAAGCTGTAGAAGACTTTCTGAAGCTACAATTCGGTTTCTGATCTTCCGATTCAACTCGCTGCATAAGTGCTCGATTGGATTAAGGTCTGGAATTAGAGCAGCCCAGCCCAACATGGGACTGTACACCATGACTGTACACTGTATTGTTCTTCCAGGAACCTACTTGTCTGAGCTGCCACGTGTGATACGGCATTATTTTCCTGGGCAGAAATCCAGATCCATCTCGATGTACCTATTAGGCGGCACTGGCAATCATTTTAAAATCATCTAGCTATTCCTGTTGAACTGGTCCTTCACTTGACAGTGTCCAAAGTCGGAAATGGCCATCTTAACATGTCAATATATCATGATGTGGCGCAAACGCCAATATTGGTCTCTTCTGTAATTCCGAGTCAATCGTGGTTTTCGGACTGGCACTTTCAACCCTACATTGTCCTTTCGCAACCTATTCCCTATCGTTTCTATATAGTACCTGAATACCCCACTGATTGTTCTAAGGTAATGCCTTAGGTCTTTAGCAGCGGATGTGCCTCATCTAAGCCAAATATGTCTTTCTGTCCGGTTGTTGCTACCAGTTGTTTTTCAAACAACTCTTTTACGTTTCCCTCCACCCGACCCCTTTCAATTTCTTATTTCTTCATTTCACACGGTTTCTGTAAATTGTTTGAAAATAATCCGTTAGGGTAGCAAGTAACTTTTTCTAAATCAGGTATAACCAGGTACAGTTTGTCCATATCGAGATGGCGCAATTGGCTTATACGGTATTTACCTTAGTTAATTGGCTTTGGAGCTAACCCTTGTCATTTGAGATTACGAAAACCCTTTACCTGCGGAACAGGTCCGCATTTAGTTAGCAGTGGTTTTTCGCACAATTGATATATTTAAAATCAAGGAACTATATTATTATAAGTTACTAGTAAGTTATTAGTATAATTTACCTGAATACGTGCGGACCTGTTCCGCAGGTAAAGGGTTTTCGTAATCTCAAATGACAAGGGTAAGCTCCGAAGCCAATTAACTAAGGTAAATACCGAATAAGCCAATTGCGCCATCTCGATATGGACAAACTGTACTACTAGTACTCAAAAATAAATAGAGATTTTAGGTTTGTTCGTTTGTCTGCACTAAACTGCTCCGAACAGGAAACAGAAAAAGATGACTACATACGGTGTTGATGCATTAAAAAGAGATAGCATGTTGTTTGTTTCCTGTTCCATGCAGTTTAGTGCAGACAAACGAACAAGCCTATTGTATTTAAGGCACACTTGGAAGAGACACCAACTGTATTATTTATAATTTAACGTGAACTAAAACTTGTGTGTCGATGTCGTTCAATATTATATTTATCGTTTCCTTTTGTGCTGCGTGCTTCTCTTCGGAGGAAGATCAGTATAACAAACGTGCTTTTAAAACCCTTGCTTATCGTTTACTTTACAAAAAAAAGTTTATAAGTAGTAAAACCATTGGCTTTATCGCGATCGCGTGTCTTCGGTTGTAACGGTCTGGAAACCCATGCTTAACATGTATGTAGGTACTTCATTTGTAAACGATGATGATATCCAATAGACCCGAATGGAGGAAGAGGAAGGTGGTTTATTTCATCATTTGTAAGCATGTTTAGAACGATCCCAGTATGGCAAAGAGGGGAAGGGCGCGTCCACAAATTCGATCGTCGGATGATTTAAAGAAAATTACTGGATTTGGTTGGGTAAGGAAAACGGCAGACCGTAACAACTGAAAACAAATTGGGGAGGCCTATGTCCGCTATTGGATGGAAAGGGGCAGAAGAAGAAGTAGTCTGTTGGAAATGGTAGATTTTGTACAAAACTATTTCTCAAAATTATATCAATGTCATAACCCGACAAACTGCTTGTTTTACATTTTGACAATAAACAACCACCTGTCAAAATTTTAGTAATGTATACATGTAACAGCATTAAATTATGGATATCTCTTACCATAAATTGCAAACTGATTGTAGCAACAATAAATCGTTGGCTTCTAACACAAGGTTTTTAGTAAAAACTACAGCAGCGTTTTCAAATTATCTCATACATCAAAGAACCAGTTTAAAGTATCAAAGTCATCTAATTTCTATGTAAGTGTTAAATATTAAATCTAGAGTGCGTTTTATAAAACTCTTACCTATGGAAGATGGTTATGTTTAACGGGTCCTGTACATTATTTTGTAGAATTCAGAAAATAATTTACTACTAAGTAAACTTCAGGAAGAGTATCAAGGACTAAGTGATGCTGTAGATATGTTAAAAAGTATTGTAAAAGAAACCTCTGGATCGATTGGGAATATTAAGAAACTTAGAAAAACTTTACAAGCGGCAAGAAAAACGTCAGTCAATTCTGTAACTGAAGCAGAAAAATCTAATAAAATAACGGATGCTTCTGGAGCAAGACGTTGTATATTGGAATGCTTAGTTGAATTGGCAGAGGTTCGAAAATATATAAAAAACCTTGATACTACAAAAGAAACGGACGTAGTTAGTCAAGTTTGTCTAACAGCAGAACTTAAGAGAGAATGTTGCAGTAAAAAAAGTATTCCACATTTGCATGCAAAATTAAATGGAATACCAATTGTAGTGAAATTAAATCAGGTACCTACTTGAATTTTAAATTAGTAGCTATTTTATATTTACATGTATTTAGACCCAGCATACGTTACATCTTGTAACAAAAAAATGACAATTAAAGTCACGTAAGAAATTAACCTGTGTAGCTGTTGGAATGCGACTATTAAAAGTGTCAATACTTTAATGTTTTCTTAATCAGGTATGTAAGTCTACCAGCATAGGCTAATATGCTACCAGTAAACGCAAGTATTGCAAATTTCGGGTTTTCTCCATGGCAGAGAAAAAAATCAAATAAAATAATGCCACTATTGTTATGTATGGTAACTCTGTAATAAAGTGTCTGTTACGTGTTACGTCTTAACATTCTTATGTTACCCGTATAGAGGGCGCCATATAAGGGACGAATCTAAGGTCACTAAATAATTTCTAATTATTTAGTGACCTTAGACGAATCTGTAAAGTGCATTTTTGATGTTTCAATCGAATTGGAACGGCCATATGAAAGCGTAAGCTGTCATTAATGAAGTTGGCCGTGTTACTAAATTTTAGGGGCGACACCTATCGAAAATGTTTGGCGTAACTTTAAACGGCCGTTATTTTCCAGTGGGCGCCACCGTAGCGGTGGCGCCCACTGGAAAATAACGGCCGTGGAACATTCTCAAAGTTGGGCGCTGGTATAAGCATTCTGACCTACTACAATATTCAATGCTCGAACCTATGGCTCGAACCCTCGGAACGAATGCCCTTGAGAAACATCGAGCAACTCAGCAACTGCAAGAACGTCACAAGCAATCGCGCATGCATACTTCCATAATCTAGGGATCGTAGCCGAGGAAATGGGCAACCTTGAATGAATGCCCTTACTTTAGCGCACACGTACGTGTTTATGTGGTAGATAGGAATTACAATACTCTAGAGTGAAACGGACAGCCTCGAATTTCGTTTGACTTAGTACAAGATATTTTTACAATAGCTTAAAGTTGGGCTGAGAGCCTCGGGTAATAGTATTAATATATTCATTTTGCGTTCATTAAAGTGTAATTCGTTTTCAGCCACACTTTTTAGTGTAATTTTTTTTCGGATATACGATAAAAAAATACTTTAATTAAGATAGACGAATTGATCTTAAATATAAATCCCTTTAAGGTAAGAATAAAGTTTTTTCGTTTTTAGTATTTTGTTTATATTTTGTTTTTTAAAATGACCTCCCTTTATGATTGACCACCAGCCGCCACTGGTTTGCAGTGTAGGTAGCGTCTTATGCAAGCCGACGATGCTATATTTCTGTAGACAACTGTTTTGAAATAAATATTTACCAGCAGTCATAAGCTAACCTGCCATTGTTGTCTAATAAGATTATCCTTGTAAACATACAAATCTAGAACTTTTAAGTCAAATACAACTTTTGAGAACTTCTGAGCTAAATTAGGGTGGCTGGCAAACAATAAGTATTCGTTTGTTTAGAATTAGTTTCATTAAAATTTTGAAGATTAAATTCGTTTTTTTAATCCTAAAATATTATATTCCCAAGGTCCTGGGCAGGGGCGGCTTAAGGGCCGGGCAACCCGGGCGACCGACCAGGGCAACAATAATTAGTTTACATATTCGTGATAATGGTAATGGAGAATTGCTGAATAATATTAAAACATACCTACTACCTAGTTGTAATAATTCGAAAAACCAAAATGAACGTTTTTGTCTAGCTTTGAGACAGCTTGTGTCAACCTCCCCCGTGCCCCATTCCTTTTAGTAGAGTAAAAATATTCTTCTATCGTGTCATCCCGTTTGCACTTTGTTGCTAAAATGTGAGACCCACTGGAAATCATTCCCCATCCCTTAAGAATGCAAAATCACCTGGTCGTCCGAAAATCGTCGTGTGCAGGGGGTGGCTGGGGGTGATTTTCCAAAAATTTGCAAAAAAAAAATTTCTCGTTTTTAGATCTACGTCAGCTGGCCATGGTTCAGTTAAATTCTCATGTCAATATTTTAATTCGAAATATATTTTTTTTTAATTTTAAAAATACCGTGCGCAATGCTTTCATATGGAGCGCCTTGATGAATAAACGTTCGCCCTGAACAGTCATAATTGTGATATTCTATAACTTGTCTTAACTCCAAGAACCTTTAAGTTAATCAAAAAAATTGTTTCTACAAACGTTCTAGATCTAAGATCGAGGATTACATTGCTTTTTTCAAATTCTCAATCCGATTAACAGTTTCGTGAAAAAATTGAAAATTGTAATACCATGCTGTGCCTTCGCTACCGGCCGTGAAGACGCGAGGAAGGTGCGGATTGCCGTGGTCGGGCAGTCGAAAAACGACTGTACGTCTCAGCGCGCATATAAGGCCGACAGTCGCCTATTTCCGTGCAGTTTACGCGACTTTATAGTAAATCTTCAGTTCGACGGCTTGATTTGACTATTATTTTGCTATTATTAATGGTAATTAGATTTTTCTATGATTTTTTCAATAATAATAGTTGGAAATAGGGAATATTAGCAGGTAGTGTAGAAGTTTTGTTGAATAAGCAATAAGTTAAAAATAAGAAAAATAATACCATTAATGATATGATAATAGTGTGCAACACTACAGGCAACCCTTAAAGAAGGAGAAGAAAGGACTTATTTTATTTGCTTATAGTGTGAGGATAGTCTTTGCTAGTAGATACATAATAAAATCGAGTATAAAATGTAAAATACTGGGGTAGAAACATTCTCCTGTAAGAATTATTGATATTTTTAATTGTACGATAGGAAATTTTATTTCCTTAGAGCTATTATGCAGAGTCAGAAAACTTCTCTCATTGTCAGATAATATATCTTCAGGGGCAAATACCTATACGGCGAGTATTACTATTGCCCTTATTGGCACATGTTAATTGGGCCATACATTATTTGCAGGAGCCAACACAGTTCATTCGTTTTCTTTTATAGGAAGACAGAGGTCCTGCACACCCTGAAATAAAAATTTAATTTAAATTGGTATAAGTACTATTACTGTAGACACCACTGCAATAAGTAATTTAGTATGTATACTTTTTTGACAACTGCAAGTATTCAGAACAGAAGTATCCTCTGGTAATATTTGGTTTGGGTATCCTATCTGTTCAGCCATATTTTTGTCTGATAGTGGCAGGCCCGGTTCCAGAAGTTTTGGCGCCCTCGGCAAAAAGTATCAAATTGCCGCCCCTTAGCAAAGCCGAATTAATTTTGTACTGTTTTTTAATAATAATAATAATTGTTAAAGAAAATGTTTATTCCCGAAGCAAATATGTTGAAAAAAAAGAGTAATATTGCGATAAATTAATGTCGTGGACGTGCTTTTCTTTCAAACAAAAATAGTATGGTAGAAATCTGCTGCTGTAAACGCAAATTCGTTCAATAATACCATATAATTTGCTTTTGTAGGTCCAAATCGGTTTATAATTTTGTCATTTTGGCGCCCCTGCAAGTTGGCGCTCTGGGCGGCTGCCCGCGTTGCCCACGCCTGGAACCGGGCCTGATAGTGGACACGACAATGTTGTTATAAACTATCCAAAGTAGGAGGCAATTTGTTGATAGGCTTTGAGGAATCCAATATTCCTCTTAGAGCATTTATGCATTTAATACTTGTCTTATGCAGTTTGATAATAAATTTAACGACATCATTTAAAACTTCTTCATCTAAATCCTAGTTAACTCCGACTCTAGCAAGTAGTGCCAAACTTAAAGAATGGTCGTACAGCTGATTATTGAAAAAATTGGTCAGTTGGTTTTTATTGAAAATTAAATGATTAAACAAATGCCATTGTTGCAGTAATAATGTATCTGAACTGTCAATCGCTCTATAGTTTCCTCGAGTCCTCTTTCTGTCGTGTACAATTATTTATTGAAAGATCTTTATAATGATCCATTACTAAATCTATTCTCTAGGCATTGTAGGCGTTTTTAAACAATTAATTTAAAAATATTTGCATTATCTCCAAACGATTTGACGTTGGCAGGTTTGCCAATGGCCTGCACCAATTCCACCCCATCATTCCCAAAATGTGGAATGTTTTATAGTTTCCCAATGGCAAGTCTATACAACAAACGGTAAATGTTTCTAAAATATTTCCCAATGCATAGATTTATTTGATGGGGTGGATATTACTCCGTTAGGTGCAAGAGACATTGAGTAAGTTGACAGTTCAGATATCTTCATATTTAATATTTCTTCCCATTTCTTTAGCTGCTAATATTTTCTGCAAAAATTTTTGGCCTTTTTGAAAGTTTTTTTTTTATTCTCAGCCGGAGCTACTTTAACTACCGACTGTTGAAATGTTCGAAGATTTTTATTTTTTAAAGGTTTATAAAAATCACCAGTATCAACAACGTCAAGAAATTTCCTTAGAGGCGCCTTCTCCACTTTTTTGTGGGGTAAGTAAAGAAGTTTGGACAATCGCAGAGGCAATTTCATTAGTTGAAATAACAAGAAGTCGATCTTCGTTTTTAGAAAAAACATTGAATCTTGAAAATTCACTTTGTAGTCTCTGCACAGAATCTTCATCAACTTTTATTCGTTTTGAACCAAATTCCACGTTTTGCTTTTTGATAGCTCCAAGTAAATAAAATTTCGTAGCGTAATTATTAAAAGTATCAATAATTCTTATACAGGAGAATGTTTCTACCCCAGTATTTTACATTTTATACTCGATTTTATTATGTATCTACTAGACTATAAGCAAATAAAATAAGTCCTTTCTTCTCCCTCTTTAAGGGTTGCCTGTAGTGTTGCACACTATTATCATATCATTAATGGTATTATTTTTCTTATTTTTAACTTATTGCTTATTCAACAAAACTTCTACACTACCTGCTAATATTCCCTATTTCCAACTATTATTATTGAAAAAATCATAGAAAAATCTAATTACCATTAATAATAGCAAAATAATAGTCAAATCAAGCCGTCGAACTGAAGATTTACTATAAAGTCGCGTAAACTGCACGGAAATAGGCGACTGTCGGCCTTATATGCGCGCTGAGACGTACAGTCGTTTTTCGACTGCCCGGCCACGGCAATCCGCACCTTCCTCGCGTCTTCACGGCCGGTAGCGAAGGCACAGCATGGTATTACAATTTTCAATTTTTTCACGAAACTGTTAATCGGATTGAGAATTTGAAAAAAGCAATGTAATCCTCGATCTTAGATCTAGAACGTTTGTAGAAACAATTTTTTTGATTAACTTAAAGGTTCTTGGAGTTAAGACAAGTTATAGAATATCACAATTATGACTGTTCAGGGCGAACGTTTATTCATCAAGGCGCTCCATATGAAAGCATTGCGCACGGTATTTTTAAAATTAAAAAAAAATATATTTCGAATTAAAATATTGACATGAGAATTTAACTGAACCATGGCCAGCTGACGTAGATCTAAAAACGAGAAATTTTTTTTTTGCAAATTTTTGGAAAATCACCCCCAGCCACCCCCTGCACACGACGATTTTCGGACGACCAGGTGATTTTGCATTCTTAAGGGATGGGGAATGATTTCCAGTGGGTCTCACATTTTAGCAACAAAGTGCAAACGAAAATCTTTTCTAGAAGACTTTTGTTGGCTGGCAAACTCTACTATTTAATATTATGAACTCGACCAAGTACATGTACAGACCACAACACAATGCACTATTGATAGTTGCTACTGTTATTAGTTTGCTAATAGTGATACTTGCTGGTTTTTGTGTTAGTTGCGTTTAGTAGTAAACAACTATCAATAAGTGGCGGTGTGTTTTGAAATATCAGTCGTATTAGTTTAAAATTTTTCAAAATGTCTCCAAAAAGGTCAGGGTATTTTTATCGGAAAAGAAAGGTACAGATAGCTGCTGGAATCGAAAAACAAGCGGCTGCTTTTAAACGGTTCATTACAAGTGATCCTGGTTCCGTTCCTAGTACTAGTAATAATAATAAGTCATGTGATACGTTAAAAAATAGTACTTACTCCTTATTTTTTGAAATAATGAAATTTATTTTGGAAATAATGAAATGTTTTTTCTCGATTATTGTTTTTCAACCGCAAAATTTGCAATTTCATTTCTAAAAAGTATAACATTTTGAAATTTTTTATTTGCCATTCAAATTCTCAGATGCTCGTACAACACGTTAAAAATTGGGCAAGCCCACTTTTGAAAAATAAATCGCCTGCGGCGCATTCTTTTGCTCGCTTCGCTCGCATTTCCATGTACCAACCCCCTCCGCCACTAATTCTTGGCTGCGCCCCTGGAGAAGGCGCCAAAAACTAACCTGCCCGGGTAACAAAATTACCTTGAGCCGCCCCTGGTCCTTAAGCCCCCCCCAACATTGAAAGGTTAATTTCGCCACCGAGTGGCATTTAAAATATCATCCGTTATTTTTAACAAGGCGGTAGTAGGTATACAACTATAACCACATCTAAATCCAGACTGCACAGCCGGTAAAATATTATAATTATTTACAAAATTATTAAGTTGATTATGAACAATTTTTTCAAGTATCTTGCAGAGCGTAGGAAGCAGACTGATAGGACGTAAGTCTTTCATTTCAGAGGGTTGTTTGTTTTTGGGCAAGGGCTTAATAATTGCGTGTTTCCAAAGGTCTGGGACAATATTATCAATGAAACACGAATTAATAATATGTGCTACATAGGGAGCAATAAAAGGACAGCACAGTTTAATCATGGTTATATTAATATTGTCCACTCCATATGCAGTTGATTTAATTTCATTAATGGTTCGTAGGACAGTGACGGTATCTACCACAGAAAATTGAAAGTCTAGATTTGATATAATATCAGTATAAATATTAGGCAAATGTCCAGTAGTGTTAACCCCTACTATAGAATTTACAAAGTAATCGTTAATTAAATTAGGATCACGAAGATTGTCAGGTATGTCAGAATTGTTTGTCTTACCAAAGTCCAGCCAACTTAAATTTTTCCATAAGGATTTTGTATTACGGTTGGAAGAAACGAAATTAAAATAGGCTTTTTTTTCATTTTTTACGGAAATATTCGCTAAATTACGTAATGACTTGTAGTATTCCCAATGTCGAGGAAGATTGGTTTTCCGAAACTTAGCCTTGGCTTTATCTCTTAATGATGTAATAAATCTTAAGTTGTCAGTTAACCAGGGAGCATAAGGCTTTGAGAATTTATAATTTTTTATTGGGGCGTGTTTATCAAATAATTGCAAGATCAAATTATTAAATATTTGCAGTTTTTCATTTACATCTGGAACCCGAAGTAAATCAATAAAAGGTGCAACTGCAAGATCATTATTAAATTCAACTAGGTTGATTTTATTAAAATTTCTAAGACTTTTATGTTGAAGGTACCTATATAGTGCGACTATCTATTAGAATATTACAGAATACAAGGTCATGATCAGCTAAATGGCAATCAATTACACCACTATTAACAATTAACCCATTATCAGAAGTAATGATGTGATCTACAAGCGATATCGAGTCCTTGGTGACTCTAGTCGGTTGATCAATAATTTGCATCAAATCCAGAGACTCCAAAATATTTTGCATATACAATGTAGCAGTATGATCAGGTTTTAAAAAATCGATATTAAAGTCTCCCATACAGACTAAATTGTCTGAACGACCCATACACGTAATGGTAGAATTTTCAAATTCATCCAAGAACGTCTTATAATTGCTGATGTTGGGATTGTATAACGCACCCACAACCAGTTTTGTTTTTGCGAGATTCAAACATATCCAAATTTGCTCAATTTTTGAATCTTCAAAATTGATTGGGGAGAATGAGATACTGTTCTTTATATAAAAACAAACACCTCCACCTCTAGTAGATCGATCCTTACGTACAAGAATGTAATCATCAATATTTATAACATAATCGGAAATATTTGCACTCAGCCACGTTTCAGACACAGCCAAAATATCAATATTATTTTGAAGTATAAACATTTTTCGTTCATTTATTTTAGGAATTAATGATCTAATATTCACATGAGCAATTTTAAGACTGTTATGAACCATTGTTAATTTATACGGTCTTAGATAAGGACAAAAATAACAAATAAGAATTAAAAAATTATTAAAGTATAGAATATAAAACAAAACAAAATATATACAAGGCTAATAAATTTGTGAGCAGATGAGCAAAAAAGCAGCACCTGGACTTTTTAACAATAAATTAGTATTCCACATTACTTTATTTTGGAGAGGTCTGTTGAACTTAACAACTTGTGAACAATGTCGTGGTCCTTGATGAAGATATAATGCCATTGTTAGTCCATACATTTTTATTAAACTACAATAAAGTTTTTTTAGGTACTATGTCCTACAACCTGGGAATTATGAAAATTTAGTAGGTACCAACTGTAATTTTGATTGTATTAAACTAAATTACCTACCTATCATTATTACTATATTATAATGATTTACTCTTATTGTAATTGTATCACTGTGGGTCAAAATAGTAGTATCTAGGTACTACTGATGATTTTTGTTTCTCCCGACGCGACGGACGAGCATTAAAGTTTATTTCTCTGACTTTTAACACATAATTTTATGGAATTTTTTGGAAATAAATTTTGCAAAAAACTCCAAAAGAAGAAGCAAGGACTATAGTCTTCGAGTTATTTCTAAAAATTTTCTAACCAGATCGAAAGGAGTGAGAAAAGTTTCGCATGTAATTTCCAAGTGTTTAGCCTCCAAATAAGATTCTGGGAATTTCCTAACGAGGTTGGAAGGGGTGAGAAAAATGTCCAACAGAAAAAGCAAGGACTTTGAATTATTTCTGAAAATTATCTAACTAGATCGAATCAAGTGAGGGAAGTTTCGCATGTAGTACCTACTTTCCCAGTATTTAGCCTCTAAATAAGATTCTAGGAATTTCTTAACGCGATCGGAAGGGGTGAGAAAAATTTCCCAAAAAAAGCAAGGACTAGCCTTTGAATGATTTCCGAAAAATTTCTAACCTAATCGAAAGGGGTGATGGAAGTTTCGTATGTAATTTCACGAGCTAGTTCAAAGGGCAGAAATAGCCATACCTATAGACAATCATGAGATTGTGCTGGCTACTTTCATGGACATCGAAGAAGCGTTTGGCAACACATCCTTCGACTCTGTAAATAATGCCGTGATGAAACGTGAAGTCAGTCCGACCGTGGCGGCACACTGAGGAATAGAGAGATAATCTCTACAGTCTACTACCTTAAAAGGGGCAATGGGAAGGGTAACAATCATGTCAGGTTGTCCTTGGGGGGTGGGGGGAGTCTTATCAACCGTCTAGTGGTGCCTAGTTGTGAACGATCTTCTTGAACTATTCCAGGAATGCGGCGCATACTTGCAAGGATACCTATGCGAATGACATCGTCATTCTAATAAACGGGAAATACGGGAGCGTCGCGTGGTACATAATTTGATGCCGCGTGCCTTGCTTATCGTGGAAAGATGGTGCTTAAAAGAGGGATTCTCGGTTAACCCCGCAAAAATTTCCAATATTACCTTTACTAGGAAAAGGAACCTCAGACAGTTGAGTGGCCTACGACTGGGCAAGACATGGTGACGCCAGGATCACCTTCAACCTTCATGTGGAAAACTTAACAAATTGGGCTACAAGTCCTGCGGGTTGGTAGGCGATTATTTGGACAAAATTGAGGGTTCAACCCACAATGGTTCATTGGTTATACACCAAGGTGGTTCTATCAGTGGTGACCTAAACACCATAAACACTAAACTAGGCAAACATGAAACAACGGGAGCTATGACAATCACCCCCACTGAAGGTTTAGAGATGCTGTTAGGTCTACTTCCACTGCGGGTAGTGGTGGAGTATGGGGCCATGACAACGGCCTGCAGACTCAGTCAAAACAAAAGCGGAGATATTCTCTGGAGAAGGGGCTTTCATACACGAAATCTTCCGGTTAATGAAAGAAAACTGCATGCTAGAAATGCAGTCAGACAAAACACTTTAAAAGTTCCACTTCACTAAACTCTCATGCTCATCTCTGAGGACAGAAGTGGTTACAAAGTAGAAAAGACAGACCGTTACCGTACCGTTCGGTACACAGACGTCTCCAAGATTGGGGAGAGTATTGGAGCGGGGGCATTTGAAGAGGGCACAGGACGTGAAATAAGTATAAACCTGAGTGCCACGTTCTTCCAGCCTGAACTCGTTGCTATTATCATCTGCGCATTCTCAGCAGGACAGTCAGGTTGTCGTAAACGCCTTACTGTTGGTGGAAGTCTACCCCAAGGCTATAGTTTGCCTACAGACTCTGAGTGAACTGCCTTCCCATAACAGTTATTCTAGAGTGGGTGCCGGTGCGTGCGGGCATAGAAGGGAACGAAAAGGTGGACTGGCTAGCTGAGAAGAGGAAGCGAACCGACAATGGTGCAGTTCAGAGCTCACTTGCGGCATCGCTTATAGCTAGCAGCGTAAAGGGCTTTATCAAGGACGGACTTAGTGAGGCATACTGGAGGGCAGTGTCTGGATTGAAACGGTCAAAACTATTTGTTCGAGATCCATCCAGGGAATACACAAAGGAAATTCTGAAAGTCAACAGAAGGAATTGCCAAATAAACCTGCTAATTAGCCTTCTTACAGGACACCGCAAGATGAGAAACCCCATTTCATATAGGTACTTACTACCTATTTTGCCAATGTGAAGCATTGGCTGCAAAATGACTGAGGAGGTTTGGAGTCCCCTTTCTGGAACTACACACTCATCCAGGTAATTTTGCAAGTTCCATGAATAGTAGGTATATTATGAGACTGAGAACCATATAGATTTAGTAAACAGTTAACAGTATTAATAGATTGGCACTTGAAGAATGGTTAGCTGTAAATAAATTAAAACCATAGTTAAAACTTAATCTACCGTCCTATATAAGACTAAAACTATGGTAGTGGAAATACAAATGAGAAATTTAGTAGTGGTCTAATGTTCAATATTAGTAATAGTAATGTAGAAGTAGAATTAAATTAAATATTCAAAAATCCAAAAAGATGGGGAGTTTAAAACGAGTAGATGGCTATTTAACAATATCAACAATAAAAATATTGTAGGTAGTAGAATATCGTACACAGTGCGTATTTAGCAAACAAAACAGACATTGCTAGAATGCATCAGTTACTACAAATTAGGGCCATGTAGCATAAATTTGTATAAGCAGAGAAAAAAGATTAATTTGTCTCCGTGCATAAAACGGGTAGAACATACATACCTTGCTCTTTTGGTTTATTCGAAAAACTTGTAATAAAATATTTCCCCATTGCAGACGTGAACAACAGCATCTGAATATTGCCGTAGAACAATAATTGTATGCATAGCAATGATCGAGGCTTAGCCAAGCTGAAGCTTAAACCCGAACTGAAATACCGGCCCTTAATAATTTTTATAATTTGGCAGATTTTTATAAATAGTAAAAAAAATATATAATACTCGAGTTTAATTCTATTTAGGCAACCCTGAAAATGTTACACATGATTGAAAAAAATGTCCCAGAAAACACTAACAAAACACGTGATATTCATCTTCATCAACATCAATACCAAACGATGAGGATGGAGGTATACGGGACATCAAGCCAAGGCTTTTATGCTGAGATTGTGGCAGAATAGGGTACTTTGAGGAAGTCCACAATAAATCAAGAAACCTCTCTGCAGCTTTTTCTGATGAAAGAGACCAATGTGGTTGAATTCCATTAAAGAGTAACAGTTCAATGCATCTTCCCATCTCCAAATTATTTTCCAGTAAAGCTATATCCGCTCTCTTTTCACACCCACTTGGTAAGTATGAAAATGGACTGGAAAAATTAAAGTTTTTACATTTACAACGTGCCAAGTAGTCACAGCATTCATGGATTGCGATGGTGATCATGTCGGCTTTGTTTACTTTTGTTCTCTGTGTCAATTCACTGGTGCAAAGCAAAACTCCATCAATAAGGCAAGCGCCTCGCAATCTCCTTAATGGCAGAAAATTTTTCACCACGTAAATCTTCATTGTAGAAATTTGACTTTTTAACCAGTCTAAGCTGACGTCATCGAACTTGTAATCTGTTGTTAAAACATCGTTTAAGCAAACTTCGAATGCTAGTAGCACTGCATTAGTTAACAATGCCTTACAAATTAGATCTTTCATTTCTTCAGAAATCTCTTCCACGTCACACATGGTTTTTCTTTGTTCTAGCGCAGCCCCTACAAAGTTCGCGATCATACAATCAAAGTAATCATCCAGGCTGCACTTCTTGTTTGGCATCATCCCACTTTTATCAAAATTGGTGGAATAGCTACCATATATTTTGGTTATATCCATTTTTGTATAGTGGAGCAGAACTTGGAGAGATACTGTTTCTGTTATGTTGGTGAAATCACCTTCCAAAAATTTGATAAGTATGCGTGATGTTTCGGTCTTCAAGGTCAATCCTTGGCGATAGAGATTCCAGATGATGCCGTCTTGCAGAACATCCAGATCCAATGTTTCCATATTGATTATAACATTTTCACAGTTTGGGGTGAGACGTGATTTCGTCTCTAAGAAATATTTGAAATTGAAATCCTGCTCTGCAATGTTCCTTCTCACAAGATCAAAAATACCCATTTTGCTTGCGGTTAAACCTGTAAAATAGAAATGTCACATAAATTTTTATAAGCAGAGAAAAAAGATTAATTTGTCTCCGTCCATAAAACGGGTAGAACATACATACCTTGCTTTTTTGTTTTATTCGAAAAACTTGTAATAAAATATTTCCCTCTAACTGATGTAAAAGTTAAGATTGTATTACTGGGTACGTTACAGATGGATTCTATGAAGTATCTTAATCACTGCACACGTGACAACAGCGTCCGACAGCGTTATCAAGTACCTGTAAAATAGAAATGTCGCATAAATTTTTATAAGCAGAGAAAAAAGATTAATTTGTCTCCGTCCATAAAACAGGTAGAACATACATACCTTGCTTTTTTGGTTTATTCGAAAAACTTGTAATAAAATATTTCCCCACTGCACACACGTGACGACAGCGTCTGACAGCGTTATCAAGTACCTGTAAAATAGAAATGTGGCATAAATTTTTCGCAGTGGCAATTCACACGTCGGACGTGCGAGCCATTATTGTACTTTCAAGTTTCACGTCCTCTCGCTTCATTGGTAGATTATGGTTGGATTATGGTCACGTGCCGTGCGACGTGATAGTGGTTATTATTACGTCGGACGTGAACTGTATTATTTCCACGTCCGTCCTGTGCATAACCGAAGTCTGTGACTTCAGGTTAGGTTGGGATGGTGACAGTCGTTGCATATTTTATGTGTTGTGTTTTGTTTAGTTTCAATTCAAGTGCGTAGGTAGGTACATAAACATTTATTTTATCTACAACTATTATGTAATACTTCCATTACTATACAATTTTTAACGGTTAATGACACTCATTACAATTGTCAATTGAATAATAATGACACTACGATTGAGTAATACTTTAACTTATATTACTCAATCGTCTTGTCAAATTTAAATAAAACAAATCATCATCCTACCTGAAAACATTTTTTTAGTTTTGTTTCTCAGTTCTGTCAAATAAATAGTGTTGCACAAAACAGCACAAAATACACAAAGTTATTATAAATGATCTGAAATTTATCGATTTATTTTTGAATTTTTATTATGACCAAATAACTACTGTGTATTTTGTGTAACACTATCTGACAGAACTGAGAAACAAAACTAAAAAAAATGTTTTCAGGTATGATGACTTGTTTTATTTAAATTTTTGAACTTTTAAATTTGCTTTGTTATTTAAATAGTTGTAGATAAAGCATAGTATTCGACTCGCATATAATGGCTATTACCCACTCAAATGATTACAGCACTCGCCTTCGGCTCGTGCTGCAACTTTCATCTTCGTGGGTAATAGCCATCATTATACGCTCGTTGAATAATATACTATTATTTTAATCATTACCACCTTATAGACCGGGAGTTTGCGAACATTTTACCAGAACGATGAGGTACAAAATTTTTAAGTATATTCACGTGGGGGGGTTTATAAATGATTGCTAAAACCGACCGTCTGCCGGCCCTAAGTGGCAGCGTTATCGTGGGGGCGGGCGGCGGGAAAAAAATCAAAAATGCAACCATTACCCGAACGATAAGGTACATCAAAACTAAACACATCATTGGACAGGGAAAGTTATGACGAGCATCTTTTCACAGCGGCAGACGGTTTTAATGACAGCTTAACAACGGCAGACGCCTCTGAAAATTAAAAAAAACAACCTTTACCCGAACGACAAGGTACATGAAAAATAAATACGCCATTCGATTTGTCTACTCTTGTACTTTTCAAATTTACCAAGGCAGACGAAAAATTCGGCAGCATAACCCTAGCAGACGTCTAAAACTGGGCGCGAGGCAGCGGTGCGAGCGAGACGAACTTATGCGGTAACCTTGCGCAGGACAGCGACAGACATTTTAGCAAATCCCTGCCTCGCATGGCATCGAAATGAGATCATAATGCACTTGCATGTTCGACTATTAAGGCATAATTATGCACTTATTGTAATTTAAACCTAGCTGTGACGTTTCATGTGTGATGGTTTTATAGTTATTTTTTATACAAGACGATAAAATTATATTTTATCGACAAGCGGAAAGTGTTAATTCACGAGCGATGAAATCGCGAGTGAATTAATTGTCACGAGTCGATAATTAAATTTTATCGTCGTGTATAAAATTCTATTTTTTTCTATAGCAGATGTTAAAAAAATAAGAAAAACTTGTAAAAAAAACAATTTAAAATTAGATTATATTAAACCCGAAAATCTCAGTAGCAAAGGTTTCCATTCGGTTTCCATGGAGTTTCCAGAAAATTAAACTACTTTATCTATCCTTGCGGTTAAAGTGTTACTTTATCTACCCTTGCGGTTAAAGTAATACTTGATCAACTATTTTTAGTCGAACAAAGCACACTTTAACATCTGCTATAGAAAAAAAAATATTATTCTATTAAATAGTAGTAAGGTAACAAGTTTTATTCCTGACGCTAGCTCGCAGAAAAACAATACAATTGTCTATTCTACAAAACAACGTACTAGAAATATTAGAAAAGCAATAACAAATCAAAAGGGAATAATTCAAGAACTATGTATATTCTGCGAAAAAAAATATGTTTATAATCAAAGAAGAAAGTATGGTCTTATAAAAACGGCTACATATAATTTTCAGGAAAATATAAAGAATTATGAAACTGTTAAAAGATAATGCCATGCTTGCTAAAATTGCAAACACAGATTTTATAGCTAAAGAAGTACGTTATCATAATTTATGCCGCTTAAAGTATCAAAAAAAAGCTACTAAGAAGTCACAAATAAAAGAAAATGAAGGATTTTGGGAATTAAATAGAAAGGCGCATAAAGAAGCTTATAAACAATTATGTGATTTTATTAAAAGTGAGGTGGTAGAAAGCAGTAAAGTTATTTTCCTTACAGACTTGCGGCAGTACTATGATCAATTAGTTAAAGAAATACTTAATTCCAAAATGGACTTTGAGACAGAATAATTTTTTTGAGAAAGAAAATATTAACTACTTTTCCACACGACATCGAAATTAAATTATTTAAAAAAAGAAATATCGTTTATTGCCAAAACATGAATTATTCTACTGTAACTGCTCTTGTGTCATTAGCAAATAAATCTTCTCAACATATGCAGATGCAGAAAATTGCCTTTCGTTTAAGAAGAGATATCCTTAATATAGAAAAAAAAGAATTCCCCCAAAATGTGCAGTTGCAAGATATTTACAATGGAGAATGTGAAATACCAAAAGTATTAAAAGATTTCCTAATCAACCAAGGTGTAGAAACATTAATAAAGCCCGTTTTGATACCTTCCTTAAAATGTATAAAAATAAGTCGGCAGAAAATCCTCTAGAAATAAAAAAATCTCAACACCAATCTTTTTCCCCCATGTCATGCAGTTTTAATAAATAAAATTAAAAGAACCAACCAAATTTCTGCAGTTTGGAATAATGCTACTGAAAACAAACCGATTTTTTATGATCCAGTAAACCATGGATGGAAACTGCTGAACAATAAATATATTATAAATATAGGGGAAGTATTGATATAGTCGAGGCACGCTAAAGGTGCATCTACGTCATCAATTTTTTAATGGCGTCCATGACGTCATGAATTATTCTGTTTATATTTATTTATTGTTTCTCAAAACGTCGTTTGCTTTAATGTGTTTCTCAAACTGTCAGAGTGACGTTTGAGCAATATACACACAATAAAAAAAAACAACAATGATCATGTGCTTAAATAAAAACTTATAGGACGAAAAAAATCCTAATTAGTAAACGTTTTTATTTTTTGCAGGAATAATATGAATACAACTAATTAATAAAAATAATAACTGTAAAATAACATTTTATGGGCTTATAAAAAGCATACTTTTAATACGTAATTCGCAAAAAAAAATTACAGTTTTATACTGTTTCGAGATTGGTAATACAAAATTACCAGAAAATGCGATTGATGACGTAGATGCACCTTTAGCGTGCCCCGACTATATCATGAAAATTTACGAAATCGAGATTTTCGCGGAAATACGTGTTTTGGGCCCTCAGGAACCCAAAAAAGTGGTCTAGAAAAAATGTCTGTCTGTGGGTGGGTGTGTGTGTATGTATGTAACGCCTCTAACGCAAAAACTACTGGACCGATTTTGATGAAATTTGAAATGAAGGGGTATATCGAAAATTCATCGACAAAATAAGCTTTTCAAAAAAATCCGAAACCGGAAGCGGAAGTTAGACATGTTTTTTTGGTAGCATTTTTTTCAGAAGCAGAATTTTGAAAATCTGAGTAGGGAATATGAAAGAAGGCCATAATTGAAAGGAAACAGTTTTTTGCCGGACTCTCTAACTTCAAAATGGCGGCCGCTATGAATTGTTCAAAATTTCGACTTTAACGCCCCATAACTCAAAAACCAATTATCTGATCAGGTTCCGCAACGACTTATTTGGAAGCCCTTTGGCTGTACTACACCAAAAAAAAGAATCATTTACTAAATCCAAAAACGGTAGCAACGGCGCTCTTCCAAAAATTTTGAAATTTTTGAAAAATTATTACAAAAAAACTGCTTTAAGGATTTTGTTTAAATTTTCTATACTTATGCAGCTTGGTATTAGCTACGTTTTAATTTTTTGATGAACGCCAGAATTCCACTGTGGCGCCCTCTACGAGATTTTGAAAATCGGAAATTGATGCTCCTATAGCGTCTTTATTAGTCAAAATTATGAAAGAAGTTTAAATATAAAAGTTGTTCAGTATATAAATTTACATTTTTCTAAATTTATATCACGTATACAGGGTGTTTGGTTTTCACAGTACAATAAGCAACTTTGTTATTTTAAATGAAACACCCTATATATTTATTGACATTCTCAAGCGTCACTTTGTTGAAATCCATGATTATATAAATAATAAATATTAAATAAAATATCGATTTCAACGGGAAATAACAAGATTTATTCGCTTTATACGTATTTCGGCATCAAAGTGCCATTGTCAAAAGCTATATAAAATATTATAACAAATGCAAAATATATAGTAACTCCTTGATTCTATTATTTTAACACTGCGTGAAGCAGCTGGCCCCAGTCAACCCGTCGGAGGTCAGTCGCTTATCAGTGTGTTTTAAAAAGATATTTATTCCAAAATCTTCAGTAAAGGAGAATCTAAGAGCTCAATTTGCTCATTCATTAAAGGTACGTTGTTTTTTGTGTGTTTATAAATTTCAAAAGCTTCTAAAATATTTAATTTATTTTTGTTATCAGAAAAGTGTAAAAATTTAATTGTATTATTAGATGTTAATGTGTGATTTTGTTCTAACAAATGTTTAGCAAAATTTGATTTATGTGCATGTTTATATTTGTAACAACGGATATGTTCTTTTTGCCTAATACTAAAATTTCTAATTGTTTGACCTATATATACTGAATCACAATGTGAACAATTTAATTTATAAATACCTGATTTTAGCAAATCATTAATTTTGTCTTTAGCATTGAAAAGAGAGTATAGAATATTTTTATTTGTTTTAAAAATGACTTTATATTTATTTGTGTTATTTATAATTTTAGCAATCTTTTCTGAAATTTTACCAAAATATGGAATTGAAACGTATTTTAATGTTTTATCAGTGTTATTAATGGAATAAACTATAAAAATTATAAATTAGCTATTCAAAAAGTTTATTCCATTAATAACACTGATAAAACATTAAAATACGTTTCAATTCCATATTTTGGTAAAATTTCAGAAAAGATTGCTAAAATTATAAATAACACAAATAAATATAAAGTCATTTTTAAAACAAATAAAAACATTCTATACTCTCTTTTCAATGCTAAAGACAAAATTAATGATTTGCTAAAATCAGGTATTTATAAATTAAATTGTTCACATTGTGATTCAGTATATATAGGTCAAACAATTAGAAATTTCAGTATTAGGCAAAAAGAACATATTCGTTGTTACAAATATAAACATGCACATAAATCAAATTTTGCTAAACATTTGTTAGAACAAAATCACACATTAACATCTAATAATACAATTAAATTTTTACACTTTTCTGATAACAAAAATAAATTAAATATTTTAGAAGCTTTTGAAATTTATAAACACACAAAAAACAACGTACCTTTAATGAATGAGCAAATTGAGCTCTTAGATTCTCCTTTACTGAAGATTTTGGAATAAATATCTTTTTAAAACACACTGATAAGCGACTGACCTCCGACGGGTTGACTGGGGCCAGCTGCTTCACGCAGTGTTAAAATAATAGAATCAAGGAGTTACTATATATTTTGCATTTGTTATAATATTTTATATAGCTTTTGACAATGGCACTTTGATGCCGAAATACGTATAAAGCGAATAAATCTTGTTATTTCCCGTTGAAATCGATATTTTATTTAATATTTATTACCCTATATATTATTATATAATTCAAGCATTGCGCTTATGGGGCCTGGCAACAGGTTACGGGTAGAGTAGTTGTTATTATTATTATTAATGTAAAATTTAATTGTCTATCACATAGTATAAGCACAGAGTATATGTATAAGGTGTTCATATGGCTAAAATGTACGGTTAATGAGAAATTCGTGAATTTTGAACTTTAAAACAGTGTAGGGTGAAATTTGTAAGTGCCGATATGTTCAAGTGACCATGCGCGGGACGGGAATTCCTTGTCGCCGGCTAATCCTAGCAGCCTATGAATATAAATAATCACACATGCGCAGATGAACACAATCGGCACTTAATCGGTGTTAATTTTCAAGTTTAGTTTATCGGTTGGGGCGAACAATACTGTTGAATACCAAAAACGATTGTTTATTTTTAGTATGGGAAAGTCCAGGGGAGGTTTGCACCTCCACTTTTTCACTTTGCCCACCTGAAATAGATCCACAGACCATGAATGATAGAGTAAATGAAAATGGTGGTCAAGTAGCACTCTGTGTCGCACCACCTATACAAAACCGAAAAGTTACCAGTTTTAGGGAACGTTTTAGACAGTCCAAAATTTTAACAGATAATGTCTGAAGCAACAGGATCGCGTTTTGAAATTCGAAAAAATCAGATACTACATCTAAAGGAGAAATGGCTACATGAAAGTATGCATGATGAACAAGTTTCCTTTCACGATTCCTGTTGTAATATACCCATTATTAGTAATACTCAAGATAATGAACTCAATAATAATGGTGTTACAACTGATGTAGTACCCATTATTAGTAATACTGAAGATGATGAACTCAATAATAATGGTTGGGCTGCTTTAATGCGTGTGGTAAATGAAAAAATGCTAAATCCTAAGTGGATATGTCCTATTTGTCAAGAGGATGCTCAAAATAGTTCAATTTGTTGCAACGCGTGTTTGGTGTGGAGTCACTTTACATGTGTACGCGTAAAAAATAATATTAAGAAACGTACATGGTTTTGTAATTTTTGTTTGAAAAGTGTATTTTCACTGTGAATGTGTTTTTGTGCAGTACTCATGTATTGTTTAATGTTAATAAAAAAAAAAGAAAACCGACGGTTTCTTACTGTGTAGCCTGCACACAAACAACACTATATATAAAGTCCGATTTTTTTTTTAAAGATCCACCACCTGTTGATTTCAGTTGGTATAATAAAAAAATTGAAATTTTTAGTAATGTTTGTCAATATATGGTACCATTGATTCAAAGATCAATCAAAATGTTCTGTCAATTTATGCGTGCGCATCACTACATTTCAAATTTAAATTATTTAAAATGTTAATTAAAACATAAAGAAGACTAGGTACTCTAATATAAGATTTATTTTTATTGATGAAACCCCGATTTACAAAAACGATTCTGCTACTAAATCTTGGACTATTGACAACCTTCCCAAGAAAGATTAGAAATTAAGGAATGCAGGTTTACAGTGCTCCATCCTGGGTGTGTTGAGGTGTCTTAGATGGATGTAGTTTGCGTTTTAAGACCCAGAAACAATGATCGGGATTATGACAAAACGATGAATAATCAGCTATTTAAAGAGTGGATTAATCAATTAATTCCAGCTCTACCATCTGATGGTTTTAAAACTTATTATTTTTGACAATGCCATATATTCTGTCCGTTTAGATAAACCTCCAACACGGTATTCCAACAAAACTGCAATGGGAAATTATTTAATAAAGTGTAACGTTCCATTTTAACTTACATGTACAAAAGTTTAAGTATGGCAGCTGATAAATAATTTAGGACAAATGGACAACTTTATGTTCAAAATAAACCGCCAATCGTAATATATCAAGGTGAAGATTCGGATACAGATTCAATTTTGAACCATATCTCTCATATGATGATTCAAAATTTGAACCGCCCGAATCTGATTCTATAATCCCAACTATTCTAATGCCTGAATACATTTTTTCTATTCTTACCTCGAATTATTTATATATTGATTATTAATAAACTAAACTTAGCATATGTATATCCACATAAATCAACAATATTTAATAAAATATATGAAAATACTTCTTGTGAAAAGCACTTGTCAAAAGTACCTAACCATTAAATTTATTAGTCCTAACCCTACTTTAAAAATTACTAAAAAATTTCACCAGCAGCGTTGCCAAACATACTTTCGAGAGAAATTGCAAGGTTGGTGGATCTTTAAAAAAAAACAGACTATAATAGTCCAACTACAATATAGTCTGTTTTTTTCTCTTATGATTCGAGTGTGCTGTGCAATTTTTTTATTTTTAGATTGTACTGTAATTTAGTTACTACCAAACACACAAAAATTTACTAATGCCAGAATTGTAACTGAAATATTGAATTTAATCTGTTCAATAATGCCTAAAAAGGAGTATATCGACGGTAAAACACGAAAACTGTCCATTGCTGTTTTCAGAAGTTCGATGATAAGAATGGAAAAGGTAAAAGAATGACTAAAACTGGAACATAACATAACCCAAAAGGTTGACAAATGTCAGTTTAGTAATTTCTATAAACAAATTTCTATCTGTATACAGTGTTACTTTTATGTCATTGAATTTTGCATTTCATTGAAGTTCGAATAAATAAATGTACTACACATTGTTGTGTTTTAAATTAATTTTCTCTCCAAATAACTTCAAAATTATTCGTTGACCATGTTTCAGTATCTAAGGAGAGGACGTGGAAATAATACATTTCACGTCCGACGTAATAATAACCACTATCACGTCGCACGGCACGTGACCATAATCTACCAATGAAACGAGAGGACGTGAAAGTAATGGCTCTCGCACGTCCGACGTGTGAATAGCCACGCATAAATTTTTATAAGCAGAGAAAAAAGATTAATTTGTCTCCGTGCATAAAACGGGTAGAATATACATACCTTGCTATTTTGTTTTATTCGAAAAACTTGTAATAAAATATTTCCCCACTGCACACGTGACAACAGCGACTGACAGCGTTATCAAGCACCTGTAAAATAGAACCTAGAAATGTGGCATAAATTTGTATAAGCAGAGAAAAAAGATTAATTTGTCTCCGTCCATAAAACGGGTAGAACATACATATCTTGCTCTTTTGGTTTATTCGAAAAACTTGTAATAAAATATTTCCCCACTGCAGACGCGAACAACAGCATCTGAATATTACCGTAGAACAATAATCATAGATAATAAATATATAATGACATGAAAACGTCACTTTGGAATGTAGGCAACCGACGTTACTTAGTTGATAAGAAATAAAATATACCTATGCAGTGGAAATTCCAGTGGAGGTAAGTTTGCTGGAGCAAAGAACTAAGTATGTTTGGTTGCCTACTTTTGATTTCGGCTTTTCTGTTATTTTTACTAATTATAGACTATAGTAGTCACTTGTGACGGATTAATCCCTAACGGGGCCCAAGACAAGAATATTACGCGGGCAGGCCCGGATTAAGACTTCGTGGGGCCCGGGGTTATAAGTTTCAACGGGGTCATTAGAAATCAAACACTATTTTGTTTGTATGCAGTGCATGCCCCGCACGTAGGCGAAGAGGAGCCAATTTGCAGAAAATACAAATCAGTATTTTTATTTTTTACAATTAAATATTAATAGGGTATCAATTCTTGGTAGGGGACGGAAAAAATATTTTGCACACAGGCAGGTGACTCCCCAGGAACGGAGCTGTCTCTGGCCTTTGAAGGAAGATCGTCTCTTCTGTCAGGGTATTTCTTTTGAATCTAGGTAAAAAAAGCCCGGGAAGAAAAAGCCCCGGAAGAAAAAGCCCCCTTTTTGAAAGTTTATTAAAAGTAAATTGGAAATTATATGGATGTTGGCAGCCAATAAAACAAAATTCAAGAAAAAAAGAAACATAAGTTTCAATAAAAAAGAAATTAATATGTTTGACGTTTCGCTTTTATAAAAGCTTCATCAGAAATAATGAATTTAAATACCTAAACAATATAAAATTAAAGTTTAGCATATTAAACGGTATAAAAAAATTTGTGATATTAAAAATTATATTAAGATCATTGTTGTTGATCAAGAAAAACAAACCTCCAACCTCCATTCACATCGTGCTCAAGTATTTGCTGCTTAAGTTTGTAATTTTCATAAATTGTTTAATAATCTCTACATTTAATATGTAGTTTAATAATTTTCCAATTATATTTTTTAATTTAATTTTGTTTTATCAATATACGTTTGTTTTTCTTGATCAACAACAATGATCTTAATATAATTTTTAATATCACAAATTTTTTTATACCGTTTAATATGCTAAACTTTAATTTTATATTGTTTATTTAAATTCATTATTTCTGATGAAGCTTTTATAAAAGCGAAACGTCAAACATATTAATTTCTTTTTTATTGAAACTTATGTGTTTCTTTTTTTCTTGAATTTTGTTTTATTGGCTGCCAACATCCATATAATTTCCAATTCCATAATCCGACAAACTGCTTGTTCAAGCTGCTTGTTGTAAATTTTGACAATAAACAACCACCTGTCAAAATTTTAGTAATGTATAGACATGTAACAGCATTAAATTATGGATATCTCTTGCCATAAATTGCAAACTGATTGTAGCAACAATAAATCGTTGGCTTCTAATACTTCAATAAAATACGCTTTGGTAAATGTTATTAGCACAGAAAATAAATCTACTGCCACGCTGCGTTCAGAAGAAAAAGAACCATTAAGTGGAAAAAGTAGTATAAACAATGGAATAGATAGTAATATTACAATCAGTTCATCTTCTATTGAACCGTCATGTTCTAACATTGATTCTGGTATAATTCCTGTTGACTCAGAGCAACCCTTTAATGTAAAGGTTACAAAATCAGATCAAAAACTTTATGACAGAATTCTAGACAAACTGTACATAGCATATCAAAACCTTTGTCCGGTAATTGATGAAATTATAAGCAATGCTGCAGAATGTACAGCATCGAATAAGCAAACCCCTGATAGTGAGGGTACTGTTTGTTCTATTACCCATGAGCAATATATTGGTGCAATTAAAGCTTCGCGCCTGATTCAAGAAATTCATAACGATGTTGTTGAAAATGCTGCCATTGATATGGAACTGTTAGCAGGGGAGATTCATTTACCTGCAGCTGATCTTATACTTGATCCACAGCAATTAGTTTATCCAAAACTGGAAGATCCTGATCCAGGAACAGCCCCTTCCAGAATTTACATAGAGAAGCGAGTTGTGGGTCAGCTAATCGAATTATATCATTTATTACAAGGGGCTCTTCAGCAACTTTTCCAAATTACTAAACACAAGCACATACCCGTCAATAATAAGAACAAGGTTTTTAGTAAAAACTACAGCAGCGTTTTCAAATTATCTCATACATCAAAGAACCAGTTTAAAGTAACAAAGTCATCTAATTTCTATGTAAGTGTTAAGTATTAAATCTAGAGTGCATTTTATAAAACTTTTATCTATGGAAGATGGTTATGTTTAACGGGTCCTGTACATTATTTTGTAGAATTCAGAAAATAATTTACTACTAAGTAAGCTTCAGGAAGAGTATCAAGGACTAAGTGATGCTGTAGATATGTTAAAAAGTATTGTAAAAGAAACCTCTGGATCGATTGGGAATATTAAGAAACTTAGAAAAACTTTACAAGCGGCAAGAAAAACGAAGTCAGTCAATTCTGTAACTGAAGCAGAAAAATCTAATAAAATAACGGATGCTTCTGGAGCAAGACGTTGTATTTTGGAATGTTTAGTTGAATTGGCAGAGGTTCGAAAATATTTAAAAAACCTTGATACTACAAAAGAAACGGACGTAGTTAGTCAAGTTTGTCTAACAGCAGAACTTAAGAGAGAATGTTGCAGTAAAAAAAGTATTCCACATTTGCATGCGAAATTAAATGGAATACCAATTGTAGTAAAATTAAATCAGGTACCTACTTGAATTTTAAATTAGTAGCTATTTTACATTTACAGTGTTTAGGCCCAGCATACGTTACGTCTTGTAACAAAAAAATAACAATTAAGTCACGTAGGAAATTAACCTATGTAGCTGTTGGAATGCGACTATTAAAAGTGTCAGTACTTTAATGTTTTCTTAATTAGGTATGTAAGTCTACCAGTAAACGCAAGTATTGCGAATTTCGGGTTTTCTCCATGGCAGAGAAAAATTTCAAATAAAATAATGCCACTATTGTTATGTATGGTAACTCTGTAATAAAATGTATGTTACGTGTTACGTCTTAACATTATTACAGAGATGGTTAAAGTTCTAAAAAGTTAGGCACAGTTCTCAGAGATGAGGCAGATTTTTCATTTCTTCTTCGTCTATTGCTGGACATTTAATCCCTTTGTTCCCCGTTTACTTTTTGATAGGTACCATAATAGTCAGCCTATAGATACGTTTTCGCCATCATCCCATGGTAATGATGGTCTGCCTTCTGCCTATAATGGTTCTTCGACCCCACTCATGTCTCCGCTTCAAAACCCCCCGCGTACCAAGGTTTATATAAAACCTATATATAAACTTTGCCCGCGTCCATCTGTGGTTTATTATCCAATCTCTATTACGACTTACTTGGAGCTCGAAGCTATATATTTTTGGGTCCGATGGAAGTTCAGATACCAGTGCTTAATTCTTGCCTTGATGATTGTAATAGAAATTTCTTAGATTATTCCATTAAAGTGATCATCAACTTCGAAGCTTTCAAGGGCCCATTACTTGGACTAATTCTTCAGGCGCAGCCCAGGCAGTACCGTGAAACGGGGAGAATAGCAACACTTTCGATATTGAATTTTATTGCTAAACTGCTTTAGCCAAAACTCTGATCATATTTTCTAGTAGCGAAACTTAAATTCCTAACTTTTTGCAACAGCACTTTAAAAAAATCAAATGTCCGCTGTTGCGAGTCACCTGCCATTAGGTATCAATCACAGCAGTGTTTCATTTAGGACTTTCTTGCAATCCATAGCCCCTATGGCAGCGGTTTTCAACTTGTGGGTAGCGCCCCCTTAGGCGTTTACTGAAATGAACGCAAAATAGAATACCTGCTCACATAATAAAAATAAAATACACGTATACACTGATAGGTATGATACCCACACTTATAAATAGGATTGTATCAGCACGGCACAATGTATTTAATAATTAACTTATCAATACTAAATTAAAAACAAGTTTAATAATTATTAGTGGAGTAAGGCTTTTCGAAAGAAGATTTAATATTAGAAATTGACACCCTGAGTTTTTTTTTTCAATATTTAACCGAGATCTATATTTTGTCTTCAAAGCAGGCACCGCAGAAAATCCAGTTTCGCAAAGGTAGGATGTTAAAAATGGTAATAGTATATGAAATGCTCTTGTTTTCAGTGCAGAAAACTCATCATCTATCCCTGCCCAAAATTCAAAGAGTGATTTATTACTAAATTGTCTTTTGATTTCGCCACTTGCCGTGAAGTCTATGAAGATTTTTCCTTTGGCAATAGGGGGGGGGGGCGATAAAAATTGTCATTGAAGATTGGGTCGTAAATACTAAAAGGTTTAGAACCCCTGCCCTATGGTGTCTCAAACGCAACACGAATACGCTTTTTAAAAAATATTTTTAAAAAATATGTTTCGATTTTTTGCATGAAACTAAATAAAATACATGTTTCTTAATATGATATAAACTAATTAATATTTTAATGAAAATATAAAAGAGACAATTTATGGACATGCATATTTTTAGTTTCATGCAAATCAAAAATGGTTTTACGATAAAAAAACAAATTCTCTGTATCTATCCTGAACTTCGAAATTCCTCGACGACCGGTTTGCGGTTACTGTTTCATCCCTTATATAGGGGTATAAGCAAAGGATGTGAAATTTTCTTCCTTTTTTGAAGAGATTTTTTTCCTTAAAATTTTTGCCTTAACGAATCTCCAACTATCAGAATTATTTTTCCTACATAAGGCTGACTAAAAAATTCAAGGAAGTCCCAGTCATATTTATATTTCTTCCCTTTTTCCAGTACCTACATAAGGTTGCTGGTAAACTGTTCCCAGTGTTAGAAGGTTCAGCTTCCAAATCTATTTTATTTTCTTCTTCACTTGTACACAAGTCACTGGTACAAGTACTTGCTATTGCAATTCACCTTGTTTCGACTTGATTATTGCAATGTTGCAATAAAGAAAACAGAACTTTGCAATATAAAAACAAATCTTGATGAAACTTAAAAATCAATTTACAATAATGTTCGGAACATAAGTAACATTTTTTTCGAGTTTTAAAATGCCTAATTGCAGTAAGAAATAATTAATATTTTTATAAAATTTATGGTGATTACAGAATGCAAACTAATATGTAGTAGGTACCATGTAGTACCTAATGGGCACAATTATGCGGTAGTGGTCCATGGTCAGTGGTACTAATAACAAATTATTATACAGCAATGTATCAGAGATGGCTTATGCCATGATACGAGTTTATCAACGTGGCCTAAGACAAAAATTGACACTACTTATACGTTTATGTAATCAAAATTTCAGGGGATGTTTAATTCCACGTTTGTCGACAGTCCATTATGTGAACAATATTAAAAAAAATAGGTTTCTCAGTATTTTTAGGAATCATTTGATACAATATTATCGTCCTGTTCTCCATATAGTAATGTAAACTAAGACGACCATCTGGAACCGCAGGGAGTACAAAAACTGTAAATATAATGGTAGCAAAGGTTCTTTTTGTTATTAAATCAGGTAGTTGAATAAATTGATTTCTTCAAATGAAAAAGAGCTTGTTTCAAGACCCAGGCAATAAAATGGTAGGACACAAACAATTTCCACAAAATTAGACTCGAATTGTACTAACTGAAGAATATGGAATTTCACAAAGAAAATAGAAAACAGAAACATTCGACAAAAACAAAACTACAGTTGAACAACCTTCAGTTTTCTACTCCAGTTGATAAAATGGTTCATGTTATAAATCAATCGTGCCAAAGTTTAGACTCACTATTAAATAATCAGTTCCCAATCAGCAAATGCAGCCGTAGTAATGAAACGATAGCTAATACACAGCATTATCAAAATCAAAGGATCGCCCAAGGGGACCTTTTAGCAATACGAACAAGCAAAGGAAATTCTTTTGAGAATCAAAAATTAAGTACCAGTGGAAAAATCTTTAAAAAATCGAAAACCTCTATAGCGACAAGGGTATTAAAAAGTTCAGGGAATAAATCAAAAGAAATGATAAAAATATCCAAAAGCAAAACAAACGGTCTTACAAGATACAGAAATTCTGAAAAGCTGGATTGTTATGCAAAGGGAAAGAGTAATATAGGAAATAATTGTGAAAGCGCAGTCTACCAAGTTAGACCAATTAATACAGATATTGTTAAGTCTGAGACTACAAAACGTGAGGTTAATGCAGTTAAAAAAAGAATAAATGACTTCTATGGTACTTATTCACCTCAAAATATTAACGTAGTTTGTTACGAAAGTAATTATAAGTTAATTAATGACAAGACTGAAGAAATAACAACCGTTATTTCATCTCTTAATTTTATAGAAAATAAAATGTTAGAGAAAAAAGATCATTTTCCTAAACTGTTTAAAGTTAGTAGCAGTACCCAACAAAAAATGACATTATGCAATCAAAGGGATGTTGACGGTATGATTAAAGAAATTACTTCCGATTATACTTTGGAAGATTATCAAGAAAAATTTTCTGAACCCATTTCATTACAAAGGGAACATCTCAAATCTAAACAAACTTCTGACTTAATGTTTACTAACAAAATCAAAGAAAATACGAAGATGTTATCTAATAATTTTTGTAGCCGCAAAGCTTGCGAACGAAATAATCAATCGCACTTGTTATTTCGTACAGGAAATAAACAAGAAGGAAATCGAAAGTCATTTAATAAATTTATTGAAGATTATTATGTAAATAATGTAGTACATAAAGAAAACGATAGCACGGTATTTACTTCTAATATTAGAAAACAAGATGAAACTAAATTACCTAATAGTGTGTCAGAAAAAAATGTAGTAAGTAGTAATACAGTCGTTGAAAAAATTAAACAACAAATTGTTAAACTAGCAGAAAAAATTGTACCAACAATTACTGATAGTCTACCTGAAGTTAATTATACGAATACGTTAATTATTGATGAAATTAAACTACAAGAAATGGTTAAATTGTTTAATGCTAATTCTAGGAAGACGCATAAAGATATCAATAATAATTCTACCCAATCAACGAATTTGTTATATTCTAGAGAGCAAGAAATTAACAAATTAGATCATAATCATCTTAACGCTTCATCTGGGGATTTATTATTTACTTGCAAGAGTAATAAAAAAATTAATCAAGTCTCATTTAAAAATCTCGATACTATACCCAAAGAGAAGAATATTCTAAACAAATCTGAAATTAAACAGAAACAAACTCTTAAATTCTACGATAATTGTTTGTTAGAAAATTTAGGTATGACTCGTAAAAAAAGTAGTTTACCGCTACGGAAAATTGTGCAATATGAAAGTTTAACACCGGTGGAAAGTAAAAATGTAAACCACAGTTTAATAATAAACGTTAATGCGAAACCAAATTACGAAGTAAATAAGTCTGTGAATAAAAATGAAATAAAAATTAAGAAAGACCCACAATCTTGTTCAGAATTTAAGACAACACCAAAACTTCGATTAAATGAAAAAACTTCACGTAGCTCCTTTAATTTTGAATCAATGAGTACGTTAAACGTTCCCTTTGTAGTTAGTATTAAATCAATCCCGAAAATAAACATAGAGAAAGTACGTCCTAATTCAAAATTTAGTCTAAAGAACACCCTTTTGCAAAATGATGGAATTTATCATCCTAATAAGAGAATTAAGAATCAGATAGAAGAGTTGGGTATTAAAAACATGTCGCAAACTCCCTCCTCATCAAAATTTTCCAGAAAAACAGTTTCATATGAAAAACCTCGGGCTGAACTCCCATATCAAGTTAGTTTGATGTCTTTACCAGAAGACGCTACGAATATGAATTTCATGGCAAAACCTAGCACAAAAGAGAACGTACATAGAAAATTTAATAATCTTCCTGAAAAATGTTTATCAAAATTAAATTATTATTCAAATTTAGAGACCGGATTTAAAAGAAGGCCCAGAAACACATATGAAGTCAGATACTTTCAACTAAAGACTGATTACCAGTCTGAAGATAAACCGGAACCACCTCCAACTAAGGATATTGAACAAAACAAGTCTGATCAGAAAGACGAACAGCAGCAAACTGATAGTAAAAGTGAAAAGAAAATTGCTCATAGTACTACGGAATATTCAAAATATATACCACCTTGGGGACAATCTTTTGAAGTTAGGGTGTTTGAATATGCAAATAAAGGGTCTGATACAGATTTGCCTATGGCAATGAGCAGCAAAAATGAAGCAGCTGGAATGGGTGCAACTACTACCCAACGTAGATCGAAGTACTACAGTTACCCCGATGAAGATGAGTATTTAAGAAATGCTAGGATGAAAGCAGAAAGACGACCTGAAGATCCGAGACAGGTGTATAAAAGACCTGTCCCTGTTGAAAGAAATGTTCCAGGAGGACCGCATGTGCATGGAGAAAGTCGACTTGGTTTAGAACCATGGGCCCCCTTTTCAATAAGTGACACTTCATTGCCTGGTTTAAGAAACACCAAAAACAAACAAAATCCAAACTATCAGGGACAGGGACCAGGACCGACGTCTGTGCCTCCTGTGTTCCCTGAAAAATCAAGTACAATGTCAAAACCCAAAGAATCTGGAGTACCAAACAAACCTTCTACTGGTATCAATCAAACTGGAGGAATGAGTCCTGTTATGCTAACACCTGATCTTTTGGAAAAAATAAGGGCACTTGATATGGACAGAGTACCTCATGGTACAGATGTGGGCTCTGGTTTCAAAAATAGGAATTTTCCTTGTGGTTCTGGTTGTTATGATTTACCGAATAATGGTAATATGAAGTGTTGCCCTGCGACAAGATGTACTGTTTCTACAGATACAGACGATCTCCATGATGGATCTCCCAAACCTCTTAAATGTGCGATTGATAACCTTCAATTACAGAAAAAACGATCTTTATGTCCTCAGTGCGAGGTTGGTTCTTCTCAAACAGGTATTTAAAAAATCGGAAACGGTAGTTTTGATATTAAAACTTTTATAAATAAAGTCCCACAGAATCCAAGCAGCAGAACATGTACACCGAAACAATCGAGTACACATGGTACCAGCAAGACCTGTACACCTAAACAATCGAATACTTTGAAAAACTGCCAGCCAATCAAAGAAACCCCAAAAAATGGTAACAAACATTAAACACTAATATTTTTAAAAAATAATTTTAAATTTACAGATAAGCCCGGGCAATTACCACACACATGCGGAATTTTAAAAGATATGTGCTTGTGTGGTTATACGGGTAACTGTAAAGGAGCATGCGGATCAAAACCACCAAAGGAGAACGAAAACAAGAATCAAAATAACAAATCTAACACACCAAGTTGCAGCCACGGTAAAGCTTCTAATGGGGCTATGGACTCCCAGCAAAGAAAAAGCACATCTGGATGTTTTAAAACTTATAATAATAACCCACATGTAATGTATTACTTAGGTGAGCAACGAAACAAAATCTACGTGGATAATCATCCCCAAACAACAGGACATGATAAGTTTCAAATTCCTTCTAAACTTTCAAGTTCGTTAGAACATTCACTAATGGCTAAAGATGTATCCCCCATTAATACATCTTTACATGCTTCTCAACAGAAGCCAATATCTGAACAGAAAAAATCAATCAAATATCAAGAAAATATAATTCAGTTTTGTCTTGAACCACAATCAACGCCAGTGAATGTAGTATTACCTCTTGGTCAAAAACTTGATGATTCTAAAACTGATTTATCTCAAAATAAAGTACGTGATGGAAAGCAACAATATGAACTTAAAAAAATACAAACCGATAAGTATTATGTGTTATGTTTGCCAAATGAAACGTCTTTCAACAACAAAAAAATATTTCATGACAATTGTAATTTGACATGTTTTCCACAAAGTGAATTAATTGTACCCAATTCCTCAGAGCTAGACAACATGGTATTCAAACAAAATATCCGTAATAAGACATCAGATGAAAGTCATAGCCAATTTGATATTACTTCGAAAATCTTAAAATCACGTCTAAATTCAAATACCAGTCAGGAGACGAGATTAGTAAGAAGTAAGAAAAAATTATTAACATCAAGCTCATCTGCGGATGAATCTTGGACAGAAAAATTTAATGACTCCACAATTTACGTATTTCAAGCAGAACCAAATGTACATAATAATAAATTTAATCAACAAAAACGATCAAATGTTATAAAACGAACTGTGATTTCACCTCCTGAATCTGATATACCAATTAAGGAAAAAACAATAATAAATGTTAATCAAATGGCAATGAAACTTGACAAAGAATCAAATACTCATAGTGTGAGAGAGAGAAAACTAAAATCACAATCAAATCCATATAATAATCAAGCAGTTAAAAATAAAGATGATGAACTCCGTTACTATCTATTTGAACAAAGCGAAAGTGCAAACAAAGTTGAGAATACAAAATCTAATATTTATAAACACAGTTATAAAAAACTAAAAGTCTTTAAAGATGGTTATAAACATAATATTTTATTAGTAGATGATAGTCAAAGTACAATAAGGGAAAGTTCCAAGAACAATTTGTATGTAGTAGATAAAAAATCATCTTGCAACAACGAAATTACTAAACATGTTCAGTATTGTTCTATTGGAATTAATACAGATTCTGTACCTGAAGTAAGTGAAGTATTAACAAATCAAAGTTGTTCGGACGTATCTATTTCGCCGGATTCTTCTGCAGAACTACCAAAGACTGTGAATGGATCTCTAGTCAAGAAACAACAGTTTTTAATGCAAGGTAAATTATTTTACAAGTTAGGAAAAGAGAGAGTAAATGTTTAATTCACAAGCGAGCGTAACGAAGCGAGTGGATTAATATTACACGAGCATCGGAGCGTCGCTTATCTCCTTCTTAGGCCTGGTTGTATCGATGTAGTTTAACTCCTCGTTCAGCTGAACCGCGATCAATTGGCATTGATACGATTGTTACAATAATTGTATCCATGACAATTGATCGTAGTTCAGCTGGATGGGGAGTTAAACTCCCCATCCAGCTGAACCACGATCAATCATCATGGATACAATTATTGCAACAATCGTATCTATGACAGTTGAGCGTGGTTCAGCTAAACGAGTAGTTAAACTATGTCACAACCTGCCCTTAGGGCCGGTTTTATAAAGTCTGGTTGACCGACGGTTATCTCAACCACGATCAATTGTCATGGATACGATTGTTTTTTAAGAATCGTATCCTTGACAATTGCTCGTCGTTGAACCAACCATCGGTCAACCAGACTTTATAAAACCGGCCCTTAGTGAGCTGCACCGTCACACAACAGCAGCTTAGTTTCCCTTATTCTAAGGGGAGGAAGTATATAGTACAGTTTAACTGACACTTACTGAGATTTTGTAGTTATGTTATCTTATTATTTGAATGGTGAATCCGTATTTCATGTTAGGTTTGACTTTTTCTGATCATAAAGGTGTATCGATTCCAGTACAGAATGTCGCGGCGAAAATGTCGCAGAACAAATTTTGGGAACCATAACCCTAACCCCGCAGACGCATAATGTCGCTTGAACATATTGTCGCATGGTCATAATGTCGCGTTGATACAATGCTGCGTGGACAGAATGTCGCGAGGACATAATGCCATAACGAAATATTAAATATACTTATTCTTTTAATACATTATAAATGCCATTAGGTACTAATAATCTATTGTAAAATGATGCGACAATATGTCCAAGTGACATTATGGATCTTTATTTATTTAGAAGCTGTGTTCTTTATTTAAATATTTATTTTTGTCAGTACAGGTTCGTCACAACAACCTAATATATTGCTAAAACAATTTAGAACTAACACTGGATATATTACAACCGAAGCGGCTGCAAATAGAGTACTGTCTGAAAAAAATAAACTTATAATCAAGAGAAGTAATTTTCATAGACATCATTTTACACACTTGTTTAATGTTGTTACTGTTTTAGGTGGAGAAAGAGTTGACATCCCAAATCATCGAACTGGAAATATTATTAAAGAATACAGCAATAACAAAGAAAATTCAACGAAACACGAAATGTGTGGTTGCTTGCCTCAAAATGTAAAATGTATTACTGGTACTACTAATACTGCTGAAGTTTCCAGTTTTTCAATAAAGCATAACTCAAAGGAGATTCAAGTTAATAGAGATACATCAAAGTATAGCATAATAATATCTCAATTAGCGGATGCTTCATCCTGTACAGATTCCATACCTCCACAATGTTTAAAGGATGTTACAAATCGAGATACTGCGTTTATTTCTAAGAAAAAATCCGATTCAAGCGGAGATTCTGTAGAAATAGATGCTTTTTACTGCGACAGTGACCAATTACCTACTTTTTCTACCAAAAGTACCCAGTCTCCTCCGGTGGTATATAGAAGCAAAATATCAGATTTTATAAAAAAAGATACATCAGAATGTCAAACTACAAGGGATTTCTTCAATACTAAATCAGATCGAAAAAGTAATAGTTTTAATTCAGTAAATCTGCAGACGCATAATTATAACGAAGGTGAATATGATAATGAAAAATCTTCTAAAACAGTAGAAAAATGTATAAGGCCAAGTTTGCAGACAGGTGATCATAGAGAATATAATTCCCCAATTGGAAAATCGATTTTATATGTGGAACAGTGTAATTTAGTTAATCGTCAACTTAGTAATGTAATGAAAAATACAGAAAAAGCGGGGAAAATTAACACTAATTGTGATAAAGAAAATCAATCTTCTGTGGAGTACGTAACTAGAAGTCAACAAACAGAAGATGCTACAAACGATGAAGTTACCTGCAGTATGCAACCAATATCTACCAAAGTAGATGATAATAAAAATACATGTGGTTTAATTAAAAAACATGAAGTCTCTGATAATGTAGAGATTTTCAGTGACAAGGAACAAATTATAAATGAAATTTTAAAAACAATAATGCCAAAAAGCAGTAGCAGTAATGTTATTAGCACACCTACAATAGTACCGTTGGAAAACAGTAATAACGACGCTTACACAGAAGTTTACAGAAGTCGACTCTTTGCATGTAACAGTTTGTTAAGTTTGCCAATACAATTTCCAAATAAAAAATGTGCTTTTGGCACAACTTCATTTTGGATTCCTCCAGATTACGATGACAGTGAATTTAATGTTTATGCTTCAGAAAGTAAAATTTCAGACTACTTAAGTTTCAAGAACAATAATCATCCTCGTAACGCAAGCAGACAATCTTCACACGTTTCTGTTACAAATGCGATTGAATCTATGGGTAACACCGATACGGATAGTAACATATTAACCCCTTATAAGTCGTTGAATATAGCTTCAAACAAACTTATAAAAGGTAGGTAATTTCTTTGTGACTTCATGAAAGTATTTATGGATTAGATATCTATATTCACATTTCATTTCATTGGATCTCTAAATTACCTGTAATTGTCAAATTACACGATTCTAATCAAGCACTAATTTTATCACGACTAGGGTAACGCCGTCGTTTTAGGCTTCATAATTTTAGACGGTGGTTTTAATCCAAAAAATGAGTTTTTTTTTTAAATTTATATAATAAGCTATTAATGTAATTCTGCAGTTTTCCCCTTTATTTATAAAGCGTACTGTATCTACTACTAATAGGAGACTTAACAGCAGCAAAGCTTCAGGATTGTATTAAAACTGTTTTCTTAATACAGTCAAACTTCCATATAACGACATTATCTATATAACGATGTTTTTTGCGGAACGTTGCACTTCGAAGTAAAAAGCATGCAAAATAACTACCATATAGCGAAGTGAAGTTTCTACATAAAAAAAGTGCTGGATCAAATCGGTAAGGGATTTAAAAAACGAATATTTGCATAAAGTTCGGCATTTTAGTTACTAAACAACACCCGAAACGTCAGCCAATAGGACTCCATTTTTCGCGATAAATCTGCTTGGTCCGATAAAAATGCCACTTCCTGTTTAAAAAGATGGCTTCCTGTGATAAAAAAACGCTAAAAAGACGGCTTCCTGTCATAAAAAGCCCGTTGCTATAGTCTTGTTTACTTGTTGGTAAGGTGTTGTTTACTACTGTTTATTCTTTTTTGATTACATATTCGGCAATATTAGCTATGATATTCGGGAATTTGTCTTGTTAAATATAACTCGACCTTGTATTTTTCTCATAGCAAATTAATTTTCATCAGTAGTCCCCTTAACATTCTTGTTAGAAGGAAAAAGCACTCAAGCACAATACAATACCGATAAAACACTCGTGTTGGTGTTGATACACTTATGTTTTTTAAATGTATTGTGCTCTCGTGCTTTACCTAGCAAGTAGCAACAATGTTTCGGGAACTATACTACTGAAATTCTCCGATAAAAATCCAAGGTCTTCTTATAGTATTGTGTATGACATATGAAAGCATTTATAAAAAATCGTGAAAAATCCAGTGACGAGGTTGCTGAAAGAAAACGTGTTAGATTGTGTGCATATAAAGATGTTGACAAAGCGTTAATAAAATGAATTCATATGATAAGCGAGAAGAATGTCTGATAATAAAGAAAAAGCTCTGAAGTTTGTTGAATTCCTGGGCCATCCATATTTCCAGGCAAGCACCGGGTGGTTTGATAAATTTAAAAGAAGACACGGTATTGTCGAAAAGATTATCTGTGGAGAAAGCGCGTATGTTGAAGACGAAATCTGTGATGAATAGAGGAATACACAGTTGGCACGAATTTTAAGACACTATGACGCCAAAGACATCTTTGGCGCGGATGAGACACGTCTGTTTTATAAATGCATAGAACAGAATTCTTATTTTCAAAAATGGTAAATGTTTTGGACTTTTGGTGGAAAACCAGCTAAAGAAAATTACAGTAATGGTTGGGGCTAATACGGTAGGTAGGTACCTACTACTGAAAAACTGAAACTTGTCAGAAAAAGCAAGAATGCTAGAAGTGGATTATAATTTCTTTGTCCGATTTTTACGTAAAAAGATGTCCCCCTTGCTGTCTTTATTAACACGTCTTGGCGATTTTCAAGAAAACAATAGTTGTGAGAGATACTGAGGGTCGCTACTTTTCGTTGAAAAACCCGGTGTACCTAAATATGTATATGATATATTATGCAAATAATTAAAAAATTGAAAAAAAATGTTGTTTCTACATAAATTTTTTTCCAGGATTCTGCGACTTAGTTATTTATGTGGAAGTTTGACTGCATACTTATATTTAAAATTATCCAAAAGGTATTACAATTAATATTATAATCATTTCAGACAAAAGAAATCACTCATTTGTTACATCAAAGGAAAGGGAAAAACAGGAGAAAGTTTCTTTTCCATCTCGTATTGTTCCAGTGACGTTAGCTATGTCGCAAGAAAAATGTCAAAAAGTTTCTTCTGGTCCTATCATACCTGTGGTATTATCGAACTCACAGCAAGAATATCAGAAAGATTATTCTTCTGCCCCAGAAATATTACCTCTCCTAAAATGTGTAAATAATTCGAATTCAACTGCATTAACGAAGGCGGAAAAATCTTCAACTTCTCAAAAAGAAAGTAAATCCAAGAGACTTGCTGATGATCGAGTTAATGATTCATTAAATTATAATGAAGAACAAATGAGTGAAACAAAGCAACTTGATGAAAATCAGGATAAAATATATTGGGCTTTAACAAGAGTCAAAACTCATCGTGATGGATCACAAGATTTGGAAATTTTAGATGCTACTCCCATTCCACCTGGCCATTTTCTTGTACCAACTGATAATAATGTTGTATTAGTAGAAGATCAGCCTTATATATCTGCTGAAAACAAAGAAGCAGATCGGAAATAAAATATTTATTGTTATAAATTAGATTTGTGCTTTTTTCTGTATGATAATTATGTAACAATTTCATAAAATTATTGAACTGAATGATTTTATCAAGAAGTCGCGGTAGCCGAGCGGTTGTGATGCTTACAATCAAAGTGTTATAAAGTGCGTATTTTCTGGCAGCTGCAGATGTTTGTGTAGTAAAATGCAGAGCTACAGTGGCACCCTGGAATGTGCTTCTCCTACGAGTTGCATATACTACCTAGGTACAGTGGGGTAACTAACTAGGGGTAAGCGGGTACTGTCCCTGCTTTGGGGCGCCCCGGGTTGGGGGCGCCAAATTGCAACTATAATATGAGTTGATCTAGCACTAGCATAATTATCTAGGTATTCATAATTTTAAATACGCAGCTACATTTTGCATTGTTATTTAATATTCAATGAAAAGGCTAACTTGTTTACAGAAAGGTTGCAGGTAAAGCGATATTTCTAAGAAGTACCTACTTAAGCTTGGATTTGCATTCATTCATACTAGGAAAGGAACATAAATCTTGGACCATAAGCTACTCAAAAATATTTGTATTGTATATGTACAGTCAGCGACAAATGTTTTCACCAGTCTTGTATCAGTGTAGTGTAACCCGCTTCACTGAGAAATGAAACACATTTCTATACTCCATTTCATCTTGTTAACAGTGTTACCAACATACCTATATAAAACAATAAGAACGACATTATGTTACCTCTTATATTTCTCAGAAAATCGTGTTCAGTGGTATCATACTGGTGAAAACATTTGTCGCTGACTGTACCTGTTTTTGTAGGTCTTTGCTGTTTTTCCAGGGGTTTAAAGGGAATGTTTGTGTCCATTTGTGAATTTATGGCACGCTTAAAGAGAATCTTAAAAATAAAAGGCTGAAACACTGATCAGTGTAGTAGTAGCCCTCCAGCCTCGAGTGTTCGAGTATTTACGTGCAGCTGAGTAGGTGTGTGATCCGTGTTTCGGTGGGATATTTATACAAACACTGCAATACAAAATTAAAAACAATACCCAATGCAAAGCCATCGGGTGCTTTTTATAAAAAAAAATGTCAAGAAAGACAAGTGGTGTTAAAAAAAAGTAAAAATTTTATGGAAAGTTTTGTCATAAATGCTAACAACGACAACCAGAAAAGCAAAACAGCTGAAGTTGGAGAATATAATATAGAACAGCAACATTCGAATTTGGAAATTGTTGAGACTAAAAATACTGAAGACTACGAAGTAAATGATGCCAATGGAAAAAATCATGTAGTACTAAATGAAAATTCTGAAGAAAGTGAAAATTTTGATGAAGGTGAAAATACTGAAGTAAATCCAAATTCCAAAATACTACAAGAGCTTCATGAAGAAACAGTTGACAATGCTCACAAAAAAGAAAATTACATTGCGATTGACTATAACTGCTATAACAATCCTGAAAACGAGGAATTAAGTGAGTATTACATTAACGAACTTGTTCAAAGGGGACCAATTCTTGGCGACTGTTTACAATTTTATCCAATAACAAATAACCGTCAATTTTCAAAGTTTTGGTTTCAAAATAAATTAGCAAGTGGAGAACTTATCCCTCGTAGGTGGTTATTCTATTGTATAGAGAAAGATGTTTGCTTTTGCTTTCCATGTCTATTATTTGGAACACACAATAGTTATTTGTATACCAAGGACGCGAAATGTGTCTTTATCGTACCGAGAGAAAATTGTCGCCGAGGCCGCTTGCGGCCGAGGAAAGACAATCTCGAGGGCGCTAAAGAATTTCGCGGACAAGGTATACACAATATTTTTTGTGCAACCGTAAAAAATGCGTAATTGTAAATGTTATTGCTTTTAGAAAACCTACAGCTTAATTCATTGTAAATAGAAAAACGGCTTTCAGTTAGCGCGTTACTATGGATATGGAGTAAATAAAACAATTAGTTTTGTATAAATTACAATGATTTTTACTTTAGAGGCCGCTACCCATAGCAGCGGCCGCGAAATTAGATTTCGCGTCCTGAACAGCGGACGCGAAACGCCTACTTCGCGTACGGTTGCACAAAAAGATAATAAAAATCAATTTAGTAGCAAAGATTTTAGGATTAACGACTGGCGAAATTTATCTAGGAGGATTGCAAATCATGACAATTCTAAATTGCATAAATCTTGTTACATAAAATGGAAATGTTTTGAAAATAACTTGAAAAGTGGTAATTTTATTGACAAGGAATTAGAAAAAAGTATTAAACTAGAAACCAGTAAATGGCGTCATATTTTGAAAGTTATTTTGGATGCAATTCTCTTTTGTGTCAAAAATAACGATGCACTACGAGGAACTAAAGAAATAATTGGACATCCAAACTCAGACAAATTTTTACAAACTATAGAATTAATTAATCACTACGATCCCATTATTAAACAACACATAACACAACATGAAAAAGGACAAACAACTTATTTTTCCTCCAATATACAAAATCAATTAATTCATTTAACTGCTAATAGGTAATATGAGAAGTCACATTCTATCAAAAATAAAAAGGGCTAAATATTTTTCAATACTATTTGATACGACACCAGATACAGCACATAATATGGAACAACTAAGTCAAGTAATTCGTTATGTCGATGTTGATTTGGATGGCCAAGGGTGCACATCGAAGAAAGTTTTATTGACTTCATAAACACGACAGAGAAAACTGGTGCTGGTTTAGCAGAAATCATAGAAAAAAAATTACGTAGTGATGGCTTAGACATTTTAAATGTACGCGGCCAATCCTATGATAATGGGTCGAATATGGCTGGAAAGTATAAAGGTGTGCAAGCAAGAATATTTGAAATTAATTCGGCGGCAACATTTATACCTTGTTCTGCACACAGTCTAAATTTGGTAGCCCTTCATTCCGCGAAAATTTGTCCTCAAATAATTACCTTCTTTGGAAACATACAAAATCTTTTTAATTATTATTTTGTGCAATCAACAGCGAGATGGGACCTTTTAAAAAAAGCATTCAGCGATACTCGCTGGTGTTCTAAACCATTGGCAATTAACGCTCTAAAAACTCAGTTTTCTGAAGTGATAACTTTATTAGAAAATCTATCGGATATAGATGCCAAGAATACAGACGATACGGTTAGCGGTGCAAAACTGCAATTAAAACTTGTGAAGAAATTTGAATTCGTTTTGTATTTAACATTTTGGAATCACTTGCTGCAACAAAATTAATAAAATCAATTTAGTGCTACAACAGAAGCAGATTAATAACAGCCTGCAAACATTTAGAAGGTCTTGCGAACAATATCGAAGCTTTCAGAAATAATTGTTGGGATATCGTTTTTGAAGCAACAACAGAGTTGGTGAAAAATACTAAAATTATTCCTGAACTGACTGAAGTACGTAAAAGAAAAATTAGAAAAATGCCTGGTGAGTTAGCTGATGATGAGGATGGAACGTTCTGTCCAGAAAATCGACAAAAAAAGATCTTTTATGAAGTTATTGACGTTATTTTGTCTCAACTTAGCAGTCGCTATAAAGCCTTAAAAGCAGTAGAAGATACTTTTGGATTTTTAAATGGATGTTTTATTGTAGAACTTTCAACGGAATATCTTCAGAAGTGTTGCATTGACTTGGCAAACAACTATTCCCTAGACAACTTTTAGGTAATATTTTAAAGTATTTTTTTGCGCTACTGTGCTCTATTTCATTGTTTACCACGGCTGTTTCCAAGACAGTAAGTTATGTTTACTAGTTGCTAAGGATAAAGTCGTCGGTAAAATACTTTGGGGTTCTAGAACGGTAAGTAAATTTACTCAAAACGAATGTGCCATGTAATTTGATAAATTAATGTCAGTCACAAATGTCAGTTTAGTTAAATAAAATGAATGCAATTTCCAATGTTAGTTAAAACAAATCCTGGAGCTTTTAATTTCTCATTTCTTGTAACAAAGTACGCCAGCAAAGATTTTTCATCAATATTTGTACTTTTCTTGGTACACCAATTTTTAAAATGATTGTAGGTACCTTCGTAGCGTCTCTCTAGACTTATCAGGAATGAGAACCGAACACCCCACATTCCAAGCTTCTTCTATTTCGTTTTCGGAATCATTTTCATTAATTTTTAGCACGGAACCCCAAATAATTTTCACAAAAAACTGCAATGGCGGTAACTGTTTACAGATTGCTATAGAAACGCAATATATCAATCGACAATACGGCAACGTGATGTGGTGACTTATAATTATCGCATTTGAATCCGTATTAATTATTAATTTATTAAAAATTCTTTTTACCGGATTCAGTAGCGCAAAAAACGTCATAAGCATCACGAACGTTAAGGACTACCGATCTCAGACAATAATTGGAGTCGTCGCTGCGCTCCTCCTCCAAACTATTGTCTTCGATCGGTAAAATGTCCTTACCGTTCTTAATACTTAATATACTATTGTTTAAAAATTTCTGTAATAAAAAAAAAACAATTAATTTTAAGAGTACGAAATTTATTATTAATATAGATCAGTGAAAAGTAAAAGTTATTAAAGCCCAGTGGCGGCTATTCAGGTGCAGCCGGTACAGCCCGGCTGTACCATCATTTTCGCAAATACATTGTCATGTTACATTGCGTGAAGTAATTTATTTTAATATAAATCGGAAGAATCATGCTGTACCTAGCATGGAAATTCTTGTCAAAATGTTGAAAATAATTAACACATAATTATAAAAGCCTTTAAACGTCGCCGAGCATCGCACAAAACTGTCTAATGCGTGCGCTACCAGCTCAGTACAGCCGAGTTTGCCAATCCGCTTTCTGGCTGCACTTGATGCATTAGCATGTGATTAGCATGGTAAAAGTATATATACGTTACCATGGCAACTGCACGTTTGCTTTGGTTATCAATGACTGGTGACGTCATAGGTACTGCCGAAACTGCACGCAGGGGATCCTGGCTGTACCGTATTTTAGAAATTCAGTATTAAATAATTTTTACTTTGTACAATTATTATTTATATGAAATGGAACCTGTTATAGATATAATTTGTGTTTTATTGCAAGTTACATTCTCATTGAGGAAAGATGAACACAAAAAAAATGTTTTACAGTGCGAAAGCCCGCAACCAATTTTGACAATTAAAAAAAAGAAGCTTTTCAAAAATTTAAAATAGATTTTGAAATACTGGATACGGTTTTAATAGAGATTGATACCAAATTCCAAGATGCAGAAAAACTTAAATTTATTTGCCTTGCCGATTGGATTCAGCGAAATTTGAAAAATATTCAAAAAAATTTCCAAAACAGGCAGTTGAAAATTTAAAAAATTGTTACCCTTTAATTATAAAAGATACCCACAGGTTAGAGAATGACCTTGATGTTATATATTGCGATGCTCGTTATAAGAATGCATCAAGTATACAAAAAATTAACAAAAAATCGACATATTGAATGAAGATGGGGTGTTTGTTTAATTTTAAGGGCTGCACCTACTTCTAAACGCACGAGCCGCCACTGTTAAAGCCAGAAAATATTGAGTATCATAAGTGAAATTAAAAATATATTTAAATCTTAAAACAACTTACCATTACAATGGAGTAAAATATTTATAAATAAATTGTAAAATATTAAAAAACAGCACAAACATTTTTTATAAAAAGTCAAATATTGTGGGATTAAATAAATAAATTAGGAGACAAGACGAAGCGGAGAAACAATTATTATCACAGAAGGTGTCATGGCGAAGATTTTTAAAGTTTTTGCTTTATTTATAATTTATAGTGATTTTTATATTAGCCAACTAAATTTCCCATTTAACACATTAAACGTCACGGGAGTTTTCTGAAGGGATTATACCTACCTACTATTTTTCCCCTGATCATATTTGTATTGTATTTTTTATCAGCCCTGCAGGATAAAAACAGAATGAAAACTAGGTATACGGGAACAATATTCCCGACCTAGATTTGACAGGCGACAGGTTTTCGGGATTCGTGAATGAGTGGCATATACTTTAGATTCTCTTAAGATTAACCTCTGTTATATCGCTGAATAAGCGCTATGCTGTCTCCTTATTGTTTACTATTTGCTAATTCTTACTAAAGTCAACAAATGTATAAGTATATTACAGCGCTTTCAATTCTTTATGTGTGGTAAATAGTTAGTAACTAGTAAGGGACACAAAACAAATAACAAAAATGGTATGAAGCCAGTAGACGAAAAAATTAACGTCTACTTACACATAATACCTTTTGTAAACTTACAAGACCTGGATCCTAATGAAAAAACTGAAATATGCCGCACAACGCACGTTCGCCGTTCTTCCCACGAGAATTACATAATTTTTTTTATCGTAAAGTGCGAATGTACCTGTGATAATTCAAACTAAACATAGTACACGCGCTTAGTCTCTACTTGAAACTCTGCAGAATATGACAAAATACGTTCGTAGGAGTCCAACCCAGCTAGCTATATAAAAAAAATTATATCGTGAAAAAATTTATAATGAACTAAAAAGATGGCGATAATTAAACATCCCGAACTTTCATAACACATAATACCTAATCTTTTCGTTAAATAATAATAAAATAATGCCGTTTTCTAAACACCAGATTTCTCCTCTGTCTTTGCAGTAACATACATACAAATTTTAATGTGTTCAGATGATTAGCTAAAAATATAAAGTTTCTTAGAGAGACGTTAATAAAATTTTGTTTAATTTTCAAAAGTTTATAATTATTACTTTTTTCGTGAACTTTTTGACGCCCATCCACTCACTCATCTTCGGTTAAAACATATGAAGCTATAGGCAAAACCCATGCAAATGTCATCGATCAGCGAAAAAAATTTAATGTACGTTTTTAAGAAATTGTCAGCAGTATTTGGATATCATATTTTGGTATGGACTAAAAATTTTTCAATAAATATTTTAAAAATTATTTTATTATGTAATGAGGATACATGTTACCACTATAAAGAAAATGTATGAGACTGCTCACATTTCATGTACTTAGTTTGTTATATGGAAAATAAATATATCAGGGTTCAGATCGAAATACAACAGATGTTAAATTTATTTGTTAATCTTAAGCACATACGTTTATAGAAAATTTTCATTCGAATACATTTTTTCAGATACCATCTGTAGATAATATAAATCAGCCAACAATATTCGTACATACCTATTTGAAGAAACATTCAAAATTTTACAATTTTAATCAGTTCGGTCTGACACCCTGGAATTCCTTTCAGCATGATATTTGAAACCTTGGATTAAAAATAAAAGAAAGAAATAAAAAAGAAACTGAGTATTAAATATTGTTTTCATATTACCTGTATATACATCAATAATTTTAGCTTCGATTAACCACTAAACGGTCTTTATTCAATTTATAAACTTACTATAGCTAATAAAAATATTATTGTATATAGACATCAAAATCACATAAATAATATCTAAATGTAACAACGATAATGTTTCTAGTACATAAATGCGTAATTAGTATTATGTACGCTATAAAGACTTCACGAACATGAATAAGCTGCAATAGTTGATTCACTATTACTTTCTAATAAGTGTCAACACAGCAATACACACCTAACTATAAATTTATACAATATTAGTCTTAATAAACAAATTTCAGTATATACTTAATTATATAAATATAAAAGATATTGTTTATTTACAGTAAGTAAAATTAAGAAAATCAGTTAGAAAACTAACTTAATATAATTTTGAAGATGTTCTCTAAACAGTCTTCAAGTATTAAAATAATTATAACACGAGATAATACATGTTATGTATTAGTCGAACTTACATATTAATGGTACAACTTATGGCATCTATGGAATGTTTTGTGTTTTTTTATACGAAGCATTCGTAAAAAACAATCATATTGCCTACTACACTTTATACCTATTTGCGCATAGGTACATCTAAAATTACAAATTAGCTATAATAAGAGGTTCCATAGATATAGAATTTGTCAGAGTCTTAAATGTAAGCATAAGGAACGTGAAGTAAAAGCTAACAAAACGTAAATGAAACCGAGATACAGTTAAAGCTAAGAGGCTGGCTAGGTTTAGGCAGGAAATTTAGTAATCAGAAGGATGATCAGCACTTCCTTCCACATCCTGATCAGCATCATCTTCATCTTCATCATCTTCACTGCGGTCATTCGCATTATTACTTATTGGTTTCAATGTCTCATTTGTTTTATTGAGGAGGGTATCTAAAACAGTCGTTAAGATAATTAAAATATCTTTGGCTTCTGGGCATCTCCCACGTGCCCCCCTCGAGATCAAACGATCAATATCCAAATGGGGACATATCCAAAAGCCGAAAATTCCAACTATGACTGGCTATAGCCCGCTTATTCGCCGGGCTACAACAACACGCGACAGAACCTAGGGAAGCGCTTTTCGGGCCCTTTTTTAAATCCGTATTACCGCAAATAAGTACAAATCTTATTTTAACAGATGTCAAGGTAAAAACTTACCGCAATTCGGCTTTCCATGAGTACGTGTATTTGCAAATTCTACGCCATGTTTATCAACACACCAACACATACCAATGGCGGTGTGGCATTGCATCGATCGATAATAACCTTGACTATCACAGTCAGGTACATAAACTCCTACAATAAGACATATAATAGGTACATTAAATTCTAATTCAGTAATAGGTTGCACATTAAAAATTGTATATCATCAAGAAAAAGGGGAAACAACCATGGACAGCCAGAAAGAGTCTTCCAATCACATTTGTTTCTTTTGAGAAATTATTAAATAAGAAAATTTCGTAATTTCAAATTGTTACTCACGTTTGTGTAGAGCAACCAAGCAAAACCCCTTTTTAATATTACTTACAAACCTTGCAATTCAGGAGTTATTTTGCGTTTTACAGCCGCACAGGGACGTTCAGTTCTTTGATAGCAGCGACACCATTCTGTGGGTGTTACATTAACATCATGATCAGAATCACATTGTTGCAGGAATGGCTGCAAACAAACTTCACTTTGATCATGTTCAAGATCGTAAAGTTCTTGTAATGAAAGGTGTCCATCTCCATTGACATCTAAATGCTGGAACATCCACCGAACTTCCACTTTACAAACTGAAGGGAAGTGTGCTGTAAAACCACGAATTATAAATTTTGAACTGAATGAAGGGTTTCAAGTTATGGTATATACCCATTGATTTATTTTTTGATTTTGAATGACTACGTCTTCTTTTGGATGTATCTGCCATTACTACCGAAAACCAGTCAAGCAACCGATTACCCATAGCTTGTAATGCAGCAGGAGAACATTGTTTAGCGGGAGGTGTTGCAGGAACAAGAGTTCCTACCGAGTTACTGTTTAGTTTATTATCAATAACATCGTTGTATCCTCGTTGCCGTTCCTTATCTTCCGCATAAAGTATATTGTTGTTGTCCTATTAAATAAGAGCAAATGTTATAATGTACCTAAAGCAAGAGTTTATTACTCCATAAACAAATTACCTTATTATATTTAGTGTACTTGATGTACTTATAGTGTTTGTTATCGTATTTAAAGTCTTGAGGTGTAAAGGTATATTTATCCGGACGCGCAGGAGGTTGCACTGCTCTTTCTCCACTTAATGAACCACTGGCTGTTCCTTTTTTATCTAATGTGGCCTTATATTTGTTCATAAAAGAGTTCAGCCGTTCTGATTGTCGCTGCTTTTTTCGAAGATGGGTTTCATTTTCTACAAAATACAAGGGTAGTAGTATTTTAGTACCTACAGGATTATTGTAACATGATTTAATTACCAATTTCAATGTTTATTTAATTTCAAACGTAATTTGTATCTACCTATTTACATATCTTCATAAAACCGTACTTCTATCACTTTAAAAGTGTTTAATAGTTAACGTATTGTAGTATCTACATATAAAATAGTACAAGCAAGTTTTGATGGTTTGCCATAAATACGCGATACTATCTGCACAGAGTCTCACGCATAAATTCTCAAGTGCATAGCTTCTTAGAGCAATTCTTTTAAAAAAACAGGCACAGAACCACCTCGTCAAAGTAGTTTCTTATTTCTGCAGGGTACGTTTATGGTGGAGCAACGATAACCAATAAACGCGGCGATAAGAGCGAAGCGAAGAAAATACTCTAGCTGAGTACGCAACTCCAACATGAACAGGTACGATATAAGTTTATTTTCTTCGCTTCGCTCGTATCGCCGCCTTTATCGGTTATCGTTGCTCCAACATAAACGTACTCTGGTATAATGTACGGATGCTCCGTCATACATAAAATTAGAATTTAGACGTGTTTGTCGTCAAACATAGGTTCCAGTTGGTTCCGTAAAAACTGCTATTTGCCTGTCTGGAAGCAAAATGGGTCCTAGTAATTGATTTCCTATAATTTCAGCCCAAACTTTAATAGAAAAGCGTCTTTGATGACGTGCCTCAACTGGTGTTGATTAAAAAAAAATACTTCGCGCAAAAGTGGCTAAACAAAAGTCGGTAAATAAAACGTTTTCCGGAAAATGAACTATTGTTTTCTGTTCAGATCAACGCAGATGACGACCCTTTCATCGTCTCTTTCCGTTAAAGCTTACACCAGTTGATAGATAAATGGAATTTAGAATTCGCCAATGAGTGGTTTATTGCTCGTATTTTTCATGATGGAAATTCGTCTTGTACTGGTTTTTGGATCGTTTTCAAGTCTCGCCAAAATTACTTCTTCCAACTGCACAGATCTAAGGAATTAATACTTTTTCTATTTTTTTCATCATTACGCTTTTCGTCTCTCAAAAACGTTGGGGATACTGTCACATATATTTGGTCGTACGGTCTGAAAGTACGGTAATGTCTGTGGGGGTATTGTCCACCATATACAAACGCTATGCTAACAACGAATTTCCATCGAATAACCCATAAACAAAAACCATACCTACTTAAGCAGTGTTTATCTTTGAACCTATGCATTTGGGAATGTATGTTTAATAAAACCTATTTCCTTTGTTTTTCACACAACAATACCCCGCTAGCATCATGCAATGGGACACCTTGTATAACCAACTTTATTACAAAAAATATTAAGGTACCTACTATTTGGATACAAAGAAATTTGTTGTAGTACCTACACGAGTACACTCTACTCTAATTATTAGTAATGTACTTACCTTTGCACGGACAAAATCCTTTACATGCAACTCTGATGGAAGTATGGTGAATACAGTTATGATAATCTAAACGGCACAAGGAACTGTATGTGCGATTATCAGCACCACACAGGAACGTTGGTTTTACTACTGGACATGGTTTGCATCTGTAATTATAAAGTTTTTATCTTTTCCATAGAACACATTTGAATGTGAAATAAAAACAAAACTAATATAATTTTAGAGTTTAAAGTATAGTAGGTACTTAGTACATTATAAAGTTTGCAAGTTTCTTCATTTTAGTTATATCTACCTAATGAATATTCAGTAATAATATCATAAGAGCGCTTTCGTATATTTATTACAATAGTACTACTATTATAGTAACTACGAAATCTCAGACAATTTTTGGACAGTATGTCAAAGTACTTGGACTACTTGGGAGTACTTCGGACTCGTCACGAATTATCGCGCATCAAGTACTGTCCAAAAATTGCAGGATTATTTCGTAGTTACGAGTAGTATTCGGAGGACGATTTGACGAAGCAAATTTTAAATTTTTATAGTTTCAAATCGCATTAATAATAATTTTCTTCGTAACCATGGATTTATAAACAAACCAGACTAAAGTCAAGTTTAATTTTTCTTTCTACGTATTTTCCGTATGGTTTGTGATATTTTCAGTAAAATGGAAGCAAAACGGTTTGACCAGAGTACACTTGAAGAGATAGACGAAGCTGTAGAACGTAAAACGCCCAAGAGTACTGTGAAATCTCACACCTCGGTTTGGAAGCAGTTTTTTTTTTACAAAAAAATATGCGCTAAAATTCTGTACTAGTCCTAAATGTCCGAGAATATACAAATTTGGAGTGCGCTGATTCGCTTGATGTTAAGTCGGTAAAACGTAACCGCATTGGTCACTTTAGGGTGTGTCAAATTGTCGAATATACTTTTCGCGATTTCTATTCGAAATTGATGTTGCCATATTTCCTAATGTTAACATCAATTGAGTAGCGTGGTTGCTGAAATACATTTATAGAATTTTTCTTGATTGACTTGACTACCAATTCATTTCTTCTAAAAGGATTTAGAACCGCAGATACTTAGTTTTTCAGCCTCTTCAGTGATTTTGTTGACGCTACCATTGAAATGAGTTAAAAGCATTGTCGAACAAAGTGTAACGGTTACAAGTGTTTTATTTATGATATAGTCATAATATGAAATATTCAATTTCCTTTATTTTATTATTAAACAATACACAGAGTGATGGGGTTCTCTCATGAAAATAACAAAAAGGTTTATATTAACATGGGTTCTTCGTAGATCTCCCTGATTTCCTTTCCTCCCTGATATTCTCACCCATCTTTTTCTTAATCGATGTTAGTACATCACATGATAACACGATAAGGGCAGTGCCAGTTTATCTCCTTATATGTCTGCATAATTCATCTTAGTATTATAACATTTTCTTCTATTTTTATGAAAGGAATATACTTATGGAAGATATTCGTATGTTAATACACCATAAGCTGTTTTGCCTTTTTGCGTCACCAGTAGCGTAGGAACAAAGGAATTTGTAGATATTTAAGGTAAAAAAATGATATGCTGGCCGCTAGTTGCTAGTTAATTTTGATTTTGATAGGACTTTCAAACAAGAACCTATTTAAGTAAAGTATTAAAAATCTCTCGAGAATTTGTTGTATCATTGGCGGTCATTGTGTAAAACGTTGAGAACAAAAATTACAAGGCAGGAAAATCAAATAGGTAGGTAAGTAGGTAATCTTGCTCAGGCCTTCTGTTAGTATCTCCCATTATCTCTTCCGTGGTGTGCCTCTCTCCTTGCGGTTCCGTTTATGCCTTTCAAGTATTGTTACAAATTTAGAACCATTTGGGCCTAGTCTGGGTTCTTGGTAGAACTGTCTAATCTCCTCCCCGATCTTCTCTTAATCGTGTATGACACGACAACGGCTAATGATACAAGAAATTCTCAAGGAACTTTTTTAATAATAAACTAAACTCCGTCTCACGGTCAGTTTAGAGTATGGGGTCTATGGGGCGCCGTGTTGCAAAACTTCGTCTTAAAATTGCTTTGAAATACCAACCTCCTGTCAATCATTATGTAATCCGCCTTTTGTTGTACACACCCTAATCGACGATAACTACCTACTTTTAAGAGTTACCTGGACATCCTTTACCATTTACTTCATTTAAGCATTATACCGGCCTGTCGTTAAGGCACGTAGAGCTGGCAACGTAGTACAGACAAGTCCCATAAGGTTTGCATTGCCCTATCTCTTCCACACTAAAAACTGACCGTGAGACGGGGTTTAGTTGGGCATTTTATTCTAATAAAATCTAACAAAAAACAATAACAGCGTGTACCAACCATTGGTGGACCCATTTTTTCCTATTTTCATGGGAGGAATATATCGTAAAGACGGTGTGGTGCAATTTTGAATCACCCTGTATATTGACTAATAGGTACACATTAATTAAAATTTATGTTCAAAATTATTCAACAGAAAATGTTTAGATACTGTTTTTAAATTCTGATTAGTATCCTTCCTTCGTAATATTGAAAAAAATATCTATCGATATTTTTCAAAGTTGGTATCGATATTCGATATAATCGAAAAACAAATCTCACCCCTAGTTATGACGAGATATATTATGATAAAAATGGATTTTATTTAAACTTGTTATTCTTTTTCTCTTTACTAACATGGATTACACACCTTTCACTTGCTTGTGGATAAATCATTCCCAATGAATTTGGTTTACAAAAGACTACTCGAAGGGATTACATCATTCTAGTAGCTACAGTTCAAGTATAGTGAAAACGGTTCAAACTAACACCAAAAAGTATATTTTGCTAACACTAAGTTTTGTAGTACACGTGGGGCGAATAGAATATTATTCGAAAAATTAAAAAATAGTATACTGAAGTGAATATGAATATGAAATGAAAATAATCTAGTGCATTAATAGTGCGTTAATACCTAATCCAACGTTCTATAGTTTGTGGATTTCTTAAAATTTATTTTGCCATTTACATTAGGTATATTATGACAATTAAATAAAATGTTTTATGTTTACACTCTTCTCATTTTTGCTTTACGTAATACATATTTTAAATGCTTGAGAACATTAATGCAGATCAATCTATTTTGTTATTTTGTAATGGACAGTAATAATAAATTGTTATCCCGTCCTTCTTACAATAAAATAGTTTTCGTTTTTCAGTAGCTGCTTTACAAAGGATATTTGTAGTCAATCTAACTTTCTTTTCAACACGTTCGTAATGTCTGGGGACATTGAATTGGCTTGATTTAACTGACACTTCAAAGAGCAGAAGAAAGAACAGTACAGTCTAAGCAAAGTCAATTGGAGCAATTTGCTTAAGAACGATTTTCCTTGTTTAAGGTAGTACGTACTTTGAAGATTATGTCAATCATTCAAACTCTTTCACAACAGAAATAATAGGTAAATAGCTTATTTAACAAGAGGTTACGAGCAGTGTTGGGGATGGCCAGGGTGATATTCCCCTTGGTTGTACGAAGCTTCCCCCTCCCCCCGACGCGTCGGTATCAATATTAAATCAATTTTAACCACCACAAGAAGATTCAGGAAGTTTTCAAAAAGAAAAGCAGTGAGAATTAGTAAAATGGAAGTATCATATCCTCTTTCAAGCAAAACAATAATTGACAATAAAGGTTTATACAGGGTAACACAGGATATCGGGGCACTCCCGCTATTTTTTAATTTTTATCCGATATGAATGGATTTCTGTATGCGCCCCGTTGTTTTCAAGGTCTTCTTTCATTTACCAATCAAAATTAAACAAATTTAAGGAAGTCATGACACTCAAGATTGAACAGTATTTTTCAAATTAAAAAATTATTAATATTCAACTTCAAATTTGGAAAATTGTTACAAAATCGTACGTTCGTGGTACGTGGAGTAACTGCCAGAGTCGAAATATGTAAAAATATACCAAGTATTCCATTTGCAATAAAAAAGTTGTGGTCATTTACGACAAAACAGGAAGTAAAAGATTGTTAACAAATAGTTCAAAATATGAGTTCCTCTGTGTAAGAAACACATACCAAAATTCATTCAAATCGATTAAAACATTAAAAAATAGTAGGAGTGTTCAGATGTCCTGTGTCACCCTGTATAATGAATACTTTAGAGCACAAGTGCCATACATGACTTTTTGGTTACGATTGTGGTAACCAAATTAACCATAAAAGACTGGAAATCATTTTCGAATAATATTTCATATGAATGATTTTGTACTCGTGCACCCCCAGATATTTTATACTTCCCCTCGGTTAAAGAAGTCAAGATTCAACATTAGTTACGAGTAAAACAAATGTCAATACGCCTAATCCATATACCTGAACTCAAGCAGATTGCGCCAATTGACTTTGCATAATATACTGTACATGTTCACGCTGACGTATATGATTTTTCATTTTGTATAATATGTAGGTGTAGGTCTTGTAAAGTCTGAACAATGAATAAGTTTTGTTTCAACCCTGCGATGATTGATATTGAAAATTTTAGTAACTCTAACAATTGTAACTTTAAAGCTTAGAGAAAGAGACAAAAAGAATTTAACAAATCACCAATTCGTTAAAATATTTAGCTACCAACTTTTCGTGGCAGTAGTTGAAACATTGATTATCTACTGTAAGACAGAAAGCGATAAAACCCATTTATAATCTGGTTTTAGACCGAAAACAAATGGCTAGTTCTGCAACTGAACATAATCTGATTCAGTGATGCTTCTCTCGACCGCAATGGCGGTAAAGCACTATTATTCACCCTCAGAAATGCAGATGCTGCAGCAGTAGCATGATAAAAAATTTGAAATATTCATGCATATACAAAGCTCTTGTTTAGCGGAAAACTTACTAATCTGTTACTGTTATTTTATGTTTTCCAGTAAATATCGTAGTGCAGGAAAATATGCTATTTTAAGCTTCTACAATTTTATAATTTTTTTCGTGAAGCTGTAGAGAAAAACTGAAATATGAATCACAAAAGGAACCCTTGGATCTTAAGAATCTAAATAATTGAGCACTTTAAATGTATCTTCAAAAATGCTTGAATAGTTGCTGGTTATACTTCAACGCATTTCAAGCCCAAAGTTTCGACACTTCACAATAAAAAAAAAATTAATTTCCTACAGAACGAGTTTCATAGAAATTTTCTAACCATGAAATGAATTCTGTAGAACATGCAAATAAAAAGACTTCTAAATTAAATCAAAGAAAATCAAACAATTGTTGGCACGGCAAACAAAACTATTTTAAGAAATATTAATGGGTAGCTTTATTAGCTGCAGTAACTAGATGCAGCAGTCTAATAATATTATGTTTCAGTGTGCTTAGTTGAAACTTACGCAACAGAATCGTTGAGGTCTTCATCCGCATCATCTTCTGGATCATCTTCCGTGTCGTAAAATACATCGTCGTCGGCGTCTTGGTCTCTAGATTCTTGACGTTCACGACGTTTATTTGAATCTTCTGCATTTAACATGGATTTTGGTATAACAACATCTCTGTAAAAATACATTGACTGTTAATACGAAATTTGCATATTGTTAAGTTCTCGCAATTATGCAATATCGTGTATAATAATAATTCAAAGTTAAATGCTTATTGCTTTGGTATATAGCTATATGCGAGTGTTATATAAAGTTGTAGTGGTGGAGGTATGCTATGAAAACGCATTTCATAAATAGAAACACCCTTCAAATTAACATTTTCAGTTTAATCCGACATTTATTACTGTATTTCTCAAGAAGCTTATAAAGTATCAAGTATTGCTGTTGTATATGAAGCGGATCAAAATCATTTTGAGTACACATTAGCCAATTTTCGGAGTTGAGAGGGTGGATATTAATTAATTTCACTGAGTAGCTTTGTAAACAAGTTAATTTCAACCCCAAGCTTCCAAGTGAAGCTTGCACGTAAAGGGGAAATTGTATATTCTTACTCGCATATAATATACATAATGAAATTTACCCGTTCTTTTGTAGTTCCTTCTTAGACACGCAAACAGCAGTGAAAGCATCTTCTAGCAAACACATTTCCTTTTTCTTACAGTTGAGTGGTCGACAGAGGTCACCTGAAAAGGCAAACAAGAAAATTATTAATTAATGAAGAGTCTCAAGGTATTTTTACTGGTATGTTTATATGAATAGTACAACTACATGTTTGTGTAAGTAAATTTCACTCATCTATTATTTTGATGTATTCTGTGTGTTTCCTATTTCTATTTAACTCAACATAAGTCTAGCAAATTGGAAAACTTAATTAGGAACGGTGGTCAGCAATCGTAATAATGAGTTTACGTAAGCACCATCCTCAGATTTGCACTGAAAGGGAGGCTTTCATGTTAATTATAAAGAAACGTTTAGCAGTCGGTATAATATTACCTCTTGGAAAACTAGATTGAAAAATATTAAACATGAAAGTGATATCAGGTTAATGAAAAGTGGAATAATATTGAATATGTATTTAAAATTCAAATTTTAATGTAAATACGAAAGGAATCATTTTTGCTCATTTAAAAATTATTGCCATATCTATATCAATATGTAGAATAAAAAAAGTGGACGCTAACACCTCCTTGGACTTTCCCATACTCAAAATAAACAATTCTTTTTTGGCATTCGGCAGTACCTATAGTTCCCGAGGCAATCCCTGGAAATCACTATGCGTAGCGAAAAAAACAAGATTATACGGGTTCGATACGTACAGTAGAGAGACAAGCATTTTCAGTAATAATAAGATGGGACTCTGACAGAGAAGGGCGTCGGTCGGTAGCGACTGTCCTATTTAAAATTACAGCTGGCGAAACCGGACGATCGCTACCGATCGATGATCCGTCTCTGTCAGAGTCCAGCCTAAAGCTTCAAAATTTACAAAAATTCGGGAACTTCTCATCAACCGTACATTTTGTATATGTGATATGACATTTACGAAAATGCAGAGATACATATACCGAACAACTTCTTTCATATTTTGACTAATAAAAGAGCTATAAGAACATCAATTCCCAATTTTCAAAACCTCGTAGAAAGCGCCACAGTGAAATCGTAACATTCATCAAAAAAGTTTAAAAAGTAAATGTATCTAATACCAAATTGCATAAGTGTAGAAAATTTAAATAAAATCGTGTAGCCAGTTTTTTTTGTAAAAATTTTTCAAGTTTTGGAAGAGCGCCCGCCGTTGCGACTGATTTTGGATTTTCTAAATTAATTTGTCTTTATGATATAGTAACGCGACAGGGCTTTCAAACAACTTGTTGCTGAACCTGATCAGATAACAACTGGTTTTTGAGTTGTGGGGCGTTAAAGTCACAATTTTGAAACATTCATAACAGTCGCCATTTTGAAGTTAAAGAGTCTGGTAAAAAACTGTTTCCCTTAAATTATGTTCTTCTTTCATATCCGTCATTCAGATTTACAAAATTCTGCTCATGAAAATAATGCTACCAAAAAACATGTCCACCTTCCGGTTTCACATTTTTCTGAAAATCTTATTTTGTCGATGTATTTTCGATATAACCGTTCATTTCAAATTTCATCAAATTCGGTTCGCCAGTTTCGGCGTTAGAGGCGTTACATACACACCCACAGACAGATATTTTTCCTAAACCACTTTCTTGGGTTCCTAGAGGCCGAACACACGTATTTCCGCGAAAATCTTAATTTCGAAAATTTTCATGATATCAATACTTCCCATATAGGTACCAGTGGTAGTATGGGAAAGTAATTAGTCACGATGTCGTTTAGCACATGCTCGTCACGCAAATTTCTCATTCGTTAATTAGTAAAATGTGAAATCCCTAGAAGTTGACATCGATATACTACCTACACGTTCTATATCTAATAAAAATTTAAACTGACGCTTTCGGTTTACGAAACCAACTAATTATCCCTGCAAATATTTTTTTAAATATTCAAATTATTTATTGAAAGCACAAACAAAAATAATTTTTTCCAAAGTGTAAAGTATCTAATTCATTATTATATTTTTATTACAATTACAATAACAAAAATCATTGCGTCAAAAGTAAGGCAAATACAAGAAATGGATATTTTTAAACAATTATCACCAATCATTATTTGTTTACATAATCTTCACTTAATTAAATTGCTATGATTGCATATATCCACATCTAACAATCACAACATACTACAGTACGAAGACCTCTTACAGGAATTAGAACCCCACATCTCAACATTAGTACTTCATAAGCATGGATCTGCAGAGCCACTACCCCACTAAAGTGGCTTTGAACATTATTCTTAATTATTAAAGCCACGTTTCCACTTTGTAAATGTGTATCATTCAGATTATATTTATCACTCCTTCGATAATTTCTCTATTTGACTAATTATCTCCGTTCAATAAATTATTGTATTCGACTTTAGTATTAACTAAATTTCTATGTAGATGTCCTGTATGCAAATGTGCGTAATACCTTTAAATAAACTTTTTTGACAGGTAATATAAAAAATGTTGGTAAAATAAAATTTATGAAACAAATTCTGCAACCCTACTGTTAATGGCGGACATCGGACATGAATTACGAGCACATCCTCCATTATGATTTATGATATGCATATGTAGGTATGATATATGTTAAAATTTATGTAAGTTAAGTATTAACGGGCCCTTGTGTTTTTATGACTTTAAAAGCCCAAAATAAAATATAATATGCATTAAAGCGTTTTTAAGAGCCTCTCACAATAAATCCCTGGAATTTATTTTGGTACACATTTTTCCATAAAATAAATAGCTGGGTATTTGTACACTGTACCCTAAATTAAAGGAGTACATTTTTAGGAGTTTAATGAGTTTTCAGTTTTTTAGCCAGTTTAGTATAGGTACACTTTTTTGGTAAAGGAAAGTAATCATACTGCGTGGACCTCCTTTAATTTGAGTCGCAGTGTTTTATGTTTACTCAGATAGGTGCACAAGTTTAATTTAATATTCGACAGTATCTCACCGGATATAATTTTCCTTCAATTTAATATTTACAGAATAATCAAAATTTTATTTCCTATAAGTAGTATTATTGTTGTATCAAATGTGAAAAACTTAAATTGATGGGAAATTTGTATATATTTTACAATGTGCTTTGTGCTATTGCAGCATTGTGTGTAGGTTTTCAATGAATAAAGTGATTCGATTATAAACTGAACAACGACGCGAATGTAACAGAAGAAATTTCACGACGAGGATGTTAAGAAAACTGTTTTCAACCCACGTATTTAATTTGAATACTAATACAGTTCCTCACCTATCTACTTTAAAGTAGTTTAAGAAATACACGTGCAGTAGTCGTTACTAGCATATTAATCAGCTTGGAAAAATTGTATTGGTAATGAGTTTATTTCCATTTACAATTCAACACCTAATACAATATACTTTCCGGGAACACCGGCACATTATTATATTGTTGTAAATTATAGCAGAAAATTGAATATTATAATGATATAAGATATATGTTACTAATTGCTAAGTTAATTGGAAAACACAGCTTAGTAGTATAACAGGAAGACTATTAGCTACAAAAATTCAATGGGGTTTGAAAAGTTTTGATTTCTTCATTTATTTTTATATTTATGTATTCGTTTTAGCATAGGGTTTTAGCTTTAATTATCTATTATCTGTCATAGTAACGTATGAGCGACTCCATTTAAAAATGAACAGGGCTACATAATTATGCAACCCGAATGATTGACAATGTTTTTGAAATGGTTGTTATAAATATACAAATATTTACTGGGCCGTTTCATATCGGAAAATAAACGTCCATCAATAGAATTCCATCACCCCCCAGTAATCGTCGTAAAGGAAAAAATAACAGACCTTGTCATTTTGCAAAGTCATGGCTATCTTCCTTTTGGTCAGAAAAGGGAGTTTTAATGGCCAATTTTATGGAAAACGATAAACCCATAGTTTTAAGGGCTGTCTACACGGCCAGTCTTTTTTGCTACGTCTTGCATGGACGAACCTGGTTTGTGCAGGCTTGTTCGCACGTTATCAACATGACACAGACTGCTATTTCCAACGTCTCTACTGGGATTTACAGGGATTTTCACTCGTTTCTCCCTAAAGGGTTCAGAACTGGCAGATGATGAAGAACTGAAACTGGATGAACTTATACGCGGCGAAATGTACAAGGGTACACAAAAACGGATATCTCGGTATGACGAGCACCTCAAGAATACAATATTAAGTAAAACTTTATAATAAAAATAACAAATAAAGTTATCGAAATGTATTAGGCATTCCATTGAAATTTGGTCACATGACCTTCTTCGTGGGTAGCACAAACAAACTACGTTACAGTGGTATCACGTGACCCTCGTGGAGGGCGCTGATTGGCATGTTTTGTTTGTGTCTTGTCAATAAGGGTTGCGTAATACGGCTAACCGTATTGTTTGTGCTGTCCCCCAGTAATGCTTCCAAGAAGGTCACGTGAGCAACTGTGATTGCTTTTATATTTTTTATAACCAAACCTTATTTAATATCTGGATTACCATTATTTTTAGAAACACGAGTATTTAAACTAGTGTACGGTTTTCTAAAATAGAATTTGATATATTATGAGATCTAGAAGTTCTATTCAGAAGGCATAGACGAACTAATTAAACTTTAAAATCCTATCTGCATTTCAAAGAGAACTAACCTGTAAACTGAGTGTCTAGCGCGCAGTTAGCTGTAATCATATTGTGTAACGTTGCACTATATTAATGTTTGAAGATTGAAGTCAATTCTAGTTTCAATTTAATTTCCTTTCATAGTCTCACAGCTATTTTGCAACGCTGCATTTGTGCGTTTATATCGCTTCCCTAATAAAAACACATAATCCTACTTCAAATATCAGCAACAATAATTATTGCTTCTATGTAATTGTAATGGATATTAAAAATTGTTTCTTTACCGAAAATTTTCATTTTGGTCTAGAGGAAACGCAGTTTTATTTCAGTGATTACCTATGCCAAACATTTTGTCTAGAAAATTCAGACGGGAAATTCACATGAAATCTAATACACATTGCCACTTGAGGAATATTAAGCATCATTATTTTTTTCCTATGTAATACGGGGGTGCCAAATGCGAGAATCCCCCATACCCCCATCTAACACAAGACGAAGAACACACGTCCATGGATAAAATTGTTTTAAGTACCAGTTCCACTGCGGATTTGAATCGCTAACGTTTGTAGTTGTAGCTTAAAGCCGGGTCCCTTAACAAGTACGTGGAGAAAGTTTCTATGTACCTACATTTGTTTTAAAATATTCCACACAGGAAAAAAACCATTGTGGAGAAACATAGAAACTTAATAAAACCCTTCTTCCTTTATACCGGGTGGAAACCTTGAGGGGCGAATACTATACATTTTATCAGTACCTACATTTGACTATGGCATTTACATAAAATACCTGTCACCTGATAGGTCATAATCAAAGAGATACCTAACGTCGGGCATTAACATCATAGTCGTTTTGATTTTGTAGACTACAAACTAATATTTTTTTAAATTTAGATATGCATTATTGGTGGCACCAACTGCAGGAGTCATACGTTTCCCCCTCCAACATTTGATGTATGACTGTATGACGAAAGGTCCAGAACGAGGCCGGGATTTGAACCCAGGACCTTTTAGTGAATTATTATTGTTATTTCTAGTTCCTTACTTAGGTTATTATGAATGTGATTAGTATTTTGCAGAGCGTCGTTACTTGATGCAATATAAAACAATTAAATTCTTTAACCAACAAATGAAAATATTTTAGTTGTAGCAATTCCATTTCTAACATTATACGTTTGATTTTTTTACACAAAGATCCTTTTTATTTGAACTTTCACAAGATTATTTTTAGCCATCTACATTTTACCAAAAGGGATCACTCGGACATTTCAAAGACATCACTTAACAAAGAACGAGCGAAATCAACCTACACATCCGCCTACAAAGAAACCTTCAATAGCAATTTCTTGTCATAAAATCAATGAGTAGTATCAATAAGTAACGAAATGTAATAAGGTATTTATAGGTATTATTGTTGTTGGATCCAAGGTTAGGTAGTATAACATACAATAACTGTATTTTCAAAATGCCATTTTAAAAGAGTATACATAAAATAAATTATGACTACAACCACTACTACGCATAAAAATGTTTTTTTTATTAAGGTTACTTAATTAAATTTTACTCAAGATAACTTATGTTTATCCCTTCATGTAAATAAGGATAAGAGGGAGTTTGTAATAATTATTAAATTACCACACAGTTATGCTGATACAACCAATAGTAAATCTGCGTTTATTGAAGATAGTCTCACCATTTACTCGTATTAAGATGATCACTGTAATGAATACTAATTAGTTATTTACTTTACTGACCTAAAATTGAATTCATTATAGGCACAAACTCAAACACAACGGAGGTACATATTTCACGCACAGCAGTGTTCCATATAAATCCATTAGTGACTCTCAAATTGCCTAAAGCCTTTCTGTTATATTGTTGCTGTTTGCAAATTTCGAAACTTCAAACTATTTATACGCTTGTGTTCCGTGACGTGTATTTGATACCTGTAATTTAATCGTTTCAAAAAGCAGCAGTAGGTACGGAATATGTGAAAATGTTATCTGGGATTCGGAGATGTACTACTTGGAGATTTATCAAATATTACAATGCTGGAATTAATTACAAGGAGCAAATAAAATGAGCATCATTCATTCACAAAACAATTTATTAGTTAAACAATACCACATCTTAGTTTGACATTAATTTTGACCAATTGCTTACAGCATTCCGTATTCTTGATTAATGGGCAACGTACCTACGTGGTTAGCGCCCGCAGAAAGCATATTTTTTATACTTATATAGTAACTACGGGACTGGTTTCGCAAACATTTTTAATGTGGAAATTTTAGAATAACAAACGTCCAGAAAAATAGCTTTTTAATGTATATTCCGGTTGGATATGAAGGCTTGGCACCGTTTTTGTATTATACACAATAGTAAATACAGAGAGAGTAGTATTGTATGGTAGTTTTCAGTTTAATGAAAAGTTTCGAAATTGAGATTTTCGCGGAAATATGTGTTTAGGTTTTTACAAAAAATGTCTGTCTGTGGGAGGATGGTTGGGTGGGTGTGTATTTGACGCCTCTTACGCAAAAACTCGTGAACCGATTTTGATGAAATTTGAAATGAAGGGGTAAGTAGGTATATCGAAAATTCATCGACAAAAACAGCTTTTCAAAAAAAATCAAACTAGAAGCGGAAGTTAGACATGTTTTTTGGTAGCATTTTTTTCAGAAGCGGAATTTTGAAAATATGAGTAGGGCATTATGAAAGAAGACCATAATTCAAGGGAAACAGATTGTTGCCGGACTTTCTAACTTCAAAATGGCGGCCGCTATGAATTTTTCAAAATTTGGACTTTAACGCGTCATAACTCAAAAAGTCAAAAACCAGTTATCTGATCCGGTTGCGCAACAACTTGTTTGAAAGCCCGTTGGCGGTACTACACCATGAAAAAAAAATGTATTTAGTAAATCCAAAAACCGGTCGCAAAAATTGAAATATTTGAAAAATAATTACAAAAAAAACGGCCACAGGATTTTGTTTAAACTTTCTATACTTATGCAGCTTGGTATTAGCTACATTTTTATTTTTTGTTGAATGCCAGAATTTCACTGTGACGCCCTCTTTGAAGTTTTGAAAATCGGAAATTGATGCTCTTATAGCGCCTTTATTAGTCAAAATATGAAAGAAGTTTAAATATAAAAGATATTCGGTATATAATTCTGCATTTTCCTAAATGTATATCACGTATACAGGGCGTTTGCTTTCCATAGTACAATAAGCAACTTTGTTATTTTAAATAAAACACCCTATAGCTAAAATGTACGGTTGATTAGTATTTCGTAAATTGTAACCGCGTTGTGTAAATTTTGAAGATTTAGGCTGAACTCTGACAGAAACGGATCGTCGCTGTAATTTCAAACCGGTTATTACAGATAGATGCGTGTCTTTCTTCTGTACATATCGAACCCGTACCTATAGTCTTGTTTTCTCGCAACGCATTCAAATGATTTCCAGGGTCTGCCTCGTGAACTATATTGTTGAATACCAAAAATGAAATGTTTACTTTTAGTATGGGAAAGTCCAGGGAAGGTTTGCACCTTCACTTTTTAATAGTTGCACTAATCCTTATTTTGTCTTTTTGCTTATTCAGTCTTTGTTGAACAGATACTACTGTAATATGCAAACGTATCGTAACACAAAGTGTGAGTGATTCAAGAGTGAGGATTGGGCTAAACGTTTATAAGCAGACCAACATACATGTTTCCAACGTAACTACAGATTTTAATGTAAAAAAGAATAAGAAAAGGTAATTTATAGAAAACATGTCCAAACAATAATTTTACAACTCACAAACAACCCCATTAATCAATTTATAATAATTATTATGTATGACGATGTGCATCATTTATAAAATACAACCAATAGGTACTATAAAGAAATAAAGAATACTGTCCATTCTTTTATTTGTTTATATTTCTTAATTCTATGGTTTGCGTTCAAAGAAAAATTATCAAAACAAACTAAACTTTCGTGTACGTAGGACTTTATCACGAACATGTTCCTCATCAAAAACATTTTGTGCTATATAGCTTTTAAAGCGGTGCCTTGAAGAAATCAAAGGAATCGGAATAACAGAAATTTGTTTATTGTTTGTAGTTTCTGGCGGAGTCGAAAATTTCCGATTTTTTTCGAGGACCATTTCGTGCTTTGCATAAAAAGATAACGAAAATGTGAAATACAACATATTTAAGGCTTTAAGATTAGTGTGTGGAAAAGTACTGGAATATATCGAAATAAAGTGTTTGGTGATTTGGCGGAAATATGATATAAATTATTTCTAATTCGAGGTGTACCTATTCATGGGGGCTGGTATATTTTTCAAAATGTATAGGTCAACTTTGACTTTGTAATATAGGTTAAGTTAAAAAAGTAATTGAACTAATATTTTACTCCTAGGGGTAAGAAAGAATAATGAACAGTTGGTTACAGGAAGTTTACTAATGATACCAGTCTCACGTTCTTAGTTTGCTTTGGGCCGCACAGCAGCGTTCTGCTACGTTCGGCAAAAATTTTCAGTGGCACCGCAAAACAAAATATGAAACACATTACTGCATGCGAAATTTTACCCTAAAACCAAATATGTAAAAATATACAGGGTGTTCCATTTAAAATAAAAAAGTTAAAACTCGTAACAACAGCTTTACGAAAGTGCATGGTAGTGTTGGTGTTAATAGTTAGCTTTTGTCTTCCCATTTAAAACTATATAGGTAAGTTTGTAGGGTCTAAAATTTAAAATAATGAAGTTATGACTCGGGCGTCTTTTAGGAAACAGCCTGTATTTAAATAAATCAGTTATCTAAATATCAACAAAGACATATTATTATTGTGTAACCAGCTGGACTGTAGTCTGTAATATCTATCGAATGGAGCAGATCTTTATTCTACACGTAGTAGTTAATTATATCAATAATTTATTCGAAACAATGATAAGGATTACAAGCTTTTTACATTTTCATTAAGTTATAATACAAATTTGACTTATTTCCCAGGGTAATTCACAAATTAATTTATTACAGTCGATCCTGGTTAAGTGTAAACGTGTCGCAACGCGTACGTGCTGAATATACCGTTTCCCATCCCATATCTCGGTATTGGAGCTTACTAGATTACATCTAGGTTATTTACGTGATTATAGCAGGAAATTGCTACAGAAAATGGAAGATTTTGATATTGGAAATTGCTTACCAGCGATGCATCATTGCATGCAATGGCGTAGTAAATTAGAACAAGGAAGGGATGCAACTATTAAGTACCTACTACACAAGCAAAGTAATTGCATTGGTTCTTCTAGCAGTTCCCCTACTAACATGAGTATGTCGAAAACAGAAATACATTTTGATTGTAGCAGGAGATAATATATAATTACAAGAATGGAACAGAGAGACTCTAAATAGATATTTCCAATAAATATATAAATCAGATTCGACACTATCTAAGCCTTAAAATAATTTTCTTTGCGATGAAATAGTAACGTTATAAAACCCAAGAAGCTCTAAGTAAAATTTAAGGGTTTTATTAACTCCTACGTCGTTACAGAGAAGTTAAGATGGCATTTAGGAAATTTCTTCACCATGACGAAGCGAATTCAAGACGGAAATTGCGACACTTACTGTGAAATTTCCGACAGTTTACAAAGCATTATTAAGTGCAGACCAAAATCACCACATAATCATTACCTTTGAAAAGAAACGCCAAAAGAAAATACATGGGTAAAGGTTTCATGTCATTATTGTACGCACGCATTGTCTTTGTATTATATTTTTCCAGCAGTTGACATTTAAGATGGTTACATTTTATACTTAAAGATGACACTTTTACGGCTAGGATTACAAATTATCAAGTATTCCTGTTTCTATATTGCATTAAATGTTAATAGGAAGTTTAATACAAGTATGAAACAGTTTCTGCTTTATGAATATTACTACAACAATACCATACCATACAAAAATACCATCGTTTTCTGGGAAAGCAACATTTGCTTTTCTTACAGCCTGGAATAAGTACATGCCTTCGGGTTATACTTCAGATATTAAGTTTAGTTAGATATTTACTTTCAGAAATAATTCCAGTAATTTGAAACTAAACAACTATTAATTCTAATTGAATAGATTGAAGCAGGAGTCGCAGTGAACCAATGCTTTTCTGAACTTTGAATACATTTATAGTTATACTGACACTAAGATATAATGGTTCGATGTCGGTTAATTTAGTATTAGATATAATACTATTACTAAGATACTAAGAATAACTTACCCTGCTCAGCGGCGGACTGGGCTGGATTAGTGCGGGTGGCTATGTGACTCGGTGGCCCCGGTCGGAGAAAATGCAAATTACTAAATACATATGCTTTCATAGACAAGTCAATTTTTTTGAATCAGGTATTAAATAAAAAAAAGTTGCAAATTTTTGGCTTTTCTTGTCTCCTCACGGTGTCCTTTATATGCCATTTTCTGACAATATGAATAAAATTTATGTGGTTGATCCGACAGATTGTACGACATCGAACTTTAATTTCAAACCACGTTTTGTCCACTAATTTTTTGATAAGCAGATTTTGGATAACTTATTTTGGTTTTTTTTCCGAGGAAGTGTTAAAGAATTTATCGCACTTTCTTGAGTTGCGGAGTTTTCATGCTTTGCAACTTGATTGTAAAACTGTTTATTAACTATTTTGATTCCTTCGGTGCAAGCAGAATTCTTGCCAAAAGAAAAGAAAAACATACAACTATTGCAATAATACAAGGGTGCCCGAGATAAGATGGTGTAATGGGGATCTCTCGACTACCTTTATACCTTAAGAGATACAAAGTTTGTTAATGTTGCGCAAATGTAAAGTCTCTTTACAAAAATGTATCGATTATTGGACCACTTACTTGCCAGTTTGCAGAAAATTCTTCTAGAATAAGGAAGCTGTTCAACATTATATTCATAGTTCAACACTCACACTTCGTATAATTTCTAAGTCTCACAATTTAACACATTTTGTACAATAAAATAGAAGATCTTTAGTGAGATGTTGATTTTAAGCGGTGAAAATAAACTAACTGAGGATTTAGTCGTATATCGAAAGCCAAAACCTGTGCAAGGTCGGTCTGTAAACTGGAATATTATTTAACCAAAACTTTCAATAAAACAGACTCAACAAAAAGAATCTGATAACATTCAGTTTTAAAAATGTGTTTATACATTAAAAGAATAATATGATTCATTTATTTTAATAGAGGTTGGATTTATGAACAATTACATCAAATAAATGTAAGACGATATTCAGCCTAATCTCCTAAAACATAATTTTTAATTGTGCTGCAACGAGAAACTCGTATTATTAGGAGCTGCAACAACGAAGGAGTGGCAAATTTTAAACAAGTTTATCACCCCTTTTAAAATTTTGGCTAAATGCAGATTACTGTGAGATATCGAATAGGTATATCGTAATGATAATAATTGAAGAACATTTACATTTTAATGTAAAAATTATAATTAAATGGAATTATTAGTTATTGATTCCTTACTATAGCTAACCTTACATTATACTGATGAAATCAGTTTATATGTTATGCATTATAGCTACCTATAATGGTAAAATAGATTCTTAGGAAACAGTATAATAGTTGCATTGTTAAGGGGGTAGGATCCGCTTAAAAATTCGTAACAAACTACTTATACAACCCATCATACATCTGTATTTTAAATAAATTTTACAACAAATGATCAAGACATAAAGATATTTCACAGTGAACTACATAATCCCTTCAGCATAAAGATACACAGATTAGCCTTTTGTAAAAGCACTTATACCTGAGTCAGCGATACTATTGACCAAATGAAAGTAGTATTGCTTTAAAATTTAGAATACACAATTTTCTTTGTTTGTAGATAAACAATGTTTATTAATTTTCGTCAACCATGAAGAAAAAAATTGTGATTGTTGATATAAAATGTACTAATATAATTTTATATATGGATGAAATCAATAGAACCGTAAAGTTTGATGAACAAAGTATTTATTTGTTTAGAAACAGCGACATTAGATACAATATTCAAAAGTACAGAGAAACAAAAATAAGTAAACAAAAATAATTTATAACTGTTTCTTTCTTCACTTCTTCACATTATTTGTTAGTATTAAATACAAACAGAATGGTGTTTACTAGTTCAAAACAAATAAATAATAATAAAAAAACAAGTACGTACATTTAATTCATGAATGAATTTATTAAATAATATAATTATATAACACAGAACATTTAAATAAGTAAACATTATCTATGGTATTAAATTCCACTAATTGTATGTCATACTTAGTATTAATTATGAGATGCTAACAGTGATTACACAAATTAATTAATATATCGACCGCTTCATGCTAGTTTTGCTTTTTTTGAATTCTTATTTTCCTGAGCTTCTATGATTCTTTTTGGATCCCTAATTTTCATACCCCGTGGTACCCGCGGATCAACTAATTCCGGCAGCATACATTCATAAAAAAAGTTTTTTAATTTCGGAATCATTTGTTCTGACCAAAATTCTGTATCTCTTTCTATTCTAATAATTTCAATATCTATATCTGTGTACAAAATTAAATCGCAGTACAACTTATTTGCAATATGCAACTGCCCCTGGATTTGATAATAATAATTATGTTTTTTTTTTAATACCAAATTTCCATCTACATACGAAACACATAAATCTTTTTTCTTTTAAAACACTTTCTATTGTTTTATGGCGACAGGAGTACAAACACTTTACTTCAATACTACCCTCATCTTCAAGAATTCCGTCTGGAGATGCGCCAAGAAAAGGATAATCTTCAGAAATAAATAAACCACATAAGAGTACCTTATTTTGTGTTTTTTGCTCGTACAGATCTATAGCCTTCTTTTCATTTATGCGGCCGTAAACAATGGCTGGACAGTTAAGCTGTTTGTTACCTTTGTACAGCATATCTTTTATTGCACAATGGCATGAAGTAGTTGCGAGCCGTTTACAAATTTTGCCAAAATTATACTTATTACTTACTTATTACTTTTAAATTCCAACTCATATCTTATAACTTATAACAGAAATGATAAACAAATTTCCTTTATGTACCTTAGTAATTATTCTGAACGACACATTACTTTCGAAAATTAAGATTTAAATGCTCAATAATTTGTGAAATAAAGTCTTCCAAAGTTTAGTTGAATCTAACAATTATTTCTTATCTTGCATAATCGGCATTTGAAAAATCAACTCTACCTCACTATTACCTCTGGTTTTTCTACCTGTGTGTATGGTCGAATATGAATAAATTGTAAGTCTGTAAAATGGGAAAAGCCAAAGCAATAGAAGCCGAGAAATATGCATCGTCCATCCTTTTCATATCTATACTTATTCTTGTCTTTATTACATTGCGTATTAGAAGTAAACATTTAAATTGCTGATTTTATGGTTATTATTTGTTTAATCATAATTTTGTAAAAAGAGTTCGACTTGAAGATACCCACTGCTGGAAGTAACGAAGTTTAAGGAATACATAAGAACAAATATGGAAGATATAACGATTTTTGTTTTCAAAAATATTTGACCCGATTGAAAAAAATTAATTGCACATCAACGAAAAAAAAAATAATAAATTCGATTATGTTAGATCCTGTCCCTTACACTGAAGTTGATATGTGTTCAAACAAATTTAAAAAAAAATAAGAAATAACCCCACAATCACCAATAAACCCATTTTTTTTATTTGAAGAGATAAAATTTTTTTTTCTTAAATTTTCGTTAATAAATCTAAATTTGAGTGTTTCTCATCATAGAGAACTTTTTCATCTATAAAAGGTAAATAAATACATTGAATTTTAAAAGGGAAATTTCTGTGTCTCCTACAGCCTTAAGAACTGATTGCGTGCTGGGTATAGTATAAGGTACAACCATCAGCAGAACATGGCAGAATCAATAAGCCCTCGACTTAAAAGATTAACCTGATCCTTAACTGATAGGAGTATCTAACTTAGATAGAACACAACGTAACAACGACTAGGTATACGTTATTTTGTTAATGTACCACACTCCCCATGTTTAGTGAAAACAACAGATAATAAGAGTGGTTTAAAGATTTGGCATATACTTCATTAGCTGTACTAGTATAATCGATCCTTAAAAAGATCTAGTAATGTTGCTACAAATGCGCAGTTGTAATCAGCCAACTTGTATCCGGAAATGCAAGATTTATGTTTTGATACAATATTTTCATATGTAAAATATTCATTGTGCTATATATAGAAACCGAGATAGGAACCGACATTAATAAAAGATTTTGAGATAAATAGAATGTTCATTAATGAGCCCCGGCCAATAGAGTTAGGCATTGGTTATCTGTAAGATTTTTATTTATATGGATTTAGATTTAGTATAGTCCACATCGAAGACAAGTCTTTGAGTTAGATAACAATGCAAAATTAATTGAGAACTGTAACAAACATTTATTTTTCAACAAATATAGGTAATCACGACCATCACGACCAACATGTATACACCGACTTATATTCAAATGTTTTAAATCTTTTACATTACACAATTCCCTACATACTTCACCCCTCTTAGTAATTTCGACTAACAATCGAATAATTGTTTAAGACGCAGCTTCTGCTCCACTAAACTTATCAAAATCTGTTAATTTATTAACCTCTTTAAACAAATTCTGCAGGGCATTACATTTTTGCCGCTTATATAAGACAGACACCTCAAATGTTCTCCAGAGGAATCCAAGCATCTTCTAAAAAGTGTCTTATTTTCGTAAATAACGGCCGAGCTACGTAATTTTCAATCGGGAAAAATATAGAAAGTTCGCTGCTAACTGGTCAAAATGTGCCAAATCTGGAGTTGAATCTATTACAACTGGGTAGCAGTATTTAATGCTGCTAACGAGAACGAGAAATTTCTCGTCTCGTCTCGTCTCACTTACGAGAATCCAGACGAGACTATCTCTTCGACGATATAAACGAGAATTTCTCGGCGGGACTTTCGCTGTAAGTTCGTTTAACCAATGGTTTAATGCAATCCTTAATAGATTTTAAAATCCAGAGTTAGAGAAATTCCTTTTTTTATACATTATGTTCTAAAACATGTAGCATAGAAATCGCAATTTTCTTACAGTCACTTACTTGTTGTTGATTTAAATTTTAAAACAATAGTTATTTTTTATACAAGACGATAATAGTTATTTTTGTATCATGGCCAAAAAGTGAATCTTTTGAGGTGCAAACAACATTTTTTAGGCGAATATTACTAATTTTATTAACAAATTTAAATTTTTATCTAAATATTCCAATGACATTTGGTCACGTGACCACCCTGAAACGTCATAGCTGTTTTTATCATAGTCGACTAAAAAATTATAAATCAGCGGCCGAAAAAGTAAAAGCGGCCGAAAAACACCAGTTGCGGCCGAAAAAAACCATTTGCGGCCGCAAAATAGAAATTGACAAATGCCTACTACAAATTGACAAAAGATACGTAAAACAGCTGTTTTTATCGTAGTCGCCTAAAAAATTATATTTTATGGACAAGCGAGTCGATAATTAAATTTTATCGTCTTGTATAAAATTCTATTTTTTTCTATAGCAGATGTTAAAAAATAAGAAAAATTTGTAAAAAAAACAATTTAAAATTAGAATATTTCACTCATACATTGTTGTAACAGTAGGTACAGTACAGAACTAATAAGTGATAGTTCCACGTTGCCAGGCCAATCTAGCGATAGTTCCACGTTGCCATGACATACTTGCGACCACAACATACTACTAAAAAAAAACAAATTTAGTTAAACGTCATGAACCGTTTTGGGAATGTTACAGAACGAAAAATTGACGAAATTGTTATTAAAAGTGAATACGAAAAAGAGCAAGGACAGTGTCTGGAGACAGTTTATGTCATTTTGCGCCGAAAAAAGTACACATTCGATCGAGAGACTCCAGTATCCGAACTTGCATTCATTTTGAAAAATACGAAAATACCAGTATTTTTATTCGAGAAATATTCTCCCTAAATACCATTCGCTTAAAAATGAACCGGATAATTTTCATTCAAACACGTTGACTAATTTATTGACAACGTGTTTTCATGAAAATTATCGGTAATTTTTAAGCACTCGTGGTATTACCCCCGATTATATTATAAACCCGAAAATCTCAGTAGCAAAGGTTTCCATTCGGTTTCCATGGAGTTTCCAGAAAATTAAACTACTTTATCTATCCTTGCGGTTAAAGTGTTACTTTATTTACCCTTGCGGTTAAAGTAATACTTGATCAACTATTTTTAGTCGAACAAAGCACACTTTAACATCTGCTATAGAAAAAATAAATTTTTAAGTAGGTAAAAATTGTGTCTATTTTTGTTTACATAAAGTTACTTGATCCTCCTGTCTTTTTAATTTTAGGGTAAAATTATTTAATTTCCTTTAATAATAAAAAGAATTAATATGTAGACCATAATAATGTGTAGGTACACACAATTTAAAACCCTAGGAACGAAAACGAAAGGTTGCGAATTCTGCTTGACATTTAACATTTTCCCACTGTATTATATCATATGTGTATCTATATTTGAAGATAATGTTAATTGCTTACAATACACATACATATTTCGTATAGACCTACACATATAGGTACCTACATTCCAGAATTAGGGTATTATAATAAGCTGGACTGAATTTCAGGAGTTATAATTTTAGTTATGGTTAGAATAAATTGACAATGTCATGAATTATTAAAAAAAACTTTTTCTTTCCTTTCAGTAGAAAAATAATTTTCCATAATCCATACTTATTTTACGGACGATTATAAAATATTTAATATAAAAGTTGATCGCATTTTAATTACTTTACTTTTTCCTGAAATATTAATATTAATAATAAAATATTAATAATAAAATCACACGACGTATTTTCTTGTATACTTTATGTACTTACTAAAGTTCAAAAAACTGTGGTAGTAGTGTTAATGAGCCAATAGTACAATAGATTTCTAAACATTGTGATTGTAAAACTTTCGTTTAGGAACAATTTCAAAAGGTCTAATTTCAAGCAGCAGAGTGCTACATTATTTAGGTATTTCTCAACCAGCATGCCGTAGGAAAGTTTTTTGTTGATTTAAAAAGTTTCAAAGTATCTAGGAGTTTCTGAGAAGTTTAAACTTTACAAACAAAAGAATTAGGTAGAATGGGGGAACGCAATTTAGAGTTCTTGAGTCTATTTTGAGTTATGGCTGTTGTTATTTGTTTGATAAAAATAATTGTTGCAGAATGATTAAAACTCTATGACGGTATTTAGAAAGAATGATTGTAGACTGCATATTATTTTGTGTTGCTTCCTTAAAATTACCGTAGCCACAAAAAGTGAGGAAGAATCTATTTTTTTGATTAAATACTCAAAAATATACCAAACTATAATAATTATTATAGAAAGCCTTTTGAAAAGCCAAAGATTTCAAATGTTTGTTTTATTTTTCTCAAATTATTATTCCTACGAATTTTTAAAATACTTTACGTTTAAATTTCATCAAAACTGAAGCTGATTAAAATTCTGGCCTTTCATTATATATTTGTTTGTTATATCCATATTAAAACCAATACCACAATTCCACAAAGTGGAAAGAGAATTTGTTCTGTAGATTTTATGATTGTATTCTTGATAAAGTGAAGTGCCACATTGAACTACTTTATCTCCGGAACAAAAGGTAGATATTTGAAGCTTTGCGAAACAGAATCCTCGATTGCAATGTATATGATTGTGCAACTGTAATCTGTTGGGACTTTTGGAGAACAAGCAGAATTTTATATTTCAGTGTCCTAAATTAAGTTAGGAAACAAGAGAATGAGGGAAGCAACTCTCCTAAAATTTATTATTCATTCGGGCAAGTTAGACCACCCACGCCAAAGATATGATAAGGGGTCCAACGAACCTAAACAATTCAACGACATTCAAAGAAAACCTTACACAGCTTCAAAAATACTTCATTAAAAATATGCAAGTAAATGTGAAACATTTAATAGAATGGGTTGATAAAGAACGTGACACAAAGAATGACAATTTTGTTAAATCTAGATAAAGTTGGTTTTAAAATTATATGTTGGGGTATTATTGTTGGCTATAATTGGATGGTAAATATACAATGAAAATCGGAAAATTTAATTTCTTCCTAAGAAGTTTTAATGAAAACTGCTTGAATAAGTAATAAAGTTGGTTTCAATTCTACATCTTTTGATTTCAATAATTTTAAATTAAATAATTCTTTCTGACAAAGACTGCTGCTTCACGAAAAAGAGGGTTTAATTTAAGGTCTGTTTTAATTGGCTGGGGCTCACTTTCTGAATAATTATGTAACTTTCTTGAAATGAAAAGAAGCCCACCACGCTTTGTGACATTTAAACCTGACAGTTAGTAGTATGGTAGTTAAACGTTCTTTCAATTCACCGCATCCAAGATGTTACAATGTCACACGCAAAAGTAACATTAAATTAATTGAATATTAGATCAATTTCCAAGCTGGGTAGTAAATTATTTTATCCAATACAATAATGGTTACTAGTTACGATAGTAAATTGTACGCAAGGATGAATTGTACGTACATGAAAATTGTTTCGTCTACTTCGATCCCGAAAGGTATAAAACAGGTTCAGTTCAGGTAAGAACTTTTGTGAAATAAATAGCATACGATAAAATACTTATTATGTTAATTGGAAAAATTCTACAATGGACGAGTTATTGAAAAAAATCCATTTCGACCATCGTTTTCTACAGGGTGATTCAAAAATGGCGCATAAGCTCTTCAGTACGTTGTAGGGAATAATAATTGTAGTGTAGGAAAAATAGTAAAAAACTTCTTAGCCGCTAATTTGCTGAGAAATGAAGAAGTTAAGTTGAGAACTCAACTTTGAATTCATGTGGATTTTGAAACTTCTCATCATTTCATATAAATAATTTAAGTATTTTTTCATATAGTGGGTAATAAATAAAATGCTCATAACACCTCATTCTCCTGAAATATTAGCTTTCAAAGTTGATATTTTTGTACCAAGTTGTTTGAAAAAAATATGTGGCAACGATGTTTGAAACTTTTAATAAGCTCACTATGTAAATGAAAGGAAATAAAAGCCACTCATATACTACATAGCTGCACCCGTGTTGCCAAATCTACAATTTACTTCTTCGTTGTTAACTACAAAAATGTAGCAGCTAAAATTTTTTTCTGATTTTTCTACAGTTCAAATAACCGTCCCCTACAACGTACTGAAGAGCTTATGCGCCATTTTTGAATCACCCTGTATATGGCCACTTAAATTATTGCAATTAACACGAAATTTTAAAAGACTGACTGAAATGATGACAACTTAGAAAAACTTATTATTTATTTTAATATGTTGCGTCCCCCCAAACATGGGTACGAGAAGGCAGGAAGTAAAAAAAAACATACCTACTGTTGTCGTGCATTAAGCCAGTGTCACACAAAAAAAATATAAAAAGGGTATATAATAATGTCTTTCCTAAATATTTATACAGTTACATTATTCCTCAATTCATACATCCAAAACTCAAATCAGTATAAATCATGGTTGGGGCCTCTAAAACTAAACGTCTTTAGTGTAGTACGACCAAATAATCTTTGGTGCTATCTACTATAAATTATTGTACCTACTTAGATGTAACACTATAAAACTAAGGAGTGCAAATTCGTCACTGGAGTTTAGTTGATATTCATATCCTTAGTCCAGCTCGTCTATCTTGCTTGTACCACTCTTGTTTATTCTTATTCTACCTCCACGCTTCCCACCCGCGTTTTAAAATCTATCGAAGTATAGTTAATTGGACGTCTCCACTTGAAAACAGCTTTCTTGAGACACTGTACTACCATGTAAGATGATCCACAAAACTAGCATGACTCACAAGGTGGCGAGGCTCATTATTATATCAAAGTATACAAAAAGTTTAGTAATAATGTATTTTACAACTTTGAATTTTCTATTGAAACATTCTAAAATTTGGATCTACATCTAATAAAGAAAAACGTTCGATGTGCAATACTACAGGATGTGTCTAAAACATGGTGCCCTAGCTTAACCACAGATTCCGGGGATCAAAATAAGACGATTTAACGCAACTTTCCTCTATCCGAAATTGCTTCATTAAAGCGCTATCCAACGCCAAAGATCACAAGATTGTTCTTATAGCGATTATGATGAAATTTGGAAGGTGATTCTTTACTGGAAAAACGTGTTTCTTGACTTGATTTTTTTGTTCAGGAGTGTGGCGTAAGTGGTCAAAGGTTGATCATCAACAGGCAAAGAAGATCATATTTTTTGAACAATTCGGCCAATAGTTTTAAAAATTTTTGTACAGAGAGACATTCTTATTTCAAAATGTTTTTGTTTCTTGTTCGATTTCGGTATCTCCCATAGTTTAGGCTGAAAAACAAATATTTTGATTGTCTGCAGTGCATTTCTTAAAACGATGTAGTAATCTAGTTGTCCCGCATGCTGAGAAAATATTTGAAATAAGAATATCTCTCTGTAAAAAAATTTTGAAAACTATTGGCCGAACTGTTAAAAAAATATGAGCTTCTTTGCCTGTGGATGATCAATCTTTGACCACTTACGCGACACTCCTGAACAAAAAAATGATGTCAAAAAAGACTTTTCCAGTAAAGAATCACATTCCAAATTTCAACCTAATCGCTAAAAACAATCTTTTCTTATTTATAAAAATAGAAAATTTTTGAAGATCTTTGGCGTTGGTTAGCGCTTTAACGAACGAATTTCGGATAGAGGTAAGTTGCATTAAATCGTCTTATTTTGTACCCCGGAATCTGTGGTTAAGGCACCATATTTTAGAGACACTCTGTATATAATTTTTAAATTTAATCCTACACTTAGGGGGGGAACCAACTCCAGCGCCATATGTCTCCTACCCATATGCCTCACTGTCAATATAGTTTAAGTTTGAGGTACCACCAGCTACACCGTATTATTGATTTGCTGTTTTATACTTTCTTCTATCGACAATTATTATTGGTACAGCTGCCTAATATTTATAAAATCAAAGTGTGTTTGATGAATTATTAATGTTATTATTGAATTCTTTGATATTGCTACTGACCGATAGAAGTTTCCCTATTTCGATCGTTGATACTATTTTGATCTCTGGGTGATAGTATACACTCCTTTTACTCAGAGTTTTGCTTAACTAAAAAATTCCAGCCACCAATAGGGATTTTTATTCTGCATGGGTTTTAATTGATTTACAATGAGTTGAAGTATCGGTATGGGAAAATGTACCAGACTAGTCAACGCTTGGCTGTTTTGGGCCCATTATAGATAGGTTTGCTTCAGAGAAAGAATATTAACCTCCAAAACAAATGTCTTCTTTGGAATTTGGAATTAGATGCGCTTGGGGATGTTGCATTCCTTACATATGGTAAATAATTTATCATGGTTATCGACTGCTCAAACAAGACTTAAATCCCCGAATGGGATTGCGGGTTATGGAACTCAACGAGTATCAATATTAAATCAAGTACGAGCAAAACTCCCAGAGGCACCATGTATAAATGCACTCAGTCGAAAGCTTATATGACTTGAGCGATATAGTAATAATAGCGTAACATGATAAAACCGTTCAAAATATAAAAATTATTTTAGGAAACGGCGAACATCTTAGGAAGCAAAGATTTATTTAATGAATATTATGTTAAAAGTGTGCAACCGTTTATAGGATTACAAATACAGGTCTTTGAAGGGTAGTACCCAAATATGCTGGATATCAAATTGCTAAGATGCATCATGGCACTAATGATACAGAACACTTTCCAAGACAACACTGCTTTAAAAGTATGTTATAATTAGTAATGATTATGTTAGAAATTTTAAATATATATTCGTAAATCGACAGCTGAACGATACGGAATTGTGGAACTTGGAAGAGATAAGGAGCTGCTGCAAGCTCCATATGGAAATGTCCTAGCTAGGGGAACCGTCTGCCTGCCAACGAGATGAGGAAAAACTACAAATAATTCTACACTCGCAACAATAGTTTCTTTAGGTACTGTTTACAGTTATAGATGAACTTAACTTTTTAATCTTTTACAGAATATAATCCATCCAGTGAGGATAGTCATATTGTGGCGAAGGGTTGAATGTTACCCAATCTTAGATATTTGTTGTAAAGAATTTGCAAGCAGTTTCAACTTAATTTGAGGGGAAGCCCCGATAGTAAAGGGCTGTTACCGGCTCCTATGTTACTTGATAGTTACAGGAAAATTTATTTAATTGACGAAAAGTAAGTTTCTACTTAAGTATCCAAGTAACCTTTTCCTAAACTGAGGAAATTAGTTTGTTAATAGTTTTATGAGATATAATTATGATGCGATTTTGTCAATATAAATTATAGTCATACACGTTGTCCCTAGAAATTTTGAATACGAGTAATGTTAGGCACCGTGATTTTGTTCTTCTCGATTATTATAATAGATTGCCATGGTTGTTTATTACAAATTAGAAATTACTAATTATTTCCCGTTGCTTAGGGCCGGTTTTATAAAGTCTGGTTGACCGACGGTTATCTCAACCACGATCAATTGTCCTGGAAACGATTGTTCGTTAAGAATCGTATCCTTGAGAATTGCTCGTCGTTGAGCCAACCATCGGTCAACGAGACTTTATAAAACCGGCCCTTACTTTACCATGTATTTTGCGATTTTCATAGACTAGTTGTTTAGGTAAACAAGCCACGGAAATGGCGTTTTACAGGATCGGGGGATCGGCTTTCAGCCTCCGAGTTCAGAATATATTTTAGTGGTACTATCATTGAATATTGGTGATATGTTCCATAAATTGCTGCAAGGGTTTTAATGATAGCGAAGAAAAAATAATAAGATAAATAAATAAATTGGAGTATGAAAACATTCTAATCCAATTAACTAAATGTTTGTTTTTACGTAGCTGTTGGTTTAGAAAAACTTAGTAGCAATATGGATTTGCATTTGACTCCTGGTTCGACAAACGCGTTGCTCGCTTATACTCGGCTCGAAAGTGGTACTTTTGGGCCGCTTACAAAAAATTTATAAAACGTGTTAAACAATTGAATAAATAAAATATAACATAGTAGCCATAGACACGGGGTTACTTAAATTTTACTCTGGGTAAATAATAATTTGTTTACCGGACAAGTGTCGTAAAAAACAAAAGTTGCATGGACGGCTTATTATGAATGTAATATAATAGATGTTTTAAAATTTTCTGTAGTGACTATATTCAGCTGCTGGTCTAATATTTATTCCAAAGCTAAAGTTCAGAAGCTAGTTTTTTAAAATAATCAGTGACCAAAACGAAAGAAATCCTTGAGATAAATAATGGCTGCTAGTATAAATATGTTTATGAGTATACAGATTACTATTTGTGTAAAACACACATTTTTCACATTGATGATCAGATTTTGTATACCTAATAATGTCATAGAAAGTTTTTTCTTTGATATCATATGCTAATATGTGTAAAATAATCTTAACATGTTTACAATTATCAACATCCACTAAATCAAAATATTGTTTTGCATAAAGTAATTCAAAATTATTTCCGTTAAGATAAAAAAATGTTTTTTTTAATAATACTCACTCGAAGGATCATGAATCCATCGCTTCTTTTCCCCGACTTTCGATGTTTTTGTGTCATCCTGAAAACAAAACAAAGTTGTTAAATATTCATGTACCCTCTAAACCCAATGCGAAATGAACACAGCTAGTAATTAAATTATAATTTATAATGTGACTTTTAAAGGAATTCGGATTTTTCATTTAACTTCGGTGAGCTCAGTGTAGCTCAATTTTACTTAGTTTTAATTAATAATTTGCCTTTTGCTAGAAAACAAGCCAGTTTAATAAATAACAGGCCACTCCTTTACCACTTGGTAACCCCAACCATCGCGTAAAATTTTGCAGTTTTAATTTAACTCCCCAATTTTTACTGGTAGGGAAATAATAAAAGAGAAAAAAGAACCGCTGGATGAAATTAAAAACTCAAAACGACATTTCATTTTTATAGACAGAAGCAAATTAAGGATCCTTGCGGTTGTTAAGGGATCATTTCAGCTAATAACCAACCTGCATGTTCCGTACTATATTTTCTAGAAGAATTTTCTTGGAAACGTTTATGTCTTAAAATTTCTATATGAATAAATAAACTTTTTCGTTTATTAGGGACATGTTTATTAAAAAATCTTGATAGCACTAAATACATTGTCAAGTCTTTATTATGATGTTTGAAAACTATTAAAAAAAGTTGTTACGAATTCAGAAAGCAGCATGTTAAATCTTGTCATGAATTTGATATTTACATCATTATATCTGCAACATAAATAAATAATGAGATAGTGTGACTGATGGGTTAGTATAAATTATTTATTTGGATAATTTAATTTGTGTTCTAAAATGATTGCAGAGTTCTCATGTAACGAGAACTTATGATGTACGTACGTAGTATCTTTATGAATTAATTTAGCAACATGCAAATAAACTATGAGAAAAATTTATTTTCAGTTGTAAAAAATATTTTTTGTGCTTCCGGTCGGCATCACTGAGTTTCTACATCGCGAAATCCGCCAGAAATAGAGGTTTCTCCGGCCTAGGCCGGCAAAAAGTAGGAATTGAAGGTTGTTGGTTGGCAGCATCGGCTCAATCTATCAAAGTCAAATTTGTGCATCGCGGTCGGAGACGATCAAACAAATAAATTAGCAAAATGTTACAAATACGATTACCTATTTGAGCCACTGTGGTGATTTGAATATAATCTTTAATATGCGCCGGTGTATCCATTATTAAATCAAAGATAATGAAATTTATAAATAAACGTCAATGGAAATTGTAAGAAAATAAATGAATTAAATTTAATGAATACCAGGAAACAAGGAATCTTGATTTTAAAGTCATAAAAAAATTCCTAATACTAAATTTTAAATGTAAATTTAATTTATTTAAACAAACATCGGCATAAAAAATCTTGTGTATTAGACGTCCAGAAACAGTTTTGCGAGTGCTCCTACTTGCAGGTCTCGGCGTTCCGCCTCGCCCTGCAACTTTACTCGCACTCGCAAATGTGCTGTTTCTGGCCTTGTGATACAAATAACTATTTTAGTATAAATATATGCGAGCCAACCTTAAGCATTAATTTGTTCTTTCATAGCCATACTGGATGAAAGAATTAATGCAAGTTGTCTGTTGGTAATATAGTACACACATTTCGTTGATATATTTAATGGCATTATTGGTCTCCTAAAATTAGGACTGCTACAGTAAGTAAGTAAGTGAGTAAGTGAGTGAGTGAGTGAGTGAGTGAGTGAGTGAGTGAGTGAGTGAGTGAGTGAGTGAGTGAGTGAGTTAGTGAGTGAGTGAGTGAGTGAGTGAGTCAGTGAGTGAGTGAGTGAGTGAGTGAGTGAGTGAGTGAGTGAGTGAGTGAGTGAGTGAGTGAGTGAGTGAGTGAGTGAGTAAGTGAGTAAGTAAGTAAGTAAGTAAGTAAGTAAGTAAGTAAGTAAGTAAGTAAGTAAGTAAGTAAGTAAGTAAGTAAGTAAGTAAGTAAGTAAGTAAGTAAGTAAGTAAGTAAGTAAGTAAGTAAGTAAGTAAGTAAGTAAGTAAGTAAGTAAGTAAGTAAGTAAGTAAGTAAGTAAGTAAGTAAGTAAGTAAGTAAGTAAGTAAGTAAGTAAGTAAGTAAGTAAGTAAGTAAGTAAGTAAGTAAGTAAGTAAGTAAGTAAGTAAGTAAGTAAGTAAGTAAGTAAGTAAGTAAGTAAGTAAGTAAGTAAGTAAGTAAGTAAGTAAGTAAGTAAGTAAGTAAGTAAGTAAGTAAGTAAGTAAGTAAGTAAGTAAGTAAGTAAGTAAGTAAGTAAGTAAGTAAGTAAGTAAGTAAGTAAGTAAGGAAGTATAGTAAGTATAGTAATAAGTAATATTAAATTTTAGACCCTATAAACCACATATTATAGTATAATTTTAAATGGCAAGCAGTAAGTTATTATTTGATGTTCATACCGAGTTTTTGCCTTATTTTTGTTAGTATTACATGCGGTATAATAATGCACAACAGTACATGCTGTGTACCGTGGGTACAATGTACAAACGTAAATTTTGTAATGAAATGCGCAGAGTATATGCATAAGTACTCTTAACTCATTACAATCGATAGAAGAATCAAACACAGCTTTTTCAAATTGATATTTTCTAAATACGTTATGAATAGTCAAACATATTTAAATAATATTACGATATTATCCGAAGAAATTCGTAATGAGAGCCGTGTTATGGAGGTAGCTTCTGATTGGGGTAAATACGAAGGTGTCTAGTGCACCTACAACTTTTTTTTCCTGTAAACAATAACAATAAAAGTAACGCCAACTTTATAGTTCAACGTTTTTTAAATTATTTTCTACAAAGAGTAACTAGTGCCTGCAGGAAGAATGAAGTTTTAAAAAGCTTTATGCAATGCCGACGACGTTCCGATTTGGGAGTACGAAATAAAGCAGCGCTTTTATCCCTGGAAAGTTTGTGCAGTTCTAAAGAATATACTTAGAGCATTGTCCTCTTTTCACGGGTCAGTCGCCACGTTTCACGGAATCTGGAGATCAATACCCAAGACTCGATTTGGATATCGATGGACATCCTTCCGAAAGTGGATACTATTCCCAAAGCCACTATTTTGTCAAAACCACTTTAAAGGAACGATACTGAATGGTGTGTTGAAGTTTGGAGTCGACAATTATTTGTTCCGGTTTTAAAATGTTGAATAAAAGCAACGTAGAAAATACAAAAGATACCTATTATCGTAAAAGAAGTTTGCGATATTCCTAACGATAATATAAAACACTTATCCTGTAATATATTCGGGTTTATTCGTATCATAATCGTTTGTTTAACGACAGTCGCTATCGGTTACTTTACGAAAAAAAAATAAAGTTCATGTTAATATTTTAAACCACTGCCGTGTGGCGTATCTTTATCTGTACATCTGAACTTCATATTTGGTAGAAAACGTCCAATAATAGTATATTATATTATTAGGAGTAGAAAGAGCTCTTTTTGTGTTGAGATCATATTGCGGCCGAGGCGCACGCGCCGAGGCTGTGCAAGTGAGCGAAACACAAATAAGACGTTCTACTCCGAATAATATATACTATTTTTTCTTCAAGTGTAAAAATATTCTGTTGCTGTAAATAAATATTTCCTAAAAAGTCATTTCCACAGGACAACGTTCTCCCTTCTACCAACTTTGGGGGCGGAGCTATGGGAAAAATACTGCCGTTGCCATGGATACGTAAACACATTATTGTACTAGTAACATTATTTTCATTTTTTGACTACTAACAAAATGACTTCCTTCTACATAGCCAGTTCTGTACAACAATACGGATATTATGATACGCTTGAAGAAAAACGATTATTATGATACGCAATGAATAGGGCCGAATATGTAAAGTGCGATCAAAACATTGTTAGAGTTGTTTTGTGGAAGTATGGAAGAAAAGTACAATAGATATAGTTAAATTTGTCCTATCAAAACACTTCTTTGAATAGGACATGTGCATCGAGGATCCATACGAATTTAAAATGAGCACATTTAAATTATTTGGTATAATGGTATCTATTGGATCCGGCATAAATGACTGACGGTTTTCTAAATGAGATAGTTACTCACTCAACTGAACCAGTTCATTAAGTTTTAAACAAAATAAAATGTAAAGGAAGGATCGGTAGTTCAATTCAATATCAATTTTAAAAAATATCGTATTATATCTTTCAGTGCGGAGAGTGGTTCCAAAATATTGGAGCCATAAGCTGCTTTTATACAGGGTGTTTCGTGAGGAACCCTCCATATTCAAATAATGTGTTTAGGGGACCTCAATAAACAAAAAAAGTCTAGTAAACAATATGGTCAAGTGCCAACCGTTACTGAGATATTGTTCAAAATGGTTTTTACTTCAGTGGTAACCAAGATCATCGGACCTAACCCCCCTTCATTGTTGCCTTTGGGGATGGCTGAAATCGTTAGTTCATAAAACAAAAGTAAATACGAGAGAGACGACACTAGTTGATCGAATAACCAATTGCATTTAAAAACGAAGTACCTATACACGTGCAATTCACAATCGAGCTGACTTATGTGTCCAGATGAACGGTGGTATTTTTGAGAACCTAATTAATTAGTTTCTATGTTTAATTTAATTATTTAGCTTGTCTTTTATGTTGTGAAATACATGTTTTGTTTCTGTAAATGCGTTACATTTAATTCAATTGATTCAAAAAAATTTGAACAATATCTCAGTAACGGTTGACATTTGACCATATGTTTACTAGACTTTTTTTGTTTGTTGAGGTCCCGTTAACACGTTATTTGCATATGGAGGGTTCCTCACGAAACACCCTGTATACGAAGAAAACATCTGTCGGTCATCAAGTGCAATCGGATGATGACTATAGTCGCTCCCCTCTAACAGGTTTTTATTGTTTTCCCATACCACCATTGGTACTATATATGGGAAGTACTGATATCACGAAATTTTTTTTCGCGGAAATACGTGTTTAATGCCCGGTTTCTGGAAACAAATTTATGAAACCCATAACTTATGTATTCGATAAACAGTCAATAAGGCAGTCCATGACGTATCACGTGATCCTTGTGGAAGGCGCTGATTGGCCTATATGAAATTTGATCACGTGACCTAATGTCATTAGAGTGCCCTATTCGCTGTTTATGGAATACATAAGTTATGGGTTTCATAAATTTGTTTCCAGAAACCGGGCATGACCTCCAGGGGCCAAAAAATGTGGTTTAGAAAAAATGTCTGTCTGTGGTAGTGTGAGTGTGTGGAGTGTGGGTGTGCATGTAAGGCCTCTAACGTCGAAATAAGTGAACCGATTTTAATGAAACTTGAAATGAAGGGGTATATCGAAGATTCATCGACAAAATTAGTTTTTCAAAAAAATCCGACACCGGAAGTTAGACATGTTTTTTTGGTAACATTTTTTCAGAAGCAGAATTGTGCAAATCTGAGTAGGTAGCGGATATGAAAGAGAAACAGTTTTTTACCGGACTTTCTAACTTCAAAATGGCGGCCGCTATGAATGTTTAAAAATTTTGACTTTAACAACCTACAACTCGAAAACCAATCTGTCAGATTCAGCAACAACTTGTTTGTTAAAAAATTTTACAAAAAAACTGACCACACGATTTTATTTAAATTTTCTACACATATGCAGCTTGGTATCAGATACATTTTCGTTTTTCGATGAATGCTAAAATTTCACTGTGACGAGGTTTTGAAAATTGAAATTGAAAGAAGTTTAAACATAAAAATTTATATCACGTATATAAGGTGTTTCCTTTTCACAGTACAATAAGCAACTTTGTTATTTTAAATAAAACACCCTGTATATTATTATATAATTGAATGCAAAGTTTAATTGTCTACTGCTTCGTGAACTATACTGTTGAATACCAAAATTCCGCATCCAAACAAACAATCGATAACTTCAACCTTTCAAGTAATCTGACGTTAGAGGATGGCTTCTTCCTCTCCGCGTTATCTATGGTCTTCATTTTTGTTGTATTTTTCTTAGTAGGAACCCATCTTCTTTTGTGATAGGCTCTCTCAACCGTATGAAAAAAATATTTCCTCTTGGATTACTCTTTGTGTTTTTGCATTATAAAGCATAAATTGTAACGATTAATATTAAAAACAATCTTTACTACAGGGTTTTCTTTTCTACAAGTAGTTTTTTTAAAAGCAAAGTAAATATAATGTTATTGCAAGTAATTCTTCCTGAAGTTGCAATATATTGGAAAACCACTTCATGATTATACTAACACCCACATTTTTCTTTGCTTTTCGACTAATATTGGATTCAACTTGTTAAATAGATTGTATTATAAGAAATAAAGTTGTTATCGATTAAACTTGAAATTGTAAAGATTCGTTTACTATATTTTATTTTGAATATCTACCCATTTTACAATTAAGTGCGTTAGATTAGACGTTATATAACACAGGAGCCGGAAAAACGTATCGAATGAGGACTAGCAGAGGTGAGGTCAAAGAGATGTAGTAGACGGTTTGACAGTATCATTAACACAGGATGGAAAAAAATCGTACGAGAAACGGGAGAAAGAGAGAGACGGTTAGAAGGTTCGAAGAAACCTACTTATATTTAGTGTAGGGATATACAGGTTGAGAAGGATACTAAATAATTGCTTTGAATTCTCTTTTATTTCAATTTTTATTTTCTAAATATTGGATAATGTATTTCCACTTTAAAAAAATAATTAGCAGCGTTTCCACTATTAACAATTCAAAATTTTAATTCAGAAAGTGGGTTAACGCTGCAATTAAGATTAAAAAAAGTGATTTATTAATGAAACATGTAATCACTAACCCCTGAAAGTGTATGGATATAAACAATTTTGCGTATAAAGCTAGCTCGCATGAGGAGGTAATAAATTCTAGCACATAGCAACTTACGAAACACGTGAGAAATTCCCATCAAATGCGTGACAAGAAATAAATGAAGGATGCTATTAAATGATGTTTCGTCTCTATCTTGGTGCTGTTGATCGAAAAGCCAACGTAACAACAAACATGATAATAAAAACGATTATCATAACAATGCCCATACATACGGCAACTTTTGTAGCTTAAAATCGACTTCACACAAACACAACAAAAGTTAGAAGGAAGGGAGGAATAATTTAACGGTGAAGCAAGTATCAGTGGATGTCGAGAAGCTTTTATAAAACAATATTCTGAAGGTTCAAGAGAATCGCTTTAACGGCACGAAGCTGCTATAAACTAAATTGAAATAGAATGTACTTCATACACAACATAAAAAATATGTTTAATAAAAAATTGATTGAAAATAAATTTTATGCAGATAAGAACGTCTCCTAAAATACAATTTGTACAGTGTATCAATATAAAAATTTGATTATACACATAACATTTTTAAAATTACCAATCGATTCAAATGAAATGTTTTAATAGGAATACTAAAATTTAACGATTGCATAAATTAATACCGAACCGTTTTATTTATGTTTAAATGGTTGTTAAATCTTTTACTCCAATAGATATTCTTTTTTTCTTATAAATACATACTCCTGTCAACAGTATTGTTACATGGATTTTTAAGTAGGCACTCTAACGACATTTGGTTACATGACCATCCTGGAGGGTAGCACAAACAAACTACCTCACCGTAGTATCACGTGGCCCTTGTGGAGGGCGCTGAGTGAACTGTTTTGTTTGTGTTTTGTCTCAACAAGGGTCTCCTGCTTGAAGACTCATATATTCGTAGAGTACTGTTTTTAAATTATTAATTAAAAACCTTTACAATTTGTATTGGTTTACAACAGCGATCTCCAAACTTTTTAGCTTAAGGGCCACACTGATTCCTTCACTAAGTGCCAAGGGCCAAGACCTAACTTACTCACCATACCAGCATACTGTAGTTTTGAATTACGCGCAAATTTTCGTTTCGGGACTAGACGGCGAGTGTGGTACCATGGTGCAGGGTGCAGGGATGAACTACCGCTCCGTTCGCACTTTCGTTTGGTACTTACGGAGCATGTTCTGGAAAAGTTCTGCCGCGTGATCGCTTGTCTGGAAGATTCGAGTACTTCGAGTGTTTTCGAATATTCTCTATGCACCGAGGCGCGTGTTATAACTACGGAAGACAACCGAGAGTTGGACAGTACCAAATTTTGAGTTCGGAGTGCATTATTTGATTTTAAGTTACGTGCCTTTTTTGTGGATTTGTATAAATATGGAAAAGAAAAAGAATACAACATAAAACGTCACAGTGGCGCACCCAGGGGAGGGGCAAAGGGGCAATTGCCCCCCCCCCCAAGACCATATTTTTTCTTTTCTTTAAAGCTGGGCCTTTAAAGCGGGGAGCCTCAAAAGCCATTATTTAAACTTTAAATTTCACGTTGCCCCCCCCCCAACGTATATTTCTGGGTGCGCCACTGATAACGTCATTATGAGCCTAAACATCCTAAGAATTGCTCCAAATTTACAGGAAGCCTACGGTTAGAAAAATATGAATATTTGAAACGCGGGTTGTTCAATTTCATTATGTATGTCAGTTATTGAATAAAAACATCTGATTATTATTTTGTATGATTTACTTACACTATGGTAATCAAATTAAAATGTGGCGGGCCGGATACCGGGCATGATTGGTATTTCTCGCGGGCCATAGTTTGGAATCCGCTGGTTTACAAGATGCAGTTTTTAAATGTGAATTATGTTCTCAAACTTTTACACTACAAACAGAAGTCTTTTTCCCATCTGAATTGTATACGTGTCTACTAGATTACTGTTTTTAAATTTCTAATTAAAAACTTTATAAGTTTGCTTACCTATTACTTTTTCACAGAAGCGTTTTTAATTATATGTTCTTTTACTTTTCTTTGAAGTTCATGCAAAAGTAGACGTCATAGGGTACATTATTGTTCGTGTTGGTTTATTTTTCATAAAAACAGTTTGTTTAGGAACATAAAACTTAAAGTTGGCCTTTGTATTTCTCTTTTAGCTTACTAGTTCTTTTAAATACTGAAAGTAAATAGAGAGCAGACTTCTGCGATCAAATTTTTAAAACTTAAAGTTTTGATTATTAAATCTTTATCATCACATTTAAGATCTTTCAATAAATAGTTTTATTATCGGTGAAGCTAAAACCCAAAATCTTGTTTTCTTGTTAATTCTGTTTGCACAAATTATTACATAGTATAGGTACATATCGGGATGATCACATCATTAAATAAATGCTTTCCAAATAGGATATTTGGCCTGAACATGACTTTATTGAATTTTGTTCCAAACAGTTATTTAATGTAGAGTGAGTTGATAACATGTTTGTTACTAATAATTTTATTCGGTGGAGGGCAAGAGGAACAATCCAACAGTCTACGAAGACAGATTAAAATACTTAGCTACGAAGGCAAAGAAAATTTACAACTTGTTTTTTTTTTACAATTATTCTATTTTCACAGAAAATGCTTTTTTATATATCTGTAAAATACTTCATAGTCCGCCAATTTCAATCAAATTTTGAAAAAAAACATATTCTTTGGATACTAAAATAATAACTGTTAAGAGGTTTAATATAATTCATATAATTTCTAGAAGCTTCTTTAGGGAGTGAATATTTCAGCACGTTGTTTACACCTAACTATTGGGAAAATAGTTGTTTCAGATGTTTTAACCTGTGGTGTATGAACTTTAAATCAATGATCTTTTACAAAGAGCATTAAAACAACTACATTTAGTTTAGAGGTAAGTAAGGGTTTGGCTAGAAAAATTGCGATCGTGGCTATATCTTTTTACTGAGCTGGGAAAGTTTCTTGAAAATGGACACACAGGAGTGTCATTGAATTTTCTCCTGTTGTTCGTATTGGTAGTTAATAAAATAAAGTAAGTTTCGAGTTGTACAAATATGAAATCTCTTATTTCGTAGACCCCCCATTAGGTAATGCAAGCGGTATCGTACATGCAAAATACATGTAATAATTACAAATAATAATTGGTTGTCATGCTTCAAAGTATCCATCTTTATTTTCAAAAGTTTTAAGTACAACATAATTTTATTTTATAAATGAAAGGAGTTTGTATACAACATGAACTTTTTGTCAAAAACTTTGTGTGGTAGATGCAACATCCACAACGACAGTACTACAGAAGAGGAGACAGTTGGAAAAATAAATAGCTATTTTATTATAAAATGTCTCCAGGTTTACGTACAAATAAACTTTTTAATAATATTGACAATTGAATTATTTTTGTAGCTTGTACGTTATTGTAAATTGGAATAGAAATGCAAATCACAAAACATACCTACATATAATTATGTTAAATTTATTTAGGTAGTACCTATATACTTTCGTTACCACGAGCATTGAAATAAATGAATAAACATTACAATATACAGGGTGTCACAAAACCATTATGTCAAAAAGATGCCTTTTGTCAGTACAGTACCCTGCATTTGGGCTTCTAGGACAATTCGCTCCCGGACGATTCGCCCCCGAAGATAATTCGCCCTCGGTATAACAATTAAAAATGAAAGGATTACAAGAAAAAGTAATCAATATTTAATGTAATGCAAGAGAAAATGGGAGAGACTATCAAAAAAGACAAGACAAGAAATGGAATCGCAAAGAAAGAAGAAACAAAGGACGGTCCTGCAAAGAATTTGGGGAGAAAATAAAGGGATGGCATTAGATGGAAGGAACTGATTGAATCTTCATCACGAAAAAAAATCCGAATTTGATAAGCTGGAGCGAACCCGTAACACAAGCTTTAATGAAGTTTCAATGGCAACGGGTGCGTGAAGTTTGTCAAGGGATAATAATCGATTAATTCATACACTGCAATACATTAAATTATTATTATCTAACTATCTGCGCTCTTTTAGGTTAACCTAGTAAATGAGCAAACAATTCGGATTAATATACGGCTTATTGTCATTGTTACCTATACCCAAAGCTTAAATAATAAAAAATAAAATGTAAAATAAAATTCTTTCTGCAGTTTTAAATTCTATGAACAGCCTATGTACAGAGCCTCCACCCAATCTACATTTTTCTGGTTTTGTATTTTGTGTATGCTATTACGTTAATAACATTATTTCCATTATTAACCATTTCTTGCAGAATTTCAATGCTCCTTTGTAATTCCAATATCCTTTAAGTTTAGGAGCCTACTACAAACAGTTTCCTCAAGTTCTATTTGGGAAGTCTCTTATTCTTGTCAGGATATATAGCTCTAGATATAATCTTAAATTCGACGCCCATTTCTATTTTCTCATTAGATAAATATCTCGGATGTGACTTTTTCATTAATACAACAAATTTTTACACAGTACTACCTTTAAATGCATTTAGGAAATACCTTGCACTTATTATTTAAACCAGGTGTATTTTAGTGTAACGTATGGTTGTGGTAAGACAATGGTCTTTTTTTAAGTTTTAGAACATTTACTACCATAGCTGTCTTTATTACTGCAAATTATTGTAATGAAAATTCAACATTCAACACAAAGCAACAAAATGACAAAACGCGTTTTTATATTTTTTACAACCACTTTTATCTGACTATAACTCGATATAAATTTCTGTGATTGGACAAAACCCCGGGTTGCCTTGGAAATAAAGAAAATGCCACTTGAAGCGCTTGTGAAAGATAAGAGGATAAAAAATATAACTAAGCTGCATCCCTTTCTTGTAGGTGCACGAAATTCTAAAAAAATAAGAAGAAAGGGCGGGAGGGAGGAACAAAGGCCCGGGTTAAAGTAATTATTACGGAATAACAGTTTTCACAATTTGGAAATATAAATATCAAATAAAATATCGATTTTAACAGTTAAAATCGATATTTTATTTGATATTTATATTTCTATAATTATGGATTTTAACAAAGTTACGCTTGAAAATGTCAATAAATTCACAATTTGGGTTTGCAACTGTTTTACGAATATATTGCATAAACCGCTGCGAATATCTTCCTCATATTTTACACAGCAAGCCTTTTTGTTGTTGTAAAGAAGTGCTTCAGAGTTATCTACTTTTCTACAACAACATAAGTTTGTACTGTGTTCTGTACGTCTATCCAGGAGCACAAATAAACTGTTCTGCAATAAATTATTCGTTTTGTTTTCATGGTAGAAGAACTTTCACATTCTAAATACATAAATGAAAAATCCATGTAAGTTTATTAAAACAGATATGAGTTACAAATAAGGAAATGTTCACAGTTGATTGAATTACACACCAGACTGTGAAAAATTGTACTGTTTTATGAGGCATTTCAGTCCAATCTTACCCGTAGACGTGGATAATCAATAACATTAAATCTCAGCAGATGCTATATTGGCAACGAGGCGGCATATGCATTTCAAAAGCAATTTCGTATCTAAATGTAAATTTGCACTAAAGCAAAGCAAAATAAATTCAGTTTAAATGTATTTAAGTTTGAGTAATCTATTTCAGTCGAGCTAGTCAGTTAGAAACTTTTTATTTAAAAGCGCTACAAATCAAACTCAAACTGCCTTTTCATAAACTAGCACAGCGAATGGCCTGAATAATAATTAGATGCATTAATTTTTGGACAATTTTATCTTTAGAGGACGGATCCCGAATTTTAAACAGTTAAAAATCTCTTAATCTTCAAGTTTTCAGATAAATTTTTTGTTGAAGTAAAAGTTTAAAAACAGAATGGTTTCTTTCGCAGGAATTTAGATGTTTAATTTAAAAAGTACTTACGGCAAAGTTTTTATGCTAATTCCGTTTATTTACCGCACACAGACTACAATAGATTCTAGATTTAAAATGTGCCAGGAGGATATACAGTGCGCGCATAAAGTTTGGAATAATGGAAATAATTCTTTTCCCGGCAAATTTAAAGAAAAACAGTTTGACACGTCAAATTGATTTATTTTAAAAGAAACATTTTGAGATAATTTTTATTTTTCTACTGCTTTCCGGTTTCAAGCAGTGACGTCATCGATATTTTTTTAAATGGCAACCCCCTATTGTTTTTGCAGATTTGGATAGATAATGAAATTCTGAATTCAAAAATATCAACATTTATGGTATTCAGACTGATTGTTTCAGAGATATTAATTTATGAATGTAATCAAATAAGTGATTTCTAAAATAAGTTTATTTTTCCAAAAAAACAATTTTTTTGCGAGGAAATGGTAGGTACTGATTCCTGTTACAAAAATTGAAATCAAAGTAATTGTTCGAACTGGCCACCTTGTTCTTGACAATAGGCGATGCGATTTCGAAATTCGCTGCAAACATTTTTGAGTGTTTCGGGCCGTATTAGTCTGATTTCATCCCGAATTCTTTCTTTCAAGTCCTCAATAGTACCTAACCGATTAAAGTAGACCTTGCCATACCCTCTAAGAAAAAAGTCCAAAGGCGTCAAGTCGGGAGACCGCGCCGGCCACTCAATGAATCCTCGCCTGCCTATCATTCAAATAATTCCGTACCACTGCGGCAAAATGATGAGTCTTGATTCTCTCTGATTCAGTTAAACGTCGAACCATTGTAAACCCAAATCTGAACTGGGGTTCAGGTGTTTTCAGGATAAGCCTACATGGTTTATAGTGAGTTCCAGTATGGATAAGAACCATGCCAACATCGTTTCCTCAAAAAAGTAGTTGGTTAGTAAAATAAACTTATTTTAGAAATCACTTATTTCATTACATTCAAAAATTAATATCTCCGAAACAATCAATCTGAATGCCATAAATGTTGATATTTTTGAATTCAGAATTTCATTATCTATCCAAATCTGCAAAAACAATAGGGGGTCGCCATTTAAAAAATATATCGATGACGTCACTGCTTGAAACCGGAAAGCGGTAGAAAAATAAAAATTATCTCAAAATGGTTCTTTTAAAATAAATCAATTTGACGTGTCAAACGGTTTTTCTTTAAATTTGCCGGGAAAAGAATTATTTCCCTTATTCCAAACTTTATGCGCGCACTGTATATTCTCTGAAATGAGAATTTGTGTAATCCTATTTTACTGCAAACCATTGGGTTGTAAACAAGAAAATATTAAAAAATACCTTATAAATTTTAATTTAGAAAAAACGAAGATTTTATTTTTTGTCGACGAAATTCCTGTAACAATAACAATAGAAGGAAAGACAGGGAGACCGAATGATGCATAAGCTTCTGTAGATTTTTTTACGTTTTCTTTATATCTATAAATATTGACACAGGGAGGATTAGTTAAAACATATTTACGTTACAGATTGGTTATTGAAAAATATTTATTTTTGTGTGTTCTGTCCTACTACAGTTGTTTGCTATGAAAAATGCCTTCTGGCGTCTCTTTGGAAATATCTACAATTTCAGAACGGTAATAGGTTTTTAGAATTATTTCAGAAAGTTAAAAATGTCCAAAATTTTGTTTAATTTACCATTGTTTTAAAATAAAATATTGGAGAAAAATTCTTTGAAAAAATTCAGTTTTTGAAAGGTCGAGTAAACGGCTGAAAATATTTTTAGTTATAAGTGGAAAAACCCAGCCAATACGCAACATTTTCAATAAAGAAACATTTAAGGAAAATACATATTTTTAAAAATTGTTGACGTTTCGCTTATAAAATAAGCATCATCAGAACAAAAAAAACATTTTCAAAGGAGAAAAGTGAAAAATTACATTATTTTTTTAATATAATTATTAGTTATAAATGTGTCTGAAAGTAAATTAAAAATTAGGTTTGTGACAACGACTAACATAATTTGTAAATTACTTACCGAAGTTAAAGAGCCACTAATTAAAATAATAATTTAGGGGCGAAATATGAATTGAAAGCGTTAAAATTTAAAATAGGTATTAAAAATAAATTAGAAGAGTGAAATGTAAGTGGAATTGATGAAATATTGGGTTATCTTTGGAAAAATCAGGAATATTAGAGAACTGTGGATTACATTCTATAATGGTATATGAATTTTAGTTTAATGGCCTAAAATATAATTGAAAAGGTTAGGGATTGGTCTTCTATAAATGAAGATTGAACTGAAGTTTTTAATTTTGAATAGTACTACACGTTGAGTAGGGGTACGTTTATGTTGGAGCAATGATATCCTATAAACGCGGCGATATTAACGAAGCGATCACATCCATCTTCGCTATGAGTGAAGAAATACTGAAATGTCTATCGTCGGTCTTAACGCTCTATCGCATCTCCAACCTGAACAGGTAACATACAGACCAGACCATACAGTAAAACAGAATTATAATTGCGGGTCAAATGCGCACAAGATAAATAGAGAAGACGGTCACGCAATAGGCTAAAGCAATGAGCTGAACTAGCCCTTCCCATGAAATAATTACTGCGGATCGCTTAGTCACCCGCAATCATAATTCTGTTTCACTATACATATCGGCATTTTTATTTTCTTCGATATTATTGCCGCGTTTATCGCTTATCGTTGCTCCAACGTAAACGTATACCTAATAGTTATTTATGCAACAAGGGTAAAAAGAGTTTATTGTACACGACGTAAATATGTCTAACGAGGCCGCAGGTCGAGTTAGACAATATACATCATACATCAAGTACAATAACACCTTTTGCACGAGTGCTTTTTCTGTGTCTGTGTTAAAATAAATCATAGTAAACATCTTGTTTCCTAAATCAAATCAGCCGTGGTTACTATAGCAACCGCTAAATGAAGTGTTAATAATATATCTGTGGGGGATAAATACTATATTTTCTCTCACATTTCTACATTTTCATAAAACTAAGCTTATTGCTGTGGATATAATGCTTAACAAGGTTATTTCATCGTCATTTCACGAGACCACTGCGGTTTGTAATAAGTTTCGGAATCTCATTTTGACGTTAACAAAAAGCGCCAAAATACTATTCAGGAACTCTCTCTGATACAACTTTTTCCCAAAGGATACGCAACTTTGGAATAACCAGTTTCAAGACGATCGACATGTTATTGACATGTCTTTTCCTTGATCCTGCAACTTGTATAAGTCCAATCGTAGAACTTGGGATATCTATATATTTTTCACTAACGGGTTGTGCTATAAAGCACAAGCTGTTGGAAACTCTTATGTTTATATGTTACTGTACTTAGTATAGCTTTCATTTTGATAAATTTCGATAAATTAACTAAAAATTAAATGTAAACATGTTTTTTCGATTTAATATGTTTTTTGTAACATTTCTATTTCTTTAAATTTTAGAGCAGTATTATATCGCTTTAGTAATCTACTGTTCAATTAAGCTCAGAACTTATCACTTCTGAATAAACTCTACCCCAAGTTAAATAAAGGAAATATATATTCTGGAAAAGTAGATATCAGTTTTATGAATAAAATAAACCGATCTCTGAATACAGATACACCCTAACAGTGTATGGCAGGTTTACGATCTTCAAACTCGTTTACAAATCCTACATTTTCCCACTTTTTCTTTGTGTAAGATAACTACCTATACTATTCGTGACAAAAATAAAATTTAAATAATTGCTTTCCAAATATAGATCGATACAGATATTTTCGGACTGAAAGAAATGAACAAATCAAACAGCAGTTTCTAGCAGCAAGCAGCAAGCAGCCAGTCGTCTGTTACGTTTTTTTTTTCAGAATTTTTCAAGAAAATTTGCTGACAGTTATATTTTGCTTTCAACATACGATAAAGAACTGTTCACTGGCACGTTCTCAAAAGCTCTTGAAAGCCTTATTTAGTAACGATCTGCGTCTAGCGTTGCCAAATCTAGGGATTGGGTGATTGGCCTGAATTTTGCGTGTAGTAACGAACCCTATAGACACGTTAATTTTTTAATGAGTACATAATTAGGTAAATGCATAGAGAGTGTCATGTATATTCTTACATTACAATTATAACATTTTGAGAAGAAGGAAAGCAATCTTAAAAAATAAACTATAATAATTTAAAGAATACTGCCTCGAAAATATTCCATTATACTTTAACGTTTCTCAAACACCCCAATAAAAGCAAGTTAGGCTGAAAAGTCTCCACTTCTAAAATAATTTAAAATGTAACCGCCCTTTCCATTTAAAGTTTATCCTGCAATAAATTTACAACGTATTAAAATAAGACATGTAAGAGTTATTTATCACAGAAACTTTAGTTGTACGTGAGCAACAAAATGTATTCAAGGTTGGGACAAAGTCCTCAAAAGCTATTTCCTGTAGCTACTTTCAGAGTTGTGTAAGCTGACGAAAAATAAAGGAAACGTTCACGAAAGAACTTTGATAAACGATAAAAAGGATTTTGGTGGACTACAGCGGAAAATTGCAAAGATACTTGGGAGACGGAAAAGAAAGCTGCGTCAAGTACTTGCTTGGCAGAACGCCATTCAATTTCGTGAGATAAAATGCAGATTTTCCAAATGATGAATTTCTGTGAATAAAAATTAAAATAGGCACCTGAAACTCAATTACAGAATACACATAAAACTTCTAAACTTTCAATTGGTGATTCTAATAATTTTTGTATTAAAAAGATGCAGAGAAAAGTGTTAAGCTATCAGGGAATTAATGGATAATCTTCGGATAAAACCGGCTGAAAGCTTGCAAAATTTTCATATTATAGGCAAATGATATTTAATCTTTAGTTTATAATTTACAAAATTATTTATCTGATTTTGAAGAAATTTGAAGTGAAGTGGTTTCACAAATTATTTGTTTAGCGTAATTGAGTTTAGACAGGACATTATTGAAGTGAATTTTCATGTTTCAGTAAATTCATTTCAGTTTGTGTTGATTCAATTAATATGCAGTCCTTGTGCTGCTGATTTAATTAAAAATAAAATAAAAATCAAAAAGCAACTATTATAATAGAAATGATTTCTAAGAACAAATATGAGAAGTATTAGGTACTACATATGTCTAAATAAAAAATTGTAATAAAACCAAAACTTTATATTATACCGTCAGATTAAACTCTAATCCATTTCCTGTTATAATGTTTTCCAGGTCATTGGACACCCCGTTGTTTACATCGTCTGTGATCTACTGATGCTTATTATTATGCAATTATTACCCTTCAGTTCATCATTTACTAATTTGCTGAATTTATAATTCCTCCTCTGTTTCGCTTCTTGAAAAGACTGTGAAGCCATTAATATTAAATTGTCTACGGCTTCAATATTTGCATATTTGCTACTGACAGCCATTAATTTATTTGAGTAAAATTGTTTAGCCGAACAGCTTTTAGCTTTTAAAAAAGGAATATGCTGGGTTTTTTTTAGAACTCAAAAGACTTTCTAATATTCAGAAAAAATCATATCGTGAAAACTGTACTGCTTAAAATTTGCAATTTAATTTCCAGTCTGTTTTTTAATTTGTTTAATTTTTAACAAATATTCTAACAACCTTAGTGTTTGGAAGTTCAAACACATCTAAAACTACAGCAAACAATTTTTAAATTTAAGATCTAGAGCGAAGGGCGCTAAATCAAGCATTGGACGTTGTACATACTCTTTGATCCCTGCAAAATTAATTTGGTAGCATCGGGCTTAGCCTTTGTAAACACAATATACGACAGTCATCAAGACGAGCGCTTTAGGCGAAACTGTTTGAAAATGAACAGCTTTGCCGAACGCGTTTAGCTCTGAAAAAAGATGTCAAGGTTTTTGTGTGAAAAATGTATAATTACAAGTTGGCCAGCCTTTCAGGGTATTAAAGCAAACATGGTTTAAATATATTTTTTAAAGGAAATGTTTCCATTTAAAAGCGAATGAAAAACTTTTCTGTGTTGTCATAATGATTCATAAAGATTTTTTTCTCCTGTGAAATTCTAAAATGAAGGTTTTATGTTATTTATGTTCGTTAATGGTGTTTACATCTTTTCGCTTTATGCCTTACATTTCTAACCACAACATTTACATAGTTTTTTGAAATGTAAGTTCATATTAAATTAGAAGCAGTTTAAAAAGAATCAATTCAAAAAAATTGTTCACACAGAAACGAGAATAAAAATTTATCCGTGTACGTATGAATTTAATGCATATGAAAGATGCAACATTAAAATTGAAGAGGAATAAAGCAATCTTAATAGTTACAACTAATAGAAATTTTAGTAGGTAGGTACTTGAGAAGAAGTAAAGAAGATTTATCTCTGTGGCGCCTCTCAGGAATCACGTGTAATTTTGTTTTCATTTTATATTTCTATATCTTTAAAAAATAAATCACATTTTGTTCTGGGTTATACAGCAATGATCACATTAACTATTATAAAATAACCAAGTCTAGTGATATAACAGGACCAATAATGTAAAACAACAAAACATGTGGGTTTGTCCTGATTCTGCAAAATTGAAATTCACGGCACAAAGCACTTCTAGAACGAACCAACCAATTGCCACATGACCGAGCTTCAATTACGCCAAATTAGTTCTATATTCTTGTGGAGGGTCCAATTGACCGCTTTAAAACAATAATTAAATCTGTCCAAACCTTGATTTAGAACTATCGACTGTGTTACATAAGGCTATACCTTCTGTATTATTAACCTGTGGTATGTATTGTAGATTGAATAATTCGTTTTAAAGTTACAAGCCCAATGCGAGATAGGTTTAAAATTTTACAAACGCAATAGATATTTACGATATGAGTATCGTAACGTGCTACATTACGGTACGAGATGGGAAACCCATTGAACATGGTAATATGAGTTACGATAAGAATATTGTACAAAGTTTCTATTTTCATAAAGTAGAATATGAAATGGACCCAGTTCTGCAGAAAGCGACCAACCTACATGGTAGCAAAATCTGAGCTAATGTCATTTTTCGACAGCTTGTATCCCATTCTTCAGTTTGCATAAGACGACCAACCGCTAAGCTAGCATTTTATGAGAGAAAACAATCGTTAGTGAAAAATGCTTATTTTATAATCAGGAATTATTTATTTGCAGAAAACATATAAACCACATGTTCAACAAATAAAATGTTCTAATATCTATTAACTTATTGCAGAATGCATCCAACCCGCATGGTCGTCTGTCGCTAATATTTTAAACAACACAATTTATAGTTTATAAAAAAGTATTTTCCAATTTTCTGACAAATGCACTTTTTGTGGGTTGGATGGTTTCTGCAGAACTGTGTCCAAATATTGTTTGTGAAGTTTGTTTATTTTCAAAGCTTTTTTGATGTTATGGAAAATTTCTTACGACACTAACGTCGTAATGAAATCTATAACGACACTAGTATCGTAATAAGGTGTCATACTGTTGACTGTTAGACAGAGTTGTACAAAAGATTTGACTTCCAGTTCAGCTGAACCACGATAATTTGTCATGGGTATGATTCTTAAGAACAATCGTATCCATTCGTGGATCATCAGCTTAAGGGCCGGTTTTATAAAGTCTGGTTGATCGACGGTTAGCTCAACCACGATCAATTGTCATGGATACGATTGTTTTTAAGAATCATATCCTTGACAATTGCTCGTGGTTGAGCCAACTGTCGGACAACTAGACTTTATAAAACCGGCCCTTAGTGGGAATCAAATCCTTTATACAACTGGGCCTTAAATATATTTTCCGGTACCCTATATGGGGACACATGGTATATCAAAAGTTATAGGAATTTCTATAACGATTTCAGAGTTATTTACAACCGCTCACCGACTGGATCTCCAGCAAAGATAAAACTATGACCTGCCATGCCATGTCCAAAAGTATTGTGTTGATGTTGAACTGTAGCTATGTAGAAATATTTTGATTTATCAAGCAAAGCAAAGTTTGTTTTATAAAGTGAACATCAACATGTAATCGCAATATAAAAAAGTGTGTAAATATTTGTAAATTTCTACGTATATTTTATACAATAAATTAACTTTGATAATTAAAACATGCCGCTTCTTGAATTTTGGGAACACAATTTAAATGCTGGACAGCATCGTTTTTCAAAAATAAAGGGCTAGGTCATGATATGTTTGATGAGTTACTACGTACTGCACTCTGGATAAAAGGCAACTTATTCTAGTATGTTTCAGGCTACATGCCGTCTACAACCATTTTTCTATTCAAACGCGATAGGTAAATAAGTAACTGTCTGAAATGAAAAGTGTAGACAAAGACAAAGTAAAAAATTGCTTGTATACCCTTACATAATAAATCAATGTCGGTTCTGGTAAACATATTATCAGTTAACCTACATAATAAATACTAACTGCTCTCCTTAAATTAAAAAAAAGTATTAAATAAATATGATATAAGATCCTTGCAAACTCTGGTTTGAAAAATAACAAAATAGTTTTCAGTCTATTCAAGATGGAATCTGAGTTCCTGAAACGCGTTTGGACAAATTCAACACAAGGCGGAATTTTTCTAAATAAGTTAAAGCCATCCCCAACTGTGGATTTGTGTGAATGTCTGTGCATGTTAGAAAGGGGGGCATACGATCTTAGCATAGTTGATGCCCTTGCGTATATTAAAAAAAAACTGCAAGAAATTTGATTAAAACGGTTTAACACAAAAGATTCAACTCTATTGTAGGTGTTTGGAATTTGCAATTTCAGTTCACAACAAAAAGTGGGATAGGTAGTTCCACAACGAAGTTCTAGTAAGGTTTTATAGCAACCTTACAATTCGGTGACGGAATTCAAGTAACGGATTAAAAGAGTAATGACTTTGCGGCTATGTTTATTCGTACCGGAATTAACTTAAAGTTGTAATAAAACAGCAATACAAGTGACAAACCCTTCTGCGCCATCACGTTGCAATGGAGCGCGAATCAAAGGTACCTACGACGGGGTGGAAGTTGTTGAAAATTTGAATATATCTACATTTTAACTAAAAAGTAACTCGCATTTAAGTTAGTTTAGGTATAAACAAGATGTCATGCGAAGACTTATATTTTTATAGAAGATAACCAAAAGTAATTTCCAACTTTCCAAGTACATACGTATAACACCATAACCAGCGAATATTATGTGAGTTACCTAACAAACATGTTATCTTTTATGAAAGAATGTAACCAATTAAATACCACACTTAGATAGGCATTCTCGATCTAAACGTCGTTGTTTAAACAAGGGTTGACAGCATCATGATTTTGTAATGAAGAGACTGTGGTGAAATGTCTGTTGTTGTTTGCTGCTAGGTTAATACTGTTCGCAAGTTATTCAGCATGTGTTACATATCGTTTTCCTAAAACATATATTGTTGTTCATTAAAATAAAAAGAGATAAACGTCCAAGATTAAAATTATACAAGCAAAAAAATCATTATGGAACAGTCGATAGTAGTGTTTAGAAAATTAACATTTAAACTTGAGAGAACTTTAGGTATGCGTATCCAAACAGCATAATGCATAAAATTCTATTAAAACGGAAGAGGGCACGATATTAAACTGGGTTTTATGAGTATTCCTGGTGACCCAGGTTTGAAGCAAACAGGCGAGACTTCGCATACAAATTTATCCTTTAGCTTTGCAGCAAGCTGCGCTGTGGATCTAGAACTCGTTGCTTTTGTTAAAGCTTTGCATTTTTACACGCACAAAGAGATCCTTTGAAACTAAAATACCTCCAACTTGTATTTTATGGAGCAATACTTCTTTACCCACCAGACAAATTTTGCAATTTTTGAAAGAACAAGCTGAATGATCAGTTTGTATATCACTCAATAATGCGAATTCGGTTATGGGTTCAATTAAAGACCTTTTTTATTCTGTGATAAATATTTATAGTAAAAGTAGGTGACGGTTCTGAGGTTCTGACAAGCGATACTACTAATGGTGTGTCAATTGGCATACGGCGCTCTGGGGTGAAAGAAGCTACCTACTTATAGGATACGCTTTCCTAGTATTGATTTTATTGAAAGTGTGTGGTGTTCGACCGCAAACCTTAGTATAAACACAATGCTCTGGAAATTATGCATTAATAGTGAAACTATAATATACTATATTATACAAGGGTAGTTCTAAACCAATTGATAGCAACTTTAATGATAGAACGTCCAACGTTTTGTCCTGCTGGTAGTCTCTTCCAGAAGGCTACTTGGACATGTAGGACTTCGTCCTGCTAGCAGGACGATAAAAATGATGAATTTACATGCATTCGTCCTTCTAGCAGGACGCGTAGGACACGTTTGCCACCTCTACAAGCGCAAGCATAGTAGAAAAATTCAGTGGCGTTTCATTTTAATTTACATGACATGTTTATAATGTTTATGAAATTATTATTTAATATTATTAATATACATAAAACAAATTATATAATTAAAATAACTCAAGAAATGTAATATGAAATTAGAATGATTTAAAATATTACGAGTATATAGTAGGTACGTACCCATATAACTTTGCAAATCAATTAGACTTTATTTTGGTTTTATTGCCATCATAACATAACATTTGCAATCGTATTATTAAATGCCAGACACAAAATAACACCAAAAAATTTTGCACTGTGATATTCCGTACCGAATATATGTTTGTTCCATCCATAATTTGAGCCTTTTGCATCAAAACACGTGGCAACAGCAAAAACACGCACCCCTGGATACGGGCGCGCTTATGGTTGTAACTGCAAGACGTAACACGCTTGAATTTTTTAATTATTCGTCATAACTTTTTTGTTTATAATGCGTTCGGGTTGAAATTTGGTACACCCACTAACCAAAAGTAGCTCTTTCTATTGGTGCTAATTTCGTCCTGCTAGCAGTACGCATAATACTGATATAATACGTTAAAATATCGTCCTGCTGGCAGGACGCTCGGTCCTGCCGGTAGGTCCCTTGGACGTTCTATCATTAATCTGTAAGGACTATTTACTTTGCTTTTCTGCCTTTCATAGTGTCTGGATCCATGCGCACTAACGCACGAATATTTTTACCACTAATGCAAGTTGTTCTTTGTAGTTGCCTGCAGTATTATGCACGTATTTAACTAATTTTCAAGACGAACTTTGATCTATTCCTATAAAATTCGAATAGTTCAATGGATACAAGATACAGAATAAAATAGCCTCTGGAGGTATATGGAGTACTGTCAGACCTTTTAAAACCAGACCAAACACGACACATTTTGGATAAATCGGTTTTGAGCGACGAATCCCACTTTCATCTAAGGGGCTTCAGCAAAATTTTCATGTATGATCCATCTACCAAACTCGCAGTTTGGTGTGGAATTTCCGTGTAAAGGGCGTATATTTTCGACAAAAGCGAGACTGCGACGGACAAAAATCAAAATAAAAAAAAATATCTTCGAGTGCAAAACTGTTCCAATACCACAGTATTAATTATGTTTTTATGTGAGAATGTTTTTCACTTTTTTTTCATATACAGGGTGTTAATACTAAGTCGTTACACCCGAAAATGGCAGTTAGAACTCATTAAAACAAACAACTTTTTTTAGTTCCAATTTTTGATTTGGGGCCTCTGTTCGTAGTTATTGGATTTCTTTTGTTTTTCTAACAATCGTAATAACTTCTTCATTTCAGGGAATATTTCAAAAAACGAGGTTTTCAAAATGAGCTTACGGTTCTCTACAATATTTGTATTTACAGTTATTTTATATTTTTTTAAATAACAAAATGGCGACCGATCAAAAATTTCAAATCTCAATATTTTGATAACCACCACATAGATTTTTGAAAATATATTTTTTTTAAAATCGTCAATCTATCTATTACAACATTTGTCTAAAACATTTTCTTCTATCTTTTCAAAAAAGAGGTCTTTAATTAAATTACAGAAGAGCATGTGTAAAGTATCGACGAATTAAAAACAATTTAGATCGAAGTAGCTTTCTGCCATTAAAAAATAAAACAAAAGAACAATTAGATTAGTGCACAAAACTGAACGAAATACGTTTTAAAATGAATACTTCGTGACATGGTTTTGGTTTTTGGGGGGAGGCAAGGCACAGGAAGCTCGAAGAATCTATCGAAGAAGATACCCAAATCGCCATCAACCAAGTAGCCAAATTTTTAGAAAAATTTGCAGATGTTTACCAGAGTATGGTTGTTTTGATCCAACAATTGGTGAGAATGCTAACAGATTTCGTCGAACTATTGCACTTGAGAAGAGGCTGTCCTCCATATGGTTGAACATGACCACTGTAATTTTTGCTGTAATTTAACCGTAATTTATCTAAAATTTGGCTACTTGGTTGATGGCGATTTGGGTATCTTCTCCGACAGATTCTTCGGGCTTCCTGTGCATTGCGCCTTGCCTCCTCGAAAACCAAAAGATGTCACGAAGTTCAGTGTTTTCATAATTATTCATTTTAAAACGTATCTCGTTCAGTTTTGTGCACTAATCTAATTGTTCTTTTAATGGCAGAAAGCAACTTCGATCTAAATTCTTTTTAATTCGTCGATAATTTACACATGCTCTTCTGTAATTTAATTAAAGACCTCTTTTTTGCGTAGATAGAAGAAAATGTTTTAGACAAATGTTGTAATAGATAGTTTGACGATTTACAAAAAAAAATATTTTCGAAAATCTATGGGGTGGTTATCAAAATATTGAGATTTGAAATTTTTGATCGGCCGCCATTTTGTTATTTGAAAAAATATAAAATAACTGTAAATACAAATGTTGTAGAGAACCGTAAGCTCATTTTGAAAACCTTTCGTTTTTTGAAATGTTCCCTGAAATGAAGAAGTTATTACGATTGTTAAAAAAACAAAAGAAATTCAATAACTACGAATAGAGGCCCCAAATCAAAATTTAGAACTAAAAAAAGTGATTTGCTTTAATGAGTTCTAACTGCCATTTTCGGGTGTAACGACTTAGCATTAACACCCTGTGTAGGCACCATACGCAAGGGAAGACGCTAATTTTCGAAGTAAATTACCATTAATTGTTTTTAATAACTGTAAAACTAAAAAATATAATAGACTACAGATGTCTTAAATTTAAAGGTCAATATACTTTTTCTTTTTAAAAAGTAAATAGGAACTTGGTTGACGCTGATTACAACCATTTGCACAATATGTAGTCTTATTTTCATATGATAATATTTCATCTACAGTTATGGTAAGGTAAGTCGAGTTCGATAAGTCATTATTAATATGAGAAATCGATGTTTCCAGTCGCTAAAAATACTATTTGATAAATTTAATAATCGTTAAAACATATTATATACGTCGAAAGTTACTGAGCCTTATTAATTTAGAAATGAGGGAGTGATAAATGATTATTCTAGTAGGTACCTATACCATTTTGCTGCCACGAAGTGTCATGAAATTCTTTCATTGCAGACGTCTTTATAGTAGACGCGGTTAGGTAATCAATTGTTCATAACAACGTCCGTTTTATTTTCTTCATAAATTCATACCATTTCCTATTAGCACAACACGTTCAAATTATAGATCAAAAACAAACAAACGAATATTTTATAAAGTTGGCAACTTAAATCTTTCAGACTAATACAGTTTGCACCATTTCCTCACCTTTATTCTGACACATCTTCATCATCAGGTTTTCGAATAATAAGGTAAAGTTTCTTACGAGAATTCGTAATTATTATGAAACAGTAACATTCTATATTAAGATAACACCGCTTTAGCTCAAATTTAATGACTTCCCTATTCAAACAAATGGGATTCCAAATAGGAAAACCTTTGCGGCAAGCAAGCAGAGGCAGAGTCTGAAATAAAGCTACGACTGAGCCAATGAAAACGCGTTTCTTATTATACTATTGTATGCTGTTGTATACAATAGTCGGTTACGATGAAATTTATGTCGTTTATGTTTAATCCGATTTGTATCTATTATGATTTGTACAATATTTTAATATATTATTAATTATACCCATGTAATAATAGATTAAGAAACAAAGGCTGTGGTGAAAACATGAAATATAAGACGTTTGTTTACATTACGTTTTCGTGTTCGCAGTTTGCATGCTGGAGTTTCGAAACACAATAAAGTAAAATTTGTTAGCGTTGTGTAGGTAACAGCGAAGAAAGTCTTTATACCTGCACTCTCGTGATAAAGTAGTTGTAGGGCAGGTGAGTGTTTGGATACTGAAAATATTTATTTTCCGTAATAATTGTATTAATTTACAATTCTACAATTAATTTAAATCTATTAAGGCTTAATTCAAGATTGGACTGCCAAGGAAATATTAAATTGGTTCACAAAAATTTTATTAATTCCAATTTAAATATACTTAGAACGAAGTGGTGTTAATTAGTTTCGGAATTTCACTGAAATTTTGAGATATGCTGATTCAAAGTATTGAGGACTAATTTTTATTCGAGTTTTTATTAGTTATGCAAGCAACCATGGGTAGTCCCATTTCACCACTATTGGCTAATATTTTTATGGAAAATATAGAAGATCAAATATTTGAATCAAATCTATCAAATAAAATTGTATTTTGGTTTCGTTATGTTGACGATATTTTGGCATATTTTGATAATTCTTTCGAATACATTGACGACTTTTTAATTTTTATTAATACTTTACACCAAAAAATTAAATTTACACTAGAAATTGAACAAAACAGATCTATTAACTTTTTAGACTTAAACATAAATATTAATTCAGAAAACATACTCGAATACTCAATTTATAGGAAACCTACACAAACTGATATTACCATACCACATAACTCTTGTCATCATAATACACATAAATTAGCAGCATATCAATCTTTAGTACACAGAGCTATAACAATTCCTTTAGATAAAAATAATTTTAATAGAGAAATTTCAATTATTAAACAAATTGCATATAGCAATGGTTATAACACTACACTTATTGACACTTTAATTAAAAAGAAAAATTATAAATTAGCTATTCAAAAAGTTTATTCCATTAATAACACTGATAAAACATTAAAATACGTTTCAATTCCATATTTTGGTAAAATTTCAGAAAAGATTGCTAAAATTATAAATAACACAAATAAATATAAAGTCATTTTTAAAACAAATAAAAATATTCTATACTCTCTTTTCAATGCTAAAGACAAAATTAATGATTTGCTAAAATCAGGTATTTATAAATTAAATTGTTCACATTGTGATTCAGTATATATAGGTCAAACAATTAGAAATTTCAGTATTAGGCAAAAAGAACATATCCGTTGTTACAAATATAAACATGCACATAAATCAAATTTTGCTAAACATTTGTTAGAACAAAATCACACATTAACATCTAATAATACAATTAAATTTTTACACTTTTCTGATAACAAAAATAAATTAAACATTTTAGAAGCTTTTGAAATTTATAAACACACAAAAAACAACATACCTTTAATGAATGAGCAAATTGATCTCTTAGATTCTCCTTTACTGAAGATTTTGGAATAAATATCTTTTTAAAACACTGATAAGCGACTGACCTCCGACGGGTTGACTGGGGCCAGCTGCTTCACGCAGTGTTAAAATAATAGAATCAAGGAGTTACTATATTTTTGCATTTGTTATAATATTTTATAATAGCTTTTGACAATGGCACAATGATGCCGAAATACGTATAAAGCGAATAAATCTTATTATTTCCCGTTGAAATCGATATTTTATTTAATATTTATTATTTATATAACCATTTACCAATTCACTAAATTCCTGTTAACAAATTGACATGGATATAATAAAGTATGATCGAAAATTATTTTCAGCTAGTACGGCTATGAAAAAAAAATTAATGCCCATAAGATTAACTCACATATAAAGTCGACAATTATTTTGACTTAAAAATATATTGCTATGTTATGTTTGAAGTTTGAAAGTCCTAATTTTAATTCATGTTACGGAAGATAGGTAGATTTTAAGATTAATTTCATTCTAAATTTGGTTTGTAACTTTTCCAATTTCATTATTTTAATTGTTCAATTATTAAAGTTTTATAGTTGTGGGAACATTTAAGATGATTTGTTTTGATTTACCAAAACTCTTCTCTTTTCATACTTAATTTTAAGCCTCAATACTTTAAAACAATTGATCGTTAGATATAAATTAAAGCTCCACCAAGCTTACAAATGCCACGGAAAATATGTCAACTAAATTTTGAAAGACAAGGCGCGACAATACGTCAACCAATGGTAAACAATTATACCCAACAGTAGATTCACTGAAAAAATTCAATTGATGTTTGAAATTTCAGTGTTTGTCAAATTTGCTTTGACGTTTAAAATCTGTTAAGTATGAATGCTAAATCGAGGAAGATAATTCATTCTAAAGCCAGAAATATCATTCGGAAGGTCATGGAATTCTTCGAATGAAAAATATTTACAATTATTTAAATTTGCCGCCTAAATGCTTTTATTTTTACTGTACTTTGAAAAACTATAACAGCGCCGGGCACGCCCACTTTCAACTTTGTAAGCTTGGTCGAGCTGTATAGATTTCAAGTATATCCAAAGAAACAAATAAAATGGATCACACATCATAAAGGGGACCTTAGGGATGTCATTTGTGTTCTTTACAATCTGTTTGTTATTAATGATCTTGCTACAAAATATATGTATTTGCAGTCGTAAAGAAAAATTACTGCTTTGATGACCTTAAAATGTTAATAGAAAAAAAATCATACCGTGTTGATTGATTGTTTTTAAAGCCTGGTATCAATGATCTCAATCAATAATATTGTAATGACAGGGTAAATAAGAATAATATGACTTCACAGTATTTCCTTTCCTCTGAATTAAATGGCTGCACTACTAAAATGCTTGTTACAGTAAACAGTTCCAATATTCTAGAAAGAACTAACCCGGTATAGGTACTGGTTTTGGATTTGAAGGGACTGAACTGGTAACTGACTATTTAGTAACTTACAACTCTGTATTTACGTCGAATCATACCTCACTATACGTATTCTTCTATTGTTGTCACATAATTCCTAAAGTTAATCTATTACCCAGAATATTGCTTTCACAAACACTAGCATCGAAACTTTGTTGATAATTTTGCGTCACTACAATCTTGTTATACACAAGTTGTTCTACAAAAAACATTTCTCATCTTGTCAAAGCAGTCGTTGGGGATGTGTAGAAAATGATGTAGTAGATACAAGAGATACATTAATCTATCTCTATCAGCATGTATACATTTTATTGTAACATTTATGCAAAAGACATTGGAAGAAATCAAATAGATTCTGCATTACTTGACATAGTTTGACTAAATTATTTAGTAATAAATTATGAATTAAAAGCAAATTTTGTAAATACATTATATTAAATAAAGAAAACTAATCTAGAACAATCCTGACGACGACATGTAGTACTAATTTCAAATCCGCAGTTTCCGGAGTACAAGCGACTAAAAGGAAGGTGCAGCAGTCATCGTTAACAAACGATTTTGCTATCCTGGCTTCACTGGCTGAAAACTGAAGTCAAGATCTCTAACCCTGTGTTGAGATCTTTGCTTACAGGATTTGATCCTCTACGCTCCCACGTAAATTTTAGCGCTTCAGTAGTCGTTGAACTGAATACTCAAATGGAATTGCAGGATAGGATCAATAGGGATGGTGGCTTTAAGTACTTACAATAACGGAATAACGAACTTAATTCGAACAAACTTCAACTTCGTGTAATTGTTTTCCGGAGAATGCCACTGAAAACCGGAAAATGTAAGCTGTTTATTTAAGAACAAAGAAAAAGCGCAGCTGTTCGTACTTTTAATGAAACTTACTGAAAAACAGTTAGATTTTCATTGCAAAGTATTTAAATGTACTAGGCGGTAAAGTTTATACAGTCTTAATGGACTTCCTTTCAAATTCCGCATTCTTTTATTATGCTTTTTACGAAATCGTAATGCAATTTAAAATTCCAATAAAAAGCGATTCTTCCATACCATTCGCATCTTATTAATAATAAGAAAAATTTATAGTCTTCTGTAGGAAAAGCTCAGGCTAGCAATATTTCGTTGATTTAAATTCCAAATATTTAATATATAGGACGAATAACTTCACATCGATTTGACATGATGAAATGTTTAACAGTGAAGAAGCAACAGTTTATTCAAAAAATATGCAGAACTGATCCAGATCTCGAATCGAATACGTGTCAAGATTCGTAACCAGACCGTAGTTACACCAGAAACACTTGGTGATTTTCAATGAGTTAAGTGCTTTAAAGCTTAGCTATTTTAAAAAGTTCTGTTTGCAGAAAAGTATCAAGTGGAATGAACTGTGTAATCCTGAACATAATCAACAAAAGCGGAGGACACATTTAATCAATTTTAAAACGGTTTTTTGTTCTATTTTATTGTAAGTACCGATGTGTGTGTTCTTGGATATGTAAACAAACGAGCTTTTTTCCCATAAGTCCATTAACATATCGGGTTTCTGTTTAAACAGAAAAATACTGTGAGAAATTTAACATATTTTGTAAATAAAGTTTTTCCATTAACTTTTCTAAGGGAAAATAGCACATTATGATGAGATTTGGATTTTTAAATTAATAAAACTTATGTCAGATAGCCTCTGTAGAAGTCTAGAAGGCCAAGAAAATTTAGTATTTTGCAGTTAAAGAAAGCTAATGGTATACGAAGAAAATGTCAATCCCGTAATACGTTGAGCGAATAATTTCCGTTACATAAAACGGACATAGTGAAATGTTTTTGTTTAAATTATCTCAAAATTATTTAAAATATGGCTAGAACCAATAATTTACAGAAGTGGGTGTGTGTGAATCATTTAATACAAATAAAAAAAACTTCAAAGAACAAATCAGCAATTTCTTAAAGACATTTACTATTGAAATATATTTCTTGAAAATATTTGGAGACGCCGAATTTCTTCACTACAGACGGAAATAAAATTATAAGCAAAGTCAAAAAGAAATATAAGGAACGGTTTGAAACGTTTATGATAGATGATTCCTGAACGAGCTGATTCAGGAAAAACTAATTCATTGCTTCTTTCTAAAAGCGACGTTCCGTGATAAAATATGTGACTGGAGGATAAGAAACTCTTTTTGATGAAAATCAAGCTAATTTGCGTAGAAATGAACTAACTGTATACTGATTAAAACGAAATCTTTTGAACAAAAAGCTATTATTTATACACAGATTGGATCTAAGAAAATTCTTGAAACTAGAATATCTTCTTACTTATACTGGATGACTAAAAAGATAAAATAGATTTCTATTTCCAAGAATTATTACATATACGACTATTAACACTGAGCAAAATTGCATTAAATGAAAAACGAAAGACTGGCTGCTTTGTTAAACTGCTCTTACTATAATAAATCTTGAAGATGGATGCTACTAACACAATAAGGAGAGGACGCGTAGAAAACTGAGACATATTTTTGTTTACCTCTCGTAAAAGGATATGATGCGAGACAAAACAAATTGTCCCAAATATTTCCTTCCTAAATAGAATGTGTTGTAGATTGTAGAAAACATAAATACCGTAATTTTTACACAATAGTGGCAGAAGAAAATGGACAATTTCTTCTTTTTTAAAAATACATTTAGACAGTACCTACTGCAAAATGTAAATCAAAAGCTACAACTAACAATTTAGAATTTTGAGTTAGTTTTGTTCAGAATTAATGAACAACATACGACACAAACATGGATTAGAGGATTTGTACAAAATTCAACTAATACTGCTTAGCTATATCTTTTTTTTTTATTACAGTTTAGTCAGCTCAGCATTAGTTATGCTATACATGACTTTGTTACATGAATACATTAAGAACTATTAGTAATAGATTGAGGACAGCATTATGCTCCTCTGTGATTATTCCACCTTTAGGGCTGGATCAGGTTATGAGTATTTGCTTTTTAATTATCACATATTTTTGACATTTAAAATAGTAAATCTTGTGGGAGTCTTCTTTTTAGTCTTTGGTGTATGTTCATTTGTCCAAGGTTGTAAAACACTGCATTGGGGCACTTGGTAATACAATTGAAAAAAGCTATATCTTTTGAAATAAACAAGAATTTTATTACTTAGACATGTATATAAACACATTACCATACTACGCCAAACCTTACGTGTAGGACCAGTTAAAATGTATGGGGTTCCGTGATACAGCTAGTTGTGTATTTGGAATCAAAATATCTCGAAGGGGTTATTTAAGATTGGCGATTGCTGTTAACCAGTGATCCTCAAGACATATTTGTCGGAGTGGCACGAGATACCCGCGTTCTCGATTACAGTCTTTGTGTTTATCGTTTACGACATAGCGAGCCATAGGCGCCGACTTTTCAAAATCATTATGGGGGCACAAATAATAGCCGAATGTTTAAAATGTTTGATTTCTGGCCATGGGGGGGGGGGGGGGCACTTAAAACTTAAAATAAAGATTAAAATTTCAAAAATACCTTTCTATATCCTCTTGCTTTTGATCCTGCATCTGACTTTTCTTTAGAAACCTTATCAAAGAAGGTTAAAATTACCAAGTAATTTATATAAAATGTTTTTTATAGTTATTCTTAAAGTCCATGGTGTTGGACAAAATGGTCTTAAGTAACTTAAAAATTTGCAATCTGTTTGCGAAGTCTATTATCAAATTGATTGTATCTACTCAGTTTAAAAATATCTTTAATTTTTGTTAAAAAAAATTGCTAGAAAGTACTGAAAGTGGAAGCTTTAAGTAAAGGTGAGGAGGTTTTCCAAGAAACATCATAATATTTTAATATTCTATTGAAAGGAACGTGCAGCTCAAGACTTTGCACATTGCGGATTACTGTGTTGGGCGCCGACTGCATTAGTGGGCTAGCTACCTGGGTTACACCATAAATACAAATTCCACAATTTTTTTTAGATATAATTTCATATATTGAACATATTTTTGTAGATATAGACAAGTACCACAACTCTGAAAGGGAAACGTTAAATTCACTGATTTCTTTATGGGGGCTGTGCCCCCATAACATTACCATTATGGGGGCACGAGCCCCGGTGCCCCCACGGAGTCGGCGCCTATGTAGCGAGCACATAGACGGAATAAGATCCCATCGATTGCTTTAAACGCATATGGTTAACCGATACCTGGCGTGGTAACCGACCTACGTTTCTCTTTTAATAACGCCCTCGAGGCTATTGCCATTATGTTTGAGTGGATACAAGGCGGTGCAGAAGAGCTTTTGAAATAAAGAAGCCTGTACCTTTAAGCACAAGCCCCCTTACAGTCAGTTTATTAAAAAAAATCAAATCATGGTTTGAATGTACCTTCGGAGACCATATATAAATACAAAATTATTACACTGCAGATTATCTAATTACAAGGAAATAAGATATCGTTTAATTACAGGGAGTAGATCGTTCTCTTGAACGGATTCAAAGCATCACTTGAAATGTTATCTTACAACAGTTAAATGGCAGTTGTGTACGGTAAGCCATGCGTAACAGCAGATTCTGGTGAGAGAATTCCTAGTGCGTGCGTATTTCCACAGAAAATGCTATAAATTTAGCTTTACTGGTATTTCAACAATAAATTGATTGGAACAATTTGCTGAAGCACGATTTGTGTCGAATTTCGAAATCTCATTCTAGTCAATCAATGTTAATTCCATATTACAATAACAGATTATGAGCACGGCGACAGGGAAATCTGTCAAAACATTATTTTATTAATTAACATATCAACTACTCTTCACAGTAGAAGAAGTAATGTATAATTTTCCATATTACGAAAAAAAAAAGCTAAATCAGATTTAAAAAAGTTTCGCCCAAACAATTGCGTAGGATATAAACGAAGTTTGAAATATTTTCCACAATTTGATTTTTGTGAAAAAATTCATATAAACGAAAACTAAATCACAAATAAATTTTGTATCTTATTAGGTTTTTGAATAAAATGTATAAGTACTTAGTACATTTTATTACAAGTGACGTAAATTGCATTTCTCGAGCCTTAGAAAATGATTTTAGACGAAGCAAAAACTATACTTTATCTATGACTATACGATTATATCATATACCTACTAATGTGAACAATAGATTCTTATCATTGAAAATTTATAGAATTAAATCGCAAACGTTAAACAAAAAAGCAACACCGGGCAACTTGATTTGGGATATCGTCACTCACTAGAGACGAAGGATTACGCTATGGAATATTTTCTCACTAGAAATGGAATCGACGTTTTCGGTTGAGATATCTCGAGCAAAATATATTTTCGTACGTGGTTTAGAAAAAAGTAGAATCGGCTCGGGTAAATAAACTGCAGATATATTTAAATACGCAATATAATGTTATTACTACAAGCTCAACAAAGGATAAAATGTGAATTGAGTATTAAACCCGAAGCAAATATCAAATTGAAATAGAAATGCAAACTCTTAAATCCAATTTGATAGGATGCGCTGGTTTCATTTTTTTGCTATATGCTTTCAGTACAGGGAATTATTGATTTTTTAGCAATTTCCAATCATCAGATCTTAATAAAAACAGTATCCGCATAAACAAAGTTTCATTTTCAGAGAATATTTTTCTGTGTGTGGGTAGGTTCGTTTATTTGCTACACTTGAACTGTGAAGTTACGTGGGAAAATACCATGCTCGAACCCTAAGGTAAAAGGTTATTCAAATAAGTATTTGGAAATGTTGGGTTTTTATATATTTCGACAGTCGACAGTTGAAAACAAATAACGATGTTACTTACTGAAAATTGATAAAATGTACATTTAAAAAGAACTCTTGGGCAGCGGAAATGTCTTTACAGAACATCTGAAGCAGCATAAAAATAAAGAAATGTTCTAAAAGCTATTAACCACACAGATTGCGGAAAATTGGAAAATTTGATAAGGAAATGTAACAATAATCTTTAAAGCTAATTTTGGAATTATAATTTATTCACCGTATATAGTAACTCTCCTATTTTAAACAGTTTGGTTAAAACTTATTTGCTTGTATCTACACTGAGAAAAAAAAGTTGTACATAATATTAAAAAAATTATATATAATATTATGTGTAGTATTTGAATAGGCGCCAACTACAATACCTTATATTTTATACTACTACAAACTAATATGTGCCGAATTATATACCATATCATATAGTAGTAATAGATAATACCACTACAAAACGTCGTATACAATAACACTATGTTGTTGGAAGTTCAAATACAACGTTTTTGTAGACCCAAGTACTATGTTGTTGTTGGTATAACCACAACGATGTTGTAAATACAACCACTACGTTGTTCTAGATAAAACAAATACGTCACTGTAGGTATAACCACTACATTGTTGAAAGTCTAACTACAACATTGTGTTTGGTATAACTGCTGCCCAAAGTAGGAAATAAAATAATGAAAATTTTATACATACAACTACTTGCGTTTTCAATGCCAGCATTGTATATTTTTATGTTATAATACGGCGGTGGTTTTATTAAATATTCAATTTAAATGTTATTCATATTCTGTATTTTTTTATTAATTAGTAATGGTGATAGTAGAAATAAAACAAATACTTCAACAAAAAGTTAAAAGTGTTACACATGTTATAAGCATAAAGAAAAGCAAAAACGTAATACAAATACAAATAAATAATTATTACTAAAAGTAGGTATTGCATAATTGTCTTCCATAATTTCAACAGCACACAACACACAATTGCCACAAACACAGCTAAACAGCAAATATATTGAAATAGCAATACTTCTGTTGAGGGTCCGTGGTACGTAGTGTTGAAGAAAAAGAGAGTCGAATTGTTTATAACTTATTTCTAATCTTGAACCTTTATAAAATTTATTCTAAAGAGAACTTGTTTCTTGTATTGTCAGAGCCCGACTGTTCCCAGCCCTTGGTTTTGGGTTTTACACTTGTGCAACATATGTGCCATTTCAAGGGCACCGGACAGTCAGCTTCAGCTTCAGTGGTCAGATAGTAGACCTTTAGAAGGCTGTTAACTACTTCTAAATATAATAGAAAGGAAACAATTTGTCACATTTTATGACCACCTCGGCGGCACTTACAATAGGTATTGGTTATGGGATATAACACTTCCTTGGCTAAATATGAAATGAACGCATTTTTATTTGGCATAAGTATTCTAAAAATAAAATTTGCAAATTCAATGCTTGGTATTTCAAAGTGTTGTAAACAAATTGATGCACCTAAAGGCTAAAGAGCCTAAAGTATCGTAAGCACCACAGCTTATCTCGAAAATTTCAGCATTCGTATTTCCCAATTTCTGTATATTTGATGTTGAAAATCTTTCCAGTATCCCGGGATTAAATACCACACTTTTCATTACACCGTTTCTCCGAGTTTCTCTTAATCAACGTATGTTTTTTACCTAATATAACTACGTGATTTTCTTCACTGATAACTAAATTTCAGTATAGATAAATACGTCGTACTACCTCCAGTGTTTGTTATCATAAACGCAGTAATAAAAGAAAACATTGCTTATATAACTAAAAGGCACATGTTCTAAAATTTTGTAGTTCTACTGTATAACAATGTAGTTGCATTTACCTGCCAATTTAGTTACCATTTTGTAGTTGTAATTTCTAACAACCGTAGCTTTTTGCACTTTCACTATAACTCGTCATGAGTACTACAAGTCATTTTAGTGTATAATAAAAACAAACTAAAACGTCATTTTTTTATTAAGATTTTTCCCCTTTTTTCTCAGTGTATTTATCTTCTGGAGTAAACAAACAGTTGGTTATGATAAAATATATTCAATATGAAATTGCTTCAATTCCCATTTAATAAGGTTTAACATTTTGCACAATGCTGTTTGAGAAAGATAAATGAGAATAATAATTATGATCAAGTTTAGGCATGCGTATCTGCAAGTAATTATATCCAGTAAACATCAAGCAGCTAAATTAAAATAAACATTCCAAGAAGGGAGGCTAAGAAATTTCAGGTACTAAATTGAAAATCAATACTTCGTCTTACTTGCTTCAAACACAGTTATATAAGCAATAGAATTTATGGGAAAACTGCTAAATATACGGCTATAAAACATGGGCCAAGTCGAAGTTCAAGCCGTTCGTAGGAAGTACAAAAGCACCAATAAATTTACTACCGAGAAAAATTGTAACGAACCTTTTCGTTGGTCATGGATCCAATTTTATATAAAGTGAGATTTCCTTATAGCGTGCTATAAAAAATAAGTAGCGTCAAAACGGAAGAATAGTCTTATCTTAGGAAACTGCTGAAAAAACGCGTTTAGTACAGCCAACCTACTAAAATTTATCAAGTTACTTTTTTCAAATCAGTGCTCGGAAAGCATAAGATTCAAGCTCAGAACTGCCATTACTGGAAAAGTTGTTCCGAGTTCTGAAACCCACACATTATTGGTTTGGGGTTTATACACCCCTGGCAGCGATTCAAAGTGGGTCAAATAGGGCTTTGAACGAATTTCGTCCTCCGAAGGATGCGCGATACCAACTAATACAGTTACATGAACTTCGATCAATTCAAATGCTAAATGCAGATAGATCCAACCAGTAAACGATTCCATTTAGATATGTTTAGAAACGTAGGCAAACTAAAAACTACAAACAAGGAGGAAAAACCAAGGTTGATCAACGGCAAAAATATCATGTGCCTTAACAACAAATGTTGATTAGACCCTGCCATAATATTAAATATTAAAGGACCTTGCTAAGAAGCTGAAATTGTTTAAATTTACGAACTGAAAATAATTAAGAACTGGGAATAGTTTTTTTTTAAAGCGCGTCGAAGAAAATCTATTGTCACTCCCGACAGTTGATTAATGTTTCGCATTATACTGTCCTCATCTAATTCACGAAATTGATATTAAACTAAGGCCCGGTTTATTCACCTACCAGTAAAGTCCCGAGTAGCTACTTGACAATTAACTTTATAGGTTACCCGGGTAACAGGACTATATTAGTCCTGTTACCCGGGTAACCTATAGAGTTACTTGTCAAGTAGTTACTGGGGACTTTACTGGTAGGTGAATAAACCGGGCCTAAGTGAAATAAATTATTAATAAATTTGCCACCTTTAATTTAGGTGAACATTAACAAATGTTACACTTTTGCCACAATTTTCAATGCATTTGAATTGAAAAAGCAACGCGAACAAATTTCGTTACGGGTAATTATTGACAATAAAATTCACAATTTTGGTTCAATTTAACCCCTTTGTTGTGCATTTACAAAATGAAATATAAATGTAGTGGTGTGCCTTGAACTGAACAAACCAGCTTGCTGAAATAATACATAAACGTTAACCACCAATTTTTTTGTTCACGCAATTTACCAATTTCTTATGAAAAAAGTAAAATATTCAAGCTATAAGAAAGATCAGACATGCTGATTTATTTTCAGTGAAGATGGATGGGAAACGTCGTAAATTAAGATTGACGGAAACCAGTCAAAGTACGCAATTCTAAGCTTCCAATACATCATTACCATCATCACTACTTTTCACTGAAGGGTGACAAGTGGAAGAAGCTGAGATTTTAGAATAGGAATTGGAAACCCGTATTTTATATTCAAATATACAATACAATCCTTTATATCATTTTTTTAAAAATATGTCGGAAACTGAAAAGGATGTAGATAGCTTGTAATCCCGTCGAGACTAAAAGAAAAGGAAAGAGCAATGTTTCTGTAATACATGCGATTTACCATTTCTCTTTATCGTAAACTCTCTTATCATTTTCTGGGAGAAGTAAGTAGTAAAGTTGTCCCAAACTTATAGTAGCGAATGTTTAAATCCCTGCTCAAATGCAGTAGCATATTGTAATCACTGAACAATAGGGTTAGTGCTATTGGTCTGTGGTCAGGCCTGCAAAATTGTTAGTTTATGACCGTTGCTAGCTCCACGGCTAACGTGGATATAATTCTGACACTAAATCCACGGCATTACGTCATGCGCATGTCTGGGAACTTGGAAAATTATTTCAGCTTCCTGAGATTATAGGGACAGATGAGGTGCGTACGATTGGTTGCCTACTCCCAAGGCGTAAAAGTCTGTTTCTGAGAGATCTAATTATAATAATTATTAACTACAAACAAAATCAATCGCTCGGACTTTACTCTAGTATTTTTTAATGGTCATATTCAACTTGCAAATTAATTAAAAATCAATTTAAAATATGAAAATGTTTGAAACTTTCATAATGGAATAATTTTGTCCCGGACATGCGCAGTAGGTGCAGCTCGTATTCGCGTGGTCGAATTAATGACGTCACCCCTTGACAATGACGTAATGCCGTGGATTTTGTGTTAGAATTATATCCACGTTAGCCGTGGAGCTAGCAACGGCCTTACAGGAGTATTTATGCTTTCAGAATTTTTTTTGAATATGTTCTTATCCTCCTACACTCCTACCTGCAACGCCTTAACACGTACGGCTTATCTTTAAGTTAACAGTTTAACATTCGCTATTGTAAACTCCGGACATAATACGTAAGTATTATTAGAATAATAATAGCAAGTTACTTATTATATTCGCTATAATAGGTTAAGTAAATCTTACTGGTATTAACATGTTAAATACATGAAAAAGTACTTTGTGAAAGTATGATACCTACCTACTTCTGCAAGTTTCTATTTAAATACGAACCGAAACTTTAATAACTTCTTCAATTATTACGTCAATATTATCTGGATCTGATTACGCTGGGTCTTTTTGTGCCCTTCTAATATTAATCACCGACCTCATAAATATCCTTCATCAAGGATCAGTTTCAGACTACGTATCATCGATCAAACCAAGCTCATTAGAGGCATTAGGCAGAAGCTTTAAGCGAGATTAGTATAAATAAGTGTAAAATAGTTATTTCTTCTGTGATAGTTAATTTTTATTAAATAGAAATACTACTTTGTTTAGGTACATAAACTTGTGCAGTGTATACTATAACTAACAATTTCTTTGGGTTACGACTATTTTAGAAAATCCAAGCCTTCATCTTCATTGAAAAGAGCTTTCTTGCAATTTCACGTTTGAGTAATTAAATTGAATTGCAGATTTTATGTAAATCAGGACAGAATGTCGTTGTATTTTTGAAAACAACGATTATTGCAATATGGGATGTTCTTAAAACATACAAAGATATGTTACGTCAATAATAAGAGAATTGGTGCAATACATCTGAATAAATCGTGGGTCCCCCTTCCCCTTAGAGAAGATTTATTGGTTTATTGCAATAAACAGGCTTATAATCCGAATATTTTGATACCAAACTTATCGTTGTATATTTTAAAAGTACGCGAAACTTACCAATTTTTCCAAATAATATCCCAAACTATTTCTAGGAATGAAGAACTTACCTGAAACAAAAAATCAATAAATTACAATTAGGGAACATAAAACACATTTTTAAAATGAGATTTATAACATGTATTGTAAAACATACGTTTTGGAGAAACAAGTTTTAGTTACGTAGGTACAATAAGGTAGTGGGGCTATATTTAATATTTATTATCGCTAATTCATAACGAGAATCATTTTATATTTCTACATCATTTCCATGGAAAAGATGGTTTTGATAAGGCTTTGGAAAATACAAAATTATGTATTATTATCACAAGAAATAACAGCTGTGTTTTAATCAAACGTTTCTTTATTGTTTGATACGTTATGGAGGTCTAGGGATTATCTTCATTAGTAAACTAGCAATAACTTTCATTAATAGCTGCATAAATTATGGATATACTAATTAAACATCCATATATAAAAATCTCGGAGAGGAATACAAAGAAAACCTGTTAGCTAACCGATATAACATACTTGCGAATTCTGTTTTTTTTTTACTGAATATTACCTAGTGATTCATGTTCATATTTTCCAACAAATTTTTAATTATATGAGAATTTTTTTGTTCAAAATTGCTAATTTTCACGGAAATTGCCATATACTTATTATTACTTGGAAAACAGCAACAAGTACTGGGATATTAGGGCTAGTCAATGATATACCAAATTTATGGTCGTGTAAAGCTAGCTAAACCTTTATTGAAAATTACAAACAGTATTGTAGTCGTCTTTAGCAATCATAAATTTTGCTAATGTATATTCTTTATTCTAAATATTTATTTAGAAGAGATAAGTACGAAATTATAACGATGCAATTATGTATTAATAAGTGTTACGAATAATATAAACAGACGACCGTTGGTCAAATAATAGAAGCAACAAGAACATTAGAAGATGGACAAAAATCCGCCCTCATACAAGGCCATTGATTGAAAGCAAAATAAAAGGAAAGGGAGAAATAAGTGGAATAAGACTGTCATGGTTCCGGCACATCAAACAATGAACCTGATTGGATTTTGAAAAACTTCGTTCGACACGTGATAGTCGGCAGGGAATAACATACAGAAGTGGTTTTGAAGTCAAAGGAAAAAAAAGAATGGCCAATTTTTCAAATAGGTATAGACGAGTATTTATTCAAATAATTTTATTATAATTGCAATTATTTTGTTAAGTAGATAAGAACGTATTATGGAAGTGTTGGTTTGTTTCCGTGAAATTTCATTAAAATTAAGCTATTCCTAAGGATTACGGTTTTGCTTAGTTTCCAGCGTGTTGCTTTCTCCACGACTTTACAGCGGGATGTAACTGACAGCTGTCCAAGCAAGTCCACTTCAGCATTAAGTAATGTAAAGACAATGACATATGTTTATCCTTGTGTAGGTAGTTGGGTTGAAGGAACATCTCATTCCCAAGAGTAAGGATACAATACTAGGTTTTGATTACATTTCTTGTTTTAGTAAATAAAATGTTTATACTGAAGTCAGCCAGAATATAGAAAAGACATACAACAGTCAACAACAATACGTGGTGGTTGTGGAGTGTATGTCAATACAGGAAAAGTACAACATTCCCGGACGGCTGTGAAAATTGCTGCTGGAGACGACGACCTAGACGAGTTTCACATAAGTCCGGCATGTGCTTTATCTACGCGTATTTTTTCATCGATCGTATATTTGTAAAAAAAATCATATTTTTAATCACTTTTGCAGAATAAGAATAAAATTAAAACTGTACGCAAATAATATTCCCGGCCTACGCCAAAGCCATCCCTGCACAATTATCTCTTGTTCCTCAGTAGCTTCTACATGTACTACTGTAATATTGAACAAACTAAAACAAATTTAATCAAAAATATCCAATAGTATATTATGTAACGAGTATAGAATAAAGCTCATTTTCGCACGAGTATGAAATTCCGGTATGGCCCGAAGGTGAGTGCCGGAATCATATGACTCGTATTGCAGCACCATTGCTTCATTTCTTTACTGTTATTAGTGTTGTTTCTTCCGATATATCTTTTCTGGAAGGTTTTATTATTAAGGTAAAGGTTTTAATTGAATTTATTACTATTCTGTTATACCGCAAATTTTTGGCACTCCAACTGTTTTAAATAGGAATGCCATCGTATGCTTTTGTATAAATCTATCAACTGTATTAATACCCGTTTATCTCCAACGTTCTTTCCCCTTACAAAAAGTAGTTGTTACTTATACGAAATGCTTTCATTTATCTGGAAAGGCTTGTCAAATAAACAGTGAAACTACTTTTACTCGTCCATATTTTCAATTCTTTTTCAAGCTTTCCTTTTATAATTTTATTTAAATTTTTCTGTATAAAGTTCACATCATTGTCTATTATTTTCGAGATCTCATATATACTTCGATGATATTTTTCTTCAAAAAAAAAACTCGTATTTCCAGCTTGTATCTTAGCTTTTCATCTTTACGCTTGTCATTTTAAGCTTTACATTAAACGTCTAGTCTAGATAATAAAGGTTGTTAGTTCTTTGAAATTGTAACCTTTCAAAGTCTGTTTCTGGGGCTGCTCGCTTATTCTGTTTTTTCCATCTTTATTTTTTTGCTGCTATATGTAATTATGCAAAACTTTCTTAAAGTTCTCATATTTTTTTTGAATATAATTATAACAACATTTATGTACGAGCGGATTTGAAGGGCTTTTACAGGGCATTGTTTGGGTGAAACAGGACTTTAATTTTTAACTTTTAGATAGGCGGTAGTTTTTGGATTCTCTATTGAAAATGTCCTTCTTTTCTAGTAGTATGACGAAATAATAATAATAATGGCATTTATTTGGTCGATATTACCTAATTTTTGAAACAAATTTCATCCGATTAATTGATAATGTTCATAATCTAACTGTACGCAGAAGTAATTTCAAAATTCTTCAGTATTGATTGCCATTCTAACTATTTCTAAACAATATTTTGTCGTCAGCATAGATTTGGGTACACACTCTTTTTCTTCGTTTGGCGATACCTCATGGTTTGGTGTGAAATTGGCATACACAGCCATACAACAATCGGTATTAGGTACATGCCAAATTTAGTAGTGTAATAACTTTTAATTTGAAACAGCCGATGGGGCTGTTATGCGAAACTGTAAATGAATGTTACATAAATGTCACCTATAAGATACAGGCCCAAGCACAATGAAAAAAACAAAACGTGTCAGTTGAAACTAATTGTGTACTTTAGCGACCCTAAAAAGTGTTTATTCGCATCTAAAGCAAAACGCCCTTTTTAAATTAAAAGTAATTTATAGAACCCGCAATCCGGTTAATTAAAAAACTCTGATAAAGTACTGTAGAGGTAATACGACTTAAAACCCAGTTTGCAGAGAGAAGAATAATAGAAGTTTCTAGCTTCGGGTTATATTTAAGTTTAAACTTGTTCTAAACTTTTGCAATTGTCCTTATCTTACAGCTTCGTAAACTGCCTGTGTTTAGAGTGTAGTTGAATAAACCGCGCGAGATAAGCGAGATCATTTCGGCACTACTCTGATGAACAGGCTTAATAAGATGGGTCAGGTTTGTTGTGGCCCCTATTTAAATTTGCCTTTGTGCTGAGTGGTTGGTTGTGTTAGAAACTCATGCCTAACAATGTTTTTAAAAGAAAATTTAAACAAATTATATTATACAATTAAATATTTATCTTTATTTAAACTATTAACAATTTCCTACATTAATTAAAAAAAGTGGAAGTGCAAACCTCCCCTGGACTTTCCCATACTGAAAATCAACATTTTGTTTTTGCTATTCAACAGTAGTTCGCGAGGCAGCATTGGAAATCATTTGAATGCCTCGCGAGAAAAACGAGGCTATACGGGTTCGATATGAACAAAAGAAAGACACCAAGATATTATACGCATCTATCTGTACTCTGCAGTAGGTAGCGGTCATAGTAGCGGCTAGAAATTACAACTGGCGAAGCCGGACGATCGCTACCGACCGACGCCGACGATCCGTTTCCGTCAAGAGTCCAACGTAAATATTCAAAATTCACGAATTTCTCATTAACCGTATATTTTAGCCATATGAACACCTTATACTATATGATAGACAATTAAATTTTGCATTCAATTATATAATAATATATAGGGTGTTTCATTTAAAATAACAAAGTTGCTTATTGTACTGAGGAAAGCAAACGCCCTGTATACGTGACATACATTTAAGAGAATGCAGAATTATATACTGAACAACTTTTGTATTTAAACTTCTTTCATATTTTGACTAATAAAGGCGCTATAGGAGCATCAATTTCCGATTTTCAAAATCTCGTAGAGGGCGCCACAGTGGAATTCTGGCGTTCATCAAAAAACAAAAATGTAGCTAATACCAAGCTGCATAAGTATAGAAAATTTAAACAAAATCCTTAGAGCAGTTTCTTTGTAATAATTTTTCAAAAATTTCAAAATTTTTGGAAGAGCGCCGTTGCGACCGTTTTTGGATTTAGTAAATGATTCTTTTTCTTGATGTAGTACAGCCAAAGGGCTTTCAAACAAGTTGTTGCGGAACCTGATCAGATAACTGGTTTTTGAGTTATGGGGCGTTAAAGTCGAAATTTTGAAAAATTCATAGCGACCGCCATTTTGAAGTTAGAGAGTCCGGTAAAAAACTGTTTCCCTTGAATTATGCCCTTCTTTCATATCCCCCATCAGATTTTCAAAATTCCGCTTTTGAAAAAAATGATACCAAAAAAACATGCCTAACTTCCGCTTCCGGTTTCGGATTTTTTTGAAAAGCTTATTTTGTCGATGAATTTTCGATATACCCCTTCATTTAAAATTTCATCAAAATCGGTTCACTAGTTTTTGCGTTACAGGCGTTACATACACACACACACACACACACACAGACAGACATTTTTTCTAGACCACTTTTTTGGGTTCCTGGGGACCCAATACACGTATTTCCTCGAAAATCTCGACTTCGAAAATTTTCATGATATCAATACTTCCCCTATACCAGTGGTGGTATGGGAAAGTAAAAATTGTGTAATTTATTGTATTTCCAATTGCTTACATACTCTTAAACTTTATTTATCAGGGGCATCAATATAATCAGAACAGTTCTATTGAAAGAGGTATTCTCTAAGGAAAACAAACAACATTAAAGTTCGTGACGCAAAATATCACCGAAAAGGATAAGTCCAGAAAATTTAGTGGACACAACGACAAAATCGAATGCGTCCTACGTCCTACTTAATAGTTGAATGATCATTGATAAAATATCCAAGTAACAAATGTTAAACATTTATTTAAGTAACAAGGGGACAACAAGCCTCAGCTACGGTTCGGTTCATATTCTTTTACCTCGAATGTTAACAGTAGATTCATTCCGTGTTACTTATTCTATTTTGTCCGCTACCGGTAATAACTATAGCAATTTTTTATTGCTTTTAGGAGGTTTACATGTTTCTTCAATACAATTTTAAAACAATTCGATGGCGTTCTTTTTTTATTTCAATGCAATGTACAGTGTAGCACAATTCAGTAATCAAATAAGTATCAAGAGTCCGAAAACTGGAATATAGTGCAAGCGAACTACATAAGGCAAAACTCCCTACAAACTGCACATCATGGCAGCGTCCATGGTAGTCATTTTCTTAGCGACGCGACTAGGCCAAAGAAACAGAAGTTTGTAGTTGACATTGTATGTTTTGTATAAATCTACAAATCGTATATCTGTTTCACTGCTTACTGCATAGTTAACAAATGTTTTTTTTTAATTCATAGACATTATTTGACACATTACAAAGATACGAAGCATTATACGAAATAAAAAATCCGACTCGCTTGCCCGACCAAATAACGACTGCCCACTTCTGTAATCAATTTCTAGATGTGATAAACTTAATTCTCTGGCGTGCCGGGGTTCAGGGTTCAGCCGTAGTAGCAGAAATAGGTCGACGGTAAAAATAAACATAGAAAAAAATATTACGGGAGGCAAAGCGTACAGCCACAAGCAAGTAGACTGCCATGATAATGATAAATCAATAAAAAATGAAGAAGCAGTGAAATGTATTTTTGCGACCGAAACGAAAGTATTTAAGAACCAAATGACTGAATATTGTGCAAACATCTTATTTTTATTTAAGGAAATTTCCGGGAAATTTCCTTATACAGAATTTAAGGGATTTAGCAATTTCGCAAGTAGAAGTTCCGCTGAAAAAATAAAAAATAGACAGTAGTAACCTGTTTTATTTTAGTAATATGTCGTAGAATATGATTGTGGTTGTAATAAGATATTCATATCTAGTGTTCAGTAATTAGAAGCAATTAAAATGCCTTCTCCAGCTGTAGGTAATCTTAACTATAGCATTAATACGTCTTATCACAGAGAACGCCAACTATTTTCGTGTATAAAGGACGAACCCAGCTTCGAGAAACTGGATAATGTCGGATTACATGAGCGCACTGTAGAGGTATTTGGATGGTTGTAGCGAGTTTACTCAGCTAAATTAGATTGTGGTTTGTATGTGCAAATAGATGACAAACATTTACAATACTAAATAAGTTATCGATCTGAGTTCATACATATTTTCCATTAACACGAAAAACATTCTTTGCATTAGGTAGTACCTGCCTACATATCTAATATTAAAACAACCGAAACGGGCATTTCGCCCATTTATATTGGTTTCAGTGCTAACAAAAAAGAATACAAAAATTGTCATGTACACAGCATTTAATAAACTGTTTGCATTTAAATGAAAAAAAAAACCTACGTTAAGGCTAAATAATAATAATTTAGTGATTTAGTCTCTAGAACATATTTTTTTGAAATACTCTGTATAGCATTTTTATCTTAATGCCTGAGGGAAGAATTTTCCATTCTCATCAACGATGTTAAGCGGCAACTAAAATCCATAATTAATGCATGCCACTAAAAACTCTCTCGTCGTGAACGTCTTGCATGAGGAATATTGATGATCTTAATACACGATATTAATATCGTGCAATATTTCACTACCATTTTCTGTGATACACCATATTACTCATATTAAAGTAAAAATATGACACCCGAGGACAGAATATTAACAGAAAATCAGCATTTGATGTTTACTTTATTAATCTGGTGCTCGCATTCAGCATATAAATTATTTGAAATATAAAATCGAAATTCTTTGTAAGATTAAAGTTATGTATGTATTTTGCCGTAACATTTTTCTGATCGGATATAGAAAAAACATTTAATTGCCTTAAAATTAATATTTAAAATTGTACGACATTTAAAAGGATAAAATAATATATTAACATATACAGGGCGAGTTCAAAATCATGCATTTCCTCTGGGGTAGTTGTAGGGATCCGTTAATGCAGTCTGGGAAAAATGTAAAAAAATCTGAATTATTAATTCCCTGAGTTATAAGAGGGTAAAATTAAAAACTCAGCTTCTTTATTCTTATGAATTGTGAGGGATGGTATCATTTTCCATAAAAAAAACTTTATATACAGGGTCTCATAATTAGATGTAAAAAATTTAACCAACGCTTCTATAGGGCAAAACAAAGCAATTAACCTAATTACACCTTAGTACCAAAATGCTTCCTGAAAAAGATACAGGGTGCTAATGGAAAAATGGTTAAATGACTATTTCCATGGTTGATGGATCGACCGGTGTGGTCCTGTGAGATGGCCACCCAGATGTCCTGACTTAAATCCGCTGGACTTCTTTTTATGGGGTTTTTTAAAATAGCTGGTTTATCGTGAGGTAATTAACACGAGGGAATAGTTACAGCAAACAATTTTCGAGACTGCTAATGAAATTCGTCAAAACTATAATATTCACCAAAGTGTCATGCTTGTATTGAGGCTGGAGGGGAGCATTTTGAACATTTGCTATAGTTTTCTCTTATTCAATCATTGTTTTGTTCATTTTGTGTTTATTTTGATGTATTTTCAAGTTATTCGGATAAATAATTTTTTTTTTTTCATTAACACCCTGCATCTTTTTCAGGAAGCATTTTGGTAAGTTCTATTAAGTTAATTTCTTTGTTTTGGTCTAAAGAAGCGTTGGTTAAATTTTTTACACCTAATTATGACTCACCCTGTATAAGTACCCTGTAAGGATTTGTGTAAAATTGAATGCTTACAGCGTCTAATTTATTCATAATTTTAATTTTGAAAATCAAAATGTTTTCGTCGAGGTCGATGACACAGTATTATAATTTCCTTAGAAACAGTGAACAATGTACTTATTGCAAAGAGATTTACCAGCCACTGTTGCTCTTAACTATAAAACAAAAGCAAATAGATTTTTTTAACATTTTTCCCAGGCTGCAATAACGGTTCCCTATAATTAGGTACCAAGAGGAAATGCGCCATTTCCAACTCACCCTATATACTATACCCGAAAAAATCATATTTCGGGATTTAAATTACCTGAAACTCACTCGACTTGTACGTCTGCTACTAAAATTATCTGGGTAGCACAATAAAGTGAAATATGTAGTGGGGTACGCGTATTTACATTTTGAAAATGTATTGATAGTACCGACATATCGTTTTTAAGGATGGTACGTAGCATGCGGTTTTATCGATTTATTTCTTATTTATATTTCGAAGAAGTAGAATCTACAACCACCCGAAGTAACGATCAGAATTTATAAAATCTAGGTCGCATTCTGACTTTGAACATTTTGATTTTGCTGGTTTTACTGCCATAGATTGCGATTATTCTATTCTAGTTTGTTGCATCCTTTAAAATTCAAATTGACTTGATATAGCACATGAATCCTAGATTTTGTATCTTTATAGCTGTGTATACAGCAGATATTCCCGTGATAATAACAACATGCATACGTACATCTAAAAATCCAATAAATTTTCCGCTTGTCCCTTTCTTGAACTCCTAGCGAAATTAGCAAATAATTTAATCTGGCTGCTCATCGATCGACTAAAGAAATTTATTAGCTGGTGCATAATTACTTGCTATTACACTCGCGTGCACTAAACTTTGGAACATCCGAAGTTATTCCAAGTGTTTCAAGATTATTAATTTCGTTTTGTGGTAAAATTAGTAACAATGTATTAATTATACCTATGTGTCGGGAATTTAATGCATATTATGAAATTCTACAAATATTTAGGTATTTCTATCATACTAATATATTCTCACATACCATATTTACAAAATTTATTTCAAACTAAACTTTATCGTCTAGTGAATAATGAATCACCCAATTTTCAAAAAAAGTTCTTTTGGATACGAATTCGTCGCTACTAAATCAGAAGCAGTGTAGGATAAATACATTTATGCAGAGTATCAAAAGGGCTTGAGTTCGCCTATTTTATATTGCTCCCAAAGGGCCAACAGATATGTGAAATAAAATCTATGATGTAGGCAACAGCGTAAATGCAAAAGGGGGCAGGCGTATATAATTCAGTCTTGAATAAATCATAATATCGGTGAGAGAGGATCTCACTGTTACGAATTATTTTGGAAAAGCTCCTCTGGGAGGTTCCTAAGCAGCGAATTTGTTCATACCCTCTTCCAGGTGGGTATCGCAATGATACCACATTGTCATTAAAAACAAGAACGAACCGGAAAGATAAAGCTTTTGAACAACCAAAACTGCTGCTCTTACACTGTAGTTTATTTTAACACTTAGTACTTACAATGTAGATTGTTAATGACTAAATTTGCATATTACATCTACTACGCAACACTCTCGGAACTTGAAATGAATAACAGGAAAAGTTTAATATAAAACCAATAAATATGAATAAATTAACAGTTAAAATTTGCAATGATATTACCTAGAACTATAATAAAGTTTTATGTTTGTCAAACTTCTTTATAGTGCAATCTACTTTCACATTTCAGTTAGGTACAGTGGATGTTTAAGGGTTCTTTGCAAGAGTGCACTTATGAATGAAGTATATTTGCACAGCATTCAAAATTTATTTTCGCTACCTAGCACTAAAGAAGAGAAAAAAATAAACAACAGATATTGTTGGAACGTTAGTGTTGTATATACTAAAAGAAATCGATTCTTAATGCTTTGATTTGGAAGATTTGCAATGAAATGTCAAAGATTCGCCTACTTGCATGCTCTTGTTTAAACAACTAACCCAACACGAAACTATACCAAAGAATTTGTAACTGCTCTTATTTTTATTTTCAGAGTCTATATACAGCGTCAAGAAGTAACGTGAAATCGACTACCACCACTTTGATTCAAGTGGGGCTTCCCAGAGGTCAACTGGACCGATTAAACCACACCTTAGTAAAAAATATCTTCCCTTACATAAGAAAAAGTAATTTTACTTTGGTTATATTTCAGAAACAAAATGGTGGATGAAGCTGATAAATAGAACACATGCACACTTCTGGGGTTGCCGGTCCCTGAAAGGTTTGTACAATGCTTTGCCACATATTCCTGAGACGAAAATAGGACGATGTAATCGAACTTACCTATATCCAAGTGCTCTATCGAACATCAAAGATGTTCAAAAAATTGCTATTTTTTTTAAATAACAAAAGAATGCTTTCAGTGATAGGCATAGAATTTGGGGTGTGAATCTATACTGACAAAAGGTTCTTTCGACATAATTTTTTGCTTGTGAGTGTTACGCAGTTTTCCAAAAGTTCATCATCCATCTGTCAAAAATCTCGATTTTCTTAACGGTTTATTCAAGACCTTTAAACTTTTGCTACCGACAGAACTTCTCATTTTACACATTTTTTGTCTGTTGTTTGATTGTGATATCTGCCATAATTTAGGCAGAAAAAAATTATTTTGATTTGTTGTATAGTACGTCATGCACTACAGCTCAAATTAGTTTGGTGTTATGAAAAAAAGGTAACAAAACGAAACCTGTTCTAATGGTTAAATTTAATGCAACAAAATATTTATTTGCTGTAAGCATTTTTGTTGCATTAAATTTACCCATTAGACCAATTTTGGTTTTGTTACCTTTTTTGAACGCCATCGCCCAAAACTTATTTGGGCTGCAATGAATAACGTACACTGAATCAAAATTATTTTTTTTCTGGATAAACTAGTGCCAGATATCGTGATCAAACAAATCAAAAAACGTGCAAAATGAGAAGTTCTGTCTATAGCAAAAGTTAAAATGTATTAGGTAGATAAAGAAAAAAAATCGAGCTCTTTGACAGATGGATAATGAACTTTTGGTCAACTGCGTAACACTCACGAGCAAAAAATTTATGTCAAAAAGTATCTTTGATCAGTAGAGATTCACGTCCCAAATTTCAACCCCATCGCTAAAAGTATTCTTTTGTTCTTTAAAAAAATAGAAATTGTTTGAACATTTTTGACGTTCGATAGAGCCTTAGCGATGGACTTTTGGATATAGGTAAGTTCGGTTACATCGCCCTATTTTGGTCTCAGGAATATGTGGGAGCGCGTTGTACAAACCCAAACCCATATTATACAAGAAGGTGCTAGTGGTAGATTTTTTCGGAAAACATCGTCTGGCTTTGATTTTTTAAATTTTTTCCAAACTCAGTGGAGTGGATTAACAATGTAGAGACACCATTTTGACGTTTACCGAACGTAACAACGATCGAATTGCCACAAAAGGCGCTCCTGGGGCTGTATTCTCGAAATCACTCGACATTTTCTCGCACACGACAAAAAAAATGAACCAATCAAACTATTTTTTGTGGCATGACATATGCTCAATTGTCAGAAAAATAGCAATCGGATTGGTTCAATTTTTTTTGTCGTATGCGAGAAAATGTAGAGTGATTTCGAGAATACAGCCCCTGTATGGATTTCAAGGTGGATTTTAATGTCAAATTAAATTTTAACTTTCCTATTTCATCTCTTTTTGCCTTTTTTAATATTCAAAATTACAGTTTAAGTGAAAATTGATAAGTTTATCTCAAATTTGAAAAATCAACACGGCAGTAACGCCGCGCCGTCGACTGACATTATGGCGGCACTGTTGTCTGGTTCATTAAAATAATATTTTCAACTATATAAGTACATGCATCGTAAGCGTCACATTATTAATGTCAAATCTAAAATACAGGAAGTGCAGCTTACCACGATATTAACTATTTTGTTGATTTTGCTATGGTTACAAATAGTAAACAGGTCACGTAAGTTACTTACCCATAACTTATGTATTCGATAAACGTATCACGTGACCCTGGTGGAGGACTCCGATTGGCCTACAGCTGGTTTGACCACGCCTTATTGACTGTTTATCGAATACATAAGCTTATGGGTTCCATAAATTTGTTCTAGAAACCGGGCATTAGGACCGGTTTTACAATACAAGTATATACCTGGAATAAGTTATACTCCAGACAATTGTCATGGTTACAATTGTTAGGACCGGTTTTACAATATTAGTATATACCTAGAATAAGCTATACCTCCGACAGTTGCCATGGTTACAATTCTTTTAACAATTGTAACCATGACAATTGTCGGGGGTTACTTATACTTGTATTGTAAAACCGGCCCTTAAAAGAATTGTAACCATGGCAACTGTCGGAGTCGGAGGTATAGCTTATTCCAGGTATATACTAGTATTGTAAAACCGGACCTTACACGCTCTAGGAAAGGTAAGTAACTTTTATGGCCTCGTTTTCCATGTTCATTCTCACAATTTTTAATTTGTTTGGATCATCTCCATAACAACACACTGTAATTTCATAATTTTGTTTGAAATTTTATATTAGTTAGCTATTTAATTTATATTGAATGTTATTACCAAAATTTTAAAATTTTGAATTATGCGTTTAAAAAGCTAATATTTTGCAGGTAGTTGAAAAATAGTATACGCGCCTCGTCCCATAGGTGCATTTATGACCTAGGATGCTTCCACTGCATCCTTAGTCATAAATGTTGCACCTATGGTCCTCGGTACGCAATATACTAACGTGTAACCAATGGTAACTTGAAATATCATTTTCTGACAAGATTTAAGTTAATAGTAGACTGAAATGTTCAGGTACCTTTATTCTGAAAACAGTAGAACCTACATGAAACAAGTACGCCCTTTTTTATATGAAAAAAAAAAAATTTGTATGACATGTTTTGCTCATAAGTCATAAGAACAAAAATGTTAATGATAAAAGGCATAAGATGCCAATATTTATCTATGGAACCTTTTTATGTTTTATTATAAATCAAATATAATGTGGTCCAATAATCATCTAAACAGAAACAACCTTTTATTGTAAATTACTGCTATTTCATTTAATGAAAAATTACAGCGCTTCATTGTTTGTTTAGACATTTCATGAAATATCATGTTTTGCGGGACTGCGATATATACGTATTTTTAACAATGATAAGTGTATGCCAGCAATTACCACAACACCGAATTCTGATTTATAGTATTTCAGGAAAAATGAATTTTAGGTACAAAAATTGTGGAAAACCAAAAAAATACTTTTTAATACACTTAAGTTTAATTACAAAACCACAAAGAAAAAAGTTTTGTTACCTTGGTATAATGGAAAAAAATATCTTAATATTTGTATACAAAATGATAAGAAAGAACCTAGTATTATTAATTTTTTTAAAAGTTTCTTTTAATGATTGTTTATTAATGATTTGTATTGCGAGTCGCAACCGGTAAAACCAAACAAGTTCCACAAAGTGTACAGTAAGGCATAGGATGTAAACAAACAGTACGACAACCGACTATAAAAAATCTCAGAAGACGGGAACTTATTTATAGAGCAAACCTGTTTTATATTTGACCATGTCCACATACTAAAAGGGTCCAAGACAAGCACATTACCCTCCCTATCTATGAAAGCTGGGTGGCCTCGTCACATCAAAGGAATGAAAAAATACAAAAAGGAAAACATTTTATAGGATCTTCAAAAATTACAATAACAAAGCAAACGGTTACCCACAAGAAACAGGTTTATGAATTTAACATTTAACTTGTTTTATTGCCATTTATTTAGATCCATTTATAAGATTCGGTCAGTAAGTCGAACATTCTTTCTTATGTTTTTGTAATTTCAGAAAAATTATATTTATAGATTTCAATCTCTAGCTCTTATTCTACCTAGCTCTAGCTCGATTCTTGAAATTCCATTTAAAATAAAAAAACTAGTTATAATTAAATTTCCATGTAATAAACTTGAAGAAACTGCTTCGTAATTAATTAAAATTAGAAGTATGAAAGAGAGTCTTGGATGTAATTTTTCATTTTAGATTTTCAGGACAAGGTACACTTCCTGCTTATTACTGACACTAGCTAATTGCTTCATGGGTTTCAGCAACATGAGCACACTTACACGACTGCTCCGCAACCTAGGAAAAGCTTCTATCCTAAAAGCAAAGTGCAACATGTGATTAGGGAATAAAAGGACTTCGTAGAGCACTTCCTTAACTAGGAGTCTACGCGACTCTCATATTAATAGATTTAATTGTCTAAAAAGGTTCCCCTACCTACAATGGTTTCATACGCTTTTATGCTGTGTTCTATTTCAACGCTTAAAATTTAATAAGCTGTATTCCTATGGGAAAATAAAAGCTGCCTAATCTTTAAAGGTTTCTGACAATGTATTGCATACGATGAGAGACCGATTCCAAACAATTAAAAATAAAATACGACACGTAAAACCAGCAAAAATACAGAAGAAAGTCTCTGAGAAGAATACTGTAATACAAATATACAGCAAAAGGTGTAAACTACTTCACAACAGCAGCAGAAGAAGAAGAAGAAGAAGAAGAAGAAGAAGAAACTTCAGAGTATACACAAATAAATAAACATATAGCATAATAATAATCGTTTTACAGTAAGTGTACAATAAATATGTCCAAGCACTGCGTGTAGATCTTCTGCTCTTTGTGAGGGTTACAAGAATGAAGGAATAAAGAATCTACTAACAAAATATTATTCCATTTTCTAAATTTGTTTCAATATTTACTTATTTCGTTTGGGCTAAAGTAATAAAATATAGTGAAATGTGTTTGAATTGATACGTAAAAATCGTTTAGAGCGCATTAAAAATCTATAAGCGTCACCGTAGTAAAATTTTAAGTGAAAATATATTTGATGCCACATAGAATTTGTTGTGATAAAGGTCTTATAATACAACTGGCCACCGCGTGTTGCAGCCGCTGCCAGCAATAATTTTATTGTAATGGGAAAACGATATCTTGCGGATGGTAGCAAGTGCTATTAATGTCAAATTTTCCACATGATTTATGGTTCCACAATCTAATTTTAAATTTCTAAAGAAATTCAATAGCGTCCAAGTTTATATATAGACCAACAATGGCGATATTAAAGTAAAAAATATTAAAAGATGTCTATTGTAATTTTATCATGTAATTCTTTTTTATTTTTAGAGAACGGCGGAGAACGATAACAGGGTGAAATACCAATGAAATATTTTATATTAGTAGAAGAAAATTCAACATAAAAATATTTTGAATGGCCTTATTAGGAATAGTTTTCTTTAAAACTTCTCAAAATTAACAAACACTTCAATTATTCCTCTTAAGAGGTTGCCCCTTCAGTTTCACCGAATAAACATAAATACATTACGATTTTGTAAGTACAAAATGTATTGAGAGCGAAGAAATCATTTGCTCTTCTTTGCATAGTATAGTCGGATCGCACAAAACTGTACCCTCAGTGCGTATAATTAGCCAAAAACATTAACTTACATGCATACAACAATTTATGTACAATCTCAGAACTTCAAGTTTCTTAACTTCTTAACCAGGATGGCGTGCAGCATCGCCTGAAGATTGGTGTCGCAAACTTATTCAATTATACAGCCGACACCTACAATAATTTTATGTACAACAGCAATGACTTGTTAAATACGCAATGCTGAAATATTTCGCAACCTCCAAGAACGCTCCTTATACAAATAAGTCTTCATTACTCATTTATACAAGATAGAGCATTAGGCCCCATTCTCTAGAGTTTTCTGAAGGTGCAGGTGAAAGTAATTACGCAACTCTGGCTTCAACTCAAACGAGGAGTGATACTAATTTGTTGTTTGCGTTCGTTTCTGAACAGATAGTACCTACAACAGTTTTTTCTTCTCGGGAAAGTGGGTGCCTACTAATTATAATGTAATTCATTAGTAAGTAAATCGACCCCTGATGTCGCAATTATGTTTCACGTTTTAGTTTTATGAAGACGTAAATTATAAAAAATCGTTAAAATAAGAGTCGTTTTTAAAATAACCTAAATGGATATGGCGAAATAACCGAAGTAATTTCTTTTGTTTTCGAAGTAGTACTACAGGATTTCAAAATAGAACTTTCTCTATTACTTTATCCCACTTCTGTATACTTATGTGTGGTGTAGCAAGAAATGGGTCCTTTAAAATTTAAATGTGTATAAAGACCAGAAAAGTATCGGTTTTCCAATTTTCAATTACAAGGTAAGATGCACTAATGATGTTTTCAGTATTTTTCAACAATAAAGAAGTTTGCTTCACTGTTCACTGACATAAAGAAGTTGCCGCACTCTAAATCCTATTTCTAGGCAATTACACGTTATAAGATAACTGAACCGTCCTTAGCAAATTAGAACTAAGGCATGTGTTAATTATAAATCAGGTTGTTTATTCCACTAAGTAGAAAATTTTCACCCACGGGAAGTTAGTGTGTTTCCAACCAATTTAATACATTAAGTTGTTCATTCATATCAATTTTCTAAAACAGCACAACATAATGAATTAAGTTTCATTTAATAGGCTTAAATTCACCAAAAATTTGAATACCTACTATTTCAGAATAAAATACAAACGTGGAATTTCATTACTATCGACCATTACTTTATGTAGGTCAAGAGCTCCCGCGAGTACGTGTATGGAGTATTTTATTATTTATACACTCCAAGTTCATAAGCAACTTAAATATAGAAAAGGCTACCAAAAATTTACAATTTTGAACCACTCTGAACAACTCTTAAAAGTGAACTTTATTGTTTGATAGCAATTTTAAAAATGGAAATTTCTAAATAAAAATTCTTAATATTAGATATAATTCTTTTATAAATAATTTGCTGCGATTTTCTTTTAAATTCAATTAAATTTACTTTTTATTTTGCTAATAGAACAATAATATTTTTACAATCACCTAAATAAAAAAGTACTATTACAAACAATATTGATATAAACATAAATAATATAAATAAATAAATAAATAAATAAATAAATAAATAAATAAATAAATAAATAGGTAAATAAATAAATAAATAAATAAATAAATAAATAAATAAATAAATAAATAAATAAATAAATAAATAAATAAATAAATAAATAAATAAATAAATAAATAAATAAAAGTGACAATACGGTATAAGAATGTTACGTACCCTATCAACGCCTATCATCACGTTTTAATTTCAAAATTAACGTCTTATTTGAGGGTCTAGCACAGTAAAATAATAAAAAAACCGCTTGATGAATATAAGAAAATATTCACAAGTGAAAAACCTGGTATTCGAACCGCATTGTGGAAGATCAAAAGCGTGTTAACTATTAGTAATTCGATGAGGCATGAAATTGTTGTAACAATTTAATTATTTTTTTAAATTTTTTCTACAAAAGACACAACGCAGCTGCCAACATCCACTAGGCACATTTTATTTAGTTTCAAGGCGATTCGAAAGCTAGGATCTGGTTTAAACAATTAAAACACTATTATTCCGAAGAACAATTAATAAGAATGTGCGTATAATACTACTATAGGTAATAAACTGACTGAACAACAGAATGGAACGTCCTGCCTGAATTGTTAATGATTGCACAACAATCAATGCATGAAAAATGCAATGAATTATTAATTTGAAGTTATTACATAGAAATAATTCAGAGCATGGGCCGCGGTGGCTAAGTGGATGTGAAACCACTATAAGCAACCCGGAGGTTCGAATCTCGGTTACGTCAAAGGTGTTTGTGTTCTTTCTAATTTAATGATACGACCATCAGTGAAAGTGCTGGTTATAGCGCATGTCGGCATGTCCAAACAAAAATGTTAAAAAGGATGTGTAGAAATATAGAAATAATTTTATATAGTAGGCAATATAATAATATAGGACTAATATATAACTACATAGGCCCGGTCTTTCCATCTCCTACTTAACTTATTAACTGTATTCTATTTGACAGATGATTTTTCGGCGTTCGGCCAATCACTGACGCCGCTGATTTGAAACCAGCGCATCACTTATTGGTCGAAAGGGTTACGATTAAGTTAATAGCAGAAGTTAATAAGAAGTTTAATAGGAGGTGGAAAGACCCGGACCTTAACTAAAGTCTTCAATAATTATTAATTATTATATAGATTTTTTAAGCAGTTCCATAATTAATATTTTATACCTACCTACTTGTTAATTTGTAATCAAGCCTTGATGGATTCCCTAGCACAGTTGCAGGTTTTACAAAAAGTGTATATTTCCGTTTACAGTTTTTCATTTCATTAACAACTGCTAGTGCTCCAAGTTTTAAATCTGCTATAAAGCTTTGAGCATCTAAAATGTGCAATTTATTTACAAATACTATTATAGTTTTTGTTTTATTTCCGTCTTGCGGTTATAAATAAATTATTAGACCAGCTTAATATGCTTTACAGAACTTATGACTTATTAATTAATCCCCTATTTCATGATTTTTGCACCCATTTATTATGTAGATTGAATTTCTTATGCGAATATTTTATACAACTACGACATGTATTACCTGTTGTGTACATTTCATATTCCATACTAATAGTTACTGCAATACCAGGTGCATCAAAACTAGGTATAAATATTAAAACCTGTGGTACATCATAGTACGTACCACGGAACATAGCTAGAGATACAGAAGCGACACTCGGCGCTACAGCGTGGCCCTCGGTCTGTGACGTCAACATAATCGGTGCCCGCCTTTCAGCAAGTATTTTTGCCAGTTGCAGCTAGCGCTTTAATGTAATACTGCATATTAATTATGCTTATTTTTTTTTTGTGGTACTATCATGAGCGCCGCCGTTGAGATAAAGAAGGGTGGTAATTGGTGTTTAGCACCGAATTGCAAAAATTGCAAAAATAATAATAAACTAAATAAAATATTATTAGTTATTATTTTGCGCATTCCGACAATGCCAACTGTGCCAAAGATTTTGACCAACTAATAACAACCATAAACGATGTTAGTATAAATTTTAGCAAGGATACTATAATATCGACCACAAAAAATACATCAAAGTCACTAACAATTCAAATAAGTGATTATCAAAATACGGTAGTCCAGCAAAATGCATTGTATTACGTGTGTGGATATTTGATGAAAAAATCTGAATCCATACACACTTGTATAAAATGTGACCAGTTTTCAAAATTAATTCATCAACTTCCGCCTACTAACTTATTCGTTCATTTCAAAGCTTACGAAAATAAAAATAAGGATGTATTTGCATTTGGCAATCTGAAATCCCCTGCTACATCGTTTTACAAATTTGTCCTAGAACTCGAGACAGTGTTTTTGGGTAATATTGAAAACTTAATTCTAAACTCGAATATTAGTAAAAATATGTATGCTATTCTACAGAATATTAGTTTTAAACATCCCTGCGAACACTTTCTTCGTACATAGGTACATTATAAAATTATTGTAACTGTTTACATTCTAGGCATTATTTTATTTTACATTATTATTTATTTTGTTCTGGGAGCAGTGGTAGAACAAGTGCAGTTTTGTTACTGTAGTTGAACTGCTACCCAGTGGTTTCCTGCATGCATAATTCTTTTTTTTTTTTCTTGTATGTCTCTTGTAATATATGTATGCTTGTAAGGAAATAAATCCATTATTATTATTATTATTATTTATTAGATTAAGAATTTTTTACATTTTAAAATTTTCGAATAGAGCTTTGAAGATTGCAAAGAGCACAGACCCAAAAAATAGAAAATGCATTATACTTCGGCATTTATAATAATGATTATAATATGGGAAATCGAAATAAAATAATGAAAACGGCAAAACTCGTTTTATGCTTTTATTACGTGCTCGCAATAATTATTTATTTTGTATTGTATACGTGTTACACTTACGTGTTTGATATTTAAAATAAAATATGTAATTTGTAGCTCAATAAAAAAAATCTTAGTTAAAGCAGTTAAAGTGTGGTTAAAGCGCTGCAGAGTTATATGTAAATACCTACACTGTCCAGTCCCAGTTACTTGCCAGAGTAATGGCTGCGTCGGGTACAACCGGAGTAGAGTTGCCCCACGGACTTCAAAGTGCCGCCGCTCGAGTGTCGCTTCTGTATCTCTAGCTATGTTCCGTGTACGTACTTACAAATCAGAAAAAGTGGAGGTGCAAACCTCCCCTGGACTTTCCCATACTAAAAATAAACATTCGTTTTTGGTATTCAACAGTATTGTTCGCCACAACCGATAAACTAAACTTGAAAATTAGTATATGGAAAATTAACACAAGTGCCGATTGTGTTCATCTGCGCATGTGTGATTATTTATATTCATAGGCTGCTAGGATTAGCCGGCGACAAGGAATTCCCGTACCGCGCATGGTCACTTGAACATATCGGCACTTTCAAATTTCACCCTACACTGTTTTAAAGTTCAATATTCACGAATTTCTCATTAACCGTACATTTTAGCCATATGAACACCTTATACTATGTGATAGACAATTCAATTTTGCATTCAATTATATAATAATATATAGGGTGTTTCATTTAAAATAACAAAGTTGCTTATTGTACTATGAAAACCAAACACTCTGTATACGTGATATAAATTTAGAAAAATGCAAATCTATATACTGAACAACTTTTGTATTTAAACTTCTTTCATATTTTGACTAATAAAGGCGCTATAGGAGCATCAATTTCCGATTTTCAAAATCTCGTAGAGGGCGCCACAGTGGAATTCTGGCGTTCATCAAAAAACAAAAATGTAGCTAATACCAAGCTGCATAAGTATAGAAAATTTAAACAAATTCCTTAGACCAGTTTTTTTGTAATAATTTTTCAAAAATTTCAAAATTTTTGGAAGAGCGCCGTTGCGACCGTTTTTGGATTTAGTAAATAATTTTTTTTCTTGGTGTAGTACAGCCAAAGGGCTTTCAAACAAGTTGTTGCGGAACCTGATCAGATAACTGGTTTTTGAGTTACGGGGCGTTAAAGTCGAAATTTTGAAAAATTCATAGCGACCGCCATTTTGAAGTTAGAGAGTCCGGTAAAAAACTGTTTCCCTTGAATTATGCCCTTCTTTCATATCCCATACTCAGATTTTCAAAATTCCGCTTCTGAAAAAAATGATACCAAAAAAACATGTCTAACTTCCGCTTCCGGTTTCGGATTTGTTTGAAAAGCTTATTTTGTCGATGAATTTTCGATATACCCCTTCATTTAAAATTTCATCAAATTCGGTTCACTAGTTTTTGCGTTAGAGGCGTTACATACCCACGCACCCACGCACCCACCCACCCACCCACCCACAGACAGACATTTTTTCTAGACCACTTTTTTGGGATCCTGGAGGTCCAAAAGACGTATTTCCGTGAAAATCTCGATTTCGAAAATTTTCATGATATCAATACTTCCCTATACCAGTAGTGGTATGGGAAAGTAAAAAACATTCACTAATTCGCCCTTTAAGGTAGGAAAACACAGTAATTGAAAATTTGTTCTAAAATTGGTTGAAAAACCGCAGGATAATAAATAACAACAACTTGGGTTCAAAGACATGTTATGGAAACGAAAACCAAACAAATCAATTCAATAGTTTATCACAAGCCAGACAAGCAGTTAGATTCTGTGCAGGTTAAATGTATGAACTGCAGCAGTTGCGAAACAAAATTTTGCTTTATTTTTCAAATTAAAAAAAATCGAACTTAACGATTTAAAAAAAATTGGATTCTACTTGGGCCAATCTATTACCGATTTCAAATATTTGATACACGCTCTAGAAAATACTGAACTTTAACGAACATATAATTTGGAGGAAATAAATCAATATGACCTAAAAATAAATAGAATAAAGATTTTAGTGTCATCAAAAGTGCGTGTTTTGTGGTATTTTTGGTGCCCACGCAAATTTATCACGTTTCTTTTGTGTTTAATTTGTTTTATTAATTACTAATTGCAAGTGAATACTTACTGCTGTTACAATTAATATGTTCAAAGGACTCGGATACCGTAAAACCACAGATTAAACCAATCAAGCTTATTCTAAAATTTGTAAGTACCTACTTTCGTCAGTATCTCAAAACTGCTTTCTCATATTTGTATCGATCTTTATACGGAAAACAGTTTTGTCATTTCCGTGAGTTGGAAGAGCTCCGAGTGGAATATTTCCAAAATTTAATTGCAAATGATTGGATGTCAGATCAGGTTATCTACATATGAAATAACTACTTTAGTATTAGCAGCAGTTGTCTAAACTGTGTACCGAACTAGTAATATTATTTATTATTATTATGACATAGAAGTTTAAATTGCATTTCGTTTACCGGATATTAAAAGTTAATATCCAATACAATTTCTCGGTCATTATTACAGTAATATCTATGCATGCGAATACGTATTTGTAATGAAAAATGTAATTTATCGTAAAATTAATTTTCGCCTTTCCATCCTTTTGAAATGTATATGTACATAAATTTTTTTTAATTTTACACTACCTATATAACATTCTGTTTTAACCTTCCGAAAGTATTTATGTCAACTGATGCGAAGGAAAATGTATTTCATCCAAAAACACTTTATTAGGTCAATTGAAACATATGTTTTTGATCTGTTCGAAAAATTATTGAAACTTTTGAAGAATTTACTAACTTTTCTATATCTTTTCAAATATACAGTGTGTCCACAGACTCATTCTCAACATGGGGATCTCGCTTATTATGAGAGATACAGATTTGGTTAAATGGAATGAAATATTCCTTAGGTAAAGTTGTACAACAGCCCATAAATAAACTTTCGATATTTAATGTAGTTTTGGAAATGTGGTGGAAAAAGTGAATTTTTGGCTTTTTCATTTTTTCCTGTAACTCATTTAGTTTAATAGGAAGTCGAATTTAATTTGTACTTTCTTAAGGCACTATTTTAATAGGAATTTAGTGGTGTATTCAGATTTTTGAAAACTGTCATTGTATTTGAGTTACAATGGTCAACTTCTCAACTTCATTTTTTCTTATGGAGGTCATAGTTGGCTATGTCACTACTGGAAAGAGATTTTTTTTCTCTTTTCAAAAATGTATAATTTGTTATACCTAATATCAAAACTAACGGCTAAAAAATGAAAAAAAGAATTTAATTTAAATGTAAAGTTTCTCAATATTAAGGTTCTGAAACCCAAACACAATTAAATCAATTGTGACTGCAATTGTTTGTTTGTTTGTTGTGTTTCTTTATAACCATAGTTGTCTGTCAGTTTATTTTATTTAATCTTAAATTAATCTTAAATAAATTAATAATTGCTTATTTATAAACATTATTTCTAACATAATGGAATCGTTCAGTAACAGTGATAAGTTTGATATGTTGTCTTGTTACATTCTGTCTCACAAAAATTCAACGCGAGCTGCCGAAATGTACTTAAACCACTATCCAGAACGAAGACAACCTCATGAATCGACCTACAGAAATTTAAGGGTAAATTTAATAGAGCACGGTTTATTTATTAAACCGTATAAAAACCCTCAATGTATAAGTGAAGAAACCAAAACTTCCGTTCTACAAGCAATTGTTGAAAATCCAAACACTTCAACTCTGGAAATTCAACGTAACACCGGCATTCCCAAATCTACTGAAGTACTGATGATAAAATATTGGCATCGCACAAATATCATCCATATAAATACAATGTGTGTCAATCTTTAAGATCAGGGGATAATGAAAGACGAAGAGAATTTTGTGAATGGTATACTAGGAAATGCGATGCTAATGATAATTTTCCTTCTCAAATATTATGGTACTAAATAAGTTTTCTTTTATTCTATGGTCTTTTAATTTTTTAGTCGTTAGTTTTGATATTAGGTATAACAAATTATACATTTTTGAAAAGAGAAAAAAAATCTCTTTCCAGTAGTGACATAGCCAACTATGACCTCCATAAGAAAAAATGAAGTTGACCATTGTAACTCAAATACAACGACAGTTTTCAAAAATCTGAATACACCATTAAATTCCTATTAAAAAAGTGCCTTAGGAAAGTACAAATTAAATTCGACTTCCTCTTAAACTAAATGAGTTACAGGAAAAAATGAAAAAGCCAAAAATTCACTTTTTCCACCACATTTCCAAAACTACATTAAATATCCAGAGTTTATTTATAGGCTTTGGTACAACTTTACCTAAGGAGAATTTCATTCCATTTAACCAAATCTGTATCTCTCATAATAAGCGAGATCCCCATGTTGAGAATGAGTCTGTGGACACACTGTATATTGCTATAAAAAATTGCCAACTTTTCTACATTTTGAGCAATAAACCTAGAACCAATTCTATAAAATATAAACCGTCTGTCACAACATGACATTAACAGGTTTCGAGATATTCATTTTAAAAACAAACCCGATAGTTTTGTGGATGAGAATTCACCTGACAATCGGGGGATATGACGATCCTTCGTTGTAGGTACATTTTGCTCACAATTTTCTTATACATTATATACTGTAAACATCATTAACTTACAAAAAATAACAAGTCATGATGTTCTAACTCCGGTCACTCTTCTTGGACAATATATCCATCAGTAATCTGAAATCCTGAATTCTGGCCGAATTGCCCTAATTTCGTTGCGAGTTCTCTGTTTTAACCCATCAATTGTTTTTAATCCGTTTAAATAAACTTTGCTTTTAAGATACAGAACAAAATCTAGTGGGGTAAGATCGGAGAATCGTACAGCCCACCCCGTTCCGTTCCATCGTGCTGATACCATGAAGTAAGTATTGTTCAATAAGTCTGGATGGGAGTTAAATAGTTTATTAAAAATTGTATATTTTTGAGTCGTTCCGACGTTTCCGTGAAGGATGGCCCCAAAATTCCCGCCTAAACTTTTAACATTTTAGGTAACTGCGTGTGAGCTTTCATCATCCAATGTGAACTTTTGAAAGCCTAGAATCTGCAATTCTGTCAGCTTCGTCGGAGAATTTAATTTAATTTCAACCACTATCTAAATACGACGAAAAAATGTAGGGTACCATTTAAAAAATTGTTGATTACGAAAAAAATAATAACACGTAGTACAACAATAACGAATCTACAACAAATAAATTAAATGGATGGATATAAATTTTAACTTTTGTTTAAACCACCTTCACTGTTTTAATTCCCTACATTTTAAAATAATTTCTTTTATAGATGATATGATTTTCATTTCGGTTTGAAAAATATGTACCTATATATTTAAATGTATCTACCCTATCCAGACCCACTCATAGTTACGTGTCTGTGTTATAAATTCCTACAAGTTGCAAACAAACTGTTTAACATTTACATACCCTGAATTTACTAAGCGGGTAGTCTTAAAACACAAATCATTCTTTATGTCAAGAATACGCTAGCATTAACACCGTTTTGAAGCTAAATGTGTATAAGGTATTATAAAATATCTGTGATAAAGTCCAACAAGAAAGAAAACTCTTAGATCCCTAAATTATACAGGGTGTTTTAACCAGACATTATCTTTACTTTATAACATACTCATTTAGAGACTATTATAGGTATTTATTATTAATTATATATAAGGTTAGGAAGATTAAAACTTCTCCGCAATGTCCTTTTTTTGCAATGGTAGTAAGTTGTCTTATGTTAGAAATTAAGTTTCTTAATCCGGACTTGACATGAAATAATATTATTGCTGCTGTCTGAAAGTGCTGTAATTAAAATTACGGAAATATGCCATCTGTTAAGAGTAACCTAAGGTAACTTGAGCACCTTGTTAGGTACTACTAAAAGCTCAAATGCTAAATCTACCTGGATAGTAGAGTAAATAATTTAATGGCAATAAGAAACACCTGGCAGTCATTTCAGTACGAACGTGATTTAGTTTCAAACACGTGTGTTTGAAACAGGTTCACGATGCAAAATATTAAGATATTTGCATAAAATGTTAAGATTATGAAATAGTTATGACAGCAGCTATGACATGGTGTAATATACATAGTAAACTCCATTCATTAGAAGAGGAATGTTTGCGTTTTGGTAAAACCAAATCGACAATAATCTGGAATTTAAATTTTTGTTTTTCCAGAGCGAGCCCGTTTCTCGTCACGCAAAATGTTACCATGAAACTACGCAACCAACTACGATCCAACAAGCAAATAGAATAGTAAACACCATTAATAAGAGCCTAGAAGAAAAGAAATACTGTAATGCAGTATTTATCGATGTATCGCAAGCATTTGATAAGGTTTGGCACACAGGATTACTTTTCATAATCAAAAATTCCTTAACTAGCAACTATTATCTCCTTCTCAAATCCTATCTTTCCGACAGAAACTTCACAATCAGACATAACGATGCTCATTCGGGTTACTGTGCTATAAAGTCTGGCGTCCCCCAAGGGAGTGTACTGGGTCCCTTCCTGTACCTGTTGTACACAAAGGATATACCAGAAACGGAAAATACCTTAATAGCTACGTTTGCGGATGATGCAGCAATTCTCTCTACAAATGAAAATCCACAGATAGCGTCAGATAACATCCAAAACCACCTAGATCTTATCACCAAATGGTATAAAAAATGGCGAATCAAAGTGAACCAGTCGAAATCAGTGCAAGTGACCTTCACAAACAGAATTGCTACTTGCCCACCAGTAACAATAGACAACTCCCCAGTGCCCGTAAAAACTGAAGCAAAATACCTTGGACTTCACTTAGACCGACGATTAACATGGCATAAACATATACAAATGAAACGCTCGCAACTCAACATCAAATTTAAACAAATGTACTGGCTCCTAGGACGCAAATCAAAACTATCAACAAATAACAAAATACTGCTTTACAAGACCATGCTTAAACCGATATGGTCGTATGGAATACAGCTATGGGGGTGCGCCAAACCAACCAGAATTAAAACTATCCAAACTTTCCAATCCAAAGTGCTCAGAACGTTAGTGGACGCACCGTGGTACATCACAAATAAAATGTTACATGAAGACCTAAACATACGATTCGTCACGGAAGAAATCCAGAAAGTAGCTGAAAATTATCACGCAAGGCTCGCTGGTCATGAAAATGATCTAGTGGAGCAACTACTAAATGGAGACCCACCAACAAGAAGGCTAAACAGATGTTGGCCAAGAGACTTACTGCAGCACTAGCAAACAAAAATAGTGGTATATAAGGCGGGGCGTCGATGGATGTCTCCCTTACATGTATAATTAAGGTCAACATATTTACTTAATACTCGTAAGATGTAGATTGTAAATTTAATGTACATTGTCAGAATAATAAAAAAAAAAAAAAAAAAAAAATGTCAAGAATACGCTAGCATTAACACCGTTTTGAAGCTAAATGTGTATAAGGTATTATAAAATATCTGTGATAAAGTCCAACAAGAAAGAAAACTCTTAGATCCCTAAATTATACAGGGTGTTTTAACCAGACATTATCTTTACTTTATAACATACTCATTTAGAGACTATTATAGGTATTTATTATTAATTATATATAAGGTTAGGAAGATTAAAACTTCTCCGCAATGTCCTTTTTTTGCAATGGTAGTAAGTTGTCTTATGTTAGAAATTAAGTTTCTTAATCCGGACTTGACATGAAATAATATTATTGCTGCTGTCTGAAAGTGCTGTAATTAAAATTACGGAAATATGCCATCTGTTAAGAGTAACCTAAGGTAACTTGAGCACCTTGTTAGGTACTACTAAAAGCTCAAATGCTAAATCTACCTGGATAGTAGAGTAAATAATTTAATGGCAATAAGAAACACCTGGCAGTCATTTCAGTACGAACGTGATTTAGTTTCAAACACGTGTGTTTGAAACAGGTTCACGATGCAAAATATTAAGATATTTGCATAAAATGTTAAGATTATGAAATAGTTATGACAGCAGCTATGACATGGTGTAATATACATAGTAAACTCCATTCATTAGAAGAGGAATGTTTGCGTTTTGGTAAAACCAAATCGACAATAATCTGGAATTTAAATTTTTGTTTTTCCAGAGCGAGCCCGTTTCTCGTCACGCAAAATGTTACCATGAAACTACGCAACCCGTTTTAGTTAATTTGTGGAATAATACAAACGCAACAAACTCTATTCAATATAATACCTATCTAAATTGATTTAAAAAAATTAAAGTATCATGTCAAATCACTATCGATAACCAGGATTTTTCGCGAGCAACTCGATAATTTTTACCCCCAACACTTTGCTACCCTGCTATTATATTATTAAGTATTCTCACAGTGTGTAGTTCTTGCTATCTCTGTAATGATTGTATTTTAAATGTCTAACATTAATCTTCAATTACTCTAAACCCCTATTCCTATGTAACAGTCTTCGTTACAAGCGCGAGCAAACATAATTCATACTTGTAAACATACTCCTATATTGCCTTTGCTTTTGGATAATCAATTTTCTTGTGGTGCTTTCCTGAAACTACAGGTTTCAGCCTACTTAAAAAATTCCAATACTTTAGTAGTATACCTAGTAGGTATCTACACAGGATGCCTGAATTAAGTGAAATAACATTCTATCGTTCTTTTTAATGTGTTGATAGAAATAATACTACGTTTTTCGCTACACATAGAATTTAGATTTTTTTTGTTATCTTAACGATCTTGGAAATAGAATTGTCTTTTTTTTGCTCTCAAGTCTCTTATGTACCTCTATAGATGAAATATTAGACAGCCATTACCTTATCAGGAAATATTCTTCCTAGAAGTTACTGGCTAGGGATGTTTTTCGGATAACGTAACAAAGGAAATGTTTTTTGGACAAAACTTTTTATTTTCGTTCAACAACATACTGGTTGAAAGTGAAATCCATTTTTACAATTTGTCGTTTTTTCCGTCATTCTTTCAATTACGTTCTTATTCAAGGCTTATTACTGTCTCCAATTATGAAAAACCTTTTATGAATAAGACTTCTCTCATTAAAAATTCAGTATACATGTTCCACCGGAATGCCATTTTTAAATTATATACTTCAGAAAATAAAAAAGAGAAATGTGTCGAGTCTTGATTCCGCACTATTACATATAACTTTCTGGTTTATAGGTAGTTTATCAAATTTTTAAATCGTATCACATAGTATACTATTTTTTACATCTATCTAATATTTCTAAATGTGAAATAGTTATTCATTCCCATCAAATGGTGAAGTTTGACTAGTATTTTAGCATAACGCAATACCTTGCATTTAAATCATATTAAATCATAAACTGATGTTAGTACGAGCTAATTTAACGAACGCAATAAATTAACTTACAAAATCGAAATGTATTAGCTTTCAGTAATATGACATGCAGTTAATTATATTTCGCAAGATATTAATTAATTTTTCATTTGTAAAACATACTAATTTATAGGAGTTTTCAAAAAAGCGCTTCTAATTTACAGGCATGAATGTATCTCATTTTATGTTAAATAGAGGCATATAGTCGACGCCATGCCCGAACCCAACGAAAGTATTAGCAGCCACTTAAGGGTTGCAGAGTATAATACCTTGTAGTACTACCTCATAAATTGAGACCTATTTAACAATATTAAAAATATTTACGACTCGATTCTGCCAGTTGCTAATACTGCGCTACCTGCAATGTAAGTAGGTCTTACATCCATGGTTACAAGCTGTGTAAGGGCCTCATAACATTTGTTGATTCGGTTGCTATTGACAGTGGAACTTAATAATTACTTACATTCCTAGGAAAATAATGAATGACATGCAGATTTGATATTTTTTCAACAACTGAAATTATAGTTTAGGAAATTTTGAGATATCAATATTTTCGTTTAGGTTAACTAAGTAGTAGTTTTCAGCATGGAATACTCACACCATAAACTGGCCGCAGATTTTAATTTCTGGGATATTTGGACCATATAAGCAAGCACGACGTTTACATAAGCAAGCATGACGTTTATATAAGCAAGCATGACGTTTTCAGATACAACCTCCAAATTTTTTTTATAAACCATTTTTTAAAAAAATCATATGTAAACTCATGCCCCAATCTCCATTGTTCTCAGAAATTTTGGATCACGCAAAATAATAGTACATTATAGGCCAAGGTAGAGAAGACATTTTTCTCAACTGAGGATTATTATTTTCCGAGCTGCGAAGCAGCAAGCGAAATAAGTTGCGAGGTTGAGAAAAATCTTCTTTACCGTGGCCTATATACTATTTTTTTCACTACTAGAAATGTTATTCATTTAGATTTTTGTAATTTACCATTTCCACATGTTTTTTTAAATATGTAGTAGCCTGAAATTGTAGTTGTCAAACTAAAAAACAAAACCAATAACATCTGATTTATAGAACGTTTATTTTATTATTTACCTAGGTAATTTTTCATTATCATTATTTACCTAGGTTGAGAAATATAACTTCTCATTAGAGAAAAGAAGTAAGTAATGGCGACTTCTCAGGTTAGTACTGAAAAAATGTTTTTCAATGTGACTTTTTATCGATGAAAATAAAAATCAAAGTGAATCAAAGTCATTTGTTTGAGTTCTCATATTTTTTTCATGATAGAACATGGTTATACCTACATTATTTCTCAATACCATTTTTTTGTATTTTGAAGTTAAGATGGCGAAATAAATTATTATCGGACATTTTTGTTAATCTCAAAAAATCGCAAGAAATGTTTTTTTAATGTCCGATAATAATTTATTTCGCCATCTTAACTTCAAAATACAAAAAACTGGTATTGGGAAATAATGTAGGTATAACCGTCTTCTATCATGAAAAAAATATGAGAACTCAAACAAATGACTTTGATTTTTATTTTCTTCGATAAAAATTGATCCTCGAGCTATTACTACCACGGACGCAAGGATATCCGGATACTTTTTCGTCTATGTTATGTAAAACACCTTCTTCTACATACAGTTAGAGTGTCAGCCCTGGCAATTTAAAACCTTTCGAAGAAATCTCAAAAAACCTTAAAAAATCGCAAGAAATGTTTTTTAATGTCCGATAATAATTTCTTTGGCCATCTTAATTTCGAAATACAAAAAAATGGTATTGGGAAATAATGTAGGTATAACCATGTTCTATCATGAAAAAAATATTAGAACTCAAAAAAAAAACTTTGATTTTTATTTTCATCGATAAAAATTGATCCTCGAGCTATTACTACCACGGACGCAAGGATATCCGGATACTTTTTCGCCTATGTTCTGTAAAACACCTTCTTCTACATACAGTTACAGTGTCAGCCCTGGCAATTTAAAACCTTTCGAAAAAATCGCAAAAAATCGCAAAAAATGTTTTTTCAAGGTTCGATAATAACTTCTTTCGCCATCTTAACTTCAAAATACAAAAAAATGCTATTGGGAAATAATGTAGGTATAACCATCTTCTATCATGAAAAAAATATTAGAACTCAAAAAAATGACTTTGATTTTTTTGATTATTGTTAAAAAAAAATTGACCCACTTACCGTCATAATATAAAAAAAGTTTATGTAAAAATGTTGTTCAGACAGTGATGCTCTATAAGAAAAAAAATATTTCAAACCAAAAACTTGAATTTGATTTCTATGTCCACGATTTGACGATTTGGAACCACTGTGCGGCGTCCCGCCTCGGCTTATCTTAACCTACCTCGCACGTTATAACGTCCTTACATTCCTTGTTACTTAAATAACTAAGTTTGTTTATTTTGTGTTAGTTACCATAATTAGTTACCGTTATTTACAAAAATGACTATCGGTTTTTATTAAAATCGTTATAAAAATGAGTGATTCATAGCTATCCCATATTGAAATAGCAGCAAATGCGGCAATTACGACCCTTATACCAACAAAATCTAAAGCAAAATACGAATTAGAATATCAGAAGTTTGAAGATTTGTGAAAGAAAAATAAATTACAAAATTTGACAGAAAAAGTTTTTCTTGCGTGTTTCGCTGGGAAGTTTAAAATTAATAAACCATCTACGTTGTGGACACATTATTCTATGTTAAGGGCCACTATTAACATGAAGAAGAACTTGGACATTGGTAAATACAGGCAATTAATACCATTTCTTATTAAACGTCAATCTGAAGGTCACAACCGAAAAAATCCAAAATATTTTTTAAAGAAGATGTACATAAATTTATAAATAGGCTGTTTTTTTAATTACTGTTAATGTTTCTAATAAATAATCTATGTATATGAAATCCGAAATCTATTACGACACTAGTATCTTAATGAAATCTATAACGACACTATAAGGTCTCGTACCGAGACCTGTTTCTGTTTTGGTAATGTTCACCGTTACTGTATGAAAATAGATAAAAAGTATTCCGTCGTTAATCAAATCATGCAGGTGCTTAACTAACTAAATAGTATAAAATAAAGTATTATTGCTGTTCTATGCGAGCAATGCGTCGCATACCGAGTCGTTGTAAAGCAGGGCGTGCTGTTATTACATAAAATTGTCTATTTAGCAAGGTTAGAGGTTACCATATTTTTTGAACGGTTGACTTGTATTATATTCAGTCTACGAATAAAACGCATAACGTTTGCCAAAACTAGGGTTTAATGACTGCGCAATAGTTTCCTAGTACAAGGGAAACCTGGGGCTGTGAAAACTGACATGATCAATTACTAATAATTTATAAAATCATAATTTTATTTGTTGCAATCGTCTAAACTGGAATTGTTAATGAAAGATAAATTTATAAACAACCGCAAATGAATTATTGCTTTAATAACTTTACTATTTTTGTACATGATTTCATAACAAGAATTTATTAAGCAAGTCATGTAAATGATTTCTAATAAATTAATTATTTATAAAAATTAATAAAAATGGAATCAGCAAAGTCAATTGCGGAACAGTTTTTTTTTTATTTCAAACCTAATTATTTATAAATTGTAAACAATAAAGGCAATTAATTTGATAACACCATTTAATATCAAATGAGGAAGAAAACACATGATATTCGCTGTTTATGTATCTGATTAGTAGGTTAAAATTTTCATTTTATGTTTGCTGCAATATTTACTTACAGGTATTTGCGCCCACGTATTACACTGATTTTAGGTCTGGCGCCACAGCTGCCTTGTACTGCTTATACATAAAAGGATTGGAAATCCAAAATGTCCACATTCCTAGGAAGTGCGGTAATCTTATTTTATAGTTGTAGATGTCATGTCTAGTCAATAGACCGTTAGTGATCATACATCAACAGTTTTAGAATGCGCTAAACATGAATAGATAGAAATTCCATAAAGATGTTGTCACTTAGAGATTGTCTTGTCACAAATTGGAATGTAGTTTCCCGATGTTTCTTGTAAATCATTCATGAAATGAAATGTTATGTTTTATAGTGATATAAGAGAAACAGCAGGCAGAAACTGGATGCGGACAATAAAATAAAACAAAAATTGAATATTGGATTGAAAAGTTAGAAACGATTCGAAACAAAAGAAGAAGAAATGTTCCTTCCTTGTAGAGGTACCTAGAACTGGATCTATGCTATGCCCAGATCAATGTAGGATATTACATGCTGGGATTGAATTATTGTCGTTTATTAATCTACATCGCAGAGCTTTTTTCGATAGGGTAGGTAACGGTATTGGTAGAGTTACATAGATTACAACAAAGAATGTTTAAAGGGTAGTCACTAATTCGGTATCCGATTCGTTGTGGTTTAATGGAATCTACTACCTTGACCATAATGAGGAGCAGAAGGGCACGTAGGATTTTTTCTTTGGATAATCCCAGTGTTCGTCTTTATTTCTTTTGTTAGACTTTTAAGTGATTCCTATTCTACTGGTGTTGCCGGCATTCATGATTTGAGTATATATTCTTTAGGTGTATCTTTTTCTTCTAATATTTCTTAAACATTGTCAAGGTACGTGTCTGAAGATGAGTTTTTTTGATAAGCCAGAACTAGGACCCACACTGCACTGATTAAAAGGGAAATGAAATCAACGAAAATAGAGACAGTTAAGAGCTATTGCAGGGTAGAGATTTGATGTTTGCTAGACGACGCACATAGAAGAGAAAATTCTTATAGTTGGGGATGTTGGGTGATAGGACGAAAACGCCAGACGTTCAAATATCCCGTATCAGAATGGAAGATCAGATATGCTAACATTATATTAACAACCTCACAAATCGTGTAATTGAATGATACCATTTTACTATAGTCGTCCTGAGTGCTGCAACACTTTCTAACGTTAGAGATCGTACAGACGTAACGTGAGTTTCGATCCCGGGTATCCCTAAAATTTTGAATTTGTGTTGAACAAAAAATCATATTTCCACTACATTTTTTGCATTTTGTAAAATAATTGGTGTAGGTATACTGTGCCGGCTACTCTGAGGGCCTAACTTGCGAATAGTTTTCCATGTTTCACGATGTAATTTATTGCTGAGAAAATTTAAACCTATATTTTAAGGAAACTAAATAAACAGAGAACTAATATAATGAAGTATTTCTGTATTTCAGTATAGGTACCTCCGAGACTGCAGAGGCAAAAGGAAAACATGCATACATTTTTTATATTTCTGTTGGTTTACTATCGCTATACGCTGCAAGTAGAAAGAATATGTTCAAAAACTTGGCCACATTTTAGATTTAACATTGCTTCTTAGTTGAAAATCACGGGTTTAAATTGCCACAACGCTTTCGAGTTTATTGCTTACGGCGGCAATGTTGCTCTGTATTGGTTTTGTTAAAGCGTTAGTGTTTCTACACAACAGATATTCTGCAAACAGCACAACGATAAAATTTTGTACATGTACCAATCTACTTAAATGTTAATTGAGTACGCAATACTAATATTAGATACTAAAACATTAAATAATAACCATATGTAGAAAGAAAGAAAATCCTACGTATGGAAAATAAAAAACGTACATTTTTCTTCTGCTCGAGGTTGGATAGTTAATTGATGATTTTAAAATCAATACATAGACATATATCGTCAGTTGGAGTTTGAGACAGACGATATATTATTTTAAACGTTCAGGTATCGAGTCCCACAAAAAGCGATTTTTTAAATATTCAGAGATCTTGTACTGGCCTGTTTTTTAAGGAAAAGCAATATTTTAGCCTATCAATAGGTACTTCCTAAATCAATACTTTTTTAAGTATTACCAGTATTACTCATTTTATCGGATCTATTTACTAAAGCAGCTATCATTTTGTTACGTGTTATGAAATTCAAAGTAAAATGGTTAAAAACATCTGCATAAGTTGAACTTAATATTTTATACAATACATTTGATATGATGAATGCTTCAAACCAAATCAACTATTCAGCGAAGCCTTTGAGATAAATTCAATAGGAACTCACTCACCCCATCCGCAAACCCAAATGGAAAAATCGTGCTGAATTTCATTTCACGAAACATACCTTGGTTTACGTCTTATGTCTATCAATGTTCGGAATTTTATAAACAAATCCCATTTTAATGATGACTAAAAATAAGAAATGACAGTTTATATTTTAGTAAATACATGAAAAAATAATGAATCTCAATAAATGGTTGTTAAAGGTAATTGGAATATAGAGCATACCACTATTGATATTATTTCACTGTGAACTTAAAATAGATTTACAAACTGTATTTTTTGTAAAAAAACACCAAGTAAATGAATGTACATTTCTTCTTAGGAGTGAATCAGCACTTAAAATAAAGTCAAAAAGTGGGTAGTTTATTTAGAAATCATTGTTCAAATCGGTGGCACAAATTTTTGGACCGCAATCAAATTTTTATCAAAGCCCGTCTGCTCTGTTTTAAAGAGATCCCAATGATAATCATTGCGAAATCAGAATGCAGGAGTGTAATGCAGCATTGCATCACCACATCAACTACAGTGGCGTATGCAGAAGCTGGTATCACGAGGAGCGAATTCTAAACAACGAAAATATACATATACAAGGTGTTTCACGCAGTGCCGGGCATGGGAATATGACCTTGCAATTAGTATGGGACACTTCAGGTTTAAATAATTTTTTCTACCTGTACTTTAATAATGACATTTACTAAGATACAATATCAAATATTGCCATGACAATCTGACAGATATACATTCTGAAAAACGTTTTTTCTCCGATAGACAGTAAAAGCATGCTTTGACTGACATTTGACTGTCTCCAAAGTTCCACATTTACTGCCTAGGCAAAAGTGATCATTTTTACTGACAGTAGCATTCAAAATCAGGTTGCTTCCAAAAACAAATAAATTTGAAGTTTTTATTAATTAAATTTAAGTTCCATATTTTTCACGATTTCTGTAATTTCGGATGGGGTGAACATTTCTTCGTCATTTTCCATTGTAAATATATTATAAATTAATTAATATTTACGAATTAACATGATTAAACTATTCTATTCACAACAAATAGAATGACATTTCTGAAATATGTTTTTTCATAGCAACCAATAAGAACTGCATAGCAACAGATGCTTGCTGATACTAATAGCACAAAAAATATTAAAAATAATCATTAAATTAATGTTAAATGTAAACAATCGGAGAAAAAATTATATGTTCAACACGGCAGAAATGCAGATTTACTGGCTTGGCTGGTTTTACAGCTTCGGCTTCGCCTCAGCTGTGAAATACCAGCTGCGTCAGTAAATCTGCTACTTTTCTGCCTTGTTAAACAAATAACTATTGTTTACCCAACAAATAATTTGTTGAGGCTATACCGACAAATACAAATTTGTGGAATTAACACAAAAAACTGTTGTCATGTTATTATTATTTCCTGCCACAAATTGGTTTTGTTGCTCAGACAGCAAATAATAACATGGCAACATATTTTTTGTGTAACCCAACATATTTGTACTTGTAAGTATAGCCTCAACATATTGGTATAGGCTCAACAAATTGTTTGTTAGGCGAACAAAACTTTTTTCAGAGTGTAAAATAATAAAAATTATACTTTGATGCTGATCCGTAGCCCTTTCTAGCAATGTCAAATTTCATTTATTTATATTAAAGGGAATCCGAGATATTAATTACAATTTAAATTTCATGCACCCCTTAGGAGGGTTGTAGCTCCCTTACCAAGGATTTGCTTCTAGCATTCATTTCTATTCAGATACTATTATACTCGTAATATCCCTTAAATATTCTACATTCTTTTTGAACAGCCTCTATACCACGGGAATGCTCGACATAGTAGATAACGAGTGATCATGTCGGTGATCAAATGCCATTAATTAAATTGATAATAGTTTGAATTGATATCATAAGTCTAGACCCCAGTAAAGGGCACCGAAGCTATTTCTGTACAATATAACTGTATCTGCATGTTTCGTGAACAGAATATATAATCAAGAAATTGCTGGATAAGCTCTCTGTTACGTGAAATAATAATAATAATCATAAGTTATTTACCAAAGTTCAACTGAAATGTCAAAGTTAATTAATGTTTTTGAACAATTAACAGTATATCCTATTCTATTACTTTGATATAATTAAATTTACGCTCCTGCTTTAATAATAGACAGGTAATCAATAGAGATTCACAACAATTGCACCAGGATAGAAATTTCATAATTCATAAATATTTTATTCCTAAATTGAGTTGAATACAGAGAGCAGCTTATGAAGTATGGATCCGTCTAACTCCAAGCTGTAGTGTAATGGGGATAGATATTTCACAACAGAACCACTTCATTGGCTAGGGGGAATTCATTATGAATTCCTAATATTAATACCCCCTTGTTTTATTGCTGCCGGCATGAATGACGGTATACGCTATAAAAATTCTTAACCCACCAGGACTTATATTAGTATTGGATATGCTTGAACTTTTACAGAATGTTGTAATCACGGTTGTATAAGAATTTATACTGAATATCAATACTTATCATCACGTATATTTATTTATTACGAGATAATTTCTTCCGAAAAGCCTATCCGGCCTATCCCCAATGACCCAGATCAGATATTCTGTGTAAAAATGTATTTATTATACAATCGACGCCGACGCTCATTTTAATTGACAAAACCTAAATTTCATGTAATTTTTGATCGTTTGATTTTCAAATTAAGATATACGTATTAATTTTACGTAAAAAGATATACCCTACAGAAAGAGAAACCCACTTGTGTTGTGATTTATAATAACATCTTTTACAGGAAAGATTTGAAGAAGTAGCAGGCAATCTAAGGAAATGGGTGTCCAAGGAAAGAAAACCTTTGCACAGAAACAGGAAAGCTTTTCGAGTTTCTGGGAATACCAATTTGAAGGTAGTTAGTGAAGGAAGCTTAATAATAATAATAATAATAATATACTACAGTTATTCAGCATCTATTTGATGTTTATAGTATTTTTGATCAATTTGATTTACAACGAACTGCATAAATGTCACAAAAAATGTGTGTAATATACGGTACTGAATTAATTGTTAATGGGGTTGGAAAACTATATCATCAAAAAGTGTAGTAGATAAAAGCTTTTTTAGGAAATTAATCACTTTTAGGGTAATATAAATATTTGCAAAAAAATGATGCAGCTATAACATTGTAATTTTTAAATAAAAATAGAACTTCCATACGGTATTAGTTTAAAACAATTTTTCATATTAAACGAGATTGAAAACTCTGAACTTTATTCATCACCTAAAGGTTCTTTCACGCTTTTTATTTTTAGAATATAACAAACAAACGAACAAATACGAAAACTTTTATTAGCAAATTTGTAAAGCTTTTGTTCAGTAGTATCGTTCATGCGTGTTCAGAGTATCTAAATGAAATAGGAAATGGAACAAAATTTATAACAAAAGGGTGTAACCACGAACGAGCATCCTTTGCTGGAGGGGTTAGATTAGGAATTGGGGTTGGAATGCACGACTATGTACCAAAAGAGAATTTGAATTTGGAAATTTACCAAACTAAAATAACAAATAAAGGAGAAACATAAGTTCTCCATTAACACAGCATGTAGAGGGTGGTCCAAATGTCCTTATAGAATTCCAATTTTAATTAAGCAATTCCATGCGCACATTGTTTTACTGTTTACAGTTACAACCCCGGGACATTTTCGTTTGGAGCAGAAATTAAATGCACATATAAAATGAATTGATTAAAAAATTCAATACTATTGTGATTTATTTTTAACACTTAAAACTAATAGGGGAGTTGAAAAGTATTTTAGATGAAGGGTAATTCTGTAAAGCTTGAACTCATTAAAACCCCGATATTAAGCTGCAAAACAGCTTTTACGGTTTCACATAAAACTTCGTAATAGTGAATTCACTGCTATAATCAAATTCCATTTACCTCATGAGTTATGACGTAATTATGTCGTCACGAAGTCTTTATGTAGAAATCGATACATTTGTATTAAACATGAAGTTATAAATATACAAGTCAGGCCATCAGGAAATACGTCATTACAATTTTTCTAGTTCTATTTCATCCTATAGTAGGTATTGATTGTCACGTCGTTGTTAACACTTATTAAAGTGGAAGCTTTTGGATCTAGAAAGTATTATTTACTCATCTTTTACATTGAATAACAATAATTCAAAACTTCCGGTATTATTATGACATGAGAGGGTTTATATAAGGTACAGGTGATTTTGAGATAGTTAGTCACATGCATGTGAAGTAACTATCTATGGCGCAGACTGCAAATCTCGCCCATTTGGAACTATCAATAGATAGCGCACTCTGTGCTGTCAAAATCCAATAAGAAGTTAAATGATGATGATATGCCATATACTACGTAGGTGAAATATGAAATATGGGGGTTTTTGATAGCTGTTTTGTGCAGATACTAAATTTTTTCCTTAATAGAACGATCGTTCGTCTTAAGATTAAATCAATTTGGTTTGAAGAACTTATTATAAATTATGATTTTCACTTACAATTATTAATAAAAATTAAGTTGCTTAGCTTACCATAATGATGTTAAGATTGGTAAACTACAGATATGCAAACTCACCTGAAAAAAAAAAACAAATAGGTATTACTTATTGCTTTAATTTAGTTTTTCTGTTAATATACATAGACATAAGTAATTAAAACATAGAAATCGTATCAAAGCATAATAATAATATTATTCCATTTTAGCGTTTAAAATTCTTTAGAAAAAGAGCAAGATTTTCTTACTAGGGCTTGTCAGTATTCCTAGGAAGAACCGCGGCCAGCACAAAGTACTAGCCCAGCCACTTATTATGGCAAGGGCAAAGAATATTTACTTTGGCAAGGGTAACACATTTTCCTACGTGGGGCGTTAAAGTAAAAATTTAAAAAAATTCATAGCGGCCGCCATTCTGAAATTAGAGAGTTCAGTAAAAAACTGTTTCCCTTGAATTATGGTCTTCTTTCATATGCGCTACTCAAAATTCTGTTTCTGAAAAAATGCTACCAAAAAAACATGTCTAACTTCCGCTTCCGGTTTCGGATTTTTTAAAAGCTTATTTTGTCGATGAATTTTCGATATATCCCTATTTCAAATTTCATCAAAATCGGTTTACTAGTGTTTGCGTTAGAGGCGTTACATACATACACACACACAACCACAGACAGACAATTTTTCTAAACCACTTCTATGGATTCCTGGAGGTTCAAAACACGAATTTCCGCGAAAATCTCAATTTCGAAAATTTTCATGATATCAATATTTCCCATATACCAGTGGTGGTATGGGAAAGTAAAAATTCAAACGCAAACGGATTCTTGGTTAAGTCTTTAACCACCGTGTCCTATATGTTCAATCAAACCTATTTCATATTTGCTCTGCTTTTCGCGGAAAATTCTAGCAGTATCTTTCTTTAGATATGTTTGGGTAATAATTTTTATCAACTTCAAATCTCGTCGCTACATAAACCAGGGTAGGGAGGGTAGTCTGAAACAAACCCTCTGTAAATGAATGAACTTGAAGAAACTGTGTTCAGTTAATTTGTTTCATGTATCAACAATAGTATTAGTACTAGATATTGTATTTTATCAAGGTTCTATAATTATGTCAAAATCTTAGTAGGTACTACAGTCTTTTACCAAATGGGTATAATAATAATAAATTTCTTTTATTCCAAAATATAGAATACCTCTCAAAATTCTTAAAAAATATTAAATACATAATTTGTTGATTCTAGGATGTCTTCTAGTTGTTCTATTCTTGAATTCATGTTTTATTCGACAATACGAGACTACCAATATATCACCGTAAACAACTAGTTACGAACTTGGATTATAAATAATTCGAGAGGACTATTAAAAGATTCGTCAACCCGGTCAATATCCTGAACCTATATCAACATTTTTGATTTTGGAATTTTGTATGAACTTAAAAAACATTTCCTACAGGTTGTCACAAATATATTCTGTAGAATCCTATAATATCTGAAATTTCCTGCTGTTAACGACATCTCTATTGTATTTTTAACACTCTAATTAGTAACAAAAATAATCTATCAATGAAATATGTCTTAGAACGAATTCTAATTTACTCGAATTCCACGATCTACTTCCAATATGAAATAGGGAAATATAACAACTTTGTGCTATAGGCCTTCTCGTAGCCACCAATACGTACCTAATCAATTAAGAATACTGAAAGGGAGCTTATAGAGCAACAAATAATTCTTTTAGAATCTGTTGAACACAAGATCAATTAATAATAAATTTATGAGTAACTATTAAATTGATTAAGGATAGACGAGGATAGATCACGAATTGTACTGCAATATAAATAGAAATTTCAATACACAAATGTTTTATTGAAATATTCAACCAAATAAATCATTTTCTTGATTCCCCGTATGCCCACCATAATGAACCAAGTTATTATCTTCCACAGATGTTTTATTTTTACTGGTTATATATAATTATAGTAGGTATGTATAGTTCAGTAAATACACGTTGTAAGATACTTAAATACATCCTATACTTGCAAAATTAATGACCAAATGGGTACCCCAGGGGTGCACTGATTAATGCAATGTTAAATCCAGAAAGGGAATCACAATAAATTAGTATGTACTATTATAGAACCAGGGCTTTCATTTACGGTAAGTAGGCACGCATTAAATATTAAATGTTGAAGATGTCATTGAAATTGAAAGGACAAGCTCTTTAATCATTAGAGTAGGCTTCCTTAGTTGGCAAAATCATAATTAGACTTCCGGTTGCGTTAGGTTTCATGCACGGTACTGTTTCATGTAAACTATCATCAAACTTATTCTCAGTTTAATAAATAAAACATGTAAGCAAGTAATTAATAATAGGTATGTCATATTATAAAACACTTATTTTTATTATTACAACTGGATATACCTATATTTGCATTTGAAAACAAAATAATAACGTATTAAAACGGCATTCCACCTAAGTGAATAAATATTCAATTTTCACCTACTTACAATAGAACGATTTGCATTAATAATGGATTAACAAGGTTTCTGACTAATACTCAGACTTGATACTTACACATGCTTGCGAAGGCGGAGTGCAACTTGAATTATCCGTTTTGGAAACTAACTAATGTATACAAAAATTTTAATTGGAGGAGGATATTTTAGACAGTTATATAATATAAATGTATTTTTTTATTTTATTTATAAAATTCTCCATGATATCATACCTGCTTCTGGAAGAGCTCGTGTGCTTATAAAATTATACAGGGTGTGTAAAGATGGTAGTGCAAGCTTCAGGTAAAGTTATTCCGTGAACAAAAATAAGGCAAAAAGCTTATTACAAAACAACTGGCAAAGGCTTCCTGAACTTCCATGAAGCCCTTATACTTCAAAATTTGTAACAGTAAAGAAAGATGCTATTTCAAAATCAAGTTACTTGATGCGTACATTCAGTGATAATAGCAAAAATTTATTACCATCGATCGTTTAAAAGTAAAAAGAAATTAATAATTTTTATTATTTCAAATCATTTAATTTTTCTATATGCGTAAAAAATAGATTTGGCAATATTGCAATGTAATAGTGTTAGCTTTAGCGTCTTACAGAAAACGTTAATGCAATGACAGATAATAAATTGTGGTCATCAGTGATCAACTTATCATAGTAGGTGGCTACAAGGTTGCCAAATACACATTTCTAAATTGTTATGGTGAGGGGTAGCCATGCGCCTACGAACTTTTTTGCAATAAACTTTTTGCCTTATTTTTGTCCAAGGAATACTTTTACCTGAAGCTTGCACCATCATTTTTACACTTCCTGTATATGAAATGATCCCTACTTCCTATTAGTAATATCCAACATAAATCATTACGTTTAAATCCGTCTACAATGGTGGTATTATAATTATACTAGACTACAGGTTTATACGTAGTAAAAATCCTTGATTTACGAGACAATTTCAATAGTCTGGCCCTTTAGAGTTGTGTGCTCAGAAAGCTCAAAGAAATGATTGCTTGCTTGAGGGTATACAGCAATGGATTTTCTGAATTCCGGCAAGTTTCTAATCTGCTATTTATCGATGTACTGCATAGAAAGAAGAGAATTGAATTAATCGGGAAAGACGACATCGATAACCGACAATCGTAGTTTTGTTTTTGTAGATTATGTCTGACCCAAAAATCCAAACCAACATCGCCCTTTGTCGCCAGCTCAATACGCAAAAATATAAACATAAACACGTCACTCATCTATTTTTATTGTAATATTGGGTATTATTGTTCGATTTAAATCAGCCAAACCGTATCGGCGGTTAAATCATACGTATCTATAATAAAATCTTTAAACCAAGACGAGCAGCTCGAATCTCGAAAACCCCGGATTTTTGAGCTTAAAACCAGGACATTTCTGTTGGAGAATTTTCATCTTACTCACCAATAAAAAAGTTCAAATTTTGATATGATATATAATCTACCTACATGGGAAAAGTTGACTAATAGTTGGTTTAGAAAACGTTAATTAAGAGATTTTCGAAAAAGATAAATTTCAGTTTCTTCAGAATATTTCAGAAGTGCCTGCAGATATCCTGAAAATCGATACATTTTTGTGAAGAGATATGCATTTGCGTAACTTTTCTCTAATTTAACAAACTTTGTATCTCTTGGTATAAATGTAGCCGAGATCCCCTTGTAGCTTGTACATCATTTTATGATGGACACCTTGTATTATTGCACTACTTGTATGATTTTTTTTCTTTTGGCAAATTCTGCTTGCACCGAAGGAATCAAAGTAGTTATAAAACATTTTTACAATCAGATTGCAAAGCACGAAAATTCCGCAAGAAAGTGTGTTAAGTTGTTTAACACCGAAAAAAGGAAAAACAAAAATAAGACATCCGAAATCTGCTGATTAAAAAATTGGGAGAAAAAAAGCGGTTCAAAATTTGGAGTTCGACGTCCGTCGGTCGTATCAAAAACATAATTTATGCAAATTGGGAGGAAATGGCATAAGGCGACACAGGGAGGAGACAAAAAAGGCCAAAAACTTGCTATTTCCATTTTCTGCGACCGAGGTCACCGGGTTACATAGCCACCCAATTTAATCCAACCCAGTCCGCCCATGGAATCATAGATATTAGATACCTATTTAAATCTAATAATAAATACCATATATTATTATCAACAAAATTCAACATTTACTTCATGGTAATAATGGTTCATATTGGGTATTTTCCAGTACTAACGTAAGTACTGCTGCAATCTAAGGTACGCGATACGATCAGTGACTGAAAGTCTTAATTGGGCCTATTACGTACCTAATCGTTTATTTGACGACAATCGTTATCGTTTGTGTTCTGCCAAATATGAAGTTCATGTTAAGACTGTTTTGTATTGTGTATTTTCGGGCCGAAGATACGTAACACGATAAAGTGGTTTAAAATCTTAACATGAACTTAATTTTTTCCGTAAAGTAAACGATAACGACTGTCGTTAAACAAACGATTATGATACGCAGTAAGCCCGAATGTTTTCTATGACCTATATCTAGAAAAAAAAGCAATCGTGATATAGGATTCGCTATTATCCTATTATCTATTTGTGACATCAGTCTCGGGAATTTGGAATTTCATAATTTGGCATTTGATATGTGTTAAAAATTTTAGACACAAATTTATGGTTAATTTCTTAATTGGCAGCCAATGCGACAGGTCGCGTTACACAAAACCGAAAAATAGAAGTTCGTTGCGATTAATACATTTTTTAGGTGATGGGAAAGGCATGAGTATAAAATCCAAAGTACTTGTGAAACTTTTGTTCAAATTAGCAGTTTTTGTATATTTATGTTTCATATTCATATGTTAGTAATAAACTTTGTAAGACTTTTTTCCCTAAATGTAAACATTGTTGATACTGAAAAACAGAAAATTCTTACCAAGTGTTTGTTTTTAAAAATCCACAATGTTCTATCATCAATCAAATGCAGTGTAACCCTTTGATTAATAAAGCGTATTATAGTCAAGGGTGTATAATGTTGAGAACCTTGCAGCTTGGTGTATTATGTTCTGTTGTTTATACATAGTTAGATATCTAAAATAGCTAGCTTGATCAACTAAACACAGCAGAGGTTTAATTTTGTATTTTAAAATAATGGTAAATAGAACACGCTGATAGCTCATATTTAAGTACTATCATTGATTGAATTGGTGAGTTAATGAACAGACAGAGATTTCAGTACACGACCAAATGTTATTAGGATGAAGCCGATCATGCTACGTGATGAGTTGATGACTGACAAAGTTACGTAAGGGTGCACAGAACGATATCTATTTTAATCAATATTCTATATAAAAATTCTTCTGAATTGCTCACAAAACTATAATTAGAATTTTGTACTGTGATTACTTTCCTCTCAGAATTATATTAAACTGTCACAAACGTATAATGAGCAATACAGTTCATTAAGAAATATTTTAACGCTGCAAATACATACTGAAAAACGAAATAACATTAAATTGGGCCTGTGATTGATAGATTCAATTAATGTTTCAGTATGTGTACCTTGTCAGAATTTTGATAATTATATAATGTTTTTTGAACTGTACATATCAATAAACGTTACATTTAAAAAAAATGTTGCTTTCAGTTTATTAGATAATCAAACATTACGATTTCACCCATTATTTTAAAATACAATTTGAATTTTACACTAGCCAGTCTAGCAAAATTAAAAATTTAAATTCATAATTGTTTATTATGTTTACGTTGCACGCGGCTCAAGTTTTTTTAGATGAACTCTCACCACCCCCACCCTTTTAACTTATAGTAATTATTAACGAGCTTCTATTTCAGGTTAGTTTTATTTGAAATTTGTAACTGGCGTAAATTTAATTCGTGCAGTAAAAGCTGTACCGAAAAATAAATGAAATACAGTATCTACAAGATAGGGTAGATTAAACCCCCTGCGGTTTATTGATGTTGAATTTACAAATTAATTATTTAATATTTTTTGGACGATCTGTATAGTGTTATAGTATCATGTTTCCAGTAATTTACTTTAATGTAACTTATAAGGTATAACTTACATGAAACCCCCAATTACTCTTTAATACATATCGTCAATAAAACGGATTTTGAAAATTCTTAGAAGTTATTATTAGTACATGAATGTAACTTTTAACTAGGGAGGACTTATTTTAAAAGTTAAAATTATTTGAAAATGATGACGTCCATAAATAGATACTACATAATATTCCTGTAGCGTGAGCTCAACCCCGGGCAAGCGTCTAATTTGCCTAATGCATAATGCAGACCTGCCTACAATATAAAAGATAAAGCAGAAGTAACTTTTTCAGAACAGAACAAAATGGTATAAAATTTTGTACTTAGAAAACCAATCAGCTTTTTGGTAAACATTTAAATAAAGAATATCTTACAATTAATTCAACCTTTCAGTCTCGGCTGTTCGAATATTGACTATTCCACTCATCCCTATACTTTATAATGTTTTCCGTATTTCAGCGGTAAAATTGCTACTTTAAAAATTTTTCACTCCTTTTCGACCAATCGGACGCTTGGATAACTAACCACGTGGCCAACCAACATCGTAATGGTAAGTGACAATATTCTCAGTGATTGGACGTTTCCATAGTTACCAATATTCAACGCGTAAAACATCTGTCAGTTTCGTTTTATTTGTCAGAATTGAATGTTTATTAAATTTTTGTGGTTAATAATGACTTAATTTTGCATTCACTTACAAAATATATATTTATTCGGGAAATAAATAAATAAATAAATAAATAAATTTTCCTAATAAAATTTGAGATTGTTATACTCGCGTTTTTTGTTGCTTAGCAAATGTTCGTAATAATCTTCAAATTTTATCAGCAAAATGACATCTCTTATGGTATTATAAACGATAATAATATCTCCACTAAGTATGTTGTTACGTAACAAACCCATAAATAAGGTCAGTAACGATCAGTTAGGAACATATTAATAAAAAAATAATTTATAAAAAACATGTTATGTTTGGGATATTCTTTCAACCAGAATATTTTTCCGAAAATGTTTTATAACGAGTCATTTTCATCAAAGTCTAAACCTTCGTAAAGGGAGTAAGCATACAACAACAATCAATTCTGATCAACACACTCAATTCTCGAGCAAAATGTTTCTAACAAAATAGAGAATAGACAAGATTAAGGCATTTGTTTATAACATTTTGTTTGTTCATGCGTCTACTTTGGTATTATTGAACAAATATTGCTAAGAGACTGAATTGCAACCATTGTAGAATAAATTTCCAACGGATAATAGTATATTATTCAACGAGCATGTTAGGATGGCTATTATTCACGACGGTTACATTTACGAAACGAGCCGCAGGTGAGTTTCGTAAATAACCGGAGTGAATAATAGCCAATAACATGCGAGTTAAATACTATACTTTGTCCACGACTATTACTAAATAACAACAATTTTTGTAAAAATTTATAATTACCAGAAACATTTTTTTTTTAAACTTCATCTGATCAGCCATGACATTGTACCTACTATATCAAAGGCAGCAATTGTTTTTGATGTTATTCGAGAAACGTCAAAAAATGAATACTGTGCGCGAGATTTTGATTTTGCAAGTATTTTGTATTAAAAAAGTTAAAAATGGACAGCGACAGTGACGAGATGTCTTGTACACCACCGCAGAAGAAGCTGCGAAAATGACTTCTTTAAGTTTGCTGGTATTGTATTGTATTTTGACATTTGTGATTTTGACGTACCTAAGAGTGAATTCTGTACCATAATTCACTCCCATCCCATAATTCACGGCAATTTATTATGGGTAGTCTTATGTTTAACAAAACACATAAATAATCGATGTATAATTTAGTAGTCGTGGACAAAGGATATTTATTTTCTTTAAAAACAACATATTATAACTAAAAATAAAGTTTTTGGTAATATACTTAAAATAAATTTTAACTTAAACCTAAAGAATTCGGGTAAGAAGCTGCTTAAGTTTAATTTACTGTTGAAAACAAACAGGAATGAACGTAAATTATTCGCTGCGGAATTATATAATTACAACCAGCCAGAAAAATTGGAGTTTGCAGATAGTTAAATGAATAGAAAATAATTTAGAAAGAAGGAAAATAAATAAGTCTCTTTCCACTCGTATAAAATCAGAGAGAGAAGCAATTTAAGTTTAATCACTATCACTACCTACATTCGAACAGTGAATACTTATAATTTAAAAGTCATGAATTTATCAATGTCGATACTATACGCCAATTTATTAAAATATCCAAGCAGATTTTCAGCTTAACATTTATTTTTAAGAATCCTATTTGGATTGAATTCAACGCCAACCAAATAGAAGCATAACACTGCAATCAATCAAACATAATAAAACCATATCTATGAATTGTTAATGGCGTGTTAACAGCGACACTTTTCCATAGATATGAAAAACTTAGTAGCTATTCATCTTCATAAGACATCTCATTTAAAAGATATATAATTTCGATGGAGAGAAACCGAAAAGATCTGTATCTAGCAAATTTTTCAAGTTATTGATAAATAATCGCAATTCGTTAAAAAAAACTTCTGTTATGTAAAGCGGTCACATACATGTGAAATTGCCACCCCTCTTGCCTTGACAGGTAAAATCTGCGAAACGGACGCCAGCCTCTAAAACAGCTAGGATTTATAACCTCGTAGACTACAGCGTGGGACACCCTGTATATGAAATTCATACATAAGGGGTCAAAGAAGCATTTCATATATTGCTAAAGGTTTTACATGCTATGACCTAGCCCTAGAATCTCCTGCAGAGTTTATACCCTATGTTTAAAACACCCTAGGTATAGATAATAGTACTAGCTACTGCTAGTTTTTACAAACAATTAAACGTGTTCGTTCGATGTAGAAGTTATGGCTAATCATACGATCCTCAAAAGTTATCCTTTGAATAAATTAAAACTGGTCGAAAAGAAATTTTCTTTTCATCTCTGAAAACATTTCCTCTAAACTTCTGAATTTAGTGACTTCCTTAAGTGAGAACTCAAGACTGGAGTTCCACAAACATGCAATTTAAAATCAGTCGGACAAAACTCAACTTGGAGCTGATTTTTTTGTAAAACATTATAAATAACAAGTTTTAAGGTTTTGTGTTACCTCCGCACATTTGCTTGTTCAGGCAGGAAAGAATGCGCCAATCCGCATGTGTACTTATGGCTGATTTAATTAAAAGATTGAATGTATCGTAAACGTAAACTTTGCGAAGGACTAAATCAAAAGCTTTAAAGTGCAATGGCAATAATGATTCAACCAAATGGTCTTCTAGTGAAAGCACCAGAGATTAGACAATAGCGATATTGAACTTATACAACCAATACGGCTTAAAAAGGTTTAAAACCAGTGCACTTACGTAATAGATTTAAGTGAAATGAAATTTTATGTATTCATCAATAACCAACATGTTTTAAGATTTTAAAACGAGATTGCCACTGGGCAAATACCGAAATCTTACACAATCGTAGACAGATTTACGAATCGACGCATACATAAAACTGTGGAGATACCTAAAGCAATAACAAACAAAAAACTCTATTGTGACTTTTAGTGTTCTAATTTTAATGACCTAAAATTCATTATTTTCTCTGATCGTTAGCTACCTTTTCAGTTGTGACGCATAAATCTGCCCTTAAAAGCACACACCCAGTAAAAATGTAAATAATAATGTAAGAGTTAACGCCGAGTGGGTTGGGGTCGTTTATCCTAATTACAATTTTTTGCAGCCAAGTATTGAGTTAAAATAAATATTTAAAAAACGGAGAAAGGCAAATGTAAGGAATAAAAGTAATTGTAGAAAAAAGTAATTGTAGAAATGTAGATTAATTATAGTATATTGTCATGAAGTGCATAAAATAATTATTAAGTCGCCTTTTCGTAATTTTTGTGACTAGATGGCGCCACTTTGGATATCATACTTATACGCATACTAATCTTTGGGAATAATTAACGTGCATATAACTTAAAATTTTTACACGAAATTCATGTCATATGATAGAGAATATATGAAAGCAGTTAAAGAAACCTTTTTTGCTTTCATATGTGGCCTGTGAATCATAATTTCACGTCTTATATGAGGGTAAAAAATACACTATTTTGGTAACATTTTGACCTAAAATTGCTTTTACTGTCTGCATAAAGTAGTAGCAATGCGTTTCTGATAATTTAAAATGAGTAATTGTAACGCAATGAAGCTATAACCATTTTATAAATAAATTGTTGACAGTTCATAATCAGCTGATATCTAAGGCTGATATACAGGATTATGTTCAATAGTTCAGCAGATTGTGTGAAACTATCTCAAATAATAATTACATTTTATGTACACTAGCGCTTTTGTGAGAACCACGACCTTCTTCATTTTCGAGTCTGACGGAACAGCGTCAGACTCGAAAATCAAGAAGGTCGTGGTGAGAACAGACGTAACCTACAAGTCTAATGGCCCCTCTTAAGGTTGCTATAAATATCTAAGTAAAATCAATGTTAGCTAAACATGCTAACATCACGTGCTAAGCATGCTAGTATCACCTGTCAGTTTGACATAATACTTTCACATAATAATGTCAATTTGATGACTAAGAATATCAGGTTTCATGTGAAAGCTGGTGAACGTCGTGTACTCGAGGTTATGTCCATATTTGGACGCACCAACTAGTCTAAAACCACAACGAGCTTTCATACGAGTGAGTGTACCACTGCCAATCAAGAAGTCAAGACTCATACTCAAACCATCACACTCAAGCAAGGCCCGACCAGGGTTTAACGCTTGCCCTTACCAAGAAGATTGAAGAACGCCATTTCGCTCTACCAGCATGTTCTATTTAGCGTTACTGGCTACACTTGTGTAAGCTCACTTTAATGGTGTATTTATCCATTTTGTAAACGTTACTCTAAATATAGTTATGTTAAATGAATGATGATGTTTGAATCCAGACGGGTCACTTTTATAACGTGACAATATTACTTAAAAAAAAAGAAAAAAAATGGTATGGATAAGTTCACGTTTATATACTTTTCTAATATGTTTTTTTATTTAGAAGTTTACGATCTATGTTTCGACGTCTCTCCTAATCTAGCATTGAAATCGTAAATAAATTTTTGCTCTGATATATAATTTAATATTAATCAATTAATGTCAATGACCTACCCATGATATTTAATGAAATAACTAGACCACTATTGGAAATAAAAAAATCAGATTTGCAGAGGCGGATTTAGGGGTGGGGGCTATAGCCCAGGGCGGCAAAATCCAGGGGCGGCAAATTTTTGGAAAAATACCAAAAGCACATGTGACAAGAAAACACTACTGTTCTTTTAAACATTTATATTGGTATTTTGAAAATTGTTGATAGCATACCTATTCAATTTATAATTTTATTTTTTAATTTAAAAAATACATTATTAAGCGATTTACAAATTATTGTTTTATTTAAACAAAAGGAGTGCGCAGGCGAGGATCTGGGGGGGGCTACAGCCCCTATAGCCCTATAGGTTTGAAAATTATTTTTTTAATGAGATGAGTTTATATTTTGAGCAATTTTAAATACTTTGGTTTGTTAATCCGATAATCCGGTTGACCTCAAACCTTAGGCTTGTGCCTTGCAGTGGTGAATTCCCCCTCGGGGGAAAAGTAGTTTCCGAAGCCACGCCCCTTTTTTGAAAAAAATTTCGCCTGCGGCGCTGTTAAACTCAACACTTCCCACCTCATTCTACCTACCCACTGTTTTACGTTTTAGTTTTAAGATTAGCCCCCCCCCCAAAAATCTTCCTAGATCCGCGCCTAGGAGTGCGTGTTGTTGGGTCAATGCAACATTTCATTTTCACCAGTTTGGGAAGGGGGCGGCAAGTTCCCAGTAGCCCCTAGGCGGCAGAAGTATAAATCCGCCACTGCAGATTTGGAGATTTGAATGTCTGTAACAGGAACACTAATTTTTAATATATTAAAACTAATGAATTTTCTATAAATTATACATTACTCGATAAAGCAAACGTTCAATATTCATGATTATTGTTGGAAATATTTCGATTTCTACAGAGTTTATTTTGCAGGTAAGGGCATAGGTTATCTAATCTTTTAGGCTTCATTTAGCGAGAGGAATCTACACTCGAAGTGGGTCGGTAGAATTCGTATACACCCTGTATAAAAATTAAAATATAAATTCATCTATATCTGGGTGGAATAACGACCAGTCGATTTACTCTGGAGTAGCGTTACCAATAATATGTACAAAGACAGTAAAAAAGGAAATTTTCAAATATCCAGCAATGTATTGTTCTGAACAGTTGTGAGAGTACAATTTTTTGGTGGAGTACTTCATAGAAATTGAACAACATGCTATTTCTTCAGAATACAAAACGGCTGATGAAATGAAAAGGAAAGGATGGTTCGTATCCACCATCTACCGTTTTGCAGGTCACGAACGTCTCTAGCATGATGAGCAGATTCAACAAGTTTTAGGAAAGGGTTCAAAAAAAATTACAGCATTGATTTTATATAGTAATTTTCCCAGGTGACATTTCGCTCTAGAATGCTTTTAATTGTTGACGCCTACAAATGCAATTCTCTAGGCGCCTTTATTTACATAATGAATGTAATGAACGTTATTAACCGTAAATTGATATAGCTAAAAATAGATTATAAAACTAAGTGACCTTGTAAAAGTTAAGTTATTAATTAAACCTTACAATTTTAAATTGAATTGCTCTAAACACAAACAACGCGGTTTTCATGGCCGAGGATAAACGTCGCCGCGTTTTATTTTATAATTGAGTGGACGCAATATACCAGGTAGGTATTTCCGTTTTTTTTCACGTAGTACCTATATCTAATGCAAAACTTTTTTCTATTGAGACTTAAAGGATTGTATAAAATATTCCAATACTTATGATCAAATAAAGGTTATATTACGAATTTTATATTTACTTTTATAATTATATGGTACCAGAAAATAACTAAAACAAATACTGACTAGGGTAACTATTTTTGAATTTGTGTCCTGTTTTCCAACTATATATAAATAATTTATCTAGATGCTCGGCATTTAAAGGGTGAACTACAATATGTAGAGTTTATTGTTTCCAATACATTAAATTCTACTGGCAACTAACCTCAGCTGTCCTCGAATTACGTGATACCTTTTCCGTCCATATCTATTATATGTGTGCATTAAATTCGCTCACTAGATTATCCTATGCCTAAAATAGCCATTTTCTCTCGGAACTCACATTACCAGAGACAATCTGAAACTTAACTGTTCCCAAGGGAAGTATTTTGATCTTTTCCCATCGATTGCTTTCAAAACAGCTCCAATTATTTTTCTTGTTAATTTCGACATCTGGTATTAAATTACCTTCTTTGTATTTAAGTTTTCTATAGGTAGCTACAACTAAAGTGCGGTAATAAAAAGAATTCACTCAAAATTAATTTTAAAAAAATCACAAAATCAAGTCAAACATTAACTTTTGTAATGGATTGTACTTAGGAAATCCTACAAGCTCATAATTTACAAACTCTTTGGTTTAATATGAGCTTCTGAATTGTTCTAGAAGGCGAAACCACAAAGACTGCAAAGAGCGAAGGCTTTTGCAGTCTTAGGCGAGAGTTACAACAAAGGGAATAATATAATTTTTAAATTAAAAGTGGGAATTATATGAAACGAACATAGAAAGATGAAACAGTAAGGAGGATTATGTTACAGTTGCAAATTACATAAAATCATGAAAATGAATTAAAGGTAATACTGACCATAATACTTGAGGAGGTTTATTAATTTAATGAACCAAGTTTAATCTACAGTAATTTATTATATATATAATATAATTATAAACTACAATCACGAACATCTTCAGGTGATGTTGAGAGTAAACTCGTAAAATCTAGCATGATTATTTTGATTAATATTATTGAAAAAAACTAAACCTTTTCTTAGCTGACCAAGGGTGAATTATATGAGGTTTCACAAATTCCATGCGATGCTTATGTCTTACTACGTGATCTTATTACGAACTGCCACGAAGTAGTTATAAATAATTTTATTTTATTTCAAATAGCAACCATAACTCACACAAGATTTGTGTTAGCGACTTAGTTCGTGTTGTAATTTTTAAGGGTAGATTTGAAGAACCCAGGTATTGTTTGCCGTATATATTTTTTAAAAATATGCTGTTAGATTTTGAAACAGTTGGTCAAAAATTCGTTGCTGCGTAACAAGTAGTTTACAAATGTTTTCATGACTGTAATTAACAGTCCATCCGGTAGGATATTATTTTGCCATTTGACAAGGGGCTTCAACTTTAAGACTAGTATAATTAATTTATAATTTAAGGGAAAAGATATGGTCGTGACAATTAAGTTCCATTTACTGGAACTTTGCAATTTGCGTCATTAAAATTAAATGAGTTATGCTCTGTGAGAATTTGCCATTTGTGTCCTCTTTCGGTAGAATTATCGTTTTACCTACCGGAACAAAATTATTCCATTGCTGGGATTTTCCTAACTTTTCGTTTGCGTTTATTGCTGAATACAGATGCAAGCAAGCACTCACGCATAAAGTGATAATGCCAAAATATAATAAAAGGGAATGAAAAACTTGACAAAGGACATAAAAGGTTGAAATGAAGTGTAATTTCCGGGGCTCAATGGGTTTAGAAGTTTAACGTGCGTGAGGTACTACATCCTTCATTATAAAAAATTTACAGTGAATATTTATACTGAATAATTCAATGAAATTTGTATTGTGTCGTCTTAATAATTTATTTTATATTAAGGAAACACAACAATTCAGAGGTTATAGGAATTAGGAATGTAGAATATAAATTAAAAATGTAAGAAATTAACACCTACATTATTTTTTTAAGATTTGAGATTGTCTTAGCAAGTATGCAAGTCAGTTAGTGGATTTACCTTGATCATACCATATCAGTTTATTTGACGTAATATTGTTAATTTGCAGTAATATATAAATATTAATGTAGTATATAAAATAAAAAAAGTACTATGTACTTAAATAGACGTGCTACTCATTAGTTTACAGCATGGGTTTAGAGTAAATCAATCACCGTTTCAAAAACGGTGCACATTTTTCTTATATAACAAGAGTACATTTTCTTTTTATCTGGCACGGGGGGTCACAAATCCACTATTGAATTTGCCAGAAGTGAAAAGACAAAAAAGTTATGACTTAAAAACCTAAATGATCCTCTGGTTTACCACCTTCTGGATAAAATTAAAATTCTGAAAACACACTAATTATTATAAATAGAAATACTTTCCCCAAGAACCAAAACAGTATCTCATTTGGTTATATTTTTAAGAATAAAATTTGTGATTCTTCGTTCTATCTTTGTTGGCTGGTAGGTAACTCAGCAACCAGACATTTTCGAACTATGGCTCATATTAATTTTTTGCCTATTTTAATGAAAGGAATCACCTCCTACGAGTTTTCGGTGTACTCTTGAATCACCCTGTATATAGTTATCATATTTATTAATGCTTAATGATCATACTATAATTAGTATTAGTACTACATGATTAATAAAAGCTAAAATACGATAACAATAAACAATATTATTCATTGAACACCGAATAACGCTTTTAATGTTTCTTTTAATACTACACAAGTAATTGCATTATCACGACTGATATTAAATTCTATTAAACGAACTCTTTGACAAAGAACAAAGGAATTATAATCAGAAGAATCTACGTTCGTGCGGTTGCTTTTAATGTTCAGCTCTTGAACAAAGTCTTTGAGGAAGTATGGTTAACAAGTAAGCCAGCTAGTTTGCTACCCTTATTTACTCATTTACACGGAAGTATTTGATGTATGTTTGTTTTATTAGTTACGGAAAAAATAAAATCCGGCAAACGTAATTTTATAGGTATTGTTCAGTTAAATATCAGTACAATGGCTGCACCAATGCAACTGTGCACAGTTAATGTTTATTATGAACCTATAATTTTGAACAAATTTCCATAATTCGAGTATCCGAATTGAGTCCCAGTCAAATATTTCAAAATGCGTTTGTCACTATCAAATGGCTACTTGAACATGATTTTTACTAAAATGTGGTAACAGTAACAGTTATAATGCGATTCATTGTAAGTTTCATTTTTGTCCATCGTGGTACCTACATGCCAATAAAATTTTCGGTCTATGCACCCGAATAACTAAACGAATGCTACGGAAGTAATGAAGAAATAAAGAATTTCTTAGATTTGGTTTTGGAATCTGACTGCTCTCTGCCGTTTGAATCCTACAATCTATAATTGTAACCATTCAAACATTAGAAGCTTGCAAATAAAGAACAGATGAAAAAAAATATTGTGTCTGTTTACTATCAAATAATCGTTCCCACACCGAAACTTAAATAAACTAATATATGAAGATCAAGAATAACAAACATAATAGAAATAATATACATACACATGTTAAGTAGCTAAAAGACAAAAGTCGATAAAATAAACATACTATATTGGACAACGTCATTTCTAAAAAAGTAAGTAATGTGCTGTACTGAATTTATGGGATTTTGTGGGTTTAATAATGGTGCAGTTATGTTATACAGAATGGTCAAATAAAACGAAATAAAACCTTAATAGTAGTGGAAAGCAAATTAATTAGGTGCCTTTGTGCATAATAGTATATTATATTACTAGGAGTAGAAAGAGCACATTTTGCACAGTCTCGGCGCGAGCCCCTCTGCCGCAACATATAAGCTCAACACAAAATGAACGTTCTACTTTGAGTGATATATATACTGTTTTTTCTTCAAGCGAAATAATACAATATCTGCTATAAAATAAATGTTTACTTTGTAAACGTCATTTCCACTACTGTCAAAAATAAAAACAAAACAATGACATGCGCGATTTTAAAAGAGCTAGCGGTATATAATACAGCCGTTGCCGTGGATACAATTATACCCATTATGTTACAATTATTTAACATAACTATTGTTTTACTAGTAACACAATGACTCCCTTCTATATAGCCAGTTCTGTAGTACAATAGGGATATTACAATACGTTTGAAGAGAAAAGTATGCATTTAAAATATATCTTGTATAAGATCACTAATATAAGATAAATATCAAAAATAATATAAGATGTTAAAAAATTATAATACTACTGCTCTGCATATCAAACTTTTTCAAGATAAATTGGAAATCCTGTAATTTACCCATTAGACAGAGTAAGTTGTAAGGGAGGGCTTTTCTCCAGAACTGCTTCGTTTTATTGCAGATTTTTAGCATTTATAAGTGAGAGGGGGGCGTTTGAACCGCAGCTTATTGATATCAGTATCAGCCTGTGGTATCAACACTTAGTATTTAATTATATTTTTATATGCATTGAAAAATATATGCTCACTGCGAAGATGAAGCGGTTTAATACGACTCCCCACAGGTAACGACATTTGTACATTAACCGTTTTGGTGATAACGTTGTTAAGCCATATTGGATAGCAGTATTTTGTTGTAGTGTATACGTTCGCCCTACAACCGTGTTGCAGAGGCCGAGGAACCCCAAGTGGTGGACGTAGTATAGAGGGGTTACTTAGTTTACATTACTATCAACTTTGGACGGTGTTAGAAATGGGGGAACTCAGATTGTACAAGAGACTGATAGGTGTAGGTTGCTACTGCCACTTAAGAGTAAAAATTTCATTAGACGCATAGTTATATTACTGTCATAATTTTATATTTTTAATTGTATAAAGTATACTTTCAAAGTTTCTTTATAATTCACACATGCCTCCTTACTTTATTCCGTGTTTGTATAATAATAAAATGGAACGCAATGAACAGGGAAATACGTTGGCCACGATATGTGCACAATCTAAATTATATTTTCAGCCTACACGCTCAAATAATATTCATTGTTTTTATTACAATAATTTTTATTTATTATTTTACTTGATGAACATTTACAATCTGTTCCATACGAGCAATAAATAAATGGTATATTGGACAGAAAATTGGTGATTGATTGCTTAATTTATTCAAAAATTAATTAACTTAATATTGACTTGCAATGATACTGTTCCATGTGGATACAATATCTTGCAATTGTTTGTAGAATAACCGTTTTTGTCGTTTATATTCTTCGTTTATATGCATAGAGAATAGAAACAATTACGCAAGACTTACATTGGGTAAGCGTTTAGTAACTTTTGAAAAAGCGTATTGGTAAGGCTATAACATTACAAAAAGTTGCTATAAGCCAACATATTATTATTTGCTTTTAACTCTGAGAGTTACTGAGTAGAAATATAGGTATTACCTACTCATTTTTGCCAGCCTTCTCTAATTTCTAATAATCCCCACATTGTTTTTTAAAGCATTCTTTACAGTTTTAATTTACAAATTTAAAGTTTTTCGTTATACCTATATCTATGCAGTGAATGCGGTAAGAAATAGTTAGATTAAAGGAACTATCTTATAGGACGGTTAAATCATTATTCATCCATCACTATTATACCTGGTACAGATTTATTAGCTTAGTTTAGCTACGTGAAAGTATTGCCACGTAGAAAAAACAAGGATCCTAATCAAATTAATCAGACTACAAGCTTCCTATCTCAAGCGTGAAAGTTAGTTTGTTCTATTAATTTTTTGTTCGGCTTTTTGTACTGCATAAGAGTAACAACCATGGAGTCTTCGTAATTCCTTTTACGGCTTTAAATGGTTCTCTTGTGCCATCAACATTAAATGCGGTCTAAGCCATGTGTAAACATAAAATTTAGTATGTGCGTATACTAAAACATTTAATTTGTGTATCACTTCGAGAGGACATTCCCTGGTCATAACAAATGTTAATTTGCATATACAAAATACGACCTATGGTTAGAATTGACCAACAAAGAGGTGTGGGTACTGCGTAATCATTAAAGAAACACGGAACACTGGAATAATCTAAATAAAACGAACTTTCATGGCGGTTGTTGAAGGGAAAAAAGTTAACGAAGATACCACTTAAATTTTATAATCATGTAACGCTATAAAGGATGTACAACAATAATTTTTGCAACCAGCAAATGCCAGCTATTGGTATAATTAACACAAGCTTGTCGATACAATTTGCAATTCAAAAATATAATTGAAAAAGTTATTCCTGAGGAAATTAACGTACAAATGTATTCGTATTTCAATTAAAACGAGGATTCAACATAAACTTGTTTATTCTGTAGGCTTTCATTTTAGTAGGTTTAACAAAAAAAAAACAATTCAGCTTGTAACCTGTAACCAAGAATCAATTTTCCTAATTGAAATTTAATTAATTGGTATGAAGGCGATGTATTATTTAACATATCCTCCTTGTCAATCAATACGCCTATGTGAAGTATGAAAATAATTCCTAGAAACAAAATAAAGGTCTGTTAAAGTACCTACATTATTTAGTGTAGACATTCTCTAACTTTTAGATTTTATTGAAATACGCAACTTTGATGGACCACTTTGAAAGAAATGTACAAATACATAAAAGTCCTTTTAGTTTACTTTTTACAGCTGTTAGCACTTAATCCTTCTTTGCGTTTAGATGTTATCCGTATAAAGCCTAAGCAGCATTTCCTTAAAAACACCGTTCCTGAAAGTATATGTGAAAAGGTCACTACAGAACTGGGGATAAGGAAGTTGCGCCTGTTGCAAACACCTCCTATTCATAAATAAGTATAATGGGTTTTAAAGTTATGATAATTATTATTATTATTATTATTAGTAGTTAACTAATACCAGTTCCGAATATTTCTTCATGAATTTATTATTTTGCTTGTGGATAAATAAATAGTTTTTATGAAAAATCTAGTCTAGTTGGCTGTGTTTGTTAAATGGAAATTGTAGAGCAACCTAGACGAGATTTTCTGTTGAACACCTGTTATACTTTTCAAAACTTACTTAACTTTTGGCGACTTAATTTAATGCAAGTGTCGCGTTGTTTGATTCTTTGGTAGATAACTACGAATTTACATTTAAACAGTGGCTCTGACAATCGGGTCTATTGCGTATCATAACCGTTTATTTAACGACAGTCGTTATCGTTTACAAATCCAGTACATGTTAAGAATTGTTCGTATCGCGTGTTTTCGGGTAATGGCGTACCGTAACAACCCGAATACGTGATAAGATCCATGGTTTAAGGTTTTGACACATGAACGTTATTTTTGGCTGAAAATAAACGATAACGAGTATCGTTAAATAAACGATTTTGATACGCAACAGACCCGAATATAGTTAAGAAACATTTCCGAAATTGTTTTATTAATCCCTTCATTTATTATACCAGCAGACAAACACAATTGAATTACCTTATTTCAATCCGAAGTTGACACCAATGTTACATGATTATACAGCAGTTACACAACGAAATCATCAGAGAAGACCCCATACAACGAATAGTTAAAATTTTCGTATTTAAGGGATATAAGATTATTTATGAGCGCTGGAATCTTGGACTAAGTGGGTGGTACAATTATTTTGAGGAATAGCTTACAAATATAAAATGATCTCGATATTTTTATTTTTCAAGGTTAAAGCTCAATTAAGTTGTTAAATCAGGACTACAAATTATAATGGTTGAAGTTCCGTAATTAGCCTAATAAGTAACCATTTACATGGTATTATGGCACGAACACCTAAACAGTTCCCTGTAGGGGTTCAACAAACGAGTTTCCATTGCTTATGACATTTAAATGTTCCTTAGGTCATTGTATTCGGTGTTTCAGCATTTCAGTATTCAAGTCGGTGCTTGTGGACGTTATATTAATATTATATCGAAAGTAGATGGTAAATGGTGAAATGGGGCAGTCTCGGGGGCAGTTAATCATCTTAAGTCTTGACTCACGAGTCTTGTTGTTGTTTGTGTAACATTATTTTTCCGGAGAAGGGTTTGCATTCGTAATTTTTCAATTCCTTGGTAAAGAGACATTCTATAGCTTTTTATTTGCTTTTTATAACAAACAATTGTTGGATGTGTGAAGAAGGAGGGGTTAAAAATGCATCAGAAAAATTTTGTATCTAGGGTCCAGAGACACACAAAGAAGGCCATTTACCGATAGGCAGAGATGAAAGCTAAAGAAGATTGAAAAGGTCTACGTTGATGCCCCCTTCTACGTCCAATAGTGGAAGCAAGTGACTGAATGATAATAATTAACGACATAGACGTAATCAGCAGTAAAAGTGGACTACAGTGTAATTTATTTTGAAGTACTAATGGCACTTTAAAACTCGTAAGTTGTTAGTTACATTGCGAAAATGTTCAAAATAGTATATTAAGTATTAAGAACGGTAAGGACATTTTACCGATCGAAGACAATAGTTTGGAGGAGGAGCGCAGCGACGACTCCAATTATTGTCTGAGATCGGTAGTCCTTAACGTTCGTGATGCTTATGACGTTTTTTGCGCTACTGAACTCGGCAAAAAGAATTTTTAATACATTAATAATTAATACAGATTCAAATGCGATAATTGTCAGTCTCCGCATCACGTTGCCGTATTGTCGATTGATATATTGCGTTTCTATAGCAATCTGTAAACAGTTACCGCCATTGCAGTTTTTTGTGAACATTATTTGGAGTTCCGTGCTAAAAATTAATGAAAATGATTCCGAAAACGAAATAGAAGAAGCTTGGAATGTGGGGTGTTCGGTTCTCATTCCTGATAAGTCTAGAGAGACGCTACGAAGGTACCTACAATCATTTTAAAAATTGGTGTACCAAGAAAAGTACAAATATTGATGAAAAATCTTTGCTGGCGTACTTTGTTACAAGAAATGAGAAATTAAAAGCTGCAGGATTTGTTTTAACTAACATTGGAAATTGCATTCATTTTATTTAACTAAACAGACATTTGTGACTGACATTAATTTTTCAAATTACATGGCACATTCGTTTTGAGTAAATTTACTTACCGTTCTAGAACCCCAAAGTATCTTACCGACGACTTTATCCTTAGCAACTAGTAAACATAACTTACTGTCTTGGAAACAGCCGCGGTAAACAATGAAATAGAGCACAGTAGCGCAAAAACAGTGTTTAGGTGTGAGCAAAAAAATTGTCGTGCTAGATGCTATCGAAAATACGTTGCGCAAACATTTTTGTTTCCATTTAACGTATACAGCCCAATAATTATAAAAATTGTATGACTAAATTTTCGTGATAAAAATCAGCACTTAACATAGGAATATTCAAATTTTGTACTATTTTCTCGTCGTCATTGTTGCCGAAAATCAAAATAAATGACGCAGAGTCTTATTCGATATTCGTAAGTTAAATTCTATACTGGAACACATTGTTTATAATTGTAGTGTTACGACAGATAAGCTATTGCTTAGGGAATTGACCTTGAACTCAAGATTAGGAGTGGAGGGAGGTTCCAGAACTATCTAAAATAATTTAAGAACATGTTATAGTAACATGTGTAGGAAAATGGATTAAGTTCCGTATGATGTGGGGTGTCATTGCTTGATAAAAGTCCCTACCCTACCATGTGCAGAGATTAGGTGTGGATTTGGCTACATTTCAAAAAGTTAAAACCCCTTCCCCCTTTAGATTACCACTTGCAATATGTAATATAAATATTTTTGTATACTTTTGTTTTTACTTTTATATTTTCTATATTTTTATTATTTAATTATCTGTACAATTCCCAATGAAGATTCTTACGATTTATGAAGTAAATGTAAACAGATCCTTTTCAATTTAATAGAGTTCTAAAGTTATATAATACAGTGTGTGAACAGAACAAATGTCGTGAAATTTAAAATGTAGGGTAAGTTAATCCATTTTCTTCAGCCCTACATTCGGTGGAGAACAAGTGATTTATAGGTCGATGTATTCCACAGATAACAACCGAAAATAATCTCGTAGCAAATGGTTTACATTAAATAAATAAATAGGTTATATAGAGCCAGCCAATCTTCTTTAGTACATGGAAAGAATCTAAAAAGTCTACCCCAGCGCCTGCAGCTTAAATCATGTATTCCAAGTAGGTAAATAATATTAAAATTTCGATTTTGTAGGTGTTTCTCATTTACTTTAGCAATAAATTTCGCATATTGTATGTAGGTGTTTACCTTTATCTAGAAAAATGTTTTTGTACCAGCAATTTGTATTGCTAACTAGTAACTTTCAATTCCTAGCTTTAATTAACGTGATATTATTTTTAAACCATTTACCTAGTAGGTACCTACAACATAAGTATTTAGGAGTTTTATTTTTGATACTTTCATTATCTGAATATTAAATCATCCTTTTATTGTTAAAACTATTAATAACATTTTTAAGGTGTTTCATGTTTGTCATAAATTACACCAATAATATTGTGAACCAAATAAATGAGTTTTACGGTATGCACATTAAACGTTTTATGACGTCTTGTAATTTTACGATTGATAGTTCTAAACGGTTCTAAATAAACCATAAAGCCACTAGTATCTATAGTAGTAACAGAAAGAGTCGACCCTTTGATATCCCTCATTACAGGGATGATCTTGGAAGATTATATTTAACAGCCTTTTGTAGAATTATTTTAAAATTCTTGTTCTTAAACAATTTATTACCAACTTGAAACAGGAGATTACTAGTCCACGAAATCGTACTAATTAGTTGACGCATATTTAGAAGTATTTTGGTTTAATGAAACTCTCATAATATTACCTACTATCAACCATATTCCTGCGAGCCATCACGCAAATATTACTTTAGTTCATAAAAGTCACGGAAATCATCATAACTAGCAGCTTTAAATGGAACGTATACCTACACACAAATTGGTTCCCTGATGAGATATTGACTTATTTCAAGAAGGATTGCAATGAATATACAGTGTGATCATTTGAAAACGATCCACCTTTAACATCTCGTGAACCATATCAATATAAACAAAATGTAAAAATACGTTTTTATAGAGGGTGGGGGACACTCGATAGAGTAATCCTCGGCGCGCTAATAATTCCCCGCCCCCCATCTAACCAACCTGAAGTTTAAATGCCACCATGCTGCAGCAACGAGTAGATCAGGGATACCACCGAATCCGAACCACTGTGGAGGTTTTCAAAAGAGTTCGAATGTCTATGCGGCGGAGATGTCATGCCTGCCTTGAAATGGAAGGACACTTTGAACATCTCATTGATTTTACATTTTGCCTTTGCTGTTTGTTCATATTACAATATTCGTAACTCCGAAACCGCCCATTTGAGGAACCACGTTAATTAAAACTTTTAGTCATATTTTGGGTCATACTTTCACTCCTCAAAGTTTATGATACTTTTTTTAGCACCCTGTATATAGTATCTATTGAGTCCACTACCATCATTGTCTAATGATTGTACTAATCTTGAGCGGCCTTAGTGAAAATACTAATACAGTAGCTATATCGAAACGTTATAAATTAGAAATGGAGATCGATAGATAAAATAACAAATTTCCTTTTCAAACTTATGTGTTTACAATTTTGAAAATGTTTGTTTTGCAAACTGTTTCAGGACATATTTTATTGGCAGAAAGCAATTTCTAGAATCGACTTTACACGGTTTCAATAAAAATACTTGACATACTTTGGGAGATGCTAGTGGAGTACAAACCAAGAGAAATGAAAAAAAATTATAGTAATAATGAAATAGGCAAGAGTTTTTGAAAGTGTTGATTTTCAAGCACATGCCCGGGCGGCAAACGCCACCCTGACCCTATGGCCAGTTCGACGCTGAGTTCTTAAAACAATGCCTGCATGACTGCATCTGTATTATCCACAAACGTGTTCATAGATAGAGACTACTATTACTACTCGAGGATGCAACGTTGGTTCGTGTTAGAAACGTTTCATTTACTTTATGCATGATGGAGCTCCATCCCACGTTTCGCACATCGTGGGAAATTATACATAATAATCAACGGTTCGAAGCGAGGGGTGTAACTTTATTGCTTGCAAAAGGAAGGACAACAGTTTGAACAGCTTTTTTTTTGATAAAATAGTGTGTTGAATATGCATCTAAATATATTGTTTATTTGACTTAAGTAAAATCTTGTTTGTATGTTGAAAACTTTTAGTATAGGTATTCCAGGTTTTAAAAACCATTGAGTTTTTTTTTTGTTTTGACCTCTTACACTCCTAGTACGTCCCAAATATGTAAAGGCTTTTTATTAACACCCTGTATAAATACTGATGTATGCACACATCGTAACTGTTTAATTTAGAAGAAAACAAACGAATAAATCCATGCAATGAAAGTACATATCTGTAACATGTATTTTTCGAAAATACATACCTACTCGCATAATATAATAATATATTTTTAATTAAAAGTAATTTTAAATAAAGATACACCGTACAATATAAAAAGTATAATACACAAAGAGATTTGTTTAGTACACGAAAATTAATTTGGTAACGTACAGTAAATTCTCTAAAATATGTATAATATTATAAAAGAATGTCATGACTATTAGGGTTAAAACTTAAAATGAAATTCCTCCATTGTGCGTGAGTCTATTTAGTAACTTCTCACGCATACCAGATAATAAGGTAATAAGAAGATTAAAGAATACATCCTCATGGAAGGTTTAATTATTACTCGCTTACAAAGTTTATCACGTTTTCAAAGTGACGTGGGCGCCATTATGTAATAAGGAGAAGTTTTAACGTCAGTATAAATACAACCTCATGCAGTCCAGGTAAAATTGCATTTGGGATTTTGATTTTATGTAGGAAATTGAAATCACCTTGGAAAATATTTTGTATCGGTGAAATCAACATCAGTCCGAAAAATGTCTTTTTTGACACGTAGAAGAATATCCTAGGCGCAATCTTGAAAACTGTAGTTTCGTTTTTTTGTAATTTTTCCTTTTATTTTTCATAATCAATTAATGGAGCTTCTCATATTAAGATTACCTCTGCATAAAACATTAATTAATTATATGTAATTTGCATATTCATAAGTCATTTTAGAAGCTAATTAAAGTAGTTTTTAATATAAATTAGTCATTTTTATAAACCCTCTTTGTCTTTGTTTAACATACCGTTTTAAATTTGCTGTTACAGTTTTATGTCTCGGAAATTTTATGACTTTCCTTTTATGTTTCTCACGCGTGCTTCGAATTTTTGAAATTCTTATTCGATTAGACCTACTTTTTGGAATAAGGAAGGCTACACCCAGCTTCTGCCTTAAATAGGTTTACCTATTACCCTAAATATATTTGTTCTTCCGTGATTTCTTAAAATTAAAGGAAACACTTTCTTTCTGACTATACCTCAACCTCTGTAGATCTATTATAATCGAATACGATTGTTTCATACGTATGCACTAAATGAAAATAAAGGGGTTTTTGTATGACCTAGTTACAAATGTAACGAGATTGCCCAAATTATTAATTGGCATATGCAATTGAAACAAACTGTTGGTGCTGTGCAGTGGTTTCATAATATTTATTTATTATTAACGTATAGGCATTGAATATGGTATTGGCTTTATTTTACGCACACCTTTTCGTGTCCCTTTAATTAGACCACCTGCGTTACATTTTGCCTATACTGTTAGTATACAATTTCAGTTATGCTTTAAAAATATTTCATAAAAATAAATACACTTTAATATACTTGACTAACTTTTAAAAAAAAAATCGCTAGTTGGTTTTGTGTGTGTGTATATCCATACGGGTTTGTAAGAAACTTTAGCAACAAAAATAGAAACTTTGAAAATTCCTTATCGAAAAATTTTCAGTTTGTAATATCACTTCTTTATAAGAATGTTTGCGCAGTAATAAAACCAAAAGTAAGCACCCACTCTAGCATAAATCAAAGTCGATAAAATGTATAAAAATTCCATAGGTATTTAAAGTTCTTTTACAAACGTAGCTACATTTAGAAATTAATTTTATTAAAATCGGAAATACTAGTTAGTACGTAGGTATAAAAGTAACATTTTATATTATTATTGCAAATAATTAAATAGCTTGAACTTGATTAGTTTCTGCTCTAATACTTACGCACTAGTTTTCAGTTACTGATGAGACAATATAAGCTCACCCATATATTTTGTAAAATCACTGTTTTTAATTATGACACAATGAGGGGGTGTACAAGTAGTACACAAAATTGATTTTCTTCCATAAAATATCTGAATGCTCATGAACATTTCAAAACGTCAACAAATGGAAGGGTGCTTCAAATTCGAAGGTAACCATGGGGATCTCACTTATTATAAAAAATAGAAGGTAGGTTTAAATTTGGCACTTTTTCAAGTTTTTGTGAATAACAATATGTCGCAAAGAAATTTAACCCAATAACATAAAAATTTAACATGGCATCCATAGAAAATAAGAACGTTGATGGTTAAAAAAAGCGAAATCTAAATATTTAATATCTTCAGCTGCTAGAGAATAAAAAGTTTTAACAAAAATGTGTTTACAATTTTTCAACATTTTTTTAATAAGAAAGTCATAAATAAAAAACGAAAATCATTTTTTTTATTGTTCCCCATAAGACGGAAACGGATGCAGTTAGGTTAAATTTGTTTGCGGCATATTGCTATTCATAAAATTCCGCGAAAGTGCAAAATTTAAACATATACCCCCTATCTCTTATCATTAAGCGCGATTTCCATGGTTGCCAACGAAATTGAAACACCCTGTATAAACCGTTAAATAAACAATTGCCCTTGGAGGAAATTACATGTTATTGTTTTCGAAACTTAATATTCGACCCCCTTTGAGCCTCTGTATAGGTTCAAGGCGCATGTAGTACCAGATCCCCACTAGGTCGCAGATTCTGTTGTAAAAGATTAAAATAATTACTGATATTATAATTTATTCTAGGCTGGTGTTAACGGTTAAATTTTATTTTACTACAAAAATAGAATTTTGCTATAAACAACTGTATGGGAAGGGGAACGCTTTAATTGTTGTATTACACTAAAAGAAACTTTTCTTCTAACTTAAACCTTCTCATCTATTGCAATACAGCGGGACCTTAATATTATACCAAGTCTGGCACTGCCCACGTAATTTCTGTATGAATTAACTCAAGTCAACACTCCTCTCTAAAATTCCAAGTCCGAGATTTAACACGCAGAAGTGGCCCGACGTAATTAAATGGTGGGAAAGTCAAAATTTGAGGTTTCAACTTTCTGTGGTAAAAGAAAATGTGGTGAGGAATCTCTTGAGATGTATAAAAGTTCCAGAAAATAAAAAAAACTCAAATTTTTAATATGTAATTTAATTTATTAGGTACCTACCCTAATGACCTATCTTAGAAAAAAGTCGAAAAGGGTTTAAAAAAAGAGAACTAAACATGATATTATATTGTTGCACCTGAGTTCGTATGGGTAGAATATGAAACGAAGAAATTTAAGAAAATCGTTTTTCTGCATGATTTGATAAAAACTGCGATTATTTAAATCTTTAGTTCAGTCGCCAAGCAGACTGTGAAATCCAGACTTTATCCTAGATACAAAATATGTAAACATGATAATCTGTACAAGGAATTAGTACCAACATAATATCACTGACCCTTCGCATTCTTGAAGTTGTGTTATTTTTACAGTTCAATGGTATTTATTTAATTTAAATATAGAATATAAACATGTATTGACTTATTGTGTTAGGAAAGATTTTTTTCAGAAAAAAAAGGAAGATTCTGCAAAATAAGCAGTGTTTTGATTTTTTTGTAAATATTCAAGTACGATTGTGAAATTAAATTAAAACTGATTGGTATGACCAACTACCTGCAGTTAATGCAGTTAATGTTATTCAAATTTTATCAAACCTTTTAGATAGGTACGAATTTTTAAGATAATATAAAAGAATATTTGTTTAACGTTGCGACGGTTGTTTTGTAGGTTTGGAATTTATATTTATCAATAAACTATCTTTCTTTGTTGTTGGGCAAGTTTATAAAGTATTTTCTAAAAAAACTTTCAAGATAAAGTTATCCTCGTTGGTTAGGTAACCCATAAAATAATCGCCTCAATGTCTGCTTACATTACTTGCCAAAACCAAAAATTCCTAAATATATTAAAATCGTATCGTGTTGCCACACCTATAAGTAAGTACTTATGCTGATCAATTCAATCTATTTTTATTGAAAAATAGTTGGTCAGCTTTCACCCGATCGTTCTCACGTAACGCGAATTTTATAAATTTTTATATTATTCCAAAATTATACCAATAATTATAATTTTATTAAAACCTGGGGTCTGAGGCAAAACACGTACGAAATTAAAAGGTAAACAACGTGGTCAAGAGGGAATTTCGGCCAAAAAGGCAGTGAGCCCAAAGAACCTGCTTGACAGGTAAAAGAAGGGAGTCGAAGAACGCAGGTCGTGCTGCCCAGGCACCTGTCCTGCCCTCGGGCACTCTACAGTATTGTATAAACACAAAGAGGCGTACTATTGTTGGTATCAACAATGCAACCGCATTGATCACATTTTTATGATAGGGTTTAGGGACTTACCTCTTCGGCGAATTCGAAATCACCTTCGAATTTTCTCTTTCGTTTAGCGTCGGATGAATAGGCTAGAACGCCCAGCAACACAATGAATAAATATAACTTCATTTCGGCAGAACTTCCCGCCAAAACGATTTTTGATAAATTTACCTAACGAGTTTATATAAATCACTGTAAACACAAGATTCGACAGCAAAACACCGCACCAAAAACGCGACTAGTCGCGAGGAAACACGAGCACTTTTTGATTATTCGATTCCAAGAGAGTAGTACCCTTCTCTAACTATTGGAGATTGCGCGGCGCCACGCAAGAAAAAGCATTCTTGTGCAGGATGAAGTGGGAAAGGCGGGGAGGTACACGGATAAACAATCGATTCCATAGGCGGCGGTCAACCTGCGCTAAAAAATTCTGATTTAGAATACACAAATTCATTTTATTTACTAATTATAATTTAACTGCAAAATATGATAACAATATTCTATGGAATTTCATCCCTCAGTTAACTACGTCTTGTTATTCTGAGTCCAACGGAAACGTGAAAAAGGGTTCCTTCACTACTTGCAATACCTAAACCTTTACATATTTCACTGTAGGCTAAGCCCCTACACATAATATACCTACGTCGATAAAATTGTTGATTATCCCTGTGTATTACGTGGTATAGGTACTCACTAGTCACTAATGCTAGCTACATACAGACAGGGCCAGTCATAGAAAATTCGGACCCCGCGTAAGCAATAAGTCGTGGGGCCCTCCCCTTTCTCTGAGAAAAAAATAAATATTAATGAATTTTGAGTCAGCCAATATAATTAGTATTTGATGCTATTCCGCTATTCGTGATTATAATAGAATCATGAGAAAAACGGAAACAAGAGAATAAGAATAGGAGGTATGGCGAACACAGGAGCCAATAGAGATAACAATAGAGAAAAGAAAATGGATTAGAGAATAGAGTGAATAGACATACGTTGAGAAAACCGAACACCGATATAACACAACACGCGCTTGAGCACAATTTCAAGAAAAAGCGAAAGAGGGGAAGACAGAAAGACACCTGGAAGAAATTGGTGAAAAGGGACTGCAGTGACGTGAAACGAAAAATAAAGCAAAAGATAAAAATAAATGACGGATAAAAGTACCTAAATGAAGGAAGGTATATGAAGTGTAGTGTGGGTACAGAGTTAACAACTTTGATACCTTATGAAAAGCTAAAGAATCATCAAAAATGGTGCACATGCAAGCCTCTGAAAGGGGCCAAGCGGACTATTGACTGATTGACAATAACAGATTTTTCAGATAGCTAGATATGTACTAATGTACCTACTATAGCCATATAGTCCTAGCCCTACGAGACATATACCTAGGGCCCCTAAAATTGGTTCTTCAGAAATAGCAAAAATCAAATTAGTTACGACACTACTATGTCGTATGCCATAGTCAGTCAAATGAATACTGATAAAATATAATCAGTTGATGGAGTGCATGATATCTTTGTCTAACATAACATTGTAGATCTGCAGCTTGGCCATTGATTGGCGGACTGCACCGGTTACCCGGTAAATAATAAGGGCGTTTTCACACATACCGGCAAAACCGGTGCCGGTGCCGGTGCCGGCACCGGCTCTAACCATCGCACTCTTTCACACACACCGGCAAAATCGGTACCGCTGCCGGCACCGGCTCTAATTACTGCAGTCTTTCGTACACGCGCCGTCATCGACTGTCCCGATTCAGTTTGTTTTTGGACGTGAAATACGAATGATGTGTGCTTCTATCAACAGACGTTATCTCCTGGCGTTATTGTACCTTAGAAGAAAGTACCGCAGGGATAAAAATGAAAGACATCACTGGGTACATCCCCTTTTAACTGTGCGATACTTGGAAGGCAGTTTTTACACGCTCTTTGACAAACTTAGAGAGGATCAGTCAAAATTTTTCAATTACTTTCGCATGACTAGTAATACATTTGATTTCCTAGTAGAGCGGTTAAAACCTACCATTAAGCACCAGGATACTAGAATGAGGGCATGTATTCCTCCAAAGGAAATGGTCGCAGTAACAATTAGGTAAGAATATGAAGAATCGAATGAACTGTATAAACGTTTTATTTGCTACACTACAAAATGTATTGAACATAGACAACATTGTCACATAAGATATAATAGATATAGATCTTTGAAAACATTTACTTCACGCAGAAGTAAATGTTTTCAAAGATCTTGTAAATAGGATGTTGTCGGATCAGGTGAATTCTCATAGGACGAAAACTGCTGTGGAATGCGTTGAAATACATATGGTTGTTCACTACTATGTGCACTATTGGCACATGAAGATGAATAATGTGAGAGCGGTGTTGAAGTACGAGAAGAGTTAGTTGGACATGCTGCTGAAACACGCGGGTTCTTATTTTTACGATTGATGTCTTTTATCAATTGCAAGACATTCATGCGGAATTCCAATTTATCGTCCTCGCACATTTTCCGTACAGATGGAGTAATTGACATAAAGAACGCTTCATCCTCGTCAGGTGGTTTGTTGATTGCCTCCAATATTTGTCTGTCAATCTTTTCTTGCATTCGAAGTTTTTTTCGGGGGTTGCATACCTCTGCAGCAGCTGGTGACCTAACATTCTCGTGCTCTTGAACTTCTGCTTCTTGTACTTCTTGTACATCTGTTTCATCTAAATGTTGTGAATCATCGATGCTTGATTGTGTGTCATCGGACTGTACCACTTTCAATAAGAATGTGAGGTTCTCATGATATATATATTTCTTCGCAGTACCTTGGCCGGATTTCTTCTTTAACGACTTCACAAATGAGTCACGGACATTTTGCCACTTCGCATTGATTATTTCGCCTAAAATGAAATGAAAAATGAATAACTCACACAAAATATTAAACTGCTACCACTTATTATTATTCTCTTTATTTGCCACATATTTATTTTACAATGATGTTATATTCTAGGTATCTTGCGTCTGGAGCAACCTTTACCGCCCTACATTACTATTACAGACTAGGAATAAGCACAATAAGTAAAATTGTGCGTTTGGTGTGCAATTCCTTGTGGAACCTATTAAAAGACGAATTCCTTCCACAACCTACAGAAGAAAAATGGCTAAAAATAGCAGAGGACTTCAAAAAGTCAGCACATTTTCCCAACTGCGTGGGCGCAGTCGATGGAAAGCACGTACGAGTTAACAGATTTCCTCATAGTGGCTCAATGAACCTTAATTACAAGAGTTATTTTTCTATTGTCCTTATGGCAGTGGTTGATTCTGAATATAAATTTATATATGTTGATATAGGGGCCTATGGCAAAGATTGTGACTCATCCGTGTTTCAGCAAACCATTTTTTTTAAATTAATGATTAGGAATCAATTGCAAATTCCGCCTCCTGGTCCTTTACATGCAACTGGTAATGAAAATCTTCCGTATGTACTACTTGTGGGAGATGAAGCATTTGGGCTATCAGAACACCTAATGCGGCCGTATGCAGGACATAATCTTACAGACAAAAAAAGGATATTTAATTACCGTTTATGCCGGGCAAGAAGATACGTCGAATGTGCTTTCGGCATTTTATCTAATAAGTGGAGAATTCTGCACAGAGCGCTAAATGTGTCAAAACAGTTATCTAAAGACATTGTGAAAGCATGTGTTATTCTACATAATGTTGTCCGAACCAAGGATGCTCTAGGATCTGAAGAAATGTATAAGACTCAAAATTTGCGAAATGTACATAGAGTCCCATGCACTCGACCAACAAGAACTGCAACAGATTTGAGAGATAGTTTTGCGGATTATTTTGTAAGTCCCGAGGGAGCGTTGCCGTGGCAAATGAACAAAATATAATGTTTATGATAGTTTGTGATATTTTTTGATAGATAATAAACATATTTCTTACCTAGTTTCTGCTGTTCTTTTTTGTCCATTTGATGAAAGTCATCGTCAAGAAAGGCATACACTTCCTTCCACGCTTTTTGTTTTTCAACTTTGTCTTTAAAACAATCAGCTGTCTTGTCCCACAAACACGGTTTACTCTCTACCAGTTCAATTAAACAGATAATATCGTACTTAAATGATTTACTCATTTTCGGAATAAAAACAGAAAGCTTAATTTGCAACAATAAGTCAAGAAACGTACTGATCACTATGAGAACAATCAATAGACTGAACAAAATATAACATTTTAACTAACAGCTCCCCGGCACCGGTAGGTGTGTGGACAAGTATGCATAAGAAAACATTGAATCCGAGAAATCGGAGACTGGCCCGGCATCCGGTTTGTCGAGATCAGCGACGGCTGCATTTACCGGTGCCGGCAGCCGGACCGGCAAATTTGCCGGACCGGGCTACGTGTGAAAGCGTCCATTTGATTACATTGCATCCGGTGCCGGCGCCGGCACCGGCACCGGTTTTGCCGGTATGTGTGAAAACGCCCTAAGCGTCGCTTAAAGGATTCCCATGGATACAATTTATTGTTGCACGAATTGTATCCATGACAATTAAACTTTTAAGCGACGCTTATTATTTAAGTGTATTGAGTGCAGTTGGGCCTTGCCACATAAATGTTTTCATATCAAATATCATCAAAACTATGTTCTTTATTTATTTACTAATCATTCTGAGCTCCTTATGTTATAATTTCAAAAAGGTTTGTTTTAGAAATCCAGGCATATGTAGATGTTTATGTATCAATAGCGTAAACTAGACGTCTTGCATAGTGCATGGCCTTTACTGTCCATGGTCGATAATGAAACCTCAAACAACCTATAGTAGGCATACCCTATAACAGAAACTGTTTAACCACTTGGAACCATAGTTACGCTTCAAATCTCAAATTTGATCAAAGCAACGCTAGATGTGGGTGGAAAATTCAATTTATTTTATAAAGATTTTCCATTTATTCTAGAAATATTTTTAAATAAAGAAATCTTCATCCTCGCATAACGTTGTGTAGTATGTAGTGCGGACGTAACTTGATTCTTCGTATCCTTAGTCCTCGGCGGCCGCCTAGGGCTCAAAATTACGTCTTACACCATAAAAGCCTTTTTACGCCCTTAATACATAAACAACTATTAGGTATGCAATGCTTTTATGTAGTACATAAGGACGATGTTTCTGCCCGCCGAGGGCGACAAGCTATATCAAATCCTAGAGGGCCTTTGGCCTAAAGGCATAAATATCAAGTAATGCGGCCGTGATGCATATAACGTTTTTATTTTTCACTTTCAATATACATAAATAAATTAAAAAGCTTAAATGTGGATTAAGATTTATAAAATAGACACTGCTATTGACATGGCTTTGGGGCTGATGTTTGTTTATGTACGTACCAATGACAATGGCAATATATTAGAGGGCATAATCATACCTTGTTTAACAGATAATAAACAACAAATAATTGAAAAATAAAATATAATTGAAAACTGAAAATCAGGTCAAAAAGCACTTGTTTTTAGATTTTCCTGTATTTCGTCTTTGCAATGGTGCCAGTTTCAAAACTAAGGGCTTATAGCTATAATTATAACTTTACAGGTAAAGTTACAAAAAAGTTATTAGTACACAAAGGCTTTGTGGTCTCTAGTAGTTTTGTGTTTACGATTTTTAAATATCACGTTCATTGTAGCCTACGTTGTATATTACGGTAATTTACTCGAGTGCCACATAAAGTTTTTATAGAAATATGCTTGGCACGGTATAAACAACAGATTCTTAAATCATGGTTACAAGATGGTGATTTATGAAAATTTGCTAATAAATTATTTAGTTTTCTTTACATATAAGTATTATTTAACCCAAGAACTAGAAGTTGTAATGATAAATAAGATAATTTGTTTTGTAGGTAATACCATTACTTTACTATAGGTAGATACCTACCTACCTATCTACGGTCAGTTTTTTCTCAATTCTATTATTTTAGGAACAGAAATAATATATTGTGCTGTATAAGTTGGATTTTTCGGCCAGTCTAATTGTGAGAAAACTCGTGGTAATACTAAGTGTCTTTTTACCGCATTTTCAGCTGTAAAATCAACTGTTTAGAAAGCATTAACTAAAATTATCAATAAATGGAAAAATAGAGAGAGCATCCATTGTATGGACAATCGCTTACTCGCATCAGGTTACTTCAGCAGCATCTATTAAGTGGAGAAAATTATTCTTATTATTCCTGTACCTCATGAGATTTTACAGAATAAATTCATGTGCAAGCATTTTTGGTGCACGGACGAAGAGGGAGGCCTGGAAGAAGCCTGCAGCTCTGAAAGACTAGGAATTCATTGCATTAAGGATTTCCGAGATTCCTCTAATAGACACATGGAGATCCGAGATATTCCATAATTAGATCTACCCCAAAAGTCATGTTGTTCTCAATAATTATAGTTAGCCAGTGGCGGTTAGCGACATTTTTCTTGGAGAGGGTTAAGTTCACAATACAAAAAGAATATACCACAACTCAACAACTGTATATAACATAACGCTATTTTATGAACTTGCCAAAATTACGCCGCTTCTAATGCTTTATTTTTTCGAGTCCAATTCCATTCTTCTATGTATATCTTAACTTTATTCCGTGAAAGTGAAATCTAAACCATACCATAACAAAAATTTAATATTTGTAGGCATCCAATATGTGTTTATTTTCTTCTACAATCGCGGACTGCGGGCGCAATATTTGACGCCCGCCGTGTTGTACTTGTAAGCCCCTCATCAGTTAAATCAACACATTTCTTGTGTTGTGTTGCGACTGATTATTAATAGGATAACGCCAATATATATAACTCAGTATACAACAAAAGTACAATTAATTGTGTAATGTTAGTTAAATTATTAATTAATATTATTTTTTTATGTTAGTTGATTGAAGAAGCTTTTGCGCTTATTTTACTAGGGAGGGGGACGCCCGGCCGCAACTGTAATTAACATAATAAGCGCTGCACTTGCTAATGATTCTTCTGTCTTACATTGTTAAACGTTCTATACCATCCCTTTACAATTGGATATTCGTACAGATTATTATTACCGGCTTCCAACTCCTTTTAGAATTTTGAACTGCTCCTTTTTGGTGCTCTCACAATCCATTACTTGGGGTGGATTAGTCCCTTTATATTCCATCTTTGTTTTTCTTTATTGTTGTCTGTGTTTTGTTTATCAGCTTTTGCCACTCTTTTCTATTTTCTATTTTGTCTCTCCAGTTTTGTATCTTCACCTTCCTTAGGTGCTCCATCACTTCATTTCACCATCTTGTTTACTCAACAGATGCATTTCCATAAACAAATTGCCTATCCTTGCATCAATCTGCAACTGCTGAACAGGGTCAGATCACAAAAATTGAATAAACGCACATTAATCTTACTTAGGTTTCTGACTGCAAACACCATCATTATTTCTTAAATATACCTGAAGAAAAATATTATTTCATTAAACACTTCCGTGAATAATCACTATTCAAACGTTAAAATTAATACAAAAACCTTATTTCTGTTTCTGATATTTAAAATATTTCAAGACTTGAACTTATTTATTTATGGCAATAGTAATATAACAGTAAAAGTAAAATATCGCGTAAAAATAGTGCATAATAGGTACAAATAAAATCAATTTTTCATCAACACAAAAGGTCATATTGGATTATTTGATGAATTGTATAAGTTTCTGGACAGGTAGGTAGTAATATAAATTGTCCTTATTTAGTAACAGCCATATTGACAAAGTACAGTTCGCATGTAATTGCAATTATTCACTCAGGTTACTTAACTTACAGCCCATTAGGATATAACTCCCAGTTAAGCTAACTAAGGGTAGATACCATTGTTACAAAAGTTGTTTCCATAACAATTGACGTGGGTTAACTTAACGGGGAGTTAAATACAAATTTAATTGAATTAAAGCCAACATTACATGCTTGTTGAATAATTCACTATTATGAGTCATATCTACACTACAGTATTATTATAATGTAACTGTATGGATAAAGACCAAAGTTTAAAGGCCGTTGCTAGCTCCACGGCTAACGTGGATATAATTCTTACACAAAATCCACGGCATTACGTTCGGCGCATGTCTGGGGACTTTGAAAATTATTTCAGCTTCCTGAGATTATAGGGACAGAGGTGCGCACGATTAGTTGCCTATTCCCAAGGCGTAAAAGTCTGTTTCTGAGAAATCTAATTACAATAATTATTAACTACAAACAAAATCAATCGCTCGGACTTAGAGAAACTTTACTCTAGTTTTTTTATTGGTCATATTCAACTTGCAAATTAATTAAAAATAAATTTAAAATATGAAAATGTTTGAAACGTCCCCGGACATGCGCAGTAGGTGCAGCTCGTATTCGCGTCGCCGAATTAATGACGTCACCCCTTGACTAGACGTATGCCGTGGATTTAGTGTCAAAATTATATCCACGTTAGCCGTGGAGCTAGCAACGGCCAAGTTTAAAAGATTTTTCAGATGTTAGGTACTTATAATGAGGGTTTATGAATTAAAACATCAGTTCAAAGATCACATTTCCTGTTGTATTTGTAATATCTTAATTGTTTTATAAAATCTTTGATCAAACTTGGTGCATGTTAATATTTCCTACATTGTTGGTGTCTGTTGAGTATAACCGGGATATTACGAAAGAACAATAGCCAACCCCATCCTTGAAAGTTATTTTAAATGGATAAAATGCCACTTATCCACTGAAACATAAAAGATAATTGATTGCAATTATTTTATTAATACAACTTCATCTATAAAATACTTAAAACTAACCAGGCATGTTAAACAATAACAGATCAAAATATGTAGTAATACTATTGTTATTATAGTTTTGCCAAGCATGTATAATTGTCTATCACAAAATAAATTTTATCAACTGAAAACGAAAGATAATGTGCAGTATTGTATCACATAGTCAATATTCTTTGTAACTTACCAATTGGTTCTAGAGACTGAGCTGGCCCTTGTGGAGGTGTTTTATTTATTATTTCCTGGGCTTCACTACTGCCTATTTTGAATGGATTTCCATCCAAAGTTGTATTGACACTATAAGAAAATAATAATAGAAATATCATGTAAGGTACATTTTCATGTAAATTGGCCGATTTAAAAATCATTAAACAAAAGTCAGTAGTGAAATTTTGAGTTTGATTTATTTTTGGTAACTATTAACAGTCTTTTTACCTACCAAGAAATACCTTTAGCATCCACTTCTTTGCTCACAAGTTGTTTCCAAAATTTATGAACCTGCAAAAATGATAAAAGTTTAAAGAAAAATAATTTACTTTAAAGTGTAATTTGACCTCATCTATAACATTCAAGGCAAAAGCAGCAGGCTTTGCTTCTCCATTAAAAGCAAATTGATTTTCTGCTTTCCCGTCAGGTATTTTATAGATTTTAAACCATTCAATTGTAGCTTTTAATAGACCGGGGAAATGTTTTTCTATATCACCAATATCGTTAACTTGATCAGCAATGGGATCATTAACATCAATTGTAATTAATTTCCAGTCCGTTTCACCTAAAACACAATAAAAAGTTTTACAAATACAATATTGTTTACCTTGGACACATGCAAAATGATATTTTCATCAGATAAGTAAACATTCGTGTACATTAATTGAAAATATTGATTGTACAGTAATTTTTATTGTTTGTTTTACAAATTTTCATTATTACCAGTGATGATTATTTTAAGAATAAGGTCAAATGTATATTCTATAATCTATATATTTTTTATTTATGGTTTGACACTGAATGTTATATACCTTTTATATACCTAGATCTTTTTCAAAATTATGAAGAGATTAAAATTTTGCAATAAATGGAATGTAGTTCCAGCTGGTAGATACATTCATTTACATTATGGCATACTTTAGGTGACTTTTATAAGAAAAATTAACAAACCGTATTTGGTTTTTTAAATTTCTATTTTAATGCAGTTTTACATTAATATGCAACAAATTTTAATCAAAGTGCAACAAAACTGGTTCTAACATTTCAACTAAAAGTGGTTTCTTTAATGTTAATGGAAACATGATGCAAATTTTGTCCTCCTATTTTACTTTCACCAGTGAGAATAAACTTTAAATAGCAAACTTGTTTCTGAAATTCAAAGCCAATGTCAATTGGAAATATTCATTGTTGAGATTTCCAAATGAACAATTTTTGTTATACAGGATGTTTCAAATCGACCGCACAAAAACGTTATTTTTTTAAATTTTGTGTACCGTTATTCATCACATATCCAAATAATTAAATAGTGATTAGTATAAAAGTTAATATTGCCTTTAATGTTTAGTGAATAACTAACTTTTGCAAGACTGGAGGGATGAATGAGTCTCATAAGTAAAGCTAGAATAGTTTGGCAAATTTCTGCCTTTTTTGATTTTGAAGCATATCCTATTTATCTTTCTTTTTATGGTATACAAATTAAGAATGTTTAATATTAAATGTTTTTTACTTTAATTTTTAAAAAATTTAATAAAAAATGGTTTGATTTGATAATATTTACAACAAAACATGTTTAGTATTAAATTCCTGAAATAAATTTAATGCCCGTTTTACATTCAGCAATTGCTGCAACTTGCAAGTATACCTTGCAATTGATTGCAAAAATAAATTGCAGACGCAATTTTTTTTGGTTTTACACTGAGCAACATGCCAGTGCAATATAATACGTAATTTTCTATGTTCATGCTAGGTAATTGCAGTACCAACTTCATATACCACAAACCAACCCAACAGTAATTAAACAAAAGTAATTTGAAAAAGTCAATAAAAGTAATTAAATTAAAATTAATATTTTGTATGATGCTGTTGCATGTTACTACCACGGGTAATACGTAAGTAATACGGTTTCTAATATTAATTTAATCAACTTCACAACAAATTTTAAGTTGGTAACAGAATAATAAAGTTAAAATAAAATTATTGAAAGTAACTGAAAAGTTGCAATTCATTGCAAATTGCTTTTGCACATGCAATCTTGCTCAATGTAAAACGGGCATTAGAAAATGGTATTCACAGTCATTTACATTAGTAGTAGTACGAGTCTTTTAGTCTTAGCTTTTAGTGGGTTTTGAGTTTTGACATTGATTGCCAGTCAAGGGGTAAACCATGGTAAAAAATGGGATACACTAAACTACCAACTGTGAAAGACTGCCTAGACTTCCTGGTTGCTGAAAACCACCCACATTTCCTGAGATTTCCCAGAACTTTCCAAAGACTACCGAGGACTTTCTGAGACTACTCAGGACTACCTGAGATTTCCAAAGACTATAAAGACCAACTTGGACTTCCCAGGACTACCCCACCATCTATCTCAAAGAGTACCTAGACTTCCCAAAACTTCCTTAGATTTTCTGAAATTACTAAGACTGCCCAGGATGTTCCAGGGACTTCCCCAAAGACTAGTAAGGATTTCTTGAGACTACCCAGGACTTGAAACTTTTCAAAGACTACCTGTACCTAAACTTCCTAAAGACTACCTAGAAATTACTGAGACTTCCCAAGGACTATGACCGGTCTATGTACACTAAACTTTCCATGTGGTTTACTCCTTGTTGCCATGAACAATTTATTCACTATTTTCACCCATTTTCTTGTATTATTTTTTTCTTCAATAAAGTTTTAGCTTCTTTTAGTTTTATTAGCTATTTTGTTTACTTTACAATTGTTTTAAATGAGTTTTCCTTTTTACGGCCTTTTATGCTACTTTTTGCCTGCCTTTTTAAAACTTTTATTGTACCTAACTATCTTAGCCTTACTCATAAATGTGATTCTAGCAGGTTACTAGAATGTTTTTGCTACACTTAACTGATTATAATGTAAGTAACAACAATTTGTAAAGGAAGTAAGAAATTACAGTATATGATGATTGTTGACATCAACAATAGTTGCTTTTGGACAAGCTTTTTTAAGCCATATTGTGTACCTTCATTATGTAATAAATTTGATCAGATTATTTTTTAAATGCAAAACAATATCAGTTATTCTTATCACATAAATCAACTTGCTTCATTACGAAACAAATTTATCGCAAATTTATTACATTTTGGAGCTGTATGAAGTACGTTTTTGTACGGTTTTATATTCTTTTCTGATTTGTATTCCACTTGTAAAATCAATAAATATTTTAAAAGTTCCAGTAAATATTTTATCAAGTTATCAAGAATCCAACAATTTTTTTAAATCAATACATGACACATGCAGTTTGGACATTAGCAAGGATGTTCAAGGGCTTTAAAGTTATCTATCGCCTACTGCCATACTGTGATAAGGGATAAAAATATTTCATCAAGTACTTTCTAAATATATAATTATTGCGTAGAATAATTGTACCTATTTTATCACAGTATACAAAGGTCAAGTAATACATTACACAGGAAATGCTTTCGTGTAATTGATTTGCAAATACTGCTTTATTTTTATTGTGGTTTAACTGAATTTCAATCAATATATGAGATAACAAAAACCTTGAACACTGTTATAAGAAGTAGGCACCTTGAATAAATCAATAAGGCATGTAAACCACAAAAATTTATACTAACCTTCGTCTATTAAAGCAACAGTTCCCAAAATCTTGACTTGAATGATTTCACCACGTTTAGCTACTCGGTATCCAATTTCTAATACATCAATAGGATCATTATCACCTTTGGCTCCGGTACCATCATCTAAGTGTTCTGGATTCTCCCATGTCTGCGGTAAGGCACCATAGTTCCAGATGTAACCGTGATGTGGGAAACAATTGGAAACAAAACGTGGTTTACCTTTCTTAATATCTTGTTTAATTGGGTTCAAAATTTCCTTCATTGTAATCTACGTGAATAAGGCTTTTAGTATGTTTTATTTGTGTTTGAATTTTACTTACCTCCATCTTCGCATTGGTCCATCGTGGAATTTCAACTACCATATTATAGATTTTTTTATTGGCATCAGCCAATAGAGGAATGTCATGTAAGGGTGAAATTGGTCCATTTTGATCATCTAATAAAATAATTAAAATAAAAAATAGTACAAGTTAATTTAGAATTCATGAAGTACAGGACAAAGTTCGTAGGGCAAATAGTGTAAGGTTAAAATTTAAATTTACTTACGTATATAAACTCGGTAGTCTGCGGTGTACGGTGAACCTCTTTCCACTACACTATATGCCATCTTAGGATACCCCACGGAAAACAACCTCTTACCGGAAAATCTGACAAGTGAATGTTGTTTCAACCCGGTAAAGTTTTTCACGCAGGCTGTTAACACGTGCAACGTCCTTGCAGTGTACATGGCACCATCTAACAGAATTGTCGAGAATTTCAGGTCTAGTCGCGTATAAATCCTTTATTTTAAAATACTCCTACAATGTACTAAACTTCTTCTTTGCAAATGAAGTAGATTGTTATTTATTAAACATAAGGAATCCTCTGCAGAGATGTTTGTTTGTAGATTCTTGTGCATATTATTTTTGGATAAAATTGCAATTTTCAGTAAATATTGGACTAAGATTAGATTTGCCGCTAATAGGAAGAAGTGCTTCAAAGTTGGATAAGATTATATTGACGTAATAACATGAGTAATTTATATTCTTGTCATTCTTGAAGATAAGATTAGTTAATAATTAATTGTTGGAAAGTTACATAAACATTCAACTAATTTATTAAAGTATTCTGTTGTTTGAGGGAGTTTAAAAATAGAAAACCAATAGAGGTCACCACGGGTATAAGTACTAGGTATTAAATTTTATTTAAATATACCAGGGTTTTTCTAAAAGTATAAGGTAAGTATTACAAATGTTAATTAATAGCTTCCATCTGTTCGGTCGTGGGGGAGGGGGTAGCTCCTTATAACCCCCCTCGCTTCGCCACTGAGTACGCCTCAAATTAATGGGAATATTATTTAAATGCACATGGGGAAAAATGTACCTACCTATAGTTAGGTATAATCAATTCAGAAAACTAACGTGACGTTTAATGTGTCAAATGGAAAATTTAGTTGGCTAGTATAAAAAATTAAAAATCACTATACATTTCTGAAAAAGGGGCTTTGATTACTATGGTCTGTTTTTTAACTAGGAGGAGTGAATACAAAAGCCAGATTCACACTAGAAATGTCACTAGAAAAGACGACTTCCGAAGTTTTGACGGTAAATTTGAATTTTTATCATGTTTAAAATTTACAGCTGAAATGAAAACTAATTTAATGTATTTTGCCTGAATTATGTCACTGTCACAGCGCCTAGAAAAATAATTATCAAATCACGTCAAACGTCAAAATTTATACAAATTACTTAGCGGTGTGAAACCGGCCTGGCCGCAGCCAATCACAGGTATGGATTTTGGCGCGACAAATTTGAGTCGCTCCTCCTAGTTAAAAAACAGACCATAATAGCTGATAGGGATTTTTTTTGTTAACCAACTGAAAGTAAATATGTCTTGCTCGAGGTGTAGGTATTTGTTCAGACTATCGCATGAACTTTATGAAATTTAATTATACTAATTGTACGTTTCATTATAATTTATAATTTATTTGTTGTATAATAAATCATTAATTGAATTGTGTTTCATGTAGCCGCCTTCGAGGGTGATTACCGAATATCGATATTCGGTAATCACCCATATAGCACAAGGACATCCACAGAACATCCATCGGATGTCCTTCTTGGACATTGCAGACGTCCAATGGACATCCATTTTAGGTCCTGTGGATATCCCATGGACATCCATAGAACGTCCATTTGTCACAACTTTGGACATCCATAAAACATCCGTAATGGATATCCATAAAACATCCTTGCAGATATTTATGGACATCCATAGTATGTTTGCTTTTTTGCACACGATGTGTTGGATTACTCGCTACGCTCGTAATTCAATCTTCACATCTAGTGCAAAAAACACGCTCATTTTGCAACTCGTTGCATAAATAGCTAATATACTATTAATTATACTTCCATTTATTTTGGTATCGCAGGTGGTTTTGTATGAAAGCTTTATCATATATAAAATGTAATTTGTGTTGAAATTACTTCACAGTTCCGCGAAACCTTAAAATATTAATAAACGCCTCTTACAGCAGCACAATAAGAAGCCACACAGCGTGATTGAACGATACTTTGTAGTTCGCCATTTTAAAATTGCCTTTCAAACGTAAATGTACAGCTATAATAAAAGTATAGTAATATACAGGGTGTTTCTTAAATGGCGGACACGGAGCACAGTACGATATTCCCCTCCAGCTCCAGATATACTGATTGGAAATAAATAATACAATAATGCCCGTTCTTCGCTAGATTCAGAATTATTCTCAGTCAGAGATTGAGATTCAATTCCTAATTCCTTATGCTTTGGAAAAACGGGTAAATTTAAATTTTAATCGTTCTGCATTGTTCATCAATCAAGTATTAAGGAATTTTTGGAATTTTTTATATGCTGTACCTACTTATTCCTTATTTCTGAAGACATTCTTTTTGATAAATATCTGTTATTAAATTTTTTTTCAAAATGTTGCAACCCTACATTGTAGTTATCAGGTTATTACCTAGGATACTGTGACCTAGGGAGCTTGTTCATACTGCTTTATTAAAGCAGCAATAGCAAACGTTTAAAACAAAGTCGGTGCAAGCATGCAATGTTGTCAAATTTATTAAAAAACAAAAATGTAGCTATAGTCGGGGCACGCTATTCGCTAATGGTGCATTTTCTGGTAATTTTGTGGTACCAATCTTAAAACACTATAAAACTGTAATTTTTTTTGCGAGTTACGTATTAAAAAAGTATGCTTTTTATAAGCCCATAGAATGTTATTTTACAGTTATTATTTTTATTAATTAGTTGTATTCATATTATTCCTGCAAAAAATAAAAACGTTTACTAATTAGTATTTTTTCGTCCTATAAGTTTTTAATTAAGCACATGATCATTGTTTTTTTTTTATTGTGTGTATATTGCTCAAACGTCACTGTGACAGTTTGAGAAACACATTAAAGCAAACGCCGCACAGTGGGGTATTTTTACAAAAACCTGGCCAAAACTCAAAAGATCTTCGGATCAGTATGAAACTTCTTACTTTCAGGTTTTGAGGGTCACTGATTCCAAATCTGATTTCAAAATTGTAAAATTCAAAATGGCTGATTCAATATGGCGGACGTTTTAGCAATATATATAATTTCGAGTAGGAGGTCCTTCTTGCATGATATCAAACAAGTACCTTCTAGTCAAAATCACCTTCTCCTCGCGTGAATCTGCAGGAAATATTATATTAACTCATCACCTTCAAACAGATATAAAAATAACCAGGATATACAGTGTGTCCACAGATTGAGTGCTTATAAGGTGTAAATGACAATTTTTTTTAGAGTTGGATCTTCATGTTCTGAGGATCGCTCCTGCTTAGTCTCAAACTAAGATATTGAAAAAAGGAGCCAAATCAATTAATATACAGGGTGTTTTTTTGGCCGAAATCTAAAAATTAGTCAAGAGTAAACTGTCTTTATTTTAGTAGATATAACAAAAATGTATTAGAAAAAGTTGTTTAGAATTAAAAGTTATTGAAGATTTTCAACTTTTATACAAATCAGCCTACTTTGATTTTTTTCATCAAAATCCAATACTTTTGAACTTATGTTTGTAACAAATAAGGTTTAGTATTTTTTTAATAAATAATTATTTGTTTTTCAAGTACTTTGTTTAATTACTCTTCATGCATGGGCCAATAAAACCATAAAAAATCTCATGTTGATGAAAAATATCAAAGTAGGCTAATTTGTATAAAAATTGAAAATCTTCAATAACTTTTAGTTCTAAACAACTTTTTCTAAAACATTTTTGTTATATCTGCTAAAATAAAGACAGTTTACTCTTGACTAATTTTTACATTTCGGCCAAAACAACACCCTCTATATTAATGGATTTGGCTCATTTTTTCAATATCTTAGTTTGAGACTAAGCAGGAACGATCCCCAGAATATGAAGCTTAAACTCTAAAAAAAATTGTCATTTACACCTTATATGCACTCAATCCGTGGACACATCACTGTAGGTGCAAATAGTAGAACGGCAGTACTTACTAAAAGAATTAATATTTTTAGGTGGGGGCAGATATGGGCAAAATGTTTCAACGGTTTTAAGGTATTAAATAGTATAGCTAAACAAGCATACTAGTAATTTAATTGGACAAAACCCGGCACCTAACTAAATCACCCGTTAAAAGTGTTAATGCAAAAAAAACTTGATATTAGGCATTAAAAACCGAATAATAAAATATAGTGAACATGAAAATAGACTAAAAAATATACGTATCTCCAGGAAGAGGCTCCATACTATCCACAATTAACGTACAAGCTCTAGATATACAAACACACAAACGACTTTATTGTAATAGAAGTTCGAAATGTTACTGATGAGTGATAGTTGCAACACCTACAATTGTTATATTTAGAGTAGCATAGGAACCAAAACATTTGCATTAGTAACGCGTGTCGATTGTTTTCTGTTGCTCTGGTTATCTGATGATATAGCTAAGAAATAATTAGACCCCAATTTTCAAATTTAACATTTGCCTTTTGGCCAGGTTTTCTCAAAAATACCCCACTGTGCGCCGTTTTGAGAAACAATAAATAAATATGATCAGAGTAATTCATGACGTCATGGACGCCGTTAAAAAAATGATGACGTAGATGCACCTTTAGCGTGCCCCGACTATACCAAGCTGCATAAGTAGTATAGAAAATTTAAACAAAATCGCGTGGCCAGGTTTTTTGTAATAATTTGTCACAAATTTTAAAATTTTTTGAAGAGCGCCGTTGCGACCATTTTTGGATTTACTAAATACATTTTTGACAATGGCACATTGATGCCGAAATACGTATAGCCTAAAGCAAATAAGTCTTATTATTTCCCGTTAAAATCTATATTTTATTTAATATTCATTATTTCTATAATTCCTGAAGAGTTAATTATTTTTTGTGTTCTGATGACCTGTGTTAATAAGGGAAATCTATGAAGCGTGTAATCGTGTGTTCTGAAATCTATAACTTCACGAAGTGGAAAGGATAAAGTGATTTGGAAAGCAACAAGAACCAAGAACACGTTAAGAATTACAAATAGCTAAAGAGAGGCAGAGAGTTTTTCGGAAGGAAAAATGACTAAGACAAATAAATTGTCTCAGTAATACAAAGCATTAGTCGCCTTCTCAGTGTGAAAATTGGTGGCTTTCAGTTTAATGTTACATTCATTGAATAATAATTGTTCCTATGGGGATATTTATATCCAAAGACCAAACAATTCGAAAGAGTTGAGACTAGTATTTACAACTCGTTCTCGTAATTTATGATCCTTAACTAATCCACTTAATCGAAGAAGTATCTTTATAGTTTTAATTTAACCAACGTCTTCTCTTTTATCATCCCTGTTTCTAAACTCTTTCAATTACGTGAGGTAGTAAAACGTCCTGTGGTAAAAGCAAATTACTAAATTTTATTTACTAAGTTTACTGCTCATGAATTTTATATGGCTGGATTTATTTGTATGGTATAAGCAATGGAAAAACTGTTGAAAATATCAGTGCGATACGTTTATTTAAGAAAACTTATTACAAATTTCAAAAGTCACGGTACAATGGTCCAGGCGCAGCGATTAGAGTTTTAGACTGTTCGCTGGTTGTAGTGACTGAATTTAAACTTTATTATATCATTATAGTGTAAAGAGCAACTGAGAAGGAATGGGGAAATTTTATGTTAAAAATGCAGTAAACTTTCTTGTTTTGCAGTTAAATTCGTGATATATTTTTCTTTAAGGATCATTTTATTAAATACAAAGTCAAAGCGTATAGTTGTTAGGTTTTGCTGTTTTCCAATATGGGGAAATGTTCTAGAAACCGCAAAATACAGACGTAGTGAGTCCAAACGAAAGCTAGGAATCTGCAGAGGGTACCGATCTCTATCAAAAGAAATAACAAGAATGATATAGGAAGTTGTCTCTACAGACCTTACTCAAAGAAAGGAATGAAAGAATTCCTGAAAATGAAAAAAACTCCCCTTCTATTGAATACACCGTTACGATTATTCTAACGTTTCAGTTATTGCTTACTTCAATCAAGGAGTCGAAGATAAAGTAAAATAAACAATTCTTCTGTAACCTTTGATACCCTTTCTCGTATTCCCAGGGGTGCGTAATCCAATTACCTCAGTAAACTAACCCAACTACAAGTCACGTTCCTTATATTGCTAGCTGTTAAAATAAAAATGGTTAAACTTTTATATAAAATGATATCTCAATGTTTTAATTACTCCAAGTAGACGCAATTCTTACTTATAGTATAAAATTGTAGGTAAGAGGTGCCAGGGATTCGCGTACCGAGATCTAGAAATTTACAGGGAGTTGGATTTTATGATAATTTGGAAGGAAATGGAGTTCTGCTTAGGAGTTTTCGTCTTGTGTTTAAAAAAATGTTTTATAATAGATTACATACCGAGCTGAGAAAAAGTTCAATACTGTCGAGAGGGAAGATAGGTAATCGATCGATAGGGCGTAGCCCCGAGGTTAGCCATCGCTCGAGCCAGTAAAGATTTTCAGTGAAACAAGTAGATATTATACAATTATTGTACTTTATGCAGTAAAAAAGAAAACGTATATAACATTTAGCCATAGGTATACGACTAATAGGTTATCCTATTTTATTCTTAGCAAAATGATGTTATATTATAAAATAACTTACTAATGGGTCTTTATTTTTAATTGTATCCATGATAATTAATTTAACTCAATAATGGTTAAACGAGAACTGAAAAACTGGCGCTTACTAAACACTAATAAAAGTGAAATGTTTTTTCTAATGTATTTTATTTTTAGCACTATACTTTTACAAAGAATTACAAAATATATGATATGGTGGGTCACTATACCTACTGTTATTGTATATTTTTTTTTAGATTTCGTTAAGATCTTTTAATGTAAAAATTTCGTTGTGAAGTCACACAAAAGGAATAGAATAGAATAATTTATTGCTTTTTATTTATTTTTTATGCACACAATATTTAAACTTTTCCAACACTAAAGAATTGGATAAAAATGAATTTACCTAGTAAGATAAGTGTTTGATTATTCGTTCTCTATAATAATAATAATAATAATAGTTCTACCGCCATTTTCATAATTTCGAATACGAGTACTAAAGAAAAATTCTTTATGTTCGGCTGTATCGAAAATACTATTTTTGCGCTACTGAGCTGTATTTCATTGTTTACCGCGGCTGTTTCCAAGACAGTAAGTTATGTTTACTAGTTGCTAAGGATAAAGTCGTCGGTAAAATACTTTGGAGTTCTAGAACGGTAAGTAAATTTACTCAAAACGAATGTGCCATGTAATTTGATAAATTAATGTCAGTCACAAATGTCAGTTTAGTTAACTAAAATGAATGCAATTTCCAATGTTAGTTAAAACAAATCCTGGAGATTTTAATTTCTCATTTCTTGTAACAAAGTACGCCAGCAACGATTTTTCATCAATATTTGTACTTTTCTTGGTACACCAATTTTTAAAATGATTGTAGGTACCTTCATAGCGTCTCTCTGGACTTATCAGGAATAAGAACCGAACACCCCACATTCCAAGCTTCTTCTATTTCGATTTCGGAATCATTTTCATTAATTTTTAGCACGAAACTCCAAATAATTTTCACAAAAAACTGTAATGGCGGTAACTGTTTACAGATCGCTATAGAAACGTAATATATCTATCGACAATACGGCAACGTGATGCGGAGACTGACAATTATCGCATTTGAATCTGTATTAATTATTAATTTATTAAAAATTCTTTTTACCGGATTCAGTAGCGCAAAAAACGTCATAAGCATCACGAACGTTAAGGACTACCGATCTCAGACAATAATTGGAGTCGTCGCTGCGCTCCTCCTCCAAACTATTGTCTTCGATCGGTAAAATGTCCTTACCGTTCTTAATACTTAATATACTATTTTGCGCTACTGTGCTCTATTTCATTGTTTACCGCGGCTGTTTCCAAGACAGTAAGTTATGTTTACTAGTTGCTAAGGATAAAGTCGTCGGTAAAATACTTTGGGGTTCTAGAACGGTAAGTAAATTTACTCAAAACGAATGTGCCATGTAATTTGATAAATTAATGTCAGTCACAAATGTCAGTTTAGTTAAATAAAATGAATGCAATTTCCAATGTTAGTTAAAACAAATCCTGGAGCTTTTAATTTCTCATTTCTTGTAACAAAGTACGCCAGCAAAGATTTTTCATCAATATTTGTACTTTTCTTGGTGCACCAATTTTTAAAATGATTGTAGGTACCTTCGTAGCGTCTCTCTAGACTTATCAGGAATGAGAACAACCTAATTATATATTTATTATCTATGATGAGAACCGAACACCCCACATTCCAAGCTTCTTCTATTTCGTTTTCGGAATCATTTTCATTAATTTTTAGCACGGAACTCCAAATAATTTTCACAAAAAACTGCAATGGCGGTTAACTGTTTACAGATTGCTATAGAAACGCAATATATCAATCGACAATACGGCAACGTGATGGGGAGACTGACAATTATCGCATTTGAATCTGTATTAATTATTAATTTATTAAAAATTCTTTTTACCGGATTCAGTAGCGCAAAAAACGTCATAAGCATCACGAACGTTAAGGACTACCGATCTCAGATAATAATTGGAGTCGTCGCTGCGCTCCTCCTCCAAACTATTGTCTTCGATCGGTAAAATGTCCTTACCGTTCTTAATACTTAATATACTATTTCGACACCGTTTAGCCATTGAAAACATCCACTTTTGTGTTATTGTTTAGTTTTCATGTAGTCATGGTTAAGCAAAAATAATTGTCACGAAAACAGACTTTTCACTTTTCAGACCCCCCGCGCGCCGTAAGCTCGCTGCGCTCGCTGGGCCATAAACTACTACTCATCCCAAAAGTCCTGTATTTCGTACTTGTAATAACTAATAATAACTATTATTTTAGCAATAACAGACACTAAAAGGGCTAAGTGAATAGTTGAATTATATAGAATTCTGAATCTCTCTAAGTTTACTTTGACCAAGAGCATGAAATATTAACAAAAAAAAAGATCTCAATGCAAGCGCTTGTTTATGTGGGAAACCACTAATCTGCAGCATAATAATTTCTAACAAACGCATACTTATCACACTAATCTAATTAATACCCGCTCTATCAGATTGTGGCCGAATGTGGCCATGTTTGTACATCTTCGTATAACATTAAGCCAGGACTCTGCGTTGCCTGTAGTTGTCTTGCAGCAAATAATTTATAATCGACTGCTATATATCCTTTTTCTACACCTAATTGAATTATTTCTTTAGCTGCAAATATTTGTTTTTCTGTAGGCATAATTGCATTAAAATTTCCTATTAGAGCTATTCCTATACTCTTTGAATTATAACCGTTTGTATGGGCACCTTGCTTTTCCCAGCCTCTTCCTTCATAAACCATGCCGTTACCACCAACTAGAAAATTATAGCCAATGTCAGCCCAGCCTCTGGTCTTAATATGAAAATTTTGAATGGCACGTAGAGTTAATGAGCATGATGTCCGATTTAAACAATTGTCTGTAGCCGTATGCATTATTATTACATAAGGTACTGGTTTATGCAAAAATGTTACTTCTGAAGGGGGTTGAGCTAACCATTCGCCTCGTTCTACAATAGTTAGATTTTCCAAAGTGCGGCTTGAATTATCATCTGAAAAATATAAACCAAGTTAAGTAAATCTGTTTGGTCTCTCTAATTTTACAAATTTTTTATTGTCATTAGGCAATTATTATTATGTTTATATCCATAATAAAAGTTTGCTGTTATTTTATTAACTCACCTGTGTGTTGAGCAGGCGTAGGTGTATTTCTGTCAGATTCATGTTCAATAGCAGCAAGTTTTTTTATGATAGGAATACTTTCAGATGTATGCTCAATAGCAATAAGTCCTTTTGAGGTAGCAACATAAGTTTCATAGACATGTGTGTCATATTTTGTTAAAAACAAAACTAAAGTAGCCAAAGAGATTAGTAACGACGCTACCACTAATACGATGAGGAGTAGGTATTGCGGAGAGCAAGTTTCTAGGTTTCCTGAAAAAATATTATTATATTTAGATCGGCTGTAAATATTAATCTTCAAACCGCCTTCAAATTATTTTAGATTAGGGTTGAATTGTTTAAAGATTATTTTCTTTGTTTGCTTACACGTAGGCTATTACTTTTGTTGCCTTATCTAACTGTTGAAATTCGGAGGAGTTATTTGTGGTAATTATTTTGCTAAACTAACAGCAGTGCAAGTAACCAAACTAATCTAGCAAGTTACGAAATAAATAAGAGTCGAACAAAACAAAATTTGAAATCTGTATAAGTAGAAGTTCTATCCAAAAAATGTTGGTGAAGTTTTAATTCTAAAGTAGGTATAAGAAACCAAAAAAAAAACAAGAAACTTCTTATACAGGGTGTTAGGCAAACATGCGGCAAAAATTCAAGGGGTTATTCCTTGGCCTATTCTAAGAATATTTTGTCCTATGATGATTTCTGAAAAACCCCTTTGTTTGGAAGATACCTACAGGGTGAACAAAATTTGCGACAGTAACAACATTTTTTTATTATCAAAAAGTACAGCCTGGATACAAGTATTCAATCTTCTCGTCATAGAGTGCCGAACTCTCTCAAACACAACAGGGTTGTTTCTAATTGAGTCACACCCAGCAATTATCCGATTTTGTAATTCGTCCAAATTCTCCACTGGAGTAGCGTAAACTAATGACTTCAGAGACCCCCATAAGAAATAATCCAGGGGGTTTAAGTCTGAGGATCGAGCAGAAGTACTTGGATCTTCCTCTATCATGTCCAGCACATTCTCTTCCAGTTGTACCGTTCTTTCCGTCATTAATTTTCCTGGCCCTCCTTTCTTTTCAATGTGCCTGTTTCACGAAGACGCCGATGAATGTTTTCAAAGATTTTTCGGTCGGGGATATTACGGCCAGGAAACCGTTCAATGTACAATCGTCTAGCTTGAACTGAATTGCCATCAGCAGGTCCATACATGAAATGCATGTCTGTCATCTCGGCGTTCGTATACATGGTAGAGGGCTTCACTAACTATTAAAGACACGTCAAACAGCCAAACGTCACTCAATGTAAACAACTGCGACCGATTCAACAAATATCGAATACGGTTGTCGCAAATATTGTTCACCCTGTATCTTCGAAACAAAGGGGTTTTTCAGAAATCATCATAGGACAAAATATTCTTAGAATAGGCCGAGGAATAACCCTTTGAATTTTTGCCGCATGTTTCGTATAATTTATAGCAGGTTCAAAATTGGCATTGTGGCGTGGCACAAGAGCTGCAATTTCTTAGTTAAAGCATTGAATATTTATTCAATGGTTAAATGTAGCAATAGGCAGATAAAGTAAAGTAAAAAAGTATAAAATCTACACCACATTATGCAATCGACCCTTCTTCCCTGGGGGTTCGCATACCCATACCGCAGTTTGATAAATACTTTTGTAATGCACTGCAGTTACCCAATTTAATATTATATGAGTAAGCCAATCCACCTGCGGTTTTATCCTAAACGACCCCGGTTCAAGGTAAAATATCTTGTTAGACATAAGAAAAAAAGTAGAAATGACTACATATTTTAAAAATAAATTGTCTGTCATTGTATGAAGAATTTGTTTTTATGAAATTATAGAGAGAGCGTTGGCCGGATTTAACAATTTACTTTGGAATTACAGTTCAAGTTCTACTAGTGTGATTAATTGACTTAGTTTTTGTATAGTAAATCTCAATGTTATAAAATATGTATTGATGAAAGTAAAATTCCAGTCACAACATGTGGCTGTTTTAACAATTACCAATTAAATCTACTTTAAAATATCTGAAGCATTTGAAACTGTAATTGCTATACCTATACTATAGCAAAATTGGTATACGAGGCAGACATATAACAAATAATATGATTAAAGTAGAGATTAAGCTTACTCACCTTTTTTAACAGTAGAATGAGGTATAGTAACATCGATGACAGATTTGTCATCCGCCTTTTGTGGATTTTCGCAGGAAAAAATCATCTTATAATATTTGCGCTATTTATATTAGTTTATTAGGTTTTGGATCTTAACAACAACCACATTCAATAATCACTGAAATCTTATAACGTTTTTAATTTGTTAATATACCTGCCTGATAGGAACCCCCCTCCAGGAATTCGTTCAAACAAGGGTATTCCCTCTTGAATAGCAAATAAGCGGTTAGATATAAGATCATATTTTTCACATGTTAGCGAACTGTGATCTTACAAACATAAACAAATGTTTTTTATCTTACTTCTGTTTATTTTCGATAATTATCATACTTTTTTACTTAGTAACTGTCTCAAGAAAAGTACTGATGTTATAAAATTTGTTTATTATGAGCCTGTTATAATAACTACATGGACTAGTACTAATATAATTAATCATGTCTTGAATTACGTATTTTAAAGGGAATTTTGTAAAAAAAAATATTGTTTGTTTGCTCTTTAAAATCAAGAAATTAGAAATTAAAATTTTTATTATGATGAATAGTTTATAGATTCGCGGTTTACGAAAGCATCAAAACCTGTTTTCCTACATATGCACCATACATAATTATACATCGGTTTCTTGGATTTTGTGGTGTTTTAACACGCCTATAAATAGTGAAGAAATAATACGTATTAAACATACCACAGTCCACAACCAACAACCGAGTTCCCTCTTCTTTTGCCAAACAAAACTCAATGTAAAATAATTTAATCAAATTAATGGTTCTTAGGGATGGAGGCAGACTTAAATTGAAAACAGGGGAGGTGATCCTAGCATAGTAATTGACGAAGGATATCAAGTCCCCGCTAGGGTATCTAGGGATTGCTATTCCCGTAATCACAAAATGCCTCTTAGCTGATTATTTTTTATTGTTATAATTCACTCTGGTTTATAATAATTTTTTAAACGTCATTATGTATCCTCCAAGATGTATTTCGACACTCCGGGGTCAATCGTGTGTAAACATCGGCATGACAAATTCTATCTGGAATGTTTTCTCCACTATTACATAGAACAGAAAAATATAATATTTTAAGGGTTGTAGCTGTCATTCATTCTGGTTGGTAGTCATTAGTTTATCTGCTTTGCTTTGGAAGGCTATAGACATTCAATGTCTGGTAAACAAAAAATTTAGTAAAACATTCTAGCGGTTAATGTGGTCTAACGCACGTACACAAGTCACAAATTGTTGACAAATAATTACTATAAGATAATGTAGTTACAGTTACTTTATGCATCCTTCCTGGTTACCATCGCACCATTCGTTCTTCTCCTAACTGATAAGACGATACACGTAGTAGCAGCGTGGTTTGTTCAGTACTTTACGTGGTTCATTGATTTTCACTGAATACCTTTGTACAGGGTTAATATTGATATTAATTCGTTCTTACCTTTACAACAGTTCTTGTGAGGTTTAAATTCATTCTATCAATAATTTATTTATTCAATTATAAAAGTTTCAAACATTTTCATATTTTAAATTGATTTTTAATTAATTTGCAAGTTGAATATATGACCAATAAAAAATACTACAGTAAAGTTTCTCTAAGTTCGAGCGATTGATTTTGTTTGTAGTTAATAAATATTATAATTTTAGATTTCTCAGAAACAGACTTTTACGCCTTGGGAATAGGCAACCAATCGTGCGCACCTCTGTCTCTATAATCTCAGGAAGACATGCGCCGAACGTAATGCCGTGGATTTTGTGTCAGAATTATATCCACGTTAATCGTGGGGCTAGCAACGGCCTTAAAATTATGGTTCTTTATTATAACTTGCATTTTGTCTTACGTACAACGAACACTTTGCGGGCATCACCTTAGATTGTGAGGCATTGAAATTTTACTCCGTTTATCGATGCTTCTCTCTTAACACGATATACTACCCAATATTAACTTAATGGCGTCAAATTTAATAATATGCGATTAATAATAAAATTATAATAATATTTTTCAGAAACACTGATCGATCGATTCTCAGTCGTCCTACCCTGCTTCACCGTTCCAATTAAAAGACTTTTTATTAATTATTATTTGTTGCGAATTTTATACTTTCCTATCTCTGCGAGATGTTTAGGTGGGAGGAATTCGACAAACATTTTCAAGTTCCACGAAATCTAACTAGCGAATATTTTTTTGGTATTAATTTGGTAATAATGTTTGTAATTTCCTTGAAAAGTATCGCTTTGGGCATCAGCAATCATTATATTCGTCATATTTGTTTAAAACGATTCTTTCTCCGAACTTTATAACCTATACCTACGAATACGATTTAAAATAAATATCTTTTGTCTTAAACCTAAACCATACTAAACTCTGTTCAGGATAAGCTGATTCTTCATGTAAACAAAACCACGTGACTGCAGTACTATTCACAAGGTGCGCGCTCTACGTAAAACGCTTGCGGTTACCTAAATAACTAAACATTTTATGAATGTTTGTTACATCTTGAAAGCAAGTTAAGTAGTTATACCCCCAATAACAAATTTTAAATACTTATGAATAAGATCAAATCTCAAATTAATTTGTTAATTACACTAATGGAAAATTTTAAATACTTATGAATAACCTTTAATGGAAAGATTCTTTTTCGAAATCGTTTGTGGCTCTGAAAAGAACCGTTTTTTATCCTTCTTACCGAAGCCACACTAACTACCATAGTGTTGGCCACATGTTGCACAATATCGGTTAACGAAATGTCCGCATTTTGGGCTAATGTTTCACTATACCTATAATTTTAAAATTAACTGTTTTTCGCGTAAACTAATACTCTGCCTCTTGCGCTTTATGCTTTGCTCAGGAGATATTTCCATTATTGTCACTTACTCAAATCACGATAATGAACTGACTGAACGTAATTACTTCCCCGTGTTAAGCAGGTATTCTTTAACTCCGCAAGTATACACCCCTTCCCGTTCAGCAACCAATACCAGACCTCGCTACCAGCCATGTGACTACCGGCCCACGTGGTTTTGTTTACATGAAGAATCAGCTTATCCTGAACAGAGTTTAGTAAACACACATGGGGTTTAACATGTTATACAGAGTGATGATAAAGTATCGCACAAAAATCATATTCTGGTTATTTAATGGTTTTGCGGAAAATCCTGAGACCCGTCGATTTTTGTTTTTAAATTGCCATTCAACCAAGCCATTTTCAACCCCCCACCCCTCAACCCCTAAGTGCTACCAACCCCAACTTTAAAAATTTAAATAGAAAGATACCCTTTGTGATACCTCTTTTATAGGTCTTTTTATTCTTAATATAACTAAAAAAAGTTTTTCAAAATCGATTGATAAATAACGGAGATATTTAACAAAATGTAATCAATGTAAAAAATGGGGTTGACATTCAACAAAAAATTATGACGTCACAGCGTAGAAATAATGGCACAAATCCTGAGACCCGTCAATTTTTGTTTTTAAATTGGCATTTAGGCGGGTAATTTTAATCCCCCCACCCCTCAGCCCCTAAGTGATAGCAACCCCAACTTTAAAAATTTTAATGGAAAGATACCCTTTGTGATACCTCTTTTGATAGGTCTTTTTATTCTTAATATAACAAAAAAAAGTTTTTCAAAATCGGTTGAAAAATAACAGAGATATTTAACAAAATGTAATCAATGTAAATAATGGGGTTGACATTTAAAAAAAGATTATGACGTCACAGCGTAGAAATAATGGGCGATCAAAACCACACTTTTCGGTCAGGAAGTGCCCTTTTTAATGTTACCATTTACGGCGTTTTTGAGCCGTTTCTTGTCGAATATTGACATTTTCATTTGATTACATTTTGTTAAATATCTCCGTTATTTATCAACCGATTTTGAAAAACTTCTTTTGCTTAAAATTAAGAATTAAATGACCTATCAAAAGAGGCATCACAAAGGGTATCTTTCTATTTAAAATTTTAAAGTTGGGGTTGCTAGCAGTTAGGGGTTGAGGGGTGGGGGGTTGAAAATTATATGTCTAAATGGAGATTTAAAAACAAAAAGCGACGGGTCTCAGGATTTTCCGCAAAAACATTAAATAACCAGAATATGATTTTTGTGCGATACTTTATCATCTTTATCGTATAACTAATTACGCAGAACTGGATACGGAAACCACGTTAATTTTCGTATAATAAATACTAAAGTAACACAAATATTGAACCATGTATTAACCGAAATGCGGGGTGGGTGTAGATTGTAACTCTAGAATAATTTGATAATAGTAGTAGAGAAAATGTTTTTATAACCACTGCAATTTCCCAATCTTTTGGGATTCGTTCGGATTTGTTTAGTTCTCCATCTCCATGTCATGCATATTCTACGTCCCGTTTTCCTTTCCCACGTATTTAATCATTTCCGCGAAAATCTTATAATGTTATGGTATAACAGTCAAAATCATTTGCTCCAAAAACAATGTTATCTGACTTCACAGAAATATTAAGGAAAATAGGATCTAATAAAATAACATTGAAGTTTTCTGGATGTTTGCGTAGTTTCGCGTTCTTTGCACTTTTATTCTCGATAATTCTCAATTCCCGTTGGAACTTCATGAATTAGTACTGTAACAACACAGCTATTAATCTATCACGGTAGTCAAGAATCCTTATTCCAATTTCAGATAATTAACTAATGTATTTAACGGTACCTCGTTTAAAATGGGCGGTTACAGCTTGGATGCACAATAGTCTTTTTGACTAAAAAACTTGTGACACTGTAAAGAACTGCAGTATTACTAATGCGTTTTGCGGTATCTAAAATTAAAAATTAAAATTAATTAAATTAAAAGAAGTGTGATAAAATGTTTTAAAAGATTTGCTCTTATAGCTATAGTTTTGATAATTTATACGTATTTTAGAAAGACTCATTGCTTTTATAAAATTTTATAGGATAATTAAACATAATTTATTTTATTTTATTTTATTTATTAAATTAAGACGCTTCAGCTTCGAGGCTATTAGCGTCTAATAATTTATTTTAGTAAGAATATAATTTGAATAACTCTATGAATTACTCTTGTACATCTAAAAATAAGAAAAAAAAAAATAACTTTTTGTAAGAGAAGACTCATCTTCCCGAACGACCCGAAAACGCATTTGTTGGCCAGCTTCATTTTCCTAACTCTTACGAGTTATAAAAGTATAACTATTATAGCCGTACCAATTATGATTTTGAGATTTTGACAGGTCCATGGTCAGCTTCATCCGCTAACTCTTGGGGCCATTTTAATGAACAGACAGCGATAAATGTCAATGTGTTAATTAAAAAGTCACCATCGTGTTGCTACTGTACAGAATTTATTGTCACAGAATCAATTTCTATAATAAAAATCTGTTTATTGAAGCGGCCGTATAATTCGTAAAAGTTAGGTCTGTTAGGGGATGAAGCTGGTCTTGAAACAGCCATATAACTCCTAAGAATTAGGAGAATGAAGTTGGCCATGGTTTGAACGAATAAAATAGGATCTAGGATATAGAGGCTTCTGTTTGAATGCGATCCTTCTTAATCGTGAAATTCCAACAAGTTTGCAACAATGAATATTGGTTTGCGTTCAAAAGTTTGCATTCAAATGGTCGTGTTCAAACATTCCATTTCTGGATAAATTTATAGAAATTTAAATACTTGGAAACCAATCGAGCACTCGAATAACTAACCCCGTGATCAACCAACATCGTATTGATAAGTGACAATTCTCAGTGATTGGTTGAACGTTTCCATCGTTACCAATGTTCAACGTATAAAACATTTGTCAGTTTTGTTTTATTTGTCAGAATTGAATGTTTATTATAATATTTTCGTGCTTAATAATGACTTAATTTTACATTTACTTACATAATATCTATTTATTTGTGAAATAGTCTTGTCGAATATCATTCTTAATTTTTCTTAATAAAATTTTCAGATTGTTATACTCCCGTTTTTGTTGCTTATATCAATTCTGTGAAAAACGTTGTTTCAATGTTTTCAACGATTGTAGCAATCTTCAAATTTTATCGGCAAAATTATATCTGTTATACTTATGGTATTATATGCCCTGTTCAGTAACCATAACATCAATTTTTCTAAAGTCGGCAGGTGCATACAATTTTTGTATAAGGGATTCAAAATTTTATTTTGCAAAAGTTTCCAGACATGATAAATTTTCATAAATAATACGAGTGTTCTGAGTTTTGCCGGCAATATTAACTTGTCAATCTGAATACGAGTTGATACTGTAATGAAAATAATTACGAGCGTGGTACCCGAGTAATAATTATTTTTCAAAAACAGCAGCAACGAATAATGAATTAATGAATGACAAATATTGAAGAAAAACTCAGAGTAAGAGTTATATTCGGATGATAATTCAATGAAACGTGAATTTTTAAAATAATAATATTTTTTTTGACATTTGTGTGACGTTTATTTGATTTAAATATTGTTGCTGGAAGACTACTGCTTTTCAGTGGTCTTAAAAATATTCTGATTGGTTCAATTTTTTAAAAAGGACTGACAGAATAAGAATTGAATTGTCGTATATTATTATACAACTAGACGATCGAAAATGATCGATAATACGAAACGTGTTGTTTGAAACACCACGAGACGCAGACAGTAGACGCAGAACGTCGAGTGGTGTTTTATTAGGCAATACGTCGAGATTCGAGAATTTTCGATTGTCGAGTTTAATACAGGTAGATTATTTCATGAACAAACAAAATAAATAAAAACCCCCGAAACGATCCATTTTTCAAAAACTAAACTGACTAACAATTAATATTTTTACCTATGCTTGTTACATTTTTTATTCAAAGCTCGTTCAAAGGCTACTTATGGGATTTTAATAATTCGATTATACAAAGGTTCGTATTATAGATTTCGTCATGGTTACTCAATAGTTACTCAAATAACCACTGTAACATGTTGTAACTAAAATGTAACTAAGGAAAACCATGCATTCTTATTGACTTATAGATGTACGAATGAAATAATCACTTTAATTAGTAGTACAGTACACTCATGAAATATACCGTGTGGGGACTTTCAAAGCCGAACATAGGGGCATTGTAACAGATCTTTATATAGATTCCTGCTCGCCATTTAAACCCACAAGGATGGTAATGTCTTTATTATAAAAACCCTCTGCTCTACTGAATACCCGTTATTAACTTATTATTCATATTATTTGATATTAATGACAGAAACATCGACTGATTTCAAATAATTTAATTGGCAGAATAAAAAGTTGACAATCATAGCAACCTATATTATTTCAAAATAGCATTATTTTATAATTTTTTTTACAGAAAAAGATAACTAAGTACTAACATTTATTGGTACCATCAGATGCGCTGTATTTTTGTCGTTCTATTCATACCATTACCATCCTTGTGGGTTTAAATGGCGAGCAGGAATCTATCTAAAGGTTAGTTACAATGCAATTCCCCTATGTTCGGTTTTGAAAGTACCCAGACGATATACACTTTATTTGCCAATAACAAGTTATTTTAAAATTAATACTTCGTAAATAGATAAGAATAAAAGGTAAAAGTTTTTGTTTGAAATTCTGAGCTGAGAAATCACAACCACTGCATGACAAGCACGGTTACGTTAACGGATGCCGACTTTTTGTTATTGTTTGATACTGACTGAATTGGATGATTGCAGTTCGTAAATCCTTGAACACGATTTTCCTTTTTAGTTGCTCCAATGTTCTTACAGAGGGTTGATGTAGAAGTGGTGCTCTTACTTTTATTGTTGAATTAAGACATTCGTCTTACAAACTTAAGAAGGTGCTTATTGCTTTGTATTTGTTTAATTCGGTTATACAACAGTAAACTAACTTGAGAAAGAAGTATATGATTATTATAGGTTTAATAATTAATGTTAACTCCTTTATTAAATCTTGCAAGAAGACCAGAAGTTCGTGTTGTTTTTCCAGGAAAGATGTTTTATTTACGGTAAGATTAATAATAATTTTATTTGTATGATGTTTTACATTTTTAAAGGCGCCAGTGGTAATATTTTAGGCAATGTTTTTAATTGATCGGACAAGATGAATTATCGGGGGTAATACCACGAGTGCTTAAAAATTACCGATAATTTTCATGAAAATACGTAGTTAATAATTTCACGAGCTCGTAGAGCGAGTGAAATTAGACAACGTGTTTGAATGAAAATTATCCGGTTAATTTTTAAGCACGAATGGTATTTAGGGAGAATATTTCTCGAATAAAAATACTCGAAACCAATAGTATTTTTCAAATGAATGCAAGTTCGGATACTGGAGTCTCTCGATCGAATGTGTACTTTTTTTCGGCGCAAAATGACGTAAACTGTCTCCAGACACTGTCCTTGCTCTTTTTCGTATTTTTGCATTCACTTTTAATAACATTTTCGTCAATTTCTCGTTCTGAAACATTCCCAAAACGTTTCATGACGTTTAACAAAATTTGTTTTTTTTTTAGTAGTATGTTTGTGGCATGTCATGGCAACGTGGAATTATCGCTAGATTGGCATGGCATTAACGTTGAATTATTACTTATTAATTTTGTACTGTACTACTGTTACAACAATGTATGAGTGAAATATTCATGTTAATGTTATACAATAGTTTTGTGTTATGAATGTAAAGCCAGATGCTCTTATCTGCTGTTCATTATTAAGAACATTTACATGTGTGTGTATGGGTGTGGGTGTGTGTGTGTGTGTGTTTTTTTTTAAATATTTTTTATAACTTTTTACAGTGAAGCAAACACATCTAAAGCAATTTCGAATGCTTTTTCATAGATTGCCAATAAATAATTTCAGCTTCAGCACTAGTTTCGTGTTTTTTAATCATATTTTCTAGGCGAACTGCGCGGGTTCTATGGTGCTTAGAAAAATTTTCATCTCCTCGACTTATCTGGAATGTTGCTATCTTATAAAGAAGGGATACAATTTGGTGACCACTTTAACTCTGTAGCTGTAGGTAGTCTGCGATTTTCTATAAATATTTTCGATTGAAATGAGATTTTGAAAAAAAATTAATCAAAAATTGATATTTACAAATTGGTCAAAAAACTTTTTTTTAAATTTTCTTATGATACAGATTGGTATAAAATTAACTTTGTAGCTGTACTCTGTTGCTATTTTCTGTGATTATTTTTAATTTAGAAAACCACTATTATTTTTTTAACAGCCTGTATCTCATTAAGTAGCCATTTTAGAAAAAAATGATATAGTAATAATTATAGTAAGTAGTCATTCTAGTTTTCGTTTGTCGGCAATTATAAAATACACCGTGTATATGTAGGCAAAATGTTAATTGGATTAATCGTACTTTTGCCGACTGATTGGCTAACCTATGATCTTAAATGTTCGAAAATGCAGACTACGGCAAAACGTTGGGTTAAGTTAAGGGGCTCCGTTCCGAACGTCCCTCTTAATAATACTAAATTCGGATTAGAAGGTCACTTCTTAAAAACCTTTTATGCAGTCGACACTGATGAAAATGTTCTTAATTAGCTTTAGTAGCTTCCTTGGCCAGAATGAACGCAAACTGCATTAACTTTTCCCGAAGGATGGCTTATAGACTTTCCATATCGTTATCATTTCAAAAATAACTTCAGAGAATAACGTATAAATTATCTTGAGACAACATTTTAAACTCGAATGTTTCTTGATTCAAAATTGTGTTGTAATTTCCAATTTATGGAAAACGCTGTTGGAATCTAAAAGATGAAAGTATTGGGCTATCCTCAAACTGGAAGCTAATTGACACAGTTTTTATCTTTTGGGTTTCCTATGAACCATTTTCATCTACTAAGGAATATATTATATTTTAAGCTGAATATTAAATTCAATCTCGTAAGATCGAATCTAGGGAAGTTGAAAATAGGCTAATTTTGATCTTTATTTCAGTTATTCTTCAAAATCATCGCAAGGCTGTATCTGAAAATTTCACCTACAATTGATATGCTAATGCGCTGGGGTCTTGAAAACTCTAGCTGCTGATGGACAACAGTTTGGAAGTGTAGTGTAGTGAACTGTACTATACTGTAGTCTGGAGTGTATAGTGTGAGTGATGGATATTGTTTTTGGACAGTGTTTAGTTCGGGAAATGGATGGATTTCGTAGTTTCGCAAGAGGACAACGCAGTATTCCTCAAGGTAGGTTCGACTACTTACTTTGGAAGGACCAAGGATATCGTGATGTGAGTTGTTTTGTTTTATTTGGAAATTCTGTGTACCTTTGAAAAAAGAAACCTTATTTGAGGGTATTTTATATGCCTTACGAAGTTTTCATGTTTGCGTTACGTTCTTAAAATCGTAAAGGACCGACGTTTAGATGTTCGTGTAGTTTTTGTGGTAGTGTAGTTTGGTAACATAAAAGATTTACTATTACCATATTACGTAAGTAGGAGTTGAATAATAATTGTCCTTAAGAAATTTCTTTCAGACATCTCTAATTAATTTTCTTTCATTTTGCAGATTGTTTACATTGAAATATCTGAAGGTTGCTACACAATACTATTTACAATAATCGGTTTGCGAGCATTTAGTGTGATTTCTGCGATATTATAATTTACTTCCAACCGTTTTTCAGAGCGCGTTTCATGGACGTCCGGTTTAAAATTTTTTTTTATTGGCAAGTATGAGTTAGACATTATATTCAGCGCTAAATCGATCAGGAATAATTACATTATTCTTTTTTCAGTTCTAACTTTTTTTTCATAACTAGTTCTAATTATTATATTTCTTTCAGGGTTAAGTAATTTTAATTTTCTATCTTATTTAATTTTTCAGAACTAATTCATTAACGCTTTTCTTTCAGGATTAATAAATTACAACTTTTATCAGGTATAATTAATTATTATTTATCTTTCAGCATTGACAGATTGTTTTACTTTCAGGAGTATCTCAATCATTTTTTTCAAAACTTATTAATTATTACTGATTTATTTTTCAGGACTTGCTAATTCTTATTTGGCTTTCAGGTCTTAACTTTTCACTTACCACTTACGGACCCAACTGTAATATGCCAGGATACTGTTCCACTCGTATAAAGTTAATTTTTCTTGAAGGTTTTCTTACTCCCACAGAATATTTGTGCAACCAACCGTTTCCGAACGATACTAGTATTTTTCCTAACTTGATCGTCCAATAATTGCATCTTATATAACATTATCACATTAGTTAGCGTAATTTTATCATATAGTATTAAATCATGTTCAGCGTATTATAAATTTATAATAGATTAAAATTGATTTTGTGTCGAAAGGAATGAAACAATTAGTGTTGGCACATAATTTTGGTGGAAGAAAATTTCCAAGCTTTATCGGTAATCATTAAATGGAAATAAGAAAAAAACAATTCTTCCTCCTTATCAAAAATTTTGATATTTAATTGGGTTTCTTAAATGTCATATAAAATATTTTTTTCACTACTAACCTGAGAAGTCGCCATTAGTTACTTCTTTTCTCTAATGAGAAGTTATATTTCTCAACCTAGGTAAATAATGATAAATGAAAAATTACCTACACCTTATTTTTTGTAACTACGGCCTGGATGTAAACAAAACCACGTGATCATTTCTAGTCTACATTTACAGTGGTAGGTATCTTACGTAAACTAGCGCGCGGGGTAGCAAAGAATAGTTTCACTGGGCGACGATTCCATTTTAAATAAATCAAAATACTAAAACACCAGATATCATACACAGATGACGGCAAATGCAACTGCAATTAACGCACGAATCGAACGTAATTACTCCTAAAGGGGTGAAATCTTCTCGTTGCAGCTACCAATCACAGCGCTGCATTACGATGACGTTTTAGAAATTGTAACGTGGTTTTGTTTACATCCAGGCCGTAGTTAATAAAAATAACGTATAGGAAAATGATAAAATAAACGTTCTATAAATCAGATGTTATTGGTTTAGTTTTTTAGTTTGACAACTCCAGTTTCAGGCTACTAAATATTTAAAAAATCACGTGGAAATGGTAAATTACAAAAATCCAAATGAATAACATTTCTAGTAGTGAAAAAAATAGTATATAGACCACGGTAAAGAAGATTTCTCTCAACCTCGCAACTTATTTCCCTTGCTGCTTCGCAGCTCGGAAAATAATAATGCTCAGTTGAGAAAACTGTCTTCTCTACCTTGGCCTATAATGTACTAATATCAATACAATATGTTGTAAAACTATAAATAATGTCTTTGTAGGGTCTCTTTAAGGGTAGGGGGAATCATAAATAAATAAATAAATAGCAAAAGCTGTCCGTTAGATACAGTACCTACCTGGTTTTAATTTTTATGATTTTATGAAAAAGGGAAGTTTGTGAAAAACTATAAAATATGAATCTACAAATATTTATTTAGGACCATATATGAAAAACATCTTTCGGTCAAGATATCTCAACCGAAAACGCCAATTCCGTTTCTGGTGAGAGAATATTTTCATAACGTTAACTTTGATCTACAGTGACGAAAGTAAGTAAGTCAGGAATAGGCGTCGAGTTTAGTGCCGGCCTTTGAAAGACTCGTTTACGATAACTTAAGAACAAAATATAAATAATAATACATTTATCTCATTCTACAATTTGTGTTAGAATTCTGTACCAAGAGCTGGGTAACAACGGGTGTGGTTAATATTAGTATTCATGTATTTTTGTAAGTTTGGACTGTAGAAAGCTTTCAGTGAATTGTAAATTTATTGCGGTTTCCAAAACTTTAGTATCGAGAATACCGCGAAAATGCGGTTGCTGAATTTATGTATGAAATGGTTTGTTGCGTAAAATTTTAGACACGAATAGCATTAGTGTATTACGCGCCATGGCAAACTTTTACTCCAACAAATATTGTTATATTTGAGTAGTAATTTTCTTGTAACAAGTGATTAATTAACAATAATAACATGTGTTGAACTTTGCATTTTGTAATTATTGCAAAAAAATGCAACCAGAGGGAATTACTGTTATTTAACAAACCATTACCATAGAATTTTTTCACTTAAAAATTTAGTAGCAGGCAAATTATTACATAGTCTAGCTAGGGAATCTTAATCATAGCCGGTGCATTGAAGTATTTCCAGTATGTCACTAGATAGTAGGTATTTATGTTACGAGTGTAAAATTATTCACTCCAACTGGAAAAATAAATTAAGGAATCGGAAATTTCTTGAATTTCTAGGGTCTGCTCATTTGAAGTACTACTAATGATTCCTGCACTATAGAAGTTTATACTAGTTATTGCTTTCTTGATCATACTTCCCTTGTTAACAATTATAAAAAGGAATATGAAAGAATTTTTAAGCATTTTAAAATATAATTGCTTTTAACATTCGAATTGGTTCTGATATAATAAGTCGGTATCTTGGGAATCTCATCGCTGTTCATTATAACCGAATTGACTATGATTGAATAATATAATAAAAATATATTCAAATTTTGAAATCTTTAGCTACAAGAGGGACATATTACATAATATACGAGATTGCTACAGAAAACTTGAATTCCAATAATAATAAATAAGAATTCGACTGGAAATAATAAAAATATTCGATTACTTGTATATCTGAAGATGTTTCTAGAGCAAACTAACAAGAATTCCAATGAATGTTAGTAGCTACAATTTTATTTGCTTTAAAGTGAGGGGAAACTTTTCTTTATTTGAAACATTTCGATTGGAATTATATAAAGTAGAGTTCCACCAAGCTTACAAAAGCCCCGGAAAATATGTCAACTAAATTTTAAAAGACAAAGTGCGACAATACATCAACCAATAGCAGACAATGCTACTCAAAAGTAAATTCACTGGGAAAATTCAATTGGCCTTTGAAATTTTAATAATTTCAGTGTTTGTATGACATTGATGTTATATTCTTCTTCTACGACTTGGTGAAAAGTATTTACAATTATTTAAATTTGCCGCCTAAGTGTTTTTATTTTGACTGTACTTTGAAAAATTATATCAGCGCCCTTTCAACTTTGTAAGCTTGGTAGAGCTGTAGTATTACGAGCAAGTAGGTATCGCAATAACGAGGAAGAGAGTAGTAAAAGATTACTTTTATTTTTCATCATCCTATTATATAGATGGGAAAACTGTTGAAAAAACAAACTTTTATTATTATTAAATGACTTTTCGAAGTAATGAGCTACCTAATGACAATGCAATAAAAATTACTGGTGTACAGCTCGACCAAGCTTACAAAGTTGAAAGGGGGCGTGTCCGGCGCTGTTATAGTTTTTCAAAGTACAGTCAAAATAAAAACATTTAGGCGGCAAATTTAAATAATTGTAAATACTTTTCATTCGAAGAATTCTATGACCTTCCGAATGATATTTCTGGCTTCAGAATGAATTATCTTCCTCGATTTAGCATTTATACTTAATAAATTTTAAACGTCAAAACAATCTGACAAACACTGAAATTATTAAAATTTCAAACGTCAAACTTTTGAGTATAATTGTTTGCTATTGGTTGACGTACTGTCGCGCCTTGTCTTTCAAAATTTAGTTGACATATTTTCCGGGGCATTTGTAAGCTTGGTGGAGCTTTAGATGGTTATAAAATTAAAATAGATGTTAACTAATAAAATAAATTTTATTAATTTTGTACTGTAACAAATTATTCATGTTTAAGTTGACGATTTGAGTCCAGAAAAATGGATACTGTAATCATTTTACCGGACTCAAATTATGATTTATTATTAAAGTGAAGTATAAAATCAACAAAACAAACGGTTACATTCTTTTTTTTTCTTTCTAATATGGATAACCATATTTAGGTAGGGTATTGCCTGTTTTAGTCCTTCTTATGCCTCTTTGGATGTAGATGTCCAACATTCCTTCGAGCGCTACGGCAGCGCGGCGGTCTGCCCTGAGACCTTTTTCCGACAGAGTTGTTTAGTTTCGCATTTTTTACAAGTCTGTTGTTATCCATTCTACTTATGTGTTTATTCCAGTATTTCCTATGTTTTCTTATCCATCCTCCTACATCTTGGATCCCACTTTGTTGTCGAAGGTCCTCAATTCTGATTCGGTCGTGTAATGCATTTTGTTTCTCTGTTAAGAAGGTGATTTACAAAAACTACAGAATCAAGAAAACAGAGCCATGAGAATTATTTTACGATGTTCAAGACGAACTAATATAAGTACAATATTGGAAGTGCTACAATGGCAAAGTATTAAACAACGTATTTATTTTAATACATTAAATTTGATTTAAATTGTGTCTCAAAATTTACACCTAAATTCTGAAATTCTACGAAACCAGAAATCGTTTGGACTATAGACTACTAAAATTAGCAAAATGAAACACGCAAAATTGTTAATTCTATAAGGGCATTCAAAGTCTTCCATCAGAAGCCAAAGAAATTACCAATTTATTTAGTTTTAAGGTTTCCGTACATGTCTCTTTCCATCTCTTTTATGAATCTTTCCAGTATCCCCTTTGTTTTATCTCTTTTACAGTTACATGTTTTTTATAAATCTCGATCAGGAATTTAGTTAGTACCTATAATTTTTTTAATTTATTTAGAATGCAATAATTATCTATAGCAGTATAAAATAAAACGTTGTATGTTATACGTCCGGTAAACTTTTACAGTAACTCGTTTCGAAATTCCTGACTCGACTCCTTCGTCGCCTCGTCCAGAAACATTTCCACTCACTACTGTAAACTTTGGTTTACCGGAATTATAATGTAAATAACTATTAAATACCGTTCTACTTTTTATCTATGAATGAATATTTTCCGGCTCAGTACGAAAGCCCCTAATCTCTCAGATGCACTAAAAAAAAATGTTGTTCGGTCAAGACAAAAATATGTTGCCATGTTATTGTTATTTCCTACCATAAATTTGTTTTGCGCAGACAATAATTTGTTTTATGTTACATCTACTAATATTTAGCCAACAAATTCTATTTTGTAGGAAACAATCCATTTTTCAGAGTGTGACTGTTATAAGTGTGCTTATGGCTGAGTGAGCCCTTTTAGTGTAATCTGCAAAACGGAAAATGCGAAATTGTTGTAAATTCTCAAAAGTGGTAATATATGTTAGTGAAAATAACACTGATTAAAATTCATGCAATGAAATAAAAGTTGCCAGACTTTATTAAATTTACCGTTTGGGGTGACATACGTAATGCAAATTACACATTGCATCAACAAAAATGTAGATGATTTAGCTTAGTGCGGAAAACAGTTTTAAAAAATATGGTACTTTAGGTCTTTATTTAATTATTTTTATTGGAATTTTTTAACTTCCTTCTCGAAATATTTATCAGTAAAGTAAATACGTATTTTGACTAGAACCTGAAAATTTTCTTTTTAAAACGATTAGACGACTCATGAAAATGTACAAGCAGAATTAGTTCAATAATGTTCAAAATGTAATTCCCCTTTTCTTCTGAATTTATATTCTCACTTGCTCTTATAGAAACAAGAAAGGAGTAATTATGATAAACCGATAAGATGTGGTATTAGCGGCTATTATGAGAAATGTGAAGGCGGTGTCCTAACAGCGATTACAGTAAAATAGTATTTTGTGGGAATTAAATTAAAATTACAGATTACAATTACAATTATCGAGGCAACACTTGTATTTTTATCAGACCCACACACTGCTTTTTATTTATTACCAAATAATAATATAAAGGAAAACTTCATATCAGACTTAAAACTTTGGACAATAAATGTTAGCATTATACTGTTTGCAAAGCGAAATTCTCAAACAAGAACTGCATTTAAACAAGTCTAGAACTTAATCTTTATAGATCTGCAAACTTTGAAATTTTGTTTTTATTCTACTGGCGGGCGGCGCGCGTGGATTAGACTAAAGGAAATTTAATCTGGTGACGCGAAAGTAAAACGATGAGACACCGCATGTAATCAATTGCTGTCATTTAGTACTCTTTTTAAGCATCTGCAATCTAATTGTTTATCGATTTTCTAAATAATATTTATTCCACTCAAACTTTCCAGAGGATCCGCAAAAACTATAAAAAGAAATAATTTCGTTACACTTTAATTCCCATTTAGTGAAATCGCTTACTCCCAATTATGATCGTGTATTTACAATTTTTTTTGCTGATACTTGAACATTTCGTTTCGAAACAGAATTTTGGTATAGGAAAGTTGTGTTCGTGGTAATTAATATTTTCCAGCTAAGTGTAAATACAGGTTGGATGACGTACCTACCATACATACTCAAGAAGTATGACTAAAAAATGCGAATCCTTTGCGAATCCGTTTATCGAATAATTTTACAAATAATGGTCAAAATGACCAGAGTAGAATCCTATCCTACTTTTAATATAAGCAAAATTAGTCTGTTCCAACAAACATTAGTGCAATTTGTTAATAAATACTAGTAGGAGGAGGCTGAACACGGGCGAAGTTAAAGTTGCATAGTACCTGATTATCTTGCTGTGCTCCGAAAACTTTATCTACGTGCTTAGTTTATAGAATTAATTACGTTATACGTTTACATTGCTAAGAGATTTAAATTAAATTAACAGAGTTGTAAAATTGTACTTGATAAAATCACAAAATCTCGTTAACTTTAAAAATAATTATATTCTTTCCAATTTAAAAGGCTATGTTGACTTATAACTGAAGCTATTTAATGAAAAAACGTTTTCTCTAGAATCTGCTGCTTGAATTTAGGGACGTAAAGAAAATAGAGGCTTTTATTATGTGCGAGTTTACCCTCTTTAAGTAAATAGAAGAAAATTTATCTTCCCTAACGGTTTAATGAGAGTCATATTTTGTTTTTCGTTTCCGTAGTGTGTGTAATTCTTTTCACAATCCACGATCCTATACTGGGTTATATCAAGGTTATACCTTAGAATACCTATACAGGGTGTTAATAAAAACGTTTTACACACTTTAGGGTCTGTTAATAGAGATTAAAACAAGGAAAAAATACCAATAAACTCAGGTACAAAAATTAGGAGTAGATTTCAGAAAATAGATGGTGGATCAAGCTGAAAATTGGTACACATTCACTTTAGGTGAAGACCAAGAATCTCAAAGTATCAGAATAATTGCATATTGCATATTATAGAGGGCGGTGTCGGTAATTTTTTTCATATGCCTTTGTACATTACTTTCTTGTTATTAACATTTTTGTGCTCATGTGTAAAATTTATAAGAAAGAAGTTATTTCTACATAAAAAAGGTGTACTTCTTTAGGCGCGTCCACATTAGTAAAAATATGCGTTGTATGTTTCATTCGCCACAAATTTGTGCGTGAGTTACAAATTTACGCAAATGTAGACGTGTTCGCCGCATCCGAACGCGCGCAAAACTTTTCGCCAAATTCATCACACGCGATCCATTCCTTGTCGGTTTTTGTCAATACATCAAAGAGATTTGCGTTGCAACGTCGTTCTAGTGTGGACGTATTTTTCGTGAACCCAGTGATTGTGGCGTATTTTGTCAGTGGGAGTTAATTTAAATCATACTTTGTTAACCCAAGTAGGTAAATATTTATGCAGCGATTGCAGCGCCTTTGCGGCGCAAATATTTGTGCCGAATTCTACATTCAACACACAACGTATATTTTTACTAGTGTGGACGCGCCTTAGCCGTTACCTACCTACTTGGGTTAACAAAGTATGATTTAAATTAACTCCCACTGACAAAATACGCCACAATCACTGGGTTCACGAAAAATACGTCCACTCTAGAACGACGTTGCAGCGCAAATCTCTTTGATGTATTGACAAAAACCGACAAGGAATGGATCGCGTGTGCTGAATTTGGCGAAAAGTTTTGCGTGCGTTCGGTTGCGGCGAACACGTCTACATTTGCGTAAATTTGTAACTCACACACAAATTTGTGCCGAATGAAACATTCAACGCATATTTTTACTAATGTGGACGCGCCTTAAGCATTTCGGCGGTTCGAACTGGACCTGGGTTTATTTTATTACAATTTTTTCCCTCACGGGCTCAAGTTTAACATCTTTGGTAAGTTACACTAATATGCGATAATATGCCTGATTATTGGAAATATTTGTTGGAGATTGAAGCAAAAACCATAAATACCAGTTCTTGCACAGTTGGTGCTTTTACGGTACCAGTACGAGAGGCGCTATTTATGATTCTTGCTTAAATCTGCAATAATCAGGCGTAAAGCAGATATGAGCGGAAAAGCCGTAGGTACCAAGAAGAAACATGTCGGGGCTTATTGCAGCTCTCCAAGTGGAAACAAACAGTTTCGGTGGTTTGTCTTTCGCGTATTTTCAGACTATAATGTCGGTTATCCACCAAACAGACGGATGAAACAAAAACAATACGGCAACTGTTTAAAAACTTTTTGACGACTCAAGCTGTTGGCCAGTTGACCAGTGTTTTTTTTTGTTTTTGGTGTCTCTGTCGGGAGCGGATAAATCAAAAGTTTCGACGTGTTTAGGAAGTCAGACTGAAATACGACGTTTTATTCAGTTTCTGTTGTTTCTGGTTTCGTTTCCGCTTTGGTATAATTACGTCTGGGCATGGGCACTGACTCCATAAAATTGCGTTGGGCACCCTGAACACCCAACCCAGCAAACAATCATGTGACATTGATGTACTCAGTACGTCGAAAGTAGGTAACTGTTATAACATCTTTTATTTATGTACTTAGTACGTACCAAAGTGGTCAGAATCGGTTACATAATAATTGTTATATACTATGTACGTAATATAAGTGACGTATTATGTACGTACTATTTTTATATACCGCGTATGTACCAATTTGGTCACAATAGTTTACATAATAATTGTTATGTACTATGTACGTGACATAAGTGATGTATTATCTACGTACTATTTTTATATACCGCGTATGTACCAATTTGGTCACAATAGTTTACATAATAATTTCTATATACCATGTACGTAATATAAGTGACGTATTATGTACGTACTATTTTTATATACCGCGTATGTACCAATTTGGTCACAATAGTTTACATAATAATTTCTATATACCATGTACGTAATATAAGTGACGTATTATGTACGTACTATTTTTATATACCGCGTATGTACCAATTTGGTCACAATAGTTTACATAAAATTTCTATATACCATGTACGTAATATAAGTGACGTATTATGTACGTACTATTTTTATATACCGCGTATGTACCAATTTGGTCATAATAGTTTACATAATAGTTTCTATATACCATGTACGTAATATAAGTGACGTATTGTGTACGTACTATTTTTATATACCGCGTATGTAGCAATTTGGTCACAATAGTTTACATAATAATTTCTATATACCATGTACGTAATATAAGTGACGTATTATGTACGTACTATTTTTATATACCGCGTATGTACCAATTTGGTCACAATAGTTTACATAATAATTTCTATATACCATGTACGTAATATAAGTGACGTATTGTGTACGTACTATTTTTATATACCGCGTATGTACCAATTTGGTCACAATAGTTTACATAATAATTGTTATGTACTATGTACGTGACATAAGTGATGTATTATCTACGTACTATTTTTATATACCGCGTATGTACCAATTTGGTCAGAATAGATTACATAATAATTTTTATATACTATGCATTAGCGGTGATAAGGGAGCATCCTTAAAACTTATTTATGGCCTGTTGTGCGTTAACGGTTAACAGGACTTTCCAGTGGTATACAAAGATATTTTTCCTAAAATTCTTAAATCTTGAACTTGCACAATTCAGTGCTCAATAGCTTGTGGAAAATCCCCAGATTAAATATTTAGTCTGTTCATGGAAAACCCACCCTAGTATGGTGTAGAATGTGTAAATAGTAATAAAACAATACTTTAGCATTCCCTGGACTGGAACAATTTCTCACAATTTTTTGAGAAGGGGGCTAGTAACAACCCTTGACAAGACAATACTGTAAGAAAACCTACTTCCAAATACTCATTACTCTTCAGTCCTCAATCAGAATTCGTGCAAAACGCTATTAATTTGTTGTGTGTATGTACTGCTACCTGTAGTAGGTACAATTTTGATTTGTGGTGTTAACGTTCTGAAGAAAACAAAACTTGCAGCTAAATAAAAGTAAGTTTGCGTATATGATTTATTTAATACTTATTAATCGTAATTGGGAGTTTAATGAAATTTATTAGGGTGGGTGGATTGTAATATAATGATGTTCCCCAGAATATTTTATTCCAATTCGAAATTTACATACTTATTTTTGCCCACGTCTAGTAAATAATCAATTATTATCAATTATTTTATGTGCTTGGTCAATATTAATGCTACCCGTAATACATTCCTGTGAATAAACGTCAAAATGAATACAAAGATAAGAACATATAACCCAACTTTGTTTCTGATTATATCTGAAATAGACACAGTATTTTAGGACTTATATATACGTCTTATATATACAAACCTATACTCTGTAAATTAGACGAAATTAATGTATTTTACTAATACACAAGAAGCATAATATAATTTTATTTATAAAGAGTAATTCAAAATTCAATTTTAAAATTTAGGTATATTGTATTTCTAAGAATCTGTACGTTCAGATATCTATATGCAACGAGTAGATGGCGCTGCGCTTAACAATCACTAGTGATGTTATAGTCGACCAAGTTTATAAGCTTGAGTAAAAGCATGCCAAAGCATACTTAGACGGCGCGCATAGGGATTACCATGATCAACAAGGCGATTTTCCCAGAGTGAGGCCCTTTCATTGCACCTAGATTTGCGCTGACCGACCCCCTACGTTATTCCTAATGTGAATAACTCGGACCCGTAATTTGACAATTTTTACTTATCAAATACGTACCTACTGTTTATTATATACAAAGTATGTACAGTTGGTACATGCTAAATTAAAATAAATTATATATAAAATTATTACTCACCAAATACATACTGTTTATTATATACACAGTATGTACAGTTGGTACATACTAAATACGTACTGTTTATTATATACACAGTATGTACAGTTGGTACAGACTAAATACGTACTGTTTATTATACAGTGAAGTCCATTTATTATGCAATATAGGCATGTTGCAAGTTATTTGGTGTACGCACTTTACCATTGGAATATAGGCAACCCATTATACAGTTAGCTAGTTTTTTTTATCTAACCATCTATGATCTAACCGAAATCAGCAACACATGAAAGTTTAACCTCAAAATAAAACATGTTCTCAGTTCAAAAAAGATTATTTAATATTGAAAATGAAACAAATAGGATCAACAGCAAGCAATTACGAGTATTATAAGTATAACAAATGTTCGAAGTGCCCACCTTGCATTTCCAAACAGAAGGCTAAACGATTGTTAATTTCGAAATTAACAGGTATGTTTCGACATTCATTAATGCAGGGGCAAGAGTGCTTAGCAGTGTATAGTGGGTTGCCTATATTCCAATGGTAAAGTGCTCACACCATTTCACTTGCAATATGCCTATATTGCATAATAAATGGACTTCACTGTATACACAGTATGTACAGTTGGTACAGACTAAATACATACTGTTTATTATATACACAGTACATAGAATAGCTACTCACCAAATATATACTGTTTATTATATACAAAGTATGTACAGTTGGTACATACTAAATATATACTGTTTATTATATACAAAGTATGTACAGTTGGTATATACTAAATACATACTGCACTAAATGTACCAAAGATATCATAAAATGATGTCTACAGTACGTCACAGTAAAGTCAAACATTTGCTGACATCTGTACATTGTCGGTACATCATTATGATGTAAATGGTACATACCATGGTACGTACCAGCACTCAACTTTTATGTACTGCTTACGTACTGAGTACGTAAAATTGTTTGCTGGGAATACAATTAAAATTCATGCACCCTATAATATATACCTACCGAGTGATCATTTAAAATTCAGCTTCAATTATCCATGGAAATTTAAGTCATGCCTTTGCTTAATTCACACAAATTAAATTAATTGAAACAACAAATTTATTAAGAATTTTTATTAAAAATGGTTTGTACCTACTACAACAGTCGAGTACAAACAGTTTGTAAATATGTTGAACCATTATGTGGATTTATTCAGACTGGTTGTGTTTAAATGTTTGTAATGCAAAGACATTCAATTGTGTGCGTGTGTGCGTGCGTGGGTGTGTATGTGTGCGTGAATTAATCAAAAGTCATGGATAACTGAGCTGAAATGAAATTGAAAGGATCACTTGGTTATATAAAAACAAAAACAACTCGAATAAAACGCTTCCCATTTGGTAGAAACACAGTTTTGAATTTTTTCAATTTTGTTATCGTTTTCCGTGTCTTTAAATTTAAAAACAAAACAAAAACTCGGCTAGTCCGTTTGGTGAAAAACCGCCATTCAGTCGGTGCCTTTGAAATGGATAAGAATGGGACACTAGTTTCTTAATAAGTTCCATTCTAAATGATTTGTTTATGTACTACTTTCAAATGCTGAATATATTTACACGGTAGTAAACTTCCACTATCATAAAGGAAATACATTTATATTTCAAATAATAGGTAGGTAGTTACAATTTAACCAACTTGAAAGTTGGCAACCAACACTTTTAGAAAATCCGGTAAGCCCTTACATTGGTATTTAGTTGTTGGCATACTACTGTAATAATTAGTCAGGCAAATCTTATTTTATCTGTCCCAGTGTCATTGCAATATGTCGTTTAGATCCAGTGCAACGATTTTCCCAACAATTACTTAAATTATTTGGATGTACGCCAAGAACCCTCCAGCTGTAATTGCTTAAATGACTTGTAAACATTAACGTTTCCGTTTAATTTCAAATTAGTCCTCGTTCAAGTGGATAACGTAATGCATTCTGTATTGTTAGTTAAGAGAGAATTCTGTATTTTCGATTTTATCTTATTAGATAAATAATAGTATATTATGATATGAGTTTTATAAAACACATTTTGTAGCACGCACGTGTTTAGGGTACGACGAGGGGAGCGAGGAGTGCCTTAAAATAGTAAGCGCTACCAAATCCGTTATAAAGGAGGTGTCATACCGTATACTTTTCCACACTTTTAAACAAAAAGAACAAAATTTCAAACTCTAGGGAATTTCGTAACAGTTGTGAACATTTGTGCGGTGCACTAATAAAAGGTGGTTATGAAAAATTAGTATTTTTATTATAGCACCGCTTTTGTCTATTACGATACGCGAACCCGTATCGTAACAGCCTTAGTACGAACGTAAAGTAGTTAAATTGTATTAATTTAACTTAAAATCATTGTCTTCACAGTAACCGCACTAAAAAAAAAAAGGTACAATTGTTTTATTGTGTGAATGTGGAATTCTTTCAAAATGGAATAAATCTTTTTTCTACTCCTATACTTTAATTGTTTTATTCGATAATTACCACCTGTGCTGTAATGACATTCATTAAGATACATATATTAGATGTACTATGGGTATATTCTTGTTAGGTTTGATAATTGTCCAAGTAATTAGATCGAAACCAGGAGCCTATTTGCTGTTGATCTTTTCTCCTATTACTGTTGTGGTGAGACTCATTTGGAATGACGATTCAAGAAAATCTAGAATTCAGGACATTGGTATAGAAATGGTTTAATAATTGCTAGATGCTCGGCGAAAGCCTTACTTTATGCCGGCGGCCGATTCGTCGTCGGGAATTAAATAAATAAACTTCGAAATAAAACAGTAAAGTTACTATATATTTATATTTTTAATTTTTTATTCAAAACAATGTATTACTTTAGTAGAAGTATTAAGTTTTATAATTATTATCATCTGCAAATAGTTTGTTTGTCAGAAATAGAGGACAAATGAAATTTTAATGACATTACATTAACTAATTATTTGGAAGTCTGGCTTGTGCTGCTTGTGTTATATTTGCAACACTTTCACTTAAGTAATATATCGTTTTGAAAACAAATATAAATACATAGTAATTTTACTGTTTTATTTATTTCCAAGTTTATTTATTTATTTCCCGACGGCGAATCGGCCATCGGCTAATCCGCTGTCGGCGAATCGTCTTGCCGGCGAATCGACGACGGCGAATTAGCGACGGCGAATTGTCCTAGACCCCTGTATGGTAGATCAATACAGCATTATTTAGAAGACGGTGAAATTATTATTGATCTACTAACGTCGCCTTTAGCTACCACCATTACAGCGTGAGGAATTTTCTAGTAGCTTTTTAGAACAGGATGAGATATTTACAACAGAAGAAGTGATAGAAATATCCTACGATACGGTGTGATGTCATGGAGGACCGATGGAAATACCATCCAGAGGTTGTAAATTACCTGAAATCACTGTTGAAGAGGGCTCAAACGTTGACGGTGAGAAACGACAATGGACCAAGCTTCCAGAAGATACTTTGAAAGGTTTGGGGGGCGCTTACCAGTACAAATAGCCTATTTTACCCGTAGGTAGAAGTCGTAGATTTTATACGCATACATAGTGTTTAAAAAAATATATAAAAAAAAGTTCGTGTAGTTATTAGTGAAAAATAAAGACATTAAATAAAATAGTTAAAATCTTTCGTTTGTAATTTAATCTTTGTAAAAATTTAACATGCGAGGTTCAAAAAATAAATATTTTGTAAATGTTGTATTGGATGATTAATGTTTTGTGTTTCAGTTAAGTACTTAAATATAAATAAATACTCAGTTTAATGGTTAATATATTTCCAGAAAGTTGTGTCAACATGCCATGAACCTTCAAAATATAATTAAGAATGCCGTTTGAATTTAATTAGCTTTCTTTGTTATTGATTATTAATGTCCTATTTGCCTATATATTCTACATTATACGCGAACTTTTGCTTAGTTTTGTGTTAGAAACAGTGTAGCTCTGATCAGGTTTACTAACCAGTAATCATCATGGATTTCAATATTCTTACTGTCGAGGGGATTTTAAATTTGTTTAAATGCGGGTTGCTACAGCCTGCAGACATCGTAAATGCAGATCGCGCAATTTCTTTGAAACTGTTTGAAAACCAGAAAGTTATTAGAACTGAAGATTTACCGTTATACACTACTTTTAGCGTAGTAGTTCAGCGCATAAGAAACCAAATCGTACCTTCAAGAGGTTGTGAATTACCTGAAATCACTGCTGAGGAGGGCTCAAACGTTGAGGGTGAGAAACGGCAAGGCTGTGAGCTTCCAGAAGATACTCTGAAAGGTTTGGGTGGCGCTGAAGAAAGTTACCAGTACAAATGGCCTGATTTACCCGAGGGTGTGCTTGAGGTCGTAGATTATATCGAAGAGCTATACGGATAGTGTGTTTAAAAAAAAATAAAAAAAAGTTCGTATAGTTATTAAGTAGTGAAAATAAAGACATTAAATAAAATAGTTAAAATATTTCGTTTATAATTTAACCTTTCTGAAAATTTAACGTGCGAGTTTCAAAAATTAAATATTTAAAATTTTAGTAAATGTTGTTTAAACCCTATCAAATTGTTCTAGATTAGGTAATCCTTGTTGAAATGTTACAGAGTGTTATAAATTATTATTAAGATGTTGCCACTCATCGTAGAACCAAGTAGTAACTAAATGTGCATTACATGCTTCTTTGACATACTTTAAAGAATTCACAACAAAGTGAGACTTTCCACGCTATGACGGGCCAGCTCTACTATAGCTGAAAACGGATGAAGAAATTGAAACTTCGTAGTGAACAGCGGAAAGTCTAAAATAAGACAGACTATGGAGGTATCAAGTATTTCCTTACATTACCTTTAAAAACACTGATGGTTAAGATTTTTCAATACCTCTGCAGTGTTTTGTTTTCGGAGCAAAGTAGTGAGCCGATGGTACAAATGTTTTGATAGCCTTAACGCCACTCGGTTTCTGATAATCCTCTTCATAACATTTGGTTCCGAAATTCATCTTCGTCGTAGGCCACGGACGTAATTGTGATAACGTAATCAGCAGCTTGTAGAATAATGGTTTTTTCAATTCCACGGGCTTATTGATATGGTGATTTGTTTTTAAAGAATCTCAGATAATGGGAATTTTAGAGAAAACTAATTAATTCATTAGAAAATGAGCGCTTATTACTTCATTAAAAGTGAAATTTAACAACATCATTAAAGGGACGCAGTAAATGATCTCATTAAAAAGCAATTAAGGGTGCCTTATTACTATATTTATATGTTTTCGTGTCTTTTTATGACTTTAGTAAAAAGAAATAATTTTAAGGAATTCATAAGCCATTCACCATCCGTCATTTTAAATATAGGTACCAGCAAACTTTGTTAGTATTTTTCCTAAACTACGAGGAAAGTGTTAATATAATATGGCGAAAAAGGTAAAAAACTTGTAGTTGTGAATAATTCTAGGTTCCCCAAAAAATTCTTTTATAAAACATTGTATTTTCCTGTAAATACACAAACAGAGTGTTGTAATGTAATGTAATGTAATGTAATGTAATGTAATGTAATGTAATGTAATGTAATGTAATGTAATGTAATGTAATGTAATGTAATGTAATGTAATGTAATGTAATGTAATGTAATGTAATGTAATGTAATGTAATGTAATGTAATGTAATGTAATGTAATGTAATGTAGCTTCCGAAACAAAAAAGGTACTTACTCTTCTTAAATTTCTATAATTGTAACCGTTTTGTATAAAAATGGATTTAAAGATTATTGATGTTTTTTTTGTAAGGATTTTTCGATTAAAATGCATTACGATTTTTAAATGCGTTTTTATCGAAAATGGTTACAAGTTTTGACATTTTGCAATAAGAGTACCTTTTTTATGTAGGAAACTGTGCTAATTTTTAATTTTCATTCGGAATTTAACCTTTCACTAGTGGCGCGTGGCCTGAGAGGCCCGAGCGCACTTGATTTTGCTATTTATTTGGGAGTGATTTGAGGTTGCACTTTAGGTTCCTCAGTACCTTCCTAGCTTTGGCTTATGATGCATGTGCTGTAGTGTGTATTTACGCGGGATCGCTAAAAATCGTGTTATTTCTTGCAACGGCTTGACAGGCCCGGCGCCACCTTTTACGTTTCTTGTTAATTTTCTTTTCGTAAATAATAATTTTTGGTTTACTTCATAAAATGTAAGTATTGGAAATAAATTATTGGGTGAATTGAAAGATTACAGGTCAATGTATCTTATTTTAGTTGAAATTATAAATTATGGATTACGAAAAGGAGCAGGCACGGTTTTTGCGTTTGCTGCAGGAAGTAGAATCTGAAGATGAAGTATTTAGCGATGAGTCAGAACATGAAGATGTAGTTACGGTTAGGGAAGAAATTACTGATACCGAACAAAGTGGAGACGAAGTGGAAGATGAACCACCTTGGATTCAAAAATGTTCTATACCCAAAATTTAGAAGTTTACGTTGGGCAGCAACCGGAAGGAGAGTTCCAATTGAAAAATGACGCCGCAAGTAAGTCCAACGGCTAATTCAGCCCATATCAGGAACAGGACGAAATCTCACTTGTGATAACTGGTTTACAAGTTTCAATTTGATTGAAGTTTTATTCCGTGATCACAAACTGACATACGTTGGTACTATTAGAAAGAACAAGAGAGAACTTCCGAATGAGTTCTTGAATATAAAAGGCAGAGCAGTCGCATCCAGCATTTTCGGATATCAAGCAAATGTCACTTTGGTTTCGTACGTTCCGAAAAAAGGCAAAAACGTCCTTTTAGCCTCCAGCCTTCATCATGATGACAACATTGATCCATCATCAGGAGACAAAAAGAACCCCGAGATTATCACTTTCTACAACTCAACTAAGGGTGGAGTCGATACTGTAGACCTTTTATCGTCAAACTACGATGTTGCTCGTAAAACAAGACGTTGGCCAATGGTACTATTTTATGCCCTCATGAATGTTGCCGGCATTAATTCACAAGTGATACATACTGCCAATAATCCTAATTCAAAACTGCTAAGACGAAAGTTCCTGAGAAGCATCGCCGTGTCGTTGGTGGACGATCATCTAAAACGTCGTTCTTTGGCAACAAATGTCCCAAGAGAAATTCAACAAAGACGCCAAGAAGTGGCTGTAAGGGCATAATTATGCTAACACAGCTCATAAACGCCGCCTTTAGATTAAACCATTTTCCAGCCCAGTGGAAGACAGCAGAAATAATACTAATCAAAAAACCGGGCAAACCACCGCATGAGCCTTCATCCTATCGGCCGATTAGTTTATTGCCTGTTTTATCTAAAATTGCGGAAAAACTGTTAGCCAAAAGGTTAAATAAGATAGTCGCAGAGAGGAACCTGATACCTGATCACCAATTCGGGTTTAGACGGCAACATTCTACAATTGAACAGGTGCACCGGGTAGTCGACACCATCAATAAAACTTTCGAAGATAAAAATTACTGTGCCGCAGTGTTTCTAGACATTAGCCAAGCATTCGATCGGGTATGGCACCAGGGACTCCTCTATAAGCTCAGAAAGACACTACCAGAAAAAATCTACCTCATCCTCAAATCATACCTAAGTGAGAGGTACTTCCGAGTGAGATATGAAAATGAAATAACAGCACTACACCCAATAACGTCTGGCGTGCCACAGGGTAGTATACTGGGTCCGTTATTGTACCTCTTATTCACAGCCGATCTCCCAACCAATGATGATGTGATTACAACCACATTCGCAGACGATACTGCGATCCTAGCTGTTCATAAAAATCCAATTGAGGCAAGCAACATACTACAACAAAGTATTAATGAAATCGATAGATGGACCAAGAAGTGGAAGATTAAAGTAAACGAGGCCAAGTCCAACCACATCATCTTTACCAAATGTCGAGGGAACTCACCGCAAATAACGATAGGAAACCAAATCATACCTACCACAGACAGCGTCAAGTATCTCGGTATACATCTAGATAAGGGACTGACCTGGCGCACACATATCTGGAAAAAACGTAAACAACTAGGTACTAAATTCCGAAAACATTATTGGCTCCTGGGAAGACAGTCTCAACTCTCACTTCGAAACAAATTGCTTGCATACAACGTTATCTTCAGACCAGTATGGACATATGGGCTACAGCTCTGGGGAACAGCATCGAAATCAAACATCGCTATTATCGAAAGATTCCAGTCTAAAGTGTTGCGCGCTCTTACGGACGCCCCATGGTTTGTGACGAATAAAGACATCTACAATGATCTGCAAGTGCCCACAGTGAGTGAAACGATTGTGCAGTGCAGCGTAAAATACATTCAACGACTGGAAAATCATCCAAATGTGCTGGCAATAACTTTGCTAGATAACAGTGAGCAGACAAAGAGATTAATGCGTAAAACGCCACTTGACTTAGCGCACGGTCAATAAACGCTAAACTATGAAGTTTAGTATTACTAACATACTAGTATAAAACTTCATATATAGAGTCTATTGTTCGCTGGAACAAAACTCTTTAACATGTCAATGTAGTCAATTCACACAAATGCCTATTGTTATTTAAAATATTGTAACAGATTGCATTGTAAACCTTAAACAAAAAAAAAAAGAAGTGGCTGTAACGGTTCCTGGAAATCTTGCAGAACCAGATGTCCAGTCAGGGAGTAGAAAACGATGTACGCAATGTCCCAAAGAACGTAAGACAAGATATTACTGTTCTACGTGCCAAAAATGTTTCTGCTTGGAACATTCAAAATTATATGTGTCAAATGTTTGGATACATATTAAAACCCGCATGATTGAAAGATTTTGTTATAGTTTTTTCAGATTTAATTAATTTTGTTCCCGTTCTTTTTCGTTTAATAAATTTTTCTTTGGTTTCTATTTATTTCGTTACAAAATGTAATTTGTAAGAAAAGTTCGTCATAGATTTGAATGTAAGAGAAATATTTCAACAAAATTTGGTTTTTTATATACAATATAGATCAATGTTTGATGAAGTATGAGAAATATTAATTGCAAAAATCAACGGAAGCGCAAGTAATTTTTGCATTTCCGGGCCTCTCAGGCCAGGCGCCACCAGTTATGTTAAAATATAGGGCGCCACTAGTGAAGGGTTAAATCTAGTTGTGGAGGCAATTAATGACAACTCCCCAGACATTCTGAACAACAATTTGTAATAGATTATACAGTGTGGAAGAAAAGTATGGAATAAATTCATTATTTCTAAAACGATTCATGAAATTTCCTCGGACACGTCGATTTTGGTTTTTAAAAAGACCCTTGTTCCTATACCTGCGCATTTCCGATGTTCATTTGTTTTCGCGTGATGACGTTATCGGATATATTTTTTAATGGAACCCCTATATTTTTTTAACGGATTCGTGTACAACAGAAAAAAAAAAATAACCGATTCGTAATAAGAACAACAAATTAAATCAAGTTACCTAAGAAATTGTTTCCGCTAGCTAAACAAAATCTAATCAGAATCGATAAATTTACAAATTAACAAATTAACAATTAATTAATTAATAATTAACAGCTCAACAATAGGAACATAACAATTTTATAAATTTATTTATTTATTTATTTATAATTACAATTATAATTAGGTATAATATAAACATAACATAAACAAAAACGATACTAAAATAAAATAAAACAAAATAATATACTGACGTTCGAGTGCCCCATCAAAATTAATTAATTAATAGTTAAAAAATTATGACCATTTTGTTGCAGACAGTAATTGAAACGGTTGTTAATTGTTAATTTGTTAATTTATCGCTTCTGATTAGATTTTGTTCAGCTGGCGGAAACAATTCCTTAGGTAACTTGATTTAATTTGTTGATCTTGTGGTACATTTTCGAATTCAGCAAGTTGAGCTGTATACGAATCCCCTAAAAAATTATAGGGGCTCCATTAAAAAAAATATTCGATGACGTCATCACGCGAAAACAAATGAACATCAGATATGCGCAGTATAGGAACATGGGTCTTTTTAAAAAGCAAAATCGACGTGTCCGAGGAAATTTCATGAACGTCATCGTTTTAGAAATAATGAATTTAATCCATACTTTTCTTCCACACTGTATAGAGGCAAAGGCTCCGTTATATAGGAACTCAGTAAAGTTTTATCCGCCCTGGGAATTTATTGGTTTAAATGGTAAGGGGATTAAATTTGGTCATCTAGTTTTAGGAACTCCACTTTCACCCTTTACTGCAAGGTAATCACGAAATCAGAGTAATGTCATTATTAAGTTTAAACTTTTCTAAGAGTTCCGATATAGAAAATGGATAAACTTAGACAGGGCATACAAGGTAATTACTGGAGGTAATTTGAAGCGATGTGACTTACTTGGGACGTCCCTGTTATGAAGTTTATACAAATAATATAATGGTCCTGGGGAGGGATGTTTAAATCAGGAAGAAGTCAAGATTATTGTATAGTTTTATTTGTTAGCAACGAGATATTAAATCATTACATATCTAATAATTAATTTTGTTTGTTTCACTGCCGAATGCCTTTTATTTGCATCGTAATTATTGTAGTTATTGGCCACCACCCCAATTTTAATTTATATCGACATTAGTAATTCTCAGTCGACGTTTGGTCGGAACAGAACGCTAAAGTTCTCGGAATTTCTTGTAACGAACAAATTACTCACAGTAAATAGGTTAAGGGAAACTGAGATTCTCTTTACCTCGTTTAGCATACTTGGCAACGAGATTTTCGGGCTACTCTGCAAAATTGCACCATTGTATAAATCTTAAAATCTGCAACCAGAATAATGGGTTTGTAGAATAGTTTCCGCATCGATTTTACATGTACCCTCAATTCTCGGTATAGTTTGTGCTGTTTAGAATTGGGGGAATACATTTCCATACAACAATGTTTAAAACATTGTTTACTTAATCACAATTACATAATTATTATCATGGTGTACTTTTAATTTAGATTGAAATATGCTTAAGTTTAAACTTCTTTACACAACTATCGTGATTTAAGACGGCTGTTGAAAGACAACTTGTCTTATAAAACACTCCAAACAAACTCATTGAGTCGCTGTTAGTGATCGCTATTCTAAATTTACGATGGTCATAGACTCCGCTCGAAGACAGCCAATAAATATATAGCTACAAAATAGGAAAACAACTAGAACCGTGTTTCTTCAAGTACACGAAGATGGGGTGAAGTAAATGTTCCGTGAACAGAAAGTTCTTGTAAGCGTGTAATTGTTCATTGTGTCAAAAGGCTTCTATATTAGGTTGTCATGAAAAGGCAGGCGAGGTACTAACTTGATGATTTATTCACCGTAAAGTTGCTAATTAATGAAATTAAGTCTTAATTTTCTGATTAAATCTACACTATCGACACCTTTGCAATGTCTTACTTACTTCTTGTAAGTAATGAGACACATGTTATTTACTTTAACGCGACATTATCAGTACGATATTCAGCAGGAAGGCGTACCATGCAAGTCTTTGAGTTTTTTGCCAAATTGGAAAAACTTAAATACACTCACTGTTCATTAGTTTATAGTCGTGGAAAATTCTGATTCAACAGTGGAGCAGCGTATCGATGGTCAGAAGAGATATTTTTTCATGTACCACCGTACTCCAGCGGGCTTTGGTGGGGATCGTTATAATTTGAGGAGAGGCATATCTTACAAAGAGGGTGCGGCACTAGCGCTGATAAAAAGTTGTAGTTAGATAACAGGTAGCAGACTAGATCATATGGAAAATTTTATTAATTTATATTAAAGGGTATCTGAAATATTAAATATAATTTAAATTTTTTGAACCCCCGTCGGGGGATTAAACTACATAGAAAAGCCTTGTTGTTAGTGGTATAAGTGCTCCTTAAAATAAGTTACGGTATTCTTTAACACTCTCAACAAGGAGCCATGTATTATAAGGCAAATAAACAGGGGAACAATCTACTGGCTAAGGATTATAAATCATGGAACACACAAAACTCTGTAAAGGAATTTTTGTTGGGAAAAATAATTCCTAATTATTATTACTACTATTTATTATAAGTTTATAAGTACAAATAAATAGTTACAGAGACTTTTTATAGATTTTTATGTTTAGGTAGTTCAATTTGTCATGTACAATAAAATAACAGTAACTTCTTTGTATATGCAATATTTACTGATACAGACTTTCAAATAAGTATTGTTTGTGTAAGTTCCAGAAAACAATAATTAACGCTACGGTGTTATTGTTAATTTCGAAAATTTATTATTTTATGTAAAAGTGCAGTATTTCGTAGGTATTTAATTTGAAGGTGGATAACTAGGTAAGTAAGTTGCTTTCTTTGCGATTGTTAGTAATTCTGTTTCGTTGATACTATTAGTTTACTTTTACTAATACTGTTACAGAAAATACATGAAAGTGTGGAAATCTGTATGTAAGACACTATATTTTCGGATTTACAATATGGGATACAATAAAAGTAGTTAACAAAAAGGCAACAAGACAGGTGGTTCTCTACAAAAAACTAAAAACGTTGGATAAAAGTTTTCCAAATGTCATACGTCTGCATTATGCACTGCGTTTATAAACAAATTTATTTTCCATCATACTCGTACTCAGTGGCGGTCCGTGACCAAAATATTTGGGGGGCACAATAAGGGATGAGCGAACCTCCATGAATGTTGAAACGTTAAGGTGCGTACACATATGACCCGAATCTCAAACCGTACTCCGACTCAAATCGCGTCGCGTATTATTATTCAGCGTCCCTCAATATAAATTTGTACTTTGGTGAAGCCAAATTGGGTGGACAAATCAAACCACGATTGAACTTATCGAATTATACAGGCAACCTAATTTATTGGGGGAGGGGCAAGAGATCCAAGACATTTCAACAAAAATTGTAAAAATGATGCCTGGGGAAAATAGCTTCCGAAATTAAACTCCCAGCACAAGAATGCAAAAATATATTTCTGGATCTTTACAGAGGAAAAACCAAAAATTAAGAATACGTATGCTGGTGCTGTCACTTCTATGTCTGATTTCTTCAACTTTCTTCTCGAAACCGATATAAATGGATTGTAGAAATGTTCGCGACGAGGCAGTGCGACGGGGCTTTATTTGTTTGAATTTTTCCAAAGAGCATCGACGCTTATATTGACCTCTACCCTGACGTGGCTCGCAAAGAGGACGTTTGTTAGCGCGTTCAAATCTGTATGCATCTTTAGCAGTACAATTAATAGCTATATCGTCGTCATTTCAGGTCTAGGGTAATTCAAGGGGCGCCGTTTTAACGACAGATTATTTTCACTTCTGGGAGATTACCTTTACTTGTATCAAGCAATTCCTAAATATTTCCCAACTGTAAGTGTACAGTGTACACCATTCCAAAATCGAATTTGATACTGTATCAGTGTATCTCATTATTTTTATAAATATACTAACGGGATTCTTTATTTAATTCTAAGCCCAATTAAAAAAGTAGAAATGAATGTAACGAAATATGTTTTAGACAATTTGACATGCATGGCTTATGTAAACTTCTTGCGATTGTATTAACTTTGGTTGTTCGTGATTGCCAATTTGAAGTATTTACATCGGTAGCAGAAATGTCTAATGTAATTGCTTTGGAAAAAGGACTCATTGAGTCGTTGGAAAAGTACATTCACTTGGAAATGCAGAAGCTAGATAAATTAAAGAAGTAATTACCTATACTTTGATAATAATACATTTTTATTGTTTAAAAATTTAATTCATTATTAGATACATGGATAAGTACAAACAGGAGAATGTCGCAGCATTTAAAGATGCCGATATGTATGTAGGAAATCCAATAAATGCGTATTTACTGATTAAACGATTGACTATAGATTGGCGGCAGGTGGAGCTACTGATGAACTTAAACAACATGGAGAGTAAGTATGTAGACATGCATTTGAAATTTGCTTGAGAGAATATATTTGTAGTTGCGACAGCTGATCTATCATCTTACAAGGAACACCCAAAGTTTCCAACTGTTAAAGATTTACGTGGTACCGTAGATGCTATTGTACGTCTACAGGAGACTTACAATTTGGATACGGCTTTAGTGGCACGAGGAGAATTATATGGAATTAAACACAGTACGGAACTTACTTCATCAGATTGTGTCGAAATAGGAAAGCAGTGTTTAGAAAATCGTAATTATAATTGTGCCTACGAGTGGTTGATTGAAGCAGATGCTAGAATTATACGTGAACCTGAGAATCCTGAGAAAATTGAAGAAAGAAGTCTTATTTTAGAATATATGGCTGTTTCAGCAGAAAAATTAGGTAGGTGTTTAGTCTAATTTGGATGTTAATACAAACTGATGCTGGCTACACTCCTGTATCAGTACAAAACTTGCAGTAAACAGTAAAGAGTTTTCTTGGGGTTTGGGATTCTTCTAGTATGGCAAGTTTCTCAGTTTGGAGTTTGATCGACCAATATGTTAATGTTCTAGGAAGCATTCCATTAGCTTTAAATATTATAAATAAAATACTTTATATGCTACCTGGTCATTCCGAGGCTTTGAAGAAGAAGTTACAATATGTTAATAATATTTCACCAAAAAGTGGTTTTAGTATGAAGGAAAAGGTATTACTATATTGTCTATAGTTAAAACACTTGATTATTTCATTACTTATTGTAGTATAAGAACCTTTGCAATGAAGGCATTACTCTTCCAACAGAATTTTCCTCTAAATTGAAATGCAGATATGTGAATAATAATAAAAATAGTTTCTTGCTTCTCGCCCCGTTTAAGATAGAAGAGCTCTCTAATGAACCGAAAATAGTTCTTTATCACGATGTAATTTCAGATAACGAAATTAACGTACTGAAGGAGATGTCGACCTTACGAGTAACTTGTAATTTTATTCACGTATCTCCTCTATTAATGATTTTGTGTTTCTAGTTTGAAAGAGCAACCGTTGGAAGTAATTCATCGGGAAATTATCATAGTAAGGATAGAATTGGTAAAGTGGCTTGGTTTTCGGGACATGACAATATACACGTCTATAATATTAACAGAAGAATTGGTGACATGACTGGTTTATCTCTTACAACAGCGGAATCCCTGCAAGTGTCTAATTACGGTGTTGGTGGTCATTTTGTGATGCACGTTGATTATGCTTTAGTAAAAGTTTATGCAGTTTTCTTCCATTCATGTGAATACTATTTAGATTTGTTGTAGGATTATAGAAACACCGCACTGACTGCGCGTGCTTCCGGTAACCGCATTGCAACAGTATTATTGTATGTAGGTTTTGTGTTAATATTTTTTTATAATTATATGACGTATAGGTCAGCATGGACTACTGCTTGGCATGGGATATTTCAGTACTACGTTTATAATGTCCAAAATTTTTGATTAAATTAAATTCGTCTTGTCTATGGTTTTCGGGTATTTGAGACTAGGACCGGTAGGCACGCACAGAAAATAAACAAAATCTACATATAGAATTACATGTTCCAGATGAGTGACGATTTTCAAGGCGGTGGAACAGTTTTTACTGGTCCAAAATTGTACATTAAACCACAAAAAGGTTCAGCTGTATTTTGGTACAACTTACACTCGAACGGTGATGGTGATATCAATACGGTTCATGGATCTTGTCCAGTACTAACTGGATCAAAATGGAGTATGTTATTTCTAAACTTGTTTAGTTAACTAATGTAGGTACTATGTGCCGCAATAGTTCTTAATCCATTATAAGTAATAATGATTTTAATAGTTCTATTTTGGATGTTTTAGTTGGTACCAAATGGTTGTACGAATATGGACAAGAGTTTTTAAGACCTTGTGAACTAAATCGTTCTTCTTTCGATACACCAAGGTAATACTAGTAAAAGCAGTTTTCATTTGGTGTAGTTTCTGTAAATGAGTTATATTGATTTTTATGTATTGCGATGTATAAATATTGAACCAAATAATACCTAGAACTTATTTTTATGGAGTTTACAAATACGAAATTGGTTTGGATGCATCGAACCACGACCTTCTTGATTTCCAAGACTTAGGAACGTTAAGTCTCGGCAACTTGCGTTATAATTATGTCATACATTTCAGCTGAAATCCAACTTCCGTATATAAATTAATACAATTACTGTCGCTATGAATGAGAATATATTCAGACATAAACACCCATTCGCGACGGAACGTATCTCGGACAAAACCGTCTATTTTCAGTGACTAGCACAATCTATTATACAGTGAAGTCCATTTATTATGCAATATAGGCATGTTGCAAGTTAATTGGCGCGGCCACAATATCATTGAAATATAGGCAACCCATTATACACAGCTAAGCACTCTTGCCCCTGCCTACTGATGAATTTAAATTTTCAATTGTCAGGAATGTTTTATTTTGAGGTTAAACTCAGTTAAACTTTCATGTGTTGCTGATTTCGGTTAGATCATAGATGGTTAGATAAAAAAAAACTAGCTAACTGTATAATGGGTTGCCTATATTTCAATGCTATTGTGGCCGCACCAATTAACTTGCAACATGCCTATATTGCATAATAAATGGACTTCACTGTATGGTATAACAATAGTTTGTTTAATTTGTGTAATAAATGTCCAGGTAGAAAGGAACTATCCTGGGACATGTAAAACGTTCCAAAAAGGTTTAATTCATATCTGCAGTGGAAGGTTTCTTAGGGGCGTTCCGAAAATGTTTCAGCGCCGCGCCGCCGTCCCAAGGTATACCATATTCATTGAACGTTCTTGCAACGTTTCACCGGGGACGTTTCCGAGGCGGACGTTTGTCATTTCTAAGGATACCTTTGAAACGTCTTTGGGAGGTTTGATAGAACGTTCCATGTTTCACTGGGACATATTTGATACGTCCCTCTTTTTCTTACCTGTGTGTGTCTAGGCAAGGTTAAAGTGTATTTACCATAACGATGTAAGCTAGCTACCGAGGAGCGGTTATCCGCTGACCTCAATAAGCCAGGTATATAAGACATATGTTATACTTAACAGTACCATGTATAACAATTAGTTGTTGGTCTGGTTGATCTTATTAAAAAAAAAATGTTTTATAGCTGAAGAGTAATTAACGAAACCGCGTATATAATAATGCGGAAACCCACAGGGGAAAAAAAGGACGCACTTTCGCCGAAGGCAAAAGTCGTCAACTTCCCAGGCCATAATAACTGTACATGGTACATGGTAAATTATATCACCTCTAAGGCATATTTATAAGAAGGGTAAAAGAAACTATTTACATGTTTATATTATGTGCTCCAGCAACATGGGACTTTATTCCTTTCAGCACTACCTGTTGTAGTTTTTCGATATTACTTCAATAGGTAAATGTTTCCGTCCACGGTTGATGTAGTGTTATTATTGTGAAACGATAAGAGTGTTACATATTTATTTCTATAATAGTACAAATTACTAATGTACCAATTTGTGATAGGTGATAGTTTCAGCATATACTATGGTGTCACTGGTTAATATGGTACGAAGTTTGTTCACACTGATAAGGATAACTTCTATGAGTGTATAAGTTTCAGATATACGGGTTAGGTCAGTGATAATTTGATGTATGTTAGAAAATTTAAAATACTTTTAAAACAGTTCGAGCCCTTCTGATTTGGTAGAAGTCACCTAATATCATAGTTTTATTTGTTTCAATTATTAAATGTAATATAGTAGTGCTTGTTGTCAGCATAACTCACAAGTTCCTTGATCGACAATGTAATTTTTAATTTTTAAAATTTGAAATATTAAATTAATTTTGAATTTAAGTCCCTACAGGCCTTTCAAATATATGATTGCTTTTTTTAACACCCTCCAATGTTAAAAGTTGTCAAGAAAACTTATGGGAGGTATTCTTCGGTTAAGAAATTCCCAAAAACAGTAGTCTATGATCAGGGGATTCTATGCTTAGTTATAAGTCCTGTCTAAGAAAGAAAAATTAATGTAACTGAATATCTTTTAGAAATTTTCAATTTTCACCATTTCACCCTCTGCGAGATTATTTTTAAAATTCTTAAAAATTGTACGAGCCATTGCGTCGTCGTTGTGTACATGATCCCAAAATCACAGACAATTGGACATGCATGGTTTATGTAAATTTCTTGTAATCGTGTTAACATTGGCTATTCGTAATTACAAATGTGAAGTGTTCACATCAGTGGCAGAAATGTTAAATGTAATTCCATTAGAAAAGGGACTTATTGAATGGTTGGAAAAGTACATTCATTTGGAAATGCTGAAGCTGGATAGGTTAAAGAAGTAATTTCCTATACCTTGATAATAATACATGTTTATTGTTTAAAAATTTAATTCATTCTTAGATACATGGATAAGTACAAACAAGAGAATATTAAAGCGTTAAAAGATGTCGATCTTTATGTAGGAAATCCTGTAAATGCGTATTTACTGATTAAACGATTGACTAGAGATTGGCAGCAAGTGAAGCTCCTGTTGAATTTAAACAACATGAAGTGTAAGTATGTGGACACAATGTGTTTAAAATAGTATGCAGTATGGTGAATATATTTGTAGTTGTGGCAGCTGGTATAAGATTTTATAAAGAAAATCCAAAGTTTCCAACTTTTGAAGATTTACATGGTACTGTAGATGCTATTATACGACTACAAGAGACTTATAATTTAGATACGGCTTTGGTGGCACGAGGAGAATTATATGGAATCAAACACAGTTCGGAACTTAGTGCATCAGATTGTTTTCAAATAGGAAAACAGTGTTTTGAAAATCATAATTATTACTGTGCCTATCCATGGTTGGTTGAAGCAGATGCTAGAATTATATGTGAATCAGAGAATCGTAACAAAATTGAAGAAAGAAGACTTATTTTAGAATATATGGCTGTTTCTGCAGAAAAACTAGGTAGGTAAAGTAACTTATATGCTTGGTTTAATTTTTTTTTTGATTTGCAATTCGTTCTTCTCAGTTAGAATACTATACAGTGGGTCATTTGGCCGAATGCAAAGATGAGGTTCACATTCTCGAACCTTGAACCATCATCAACAAAACCAATATTATTGTGTTGATACACTCACCATAACGCTATAGTACAGTTACATGGAATGTTACAACCAATATTTTAATGTTCTAGGAAGCATACCAATAACTTTGAATATCATAAATAAAATACTCTATATGATACCTGGCCATCCTGAAGCTTTAAAGAAGAAGTTACAATACGAAAGTGATATTCCAGAAAACGATGACTTTGGTGGAAAGAAAAAGGTATTTCAAAGTACTCCACTATAGTTAAATGAATGCGGGTGACGAAGCGATGCGCAGTAATTATTTCATGGGAAGGGCCTTGGGGAACCGAAGGACCCGTTCGACTCATTCCTTGCCCTGTTGCGTGAACCTCCTTCCTATCTGTTTATCCTGTTCGCATTTACCCAGTAATCATAATTCTGTTTTACTGTACATGATTATTTATAGGTATAACATATTTATTAATTGTAGTACCATCGGAAACTTTTCAAGAACCTCTGCAACGAAGGCATTGTCCGTCCAAGAGAATTTTCTACTAAACTTAATTGCAGATATGTGAATAATAATAATAATTTCTTGCTTCTTGCTCCGTTTAAATTGGAAGAGCTCTCTGATGAACCGAAAATAGTTCTTTATCACGATGTAATTTCAGATAAAGAAATTGACGTACTGAAAGAGATGTCAACCTCACGAGTAAGTTATAATATTATTCATGAATTCTATAAGCGATGTTATATTTTCAGTTTGAAAGAGCAACTGTAGGAGGTAGAAATTATCCTTCTAAACACAGAATTGCCAAAGTGGCTGGATTTTGGGATCATGAGAATAATCTCATCGACAATATTAACAGGAGAATTAGCCATATGACTGGTTTATCTGTTACAACTGCGGAACCCCTACAAGTGTCTAATTACGGTGTTGGAGGTTATTTTAAGATACACGTTGATTATTCTGCAGTAAAAATTTAATTAGGCTTTGGTTCATTCATGTAAATATTATTTAAGTTTGTTGTAGAACCTTACAAACTCCAAATTAGCTTCACGTGCTTCGGGCAACCGTATTGCAACAGTGTTGTTTTATGTAAGTAATGTATATTATTTTTGGATGTTTTTGGATGATCAAGTCACAGAGCAATGACCGTGGATTTAACGCCGCATTCGAGACCAATATATTTCTGAATTCATTTGCCTGGCTTATGGTTGTTCAGTACCTATTACATGGGGATCCTATAACTTTCGAAGATACCGAATTAAAGGAGCTTAACATGAGATTACTTTTTCTAGATGAGTGATGCTTTTCAAGGCGGTGGAACAGGTTTTACTGTCCCGAAACTTTACATTAAGCCAGAAAAAGGTTCAGCTGTATTTTGGTATAACTTACATTCGAATGGTGATGGCGATATGAATACAGTTCATGGATGTTGTCCAATATTAATTGGATCTAAGTGGAGTACGTTATTCTAAACATACAAATCATAAATTTTAATAAAATATCGATTATTTATTTGGTTTATACGTATTTCGGCATCAATGTACTATTGTCAAAAGCATATAAGATATTTAATAACAAATGAATAATGATTTACATATCAACAACTTGATTCCATTTAAGAAATACGTATAGTAAAGCAAATAAACCTTGTTATTTCCAGTTAAAATCGATATTTTATTTAATATTCATTATTTCTATAATTATGGATTTTTGTTGGGATTATGGTTTAAAATAAAACTGAAAACGATTACTTATTTAAATATTTATTTAAATATGAGTAGGTACGTCTTAATTCGTCAACGGACGATACATCAGTGTGTGTGGGAATATTAGCCGTTTTTGTGGTTTTTAAAACAAGAGTGTTTTCTCTCTTTCTACGGGTCTATTTTAATGACTCTCACAAAATATAGAAATATAGGTTTCACGCTTAAGTGATCTTTAAACCAATTAAGTCTAGCCACCCTTAAGAAACACATGTGGTTATTTTTGCACGTGTTAAATGTAATAAACTAATACTCCCACTCAAAAATATAAACGAAACTCATAAATATATATAAGTAAAAAAATTGTTATACATGGGGTGGTATATGTAAATAGTCCAACATTTGTTGCAAAGGATTGGGAAAACCCCATTTAAAACCCAACCAGACCAATAAGTAATATTAATAATAATAATAGTAAGAAATAGCAAATAATGGTAATTATTGATAAATTGTAAATTGGCTATTCCATGCCAATTTTGAATCGCAGCTCTTGGAATCTTGGAGCAGGTAACGGCTTCGTGAAAGTGTCGGCTATCTGCTCACCTGTAGGAATATATTTAAATATTATTACCTTTTCAGTTATTTGTTCCCTAATAAAGTGATATTTAATATCGATATGTTTTGTCCTTTTATGATTAGTTGGATTATTGGCAATACTAATGCAACTGTTATTGTCTTCAAAAATTATTATCGGATTTGCAAGTTTTATATTTATATTAATTAAAAGAGATTTTAGCCAAAGTGCTTCTCTTACGGCCTCAAACAGTGGACGCTGCCACTGAATTTTGTCGTTTTGTGTTCCAGCAGATACTGCTATTTTCGAACATTTTAAATATAAAACCAGTTGTACTTTTCCGATCAATTTCATTCGTACCCCAATCGGCATCCACATAACCAACTATCATTAAGGAGCATCAACTTTTTCATCGGAATTTAAGACAATGTAGTCTAATTTAACCGGAAGCGGTGTGCTTACAGGTTTACAATCAGACATGTTAAATTTACTTAAAACTGTATGTAAATATGCACTCTGGTCTAGTGTCATTTTGTTTTCATATCTTTCAATTTTTATGCCTAAGAAAAATCGTATAAAATAAAATCGGACATTCGGAATCGCTTCATTAGAAATTGTTTGAAATTTATCAATGTTTGATTATTGACAGAAGCAATTAACAAATCATCAACATATAACAAGGTATATATTTTTATCTATGTGCCCATTATCTAATATATATATACAACTATCAACTGCAGAATTTTGAAAACCCCGTTCTTTCAAGGTTTGATCGAAAAGTTCGAACCAACACCTAGATGCTTGTTTTAGGCCATATAATGATTTATTTAACTTACATACTTGATTATCTTTAGCTTTCACCCCATCGGGAACCTTCATATAAATTTCCTCCTTTAAGTTACCGTTTAAAAAAAAGCTGTTTTTACGTCCATGTGATGGATCGCTAATCTAAACTGATTTGCAAAAGCTAAAAGGATTCAGAAAGTGGTTATTCTAGCAACTGGTGCAAAAGTCTCATCATAATCTAATAAATATTGTTGACTAAAACCTCTAGCAACTAAACGAGCCTTGTACTTTACCGGTTATCCATTTTCGTCGTTTTTAATTGTAAAAACCCATTTACAGTCCACTACATTTTTATTTGGGGGACGTGATACTAAAAACCAAGTTTTATTTAATAATAATGAATTAATTTCATCTTTAATTTCTCCCTCCCACTGAATTCTTTCGTCTCTGGTTTTAATTTCTTCATAAGAATAGGGACAAGTTGCACTACTGAATTTAGCACACATAAGGTAATTATAATAAAAATCATCTTCGCTATACGAAAATGAAGAATGAGTTTTAATCCTCTCACTCCTTCGGAGTGTTGGGGATTCACAGAACTCATTTTGCGTATTTATTTTAGCATGAGCTTTAACTTTTTCACTCTTTTGGAGTGATAAAAGTCCAGGGAACTCATTTGGCTTTATTTTAACATGAGCTTTAACCTTATCACCCTTTTTTTTGAAGTGTTGAAGGTCCAGGGAACTCATTTTGCGCATTTATTTTAACATGAGCTTTAACTTTTTCACACCTTTGGAGTGATAAAAGTCCAGGGAACTCATTTTGCTTTATGTTAATATGAGCTTTAACCTTTCCACTCTTTTGGAATGTTGAAGGTCCAGGGAACTCATTTTGCGCATTTATTTTAACATGAGCTTTAACTTTTTCACACCTTTGGAGTGATAAAAGTCCAGGGAACTCATTTTGCTTTATGTTAATATGAGCTTTAACCTTTCCACTCTTTTGGAGTGTTGAAGGTCCAGGGAACTCATTTTGCATTATTTTAATATGAGCTTTAACCTTTTCACTCTTTTGGAGTGATAAAGGTCCAGGGAACTCATTTTGCGCATTTATTTCAGCATGAGCTTTAACCTTTCCACTCTTTTGGAGTGTTGAAGGTCCAGGGAACTCATTTTGCATTATTTTAATATGAGCTTTAACCTTTTCACTCTTTTGGAGTGATAAAGGTCCAGGGAACTCATTTTGATTTACCTGATTGAGATTATCTGCTTTAATGACAGATTTATTTGGTTCACTACCTGACTTATTTATTGTATCATTTTCGTGTGATCCACTTAATGATTTTATGTCAGATTTAACACTCTTATTATTTGAGTGGCGACCTTTAACCTCATCTGTATGCAATACGGGCCTTGATATTTTAAAATTAGTTTCATCAACAAGTACATCACGTACTGTAATGAACTTTTCAGTTTCAACATTCCACACTTTATACCCACTTGGTTCATACCCAACCATTATACCTTTAAATGATTTTTGCTCAAATTTACTTTTTCTGGTTTTATTATGAATATACATGGTAGAACCAAAAACTTTTAAGTGGTTTAATCTGGGTCTTTTATTATGCCACAGTTCATATGGTGTTTTATTTTGCATCACAGCTTTAGTTGGCGTTAAATTTATTAAATATGTGGCAGTTAAAACTGCTTCACCCCAAAATGCTTTATTTAATTCAGAACCACATATCATAGACCTAGCCTTTTCAGTTATAGTCCTATTCATACGTTCTGATACGCCATTTTGTTGTGGAGTATAAGAAACTGTCAAATGATAAGTTATGCCCTTTTGTACACAAAAATCTTTAAATTCATTTGAGAGATATTCGCCCCCATTATCACAATATAAATTGACAATTTTATAATTAAAATGTGCTTCACTTTTAGCAGCAAAATCTTGGAATACTCCAAGTACGTCAGATTTATATGTGAGAAGATAAGTTACTGTGTAATGGGTGTAATCATCAATAAAAGTAACAAAATAGTTTTTATTATCTACGGTGGGAGGTGAGATTTGCCCGCAAACATCTGTATGAATAATAAATAAGGGCCTTGTATAATTTACCTTTTTTTTTTTTTTTTTGTTTTTAACATGCCCTAAACGTTCATGCCAAATTTTATAATTAATTTGTGAATTACTAGCATTCGCTTGACCTTTTGTTTGGTTACCTTTGATTTCCATTATATTTATTTTCAATTCTACACCAATTAAATTATTAAAAGGCTTACCTGTAAGTAGCGTTTTATTTTCCTTTTTGTTTTTTTAAAACTTACGCCTTTTTGATACAACATTACCGTCGTACCAGCCTATTGAATGCGTCGTACTGAGAGTAGATTATAGGGCACGTCCGGGCATATAGTACATCTTCCAAAACTTTTAGGAGTCGGCTTCGCTATGCAAATTTCCAACCATAAATGCGAAATTTCCACTATCGTTGTTTGTATTGATGGTTTGGATGGTTCGAGTGTGCTCGTCGTGATTTCTATTTCTGGCCAAACTTTGATAGAAATGGCAATTTCTTTTGATATGGTTTCTTCTTCCGCAATAATCACATTTAATGTGGGAGGTTTTGTAATGTGATTTGTAAGTATTTTGGTTTGATGGTGTAAAAAATCGAAAATTGTGTGACGGTTTGTTTTGTCCTCTTTTTCTTGGTCGCAATTGTTTAAACTTTCTTTGATTATTTATTGATGTTTCTGCATGTAATACTTTAGCACTTGTATTACTGCCTTCGTTCTTTAATTTTACTTCTTGGTCCAGTAATCTAGTTTTAACAAACGCAAGAGTTAAATTGTCTTCTGATAACGTCTCCAAAGCTGTGATTACACCATCGTAAGCTGTAGGTAAAGTTAGCAGCAAGTGGGAAACTTTGTCCATTTCGTCCAGTTTTGCACCAGCAGCAATCAGCTCGTTAACGGTTTCTTCAAAGTTGGTGAAATGTTGTAACAAAACAGTATCACCTTGTAATTTTAGACTTAGTAATTTCTTTCTGAGTGCTAGTTGCGTCGCAAGACTTTTTCTCTCATAGATAGCGTCCAGATTTTTTAAAATCTGATATGCTGTAATTGGTTCCTGTGCAAAACTGAGAAAGGAATCGCTTAAATACTCGACTATCATGCTCTTGGCAGTCCGATTCGCCTTATTCCACTCTTCATCTAAAATTGCAGGAGGTTCAGTTGTAATTACATGTTGTAAATCCAATTCTGTAAGTAAGGATGTAATTCGGAACTTCCATACACTATAACGTTCACCACTGAAAGGTTTAATGTTTCGTTTAGTATTTTTGTTTTCCATTGTCCACTTTATTTAGCTGCACCACTTTATTTAGTTATACTAACACCACGTCACATTCACAAAAAGTTCTTTATCGCGTTCGCGTAATTAGAGAATCCTGGGCCCATAACCTGTTGGGATTATGGTTTAAAATAAAACTGAAAACGATTACTTATTTAAATATTTATTTAAATATGAGTAGGTACGTCTTAATTCGTCAACGGACGATACATCAGTGTGTGTGGGAATATTAGCCGTTTTTGTGGTTTTTAAAACAAGAGTGTTTTCTCTCTTTCTACGGGTCTATTTTAATGACTCTCACAAAATATAGAAATATAGGTTTCACGCTTAAGTGATCTTTAAACCAATTAAGTCTAGCACCCTTAAGAAACACATGTGGTTATTTTTGCACGTGTTAAATGTAATAAACTAATAATTTTAACAAAGTAACGCTTGATCGTCAACATGTTCCAAATATGTTTAGTACTGTATATTATAGTTCTTGTCTGCAGTTTAATTACCTAGCGGTGTAGTGCAGGTAAACGCATTACGACATTCAAGTACCTACTGATTATATTTCACTCAGATCTATTAGTCCAAATAATGCTTGAAAGTGAAACCAACTGGATGGCCGTCGAAGAAATGGCCACGAAGATACTGAAGAAGAGATAGATATGGGATAGAGAAGATAGAGTATGGGATATAAATATCTGAAAAGTAACATCTAGAAGGTGCACCCACTATTCCGAAGTAAGACGAGGTGTATTAGCCGGTGGGACCCCGGCACTAACCACACATAGGAGAGCGGCGGGTGTCCATAATGGATTTCTCTCCTCTTAATTAAAAAAATGCACAGATCTCGCAATTCTTGCAACCATCGTAGGGTGTTGAAAACAAACACGATGTATATTTAATACGGTAATCGAATATACAGAGTGTGTAAAAATTGTGGTACAGGTTTCAGGTAATGCAGGATATCGCACTAAAAAGGAAACTAATTTTGATTTTGTATCTAAGTAATCAATAATAAAATTTTTCAAGTTGAACGGCAGCTACATATTTAGGCTACGACGGAGAGATGCAAGTTCGTGTTTTAAACAATAGTTTTGAGCAAACATTTAATTAATTTCGGCTAAATACGGCTTATAATTCGTGGTATACGATTGGCGATTGGCTAAGGGAAACAATGAATTATTAAAAAATATATATTTTGGTGGTCTTGTGTTGTTTTCTGTAATGCTAGTGAGACAACATGATGGAAAACGGGATATTCAGATGTGAAAATCTTACAGCGATCATTAGAAAAATACAAGTTTAACGAACATATTATTTCTTCAGCCTGAAAACTTGTTCTTTTGGGAAAACAAAATATTACTGCGGTAGCTTGAATTTATTTTAGTTACATTTTTAATATTAAGGCTGTACTTTGGAGCTATAGGTTAAATTTAGACAGCATTTATTCTAAATTTATTAGGACACTATTTATTTTTTCTTCTTCTCCCATTCTTGCCATTTATGTTTTATATATTCTAACTTGGTAATAAGCACCTCATTGACTGTTGCTGGATATTTACATTTATAGTTGATATAATTTGTTGATGTTTAAATATGTCACAACCGTAAAAACAGCGATTACAGTCGACAATTAAATTGAAGTTAAGTTAAACGATCAATGGTAAAAAATTTTAGCTATTATCACTGAATATACTCATCAAGTAACTATTTTGAAAGAGCAGCATTCTTTACTGTTAACAATTTTGAACTTTGACGACTGTAAGTTCAGGAAGCGTTTGCCAGTTTTTTTGATATCAGCTTTTTGTCTTAGTTTTGTCTAAGGAATAACTTTACCTAAAGCTTTCACCACCATTTTTATACATTCTGTATAATAAACATGGTTGTGGTTTATAGTGGTTTATTATAACGTTAACAATACAAATACCAAACAGACTATTATAACAGACTAGTATACCGAGTGGTTGGTATCTGAATAAGAAGTATACATTGCATAATCACGTTTATCCGAATTCCTGCCCCTAACTGTTATGGAAAAAATTGGTAATGGTAGTAAACTAAAGAGAATAATATTCCGCGTTAAAAATTCTTTGTGTACTATTTCTTCAACATAACAATTTAAAATTTAAAAATGTAGCTATTTAAAAAATAGGAGGTGCTACACTTGTCAAAACAAAACATACTCATATTTTTCGAATGTACTTTCATATGTAGGTATTTAAATTTTATATATTTATTTTTATATTATTTATTATACAAAGAATTCTTAAAATTGAACGACGCGGAATATTATTCTCTTTAATTTGGTACCATTACCAATTTGTTCCATAAAAATGGGGAGCAAGAATTCGCATAAACGTGATAAGCAATGTAAACGGCTTATGTACAGGGATATGACCGATATGACCAACCACTCGGTATAAATGTTGCTTACTTGGCTAAACTAATAAACTAAGTGAATACCTATACAGGGTGTCGAATTGAATTACGCTATACATGTGGAATTCAATGGTAAAATTTTAAAAGTCCCTTATTTTGGGGGCAAAACCCTCAGCTTGGCACAATTTTGCGAAGATGCGTATAAGCTGTTCTGCAGCTCGATTACCCAAGTGTTTAATTGCGCAATCAAAATATATAATTTTATGAGAATAAATCAGAAACGAATATATAAGTGTGTATATTATAATATAATATTACAGAATATCAGCAGAAGAAACATTTGGTAAAAATAGATTATTATTACGTTCTGAACATTTTGTATTTCTTGGTTTTGTTTTCTTTTCCAGTGAAGGTATTCACAACAAAAATATTTTCGGATATTTTGTAAGGACAGAATTAACGCTTCTGCGCAACCGCTTACAGAACAACGCGTGTAGTCCGACAACGCAACCAACTCCGCATGCTCGCACCCTGCTTAGATCCCGCGTGACGATATTTCGTGACGCGAGAACCTATAACTTGCCTCCGTATAAGTGTTTTCAACACTAAAAAATAGCCTGTGCATAGATAAAATGAGGGCCTTAGATACTGGGACTGGACAGAACGTAAACGTAAATGTTCAAATCACTATCGGCCGAACAAATCCGCTAGGCAAGTAAACTGCAGAGACGAACTATAATTCCCATTGGTATCATTGGTGTCTCGTATTTGCTCTGGTTTCGTTATGGCTGACAGCGTTAGTAATTCTATTTTGGTTATTTTAGTTGCCACCAAATGGTTTTATGAATATGGACAAGAGTTTTTAAGACCATGTGAAGTAAACCGCACTTCGTACAATATTCCCAGTTGATACCAGTAAATATATTTTCCATTTGGTTTGATATTTTAATCAAAGTCTGTTGATTTTTACGCATTTCGATCTTTATTGAACAAAATAAAAAATTAATCCCTCATATTTATTTTTATTATGTTTATTAACTTTTAATTGATTAAGGTACATAATGTAATTTACATATTGCAAAATATTTGCTTTCCGCATTGGCGTTAGTGCCATGACTTAGAATTTGCCGGCAACGATTTGTATAACCATACCATACAATTCATCAAAGTTTGCCATGATAAAAATGTAGTATGTTCTTCCTTAAATTTATTGCAGAAATCGCTGTGTAGAAAATGATTTGATATGTCATATCAAAATATATCATCTATGTCTATGTTTGTCTTCCTGGGATCTCTTTTTGAATCACACGTTGCTACGGCTCGTGTGCCGGTGAGTTTAGTGTATATCAAGAAATAGGTGCCTAAACTCTTCGATATTGATGCTATTACTAGGTTAGCAAGTTTGTTAATTCCATAATACATCAAGCTACATAAAGACTAAAGTAATTGTTTGAAAATGTGAATATATGACTTTATAAAAATGAAAATGTCCTGCTTAATTAAAAGAAGTAGTAGTAATTGCACCTAATAACAATGCCCAACGTATTTGATTAACTGTAGGGTTTTAGAGGAATAATAATAGTTAGTAGTGATCAATGTTAGCGTTATTAGCTACAACGATTATTCCTGGAATTTATTCTGTTTCTGCTCATAACTTTGATGTCAAACTTAACAGCGTTTTTTAACCATTGAGTATCTCATTTCGTGTAAAATTTAGCAGTACTCGTTAGCACTGGCAATATTGTCAGCACAAAAGCTCGTGTTGGATAAAGCAGAACGGTTTTATTTGGCTGCTTTGTATTTTTTAATATAACGTTTTATTAAATCACGAAATGTGGTAGGTAGGTAAAGTGCTTAATATTGTTCTTAATACAAAAAACTTTTCGTATTTCAATTTAATAACATCTTGGAAGAGGTTTCCGCCTAATTTAAAAAGTTTGTATCGTTTAGCCAACGTTTGATCTGAAACTTATTGTAATGTTTTAAAGATGATACCTACAGGAAAAATATAAGAAAAAATAGAAGAAAATCCATATTTAGGATGAATCGTATTTTGTAATAGATATTGAGTATTATTTTGTGCAATGCTATTTATTATATTATTCAACGTTTAGAAAAGCTTTCATCATAGGTAGGCCATGCTAATTTAGAGCAGCACAAACAAGTAAAATGGTAGTCCTAAGAAGTATCTAAATTAAAGTTGCGGATATGCGCGATGCTCTATGAAATGCTGAAAAGACACAATACACGCATTTTACAACACGATAGTGTAAGGAAATTACCATCTGGTGTGTATAAATAAATTTATTTTTTTTCTGCACAATTTTACTTTATTCAGGAAAAAATGCAAGAGTAGTGACTTTATTAATACATTTTGATACATATTGATATATTGTATCCTACTAATATAAGGCGAGTAGGACGAATTTTTCAAGAAATGTTATGGGATAATATCAGAATGCAAGTACCCAAGGACGGGAAGATAGATTAAAAAAAAAACCTTTTAAAACTTTTTAATTTTTATAGGGAACATGAAAAGAAGATAAGTACATTATAAATTAATCAATGAAATGTAAAACTGTTGAAATAGGTACCTATTATGTACTTATGTATTAATGAAAGCTTCTTAATAAATATCCAGTTACCTAAACGCATTTTTAAATTTGTGATTCACATAAATGAATGAAACATGAATAAATCCAATTTTGCGTAATCTGGAGGAACGACGTGAAAATGCATATAGAAATTACTGTGTTCCTTATAGTGATTATTGCTTTTTACCATAAAATTAATAATTAATACTTCATGAAATTAAAGTTTAAGTTAATATTGCTTCAGATTTCGATTTTAAAAAGAAAATAAGGATTTTATAGCCATGGACGAGCAAAGCAATATACCTTACTTGGTGTTGCTATGGTAACTGGAGCTATTACGTTTTTTAGCACGCGATAAAAACGTCATACCTATACAATTTTATGAAAATAAGTAAATTTGAGAGCGAAAGGTAGTTCAAATTGTAAAATGGATTTATTAGCCTCAACAAGTTGCAGCTTACCTAAAACGTTTTAATTCTTCATTCGTTTATCACACAACTATTATGCTGTACTACTAGAACTACTCAGGGTAGCTATTAAAGATTGGACCAAGCCGTGGCGGCGCTCAAACGCTTTGAGATTTTAATTTGAAATTTGGAACACTTCAATACGACATCACTTTGCATATTTTACAGTATAGAAAAATTTTCTTTCACTCATACTTTCGGAGCCCGGCCGCCATCTTGAATTTTCTTAAATGGTAATAGGGGTAATGCCATACATCATTACAAAGCTTGATTATTTTTCTTTCTAACCATGGTAAATTAATATGGGGTCACATAATAAAATAATGCAAAAAAATTAGAAAACAATTTGACGTATGCTCAGACGGCTATTTATTGTATGCTTCAAATCTAGGTAGGTAGCTCTGCATTAACACAACGACAAAATTAAACAAAAAACAAAACAAACAAACAATGAAGAAACAAGGTACCTACTAAAATTAAATAAACAATTCTAAAAGTTGAAAAACAAATACCATATTGTGATTGTTATAACTTATAAGTATGGTATCAAAAAACTAAAAACTGCTTAAATTCACGAAGATGTTAAAACTGTTTTCTGTCACCATACCTAATCAGTTTCTGTCAACCAATCCATGTTTAACAAAATTCAGATTGTTAAATTTCTACGAAAAGTATGACAATGTACCTACTGTCATCTGCTAAACAATATTATTGATTGTTTTTTTGTTTAATTTTGAAGCTCTGTTAAAGCAAAGCCACCTAGAATAATTAAAGCATACAATAAATGCGGGCACCTGAGCGTACGGCAAATTGTTTTCTAATTTTTCTCCATTATTTTCTTATGTAACCCCATAATAATTTACCACAATTAGAAAGAGAAAACATTAAGCTTTCTAATGAAGTATTGCGTTACCCCTATTACCATTTAAGAAAATTCAAGATGGCGACCGGGCTCCGAAAGTATGAGTCAAAGAAAATTTTTCTATACTGTAAAATATGCGAACTAATGCCGTATTGAAGTGCTTCAAATTTCAAATTAATATCTCAAAGCGTTTGAACGCTACGACTTTGGTCCAATCTTTAATAGCTACCCTGTATTTAGAATCTAGATTGATATTTTCATTGTTTAGCCATTTTAATATTGTCTGAATTACGTAGGAACTATTAGCAACGATATTTGGCTGTGTCCTAAACCTTCCACCGGGACCCTTCATATTGAATAGCCTTAATAAAATATTGTTTGAAGAAACTGTCGCAAGACATAGTAAATTATTTTAAAAGTTGAGAAAAATTGGAGTTTTCCAGGCAGTGTACATGTTTCACTCACGAGCGAGCGTAGGTGAAGCTAGAAGTGGATACTTTTTTTTTTTAATTTTATTTTGTTAATCTCTGCTGCTGACTGGTTTATTTGCGAAAATCAACCGCTGAGTTCTTACTCGCAAGTTTTGTTTGTTACTTGATGATGAAGAGTGATTAAATTTATTATAACTTCTAAAGGCAAATTTGATAAATTCGAAAATAACGATATGGTGTTCAATAAATCACTCTCAATTTTTAGTTTAGGAAGAAACTTTTTATTAAAAAACCGCTTACGTATACTCAACCCGGGGACACCCTGTAGATCCTATGTATTAGATTTTTTGCTTGCTTTGGTATTAGCGAAAATTGTTTCTAACGTTAAGATTTTGGGAAACCTTAATATGCAATTATACTTTCCGGCCCTAAATTCGTACAGAAATTTCTTGAAAATAACTTTACATACGAAGATGAATTATAGTATAATAATCAGATGGATCGTTTTCCAATCGATTTTTCCAATTAATTATCTTTAATAATTTATTACAGATTATCGTTAATCGACATCGACTAGTAGACAGTGCATTTTTTGATTTTCGTTTATATCCGGGCCCCTGAAGCCTCTGGGCCGTATACATGGCACACCCGTCTTTACGCCACTGTAGGCAGTTTCAATAAATTGCTCCTTTTTTTTAGTTTGCTAAAGTTTTTTTAAGGAAACACTAATAGCATCACTTTATGATGGCCTTCGCATGCACAATATAGAAACTCATCAATGTTAATGTATTCTTTAAAACTATTTGCTGCTATGAAATGATTACAGGAGTAGGTACAAGGTTGTTTTGAAACTGCATGGAAACAATAGTAATAATATTTTCAACTTTTAAGATACCTACATAATTCAAAGTGACTTTTTTCAACTCAAACATTATTTTTCGAATGCAGTTGCGTAATTTTTTTTTATAGGTTAAAACGTGTCAATATTGTAAACAGCAGCGTACGATTCTGAATTTTGAATTGTAGATAAGTGAAAAAGTTCTACGTAATTGAGGTGTTGCTGATTTCCAATATATCTCGCCATCAAGAGCCCTCAAAACATGGATGATTCTTTTATTTTTGTGAAAGCGGGACAGTGGCACACTGCATGTTCTGCTATCTCACATGCAAGACAGTTAAAACGGTGTATTCTGTGCTTGTGCTTTAATAGCACTAGTCGCAGGTTCATCCGTGATAGATGGGCACAATATTTTGCTGCCCTTGTGGGATTTATCTAACCCGAGAATACTTAGCCACTTCTATGTTGTATTGCTTTGAAGTATGTATTCCATTGTTCCAACATTCACACATGGTATAGCATAAAGTATCTGTTGATGAAAATTCCTGGCTTAAATAACGTTTAGCGTAGACTAATATGCTTTTAGTTTATTATTTTTAGTTGATTTCTTAATATAACGTTTATCTATACATGCAGTGGTCTCTCGAACTTTGAAAGCAACTCGAAATCAAAGGAATTGTTTACACCGCAGTTTTACGGTTCACATCCTTCATACCATTTGAAGCAAGGGGCTGCGATCGAAAATCCATTACTTTTCTCGATGTAATTTAATCAAGTTCCTTTTTCAATGAATTAATCATTTCCTTGTATTACATTAAATTTTAATTATTATCAGTAGGTAGCTTTTTATTTCTTATATTATTCATATAACAAATTTGTACATGAATTTTCATCGAACATGTATAGAACTATATGAAACTTTTCTTATATCCTTAGAAAAGTTTTTTCTACAAGACGAACAGTTAAAGTCACCTAAGTCCTTTAAAGGGCTTAAACGTTCAGTTTACATATACACGTACAAAATTGGTGTCAAGTATAGAGTTTGTAACTTTAGGTTCATTTCAGTTATAGGGATCGGCTTAGCTGGTTAGCAGTTCATCTCAGAAACCTAGTCTAATCTTGTAACACCTTCATTAGGCTCCGACAAATTATATTATTCCCTCGAACAGCTACTTCCAAAGTTTATATAGACTTTTAATGGTTGTAGAGCTTTAACTTAAATACATGGACTGAATAATTTGCTTGTCTTTGAACGGAATTTAGGAAGTATTCAGTACAGTTTCTGTGAAATTTTTAAAATCTCACGATATAGTTGAAATTAGTTTTTTCGGAGAGCTTTTTTTGTATTTTATTTTCCTTATTCGGTTTGAACTAAATGTTTGATTTCAAGAAGGACCATGAATTAGCTATAATAGCAGGATTAAAAATACGTTCATTAAATAAACTTTTAAAAGCAGTCATTCTGCTACTTTTTGTAGCAGAAACGAGTGAACTTTCCAAGATCTGCAAGAAAGTATTGCCACAATTATAAAATGTCATTTTGTTTATCATAAATAAAATACCTCTGTTAAAACACACCACAAACTACACATTTATAAAGTACTTCATTTATGTAAAGGTTTTCTTTAATTCAAGCAATATAGCTGAATTGAAAGAAAGTCAGGTCATTCTTTGGGAATGAAAGGTTGGGTGAGTAGGGTCTCGTTCATTCAAAGATCGCGAAAAGTCACATATAAAAGTGATGTATTAGAACTTTTACAGTTCTGTTCAAGATCGTATTTGAAGATGTTTAATGGAAATATTAACGAGGTATTCAAAAAGATTGATGATGAATTCTGCCTTTTACCTACCGAAAATGAATGTTCGCTTTTAGCTGACGTGATCATAATTTGTTTCTTTTTAGTTCAAATTATGTTTTCATGGATGTTTTCTTGTAGTGGACGGGTATAAAGCGGATGAAATATTTGTAATTTCGACGATAAGATTTCTTTCATAAAATATTATCTTTATTTTAATAAATAGTAATAATTAAAAAAAATTATTTGAAAGTACGTTTTTGCTTGAAATATATCAAATTAAAGATGTTTTTGTAAGTTATCAGTTGTCCTAAATCTTTGTTTTCTTATCTGAAAATATCCATTTCAAAATAAAAATGATATTTTGATTTCTAAAAAAGTTTCTGCCACAAACTGCTGTCTGTGTGTTAAAACTGAGTCCAAAAGCGTCTTTGTTTTTCCAACGAGATCGAATCGCTGTCTTGTTTATGGTATTGCTTGGTTTGATTAAAGTTTTACCTTATTTTTTTAAGAAGTTATATTGTGGTTAGCAGCGCGGAATAATAACCATCAGCATTAATCAGTCGGGAATTCTAGTTTTTACTTGTTTGTACATAATACAAAAGATTTATTAAGTCTTATAGATAAAATATCAACATTTTCCACCTAATTCATTGTGCGCGTAACAAATGGTTCATAATGTTTTTTTATTCTATATCATAAATAATAGCAATAGAAGAAAGTCGATAAGGTCGTAATTTTAACGCGGAAAATTTAATTGGAAAATAGGAGAAATCTAATCCACAACATAGGTAGATACATCAATAGGCATTCGAGAGGTTACTGAAACAAAATGAAAGTATCTTTTGATATTTCAAGAAAATTTTCAAGTAAGATAGAATGGAAAAACAAAGTAAAATGGTGATGTCGTGTAGTAAGTAATCCGATTGTAGAGATGTAAATGTTGTTGAGAGTCTCGAGATAACCAGAAACAGGAAGTAATCTTGTTCGCTTTAAAAATGTAAGAGGAGCGAAAAGAAACTAACCAACATGAAAAGTAGAATAGAACTATAAGTTGGATCAGGAGTATAATATGTAAAGATAAGAACGTTATTTGAAGTTGCTCCACTGTCTAGGATTGCCTGTTAGTTTTCCTAACATGATTACGTGGCTTCTAGAATATTTAATGTTAGAATTGGTTTTGTTTCCGGAATAAATGTACAGGATTATGGCGTATGCACGAAACAAAAATAAACTCACCCAAATGTTTTAAAATTTCAGAGTAAAGCCCATGTCCCACTATAAAGATTTCATAAAAAAATTTATAAACTTTTTTTTGCTACGCATTCAAATGATTTCGAGGGTCTGCCTCGCGAACTACACTGTTGAATACCAAAAACGAAATGTTTATTTTTAGTATGGGAAAGTCCAGGGGAGGTTTGCACCTCCACTTTTTACTACCTACATCTTTTTCCCTACCACGTTGATCTCTACTTGAAGGAATAGAAAAAAAGTGGAAATACCCACCTCCCCTGGACTTTTCCATACTAAAAATAAACATTTGTTTTTGGTATTCAACAGTATAATTCGCCAGGCAGACCCCGGAAATCATTTGAATACGAATACCTTTCAAACTTATACTTTAACAAATCACTTCCCGGACTTAGAACGTAAATTACTATTTGTGTAGTTATTTGAAACCCACGATTTGAAACAAAAGTCTTAAATTAATTTTAAAACAAAACATTTTTGTTCCGTCCCGCTAAGTACTAAATTCGGACATACACCAGGGTTACTTAAACGGTGGATCCGGAGCAAAAGTATATGATATTCCTCTTTAGATACTGATTGGAAAAATATAATTCATTAATGCCCATTATATTTTTTGGAAAAACTGATGAATTTTAACCGTTCTACATTTTTCATCAATCAAGTATTATGTCTTAATAAATTACATTTCTATTTCGGGTTATATTTCCTATTCTGAAGACATTCTTTGTAAAAATATCTGGTGTTAAGATTTCTTTCAGTATATTGCTACATTACATTGTAGATATAAGGAGAAAGCATGGAATGCTATCAAATTTTAAAATTTAAAAATACGAATAATTCAGAAAGTATATGTATTAGGACAAAATCGCTTACACTTTTTCAATTTTAACAGGAATATCGCGTAATGCTCTCCGTGTCTGCTATTTAAAAACACTCTGTAACAGGCGCGTATTCAGGATTTTTTTTTGGGGGGGGCTGGTGAATTTTTTTTATCAAAGTAGGTAAGCTTAGCTAATTAGACAGATTCATTACTAAATTGTAGAAAAAGTTGAAAACATGTTTACCTACCTCTACTCTAGACTCTACTATACACCACATAATAATAAAAAAATAATTAGTCTAAAACGAAAATTGAAAATTTAAATCACAAAGTTAAGCCTTCTTGGTTTATCACTTTCAGCAAATTTGTCAATTACGGCATTGTCCGAAATTTGAATGTTCCTATGAATATATATACCATCTGTACCGTACAGATGGTATCGGTACATACTTACTGGTTTATGAATGCAAATTCTAGCTTAAGGATTTTCAAGAAATATTTGTGTAAAATTGCAAGGGTAGGTAAGCAAATAGCAGCTCCTGTCCCCAACAAAGTTCCTTCTTGGAAATTTCTAGTTGACCAACAGTAGGACCAAGCACATTAGCAGGTATACGCATCCATCTAATCCGTTAACCTGTTAGGGTTACTATTAGGGATTATAAAACTATTTACATAGCCCAAATTGAAAACAGATGCCTATTGAATATTCCAAGTTCAGTCTACCTGTCTGAGCCGGATGCTTAATAAGCATGCAAAACAGCATTTTTTCTAAATAAAAATTTAATATATTATTTGCAGCAATACAAATTTTATTATAACTAACGAGATATTTCGGGGGGGGCTGCAGCCCCCTCAGCCCCCCCCCTGAATACGCGCCTGCTCTGTAAATAGACAACATCTAACCTTTAGGCATCGTAATAAAGCTAATTTCTGTGGTTCATCTATTTAGGAAATGAAATTTGTTCGAGTCAGTAAATGTTCTACGCGTGTTTTTGTCTGGGGAACAAAGAACAACGCAGTTCCGGACAGGCTAGCTATGCTGTAATAATAGCCAGGGCGATATTCCAATTCTGGTTTAGCTCGAGGTTGTATGTAACCACGGTAACCTTACTCACAGATTTGTCACATGATGTACGATGTATCCCATATTGTTCTCTAACTCTGAAAAATGTTTTAAAAATACCAGCAACAGGCTGATTTCCTGCCATAGAAGTTTGCAATAGAGAACAATACTGTAATGTATAGATTTCTTTTCCATGTATAAAAATTCAGAAAATATTCTACATACCTATTTCATTCTTCTTTTAAAAAGTTATCAGCACCGAAAAAGCCACTTAGCGGGATACGCTTGAAATGAAAGTTGTTAAAAGCATCTGATGTCTTCCCTTTTAACAACACTTCCTAGTTCATTTTACTATTCTACGCAATACAAATTTCTAAAAGCATTCGATTTTCTTCAACGCAAAGTGCATATTATCTAAAATGCAAGTCAGATTATAATGGCTTATCGATAGACGATATCCAGTAATATTTTATTCTTAGCAAAATTTTGTTAAACGAGATTTTATTTAACATTTAAAACATGCTATAGAGACTGAATGTTTAGAATGAATAGAGAGCAAGTTTTACTTATAAGGTAACTTCGTCGAGTGGAATTCTTAAAATCATGCAAATCAAAAGTTTGGGTTGACGCTTGTTAACAAAATTTAATTACTAATTTATTTAGTTACTTTTATAATTGCATGTCTTTGAAATTACCAAAGAGTCTAAATATAGGGTATGGAATAAATTCATAATCTCCCAAAATAATGTTTTTTTCTGGAAATTGCTCGCACAGGTATAGAGACTTAAATTATGACGCATATTTTAAGGTGTTTCAATTTTTTTTAATTTTTTTGTGCTGACGTCAGAGTAATTTTTTTTAAATGGCACCCCATACTTTTTTTGACGGATTTCAAAAGCGGACGTTATTCTGCATCCGAATAAGTAAGTATCGACAAGGACGCCTTGGTATGCGGATCTCTGTCACCTCATTAGCCTCAAGCCAGTTTACTGTGGACTCTATTGTAATTTCTAACGTTAACTGACGTTTACCTACATCGAGTAATTCTAATCCATATAAGGACATTTTTATAGTTCTAAACACCGTATCGACTCCGGTCCTATACTTCTTATCAGAGAAGAGACATGTTTATGATTCTCTCCGGATTTCCAAAATTTTTACGAACGTGATGTGGGTTGTGATTTACCCAAAGCCGAACATGCTAACATTTAGCTGTAGAGTTAGGCTACTCACATCGGCAATACAGGGCATTACTCCATTCTTAATAAGTTATAAGTTACAATAATAAAATAAAACCACCCCCAAACAAAGGAAATTGAATACTATGTTTGTTTCTTGTAGGATAAAGACTAGTGTTGCCAACAAGATGGAAACAATTTAGAAATCCAATTAAAATTTTTTACCACTTCCTCTTATATTTTTCAAATTTGCTCTATCGGATTATCATCTATTTTGAAAAAAGTTTTTAGAACGAAGTAGATTCAATATTAATAAAATTAGGTTCTGCAGAACTGGATCCGTATATGATCAAAATTCTCATTTGAACCGTATCAAATTCCTTTTTGACGCAAATGTATCGAAGCGCAGAACTAGGTATTATGTGGAAGCATATATTTACTAAGTACTTATATTTTTATATGTTACTGAAGTCATTTAGAGTCGAAATTTTATATATAATATAATACTAGAAAATTGAGTGCCACAGTGTGGCTCTTCGTAGATTGATATAATATTTTGATCTATAAGGTGAGAAAAATTTCTTATTCGTGCTGAACAAGTTCATTCCCATAATAATCCCCATTTCTGTATTGGCTATTGGTAAGGAAATTGGTAAGGCCAAGATCTGATTCTTGAGGAATTACATTTTATGGAATTAAATAATGAAAAGTTGAAAAAGCGTTGTTGAAGAAAATTCCTAATAGGTAAATAGTATAATGATGGGTACTTTGATACCTCAGCTGCAGGCGTGTAATATCTGAACGTTTCCTGTGTTTCCTTACCCTATCATAAATTTGTTCCACAAGGTTTTGGATACAGCCTGCAGGTTACCATTACTTGCATTTTTATGTCTGATACTGATAGAGATATAATATTATGGTATTTTTCTGTATTAATGTTGTTATCGAAGACAGGTAGCTTGTATTTATGATTTTTGGATGATAAAGGTAACATGACGTAGGTTTTCTTTGGTACCTACCTACTAACCTACACCCCCACAGTAAAGAACTGATAACGATATCGTTCGCGACGTAGCTCCACACAACCGCACACGTCTCAAGCACCAATTCAGAATTCCACTTGTTAATTTGTCATGACCTTGTGATGTCCTAAAATTCAGTACTTTTATTTTCATTTAGCTATTCAAAATGTGTATCAATAGAAAATCAATGATATACAGCTTTTGGGGCGTCAATTTCCTATTCACGAAAGTCATTTAAGTATCTGAAAGCCTAGAAAATAATTCGAATACTAACGTGATGTTCACTGAACAGCGAAACAGGGGCGAAGGATAATGACAATCAATGTCGAATGTCATCTTGTTACATTTTACTTGTGACAATTTATTTTCTCTCTGAGAGTGTCGGAATAAAATATTCAGAGGTGTTACTAAACTTCTCCCCAGTATTCTTAATTCTCAAATATACAAACAAAAAAAGAACACAATTTTGTTCAATTTGTTTTTGTACGGCAATGTCATGTAATTGTGTTTATATTTACTACTACGTACTTTGTAATTACTATAACTTCTAAGTTAAGTATTAGAAATATAAATTGCTTGGCTACAAAAAAAAATATCCGAAAGAAATAAATAATGTAACAATGTAAAGTTAATTATATAACGCCATTCCCAAACAATGTTATTTTAGTCATATGCATGAGTAAAAATAACTTTCATTGCGGTTAGCATTATTGGGACCTATTTACTTACTGTTCGGATTCAACAATTTCTCTTCTTCAAAGAATGTTGGAATTTGGCTCCTTAAATATTAAATTAAATTGTTTTTCTACTTCGCGTTCACAATAACTCCATTGTGACACTGAAAACTGCACAAAACAGTTTCGCAGTAGAGGCTATTTAGAATATTTTTTGGTAAAAGTTTAGTTCTTAAAAGTGTTTCATGTGTCAAATTATCAAACGTCATCAACATCAAATAGTTGCAGTTCTTCTTTTACGCAGAGGTTAAAATAAACACAGAAGTTATAAATACCTAAACTTTTATTTGATTTTGAATAATGAACCCAACTTACAGAATAAAGATTTCTTTTAAAAAGTTTATTATAATCTAAATTGTCAATTTTAACAGTTTTGAAAATAGCTTGCCGCAGTGTTATCATTTGTATCGATCGAAACTCCCTAGATAATAAATTCAACAAAAAATTCAAATTTGTGTTAAATAAATTTCGCAAAGTAGAAAAAATAGTATATTATACTCGTTTAATAAAAGGCATTGCAGCATTCGCTCCATTGGAGCACTTCTCGGTTCGCTCTTCGTGCTCCAAACGTACTCATGGTACAAATGGACCCCGTATTACCACTATTACACTTGTATAATAATATGCTATTTTGCAACGCCATATTCTTAAGTACTAATCATTACAAGTTTTCTAGTGTCTAATATGTGTAGTTATTTAAAAGTGTCAAATAAAAAAAACACCAGAACAAAACTGAACATTTGGTGCTTCTTTCATATGAAATTTTTGATTTCTGATCCCGCAAAAAATCCATTACTATGTGTCTGAAGAAAGGCTTTAAATTTCAAAACGTGACTTACATTAACAATTTTCTTAGACAATTAATAGGTATGGTAAACAGTTCCTATCAATCGTAATAATTTTTGACGCTAACAGCTTTAAACTTGCGGCTCTCGTATCTTCCTATTTCGTTTATTTTTAGCGGAGTACGAAAGATTGCTTCTTGATATCCCTCTTAGTAAAATTATTTTCACATTTTTATGGTATTTTTGAACGAAATTGCAAACTGACTTTTCGAATTAAATTTGTTTATTTACAAAATTTGTATAGGTATCTTACCTTAGGTACCTTAGAAACCACAACAAAATCAGATAAATTTTTTATTTTGATCAAGACGTTTTATTTCAAAACTTATTTAATTCTGTTCTACTTAAGAATATGCTTTTGCAAAAATATTGTTTGTAACTGGTGTCTAAACAGGTGCTTTTTTTCATAAGTATGTACAGTCAGTGACAAATGTTTTCACCAGTATTGTATAACTGAACCCGCGTTTCTGAGAAATATAAGAGGTAACATAACGTCGTTTACATCGTTTTACGTAGGTATGTTGGTAACGCTTATATAAGATGAAAATCAAAAGGAGAATGTGTTATACTTTTTAATAAAGCGCGTTACAAATGGTACAAGACTGGTGAAAACATTTGTCGCTGACTGTACAAGTGTGAACTTTGCGTTTCTTTACGTGTAAGTATATGCTAAGTTACTTTGTCATCTGTAGAATATTTAATTGTTGTAATTACTTAGAAATTACATATTATACGATATGTAACAAATAATAATAGAGCATTTGATACACGTATTTGATGGAATTGCCTTATCAACACAAAAAGTAATCTCGTCGTTTTCTAACAAAACGAGGTGTCTGCATGAAGTTTGTAAACTCTTATTGTAATCCTAATCAGGTGTTCATACGTTGCCGGCTATTATTACTCTTCTTCTTCTAACTGGTGCTTAATAAATTTTTGAAGTATAGTCGATTAACAGGCCCAATAAGTAACTGTAGATAATTATAACGATTTGTATATTATAGACATTGTAGTGTACCTATTAATAATGTCGGAAATCGTATTTATCCAAATGATTCTGACGCTATTTATACATGCCGGACCGGACGCATTGCGTTGCCGAGGACGACCACTACGTAGTAGACATGAAACACGTAGCTGTAGTAATTAATAAGGGATTTATCAATCATGCTAATGTTCTTGTACCAGGAAATTATTTACACATAAATTTTACAATATTGTCTATTGTGAATTGATTTGTATTGAAATAATGACAAGTTCAAATTTCCGCAGTGTTCGGTGCTTTCCAATGACTCAGTATTAAATAGGGAATTTGTTTTCATACGCTTATGCCGTATGCAAGAAGTAAACTTCTTCGAGTAAAACCTTCTGATTAGAAGCCAGAGTCTTTTGTCTGTTAAGAGTTTTCTGTTTTATTATTTATTTATTTGATTATGTTTATTTGTTAATTTTTCCAAAGTTTTTAGTGTTTCATACAATATTATGGGGAATAAAAAATTTAAGTGGAAAATTATTTAAAAAAAAAACATTTTTAAAACCTTTGGAGATTAAAAAAAAATGGTAAAGCAAAACAGATAAAAATGATTATAGCAGAAACCGGCAGGAACATTTTCGTAAGTTACTAAATTACTATTTTTTTCAATAAGAGTGTGAATTTATTTTACTGGATGGTATCAAAAGTCGAAGTTTTCGGAATTATAAGTAGTAGGTAACTATGAAGGTTTGGGGACTATAGAAAAATATAGAAGACATGTACTAGTCGTATATACTTACCAAGAAACTCCATTAAAAAAATTATTGCTAATACTAAATACATTCTAACAGTTTCAAAAATAGTAATTAGTAAGTACGCTAATCTTTAGATATAAACTAATTGGATATAATGTAGAAATTCCTAAAATGTATCGTCTCCCAAAGAGGTAAATCGATGAGACCTGTAATTGTGTTATCTCTTATTTACAGGGTATCCGGAAATTATGTGCAAATATTTTAGGACGTGATTCTACAAATAAAAATAATGCTAAAAGTCATATAAGTAACACTTTTTTTCAAATTCTCAATATTATTAGCAACAGAGGCGAATAGTTGCTCGAGTTTGTCAGTCGCTTTTAAGGGATTAATTTATGTACTGATACGGAAAGGCATCAGTTTGAAAACCTATTGACAATTTAAAAAAAGTATCACATGACTTTTAACATTATTTTTATGTGTATAATCCCCCCTAAAATATTTGCACATATTTTCTGGACACCCTGTATAATGGTTATGAAATGACCTGCCGCAAAATCTAAAAGTAATATCTCGTTAAAAAATTTATTAGACTTTAAACAAAATATTGGCTCGCCATTGCATGTCCCAGAATAAATTGTCCTGTATGTATGCGTTTGTGACTAATCTTTTTATGATTAACTTTGAAATTGAATGGATTACTAGTTCCTTAAAGGGTAGATAAGGTACCTATATGGACGATCTTCTTTAAAATGAACGATTACTAAATGTTAGAGGCGGGGTCTATTCAGCTTAAGAATTAATTGCAAATAAAACCATCTAAATTTACAAAAATCGTAGTTTATGAGTAGCCAATGTAAATTCGGACTTCGTCTAGCTTGCGTATTAAATGTTAACAACGCAATAATCAACATTCGTTTAAATTATACTTTGTAGGTGCAGCTTTTGCAATCAGGAAATCTACGCCTGAGGCTGAATATGTAAATACTATAAGTAATGTTCTAATTATTTATAATCGTTTTGTATAAATCGTAAAAATACCATGTACCTACAGGAAAGATTCTTTTATAATACAAACAAATCTGACTCTTAGTACCTACGATATTAATATAAATATTTTGGATTGTTTGAAAATTGAAGAAAATAAAAATCAACAGGTGTATGGTGTTGTCGCATGTACCCACAGATAATAATACTTCCACAATTTCTCAAATTTCTGAATGAATTGTGTTCCATAAATTTTGTTTTAATATCACTTTGCAGGTTTGTTTATTCTAATACAGGTTATTGTTTCTAAAATGGCGGACACAGCTCTATGTAATTCTGCTGTTAAAACTTGCTGGAAAAAGTATATGTGGTTTTGTCCTAAAGTGTTTAGTTTCCGAATTATTCGCATTTTAAAACTATTAAACTTAACATTTATATTGCATGTAAGGCAGTATGGATAAGTTCGTACTTAACAGTAGTTAGGATCTTAGCAACCAGATACCAACCAGATACGTTACACCAGCCATGCGTTTAATTGAAGACAAACTTGCCCTTTTGGGAATTTGACTACTTCAACTAGAGTGTTTCGGGTCTATTTACGCAAATGATGTAGTTATAGCCCATTGGGATTTCTTAACACACCAGTAGAATATGATATTAATTTATACAATCTCCTGGAAGATGGGTTGTATGGTTACACCAGAACCAATCACCGAAGTAATCGTTTTGCGATTTAATGTCGGTAATGACTAAAGAACTTCTTAGTGAACGGCTTTTAAAAAATGTTTGCTTTGTATAATTGTCGCTGTTTTGACAAATAAACAGACAGTATAATCACAATTTGTAGCTATTTAACGTGAATACTGATCTTCTAAAACGTCGATTAACCTATTGTAATATTGTGGGGATATTAGTGCGTGACTGTTGTTAATTATGCAGAATTATATATAACTGGTCTTTGCGGTTTCGCGCTTCCAGCTCAAGGGCTTATTTCAGTGTTATGCTAATTTTCTGATTTAACCCTCCTCCGACATATATTATTAGTTATCCTTATGTTTGCAAGTGGTTTTATTGCAAAGTTTCTGTTTTTGTTTTTGTATTTATTATATAGTACCTACTACAATTTTCAAAATACAAAAAAGTATCATTGCTAATGAATTCGTATTAATTTTTTATGATTTCGATTTCAAAATTACTGATCCAAGCTGGGTATGCGTCAAAAACTTTGGAGCACTAGCGCGCAAAAGTTTTACTATACTACCACTACCATAGCAACGACAATGAAAACATCCATGGTAAAACAAAGCACAACTTTGCAATCTAAAATTTGTACGGGCCACTTTCTATGTGGGTTGTAGGAAATTTTTTTTATTGCATAAATAAATTACCTGCAAGGCTTGACAAAACCATTAACACATTAACGGAATATATTAGTTATTATTTACAATTTTGAAATGAATAATGGAACCATTGCAAATGCTAAATTTCACTCCCAAAGAGGTTGTTATATACAGAGTGATGATAAAGTATCGCACAAAAATCATATTCTGGTTATTTAATGTTTTTGCGGAAAATCCTGAGACCCGTCGATTTTTGTTTTTAAATCTCCATATAGACATATAATTTTCAACCCACCACCCCTCAACCCCTAAGTGCTAGCAACCCCAACTTTAAAATTTTAAATAGAAAGATACCCTTTGTGATACCTCTTTTGATAGGTCTTTTTATTCTTAATATAAGCAAAAAAAGTTTTTCAAAATCGGTTGATAAATAACGTAGATATTTAACAAAATGTAATCAAATGGAAATGTCAATATTCGACAAGAAACGGCTCAAACACGCCGTAAATAGTAACATTAAAAAGGGCACTTCCTGACCTAAAAGTGTGGTTTTGATCGCCCATTATTTCTACGCTGTGACGTCATAATTTTTTTTAAATGTCAACCCCATTATTTACATTGATTACATTTTGTTAAATATCTCTGTTATTTTTCAACCGATTTTGAAAAACTTTTTTTTGTTATATTAAGAATAAAAAGCCCTATCAAAAGAGGTATCACAAAGGGTATCTTTCCATTAAAATTTTTAAAGTTGTGGTTGCTATCACTTAGGGGCTGAGGGGTGGGGGGATTAAAATTACCTGCCTAAATGCCAATTTAAAAACAAAAATTGACGGGTCTCAGGATTTGTGCCATTATTTCTACGCTGTGACGTCATAATTTTTTGTTGAATGTCAACCCCATTTTTTACATTGATTACATTTTGTTAAATATATCCGTTATTTATCAATCGATTTTGAAAAACTTTTTTTAGTTATATTAAGAATAAAAAGACCTATACAAAGAGGTATCACAAAGGGTATCTTTCTATTTAAATTTTTAAAGTTGGGGTTGCTAGTACTTAGGGGTTGAGGCGTGGGGGGTTGAAAATTATATGTCTGAATGGAAATTTAAAAACAAAAATCGACGGGTCTCAGGATTTTCCGCTAAACCATTAAATAACCAGAATATGATTTTTGTGCGATACTTTATCATCACTCTGTAGTTATATATCTATAGGTTTGTTCGTTTGTTTGAACTTTCTACACCTGCTCTAGAGTAGGTGCAGAGAGTGCATAGATGACGTTACTTCAGTTCAGTTAGTACCATTTAGTGCAGACAAACGAACAAACCTTATATCTATAATATCTTTTGCAGTTGAAACAGGTTGTATACGCTTGGACCTTCACAATTCAGAATTTTATTAGTACTAATTTCTATTCTGTTTTGGACGGAGTCCCAACCACGGTGGAAGATTTCCACCCCGTGGCGTATAATACTTACAATTTCAGTCCCGACACTAGCAAGTGCGTGACGGCGGACGTCCTTCTGAAACAGTGGCTAGTGTAGGTGGTGTAGGCCTCAACATTTGGTACTAGGTATGGCGCTGAATTTATTTAGACCAACAATTTAATTAATACATTTCCCGCTACGTTACATTTGACAAAGAATCGTGTATTAGAAGCATTACTTGACCTCAAGCAAGCATATTTTCGATATAACTTGATACACAGTGTGTCCACAGACTCATTGTCAACATGGGGATCTCGCTTATTATGAGAGGTACAGATTTGTTCAATGGAATGAAACATGCTCCTTAGGTTAAGTTGTATCATACCCCATAAATAAACTTTCGATATTTAAATTCGACTTCCTCATAAAATAAATCAAATTTAATAAGTCAAAATTAAAAAGTCAAAAATTCACTTTTTTTCTAGCAGTTCTAGAACTAACGTTAAATATCGAAAGTTTATTTATGGGGTTTGGTGTAACTTACCCTAAGGAGTATTCTATTCCATTTGACTAAATTTGTATCTTGCGTAATAAGTGAGATCCCCTTGTTAAGAATGAGTCTGTGGACACACTGTATACTCCAAATTAGTAATCGTAACAGTAGACGTAAAATATCCGTCTTTGAATCGGATATTTTTGCAATCAAAACGGAGACGATCTCCTCGATATCTTTTACCGTCATTTGTGTTAATTAATTTCGCCGACATGCCCCTGAAATGTCCATAATGAAAGCAACCTAAAACAACAGAAATGACAACTGTCAAATTATTATTATAAGACGTGGCGTCGGTCGTATTACCATATTTACCTCAATTGACCTTCATCTTCATCATCAATTACTGGTTTATTTGCTCTCTTGTAATATATTCGTTTAAACTAATAATCAAACCTTTTTTAACATGTTTTAAATACGTTCCTACAAGAAGAAGTTAATATTTAAAGCCAACTACTCATCAGAAATATGGTATTAATGAGGAAATCTTTTTGCCAGCTTTTAACATAGTAAATATTTGAATTTAAAGAATATACCGAGTGGGTACTTTCAAAGCCGAACATAGGGGAATTGCATTGTAACTGATCTTTATATAGATTCCTGCTCGCCATTTAAACCCACAATTATGGTAATGTCTTTATTATAAAAACCCTCTGCTCTACTGAATACTCGTTATAATAATAATAATAATAATAATATTTTTATTCCTTAATCATTAATAACATGATATCGGAAAAGTACAACATATGGATACAAATAGGTAAAATGTAAGATTATACTATACACTACACTAAACTACACAAAGTACACTCGTATAACATAAATTGCTTAAATTCCTTGCAAAAGATTCATTAATTGCTTAGAATGTTGTTTCAAAAAATTCATTTAAAGAATAAAATGCATAATCTAACAAGCAGTTTTTCAAATTGCGTTTAAAAATTTTTAATGATGAAGTGGCCTTTAGTTCAACAGGTAACTTGTTATAGATTTTTAATCCGGTGTAAAATACTGATTTTTTGAATAATTCATTAGTGGGTTTTTCTAGTGCCAGATTAGTACAATTTCTAGTAGAATAATTATGAATGTCTTTACGTTGATTAATTAATGGTAATTTCTTAAAGATTAGTACCGATGTTTCAAAAATAAACAAATTCGTAAGAGTGAAAATTTTGCTTTTGATAAAAAGAGGCTTACAGGATTGCCTAGGGTTCGCTTTATTAAGAATTCTTATTGCTTTTTTTTGAATTTTGAAAAGATTATCTAATTCACCGGCATTGGCACTTCCCCAAAATGGTATTCCAAACCTTAAACATGGTTCAAAAACCGCAAAATATACCTGACGGCATATAGATAAATTGACCTCGTTTGACAGGACTTTTAATAGATAACAACTTCTTGCTAGATTTGATCTTAGTATTGCAATGTGTTTGTTCCACTTTAAATTTTTATCAATGGTGATACCTAAGAATTTTGTGCTATCTACATATTTTAAACAAGAGGAATTAATTTTAATTTGAATTGCTGTGTCATTTGACTGCAGAGCATCATTTATTTGAAAAGTCATTAGATTTGTTTTTTGTGTATTTAAGAATAGTTTATTTTTGGAAAACCAATTTTTGATATTATCTATGTCCTTAGTTACAATTTCATTTAAAATGTTTTGGTTTGTATGGGTCCACGAGATGGTTGTGTCATCAGCGAAGAGAGTAAGCTTTCCTGTTGAATATGATTGAATGTCATTAATATACATTAAAAATAAAAAGGGGCCCAGGACGCTCCCCTGAGGTACACCGCAAAGAACATTTTTAAAGTTAGATTGGACAGCCGTTGTAATATTGTTGTTTGTTTGTTTTATTTCAACTAGTTGTTGACGATTACTAAGATAAGACCGAAACCATTTTTGTGAAACACCTCTAAAGCCATATTTTTCAAGTTTATTTAACAATATTTTGTGGTTAACACAATCAAACGCTTTTGATAGATCACAAAAACGGTTTAGGTTCATATCACCGTTATTAATACAGGTATAGATGTTGGATAAAAAGTTAAATATTGCGTCGTTTATATTTCTATTTTTAATAAAACCGTATTGACAGTTACTTAATATGTTATTTGAATTAGCAAAGGAAAGTATTCTTTTATACGCAAGACACTCTATTATTTTTGAAAATGAAGATTGAACCGCGATCGGCCTGTAATTTGAAATATCTGTTTCATCACCCCCTTTATACAAAGGACGGATGAGCGACTTCTTTAGACAATCAGGGTAGATGCCTTTACTGAAAGATAAGTTAATTAATTCCGCTAGTTTTTCTAATAAAAACGAAGGTAAGTTTTGAATAACCGTGGCTGGTATTCCATCATATCCTGCAGATTTTTTGTTTTTTAGGTCACTAATTACCTGTCTTAGTTCGCATACGTCCGTAGGGTGAAAAAAGAAAGTAGGGTAGCTACTATTATTATTACTTGTATCTCCACTGATTATAGGTTCTGCAGGAGTTTGCATTTTTTCTAATAATGATAAAGTTATTGATTGGAAATAATTGTTAAATGAATCTACGATTGAAGCAGGATTTTGAACAAGAACGTTATTTATTTTAAGGTTAATTTGATTTTCTGATTTTTTGCATTTACCGGTAATTGAATTTACTATTTGCCACGTTTGTTTGCCTTTATTGCGGGAGTTTGCGATTTTTTCAGAGTAAAAACGGTATTTTGCCGTGGTAATCAAGGTTCGGAGAATTTTTTTATATTTATCTATATAATGTAATATACAAAGATCAGTTGTAAATTTTCTTATATAGTTCAAGCATCGCTTATTTCTACATGAAATGCGAATTCCTCTAGTGATCCACCCTTTTTTGGGGTTATTTACTTTTATCTTTTTCAAAGGAAATGCTTTATTAATGTTAAAGGAAATACCTTCAAAAAATTTGACGATACCGTCGTCGTTAACAAAATCTATGTTATCCCAATTATAGGACATACAGTTTGCTGTAAATACGGAGAAATTTTTTTTATTAAAGACGCGCCTTATAGTATATTTCTGTTCATATTATTTGATATTAATAACAGAAGGTTAGTTACAATGCAATTCCCCTATGTTCGGTTTTGAAAGTACCCAGACGGTATGGTATGTAAATAAACATTGTGTAGGCAGTAGGTTTAGAAGTTTATAAGATTCGCATAAGATTAGTAATACTAGATTTAAAAACGCAAGCGAATATTATTATCGCAAGTACTATTTGGTCAACTCGCATTCATTGGGTACAATAAACCTACGAAAACCTTGAAATTAACTGAAACATATTATAGCCTGACATTTTAAATAAAATTGCTATTTAAAATACCTATATTTGATACATATCTATAATCTTATAATGGTATACCTTACCATAGTTCACTTGCGGTCGTAAACAACTCAAGTTAATTACTAAAGCTACTTTTTATTATAATAAAAAAAATGTAATCATTTACAAAATTTCTTTTTCCTGTATGATATATACGGAGAATATAGCGATTAATATCATCAAACTAATGAAGAAAATAAGAAAAAAGATTAGAAATATTTTAGGCTTAAGGTCAAAGACCTTTCTAAAAAAGAAGTAAAGCTATTCATTGTTAGTGATTAAAATTAATTAAATAGTGATAACGTCTGTTCTCATGCTTGTACTAGTTGTGTTATGTTCTGTAAATGGTAATTTACAATCAATTTATGGGTATAAACTGCAAGGACTACAGTAATCTAGCATACGAGCCCTAATGAGTATCCTATAATGTAGTTTCACTCAAACATAATTACTGTCTCAGTTTCTCCAACATTTTCCAAGCATTGCGTTTTAGGTAAAATTTGCATTTTGAGTAAATGACAAAAAATTATTAGAAACGTGTATAATTACATAGCTACCATCACACACATTAAAATAACATTAACGATGAACAGAGGTATTTTGTAGATTATATCACTCATATATTATACACCAATAGGACTTAAGATTTTTTTTAAATGAACCAATCACGGCGGGACTTCTCAGATATACTTTCTTGGTCCATCGGTATATTCGATTTGGTGTTTCGGCTTCCTATTGGCTGTGCTACGATGGAATCTGTAGTAACAGTACATAACAATAATTGATTCTTTTTAGAAATTAATTTATTCAAAAGTCAGACTGACATTTTGAGCAAAATGAATACAATAAGCTAAGACACGCGTTTTCTTGCTATCTGCTATATGTTGGAAATAGCGCCAAGACGCATGTCTTAGTTTGATGCAACTTGTGCAAGAGGTTGTACTAGCATAAGGTGCCAAGGGATATCAGACTTTTGCTAATGACTGTATTTCCAGTAAAACTTTTCAGTTTTATTATAAAAGTCTATAAAAGTTAAACAGTAATCATAAAAAGATAAATACAAAAAGTTATTTTTAAATTGTTTATGTGACACTTGATTGTTATTGTTAAGGGAAAAATGTTGGAATAGTAGTTTATTAAAATAATGTGTGTCTTTGATACCATATCTTTATTATTTTATCGTTATGATTAAACTAAAGACCTTCAAACTGGAAGTACAAAAATTATAGGGTAATGAACTGGATAACTTGCATCATTTTAGTTCTTACACACTTAACGCAGTTTATATAAATCCAAATTTGTAGATATCCTAAAAATTGAAATCTGTACGCTGACGAATCTATTCTTAATTATATGAAATTTAACTGAAGGTGAGAGTTTGTAACTAAGTGAGGAAGATTCAGACAATTGGAAATAATTTGAAATGCGAAAATTTCGGTTGTTTCTTTTCCTTTTATGTTATTCCGTATTCAGGATAACATATTCAACAGATCACAGAAAGGAAATTTTTAACATACCTAATTAATAGTTCTTGTGACTTCACATAATTTATTATTTTTCATTTTTTTAAATAACGGCTTCAGTAATCCCTTTTTTGGAAGTACAGTATTACAGAGAATATCATGGCAAACAATAATCAGCCATAAAAGTATTAATTTAAGATAAAATAATTTTATCGAGGTAACTAAAAAAATTGTTATACCTCTTCGGTAAAACCTAAAATATATTCCTATACATAGAGACAGTTTACCCAAGCAGAGTAAATTATTTTAATACTTCAGATAACGGAGCTATCCAGCTGATTCTTTTTAGCAGACTCGCCCTGTATACAATACCTACATGCCATAGGGGCAAACGAAATAATTTCCCTTAACGTAACCAACAGGTGGAATTGACAAATTTAAAATGTTAATCAGGAAACGTTTCTCAGAGTTCCGGAACTGTGCTCTTTTAGGGAGTTACTATTTTTTGAAGAGGAACTTGTTTTTATCGCGGTAAATTTGACCACAGTTGTATCTTGTACTATACAGGGTGATCATTTGAAAACGATCCACCCCCAATATCTCGGTGCACAAAGCTTTCTAAGGAAATCCCCGAGACACGTCAACAATATTAATGGGGGGGACATATTTTTACATAAAAGTTACATAACACGTTTTATCCCCCCACCCTCCAGAGCCTCCCCCTCAAAAATTTTAAATGGCAAGGGGGATTATGTGATACCTCATTTGAAAGGCCTTTGGATTACCTACATTTTGACGTTTTGCTTTTTAAAATCGGTTGATTCGTTTTTGAGATATTAAGGGAAAAGTGTTTAAGTTTATTAAAACAAAAGGGAGCTTTTAAAACGCATAGCAGGCTGTTGTCATAATGCATTACTGGATGTTTTTATTGTCACTACTTGTCAAAGTGTTTGGCAATAATAATTGTTGATGTTCGTTTAAATTAAAATCGACAGATTTGTTTTTCAGAAATTTAAAGAAATATAAAAATTAAACAAAATAGCAGGCTGTGCAGAAACAATTAAATGATGTTTTGACGTTTGTGCAAATTTAATATTAGTGATTACAGTGTTTGTGTGTGTTTTACTTTGCGGTTGGAGATTTTTGTGAAATTTAAAAAATGGTTTACACGTTAGCTGAAAGAATTGAAATTATTTTTATTTACGGTGCCGAAAATCAGTGTGACCGAAGAACTAAAGTAAAGTAAAGTAAACGAAGATCAACAATTATTATTGCCGAACACTTTGACAAGTAGTGACAATAAAAACATCCAGTAATGCACAGCCTGCTATGCGTTTTAAAAGCTCCCTTTTGTTTTAATAAACTTAAACACTTTTCCCTTAATATCTCAAAAACGAATCAACCGATTTTAAAAAGCAAAACGCCAAAATGTAGGTAATCCAAAGGCCTTTCAAATGAGGTATCACATAATCCCCCTTGCCATTTAAAATTTTTGAGGGGAGGCTCTGGAGGGTGGGGGGATAAAACGTGTTATGTAACTTTTATGTAAAAATATGTCCCCCTCATTAATATTGTTGACGTGTCTCGGCGATTTCTTTAGAAAGCTTTGTGCACCGAGATATTGGGGGTGGATCGTTTTCAAATGATCACCCTGTATACGTACATTTTGAAATTTTAGAATATCCAAAATACTTTGTATGGAGAGAATAAATTATATCTCTACCTATATATTTTTAGATTTATTCCTTGTTTTAAAATACATTAAAAGAAACTTTAGTTCACAGTTTGTTTATACATCACTTTTTGAAATGAACAACTTCTCTACCAAATGTAGTTTCTATTATGCTTTTGTTGTTGACATTAATTACCTATCATATTTATTTTTCATTTCATCAGATAATGTAATTATTGTTTTTCTTTATACTGTAAAATAAATGTTTAATTGAATGGATTTACTTGAAAATTAATTTAAAAATAATTAAATTAAATTAATTATAGTGATAGTGGTAGCTTTTTATTAATTGGCGTGTTTTTATTATGGTTTCAAAGTATTTAATTCAACTAGTCAGTACAGATTTACAATAGTTATTTACTTTAGTATGATAACAAAAAATAAATGCCTAACACGAATAAGGCAAATATGTTCGAGATTGGAAGTCAAGAAAAGCTTAGTGCGTTTCATGTAAATCCTAGACTGTAAATTTACATGTTTTAGCTTACATTTGATTCATTTTCACTTAGAAAATGAACCAATAAAAGGGCCACAGCAAGTTTTCTAGAAAATAATGCAGTATACGTATTGGTAAAACAAAACTGGAATTTATATTTACACAGTAGATTATGCACTAGCTAGAGCATCTCTTATAATATTCTTTATAACCTTGTAAGAACAGCATTCTTAAGGCACGTAAAATCGTCTTATACAGGGTGTTTCCTAAGTACCTGTAGAAAATGCAGGAGGTGGATCTTGGGCGAAAAGTAAGGCTACTTTTTCGTATGAACTTGTATTGTATTCGAATGTGCTTCATTGCAGAGTTATGTATGCCTCTTCAAAAATGAAGTAAAATTTTGGTTTTTAATTTTTATCTTAAATTCGACAAAGATAGAAAAATTCAAATCATATTATTAAGAGACATTTTTAGGAGGCACTTGAACAAAAATAACAAATTGAATGTATTAATAAAACAATAATGAATAAAAAATTAAAGAAACTGCTGGGAATGACTTCCTTCGGACATAATAAACGCTTGAATTTCATTAATTTTTTTATTTTTGCTTATATACCTCGTTTCAATGTCTCTTAATTATATGATTTGCATTTTTCTATCTTTGTTCAAATTTCAGATAAAAATTAAAAACCAAGTTTTTATTCAATTTTTGAAGAGATGTAACATTCCAGAGAAGCATATTACCTACTTTTTGCTCAGGATTCGTCTCCTGCATTTTATGCACGTCTACTTAGGCTACACTCGGTATAAATCCAATACCTGGTGGCAAATTGAATTATCTTGCTTTAAAATAGTTCATGTTAGAATTGTAGAGCCAGATACTCTTATCTGCTATTTATTATTAAGAACTTTCTTATCAACCCTGTATGATGTGATAGTAAGGAAAGTACTAATTTTATGTTTGTTTAGATAATTTGTAACCAAATTAAGTTTTGAAATGAATATAATATAAAATCTCGTTTAACTTGTATCATTGTATTATTTCTTGTAAGAATAAAGTAAAATTAACCGAGTTTTTACACAGTGTCTCAAAGAGTGGCATAATATTGGATTAGACTGGAAAAAGCTGAAAAAGCTGCAGTTGTGAAGTCAACCTAGCAATAGGTAACGGCAAAATCTGGATATGTGGACCGCGTTTTAGTAAAATGTTTGTTGTACTCTGATTATTAAATTACTGAAAAGTTTTGTAGCAATCTTCTGATAAATGAAATGTTATCAAATAATACGTACCTACCTACCCAGTACTAACTAAACATTTTTTTTCTATAAGCCGCGATTCAAGTGTTATTACAGTTAATTTGAGACGTCCTGTATAGTAAAATTTAAAATTTTATTAGTTTGGAATAAAATAATTTTTCACGTTCGCTAACATTTGAATTCGGGCTTGATGTTTATTTCCCAATTATAACTTGAAAGTCATTTCTACAGCGCCTTCATTAATGATTGATACCCACGTGACCACAAAATATAGGCAACCCAACTTACACAATTGGTAAACCTTTATCCAATAATTCCCTAACTGATTTTTTGTACGTAAATTGACAGTAACTTTAGTAACTTTAGTGACTTTAGTTACCTAGTTTAGTTACAACGAGTACCAATCCTACCTGACTTCAACATTTAAATCTGAAACTCCCAAGGACACCACGGATCAAAGGTCACGTGGGTATCAATCATTAATGAAGGCACGGTATTATAATGTTGATTATTTTAATCTAAAACTTTTCGTGTTTTATTTTAATTTTGTAATTAAAATTAGTGTTTTTGTTTCTTTCTTTTTATGATCTACTTTCTTCTCTAAAAATAGCGATTATTTTTTTCACTGGATAGAAAAATTTTCCCCTTCGAAAGTATTACTTCCTTTAAATTTTAACTGACGTAGGTATTATGAAGGAAAGATAACCGGTTTTACCGAAGGAAACGTTTCCCATATCGGGAATACGGATGTATCAGATTCGAAATTAGAAGACTTTATAAACCAACCTATAAATACAACTTATTTCGGATTTTCCAGTTCCATCAAAGTTTGTCTGGTTTGTGCTATTTTCAGACGTGGTTTTAAACCGCTAGTGCAACGTCCCCTGATTGTGACGGGAAGTATTACCTATAAATTTAAATTTATCAACAGTATGTGGTTTCAATGCTTACTCTTTTAGATTGACCAAATATTCATAGGGTAACCACAGAAATTTTTATCAATGGAAAAAATCACCGGATGGTACAACGTGTAGATAACAAAACTATAAGTGCCTTTAGAAGTAATAAATGAATCAATGAATATATTTACTATATTAAACAAAAAAGTATTTTCAATTCCGATTTAGAAAATTATATTAAGAAGTACCTACTCGCCATATTGTACATGGTATTCTAGAATAATGTTCAAGGTGTTTGCTGGTTCGATATTCAATTTCTGGAAAATGAGTGTCTATATACAGCGTGTTAATACTAAGTCCTTACGGCGGATTTCATTTTTTGTGTTTTGTTGTTTTTGATAATAATAAATTGTTAGTAAGTTTGCATACATTATTGATCATGATCATGGAAAGATACACAAACGCCTATCTAGACTTTTTTGTTTTAGAAATTTAGTACAACTTCTCACTAAATTGAGGCGCACCTTACAATTGATTTTAATTGTTTACTCGAAAACTATTAGTCTCACGGTAAAAATAAAGGAGATAAATCATTTTCTAAATGAATTAGGCTTTCTCATGCGTATTTTTAAATTAAAAATTCCGCTGCATTAAAAAGTTCAAAAAATGTATGAACAGGGGTTGTAAGTTTCATCCCCTTGTAACAATACAGGTGGATAAAGAAAATATCCATAAAGAGCCTTCCTGTTAGTAGAACACGTACACTTATTTGTATTTTCCTATCTTTGTCCAAATTTAAGATAAAAATTAAAAACCAAATTTTTACTCCACTTTTAAAGAGGCGTAACTCTTCAGGGAAGCATATTAGGATACCAGTTTATACGAAAAAGTATAGCCTTAATTTTCGTCCAGGAATCACCTCCTGTATTTTCTACACGTACTTAGGAACCACCCTGTATTATTTACTCTAAACTAAACATGCACTACTCAAATATTACGTCTGAGGAATTTCTGTTTGTATTTGAAAGTACCGTCTAGCAATAACAATATACAATTAAGTATGTGTGTGAAGTATGACTTCTTAGAGTAATTATAAAGCCATCATAATCATCATTTATTTAATATACCTGTATTTACACTTTTCTGGGATGTGGATGCTAACATAGATGGAAACTAAGTTCCCAATAATTTAGTTTCAAAAATAAGGCGAGTTCATGAACATGTTTTTTTAAATTTACGGAGTAACCTGTGTATTGCGATAATATTTAAATTTCTTTGCAATTATACTTACCAATATGTTTTACTGATTCGACGGAACTTGTACAAAGTAATTCGTAACCAGTTTAACTCCAGGGTTTTTTGTACTGCAAATAATTTCGATGCAATCAGTTAAAAATTTTCAAGAACTTGAATAGTACCAAAGACTATACCTTCTAGTACACAAGTACCTATAACATTTTTGTTTATGAATAGTTAGTACTACTCAAAGGTTAATTAACACAACCATCAATTTTGTTGTCCTTGTCGTATAAATCGTTTATTACTACTACCTACTTTTGTAGATTGTAATAACAATAGAAATAGAAATATCCTATTAAATTCTGTTATCTGCAACAAATAACTAGCAAAATGAACTTGCTGCTAACCATTGTTTTGAATATAATTTTAGTGGAGTTATGTCAGGTGTTTGGATCACATTACGTCCATAATACTAAAACGTTGGAGCTTGTTCATGTAGTAAGTATCGTAATCTCTATACATAATTTTTGTTACTTCCAAAGGTTTTTAATTTTTATGTATGCGGTTTTATTGATATTTTTTCCTTCAGAAATCTGCTGTTTGAACTTCCTCTCATTGTTTTGATATTCCCATTAAAAGCTATTATACTGTTCATATTATATAAGTACGATTAACTAATAATTATTGTGTTATAAACGTGTTTACGATTTACTTTATAAAATAATAAATGTTGATCAAAACCATATAGCCCAATCTTAATTTTATTGGTTTTATAAAGTCTTTGTTTTTGGCTACAAAACAGTAATGTTTTAAAAACCTTTTATTTAATATTCGATTTTAAAATAAATTGTTCACATTGTAATTCAGTCTATATAGGTCTAACAATAAGAAATTTTAGTATTAAACATAAAGTTAACATGTACTTTGTTACAAATACAAATATTTACAAACATCAAATTGCGCTAAACGTTTATTACAATAAATCACTTATTGACATTTAATAATACAATTTATTACATTTTTATATTTTTTTGATAACAAACCTCGTAACATACGGAAATTAAATATTTTGGTAGCTTCTAAAATTTACAAAATTTCGACAAAGTAAATGTAAATGTTTATAATGTTTATTTTATAATATTTGTTACTGAAGTATTGTGTATTTCTCTTGTTTTTGACTCGATTGGCTGGATCATCTTTATTAGAATATTTAGCTAATATTAAATTTTTTTACAAGGGAGGGAGGGGGGCAGTTGAGCCGTGGTTGTTCTAGGGCTGCTTGACCGACGGTTGGTTCAACCAGACTTTTTAAACCGGCCCTTAGAGGTATTATCCTGACCCCTTTTTAACCTTTGCTTGAAAGAGGCTGTCGCGAATTTCTGATAATTAAATGCTTTGATGAATTACGCTGTCGATGCTGATGTATGACGCTATTCTATTTTTTTATATAATTAATGAATCAAGTACCTGTTTTGGTAGTTATTATCATACCTTCTCCTTATTACAGGTAGTTAAAACATTATACTAACTTACATAAAGCAAGCTGTTTGGAGACATTGAAGAGTTACTTGATTTACTATTTTACTATTAATAGTACTTTCTAGGTGATAACTTAGTATATAATCTATATCTTTAATTTGTGGTTGACCAACGATTTAACTTCCTATTCCTGTTCCTGTTATATTAGATCATACATTTTCCCCATCAATATCCGTAAAATGTAGTGGATAGCTGGGTATTTTAGTAACGATCTATTTTTGGTTAGAATATTTCCCGGTGCAATGTTATCTGGGGAATTGACAAAGGAATTTGTGTGTGAAGAACTAACAAATCGGAGAATTATTGGCTGTTTTGATATTGATTACTCAAATTAGTCCATATTTATTGATTTAATTTCGTGGACTGTACAAGAGCAACTCAGAATTTTAAAATATTCATTAATTTGTTAATAACAAATGCCAAAATGCAGACCTAATATCAGTATTTTGTAAAATTTTGCACGGTCATGTAATTTATGCAGCTATATCATTAGTTGTGTAACTTTTATATAAAAAAAGTAGTTACAGACCGTATTTCACATTTTATATTTCCACTTTTTGTTGAACAGGTTTTCTAATTTGTCATAAATATTAATGACCTTTTGGTGAATATATTATATTATAAAAAAAAATTACTTTAATCTTATACCGGGTGCTGACTTAAGCGACGCAACATAGGGATTTCAATAGTAAATTCTTAATGTTCCTCCCCTAATTATTTTAGAGCAAAAGTGTGTTTAGGTTTTTTGTAGAGAAATAAATTCTGCATCTGTTCATACTATTATTTATAATTTTCCATTTTCCGGAAGCGTAGAAACAGAAGAAATTAAAAATGGTCTTTTTAAAGAAATCAGTGATGCCATGGAATTATAAAATCAAACAAACGCACTGACATTTCTGTCTTATTACATTTTTTTACAAGATTATTATTTTACAAAACAAACAAGAAATTACTGCAATAACCAAAAAATCACAGGAAATGTTCAAGCAAACCACCATTTACCGTTAGACAATAATTAATATTCGGTTACAAACTTCAAACCGTATGACAGATCTAAATACGAATGTTGTTTGTTTAGATAATTCCAAGGCATCACTCATTTTTTAAAAAGACCATTTTTAATTTCTTCTATTTCTACGCTTCCGGAAAATGGAAAATTATAAATAATAGTATGAACAGATGCAGAACTTTTTTCTCTACAAAAAACCTCAAAACACTTCTGGTCTAAAATAATTAGGGGAGCCAATAATTGAACATTAAGAATTTACCATTGAAATCCCTACGCTGCGTTGCTCAAGTCACACCCTGTATAGTGTTGTAGTGGTTTTGTCTTTTTATTTACTGGTCCTAGGTCCAAAACTCCAATAATTACTATAATAGGTGGTGATGTTTGAAAATGCTTTAGGGGATACATTGGAATCAACAATATTTTGTAGGTTTTGTCCCAACAATAAACATACAAGACGCTTTGAAAATTCTTTTAAATTATTGACTATTTCAATTCTATTTCGGTATGAATAATGTTCCCGATTCCTTGTGTAGGGTGCATAAATATAGGCTAATTTGCTTTCTGCTATACAATTATAGCAATATTTAATTGTTTGAGAAGGAAAATCTAGGGAGTTATATGTAAAAAAGTCTTAGTTATTTTATAGTAAAGTTTTCGAGAAAGTCGACAAAAATTTATCACATAAGCGACCTGAATAGCTTATACAATAGTTAAAGAAAATACTTTTGGCTCTGTATACACATAATAATAATTAGAATAAAAGTTTCTGTTTAAAAAGCAATCTACATAGAATTATTTAAAATGTTTTATTGGAATATTTTTTCAAATTTGCTTCATTGACTGTTTTATCTGTAAGAAGTCTACAATTATTAGAATATAGCGTGTCTACTACTAATAATAGAATTTTGCATGTAAAGCATGACTTCCTAGTGTAATTAAATAATTGTGTAATGATAGTTGCTTAATGAATGACATGTACTTAATATTTATTTAAATTTTATACGAAGTACAGCATTAAAGTTTAAATTTTAATTTGACATATTAATTTTTGAATTACCAATTTGTTTAAGTTTCAATTATGTGTTAAATTTTGTATTAAACTGTAAATTAAATGTTTATAAGAATCCTTATGGAAATATAAAACATAGATTTTAAACTTGGGGTAGGGAAAGCGGATTTCCCAAATATCTTGACGAATACCGTATTTCCTATTAAATACCTGCGTTATCTAAAATTTTCACCCTACTCCTGGATAAACCAGTTCGTATTCCGCTAATAAGTGTAAATCCCAGGAGGCGTTCGGTAGCACATATAATAACGAGGCAACCGGTCGGTAGTATTTAAATAAAAAATCTTGTATAGTATAACACTTTTATTTATGAACAGTGGTAGATAAAGGTTAATTAATACACCATTTACTTCGGTAGCGTTCTTGTGTATCTCACTTATATTGTTATTACTTTTTGCGGACGGTAGCAGTATAAATAAAACGGTCAAATTAACTTGTGTACTTTGCAAATTACCTACTACAGTAGAAATGAGTTTTCTAAATATTGTTTTGACCATCGTTTTGGTAAATTTATGTAGTGTTCTTGCGTCTCGAAGCATATACGTGCCTGATGGTCACAGCCGTGAATATCATAAACATGATTTTCATAGTCCTGATTTTCATAGTCCTGATTTTCCTAGCCGTGAGTTTCATCATACCAAGGAGTTTCATAGCCAGGATTTGCGTAGTCACAATACTAAAACTTTGGAACTTGTTCATGTTGTAAGTATTTTTGATTTATAAATAATTGTCTAAAGGTTTCTTTTTCTAATTAGCACATGTTTATTTATCTTAATTAGTAGTTCTAGAACATTACTTGACGGCAGCGTTACTTTTTTTGGAAACTTTAATATGATTAATGGCATTTGTATAAAATTTATATAAACATCGTAGAAAGACTTGTTTTGGTTAGATATTTGAAATTAATTTAATTATAAGAGAAAATAATTCAAAAAGTGAAAATGCAATTGCTATAATGTAGGACAAAATAGTACACCACAGCTGATAAAAGTAAATACTCCTTTGATTTAATTTATGAATTAATTGTGTAAACAGAAAAGTGTTACGTTCGAATCTTTTTAGTATACAGTTAAGAAAAAATCTAAAGCGACATAAACTGTAATATACCCTAACGTTCCTCACCCAAAATACTTTTTCCTTCTATTTTTGAGGGATAATTATGACTTATCACTATCTTTCTGAATAGACAGGTTCAAATAAATGTGGTCAAGGTAGTAGGAAACCATAGTTCACTAGCTAATATAAACATTGCTAAACTTGTTATCTGGGGCATGTGTGTTTTTTGCACAGTAATAATTAAAGAGTGTTATGTAACATATTGGCATGCCATTTGCTGGTTTATATAAGCACTTATTGTTGATAGTTCAGGCTTCATTTAATTTTTAGAAATTATTTCTTCACTGTAATTGTTTTACGACTTTCTGGGATCTTTAATTTTTGGTACCTATTTTTAATTTTTCGTTGCACATCCTATTGTGGCATACCAGTTTTGCAATTATTTTGAGTAAGATCATTTCCACATTCACATCCAGTTGTAAAAATAAATTAGGTTTTGATTCGTAATGTTCTATTGTTAATAGACGTTATAATTTTATTAAAGCCCTTTTCGGTCCAATAATGTATTCCCTTAAGTTTGTAAAAAATTAAAGATAATTAATGATCAAAGGGATCTGTAATTTGTTCGCTACGAAAAAGGGTGATTTCAGTTAATTCGTGATTGCTTGTTCAAAGCTCTCCAATTAGGTACTTCAAATAATAGGAAGCGTTAATCATAAAAATGCAGTTTAAAATTTTAGTAGCTATTATATTTCTACCTATCTATATTTTTGTAATTAAGTGGTCTTTAAAATCACGCTTCTAGGCGCTTATATATTTTTATTTTATACTGTCCAGTATGTACTAGGTACTTTATGGTATTAAATCAAGTCCAGGAACACATTACAGTACAAGGCCGGGAAGTGAAGTTGTTTATTGGTAACTAAGCAAAAAGTATAAAATGAATGATGTGTTTTAAAATGAAATGCGAACAGATGATGTTTAATTTGACAGAATTTAAATTTTTGACGTTGACATTTTATAAATAGAAAATAAATATTCGGGGGTAATACCACGAGTGCTAAAAAATTACCGATAATTTTCATGAAAACGCGTTGATAATAATTTCACGAGCTCGTACAGCGAGTGAAATTAGACAACGTGTTTGAATGAAAATTATCCGGTTAATTTTTAAGCACGAATGGTATTTAGAGAGAATATTTCTCAAATAAAAATACTCGAAACCAATAGTATTTTTCAAAATGAATGCAAGTTCGGATACTGGAGTCTCTCGATCGAATGTGTACTTTTTTCGGCGCAAAATGGCTGTCTCCAGACACTGTCCTTGCTCTTTTTCGTATTTTTGCATTCACTTTTAATAACATTTTCGTCAATTTCTCGTTCCGAGATGTTGCCAAAACGGTTCATGACGTTTAACTAAATTTGTTTTTTTTTAGTAGTATGTTGTGGTCGCAAGTATGTCATGGCAACGTGGAATTATCACTAGATTGGCCTGGCAACGTTGAACTATCACTTATTAGTTTTGTACTGTACTACTGTTACAACAATGTATGAGTGAAATATTCAAATAAAACAAATTTATTTTACAGTAATGAAATAAAATGTTGTACGATACACGTTCGTGAAGTTATTATTAAAGTATTCGTTTAGAAATTCTGGATTCGGCTCCGCCATCGCCTCATCCATAACCTTGTAAACTTATACTTTAATAAGTTACTTCCCGGACTTATAACGTAAATTACTATTTGTATGTAATGCATTTTGTTATTGTGAATTGTGTGTTTGTATTTCACTTAATACTGACCTTTTAAAACAAATATTTTCCCATAATGGGTTCGCGGTTCTTAAATTTAACTTAGTTAGTTGATAAATAGAAAGCGAATTCCAAATATTTTATATATTCTTTTAAATTGATAAAAACAAAATTTATTACGAAAAGATGAAGCAGCCTAATGTAATTAATTTAAAAAGGTGTAAAATTATTTGTTATAATTTAAATTCTGGACATGCAGACCGGAGTATGAGTGACAAAATTATTAAAGCTTTTTCTTCTTCGTGAATCGTAGCCGAACGCGAGTAGATCAAGATACAAATTGGTATGACGAAATTTTAAATAATCTCGACGTTAGCACGTTAACTGCCATGTTATATTTTTTGTTCGAGTCCATGGAGGCATGTACATATTTGACTCATATTAAAAAATCTTAATGACTGAACCCCAGTATACGAGATACAAAATTTCTGTTTTGGCATGGTTTGTGTTTGGAACCTGTGTAGAATAGGAAGCGTGTAGCGCGAGTGTTTTAAAACTGATAAATCAAATTAATCTACATTTATTGACGTCATGCGTGAGGTAAACCCAAATACAAAAATATATGTTAGGGATTTAAAAAATCTAGTAATTGTGTAACAGAAAAATGCAGAGATTGACGTCATGGATTTGCAAACTACCAATACTTCAATTTAATTATACGCTATCTCAAGTGTTAGCTAGCCTACTACCTCACATTTGTCCTCGTGGAAATTGTGATTAACAAATTCGTGTGGCTCATGTTTTACTATTGATTTATACTTCTGGTTTTTCTAATGAGGCAGAAAATTTTGCGTTTCAATCCTAACAACTTCCTGGTTAACATAAGAATTAGTAACGAGAGATTTACGGTGGGGGATTTAGGGTGGACCTTAGTCAAAATTTGGAAAAGTTGGCTGTTTGATTTTAGTTCGGATGGATTAACGAGAAAATAAATTTTTTGCATGTTAAACGTATTATGAAGATTGTCTTGGTTGAGTTTTGCCTATTTTGTTGTCGTAATTTTCCGCATACGGTATTTTACAAATGCAATTCTTTTTATAAAATGATACATTGAAGCAAAGGTTTTCCTCAACGTTAAATAACTAATCCCGTGTTACTGGAACCATAAACTAAATAGTACCAAAATAGTACTAAGCGTAATGTGGTCTATGCTTATTAAATAAATACTGCAATACTGGGTATGCTTTATCATAAAATATCAGACTTACATTATTTGTAGCTATTTCGACATGGAAACAGAACAATTGATGTCAGTTCCCAATATCCGAATGATCCGTACATTAATGAAACTTACTACCCCTTTGGATATGGGCAGTTAACAAATGTAAGTGACTCATCTTGTTTCAATGTTTATCAGTGATATATTAAACTATAATTTTAGGGGGGTAAGTTAAGAATGTTTCGTGTTGGAAAAGCTCTACGTCAGAGATATGATGATTTCCTGGGAGATGTATATACACCTGAAATTTTGGATGCTGTTAGTACAGATGTAAATAGAACAAAGATGTCGTTAGAACTTGTTTTGGCAGGATTGTTTCCTCCTAAGAATACAATTCTCGAATGGGAAAGAGAATTAAATTGGCAACCAATTCCATACAATTATTTGCCTTCTTCAGATCATGTATATAACTTTTATTTTAGAAATACCAAATTTTTTTCTAACTTATTATGTTTTAGTTACTGTCCATTGCTCGTTTCAATTGTCCAAATTATGCTAGACTGTACGAGGAGTACTTACGCACTCCAGAGGGATTAGATATTTTAGAGAAACATTCAGTGTTATTTAAATATTTATCGAAACATACCGGTTCGAATATTACCTCACCACTCGACGCGTTCTTGATACATGCAGGATTTGTATCACAGGTAAGTCTATAGACTTGTAAGTATGGACAAGAAAGTAATTGCCAATTGTTTTATAGGAAGAATGGGGTTTGCCGCTTCCACCATGGACTATACCAATCTATCCAGAGTATTTGGATAATGCTGTAATAGACTACTATTACGCTGCATCAGCTACAACAGAATTAAAGCAGCTCTCTGCTGGTATTAATCTATATAGAATGAATTAAAAATAGTATTTTAATGTATGTGTTATTGCAGGATTTCTTTTAAGAAAAATAATTAGGGATACACAAGCAAAAATTGACAATACATTGAAGCCTAGTGATCGTAAAATATTTTTATATTCAGCACACGACTTCAATATAGGGTACCTATTAAACGCTTTGGAAGTGTATTTTCCTCATACAACGCCGTATGGAGCTTACATATTAATTGAGGTTCATTTTATAAACGGTGTTCATGGTATTAAGGTAGGTTTTAATTTAATTTTTTTATGAATATTAAAAATTCATATTCCACTTTGTTTACAGCTATTTTATCAAGATTATCAACAAGCCAAACCTAAAATGTTAACAGTTCCTGGTTGCGATCATTTTTGTCCATTTGACAGTTTTGTCATGTTATTGATAAAAAATGTGCCTACCAATGACAATGCATGCGAGAGTACCGCCAAAGAAGGATAATAATTTTAAGAATTTTATGTATTTTTAGATTAATTTTTTAAATAAAAACCATTTGTTACTATATTTAAATGTTTACTTTATATATAAAATATTATTCCAATTACTAGTACAAATGGTAAAAGTGATAAGTAATGAATTAACAGACTAACTAGAATGATAAAGAAAAACGAGGGTCATCTTGCGTTTCTACGGTTAATCTACTTCTATTTGTACTGAAGGCGCTCGCATTCATTCTAGTACAAGCAGTGTTTGGTTCTCTTTGAATAATGTAATTATTTACTGATAATACTGTAGTCATTACTTTATGTATAAAATCCTGCATTGATAAGCAAAAAATTTATTTTCAAATTTAGTGGAATATTTATTGAGATTAAAACATGTGGAAATTTTTAACAGTTTCGTTCTTCTTTGCGATAGTTGGTATTTTACTCAACCAGGTGTTACTTGTGGTTGAACATAATCATCAGAATACGTTGAAACTTGTGCATGTTGTAAGTAAAATATAAATTTTTAAAAAAAGATTAACATAAATAAACGAGATATTAAGAAAGCATTTTCAAATTACTTTATAAATCCCCCCAAGATATGACTTTTACTTATTTATGGAACTGGATGTACAGTGTTGTTAAAAACTCATTATTGAAGAAAATGAAGTTAGTGTTTTCAATTTTATTTTAGCAGTGGGTTCATAAATAAATCTGGAAAATACGTTATCCAAATTATAAAAAAACCTTCAACATTATAAAATATATTTTCAATTAAATTTAATATTTTATTGAGCGGCGCTTTCTTCCTTTGAATTATTGCAAAATCAGGCATGAATCAGAGATTCGTTGTTTTGGGGTGTTAGGGTTAATGTCGTTCTCTAGTGGATTAGCACCCTTTCCACAACTACAGCAAGGAGCATTATTATTCTGGAAATCAATCGCCTGTTCGTCAAAACAGGTCTTTCCCACTTGGTCGAAGTTTATCCTGCACATACCTTCAATGTATTTCGTGGCGTACTACATCATCGTCTCTCAAATCGCGTCTGGTCTATCAATTCATTGAGCAATGCTGCAATGATTCTAAAACTAATAGAAGCTGGATAAGTAATTATTAGAGCTATACCGAACTATACCTTTGGTGAAAATTCATTTCCATTGCTTTGTAGTCCACTTCGGGTGGGGGTTTATGGTTCTACGAATCTTGGAACTGAGGTTTTCTTAGGTTACCTGCTATACGGCTTCTCGTCAATTTTCAAATTTAGCACACTAGAATAGCTGAAGATTAAATCCATGTTCTTTGGCCGATTTCGCGACTAGTGAAAAACAATATTGCAAACCGCTTGTGAACCCATAATTTCCAGTGTTTCTTTTACGATGTTATTTTCTATCTTGCAGCATTTCTCACAATTTAAAGAGGAAATGAAAGCCCAAAGTGAGTGGAGTGTCTACAAGCTCATAAAATTATTGAAATGTTACAGTTAAAGAAAGCTAACATCAAGAAAAATACACATGTGAAATGTGGAAGTTTTATAGCTATCTTTGTTTGACACTGTCTTGGATTAAACTGCACCTGACATTTCGATTCAGATCAGCTGACGTACTTTCGGCGAGGAATTTAACTTCAGTTAAGGTATATAATGAGCTATAATCTACACCAGTTCCTGGTCCAGTACAATGGGGTGCCAGGGATTGGCATGCAGAGACCTGAAAACCCCTTTTATATCTTTATTTAGTCTCATAATGTTTCCATGAATTATTTATCCCATCATTTGATTTAATCTTTTTTCATGCATCCAAGTTTTTTCAACTTTTTTTATTAAGTATTAGTATTTATTACTGTTATCGAGTTTAATATTGGAGTATAATAACAAGAAGAATGCGAAAGTGTATGAGAAAAAATTCAAAAACTCTTGATACAGGAACCAGCAGTGGGAATCGAATCTTCTTCTTTTAAATTGATCCTCAATCAAATTCCAGGCTAACTGGAATCAATGAAGGTGTTGTGGGACTCTATACACTCGTCAAATTCAACTCAGCACCTGTTGCAACTCAACAGTCAATAAAGTAGGGAAGTTGCAGGTCTTTTAACGGATTATTTTCCTTTAAACAAGCAATGTATTGGGAATACGCAATTACTTGCAGAGAAACCTCCCGAAATTCGAGTTTAGTTTCGGAGCTATTTAATACACGTCCTCACCAATTGGGTCTACTGCTTCTGTATTCAGGTGTGGCCTTGTTTCAACTAAGCTGCACCAGACGGGTTAGAGGGCACGCTTTTTTTTCTAGCTGTTAATATTTGAAATAACATACAGTTAAGCATAAACAGCTTTCCGGTCGAAATAGGCTAGGGAAGGCGCTATGATCATAATTTATTTTAATTTGGTAGCCATGATATGTATTAAATGCCATTACATAAATTTTGGTTATGTTTTCATTCGGGACAAAATGTGCTTGCATGCTACTGATGTGTCCTGTAGATGTGAAAAAGTGTCAATATGAATTATGAAGCCCAGACATTGTTAGATTCTCATATTAGTTCGGTTTTTTGCAGCCCGCGAAGCTATGTTTGTTTAACTGTAAAATTAAAAACTTTTTATTTTTTAGAATAAATATATCATGTGTGTAATTTGTTGAACACAGGAACGGACAAAACAGGAAGAAAAACATGGCGGAGTCGAGTTGGTTCCCATGAGGACATTAATCATAAGTAGTAACTTTTGAATCCCATTAGCAATAATGGTATATATTTTTTATAAGTATTTTGACTTGATTATTTATTTCCACCTTACATATGGGCTGATCATTCCGCGTCGGTCGGTGTAAAGTACCACAAATGCGTGTGAATCCTTTCATGCCAAATTTAATTCTACCTTCTAGGTTCCGCACCCAAATATCTACCAAATTTAATTCTTCCTTCTATGCTCCGCACCCAAATATCTATCAAATTGTAAACATATTAACAAATTTTTAAATAGATTCATGCATAAGACAACGAAGTGTAGGTGGACAGAAATAATATTTACGATCGTGCTGTGTTTTTTGTTCATCGTTTTCTTTATATACCTGGTGGCCGGTCTCATAGGTGTATATAGGGATTTAACATTGTATTGATTCCTGCTCGCCAATTCAACTTACAGGAATGGTAATGGTATTGATTGAAAGGTAAAATGATTGCGCTTCAAATGGCGCTAATAATAAAATTAAATGTCCCATATATTTTTTTAAATAACGATCTAAAATTTTACGATTTTTAAATAGGCCGTGTCATGATGTTCACATTTTACAACATTTGTCAAAAAATTTGATAATTAGTTGACATAACTTGGAGACATAAGTGGATTTCAGTAAATGACAAGCAATTTAACAAATTTTTAACAAATGTTGTAAAATTTGAAAATCATGGTACATCATATTTTAAAAATCGCAAAATTTTAAATCAATATTTTAAAATAAATATAGCACATTTAATTTTATTATTAGCGCCATTTGAAGCGCAATCATTTTACCTTTCAATTAATACCATCACCATTCTTGTAGTTGAATTGGAGAGCAGGAATCGGCAGAAACGTCCAACACAATGTTAAATCCCTATATGTACACCTTTGAGACCGGCTGTTTTTTTTCTTTGTAATTCTTTTAAATACTATATACCTATAGTTACCCATAAAAAGTAAAATTTTAAAAGACCGTAATAGACTAGTTTATTTTAATAGTTATTTGTATACCAAGGACGCGAAATGTGTCTTTATCGTACCGAGAGAAAATTGTCGCCGAGGACGCTTGCGGCCGAGGAAAGACAATCTCGAGGGCGCTAAAGAATTTCGCGGACAAGGTATACACAATATTTTTTGTGCAACCGTAAAAAATGTGTAATTGTAAATGTTATTGCTTTTAGAAAACCTACAGCTTAATTCATTGTAAATAGAAAAACGGCTTTCAGTTAGCGCGTTACTATGGATATGGAGTAAATAAAACAATTAGTTTTGTATAAATTACAATGATTTTTACTTTAGCGGCCGCTACCATTAGCAGCGGCCGCGAAATTAGATTTCTCGTCCTGTATAGCGGACGCGAAACGCCCACTTCGCGTACGGTTGCACAAAAATGCATTTATTCCCATATAACCCACTGGGGAACCAACTTGATTTATAAGTTAACTAATTATCTACTGATAAGGGGACCCAATTTTATCTTTACTAGCGGGAACCAACTAGACCCCCGGATTATGAGTTAGGTACCTAATTATCTACTGATAAAGGGAACCAACTCGTCCCCGTCCGAAAAACATACAGTGTAAATTAAATTAAATTTCAATTTAATTTTCTTTAATATTGCTTCTTACTAGCAAAAGATAAGACGTGGTTGTATTTATTTACAGGTGTTTCGTCATGGTCATAAAACAACCGATGAAACATATCCAAAAGACCCGTATAAAAATGAAACTTACTATCCATATGGCATTGGACAATTAACAAATGTAAATTCATTATCCTGTGAGTTATTAATTTGTGTTTATTGATTTGCAACGATGTTTCAGCAAGGTAAACATAGAATGTATCTGCTAGGAAAAGCATTGCGTGAGAGATACAACCATTTTCTGGGAAACACCTACACACCTGACGTGTTGGATGCGTTTAGCACGCAACTCAATAGAGCAAAAATGTCTCTGCAGTTAGTTTTGGCAGGTTTATATCCACCTAAAGGAACCATTTTAGAATGGGAAAAGGACTTAAATTGGCAACCAATACCCTACAATTATCTTTTATTTGAAAAGGATCACGTAATAATGTGATTACTTCGATTTCCTACTTGTACTAAAAATTGCTTGTTTTAGTTAATGTCGCCTTCTTTTTACTTCTGTCCCGCTTATGCAAGACATCATCAAGCTTATTTGAATTCACCAGCAGGGTCAAAATTACAACATAAATATGCAGAATTATTCCCATATTTATCCGATAAAACTGGATGGAATGTTAAAACTGTTTTTAATATTAGCCGTGTTTACGATTTACTCCGAACTGAAGTAAGCGCGTAATTTTAAGTATACAGGGGCACTTGAATTTATTATTAAATATTATTCTTTAGGAGGAGTGGGGTCTTCCTATTCCACAATGGGCAAGTGAAATATATCCTGAACGCATGAAAGAAGCGGGAATAGATGCGAATCTTATTGGTGTAGCTACATCCAAATTAACGCAATTATCTAGTTGGAAATACATAAACAATAAACTGGAAAAACATAACTTAACATATTATATTTTCAGGTTTCCTTTTGAAGAAAATAATCTGGAACATACAATCTAAAATTGACAAAACATTAATTCCAGAAAACCGTAAAATGTTTTTGTATTCTGGGCATGACTACAATATAGTACAATTATTGAATGGACTTGGAGTATTTTTTCCGCATTTACCACCATATGGGGCTTATATATTACTTGAACTTCATAAAATAAACAACGATTTTGCTATAAAAGTAAATCTTTTATATTTTTATGATTGTCACGTTGACTATAGGTACTACTACATTTCTGTTGTAGATTTTTTATCAAGATTATTCGGATTACCATCCCAAAGTATTAAATGTACCTGATTGTGAAATTGTGTGCCCTTTTTATCACTTTACAAAACTATTAAAAGGTAATTTGCCTGGGAGCGATAATATGTGTGATGAATACTAAATTTGGAACAGCAGTGTAATTGAATGAAAAGTTTTACTAAATTGTTATAAAATACGTAATGTAAATTTAAAAACTATAATTATTTGCAAATAAATAACAGACAACAATATTTTTAAACAGCAATTTGAAAACCCCTTTTATTATAGTATTTACTCAATTGAAATTTATAATTATTGCAACTTACGGAAACCACTTCAGGCCTGCGGCCCATCCTTAATGCGAATTAAAAGCAGAGCTAGGTACTGTGATAAAATTAGGGAAAATAGTTGAAAATTTCATTTTCAAAGACGACAAGAAGCGAAACTTCATAAATTGACTTAGTATATTATTCAGTTAAGTTTTATCTTGATCGAACATGAAATCCGAATCCAGACGGTTACAGCAAGTACAGCTTATCAGGTGTAGGAACAGACTTGGAAATCTGAAAATAAGGGCCCGCCTTCGATGCGCATGAAACTGAGTAATCCCACTTCCTCACTGAGCACAGTTCTTAGTAAACTGCCGTTAGTCACTTGTCTCACGATGGAGTTTAAATCCGAAATAAAACGAAAAATTTTCTTTGAACAAGCTAGGGAAGTGCTAGCAAATGTTATAATTATAATATTAATAGCATTTTCTTAATTCTGCGTTGAATAATTATCAATATTAATTTGGAACCTCAAGGAAATTTATTTACTTTGGCCGTGCGTAGAGTGCATCCTTTTCGTTCCGAATACTTTCCCACTCTTACATCTCCACGCAGCTACTGAGATATTCACGGTCGTTGTTATACTTGACAAGCTGTACCACATGGTTTGCAAGACGTAAAGCCTTGGTTTCCTAGGAAAGTGGTGCCATAATATGACACACTCCTCAAAAACTCTCTATTAACCAGGTCCATACGTTTATGGACGTAGTTTTCTCGAGAGCAGTATACAACACCGTAGCGGAAGAAAGCTGCACCGCTATTAATTGATCTATACGGGGAAGAGCACTTCAGCTTTAGTTTCCTAGGAAAGCGGTGCCGTAATGTAGCGGATGTATTTGACACTATTAAGGGTCTATTCTGTATGCACCTGTTAAAATTTAACGTGGCTTTAAAATTGTAACCAACTGCTAATTTTAAACCATTGCCGTTGATTGGTTAAATGGCAGTTTTAGCTGTCATAATTAAGCTTAGCAATTGGTTAAAATTTTAACACCACGTTAAATTTTAACAGTTGCTTACAGAATAGACCCTTTAGAGAGTTTTTAAACAATAGGGGGTTTTTGAGCATTGTACGCTAGAGTACAGTAACACTAACGCTAACGTCTTTGCTAGGCAACACATTAATTGTTTTGCTTAGCAAAGACGTTAGTGTTAGTGTTACCGTACTCTTAAGCGTACGTATCACACCCTATGTTTAAAAAGCATGAGGTTTTTTGAGAGTGGTATACAACACCGTAAACAACAGAACGGCAGCGCTATGTTTGTTACGTTGGTCTATACGGTGGAGAATACTTGCTTCAACGTTTTTTTGACAGAGCGGTGACTATGATGCAGCAGCGTTCTATTCACAATTGTTTTAATTCAAAATGTCAAAAAATATTTCTTAGAGCAATGAACAGAATGAAATATTTTTAAAATAGATGCGTTTTTCTTGAGTGCGGTGTATACAATTCAAGTAATTCAAAATGCCAAAACACAGGTTTGTATAGCACATATGATCGTCATAATTACGTCCGTTATTTTACGGGACCGCTTTCCTAGGAAACTAAAGCTTAATTTTAAAGTTTTTAATGGGACGTTAGCGGCAAGAGTACGGAGGAAATCGTACACGCAAGATGCGGATACTAGGTGGCAGGATATCGAGAAAAAATTTCAGATTTCTAGTGTATTTGTTAAAATCGCTTCGTTAATATCAATTACCTACTACACTATTTCTGTTCTCCTTATTAACAATCACAACATATCAGAAGAAAACTTGTAAGAATGTAGATTTCCGTTTCCGTTTTTCCGCAATCTTTTCCTTGTGGATTCTATTCTAACTTGAATTCCATGGCACTTACGAGTGCTTTAGGTCTCTAACAGTGAACTTGTGTTGTCTAATTGCAAATTGGGCGCTTGTGTACTATACAGATAGCTGTAATTGGGTTACTATATTTTCCGGTGAGATTATGTAAACTTAAATGCAATTTATAACTACCTGCATTTTCAGGGGTTTCTTTTATATATTGTTTCTGTTTCACAAATGAAGTAACTATACACATACTTTCGTACCTATAGAGGGTGTTAGGTAAACATGCGGCAAAAATTCAAGGGGTTATTCCTTGGAAGGAATATTTTAAGAATATTTTGTCCTATGATGATTTTTGAAAAAACCCTTTGCTTCGAAGATACAGGGTGAACAAAATTTGCAACAGTAACAACATATTTTTATTATCAAAAAGTCATGTAAAGTTGCTCAATCAATCAATGTTCCAAATTACTTCCTCCAGCCTGGATACAAGCATTCAATCTTCTCGTCATAGAGTGCCGAACTCTCTCAAACACACCAGGGTTGTTTCTAATTGAGTTACACCCAGCAATTATCCGATTTCGCAATTCGTCCAAATTCTCCACTGGAGTAGCGTAAACTAATGACTTCAGAGACCACCCCCATAAGAAATAATCCAGGGGGTTTAAGTCTGGGGATCGAGTAGGCCATGCGTGTGGCCTACCTCGACCAATGTAAACAACTGCGACCGATTCAACAAATATCGAATATGGTTGTCGCCAATTTTGTTCACCCTGTATCTTCGAAATAAACGGGGTTTTCAGAAATCATCATAGGACAAAATATTCTTAGAATAGGCCGAGGAATAACCCCTTGAATTTTTGCCGCATGTTTACCTAACACCCTGTATATCTTTATTTGTTTCTTTCGATTCGTTCCGATTTGTTTTATTGGTGTATTCTATAAAAAGTAATTTTGTAGGGTATTCCTACAAACAAACAAGGTGTAGTTAATACGTAGATATAAGATTTCAATTTCTTCTTACAATTCATTTTTGTTTAAATTGATCATGCGTAAGTTATTGGCATAATTATGGTGTAATTTATTCGAATGGAGTACATTTCGTTTATATATAAAGAAACGTTTCCTTTTATAAGATGGCGAGCTTGGTAATAATATAGGATATATTCGGAAGGCAGTTTATGTACCCTATGGCAGACAACGTTCTTGTGTGTAACTTATATGAAACGTGATTTTATTGTTTCTGTATGTCCTGATATATTTTATTGCTTTGTTCCCTTCATGGTAATCAACTCTGTTCCTTTGAAGGAGAAAGTTTCTGCAACGATCTTTATATAAAAACTTTATATTGAAAAAACTCAAACAATTGTAATTATGCTATTTTTGCTGTACTGGAATTCATTAATTACATTAAATTTTAAATATTAAAAGATTAAAAAATGTGTTTTTGCGCAAATATTCTTTTGGTGTATCATTGGACGTAAATAAAATTCAGAACAATACATTGTGCAACAAAGGACTGAAACTGGCTGCAACCATGTAATAGTATACAGGGTGAGTCAGACCACCCGTATCAGTCGTTTTTTTCGAAAACGGTTAATCGTAGAGAGTCGGGCCAAATTTTTTTTCCAAAAGTAGTATCGTTGAAAAGTTCTTTAAAAAATCAGCAAGTTTTGTAGGAAAAATAATTTTATTACCCCTACCCCTTCTGAGGAATATTCGATTGAAGTTATTATGTAATTGTACTGTTATTTAGGCAGCATGTAAACGGCCTAAGTAACTACATACGTCCTAACAATAGAAATGCATGGAAAATCAGCAGTGGATGAACACGGGCTGACAAGAAGAAGAAGAAAACTGTTATTTAACTTTATATTTAAAAAATGTCTAAAATGTAAGTTTGACAATAGGTCACCCGATTGTACTCCACTCGATACAACGAGAGATGATATGAAGCTGAGAATTCGCAATGCCTGCCGGTCATTAAGTGGTGAAGAAATATTGAGAGCCAATGATAATCTGACTAGAAGAGCTCGGCAGTGTTTAGAAGTAGATGGAAGACAGTTTGAACAATTATTGTGATATTGTGAAACTTACATTTTGGACATTTTTTAAATGTAAAGTTAAATAACAGTTTTCTTCTTCTTCTTGTTAGCCCGTGTTTATCCACTGCTGATTTTCCATGCATTTCTGTTGTTAGGACGTATGTAGTTGCATAGGCCGTTTACATCCTGCCTCAATCACAGTACAATTACTTAATAACTTCAATCGAATATTCCTCAGAAGGGGTGGGGGTAATAAAATTATTCTTCCTACAAAACTTGCTTATTTTTTAAAGAACTTTTCAACGATACTACTTTTGACCCCCCGTGCTATTTGAAATTTTGGAGTTCTCGACATTCTGGAGCAAACTCTTCAGGATGCCGATTTTTCCGGCGAATGCCAATGTCACCATTCGATTCTTCGTGAAGGCTTTAGTAATAAAAAATTTTGGCCCGACTCTCTACGATTAACCGTTTTCGAAAAAAACGACTGATACGGGTGGTCTGACTCACCCGGTATTATACACCAAGGTGGAGAAGACATTTTTCTTAGCCGAGCATTATTATTTCCTGAGATGCGGAGCATCGAAGGAAATAAGCTGCGAGGCTGATAAGTCTTCTCTACCCGGGTTTATATACTATTTTTTCCACTACTAGCACCTTTATTCCTTTTATAATTAATCGTTTTTAGGTTAATACAAAATAAAATCACATTTCTAAATATCCACAAAAATCAAGTAGCCTTGTCTTGTCTTGAAAACGTTTCAACTGACATTTGTGTAAAATTTGACGTTTATCTAAAACATATTTATTTCTCATTTTTAACAAATAATTATAATTAAACTTAATAAGCAACAATACTAGGAAAAAATAAGTTTCAGGCTTGTGTTGACATTATATTTCAAATTATTAATTGAAATAGTCACAATCGTTTGACTTAAACGACGCTTAAACGCGACAAATCACAGGAACTAAGACGATGCGATGCATGCGCAATATTTAGATTCGGAAACGGCAAACGCAGGTGTTTTCTGCTGTTCATATCAAAGCAATTTATTAATAAGATTTACCGGTGCCAAAAAGTGTTTAGGTTCTTAGGCGCGAAATCAATTCCATAAGAAATGCATACACATCGATATTAAATTTTAGCCTTCACGTACTGGAATAGCATTAGAAACAGAAATAGCTTTTATTTTATTTATATTAATTTATAAGCACCATCCAACATCCACTGCTCAGAACAAAAAGTAAAAAGAAAATTTCAAAATTGCACGCAATGTTTTACAAATTAAAATCAAATTTTATTTATTATATCCGCGTTGCTAATAGCAACCAACATTGAACCGCTTCATGATTTTAAATATATGCATGCTAACCAGCTCCTGACACTTGAGTCGCAAAATTAATTTTACCTCTTTAAAGCGGGTGTACTTTTTTATGAATTTTAAGTGACTGGAATTAATCACTGGTTATTTTAATTAAAACAATATCTTTAATTTGAGCAACACTTTATTAATATTAATTAATATTAATATTGTTTTCCTTCGACCACGTTACTGCTCCTTAACTTTAGCACCACCGGGGTTCGCGGGTGGCAAATTTGAATTTGTAAGAAAACGACACAAACAGGCAACAGCGGGAAAGTTACTCCTCAGCAATTGTCAACTTTTAGTTTGTGGGGGTTTAAGTTGAATATTGATAACAATAACTAGACTATCACTTAATTATTTATTTACAAATACAATGTACACAAGAAGAGAGCAATTAAATCACATATAATACAATGAGTGCTTTGAGACAACAATTGTCATTCTGAATACGAGTTGTTGCTGTGACGAAAATAATAAAATTACATGGGGTGTGCGAGTAATCATTTTCGAAACAGAGCAGCAACGAAATGACGAATACTGTAGAAAAACTCTGAGTAAGAGTGTTGTATTCGAATGATAATTCAATGAAACAAGAATTTTAAAAATATTAATATTTTTTTGACGTTTATCTGACATAAACATTGTCGCTGGAAGACTACTGCTTTTCAGGTGTTATAAAAGTATTGTCAGTAAAATTGCCTTTTAATTGCTTTAATTTTTAAAAACAGGGTGCTTCTGATTGGCTGACAGAATATGAATTGAATTGTCATATACCGTGTGTCCCTGGGAAGACGGAACATAGGGATCTTATAATGCTAATTTTTTAAAATGATCCACTAGTGCTTTGAAGCATTCGCCTTGAAACAATTACACGAATATCACCGATTGTTAACGATTTCCATGCCGATCATGTATGATCGTCTCCGGATTAAAATTTTTGTTTGTGTTTTAAATGTCAATTTACTAAAACCAAACACAATTAAAGGTTATGTTCATGTTAATTTTTTTTAAATGGGGTCCTACCTTAACTCAAGTACAGTTTAGAGCTGACAATCAGTAATCCCAGTTAAATTACATGTGAAATGTGAAAATTTACTTTAATAGGATGGTCTTGATGTATGATAACCGAAGAATTTGATGCGACAATCAGCTTTATGATGAAACATGCTACAATGCTAATTGCATAAGACTGTATTAAGATGAAATCAAAGAAAAAGCAAATATTAATATCAGTTAGTGTGTACGAATATGAAATCTTTATTTCTACGGCAATGTAATGTGATCAAATAATTGTTACATTAAAAGTATTTGATTTTTAAGGAGTCGGATTCTTGCATACCACAAAGGAAAGTTTTCTAACACAGGTCCACAGCATTATTTTATGTACCTACTAGTATAATTTTCGTAATTTCATTTTCAGTTTCTAATAATGGGTAACTTGCGAAAAGCCTTAATTGTTCACCTAATCCATCATAATCTGAAAAAGATCTTAGAACCATAACGTCAACTGCAAATAAATTATTTTGTATTTATTACCTTTATAATGATACTCAGTCTCATTTAATTAAAACACTTTCTTTCTACATTTACATGAACCAATTTGAACAAATAATTAATAATTTTATTTCTAACTGACTTTCAAGAGCGCGGCTGTCAATTCGTAGGTATTGTAAATAAGTGTTGAATCGTTTGTTAGTATAACGCACGCGCGTATTACATCTGTATTAGCAAGCGCGTTAAACAGCTGACATAACGACGTCGACGTTTCCACCAAATAGAAATTCAAAGCACTCGTGGATCATTTTAAAAAATTACCATTGTAAGATCCCTATGTTCCGTCTGCCCAGGGACACACGGTATAATACCACTAGTGATCATGATTTTGCCGGCAATTATCACAGTTGATATCACGACTGCTTGTTGCGTTGACAATCGGCCCAAGTCCGAAGGACGCGGGCCGATTGTCTTAAAGCAACAAGCATGCAGGAGTGATATCAACTTTGATAATTGCCTAGGAAAAATCATTCACGAGTGGTATTCAACTAGACAATTGACAGAAAGAAGTATTTGACATGAATATTAAATTTATTTTTAAAATCGAGATAGGAAATTTCAAACAATCGAAACCTAGTCGTGTAATTGCCGCGGCAATCACCCAGTCACCCTACTAGGGTAATTGCCGCTTACATTTGATTATGATTGGTTAACGTCATCAAAATAAAGCGTTCTGATTGGTTCAAAATACTTGAGGCCAATTGTCAAGAAAATAACACGATGACAGTTACTACAGGGAACGACGTTATCGCGTTGGAGGTTCATGATCGAGAGGGTGCCGGAGCTTCATAGCGCGCATTCCCTACTCTCGTAGCTTGGCAAAATGTATGCTTCCGTTGAACCTTCAGGAACCTTCCAGGGCGATGTAACGTGACGCTATATTTAATAAAAAGGGCACCCCGTGCGTACACATTCGAAAAAGCTTACTTTATTAAGCGATTGTAGATAAAAGATTGTTAGCCACTTGAGTGGAAAAGAAGCACTAGTTCTGGATGCTTCTTCAATGCTTTCATTTAATTATATTTAAATGTTTTATAAGTAGCTAGTATTTTAGTTTCACAAACAAATGGTCACGACTTTTGAGTATTTCATGTTTCATCGGCCAGTATGTGCGTATTCAGTTCGCAAGTAGAAGCTTGCCGTAGTTGTTGGTTGTTAACATTTTCAGCTGATTAACCAAATAAATTCAGAAAATTTGTTGAAAAATTCTATTAACATTAATTGCACAAGCCTATTTATTTCCATTACTTAATATTTTTGTCACACAATACATACTTTATGTAACAACTTTTCGCAGAAATTAAACTTCTTGTTAAAAAAAATACTTAAATTATTAATCCCTGCTTTGGTTGAACTACGCTATAACCCTGAACGTATGCAAATTACGTATAATTTGTTTACCACTCACGCTATTACCCGCAATTTGAGGTCATCACGAAAGACTGCAAATTAAGTATAGGATTTGAATATTGAGATGACATGTTTATAGAGCCTTAATTAATTGGAGGGTGAAATGTATGTTTACATAACCCACGCCCGGGAATTTGGCCAACACTGCTGCTCAGGTTTTGCAAACTGTGCGGCTTAAAATAGTTTTTATTAATTTATTATTATTATTGATTTTATGTTTTATATTTATCTACTCATTGGTAGAATAGCTTAAGTAATGTCCTATGGAGAATATCTAGGTATTAGCATTTTCGAAGATTTTTAGTGGCAATCCATGTTGGAGAGTTGAGATTTTCATTAATACAGTTTTGAGGAGGGGTTGCCTAGTTAGTCTCAAAATATGAATGAAAAATGAATTCACGAGTTGGTAGCAAAGGAGCACCTTACCGAAACATAATATCAAATTAATTAGAAGAAATTTCAGTAATATATCAATACTACATAGTACTGAATTAAAATCTAGTCTAGATGTACTGAAATTTCCATCATCTGAATCTAAATATAATTTTAAAGTGCTTCTCGAAAGCTCGTTTGGATTATTGATCGTGAATTCGCAATTCTCGTAATTGTTGCGGCTTAAGGAAAAGTTTGATTAAAGCTAAACACGTGCTGAAGTGGCAAGGATCAAATCAAACAACAATTTTTTCGTTTAATAAAAACAAGCTTATAAATATGCATACAGTTAGAACTTTTCTATAAAGTTATAGTTTTAAAGTTTGTTGTAGAAGCGAGGTAATTAGAAGTATTTTAAAATAAAAAGCTTTTCATAGTATAATTTATTAATGAAATCGTTTTTGTAACTGTAAAAATTATTAGTTATGTAAGTAACAAGAAATGTAACTATATTAATATTTGAGGTAAAGGAATACGGGCCAAAACGTAGCCGAGCATACGAACGTGTAATAATGTGTAATTGCGAAACATAAAAATAATTACAGGTTTACTTTAAGCCATTAACTACATAGACCATTCGCTGAAAAGCGTGTATTATAAAGGAATGAAATTTAAAACAGACAAATACAAACAAGCAACTAATTAATTATGAACGGTTGGAATAAGTTATGTTCCAAATATTTAAAATCTCTTTGTACCCGCTAATACCTGTAAACAACTTAGCATAAATAAACAGTATACCATCATAAAATATAGGTATTGTAAAGTATGTGGAAGTAATAATAAATGTTAATTCGCACAAATAGGTACCCTTTCAAGTAAACCCTGCGCTGTAGCTATTTTCAACTAAATTTACCCTGAAACAATGTTAACGTCTCTATAAAACTTGTCAAAATGCTACACGACAATCCTTTAAAAGCAGATAAAAAATTCAAGCTAGAAACACTACAGCACTGTAAAGGGACTCACGCTTATAAAAAGATTCACGCGATTTTTCCTTTTTGTTATGCTCGAGGAGCCTGAAGATTTACTTGCCGGGTTTATATTACCGTTCCTCTTCATGATTTTCCGCCATCTCTCTAATGAGTGGGCCTATTGTGTTAGGATAAGCTGAAATATTTTTTGTTCAAATAGAACCGGCGATTTCATGAATTTACAAAACACAAAAAAAGTTGAATCGTTTACGACATGCTAATCCATTCAACGGATGCACTTAGACTAGACAGGTCCAGAAGGGTCTCTCATAATTTTTATTTTGAAATAAGATTTATCAGAATTTTTAATATTGGTTTGGCTTGGTTTATACTGTATGAGTACGAGTCAGTAAACTTATCTTCTCAATGCGGACACGTAGTCCAAGTTATTTATGTGATGGTAACTAATCAAGTAACAACATGATTGTAGAATCCAATAAATTCTTGTTTCTGTAATAATAAATATTTGATACTAATTATGGCAATTACAATTGCTGCCCATGTTCTTGCAAAACAGATAACAAAAAAGGATACACAGCACAAACACAACTGCGTGTATTTGTATTCTACAGAATATCTTCAGATGGCTTGGTTTTAAATTTCGATTTTGTTATAATTGTTCCTAACAAAGGGAGGATAACAACGTCAGTAGATTTAACAAACTACCAACATGCAGTGAAGTTGGCGAAGTTGCCTTAATAAAGTAGTTATAGAATTTGTTTAAATTGGCCTGAATGTTTACAAAAACCGCATAAAAACATTACAGTAATATTCCTGTCTACGAGATCTCAAACAAAGTAGAGATTGTGGTGATACTTGAATTTCTTTTTGCATTAGGAAATAAGAATCACTGAAATAAATAGTTATTAAGGTATCTAGGGTATTATAAGAATAACAACGACCCGAGGTTGATGGTGTACAACACGAGGGCTTTAGCCCGAGGGTTGTACGTCGACCGAGGGCGTGATTATTCTTATAATACCCGTGGTGCCTTCAACGTTTAATGTCCTACTAGTCTGTTATTTAATTCGGTTTTTCTTATTTTTAAGCTTGTCAATTTGACATTTAATTTGTATTGACACTAAATCAAGACTACTTTATATTTTAGAATAATTCTGTATTTCCATGGTAACGCCAAGTAACGCCCATAAATTCTCTCTCTCTCGGTCAATTATTTTTTTATAAGAGCCCTAGGGCCTATTAAAAAAATAATAGACCTGAGGCAATTATTTCTCATATAATAAATCTCAAAATAGAGTGCTTATGTTACAATAACAGACTAGTAGGACATTAATACAATAGCAGCCCAAGCGATCCAAACGCATTGTTAAAGCATCATAAAGCGAGGCTGTTGGTTCTTATCCTATGCGGGGGCGGTATTATTTTGAATAAGTGACAAAAAAATTTGGACGATCTATATAATTATGATTAGTGCGTTCTTTTCTATAGCGCCTTGGGAGAAACGTATACGCCAAAATAAATTTTAGACATTGGATGACATTTCAATTTTGATGTTTAATATCAAGATATTATATTCTGCAAAGTTATTTTACAACGCTAACCCTATTATCATGTTCAATAAGGTGACTTCTACCGTAGATACCTGTCAATATTATGCAACGACTCTCTACTTTCCACACTTCGGAAGCGTTAAAATGTTTTGAATTCTACATTCACTGCTAATATCAGGACAGGAAAAACCTTTGCCACCTGTACCTGTATCTGTACCACGACATGTAGCATCAGTGTTTTCGTTTCATCCGTGACTGATATCTTCAGGTTGCAAGTATTACTGTACCAACTGAGACCCGCAATTGGAACAACGTAACTATAACATGCCGTGAAAACTTGCACTTTGCATTTTGTTAAATGATACATGTAAAATTTAATATAGAAATTCTCTTTTCTGCTACATAGTAAATTTTCAAAGGGTACGTACTTGATTCGAGATTTCGTTCATGCGTAGTTATATGGGAAATATTTATTTATTTTGAAAGGCTTTACTGAAACACCTGTTACGCTTGATATCAGTATATCGACAGCTATTAAAAAGTTGTAAAAAACTGATAAAAATAAAAGGAAAGTTTTTGCCATCTGTAAACTGGTGAAATCACAATATGTTACGTGTGCTAGCGATGAGTATTTGGGGGGAAGAGCTATAGTTGTATTTTCGTCAGGTAATCACTAATCAGTTATTTCTTGAAAGTGGTTAGTGTAGGATGTAGTGTGATGTGTATAATGTATAGTGTAAAATTCATTGTGATCTGCTGAAGTGCCTAATTCAACCTCGAAGACCACCTTGTTTGTTAAGATCCTTTGAAGGTAATTTTATTTGAGAAATCCTAACAGCAGTAGAATTCCTGCAATCTTTGCACGGTAAATCTTCTAGATGTGCGAATTACATGGTAGGTACCTACTGTAGGTACTACTGGTGTAGTAATTAGCCTTCAATTATTTCTTGCGGAGAGTATTATTTTCGGTTTTGCCAGTATATTGTATCGATCGCGAAAATCTTTTGCTTAATCAGTATAGATTCTTTTTTATAATATTAAAGGAATGTGTAAAAACCAGAGTTTCAGTTTAACTGTTAATAAGAACGTGAAAACATAATAGTGAACAATTTGTATTTTTGTTTTCAGAGTTTCACGCAGGACAACAAGAAATCGCCTTTTCGAACAATTCCGGGTATGACAACTTTAAGGTAAGATTAGTACCTAATTTTACTTTCTTATTATAAGGGTAGTGCAACTGAAACCGAAGTTGTTTTCATGAACATGATACTGGATTAGAATCACGTTTCCACTAAAAGGATTTGAGTTTATAATATAACCCTTAAACAAATGTAAAAATAATGTTAACAGTGTTTGAAAATTTAAAGTCCTTTAATGGTAGTTTACTACAAAATTTACTCCTATACAGGGTGTCCCGAAAATGGCGCATAATATTTATGGGGCGTTGTAGGTGACTGACAAGGGAGTAAGGGAGAAATACAAACAAAATTCTACCTGCCGTGTTTTTGTAGTTATTAACCGAAAAAGATGTGCACAATCTGGCACATCAACATTTTATAACTTATTAGGAAGCTATTTATGGTGATTGTTACCTACTCATTATTACCTGGGAAACCATCCGACTGGTTCTTGAACAGAGCACAATGTTGCCAGAATCATTTTCGCACTATCTCGATGTAAAAATGTCTTCAGTAATTATTTAATAATTTGGAATTACTTGCTTTTTTGCAATTTTTAAAATTTGGAAACAATAAAAGACATTATTTTCTACAAATAGAGTACCCTTAGTCAGTTTCATTTCCAATTTTTAAAAAGTTACAAGTGTTAACTTTACATCTTCATATCTTACAAATTTGAGCGAAAATATTTTTTTTTAACATTTGTCTCACTCTCACACTTGTTTAGCGGTACTGAACAGCGTACCATATATATTATGCGCCATTTTCGGGACACCCTGTATAAATAATGTGGTCGCCTAACATTCTTTATAAAAAGAAATTTACAAAAATTGTTTGTTATTTATGTATATCCAGAAAACATACTAAAATAGATAATGCGTTCTTATCTCGCCCGACTTATCAAACACATTGATGTTTTTATTTCTTCCTAAATTCCAACTGGCAAGGTTAATTTGAATCTACGAATGGAACGATGATCTTATTTGTTAGTCACAATTAATAAAATTTATCTACAACCACCTGTATATTATTATAAGGTCATAATTCTACTATTAAGGGATGTCTTATGGTATTAATAAAACGCATGGGTCATATAATTAAAACAATGGTAAATCTATAGCAACACCTATAACAAAAGTCAGTTCAAAATGTCAAAATAAAATTTTTCCAAAATATTAATTTAAATCTGGTCTGGTTGCGGATAAAACGTTGTATTGCATACGTGTCTTAAGTTGTATTCCTTACTATTACTAAATAGAATATTCATTTAATCAGTGTAATTCTGTAACTCCTTTATTATTAAAACTATAAAGGTGTATATAGTTACGTAAGGTGCAAAGATATCGGCAACACAGGTTTTAATATTATTGCCTAGCTATTACTGAAACCCCGTTTAGAATACTGCAAAATAAGCATTTAAATTTTATATCGTATATCCAAAAAAAAAACTCATTTAGTGTAGACGAGTAAAAAAATCTAGTCATGTCGTCACTTGAATGTCTCTCTACAAATTAAATGTCAGTCTGACAGTTACATTCAAGTAGTTCAAATAGTTGCCATAAATAAGATGGAGTAGTTGCTCCATTGTTTCTATCAAACTTCAATTTGGTCATGGCATGCTCCAATATGCTGACACCCGATAACTGTTAGTGTTACAGTGGATTACTATAATGCTTCAGCTTGCAAATTTATTACGGCCTTCACAATTAAAATTATATTCAAAAATTCAATTTGATATAGAACCAGGTTGGTTTTTCATTAAATAACAGTAAACGTATGCTGAAATAAATGGAATTATCGTTTTCTAGAAAACATAAAACGACGAATTAAACTGTTTAGAACACTCTATTAAATTAGTTCGGATATTGTTACTTGCAGTTAGTAAAATATGTACCTGTATGTACACTACTGTTGTATCGGCCAACGGTAATTATTAGAAGCGAGGGGTGGGGGCGGAGAGAAACCCGGAACTCCAGCTTGGTGTAACGGAGCCGCAGGTGTTCGCCCGGAGTTGGAGTGGAGCTGGAGTACGCAAACCCTCCACTGTTTCATAGTTTCAGTTTATTAGTTTTATTTAAAGTGGTCATTTTGTTGCTTTACTTCAGGCGGTATCAAGATTTAATGTAAAAGTAGAATCACATTAAAATGAAGGTCCACCATAAAAAAAATACTGGAGTGCTATAATTAGAGTACAGGGGTATTATACAAAAATTGCGTTTTTTCAATTTTCAGAACAAGCAATGTTGTTTAAATACGAATTCAAAATTATTTCTTTGTTATCGTTGCTTTACCAATCTATTTTCCACGTCATTGTTAAGCTTTTGTTGCAGAAAATTCAGAATATGCGCTTTATATTACTTTACATTACAAGTCCCAAGTGACAATCATACACCCTAATGGATTTCCGGCTGGTACCTACATTTCATATAATGAAGAATTTTATAGAAGTAGCGTTTCGTGTTTTGTATAGTTGTTAGAATACCTATTAAGTACATACATTTTTCCATTTCTAGAAAGTTAAATTTAACTATTTCATACGGTTTTATTAAATGACATAGAAGTGAAGTTTATTAAATTAAAAGGAAATGGGATGGGTTTTGACAATGTGGTGCTCGAAGTACAAAACGATATAGCATGAGGTTGTAGGGGGTTGATCAATAAAAAAAATATGTTGCTGACAAACACATTCTACAGACGAGTGCTTTTAGGTTGGTATTATTAAGAAATGACATGTAGTACAATTAAAAGAAGTGAATTTTGATTTCAAAATTGATAACATGCTGGTATTTTATATAAACACTAGTTGTAGTACTACTATGTTTTTAAAGCAATTACTGATTTGTTTTAGAAACAGGACCGAGAGCATATTGTGATGCTGAAATTTAAAAACCTATTTTTATACAGTGTGGAAGAAAAGTATGGAATAAATTCATTATTTCTAAAACGATGACGTTTCATGAAATTTCCTCGGACACGTCGATTTTACTTTTTAAAAAGAGCCTTGATCCTATACCCGCGCATTTTCGATGTTCATTTGTTTTCGCGTGATGACGTCATCGAATATTTTTTTTAATGGAACCCCTATATTTTTTTAACGGATACGTGTACAACCGTGTACAACTCAACTTGCTGAATTTGAAAATGTACCACTTTAATTACTTTAATTCTACACCTTCTCGAGAAAAAAAATAATAACCGATTCGAAGGAAGAACAACAAATTTATCAAGTCGCCAAAGAAATTGTTTCCGGCAGCTAAACAAAATCTAATCAGAATCGTTAAATTAACATATTAACAATTAACAACCGTTTCAATTACTGTCTGCAACAAAATGGTCATAATTTTGAACATTTAATTAATTAGTTTATAAAATTGTTATGTTGCTATTGTTGCACTGTTAATCTGTTAATTATTAATTTATTGATTGTTAATTTGTTAATTGTTAATTTGTTAATTTGTCGATTCTGATTAGATTTTGTTTAGGTGCCGGAAACAATTTCTTAGGTAACTTTGATTTAATTTGTTGTTCTTACTACGAATCGGTAATTATTTTTTTCTCGGGAAGGTGTAGAAATAAAGTATTAAAGTGGTACATTTTCGAATTCAGCAAGTTGAGCTGTACACGAATCCGTTAAAAAATATGGGGGTTCCATTAAAAAAAATATCCGATGACGTCATCACGCGAAAACAAATGAACATCGGAAATGCACAGGTATAGGAACAAGGGTCTTTTTAAAAAGTAAATTCGACGTGTCCCAGGAAATTTCATGAAACGTCATCGTTTTAGAAATAATGAATTTATTCCATACCTTTCTTCCACACTGTATAGTAATTGTCTATCGTTACCCCCGTTTTACACACGTTAGCATGAGTATTCCAACTTGCCTTGTAATAGGTATGTACCTATAATTGGTTAATCGTGCCAGCCGTATTAAACATGTGTTGAAGTCATAATTAATTATCGTCCATGGTCATGGTCTTACTCTGGAACGAACTGATTAATTACATTATATAAGGCTGAAAGGTTCACTAATCTATTACAACCATGATATTATTTTTATATTTTTAAAATTAATTGACTTAAAAAAGCACTCAACACATTGTTAAGAGTTATCCGACTTGTATTATGTAATTTCGATTTTAAAATTGTGTATTGTGTTACAAGTCCACTAATTATCTTTAACTTGATATGACTATCGAATGTAAAGATGGCTAGACAACCAAATTTTTACCCTCGGAGGTTTTATTACTATTGAAGGAGCCGTTTTTTTAAGGTTTCCTTGTAGAGCATTAATTCTGTTTTACCTAGACCAGATCTGATGATTCTTGAACAGCATTATTTATTGAGAACGCAATGCCGACAATGAGACAACAAATGATGCGTTTTGCCATTATTCTGTTATTGTCAGAGTAAGGATTTACATTGGGTAATTTCTTAACTCACATGGCCAAAATCAGCAGTACCTCAATTGTGAAATAGTTTGTAATTCAGTTTCTGTCTATCTAATAAAAAATCGATGGTTTGAGTTAACTTTTCTGTTGTGTCCTGTCACAAACCGGAGTACAACAAACTGTCGGCCGACATACCACATACCGTAAACATATACTTCCAATATAGTCCAGGTCTAGCCGACTAAATTTCACCCAGTCACTGTCGAAGGTGCAACAATATTTAATAGTACGTCAAAACTTGTGATACTCATTCTATGAAAGTCGAAGAACTTTCTAGGATACGCCGTCAAATCCTAGTACAGTTTGTGAAATTATTGATCATTAGTAAGTGTTAACTGATTACGGGATGAACCCAATATCTTCTGTTATGATTTCATTTATTGTCTAATAACGCAGTCCATTTTGAGACTGAAATTATTTTTATAGACAAAAACTATATCTACGACAGAAGTCCCCTAAAGTGGCAATTTGCGAATTACAATTTACAAACAGTTTCCAAAGTATCCACTTTGGAGAGCGTATATACAAAAAAGACAATTACGAGATTAGGACTATACAGGGTGAGTAAAAAGTATGGAATAAATTCATTAATATCTCCCAAAACAATGTTTTTTCTGGAAAACGCTCGCACATGTATAGCGATTTAAATTATGACGCATATTTTAACCTGTTTCATTTTTTTTTTGCGACAGTCATTTTTTTGTAGTGACGTCAGAGTAATTTTTTTTAAATGGCACCCCATACTTTTTTTGACGGATTTCGACAGAGGACGTCATTCTACATCCGAACAAGTAAGTAGCGTGACCTTGAAGTTGAAAGTTTCTGCGATGTTCATTTTTTAAATTCGAAAAATTGTTAATCAAAAATTTAATGGGAGACAATTCGATACCTAATTTAGCTTTTATTTGGTTGTATGAGTTTACCAGTTTCATAGGTTGATTGTTTTTTATGTTAATGGTTGGTTCTTAATAAATAAATTGCTGTTATGACGTAATATTAATGTTTTTTAAAATAACAATTTTTAAAATTTTAAAAATGAACATCGCATAAACTTACTTATTCGGATGCAGAATGATGTCCTCTATCGAAATCCGTCAAAAAAAGTAAGGGGTGCCATTTAAAAAAAATTACCCTGACTCACCACAGAAAAATGACTGTCGCAAAAAAAATTGAAACACGTTAAAATATGCGCCATAATTTAAATCGCTATACATGTGCGAGCGTATTCCAGAAAAAACATTGTTTTGGGAGATAATGAATTTATTCCATACTTTTTACTCACCCTGTATATATAAAAAGGAATGCTGATTCGAATTTTCTTAAACTGTGTGAACAATTTTTTTTATAAATTTTAGTTGATCAACTAAACGAATAATAATTATCGAACGTTCCTTAGAAACTTGCATTAGGGTGATTAGGGCAAGACAACAAGAACAACGAAGTTTGAATTGTTAAGAACTGAATAATGCTACTCGTATTTCATTTTTTGGTATTTAAATTACGTCATTAAAAGCACAATCCTTCATTTTCAGATATAAAAATAGGTAATATTGCATAAAAAATGTTTTTGTCGTTAAAGGGAGATTATATCCTTAATTTAACGGACTAAAAGAATGTATTCCGTTAAAGTAAAAACCCAAAATTGATGATATACCCGACGAAACCGGAAGTCCTGGCAGAAGTTTTATTACCGCTGCTAACCTCTCATTAACACAAACCAAGCTTCTTTTAAATTTAAAAAGAACTGAATATAGGGCGACAACCGGCTGCAGGGATACTCTTCCAGTGGCGTAGCCAGAAATTGTATCTGGGGAGGGCTATGTACAAACTGAGAAGTTCTAACGATTTTTCCCAGTGCCCCTTAAAAAGATGATAAGTATAGAGAGGGTCGATCCTTTGTTGTAGGTAGAATTTTTCAAAATTCTGGAGGGGGTTCAACTCATAAATGTAGTGGGGAGGGTTTCCCAGGGGTGGTGCACGTTAGACCCGTGCATAGCGTTTCATGAACTTATCCGGGGTAAGTGGTTTTTTAAAAAAACTTTTATTTTTGTCTTTGTTCCGAAATACTAAAAATAGAGGAGTGAATTACGGAAATTAAACTGATTCCCTTTGTAATACTGCAAAATAATTTTATATGACATTATTACATAGATTCCTATTTCGAATTCTATAAAATAATCCTATGACTATGTTCGCTCTTCTTCATATCATCCAAAACTTCGTCATTCAAAACGGGTGTTTCCCAATGTATATTTGATTATCCAACCCAACAGAATTTCGTAGATAGCTTTTGATTCTTTTTAAGGTGGAAAATGATCTTTCGCTTGTACTAATAGTAAACACAGGTACAAAATGTGGCGAATTTTTTTAACAAAATAAAGATATTTATTTGGGTACATATTTTTATTGCTAATATTTTTATTTGTTTCGTCGTCATGTTTTTACAAAATCGATCACACCAAAGTACAAACTCGCTCTCTAAAAAACGCTTTGGTTTAGTTCTTGTATGTCGTTGTGGTAGAAAGCAGGTCCAATTGATTAAATTTTAGATTATTTGCAACTTTTGCCCAGATTTCAAGATGTTTACCAAATCTAGTGCTAAGTTGGGACAGTAGTTCGTCTAAAAAGGGTAAAAATATTGATATTCTGAAATATTCTTTTGGTGAATTTGTTTGTATGTTATTTCGATATACCTGTCATCCAATTCTTCGTGGTACCTGTACCTCTACCCCTAGAATATCGATAATGTCGTTTAGCGTCTCTGGGGGGGGGCTTTAGCCCGGTAGCCACCCCCTTGGCTACGCCACTGTACTCTTCTATAATATGAATAAGTTTGCGAATGCCTGTAAATGTAACAAATTGAACAGGAACTTTAAGGAAATTACTTTCGAATTTCGTATTAATCTAACATTGTTTGCATAAAATAACAAAGGATTCCATTTGCATTTTTGTTATAAAGCTACTCATTTTATTTTCAGTTTTGCTACTCTGCTTTCTGTTAATATATTTCTCAACTGTCAATATATATTTTTCTTGAACCCGTATCTTATTGAAATCGTTTTGAAGTTGGATACAACATTATAAGATTTTTTATTGAGTTACTGCATGATATACAGATTCGAGTATCAGAACTTGTACCACTTCAATTCATTATTGAACACAATAGGTATATTCTGTGATAAAGTACACCATACTCTTGCATTTGCTTCAATCTTCTGTTACACAAACAAATGAAATTTGTGCTAGGTACACAAATCAAATTCTGAATTCAATTTCGCTGTAGTTGCTATAATTGGATTGACTAAATTCATCGTCTGAGTAATTCTATTTAAGGGTAATCCAATTAAACGTTCGAATAAAAAATTTAACTTAATAATTTAGCTTAGAGCTATATTCCTTAATTAAAGGAAAGTAATATTGAAAGAAGTTTGTTAATGAACTAACGGTAATCGTATTATGTTTTCAACAAATACATTTGTGTTGCTTTATACAGGGTGTTAATAAAAAAACTTTACACACTTTGGTAGGCGATAATAGAGATCAATACAAGAAAAAAATTCTGTTCAATGGTTTTCGCGATATGGTTCTTACAAAATCTTTACATATAAAATAAACAACACATTTAGCGCACTCTAAAGATATCTTCAATAAACAAAACAGTTAGCGCACTTCTTGAAAAGTTGGATGAGAAGGAATATGCCTCAAAGGATATCTCTGCTGGTAAATTCGTCTAGCTTCACGCGAATTTAGACGAGCTTCGCCATAACATAAATGCATATCGGCGTATTCCGCTGATGTAAATATAACCATTGCGAAAATAAACTTGCTTCAATAGCAATAATTAATCCCACCGTTGACACAACATTACATCTATTGTTGCTGCGATTGATTTTTTATCGCTTTCATTTAGATAACGCGACATCGCATTCAAATTTGAAGGTGTATTAAATAAAAATTTAAAAATTCCATATCGCGAAAACCATTGAGTATTGGACCACGGTGTATTAGAATTTTTTTCTTGTATTGATCTCTATTATCGCCTACCAAAGTGTGTAAAGTTTTTTTTATTAACACCCTGTATAATAGCTATACTAAATTCGCTAAATTCACTTCCATGAAAAAATTGAATAAATAAAATTGTACCTATTGCCTTTTCTTTAATGTAGTACCTACATACCTAATTAGATTACGATTAAAATATCTTTCGTACCCATAGCTGGTAGATGGTAAAATTTGATATCATACTATTTTATATTGCCCAAAATCGTTAGGTATTACTTGAACTAAATTGTAATTCCAAATCAAAATTTATTTGCTTAATTGGGATATTAAGGAAACAAATTAAAAAGACACACAGAATATAATTGTAATGAGAAAATTCAAATAATGAAAATGCTAAGTTGACATTACTAGAACCCCCTGTGTACAAATACAAAGAGAATAAAACATAAAATATGGTTAATGTGTTACATCTGCTTGATGCGACTTACACAGTTCATCGATGTATTTTGTGGAAAGATTTTCATTTTCAAAGGAATTCAATCTTTTGTTCCTTTTAGTTTTCATCTAATATGATGGGAGTAAAAAGTTTGGAAAATAGGAGGTAGAAAATTGTTCTACGCAACTAATGCTTACTTTTTATCGGAGTGTACTGCGCACGTAGCGGCCAAGTGAAACTTCTCATTTGGCAAGTTGAAATTCTAGATTGAGGATTTAGGGCTACTAATTTAAAGACATCAAAGTGATGGAAAAATCGCAGATCGATCCGTAGGGCAAGTGACTTTTTTTATATCAATTTAATCAAGTCAACTTACTATCAGATAGTAAAGTTTGCATGTATAAAATAAAAAGCTTCTCTTTTTGATTGGTATAATTTGAGTAGATTATTTTATTAATATAAAAAGAGATTTTTATTTACGTTAGAGCCATAAATCAAAAATTATTTAATAATTTATTATTTGGTAATATTTAATGAACCAAGACCACGACTTGTTTTGTGCGTATGTTGCAGTATCAAAACAAATGAAAACAACCTAATTACTAAATGCGACTGCAAAATTGGCCTCATAATTCTACTAGTATGACAACACAAAGACGTAATGAAAATTACATGGGAGTGTAATGTTTGTTTCACGCAACTTGTTCACATTTTTATTAAGAACTGCGAAATTGCTCTCTCTAATTAATTGGCTGTTTTTCGTGCACGTCAATACTTGAGCTTTTATACAAGAATATTTGTATTAAGAACCATAAACGTTTTCATGGTAACGTGTTTTTCACAAATTTGAAAGGATATAAGCACATAGGAAGACAGCGGATAATATGAAACCGATAACAGATTGATCGAACTTGAAAGCACACTTTTTATAAACGGAAACTGCTGAAGGTAGATTACAATGTCTGTCTTTTTTTTCTTCATTTTGTGACTATCACCACTGACGTGAGTACCTATGCATTATGGATTTAATTACCTATTGTCTGGTTACAGTTACTATTAAGGTATCAAGGGTGTTACAATAATTATAACGACAATTTGTCATTTAATTCGTCAACTATATAGTTTGCATTTTAGAATTGACGTATATCCATGGTAATGTTCATAAAAAGAATAAAATTTATTACCAGCTAGAAAAGGATTTTCGTGGCTTCGTTTCGAAAACATTAATAAAAGCATTGGGATCCCTATATTTTCTCCGCAATTATTTAACGAATCAAAAGTTGAAGAAGAGTTTGAATTCAAACTTGTAAGAGATTCCATTTCTAATTGCTTGTAAAATACGCTTGTATGTTTTTTTATAAAAGGTACTAACTTTATGTTGACAGCATTTTTTTAATAATGTAATGAAACCAGTTTAACACACACTTGCGTTGTGTCAATTTACCTACTTTCATACTCGCTGTTGTCATTACTCTTGTCACTGCTTATTTGTACTTTAACCTTTTATGAATATTTTTTGAATCAATTTAGGAGTGTTCTGCATTCGACAGAAAAGGGGACATTACTTTAAGAAAAATAATTACGTTCAAAGGTTAATGTCGAAGGAGAGTAAGTTGGTTGCTCGTTGCTCCCTATGGCGAGGAGATTCACGAAGCATTCTATACAGGGTGTCAGTACAGTGTTAAAATAACGTTAGGGCATGTAGTACGGTCGAAAAGAAGTTAAAATGTTTTAACATAGATCCCAGAATAAACAGTTTCCGATATAACAGCGATTTTTTGTACATGGTGCTTGACTGCTTGTCGGCAAACTTAAGGATTTTGTTTGATGAGCAGAGTTGGAGTTGGCCAAGAGTCACATTAAAGAATCTGTTCAAAATGTCGTCCTTCTATATCTGCACAGGATCGACATCTTTGTTCGTAGGAAGCTCTCACCCTTTCATAAAAACCGGGATTTGCTTGAATTATCTGGCAAGAGTATTCTATTCGTTGGAGCAATTCTTGAAGATTGTTTACAGGGGTTGCGTAAACTGAACTTTGAAAAACAAACAAAATCCTTAAGTTTGCCGACAACTACATGTACAAAAAATCGCTTATATATCGGGTTAATTTTGGGACCTATGTTTACTAAGACTTTTTAACTTGTTTTCGACCGTACTACCTGCCCTATTATATTTAAACGGTATTTTAAGACACCCTGTATAACATTCAGTATCACTTATAATAAAATATATTTTTAATTGAATCTGATTACAATACAGAGAATAATAATACCTATGTTTGTTAATTTCATAAAATAGAAAATTTACAACCTCTACACCATATTATTTTACGTTTTTACTAAACATTTTTATATGAGAAAATGTGCAAGATGTTCATGAATTTTAAAATGGAGCAACTGACTAAGATGGGAAATAATGAGGTAACATATTGTGCTAATGGAATTTTATGGAAGAGAAGATTGTGTTTACTACCTATTTGTAGGTACTGACTCTGACGATTTCATTATCCCATATTAGCATGCAAATTCTAATTATTATTTCCCACAATTTAGAAAGCTGTATTTTGTAGTTTATTTAAAAGGGAACAAATATAAAAATGACGATTAGGGGAAATACGAAAAAAAGCACAAAAAAGTTTCCAGACTTATCAAGCTATGTAATTCATATTTTTACAAACCCATACTTTAATGGTTCACAAAAAAGTTCTGAAAGAGAAATTGATAAGAGTTGTAAGTTTCACCCCCCTGAAACAATAAGGGATGACTGAAAAAATATTAGTTATTAGTTAACACCCTGCCGCTTGTGGCCAAGGAAAGACAATCTTGAGGGCGCTAAAGAATTTCGCGATAAGATATATACCTACCTACACAATATTTTTTGTGCAACCGTAAAAAATATGTAATTACAAAAAATGTTACTGGTTTTAGAAAACCAATATTTCAATTCATTGTAAATAGAAAGACGGCTTCCAGTCAACGCGTTTCTATGAAAATGGCGTAAATAAAACAACAGTTTAGTGACTTTACGTTTCGCGCCGTTACCTTAATTAACAACTCCTGCGAAATCGAATTTCGCGACCTGTATGCGTACGCGAAACGTTCACTTCGCGTAGGTACAGTTGCAAAAAAAATTATTTATTATGACGCTGATTTTAATTGAAACGTAGGCAAATCGCTTAACCATAGTGATATTAAATAAAATAAAAATAAATAAAATTTTGAAATAATCCAAGCTTGTATTTAAAAAATGAAAATTATGATATTATTTGTAATATGAACAAAACGTCGACAGATCATAAAATTGTAATGAAGAAACGTGAACTCAGAAACTGTGTTTATAGTTTCTCGATATCTTTAGGAATAAAATTGGTAAAAACTCCAGTTTCCTGATGGTACCTGACTATAAGCATCTTTTCCTCGGTTTAACAGTTCTATTTACGGTTAACGAGATTTCTGCAGTTATAGAATCATTTGTAACAGCAGTATAGCGACTTATTTTCGCTGTGGTTCAAACGGATTTTAATCAATTTAGAGGATATGATGTTCTATTCTTGTTTCTATATTAGAGTTGAAAATTATTCATATGTAACGAACAGTTAGTCTTACTTCACATTATCCACCTATTTCCAATCTGTAAAATTAATTTCGTTTTGACGTCACTGTCGTAAAAACGGGATCTTAAGTATACCTACTGTTTTCATCAAAATAAATGTCAGTAATTATGATATTGCATCTTTAACTTTTTCTTCGAAATAATCAATAACGAAATAATTACTTTTTTCTGAATTTGTTTTACTACTATTTTCAGGTTTTAAGCTTCTCATGAACATACAAATTCATTATCTCTAATTATTATTTTGTAGACCAGACTAGCTGTAGGTGAAAACTTTAAACACAAATGAATGAAAAAAGTTGATATTTATGAATTAGTTGTTAGTAGTAGGTATATTGTTTCAAATGTTTACTGGATTTTATGGTGCAAGCCCGAAGTTTATAAGCGATCTTGTAACCAAACTATGCTAACATTCCACGATGTAGCTTCCTTCAGTCAGGGATTGTTACTTCCTCTACTACTACTCAGATGTGTGCTGATTATATAGAAAATAAACCACCCCTAGTGTTTTGTCTTCAGTTTCGGAATACTATTATAATGAATCTTATGTTACAGCAAGAGATTTCTCACGTTACATATCAGCTTCTAAATCGTATCTCACAGTTTAGAACTGGTGTCTATTCTGTTTCTAGATACTTTGATCCATAGGTACCTACTTTGCACTTCCAAGTTGTGGTCCCTACTTTCAAGTCAAACAAGCCGGGCTTAAATTCAACTTGGAAGCCTAATTAAACCGGAGTGTAGGATCTGTCAAAGTAATTTTTAAATTTCATGCTACCTGAATTTCCGTAGGAGATTTCTATTGACCTATCTACCCGAACGACCGTTTAATAAACGATGTGAGCACACCGTTACATCCTCCTTACAGCCACACGAATTCGTTCAACCTTTTAGTTCTAGGCTATATAGTATTATGGTATTAGATACAATGGTTGTATTACTTATACGTGGAAATGAAACAACTTAAAATATGCTTCAACGAAAACTACAGTAGGTTATTAGAAATTTTAGAAATAAAATTGTTAGGACTTGGGCAGGAATATTGTTAACACTTAAAAATCACGGTATTTTGAAATTGTTGTTGAAACCTGTTAGACACAGGCACTTCGTTACATAATGTTTACACAATTAATAAAGTTTATCAAAGAAAGTAAAACAATTACCATAATTTGAAGTACGAATGCAATTGTTTCAGTAAATGAGTTTCTGTACCTGGAAAAAGGAAATTGTGTTCTAAAAACCAAGAGAAAGAAAAATCTGTATGTCCATTAATGTAATAAACCGAATTACCGAACAAAATTAACTGTAGCAAAGTGTTTTTGTACACTGAAATTGGTAATGGCTCGATAATTTCGTTAACAGAAGTTCATTTATCTACTTACAGCTTCAGCACAGTTCAATGCACACTTTCAAAGAAGAGGCTTTTGTTTTATTATCCGTATGATTCATCATACATAACGGATATGGTACCATATCTGAAATAAATGTTGATCCGCAATTTTACTTTACATATTTCCAACGGTTGGCAATGCCATCTACGTAAAGCAATTTATTTCCCTGGAGGAAAACCGCGCGAAACTTGCTTTCAGTTTCAAAATCCAAAATATACGTGTAGGAGATGGCTCGCACTGTTGGCATGTTAACTGATTTAATTTTTAATTACAGCGAATGACCAATCTGGACTTTGCTTGTAGACAATTTCGTTGTTTACTTTTATTTGCTATTGCCTTTATGGTTTTGCATACACGACGAGATGATACGAATGTTAAAAATTGCTGCATGATAACAATTTAATTTTATGGTGTTTCTCCTATAATAATCTACCAACAAATATAATTATGTCATTCGCTAATACTGTATGATAGTGTAGTAATCTTCGTACGAACCAATAAATCGGAAAATTTGAGCCAATACAAAGTGATATAAAATTACAAGACCTGTTTATCATGAAGGACGAATATTATTGCATTAATGATTAATTTTTTCAATAGGGCAAACTTAGTACTGATAAGATTCAAAACGAAAACTCCGCACGTACTTATGTATAAACGTAACCCATTGAAAATGAACAGGACTAGGCAACCCAAATTGCATATGATGTTTGACGTATTTTCACCTGACCACTACAAATTTGAAAATATAAAATCATAAACAATAATCGACAGTAATTAACAAAATTTGGAAATACGTTCATTAATTTTACTTTCTGTTGGTTGATAAGGAAGTAAATAATATTTACTATTTCAAAACCATCGCTCATTTGGGTTGCATACCGTTCATTTTGAATGGAGTCGTGAATACACAGAAACATACTATATTTGGATATGTTTCATGGAACGACTAACATTTCCAATTGAGTTTCTTAACTGTTAGAGAGTAAAAAGTTTGAAACTAATTCGATAATCCGATAAAACTTACAGACGCTACAGATTTTAAAATTAAAACATAAATTTTGTCTTCATTTGGAATAAGTTATAAAGTACAAGGTACCTGGTTATGCCGGATCACCACACGAAGCGCTATTCTCGGGTAGTCGGGTCTAACATATCCTACCCTTGCAATTCTCCCCAACTATATTGACAAGTTGAAGCATCGTTGCTCCATTGCGTACGTTCAATTCAGTCCTCGACGGAAAGGTTGCTATGCAAGCTAAATGGCCCTCCACCCATTGCATGAGTTCATTTCCGTATCAGATGTTTACATACGTCTCCGTTCAGTTCGGTTTGTTTTGACTAGTAAAGTTAGACTGAAGACGGACGTGCATATTCAAATATATTCACAAAGTTAAAAGCTTTCAGTGTTTGATATGAGTTTGATTAACGAAGAATTATTGATTGAAGCCAGAAGAAGACATACCTATTTGTATGATCAGTCAGATAAGAATTATCATGATCTAACCATGACAAAAAATAAATGGGGCGCAATCGCAGACGTGATGGAAAATTGCACCGACAATTACTTTTTTTCCTCATCAGATGAACTAGATATAGTTATTAAATGGTAAATTGATCAGCGCACAGCTTTTGGTTTGGTAGGTCTTCAACAGAAATTAAAACTGAACGGACGGAACGAGACGGATTCAATGTGCAGCAAAACGCCGGAACGAGACAGAAGTCAACTGAACTGAACTGAATACGGACGCAATAACTAATTCAGGGTTAGTAAACTAAAGGTTAACAAGATTGGGCTACTCCACATAATGTGCGCATATATTTTGGAATCTAGAAAAAAAAAAAGTTTATGAAAGCAGATATCAATTTCATAACCAGCTCGATTTTCTGATGTATATCTATAGACTTTCTTTAGTGTTAAATTAAAATAATATTTTAATGTTCATCAATTTCTTAAGATTAATGATCAACCAACTTGAGTTGGAATAAATCTCGGTTTGCCCTAATAACTAAGCAGGTGCCTGTTATGAAACATTGTGGTAACTTTTAATTAAATCTCAGAACTACTTTCTTGAATGTTAATCATTTCAGAAGTATAGCGATTTGATGTTTTTCCCTACAATAAATAAAGAACAGCAATATTAATACAGCCTGAAAAGCAAATAAAGTATAATAATATATTATGAAATGAAATATCTTGTTTTTCCTGTAATGTTACCCTTACAAGGGTCTTTGAAATGTACTGATAACCGATTTTGGAAATGTACGTAGATAATCATTTTACTAGTGCCGAAGCAGGGTTGCAGGATATAATATCTATCTGATATCTGAACCACATAACAAATAAACAGCGTAAATCAGAAGTTCACGGTAGGGCGTCTAGACATAGCAGCTTTTGGCTATTTTGCATCTCTTAATAATCTCCCCATGTTGAGCATGCTCTCAACAATAGGCTTGTAATACGCGTCGTATATTTGAGTAATAATAACAGTAACTGTTCTTATTTAACATTTAGCTGGAAAAAATTTGCGTACCCCTCCAGGATGTTGCTAAAGTAAAACCAAAGTCGACAACCTCATCAAACGCGTTATCGCCCTTTAAAAAAATGTCTTTGTGTCAACTGTCAGTATGAATTTTATTTTGTTGTTGCAATAGAGTATTTTCAGTTCGTTTAAGTATTGTGTGTATTTTACACCAATTCCTGGTTTTAACCATTATTATTACGGCGGCGTTGCAGAACACGGATCTTAGGATTTATGTTTTAAAGAATATTATAAAATGTATTATACCTACTTATACATTTCCTCACCGAACTCGTGTGGTTTTATTACAATTTTGACTGTATGAGTTTCATTAATTTCTCTTTTGCCGAGCCATCTCACAAAGTTTTTCTGTTTTCTTATTGTTCCGTTTAAAATTTGTTACGGTAATAGGTTTTTTACTTCATCTTGGTTGTATTTGAAATGTTTTAGTTTTGCTTGAATTTCTTTATGATTGATTTTGGATATATCTTGTGAATTCATTTTTTGTTGTGTCCGTGAATGTATATATTTTTCTATATTGATGTCTCCGAGGATTGGTAAAAGCGGCGAGCTAGGTTCGTCTTTGAGGCAATATTTATTTATTTCTATGTTGCTGTAGCGAAATATTTCAATACAGAGATACCATAACATTTCGTGAACTGATAGTTATATTTATTGACATTCTCAAGCGTCACTTTGTTGAAATCCATGATTATATAAATAATAAATATTAAATAAAATATCGATTTCAACGGGAAATAACAAGATTTATTACTTATAAATTAGCTATTCAAAAAGTTTATTCCATTAATAACACTGATAAAACATTAAAATACGTTTCAATTCCATATTTTGGTAAAATTTCAGAAAAGATTGCTAAAATTATAAATAACACAAATAAATATAAAGTCATTTTTAAAACAAATAAAAATATTCTATACTCTCTTTTCAATGCTAAAGACAAAATTAATGATTTGCTAAAATCTGGTATTTATAAATTAAATTGTTCACATTGTGATTCAGTATATATAGGTAGGTCAAACAATTAGAAATTTCAGTATTAGGCAAAAAGAACATATCCGTTGTTACAAATATAAACATGCACATAAATCAAATTTTGCTAAACATTTGTTAGAACAAAATCACACATTAACATCTAATAATACAATTAAATTTTTACACTTTTCTGATAACAAAAATAAATTAAACATTTTAGAAGCTTTTGAAATTTATAAACACACAAAAAACAACATACCTTTAATGAATGAGCAAATTGATCTCTTACATTCTCCTTTACTGAAGATTTTGGAATAAATATCTTTTTAAAACACTGATAAGTGACTGACCTCCGACGGGTTGACTGGGGCCAGCTGCTTCACGCAGTGTTAAAATAATAGAATCAAGGAGTTACTATATTTTGCATTTGTTATAATATTTTATATAGCTTTTGACAATGGCACAATGATGCCGAAATACGTATAAAGCGAATAAATCTTGTTATTTCCCGTTGAAATCGATATTTTATTTAATATTTATTATTTATATGATAGTTATATACTTTAGTAGTTAGAATTTCGGGAGAGGGTCATTTTCGTATTATGTAAAAATATTAGAAAACATTATTATGGGTACCTACACAAATTTAAATTAATTTAAAATATTGCAATATTTTCTAGCAACATTAACACTTTACTTGATGATGATATTTAGAACTATTTTAGGTACACTTTTATGTATGAAGGATAACGGAATATATTAAATCTACCAGGAATTTTTCGTTCGTAACAACTACCCTTGAACTCAATTCCCCATCAAAAAAATATGGGAGTATGTAATAAATCGATATACCTAAACCGTATCTCAAACCACACCAATTTCATCGATCCTTCTCTACATAATAAAGTACTTTAGGTTATATACATAGCCGTACAAGAGCTACAAGTTACAACATGCACTTAGGTACTATCAGAGTCATTTATAATTGAATTGTAATACTAGACAGGTTATCTTACAGTTATATATATCTAGCAATGAAAATTCAGAACCGTGTTACTTTCTAGAATGGTATAAATTTATGCATTTGATGAACGAATAAAATATGATATCTATATCAGTAAACCATAAAAATTAAGGACTTTAATCAACTGATTTCAAGCTAGAAATATCAAAAAAACCTTCTGTGGTTTTTACGGTCATAAAAAATTTTCAAAATCTAATTATACAGGGTGTAAACATGCGGCAAAAATTCAAGGGGTTATTCCTTGGCCTATTATAAAAATATTTTGTCCTATGATGATTTTTGAAAAACCCCTTTGTTTCAAAGATACAGGGTGAACAAAATTTGCGACAATCTACAATAAATGTTCGAAATGACTTCCTCCAGCATGGATACAAGTATTCAATATTCTCGTCATAGAGTGCCGAACTCTCTTAAACACACCAGGGTTGTTTCTAATTAGTTACACCCAGCAATTATCCGATTTCGAAATTCGTCCAAATTCTCCACTGGAGGAGCGTAAACTAATGACTTCAGAGACCACCCCCATAAGAAATAATCCAGGGGGTTTAAGTCTGGGGATCGAGTAGGCCATGTGTGTGGCTCACCTTGACCATTGTAAACAACTGTGACCGATTCAACAAATATCGAATATGGTTGTCGCAAATTTTGTTCACCCTGTATCTTCGAAATAAAGGGGTTTTTCAGAAATCATCATAGGACAAAATATTCTTAGAATAGGCCGAGGAATAACCCTCGCATGTTTACCTAACACCCTGTATAGATTCAAAATTCTTTTATATTTGTTTTCGACAAAATATTATAAAATTTAAAGCCTACTTTTAGGTATTCGCACATCGTTAGTAGTTGGAAACTCTTAATACCGCTATATGCACTTAATACAGCGTTTTCTCAGAATGTATTCAGAGGAGCACTGACGTTCCATGTGATCTGAATTTTGATGATATTATGTTGGATTCTCAAATACTAAATATAAAGCAGTCGAAGTTTCTGATACTGTTTATTCAGATTGTATATTAGCCAGTTTTGTGTGTAAAAACATTAAAGTTTATGGTTACGGGCCAGTTTTTAATTTGAAAACCAGACTTGGCTGGAAATACTGGTAATATTGAATAAAAAAATGTGAATAATGTGATTAAATAGTCAATCATTAACTTGCAAATCAATTCTCTATAAAAATCTTACGAAAATCATTTAAACAAAAATTTTTTTGTAGTAATTTTTGGACACGCGCCGTTGCGACCGTTTTTTGGATTTTCGAAATTAATTTTTGTTCATGGTATATAGTATCGCCAAAGGGATTTGAAAGAAGTTGTTGCCGAACGTGATCAGACAACTAGTTTTGAGTTATGGGACGTTATAAAGTCAAAATTTTGAAAAATTCATAACGGTCACCATTTTGAAGTTAGAGAGTCCGGTAAAAATTTGTTTCCCTTGCCGTATGGTCTTCTTTCATATCCGCAACTCAGATTTCCAAAATTGGAATTTTTGATGTATCCCTTCATTTCAAATTTCATCAAAATCGGTTTATTAGTTTCGGCGTTAGTGGCGTTACATACACACATACACACACCCACCCAAACACATCTTTTCTAGACCACTCTTTTGGTTTCCTGGGGGTCCAAAACACGTATTTCCGCGAAAATCTCAATTTCGAAAATTTTCATGATATCAATACTTCCTTTATACTAGTGGTGGTATGGGAAAGTAAAAACGGGCCCTAAGGCTGATTAAGAAACGTAACATGCATTGAACTATGTAGTACATCTTTGTCATCCTTCCTAGACCCCTTGATGAATCTACTGTAACGAAGTTCCGTAATTTTTCTTAATATTATTAATTATTTATTTTATTTAAGACCGTAATAATTTACTTAAATTGTTTAAAATGAGATATTTAGTTTAATTCATTGTTGCAATGTAAATATTTAAGTATTGTTGACGCTTGACCTCGCTCAGACCGCGAAGCAGCGAGCGCTGGCCCCTTCCCGTACCGGCCGACTTTAGTGTAGGGGATCGAGCGCGCGCGTTCTCGCATCTTCCTGTATAAAACCGAATTTTCTGGAATAATTGTTAAATTGGAAGATCCGTCTTCAAAGGTTTAACAGCCAACAGCGACTAGGTGAGTTTACAACCCTCCGAATATTTGGTAAAGTGCCGTTTAGGGTTTAAGTTTAAGTTAGTGTATATTAAGGAATAGTTTTCCTCCGTGTTTAGTTTCAACCGTTTTAGACCTGGTGCTGTTTATTTTACTTCAGACGGAGTCGAAGTAAAATCATAGGACCTAGTGCTAATATTGTGACTCTTGGCAACCACGTCTTCAAGGCTGTGGCCGTGGTATCCGAGGCTTTCGTATTAGAATCTCCGTTTAGATTTCCCATAGTTTTGCTTTCCGTGTAGGAACTTGTACGTTCTGCTTTAGACGGGGTCAAGGTAGAACCACGAGGTCCTGGTGCTCTCATTACTGCTCTTGACAATCATTTCTTCAAGCGGGGCTGTGGACTTGATTTTCAAGACTTTAGTGTTAACAAACCCCTTTTAGTTTTGTAACTCCGAAAGGTCTTGTATATTTCTCTTTAGACGGAGTCTGAGAAAAATTACAAGCCCCAGGTCTCCGATATTTTGTCTCTTGGCGATCTTGACTTCAAGCGGTGCTGTGGTCACGATACCCAGGTCCAGAATATCCGAACCAAGTCCCATATTTATCTTTTTTTTTTACCGTTCATATAGGAGGCATTTTTCAAGTCTTGAAAGGGTGTAAGCTCTCCGTTTATACCGCTACCGTAACTACCGTTTCTTTGTATAGTTTGCTACTAATTATTTTCCCTTTTTATTTTATTTACTAACGTATGCACCGCTGACTGTATTTTTAGTTGCATCTTTTGGGTTACCGATTGTACATACTTTACCGATTCTTTATTTTGTGCTTAATAAACTAAATACTTTGTATTTCATTGTTATTATTGCACTACCCTGTTTTCTTCACTGAAGTTGCCTAGGTCTTTGTTTCTCCGACTCCCGTAAAAGGAACGAAGCCGCTGGAGAGTAAACTCCTCTATCAAATCTGGCGCCCGAACATCACCGAAGATTTTAAAAAGCACCGGAAAACCGTAGTAGCGTTACACTACTTTTTTAATCACACGTTATATTTTTAATCCATATTTTTCTTCTTTGCAAATCCTATATATTTAGGATGTAATCTGATTGGCAATTTTACTGAACCGTTATTAATTGCCTGATAATTATTGCGCAAGCTAAATTTTCTCTGAGATAACATCAAAGCTGTTCTCGTTTCCTTTATTGGCTTAGAAGATATTTTAATGCTTGAATATTCCTTTCTGATTGATTTCTGCATACCTTATGTAGTAAAATTGAAATGTAAAGAATTTTCATTTCTAATATTTTCATGATGTGATTTTATTTTCATCTATCCCAATAGTAGGAAGATGCATAACTAATAAGAAACTAGTTATGTTTCGTTTCTGAATCTGAGATTATATTAAATTAAAAGACTGTAAAGGAATCCTTTTAAAAGTATTGCTCAAATAAAAAACAGATGCGATTCTGAGAATGAAGATCTTGGAAACGAATATCCCCGCAGCTTCAAAGCTTTATGAAAAAATAAATCTGAGAAGGGAAGGTTACACTACGTCTTGGGAATTTTCATCTTTGACTGTTTTGGTAGCAAGGTCTTGAAAATAAAGCTTACAGACTGATCTTTAAAAAAAATGTATTCTATAAAACGGTAATAATAACAAAACATGTGATAGTAGGTGTATTATCCAATTGTCCTCTTTGTGTTTATTTCTTCTTGAGATTTTAAAGTAGTATTTTTAAAATGCTTTTAAATTCGAATGGTATTTTTTATGGATTTTCTTTATATTTAGTGAAAATATACAGGGTGATTCCTAAGTACGTGTAGAAAATGAAGGGGGTGATTCCTGGGCGAAAATTAAGGCTACTTTTTCCTATAAACGTGTATCCTAATATGCTACCCTGAAGAGTTACCCCTCTTCAAAAATGGAGGAAAAATTTGGTTTTTAATTTTTATCTCAAATTTGGACAAAGATAGAAAAATAAAAATAAATGGACGTGTTCTACTAACAGGAAGGCCCTTTATGGATATTTTCTTTATTCACCTGTATTGTTAGAAGGGGATGAAACTTACAACCCCTGTTCATTTTGTAATTAGAACTTTTAAATGCACCGGAATTTTTTATTTAGAAAATAGGCATGAGAAAGCCTTATTCATTTAGAAAATTATTTGTCTCTTTTATTTTTATCGTGAGACAAATAGTTTTTGAGTAAAAAATTAAAATCGATTGTAATGTGCGCCTCAGTTTCGTGAGAAGTTGTAGTAAATTTCTGAAAAAAAAAGTCTAGGTAGGCGGATTTCGTTTTTCATCAATAATGTATGCAAACTTACTAACAATTATTATTATTATCAAAAACAACAAACACAAAAAATGATATCCGCCTACCTAGACTTTTTTTTCAGAAATTTACTACAACTTCTCACGAAACTGAGGCGCACATTACAATCGATTTTAATTTTTTACTCGAAAACTATTAGTCTCACGATAAAAATAAAAGAGACAAATAATTTTCTAAATGAATAAGGCTTTCTCATGCCTATTTTTTAAATTAAAAATTCCGGTGCATTTAAAAGTTCTAATAACAAAATGAACAGGGGTTGTAAGTTTCATCCCCTTCTAACAATACAGGTGAATAAAGACAATATCCATAAAGGGCCTTCCTGTTAGTAGAACACGTCCATTTATTTTTATTTTTCTATCTTTGTCCAAATTTGAGATAAAAATTAAAAACCAAATTTTTCCTCCATTTTTGAAGAGGGGTAACTCTTCAGGGTAGTATATTAGGATACACGTTTATAGGAAAAAGTAGCCTTAATTTTCGCCCAGGAATCACCCCCTTCATTTTCTACACGTACTTAGGAATCACCCTGTATATTGTATTGAGTTTTGTTATTATTATAAATTAAAAAGATATGCAAAGTAAATGCACTGAAGTACAAACTAGTGTCATATTTGTGTATTTATGGAAGTAGATTATGTATTTATTCTGATGCTTCAAGCTCTTAATTACTTAGAATCAGAATATTCAGTCAGACGCTGAAATTAACACTTGCTAAAGAAAAAATTAAAAGATAAGGGGAAAAACGGAGAAAGTGAAAATTTCTTCTTCACGAAAGTTAAAGTTTTTACGATAGTTTCTCGGAATTAAGCAACCCTATCTCCGAAAATCCCCTTATTTATTTAACGATTCCTAATGAGTCGCCATGTACCGAAGCTTTTCCTTTCGCTGACTTGCAATTCATTATCTTATACTACTTTCTGCACCTGTATTAACCATTAGCCAGAGCGCAAGTTAAATGCGCAACGGAAAGCTAATATCAGCTGCGCGTCCTGCTTTTCAGAGAATCCTGCGAGAATCCTGTCACATGGGCTAGTCCTAGCAAGCTAGTAGCGCAGAATTGTTTGTATTCACGGCACGTTGTTCGCGGCTTTATCGTACTCTTATCATAGACGCGCGTCGCTTGTGGTTAATCTAAAATAATTATAGTTTAATTTTAATTTACGTAATAAAAATAATTATTATATTGGAGAGTGTACTACATGATCTAAAAACTGATTAAATAAATAATGCCTATTTTAATTATAAAAAACTTATGTTGTTGCCTTACCAACACTACTAATATCGATTTCAAGCTTCATTATAAAAAAGCTTGAAGTACACAATTGTGTTATGCACCGTTTACTGAAAAAAATTGTTTAACCGCATGAACATTTATAAGTGTAAATATATTCCTGTAGAAGGTGCAAAGTCAATGCTCCAAAAGTTTTGAACTTAAAGTGAGCAAGACGTCAAAGCTGAAAACTCAATCTTATCTGTAGTCGGCAATTTCAACGTACCTTGGAGTATTAAATTTAACGTCGCGACGGCAACTTTGTGTGTGCCTGGTTTTTCGTAAAAGAAACACCTGTATAATACGCCGCAACTGAGATTTTAGAAACTTATTCCAAATGTGTTTTTGTTGATTTATATGTAGTACAATTCGCGTCGAATTAGTAAGCTGTAAAGGACAATAATTATGTAATAAATTGTAATTTTAAACTCGATGTGTAATTTAATAAATTAACCACAATGGAAAAATCGAATTCTTCAAAGGACGAAAATAATGACGTCCCTCATCACGTCTGGGCAATTATACATGAGTTTTTGCTCGGTGTTAACGACAAAGGACTTGATTTACAGAAGGCCCATCTACGACCATCTGTTGCTAACATCTATCCATTCTTCGTGTTTATATACGCCGTTCTTATTTTGACGGGGGTAATAGCAAATTTAGCAGTTGCGATTCATATCGTTAAACATAAATTATATGATGATCCCACGTATTGTTTCATCATTAACGGCTTAATAAGTGACATAATTAAATGTGTGTGTGTTTTACCTGTATCGCTTTACGTCCTTCTCATACAAAACTGGATTTTGGGAGAGCTTCTATGTTCCTTTTTACCCATGTTGCAGGTATGTTGTTAAGGATAATTATAAACCGGATTAATAAATTTCCGGGCCCTAGGCCTAATGAAAATTTCGGCCTTGTTATACCTACCTATAATGATTTGTTTCTTATTCTTCTAACTTGACTAACAGTGAAAAGCATTAATAGAATTTAAATAGAGTACGGAAAAAATATGAATGTTTGGGATATTAATTGTCAACGGGGTCGGGGGCTGGTTCTGGTCTTAATGGGTAATCCGGTTCTGATAATAAATGTAACGTTCTAGCATTTTTAGTAACGTTGTACATTTTTTTGAATTGGTCTTGACACCCCCATAAATTACTCTAAAAGACCGAGCGGTTATAATCAGGGAAATTGAGATAAGGCAGCTAAGACGACATCGAAATGACTGTGACGTAAACTTGCTTGTGTATTCCTACCCTAAGTAATAGAATTAGCATTAAAATTCGTGGCAGCATTATATCAGGTCAAGCCAATCTCGGTATAAACCGTTAAATCTGAATTAATTAGACGTATATCTTAGCACAGCTTCTACTGTGTATGCACGCACTGTATAATTTATTATGCATATTATTATTTATTTTAAAGTGGAGTTATCAACAATTTCCCATTTCTTAAAAAAAAGTCAACGTTATTTTATAATTTATGTTATTATAAAAATAGACGATAACTTTTGAATCTAGCTACAGCAATGTGTCATTTTCAAGTGAACTGAAGCAGTAATTTATACCTAAAGAAGTTGAACAGATACTTCAGTGCGTGGCTTAAAACGGCTATCTACCACAATTTCATTATGAAGCAATCAGGATTCGGTTAGATGATACCCGTCAACTTTTGGTGATTCAATACACACTTTATGCTATAGAACTTTCTATAATTTCATATTTATTTAGTACACCCGACTTCATTGAAAATGAAGAGGACCAGGTATTCCCTTGGTTGGATATGGAAATACCAAATAAGAAAAACCCTATACCACAAAAAGTGGTAGACAGGTTTCTTTAGGTAACGTTAAACAAAAGAAAACCTGGCCCTGTTCATTTTCAATGGAGTCAGGTGTACAAGCTTGAATCTATATCTAACAAGCATAAACATGGTTCATGTAACTTCAAATAGTATGTCGTGTCATCTAAGTTGACCTGTCACTGTCGTTACATCAACGCAGACGACGAATAGCACAATCGATATGATATTAATAATTGGTAATCTTCGAATAAGTAGATGTAATTTCTAGCTGCTACGTAAATGAATCAAATAGACATCCGAAAAATGAATTGAAAAATCGATGAGGAATAGAATATTAAAGTAATTATACCATATTTGAACAGCTTAAAAGGTCTGTCCAATTAACTTAATAACACAAAAATAAATAAAGAGAATTTTCAATTTTCTGCACACGCCCAGGTTTTTACATAATTCTCTTTACTCTTCTTGGATAATATAGGTTTTTCCCAGCTACTTTGGTTAACATAAAGCGGGGATTTAATTTAAATATTACTCAATACTTTAAAACCTATGTTTTATAGAGCTAACAATAATAAATGAATTATTCCTAATAAGTAAAAAGGATTAAACGTTGTCACTAACATTAATGAATATTTGACAAACTGCATTACCTGTGCTTTTATTTTCTTCTTAATTGGCAGCAAGAGAACATTATTTGTTTATGAAGTAGATAGACTGTGTAAATAAATATTCAAACACTTGACATTGTATTACCCTTTATTATGGCAAATATCAAGTTGGCTGTGCTTTTCCTATTTGATTTACGTTTCAAGTGAAACCACACTACTTGTAGGGGTTAGTATCGTAATTAAATTCTAGTTTTATCAGCCCTCCTTTCGCGATTATTCCATTATATAAATTACTTTGTTTAAAAATTGCCTTGTAACATGGTATCTTCCATATACAGAAAAAAATTTCAATGGTTTAATTATTTTAGTTGATACCTAGAGCAGGTCAACCTAAATCCACCCAAGAATAGCATTCGTGTGTTAGCAGTTTATTAGTACTAGTACCGCTTCCGTTAATTATATTAAAATGATTTACATTATTTTAACTAATACTACGTCTCTGACTGACGCAGGTGTTCTATTTTTAAAAAATCAAATTGCATTATTTGCTAGTTTTCAAGGTAGCTAATAAATTTGTAATCAGTGTTTGTTAAAGTTACAATTTGATGAACACTTTATAATGAATTTCTAAAATAGATATTTTGATGCAGTTCTCAAAAGGGTGTTGGTATTGCTAAAATTTCCGTTTAAATAACTTTATGTTCATGAGTGCCTAATTAAATCAACTCTGAAGCCGTTGACCTACTAAGCCAGAGTTTCTGGTTTAATACTGTGACAAATTGTTCTGAAAAGGCAAGTGTAAAATTTATGAGGATCAGGAAATATATTGTTCGCTCGTAAAGTATAACTCTAACAATTTATTTTGAGATTAAGGTACAAACATTATTTCAACTTTAGAAAATATAGAGAAATATTAATATAGTTAATCAATTTTATAGATTTTTTCGGATGTTACCGACCGAAGATCCGTCTCTGTCAGAGAATAGCCTAAATATTCAAAATTTACAAAACGCGGCTAAATTTCTCATCAACCGTACATTTTAGCTATGTGAATACCTTATACGCTTCTTTATACTATGTGATAGACAATTAAATTTTACATTAAATTATATAATAATATATAGGTCGTTTCATCTAAAATAACAAAGTTTGTTATTGTACTGTGAAAAGCAAACACCATGTACGTATTATACGTGATATAAATTTACGAGAATCCAAAGCTATATACTGAACAACTTTTATATTTAAACTTCTTTCATATTTTGACTAATAAAGGAGCCATAGGAGTATCAATTTCCGATTTTCAAAACCTCGTAGAGGACGTCACTGTGAAGAGCATTTCCCAAAACAAGAAAATGTATCTAATACCAAGCTGCATAAGTGTAGAAAATTTAAACAAAATCGTGTAGCCAGTTCTTTTGTAATAATTTTTAAAAAATTTCAAAATTGCCGTTGCGACTGTTTATGGATTCTCCGAGGGGCAAATCACCAGTGAGATGTGGTGTACACAAGGCAGGAGATGTTGGGGAGATGTAGGAGATGTCGAGGAGATGTGGGAAATGTTGGGGAGATGTGGGAAATGTTGGGGAGATGTGGGAAATGTCGGGGGAGATGTGGGAAATGTCGGGGAGATGTAGGAAATGTCGGGGAGATGTGTGAGATGTGGGTCATGTGGTTGAGTCATAATGTTGGTGGAATGCAAGGAGATGTCGGAAACAGTCGAAATAATTCCAGCGTTATTATCGGGAATGGTAGACAGTGATAGAGAAGGTGGTTTCTTCGAGAAAAAATCGTGTGGCCACTTTTTTTTAAATAATTTTTCAAAAATTTCAAAAGTTTTGGAAGAGCGCCGTTGCGACCGTTTTTTGGATTTACTAAATAAATTTTTTTCATAGTGCAGTACCGCCAAAGGGCCGATTTTCAAAATCTCGTAGAGGGCGCCACAGTGGAATTCTGGCGTTTTTTTGTAATAATTTTTCAAAAATTTCAAAATTTTTGGAAGCGCGGCGTTGCGACCGGTTTTGGATTTAGTGAATAATTTCTTTTCCTGGTATAGTACAGCCAAAGGGCTTTCAAACAAGTTGTTGCGGAACCTGATCCGATAACTGTTTTTTGAGTTGTGGGGCGTTAAAATCGAATATTTGAAAAATTCATAGCGGCCGCCATTTTGAAGTTAGAGAGTCCGGCAAAAAACTGTTTCCCTTGAATTATCGTGTTCTTTCATATCCCCTACCCAGATTTTCAAAATTCTGCTTCTGAAAAAAATGCTACCAAAACAACATGTCAACTTCCGCTTTCGGTTTCGGATTGTTTTGAAAAACTTATTTTGTCGATGAATTTTCGATATACCCCTTCATTTAAAATTGTGGTATTTGGTGTCGTCTTTAATTCCTGTCTCTTTTATTTACTAAATATTACAGTAGGAGTATATTTTAAAAAACGATCATAACCGGTAAGGTGATGAATAATCCTTGCGACTATCTCTTACACACAATTGTTTTATTTACAAACAAAATTCATGAGGTGAGGAGATGTGGGGAGATGTTGGGAGATGTGGGGAGATGTGGGGAAATATTGAGGAGATATGGGAGATGTCATCGAAAAGGAGATGTGGTGTACACGTTTTGGCTTTGTGGTTTACCCCTCGGGATTCTCTAAATAAATTTCTCTTCATGGTATAGTACTGCCAAAGGGCTTTTAAACAAGTTGTTGCTGATCCTGATCAGATAACTGGTTTTTGAGTTGTGGGGCGTTAAAGTCAAAATTTTGAAAAATTCATAGCGGGGGCCATTTTGAAGTTAGAGAGTCTGGTAAAAAACTGTTTCCCTTGAATTATGGTCTTCTTTCATATTTGCAAAATTCTGATTCTGTAATAAGTGCTACCAAAAAAACATGTCTAACTCCCGCTTCCGGATTTTTTTGAAACGCTTATTTTGTCGATGAATTTTCGATATACCCCTTTATTTCAAATTTTATCAAAATCGGTTACTAGTTGCGACGTTAGAGGCGTTACACACACACCCACACACATAGAGAGACATTTTTTCGATACCAGTTTTTGGTTTCTTGGAGGTCCAAAACACGTATTTCCGTAAAAATTTCAATTTCGGATATTTTTATGATATCAATACTTCCCATATACCAGTAGTGGTTTGGGAAAGTAATAATATTACTTCATCTACTCTAATATGTATTACTAACACGTATATTCTTATACAAAAGAAAACTTTAAAACGGCGGCGTTACGATAGTGCACAAGAGCCAGATTTATAGTCCCTAACAAAAGAAATACTTCTAATATATCAAAATTGTAATATTTTCCGAATATTTCATGGTTGTTGTTGTGGTGCTATTTTTCTATAATGTCCAGCCTTCTCGATGTATTTTATCGTTTGTAAAATATTGCATTTCAAAAAAAATATTCAGCAGGCTTTTAGTAGAATATAAATCAACCACTTTGAGGATACTCCAGCTTAATTAAATTAAATTTTATTATAATATATCCTTTTATATTAAAATTACTCGAACAATATTATGAAATAGCAAAATGATTTATTCTGTTGTAAAACTACGAATTCCTACAAGTACAACGCCAGTTATTTGGAGTAAATTTATTGAATTTCTTAGTGTATTATTGTGGACATCTGTTTGCTTTCAGAAAAATAGCATAAAGAAATTGTGTCACCCGAAATAGAAAAATATACGAACCTTTTAACCAAAATAACTGCGATAAGTGGTACTAGGGTATGGAAAGTTTTTCAAGTTATTTTAGCAGTTCGTGAACGATGAAAGCTATTAGTAAATTGGTTGTAAATAACGTTTATAAAGAAAAAATTTAATATTTCACAGAACTGCGAATTAGTTTTTGAACTGCTTGTAAAAGCTCAGCGCCAGGGAAAAATAAATAAAATCTTGTTTAAAATGGAAAACAGGAGTATCCGTTAAAAAGACATTGGTTGATATAAGAACAGCATAACAATGTTCATTAATTTATAAAAGGTGCGAGTGATGAAAGCCGAATTTTGTTGCGAGGATTGATGACTGTAAAGTAATTTTAGAGGCCATCGGTATAACCGCGTAAATACTTCGGTATCGATCGAAATGTAAAACCTCTACTTCATAAAGAATGCATGAGGATGACCTACCTGTATGTCGTTGTCGTGTGATGTTCCCGATATCTCACAAAATTAATTTTGTTCAAGTGGTCGTAAATGGGAAAACGAAGAGACATTTAGGAATTTTAATTAGGATCAAATTTCTTTGCTAGGAGTAACGTGAGAATTAATTCCTGATCCAGTATTTTTTCAGAAGTGATAATCGATAAATATAAATAAGAAACGACATCAGTTTAAAAGTTAATAAAACGTGAGTTATAAAATTTTCTTCTGGTTAAGATATAAAAATGATAGAACGCTTCGTAGAAATTGGATTATAAGGGAGCGTGCTTTCCACGCCCTCTGGATATTGATTTTTTGGAAAATTAACGATGAGTACTGTCAGACCCATTTCTTTTTTAAGTTATAGAAACTTGCTTAAGGGTCTTATTCAAATAAACAAACCACAGTTGATGATGATTGCCATTATACTTATCCTTGACACTAGACATTCAATAATATTAGCGTGTTTCATTCTTTTTTTCTGTTATATTGTTAGTAATTTAATATACAAACTTTTCTGATGAAATATTGTTTCTAATCACTACAGATAGAATACAAATCTCAGATTATTTTTCTAAATTTAGGAACCTCTTATCTCTTACATTTTGGAATTTTCGACTAAAAGGAAACCTATGCCAAACGTTGTTTTGCGGTTTTCAGGCTGAGATTAAAGCAGATATTCCGCAATTTCTGAAAACACGACCCAGATTTCGTTAATTATTGTGGCAGAACACTTTCCTTATTGACACCACTAGATTTTGTTGAAATTTTTAGCTCCTACCGGGCTTCTACAGTATGCGATGTTTGTTAATTTCAAAGTTTATGCATTAAAATATAAAATTCAAGTTCACAGTTTTTATACACTTTAGGGGCATGGACATACATATTTAGATTCGCAGATTTGTTTATACTCCTACAAATATAATGATAGTGTGTTTTTTTAAGTCTGGGAGTTTAAATGAATGAGTGATAATGAATACATATAATATAGAGAAGACTGTACTTGAAGTTGAAGGTCTACCTAAAGGAATACTTATAAAGTCATTTTAATAGTTAGATTAAAAATATGTAGCCCGTTCCCAATACGTAACTAATTACTTTCTTTCGGGAAAACACAATCCGAGGTACAAAACGACAGCGATTATTAAAAGAGAAGAAAGTCAATAAAACCTAATAACATGTTACGTAAACAAGTAAAATTTTATATTTTTCTATTTAAGGGTAAAGATTTTAAAACTTCCATATGCGGGCTCTTATATAAAATGTTAGTAATTTGCTAGAAATTGTTTAAAGGCTTTTTTTGTACACGCTCTCCAAAGTGGTTACTTTGGAAACTGTTTGTAATCCGCAAAATGCCACTTTAGGGGACTAGTCCCTTAAAGGTAACTTAGTAACACTTTAGAGGACTGAATTTGTTTACTAAAAACATTGTACAACACAAAACAGCTAGGTATTGCTGCAAAAAAATACAAAAAATATATAAATTAACTTTGAAACATGAAAATGGAAATTACAGTTTTTGGCATATTTAAAAATGTCATCAGAATGCAGATAAGTCAATATCACATCTTCATTCACGACCGTCACACGATTTTTCTGCTTCCAATCATTAAATATTTCGTACTCCTTCTGGTATTGCTGCCTAGACTTGAGTGGCAGCAAATCTAGTACAATATTTCTGGATTTTTCGGTAATTTCGACCGGAACATCAACCATTTTTTTAGAAATTATTAGATTTATTATTTTTTCACTTAAAAAACAACTTGTTAAACAAACTGGTTACCATGGTTGTCACGATCGCAGGCTACCGAATACTAGATTTTCTATAAATGTCACAAGCTATTAGCAGATGTAGAATTATTCTAGATACTAATTTCCAATTTGGAGAGCTTATACAAAAATAGTATATTATATTATTAGGAGTAGAAAGAGTTCTTTTTGTGTTGAGGTCATATTGCGGCCGAGGCGCACGCGCCGAGGCTGTGCAAGTGAGCGAAACACAAATAAGACGTTCTACTCCGAATAATATATACTATTTTTTCTTCAAGTGTAAAAATATTCTTTTGCTGTAAATAAATATTTCCTAAAAAGCCATTTCGACAGGACAACGCTCTCCCCTCTACCAACCTTGGGGGCGGAGCTATGGGCAAAATAGTGCCGTTGCCATGGATACGTCAACACATTATTGTACTAGTAACATTATTTTCATTATTTGACTATTAACAAAATGACTTCCTTCTACATAGCCAGTTCTGTACAACAATACGGATATTATGATACGCTTGAAGAAAAAATATTGTATGCAACACGTACGCAAAACGTTTTAGCAGACTCATCTGATTCGTCCGCTAAAACTGTGTTTTGCGTACTTGTAACATAAATAACTATTTAAGGATGCAGTTAAACCGAATGGTTTTAATATTTCAATCTACGAACTTGTACTACATTTGACTTTCAACCTGCCACACAATCTAATTGAACCCTGCGAGATTTCCAGAAGTCGTTCCAATAGCATTACGCGGTTAAGATTAGATGAAATTCGCGTTTGAAGTATAGGAAAACTTTGATAATATTTAAGGTTTAATAAAAACTTTATTCGTATAATATGTAATCATATAATAATACTAGAGATTTTAGGGCACTAGCTGTAGCCCTTATTTTTTTGTCAAATATTCAAATGTAAGGAAATGCAATAAATGCAGGTTCTATCGCTCTTTTTATTGCTCTTACTGTTCTTTATCAGAGACCCTATTAGAGCAACAGTTTTTATAGAATTTCCATACATTGGGATCTTCGAATAAGTGTTAATATGGATTTCTATGGTTAACGATTTAATTATAGGTTTGCGAGAATCGGGTTACCAAAATAGTCATAAACCCCGTTTCCGTTTTCATTTCCTCAGGCTGTTGAAATTTACGAAACGCAATTTTAGAACTCTCCACTAAATTTAATCTTTACTGTAAAAAATATATCACGTTACCTAGTTAAAGTATTTGTTGAATTCCTCATTATACGTTAATTTTTAAGCTTAACAAAGGTAACAAACGATCATTCATATATGTTTTTCAGGTACAGGAGGACATGCCAACTTTTAATCTAATATTTCCGAATATTTCCTCTATAGTTGCTTGCTCTTCTTACATAAGCTGGTTATAAAATATTTTACAAACTGGTTATTTAGGTGCTTTAAAAAAGATGGTAGTAATGCTGATTTGTGCTTATTATATATTTTTTGGTGTGAACATCCCCCACCCACTTTAATATAATTAAAATAGCAAGATGGGAAATTTTAATTTTGTTTTATTATTCTGAGCTCGAAACACGGAGAATAAAATAAGCATTAAGTACCTTCTGTTTTACGATTGTGTTGTTTAATATTTATTTCCTTCATTTTATCTCAGTTGAATATAAATATCTCTCTATACCGGAAACCTGTTGAAATAACGTTACAATTATTTTGTGTAAAAATGGAATTTAGAATGCAGTAGTACTACTATATTTTACTATTTTCACAGTTCTACTTTTTATAGGATTAAGATCGTGATATTCTTTTATCTTTAGGTGTAGTGCAAATGAAGTCAACTCTTTCTTGAGCCTGTACAATATTTTAGTTTTAGATAGTAAACTTTACATTAATCTTCTAGGAATATTAGTATAGGCTACCTCCAGACATGTTTTTATATCAATCATTGTTTCACAAGCTGTATTATTCATCCAAATATCTGCCTCGCATGTTTATGATATTTTCTTGTCAAATTGTACGCGCTAGGCATGTTAGAAAGTGACAGTTATTATACATCCCAAATATCCAACACTCGCCCTTCCTCAAAATTTAATATATCAACATGACATAAAATTTTTAATAGTATCTTGAATACGAGTACATGGTAAAAATGAATTTATTGCTATGAATTGAATTGAATTTATAAAGTTTAATGCGAATGTGTAAATTATCAACGTAATATACGATATACTACGCCCATTCATATACGAGTATATTTTTTAAATTGGCATATTCAACATTTTTAAGATACTCTTAACAAGATTTTCAAAATTTCGTCGAATCATGTGCAAACGCGTTTATAAAGCGCTAAATCATTGCAGTACGTTTTAGTTTGAACAAATACACCCTCTTCACAACCCATACTCTTTTTACACATCAAAAACAGTTACTAACAAAGGAATTAGGCTAGGTTACTGCAAATCATCATACCAAAACTTTTATTCATCTTTTTTTTTGTTATTTGCTTGTGCTTAGTTCTAAATTAAAATAAATAGTAGTAATTTTTCAAACTGTTGTTTTTACTGAATTGAGTTGACCGGAGCAATTTATTGCTAGACCATGACATAAAACTGTTTTTAATATGTTTTTTTAATCTTTGTGTCTCATGACGCTGAATTATTAATATTTCTGTAAACAACGAGCAGCATACCTATTGAGTTTTGAAAATCGAATATACATAATATGGTAGGTGTGCTGCACACGTTGTAAACTACTCTAAAAGATAGGCGTCCTAGTATGGTAACATGTTTTGCTTGCTTAATCAAATCATATACTTACACTTTGTTTGTTAGGATCATAGGATCTAAATCTGGAGTCTCAGAAAGGAGTTACTCGAACCATTATGCGCTTAATTAGTTGGGATAAATATAAATTCGAAATATTTTTCACAACGTTTTTGTTGAATTTTACTTGATTATAGCAAAAGAATTTTAATTGCGTATTGGAAAGGGACATAGAAATAATTGTGTAATGTATTAAGAGGGGGAGAGGTCCTAGAGTTTAGAACGTTCATCATCATTCCTGAATAATCCTGTATCTAATTATTTTGTACGACCATTATTGTGAAATAGTTAATTCATTTTTTTATGTTTCTGCTGCTTTTAAGTTTTTTTGAAATTGAACTAGGTATCTATTAATTATTGAGAAGTGAAATGTAGCAGAAGATAGATATAAATAAAATCATAAGAAGCGAAAATCAGTCGTAAGTAAGATGTCATTACGTTAGCATGAATGTTATCCTTAGAAGAAAATATTAATCCACATACATAGTACAAGGTTTAGAGACACCGATCTTGAAAGAGAACGTAATAAAATCCCTGATCAAAGGTTTATTTTGGTTCTAACATTTATTTTGGTAACGGCAAATATATACCTACACATTTGGTTTTCATGAAACCGGATGTTGAATTTTATAAATTATTCCATTTGTTGGAATAATTTCTACTACGGCTTTTAATTACAGCAAATCCATCAAAATTAATGTTTGTGCATGTTCCTTCCTTTACACAAAACAGCTAGCTTGTATTTACTTTTTCAAAATTTTCTGAATAATTAAAACAATCTAATAATAAAATGTGGGTATTTACTTAAATTAAGTTATACTATGACACCGAGATTTGACAGACGGTATTTAATTTAGCAAACGATAGCACTTCAATAAAGAGAGGTAAAGTTTTCTGAAGTAGAGTAGAGAAAAAGACAGATGTTTATGCAAAATATTGTATTTCCTCGAAACGCAGGGCACGTTATCATTCTATAGAAATGAAAATTTCCGATAGGATCCTCCAATACGAGTTTATTCCACAACGAATATGAAAGGAAATGGAAAGTTGTATTTTCAAGGTGTTCAAGGTGCTCAATTTCAAAAAGGGCAAGAAGTCATTATAGCACACTCGCATGTAATTGTAACGATAATTTGAAATTGGAAGCAGGAATATACTATTTCTCTACTATTATTTCTTGCTAAAGTGTTTCCCTAACTTGAAATATCCTGTAAAGAGCTTGCAGTAGACCTCCACTGTCAGTTCTAATTAGGACGTATCTGTGTACCTCATCGGCATACCTTAGTCACAGGTAATTATTGCAATTGCCACCAAGTTCCGACTGAAAGAAAGTGGCATATTGCTTATATCGGTTCAAGTATATACTAACCTCATGCCTCCGTTTCTAGATCCCATCTTGAAGTTGTATACTACTAAACAGTTTTTTTATTTAATATTTAATATTTATTTAACTGAGTCACATACAAAGATGTTTACAGCATGTCAGATATAATATAGTGGTACAAAATAGGTAATAGTACAAGTGAACAAAAACATAGTGGCACAAATATAAAAAAAATACAACTAGGAAGAACATTATACTAAAACACATGTAAGAACATTGGCAAAGAACAGAATGTTAAATGTTTAAGTAGTAATTAAATAAATTTTATCACAATACTCCTCTACAGAATGGAAACAGTGGGTTAAAAAAAACTTTTTTAGAGATAAAGTTCTAACTAGATAAGGTAATGATTTGTGTCTAGAGAATTGTTAGCTGATTTGGCATATCTATAACGAGGTGGTCTTAATAAATCAGAAGAATAAATCAGAATTTGTTGAAAGTTTATTTAAGTTGCGATGAATTTCAAGCAGATACATGAAAATAAACAAAGTTGGTATCGAAATAATACCAAATTTAATAAATAAGGGCTGGCAATATTGCCGATTTCTAACCCTAGCTAAAACTCTTATAGCCTTGCTTTTGTTGTGCAAATACCTTGTTCACATTAGCTGAATTTCCCTACAGAATGATGCCGTAGCTGATATGAGAGTGGAATAAAGAAAAATACACAGTTTTAAGGACATTTTTTGCGCCTAAAGAACTACTCAGTCTAGGTAGCAAAAAAATGATAGAGGCAAGATTTTTATTCAACTCATTAATATGACAAAACCAGTTTAATTTGTCATCTAACGTAATACCAAGTAGTTTGACGGAATTTCCACTAGTTTCAGTAGGGTTAGTAGAGAAAATTTTCTTAGTTTTATTGGGGTCTACGGGGGGGGGGGGGTTAGTTAGTTGATTTGCAAGTAGCAACAAACCAATCCTCTGCAATATACCCAGACTAACACCAGAGATTACTTAAATTTTCTAACCTGCTGTCAGAAGTTATCAAAGTTGTGGCGAACAAAACACAGTTGTTGGGACTTACGTGATTAATAAAATCATTTGTGTAAATAATAAAAAGCAGAGGCCCTAGGACTGACCCTTGGGGCACACCTTGTTTAATTTGTTTGAATTCAGAACACTCACCACCGATAGAAATACACTGTCGTCTGTCATCTAAGTAGGACCGAAAAATTTCCAGTGCTGTACCACTAACACCAATGAATTCTAATTTTTTATCAGTAGGTACTTATATCATGCGAGATACAGTCGAAAGCTTTTGAAAGGTTACACAGCGTTACTGCAGAATGTTGACCCCCTCCCAAAACCCCGAACAATGTCCTCTACCACATTTGAAGTTCACTTTGACCTAAAACTATGCTGACCATTATTAAGGAGATTGTTTGCATCAATATAATGAGATAAACGATTCTTAAGAATTATTTCAATAATCCTTGAAAAGATCGGAATGATTGATATAGGACGGTAGTTGTCAACAGTTGAATGGTCCCCTGTTTTAAATAACGGCAATACTTTAGTTAGTTTCATAGCGATCTGTTCGCTTTGTTGTGCAACCTTCATTTATGCCCCCCCTTCTCCAGATAATCTCTTTTGTATGAATCTGTAGGCAGCTTATGGCCTCACACTCCAACACTAATTGCAGTGAATGTATAGGTTTAGGAGCATTATTGACAGAAGGTCTCAATGATCCAAGCCATTATTAACGTCCATAAATGCATAATAAGCGCAGCGCAACCTCCTGCAATAATTATTAGAATGACTATTCCACTCATCCCTATGCTTCATGCATAATGTCTTCCGTATTTCAGTGGCAAAATTGCCATCTTGAAAAAATTTCATTCCTAATATGTGACCAATCGGACGCTCGGATAACTAACCACGTGACCAACCAACATCGTACTGATAAGTGACACTTCTCAGTGATTGGTTGAACGTTTACCAGTGGCGGCTCGTCAGATGACGCAGGTGAAGCGCCGCTTCACCTAAACTACACGCGTAACTTTAAATTTTTTCTCAAAATGTCAACAAAAAATGCTTTTCTTTATTTAATATTTTTAATATTTGTATTTATCTGCATTTATCATTGAACGGCGCATCGCGCCGGCGCGGTTGACTGTTACCTACCATCATAGCCTATGCTACCATTAATTTACATTCGTCACTTAACTGAAGAAGGGTTGCCTATATCTGCTGCTTCAATACTTATCGTATTAAATGTCGGTTGCCATGACGACATCGTAAACAACCGCTGTTTACGATTCGGCAAAGTCGCATAGATACAGTTGGCCTTGATGTAATATATTTGCCAATTTATATTATCTTAACGGAATGTCGTATCTTAGAAACCAGGTAGGGGGTAGGCTTCCTCCTCGAAGGAAAATTATTAGAGACGCTCGATAATTTTCGAAACATTGGTAGTTAGATATACAGGAAGTAGTAAATCACAGGTTACTACGATAGTAAACATGTTATGATATGATATATTATATTATACCCTTAAACCTTTGTTAAAATGTTTTATACGTTTAAATTTGATACCTACGTAAACAAGCTTCTGGATAAAGGTCAAATAAATGAAGATTGAAAAATATTTGTTACAAGCTGTTCTAGTTGCGAAAGGTTGAAGTTAAGTTAACAAGGTAGCATTTCTTTTACTTTATTTAAAATATAAGTAGCAAAAGCTTTCAGTCGATGGAAAAGAACAAACGGGTGGGGCCGTGGGTTGAAAGCCAGAGCGAGAGAGAGGAGGTAAAAGTTATACTCTGTTGTACTCTGCAATTGGTGAAATCGTATAATTGAATAAATAATACAGTAAAGTATAAACATAAAATAAAAAAAATAAATAAATGGGATAATTCAGGAGTAAATTTCGATAGCGAAATGTAGCGTAAAAGAAGTAGAAAGAAAAATGCGCTGTTGCCTGTTTTGCATCGTTGGAATTTCAGAATATGGAAATTAATTAGCCAGTTTGAGTAGACATTTGTTATCTGCGGTCGATTGAAAAATCGCAGCGTAATTTACATTAGAAGAGGAGGTTTTTACGCTAATCAGAAATTTAGTTAAACATGAATTATCATGAGGAATTTTCCGTTATTTAAAGTTACCCGATTTTCAAAGTTTTTCACTCTTTCCACTTTATAAAGCCCATGTCCCACTGTAAAAATTTTTATAAAAATTTTTTATAAAAATTTTTATAGAAATGATGTGACGTCATGAACCATAAAAGTATTTTTAAGGTATGTCCCACTGTAAAACTTTTTGTAAAAAGATTTTATAAAAACTGGATGTCAAACAGCGCGCATTTGGCAAAACAAACAAAAACAAAACGAAAGTGAGGTTAGTGTTGTGAGCGAAGCGTTTGGTTTGCTGTTGAAATATTTTTACTCGTTCTAGTTTTCGCGTTTTATTTTATCATAGTATCTATACCTATTATAGTAATGGAAAGTGAGAACGAAGACTTACGTCACGTTGTTTTCGTCAGAATATCGCGCGCAAATTCAAATTGTCAGTGAGATGGGCTATGCGCCGACACCCATTTTACGTGACGTCATCAAAATAGAAGCACCATAAAAATATTTTTACATGACGTCATTTTTATAAAACTCCGTGCTGTCACACTGTAAAAATCGTTTTTATACAAATTTTTATAAAAATTTTTATAAAAATTTTACAGTGAGACATCGGCTTAACAGAGTTTCGTAGACCAAGAAGAAACAAACTTGAAACTTTACCGGCACGCTTTCTGGTTCTTTCTGTTTACTTGGGCAACGATTATCTGTGCAACGTAGTTTTAACTTTGCTAGACTTTATATTGCTTATTAAAAGTTCTAATGAAATTCTAGCGGTAATGTACAATACAATGCATACTAACTATTTTGATGAAAAATGAGGTGCGTTAAACCAAAGTACTGCCCACGTTAAAACGCATTTCTAGATAATGTTTGGAAGATACAAAGAAATAATATAGAGAAACCTAAGAAATCAATAACAAGTAATAAAACAAAAAATGTCACTTTTGTAAGAATTTAAGAAAAAGTCAGCACCTTTCTTTCGTCCTTTTTATTTGTAAATTCTACTATATCAAAATTTTAGTGTAGTTCGTATAACGAACAGAAATGTTATGTTTTATAACTTTAGCTCGTAACTTCTGCTTACCATGTTTATCAAACTTTATCGTGAAAAATGTAGTTTTCTTTAGCTTTTCATGAAAAATGGCAGTTTGCGTGTAAAGATTTTAACTTCCTGTTACGTATTATTGTTCTCATGGTGTAACGGCACGACATGCACAATTTATATTTAATACCTTAATGCGTTTACAAATAATGAAATTGATGGCAGCTTAAAGTTAATCTAGATTTAAGACTGGTTTGTTCTATACTGGAAAAATAAAAACATATTTGAAGTATGAATCACTGAGTTTTATTATTTTACTAACTGGAAGTAGTACATACACTTGTATCAAAGGAAAGCGTACAATTATTACCTACTGCGCATGATTTTGGATATTCTCTTAATGTAAACTCTGCTTTGGTAACATTGAATTTTTTAGTGTTGAAAACACTTATACGGAGGCAAGTTATAGGTTCTCGCGTCACGAAATATCGTCACGCGGGATCGAAGCAGGGTGCGAGCATGCGGAGTTGGTTGCGTTGTCGGACTACACGCGTTGTTCTGTAAGCGGTTGCGCAGAAGCGTTAATTCTGTCCTTACAAAATATCCGAAAATATTTTTGTTGTGAATACCTTCACTGGAAAAGAAAACAAAACCAAGAAATACAAAATGTTCAGAACGTAATAATAATCTATTTTTACCAAATGTTTCTTCTGCTGATATTCTGTAATATTATATTATAATATACACACTTATATATTCGTTTCTGATTTATTCTCATAAAATTATATATTTTGATTGCGCAATTAAACACTTGGGTAATCGAGCTGCAGAACAGCTTATACGCATCTTCGCAAAATTGTGCCAAGCTGAGGGTTTTGCCCCCAAAATAAGGGACTTTTAAAATTTTACCATTGAATTCCACATGTATAGCGTAATTCAATTCGACACCCTGTATAGGTATTCACTTAGTTTATTAGTTTAGCCAAGTAAGCAACATTTATACCGAGTGGTTGGTCATATCGGTCATATCCCTGTACATAAGCCGTTTACATTGCTTATCACGTTTATGGGAATTCTTGCTCCCCAAATTGGTAATGGTACCAAATTAAAGAGAATAATATTCCGCGTCGTTCAATTTTAAGAATTCTTTGTATAATAAATAATATAAAAATAAATATATAAAATTTAAATACCTACATATGAAAGTACATTCGAAAAATATGAGTATGTTTTGTTTTGACAAGTGTAGCACCTCCTATTTTTTAAATAGCTACATTTTTAAATTTTAAATTGTTATGTTGAAGAAATAGTACACAAAGAATTTTTAAGGCGGAATATTATTCTCTTTAGTTTACTACCATTACCAATTTTTTCCATAACAGTTAGGGGCAGGAATTCGGATAAACGTGATTATGCAATGTATACTTCCTGTTCAGATACCAACCACTCGGTATACTAGTCTGTTATAATAGTCTGTTTGGTATTTGTATTGTTAACGTTATAATAAACCATTATAAACCAAAACAATGTTCATTATACAGAATGTATAAAAATGGTGGTGAAAGCTTTAGGTAAAGTTATTCCTTAGATAAAACTAAGACAAAAAGCTGATATCAAAAAAACTGGCAAACGCTTCCTGAACTTACAGTCGTCAAAGTTCAAAATTGGTAACAGTAAAGAATGCTGCTCTTTCAAAATAGTTACTTGATGAGTATATTCAGTGATAATAGCTAAAAATTTTTACCATTGATCGTTTAACTTAACTTCAATTTAATTGTCGACTGTAATCGCTGTTTTTACGATTGTGAAATATTTAAACATCAACAAATTATATCAACTATAAATATAAATATCCAGCAACAGTCAATGAGGTGCTTATTACCAAGTTAGAATATATAAAACATAAATGGCAAGAATGGGAGAAGAAGAAAAAATAAATAGTGTCCTAATAAATTTAGAATAAATGCTGTCTAAATTTAACCTATAGCTCCAAAGTACAGCCTTAATATTAAAAATGTAACTAAAATAAATTCAAGCTACCGCAGTAATATTTTGTTTTCCCAAAAGAACAAGTTTTCAGGCTGAAGAAATAATATGTTCGTTAAACTTGTATTTTTCTAATGATCGCTGTAAGATTTTCACATCTGAATATCCCGTTTTCCATCATGTTGTCTCACTAGCATTACAGAAAACAACACAAGACCACCAAAATATATATTTTTTAATAATTCATTGTTTCCCTTAGCCAATCGCCAATCGTATACCACGAATTATAAGCCGTATTTGGTTTACCGAAATTAATTAAAGTTTTGCTCAAAACTATTGTTTAAAACACGAACTTGCATCTCTCCGTCGTAGCCTAAATGTGTAGCTGCCGTTCAACTTGAAAAATTTTATTATTGATTACTTAGATACAAAATCAAAATTAGTTTCCTTTTTAGTGCGATATCCTGCATTACCTGAAACCTGCACCACAATTTTTACACACTCTGTATATTCGATTACCGTATTAAATATACATCGTGTTTGTTTTCAACACCCTACGATGGTTGCAAGAATTGCGAGATCTGTGCATTTTTTTGATAAGGGTTCCCATGTATTGTGTACAAGTTGGCTAATAATGTTACTGACATTCATGGGGCAATTATACTATTGATATTATGCGACATAAATCTTATTCCAAATCGCCAGCATATTCCAAGATCATGATAACCACTTCCTCGTGGTCTAGCTGTAAATACGCGCGCTGCCAACATTTTTTGTAGTACTTTAGTACAGTTCTCGGTTATAAATACGACACTTTCCCATAGCATCAGTTGCCTGTGATTGCAATGTAGAGCAAACAACGGCCCAGCTTGCTTGTTTTCTTCTAAAAAGTCGTTTTCTTTTTGCAGTAAACAAAATTTTCGAATTTTTCGATACGCTGTTGAAACTGAAGATTTCTTTCTACGATTCCATCCCTGGCTCTTTTAAACAGAATAAGTACTAAGTAGGTATTTTATATCTTTCACTCCCTTTTGCTTCGTGAAAACCGAATTGCAATTAAGCAGCGCGCAACCCTTAATATAAGCAATTCTTATGTAGGCGGTTTAGGAAGCGTTGGTGAAAACGGTGGTGTCATTGAAACGTAAATTCTTGAATGACCATAACTTGCTTTTTACAAACGTGCCATGCTGTACCCAACGACGCAACACTTTATATTAAAAACAGAATTCGTTATTGAAATTATTTCTACAATAAGTAAGAAGAGCAATTTTTAAATGTAACTGTCTGTTTTGTATAGTTTTTAGCACTCAGCTGAAAATCATAGAAATATTTCATATTTTAATTTATTTTTATTTGTTTTTAATGAACCCGTTTTGTTTACATTGTAAGGTTATAAAGTGTGGTATAAGGAGTTGGCGGCATATATTTCCTTACTGGAACTAATATAATATTTTACTCGAAAATGAATTTGTTGTAACGAGAATCAAAATTTAAGTATCAGGGGGATAGGAAAGTTGAACATAATGTCCACTAAATTTCCACATGTTAGATTTTACATTCGATAGTCATCCTGCGCTCCTAAGTTACAAAAAAATAATATTGTGATGAGTATCTATCATTACTGCAATCCTGGTAACGAAAACTACTTTTCTCCTAAGCAAAATAGACATATAGATACGCCCTTTTTGTTTAGAGGAAAAGTAGTTTTCATTACCAAGATTACAAGATTTCTTGTAATGACAAATATTCATCATTTTTTTTGCAGATGCGGCCGGCGCCGGTGTTTGTAGGTACTTAGGATTTAGAAAGCGTAGCACATATAGTAGGCTACTAGTCATTAATTAATTAATTAAGTTAATTTTTGTTGCATTTCAAATCTAATGAAATTTCACTATCTTGTTACAAACTACTATTATATCATGCTATCAACAAATGAAATGAAGGGTCGATTGTTGTAAATATCATTTTTCAAGTAGCCGCAGAAAAAGTAGTCAAAAGGCGACCCCGGTGATATTAACCATATTTCTTGTCTAATTCAGGTTTTTGAATCTTCTAATGTTGTACGTCGATTATTGTAAGCGTTGTTTTTTAATTATCTCTGAAAGAATGTTGAAATCAAACGTGGGTATAGATATTCCTTGTTCTTCTTCTTTTGGAAATACATTTTATGATTAAAGGTATAATATGTAGTAGTATTATGCAGTAATGGCGAAATGGCTCACTATTATTCAGAGTACCTTCGAGAAGAAACCATTCACCCTGCCCAAACATTTGCTTTTTCCGGATAGTAATTTACTAATATCCAGTTATTGTGTTGAATCCCAAACATGATAGTCTGATAACTTTGAAGCTACCTTACATTATCCTATGCAAGTGTATACAAGTTTTACATTAATGAATAAAATCATCGGCTTAAAATATTTAAGTTTGGCAGAAGGTAGTCAAGAATTTGCTAAACCTGTAGTCATTTTGTTAAACAAATAATTACTCAATTAATGGTTATTTCATACTTTTGAAGGATCCTGTACATATATACTACGTGCTACAGCTACAGAATTACAACTACGTTACAAAATTAATATCCAAATATCCGATCAAACAAAGCAAAATGTTATTTTCAGCTATCATTAATATTCAACAGTGTTTTTTTATAACTCTACACGTATATTTTCTGATTGCAACACTGCTTCATTATAGAGGCTTCATCTCCTGGGTTACAATAAATTGAGGTTCCTAATTAACCCTGACTTACAATAATTAAAACAATTCATAAGTTAATCACCATATTGAGTTGCTACGAATAGACACATTAGATGTAAACTGGGACTTACCAACTATAATTTAGGGGATGTTGCAAAACATAATAAGTTTACTCTGCTGGCACTGTGATGAAATATTTAATAACAGAATTTTTAGATTTTGTGGACATACATCACCCTATAGTCCAGGAGCTAGCGGTATATTTTAAGACTAATTTCTATCAAGCTGAAATTTTTTTTATGAGCTGGTATGGTTATGTCTGCCAAATGTAGGTGGTCGGCAAAATAGGACCGTGGGACATAAAGCGCCCAGAATTTTTTTGTTTTTAATTATTTTTTGATGAAATTTACAAACTTCAATCAAGCTAATTCCTATTTTGCTCGTTATTTAAGACATTCCGACAACAAAAAATTAACTGTCCGACATAAGAGTCGCAACTGAATCAGTGTCTGCCGTTTGGGGTTCGTATTGTTTTTAAGACATTTGACTTATTACCATCAACCTGATTTTTTTTAAATAACTATATACTAATTTAACAAACACAAAAATCACCTTGTCCGACAATTTGAGCGGGACAGAAGCACTCTCTGACGTCCTAGATTGATTAGTTGGCCAATTTTTTTTCTTAGCGCTCTATGTCCCTCGGTCCTATTTTGCCGACCACCTACATTTGGCAGACATAACCATACCAGCTCATAAAAAAAATTTCAGCTTGATAGAAATTAGTCTTAAAATATACCGCTAGCTCCTGGACTACTAGGAATTAATTAGATTTTGGGCATTTTTAAAAATAAGTAAACAATTTCGGGAAATATCATAGAAAGTTTTCGTATTCTACTAAATTTCAGTCAAATGGAATTTTCAAATTCGTATTTTTTGGTGGTAGTTTAACATTATTAAAGACAATTTAACCATATTAGTGATCTCAATAGCAATATGAACTGATACGGTATTATTAGTTTTATTACCACAAGAAATTTAGCTCGAAATAAAATACGAAACAGGATTTACCTGCTTTAAACTTTAGTACTGAAATTTAAAATTATTTTCTGCGTAGGAATAATTCTTGCGTGCTTCGGTTTACCAATCCGAGATAAAAAAGAGTTTATTCTGATCCAAATTGATGGATTGAAGCTGCAATGTTGATTATTTACTGGAAACTTTGATTTCCCCAGTAGGCATTTTGATTGACTGCCAATGAATTGTTAACCTTCCAGAATATTGGGTTCGATTAGTTACAAAATCACTTTCCTGGAAAGGAAAACCACTTGGGGTTCCGCAGTAGAATATTTTATAGCGAGATAGGCTTTAGTAATGAAGGATATCCTACATTTACAGAATTTCCAAGCGGCCGATAGTTTCGGAAGAATATTTCAAGGTTAATGTATTTTTTTAAATATATAGAGAGACTCTGAGCTATTAATTTTATATTTCTGTTGAATAATTAAACCCTTAAAAGTTTTTGTAGTTCATTATTTGCGGGTTAGCAGGCTAAAATAGGATTTGATTTCCACAGCTTTTTGTATGTTATTACAGTTTATCAGAACAAATTTGTATAAGAAACGCAACATATACAGTGTGTCCGCGTAAGTTGGCTACATATGGAAAACTTTGTTATTATTGATTTTATGAAAAACAGTTATTCTTCATAAAAAGTTCTGCATGTTCTAAAACCCAAAATTCAACCATCAGATATTAAATTATATCAGTCGTATCATAATAAAAATAATTATATCATTTTTGTTCAACAGTAAAGTAGGTACCTTAATTTTTGACATCGAAAAATTTTTATAAGAAAAGATGTTATGGATTCAAAATAATTTTTAAATATTCAATATTGTTTATTTATAATTAAAAAATATTATTAATTAATTAATGAATTATTAAATGTAATGTATTAATCTTCAAACTTAAACTTTCAATGTTATCGCAGAGAAAATGTAAAAATAATATTTTTTAATTGTAAATAAACAATATTGAATATTTAAAAATTATTTTTAATCCATAACATCTTTTCTTGTAAAAATTTTTCGATATGGTTAAAAATGAAGGTACTTTACTCTTGAACAAAAATGATATAATTATTTTTATTATGATACGACTGATATAATTTAATATCTGATGGTTGAATTTTGGGTTTTAGAACATGCAGAACTTTTTATAAAGAATAACTTTTTTTCATAAAATCAATAATAACAAAGTTTTCCATATGTAGCCAACTTACGCGGACACACTGTATACATTCAGGGTTCTATGAGCTAATTGGTTGTCGCTGGTAAGTAGAATACGGAAACAATTCTCCTCATATTCTACTCGCTTATAAGAACTTCATTAATAATAGTTGTTGGGCAAGTTATTTGGTATTTAGTCCATTTAAGTTTTAGCCGCCTAGGTGGTGGATCTTCAAGCAGGTGTTCGACAGGAATCTCTGAATTAATATGTTGACGTTAAACTTTAAACGTTAAATTTTCTCGAAAATTACAAAATACAATATCATACTTTCTTAGCGTAGTTGGTTTTAGAATTTCAGCTTCTGTCCAAGTGCATCATAAAAAATTAGGGTTTCCATTAAAAAAAATTGTCGCTGACCGGGCTGACGTCATAACTGATAAACATATATTACAATATATCGCGTATCATATTAACTTTCGTGTTGCAGAAATTTTATTTCATCATATTATTGCAAAAGAAGACTGGCATTTTATACTATAATAGTACGTAAACTATGATTATTCAGTCATATTTTACTTTCAGGATCAGCCGTCTTTACCAGCTGCATGTGTAATTTATTCCTATTGCCATTTTTCAATTTCTCAGGTTGAGATTTAGGAATATCTAACAAAAACTTCTACATACATCAATGTCGTAAGGTAATATAAAAAACATTAACTTTTAGTTTTTCATACATTTAATAAATGGGGTGTCTCAAATGGATTAGGATAGTATGGGTATCTTGGTTATTATTGAAGATAGAGATTCGGTTAAATGGGCAATGTTTTGCAGTTTCTCATACTGATTCATATCATGATTAGAAAAGTTACAAATTTTCAGTCGTTCAGTTGTTATCTTGAAAAAACTGAAAAATGCGTATTTTTAAAAGTGGAATATTTCCGTAATTTTAATATTTATGGAGAAAAGTTTCAAATAAAAGTTACTAGGTTCGATTAGCACGATTTAAAAACGTCATTCAATTTTTTTCAAAATGGCGGTTTTCAAGATATTGATAGCAACTTTCTTAAATTTCATTCATTTTGTTTTTTTACAGAAATGGATTGCATTTTTTTTTCTGATTTCAACGAGGTATAACAATCTATGTTTAAATAAAGTTTTACACTGAATTTACTGATGTTTTAATTTGCAGTCGAGTTAGCCATGAAAACAAAAGACATGAAACAAAATTTATTGAAAATTATTGGTAAAGCATGTTGCACCTGAACTACAAATATCATAAATCTTAGAAAATTTTACAACAAATGTTCAAAATGGTGACCATTATTAGCCAGACATAATTGGCACCTTTTTAATACAGAAGCAGTTACTTTGCGCAATGTGTTTCGATTAATACCATTAAATGCTTCCAAAACCTCTTAATAAATAATAAATTAATTAAAATTAATAAATAATAAATAATAAATTTTGTTTCATGTCTTTTGTTTTTATGGCTAACTCGACTGCAAATTAAAACATCAGTAAATTCAGTGTAAAACTTTATTTAAACATAGGTTGTTATACATCGTTGAAATCAGAAAAAAAAATGCAATCCATTTATTATATTATTAGGTTTTTTCTATAAGTTTCATGTACGGCAATTAATTCAAATCTAAAGCGGTTCTAATTTTTTACTTTCTAAATATATAGGCGATTACACCCTAGATTTTCATATTGTTTGAATTTTCTACCAATTAATTAGGCCGATTAGGCGAATGATTTTGTTTGTATTGTATTTTAACAATAGTAGCGTCGTTATATCTCATCGTTGCTATAATATTATAGGTAAATGATGATGGTATTAACGGATTAAAGTAAGCAACAACGAATTTTAAGATTAATGAGATCGCTTAGCGAATCCATGAGGCTGAAAGCATTTATTTAATTAAATTTTCAATAATGATGAAAAATTTTAATTATAATTACATTTTACATTACACTTTAATTATTAGATGTATTAAAATGTTGTCTTAAATAATATTTTTGTATTTTGGATATACATAGTAGGTACTGTTGCATATATAGGTACCAATCGTGAAACAACAAAAAATTTAATAACTGTCTCAGCGCTGCTATAAATACATTTTTGCGAACACAAAAGTCTAGACTAAAAGTAAAATAATCCCGTTAAATACATTTTCCCTTCGAACCGATAATTTTGTGTGAAATTAATTACTTCTTTTCATCGCCAAGGAATTAGTCTGACGTTCTAAAGGAAAACATAATTACTGTAAGAAAGATCAAGAGTTTTTGTGTGTATTAAAGTTGAACACTAACTTTTTGATGTATACCATTCTCATCATAATCGGTTTAACGTTAACCTCAGCCCAAAGGAAGTTGAAAGTTTCCCAAGGCTTAAATTGTATCGAAATAAACAATTTAAATACTTAATCGGGATAAACTTTCATTTAAGATTATGTATTATCATTCTTTACTGTCTAATAAGATAGGAGTGGAGCCCGAATCACTATACGCTCCTGCAGCTTATACCGCATCCTTACCACATTTACCTATATGTTATATTATAATGTTGTTTGTTTGCCTTACTGAACCAGCAATCAAGGGAAGTGTATTATTAACAACGGATACATTCTTTTTGCCTAATACTGAAATTTCTAATTGTTTGACCTATACAGCGTGGTTGGTTTTTCATTGTCCAGCTTATATTTGCTGAAATATTAAAAATACAAGAAAAAGTTAAAGGAGAGACTTAGCTAGGAGAACCTGGTGTATAAAATAGCGTAAATAAGTTTTTTCCACGGCCTACTAATTTTTCGGAAAAATATGTAACTGTGGTTTTTTAAATGGAACACTCTGTAATTTTTGCGAAATAAAATTCTAAATCAATTTCTCTTTACAAGCATGTATCACTGATAGTGTTTCGCTTTTAAATTACGCCTAATATAATTCAAAAATTCTTGTATCTTTAATATTTCAGCAAATATAAGCTGGACAATGAAAAATCAGCCACCCTGTATATACCAAATCACAATGTGAACAATTTAATTTATAAACCCCTGACTTTAATAAATCGTTAGTTTTGGTTAATGGTTTTATTTATAAGAAATCTCATCTATTATACGAAAAAGCATATTCATCTCTTGATTTTATTTCATGAAAGTGCCTAATTTATTTCCCCTTGTGCTTGTTGGTTCAGTAAAATGTTCATCAAGGTTATTTCGCCTAATGTTCATTTCGTCTCGGTGAACTTATACCTTGGGATGGAGAGACTACACGAACACGATCATTAAGCAATTTTTTCTTTTCCCTGCACATCTCTATTACTAGGAGAGAATATATTATATTTTAGATAATTTGAGTTGGGATAAAAAAACAGTGAAGAATGTATCATCAAAATAATATCGATATCGATATTTATATTGTTGTTATAATTAAAAGAACGTTCTAATACAGAAATATCAACATAATTATCTTGGTTTATAATTGTCGAGAGAAATACATTTTCACAGATGAATACAGATTCCAAAAATATAGGAATCACTTATGGTTTGGTTTCAGCTTTAAGGCACCCTAGCTTCACCAATCAGCGGCTTCCACTAAGGTCACTTGACACGGTTTTAGTGCGTTTATCACACAATACAAATAAAGCTATAGATTTTCGTTTCCATAAAGTTGTTCCCAGAAATCAGACTGTAAGAAAAAGAGTTCTCGAAACTCAAGTAACTTCTAGAATGTTTGTAGAACTACCTTGATTTTATTGAGTACCTACGTAACTATTCAGAAAAACATGTTGGTTCTTGATCGTGGTACGGTCGAGATGAACGTAGTCGGGTTTGGAGGTCTATGAGGAACGTTACTAAATACTAACTTGCACGATTGCTAAAGCAATTGCAACCTGCAGCAAAAGGTGGCTGTTCTGTAACGATTATATCACAATTCACAATACCCAGTAAAATGTTTATTATCTCATCCGTTATGACACAAAAATTTATAAATCATATCGGTTTGCACAGTGGTGGCCCGTGACCAAAATATTTGGGGATACAGCAAGCGAAGTGGGTGTCAAAACTTTTACAATGAAAAATTAAAATCCGTAATAACCAAGCGACATAATTTACAAAAATATTCGTGAAACGTTCACTAGAGTTGAGTAATTTATAGGTAAAACTGGTTACAGCCATTTTGTTGAAATGAACCCGCTGAAGCGCTTCAAGACGCGTAGCGCGGTTGCGCACATTCCGAGCTTGTCATTGCTGCCGACAATTGGTGAGGGCTGTCGGAAAGCGTGCCCAGTTTCTTAAGTTAAACTTTCTTGTAAATTTGACATGCGCTATACAAATTGAACACATACTATGGGTCGGTCACAACTATGCCCGTTTTATGCCATAGCGCGCTATGACGACATGGAAGTAATACTACTTCGAAGATGTAAATTGGTAACGCTATACATTGGATGAGATATTTTAAAATTGAATTAGAACCTATACTAGAGTATTATGATTTTAAAAAAGGGATAATTCCATTTTTGGCTGCGGACACGTGCGCCTGTGCCCCTTTTCAGCAACCGCCATCGGGTTTGCACAAAATGTAGACCAAGACAACGACCTATCACATGCTTCAGATTTTATATTAAATTTTCCTCTGGGTCACATAGTTCCGATTCTGGTTTGGCCTGAATATAGGCCCGATCTAAATCTTATTCGGCCACTCTGGGATCAGTTACGAAGAGCTGTCAAAGGCCACTTAAACATGTCAATTACTATTCATTTAATCAACACATGAAAAATCTCCAAAAAACTATACCAATTAACACGTCTCTTTCTAAATGTACATCACTACGATTTTGCCTGTTGAAATAATCTGTCTATTATTTTTAACGTTTTTTAATTCAAGAGAGTTCATTCACAATACATTTTTGGTTATTATTGAAATATATTTAGCTACTATATGTACTGAAATTTTAAGCTATATTTCTACCAAATTTCACAACAACTATGTACCAGCCCACAACAATTGGGACTAGTTATAATAATTCATAATACGTGCACCTTTATTTTGGCAGTATAACTACCTAACGTACTGTTCTTTATGTGTGTTTCATAAATAATAGCTACAGCAATTTGGGATTTGTATATTTATTATCACCGATGTGATTTGTTAAAAAAAGTAGGGTTGTTGGGATACCTTATTCAAACAATTTTGCTTGTATTAATATTAACTCTAAAATTTTGAAACAGCAATATTTATTGTGTACCCTGATGCGTGTAGTTTATTTTGAATGTAGAATGTAAAACAGCCTGACGATGATACTATTATAATAATAATTCCTCCAACTATATCTTACCATATTACTTAAAGTATTGCATTTTTTTTCACACACAGGTACTAATTTCACGTTAATTAAAATTTAAATATTTTAAACCTCTCCAAAATGTAACACTACTGCGAGTGTTGTCTACTCATATTTCACTTCGGCCTCTTCCAAGCTTCGCTTTGTATTACTTAAACCACTATTAAATTTACTGAGCGCTTATACCCTGCTTCTGGTCTACCTGTGAAAATCCCTTAGCAAAACATATTTCGTGACAAATACTCGCATATTCACTTTACTGTACTAATATACTTACAATAGAATTAAAGTATTAAAGCATCTCCTAAAACGTATTCACCGTAAAATCTTTGTTGAAACTACATTGACAGTGCCTTCAACATTGTTATTTGAATATTCTATGTAATTTTGATATTGTAGAAAATGAAAAACGAATTACTCTTCAATCTTATAATATATATTTAAAATGATCCTGTAGGGATGTTAGGTTTACTTTTTTAGGTTGGTGTAGGATATAACGGGTATAAAAGCGTAGCGGAAGCATCTCTCCCCATCTTTTTCACAACTGCTAGCACGATCTTAGCACGATTCATTTCGAGTAAAGGTTATGCATGTAAGTTAGTATTCTTATTAATTTGTTAGTTATAATAAACAATTTGTTAAACCCATCATACTTTCAATTAACTAAAATTCTGTAAAGCAGTTTGCTGAGGCTTATTTACCACAGGCCACAGGTTCTGAATAAGAATAACTCATTTCCGGATTAAATTGTGAATATTCAAATATAACTAATTGAAACAAATAATTCCCAAATTAATTTTACAATCAAGAGAAGCCCACTCGTAAACTGGGAGAAAAGAAAGAGAGAGAAAATTATATTTGAAAATGGAAAAAATCGTAACACTCGTCGTAACATGAAAAAGTGGAGGTGCAAACCTCCCCTGGACTTTTCCATACTAAAAATAAACATTTTGTTCTTGCTATTCAACAGTAGTTCGCGAGGCAGCATTGGAAATCATTTGAATGCCTCGCGAGAAAAACGAGGCTGTACGGGTTCGATATGAACAAAAGAAAGACACCAAGATACGCATCTATCTGTACTCTGTAGTAGGTAGCGGCTAGAAATTACAACTGGCGAAGCCGGACGATCGCTACCGACCGACCGACGCACGATCCGTTTCCGTCAAGAGTCCAACGTAAATATTCAAAATTCACGAATTTCTCATTAACCGTACATTTTAGCCATATAAATACCTTATACTATGTGATAGACAATTAAATTTTGCATTCAATTATATAATAATATATAGGGTGTTTCATTTAAAATAACAAAGTTGCTTATTGCACTGTGAAAACCAAACACCCTGTATACGTGATATAAATTTAGAAAAATGTAAATCTATATACTGAACAACTTTTATATTTAAACTTCTTTCATATTTTGACTAATAAAGGCGCTATAGGAGCATCAATTTCCGATTTTCAAAATCTCGTAGAGGGCGCTACAGTGGAATTCTGGCGTTTATCAAAAAACAAAAATGTAGCTAATACCAAGCTGCATAAGTATAGAAAATTTAAACAAAATCCTTAGAGCAGTTTTTTTGTAATAATTTTTCAAAAATTTCAAAATTTTTGGAAGAGCGCCGTTACGACCGTTTTTGGATTTAGTAAATGATTCTTTTTCTTGGTGTAGTACAGCCAAAGGGCTTTCAAACAAGTTGTTGCGGAACCTGATCAGATAACTGGTTTTTGAGTTATGGGGCGTTAAAGTCGAAATTTTGAAAAATTCATAGCGACCGCCATTTTGAAGTTAGAGAGTCCGGTAAAAAACTGTTTAGCTTGAATTATGCCCTTCTTTCATATCCCCTACTCAGATTTTCAAAATTCCGCTTCTGAAAAAAATGCTACCAATGCTTCTTGGAAATATCAGTTCCATTATATTGTATCGGGTGTTCAAAAATTAATCTGGTCTAGTTGGCTCTGTAAATTACATGGAGGCACAACCTACTAGAAGTCGGTTAATTTTTGAACATACTAATATTATAGAGAGGGACAAAGCTGTACGATACGACTGTATTTTTATAATTATTATACACGCTACAGGGTGTACACAGATACTCACTTTCAATATGGAGATTTGGATTAAATTGAATGAAATATCCCTTAGGTAAAGTTACCTCTATAAGTCAAAGCCTATTATTGAAAACTAATTGCGAAATTGTTAGTCAAGAGAGTAATTTTAATCAATTTTTTTACTACTTTATGGTGATGGTAAAGTTACCGTTGAACTCGGAAAAAAACGCTTATTCAGAATTACAAAAAATATACATAGGTGCCCATTTAAAAATAAAAAGTTGACTATCGCAGCTAAAATCTAGTAGGCCCTGAAAAAAACGTAGTATTTAATGACCCATTTCGATTGGCATGTCAACCGTAACAATCTGATCTCAATTAAAAGCTGTATAGCTCAGGGCGGATTTCATTATCCACCCTGTATAGGTACATCAAACAAATAAATGAAAGAATGTATATTTTCTGTGAAAAGAGTAGTAAATAATTTTTTATTGCGAACTAAAAGAATATTAGAACGCACAACCATTGTGTGCAAACTGTTTTTAATTTTCTTCGGAATTTCCACGACACTACATAATAGAACAAAGGCACGAAGTGACTTCATAAAAATTTAATGAGCTCTCCCACACAAAATGCCCACTTAATCGTGAAATCTAGTTGTATTGAAGAGGGTTAAATCGATTTGTTTTCCAACCGAAACAAACTTGCTCACTGTGTATTTCATATTTCTTCTATAAATTTTTCATACATCTGTCATGTAATGTCCATAATCTTTTTATAGTTTATACCTTGTGGTTGTACATCTTTTGTATAATATTTTACGGACATTCGCGTTTAGTTTTTCCAACATCTATAAGATCTCCAAACTCCAACTGAAATAGGTTTTTACATGTCTAGCGCAGGTTGTTTCAATTCCCATGTGTACAATTTTGTATTCCAATATTCTCATAAAAAAGGCAGTTAAAGCTGGCATAATATACTAAAATTTACAAGGGTTTAAAGGAAATTTATATTTCATATGTTACCTTTTATGGAGAAACGTGCTATATTTCTTTCTGTAGCTGCTTTGTAAAAGGCGTTATTGCCTCGATCTAGTATTCACAGTAGAGAGGTGTGTAGATTTCTGTAGATAGCTGAATAACAACAAATCTCGGACACTTTATAAATTTTATATTTCATATACATTATAATACGTTGTATTGGCATATTAAGGACCGGTTTATTAATTCGTAGTTAACTCCTTAATTAACCAACTGTCAACCGTCATGAATTGACCGTTGGTTAACTTAATAAGGAGTTGATAAACCGTCCCTAAAAATAGTATATTATATTATTAGGAGTAGAAAGAGTTCTTTTTGTGTTGAGCTCATATTGCGGCCGGGGTGCACGCGCCATGGCTGTGCAAGTGAGCGAAACACAAATAAAACGTTCTACTCCGAATAATATATACTATTTTTTCTTCAGGTGTAAAAATATTCTGTTGCTGTAAATAAATATTTCCTAAAAAGTCATTTCCACAGGACAACGCTCTCCCTTCTATCAACTTTGGGGGCGGAGCTATGGGCAAAATACTGCCGTTGCCATGGATACGTAAACACATTATTGTACTAGTAACATTATTTTCATTTTTTGACTACTAACAAAATAACTTCCTTCTACATAGCCAGTTCTGTACAACAATACGGATATTATGATACGCTTGAAGAAAAATATTATTTTTATTCGTCGTCTGCGTTGATCACCACAGTGACACGTCAACGCAGACGACGCTTTTATTCATCGTCGGCGTTGATCTGTCACTGTTGTTTTCATAAAATCATGGCCAGCTTCATTCTCCTAACTCTTAGGCGTTATATGGCCGTTCCAATTTTGATTTTGACAAGTTCTCTCTGTGGTGCCATCTTTTAGATAAAAATCAGCAACAGTTTTTTCAGATTTAAATACGTCATGCTTTTTTAATTTTCTTATCGCTATTTGTCCACAATTGGACTTAACATTTGAACATTTTGAAGCTTAGTAAAAACAACAACAAATAAAAATGCATTTTATTGTAATAGTATATTGTATATCTAGTGCTGAAAACTGGATATTTCAAACGAGTATGAAAGCTTGAGCCACGAGCCTTGGCGAGTGGCTTAAACATACGAGTTTGAAATATCCATCCAGCACGAGTTGTACACTGTACTTTTCCGACGACCACAACTTTTTCGACCACCACATAAGTCTGTTTTAAAAATAGCAAAATAAAAAAAAATTATTAATTATAACATTTTATCATCCATATTGTCCATATCAACAGCAAAACTAAATTAAATATAAAATTATGTGAATTAAATGTATTTACCCCTTTTATTTATTACAATTTACCAATTTTCTTAACAAAAATTCGGCTAGTATCGCGCTAGTAGGCATAGATAATCTAGTAGGTACTGCACTTCGGTGCATTTACTACAATTTGACGTTTCAATATTTAATTTTTAATAAAATGAATGACGATTTTCAAAGTGGCCAACTATTTTTTATAGTCTAGCGTGTGAAATATATTGCACACGCTCATATCACACGGTTTCGTTGCCATGCGAAATATACAATTTTCAGTAACAGTAAACGGTGCGAATTTGTTCACATTTCATAGTGGTCGACGGAAAAATGTATTTTATTTGAAAATTCAAATTTTACGTTTTTCGCTAAAAATTGTTTTCTTTAGCCCACAGCCATCTTCATTATTGACAGCTTACGCTTTTGTCATTAATGAATTTGGCCGTGGTTTAGTCTGCGAAGTGGCGACATCTGCCGGAATGACTCTGCAACTACTGTTGTACAGATTTTATATAAACGACAGTGACAGATCAACGCAGACGACGCTTTTATTAGTACACTGCAAAATACTAATGTTACCTGGGCGATAACAAGCAATTAATTCTACGCCAACATCTTGATTAGAAAATGTCAATAATAATTTTATAATATCATGTTTCCTCGAAAACGGTGCTATATACGGATATGTAACTTCATTACTTTTTCTAGATGTAGTCAATTTCATTTTCTTGCAAATAGTAAATTTTATAAAACAAGAAAGTAAATGAAAATTTGAATTCATCACCTGTTACCTTTTAATAGCTGCTTTTTTCCCTACAGCGTTTTTAGGCTTGTAATTATACTTTCAGGATATACTGAAAATGAACGCATTCATTTTACACACTACCGACATAAATCCTATCAAATTCGTTATTATTAACGTTCGCATTATTAATAATTCCATTTGTGTTTTTGGGCTTAAGGGATTATTTGCAAAAATTTTGCGGTATTTGTAAAAAAAATGTGGTGCTTTATTTTAATACATAATCATAAGCTTTTCCTGAAGCTCACTCAGAAAGTGCCAAAAACAATTTTCAACGTCGATGCGCTTCGATTTTACCTAACACCTTGGAATATGTAATTTTTAGGAATAACCTGTCAAATGTTATTTTTTATAGTTAAACTTAAAACATGCTTGTATGAAAATTAGAGCACCAAACATGTAGGAGGAAACTCATTAAATAGGAAAACAATTATATAATTTATTATAATCCCCTTATCAAACATTTACGTATCAATCGCTTTAGGAGTCTGTTGTCTAAACTACATTATTTGTACCTTATTTTGAATCTTTATTTTAAGCGCAGAGTTTTCCACTAAGGTGGTGTATTAGGAACCGAACCTGATACGTTTGTTGCGTCATTGGTGGTGAAACAAGAAATATTGTCATTGCACACAGCGGAAATTTGAATGGATTCAAATCCAACACACAAATTTCTCGAACTAGATAATTTTACTAAATTTACAAGTAAGCCTTTTCCGGAAAATGCTTTACAGTAGTACGTAATTGGCAATTACGGAAACATGTTTGCTATTGCTGCGTTGCGTTATGAATTTACTGGAATATATGCTAGTGAAGGTGGAAATAGAAAAACGCTAAGGAATTATTGAACTTTTTTATGTTCGGAAGTGTTAAAATTGTACGATTTCACAATTCCTGCCACTAGTATTTCATTGGAAAGTACTGTGTACTTAAATGCATTTGTTAGAAATTCTAATGGCCACGACAGACTTTTGAAAGTATGGGTGTTACTATGACGTTACGAATGAACTTGAAAAAAAGACAGAAAGATTGAATTACACTACAAACAGGTGAATTTTGTACCACTACTTTCCTTTCACTAAATCCCACAGCACCCCACTGTTAGACAGCCGTCAAGCTGGAGGATGCAAATAAAAAGCTTGTTATTTACTGATGTCCTGTATTTCCCTTTGTGATCTATTTATTTACCATCCCTCGTATTATGGACGTGTTTCAAGGTCCTCTCTGTCTTTGATACAGGTTTGTAATATTCTAGTATAAAGTTACGCTGCTTTTTAACGTGGCAATTTATTGTTAATCTAGAAAGACACCTCTTTACAAGCGATAATAAGGAACGTATCTGAATAGACGGATTAACACGTTTATTTTCAGTACAAAATCTAAGGTTCTTGTTTCGTTGCTATAGGATTACACAGCAGATTCAAAGACAGGAGACGGGATCACACTAGGGCTGGGCGATACCATGAAATGGGTATCGAGTATCGATATACCAATGTGGTATCGATATTACTCAAAAGTATCGAAGTATCGAAAGTATCGGAAGTATCGAAAGTATCGAAGTATCGAAAATATCGAAGTATCGAAAGTATCGAAGTATCGAAAATATCGAAGTATCGAAGTATCGAAAGTATCGAAGTATCGAAAGTATCGAAGTATCGAAAGTATCGAAGTATCGAAAGTATCGAAGTATCGAAAATATCGAAGTATCGAAGTAACTAGTCGTAGTTTTACTAATTACACTGATGTGTTGTGTCTGTGACCCATACCGTAAACAATGAATATTAACGTGTTTGGGTACACCCACTATATAAACCTTGGGGTACACCTACTATTTGTTAATGCTACGCATAACAAATCGTCTAAAAATTATAGATCTAACACGTCACTTTTGTTCGTTCTTGGCTAGAAGGGGGGAAAAACTATACCTACCCCAGTTGATCCTATTTGATGATTCAATCTAATATCTCAATTATAATTAAAAATAAAAACTTAAGTATGTGAAGAGGTAAATGGGTACCTAGGTACTCTTGGAAATACACCAAGTTAAGCTCCTACAGAAACTATGCGAGCCTGCTATATTAATTTTCTGATACTTTAGATACCTTGAGTATTTCTCTATTTCCGATATTTTTGATACTTAGATTCTTTCGATATTTCTATATTTCGATACTTTCGATACTTCGATACTTTCGATACTTCGATACTTTCGATACTTCGATACTTTCGATACTTTCGATACTTCGATACTTTCGATACTTCGATACTTTCGATACTTTCGATATTTCGATGTTTTCGATACTTTCGATACTTTCGATATTTCGATACTTTTGAGTATTGGTATCGATACTCGATACCAATCCAAGTATCGATACTTCGAGTAAGTATCGATACTTTGCCCAGCCCTAGATCACACTCATTAATTCCTTTTACGTTTTTAACAAATTACTATCGCGTTTTCAGCAACGTTTACAGTTGATGTATTTTGTAATTTAGATTATAGGTTATGCAGTAAACTTAACTTATGAATATTTATAAAAAGCAATTATTTACAAAAAATATATGCACGCCCCTCTAAATTTGCATGTTTTTTAGTTGATTTGGGTTTCTTTTGGTGTCCTTTATTAAAATTAGATTTGAAACAATTAAGAAAGACAATCAGTTTTTTCAAAGATTGGAAATGTATGATTTTGCAGTTAATTCAAAGTACCCCTCATAAATAAACATGGAGATAGGCTTACACTCTGTGGGTGGCTAATAATTTAGTATTTCAATTAAGATAGACAAATAAATCCATCAGACAAAACGTTACAACAGTTAATGAGATCGATAAAGTAATTTTAACCCGCTTTTAGAATTCCAATTACAAAAATATTGGAATACAACAAATTCATGTGATGAAAATATACGCAGTTATGGATAATACTACAGATATTTATACCAAGGGATAGCATTTAAGCGACGGTATTAGGAAAATTGGCAATGATTTTTCCACTCAATATAGTAATTGAATTGAAACGTTAATCAGTAGCGGAACATAATCGCTTGCGATAAGTGATAAGTTCTAGAGATAAACGATCACTCTGAAATTAAATTACCATTAAAAGCTTTGCTTGCTATAGCTGCAGCTATACATACAACAGTAACTAGTAGTTAGAAACTGAAAATCCAAGCCACCAGCTTAATTTATCGATTTGGAACGCGCGAATGTAATAAATTTTATAGATATGTTTACCGGCCTTTCAATTTGTTTGATTTATATTAGTATTACAAATAAAACAACAGTACTTTACGTAATTAATAATGTTTTTCCTGAAAACCACATTAAATATATTAGCATTAATTTATTGTCTCCCTAGGTCTTATATAACGTTTAGGCAAAGATGAAATAACAAACATATATTATGGAAGAGGCAGTTAACTGTTTCAGGAAAAGTCTATCACGCGAGAGAACCAAATTCAAGTAACCTAAAGTGAAATATTAATAAGCCATAAGCATCAGTCTTATCAAAAAAATCTGATACGGTAAAATTAAATTTCAAATAAATTGAATTGTTTACCAAAAGTTTTCTCTTATTCGAATGTTACAAATCTCAGAAAGCTATACTTGTTTGGTTTTGGTTGAGTTTTCTTTTATTGTATTTAGTTTGGGTATTAATACTGATTTTACTTATCCTAGGGAGAATCTTATGTCATAGGACATAGATAGCTTCCAGAAGTAATTTCAAGTTTCATAAAAGTGTAACATTGTTTTCATTCCTATACTGCTAAATAACTGCTAAATATTTGTATAAATCGTACAAAAGGCGGCAAAGGCTTTCAACAAAATTTAAAACTGTTTATAATACGGCAGTAACAAAAAGTACAAAGCAATTTATTCAAACTGCATAAATTGTAGAAATAAATTACTAAATAGTAAATCGATATTTCTGTTGAAACTGAAAAAGTTTAACCGAGTATACACAACAAACATGACGCATGGTGGTGGTGGGTGATATTGAAAATTTAATATCAGTTATCGATAACATCGATATATCGATAATATCTATGCTCTTCTTTGCTGTCCTTTTACTTGGGTCATTGATTCATCACACCCACTTCGAACGGTGTCTTACTAGCTGCGTCGTTTCCACTTGGGCCGACTCATTAAATTGTGCCATTTGCACCGTTTAAATTTTTGCTTGGTAAATATTGCTATTTGCGCCGAATACACCATAAGTATCTTAATTTCTTCGTGCTGCAATGTAATAAACAATCATTAAGCAGGACTGCCAACGTATAACTTAATTTGAGATCAAACTATTATTATTAGTGCCTCAATTTCCAATTCTGTCAACATAAAAAAAATAATTTCTGTGTTTGCTATGTCCTTTTAGTAATTTGTTAAAAAATTTTGTTAATTGGTTGCTTTTTCCATATCAAATATTTAATCTTAGGATAGTTTACGAAGATCCGCACGCCACCGGGGCGACACGGGTTCGATTCCTCGATGAAGCCAGGGGTTTCAAGAAATCTGGAGCAACGAGGGGTCAACTCGTTAATATAGTTTGGGGGGTTTTTCAAGGGTGGGACATGTTAGACCTGTGAATAGCGCTTAGTGCGCTGAGCCGTGATAAGCAGGGGGTGTGGGTGGAACCATGGAGTTGTCTTTGGCAACTCCATGATTCTTTTTCACTAAAAAAATGTCTAGTTTATTCCAATATTAGATAATGCTATTGGTGGCTCGGCAGCAGCGCACCCTTGACTTCCTCATCTCTAAAAAATTGTTGAGTCAATTTGTCTAATCTTCAAGACCATTTTCAGGTTTCTCAGCCTTTTTTACGTCCAAAAGCTATACTTGTTTCATGTAAAGTCACTATAAATTATGGTCTTCACTTACTCGGGTCACCTTTCCAAGCGGCGAGGGCTATACAGTGACATTAGTTTCATGTAGATAAAATAAATCGAATATTAGAATACACTGCACTAAATAGTTTCAAATAATATACCATAGGCTTAAACAACAAAATCGATTGATCAATCAATAAAAAAGTTATAGCGAGAAAAAGAATTAACATTCAACTTCAAGGGCGCACATTTGGAAAAACCATTGAGTATTCAACCGGAGTTTATTAGATTTTTTTGTTTTGATCTGTACTAACACCTTTTATTAACACCCTATATAGATACAATATGAAAATTGTAATTTTTTTAAATAATCCATATATTATAAATAGATCTTGCTTCATAATTATTATTGTTGATTACATTGGAGTACGAAGCAAATATAATATAAGATACTTTTAATGTTGTATTCGGCGGAAACGGCAATATTTACCCCAAAGCAAAAATTTAAGCTGCCCAATTGGCACAATTTAATAAGTCGGCGCGAGTGGCAGCGGCATAACTAGCTATTATAGTATACCTTAGAGCCCCTGGCTTAAGGAAATTGCGGGGAAATTTTTTATGTTCATAACAATCCGTTAAGTTTGATAAAATTTAGAGGTGGGCGTTATTGAAAATTAATATCGGTTATCGATAATATCGATAAATAATACTCCCAGCACTAGTATGTCCATGGCCAACGTTGGATTATTGCACCGTTGCAACTGTTTGGGATAATTTTAATTAATTACTTATCACTGAATGATTGGTCCACTGATTACTGGGCCTCAAGGATATTTGGGCCTCCCTAACATAACCATAAGCGTGTTCTGCAAAGAAATACCTCACAAACTGAAAACGAACTAATTCTACCTTATGTATTAAAATAAGATTATCTAGCTAATTGTGAATTTTAATTAAACGTTCCTTAAATCTAAATACTAGTACTAATAAGACAAACTACTAAACGTAATTATAATTACTATTTTATATTAAAACCTCCTTTGGTACCTACCTAAGAGAAAAGTAACACTTAAATTGTATAATATTATATTAGTGAGATCCTTTAAATTTTATTCATACAGATACATAATAAGTAATTATAATGTTGACTTTTTAAATCAGAGCTTGAGAAAAGGCTAAACACAAAATCCTAAGTAATTTAATTAAATATAATTCCAGAGCATTTTTTTAATTATTTGTAACTCAATCTGAGATTTGTTTGTTAAGAATAATCAGAATCCATGCTTAATTAAATTCTCATTTGTGTTGTACTGTTAGAAATGCGCAACCTAAACACTTCGCAAATGTTTATTTGCTGTCAGTTGATTATACTATCGTGTTTAGTTAAATAACAATGAATAAGGCGGGGGTGTAAATGTGTATACAATAACTCATTTAACTCCCGCTCGTAGCAAAGTCTATTATTTAAATGCGTAGGGTTGGACTACTTTATAGTTTTGATACTTACTTGTAGTTTCCCCAATCTCTACAATTTGAAGGACTTACTAAAGGTTGTTCATACAATAGAGTTCAAAGTATTTAATGTTAATTAATTAATAAAATCAAGATATTTTAACACAAATGTAACATAATGCGTATCTTTTACTAGGTTATTAATAAAAATAAGTAATGGGCACTTTATTAACATTGGGAAAAGTTTGATTTTTTAAAACACGTTTATTTGATATTGTTGTGCAAATAATGATTTCAAAATCTATTGCTTTGAAATATCGATTAAATTTAGATAACTACAAGAAGTAGTGCCACAAATTTTTGGACTACTATAATCCAATTTTTATCAAAGCCTATTTTAGGGCAAATAACACATTTTGAGTTTTTCATTTAAAATTGTGATATTTTATTATTTATTTATTGTTTATTATCTTGTGTATTTATGTAGCTGTTAAATCCACATTACAAAAATTTTCCAGAACATGCCTGATTTACAAACAATGTACATACAGCTTATAATAAAATGATAAGCTACTTGTTTCTTCCCGGTTATCGTTACCTGCTTGTTTGTAACAGCGTGTGTTACCTGTATATGGCATTTTTTTTCTTTGATCATTAGAAAATTTAAAATTAATCAACACTGTAGGAAAGAACGTCCAATGCAATTAATTTATTAATCTGTGGTAGTGTTAGGGATGACTTGCTATTATTTTCGGAATGCGTAGATATTCTGGTTTCATCCATTTTATTATTACGATTTTTGTGCGTTTGCATTCTTTGTCAGCGGATTCTGGGTTTGACATTGATTGACACATATCGAATTGTAATCATTTCATGTGCATCCGAATTGTGTTGTTTCTCGTAACCGACAGAACTGTTTATAGAAAATTTTATTTGGGTATAGAGTTCTACATTTTTCTGAAAATTCTTTTATGACTGAATATGTTATTATTTGGGGGGAAGCGTTTCTTTAATCGTTTCCATTGTTAAAATTCTATCGCATAACTTTAACTTTTAAATTTTTTCATAAATGACTGCAATACTTTCTCAGGAATTTTAAGATAACTTTGACTATTACTAAGTGGATTTAAAGCCTGTTAATTCTCTAATATTGCGGTATCATAGCAGCAGCTGTGTCAAAGACAAGATATTCTACGTATAAGGGTTCAATAGATAGATACCGTACAATTACACGCTATTGTTCCTTGTGCCTTTATAGTTGTAATACTAGTTGGTGTAGGTGTAGTTTATGCACATAACGTGCTTGTATTTAATTCCAATATTAGTATAATCGGTCCTGCAATTCGGTTTAGTAAATCTTATATAAATTATTAAAATCGAAATGTAAATGTCATTCTAAGACGGTTAAGACCGGCAACTTAAGTCTAACATGAGGCACCCATCTAAAGTTGCAAAAGAGATTGTTTTGGGAGAAGATGATAGAAGTTTTCGTAGAGTTGTTATTTGTTGTTATTTCAGTTAATTCAACTAGGGATCCCAGAAAATGATGAAGAGTTAATAGCGACGCTCTTCCAAGTATGGAACAGTATTCTGCAAGGATATATCCGATAGTTGCTGTAGCTAAATGTGTCTTGACGATTCCTAAACAGCTATCTTAGTCTGCAGAGACCCACCTTTTTATTAGTTATATTTTAAAACAAACAAGTAACCATTGAGAAGCAGTTGTAATTATAGCTATTCTATAAACAAACCAATCAACCCTGTTTTATTCGAAATTTAAATATTAGTCTATTAATTATTGTATTTTGATTAAAAATAATTCTGCTGCTATAATTTACTATTTCCATATAACTTAAAGGCTCCCTTACTCAATAATTTGTTTAAGAATATGGAGTCGAATTCACCGACATATGTTTCAGGATTTCAAAACTTGACTCGATACTTTTCAGAAATTAATTTAGTAATGCTGTCGCTATATTAATATCTGTGATGAGATACCGTGAAGTACATCCAGTAAATACTGGAATCACATTACGACAGGGAGTGAGTATAGGCAGTCGTTCATTCTATATCGGCAAACAATAATTTTAATAATTCTGGGTGCATTTCTATATTTACGGGAATAAAAGGAATTCCCTTCAGAAGTATTCTTTATTAACTAAGATTCAAAAATAACATTGTCTGAACGTTTGTATAAAAACAGTTTTATTTTAGTTGCCCAGTTCACCTCCGTCCATTGATCAATAAAGGTCTTAATCTAAATCTGGTTAACTTCAGTACTGATTCCTTCAGCTTCCTCACGTTTCCCTGACAGTTTGTGGAGATAACGTGTCATTCACAGCAAACTTAAGCTTATGAAATTATAAAGTTTTGGTTTATACACAATTATACAGCACCAACCAATAATGCATGAACTCCATTACTAAACTTATTTGAATAAAAATTGGTCCTCGGTCGAAATACTATTCACTGTATTTGTGTTGCCAACATATAGTTTCGAAGACATTAACCATAAAGTAAATTATGCATTAACCAAAGATAAAGGGGTAGATCTCTCATGTAGCAACAAATAATATTAATAAATAGGTATCATAATAAGCTTGTGATAAATAAAATTACAAATACGGAGTGGCTATCGAAACTCAAAATGAAAATTGTTTTGCAGAATTGAAAGAAAGTGTTGGAAATAACTATCGCATATAGTTGCGAAATGTATTATTTAATGGGGTGTGTCAAAGTTTTGGATACTGGGTTCTGATTCGATAAACTGAAATAGATCCAATTTTCGTATCGCAATGGTTGACATTTGTTATCTAGATATATCGGATAAAGCATTCGATTGATATAATATTTTCTGCTAGCTTATATGTTTCCACTTTGAAAAATGTTTTATATAACTACAAACATGAGAAATTACAAAAACAGTGGAAAAAGATTTCCTTTCGCCTTTTTGACTTCTTGTATCATGATTACGGTTTGATTTAATCCAACATTTTAGGTCCTACCTCTGTGACATTACTTTTGTCTTAAGATGAATGAGCCTTAACTTTTACTTAGCCCCATCTCATCGGTCTTCCTTAGCATCACTCTTGTTTGAATCTACGACAGCCCTAATATACTGTTACTTACATAACGAGTTATTATACAGAAAGTGAAAAGTATGAAACACACGATTCATCTTCGTAAATTGTTATTTTTATCAGTATTGGATTTAAATAGAAATTTCTTGAGATATTTGGATTTCTATGTAACATCGTTAATTTTTCTTTAGTATTATTTTATTACGATCTTATTTATCATCAGTCCATTTCCGCTGATATGCATATGACTTAAAGCAGGCAATAAGCTTTGTCTTTCTTTCTCTAGGTTATTATCTTGCAGAATACAATATGAACGTCTATATTTTATTGTGTGGGGCATAAAAGCAGTGATTCAGAACTCCACACACCGAAAGGTAGCAGTACGCCAGTTTCAAAGTACCGAAATTTCATTTTTTTATGAGTAGTAGTAGACTACATCTATAGACGTTTTCACCCATTCCATACAGTGTAGGAGGATAGGGATACAAGGTTGACAAATTTAGTTGTAAAATTCCTTTCAGATAAAAATTTAATTTTTTTTTATAGTACATAGGTTTGGAGTTTTGTGATAATATTGTAATTCTTAAAGTTTGCAGGTAGTTACAGAAAACTTCTGAATCTTTACCTCATTTCAATAAATTAAACCCGACGTTCTATAGTTAAGAGCGTAGGGATAGTGGCAACAGTGCCATATTTTTTCCCATAAGAAACGTACAGCCCTGTCTCCTCTGTGCTGCATGGAACCTGTGAAAACATCTTTAGCAAGAATGTCAGAGATAAACTACGATACTACGATAAACGTTTCTATGGCGACCAGGCTATAAAAGTTTAAAATCAGCTTCAGCAATCATTTCCCGTTCTTGGCAAATTTACGGATGGTATCACGGAATTTGTCTGACCACCAGAAAAGCTGCTGTTACCGCGGGATGTGAAAGAAACATCCTTGCTGTGGAATAGAATTCCACTTGGAAATACACACTCGACAAAGCATGTAGGATCCCCTACATTTGCAAAAAGTTATAAGTCGTTTTGTACTCCACTCTTTAATATTTAGCTGTAAATAAAATTGAGATGTTGGAACATACCCACTCAATCTGCCAAAATCTTTTAAAAAAGGTAATGATGCAGTGAAAAGGGAGGCTTTAATAAAATATAATGGCTGTACTTTACACATAACACAGTTCAGCTTCTAAGTATTTCTAAACAAGTTTGATATAAATCTTTCTTTTGTGAATCTGTATACGTGCCTGAAGAGATTTTGTTTGATATAATCTAAAACGCCCAGCTTAACGAAGTTCTTGAAAACTCCGTTATTACATTTTGGGGATTAGAAACGAATATAAGTTAAAAAGAACAAAAGTACTAGAACGAATTACTAATCTGCTTTTGCTGGGTATTAATATAAGGAAAATAAAATTCAAGTTTATCAAAACTTTAATTAGAAAGCTACTAAGATCAAAAAGGGAATCCTCCAGAAACAAGCTTGAGAATTTAACTAATTATTAATTCAAAAGCTTGAACAAAGAGAACACATACACTGGAAAGATTTACAACTTATTAAGCAAAATTCCAAAGACGTAATATTCTATGAAAATTCATTAATTATCACTCGAATTATTATCATTCTTGCGAGTGAAATTTACAATATCTTTAAACGCATAAATATACAGTAAACGCAGAAAGCATTTGAAAATTGCGAGATTAACAGCCACTGATTCGCTTTCTCGTCACATGCAATACAATCCAAAAAAGATCCGCATTTAAAAAGAAACTTGAAATAAAATCCTTGTAATATGAATGAAATGTTGATGGTAGCGCAAACACGAAATGCGGCATTAAAAAAGTAAACACGCCATCGAAGATGACAGTGAGAAAGTGGTTTTTTATACAGGGTGATTTTAAGTCTCGCTTTCCAAGCACACTTTATTTTTAAGTTCTTCTTCTGTTTGATAAATTTAATTTCATCTTTCACGGCATCTGTTTGAGATTGTAACAATATATTAGTTTTCCGAATCCGATCTGGGACAACTTGCTACGGGTAAGTGGTCCCAGAGCAAGGTGGCCATGGTTGGCTGGCCGCGCCTCTCCACGTGTCCGTCGCCGGTACAACTACAATATCAGGGTGCTAGCCTGACGATTCCATCTTTTTTGTGTATTTACTTGATGCATATTCTAACTTACAACTTCATTAGTTTAAGTACTTGTAAGGCTACTTGAAGCAAAAGACTTAACTTCTATAAGCCGCCGAGAAAAACTGCGAACTGCTAATACAAGCGCTAGCTGGAGTTTAAACAAGTTTGCAACACGTAATTCAGATAATATTATTCATGTTCTAGCTGTACTGAACCAGAGACATTAATTTCAAGAAGCGAACAGTCAGTAAAACTTTTTTTTTTAATTTGTTTTATTTGAGTTTGATACAAACATAACGCATACGTATTTTTTTAGCTCTCAGGTCCATTCAAAATTCCCTTGAAACAATATAATTTTAAGATTTTTCTAAATCTTTAGTCTAATATTACTGGTGTCTTATCTTGTTAGACCACATTTTCAGTTTTCTAGGTCGTTGATTATATGGTAGTAGGTATTAAACATTTTTACACAGCGTTGGAGAACAGTCCTTCAGGATACATGAGATATGTAATGACGGAGTGGCTAATCAATCATTTTCCTCGACGACGACGGATAGGATGACATGGATTAGTTTTATAACCGGCACGATCCACGGATTTGAACTCGTGTGACTTCTCTTCTATATGGAGCTACATGCAGCAGTCAGTATAAACTGTACACGTCGCGTCGCCAGTCGACACTCTGGATTACTAAGGGGCACGTATTGAAAGCTCCTCTGCTAACATTCCAGATGACTTAAAATAAACTTGAAAGAATTCGTGAGTGTTGGACAGTGGCGTAGCCAGAGTTTACCCTTGGGGGGGGGGGGGATATATCAGGGGCACAGTCAGGTATTAGCGCAGGGGGGAACTATTACGTATCATAAATAATACGAGCGAAGCGAACAAAAAATGCGCCGCAGGCGATTCGTTATCATGTTTAATGTTAAATAAAAAATTTGAAAATATTAAACTTTTTAGAAATTAAATTGAAAATTTGCAGTTGAAAATCAATAATCGTGAAAATAATTACATTTCGTTATTTCCAAAATATTATTTAACTGCAAATTTTTACGAAAAATCGAGTTGCCATGAAAATTCGGAAACTTCGTACTTTATGGACTAAATTCGCAGCATAGATTCAGGACATCAAGACAAAAAAAAAGTTCATATGAACTTTGCCTTGATGTCCTGAATCTATGCTGGTTTAAAATTCTAGCGCCCCCTTCGGGGGGCTGTAACACCCTAGCACAGCGTTTCCCAACTCATGTTTATATGAACTTTTTTTCTTCTTTTGGTGTGAAGAACACGCTCTTAATGTTTGGTCAAGTATTTCAGTTACACCTTGTATTTAATCTTATTTAAAAAATAAGTTTGGGGGGGCACGTAATAGCTAAGCAACCCCAACCGTGGGTTATGAGTTATGACATACTTATTCCAGTATTTATTTTTGTAGAAGTACAGGACCATGTGGTTTTTATATTTTAAAAGGGAATAATATGGTCAAATTTGAAAAATCTTGATTTTGACAAGCAATAGTAAATAATATAAATTGCTTCATCCTAAAACATTCTAGATATTTAATTTTGTCTGTTTTTGGATTTTCATAGTTGAAGCCGGTTGGAGCTATTTTTTTCTAGTTTTTGACCCTTGGGGGGGATATATCCCCCATATCCCCCCCGTGGCTACGCCACTGGTGTTGGATTTGAAAAAGATTACCTATTGCATTTTTTTTAGAAATGATGTTCAGCTGATCATGAAAATTGAAAATATGAAAATGTCGTAACATGACAACAAATTGTAATAACTATCTGTTTCCTACTGTCCGCTTAAATTTTTAAGATAATTTGAAAGAACCAAAATTTGTCGATATCAATTTTTCTCAATAAGTTGATATGACTTGATGTGGCCGCCTCTAAAGTTGTACAATGTTCAAACACTTTTTAAGGCAAATTGTTTGATGCAAACAGAACCTCCGATTGTCATTTTTTTTCAAATTGTGAATGCTATTTTTTTGATATAACAACTATATTAGATTTTTGGTTAGTTAGACTTGAAAACAAATGACAAATAGACAAAAAGTCTTCTAGTAACCGAGATACCAATGGTGACCATCGAAATGTGGACAGACTGTATAGTTCCTAATAACATAACGAACAACAAACTGAATAAACTCAGAATCTCCATGGCAACATAAATAACAAACACTAACCATCTAATCGATATTAGGTCACACCATTTACTATATTGTTTTTCAGTTTGTGATACAACCGGTACCTACAATAAAAAATAGCCTATGAGACACATTTTACGTAAACCGGTGACCACGTCCTTTTAAAGACTTATTTCCACATTGTATAATAATATACTGTTATGTTTCTCCATCGTGATTGAACATAAAAAACCATAATTCTAGCGTTTTATTTTATTTTATTACACGGTTCCACAGGGATGATGTATATTTCTTTGTGAAAAACTCCGCGTAGAAGTGTGGCTCGTTATTCATTATTTCAGTCGCTGCTGCAACAACTTCATCAGTAACTTTTGTCGGCTTAATACCGGCCATGTTTTTAACTAAATTACCAGTTTCACGAAAATGTGTCAAACACTTTTTTAAACTTTTTTTAAAGTGGTGGCATACATTTGGAAATACTTCACGGATTACGGAATTCTTCGAAACAGTTTTCATTACTCTCCAAATTTTATGAACTTTTACACCATTCTGAAGGTAACTTCCAATGATAAACGTTATTTTTTATTCAAGCTGGCAGACTATATTGTATCGTAAAATAATTAAGTAACACAAGTAGGTACACAACTTTCTTCAAAAAGAATTTTTCTGGAAAAATGTTGCAAAGAGATAACTACTAAAAATCACAGCAAACGCTATATGAAAAATGTTTGAAGTAATAAAAAAGGTTAATTTTTGAACAAATAATTTTAGAAAGTATAATGTGATAAAAAATAATAAATATTTAAGGTATTTTTCTACTTCGCCTTCAATAGCTCCATTATGACACTGAAAACTACACAAAACATTTCTCCAATAGAGAATATTGTGAAACTGTTTTTGAAAAAATTTTAGTCCTTAAAGTGGTAGCATTTGCTTCATTTGTCAAATTATCAAACGTCATCAACATCAAATATTAATATGGCATGCAGTTCCTCTTCTACAGAGAGGTTAAAATAAACACAAAAATTATGAATACCTGAACTTTTATTTGATTTTGAATCATGAAAACAATGTACAGAATAAAGATTTCTTTTAAAAAGTTTATTATAACCTAAATTGTCAATTTTGACAGTTTTGAAAATATAGCTTGCCTTAGTGTTACCACTTGTTTCAATCGAAACTTCGTAGATAGTATAAATTCATTAAACAATTAAAACTTTTGTTAAATAAATTTCGCAAAGTAGAAAAAATAGTATATTACACTCATTTACTCCATTGAAGCCCTCTTCGCTACACTTGACGCGGTCCAAACTCACTCACGTTGCAATGGACTCCTTTATTACACTTGTATAATAATATACTATTCTTGCTCTTTTGTAACTGTTAATTTCAGTGGTGCCACACTTAAGGGAAGACACTTAAGTATACTTCGAACATGGAGAATTTCTTTGCGTTATAGAATGTTGCCGTTAGCCTTTACATATCTCCACCTTATTAACACCCTGTATGAACATGATAATAATAGCAGCACATCAAACGGTTTAGTATTCACAACAATTCGGCAAATACTCAACGTGAGGTAATAATTTTTATTCAACAAACCCGTGGTATTCAAACAGTCAAACTATTTGCATTATTAGGGTCAGTTATCCAACTGAAATCGAAATCAACCGAATATAAATTAGTTCTGTTTGTTACAATATCGTCCTATACACACTTTCTACCCTGTGACTACTTCCGATTGGTTTCTGAACCTCTCGGTTCTGTTCAAATACCGTTGTGTTTGATCATTCTACGAAATCTATATTAACTTCAGTACAAAATACATTTCTTTGTAAGTATAGCCTGATATTTTATCGTGTAATATTTCATGCCGTATTACATTTACACTGCTTTTTCATAATTTAGATAAATTTAAATTTAAAACTTTCCTGGGGCTATTATAAAGTCAGAAAATTTAACTGTTGAAGTTTCATTCAAGCAATAAACTTGAGTTTCCAGGGTTGAGTAATTCTTGAAATATTTAATTTAAATATCTGCATTATCTTTTGAACATGTCTGTTTTAACAAATTGAATTATTTTGAAGATGATATTATTAACCCAGAATTCAGTAGAGTAACTAAATAATCGCAGTTATTTATAATTTCTCCCTAAATTTAATGGTTTAGATGGTTACCCAATAAAAGATTTTCTAAATTTAGCAATTCAGTTTGCAACGTTGATCAACGTGATAAAATTAATTCCCTATACTTCAAAGAAGTTATCGACCCCTAAACAATTTTATTTACGGATGAGTTTTATGGGGGTGTGTGTAGTAAGTTTCGCTAATAACAAGTAGGTGTAATCAAAGGTTCTATTTTATTAAATTAAAATCTAACCTATAACCTGCCAGTAGCTTTAAAGGGCACGTTGTGTTTGCTTTATTGAGGTATGAAATATATTTCTATTTTATTTCTGCGGCTAAAGTATTGACGAGGGGCTAGTTCTATCCATGGACACAGATGTGACATGCTATTGATTTATAATCAAGTATAACGTCGTTGACTGAATTATATTTAATTAAAAACTTTGTAGTTACAAAAGTAGTTAATTCTAAATGAAAATACTTTAAGGTAGGTATAATGTTAATCAACAAATATTAGAAAAATGAAACAACAGATTGCCCAGTTTAATCTACAAATCAATTATTTTAAGTTCCATCTAATATTTCCCAGTACTACTTCACATAATAAATGACTGACTTGACACCGTGTAAGCTGTACTAACTAGAAGGTATTAACTAAGTAGAATAATTTTAGCAATTAAAGACTATTTGCAAATGCATTTCTCTTAGTTTTGTTCCATTTCAGTGAAAATCAGTGTGACTGGAACGCGCAATTAGTAGGATGAATTACCACAGCCCTCTCGCCGTAGACATTTCACGTGAAGGGTGCGTTGATGAATGTACCTTCTGAATGACGGAATTAAGGTGCGCTATATGCAGTTAAATCTCAATTTATATGCGACCCTGCAATGGTGTCTGGTTGTTTCAACGTCATGCACACATTATTGACAAATTATCCAGTTTGGACTAAAAATTAATTAAGAAAAGGGAACTCATTAGAAAAAAATAACGTATGCCAGTAATTTAATACCCTCTTATTATTCAGCAACTTTATTGAAGCTATATTCCTATAGTAGCTTACCTACTGATTGTTTTCAATAATAAAGGAGTAATACTGAATTGGTAATATCACACCCCCAAAAATGTGTACAAGCCTAAACACGTTTTGCATCTTCAGCTGCTGAAACGTGTTCAGGCTACCAAATATCTTTATGGCAAAAAAATTTCGCTATTATAATGAAATTACATATAAATATAACTTATTGCAAAGAAATGCAGTCTATGTATACTTCTGGAGAACGTATAACGAGAAGAAATAGACATGCCTTCCAAACAATCACGCCGAACTATTATATTGTCAGTTTTATAATGGATATGCCTAGCATTTTTTACAGTTATCTTATTATCTATTATTGAAATACAAACGTAGCCTCGAGTATTTTTCCGTTTCCGTTTGAATGCAAAGGTCTTCTCGTACAATTGAAAAAATACGCAAGACATGGACATAAATAACCAAATCACAAAATGAGAAATATGCCTCAGTTTTTTTTGTTACGAATGAGACTTGGTTATTTCTAAAACAATTGCAGAAATGTTAGTGTAGACAAAAAGATAAAGGTCATGTAGGATTAGACGATATGTTACAGTGTAAATTTGATGTCGTTATTCCTGCTGATTTTCTTTGTCAAAACGTACGTACCGAATACGTACAGACTGTAGAATTTGAATCACGCATCATAGGGATTTTTATAATAGTCTTTTAATGTATTTCCAAAATTATTTATTATGCTACTGTTTAAAATTTTCCCTTTGTCAGGACGCGGAAAATCAAGGCAACTAAAATTGTCTTACTTTAACAAAAATGTGATTCCCTGAAGTAGCTGTGGGTATATTATTTTTTCCACTCCCTGGATTGTAAGTCAATACATTTTTGTAAAGCGGCATTCATATGCGCAACTTTTCTCTAATTTAACAAACTTTGTATCTCTGAAGGTATAAAGGTGGACCGTGGACGCCGAGATCCCCATGTACATCATCTTATCTCGGACACCCTGTATTATTGCAATACTTGAATGTTTTATTTTTCTTGTGGCAAGGATTCTGCTTGCACCGAAGGAATCAAAGTAGTTAATAAACATTTTTTACAATCAGATTGCAAACCATGAAAACTCCGCATCTTAAGAAAGTTTTAACACAAAAATAAGACATCCAAAATCTGCTGATCCAAAAATTTGTGGAAAAAAGCGGTTCGATATTTGAAGTTCGACGTCGTATAATCTGTCGGATCAACGACATATTGACAGGGAATGGGATATAGGGGACACCGTGAGGAGACAAAAAATGCCAACAATTTAATGTTTTTGTAATTAAAACATGTCTTATATTTTTTCATTTTCTTTAAATTTAATACATAATTCAAAACTTTGACTTGTCTATGAAAACATTTAATTTGCAATTTGCATTTTCTGCCATCGGGGCCACCGGGTCACATAGCCACCCGGGTTAATTGAGCTCAGTCCACCCCTCCTGTTTGCTTTCCACAGTACAATAAGTAACTTTGTTACTTATTGTACCCTATATTTTATTATATAATTGAAAGCAAAATTTAATTGTGTATCACATAGTATAATGTGTCCATGTAGCTTAAATCTGCGGTAGATGAGAATGTCCCGAATTTTAGCTACGTTTTCTAAATTTTGAAGATTTAGGCTGGGTAGAGACGGATTGTCCGTCAATAGCGATCCAGTGTCCGCCAGCTGTAATTCATTCAAGTGATTTCTCGGGACTGCCTCGCGAACTGAATCCCGGAAAAAAAGTCACTGGAAAAAAAGTAACGGAAGAAAAGCCCCCGGAATAAAAGTCACCCGGAAGAAAAGCCACCGGAAGAAAAACCACCGGAAAAAAAGCCACCCGGAAAAAAAGCCACCCGGAAGAAAAGCCACCGGAAGAAAAACCACTGGAAAAAAAGCCACCCGGAAGAAAAGCCACCGGAAGAAAAACCACCGGAAAAAAGCCACCCGGAAAAAAGCCACCCGGAAAAAAGTCACCAGGAAAAAATTCACCGCTAAAAAAGTCACCGGTAAAAAGTAACTAGAAAGTAACATTTTAAGTTTAACTTATGATTATAATAAATTGAATAAGTAAGTTTAAATTTTTTATTGTAAATTTTTTTTAAAGTAATTTTACAATAAAAAATTTAAACTTACTTATTCAATTTATTATAATCATAAGTTAAACTTCGGTACGTAACAATTCGGCGTCGGCAGTTCGGTGCTGGCAATTTGGCCATTATTGGCCAGTTATTATATATATTACTTGCTAAAGAGCAACTAACCTCGGCACCATGTACACAGACTAAGGTGCCATGTACACAGATGTCGGCAAGCAACACCATTCATTTCATTTGTTGAACTGCCGAACCGCCGACGCCAAATCGTCCTGCTCCGGTTAAACTTAAAATGTTACTTTCTAGGTACTTTTTACCGGTGACTTTTTTACCGGTGACTTTTTTACCGGTAACTTTTTTCCGGTGGCTTTTCTTCCGGGTGGCTTTTTTTCCAGTGGTTTTTCTTCCAGTGGCTTTTCTTCCGGGTGGCTTTTTTTCCAGGTGGCTTTTTTTCCGATGGTTTTTCTTCCGGTGGCTTTTCTTCCGGGCGACTTTTTTCCGGGGGCTTTTTTTCCGTTACTTTTTTTCCAGTGACTTTTTTTCCGTTTACGTCGCGAACTATACTGTTGAATACAAAAAATTTTTTATTTTTAGTATGGAAAAGTTCATGGAGGTAGTACTAACGTCCACTTTTTTTGAATGCAATTCCCTATGTATATGGGAATATTTGGGTTCTTACTGTTCGAAAGTAACTTTAACCAACCCACTTCAAGAAATGTATTATAAAGTGTTGAGAGAGTTATGAACCGTAACGCATAGGGAATTTTCAGTTCTAGGAGTTTACACCTTTATAGATAATAGATAATAACAGTACCATCTTAACAAATACAAGTCTACAAAATGAGAAATACTAGATATTGTCTGCTATCACGTATTACATTGGATTTTCCTCTCCAATTGTAGGTTAAAACGCAACGTTTTCATGTGAATCAGTGAATCACAAATTTTCATTAGTGATCTTTGTTCGTATGAATAAAATAATAATAACAATAATAATAATGATTTTTACTAAGGGTAATATTCTTCTTCGATGCAACCTTTAAAATCGGACACTAGGTATAAGTATTAGAATTCTTTCCTGCAAATAGAACAATTACTCACACCCTAAAATTATGACCACACCTTTTAAATATAACTATGGATTACCAAGTGAAAACCTTGTGGGGCGAACACTATCAGTATACATTTGATTATGACATTTCAGGTACTTAATGGAAATGTTTTAATTAAAGTCAGTCAAAGATTATGCGCCATATGTGAATCATAAGTTCAAAGTTCAATAAATCTATACGGTTGGTTGTAATCTACTGTAACTTTAATCAGGAAAAAGTTTCAACGATTAATCGACGATTAATTAAATTATAAAACAACAAATAAATAATGATTAATGGTTATAACATCAGATGTTTTCTTTGTTTCAGGATATACCCTTACATACCAGTACGTTAACGTTTTTGCTGATTGCTTGGGATCGATACCGTTATGTTCGAAATCCTTCAAAACCTCGATTACCAGCTTGTGTTTGCACAATTGGAACTTGGCTGACGGCGATTTGTTTGGTGCTACCTTACCCGATTTACATCACGTATGTGGATTTAGGGGTACGTATTAATATTAAACTAATTATACTAAGATTATTAAATTTAATATTGTCTGTTATATAGTATGCATACTGCCAAAAGTATATGCGTTAACACAAAATAGACATACTTATGTTTTGGGTAAATGGCTAAAAAACTGATTAGCGTAAGGACAGAATTTATTTGTCGTGCAAGTAATAGTTTCCACCGATTGTCAAAACATGTGGGATAGAATGGGGAATAGCAAACCCTGTTAAATTAATCGGAGATATCTATAAATTACATACTCCGTTACACAATCCTATTAGGAACAGTTCTTTATCTGCCGAATGTTTCCTACAATCGTGCACGTTAACGAGAACAGTTCTGTCTAAATAGTGACAACATTCTTTTGTGCCTAAAGTGTCGAACTTGAGTAACATTTTTGTTTATCTTTCTATACAGGGTGTCTCTAAAATATGGTGCCATAGCTTAACCACAGATTCCGGGGATCAAAATAAGACGATTTAACGCAACTTACCTCTATCCAAAATCGCTTCGTTAAAGCGCTATCCAACGCCAAAGATCTTCAAAAAATTTCTATTTTTTTAAATAACAAAAGATTGTTTTTAGCGATTAGGATGAAATATGGGATGTGATCCTTTATTGGAAAAAGGTGTTTTTTGACATCATTTTTTTGTTCAGGAGGGTCGCGTAAGTGGTCAAAGGTTGATCATCCACAGTCAAAGAAGCTCATATTTTTTTAACAGTTCGACCAATAGTTTTCAATTTTTTTTTACAGAGAGACATTCCTATTTCAAATATTTTTCGTTTCTTGTTCGATTTCGGTATCTCTCATAGTTTAGGCTGAAAAAAAAATATTTTGATTGGTTGCAGTGCATTTCTTAAAATGATGTAGTAATCTAGTTGTCCGTATGCTGAGAAATAAATGGCGAAGAGACAATTTTTTGCGTAAAATCAACTTTTGCATCCGGGAAAATAGTGGTCACATTGAGCATTTGCTGTAAATCTATTAATTTACCGGTGGTACAAAATAAGCTGAACCATTGATTCAGAAATGGTTCGGATTATTTTGCGCCACCCTTTACATACTTGCTAGTAATAAACTTTATATCAAATTGTCTCTTCGTGATTTATTTCTCAACATACGGGACAACTAGATTACTACATCTGTTTTAAGAAATGCACTGCAGCCAATCAAAATAATTTTTTCAGCCTAAACTATGGCAGATACCGAAATCAAACAAGAGACAAAAAATATTTGAAATAAGAATGTCTCTCTGCAAAAAAATTTTAAAAACTATTGGCGGAACTGTTAAAAAGATATGAGCTTCTTTGACTGTGGATGATCAACCTTTGACCACTTACGTGACCCTCCTAAACAAAAAAATGATGTCAAAGACACCTTTTTCCAGTAAAGAATCACATCCCAAATTTCATCCTAATCACTAAAAACAATCTTTTGTTATTTAAAAATATAGAAATTTTTTGAAGATCTTGGCGTTGGATAGCGCTTTAACGAAGCAATTTCGGATAGAGGTAAGTTGCGTTAAATCGTCTTATTTTGATCCCCGGAACCTGTGGTTAAGCTATGGCACCATATTTTAGAGACACCCTGTATATTTGACAGATTTGTTAAAATAAACCTTTTATTTGGAATTGCCCAAGCAACACAATACCATATAATAGACGTATATTATTAAGTTAAACCAAACGTTGATAAACCAAATTACTAAACGTCTATTATCCAGACAAATGTCCACGACATCGACGTAAATATATGGTATAAAATATAGTACATATAAACGTATATAATATATTACTAAAAAACATAATTTAGAAACGTGTTATAAACGTCTTTGATTTATAACTATACGATGTCTATTATAAATTTAAGATCGACGTATAAAATAAACGAAATACAAACGTTTACAGTATATGTCTATAAAACATAATTTATAAACGTACTATAAACGTCTATGACTTATGGCTATACGACGTTTGTTATTAATATAAGATCGACGTGTATTTTTGGTACAGAATAAACTAAATACAAACGTTTACAGTATACGCCTATAAATCATAATTTATAAACGTTTGTTATAAAAATAAAGTCGACAAATATTGCCTTAATTTTTATTTTCTTTTAAGCACATAATAACAAACACATGTGAAACAAAAAATATATAAACATTAATTAATTTACTTCTTCGCGTTGGGAATGCAAAAACCTCTGCTTTGCCAGTTTCAGCCAATCCTTGACAGCTGCTGCTATCGCTGTATCATTCAAATCTGCCGCTGCGCCGGCCTCGCAGCAAACGTTAACTTTACAGCTTCTGAAAATAATTGTACAAAATATAATATACTGTTGTGATATCGACCTAGTTGAGTTGATAATCTTATTTGTTATTAAAACATATTTTTAACTTACCGTAAATAACGATTACAGGTAGATATATTCTCTGTAGATTGCCACAACACTTTCCAACTCAAGAACTGCTACAAGAATGTATTTTTAATGACATTTGGTTCATAGCGTTTAAAATTTGTTTTTTTTTTAAGTTTCATGGGTACGTGGGATTTCCACAATAATGTATGGTAAACGTTTATTAGCCGTATATAAAACATACAATTATTATATTATATTCAGTACCGTCTTTTGTACGACGGAGGTCCCGGGCCCGAGGTAATGAGGGAGCCCTTCTAAAAATTAGTTATTATTTTTTCTATTATTATACAGGGTGTCCGGAAATAACGTTACGCTACTTTGGGAGGTGCTTCTACATCAAAAAAATATGAAAAAAAGTTTCTTTAAACAAGGGTACGGAAATGTTTTCTAAGGGAGCTACGGCCCTTTGAAGGGGTTCCCCAAATTGTGTTCTTTTATTGATTATTTAATCACCACTGAAATTAGATGGGCAAAATTTATTACACGGGGTTAATTTAGCGCGAGAAATCGTTTGGCCATGATAAGAAAGAGAAGAAAAGACGGAGAAATTACGTTTAATTTACGTACAGTATATAAAGCGTATATAAGAAACGTACAATTATTATATTATATTTCTTCGTTTATGGTAAACGTTTATTAGCCGTATTTAATAGCCCTAAAATAAATTGCTAGTTAAAATAAGACGGAAAAATTACGTTTAATTTACGTACAGTATATAAAGCGTATATAAGAAACGTACAATTATTATATTATATTTCTTCGTTTATGGTAAACGTTTATTAGCCGTATTTAATAGCGCAAAAATAAATTGCTAGTTAAATAAGACGGAGAAATTACGTTTAATTTACGTACAGTATATAAAGCGTATATAAGAAACGTGGAATTATTATATTATATTTCAACGTTTACAGTAAACGTTTAATAGCCGCATATCGTACTTTAAAAATATATTATATAGTAAAATAATACGTAGAGAATACGTCTAATTAACGTACAGTATATAACGCGTGCATCGTAGACGTAGAATTATTATACCAAAACCAAAATTATACGTTTTTTACCAAAAATAGACGTCTATTATACGCTTTGGTGTTGCTTGGGTGGTGTTAACCTTCGTACCACATGTAACTATCTTTTTAAAAATATATGCATGGATTACAAGTACTGACTCACCCTGTAGATAGGGTTTCGTTAGACAAGTCTCTTATTTAAATATTTCTTCTATCATTAATATTTTAGTCGATATAAGTTGGACAATGACAACTCAGCTACCCTGTATAGTATATTCTTGATTCTGAAGAAAATTGTAATATAATACTGAAGGCATTAGTATGTTAATTTTAATTTGTCTTTAATAATGGCTTTTGCCAACTTCCAGTTACTCTGGTCTTTTACTGTGCTATCTTTAGAAGTTTTTCCAAGTTCTTACAGGTGCTATTAAAAGCATGTATAATTAAAAAAATTATTCCTCCGCTTCCTTAGTTAGAAATATATTAAAATGTTTTTAATTCCTTCTTGTACCGATAAAGATACAATATTATATATACTGCCACATAGCAAGTCCATCATTATTCATTACAACAGTTTCATTAACAGGCTGGTGGTCACGCTGATTTAGAGAGCTTTAGTGATTTCATTAGAATTTCATTAAGCAAAGAATTCCTGGTTTCTCAGACAAAAAATCTTTTACTTTGTTGACAAGACAATATCTACTTTAGGATATATTTTTACGGTTTCAGTAATATCTCGACTGAATCACATTCATATTACGCAATGTATACATTGGCTATCTGTAATATTTTTTTCACAAAAGAAGATCTATTTCAAACATAAAACGCTGAATAAAATATTGTTTTATCCAACTGATGAAGAAACACGCTGTTTCTGGAACATCACGCATCGTTTGCCTAAAGGTAATATCATTTCATAAATATACCTACACAATATTCAACCGCATTGGCAAATGTAGATACATTTTAAATAAAACAGTTTATAGGTACACTTTATGTTGTGAGAATAGGAAAATGTGCGTATGATTTCAACATAATCTTGCGATTGTGTTCAACTGGTATTGTTTGTATATACCTACACACGATTTGGAATAATACACATTTGCAAAAGGAAAGACCTTATACGTTCACTTCCCACGGCCTTCCAATTACATTTCGGTGTTTTTCGTTTCAACATTATTTTAGTCTTTGAAAATACGTAACTAAGATGTAGCCTGGAGTAATAATAGATGACTTGGATTGTTCTGGTATTCACAGAATATCCCCCTACAGGCACTACACTAGCTAAACCTCCTAACATTATAGCGGCCACAACTTTGGTTAATGGGCCTTAAAGTTTAAATTACAATCTCGTGCAATCCTGTTGAAAGTCTTAGATGTAGGTACTGTAGAATCAGTAGAATCGGCATTTAAGATTTTTCATGAGAAAGCTAATTTTATACTATCAAATAAATCTTAATCATACACAAAACATCTCAGTTGAGATTAAATATACTAGAAGAATAACACCGCAAACCTGACACAACGCAAACAGTACGGCCGCATTATTACACACCAGCATGAATTGAAAACAAGTGCGTGAAGCTGACTTTTTTTGCAGGAGTAATTGCAGTAGGACGAGTGTAAAAAAATTGTGAAGTTATATTCACAATGGTTTGAAACAAACGCTAGAAATCGCAGGAATTGAATCAATGTGCAGTAGACACGTTCAGAAAAGTCCAACGCAGGTGTTCGGCCACTGTTCACCACAGCAATCTATTGGTGTCAAAAAATTAATGGGCTCTCTCGGCACAATTTCACAATTTTAAAAAAATGGAGGTGCGCACCTCCAGTGGACTTTCCCATACAAAAAATAACCATTTCATTTTTGGTATTCAACATCTGTAGTAATAATAAACCGAAACTGTGACAGAAATCCGACTTTAAATTACAGCTGGCGAAGCCAAACGATTGCCACCGACCGACGATCCGAAAAAATCTTCAAAATTTACAAAACACAGCTAAAATTCACGAACTTCTCATCAACCGTATATTTTAGCCATATTAATACCTTATACTATGTGATAACCAATTAAATTTCGCTTTCAATTATATAATAATATACAAGGGGTTTCGATTAAAATAACAAAGTTGCTTATTGTACTGTGGAAATAAAACACCCTGTATACATAGTATAAATTTAGGAGAATGCAAATCTATATACTGAACAACTTTTGTATGTAAACTTTTTTCAGTTTTGATTAATAAAGGAGCTAAAAGCGTGTTGCCAGTTTTTTTGTAATAATTTTTTAAAGTTTTTGGAAGAGCCCCGTTACGGCCGTTTTTGGATCTACTAAATAATCTTTTTGCATGGTATAGTACCGCCAAATGGCTTTCAAACAAGTTGTTGCTGAACCTAATCAGATAACTGTTTGACTTGTGGGGCGTTAAAGTCAAAATTTTGAAAAATTCATAGCGGCCGCCATTTTGAAGTTAGAGAGTCCGATAAAAAAAAGTTTCCCTTGAATTATGGTATTCTTTCATATCCCCTACTCAGATTTTCAAAATTCCGCTTCTGAAAAAAATGCTACCAAAAAACATGTCTAACTTCCGTTTCCGGTTTCGAATTTTTTGAAAAGCTTATTTTGTTGATGAAGTTTCGATATACCCCCTCATTTCAAATTTATCAAAACTGGTTCGCTAGTTTTTGCGTTAGAGGCGTCACGTACACACCGATACACCCTCACACCCACACCCTAAGACAGACATTTTTTCTAAACCACTTTTTTGGGTTCTTGGAGGTCCCAAACACGTATTTCCGCGAAAATCTCACTTTCGAAAATTTTCCTGATATCAATAATTCCTGTATATTATACCAGTGGTGGTATGGGCAAGTAAAAATCCAAAAAATAATTTTAGTATGAATCTAATAAAATATAGACGTTAATATGGTTACACTTGTAAATACAAATTGTGCAGAATGAATTAAATTATGGTAACATTTGTAAAACCTGCATGAAAGCTTGACGAACTATTTATGTAAGTAAGTTCCAGTGAGAGTATTTATAAGATTTTCTCAACGGAATAACTACTGGAATAAGAATTACCTACCTGTGTTATCGTTAACTTATATTGCGTCACAGTCACATATTACGCTGTTCATGATACCATTTCGTTCTATCTTTGTGAACCTCTGGGATTAATTTTTTACGAAGCTTTAAAGGAATTTCTAATGTTGGTTGGTATTAAAATAAAGTAATTTTAAAGAGTCGTAAAACTCTGAACACAGGAAAGTGGATTTGCCTTAATTATAAATAACAATCCGATTTTCTAAATAAAAACTGATGCCTGAACAATAATAGCATTTTGAAGTCGCTTTAAAAGATATTGATTTATTTAAGAACTAGAAATAATTTTAAAAGTTAAGAGAGATAAACGGATAACCTACAAAAAATGCATAATTATGGAGATAGATAATACTAAAATATACTTGGAAAGGAGGATATGTTTTCGTAAATTTTACTAGGATGTATAGCAGGCATTGTTATTGCTTAATTACTTACAATAGTTGGGAATTATTAGTGAACTTTAATTATCATTATCATGGTATTACTTAAAATATGAGTTTTTCACGGAGCGTAATTTTACCTTTAATGAAAGACCGGCGAACAGCAATCGAGGCCGCTAAGTAAATTTCTAAAACATGCATATGAAAGAAGTAAAGGGCTGTTTTACGACAGGATGCGGGGTAGACAGTATAGATCAAGGAACACTTGTAAGCACAGTTTTATGGTGAATAATTAGTTTTTTAGAAAATATAATACGTACGTTTTGAAAACTGGGAATATTATTGTCGCGACAGGTTTTCTATGGACCAAGACATCGTATTTTGTAATTCTTGTAGATTTAGTGGTGGTGTCTTTAGTGTCTATACACCCTTTATTTTAAATATCCCCACAAGAAATACTCTAATGGATTAAACTGTTCAGGTCGGGTGATTCACGTTCTACCTGAAAACTGTAGGTCCCTACTTAGCGAGATATTGAAGTAACATCTAGGATCTAGGACATCCAGTACGGTATCAGCAGCATCAAGTATGTCTTACTTCATCATCTGTGTTTCGTATTTCAAGTTACTTCGGATTTGCTCCTTCTTATCTTTTATGTTGGTATTTTTTTTGTCCATCTCCAACCCATACGATTTATCATTACACTGAATTTAATGGGGGATTTTCTTTTACGTAAATAATAATTATTGAGAAATTTATATAAAACACTCATTGCTATTGTCTAGTACTTTGTGAAACGACGGCCTTGCTTTATTAACTTGTGTCTCCTCCAGGTACCTGTATTAAAAATGGTAGCTCTTGAATTATGAGCTATACACAGAAATTTCATTTAACTAAATTAAATTTTTTGTTATGAATAATGGAAACTACTTTTGTAAGAACCGCCTCTTTATATCAGATACGAGTAGAATATTAAAAATATAGAATAGTACTACGCTTCTTCCCGAGAGCGACTTTAATAAATAGAAGCTATAGTATATAATTATTATTATTATTATATACCGTGTAGAATTATTGGTTTAGGTACACGTAGGGATTTAAATTCTAATTTCTTAGTATTCAATTCTTCCGTAATTATTTTAGGGAAAATATGTAAATGAGTTTTTCAGAATAATTCTACATCCGTACATTGTTAGTTGTTAAAATGCAAACAAATGTAACCAGCCAGAATATATTGTCACGTTCTGTAATACAAAATTCTAAAGTTGTAAATGTTACTTGTTATAAACGATCCCAACTATAAGAAGAAAGTCATTCGAGGGTAGAAAGAAAACCCCCCCGAGGTTCAAGTTGAGTGAAACAATTATAACCAATCAATTCAGTATAATTTACTTATTTTTATTTTAATAAATTTTCCAGGAACAGAGTTGAAGAAGTTTTCGCTTCGATCCCACTATTATTGTTAATATTTAGTTTATAGAACACAACGGTAGTCGGACGTCTCTGAATTTCCACGTTCTGGGAAAATGAAAATTCAAAATTTTCGTTGTCATAATATACAATATAACAAGACTTTTTTTATTGAATTATATTTAACAAGACAAATTCTCGAATAAGTAAAAAACAATATACAGTGAAACTGTTAGTAAACACCTTTGGTAAACAACATTATAGCAACGGCCTTGCTAAGGAGGTTTTATTACAACCGTGCTTCCGTCATTTGAACAGCGGCATTTTTCTGGGATCAAGCGGGTTTTTATGGAGTAAAACGAATCCTATTGGCTGACGTTTCGGGTGTTGCTTAGTAACTACTATATGAGGGAATCAGTCATATACAGTATGGTCAATAAAATTTTCGATCAGGCTTATTATAATTACTAGGAATACAAACCCCCATTACCAAAATATTCAAGTAAAACCTGAAGACGTATTTCGGCAGCTAGGCTATCATCCTCAGTAGGAGAACTACTAAACTTAAACTATCTAAAGTAACTACGGTATAAGGAAAGACCTCAGAACCAAGTCAACAATGGAAGTCTAATGCTAACTAACAGAAAGAGAAAAGCTTGTGTCGAAAACAGCAAAAGTGTCATCCACATACCTGATCGATACCCTAGGGAAATATTGTGCATGGTTCTTAAATTCAATTTGAAAATTACTCATAAAAAGGTCGCCGACGAATCGTGATAGGCTATTAGTACCCATTGCAGTACCCTCATGCTGTTCGTAGAAGTTACCCTCTATTTGAAAGCAGTTTTGGGACATACAAAGAGTAGTTAGTTTAACATATTCGTCGATTTATGCAGGATTTAAATTGTTAGATGAAAGTAATTCCTGTAGGTATGTCATGGTTCGTGGAATCAGAACGTTAGGAAATAAAGCACTGACGTCAAAAGACACTAAAATTTCACCTTCTGATAGCTGCAAATCTATTATAATTTTCTTAATGAATTCCAATAAATTCTGTACCGAAAAACCAATTTGTTGAATAGGTAAATTTTTAAATTCTTTGACCAACCACTTCGAAAGCAAATAAGTCGGTGAGTTAATACCTGATACAATATTGGTCTCATCGATTTACCTGGTTTATGTATTTTAGGAAGACGGTACAGTTTGGGCATTACAGGATTACAGGCTTATTATAATAACCTGAAGTGTAGTTATCATTCTCAAATATGTACTACTTTGATCACAAAATTTAAAACTGTGAGTTAAACCTCGAAACGCAGAGACTGATATTAGAAATAATTATTTCAAAAATATTGTGAAGAATTATTATACCAAGTTAAAAGTTTTACACAAAGAAAACATTACATTCTTGCAGCGAAATGCCGGAATGGTATATCTATAGAATATGAAACAAGAAAAGATATCAATGTAGGTGACGCCTGCAACACAAAACAAAGACATATGGAATTACATTTTCTTTGTTTATTCCAAGGAACTGCTCCATATTTGTTATGAAGTTTCTGAAAACAATCCACGTTCAGTATATTATTCTAGTCCCCTCTTTGGATAACTTTGGTTCGCAGGGATTTTGAAGTTTCTCTTATAGTAAAAATTGTAATAATATTCAATTTTCATATATAATACAACAAGTGCCCTGAGTTTTGCTGACAATATTTTGTCTTTCTGAATACGAGTTACTGCTACGACGAAAATAATTACGAGGGGTACTTGAATTATTTTCCAAAGAGAGCGGCAACAAGTAATGAATAAATGACAAATATATGAAGACAAATATGAAGGAAAATTCATAGTAAGAATTGTATTCGAATGACAATTCAATAAAACAAGAATTTTTAAAATAATAATAATATATTTGACATTTGTTTGACGTTTATCTGACATAAATATTATCGGGGGTAATACCACGAGTGCTTAAAAATTATCCGGTTCATTTTTAAGCACGAATGGTATTTAGGGAAAATATTTCTCGAATAAAAATACTCGAAACCAATAGTATTTTTCAAATGAATGCAAGTTCGGATACTGGAGTCTCTCGATCGAATATGTACTTTTTTCGGCACAAAATGACATAAACTGTCTCCAGACACTGTCCTTGCTCCTTTTCGTATTTTTGCATTCACTTTTAATAACATTTTCGTCAATTTCTCGTTCTGATACATTCCCAAAACGGTTCATGACGTTTAACAAATTTTTTTTTTTAGTATTATGTTGTGGTCGCAAGTATGTCATGGCAACGTGGAATTTCCACTAGATTGGCATGGCAACGTAGAATTTCCACTTATTAATTTTGTACTGTACCTACTGTTACAACAATGTATGAGTGAAATATTCGGGGGTAATACCACGAGTGCTAAAAAATTATCATATATAATACTACTATGGTCTGTTTTTTAACTAGGAGGAGCGATTCAAATTTGTCGCGCCAAAATCCACATCTGTGAGTGGCTGCGACCAGGCCGGTTTCACACCGCTAAGTAATTTGTAAAAATTTTGACGTTTGACGTGATTTGATAATTATTTTTCTAGGCGCTGACAGTGACATAATTCAGGCAAAATACATTAAATTAGTTTTCATTTCAGCTGTAAATTTTAAACATGATAAAAATTCAAATTTACCGTCAAAACTTCGGAAGTCTTCTTTTCTAGTGACATTTCTAGTGTGAATCTGGCTTTTGTATTCACTCCTCCTAGTTAAAAAATAGACCATAGTAACTACGAAATATCCGACAATTTTTGGACAGTATGTAAGAGTACTTGATGCGCAATAATTCGCTATGTGTCCGAAGGACGAATAGCGAATTATCCTGCATCAAGTACGAATACGTACTGTCCAAAAATTGCAGGATTATTTCGTAGTTACGAGTAGTATTCGGAGGACAATTTGACGAACCAAATTTAAATTTTTATAGTATCAAATCAGATTAATAATAATTTTCTTCGTAACCATGGTTTTATATACAAACCAGACAAAAGTCAAATTTAATTTTTCTTTCTACCTACGTATTTTGTGCATACTTTGTGATATTTTCGGTAAAATGGAAGCAAAACGGGTTCAACAGAGTACACTTGAAGAGATAGAGGAAGCTTAGAAGGTAAAACGCCCAAGAATTGTATGAAATTTAATGTTTCTTTCTGCGTATTTTGTGTATGGTTTGTGACATTTACGGAAAAATGGAAGCAAAATGGTTTGGCTAGAGTACACTTGAAGAGATAAACGAAGCTGTAGAAGGTAAAACTCCCAAGAATACTGTGAAATCTCACACCTCGGTTTGGAAGCAGTTTTTTTTTTGACAGAAAAATTATCGCTGAAATTTTGTACTAGTCCTAAATATCCGAGAATATACAAATTTGGAGTGCGCTGATTGGCTTGTCAAGTGAGTAAAACGCAACCGGATTGGTCAGTTTAGGGTGTGTCAAATTGTCCGGTTAATTTTTAAGCACGAATGGTATTTAGGGAGAATATTTCTCGAATAAAAATACTCTAAACCAATTGTATTTTTCAAAATGAATGCAAGTTCGGATACTGGAGTCTCTCGATCGAATGTGTACTTTTTTCGGCGCAAAATGACGTAAACTGTCTCCAGACACTGTCCTTGCTCTTTTTCGTATTTTTGCATTCACTTTTAATAACATTTTCGTCAATTTCTCGTTCTGAAACATTCCCAAAACGGTTCATGACGTTTAACTAAATTTGATTTTTTTTTTGGAAGTATGGTGTGGTCGCAAGTATGTCATGGCAACGTGGAACTATCGCTAGATTGGCCTGGCAACGTTGAACTATCACTTATTAGTTCTGTACTGTACCTACTGTTACAACAATGTATGAGTGAAATATTCGCTGGAAGACTACTGCTTTTCAGTTGTCATAAAAATATTGCCAATAGAATAGCCTTCTAATTGGTTCAATTTTTAAAAAAGGAGATTGGCTAACGGAATATGAATTGAATTGTCGCAAAATTTTACTTTTTCTTACTTTTTAAATAGTTACGGATGACGAACATCATTTTTTCGTTTGACTCCTAAGCAAATAAAATAAAACGATAGGTACCTATTGAATAATCGGGACTACTGCGTATCATAATCGTTTATTTGACGCCAGTCGCTATTGTTTATTTTCTGTCAAATATGAAGTTCATGTTAAGGCCGGCATTTACTTAAAGCAAAATCCAATTTGATGTATGGAAAGTTGCATACCTAAAATAACAAAAATAATGCTTGCCTTGGAATTTTGTTTCATATTTTTAAATATTTCAGATTCTTCTGACGTTACCAAAATTGATAAATGCAATAAAGAATAATGAATTTACTGTATTGAATATAGATTTTGTCGTTATATCATTTTAATTTTTTTTTGTCAAACAACAATACCTAGTAGAAAGTTGTAATCCGTTATAATCCGTCTTTTGTGTATTGGCTCCATTGTGAGTTAATGGTCCTGTTAGTTGTGTTGCCTATATGCTAAATTGCAGAAGGTGAATTATATTGATATTTCTAAAATTTTATTTCCATTATTTCCGAATTAATTTGTATTTTAGAAAAAAAATTCTTGTGGCATTTGAAAGAGCGTGGTTATATCTATCTATTGATAGAGAGAATTTTTCGATGTCCATATTTTTGTAAATACTACTTGAAAATTTTAAAGTAAAATAGAGTTGTACATTTTTTAATGCTGAAAAGTTATTTTTTAGAAATTAAACAAAAACGTTCTTTGTGTAGACAGATAAAACACCAATAATAAGAAAAAAATTTCGCCAGCCCTTCCTACTTTAAAATTGGCTCTGAAAAATTGGAACAAAATGTGCATAAAATGGGGTATATTTCAAGGTGTAAGGTCGTATCGCGTATTTTCAGGTACTTACATATCGTAACCGGAGATACGCGATAAAACCAACGAATTAAAGTTTTGACATGAATATAATTTTTTTCGTAAATTAAACTATAACGACTGTCGTTAAACAAACGATTATGATACACAATAGACCCGAATGTTTAAGGTAGTTGTTTACGCTAAAGGAAAAACTACAACGATCCCAATACGGAAGAACACAAGCAAGGGTTATATCCTGCTTCCTGATATTAGACTTCCTGATATGAAACAGGAGATAAATAAAGCGGCGGGTGGGATAAAACGTAGTTTATAAACGAAAAAACTGAACTCATCCTGAGAAAAATTGGTATACTATTGTTTATAAATTAATATAGTACCTATCTAATGTAATAGTATTATAGAGTAATTACTATTACTATTACCACCTAAAACTTTTCTGTTCGTGAAAAGTAGTACTATAAATACTGCTATATTTCTTTTTTGTAGCTTTATAAATTGAGTAAACTTTACCAAGTTAAAAAATGTACCTATACGTGTAATATTTTATGTTGCTAAATAACTAGGGAATAATATTTTTATTATATATATTTACTTAATTTTTCATTGATCAATTTGTTAAACAATTGAAATATTTCATTTAGGTCAATCACGTCAAGTATGTAGAGAAAAGGAATAGGTGGCAGATAGGCACGCAATAAGTTTAGATCCATTGTTTGGACGTTTCATAAAATTCCGTCATTGTTTTGTAGCTATACGGTTTTCTCTTTTTAATATTCCTATTGCCCTGAATTTTATTTTCGTCAGATTTAACTTGATAAAAAGGAATTATTAAAGGTTAAATTTGTGATACGCAGGGGAGGATTATACCCATTAGGCAAAAAAGCTATTTGCCTAGGGGCGCTCGCTTATCTTATTTTTATTTATTTTTTAATTTATTGTAAAACATGTCGATACTAGAGAATAAAAATTTTGTGTGAAACAGATACCGAGTTTCCAGTTTCTCCGAATTGAATTTTTACATATTAAAGGCAAAAGTCGGAGCTGGATAATATCGTTTTTCGTATTTGTTTAGTCTCCGCTTGAAGTTGTTACATACGCAGGTAATAATTGTGTGCTGTGTGAGTGGGGGGAGGGGTTAAAATGCATTTGCCTAGGAGGTGGTTACCCATAACCCGCCCTTGATCTCGTATAGGTTGTCTGCAGCTGAAATTTGACTAAAATTTATTTAGTATTCTTTAAATAGTATTTTAAAATTATAAATAAGCATACACAATACAGTCTTGTTTCGTATAACTGCACCGGTAGTTTTGATTGGAACTTGGAAGTTGAATCCTACTGCCCTGCAGAAAATAAAGTGCTAAAAATGTGTCGACAAATACGGGTAGCATTACATAGAATGTTGAAAATGACAGTAAAGGCTACGTAATGAAGAGACTATTGACAATGTAACGCATCATATTACCAACGAACCAGCAAAATCTGGAATGTCACAGGAAATAGAGTTGCTTTATTGAAAAGTTGTTGACGATTTTGATTGTACTTTTACATAGGTACATTAAATTTTTCGTTAATACAAATACTATATCCATTAATTGTATTCGTTAACACATCATTCAGGTGCATACCTACTTTGCGTGGATGTTTGTTCCAGTGGATTTTTTTTCCATGGATTTTTTTTCCTGGATTTCTTATCCGTGGATTTTTGAAATGTAAGAACTAAAATTTTACCAAAAACAGTTTCACAATAGCCTCTAATGTGAAACTGTTTTATGCAATTTTTTAGTGTCACAATGGAACTATTGTGATCGGAAAATAGAAAAGTATTATTGTTTAAACATATAAATTATATTTTCAATAATTGAAACGCAGCGAAACAATATAATATAGAAATTAAATGGCGTATACTAATAACATGTTAAAATTAATGTATAAAATTAATTAACTGTGTATTCTAATAATTATTTAATTATCTCTGCGGATAACAGTTAATATTAGCTACTAAAAATTGAAAGACCCTTCCATCGCTAACCCTTATCACAAGCTTTAATGATTATATACCGTATATCCCGTTCAGATTGGGGTCATTAATCAATATTAAAACCAAGCACGTCTAGTTTAAATACCATTAGCAGTTTTATTCTTACACCGTCATTTGTAATACAGTAACAATGGAGGTGTCATCAAAGATTTATAATGGCATTGGTTTTCGGGTCATACAACATTTACAGGGAATTAGGTATACGACACTCATGCATGCACCATTGTAATTAAGAAGAAATAATAAAAAAGTATCCTTAATAAGAAACGACAACATATTTAAATTCTGAATTTGTGAAAGACATTATTACAAACTTAATAATGCAAAGCAGGCTAAATTTTCTAAAATGTAATAAAAACAATTTTAAATTTAAAATTGCCTAAGCCCGCAAGGTAAAAGCACCTGTTCAAGCCAATTTTGCAAAACCTTTTTATAAAATTTATTATCTCAAAAGTGGGATTCTCTAAAAGTTCTTTATAAATGACATGCTAATAGTATTAATATCAAATTGCGGCGGTGGATTTTCATCACCTTCTAATATTCTAATAGCCTTCGAACATACACTGCTCCTCGACTGGAAATAGCATATCCCTATGTTACATTGCACAACCGATGGTTCAAAGAAGATTGACAGAAACGAAAATACAATTGTTAAAAAGTGTAACGAGGAAAACAGATAACAGGAACTGAATGCATAGTTTGCATGCGTTAAGCGCGTGACGCTATGAACATCATCACTCAACAGCCGTGCTCCAAATTACCGCGTGTATGCGCAGAAAATACTAGTTCCTATTATATGTCTGTCCTTGTCAATCTTTTTTAAGCCAATTTCAAGCGGTATGCTCTTTCCATAAAGGAGCAGTGTATGTTCAAAGCTATAATAACTCTGTTTTTGAATAAACCGTTATCTATACATTTATGGCAGTTATACGTAAATGCCAAACTGAACTGCATACATTTCGAAAACAATCATTAATTCGGGTCAGGACGTTTGAACGCGGCCGTTTGAACGCGGCCGTTTGAACGCGGCCGTTTGAACGCAGGGACCTTTGAACGCAGGGACGTTTGAACGCAGGGACTTTTGAACGCAGGGACTTTTGAACGCAGGGACGTTTGAACGCAGCGACTTTTGAACGCAGGGACTTTTGAACGCAGAGTTGAAAAGAAATTTAAATTGGTGTAATTTTATTGAAACTCAAAAATTTTAAATTTAGGAAACACTGCTGTTCCATGCGGAATCTATCCTTAAAAGAAATGTGTTTATTTGTAGTTGCATAAATTAGAGTGGATTTGCTTTCTTAAAAAAACACAAAAAAGCATGTAAATGTATTACCATAACATAGAAAAAAGATTTTATTCCCATTACAAATATTTATTTATGAATCTTTATATAAAATAATAATACTACTGCAATTTTGAACAACAGTTTTTCCTAAATTTAAAGTTTTGAGTTTCAATAAAATTACACCAATTTAATTTTTTTAACTTGTTTGCGTCCAAACGCCTCTGCGTTCAAAAGTCCCTGCGTCCAACCATCTTGCGTCCGAACGTCCCTGCGTTCAAAAGTCCCTGCGTTCAAACGTCCCTGCGTTCAAAGGTCCCTGCGTTCAAACGGCCGCGTTCAAATAGCCACGTTCAACCGGCCGCGTCCAAACGTCCTAGACCGTCATTAATTATTGTAAAACCAATTGCTTTAACAGCACTTTCAACTTTTCAAAATTTATTTTAGCAGCTTTTAATGGGTTGCGTAATCTGAATTATATTCCCTATACTTTTTACTTTGATTGGTAGTCTAAACTACATCCAAAACAACTGTCAGAACAAAATAAGAGTCGCTCGCTAAAATTACACATGAGACGATTTATCTCTTGACAGACGCAATTGTTAATAGTTTCATTGTAAAGTTCTGAATTTACTGTGGCAGTATGTTCATTGGAATTTCCAAGAAGTTTGGTTAGCCATTTCAAGGCATGATACATACTATCACAGCATACCGTCGTATTCTCGAAGTTCTTACATTTCAGCTAGATAGGTACATACATGATACTTAAATTCAATGAACTGAAATACCATAGGCTGTGGTGGCTAAGTGGAGTCAGATTAAAACTGGGATATTGCGATTAACAGTTTCGTCAAAAAAACATAAAATTGTTTCCCGTCAAGAGCCGCCATTGGGCATAAGTAGCTGGTACATCATCTTATCTGCAACACCATATAATACAACATTTTTTACATCAACATCTAAAACAGAATACATTTTTGAATGTGCTGGTATTGTTAATATGCTGTCAGTTAAGATATTGAGTTTGTTGTGGATATGTTGCGGTTTTCTAAATATGTCGAATCTGCTGGCACTATTTTAAAATAATCAATCCTACTATATTTCTATTTCATACCATACCAAAACTGACAATAACATTACATGGTATAGGTAATTTGCATACCATCTTAAGAACAAAGTCGCGCCTATATGAAGGAAATTTAAAGGTGCGGACAACTTGTGACATATAAAACTTTTCTTTCTATTTGACTTAACCAATATGTAAAACAATTCCACATTCATATTAAAAGTTACTAAATTGACAGAGCTGAAAAGACGAAAGTTGCTTGCACCACTCATACAAATCGATCAATCATTCAAGGTATCCTAATTTTAATATGCCACCTTAAAACAATTTTTACACAGTTAATAAAAGTGTAAATTGGATAAAATGAAAAGGTATACTAATAAAACCTAAAATGTGTTTAATCAACTTAAAGTAAATAATAAGCTTTAAAGGAGTCGTAACTACATGGAATAGAAATGTTACGCCAATAAATTCGTCGCAAATAAGCGAGAAGAGAAAAAAAAGCTTTTAAGAAAAGTAATAAGAAATTCCATTAAAACATTCTTTTGGCCAATGTTATCAATCAGTACTTGCCAAAGAAAAGTTATCGAAGGGTCCAAGTTATATAAAATGCAAGAGAATCGTTGGAACCTTGAACTAGGATTTTTTATCATCCGTACATTGTTGTCTACCTTTACGTATTGACATTATGAATTCAAGTTAAATAAATGAAAAATATATTTTGTGGTTATATACAAAATTAATTATTTTTCATTACCTGCATGAGAATTTCGGATACTGCAGAGATGAAGAATTTAAAAACCACTAAAATGAATGTTGCTCATCAAGCAGGGTCATTTATGTCTCCTGATCTAATATTTAATCTAAGAAAAATTTGTAAACATCCATCAACGGAAACGCTTTAATGTTTTTTAACAAAATATCTAACATCTAACACGAAAGGATACTCGAACGACTTCTATTATACAGTAGCGCTCTAATTAATCTGGCCTACCACAGTCCTACATAAAATTTAAAAATAAAGCTAAAGTTAAGCTCTGGTTTCCTAGGAAAGCGCTGCGGTTTTTGAACGGCCGCGGCCGTAAAAAACGGTGAGTGACGTCCCGAAAAACGACATCGTGTATAATAAGTGGTTTCCAAAAGAAAGGTTGCGTTGCCATTCCATTTACAGCGTTTATACCAGTTCAACAACATTTTTGGCGGTGTATGTTGTGTAAAGCTATGAAACTTCGTCTTCAGTAAAATATGGTGTATCTGCAGTATTTAGTTGAAGCGATAAAAAACATCGTTTTGAGTCGTTGCATGGTCTCTTTAAAGGCCATTTGTGGAAACGATTCTTCAGTTTCAATCGATTTCTGATTTAGTGTGTATTTGAATAAACCGTTATGAAGAAAGGGTTCACTCCAATTATGCTTATGACTGAAGAAGAGGAAGAAGAAGAAGAAACTCTCTTTATAAGCCTCTATAATAGTCACGAGGCGAGACAGACAAGGTGTTTCAAAATAGAATATCTGAAGGATGTTGCAGCACACTTTGTAATAACATATTATACACCAAAGTAGAGAAGACATATTTTTCAATAAAGTTATATTACTTCTGGAGATGCGAAGCATCGAGGGAAATGAGTTCCGAGACCGGTAAGTCTTCTCTACCGTGGTACCGCTACCTTATTTCTTTCCTCCTTTTCTCTAATGAGAAGTCTTATTTCTCAACTTGGTAAACGTTCTATATTTTAAATCACAATTTGCACTATTTTCCACCTCTCTTAACATCAGGGGGAGTACAAACTTCTATTTCTAAATCACTTTCACTCGAGTATTAATCAATTTGTTATATCAACTCATGTGGAAATGGTAAAGAAAAATGTCTTCTCTACCTTGGCATACAATAAACTATTAATGAACGATGGTAGAAAGTTCGTAAAATATTTTACATTTACTTACCAAAAAATTGGTTTTTGTTGTTTTCCCGTATAATATAGCTGATCGGTATCTGATGATATAGTAAAAATAGTGGAAAGTGCTAGAAGAAAAAATATAAATACGCGTGACAATCAAAAAGCAAATCGGTTGGGACGATTTAACGTCAATTTTTAAAGGTGGCGTCTTGTCACTGAAGCTAGACCAAACAGATGCATACTGCACTTAAGCAATTTGCATGATTTGTCGCTGCGTTTAATCGCTTCAACTAAACGTTGTAGATAGACCGTACCTTTGCGACGGCCGTACTTTTACCACCGTTTTTGTGACTTCACTCATCGTATTTTACGACCGTCTTCCTAGAACACCAAAGCGTAAGTTAGTATAATAACATAACAAAACCAAATAAATTATTTATTGGAAGATATAAGTTTGCCATATGCCATATGATTCAATAAATGTATTAAATCTATATATAAGTGTGCCGACACCGCAAGTTTTCTGTAGAGTCGCTTATCTCCTACATACTACATTTGAGCTTTTGTTCATTTCTTCCGTCTTGTCTTCAACCGCCGCAGTGATAAATTGACATGAAGTTAAGTAATTCAAACAACCACACCACACAGCACGTGCAATCTATCACACTGTTTCAACATTTCACTAGAAATTACTATACGATATGCATCAGCGAGAAGATTTGAACAGTTTCACTAGGCATGAAGTCCGCATTAAAGTTTCTGGATGTTAGACAAATTTATATTAGTTCCAAGACTTATTTTCCACTTTCTGCCAGTTACTTTCTTTATGTTGATCCCATGAGTAAATGGCTTACGTGGTTGGTCGATTATGTGTAATTCTAAAGCAACTCGTTATTATCGTCAAAGCATCTTATTTTATCTGTATTATTACTTCGAGGTTTTCCTTTGCAACTTGATTGCTTGAAATTGCTTAGGGGTTCTCTGCTTTTCCTTTCTGCTCGATTATTCGATAAAACTTACGTCTTTGTGCTCATTAATTCTTTTCACAGACAACTTTCTCTCGTCTATTTCTTTCTTGCTCGCATCGTTTTCTGGATTTATTCCTTTATATTTGAATTCCCATCAGCTTTTCTACATCACTTAACACTCTCGTAAAATACAAGTCACTCCATTTATTTCACGCTTTAAGAATACCACCAATTTCCTGTGCTTGAGAATTCCATTAACCTTTTAACTTTATAATTATAAATTATATATTAATACAAACATTAATGGATTTACTTACTCTTTCGCAATAATTTAAATAGGTAACAATAATTAATTGTACTGTTACGTGTACCTATATAGAAATGAAGATTAAGCTTTTACTAGTAAAAATGAAATTCTAAATAGAACTAAACAATAACCAATAATAATAATATTCTTAAAATGCAGTGTTTGAAACGAACATTGGCGATGATACATGCACCAAGGAGAAGATGTCGTATTATACTCTGGTTAACCTTTCTCATTTGAGAAACATGTGGTTATACCACAGTCTCCAGCGTCAAGGGTGCAGTCCGCTGTTCTAGGGAAATGTGTTCTCTGAGGTAGTTTCCATAGTTTTCGTCTTGTATAGGAGGTGTATAGTGTATGTGCCCTATTTCCTTAATCAATGGTACGTGCCATGTTACTATACGCAGTTGACCATTCTACAGCTATTATTGGTAACCTAACGACTAATGGCTTCATTCCGTCAAGTAACCACCCAGTGACGGTGAAAATTTCTTTCTAAAAAGTCTACCATCAACCGGATTCGAACTCGAGGACTCTGACATGTAGCCTACACCCCACAACAACTAATTGTAATACATTATAAAATTAATTTATAGGCACTTTCTTCTTTGATACGTACTAGTTGTATTAATCTTCTAACAATGTTTGTTTAACGCCCCATGACTCAAAAACCAGTTATCTGATCAGGTTCAGCAACAACTTGTTCGAAAGTCCTTTGGCGGTACTATACTATGAAGAAACTTAAAAATTCTAAAACGTTGGTAAAAAAATTATTACAGAAAACCAGGCTACACGATTTTGTTTAAATTTTCTAGACTTATGCAGCTTGGTGTTAGATACATCTTCATTTTTTGATGTATGCTAGAATCAAAGTAGAATTTCACTGTGGCGCCTTCTACGAGTTTTGAAAATCGAAAATTGATAGCTCCTTTATTATAATATACTGATTTATATTTTGAATTTTTAAACAGCCAAGATATTACTTCGATTACTATCCTAAAAAGTGCTTACGAGGTATCATAAAAAATCTGAACTGGATGATGTATCTCTCAGTTCATACTTAACTTAGCTAGAGTACCTAATAATTACTGATGATAATATACTGATTATTTATTAGATTTTTAGATTTTAGAATCTTTCTATTTGTTACAGAAATATTTGGCTTCCTTTCATGGAGTTGGAATCTGCATTGTTAACCTACAAGACGACATGCAAGAGTACATGAGAGGAATCTTTCTAGTTATGTAAGTTATTTTTTTAACTAATAATAAATTGTCTCAAATGAAATAATGGAGTAGTAGATATAGTATCTCAGGTAGCCACATAAGTCGTCCATTAGTTTCATATCCAATGCTCACAAAATCTGGTACTTCGATAACAATTCTCCCCGATGTGAGGTGGTAGATACCTGGTATAGTATACTATATTTCGTTTACATTACTTGTTAATCGTAATGCTTCCAAAACGTATTATTTATTATTTGCGGAATTCAAAGTACTATAATAAGTCCTTCAGCAAATTGAACAACATATCGACTCTTTTGGTCCATTTAACAGGTGAAACATACGTCAGAAGTAATATTCATATATAGAATATGCAGAAAAAAATTCGCGCTGTTACACAAGTGTTTGTTGCAACGAATATTCCTTCCAGTTTAGTTTACTTGTTCTGTGCCTTGCAAGTAGAGTAGCTATAGGAGGACATTAATTTATACTCGTTTCTAATCAGACGTTGATGGGCGCTTCAACTCCAAGAGTCATATTACCCCTCATCTAAAATGCACAGACATCAAAAACAACCACATCCCCTAGTGGCGATATAAACTTAGCAACCTGTCAAACTTCTATACCTCAACACTACTCCATCGAAGTCTTCAATTAAGCTTTGCTATGAAGAATTACCTTTTCTGTGGTTATCGACCTGTTTCTTTTCTCGTCTCTTTTTCAATCTATGGGCACGTATTACAACACTGTAGGTATATACAAATAATAATGGTGACTTATATACAGAGTGATGATAAAGTATCGCACAAAAATCATATTCTGGTTATTTAATGTTTTTGCGGAAAATCCTGAGACCCGTCGATTTTTGTTTTTAAATCTCCATTTAGACATATAATTTTCAACCCCCCACCCCTCAACCCCTAAGTGCTAGCAACCCCAACTTTAAAATTTTAAATAGAAAGATACCCTTTGTGATACCTTTTTTGATAGGTCTTTTTATTCTTAATATAAGCAAAAAAAGTTTTTCAAAATCGGTTGATAAATAACGGAGATATTTAACAAAATGTAATCAAATGAAAATTTCAATATTCGACAAGAAACGGCTCAAACATGCCGTAAATGGTAACATTAAAATGGGCACTTCCTGACCTAAAAGTGTGGTTTTGATCGCCCATTATTTCTACGCTGTGACGTCATAATTTTTTTTTAAATGTCAACCCCATTATTTACATTGATTACATTTTGTTAAATATCTCTGTTATTTTTCAACCGATTTTGAAAAACTTTTTTTTGTTATATTAAGAATAAAAAGACCTATCAAAAGAGGTATCACAAAGGGTATCTTTCCATTAAAATTTTTAAAGTTGGGGTTGCTATCACTTAGGGGCTGAGGGGTGGGGGGATTAAAATTACCTGCCTAAATGCCAATTTAAAAACAAAAATTGACGGGTCTCAGGATTTGTGCCATTATTTCTACGCTGTGACGTCATAATTTTTTGTTGAATGTCAACCCCATTTTTTACATTGATTACATTTTGTTAAATATCTCCGTTATTTATCAATCGATTTTGAAAAACTTTTTTTAGTTATATTAAGAATAAAAAGACCTATAAAAAGAGGTATCACAAAGGGTATCTTTCTATTTAAATTTTTAAAGTTGGGGTTGCTAGCACTTAGGGGTTGAGGGGTGGGGGGTTGAAAATTATATGTCTGAATGGATATTTAAAAACAAAAATCGACGGGTCTCAGGATTTTCCGTAAAACCATTATATAACCAGAATATGATGTGCGATACTTTATCATCACTCTGTATAATCATTGCATCCAAAATCAATCGTATTTTATTGTTTGTGCATATTTATGAGTTTATGAATTACAAAAAAAGATAAAGAAGAACAAGACGAAAAAATATAATTCTTTACAATACATTAGTACACAATCATAAAAGTGGGCGATATGCAAACACAAATACAATAACAAATATTGAATTACTTCATTCCCAGTTCCAATCGCATAATATAAAAGCAAAGGCTTTCAATAATTAAAAGCCGTTTACATTAAACGAGAATAGAATTTTTTCCTCTCTGTGGAAAATCTGAATTTTGTATTTTTATTGCCTTCAATTAATCTTTATTAATTTTATTCCTTTCTAAAGTTTAATTAAATATTTTGTAAAAGCGAGGGCAGTTTCCAATAAACTTCAGAAATTCATGAGTTCACAATAAATAACACCCTTGGTTACATCGCCCAGATAAAATTTAGAATTTCCTATAAATATAAATGAACTTTAATTTAATTAATATAACAATAATTGAATTTTTGCTATTTAGGTACACCACAATTAATTTATTGTCAATAACATAAATTCAACACAACAAACATTCATCACATATTGAGGGTGCAACTACTGTTTTATTTTACTAAATACCTGATTGATTAATGTCCAAACCAAATGCTACCTGAAAATACATTGCAATATTTACAAAACTGATGTATGCCATCAATTCGTGCCTACTGATGTTAGAAAGAGTGAACGGTTGTTAAATAATTTATATAACAAGTCCTCTACATAACTTTTTTCCGGTTATGTATGGTGGTGTGTTTAGGGTAGGTGAATTACTAAAAGGTGTGTAATTGGCAAACAGGCAAACCAATTAGTATTTTGCGAACACACTTTGTCTTGTCAAAATTGATGTACAACTGCGCCGAAATGTTTGAAATAATCCTTTTAGATTATTTGTTTGATAAAATGCATAGGAGAACTGCACCGCGTTAATTGTTGTATAGCATGGCCAGCTTCATGGGGAATGAAGCTGGCCATCCTATACGACAATTAACGCGGTGCAGTTGTCCTATGAATTTCATGGGGAATGAAGCTGGCCATAATCATAGCTATTATGTACAGGGTAGCTATTAAAGATTGGACCAAAGCCGTAGCGCCCAAACGCTTTGAGATATTAATTTGAAATTTGGAACACTTCAATACGACATTACTTCGCATATTTTACAGTATAGAAAAATTTTCTCTGACTCATGCTTTCGAAACCCGGTCGCCATCTTGAATTTTCTTAAATGGTAATAGGGGTAACGCAATACATCATTAGAAAGCTTAATGTTTTCTCTTTCTAACTGTGGTAAATTATTATGGGGTTACATAAGAAAATAATGGAGAAAAATTAGAAAACCATTTGCCGTACGCTCATGTAGCTATTTATTGTATGCTTTAATTCTAGTTGGCTGTGCTTTAACAGAGCTTCAAAATTAAACAAAAAAACAATCAATAATTGTTTAGCAGATGACAGTAGGTACATTGTCATACTTTTCGTAGAAATTTAACAATCTTAATTTTGTTAAACGTGGATTGGTTGACAGAAAATGATTAGGTGTGGTGACATCTTCGTGTATATAGCAGTTTTTTGATACCATACTTTTAACAATCACAATATGGTATTTGTTTTTCAACTTTTCGAATTGTTTGTTTCATTTTAGTAGGTACCTACCTTGTTTCTTCATTGTTTGTTTATTTTGTTTTTTGTTTAATTTTGACGCTGTGTTAATGCAAAGCTACCTAGATTTGAATCATACAATAAATAGCCGTCTGAGCATACGGCAAATTGTTTTCTAATTTTTTTGCATTATTTTATTATGTAACCCCATATTACTTTACCATGGTTAGAAAGAGAAATAATAAAGCTTTGTAATGATGTATTACATTACCCCTATTACCATTTAAGAAAATTCAAGATGGCGGCCGGGCTCCGAAAGTATGAGTCAAAGAAAAAAATTTAATACTGTAAAATATGCGAAGTGATGTCGTATTGAAGTGTTCCAAATTTCAAATTAAAATCTCGAAGCGTTTGGGCGCTACGGCTTTGGTCCAATCTTTAATAGCTACCCGTACTTAGTAAAGTATGATCAAAAATGATTTTCATTTTGTATGGTTATGAAACAACAAATCGCTGCCTTTACAATTGGCTAGTATATATTCTTAGGGCAAAATAATTGTTGACAACTATCAGATTTGCATATCAGTCAATCATAATGGCATCAAGTTGCTCTTTCATAGCCATAGTAGATCGAGTAGTAGATAAAAATCATCTTGGTCATACATTATACAGGGTGTCCCGAAAATGGCGCAAAATATATATTTATATGGTACGCTGTCCAGTACCGCTAAACAAGTGTGAGAAAAATGTTAAAAAAAATCTTTTTGCTCAAATTTGTAAGATATGAAGATGTAAAGTTAACACTTGTAACTTTTTAAAAATTGGAAATGAAACTGACCAAGAGTACTCTATTTGTAGAAAATAATGTCTTTTATTGTTTCCAAATTTTAAAAATTACAAAAAAGCACGTAATTACAAATTATTAAATTATTACTGAAGACATTTTTACATCGAGATAGTGCGAAAATGGTTCTGGCAACATTGTGCTCTGTTTAAAAACCAGTCGTATGGTTTCCCAGGTAATAATGAGTAGGTATAACAATCAAAATAAATACCTAGCTTCCTAACAAGTTATAAAATGTGGATGTGCCAGATTGTGCACATCTTTTCCAGTTAAAAACTACAAAAACACGGCAGGTAGAATTTTTTTTGTATTTTTCCCTTACTCCCTTGTCAGTCACCTACAACGCCCCATAAATTTTTTTTCGGCCATTTTCGGGACACCCTGTATAAATATCTTAAATATGTAATGAGATGGTTGGTCATTTAGTATCCCCATTGTGTTGAGGTGCTTTCTCTTCTTGCAGTATCCTTTAAAAAAACTAATTAGTAGTTTTATGTTCCTCCTGTTGAGTTTTAGGATTTCCTTTGTGTATTCTTTGGATGGAGCTCAAACAACCATTTTGACTGTCTCAATCCAGGCACCGCCCTTCAGTAGTTGCCCTTTGCGCTGTTATAAGCGATGCCGCAAGTGGGCTCTAGTCCGATCATTGTCAGTTCGGCTTCTCTCCTAGCTACTGAGTCTGCTTTTTCGTCCCCTTCTATGCCCTGGTGCCCCGCCATCCACTCCAGAGTAACTCAGTTAACCCAGTTCAATCAGAGTCTGTAGGGAACTATCTACAATCTTGGAGTAGACTTTCACCAACAGTAGAGCCTTTAGGGCAGCCTGACTGTCTGTTCTGATAAGGATCTCCCTATCATCATAGTGTCTCCCCCCCATATCGTGTGCTCAAGTGGCGATAGCAAGACTGTGAGACGGTGGCATAGCGGTCCAGGGTTATGCCGCGGTACGATTACGGTCTGCCTGTCTTTTCTACTTTTTAACCACTTCTGTCCTCCTCAGAGATGGGTATCCTGAAAGGTTTAGTGAAGTGGAACTTTTTTAATGTTTTTACTGCATTTGTAGCTTGCAGTTTTTTTTCATTAACCGGAAGATTTCTGTGTGAAAGTCCCTTCTCCAGAGAATCCCCCCGGTTCTGTTTTGACTGAGTCTATATAGGCCGCTGTCATCGCTGCAATGGAGATAGACCTAACAGCGTCTCTAAAGCTGCAGTGCCGGGGTGGTTGTCATGGCCCTTATTATTCCTCAGCATGCCAAACGCTGTAGTTTGCCTAGTGCTTGAATAATAAATATTCAAAAGCTTGGCTTAATTACTGAATAAAAAAAGTGGAGGTGCAAACCTCCCCTGGACTTTCCCATACTAAAAATAAACATTCGTTTTTGGTATTCAACAGTATTGTTCGCCACAACCGATAAACTTAACTTGAAAATTAGTACTTATATGGAAAATTAACACAAGTGCCGATTGTGTTCATCTGCGTATGTGTGATTATTGCTGCTAGGATTAGCCGGCGACAAGGAATTCCCGTCCCGCGCATGGTCACTTGAACATATCGGCACTTACAAATTTCTCCCTACACTGTTTTAAAGTTCAAAATTCACGAATTTCTCATTAACCGTACACTTTAGCCATATAAACACCTTATACTATGTGATAGAAAATTTAATTTTGCATTCAATTATATAATAATATATAGGGTGTTTCATTTAAAATAACAAAGTTGCTTATTGTACTGTGAAAACCAAACACCGTGTATACGTGATATAAATTTAGAAAAATGTAAATTTATATACTGAACAACTTTTATAATTAAACTTTTTTCATATTTTGACTAATAAAGGCGCTATAGGAACATCAATTTTCGATCTTCAAAACCTCGTAGAGGGCGCCACAGTGGAATTATGGCGTTCATCAAAAAACAAAAATGTAGCTAATACCAAGCTGCATAAGTATAGAAAATTTAAACAAATTCCTTAGACCAGTTTTTTTGTAATAATTTTTCAAAAATTTCAAAATTTTTGGAAGAGCGCGGTTGCGACCGTTTTTGGATTTAGAAAATAATTTTTTTTCTTGGTGTAGTACAGCCAAAGGGCTTTCAAACAAGTTGTTGCGGAACCTGATCAGATAACTGGTTTTTGAGTTACGGGGCGTTAAAGTCGAAATTTTGAAAAATTCATAGCGACCGCCATTTTGAAGTTAGAGAGTCCGGTAAAAAACTGTTTCCCTTGAATTATGCCCTTCTTTCATATCCCCTACTCAGATTTTCAAAATTCCGCTTATGAAAAAAATGATACCAAAAAAACATGTCTAACTTCCGCTTCCGGCTTCGGATTTTTTTGAAAAGCTTATTTTGTCGATGAATTTTCGATATACCCCTTCATTTAAAATTTCATCAAAATCGGTTCACTAGTTTTTGCGTTACAGGCGTTACATACACACACACACACACACGAATAGTTTTTGACCCCCAGTTCAGCTGTTCCACGATCAATTGTCATGGATACTATTGTTCTTAATACTTTTCAACAAGGAACAACGTACTTTCAACCCTCAGAAAGATTAAAAACAGTCACATTACTATGACGATTGCGAATAAGCTATTACTTCAGCAGCAAAACTAACATTATTAATCAATACAGATTTTTTAAATTAAGAACATCGTACCTACTATATAAATATTTACTTTTTGTGGATACAAACATAGCAAGGTAAATCTGAACAATTTATTCTCACCTGCCATACTTTAAGTATGAACAAGAATGTAATATAACATATAAAGTGCCTTTGCAACCATTTTCGCTACGGATCCATAACACCTTAGTAGACATGTCAGAATGTATGAAGTGATATGACATTCCAGGCTGAAACACCACATAACAAAATCAATCAAAAGGTGACTCGTTTCGCAGAAATTGCAGTTTCAGCAAACGCTTAATTCTTTACCCCCAATGATTTTCTTGGATTGACTACATTTTGAATGTATTATTTATATTAATAATAAGAAGTAGAATAAATATAATACGTTGACTGCTATTACATCCCCTTACCCTTTGTATTCAAGATATAATAGCAAATTCAGTGATACCTTGCACACATCATAAAACCTGTTTCCCCTCTATCCGACTATAAATTACGCGTTTTAATTATGTTCCAATTTATACAACACGAAGCAGATAACTGGCAACCTACGGAGTATTTCAAATTTCAAATGCGGCAGTGGTAGTTCGTAAATAATCCAGTTGCAGATTAATTTTGCAATTTATTATCGAATTAGTACTGAATAAATATTAAAACACGAAGCAGCAAACATAGATTTTGCTTACAGTCTTTACGTGAAACTAGTTAAGACTTGGAAGTTTTCAGTGACAATCAAGGGTAGTTTAATAATTATACCTTGTTGAAGTGTAATGTAATAAAACCTAACCTAATTCCTATATTAGTTACGAATATGGTGAAAATTCTGTTTTCCGATTAATAGGCCAGTCAATAAAGACATTTCACTTTGCGAACGGTGCAGTAAAAATTTTTTTTGTAGTTTGTATATTTTAGTGCCGACATTTAAAAACCGAGTTTGCTAACATAGCCAACCCCGGGAAAACTTTTGGTAGCCGAAAAACTACGAAATGTTGGGACTCTTTTTCGTTTTTCGCTTACATTTCATAAACGGTTAGTCGTAGCAAAAAAACGTGATATACAAATATTTTAGGAAATTTAATAAGCTTTAATTTTGAATACATCAATGTTTTGCTACGACTAACCGTTTATGAAATGTAAGCGAAAAACGAAAAAGAGTCCTAACATTTCATAGTTTTTCGGCTACCAAGTTTTCCCGAGGTCGGCCATGTTAACCAACTCGGATTTTTCATGTTGGCACTAATATATTATACAAATGCAAAAAAGAAATCTTTTACTCCACCTTTTGCAAGGCAAACCCCTGTTTCGAAACTCTATTGACTGGCCTGTAATTAACCACAACATATGTCAGCCAGAAAACACTGTACAGCCAACTTTCAGGTCATTTCTTGGGTAGTTGTCGCAAGTACGTTTTTCCATTTGGTTGTTTATTTTTATGAACGTGAACGTCTCTCTCTCTTGTTATTAACATGGTTTTACTGTTGCGGTACGAAGCTGTCGCAGTCAATACCCGGGACAGGTACCCAAAATGGGTCCGTTAAGTTGCCCCCCTAATTACCTCAAAATAAATTATTCTAAATGGCGCTAGATTCGCAAGAGCTAGCGCCAGCAAGCGCCACTAACCAGAAAGCTAGCGCCTTTTTACTTTCGGAGATATAAATGTTTATAGTTTTAGGAGGCTAACTTAACGCTAGCCCCCGAAGTTCTTAATTTAAGTTTGGTACATATTGCGCCTTGTAGGTAATAGCTAGCGCCAGCAAGCGCCACTAAGCAGAAAGCTAGCGCCTTTTTATTTTCTGAGATATAAATGTTTATAATTTTAGGGGGCTAACCACCGTACGCGTAAAACGTGATTCCCGTACGCGTGAAACACGTTTTATGCGTACGCGTGAGACACGTTCCGAGTGCGATCTTGAAATTTTTAGTCCGGTCGCTCTTCGCAGTTGCATTTTACATTATTTTAAAAAATTAAATGGGATGAAGACGTTTTGCACCGTAAGCGTAAGATACGATTCCCATACGCGCACCGTACGCGTGAAACACGTTTTATCCGTACATAGGCATGAAACACGAGTGCGGTCTTGAAATTTTCAGTCCAGTCGCGATTGCGGTTCGCCGGTATACATAAATAGAAGGTAAAATCTTTGCTCAATCTTTAACATTGTTGGACAGTTTGTTTCACTTTAGATGCCCTACCCTGTATATCGCTTTATATCTAAGAAATTAAAAAGGCGCTAGCTTTCTGCTTAGTGGCGCTTGCTGGCGCTAGCTATTACCTATAAGGCGCAATATGTACCAAACTTAAATTAAGAACTTCGGGGGCTAGCGTTAAGTTAACACCCTAAAATTATAAACATTTATATCTCCGAAAGTAAAAAGGCGCTAGCTTTCTGGTTAGTGGCGCTTGCTAGCGCTAGCTCTTGTGAACCTAGCGCCATTTAGAATAATTAATTTTGGGATAATTAGGGGGCCAGCTTAACGGACCCTCTCAAAATGTAGTTGTTTTTTCTTTTCTTACTCCATTTTATTACATTGTGAACACTACAGCTATTCCTTATTCGTTTGTCTGTCTCTTAATGTGAAGTCCATTACTTCCCGGAAAATTTTCATTCCGAAAGGCTTATACTAACAAGAAATTACGCGCAAGTTACTGTAGACAGCGTTGGGAGTCAACATGTTGAAATTTGCGGAAGATCTAATACGACACTCGTAATTACCAGTCTAAAGACGCGTAACTGCATTTGGGCAATCTACGTAGTACTTTGTCAGATGATACCATAGAGGCAAAGTTTGTCTCAATATTCAAATTATTAGGAACTTGTTATTATGATAAGCAAGGTTTGACCAACTAATCAAATTAAACCAAAAATTGAACCTATAGCTAAAACGTTTTTACGTACTACGACAAATATACTCTTCATTACAAATATTATGCGATGTTGGCAACTTTGTAAGGTTAAAGTATAACAGCAGGAAATTACTAGAAAATATTGTAATTTTGACGGTTCATCTACGGTCACTTCACAGGCGCCTTTAGGGTCGATTTTACAGTACTAGCGTAAACCTGGAATAAGCTTTTTTTTATAAATTTTTATCTTCGATACTTATTTTAATGGCTACTAATACTTCTCAGACGTTTTAATTTATTAAATTGCCTTGAGCCAAAAAATTATTTTAAAACAATAGTAGATATATTATATTATTAGGAGTAGAAAGAGTTCTTTTTGTGTTGAGCTCATATTGTGGCCGAGGCGCATGCGCCGAGGCTGTGCAAGTGAGCGAAACACAAATAAGACGTTCTACTCCGAATAATATATACTATTTTTTCTTCAAGTGTAAAAATATTCTGTTGCTGTAAATACATATTTCCTAAAAAGTCATTTCGACAGGACAACGCTCTCCCGTCTACCAACCTTGGGGGCGGAGCTATGCCATGGATACGTAAACACATTATTGTACTAGTAACATTATTTTCATTTTTTGACTACTAACAAAATGACTTCCTTCTACATAGCCAGTTCTGTACAACAATACGGATATTATGATACGCTTGAAGAAAAAAGCATATATTTCACAAAGCTCGTAATTATTGTACAAATTAATGATATAGAACAAAATACTAAAAGAAAAATCAACAACAATAATTTAATAAATTTGTCGAGTACGGTACTCTGAACAGTTTATGATTTAACCACAAGATTGACAGTTGATTTATTTTCACGTAACTTTTTTTACTTTTTAGGCCACTGATATTTGTATGTGATTAATGGAAAACCTGAAATTCAAGAGCTTTGACTGATGTGGGAGCATGTGGGTATAATCAATATCATTTCGATTCTAGTGCCCATGCATAATGCAAATACACTGTATGCCATTCCCATAAATAGTAGAATGCAATTGAACTTATTATTCATGTTTTGGTAACATTTACATTCTGTTGTTTGGGAAATGTTAATACCAGCCACTCTTGCTCGGTGTTCTACAGCAACGACAACCTTTTAGAGCATTGGTACATTTAACAATAAATTACTTCTCCACTCTTTTCTCGACATCATGTATTTTCCAAAGCCCCGAATATTTACTTGTAATTCATCCGTAGAACGACAGAAAATTAGTAAATAAGTTACAATTGGAACTACGGCAAATAGTTGTTTTCGAAAAACAATCAAAATTAGCCTTGCACTAAATTTAAATTTTTAAATATCGTCAAATTAAACATACAATTTGTGCTGTTGTTTAGAAAGTACACGTTTTTCATTTGTAGCTGAAGCAATAGAGACCGATGTGTTTGAAGATGCACTTTCGTTTTTCTTAACACATTCCCAGCGAACGTCGACGTCACCATCAGTAGATAAAATTTTATCAGCAAATTCAATCTTGTTCTGTAAAGAATCTTGGACATAGTCTTCGGCTTACTACTTCTTTTAACAAAATAACCCAACAAAATCTTCTCAGTAATATCTGCATTTTTCTCATTGCACCACTGTTTAAAAATTTTAGGTATTCTCGTAACGGTTCCTTGACTTTTCTGGTGTTACCGCCGAACATCCAATACCCCATGCCTCTTCTATTTCGTCTATTTCATACTGTATATAACTTTCGGAATCGCTCATAACTGAAGTGTTAATTTCTCAGGAAATAATTTATATATATTTGTATAATATTTATTCGAATCGTACAAAAAATGTTATAAGCATGTCGAACCTTAAGGGTTACCAATCTCTGACAATAATTGGGGTCGTTGCTATCGCTTCTTCCTAAACAATTGTCGTCATACGGTAAACATCCCTTACCGTTCTCCATACTTAATATACTAGAGAGTTTTAGAGCACTATACGCTAGAGTCCGTTAACGCTAACGGTAACGTCTTTGCTAGGCAACATACTCCTTTGCTAAGCAACATATTGTTTTGCTTGGCAAAGACGTTAGTGTTAGCGTTACCGTACTCTTAGCGTACGGTGCTGAAAAACTCTCTAATATCAATATTTAGCACGACTTTCTTGATTTCCGAGACTTGACGTCTGTGAAATCAAGAAGGTCGTGATAATTAGTTACAAAACGGGCCTCTCCGATTTCTTATTGTTTCCATAATTAAATAGCTATCTAGGCAGCTATTAAACTTCACATTTGGGTTACCCATTCTACAATTTTGTTTCGACAGTTCGAGTATGGTTACGGAAGGAAGAGAGTATCTGATCTAACCTATGCACGAGTATTTCATAAAGCGCTTGACAAAACTACTTCGATAAATTCTGTCAAGCACTTAAAAGTCGCACCCCTACATTATAATACTATTACAAAATATATTTCTAAAAATAAAATTGTTTTTCTAATAAATTCAGAATGTTATACGTTGAATAAACAATCTCAAAATGATTCTAAAATTAAATTAGAATGTTCCTTTGACATTTTATCTAAATTTGCTTTATTTCAACAAAGTAACGCTTAAATGATATAAATAAGTAGATATTCACAAAAATGCACAGATCTCGCAATTCTTGCAACCATCGTAGGGTGTTGAAAACAAACACGATGTATATTTAATACGGTAATCGAATATACAGAGTGTGTAAAAATTGTGGTGCAGGTTTCAGGTAATGCAGGATATCGCACTAAAAAGGAAACTAATTTTGATTTTGTATCTAAGTAATCAATAATAAAATTTTTCAAGTTGAACGGCAGCTACACATTTAGGCTACGACGGAGAGATGCAAATTCGTGTTTTAAACAATAGTTTTGAGCAAAACTTTAATTAATTTCGATAAACCAAATACGGCTTATAATTCGTGGTATACGATTGGCGATTGGCTAAGGGAAACAATGAATTATTAAAAAATATATATTTTGGTGGTCTTGTGTTGTTTTCTGTAATGCTAGTGAGACAACATGATGGAAAACGGGATATTCAGATGTGAAAATCTTACAGCGATCATTAGAAAAATACAAGTTTAACGAACATATTATTTCTTCAGCCTGAAAACTTGTTCTTTTGGGAAAACAAAATATTACTGCGGTAGCTTGAATTTATTTTAGTTACATTTTTAATATTAAGGCTCTACTTTACCTAAAATAAATTTAGTTTTCAAGTATCACAAGTTGCATACTTTTGAAAGAATATTTTTAAGCAATAGCTCATAGCGGACAGCTCTCCAATGGGTATTACCTAGATAATAATTTAAGCTGGTTAAGATATTCTTTGTTAATAGTTAGTTAGGCGAATCTCGGGTTTTGAGCAGGTAGATCGTTTAGTTGATTTCGCATTGAATTATCTCTGTTTACAAATGTACCACAAATTGTCATATCCAAAATTGCAAACATGAAAGACGAAAACATATTTACTACTATAAATATTTATAATAACTTGCTTTTTGTTCTCTTCACTAAATGGTACCAAATGGTACCATACTTTAGAATTTTACAGTAGCAATTTAGAGTGGTTTAAAGATTAATTGCAACAGTAAGAGTAATTTGAAAAGCGATAATTATTTTAACTCTTATCTTTCACTCCAATCTAAGAAAAAATAGTCGTGGAAAAAATCCGTGGATAAAAAAGCCGGCGGAAAAAACAGTCTACGGAAAAAAAATCCACGAATTCTTCAACCGCAACCGCGCATAAAGGGAGGGGAACGGGTGCCCAAAATTAACAAAAATATGCTAGCGTAATATTCCAATAGTAATAAATGAATCTAGGTAAAAAAGGCTCGGGGAAAAAAGCCCCGGAAGAAAAAGCCCTAGGAAAAACCCCGGAAGAAAAAGCCCCCTGAAAATTGTTTTGAAAGTTTGTTAAAACTATTGGGGCATAACACAAGGTTTCGTGAACAAAAAAAGTTTCTTAATATTTTATGCACGGATGGTGGTAGGTGGTGTAAGGTATGCATTACCACCTCACGGAGCGGACGTAAACCCCGCCCTAGGGCAATAAATAGTTATTTTTTATACAAGACGATAAAATTATATTTTATCGACAAGCGGAAAGTGTTAATTCACGAGCGATGAATCGCGAGTGAATTAATTTTCGCGAGTCGATAATTAAATTTTAATTGGTTTTTTACAAATTTTTCTTATTTTTCTTTAACATCTGCTGTAGAAAAAAATAGAATTTTATACACGACGATAAAATTTAATTATCGACTCGCGAAAATTAATTCACTCGCGATTCATCGCTCGTGAATTAACACTTTCCGCTTGTCGATAAAATATAATTTTATCGTCGTGTATAAAATTCTATTTTTTTCTACAGCAGATGTTAAAGAAAAATAAGAAAAATTTGTAAAAAACCAATTAAAATTAAATTATATTAAACCCGAACATCTCAGTAGGTAGCAAAGGTTTCCATGGAGTTACCCAAACAAAGTCAGAAAATTAAAGTACTTTATCTATCCTTGCGGTTAAAGTGTTACTTTATCTACTCTTGCGGTTAAAGTAATACTTGATCAACTAATTTTAGTCGAACATAGCACACTTTAACATCTGCTATAGAAAAAAGGTAATTTTATTAATATTACAAACAGTTATTTACGTGCCGGGATGAAACTAGCCTACTTTTTTAAATTCAATTTTTAATTTTCAGATAACGATAAAATTGTTTATTGAGTCAGCTAATGTAATTTACGTAGTTTACTAATTTATATGTTTATACCCTTATTTTCATTCTTGTATCAAGAAATTTTGTTGAGTGCAGTACCAAAGCTCATTATCCAGTTTTAAACCAAGCAAACAACTTGTAATGGGCCAAGGTTTCAAATTGTAGATAGTAATCTCATGTAATCCCATAAAGCTTGGAGTTTTGTCCGTTAGTGGTATCTTAAAAACGAAAATATATGTTTTGTTGGTGGCCTAAAATTGATTTTGTTTTTTTGAAATAAAAATCAAATTAGAGCCGATAAAGTTTTCTTATTTTGGAGTACACGTATTCAAATGAGATGGTTTATAAATTTTAACATTTTTAATTAATTTATAGCCAACTAAATAACTATTTTGCAAATATACGTCTATAGCGCACTCATAAACGTTGTATATAAGCATTTTCAATATCGATACTTGTTTTAAACTCCATAATTAACTTTTGAGAGCGTTTAAAAAAAGTACAGTTTTACTTAAATTTCCAGCTAGGTAAAGTAAAGCCTTTTTGGAGCTATAGGTTAAATTTAGACAGCATTTATTCTAAATTTATTAGGACACTATTTATTATTTTATTATTTTTTCTTCTTCTCCCATTCTTGCCATTTATGTTTTATATATTCTAACTTGGTAATAAGCACCTCATTGACTGTTGCTGGATATTTACATTTATAGTTGATATAATTTGTTGATGTTTAAATATTTCACAATCGTAAAAACAGCGATTACAGTCGACAATTAAATTGAAGTTAAGTTAAACGATCAATGGTAAAAAATTTTAACTATTATCACTGAATATACTCATCAAGTAACTATTTTGAAAGAGCAGCATTCTTTACTGTTACCAATTTTGAACTTTGACGACTGTAAGTTCAGGAAGCGTTTGCCAGCTTTTTTGATATCAGCTTTTTGTCTTAGTTTTGTCTAAGGAATAACTTTACCTAAAGCTTTCACCACCATTTTTATACATTCTGTATAATGAACATGGTTGTGGTTTATAATGGTTTATTATAACGTTAACAATACAAATACCAAACAGACTATTATAACAGACTAGTATACCGAGTGGTTGGTATCTGAATAAGAAGTATACATTGCATTATCACGTTTATCCGAATTCCTGCCCCTAACTGTTATGGAAAAAATTGGTAATGGTAGTAAACTAAAGAGAATAATATTCCGCGTTAAAAATTCTTTGTGTACTATTTCTTCAACATAACAATATAAAATTTAAAAATGTAGCTATTTAAAAAATAGGAGGTGCTGCACTTGTCAAAACAAAAAATACTCATATTTTTCGAATGTACTTTCATATGTAGGTATTTAAATTTTATATATTTATTTTTATATTATTTATTATACAAAGAATTCTTAAAATTGAACGACGCGGAATATTATTCTCTTTAATTTGGTACCATTTCCAATTTGTTCCATAAAAATGGGGAGCAGGAATTCGCATAAACGTGATAAGATAAGCAATGTAAACGGCTTATGTACAGGGATATAACCGATATGACCAACCACTCGGTATAAATGTTGCTTACTTGGCTAAACTAATAAACTAAGTGATACAGGGTGTCGAATTGAATTACGCTACATATGGAATTCAATGGTAAAATGTCCCTTATTTTGGGGGCAAAACCCTCAGCTTGGCACAATTTTGCGAAGATGCGTATAAGCTGTTCTGCAGCTCGATTACCCAAGTGTTTAATTGCGCAATCAAAATATATAATTTTATGAGAATAAATCAGAAACGAATATATAAGTGTGTATAATGTATATTATAATATAATATTACAGAATATCAGCAGAAGAAACATTTGGTAAAAATAGATTATTATTACGTTCTGAACATTTTGTATTTTTTGGTTTTGTTTTCTTTTCCAGTGAAGGTATTCACAATAAAAATATTTTCGGATATTTTGTAAGGACAGAATTAACGCTTCTGCGCAACCGCTTACAGAACAACGCGTGTAGTCCGACAACGCAACCAACTCCGCATGCTCGCACCCTGCTTAGATCCCGCGTGACGATATTTCGTGACGCGAGAACCTATAACTTGCCTCCGTATAAGTGTTTTCAACACTAAAACAACTGACTGGAAAAATGTACTCCGAAGTAAAACATGCGGGTGGAATTTTAAATACAGTATCTGACGGTGCTTTTGGTGGTTTAGTGGTACTGTCACTCCATTTTCCGCAAAGTTAAACGAACACCTCTCAACAATTTATTGTAGGTACCTATTTTATTTCAACAGGAAAATGTTCTTACATTCTAATTACACCTGATTTCCTTGCTGGGGACTGATTTCTGCGGCAGGTATACCTCGAGATTTTCCTTCCGTTGCTTCCACCGGAACCCTAAAGGATCCTTTGAAATTCAGGGAAATGAATATCACGAAATCATGTAAATTTAAATGTTTTTAACCTCTTCCGTAGTTTAATTATGCTTAGCTATTAGGTATTATTTACTACATACAGTGTGATCATTTGAAAATTGAAAACGATTCACCTTGTGAACCATTCCAAATAAAAAAAATGTAAAAATACGTTTTTATAGAGAATGGGGGACACTCGATAGCGTAATCCGCGTCGCGCTAATACATACGCCGCCGCCCCCGCCTATACAACCTTGAAAAGTTTAAATGCCACAATGCCCTTTGTAATACCTCAAATTAAAGGTCTTTTAAAATGCTATATTTTTACGCAAAGAAAATTAAAATCGATGAGAAATTTAAAAAAACATGAAAAACGTGTGTGTGTGCTTTAGAAAAAAATTTGTCTATAGTGAAAAGTACACATTTTGCAAGAAAGTTTTGTATACAAAAAAATCGTCAATGAATTTTTGTTACGTTGTGTTTTCTTGAAATTATGCTTTGATTAAAATGTGAAGACCAATTTCTTTTCAATAAATGGGTATAACACCATTGCAAGTTTTTCTATTTTTAGAATAAAAGAAAAGATGAAAGGACATTATCGAGTAAAAGCGAAGGAACAGGTTACAGACTTATTGAGAAATGACGAACAACCCTTACCCCGAAAATATTATTAATAACACAAACCATTTTATAAGATAAATCACATATTTGTGTCGAACGATCCCTGCGCTAAATCAGCCGCCCCAAACCGGCCGCTCAAAACGTCCTAGACCGCGAGACCCCGAACTGTAAAGAAAACTCCACCCGGACGGATGGCAACGCTAAACTCATTTGCAATATCGCTTTGGAGATGATTGCCAATTCTTTTAAACAATCTTGGTTCATTGTATAACGGAGGTAATTTTTTAATGTTTCAATTTTGAACAACTTCGTTCTCCTGATGCCAAAGTCGCCGATAGTGTCAAAAGTATTCTTATTGACTAAAAAGTATTGGGATAAAGTCGTACTAGTGTTACACTATGCTGAGCTCTGAAATGAACTGATTTTATAGAAATTAAACGCAAAAAAATTGTATGTATGTCCATACGGGATAATTTTGGGACGTCCATTGAGGACATCCTGTGAAGGTCTGTAATTTTGTCAAAAAGACGGCGTATGGGCGACCAGTGCACATAAAATGGATATCCTATGGACGTCCCAGAATATCTAAGAAAAACCCCTATAGTATTTCCTGTATAGAACATACCGTGAGCATCCTTCTGGAATATTCTGGAAGTCCATACCATGTCCACCAATACGGGTGTACAAAGAATATCCTTTTTGCAGATGTAGGTTAATAATATCAAAGAGTATAATACATAGACTTCAATCGTACCTACTATAATATATACAGAATTCGTATTCATTTTGGGAAAAATGTAAATATTACATTCCAATAATAATTATTTATTCACTTTTTTAGCTTCTATCACAGCCCTTTCTTTTGCACGGTGTAACCAGCTTTTAACACTTTCTTCTAGTTCTTTCGTCTTGTTTTCTTATTTAATCACACCAGCAGCTAAACAGAAACAATAATTTAGAGTAGGCATGCATTTGCATGAATTTCCTAGTGACATAATATGAATATAAGGTATATTTGAATGCAATTAATTAAAAAAAACTTAACCACCTACGCGAATACGATTGGTTGATCTTTTTAAACAAAGATTTTTTGGTAGTAGCTATTGTAAAACTTACCTGCGAAACGTGAAAACGAGAAAACAGACTTAGAAACATAAAGTCATCAACTAAACACTTCTAACCAACAGCAAGTATCAAAGTACAAAAACGCAATGCCAGGCCGTAATGGTAAGGTAATAAACCTTCGAACAGATTGTTACAAGTAAACCGTCAAAGATTTTTCTAGGTAAATTCAACCCTTATTACTTTGCCCTTAAGCAGTCCACATTTACTACAGGCCGTCCATTATCGACTTATAATGGATGTCCATAGAATGTTCTGTGTTATCTGGGCACTGTAGTTAGAATAAACTCAAACCATATCAGGGGGTTTAACGAACTTCTGTTAAAATTTGATTTTTCGAATTGCCGACTGAATTAATCAATTGATCTCTCTGAACATAATTATGGCCTCTTCTGTATACTTTTTGTATTAAACTCGTCAATTTATAACTAAAACCAATGTCCAAATAATATGGAAAAATAAGTTTCTTATTTACTTATTTACGAAACACTACACAAAACCGATAACAAAAACCTATGTAAAAGTAGAGTTTGGTGTCAGATTTCTTCACGAACTAAAAAATTATTCTAGCGTAGAAGCTGCAGACTACCAGACGTTCTAGTTTCAAATTTCAGTTTTCTTATGGTATTTTCTTACTACTTGAGAAATAAAAAAATTGTTTGAAAAATAACTCAATTAAAATAAAAATAACGCAAAACATTGCAACGTTTTGACTTTCACATAAGTAAATCAAAATTGCAGCAATTTTAAAACCCGACTATTTGCAGAAATATTTGTCGATGTTCTCTATAAATTAGGATTAAGAGTAAACAACAACGTATTTTCTGTATACCCTGTAGAAACGACGTGAGAATTTCAACAATCCAACGTGTTCGTGCTCTGAATATATTTTATAAGATTATTAGAAATGCTTTTCAAAAAATAAGAAGCTAAAGCTAGATATATAAATAAAAGAATTTTAACTTTTGCAGATTATGATGCCAAAAGGTAACTTTTCGAAACTAATTGACATTAAGTAATAATTAAGTCATTATTAATAATAATAAATAATTAATAATTAATTTATTATCAACGTAAGCTTTAATTATTCCTTGCATGTAGTATTTTGATAGAATTTAGCAATCATTAAGAAAATTCGTCATTTGCAATAGTAATTCCTTAGAGAGAATTAATTCAGAAAATTCTTCTATCAAGCTAATTCACACCTATATTTGTTCCGTTTCAATCAACTTTAATTAGTCAGTTTTCATAAAGCTTAATAATAGAATTATAAAACAGTTGAAATTTAATCGCCATTCAGAAGTAGAAACCTAATTGTCTTCTAAATTACTGTAAAATGGACCTGTAAAATATGTAAGAGAATAAAATCGTTTTATTTCGGTATTATGAATTAAATTGCTTAAATAAAATAATAGAGCAGTAACTCGATGAATAAATAAAATTTAACATTGTCTTATAAATCAACTTACATAATCTTCCATTCAACGATTCTAGAATGATGTGAATGCTTAAATGAAATTTAGGGTCGCTAGGGCTATTCAATTTCCGTTGAGAGCTATATAACCAATGTACTCTAAATTCCTACGAAATTGGATTTTATGCCCACATTAAAAAATCAAAACGAATCTTGTCGCGGGGGAATCTGAACTTTACAATTTAAACTGATTTTATAGCATACCGAAGAGCATACACGTATTAATTGTGAAAGTTTGGAATGGAAGACATTTTAATATGGTTGCTTTAATTTGGTAAGAGAAGCTAAATTAAAATGAGAAAATTTATATATTAATAGTAATGAACCAAAACTAGAAAGCGTATTTTTGATTAAAAGTTTCAGTCAGTGGCGGCTGGTGCCAAGGGGTACAGGGGCGTGTGCCCGCAGTAAAAAAATGGAGATCTCACTTTTTTTCTAAATCATAGTATTCTAATATAGGTTTTAATTAAATTTTAGAATATTCGTTATCCAACGTTAGTATTAGCAATTTACATCTTCGAAATAGTATACTTCCATGACATGACATGATTTTGACATTTTCAGGTTTTTAATTTCATCCCAAACTTTGCCAATCGCATCTAATCGTCTGCAGTTATCTGTTGCCGTGCCCCCCAAATATTTTACTCACGGGCTGCCACTGGTTTCAGCATTAAAATATTCCTCACAATTTTCTCTATCCCTATCTTGAAATTAACAACGAAAATCGTTATAAAATTATTTGTACTAGCTAAGTAATGAGAATACATGCCTGAACAATGTGTGTAAGATTTCGTGATAAGACAACAAAAAGAGCAATTGTAAATATCATTAAAGAAGTTAAAAGGTCTAAACTCTAAATGATAAGCTGACGGTGTCGAGTTAATTACAGAATGTAAAAATTACTTACAGAAAATGTGAACTACACGTCATTCCCAGAGACCGCAACTAGGATGTAAATAAAACCACGTGACACGTGGCCGTAGTAGGATCTGTGATTGGTTGGTGGCTTGCGCGGGCTGCAAGCAACCAATCACAGATCCCATGTGTCACGTGGTTTTGTATACCGGGTGTTAACCACCAAACCTGGCCATAGGACCTATGCAGTATGCATGTTTCAAGAATAATATATGGGTTGCCTTGAAATATTTTTGTTTATCTAATATCATATTGACGACTTCATTTTTGAGTGATAAATACTAAACCTGGCCATAGTTTTTGCAAAATTTATGTTGCCTACTTCATTAATTCCTACTAAACAGCACATAAATTTAATAACACAATTTTATTAAAAAAATAAGCTGTCAACATGACATTAAACTAAAATATTTCAAGGCAACTCATATATTTTTTTGAAACATGCATACCGCGTAGGTCCTATGGCCAGGTTTGGTGGTTAACACTTGGTATATGCTAGTCGCGGTCTCCGGGAATAACGTTTAGAATGTCAAAGTCTCTACTTCGAAAAGCAAATATATGCTACAACAGTCAGATTTAAGTTAGAAATTGATGGTAATGTAATTCAGCAAGCCCGCGAATCTACTTAGCAATTAAAATGTCGAGTTCGGAAGTTACAAAGTAAGAAGTTTTCACGCAAACTTTTAAGTCGAAGAGAATATTGCGAACGTGAAAACTAGAACTAATTCTAAATTCTAAGCTTTCATAAAAATTGCACGTGTGCAAAAATACGATTCTCAAGATTTCACACACTCTGACAATGTGTGGTCTGTAGGTCAGTTGTGTCTGATTACACAAAGATGCACGAGTAATCGTTTTTCTAATGCCACATGATAAGGACGAATTTTCTTTGTTATAGCCAAGCGTAGTATTAATGTCAACGTCTTGAGAAAGGGCGCTTGGTTAAAATAGGGTTTTTACTAACAGTTTGTGTTAGTGGTATCTATTTCACACATTCTACAATTTCTTAGATACAGTAACGGCGTTAGTACCTACCATCTCCTTGAGAAAGGAAATTTGGTTAAAATAGGGGGTTTAGTAACAGCTTGTACTAGTGCTATCTATTTCATTTTGTACATTAGCTTTCTAGTTCACGAGGTGCTTGGTATATCGTTGTTAATAATCTGAACAATTGTTTATATTTCATTTACCTATTATTATTTGCACAATCCATAAATACACATACCTGCTTTTTAATTTAAATAACTTTGAGTACATTTAATAATGAAGCATTTTTTATGAAATGGTGTTAGGACTGCATATTTTCAATAATCAGACTCGATGTCACCTGACTATACGTGGTACGTTAATGGTGCAGTGATGTACCCTCACATTTAAAGGATAAACCATTTGTGCTTCAACACGGTAGGTCGATAATCATTGCTTCAGATGTATTTGCAAATGAAGAGAAAGAGATAATGACCATGACTGATTATTCTATTTTTGCACGTTCAATTTCTAATTGGAGGAAGTAAAGTGGATTTCAACTCCTTTGGTATAAAAAACATAACCATCTCAGTTTGCTTTTTCGTAAGGCTTTTTGATTTTTTTGCATGGTATCCAACATTTTGTCTTTTAATAAATGCTAATATTCTGGAATACTTACTGATGTCGACGTTATTCTTGACCCCAAGACTGACTTTTATCATAGAATTATGTGATCATGAATATAGAAGCCTTGAAGTGCTTCGCCTTTTCGGAAAAATAAACCACGCTCTGGCTATATATTTCATCTACTTGGTTTATCAGGCACCAACCATAAAATTCCTAGTAGATAACCATTTTCGTAAATTTTTTGCGTTTTTTGTGGCAATAGCCTACACCCACAACTATTTTTGCAGCAACTTCTTCAATAGTTTTGTCAACAGTTTTGCAATATTTTTTAGAAACACTTGGGAGATAAGAGCACAACGGTACGCGAAATATTATTTTCCAAAAATAGCAGTAACGAGTAATGAATGAATGACAAATACTGAAATTGAAGAAAAACTCAGAGTAATAAATTGTATTCGGATGACAATTCAACAAAACAAGAATTTTTAAAATAATAATAATTTTTTTGATATTTGTTTGATGTTTATCTGACATGAATATTGTCGCTGGAAGACTCTATCTAATGCTTTTCATTTGCCATAAAAATATTCTCAGTAAAGTAACCTTCTGATTGGTTCCATTTTTAAAAAAGGGCGCTTCTGATTGGCTGACGGAATATGAAGTGATTTGTCATAAAAGAAACCAATATCTATGGGTATTATACCATGATGGCTACTTAGGATGCCTACTGCTGTTTATTGTAGTTGTCAAGTTTAATTTTGTTTATTTTTGCCTACCATCCATCACAACCGATCTGATTTTTGTATTCGTAAAATACGAATGTCATGTAGATAGTTAAAAACAATTTAAAAAGTTCAGCTTTTTTAAATTCCTGCATTTCCTTCAACTTAGTCAAACCGCACAACACAAACCGCAAATTTCTTGTTTCCTATGTTTTAGTAAATTAGTCACTATTCTGTTAGCGCACAATTTGAAACCAAGATTTTATCTCTATTTGATTCTTTTGCAATCATAATACATAAATAATAGTAGGTACCTATAGTGAAAAATTATGTCAAATTTACACTGTTTGAAACACACTGGTGTCATCTATCTACATCTGAACCTTAGGGAAATCAGTTTGAATTCATTCTGTTTGCTAGAAATTATGATCGTGGGATTATGAGGTGTGGATATTTGTAGCAATTGCACGCACCACAAAATAAAATATCTGTATGCTCTAAACATTTATATAAAATTGATTTCTGCTACCTTGGCTAATATCGACGCCATATTCCATACATGAGGACATGTATGTGCATGAGTATCTAGAACTATAAAGATTTTTCGTTTTCTTTTTTAATTGAAACAAAGGTCAGCTTTTATTCCTAGCAAAAATAAGAGGTAATGAATTACCACCAAGTTTATGCGCATACATTGTCTCCTTTAGCAAATATCATCCCTAACCAGTATTCTCGGAAATACCCTCGTTTACTCAATTTAATCCTAAAACCACAATATAATGCACTCATCTTACATAAAACCGACGGTCGAGTTAACGTCACGTGACTTTTCCCTCTAAGCCTTTGTCCTATACATATCTGGAAAAATAAAACAGGAAGGATGTAAGAAATACAGGATTTTCTGCTTCAAGATTTTCAACTTTGCAAGGAAAATCTAAATGCCTTTTTAGGAGTGTGTCGCAGGTTACCTACAGAATTAATACTATTCCTTCTGAGCCTAGCTATGATTGGGTTGTTAAAACTTTAAATTTCCCAACAAAATTTAGAAAATAATTTTTGCACGTTTGTAAAAGCTTTAGTGATAGATGCAAAAAATGAAATAAATGTCGTTTCGCCTTGACATCATCAGCCATTTTATTTTTAAACTATTAATCTGTAGATTACTTTGTATATTGCAAGATAAATTTAATTTATTTTGTCTTTTAAATCACTTTTTACGTTGTTGAGAATTTACTGTTTTGCTTGATATTGTGCTACCGTGGAAAACATTTTTTTTTGTCAGTACTTTGATCTTTAAAGGTTTCTGTTTACTCTTATAGTAATTGTTAGTAGGTACTACCTATACTTTTCCAAGGTTGATTGAATAATATTCGTCGATTGATTCACACTCTCTCCATGTAATCATTTGTATTTCATTTGGGTATTCTTCTTTTCACATAGATATCGTTAATAAAGAAATCTATACGTCCTTAGGTCAAATGTGAATTAGAATTTTGAATTCAGTTTTCGACGTAGATTTGCGAGACGCAAATATTCTTCGCCTGTTTTATTACACCCTGTATTTTCTTATTGTAGGTATCTCAATGTTTCCCTTTCTTATTCCCTTATTCGAAAGCTCTAATTACATTCATAGCGCAAAAACGTGGGGTTGTTATTCCATGCTGGTTTTTATTGTACTACTTATTGCCAGAATGATAACGAATATGGCCGATCTGATTCTTTAAAAACTCTTTAGTTGATTCCCCTTTTACTAGCGCGTTTCTAACTCCTGCAAAAAAAAGCCATCAGAGCAATATGATTGTTTTCTTTAAATTATTTCCTGGCGTGCTCCCCTTTGAAGTTCGAAATTTATACTCTTTCCCCTTTCGAGAGGTCTAGTGATGCAAATTGTATGTATAGTGGTTTTGAAAGACCTTATTTATTTATTATAAAATTGCCAATATGCAACCAAAAGTTATCACAACATTTTAAAGAAAAAATGTGTAATAAAATTTTGCTAGTTATTATTTTAAAAATCAATTTATTAAAGTTTGTATTGTATTGCCAATTTAGAATCAGTTACTGTCAACTTTAAATGCGAACATGGTAATATAACGACTACACAATTTATCTATTAACTTTGTGTATTTTTCAAAATATAATATAGAATTATTTCAGTTATAAAATCATTCCATGTTAACTGCTTCGCTCATAATGTGGCTTAAAATTTTTAGTATTTACCGTTATGAATGAAAACAAAGAGTAGGTACTGAATAAGTTGATTAATAACGTATTATATCAACCCTTCAACGATACAAATGGTGTGAAAACCACCAATACATCAATAAAGCCAATAGCGGATTTGATACTTAAACAAATTGATACATCTCGTAAATAACACCGTAGTATACTATTATTTCAAACTATCAATAGTTGTATATTATCAATTTAAAGCACGGATTTTATGCAAATGCATGTTCTAAAATATTGATATGCCAACATAATGCTTTCGTATGTATCCGTATCTGATGAAATGCAATTAAATGACACCAATTTCATTTTGCATATATTGCATATTTCGGCATCTTTGAGCATATATTTATGTTAATTGCATATTTGCTCATATTTATGCAATTTAAATTATAAAAAACTAAAATGTTATTAAAAAAACTTTTTTTTGCTACATACCTCATGGAAAAAAAATGTTTACCACGTTTTGTCCAGGTTGTACTTTCCAGGAATTAGGATTATAGTAATTAGCTATAATTATGTTTAGCATGCTGGTGTACTTACGTTTAACAAAACAGAAAGTTCCAGCTTAAAATCAGGTATTTAAGGACTGGGAATCTTTCTAAGAATAGTGAAGGGTTATTTTAAATTGTCATCGAAGAAAATCCGAAATTTTAGAAAGTATATTCATTCCTTCATTCTTACTTTAGAGTAAACCAATGGCAGACAAATCGTTGTGAAGTAGTACTAGTTTTTTTTGCGCTTTATTTCTGCAGTTTTTAAAGTGAAATCGTAATTATCTATAATTATGTAATTAAGTGAGTAATTAATTAATTGTTTATAGTTTTAATAGTAATAGTTCAATAGGTTAATTTTATTTATAGCATTGGATTTTCTAATAGCAATAATTAATTTAAAAATAGAGGAATTTTGATTAAATTTTTAAGCGTTTAATTCATAATAATTAAAAAATCATTGCATATAATAGTGCATATTTCACAGAAAGTACAGCATATTTTAGGTAATTTCAGTGCATATATATGCGCATATTTTAGTAGTTTCTCGTGCATATATATCCATGCTATCATGTAGTATATTGGTGTATCATCCAAATGCGGAGTTTCATTTTACAGAACTGTATACATACAGTGCTTACCGAAAGTAAACGGATAAATTCAATAAAATTGTTGAGAAAAATATTTCAAATAAATTCTCGGACACGTCGATTTTTATTTTTAAATTATCATTTAGAGATGTATTTTCAACCCCCAGCCCACCACCCCTAAGCGCTGCCAACTCCAACTCTAAAAATTCAGATAGCAAAGAACCCTTTCTGATACCTCATATTATAGCTTTTTTTATGCTGAATACAATAAAAAAAAAAGTTTTTTAAAATCGGTTGATAAATAACGGAGATATTTACCAAAATGTATTCACATGAAAGTGCCAATATTCCAGCAGGCGTTGGTACGGCTCTAGCAATGGGTGGTAAAAAACAATTGCAACTTGTTTGTAATTGAATGTAAACAAAATGTATTGACATTACTTAGTGGAGTGTGTGTTACTTATTTTTGTTATCTTATTTTTCAATCGTTAAGCGGAAGTTCTCGATTTTCTCATCAACCGTATATTTTAGCTATATGACTACCTTTTACTATGTGATAGACAATTAAATTTTGCATTCAATTATATAATAATATACAGAGTGTTTCATTTAAAATAACAAAGTTGGTTATTGTACTGTGAAGAGCAAACATCCTGTATGCGTGATATAAATTTAGGAGAATGCAGAGCTATGAATTAAGGTTCTATATTTAAACTTCTTTCATATTTTGATTGATAAAGGAGCTTCAGGAGCATCAATTTCTGATTTTCAAAACCTCATAGGTTACGCCACAGTGACATTCAAGCCAGAAATTAAATAAGAATTAATTCCTAGTCGATCCCATACATTATTATATAAAGATTAAAAGTAAAAAAGTTGTAGTGCTACATGTTTCGAACTAAAACTCGCTACAACTTTTTTACTTTTAATCTTTATTAAATAATTTATGGGATCGACTAGGAGTTAATTCTTATTTAATTTTACTACCTTATCCCATTTGGAGAAGAAATGGCTCAACCAATTTTTAATTCAAGCCAAAGTCAGTTAATGGTTTTAATCAACTGGCTTTGATTCTAGGATTCAACAAAAAAAGAAAATGTATCTAACACCAAGCCGCATAAGTGTAGAAAATTTAAACAAAATCGTGTGGCCAATTTTTTTGTAAGAATTATTCAAAAATTTCAAAATTTTTTGATGAACATCGTTGCAACCGTTTTTGGATTTACTAAATACATTTTTTTTCATGGTATACTACCGCCAAAGGGCTTTCAAACAAGTTGTTGCTGAACCTGATCAGATAACTGGTTTTTGAGTTGTGGGGCTTTAAAGTTAAAATTTCGAATAATTCATAGCGGCCGCCATTTTGAACTTATGGAGCCCGGTAAAAAAATTGTTTCCGTTGAATTATGGTCTTCTTGCATATCCGATAGTCGGATTTTCAAAATTCGGTTTCTGAAAAAAATACTACCAAAAAAACATGTCCGGTTTCGGATTTTTTTGAAAAGCTTAATTTGTCGATGAATTTTCGATATACCTCTTCATTTAAAATTTCATCAAAATCGGTTCACTAATTTTGCGTTAGAGGCGTTACATACATACATGATTACACACACACACACACCCACAGCAGACATTTTTTCTAAACCACTGTTTTGGGTTCCTGGTGAACCAAAACACGCATTTCCGCAAAAATCTCAGTTTCGAAAATTTTCATGATATCAATGTTTGCCATGTACCAGTGGTGGTATGGATAAGTAAAAACAAATAAAATTTAGTTAAGAAAATATCCGGATTATTATAGTATTATGCATTAGCCTAATTAGTTAGTTAATTATTAGGGGGATGAAGTATCACAAATAAACCACGACAGAAGCGTATTGCCCACATTACTTAACAACCACTTTACTAATAATAGAAAAAAGTAACTAAAACCAGCAAACCCTTGTAGACGTATCATGTAAGAAACAGAATTAATGAACTTCATGTCTACTGCACTACCCTCTAAAATTGTTAAATATTTTGATACAATTTATGTGCACGTACGCATACTGTATTAAATTGATTAATTTACACACTATAACCAAATTTCATAATAAATCTCTTCACTTCTGTCCTTATACTCCAACATCCTGGCTTTCAATTTCATTCCCGAATAATGATTAAAGTGCAAGCCACACAGTTATAAATAGAACTCAACAACTGCAATGGAAATGGTAATAAATTAGAATTAGTTGCTCACAGCGAAACCGGGAATGTGTTTTGAATTATACTGAGTTTTACTATACAGCTTTGGTAAAATATATATAATAATAATAATAATAATAATAATAATAATAATAATAATAATAAATTGACTTTATTTTTAAGGTTGGCGAAGTTCAGACATTGTCTGCTCTTCCACTTAACCAACCATAAACAATACTACAATAATGTATTTATAGTAATAGGTATGTGACCACAATTTACTAAGTCAAAGCAAAATAATTATATAACATAGGTATTTATATTCGAACATAAAGACGTTATTTTTTCCAATAACACATGTATAAATACTCAACAATGTAAAGAATATATTAGTAAATATGAATTCAGTAATGCAATGAAAGAAGTAGAATTAAAAATTTAATACCTAGTTATATATTAAAAATTAAAAATTTGGCTGTAGTAATTATTCGCCGATTCAATAGGTATTTATGTAAATGTGTTTTGAAGTTTTTCATTGATCCTTGTTTGATTTCGTGTGGAATGCCGTTGTAAATGGTTATAGAGGTGTATGAAGGTAAGTGTATTGAATGTCAGACAACATCTGAAACATTATGTGTGATCAAAAGCACGTTCTTCTTCCTACTTCTTAGTTTAAATATTCCACAAAGCCACAGCATAGACTAAATGTAATTAATAATTAGTTAAGTAATTAATATCCTTCTCTTTTACAGGTATGCTGGCCCATTAGCTACAATATGTTATTTACATGTGAAAACTTCACGAGAGTTACAAACCCAGGAAAGTTCGCTAGCAGTAGTTATGTTTGAGGCACGAAGTCGGGAAAGCCGTTCTAGAACTGATTCACATTCCACTACTACGGATTTCAGGTAGAATTGTAATTCTAACTATGTTCTAGACATTTTTGTATTCCTACACGAATTGGGTTAATAGCAGCTTTCAGTAAGTATCAAGTTATATTAAGCAAGCAGCAAATTCAAAACCACGCTAATTGAGGTAGCTTGCTTCCTTATTAATAGATTTTATTTATTTAAATCATTTCCTGCTACGAAATAAAATCGACTTCCATACCCAAGAATCACAACTGCACCTCGACATTAATACCGTTCACAGTACACAATTCAACAAATATAAATTCATCAATGTAGCGCAACAAAGTGACATATCACTTATCCCCATCGGGGAACAACAGGCGAATATTCATCACATCGTTGAATAGAGGTTTCATTCTCATGACAGATATGTATTTGTGTACCAATTACTGTATAAATACTCGGAAGTTTTGTGTGTGAGTTACATTTGAAGGAATGTATAGGATGTGGTCGGTTAGGAAGGTTAAGAATATGACTATCTCAATTTTGTTTAAATACCGGTTTAATATTTTTAACTAAATTCTTTAAAATATAATGCAGAGTCAATATTTTTAAACTGATCACTAAAAATAGGCACCTTTTGTCTAATTTAGCCGGTTGCTATAGGTACAGGATGTACTCGTATATAAACGACACCGACAAACAGGAGGTAATTCCTTAGGTCATCTTAGAAAAAACGTTCTTATGAACAGGTGTCCTAAAATGCTTCTGAGGGGAGCTACTGCCCCTGAAGGGGGCGAATAAAATTTCAATTTTAATTGATATCTCAAACACCCTTGAATATAATGTAGCGAAATTTGGCATACGGTTTAGTACTAGGGTACTAGTATACGTTACTATCTAACAGTATCCAAATATTTTTTTAAACCAGGTGCGTTCCAAACTCGGGTGAGGGTGAGTAATTTTTTTTATTATTTTTGTAATGTTAAATGTTATTACCAATTAGACTCAGTAATCTGATTCTACCTTAAAAAGCGCATAAAATGGTGCTCTTGATATTTATGTACGACTACTAGTCATTTTCTATAAAAAATTGATTTAAACATTTTTCTCCTTCAGATCGAGATAAAACTTTTTTTTTATTTAATACTTATTGATTAACTTTATATTCAGAAAACTTACAGATAATGGATAACAAGTAACTACTAACTAATAACAAAATTTAATTATTACAGTTTTTAAACATATACAGGGTGTCTCTAAAATATGGTGCCATAGCTTAACCACAGATTCCGGGGATCAAAATAAGACGATTTAACGCAACTTACCTCTATCCGAAATTGCTTCGTTAAAGCGCTATCCAACGCCAAAGATCTTTAAAAAATTTCTATTTTTTTAAATAACAAAAGATTGTTTTTAGCGATTAGGATGAAATTTGGGATATGATTCTTTACTGGAAAACGGTGTTTTTTGACATCATTTTTTTGTTCAGGAGTGTCGCGTAAGTGGTTAAAGGTTGATCATCCATAGGCAAAGAAGCTCATATTTTTTTAACAGTTGGGCCAATAGTTTTTAAAATTTTTTTACAGAGAGACATTCTTATTTCAAATATTTTTCGTTTCTTGTTCGATTACGGTATCTCTCATAGTTTAGGCTGAAAAAAATTAATTTGATTGGCTGCAGTGCATTTCTTAAAACGATGTAGTAATCTAGTTGTCCCGTATGCTGAGAAATAAATGACGAAGAGACAATTTTTTGCGTAGAATCAACTTTTGCATCCGGGAAAATGGTGGACACATTGAGTATTTGCTGTAAATCTATTAATTTACCGGTGGTACAAAATAAGCTGAACCATTGATTCAGAAATGGTTCGGATTATTTTGCGCCACCCTTTACATACTTGCTAGTAATAAACTTTCTATCAAATTGTCTCTTCGTGATTTATTTCTCAACATAGGGGACAACTAGATTACTACATTTGTTTTAAGAAATGCACTGCAGCCAAGCAAAATAATTTTTTCAGCCTAAACTATGGCAGATACCGAAATCAAACAAGAGACAAAAAATATTTGAAATAAGAATGTCTCTCTGTAAAAAAAATTTTAAAACTATTGGCCGAACTGTTAAAAAGATATGAGCTTCTTTGACTGTGGATGATCAACCTTTGACCACTTACGTGACCCTCCTGAACAAAAAAATGATGTCAAAAAACACCTTTTTCCAGTAAAGAATCACATCCCAAATTTCATCCTAATCGCTAAAAACAATCTTTTGTTATTTAAAAAAAAATAGAAATTTTTTAAAGATCTTTGGCGTTGGATAGCGCTTTAACGAAGCAATTTCGGATAGAGGTAAGTTGCGTTAAATCGTCTTATTTTGATCCCCGGAATCTGTGGTTAAGCTATGGCACCATAGTTTAGAGACACCCTGTATAATGATTATTAAATTAAAAAAATAATTAAAGACCCGCCTCAGAAACATTTTAGGGCACCTATTCATAGGAACTTTTTTTCTTAAGATGACCTAACGAATCACCTCCTAAAGTTTATCGGTGTCGCTTATATACACCCTGTATACAGGGTGATTTCTAACGTACGGAGGAAACTGAAAGGACAATTAGAGGAGACCAAAACATAGTTTTTTTCACAATAAACTTTTGATCAAAATGGAATAACAAGAAAGTTACAACAAAAAGTTTAAAGTTCTTATAAACTTGAGCATCTTTTAATGAAATACGGTAATTACGTTTTGAATTCAAATTTTGTATATTTGTAAGCTAATTAAACAAAATTCAGTGAACATTGTTATAAGATGAAAGTTATGGCTATTTAAAGTGTTCTTTAAAATATTCAGTTATAGGTGTTTGTTTATTGACAACCGCTGATTTACATAATCTGATCATGTAGATAAGTCAAAATTATAGCAGCAATTTATCAGATTGTGTGAGAAGTGTTTCTGATGTAAAAGCGAATACAATAAGCTCAGCGGTACTCAACACATGGGCATTAATTTATAAGAACTTTAAACCGCTGTAACTTTCTTGTTATTCGATTTTGATAAAAAAATTATTGTAAAAAAAACTATATTTTGGTCTCCTCTAATTCTTCTTTCAGTTTCCTCCGTACGTTAGAAATCACCCTGTATATAGAGCAGACATAACAATTGAAGGGGTTGTATTAACTTCCAAAATTTCAAAAATTCGAACTTTCTATAAACGAGCTTAGCCACCTTTCTACCTTCTAAAATGCAGTTTGTCGTAATAAAGTATAAATGAAATTCCTACAGTTATCTTTAGGATAATAGACTTGTCGCAACATTTTCGTTCCCAAAGGATGAGACTTGTTAGAAAATCTGACTTCATAAGCTTCCTTGAAGGGATTGAACACCAACATCCGCTCTTTGCATTCAACATTTTTATGATAAGCCGATAAAGGTGTTATAAAATATCAGAATTACAGGATTACTCGAAGTTAGTAGATGGGGCAATTCCGCAAAAAAATTCTAAATTTTCCGTCCTACTTAACATCAAAAGTATCGATTGAAAGAAAAGAACTCGACAAACGAAGTAAAGAAATTATGAGGAGAATGAATTATAAGTTGGAAAAATATGATAAGAAATTTCTTAAAGTAAAAATTGGTTGCTTCTGAAACTTCGTCCAAAAGTTTTCAACTAAATTAGGAAACGCAGTAAGTTGGAATAGTGAAAAAGGAACACTAGTACTAATACGTGGTTTGTGCATTAAACATTGACCTTCATGAAGAAAAGTAGAAACCGCAATTTCGTACAGAATCATTTTATCCCGCGTTTAAACTAGAATGAGGTGATATTTGTAAAGTTGGCTGAGAACTAAATTCGTATCTAAGGAAGTTCAGATGCCGTCGAGTTAGAACAATAACACAAGTCTGCAAATTGGAACTTTAGGAACGTTGTGTTACTTCTGATACCTATTCTTATATAAATCGACCATTCTGTCATATTGCAACTCAATTTATGGAATGTATTCAGCATCTTTTGGACATCAGGCTCGATATTCAACGTCTGTCATCGTCTGTTCAAACCTTTTATCAGATTTCAAAGTTCTAACTCCTTCTTTCAATTTTACTTTTACTTTTGGGAATCAAATTTAGAACAAAAACATTTGAAACATCCTCCTTCATTATTTGAAACCTTTACAAACTGTTTCATCATGCCCAACTTGATGTGGAGAGGAGTTAGCAATACTTTCTGTGGATTAGGTAGCCAAGATTTCCCACAGTACATTCATGGTTCCAGGAATAAGTCTCTCTTGGTTGGACCATTCCTTCTGCGTGCCATTACCAAGTTCTTTTTCTTTAATTTCTGTAGCTAAACAGTTAAGTTAAATTTTTTCCGGGGCATGAATATACCTGAGTGAGTATTCTTAGCAGATTTGACATGGAAAATTAACAACAAAACCCATGTTGACCTGTAACCGACAAGTAACTACCGATAGGTCGTCTTTGGAATCGATTCACCAATTAATTTTTCAAACTGAAACTATCAAACCGTTATTTAGAAAAGTTTACTAAGATAATTAAAAATTAAATTGCGATAACTTGTTATGTCTAAAAGTTAGGATTCGCCAATTAAATGCTACCACTGTGATAGTGATAATTTTGTCTTATAATAGCTAATTACTGTTTACTAATCACTAGAAATAATCTACGATTGCTTCATATCCTTTTTTATAGGGATAACACAAGCTTTCTTTCAGAACATAAAGACTCTCGTGATTATGAGATAGCACAATGTTGATATAAATAGATCTGGTAAACTAGACAGGCATAATTAGCTATTTTAAATCACTTACGGTTGAACCGGAATTTTAAGTGTTTTCTAGAGTATGAAAAATAAGAAAAACAATGCTTTATAACTTATAAGATTCGTATAATAACCAATGAAAATTAATATCGTATAATGGTCTAGACTTCGTAAAACTATTCCAAAGATTTACTCTAGTCCATAGGAACATAATGCGATTTTCGTGTAAGCTAGCTGAAAATAGATTTACGATTGGTCTAGATAAATTACTGTTCACAAGCTTTCACCGGATACCGTGATTTCCCCGATCAAACACTTCAGTTGGTAATTCAGTATACATGTATGGCAATTACTTAATTACCTACCTACTTTGAGATATAATACCTCTTAAACTAATAACGTTAAGTCAGCTTTAACCGATGGAAACCTTATCACTCTTGGAAAATATTTTACTTTTCACGGAAGGATAAACTTAAAAGTTACTTAAAAGCCTTTCCTGTAGCAATATCTATTTTTCTGAAGTGTAATATAACGGGCAATTAGGAAGTTTCGATTGAAATGTAAAAGAACGTCAGAACTTGGGGGCTATAATTTAGAAATACTAATTACGCCTTATTCACCAGAGATGATTGGAATAGGTACAAGAAACTTTTTATATTTTTAAAAAATATTACCATAAGCTGAACGTCCAATCCATTAATATTCATGAATTATTTTACTTAGAACAAGATTCTATAAATTTTAGACACAATCGTTTTTCTAGGGAAGCAGATGAATAAAAAATTTCACTAATAATTATTTTGTGTAGGAACGTCCAAAGAATCGATCAAACATCGATGTTTAGCTAATGGAATTATCCAATAACTAACATAATTTCCATTAGTTTTAAGACAAGCTTCTATTCTTCGAACAAAATTTTTGAGGCTAAAGGTGGTCCTTATTCAATAAACGGATTTGCAAATTTTTTTTATTTGCGTTTTTCATCCTTGTGTGATTTACACGAAAACGGCTAATGGTAAGAAAACATCTCTAGAGACTGTGTTTCAATCATAAATCAGTTGAACATTTTAAAAATTTTATCAAAAACCAAAAAAACAATGGCATACCACTTTTTCTGCCCGAAATACCCACATACGCACCTATAGCCACGCCACTGGAGAAGGAAAATACTGGTCTAATCTGGTCCACTTGAGCCACATTAACATACATACGTATTGCGTAATTTTTAAAATTTAATTCCCAATTATTTCAGAATAAATGAAAACAATTGATGTTTTTTAACAATTTTCAACACCCTGTAATATGAACGTGTCGACTTTATTTTGTGTGCTGATTCACTCTTGAAATTTAGACGGTCGACTTCCCTAACACCCTGTATAACTTCGTCAATTTGTACTACAGCAGAATATTTCAATAGTGAAAATACAATTTGTCCACGGATGCGGTTGCAAAGAGGAAACAAATTTTTAGGAGAAAAGGTTATTCTTGATAAAAAGTTCTACTTCTCAAGAAACCTCAAAAATCGTTCTTGGTGGCTTCAGTATACAAGGGGTTTATAAAATTCATTTCAACTCCACATTTTCAACATTACATTATAATAACTTTTATTTTTAAATTTTTAATTGAAAAACTACACTCTCATTAGTTGATAGTTCCTCGTTGATTTTTCCACATCCGCATCCATAACCGAAATAGTACCTATCATGAAATTTAATCAAAAATGTTTGCAATGCTTCGTATGACATCAACTATTTTGGAAAATTTTGTGAAAGAGATGATGTCCATATCTGACGTTTATTTTACATCAGTATAACAAAATTGTTATTTCTTCTTAGACACCCACTGATTTTTCCATTATAATTATTTAAATAACATTCAGATATACGCCACCGAAGAAAGGTATTGAAAGTTTCCAAACACTCTGTATACCGAAGCACCAACTGAAGTATGATTTATGATATTTCTCGAGAAGCAGAACTTTTTATCAAGAATAACTTTTTCTCCTAAAATGCATTTTAAAAATGTGTTCCTCTTTTCAATCACATCCATGGCCACAACACTGTATTCCTTAAAATGCTTTCTAATTATATTTATACAATAATTTAAACTTAAAGCATTTTATTTCATTTTTGTTAGTTATTGTGAAAACCTATACTATGTAGGAAGCACGTAGAATATAGAATCTTTCAAAGAATATGTTTTCGCGATGATATAAATTTTAAATAACTCGAAACAGAAGTATACTACAGGACCTTTGAGGATTTCGTTTTGAGCCAATTTACTCACCAAGAAGAACGAAACTAATCTTTTTATGTAGTATACGTTCTTTTGTAGGACTTAATATTTAAAAATAAGCTGTGTTTGTTAAGCAAAAATTTAATACTACTACAAAACTTTAGAAAAGTTAAATATTCACAAATAGGGTACTGTAAAGTTTTGTTTGTGTAGGATATTATGTGATAAAGTGCAATCTATTTTAAACGATCATTAAGTTAAATAAAAGAAATAGTATCTGTTGTTTCGTTTTCCCAAATTCTTCGTTTATACCGTGTGTCCCTGGGAAGACGGAACATAGGGATCTTATAATGCTAATTTTTACTTTCCCATACCACCACTGGTATATGGGAAGTATTGATATCATGAAAATTTTCGAAGTCGAGATTTTCGCGGAAATACGTGTTTTGGACCTCCAGGACCCCAAAAAAGTGGTCTAGAAAAAATGTCTGTCTGTGGCTGCGTGGGTGTGTGGGTGCGTGGGTGCGTGGGTATGTATGTAACACCTCTAACGCAAAAACTAGTGAACCGATTTTGATGAAATTTTAAATGAAGGGCTATATCGAAAATTCATCGACAAAATAAGCTTTTCAAAAAAATCCGAAACCGGAAGCGGAAGTTAGACATGTTTCCGGACTCTCTAACTTCAAAATGGCGGTCGCTATGAATTTTTCAAAATTTCGACTTTAACGCCCCGTAACTCAAAAACCAGTTATCTGATCAGGTTCCGCAACAACTTGTTTGAAAGCCCTTTGGCTGTACTACACCAAGAAAAAAAATTATTTACTAAATCCACAAACGGTCGCAACGGCGCTCTTCCAAAAAATTTGAAATTTTTGAAAAATTATTACAAAAAAACTGGTCTAAGGAATTTGTTTAAATTTTCTATACTTATGCAGCTTGGTATTAGCTACATTTTTCTTTTTTGATGAACGCCATAATTCCACTGTGGCGCCCTCTACGAGGTTTTGAAAATCGAAAATTGATGTTCCTATAGCGCCTTTATTAGTCAAAATATGAAAAAAGTTTAATTATAAAAGTTGTTCAGTATATAAATTTACATTTTTCTAAATTTATATCACGTATACAGGGTGTTTGGTTTTCACAGTACAATAAGCAACTTTGTTATTTTAAATGAAACACCCTATATATTATTATATAATTGAATGCAAAATTAAATTGTCTATCACATAGTATAAGGTGTTCATATGGCTAAAATGTACGGTTAAGGAGAAATTCGTGAATTTTGAACTTTAAAGCAGTGTAGGGTGAAATTTGTAAGTGCCGATATGTTCAAGTGACCATGCGCGGGACGGGAATTCCTTGTCGCCGGCTAATCCTAGCAGCCTATGAATATAAATAATCACACATGCGCAGATGAACACAATCGGCACTTGTTGTTGTGTTAATTTTCCATATACTAATTTTCAAGTTTAGTTTATCGGTTGTGGCGAACAATACTGTTGAATACCAAAGCGAATGTTTATTTTTAGTATGGGAAAGTCCAGGGGAGGTTTGCACCTCCACTTTTTTTAAATGATCCACGAGTGCTTTGAAGCATTCGCCTTGAAACAATTACACGAATGTCACCGATCGTTAACGATTTCCATGCCGATCACGTATGGTCGTCTCCAGATCAAAATTTTTGTTTGTATTTTAAATGTCAATTTACTAAAACCAAAGACAATTAAAGGTTATGTTCATGTTAATTTTTTTTTTAATGGGGTCCTACCTTAACTGAAGTACAGTTTAGAGTTGACAATCAGTAATCCCAGTTAAATTACATGTGAAATGTGAAAATTTACTTTAATAGGATGATCTTGATGTATGAACCGAAGAATTTGATGCGAGAATCAGCTTTATGATGAAACATGCTACAATGCTAATTGCATAAGACTGTATTAAGATGAAATCAGAAAAAAAGCGAATATTAATATCAGTTAGTGTGTACGAATATGAAATCTTTATTTCTACGGCAATTTAATGTGATCAAATAATTGTTACATTAAAAGTACTATTTGATTTTTAAGGAGTCGGATTCTTGCATACCACAGAGGAAAGTTTTCTATCACAGGTCCACAGAATTATTTTATGTACCTGCTAGTATAATTTTCGTAATTTCATTTTCAGTTTCTAATAATGCGTAACTTGCGAAAAGCCTTAATTGTTCACCTAATCCATCATAATCTGAAAAAGATCTTACAACCATAACGTCAACTGCAAACAAATTATTTTGTATTTATTACTTTAATAATGATACTCAGTCTCATTTAATTTAATTAAAACACTATCTACATTTACATGAACCAATTTGAGCAAATAATTAATAATTTTATTTCTAACTGATTCTCAAGAGCGCGGCTGTTATTGTTGAATCGTTTGTAGTATAACGCACGCGCGTATTACATCTGTATTAGCAAGCGCGTTAAACAGCTGACATAACGACGTCGACGCTTCCACCAAATAGAAATTCAAAGCACTCGTGGATCATTTAAAAAAATTACCATTGTAAGATCCCTATGTTCCGTCTTCCCAGGGACACACGGTAGATGACCAATTAGAAGGTTGTAGTTTTACTCAAATTCATTAAAATAGTTAATCCATTTTCCAATTTTTAAAATTTCGAAAGTATCCGTTGGAGTAGCGAGTAGGTAATGACATTTTGTTTTAATTTTGTTATTCACGTCGTTCATCCGTTGCATTTCATATGTAGCTGTCGCATTTATATTCAAACTCTAACGATGCAACTGAAAATTAGCATTCGCCAAATTAGTCGCAGTAGTTGGAACTTCAACGTTCACATGGAGGATATAATACTTAGCATATAGGTTTATTTCCTGACGATTACCTGCAAAGGTTTAGCTTTAGTAACTGGCTTTTGCAAATGAGAATATGCAAAATTCCGTACTTATTGAAAGAATTATGTTTGACAAAGGAAACTCTTCCCGCAACCGAATGACCAATTTAAAAACATTTACATTGTTAGTCTGTTTATAATTTAGTACATTGGGCTAGACTACAAAGTGTGTAGGTACCTAGCAAGCGATGAATATTTTGAAACAATTTCATTTGCCTTTATGACCTACACTAATTTCCCCCAGTGAACCGGTTCTTTATCGCCTTAATGTAATGTAAACAACCAGCCTGTATACATTTTTCATAATTTAATTTTATATATCGCAGGGGTAGCAGAGCTGAAAGTGATGGCATCAGTCAATTCAGCCGAGGAAGTTTTCGTGATCGAGAAGGAAGTCGTGCTCGTTACGAAATCTGCGAAAGTGAGCTGGATGTAGCTAAGGAAAAGAGAACTCAGAAGTATCTCGTTTCCATGGTCACTATGTACGCTATCTTCTTATGCCCTTTAATGGTACTTCGCTTAGCTCGATTGGCGCTGCTTGAAACATATGACAATAGTGGCCATTTTGATATCACTTACACCACGTTCGTATGGTTTGCTTTTCTACCAACTTGCTCTACTCCTCTACTGTTTACATCTTGGCAAATGAGCAGGTTAGTAAACACTAGTTAACAACTACTGACTGTAATTAAATTAGAGATTCAAGGTAAATACCTACGTATAAATTATTTCTTTGATGGGATGCAGGGATTTACGTTAAATGAGACATAACATATTCAAAACTGGTACCTAAACAGAGATTTTTCTGGTAGAATATAAAATTCTCAGAATTATAAGCGGAAACACGGTCGGTTAATTAGTCACAAATCGTAGATAAAAAAAATTAGTCGCATATTTCTCAGACTACTATTAGCAAACTTTGAATGCTCAACAAAAGGTAACGTGTAGAGTAATACTAATATAATATAACAAAAAATTCGCAAGAGTAGGTAAATGCTAATTCACTAGCCTTCGCAGGATTATTACAAGAAAAGCATCTACTGTAGAAAAAAAGATTATTTAAGTTATGCTTTCTTAGAAAGTTATAGAACAACGTCTCACAGTTTTTTGCTACCACCAACTTTTTATGAATATCTCAGACATAGTTTATGATAATTTCTTCTAATTTGGTATTCAATCCAACCACGTTTGGTGTAGGTAGATAATATTTTCTGATTTAGAATTGTTGCGTCCTTGTACAATATCATCAACAGAATTTTCGATAAGGGTTGGCCATGAAATATAATTAATTAGTGTGTCGTTACTTGTTTTCACTAAACCTGACTTTAACAGTTGTAAACGATATACACTGTGATCATTTGAAAACGATCCACCCTTAATATCTCGCAAACCATACCAAATATATTAACAAAATGTAAAACTAGGTACGTTTTTATGGAGGATGGGGGACACTCGATAGCAATCCGCGTCGCGCTAATACTTACCCCGCCGCCCCCTACTATCCAACCTTGAAAAGTTTAAATGGCACTATGCTCTTTGTGATATCTCAAATTAAAGGTCTTTTAAAATGCTATCTTTTTTATTTGTTTTGAAAAGTTTTCATATTCTTGCAATTTTTTCTAATTTTCTAAACAGAATAAATTTATAAATGCATCCATAATGTCTTTGTTCTAAGAAACAAAATTTACACATCATTTACTTCTTGAGCCAAATAAAACCATAAAACGCTCTCTTGTGCCATGTAAAATATAAAATGTGTATAAAATAGATTCTTCATTTCTAAAAGTCTATACATATAAAAATGTGGACATCTATAACCCTAAGCAATTCCTTTACCTACTATCGAATTTTCTACCACACATCTATGCTTGGTAATGGCTATGCATTATCCTAAAATGACCTGACGACGCCTCAAATCGAATAGGGATGATACTCACAGAAACGCAGCCATTATGGTGACTTATAGTTCACTTTCCGTATATAAAAGGTCTGAGGTAAAAACTAGAAACACGCGGTTGTTTTTTTTACCATATCATAAACTCTAACTACTAGTATCAAATATCTAACCTTCCGTAATTTAGAGAAAACGGTCACGGCTGCCAAAGAAAACAGAGTAGGACTGTAAGGAGGAAATCGAGCTCGCAGTATCTCCAGGGACCATTATTCCATCGCTAAACGCTCACTTCCCCATTTACGTTTTAAACGTGTCGATATTTTAAATAAATGGACAGCGTTGGGAAAAACATTAGAAATATTTAATTCTAAAGCCCGTTTGTAATATTCAATTATTTAGTACAAGTTTCAGTCATTTTTTTAGGAACTAAAAAATTGACCGATTCATACAACCATTTCATCAATTTTTTCGTCCTTAAAAAAATGGAATGAAAAGTGTCCTATTTTGTTTACTATAAATATTTACTGTCATCTGCAACTGTCATTGCTGCCATTAGCAATAGAAATAACGTTAACAGCTGCAGCAGCCAAAACCAATACGTCTGTTAAATTCTCACCCATTTCAAACGCGATTCTGAATAGTTTAGATTCAAGACAATATTACTGTCAATCTGTCAATTTTTTAGTTCCTAAAAAAATGACTGAAACTTGTACTAAATAATTGAATGTTACAAACGGGCTTTAGACTACAACTTCAATAACTTTGTAAATATTGGACTATCGGTATATCACGTGTATACTATACGAGATATTTTAATTAAAAGATTCAATCGGAACTGATACTCAGTGATGTTTATGTCCAACTTTTTAATAACTACGGGGATTTTAAAAAGAATTTAAAACTGGCGCGTTACAGTATTTAGTAACAAGTATAAACATTAGTGCAAGAAATGTAAATTTATGCAACAAGTGGAAAAGAGACGGTTTATTGCACACGAGGTAAAATTCAAGTCAATTCCAATAACACCTTCTGCACGAGTTTGCATACAACATTTTTTCTACTATAATTGCCTACCGTATAGTTTTACATTTGGGTAATTTCAAAATTATTTCGTATTTGTTAAAATATAATATTGTTATTCAAATTGCAATTCGCATTGTTATGAATTTATGATTTATAACAACATTGGCCTAATTGCCCTAGACTTAAATAGAGGCCCTATGGTTAATTGCTAAAAAAACAGTTAAAAAACAAAATTCGGCCACTATTATAACGTCAATGCCAACACAATGACATATATAAAAAGAAGAATATACAGGGTGTTTCATAACATGTGGAAGGTACATAAAGGGTGAAAAAATGTCCACGGAAAAAATCTATAGAAGAAAAATCCAAATTTAAATTATCTCTCTGCTCAGGGTTTTTCTTCAGTTTAATATTCTATAAATCTTTTCTACAAAGCATGTTTTTTAATATTTTTTTCAGTAAACACAATAGTACATTATAGGCCAAGGTAGAGAAGCGACAGTTTTCTCAACTGAGCATTAATTATTATTTTCCGAGCTGCGAAGTATACTATTTTTTTCACTACTAGAAATGTTATTCATTTAGATTTTTGTAATTTACCATTTCCACATGATTTTTAAATATTTAGTAGCCTGAACCTGTAGTTGTCAAACTAAAAAACATAACCAATAACATCTGATTTATAGAAAGTTTATTTTATTATTTACCTAGGTAATTTTTCATTATCATTATTTACCTAGGTTGAGAAATATAACTTCTCATTAGAGAAAAGGAGTAAGTAATGGCGACTTCTCAGGTTAGTAGTGAAAAAAAAAACGCTTTAATTAAAGTATCTTCGACCCTGCATTCTACAGACACAATCTTAAATAACTTTCTATTCTTCCATATCTACAGGGTGATTCAAAAATGGCGCATAAGCTCTTCAGTACGTTGTAGGGAATAATAATTGTAGTGTAGGAAAAATAGTAAAAAATTTCTTAGCCGCTAATTTGCTGAGAAATGAAGAAGTTAAGTTGAGAACTCAACTTTGAATTCATGTGGATTTTGAAACTTCTCATCATTTCATATAAATAATTTAAGTATTTTTAATAGTGGGTAATAAATAAAATGCTCATAACACCTCATTATCCTGAAATATTAGCTTTCAAAATTGATATTTTCCTATCAAGTTGTTTTAAAAAAATATGTGGCAACGATGTTTGAAACTTTTAATAAGCTCACTATGTAAATGAAACGAAATAAAAGCCACTCATATACTACATAGCTGCACCCGTGTTGCCAAATCTACAACTTACTTCTTCGTTGTTAACTACAAAAATGTAGCAGCTAAATTTTTTTTATGATTTTTCCACAGTTCAAATAACCGTCCCCTACAACGTACTGAAGAGCTTATGCGCCATTTTTGAATCACCCTGTATATGAAGTCAAGATTTCAGAATTCTTAATTATTTTTGAAAAATGCTAATCTATCTTATTTGGGAATCTAGGAAAAAAAGCCGTGGAAAAAAAGCCGCGGTAAAAAAAGCCTGGCAAAAAAAGCCGTGGAAAAAAAAGCTGGTGGAAAAAAAAGCCGACAGAAAAAAAAGCCACAGAAAAAAGCCGTGGATAAAAAAGCCGACGGAAAAAAAAGCCGCGAAAAAAAAGCCGTGGAAAAAAAAGGCGCGGATAAAAAAGCCGACGGAAAAAAAAGCCGCGGAAAAAAAAGCAGTGGGTAAAAAAGTTGATGAAGTCATTGTTGTATAACAACCTTTAAAACGCCTTGTTTTAATTTGGGGTTTTTGGTTTGTTTGACAACGATTGTGATGCTATGCTGGTATAATAAATAGTATATTGTTTTATTAGGATCAGAAGTGCAACTTTTGTGGTGAGTCTGTACTTTAACTGACGGGCGCAGCGAGTGCGATAATTTCAGACGAAGCACAAAAAGACACTTCTGATCCGAATAAAACATGCTATTTGTTCTTCAACCGTAAGAAATGCACTGCTAGAAAAAATTACAATTGCCAAACAAAGAATTAATAACTATAAGTTTATTTATAATGAAAAAATACGTATATATACAACATAATAATTAACCTATTTATATTAATTACCTAACCGCCCAATTGTTTTTCGATAAATTGTTGTCGATAAACTTACCGAATCCCTCCTTATTTCAATTGCCTTTAAAGAAAGAGAATAATTCTGAACAACTTATTTACGGTAGGGATTATAAGAACTTTAGGTGTTCGTTTAATATTCAAAAACTGTTCAAATATAAATAAAGATCAAGTGTTTTATTATACCGCGGCTTTTTTTTCCACGGCTTTTTTTTCGCGGCTTTTTTTTCCGTCGGCTTTTTTATCCACGGCTTTTTTCTGTCGGCTTTTTTTTCCACCAGCTTTTTTTTCCACGGCTTTTTTTTCCGGGCTTTTTTTACCGCGGCTTTTTTTTCCACGGCCTTTTTTCCCTAGATTCCCAAATAAGATAGATTAGCATTTTTCAAAAACAATTAAGAATTCTGAAATCTTGACTTCATATACAGGGTGTTTCTTAAATGGCGGACACGGAGAGCACTACGCGATTCTCATCTTAAAACTGAGTTGAAAAAGTATAGGCGATTTTGTCCTAATGTATTTAGTTTCCGAGTTATTCGCATTTTAAAAATTTTAAATTTGACAACATTGCGCATGGTTGCACGGACTTTGTTTTAAACGTTTGGTGTTTTAATAAGGCAGTATGAACAAGTTTCCTAGGTAATAACCTCATAGTTACAATGCACTGTTGCAACATATTGAAAAAAAATTTAACAGATATTTATCAGAAAGAATGTCTTCGGAGGAAGGAATACAATGTATAAAAAATTCCAAATTTATTAAGATTTAATATTTGATTGATGAACAATGCGGAACGGTTAAGATTTACCCGTTTTTCCAAAGCATAAAGGAATTGAATCTCAATCTTTGACTGAGAATAACTCTGAAACTAGCGAAGAACGGCCATTATTGTATTATATTTTTCCAACTGGTATCTGGAGGGGAATGTAGTACTGTGCTCCGTGTCCGCGATTTAAGAAACACCCTGCAGATATGGAAGAATAGAAAGTTATTTAAGATTGTGTCTGTAGAATGCAGAGCCGAAGATACTTTAATTAAAGCGTTTTTTTTCACTACTAACCTGAGAAGTCGCCATTACTTACTCCTTTTCTCTAATGAGAAGTTATATTTCTCAACCTAGGTAAATAATGATAATGAAAAATTACCTAGGTAAATAATAAAATAAACTTTCTATAAATCAGATGTTATTGGTTATGTTTTTTAGTTTGACAACTACAGGTTCAGGCTACTAAATATTTAAAAAATCATATGGAAATGGTAAATTTGGAATATGGAAATTTCTAGTAGTGAAAAAAATAGTATACTTCGCAGCTCGGAAAATAATAATTAATGCTCAGTTGAGAAAACTGTCGACATATGCCCTAAAATGCTACAATGGACCCTCCTATTACAGTTGTATAATAATATAACAATACAGTTACCATAATTATGATTAATTATGTTATATGTATATGTATAATTAAATTCGCTAGTAATATGCGGAATCTTACAGTGAGACCCAGCTGGGCTGCATTGAAGCACACAGTGCACATTTTCTTTACTTTATGTTTAATTGTGACGTTAAACCTTTTAGAGCAAAAAAATGGAAACAAAATTTTGAAACACATGGTAAGCGGTAACTCCGTAACGATGCGTTTTAGATCATATGTGCATACAAAGTATTTTCTTAATTTTTACATCCTGCATACATCCCCTAAGTACTTCCCACATGCTATGAAACATCCTGTATATTTATTATACAGTACATTCACATTCACAGATTACATTCACGTTGGTAGTTATAAAAAGAACTGTTGGTTTGCAAAGAACAAATATGATGTACGAAGATAGATAGATAGATAGAAAATTTTGGATAAATGTGTTTATAAACATTACCGAGAATCGAAGCAATCCCCAGTTTCTATTTGATGCCAATCTGTGATCAGTCCCTGTATACTAAATAAATAAACCTTAATTGAATTTTCCAAGCAGGTATATTTACATATTTGTCATTAAGTTTTTCGATACCTACCCATGTTGTTCATATCCAACAGCAGCTGAGATAACAATTTATTTTAAATAATCATGCGTGGCCATATAGAAAATGTGAGTTAACTACATTTGCATTATGCTAGTGTATAAGTTCACAATTAATATTGTGTTGTAATAATTAAATAAAATGAATTCGATAAAAGAGTTCAAAAGAAAGTTTATAGTTGACCTTTTATTTTCTCCAGATATAAAATGAAAAATAATAAAATCCACATTGTTTGTTTAGTAGATATAGGTAATGCCGAGGGTAATGCTTGTACTACCGGATGAATGATGTAAAGTCATAATATCAAGAAAATACCTGACATATAAAGTTTCAGTTACAAATAAACCAATTCGACAAGAATAATGACTAATGAGCATCAAACTATTTGGGAATTAATTTCTCGAACTACGGAAATCTATGCAGCCAAGTGAGAATTCAGACCAAGAACTGCCATTCCTGAATCTTTGAAACCACAATATGGCACAATAGATATTTAAATGAACACTAATTATATTTCATGGCCAACCCTTATCGACAATTTTGTTGATCATATTTTATAAACTACTAAAGATAGTTACAAAAAACATATTAAAAGGCAGAATTGACAGTAATTTTTGCGCATTGTGTTCCTCGTCGTCCTAATTCCTTCTTATTCCCGATAAGGATTTCCAGAAATTAATAAAGTGTAGTGGAAGTATTAGTAACTAAAGAATCAACTACAATGAAAAAAAATTCAATAGCAAATTTTTTCTAATTTTATTATTAGATTAGGAGATTTATTTTTCTTAACTATACCCGAGCGTTAACCATTATTATCAAGGGCCTTCACAAATTCGGTATCGAATATAAAATTAATTCCTAAAACCTTCGACCTACGTGTAATGGATACACAAACTGGATACCAAACTAGCAATTTGTATTCTCAATTGCTGAAATATAAACCATACAATTATTTACATGATTTGTAGTTCCTATCAAGCAAATTTTGTTACTCTACGAAATTAGTGTTGCTATTATTATTTATTCTTTACTGATTTTAAACTTTATACAAGCATGAATTAGAACAGTATAATGTAAATTCTTTAACACTAAGATTTACAGAAACAATTTATTGCATTTATGTAGATTACAATAAATTATACTCCTGACGAGTTACCTAAAGGAGAATGAATCTGGCTATGGTCTATCTTGACACTGACATATTCTTTGTTGCTAATTCTCGATACTGGATACTGGTACTGTGTTCTTCATCAGTAAAATAGTTCTAACCATTTTTCATTCTTAGGTTCTAAAAACATTGCTGCAGTAATTACATGTCATTAATTTTGCGGTTTCTATTCCTTAAGGATTTAGGTAAAATATAGTTGTCTGCAGTCTGCCACACAACAATGTGAACGAATTAAGAAAATATTTGTAAGACATCTCTGAACTGCGCTTAGCTATTGGTTCTTATGTTTCGTAATAAACGCATAATCTAAAGCAGAGACTGATAATTCAGGGCTCGTGTAATTATTGTGTCCGCCCTTGATTAATGATGAGAAAATTTCTGTAACAGGGATTACAACAATTATTTAAATATGTGTTAAATAAAGGATAATGCATCGATTTATTTTATAATGTAAGGTAATTTCGGATATTACATACACCTATGCTATACGCATCCAACAGATATAGTTAACCCCCCCCTCTAAAAAAAAAACAGTTTCACAAGCTATAAACTACTACAAATACATACAAACACAGCAATTCAAGTCAAATGTCATTGCTAGCGTGTTTTACAGGTTTTAGAAATACGACCAATAGAAACATTTTAATTCCCACATTGAGCATTTTGTGGGGAGTAGGTATAGTATAGCGCCTTTTGCGCTCCGTCTGATCAATGGTCTGACGTAATAAAATTCTCGCATAATATGCGGTCGCTATTCCAAGAACACATATTGCTTTCATACCCATCAAAAACTCTGTATCTAGAATTTAATCGAAATAAAATGAAAAGCAAGTAATTACTGCAATAACAAAATATAATCAAAATACATTACCTAGGCGGGTAGGTATATCTCCCACGTGGAAATCCCACGTAGTCTCTTGGTTAACCCTTTTTGTGTATAAGCCTATGTTTATACTATAACACCGTTTGGACTTATCCTCAATTTCCTTACACATCGTAACGTAAAACTAGAGTGCTTGCTATTTACCGAGTAGTACTGTTTAATCGAGCCTGAAAGCAATCGATCGACTTGTTTACATGTCAACATGTGTACTGGAGGAGCTTCGAAACTAAAAGTAGAATACTACGCAAAGTTCGATGAAAAATGTAGCTCGCTTCCATCTCGAAAAATGCTTGAACCAATTTGGGAGTATAGTTGGGACACACTAAGGATGCATCTACGTCATCAATCGCATTTTCTGGTAATTTTGTAGTACCAATCTTGAAACAGTATAAAACTGTTTTTTTTTGTGAATTACGTATTAAAGGTATGTTTTTTATAAGCCCATAGAATTCGTGACGTCATGGACGCCATTCAAAAATTGATGACCTAGATGCACCCTTAGCGTGCCCCAACTTACAGCAAATTATCATTTAGGATCAACAGCAAATATGTCTTTTGGATTTTAAGTAACTGTGGGACGCTATTTCTGTAATTATTTTTTCTAGTCTCTTCCTTAGTCTTTCCACCTTCCTTTTTATTTTTTCTTGTATCCGTTGTTAGTTTTGTAAAATGTGTACTGTTAATGCATTATAGGTATGCACCATAACCGTTTTAATTACTGATTCCTGTTTTTCCACAAGTTTCATTCTAATTCTTTTACACGATCCTCTCTGATCTTTGTATTTCACCCAATGAGCCTTTTATTCCCCCTCCCTCCAATACATCACGGTTTTACGAATGTGCACCTTTCTAAAAGAATGCTCTTTATCAAGTTTGTCTTCAACTTATTTTCTTCTATTATCCATCGGCAGTAGTGATGTAGATAGATAAATGTAGTACGCAATATCACGTTCTTTTCCATTATTCAGAATTATTGTATTATTCCTTCTGTAATTATTTGTATTTGAATATTGTTATTCCTCGTTTCCTTTTCCGCACTATATATTCTGCATTACTGTAGGAAGTTGCACTCCGCTAAAAACCATGAATTTGGTAATTAAAACATGGGGAGCGAAGCTGCTGTTAAAATTGATTATGAACTTTATCTAACTACACTACAGTTTTTCTTTAAGTAATTTTGTCGGTAGCCTTTTTCACGAAAAATTCCAATTCGCGTCATTCTAGTAGCAGTACTTGTACAATTTTCATTTTGACATCTGAAATGTCGTTTGCTTTTTTAAAATCTCTCCAATCATCCCTGATTTAATTTTTAACATATTTTTAGATAACTTGAATATTAAATCCCCACAGCCATTCTTCTAAACTAAACAATTACAACTAAAATGGAAACGGGATATAAATTAGCTGACCAGCAGGTTTACACATATTCCCAAGAAACTTATATCATAAATACATTGTAGACATACAACTGTTATAAAACTCTGGACCAACTATAATAAATTAATACAAATTTATCTGACAGTTCGATATTAAGCGATTGGCGGAAAATACCACTAAAATAAATGAAAAGGAATTTTAGACTATTTGACGCAATTCGACTAAATATTAAAGGCAGATAACAGTTTAATCAATGGATAAATTTATCATTCGCATTGGTCGAATAAAACAAAGTTCGACAGAACAACAAAAAGAGAAGTTTCACAAATACATAAATCTTTTATAATACAAAAACTGATATAGCAGGTTTTTCTTTGTGAGTTTTTCCTACCTGTATATGACTATATTTGCAACTCTTCATTACACCTGAATTTGATGCAGTTATCGTTATTGATCAATGAAGAATATCGAATTACTGTTTCATTATTACCTTCGCATTTTCTGTTAACAGGCAATTTTGAAATGGGGAACTCCAAAGTCTTGTTCAATCACGCTATATGGCTTCTTATTTTACTGATGCTGTATGAGGCGTTTATTACAAATTACATTTTCAAAGAAACACTTTCTATAATAACTTTTTAAGGCTTCACAAAACTGTGAAGTATTTCAGTACAAATTTATTTTATATGTGACAATGTTATTCAAACGTGTAGGTGTATAAATGTCTATGACAGACCTTTTATTTCGTACATTTAACTTTTACAAAGGTAGTATGAATTATATTGTATACAAAGACGAACTTAAATACAAAGCTTTTTGAGCTCATCCTACTATTGCAATTCAGACAAACATTCTCAACTTCACTGTGAGAAACTACAGTCAGTCTACATGCGAAAGATAATTAACAGACGATGTAATAGGTATAGTACATAAGGAAACTAAGCTACGCCAAATGGAAAGTTTAGTCTAACAAGAATTTTATTCCTTGAATATTTAGTGTAGTAATTATAATGTCGTCAATAAAAGAATAATAACGATAGAACAAAAACGGAATAGAAATTTTAATAACTGCTGCTTCTACATCACAAATTACAATTTCCTATTAATAGGGAAACTTACAAAAATACACGTCTTAGAGGCTTGCTTCTACATTTTCTGGATCGTGTCCATTTATACGACAGTAATGTTGATAATTGTTCAGCAACTCAACTCCTTTTAATCGTATCTTATCATACTTTTACTAAAGTAGAATATTTATCCAAAGCGCACAAACTTGTTCAAATAAAGTTATACTAGCCTATTCGTTAAATAAAATTTAAACTACTATATGAAAACATGATGGGGGTGAATATTTTTATGGCTGACAAGGGACTGAAAAATGCGGCCAAAGTAAAGGGAAATTGAATTCCGTATCTCAAAACGAGAGGTCTTACGAAAAATCTGGTTGCGAAACCTCAATCAGTTACAATAAATTATTATAAATAAAGTCTACACCCAAACTCAGAAACTCAAAACAACTTTAACTTTTTTCAAAATAAAAACGTAATCAAAACTACACTTTATTCACAAATCTACTCCCAATAACTTTATCACGGATTAAACTTTGTTAGATATCAACGAGTGAAACGGGCAGCTGATGTAAAAAAAACTGTAATAAGAAAACTTGCTCAATATCCGATTCTCGAGTAAAGTTGATAAAAGCAAGAAACTTTAGCAAACTATAAATAATAGATATTCCAGAAAATATAGTCTTGCATGACCCTAATTTTTAGTTTTATATCTACTTTCTGCTTAGTTTAGGACACGGTGATTCGTAACATCTTGAAGGCTCTATCAATCGAAAACGCAAAAATTCACAGATTTCGCAATCCTTGCAACCATCGGAGGCATTGGAAATGATAACACTGACTATTACCATGGAAATACAGAATTAGACGTACACCATCGGCCTCGGCTGGACAGGAGCACGGCGCACACGCCAATTTGTATGCCCACCGTGCTATGCTGTCGGCCCGGACCGGCCAGCTAGCGGCGAAACCCGATCGCGACACTTTTGTCTTCTTTGGCCTTGAGTAAAAACTCGTAACTTGGCCCCATATACGAACATAAACATTTCCAATGTTAAAAGTTTCTAAAATATATTTTCGCGAGTTTTCCAGTTATAGCTCATTTTGGTGTTCAAGCGAATTGTTCACAAACACTAGTCGCTAAAAATAATTTTGGCACATTCCCCTGGAGATGAAAAATTAATACGCTGTGCATAGCTGTGAGCCTGTGATCTCTAATAAGTTCGAACTAGTATTTATTGGCAATAGCCTCACCTCACTAATGTTTATAACTGAGCACTGGTAATTAAGATTGCTTTGGTTTTTTGACTTTAAGTTTGTTGAAATTATTCACTATCACTATCACTCGAAGATTGAGATGAATATGTCTTTTGGTAGTTTTCTCTTGAATCTTCTGTGTATATGTTTGGAACCTGTATTATATATCTAAGTTGCTAGGACAAGCAGAGATATCATTAAAATAGTTTTTAGTAACATTCTTTACTATTCTGAGTATTCCAGCTTCACGGTGAAGTTGATGGATTCTGTTCTGACGTACCAAGGCGAGTCGAAAATGCTGTGCAAAATTTTATTTTGTAATGTTTGAAGTTTATTTATTTGTGTATATGATATAGCACCCCAAACTTGGCATCCATAGGTGAGCATTGCTCTTACTATAGATTGATACCTAAATTAAAATTCCACATTCATGTTTTAGAGTTGTTTTTTTGTTTTTAATTGGGTATAGCATTACAAGTCTGGTGTGGCAGTGATTCAGTTTTTGATTTATATGATATGCCAAGGTGAGCTTTTTGTCTAGATATAAACCATAGATATTGGATGGTGCTATCGTTTGGGTTCCATTGTATCTATTGGCTTCCGATTGAGATATTGGGTGGCATTGGTGGTCTGCGCAATATAAAAATTTTAGATTTCGTTGGGTTGGCACCATTTATTAAACCATTTGTTAAGAGTATTAGTTCTCTCTTGGAGGTTTTGTATAGATACTACTAGATCGGCATCTTGTGTTAGCAACACCGTATCGTGGGCATACATGGCAGTAGTGGTAATTAGTTGTTTCAAGTAAATTATGGACATAAATATTAAATAGAGCTATGCTATAAGTGCAATAGCGTTACATTCACGGGCAATCGTTTGATTCAATTCAAAAAGATAAGAAGTACCTCAAATTAAATACCGTACCTTCAATAAAATACTCATTAAGGGCAGGCTGTGATTGATTTTAAGAATTACAATTAAAAATAAACACCACCGTGTATTTTAAGTTCGTGAATTACGTTTTAACTTTAGGTTACTTAATTTTAATTAATTAGTTTAATCGCTTAAATATTTAATGTAACCACTACAGCAAAAACAAAATTCTTCAACCAGGTCTAGGCATCCAAACCAGTCATGACTTATAAATTGATTAACTTTGCAGCAAAAACTAATAACTTCTTACATTAAGGTCTGCTGTTTTAGAGTGCTTTTGACATTTTGCATCTACTATTACTGCTATTATACGCTACATTCTGTAGAAGTGTAGACCAATACTTCACTCCTGTAAAAATTTTCAGCTGGATTGTGAACATTTAACAGCTAATATTTACACATATTTACATTTATCGACAACAACAGATGTTTTTTGTCCTTTGTTTATACGGTTAGGAAATAGTAACTTCCGTTTATATATTCTTTGAAGAAAACATTATAGTATAGTTTCAAATGCAAAACAATTCCCCGTTTTACCAAACTGCCCAAAATAAATTCAAAAATTTTATGACCCTCTTACGAATTTGTAATTGCGTTAACGCCAAAACAAAGGATTAGTGGTCTGCAGAGAAGCTCAGTTCTACCACAAATAGGAAATAGGACAATACAAAGAGCTGTAATGAATTAAGTTGTTTATTTAGAATGTAGTTTTAGGTTGAATAGAGGAATAAACATTGTTACTATGTTTGCTGGAAGTAATTTATTATTATAGGTACTATGCGAATAACGAAATATCAACAAAATGGACAGCAAAAGCAACGTCAAAGAAAGAATAAATGGTAGCAACAAGCAAAATATATCGAACATATTTGGGATTCAAAAGTTTGAATTTTCTCTCAAATTTTCTAAAAGCTAAGACATACAAAATGAGGAGTTCTGATGTTCTGTGTCACCGTGTATAATAATGATTACCTTACAACGCAAGTGTCATAAAGTGACTGTTTGGTTACGATTCTGGTAACCGTATTAACAATAATTACAGTTTTTCAGCAAGACTGAAAATCATTTTCCAATAATATTCCATATAAATGATTTTTTAATCGTGCACCCCCAGAAATTTTATTTTCCCCCTCGGTTAAAGAAGTCTATATTTATCACTGGTACCTACCAAATTATTTTTGGATTCTGAAACGCTTAAACCAAACTGTAACAATTGATATTATCAAGATTTAAGTTTCAATTTTAAACGTAATTGAACTTACTGCTTCGAAAGCTAGATTCGGGTATCTTGATAAGCAGCAGAAACAAGATCTGTTTATAATCTCAACAAACTTGGAGAGCTGTGTAATATGACATTAAACTGTAATTAAATTTTCTACAGGGTACTTTCTTGTAAGATTGTAAGATAGATTTGCTGTGTAGTGCCATGAAAAGAAATAAAATGCAAAGTTACCTCATTACCTGTACCTTAATAGGTTGAAGTATTTTTGTGTCTGAAGCTTTACTTAAAACAGATATTTTACGACATTTTAAAATAACTAATAAACATTCACCACTGATTTCGATATCAAGAATTCTCTTGCATTTACGACAAAAATATCTTATCTATGACCATGATATTTTAATGATTCATAAAGAGAACGAAAAGAGGAATCAGAACATGTAAAAAAATATAGTTATAGTAGGCGTGCAAATTAATTTTATAATCTTGATTTCTTCAATACCTTAATTTATTTCAACAGTTTCATAATAGGTGCTCAAGTTAATAAATGTAAAATATTCCTGTGGTATTTTTAAGGAAACAATGAACTTCTAACCTTTGCTGAGTCAAACAGAATTTAAAAGCATTCGTAATTATGATTAATACAGAAGTACTGTGATAATTGAAAACAAAACAAAAGCATCTAATATTCTTCCCTTTTTATGCCCCTCATATTTATTATTCGAAAGTGTCGTTTATCTTGTAGATACTGTAATAGTTAAATTACTCAAAACTTTTGGTTTTATTTTTTCCAAATAAAATATCTTGCAGTGGCAATGATGGTAAAGCAATTACATAAAGCATGAAAAGTCAAAAATATTATTATGAAGTGTTTCGATACGTAATAAAGGTGTCAAATGTAACATGATCAGGAAAACCCGTTGTCGTATTTTATTAAAAATGTCATTTTTCTACCGTGCCTATATATAGAGCAGGATCTTATGAAATTACATTTTAATATACAAAAAAATAAAATTACTAGGTCTTAGAAAAAATAATAATACGAAAATTTCTGGATTATTAATTAGATCACATCACAGTTACTAAAACGTTCATTAAAACCGCTAGACGTGGAAAAGAATAACAATACGTACGAAGCTTGTATACATTACCATTGTATAAACATTTAAATTAAAGAACTAATTTTTTTTTTGTTAGTTAATTGATCGGTTATATTGTGTTTTCTCACTTTCCTGTGTATTTTTGTTTATAACTTATAAGCAAGACGATAAATATCGAAACCTAATTGCTATCTTGTTAATTTTATTGGAATAAATAGAAACGGAAAACATTTGCTCCTTATATCACATTGTATTCCCTTGCTAACCGAGAGCCAAGAGAAAACACTCCTTACAGTTGTTGGTTTCGCTTAATTGGCTACCTATACATTTTTATGAGAACCACTGAATATAAACCTCCAGGGACCAGACTCTGTAGTTGCTTTTCGTAAGACAACCTTCTAAATAAATAGTAAACAATGTCGTAGCTTGAAAACTTTTTCCTTATTGCTAAGCTTATTGTATTGAACACCTGATGGCACAGAAAATATAATTTCCTGATGGTATATGTGTCTATGTAAATAGATTCTGAAAATAAAAGATGTGACTGACTCCTTGTATTATTTTCTGAATTAAACTTTACCTTAAACGGTTTTGTTTCCGAAATTGCTACGTTTTTATTTTTTAAACTCTAATAACGCTTTATTAATTAAATAATGATAAAATACTGAAATTAAGTTTCATAAAATAACGACTCACAATATAGGAATATACAGAGTGAGGCTGCTAAGAAGAATCAGCTGGATATCTCCGTTATCTGAAGCATTACAATAATTCTGCTTGGGTAAACTGTACTGTACTATGTTACTTAAAAAAAATTGAAAAAATAATTATCTTGTGAGTACTCTAATTCACATTAAAAAAATAAAAAAAGCAATTTCTTTAAAAGTAAAGACGTGTGGTTGAAGTTCATAATCGTTCGTCATCTTAACAGTGGACTATAGATTCTGTAAAATTTTTGTTGCTAAAAAAAATTTTAAAAATGTAATCAATACCTGGACAGATATAAAATTATTAGAGATATACAGATTTCTTTGTTAGTATTACGACTAGACTCCACTCATGTGAGCTAAGGTATCTTCTAATAATATATTTTTTTAGAGTTTATTAAGTAACGGCTTCAGTAATTACTTTTTTTAAAATAGAGGGATAAAGAAAAAAATATAGCAAACGATAAATCATCAATAAAAGTACTGCTTTTTAAAAAGATAATTTTTATTGAGGTAACTAAAAAATTCATTACATCTCACCGGAAAAGCCTAAAAAAATGTGACTTATAGCATTGTATTTATATTGACTAGTATGATAACTTGTTAAGAAAAACTGGTGACACAAAATACTGCACGTGAGGTACTGCCACCTATGATTAAATAGTTTCTTAGTTGCTTTGCTTTGTGTGTCGAACCATTGTTAAATAAAATTTGTTTTGAACAAAGTCGCGTTGCAGTTATATATTTTTTGACTCGTAAACAATTATAGAAATAATAAATATTAAATAAAATATCAATTTCAACTGAAAATAACATAATTCATTATTTGCTTACCTAATACCATTTAATTTTGAAAGACAAAACGCGACAATACGTCAACCAATAGCAAACAATCCTACTCAAAAGTATACCTATTCACAGGAAAAATTCAATTGACGTTTGAAATTTTTCATAATTTCAGTGTTTGTCAGATTGCTTTGACGTTTAAGGGCTGTAAATTTTCATGTAAATTTTCAATGCGAATAAAACGTAAAATCTGAAAAGAGCTACCCGAGAGCGGAGTAAGCCGAAAATATACTTTAACTCGGTTATTTCTAAATATTTTGAAAGGTTCGCATAAAACTTTTAGATAGAGAACAATTGGATACATCCAATCATCCAAAATATATACAGGGCGTTACGAAAAAACAAACAGACAAAGGGTCAAAGGGCTGTAACTCCGCAACCAATAATTTTTTCAAATTTCTATACGCGTCACTGAATCAGAAATTTTTTCAGATTGTCGTGTGCGCCATTGAATCAGAAATAAAAAATACTACAATTTTGCTTATTTAATCGTATTCGTATCTTTACAAACAAAAAAGTTGCAGCCTGTAAATTTTCATTAATTTTTCAATGCAAGTTAAAACGTAAAATCTGAAAAGAGCGGATCTGGCCCAAAATGTCCCTTTAACTCGGTTATTTGTAATTATTTTGAAAGGGTCACATAAGACTTTTAGATAGAGAACACTTGGATACATCCACGGATACATCCAATCATCAAAAATATATACAGGGCGTTACGAAAAAATAAAAAAACAAAGGGTTAAAGGGCTGTAACTCCGCAACCAGTAATTTTTTCAGATTGTAGTGTGCGCCATTGAATCAGAAATAAAAAATACTACAATTTTACTTATTTAATCGTATTCGTATCTTTACAAACAAAAAAGTTGCAGCCTGTAAATTTTCATTAATTTTTCAATGCAAGTTAAAACGTAAAATCTGAAAAGAGCGGATCTGGCCCAAAATGTCCCTTTAACTCGGTTATTTGTAATTATTTTGAAAGGGTCACATAATACTTTTAGATAGAGAACAATTGGATACATCCAATCATCCAAAATATATACAGGGCGTTACGAAAAAATAAAAAAACAAATGGTCAAAGGGCTGTAACTCCGCAACCAGTAATTTTTTCAGATTGTCGTGTGCGCCATTGAATCAGAAATAAAAAATACTACAATTTTGCTTATTTAATCGTATTCGTATCTTTACAAACAAAAAAGTTGCAGCCTGTAAATTTTCATTAATTTTTCAATGCAAGTTAAAACGTAAAATCTGAAAAGAGCGGATCTGGCCCAAAATGTCCCTTTAACTCGGTTATTTGTAATTATTTTGAAAGGGTCACATAAGACTTTTAGATAGAGAACACTTGGATACATCCAATCATCCAAAATATATACAGGGCGTTACGAAAAAACAAACAGACAAAGGGTCAAAGGGCTGTAACTCCGCAACTAATAGTTTTTTCAAATTTGTATACGCGTCAATGAATCAGAAATTAAAAATACTACAATTTTGCTTATTTAATCGTATTCGTATCTTTACAAACAAAAAAGTTGCAGCCTGTAAATTTTCATTAATTTTTCAATGCAAGTTAAAACGTAAAATCTGAAAAGAGCGGATTGTGGCCCAAAATGTCCCTTTAACTCGGTTATTTGTAATTATTTTGAAAGGGTCACATAAGACTTTTAGATAGAGAACACTTGGATACATCCACGGATACATCCAATCATCAAAAATATATACAGGGCGTTACGAAAAAATAAAAAAACAAAGGGTCAAAGGGCTGTAACTCCGCAACCAGTAATTTTTTCAGATTGTAGTGTGCGCCATTGAATCAGAAATAAAAAATACTACAATTTTACTTATTTAATCGTATTCGTATCTTTACAAACAAAAAAGTTGCAGCCTGTAAATTTTCATTAATTTTTCAATGCAAGTTAAAACGTAAAATCTGAAAAGAGCGGATCTGGCCCAAAATGTCCCTTTAACTCGGTTATTTGTAATTATTTTGAAAGGGTCACATAATACTTTTAGATAGAGAACAATTGGATACATCCAATCATCCAAAATATATACAGGGCGTTACGAAAAAACAAACAGACAAAGGGTCAAAGGGCTGTAACTCCGCAACTAATAGTTTTTTTTTGCTTATTTAACCGTATTCGTATTTTTACAAACAAACAAGTTGCAGCCTGTAAATTTTCATTAATTTTTCAATGCAAGTTAAAACGTAAAATCTGAAAAGAGCGGATCTGGCCCAAAATGTCCCTTTAACTCGGTTATTTGTAATTATTTTGAAAGGGTCACATAAGACTTTTAGATAGAGAACACTTGGATACATCCAATCATCAAAAATATATACAGGGCGTTACGAAAAAATCAAAAAACAAAGGGTCAAAGGGCTGTAACTCCGCAACCAGTAATTTTTTCAGATTGTCGTGTGCGCCATTGAATCAGAAATAAAAAATACTACAATTTTGCTTATTTAATCGTATTCGTATCTTTACAAACAAAAAAGTTGCAGCCTGTAAATTTTCATTAATTTTTCAATGCAAGTTAAAACGTAAAATCTGAAAAGAGCGGATCTGGCCCAAAATGTCCCTTTAACTCGGTTATTTGTAATTATTTTGAAAGGGTCACATAAGACTTTTAGATAGAGAACACTTGGATACATCCAATCATCAAAAATATATACAGGGCGTTACGAAAAAACAAACAGACAAAGGGTCAAAGGGCTGTAACTCCGCAACTAATAGTTTTTTTTTGCTTATTTAACCGTATTCGTATTTTTACAAACAAACAAGTTGCAGCCTGTAAATTTTCATTAATTTTTCAATGCAAGTTAAAACGTAAAATCTGAAAAGAGCGGATCTGGCCCAAAATGTCCCTTTAACTCGGTTATTTGTAATTATTTTGAAAGGGTCACATAAGACTTTTAGATAGAGAACACTTGGATAAATCCAATCATCAAAAATATATACAGGGCGTTACGAAAAAATAAAAAAACAAAGGGTCAAAGAGCTGTAACTCCGCAACCAGTAATTTTTTCAGATTGTCGTGTGCGCCATTGAATCAGAAATAAAAAATACTACAATTTTGCTTATTTAATCGTATTCGTATCTTTACAAACAAAAAAGTTGCAGCCTGTAAATTTTCATTAATTTTTCAATGCAAGTTAAAACGTAAAATCTGAAAAGAGCGGATCTGGCCCAAAATGTCCCTTTAACTCGGTTATTTGTAATTATTTTGAAAGGGTCACATAAGACTTTTAGATAGAGAACACTTGGATACATCCAATCATCCAAAATATATACAGGGCGTTACGAAAAAACAAACAGACAAAGGGTCAAAGGGCTGTAACTCCGCAACTAATAGTTTTTTCAAATTTGTATACGCGTCAATGAATCAGAAATTAAAAATACTACAATTTTGCTTATTTAATCGTATTCGTATCTTTACAAACAAAAAAGTTGCAGCCTGTAAATTTTCATTAATTTTTCAATGCAAGTTAAAACGTAAAATCTGAAAAGAGCGGATCTGGCCCAAAATGTCCCTTTAACTCGGTTATTTGTAATTATTTTGAAAGGGTCACATAAGACTTTTAGATAGAGAACACTTGGATACATCCAATCATCCAAAATATATACAGGGCGTTACGAAAAAACAAACAGACAAAGGGTCAAAGGGCTGTAACTCCGCAACTAATAGTTTTTTCAAATTTGTATACGCGTCAATGAATCAGAAATTAAAAATACTACAATTTTGCTTATTTAATCGTATTCGTATCTTTACAAACAAAAAAGTTGCAGCCTGTAAATTTTCATTAATTTTTCAATGCAAGTTAAAACGTAAAATCTGAAAAGAGCGGATCTGGCCCAAAATGTCCCTTTAACTCGGTTATTTGTAATTATTTTGAAAGGGTCACATAAGACTTTTAGATAGAGAACACTTGGATACATCCAATCATCCAAAATATATACAGGGCGTTACGAAAAAACAGACAGACAAAGGGTCAAAGGGCTGTAACTCCGCAACCAATAATTTTTTCAAATTTCTATACGCGTCACTGAATCAGAAATTAAAAATACTACAATTTTGCTTATTTAATCGTATTCGTATCTTTACAAACAAAAAAGTGGCAGCCTGTAAATTTTCATTAATTTTTCAATACAAGTTAAAACGTAAAATCTGAAAAGAGCAGATCTGGCCCAAAATGTCCCTTTAACTCGGTTATTTGTAATTATTTTGAAAGGGTCACATAAGACTTTTAGATAGAGAACACTTGGATACATCCAATCATCCAAAATATATATAGGGCGTTACGAAAAAACAGACAGACAAAGGGTCAAAGGGCTGTAACTCCGCAACCAATAATTTTTTCAAATTTCTATACGCGTCACTGAATCAGAAATTAAAAATACTACAATTTTGCTTATTTAATCGTATTCGTATCTTTACAAACAAAAAAGTGGCAGCCTGTAAATTTTCATTAATTTTTCAATGCAAGTTAAAACGTAAAATCTGAAAAGAGCAGATCTGGCCCAAAATGTCCCTTTAACTCGGTTATTTGTAATTATTTTGAAAGGGTCACATAAGACTTTTAGATAGAGAACACTTGGATACATCCAATCATCCAAAATATATATAGGGCGTTACGAAAAAACAGACAGACAAAGGGTCAAAGGGCTGTAACTCCGCAACCAATAATTTTTTCAAATTTCTATACGCGTCACTGAATCAGAAATTAAAAATACTACAATTTTGCTTATTTAATCGTATTCGTATCTTTACAAACAAAAAAGTGGCAGCCTGTAAATTTTCATTAATTTTTGAATGCAAGTTAAAACGTAAAATCTGAAAAGAGCAGATCTGGCCCAAAATGTCCCTTTAACTCGGTTATTTGTAATTATTTTGAAAGGGTCACATAAGACTTTTAGATAGAGAACACTTGGATACATCCAATCATCCAAAATATATACAGGGCGTTACGAAAAAACAGACAGACAAAGGGTCAAAGGGCTGTAACTCCGCAACCAATAATTTTTTCAAATTTCTATACGCGTCACTGAATCAGAAATTAAAAATACTACAATTTTGCTTATTTAATCGTATTCGTATCTTTACAAACAAAAAAGTGGCAGCCTGTAAATTTTCATTAATTTTTCAATGCAAGTTAAAACGTAAAATCTGAAAAGAGCAGATCTGGCCCAAAATGTCCCTTTAACTCGGTTATTTGTAATTATTTTGAAAGGGTCACATAAGACTTTTAGATAGAGAACACTTGGATACATCCAATCATCCAAAATATATACAGGGCGTTACGAAAAAACAGACAGACAAAGGGTCAAAGGGCTGTAACTCCGCAACCAATAATTTTTTCAAATTTCTATACGCGTCACTGAATCAGAAATTAAAAATACTACAATTTTGCTTATTTAATCGTATTCGTATCTTTACAAACAAAAAAGTGGCAGCCTGTAAATTTTCATTAATTTTTCAATACAAGTTAAAACGTAAAATCTGAAAAGAGCAGATCTGGCCCAAAATGTCCCTTTAACTCGGTTATTTGTAATTATTTTGAAAGGGTCACATAAGACTTTTAGATAGAGAACACTTGGATACATCCAATCATCCAAAATATATACAGGGCGTTACGAAAAAACAGACAGACAAAGGGTCAAAGGGCTGTAACTCCGCAACCAATAATTTTTTCAAATTTCTATACGCGTCACTGAATCAGAAATTAAAAATACTACAATTTTGCTTATTTAATCGTATTCGTATCTTTACAAACAAAAAAGTGGCAGCCTGTAAATTTTCATTAATTTTTCAATGCAAGTTAAAACGTAAAATCTGAAAAGGGCAGATCTGGCCCAAAATGTCCCTTTAACTCGGTTAATTGTAATTATTTTAAAAGGGTCACATAAGACTTTTAGATAGAGAACACTTGGATACATCCAATCATCCAAAATATATACAGGGCGTTACGAAAAAACAGACAGACAAAGGGTCAAAGGGCTGCAACTCCGCAACCAATATTTTTTTCAAATTTCTATACGCGTCACTGAATCAGAAATTAAAAATACTATAATTTTGCTTATTTAATCGTATTCGTATCTTTACAAACAAAAAAGTGGCAGCCTGTAAATTTTCATTAATTTTTCAATGCAAGTTAAAACGTAAAATCTGAAAAGAGCAGATCTGGCCCAAAATGTCCCTTTAACTCGGTTATTTGTAATTATTTTGAAAGGGTCACATAAGACTTTTAGATAGAGAACACTTGGATACATCCAATCATCCAAAATATATACAGGGCGTTACGAAAAAACAGACAGACAAAGGGTCAAAGGGCTGTAACTCCGCAACCAATAATTTTTTCAAATTTCTATACGCGTCACTGAATCAGAAATTGAAAATACTACAATTTTGCTTATTTAATCGTATTCGTATCTTTACAAACAACAAAGTGGCAGCCTGTAAATTTTCATTAATTTTTGAATGCAAGTTAAAACGTAAAATCTGAAAAGAGCAGATCTGGCCCAAAATGTCCCTTTAACTCGGTTATTTGTAATTATTTTGAAAGGGTCACATAAGACTTTTAGATAGAGAACACTTGGATACATCCAATCATCCAAAATATATACAGGGCGTTACGAAAAAACAGACAGACAAAGGGTCAAAGGGCTGTAACTCCGCAACCAATAATTTTTTCAAATTTCTATACGCGTCACTGAATCAGAAATTAAAAATACTACAATTTTGCTTATTTAATCGTATTCGTATCTTTACAAACAACAAAGTGGCAGCCTGTAAATTTTCATTAATTTTTCAATGCAAATTAAAACGTAAAATTTGAAAAGAACAGATCTGGCCCAAAATGTCCCTTTAACTCGGTTATTTGTAATTATTTTGAAAGGGTCACATAAGACTTTTAGATAGAGAACACTTGGATACATCCAATCATCCAAAATATATACAGGGCGTTACGAAAAAAACAGACAGACAAAGGGTCAAAGGGCTGTAACTCCGCAACCAATATTTTTTTCAAATTTCTATACGCGTCACTGAATCAGAAATTAAAAATACTACAATTTTGCTTATTTAATCGTATTCGTATCTTTACAAACAAAAAAGTGGCAGCCTGTAAATTTTCATTAATTTTTGAATGCAAGTTAAAACGTAAAATCTGAAAAGAGCAGATCTGGCCCAAAATGTCCCTTTAACTCGGTTATTTGTAATTATTTTGAAAGGGTCACATAAGACTTTTAGATAGAGAACACTTGGATACATCCAATCATCCAAAATATATACAGGGCGTTACGAAAAAACAGACAGACAAAGGGTCAAAGGGCTGTAACTCCGCAACCAATAATTTTTTCAAATTTCTATACGCGTCACTGAATCAGAAATTAAAAATACTACAATTTTGCTTATTTAATCGTATTCGTATCTTTACAAACAACAAAGTGGCAGCCTGTAAATTTTCATTAATTTTTGAATGCAAGTTAAAACGTAAAATCTGAAAAGAGCAGATCTGGCCCAAAATGTCCCTTTAACTCGGTTATTTGTAATTATTTTGAAAGGGTCACATAAGACTTTTAGATAGAGAACACTTGGATACATCCAATCATCCAAAATATATACAGGGCGTTACGAAAAAACAGACAGACAAAGGGTCAAAGGGCTGTAACTCCGCAACCAATAATTTTTTCAAATTTCTATACGCGTCACTGAATCAGAAATTAAAAATACTACAATTTTGCTTATTTAATCGTATTCGTATCTTTACAAACAACAAAGTGGCAGCCTGTAAATTTTCATTAATTTTTCAATGCAAATTAAAACGTAAAATTTGAAAAGAGCAGATCTGGCCCAAAATGTCCCTTTAACTCGGTTATTTGTAATTATTTTGAAAGGGTCACATAAGACTTTTAGATAGAGAACACTTGGATACATCCAATCATCCAAAATATATACAGGGCGTTACGAAAAAACAGACAGACAAAGGGTCAAAGGGCTGTAACTCCGCAACCAATAATTTTTTCAAATTTCTATACGCGTCACTGAATCAGAAATTAAAAATACTACAATTTTGCTTATTTAATCGTATTCGTATCTTTACAAACAACAAAGTGGCAGCCTGTAAATTTTCATTAATTTTTGAATGCAAGTTAAAACGTAAAATCTGAAAAGAGCAGATCTGGCCCAAAATGTCCCTTTAACTCGGTTATTTGTAATTATTTTGAAAGGGTCACATAAGACTTTTAGATAGAGAACACTTGGATACATCCAATCATCCAAAATATATACAGGGCGTTACGAAAAAACAGACAGACAAAGGGTCAAAGGGCTGTAACTCCGCAACCAATAATTTTTTCAAATTTCTATACGCGTCACTGAATCAGAAATTAAAAATACTACAATTTTGCTTATTTAATCGTATTCGTATCTTTACAAACAAAAAAGTGGCAGCCTGTAAATTTTCATTAATTTTTCAATGCAAGTTAAAACGTAAAATCTGAAAAGAGCAGATCTGGCCCAAAATGTCCCTTTAACTCGGTTATTTGTAATTATTTTGAAAGGGTCACATAAGACTTTTAGATAGAGAACACTTGGATACATCCAATCATCCAAAATATATACAGGGCGTTACGAAAAAACAGACAGACAAAGGGTCAAAGGGCTGTAACTCCGCAACCAATAATTTTTTCAAATTTCTATACGCGTCACTGAATCAGAAATTAAAAATACTACAATTTTGCTTATTTAATCGTATTCGTATCTTTACAAACAAAAAAGTGGCAGCCTGTAAATTTTCATTAATTTTTCAATGCAAGTTAAAACGTAAAATCTGAAAAGAGCAGATCTGGCCCAAAATGTCCCTTTAACTCGGTTATTTGTAATTATTTTGAAAGGGTCACATATGACTTTTAGATAGAGAACACTTGGATACATCCAATCATCCAAAATATATACAGGGCGTTACGAAAAAACAGATAGACAAAGGGTCAAAGGGCTGTAACTCCGCAACCAATAATTTTTTCAAATTTCTATACGCGTCACTGAATCAGAAATTAAAAATACTACAATTTTGCTTATTTAATCGTATTCGTATCTTTACAAACAACAAAGTGGCAGCCTGTAAATTTTCATTAATTTTTGAATGGAAGTTAAAACGTAAAATCTGAAAAGAGCAGATCTGGCCCAAAATGTCCCTTTAACTCGGTTATTTGTAATTATTTTGAAAGGGTCACATAAGACTTTTAGATAGAGAACACTTGGATACATCCAATCATCCAAAATATATACAGGGCGTTACGAAAAAACAGACAGACAAAGGGTCAAAGGGCTGTAACTCCGCAACCAATAATTTTTTCAAATTTCTATACGCGTCACTGAATCAGAAATTAAAAATACTACAATTTTGCTTATTTAATCGTATTCGTATCTTTACAAACAACAAAGTGGCAGCCTGTAAATTTTCATTAATTTTTGAATGCAAGTTAAAACGTAAAATCTGAAAAGAGCAGATCTGGCCCAAAATGTCCCTTTAACTCGGTTATTTGTAATTATTTTGAAAGGGTCACATAAGACTTTTAGATAGAGAACACTTGGATACATCCAATCATCCAAAATATATACAGGGCGTTACGAAAAAACAGACAAAGGGTCAAAGGGCTGTAACTCCGCAACCAATAATTTTTTCAAATTTCTATACGCGTCACTGAATCAGAAATTAAAAATACTACAATTTTGCTTATTTAATCGTATTCGTATCTTTACAAACAACAAAGTGGCAGCCTGTAAATTTTCATTAATTTTTCAATGCAAGTTAAAACGTAAAATCTGAAAAGAGCAGATCTGGCCCAAAATGTCCCTTTAACTCGGTTATTTGTAATTATTTTGAAAGGGTCACATAAGACTTTTAGATAGAGAACACTTGGATACATCCAATCATCCAAAATATATACAGGGCGTTACGAAAAAACAGACAGACAAAGGGTCAAAGGGCTGTAACTCCGCAACCAATAATTTTTTCAAATTTCTATACGCGTCACTGAATCAGAAATTAAAAATACTACAATTTTGCTTATTTAATCGTATTCGTATCTTTACAAACAAAAAAGTGGCAGCCTGTAAATTTTCATTAATTTTTGAATGCATGTTAAAACGTAAAATCTGAAAAGAGCAGATCTGGCCCAAAATGTCCCTTTAACTCGGTTATTTGTAATTATTTTGAAAGGGTCACATAAGACTTTTAGATAGAGAACACTTGGATACATCCAATCATCCAAAATATATACAGGGCGTTACGAAAAAACAGACAGACAAAGGGTCAAAGGGCTGTAACTCCGCAACCAATAATTTTTTCAAATTTCTATACGCGTCACTGAATCAGAAATTAAAAATACTACAATTTTGCTTATTTAATCGTATTCGTATCTTTACAAACAAAAAAGTGGCAGCCTGTAAATTTTCATTAATTTTTGAATGCATGTTAAAACGTAAAATCTGAAAAGAGCAGATCTGGCCCAAAATGTCCCTTTAACTCGGTTATTTGTAATTATTTTGAAAGGGTCACATAAGACTTTTAGATAGAGAACACTTGGATACATCCAATCATCCAAAATATATACAGGGCGTTACGAAAAAACAGACAGACAAAGGGTCAAAGGGCTGTAACTCCGCAACCAATAATTTTTTCAAATTTCTATACGCGTCACTGAATCAGAAATTAAAAATACTACAATTTTGCTTATTTAATCGTATTCGTATCTTTACAAACAAAAAAGTGGCAGCCTGTAAATTTTCATTAATTTTTCAATGCAAGTTAAAACGTAAAATCTGAAAAGAGCAGATCTGGCCCAAAATGTCCCTTTAACTCGGTTATTTGTAATTATTTTGAAAGGGTCACATAAGACTTTTAGATAGAGAACACTTGGATACATCCAATCATCCAAAATATATACAGGGCGTTACGAAAAAACAGACAGACAAAGGGTCAAAGGGCTGTAACTCCGCAACCAATAATTTTTTCAAATTTCTATACGCGTCACTGAATCAGAAATTAAAAATACTACAATTTTGCTTATTTAATCGTATTCGTATCTTTACAAACAAAAAAGTGGCAGCCTGTAAATTTTCATTAATTTTTCAATGCAAGTTAAAACGTAAAATCTGAAAAGAGCAGATCTGGCCCAAAATGTCCCTTTAACTCGGTTATTTGTAATTATTTTCAAAGGGTCACATATGACTTTTAGATAGAGAACACTTGGATACATCCAATCATCCAAAATATATACAGGGCGTTACGAAAAAACAGACAGACAAAGGGTCAAAGGGCTGTAACTCCGCAACCAATAATTTTTTCAAATTTCTATACGCGTCACTGAATCAGAAATTAAAAATACTACAATTTTGCTTATTTAATCGTATTCGTATCTTTACAAACAAAAAAGTGGCAGCCTGTAAATTTTCATTAATTTTTGAATGCAAGTTAAAACGTAAAATCTGAAAAGAGCAGATCTGGCCCAAAATGTCCCTTTAACTCGGTTATTTGTAATTATTTTGAAAGGGTCACATAAGACTTTTAGATAGAGAACACTTGGATACATCCAATCATCCAAAATATATACAGGGCGTTACGAAAAAACAGACAGACAAAGGGTCAAAGGGCTGTAACTCCGCAACCAATAATTTTTTCAAATTTCTATACGCGTCACTGAATCAGAAATTAAAAATACTACAATTTTGCTTATTTAATCGTATTCGTATCTTTACAAACAACAAAGTGGCAGCCTGTAAATTTTCATTAATTTTTGAATGCAAGTTAAAACGTAAAATCTGAAAAGAGCAGATCTGGCCCAAAATGTCCCTTTAACTCGGTTATTTGTAATTATTTTGAAAGGGTCACATAAGACTTTTAGATAGAGAACACTTGGATACATCCAATCATCCAAAATATATACAGGGCGTTACGAAAAAACAGACAGACAAAGGGTCAAAGGGCTGTAACTCCGCAACCAATAATTTTTTCAAATTTCTATACATGTCACTGAATCAGAAATTAAAAATACTACAATTTTGCTTATTTAATCGTATTCGTATCTTTACAAACAAAAAAGTGGCAGCCTGTAAATTTTCATTAATTTTTGAATGCAAGTTAAAACGTAAAACCTGAAAAGAGCAGATCTGGCCCAAAATGCACCTTTAACTCGGTTATTTGTAATTATTTTGAAAGGGTCACATAAGACTTTTAGATAGAGAACACTTGGATACATCCAATCATCCAAAATATATACAGGGCGTTACGAAAAAACAAACAGACAAAGGGTCAAAGGGCTGTAACTCCGCAACTAATAGTTTTTTCAAATTTCTATACGCGTCACTGAATCAGAAATTAAAAATACTACAATTTTGCTTATTTAATCGTATTCGTATCTTTACAAACAAAAAAGTGGCAGCCTGCAAATTTTCATTAATTTTTCAATGCAAGTTAAAACGTAAAATCTGAAAAGAGCAGATCTGGCCCAAAATGTCCCTTTAACTCGGTTATTTGTAATTATTTTGAAAGGGTCACATAAGACTTTTAGATAGAGAACACTTGGATACATCCAATCATCCAAAATATATACAGGGCGTTACGAAAAAACAGACAGACAAAGGGTCAAAGGGCTGTAACTCCGCAACCAATAATTTTTTCAAATTTCTATACGCGTCACTGAATCACAAATTAAAAATACTATAATTTTGCTTATTTAATCGTATTCGTATCTTTACAAACAAAAAAGTGGCAGCCTGTAAATTTTCATTAATTTTTCAATGCAAGTTAAAACGTAAAATCTGAAAAGAGCAGATCTGGCCCAAAATGTCCCTTTAACTCGGTTATTTGTAATTATTTTGAAAGGGTCACATAAGACTTTTAGATAGAGAACACTCGGATACATCCAATCATCCAAAATATATACAGGGCGTTACGAAAAAACAGACAGACAAAGGGTCAAAGGGCTGTAACTCCGCAACCAATAATTTTTTCAAATTTCTATACGCGTCACTGAATCAGAAATTAAAAATACTATAATTTTGCTTATTTAATCGTATTCGATCTTTACAAACAAAAAAGTGGCAGCCTGTAAATTTTCATTAATTTTTCAATGCAAGTTAAAACGTAAAATCTGAAAAGAGCAGATCTGGCCCAAAATGTCCCTTTAACTCGGTTATTTGTAATTATTTTGAAAGGGTCACATAAGACTTTTAGATAGAGAACACTTGGATACATCCAATCATCCAAAATATATACAGGGCGTTACGAAAAAACAAACAGACAAAGGGTCAAAGGGCTGTAACTCCGCAACTAATAGTTTTTTCAAATTTCTATACGCGTCACTGAATCAGAAATTAAAAATACTACAATTTTGCTTATTTAATCGTATTCGTATCTTTACAAACAAAAAAGTGGCAGCCTGTAAATTTTCATTAATTTTTCAATGCAAGTTAAAACGTAAAATCTGAAAAGAGCAGATCTGGCCCAAAATGTCCCTTTAACTCGGTTATTTGTAATTATTTTGAAAGCGTCACATAAGACTTTTAGATAGAGAACACTTGGATACATCCAATCATCCAAAATATATACAGGGCGTTACGAAAAAACAGACAGACAAAGGGTCAAAGGGCTGTAACTCCGCAACCAATAATTTTTTCAAATTTCTATACGCGTCACTGAATCAGAAATTAAAAATACTACAATTTTGCTTATTTAATCGTATTCGTATCTTTACAAACAAAAAAGTGGCAGCCTGTAAATTTTCATTAATTTTTCAATGCAAGTTAAAACGTAAAATCTGAAAAGAGCAGATCTGGCCCAAAATGTCCCTTTAACTCGGTTATTTGTAATTATTTTGAAAGGGTCACATAAGACTTTTAGATAGAGAACACTCGGATACATCCAATCATCCAAAATATATACAGGGCGTTACGAAAAAACAGACAGACAAAGGGTCAAAGGGCTGTAACTCCGCAACCAATAATTTTTTCAAATTTCTATACGCGTCACTGAATCAGAAATTAAAAATACTACAATTTTGCTTATTTAATCGTATTCGTATCTTTACAAACAAAAAAGTGGCAGCCTGTAAATTTTCATTAATTTTTGAATGCAAGTTAAAACGTAAAATCTGAAAAGAGCAGATCTGGCCCAAAATGTCCCTTTAACTCGGTTATTTGTAATTATTTTGAAAGGGTCACATAAGACTTTTAGATAGAGAACACTTGGATACATCCAATCATCCAAAATATATACAGGGCGTTACGAAAAAACAGACAGACAAAGGGTCAAAGGGCTGTAACTCCGCAACCAATAATTTTTTCAAATTTCTATACGCGTCACTGAATCAGAAATTAAAAATACTACAATTTTGCTTATTTAATCGTATTCGTATCTTTACAAACAAAAAAGTGGCAGCCTGTAAATTTTCATTAATTTTTCAATACAAGTTAAAACGTAAAATCTGAAAAGAGCAGATCTGGCCCAAAATGTCCCTTTAACTCGGTTATTTGTAATTATTTTGAAAGGGTCACATAAGACTTTTAGATAGAGAACACTTGGATACATCCAATCATCCAAAATATATACAGGGCGTTACGAAAAAACAGACAGACAAAGGGTCAAAGGGCTGTAACTCCGCAACCAATAATTTTTTCAAATTTCTATACGCGTCACTGAATCAGAAATTAAAAATACTACAATTTTGCTTATTTAATCGTATTCGTATCTTTACAAACAAAAAAGTGGCAGCCTGTAAATTTTCATTAATTTTTCAATGCAAGTTAAAACGTAAAATCTGAAAAGGGCAGATCTGGCCCAAAATGTCCCTTTAACTCGGTTAATTGTAATTATTTTAAAAGGGTCACATAAGACTTTTAGATAGAGAACACTTGGATACATCCAATCATCCAAAATATATACAGGGCGTTACGAAAAAACAGACAGACAAAGGGTCAAAGGGCTGCAACTCCGCAACCAATATTTTTTTCAAATTTCTATACGCGTCACTGAATCAGAAATTAAAAATACTATAATTTTGCTTATTTAATCGTATTCGTATCTTTACAAACAAAAAAGTGGCAGCCTGTAAATTTTCATTAATTTTTCAATGCAAGTTAAAACGTAAAATCTGAAAAGAGCAGATCTGGCCCAAAATGTCCCTTTAACTCGGTTATTTGTAATTATTTTGAAAGGGTCACATAAGACTTTTAGATAGAGAACACTTGGATACATCCAATCATCCAAAATATATACAGGGCGTTACGAAAAAACAGACAGACAAAGGGTCAAAGGGCTGTAACTCCGCAACCAATAATTTTTTCAAATTTCTATACGCGTCACTGAATCAGAAATTGAAAATACTACAATTTTGCTTATTTAATCGTATTCGTATCTTTACAAACAACAAAGTGGCAGCCTGTAAATTTTCATTAATTTTTGAATGCAAGTTAAAACGTAAAATCTGAAAAGAGCAGATCTGGCCCAAAATGTCCCTTTAACTCGGTTATTTGTAATTATTTTGAAAGGGTCACATAAGACTTTTAGATAGAGAACACTTGGATACATCCAATCATCCAAAATATATACAGGGCGTTACGAAAAAACAGACAGACAAAGGGTCAAAGGGCTGTAACTCCGCAACCAATAATTTTTTCAAATTTCTATACGCGTCACTGAATCAGAAATTAAAAATACTACAATTTTGCTTATTTAATCGTATTCGTATCTTTACAAACAACAAAGTGGCAGCCTGTAAATTTTCATTAATTTTTCAATGCAAATTAAAACGTAAAATTTGAAAAGAGCAGATCTGGCCCAAAATGTCCCTTTAACTCGGTTATTTGTAATTATTTTGAAAGGGTCACATAAGACTTTTAGATAGAGAACACTTGGATACATCCAATCATCCAAAATATATACAGGGCGTTACGAAAAAAACAGACAGACAAAGGGTCAAAGGGCTGTAACTCCGCAACCAATATTTTTTTCAAATTTCTATACGCGTCACTGAATCAGAAATTAAAAATACTACAATTTTGCTTATTTAATCGTATTCGTATCTTTACAAACAAAAAAGTGGCAGCCTGTAAATTTTCATTAATTTTTGAATGCAAGTTAAAACGTAAAATCTGAAAAGAGCAGATCTGGCCCAAAATGTCCCTTTAACTCGGTTATTTGTAATTATTTTGAAAGGGTCACATAAGACTTTTAGATAGAGAACACTTGGATACATCCAATCATCCAAAATATATACAGGGCGTTACGAAAAAACAGACAGACAAAGGGTCAAAGGGCTGTAACTCCGCAACCAATAATTTTTTCAAATTTCTATACGCGTCACTGAATCAGAAATTAAAAATACTACAATTTTGCTTATTTAATCGTATTCGTATCTTTACAAACAACAAAGTGGCAGCCTGTAAATTTTCATTAATTTTTCAATGCAAATTAAAACGTAAAATTTGAAAAGAGCAGATCTGGCCCAAAATGTCCCTTTAACTCGGTTATTTGTAATTATTTTGAAAGGGTCACATAAGACTTTTAGATAGAGAACACTTGGATACATCCAATCATCCAAAATATATACAGGGCGTTACGAAAAAACAGACAGACAAAGGGTCAAAGGGCTGTAACTCCGCAACCAATAATTTTTTCAAATTTCTATACGCGTCACTGAATCAGAAATTAAAAATACTACAATTTTGCTTATTTAATCGTATTCGTATCTTTACAAACAACAAAGTGGCAGCCTGTAAATTTTCATTAATTTTTGAATGCAAGTTAAAACGTAAAATCTGAAAAGAGCAGATCTGGCCCAAAATGTCCCTTTAACTCGGTTATTTGTAATTATTTTGAAAGGGTCACATAAGACTTTTAGATAGAGAACACTTGGATACATCCAATCATCCAAAATATATACAGGGCGTTACGAAAAAACAGACAGACAAAGGGTCAAAGGGCTGTAACTCCGCAACCAATAATTTTTTCAAATTTCTATACGCGTCACTGAATCAGAAATTAAAAATACTACAATTTTGCTTATTTAATCGTATTCGTATCTTTACAAACAAAAAAGTGGCAGCCTGTAAATTTTCATTAATTTTTCAATGCAAGTTAAAACGTAAAATCTGAAAAGAGCAGATCTGGCCCAAAATGTCCCTTTAACTCGGTTATTTGTAATTATTTTGAAAGGGTCACATAAGACTTTTAGATAGAGAACACTTGGATACATCCAATCATCCAAAATATATACAGGGCGTTACGAAAAAACAGACAGACAAAGGGTCAAAGGGCTGTAACTCCGCAACCAATAATTTTTTCAAATTTCTATACGCGTCACTGAATCAGAAATTAAAAATACTACAATTTTGCTTATTTAATCGTATTCGTATCTTTACAAACAAAAAAGTGGCAGCCTGTAAATTTTCATTAATTTTTCAATGCAAGTTAAAACGTAAAATCTGAAAAGAGCAGATCTGGCCCAAAATGTCCCTTTAACTCGGTTATTTGTAATTATTTTGAAAGGGTCACATATGACTTTTAGATAGAGAACACTTGGATACATCCAATCATCCAAAATATATACAGGGCGTTACGAAAAAACAGATAGACAAAGGGTCAAAGGGCTGTAACTCCGCAACCAATAATTTTTTCAAATTTCTATACGCGTCACTGAATCAGAAATTAAAAATACTACAATTTTGCTTATTTAATCGTATTCGTATCTTTACAAACAAAAAAGTGGCAGCCTGTAAATTTTCATTAATTTTTGAATGCAAGTTAAAACGTAAAATCTGAAAAGAGCAGATCTGGCCCAAAATGTCCCTTTAACTCGGTTATTTGTAATTATTTTGAAAGGGTCACATAAGACTTTTAGATAGAGAACACTTGGATACATCCAATCATCCAAAATATATACAGGGCGTTACGAAAAAACAGACAGACAAAGGGTCAAAGGGCTGTAACTCCGCAACCAATAATTTTTTCAAATTTCTATACGCGTCACTGAATCAGAAATTAAAAATACTACAATTTTGCTTATTTAATCGTATTCGTATCTTTACAAACAACAAAGTGGCAGCCTGTAAATTTTCATTAATTTTTGAATGGAAGTTAAAACGTAAAATCTGAAAAGAGCAGATCTGGCCCAAAATGTCCCTTTAACTCGGTTATTTGTAATTATTTTGAAAGGGTCACATAAGACTTTTAGATAGAGAACACTTGGATACATCCAATCATCCAAAATATATACAGGGCGTTACGAAAAAACAGACAGACAAAGGGTCAAAGGGCTGTAACTCCGCAACCAATAATTTTTTCAAATTTCTATACGCGTCAATGAATCAGAAATTAAAAATACTACAATTTTGCTTATTTAATCGTATTCGTATCTTTACAAACAACAAAGTGGCAGCCTGTAAATTTTCATTAATTTTTGAATGCAAGTTAAAACGTAAAATCTGAAAAGAGCAGATCTGGCCCAAAATGTCCCTTTAACTCGGTTATTTGTAATTATTTTGAAAGGGTCACATAAGACTTTTAGATAGAGAACACTTGGATACATCCAATCATCCAAAATATATACAGGGCGTTACGAAAAAACAGACAAAGGGTCAAAGGGCTGTAACTCCGCAACCAATAATTTTTTCAAATTTCTATACGCGTCACTGAATCAGAAATTAAAAATACTACAATTTTGCTTATTTAATCGTATTCGTATCTTTACAAACAAAAAAGTGGCAGCCTGTAAATTTTCATTAATTTTTGAATGCATGTTAAAACGTAAAATCTGAAAAGAGCAGATCTGGCCCAAAATGTCCCTTTAACTCGGTTATTTGTAATTATTTTGAAAGGGTCACATAAGACTTTTAGATAGAGAACACTTGGATACATCCAATCATCCAAAATATATACAGGGCGTTACGAAAAAACAGACAGACAAAGGGTCAAAGGGCTGTAACTCCGCAACCAATAATTTTTTCAAATTTCTATACGCGTCACTGAATCAGAAATTAAAAATACTACAATTTTGCTTATTTAATCGTATTCGTATCTTTACAAACAAAAAAGTGGCAGCCTGTAAATTTTCATTAATTTTTGAATGCATGTTAAAACGTAAAATCTGAAAAGAGCAGATCTGGCCCAAAATGTCCCTTTAACTCGGTTATTTGTAATTATTTTGAAAGGGTCACATAAGACTTTTAGATAGAGAACACTTGGATACATCCAATCATCCAAAATATATACAGGGCGTTACGAAAAAACAGACAGACAAAGGGTCAAAGGGCTGTAACTCCGCAACCAATAATTTTTTCAAATTTCTATACGCGTCACTGAATCAGAAATTAAAAATACTACAATTTTGCTTTTTTAATCGTATTCGTATCTTTACAAACAAAAAAGTGGCAGCCTGTAAATTTTCATTAATTTTTCAATGCAAGTTAAAACGTAAAATCTGAAAAGAGCAGATCTGGCCCAAAATGTCCCTTTAACTCGGTTATTTGTAATTATTTTGAAAGGGTCACATAAGACTTTTAGATAGAGAACACTTGGATACATCCAATCATCCAAAATATATACAGGGCGTTACGAAAAAACAGACAGACAAAGGGTCAAAGGGCTGTAACTCCGCAACCAATAATTTTTTCAAATTTCTATACGCGTCACTGAATCAGAAATTAAAAATACTACAATTTTGCTTATTTAATCGTATTCGTATCTTTACAAACAAAAAAGTGGCAGCCTGTAAATTTTCATTAATTTTTCAATGCAAGTTAAAACGTAAAATCTGAAAAGAGCAGATCTGGCCCAAAATGTCCCTTTAACTCGGTTATTTGTAATTATTTTCAAAGGGTCACATATGACTTTTAGATAGAGAACACTTGGATACATCCAATCATCCAAAATATATACAGGGCGTTACGAAAAAACAGACAGACAAAGGGTCAAAGGGCTGTAACTCCGCAACCAATAATTTTTTCAAATTTCTATACGCGTCACTGAATCAGAAATTAAAAATACTACAATTTTGCTTATTTAATCGTATTCGTATCTTTACAAACAAAAAAGTGGCAGCCTGTAAATTTTCATTAATTTTTGAATGCAAGTTAAAACGTAAAATCTGAAAAGAGCAGATCTGGCCCAAAATGTCCCTTTAACTCGGTTATTTGTAATTATTTTGAAAGGGTCACATAAGACTTTTAGATAGAGAACACTTGGATACATCCAATCATCCAAAATATATACAGGGCGTTACGAAAAAACAGACAGACAAAGGGTCAAAGGGCTGTAACTCCGCAACCAATAATTTTTTCAAATTTCTATACGCGTCACTGAATCAGAAATTAAAAATACTACAATTTTGCTTATTTAATCGTATTCGTATCTTTACAAACAACAAAGTGGCAGCCTGTAAATTTTCATTAATTTTTGAATGCAAGTTAAAACGTAAAATCTGAAAAGAGCAGATCTGGCCCAAAATGTCCCTTTAACTCGGTTATTTGTAATTATTTTGAAAGGGTCACATAAGACTTTTAGATAGAGAACACTTGGATACATCCAATCATCCAAAATATATACAGGGCGTTACGAAAAAACAGACAGACAAAGGGTCAAAGGGCTGTAACTCCGCAACCAATAATTTTTTCAAATTTCTATACATGTCACTGAATCAGAAATTAAAAATACTACAATTTTGCTTATTTAATCGTATTCGTATCTTTACAAACAAAAAAGTGGCAGCCTGTAAATTTTCATTAATTTTTGAATGCAAGTTAAAACGTAAAACCTGAAAAGAGCAGATCTGGCCCAAAATGCACCTTTAACTCGGTTATTTGTAATTATTTTGAAAGGGTCACATAAGACTTTTAGATAGAGAACACTTGGATACATCCAATCATCCAAAATATATACAGGGCGTTACGAAAAAACAAACAGACAAAGGGTCAAAGGGCTGTAACTCCGCAACTAATAGTTTTTTCAAATTTCTATACGCGTCACTGAATCAGAAATTAAAAATACTACAATTTTGCTTATTTAATCGTATTCGTATCTTTACAAACAAAAAAGTGGCAGCCTGTAAATTTTCATTAATTTTTCAATGCAAGTTAAAACGTAAAATCTGAAAAGAGCAGATCTGGCCCAAAATGTCCCTTTAACTCGGTTATTTGTAATTATTTTGAAAGGGTCACATAAGACTTTTAGATAGAGAACACTCGGATACATCCAATCATCCAAAATATATACAGGGCGTTACGAAAAAACAGACAGACAAAGGGTCAAAGGGCTGTAACTCCGCAACCAATAATTTTTTCAAATTTCTATACGCGTCACTGAATCAGAAATTAAAAATACTATAATTTTGCTTATTTAATCGTATTCGTATCTTTACAAACAAAAAAGTGGCAGCCTGCAAATTTTCATTAATTTTTCAATGCAAGTTAAAACGTAAAATCTGAAAAGAGCAGATCTGGCCCAAAATGTCCCTTTAACTCGGTTATTTGTAATTATTTTGAAAGGGTCACATAAGACTTTTAGATAGAGAACACTTGGATACATCCAATCATCCAAAATATATACAGGGCGTTCCGAAAAAACAGACAGACAAAGGGTCAAAGGGCTGTAACTCCGCAACCAATAATTTTTTCAAATTTCTATACGCGTCACTGAATCACAAATTAAAAATACTATAATTTTGCTTATTTAATCGTATTCGTATCTTTACAAACAAAAAAGTGGCAGCCTGTAAATTTTCACTAATTTTTCAATGCAAGTTAAAACGTAAAATCTGAAAAGAGCAGATCTGGCCCAAAATGTCCCTTTAACTCGGTTATTTGTAATTATTTTGAAAGGGTCACATAAGACTTTTAGATAGAGAACACTCGGATACATCCAATCATCCAAAATATATACAGGGCGTTACGAAAAAACAGACAGACAAAGGGTCAAAGGGCTGTAACTCCGCAACCAATAATTTTTTCAAATTTCTATACGCGTCACTGAATCAGAAATTAAAAATACTATAATTTTGCTTATTTAATCGTATTCGATCTTTACAAACAAAAAAGTGGCAGCCTGTAAATTTTCATTAATTTTTCAATGCAAGTTAAAACGTAAAATCTGAAAAGAGCAGATCTGGCCCAAAATGTCCCTTTAACTCGGTTATTTGTAATTATTTTGAAAGGGTCACATAAGACTTTTAGATAGAGAACACTTGGATACATCCAATCATCCAAAATATATACAGGGCGTTACGAAAAAACAAACAGACAAAGGGTCAAAGGGCTGTAACTCCGCAACTAATAGTTTTTTCAAATTTCTATACGCGTCACTGAATCAGAAATTAAAAATACTACAATTTTGCTTATTTAATCGTATTCGTATCTTTACAAACAAAAAAGTGGCAGCCTGTAAATTTTCATTAATTTTTCAATGCAAGTTAAAACGTAAAATCTGAAAAGAGCAGATCTGGCCCAAAATGTCCCTTTAACTCGGTTATTTGTAATTATTTTGAAAGCGTCACATAAGACTTTTAGATAGAGAACACTTGGATACATCCAATCATCCAAAATATATACAGGGCGTTACGAAAAAACAGACAGACAAAGGGTCAAAGGGCTGTAACTCCGCAACCAATATTTTTTTCAAATTTCTATACGCGTCACTGAATCAGAAATTAAAAATACTATAATTTTGCTTATTTAATCGTATTCGATCTTTACAAACAAAAAAGTGGCAGCCTGTAAATTTTCATTAATTTTTCAATGCAAGTTAAAACGTAAAATCTGAAAAGAGCAGATCTGGCCCAAAATGTCCCTTTAACTCGGTTATTTGTAATTATTTTGAAAGGGTCACATAAGACTTTTAGATAGAGAACACTTGGATACATCCAATCATCCAAAATATATACAGGGCGTTACGAAAAAACAGACAGACAAAGGCTCAAAGGGCTGTAACTCCGCAACCAATAATTTTTTCAAATTTCTATACGCGTCACTGAATCAGAAATTAAAAATACTGCAATTTTGCTTATTTAATCGTATTCGTATCTTTACAAACAAAAAAGTGGCAGCCTGTAAATTTTCATTAATTTTTGAATGCAAGTTAAAACGTAAAATCTGAAAAGAGCAGATCTGGCCCAAAATGTCCCTTTAACTCGGTTATTTGTAATTATTTTGAAAGGGTCACATAAGACTTTTAGATAGAGAACACTTGGATACATCCAATCATCCAAAATATATACAGGGCGTTACGAAAAAACAAACAGACAAAGGGTCAAAGGGCTGTAACTCCGCAACTAATAGTTTTTTCAAATTTCTATACGCGTCACTGAATCAGAAATTAAAAATACTACAATTTTGCTTATTTAATCGTATTCGTATCTTTACAAACAAAAAAGTGGCAGCCTGTAAATTTTCATTAATTTTTCAATGCAAGTTAAAACGTAAAATCTGAAAAGAGCAGATCTGGCCCAAAATGTCCCTTTAACTCGGTTATTTGTAATTATTTTGAAAGCGTCACATAAGACTTTTAGATAGAGAACACTTGGATACATCCAATCATCCAAAATATATACAGGGCGTTACGAAAAAACAGACAGACAAAGGGTCAAAGGGCTGTAACTCCGCAACCAATAATTTTTTCAAATTTCTATACGCGTCACTGAATCACAAATTAAAAATACTATAATTTTGCTTATTTAATCGTATTCGTATCTTTACAAACAAAAAAGTGGCAGCCTGTAAATTTTCATTAATTTTTCAATGCAAGTTAAAACGTAAAATCTGAAAAGAGCAGATCTGGCCCAAAATGTCCCTTTAACTCGGTTATTTGTAATTATTTTGAAAGGGTCACATAAGACTTTTAGATAGAGAACACTCGGATACATCCAATCATCCAAAATATATACAGGGCGTTACGAAAAAACAGACAGACAAAGGGTCAAAGGGCTGTAACTCCGCAACCAATAATTTTTTCAAATTTCTATACGCGTCACTGAATCAGAAATTAAAAATACTATAATTTTGCTTATTTAATCGTATTCGATCTTTACAAACAAAAAAGTGGCAGCCTGTAAATTTTCATTAATTTTTCAATGCAAGTTAAAACGTAAAATCTGAAAAGAGCAGATCTGGCCCAAAATGTCCCTTTAACTCGGTTATTTGTAATTATTTTGAAAGGGTCACATAAGACTTTTAGATAGAGAACACTTGGATACATCCAATCATCCAAAATATATACAGGGCGTTACGAAAAAACAGACAGACAAAGGCTCAAAGGGCTGTAACTCCGCAACCAATAATTTTTTCAAATTTCTATACGCGTCACTGAATCAGAAATTAAAAATACTACAATTTTGCTTATTTAATCGTATTCGTATCTTTACAAACAAAAAAGTGGCAGCCTGTAAATTTTCATTAATTTTTGAATGCAAGTTAAAACGTAAAATCTGAAAAGAGCAGATCTGGCCCAAAATGTCCCTTTAACTCGGTTATTTGTAATTATTTTGAAAGGGTCACATAAGACTTTTAGATAGAGAACACTTGGATACATCCAATCATCCAAAATATATACAGGGCGTTACGAAAAAACAAACAGACAAAGGGTCAAAGGGCTGTAACTCCGCAACTAATAGTTTTTTCAAATTTCTATACGCGTCACTGAATCAGAAATTAAAAATACTACAATTTTGCTTATTTAATCGTATTCGTATCTTTACAAACAAAAAAGTGGCAGCCTGTAAATTTTCATTAATTTTTCAATGCAAGTTAAAACGTAAAATCTGAAAAGAGCAGATCTGGCCCAAAATGTCCCTTTAACTCGGTTATTTGTAATTATTTTGAAAGGGTCACATAAGACTTTTAGATAGAGAACACTTGGATACATCCAATCATCCAAAATATATACAGGGCGTTACGAAAAAACAGACAGACAAAGGGTCAAAGGGCTGTAACTCCGCAACCAATAATTTTTTCAAATTTCTATACGCGTCACTGAATCAGAAATTAAAAATACTACAATTTTGCTTATTTAATCGTATTCGTATCTTTACAAACAAAAAAGTGGCAGCCTGTAAATTTTCATTAATTTTTCAATGCAAGTTAAAACGTAAAATCTGAAAAGAGCAGATCTGGCCCAAAATGTCCCTTTAACTCGGTTATTTGTAATTATTTTGAAAGGGTCACATAAGACTTTTAGATAGAGAACACTCGGATACATCCAATCATCCAAAATATATACAGGGCGTTACGAAAAAATAGACAGACAAAGGGTCAAAGGGCTGTAACTCCGCAACCAATAATTTTTTCAAATTTCTATACGCGTCACTGAATCACAAATTAAAAATACTATAATTTTGCTTATTTAATCGTATTCGTATCTTTACAAACAAAAAAGTGACAGCCTGTAAATTTTCATTAATTTTTCAATGCAAGTTAAAACGTAAAATCTGAAAAGAGCAGATCTGGCCCAAAATGTCCCTTTAACTCGGTTATTTGTAATTATTTTGAAAGGGTCACATAAGACTTTTAGATAGAGAACACTTGGATACATCCAATCATCCAAAATATATACAGGGCGTTACGAAAAAACAGACAGACAAAGGGTCAAAGGGCTGTAACTCCGCAACCAATAATTTTTTCAAATTTCTATACGCGTCACTGAATCAGAAATTAAAAATACTACAATTGTGCTTATTTAATCGTATTCGTATCTTTACAAACAAAAAAGTGGCAGCCTGCAAATTTTCATTAATTTTTCAATGCAAGTTAAAACGTAAAATCTGAAAAGAGCGGATCTGGCCCAAAATGTCCCTTTAACTCGGTTATTTGTAATTATTTTGAAAGGGTCACATAAGACTTTTAGATAAAGAACACTTGGATACATCCAATCATCCAAAATATATACAGGGCGTTACGAAAAAACAGACAGACAAAGGGTCAAAGGGCTGTAACTCCGCAACCAATAATTTTTTCAAATTTCTATACGCGTCACTGAATCACAAATTAAAAATACTATAATTTTGCTTATTTAATCGTATTCGTATCTTTACAAACAAAAAAGTGGCAGCCTGTAAATTTTCATTAATTTTTCAATGCAAGTTAAAACGTAAAATCTGAAAAGAGCAGATCTGGCCCAAAATGTCCCTTTAACTCGGTTATTTGTAATTATTTTGAAAGGGTCACATAAGACTTTTAGATAGAGAACACTTGGATACATCCAATCATCCAAAATATATACAGGGCGTTACGAAAAAACAGACAGACGAAGGGTCAAAGGGCTGTAACTCCGCAACCAATAATTTTTTCAAATTTCTATACGCGTCACTGAATCAGAAATTAAAAATACTACAATTTTGCTTATTTAATCGTATTCGTATCTTTACAAACAAAAAAGTGGCAGCCTGCAAATTTTCATTAATTTTTCAATGCAAGTTAAAACGTAAAATCTGAAAAGAGCGGATCTGGCCCAAAATGTCCCTTTAACTCGGTTATTTGTAATTATTTTGAAAGGGTCACATAAGACTTTTAGATAAAGAACACTTGGATACATCCAATCATCCAAAATATATACAGGGCGTTACGAAAAAACAGACAGACAAAGGGTCAAAGGGCTGTAACTCCGCAACCAATAATTTTTTCAAATTTCTATACGCGTCACTGAATCACAAATTAAAAATACTATAATTTTGCTTATTTAATCGTATTCGTATCTTTACAAACAAAAAAGTGGCAGCCTGTAAATTTTCATTAATTTTTCAATGCAAGTTAAAACGTAAAATCTGAAAAGAGCGGATCTGGCCCAAAATGTCCCTTTAACTCGGTTATTTGTAATTATTTTGAAAGGGTCACATAAGACTTTTAGATAGAGAACACTTGGATACATCCAATCATCCAAAATATATACAGGGCGTTACGAAAAAACAGACAGACAATGGGTCAAAGGGCTGTAACTCCGCAACCAATAATTTTTTCAAATTTCTATACGTGTCACTGAATCAGAAATTAAAAATACTATAATTTTGCTTATTTAATCGTATTCGTATCTTTACAAACAAAAAAGTGGCAGCCTGCAAATTTTCATTAATTTTTCAATGCAAGTTAAAACGTAAAATCTGAAAAGAGCGGATCTGGCCCAAAATGTCCCTTTAACTCGGTTATTTGTAATTATTTTGAAAGGGTCACATAAGACTTTTAGATAAAGAACACTTGGATACATCCAATCATCCAAAATATATACAGGGCGTTACGAAAAAACAGACAGACAAAGGGTCAAAGGGCTGTAACTCCGCAACCAATAATTTTTTCAAATTTCTATACGCGTCACTGAATCACAAATTAAAAATACTATAATTTTGCTTATTTAATCGTATTCGTATCTTTACAAACAAAAAAGTGGCAGCCTGTAAATTTTCATTAATTTTTCAATGCAAGTTAAAACGTAAAATCTGAAAAGAGCAGATCTGGCCCAAAATGTCCCTTTAACTCGGTTATTTGTAATTATTTTGAAAGGGTCACATAAGACTTTTAGATAGAGAACACTTGGATACATCCAATCATGCAAAATATATACAGGGCGTTACGAAAAAACAGACAGACAAAGGGTCAAAGGGCTGTAACTCCGCAACTAATAGTTTTTTCAAATTTCTATACGCGTCACTGAATCAGAAATTAAAAATACTACAATTTTGCTTATTTAATCGTATTCGTATCTTTACAAACAAAAAAGTGGCAGCCTGTAAATTTTCATTAATTTTTCAATGCAAGTTAAAACGTAAAATCTGAAAAGAGCAGATCTGGCCCAAAATGTCCCTTTAACTCGGTTATTTGTAATTATTTTGAAAGGGTCACATAAGACTTTTAGATAGAGAACACTCGGATACATCCAATCATCCAAAATATATACAGGGCGTTACGAAAAAACAGACAGACAAAGGGTCAAAGGGCTGTAACTCCGCAACCAATAATTTTTTCAAATTTCTATACGCGTCACTGAATCAGAAATTAAAAATACTATAATTTTGCTTATTTAATCGTATTCGATCTTTACAAACAAAAAAGTGGCAGCCTGTAAATTTTCATTAATTTTTCAATGCAAGTTAAAACGTAAAATCTGAAAAGAGCGGATCTGGCCCAAAATGTCCCTTTAACTCGGTTATTTGTAATTATTTTGAAAGGGTCACATAAGACTTTTAGATAGAGAACACTTGGATACATCCAATCATCCAAAATATATACAGGGCGTTACGAAAAAACAGACAGACAAAGGGTCAAAGGGCTGTAACTCCGCAACCAATAATTTTTTCAAATTTCTATACGCGTCACTGAATCAGAAATTAAAAATACTACAATTTTGCTTATTTAATCGTATTCGTATCTTTACAAACAAAAAAGTGGCAGCCTGCAAATTTTCATTAATTTTTCAATGCAAGTTAAAACGTAAAATCTGAAAAGAGCGGATCTGGCCCAAAATGTCCCTTTAACTCGGTTATTTGTAATTATTTTGAAAGGGTCACATAAGACTTTTAGATAAAGAACACTTGGATACATCCAATCATCCAAAATATATACAGGGCGTTACGAAAAAACAGACAGACAAAGGGTCAAAGGGCTGTAACTCCGCAACCAATAATTTTTTCAAATTTCTATACGCGTCACTGAATCAGAAATTAAAAATACTACAATTTTGCTTATTTAATCGTATTCGTATCTTTACAAACAAAAAAGTGGCAGCCTGTAAATTTTCATTAATTTTTCAATGCAAGTTAAAACGTAAAATCTGAAAAGAGCAGATCTGGCCCAAAATGTCCCTTTAACTCGGTTATTTGTAATTATTTTGAAAGGGTCACATTAGACTTTTAGATAGAGAACACTTGGATACATACAATCATCCAAAATATATACAGGGCGTTACGAAAAAACAGACAGACAAAGGGTCAAAGGGCTGTAACTCCGCAACCAATAATTTTTTCAAATTTCTATACGCGTCACTGAATCAGAAATTAAAAATACTACAATTTTGCTTATTTAATCGTATTCGTATCTTTACAAACAAAAAAGTGGCAGCCTGTAAATTTTCATTAATTTTTTAATGCAAGTTAAAACGTAAAATCTGAAAAGAGCAGATCTGGCCCAAAATGCACCTTTAACTCGGTTATTTGTAATTATTTTGAAAGGGTCACATAAGACTTTTAGATAGAGAACACTTGGATACATCCAATCATCCAAAATATATACAGGGCGTTACGAAAAAACAAACAGACAAAGGGTCAAAGGGCTGTAACTCCGCAACTAATAGTTTTTTCAAATTTCTATACGCGTCACTGAATCAGAAATTAAAAATACTACAATTTTGCTTATTTAATCGTATTCGTATCTTTACAAACAAAAAAGTGGCAGCCTGTAAATTTTCATTAATTTTTCAATGCAAGTTAAAACGTAAAATCTGAAAAGAGCAGATCTGGCCCAAAATGTCCCTTTAACTCGGTTATTTGTAATTATTTTGAAAGGGTCACATAAGACTTTTAGATAGAGAACACTCGGATACATCCAATCATCCAAAATATATACAGGGCGTTACGAAAAAACAGACAGACAAAGGGTCAAAGGGCTGTAACTCCGCAACCAATAATTTTTTCAAATTTCTATACGCGTCACTGAATCAGAAATTAAAAATACTATAATTTTGCTTATTTAATCGTATTCGATCTTTACAAACAAAAAAGTGGCAGCCTGTAAATTTTCATTAATTTTTCAATGCAAGTTAAAACGTAAAATCTGAAAAGAGCGGATCTGGCCCAAAATGTCCCTTTAACTCGGTTATTTGTAATTATTTTGAAAGGGTCACATAAGACTTTTAGATAGAGAACACTTGGATACATCCAATCATCCAAAATATATACAGGGCGTTACGAAAAAACAGACAGACAAAGGGTCAAAGGGCTGTAACTCCGCAACCAATAATTTTTTCAAATTTCTATACGCGTCACTGAATCAGAAATTAAAAATACTACAATTTTGCTTATTTAATCGTATTCGCATCTTTACAAACAAAAAAGTGGCAGCCTGTAAATTTTCATTAATTTTTGAATGCAAGTTAAAACGTAAAATCTGAAAAGAGCAGATCTGGCCCAAAAAGTCCCTTTAACTCGGTTATTTGTAATTATTTTGAAAGGGTCACATAAGACTTTTAGATAGAGAACACTTGGATACATCCAATCATCCAAAATATATACAGGGCGTTACGAAAAAACAAACAGACAAAGGGTCAAAGGGCTGTAACTCCGCAACTAATAGTTTTTTCAAATTTCTATACGCGTCACTGAATCAGAAATTAAAAATACTACAATTTTGCTTATTTAATCGTATTCGCATCTTTACAAACAAAAAAGTGGCAGCCTGTAAATTTTCATTAATTTTTGAATGCAAGTTAAAACGTAAAATCTGAAAAGAGCAGATCTGGCCCAAAATGTCCCTTTAACTCGGTTATTTGTAATTATTTTGAAAGGGTCACATAAGACTTTTAGATAGAGAACACTCGGATACATCCAATCATCCAAAATATATACAGGGCGTTACGAAAAAACAGACAGACAAAGGGTCAAAGGGCTGTAACTCCGCAACCAATAATTTTTTCAAATTTCTATACGCGTCACTGAATCAGAAATTAAAAATACTATAATTTTGCTTATTTAATCGTATTCGTATCTTTACAAACAAAAAAGTGGCAGCCTGCAAATTTTCATTAATTTTTCAATGCAAGTTAAAACGTAAAATCTGAAAAGAGCGGATCTGGCCCAAAATGTCCCTTTAACTCGGTTATTTGTAATTATTTTGAAAGGGTCACATAAGACTTTTAGATAAAGAACACTTGGATACATCCAATCATCCAAAATATATACAGGGCGTTACGAAAAAATAGACAGACAAAGGGTCAAAGGGCTGTAACTCCGCAACCAATAATTTTTTCAAATTTCTATACGCGTCACTGAATCACAAATTAAAAATACTATAATTTTGCTTATTTAATCGTATTCGTATCTTTACAAACAAAAAAGTGACAGCCTGTAAATTTTCATTAATTTTTCAATGCAAGTTAAAACGTAAAATCTGAAAAGAGCAGATCTGGCCCAAAATGTCCCTTTAACTCGGTTATTTGTAATTATTTTGAAAGGGTCACATAAGACTTTTAGATAGAGAACACTTGGATACATCCAATCATCCAAAATATATACAGGGCGTTACGAAAAAACAGACAGACAAAGGGTCAAAGGGCTGTAACTCCGCAACCAATAATTTTTTCAAATTTCTATACGCGTCACTGAATCAGAAATTAAAAATACTACAATTGTGCTTATTTAATCGTATTCGTATCTTTACAAACAAAAAAGTGGCAGCCTGCAAATTTTCATTAATTTTTCAATGCAAGTTAAAACGTAAAATCTGAAAAGAGCGGATCTGGCCCAAAATGTCCCTTTAACTCGGTTATTTGTAATTATTTTGAAAGGGTCACATAAGACTTTTAGATAAAGAACACTTGGATACATCCAATCATCCAAAATATATACAGGGCGTTACGAAAAAACAGACAGACAAAGGGTCAAAGGGCTGTAACTCCGCAACCAATAATTTTTTCAAATTTCTATACGCGTCACTGAATCACAAATTAAAAATACTATAATTTTGCTTATTTAATCGTATTCGTATCTTTACAAACAAAAAAGTGGCAGCCTGTAAATTTTCATTAATTTTTCAATGCAAGTTAAAACGTAAAATCTGAAAAGAGCAGATCTGGCCCAAAATGTCCCTTTAACTCGGTTATTTGTAATTATTTTGAAAGGGTCACATAAGACTTTTAGATAGAGAACACTCGGATACATCCAATCATCCAAAATATATACAGGGCGTTACGAAAAAACAGACAGACAAAGGGTCAAAGGGCTGTAACTCCGCAACCAATAATTTTTTCAAATTTCTATACGCGTCACTGAATCAGAAATTAAAAATACTATAATTTTGCTTATTTAATCGTATTCGATCTTTACAAACAAAAAAGTGGCAGCCTGTAAATTTTCATTAATTTTTCAATGCAAGTTAAAACGTAAAATCTGAAAAGAGCAGATCTGGCCCAAAATGTCCCTTTAACTCGGTTATTTGTAATTATTTTGAAAGGGTCACATAAGACTTTTAGATAGAGAACACTTGGATACATCCAATCATCCAAAATATATACAGGGCGTTACGAAAAAACAAACAGACAAAGGGTCAAAGGGCTGTAACTCCGCAACTAATAGTTTTTTCAAATTTCTATACGCGTCACTGAATCAGAAATTAAAAATACTACAATTTTGCTTATTTAATCGTATTCGTATCTTTACAAACAAAAAAGTGGCAGCCTGTAAATTTTCATTAATTTTTCAATGCAAGTTAAAACGTAAAATCTGAAAAGAGCAGATCTGGCCCAAAATGTCCCTTTAACTCGGTTATTTGTAATTATTTTGAAAGGGTCACATAAGACTTTTAGATAGAGAACACTTGGATACATCCAATCATCCAAAATATATACAGGGCGTTACGAAAAAACAGACAGACAAAGGGTCAAAGGGCTGTAACTCCGCAACCAATAATTTTTTCAAATTTCTATACGCGTCACTGAATCAGAAATTAAAAATACTACAATTTTGCTTATTTAATCGTATTCGTATCTTTACAAACAAAAAAGTGGCAGCCTGTAAATTTTCATTAATTTTTCAATGCAAGTTAAAACGTAAAATCTGAAAAGAGCAGATCTGGCCCAAAATGTCCCTTTAACTCGGTTATTTGTAATTATTTTGAAAGGGTCACATAAGACTTTTAGATAGAGAACACTCGGATACATCCAATCATCCAAAATATATACAGGGCGTTACGAAAAAACAGACAGACAAAGGGTCAAAGGGCTGTAACTCCGCAACCAATAATTTTTTCAAATTTCTATACGCGTCACTGAATCAGAAATTAAAAATACTACAATTTTGCTTATTTAATCGTATTCGCATCTTTACAAACAAAAAAGTGGCAGCCTGTAAATTTTCATTAATTTTTGAATGCAAGTTAAAACGTAAAATCTGAAAACAGCAGATCTGGCCCAAAATGTCCCTTTAACTCGGTTATTTGTAATTATTTTGAAAGGGTCACCATAAGACTTTTAGATAGAGAACACTTGGATACATCCAATCATCCAAAATATATACAGGGCGTTACGAAAAAACAAACAGACAAAGGGCCAAAGGGCTGTAACTCCGCAACTAATAGTTTTTTCAAATTTCTATACGCGTCACTGAATCAGAAATTAAAAATACTACAATTTTGCTTATTTAATCGTATTCGTATCTTTACAAACAAAAAAGTGGCAGCCTGTAAATTTTCATTAATTTTTCAATGCAAGTTAAAACGTAAAATCTGAAAAGAGCGGATCTGGCCCAAAATGTCCCTTTAACTCGGTTATTTGTAATTATTTTGAAAGGGTCACATAAGACTTTTAGATAGAGAACACTTGGATACATCCAATCATCCAAAATATATACAGGGCGTTACGAAAAAACAGACAGACAAAGGGTCAAAGGGCTGTAACTCCGCAACCAATAATTTTTTCAAATTTCTATACGCGTCACTGAATCAGAAATTAAAAATACTACAATTTTGCTTATTTAATCGTATTCGCATCTTTACAAACAAAAAAGTGGCAGCCTGTAAATTTTCATTAATTTTTGAATGCAAGTTAAAACGTAAAATCTGAAAAGAGCAGATCTGGCCCAAAATGTCCCTTTAACTCGGTTATTTGTAATTATTTTGAAAGGGTCACATAAGACTTTTAGATAGAGAACACTTGGATACATCCAATCATCCAAAATATATACAGGGCGTTACGAAAAAACAAACAGACAAAGGGTCAAAGGGCTGTAACTCCGCGACTAATAGTTTTTTCAAATTTCTATACGCGTCACTGAATCAGAAATTAAAAATACTACAATTTTGCTTATTTAATCGTATTCGCATCTTTACAAACAAAAAAGTGGCAGCCTGTAAATTTTCATTAATTTTTGAATGCAAGTTAAAACGTAAAATCTGAAAAGAGCAGATCTGGCCCAAAATGTCCCTTTAACTCGGTTATTTGTAATTATTTTGAAAGGGTCACATAAGACTTTTAGATAGAGAACACTTGGATACATCCAATCATCCAAAATATATACAGGGCGTTACGAAAAAACAGACAGACAAAGGGTCAAAGGGCTGTAACTCCGCAACCAATAATTTTTTCAAATTTCTATACGCGTCAATGAATCAGAAATTAAAAATACTACAATTTTGCTTATTTAATCGTATTCGTATCTTTACAAACAAAAAAGTGGCAGCCTGTAAATTTTCATTAATTTTTCAATGCAAGTTAAAACGTAAAATCTGAAAAGAGCAGATCTGGCCCAAAATGTCCCTTTAACTCGGTTATTTGTAATTATTTTGAAAGGGTCACATAAGACTTTTAGATAGAGAACACTCGGATACATCCAATCATCCAAAATATATACAGGGCGTTACGAAAAAACAGACAGACAAAGGGTCAAAGGGCTGTAACTCCGCAACCAATAATTTTTTCAAATTTCTATACGCGTCACTGAATCAGAAATTAAAAATACTATAATTTTGCTTATTTAATCGTATTCGATCTTTACAAACAAAAAAGTGGCAGCCTGTAAATTTTCATTAATTTTTCAATGCAAGTTAAAACGTAAAATCTGAAAAGAGCGGATCTGGCCCAAAATGTCCCTTTAACTCGGTTATTTGTAATTATTTTGAAAGGGTCACATAAGACTTTTAGATAGAGAACACTTGGATACATCCAATCATCCAAAATATATACAGGGCGTTACGAAAAAACAGACAGACAAAGGGTCAAAGGGCTGTAACTCCGCAACCAATAATTTTTTCAAATTTCTATACGCGTCACTGAATCAGAAATTAAAAATACTACAATTTTGCTTATTTAATCGTATTCGCATCTTTACAAACAAAAAAGTGGCAGCCTGTAAATTTTCATTAATTTTTGAATGCAAGTTAAAACGTAAAATCTGAAAAGAGCAGATCTGGCCCAAAAAGTCCCTTTAACTCGGTTATTTGTAATTATTTTGAAAGGGTCACATAAGACTTTTAGATAGAGAACACTTGGATACATCCAATCATCCAAAATATATACAGGGCGTTACGAAAAAACAAACAGACAAAGGGTCAAAGGGCTGTAACTCCGCAACTAATAGTTTTTTCAAATTTCTATACGCGTCACTGAATCAGAAATTAAAAATACTACAATTTTGCTTATTTAATCGTATTCGCATCTTTACAAACAAAAAAGTGGCAGCCTGTAAATTTTCATTAATTTTTGAATGCAAGTTAAAACGTAAAATCTGAAAAGAGCAGATCTGGCCCAAAATGTCCCTTTAACTCGGTTATTTGTAATTATTTTGAAAGGGTCACATAAGACTTTTAGATAGAGAACACTTGGATACATCCAATCATCCAAAATATATACAGGGCGTTACGAAAAAACAGACAGACAAAGGGTCAAAGGGCTGTAACTCCGCAACCAATAATTTTTTCAAATTTCTATACGCGTCAATGAATCAGAAATTAAAAATACTACAATTTTGCTTATTTAATCGTATTCGTATCTTTACAAACAAAAAAGTGGCAGCCTGTAAATTTTCATTAATTTTTCAATGCAAGTTAAAACGTAAAATCTGAAAAGAGCAGATCTGGCCCAAAATGTCCCTTTAACTCGGTTATTTGTAATTATTTTGAAAGGGTCACATAAGACTTTTAGATAGAGAACACTCGGATACATCCAATCATCCAAAATATATACAGGGCGTTACGAAAAAACAGACAGACAAAGGGTCAAAGGGCTGTAACTCCGCAACCAATAATTTTTTCAAATTTCTATACGCGTCACTGAATCAGAAATTAAAAATACTATAATTTTGCTTATTTAATCGTATTCGTATCTTTACAAACAAAAAAGTGGCAGCCTGCAAATTTTCATTAATTTTTCAATGCAAGTTAAAACGTAAAATCTGAAAAGAGCGGATCTGGCCCAAAATGTCCCTTTAACTCGGTTATTTGTAATTATTTTGAAAGGGTCACATAAGACTTTTAGATAAAGAACACTTGGATACATCCAATCATCCAAAATATATACAGGGCGTTACGAAAAAATAGACAGACAAAGGGTCAAAGGGCTGTAACTCCGCAACCAATAATTTTTTCAAATTTCTATACGCGTCACTGAATCACAAATTAAAAATACTATAATTTTGCTTATTTAATCGTATTCGTATCTTTACAAACAAAAAAGTGACAGCCTGTAAATTTTCATTAATTTTTCAATGCAAGTTAAAACGTAAAATCTGAAAAGAGCAGATCTGGCCCAAAATGTCCCTTTAACTCGGTTATTTGTAATTATTTTGAAAGGGTCACATAAGACTTTTAGATAGAGAACACTTGGATACATCCAATCATCCAAAATATATACAGGGCGTTACGAAAAAACAGACAGACAAAGGGTCAAAGGGCTGTAACTCCGCAACCAATAATTTTTTCAAATTTCTATACGCGTCACTGAATCAGAAATTAAAAATACTACAATTGTGCTTATTTAATCGTATTCGTATCTTTACAAACAAAAAAGTGGCAGCCTGCAAATTTTCATTAATTTTTCAATGCAAGTTAAAACGTAAAATCTGAAAAGAGCGGATCTGGCCCAAAATGTCCCTTTAACTCGGTTATTTGTAATTATTTTGAAAGGGTCACATAAGACTTTTAGATAAAGAACACTTGGATACATCCAATCATCCAAAATATATACAGGGCGTTACGAAAAAACAGACAGACAAAGGGTCAAAGGGCTGTAACTCCGCAACCAATAATTTTTTCAAATTTCTATACGCGTCACTGAATCACAAATTAAAAATACTATAATTTTGCTTATTTAATCGTATTCGTATCTTTACAAACAAAAAAGTGGCAGCCTGTAAATTTTCATTAATTTTTCAATGCAAGTTAAAACGTAAAATCTGAAAAGAGCAGATCTGGCCCAAAATGTCCCTTTAACTCGGTTATTTGTAATTATTTTGAAAGGGTCACATAAGACTTTTAGATAGAGAACACTCGGATACATCCAATCATCCAAAATATATACAGGGCGTTACGAAAAAACAGACAGACAAAGGGTCAAAGGGCTGTAACTCCGCAACCAATAATTTTTTCAAATTTCTATACGCGTCACTGAATCAGAAATTAAAAATACTATAATTTTGCTTATTTAATCGTATTCGATCTTTACAAACAAAAAAGTGGCAGCCTGTAAATTTTCATTAATTTTTCAATGCAAGTTAAAACGTAAAATCTGAAAAGAGCAGATCTGGCCCAAAATGTCCCTTTAACTCGGTTATTTGTAATTATTTTGAAAGGGTCACATAAGACTTTTAGATAGAGAACACTTGGATACATCCAATCATCCAAAATATATACAGGGCGTTACGAAAAAACAAACAGACAAAGGGTCAAAGGGCTGTAACTCCGCAACTAATAGTTTTTTCAAATTTCTATACGCGTCACTGAATCAGAAATTAAAAATACTACAATTTTGCTTATTTAATCGTATTCGTATCTTTACAAACAAAAAAGTGGCAGCCTGTAAATTTTCATTAATTTTTCAATGCAAGTTAAAACGTAAAATCTGAAAAGAGCAGATCTGGCCCAAAATGTCCCTTTAACTCGGTTATTTGTAATTATTTTGAAAGGGTCACATAAGACTTTTAGATAGAGAACACTTGGATACATCCAATCATCCAAAATATATACAGGGCGTTACGAAAAAACAGACAGACAAAGGGTCAAAGGGCTGTAACTCCGCAACCAATAATTTTTTCAAATTTCTATACGCGTCACTGAATCAGAAATTAAAAATACTACAATTTTGCTTATTTAATCGTATTCGTATCTTTACAAACAAAAAAGTGGCAGCCTGTAAATTTTCATTAATTTTTCAATGCAAGTTAAAACGTAAAATCTGAAAAGAGCAGATCTGGCCCAAAATGTCCCTTTAACTCGGTTATTTGTAATTATTTTGAAAGGGTCACATAAGACTTTTAGATAGAGAACACTCGGATACATCCAATCATCCAAAATATATACAGGGCGTTACGAAAAAACAGACAGACAAAGGGTCAAAGGGCTGTAACTCCGCAACCAATAATTTTTTCAAATTTCTATACGCGTCACTGAATCAGAAATTAAAAATACTACAATTTTGCTTATTTAATCGTATTCGCATCTTTACAAACAAAAAAGTGGCAGCCTGTAAATTTTCATTAATTTTTGAATGCAAGTTAAAACGTAAAATCTGAAAACAGCAGATCTGGCCCAAAATGTCCCTTTAACTCGGTTATTTGTAATTATTTTGAAAGGGTCACCATAAGACTTTTAGATAGAGAACACTTGGATACATCCAATCATCCAAAATATATACAGGGCGTTACGAAAAAACAAACAGACAAAGGGCCAAAGGGCTGTAACTCCGCAACTAATAGTTTTTTCAAATTTCTATACGCGTCACTGAATCAGAAATTAAAAATACTACAATTTTGCTTATTTAATCGTATTCGTATCTTTACAAACAAAAAAGTGGCAGCCTGTAAATTTTCATTAATTTTTCAATGCAAGTTAAAACGTAAAATCTGAAAAGAGCGGATCTGGCCCAAAATGTCCCTTTAACTCGGTTATTTGTAATTATTTTGAAAGGGTCACATAAGACTTTTAGATAGAGAACACTTGGATACATCCAATCATCCAAAATATATACAGGGCGTTACGAAAAAACAGACAGACAAAGGGTCAAAGGGCTGTAACTCCGCAACCAATAATTTTTTCAAATTTCTATACGCGTCACTGAATCAGAAATTAAAAATACTACAATTTTGCTTATTTAATCGTATTCGCATCTTTACAAACAAAAAAGTGGCAGCCTGTAAATTTTCATTAATTTTTGAATGCAAGTTAAAACGTAAAATCTGAAAAGAGCAGATCTGGCCCAAAATGTCCCTTTAACTCGGTTATTTGTAATTATTTTGAAAGGGTCACATAAGACTTTTAGATAGAGAACACTTGGATACATCCAATCATCCAAAATATATACAGGGCGTTACGAAAAAACAAACAGACAAAGGGTCAAAGGGCTGTAACTCCGCGACTAATAGTTTTTTCAAATTTCTATACGCGTCACTGAATCAGAAATTAAAAATACTACAATTTTGCTTATTTAATCGTATTCGCATCTTTACAAACAAAAAAGTGGCAGCCTGTAAATTTTCATTAATTTTTGAATGCAAGTTAAAACGTAAAATCTGAAAAGAGCAGATCTGGCCCAAAATGTCCCTTTAACTCGGTTATTTGTAATTATTTTGAAAGGGTCACATAAGACTTTTAGATAGAGAACACTTGGATACATCCAATCATCCAAAATATATACAGGGCGTTACGAAAAAACAGACAGACAAAGGGTCAAAGGGCTGTAACTCCGCAACCAATAATTTTTTCAAATTTCTATACGCGTCAATGAATCAGAAATTAAAAATACTACAATTTTGCTTATTTAATCGTATTCGTATCTTTACAAACAAAAAAGTGGCAGCCTGTAAATTTTCATTAATTTTTCAATGCAAGTTAAAACGTAAAATCTGAAAAGAGCAGATCTGGCCCAAAATGTCCCTTTAACTCGGTTATTTGTAATTATTTTGAAAGGGTCACATAAGACTTTTAGATAGAGAACACTCGGATACATCCAATCATCCAAAATATATACAGGGCGTTACGAAAAAACAGACAGACAAAGGGTCAAAGGGCTGTAACTCCGCAACCAATAATTTTTTCAAATTTCTATACGCGTCACTGAATCAGAAATTAAAAATACTATAATTTTGCTTATTTAATCGTATTCGATCTTTACAAACAAAAAAGTGGCAGCCTGTAAATTTTCATTAATTTTTCAATGCAAGTTAAAACGTAAAATCTGAAAAGAGCGGATCTGGCCCAAAATGTCCCTTTAACTCGGTTATTTGTAATTATTTTGAAAGGGTCACATAAGACTTTTAGATAGAGAACACTTGGATACATCCAATCATCCAAAATATATACAGGGCGTTACGAAAAAACAGACAGACAAAGGGTCAAAGGGCTGTAACTCCGCAACCAATAATTTTTTCAAATTTCTATACGCGTCACTGAATCAGAAATTAAAAATACTACAATTTTGCTTATTTAATCGTATTCGCATCTTTACAAACAAAAAAGTGGCAGCCTGTAAATTTTCATTAATTTTTGAATGCAAGTTAAAACGTAAAATCTGAAAAGAGCAGATCTGGCCCAAAATGTCCCTTTAACTCGGTTATTTGTAATTATTTTGAAAGGGTCACATAAGACTTTTAGATAGAGAACACTTGGATACATCCAATCATCCAAAATATATACAGGGCGTTACGAAAAAACAAACAGACAAAGGGTCAAAGGGCTGTAACTCCGCAACTAATAGTTTTTTCAAATTTCTATACGCGTCACTGAATCAGAAATTAAAAATACTACAATTTTGCTTATTTAATCGTATTCGCATCTTTACAAACAAAAAAGTGGCAGCCTGTAAATTTTCATTAATTTTTGAATGCAAGTTAAAACGTAAAATCTGAAAAGAGCAGATCTGGCCCAAAATGTCCCTTTAACTCGGTTATTTGTAATTATTTTGAAAGGGTCACATAAGACTTTTAGATAGAGAACACTTGGATACATCCAATCATCCAAAATATATACAGGGCGTTACGAAAAAACAGACAGACAAAGGGTCAAAGGACTGTAACTCCGCAACCAATAATTTTTTCAAATTTTTATACGCGTCAATGAATCAGAAATTAAAAATACTACAATTTTGCTTATTTAATCGTATTCGTATCTTTACAAACAAAAAAGTGGCAGCCTGTAAATTTTCATTAATTTTTCAATGCAAGTTAAAACGTAAAATCTGAAAAGAGCAGATCTGGCCCAAAATGTCCCTTTAACTCGGTTATTTGTAATTATTTTGAAAGGGTCACATAAGACTTTTAGATAGAGAACACTCGGATACATCCAATCATCCAAAATATATACAGGGCGTTACGAAAAAACAGACAGACAAAGGGTCAAAGGGCTGTAACTCCGCAACCAATAATTTTTTCAAATTTCTATACGCGTCACTGAATCAGAAATTAAAAATACTACAATTGTGCTTATTTAATCGTATTCGTATCTTTACAAACAAAAAAGTGGCAGCCTGCAAATTTTCATTAATTTTTCAATGCAAGTTAAAACGTAAAATCTGAAAAGAGCGGATCTGGCCCAAAATGTCCCTTTAACTCGGTTATTTGTAATTATTTTGAAAGGGTCACATAAGACTTTTAGATAAAGAACACTTGGATACATCCAATCATCCAAAATATATACAGGGCGTTACGAAAAAACAGACAGACAAAGGGTCAAAGGGCTGTAACTCCGCAACCAATAATTTTTTCAAATTTCTATACGCGTCACTGAATCACAAATTAAAAATACTATAATTTTGCTTATTTAATCGTATTCGTATCTTTACAAACAAAAAAGTGGCAGCCTGTAAATTTTCATTAATTTTTCAATGCAAGTTAAAACGTAAAATCTGAAAAGAGCAGATCTGGCCCAAAATGTCCCTTTAACTCGGTTATTTGTAATTATTTTGAAAGGGTCACATAAGACTTTTAGATAGAGAACACTCGGATACATCCAATCATCCAAAATATATACAGGGCGTTACGAAAAAACAGACAGACAAAGGGTCAAAGGGCTGTAACTCCGCAACCAATAATTTTTTCAAATTTCTATACGCGTCACTGAATCAGAAATTAAAAATACTATAATTTTGCTTATTTAATCGTATTCGATCTTTACAAACAAAAAAGTGGCAGCCTGTAAATTTTCATTAATTTTTCAATGCAAGTTAAAACGTAAAATCTGAAAAGAGCAGATCTGGCCCAAAATGTCCCTTTAACTCGGTTATTTGTAATTATTTTGAAAGGGTCACATAAGACTTTTAGATAGAGAACACTTGGATACATCCAATCATCCAAAATATATACAGGGCGTTACGAAAAAACAGACAGACAAAGGCTCAAAGGGCTGTAACTCCGCAACCAATAATTTTTTCAAATTTCTATACGCGTCACTGAATCAGAAATTAAAAATACTACAATTTTGCTTATTTAATCGTATTCGTATCTTTACAAACAAAAAAGTGGCAGCCTGTAAATTTTCATTAATTTTTGAATGCAAGTTAAAACGTAAAATCTGAAAAGAGCAGATCTGGCCCAAAATGTCCCTTTAACTCGGTTATTTGTAATTATTTTGAAAGGGTCACATAAGACTTTTAGATAGAGAACACTTGGATACATCCAATCATCCAAAATATATACAGGGCGTTACGAAAAAACAAACAGACAAAGGGTCAAAGGGCTGTAACTCCGCAACTAATAGTTTTTTCAAATTTCTATACGCGTCACTGAATCAGAAATTAAAAATACTACAATTTTGCTTATTTAATCGTATTCGTATCTTTACAAACAAAAAAGTGGCAGCCTGTAAATTTTCATTAATTTTTCAATGCAAGTTAAAACGTAAAATCTGAAAAGAGCAGATCTGGCCCAAAATGTCCCTTTAACTCGGTTATTTGTAATTATTTTGAAAGGGTCACATAAGACTTTTAGATAGAGAACACTTGGATACATCCAATCATCCAAAATATATACAGGGCGTTACGAAAAAACAGACAGACAAAGGGTCAAAGGGCTGTAACTCCGCAACCAATAATTTTTTCAAATTTCTATACGCGTCACTGAATCAGAAATTAAAAATACTACAATTTTGCTTATTTAATCGTATTCGTATCTTTACAAACAAAAAAGTGGCAGCCTGTAAATTTTCATTAATTTTTCAATGCAAGTTAAAACGTAAAATCTGAAAAGAGCAGATCTGGCCCAAAATGTCCCTTTAACTCGGTTATTTGTAATTATTTTGAAAGGGTCACATAAGACTTTTAGATAGAGAACACTCGGATACATCCAATCATCCAAAATATATACAGGGCGTTACGAAAAAACAGACAGACAAAGGGTCAAAGGGCTGTAACTCCGCAACCAATAATTTTTTCAAATTTCTATACGCGTCACTGAATCAGAAATTAAAAATACTACAATTTTGCTTATTTAATCGTATTCGCATCTTTACAAACAAAAAAGTGGCAGCCTGTAAATTTTCATTAATTTTTGAATGCAAGTTAAAACGTAAAATCTGAAAAGAGCAGATCTGGCCCAAAATGTCCCTTTAACTCGGTTATTTGTAATTATTTTGAAAGGGTCACCATAAGACTTTTAGATAGAGAACACTTGGATACATCCAATCATCCAAAATATATACAGGGCGTTACGAAAAAACAAACAGACAAAGGGTCTAAGGGCTGTAACTCCGCAACTAATAGTTTTTTCAAATTTCTATACGCGTCACTGAATCAGAAATTAAAAATACTACAATTTTGCTTATTTAATCGTATTCGTATCTTTACAAACAAAAAAGTGGCAGCCTGTAAATTTTCATTAATTTTTCAATGCAAGTTAAAACGTAAAATCTGAAAAGAGCAGATCTGGCCCAAAATGTCCCTTTAACTCGGTTATTTGTAATTATTTTGAAAGGGTCACATAAGACTTTTAGATAGAGAACACTTGGATACATCCAATCATCCAAAATATATACAGGGCGTTACGAAAAAACAGACAGACAAAGGGTCAAAGGGCTGTAACTCCGCAACCAATAATTTTTTCAAATTTCTATACGCGTCACTGAATCAGAAATTAAAAATACTACAATTTTGCTTATTTAATCGTATTCGTATCTTTACAAACAAAAAAGTGGCAGCCTGTAAATTTTCATTAATTTTTCAATGCAAGTTAAAACGTAAAATCTGAAAAGAGCAGATCTGGCCCAAAATGTCCCTTTAACTCGGTTATTTGTAATTATTTTGAAAGGGTCACATAAGACTTTTAGATAGAGAACACTTGGATACATCCAATCATCCAAAATATATACAGGGCGTTACGAAAAAACAGACAGACAAAGGGTCAAAGGGCTGTAACTCCGCAACCAATAATTTTTTCAAATTTCTATACGCGTCACTGAATCAGAAATTAAAAATACTATAATTTTGCTTATTTAATCGTATTCGTATCTTTACAAACAAAAAAGTGGCAGCCTGCAAATTTTCATTAATTTTTCAATGCAACTTAAAACGTAAAATCTGAAAAGAGCGGATCTGGCCCAAAATGTCCCTTTAACTCGGTTATTTGTAATTATTTTGAAAGGGTCACATAAGACTTTTAGATAAAGAACACTTGGATACATCCAATCATCCAAAATATATACAGGGCGTTACGAAAAAATAGACAGACAAAGGGTCAAAGGGCTGTAACTCCGCAACCAATAATTTTTTCAAATTTCTATACGCGTCACTGAATCACAAATTAAAAATACTATAATTTTGCTTATTTAATCGTATTCGTATCTTTACAAACAAAAAAGTGACAGCCTGTAAATTTTCATTAATTTTTCAATGCAAGTTAAAACGTAAAATCTGAAAAGAGCAGATCTGGCCCAAAATGTCCCTTTAACTCGGTTATTTGTAATTATTTTGAAAGGGTCACATAAGACTTTTAGATAGAGAACACTTGGATACATCCAATCATCCAAAATATATACAGGGCGTTACGAAAAAACAGACAGACAAAGGGTCAAAGGGCTGTAACTCCGCAACCAATAATTTTTTCAAATTTCTATACGCGTCACTGAATCACAAATTAAAAATACTATAATTTTGCTTATTTAATCGTATTCGTATCTTTACAAACAAAAAAGTGACAGCCTGTAAATTTTCATTAATTTTTCAATGCAAGTTAAAACGTAAAATCTGAAAAGAGCAGATCTGGCCCAAAATGTCCCTTTAACTCGGTTATTTGTAATTATTTTGAAAGGGTCACATAAGACTTTTAGATAGAGAACACTTGGATACATCCAATCATCCAAAATATATACAGGGCGTTACGAAAAAACAGACAGACAAAGGGTCAAAGGGCTGTAACTCCGCAACCAATAATTTTTTCAAATTTCTATACGCGTCACTGAATCACAAATTAAAAATACTATAATTTTGCTTATTTAATCGTATTCGTATCTTTACAAACAAAAAAGTGACAGCCTGTAAATTTTCATTAATTTTTCAATGCAAGTTAAAACGTAAAATCTGAAAAGAGCAGATCTGGCCCAAAATGTCCCTTTAACTCGGTTATTTGTAATTATTTTGAAAGGGTCACATAAGACTTTTAGATAGAGAACACTTGGATACATCCAATCATCCAAAATATATACAGGGCGTTACGAAAAAACAGACAGACAAAGGGTCAAAGGGCTGTAACTCCGCAACCAATAATTTTTTCAAATTTCTATACGCGTCACTGAATCAGAAATTAAAAATACTACAATTGTGCTTATTTAATCGTATTCGTATCTTTACAAACAAAAAAGTGGCAGCCTGCAAATTTTCATTAATTTTTCAATGCAAGTTAAAACGTAAAATCTGAAAAGAGCGGATCTGGCCCAAAATGTCCCTTTAACTCGGTTATTTGTAATTATTTTGAAAGGGTCACATAAGACTTTTAGATAAAGAACACTTGGATACATCCAATCATCCAAAATATATACAGGGCGTTACGAAAAAACAGACAGACAAAGGGTCAAAGGGCTGTAACTCCGCAACCAATAATTTTTTCAAATTTCTATACGCGTCACTGAATCACAAATTAAAAATACTATAATTTTGCTTATTTAATCGTATTCGTATCTTTACAAACAAAAAAGTGGCAGCCTGTAAATTTTCATTAATTTTTCAATGCAAGTTAAAACGTAAAATCTGAAAAGAGCAGATCTGGCCCAAAATGTCCCTTTAACTCGGTTATTTGTAATTATTTTGAAAGGGTCACATAAGACTTTTAGATAGAGAACACTTGGATACATCCAATCATCCAAAATATATACAGGGCGTTACGAAAAAACAGACAGACGAAGGGTCAAAGGGCTGTAACTCCGCAACCAATAATTTTTTCAAATTTCTATACGCGTCACTGAATCAGAAATTAAAAATACTACAATTTTGCTTATTTAATCGTATTCGTATCTTTACAAACAAAAAAGTGGCAGCCTGCAAATTTTCATTAATTTTTCAATGCAAGTTAAAACGTAAAATCTGAAAAGAGCGGATCTGGCCCAAAATGTCCCTTTAACTCGGTTATTTGTAATTATTTTGAAAGGGTCACATAAGACTTTTAGATAAAGAACACTTGGATACATCCAATCATCCAAAATATATACAGGGCGTTACGAAAAAACAGACAGACAAAAGGTCAAAGGGCTGTAACTCCGCAACCAATAATTTTTTCAAATTTCTATACGCGTCACTGAATCAGAAATTAAAAATACTATAATTTTGCTTATTTAATCGTATTCGTATCTTTACAAACAAAAAAGTGGCAGCCTGCAAATTTTCATTAATTTTTCAATGCAAGTTAAAACGTAAAATCTGAAAAGAGCGGATCTGGCCCAAAATGTCCCTTTAACTCGGTTATTTGTAATTATTTTGAAAGGGTCACATAAGACTTTTAGATAAAGAACACTTGGATACATCCAATCATCCAAAATATATACAGGGCGTTACGAAAAAACAGACAGACAAAGGGTCAAAGGGCTGTAACTCCGCAACCAATAATTTTTTCAAATTTCTATACGCGTCACTGAATCACAAATTAAAAATACTATAATTTTGCTTATTTAATCGTATTCGTATCTTTACAAACAAAAAAGTGGCAGCCTGTAAATTTTCATTAATTTTTCAATGCAAGTTAAAACGTAAAATCTGAAAAGAGCAGATCTGGCCCAAAATGTCCCTTTAACTCGGTTATTTGTAATTATTTTGAAAGGGTCACATAAGACTTTTAGATAGAGAACACTTGGATACATCCAATCATCCAAAATATATACAGGGCGTTACGAAAAAACAGACAGACAAAGGGTCAAAGGGCTGTAACTCCGCAACCAATAATTTTTTCAAATTTCTATACGCGTCACTGAATCAGAAATTAAAAATACTACAATTTTGCTTATTTAATCGTATTCGTATCTTTACAAACAAAAAAGTGGCAGCCTGCAAATTTTCATTAATTTTTCAATGCAAGTTAAAACGTAAAATCTGAAAAGAGCGGATCTGGCCCAAAATGTCCCTTTAACTCGGTTATTTGTAATTATTTTGAAAGGGTCACATAAGACTTTTAGATAAAGAATCATCCAAAATATATACAGGGCGTTACGAAAAAACAGACAGACAAAGGGTCAAAGGGCTGTAACTCCGCAACCAATAATTTTTTCAAATTTCTATACGCGTCAATGAATCAGAAATTAAAAATACTACAATTTTGCTTATTTAATCGTATTCGTATCTTTACAAACAAAAAAGTGGCAGCCTGTAAATTTTCATTAATTTTTCAATGCAAGTTAAAACGTAAAATCTGAAAAGAGCAGATCTGGCCCAAAATGTCCGTTTAACTCGGTTATTTGTAATTATTTTGAAAGGGTCACATAAGACTTTTAGATAGAGAACACTCGGATACATCCAATCATCCAAAATATATACAGGGCGTTACGAAAAAACAGACAGACAAAGGGTCAAAGGGCTGTAACTCCGCAACCAATAATTTTTTCAAATTTCTATACGCGTCACTGAATCAGAAATTAAAAATACTATAATTTTGCTTATTTAATCGTATTCGTATCTTTACAAATAAAAAAGTGGCAGCCTGCAAATTTTCATTAATTTTTCAATGCAAGTTAAAACGTAAAATCTGAAAAGAGCGGATCTGGCCCAAAATGTCCCTTTAACTCGGTTATTTGTAATTATTTTGAAAGGGTCACATAAGACTTTTAGATAAAGAACACTTGGATACATCCAATCATCCAAAATATATACAGGGCGTTACGAAAAAACAGACAGACAAAAGGTCAAAGGGCTGTAACTCCGCAACCAATAATTTTTTCAAATTTCTATACGCGTCACTGAATCAGAAATTAAAAATACTATAATTTTGCTTATTTAATCGTATTCGTATCTTTACAAACAAAAAAGTGGCAGCCTGCAAATTTTCATTAATTTTTCAATGCAAGTTAAAACGTAAAATCTGAAAAGAGCGGATCTGGCCCAAAATGTCCCTTTAACTCGGTTATTTGTAATTATTTTGAAAGGGTCACATAAGACTTTTAGATAAAGAACACTTGGATACATCCAATCATCCAAAATATATACAGGGCGTTACGAAAAAACAGACAGACAAAGGGTCAAAGGGCTGTAACTCCGCAACCAATAATTTTTTCAAATTTCTATACGCGTCACTGAATCACAAATTAAAAATACTATAATTTTGCTTATTTAATCGTATTCGTATCTTTACAAACAAAAAAGTGGCAGCCTGTAAATTTTCATTAATTTTTCAATGCAAGTTAAAACGTAAAATCTGAAAAGAGCAGATCTGGCCCAAAATGTCCCTTTAACTCGGTTATTTGTAATTATTTTGAAAGGGTCACATAAGACTTTTAGATAAAGAATCATCCAAAATATATACAGGGCGTTACGAAAAAACAGACAGACAAAGGGTCAAAGGGCTGTAACTCCGCAACCAATAATTTTTTCAAATTTCTATACGCGTCAATGAATCAGAAATTAAAAATACTACAATTTTGCTTATTTAATCGTATTCGTATCTTTACAAACAAAAAAGTGGCAGCCTGTAAATTTTCATTAATTTTTCAATGCAAGTTAAAACGTAAAATCTGAAAAGAGCAGATCTGGCCCAAAATGTCCGTTTAACTCGGTTATTTGTAATTATTTTGAAAGGGTCACATAAGACTTTTAGATAGAGAACACTCGGATACATCCAATCATCCAAAATATATACAGGGCGTTACGAAAAAACAGACAGACAAAGGGTCAAAGGGCTGTAACTCCGCAACCAATAATTTTTTCAAATTTCTATACGCGTCACTGAATCAGAAATTAAAAATACTATAATTTTGCTTATTTAATCGTATTCGTATCTTTACAAATAAAAAAGTGGCAGCCTGCAAATTTTCATTAATTTTTCAATGCAAGTTAAAACGTAAAATCTGAAAAGAGCGGATCTGGCCCAAAATGTCCCTTTAACTCGGTTATTTGTAATTATTTTGAAAGGGTCACATAAGACTTTTAGATAAAGAACACTTGGATACATCCAATCATCCAAAATATATACAGGGCGTTACGAAAAAACAGACAGACAAAGGGTCAAAGGGCTGTAACTCCGCAACCAATAATTTTTTCAAATTTCTATACGCGTCACTGAATCACAAATTAAAAATACTATAATTTTGCTTATTTAATCGTATTCGTATCTTTACAAACAAAAAAGTGGCAGCCTGTAAATTTTCATTAATTTTTCAATGCAAGTTAAAACGTAAAATCTGAAAAGAGCAGATCTGGCCCAAAATGTCCCTTTAACTCGGTTATTTGTAATTATTTTGAAAGGGTCACATAAGACTTTTAGATAGAGAACACTTGGATACATCCAATCATCCAAAATATATACAGGGCGTTACGAAAAAACAGACAGACAAAGGGTCAAAGGGCTGTAACTCCGCAACCAATAATTTTTTCAAATTTCTATACGCGTCACTGAATCAGAAATTAAAAATACTACAATTTTGCTAATTTAATCGTATTCGTATCTTTACAAACAAAAAAGTGGCAGCCTGCAAATTTTCATTAATTTTTCAATGCAAGTTAAAACGTAAAATCTGAAAAGAGCGGATCTGGCCCAAAATGTCCCTTTAACTCGGTTATTTGTAATTATTTTGAAAGGGTCACATAAGACTTTTAGATAAAGAACACTTGGATACATCCAATCATCCAAAATATATACAGGGCGTTACGAAAAAACAGACAGACAAAGGGTCAAAGGGCTGTAACTCCGCAACCAATAATTTTTTCAAATTTCTATACGCGTCACTGAATCACAAATTAAAAATACTATAATTTTGCTTATTTAATCGTATTCGTATCTTTACAAACAAAAAAGTGGCAGCCTGTAAATTTTCATTAATTTTTCAATGCAAGTTAAAACGTAAAATCTGAAAAGAGCAGATCTGGCCCAAAATGTCCCTTTAACTCGGTTATTTGTAATTATTTTGAAAGGGTCACATAAGACTTTTAGATAGAGAACACTTGGATACATCCAATCATCCAAAATATATACAGGGCGTTACGAAAAAACAGACAGACAAAGGGTCAAAGGGCTGTAACTCCGCAACCAATAATTTTTTCAAATTTCTATACGCGTCACTGAATCAGAAATTAAAAATACTACAATTTTGCTTATTTAATCGTATTCGTATCTTTACAAACAAAAAAGTGGCAGCCTGTAAATTTTCATTAATTTTTTAATGGAAGTTAAAACGTAAAATCTGAAAAGAGCAGATCTGGCCCAAAATGTACGTTTAACTCGGTTATTTTTAATTATTTTGAAAGGGTCACATAAGACTTTTAGATAGAGAACACTTGGATACATCCAATCATCCAAAATATATACAGGGCGTTACGAAAAAACAGACAGACAAAGGGTCAAAGGGCTGTAACTCCGCAACCAATAATTTTTTCAAATTTCTATACGCGTCACTGAATCAGAAATTAAAAATACTACAATTTTGCTTATTTAATCGTATTCGTATCTTTACAAACAAAAAAGTGGCAGCCTGTAAATTTTCATTAATTTTTGAATGCAATTTAAAACGTAAAATCTGAAAAGAGCAGATCTGGCCCAAAATGTCCCTTTAACTCGGTTATTTGTAATTATTTTGAAAGGGTCACATAAGACTTTTAGATAGAGAACACTTGGATACATCCAATCATCCAAAATATATACAGGGCGTTACGAAAAAACAGACATACAAAGGGTCAAAGGGCTGTAACTCCGCAACCAATATTTTTTTCAAATTTCTATACGCGTCACTGAATCAGAAATTAAAAATACTACAATTTTGCTTATTTAATCGTATTCGTATCTTTACAAATAAAAAAGTGGCAGCCTGCAAATTTTCATTAATTTTTCAATGCAAGTTAAAACGTAAAATCTGAAAAGAGCGGATCTGGCCCAAAATGTCCCTTTAACTCGGTTATTTGTAATTATTTTGAAAGGGTCACATAAGACTTTTAGATAAAGAACACTTGGATACATCCAATCATCCAAAATATATACAGGGCGTTACGAAAAAACAGACAGACAAAGGGTCAAAGGGCTGTAACTCCGCAACCAATAATTTTTTCAAATTTCTATACGCGTCACTGAATCACAAATTAAAAATACTATAATTTTGCTTATTTAATCGTATTCGTATCTTTACAAACAAAAAAGTGGCAGCCTGTAAATTTTCATTAATTTTTCAATGCAAGTTAAAACGTAAAATCTGAAAAGAGCAGATCTGGCCCAAAATGTCCCTTTAACTCGGTTATTTGTAATTATTTTGAAAGGGTCACATAAGACTTTTAGATAGAGAACACTTGGATACATCCAATCATCCAAAATATATACAGGGCGTTACGAAAAAACAGACAGACAAAGGGTCAAAGGGCTGTAACTCCGCAACCAATAATTTTTTCAAATTTCTATACGCGTCACTGAATCAGAAATTAAAAATACTACAATTTTGCTAATTTAATCGTATTCGTATCTTTACAAACAAAAAAGTGGCAGCCTGCAAATTTTCATTAATTTTTCAATGCAAGTTAAAACGTAAAATCTGAAAAGAGCGGATCTGGCCCAAAATGTCCCTTTAACTCGGTTATTTGTAATTATTTTGAAAGGGTCACATAAGACTTTTAGATAAAGAACACTTGGATACATCCAATCATCCAAAATATATACAGGGCGTTACGAAAAAACAGACAGACAAAGGGTCAAAGGGCTGTAACTCCGCAACCAATAATTTTTTCAAATTTCTATACGCGTCACTGAATCACAAATTAAAAATACTATAATTTTGCTTATTTAATCGTATTCGTATCTTTACAAACAAAAAAGTGGCAGCCTGTAAATTTTCATTAATTTTTCAATGCAAGTTAAAACGTAAAATCTGAAAAGAGCAGATCTGGTCCAAAATGTCCCTTTAACTCGGTTATTTGTAATTATTTTGAAAGGGTCACATAAGACTTTTAGATAGAGAACACTTGGATACATCCAATCATCCAAAATATATACAGGGCGTTACGAAAAAACAGACAGACAAAGGGTCAAAGGGCTGTAACTCCGCAACCAATAATTTTTTCAAATTTCTATACGCGTCACTGAATCAGAAATTAAAAATACTACAATTTTGCTTATTTAATCGTATTCGTATCTTTACAAACAAAAAAGTGGCAGCCTGTAAATTTTCATTAATTTTTTAATGGAAGTTAAAACGTAAAATCTGAAAAGAGCAGATCTGGCCCAAAATGTACGTTTAACTCGGTTATTTTTAATTATTTTGAAAGGGTCACATAAGACTTTTAGATAGAGAACACTTGGATACATCCAATCATCCAAAATATATACAGGGCGTTACGAAAAAACAGACATACAAAGGGTCAAAGGGCTGTAACTCCGCAACCAATATTTTTTTCAAATTTCTATACGCGTCACTGAATCAGAAATTAAAAATACTACAATTTTGCTTATTTAATCGTATTCGTATCTTTACAAACAAAAAAGTGGCAGCCTGTAAATTTTCATTAATTTTTCAATGCAAGTTAAAACGTAAAATCTGAAAAGAGCAGATCTGGCCCAAAATGTCCCTTTAACTCGGTTATTTGTAATTATTTTGAAAGGGTCACATAAGACTTTTAGATAAAGAACACTTGGATACATCCAATCATCCAAAATATATACAGGGCGTTACGAAAAAACAGACATACAAAGGGTCAAAGGGCTGTAACTCCGCAACCAATAATTTTTTCAAATTTCTATACGCGTCACTGAATCAGAAATTAAAAATACTACAATTTTGCTTATTTAATCGTATTCGTATCTTTACAAACAAAAAAGTGGCAGCCTGTAAATTTTCATTAATTTTTTAATGCAAGTTAAAACGTAAAATCTGAAAAGAGCAGATCTGGCCCAAAATGCACCTTTAACTCGGTTATTTGTAATTATTTTGAAAGGGTCACATAAGACTTTTAGATAGAGAACACTTGGATACATCCAATCATCCAAAATATATACAGGGCGTTACGAAAAAACAGACAGACAAAGGGTCAAAGGGCTGTTACTCCGCAACCAATAATTTTTTCAAATTTCTATACGCGTCAATGAATCAGAAATTAAAAATACTACAATTTTGCTTATTTAATCGTATTCGTATCTTTACAAACAAAAAAGTGGCAGCCTGTAAATTTTCATTAATTTTTTAATGGAAGTTAAAACGTAAAATCTGAAAAGAGCAGATCTGGCCCAAAATGTACGTTTAACTCGGTTATTTTTAATTATTTTGAAAGGGTCACATAAGACTTTTAGATAGAGAACACTTGGATACATCCAATCATCCAAAATATATACAGGGCGTTACGAAAAAACAGACAGACAAAGGGTCAAAGGGCTGTAACTCCGCAACCAATAATTTTTTCAAATTTCTATACGCGTCACTGAATCAGAAATTAAAAATACTACAATTTTGCTTATTTAATCGTATTCGTATCTTTACAAACAAAAAAGTGGCAGCCTGTAAATTTTCATTAATTTTTGAATGCAATTTAAAACGTAAAATCTGAAAAGAGCAGATCTGGCCCAAAATGTCCCTTTAACTCGGTTATTTGTAATTATTTTGAAAGGGTCACATAAGACTTTTAGATAGAGAACACTTGGATACATCCAATCATCCAAAATATATACAGGGCGTTACGAAAAAACAGACAGACAAAGGGTCAAAGGGCTGTAACTCCGCAACCAATATTTTTTTCAAATTTCTATACGCGTCACTGAATCAGAAATTAAAAATACTACAATTTTGCTTATTTAATCGTATTCGTATCTTTACAAACAAAAAAGTGGCAGCCTGTAAATTTTCATTAATTTTTCAATGCAAGTTAAAACGTAAAATCTGAAAAGAGCAGATCTGGCCCAAAATGTCCCTTTAACTCGGTTATTTGTAATTATTTTGAAAGGGTCACATAAGACTTTTAGATAAAGAACACTTGGATACATCCAATCATCCAAAATATATACAGGGCGTTACGAAAAAACAAACAGACAAAGGGTCAAAGGGCTGTAACTCCGCAACCAGTAATTTTTTCAGATTGTCGTGTGCGCCATTGAATCAGAAATAAAAAATACTACAATTTTGCTTATTTAATCGTATTCGTATCTTTACAAACAAAAAAGTGGCAGCCAGTAAATTTTCATTAATTTTTCAATGCAAGTTAAAACGTAAAATCTGAAAAGAGCAGATCTGGCCCAAAATGTCCCTTTAACTCGGTTATTTGTAATTATTTTGAAAGGGTCACATAAGACTTTTAGATAGAGAACACTTGGATACATCCAATCATCCAAAATATATACAGGGCGTTACGAAAAAACAGACAGACAAAGGGTCAAAGGGCTGTAACTCCGCAACCAATAATTTTTTCAAATTTCTATACGCGTCACTGAATCAGAAATTAAAAATACTACAATTTTGCTTATTTAGTCGTATTCGTATCTTTACAAACAAAAAAGTGGCAGCCTGTAAATTTTCATTAATTTTTCAATGCAAGTTAAAACGTAAAATCTGAAAAGAGCAGATCTGGCCCAAAATGTCCCTTTAACTCGGTTATTTGTAATTATTTTGAAAGGGTCACATAAGACTTTTAGATAAAGAACACTTGGATACATCCAATCATCCAAAATATATACAGGGCGTTACGAAAAAACAAACAGACAAAGGGTCAAAGGGCTGTAACTCCGCAACCAATAATTTTTTCAAATTTCTATACGCGTCACTGAATCAGAAATTAAAAATACTACAATTTTGCTTATTTAGTCGTATTCGTATCTTTACAAACAAAAAAGTGGCAGCCTGTAAATTTTCATTAATTTTTCAATGCAAGTTAAAACGTAAAATCTGAAAAGAGCGGATCTGGCCCAAAATGTCCCTTTAACTCGGTTATTTGTAATTATTTTGAAAGGGTCACATAAGACTTTTAGATAGAGAACACTTGGATACATCCAATCATCCAAAATATATACAGGGCGTTACGAAAAAACAGACAGACAAAGGGTCAAAGGGCTGTAACTCCGCAACCAATAATTTTTTCAAATTTCTATACGCGTCACTGAATCAGAAATTAAAAATACTACAATTTTGCTTATTTAGTCGTATTCGTATCTTTACAAACAAAAAAGTGGCAGCCTGTAAATTTTCATTAATTTTTCAATGCAAGTTAAAACGTAAAATCTGAAAAGAGCAGATCTGGCCCAAAATGTCCCTTTAACTCGGTTATTTGTAATTATTTTGAAAGGGTCACATAAGACTTTTAGATAGAGAACACTTGGATACATCCAATCATCCAAAATATATACAGGGCGTTACGAAAAAACAGACAGACAAAGGGTCAAAGGGCTGTAACTCCGCAACCAATAATTTTTTCAAATTTCTATACGCGTCACTGAATCAGAAATTAAAAATACTACAATTTTGCTTATTTAGTCGTATTCGTATCTTTACAAACAAAAAAGTGGCAGCCTGTAAATTTTCATTAATTTTTCAATGCAAGTTAAAACGTAAAATCTGAAAAGAGCAGATCTGGCCCAAAATGTCCCTTTAACTCGGTTATTTGTAATTATTTTGAAAGGGTCACATAAGCCTTTTAGATAGAGAACACTTGGATACATCCAATCATCAAAAATATATACAGGTCGTTACGAAAAAACAAACAGACAAAGAGTCAAAGGGCTGTAACTCCGCAACCAGTAATTTTTTCAGATTGTCGTGTGCGCCATTGAATCAGAAATAAAAAATACTACAATTTTGCTTATTTAATCGTATTCGTATCTTTACAAACAAAAAAGTTGCAGCCTGTAAATTTTCATTAATTTTTCAATGCAAGTTAAAACGTAAAATCTGAAAAGAGGGGATCTGGCCCAATATGTCCCTTTAACTCGGTTATTTGTAATTATTTTGAAAGGGTCACATAAGACTTTTAGATAGAGAACAATTGGATACATTCAATCATCCAAAATATATACAGGGCGTTACGAAAAAACAAACAAACAAGGGTCAAAGGGCTGTAACTCCGCAACTAATAGTTTTTTGTTTGCTTATTTAACCGTATTCGTATCTTTACAAACAAAAAAGTTGCAGCCTGTAAATTTTCATTAATTTTTCAATGCAAGTTAAAACGTAAAATCTGAAAAGAGGGGATCTGGCCCAATATGTCCCTTTAACTCGGTTATTTGTAATTATTTTGAAAGGGTCACATAAGACTTTTAGATAGAGAACAATTGGATACATTCAATCATCCAAAATATATACAGGGCGTTACGAAAAAACAAACAAACAAGGGTCAAAGGGCTGTAACTCCGCAACTAATAGTTTTTTGTTTGCTTATTTAACCGTATTCGTATCTTTACAAACAAAAAAGTTGCAGCCTGTAAATTTTCATTAATTTTTCAATGCAAGTTAAAACGTAAAATCTGAAAAGAGCGGATCTGGCCCAAAATGTCCCTTTAACTCGGTTATTTGTAATTATTTTGAAAGGGTCACATAAGACTTTTAGATAGAGAACAATTGGATACATCCAATCATCCAAAATATATACAGGGCGTTACGAAAAAACAAACAGACAAAGGATCAAAGGGCTGTAACTCCGCAACCAATAATTTTTTCAAATTTCTATACGCGTCACTGAATCAGAAATTAAAAATACTACAATTTTGCTTATTTAATCGTATTCGTATCTTTACAAACAAAAAAGTGGCAGCCTGTAAATTTTCATTAATTTTTCAATGCAAGTTAAAACGTAAAATCTGAAAAGAGCAGATCTGGCCCAAAATGTCCCTTTAACTCGGTTATTTGTAATTATTTTGAAAGGGTCACATAAGACTTTTAGATAGAGAACACTTGGATACATCCAATCATCCAAAATATATACAGGGCGTTACGAAAAAACAGACAGACAAAGGGTCAAAGGGCTGTAACTCCGCAACCAATAATTTTTTCAAATTTCTATACGCGTCACTGAATCAGAAATTAAAAATACTATAATTTTGCTTATTTAATCGTATTCGTATCTTTACAAACAAAAAAGTGGCAGCCTGTAAATTTTCATTAATTTTTCAATGCAAGTTAAAACGTAAAATCTGAAAAGAGCAGATCTGGCCCAAAATGTCCCTTTAACTCGGTTATTTGTAATTATTTTGAAAGGGTCACATAAGCCTTTTAGATAGAGAACACTTGGATACATCCAATCATCAAAAATATATACAGGGCGTTACGAAAAAACAAACAGACAAAGAGTCAAAGGGCTGTAACTCCGCAACCAGTAATTTTTTCAGATTGTCGTGTGCGCCATTGAATCAGAAATAAAAAATACTACAATTTTGCTTATTTAATCGTATTCGTATCTTTACAAACAAAAAAGTTGCAGCCTGTAAATTTTCATTAATTTTTCAATGCAAGTTAAAACGTAAAATCTGAAAAGAGGGGATCTGGCCCAAAATGTCCCTTTAACTCGGTTATTTGTAATTATTTTGAAAGGGTCACATAAGACTTTTAGATAGAGAACAATTGGATACATTCAATCATCCAAAATATATACAGGGCGTTACGAAAAAACAAACAAACAAGGGTCAAAGGGCTGTAACTCCGCAACTAATAGTTTTTTGTTTGCTTATTTAACCGTATTCGTATCTTTACAAACAAAAAAGTTGCAGCCTGTAAATTTTCATTAATTTTTCAATGCAAGTTAAAACGTAAAATCTGAAAAGAGCGGATCTGGCCCAAAATGTCCCTTTAACTCGGTTATTTGTAATTATTTTGAAAGGGTCACATAAGACTTTTAGATAGAGAACAATTGGATACATCCAATCATCCAAAATATATACAGGGCGTTACGAAAAAACAAACAGACAAAGGGTCAAAGGGCTGTAACTCCGCAACTAATAGTTTTTTCAAATTTCTATACGCGTTAATGAATCAGAAATAAAAAATACTACAATTTTGCTTATTTAATCGTATTCGTATCTTTACAAACAAAAATGTTGCAGCCTGTAAATTTTCATTAATTTTTCAATGCAAGTTAAAACTCCCCTCTATCAGAGAGCGTTAACAGACCGAAGGGTAAATTATATCTCGTGATGTTAGTAGGGCTGTACTATTTCCCGTTAAAATCGATATTTTATTTAATAGTTATTAATTCTATAATCATGAATTTTAACAAAGTAACGCTTGAAAGTGTCAATAATTTAAATTAAATTTTAGTTCTTTTTGTTAAGTGATACATTTCTTTCCTGAAGTAATAAGGGTATGAAGTATAATGCATTACTTTTTCCACTAATTAAAAAGTAATTGTAACGTAATCATTTTTAAAAGTAATGTACCAACAACTTATGTTGAAAGGGTTGAAATATTGGTAAAATGAAGAAGGGGAGGGGGCGGGGGTAATTGAAGTTGGTTTAAACCTGAAATGTGAAGCGGTACTGGCGGTACCTTCCTTTGGATAGCAAAGTATTGAAAAAATAAAACTATTCAGAGTCACTGTAAACTATTCGGATTTTGAGCGCTCTCCCAGCATCTGCATCCAGTACTAAGAGCGATTAGGAGCTACTTGCATCCAAAAAGTGTTGCCTTAAGAATCCATAAGGTTATCATACTAGTCAATATAAATACAATGCTTATAGCTTATCCAAACAGAATTATTTTAATACTTCAGATAACGAAGATATCCAGCTGATTCTTCTTAGCAGACTCGCCCTGTATACTAGCCAATTGTAAAAGCGCTTTTTTATAACATACTAGATGCAAATCACTTTTGATCATACTTTATGTTATAAAGTAGGATTTCTTCCACGTCCTTTGTCTCATAAAACCCACGAAATATTGCATTTCACTTCCCGAACAAAACGCTTGCTGTTAGTGATGCTAGTTATCCACTCCCGTAATGTATTATAATCCTTGGATTGCCTGTTGGCTTTTTGTTCTTTTATTTGTTCTAGAACCGATAATGTGAATTTTTTTCGCCATTCTAGTGTTGTATTTATGGAAATCATTGTTTATTTTGAAAGCTTCCTGACTTTTTAATGGTCTCATATGTGTTTTGTGAACTAGCTTAACATTTTCTAAAAAGATTAGCTCTCGGAAGTCAAAATGTCCTGTTTGGGTGAGAATTCTCTTTTGCTACTGAAGTAATTATATCCGAAGAGTACTTTATTGCTGTTTGATTATAATAAATACGTCTTATTTTCTCTGAGGCCGATGTAATATGCACGGAAAGTACCGAATCCCCTACTAATGGGTATATTTATGGTGCATGTCAATCCTACCTGTAATTTACGCGAAGTAACTTATCGGAGTACCCCATTAAGGCGATAAGCTAATGAATTGTTTTTAATGAGATTAATTCCTTATTTCAAATTAGTCCTCTATCCTCTTATTGGATATTTTAAAAAATGAACATGTTTGCATTTGTTTATGCACTGTGAATTATACTCTGTACAACTGATCACTTAGGGCCGGTTGTATCCAAGGTTTATATAGTGAGTAGGTTGCCTCGTAACTTCAAAGTTACTACGTCATGACTACGTCACTGGTATGCTATCTGCGCAATGTACTATTGTAGAATCAAGGTCGCCTTACTAATACATTGGAATATAATTGTTTAATAACGCCAGCTGCTTTTATTTGCCTATTGAGAATGCGCCGCCTTATAAGCAATATTTTAAACCAGCATACCTGTGACGTCATGCCGCCGCGTTTCTGATTGGCTAAAAGTTACGAGGCAACCTACTCACTACCTTGGGTTGTATCGACGTAGTTCAACTCGAAGTTCAGCTGAACCACGATCAATAATTGTCATGGATACAATTATTGTAACAATATGTATCCATAACAATTGATCGTAGTTCAGCTGAACGGAGAGTTGAACTACGTCGATACAACCGGCCCTTAGAAACATGGCTTCTGCGGAAATAAACAAAAGCAACAGAAATTGTGATTTACTGATAATGCAGTCATACAAATAATATAGGAAATGCAGGGTATTAAAAAACGTGTATTGCGATGTACCATGAAGCACTGTTCCGGAACAGTGATGTATAAAGTCGAGAACACCTGCACCTAAGCGATGTGATAAAGCACCATCTTACAAAAATTGTTTTTGTTTCCTATTATGAAAATATAATGTTCCCAAATGCTCGTAGCTCTTTAGAAGTTAAGATACCTCGCGAAAACTACAGGTTGGATTAATGAGCCATTCTATAGTATAGCCTGCGCATTTTACATGTCCGTTTTTGGTACTCAGGGATACTGAAGCAGGGCGCCCATTGCGTTCGTTCAGTTCCGTCCTCGACGGAAAGATTGCTATCCAAACTAAAACTAATAAGTAAATGACCCTCCGCCCATTGCATCATTTCATTTCCGTTCCGGATATTTACATACCTCTTCGTTCAGTCCGGTTTGCTTTGTCTAGCAAAGTTATACGGAAGTTAAAAATTTTCAGTGATCCATATGAATTTGATTAACGAAGAATTATTGATTGAAGTCATAAGAAGACATACCTATTTGTATCAGTCAGAAAAGAATGATCATGAGGAACATGACAAAAAATGTATGGGACGCAATTACAGACTTGATAGAGAATTCCAGCGACAATGCCTTTTTCTTTCTCATCAGATGAACTAGACATAGCCTAGTTATTAAAGGGTAAATTGATAAGCATACAATCTTTGGTTTTGGCACGTCTTCAACAGAAACTAAAACTGAACTGAACGGAACGAGACGGATCCAATGTGCGGTAAAACGCCGGAACGAGACGGAAGTCAACTGAATTGAACTGAACTGAACGGACGCAACGGGTGCACTGCTTTACGCGCAAAATACAATGGCCGTTTCTCTGTGTTACTATCAGGAGGTAAACAACCGCATGTGAATCATTATTTAAGTCTACTTGAATGGTTACTTTAAAACTACTTCATTGCGCAAATAAATCGATACAGAAAAAGTAAGAGTCTTTAAATACATACTGCAAACGTTTACCTACCTATAGCTCTATTAATATTTAATGCCAATTTTATGAATTTATTTATCATTGTGTGAACTTTCGCGACAGTCTGTACAAATCTAAAATTGGTTGGATATTGCTTTTCAAAAGTTTATCGTCAATAATACATACAGTAAACCCTATAATTTTTATAATGTATCAGCAACCCAACACGGCGTGCAATTATCAGGAGTTAGGATTACTATGAATAATTCTTATCGTATTAAGAAAATTAGTTACTCAGCTATTCTTCTGTGTATACGTTATTAGACAGAGCTTTGATGCATAATTCATTTGAGCACATTTGTACATTTTCAGACCAGCCAAGGAGCGACTAAGAGGTTATTTCCGGTTTAGCAACCGCAAGTTGAGACAGTCTTGTGAAGCAGTAATTACTGCTGCCGGCGGCACTCCCGTTCGGCGTCCCCGAAACAGCTCTCATCAAGGTGATCCTCTAGTGCGACGATTTGAAGATGGTCATTCTGAAACCAACAGCTTTCATCAAGACTTAGTTTCTTGATTACATTCAAAAAAAATCCGGTAAGTCTAAGTGCTCCGGAAATTAAAAAAGTAACTTTTAAAAGACATCTCCGATTTTACATTACCGTAGAGATTTCCGTACTACTTTATAAATGTGAGCTTTGCAACTGGTAGGTAAATACTACAATTTTGCACGTTCCATCTCACCCATTTAGAATTTCCAACAAGTTTACTATACAATTTATATCTTATTTGTTTTAGATAGTGTCGCTAAGGGATTGGGTAAATTTGTATTAATACTGCGCATATAGTAACATTATGCTAGCTATCTAGGGAATCCAAAAATCTGTGCACAGTTAGTACTAATTATCCATAACACATAAGTTTATCTTATAGGAAGAGCTTAATGTATATTCCTAGAAGCGCAGCGTAAACCTCAAGCAAGCGGATTTGGCAGAAAATATTTTCTAAAATTCATATTTTACCTACGGTATCTAAATTATATTATATTACCATTCATATACAAGTTATTCTAAAATAATATACAAAAAATATTTTACAGTAATCGTTAGTGGATTTAATAAAGACGTTCGTAACGAAAATGCAACTACTACTCGTGAATTTTGTATTTAGTTAACAGCCGCCAACGAACAGAGTACAGTGTACTACTCTCTCTTAGCGGACACTCCTCATAAGCGGACACCTCTATTAAGCGGACACTTTTTTGGGAACCGGCAAAAAGATAGGGCTTTGCTAATAAAATTTTCCCTCTTAAGCGGACTCCCTATTAACCGGACACGGACACCGAATTTTGTGGTAGAACGTCTCGTGAACCTCTCTTGTGCGGACAATCTGTGCGTGTAATGTGTAAAATGATGCAACAAACCGTAGACAGTCATGTTGATTTTGAGACATATGTAAAGATAGATGATAATTTTATGTACGAAGATGAAAGCCTTGATAGTAGTATTAATTTTGAAATTGCTGAATTACAGCAAGAAGAATCCAACAGTGATAATAATGGTAGAACGCGAAAACTCTGATAATTGTATCAAAACAAATAAGGAAGTTCTGTTGCACTTACAAATTATCAAAACTTTCGCTTCCAAAAATAATGACATAAAAGGATTTGAATTATCGGCCAATTTGGAGGATCATTTTGAATATTTAATGTTAATAAAAAAAAATTACCATCCTTCTTACTCTTGCACCACCTTAATTTTTATATTGGTTTTTTTTATGTAGAAATTAAGTTATTTTTGTTTCATTGTCATAATAGCCACTGATAAAAAGACTCATTATGTATGTTACGTATTTATATGGAAAAGTTTCTCTTGAGCGGACACCTCTATTAAGCGGACACATTTGCGGCGACCGTGGATGTCCGCTTAAGAGAGAGTACACTGTACATTTATTATTAATAAACATCAATTAACTCATAATTATTCATAACATACCATATAAACATATAAATTGGCCAAGTATGCAAATACTTGTAAAAATGCGATGCACATGAATTCAACAAAATGAAACCTAATTCCAATTAGATATAATAATATGATGGGTGGTGACAAGTTCCCCCGATGGTCAAAATATCTTATAATCCAACCTGTAAGTTCCCCCGGTAACTTATGGGGTGAGTATTAGCGATGTTCGTGAAAGTTTATTGTCCAATTCCACGATCTAGGGTCGATGTAAGACCTCCTATACCATAGAAAAGAAAACCTTTCCTCAAAAAAAAAATCCTTTTTTGAGTAAGGGATATTCACAACTCTTGTAAGTGGAGCTAAGTTTTACAAAGGAAGTGATTTAATATCGGACGGTGTTTGTACAACATTTGATGTCCAATGTGCAGACGTGCCATGTGGGGAACTTATTGTGTCGATAATCCCCCACTGACGAACCCGAGCGATTAAAAAGTAACCATCAGGAGAACTTACATCTACCGAATATGGGCCACAGAATTTTTGGTAAGGGTTGGACATGAAATAAAATTAGTGTGTCTTTACTTGTGTCGACTAAAGCTAACTGAATAAATCAGTTGCCCAACTGACCCATATGTACAGCGAAAGATTCAGTTACCGGATTATAACCGCGACCGGTCGTCCAATTAACCAACTCTGAATAGTTGTTGGATATTCAAAAAAATTATGCAATCATCGACAAATTCTTATAAATATTTGATGGTATCGTATTCTGTAGGAACTCAAAAGTCTCATCGTACAGGAATAGTATATTACAAACCAAATGCGGGACAGTGCTGTTCCTGTATGAGCATTGGTTTGAAGAACGAGCAGGCGCAGCGGCTGCGAGCAAGTTTCTTCATTTTCGCGAATGTGCGGATGATGTCTTCACGCAGAAGGTTTGTATATTATTTTTTGTACGAAGAAGATAGTTAATAATAATCAGAGAAATAATTTAAAATCGAATTTGGATTCAAGATTTAATCAAAGTTCAGGAATTTTGTTTTAATTTTTTGACTTTTTGTTTCAAGTAATACAATTTTTTAATGTCTAAATAGTAACATTCAGTGCACTGCTCTTTGCATCCGGGAGGCAGCAAATGTTGCAATTCTACCTAACTGATAATAAAATCCAAGAACAGATACGATTGTAGCTACTCCCTTTTCATAATAATTTCTTCAAAATATGCGGATGATGCATGTCCAGTGCATTTTCTGTTTTTTACAACATTAGTGCGGGAAACTGACATTTTCAATTGAGTACAGAGTACATATCAATCTACCTAGGTTCCAGTTGTCAATAAAAAATCATTTTTAAAATGCATTGGAAAATTACAGTTTCGATACTCTCCAAATCTATAGAAAGCAAAATTTACAAATGTGGTGTGCTTATTCGACTGCGTTGGTGTTAAGCCATAGTAACAAAAATAGGCCGACATGAAATAAAGAAGTTACAAGATTCTAAAAAAATTGTTGTGCAACCTTACAAATCCAATTTCGCGACCGACTGTTAGTCGTCTTTCTATTTACAATGAATTAAGCTGTTGGTTTTCTAAAAGCAATACCATTTGTAATTAAAATACACATTTTTTACGGTTGCACAAAAAATATTATGTATACCTTGTCCATGAAATTCTTTAGAGCTATCGAGATAGTCTTTCCTCGGCGACAATTTGCTCTCAGTACGATATAAAGACACATTTCGCGGCATTGCCATAAACAACTATTCTTTAATTGAACCCTAAAAATGTATTAGGTACATATAGGTTAGTTTGATGTATAACTTCAATGGAAAATGTTTGAAACACTCTTTAGCAATCATTTTCTTTCATTCTTTACATTGAGTTCGATCTAAATACATTTTAGGATCATAAATCACATCAAAGTAAACACATTCAATGCATAAACCAGTAGACAAACATCGAACATTCAAATAATAGGGTAACAACAAAGAATCGCTAACAATCTATAGCTTTTTTGCGATTCCTTCGAAACCGCCGATAAAAATAAACCTTTGAAAGAAAATATCCATTCCACAAAATATAATATTTTCAGAAATATTCAAATAAAGAATTCTTGGAGTTTAATACAACTCCACCTTATAAATAACATAATTATTGGTTAATTTTACTACAACTTTCGAAATTTTGTTTAACGATTGATGATCTTATTATATTAGACTAAAACACTAGCATGCGATTTTTATTTTTATCTTAATAGATAAAAGCTCAGACACAAAACACCAATTTAATGCAATAAATAAATAAAAAATTTCAGGTAAAACAATTAGTAGGTACAACACTTGCAAAGCTATTAGTAAATACAGTGAAATTACGATTTATTATTCTCAAACTAATTCGTGCATTCTAGACTTGACTCGGGGTATAAAATAGATTGATGATGTTGGGTAGCATTCAGATCACGAGCCGTAACAATTCCCGTGCTTGAAACTTATCCCTTGATGGTGTGGTAATCAAGATGAGGACGAGAGTTGGTCAGTTTAGGCGTTGATTACATTCTAAATGTCTATTGTCTCATAATTAATTAAAAGATTAAGCTGCGTAAAAATTGTTAATAAAGATGACGTCATGTTTACAAACTAATAAACTATACGAAGTAAATTTTTATTAATTTTGGTTTCACGCCGATTTAAACCAATAACAAAATATGTATGGTTGGGTGTTATTAGTTTGCGTTAAGTAAGCATGAAACTACGTTATGTGAAGTGATTCCACATATTTGAAACTGATGAAGGGCTATTTCAATAATTGGCATTCAATTAAAATAATTAAACCATTACAACCATCCCATTGTACTAAATCACAAAGCGGAATTGATATTAGTTAGTCCTTAGTCCAATAACTTCCTTGGACATGTGGGTCGCTTGTACACTGCCTTAAATCTTTGACTATTTTTGAGAACGCGAATTTGAAAATTGGAAATTATTATTTTAACGAAATCTTCCTAATAGGCTCATCTCGCTCAATCTAAATAGTAGTTCACCAACTGATTGTTTCAATACACAATTAATTCGTGGTAAAATGATCCCTAATTATTGGCAGTGATTGAGACCAATGGCGCAGAGTTCGTAAAATTCCATGTGCGGCTTTGTACTGGGCATAGGGAAAAAAGCGTCGTAGGCAAAACATTCTTATCTCCCAAGGTCAAATGGTCTATAATCATAAGTTAAAAATTCGTCCTATTTTGTTCGAAAAATAGGTTTGTTGAACAATTTTTTTTTAGTATGTTAACACCACTGGGCAATAAGGGTCGATAGTAACGAGAATTGCAGACGTAGACGGCTGAGAGTGGGGATCGGATGGTAATAACCAGGCGCGGATCCACGGGGGGGGGCTATAGGGGCTGTAGCCCCCCCCCTGAAGGTTTGAAAATTATTTTTTTAATGAGATGAGTTTATATTTTGAGCAATTTTAATACTTTGGTTTGTTACTCGATAATCCGGTTGACCTCAAACCTTAGGCTTGTGCCTTGCAGTGTTGAATTCCCCCTCGGGGGAAAAGTAGCTTCCGAAGCCACGCCCCTTTTTTGAAAAAATTTTCGCCTGCGGCGCTGTTAAACTCGACGCTTCCCGCCTCATTCTACCTACCCACTGTTCTACGTTTTAGTTTTAAAATTAGCCCCCCCCCCAAACAATCTTCCTAGATCCGCGCCTGGTAATAACTGCTTTGCTAAATTTTTAAAGATCACCAAAATAAATTTGTCCATTGTGATGCTTTTTGTTTGCTGATCTAACCAGCTTTAGCGGAGCACACTGTAGCTGCCAAAAGCCAGCCGATCACAGGAAAGTCAGAAATTTGGAATGTAGATATAGGAATTTTATGTGGGACCTTGCCCCAGTGGTTCTTTATGATACTGATATCCAAAATGTCGGGCATATGATCAGTTCCGTACAGGTGGTGGGTCGGCTCCTTAGGAGCTGAGAGACAATGATTCCACCTTGTGAAACAATATTATTATAAAGTCGTTGGCCATTTGGGTTATTGACACAGCAGCGCCAGACAGTTTTTTGAGTTGAGATCCCCAAATACTAGTGTAGGCGTATTTACGCCAAATAATGCTTGGATGTCTTTAGACAGGATCCTTCTGTTTGGAGACAAGTAAGCAAATACCAGTTTAGTTATTATATTGTTATCTAATTCGACAGCTACACTGACGAATTCGGGAGATACTAGGTCATGCAGTTGTAGCAAATAGTGACTCAGATTTGCTTTAATGATTATTGCTACCCCTTTTTTATATCCAAGTATTGTAAAATTTTCAGTTGTCACAAGGTGCGTTCAGTGATGCATGTGACGTCTACGGTGGCCCCCCATGAAGGTGATGAGAGCTGATCTTTTCTTTTTAATTCCATCGGCGCTCCAGTTAAAGATTGTTAGATTTTATATAAAATTAAACATTAGGAGCTATTAAAAAATAGTGGAAGGACGGTGTTGATAACAAAGGACTTAATTTTATCTCCACATAAGGAGTGATTAGATTTATATGGGTTTTAAGAATGTTGTCTAGGGTAGATTCCGGTAGTAGGGGTGTTGCTGATTGACGCTCTCTTGTATTATTTTGTGTAATTCTAGCATTAGGAGTGCCTATAGGAAATTTTGTTGCTGTGGGGAATGCTACGGTGGTTGTGTTGCTCTCTCTCTGCTGGCTTTTCATCAATTTAATATCTTGAAAGTACTTACATCCTCTGTAATTGGCAGGATGGCATCGCCGCGCGCCGCAGTTGACACATTTAGGACAATCATTCGGTCTTTTCGGACAATCCTTGTAGAGATGACTACCCACACATTTCACGCAGCGAGAATCGAGTTTACAATAATTCTTTGTATAGTTATATCTTTGACATTAAGAAATGTCAAAAGATTTTCTTATAGGCTCAACTGTTATTATCGAATGGTAGAGATGAGTTATTTTGAATACCTACATTTTTAGCGGTTTCATTGTGCGTTAGATCAACAACACAGAGTGTCAGAGGTTAGAAGACGCACAACTTTTAGCACGGGTAATTTATCTGCTTTTAATTCTTGTACAACCTCATCAATTGATAGTGAAATCGGCACATTCCTAATAATAACTGTTGATTTTGAAACGTGTGATATTTTAATTTCTTCACAGGTGAGATTGATTCGCAGATAGTCTCTCCTATATTCAGTTGTAAATGGTCTCTTTGCCATAGTAACGATGTCCTTGATAATCACTTGATGGAGATGGCCATTTGCTTAATTCAAAAATATCGGAGGAATTTTTGCGACTTTTGGCCCAGGTGTAGATTAAGAGTTGCTTTGTGAACTGCCAGCTGTATCACTATCATAAAGCTGGCGCTGGAGCTATTCGGGAAGATAGAATTTATTTTTGCGTACCAGTAAGCTTGCATCCCAACTATTTCTTTTGACTTCTGGTGATAGGTGATCGCTATTTCATTTGCCAGGACCCAAAGGGGCTACTGACTGGTGATTGGTACATGATACTTTTGGGATTAATTACACTAAGTACTCCTTAAGTTTATTAATGTAAGTTCAGTGAGATAAGTAGTACGAGAGCGTCATTAACTATGACCGCGCTAAATTGCTGTCCGCGCTGGGCTCACCCTTACTACTTTACCATTGATTCCGTTAAAGTAAACGACAAAAACCAAACATCTAAGAAGTTCAACGTGGCCAGAAGGAAATTTGTTTGAATAGAAAATTATAGCAAGGAGTATCATGGATTATCCCTTAAGAAAGTTGACATTAAAACATTTTTACTTATCGATCGTTTCATCCAATTTTCTGATGTTCGCTACACCAATGTAGTAGACCGGTGTTCCTTGGGTGTTTCGAAATTTAATAGTTATTGATTATGGTTGGAAGAACATGCATTTGCATTATGTTAATTAGTGGAGGCCAGGTGCAGTTGCTTCCACCCTACGTAATAAACTTTGCTAAAGAAATAATGTACGCGGTGCTTGTGAACAGTCCCTCCGTTGACACAGATGTATTAAGCAGAAAAAAATTATAATTTTATGAAAGCAAAGTTACGAAAAACTCTTTTTTATGAACTTGAAGCACAAAACACCTGACTGTCAGCGTTAATAAAGAGGTTAAGTTATCTCTGACTTGAAGTGTGTATTTTATAGGCATTCAGTTTTTTTTTACAACCTGCGATAATAAATACATTTGATAACAATTTTCTTAATTTGACCACCAGCTGCTGTGGTCATAATGTCGACAAATTAAATTTAAATTCAGATACCTAAACAGAAACTTCCCTAACAAGACCGGAATTCAAAATCCGAACCACTTGGTTCTTAAGGACCTGTTTTATAAAGTCTGATTGATCGTGGTTCAGCTGAATTGGTACTCAAATCTTTTATACAACTGGGCGTCAGTTCCACATCATTTACAGATTATAAAATTTAAATTTTAAATCGTTTTGTGCTTCTATTTTCCCCGAATTATGCTTTTCATATGTCCTATCAAACTGTATCTTCTTTTCATTATGTGCATCTACAGGCTCCTCATTTCCTGTACTTTTTCGTTTGTTACTCTACGAGCCCGTTTTATTTTCATTGTCCTTTTATAGCACCACATTTGAATGCTTCTACTTTTTCTTCTCGTGCATTTTTGTATGGTCTAGGTTTCACAACTTTAAAGTGCTGTGCTACAAAATATAGGTAGCGGAATTACTTCTACATCCCTACAGCGGTAATTAAGGGAACTAGAACTACTCTTTTAACAAAAAATATAACAATTTTAATTGCTTAGGTTTCTCACCACTCACTTCTCGCAACCGGAAATATAATTGTGGCACCAAAATGTTTTCCGTTGTGTATTAGGGTACAGATCGACAAAATATAATAAATCACTATACAAAAGATTAATATTTAATAGAGATAAAATTATAGCACAAAATATATGTAAGTAAATCCTGAGTTTTAGTTTCCCGAGTGTGAAGTTTTACTAAATTATTAGTAAAGTAAATACCTGAACATTAAGAATTTTCCATCGAAATTCTTGTGGTGTGTAAACCAATTTGTTATACACCTTGTATAATAACAAAAATCAATTCGTTACTTACAAATAAACCAATTATGCACCTTAAGCTTTCATGAGATTTAATTCCAGGCTGCAAATAGTTATTTATGTTACAAGTACGCAAAACACAGTTTTAGCGGACGAATCCAGATGTTTACGGACGAGGCGAAGCCGAGTCCGTAATATCAGATGAGTCCGCTAAAACGTTTTGCGTACGTGTTTCATACAATATTTTTTTGTATAAGCTCTCCAAATTGGAAATTAGTATCTAGAATAATTCTACATCTGCTAATAGCTTGTGACATTTATAGAAAATCTAGTATTTAGTAGCCTGTGATCGTGACAACCATGGTAACCAGTTTGTTTAACAAGTTGTTTTTTAAGTGAAAAAATAATAAATCTAATAAATTCTAAAAAAATGGTTGATGTTCCGGTCGAAATTACCGAAAAAGGCAGAAATATTGTACTAGATTTGCTGCCACTCAAGTCTAGGCAGCAATACGAGAAGGAGTAGTACGAAATATTTAATGATTGGAAGCAAAAAAATCGTGTGACGGTCGTGAATGAAGATGTGATATTGACTTATCTGCATTCTGGTGACATTTTTAAATATGCCAAAAACTGTAATTTCCATTTTCATGTTTCAAAGTAGATTATTTTGTGTTAATTTATATATTTTTTGTATTTTTTTGCAGCAATAGCTGTTTTGTGTTGTACAATGTTTTTAGTAAACAAATTCAGTCCTCTAAAGTGTTGCTAAGTTACCTTTAAGGGACTAGTCCCCTAAAGTGGCATTTTGCGGATTACAAACAGTTTCCAAAGTAACCACTTTGGAGAGCGTGTACAAAAAATACTTTTATGTACGACTGCATTATAAAGTACTGTTTATGACATAGTTTTGCGGTCATAAAGTAGTTCTTTATAGTACTAGTAAAATAAAGTTACTTTATTTTACTAGTACTATAAAGTACTACCTGTACGTTATCTGTCAATGTCAAAATAAATGTCAGAATAAATCCATTTAAATTTATTACATTGTAAGTACCTAAATACATTTTAACTAAATATAACAAATATGTATACTATACCTGATTGTTATAATAATGGTTGTTAATATTTATAACACAATGATTGTTACTAGAAATATTTATCCCTACAATTTCGTTGCTTTTTCTTGTTACTTCCGAAATTCTTGAGTTTTCTTGACCCACTACAGAGACGCTGGAAGTAGAAGGTTCTTCACCAGATACCTCGCCTAGGATCTTCTTTGCAACGCTAATTTTGGTATTTTCACAATCATCAATATAGCCCTCCGCCACTGTAGATGAGCGCCAACCCCCATGTCTTTTTATTCCCTCCATATTGGCTCCTGCATTTGCTAGAAGGGTAGCTGAGGTGCGCCTAAAGCAATGACCCGTATATGAAGAAGGATTTTCTACACCTAGACATTTGGCAACCACAGCTGCCACATTACCGATTTTGTGTATTCCGACGGGCTGAACAGTACATTTTTCTTTAATGTAATTGATAAAAAACCTTTTGTGTGGTGTCCTGGTTGGTCGAAGTGCCATGTATCCTCTAACAAGTTCAAGTAGATTAATATTTTCAAGTTTACCTGGAACTATTATAAAAGACCGATCTGCTTTGGTTTTGGTGTCTTCAAGTTTAACTAAAAAATGTGTTTTACAATCTTCAACACATGTTGTCAATAACGTCACTAATTCTTGACGTCTGCAGGCACCAGCCACACCAAATATGAGGACAACCTACAACAAATTATGTTTTTACTAGGTATTAGATGTTCAAAACAAAACGTCATTAAGTAAATCATTCATACCTTGTTAAATAAATGTTCCTTATTGTCAGCTTTAATCAAAAATTCGTCTATATGATCCTTAGTCAATGTAAGGGACTTTTTAGGTTTATATCCTTCTCCTTTTCGTTTCAAAAAAGGAATGACACTTGGAAATTTACTAATGTCAACTCCCTCACGTAGATTTATAGTCAATCGTAGCATCGAATATTTACTCCATAGCGATGAACTTTTATACCGGGAAAGATCGCTGTTAAAATACGCTAAGATGCTGTCTTCACAAGTTTTAATTTTCTTATTAGAACACCATTTACGATACGCATTATATGTTTCTTCGTATAAATGCCTGGATTTTAATGGTAATAGGGAATCTTTAGCAGTAGCAGCGATATTTTTAATTTCCTCGTTAGTTTCTTCGTTAGAACTATTCGTTTGCATTTTAGTTAAAACACCATCCATTTCTTCGAGTATTTTAACTACCTATTTCTTTTACAAAATTTACATAAATTGCTTTTCTAAAAACAACTACTAGCTATTTTATAAACAATAAGTAGCTAAGCAACAGCAAAAGCACACTGTGATATATCCAGTTTTCCAATGGCAACTATATATTACAAGCCAAATTTTTGTCTGTCAAGAATAGATATCAAATTTATAAATTGAATTTTTTTCGATAATGAACCAATTTTAGCAGTCGAACATAAAGCTTTGTATGCAATTCGTACATAATCTGACTTTATTGACTCGTCATCTTTATTAGCCTCGCTCGCAAGCTCGCTCGTCAATAAAACAGACTCGCCAAATAAAGTCTTAGATTATGTACTTGTTACATAAATAGCTATTAGACCTAAAATATTTAATAGTCCCTATTTGTTCTGTACCATTATTTGAGGTATTCGTATTTAATGTCTTTGGAGCATGAGCTTTCGACGTGTTTCATATTTTGGATTTGAAACCTCCACAGCGTGACACGTTTTAAAATCCCTTGCGGTCTTCTAATTACAACGAACTTGTAGAAAAGTTTGACTTCACTAATGCATTGTTTTTTTTACAGGGATACCCTCGCAAAAGTCCATTATGGTCGTTCAGAGCAATTAATATGAAGATGTCCAGACAAGAAAATAATCGGTGTATAACTGTTTTATGAAAAATGATAGTGAAAATACAGAAAATTCATGAATACATGTTATTCAATAAAAAATACACATTTATTGTTAAGTCACAATAAATTTAACGCTCAAAGGTTAAGGATTAACAACAAACAAGAACACTTATAGGTTTATTCCTAAACCTTATGTTTTTATAACAGATATATTGATATTCATCATATTGATATCCAGATGGATTTTTAGATTTAACTTTATACGTTCGTACATTTATATTACATAGGATTATAACTTTTAAATTTAAATGGCAAATAAATGTTAAATCTATTCTTAAAAATCACGAAGACAGAACAAGTTAAAAAATGCTAATTTTTATATGAAATTCAGTTGAGTTTATTTTCGTTTACTGTAAATATTATACCAACATAGTGATTGTTCTATTAAATTTCGAAGAGATCACTTTACATAACCCGTTGTTACAAAAAAAATAATTTTTAGATTTTAGAACATGCCAATTATATTATAACTGATGGTTACATTCGTAGAAGCAAACAAGAAAAATAAATACTAGTCACAAACATTAATTTCATATTGAAAGAAAATGTAAAATGCTGAAAATTTACATTATTATATCAATTCCACAACCTCACTAATTGTTTATTTTCAATAATATCATAGTAGTGTAGGTATTTGATATATTTTTATTTTAGATATTTCTACAATGAAATAGAAAAATACTTCTATCACAGGATTATTAATACATCGTTAAATTAATAAAAAAAAAAAAAGCTTTATACAGGGTGATTTCTAACGTACGAAGGAAACTGAAAGGGCAAGTAGAGGGGACCAAAACATAGTTTTTTTTACAATAAACTTTTGATCAAAATGGAATAACAAGAAAGTTACAACAGTTTAAAGTTCTTGTAAACTTGAGGACTTTTTTAATGAAATACGGTAATTATTTACGTTTTGAATTCAACTTTTGTATATTTGTAAGTTAATTCAACAAAATTTAGTAAAAATGTTTATAAGACGAAAGTTATGGCTATTTAAAGTTTTCTTTAAAATATTCAGTTGTAGGTGTTTGTTTATTGACAACCGTTGATTTACATAATCTGATCATGTAGGTAAGTCAAAATTACAGGAGCAATTTATCAGATTGTGTGAGAAGTGTTTCTGATGAAAAAGCGAATACAATAAGCTCAGTGGTACTCAAAACGTGGGCGTTAAATTATAAGAACTTTAAATTGCTGTAACTTTCTTGTTATTCGATTTTGATCAGAAGTTTATTGTAAAAAATACTATGTTTTGGTTCCCTCTACTTGTCCTTTCAGTTTCCTCCGTACGTTAGAAATCACCCTGTATAGTGTGGTCAGAAAACATATGGCTTAGGGTCTTACATACTCGCACGACAGTGTTTTAAATTTATTTTTTGACCATATTATGTTAATTTTGTTAAATCATTTTGATATAGGTAAGGATTATTTAAGCAGTTATAAGGTAGCACAGGGTTCACAAGGAAATGATTGATTTTAATATTTACAATCAGAGTTAGGCTGTATGTTTATTTGACCACAACCTATCCCAATTGTGGATTTCTTGATCACAGAATAATTTATGGTTTTATAATTTGATGAGAATAACAAGCTCTGTATATGGTTAAATCATAAAAGAAATTACAATACCTAGTTTTATTTTACCAATTCATATACATACATGATCAAAATAGATTTTTAGCAATGTAACTGAACCGCAACCTTAAATACTAAACTTTATGTATGTAATAGATTACCAATAGAAACTTTATTCTCAAAAACTTGTAGATTTTGTATATCTAACCCAATCCAAACCAGTATACCTACGTTTATTATTAATAAATTAATTATCTATGTAGATATAATAATTTTTTTTATGTATAATTTCTTTAGTAGGCCCTTTAAAGATTACAAGAATCCATATCAGATACAAATAATATTTGTGTGTGAGTTATATACACCTAGACTAACAGAAATAAGTATTAATTAGAATTTGCTCTAACTGCGATTATAAAGTTTTAAGATTTTTTTTTTTGAAAGATTGTATTGATGTCTCCTCTTTGATGGCAGCAGGGTTTTCCTTGTAATACAATATAATTACTTCATGAAAGAAACGTTAGAAAACAAAACACATGTTCTCAACTTGCGAACTTTTCTAAATTCGTTCAACTATACTATAGGTACGGATTGAATACAAATGAGGTAAACATTATTCTTTCTGACCGTCGTCGTCGCGTCGTTGTCCTATGAATGAATACCTAAACCTATTGGTAGTACCTAATACATTTAAAACTTGCTCGTTTATGTTGAGAAGACTCAAATTTAACCCACAAAATATTACTTCTTATATTTATACTATTACCGGAAATCATCAAGACGTGAAATAATAACCCCAGCTTCTGATTCAGAATCAAAAGCATAAAATTATCGGATAATTTCAAAACCCCAATTGGGCAGCTTGCGGTTTCAATCAGGCCAAAGACGGGATTGAATATAGGACATGAAATAACACAAATTGGTCAAATTTCATTGATGATCAGTTTGGAATATTGATCTTAAAATAGTTAGCACCAGTGAGACAAATTAGATGTGGTAATATCATTAAAACGAGAAATCGGATGTCAAGAATGTAAATCACTACAGTTTCTTAATTAAAAATATTAATCAGCAGATACCAAAATGTATTTAGTTTAACACAATTTATAAAGTCTTTGCAATTGTAATTGCAAATCAAAGCCTACTATTGAAAACTAATTGCGAAATTGGTAGTCACAAGAGTAATTTTAAACAATATTTTTACTACTTTTTGGTGATGGTAAGGTTACTTATTATTATACATCGTTGAACTCGGAAAAAACGCTTATTCAGAATTATAAAAAATATAGGTACTACATAGGTGCCCATTTAAAAAAAAAAGTTGACTATCTCTGTTAAAATCTAGTAGGCCCTGAAAATGTTCTAACTACATCAAAACGTAGTATTTAATAACCCATTTCGATTGGCATGTCGACCGTAACAATCCGACCTCAATTAAAAGTCGTATTGCTCGGGGCAGATTTTGTCATCCACCCTGTATACCTATGGTTTGTTGATAAAATGTATAAAACAAGGTGCCACAATGATGTTCCTCTCCCTTGATAACGATATACACTTTCATACCACGACGGTCATGAACGAAAGCTTAATTACAAGTTGATATATGATAATATCTACATTTTCATCAGACAGGATGTCAGTACCCGGATTCCCTGAAAAACGTATTACAACATAAAACGACTATTTTTGCTTTAAACTGTGCCCGTTTACTTTTCAAGCTTTTTGTATTAAAACGAACCCCGTTGGAAATGTTTTGTTTCAAGTAGGTTTTACGTTATCCGTTATGTGTTTCATGCAGAAACAGTTACAAAAGAAACGACGTAGTTTTTCGCTTATTATGAATATTGTTTGCCTTTATCTATTCACATAAATACAAATTTTTATGGTAGCTAACACATGTCTGTTAAAACAAATTTTTTTTATAGCGAACAATATAAACATAATATATCGCATACCAGTGCAGTAAAGTAGGTAATTGAAAACAAATATTTTGTTAACAATATTCGTTTGTACAAGTACTACTGTAGGGAAATAAAAATATAATTTTTCATCTAAAAACTGTATAGTTTACAAGCAAAATCATAACAAACTAAACACCAATCACATCATCACGTTAGACACTGAAATTATTCTATTACCTATCATCGCATTGCTCTATTCCAATAATTTTGTAACGTCTATAACATGTAGAAAGATTATTGATATGCAATTTACCGATACCTTATCGGATTATAAAGATAAACCAATTCTATAATTAAAGAAACAATGTAAAAATAACATAACGAAGTGTATCGATATAAATCCAGGGTAGCTATTAAAGATTAGACCAAAGCCGTGGCGCTCAAACGCTTTGAGATTTTAATTTGAAATTTGGAACACTTCAATACGACATTACTTCACATATTTCACAGTATAGAAAATGTTTCTTTGAGTGATACTTTTGGAGCCCGGCCGCCATCTTGAATTTTCTTAAATGGTAATAGGGGTAATGCAATACATCTTTACAAAGCTTGATTATTTTTCTTTCTAATCATGGAAAATTATTATGGAGTTACATAACAAAAATAATGGAGAGAAATTAGAAAACAATTTGCCGATGCTCAGACGGCAATTTATTGTATGCTTTAAATCTAGGTAGCTCTGCATTAACACAACGTCAAAATTAAACAAAAAACAAAATAAACAAACAATGAAGAAACAAGGTACCTACTAAAATTAAACAAACAATTCTAAAAATTGAAAAACAAATACCATCTTGTGACTGTTAAAAGTATGATATTAAAAAACTGCTTAAATTCACGAAGATGTTAAAACTGTTTTCTGTCACCATACCTAATCAGTTTCTGTCAACCAATCCATGTTTAACAAAATTCAGATTATTAAATTTCTACGAAAAGTATGAGAATATACCTACTGTCATCTGCTAAACAATTATTGATTGTTTTTTTGTTTAATTTTGAAGCTCTGTTAAAGCAAAGCCACCTAGAATTAAAGCATACAAAAATAGCCACCTGAACGTATGGCAAATTGTTTTCTAATTTTTTCTCCATTATTTTCTTATGTAACCCCTTAATAATTTACCACAGTTGGAAAGGGAAAACATTAAGCTTTCTAATGATGTATTGCGTTACCCCTATTACCATTTAAGAAAATTCAAGATGGCGACCGGGCGCCGAATGTATGAATCAAAGAAAATTTTCAGTACTATAAAATATGCGAAGTAATGTCGTATTGCAGTGTTCCAAAATTCAAATTAATATCTCAAAGCGTTTGAACGCTACGACTTTGGTTCAATCTTTAATAGCTACCCTGTATATAAAAGCTTATTAATATGAACTTCTTGAGAACCAATATTAATCATGAAGCTTAAAAAATGATAGAGTAATTTTTCAAGATGAAAGCTTAAAACATGATTATAGCTAATGCGAAACCAACCATTTCCGCAAGTTTTTCCTTCACTTTGAAAACATCGACGAAAACGTGATAAAGTGGATTATGTAAATCCTGTTATATACCAGCAAAGATGGTTGTAAATATTGTTAAAGTTTATGTTTCGAACTAGTACACGCAGTGCGAATGTGTAAACCAACAAAAAATATGTATGGCCTATAACGTAATCATTAATTTTTATTATTGTATGGTATCATATCATAAACCATATATTCTGGGTAACTAGTTAAATATAATTGCTGTTTCCACGTTTACTTCTTATTAGGGATTTATTTTGTTCATGTTGAATTGTTACTAAAATACAACTTGATTTACTCGATATGCAGAAAAGTGTGGCTAGATAGAAAAGTAACACTTTGCTTTACAATTTCCTATTAAGAAAAGACGATATTTTCCACGTTTCGATATTCTTTAAAAGTGATCGTTTGCGTAGGTACCTGTACTTTTTCCAACGCTTTACATATTTTTCATTACTTTATTTTTTTAATTTTAGTGCTGAAGATAACTAAATATACAAAGTAAAACACAGACGTGCTGAAATTATTGCGATTATCCAAAACTACATAATATATTATTATAAATAAAAAAATTAGATCCATTACCAATTTTCTTCTAACTATATACAAGAAACACTAAAATTATTTTCACTCGTTTTGATGGAAACAGCTGGGGCTGTAACACCGAAATTGAAACCTGAATAGCAATAACAAAACCCCCGAATCGAAGTCCAAATAACACCCACAATCGAAATAAGAATTGGATATCCACATTCGTAGCTTTCTAAGTTTGTCTTAACTTTAAAAATCAATAATTTCCATTTGTTTCACGGGTAGCAAAACATAACATTGTTTTTCTATGTAAAAATGTTCCAGTGGCGAAAAAGCACTTAACTTGGCCAAGCAATTTTGAATCGATGCGATTTGAAGATTGACTATACCTATACCATAGACTCTATGACTATACTTTCTATTACGCTCTGCATTTTATACATTTGATAAGTTTATTCATTAATGTCCTGGATTCAACTTTACGACCTTGTACTTACACGAAGTTATTTATTATTAATGAGGAAAAAGAAACAAGGTCTTCTAGAGATTTGCAAATTTTTCAACTTTTATTATTTTTTAAATTTCAATATATTTAGTTTATACTCGTATTACAGTGCTTAAAAATTACATAAATAATAGCAAAGTGTAACAATCTTACAATAATTTTTTTTATTTAAGTATTTAATGTAGCTAATACCAAGCTGCATAAGTATAAAAGATTTAAACAAAATCGTGTGGCCAGTTTTTTTGTAAACATTTTTCAAAAATTTCAAAATTTTTGGAAGAGTGGCGCGCCGCGCCGTCGCCGCGCCGTTGCGACCGTTTTTGAATTTACTAAATAAATTTTTCCAAAATTCTGCTTCTGAAAAAAATGTTACCAAAAATACATGTCTAACTTCCGTTTTCGGTTTCGGATTTTTTTGAAAAGCTTATTTTGTCGATGGATTACCCCTTCATTTCCAATTTCATCAAAATCGGTTCACTAGTTTTTGCGTTAGAGGCGTCACATACACAGGCTCTTCTTTTTATTTTCGGATATATTTCCCACTCCTTACGATTTCCTTTGGAATTTCCCAGAATGTGATATGAAGGATCAACACCTGGAAAATACCTGTCAAAGAACCCTCATCCACTCCCATCTGATTAAAAGAACTGCAGAAAGTTTTCGGAGAAAAGGCAAGGTTATACCTAGTCTTCTTTCTTCTTTTGGATATTTTTCTTTCCCCTACCGATTTCCTTAGGAAATTCGCAGAATGTTATATGAAGGCTTAACACTTGGAAAATATGTGTAAAACATCCCTCATCCCCCATCTATTAAAAAAATCAGAAAAAAGCAAGGCTATGTTCTTCTTTTAGCGGTTTCACGAGAAGCGTTTAGACCGTGACGAGATGGGCGGGCCGAAGATACACATTAGATGTACCGTATTGTCGGTTTCGCGGGAAGCGTTTAGACTGTGACCAAATAGGCGGGTCGAAAGATTTTCTCACCCCCTCCAAGTTTCTTCAAAAATTTTCAAAAGGCTAAAGACTTGGAAAATATGTGCCAAACATCCCGCATCCCCTCCCACCTGCTCAAAAAAGATTCAGAACGTTTTCAGAAGAAATCCATTTCGGAACACCTTCTAACCAGCTATGAACCAGTGGGAAGGGATGAGGGAAGTTTGTCTTTTTTGGAAAAAAAATTTCACCCCTTCAGATCTCGTCACAATTTTCCCAGAATGTTATTTGGAGGATGTACACTTGGAAATTATGGGGCAAACTTCCCTCACCCCTTCCCACTGCTCCGCACCTGGCTAGGAAATGTTCAGAACTGGGTTGTTCCAGAAAACTTTCGGAATTTTTTTGGACCAGATGGGAGGGCATGGGGGATGTTTGGCACATATTTTTCAAGTCTTTAGCCTTCATATTACTTTCTGAAATTTTCCTAAGGAAATCGGAGGGGGTAAAAAATCTTCGAAAAAAAAAGGAAAGACTGTAGTCTTTCCTCATTTTTTGGAATTTCTTTTCATCCCTTCAGATCTCGTCAGGATCTTCCCAGAATGTAATATGAACACTCGGGGCTAAAGGTAGGGTCTAAATGATTTGTTTGAGATCGACTTTCTGGAGTACTTAGAGGATTTCATCCTTGGGAGGCCGACGCCCACTTCGCCCAGGGGGTAGCCGAAGATCATCAGTCCTGAAAGAGAGACGGCCCTTTTTAGGGATGTAAAAATAAAAACAGTCCTTTACAGGACTAACAAAAATTTTAAAGAAAGGTTTTTCCTAAAAGAAGCGGGTCGAGGTGTACATTAGAACGTGATTGTGCGTGGTTTTGGTGGGAGCGTTTAGTCTGTGACCAAGTTGGCGCCCCGAGGTGTACATTAGATGTGACCCTGTGGCGAGCCGAAGTTCAATATTACAGTGTGAACGCACCTTTACCTACTAAAATATTGCAGTGTGAACGCATCTTTACCAAATAAAATTTTGGAGTGTGAACGCACCCTTACCTAATAAATTATTGCAGTGTGAACGCACCTTTATCTAATTAAATATTGCAGTGTGAGCGCACTTTACCTAATAAAATTCTGCAGTGTGAGCACGCCTTTACCTAATAAAATTATGCATTGTGGACGCACCTTTACCTAAAAAAACATTGCAGTGTGAACGCACCTTTACCTAATAAAATATTGCAGTGTGAACGCATCTTTACCTAATACATTTTGCACTGTGAATGCACCTTCACCTAATACAATTTTGCAGTATGAACGCACCTATACCTAGTAAAATTTTGTAGCGTAAACGCACCTTTACCTAATCAAATATTGCAGTGTGAACGCACCTTTACCTAATAAATTTTGCAGTGTGAACGCACCTTCACCTAATACAATTTTGCAGTGTGAACGCACCTTTATCTAGTAAACTTTTGCAGTGTGAACGCACCTTTACCTAATAAAATATTGCAATGTGAACGCACCTTAACCTAATAAAATATTGCAGTGTGAACGCACCTTTACCTAATAAATTTTGCAGTATGAACGCACCTTCACCTAATACAATTTTGCAGTGTGAACGCACCTTTACCTAATAAAATATTGCAGTGTGAACGCATCTTTACCTAATAAATTTTGCACTGTGAATGCACCTTCACCTAATACAATTTTGCAGTGTGAACGCACCTATACCTAGTAAAATTTTGTAGTGTAAACGCACCTTTACCTAATCAAATATTGCAGTGTGAACGCACCTTTACCTAATAAATTTTGCAGTGTGAACGCACCTTCACCTAATACAATTTTGCAGTGTGAACGCACCTTTATCTAGTAAAATTTTGCAGTGTGAACGCACCTTTACCTAATAAAATATTGCAATGTGAACGCACCTTAACCTAATAAAATATTGCAGTGTGAACGCACCTTTACCTAATAAATTTTGCAGTGTGAACGCACCTTCACCTAATACAATTTTGCAGTGTAAAGGCGCCTTTACCTAATAAAATATTGCAATGTGAACACACCTTAACCTAATAAAATATTGCAGTGTGAACGCACCTTTACCTAATAAATTTTGCAGTGTGAACGCACCTTCACCTAATACAATTTTGCAGTGTGAACGCACCTTTACCTAATAAAATATTGCAATGTGAACGCACCTTTACCTAACAAATTTTGCAGTGTGAATGCACCTTCACCTAATACAATTTTGCAGTGTGAACGCACCTTTACCTAATAAAATATTGCAATGTGAACGCACCTTAACCTAATAAAATATTGCAGTGTGAACGCACCTTTACCTAATAAATTTTGCAGTGTGAACGCACCTTCACCTAATACAATTTTGCAGTGTGAACGCACCTTTACCTAATAAATTTTTCAGTGTGAACGCACCTTCACCTAATACAATTTTGCAGTGTGAACGCACCTTTACCTAGTAAAATTTTGTAGTGTGAACGCACCTTCACCTAATACAATTTTGCAGTGTGAACGCACCTTTACCTAATAAATTTTTCAGTGTGAACGCACCTTCACCTAATACAATTTTGCAGTGTGAACGCACCTTTACCTAGTAAAATTTTGCAGTGTGAACGCACCTTTACCTAACAAATTTTGCAGTGTGAACGCACCTTCACCTAATACAATTTTGCAGTGTGAACGCACCTTTACCTAATAAAATATTGCAATGTGAACGCACCTTAACCTAATAAAATATTGCAGTGTGAACGCACCTTTACCTAATAAATTTTGCAGTGTGAACGCACCTTCACCTAATACAATTTTGCAGTGTGAACGCACCTTTACCTAATAAATTTTTCAGTGTGGACGCACCTTCACCTAATACAATTTTGCAGTGTGAACGCACCTTTACCTAGTAAAATTTAGCAGTGTGAACGCACCTTTACCTAACAAATTTTGCAGTGTGAACGCACCTTCACCTAATACAATTTTGCAGTGTGAACGCACCTTTACCTAATAAAATATTGCCGTGTGAACGCAAATTTACCTAATAAAATATTCACCCTCCAAATAACATTCTAGGAAAATCGTCACGAAATCTGAAGGGGTGAAATTTTTTTCCAAAAAATGAGGAAAGACTATAGTCTTTCCTTTTTTTTTCGAAGATTTTTTCAACCCCTCCGATTTACTTAGGAAAATTTCAGAATGTAATATGAAGGCTAAAGACTTGCAAAATATGTGCCAAACATCCCCCTCCCCTCCCATCTGGTTGAAAAAAATTCCGAAAGTTTTCTGGAACAACCCAGTTCTGAACATTTCTTAGCCGGGTGTGGAGCAGTGGGAAGGGGTGAGGGAAGTTTGCCCCATAATTTCCAAGTGTACACCCTCCAAATAACATTCTAGGAAAATCGTCACGAAATCTGAAGGGGTGAAATTTTTTTCCAAAAAATGAGGAAAGACTATAGTCTTTCCTTTTTTTTTTAGAAGATTTTTTTACCCCCTCCGATTTACTTAGGAAAATTTCAGAATGTAATATGAAGGCTAAAGACTTGCAAAATATGTGCCAAACATCCCCCTTCCCCTCCCATCTGGTTCAAAAAAATTCCGAAAGTTTTCTGGAACAACCCAGTTTTGAACATTTCTTAGCCGGGTGTGGAGCAGTGGGAAGGGGTGAGGGAAGTTTGCCACATAATTTCCAAGTGTACACCCTCCAAATAACATTCTAGGAAAATCGTCACGAGATCTGAAGGGGTGAAATTTTTTTCCAAAAAATGAGGAAAGACTATAGTCTTTCCTTTTTTTTTCAAAGATTTTTTCACCCCCTCCGATTTACTTAGGAAAATTTCAGAATGTAATATGAAGGCTAAAGACTTGCAAAATATGTGCCAAACATCCCCCATGCCCTCCCATCTGGTTCAAAAAAATTCCGAAAGTTTTCTGGAACAACCCAGTTCTGAACATTTCTTAGCCGGCTGTGGAGCAGTGGGAAGGGGTGAGGGAAGTTTGCCCCATAATTTCCAAGTGTACACCCTCCAAATAACATTCTAGGAAAATCGTCACGAGATCTGAAGGGGTGAAATTTTTTTTCAAAAAATGAGGAAAGACTATAGTCTTTCCTTTTTTTTTCGAAGATTTTTTCACCCCCTCCGATTTACTTAGGAAAATTTGAGAATGTAATATGAAGGATAAAAACTTGCAAAATATGTGCCAAACATCCCCCATCCCCTCCCATCTGGTTGAAAAAAATTCCGAAAGTTTTCTGGAACAACCCAGTTCTGAACATTTCTTAGCCGGGTGTGGAGCAGTGGGAAGGGGTGAGGGAAGTTTGCCCCATAATTTCCAAGTGTACACCCTCCAAATAACATTCTAGGAAAATCGTCACGAAATCTGAAGGGGTGAAATTTTTTTCCAAAAAATGAGGAAAGACTATAGTCTTTCCTTTTTTTTTCGAAGATTTTTTCAACCCCTCCGATTTACTTAGGAAAATTTCAGAATGTAATATGAAGGCTAAAGACTTGCAAAATATGTGCCAAACATCCCCCTTCCCCTCCCATCTGGTTGAAAAAAATTTCGAAAGTTTTCTGGAACAACCCAGTTCTGAACATTTCTTAGCCGGGTGTGGAGCAGTGGGAAGGGGTGAGGGAAGTTTGCCCCATAATTTCCAAGTGTACACCCTCCAAATAACATTCTAGGAAAATCGTCACGAAATCTGAAGGGGTGAAATTTTTTTCCAAAAAATGAGGAAAGACTATAGTCTTTCCTTTTTTTTTCGAAGATTTTTTCAACCCCTCCGATTTACTTAGGAAAATTTCAGAATGTAATATGAAGGCTAAAGACTTGCAAAATATGTGCCAAACATCCCCCATGCCCTCCCATCTGGTTCAAAAAAATTCCGAAAGTTTTCTGGAACAACCCAGTTCTGAACATTTCTTAGCCGGGTGTGGAGCAGTGGGAAGGGGTGAGGGAAGTTTGCCCCATAATTTCCAAGTGTACACCCTCCAAATAACATTCTAGGAAAATCGTCACGAAATCTGAAGGGGTGAAATTTTTTCCCAAAAAATGAGGAAAGACTATATGTATTAGTCTTTCCTTTTTTTTTCGAAGATTTTTTCACCCCCTCCGATTTACTTAGGAAAATTTCAGAATGTAATATGAAGGCTAAAGACTTGCAAAATATGTGCCAAACATCCCCCATGCCCTCCCATCTGGTTCAAAAAAATTCCGAAAGTTTTCTGGAACAACCCAGTCCTGAACATTTCTTAGCCGGCTGTGGAGCAGTGGGAAGGGGTGAGGGAAGTTTGCCCCATAATTTCCAAGTGTACACCCTCCAAATAACATTCTAGGAAAATCGTCACGAGATCTGAAGGGGTGAAATTTTTTTTCAAAAAATGAGGAAAGACTATAGTCTTTCCTTTTTTTTTCGAAGATTTTTTCACCCCCTCCGATTTACTTAGGAAAATTTGAGAATGTAATATGAAGGATAAAAACTTGCAAAATATGTGCCAAACATCCCCCATCCCCTCCCATCTGGTTGAAAAAAATTCCGAAAGTTTTCTGGAACAACCCAGTTCTGAACATTTCTTAGCCGGGTGTGGAGCAGTGGGAAGGGGTGAGGGAAGTTTGCCCCATAATTTCCAAGTGTACACCCTCCAAATAACATTCTAGGAAAATCGTCACGAAATCTGAAGGGGTGAAATTTTTTTCCAAAAAATGAGGAAAGACTATAGTCTTTCCTTTTTTTTTCGAAGATTTTTTCACCCCCTCCGATTTACTTAGGAAAATTTGAGAATGTAATATGAAGGATAAAAACTTGCAAAATATGTGCCAAACATCCCCCATCCCCTCCCATCTGGTTGAAAAAAATTCCGAAAGTTTTCTGGAACAACCCAGTTCTGAACATTTCTTAGCCGGGTGTGGAGCAGTGGGAAGGGGTGAGGGAAGTTTGCCCCATAATTTCCAAGTGTACACCCTCCAAATAACATTCTAGGAAAATCGTCACGAAATCTGAAGGGGTGAAATTTTTTTCCAAAAAATGAGGAAAGACTATAGCCTTTCCTTTTTTTTTCGAAGATTTTTTCACCCCCTCCGATTTACTTAGGAAAATTTCAGAATGTAATATGAAGGCTAAAGACTTGCAAAATATGTGCCAAACATCCCCCATGCCCTCCCATCTGGTTCAAAAAAATTCCGAAAGTTTTCTGGAACAACCCAGTTCTGAACATTTCTTAGCCGGCTGTGGAGCAGTGGGAAGGGGTGAGGGAAGTTTGCCCCATAATTTCCAAGTGTACACCCTCCAAATAACATTCTAGGAAAATCGTCACGAGATCTGAAGGGGTGAAATTTTTTTTCAAAAAATGAGGAAAGACTATAGTCTTTCCTTTTTTTTTCGAAGATTTTTTCACCCCCTCCGATTTACTTAGGAAAATTTGAGAATGTAATATGAAGGATAAAAACTTGCAAAATATGTGCCAAACATCCCCCATCCCCTCCCATCTGGTTGAAAAAAATTCCGAAAGTTTTCTGGAACAACCCAGTTCTGAACATTTCTTAGCCGGGTGTGGAGCAGTGGGAAGGGGTGAGGGAAGTTTGCCCCATAATTTCCAAGTGTACACCCTCCAAATAACATTCTAGGAAAATCGTCACGAAATCTGAAGGGGTGAAATTTTTTCCCAAAAAATGAGGAAAGACTATATGTATTAGTCTTTCCTTTTTTTTTCGAAGATTTTTTCACCCCCTCCGATTTACTTAGGAAAATTTCAGAATGTAATATGAAGGCTAAAGACTTGCAAAATATGTGCCAAACATCCCCCATGCCCTCCCATCTGGTTCAAAAAAATTCCGAAAGTTTTCTGGAACAACCCAGTCCTGAACATTTCTTAGCCGGCTGTGGAGCAGTGGGAAGGGGTGAGGGAAGTTTGCCCCATAATTTCCAAGTGTACACCCTCCAAATAACATTCTAGGAAAATCGTCACGAGATCTGAAGGGGTGAAATTTTTTTTCAAAAAATGAGGAAAGACTATAGTCTTTCCTTTTTTTTTCGAAGATTTTTTCACCCCCTCCGATTTACTTAGGAAAATTTGAGAATGTAATATGAAGGATAAAAACTTGCAAAATATGTGCCAAACATCCCCCATCCCCTCCCATCTGGTTGAAAAAAATTCCGAAAGTTTTCTGGAACAACCCAGTTCTGAACATTTCTTAGCCGGGTGTGGAGCAGTGGGAAGGGGTGAGGGAAGTTTGCCCCATAATTTCCAAGTGTACACCCTCCAAATAACATTCTAGGAAAATCGTCACGAAATCTGAAGGGGTGAAATTTTTTTCCAAAAAATGAGGAAAGACTATAGTCTTTCCTTTTTTTTTCGAAGATTTTTTCACCCCCTCCGATTTACTTAGGAAAATTTGAGAATGTAATATGAAGGATAAAAACTTGCAAAATATGTGCCAAACATCCCCCATCCCCTCCCATCTGGTTGAAAAAAATTCCGAAAGTTTTCTGGAACAACCCAGTTCTGAACATTTCTTAGCCGGGTGTGGAGCAGTGGGAAGGGGTGAGGGAAGTTTGCCCCATAATTTCCAAGTGTACACCCTCCAAATAACATTCTAGGAAAATCGTCACGAAATCTGAAGGGGTGAAATTTTTTTCCAAAAAATGAGGAAAGACTATAGCCTTTCCTTTTTTTTTCGAAGATTTTTTCACCCCCTCCGATTTACTTAGGAAAATTTCAGAATGTAATATGAAGGCTAAAGACTTGCAAAATATGTGCCAAACATCCCCCATGCCCTCCCATCTGGTTCAAAAAAATTCCGAAAGTTTTCTGGAACAACCCAGTTCTGAACATTTCTTAGCCGGCTGTGGAGCAGTGGGAAGGGGTGAGGGAAGTTTGCCCCATAATTTCCAAGTGTACACCCTCCAAATAACATTCTAGGAAAATCGTCACGAGATCTGAAGGGGTGAAATTTTTTTTCAAAAAATGAGGAAAGACTATAGTCTTTCCTTTTTTTTTCGAAGATTTTTTCACCCCCTCCGATTTACTTAGGAAAATTTGAGAATGTAATATGAAGGATAAAAACTTGCAAAATATGTGCCAAACATCCCCCATCCCCTCCCATCTGGTTGAAAAAAATTCCGAAAGTTTTCTGGAACAACCCAGTTCTGAACATTTCTTAGCCGGGTGTGGAGCAGTGGGAAGGGGTGAGGGAAGTTTGCCCCATAATTTCCAAGTGTACACCCTCCAAATAACATTCTAGGAACATCGTCACGAAATCTGAAGGGGTAAATGTTTTTTCCAAAAAATGAGGAAAGACTATAGTCTTTCCTTTTTTTTTTCGAAGATTTTTTCACCCCCTCCGATTTACTTAGGAAAATTTGAGAATGTAATATGAAGGATAAAAACTTGCAAAATATGTGCCAAACATCCCCCATCCCCTCCCATCTGGTTGAAAAAAATTCCGAAAGTTTTCTGGAACAACCCAGTTCTGAACATTTCTTAGCCGGGTGTGGAGCAGTGGGAAGGGGTGAGGGAAGTTTGCCCCATAATTTCCAAGTGTACACCCTCCAAATAACATTCTAGGAAAATCGTCACGAAATCTGAAGGGGTGAAATTTTTTTCCAAAAAATGAGGAAAGACTATAAGTCTTTCCTTTTTTTTTCGAAGATTTTTTCAACCCCTCCGATTTACTTAGGAAAATTTCAGAATGTAATATGAAGGCTAAAGACTTGCAAAATATGTGCCAAACATCCCCCTTCCCCTCCCATCTGGTTCAAAAAAATTCTGAAAGTTTTCTGGAAAAACCCAGTTCTGAACATTTCTTAGCCGGGTGTGGAGCAGTGGGAAGGGGAGAGGGAAGTTTGCCACATAATTTCCAAGTGTACACCCTCCAAATAACATTCTAGGAAAATCGTCACGAAATCTGAAGGGGTGAAATTTTTTTCCAAAAAATGAGGAAAGACTATAGTCTTTCCTTTTTTTTTCGAAGATTTTTTCAACCCCTCCGATTTACTTAGGAAAATTTCAGAATGTAATATGAAGGCTAAAGACTTGCAAAATATGTGCCAAACATCCCCCATGCCCTCCCATCTGGTTCAAAAAAATTCCGAAAGTTTTCTGGAACAACCCAGTTCTGAACATTTCTTAGCCGGGTGTGGAGCAGTGGGAAGGGGTGAGGGAAGTTTGCCCCATAATTTCCAAGTGTACACCCTCCAAATAACATTCTAGGAAAATCGTCACGAAATCTGAAGGGGTGAAATTTTTTTTCAAAAAATGAGGAAAGACTCCTTTTTTTTTCGAAGATTTTTTCAGCCCCTCCGATTTACTTAGGAAAATTTGAGAATGTAATATGAAGGATAAAAACTTGCAAAATATGTGCCAAACATCCCCCAACCCCTCCCATCTGGTTGAAAAAAATTCCGAAAGTTTTCTGGAACAACCCAGTTCTGAACATTTCTTAGCCGGGTGTGGAGCAGTGGGAAGGGGTGAGGGAAGTTTGCCCCATAATTTCCAAGTGTACACCCTCCAAATAACATTCTAGGAAAATCGTCACGAAATCTGAAGGGGTGAAATTTTTTTCCAAAAAATGAGGAAAGACTATAGTCTTTCCTTTTTTTTTCGAAGATTTTTTCAACCCCTCCGATTTACTTAGGAAAATTTCAGAATGTAATATGAAGGCTAAAGACTTGCAAAATATGTGCCAAACATCCCCCATGCCCTCCCATCTGGTTCAAAAAAATTCCGAAAGTTTTCTGGAACAACCCAGTTCTGAACATTTCTTAGCCGGGTGTGGAGCAGTGGGAAGGGGTGAGGGAAGTTTGCCCCATAATTTCCAAGTGTACACCCTCCAAATAACATTCTAGGAACATCGTCACGAAATCTGAAGGGGTAAATGTTTTTTCCAAAAAATGAGGAAAGACTATAGTCTTTCCTTTTTTTTTTCGAAGATTTTTTCACCCCCTCCGATTTACTTAGGAAAATTTGAGAATGTAATATGAAGGATAAAAACTTGCAAAATATGTGCCAAACATCCCCCATCCCCTCCCATCTGGTTGAAAAAAATTCCGAAAGTTTTCTGGAACAACCCAGTTCTGAACATTTCTTAGCCGGGTGTGGAGCAGTGGGAAGGGGTGAGGGAAGTTTGCCCCATAATTTCCAAGTGTACACCCTCCAAATAACATTCTAGGAAAATCGTCACGAAATCTGAAGGGGTGAAATTTTTTTCCAAAAAATGAGGAAAGACTATAAGTCTTTCCTTTTTTTTTCGAAGATTTTTTCAACCCCTCCGATTTACTTAGGAAAATTTCAGAATGTAATATGAAGGCTAAAGACTTGCAAAATATGTGCCAAACATCCCCCTTCCCCTCCCATCTGGTTCAAAAAAATTCTGAAAGTTTTCTGGAAAAACCCAGTTCTGAACATTTCTTAGCCGGGTGTGGAGCAGTGGGAAGGGGAGAGGGAAGTTTGCCACATAATTTCCAAGTGTACACCCTCCAAATAACATTCTAGGAAAATCGTCACGAAATCTGAAGGGGTGAAATTTTTTTCCAAAAAATGAGGAAAGACTATAGTCTTTCCTTTTTTTTTCGAAGATTTTTTCAACCCCTCCGATTTACTTAGGAAAATTTCAGAATGTAATATGAAGGCTAAAGACTTGCAAAATATGTGCCAAACATCCCCCATGCCCTCCCATCTGGTTCAAAAAAATTCCGAAAGTTTTCTGGAACAACCCAGTTCTGAACATTTCTTAGCCGGGTGTGGAGCAGTGGGAAGGGGTGAGGGAAGTTTGCCCCATAATTTCCAAGTGTACACCCTCCAAATAACATTCTAGGAAAATCGTCACGAAATCTGAAGGGGTGAAATTTTTTTTCAAAAAATGAGGAAAGACTCCTTTTTTTTTCGAAGATTTTTTCAGCCCCTCCGATTTACTTAGGAAAATTTGAGAATGTAATATGAAGGATAAAAACTTGCAAAATATGTGCCAAACATCCCCCAACCCCTCCCATCTGGTTGAAAAAAATTCCGAAAGTTTTCTGGAACAACCCAGTTCTGAACATTTCTTAGCCGGGTGTGGAGCAGTGGGAAGGGGTGAGGGAAGTTTGCCCCATAATTTCCAAGTGTACACCCTCCAAATAACATTCTAGGAAAATCGTCACGAAATCTGAAGGGGTGAAATTTTTTTCCAAAAAATGAGGAAAGACTATAGTCTTTCCTTTTTTTTTCGAAGATTTTTTCACCCCCTCCGATTTACTTAGGAAAATTTGAGAATGTAATATGAAGGATAAAAACTTGCAAAATATGTGCCAAACATCCCCCATCCCCTCCCATCTGGTTGAAAAAAATTCCGAAAGTTTTCTGGAACAACCCAGTTCTGAACATTTCTTAGCCGGGTGTGGAGCAGTGGGAAGGGGTGAGGGAAGTTTGCCCCATAATTTCCAAGTGTACACCCTCCAAATAACATTCTAGGAAAATCGTCACGAAATCTGAAGGGGTGAAATTTTTTTCCAAAAAATGAGGAAAGACTATAGCCTTTCCTTTTTTTTTCGAAGATTTTTTCACCCCCTCCGATTTACTTAGGAAAATTTCAGAATGTAATATGAAGGCTAAAGACTTGCAAAATATGTGCCAAACATCCCCCATGCCCTCCCATCTGGTTCAAAAAAATTCCGAAAGTTTTCTGGAACAACCCAGTTCTGAACATTTCTTAGCCGGCTGTGGAGCAGTGGGAAGGGGTGAGGGAAGTTTGCCCCATAATTTCCAAGTGTACACCCTCCAAATAACATTCTAGGAAAATCGTCACGAGATCTGAAGGGGTGAAATTTTTTTTCAAAAAATGAGGAAAGACTATAGTCTTTCCTTTTTTTTTCGAAGATTTTTTCACCCCCTCCGATTTACTTAGGAAAATTTGAGAATGTAATATGAAGGATAAAAACTTGCAAAATATGTGCCAAACATCCCCCATCCCCTCCCATCTGGTTGAAAAAAATTCCGAAAGTTTTCTGGAACAACCCAGTTCTGAACATTTCTTAGCCGGGTGTGGAGCAGTGGGAAGGGGTGAGGGAAGTTTGCCCCATAATTTCCAAGTGTACACCCTCCAAATAACATTCTAGGAACATCGTCACGAAATCTGAAGGGGTAAATGTTTTTTCCAAAAAATGAGGAAAGACTATAGTCTTTCCTTTTTTTTTTCGAAGATTTTTTCACCCCCTCCGATTTACTTAGGAAAATTTGAGAATGTAATATGAAGGATAAAAACTTGCAAAATATGTGCCAAACATCCCCCATCCCCTCCCATCTGGTTGAAAAAAATTCCGAAAGTTTTCTGGAACAACCCAGTTCTGAACATTTCTTAGCCGGGTGTGGAGCAGTGGGAAGGGGTGAGGGAAGTTTGCCCCATAATTTCCAAGTGTACACCCTCCAAATAACATTCTAGGAAAATCGTCACGAAATCTGAAGGGGTGAAATTTTTTTCCAAAAAATGAGGAAAGACTATAAGTCTTTCCTTTTTTTTTCGAAGATTTTTTCAACCCCTCCGATTTACTTAGGAAAATTTCAGAATGTAATATGAAGGCTAAAGACTTGCAAAATATGTGCCAAACATCCCCCTTCCCCTCCCATCTGGTTCAAAAAAATTCTGAAAGTTTTCTGGAAAAACCCAGTTCTGAACATTTCTTAGCCGGGTGTGGAGCAGTGGGAAGGGGAGAGGGAAGTTTGCCACATAATTTCCAAGTGTACACCCTCCAAATAACATTCTAGGAAAATCGTCACGAAATCTGAAGGGGTGAAATTTTTTTCCAAAAAATGAGGAAAGACTATAGTCTTTCCTTTTTTTTTCGAAGATTTTTTCAACCCCTCCGATTTACTTAGGAAAATTTCAGAATGTAATATGAAGGCTAAAGACTTGCAAAATATGTGCCAAACATCCCCCATGCCCTCCCATCTGGTTCAAAAAAATTCCGAAAGTTTTCTGGAACAACCCAGTTCTGAACATTTCTTAGCCGGGTGTGGAGCAGTGGGAAGGGGTGAGGGAAGTTTGCCCCATAATTTCCAAGTGTACACCCTCCAAATAACATTCTAGGAAAATCGTCACGAAATCTGAAGGGGTGAAATTTTTTTTCAAAAAATGAGGAAAGACTCCTTTTTTTTTCGAAGATTTTTTCAGCCCCTCCGATTTACTTAGGAAAATTTGAGAATGTAATATGAAGGATAAAAACTTGCAAAATATGTGCCAAACATCCCCCAACCCCTCCCATCTGGTTGAAAAAAATTCCGAAAGTTTTCTGGAACAACCCAGTTCTGAACATTTCTTAGCCGGGTGTGGAGCAGTGGGAAGGGGTGAGGGAAGTTTGCCCCATAATTTCCAAGTGTACACCCTCCAAATAACATTCTAGGAAAATCGTCACGAAATCTGAAGGGGTGAAATTTTTTTCCAAAAAATGAGGAAAGACTATAGTCTTTCCTTTTTTTTTCGAAGATTTTTTCAACCCCTCCGATTTACTTAGGAAAATTTCAGAATGTAATATGAAGGCTAAAGACTTGCAAAATATGTGCCAAACATCCCCCATGCCCTCCCATCTGGTTCAAAAAAATTCCGAAAGTTTTCTGGAACAACCCAGTTCTGAACATTTCTTAGCCGGGTGTGGAGCAGTGGGAAGGGGTGAGGGAAGTTTGCCCCATAATTTCCAAGTGTACACCCTCCAAATAACATTCTAGGAAAATCGTCACGAAATCTGAAGGGGTGAAATTTTTTCCCAAAAAATGAGGAAAGACTATATGTATTAGTCTTTCCTTTTTTTTTCGAAGATTTTTTCACCCCCTCCGATTTACTTAGGAAAATTTCAGAATGTAATATGAAGGCTAAAGACTTGCAAAATATGTGCCAAACATCCCCCATGCCCTCCCATCTGGTTCAAAAAAATTCCGAAAGTTTTCTGGAACAACCCAGTCCTGAACATTTCTTAGCCGGCTGTGGAGCAGTGGGAAGGGGTGAGGGAAGTTTGCCCCATAATTTCCAAGTGTACACCCTCCAAATAACATTCTAGGAAAATCGTCACGAGATCTGAAGGGGTGAAATTTTTTTTCAAAAAATGAGGAAAGACTATAGTCTTTCCTTTTTTTTTCGAAGATTTTTTCACCCCCTCCGATTTACTTAGGAAAATTTGAGAATGTAATATGAAGGATAAAAACTTGCAAAATATGTGCCAAACATCCCCCATCCCCTCCCATCTGGTTGAAAAAAATTCCGAAAGTTTTCTGGAACAACCCAGTTCTGAACATTTCTTAGCCGGGTGTGGAGCAGTGGGAAGGGGTGAGGGAAGTTTGCCCCATAATTTCCAAGTGTACACCCTCCAAATAACATTCTAGGAAAATCGTCACGAAATCTGAAGGGGTGAAATTTTTTTCCAAAAAATGAGGAAAGACTATAGTCTTTCCTTTTTTTTTCGAAGATTTTTTCACCCCCTCCGATTTACTTAGGAAAATTTGAGAATGTAATATGAAGGATAAAAACTTGCAAAATATGTGCCAAACATCCCCCATCCCCTCCCATCTGGTTGAAAAAAATTCCGAAAGTTTTCTGGAACAACCCAGTTCTGAACATTTCTTAGCCGGGTGTGGAGCAGTGGGAAGGGGTGAGGGAAGTTTGCCCCATAATTTCCAAGTGTACACCCTCCAAATAACATTCTAGGAAAATCGTCACGAAATCTGAAGGGGTGAAATTTTTTTCCAAAAAATGAGGAAAGACTATAGTCTTTCCTTTTTTTTTCGAAGATTTTTTTACCCCCTCCGATTTACTTAGGAAAATTTCAGAATGTAATATGAAGGCTAAAGACTTGCAAAATATGTGCCAAACATCCCCCTTCCCCTCCCATCTGGTTCAAAAAAATTCCGAAAGTTTTCTGGAACAACCCAGTTTTGAACATTTCTTAGCCGGGTGTGGAGCAGTGGGAAGGGGTGAGGGAAGTTTGCCACATAATTTCCAAGTGTACACCCTCCAAATAACATTCTAGGAAAATCGTCACGGGATCTGAAGGGGTGAAATTTTTTTCCAAAAAATGAGGAAAGACTATAGCCTTTCCTTTTTTTTTCGAAGATTTTTTCACCCCCTCCGATTTACTTAGGAAAATTTCAGAATGTAATATGAAGGCTAAAGACTTGCAAAATATGTGCCAAACATCCCCCATGCCCTCCCATCTGGTTCAAAAAAATTCCGAAAGTTTTCTGGAACAACCCAGTTCTGAACATTTCTTAGCCGGCTGTGGAGCAGTGGGAAGGGGTGAGGGAAGTTTGCCCCATAATTTCCAAGTGTACACCCTCCAAATAACATTCTAGGAAAATCGTCACGAGATCTGAAGGGGTGAAATTTTTTTTCAAAAAATGAGGAAAGACTATAGTCTTTCCTTTTTTTTTCGAAGATTTTTTCACCCCCTCCGATTTACTTAGGAAAATTTGAGAATGTAATATGAAGGATAAAAACTTGCAAAATATGTGCCAAACATCCCCCATCCCCTCCCATCTGGTTGAAAAAAATTCCGAAAGTTTTCTGGAACAACCCAGTTCTGAACATTTCTTAGCCGGGTGTGGAGCAGTGGGAAGGGGTGAGGGAAGTTTGCCCCATAATTTCCAAGTGTACACCCTCCAAATAACATTCTAGGAACATCGTCACGAAATCTGAAGGGGTAAATGTTTTTTCCAAAAAATGAGGAAAGACTATAGTCTTTCCTTTTTTTTTTCGAAGATTTTTTCACCCCCTCCGATTTACTTAGGAAAATTTGAGAATGTAATATGAAGGATAAAAACTTGCAAAATATGTGCCAAACATCCCCCATCCCCTCCCATCTGGTTGAAAAAAATTCCGAAAGTTTTCTGGAACAACCCAGTTCTGAACATTTCTTAGCCGGGTGTGGAGCAGTGGGAAGGGGTGAGGGAAGTTTGCCCCATAATTTCCAAGTGTACACCCTCCAAATAACATTCTAGGAAAATCGTCACGAAATCTGAAGGGGTGAAATTTTTTTCCAAAAAATGAGGAAAGACTATAGTCTTTCCTTTTTTTTTCGAAGATTTTTTCAACCCCTCCGATTTACTTAGGAAAATTTCAGAATGTAATATGAAGGCTAAAGACTTGCAAAATATGTGCCAAACATCCCCCTTCCCCTCCCATCTGGTTCAAAAAAATTCTGAAAGTTTTCTGGAAAAACCCAGTTCTGAACATTTCTTAGCCGGGTGTGGAGCAGTGGGAAGGGGAGAGGGAAGTTTGCCACATAATTTCCAAGTGTACACCCTCCAAATAACATTCTAGGAAAATCGTCACGAAATCTGAAGGGGTGAAATTTTTTTCCAAAAAATGAGGAAAGACTATAGTCTTTCCTTTTTTTTTCGAAGATTTTTTCAACCCCTCCGATTTACTTAGGAAAATTTCAGAATGTAATATGAAGGCTAAAGACTTGCAAAATATGTGCCAAACATCCCCCATGCCCTCCCATCTGGTTCAAAAAAATTCCGAAAGTTTTCTGGAACAACCCAGTTCTGAACATTTCTTAGCCGGGTGTGGAGCAGTGGGAAGGGGTGAGGGAAGTTTGCCCCATAATTTCCAAGTGTACACCCTCCAAATAACATTCTAGGAAAATCGTCACGAAATCTGAAGGGGTGAAATTTTTTTTCAAAAAATGAGGAAAGACTCCTTTTTTTTTCGAAGATTTTTTCAGCCCCTCCGATTTACTTAGGAAAATTTGAGAATGTAATATGAAGGATAAAAACTTGCAAAATATGTGCCAAACATCCCCCAACCCCTCCCATCTGGTTGAAAAAAATTCCGAAAGTTTTCTGGAACAACCCAGTTCTGAACATTTCTTAGCCGGGTGTGGAGCAGTGGGAAGGGGTGAGGGAAGTTTGCCCCATAATTTCCAAGTGTACACCCTCCAAATAACATTCTAGGAAAATCGTCACGAAATCTGAAGGGGTGAAATTTTTTTCCAAAAAATGAGGAAAGACTATAGTCTTTCCTTTTTTTTTCGAAGATTTTTTCACCCCCTCCGATTTACTTAGGAAAATTTGAGAATGTAATATGAAGGATAAAAACTTGCAAAATATGTGCCAAACATCCCCCATCCCCTCCCATCTGGTTGAAAAAAATTCCGAAAGTTTTCTGGAACAACCCAGTTCTGAACATTTCTTAGCCGGGTGTGGAGCAGTGGGAAGGGGTGAGGGAAGTTTGCCCCATAATTTCCAAGTGTACACCCTCCAAATAACATTCTAGGAAAATCGTCACGAAATCTGAAGGGGTGAAATTTTTTTGCAAAAAATGAGGAAAGACTATAGTCTTTCCTTTTTTTTTCGAAGATTTTTTCAACCCCTCCGATTTACTTAGGAAAATTTCAGAATGTAATATGAAGGCTAAAGACTTGCAAAATATGTGCCAAACATCCCCCTTCCCCTCCCATCTGGTTGAAAAAAATTCCGAAAGTTTTCTGGAACAACCCAGTTCTGAACATTTCTTAGCCGGCTGTGGAGCAGTGGGAAGGGGTGAGGGAAGTTTGCCCCATAATTTCCAAGTGTACACCCTCCAAATAACATTCTAGGAAAATCGTCACGAAATCTGAAGGGGTGAAATTTTTTCCCAAAAAATGAGGAAAGACTATATTAGTCTTTGCTTTTTTTTTCGAAGATTTTTTCAACCCCTCCGATTTACTTAGGAAAATTTCAGAATGTAATATGAAGGCTAAAGACTTGCAAAATATGTGCCAAACATCCCCAATGCCCTCCCATCTGGTTCAAAAAAATTCCGAAAGTTTTCTGGAACAACCCAGTTTTGAACATTTCTTAGCCGGGTGTGGAGCAGTGGGAAGGGGTGAGGGAAGTTTGCCACATAATTTCCAAGTGTACACCCTCCAAATAACATTCTAGGAAAATCGTCACGAAATCTGAAGGGGTGAAATTTGTTTCCAAAAAATGAGGAAAGACTATAGTCTTTCCTTTTTTTTTCGAAGATTTTTTTACCCCCTCCGATTTACTTAGGAAAATTTCAGAATGTAATATGAAGGCTAAAGACTTGCAAAATATGTGCCAAACATCCCCCTTCCCCTCCCGCTGGTTCAAAAAAATTACGAAAGTTTTCTGGAACAACCCAGTTTTGAACATTTCTTAGCCGGGTGTGGAGCAGTGGGAAGGGGTGAGGGAAGTTTGCCACATAATTTCCAAGTGTACACCCTCCAAATAACAATCTAGGAAAATCGTCACGAGATCTGAAGGGGTGAAATTTTTTTCCAAAAAATGAGGAAAGACTATAGTCTTTCCTTTTTTTTTCGAAGATTTTTTCACCCCTTCCGATTTACTTAGGAAAATTTCAGAATGTAATATGAAGGCTAAAGACTTGCAAAATATGTGCCAAACTCCCCCATGCCCTCCCATCTGGTTCAAAAAAATTCCGAAAGTTTTCTGGAACAACCCAGTTTTGAACATTTCTTAGCCGGGTGTGGAGCAGTGGGAAGGGGTGAGGGAAGTTTGCCACATAATTTCCAAGTGTACACCCTCCAAATAACAATCTAGGAAAATCGTCACGAGATCTGAAGGGGTGAAATTTTTTTCCAAAAAATGAGGAAAGACTATAGTCTTTCCTTTTTTTTTCGAAGATTTTTTCACCCCTTCCGATTTACTTAGGAAAATTTCAGAATGTAATATGAAGGCTAAAGACTTGCAAAATATGTGCCAAACTCCCCCATGCCCTCCCATCTGGTTCAAAAAAATTCCGAAAGTTTTCTGGAACAACCCAGTTCTGAACATTTCTTAGCCGGCTGTGGAGCAGTGGGAAGGGGTGAGGGAAGTTTGCCCCATAATTTCGAAGTGTACACCCTCCAAATAACATTCTAGGACAATCGTCACGAGATCTGAAGGGGTGAAATTTTTTTTCAAAAAATGAGGAAAGACTATAGTCTTTCCTTTTTTTTTCGAAGATTTTTTCACCCCCTCCGATTTACTTAGGAAAATTTGAGAATGTAATATGAAGGATAAAAACTTGCAAAATATGTGCCAAACATCCCCCATCCCCTCCCATCTGGTTGAAAAAAATTCCGAAAGTTTTCTGGAACAACCCAGTTCTGAACATTTCTTAGCCGGCTGTGGAGCAGTGGGAAGGGGTGAGGGAAGTTTGCCCCATAATTTCCATGTGTACACCCTCCAAATAACATTCTAGGACAATCGTCACGAGATCTGAAGGGGTGAAATTTTTTTTCAAAAAATGAGGAAAGACTATAGTCTTTCCTTTTTTTGTCGAAGATTTTTTCACCCCCTCCGATTTACTTAGGAAAATTTGAGAATGTAATATGAAGGATAAAAACTTGCAAAATATGTGCCAAACATCCCCCATCCCCTCCCATCTGGTTGAAAAAAATTCCGAAAGTTTTCTGGAACAACCCAGTTCTGAACATTTCTTAGCCGGCTGTGGAGCAGTGGGAAGGGGTGAGGGAAGTTTGCCCCATAATTTCCAAGTGTACACCCTCCAAATAACAATCTAGGAAAATCGTCACGAGATCTGAAGGGGTGAAATTTTTTTCCAAAAAATGAGGAAAGACTATAGTCTTTCCTTTTTTTTTCGAAGATTTTTTCACCCCTTCCGATTTACTTAGGAAAATTTCAGAATGTAATATGAAGGCTAAAGACTTGCAAAATATGTGCCAAACTCCCCCATGCCCTCCCATCTGGTTCAAAAAAATTCCGAAAGTTTTCTGGAACAACCCAGTTCTGAACATTTCTTAGCCGGCTGTGGAGCAGTGGGAAGGGGTGAGGGAAGTTTGCCCCATAATTTCGAAGTGTACACCCTCCAAATAACATTCTAGGACAATCGTCACGAGATCTGAAGGGGTGAAATTTTTTTTCAAAAAATGAGGAAAGACTATAGTCTTTCCTTTTTTTTTCGAAGATTTTTTCACCCCCTCCGATTTACTTAGGAAAATTTGAGAATGTAATATGAAGGATAAAAACTTGCAAAATATGTGCCAAACATCCCCCATCCCCTCCCATCTGGTTGAAAAAAATTCCGAAAGTTTTCTGGAACAACCCAGTTCTGAACATTTCTTAGCCGGCTGTGGAGCAGTGGGAAGGGGTGAGGGAAGTTTGCCCCATAATTTCCATGTGTACACCCTCCAAATAACATTCTAGGACAATCGTCACGAGATCTGAAGGGGTGAAATTTTTTTTCAAAAAATGAGGAAAGACTATAGTCTTTCCTTTTTTTTTCGAAGATTTTTTCACCCCCTCCGATTTACTTAGGAAAATTTGAGAATGTAATATGAAGGATAAAAACTTGCAAAATATGTGCCAAACATCCCCCATCCCCTCCCATCTGGTTGAAAAAAATTCCGAAAGTTTTCTGGAACAACCCAGTTCTGAACATTTCTTAGCCGGCTGTGGAGCAGTGGGAAGGGGTGAGGGAAGTTTGCCCCATAATTTCCAAGTGTACACCCTCCAAATAACATTCTAGGAAAATCGTCACGAAATCTGAAGGGGTGAAATTTTTTTCCAAAAAATGAGGAAAGACTATAGTCTCCTTTTTTTTTCGAAGATTTTTTCAACCCCTCCGATTTACTTAGGAAAATTTCAGAATGTAATATGAAGGCTAAAGACTTGCAAAATATGTGCCAAACATCCCCCTTCCCCTCCCATCTGGTTCAAAAAAATTCTGAAAGTTTTCTGGAAAAACCCAGTTCTGAACATTTCTTAGCCGGGTGTGGAGCAGTGGGAAGGGGTGAGGGAAGTTTGCCCCATAATTTCCAAGTGTACACCCTCCAAATAACATTCTAGGAAAATCGTCACGAAATCTGAAGGGGTGAAATTTTTTTCCAAAAAATGAGGAAAGACTATAGTCTCCTTTTTTTTTCGAAGATTTTTTCAACCCCTCCGATTTACTTAGGAAAATTTCAGAATGTAATATGAAGGCTAAAGACTTGCAAAATATGTGCCAAACATCCCCCTTCCCCTCCCATCTGGTTGAAAAAAATTCCGAAAGTTTTCTGGAACAACCCAGTTCTGAACATTTCTTAGCCGGGTGTGGAGCAGTGGGAAGGGGTGAGGGAAGTTTGCCCCATAATTTCCAAGTGTACACCCTCCAAATAACATTCTAGGAAAATCGTCACGAAATCTGAAGGGGTGAAATTTTTTTCCAAAAAATGAGGAAAGACTATAGTCTTTCCTTTTTTTTCGAAGATTTATTCAACCCCTCCGATTTACTTAGGAAAATTTCAGAATGTAATATGAAGGCTAAAGACTTGCAAAATATGTGCCAAACATCCCCCTTCCCCTCCCATCTGGTTGAAAAAAATTCCGAAAGTTTTCTGGAACAACCCAGTTCTGAACATTTCTTAGCCGGGTGTGGAGCAGTGGGAAGGGGTGAGGGAAGTTTGCCCCATAATTTCCAAGTGTACACCCTCCAAATAACATTCTAGGAAAATCGTCACGAAATCTGAAGGGGTGAAATTTTTTTCCAAAAAATGAGGAAAGACTATAGTCTTTCCTTTTTTTTTCGAAGATTTTTTCAACCCCTCCGATTTACTTAGGAAAATTTCAGAATGTAATATGAAGGCTAAAGACTTGCAAAATATGTGCCAAACATCCCCCATGCCCTCCCATCTGGTTCAAAAAAATTCCGAAAGTTTTCTGGAACAACCCAGTTCTGAACATTTCTTAGCCGGGTGTGGAGCAGTGGGAAGGGGTGAGGGAAGTTTGCCCCATAATTTCCAAGTGTACACCCTCCAAATAACATTCTAGGAAAATCGTCACGAAATCTGAAGGGGTGAAATTTTTTCCCAAAAAATGAGGAAAGACTATATTAGTCTTTGCTTTTTTTTTCGAAGATTTTTTCACCCCCTCCGATTTACTTAGGAAAATTTCAGAATGTAATATGAAGGCTAAAGACTTGCAAAATATGTGCCAAACATCCCCCATGCCCTCCCATCTGGTTCAAAAAAATTCCGAAAGTTTTCTGGAACAACCCAGTTTTGAACATTTCTTAGCCGGGTGTGGAGCAGTGGGAAGGGGTGAGGGAAGTTTGCCACATAATTTCCAAGTGTACACCCTCCAAATAACATTCTAGGAAAATCGTCACGAAATCTGAAGGGGTGAAATTTGTTTCCAAAAAATGAGGAAAGACTATAGTCTTTCCTTTTTTTTTCGAAGATTTTTTTACCCCCTCCGATTTACTTAGGAAAATTTCAGAATGTAATATGAAGGCTAAAGACTTGCAAAATATGTGCCAAACATCCCCCTTCCCCTCCCATCTGGTTCAAAAAAATTCCGAAAGTTTTCTGGAACAACCCAGTTTTGAACATTTCTTAGCCGGGTGTGGAGCAGTGGGAAGGGGTGAGGGAAGTTTGCCACATAATTTCCAAGTGTACACCCTCCAAATAACAATCTAGGAAAATCGTCACGAGATCTGAAGGGGTGAAATTTTTTTCCAAAAAATGAGGAAAGACTATAGTCTTTCCTTTTTTTTTCGAAGATTTTTTCACCCCTTCCGATTTACTTAGGAAAATTTCAGAATGTAATATGAAGGCTAAAGACTTGCAAAATATGTGCCAAACTCCCCCATGCCCTCCCATCTGGTTCAAAAAAATTCCGAAAGTTTTCTGGAACAACCCAGTTCTGAACATTTCTTAGCCGGCTGTGGAGCAGTGGGAAGGGGTGAGGGAAGTTTGCCCCATAATTTCCAAGTGTACACCCTCCAAATAACATTCTAGGACAATCGTCACGAGATCTGAAGGGGTGAAATTTTTTTTCAAAAAATGAGGAAAGACTATAGTCTTTCCTTTTTTTTTCGAAGATTTTTTCACCCCCTCCGATTTACTTAGGAAAATTTGAGAATGTAATATGAAGGATAAAAACTTGCAAAATATGTGCCAAACATCCCCCATCCCCTCCCATCTGGTTGAAAAAAATTCCGAAAGTTTTCTGGAACAACCCAGTTCTGAACATTTCTTAGCCGGCTGTGGAGCAGTGGGAAGGGGTGAGGGAAGTTTGCCCCATAATTTCCAAGTGTACACCCTCCAAATAACATTCTAGGACAATCGTCACGAGATCTGAAGGGGTGAAATTTTTTTTCAAAAAATGAGGAAAGACTATAGTCTTTCCTTTTTTTTTCGAAGATTTTTTCACCCCCTCCGATTTACTTAGGAAAATTTGAGAATGTAATATGAAGGATAAAAACTTGCAAAATATGTGCCAAACATCCCCCATCCCCTCCCATCTGGTTGAAAAAAATTCCGAAAGTTTTCTGGAACAACCCAGTTCTGAACATTTCTTAGCCGGCTGTGGAGCAGTGGGAAGGGGTGAGGGAAGTTTGCCCCATAATTTCCAAGTGTACACCCTCCAAATAACATTCTAGGAAAATCGTCACGAAATCTGAAGGGGTGAAATTTTTTTCCAAAAAATGAGGAAAGACTATAGTCTTTCCTTTTTTTTTCGAAGATTTTTTCAACCCCTCCGATTTACTTAGGAAAATTTCAGAATGTAATATGAAGGCTAAAGACTTGCAAAATATGTGCCAAACATCCCCCTTCCCCTCCCATCTGGTTCAAAAAAATTCTGAAAGACTATAGTCTTTCCTTTTTTTTTCGAAGATTTTTTCAACCCCTCCGATTTACTTAGGAAAATTTCAGAATGTAATATGAAGGCTAAAGACTTGCAAAATATGTGCCAAACATCCCCCTTCCCCTCCCATCTGGTTCAAAAAAATTCTGAAAGTTTTCTGGAAAAACCCAGTTCTGAACATTTCTTAGCCGGGTGTGGAGCAGTGGGAAGGGGTGAGGGAAGTTTGCCCCATAATTTCCAAGTGTACACCCTCCAAATAACATTCTAGGAAAATCGTCACGAAATCTGAAGGGGTGAAATTTTTTTCCAAAAAATGAGGAAAGACTATAGTCTTTCCTTTTTTTTTCGAAGATTTTTTTACCCCCTCCGATTTACTTAGGAAAATTTCAGAATGTAATATGAAGGCTAAAGACTTGCAAAATATGTGCCAAACATCCCCCTTCCCCTCCCATCTGGTTCAAAAAAATTCCGAAAGTTTTCTGGAACAACCCAGTTTTGAACATTTCTTAGCCGGGTGTGGAGCAGTGGGAAGGGGTGAGGGAAGTTTGCCACATAATTTCCAAGTGTACACCCTCCAAATAACATTCTAGGAAAATCGTCACGAGATCTGAAGGGGTGAAATTTTTTTCCAAAAAATGAGGAAAGACTATAGTCTTTCCTTTTTTTTTCGAAGATTTTTTCACCCCCTCCGATTTACTTAGGAAAATTTCAGAATGTAATATGAAGGCTAAAGATTTGCAAAATATGTGCCAAACATCCCCCATGCCCTCCCATCTGGTTCAAAAAAATTCCGAAAGTTTTCTGGAACAACCCAGTTCTGAACATTTCTTAGCCGGCTGTGGAGCAGTGGGAAGGGGTGAGGGAAGTTTGCCCCATAATTTCCAAGTGTACACCCTCCAAATAACATTCTAGGAAAATCGTCACGAGATCTGAAGGGGTGAAATTTTTTTTCAAAAAATGAGGAAAGACTATAGTCTTTCCTTTTTTTTTCGAAGATTTTTTCACCCCCTCCGATTTACTTAGGAAAATTTGAGAATGTAATATGAAGGATAAAAACTTGCAAAATATGTGCCAAACATCCCCCATCCCCTCCCATCTGGTTGAAAAAAATTCCGAAAGTTTTCTGGAACAACCCAGTTCTGAACATTTCTTAGCCGGGTGTGGAGCAGTGGGAAGGGGTGAGGGAAGTTTGCCCCATAATTTCCAAGTGTACACCCTCCAAATAACATTCTAGGAAAATCGTCACGAAATCTGAAGGGGTGAAATTTTTTTCCAAAAAATGAGGAAAGACTATAGTCTTTCCTTTTTTTTTCGAAGATTTTTTCAACCCCTCCGATTTACTTAGGAAAATTTCAGAATGTAATATGAAGGCTAAAGACTTGCAAAATATGTGCCAAACATCCCCCTTCCCCTCCCATCTGGTTCAAAAAAATTCTGAAAGTTTTCTGGAAAAACCCAGTTCTGAACATTTCTTAGCCGGGTGTGGAGCAGTGGGAAGGGGAGAGGGAAGTTTGCCACATAATTTCCAAGTGTACACCCTCCAAATAACATTCTAGGAAAATCGTCACGAAATCTGAAGGGGTGAAATTTTTTTCCAAAAAATGAGGAAAGACTATAGTCTTTCCTTTTTTTTTCGAAGATTTTTTCAACCCCTCCGATTTACTTAGGAAAATTTCAGAATGTAATATGAAGGCTAAAGACTTGCAAAATATGTGCCAAACATCCCCCATGCCCTCCCATCTGGTTCAAAAAAATTCCGAAAGTTTTCTGGAACAACCCAGTTCTGAACATTTCTTAGCCGGGTGTGGAGCAGTGGGAAGGGGTGAGGGAAGTTTGCCCCATAATTTCCAAGTGTACACCCTCCAAATAACATTCTAGGAAAATCGTCACGAAATCTGAAGGGGTGAAATTTTTTCCCAAAAAATGAGGAAAGACTATATTAGTCTTTCCTTTTTTTTTCGAAGATTTTTTCACCCCCTCCGATTTACTTAGGAAAATTTCAGAATGTAATATGAAGGCTAAAGACTTGCAAAATATGTGCCAAACATCCCCCATGCCCTCCCATCTGGTTCAAAAAAATTCCGAAAGTTTTCTGGAACAACCCAGTCCTGAACATTTCTTAGCCGGCTGTGGAGCAGTGGGAAGGGGTGAGGGAAGTTTGCCCCATAATTTCCAAGTGTACACCCTCCAAATAACATTCTAGGAAAATCGTCACGAGATCTGAAGGGGTGAAATTTTTTTTCAAAAAATGAGGAAAGACTTTCCTTTTTTTTTCTAAGATTTTTTCACCCCCTCCGATTTACTTAGGAAAATTTGAGAATGTAATATGAAGGATAAAAACTTGCAAAATATGTGCCAAACATCCCCCATCCCCTCCCATCTGGTTGAAAAAAATTCCGAAAGTTTTCTGGAACAACCCAGTTCTGAACATTTCTTAGCCGGGTGTGGAGCAGTGGGAAGGGGTGAGGGAAGTTTGCCCCATAATTTCCAAGTGTACACCCTCCAAATAACATTCTAGGAAAATCGTCACGAAATCTGAAGGGGTGAAATTTTTTTCCAAAAAATGAGGAAAGACTATAGTCTTTCCTTTTTTTTTCGAAGATTTTTTCACCCCCTCCGATTTACTTAGGAAAATTTGAGAATGTAATATGAAGGATAAAAACTTGCAAAATATGTGCCAAACATCCCCCATCCCCTCCCATCTGGTTGAAAAAAATTCCGAAAGTTTTCTGGAACAACCCAGTTCTGAACATTTCTTAGCCGGGTGTGGAGCAGTGGGAAGGGGTGAGGGAAGTTTGCCCCATAATTTCCAAGTGTACACCCTCCAAATAACATTCTAGGAAAATCGTCACGAAATCTGAAGGGGTGAAATTTTTTTCCAAAAAATGAGGAAAGACTATAGTCTTTCCTTTTTTTTTCGAAGATTTTTTCAACCCCTCCGATTTACTTAGGAAAATTTCAGAATGTAATATGAAGGCTAAAGACTTGCAAAATATGTGCCAAACATCCCCCTTCCCCTCCCATCTGGTTCAAAAAAATTCTGAAAGTTTTCTGGAAAAACCCAGTTCTGAACATTTCTTAGCCGGGTGTGGAGCAGTGGGAAGGGGAGAGGGAAGTTTGCCACATAATTTCCAAGTGTACACCCTCCAAATAACATTCTAGGAAAATCGTCACGAAATCTGAAGGGGTGAAATTTTTTTCCAAAAAATGAGGAAAGACTATAGTCTTTCCTTTTTTTTTCGAAGATTTTTTCAACCCCTCCGATTTACTTAGGAAAATTTCAGAATGTAATATGAAGGCTAAAGACTTGCAAAATATGTGCCAAACATCCCCCATGCCCTCCCATCTGGTTCAAAAAAATTCCGAAAGTTTTCTGGAACAACCCAGTTCTGAACATTTCTTAGCCGGGTGTGGAGCAGTGGGAAGGGGTGAGGGAAGTTTGCCCCATAATTTCCAAGTGTACACCCTCCAAATAACATTCTAGGAAAATCGTCACGAAATCTGAAGGGGTGAAATTTTTTCCCAAAAAATGAGGAAAGACTATATTAGTCTTTGCTTTTTTTTTCGAAGATTTTTTCACCCCCTCCGATTTACTTAGGAAAATTTCAGAATGTAATATGAAGGCTAAAGACTTGCAAAATATGTGCCAAACATCCCCCATGCCCTCCCATCTGGTTCAAAAAAATTCCGAAAGTTTTCTGGAACAACCCAGTTTTGAACATTTCTTAGCCGGGTGTGGAGCAGTGGGAAGGGGTGAGGGAAGTTTGCCACATAATTTCCAAGTGTACACCCTCCAAATAACATTCTAGGAAAATCGTCACGAAATCTGAAGGGGTGAAATTTGTTTCCAAAAAATGAGGAAAGACTATAGTCTTTCCTTTTTTTTTCGAAGATTTTTTTACCCCCTCCGATTTACTTAGGAAAATTTCAGAATGTAATATGAAGGCTAAAGACTTGCAAAATATGTGCCAAACATCCCCCTTCCCCTCCCATCTGGTTCAAAAAAATTCCGAAAGTTTTCTGGAACAACCCAGTTTTGAACATTTCTTAGCCGGGTGTGGAGCAGTGGGAAGGGGTGAGGGAAGTTTGCCACATAATTTCCAAGTGTACACCCTCCAAATAACAATCTAGGAAAATCGTCACGAGATCTGAAGGGGTGAAATTTTTTTCCAAAAAATGAGGAAAGACTATAGTCTTTCCTTTTTTTTTCGAAGATTTTTTCACCCCTTCCGATTTACTTAGGAAAATTTCAGAATGTAATATGAAGGCTAAAGACTTGCAAAATATGTGCCAAACTCCCCCATGCCCTCCCATCTGGTTCAAAAAAATTCCGAAAGTTTTCTGGAACAACCCAGTTCTGAACATTTCTTAGCCGGCTGTGGAGCAGTGGGAAGGGGTGAGGGAAGTTTGCCCCATAATTTCCAAGTGTACACCCTCCAAATAACATTCTAGGACAATCGTCACGAGATCTGAAGGGGTGAAATTTTTTTTCAAAAAATGAGGAAAGACTATAGTCTTTCCTTTTTTTTTCGAAGATTTTTTCACCCCCTCCGATTTACTTAGGAAAATTTGAGAATGTAATATGAAGGAAAAAAACTTGCAAAATATGTGCCAAACATCCCCCATCCCCTCCCATCTGGTTGAAAAAAATTCCGAAAGTTTTCTGGAACAACCCAGTTCTGAACATTTCTTAGCCGGCTGTGGAGCAGTGGGAAGGGGTGAGGGAAGTTTGCCCCATAATTTCCAAGTGTACACCCTCCAAATAACATTCTAGGACAATCGTCACGAGATCTGAAGGGGTGAAATTTTTTTTCAAAAAATGAGGAAAGACTATAGTCTTTCCTTTTTTTTTCGAAGATTTTTTCACCCCCTCCGATTTACTTAGGAAAATTTGAGAAAGTAATATGAAGGATAAAAACTTGCAAAATATGTGCCAAACATCCCCCATCCCCTCCCATCTGGTTGAAAAAAATTCCGAAAGTTTTCTGGAACAACCCAGTTCTGAACATTTCTTAGCCGGCTGTGGAGCAGTGGGAAGGGGTGAGGGAAGTTTGCCCCATAATTTCCAAGTGTACACCCTCCAAATAACATTCTAGGAAAATCGTCACGAAATCTGAAGGGGTGAAATTTTTTTCCAAAAAATGAGGAAAGACTATAGTCTTTCCTTTTTTTTTCGAAGATTTTTTCAACCCCTCCGATTTACTTAGGAAAATTTCAGAATGTAATATGAAGGCTAAAGACTTGCAAAATATGTGCCAAACATCCCCCTTCCCCTCCCATCTGGTTCAAAAAAATTCTGAAAGTTTTCTGGAACAACCCAGTTCTGAACATTTCTTAGCCGGGTGTGGAGCAGAGGGAAGGGGAGAGGGAAGTTTGCCACATAATTTCCAAGTGTACACCCTCCAAATAACATTCTAGGAAAATCGTCACGAAATCTGAAGGGGTGAAATTTGTTTCCAAAAAATGAGGAAAGACTATAGTCTTTCCTTTTTTTTTCGAAGATTTTTTTACCCCCTCCGATTTACTTAGGAAAATTTCAGAATGTAATATGAAGGCTAAAGACTTGCAAAATATGTGCCAAACATCCCCCTTCCCCTCCCATCTGGTTCAAAAAAATTCCGAAAGTTTTCTGGAACAACCCAGTTTTGAACATTTCTTAGCCAGGTGTGGAGCAGTGGGAAGGGGTGAGGGAAGTTTGCCACATAATTTCCAAGTGTACACCCTCCAAATAACAATCTAGGAAAATCGTCACGAGATCTGAAGGGGTGAAATTTTTTTCCAAAAAATGAGGAAAGACTATAGTCTTTCCTTTTTTTTTCGAAGATTTTTTCACCCCTTCCGATTTACTTAGGAAAATTTCAGAATGTAATATGAAGGCTAAAGACTTGCAAAATATGTGCCAAACTCCCCCATGCCCTCCCATCTGGTTCAAAAAAATTCCGAAAGTTTTCTGGAACAACCCAGTTCTGAACATTTCTTAGCCGGCTGTGGAGCAGTGGGAAGGGGTGAGGGAAGTTTGCCCCATAATTTCCAAGTGTACACCCTCCAAATAACATTCTAGGACAATCGTCACGAGATCTGAAGGGGTGAAATTTTTTTTCAAAAAATGAGGAAAGACTATAGTCTTTCCTTTTTTTTTCGAAGATTTTTTCACCCCCTCCGATTTACTTAGGAAAATTTGAGAATGTAATATGAAGGATAAAAACTTGCAAAATATGTGCCAAACAGCCCCCATCCCCTCCCATCTGGTTGAAAAAAATTCCGAAAGGTTTCTGGAACAACCCAGTTCTGAACATTTCTTAGCCGGGTGTGGAGCAGTGGGAAGGGGTGAGGGAAGTTTGCCCCATAATTTCCAAGTGTACACCCTCCAAATAACATTCTAGGAAAATCGTCACGAAATCTGAAGGGGTGAAATTTTTTTCCAAAAAATGAGGAAAGACTATAGTCTTTCCTTTTTTTTCGAAGATTTTTTCAACCCCTCCGATTTACTTAGGAAAATTTCAGAATGTAATATGAAGGCTAAAGACTTGCAAAATATGTGCCAAACATCCCCCTTCCCCTCCCATCTGGTTGAAAAAAATTCCGAATGTTTTCTGGAACAACCCAGTTCTGAACATTTCTTAGCCGGGTGTGGAGCAGTGGGAAGGGGTGAGGGAAGTTTGCCCCATAATTTCCAAGTGTACACCCTCCAAATAACATTCTAGGAAAATCGTCACGAAATCTGAAGGGGTGAAATTTTTTTCCAAAAAATGAGGAAAGACTATAGTCTTTCCTTTTTTTTTCGAAGATTTTTTCACCCCCTCCGATTTACTTAGGAAAATTTCAGAATGTAATATGAAGGCTAAAGACTTGCAAAATATGTGCCAAACATCCCCCATGCCCTCCCATCTGGTTCAAAAAAATTCCGAAAGTTTTCTGGAACAACCCAGTCCTGAACATTTCTTAGCCGGCTGTGGAGCAGTGGGAAGGGGTGAGGGAAGTTTGCCCCATAATTTCCAAGTGTACACCCTCCAAATAACATTCTAGGAAAATCGTCACGAGATCTGAAGGGGAGAAATTTTTTTTCAAAAAATGAGGAAAGACTATAGTCTTTCCTTTTTTTTTCGAAGATTTTTTCACCCCCTCCGATTTACTTAGGAAAATTTGAGAATGTAATATGAAGGATAAAAACTTGCAAAATATGTGCCAAACAGCCCCCATCCCCTCCCATCTGGTTGAAAAAAATTCCGAAAGGTTTCTGGAACAACCCAGTTCTGAACATTTCTTAGCCGGGTGTGGAGCAGTGGGAAGGGGTGAGGGAAGTTTGCCCCATAATTTCCAAGTGTACACCCTCCAAATAACATTCTAGGAAAATCGTCACGAAATCTGAAGGGGTGAAATTTTTTTCCAAAAAATGAGGAAAGACTATAGTCTTTCCTTTTTTTTCGAAGATTTTTTCAACCCCTCCGATTTACTTAGGAAAATTTCAGAATGTAATATGAAGGCTAAAGACTTGCAAAATATGTGCCAAACATCCCCCTTCCCCTCCCATCTGGTTGAAAAAAATTCCGAATGTTTTCTGGAACAACCCAGTTCTGAACATTTCTTAGCCGGGTGTGGAGCAGTGGGAAGGGGTGAGGGAAGTTTGCCCCATAATTTCCAAGTGTACACCCTCCAAATAACATTCTAGGAAAATCGTCACGAAATCTGAAGGGGTGAAATTTTTTTCCAAAAAATGAGGAAAGACTATAGTCTTTCCTTTTTTTTTCGAAGATTTTTTCAACCCCTCCGATTTACTTAGGAAAATTTCAGAATGTAATATGAAGGCTAAAGACTTGCAAAATATGTGCCAAACATCCCCCTTCCCCTCCCATCTGGTTCAAAAAAATTCTGAAAGTTTTCTGGAAAAACCCAGTTCTGAACATTTCTTAGCCGGGTGTGGAGCAGTGGGAAGGGGAGAGGGAAGTTTGCCACATAATTTCCAAGTGTACACCCTCCAAATAACATTCTAGGAAAATCGTCACGAAATCTGAAGGGGATTTTTTTACCCCCTCCGATTTACTTAGGAAAATTTCAGAATGTAATATGAAGGCTAAAGACTTGCAAAATATGTGCCAAACATCCCCCTTCCCCTCCCATCTGGTTCAAAAAAATTCCGAAAGTTTTCTGGAACAACCCAGTTTTGAACATTTCTTAGCCGGGTGTGGAGCAGTGGGAAGGGGTGAGGGAAGTTTGCCACATAATTTCCAAGTGTACACCCTCCAAATAACAATCTAGGAAAATCGTCACGAGATCTGAAGGGGTGAAATTTTTTTCCAAAAAATGAGGAAAGACTATAGTCTTTCCTTTTTTTTTCGAAGATTTTTTCACCCCCTCCGATTTACTTAGGAAAATTTGAGAATGTAATATGAAGGATAAAAACTTGCAAAATATGTGCCAAACATCCCCCATCCCCTCCCATCTGGTTGAAAAAAATTCCGAAAGTTTTCTGGAACAACCCAGTTCTGAACATTTCTTAGCCGGCTGTGGAGCAGTGGGAAGGGGTGAGGGAAGTTTGCCCCATAATTTCCAAGTGTACACCCTCCAAATAACATTCTAGGACAATCGTCACGAGATCTGAAGGGGTGAAATTTTTTTTCAAAAAATGAGGAAAGACTATAGTCTTTCCTTTTTTTTTCGAAGATTTTTTCACCCCCTCCGATTTACTTAGGAAAATTTGAGAATGTAATATGAAGGATAAAAACTTGCAAAATATGTGCCAAACATCCCCCATCCCCTCCCATCTGGTTGAAAAAAATTCCGAAAGTTTTCTGGAACAACCCAGTTCTGAACATTTCTTAGCCGGCTGTGGAGCAGTGGGAAGGGGTGAGGGAAGTTTGCCCCATAATTTCCAAGTGTACACCCTCCAAATAACATTCTAGGAAAATCGTCACGAAATCTGAAGGGGTGAAATTTTTTTCCAAAAAATGAGGAAAGACTATAGTCTTTCCTTTTTTTTTCGAAGATTTTTTCAACCCCTCCGATTTACTTAGGAAAATTTCAGAATGTAATATGAAGGCTAAAGACTTGCAAAATATGTGCCAAACATCCCCCTTCCCCTCCCATCTGGTTCAAAAAAATTCTGAAAGTTTTCTGGAAAAACCCAGTTCTGAACATTTCTTAGCCGGGTGTGGAGCAGTGGGAAGGGGAGAGGGAAGTTTGCCACATAATTTCCAAGTGTACACCCTCCAAATAACATTCTAGGAAAATCGTCACGAAATCTGAAGGGGTGAAATTTTTTTCCAAAAAATGAGGAAAGACTATAGTCTTTCCTTTTTTTTCGAAGATTTTTTCAACCCCTCCGATTTACTTAGGAAAATTTCAGAATGTAATATGAAGGCTAAAGACTTGCAAAATATGTGCCAAACATCCCCCATGCCCTCCCATCTGGTTCAAAAAAATTCCGAAAGTTTTCTGGAACAACCCAGTTCTGAACATTTCTTAGCCGGGTGTGGAGCAGTGGGAAGGGATGAGGGAAGTTTGCCCCATAATTTCCAAGTGTACACCCTCCAAATAACATTCTAGGAAAATCGTCACGAAATCTGAAGGGGTGAAATTTTTTCCCAAAAAATGAGGAAAGACTATATTAGTCTTTCCTTTTTTTTTCGAAGATTTTTTCACCCCCTCCGATTTACTTAGGAAAATTTCAGAATGTAATATGAAGGCTAAAGACTTGCAAAATATGTGCCAAACATCCCCCATGCCCTCCCATCTGGTTCAAAAAAATTCGGAAAGTTTTCTGGAACAACCCAGTTTTGAACATTTCTTAGCCGGGTGTGGAGCAGTGGGAAGGGGTGAGGGAAGTTTGCCACATAATTTCCAAGTGTACACCCTCCAAATAACATTCTAGGAAAATCGTCACGAAATCTGAAGGGGTGAAATTTGTTTCCAAAAAATGAGGAAAGACTATAGTCTTTCCTTTTTTTTTCGAAGATTTTTTTACCCCCTCCGATTTACTTAGGAAAATTTCAGAATGTAATATGAAGGCTAAAGACTTGCAAAATATGTGCCAAACATCCCCCTTCCCCTCCCATCTGGTTCAAAAAAATTCCGAAAGTTTTCTGGAACAACCCAGTTTTGAACATTTCTTAGCCAGGTGTGGAGCAGTGGGAAGGGGTGAGGGAAGTTTGCCACATAATTTCCAAGTGTACACCCTCCAAATAACAATCTAGGAAAATCGTCACGAGATCTGAAGGGGTGAAATTTTTTTCCAAAAAATGAGGAAAGACTATAGTCTTTCCTTTTTTTTTCGAAGATTTTTTCACCCCTTCCGATTTACTTAGGAAAATTTCAGAATGTAATATGAAGGCTAAAGACTTGCAAAATATGTGCCAAACTCCCCCATGCCCTCCCATCTGGTTCAAAAAAATTCCGAAAGTTTTCTGGAACAACCCAGTTCTGAACATTTCTTAGCCGGCTGTGGAGCAGTGGGAAGGGGTGAGGGAAGTTTGCCCCATAATTTCCAAGTGTACACCCTCCAAATAACATTCTAGGACAATCGTCACGAGATCTGAAGGGGTGAAATTTTTTTTCAAAAAATGAGGAAAGACTATAGTCTTTCCTTTTTTTTTCGAAGATTTTTTCACCCCCTCCGATTTACGTAGGAAAATTTGAGAATGTAATATGAAGGATAAAAACTTGCAAAATATGTGCCAAACATCCCCCATCCCCTCCCATCTGGTTGAAAAAAATTCCGAAAGTTTTCTGGAACAACCCAGTTCTGAACATTTCTTAGCCGGGTGTGGAGCAGTGGGAAGGGGTGAGGGAAGTTTGCCCCATAATTTCCAAGTGTACACCCTCCAAATAACATTCTAGGAAAATCGTCACGAAATCTGAAGGGGTGAAATTTATTTCCAAAAAATGAGGAAAGACTATAGTCTTTCCTTTTTTTTTCGAAGATTTTTTCACCCCCTCCGATTTACTTAGGAAAATTTCAGAATGTAATATGAAGGCTAAAGACTTGCAAAATATGTGCCAAACATCCCCCTTCCCCTCCCATCTGGTTCAAAAAAATTCTGAAAGTTTTCTGGAAAAACCCAGTTCTGAACATTTCTTAGCCGGGTGTGGAGCAGTGGGAAGGGGAGAGGGAAGTTTGCCACATAATTTCCAAGTGTACACCCTCCAAATAACATTCTAGGAAAATCGTCACGAAATCTGAAGGGGATTTTTTTACCCCCTCCGATTTACTTAGGAAAATTTCAGAATGTAATATGAAGGCTAAAGACTTGCAAAATATGTGCCAAACATCCCCCTTCCCCTCCCATCTGGTTCAAAAAAATTCCGAAAGTTTTCTGGAACAACCCAGTTTTGAACATTTCTTAGCCGGGTGTGGAGCAGTGGGAAGGGGTGAGGGAAGTTTGCCACATAATTTCCAAGTGTACACCCTCCAAATAACAATCTAGGAAAATCGTCACGAGATCTGAAGGGGTGAAATTTTTTTCCAAAAAATGAGGAAAGACTATAGTCTTTCCTTTTTTTTTCGAAGATTCTTTCACCCCTTCCGATTTACTTAGGAAAATTTCAGAATGTAATATGAAGGCTAAAGACTTGCAAAATATGTGCCAAACTCCCCCATGCCCTCCCATCTGGTTCAAAAAAATTCCGAAAGTTTTCTGGAACAACCCAGTTCTGAACATTTCTTAGCCGCCTGTGGAGCAGTGGGAAGGGGTGAGGGAAGTTTGCCCCATAATTTCCAAGTGTACACCCTCCAAATAACATTCTAGGAAAATCGTCACGAGATCTGAAGGGGTGAAATTTTTTTTCAAAAAATGAGGAAAGACTATAGTCTTTCCTTTTTTTTTTCGAAGATTTTTTCACCCCCTCCGATTTACTTAGGAAAATTTGAGAATGTAATATGAAGGATAAAAACTTGCAAAATATGTGCCAAACATCCCCCATCCCCTCCCATCTGGTTGAAAAAAATTCCGAAAGTTTTCTGGAACAACCCAGTTCTGAACATTTCTTAGCCGGGTGTGGAGCAGTGGGAAGGGGTGAGGGACGTTTGCCCCATAATTTCCAAGTGTACACCCTCCAAATAACATTCTAGGAAAATCGTCACGAAATCTGAAGGGGTGAAATTTTTTTCCAAAAAATGAGGAAAGACTATAGTCTTTCCTTTTTTTTTCGAAGATTTTTTCAACCCCTCCGATTTACTTAGGAAAATTTCAGAATGTAATATGAAGGCTAAAGACTTGCAAAATATGTGCCAAACATCCCCCTTCCCCTCCCATCTGGTTCAAAAAAATTCTGAAAGTTTTCTGGAAAAACCCAGTTCTGAACATTTCTTAGCCGGGTGTGGAGCAGTGGGAAGGGGAGAGGGAAGTTTGCCACATAATTTCCAAGTGTACACCCTCCAAATAACATTCTAGGAAAATCGTCACGAAATCTGAAGGGGATTTTTTTACCCCCTCCGATTTACTTAGGAAAATTTCAGAATGTAATATGAAGGCTAAAGACTTGCAAAATATGTGCCAAACATCCCCCTTCCCCTCCCATCTGGTTCAAAAAAATTCCGAAAGTTTTCTGGAACAACCCAGTTTTGAACATTTCTTAGCCGGGTGTGGAGCAGTGGGAAGGGGTGAGGGAAGTTTGCCACATAATTTCCAAGTGTACACCCTCCAAATAACAATCTAGGAAAATCGTCACGAGATCTGAAGGGGTGAAATTTTTTTCCAAAAAATGAGGAAAGACTATAGTCTTTCCTTTTTTTTTCGAAGATTCTTTCACCCCTTCCGATTTACTTAGGAAAATTTCAGAATGTAATATGAAGGCTAAAGACTTGCAAAATATGTGCCAAACTCCCCCATGCCCTCCCATCTGGTTCAAAAAAATTCCGAAAGTTTTCTGGAACAACCCAGTTCTGAACATTTCTTAGCCGGCTGTGGAGCAGTGGGAAGGGGTGAGGGAAGTTTGCCCCATAATTTCCAAGTGTACACCCTCCAAATAACATTCTAGGACAATCGTCACGAGATCTGAAGGGGTGAAATTTTTTTTCAAAAAATGAGGAAAGACTATAAGTCTTTCCTTTTTTTTTCGAAGATTTTTTCACCCCCTCCGATTTACTTAGGAAAATTTGAGAATGTAATATGAAGGATAAAAACTTGCAAAATATGTGCCAAACATCCCCCATCCCCTCCCATCTGGTTGAAAAAAATTCCGAAAGTTTTCTGGAACAACCCAGTTCTGAACATTTCTTAGCCGGGTGTGGAGCAGTGGGAAGGGGTGAGGGAAGTTTGCCCCATAATTTCCAAGTGTACACCCTCCAAATAACATTCTAGGAAAATCGTCACGAAATCTGAAGGGGTGAAATTTTTTTCCAAAAAATGAGGAAAGACTATAGTCTTTCCTTTTTTTTTCGAAGATTTTTTCAACCCCTCCGATTTACTTAGGAAAATTTCAGAATGTAATATGAAGGCTAAAGACTTGCAAAATATGTGCCAAACATCCCCCTTCCCCTCCCATCTGGTTCAAAAAAATTCTGAAAGTTTTCTGGAAAAACCCAGTTCTGAACATTTCTTAGCCGGGTGTGGAGCAGTGGGAAGGGGAGAGGGAAGTTTGCCACATAATTTCCAAGTGTACACCCTCCAAATAACATTCTAGGAAAATCGTCACGAAATCTGAAGGGGTGAAATTTTTTTCCAAAAAATGAGGAAAGACTATAGTCTTTCCTTTTTTTTTCGAAGATTTTTTCAACCCCTCCGATTTACTTAGGAAAATTTCAGAATGTAATATGAAGGCAAAATATGTGCCAAACATACCCCATGCCCTCCCATCTGGTTCAAAAAAATTCAGAAAGTTTTCTGGAACAACCCAGTTCTGAACATTTCTTAGCCGGGTGTGGAGCAGTGGGAAGGGGTGAGGGAAGTTTGCCCCATAATTTCCAAGTGTACACCCTCCAAATAACATTCTAGGAAAATCGTCACGAAATCTGAAGGGGTGAAATTTTTTCCCAAAAAATGAGGAAAGACTATATTAGTCTTTCCTTTTTTTTTCGAAGATTTTTTCACCCCCTCCGATTTACTTAGGAAAATTTCAGAATGTAATATGAAGGCTAAAGACTTGCAAAATATGTGCCAAACATCCCCCATGCCCTCCCATCTGGTTCAAAAAAATTCCGAAAGTTTTCTGGAACAACCCAGTTTTGAACATTTCTTAGCCGGGTGTGGAGCAGTGGGAAGGGGTGAGGGAAGTTTGCCACATAATTTCCAAGTGTACACCCTCCAAATAACATTCTAGGAAAATCGTCACGAAATCTGAAGGGGTGAAATTTGTTTCCAAAAAATGAGGAAAGACTATAGTCTTTCCTTTTTTTTTCGAAGATTTTTTTACCCCCTCCGATTTACTTAGGAAAATTTCAGAATGTAATATGAAGGCTAAAGACTTGCAAAATATGTGCCAAACATCCCCCTTCCCCTCCCATCTGGTTCAAAAAAATTCCGAAAGTTTTCTGGAACAACCCAGTTTTGAACATTTCTTAGCCAGGTGTGGAGCAGTGGGAAGGGGTGAGGGAAGTTTGCCACATAATTTCCAAGTGTACACCCTCCAAATAACAATCTAGGAAAATCGTCACGAGATCTGAAGGGGTGAAATTTTTTTCCAAAAAATGAGGAAAGACTATAGTCTTTCCTTTTTTTTTCGAAGATTTTTTCACCCCTTCCGATTTACTTAGGAAAATTTCAGAATGTAATATGAAGGCTAAAGACTTGCAAAATATGTGCCAAACTCCCCCATGCCCTCCCATCTGGATCAAAAAAATTCCGAAAGTTTTCTGGAACAACCCAGTTCTGAACATTTCTTAGCCGGCTGTGGAGCAGTGGGAAGGGGTGAGGGAAGTTTGCCCCATAATTTCCAAGTGTACACCCTCCAAATAACATTCTAGGACAATCGTCACGAGATCTGAAGGGGTGAAATTTTTTTTCAAAAAATGAGGAAAGACTATAGTCTTTCCTTTTTTTTTCGAAGATTTTTTCACCCCCTCCGATTTACTTAGGAAAATTTGAGAATGTAATATGAAGGATAAAAACTTGCAAAATATGTGCCAAACATCCCCCACCCCTCCCATCTGGTTGAAAAAAATTCCGAAAGTTTTCTGGAACAACCCAGTTCTGAACATTTCTTAGCCGGGTGTGGAGCAGTGGGAAGGGGTGAGGGAAGTTTGCCCCATAATTTCCAAGTGTACACCCTCCAAATAACATTCTAGGAAAATCGTCACGAAATCTGAAGGGGTGAAATTTATTTCCAAAAAATGAGGAAAGACTATAGTCTTTCCTTTTTTTTTCGAAGATTTTTTCACCCCCTCCGATTTACTTAGGAAAATTTCAGAATGTAATATGAAGGCTAAAGACTTGCAAAATATGTGCCAAACATCCCCCATGCCCTCCCATCTGGTTCAAAAAAATTCCGAAAGTTTTCTGGAACAACCCAGTCCTGAACATTTCTTAGCCGGCTGTGGAGCAGTGGGAAGGGGTGAGGGAAGTTTGCCCCATAATTTCCAAGTGTACACCCTCCAAATAACATTCTAGGAAAATCGTCACGAGATCTGAAGGGGATTTTTTTACCCCCTCCGATTTACTTAGGAAAATTTCAGAATGTAATATGAAGGCTAAAGACTTGCAAAATATGTGCCAAACATACCCCATGCCCTCCCATCTGGTTCAAAAAAATTCTGAAAGTTTTCTGGAAAAACCCAGTTCTGAACATTTCTTAGCCGGGTGTGGAGCAGTGGGAAGGGGAGAGGGAAGTTTGCCACATAATTTCCAAGTGTACACCCTCCAAATAACATTCTAGGAAAATCGTCACGAAATCTGAAGGGGATTTTTTTACCCCCTCCGATTTACTTAGGAAAATTTCAGAATGTAATATGAAGGCTAAAGACTTGCAAAATATGTGCCAAACATACCCCATGCCCTCCCATCTGGTTCAAAAAAATTCCGAAAGTTTTCTGGAACAACCCAGTTCTGAACATTTCTTAGCCGGGTGTGGAGCAGTGGGAAGGGGTGAGGGAAGTTTGCCCCATAATTTCCAAGTGTACACCCTCCAAATAACATTCTAGGAAAATCGTCACGAAATCTGAAGGGGTGAAATTTTTTCCCAAAAAATGAGGAAAGACTATATTAGTCTTTCCTTTTTTTTTCGAAGATTTTTTCACCCCCTCCGATTTACTTAGGAAAATTTCAGAATGTAATATGAAGGCTAAAGACTTGCAAAATATGTGCCAAACATCCCCCATGCCCTCCCATCTGGTTCAAAAAAATTCCGAAAGTTTTCTGGAACAACCCAGTTTTGAACATTTCTTAGCCGGGTGTGGAGCAGTGGGAAGGGGTGAGGGAAGTTTGCCACATAATTTCCAAGTGTACACCCTCCAAATAACATTCTAGGAAAATCGTCACGAAATCTGAAAGGGTGAAATTTGTTTCCAAAAAATGAGGAAAGACTATAGTCTTTCCTTTTTTTTTCGAAGATTTTTTTACCCCCTCCGATTTACTTAGGAAAATTTCAGAATGTAATATGAAGGCTAAAGACTTGCAAAATATGTGCCAAACATCCCCCTTCCCCTCCCATCTGGTTCAAAAAAATTCCGAAAGTTTTCTGGAACAACCCAGTTTTGAACATTTCTTAGCCGGGTGTGGAGCAGTGGGAAGGGGTGAGGGAAGTTTGCCACATAATTTCCAAGTGTACACCCTCCAAATAACAATCTAGGAAAATCGTCACGAAATCTGAAGGGGTGAAATTTTTTTCCAAAAAATGAGGAAAGACTATAGTCTTTCCTTTTTTTTTCGAAGATTTTTTTACCCCCTCCGATTTACTTAGGAAAATTTCAGAATGTAATATGAAGGCTAAAGACTTGCAAAATATGTGCCAAACATCCCCCTTCCCCTCCCATCTGGTTCAAAAAAATTCCGAAAGTTTTCTGGAACAACCCAGTTCTGAACATTTCTTAGCCGGCTGTGGAGCAGTGGGAAGGGGTGAGGGAAGTTTGCCACATAATTTCCAAGTGTACACCCTCCAAATAACATTCTAGGAAAATCGTCACGAAATCTGAAGGGGTGAAATTTCTTTCCAAAAAATGAGGAAAGACTATAGTCTTTCCTTTTTTTTTCGTAGATTTTTTCAACCCCTCCGATTTACTTAGGAAAATTTCAGAATGTAATATGAAGGCTAAAGACTTGCAAAATATGTGCCAAACATCCCCCATGCCCTCCCATCTGGTTCAAAAAAATTCCGAAAGTTTTCTGGAACAACCCAGTTCTGAACATTTCTTAGCCGGGTGTGGAGCAGTGGGAAGGGGTGAGGGAAGTTTGCCCCATAATTTCCAAGTGTACACCCTCCAAATAACATTCTAGGAAAATCGTCACGAAATCTGAAGGGGTGAAATTTTTTTCCAAAAAATGAGGAAAGACTATAGTCTTTCCTTTTTTTTTCGAAGATTTTTTCAACCCCTCCGATTTACTTAGGAAAATTTCAGAATGTAATATGAAGGCTAAAGACTTGCAAAATATGTGCCAAACATCCCCCTTCCCCTCCCATCTGGTTCAAAAAAATTCTGAAAGTTTTCTGGAACAACCCAGTTCTGAACATTTCTTAGCCGGGTGTGGAGCAGTGGGAAGGGGAGAGGGAAGTTTGCCACATAATTTCCAAGTGTACACCCTCCAAATAACATTCTAGGAAAATCGTCACGAAATCTGAAGGGGTGAAATTTTTTTCCAAAAAATGAGGAAAGACTATAGTCTTTCCTTTTTTTTTCGAAGATTTTTTCAACCCCTCCGATTTACTTAGGAAAATTTCAGAATGTAATATGAAGGCTAAAGACTTGCAAAATATGTGCCAAACATCCCCCTTCCCCTCCCATCTGGTTGAAAAAAATTCCGAAAGTTTTCTGGAACAACCTAGTTCTGAACATTTCTTAGCCGGGTGTGGAGCAGTGGGAAGGGGTGAGGGAAGTTTGCCCCATAATTTCCAAGTGTACACCCTCCAAATAACATTCTAGGAAAATCGTCACGAAATCTGAAGGGGTAAATGTTTTTTCCAAAAAATGAGGAAAGACTATAGTCTTTCCTTTTTTTTTTCGAAGATTTTTTTACCTCCTCCGATTTACTTAGGAAAATTTCAGAATGTAACATGAAGGCTAAAGACTTGCAAAATATGTGCCAAACATCCCCCATCCCCTCCCATCTGGTTCAAAAAAATTCCGAAAGTTTTCTGGAACAACCCAGTTCTGAACATTTCATAGCCGGGTGTGGAGCAGTGGGAAGGGGTGAAGGAAGTTTGCCCCATAATTTCCAAGTGTACACCCTCCAAATAACATTCTAGGAAAATCGTGACGAAATCTGAAGGGGTGAAATTTTTTTCCAAAAAATGAGGAAAGACTACAGTATATAAATAATAAATATTAAATAAAATATCGATTTCAACGGGAAATATCAAGATTTATTCGCTTTATACGTATTTATTATATTTGAAATCGATATTTTATTTAATATTTATTATTTATATAATCATGGATTTCAACAAAGTGACGCTTGAGAATGTCAATAAAGACTACAGTCTTTCCTTTTTTTTTCGAAGATTTTTTCAACCCCTCCGATTTACTTAGGAAAATTTCAGAATGTAATATGAAGGCTAAAGACTTGCAAAATATGTGCCAAACATCCCCCATCCCCTCCCATCTGGTTCAAAAAAATTCCGAAAGTTTTCTGAAACAACCCAGTTCTGAACATTTCTTAGCCGGGTGTGGAGCAGTGGGAAGGGGTGAGGGAAGTTTGCCCCATAATTTCCAAGTGTACACCCTCCAAATAACATTCTAGGAAAATCGTCACGAAATCTGAAGGGGTGAAATTTTTTTCCAAAAAATGAGGAAAGACTATATTAGTCTTTCCTATTTTTGTCGAAGATTTTTTCACCCCCTCCGATTTACTTAGGAAAATTTGAGAATGTAATATGAAGGCTAAAGACTTACAAAATATGTGCCAAAGGCCAAACATCCGTCATCTCTTACCATCTGGTCAAAAACAGTTCAGAAAGTTTTCAGAAATAATTCAAACGCTATAGTCTCTGCTTTTTTATCACAACTTTTCCCACTCTTTCCGATTTCCTTATGAATTTCTGAGAATATAATATGAAGGATATACACCTGGATATTATGTGCCAAACGTCCCAGACGGGCTTGTTGAAATAATATCTTTGGAGTCGTAATGACTTCAAATTTTGTGAAAGTTAAATATCGTTCTGAAATTAACTTTTCTCCAAACAAGAAGGCTCCTAAACATCTATACAAAAACCTTACCATCAAAAGTAAAACTATTGTTTACTTATTAGGAGGTAGTGATAATCATTGAGGATCTGCAAGCAAATTATTTTCTCAGATTTACATAGAAAAGAAATTAAATTTTGGCATGTTGTAAATTAAGAAAAATAGACAATTCTGAAGTCATATCTCAAGGAATCTTTTATTTAACATATACAATTATTACAGACCAAATAGAAGACTGTGAGATTACATATTACATTAATATTTCTTATTAATATTCTAAAGAAAGTTAGATAGGTATTGAAATGAGATGATAAATTTAAAAATTTACTTTAACATCATTGGCTGTAATAATTTATACCAAATACCTACCTAGTTCATAGTTAATATCTAACATTCTTTACTCCAAAGAAAAAAAATATAACACATCAAACAACTAAAGGGGAAGAAACATGATTATTTTAGAAAATCTAACAAAACTTTCGCCTGATTTTGCCCTGATTCAAAAGCACCATGTGTAGTGGAAAAATATCTTGAATGACAAGCCTCTCCAGCTAATAGAATTCTTGGTATTTCTTTATCAAAAACCGGTGTACACAAATTTGATGGTCCTACACCTAAACGATCGCATTTTGGAGTGGTATGACTGTATCCACCTCTAGTCCATGGACAGGATGTCCAGCTACTCCTACAACAAACAGAATAATCACTCAAGTTTTGCGTTTTAATTTGAGATCATATTTAATGAAATTTTATTACAATCTATGTGTAGGTTTACATGAGTACTAATTATCAAAGTTATAATGATACAAGTAACAATAGCGTTTATGTTTCCCCCCTATTTAAAGTTAATTTCTGTTAAAAACTTCGTCAAAAGCAATTGAGTTTCAATTTACAATTTCCTACACATCAAAATTATTTGTAAACTAATTTTAAAGCTCAACACAAATAATTTTAATCATAAAATGGTAATTCTAATTTTAGTAGTATCATTTTAAAAATTCCAATTTCTTCTACTATTACCTAAATCTCCTAGGATGTTTGTTCTTCTATGTTCAAAATAAAGTCTTTTATTAGGAGCAGAACTGCAACTTTTTGTGCTGTGTCTGCCATCTTTATATTATCAAATTTGATTAAACAATAATTTAAAAAAACAAAAAGGAAAAAAAACATACAATAAACTTATGTTTAGTAAACATTTTATTGAAAGGAAAGCGGGTAAATCGGTGCTAAATTTAGATGTAGCTACCACCCAAGCTACCACCCACGTTCTATAGCAACGCATGAAATCAAATATCAAACTCGACGTTCACCTTTTCCTTCCTTATTTGGTTCTATAACTACCTTCTTCGGAGTAATAAACTCAATAATATCCATTTTCGCAAGGCGTAATCGTATCAGCAACAGCGAAATTTGCGATGAAAAATTTACGCCGTTAGCTGAATATTCCGCACTATAGAAGTACCTACTTCTACGTAATATTACAGAATAAACTTTTTCTATTTGAACGACACCGCATTTCTTGGAAAAATTGGAAAATCTGAAATGTTGTTGGCATGTTGTTAATTTGTTATACCCGGCGTCGAACATGGAAAATTAACATAAATTTGATTTATCCACAACCAGTATATTTATAAGGTCATAATTCCACTACTAAGAGACGTCTTATGATATGAATAAAACACATAGGTCTTATAATTAAAACAATGGTAAATCTATAGCAACACGTATGACAAAAGTCAGTTGAAAATGTCAAAATAAATTTTTTCCAAAATATTAATTTGAAAACGCCACTTTCTGGTCTGTTTGTGGATAAAACGTTGTATTGCATACGTGTCTTAGTTCTATTTTATCCACTGAAGAAAATTAAATGCTCGAACTTCGTTCTCGCGTTTAAACATTCTTGCGTGGATAAAATACTACCTAAGACACTTATACAATAAATAACTATTACTATAGGTACCTATCTTGCCATTGTTTATGCCCGCCAAAGGCAACAAGCTACTAGCTAGCAAAGTCAAGCGCATCTGGCTCGAGGGTTTGTAAATCGCCGGAAGGCATCAACTTCAAGCGATTCTCGTTTTATTTTTTACTTTGAATAGGTAAATAACTTGAAAACCTTAAATATTGATTTGTTAAAGTAGAGATGGCTTTGCGTGTTATGTTTATTTTTGTATCTATGAGAATACAAGAGAGCATAATGAGCAGCGCACTCATAACTCCCTACAGCGTTAAAGACTGTTTAATATACCTCGTATGACAAACATAAAAAACAAATAACAGATAAATGAAAAATAATAATTATTTGCATCAAGGGCGACTGTTAGTTTTAATCCCCGATACTGGAAGTAACACCTGAGGCGACCAAAGGTAGCAAAAAGTAGAGGGACCATATAAATTTAAATTTATAACCATTTACTTTATTCCCTAGAAAGTTTTCTGAATTTTATTCCCTAAACAATAAAATTGTCCCTTAGGTATGTATTTTAACAAATCCCGTCAAATTTGAAAATCGCGTGGCATGTCATAAATCACAAAGATTTACACCCCTACACGGTTGTATGTATGCTATGTATAATATGTATGGTATGGTATGGTACCCTGTAGGGTTCCTTGATTTTGTGTTTATTACAAAAAAAATCACAATTTATCAAGAAACTCTAATCATGTTGCAATCAAAAGTTACTAAAAAAGAGCAAAAAGACGTCATAGTTGTTGGACTTTCATTTTTAAAAGAAGAAATAGGTACCTCTAGTGCCGAGTGCGTACCTGATTTATTTAATTTCGGATTAACCTAGGTACAGTACGCCCGTTTCTAGAATTCCTCGGCTGTGGGTGCGCACTTGTCCAAAATTTATGGTGGGAGTGACCTTCACACTCGTCCTACCACTTTCGCGCGGTACCAGTGGCGCAGAAATTATCAGTTGCAACAGGTAGTTAGACTTATTGAGTTCTAAAGTGGGAAAAAGCGACCAAATATTAAGAGGTCAATCGCGAGAAATAATTTATAATGTTTATAAATATTTTCGTGAAAATAAAATATGTGTTGCGATTGCATGAAAACCGTTCTATTTATACCTAAAAGCATGAACACGCCACGGCTTGAATTTAAAATTTTTAAACGCCGCGCTTCCCGATTCGCCTTAGGGTTGCGCGACCCGAGGAATTCTAGAAACGGGCGTACTGTACCTAAAGATATGAATGCTTTAAAAATTTTGAGAATTTTACAAGAATGTTTGCATTAGATTTACTGATTACAAGATTAGACTGCCGAAAACGTTATTTATTCAATACAAGCAACAAGAGGACACAGCAACATTTTCCTATGAAGTAGTATCGACTAGTGATAGAACACTGTTCATCCACAGTGTGCTCGTTCACAATTACGTTCATGTTTGTTGGCGTTCATTTGCATGCGTTGGTCAGATAATAGACGCATCTTTAAATTCCTATGTTTGAGTGAAAATGGACACTTTTGAGAATGTAAGCGCACACACAGAAGTGTGCATCTAAAAAATAGTGGGGCATATGACATTATCAAGTGTGGTGTAAAAAACTTCAGTAGAAAGATACAAATGGAAGAGAGAATGGTGAACAACTAGGCCCAACGTAGTATGTACATGTGCAACCACAAAGATTATTTTTTTATTTTTGAGAAGATTTACTTCCAAAAATTTCGTGCCCTAGTTGGCCGCGCCCAAAACCCTTCGCACCCGACCCGGACGGCGGCACCCTAATGTCCAGGTCTGACTGCAGTGTTGAATTCAGGCATGCTTCAAGTGGGGCTTCCACCCCCCCCCCCCCCCACGAACCGTCATTTCACTACCTATATTAAAATTTGTGTATAATGCTCCGGTCTCATAAAAATTGCTGCAAAATAATAAGTTATTGTTATTTAGTCTCCGTGACTATTTTTTTTCGTACTACAAAACGCCTCAATATCATTTATTTTATTTATTTTTATTACCTAATTATATTTACTGATATTTATTTATTATTTTATACCTTTATTTCTATAAGATGACTTGGCATTATTTGCGTTCAAATTTACAATTTGTATGTGGTTTAATAAAATTTCTATTACAAAATAATGTTGCGCCCCCCAAATATTGCAGCCCCCCCCCCCCCCCGATAAAAAAGTCGGAATTTAACAATAGGTCCGAGGCCCAACAATTGACGCAAAAAGCTATATGGTGATATACAATACAGATCAACGCGGACGACGATAATGACAAATAATCAATCCATAAAGCAAATGTAGACAGTAGTGAAAACTATATTTGAGTTATAAAATCACTTCAAACTCGGTTGTAAAGCTATCGCAACAATGTACAAGTCGAAAAAAGAAGAAAGTGCTAGATAAACTCAAAAAAGAATTAGGAAAAAATAAAAATACTTATTTCTTTTGAATTCTTTTGATAAAGAATCGAAAAATAAAAATTTTACTGCATGTTATTTTTCAATTCAATCAGCTAATAACGTTAAAGGTATATTTATATAACATACATACCTTAAAACTTTAGTTGGATACGGTATATCGCTTCTTTTCAAAAATTTTCTTAATAAATGGACACACTGCTTTCCACTTTCCTCTTCAGATAAATTTTCCATTGTAGCTACAGCTTCGCCTCCTACCCAACCCAAAAGGACATTTGGTTGATTAATTACTAGATCGAAACCGGATATATATCTCGTCCATCTATCCGCTTTAGTTAATATAGTATCTCTTCTCCAAATTAATTGAAATCCTTGTGTACCCCACCATTTGTAATCAAATGTCAGAAATATTTTACCTATCCCACCATAATAACCCATACTGTTTATAGTTTCAATTAAATTAGTTGGTAAAGACGGTTCAAATAAAATGGAAGCACAATGTTTTAAAACACCTAGTGAGGTAGTTACAATTACATGATCAGAATACACAGTCATTTTATCACAAGAAATTTTTATATTGTTATTATTATTTTTCCACTGAATTTTTGAAACTGGAGAATTACATTTTAGGATGTTATTAGGAAGTTTAGCTAACAAAACATTCACAAGTGATTTATAACCACTTTTCAAATTTATGTGAGCCTGTCCGTTATCCTCAGAACAATAATATTTACCCCAATTCTTAGCAGATAATTCTTTTAAAGTAAGGCACGAATTGTCTATTAATTGAAATCTTACATGCCAATCAAAGAGTTCTAATTTCATATCAATAGTTTTTCTATCATGGTAGATGTACTTAAACTGTTGTAAAAATTTCTCTTCTAAAAAGTCTCCAACTGAATTTGGATAATCTATACAATCAACAAATGTTTCGCATTTTTCCAAAATGTTAGCTATTTCAAAATCTACCTTTCTAACAAAACAATCATCAAAAATAAATCCATCGTTTCGCACATAAATTCCTTGACCTTCTTCAGATTCTATTGATGAAATTAAATTATGATTATATGCTAAATCATATATTGGATTAGCAGTTCCATGAATCCACTGAGCACCTAAGTCAAAATAAGCGTTTTCTAAACATTCAGTTCGTATTCTACCACCAGCCTCTTCTTGAGCTTCTAAAATAATGATATCTTCATACCCAGCTTCGATAAAGGTTTGTGCTGCTCCTAAACCAGCCATTCCAGCACCAACAATTGCAATCTTGCATCTTTGTACTGTAGAGGTTCTGTAGTTTAAAAAATATACAGTATTATACACCAATCAAAGAATAGCATCCATATCTACTTCGTTATGTAATTACATTTAAATATCTAATGTTTACAGGACTATAGTCTACAGTGTAGCCTATATTGATAAATTACGTAAGAGTATCTATCACAGTCTAGAATATAAAAGTTTGAATGTAATTTCTGTCTGATATTGTTATCGGCCAACTATGAACATTGATTGTTCGGTCGCCGATGGTCGAGCCAGGTGCATAACCAGGGCTCCTGTGACGCATGTACTTTCCTTCTTTAACAATCTCTATTAGAAAGAGAGTGTTGTTGATAAGTTATTCTAATTTCAATGTGATTGATTATTTCAGTTCTGCAACTCATCAATGGTCTGTTCTTATAGTTAAAACATCGTCTGCGCGCGTCTGCGTTGATCTGTCACTGTCTTATAAAGTTGAGCAATAAAAATTCCAACCAGAATATGAAAAAAATTAAACATGAAAGTAGGTATTTAGTTTTCTTTTATACAGGGTGATTCAAAAATGGCGCATAAGCTCTTCAGTACGTTGTAGGGGACGGTTATTTGAACTGTGGAAAAATCATAAAAAAAATTTAGCTGCTACATTTTTGTAGTTAACAACGAAGAAGTAAGTTGTAGATTTGGCAACACGGGTGCAGCTATGTAGTATATGAGTGGCTTTTATTTCGTTTCATTTACATAGTGAGCTTATTAAAAGTTTCAAACATCGTTGCCACATATTTTTTTAAAACAACTTGATAGGAAAATATCAATTTTGAAAGCTAATATTTCAGGATAATGAGGTGTTATGAGCATTTTATTTATTACCCACTATTAAAAATACTTAAATTATTTATATGAAATGATGAGAAGTTTCAAAATCCACATGAATTCAAAGTTGAGTTCTCAACTTAACTTCTTCATTTCTCAGCAAATTAGCGGCTAAGAATTTTTTTACTATTTTTCCTACACTTCAATTATTATTCCCAACAACGTACTGAAGAGCTTATGCGCCATTTTTGAATCACCCTGTATGTGTTCCTTGACCTATAATGCAAAACCGTTCCTGTAATTTACTCCATGTAATGGTATTGTTCCATAGTCTACGCTTTATTAAAGTATAAAAAAATTACATGCAAGTAGAAGTATTATATTATGCATGTAGTATTACCAAAATTAAACTATTCTGTGCAGTAAAAAATTTTAATACAATATTACAAAAATATTACACTATCTAAACAAGCTAAAAAATGGTACCTATCTACCTACCAAAATTCAATGGGTAATTAAAAAAGCTGGTCATTTTTTAATTTTATTGTAACTAAAGTCCAATTACAAACATTAAATGTTCAGATTTTATAGAAAATTCCAATTATTCAAAGTTGAGTAATTCTTAACATACAACAGATACCAATTTGTTTAAATTTATTTAAACAAACGCTACAGTTAGTAAACAATTAGAAGGAATATCTAAAAAAATTAATTAAGTCTTATTATGGTCTTATTAAAGCCTATTTCACATAACAGCAGTAGCAGTAACAGCACCCACCACCCATCAGTAGTAGACCAATGAAATTGCATACTACTTGTGGGGGAAACTGTCTCATTGGTCTGTTGGGGTTGGGGGTAACTCTGACGCTACCGCCGTTATGTAAAATAAGCTTTAGACTACAGTGACCTCAAGGTCACAAGTCTAAAATGTTTAAATGTTAAAATTGAAAGGGGAAGTCAATATGGCCACATATCCAAAATACTTGAGGTATGTCTAAAAAGTTTTAGCAGAAGAATTAAAAAATTATACTCCACATAAAAACAGTTGCAGCTTTTTCTTACAAAAGTAACGTTTTCTGATTAAAATATCGTTTGTAGATAAGTACCTCAAATCAACGGGAATGTATTTATTTTATAATTTACTTTTATTCTTTGTTGGAAGAGAGCTGAAAAAAATCAAAACTGAATATTGATGCTTGCAAGAACAACCAAAACTACTTGTTATGCAAAATAAATAAAAGAAAATATTCCTCTACTTAATATCAAGACAAAAATGTAAATACATAAATGAATATTAAAACGATAAAATGATACTCCTGTTTCTCTTCTTACTATATAATAGGGAATTAATACTATAAAAAATTATTGGTAAAAGTGGTATAATTTAAAAGTATTTGATACAGTGACTAAATGATTGCAAACAAAAACAAGAAAAACTTTTTCTGACGTCATTAGAGACGTCAAAAGACTAGAGAGTGCAAACTAATGCATTTCTCATTGCATTAACAGTTCTTAAAGTCAAACTATTAAATATTAGACATATGATTTCGTTAAGTTTCTTATAGGAAAATTTATTTTATACAAATTTGGTCTTATGTTATTTTCACGTATCTTGCGCCGATTTCGCTGCGTTGCAATTTTAAACCAGAATTTATACTAACTTCAAACGATTCTCAGACCCAAATTATTAAAGTTAGACATATACTTTCACAAAATTTCTTGTAGGAAATTTTACGTTCTACAACCTTGGTCTTACAGTATTTTACCCTATCTAGCGCGGTTGTCGCTGCATTTCTATTTAAATCGTTTCGATAATAGTATTTTAGACTTGCTCTATGGTGTATGACGTCACGCACCACTATTCTGCGACTGGCTACGTTTTTCTATCCTCTTTCGCACAATAACGTTTGCAACCCGTTTTTTACTATAAAAAATTTCAAGAAAAAAAAAGTGCAAAACATTTTCTACAATTGAGAATCTTTTAAATAGAGTAACAATTAAAATTTATGTATACATCCATATTGTCATGTTTCATTATGTTTAAAAGTAAAATACTTTTAGCATAAATACTACTCTATATAGTGACTGATGGAACAAGATGCTTCGATCAATGCCAATTTCTAAACGTTTTGATTTAAAAATGCTACACAAACATTTCTAAATTTACCGCCCCCCACCAGCTTAACTACAGTGTACTCTCGCTTAGCGGACACTCCTCATAAGCGGACACCTCTATTAAGCGGACACTTTTTTGGGAACCGGCAAAAAGATAGGGCTTTGCTAATAAAATTTTCCCTCTTAAGCGGACTCCCTATTAACCGGACACGGACACTGAATTTTGTGGTTGAACGTCTCGTGAACCTCTCTTGTGCGGACAGTCTGTGCGTGTAATGTGTAAAATGATGCATCAAACCGTAGACAGTAATGTTGATTTTGAGACATATGTAAGGATAGATGAAAATTTTATGTAGGTACGAAGATGAAAGCCTTGATAGTAGTATTAATTTTGAAATTGTTAAATCACAGCAAGAAGAATCCGAGAGTGATAATAATGTAGCACTAGTAGAACGCGAAAACTCCGATAATTGTATCAAAACAAATAAAGTTCTGTTGCACTTACAAAATATCAAAACTTTCGCTTCCAAAAATAATGACATAAAAGTATTTGAATTATCGGCCAATTTGGAGGATCATTTTGAATATTTAATGTATAATAAAAAAAATATTACCATCCTTCTTACTCTTGAATCACCTTAATTTTTGTATTCGTTTTTTTATTTACAAATAAAGTTATTTTTGTTTCATTGTCATAATAGCCACTGATAAAAAGACTAATTATGTATGTTACGTATTTATATGGAAAAGTTTCTCTTGAGCGGACACCTCTATTAAGCGGACACATTTGCGGCGACCGTGGGTGTCCGCTTAAGAGAGAGTACACTGTATTTAACACCTAATAAAATATATTAACAGTTCTTTTAAATACCTAACATTTCCCAATAATCTTTTAAATTCAAAAAAAAAACTTACTTGTAAATGTTACTAATGCGATCTGCTTCTCTAAAACCACTCTCAATGGCTCCATGCACAGTGGAATAATAATCAGAATGTGTTGCTTCACCAGCAAACAATAATGTAGGTTTACTATCAACTAGAATTGGTTCTGCTAGATCTTTAGCAGTAACATTGAGTTTGTCTGAGTTGATGCTTCGGTATGAATATGAACCATAAGCATGAGGATTTGATTTCCATGATGAACTGTAATCATATGAACTTCTAAACAATTCTAATGACAATTTATTGTTTATTGCAAGTTCTTGCAGTAGCTACGTACCACAACATATCAACAGGTTGAGGAATATCATATTTATGACCAAGAAATTTTCTCAACAAATACATGCAACCATCTAAGACAACATCGTCTGGAAGTAATTCCACTGCTCCTACTTGAGAACCAACAATCCACCCTATTAAAATTTTTGGATGACTATCAATTGTAAAGAAATCAAATATATCTTCTAACCAGGATTTGCCATCCTAAAACATAACGTTCTATAACTAAGTAGTGTTATATGTCACAAATATTGGTTACCTTAGAAGGACCATGAGGGAACTGATTAAAAATATCTTCACGATCAGTATCTGTCCAAAGTAAACTAAATCCTTTACAGTCATTGGGCCACCATTGACTTGGAAATTCAATTAAAATTTTATTAACTGTACCAAAACCCAATCCATTAATAGCATCTTGTTTTTTTATTGGAAGTTCAGGGCTAAATAAACTTGAATATATTTCTTTCAAGACACCAAGTGGTAATGTAATAATTACATGATCTGCATTATATGAAGAACCATCTAAACATTCGATTGTAACACCAGCACTATTCGTTATACTATTATTCCATGCAATCTTACACACTTCTTTGTTAAAACAGATTTTATCATCCACTGCTAACTGTTTTGCAGGATTAGGAATTTTTTTCTGTTGGAAGAAAAAGTCACTTATAATAAAAAAATATCTTAATCAAACAAAAATGTTTTTAATTATAAAGCGTGTTTCAGTTTGCATTAAGATGCATCTTTTTGTAAGAATAAATTTTTTTTGTGCAAGCGTACGCGAAGTGAAGGTTTCGCAGCCGTTGTTAAGGTAATGGCCCCTAGAGTAAAATTCATTGTACAAAATAGTAGGACAAAAGCCAATAAAAAAGCAAAGAACTCAAATGGAAAATTTGAGAAAATCATTATAAAATTTTGAATAAGTAGTATTGTTTTTATATCTACTTCTACATCATAATATAATAGAGGTCCTTATTTACCATCAAAACATCTAAAATGGTCTTATAGCCTCTATCTCTCCAATGAAGATAGTTATCTCCTTCACAATGTTTATAATGTTGCATTCCTTTTGCGGATAAATCAAACCAAGTTGTGGCAGGATCCAGACAAATAATAAGCTTATGGAACCAATGTAACAATTCTGATGCTATTTTTGAAAATTCTTTGTTATTGCTAAACTCTTCTTTGACTTGTTTATTGAATCTGAAAAATAAATAAAAATCTCATTATCTCAGAATAATAATATAATAATAATGAGATAATTTTAGAAATAATGTGAATAATGACAAATAATCAGAATAAATTAAAAAATATAGAGTATCAAAAATGTCCTATCCATTTATAATATTTAACGCAAAAAAAATTATCTTTTATTTGTATTTGATTAGATAAGAATTTCCAGTATCTAACCATGGCTGTAACCAAAGGAAGGTATGTCAATGTCTTCAATAATAAATATTAAATTTTTTTCAGTTTTCTGCTTAAAAAAAATATATTCATAATTCATTTAGGCAATTAAATCCACTTTTTGAAGAAATTCGTGAAAATATTCCTAAGCCACCAGATGTTACTAAAATAATAAAGGATCTTGTAACAATACCAAAAATACATGCAGCATATTTGTTCTATACCCAAGAAGGTCGTCTGCTATTACAAAAATTATGTCTTTTATTGAGTGGAACTAAACCATCTTATCGATATGCTAACTGGGAGAATTTTGGTATTCAACTGGAACTTGAACCAATTCTCATTACGGTAAACATTAATTCTAATTGTAATATAAATTCGCAGTGTTATGTAAATTTTTTTATATAGAGTTTGAAATACACCCTTCAAAATGAAGATCCAACAAGTTATGTGCTCCTGGCTTATGTACAGAAAGATGATGCAACCATAGAACAAATACTATATGCTTTATACGAAATTAAGCGATACGATGTTGTATTAGAAATTAGAGGTTTGGTGGAAAAAACATGCAATGAAATATTAATTAAATATAATACGGATAATGAAACAGACATCATCAAACCTCCAGTTGCGCCAAACTGTCCATTCATATTAAAAAATTTCGATAAGATACAGAAAAATCACAGAAAACTAAAAATTGTACCAGAATCACTACAAAAAAGTTCATCATTTATTCCTGTATCGAAACCAACTGAACAAAATTATGCCAAAACAATTTTATTAACATATACTTCTGATGCTGATAATATTGTCACAGAATTATTGAGTCATCTTAGAAAACCGAGAAACAATTTAAAATTAGGTGTTGTTGTTTTAAATGAACAATATCAAAGGCTAAACATGGATCCAGAAGAGTTTATTTATGAATGTTTTGCACAAGTGGACTATGTTTTTCCAATTATAACAGAGAAGTACATAAAACAGATAACTAACAAGGCAGTAGACATAAATTTCAGTGCTTTAGAAAATCCTGATCATAAATATGTAAAATACATCTACAGGTTGATGAACATACATTATTTACGAAACAGATGTAAAAACACCATGGTGAGGTGTCTAATGCCACAGGAAACAACAGAAAAACTATTAAAACATCCAATAATGGGACATCCACTCTTTCAAATTTGGGTACGAACTAATGAAGTGGATGAATTAGTTAATGCAATTTTAAAAATAAAAATGTAATAGAAATATTGTAGTGTGTTAGAATAAGCCCTATTTTTGCTATAATTTAAAATGCTAATATAAAATAGTAAAACCAGTAATAGTAAGAACAGTGGATGATTGTGTGTATATCAATAAATTGTATAAACATAAATTTTATCATATTAAGAGGCATGGCCAGCTTCATCCCCTAACTCTTCCAAATTATATGGCCGTCCCAATTCGGACTTTGACAGGTCAAGGCCAACTGTATCTAATGCGACTTCGGCATTAGATACAGTTGGCCTTGGACAGGTCCTCTATGTGGTGCCATCTATTGGAAAATCAACATTTTTTTCAGATTATTTAAAATACATGGTAGTTACACATGCACCCCAAGACGGCACCACATAGAGAACCTATCAAAATCCAAATTGGGATGGCCTATATAACTCGGAAAAGTTAGGAGAATGAAGGTGGCCATAATTTGAAGTTAGGATAATGTATTTTAAATCTGAAACAATTGTTGCTGATTATTATCTAATAGATGGCACCACAGAGAAGACCTGTCAAAATAAAATTTAAAGCGCGCGATTTTCAAAATTGTGTGTGAAATTTTTTTCTTTCTATAAAACTTAAAATACAAAACCAATAGAACGTCCTGATTCAGTAATTATTTCTCTACAAAACACTTTAGAATAGTTTGGTTTTACAATAATTAGGGGAGACAATAATTAAACATTTTTGCATTGAAATTCCTATGATGCATAATCCAATTCTACACCCTGTATAGTAGTACCTACTTACTTGTTTTTAATATATTCTCCAAAAGATCCTTCAGTATTAGCCAAGACTTCATCTTCATAACTAATTTCTATAGCAATTTCAATTAACCTATCTGTTATATCCTTTGCGATTACTTTTCCTGTAGATTCATAAAATGTAAAATCATTATATGAATTAAAAGAGTGGCTCAGCAAATCTAAATCTTTTACAAGGTTGTATACAATATTATCTTCTTCGCCATGACACCACTGTGCTCCAAGATCCACAATGCTTCCTCCAAACTCTACTGACTTTATTCGACCACCAATTCTATTTTCTGCTTCCAAAACAGTTATATCAGTAATACCATTTTCTAAAAGTCTTGTAGTTGCTGCAATTCCAGCAGCACCAGCACCAATAACAATTACCCTTGGGTTTTTCATGACTTTACTCATATGTGAAATCTGTAAAAACACATGTTTAAAAAAAAGTTGATGGAACACAGAACGCAGAAGTTGGAAAATTTTGCCTTAAAAAGTGATCATCTATTTCTACTTCAGGATATTTTGCAAGGGGTAAACCATGTGAGGTTTAGCGTACATAGTCCAGGTAGTTTCTGACGTAATGCCTAGGTAATCTCTGGGATGTCTGGGTAGTATTTGGGAAGTCTTGATAGTCACTGGGAAGACTCGGTAGTCTTTGAGTTTACTGGATACTGTCTAGGAAGTCTTTGGGAAGACAGAGTAGTGCCTGGGAAGACTGGGAGGTGTCTGGGAAGACTATGGATAGTCTTTGGGAAGACTGCGAGTAGTGTCTGGGAAATCTTTGCGAAAACTGGGTAGTCCCTGGGGAAGACTGGGTAGTCTCTGGGAATACTAGCTGGGTAGTGTCTAGGAACTCTCTGGGTAGTCTTTGGAAAATCCGTGTAGTTTAGTGTACACAATTTTTTACCGTGGTTTATACTTTGATGTTATGCAAACAAATAGATTTTTACAGTACGTAGACCCTTAAAATGTAGTGCTTTACATATTCGCAACAAATTTACCCAGCATCAGTTGACGCTGTTTTAAAGTTGTATGCAAATCACGTGTTTGTAGTAAAGTATTCTAAAAATTAGCTTAATACCTACTGATACTCCAAAAGCTTCAGTGATTATCTTTCAACTATCACAGTACAGTATAAGTATTAATACAAAATTAACTAAAGGAAAAACAATTTAGAATCATCTGTGAAGAAACTCACATGTCACATGTATTAAATAATTATTGCTCTCTTGAACTACATTTGTTATCACTTATCATTTTATTATCAGTAGGTATATGTACTTAATGTCTATTTTTGTTTATATTATGTTAATTATTAATAGTTAATCGAAACTACTAGAAAGAAAATTGAGAAAATGCCCCATTCCCTCATGTGGTGATAAGCCTTAGCAGCAGCAAATTTAATTTAAATACTTTTCACACATTGATTACCCCAGAAAGACGCAAACTTTTAAAAATTCGAGAAATTGCTAGTCAAAATCATAAACAAATTATATTTCATCAGTAAACGTAGGAGATAATGATAGAAATAATAAATATTAAATAAAATATCGATTTTAACGGGAAATAGTAATATATAATGTCAATAAATAGGAGATAATTACTTATACAAAATAAAACATTTAAAAAGGAATGCAAAAAGAGTTAGAAAAGACCCTAAAAAAGAAGAAATACAGTGTACTCTCTCTTAGCGGACACTCCTCATAAGCGGACACCTCTATTAAGCGGACACTTTTTTGGGAACCGGCAAAAAGATTTTATAAATTTTCCCTCTTAAGCGGACTCCCTATTAACCGGACACGGACACTGAATTTTGTGGTTGAAAGTCTCGTGAACCTCTCTTGTGCGGACAGTCTGTGCGTGTAATGTGTAAAATGATGCGTCAAACCGTAGACAGTAATGTTGATTTTGAGACATATGTAAGGATAGATGAAAATTTTATGTAGGTACGAAGATGAAAGCCTGATAGTAGTATTAATTTTGAGATTGTTAAATCACAGCAAGAAGAATCCGAGAGTGATAAAAATGTAGCACTAGTAGAACGCGAAAACTCCGATAATTGTATCAAAACAAATAAAGTTCTGTTGCACTTACAAAATATCAAAACTTTCGCTTCCAAAAATAATGACATAAAAGTATTTGAATTATCGGCCAATTTGGAGGATCATTTTGAATATTTAATGTATAATAAAAAAAATATTACCATCCTTCTTACTCTTGAATCACCTTAATTTTTGTATTCGTTTTTTTATTTACAAATAAAGTTATTTTTGTTTCATTGTCATAATAGCCACTGATAAAAAGACTAATTAATGTATGTTACGTATTTATATGGAAAAGTTTCTCTTGAGCGGACACCTCTATTAAGCGGACACATTTGCGGCGACCGTGGGTGTCCGCTTAAGAGAGAGTACACAATGTAAAAAGGGCAAAAACAAAAAAAGGGAAATCAATTAAAACAGTAATAAATTGTAAAGTAAAAGAATCTGAGAAAATTTAGAAGAAATAAACTTATTGAAGAAAAAAATATAAGCATTTTTTAATTGCTCATACCCTCAAACGGAATTTAAATCATGTGTGGATTTAATCTTCCAATTTATTAAAAAAAAAAAAAAGAAAATGCGTAACTATTCTAGTTTTTTTCATCCACATTAAAGTGTAGATGTGTATGCAAACTGGGGTGCACTCACATATAAATATCTACCTACTATCTATTTAAAAAATTGTGATTTTAGTAGTTTTCCAAAATAAATACAAAAAAATTATTAAATATTTTAGGTGTAAGTGATTCACAAGTTCATACTCTGCATACTCTACCAAATGTGAATAAACAGAAACGCTTTATTGGTTAAAAAAGTCTTATTATTGACTATTTTCTATATCAAAAACAATCATATAATACTGCAACAATAACCGACTTTTTCTGTCAAATGCTATACACACTAATTTACCTTAAGAGGAGCAGTTCAATCAACGCTTAACCAAGTCCACTGAAACTAAAACTAATCTGTAAACCAAGTGATATGATTCTTGTTGACAAAGACAATGTTAAGACTTTGGTAAGCAATATAACTGCGTTCAATTGACTCAGTACAAATATGCTCACAGCAATTGCTACTGTATCTTTAAAAATCCTTCCTTAATCCAAACCGAAATTCTTGTAAAGCCAGAATAAAGATTTCTTTTGAAAATGGTGCAATAAATTTAATAATCTAATAAACTTGATCAAGGCAGTTTTGTAAATTTTAATTAAATTGCAGGGATCTTATTTTAAATATTGTTACTTTTGCAAGGAAGACAAATGACCCCCCATTTGCATCAGTAGGTAGATAGATTATGCAACTACGTATACTAATCAGTAGGAAGTACGTGGTATAAATTGTTTCATACTAGAGTCAGAGTGCAGTGTTGGTCTTACGGGGATCGGTGTTGTCAGATATATTCTCTGGAATTCGTTACACCAAACCACCTAATACAGTAGGTGTGTAGCGGTAACGCTGTGCAGTTTTGAGCCATAAAGCATTGCCCTATACTGCTCATACTGCACTCTAAGTATGAAATGATTTATAGTATCTATCCATGGATATTTCAGCTAACATCAGAAAACTAATATATAGAAGCCCAAACCAATATATTCAACTAACACCAAATATAAAGCACTACCTATATTTTTAATCATTGTTGTTATCGTCTATATTCCACTGGCATGTCTTCAACAATTTTATTTACCATCTACCCACAGAGTTCATAGGCCCAACAAAAGCCTGTTCTGAAAAACACCTAGAAAAAATTAATTAATTAGTATCCTTACCCCTCATCCCCTGAGATATTGTCCTTACAGCCTAAAACTCTTCCGAATTTCTAGGAAGAAGAAATCATCAATTAAATACAGGACGTGAAGAAGATATGCAATAGAATTTATCTATGTTTCTATAATTAGTCGTTTATATAATCAAATCGAATAAAAAAAAATTTTCTACTCACCATATTTGACAACTGCATTTTCTTTACATTTTCTTGGAAAATTTTCCACGGTTGTCAAGAACAAAAATCGAAGGAATGTCACAAACTGGTCACAAATGTCAAAATTTCAGTTCATATGTGTTCATTAAAAGTCAGAATGTTTTTGTGTAGTTCTTAAAAATATACATAAAGAATAGTGTCTTACATAAATGTTTGTATTAAATAGTAAGCTAAAATAATTTTCTAATAAATTCTATAAAAATGTTCACAAGAAAAGTGCCAAATACCGTACTCTGTACTAAACCTAACCTCACAAATACAATTTTATCCAATAACTCTAGTAGTAAGTCCTATTTTTTTAGATACAATTTTACAATACGTGAAATAACAGTATCAGATGTTTTTAAAAATATTCGCGATGTAAAACATAAAATGAGAGTTTATATTCAAAATGGTACGGTACTGCGAGCACTGCAGGACACTTTTCTGACAGTACCACGTAACTTAAAGAATCAATCAGCCGGAGTACTTCGAGTTTGGGCACATCAATGCGAATGTGTAGTAGCACAACGACTTCGCAGAGGACAACAAATGTTTTGTCTATATACAAGACTTTGGGAAGAACGTGCACTAAAAGAGCTGCTAACTAGAATGCGACAGCAAATAACTAAACGTGGTAAGGAACTTATGTTCAGCGCTGTTGGTTTTGCTTCATATAATTGGGATAACAATCGTATATCCAACGATGAAATAGTAAAACATATGAACGAACTAGACTACATACATTTGCTAACAGAAAAAACCATGACATGCGAAACCTGTAAACAAGAACTGCCAGAGGCAGCTACTCCAAATTTATCCTACTGCGTTTGTCCAAACAAAAATTCACAAAAGAAGACATTCGATGATTGGGTACCATTTATAGAAAAACAGGATATGTTGGTATGGCGCAAATTACGGGATTCAGGACATTACGAATACAAAGTCTATGGCTCTTTTAATGATGTTAGTGCAGAAGATTTTCTGAATGTTCAAATTGATAGTGAGTATCGTAAAAAATGGGACACTACTGCTATTACCTTGGAAGTAGTAGAAAAAGATCCAACTCCCCAGTCAAATAGCGATATTGTATATTGGGAAATGCTTTGGCCTGTAAGTGTTTCCTCCTTTAAATATTAAATTATATCTAAGTATAGACGAAGCACTTTGTATAAATTTACCAATATTTATGTTATTGACAAATATTTTACATCAGAACATTAAAGAATCTACGCTTTCCATAGAACATTAATTATTAATTTTTTTGTTACAGAAATTGTTCGTCAATCGTGATTATGTATTTAATAGACGGTTTATGATTGATTGCAAGAACAAGACCATTGTAATCCTTAGCCGTGGAACCAAGCATCCATCATGTCCAGTTAGACCAGATAAATATCGTGTTGATAATTATTTGTCATACATGGTTATTAAACCTTATACTGAATTGGATAAACCTGGAATAGAATTTGGCTTAACCTACTTTGATAATCCCGGTGTAAACATACCCTCTGCAGTAACCACTTGGGTTGCTATGCGAGCTATGCCTGATTTTTTAATACGCTTAAGAGAAGCAACTAAAGAATACAAAGAGTACTGCATAGCAGATGGAAGTAGATGTATGTACAATTTATATAAAAAACAAAAGGAACTTGAAGAGGAAGAAGAAATGCAAGATGAAACTGAAATAATTACAGATAATACAGTATTTGAACCAGAACACCCTATCATGAAAAAAAGCTTTACCAAGCCACGTTCTAGTCAGTCAAGAAACCCTGTTTCTGTCCAAGGTAAAGCACCTGTAGATTCAAGTTCCAAAACACCTACAAGCACCCCCGGTTTAGAAATCATGACTTCACCATCTCCAACAATGCAAGCTGAAACTGACAAACATACCTATTGGAAATATTTGCACCCTAATTATTATTTTAGCTGATTTGTTATGATTGAGAAAAATTTTATAGCATTTCTATATACAAATACACAGAAATAGTAGCACTGTAACGTAGTGTTTATTAATAAATACCGTTTTTCATTGATTTACCTTTACCCTCGAGATTTACAATAAAATTAAGTTTTGGTTTAAAAAGCAGCATTTGCAATTTTTTTGTGTGGAAGTTCAATAACCGAGAGAAAAATTATTAATGTAATAAGTTTATCAGTGATTGTGTGGCTTGTAGGAAAAGCAATAGATAAAAAAACTTAAATTGTTATGGGTAATGTTTTACCGACGTATATTATAATTTTGATTTGTACAATAATTGTTTAATAAAATTGCAAATAAAATCTGTCTTATGATTAATTTTTATACAATGGAAATGTTCAATCTAAAACCCCTAGAGACTGCAAATGTACTGCTTACCTAAAACAATATTTAAAAACTTTATTAGAAAGCCAGTATTATAACGAGAGATCAATAAAAAAACCAATTAGGGCAGGCTGTGAAATTGAATTATATTAAATTGGTACTGTAGCCACATCCACAGAATGACATTTCTGACATGAAAATTTAAAACTGAACGCTCTTGTCTAAGATTTTAAGTTTTCTATTTGATAATAATATTTTAATAATTTGATAATCAAATAAACAACTTAGACAAGAGCGTTCAGTTTTAAATTTTCATGTCAGAAATGTCATTCTGTTAATGTGGCTACAGTACCAATTTAAAATAATTCAATTTCACAGCCTGCCCTAATTGGTTTTTTTATTGATCTCTCGTTATCATAAAAGTTGAAAGTGAAATACTGCCTTTGGCTATGAAGAACCATATACAGGTTATTCCAAGTTAACTCTGCACTATTGCCGACTTGGTTATTATAAACTAGTAGAATTTTTTATGTTGATTAGGATGGTGAAACAAAAAACAATTGATCATCTCATTTCCGAGATATTTGTCGGAACACTTTTTTTTTAATGGAATACCCTTGTATGTTTTTACATAAATAGATATTTAAGAAAATTAAATTCTGAACAAAAATCCCCATATAACTTTGCCTGATCACATTCAAAATAGTTATTTGGATATAACTTAAACTTTACAATCAAGTAGCCATGAAACAAAATACAATCGGTGGTAGGTGCTAACTTCAAATGGTTCTCAGGCCTAAGATATTAAAGCTAGATATATACAAAAAGAAGAGGAAGCCCAGTAACACGGCTGGAATTAACTAGATGACAAAATCAGAAAACGGAGATAAAATAAAATACATGGTGTTGCATTTAAAAAAAACAATTCTTTTCTCAAGATTTAAAATGAACCATTAAAAAAATTGAACTTTTATTTTTTATTAGTCATCAAAAAATTACAAGTTAAAATTCAAATTGGCCATTTCAAATAGCTTTATAATTTGTTAAGAACAGAAAGTGTACAAAAATGTAATAAAGTATTTCTATTATACATGTTCCCTGCGTAAAACACACCTTTGAACTTTTTTGTTGCTACAAGATTAAATTTTACATATAAATCTAACATATTCCTATAATAACACAAAAATGTAGGTATGTAGACATAAAACAAGCAAAATGTAGAAATATCATATTCAGCTCAAATGTAAAAGGTGTGCAGGGTATCTTAATGAATAATAAACACTTACAGATTAAATAAACAACACAACAAGCATTCTATGAAACAAAGCATAAGTAGCTACAAAAATTCGAATAAACAGCATTTTAATTCTTGCAAGCAAATCAAATAATAGTTGTTCCAGGGTTACATTTACCCTATAACAACATTTCTTTTTTACAGATAACTGAACCACTGTTATATTATATAAATTAATAGTGTAAACATACTTGGGTATAGAGAGCAGCTAATAAGCTTAACCACTTACACACATTCAACATAAAACAAGGGGGTAAATTATAGGCAATTCTAAAAGATATTAAACCTAAACATGGATTTGTAAGTGAAATGCAAATTCATACGTATTTTCAAAATGAATTCTGTCTTTATGGGAATTTTATGGATAGATTATTTACTTTTCAGTCTACACTTTTCTTTATAGCACACAGTGGATCTATAAAATTATCAACATTATTTTTTGTTTACTAATATCATCTAAATATATTATTATATCTACAGGACCAATATAACCAACACAGCTACTACATAATTTAAAAGCACCATACAGTTTATGTAGTACAATTACAGTAACCTTTTCAAAAATTTTACTGCAGTACTATAGAGGCAGTTAACAATACAATAATTATTAAAGTATAGTAGTAGAAGTAATGGTGGTAGCATAGCAGATATGTAAAATAAAACTTAAAAAAAAAATGTCTCTTCTCACTTAATAACTACTGTGTATAAAACAAAATAAACTGGTATACGTTACTGGGTTTGTTGAAACTACTAACGACTTATGGTTTCATCTATAAATGTGCAAAACTAACTACTAGAACATTAGTGCACAAATGTACCCTATATTACATAACTATGAACTTTTATGACTAATGGTAAATAGTTAAATTTTATTGCAATAAATAGTAGAATAAATTGTCATACTGGGGTTTGATGTTTGTAAGATTATTAAATTTAAAAAAACAGAAGAAAATTGTCACAGGTTTGAAATTTTCACATAGTTTTCCTGGCAAGGAATTGGTTTGAAGTTTTCACATAGTTTTCCTGGCAAGGAATCTTTAATCAGGTCGGGAACTGCATCAATTGTTTCTTAAATATGTCCTACGTTAAATAAAACTATTATTGTTCAGGTACAGGGTGACCCAAATACAATGTAGCTTTTCACGATTTACCAAAATTTCCTTATTGCTATTATGTTGGATAATATTTTTATTTTATAGCTAGCTGAAAGCTATAAAAACAGTCTAAAGGCACTTTTTTGAGTAGAATTCAGTGGCGTACCCAATTTTTTAACTAGGGTTCAAATTAATAGTTTTTTTTTAATGGAAACCATAGTTGGTGGTGTCCTTATTAACACAAGTGTTTTTTTCTGATTTTAAAAACATATACTTTAATGGGTTATATTTGTAATATTTTTCAGTAAAATTGGAATTTATGCCCTTTACTTACATGAATTCGGGTAAAGTAGCTTTTCTGTGGTAACTTCGACAAAACTTCATTAAGAAAAGTTGTTTATAATGTAAAACCATCATCCTATGGAAACTTTCAAACATATCAGTTTGCTTTTATAAAACTCGTCTTTTATTAAAAATAATCAAAAAATTGAAAAAAAATAAGCAACCAATATTTCTGAAATTTAGCATGGGGTGATGATTTTACATTCTGAACAACTTTTCTTACTGAAGTTTTTCCGCAGTTAGTAGAGAAAAGCTACTTTACCTGAACAAATGTAATTATAAGACATAAAATTCAATTTTACTGAAAAACTACATGAAATATATCCATCAAAGTATATATTTTTCAAATCAGAAGAAAATCATTTGTTTTAATAGGCACACAGTCAACTATGGTATCCATTAAAAAAAAAAACACTACTTAATTTAATATCTCCAAAAATTGAACCTTAGTTAAAAATTTGAGTACACCACCGAATTCTACTCAAAAAAGTACCTTAAAAAGTTTTTATAGCTTTTAGATAGCTAATTAAATAAAAAAGTTATTCAATATAACAGCAAATTCGGAAAATCCCATTTTCCTTGAAAAGATATCCAAGTTGGGTCAGCCTCTACTGTTTACCCCCACCAGAAAAGCTATGCGATGTGTTCTATAAAAAAAACTTAATAATACAGGATAAACGGCGAAACTTTCCAAACTACTTAAATAATAATAGAAATATTAATATCACAGTTCCCAATGTAATATACAACAAAACTGATGTGGGTAAAGTTTCACCACATAATAATTTAATATGGAGAGTTTATTTTATGAACAATTATAAGGCATGTTCTTATGACTATGGAACAGAAAAATGATCTAGAATAATAATTTTAACAAAAGTTAATTTACTGAAACTGATTTAATAAGAAATGCAAAAATATGTTGTAGTAGTTTGTCACTGTTCTATAGTCACTAGTTCACATAGAGTTTGTTTTATTTTATCATGGATTTTCGAAATTTTCTAAATACAGTTTATGGACATGGGAACTTTTAAACTTAAAAATACACTATACATGTAAGGAAACAATAATGCAAAAAGCAAAATAAACTCTGATCTAAAAATAAATAACTGTAATTATTTAAACTACACGTAATAGAATTCTTCAGTATTACGTATTTTCCAATTATGTCTCCCCTACTTATTCTGTTCTAATATACGAATTCATGTTTAATTATAAACCTTATACTTTTAAATCTTAAGTAACATTCCTACTACTACTTTTTATCAACACTCTAAGTACTTAGTAGATTATAGAATTCTATATGAATATGATTTTTAAAAATACTTTGATAAAATGAAGATAAATGATTAAAAAAAATATACTTTGACAGCACAGCACTATTTTCCGTTGTACAAGTTTATACAAGTACTAAAAAGTTACTTCTTTAAGATTCAATTGCAAACACAGAAAATTCTCTACATATTAGTCTACAGAATGCATAAATTCTTCATTTTAGACTTGCCAAACATAAATTTCAGGGCTTTAATAAAATACACTAGCATGCCATAATGTTCAAATTACGTTACTCCATAGGTTACTCCAAGAAAAAGTTTTAAATCTCTCTAAACTGATTTTGTAAGGTAATTTGTAAATAAAGGAGATAGTCTAAAATTGAAGATATCCAAATATAAGAAATACTGAATCATATACAGGGTGCCAATTTTAAATTGTCCACCATTGGTAAATTTTTTACTTTTGGAAATGGAAAGTTTGTTAAATGAGGAAAGCTTCCTAATTTTTTATGCTCATTTATAATCTCAATTTTATTTTATGTGGCACTTCCAGTTTAGCCCTTTTGTTTCATGGCAATTGTGATTAATTTGAATAAAACAATTTTAAATATAAAATATCTTCATTATGAGTAATTTTAATCATACAAATGTGCTATACTTTTTTAAAACCAAAATTATTTCCAACTTCCAAGGAAATAAAGAAAAAGTTGGCACTATTTCAGGCTAACTGGAAGTGCCATAAAAAATAAAATTCGAGATTATAATTATTAATGATCATAAAAAGTACTCAAATTTTCCTCATTTAACTAACTTTGCATCTCCAAAGGTAACAGAGTTACCAATGATGGCGAAATTAAAATTGGCACCATGTATAAATTTTTAGATAAACATTTTATTTTGTAATATAGCCTGATCTGCAACTTTACAAAAACTATTTGATCAAAAACGAATTTTTAAGATTCTCATGAAAAAAACACAAGTAGAAAGATATTTAATTTTTCAGTAGTTAAATTTTTATTTTCTGAAATCACTATCGCTTATGTTGAAATATTTTCATTTATGCACTATTATGTTGCTAAAAGGCCACTGTAATCTTCTACAACTAATTATTTTGTCAAACTGAAAACTATTAAAGATAAGAGGTAGCAAAAAATGAGGTTCTAATTAAAAAAAAAAAAGTAGGTGTGTAATTATTAATTTTTCTCCCAGACAAAATCAAAATTTAGAAATTTTATTTGTTAGGTCAGTATTTGTACGAAGTAGTTTAAAATTATAAGTCAGCTTTGCCTTATTCGAGATTGGAAGACAGAACACAGCAATCAAAACAAAAAAGAGTAAGTTTATGTTGGAATAAATAACTACTTTCAGTATACTCGGTTATTAAAAGTTGTAAGTAGAATTTTAAATAATTCACAACTTTCTATAAACATCGGGTACTTATTTCAAATTAAGTTTTTCAAAATTTTGTAAATATTTTTTAAAGATTCGATGCCATGATTAGTTTCAGAATAAATATTAGTATATATTAAAGATTTTCCTACTTTTAGGTGCAGACATTTCATCAAAAACCCTTAAAATATTCAAGCATTGGGTTTTGGGCGTGTAAAACATAATTAACTACATGTTCAGACCTATATGCTAAACATGTTCTGATATCACTAACTACCTACATTGCTTTTCTTAATACCATAAAACAAAAACTGAATTCTACATAACAAAAAATATAAAACGCAAAGAAAAACAATATTTGAAGTTGTTTTAATATTATTAAACATACACAGCATGTATATTACGAACAATACTAACTTCTATAAATTTAAGTAACTTTAGTTAAGTAAAAAAAGACCGATACTTTAGAAGGAACCTAGTGTAAATAAGAAATTGTCTGCAAATTCAATTCAACACCAATGCTTTTGATATTTCAAACTTTTAATAATTTATTTTTTGGAAAATTTTTAAATTTCTCTTTTTTCTCACCTTGTTTATTGAAAAATGATTGAATAACAAGATTTCATTACTGCATTAATTGTCAAAAATCTAGGAAACTACTACGTATAACAGTAACAATATATGACTCTATTTGTATAGAGTCAGTGTTTTGTTGTTATCATTTCTTGGGCAACAACATAGTTTCTTCCTCATTTACCTTAATATCATTTGCAACATGTATTGCATCTTCAGCAGGAGGAGGTTTTTTTAAAGACCTATTAACATCTCCTCTTACATCCACCGATGGAGGGGTTGTACCAGAACGGGGAGATGCCGTCTTCGGAGCACTATTTTGTAACAATGGGCCATTTGTGGTGGACTCTTGTACTTGATTGTCAACATGCTTGTCCCCTGGTTCTGGTGATCTTCGACCTACACTGCTGTCATCTTCCAATGAATGGAGCAACTAAGGAAATATAATCAGGTATAATCATCAACATCACAACAGTGTTTTGTAAATTTCACTATAATATGTATACGAAAACTCAGAAGTAATCTCCTGAAATTTCTGTGTGTGGGATGGCCCAATTTGGATGCGAGTATAGGGTCGTAAAAATAAAACTGAGGGCATATTCTTGAACTCATTTTTTAAACAAACTTTATGGCGCAAACGAAATTTTTCTATTGTTTCATGTTTTCAAGGAAAACGCGATTTTCCGAAATTTCTTTATTCCTATGATGTTGATTAACTTTTTTTTAAGGTTTATGATAAAAACAACTGTTCTACATACAACTGTAAAGTGTCAATTTGTAGTAGGCATTTGTCAGTAACTACTTCACGGTAATACGGCCGCTGTAGCCACTCGGCGTTGCCCCGACCAGAAAACTCAGACCGAGACAAAAAAGATTCACTTTTTGGCCATGATACAAAAATTAACTATTATTTTATCAGTTCGCTCAAAGCTATATAAACATTCTGAAAGCACTTTTTTGAGTAGAATTTAGTGGCGTACTCAAATTTTCAACTAGAGTTCAAATTTTGGAATTATTAAATATTGTTGTTTTTTCAATGGGCACCATAATTGACCATGTCCTTATTGGAACAAGCTATTTTTGTCTAATTTTAAAAAATATATACTTTAATGGATATTACTGGCTACTTGCTTTTCAGCAAAATTGGAATATGTTGGAATATATAAATATATATATTTTGAAAATCAGAAAACATGTTAGTTTTAATAATGGTTTCCATTTTACAAAACACAGTAAAATGTTCAAAATTTGAGTATGCCACTGAATTCTACTCAAAAAAGTGCCTTGAAAATGTTTATATAGCTTCGACATAACTAATAAAAGAAAAAAGTTATTCAACATAATAGGAACAAGGAAATTTCGGATAATCGCATGTTCCTTCAAAATGTGAAACAATGCCAGAATATCGTCTGCGCTATTAAATATGTTTCAAAAAATCAGTTCAAGAATATATCCTCAGTTTTTTCCTTACGACAATAGTTAGCCGAGATATCCTATACAGACATCCAAATTGAATCACCCTGTACATAGAGGAGGGAAAATTTTGGAAGTTCAGGAAATACTTATATGATCAATTAAACACTATTGAGGCGAAATAAGGTAATTTTATATCAAGAATTAAAATTCTAATGTAAATAATAAAAGCTATTCCAATCTCGGAGAGTCTATAAAAAATTCCGCGATGTATTTCAAATATTTTTTAATTATTCAATTTTCCTATCAAAACTACTTGAAATGCATTCTTAAATATTTCCAGAATTTCAGGTTCTGATGAAAAACAGACACCTATTAATACTTCATTAATTTGTCCTAAGCACAGCCTGGATGTAAAAAAAACACGTCATCATTTCTGATGTAAAAAATTTAGTTAAAAGATTTCTCTGTACCTATACTTATGGGGGGAGCGCAATTAAATTGTATATCTAATAAAAATTACAAAAAAAAAACGTGAACCCATAATTTATCCAAATTTAGGTTTTATTTTTTTTTTATTATCAGGGTTAAAAAACGTATGTTTTACCATTTCCATACTTTCCAAGTTCAATTAATTGTAAAGGAATAAACCACAAACCACAGGATAAGGAAATGCAAAGGATACCGGAATGAAATGTTACCGATTTTTGTAGGATGTAGGTATGGATTTGGAACTTAGTCTTCTCTATTCTCTAGTCATCTGCAAGATTATCAAACACTGGAAAAATCGTGAATATTATGTAATAAAAACCAAATAAATACCTTTTCAACTTCGTCATCAAACTGTTCACCTCCTGTTGCAATGGTATCTCGCTGGGAACGTTCCATCAATGTTGCACGTTTAGCAGCAAAATACAAGCTTCTTTTAATTCTCAAATAAAGAACATCTGTAGCAGCTCTAACTGAATAATCTGGTTGAAATGTATGGCGCAGCAATGCATCCATATTCAAGGATTGTAAACTTCCTATCGCAGATGGGGCAGTAGGTGAAGAATCAACTACACACATTTAAAAATATAAATGCTAGCTATATAATTTCCAACTTATTTCGTTAAAAACACTGCAACTTACCAATACCAACATTTTGAGAAAGAGCTTGAATTCCAAAAAATGTGAAAGGTCCACTTTCAAACATTAAATTCTCACGGCCGACTGTAACTTCAACACGACCTTCCACTATAAGAACAAAATAATCAGCACCTTTTCCTTGTTGATAAATTAGTGTAGCAGGATCGTTTCGCCAATCTTTAGTTTTTTTTATGTGGAACCAGATTTCTTGTTTTAGTAGACGGCGTAATATTGTCTCCGAGATAAAGTCTGCTTTGAATGCATCAATGCCTACAAAAAACAATAAATTGCTAAAAATGTACTGCATTATTTGCAACAGTAAACTAAAACTAAAAAAGGGATTTGTATTAAACTTTAATTGTTACTGTATTAAAAGATACTCTGCTGTAGATTGTTTTCCTTTTTTTTTAAATTTTCTTATATCTATAAACGCCTTGCAAACTTTCCCGCATGAACCATACACAACATGTAAAATATGGTGTCTGCCTTATAGCTTTAAATGGAAACTTAGCAAATACCGCTCAAGATAGGTGAAAATAAAATAATACAAAACCAAAATTGTAGAAAATAAAATGTCATACAAGAAACTTCGTGAGAGCGTATGTCTATAACACATAACAAGATATTAAAAATGGTCATAAAATTAATGTTAATTATAAACAATTAGAAAAGATATCGGAAAATTATAAATACATTCTTACGACAATTTTTTATTCTCTAGCAGCTGAAGGCAGTTTCTCATTTTTTAATCATCAATTTTCTTATTTTCTATCGATGCCATAAATTTTTATGTCATCGAGTTAAATTTATTTGCGGCATCTGGTTATCCACAAAATTGTTTAAAAGTGTTAAATTTAAACCAACCCGCTATCTCTTATAATAAGCAAGATCCTCACGGTTGCCCGCGAATTTGAAACACCCTGTATATGGTTGGTGATAATTTTGAAATTATTCTGTACTTTGTTTATTTACTTAAAAAATCAAGATAAGGTTTTTCATTTTTCTGTTTGCAATAACATAGTTAGTATAAGACATTCTTATACCACATTTAGTAATAATTTTTTTTAGTATAATTCCCTGACAATTATTTACATTAAGTAGAATCTGTTCATAGTTTAAATGGTTTAAAAAAACATAATCACATTAAACAATTTAATCTTATTTGCAAAGACAATATAATAATTGATCAAATCCAGTACTTACTGGTACTAAGATATTGATAGGTGGCTAAGGTCAGTTGGGGACTAACACGAACTTTACTTTCTCCTTTTCTTTCCGCAAACACAGTAAAATCTTGCTTAGTTCTATCAGCAACTCTTCTTCTTTTTGTGCGATTGTCAGCTATAAAAAAATTATAATTACTGCTTTATATTTACTTAATCAATAAAATTGAAGCTTACTAAAAACATCAGTTTCATCCACGATTTCAGCCTGTATCAACTCTTCAATTACATCTTCGAGAGTAATTAAACCAATGGTTTCATAAAATGGATCGCCTTCTCCTTCATTGTTTACACGGTGTACAAAAGCCATATGCCCCTTGTTACCTAAAAAGATCAAAAAGTATTAATAATGCTTGATTTATATATTAAAGACAGAATAAAGATAAAACTATCAAACTATCTTACCTCACTTACCTTCCTTAAAAATTCTAAACATAACATCTAGCGTAACATCTTCAAAAACAAAATTGCATGGATTTTGATAAAACTGGCACAAAGTTTTAAGTGGTGTATTGTCATCTGGATCAACAAATGCCAAGTCTTTAATATACAGCATGGTCACTATATTTTTACGATTCTCCTCAAATACAGGAACTCGTGAGAAACCTAAAACATGAATTCAGTTAATTAGAATTTGATCTTATAAGTGAGAGATGTTAATTAAGCTATGACCCATGCACTTTCTTTATTTTAACGATGTGCGTCAGGAACAGATCTTTCTTGCTATAGTCAAATTTTTCTAACATGTCTGCTATCGACTTATAAGTTTGAAAAAGAGAAACAAGACTCTCCCTATCTTTACGCGCTTATGAACACTATATCTCATTCACATAGTACTATGGTACATAGTTTGTTCAAGTCCAATTCTGATAGTCTATCAATGACTTGCACTTGGTGTCTTTCTCTTACCTCAAGCACTAACATATATACCATAGTAGTATGTGAGCGGATTATGGCGTTTGTAGGTGGGCCGAAAATACTCATTTAGGTAATGGTTTCTCTCTTTTTTTAAGCCGATAGCAGACATCCAAGGAAAAAAAATGACCATAAGTGATGTGTAATACGAAAAGGTATTTATACAATTCGCCATGGGCACAGCCCTACTTATGACTTTTCTAATAGGAAAGATACGCGTATTTTTACATGTACCTTATAAAGCAGAAAGAGACAATTGGGTAGGAGAGGGTGAAGTAAAAGGATTTCACTTCTTTGAAGTTTGAATTTAGAGCATCTACCCACTTCCAAAATATTTAAATGTCCACCGAAGATTTTTCGCAAAAATTGAATTTATCCAAAAATTTATGTAAGTACGTACTTACCAGATTTCATAATTTCTGAAACTGTTTCGAAGTCCAAAATAGCTTCATAATTCAACATAAAGACATCTTCAATTTTTGTCATTACTTCTGCTACAGTTTTCTTGCGCAGCTCAAGTGCACCGCTGATAATATTCACTTCATCCCTGTCCAAGTCGTTCTCGCCTGTTGTTACCTGAAAAAGTAAGAAACATATTTGTTAATCAAAAATATAGTGAAATCTGCTTATAACGACTTTGTTCAGCGTCGCCTGCGTTGATCTGTGTACACAGATACACTTCGGTTATAAGGAGTACTAGGGGCGGACAAACCACAAACGCGGCTATATCGAATGAAATAAATTACGGCTCCATGAATTTTTTTTTGGGTTTTCATTGTTATAACGAAGTTGGATTCAATTATCTACGGGGTTAAACCAACCCTAGAGCAAATATAGATTGTGAACCACGGGGTGGTATCAACGACATTTGTGCGTCTACCTATTATTACCGCCATGTATAACGATATCCGGTTACAACGAGCGAGTTTTTCATGCCTCGTCGCATAGCGTTATATTCGGACTTCATTCTATGCAATAAACTCCCTTACTTACCCTAACGAAACACGTTCTTTCTGTATTATCCATGATACGTGTCAGTGTGTCACACGTAGTTGACGTACGACAATTTCATGACAATCCATAATAGTATTATTTTTTTAATTTCTTTATTAGACCTTTAAAAGATAGGAAATATTAGTGTGTAGAGGAGGGGAGGTCAACAATTCAAAATTACGACTGAGATAAGTATAACCAATTGCACTGCTGGTGATAGAAAAACTTGTTGAAGAATCTGCGCGATAGAAGACCATGACCCTAAACGGCACCAAGGTGTAAACAATCAATACTTATTTGCTTTGCATTCACATTTAAAAATACATTAATTTTTTTCAAGTTCGAAGGTTAATTTTCCCTAACTCGAACTTCCTCTAATGAAACTCTTTGTTGGGAAGTTAACTGTAAGATTATTTCTGAATATAGTAGCATGTCATGGTATCATGTAAGGTGACAAATGACAATTTTGACTATTTTATTATTCCAAACGACACATTATGTTTTTTAACCTTCATTACTAAACATTTTTCACTCTTGTGGTATCATATTTACAATTTGTATATTATCTTTGTGACAAGCAACTTCCTAAAATTGTTTCTATTCACACGTAATACAAACAATAGTAGATTGTTTTATTAGGATGAAAAGTGACACTTTTTTTGACGAGTAAATTTCGCATTTGTGAGGCGGAGCGTAGCGTAGCCGAACGGATGCGATATTGCGAGTCAAAAGAAGTCACTTTTCATCCGAATGAAACATACTATTTTTTCCGCAACCGGAACAACCGGATTCAAAATAATAAAATTAAGATGCGAGGAATTAGAGAACACTACTACTACTAAAATCAAGTCTTCTTAGCTTTTGTTTTCAATTTTATTTATTCTGTCCACGACCTTCTTGATTTCCGAGACTTGACGTCAAGTCTTGGAAATCAAGCAGGTCGTGATTCTGTCAAACGCAGCCAAACCATCGAAAATGTTTGAACAAGATAATGGTAAGGAAGATACACCACCAGAAATTTTAGACCGTGCAAAAGAAGTTGTATCAAATCTTCTGCCCAATAAATCTCTAGAAGTATACAACACATTTTTAAATTGGTGTAACGAGAAAACCATAAAATCGTACACGGAAAGCGTACTATTAGCGTTTTTCCTAATTGTCCACTAAATTGAAGGCTTCTACTCTTTGGGCGCAATATTCAATGTTGAAGGCAACATTAAGTTTCAAAAATGGGGTAAATATCGAAAAAATTTCAAAACTCCGTGCCTATTTAAAAAAAGAAAATAATGACTACACACCGAAGAAATCGAGAATTCTTAGTAAAGAACAGGTAGATCGATTCTTGAAGTGTGCTCCTGATAAGCAATACTTGATGATGAAGGTGTGTTTTAGTTTTAAAATCGAATATTTTACGATAATTAAATTTTGACGTTTGTAGGTTATATTAATTTTGGGTGTTGCTGGAGCTTGTCCCTGCGACGAGTTACTACATTTAAAGATTAATGATATTGAAGATCTTAAATCAGTCTTACTGATTAAAATTCCTAACACTAAAACTAATAAGGCTAGATCATTTACTGTGATGGGAGATAGCTATTTAAATATTTACAGAAAATTCTTTGTCTAATATCTTTGTAGCGTTTTTCTTAAATAAATGTTATTCACATAACAAACCAAAATCTTAACCAAAAAAGTTAAAAGTAAAAGTTCCTAGGAAGCAAAAGTACTTTTACTTCCTAGGAACTAAAAGTGTTGCCTAGCAACACACACATTTTTTTACTAATAACAAAAACATCAACTTCACTGTCCGTTTTTGGTATCAAAAGTAATCACTTTTGAGTCGGTTGCGGAAAAAAAATATATTTGTTAAAAATTTCATAATTTGCGGTATCTTATTTTTTATGGAGAATAAAATATGACAAACCAAACCCTCATCAGAATAAAAAAACTTCGGAACATATGAAACAAATTACAAAAGAAATATATTTCTGCAAATTTAATTTAAGAAATTCCATCGGAGTCCTCGGCGGCAGAGTACATCTATATACATTTTATATAACTATATTTATATGAATACCTTATACTATGTGATAGACAACTAAATTTTGCATTGATTTATATAATAATGTTTAATTTAAAATAAAAGTTGTTTATTGTACCGTGGAAAGCAAACACCCTGTATACGTAATATAAATTTGGGAGAATACAAATCTATATACTGAACAACTTTTGTATTTAAACTTTTTTCATATTTTGATTACTAATAAAGGAGCTATAGAGGAGCATCAACTTCCGATTTTCAAAACCTCGTAGAGGGCGCCACAGTGAAAATATAGCATTTATCTAAAAAAGTAAATGTATCTAATACCAAGCTGCATAAGTGTAGAAAATTTAAACAAAATCGTGTGGCCAGTTTCTTGGTAATATTTTTCAAAAATTTCAAAACTTTTGGAAGGACGCCCTTCCGACCGTTTGTGGATTTACTAAATAAATTTTCCCTTGAATTATAGTCTTCTTTCATATCCGCTAATCAGATTTTAAAAATCCTGCTTTTGGAAAAAATGCTACCAAGAAGAGCTTATTTTGCCGATGAATTTTCGATATACCCCTTCATTTCAAATTTCATCAAATTCGGTTCACATACACAACCAGCCAGTTATTTGGGTTCTTGCAGAGGTCCAAATCACGTATTTCAGCGAAAATCCCAATTTCGAAAATTTTTATAGTGTTGGTATGGGCAGTGCCGGCGACTTTCCATTTTAACGTCTGGTGCTCATGTTCAAATTAGTAGCAGTTGATGGCAGTGGCGTATACAGACCATCCGTATAGGGGGGGGGGGTTAAGGCGCGAAGCGCCGAGTGTAGATCGAAGAGCGAAGCCTCGAGTAATCTTAAAAAGCGCCGCAGGCGAAAATTTTTTGTAAAAAGGGGCGTGGTCTTCGAAACGACTTGTAAGAGAAAGCTGAAATTTTTTGAGCATATAATTAGGAAGCAAAAAATATGATGTTACATGAAACGAGTTATACATTTTTTAAAAAATTACAAATTACAATAAAAATACTATTTCCTTAAAATGCAAAACTAGGATATATGGACAGCGTACAAAAAATTTTAAGTTTATTTACTGTACGAAATATGTTTTTAACACTTATTGCAGTGTATGCAGCACGTACTTTCGTTTGAGGAGTACTATAATTTCTGTGTTTTTTATTAAAAATGTTTGTGTCCATGGGGCGGGGTTCTGAAAGAACTGAAAGAAAAGACTAGTCTGCTAACCCGGTACGAGCCGTTTGTGGCCGCGACGTGTGCATGTTCAGGTTAGAAGTATCAGATCTGGGTGAAGAGCTTCAGTGGTCAATCCAAACCAGCCGCTCTGTGGTGCTTAGCACCACCACTATACTTTGCGTCTGGTGCTCGAGCCCGCGAGCACCACTATGGTCGCCGGCGCTGGGTATGGGAAAGTAAAAATCGGACCGACGAAGGCGGTACGGCGGCGCCGACTGATGTTATAAAATTGACAAAGGAAATTGGTATAGACGATGCAAACAGGCGCGGATCTAGGAAGATTTTTTGGGGGGGACTAATCTTAAAACTAAAATATAGAACAGTGGGTAGGGAGAATGAGGCGGGAAGTGGCGAATTTTTTTTCAAAAAAGGGGCGTGGCTACGGAAACTACTTTTCCCCCGAGGGGGAATTCAACACTGCAAGGCACAAGCCTAAGGTTTGAGGTCAACGGGATTATCGAGTAACAAACCAAAGTATTTAAAATTGCTCAAAATATAAACTCATCTCATTAAAAAAATAATTTTCAAACCTTCTGGGGGGGGGGGGGCTACAGCCCCTATAGCCCCCCCCCCGTGGATCCGCGCCAGGATGCAAACGCTATCTTTTGGAAGCGATGTAAAAATTATACAGGACGTATGTGTAATAGATTTGTGGCCCAGTATAGGTGTTAGTCTTAGTATCAGAAACGAAGTTCATTTATTTCATTAAACAGGCCAATCAACTCTTCAATTTGAAACATCTAAAATTAGTTTGGGACACTCCAAATTATGTAGACAAGCGGTTTAAAATAATAATGTTCCCTATATTTTGATAATAGCTATAACGAAAGATGTATTGTTCGTTACAGCAATTAATAGCTTTAATTAATTCTTAATATATTTAACCTCCAACTTCATAAACATATCGCATATTTGCGATGGTATGTAGTAATTATTCCTTCAAATATTAAACTAGAACAGATCACTTTGTAGTAAATAGTTTAATACAATTTTAAAATAAAGTCCAATTTTATTTACCATCAGCATCTGTCATTGCCCAAAGATTAATAAACACAAAATATTATTATAAAAGAAAACTGAGTGTATGAAGCGTGGAAATTCTAATCATATATGATGTCTAGCTAAAAATAGCATCACTTATGCATGCAGATATTAGAATGGATCTGCAAAGTGACGAGGCTAAGTTTATATTATGGCCTACTAACTTATAGCTCTTGCTTTTATAATTTTATTATGCAATCTGTATTAACTTGTCTTTTCAAAGAACTTATTACTTTTTCTAATTTGGAAAGCAAATGAATAATCACAATCTGCTATCAGTTAATTTTTTTTTTTGAACATGTCTTCCAATTAATTGTTTCTTATTCGCTTTTTCGGAATAACATTTCGTAATACGATTCATTCCTGTTTATTTGGTGGTATTTGTTTATGTAGTATATTCGATTCCAATAATTTAATTTCCTTCATGTAAAGACGTTATTATTGAGTAGGATTTAATTATAATGGAACATATCTTTTCATTAAAATACAGGGTCAATGCAAGGAAAAAAGATGAAAAGAAAGATCAATTTATTCCGTCTTATTCATAAGAATTCTACAAACTAAGAAATTGGTTCTTAGGGGAAATATTCTCCTGGTTATGACTCACGCACGTATTACTTATTTTATTAGTTTGTTGTCACAATTTTAATGGTAACCCCAAAGACTATTTTGCTTTTCTAAGTCATACAGGTTTACGTGACAGCAAGTCAAAATATGACAAACAACAAAATATAAAAAAAAATTGATATTAAAATATAAAAAAAATTTAAATGCATCGTGACAACTCCATGATACCACCCCCCAGCTTGACCCGGCTTAGCGCGCTCCACGCTCGAACCCTTCGCCCCAACTATATTAACGAGTTGGTCCCTCGCCGCTCCACAATTTTGAAAAGCCCTAGGAAAAACCAAATTTCTAATATATTGGAACGAATATGAGCTAGCTAGCAAAATACACAAGCGGATAGTCCTCACAGTTCCGCTACAAACAGCTGAGCGTATGTATACAGTGTGTGGATAAAGTTTGGAACAAATTCAATATCTCCCGAAATATTATTTTTTCTGGAAAACGCTCGGACACGTATAGCGATTTACATTACGGCGCATATTTTAAGATGCTTCAAAATTTTTTTGCGTTAGTCATTTTTTTGTAGTGACGTCATCGACTTTTTTTTAAATAGAAACATGTATATTTGATTGTCGCATTGGATAGACATTGTTTTTCTCTCTTTAAGCTTCTAATATTTTCATACCCTTACATAAGAAAATTTTTGAGAAAATTACTAAAACAGTTTTACGTCTCAGTAGGCCGATCTGGAACAGCGGGTGCAGCACCAACTCGAAGCAATTGTTTAATTGTTCAACAAGAGTTTATTTTTCGCCTTGGACATGCCTTGGACACTGTCGAGCTGTAAACGGATCTCAATTTGAACATCTACTATAACAATTTATTCATCATTTCCTTGTGTGTCATTTAAAACTATCAAATTTGTTTTTAATTTCTTGTTAATTTAAGGTATTTTATTTATCTTTTTTTATAATCTTATGTACTTTTATACTCACATTTCTGTTCACTTTAAAGTAATAAGCTTAAATAAACAATTGCTTTGAGTTGGAGCTGCACCCGCTGTTCCAGATCGGCCTACTGAGACGTAAAACTAGTTTAGCAATTTTCTCAAAAATTTTCTTACGTAAGGGTATGAAAATATTAGAGCTTAAAAAGAGAAAAACAATGTCTATCCAATGCGATAATCAAATATACATGTTTTCATTTAAAAAAAAGTCGATGACGTCACTATAAAAAAATGACTGACACAAAAATTTTTTGAAGCAGCTTAAAATATGCGCCGTAATGTAAATCGTTATACGTCCGAGCGTTTTCCAGAAAAACCAATATTTCGGGAGATATTGAATTTGTTCCAAACTTTATCCACACACTGTATACACAAGTCCACTGGGTATTTGTGAAAAATAATTCTCAAACTGCAATAGGTAACCTAAAGCAAAGATTTTGCAAAGACTAGGGGGGCGCCCCTCGAGCTTTAGGTTACTTGCAGTTTGAGAATTAATTTTTACAAAAACCCAGTGGACTTGTGTATATACATACGCTCAGCTGTTTGTAGCCGAACTGTGAGGGCTATCCGCTTGTGCAAAATACAAGCGACTTCGAGAAGAAAATTTTATTTTATTTTAGGTAACAAATTTTCACTCTAACCTTATGATTGATTATCTTGTGTATACCTACATATATTCATATTTCCTACAACGTTTACTCAAAATCACGAGAAGTATACTAATTTATGAACTGTGTCTAAAAAAGAAACGAAAATCTTGTTATTTACTTATGCTAAGAATAATCACATCGTTTCAGTTCCTTGTAAAGTGAATCCACGATTGAACGTTTTGGCGGAATAATAGGAAATAGGTAATCGCAGTGCAGTGCAGTGCAGTGCAGTGCAGTGCAGTGCAGTGCTATATTAAAGTTTAAAAATGTGCTAAATTCGAGGCTAAACTACAGTCAAAACGACAAGACCGTGCTTGTTGTTTTCCTAAGTGTGTGGTTTACACCGAATTTCTGCAGCCAAACTCCTTTTAATCCGAAACGGACGTTTTACCAAGGGGAATTTTGGGCTACCCATGTTGGGAATTGTTGGAATCATGTAACTTTTGTTTGAATTTGAGTGTAATTACTTGGGAATTATTTGGAATTTAAAATTTTAGTGTACGCCATTCCGGTTCGTGGTTTACGATCACGGCGAATTCACAATCGAATTTTGGTGTACACACGATGAGAATTGTTGGAACTGTTTGGGTTTTTTTCTGGAATTGTTGAGGAATTGTGAGACTTGTTTGGGAATTGTTTAGGAATTGTGGAAATTGTTGGAATTATTTGGAAATTTTTTGGAATTATCTGGGAAATTTTTAAAATTTGGAATTTCAATGTATACGCCATTTCGGTTCGTCGTTTACCCCTCGCGTTTTACATTACAATTTTAAGTAAACTGAGTAAAAAAATTCTGAAAACCTCTTCTTGTGGCCAATAAATAATTAATTCAACATGATAATGCACCAAGGCTAAAAATTCATTGGAACCCCCCCCCCCCCCAACGCCTCGCCGCAGCCAGGACGAAACCCTAGGCAAGGATAAGGAAATTTTTGGGGGGCCGGAGTTTTATATCTATTTTTTGTTATATTATAATATACGAGAGAGCGTGCAGCACGAGCCACCCAAATACGCCACAGGCGAAAAGTTTTTTACAAAAGGGGTGCGGGCTCGATTTAAAGAAATTTTAGAGAAACTTAGAAATCTCCAGGGGGGGCTGAGCCTGCCGCGGCACCCCCTGGCTAAAGCCCTGCCCCCCCTGCTTCTCCCAGGGAACCTAGCGAGAAAAACTTTTATTTTGTTAAAAAAATATTTTTGACTGCATAATTGAAAGATTTTTTATAGGATGTCATATTAGAATAAATTAATAGTAGTTACTAGAAACACTGTTGAAGTAAATTAACAACAAATATCAGTATTGCAGTTATGAGATTATTTATACACATATAAAACTATTGTATGAGTATGAAACAAAAATATATACAGTTTTCAAAAACATAACAAAATAAAATTTAAATGGAGAGTAACTTGTGTTAAAGTGTTAAATAGCTACTTTTCTGGCTTGAATAGCTACAAACCTATCAATAATATTTGAAAATTCAATTTTCTCCAAAATTTCTGATTCGATTGAAAAGAGGCATAAATTACCGTGTTTATCATCACTAATAAACTTCTTATAAGTATAGATAGTTTTTAACTCTCTTTTCAGTTGAAAACGATCTTTCTGCGGAACAAATAGTTGCTGGACTGTTCTTTATTATTATTTGACAACCAATTGGAAATGTTGGGAATGTTCCTTAATAATTCCGCTCTTTAAGCCCCACTTAATTTTTTGTTAAAACTCATAATTTTACCTAAATAACAATAAGTATTTACAGAATTTTTGTAAAAAAAACGTTGCAGAACGGAAGACGAATGTACCGGTCAGTAATGCAGTATGTGACACAATCAAAAACGCTACCAAAATTGCAGGGTGTGCAGCCCCCAGTGCAGCCTTCGACAATACCTGAGTCATTGACTTGTGTTGCCAAGATCATGTTACTACAAACTGCAATCTACAACTAGAATTTACAGAATTTTTTAAACTTCTGACTAAAAGTTTGAAACTGTTTTTTTTTTGGGCATCAAAAGTTGTAGTGGCGAGCTTGAATTGTAAATTTTTGGCGCCTGAGGCTTTAGTTGGCGTCTGAGGCTTTAGCCTGTATAGCCTATTGGGTAAAACGTCACTGTTTATTCCCTCGCCGCAGTGTGGGAATTTTTAGTAAAAAGCAAAATACCACGTTGTGCAATTTTTTGTGTTCCTGAAAATTTCATTTAATTTCAAAGGGAAACGTTTTGAAGGCGAGACATCCATGAAAGCGCAGAGCACCAATTACAGGGAAATTGGGAAATCCGAACTTATAGAAACTAGTAGACCTACTTTGAAAAGGGAAAACATTAATATTTACAATAATAGGGAATGTTGCTTATTATTTTCTTTTTAGACACACCTTGCTGTTTATCCCTAATTTGTACCTATTCTTTTCACATAAGACTCTTTACAGATTTGTTTAGTTCGCCCATAAAAGAAACCAGATATGAACGAGCAAATTTAATTGACTTGTGGTTTTGGAAACAAAACAAAACGCATTTATTTTTTCAAAACATTTTGTGGTAAGGGGTTTTTACAACATGCTGTAATGCCTGTAATTGCTGCTTTGCTCATTAATAAACCAAATCAGACGAGCTAGATACAAATAACTCTTTAGCAGCAGAAAGGATATAATAGTAATACGGACTTTAAAAGAGTAATTTTATGAATTAAAAAAATACTGTATTTTGATAAAACATAATAGGAAAACTTAAAAACATTTTGGAAGGCACAGACAATTCAAATACTAGAACCTAAAATTCTGTTAACTGGGTCAACCCTATTCTTCAGAATTAAGTTTACTGATCCTTGTCATATGGAATGTAGTTCAGCTGACAAGTTTATGGTGAAGTTTAGCTACAGAATATTTCTTAACTGTACAAAAATTTGATTGGTCCACATCAAGATCGTGTAGACAGGTAAATAAAAAAGAAAATTCACACAATGTCAGTAGCCCCACTTTGCTCTAATTAATTATGCATTCACATTAACAGATTTTTGTACAAGTCAATTATAATACGTTGTGGGAAGTGCGTATACACACCGTATGCAAAAAGGAAGCGTGTTAGAGTGCAATTTGTACGAAAGTATTTCTGTTATCGGCATGAAACATAAAAACTTCACAAGATAACACCAAAATGTAATAAAATATAAAAGTTTCCACCCACTGTATTTTAACTTAAAATTTTACGTAAATGAAGCTTTGGGGATTTCAAAAGAATTTGTTAATAATAGCTTTGGGTAGTGGCGTATAATACCCTCAATATGTAGGTTGTGTGGTGTACGTCCTAAAACAGTCCTCTGAAGTATTCTACGTGGACGGCTAAAAATAAGGTGCTGTAACCAGTTAAAACTTGACAAAGTCGGTTATGCTATATACGATTTCAACTTTATATTTTATGAAAGTCAGAAATCTATTAATAATCTATTCGTCCTGGAAATATTGACAAATTTATTTTTAATTTTTAAGTTACTGCGAATGTCAGATTTATGAACGCGTAGGAAAAGAAAATTCTCAACTATTTACTTACAGTGTAATAAATTTTCCAGGTTCTTAGATAAATTTTCAAATTGATGGGTTTTACAATTTTATTAGAAAATAACGATTTAGCTAATTCCTCATAAGAGTCATAAGTCTTAATATGAAATATGACAACAGCTAGGAAATTGATTTTTTATGTGGCAATACATAAGCATAGGATCCTTCACAACCGTGTCTCCAAGGGTAGTAGATATTTAAAAAAAAAACAGATAAATTACCAAGTAAAAACAAGAAACTCTATTAATATTCAAAGTAAGCTCACATGTTTTCTATTAGCTTTATTTATGACGTCGATTATACGGAAAAATATTATCGCGTTTGTGATGCACATCCGCTCCGGTTTGTGTAACGTAGGTCATCGTCATCACTCATCACCCGAATTTCAGAGTTGAGCATTGCTTTCTCTGGTATACGAGTGGATGGCCGAAGACCGTCTCATAAGTAGCCCGGGTGCCCATATTTAAACCATGTGTAAATATGTTAGTAGGGCTAGGGTTGTAGGGTTGGAAATCCCACACGTGTAAATTGAATCGAGAAAAGAAAAAAGTGGACGTTAGCACCTCCCTGGAGTTTCTATACTAAAAATTAAACATTTGTCCACCAAGCTGGACGATTGCTACCGATCGACGAGACGCACGATCCGTCTCATCTCCGTCAGAGTCCAGTCTAACTCTTGCTCTTTTCGAAAATCTCGAATAAGTCTTTTATTATTAATAGGCCAGGCGCTAGAGGCCAAAAAAGGACGTATTCGGGAAATAATTAGAGGAAAGCTGCAAATGGATTTAATCGCTTTAATTAGGGTTTAGAATGAACATATTAATTTTTCCCCCTCGAAGGACCTGAGCGTTGGCCGCCATATTGGAAAAAGGGAGCAAACTTGGAGTTTTTCGCCAATATCTTTGCTTTTGTTAGCCTGAAAGTAAAAATACCTATTACCAATATTAAAGATAATTGAATTCTCTACAAATATGGTCTTTTGTACGTTTTTGATAAGACTTATAGTTTGCAAGCAATATCCGTGAGAAGTGTGTTATTTTCGCGCAACCCCACGAAACGTCGGGTTTAGCACGCCGTATTTCGTTTTCCATGTTAAATAAGACGTTGTTTGAATATTTTAACAAAAACCAAGACATTTTTCAGTTAATATTATATAAAATTTCTTACCAGTTCACAGTTTTTATCTCTTTTATACATTATACACCACCATCAGTTCTTCTAAGGTAATTTCCTTCGTTTCGAAGTTGATGGTCGGCAGAGTTCTTTCTCTTGGTCGGTCTTTTTACTTTTACCATATTGCTCGCATATTTCCCCGACATTTGTTGACTCGTAAAGTACTTCACTGTCGTCGGATATGAAGTGGTCCAATTGAATGTCAATTTCGGCGTCATCACTGAGTTCATCTAAAATGTTCTCCATATTTGTACACGATTGTCCCCGAAAATTGTAACAAATGACAGAACATCGAAGCCCAGCTTTCCGACAACTGCAGGCCGCTTTACATCCTTTTGAGCACTTGCAAGATATGGACTTTAAGAGCGATGGCGGAGCTGGTTCCTTAGTTGAGGTAATCGGAAGAAGGCCGTCTTTTGTCTTCTTCCAGCTTCAATCTAGCGGGGTTTTGTAGTTGCCGTACCACAGCTGAATTTGGTGGTACGTCTGTAAGGAATGCTGACGTGCAGCTGCCTGAGTAGGTGGCAAAGAAGCCAGATTGAAAGAATACTTAGACAGGGACCTGGCAAATAGTTGGAATCTCCGTTTATCTAACGAGTTTTGATCACTCTTGGCTGCGTAACGAGCTGCAATAAACTGCTGTCCTGCGGCATCAATTTCATCCGGAGTCGCATCTGGGTCCTTGAAAATCTGCACGGTTGTCTGCTAATTTCTGTCCTCCAATATCTTAACGAACTTTAATTTGCCCTGCCTGAACAATGCGGAAGTGGTGGCGCAGCCACTGAACGCGTGTAAAATATCTCTTACTTCGTTAGGCAATTTTAAACTGCTTGAGGAATATATCCTCATGTCCATTCTACCTTTGCTCGGTTTCATAAAATAAATGTTTGCAGTGGGTGGTGCTAGTGCTGTTAGTAGCACAATATCTTCGCCTACTGCCACAACACACTCGTAGTTGTGTGACATATCAATCGCGGTATTGACAATAAGGCAGTCCGCATCTTCGTTAGCTTGTTTCATGACGAATCCAGCTGTTTCTAATTTTTCGCGTATCATGAAGATAAGCCGTCTTTTATTTTTATCGTTAGATAGAAATGTTTCTTGTGGCATAGTGGCTGTCAAAAGGAGGGTACCTAGGAGGGGGTTCTATTCAGTTTCATGCCCGACGGTCTGACTTCTTTGAATAAGAAACATACTGATTTTAACGTTAATTTTATCAATATAATATAATAGTTATTTAATACATCAGAAGACAAAAAACTGACCTTTCCCAAGACGAGTAGGTTTGTTGAAGAATACGACGACGGAGGAATTGTTGTTTTAACTTATATTACCTTAAAACAGCAAATTGTTATGCTGGTATTGAATTAAAATGTTCATATCAACACAAAATTTTGGTGGACCTCCTGGACATTTTATTTCTAACAGTGTACCACACTTCTCACGACTGTTGCTTCCAAACTATAAGTTGTAGCACAAAAGTATGAAGGACCTTTCTTGCAGAGAATTCAACTATCTTTAATATTGGTAATAGGTATTTTCACTGTCAGGCTAATAGAAACGGAGATATTGGCGAGAAACTCCAATTTTGCTCCTTTTATCCAATATGGCGGCCAACGCTGAGGTCTTTCGAGGGGGAAAAATTAATATGTTCATTCTAGACCCTAAATGAAGCGATTAAATCCATTTGCAGCTTTCCTCTAATTATTTCCCGAAAAAAACCCCTAGCGCCTGGCCTATAAAGTTATGCAATTGAAACTCGGTATTCTTACATAAGCGGACACGAGGAATTCAATTCTAAGCTAACTATTTTCGTATCTCTTAAGGCAGCCGAGATCCCCATGTAAGTACATCATCTTCAAATTTTCATATCAATACTTCCCATATACCAGTGATCGTATGGGAAAGTAAAAAGGGTTTGGCAGAAGCTGTGGATGCATAACGGTCTAAAGCCTAAGCTAAGCTAAGAAAGCCAGACCGGACGTGAAAGGGAAAAATCGGAAAAAATAAACGGCGATGGGCCTAAAAGGTCTGTAAAAGCTTCCTATGTATGATACACATCCCCAAAATTAGTATTATAATAATAGCCCATGCCATCGTCAGAATCCTGTCCCGTAACTTTATAAACACTGACAGATTTACGAATAATCAATCACCTGTTCGCATGATTTTCCACGAGTACCTAGAGAACTAATAACCTAAATTAAAAAATATCTTAAACAAAACTGAGTAAGAGAAAAAGTTCTAAAATACAATGTGAAATTTAACATTTTATCTAGGTCTTCCGGTTAAAATGGAAATTGGAGAAACTTGCATCTCTAAATATCACACTCTGGAGCCACCAATGGTAACCAAATTTTTTATTACAAAATATGAATTTTTCATAAACAATACCCCAAGGGACGGGCATAATATACAGGGTGTCTCTAAAATATGGTGCCATAGCTTAACCACAGATTCCGGGGATCAAAATAAGACGATTTAACGCAACTTACCTTTATCCGAAATTGCTTCGTTAAAGCGCTATCCAACGCCAAAGATCTTCAAAAAATTTCTATTTTTTTAAATAAACAAATTTGGGATGTGATTCTTTACTGGAAAGAGGTGTTTTTTGACATCATTTTTTCGTTCAAGAGTGTCGCGTAAGTGGTCAAAGGTTGATCATCCACATGCAAAGAAGCTCATATTTTTTTAACAGTTCGGCCAATAGTTTTAAAAAAAAATTCATAGAGAGATATACTTATTTCGAATATTTTTTGTTTCTTGTTTGATTTCGGTATCTCCCATAGTTTAGGCTGAAAAAATTATTTTGAATGGCTGCAGTGAATTTCATAAAACGATGTAGTAATCTGGTTGTCCCGTATGCTGAGAAACAGATAAGGAAAAGACAATTTTTTGCGTAGAATCAACTTTTGCCTCCGGGAAAATGGTGGTCACATTGAGCATTTGCTGTAAATCTATTAATTTACCGGTGGTACAAAATAAGCTGAACCATTTGTTGAGATATGGTTCAGATTATTTTGCACCACCCTTTACATACTTCTTAGTGATAAACTTAAATTGTCTATTCGTCATTGTTTCTCAGCATACGGGACAACTAGAGTACTACATCTGTTTTAAGAAATATTCGAAATAAGAATGTCTTTCTGTAAAAAAAATTTTAAAACTATTGGCCCATCTGTTAAAAAAATATGAGCTTCTTTCCCTGTGGATGATCAACCTTTGACCACTTACGCGACACTCCTGATCAAAAAAAATGATGTTAAAAAACACCTTTTTCCAGTAAAGAATCACATCCCAAATTTCATCCTAATCGCCAAAAACAATCTTTAATTATTTAAAAAAATAGAAATTTTTTGAAGATCTTTGGCGTTCGATAGCGCTTTAACGAAGCAATTTCGGATAGAGGTAAGTTGCGTTAAATCGTCTTATTTTGATCCCCGGAATCTGTGGTTAAGCTATGGCACCATATTTTAGAGACACCCTGTATATCCAAAAATCCGAAACAGTACTAGAATCTAAATCTGCTTTTTTAGACCTTTTTGAGCGTTTCTTAAATTTAGTAGAACTGAACGTACGTGAAAACAGGTTTTTTTTTTCACTTTAATATACGTGTCGGTGTGCATACAAACGTCCCTGCATGTAATCGGCCGCGCCGAAACGTCCGGTATTCGATTAAAATTATAGCACGTTAGTTTGTAGCTCCTTGGCGCATCTCGAAAGCTGAACCCCATAGTTCAATATGGGTTTCAGTATGACTTTATTTTTAGTAGTAGTACTACTTTGTTTGACAACTAGGAGCAGATGACTTAGGTCTGTAGAGGATTGTGGTTTCCCATGCTTACAATCATAATTTCAGCGTATTTTGTACAGTAGGAAAGTAGGTAGCACTGCTATTGTAGTGTTATAGCTTTTTAGTACTTCGCCAACTATTAATAATCGTATCCGAGGGTTTCATTTGATGGAGAACTTGGAGAGCCAATGAAAATGTTTCGATTGGCAATTTCTTTGTCATAATACTCATAACCATGGTCGTGGTGTCATGTAAGACATTTTGAAAGTGTTCGGCAAAAGTATTTCTTTATGTGTCCGATTTGACCCAGGTACAATTGGGTTTCTTCTGAGAGGAACTATTACAGTTGGTCGTTGGAATTTTCTTGCCTTCCATACAGTGCGAGATACAGTGTTATCATCAGGTGAAAGCTTGGTGATATACTGTATGAATGTTTCGGTGCGGCCGTCTGTTAAGGATTTTTGTAATTGATGTGTAAGTATGTTGTACGATGTTTTTCCACGCCCTACATTTCTTGGTGATGACCTCTCATATATGACGAAGAATGTTGTTTGTTCCAGGTCAACAAATTGTATTGGACGTGGCTTACCATGTCGTTGTTTAAATTTCTGTAGTTGGATGTTGGGTTGCTTCATCAAGATTTTGAGCACTTTTCATTCAAAAGAGAAGACTTTTCTAGACAACCTCAAAAAGTGGGTCGTAAGTGTGTATGGTGCAATTTATTTTCTGCAAACTGTAGATAGATCAAAACTGAATTCTGCTTGGGCATAGGTAGCTGTCAGTTACGCCATTAACAACTGCAAAGTCGAGTAGATCTGGTAGTTTTTTTTTGGATCACTTAAGCCATTATCCATAGGTGTGTTGTTGAACTGGTTTTAAGAGACTCCGTCCTTTTGGGGTGGTAACTTTCGGGTCTCAGGTTGTGTGGTTGGAGTCCCATCTCCCCCAGTAATGAATTTGATGTTAATTAAGGGTTTGAAGCAAATCTTTATATTCCTCGGTGAATATGGCATGTTTGTGTGGGCTGTATAGAGTCGCTATCACCAGTAGACAAGGGGGTACGACTTCCAATTCTATTTTTACATGGTGGGCGATTGTGTGATTAACAGAATTACCGAAACATTACAAAACGATAAAAAAAATGTTCCATCATTTCAGCCTGTTTTCGTTGTGAATAAAGTTTCCATAAATGTCATGTGTGAAGAAACACAAATACTTCTTTAATTTTAGAACGTAAACTTTCATTATTTTATTAATCTTCGAACTTCCAGGAAATTATTACTGTTATTACTCATGCGACTCATAATTGGGATGGCCTTCAGCTATTGTCAACAACCACCGAAATCACTGCTGATTGTAAATAACTTTGTATTGTAAATTTAAATAATTACGGAATAATAGACATTGTCTAACAAATTTATTTGTATTGGACATTAGAACTATGATATAGCATGTATTTCGTGTACTTTCACAAATGTGTATTTAATATTTTTTGTGCAACCATACGCGAAGTGGGCGTTTCGCGTCCGCTGTTCAGGACGCGAAATCTAATTTCGCGGCCGCTGCTATGGTAGCGTCCGCTAAAGTAAAAATCATTGTAACGTATACAAAACTAATTGTTTTATTTACTCCATATCCATAGTAACGCGCTAACTGAAAACCGTTTTTCTATTTACAATGAATTAAGCTGTAGGTTTTCTAAAAGCAATAACATTTACAATTACACATTTTTTACGGTTGCACAAAAAATATTGTGTATACCTTGTCCGCGAAATTCTTTAGCGCCCTCGAGATTGTCTTTCCTCGACCGCAAGCGTCCTCGGCGACAATTTTCTCTCGGTACGATAAAGACACATTTCGCGTCCTTGGTATACAAATAACTATTTTGTGCAACCGTACGCGAAGTGAGCGTTTCGCGTCCGCTGTTCAGGACGCGAAATTTAATTTCGCGGCCGCTGCTATGGTAGCGTCCGCTAAAGTAAAAATAATTGTAATTTATACAAAACTAATTGTTTTATTTACTCCATATCCATAGTAACGCGCTAACTGAAAGCCGTTTTTCTATTTACAATGAATTAAGCTGTAGGTTTTCTAAAAGCAATAACATTTACAATTACACATTTTTTACGGTTGCACAAAAAATATTGTGTATTCCTTGTCCGCGAAATTCTTTAGCGCCCTCGAGATTGTCTTTCCTCGGCCGCAAGCGTCCTCGGCGACAATTTTCTCTCGGTACGATAAAGACACATTTCGCGTCCTTGGCATACAAATAACTATTTTGTGCAACCGTACGCGAAGTGAACGTTTCGCGTCCGTAAGTAATACAGGCCATGGAATCCAATTTCGCGGCCGCTGTTAAGGCAACGGCCGCTAAAGTAAAATTCATTGTACCGTTGTTAAGGTAACGACCGATAAAGTAAAAGTAATTGTTTTATTTACGCTATTTCCATAGTAACGCACCGACCGATAGCCGTCTTTCTATTTAGAATGAATTAAGCTGTTCGTTTTCTAAAAGCAATAACATTTGTAATTACGCATTTTTTACGGTTGTACAAAAAATATTGTGTATTCCTTGTCCGCGAAATTCTTTGCGCCCTCGAGATTGTCTTTCCTCGGTGACAATTTTCTCTCGATACGATAAAGACACATTTCGCGGCCTTGATATTCAAATAACTATAAAAGAAAAGATGTGAGAATTTTTAGATCAGATATGGCTAATCACAATAAATGCTATGTATCATCCAAACATCCTTCTCTGAAGAATTACAGAACAGAAATGATAAAAAAGAAAATAAGAGATAGCAATTTTAGAGAGAATGTTGAAAACATGAAATTCACATGGGACAAGAAAAAGTTGGTTTACGAGTGCAGTTACCCCTTTACGACCTTCGTTTTCTTCTTAATGAACGTTTTAAAAAGTATGTTACAAAATAAGCGTTTACTTCGTACGAATTTCAAATAAAATTTAAAAAGTATTGCAGGGGACAATTACACCGTTTAGTTGTAGCCTTCATACTTCATACTAAAGATTTTTTTGGGGCTGCATTTTACCCCATTTATCCAGTTATTTTAACAAATTTACTTTCTTCGGTCAAACTCAATATTTTCACGTGATAATTATGGTAAGACACATAATACACTAATCCATGGTTATCACTCGGGAAGTGTAAACATGAATGGCAAGATTAAATCATTGTAACCGATTAGTCAGCATGAAGTATCTGCAGGGAATTTCAGGATTACGTAAGATTACATCTACATTCTTCCTTTTACTAAATTAAGGAAAAACCATTAGTGTGCCTATCTCAAAAGTGTATTAGAGAAAGTTAAATAAATAGATATATAACATTTTTTTAAGTTAAAGCTATGCGCTGTTAGGGGCGGCAACTCCCAGGGTCATACACTCATCTAACAGTTAAATATGGGCAGCAAACCAAGCAGCAAACCGAGCAAACACATGGATTTTTTAATACCTATTATCGTTTTTCCGAGGAATTCCAAAGGGTTGAATTAACAACTCCAGTAGGTATCTCTAAAAAATATAAAAAATATTTCACCTTTTACAGGGTGCCCATAATTTTTCAACATGAAATTCCCTGACTTTTCCAGGTTTTTCCTGACCAAAATTAACAAATTTCCCTGACCATTTTTGCAAAACAAGCTAAAATAATTTATACACACGAAAATAAAGAATGCGAAATAAAATTAACTTTTTTTTAAGCGCTAAAATATGCCCATAATGCATACCTTGCAAAATTTAATTATAATTAAACCAAGCACAAATCATGAGGTACATTCATTCTGAAAGGTACAGAATTATTCAAGGGCATTATTATATTGAAACTATTATTCAAATCCTGCAACTGGGCCAACCACACTAATATACCTTGCATACAAACCATTTTAGTCAATTCATCCAGAAAACCACTTTGGCGGGAAATATCAAGTTTAATAGAAAAGTTTCTGAATTTGAAGAATCTAAAATTCAGAAAAAGTACTTTGACTGTAAAAATTCCCGGACTCGAAGAGCAAATTCCCTGACTTTCACTGAATATCAGGAAATTCCCTGACATTCCCTGACCAAAAACTCTGAACTAATAAATTCCCGGACTTTTCCAGGTTTTCCAGGATTTCCAGAAAAGTGGGCACCCTGTTTTAAGTGACAATGCACTCAAACGAATTGTCCTCGTATATTGTATATTTAAAGGTTTTTATCCAAATCAGCATCAGAAAAGGAGTATGTTGTACAACAAAAACTTTTTGTTATAATGTTAAATGTAGTTGCAGGGAAAACCGGCGCCTGCGTTTATATACCTACAGCTGAAATAATAAAGAAATTTTAATGAAAATTACTTCTGGCAAAAGTTCAAATATTGACCTATTAATATCTCGGCATTTTAGGTGTATCATATAAACAACGTTTATAACGAATATGCTAGAATGATAAATTGAAACGGCTCTGGAAAATTTTCCTAAATGTAAATGTTTTGCTAATTCAAGGTTGCCCTATACTTACTATTAGCAAAAATAACCATAAAGCAGTGATCAGGATCACGTTAAAACTCTACTTAAGTATAATAACTTGAAAGAGATGATAGGTGTTGTTTGGAGGAAAAAAAACTACATCAATCTCGCAAATACTAGTATTTTCTAGCACCAAATTGTTACCAGCCCCTCCCCTAGAAAATATTAATAATTTTACTACAAATATAATAATGTTTTTGAGATTAAAATAATATCTTCTTAGTAAAGACGTAAGATTGTATTAAGCTTTATCAAATTAGGTAATATTTCACAATTAGAGTGTTGTATGGAAAAGCACTCGGTATTGATCAAACAAGCTATGAACTGCCTTGATACTTAAATGATTAAATAATGTGCGTTGGCGCGTTAGTTATGATGACAAAAAATAGTAAATTGTAAGAAAATATTCATGTAAAGATAGAGAAGAGATTTAAAAATAACAGTGAAATAATAAAAAATAATTCAATCTATGGCAAAGCACTTCCAATCAGTAGTACGAGCCCTTTCCCATTTCAGTTGCCTCGCCTTATAATTTTTCAGAAATTCGTCTTTAGAGAATGAACAAATACCTAAAATTAACAAAAAAAAAACAATTTTAAAGTTTGCCACTGGAATACACTGCCTTTTTTGCAACATCCGAAATCGTTGGGGGATGGTATTAACGAAGCCTTGATAAAATTCGGGTGTAAGAATCCCATATTTGCTGAATCCTTATTTTCTTCAGGTCAGGAATTGTTCTAACAGGATGTTTCCGTAGCACCTTTTTTTATCTCCTCCCACAAAGTTTCAATTGGAGACAAATCCAGGATTAGGTTGGTAGTAGCAACCGATTCCAAATTTTGGGGCTAAAAAAGCATGTAGTAGTATTTATTTATTATTTAAAAATGGAAAGGGACTCGTGTATATAATTCAACAAGCAGTAATGATTTGCCATTACTTAAGAGGATGAAGTTTGTGGCAATGTGGGTTTCGTAAATCATCCGAGTGAATCATATCCATAATGACACACTATACTTTCTCTTTCAACTTTTCCATTATTTACATTTTATAATTTTCATAACTTTTCAAAACATCTACTTCCATGATGTTTTAAATGCAGGTTTACGATCCATGTAGATCCATACAATAAATCAAAAACATATGTGTGTGCTTCCCGAAAGTAACGGATAAATTCAATAAAATCATTGAGAAAAATATTTCAAATAAATGCTCGGACACGTCGATTTTTATTTTTAAATTGTCATTTAGAGATGTAATTTTCAACCCCCCACCCCGCAACCCCTAAGCGCTGCCAACTCCAACTTTAAACATTCAAATAGCAAAGAACCCTTTCTGATACCTCATCTGATACATTTTTTAATGCTGAATTCAATAAAAAAAAGTTTTTCAAAATCGGTTGATAAATAACGGAGATATTTACCAAAATGTATTCAAATGAAAGTGCCAATATTTGAGCAGGCGTTGGTACGGCTCTACAATGAGTGGTACAAAACAATTGCAACTTGTTTGTAATTGAATGTAAACAAAATGTATGTATCTATCTCCAACCCCAATCATCATTAAAACTTCGATTCTTTCGGCTTCAGTAAATTTCATTTTTGTTATCTTATTTTTCAAATGTTAATAATAAGTAACACACACTCCAGTAAGTAATGTCAATACATTTTGTTTAAATTCAATTGCAAACAAGTTGCAATTGTTTTTTACCACCCAGTACCAACGCCTGCTCGAATATTGGCACTGAATACATTTTGGTAAATATCTCCGTTATTTATCAACCGATTTTGAAAAACTTTTTTTTATTGTATTCAGCATAAAAAAAGCTATCAGATAAGGTATCAGAAAGGGTTCTTTGCTATTTGAATTTTTAAAGTTGGAGTTGGCAGCGCTTAAGGGCTGGGGGGTGGGGGGTTGAAAATTACATCTCTAAATCATAATTTAAAAATAAAAATCGACGTGTCCGAGGATTTATTTGAAATATTTTTCTCAACGATTTTATTGAATTTATCCGTTACTTTCGGGAAGCACTATGTCTTCAACAGGCAGGAAAAATATTTCTATTAAACAACAGATTGTTTCTAAATATGTATCATCCAGTATTTATTTTAAAAATAACGAAGGAAATGTGATAATTATTTCGTTTACTCCGGGTATAACAAGTTATAGAATAATCGTTAAAATAATTTATTGCAGACAATAAATACCATTTATCCCACCCATTTCATTGTATTTTTTTTTATTGTGGCTACCTACATTTCTGGCAATTATTCCAGACATTCTAGCGTGCGAATATCACCGACTTTCCTTCTTTCTTGGAGGTCAGCCAAAACTGTATCGTCATGTATAGTATATTGGCGACCAAACAACCAGACATACTTCCTGGATTTTGTTTTTCATATAACATGTAGTTTGTAAATACTTCTGAAAAATTCTTTATTTTCTCATGACACAGATTAGAGAATATGAAAATTTATAGGGAAATATATTAGCCGTTGTATTTTCAATTAAGGTCCCGTCCATAATAACCGGCTACTTACTCTTTTATCGAGCAGACTTATGGGTCAGAGTAAAAGAAAAGCTTTGGAATAAAATGAATTATAAACATGAATGTCGTTTATTTGCGTAACGGAAGTGAGATAACGTCCTGTTAATGACGAACTAGGACAAACCTTTTTTTTAAAACTATATACTAATGTAAACACATTCCGCCCCTTCGAATATTAATAAAAATGTAGTATTTTTTTCTCATTTTATAGGAACTCCAACTGCGAAAATTTGTACAGCCCCAAGCAACACTTTTTATTGTTACAAAAATATATGCAGTGAGAGCTGCGACAATGAGTGAATAAATCAATAAACCGGCAATTCTTTGGAGAATTTCCTACACATTTCGACGCTTTGACCACTATTCCATCACCGGCCCTTATTTTAGCTAAAGACACTGACTGAGAAGCTACCTTCAACTGTTATAATCTATTTTAATGGAATATTACATGTTCCCTAATAGGTACTTATCTATTGTAGAGATAGTTAGTCCGTAGCACTGTTGTGCTTTTGGTATAATATACCTACAGGGTATTAATATTATGTAATGTAACAACAGCAATCTTGTAATCGATGATTCCGAGGCATAAAGTACAAACTGTTATTTTTTTGTTAAAAACATCTTCATTGAAGAACTAGAGGACTCAAAGTCGAGGAGAGAGTTCCAAGAAATTTAATGTAAAATCATTATCAAAGTTAGATGTTTTAACTTAACTAAGGTTCATGTAATTTTGTTAGTATGACTACATTGTACACCTTCCAAAAGTATGCAGATATGATTTTATTGATTTCTGGTGAAGTTCATGGAAATGATTTGGCAGCCCACAGACTTTAAAATTGATTGTTTAAGTTTCGTACCACTTTTCCAAATTTTCTTGATGCCACTGTATCGTAAATTCAAATTTTACGTAACCTACTAATTTGATTTTCTGTTTTGTTGCATACATTTTTAAAGAACCTCATTAGTCAACGAAGACGCTTAACAAAAAATAGCGGATTAATATGGCATACCATATGCCCCAGAATTTGAACCTTCAAGCGCTTCAGCGTTTAATCACCAATCGACAGGAATGTCTCAGTCCTAATATTAACTTTTTCGATTAAATTCAAAAGACCTATTTTTATAATGTACTATGCTATTATATTCCATCAAAACGGGTTATTGCGTAAAGTACGTATGTAGTAACAATATCCTGTCCTACGATAACAGTGAAAGTCCCTTTCAGTAGGTACACGTACGTATTATCTATTAAATCAAAAAAGGTTGAAGTTTTGAATTTTTTTTTAGATAGTAAAGAACGGTATGCATTGAATTCAATTTAAAAATGTCCATCCTGTGAAAAACGTGAATCATGATCTCTGCTATCAACGCTGAGCACAGCTGGACGTAATTGATAAACTGTAGTAGCAGAAATGGTTCACTGATAAATAAATATAAATAAAAACAAAACTAACAACAACAGTCCTTCACAATTTCATTTTCACAAAACGAATTGTATACAGGGTGGCTGGAGGTTTTTCATTGTCCAGCTTATATCTGCTGAAATATTAAAGATACAAGAAAAAGTTAAAGGAGAGACGTAGCTAAGAGAACCTGGTACACAAAATAGCGTAAACACGTTTTTTCCACGGCTTGCCTATTTTCCGGAAAATGGTGTAACTTTGGTTTTTTAAATGGAACACTCTGTATATTTCTGCGGAATAAGATTCTAAATCAATTTCTTTACAAGCATGTATCACTAATAGCGTTTTGCTTGTAAGTTACGCCTAATAATTCAAAAAATAAAATTATAATAGGCGGCTGTGATATTCTTTTTTTTATTAAGCGGCCCCAAAAATGTTTAGAATTGAATGGTGGTCGATTTGAACAATCATTTTCATTAATTTGAAATTAAATAAATTTTGTTACTCGCAAAAATATACAGTGTTCTATTTAAAAAACCAAAGTTACATATTTTTCCGGAAAATAAGTAGGCCGTGGAAAAAGCTTGTTTGGGCTATTTTATCACGAGGTTCTCTTAGCTACGTCTCTCCTTTAACTTTTTCTTGTATCTTTAATATTTCAGCAGATAGGCATAAGTTGGACAATGAAAAACCAGCCACCCTGTATAGTTTATGCTTGCAGAAGTTCAAATCTCATAATCTTATATTAAGTTTAAATGATTGTATTTTTTAAAATAATTCTTAGCAATATTCAACGATTTTTCTATCCTGTTAATATAAAATTTAAAAGTATGTATACCTAATTATTTTAAAAATGAAGCGAGAAAAACTAGAAAACGCCATATGGAATTACTTAAATTTTTACAGGATTGGAACAAACGAACGAGTAAAAATAGTAACGTTTTAAATAGGTTAGCTGTTAACTTGCCAAACTTCTACAGTCGAAATTCTTTCGAATATAAAAAAAAGTTTAAAATTGATTTCAATCAGATTCAGCAATTAAAAAGTTAATTTATTAACATAAACAAAGCCCAATTAATTCTAACGTGGAGACAACTATTCTTTCTGTTATGTTAATGAACAATAGATTGCAGAAATGTGTTCAGCTTGAACGAAATAAGTATAGGTATTAGTTAGAATCACAAATCAACCACATAATGCTGTAATTGTATAAATTCTTCTTGTTCTTCTTTATTTATAGGAGGTAGTTCTGTTTTTTTTAATATAAAGGATTGGAAGATGGTGATTCCATTGTGAATGAAACTCAACTTCAGATACATCTTTGTTGTGGCCCGGCTGTCTTCTTCCGGGTGGCTTCTCGTGCGTTCCACCCTCTTCGAATTTCACCATATCTCCTATACCGCATCTGGTTCTTATTTAATCTATGTTGCTCTTGTCATCTTTTTGTCTTTTTTGTTTCAATACGCGTTTTTATAGCATTGTGAGAATTGTTTTGGATTAAACAATTTGAACAAAATTTAAATTCATTTTGTTGAACTACCATATTGTATCATTCAGATCTTGAACAAATATAAGGTCAAAAACGTTAACAATATGATTGATTAAACCTAAAAATCTCCGGTTGATTCACCAAACAAGTGGGAGGATAATGAATTTATTTAATTATAAATTATTCCACACAGAGAAGAATATCAGATATGTACTCTATAGATTGAAGAGAGGGGAGGGGAGATATAGAGGAAAAACTCGATAATAACGAGAAAACGAAAACGCTTAATCTAAAAAATCCTATTATTTAGTTATTATAGTACATTTGTTTGTGGGGCAAGCGTAGCTCAGCGGTATAGTTGGTAAACAAATATGAATTACAAAAGAAGCTGCTTAGAGAAGAAATGCAAAACAGCTATTAAGAAACCACAATTTCTAAAGCCAATCACCATTATATCGTACATACGATTTTCATCTACCGTACAATAACCTTATTCTTACGTGCCCCGTATATTTCTTCCGAATTAACCGAGTCTTACCAGATTCATATTATTCTAGTTCTAGTAAGTTTCACATTACCATTAAGGTGCACATTGCCGGCTTAAGGTACCAGTACATATTCGAGTAATACAAACTACAAGAATGACTTATTCTTCTCTACCACTATTGCTGCATATCGAGAGATAAGAAATGTGAACAATGGCGAACAGATAAAGACATATCATTGTAAATTAGTAATCCTAACCATTTGAACATGCATAAAAATAATGGCGATATTTTGGGCTCCTGAATTTAAAAAATACAGTTGGACACCCTAGCGCAACGCAACATAATACCATTGTATTTATATTGATAATACCATACTAAGTAGTAATAATCATGCAACTAACCTTTACTAACTCCTTTAAGCGTTCTCTGTTGTATACATTTCCAATTTCTTCACCAAGGATACGATCTAAAACCTTTGAAATAGGCCAAGCCAATGGGGCAGTCAACAACATAACTAATTTGGTGATGTATATAGTTTTTGCCCCAACAGCGAGTCCGTGTCTTGAACAAATGGCTTGCGGCGTAATTTCACCAAACATCACAATAGCTAACGTAGAAAACACAACTGCGATTAAACCAGAAGTCAAACCGTCCAACAGAATTGTAAAAATTGAATTCACAAACACGTTCCCAAGTAATATACTGCACAATAAATAATTGCCATGGTTTCTCACAGGTTGTATAGCCTTCGCGTATTGCTGTTCTTTGGGGGTTCCAGTGTTGCATAATATCTTGAGTTCGGTCCTGTCGATGGACATAAGTCCTAGGTTCAATCCAGAGAATAGGGCAGAAAAACACAAACAAGTACATATGATTATGATGGCTGCCCATAACGGTACCATCTGCTCATGAGTTTGTAGTTGTAGCCAACTTTCAGATCCTTGATGAACAAAGTTTACGTTTGCTAAATCGGTTATATTACCTTCTGAAGTGCAAATATAAAAATATCCAGAACTAGCAGAGAGTGGCAACGTAACCTTAACTGTTACGATATTTGTACTTTCCGCACCATCCACCTTAACGGTGTTCACCTGCAACAAAAAATTTACATAAAATTACTATTGTGTATAGTAGTACCTACATAAAAATGAGCATCAATGTAGAACGCTTCGTTTACGAAATACAGGGTGTTAAAATAATTTTTCTGTTAATAGAAAACTACCAGTTAAAAACAAAACCATGATATTGGGGAAAAATATTAAATATTTAGGTTTGAATAGTTTAAAATTAAAATCAATCATTTCCAGTGGCGTAGATACATCTCTATTTGTACTTTTATTGTTATTGACTTTTTCCCACAATATTAAGTCGCAACAGTCAAGAAGATAATTAATATAAAAAAATAACCAATAATAAAATAAACGAAGAATGTAGTAACGTAAACGATAACAAGGCGATTTAAATTCAAAGATAGTTGTTACAATCACGAATATTGTAGTTTCACGTGGGTAACAGTACTCTGTGTTGTTGGTTTTGGTTCTAAATCATGTTGAATGTTGATTGCGATAGTAAAAGCAGGTGAAGTGATCACGAGAGTGTCCGTTGCGAAATAGTGGGTGCAGTTGAATAATAGTAGCACGAAATCGATAAGTATCTTTAGATTCCTTTACACCAGCAAATTGCTAACTGAATACCCTCGTAACGTGGCCACGTTTAATAATCCTTAAAAGATAGGTAAGTTTCCGCAATTAAAAAGAAAATTGGCGTTTGGAATCATTGGGACGATTAAATAGTGCGAAGATCAAAAAGAATTCCAAAGGAAGTGGTAACTGTGGTGATGACACCAATTTACAAAACAAGCAGATATTGGGAAATGGGAAATACATAGGCATTTTCTTAATTAGAGCGCCAACAAAATATATTCATTTTAGAAACAAAACTATTGTAGATATGGATTCAGACTATTCCGTAGATGCAGGATCTAATATTTTATAATAAGACGAGTACGGAGTACCTATACCGGGTGGCCGGTCTCAAAGGTGTACATAGGGATTTAACATTGTATTCAAGGTTTCTGCTGATTCCTGCTCGCCAATTTAACTTACAGGAATGGTAATGGTATTAATTGAAAAATAAAATGATTGCGCTTCAAATGGCGCTAATAATAAAATTAAATGTGCTATATTTATTTTAAAATAGCGATTTAAAATGATTCTCAAATTTTACAGCATTTGTCAAAAATTTGTTAAATTAGTTGTCATTTACGGAAATCCACTATAATTTATGCCAACTAATTATCAAATTTTTTGACAAATTCTGTAAAATTTGAAAATCATGGCACGTCATACTTAAAAATCGAAAATTTTTAAATCGTCATTTTAAAATAAATATAAGTAGCACATTTAATTTTATTATTAGCGCTATTTGAAGTGCAATCATTTTACGTTTCAATTAATACCATTACCATTCCTGTAAGTTGAATTAGCGAGTAGGAATCAGCAGAAACGTTCAATACAATGTTAAATTCCTATGTACACCTTTGAGACTGGCCACTCGCTATATGTAAGACCGATACAGTTTAAATAAGATTATCGTACTTCTTATTTCTAAAGTCAAAAATTTAATATTAAAAAAAAAATACAAGAAACAGATATTTTTATCGCACTCTCTACCCGTTACGCACGCCCCTGGTCTTTTCTTCTCTTTCTTATCATGATCAAACGATTTCCCGCGCCAAATTTTGCCCTTCTAATTTCAGTGGTGATTAAATAATCAATAAAAGACCACAATTTAGGGGCCTCCTTCAAAGGGCCATAGCTCCCTTTAGAAAACAATTCCGTACCCCTGTTCAAAGGAACTTTTCTTCATATTTTTTGATGTAGAAGCACCTCCCTAAGTAGCGTAACGTTATTTCCCTCGTTATTCCCGGACACCCGTATGTATACTCTAAGGCTTGCTTGTGATATTTTCAAATGCATTTTTTTATAGATTTGAAATACGAGCATTAGCCTTAACTGCAATAATACTAAAACCCTTAAAATGCACAAAGCGAAATCACATCAAATAGCGACCGACAAATTCACGAACCCCTACGAACCTAAGGTCTAGATTGTCTCAAAAATAGAATACCAGAATTTTATGATATATCATTTCTATAATGTTATATCCGGAAATATGACCTACGATGGCTTTCGTTGTTTGACAACACATACAGACGTGAAAAACAAACATTTCTACTTTGGAACGTTAACAAGACAGCGTCGGTTAGATGAAGATTGACCGCCAGACAGAACACATAATTAGATTAATAAAAAAGAAGGAATGTGTACACCAAATGTTCGAATTATTTTTCAAAAAGCAATTCCAAGATTTCATAGTACATACATCCTTAGTATTAGTAATCCTAATTAGCAATCGCATTAAACGGGCGTAGCTTTATTTTGAGTTTTTACCTCTCTCTGTGTTTCAAGTGAACCTTTATCTTTCATCAAATAAGCTTTGCAATTCGTTATTCAGAGTTGTATAATTTAAATTAAAAAAAAAAAAACGATAAATAAACAAATGATTTTAATGACCGAATTTGTTTATTTAAATTATGTCAGGTCAGTTAATTTTATAAATGCGAAAGGGAAGGAATAAGGATTGTTTCATTATGTCATTCAAAAGAACCGAGTTTCTCATCATTATTGGTCCAAAGAAAAATTTAACTTTGTAGAGTAGTTCAAATTGCTCACCGCAATCTACGTACCTATAGCATAATATAAAAAGTGGAGGTGCAAACCTCCCCTGGACTTTCCCATACTAAAAATAAACATTCGTTTTTGGTATTCAACAGTATTGTTCGCCACAACCGATAAACTAAACTTGAAAATTAGTATATGGAAAATTAACACAAGTGCCGATTGTGTTCATCTGCGCATGTGTGATTATTTATATTCATAGGCTGCTAGGATTAGCCGGCGACAAGGAATTGACGTCCCGCCCATGGTCACTTGAACATATCGGCACTTACAAATTTCACCCTACACTGTTTTAAAGTTCAATATTCACGAATTTCTCATTAACCGTACATTTTAGCCATATGAACACCTTATACTATGTGATAGACAATGAAATTCTACATTCAATTATATAATAATATACAGGGTGTTTCATTTAAAATAACAAAGTTGCTTATTGTACTGTGGAAAGCAAACGCCCTGTATACGTGATATACATTTAGGAGAATGCAAAACTATATACTCAACAACTTTTATATTCAAACTTTTTTCATATTTTGATTAATAAGGGCGCTATAGGAGCATTAATTCCCGATTTTCAAATCGTCGTAGAGGGCGCCACAGTGAAATTCTGGCATTCATCAAAAAACAAAAATGTAGCTAATACCAAGCTTAATAAGTATAGAAAGTTTAAACAAAATCCTGTGGACAGTTTTTTTGTAATAATTTTTCAAAAATTTCAAAATTTTGGGAAGCGCGCCGTTGCGACCGTTTTTCGATTTAGTAAATAATTTTTTTTCATGGTATAGTACCGCAAAAGGGCTTTCAAACAAGTTGTTGCGAAACCTGATCAGATAACTGGTTTTTGAGTTACGGGGCGTTAAAGTCGAAATTTTGAAAAATTCATAGCGGCCGCCATTTTGAAGTTAGAGAGTCCGGTAAAAAACTGTTTCCCTTGAATTATGCCCTTCTTTCATATCCCCTACTCAGATTTTCAAAATTCCGCTTCTGAAAAAAACGATACCAAAAAAACATGTCTAACTTCCGCTTCCGGTTTCGGATTTTTTTGAAAAGCTTATTTTGTCGATGAATTTTCGATATACCTCTTCATTTAAAATTTCATCAAAATCGGTTCACTAGTTTTTGCGTTAGAGGCGTTACATACATACATACCCACGCACCCACGCACCCACCCACGCACCCACAGACAGACATTTTTTCTAGACCACTTTTTTGGGTTCCTGGGGACCCAAAACACGTATTTCCGCGAAAATCTCGACTTCGAACATTTTCATGATATCAATACTTCCCATATACCAGTGGTGGTATGGGAAAGTAAAAAAACAAAAACAGAAACGAGGAGTAGAGATGATAAATAATACAATCATTTTATTATGATAACACAATAGTGTGATATTCAATTCAAAGATAGATAATAATAGAAACTCTTTAATGAAGGTTCAAATGTTGTGTTATTATTGTTTTGTATGCTTCAATTGAATCCCAACACAACATCAATGGAGAAACCTGCTGGCTAAGGTTCCTATTGAAATATAACCCAAAGGGTTTCAGTTTCAGTAAATAATAATGTCATACATATTTTATGTAGCATGTATCAATCGATAGGTGGTATTAGCATAAAAACTGTCTAAGAAAAATCTATGTCGTATATTTGAATATTAAACGTAACTCATAATTTCGAATAGCACGACAAACAATTTTCATTGCTGTTGAAAAAATGTAGATTAAAACTTTAAAACCACGTTTTCCCAAGCATTATAAATTTCTTGAAATTTAAATCTTGCATTCCTCGATATGTACCCCAAACATGGCTAAAGTATGTACAAATAGAAACTAATGAAAACTTACAAATTCAGTTTGAGCAAATTTAATTTGTAAAGCAAATCGATCGATATACATAAAAACAGGGTAAAGCGCTGCAGGCGTTAAAATGAAGGCGACATAGATTTTCGTTAATACTGACCGGAACGGTCCGTGTAGCTCGTAATAACATGATTCCAATTTTCCGTGGTAGTGACAAGTTCCTTCATTGTATTTTTCATGAATATAGTATAATTTGCTTCTTCAATTTTCAGGAATAAAATTCTGCCAAGCTTAAGCCAAGTCCTTAAACATTGACTACAAACATACCACCTTTTAGCAATTGACGTTTTCTGTAGTCATAGGGTAAAAAAATAAATTACGAAACTACCTACTTTTAAAACGACCAAAACCTTACAAAAAATCCTTCCGAGTCTTTTTAATCAAGCAATCTCCCTAAGAAAATAAAACACAGGGTTACAATCGGGTTTGTGTTTATAAATTTAGTGGTTATTGGAAACACCAAACTGTTGTAATTATTCGACAAATCCAATCAAATAATGAACAATACCTAATTGGAAGCAAGCAGGACTTCAACCGACACTAAAACGTACAATAATATTGTAAAATTCTCTATTTTTTAAACATGAATAGGTGGACTTATTCCGACCACTGTACAATGAACGCAACACTGTCCTTGTATTACGGACAAGACGGAAAAAAAACTTAGGTCCCCTTAGGATCAAACAATTTCCAAATGTGAACAATTATTAACAGATTCTAAATAATCACGGACATGTGGAAAAAACATCTGTACATCACTTCTCTGACCCCCGCAGTTATATAATTATTATCATAACCCACAAGAACTAAATAAATCTATTATTAGTATTATTCTACCATACCTTTGACCAGAAGTTAGAAAGTATTTCCATTTTAAATTCGATCAAACTCCTACAGTCAAAAATTCAAATTTCCACGGTGTATACCTATAACACACCAGGAACACTGCACGAGTATTATTACTCATAATAACACGACTGACAAAAATTGAACTGCATTCATCCTATGCTCAGGTGCAACACCTACTTCGGTCACAATCGGTAGAGTCGAATTGGTTCTCAATCCCTCCAATTACTCATAATAATTAACGAGTTGTCCCCACTTAAGGGTCGATGTGGTCGCACTACAACAAGTATCTATCTTTCTATTTATTGTATAGTCTGACTGATAAGTCAGCAAATTCTACTGCCTTACTGGTGTCCTAATCGTTTGCGCATTTTTAGACTCTAGTGAAAATTTATATTCGCACCTTAAAATTTCCTGTATATACAGCTTCTTGATTTTTACATTACTTCCGAAGTTGAGTAACAGGTAAGCATGTGATTATTAACACGTTAAGTATATTGCTTCTAGAACTTCTGTATTACAAATAACTAGCAAACATATGTTAAAACTAAAAGAGAATAAGTGAAGACTTTGGTTATCTATGTCCCTATTTTTCAAGCGCAGGTCATACCAAGGTACTTAAACCTTGGGTCATACCTAATTTACAGTACGAAGGCAGTTCTTTGACGAGACATCAAAAATATCTAGCTCTACTAAACCAAACTAAACCCTATTCAGTAACAATATTTTCTAAAAAGAAGTAACTAAATGTATAGCAATATTTCATATTCAATAAATACATGATTTTGCGTAAACAATTTGCAGAGACAAAATGGGAGAAACCAATACAAGTATGGTTCTTCTCTGGAAATTAAAGTGAAGGGGTCAAACTATAAGACTCAGGTTCACGACAGTCAAATTTTCACGAAATTTAATTAACATTTCGTATTTAAGTCGGTAGCACAAGATCTTTGGAAGCATTTGAAAATGAACTTGCATGCAGTACTCAAGGTATTGCACGACAATTCAATGTCAGCCATGCAAGAATTGTTACCAGAAAATTTCCCTATGCGCCTTAGATATTACCAGTTTTGCTCAATCAAGAAGAAGCTAATCGTAACTTCATTAGGTAATACTATGCGGATACATGAGGCTATATCTTATAATAACATGGGTCACATTAATCCAAAATCTTTAGCAGTCATAAGAGTCACAATGGCAGTCCCGAAATCTGCATTCCAAACATGGAAGGAGCGATGTTGGTACTGAAATAATTATAAATCAATTCATTTATTCTTCTAAAAGTATATCCATGATTGAATCAATGAAGCTAACCTCGTACTATGTACCACTATCCCGGAAGAACGTTCTCTTGGTCGTACCAATTTTATTTGGACAAGGCACCACCAAAACCAAATGCACAATCCCAAATGACGTAGGTCGTAGGTGACTCAATTGCAAATTCATTCAAATATTTGTATCGCTGGGTTCGAATACTCGAATACTCAACCTTACTTCCTAATTTTGTCTACAATAAACCAACTAGTACTCAACCAACGCACGAACCAACCATACTCCTGTATTTTAAGTTCAAAAGTACCATTCATATTTGTGACCAAACGCTGAAAATAACAAGGAACTCTATTCTGCTTAAGGATAAGGAGTAAAGAAAGACCGGCGATATCTAATGATCCGTTCATCGGAAAGAAGTTTGTATGACAAAAGTAAGACAAATTTACTGAAAATAATTTGAAATCTGTAAACTGGCCGCAAGCGGTCCGAAAATTTCTGTAGTAGTTCCAGAAACATTGTTGCTAGGCAAAGTACGAGGCCACAATTAATCAAAAACGGAACTGCGTTAGCACGAGTGTTTTTTGATTTGTATTTTGGTTGAGTGCGTTAGGTTATAGAAACAATGTTAAAAGGGAACTACTACTGAAATTTGTCATGAGAAAAATGCAAGGCCCAGTTATATTTAACAAGACAAATTCTCGAATAAGTAAAACATAATGAACATAATCAACTGTTAGTGACACCCTAGTAACAAGTAAACAACACCATAGCATCGGCCTTGCCAACAGGTTTTTATCACAGGAAGCGGCATTTTTATCGGAACAAGGGGGTTTTTATCGCGAAAAACAGAATCCTATTGGCTACCGTGTCGAGTGTTAGTAGGTAACTAATATATGAGGGAATTTGTCAAAATTAAATTTTTATAATTAGAAGCAATGAAAACAAACAAACATGAGAATGTTTAATAATTTTCTAGAAATTAAGAAGTGTTTTATTTACAGAAAACTAGCTCCTACAACACCAACAAGTAAATAACGCTTATCATTTAAAAAGTAAGCGTAATCATTGGACGTGACACAAAACGCAAATAAAAAAATAAATTACCAAAAATGTCGTACACAATGTTGTTTTTCTTTAATTTTCCAAGTTAAACAAGCGATAATCTACAATAGTTTTACTTTTCAATGGCAAGGCAGTATGCGAAAATTGGGGTGCAGGAAATAAAAATTACAATGTATTTGTTGTTCTTCTTTTTCAACGAAAAAGGCTCATTACATTTTTCGTCACTAAGGATAACCACAAATGAGCAGAGATCTGGTGATCGCCCAATATACCTACTCTGTTTATTATTTTTGGTCGATACGTACTCCATTAGCTAAAATCTTTGCTTGGAATACACCATTCACGCTAATATCGTAATTTAGAAGTCTATTCATAAATTTATGGGACACGCATTAAATTTCTGAAAGAGGTATTAATGGAAGCGCTTTACCGTAATACCTCTAACATTATACGGGGTGGCCGGTCTCAAAGGTGTACATAGGGATTTAACATTGTATTGAACGTTTCTGCTGATTCCTGCTCGCCAATTCAACTTACAGGAACGGTAATGGTATTAATTGAAAGGTAAAAGGATTGTGCTTCAAATGGCGCTAATAATAAAATCAAATGTGCTATATTTATTTTTAAATAAACGATTTAAAATTTTACGATTTTTAAATATGACGTGCCATGATTTTCAAATTTTACAGCATTTGTCAAAAAATTTGATAGTTAGTAGGCATAAATTAGTGGATTTCTGTAAATGACAACTAATTTAACAAATATTTGATAAATGCTGTAAAATTTGAAAATCATGGCACATCATATTTACAAATCGCAAAATTTTAAATCGTTATTTTAAAATAAATATAGCACATTTAATTTTATTATTAGCGCCATTTTAAGCACAATCATTTTACCTTTCAATTAATACCATTACCGTTCCTGTAAGTTGAATTGGCGAGCAGGAATCATCAGAAACGTTCAATACAATATTCAATCCCTATGTACGCCTTTGAGACCGGCAACCCGGTATAAATAATATACCTCTAGTTAGATAATCGCAAATTAATCTGTATGACAAGCGTATAACAGGTAATAATTGAATTTTACAACCGCCATTAAAATGTATATCGCCCTCGGTAGCGTTTTTGGTCTACCCGTCTAGCGTTTGAGATCCAACTGGAGTTCGATTCTGGTTGACGGCGAAGAAAACGGTATCAACTGGTATTTGATAGAGAAGCAGTTTTAGGAATTTTAGTTACGATTTAATCGTTCTGTTTTGATTTGAATTTTAACGAATACGGCAAATGCTCAAAGGGTTTGTGACAACTCTGTATATCGTTAACTTTTATTTCGATGTTTTACATATGATTTGACAGAAGTAATTATTACTTACCGGAAATGCCACCGCGGGCATTACACATCCCCCTCCAGCTTTTCCTTTAGTTTCCGTGAAAGTAACAAGCATCATCTTGCTAAAATTCTCCCCAAAAAGGCGGAGAGTATATGGAATTTTAGCTACTAATTTTGGTATTCCATTCTCTCCATCAATGTCGGGGTCTTTATCACCAGACTCTAACCGCAGACCCATCACTTTGGGATTCTTTAATTCACCACGTCGGCTGCGACTAAGATACCTGTAACAAACGTAAAATAATGTAATGTAATTTAATTGCGGTATTCCAGGAATATTTAACATAAACATTTCATATAGAAGGTATACTATTATAGTACACCATAAACATAAGGAAATTGTAATTTATTGCATAGTTTTACAGGCTAGGAATATCTATCGATTGCAAGGATAATGAAATCATTTCTGCGAAGGAAGTTATATGCAGTTTCAGTAAGAGACAACGGGTTTTAAACATTACGTTAATGAAGAGCCAGTCTATAGATTAAAAATTAATCATTGTTTGTATAATGGAAACTAGTCGAAGATTTTGCAACAAACATTTTATTAGAATCATAAGTACAAAGTGCCTCTCAAAGTGACCCTGTCCTGTTTAAAAATGTACTAGATTGTTGGAAGCATTTGAATATTTATTTCAGGTGACCTGCTTTGCATTTTATGGCTGCAAGACCAGCATTTTCCTCATATAAATTAACCCCTGAATCAGCGTTTATATTATATATCATAATTTTGACTATTTCCAGACAAATAAGATATTATGTAATTTTAATAAAAACAAATGAGAAGAGATAGAAGGAGAGTCTTTGTGCAAAAATAAATGAAAGGAACGAACATTGCGCCCAAACATTTCACCGCTTATAACTAGAAATTTATGTGGGAAACGTGAACTTCTGAAATATGGGGTTGACTCGGTTGACTAGTATTATCCTCTCCAAAAAGTTGCATAAATCCTTTACAAAAAATGAGTAATCTCCCAGAAATAAATCGAGTACAAACAATATGCAAGTCATGTGTAAGAATTCTTTACAATTTAACATCCAACCCCTAACCGAAATAAATCCTAAGTACTCAGTAATGAATCCTCATTCTCTCACTATAGTAAAAGCTTCCGACGGTTAACACTGATAATTACTCAAACTAGCAGGAACGTAGGTACGTTTAACGATCACCTTTAACCCACTTTCTAACGTGCCCAAGATCCCTGCAGAACAATAATTCATAAATTACAGGAGTTATGTAATCCTGATAATATACACGTTTACACCACCCTTGGGTTAGCTACGCCCAGATTACCTATCGTTACGAGAAAAAAATATAGTCGGAATCTTCCCCTAAAATTAATTGTTTTATTTATTATAATCGCCAAAGCTAAACAAGTAAGTTATTACACAAGATCAGAAAATCCCCGGCATGATCGGCCGGGCACATTAATAATCCACAAGTTTCCTGAAAATAGACTTACGACGTAAATGATACTTTTATTCCGATAAAATGTCTATATCCATAACACCCAATTAATCTAAAAAGACGATCTATAAAAATAAGCAAACATCATGCCGAAATTTAAATTTTTCAAAAGAAAGCTATATTATTCTGTTTGAAGTACTGAGTCAAAAAGCTAATGCCATTGTGTTTTTCTTGCGGGTTTAAAAATTCATTGGAAAAATTGGATATTGAATTCCGCCGCTCTCGTCACTGCTTATACTGAAGTCATTTTTTGTGGTGAATACCTAAAGCTAATATTATTTTATTCCTTACTATACAATTACAACTCAATATTATATCGTAGTTATGATGGTAGATATAAAGATAACCATAACGCACAAGGCAGTTATAAATTCACAACCTCATCTAAAATGCTGTTGCAAACAATTGAAACCATAGTAACCGCGCGCAGTTAACCAAGTAACCGATTTTGCAGTTCTGGTTTAAACACCGGCTCAGCTAAACCAAGATTAATAAAATTTACATGGATAAAATTTTTGTATCAACTATATCCATGGCAATTAAACTTAGTTTAGTCATTGAATGGTTTGGTTTAGTTAAAGCGGGCTTGACATCAGAACTGAAAAATTGACCCTTAAGGCCCAGCTGCACCGGTTACACTTTAATAATTAAGCGTCCCTTAAAAGATTAATTCGCATGGATACAATTCTTGTAACAATAATTGTATCCATGGTAATTAAACTTTGATGCTTATTATTAAGAGTAACCGGTGCAGTTGGGCTTGGACTTCTAAATTTTATTATTCTGTATTTTCATATCGCTACAAATTATACGCTCGGTAATTAATTTCCATGCACGATACATTTGTTCGATTCAAAATTCTAGTTGCAGGATATTTTATCAAACGCCCGATAAAAATATAAAATGCTCGGTAAAATAATAAACGCTCGATAAAAAGAGTAAACGCTCGATAAAAATAATAAACTCTCGGTAAAAAGAATAAACGCTCGATAAAAAGAAATAAACGCTCGATAAAAAAAGTAAACGCTCGATAAAAAGAGTAAACGCTCGATAAAAAGAATAGATGCCCGATAAAAAGACTAAACGATCGATAAAAATAATAAACTGTCGATAAAAAGAATAAACGCTCGATACAAAGAGTAAACGCTCGATAAAATAGTATATTACGATGCAAGATCGGTAAAAGTGCCTTATAACAGATCGAGAAAAATTTGGAAAATCTCGACCCTTCGGGTCTTGAGATCTGTTGTAAGCACTTAACGAACACGCGTCGTATACCATTTTTTGCGCTACGAAAAATAAAAACCAATTTTTATAAATATAAATTAATAAAGTAACAGCTGTCAATCATTCAGAATTTTAGACACCAGATAACTTGATTACAACTTTTATTATCATCTAACAACCGTTAGATACGTTATGATTCATAACAGGTTAGCAACCAGTACCTAATCGGAAAGTTAATTTTTCCGTGGTAGTTAAGCAACCGGGAAATGGCCAAAAACAGTGTAGTAGCGCAAAAACAAATAAACGCTCGATAAAAGTAACAAACACTTAATAACGAAAGAAAACGCTCAACAAAAATAGTAAATGATTATTTTTTTACAATATGAATGGTCATGTATAAAAATAGGGTTATACAGGGTGTCGCTAAAATATGGTGCCATAGCTTAACCACAGATTCCGGGGATCAAAATAAGACGATTTAACGCAACTTACCTCTATCCGAAATTGCTTCGTTAAAGCGCTGTCCAACGCCAAAGATCTTCAAAAAATTTCTATTTTTTTAAATAACAAAAGATTGTTTTTAGCGATTAGGATCAAATTTGGGATGTGATTCTTTACTGGAAAAAGGTGTTTTTTGACATCATTTTTTTGTTCGGGAGTGTTGCGTAAGTAGTCAAAGGTTGATCATCCATAGGTAAAGAAGCTCATATTTTTTTAACAGTTCGGCCAATAGTTTTCAAATTTTTTTTACGGAGAGACATTCTTATTTCAAATATTTTTTGTTTCTTGTTCGATTTCGGTATCTCCCATAGTTAAGGCCGAAAGCAATTATTTTGATTGGCTGCAGTGCATTTCTTAAAACGATGTAGTAATCTAGTTGTCCCGTATGCTGAGAAATAAATGACGAAGAGACAATTTTTTGCGTAGAATCAACTTTTCCATCCGGGAAAATGGTGGTCACATGGAGCATTTGCTGTAAATCTATTAATTTACCGGTGGTACAAAATAAGCTGAACCATATTGGTTGAGAAATGGTTCAGATTATTTTGCGCCACCCTTTACATACTTGTTAGTAATAAACTTTATATCAAATTGTCTCTTCGTGATTTATTTCTCAACATACGGGACAACTAGATTACTACATCTGTTTTAAGAAATGCACTGCAGCCAATCAAAATAATTTTTTCAGCCTAAACTATGGCAGATACCGAAATCGAACAAGAGACAAAAAATATTTGAAATAAGAATGTCTCTCTGTTAAAAAAGTTTGAAAACTATTGGCGGAACTGTTAAAAAGATATGAGTTTCTTTGACTGTGGATGATCAACCTTTGACCACTTACGCGACCCTCCTGAACAAAAAAATGATGTCAAAAAACACCTTTTTCCAGTAAAGAATCACATCCCAAATTTCATCTTAATCGCTAAAAACAATCTTTTGTTATTTAAAAATATAGAAATTTTTTGAAGGTCTTTGGCGTTGGATAGCGCTTTAACGAAGCAATTTCGGATAGAGGTAAGTTGCGTTAAATCGTCTTATTTTGATCCCCGGAATCTGTGGTTAAGCTATGGCACCATATTTTAGAGACACCCTGTTATATTAAAAAAATGTATTACTTATTCTAAACAATTATAAAAAAATGTATATTAAAAAACAAGCAGAATGTCCTAATATATCGAGCATTTATTATATTTACTGTGCAAACCCATGTGAAATTTATCATGCGTTTATTTTTTTTACCGTGCAAAACTTATTTAAATATCAAATTGCATTTCTGCGTTTGCAATATTTTAGCGGACATTTCAAATATTTTATTTTGCAAAACACCTTTAAATATCGAACATTTTATTCCTACCCTTTTCATATTATTATACTAAAGCCGTTCTCCGTCCGTGTATACTGTCCTACTAACGTGCCTTCCAAGAAAAGCACATTTAAGATGGGCTGTAATCTTATAAAGATGCTGGCATGCAACCATGTGATACCAGTTACTCTAAATTTTTTAAGGGAAAATGTGCAGCAACAAATTTTGCTAGTTGCTATACTTAAAGTCAACTTATTAAAGTTTGTGTTGATAATTAAGGCCCAGTTGTACAAAAGATTTGACACCCAGTTCAGCTGATCTACGACCAATTGTCAAGGATGCGAATGTTCTTAAGAATCATATCCATGATAGTTGATCGTGGTTCAGCTGAATTGGAAGTCAAACTTTTATACAACCCGACCTTAGAATCAGCCACAGTCATCACCACATAAGTTGAAACTGAAACTTAAAATACCAATAATCAAGAAACTAAAAACTGCGAACATTTTCAAATTCATATAAAAACTTGGGTGTATTGGGTATGGTGTTATAAGGTTGGGGAGCTCCTTAAACTACGCTACGGCCAAAATCGTACCAAAGTGCATGTGGTTTTGGCTAATCTAGAATTCCTTGTTTTGTCTGATGGCACTGTCTCCGACTCCGAACAGAACTGTCCAATTCTCGCACATAATAATATTCTCGGCCTCAAACTCCACAAATTTCAGGTGTAAGTACCGAGGTAAGTAGGTACTCTGAACTAGTTTGATTATGATGTATATAAATGAATAGAGAGAGACCAAACTGTTTTTAATATAGGTACTGCTTCTGCAAAGTATTACCAACGTACACTTCTCGTAGATTGCTTTCCTTTCGGAAATAGGATATACGTAAGGGGTAGATAGGTTTCATTGATTACACAAGTAAATACTGGTATCTACATACAGTGGTATTATAGTTGCAGAGGAATACAATATAATAATTAATATAATTATACAAGGTGAACCAACACTTGCAATCCATATATTTCTAAGATCATACGTATTACAATTTTTTAACATTGCTTTGTAATATAATACGTATCTTTTAAAAATGCAAGCGTGGATTAGACGTATTGACTCACCACATTAATTAATAATAATAATTATAAAATAATATAATTATATTATAATTCATAAATACTTAGATTAATAATAAACTGGAGGATAGTTTTGATTGATATGTACTACTTTGTACCGGATTATCTAACATGCATGATACCACGCTATATTGAACTAATAGATAAACTACAAATTCGTATATACGATAGTAGTAACAAACAGGTCTATATTGCCGCCACCACAGCCAACTGAAAAAGTAATAATCATTTGTAACAAGTTCAACATTGAAAATTGCACCACTAATAACAAAGTTGATTTACAAAAAATCAACCTGATCAAAATTTATGTGTTTTACATTTCTTCCTTTTAATATAAAAATTCGTAATCTACTTAACCCAATATACTAAATAAACGGTAATAATATTAGCACATGGAATGAACATTATATATTTAACCCAAAAACAGCAGTGATAAGATAAACTCAAACTGTTTTGACAACATACTATTAGCTGTTTAGACCAATTAATTTTAAAACCTCTTCAAACAATTCAGTAAATAGCTTCAGTAAATAGCGCACTCCTTTTGTATTAAGCTTCTACAAACACACATGTATGCGTAATACTTTAATATAATAAGCTTTATGATAGCCCATAAAGTTTTCCGAGACGTACAGTTAATCCAGTCCACTTAGATTTATTACATTTTAAAGCAGATATTACTGAGGCGATTCTTCAGAAACGACGATTACTTATTATAGTACAGTATACAGGGTGTCTCTAAAATATGGTGCCATAGCTTAACCACAGATTCCGGGGATCAAAATAAGACGATTTAACGCAACTTACCTCTATCCGAAATTGCTTCGTTAAAGCGCTATCGAACGCCAAAGATCTTCAAAAAATTTCTATTTTTTTAAATAACAAAAGATTGTTTTTAGCGATTAGGATGAAATTTGGGATGTGATTCTTTACTGGAAAAAGGTGTTTTTTGACATCATTTTTTTGTTCAGGAGTGTCGCGTAAGTGGTCAAAGGTTGATCATCCACAGTCAAAGAAGCTCATATCTTTTTAACAGTTCGGTCAATAGTTTTCAAATTATTTTTACAGAGAGACATTCTTATTTCAAATATTTTTTGTTTCTTGTTCGATTTCGGTATCTCCCATAGTTTAGGCTGAAAAAAATTATTTTGATTGTCTGCAGTGCATTTCTTAAAACGATGTAAAAAGTAATCTAGTTGTCCCGTATGTTGAGAAATAAATCACGAAGAGACAATTTGATATAAAGTATATTCCTAACAAATATGTAAAGGGTAATCTGAACCATTTCTCAACCAATGGTTCAGCTTATTTTGTACCACCGGTAAATTAATAGATTTACAGCAAATGCTCCATGTGACCACCATTTTCCCGGATGCAAAAGTTGATTCTACCCAAAAAATTGTCTCTTCGTCAATTGTTTGTCAGCATACGAGACAACTAGATTACTACATCATTTTAAAAAATGCACTGCAGCCAATCAAAATAATTTTATTCAGCCTAAACTATGGGAGATACCGAAATCGAACAAGAAACAAAAAATATTAGAAATAAGGATGTCTCTCTGTAAACTATTGGCCGAACTGTTAAAAAAATATGAGCTTATTTGCCTATGGATGATCACCTTTGACCACTTACGCGACACTCCTGAACAAAAATGATGTCAAAAAACACCTTTTTCCAGTAAAGAATCACATCCCAAATTTCATCCTAATCGCTAAAAACAATCTTTTGTTATTTAAAAAAATAGAAATTTTTTGAAGATCTTTGGCGTTGAATCGTCTTATTTTGATCCCCGGAATCTGTCGTTAATCTATGGCACCATATTTTAGAGACACCCTATAGAATAGTAACGTGCATACTGTGCGCCGTATCCGCCATTTAAAGGCGCGTCCAAACTAGTAAAAATATACGTTGTGTGTTGAATGTAGAATTCGGCACAAATATTTGCGCCGCAAAGGCGCTGCAATCGCTGCATAAATATTTACGCCGTGCGCCGTGCGTTCGCGCTCAACACGTGTGTGATGGTTTATTATTAATTTTTGAAATGATCCGTACTTCATCCAAGGATACCTAGTACATTCAATAATCTGCTGCAACCATTCTGTTTTTTATTTTGATACAGATGTTTAATCCAATAGCGTCTGTTTTTTTTAATTTCTTTTTTCTTCATAATAAGATGATGCATAACAATGAAAGCAGCACATTTCCTTTTCATTATTATTAATGTATCAGACATGTTTTAGCCGTTACCTACCTACTTGGGTTAACAAAGTATGATTTAAATTAACTCCCACTGACAAAATACGCCACAATCACTGGGTTCACGAAAAATACGTCCACACTAGAACGACGTTGCAGCGCAAATCTCTTTGATGTATTGACAAAAACCGACAAGGAATGGATCGCGTGTGCTGAATTTGGCGAAAAGTTTTGCATGCGTTCGGATGCGGCGAACACGTCTACATTTGCGTAAATTTGTAACTCACACACAAATTTGTGGCGAATGAAACATACAACGCATATTTTTACTAATGTGGACGCGCCTTAAGAAACACCCGTATACGTTACTGTGAACCTTCGATTTTATTTAAAATTCGTATTTAAATTTAATAGTGTTCATCAATAATTATACAGAATGCGTGGAGCATTTCATTCATCATTTCAGTTATCATCATTCATTATCAATGCAAATAATTCTTCTTCTCCTGCATCTCATAACGTAGATGGATATTTTTTCTAATTTCATACAAGAATTTATTTTTACATTCGACATCCATCTAACCCCACCAAAGGAAGTGCATTCCTATATATAGCAAACTTTCATCCTGGTTAATATTCTGAAGCCCCGTACAAGATTAATGTTGAGCTTGAGGTACAGAGTGTGATACAAGAAAAGTTTGCATATAGCAGCACATTCTCCCTGGTTTGTGTATGATGGTCGGTTTCACCAAAATTTTTGAACTTTTCACTAATTTCTAGTTCAGACCCTCCCCCCCTAGCAGTAGTATTTTAAGAAGGACAAGGATAATCAAGGTAGCAACAGAATCGAAGCTTTTCATGAGCACACCGCGCCTACCAGCGGAAACTTTGTAGGTATAGGGTAAGGTAGGTTTTAATAAACCTAATAACAGCAGCAGCACCTATTTTATATATGCCATAATATGCTGCGTACTAGAATTTCACTCAAAAGTATATTTCAACGACCCTGAATAAATCATACTAGCAGTTAAGTTTGTTTGTAGCAAAATCAAGGAATTGAGTTACTTTTGCTTATCCTATTTAGCACGTTTAGCTTCCAGTTTTCTGTTTTAATCGATGAAATTTGGTGTAAAAAAATACTGCTATGCTTTGTAAAAATAATCTAAAACAAAAAATATTTAAAACAAGCCACAATTTTAACAGTCGTTTGGTTCAACATTTACATCATGAACTTTAAATCACAAATGAATAGGTAGAAACGAGCGATTAGAAATTTTGGGGCTGTTCTCGACTTTTCCTCAAACCTCAAACATCCGTAGGTGAGGCAGCTTTACGTTTTTCAGCAAAAATTTACTGCGCGCACGACTCGAACTCACGGCTTTGGCAGACTAGTTTGAATGTCGGTGGCTCTTATTGCTAAGGAATGCCGCCCCTTCATTTTTAAGATCTTTCCGACAATGCGTCGCAAGGAGGGTGTTCCCTGTTCCCATATAAGATTTTTAAGTTGAGATGGCTGTGGTTTAAGCACAGGGTTTAAGGTTACATAATTTCAGTTCCCCCTTCGAATTATCGAAACGGTTTCGAATAATTTTTTTTAATCTTTTTTTAGTTACGGAGATGTACCTACCATTGAAATTTTAATATCTACCTTGGCGTTACCAATGGTTATAGTAATATTCTTTGTATTGATGTTTACATTTGATTTCACATTTCTTCATGCGGTCAGTCACGTTGCTTTCCTATTCCATATTTTGCGTGAGTGAAAGCCGATAGGCACAACATCGACGAATAAATTATATAATAAACTGATGCTCAAAATTTTTGTGGCTCATATACCTATAAATGTTGTTGTCGACAATTATTTTGAAGTACAATATACCCAGTGATTAATTAAATTTCAGTTATCCATGGAAATTTAAGACATGATTTTGATTAAATCATATACACATATAACTGAATGTTTTTGCATTTCAAAAAGTTAAAACCTGAAACACTACCAGTTTCTCTGAATAAATCCACAGAATGGTTCAAAATATTTACAAACTATTTGTAGTCGACTGTAGTAGGTATAAACCATTTTTAATAAAAAAAAAATACTATGATAAATTAATGTTTACTACTAACAGTTATCACTCGGTAGGTATTATGCCAGCCAATCTTAAATTTCAAAAATGTGATGATAATTTAGTAGCCCTAAAACCATAAATTAATAATAAAACACGATATAAACAGTTTGTTAGGGGTTCAGTTTATAATATGAAAGTTTGAAACCACTACCGCAAGTTTCTTTAATATTTTGGAGAGCTTCCCGAACATTACTTTTAGAAAAGCGAGTCAACAAACTGGCTTACGGTATTATCTCTTTCTTTAAATGCCTGAATAAAACAAGATTGTTACGAAGCTTTGTTTTAAGAACTGAATGAAACGAAAGAAAACGAATTACATAAAGTCGGCTTCATTATAAAAATCCATCTTAATAATATGTATTAAACAAATATGCAAGATGATGGTAAAAAGAAACATTTCTTTTCTGGTATTCGACAGTATAATAGTTAGCGAGGCATCCCTGGAAATCACTTGAATGCGTAGTGAGAAAAACGAGACTATACGGGTTCAATACTACAAGCTGCATAACTGTAGAAAATTTAAACAAAATCGTGTGACCAATTATTGTTTTCTAATAATTTTTGAAATTTTTGAGAGAGCGCCGTTGCGACCGTTTTTGGATTTTCTAAACTATTTCTTTATAGTATAGTACCGCCAAACAAGTTATTGCTAAACCTGATCAGATAACTGGTTTTTGAGTTGTGGGACGTTAAAGTCAAAATTTTGAAAAATTTATAGCGGTCGCTATTTTATAGTTAAGAGTCCGGAAAAATTTCCCTTGAATTATGGCCTTCTTTCATATCCACCAATCAGAATTGCAAAATTCTGCTTCTGAAAAAATCACCAAAAAACATGTCTTCTTTCGCTTCCCCTTAATTTGAAATGTCATCACAATGGATTCACTAGTTTTGGCGTTAGAGGGGTTACATACACACCCACACACAGACATTTTTTCTAAAACACTTTTTTGAGTTTGTGGAGGTCCAAAAAACGTATTTTCGCGAAAATCTCAATTTCTAAAATTTTCATGATATCAATACCAGTGGTGCGCTACGGAAAAGTAAAATGAGCTCTGGCTTTAATAAATTTGCGGTTGGCCATAAAAATCAAATTACACAGACAAATCGGAAACTGAAAATTTAAGTTTTTTCAGCCTGTAGTAGGTAGTAGTACTGAAAACTACACAAAGCTTATAAAATTTGAATAGTGATAGACTGATAGTCCTCACTCCTCAATACATTCTCGTTTAACCGAAACTCTATTTCTTGCCGTTTACGATACTCTATCCTGTATGCATAATTTGAAAGATAAATATTGTAAAGTCATTTTGATGATATTTACTGGTGCTATCATGCAAGCGAGATACCAAGGATTTACTACTTACAAGCAGAAGTACACATTGTTGTGTAATCTCACAAGATTTTGCTAGCTGTCAACCAACTGGGTATCTTTGCGGAAGTTCAAAATCTGCTAACCTAATCCAGCGAATAGGGTATTCGTATTCCTGTGGAACTGACCTTTACACGCTTATATAATGATTAGCGATATTAAATAATAGTTCGGGTCTAGCTGATCCTCCAATCAAATAATAAAAAAATCCTAAGATTGTGTTTGGACACCGATCTGGTTCAATATAGTGCCGATTCCTTGTCTAGTCATTCACAGACAAAATTAACAAGGATTTCTTCCCAATTCTGGATCGGGCACCGGCGGCGGCAGAAAGTTTGATGTCACTATTGATCACTTGTTTTTGTGAAATGATCAATCCACGACCTTCTTGATTTCCGAGACTTGACGGATCAATCAATACATAGGTCAGAGTTCGCATTTATTATCTACCGAAACATAAACATATAAGTTACCTCAAATATGAAAAGATAGCTTTTAGAATTTTAATTTAATAATAATAAAAGCATAGACAGTTATAAGTAAATTTCTATTTTCTATGCTGGCGCCGAATCCCCTGCCGGGTTAAAATGTACCATAAAGTAATTGAATCGCAATCTTTGACTGAGAATAATTCTGAAATTAGCGAAGAAAGGGCATTATTGTATTATATTTTACCAATCAGTATCTGGAGGGGAATGTCGTACTGTGCTCCACGTCCACCATTTAAGAAACACCCTGTATATTAGTAAATCTTAAACCATTTGAAAGAGAAGTTCGTAGAGTCTGCACTGTTTTCCTTGGGACAATTTTTTTGATACATGCTTCATAATCATAATAACTACCGAGGAGTCGACTTCTTCGATTTATAGGGTTATCCGGCTTATCGCGTTATTTTCGCAGTATTTTCATTATTTTTGTGAAAAATCAATATTTTGTCTTTCATTTAATATTATACAATTTGCTATTATGTATACCTAAACTTTTCTTGAAATCATTTTTTCAGATTTCTAAAATCATTATCTCTTTCTAATTAAACTACAAAAGATAAGTTGACAGAACTCCACTTCAATAAAAATAGGGCATTCCTTTTGGAAAAAATATACAATTATGTCCTTTTGCACTGTCCCTCGTTGAACACACTGTATAGGTAGTTCAAATCTAAACATAAATAATAAATATAATGTAGGCTGCTGAAGTACGACCTAGCAACATTTGAAAAATTTTAAATCAATAGCGTCTTGTATTAACCCTGGGCGTATACTTTTTAATTACAGGATTAATTAAAAAAAGCAATGTTTCCCAGATTAATTATAAATTTAAAAAAAGATTAATTTGAATGCACAGCATAATACAGGTGAAATATGGACCGACCCTCCACCTTCAATCAACGTAACGGTATTTTGTGTATAGACAAAATATTGATTAACTTTTAAACAACTTCACTTCTTGCAAGAACTAGACACCATGAAGCATTTTTGATATTACTTAAGTGTCCATCCGCTCTTCGAAACCGTCTTTCTAAATTGGGTTTTTAATAGCTAATAGGGTAGCCGTACTGTACGGATACACTTCGCGTTATTTCACATTGAATTATGGAGTGTGAATTACGTTTCGCTTTCGCAAACGTAGCTATCAATTAGGCCAAAGTTATCTCGTAAAGATCAATATTCGCAAAAGCATCGTAACTAGATCAATTCCGCTTGTTTGTTTTATAAACCTGTTATAACCGATAACATCGGTAAATATTCCTGAGTTTTAATTAAAAAGCTGATATTAAAAATAAATTGTTAATAAATACATTCAGTAGATTAATGCTTTCGTTATCTTTAGAAAACTTTGTTTATAATAAACAGGTTGATACTTTTACATAAATCGATTAGTACCTATTAGGCTATTAGATACAACATAAAACCAATTTAAAAGGAATACAATACATATCCTTCTGAATATTTAAAATGTGTATATGCACATTCGTGTGAGAAACGGATATGAACTTTCTCATATTACCTAAAACAGTAGTATAGGTAATAATAAATTCCCTTTTCAATTTCAACAGCACTGGCATTATGAAATTGTTGCAAACATTTATACCGCATAATATATTTCTGTTGCAACAATTTTAGGTATTGCAAAGGACTACAGTTAGAAATTACACACGGTCCGATTCAATTCAAGGAAAAACAGAGTATCAATAATAGCGGAAGCCTTTGAAGACTATCGGATGATATTTGTTATACCTAGGGACTGCAGTGGCGGATTTATACTTCTGCCGCCTAGGGGCTACCGGGAACTTGCCGCCCCCTTCCCAAACTGGTGAAAATGAAATGTTGCATTGACCCAACAACACGCACTCCCAGGTGTGGATCTAGGAAGATTTTTGGGGAGGGGGCTAATCTTAAAACTAATACGTAGAACAGTGGGTAGGTAGAATGAGGCGGGAAGTGTTGAGTTTAACAGCGCCGCAGGCGAAATTTTTTCAAAAAAGGGGCGTGGCTTCGGAAACTACTTTTCCCCCGAGGGGGAATTCAACACTGCAAGGCACAAGCCTAAGGTTTGAGGTCAACCGGATTATCGAGTAACAAACCAAAGTATTTAAAATTGCTCAAAATATAAACTCATCTCTTTAAAAAAATAATTTTCAAACCTTCTGGGGGGGGAGGCTACAGTCCCTATAGCCCCCCCGTGGATCCGCGCCTGTGCACTCCTTTTTTTTTAAATAAAACAATAATTTGTAAGTCGCTTAATAATGTATTTTTTAAATTAAAAAATAAAATTATAAATTGAATAGGTATGCTATCAACAATTTTCAAAATATTAATATAAATGTTTAAAAGAACTTCCTTCGTGAATTAGAGTTTGAAAACGAATATATAATATCGTCAAAATCTGATCGTTTGGTTAGCTCCAATTCTATGGTCTGGCGACAGTATAGACACGGCTGCATAAACTGCATACACTGAAACCGGAAACTGATGCAAGTGCAACGATACGCGATGCCAGCTATTCAGTAGTGTTTTCTTGTCACATGTGCTTTTGGTATTTTTCCAAAAATTTGCCGCCCCTGGATTTTGCCGCCCTGGGCTATAGCCCCTCCCTAAATCCGCCTTTTCACGTAGTGGGGACCACCATGCATTGTTTTGCGAAGGATTAACGTAGGTTGCGACATCGAGATATTTGCGAGATATTTGTGGGCAAGATGTTAGCACTTTTTTTGTTTCTGCGAATAAGTCTACGGTATGATTTTTATGCCGTCACGTCAGTAAGTACCGACATACAGCTCGACCAAGCTTACAAAGTTTAAAGGGGGCGTGTCCGGCGCTGATAGTTTTTCAAAGTACAGTCAAAATAAAAACATTTTGGCGGCGGTAAATTTAAATAATTGTAAATACTTTTCATTTGTTATTATGCTTCAGAATGAATTATCTTCCTCGATTTAACATTCATACTTGACGTATTGTCGTGCTTTGTCTTTTAAAATTTAGTTGACATATTTTCCGGGGCATTTGTAAACTTGGCGAAGCTGTGCCAATCTAAAGGTAGCGAATTCCATACTCGCGCCATAATCTTTAATTTTTTATTTATTCTTTTTATAATTTTTATAAACTCCTTTGTTAAATTTTTTCTTTAAAAATATTTATTGTCTAGCCAGCCAACGTAGTATACCTACTCAAGACATTGAATGGACAATAAATATTAAAAAAAAAGTAATTTAAAATTTATTTAAGAATAACATAATAGTAAACTAAAAAAAAGTAGAGTCCGCGCGAGTACGAAACTAGGTACCTTTTTTTTATAGGTCAGTACTTAATAGGTGGGCTAATTTGATGCGTTTATACAAATTATATCGCAGGCCTGCCGCAGGCTTATTAGCATAAACAAAAAAGTGCTAAAATTCTGTACACAACCTACGTTGATCCTTTACCAAAAAAATGTATGGTCTAATCCTGAACCGCACTCTGTGAAACTCCTTATACTATATGGACTATTATCACATCAATAAGAAAAACAAACACCATAAGATAGTGATACAAGACCAAAATTAGAACGTGCTACTTAAAAAATAAATCTTAATCATAATGCTACTCTGCTTCCGGTTTAACCGGAAAACCTATAGTTCCAGGCCAATAAAGAAGTTATGTACATATAGTATAAGCCAGCCTGTTCGAGTCCTCGTAACACATTGTCTAGTGTAGATAAGATACTAACTACATGAGTCTAGTGTTTAGGTAACCTCTACTTGAATTTGCACTTACAACAACTTTTTTTAACCACAAAATTGCATTTCGGAAAGCAGAATTAAAGGCACGCAAACCAAACACCATTCAAAAAAACAAATTTCACATACGTACCTACTACTTACATCTAAATCCGCAATCTTTATCAAAATTTTAAAATCGATTTTTCCTATCAACAACATACACTCTCTTTGTGGAAACGCAAAAATGGTCCAAACGTGACATGACGATTAATGCGTAACTTAGAATTCAGAAAGACTGTTTTAGGACTTTACTTTTATTCTCCTTGTGACCTCCATTTTATCAAAATTCTTTGTCATTCCTTTACTAAATTTATATTCCGAGCTTCACCAAAAACAGGCAAATGATCTAGAATCGATTGTTCGTCGTCGACTTCAAAAAGTAGATGTAGGTAATCAGAATAAATATTAGATTTATATTCTTTGGCGGTTTTTACTAGAACGACTGGAATATAAGTTAAATCAAGCAAACGATTTTTTTTATTAATGTTATTGAACTTTCAAAACATTCAAAAAATATATTAGCAACTAACCCGAGGAAGGGGCCTAAAAAACATACCGGTTCAAAAGGGGTAAGATTCTTAAAAAGGGACCTTTCTATTCCTATGTTAATTGCTGTATTTAAATTTTGTTTATTTACTTATTCAATTAACTCAAGGAGCAACCCAGGGATAATTTGTAAGACTTGATGGTAGGAGCTTAAGTTAATGATGTTTTGAAGTCACTGCCAACCACGGTTTTGTTATAAATAAATAAATTCTGTAGACGTGCGTAACGCGTAAGTTACTTGACGTTGCGCTGCGTTTTGGTGTTGGTATTAGTTTCTTAAGATCACAATGGCAAATAGATTAACTATGCGGAACATTTGTGATTACATTAAAGCTGCTTTGGTTTCAAGAAATTATGTATCTTTACTATTTTTACTGTGTGGTGGTCTAGAAAAAATGTCTGTCTGTGGGTGCGTGGGTGGGTGGGTATGTATACATGTAACGCCTCTAACGCAAAAACTAGTGAACCGATTTTGATGAAATTTTAAATGAAGGGGTATATCGAAAATTCATCGACAAAATAAGCTTTTCAAAAAAATCTGAAACCGGAAGCGGAAGTTAGACACGTTTTTTTGGTAGCATTTTTTTCAGAAGCGAAATTTTGAAAATCTGACTAGGGGATATGAAAGAAGGGCATAATTCAAGGGAAACAGTTTTTTACCGGACTCTCTAACTTCAAAATGGCGGTCGCTATGAATTTTTCAAAATTTCGACTTTAACGCCCCGTAACTCAAAAACCAGTTATCTGATCAGGTTCCGCAACAACTTGTTTGAAAGCCCTTTGGCTGTACTACACCAAGAAAAAAAATTATTTACTAAATCCAAAAACTGTCGCAACGGCGCTCTTCCAAAAATTTTGAAATTTTTGAAAAATTATTACAAAAAAACTGGTCTAAGGAATTTGTTTAAATTTTCTATACAGCTTGGTATTAGCTACATTTTTGTTTTTTGATAAACGCCAGAATTCCACTGTGGCGCCCTCTACGAGATTTTGAAAATCGGAAATTGATGCTCCTATAGCGCCTTTATTAGTCAAAATATGAAAGAAGTTTAAATACAAAAGTTGTTCAGTATATAGATTTGCATTTTTCTAAATTTATATCACGTATACAGGGTGTTTGGTTTTCACAGTACAATAAGCAACTTTGTTATTTTAAATGAAACACCCTATATATTATTATATAATTGAATGCAAAATTGAATTGTCTATCACATAGTATAAGATGTTCATATGGCTAAAATGTACGGTTAATGAGAAATTCGTGAATTTTGAATATTTAGGTTGGACTCTGAATCTGGTTGGACTCGGAAACTGATCGTCGGCGTCGGTCGGTAGCGATCGTCTGGCTTCGCCAGTTGTAATTTTTAACGGGTGCCTACTACAGAGTACAGATAGATGCGTATCTTGGTGTCTTTCTTTTGTTCATATCGAACCCGTATAGTCTCATTTTTCTCGCGAGGCATTCAAATGATTTTCAATGCTGCCTCGCGAACTACTGTTGAATAGCAAAAACAAAATGTTTATTTTTAGCACCTCCACTTTTTCTAATTATTATTAAATATATACGGTAAAACCTAAAAATATTTAACTGTGCAGCCTAGCTATAATAGAAAGAGTTGCCTATTCGAGTTTGCCCAAGCAGAATGGTTTTAATAGTTCAGATAACGCAGATATCCAACTGATTCTTCTTAACAGACTCACCATGTATATGTATGTATTTTTTTTGCGAAAATTCTTTAATAATATGTTACCCACCTTGCCGCACAAAATATAATGTCGTTGCTGCTTCCTTCCCACGTTCGGTTTCTAAAGAACTCATTTTCCAGATGAAATACTTTTGGTGAATTTGTTATATAGGTACCCTGCTAGCGTGCAAAAATACATACTAAAGTTATGATGGAAATATATAAAATACGATACAAAACTGTTATAAGAACTTTGATAAATTATAAGGTGTAGGTATCATACACAAAAATAAGATGAAATCAATAGAAATTAATGTAGGATGCGAAGCTCTAACTTTACTTTGAAAACATTGAGGATTAAATTGATATTTCGGGAGTTCAAAAGGTTTAGAAAGCGTGAAATATACCAGTTTGGTAACTCTTTGATTTCCGTGCTAACATTAAAATACATCCATCACTTTTTCATTTCTTTCGAATCTAACATTTAGGCGTTTCATCATCGAAATTTTTATTCAGGAAATTCGATTTTAAACCATTTTTTTAAATTAAAAAATTGTAGTCTTGAATATAAATGAAAAAAAACAGCAATCGAAATGGACGTTTGTAGAACAACAAAAAAATTGTACTACTCACATTAAAGAACCTTATATTAAAAATATTTCCAGTGCAATACGTGCAGGAAATTAATAGACTACGAAAGAGTTTAGCACACCTACAAACTGCTTGCTAGCAATTACGTACAAAACTCGGCAACTCCATCCAATTATCATCAAGGTGACAGTAAATACGGTTTGTTAGCTTCCTGCATGGAAACACATCGACAAGAGAAAAATATACAAACAATCGGAAATTAATTACCTAAAATATCGTTTCTCATCATTTAAACTTTGAACTAACAAAGGAAATGATTTCATAGTTTTCTTATTATACTTGAAAAATTCTTAAGCTAGGTACCAAATTTTTCCAAATTCTAATGCCTACTACGAATCAAAACTCTGCAGGACTCTACAATGTTTTTAGGATTTGATCCCATTCAAGACATTCGATTACATCATGGATTACATTGAAATATATCCTGTCCTAACCTAAATGAGTTTAAAAGATTTATGTTAGTGCATTTACCAAAGCGCAAATTTTAGAGTTATTAAAGAAAGAGCTCAAGTTTAATTCTAGCACACCTCATTTTTTAAGAAATCTGAAGATTTCGTAATATACAGCATGAGATATGGTTTCAGCAGTGAGAATATTAAAACTCCTTTAATATAGAAGAGAAAAATAACCAGAACGTAAATTAGTAACTGACCTGAACCGATCAAACAACGTTGTTATCAGACTTCCCTCTCATCAAACATCCAAGTAATCAAACGTTCTAGTCATCAAGGGTCACTGTGATCAATCCGAAGAGCGGCTTTTGGTCAAATAACAGACTTTGAGTAATTTCATTGAAACTTTACGATGCAAATTTTAATATTCATCAGCAATAAAATTTTACGTCTACTTCTGTTTGAATGCACAGGCCTATCAGAAAAATTTCGGTGATTTATCCCACAGCCAACTTAGAAAATAAATTTTGTGGCTCACACTTTATCGAACTATTGATTTCTTTGCATATTTTCTTAATACCTTCATTATGTCGGCCCAATTCTGCAATTATCTCTGTTCCTATTTTCGATTTTTTGTGTAATGGTAAACTCTGTTCCTCTCTCACGATTAGTTTCTGCTACTGAATACGCTAACCGTAAAAGTATACACCATGTAAATGTACAATCAACTAGTAGTAACAAAATTAAGTGAATGCCGCAACCTGCAGTACATATTTACATATAAATAAGATCATATTTACCCTTTTCTGAAACAACCTTCCATTTATTCCAAACATATATCGTTCTCACAATACATGTTCAAAAAATTACAACAGACGCGTTACCACATCTACAAAGCGTTCTGTAAAATAATTGTTATTTTATTTTAAAACTCTCAACTGTGATAAACAAAATAGGATTTTTAACTAAAGCTACCTACCTACATAGTTCCTTCAAAACGTTTTCCCAGCAAGAACAAGCTACCCTGAAAAATTCGAGGAAAGGCTGGTGTTACAAGAGCTTTTCCTTGCCTGAGAATATAGATCGCATCACCTACCTAATTATCGATTCTCAAGAACTCACACGCACCTGCATAAATATGAAAACGATTTGCAATTATGCATATCAAACTAGTTTTTGTTTGGAGTGCATAATAAACAATGGCTTAGTTAGACCGGTCGGCGGATATTTACAGTTATGAAAGGCAAACGAAAGGGTAAATCTTATAAATACATTATGAGTCAATCTTATATAAATATTTTATCTTTTTTCTCAAGACATTATCAAGTCAAACAATTGACGTATTTATTCCAGATGCACCGAACATTGTACTTCAGTAAAGTTATCATTCTGGGAAGTGTGATTAACTAGATATCAGATTTGTTCCCACAACGTTAGGACTATTTTTGCAAGGTTTAAATTAAATTCACTTAAATTTTCCATTTGTGTGACACACCAGTGTTTTTACAAGTTTACTAAAAATTACAATAGGTATACAGGGTGATCATTTGAAAACGATCCACCCTTATATCTCGCGAATTACACCAAATATCAAAAAAATGTAAAAGTACATTTTTATAGAGGTTGAGGGACACTCGATAGCGTAATGCCCGTCGCGCTAATACTTATACCCCGCCGCCCCCACCTATCCAACCTTGAAAAGTTCAAATGACACTATGCCCTTTGTAGGGCTGGGCGATACCATCAGATGGGTATCGAGTATCGATACCAATGTGGTATCGATATTACTCAAAAGTATCGAAGTATCGAAAGTATCGGAAGTATCGAAAGTATCGAAGTATCGAAAATATCGAAGTATCGAAAGTATCGAAGTATCGAAAGTATCGAAGTATCGAAAGTATCGAAGTATCGAAAGTATCGAAGTATCGAAAGTATCGAAAGTATCGAAAGTATCGAAAGTATCGAAGTATCGAAAATATCGAAGTATCGAAAGTATCGAAGTATCGAAAGTATCGAAGTAACTAGTCGTAGTTTTACTAATTACACTGATGTACTGCGTCTGTGACCCATACCGTAAACAATGAATATGAACGTGTTTGGGTACACCTACTATTTTCTAATGCTACGCATAACAAATCGTCTAAAAATTATAGACCTAACACGTCACTTTTGTTCGTTCTTGGCATAGAAGGGCGGAAAAACTATACCTACCCCAGTTGATCCTATTTGATGATTCAATCTAATATCTCAATTATAATTAAAAATAAAAACTTAAGTATGTGAAGAGGTAAATGGGTACCTACTCTTGGAAATACACCAAGTTAAGCTCCTACAGAAACTATGCGAGCCTGCTATATTAATTTTCTGATACTTTAGATACCTTGAGTATTTCTCTATTTCCGATATTTTTGATAGGTACTTAGATTCTTTCGATATTTCTATATTTCGATACTTTCGATACTTCGATACTTTCGATACTTCGATACTTTCGATACTTTCGATACTTCGATACTTTCGATACCTACTTCGATACTTTCGATACTTCGATACTTTCGATATTTCGATATTTTCGATACTTTCGATACTTCGATACTTTTGAGTATTGGTATCGAGTATCGATACCAATCCAAGTATCGATGCTTCGAGTAAGTATCGATACTTTGCCCAGCCCTAGCCCTTTGTAATACCCCAAATTAAAGGTCTTTTAAAATGCTATCTTTTTACGCAAATAAAATTAAAATCGATAGATTCGTTTTGGAGAAATTAAATAAAACATGAAAAACGTGTGTGTGCTTAAGACGTCCACACGTCAAAAGTGAAAATCAAATGACAGCTGTCAGCGGATTTTTTGTATTGGTAATTGCGATTTTTAGCGTAGTGAGATCAGCAGCTATGTAGGTATTATTATGTTCTGTAATCATGACTAGGGCTGGGAATTTTTTTCGAAATATCGATATTTATATCGATATATCGAATACCGATATTGAATTTGGAAAATATCGATATTTTTTTGATATCGATATTATCGATATTTTTTTCAATATCGCCCACCTCTAATTGCAACTAGGGCTGGTTTTTTTTCGATATATCGATATTTATTTCGATATATCGAATACCGATATTGAATTTGGAAAATATCGATACATCGATATACAGGGTGTCCGGAAACAACGTTCCGTAACTTCGGGAGATGATTCTCAATCCAAAAATATGAAGAAAAGTTCTCATGAACAGGGGTCCGGAAAAGCTTTCTAACGGAGCTACGGCTCTTTGAAGAGGGGCCTCAAAATGTGTTGTTTTATTAATTAGTTAATCAATACTGAAACGAGATTGATAAAATTTGGTACCCAGGGTATATTTGGTACGGGAAATAGTTTGGTAATGTTAAAAATAGAAAAAAAAGCCAGGGGCGTGCGTAACGAGTAGGGTGTATTGATTAACTAATTAATAAAACAACACATTTTGAGGCCCCTCTTCAAAGAGCCGTAGCTCCGTTAGAAAGCTTTTCCGGACCCCTGTTCTTCGTATTTTTGGATGTAGAATCATCTACCGAAGTTACGGAACGTTGTTTCCGGACACCCTGTATATATCGATAAATCGATATATCGACAATATCGATATTTTTTTGATATCGATATTTTTTTCAATATCGCCCACCTCTAATCATGACACGATCATAGCCACAAAACACAATAATACCTAGCTGCTGATCTCACAACGCTAAGAATCACAGTACCAATACAAAAAATCCGCTGACAGCTGTCATTTGATTTTCACTTTTGACCATTTAAACTTTTCAAGGATGGATAGGTGGAGGCGGCGGGGTACCCTATCGAGGTACCCCTATCTTCTATAAAATCGTATTTTTACATTTTTTGGATATTTGGTATGGTTCGCGAGATATTAAGGGTGGATTGATTTCAAATGATCAGACTGTATACAGGGTGTAGAGTGGTAATATTTTAATATTCTAATTTTATCTTCAACAATTTGTTTTAAGAATCCGACCAAATAAATTGAGGAGTACACATGTTGCCATTATGCCATTAAAGGACATGCTACGAAAGAAAACAGAATCGGCAACACGTGTTTTACTCAAATTTATCTCTTACTTCCAGCGTCTAAACCTAGAGCGTATCCCTCACCAATCACTCTGCACTGTGTCCCTATGCTTACTCATCTCTTTTAAGCAAAAATAATTTTACACGATCTATTTAGTTGTACTACTCGGTTGTACTACACAATAGAATTCTTTGCATTCAGGTTGCTTTTAGTTTAATAATAAATGACACCATTAGAAACGATTAAGTAGTGTCGTATTGTTGTATTAAGTACTTCAAATAAAAAGTTGGACAATTTCTCAGTTACGTACAGCAATAAAACCTTCTGTCAATTAAACAACACTTTATTATGAATGAACATCTATTTTAAGGAGACGCTCGGCATATTTATCTTGAATGTTGATCCCTAACAAGTTCCTAACGAAGTAGTTGTTAAAATATTTAAAAAATAAATAATTGATGATTAAATGTTTGTCCTCGACTCTGTCTATAATAAGAAATCAAATCCGATAACGATTATCTTCTAATTTTAACTTGTATATCATCTGTATGATCTGTACTATCATCTTTAAAATTGAACTAAAAACGTGATAAATATTTACACTATATTTTTCACTATAACGTGGAAGATTTATAAACATAAATAATATGAGTTTCCCTAAATAGAGTAAAGCTGGAATCTAAATTTTCCAAAACAACGTGAAATTGAAATACCGCTCTTTCTGAAAACCAGCGCAAATCCTTAAACCCGGATATGCTTTGTATATACAGGGTGTGTAAAAATGGCCGTGCAAGCTTCAGATAAAGTTATTCTTTGGACAAAAATAAAGCAAAAAGCTTATTGCAAAAAAGCTCGGAAAGGGTTCCTCAAGCTACGCGAGGCCTTCAAAGTTAGAAATTGGTAACACTAAAAGAAAGCTATTTTGCAAAATCAAGTTACTTGATGCGTACTTATAGTGATAATAACTAGAATTTATTGCTATTGATCGTTTAAAAGTAATAGGATATTAATCATTTTCATTATTTCCAATCATATAATTTTTGTAAATGCGTAAAAAATACGCTTGGCAATATTGCAAATTAATAATGATAGCCCACCTTGTTCTAAACTAAAATATAGCCTAGCAGTTTAATAAAACAAGGTCCATGGACTGGTTGATATTTGTAGTTTTAAAATACAAGGTTGCCAAATTTATATTTCTTAATTTGTTATGGTGAGGGGTAGCCATGCGCCTAAGAACTTTTTTCAAATAAGCTTTTTGCCTTATTTTTGTCCAAGGAATAACTTTACCTGAAGCTTGCACGACCATTTTTACACACCCTGTATAATCATGATATCTGTAAAATATTTCAAATTACTTGTTTACAACATGCAAGTTTTATTGCTGTTTATTCCCAGAACTTCATAATAGAGCATAATTTTAGTTTATTTTCCAAAAGTTCCGTTTCTATAGCACAAACACAACACATATTTAAGCAACTATAATAATTATATTTTTGAACACCCCAGACTGGATATTATAAAAAATTCACAGATTTCGCAATCCTTGCAACCATCGGAGGCATTGGAAATGATAACACTGACTATTACCATGGAAATACAGAATTAGACGTACAACCCTCGGGCTAAAGCCCTCGGGTTGTAGTTGTACACCATCGGCCTCGGCTGGACAGGGGCACGGCGCACACGCCAATTTGTATGCCCACCGTGCTATGCTGTCGGCCCGGACCGGCCAGCTAGCGGCGAAACCCGATCGCGACACTTTTGTCTTCTTTGGCCTTGACTCAAAACTCGTAACTTGGCCCCATATACGAACATAAACATTTCCAATGTTAAAATACTAAAAATTGGAAAGACCCTGGATGAAATAAGTCGATACGTAAGTCTTAGCTCTATCTTATCAGTTATCACTAAACAATTCTTTCTTTTGGATTACAAAAATATACAGGGTGTTAATACGGCTCGTTACATCCGAAAATGATAGTTAGAACGTATTAAAACAAACAACTTTTTTTAGTTCCAATTTGGGGCCCCGATTCGTAGTTATTAGATTTTTCTTTTTCACAATGGTAATAATTCCCTTATTAGGGAATATTTCTAAAACCGAAAGGATTTCAAAATTAACTTCAGTTCTCTACAACATTTGCATTTACCTACAGTTATTTTAGTATATTTTTTCAAATAATAAAATGGTAGCCGATTAAAAATTTCATTATATTTTTCTGACCACCCCATAAATTTTTAAAAATAAAATATTTATAACAGCATTAAAAGCTGTGTACTACAACATTTGTCAGAAACATTTATTTCGATCTACGCAAAAAAAGGTCTTTATTTAATTACAGAGGAGTAAGTGTAAGATATTATTGATAAGGACTTAGTATTAACACCCTGCATAATGACAAGAGTTACTGCATTTCAATTGTTTTCCTGTTGATACGGCAATAATTACATTAAGCCCCCGATTAAGATAAAATAATATATTTTAATATGTAAAAGACTTTACAAAAGGAACATTTAATTATAAAATCACATTGTAATGTTGGAACGTGCATTACTCGACTCACTAACCTGGAACGTTTACATTAGTACTAACGAAACGTTAAAAAGAAAATTTCGAGAGAACAGCTTTCAAAAGCGTTACAAACGGAAGACAATACGAACAAGGCAATTAATTCGTCTAAAATGAGGAGATTATAAACATTTCAGTGAAACCGCAGGCTAAAATTAACTGTAAAATGCATAATTTTAAGACATTCTACGTGTTCAGCGACCTAGACGTTAACAGAATTATTAATTAAAGGATCCACTTATACCTCCAACAAAATAAACTGAATTAGATACACTTCTTATACCCAATATAAACATAAACCAGTGTAAACTAAATATCTTTTTATTAAAATTGCGCAAGTAAAATTTGGAAATATTTATAACGAGAAAATTCTCGACAATTTGATGTAAATTAAGATTGATGAAAATTTCCTATTCGAGATTTCTCAACCATCCTGTATTTTAGAGCAATGTCACCTCCAAGGGGAAAACCACGTGGGAAATTTGCGGGAAATTTGGTAGGTCCTCCCTGGAAGTTTCAGAAAGTTCCTGGGAAGTCTGAATAGTCTTTGGGAGGTGAGTGTCTTCGGAGTATCTTATTCTGTAAACTGCTTAAAATTGGGACATTTGTAGAAGTTTGTAGTGTCGGAGTCTAGTAAAAGGAAGAGTTTTAAAAAGCATGTTTAAATTAAAGTAACATTAACCTGTCCAATATTTTAATAACAAATTTTATTCATCGAACCTATAAGTATGAGGAGCTTCAACACCAAACTAGGTAATATCTTTCTGTAAAGACAGAAAAATCAATGTCGCCTCTTTATTTGCTAGGATTTTTAACTTTAGACGTTGCTAGTCGCATGTGCCTAAGATAAATTACTTCATTTGGCGGAACATGGTAGCAATAACTTACTGATCTATAGTATCTGCTGGAGATAATGAAAAAAGTATTTTTTTTCAACACCTATACAGATACAGTTGTACTTTATCTTGAAAAGATATCGAACTTTGGTCGGATAACCAAATATTCGGCGAAGCAGTAAATTTTTTAAAATTTATTTTTTTCTACAAATAGACATAAAACAAAACTGTCTACTTATACACAACACAGCAAATAGACGAGCACATAGTCGGGGTTGAGCATGCAAAATATGCGTAACGCATTTTGACTTCGGAAATGAATTTAGGACATCATTAGGTAGTTAAATCACTTTGGTGCCGGCGACAGTCAAGGTCACAACTTCCTGTAATACATACCCCTACCAGTAATTACGTTTAGCGCTGGAGTTGCAATTAGAATATATGATTCACTGCAATTCAGTATAGGGATTTAAGAGAAGATCAAGGGGTTGCGGGCAATTCGCCCCCGGATGATTCGCCCCCGCGGATAATGCGCCCCCGGACGATTCGCCCTCGCGGATAATTCGCCCCCGGAAAGGAATTGAAAGTTGTGAAATGGTCTGCTCGATCACCTGGTTTGTTCCCTTTAGATTTCTTTTTGTGGGGAAACCTCAAAAATAAAATCTATAAGAACAGGATTAACAACAGGGAGGAATTAAGAAGAAACATTTTACATGCATTTGCTACAATTCGAGGCAGAGATATTCAAAGAGCTGTAAACAATATTATAAAAAGAGCAAATCTTTGTATACGTGACAACGGCCTCCAGTTTGAACATCTTCTGTAATCACATAACTAGTTCCTATTACTTATACTACAATGTTATAATAAAAAACGATAGATAGGTGGTTACATTTCTTCTTTAAGATTAAGATAAGTATTTATCAGCATTGTGCAACGGTTAGGTGAGCCTCGAATTTAAATAATCCTTTTCATAATTCGACAAGTTTTTCCATGGCAATTTATTTAAATTTTCAATTTCTGTAAATAACAGCAGATTTCGGCAGTCGAAAGTCATCATGTCATACATCATTGAAAGCAGCATCAAAAACTCTATCCGATGCTGTAAAAATCCAATATACCGCCCATAAGAAAAAACAAACCTTAGGATGATTTCGTAAAACCGAAACGGGGTAGAAAATTTTTGATACCGCTACGGTATTTCAGCTAAAAAATTGCTTCAAGAAAGTTTTAATAGATTTGAAAAAAAATATAATAACAACCAACTTATGCCCAAAACACAAAATTGTCATTTTTCGGTTTTTTGGCCATAATAAAAAAACTAAGATAGCTAGGTTATATTTCTTTTTTAATTATTGATCAGCACTATACAGGGCAACTTTGCCCCAATTTAACCGTTTTCCTATCTCTTCGGTTTCCGAGATCCCAATGGTGAGCCTCGAATTTGAATAACCCTGTATATATTTATAATATTATTATATATTAAGTTAAGTTCTAATGTGTAACAGCTATTTGTGTAGTACCTATCGTTAATTATTATCTTTAAGTTTAACAACTTAAAAGAAGTTAGGTCCATTTAACGAATTTAACTAACAAAATTTAACTAATTCGTAAAAGTTCAATTTTAATTTAAACTATTTGTTAGTTTTGTTACAAAATATATGGGTGGTCTGCCTTATTTTTTTTAATTCTTTTCTGGGGGTGAATCGTTCGGGGGCGAATTATCCGCGGGGGAAAATCATCCGGGGGCGAATTGTCCTAGAAGTAAGATCAAGAAATCATAACTTCGGGAGGGTTTCCCGATATGTATAGATAAGTGTTTTTCATTAAGAGGCAATTCGCTTTCTGAAATTCCTTAAATGAGGTCAAACCATATAGAAGCAGACACAAGGATTATAAGTCACTCTTTTTATGATCTGACTCCAAATTCCGAAATCATCTATACATAATGTGGACACCGATGTTCTTTGTTCTGTATCTTTATTATTGGCCTCGATTAGTATAGAAGAAGCTGAATGTTTAGGACTGTGGATGAGGATTGCTACATCATAAAAAAGAGAACATTAGGATGTCATTTAGCTGCTCGTTCGTTGGGTTACGAAATTTGTAACGTCCTTCCCGCAATTCACGCATTCATAGGATGCGATACTACCAGTAAAGTAGGAACAAAAACAGCTGCCCTAAAAATTGTTAAAAGTCCTGTAGCACGGACAGCACTCGCTCGTTTGGAAAATGGGAGAGAATTTACAGACAATGAATTCATTCAGTTAGAAAAAATATATCTTGAAATTATTGCAAAACAGGGTTCTACTGCCGATAATGCACGTTTCCAAATTATAACAAGATGTTTAGGTATAGGAATAGATTTATCTAAAATACCCTGTACATCTGACGCTCTGCGATTGCATGTGCTACAATCTACGGCACAAACCTATATATGGTGCAATGCCGCTAATTCTTCTTATGAACCTCTAGAGTACTCAAATTTTGGCTATGAAATAGACGAAAACAAGCCAAAATTTATGACTAAATTAATTACCATCACAGCTTATTAAAGCATGTTCATGCAGACAAAAATGCGCTACAATGTGTTGCTCCTGTAAAAAATCTAATGTTGGTTGCATCCCGTTGTGTTGCTGTGTAATAGAAGACTGTAAAAATCTTAGATTATAACATTTATTATTCAATAGTTGTGCTCTATTTTGTACTAGTTTGTTATTAAATATGTATTCTGAAATACATTTCTTACTTTCAACAGGCTTCTTATCCGTTTTTCTAACTTAGCTTAGGGAGCTTACTTAGGGGCGTGGGGTGAATGTCGTGACCACTCCCGAAATCGGCACCATTGCTTTTTTTATAACTTTTAGTGACTAGAACTCAAATCCGAAGTCAAAATGCGTTACGCATATTTTGCATACTCAACCCTGCTCATGTGCTGCACTAAAACAAGATTGTCATTTATAAAAATGTAATTCTAGTTCAAATTACAACAAACTATCAGGTGTTGAAAGAACTTCGTATTGAACATGTGAATAAATAAAACTGTATACACTTTGTCCACTTGTACAATAAACAATCATTATTCGAGTGTGTCAGAGGGGGATTTAAACCACCCAAGTTTGTAGTCGCAGCTTAAGAGTCGCTATCGATGACCTACATTTTTGATATAATTAAAGTGCTTGCAGGAAACAATAATAGATAGTATACGGAACACATCACGAAAGTATCTTTGCAGGACTCTGGAGGCTTAACACGTGTGTGTAAATATTAATTACTGTATAGTTGTAAATTATTTAGTAACTCAACTGTAGACACGCTCCATCAAATTAAAACATTATTATAACCGATTATAACATCAAAATCAATAATAGTATATTATTATACTAGTTTAATAAGAGGGTCTATTGTACCACGAGTGCTCCAATGGAACGAGTGGTACAATGCCTCCTATTATGTAGTATATAATATACTTTGCGTCATTTATTTAATAAAAATATGAATTTTTAAATGAACTTCCTATGTAAGAAGTTTCGACTGAAACAAGTGGTAACACTGCGGCAAGCTATTTTCAAAACTGTCAAAATTGACAATTTAGGTAAGCGTATGTTGTCTGTGATTTAGGTTATAATAAACTTTTTAAAAGAAATATTTATTCTGCGAGTTGTTTTCATTATTCAAAATCAAATAAAAGTTCAGGTATTTATAATTTCTGTGTTTGTTTGAACCTCTCTGTAGAAGAGGAACTGCATGCCATTTATATTTGATGTTGATGACGTTTGATAATTTGACATATGACGCAAATGCTACCACTTGTAAGAACTAAAATTTTACTAAAAACGGTTTCAGAATAGCCTGTATTGTGAAACTATTTTGTGGTTTTCAGTGTCACAATGGAGTTATTGTGAACCCGAAGTAGAAAAAAACAATTATTGTTTACAAACGCTTCTATCCTGAAACAGAACTTTAATATTGACCTAATTTTTAAATGCCAACGCTATAAGAAAATTTATTAGGCAGTTGACACAACATGAATAAATTAAAAGTTTTTACACAAATGTTTCTGGGATTTATTGGAGTGGCGTAACTACCGGTGTGCTATGTGTGCAGTGGAACACGGCCCGGAGGCTCCAGAGGCCCGGATATAATCGAAAAAAAAATATCAAAAAATGCACTGTCTACTAATCAATGTCGATTAAAGTAGTCGATCTGTAATAAATTATTGAAGATAATTAATTGGAAAAATCAAACGATCTGTCTAATTCTATCTATCTTAATTATTATCTTGAATCTTCCTGTGTAAAGTTATTTTTTAATATTTTCAGTAAAGTTCTGTACCAATTTAGCACCGGAAAGTATAATTGCAAATTGAGGTTTCCCAAAATATTAATCCATTGGAAATAATCACAATTTTTGTGCAAGAGCTCCCGGTCGAATCCTATTCTTACATTTGCTACTACCAAAGCAAGGAAAAAATCTAGTACATATATACTTGTATCTACAGTATATACCGGGTGAGTCAGACCACCCGTATCAGTCGTTTTTTTCGAAAACGGTTAATCGTAGAGAGTCGGGCCAATTTTTTTTATTACAAAAGCCTTCATGAAGAATCGAATGGTGACATTGGCATTCGCCGGAAAAATCGGCATCCTCAAGAGTTTGCTCCAGAATGTCAAGAACTCCAAAATTTCAAATAGCACGGGGGGTCAAAAGTAGTATCGTTGAAAAGGTCTTTAAAAAATAAGCAAGTTTTGTAGGAAAAATAATTTTATTACCCCCACCCCTTCAGAGGAATATTCGATTGAAGTTATTAAGTAATTGTACTGTTATTTAGGCAGGATGTAAACGGCGTAAGTAACTACATACGTCCTAACAATAGAAATGCATGGAAAATCAGCAGTGGATGAACACGAGCTGACAAGAAGAAGAAGAAAACTGTTACTTAACTTTACATTTAAAAAATGTCTAAAATGTAAGTTTGACAATAGGTCACCCGATTGTACTCCACTGGATACAAGAGATGATATGAAGCTGAGAATTCGCAATGCCTGCCGGTCATTAAGTGGTGAAGAAATATCGAGGGCCACTGATAATGTGACTAGAAGAGCTCGACAGTGTTTAGAAGTGGATTGACCACAGTTTGAACAATTATTGTGATATTGTCAAACTTACATTTTACATATTTTTTAAATCTAAAGTTAAATAACAGTTTTCTTCTTCTTCTTAGCCCGTGTTCATCCACTGCTGATTTTCCATGCATTTCTATTGTTAGGACGTATGTAGTTACTTACGCCGTTTACATCCTGCCTAAATAACAGTACAATTACTTAATAACTTCAATCGAATATTCCTCTGAAGGGGTGGGGGTAATAAAATTATTTTTCCTACAAAACTTGCTTATTTTTTAAAGACCTTTTCAACGATACTACTTTTGACCCCCCGTGCTATTTGAAATTTTGGAGTTCTCGACATTCTGGAGCAAACTCTTCAGGATGCCGATTTTTCCGGCGAATGCCAATGTCACCATTCGATTCTTCATGAAGGCTTTTGTAATACAAAAATTTGGCCCGACTCTCTACGATTAACCATTTTCGAAAAAAACGACTGATACGGGTGGTCTGACTCACCCGGTATACGGGTTGAGTATGCAAGCAGATAATGCGATAATGTAATAAAAATTTGAATTTTAAAATTAATATTTTAATATTAGTTTTTGTATCAAATTAGTGACCCATTGGACGTCAGGTGATTGTGCATGCCAGACTAATGGTCCCATGTAGCCAGTCCACCAAAATTTACATTCTTTTAAACAAAGTAGGTTTTATAATAATTAGAGTGTAAATACACAATACTTTTCTGTATTTTTTACTGAAATTCAAATTTACAATTTTTTCTGTAATTTCTTAATAGAAATTTGTAATAAAAAGTTTCTTCCTAAACTAAAAACTGAAACACCATATCGCTGTTTTCGATTTTACAAAGGGCTTTTATAATTTATAATAAATTTAATCACTCTTTTGGACATCCAATAACAAGCAAAATTTGAGAGCAAAATAAAAAAAATATAAATAATAAAATTTAAAAAAAAGTATCTCGCTTCACCTACACTCGTGAGTGAGTGAAACATTTGCACTGGCTGGAACTCTCATTTTCCTTAACTTGTAAAACAATTTACTATTTCTTGCATAAAAAATATTTTATTATTGCTAATTGTTACGCCACTGATTTATTGGATTTATCCAAGGAAACTGACGTAGGTTAATATTCGATGACTAATTCAGTCATCAGTCAATGTTTCTCTCACGTGGTTGAGAAGGAATCTTTTAGTACTCGATTTGATGTCATTTATTTTCGTGGATTTAATACACTGTCATTAAAATCTAATGTACCTACAATAGATTTTTTTACTACGAAAGACGTCATATGTTGTGGGTATTCTCAATGGTATTCTAGATTTAATATACATGTCGTCATCATGCAAATATGCATTCATATCGTTTTAATTTATATTACAGAATAAATTATTTTACTGTTAGGTAGAACGATTACAAAACCTAATTAGCAAGATAGGTGGAGTTCATTCAGAAAAAAATATATAATAATCTCGCAATATGTATACGGTTCGTAGGTACCACCGTGGTAGGTACCTATACAGAGTGTAGAATTGAATCACTCAACATAGGGATTTCAATGGTAAAATCGTAAAAGTCAAAATTATTCGAATATTATCTTCCTTAATTATTTTACAGAAAAACTGTAATATAGGTTTTTGTAGAAAAAACAATTCTGTATCCATAAATGTTATCCAGATTATTTTTTGTGTGTTCGTAAACCGAGAAATCGAGAAATTTATAAACGCCGTTTTGAAAAAAACGCCCATGTTTATTAGTTATTATAATACAGGGTGATCAAAAATGATTGAAGGTCACATGACCGCTAGTCGGTCCAATTACTATCAAAAATGTATTCCGTTTTGTCAAACAGCCGATTGTTTATCAATACTTACATCTGTTCAGTGTCTTGCGCATTATTTTCCATCTGTCATTTCCGTCTGTCATTTAAATTACAATGCCTACACCACTGAAATTACCAAGGTTATTTAAGTACCGACAGCAGCAGTAAGCGGACAACAAAAAATCAGTATGAAGCGGCACATTCAATCATTTTTGATCACCCTGTAGTATATACGGATCCGAGTAATTTGTAACAAGTTTCTTTTGAGTTTACCTACTATATGTTAGCGAAAAACAAATATTCGCAAATATTAATTCAGTAAAAGCATGAAATAAACGTAATAGATGTAGTACTAGCAACTTGAAACGATGAAGACGGTCTTCCAGATCTAACACCCTAATCAAATGGTTTCGGTATTGTAGGGTTTGTCTGACCAATTTAGTTGAGAGTTACATTTTTACCTTGATGAAACCAAACTTTCAAACTACCCCTAGAGAATACTAGGGGGTATAAGAATTAAGATCACAGTTGGAACACACTGTATACTACCTAGTATTGCCTTCCAGTACCTACTACAATGCAATAAGAATAATTAACATAACAAAGTGTCCAGTTTTCATTATAGGAACCCTTATAATAGCTACAACGAACATCTGAAAATTGCACCCTTGTAGAATTTCTGTGAGGCGCCCATGTGTATTAAAGGTACAGATCCGACATCCGAGTAATTTCTAACAATTTCTGTTGTTTTTAATAAATGTTAGCGAGCACATTAACTTCAGTAAAAGCATCAAATAAACTTATAGGTGCAAAAACTTACGATTGGAGAGGGTCTTGCAGATCTACAGCTAAGGAAGTGGTTTCGGTATTGTAGGGCTCGTCTGGCCAGTTTAATGTAAGGGTTACATTTTCTCCTTGATGAAACCAAACTTTCATACTACCCCCTAGAATACTAGGGGGTATATACACTTTATTTACACTGTCCATCACACGAGGTAAACACAAATATAGGGTGCCCTTGACACTAGGTGGTATTAAAAGAACATAACGTGCTTTTGTCGGTGTAGTCCACCTATCACTTATATTGTAATTTTTCAAGTCCTCCCCGCATTGAGTATTTCTAGGAGCCTCCGTTTTCGTTGCTTTAATATACATGCCGCTAGAAATACTTCGACCACGCACTTCGAATTCGATTTTTTTAAAGTTCTCATTGTTAGAATTGTGATTTTTAATGTTCACGACGGATAAAGAATAAAATTCTGGGTAATTGTATTGATTGGCACTACACGTGCTTACAAAAGAGACGAATACAAATGTTAAAACTTGCCGTACTGGATGAGATAAACCTCTCGCCATGATAATGAAAACTGACTGAAGTAAACACGAGAATTTTATAACCACAAAAAATTCCAACTGACAGTTATACCGCTGCGACTTGTCAAATGTGTTGCCAATCACAGAAAGAAACCAAAAGTAACCAACAGAACAGTGAATAAATGTTAATCACTCGTCTACTGTTAAAGTTCATAAAGAACTGATTATAGGACTCGCGTAAGTTCATGTGGAATTGATGAATATTTAAACAGCTTTCACTTTCCAAATTGCCAGTTAGTAGGGAATGTTAAAGTTCTAAATAATGTAGCGCCTCCAAAATAATCTTCCTAATGTACCCATTGGATTATGATTGTTATAGTTATATGAAATTACTATTTCTGCAATTAATTTATGTCTATAAAAATGCAAGTTGTTTTTCTTACATAATAAATACTTAATTTTTAACAAGGACAACAACTTTTGGGGTTATCTCTGTATTAAGTCTCGCTTATGAAAGCCAACACTGATAGCAATTATCAAAGGTTAAACCGGCTTTTATAATATCTAAAATTTCGATATCTAATTTTTATTTTAGGTGCTGGAGTATTGTGAAGTACTACGTGTAGTTATTTTTCTTGTAACAGAATCTGAAAAATTTTTTATCCACGTATTATATTTTTATATTAAAAATGTTCAAAAGTTTAGTAAATAATCAAACAGTCTTAATACGCAGGCTATTAGCAAAAATGGGAAATTTTGAAAAAGCATCAACTCAAATCCAAGTAAGTTATAGAATTCGAACACCAGCTACTTTTTTATCTGGAAGAATTTTGATTCATCTATGAAACATGAAACGGAATGTGCAAATTTGCTTTGATCTTATTTATTTTAAGCAATATGCAACTGTATTTCCAATTAGTACATGTAATTCTTACCTAGGTACCTATTTAGTTGGTAAAGAAAATTATATTTTCATTTGATTTCTACAGTATGTCCATAAATTTTTGAATTTGAATTTCATATTTGAAGATTAAGCTAAATACTTTATACTGCTAAGTTAGTATATTTTCAATTTTTTAATCAAGGTGGCCTTGTAGATAAAGAATGCTTTTTATTCAGATACAGCAGCTTTTCTGTACTAACTACGGCAAAACTTCACTAAGAAAAGTTGTTCACAATGTATAATCATCTCCCCATGTAAAATTTCAGATATATCCGCTGCTTATTTTTTTCTAAACAGACACTTTCATAAAAATAAACTGAAATTTTTGCTATTTTGCATGTGGTATGATTTTACATTGTGAACAACTTTTTTTAATAAAATTTTGCCGTAGTTAGTACGGAAAAGTTACTTTACTTGGATAAAAAAATTTCTTTATTCACCAAGGCCCCTTTGATTTGTAAAAATCAAAAATATACTTAAATTCAAATTCAAACGTTTTTGGTCAACCGTACTTCTTAATCTGTGGACATACCCTATATACACATAGTATCTATCATTATTTTCAATAGATTGTCCATAAATAGCTTCAACATTTTTTTCCAGCTCTGTAGAAAGACTTTCGTAAACTTTTAAAAAGTTTCTTCTACTCATCTAAAATTTGTCATAAATAATTTTGTTTGTCTAATAAGACATACTTGTTGCAAGAAATCAAAAGCAAACAAACCCTTAGGGCTTACATCCAAAAACTTGATTGAATTAGGGCCATTTTTAATTTCATAATTTATTTAAGTTTCAATTTTCAAGATTCAAATCAAGAATTTGATATTAAAATATTATGTATATCCCTTAATATTTCAGTCCAGTTAATATTGATATGGAGCACTAAACTATTCTTTACTACTCCAATTGGTTACTGTATTTTGTTTACAAGTGTTTAATTTTAGATATAATTATTATAAATAGCCTAGTTTATTTGATAATAATTCTCTTGAACGGGCAGCAGATAAACAAAAAATATCAGTATAAAACTATAGTTTGTTATGAGTGTACATGATTTCACATTAACCGATAAATCTTTTATTTTTACCTACAAATTATTATTTCAGGAACAACAAATTGATATTCATAATCAACGCATAAACTATTTGAAAACTGGAAATGGTGCTCATTCGATATTGTGTTTTCCTGGTGCATTAGGTACAATATGGAGTGATTTTAAACCGCAAATAGAAGGACTAGATAAAAATAAATTTAATATTGTTGTATTGGATCCTCCAGGATATGGCAAAAGTCGACCACCCAACAGAAACTTTACTTTAGATTTTTATGAAAAAGATGCTGATACAGCTGCAAAATTTATGGAGGTATTAAATCAAAATATTATAATAATTATTTTTCATATTTTCAACAATTATAGGCACTTGGTATAAAAAAATATTCGTTATTAGGGTGGAGTGATGGTGGAATATCAAGCATAATTTTAGCTGCTAAATATCAAAAAAATATAAATAAATTAATTATTTGGGGAGCTAATTCATATGTATTACCTGAAGAAATTAAATCATATGAAAGTAAGTAGTAAAAATTACCACCCATCTATCATAACAAACTTTTTCCTTCAAGAAATTAGGGACATTAGTAAATGGTCTGATAAAATGAAGGCTCCTTTAATTAAGCTTTATGGAGAAAAAGGATTACAAGATATGTGGAATGGATGGTGCGACGTTTTAATAAAAATGGAGAAACAAGGTGGAAACATATGCAAAGAGCATCTTGGTTTAATTAAATGTCCAACTTTGATTTTACATGGGAACAAAGATCCTATGGTTGCTGCTGAACACCCCAATTATCTTGTGGCAAATATCAAGGGAGCAAAGTATGTTTTCCTTACTAATCAGTAACCTTTTGTTGCAATCTCAATTTGTTTTTAGACTACATCGGTTCCCAGAAGGTAAACACAACATCCATTTGAGATATGCTGAAGAATTTAATGGCTTAGTAACACGATTTCTTGAAGAATGAACCCACATAGTATATCTAGGGTTTACATCTAAATTTTTACTTGCCAATAATTTACCATTCGAAGCGGAACTAAATTAACTATCAAAAGAGAAGATAATGAAGTCGAATCCTACAATTTTATTGTATTTTTTGCCAATTTAATTATTTTGTAACTGTGACAATAACTTCAAACTAAATTTTAATGTTAATAAATTATTTTTTATACTTTGAATATTTTCTTAAAGAAAACAACCAAAATAGTAAGAAATGTTACTTTACTGCAAAATGTTATAAATACTTAAATTTTAACTACAACATAGAAATACAGTGGCTAATAGTTAAACAAATACAATTAGTGTAAATTAAAAAATTGAAAAGCTGTGAGGGCACTTACAATATTGCAATGGATAAATTAAGACGGAAAACAAACTGAATTAATCATAAAGCTCGCCACTTTCCATTGCATTCTGATAACTTCTTCCTCCCCTCTTATCTTCTGGGTCCAGCTTAATCATATCGTCAATTCTTAAAATTGTAATTGCCGCCTCAGTTGCAAATTTAAGAGATTTTATTTTTGAAATAGTTGGTTCGAGCACACCTGCTTTTTTGTTGTCTCTTACTGTACCTTCAATCAAATCCAGACCAATCCATTTTAAGTGACCATGATCAACTTTAGTTTGGCTGGAATTATGATATGCTCTCAATTTAGCAACCAAATCTGTTGCATCCTGTGCTGCATTTACTGCCAAAGTTTTTGGAATTACAAGTAAACTACGAGCAAATTCCGCTATAGCCAACTGTTCACGTGAACTAAGGGTTGTAGCAAAATTCTCCAAATAAATGGATAGAGCTGCTTCAACAGCTCCACCACCAACAACAAGACTCTTGGATTCCAATACTCTTTTTACCACACAAAGGGAATCGTGAATGGAGCGTTCCATTTCATCACAATAAAAATCATTAGGACCACGTAGAATTATAGAAGCAGCTGTACGTGCTTTTGGCCTACAAAAAATTAAAACAAATAATACCAACAATTTTAAAAATTTGTAATAAATTACTAACCCCTTAATTAGAATAAGCTCATCATCGCATACTTTCTCTTGTACAACTTCAGCAGCTTCTCCCACCATATTAGACTCGAAGCTTTCATCACCTACAATAGAAGACACATTAAAATATAGAACTTCACTTCTCAGTAATTAAATTAAATTAAAACGTAAAATCAACATACCTTCCATATTACTCAAAGAGGTAACAAAAGCAGCACCCGTAGCTTTGGCAATACGCTTAAGATCATTTTTCTTTACACGTCGTACGGCCATAGCTCCAAGTTCAACAAAATATTTTAAACAGAGATCATCAATGCCTCCAGTGCAAAGAACCACGTTTACTCCTGCGGCCAAGATTTTTTGAATACGTTCCTTAGTAATATCGAGTTCACGAGCACGAATAGCTTCTAATTGATTAGGATCAGTAATAAGAACCTAAATATCAAAACGGTTTAGTAATTTAAATCAGTTTTACTAGGGAATGTAATACAAACCTGTACTCCCAATTTCATTTTAACCTTCTGAAGTGAAAAGTCCAAACAAGCGATTTTTGCGTTAGTAATTCTCTTTGGCATAGCTTGGCTGGCAACCGTGCAGTTCAGAGCATAACCCTGAACTAACACACTTTCCCTGGAGCTACGACCATGAGCCTTCAATACGTTGACTGCTTTGATAGGGTATAAACTATTACCCCTAACATCCATAATTTTAATGGCAGTGGCAGCATCCACTACCATGTTAGCAAACAAATCGGCATCACTGCTTACATTAAGGAAAATACCTATGTAAATGTTCATGTGGGGTGCACATAAAAAATTGAAACAAGTGTCTTTGGTTACTGCAAAAATTGACTTGGAATTTTTTAAAAAAGCTGTGTAGGTATAGAACAAACAGAAATTGATAAGACCAAACATTCTAAAGTGAAGACTGTTTTGTATTTTTTGGCAAACCACCTTGAAATTTTTATTTGTCATTTCACTTTTTAAAAGGATACGATCCAATGATTTTTGAGCTCATAGATGTCTTTGCTATATTAATAGTAGTCTCCCTGCCAAGTTCATCTACAGGTATGGTGAGATTATCTTGTATGTATCTACAAGCTTCTTTGCAAGCAAGTCGGTAGCCACTGATAATTGAGGTAGGATGAATTTTTTGTTTAACTAGTTCATCAGCATGCTATACATATTTACCACTTTAGTAATTAACACACTTTACAATTTCATTGAAAAAACAAACCTTAAGGAGCTCTGCTGCGATAATAACCACAGATGTGGTACCATCCCCTACTTCTTCATCTTGAAGTTGAGCTAGCTCAACTAATACTTTTGCTGCTGGATGCTCTACTTCTAAAAGACGTAAAATTGTAGCCCCATCATTGGTAACAGTTACATCTCCTATATCATCTACCAACATTTTATCCAAACCAACCGGTCCCAAGGAACTTTTGACAATGTTTGCTATAGAACTCGCAGCCATTACTATAAAACATTTTTATATTAAATTAATAATTCTCAAACTGCAACTAACCTAAAGTCAGTGGGGGCTATTACAAGGCAAAAATTGCAAAAAAAAGCAATTTTTTGCAAATATTATAAATCGATAGAATTGACATTTGCAAAAATATTTTTTCAAGTTGGTTTACAATAAAAGTATGTCAAAATTTCAAATACTTGGTTTATTCTACAGAAAAACTAATATTAAAGTCACATGTGTATATAAAGCATGATCTAATGAAAAAGTAGGGTTAGATAACCTGAACTTAAAAAGCTTTGAAAACCTTACCATTTTGAGTTCGAACTGGAGCTCCCGATGTTCTTGTACCTGCAACCGACAAAGGGCTTGCTAATGTAGACATATTTTATAGTTTTATATGGAACTATTTGAAAAACTTTAAATCTTTTCTAGAATGATGAAGAATGAACACCACCATCCAAAACCAAAAGGAATCAATGTTGCCAACTCCAGTAAAATGTAAATCCCCCATGATTTTGCCTTAACGCTCATATCCCGCCAAATTTCAAATTTTCAAAGAGTAGGTACAATCTCGATCCTAGTTTTCAAGTGTTTCCCCTTTCTCGTGCGGGTTTCAGTATTGCTTTTGCCATTAAGAGACATGGGTACGGCTGATTATCCTGGTGAGACAGGAATATTATTCAAGCCCACTGAAGATGGGAATTTAATTATTAATTAATTAATAAAAAACATTGTTTGACATTAAACTATTTATTATAAACCTCTAATTACAGTTTCTTCCATTCAACAAACGATGCATAATATATAAAAAGTAATTGACTGCTGCTTGTTGCACCATAGCTGATGCAGTCATACTTGTGTAACATAGAAAATTATTTCAAAGGAAACATATGGCCATTCAAATTGTACTTAACTAATAAATTTTATTATTATTAATAGAAAGAAAATCAAACACCCAGTCAGACTGTCTGATATAATAATGTGCTGATATTTACATTATGTATGAACTTCTGCACTTTGTAAAGTTAAAATTGCAATTTTAATTTTTTGCTACATCACAACATATTTGGCACCGTTTAAAGAATTTGGTTCTACCAAATATTGTATAGATATGTAAAAAGACTTGAACGTTCAGACCACCTGTACAAACTATTTTACCTGTGATGAGATTCTGAGAATTTAGATTTCTTTTAAATATTAAAAGCAAAACGTTTTTAATACATACGATTTAGACAGAGATTAGATGAGCGATCAGCGCCGGTCGTCCGCGAACAGTCACCGTCAACCAAATTTCCAACACAAGTATTCTTATGGGCAAAGTTACACTGATCGGTCGTTCACGAACGGCCTAGATCGCTATGCAACGAACAGTTTGAAATTAGAATTTTGATCGGTCACGAACGTTCAGAAGTAATTCGTAACCCAATAACAGTAAAGAACGGTCACCATTTGTTCCTTTTCACTTGAACTGGACATTTTTTAATGAATGTAAAAGAAAAAAATGTATTTTCCTAGTCTTCAGTGCAATGACCACAAACAATTTTTTACCGCCACCGGTCGCTCAGTCTAATGTTACATTTTTAGAATGTTGCTACCGATACTGAACGATCGAAGACATTCGTGGACGACGGACGCTGATCGCTCAGTCTAATCTCTGTCTAATGGTTTTGTAATTTCACTAATTATACAGCACAAATAAAGAAATAAAATTGCAATATTAACTTGACTTTCTTATGCAGTTAATGTTTAAATAATTTTCTACATTACACTAATGCCACAAAATAAATTTTCAGATACCGTACAAACTATTTAACAAATACTTTAAATTTAACCATCTACACAAAAATTATATAATAGGTAACCCATATGATTTAAACAAAAAAATTTGAATAACAACATTTTCAAAAATATTTTCTTTTTAAGTTCTTCCACACTCAACAAATTTTTCCTGTAAAATTTGAATTTACACATTAATAACAAAAGCAATAATACTTTCCTTATACTAAAACTGAATTTCTTTTTGTACAAGGCTGGCAGTTATAGGATTTTTATTTACAAAATCGCACATTGCTTACTGTAAAAAAATAACTCGCATTGGATCAGTTCAGTCCGATAAATACAGCTTATGGTGAAGTAATAAATTCTTTATGCATACTTTTCAAAATTTTTAAGTATCGAGATCAATAAATAAAAAGCATTTTTTTACCCTAAGTCCTTCAAACCTTTAAAAATTATACTAATTTCAGCTACTTACAACTAATTTAAACATTAATGTGTAGATGGTAAATTATTAATAAGATTACATACTTTTTAAAACATGTTAAGTTCATAACGAAGCAAGAAAACAAATTCAAGCAACCATAATTCAATTTAATTATCGCGCATCAACCTAACATGCAAATACAGATTATGATGGTGGATGCAGGATATAACCACCCTCAAGTAAATAGAAAAAAATTAAACTTCTTGGTATAAAATTGCAAACACATTACATATACAGCATGTAAATAAAATATCAAAAAAATTGTTTCTATTCTGTTTACTTTACACCCTGTATAAAAATAATATCTAACAAACTAGAAAATGTATAAATAATATAAAGTATAGAAGTTTCAATAAAAAAAAAATGAGGATGGTTTAAGGTTCTATTTCTAGCAACAAACTCATTGCTTGGTAAATTTAGTGCAAAAATTTAGCACGAATATTCTTGTAATGTCATTATGATTGAAAAAAACTATATTTGCCCTTTTATTCCAAATCTTATAACAAAAATTCCTTTGGTAAGGGCTTTTCTTATATAAAAAACCATCAAAAACCTTAACTAAACCTCCCTGTCAAATAAATAAATAGATTCACTTGTACCAAACGTAAAATATTACGACTCACAAAATATAAACTAATTTCTTTTTCTTTGATTTAAAATATATCTTCCGTTTCTCTAGACTTCCTAATATACTATATTAATCTACAAAAACTAATTTAGTTTAAATATAGATAATAAAATTATAACAATCATTGGTTGTACATGTGCAGTTTTAGAATTTTTACAAATATTTTACAAAACTGGATTTTCAAATTTCGGTCCTCGAGAAACAGTGATCTCTTCATATGCTCCTTCTTGCTCTAACTCTAATACTTGGAATTTTTTCAGTACAAGTAAACTATAAAATTTCTGTGCAGCCTGCAATTAAAAATAATAAAAATACAAGCTTTCTTCTTAAATTCGAATCCATACCTGTTTCCTACTATGCCGATGACACATGTCTGCAAAATATAAGCTATCTGAGTGCTGTAGTTTTGTACGTACAGCTGTGAATACTTGAAAAGCACGTTTGTTCAAAACACGCTCTTCAAACTGCTCATCTGTTTCATTCTCCATTTGTTCTTCACCCTGAAATTGCAATAAATATAAAATTACCAAATACACAGGACTTGATATATCTATTCTAGGATTCTTAATTTATTATAAAAATCCACAGGTTTTGTAATACTTACAGGTCCTGCAGATGGTGGAAAATCGTAATCTCCATGCCATGGTGATTGTATACGTTCAGACATTGCTCCTGCTGGTGTTTGTGTAGGCAAATTTTCATCATAGCCCATATTAGCCATTTGCAACTGTCCCTTAAAAAAATCATGCCTTTATTTAAAAAAAATTATTCTTACAAAAAGATGTATGTATGTTGGTGACCTTCATAACTAATAAAAATTTTATACAGGTTGCTTCAAAAATAAAAAAGGTATTTAAGTGTATTCATGCAAACTGAAACATATTGTATATACATGCAAACGAAAAGTATAAACAACTTATTTACCTGATTATATCCCATATTTTCCATTGCAGGAAGATCTTGCTGAAGTGAATGTAAAGATTCGAGATCACTTGGTGTTAATGATGTGGGATGTGGGGCAGTACCAGCTCCCATTTGTCCCAAAAGATCTTCAGTACTAGCCGGTGTCATTGGTGGACCTAAAGCTCCTAATGATTCTTGCTCTTGTAATAAAGAATGTACCTAAAAATTATTTAAAGATATTTAGACATCGCCTTATGAATGCATGAAGAATAAGCAAATTATCTTTGCACTTTAACCTGACATTTTACTTACTCTATGCTTACCCTTATTATGAATTTGTACATTAAATAGAAAAACTGGTTTCAGTTACATTTAAATTTAAAGACATTTCCAGTTGTAGATGAAAATTAGCTAGTATCGATTATTAAGGTAATTTTTGATGTAAGTAAAAGGCAGACCTGTTAGCAACAAGAAATACAAAACTAAACCCTTACTTGGTCAGCTGGTAACTGAGGCATTGGTGGCATATCTTCCATATGATGCATAGGTGTCTGTGGTGCAGGTGTACCAGGATAACCCACTGAAGGTGGTGCAGGCGTGCCTGGAAATACACTCCCAGGATACCCAACCGAAGGTGGACCTGGAGTACCTGGATATCCCATAGGAGTTCCAGGATAACCTACAGAAGGTGGACCAGTCATACCAGGATATAAACTTGTAGGTGTTGGTGGTGGGGGCATAGATATATGTTCAGTCTCTTCATGGCTTAGAGGGGTGGGGGGCATCATATGAGATAGATGTAAAGGAGTTGATGGAGCAATCGGCGTAGGTGGCATCATGACTGCTAAAGCTTCTTCTGGTTGTATCATCTGTGGTGTTTCCGGTTCAGGGTGGTGCATTGGAGTTTTGCTCTAAAATAAAAAAAGTAATACTATTTTAGTATTTACTGAAATAAATTTTTCTTTCTTGAAACAACTTACAGGATCCTCTACAAGCTTTCGCTTACGGCCACGCTTGGTTGGTGTAGGTTCTATACTAGGCTGTTCTTCAGCATCCCGTACTTGGTCTAATGCTAAAGAATCAGGATCACCCAACATTGCAAAATCTTCTGTACCAATAGATCGCAAAATTAAATGTCTCTGATAATTCTACAAATAAAGCAACATTTAAAAAACAAAATTTTATTCCTATAAACTTATTACCTTTGAAAGAGCTCTTGCAGGTATAACTCGAGCAGGCAAAGCAAATAATTTTTCTACACCACCCGTTTCTTTCCAATGCATAAGACGTTTTGTAGGTGGTGCTAAATCTAATGTTGTAACTATATCGCTTGTATCTGATAATTGATTCTTCATTTCTTCTCCAGATATGTTTTTTATTTCATCCACAATCAATTTTCTTTTACGTTTTGTCTTTGTGAAGCCTGGTATCATAAAAGATTATTTTTAAAATTAAGCCAAAAAAATTGCTCCGAATATGTGATATTCTGGAAGCAAAAAATTTATTTTCACAGCTTACCTCTCAATGCTGATGCATCAACTGGCGCAAGAGCAAAACTTTCTTCTTCATTTTGAAGAAGTGTTGTTTGTTCTAATGGTGGAGACAATCTGTGTGGGTCTTCAGGAACATCCACAGATTGTTCCGGTGCTGAAGGAGGTAACTGTGGTACCACAATATCAGATGGACCAGAACCCAAAGCTGAAGGCGGTCTTGAACTTGCTGAACTAAACCGGGTTTTAAAGAAATTGTAAAATAAATCAATACCGTAAAATTTATAATTTAAAACAAAAAATCAATTTTGTTTGTTTTTTCTGATTCTCTTATTAAAGATCACTTCAAACATTTATTTTTAATATATAAATTTATGAGTTACACAAGATAATATAAATGAATAGAACTAACCTGTGCCCTCCAACAGATGGAGGTCCCCCAAAATGATCCATATCATCGTCACTATCTTGTATTGATGGAGCTGGTGGTACACCAGGTTCTGGCAAGCTGGATTCTACAGGAGGTTCTACATCCATTGGTGCATCATCAAATAAACCACCTTCAAATAAACCTCCAGCTGGAAATATATATTAATTACATTTCTTGATACTTAATAAATGACAAAATTTTCTAATGCAAATAAATTCGTTCAAAACCCCACTGAGGAATATGAAAATGTAAAACTTTATGGCTTAGTTTAGAAAAATTATGATACAGTGTGTTTCACTTTGCATGAATACACCCAAATAAATTTTCTATTTTTAAAGCACTCTGTATAAAATTTTTACCGATTCTGAAGAAGTCAAAATCTAGCCAGCTACAATTAAAATGAAATATAGAGTTGCAAGTAAAGTCATTGTAGCGATTAAGCAAAAAAGTTGTTTCAAATTGCAATAAGGGCCCAAATATGAAGTTACGCTGAAAAATATTCATTTTTTAACCATTAATATTTTCATGCAGCCAGTAATCTTTTATTTTAGTAATAATAGTGTCATGAAACAGCAAACTACTTAAAAATTGTTTGAAATTTGTGTTTCTAACAATTGTTTGGTCATTTCACTCCTGTGACAAACTAAAAAAATATTGCGGACTGTATAAAAACATTAATCAAAAAAGTAAAAATTTTTCAGTGATACTTCTTACTTGAAGTCTTTTTGTAATTTGAAACAATTTTTCTAAATATTTCGTTGCTCTATCGTAATCGCTACTATAACTTTCAGTAGGAATGCTACTTTTTGTTTTAATCATAGTTGACTAGATTGACTTTTAAAAATTTTTTATTCCTACAAAAACATGCATCTGAATGGCCTACATAACTGGTAAGATTGCTTTAAAAATAAAAAAAATATTTTGGTGTATTCATGCAAAGTGAAACGCACTGTATATATAAATTTTTTTAAGATCAACTTACATATCATGTTTTGATCTAAATTTGTACCAAAGCCATCATCCCGAATAGGAGCATCAACTTCCATAGGTGAATGGTGTGAAGCTTGAGTACCAGATGTGGATGGTATAGGTTCTCGGTCTTTATCTAAACCTACTCCATCTAATACAGGTCCATCGCTGAACAGTAAATTACTCTAAAAAAAACATTTAATATAAGTCTTCCACACCTTCAAATTACACAGCATCTGTTTTTGCCATGACCAGCTTCATTGTTCTAACTCTTACTGAAACTGGCCGTGGTTTTTGCAATGCCATCGTACATCATACAGTTCTACTCCTCTTCCAAATGGTAGCGTTTGCATCACTTACGTAAGTCAAAAATCAGTTAATTTAGAAAGTATCGACAAAGTATTTCATCGTTTTAACAAAAAAAGTAATAAAAACAAAATAATCTCTGTAGACGGTGTTAGTGTGATCTGGATTTCAGAAGTAAAAATCTTATCTAACACAAACTTAAGACCATGCCTTTATTGTTGCCCTAAGAAAACGTCATATTTATGTGGGTACTTTGTTACCCCACTGGCTTTGATGCAGGATATTCAATTAGACATTCACCACCGGCTTGGCATTTTTGTTTCTGTTTAGACGAACTCTTAAAAAATATAAGGAGCAATACCTGTTCCATAGATGGTTCTAAACCAGAAGTGTGCCTCATTAAATCTGGAGCATCTGCATCAAATCCCATATCGCCAAAGCCATCATCATTGGAGACTAAAGTAATATTTCCATAATCTTCCCGCATTGTGATTTCCTCTGCACGTGACTGATTTAAACTAAACTGAGCTTCAATATCAACATCGCTGTAAAAATAAGTTTGTGATTTACACTTGTCCGCAATAACTTAATTTTCTAGTCAAGTAATTTACAATTTTAATTGACAACACATTACTTCTCTAACTCAACATTGATTGATAATAAATCTAACATGTGCAAACTGTATTTACAAGTAAAATAAATACGAATAACTTAACCTACTTTAGTTCGGGCATGGTTGTATCGAAATCATGGAATACTTCTGGAAGCGTTATAGCATTAACTGCGGCCTCTCGATGTTCTTCTGGTAAATCTACCATTCCTGGTCGGAAGGCCATTTTAATTTTAACAAACGCTTCATTACAATCGGCAAGTAAATATTTTGCTTTTCGTGAATATATTCTTACAACTCCCAAGAGTAAATGTCCTGATGTTCTCAAAGCCATTTTAACTTTTGGTTGTAGAATACCATCTACTGATTTTTCTATATTCGTTTCAAACACATGAGCTTTCGTAAGTTTCTTGTCCCAGTGAGCAGCTAACCAAATACGGGCCAATGGCCCTTTTTTGGCCAACACAAAATGTGCGTAAAACATGTTGATGGTTAATAGTCTTCAAATTATTTACTAGAATACCTAAAAAAAGTCAACAGATTAGATAGAGGCAAAAATCAACATCAACAAATTATTGGCGCCCAAACTAGTACTGAAAAATAAACAACCTTACAAAAGTTATTACCTTCCGACACTGCAAAAATTTAAAAGTAGTATATCGTTAAACTGAATTAGTAGCTTATATTTTGCACGATATTTTCCCATTCCAACTACAACAACCTTCCAAAATATAATATTATGACGAAACAAACCAAACACAACAGATGGGATCAAAATGGCGATTACAGAAGAGATGGAAGCTCCCTTAAGATTCTATCGCGCATGCGCGAGTTTTATACGTATATAAGGTGTTGCACAAAATGTGGAATGAATTATTTTTCGCTCTCTACTTCTAACCTTTGTCATCTCCTGCTGCCTTTACTAGTTTAATTTTTTCTATGGCTGAATCTCCTTCGAGTTGCATGTTCGTGTTATTCATTCTCAATTTCTTTTGTTTCTTCTATTTTCTTTTGTTTCCTCGCTTCTTTTGTCATCTCTAGAAGCCTAGGGATTTAACGTAAAGCCAAATTATTGCAATTATTGGCTCTCCCAATTACTTTAGAGCAAAATGTTACAGAAATTATTTGTAGATAATTTAAAACTGCATCTAATGCATTAATAATTGTTTAAATACCATGGCCAGACTATAAGATACCTAATAATAACTAATAAGAAACTTCAATAATTTAACAATTACTGCATAAGCATTTAAAATGTACCTAACGCTCAATTATCGCAATTATTGACTCTCCTAATTATAAGGAATAATTTGTACAGAATTTAAAGCTGCATCGAATATGCACTAATTATTTTTGTCAATACCATAGCCAGACTACAAGAAATTAATAAGAAACTTTCAATAATTTCTTTTAATTATTTCCTCACCTCTAAACTTTTCTTGGATATCTGTAATTTTTTTCACCCTTTTTTTGCCATTTCTAACTTTTCCTTTACATCAGGAGAGTGGCAACTTGTTGATTTATGTCAAATTTGACTGATCTTGACAACCTAATATACAAAATACCTATCAAATTATTGTTATTTATAGTTTTACTATGTTTTTATTATTTATAATAATATATCTCTACATTTTTATTACTAATAATATTTTCAATGTTTTATCATTTTATACGAATAGAAGTTCTATTATTCATTATTTTAATTCTTTTACACCCATGTTTGCTAAGCCGATACTTTCAATGTGTGGAAGATGAACCAGAACCGGAATACAATCCCCCATCAAATTATCCTCAAGTAAAAAGTGGATTTATTGATCATCATCTCCCTCAATCAGAATGCAATTCAAAACGGATTTTTAAAAAAATTATAAATCCTTATAAAGATATTGTAGAATGCAGGACTCCAGTAAAAATGTTTAAATCTGGTTGTTTACGATGTGCTGTGTGTCTGGCAATAGCAGAACAGGTAGGTGTAGGCATAGGCAGGTTCAGTAAAATAGAATTATAATTGCGGCTTCATTGTAAGTAATACTGCCATGCCTATTAGTAGGTAGTACTATCAAAGAGCGAGATCCATGGACCTTGAGTTCAATGGTAATGAAAGCAACAATAGGTACCTAGTCCATATCATTTTTGCATTAGCAAACTAAGTAGTAGGTACCTACTATTATTGCATGTTGATTAATATGTAATTTTTAGATTTATAATTCTGTGGAAAAAATTGAAATTGGTAATTCAGATCCAAAAGAAGAAATTGATAACATAGAAAAAATTCTTAAATCTGTGTGTACCAATGGTTTTCAGGGGTATGTACCTATACTACAAGAAATTAAAATAATTAATGTTCATTATATTCTAATAAAAACAAAAATATTAAAATAGAATTAGTGTTTAATTAAGTATTAATAGGACCTATTTAATTATTATTAATTGCAGTTTTGACCTCAGAAATTATACAGGACATATTATTTTAACAAAGGCTTCTTTGTCTACGTCTCATGTTTCTACTAAAATGAATGGAAGGTGGCAATCAAAGTATGTATTTACTTCATGATCCCAAAAAAAAAAAACAAATACCTCCTTAATGCTTTTTTTTATTTTATCCTTTTTATCATTTTTCAGCCCTAAACTTATATAAACAATTAACTCCCTCAGTTAAGCTTCATTCATATAGGCACGATTTATTCTTTTAGTTTTCATTGGCTAAATTTGAATTTGGTGCCAAATTTAACCAATGAAAACAAAAAACCATGCGCCAAAATACGCGCCTTGTATGAAACCCCTTTTAAATGTCCCTTTATACAGGCGCGACCCCTCTTTTTGTTTTCATTAGCTGCGTTCAATTGACTCAACAATTCAGCACAAACGTGTAGAGGACTTTTTAGTGTAAAAAATAAGCTGGGCGTTTGTGCTGGATTAAACGCACCTAACAGCTGGTTCAATTGACTCAGCACAAACGCGTATCGCTTTTTAGCCCCAACCAATAGAATTGCTCGATTTTGAAAACGTCACAATTTATTGGTTGGCACTATAACACGATACACATGTGTGCTGAGTCAATTGACCGCAACTATTAGCTGGGATTAATTAACTCAGCATAAACGCGTATCATGTTTCAGTGGTAACCAATAAAATAGCGACGTTTTCAAAAATTGTGCAATTCTATTGGGCGACGCTAAAAAGCGATACACGTTTGTGCTGAGTCAATTGAAACTAGTTATTGACTAAATTTGGCGGTAAATTCAAATTTAACCAATGAAAACAAAAAGAAAAAGTCGCACCTATATGAAGGGGACTTTAGCGAAGTAATTAAGGTGTCTGTTAAAGCCACCTCAACTATGAATGTTTGTGTATATTAAATGGATGATCAATTGATCCCATTGGTACCCCCGAAGTGTGGGAAAAGATATAGTATATTAAGTATTAAGAACGGTAAGGACATTTTACCGATTGAAGACAATAGTTTGGAGGAGGAGCGCAGCGACGACTCCAATTATTGTCTGAGATCGGTAATCCTTAACGTTCGTGATGCTTATGACGTTTTTTGCGCTGCTGAATTCGGTAAAAAGAATTTTTAATAAATTAGTTAATACAGATTTAAATGCGATAATTGTCAGTCTCCACATCACGTTGCCGTATTGTCGATTGATATATTGCGTTTCTATAGTAATCTGTAAACAGTTACCGCCATTGCAGTTTTTTGTGAAAATTATTTTTGAGTTCCGTGCTAAAAATTAATGAAAATGATTCCGAAAACGAAATAGAAGGAGCTTGGACTGTGGGGTGTTCGGTTCTCATTCCTGAGAAGTCCAGAGAGACGCTACGAAGGTACAATCATTTTAAAAATTGGTGTACCAAGAAAAGTACAAATATTGATGAAAAATCGTTGCTGGCGTACTTTGTTACAAGAAATGAGAAATTAAAAGCTCCAGGATTTGTTTTAACTAACATTGGAAATTGCATTCATTTTATTTAACTAAACTGACATTTGTGACTGACATTAATTTATCAAATTACATGGCACATTCGTTTTGAATAAATTTACTTACCGTTCTAGAACCCCAAAGTATTTTACCGACGACTTTATCCTTAGCAACTAGTAAACATAACTTACTGTCTTGGAAACAACCGCGGTAAACAATGAAATACAGCTCAGTAGCGCAAAATAGTATATTAAGTATTAAGAACGGTAAGGACATTTTACCGATCGAAGACAATAGTTTGGAGGAGGAGCGCAGCGACGACTCCAATTATTGTTTGAGATCGGTAGTCCTTAACGTTCGTGATGCTTCTGACGTTTTTTGCGCTTCTGAATCCGGTAAAAAGAATTTTTAATAAATTAATAATTAATACAGATTCAAATGCGATAATTGTCAGTCTACGCATCACGTTGCCGTATTGTCGATTGATATATTGCGTTTCTATAGCAATCTGTAAACAGTTACCGCCATTGCATTTTTTTGTGAAAATTATTTGGAGTTCCGTGCTAAAAATTAATGAAAATGATTCCGAAAACGAAATAGAAGAAGGTGGGGTGTTCGGTTCTCATTCCTGATAAGTCTAGAGAGACGCTACGAAGGTACCTACAATCATTTTAAAAATTGGTGTACCAAGAAAAGTACAAATATTGATGAAAAATCGTTGCTGGCGTACTTTGTTACAAGAGATGAGAAATTAAAAGCTCCAGGATTTGTTTTAACTAACATTGGAAATTGCATTCATTTTATTTAACTAAACTGACATTTGTGACTGACATTAATTTATCAAATTACATGGCACATTCGTTTTGAATAAATTTACTTACCGGTCTAGAACCCCAAAGTATTTTACCGACGACTTTATCCTTAGCAACTAGTAAACATAACTTACTGTCTTGGAAACAGCCGCGGTAAACAATGAAATAGAGCACAGTAGCGCAAAAAAGTAATTTAATTGTTTTCCTTTTGTGGAAAAGTGTTCTTTTTGAATACTCTGTATTTTCTAGTGTTCCATGATAGTGTTGTAGCATTATGTAGTAGTACTATACCGTTTCCTTCACAGGTAGCAATGTACAAGCTAAATAATTTTCCATTTTTCCATAGATTACGTGAAATATGTTCAACATATTTGAAACATTTCAATGTAATGGTATTTTACTCAATTCTGCTACAGAACAGTTATAACATAGAAGACTATTTGTGTAGGTAAGACAAACAAATTAAATATTTACAGAAATAAATAAAAAATGTGGTGGGCATAGCGTAGAAATTTTTTTTTTCGTTGTACCTACATATTAGTTTTGTTTTTATCTTCTAGGGGTGATGGTGTATTTAGAGAATGCTATAACGTCAATTTTAAAAGAAATCCCAGTATCGAAGAAGATTGCCAGTCAGAAATTCCCAACTTTTTTTACACAGTTAATTGCACGTAACTTATAGACATAAAATAATTGAAAATTCTAATTGTAGATTGTAAAATTACGTTATTGTATACAAATATAGTACTTATATTTATTTATTGAATATAAAAACGTATTTTTTATTTTAAAAACATTTAAAACCATAAGCATGGTATGATTTTTTTCTTTTCTTTGGTTTTCGTTTTTGTGCTTGCTTCACTGGTTGATGGAGTTACATTTACATCTGACGAAATATCTGGAGTATAAGTTACTACAAAACCATATTTCTGTGTTTTTTCTTCTTCTCTTTTATGTTTGGATGTTCCCTTTTTAGGTCTCGTCTAAAATGGAAAGAAATTCCTTTAAGAAAAATTCTTTAAAACCTGGGGAATGATTTTTTAACAAATACTACTTGCCTTTGTATCCTCATCGCATCCTGCACAATTAGTTAAATCTTTCCCACAGTATTTACATGCACCCATACCAGTAACAACATCATATTCTGGAAGAATAGGTTCATATACCATTACAACAGGTTCAAGACATTTATCTGACCGACTATCCTTCCTTGCTTTTACATAAGATGGTTTTACTTCTGCTGAATGTTTTTTAGTTACAGTACGAGAGAGTTTATTAGGATCTTCAGAGAAACAATTTTTTGAAACTGCTGTATTACATTTGTGACCTCTACGTGTATTAACTTTATTATTTGAATTAACCGTTGTTTTTGGCAAACACATAGACTCAGTAGAAGATGTCCTTGGTTTGGATGCTTTCTGCTGATTTAAACTATTAACCTGTTGTTCAATAGCCATTAAAGAGTTCAAAATTTCTGAATACTGACTGTTAACAGCTCTAAATAAGAATTTTAGATCACGATCGGATACTAAACCCTCTGCACATGCTTTACTGCTAGATTTTAGAGAATGATTATACTCGGAGGGAACAATACTTTCTGAAGCATCACTAATACTAGACAAGTGGTTAAAACCACAACATTCTAAAATATAACCAATTTTTCCTTTTAATTCTTCAGCTTGTTGTATAAATTCTTCTGCAGCAGCCTGAAAATGTTTAGAATCTGGAAGCGGGCTTACTTTAACAAAATTATTTTTGCTAGTTGAATGTAAAGACATAATCAATGAGGTATTAGATTTATTTTTTTGATTTTTGGAAACTTTGTAATATGTTTCTGGTAATGTATGTTCATTTGCTGTGTAGATACTTTTCTGGTCTGGAATATTTTTCATAAAACTGGAAAATTTATGTTGAAATGGTACCTTGTAATTATCAATCCATGTAAAATTCGAAGAATTATCACCGTGATTATGTCGAACATCTTTGTGATTGTTATGTAATTTTCGAAAACTCAATTCATCATAATCCCCTATTTGTTTGCTTTCTCTTTGATGATGGGTTTTGGGAGATGTAGTATCTACTGTTCCACAGTAACAATGATTCTCAATGTATTTAACACGATTTTTTAATTCTTTTATTTTAGATACTAAATTATCAATGTATTCCAAGTTGAGTTTAGTTTCTGCCGAACTGCTATTGTCAGAACATTTTTCAGTCTTCTGTATAGTACACTTACTTTTCCTAATATTTTCACAAGTATCACATTTAGAACTTTTTTTACGAATTACTTTTTCTTTAGTGGTATGATTTTGTATGTGTTCATGTGAATTTTGCAATGGCAACGAAGTATCCGAGCATGAATTTCTAACATCTAAATTATTTTTCTTTCCCTTTACCGTATTATGTATAACATCATGGTTTTCTGGTTCTTCTAAAGTACGATTGGTTTTTTTTATTTTTTCCCAAAATTGAGGCTTTTTACTCATCACACTTGGTGTGATGTCTATTAAATTTTACATTTTCCCATACACCACAATTTTAATAACACCCTTCATTACATAAATGTCAAAGTTAGTAAATTCATTTGCATTGTTGTTTTATGTGATCTATACCAACTGTGATACATTTGATTATAATAAGTACAGGAAACGGAGAGAATCATAAAACTTTATGAAAGAACTAATAAGATAATATGGGTGGGTATTCAAATAATAATGAATATAAACTTGGGGGTTAGGGGGTTGAAAAAGAAAATAGAAATAAATTTTTCAGAACAATAGGGATGTATACTAAATTTTAATTGTTACAAAGGATAGATACTGAACTGTAGAATATGTTTTACACTTTCTTTTTTTTTTTAATTTTTTTTATATGAATAAACGCCTTGCAAACTTTGTCTCGCGAAAGAGGCTAGAAAATGGTATCCAGTCCGAGAATAGTGCAAGCGTAAAATACAATTATCAAAACGCTATTTAGGATAAAATACTATAAAACCAATGTTGTATAAAATAAAATTTCCTATAGGGAATAAATATTAACGGTACGCCCTCTGGTGGGTAGAATAGTAAGTAACCGTGTGACGTCAGAAGTGGGATTAAAGCGGGATGTTCTCTTATTGCAAACAGAATCGAGAACGTTAAGCTGCTGTAAATAATGCTGTAATAATGTGTAAATAGCTATAGCTAAATAAATGAGTTTGAATTGAATTGAATTGAATAAATCGAGGGAAATGTCAATAATAATAAGAATATCAATGCCATGTCAAAATCTTATCCCGTTTCTGACATCACAAATTGTTAACCGCAGCAGCATCACCAACGATAATATTTGTTCTCAATAAGATTCTCCTTAGGAACCATAATGTATTGAGAAGTGCATTAGTTCGCACCTGCTTACTCTGTTACCGTTGTGTTACTCACAACAAGCAGATACCGACACGGCTTACAGTAACCCAGCAACTGAGCATATGAATTCACAAGTCCACCGACCTTATGAAAAATAATTTTCAAACTGCAACTAACCCAAGTCAGTGGAGCGCCCTCCTGACATTAGGTTAGTTGCAGTTTGTGATTCATTTTTCACAAGTTCAGTGGACTTGTGTATACAATTTTTCAAATTGCTAGGTCTGTCACTGTAAGCCATGTTGGTATCCGCTTGTGTTAAGTTTGTTCTTGTTAATTTTGCGAGCGCGGAGGAAATAAAGGTTAATGACGTGTTTGCGGTCACATGATAATTTTGAAAATATTCTATACTTTGAAATCCAAAAAAGTTTTTCATGTTTCTGTTTATCGTAATATAGTCACTATAAACCATATTTTTAATTGTACCACTTTTAGCAATCAATTTTTTTTAGTATAATTCCCTATTCTGTAAGCGATTCAACATCAGATTAGAGGATGAACACATATGCATAGGAAAAATTAGGCATCTACTCTAAACTAAATTAGACAATGTTTCTAGTGGTCTTTATTGGATCTTTGTTTACCCTACTCCGCACTGCTTCCTCAATTTAGAGACTTCACACTAAAGTTTCTTCAGCAAAGTATTGTTAAGATCTGATCACCCTGTATATTCTTTATATTAGATTTCAAGTTTTTAAAACCACAAAAATCCTTCAAAAATTAAATTTATTAAACACAAATGTTTTAAAATCTTATCAATTACCTTAAAATAAAATTTCTAATAACTTGCTTGTAAGAAAAAAAAAGTGTTGTTATAGCTTAAGTTTGTTAAACTAGTTATGTTAGGAAATATATTAAAACAAATTATATAACAGTGTCAATAAATCAATCTGTAAAATCTTAAAATACACTTATAATAATATAGGCTACACATACTTCTATTATGGTAACAGTAGAACTGTAACTTTAAAGGTTTGCATTCTACAGAAATAGATTTTTTTATTAGTGCCTTTATATCTGGTATGTTAAGATTTAGAAAAATAAATACTACCACTGATTGATTACTGTTCTTCTATTACCAAATTTAAAAAAAAACTGTTTTTTTAGGACAATATTTAAAACATTTTTTTTGTATAGGTACAGTATGTGAATCAATGGCAAAAAGGATTTGAAATAAAACACATAAATGTGTATCTTTCCTCATATCTGAACATTGTTTATAAAAAGATATTTTTTATGCAACAATATATCTTTTGTCGATTTGTTTTTTATAGAAAGAAGTGCAAACGTATTTTCAATGTATAGATCAAGTCCATGAAACGGGTTAAATTGTTCACCAGACGGAAACGAGGCGGGGATGGGAAAACACATTCCTCTTTTTGTGCCAATGTGTATATTTTTTTAAGTATTCGTGAATGTTAATTAGATATAGAGAATACAACAATAACAGTTTTTAGAATTTAATTCAAGTTTTTTCCAATTTATTGTATGGTATTTTGAAATTGGCACCAAACAATAAACAGTTGAAAAATACTAAGCTTTGATCATGCCACCCCTTGGACTTGTTCTATTGATACAGAAAATTAAATTAGATAGAACCAAAGAATATAAACACAAATACCTTAGTGTTTATATGCTTTGACAGAACCATGCTGCTATGGCAGGTTTGGCACATACTTCTGTAGAAAAAAAATATGGAATTAAGTATTCCAGATATTCTAGTAAAATTTTTTAATTGCTTTAGGGGTAATAAAATGAAACAAATTTAATTCGAAATAGTTTAACTGTAAACAAGTTACTGGTAAATGCATTCTATTGTTTTAGAACAAGTTTGCGTAAAATTTTCTAATAGAGGTCAATAGAAGACAAGGATTTATCACTATACTCCAATTTTAATTTTTGTTACTCTCAATGTGCTATATCAGATCAAAAATCACTAAAAGCTCAAATTGAACAGTCTTTTTCAATTAAAATATAAATATAATGTCAATAAATAATAAATTCTATAAAAATCATATATAAATTACTACTACTTGTACAAAAAGCCACAACCTATTAATTTGGTATAAAAAATGACTATCATAATATTATGGCATAATATTAAATTTAAACTTAATTTTTACATAAATGCATTATGTAATCTATTAAACATAAAATATTATGTTATTATTGACATTAAAATTAGGTTACCTTTTCATATTATTAGAAACTAATGCAGAATCTTGTTACTATTCAGGTGATTAGTTTAATATACCACAATAACAGTACTATATTTTATCTACAATTTGGACCTACTGTTATTAACAATGATAAGTGTACGTAGTTTCTGATTAATTTTTATTAATCTAATTTTTCCTGTATTTTGATTATCTATTTGATTAACAGTTAAAACTACTCTTGAATTACCTAGCAAACTGTAGATGCCTACATTCATATCACATTCAATAAAGTTGAATGGCTAATTCAGTTTCTTCTGTATTAATTTGTACATTTTCTACTCCTATTACACTTAAAAAGCAAAAGTGGTCCACTTTAAGAAGAAAAAAAAAATTTAATTTTACAATAGACACAAACGGAAAGTATAAAAATTAAATATTTTTGATTGACATAACTCAGTAAGTTATTATTAACAAAATTACTGAATTTTCATTTTATTTTAAGGGAAAAGTATTATTTTTTGTAAAAACACAATTAAATGTTTTTGTCAAACTGGGTAATACAATATTTATATGCTAAGGCAAGAATTGGCAGTTTAATTTAGGAGGTATTTGAAAGAACTTTTAGTTTACCTTAGTGTAAAAAAACACAAAGAAGTTGCATTAAAATGCTTGGATATCTTCCACTGAAATTATATAGGGTGTCTCCTACAAAATGCCTCAGGCTATAACTTTAATATTTTAAATTTTGGACCCCACAAACTATATACATATAATAAATATTAAATAAAATATCGATTTCAACGGGAAATAACAAGATTTATTCGCTTTATACGTATTTCGGCATCAACGTGCCATTGTCAAAAGCAATATAAGATATTATAACAAATGCAAAATATAGTAACTCCTTGATTCTATTATTTTAACACTGCGTGAAGCAGCTGGCCCGTTGAAATCGATAGTTTATTTAATATTTATTATTTAATCATGGATTTCAACAAAGTTACGCTTGAAAATGTCAATATATACATATAATTTTAATAGTTTTTCTGAAAGTTTTTTCTTTAAGTAACAAAGTTAAATATCCTTTACTGTTAGCGTGTCTTTTGTGGAAGTTGTTTAGGTCCGAAAAACCACCCGAGTTCCACGAAATGTTTTCACTCATATTAAAAAGCAAACAAAGCCAGCAAAATAATTTTGCAATTGTGCTGCATCCAGTTAACCATTTATATTAATCTTAAAGTGTCTTTTTAAAGTGTCTTGTGAATTCTTTTACCGATTATTCAACTTTAATTTCTAAATTTATGGATGACATATGCCTACCTGAGGAAATAATATCACATTTTTCTTGAAAACTGCATCGAGAAAATCAAAAAACAAAATAAAATTTATGAATGAAATTGTGTCGTCTGATGAAAGAAGTGGAAGCGATGCTTCCATAGACCGCACGTCACTGCCTTTTGTAAATATCTATCAACTGTTTTACCGCCAACAAAAACAACTGAAACATACTACTGTATGCAGAATTTCACCTTGAATTCAAATATGTAGAAATATACAAGGCGTTTCACTCAAAATAAAAAAGTTGAACATCGTCGCTTACAACAGCTGATAGATATTTACGAAAGGGTGATGTCAAAAGATAGATTTTTCCTTACCGTTTAAAATCATATATAGTTTGGGGGTCTAAAATTTAAAATAATGAAGTTATGACTTGAGGCGTTTTTTAGGAGACACCCTGTATAAGGATATTTGTATATTGAATAAAAATAAAAAACTCAAATTGAGGTTTTGTTTGATGTTTTCTAATAGAAAATGCTCTAGAAAATTATAGAACATGAATTTTCTGAATCCTTTCTATTTGAATATTTGATATGATTTTTGCAGATACAAATTATTCATATTAACAAATATTTTTTTTAATGATGACCCAATATCTGTGTGAATTTTAAATATGGACTAGAATAAACATAAACCAACTGCCTTTGTTAAATCAGCACCTATAGATTAGTTAATGCCATTAACATTTAAAAATCAAAATAAGACACAAGTGAACGATTAAAAAAATCAATTAGGAAATTTTTAATAGAATTCCCTAACTGTTCCAGAGAGCACAGAAAACTTTACTATATAAATTAGTATCATTTGACAGTAAACTATTATTTTAATAAACTTCTGAATTCTAAAAACTACTACCTACCATTAGAGTGAAGTAGTATTAACAATAATATTTTTGTTTGCTCTATCTATATTTTGGCAGTAATTAAACGTTAGTTGGAGGTTCCATCCCACAAATAATAGATTTCATAACACTAGCAGCTGCTAGAGAAGCATATGGCTGCCATTCTTTACGTCTAGTACCATCTTTGTAATCAGAAACGCCACGAATACATATAAAACTATCTTTACAATTACCAAGAACGGACTCGATAACAGCATCAAATTCACAATCAAATGCAAGGGCACCAACATGTGCTGCAAACTGTTGCCTTAATTGATCATCTCGCACTACTTGTCTTCCAGATGCAATTGGTGAAAGATGCACTCTGGGGCAACCTTCTTGCCTAAAATAAGAATTTACGAATATAAAATTTATTACAACTAAACGACTTTTTACCTTTTAACTGATTTATCTTGTGGCACTGGATGAGCCACTTCAATCAGGTCTCGTTCTCCTATGCTCATATATAACTTATCAGTTTCTGAACTAGGAGGTCGAAAATCTGATTCGGGTTGATAACTGAGAGTATTGAGGCCATCTCGCAAATAATTTAACCATGGCGGTGCAAGCTTAACATCATCTGTAGATGTTTTTAAATCTTGTGCAATTTTTTGCAAATTTAAATTGCTTGGAGAATATGGTTTAATTTCAAAGTCATAACCTTTCTCATTTTTCTTGGCACTTTCACAATATAAATAAACATATCTGAAATCATGAAATCCGTGAAGAACATCAAAAAAAAAAATAGTATAGGAATGACTGAAATTTTATATAAAAATTCTACTAACTTGTCTTTTATAGGACATGACACCACCACATCTCCCAAGCGTACATGTTTATTATAATCAGTATAATGTGGCACTCCACCACCTACACCAACCAAAAATACGTAATCCACTTTCTGAAAAGTTCCTAGCAATCTTGTTGTTGTATTTCCTGCTGCAGTCATTGCCTCTCTTGTGTGTCCAACGGAAGGTAGTTTAGTACACACAATGCGATGTGCACCAATATTTCCAAGTGTGTAAACATTCGATTCTCCTATAAACAGTAAATTTAGTTAAAATTCAAAAATTAGCATAATTTCAAGCCAGTATAAAAAATGTGTTATAATATTTACATCTCTGTAAAATAATTAAAAAAAATATATTGTTGCTCTTTCAGGGTGAAATAGTAACTACAGCACATCTTCAAGAACCCAAGCTCTATTACCAGATGTAAGTATAGGGTATCTCAGTAACTATTGTTGTAGGGAGAAAACCGAGGGCATATTCTGTGGCTCATTTTTTGAAACAAATTTAATGGCGCAGGCGAAATTTTGCTATCGTTACATTTTCAAGGGAAACGCGATTTTCCGAAATTTCCTTATCCCTATTATATCGTATAACTTTTTTATTTTATTAGGTATCTCAAAGCTGTAAAGACATTCTACAGACACTTTTGGGTAGAATTCAGTGGCGTGCTCAAATTTTTAACTAACTTTCAAATTTCGGAAATATTATACAGTGCGTTATGCATGATCAAGGAATAAATTCGATAAAATCGTAGCTATTGTTTTTTATCAAAAACGCTCTGACACGTCGATTTTAGTTTTTAAATTGGAATTTTTTGATATATGCGCCGACCCTATATCACTTCCGGCAAAACCGGAAATGGCATATTTTAAATGAAACACCCTGTATATTTTTACAGATTTGGATAGACAAGGAAAAAGCGCTTGTTTTAATAAGGACATTTAAAAAATACACCTGTGTTTAATATTTTCGAAATATGAAGCCTAGTTAAAAATTTGAGTAAGATATTTCCAAAAATTTTATGGGGTACATAATTTCCAAAATCACATGCAGTGCCATATTTACAGAATAAAAATAATTAAATTTCATTAACATAATATACATATTATTTATTCCCTAAAGACCTAAAACCACACCTACCTATAAATCTTGTAATAATCTACCATCATTTTTTTAATCACAATACAACACGAATGTGCATAATTTTTCATGTTACATAAACAATATTGTACAGAATCTACATTGAATTAAGACTTAAGTTTTCAAAGCAATTATTGTTTTATAAAATTGATTATTTTTTTTAAATATGTTTTCAATTTATTGTAATAAATGGAAATTACAATTAAAAATTTTCCTCACATTAATTTTTATAACATTATTATAGATCGTTTAAGAAATATGGATCTTGTTCTTTCTACAAAATAAATGTTTACAACTAAAAGTTTGAAATTATAATAGGCCCGGCCTTTAGACATCGAAACTTTCCTCATTTAACCATCTTTCCATCTCCAAAGCTAACAAAGTTACCAATGGTTTAAAATTGGCACCCTGTGTATGTAGGTAGGTACTTGTTTAACAAGTTTTGTTATGTTTTGATGAGCAACTAACCCAGCTACTTCTGTTACATTCATACTATATCTTATAATCAGTATAAATCAAATGGAAACATTATATAGGGGTGCTACTACTAAGAGGAGGTACCTAGTTGTTGATCATAAGTCTTAAAAATGTTTTTAAAAGTTGGACAGGTTTCTGCCGTATGCATTAAAGCAAATTATTTCATTGAAGCGTACACATAAGAAAAATATTACACATCTATAACCGAATTATGTGCAATATATATATAAGACTTATTAGATACCTACCACTAGTTTTAAGCTTACATTTTAAATTTCTCTTGTCTATAACTTGCACACAAGCATTATGCTTCAGCAAGTGGGCAGTAATTGTTTATTTGCAGAATGTTTTAAGAACTAGAATAAGAAAGTGCATAATAATTGTTCTAATTATACAGTAGAAATCTATATAAATATATTATACTTTTGTAAACATTCTAAAAAATAAACCAATATTATTATTATTATTATTATTAAAGTGACGCTTGAGAATGTCAATAAATTATTCTCTATTTCCTTAAGGTGTTCTAACACTTATAGTCTTTATTTATTAGAACAGTATAATAATATTTCGTGAGAAGTTAGTATGTATTACGAAACATGCTGTGATACCTCAACATGTTGTGTACCTACTGTACCAACCTGTGATTAAAAAATATTGATCTAAGTAATTAACATGAAATTGAAAAGCTTTCAAAGTTATTAAAAAAAATTTGAATTGTTTGTTAATGAACTCTAAAACTGATCCATTAGCAGTTAAGATTTCCTGCAGATTATTTTAATTTTCACGGCCACTTTTTTTTGCCATGAAAAAAATTGTATCTTATTTCAAAATTTTATACCGGGTGGCCGGTCTCAAAGGTGTACATAAGGATTTAACATTGTATTGAACGTTTCTGCTGATTCCTGCTCGCCAATTCAACTTACAGGAATGGTAATGGTATTAATGGTAAAATGATTGCGCTTCAAATGGCGCTAATAATAAAATTAAATGTGCTATATTTATTTTAAAATAATGATTTAAAATTTTGCCATTTTTAAATATGACGTGCCATGATTTTCAAATTCTACAGCATTTGTCAAAAAACTAATTAGTTGGCATCACGACCTTCTCGATTTTCGAGTCGGAGCGTCAGACTCGAAAATCCAGAAGGTCGTGGTTGGCATAAATTAGTGGATTTCTGTAAATAACAACTAATTTAACAAATTTTTGACAAATGCTGTAAAATTTTAAAATCATGGCACGTCATATTTAAAAATCATAAAATTTTAAATCGTCATTTTAAAATAAAAATAGCACATTTAATTTTATTATTAGCGCCATTTGAAGCGCAATCATTTTACCTTTCAATTAATACCATTACCATTCCTGTAAGTTGAATTGGCGAGCAGGAATCAGCAGAAACGTTCAATACAATGTTAAATCCCTATGCACACCTTTGAGATCGGCCACCCGGTATACAGAAGAATGTTGTTATCTTTTATAAAACCAAACCATACAAATTTAGCATTTTAAAATATTAAACGTTGGAAGTAGGTAACTATTTTATCGTATTTGCCAGTGTTGCTTAATTAATAAATAAGTGCTATACAGAAACCAACATCGTCTGCGTTTATCAGTCACTGATCAATACAGAGGACGAGGGAAACGTTTCATTTTACACAATGTAAGACGGGTTCTTCGATAATGAGACTATTTTACAACTAAATGTGATATTACTGTGGTGAAAAAAACACTGAATAGGTGCAGAAAGCAGCTGTATATACATACACAACACAGGCCCACAAGTGACGTCACAAATGTGCAAATCCCCAGTAGCTTACTAGTGTAAGGCCAACAGGACCCAAGCTTAGTTAAAGTACGAATAACAATACTACCTTACCAAATCTAGGCCTGGGTTTTTCATCTGCTGGACTGCTACATGTACCTGTATTTTACACATTTTTGTATTTAATTTACGTTATTATTCATTTAATAAAATTTTCTAAATTTTACGAAATAATTATTTTAAAATAATTTGAATTTCCCGCTTCAAAATAAATCCGCGCATGTGCAGAAATCCTATACTCATAACTGCTCATAACCACACAAACATAAATCACATTGTTTAATGTTTATTCCAATATAAAGTGTTATAAGAAATTATTATGATTACCCCTCGATTTAATTTGTCACAGGATGACAACAGTGTATCTATATTTATTCGTGCACCTTACTGCAGTTTACGAGAACTGGATGTTAGCGTCGAAGAACATGTATTTATCTTTTCTTGTCAACCCTACTATTTACGATTACATTTACCAGGGCAAATTGAAGAGAATGATCATACAAAAAGTTCTTTTAATGCTGATACTGGAGAATTTACATTCCAATACGAAAAAGTCACTGTTGGCGAGCATTTTCCAGATTTGGAATTCGTTACGAAATTGTTGTGTTCCAAAATTGAAATCAAAGATGGTAATCGTAAAATAGAAGTCTTGGGACCAGAAGCTGATAATTTAGAAGCGAAAGGAGAAGAGGATGTACAATATGGGTTTGCAATGCGTGGTGGATACAATTTTAAAATATTAAGTACAGAATTTCGAGATGTTTTTGACATTGACCCCCATGAAGTCAAACTTGAAAATAGACAAAAATTGCGACAACAAATAGAGGAAAAACAATTTGATCCTGAACATTATTTAGCAGATTTAATGGATAATGACGAAATAAACGAGTTAACACAATTACACGCACCATGTGAAACTTTCGCTAAAAAGGATTTAGAGTTTACACCTAAAGAACTTGATTTTCTTAAAGATTTACCAAATATAAATTACAATTTAACTCCACAACAAGTTAAATACTGTCACAACAGCTTAATAGAAATATTGTTTGCTTATTGTTACGATCGCAGAACTACATATTTTGAAAGAACATGTGAATCTGGTTGGACAATATCAAAAATAAGTTCCTCGCTCTGTTGGTTTGATAGTTTTTTACATCCTAAAGAAGCCGTTATATGTGGATTTAGGCGAAGTTTAATATATCCTTTGTATCGTGAATTTAATCTATGCGTACAAATTTTTAAAGATTTAAAATTATTACTTAATTTAGGTGAACAATTTATCATTAAATGTTTAATTGAGATTTATGATATATTTTTAATGGGAGACAGTGGGCATTATGTATTAAATAATCTTTATATTAAAGATTATATTGTTTATATTATGAAATGGGATAAAGATTTATGGTTAAAGACAATTCAAGAACTGAATGATTTCGTTATAGAAAAGAACGACTTAGGATTAAATTTATTACAAATAGAACAAACACTTGATATCGAAAATGATGATTTAAATGCCACAATGACAAAATTACAAATTAGTAAACAAGAATCTGATACAGATTCTGATGATTTAGATTCTTCAAGCGAAAGTGAAAGCAATGACGAATCAGACACTTCTATAGAGGACAATAATTTAGAACCCAACAAGTGAATTATTTTTTTATATTTGTTATTTATAAAAATGAAAGTGATTTCATTTTGTAGTGGTTTGTGGTTATATGGAGCAGAAATATGATGTTATAACATTATCTTTGAGGTTTAGTGGTAAATTATAACATACCATTAGCTTTATGTAATCTTATTTACATTGTAAACCAGTCAAGTCTTTTCACAAATATTTTGTAAACTTGTGTTATAGATTTTTTTTTAAGTTTTCTTGAATTTCGAATAATTTTTTATACTTAATATAATTATTTGTAATTTAATAAAAAAAAATTTACTTTTATATTATATTCCTCTGCAAGTCTTAGACAAACCAATTTTTAAAAGAAACTTAAAAACACAACATACCCACATCATGTACCGATACCACATTTATAGGCACCCCCTTCTAAAATAATTGTAGTAATAAAATACTTACCAACAGTAGTATATCTCACATAAGTTTCTTTATTTTCTATCATAGCATCAACAGCCAATTTCTCACAATACTGTGCAGTAACAATCGCAATTGTCGGTTGTTTTGCACTTGCCATAGTAGGCATTTGTTTTACAATAGTAACTTGAGTGTCTTGAGACTGTTGACGAGTAAATGCTCCATGGTCCATTGCTTTAACCAAACCTCGTGTTTGCAGTTCAGACATATGATGGGCAACTTCTTCCTCATCCCAACTGTTATTCCTAAAATAATTAAATCGGTTATAACGATCTTTTGAAAGAGAATATGAGCTTACTTTGAAATATCGGTAATGGTAATAGGATTTGGATAAGCAGATTCAATGATTTCCAAAACCTTTTCAACAGATAATGGCACAATGTATCCGAAGGAATTTTCATCTGCAGACACTGAAAATTAAATATTAAGTAAATATTTGTTTTTTTCATTGCATTAACTTAAACTTAAAAAAATATTCCACAAAGCTATTGTAGATAGAGTATACAATTTTATACTAGAAAGTATGGTCCTTGTGAAATTTTGAATAAAATGTTCTAAAAGCAAAACTTGAGTAGTTGTATCATCTCTGATGGTGTATGCAAAGCTTAAAGTGGGTCACAAAATTTAATATTAAGCACGGTTTATTTAAAGTTTCATCTAAAAATGTAGATAGCTTTGATTATGGATCTGATTACGTAATATTTGATTTAAACATATTCCATGCTTATAGTAAGTACTACTAATGAATAATTTTTAGACAAACATGCAACAATTTCATATTACATACATTGGTAGTAAATTGGAATAAATATCCATGTTATTAGTTCAATAAAATATCCGGAGTATAGATAGTTTTTAACACAAATACTATAAAAATTATTATCCAAGAGGTTAATAAGACTACATTGAAATCCCAGTCTAATGCTTTGATATATTTATCTACCGTGGCAAAGCATTATATCTGTGCATTCTAATTAAATAACGAAATATATTAGTGACGGGTTACAATTTGCAAATACCACAAACTACATTTATTAAACCCAAACCTGAGGGTGATAAATAGGGCCCTAGAAGAATATGAAGGTAACCTGGTTGAGCTACAAGAAACAATATTTTTACATGTAGTAAAAATTGTAGCGGAATAAAATTGAATATAAAATATTTAACTACTTACGAGGTCTGGTAGGTACGAGTGCTTCTTCCAACTGTCTTAATTCAACTTCTAATTTACTTATTGTTTGATAGTTATGCTGCATTAATTTCATTATTTTTTTTATAAAACCAACGTAATCTGAAATAGATTTTGAATTATAATTTTCTATAATAAGGCCCGTATTATATTACCTCTGGGAAATTCTTGTGGGCTTACAAGTTCCCTGAAAAATTCTTGGGCAACACTAGCTTGTTCCGTGTCATTGAAATTATTGTGACTATTAGGAAGAGATCTAAACCAATATCGCAAAATTCGAGATTCTTGTGTATGTTTGCCAGTTTGAGCACTAACAAGAAATACACGAAATTCCAGTGATAACTGGGCTGGTATAGACACACCATTTTCTAGAAAAAAAATTAATTAAAGATAACATGCGGTTAATATATAAATCTTACCTGTAGCTGCCTCTTTGTTTATAACAATACCGGTATGATCACCACCAGCAATATGAACCTTTTCATTATTGGTTTTTTGAATAATTTTTCTTTCAATTATAAGGGTAGTGGAATTTGCTGTTTTGCATTTTGGGGTCATTACAACCTGTTCATGATTCGATGTTTCAGTCATTGTACCGATTTAAATTCCTGAAAAATACAAACTATTAATAATTATGACTCAAAAGACACAAAACTGAATTTTAAGAACTATTAATTTATTCTTATTGTAGGGCATTTGAACTCGTTTAAAATTTCTATCTATGTTAAGTAAATTCAAGCTCATTTTTTAGTAAACCACATAGAATTCCCTCATTGTAATAAATATCTATAGGTGAAAGATAACAATGCGATCACTCACTTTCTCCTCTACTGAAAGTGGTTCGTTAGTTTCCTCATTATAAAAAGTTATTTAATTAATTAGAATTAATCAATGAAACACTAATAATGACCTACACCAAAAAACCAAGTATGGGAACATAAGTTCCCACCTTCAAAACCTGATCTTGGTGCTAGCCTAGATGACATCATCTTAATTGCATTAAATGGTCTAGAAATTTATTCTTATTGAAATAAAAAACTTTACCTATTAAAAGTAAAGTTATTTACAATAGTAATCGAAAGTTTAGGACTTCATTAGTTACACCGATTGTTTGTTTAGGTGGTACAGGATACATCCTGGTACCAAATACTGATTTTTCTTCAAAAATGATTATCAATCATGCGATGAGTCAAAGCATTCAAACACATACAAAAACAATTTATTTATCTCCCATATAAGAAAAAATAGGCATTATCTATGTGATAAGTAGCAGTTTACAGAAACAATTAAATAATTATTAGGTAGGTACAAGTTTGGAAACTAGGCTAGCATTTAATTAAATAAACAGGTAATACGATTGACTAAACATGTAATGGGGCCGGAAGTTAGAAAATATTCAAATTATTCCAATTACTAGAGGCGTGGGATGCATATGTTAGTTATTATTAACCCCTAAAGTGTAATAAACAACTTTCTGGGCGGTTTCATTTACAACTTATATATTATTTTTTAAATATTCTCCTTAATTAAAAAATATAATAAAGTGTAAAATAATAAACTTACAGGGGTTGTCTATGTGTAATAAATTAAAAAATCACCAACACAAATTAAATGAGTCACTGTGCCAGTCCCAACACGTTTGCTCTCCGCCTTTCTAACTCACCCTTCCCTAGTTGCGTTTGGTTGCTTTGCTGCAGTTTTAATTTTTCCCCACTGCTTTTACATAAAGCAGATTACACACGTACCGAAAATGTAGAAAAACCTTAACTGAAAATTATGCTCTGTTTCGTGCGGGCGGCAGAGGGCTCGATTTTGAAAGTTTTAAAGCATCGATTTAAGGTCCGCGGCTCCGCGCGCACCTGTTCGGTTCCGTCCCGTTCGGTTCAGTCCCAGATCAGTCTATAGGTAAGAACGGGGCGAAAAGGATGGTGCCGTACCGAATCAACGTAATGCCAGTAATTTCCGCGGCATTTGTAAGCTTGGTGGAGCTTTATTTGATTTTTGCCGATCGGACTAATATTTCTCAACACCTTGTATATGGTCCAAATTAACTATTTCGACGTACATTACATGTAAAGTGTTATTCGACGTAGCCTAAATAATTAATTCAAAATTTGACAGATAACCTAAAGTGACATAAACATTGATATACTTTTCAATGATTTATTTTAATCATTTACTAGGAGAATGAGTAAATATCGCGATTCTAGAAGGTCAGTGGGTGGTAGTTCAAGTAGAAGTCACAGGTCCCCAAACACTAGCAGTTACAGATCTCGATCTAGAGGTCAATCTAGATCTCGATCCAGGGGCCCTTCTAAGGCTCATGAAAGTTATAGGTCTTACCATTCAGATAACAATAAACTCAGAAAAAGGAGTCCTTCCTATAGGGAGAAGCATGATATCAATCATACTCCAAAGGAATTTGCAAGAGATGCCGAGGTTAAAAGTGAACGTTGGCCAAATGATCATTACGAACACTACAATTCCCATCATAAACATCGAAATAATTTTAAAAGGTTGACTCAGGAAGAGGAACTTTTAGAAACTCGAAGACAGGAAAGAGAAATTATAGGAATGCGTGCTTGTGCAAATATTTGGGGTAAATCTCCGTTGCATGAAGGGTTAGTGTAACAACTTTTTAAAGTTCTTTGCGAAATATTACAATAATAGATATATTTGTTAAAACTATTTAAATCAAATGTCCTGTGTTTCAAAAAATGCACCATTGGATCCTGATAATATTGAAGTTATTTCATTATTTTGTTTTAGTTCTTCTGATTCAGACTCTGCAGAAAGAACAAGTAATTCTATAGAGTCGGAAAAGACTGAGCATAAGAAGAAAAAAGAGAAAAAACAAAAGAAATCAAAAAGTAAAAAACATAAGAAGGAAAAAAAGAAGAAAAAGAAAAAGAAGCATAAATCATCTTCTAGTGAAAATGAAATGTCCGATGAATGGGTTGAGAAAGGTCAGTAAGGATTTTTTTAAAATGCATCTTAATGGTCTACATAACTGGTAAAAATTTTATAGATTGCTTTAAAAAAAAAATGAAATTTAGGTGTATCCAAAATAAAATACATACTGTATGTATGGCATCAAAATTCAAATCCTGTAGGAGGATAATATTTACTTGTTGTTTGTTATAGGTAAATCAGTACCGGGTGAAGCACACTCAGATTGTGAAGATGGCGTGATTGGACCCCAACAAAAAGCTCATGCTACTCTAACGCATAAAGAAATGGGTAAGGCACTGTTGCCAGGAGAAGGAGCCGCTATGGCAGCATATGTAGCCGAGGGCAAACGCATTCCACGAAGAGGTGAAATTGGTCTTACGTCTGATCAAATTGCTACGTTTGAATCGGTAGGGTATGTCATGTCAGGAAGTAGACATAGAAGAATGGAAGCTGTACGTATTCGAAAGGAAAATCAAATTTATTCAGCTGATGAAAAACGAGCGCTGGCTATGTTTAGTAAGGAGGAACGTCAGAAACGAGAAAATCTTATATTGGGTCAGTTTAGAGAAATGGTAAATTCAAAACTTGCTGATAAAAATAATTAAAAATGTGTAAATATGTTTCAAATAACTGTTTGTATAAATTAGATCAGTCTTTAACATAGAAAACTAATTAGTTGTATTAGGTATTAACTAACATAATTGTAAAAAAATCCTTTTATTCAATAAAGGTTTATGAAAATATGTTGACTGCATTTTACAATTCAATTATAATTTAAAATGTTCAATTTTTGCTAGCGATTGGTAAGAACAACTTTTTATATGCAAAGGTATGCACTCCATGAAAGCAAGGGATGTATTACTTCCTTTCGCTTTTGTTTTTACATTATCTTAGAAAATTGTATGCAGGGTGTACTTAAAATGCTTGCTCAAACTATGCAGTAAAATAAAAAAAAAGTTCATATGAACACGAGTCTAGAATATTTTATTACAGAATTACGGCCTTCTCAGGCAACACTTTTAAATTTTTCATTGGGCCTGGTCAACTAAATATTTGTGGAGAAATGTTTATATGTAAATGGTACCAAATAGTAAACATGAACTAACAACAAAATATAAAGATAAAAAAATTATGGAGTGTTCGCTCGTTTCTTGAAGGCACATAAACTAAACTCAAATAATTTTTTCTGAAATTTTATAAGTATCTACAAGTATTATTTTAGGTAACAGTATAATAATTTCTATTCTATAGTGTTTTTACAATTCCATCACTGCTTTGAATTTTCTTCCCAGTCTAACCATCCGCCTCTATAATTAGTAACACTGAAAAATAAATTTTAATGATATTTACTACATTTGGGGAAATTATTTTCACATACTTTTTGTATCCTAGTTTAATTGCAATTATTGCAGCATTTTCACTTCGTTTACCCGAACGGCAAGAAAATACCAAGGGAAAGTCATCATCAGGCTTGGATCGTCCAAAACGTTTGCTAAATTCATCAGTTGAAGTATTTTTCAAGACATTTTCTACTTCACCCACTGGTATATAAAAAAATTAATTATTGTTACAGTTGTAATATTATTAACAATCGAATACTTGCATGGAATATTGATACTCCCTGGTAAAACGCCTGTTTCTTGTAATTCTGAAGGTTCTCTTACATCTACGAGTAGCACACATTTGTTGTCTTTCAAAGCTTTAACATCCTCGTATGTTGCAGTTTTAATTGATTCTGTAGACATAGTTGCTATTGGAATGTGATACGTTGATGCAGATACGAATGACAACAAATTTCCTAAGAGAAGAAATTGATTTGTGCTTTCATTATTCATTACACAGATGTTTAACTTCACAAAGGTAGCAACGAACAGTTTCTAATATTTGATTCGAACACTAATTGACAATTTGAAGGTTTTATCGACTATGAATAAATAATTTAATGAAAAATAAGTGGGTAATTTGGAAAATAATTGTATTGCTTATGAGTATGACCTACGATCACAGAATGGTGAAGACACTAGATACAAATAAGTCCACCTCAGCTGTCTTAGTACAACTTCAGTACATAAATTACACGAATATATAGTAGGTACCTAATAACAATAGGTAAATGTAAACATCAATCAGGTATAATAATTAAGTGTAGGTACAAACAAAAACATTAAATATTCTCATATTATGTGGGTACTTTATTGTTTTGCATATCTAACTTACTTTGATTATATCTATATAGTCTTCTAAAATAAACATGTGTTGTTTTTGAAACACTATACAAGGATTTTACTGCACTATAAGTGCAACCTAATGGTCTATTAAGTGTTCTTAAAACAGGGATCATTGTTATCACTGCAAGGTCAAAGTCCACTAGGCAGACTAGGGCTGGGTGATAGCTGGTCCACACATAAAAATATACAATATACATGAAAAAAAATGCTATATAGTTTGAATGTGGTGTCAGTGTTGAATTTAGGTATGTCTCATGGGGGGGGGCTGCACCCTCTAAGATTGTACAAAGAAAAAAGGCCCCCTACGAACTTGTACCTACCTACACAGATGGGCCCATAATATTATGGTGCAGATTGATGTTGACTGCTAGGAATTTAGGGACATCCACAACATCATGCTATTACACCTTGATTATTTTTTTTACTGTAAAAAAGAAATAGGTAATGATTAGGAGAATAAAGGAACAGAAAGAGGAACAAATTTATTTGTGTGTTATTGATTAAGTACCTACTAGTAATGTTAAATAAATAAAATCTGTTTCTTTATTTTACTTGACAGTTGGAAGTGCTCTAATATTTAAAAATCCTATGTTCTAGTAGCCGGCATCAATCTTTACTTAACAGCAATGAGTGGAAGTAGTAAAAAAGATGATTCACATGTGTGAGAAAGAGACGCATGCATTGAGTGGAAGTAGTAAAACATGCTAATTCCCACGTGTAAGAAAGAGATGCATAAATGAATAAAAGGGAATTATAAGTAAAAGAAACTCTGAGTAAGCGGAGCCAAGGAATGCATTTCTCAATGCATTAACGGTTCGGGTTCCTAAGGCCAAACTGTAAATATTAGACATGTGATTTCAAGGAGTTTTTTAGGAAATTTTATTTTCTACAACCTTGGTCTTATGTTGTTTTTACCTGTTTTCGCCTATCTAGTGCGATTTTTGCTGAGTTTCAATTTTAAACCAGAATCGCTGGTTGATATGCTAATTTCAAACGGTTCTCAGGCCCAAATTATTGAAGTGAGATATTTGTTTTCCGGAGTTTCTTATAGAAAAGTTTATTTTCTACATCGTTGGTCCTATAGTATTTTACCCTATAGTGGGGTTTTCGTTACATTTCCCTTGCCGTATGGTAACCTCGTAGAAGTTCGACTGGGCTACCTACGTTTTTCTAGCTGTTGTCGCACGGCAAAGTTTGCAAGGCGTTTATTGCTATCCAAAAATTTAAAGAAAAAAATGAAGTGCAGTTATATGCTGCAGTTGAGTAGCACTACTACCTCCCTATTGTAGCTTTAGAAGACGTTCAAAGTTATTTTTCAAATAAAATGATATTAGAATAAATTAAGAGAAGAGTTAAAAAAAGTCAAATTTCAGCTTATTACAGTTGCGGCTATGTATATTGTATCTCTTTCTTACACATGAGAATCATATGGTCTCTACTTCCACTTTAGTGAGGTTTATAATATTATGGACCCATCTTTATGGGCTTAAGCATCCTTAGCCCTTTCCTTGGCTGCGCCACTGCGTTTGGAAGAACCTTTTTTAAGAATTTCAAAAGGTTTTAGATTTTCAACAAAGGTGGCGCTGATAACAAAGGAGGTTTCCTTTGCTTATTAATTAGTGATGACTCATAGGAATATTTAAATTCCATTGCGTACGCGCAGAAAAATTGAATGGATCAATTGTCTGCGAAGTGCAGGAAGATGGCTCTGTGAAAAGGTGAAGAGTTTCCTGTACTGTGTGAAAATTACGTCATCAAATCGACGAAAAGTTGAAATGGTGGCTGTGGTTGTCGGGCGTTGTAAGATATACTGACATTTCACCCGGCGAAGTATAATATTTAGCGTGTTAGTGGTTATTTATAAATAGTTTTTTAATATTTGTTCAGGTATGTAAAATGATTCATTAGCCCTTACCTATCTGTGTTGTCATTAAACACCTGTTCTTCCACATTGCTTATAAAGACAAATTTTATGTTAATTTACGTTGTAATAGATGTATATTTCACATTTCATTAGAAAAACAACCCCTTTTTTATATTTTACATAAATATATTGATTAAAACGTAGAGGATCATGACAATGGCATTGCACTTTATCATTTGACATTGATTTTTCAGGGACTTTGCAGTCTGAATCTAGTTAACATGTGAAAATGCACTACTTGATTTTGTAAATCCATTAATAATCAATTAATTAAGGAGTATAATATGCAAATGATGATGATTCATGTATAATTTAAGCATATATGATAAAATCTTTACAGTTCACAAAGTTCCTTCTATAATGTAGGTTACCTTTCTTTCAGATATAATTTAAGCAAAATCATGTCTGATCGTAAAGCAGAATTAGAACGTAAGAAAGCAAAACTTCAAGCTTTAAGGGAAGAAAAAGACAGACGAAGAAGAGAAAAGGAACTAAAAGATGTGGAAGAGGCAGCTACTCGAATGTTGGGAGGTGCTGGTGATCGGAAGGAACTGGATGAGATGCTCAGTTCCCTGGGAGTTGCTCCAGTCTCCGATATTCTATCTAGTATTTCTAGTGCTAATTCTCTCACGCCGGATAACAGTGTGAATCATACACCCGACTCCTCACTTCAACCTAATAGCTTACCGAATAAGTATGTATTTCTTATACTGCGTAAGATTTTCAATATTGATGATGTTTAATCGATATTTCAATTGTTATTTCTTAAAATTTACAGTATATGTGTTACAAAGAGAAAAGTACCTCAGTTGAGTGTGGTGGCTGTGCAATCAACAAATATTCCCCCTAAAGAGACTGTCTTATACACGAAACAAACGCAGACAACTACAACTGGCCATGAAAGGGATGGTAAGTGTTTATATATTAACTTACTAATTTTATTTAAGGAAATTAATTTGTCAAACATGAAGTGAATTTCTAACCAAAAGATATTCAATAAAAACCTTGTCAAGTAGGCTGTAATACCATTTTACCCACACAAAACTAGACCCAACTAGAGTACTAGACCTACTTAGTTTTTGTTGGTTTGTTAGTCTATGGGTAGCTTAATATTCCAAACTCAAAAGAGTTTGAATGAAGCTGGCCATGATTAGTCAGGAGGCCTAGTTGATGGAAACTATAATTCAAATTAGATTTCTCAAATTACCTTTCTACGGTCCCTTGGAGTTTGTTGTAACCACGGTCTTCTGTATATCATTTTGAAAGTAAATTCGCTCCACTGTTTAGACAGTAAATGTTTTCAGAAAACTAAAATCTGTAACAATGGTGAATAATGCTAGTCAAATGTTATAGGATAATACAAAAGTAACGTATAATTATTATAAATTGTTACATTTTTTAGATTAATATTAAATAACCTCATCTATTTTTTTATATAATACATTATTTTAATAAATTTAAGTAGATCTATTTTACATATATAACACGGATGCAATTTAAAATTTTAATTTCTTTGTAATAATTTAACATTCCCATCCTAAGAAAATATTTATACAAAGTTATTCCATGGTATTTACATTATTCTTTCAACTTAAGTCTTTTAACATCTTCAAATTATTTAACCATGGGAAGGAAACCTACATTTTTACAAATGAGTATTATTTTTATTTTAAGTTTTAAAAGTTATGTTCTATTATTCTTTTGGTTGCTGTATGTTGGCTGCAGTTTATTTCTTTTTAAAATGATTTTTCGTGGTAGTAATGCTTACGTTTTATCCCTATTGTATTTTTTTGTAATTTATATTAGATTTGTATTTGCTTTTTTTTTATAAATTTTTTAAATTTTGAGTTAGATCTCAGTTATTGGCATTAAAAATAGATTTGACCAACATTTATGCTACATATCGAAAACATAAGTGTCATCTCATTGACCTATATTATATTTTCCACTGAAATATTAATGCCAATGACATGTCGAGTATCTGCTTTCTTTGTTCTTTCTTTTTAACAAATACACAATTTTATGTTATGTTGGTTTTTGGTTACTAATTTTTTATTTTATCTTTTATTATTATATAATAGTATTGCCTGAATAAAAAGAAAAACAATTCGAATTTCCCCATACTAGTTATATTTTTGAGGTCGGAAACAAACTCAAAATTTAGACACAATGCAGGCTGTTAGTATTGTGTGGCCTACTAAAATGTGGCTTATCAATGAACATATGAAACCTATTTTCCAACAATCTAAAGGGAAGTTCAAGGCCTACATTTTTAATTACAAAAGAAAAACAAACGTTTCTTTAAATATGGTATAAGTTTTTTTTTAGCTGGAAAAGTTGGCTTTGGTGTGAGATTGTTCCTGGTCTTGCCCATTTTGTTACTGAAAATGATTCATATGTTCATTAATATGTGAGACATTTCTTTTGGTCCACTTAAATCTGACATCCTGTATATAAAATGCTCCTTGAACATCTCCCAGTAACAGAAATAGAAATAGAAAGCTTTATTTTTATTTCACCATCATTGGAATCTTGAAAATGGTAAGATCTGCAGTAAAATTAATTAATGGAAGAAATAAAAACATTGTTGAATTCTTCCTTTAAATAGGAAACACATTTATTTTTTACTATTTTCGTGATTCCGAAAGGGGTGAGATGCAAATGTCTGAGCTATACATTTTCTTAAATCTTTGAAAATATTCAGAACTTATTACACGATTGCACAATTTAAGATTTTTAATTTTAATACAACATGCACATAACTATACAAATAATTGTTTGTAAGATTTTTCCACAGTTTTACCATGTAAATAATTGTAATCGTGTTATTAATAAGCTGTGCAGGGGTGTGAGTGAAAAGAACACAAAGCAATCAAATAAAAACTTAATTGCAGTCAACTATGGGACAGTAAAGAACAACTGCACGCCCTTGATTAAACAATCTTATGTGATGTTATTTCTTAGGATGTATTTTTTATAAATGTTTCGTTAATTTGTTGAATACTATTTTTTATTATTTTTACAAGAAACTATGGCTTGTTATTTAGCTACTAAATTTGGTAGTTTTTTGTTGTATAAGCTTAATTTTTTTTTAAGTTGAGTATAAAATACCTTCCTATTTGAAATTTTAACGTTGGAAGTTGTTAGGACTGTGAGAGTTAAGGGGCATTGAATATAATCTTTACAGATGTTTATTTGAGTAATTAAGGCCCATTAGATTCGAACCAACCCTTATTAATTATTATCACAGCTTCCAAGCATATTTTGTTCAATGGGTTCAACTATTATGATAAGTAAATATTATTTTTCATTCTGTTGTTTAAATTCTTGTATTTTTACTTTCCCATACCACTACTGGTATATGGGAAGTACCTATTGATATCATGAAAATTTTAGAAATTGAGATTTTCGCGGAAATACGTGTTTTGGACCTCAGGAAACCCAAGAAAGTGGCTTAGAAAAAATGTTTGTCTGTGGGTGGGTGTTTGTAAATCCAAAAATGGTTGCAACGGCGGCGCTCTTCCAAATATTTTGATAGTTTATTTTGAAAAATTATTACAAAAAACCTAGCCACACGATTTTGTTTCTACACTTATGCAGCTTGGTGTTAGGTACATTTTCGTTTTTTTGATTAATGCTAGAATTTCACTGTGGCGCCCTCTACGAGGTTTTGAAAATCGGAAATTGATGCTCCCATAGCTCCTTTATTAGTCAAAATATGAAAAAAGTTATTCAGTATACTATATCGATTTGCATTCTTCTAAATTTATATTACGTATACAGGGTGTTAGCTTTCCACAGTACAATAAACAACTTTGTTATTTTAAATAAAACACGCTATATATTATTATATAATTGAATGCAAAATTTAATTGTCTATCACATAGTATAAGGTGTTCATATAGCTAAAGTGTACGATTGATGAGGGTTTCGTGAATTTTAACCGCGTTGTGTAAATTTTGAAGATTTAGGCTGAACTCTAACAGAAACGAATCGTCGGTCGGTATAGCGATCGTCCGGCTTCGCCAGCTGTAATTTCAAGTAATTAACACACAATTAATTTAGAAAAAATGCATCCTTTGAAATAAAAGCAAAGTGCATTATAATCTCTGTCTGAATTAATCAAGGATGTGAACTTGCTGTTCTATGAATTTGCAGTCGCCTTAAGATTTTTTTTATCTCTACAGAAAAAAATTAATTATTCAACATGATTCCATTTTTATGTGGTTGCTATCTGCAAACGCCTTGCAATGTTAAAACTTATATTTGTATCTGTGCTATCAGATGTTATGGGATACACTTCTTGGAGAAAGTGTGAGTACTACTCCATTTTCATACAAAAAAATAAATTGTCTTTCATTTTTAATCAGGCACTTCTTTGATCTTATTTCTGATATTCTTTACTGATTTACGTTTTTTCTTCCACTTTAGTTGCTTTTTAGTAATTTAGTTTGCCTATCTAAATTAACTAATACCTAATGTTTATAATAAATTGGCATTAATAATGAGCTTAACAAAGTGGAAAACAATCTGTTTCTTTTACATATATATATAAATAATTCAGTTTCATTTCATTACTTGTTTTTATAAAGGAGGAATGGAATAATAAAAAAAAGTAATGGTTATTATTTATCATAAGAAACTTTTTGTTTTCCTCTAAAGTAAAGCTCATAGGCCTTAGTAGAATGACATGTCGTTATATGTGATGCTAACAAGGATCTTCTTCATCTTCTTCCCCACTTAAAGGCTACATGGAGGATTGGTGGAGGCCACGCAAAGGTATTGTGCACAAAGACGTATATGCACGATGTATCATTTTAGATGATGTCTGTAACTTGTGAATTATTTGAATGCTGTGCTATTATTTGTACATGCTGTGGGAAGGGAAAGCATTTACAGGTTTATTATACAGGCCATGAAGGTGCAATTTTAATTTTGGAAGAAAATTTGTATCAGTTCCAAAGTTTCTCTGTACACTCACTGCACTAATTCAAAGTGATTCTTCTTCACCGGGTTAGGTAGTTTATATTTCATGTTAGAACACCTACTTTACACTTATATGGAATTGCTTCAGCTGTTAAAAACAAATATGCTTCAGTCTTCGTTTAGAAGTGATTGAGTGATTATTGATTATTTTTGCAATTAGTTGCACAATTGGAAACCTTGAGTACATGTATTTAAATTTTTATTATTTTTTGCAGTTTCCATTTTAATATACAATACTGATTAGTAAAGAATTCATAATAATAGGAACTGTACACAAATAAATAAAGTGGAATGGGTTAAATATTTTACAATCATACAATTACCGCATCCAAAATTTTAAATTTGTTAAAATTTCGGTAAATGCGAAAGATTGAATTCCATTTGTTGCTATATTATTCGCCATTAATAATGTAGTGGCTAAATTACAAATTTGGGTCAATATAAATATATTTTTTCAGAATGCTTGAAATTTTTATGATTAAATTAGGTATTTTAAAAATTTCTTGCAGTACATTTCCATATTGTAGAAAATTTATGGGTGTAGAGACTCTAGACCACAACAGCCAATGACCATAATTGCCAATTGCTATTTAGGTTCTATTTTATCCATAACGGCCAACAGTGCCCGGATACCATAACAGCCAGATCAAAATTCTGCCCTATCCACCATTTTGTTTTGACGTCGCTGACGATTACAACCCCATCGCCCAAATTACCACAATGGTCAACCATTGAACGAATTGTGACCACAATAGCCAATAGGTGGCCTTTGTGGCAATTTGGGTGATATGGTCAGCGTCGGCAGCGATGCTAAAACATATGTGTCGGTGGCCGCTGTTATGAAAACGGTGAATGGGACAGGGCTTAGCCGTCGAGTATCGAGTGGAATATAGTCAAACTGGCCGTTCTGGCTATGCCGTATGTCGGTGCTGTTGGCCGTTATGGTCATAATATTGAATGTTATGGACAAAATAGAGCTAAAATAGCAATTGGTGGTCGTGGTCAGGACCTAAATTTATTATAAAGGTATAAAAGTTTGTCATTAGCCTACTTACTTTGGATTAATTGCAGCTAGAAATTTGGCAATAGCAAGATAATTTCACATTAATTTTGTTAATATTATTTTTTTATGTTAATGGTATTACTTTTTTATTTTCTAACTGTTACATAAGTAGTAGCAGCCAATGTTTATCAACAGCAAAATTTCACTTCATTTTTAAATTTTTTAATTTTCTTATAAAGTGTATGTTTCCTTTCACATTATTATTTAATATTTTATGTAAATTTAGTTATGTATAAGTAAATATTAATTTTTTAGTGAAACTAGCCGATAGATTTATCTTAGATATGCAAGAAATTAATTTTTTCTTCCTTTCCTTTCCCAGCTCATGCGACTGATTATTACGGTAAGTTATGATTTCACCTATTATTTTTTTTTTGCTTTTTGCATTAGCATCATTGTCCTTATCCATTCCTAGTATTTCTTTATTCCTGTTTTAATTTGAGACTGAGTCAGTTTTAATTCCTTCAACTTTTTGTGACTGACATTTTTTTTTACTATAAAATATTAATTTATTTTTATCCCTGTGAGAATGATGAAAGTGTATAGTTACAAGAAAGCTTTCAATAGAAATGAGTAACAAGTCATTGACTAGCACCATGTTATTTCACAATTTCCACAATGCACTTTACTAAAGCTTATTTGTGTTTCTTACTAACAAATGGGTGTGTTGTTGTATAAAATTGTAATTTATTATATGATGGATTTATTTTATTAAGCTTGGAGTGAGGGGGGGCATTATTATATTAAAACAAGTTATTATCATTTAAGGATAAAAATTATTGAATAATAAGATATTCCAATGACATTTGCTCACGTGACCTCCCCGAGGGGGCAATATGTACAATCTAACATTTCGCTGTATTACGTGATCCTTGTTGAGACAAGACACAAACAAAATAGGCCAATTAGCACCCTCCAGGAGGATCACGTGATACGACTGTGGGTTAGTTTGTTTGTGATGCCTTCCAAGGTCATGTGACTGAATGCCTTATATGGAACAACTATTTTATTTTACATTTTTAAATGAAGCATATGTATGTGTAATATTTATATTGATATTATGCAGCCGAAGCTTGTAGAAATGTGCCAGGCGCATATTTATGGAGTTTACTATAAAAGTTATACACCCTTGCCTAGATTTTTTCATTCATTCTTGATTAATTTACTGCCTTGTTACATTTATTTTACCTATGTGGCAAAAGAATTTTCGTAATGTATGTATTTGTCAAATTATGTTTTTTTTATTACAGGGTGATCAAAAAAATCTGCTCAAATTTGGTCTGTTTTCATTTCATTTGCATGGAACCACAGTCAACTTGGTCAGTTTTTTTTGAACATCCAGTAATCTATCTTAATACAAAAGGCATCCAAAGTCCAGCCCTTTATTCAAAAAATGCCAAATTGTTACCATAAAAAGAGAAAAACTACCCGATGAAATAGTTTGAAATACTATGCCATGGGTATGACTTTGGAGTGTTTTAACTCTAGGTCCACAATGGCTGTGGATTCACAATTGAGGCAAGAAGTTTTCCTAAGCAAGTTAAATTCATATTTAATTGAAAATCAAATAAAAAAGTAAACACATAATTTATGATTTTTTTAATGGGATGCCCTGTATATATTAAACATTTCTGGTAGATACTGAAATACTCTCTTTATAGTAACTATTGAAAATGTTAACCGGGTGTTACATTTAAAATAACTTAACCGTAACATTTTATTTTATCTTCAATTGTTTTACAACTTTGATATTAAAGTTTGTTTGTAGCGGTCAAATACTACACTGTATCAGTTGTTCCTTAGGATTGAAATTCTGTTCTCTTCCATCAACCTGTTATTAGTGCTGACGACTTAAGTTATATTGTCCTACATGTTCTGTATTTTTGTAAACTATGATACGTTTATTCTCATTCCAAGCTTTTTAGAATGATCCTATGGTGCTATAATATAAAATAGTACATGTCCAAAATTATTTTATAGATTTACATATATTCTATAATCACAGAGTAGTGGGGGCTTTATTTTTGTATTTTTATGCTTATTTGGGTGGGTTAGATTAGAATTACTAATAAAACTAACAGATTCCTTTCTGACAGCACTCGAGTCTTAACTAATATAGCTGAGGTAATCCATTCTTTCTTGCATTATCATGTGGATTTCTAAATATTCTATTGTTCACATACACATCATGTGCCAATGATTTTGCATTATACCGAATGCACGTTACTTTTAATGCAAGAATATGGATTGTGTTTGTGAATTTTGCATAGGCGCTGAATATAAATTCAAAATTATTAGTGCAGCCAAATACAACCAGCCTAAATTATATTCTAATAATCCAATCCCTACTGATACATGTTTCTTTCCCCTCAAGACGAGTACAATCTAAATCCGGGTTTAGAGTGGGAGGACGAGTTCACAGGTAGGTGGCTTTTCCGTCTCGCTCTGTCTAATAAACGCAATTGGTCTTGGTATACAGCATCGTAATTTGCTTGCTTTTGAATATTTAAATATTACTAATCTTAAGTATGTAATGTAGTATCATATTAATATGGATTCTAGCTTTTTTTTTGTAATTTTTGTATTCTATTACATTGGTGTTTCATTAGTTTTTTTGAGTAGAATTCATTTCATATAAAAAAATTTAAAGTGGGAACGCTAGCATTATTTTCTTTATTGAATGAAATAACATTGCTGTATGCTTTTTTTTTTATTAAAGATGAAAATTATTTTTGAAAAAGTAGTATTGGAGGCAGTAAATGCTTGATCCCTTGATGCTTCTTACTTCAGGCTTGTAGATGCACCAGATATATTTATTTATGGCAGCGAATTTTCTTTTTATGTGCACCCATCATGTTTTAGGAAGTCTTGTTTTCTGCACTAGAAGTATGCTATGAACCTTGCTAATGTTCCCCCTTTGTGTTCCATACCTCTTTCACCGTTCCTTTATTATTAAGCTTCTTGCAACTTTTTCTATCTAACTGTTTTATGAATGAAATGTTCAAACTCTTAATTATTAATATTTTGGACATTTCATGTGGTAGCAATATTGTAAACAAAATATAGTTTTTCTGCACCGTTTTGGAAGAAAATAACTGATTACCTACAGCTTGCATAGATTTTATCATTGAGGCGAGACTTAAACATTCATAATTTGTGTTTTACATGACCCTCATATTTAAAAATTAGTTACTGCAGTTGTAATAAATAATACGTTTTATATAAAATAATGAAGTAATAGAAGAATTCAATATTTTAACAGCCGTGATGCGGTAAGTCGATGTATTACAGCGACGGGATTGAACCCATCACGCTTTTTTGTACCCTGGGGTCAAACCTGGATTGCTACTAACTTTTTTTTTTAGATCTGTAGCTTAAAGTCAGTACATTTAAAATAATTACTTACATTTTTTTAACAATGGCAAAAGTTTTATAAATATTTTTTACTTCAAATTAAAGTTTCCTATTGCTCTCAAGGCATATAAACAGAGTTTAGATGCAGTAAATATTAACAACCGGAAAACGCACATTTTACGTTTAGCCTTCTAATAGAATGGTAAAATCTGATACAAGCTATTATATGATATTTTGTGTATGCTTATACAATATTTCTACTATCTATTTTTACAATGAAATGAGTATGAATATTAACTTAACAGTCTGCACTTTCTGTTACTTGTACCTACAACAGTAAACCCATGTTCAATTTGATAGTTAAATTAAATTAGGTATTCATTTTTTTATTAATAAAAAAAAACTAAGAAACATTAAACTATTAATATTTTGTATAAAATTAATAATAAAGAATATGGGTTATTAATAAATGGAACTAAAATTAGTAGGTAGTATAGCTCCATCAGTGAACTGTATATTGTTTTGAATGCGAATAGCTAGTACTTAGCATTCAAGTATTACTAGAATTTAAAAAAATGCTTTTTTCCTGGATTAGAGCAACTGTAGAGTTAGTGTTAGTGTGAAAGTTTGTATGATTGATAAAAAGAGTTGGGCAGCTTATTTACCACAGTTTTGACATATGACGACGGGCAAGGTGAAGATGAAGAGGGGAGTCTTCCGCATCTTGGTGGATTTGGAAGTAAACTGCCCCCTGGTATACTTCCCCATGGTCTTCCCCAAGTGAAAGAAGTACAGCCTGCAGTGACTGCTGTTGAACAGGAACAAGCCAAACAAGAAGCAAAAGAAGGTGAATTAATTTTTATTTGAAAATAACTTTAAGTATAATAAATATGTCTGTGGTTGTAGTCAGAGAACTAAGTGAAGAGGAAAAACAGATGATCATCTTATCAGAAGATTTTCAACGATTTATCGATCGAGCAGGCAAAATAGTGGAACGAGCTCTTGGAGAAAGTGTAGATATTTATACAGATTATGCAGGTGGGGCTGGAGAAGATGGAATGTAAGTAGCAATAAATGACGATAATAAATTTAAATGTAAATTGAAATTGTTTCTAGGGACGAAAAATCACACCAACGAATTGCTTTAAATCGTTCATTCTACGATGAGAGGTGGTCAAGAAATCGTTGTGTTACATCACTGGACTGGTGTCCGCAATATCCAGAACTCTTATTGGCTTCTTATAACAATAATGAGGATTCTCCAAATGATCCTGATGGGGTTGCTTTAATTTGGAATACCAAATTTAAAAAGACTACACCAGAATATATCTTCCATTGTCAGAGTGGAGTTATGTCAGCTACTTTTGCTAGGTTTCATCCAAACTTAATATTAGGAGGTACTTACTCGGGTCAAATAGTACTATGGGATAATCGAGTACAAAAAAGGACACCTATACAGCGAACTCCATTATCAGCAAATGCACATACCGTAAGATTTTACTCTCAATTTTCTTTTTAATTAAAAATTGCATAAAAAAATTTGTGTTTTACAGCATCCTGTATATTGCGTCAATGTAGTAGGAACGCAAAATGCACACAATCTCATCAGTATATCAACTGATGGTAGACTATGTTCGTGGTCGTTAGATATGTTGAGTCAACCACAAGAAACTTTGGAGTTGCATAGAATGCAATCAAAACCTGTAGCTGTAACATGTTTAGATTTTCCACATTCCGATGTAAATAATTTCGTAGTAGGCAGTGAAGAAGGTGCTGCTTATTCTGCTTGTCGACATGGAGCTAAGGCTGGTATTGTAGATACATACGACGGACATCAGGGACCTGTTACTGGTATTAGTGTTAATGCAGTACAAGGAGGTATTGATTTCTCACATTTGTTCTTGACTTCATCGATTGATTGGACCATGAAATTATGGAGCTTAAAGGTAAACTTAAAAAAAAATTTACACAAAAGTTTATTTTTTGGTGTTTGTAGGATACCAAGCCCATATATTCCTTTGAAGACAGCAGCGATTATGTATTAGATGTTGCGTGGTCGCCTACAAACCCAGCACTGTTTGCAGCTGTTGATTGTGGTGGACGCTTGGATTTATGGAATCTTAATCAAGATACTGAAGTACCAGCGGCTAGTATAACAGTGGAAGGAAATCCTGCCCTTAACAAGGTTTCTTGGACACCATCTGGGCTTCATGTTACTGTGGGGGATAATCAAGGCAAAATATGGGTTTATGATGTTGCTGAGGTTTGTTATGTATTCGTTTTTAAATTTTTCTCTACAGGAGAACCGTAATGGATAATGTTATTATCAATTATTCTGATTTTAGAATTTCGCACATCCAAGACATGATGAATGGAATAAATTTCTGTATACAATACAAGAATTAAGAAATAGTCAAGTGGATGAAGAGTTAGAAAAATTAAACCTTTCTATATCTAACACTCCATTGTCGAGTATGAGTTCTATATCTAGTACCCCACTTCGATAAACATAAATTCTGCAATTAGTACTTTAACTAGATAACATATTATTGCTGTGAATTTTAATATACAGAGATGTGAACTTTACCTTTGTAAGCTACTAAAGGAAAGAAGATATTTATATACAAACATTGAATGAAGCTATTTATTGAAATCGGCTATATGTTAAAAAGCGAGTAATCTGTTTGCAGCTGTACTAATACCTTTGTATAGTTAAATACATTCATGTAAGCCGTGATTCCTTAAGATAATGTATATATTTATTAAGTAATTTATACTAGTAACCCCCAGCCATACGTATATTTAATCATATTTATGCATGAACGATTTTAATTTGCCATTTGTAATGTCTTTTCAATAAATTTTGTTACTAAATTCGGAAGGCGGTTGGGGTTTCTACTCAAATACTCTGAAATAGCATAATAGTAAATTTTTGCTTCAGTTTTTAACTTCGCAATTTGCACATATATTAATGCGTGTATATAGCTAATTTATTGTTTTGTTAAATGGTATTTAATTAAATTTTTTTACTTATTTTAAAACAATAGTTTTTTTACTTATTGTTATGACAGTGTAAACATATTTATTAATCTAATTACAATGCCCTTGTATATTTATTGGTGTGTTATTTTAAGGTAGGTAAAAAAAAGTGGAAGTGTGCACCTCCCCTGAACTTTCCCATACTAAAAATAAACATTTCGTTTTTGGATTCAACATTAGTTCGCGAGGCAGCATTGGAAATCATTTTAATGCGTAGCGAGAAAAACGAGACTATACGGGTTCGATATACAGTGTGTCCCAAATAGAGTACCTAGTATTGCATGGCCATCTTTCTTATTAATAAAGATACGGATTCGGTTAAATGGGCAGTGTTGTGCAGTTTTTCATGCTGGTTTAGATGCTGCTTAGAAAGATCAAACATTCCGAACCCTTTAAAAGATATACGCAAAAAAACAAAAAATTCATTTATCGAAAAAGTCGATTATTTTGCTTATTAGAAAAGTTACAGAAAATTGTTTTATATAAAAGTTACTTGGTTTATTAAGATAAACAAAAATATGTTTAGAAAAAAAATATCGCAAAGGCCGTTTCGAGATATTGATAACAACTTTCTTATTTCAAATGGGCGCCATCTTGGATTTTCAAATGAAAAAATTCCATTTTTTTTTCTGCATTCAACGATGTATACGACAAACTTAATAGTTTTTGTATTAAATAAAGTAAGCCATGAAAACAAGTGAAATGTATGGTAGTAATTTTAATTAAAACAATGTTAACGAATTGGAACAATCTGTACAAGAAGCGTTAAATAGTATTAATCGCCATAACATTAGTACGTAAAGTAACTGCAAGTATTTTAAAAAGATGCCAGTTATGTTTGGCTAACAATGGTCAACATTTTGAACATTTACTGCGATTAAAATTAGCTATTGTAGATTTAACGTTTATTGTAAATATCGTTAATAACTGTAAATACATATTTGTTCTAAGTTTTTTTTGTTAAAATTCACTTGTTTTCATGGCTTACTTTATTTAATACAAAAACCATTAAGTATGCCATTATTTTTTATTTTTAACATAGATTGTTATACATCGTTGAATGCAGAAAAAAAATGCAATTTATTCATTTGAAAATCCAAGATGGCGCCCATTTAAAATAAGAAAGTTGCTATCAATATCTCGAAAACGGCCTTTGCGATATTTTTTTTGTAAACATATTTTTGTTTAACTTAATGAATCAAGTAACTTTTGTATGAAACAATTTTCTGTAACTTTTTAAGCGAAATAATCGACTTTTTCGAAAAATGGATTTTGTGGTTTTTTGCGGATATCTTCTGAAGGGTTCGGAATGTTTGATGTTTCTAAGCAGCATCTAAACCAGCATGAAAAACTGCACAACATTGCCCATTTAACCGAATCTGTATCTTTATTAATAAGAAAGATAGCCATGCAATACTACTCTATTTGGGACACATTGTATACTGAAGAAAGACACGCATCTGTATTAATAAATAATATATAAACCGGGACTCTGACAGAAATCTGGCTTGAAATTACAGCTGGTGAAACCGGACGATTGCTACCGACCGATGATCTGTTTCTGTCAGAGTCCAGCCTAAATCTTCAAAATTTACACAACGCGGTTAAAATTCACGAAATCTTCATCAACCGTACATTTTAGCTATATGAATATCTTATACAATGTGATAGACAATTAAATTTTGCATTTAATTATATAATAATATACAGGGTGTTTCATTTAAAATAACAAAGTTTCTTGTTGTACTGTGAAAAGCAAACACGCTGTATACAAGATATAAATTTAGGAGAATGCAGAGCTATATACTGAATAAGTTTTATATTTGAACTTCTTTCATATTTTGATTAATAAAGGAGTTATAGGAGCATCAATTTCCGATTTTAAAAACCGTCTAAAGGGAAATTCAAGCATTAATCAAAAAACGAAAATGTACCTAGTACCAAGCTGCATAAGTGTAGAAAATTTAAACAAAATCGTGTGGCCAGTTTTTTTTTATAATTTTTCAAAAATGTCCAAATTTTTAGACACGTTTTTTGGATTTTCGAAATTATTTTTTTTTCATGGTATAGTATCGCCAAAGGGCGGAAGTAAGTGCATAGTGAACATTAAAGCTGAGAGTTCTGTTTTCTTTACACTGTCTTAACACATTCAGCACCAATTGATTCCATCTGCACCTGTACAGACAAACGCCAATGGAACTTTTATCATTGTCTTGAATTGTCCTGGTCCTAATAAAGCGTGGATTTTTTATTTACAAATGTTTACTTAATATTACAAATTCCTGCTGTCGATATCGCGCTGATGCAGAATTACTGCTGATTGTTACAGTAGTACTACAGCGTCGCTAATCCGACAAATAGGTACTGTTCTGAGCAATGTTGGATTAGCAAAGTTTACGAACTAAAGAGGTACTTATAAGTTGTAGGTACCTGTTACTTGGTCTAAAATTTTACATTTTTTGTTAAAAAACATAATTTGTGGAGATACAACACTGACTCTATAATTGTAGGTATATGCAGCCATATAAGAGGGCGGTTAATAATATGCAGGTGCCAGGTTGTGATTGCGTGTGTATTTTGAATTTTGTCGAATTACAGAGGTAGAATGTCTATAACTTTTGGGTGTCGGATTACTGGAGTGTCCAATTAGAACTTGTAGGGATTGGCGTGGTTGTACTGTATTTAAAAATAATTCATTTGATCAATCATTGATTATTGCAGTTTATTTTATAATAAATAATGATAAAGATTTAAAAACTTTTTACTTACATAAATAACAATAAAAGCTTTAAGTTTATTAATATATATATATTATATAATTCTGAGATAAGAATTCAAGTTATTGTTTTAAGTAAAATATTTATCTATTATTAAAATAACACCCAGTATTACAGGCACTTACAAAATGAGTAAATTGGAAATTTCCTTTAAAACATAATATTACAATATAGGCACCACATGTTACCTAGTAGGTACTTATATTTATATTATTAGCAAGAATAAATAATTTAATGTCTCCTAGAGCTAGATTTTTGGAAATTAGAGTGTCTAATTTTTTATTCCTTCATAAATGCAAGACAAATGCAGGCGCAACAAATAATTATAAAAGTAATCGCTATAAATATCCAATTAACAGTAAGTAGCCAAAAAGCTAAATAATATGCGGTTTTGTTACAATAAGACGAAACAGGAAGTTTACTCTTATCAAAATTTATATTAGTGGTGCTGTACACCCAATAAGAACCTGTAAAAGTAAATTAATTGATTAATAATTATATGACTAGGTGTAAATAAATTCAGGCACAGGGTGTTTCATGTAAATTGCTTTTCTAAAAAAGTTTTGTTTCGGTATTGTCGTAGACTTTGTAAAAGCGACGAGTTAGGGTGCCTTCATATAGGCGTTTTTTTTGTTTTGTGCAACAAATTGTGAAGGTGACAATTTTTATGAAACACCCCCGATCTTGCTTATGCTTACCTATAATCGTCCAAATAAATTCAAATGCGTACAAAACGTATATTACGATAGTAATAAATTTCATATTAAGTTTACGATTTAGAAATGGTAATAGTTTCGATACGATACCAATAGCTCCTGAAAATAATAACGTTACAGTAGAAAGTCACATATAGGTAGGTAGGTACTGATTAGGACATTACCCGCCACGATGAGGTAAATTGGTATCGTCTTTCTGCGGGGACAATCTTTAATATGCATAAATCCAACAATTAGCATAATTACATTGAGTATAAAAAATACAATTAATGTGGCGGTTACGGTAGCTGAAATTAAAAATATTGATTATACAGGGTACTTATATACTACGTAAACGAAAAGTGAGGCTTGTATAGCTCGCAATAGTCTCTTCGACACAATCCATGCTATAAAAGATTCTTATGCAGTTTTCCAATAAAACATAATAAAGAGATTTATTCGCAATCGGCTGCAAAGTAGGGATTAGGTACCGCCCGCATTGGTGGGCGCAAAGTGTTATTATTCTTTTATTCACACCCGGAAATACTTACATGCTAAAGAAATAATTTAAGTTTTATTAAATTATTTTTTATGACAATAATGTAAATATTTATAGTCAGCTATTTTAAATTTATTTTCATAACACCCATATGTAAAATAAGTAATAACTTTACCGCCCGCGTGCTAGCATAACACACTTTGCGCCCATTAATGCGGGCGGTAATGATTATTTTGCGCCCGTATTTTTATCTTATCTATCGAAACTATTATATTATATTATAGTATGTGGGCATGTATGAGCAAGGAGAGCGAATAGGTATGGATGGTACACAACCCTTCTTAGAGTACCTAAATAGTGGGAATATTTGAGCATGGATTTGTATTAACGCACGAGAACAGTCACCCTAATCAAGGGCATTTTGGAAATGATTTTATTGATACCAATTTTGAGCACGGTATATGATCTACAAGAAGTGCTGATTTTAAGCCGATAGCGCATGTTTTCTAAAAGAGCTCACAGCTCACACAAGCATTCCTAAAAATCAGTTTTCCCGCACGAAACTACTAGCGGAGGAAATATCCGTTGTGTTTTTATTTTTGGTGCTCTTGACTTAAGTTTATAATTAAAAAAATTAAAAGGACCTCCAAAAATTTAATCCGTCGCTAGTTATATATTTTCATAAATGAATCTTTTAACCAGTTCAAAGAATTTATAACATATTCAGTCACGCAACATAAGTAAATTTCATTTAGTAATTTCATTGCTTCCTAGAAGCCTGAAAACTCTCGACAGGATCGCGAATATATATTTTCGGATAATTCTTAAGTTAAGTTTAGTTGTATTAATACTTAAATACTTACGTTGATTGACTCTTTCTTTAACATGGTTCTTTATTTTATCAATTGATAAATCTTCTTTAAGCTGAGTTCTATCTTGCCTTTCTACATCCATGGTTTTATTTATAACACCGATGTACCTACACTTAATTAGTTTATTATAAAGAACACTAGAGTATGAATATTAAAACTTTTGCTACTAATAGGTTACATACGCTGTATACACATTATAATATTATTCGTGAGCTACCAATAAGAACTCTAGAAAATTTTAGCTACAATCTACAAATACAATGATTATTCCCCACGGTAATTCACACTAGCCAGTCGCTACTATTTTTATTGAACAGCGAAAACAACCTCTATAAATAAACTGTTAAGCAATCCGTAACACTGAAATTTTGAATTTACTGTTCGGGATCGCGGAATCTTTTACAAATTTCATTATAAAATTGGTTGATGATAGAAAAAGTTTGAGTTGTATGGAATTTGTTTTTTTTCAAAATTGAGTGGTAGATAGGTAGTACTAGCTCAGGTAGTACGTAATGTATTTTATTTTATTTTATTGTATCGTAATGAGTTGCAGGCTCAGTATATGGAACCCTGGCACCTCATTACACTAAAACTACCTGTGGCGCATTGTACTATACCCTAACTAAGAATTTTGGCGAGGTAAAGCTAGGATTGCTAGGAAAAATATTTCTCGTGCCAAACAACATAGGGAGAGACCCTCATCGGGTCGATAGTAACCGTTAGACAAGGTTTCAGTGAAGGCACAATAAGTACTACATACCAATATTTACGCCATGCTACATACCATGACATACTACGTCTCCATGAACCCAGCAGCGTTCTTACATTAATAAATGTCTGCATGTACCTATACTGACCTAACAATAAAGTGTAGCAAATTAATCTGGAAACATGAGAGATCCATCATATTAACAAGGCGGTAATTGGTAATTTCGGGTCTCTTGATTCTTGTTTTCCTCTATAAGCTTCTCCATCAGTGGCACAAATGTCATCCTCTTGATCCCCAGTCTTCAATTTCTGCGAGGCCTGTCGTCTTATTGTAGAGCTTCCTCTCTGTATGAAGCACTGGCTTTTGCATTTCCAAAAAGATGCTTACATTTCGGCTAGTTCATCTGAAATTCATACCACCAGTTCACTTTCTTCTATACTACGCAAGAGATTCGCGCTCCCCTGTGCCTTTCCTTCAGTGTTTGACGGCTTCTTTCAGCCATTCTTTTGGAGGCTCATTGGCACAGGAGATTAGGCCCATCTGCGTGTCCTGATTCTGGTTTTAAAAGCCCTCTTTACCGAGGAAGTCTACGCTACGCTACGAATGCCTTCTAGATTTCATTCTCTAGAGTAGTGGATTGCTCCTCCGAAAATTTAGTTTTGGGATACCCATCGATTTTAACAATTTTAACTTGTGGGGGTTTTCCACTGTGGGGGCGTAGCTCGTAGGCTTTGGTGAAAAACCTCGGTCACCTCTCGGGTTTTTTGATGTCAGGAAGAGTCTCGCCTGAAAACAGTCCTCGTCCTTTTGAGTCGCCAAAGGCATTTGATTGCCTTTTTGTGTCGCAACTTGGTCGTTGGTTTTAATAATTTTTATTAAAATCTTGAATCTTGGCGTTGGCGCTCTCATGATTATGACACCCGAGGCGTTCGCCCCCGTAGTTTGTTTGAGATTATTTTATAAAAATTGATTACCTACTTATAATATTTGTGGTTTTCAAAAATTTAAAAATTCCTATCTGTATTAAAGGCCGATAATTAAAGATTGCGTTAACAGACATTAGCGACTGTATAGTTAATTAACAGAAAATAGCAAGGAAAATAATGTATGATAGGTACTACTAATGCCTTTTGCCATCTAACCCCTCAATTTCAACAAATTTCGTATCTCTTTCAGTATTCAATAAAGATGGAATTCCATTTTCATGAAATATTAAACTTTGTCTTGTTTGTCTTTTTATTTAACGTTATCGCCAATGTATTTCTTACCTGTAAAACATAAAGCGTAGAAATTAAGCTGAATTTTGGTAAAGCAAATGTTGATAAAAAATATTAATCATATCGATTCAGGATATCTACTTCCGTTGTTAAAAATTGACCGCAATTATTCTGAGAAGAATTTGTTTAGCTTTAGAGCACTTTGTTTACGTAGGTTCGTGACGTAGGTGTAAAAGCATACAGGGTTAGTAAAAAAGTTTTTTCCTATTCGGGATAAAACTTTAATTTTTAGTTAAAATTTAAAATATACAGCTGGGAAGATTTATCTTCTTGATTTTGGAGTAGCAGCTAATTGATGTGTTAATTTAAATAAAACACGAAGTTTCATTCTTGTCATCATAACATTGTAGTATTTAAAAAAAATTTACGTTTCGCCGTTTATTTTCTGAAGAAGCCTAAACGGCGAAACGTAAAATTTTTTTAAATACAATGTTATGACAAGAATGAAACTTCGTGTTTTATTTAAATTAACACATCAATTAGCTGCTACTCCAAAATCAAGAAGAAAAAAAAAATAAAATTTAATTTTTAGGACAATAACAGTTATAACTTTCTTTATTTTTTGAATATACGCACATTCATATCACTTATTCATCATTATAGTTATTTATGTTACAAGTTCGAAAAACAGAATTTTAGCAGACGAATCCAAGCCCGTAATATCAGATGAGTTTATTAAAACGTTTTGCGAACGTGTTTCATACAAAATTTTCCAAAAGGGAAATTACTAGAAGTTATTTTTTTCTTCAAGCGTATCATAATATCCGTATTGTTGTACAGAACTGGCTATGTAGAAGGAAGTCATTTTGTTAGTGTAGTCAAAAAATGAATGTGTGTGTGTATGTAACGCCTGTAACGCAAAAACTAGTGAACCGATTTTGATGAAATTTTAAATGAAGGGGTATATCGAAAATTCATCGACAAAATAAGCTTTTCAAAAAAATCCGAAACCGGAAGCGGAAGTTAGACATGTTTTTTTGGTATCATTTTTTTCAGAAGCGGAATTTTGAAAATCTGACTAGGGGATATCAAAGAAGGGCATAATTCAAGGGAAACAGTTTTTTACCGGACTCTCTAACTTCAAAATGTCGCTATGAATTTTTCAAAATTTCGACTTTAACGCCCCGTAACTCAAAAACCAGTTATCTGATCAGGTTCCGCAACAACTTGTTTGAAAGCCCTTTGGCTGTACTACACCAAGAAAAAAAATTATTTACTAAATCCAAAAACGGTAGCAACCGCGCTCTTCCAAAAATATTGAAATTTTTGAAAAATTATTACAAAAAACTGGTCTAAGGAATTTGTTTAAATTTTCTATACTTATGCAGCTTGGTATTAGCTACATTTTTGTTTTTTGATGAACGCCATAATTCCACTGTGGCGCCCTCTACGAGGTTTTGAAAATCGAAATTGATGTTCCTATAGCGCCTTTATTAGTCAAAATATGAAAAAAGTTTAATTATAAAAGTTGTTCAGTATATAAATTTACATTTTTCTAAATTTATATCACGTATACAGGGTGTTTGGTTTTCACAGTACAATAAGCAACTTTGTTATTTTAAATGAAACACCCTATATATTATTATATAATTGAATTCAAAATTAAATTGTCTATCACATAGTATAAGGTGTTCATATGGCTAAAATGTACGGTTAAGGAGAAATTCGTGAAGTTTGAACTTTAAAACAGTGTAGGGAGAAATTTGTAAGTGCCGATATGTTCAAGTGACCATGCGCGGGACGGGAATTCTTTGTCGCCGGTTAATCCTAGCAGCAATAATCACACATGCGCAGATGAACACAATCGGCACTTGTGTTAATTTTCCATATACTAATTTTCAAGTTAAGTTTATCGGTTGTGGCGAACAATACTGTTGAATACCAAAAACGAATGTTTATTTTTAGTATGGGAAAGTCCAGGGGAGGTTTGCACCTCCACTTTTTTATGTAATGATGTTAATACCTGGTCTTCGGGGAGAGGTAATTAACCTTATTACCCCCCTCCGTAGATCCGTGCTTGCATGGATGACGTTCCGGTCCAAATTTCGGAAATTCTAACAGAAATATTGTTCTGGATTTGTTTCCAGTGAGGTCTCTGTAACAATATACCAGAAAGCGTACTATAATTTATTCAAAGAGTGGAAGAAGAAAAATTACATGACTTGTAAATGAAAATATTGTGATTGTTTTCAGTACCTAAACAAAAAGTCCTCTAAAGTGTCGCCTTAACTTTTTAAAACTGTAGGTACCTACTCACTCAACGTTTTATAAGGGAATACGGGATTCAAGTGAAGTGCGCTAAAGTGGGATTTTGCCAACTGTAAATAGTTTCCAAAGTAACTATTTTGTAGAGCGTGTACCAAAAATTATTATTACATCCAAGACCTTCTTGATTACATCATTTTCTTTAGTGCAATAATACGTTATATTGGAATTTTAGAACAGTAGAGCCAGTTTTCAGTTCTGGTTTAAACCCCGGTTCAGCTAAACCAAGATTAATTACATGACGATTAATTTTGGTTTAATCCTTTGCTTTCTGTTTTTGCCCTCTTGCCTGTTTTAGGCATTTAGTTACCTTGCGTGTTCGTAATTTCACGTTTTTTGTTACTTATTTGGTACCTATATACTATTCTTCTCGATGGTCGAGGACGAGATCTCTTTTTCTTCTTAGATGTTATTCCAAGATTAATCTTTATAGAAATTTTTGTTCTTCCATCTAGTCAATCTATTGGTTCTATTTGTTCAGTTCTGGGCTTGCTTTTTCATTTCTTATTCGTGTGCATCATTTCGTGCTTTTGGGGAATCTCATTTCAGGTGCTTCTATATTGATATTTGGAATTATTGCTCCTGTTAGTTTTCCATTATTCACTGCCATAAGTGACTATCGATCATGATGTAGTATATTTTCCATATGTTTCATCAAAGTCTGTTTTAGAGAGCCTAAATTAAAAAATAGTAATAGCAACTGTAAAGGGTTGTATCTCCGAAGAGTTGCAGTTTTGTAAGTTTGTCTAAAAATCGAACTTATTTTGTCCTTATGTGTTTGTTTGTTAAATATTGTAGGTGTGTATGTACCTTATCGGCATGCGATTTAAATTTGTTTAAAAACTGTATTAACGTTTTATCTATATTTTAAAAATGAATATGAATCAATAAAGAAGAGAAAACAGGTTTACAGGTACCTACCTACCTACTATGTTATGTTATCAGATCTGCATGATATGATGTGAAGTATGACACACCGTGGTTGACTTCGATACTCCTATCAGAAGCAACCACATTTTAAAATTTAGATACAGTTTTCATCAATTCCGCAAATTTTATAAAATTGCAAAACAAAACTCAGCGCGACTTAAGTTGACCCAAAAAACGCCATTAATTCGAGTGTTATTGGGGCATACTTTTTCTAAAAAAGATAAAGCGTCTTAGATGAGAGAACATGACATTAACAATAATTGATGGCCGCCGTACTGTACACGTGTAATTAATAAATGTTTGGAAATAGGGATGCTAAATAGGTACAGCAGAAATTAAATTTGTTTCTCTGACTACCTATAGTTACAAGTGGTTATATCGTTAAAGTACTCTCTATTGTTCAAAATGACTTCCGTTAACTTCCATCAAGACTTCCATACAATAATACATACGACTTTGAAAGATAGAACAAATATTTGCGAGAACTTGCGGTGAAATAAAAGCATCTAGGTACAGCTTAACCGAAATTTACAAAAATAATTTTTAATTTTTTTGTGTGTCTCAATTTGAAGCGAATAAAAAATAAATAGTAGAATTCATTTCTTATGAAATTACCTTTCCAATGAATTGCTATACGCGTTGTATGGTGCTATTTGAAATTTTAGAGGGGGTTTCTTGGACGGCTAAGGGGGTGATGATGATGACAGACGTCCTGATTTTACGTAAAAAGATGTCCGCCTTGCTGTCTTTGTTGACTTGTCTTGGCGATTTTCAAGCATGCAATAGTTTGGAAAGATACTGAGGATGGCTACTAATATACTTATTTTGTTTTTTATATTTATTTTTTTCTTGTTTTAATGCAGAATTATACAATCTAAATCAGAATACTAGCAATAATAGCACGGGAAAGGGTCCGTTGTCTATTGGTTCCCGGGCGCTTAAATTTTCTGTGACTGATGATCCTGCCTGCAGGGATAATAAGAAACCATGGAAAAAAGCATTAAAAACTAACATTCAATTTATAGTTAAATCATTATTCATTCAAAAAACAACTTAAATCACCGCGACAAGTTACCGAGAAGGTGAATATTACTTGCTTTTTCGTTTTTTCCGTTGTATTCGTGAATTTGAAATATTGGAAAGTCCCAAGAGGCATTTTAGCAATAAATTTTACGTGTCAATGTTTTTTAGAGGAAGTAATATTTCGACAATGCTTGTGTTGCCCTGTTCTTTACGTGTAAAATCAACAATACGTGCAACCGCAAATTTACAATTGCTACGACCACTACATCCGCAAAAGGGTTCGACGAAACTTCTAATTAGTAAAAAACTTATTTATATTTGCGGTTTCCCCTCTCCTGTGGCATTTTACATTATAAAACCTGATAATATACGCAATTAATAGCTTCTTAATTAATTAATAAGTTAACCATTCATTAGTATTGCTGATATTGTCGTGTAGAAAACAACTTCTTCCCACGCTGTTAAAACCTAAACCCAAACATGTGTCGCATTGCTTTTCTGTCGTTTTTTTTCTTTTTGGTAATCACTATTGTTGCCTCACAAAGAAAACCGGGCGATTGTCCACCCCCAGCCGATGTAGGGGTTTGTGCTTTAACTTGTCAGCACGATGGACAATGTCGGGGAGATACAAAATGCTGCAGAACATCCTGTGGAGGTTCGGTGTGTATGAGACCTGTTACTCCAAGAAAACCACAAACTCTTCAAGGTAAGTAGTACTCTTTAAATAAAATATTTTATCATTTTTTATCTACTGTCATTTGAAACGTTGTTCCCATTCGGTTGTTGTAGGGTTTTTTACCTATTTTCATGCTAGTTCGTTGGTAAAGAGTTTGCAACCCTTTTAGAATGGCTTCTGGATCGCCCTAAAATTCAGTTCGAAAATATTTCTAATATTGTAACTATAGGGATGGGATTTCTATGTATTTGAATTTTTTTTATTTACTTTGAATTAAATTGCAAATTTACAATCTACTCGAACTACAGAATAATAAGTAAATATGAGGAGCGTTTTTTAGTGCTGGTCTCTGACACAGATGATACCTTTCCGCGCTGATTGGTCAATAACCTGCGAAATGGAGGTTTTGGACCATGAAGACACATCAAAAGGGGTTACGTTGTCTTTGACTTACCCGCGTGTCTGTTTCATTTTATTTTCCGTCTTCTTCTCCCAGCTATGCTACACTGATGAGGGGCAATAACTCCGAAACATCGATGCCTATAGCTGCATTTTTTCTCACTTGTGGCCTTTGGGAGTTATCTTACCTTACGTGATGTAGGAAAAAATTCACTGGGACAAACAAATTTTTGAATATTCCGGATGCATGTGCATGTGCAATGTAGATCATTGCTTTCGGCGTTCATCCGCTACTCTTTTAGCTGATGAGGGGGCAGATTTGAAAGATTTGGAAGTCCTCGGTGGTGGCTGAGATTTATATTGAAAATGCAAAATAAAATGAAAATTGCACAGAAGGTTATGGTAGGCTGTCAGTAAGGAAACCGTTCGCAATTCTTCTTTGTTGAAAACCATTCCTTCCGCATTTACTATAACTAATTGTAATAATTGCATGATAAATATAAATGTTCATGTTTACAAATATTGCAAGATATTACCTACTACTTGTACCTACCTATTCGAAACAAAAATAAAAGTATTAATTAAAATGATGCCAAAAACATGGTTACGACCTGACGGCCCAAAAAGAGTACCTTTACGCCCGCAAATTAAGTCAAAAAAACAGTTGTTATTGATCGATAGTACATAAATGTTTGTTATTTGTTAATAGTAGATGCATACAACTAACGTAATTTTTATTTCAGAAAAACCAGGATATTGTCCAGAACGGCCTTCAGGTCCTTGGGTTTGCTCTAGTAGATGCGCTTATGATGGTGACTGTCGTGGTGCAAGTAAATGTTGCAAAAATCGATGTGGAGCTATGGCTTGCACGAAACCAGAAGGCATTTAAAAGTACAAAATAAAATTTCTAATTATAAGTGACTCATGGCTTTGTTTTACTAAGAAAATTGTGCTTAGTAAGATTTTTATTGACATGTAATAAAAACAGATAATAATAAAATATGTATAAATAAAGATATGGTCTAAAATGAGAGATACAGAGTACTAAGATAGACGTTTATGAAAATTATAATGGAACTTCTAAGTAACTTGGAAATCCCAGTTTTTTGTAACAATCACGCGATATCAAAGAGTACTAACAATATAAGTATTACTTATTGTAAGTATTGTTATTGTGATTAAATTACGTAAGAGGCTAAAATAAAAAATTTCGAAGGTGAATACGTGATTCGTAATTAAATCGTATGAATGTCACATTGAATGGGTGTTTTGCTCTTATGAATTATGATACTTACTTTTAAGAAAATAGTACACAGCACCGCCGTACGCCCGAAGAGAATCCTAAAATTGGTACCCCCTACTCATGCAGAAACCGTAAAACACCCGGGGGAAAATCCTACAGAAACCGTAGAGCACCCGGAAAAAATCCTGAATTTACCGCCCCCTCTACAAACAGAAACAGAATTGCTAAAGGGTATTATTTTTTGTATGAATGGGAGCGCAGAACAAAATTAGGGTAGGCCGAAAAGGTTCTAACTCATGCAACTTTATCATTTAACTTAATAGTTTTTTATTCTAATTTTTCTGGTTGGGGTCGGTAAAATCTAAAAGGATTTTCGAAATTCCTAAGGAAAGAACAATTTTCAACGTTTACCTCAACGAAAAATATATGTTTTTGTGTATTAGAATACCTACACTCTGTTATTGTGCCTTTTTTGATGGACTTCCAAAGTAATAGTTACTTACGTTACGTAACAAGTCATGAAAGTATCGGTTTACTAGTACCGTAAAGCGACACTTTCATGATGTATTCTATTTCGTATATTTTTTCTACAAGCGCTTTAATTGAAATTAATACTTGAGTATTCATAATTTTGACAGTGATGAAAGTATGTTAAAATAAATAAATGAATTGAGAATGAAAATTATTCATTAAATAAAGGTTTGCTTTTACGAAGCTGCAATTTTTTTCTAGCAATCTGGATTTGAACTGCGGAGCCCTGGTTTAAAAACCCATGCCGCCCTCAAGTCCGTTTGTTGTAATATTGTAACACATTGACGTTCTCATCGCATATTACCTTTGATAACTTTCAAAAAAAATTCTTTAGCCCAGTAGTCTTGCGCAATTTTTTTGGCTTATCTTATTTTATAAATTACAATTTTGAACATAACAGTTGATGTAATTCCTATCTATTTTAAATTCCGTTCTTGATATTTAGTTTTGAAAGCCCTTATGTGTTTGTTATCTATACAAACTTCTTAATGGTCATTTCTTGGGCTTGATATTTTGACACTATGACGTAAATTTCTATTCCTTTACTATTTTACCAATTCTCACTTGCATCTAAAGTCTGTTTTCATTTTGTTCGATTTGTTGAAGGGACCGCTTCCGCTACCAGCTGAAGAGTGTGGAACTAGATAGTAGATATAGTAAATTTGTGTATTGGTTGTCTCTTTTTATTTTACTGTTAATATTTATTTTCTTTTGTGTCCCTTCTTGGGAAACCACAATCCTACAGATAACGTCCCTCAGTCGGAGATAAAACAACTGTTGCAATTAAAATAGAACTGTTGTGAATCAAAGTGTGGGTTATATACCATAGACATAATATTCTAAAAAGCATTTGCAATTATTTTTTTAAAATTTGCCAAAAATCTAGATTTAAAATAAAGCTACTCACACCCTCGCAGAACCAATTTTCATATTTTCAGTATCGAACAAGAAAGTTAATCTGTACTGTAATGTCTAATGTACCTTTGGCCACATATCTTATAAAATTTTTCTCTGATAAATAATTATGCTACCTTTACAGGGTGATTTACACCACGAGGCGAAAAATGAAGATTCGTGTTCAAAATTTGATTCTAAGCAAAAAATGCGAAATAACTTTTTTTCCGATCGGCCTTTGTTTTGGAGATATCGAGCTTCAAACTTTTATAATTTCAAATTTCACAAAAAACTAACAGTAGGCCATGCCGATCGGAAAAAAAGTTATTTCACATTTTTTGCTTAGAATCAAATTTTGAACACGAATATTCATTTTTCGCCTCGTGGTGTAAATCGCCCTGTAGTATTTGAAATTTTTTTTATAAACATGCGAGGAAATTTATTGCGACAACTAAAACCCACACTCCTTTGGAGAAAGAGACGTGCTGCGTTGCGCTCCAATTGATTGCCGAGTTTTTTTTGCATTTATCTGATGATTGATGATCTCATCGTAATATGCACTTTTTATTGTTACAAGCTCTGAAAGGAATGTATTTTACTTTTCTGCAGCACTATAAACCTGTTTCAAGTTATCCATAATGCAAATTGGATGATTTCTCAGGAGAACTGTTTTGAATCGTCATAATCCTTTATTCTATATTCTATATAGGTACTTTAATTTTAATGATTGTAATTAATAACCGTGTTAATTTAAATATTGAGTTAATAAAGAACGCTATGCAATTCCCATTAAACTTATGACGTGAAGTAAAAACTAAACAAAATAAGATTGTTTGCCTACCCAGTCACTGTCTCTAAGTAAACTTTAAATTAACTTTCGAACTTGTTCTGAGAAGTTGTGTGTCTTGCTTCATTAAAATTATCGTACGATTTGGGAAGTAATTAAAAGAATATATGGGTAAGACAAAAATATTTACTGTTATATTTAGAAAATATTTTAAAATTTTGGTGGTTTTAGCTAATCAGCTTGTAATTTGCTTCTTCCTTTTGAGCGCATTTGCATATGTAGCTCAAGGGTTGTCATGTGAGTATAAAAATGAAATATTTTGCATAAACATTAGATAAACCTATTTACGTAATTTTAGTTTTAATGTTGAAATCAGTAGCATAGGTAGTATACTAAATTTTTTTATAATTATTCGGTGATCTAATTTCGAAAGTATTTTATAAAAAATTAAATACAAGCAATAACCTTTCCTTATTTTTCGTTCTCATTGAAGGGTATCCTTGAAATTATGACTTTTAATAAAAAAAGTCAAACATTATTTCAAATATTATTTGACCACCTACATCTAAATACAAGTAGGTACAGGGTGTTCATAAAAAAGTATCCTAAACTTTAAGGACATGTAGTAAAAACGATTCCTAAGGGAGATAGGTAGAGTCTCGTAAAAATGGGATTGAACAAAGTATTATATGGAGAACGGCTAAGACGAAAATTATAAAATTTTATATGTGAGTTTATCTTTTTATGCATAATTTGATGATTGAAATCAATTTTCCAAATTGTTGTTCAGAGGCCTCGTTACAGGGCAGTCGTCATTAATTTCTTCCCTAACTTTATGCGACATTTTTTTTAGATTTCGAATGTGATTTAAAAATCACTATCGTTTCTTACATAAAAAAGGTACTCTGCAAATTGTTAAAACATGCAACCATTTTTAATCAAAATGCATTTAAAAATTGTAATGAGATTTTGAATTGAAAAATTCTTACAGCCAATTACAAGGACTAACAATCTTTAATTACGTTTTTATCTGAAACAATTATCGAAATTTGGCAAGAGTACCTATTATCTTTTTATGTGTAGGATTAATCATAATAATTAAAAAAATGTTGGATAAAAAAATAGAGAAGTAGGTAATCAAGCACGGCTCTCCCATATGAACGCAAGGGATTGTAGCTCCCTTAGGAAGGATGTACCTATATGTTTATAGGGACTTTGTGTTTTATTTTCATGAGTAGTATTGGGTATATGCCTTTTTTATTGACACCCTGTATAAGCTAGCTGTTATGTTTTAACGAATTTGTAAAAATCTTGAAGGAACAAGTTTTTTAGTTTAGCCCTACGAACATCGTCAATTGAAAATTACTAATCACCAGTGGGTTTGATTGTATATATTTATGTATTTATGTGTAGCGGATTGTCCTCTTTCGAGCAAAATGACAAATTGTAGTCCAAAATGCAAGGACGATACAGAATGTTTTGGGCAAAAATGCTGCCCAAACATTTGCAACAGCAAATCATGTACAGCTGCTAATCAACAATCAGGATCTTCCAAATATAAAGGATCAAACTGTATGACTACATTTATTAATTATAGGTACTGAATATAAATAATTAAAACTTTATTTTTAGCTGGAGGTACAGGATCATATTGTGGAAATGTTAAATGTAATTCATTTGAAAAATGTCAACTGGATCCTAGCACAAAGAGACAGAAATGTGTCCGAGGTTGAATTTATTACCTACTGATTTATATATGTTTGAATATCAACATTGTAATTAATGTAATTGCTATGATTAATAAATATTATAGAAATGTTTAAATAAAGCAGTTAAGCAATTTATTTAACTAATGGAATTTTGAGTTTTGGGATTTATATCTAATGAGAATTGATTATTGAACGTGCAAGTTGACGTTTACGGTTTGTGCAAACATAACCAATGTGATTGTAATTGGTTCAATATCGTGTTTTAATGTTTTATTTTTAATTTAAAATATGTGAATTACAAAAATTATAATTTTATAATTAATAAACTAAATATTACAGAAGGTAAACTATGTAATATAAAAAATTAGAAACTAATTTACAATTCTTTTGAACAGAAACTAATATTGGCAGATCACATATAAATAGAATGGCTCTAGCATTAGTTTTTAAAAAATTCAAGTCATTTCTGCTCTTCTTTGTTGCCATATGGAAACGTGCATTATGCTGTTTTCGCCGAAGAAGGAGACCTAGTGAATTTGTACCACTAACACAAATTGGTGTAGTATCGAATGAAGGTGTAGAATCATCCCAAGAAAACTGGACCGATTGGAATGAACAAGGATTACCAAATTGCAAGCCAACTACTATTCAAGAACATATAGAATTTTATCGGCAACAAGCTATAGCAGCTCGTCAAGCCCAAGAAGAATCTAAAGAAGTGCAGGAAAATTTTTTTGAAGATATGACTCCAACTATCACTAAACAAACAAAGTTGTTTTTAAGTAGTAAAAACGAGGATAATGGTTATGTAAATAGATTATCATTGGACCCTGAGGGTGTTAGTGTGTTGGTGAGTTTTCATTATAGAACAAAAGTTTTCGAAGAGCATAAAATAGTGGAAAGATTATTTAAATCTAATGTTTTAGTAGGTGCTCTTTTTTTTATAATATATATTTCCTAAACATAAGAATACTTTAGTGTAGTATTCTACCTATATTTACATATTTACTTATTTATGCACGTTATGGGAATATTAACATCAGGTAAATTTAGGTGCATATTGCATCAATGTTTGCAGACACTTTGAAGTACCTACCTTGGTGATATTGATCTCCCAATCAGATTACACTTTATTGTCTTTATTAATATAGTATGTCATTAGGAAGACACTTGATATTGTCTCGATTATAAAGTATAAAGTTCATTACATTAGTGTTTGTTTTTCAGGGTCAAGAGTTAGGAGAATGGGAAGATTGTAGTGGCTGGGAAGACCCGTCTCTGGAATGGGATGCTAGAGAGGCCCTAAAAGAAAGTAGAAAACAAGCTAGACAAAAGAAATTATGGGAACAACAACAGCGAAGGCAAGAGAAATTTATACGTCCAGTCTTGGGAGCTAAAGTTTCTTCATAACAGAGATTGGTTTCATTTAGTTGCATAAGGCCTCTATAAGCATAAATGTGTCAGTACCAAAGGCATATTGTTATAAATATATTTAGGGATTGACTTATGGGGTTAATATTTATTATAAAACTGAAGTCAGTAATGTAAGTAAAAAAATACATTTTGCTTCCTGGTTGTTTTAATTTTTGTGGTTTTGATATCTAAATATTAATATACCAATATATTTTAAAGTATTTGTTTCTAATTATTACATTTAATTTCTTCAAGTCCTCAGATTTTAAATACGAATTTAGCAAACTCCAATGTTTAATGAACATACAGTGTGTTTCAAATTCGAGGATAACCATGGGATTTCCCGTATTATAAAAGATAGAGGGTAGGTTTAACTTTGGCACTTTTTCATAATTTTGTGAATAAGGATATGCCACAAAGAAATTTAACTAAACTGCACCCGTTTCCGTATTAACATAATCAGTTTTGTTTAATTTATAGTAGAAAATACAGTAATATTGTAAACAAAAAATACAACAAAATAATATATCAGTACCTATACTTATAACATTGTACAAAATATAAAAATTACATCAAAGAATATAATATGTATTTGAAATGGTGAATAATTTAAACGTCATTTATAAAAAGAATAAATAAAAATTACTTTTCATTTCTTACACTTATATGTTCACATGAATACGACATTAATGATATACGATTGATTAATACTTGTTTTAATATTTAACTAGGAGTGTGATTTGGCTTATTTACATTTGTAGGAGGTGTATAATTCATATATTCATGGAAATCATCAGAATCGGAATCTTTTATTTCAACACCACATGACGTGCTTGTTTGTAAATTCATATAGGGTTGATTCATTTGTTCTTTTGTTTCACCCTCTTTGGTTTGATGTTGGAGATCCATATAAAATGGTTCATCATTGTTGGGTTCCAACGAATTCGTTACTTTTGAATTATTAAATCCTAAAAAAGAATAAAGTGATAGTTTATTTTTATTACTAAATAAAAATGTAGCTAAAAAAATCAAATCTTTAGGGGGCCAAGTTGGCTGTTTTTCCATTCAATTTATTTACAGTAACGGGTAAATTTATCCTCCCTATTTTTGAACTCTTTATTACTCACCTTCAACAGGCAAACCTGATGGGGGAAACTGAATGTAATACATATCAGATGAAGTAGGTGCAGGTCTTGGAACAGGTTGAGGTGGTCGTTCCTAAAAGAATTATATTTATGTAACAAATGAATTTAAAAGATTTATTTTAAAACAAACCTCGATTGTAGGAAATGCTTTATTTTTTGGTGAAAATTTTACAGGATTAAACGGTCTTGGTGGTGGGAGTACAGTGTAATTTAAATTTATAATAGCTTTGTTCAATTCATTTCGGAAATCTTCATCTGCTGTACTCCCTAATACATTCTAAAATATGATTTTTAAGGATTATGTTAAAATTACTACCTACTGAATATATTTACTACCTTTCTTTCTTCTTGATCTGAGTGGGTACCACTATCACCCACACTACAACCACTAATAGTGCTCATTCTTCCCGATGATCCTGAACCTGGAATTAATAAAAAAATAAAAATTCAAATTAAATTATTTTTAAAATTTTATCTTACTAGAGGTACTATGTAAACTTAAGCTGCTCATTGGCCTTTTAGATTGTGTTGGTGTGTATGATATGCTTGAAGTCGGCGTATATATCGCCGTCGTTGCTGATGGAGTTTCAATTTCAATTTTATTAATATCTTGTTTTGGTTTTCCCTTAAAAAATATCTTTTTAACTCTCTCAAATGGGGTTGCTTTCTTCATATTGCTTTTCATTTCATGTTGGATTTTTTCATACCTCAGTCTCATTTCATTTAATTGTTCTTGTTTTTCTTTAAAGGATTTTTGTACATCATTTCGGTTTTTCCATTCATCTACTAATTTTTCAACTTGGGATATTGAATGCACATTATTTTTAAAATCATTAATAATTTCTAGTAATTCCTTTTGTACTTTGTCTTCACACACTTCAAAGTTTTTTTGAGACATTGAAGGACTAGCTTGCCTTTCATTAAGGTCTTTTTGTGAAGAACTGCAGGAGGTATTTAAATTTAATGTTAATTTTTGAGTATTCTTAGGTAGACTTGGAGAAAGTTGATTATTTTCTAATTTTGTTTTTGCTGGAAATAGTACAATGATTTAAATTTAATTCGAGTAATTGTTGTATTATAGTTACCTGCTACATTCATGGTCATGTAACCAGCAGTTGGTGCATTTTCTGAACTTGGAGATGGTAATGGTGGGGTAAATGGTTTTGGGGGTGGACATCTTTTGTATGTATTATTTAATTGTGTTGGAGTCAAGTAACCAGTATCATCTTCATCTAAAATATTCCTCAATTAATTTTATTGAATAAGACGGTCTTATTACAGGTTTACCTTCATCTATTTGTTTGGACTGCATACTCATTTCTTTTAATTTTTCATATACATTCTTAAATTCATTCATTTTCTGAAATTATAATCAATTTAAGGGTTGATTAGAATATTTAATAAAGAGAGTGTAATACCATGTAGCCACTTAAAACATGAGCTAATTCAGGGTGTCCTGCATTTTGTGCAATTTCTGCAGGTGTTAGATCACAGGAATTTCGTATGTCACATGCAATATCACCCCCTGGACAATCTAGTAATTGAATGGCTAATTTTTCCAGCCCATATCTTGCAGCAAAATGTAATAAGGTCGGATATTCTTCATGACCTGTATTATAAAAAAATTAAATCAAAAAGCGCATTAAAAATAATAAATATTAATATTCCATGGAATAAAATTTTAAATTCCTACTATTTGAAATTAAATTAAAATCTACCCTTTACTTACTATGTCTATGTGCATACACATTAGCCCCAACTGCTGAGGATTGATTAAAAAGTAAATTAAAGTTTGGAGGCATGTTTTTCTGAAACGAATACACGAGACAAGTATCCATATGTTCTTTATTTCCAGGACTGAAACCTAGTGCCTGAAAACAAAAGAACAACTTTTAAACTACATTTACAATGTGTCGAGCTGTGTGTAATGGAAAAATAATGCAGTATTGGGTAATTACTTTCAAAGCAGTTTATCAAAGGCTTTTTACCTGACACATAAATTCCACTGGATTTTCACTAGAGCGTAAAATCTGTTCAAGTTCTCTGAGGCGGCTCTCACACTTGATTGGACTACTACCAATAATGCTGCCATTTTTCTCTACAAGTATATGAACAATAGCTGACACTTCTGTGCAACTGTCTGGTATAGTTATTTTTAAAGTGTAGGGGTTGCGTCTTTTTACAGATTTTATTTCTACTATTTCATTATTTCTTTCAATTGAGACTTTCACAATGTCTTCTCTTTGTAATGGATGGGTCAGAATGATTACTACACTACTATGTCCCTATAAAATTTAAAATATTAATAAGTGTGTAATTATTATTATTTTTTTAATGTATTACTTGTCTAACTTTCTTAGGTAGAACAGAAAAAAGAGATTTTTGTTGTGGTGAGACTGAGGTTTGTTGTTTCCATACTCTGGATAAAATATTAACAGCTGTTCCTAAGAATTCTTTGGTGAATGTTTCATCTTGGTCTAATCCTACACTTAGTCTTTGCCATTGAGAATATGTTGATAAAGCTAGAAGTTTTTTATAGTTAGCAATTTTATTTACGTAAAAAGTTAGTGCTTATTACCATTTCTATGTACATCTGTAAGATTTTCATCAGCTACGCCCAGAAGAAGGGCTAGTGTTCTATCTGGTATAATTAATTTTCCTAATTTAGAAGCAGAAGAAGGGTTCCACGAGATTTGGTCCAAAAGACTTGGACATACTACAATTAATTGCAATTTTACACCTGAAGCTCTTTCTTGAATTAATTTTATATCGGTAGTTGTTTCAATAATTTCTTCTGCACCCAGGTGATATATTCTATAAGAATTACCACATTGAAAAATCAAATCCTGTTAAATATTTGAAAATTTTAGCTTACTTGAATGGTTTTCTGTTGGTTTGTTGACAAATATGTTGAAAATATGAATTGAAATAGTCAACCCATAATGTAGCTGCTGGACTTTGCTTTACGGATATTATGAGTATGTCATCCATATCTCCGCGTTTTGCGATAGGTTCTGAAAAAAAAGATACCTATCTATAAATTGATTACCATCTCAAATAGATTAGTTTAATTAAAATTAAAAAGCAATTGGAATAATAATAATAATCCTATATTTAATATTTTGTAATGAAACAGCAAAATGAAAATAATCCAATAAACTAATTGCCCTAAATGCCGTGAAATGAAGGTTCTATGGTATTATACCTATTTAAACAAAAATGGTCAACCAATTTTTGTCAACTCAACAAAATGAGATAAATTTAAATGTACAATCAGCTGGGAACAGCTCAAAACAAACTTAAAACATTAAAAGGGTGCGCCGTTATCGCGGTGACGTTATTGCTCATATATGACTTGATATGGACACCCGAATTGCTTTTACACTGATTTCGCTCATGTCTTAAGGCACCCTATACAACTAGTGAGTAGTATAGATTCAATTAAAATACATAAGTACCTATTAATCTAACATGCATGTTTAAACCCCCAAGTTTATATTGACCACTGTTTCTGATTATATCTATGGAAAATAAACTTTTCACTTAAAAATTTCAGAATTATTTCTACGTTCTAAGAAATACTTTTGTTTGACTTTTAGGATCCTTTTATCATGGTTCCTTTATTTGGAAACATAAAGTCTTTAAAACAACGAAACAGGGGACACCAACCTGTAAGGGTGCTACGCCCCCCCTTCACTTGAGATATAATATGAAATCAAATATGAAAAATAAGAACAATAAATAATTATGACTTGTGTAAACCTTTTTGTAATGTAATTATTAACACCAATAAATTATTATTATTATTATACCATATTCAAATGCGGACACGGTCCTAGCCGTAGTTATTGTAGGTGTAACAAATTTTAAATTTATTTTATGATATTTTTTATTTAGCTACGGAAAAACGAGAATTCCTTGGAAGTTTTTCAACTCTATTTATTTATCTTTTCATACTCTCTCCACTGTTAGTCCAAATTGTAAATACTGATGACTAAAATTCATTAAACTCGTTAAATTACGAAAAAGACAGCTGAATATCTGCACCCTGTAGTCGTATGGGGTTGCGGGTTAGTTCCCTACTTTGCGTTTTCATTTTTTCGCATTTCTGTATGGAATTAAAAATTCCCTAAGATTTATTCCTTGATAGGAAGGACCTGTCTGTATGTTTTTGAATTGTACATGAGGTAGTACTCATTGAATTACAAAAAAGACAGGCGAGTATTCCCATTCCCTATATAGTCATGGGGCTGAGGATTATAGTTCCGTACTTTGCGTTTTCGTTTTTATCGCATTCTATATCAAATTAAAAATTCTCTAAGATTTATTCCTGGATACGAAGGACCTTTCTGCATGCTTTTGAATTCTGCATGATGTACTTATTAAGTTATGGAAAAAGTAGCCCTACCCCTAATTAGAGGCTTGGGGTTAGTTCTCTAGTTTGTGTTTTCAATTTTTTTTTTAATTTTCGTTAATCAAAGTCGTTGGAGAAAAGAACACTTTCGTGACTTATTAGGTAGTACGTGAATATCTATTACTTCTATTATTTCTCAGAAAAAAGGTAAAAATTGTAGGAAACACTAAAAAATCAGTAAAATACCTACAATGCATTTATTAACTAAAATGGCAATTTTGTTATGCAAAAGTGCAAAGTGCAAGTGCAAAAAGTAAAAATTATTTTTCAAGAAAATGAATAAAAAATTGTTTTATAAAACTATAATCTTCATTCTTATTTATAGCTGAATTGAGTTTTGTATTCATTCGTTTTCTAGTTTATCCGGTAAGGTAAAGATTTTAAATTGAAAGCTTCACGAGCCTAGGCAGGAATAACGTAGGAAATTATCTCATTTATGGAGGTAATGTGTGTGACATCACATGGACATAACAGTGTCCTTGTTGGCTTCATCGATTTCGCTTACCTAAAAATGATATTTCCGCTTACGTATTCCTTAGCTATGTATGGAAAAAAGTAATAAAACTAAAAGAGTAATTACATTGACCCGACATATAATGTTTTTTTCTATTTTTTAGTTGATTGTTGATTCACTATTATTACAAATATAGTCACATAGGTACTACATTTAATTATTTTAGTGTTCATGATAAGTCAAAATACTTGCTGTTATTTCTTTTGATATTTAAATAAAAATGGTAATTGATTCTTCACGAATAATAGTAAAGTACGACGATACGGCTATTTACTTTCAATGTTTGTATAATGATTATTCTATGTAAAACTTTATACCTACGTGAAATAAATTCCAAAAAAATAATCTCAAACAAAAGCTTCAGTAACGTTCATGAATAAAGAATTACAAATTATCTTATCTGTATACCTACCCAACGTTTCTTTATGTTTGAAAACTTAAAGTAAAAAAGTTGAAAAATAGTATAAAACACTCGTATATCTAGCGGAATAATAATACAAATATTAAATGAGTAATTCATATATTTAAGCAAGTTCTGATAGCTTTGCAGTCTGACTGCAGATTAGTGCACGTGCTGTAGGTTTTGTCATTACTATTAATGCATTTTCTTTGTAAAACAATCATGAGCAGAATAATTAAAAGAAAAACACGAGCATCAAAAAGATCCATAGGGAATGCTTGGATCGTTCAGACAGTAAATTAAGAAAGTAATCCTAGCAGTTGTATCAGACACCTTCTGTATCTTATCGGATAACTTCCAAGGAAAGTACTACAAAAAAGTTTTTATTAATATAAAAATATCTAACTTATAAGTAAAATTTTAATTAAAAACATTTAATCTCTTTTGAAACACTACCATCCTTTTATTTTTCAAGCTTTACTTTCATGAAATCCATAAATACCGACAGGTACCTAAAAACCGCCTCAAGCCATAACTTCGTTATTTTAAATTTTGGGCCTAGCAAAACTGTACACTGCGCGCATAAAGTTTGAAATAATGGATAAGTATAATTCTTTTCCCGGAAAATTTAAAGAAAAACGGTTTGATAGGTCAAATTGATTTATGTTAAAAGAAACATTTTGAAATAATTTTTATTTTTCTACCGCTCTCCGGTTTCAAGCAGTGACGTCATCGATTTTTTTAAACGGCAACTCCCCATTGTTTTGGCAGATTTGGATAGATAATGAAATTCTGAATTCAAAAATATCAACATCTATGGCATTCAGACTGATTGTTTCAGAGATATTAATTTTTGAATGTAATCAAATAAGTGATTTCTAAAATAAGTTTATTTTACTAACCAACTAGTTTTTTGAGGAAACGATGTTGGCATGGTTCTTATCCATACTGGAACTCACTATAAATCATGTTGGCTTATCCTGAAAACGCCTGAACCCCAATTAAGATTTGAGTTTACAATGGTTCGACGTTTAACTGAATCAGAGAGAATCAAGATTCGCATCATTTTTCCGCAGTGGTACGGGATTATTTGAATGATAGACAAGCGAGGATTCATTGAGTGGCCGGCGCGGTCTCCCGACTTGACGCCTTTGGACTTTTTTCTTTGGGGGTATCACAAGGTCTACTTTAATCGGTTAGGTACTAGGTATTGAGGATTTGAAAGAAAGAATTCGGGATGAAATCAGACTAATACGGCCCGAAACACTCAGAAATGTTTGCACCGAATTTCGAAATCGGATCGCCTATTGCCAAGAACAAGGTTCGAACATTTACTTCGATTTAAATTTTTGTAACAGGAACCCTACCGTTACCCTTCCGGAAAAATAGCCCTATTTTAGAAATCACTCATTTGATTACATTCAAAAATTAATATCTCTGAAACTATCAGACTGAATACCATAAATATTGATATTTTTGAATTCAGAATTTCATTATCTATCCAAATCCGCCAAAACAATAAGGGGTTGCCATTTAAAAAAAATATCGATGACGTCACTGCTTGAAACCGGAAAGTGGTAGAAAAATGAAAATAATCTCAAAATTTTTCTTTTAAAGTAGGTAAATCAATTTGACGTGTCAAACCGTTTTTCTTTAAATTTGCCGGGAAAAGAATTATTTCCATTATTCCAAACTTTATGTGCGCACTGAATAATACTTTTAAATGGTACTAAGGCAAAAGCTATCTTTTGACGGTGCTGGTTTAAACCTCGCTGCAGCTATACACCAAGATTTATTGCCATGAATACAATATTGTTAGAAGAATTGTATCCATGACAATTAATTTTGGTTTAGCTGAACCGGAGTTTAAACTAGAACGGAAAAATCGGCCCTAAGATTCTTGGGGAGCTCAAAGTGAATTTAAAAATAATGAAAATGGTATCAAGTCAAATCTACGAATTTTTTAAAGTAAAAGTCAGCCCAATGTAACAATTTGAAAATTCGGAACCAAGTTATAAACATGAATATTTTTAATTTTAACAAATTTGCTTTATGAAACTGGCAAAACAAAAAATAAAACGGATAAAGCTGACTTGCTACATTAATTAATACCGTATTTACATATTTATTAAATCATTGCGCGTTAAATAATAATAATAATAATAAGATTAAAGATGGGGTTAGTACCAGAACAACAACACACACCAATTAATTTTCAACATTACTAAAAAATAAATTGCTTCTCTGAATTTTATTAATGCGGGGAAGTATATTTTCCATAAAATTCCCTGTTGTCATTTAAATTGATAACAACAAATTGCAACTTCCGGTGCGAAACAGATAAACATGATGACGCAGGGCATAATCATTATTCTCTTTCTTAAATTTAATATTTGCATAATTATTTTGAACTATTTTTTCCTGTAAAGTACACTTATTACTTATGAAGGTTTTTTGTTTTAAAAACCGTGTGGGTTTCCTTTTGTTAAAATAGCATCTTATGTTTACAAAACAAATTCCTTATAATTATAAATAAACTTCTTTATTGATGTAAAAACAATAATTATTGTTATCGTTAGACACAACAGAAATCGGTGATTACAAAAGATTGTTGTCAATAAGGAAATAAAATATGAAAAATAAGAACAATAAATAATTTTGATTTATTGTAATAATAAGCTCACCTTCCATGTCACTAGAGAAGTACGCTTCCTCATCTTCTTCCATAATTACGCCAGATATTTGAATTTGCTACAATTTATTATAATCTTCATTAGAGATGAAAGCAAGCACTAATTACTAGATTGCACTACATCAAAGTTAACAGATTTTCAGGTCCGATTTCACTTTCACAAATGTCTCTTACAGGAATGGCAAGGGTGATACGCGATGTAATTATTACAATAGTTACACCCACAAGACTACACGTTAAATTTAGGGTGTGTTAATACAAACAGAAGTTCTTAATAATACACTTGTGTGTAGGCTCGTGCGATATGATTTACTCGTTCTGAGGAATATACTAGGCGCTTGTTTACAGGGAGGAAGTCCCGACCCAAGATGATAACACGTAATTGTAAAGACCAGGGACGTATTATTTTTTATTGCTGCATTATATACTTTAATGTTTAAACTTAGGAATAAACTTATAAATAATGACGTTATACAGAGTGGTAGAAAAAAAATATTTTACTTGAAATATTGAGTAAAAATTTCTAATGATATTTTGTGTTGGTTTCGGAGTTATTTTTACTCTATAAATTTAGATTTAACCTTCTTGTTGTTTGTCTGATCAATTTCATGTTTGATTATTAATAAAAGTATTACATCTTGGCAAATTCGACCATGTTCATTTTTTCATATTATTATATGTAAGTAGTACTAAAGCTAAGTTGATTTTTACGATTTTCACTGATGGATATAAAGTTTTCCTTTTTCATAAAATATACGAAATGATTTTTAAATATCGACATCTTATGTTCAAATAATTGAGTTTAATAATAATCAGTAATCATATTTTTCTGCGACTATTAGATTTACTGCACCCTGCATAAATTTATAAATGCAATCATTAATTAGTTTTAGTTTATTTTTAGAATAAAGGATTTATTATCTATAGCGGAAGAATTTATTATTTCTAAGAACAGAAAATCTCGTAGTAATAAATTATAATCAATCCGAATTTAATGATAAAAGCTTTTGTTTCCAATTACTTTGCTATTTAACAAAGAAAATTTAAATGTCTAATAATGTTTTTCAGTTCAGAAGATTGCTGACTATACTATAGTTTTAGGTATTGTGTATTAATTTAGACGACCCTTTAGTTGTTTTTGAATTTAAAACTTTTCGTTACTGAAAGTACTTTGTTTCCGCTTCAGTAAGTAAGTTTTTCCGCCAGGATATACAGGATGCTCCAGATAAGATAATGTAGATGGGGATCTCTGCTACCATAAGATATCAAGTCGGTTAAATTCATCTTATCTTGGACACCCTGTATATTTAATATTTATGTATTATAAACATACCGAGATGTATTTCATCTTGACCTAACGCAGGATTCGGTAATAATTCTTGTATATAATAATAATTATTATTTAATTATGAACTTTGGAGTAGTACCGTGGTAGTACCCAGTACCTACTATAACTACAAAAACACGACAGTGTTTGTCAGTCACCTACAACACCCTATAAATATTTTGCATCATTTTTGGGACACCCTGTATAATACATTAGATACGTAACATTAAATGTTGCCACGTGATTGAAATAAAATGTCAACATAGTAATACCATTTTTTCAGGAAAATATAAAAAGGTTAATGAACTTAAGAGTATTTTACAACCAAACTATTGCCGTATTTTTAAAATAGATGAATCTTACTGAAATGTTGTTTATTTTAATGTTTTTCACAATTTTTTAATTTTAGATTTTTAATAGTGTTGCCTGCTATTAAAATTAGACATGAAAACAAATAGCGAACTTGCAGATGTGTAGATACCAGAAACTAACTACTTTTCAATCTTTTGTATTTTCTCAACTGTGTAAAATGTTTTTAAACCCGGACCATAATGAGGTTTATTTATACGGAGTCAACTACTGAGCTACTGCTTGTTTCTTACTGGTCCCTCACACTGCATGTCAAGATAACTCTGATAACCAAGATTGTATCATTGAGATAATCATGTCAAGTAAATGCTGCTGTGTATTTTCGGTGTTTATACGCTTTCAGCTTTTGTTAACCTGTTGGCTGTTGCGTAGTCAACTTTAAATAATTAAAACAGTGTTCCCGCACGTCGGAATATCTTATGAAAGGATTAAAGTGGTAATTTCAGGGTTTTCCGGTCAGGGATTTCATCTTCCCACATTTGTGCCGAGGAAGATACGTTTGCATTTTACTTGAATGGAAACTTTTATAAAGATAACAAAATCGATATCTACAAATTTAAATAAAAACAAGATTAAACAATCATTTTGTTACTTTGAAAGTTTCTTTACGTTTTTTCCTGCATTTTCTAAAATGTACAAGAGATATACAGAAAAAAGTTTATATTCAATTCAAAACATTATTTTTGTATGGTTATAATTAGTAAAATTAATTTTGGATCCAACACTGACAATAATGGTCGTGGGTTCGAGTCTTAACGCGCGGCCAAAATTAGTCTGAACAAGTTATATATCAATCCATAATAGATGTTGTAGGTATTTGTGAATGTTACGGTAAGGTTATTGATGGTAGTAGGTTTTAATATCTTAGTCACTTGCTTAAAGCATGTAGGGAGTTACTTATGATTATCCTTTAATGTACGGATCCTCGGAATATGATTAAGGTCACAAATTCGAGTGTGGGTAGCAAAAACAATGCATGTTCTCTAATTCGAAATCCTTAATATTAACATAAAAAAACTGTTGTGTTTCGCTAACAAAAACCTACCTAAATCTAAAGCAAAAGATAAACAAAACGTGAAAACGTTATTATTAGTGTCGACAGTTTTATCTTTTAATTTCCTTTTAATTTTCCAATTTTAAATGCAAGAACTTTTCATTATAATCTGTTTAAATTTTAGAAGAGGAAATTGAAAATGGTAACGTACAGTACCAAAAGGAGATTACGTTTCGGTGTATTACGTCAATTTACTATATTGCGGCTTCATTCGTAGTGTGGTGTTTTATCGACTTTTATTTTATACATCGTGCATCTGCTAACCACAAACCATAAGGAAAGGAAAGTATCACTGACGTCAAATACATGTAAATATTTTATGAGGAAGTGTGCAAAAATACCTGCTGCCAATAGTAACGGGGTTTCCATTGCACACGATTAACGAAAATTCCCATTTGACAAATAAATAAACTTTATGTTTAATGCAGAAACATAATATTAACAACCCTAAATAGCTGTCCCATCTAATTTCCCTCATTATCAACGCTCATATTTTTACTTTCCCATACCACTACTGGTATAGGGAAGTATTGATATCATGAAAATTTTCGAAATCGAGATTTTCACGGAAATACGTCTTTTGGACCTCCAGGATCCCAAAAAAGTGGTCTAGAAAAAATGTCTGTCTGTGGGTGGGTGGGTGGGTGGGTGCGTGGGTGCGTGGGTGGGTATGTAACGCCTCTAACGCAAAAACTAGTGAACCGATTTTGATGAAATTTTAAATGAAGGGGTATATCGAAAATTCATCGACAAAATAAGCTTTTCAAAAAAATCCGAAACCGGAAGCGGAAGTTAGACATGTTTTTTTGGTATCATTTTTTTCAGAAGCGGAATTTTGAAAATCTGAGTAGGGGATATGAAAGAAGGGCATAATTCAAGGGAAACAGTTTTTTACCGGACTCTCTAACTTCAAAATGGCGGTCGCTATGAATTTTTCAAAATTTCGACTTTAACGCCCCGTAACTCAAAAACCAGTTATCTGATCAGGTTCCGCAACAACTTGTTTGAAAGCCCGTTGGCTGTACTACACCAAGAAAAAAAATTATTTACTAATTCCAAAAACGGTCGCAACGGCGCTCTTCCAAAAATATTGAAATTTTTGAAAAATTATTACAAAAAAACTGGTCTAAGGAATTTGTTTAAATTTTCTATACTTATGCAGCTTGGTATTAGCTACATTTTTGTTTTTTGATGAACGCCAGAATTCCACTGTGGCGCCCTCTACGAGATTTTGAAAATCGGAAATTGATGCTCCTATAGCGCCTTTATTAGTCAAAATATGAAAGAAGTTTAAATACAAAAGTTGTTCAGTATATAGATTTGCATTTTTCTAAATTTATATCACGTATACAGGGTGTTTGGTTTTCACAGTACAATAAGCAACTTTGTTATTTTAAATGAAACACCCTATATATTATTATATAATTGAATGCAAAATTGAATTGTCTATCACATAGTATAAGGTGTTTATATGGCTAAAATGTACGGTTAATGAGAAATTCGTGAATATTGAACTTTAAAACAGTGTAGGGTGAAATTTGTAAGTGCCGATATGTTCAAGTGACCATGCGCGGGACGGGAATTCCTTGTCGCCGGCTAATCCTAGCAGCCTATGAATATAAATAATCACACATGCGCAGATGAACACAATCGGCACTTTGTGTTAATTTTCCATATACTAATTTTCAAGTTTAGTTTATCGGTTGTGGCGAACAATACTGTTGAATACCAAAAGCGAATGTTTATTTTTAGTATGGGAAAGTCCAGGGGAGGTTTGCACCTCCACTTTTTCTTTGATAACTCTTCACCGTTCTCAAACTGCATACAGGGTAGCTATTAAAGATTGGACCAAAGTCGTAGCGTTCAAACGCTTTGAGATATTAATTTGAATTTTGGAACACTTCAATACGACATTACTTCGCATATTTTACAGTATCGAAAAATTTTCTTTGACTCATACTTTCGGAGCCCGGTCGCCATCTTGAATTTTCGTAAATGGTAATAGGGGTAACACAATACATCATTAGAAAGCTTAATTTTTTCTCTTTCTAACTTTGGTAAATTATTATGGGGTTACATAAGAAAATAATGGAGAAAAATTAGAAAACAATTTGCCGTACGCTCAGGTAGCTATTTATTGTATGCTTTAATTCTAGGTGGCTTTGCTTTAACAGAGCTTCAAAATTAAACAAAAAACAATCAATAATTGTTTAGCAGATGACAGTAGGTACATTGTCATACTTTTCGTAGAAATTTAACAATCTGAATTTAGTTAAACATGGATTGGTTGACAGAAACTGATTAGGTATGGTGACACAAAACAGTTTTAATATCTTCGCGAATATAGGAGTTTTTTGATTCCATACTTTTAACAATCACAATATGGTATTTGTTTTTCAACTTTTAGAATTGTTTGTTTAATTTTAGTAGGTACCTTGTTTCTTCATTGTTTGTTTATTTTGTTTATTGTTTAATTTTGACGTTGTGTTAATGCAAAGCTACCTAGATTTGAACCACACAATAAATAGCCGTCTGAGCATACGGCAAATTGTTTTCTAATTTTTTTGCATTATTTTATTATGTAACCCCATATTAATTTACCATGGTTAGAAAGAAAAATAATCAAGCTTTGTAATGATGTATTGCATTACCCCTATTACCATTTAAGAAAATTCAAGATGGCGGCCGGGTTCCGAAAGTATGAGTCAAAGAAAATTTTTTATTACTGTAAAATATGCGAAGTGATGTCGTATTGAAGTGTTCCAAATTTCAAATCAAAATCTCAAAGCGTTTGGACGCTACGGCTTTGGTCCAATCTTTAATAGCTACCCTGTATAACACTTCACAGATTTTTCCAGACTCAAAACTTCCTGCGATACTTAGAAGTTTGAACTTTAATACCCCTTATATTGGAAATAAGATAGGAATATAGGGTGTAAACGTTAATTCGGGTCACTATGGATATCTCTGAAACCGTAAAGAGATAGGAAGCAGTTTGTATCCAGTTTCAAAAGTTTTATAAATTTTCAAAGTTTGCTAGAGAGTAGAGAGCAAAAAATTGAAATTTGATGTTTTTTGTGTTTTTTTAATTTATAACTGTAACTGCTTCAGTTGATTTAGTTTAGGGAATTTACTGATGAACTCAAACATTTTCTAAGATCTCTAGATTTAGAAATAGGGCCATCCTTCATCAACTTCTTTTTCCTTACCGCTTACAGGATCTGTTCGTCTTTATACTTTTTACGAAAAATCTCTTTTCGATAATATCTTTAATCTTTAAATGCATTCGAGCGTCAGCACTACCAAACACGTAGGTTCTGCATTACACAAACCATTTGCAGGAGTCTGCGTCATTTCGCATACAAATATCTAAAAATACATCCCTCTTTTTAAGGGGACGTAAAAATCTGGAAACTCAAGGACGGTGATTATGCACAGTCTGTTGACATAAGGGTGCGATCCGTGGCGTTTTGTGATACCTCACACCATCGGAAGCGTAATTGTCAGTTTATTCGGGGAACAGGGAATAGACGTTGGCAAAACGCTACTCGTGTTCTTAAATGGTTGCTGGACGACCTAAATTTAACGTTTAGTATATTATCATCATAGACCTCCGGTCTCCGAGTATTCTAATCTATATACAGGTTACATACAAGCCGATTTTATTGGGTCTAGTTGATAATGATAATCCCAGTTTATTCTCATGTATTATTCAGTGAACGTTTATTTGAAACCATGGGAAAGGAATAAACCTTACCGGTAGATCGACAGCTATACGATGAAATCATTTTCTCTTCTGTTTAGGTATATCATTCGTTGAAATGTAACCCTTTATTACTATTTTTGGAGAGTGATTTTCCAGCTAACACTGTGTACCAGGATAGAGAAAGAGAAAATGGATCAATAATACAGTGTATTTGATTTCATGTGTCACAGCAGTTATGTTGAGATGGAAATATAATAAAAAGCAATTATTTTAAAAATAAAAAAAAATCAAATAGGTCGACTATATAGATGTAATACATCGTTGTAAAGGGAATTCAATGCAGCGTCAGAATATCTAAGAATATCTGGCACCTTGCATTTAAAATTATGAATGTATTGCTCATATTTACAATAGGTATGTGACACTCAATTGTTTTTCTAATAACGCCAAATTATTCAAATTAAAATGTATAACAATTTTGTTCTTTTCCATTTTGTCATCAATCTTATTATAAGCGAGATAACTGCTGTGACACATAAAATCAAACAGACTGTATACAAAAAGAAATTTCTTCCTGAAAAATTCAAAATGTTTCACTTTCTCAGCTTAAATTAGAAAATGCCACGCTATACGAAGTTTCAATTAACCCCTTTGGAATTATTCGATTCATGATACGTTTATACATTTATTAATATTTTAGATATAAATCTGGTACTGAAAAAACGTCTACATTTCAAAAGGGTGGGTATTGAAAACGTATAAAAATATCGAAAACGTTTTGAAAGCAGATACTGATGATTTGTAAGCATTTATCCCTCACTTTGCTTCAATCGCCTTTGATGGGATTTATTTCGTGATTTGGTTGCTTTAATACTTCCTTTACCGTTACAGGTAGGTAATATAAATACAAAGTGGGTACCTTTTGAATCTTGTGGATCCAAAAACGTTTGTGTTACCAGGGAACTGGATAATTTTAAGAACATAATTAAATAATTTAGAAAAAGCAGCGAATTTCATAATCTTTAAGGTACGACAAAGTAAGGGTACATAAATTTTAATGCAATTTTTAGCAAAGACCATTTCCATTTTTATTAATAATGTTCAGAGTTCATTCGTCATCATTATTTTCATTGTGACGTAGGGGAGTGTCAGAGTGTCTACAATACATAAAATGGGGAATCTAAATAAATTTATTTGAAGTACTTAAAAAAAATTTAATTAGACAAAACAAAAATAACTTAATACAGGGCTACCTCAAGGGCTACCTAACATATTAGATAGTTTCCAAAAATAAATCCAGTTGGTTAATAACCTCCATAAAGCATTGTAAAAAAAGGAGGCTTCCAAATGGCAGAAAATTTAAGGTAGTCAATGTAAAAACGCGTTTTCCACACCAAATATATTTTCATAAAAGTCTTTTCTCCGATAACAGTGTTTATTTAGACGACATTTTAATCTGAGATATTTCCTTGAAGCGTCAATATTTGACGATCGGTAGAAATATTGCGGGCTTCTGGATATTTATTAAAGAGAAAGTTGGATGGTAGACCTAAAAATGCTTGAAAAGTTAGAAAATGTTATAAAGGAAGATAGAATTTTCATTTTCATTTAAAGTTATTGAACTATAGTTATGATTTAGAAGCAAATAAGGAAGTAACGCATACCTACAATATTTAGTAGATAATACATTTTCTATCCTTCGTTTTATATTGTTGTTACTTTTTATGAATCTAATATTTGTATGAATAAATAATTCTTTAGAATATAAAATTATATCTAAAAGTTTGGGGGATTCTATAAATTCAAGCCCTAATTAAAGATAATATTTGCCTTGCATGATTAATGTGGATATAAACTCTGGTTTGAAATTCCAAGTTATGACTAACATGTAGGTGTTCGAGCAATGAGTAACATTATTTTTGTAAATATTATGTACGAACTCCTTCACATTTCAGTTGGCACACCTATTGAAATATTAATTTTTTAGGCACCATCAAAATAATAAAATACTACTACATGTTTTTTAGAACCCCCAATTTTGGAATCGGTTTCTAGTACCTACTCGTAATTTGTTCCCAATTGAGACTTTGTGGCAGGAGATAAAAAAGATGCTACGGAAACATCCTGCTGGAACAATCCCTGACCTGCAGCAAAGACTTCAAGAAATATGGGATTTGTTTACACGGGAATTTTGCCAAGGATTCGTTAATACCATGCCCCATCCATGTCGCTTTTTTTGGTTAATTTTACGTGTTAGTTTGTATCGGTTTGAGCCACTGAATAGGTACTTATTCTTGCGGTTAAGAGATGCTAAAAATGTTGTTAAATGAAGGAAACAATTTCAAGTTCACGTAATTCCCTAAAGACAAATTTCTGTAAAAGGTGGGTCTTTTTTCTGCACTTTTCTTTGTATAAAGAAATAAGAAACCTACACAAAAAAATTAAACCATGGCGTACCTAATTTATGGAAATTTGTAATAAACTTTATTCACACGTGTGACCTTTCTAAAACGTTATAGAATGGCAATATTTTAAAATTTTAGAGATTAACTTAAATTTCTCTCTATTTGGCACGTTTTCAAGTATGTTTCTAAAAAAAGCAAAAGGAAAGTTTTGTTGTTTCTTAAAAGGAATTCGATATGCCTGTACTCACTGTACTTTATTGTAGTCGTATTTCAATACAATTTGGCGCTGTATGGAGTAATCTAATATTTAGGAGAGCGACATAAGGATATCCAAGGTACAGTGGCGTATATTGATACTAATTTGAGGCGGGTGTATAGATGAAAAAGGCGCCATCATGTTACGCAGAATGTTTTTATTCAATTTTTCAAAAGTTATAACCAGTGGTGGCTCGTGATCACAACTTTTGCGGGGGTACAATTGCATATTAATTGGCGAGCGAAGCGAGGAAAATCTCCCCGCAGGCGAATTTTTTTCCAAAGTGGGCATGGGTTATTTAAACACGATTTAAGAGCATATGGCAAGTTTGGAAATATAATTAAAAAATCTCAAAATAATTAATTTTCTACAATTAAAAATTAAAGGTTCTAATAACTAATCGATAAAATATTTAAAAAAATATAAAACTATAAAATATACTTGTATGAATAAAATATTGGGGGTGGGATGTTTATTACAAAAATATTCGTCTATTTTGTTCAAGAACAAGCCGCATCGTTTCTTTTAATCCGGGATGTCAAAAATTATCTTGGTCAAGGGTGGTCATGAAAAGGAAAACATCCAGTCTAATAATTTATTCTAACTACAAGTTTTAAAATTAAAATGAAAGATTAATAATGTTGTTCTTAAAAAAAGCCAAATCAAAATAACTACTGGAGACTATCTTCCAGAATTATTTGACACAGGAACTCTATAGCTCAGTGGCGTCGGAACCACGGGTGCAACGGGTCAGTTGCACCCGTAAACAATTTGTAAATAGCTCTTTGCACCCTTTACTGTTTTTGGTATTTTCAGTATTTCAATGCAATTTTAAAATATGCATAAATAAAATTGTTGAAATTTTGATTTCTTAAAATTTTACATTAAAATAGCCATATGCTCGTATAACGCTTTTAAATTGACCACGCCCACTTTTGAAAAAAAAAATCGCCTGCGGCGCCATGTTTTCTCGCTGCACCCGTAGTTGAAAAATAGTTCCGGCGCCACTGCTATAGCTCCAATAATTGATCCATGACCAGGGGCTAATTTTTGACATTCCGGTACTATGGACCTGTGGACGCATAGAATTGACAGTATTTTTGATATAATTTTTTTTGTAGTTGTAGTTTGCTAGAATTAGATCTGGCAAACCCACTGCGAAGGACTTTTACATAGCATCACAGCCAACTTGGGCAGCTTTATTTTTGAATACTCCGTATAATAAACAAATATTTTCCAAATCCTTTCCAGTGTGTTATAATACAGAATCATCGAAAATAAATCGGATCAAATTGGCTGTGATTCCATGGAAGTTAAAATAGAATCACAGCCAACTTGACCAGCTTTATTTTCGATCGATCTGTCTACCATATTATAATTATTAATTAAGACATGGCTTACGGGGGCTATAAATTATGTGTTAGCTTGTTTCAATCACAATTTTTCGTTAATTAAGTCTTGGAAAATCTAAATTAAGGAGGTAATTTTTATTTCTTGTTTGTTAATGTCCGTAAATGTAAAAATAAAGAAAAATCCGTCGCGTCAAGTTTTCTTTCACCTGAATTCTTTATTCCGAGAGAAATATAATATTTCAGATAACTTAAAAAGAATTGAAAATTCAACAAAAACGTAACCTTAGTTTAGACGTAAAAATCAAAACCCTTGAATTTATCGAGTAGTAGCTATGCTAGCAAAAAGCGTGTTTGTTGAGGCTACAAAAAAAACTTTATAAAATTTTTCTTTGTGAAGTTACAGTCTTTGAGGGATTTTGGCTGTTGATGTGATGATATAGTCTTCTTGTTTTCGGTATTATCAAGCTATTTAGTTAGGGCCGCCTCCGCTTACGACGTTTTTTGGGTTTCCGTTTTATAGATTTTCTAATGTCTCTTTCATCCTTTCTAAATGTTCTCTTATCCTACCCATTTTAATCTTTACAGTTTCATTGTGGTTGGTAGATTGGCTTCGTTACAAATCTGCAAGTTTCTGATTGGCTCTTCTTTCTACATTCATGTAAAGACAATTACAAAAAATGCTGAAAATAACTGCTTTGCTCTGCCCTTTTCTACACAGAACCATGTAGGTAGCATATAAATTTATTTATAAATAAAAATGAATATGTGAAGGCCAAATCATGAACAAGTGAAATGGCTCAGTTCGATTATTTTGGTTTTCTGTATAGATTTTCAAAAAATATATAATAATGATTAGAAGCATAGGTATTCTAGTTTTTATTTTCATGTATCAAAAGAAAAATGAAATTTTTCTAGTTTGTGTTTATTCTGCAAATATTTACTTTAAACTTTTAATAACGAGGTTCGTTGTAATTTATTTAAATTAAGTTATGAAATTTCGAATTTACTTTACGTTTTATTGACATTTATGATATTGGAAAGGACAATCATGCTGAAAGTAAGTTTGGCGTATGTGTGGGGGTAAATTAAGTGAATATTCTGAAACCATGGTTTTCGTGTGAAGATGAAATTTGACTGTACCTGTTTGATGTTTACATAAAAGAACGAGCCACACAAAGGGTAATTTCATTTGTTATACGCAAAAGACCAAGCGCTTTTTAGTGATTTAATAAACATATTTTGAATGCAATTTTCTCTGCAGGATTAAAGCACGTGTACAAATACATTTTAAATCACTAATATCTGTTCACTAAATACACAGCTTTAATTAAATTCGTGTTCCCCCGAGATGAAATTTGTAAGTGAAAACAAGTTGAATAAACAATTAGAAGTTGCAAACGAATTTAAAAGTAAACAACGTCTACAAGCATCAACGCAACATTATGAAGTCTCAAAAACATCCTTGTCTCTAAGATAAATAGAAATTGTTTTTTAAATTACTGGTGCTATCTCATCAAGGTTTATAGAGAGTAAAAATGTTTCTGAAACACAATGACGTGAATCACATGCATGAGGAATTTTCAGTGAATTCGACGCTTCTTTAAATTGCTACGTCTAAAAAAGCAGGAACAAATATTTGAAAAGCTAAGAATATTTTTGTCCTCAGAAATTTTTATTGCAGTCTTCATCTTTGACTGCACCGCTTCTATTTCTATAAGAGTAAAAGCTTCCATACATCACCGAAACTACTTAATAATAAGTAAATAGGTAGCAATTATAAGTGGATATTTTTGTACTTGAAAGCGTAAATGGCTTGACGACCATTACAAACTCGTACCCAATTTAATTAATACTTTGTTAGCTTTTAGCTTGCACCTTAGCTTTTTAACTTGCAACGAATAATTGGAATAATACATTCCATCTTTGAATACATATAGGAAAATCTAGTTTGTTGGAGTTTGTTTCCGATAAATACGTTAGCTACACAAAGATATGTTTTAAATGGGACATTTCAAAGGCGGTATTTGATATCAAGCGTGAAAATGTTACAGGACGTTGACAACCCATCGAACGGAGTGACTGTATCTATTTATTGATTCGATAAAATCCTGGAAAATCTGACGTTAGGGGAAAGACAGGCAGAGAAAATATTGGAAATCATTTGTGACCGCCTTCAACAAGATATTTCTATGCATACAACCCAACGCCCACGACAATGAAGAATATCATTTAAGCAAGTAAATAATCAAGTGTCGAGTTCGTGTAGGCGAATATAACAAAAATGCATACAAATTTTTATAAATGATGCTTTAATAATAGAGAAAGATTTTATGTGGGTGTATTTTGAGGAAGGTATTATTTTAATTTGTAACTTCTGGTTATGTGATAATTTCCAGTATAAATAATTTAAACTTTGATTTATTGAAAAAGTCGGTATAAAACATTTAAGAATTATTTATGAAATGTCTGTTGGCAAGTCTATAAACACATTGTTAGCAGTTTGAAGTATGATTCGGTAGTTGTTTGATGCTCTTCTTTGTTTCTAATGGGTATCAAACCTAATCAAGGTGTTTTGGACCTCCTTGAAACTATACCTCCGTTTTATACCAGATTTTTATAAGAGGTCTATTTTAAAACAGTCTTGTTTTTCATATTAAAATAATGAACTTTAACATGGCTGGCACGTGACGAACTGAGTGTCACAGATTAAACATTAGAAGGCACATGGCCCGGTTCAACACTCTACATTGAAGTTTAAATAAACGGATAAAGGAAGATGAAATGCACCGGATGTATTGTTTACTTTATGTTTTTTAAATATAACTGCATAACATCAATGCATATTTTTACCATTTACACTAGGAATGTGTTTATTTCTTAACACCATCCTCTGTCAACGACGTCTACTATACTATACGAAGTAGTACAAAGGTGTGGTATTGTGGAGCTTTTTTCAAACCCCTGAATTAAAGGGCACAGTCAACGTCTTTATGTAAAGATGTTGTACACCTGTACCATAGCTATATTCGTAGCCATAAAATTATATTTGCGTATCATTAACTTCGGCACACGTGCGTGTGGAAGCAATATCAACCCAGTAATTTGTAGGGAAAGGATAATAAATATTACGGAGAAAATAAAACTCTGAACCAAAACAGCCTCTTTTAAAAATATATGTAACTTATTACATACCTCATTTAAATTGATAATAAATTGTTATCATTGAACTTTTGAACCATTTGAAATCAAAGTAGTTGAATGTTCAATGGGTTATTTCATTTGTTGTGCAATGATATGCACTTTTAGTTCTATGAGTAAGGACCTGAAGTTAAATTCCGCCTTTCCTATATGTCCAGTATAACAAATGTTTGGTATAGGTACAACAGAATGTTAAATGTAAACAATATAAATACAGTGTGTATTACAAAAAGGGCCCAAGACTATAGCGGCTGTAATTTTGATTTAACTATCAACAAACCATATGTAGTATACAGGGTAGTATCCCGAAATTAGCGTGCCATACTTTAACAGGGTTTTCCTTTTCTAGGACCAAAAATAAGAAAAAAAGGAAGAAGCTTCCTAAGGGAGCGTACAGGCCTCAGCGTATGGTTTTTATTTAATATCTTCAAAACCGTTCAAGTCAAAATAATGAAATTTTGTACAACCATTGCTCTTTTTATGCGTAATAAGATGAAGTAGAAATAATTTGAAAATTTTACCCATGGGTGTCCCAAACGGGGTGGCTGTGTGGTAAAAATAACCCACACTTTTTTGGATTTAATTGTTTCCCGTTTTCGACAGTAAAATATGAAAATTCAGTGTTTTCTACATAAAAAAAGTGCACTTGTTGAACATCGACAGAATGTACAATTTTTCAACAAAATCGATTGGAAAATTTTATTACGTGCTCCAAAGTACATACGAGAAGCGGGGCCGTTTTTGCCTTTTATCACGTTATACTAAAATAATCACATTTTGTACAAACACTAATCTTTTTATGCGTAACAAGATAAAACAAATAAAATTGAGTTTATACGTAGTATTTTTTTATTGCAATGATTGTTCAAATAACTTTCCGTTTTGTTTTAATTCCCAGCATACCATGTAATAAAATTTTCCAATCGATTTTGCTCAAAAACGGTACCTCCTATCGATACCTTTTTTATGTAGAAAATATTGAAATTTCATATTCTGCTATCAAAAGCTGGAAAAAATGACATGGAAAGAAGTTGGGGTTATTTTTACCCTACAGCCACCCCGTTTGAGACATACATGAATAAAATTTTCAAATTATTTCTACTTCATCTTATTACGCATAAAAAGGGTAATGGTTGTACAAAATTTCATTATTTGAACTTGAATGGTTTTGAAAGTATTCAATAAAACCATAAGCTGAGGCCACCTGAGGGATTGATTGTAGCTCCCTTAGGAAGCATGTTTTGACCCGTGTTTGTAGGAACTTCTGTCTTATTTTTGGTCGTAGATACGAATGCTGGTAAAGTATAGCATACTTTTTTCAGGGCACCCTGTATGTTTTTAAAAAAAGTTCAAACTATACTTCAATCATGTCTATAATAGAGGAAAATAAGGGCTATTGTAAAGGGGACACCTCAACCCTGTAGTGCTACCGTGAGACCACTTTTACAAATGTTTAGTTTAATTTTCAGTTACCCAAGGGAGGGAAATAGGGACTATAATTCAGTGTATTTTTTAAAGCTCTATTGTGAAAGCTCTGGAAAGTTTTAACGAGAATTTGTTGTTTTCATATTTCAAAATTGAAATTGAAATAAGACCGCTAGCTTTTGTTGCATCAAATGAATAATTGGCTAACATGTTTTACTCTGGGAATAACCCCTAGAATTCCCGGGGGCTGATAAGCCCCATTTTAAGAACCACTCTTTTTTAATTTGACAGAGGTCTATGGTCATAAACGTCTTACGAAAGGGTAATACTTTCTATAACACTCTACCCTACGTCTTGACGGTCTTCAGTAGTTAGCCAAGTTAGCAATTATTATTTTGCAAAATATTAGTTGATAAATCATTATGTAAAGTTCACCTCAGTATTAATAAGCCTGTGTGTACTATTAATTTAATCGTGTAGCAAACATGTTTCACAAATATATTCAGTGTTTATTGAGGGTGGTTGTAATCAGTAACATGTCTATTCTGTTTCGCAAAATGCGAATCAAACACAACCGGGTCGAGTAACAGATCTGCAAGCGTTTGTTGAGGTTGTAGTGTTGGTAGGGTTTAAATTAGATCTAGGGAGCTGTTAGCGATACTGTTTACACTTTCTGGTTATTTGCACTTGGTAGCCATATACAAACACACTGCACGTTTTAGTAATTGTAGTGTTTTTTTAGCTTCTATTTTCAAAATCTGACTAATCTTGCCCTAAATAATAATCTAGCTGCTATAACTCTTTCCGGGGTAGTATTTTGTTGCCAGTCTTTTAATATATTTAATGTCCTACTGTTATTTTGTAATAATCACCTTATTTTGAGATATATTAACTGAGAAACAATAGTTGATACCTTAAAATAACTATTAATTCAAGTCCGGGAAATGCCACATTACAGCACAAGGCCGGGAAGTGAAGTTGTCTATTTGTAACTAAGCAAAAAATATGAATGGGTGATGTGATTTAAATTGAAATGCCACCAGATGATGTTTAATTTGACAGTTAATAAATTTTTGACGTTGACGTTTTATAAAAAGAAAATAAATATTCAAATAAAACAAATTTATTTTACAGTAATGAAATAAAATGTTGTACGATATACGTCCGTGAAGTTATTATTAAAGTATTCGTTTAGAAATTTTGGATTCGGCTCCTTTGTCGCCTCATCCACAATTTTCTAAACTTATACTTTAATAAGTTACATTCCGGACTTATAACGGAAATTACCAAGTACTAACATTGCAACCGATTAATGCACGTTATAAATTTATTATTTGAAACTAAGTTCGTCACGTTCTATTTCTGTGGTAATAAATTTTACTGACGATAGCCTATAGGGAAATACTACCCCATTGGAACAATTTCCCCCTACTGACAAAGGAAGTTTGCCTCGAGCAATTTGCAAACTCGGCTGCTTAGACTCGAATTCCCAGTATTTTCCGTTTATTGAAGAGAACAACGGTTTTAGGATAATACAGTAGCTACATCCAAGGTGTGTACAGATTTTCATTATCCTCTCCAGCCACCATCCTTCACATCAATTAGAGGTAACGAATATTTACGAAAACATTCAACGAGAAATTATATTTTCTATTATAATATCCTTGCAAAGTACACTTCAAGGGGGATACATTAATTAGTTCATAATTAGCTGCTATAACGGCTTTGATTTGTTCTCTGTGATTAGTACGCGATATTTTATTTAGAATGTATTAAAATATATTCGTTTTACTGTTCAACTTTTCAGAGTTGTACTAGTTTAGGTACTAACAGTGAATGCATTATTGTAGTTTCAAACACATTTATTTTACGACGCTACCTGCTCGTAAAGTTCGGTAGACCCGAGTAGAAAAAAAAACCTTTATAGTACAAAGTCATTAGATTTTGGACAGAATGTAGACGTCAAAATCCATATTCAGCATTCCATTAATGAACGGCCTGCATTTGTCGTATTAACATGTAAAAGAACAATTAAATAAATCTGAGTAGAAATAGACCCTGGAAGGGGATTGGAAAATACAGGATAATATGCAGATCATAATTAACGGCCAATTAGAATTGATGAAGTACAAAACTGGGGCACAGAATTGGGATGAATACCGAATAGGAATGAGAATAAAACTAGCGTGATCGATATTGCGTTGTATTTCTAAAAAATAACGCTTTCCAACTGGATCCCAAGGACCATGAAGCGTTCGACTACTGGAAATAAATGGAAAGGGTAAAAACACAATGAAAGGGTAACGCAGTGAACAAAAGTGAAAGATGCGCAAACAACTAAAAGCAAAATGGAGAAGCGCTGGTCAGCTAGCCAGAGCAACTAATAATAGATGGACGAAAATAATCTTACACGAGAAGGAAAAGAAAAAAAGATGGAAAAGAAACATAAGAAGACCACAAGTGGAACCATGAAATCGTCAAAATGGAAGGAAGAAACTGGATCAGAGGTTCAGAGGAGGGATAGAAGGATTGAAATGGAAGGATTATGCAGTAGTAAAAAGTAAAATGAAGAAGAGGATGGTCTTTCCCTGTGCGATGTTAGACTATTTTTGGGTTCAGTTGTTACATTTGAATGTTGTCTTCTATATTATTTTCCAACACATTATTCCATTTTATTTTTCTTCTGCTAGCGTTGTCTCTTGCTCTCCTTGGCACTTCTTTTCCTATTTCTTGATACAAATTAGCGTAATAAACGCTTTCTAGCGTTCTTTCTTTGTTTATTCAGTGAATATGCCATGGCTGCTTATTTTCCACCATTGTCGCCCATTAGTCACATTTTCTCTAGCCGGTTTATTTCAAATTTTGTCTTACCATTAATCCATCATCGCACTTTGTATTTTCCAGATTTCTCCCTGTTCTTTTTAATTCCTTTATCTAAGGTCAGTACTATACCTCTAACATTCTTGTTGTAACCTCGTATTTGTTCTTGTTGTGTTAGTTATCCTTGTGGATATTTTAAACGACTCAAATTTCTCATTGTCTATTCCAAGATTATAGTTTATACATGATGTTTGCTTTTAATTACATGTTTGTTAATGTCTCTTTTTCTTCTGACCTTTCCGTCGAGCTGTTTTATAATGTATAGTAGGGTCCTACACGCTTGACTTTTCTCGGAAATTAGGTTGTTCGTTTTCAGGTGTATTCGCTAGTTTATTTCTTGTTCACGTTTCTAGAATGCTTCCATTTACTAAAAATTTGAAGTTTATTGTCTAATGTTTACTAGAATTTCACAGCAAGTTGTATATCATGTTTACACAAAACGAGGAAGAACCTCCATTTATGATGTGTATGTTGCATTGCAATAATCAGGTAACATTTTCAAATAACCAGCTAACACAATTTTCTAAAAATGCAAGTTAAGACTATCTAGTTCACATATAGATAAGTTGTAAGTAAAAGTCTGTAAAACCAGGTACTAAGTGGCAAAGGTGCAAGTGTAAGCTAAATTGAATTATCTATTCGATTTGGAAATTAATTAAGCTCAACACCGACCACATATTACCTAGTAGATTGGATGCTTTGAAACGTATGCTCTTGGCTGCTGTTGGTCAATCAAGCGTTGTTGTGAATCGATCGCAAGTTCCCGACCTAGTTTACGGTCAGGTGAAATCCAAAAGCTTTTTCTGCTACTGCATTTAATTCAAATTTTCTGAATGCGAAAATTTTTTTTCACTACTAACCTGAGAAGTCGCCACTACTTACAGTTATATTTCTCAACCCAGGTAAATAATGATAATGAAAAATTACCAAGGTAATTAATAAAATAATAGTATATTATATACCAAGGGACTAAAGTACAACTTTTAATCCCCGAGGGTGAAAGTTTAATGCCTGAACGAGCGCAGCGAGCGAGGGCAGTAAATCACCCGAGGGATGAAGAAGTACTTTAGTCCTGCGGTATATATATTATTTTTTACACGACCTCAAGGGCTTAATTGCAAAAATTTACGAATTTTCCAAAAGCAATCACATACGCTGTGGTAGATAGGTGAAAATCGCAATTAATAAAATCTCATCTCAAAAGCATCGTAACCTAGGCGATTTGTAAACAACCGCTAACCATTCTAAAATTGCGGTCGTGTTTTAAGAAAATTCTTGAAAATGGGTAATTTGAAAGATATTGACGAAGCGGCAGCGATTGTGACGATGGATTTATTACCCCCAAAGTCTCGAAAATTATACGAAAAAGCGTATCAAGACTTTTTTGAATGGTGTGTGGGTAAAGACATTGAAAATTACACAGAGAGAGTATTTCTCTTTTATTTTGCCGAAAAGGCAAAAATCTTGGAAGCATCAACGTTATGTTCGCTCTTTTCAATGTTAAAAGCTACCATGAGTGTGAAGAATAATATTGAAATTGGAAAATTCTCTAAGGTGACTGCATTTTTGAAACGTCAGAACGACATGAAATAAAATTTTGAACTTTTTTGTCATTTGTTGTACTTTTACTCCCTTGGGAGTAAAATGGCCACTTTACTCCCTGTTTTGAGGGAGTAAGGTAGGTCTTTATATATAGGTCGTGTAAAAACGTTCTATAATAAACCAGATGTCATTGGTTTTGTCTTTTAGTTTGACAACTGCAGTTTCAGGCTACTAAATATTTAAAAAAATATGTGGAAATGGTAAATTACAAAGATCTAAAGGAATAAAATTTCTAGTAGGTAGTGAAAAAAATAGTATATAAACCACGGTAAAGAAGATTTCTCTCAACCTGCTCGCCAATTCAACTTACAGGAATGGTAATGGTATTAATTGAAAGGTAAAATGATTGCGCTTCAAATGGCGCTAATAATAAAATTAAATGTGCAATATTTATTTTAAAATATCGATTTAAAATTTTTGCGATTTTTAAATATGACGTGCCACGATTTTCAAATTTTACAGCATTTGTCAAAAATTTGTTGTCATTTACAGATATCCACTAATTTATACCAACCATAATTATCAAATTTTTTGGCAAATGCTGTAAAATTTAAAAATCATGGCACGTCATATTTAAAAATCGTAAAATTTTTAATCGTTATTTGAAAATAAATATAGCACATTTAATTTTATTATTAGCGCCATTTGAAGCGCAATCATTTTACCTTTCAATTAATACCATTACCATTCGTAAGTTGAATTGGCGAGCAGCAATCAATGCAATCATCAGCAGAAACGTTCAATACAATGTTATATTCCTATGTACTCCTTTGAGACCGGCCACCCGGTATAATATTCCTTCTTTATACAAATTATATTTTTTGATGTTGATTGTTTTGTATTTATGGAGTAAAAAAAATATTTAAGTTTTTTCTTTTTTTAAAATTACCCCCCCTAAGCCAGTTGCCTGGAACCGCCGTTGCAACCAACAATTGGGAAGTAAATAAATGGCGATATCTACAGTGAAAAGCGTTGGTATTTTCTTTGGAGTCTCCTAAATCATTCACAGCAGATTCAAGTAACTAATAATCCACCGGTTGCATTACAATTACACCGCCGAAAAAAAATTAGGGGAACCTTTTTTTTTGAACGCATTAAAATATTTATCCACAACCAGTATATTATAAGGTCATAATTCCACTATTAAGAGACGTCTTATGATATTAATAAAACACATAGGTCTTATAATTAAAACAATGGTAAATCTATAGCAACACGTATGACAAAAGTCAGTTCAAAATGTCAAAATAAAATTTTTCCAAAATATGAATTTAAAAACGCCACTCTCTGGTCTGGTTGTGGATAAAACGTTGTATAGCATACGTGTCTTAGTTGTATTTTATCCACTTAAGAAAATTAAATGCTCGAACTTCGTTCTCGCGTTTAAACATTCTTGCGTGGATAAAATACTGCCTAAGACACTTATACAATAAATAACTATTATTGCGGTTGACAGCTATGTATAGTACACAAAATAATAATAAAATTTCATACTATACAGTACACTGCACAGTGCACATTTATATTTCAACAAAATGAATTAAATATTCTGACACCGGCAGGTAAGAAAAACCCAATTAATGCTTACTTATATTTTTCATTAAGCAAAGTACGATTTGAATTAAAACTGAACACGCAAGCCTAATAAAGACCTCGAACCAACTAAGTGAGTAGATACTATAATGTAGTAGTGAACTGAACTTAAAAGCATAAATAAATTGACAGTAACTAATTAAATGAAACCTCGAGTATGTTGCAGGAAACGAATGACTCTAATAACCCCATGTTCGTCATTTGTTAACGCAAGACGCCGGAAACAGTGAAACTTAGCGTCTCGACGCGTATCTTCCTGTCAAATATCGTCAACATAGGCCGTTAGTAAAAATCCCCTGATTTCAAGTTTTCAAGCGGAAGTGTAAATGACTAAAAAACAGACGAATACCGTCTCGGACGATTTTTGTCTCCTAACGTTCTCTGCTACCTTTTCAGGATTCTTCCGACCGTGTTTTGACTGGAAAACAAATTGTAGGTCGTAGGTGGTGTCGGCAACATCAAATGAAAATGAGAAAAAACTAGAAAGCACGAGAAAGGGGACTTAGATTTAGTACGAGGAGCAAATAATATTTATTATTGTTTATAATAGCAGTTAATCGGATAGTGGTTCAGTATAGAAACAGTGGGGAACACTGAATAGCACCCCCTTGAATATGATGCAATTATAATGCAATATTTCAGAGGTAAGTTAGATAAAAGAAATAAACTTTATTGATTTGAAATTTGTAACAGGTAACAGGCAACAATTTATGTAATGCGGGGAAAATATTTCCATTGCAGTATTTATCATCCGAGTAATATACAACTTCAAGAAGAGAATATTCTTCAAAGAAAGCAAACACCACAGCTTGGTTCCTATATATCTATCAGATATTCATTTTTTTTAAGCTTAGAGAAGAACAACCTTTGTAAAATTGCAGATACAAATATCTCCTAGTAAAAGGATTTACTACAAAAATGATAAGAACCTTGCGTAACGTTACACCTGCTGCAAGTTCATGTTGTTTTGAATGGAATTATTTTCTTTTCACCTATAAACAGACAGACACATTTTTATCATCTGGTTTTTATTAACGTTGATAATTTTCTTGTTAGGAGTAGATAAGGATGGGCTATTGTTTGTTCACGAAATGTAATTTTGCCTGTCTCAACCAGTCTGAATGGTGCGGTTGAAATAGTTAAACGTAATCGGGGAGACGTTTCGTCTAAAAATCAAATAATTTTTTTTAATTTAAATGTTGGTGTGTTAACTAGTGATGTGATATTGTGTTTACTACAAAAATTGGTGCATGTATTAAGTTCCCTCGATGATCACTTTTTAACCCCTCGGGATACGTTAGGGATACGATAGGTACTGATTATGTTTATTTTATGAAAGTTACTTAGAACTTACATTGGACCACAAATGTAGAACTTTTTTTATAACGTTGACCGAATTAAATCACTTGCTTAGAAAACTTAGCTTTATTTGGAATAATTCTGGATTTCTCTTTCTCAAAAAATTACTTTCTTCGGAGGAAGGGCTTCCTTTCGAGGCCTTCGAGACCCTATTCCTTAGATCGTGAGACAAGATAAGATAAGAAACCGCCATGAATATTGTTAATCATGACCCCGTAAGTTGCCGGGGGAACTTACAGGTAGGAGAATAAAAGATTTCGGCCATCTAGGGAACTTTCCGCCGCCCATAAAAATATGTGTGTGTAGCCCAAGTGTTTCCTCAAGAGCATGCTGAAGGAAGTGGCAGATGGTGACAGAAAAGGTAAATTGTTATTTTCTTTATAGAACTAACTTTAGTATTCGTTTCTAAAATTGTCTTCTTATCTTATGGTTTTGGATTTGCAAAACTGTTTGCATTCTTACAACTTTTGTAAGAAGGGTGGCTAAATACAGAGGTGTAAACCAGCAAAGGATACATACGCCATTCTTTAGCCCTTGAATGATTACAACAAAAAAGCTATTTTTTTGCAGCAAAAAGGTTTAAGGTAGTGTTTCTAGAAATAAGAATTGAAATGAAAATATTTGGTAGAGAATTAAATGTACAGTGTTTAATATTAACATTAATCAACGGCGGCCATGCTTTTTTGGCAGCAGGTCGTAGTTTGTTTCGTACGCTTCATATGCAACCAGTAATAATCCGTATTAGTAGCTAGTTGAATCAAATATAGACAAACTTTTCATTTTGCACAGCCACCTTTGATTAATGTTTATATTAAACACCCAACACGATTATTTCGCCACTTTTTGAATATTGTACTAGCATTTCATTTTTAACCAATTAACGGGACTGCAAAAAGTACCAAATCGTATAATTATCTTTGATGTTTAAAACATTGCAGTGGTTTAGGAAGGATTTATTTTAATACCCGAATCCTCAAGTGGTTAATAGTAATGTACCTAACTCATAGAATACATTCTCATTGTATACAACAGTGAATCGGTTTTTTCATTCTCATTTATTTCATCGTTCAAGCAGATTTTTATTATTATTTTGAGGTAAAAGTAGGACATGCTAACTAACAAAAGAGTAGTAATCCGTTTACCTTGTCTTCGTCAGAAGCGGATTTCTATTATTATTGCGTTTTGATATGAATCGCTTTTGATTATCAATTTCGAATTACACCTTTCCAAACAAATTATCACAATAGATCGACACATTATATGGATATATGATTTCGTAACAATATACAATAGTTAAAAAAAAACGTTCTTTTCTTTGGGCCTCTCTACAGCTGCTATGACAAGTTTGTAATACGAAAGAGCTATCGAGGTTCTATTAAAGATTAAAGATTGTTTTGCACTAAATTTACTTCTTTCTTCGAACCTGTACAAAAAACTACTATCACTGGAAATGAAATAATTTTTTTGTAGCAAAAACAATCAGAATAAAAATCATTAGTCATTTTACTATACGTTAACTTTGGAATGTATACAAAATAGACAGAGACAAGAACGTCCATTCAAGAAAAGTGGGACTACGAATGTTCTCCAGATGTTGGCTAACACGGTAACGTTTTTGACCTGCTGTGCATCCTAATTCTAGAAGTCGGGCGAATTCTCAAATTTAATGTCCTTTTACTCGAAACCTTTAGAAGGGACACAAAGCAAAACATAACTTGACTTCTTGATTTGATGTTCGACAAGCAAAGCTTGACAGCAATAAATGTTACGCTGGGGAATGAACACTTCAAGTCAATACATAAATAGCTCGCTACTTGAATCTTTGGGTGCGTTGGCTCTTATTCTACAATCATAATCAATAACCATACGTCCGGTGCAAAAAATAACATACATCAACGACTTAAAAATTATAATCTGATTGGTGGCACGAGTAAAACATAAATTCTTAAATGACGTCGCATAAGCTTCTAAATTACTTCAGAGACACGTCTACTATTAATCCTACCTGCTATTTTTGGCACATATGTTTTTATTAGAAACTGGCATGCATATAATAGCTAGAACTGTCAGTTGATTTTGTGTAGGAGTGCTCAACTCGTTTAGCTTGTATTTTTAAACATTGTTATAAAGTTTTGATAATTTCGAAATGCTCCACGAAATGTTATAATTTATTTTTCTAAAATTACTTTGGTGAAAGCAGTTCTCGAGATGCATAAATTAGTTTGTATAGAATGTATCCAACGATATAAAATTAAATAATTATTATTAGTTCTAGCTTTCTGTGATGTCTGATGTTATTTACAAATACTAGAACCTACTATGCGACCGACAAACTTTAGGGAATATTTGCTCCCTGATGTACCTTCCTAAATTGTTTATACAGTGCTTCCCGAAAGCATTGAATATAGTAGTAGGTCAGAATGTTTATTCCAATGGTAAAGATTGTGCCTAGTTTTGTCATCTGTAAAAGGGCCGGTAGATGGGGCAGTAATATAATATTCAGATTTTTTCGGATGCATTAATCATTTGTCAACAAGGGTTTTAATCTGTGGATTTTTTTCCTTGTTACAACTTTCACTCAACAGAGTGCAATGACGTACATAGATACCGTAGATACCGGCATTTATTAACTGCGTTCGCCGTTCGGAAATATCCGAATGAGAGCCGATCGAGCAACTGCGGATTTTGGTCACGTGGTTTCCAATCATGTCAAGTTAGGTTCATAGGTTAGGTTATTACATTTCGCAGTCATAATATTGAGGTGCTGGTTAAAATTTATGCCTGTATTATCTTTGGTGTATGCAAGGCCCCACTCCAAGAGTATATCTTGATACAATAATTGTGGAGTTACAAGATGCAGAAACTAACAAGATACTGAAAGAGGAGGTCGTGAAGGTATGTATTATTAAATTATAATTATTACTGTTAGCGTTGGATCATAACCAGCACATTTCTTATTGTATATTTTAGATGCAGTAGGTATATGCAACAACTATTTTAGATAACATATTAAAAGAACGAAAGGCTGAGAGCGTGTGTGCGCCGAAGACAAAAAAATAATTTGGACAAAAATGATCGCACTGGTTTGTGAATACAACTAGTTGAAGAACATGAAGAAGCTCAGAGAAGTCTAAAAAATATGTTTGGTCAAAAATTGCTCAGAAAATCAACTGCACTGGTACTTCTAATGTTACATGGCAACAATGTGATACCAAATGGAAAGGATTGAATAACACTTATAAAGATATTAAAGAACACAATTCCACTAGTGGTAGAAATAGAAAAAAATGGGAATACTTATATCTAATGCATAAAATTATATACAAAAGCCTGAAATTTCAGCACCCGAGCAGCTGCAGGAATCGGAAAACAGTTCAACATCTGAAGAACCTGCTTTCAAGAAAATAAAATATTAATCCACATAGGTAGATGAAGAAATATAATAACATTGTGTCAAATGTTGAAAGGCGACATCGTGAAAGGATGGATCAAGAAAACAAGTTTCTGGATACATTCTAAGAATTGGTGAAGGTGCCTATTGAGTAAGAATAAGAAGTGTGCATATACCATAATGTGAATTAAAATGTTTCAGGTTTATAATATAATTTAATAATATTAATAATTACTAGTATAATAGGTATATCACTATACTTATTCCAATAATGAGTTAATAAACAATAAATAAATAGCACATTTTTTTTTATTTTATTAAATAACTTAAGACGATTAATTATAAAAGGAATAAATGTGCTAGTAGTGGAAAAAATAGTACCTATATAAACGACGGTAGAGAAAACTTATCAGCTCGGCTGAGAAAAATGTCTTCTCTACCTTGGTTTATAATATACTATTATGCACTCAAAATGTTTCTCATTGTGAATTATATTCTGTACAACTGGTCACTTCAATAATCATGGCTTCGTCGAAATAATGAAAAGCAGCAGAAATTGTGATTTAATGATAATGCAGTCATACAAATATAGGAAATGCGGAATGTTAAAAAAACTACCATGAAGCAGTATCCCGGAACAGTGTGTACGTCAGAAAATATGAAAACAAGTTCCTATAAACATGGGTCCAGAAATGCTTCCTAAAGGAGCTGGGGCCCTTTGAAGATACTATCCAAAACTTTGTTTTTATTTAATATCTCAGAAAGTATTCGAGATACAGCGATCAGTTTTGGCATGCGAGTTAGTGTTAGAAGCGCCATTATAACGTGCTAACAACTAAAACGATAATCTGGCAGGGACGTGCGAAAATAGGGGGGAGGGCGACCATTTCCCCCCCCATTTTTTATTAGCAACTATTCCGAATTTTTTAAATTAGGAATCTATTATATAGTCAAAATTACATAAAAAAGGTCCTCTTCTTAGAAACCCGTAGGAGCAACCATGTCCAAAGAAAATTGCTTCAAAAATTATATGCATGAAAAAACAAAAATTTTCATGCACATAATTTTTCTCGGACACGGTTGCTTCTACGGGTTTCTAACAAGAGGGCCTTTTTTATGTAATTTTGTCTAAATAATAGATTCCTAATTTAAAAAATTCGGAATAGTTGCTAATAAAAAAATGGGGGGGGGGCAGGGGTCTCCCTCCCCCGTATTTCTGCACGTCCCTGGCAGATTTTCGTTTTGGTTGTTAGCACGTTATAATAGCTCTGTTAACACTAACTCGCATGCCAAAGTTGATCGATGTATCTCGAACACTTTCTGAGATATTAAATAAAAAGCAAATTTTGGATAGTATTTTCACACGGCTCCAGCTGCTTTAGGAAGCATTTCCGGACCCATGTTTATGGAAACTTTATTTCATATTTTCTGACGTAGAATGGCCTCCAGAAATTAATGACTGTAGTTTAAAAACACCCTGTATAGCCCGCGCATTTTACACGTCCATATTTGGTAAGGTACCTACACTTAGGCACAAATTACACCGGCCGCTCAAGAGTTAAAAATGTTTCCTTATTTATTTTACTGTCTGGGTAAAAGTGCAGATGACAATAAGGCAATACATTTTCCCATTTTATTGTGTTTACCTTAATTTAATGAACTGGTTAATGCAAAGTTACCAACATTTAATGAACTTTAGCTTTATTTATTATATTAGTAGGAGAAACATACTTTATGTACCTAATTCTTCATTTCAAAGAACACCCACTGAAATACAAGTTGAAGAGAAATAAAACGTTTATAAAAATGTCTTCTCTTACGAACATTTACGCAATCTACTGAAGCGGAGCTGCTCTTATCAAAAGAACTGTAATTAGTAGGTAAAGCCCGAAATGTTATGCAAAAAAATATCAAATTATAACATAAACTATGAAGCAGGAATAATGCTAAAATATGAATAAACATTGAGTAATATGCAAAATATGAAACTTTTATGCTACTTTCAAAAATAACATAAAAATTAGAAAATACTCTGAAAAACATGTTTATTTTTACAATTTGTTGTTACAATAAATCACTAACAATTTCTCTAGAGTTTCAGGCAGAAGCCCTTGTCTTTTATCGGTCAATATATTTTTGAAATCACAGGATGTTACTGGCGCAAATTAAAAATTCGAAATATGATCATGTTTAATTTCTGAAATTTATTTTTCTTTGCTAAAAACTAATTTATGTTGCTATTGATCTTCTTACAATAAGAGAACAATCAAAGGATTGTTCTTAGTATATAGGTTCTTATTTTTTGTAGCTAATCCGAGAGCCACTTAAAACCCTAACTTGGACAGATTATACCGAGAAATGCTACAGGATTTAGAAACATTATGATGCTTTCCAAAAATATTCTCAAGAACTTTTTTAATATTACTTTTACGAAAGTTATTTTAAAAATTAAAGAAAATATGAAATAACTATAGAAATCTTTATAAAAATATGAACTAAATATGAAGATTTTTATAAAATATGAAAATTTTTCGTAAATATAAAAAAACAACCAAAATATAATGAAATATGAAAAATTTTATTGCACTAATTAAATGTATCTATATCTACTACCAGAGGTGAAAATTCTAAATTTCGGAACAATCTAAGCATTTTTGAAGAATATGAAATTTCATAAATTTCCGGGCTCTAGTAATGAGAAAGCTAAGCTATTAAACTGAAACAAATTATAATTAATAAAGGAAAAATAGTTTTACTAAGTACTTAATTGCAGCTTTAGAAAAAAGGGCCATACTACCTATAGGTTTTATGTAGAGAAAAAATTCTGCGTTTTCTCATGCATTCATTTTTAATTTTATAGTTTTTCAAAGGCTGAGTAATGAAAAAATAGGTAAAACCAGTGGTAAAGCTGTTTTGACGAAAATCTCTAGTGCCTTGAAATGGAGTTGACAACTGCCGTTCAGTGATATCTTATTGTTACCATTTCCTAAATAATCGCATTTTATGATTTCCAGTTTTTTTCGTATTAAATAAACGTTGACAGTACAAGCGGCATTCTGATGAACAATAGATTGTCATTCCAAGGCACTGCAGATAGGATTTATTATTTTTTGATTTCCCGGTTTCTGAACAAACGTCATGCAAACCTCTTGGCATTTCCTATTGATTTTGCGTAAACTTTTTTTTTTAGCAATTTTATCGATTTTAAATTTTATACATTAACTTTTGGGTTGCTATAATAAAATTATGGTTCATTTGTATAAATACGAAATATTCAGTGTAATGCCATTCCGCAAAGGCGCCCTCTGTAGATGGATAGCGGTGACAGTTGTTATTGTAAATTGTATATTTTTGAAATTACTAAATTTTAGGGGCGACACCTATCGAAAATGTTTGGCGTAACTTTAAACGGCCGCTACGGTGGCGCCCACTGGAAAATAACGGCCGTGGAACATTCTCAAAGTTGGGCGCTGGTATAAGCATTCTGTCCTACTACTATATTCAATGCCGAAAGTAACAGATAAATTCAATAAAATCCTTGAGAAAAATATTTCAAATAAATGCTCGGACACGTCGATTTTTATTTTTAAATTATGATTTAGAGATGTAATTTTCAACCCCCCACCACCCAACCCCTAAGCGCTGCCAACTCCAACTTTAAAAATTCAAATAGCAAAGAACCCTTTCTGATACTTCATCTGATAGCTTTTTTTATGCTGAATACAATAAAAAAAAGTTTTTCAAGATCGGGTGATAAATAACGGAGATATTTACCAAACTGTATTCAAATTAAAGTGCCAATATTCGAGCAGGCGTTGGTACTGGGTGGTAAAAAACAATTGCAACTTGTTTGCAATTGAATGTAAACAAAATGTATTGACATTACTTAGTGGAGTGTGTGTTACTTATCATTAACGATTTGAAAAATAAGATAACAAAAATTAGATTTACTGAAGCCGAAAGAATCGAAGTTTTAATGATGGTTGGGGTTGGAGATAGATAGATACATTTTGTTTACATTCAATTACAAACAACTTGCAATTGTTTTTTACCACCCATTGTAGAGCCGTACCAACGCCTGCTCGAATATTGGCACTTTCATTTGAATACATTTTGGTAAATATCTCCGTTATTTATCAACCAATTTTGAAAAACTTTTTTTTATTGTATTGAGCATAAAATAAGCTGTCAGATGAGGTATCAGAAAGGGTTCTTTGCTATTTGAATTTTTAAAGTTGGAGTTGGCAGCGCTTAGGGGTTGGGTGGTGGGGGGTTGAAAATTACATCTCTAAATCATAATTTAAAAATAAAAATCGACGTGTCCGAGGATTTATTTGAAATATTTTTCTCAACGATTTTATTGAATTTATCCGTTACTTTCGGGAAGCACTGTATACTTTTCTGTTATCTTCTTTCATTTAGAAGTTACGATCTATTTTTCAACTTCTCTCCTAATCTAGCATTGAAACCATTAAATTAATTTTTGTTCTAACATCTACCTGAATATTAACCAATTAATGACTTTTAATTAAATAATTGGACCACCCTTGGAAATAAAATATTCAGATTTGGAGACTTGAATGTCCGTATAATTTAAGTGTAGGAACACTAATTTTAAATGATTTTTGGAAATTTTAATATTAAAGCTAATAAATTTTCTATAATTTTTGTATTATGAAAACGAATGTTGAATAATTCATGATTGTTTGTTGGAAATATTTTGACTTGTATAGTTTAGTTTGCAGGTAAGGACATAGGTTATCTACCCATACTTAAATTAAGGATTCTCTGTGTAATTGAGAACTAAAAATAATTGAAATTGCAGTTCACCCTTGCACCAGCATGTTCTTGATTTTACAATTTTCAAAAGCATTCACTTGGGGTTTATTAAAACTATAGTATAGGTACGGTTCATTCAAGTGCTTTGAAAACACTGTCACTTGATGCTGAAAATTTTGAGAAAACAATTGTTGAATTGAAAATTTTGTTGTATACTGGCTGGTTTTTCATTGTCCAGATTATATCTCCTAAAATATTAAAGATACAAGAAAAAGTTAAAGGAGAGGCTTAGCTAAGAGAACCTGGTGCATAAAATAGCGCAAACAAGTTTTTTCCACGGTCTATTTATTTTCCGGAAAAATATGTAACTTTGCTTTTTTAAATGGAACGCTCTATATATTTTTCCGGAATAAGATTCTAAATTAATTTCTCTTTACAAGCATGTAACACTTTTGCTTTTAAATTACGCCTAATAATTCAAAAACTAAAATTATAATAGGCTGTTTTTTAATTAAGCGGTCCCAAAAATGTTTAGAATTGAATTTTGATTTATTAGGCGTAATTTGAAAGCAAAACGCTATTAGAGATATATGCTTGTAAAGAGAAATTTATTTAGAATTTTATTCCGAGAAAATATACAGTGTTCCATTTAAAAATCCAAAGTTACATATTTTTCCGGAAAATAAATAGACCGTGGAAAAAACTTGTTTGCGCTATTTTATACACCAGGTTCTCTTAGCTAAGCCTCTCCTTTAACTTTTTCTTGTATCTTTAATATTTCAGCAGATATAAGCTGGACAATGAAAATCAGCAACCCTGTATATCCCACATGAACGTATTGTGAAAGTTTAAGCATTTGAAAGCTGTTTTAAATCTTAATGTGCAATAGACAGGTAAATTTAGTTTGAATTTTGGAGTTACCTTATCCTTTATACCTAATCTAAATTGTTCACAAACTATTAGTGGACGCTGCGCGCTGGTTTGAATCCCATTAGAATCGGTAACAGACCCCGGTCACTAATTTGCCACTTGGGGCATAATTAATGGTGTTTTCCTTGGACTTTAGGGAACTAGGATACATCTTGTACATGTGACGTCAGAGTAGGCGTAGCCGATCGCTTGTAGGGTATCCAAACTCAAACTCGTAGTGTTTATACGTGGTGTTGTGTATAATTATTACGATTTTTCAAGAATTTAGTTTACTCATTGCGGTTTAGTTTAATATAAATCGTTGTGCAAAATGGAATCCCATCGAAAGAATTATTTTAAAAGTTTGGTGCCTAGTGTGCAACAACGCTACATGAAGAAATTAGAGTTGGTTAATAACGTGGATCCTTACTCTGTGGACCTTAACACGTGTTCCAAAGATTTGCAAGACTTTCCCAAAGTAACTTATTGTGATGTTGTTAATTATTTAGTATATACGAAAAGTGCCTATACACAAGAAGAGTTCAGAGCCTACAAAAGCCTGGAAGCATATAATTTATTTATTTGTAATTGGGTACAGAACTTGTGTGTGAAGGCAGTAGCCAACTCAGACAATGTGATACTGCTTTCTAGGGTAAGTTAAATTAGTATTAACAATCAGCGATTAAATTAGATATGAAACTTTTGTTTGAAGTATAGTACTACCATGTTAATTTTTTTAGGTTATGCACTCCCAGCGTTTAAATTTGCCTCCCACGAATACCTGGTGCATTACCAAAACCACAGGGGAGGTGTTGACTGGTCACTGTGACTGCATCGCTGGCCTTGGTGAATGCTGTAGCCACGTTGGTGCTACACTTTTTGCAGTAGAGGCTGCTGTACGAAATATCGAAGAGGAGTCTGTGACTGGCCGAAAAGCATATTGGATGGTTCCAAGTTGTACCCTAGGAGAAGCTAGTAGAATATCAGATGTTAATTATTCCGTACACAATGATAATAGTGACAACGATGCAATTTCTGATGTCGATTCGGTCGAAGTCACCGAAGAGGAAACGCAAAATTTTTTGGCCAAACTGAACACTTTAGATAAAAAGGCAGCTATCCTTAATGTGATGCCACCTTACTGTTTCTCTATAGCAGAAGAACGGAAGAAAGTTTGTGAGGAACGGAAGATAATTCAAGGTGATTTATCCAGCATTTATTCTGCAGCGAACGAGGAAAAAACATTGGAGCAACTACGTCACCTTGGAAAAGAAATGAACATCACATTGTCCCACAATGATTGTGTTAAAATCTCCATCGATACAAAAGGACAAAGTAAAACAAATGCCTGGTTTATATATAGACAAGGTAGAATAACTGCTTCTAAATTTAAAAATTGTTGTAGGACAAGTATTGAAAAACCGGCAATAAGCACCATTAAAGCAGTTTGTTATAAAACAACCTTCCGTTCCACACAAACTGATTATGGTTGCCATCATGAAAAAGATGCTGTGAAGGCTTACAACGATTATATGGCTGCAAGACACAATAATTTTATTATAGAAGATTGTGGTCTTATTATCAATTCCGAGTGTCCATATTTCGGTGCAAGTCCAGATGCTATAGTGCAGTGTGACTGTTGTGGACAGGGGTGCCTGGAAGTGAAGTGTCCTTATTGCATTAAAAATACAAGTGTCGAGGAACTAGTCAATTTAAAAAGTACTTGTTTAAAAGCAGTTCCAATAACAGACAAGTTTTCTAATATCGAATTGGATCATAATCATTCCTATTACTATCAAATGCAAATGCAAATAGCTGTAACGGGGAGATCATTTTGCGATTTTGTAGTATGGTGTGAAGAAAACTTCTACTTCGAACGAATCTATCCCAATAAGGAATTTTATGGTGCAGAAAGCAATAAGGCTAAACTGTTTTTTTATGAAATTATTATGCCCGAACTTCTCGGTAAATATTTTACCAAAAGGGAACAACAGGTTCTAGCTCGGAAGAGGACACAACAAGAAGCACTTGCGGAACACCCTGAACAGCTGTGGTGTAAATGTCGGCAACCAGATGATGGTAACACAATGGTTTGTTGTAGTAATGAAAATTGTACCATCAAGTGGTACCACTTGCATTGTTTAAAGAGGAAAAGAATACCTAAAGGAGACTGGTACTGCCCAGAATGTAAAAATCAATTTAAAAAAAAATAAACATTTGTGATTTGTTTATTCTATTATTTTGTGTAGTTTTTTCAGCCATTAAATATGTGATTATACACGTTGTCCCTAGAAATTTTGAATACGGGCATTTGAATTCATTACTTGTCGCTTAGTTACACTTTTTACATAACCGAGTCAAATATTTTAAATCACTAAGCAACGGGAAATAAATAGTAATTTCTAATTGGTAATAAACAACCATGGCAATCTATTATAATAATCGAGAAGAACAAAATCGCAGTGCCTACATTACTCGTATTCAAAATTTCTAGGGATAACGTTATGGATAACGTGTATAGTTGATATCTGTTATGTGACAAAAGTAATCAAATTTATCAATCATTACTTACGAATTTTAGCATAAATAGACATGGATAATACTTGGATATTGTAATTATAAGAGTAGTATTAAAATAAAACAACAAATTTAGAACATCAATTTAATTTGAAAAATATCCTAATGTTTAAACGTTAAATTAAATAATAAATAATAATAAAAAATTTCAACAATTTGATTTACATTATTGTGGCACAACACTGGGGTTGCAATTAACTAGTGCACAACAAACCCTTAAAATTTTGTCCATTACTGGTACACGGTTTTGTTTTTTTCGTAGCATACAGACAGGTACCTTTCCTGAAGCAATGGTATATTTTCTTCGTAGAAGTCCTATGACCCGTTCTACATGGATACGCACATTTGCAATTTTTCTTGTTTTTTCAACTTCCTTTGGTAGTAATTGTTTCTGTCCATTCAAGAAAGATGGTGTTTGCACCTCTGCCATATGAAAATTGACACTATCTGTAATTAGAAAACCTCGATCCGCTAGTATCAAATCACCTGGAATTAAATTATTTAAAAACCCAGAACTTTCAGTGACATATTTATCGCTAGCTCGACCTGAGTATCCCCCAGAAATAAACATTATATGGCCCTGTGGAGATATTCCTATTAAATATTTTACCGTATTATGGTGTTTATATTGAGAAAAATGTTGAGAAGAAGCCTGTTTGTTTTTGGGTCTTTCAACGAATATCTCGAAGCAATCGATAATCACAGTAACCTTTTTTTCCCCAAAATTTTGTAAAAAGCATTTTGGCAATGTCGATTGTAAACAGTCTCTGGTTGGCCAATAGATTAAGGACTTTAAACTTTTATGCAATATGTCTATAATTTTAAAAAATATTCTGCTGGAAGTTACTCGAGAAATTTGAAAACGATGGCCCAAATCAGTAAATAATAAATTTAATCGCAATTTCATTAATGTTAAAATTAGCTGTTGAAATTTACTTAAACTGTTGGTATGAGTTTGCTTTATATGTGGCTCAACAAATTCATATAAAAGCTTTACCCTAATATATGACAACCCAGTATAAAAATTACACATGTAATCATGTTTTTCAAAATATGCCATATCTAATTTATAACAAGACAGTTGCTCTCGAAGGTGGTATAGTTCAGAGTTTGCATTTTGTAATGCAGCATGTAGTTGTGCACAACACGGTGAAATCACAGTAGTTACGGTCTCCACTACTTCTACGTCACTAGTAGACGAAGCTGATTTATGGTTTTGCACACTACAATCTGAAGCAGGAGTAAGCATTGCGTTATCAATCATGTCTGTTGTAACGTCAAGCGAAATATCTGAATCGATGACCTTCAACAATTGACATGGTTAATATTATTTATATATTAAATTATTTAACAGGTTTGCTGCTAGTGCTGGAATCTAACAATTTGGTACTGTGCCTGCCTTATTTGCTAATTTAACAAAAAACCTCAAATACTTAAAACATAAACCAATCGCTACAAGTGTCTGCACAACCAAATGTACTAAAGCAACAAGCCAAACTGACTAGTTTCCAATTCAAATATATGAAACAGCATGCAGCGTTGGCAGCCAACATGTTAAGCAACTAGTGTAAAATACAATAACCCCTTTTGCAAGAGTTGCATGCAAGTACATTATCACGTACCGTACCTACAGGTGAAAGTGTTAAATGTAAAATAGGTTATAGGTATTAAATAGGTATGAATCTAATATGAATACATCTTACGGTTTCCATTTTTCTGCGTTTTCTTCTAGCATATCTATCAAAATTAGCTGCTGGTTTTTTATAACCCATGTTCTTGGTGGGAATCCAGTCAGGGTTATCCTCATCTTCCAGCTTAGCTGGTTTACCTACGCATTAAAAGTCAAGATAGCTATAATATTATCTAGTTAAACATAATATAATTTCTAATAATAATACCTTGTACAAAATGTTTAGCACATATCATTTGATATTTAAGTTTAAGTTCAGTCATGTCCCCTCGTTTTAGTGCTGCAATCCAAGCTTCACGTCTCCTTTTTTTCCTCATATCAATTCTTTTATTATTGTCATATATCGAGGGAAATCGGAAAAAAGACACTTTATCCCTTAAACCATTACTACCACAGTTTATAACAGCACAGAAGTTGGGCATCTCTTGTAGTGGGTTTTAGACAAAATCTACAACAAACACTTTAAATTTATTAACTTAGGTAGGTACTACTCACGTTTTGTAATCGCTCACCTGTAAAAATAAGTTGTCAAAGAAGTTTCGTACACAATTATACGTACGTATATTATAAAACTACCGTTTTAAATCGGTTAAACTTTCCAAAATACTAGGCACTTTATACACAAACCAACACATCCATTAATTCGATTGTCATACGAGCGGTTCGACCTTGGTTTGTTAGGTTAGGTTAGTCACGTGATGAACGCGATGTATAACTTACAAGGCTCCACACAATTTTCATACATTAATTGACTTAGTATAAGATCATTATAGAAGCCCCTGAATGATGTCTTCGACAACCAATCGTATATAGGAGGAAAGAACTAATCCTAAAGTTTACTATCCGTAGATAAACGGATGTTATATGCATTTAAAAGAAATAATGGTTTTCCTTCGCTAACTATTATATAAATTGGAAAAGTGGTGTTAAAACAACTTTAAGGAATGCACTTTGATATTAGTTTTGGTATTATACTCATTAGATCGCTTGACAAACGTATAATTGCCAATATTATGCTCCTTTTATTAAATCAAAAATTTATGAATTAACAGAAGTCATAAATAAATAAAAAAATCTATCTTTTGTATTAAACTGAATTATCCTATAAGAAAATTTCGTCTAAATATCGCAATTGGTGTATTCTGATTGTAAAAAATAATGTACAGTAGCTAACTGCACTTTCGGTCTAACAGTACCAAGTAAATATTTATCATTTGTCTATTTTAAATTATAGTAGAGGTTAATGTGGTTGTTTGACACTATCGTGTCTAATATCGTAAATAAAGCATCAGTATGCATCTAGACGACTGGAAGCCTTCCGTTTCTTCCTTTCCTGGAAGCGAGATGCACGTGCGCAGGATGTCACGCGCAAGAATAAAGATGGTCTCTTTAATGGTCCTAGACTATGCCGATATCAATAAAGCCGTCTTTTCTTCTAGTAACATTCCTGTTTCACTGATTAACCATTAACCCTTTACCCTAAACTTTGTTACGCAACGAAATGTTTTTAATTGCCTCGAAGCGTATATCCTGTTTATTAACTAGCTGCGTTTTATGTCTCGTACGTTATCTCACTTTTTAATAACAGAACGCTGCTTGAAACACGCGTGCTTTGACTCATTATTATTCCAGGGAATTAGCAATAACAAAATACGAGAGACAAAAAAATCATGAATGAACGGTCTATAACAAGAACACATGTGTGTTTAACTTACGTATCATATGGTGGAATCCAGATCTGGCAGTCGTTTTCATCATAATTTAAAATAAGCACTCATCTGCTAACAATAACAATACTTCTTTACCAATTCAATCAGAAGTGTTAAAAGACTGAGCAAAGAATATTCTTGGACGACAGTTGCTTATTGTTGAAGAAAGAATAATAATATATGTTCAATGGTAGGGGTATTGCGAAAAAGGCAAGAAGACGTGACTTGCAAATGCTAGCTAGTAGGTATGCTCTGCCTGTAACTTTGATTGGCGCCTTCTGCCTTAAGAAGTCCCAGCACACTTGTGGTTATGTAACTGAATAGGCAATTGAGATCTTATTAGGTTTGATTAATTCAAAAAGATGCTATACAGGAAGTAAGGATATTCGATGTGCATCTATAACTGCACGGTAATATGCGGGTGGACTCTTTTATCATTTGACGCAATTACTAATGAATGTATAACAAAGGAAGTTTAATAAATAGATACTTAACGGTACCAGGAAAGCCTTCAGAACTCACGTCATAGAAAAAATATCGTATTATGTTTGTTATTTCGATTGTTACAAGCGGCACAATCAGAGACGTTGTGGGAACTCCAGTTTGGTAATTGGTGTGTAGCAGAAAAATGAACTTAATTACGAAAATACCGTTGCACATTTTTGCTTACAAAGAATAACAAGAAGATTTTTTTTTGTCATCAAAGTATGGGATACTGAAACCCGAATCTTGTAATGGGAAGTAAAAGTTCCTAATGCGATGTAGTAGTTTTCATTATTTAATGTCAATAGTGATAGGAAATAGTTAGGGTATTGTTCCGTCTTTTAGGGTCGTTGGTTTTACAGATAATCTCAGTTATCATTGGAGTTGCCTATACATATACACTTTCTAGTTCTTTCCATAACTGAAAACCAAGCTCTGTGAAAAGAGTATCGTGGTCGGCTCGCATGAAAAACGAATCCTTTATAAAATTCCTTCAGGCTTCGATATTGACCTTTGGGCATATGCGTATAAGATATTTTGAAATTTCCTAAGGAATTCAGCCTTAGCCTATGTGTGTAGAGTCAGGGGGCACCCTGTAGTATATATTTTGAAACGTAAAAACATAAGTTTGTGTTATAACTCGAATGCTAATGCGCTCGCGTTATTAAATTCCTCAAAGAAATATCTATAAACGATTTCCATGCATTATCCGATATAATTTTCAAAAAACCTGAAATATAAATACACTAGAACGTGAAAACTTAAATAAGCATTCCGTTTAAGAATAAACCTTTTTTTAAGGAGCAAGTCTAGCTGCAGAAAGAAGGATTAAAAATACGTTTATATTTAGCTTTTACTAACAACATGAACTATATTGTTTACAGGTCTATGAAGTCAATATATCGCCATCATAGTAAATCAAGGTTCAATATCACGGAAGCCGCATCGCGGGTATTCTCAATATACGATGGAGGTCGATACTTAATTACACAACAAATTAATGAACTGATGTGTCCGAGGAACTAGTAACATAAAACTTGCTTTATTTTGTAGAAATCTTCTCCTCTTACATAGAGTTCACAGTGAAAACCAAAAGCAGATGTAATTTCAATTTTGAAAAGAGTAAATAATTATGATTGGTATAGATGTGGCATAGGTAGTAATACTTATCTATTAATTAATTCGGTTTCGTTTACACCATCCAACATTATTTGATCGTAAAGGTTTCAACTACAATCTCAGTTGTAACCAAGTATGACAACGTGATATCATAGGTCAACTAAAATATCAGCTTCCACTTTTTTTATAAATACTAAAAAGAGTGGCGTATCGTTAAATCACAATACAGTGTTGACAATTCTTTTTTGTGATAATTGTATTATTGTATCTCTTAAGTCTATTTTTTCTTCTTCTAAAACTTTAACTAGAAGAGAATTTTCTAAATCTAAAGGCACGGTATGTTATTTATAGGTCCAGATCTCAGTATACCAATTCCTGGTACCTCGATGTAGTTATGCAAGTAATGGCACATTATGCCTACAAACCCTAACTGAGAATCTTTCAAGTAGGCTGTGGTTCTATGTAATAGAAGTAAAAGACTTCTATGTATCATTCAAGGCACCCTACTTTTATGGAAACAAACTAGAGCAGGTTACTTCTGGGGTGTTACGATTTGCTTCGTTTTTTCATTTTTGTGACCTCTTGTATCACATTTCGAATTCGTTTAGCTTTAGAGTATAAACGGTGAAATTCGAAAACTAGAATTTAAGCTTAAGTTTGTTCATCAGTGACAGAAGAAAATTTGAGGTGTTATAATTAGGAAGCTGTACATTTAGAAGGAGGGACCGAGTTAATCTATCACTTTTGGCCGACATAAATTTTCTTGTTTGATTCCTGGTTTTACGCCGCATTTTACGTTGAAAATCTCAAAAAATGTTTACTTACGTTTGTTACGATTAAACGAGTAATCCAAAATATTCTGAAAGTTACAGAGAAGTATTTCACAGTTTAGCCAGTGATTTGCAGAGTGGACAACGATACCTGTAATTTTTTAGATTCCACAAAAAAATAATCCCGTATACCTAACGCATTCCTTTTAGTGCAGCGCGTACTTGTGTCTCAGCTAAAATATGCTACTGTTTATTTTTAAATGACACCCTCTACAATTTTTTCTACAGTATCCGACGATATAAAAATATCATAGACCCAAATAAGCTAATTACACGCTCTTATGAAGCTGACAAAATAGTATAGGATTTACGTGAATAGCCAAACAATTATAATTATAATTATTAAAGAAATTTGTTTAGAAACGAAAGAGTACAATCATACATGATAGATTTCTAAAAGAATATAATAATAATGAGCGGTTTACGTCAAATAAAAACAAACATTTCTTTCATAGCGCCTTGTAATAAATGGAATAAGTCGTTGAGTAGCCTATAGGGGTTCCAAATAGGAACATACTTTATTTTTTTGTAAAATCAATTGTTATTGCTAAATACATTCTTTGGCAATTGATATTCAAATTTAAACTCTTTGCGGTTTAGAAAGTAGCGAAAAAATAATCAGATATTCAAGGTACACATTTAGACATATTATTACAATGCAATGTGCATCTATTAACAGTATGGCTGCTATTTACTCGTGCTAAATAAACGCGGCATTTTTCTTAGTGATCGATACCTAGTGCTATTAATCTTCATTAACCAATTATTTGGTACACGACGTTTGCTTATATGCTATTAGTAGGGAATCATATACTACATATGTATGACTGTATGTACTCGTATAATGAATTCCAAAACTATCATCACTGGTTCCGCAATTTTATGTAACATCCAGTATGTGTTACATGAACACGGATACTTTCGAAAAGTAAATAGACCAAGGCCATTGTATACACAATTTTAACTTTTTTAATGAAAGACACCTGGTAATAAACGGGTCGACGGTAAATTTAAAACCTATGGTACTACTGCACTAGATATTGTGAGTTCGAGTCTCTCACGGGGTGAACTCGTTTCCTTTGTCTATCAATGCTTAAGATTTTTTCTTAAATTACGTGATACTTAGGAGAACCATGTCGCTACCAGTTGTCGCCTCGCGGGGCCACTTTGTAGTGTATAAGATTAAAAAAATGAAAAGGGTTCGACAATTTTCAAAACATATTTTATCGTTGCAGATAAAATAATCTCTTCTTAAATATTAAAATTACAAGATAAAGTTAAACTATCTAGCAATGTAATTTTGCTTGCAGTACTCGTACTTTAATCAATTAGACACGCTTTAAACAATTATACTAACTGTGAGTCAAAAAACTACGATGCTAATATAAAAATCTGAACCGAAGAGTCTTAAGTGTATCTGAAATTGTTTCCTACTACAACGGTGCGGCGTTTCATCCCTGAAGGCAGCAAGCAAGATTACGGAATCCTGTTACAAAATTCAGGGATATATAAAAAATTTTAAGTTCAGAAAAAATATCGTGGTAGAGTAGGTACGTACCTAAATGCTTCTACTTTTATTCCCCCAAAAAAAGATTGTTATGGAATTATTTTATACTATTGCAACTAACATACTATGACTTAAAGAAAAGTTCACGTAGCAATAGTTAATTTAAGAAGAGTAATAGGATTCGTTATTATTGAAGTGTTCTTATAACGGACCTCGAAACGTCTTAGACAATAATATCGTAGCCTCTATTAACAAATCACGGTACATTGATAAATTGCCGACTCTGTAAATTACAAGAAGCGAGGGAGAGTGTAAATAGGCACTTATCCTAAATTGACTTACTTTTGGTACAGCGATTGCAGCGTTTCCTTGGGTAAGATCCGTGTCGTAATGAGTGCTCATCGATGTTAATTGATGAGGAATGACCCACTGATTGTCCTTCCGGTGTGACGTGAATAACAGCTTGTGGAAAATCTTCTTTGAAGCTTCGTGAAGACGATGCAACGCTAGCTGATCTCTCCCTAGTCATGAACGCACTAATTGAATGTCTTCGTCGTGTATTTTCATTACTGGAAATTGCCGCAAAATTGTAATATCTCGCGGAATCTTCGGAAATAAACACTTCCTCGTCACCAGAGTTTTCAGATGCTGCAGCATCTTCGGAAGTGGGTAACGGAAAATACATTAAGTCGTGGCACTGAAGTTCAGATTTTTTTGAACTTTTTAACGAATTTGTCCTACGCGGTTCTGCGTTACTTGGATATTTGAATGCTAGATCAGGGGCGATATCTGATAATCTAGGTTCTCCCATAATCAACAGTTCTTGATTGGAGTCTCCGGAATTTGAACTCACAGAACGTAAAAGTGTCCTTAATCCACCTTTATTTTGATAACCACCTTTGGGTGGTGTTAACTGTCTACTCAATGAACATTCTGATGAGCTTGAAACATTATCTAAGGTGGAAGGTGTAGCCCCCATTTTTACAGACGAAGTCGTCAGATCAAGACTGATTTGTGACGTCGTTTCGGAGCCGCTACCAATGGAGAAATACGAAGGATTGTCTGCAAATAAGGAGATGCATCAATAGGTTGATCAAAGTCAGCATAGGTAAATAATTCTTCGCTATGAATACCAATATAAAGTCTGTTTTGGGATACAGCAAAAGTGTTGAATTTTAATGGTGTTTTGGTGGGGACAGGTAACTAACGTAAAGTTAAGTCGGATATGTTATGATGGAGAGGGTACATGGAAGTCAAAGAACCGACAGGATGTTAAATGAAAAACACAGGCGCATGTTAAATCTTTAGGAGATGCTATTCCACGTAATTATGCATTCTGTCTTGGAACTACTAGTAGGTATTGTTTGAAATGTTTACAAACAAAACACGATTAACCTGTACAATAAATCATTGATTTTATTATTAATCAGAGGGTTTTAGAAAAGTTTATTTGAGTACAATGTTAAAATAAATAATATTTTGTTTTAGAAACCACCGAAAGAAGGAAGCAAAAAATGTAATAACAAATAATATTATATTTTCAAGGTGCAAATATTCAAAGAATATATTTATTAATAATAAATTAATCCAAGCAAATTTTGGTAATATACAGTGCTTCCCGAAAGTAACGGATACATTCAATAAAATCGTTGAGAAAAATATTTCAAATAAATGCTCGGACACGTCGATTTTTATTTTTAAATTATGATTTAGAGATGTAATTTTCAACCCCCCACCACCCAACCCCTAAGCGCTGCCAACTCCAACTTTAAAAATTCAAATATCAAAGAACCCTTTCTGATACCTCATCTGATAGCTTTTTTGATGCTCAATACAATAAAAAAAGTTTTTAAAAATCGGTTGATAAATAACGGAGATATTTACCAAAATGTATTCAAATGAAAGTGCCAATATTCGAGCAGGCGTTGGTACGGCTCTACAATGGGTGGTAAAAAACAATTGCAACTTGTTTGTAATTGAATGTAAACAAAATGTATCTATCTATCTCCAACCCCAATCATCATTAAAACTTCGATTCTTTCGGCTTCAGTAAATCTCATTTTTGTTATCTTATTTTTCAATCGTTAATAATAAGTAACACGCATTCCACTAAGTAATGTCAATACATTTTGTTTACATTCAATTACAAACAAGTTGCAATTGTTTTTTACCACCGCCTGCTCGAATATTGGCACTTTCATTTGAATACATTTTGGTAAATATCTCCGTTATTTATCAACCGATCTTGAAAAACTTTTTTTTTATTGTATTGAGCATAAAAAAAGCTATAAGATGAGGTATCAGAAAGGGTTCCTTGCTATTTGAATTTTTAAAGTTGGAGTTGGCAGCGCTTAGGGGTTGGGTGGTGGGGGGTTGAAAATTACATCTAGAAATCATAATTTAAAAATAAAAATCGATGTGTCCGAGCATTTATTTGAAATATTTTTCTCAACGATTTTATTGAATTTATCCGTTACTTTCGGGAAGCACTGTATAATATGAAGCGTTTCTATAAAATTATTAAACATTTCTCGTATGAAATGAGTTGAAGACAGGAAGGAAACAGGCTTTGCGGATTTTATTCGCATACAAACGTCATTTACGAATGTAAATAAGCTTTACGAGATTGTAACAGTTACAAGCTCAATTTGAAAATTAATTAGCAAATACTGAAACAAATTATGCATTTATTTCGAAAGAATCATAATTCTAGATTAATCTGTATTATTGTTTCATAATATATTCTTCGATATAGTATGCATATAATACACATTAGTTATTATTTATAATTTATGAATTAGTAAGTAATTAATGAAGGAATTTTTAGTCTGATTATGTTATCGTTTAAATTCTTTTTGCACAAATAGTTCGGTTCTGAATAAATGTTAGGGGTTATCGTAATAGGAAGCTATTAGTAAAAAAATTGAACACTCAATAAATATTGCATAAATTGTTTATTGAACAGGTTTATTTTCAATAATATTTATCAGGAAATAAACTGTTTTGTGTATGACTTGGGTGGTCTAAAATAATTCGAAAACAAGGTTTGCGTATTGAAAAGCATGATTAGGTTTTGTTTCAGAAATAAATGATGGTTTAATAGAGAAAACGGTTCCGTTCAAAATCTCTCTACGACTTTATTTTATGTTGAACACTGGCAAAACTGATGTTCGAACTGTATCTAAATAAAATTGACAATTAAAATTTAAATTTTTCTTTTCATATTACAATAAAAAAAATGTACTATTAGAAAGTTTTTATACAGGCTGTTACCTAAAAAACGCCTCAAGCCGTAACTTCGTTATTTTAACTTTTGGACCCTCACATTCGAGGGCAACCATGGGAATCTCGCCTATTATAAGAAATAGAGGGTAGATTTATATTCGGCACTTTTGCGAAATTTTATGTATAACATAGTACATGCATAATAAATAACAATATACTGCAACGAAATTTAACCCAACTGTATCCGTGTCGCCTTATTGAGAAAAATCTAAAAAAATGATTTTGGTTTTTTATTTATAACTTTATTATTTTAACTGTTAAATTTGTTATTTTCTATGGATAACATGTTACATTATTATGTCGTCAGGTAACATTTCTTTGCGACATACTTTTATTCACAAAATTCTGAAAGTGGCAAATTTAAACCTATCCTCTATCTCTTATAATAAACGAGATCCCCATGGTTGTCCTCGAATTTGAAACATCCTGTATACAATTTTATATGGTAAGGCAAAAGCTATCTTTTGAGATCACCTTTTCGGAAATATCTATCAACTGTTTTAAGCTACAATGTTAAATTTTTTTATTTTAAATGGAACAGTTTGTGGGGTCAAAAATTTAAAATAACGAAGCTATGGCTTGAGGCATTTCTTAGGTAACGTCCTGCATATTCAAGCAATTAAACATACGTACCTACTCTTTTTCATAAGAGGATCGTCAGTACATTTTGTAATATTATTTTATATGGTCTTTCGCAGTTGCAAGCTACTAAAATTAATTAACATATAAAAAATTCTACACAACAAAGAAATTGACGTTTTAATCCGAGTACTAGCTAGCATAATAATTTTTACTGTGATGATCACCGATGACCACTGCACTAACGACTTCGCGAGAATACTAAAGTTTTTTATGGAATTTGCATTACTTCATTATTATTTTGGCAAGTCAAGTGCGCCCATAAATAAAACACTTTTGGCACTTATTAACAACTGTTTCTAGTACTGTACATTACAAATTACAAAGCTGTTCATGACTAATTCGTTCTTGAGATGCACTTAAACCGTTTTAATGCAAAGTAATTTAGTACGTTCAATCAAATACCCACTAAACTATATAACACTTATTTCAAATTACAAGCCTTTATTTAAAATGAGGACGATCTGAATCTGACTAGTTTAAATTTGTGTACATAAACACTATTACATGTAGGTTGCAAGTTTGGCCTGGCGTATATCCAAATTTGCCAAATGACATACGAGGTATTTGCCCATTTCTAGCGTATTTTGGTTTTACTTTCAGTTTCGAGCAGTGGCGTCCGCCATATAACAATAGAGTACAACACTCGTTTTAAAAGTGTAACACTCAAATATCGACACGTCGATACACAAAATTTAATTTTTCTTCATATCTAAAGTTAAAACTAGTACCCACTGATTCATATTTATTTAATATAATTTACAGTTGGTGTATGTACTCACGTTTTATTTTTGTTTAATACATTCCGCGTATTCATATAAAATGCAGGATTTTGAAAATAATAAATTTGGGACACTTTCAATGTAATTGTGAACAAAAACTGGAAGTGATACAAAACTAGTTGTCGGCATTTTCTTAATATAAATTCAGTGACCAAATAGGTAGGTACTAGGTACAGACATTTCCCTTAGTTTTCGGGTTAATATACCGGGTGGCCGGTCTCAAAGGTGTACATAGGGATTTAACATTGTATTGAACGTTTCTGCTGATTCCTGCTCGCCAATTCAACTTGCAGGAATGGTAATGGTATTAATTGAAAGGTAACATGATTGAGCTTCAAATGGCACTAATAATAAAATTAAATGTGCTATATTTATTTTAAAATACCGCCATGATTTTCAAATTTTACAGCATTTGTCAAAAAATTTGATAATTAGTTGGCATAAATTAGTGGATTTCTGTAAATGACAACTAATTTAACAAATTTTTGACAAATGCTGTAAAATTTGAAAATCATGGCACGTCATATTTAAAAATCGTAAAATTTTAAATCGTTATTTTTATAATCAATACAGCACATTTAATTTTATTATTAGCGCCATTTGAAGCGTAATCATTATTTTACCTTTCAATTAATACCACTGCCATTCCTGTAAGTTGAATTGGCGAGCAGGAATTAACAGAAACGTTCAAAACAATGTTAAATCCCTATGTACACCTTTGAGACCGGCCACCCGGTATACAAAACTGAAATTTAAAATCACAGTTAGCGGTGTTAACGATACTACTTACAATGTCACCATAAAATAAATATTTTTTGACCTACCAAAAAGAATAGACAGGGTGTTTCGGAATTTCACGGTACTATTTTAGGGATGTTCTCCAGCACGAAATAAACAAAAAAATCCAAACAAACATATGGCTCGAGATAATATACAGGGTGAGTCGGGAGGAAACCGACAAACGTGGGGTGTGTATTCTACACGTAAATATAAGACAAAAAACCCAAAAGTTGTTATCCGATTTTTGTCTCATTCCAAGATACAGGGTCTTCAAAGTTCCAAGTTGTGCTAGTTAAAATGGAAATACATTTGTAGTTACCTGATGCTTGTTTTTTCAAAAATCGGATAACAACTTTTGGATTTTTTTGTCTTATATTTACGCGTAGAACACACACCCGACGTTTGTCAGTTTCCTCCTGACTCACCCTATATTACCCAGATATTGAAAGTTAAAGATAACTAGCTAAAAGTCCGAAGTTAATCAAGTAGTCGTCAATTACATATCGTTTATTTTTTTAACAGTTGATTAAACATCTGTCATTAAATCTGTTGATTAGTATTAAGTAACCGTGTTTTACTAGTTCATGATCGTTTTCGTGAGAGCTAAGAGTACTTCCAAGACTCTTCAATTTGTTATGGGAGACACCACAAATTTGTTCAGTTTTGCAGAACAAACAGACATTGTTTGTATGAACTTTTTTTTATTTCGTGCTGGAGAACACATCCCTAAAATACTGTCGTGCAATTCTGAAACACCCTGTATTTTGAAATATACATGAACATATAGTATAGGGTGGTGATTTTTTCGATCCTCACTATTGGTATCTCGGGAACGGTAAACGATATGTAGTCGGTTAAATTAGACAAAAATTGTGCTTTTATATGACGATTCAGAATCTGAAAAGAAAATCCAGGATATTTTATAGAAAGTTACTAAGTTTGACTCGAAGTTTGATTAAAGTAGTGTCAACGTTATTGAAGATAATAATTTGTTTGTGAAATCGTTATTTTCAGTTTTTTCGTGATAAATCAGGAAGCAATAAAAATATCCTGGATTTCTTTTCAGATTCTCAATCTTTATAAAAAAGCGCAACTTTTGTCTAATTTAACCGACTTCGTACGTTTACCGTTCTCGAAATACTAATGGTGAGCATCGAAATAATCACCACCCGGTATTGAGTAAGAAGAAGAGATGAACAATAAGAATCACTACCGCAGTGGCGACCACGAGATTCCGTTAGCAGAGGGCGTAATGTAATGCTACTTGCAAGATCTCAAAAGGAACAAATGGTCATCCCAAAAGAAATAAAACAAATTGAAACATTTAAACTAAAATTTTCTTTAATTCAAGCTGTGTTTTTTTACACAGTCCTGTATAACTATAAAAAAATTCAACTTTGATTTTGCTATGTATAGCTATTTAAAAATGAATTATAAAAGTGGTAATTGTCTTCCACCACTTGAGACCATTTTCTGAGAATGGGAAAAATGGCAAAAAAAATACCGACATTTAACTCGACTGTGCTTATATTGTGATATATTATACTGACAAGGTATTACTCAAATTTACCGCGCCACCTGGTTGATAACGCAACCGATATCGTTTAGTTTTATGGCAGCGTACGGCTGTCTAGATGCAACATAAAACAATTATTATAAAAAATCTGCATATAAAAAAACACTACTATATGCAGAATTGCACCCTGAATCCAAATATATAAAGATATACAGAGCGTTCCATTTAAAATAAAAAAGTTGAACATCGTAGGTTAAAACTGTTGATAGATATTTACGAAAGGGTGATCAAAAAATAGCTTTTTTTCTATAGCAGATGTTAAAGTGTGCTTTGTTCGACTAAAAATAGTTGATCAAGTATTACTTTAACCGCAAGGGTAGATAAAGTAACACTTTAACCGCAAGGATAGATAAAGTAGTTTAATTTTCTGGAAACTCCATGGAAACCGAATGGAAACCTTTGCTACTGAGATTTTCGGGTTTAATATAATCTAATTTTAAATTGTTTTTTTATAAATTTTTCTTATTTTTTTAACATCTGCTATAGAAAAAAATAGAATTTTATACACGACGATAAAATTTAATTATCGACTCGCGAAAATTAATTCACTCGCGATTTCATCGCGCGTGAATTAACACTTTCCGCTTGTCGATAAAATATAATTTTATCGTCTTGTATAAAAAATAACTACTATTGCCTTACCATTTAAAATTATATAGGTGGGGGCGGGTGGGGGTGGGGTCCAAAATTTAAAATAACGAAGTTATGATTCTAGGCGTTTTTTAGAAAACTGTTTGTAAACGGCTTTTATAAAATTAAATCTACTCTTTAGAAATACATAATATTACAATTAATTATTTAAGAAATTTATTTACTCCCCCCCCCCCCCATATTCTACCTTTATTCGCATTTTGTAACACTTCTTATTAGTTTGCTGTGACAATAAATTCATTGTAGAAAATATGAGTATTCAGAGTATTCATTATAACTTGCTATTACTTAAGCAATTGAATAATAAATTCTTGCATCAATAATCTTAACAAATTTGCCTTTGCAATTTCTCCAACGATATAAATTGCTGCAACCTTCTGCTTTCATCGTAGTTCAAGACCAATCCTTGAATAATGACTATCCCTCATCTATTAACTGTTCAAACCATTGTAATAATTGGATTGAATTTAATTTATACTACCTAGTACGGAATATAAACATCCTACTTAATAGTTCCGAGTACTGTTCCTGAAATATCAAGAGGGTGTGTGTGTGGTATTTTGATAAAATCTCCAAGATTTAAAGTGTGTAAACATTGAGTGGTAAAAATACTATTTATATGCACTATTCGTTTATAAAGTGCGTAGAGAACATTTAATCATAAATTTAAATAATATCGTAATTCACTCACCTAAAGCCATTGTTCTTTGATATTTCCTCAGTTGAAGCACCAAACCATTGCACGCCTCTGCCTCGGGTTCACAAAACGTGAGCAGAAAAGATCATTTACGAGACCTTTTCCGGTCGGAGGGGCCCACAACGATGTTAGTAAGCTTCAGATACCCGTAAAACCTACAAGTTAAAAATTCATGGATACTTATTATTTTTAGGCAACATTTTAGTTTGTAATGTTTGAATAAGCGGCATAGGTACACCTACCAGTTTCGATTCATAGAATGTGCAAACAAGCTATGAATGAAATTTCTAAGTTGTGGATGTTTTATTTGTAAATATAATTAGGTTTTGGCGGAGTCGCCAACCAATAGATGTTTCAATTACTGGACTAATTTCAGTTAGACTTGTCGACGCTTCTAATTAGGAACAAAACTGTGTGGCTTACTGAAGTACCTACATCGACACGAGTTTTTATTTTTCAGCGGTTTAGTATTTTTGCATACATTATGTCGTCTTCCCAGAACTTTATAAAATATGGAAGAATTCACGCCCCTTGTAGAAAAGTCTCAAATTTCTTCTTGGAAGCATTCGACGTCTAACCTTGTAAATTCTTTATTTTCACATAAAACGGATTTGATATTTGTGGCTGAACGAACAGCGAAAGCCTTAAAAGCTCTTTTATACCTATACTGAGCTTCTCTGCAGTATTAGATTTTGCCAAAATATGCATTGCGTTAGAAGGCTGTTCAAATCTGATTTCCCGATTTTTATTCCCAAATTGTATTTAAAATAAAATGTTTGTTTATAATCGAAGCACGCACGTATTGAACTATTTATACGGCAAATGACGTACATGAACGTATACGAATATTACATTCCTGCACATCGGTAGTGTACTTAGCAATTTAAATTATTATATGTCCAGTGTGTCTAATTAAACCATCGAAGTCTGTACATGTAAGATTCAAATGTGTAGGTACGCCAAAATATTTAAATCGAACAACAAAAAAAAGGGGACTTAATTCCAAATATTATACCTATATTCTTTAATATTATGTGCAAGGGCTTAACCGCTCGACTCTACCATAACAACACATTTTAAATTTTTGTTCAACTTCTAAAAACTTTTATTAAGCTTCTTAGAAATCGGACTAAAAACGCTTTTATAGATATAATACAGGTTTGGCCAGTAGATGGCATATTTTATATAATTTCAAAATTTTACTGAAAATAACACTTTGAACATCACTATTACACTTCCTAGTTTTGATTTAATAGCAACTTTCCAAAAAACTTTCAAAAATTTTCAGTTAATCGGTTAATCCTAGTTCACGTCAAGGGTTTTCAAAACTGGTAACGCACTTACATAAATGATTAGTAGGTGCAACTATTAGTACCTACATTTCCCCAAACATTCACAGAATTCTAATTTACATTCAGATTTCGCTAACAATCCTCTCGTCTGTTTTTACCCGCACGTGCTCAACTAGTGCGGATAAAAATTCGCAGACCAGTCAGTCGCACGGACGCAAAATATTTATAGCAACATACACACTTTCTGTTTATTTTTATTCACACTTATTTATGACTCAGAAAAAATGAGACTAAATCAGTCTCGATTGCTACCGTTTTCCTGATGGTTAGGTGCAAATATCTCTTCTACTTACCAATAATTAATTGCGAATGCAGATTGCACAGCTTGCTGCGGTTACGATTACAAACATCAAAGTTTATATGCGTCACTGAACGGAAACAGTAAATGCACTGTCGCTTAACACACGCGTACTTTAGGACCCAGTCATCAAGTAAGACCGCCGGATGCTAAGCTCAACACAGCACTTCTGTTCGAAAGCTTTAAGTCGCTTGGATGAAATGCTTTAAGTCAATGTGGAGGGGACCACTCCAAACATTTATGGAATTGTACGTACGGCACAGCTGAAAATATTCGAAGCTTTCAGTTACAGTACCTACCTACGTAACGGAAATTATTGATATATGAATATGCATTCCGGTTCATTTCCTATGCATTTCGATACAGGTATGCATTTATTTTTCCATTATAACATCGAAGATGTATATTATACAGGGTAAATCCCAAATGGTGCATTTCCTTTGGAAAAGTTGTAGGGAAACGTTAATGCAGCCTGGGAAAAATGTTAAAGAAATATTTATCTGTTTTTAAATTATAATTAATTATGAGCAAAGAACTAAAAGTTGAATTTGGTGCCCGACTGGTAAATCTGTTTACAACTACTAGTAGTACATGTACATTCTTGACTGTTTCTAAGGAAACTACAATAATGTATCATCGCATCGTGGCCAAATACATTTTCAGAGACCTTGACGAAGAAATTTTGTTTTTCAAAATTAAAATTATGAGTAAATTAGACGCTGTGATCTGTGACCATTCGATTTTACAGAAATTCTTATGAGGTACAAAGCTTTTTATGGAAAATGATACCATCCTTTAAAATTTATAAGAATATAAAGAAGTTGAGTTCTTAAGTTTACCCCCTTATAACTCGATGAATTATTAATGATTCAGATTGTTTTTAACATTTTTCCCAGACTGCATTCAGTTCCTTATAACTACCCCAGACGAAATCTGCTATTTCGGACTCGCCTTATATATTCATTCATAAATTTGCTTATTCTTTAATTTTGAAAAATATTTTTCTCAATTAATTTATAATAAAATTTCCCATGCCCATTTACCCAGCGATACAAACAGTTCCACTTCCATTACTACTTGAGATAAATAAACTTAGAACTTTGGTTACATTAAGTGGTTCGTTAACTGCTTTGGTTAACTTTAAAGTTAGCTTATATCCTTAGGTTTGGTAGGTACTATTTCGGTTAAAAAATGAAATTTTAAACCAATACAAAAACCTATCTCATAAATATATGTAAAAACATTTAAGAATAATTTTATTTGATTCTGTTAAGAATGTAAAAATTCAATCTTTATTTTTAAGAGCTGTTCTATTTTTAAATGTTATCGCCTGAGCTTATGTTTGCATAAATGTAATGTTATATTATATGTTTTGAATGCGCCTTTCCTGTTTCACAAGGTGCTGTAGTTCAGTTGAGCAGAGCTTCTCTCCGTGGATTCATCGTGTTCAAATCTTTTTGCTTGTTTAAATGTTCATGATTGCAATAAACAGTTTTATTTACTTTACACTAATATTTTCCAAAATAAACACAACAGGTTATGGGCCCAGGGTACCCAGTGAAAAAAAGTAAATAAAAAGCCAGTGAAAAAGTGAAGAAAAAGGTAAACAAAAAGGTGTTACAAAAAGTCAGTTTTTCCGCGCGAAAGTGAAAATGGCAACCGCGTCGCGAAGTGATCTTGCACAGATCATCAAATTTGATGGTTCCAATTTTCAACTGTGGAAATTTAGTGTCTCAATCATTCTCCAGGCCGATAAGTTAATGTCAATTGTCGACGAACAAGACAAAGAGCCGGTAGATGTGACGACAGCTGCATGGACTACTTGGAATACGAAAAATGCAAAAGCTCAAGTAATCCTTCTGACAACAATCGCACCTCAAATGTTGCAGTGCCTCGTTAATTGCAAGACAGCAGCAGAAATGTGGAAAAAGCTAATCACAACACATGAGCAGAAAACAGAGCTATCGAGAGAACTAATATGGCAGAAATTCTATGAAATCCGCATGCTAAACGGTGAGTCAATTTCTAGCCACTTAGCAAAAGTTGAATCGGTAGTAAAACAGCTAAAAGATATGGATGAAACAATAAGTGATAGCGCAATACGTTCGAAAATAATCAACGGTCTTCCAGCGAAGTACAATAATTTCCGAACTGCGTGGGATTCAGTTGCAGCAACAGATCAAACGTTGGACAATCTCACAACACGCCTTCTAAAAGAAGAAGTACGTATGACAACGCAAGATGATGAAACGTCGCGTCTAGCTTTGCAAGTAGAAGCGCTACAAGCAAAGCTAAACAATACAAAACCAGAAGAAAAGCAAATTAGTAAAATTGCTGCGTTGAAGAAGAAAACAACCTGCAATTATTGCAAGAGAAAGGGACATTGGGCGCGCGAATGCAGAAAACGCATTGTATTTTTTTATATACTTTTAGTGGACTGTAATTATTCACTGGTTATTTTAATTAATACAATAACTTTATTTTGAGCAACACTTTATTCATAATATGTTCCTTCGACCATCTAGTTCGAAGGTTTTAGCGTTACTGCCCCTTAACCTTAGCACCACCGGGGTTCGGGGGTGGAAACAGACACCCTTGTGACAAATTTAAAATACTTAAGAAAACGGCACAAACATGCCCCCCGGGTTGAAAGAAGTTACTTTCAAAACAAAGAAACGTGCACAATTATTACATATAGGCAGATTTTTACAATTATTAGAAAATTAATTAATTTACAAATATAGAAACAAACTTAATTAAACAATTACACAAATTAGTACTTAATTAAACAATTAGACAAATTAGTACATAGTTATAGTATATACATAAAATGTTTTTGTTTTTTTTTTTTTTTTTGTTTTAAAGTTTTTAAGAATAGATAATGTTAATCATTTAACGGTAAAGCGCACAATTTTGCTACACCTCGTTTTACAACACCATTTTTGGTTTTTAAAGACACAACACGCACTATGTCATCACTCCCTGGATGTAACTCGAGCACTCTACCTAGATTCCACTTCATGGGAGGTTGATTGTCTTCCTTTATTATTACTAAGTCACCTCTCTTTAAATTTATCTGCGGTTTTGTCCATTTTGACCGACCCTGGAGCTCCACTAGATATTCTTTAGACCATCTGGACCAGAACTGTTGTTTTAATTGTTGTATTCGTTGAAAACGATTTAGTCGATGTTCTGGTACCTCGGAGTAGTCTAGATCTGGCAATTCTGTTAAAGGTTGCCCTATAAGGAAGTGGGCAGGGGTTAAAGGAGTTTGATCGTTAGGATCTGAAGACATGGGAGATATAGGCCTGGAGTTTAATATGGCTTCAATTTGTACAAGTAAGGTGTACATCTCTTCGAAGGTCAAAGAGGAGTTTCCGGCTACACGCTTAAAATGGGTTTTCATTGAACGAATACCAGCTTCCCACAAACCTCCAAAATGGGGTGTGCGAGCCGGTATAAAATGCCAATTTATATCAATACACGCTAAGGATTCAGCAATTGATTCTTTGTTTTTGTTCAAAAATTTTCCAAGTTCTTTTAATTCCGACCTTGCCCCGACGAAATTTGTTCCATTATCAGAATAAATATGCGATGGTAAACCTCGCCGCGAAACAAATCTCTTTAAAGCCATTATAAATGAGCTACTCGTGAGGTCCGTTACTAATTCTAAATGTACTGCTTTGGTAACAAAACATACAAAAAGACTTACGTAACATTTAGAAACTTGGGAACCTCTTCCCTTTTTGTTTTTTTTAGAAGGAAGGGACCAGCATAATCTACCCCGCTTATATTAAAAGGAGGAGCAGGTTCCACCCTATGTCTTGGTAAATTTCCCATCAATGGATTAACGCCCTTTGGGTTTGCCCTAAAACAAGTAATACACTTGTGTACGGTTTGCCTTGCTAAACTACGGCCCGAAAGTGGCCAAAAATTTTGCCGCACAGAAGCAAGTAACATTTGGGGTCCCGAATGCAATAATAAAATATGTTCGTGATCGAACAATAATTTGGTTAGCGGGTGTTTACCTGGCAAAATAGGCGGGTGTTTTTTATTCAACGGAATACTAGCATTCCCGAGCCTACCTCCAACCCTAATTATCCCATCTTTATCCTTAAATGGCAATAGTTTGGAATATTGATTTTGAAATGCTTGAAATTTAGTTCCGAAAACTTCTTGCTGGGCTAATCTAGTCAAATAAATCAAAGCACCTTGCAATTCTTTTAAATTCAAAATTCCCTTTGTTCTATCATTTTTATTTTGCCCCTTTACTCTACAATTACGTATAAATCGTAAACAATAAGCTACGACACGTTGTAGTTTACTTAGTTTTGAGTAAGCTTTTACTTGAAAAATGTCGCTTGAATTAATTGAAGCTAAACAATTTTGTACCTTTGAGCGCAACTCTGGTAATTTTGGAGTGTTTGAATGAAGTTCAGGCCATTTTGACGGTTCATTCGAAAGCCATTCGGGGCCATTCCACCACAGTGCACAATCAGCTAAGGCGTTAGGATTAAGACCGCGAGATAATATATCGGCAGGATTTTGATTTGTAGGAACGTGTCGCCACACGCCGTGTCTTGTTAGGTCTATTATCTCCGATACGCGATTACCTACGAATGTTTGTAGCAAATTTGGACTTGTGCGTAACCATCCCAATACAATTGTGGAATCACTCCAAAATATACAATTATCAAATTCGATGTTTAAGGCACTTACAACCTTATTGAAAAGCCTTGCAACTACTAACGCCCCACTTAATTCTAATCGGGGGATAGTAAGTGGTTTTAAGGGAGATACTTTTGATTTAGAGCACAACAGATGAGTGTATACCTTTCCCTCATTGTCTGTTGATCGTAGGTAAATGCAACCTCCATACGCGCCTTCACAAGCGTCACAGAACGCATGAATCTCTACCCTTTCGAGATTTTTACAAAGGACATGGCGTCTTATACTTAAACTGTTTAAATCTGGAAGCTCCCTATAAAATTTGGTCCAATATAAATTTATGTCTTCGGGTAAAGGCTCGTCCCATTCAAGCTTCTTCAACCATAGTTTTTGGAGCATAATTTTTGCTATAATAATGCAAGGACTGACTAAACCAAGTGGGTCAAAGATTTGCGAGGTAATGGATAACATTACTCTTTTTGTAGCAACATGGTTATATGGAGCACAATGTACCGCATAACTTAAATTGTCTGATTCACAGGACCAAGTTAAACCTAACGTTTTTGCCTTTGAATCGGCATCAAAAGTCAAAACCGACGAAGACCAATTTGACTGGGGAATATTAGACAAGCAACGCGGATCATTGGATACCCATTTTTTCAATTCGAAGCAGCCGCGCTTTAAAACTTCGGTTACCCCTTTGCAAATATTTGAAGCTTCTGCAATTGATTCGCTTCCGCAAATCAAATCGTCTACATAAAAATGTTTCTTAATTATATCTGAAATTTGGGGAAACTCCTCCTTACATTCTAGTGCCAATTGATGCAATGATCTTATGGCCAGAAAGGATGCAGCTGTTCTCCCGTATGTTACAGTGTTTAGGGCATATACGCGAATTGGCTGTGAGGGATCAGGGCGCCAAAGTATTCGCTGAAGATTTCTTTGCCCTGGGGAGATCAGGACTTGACGATACATTTTTTCTATATCGGCCGAGATTACATATGGATATTTACGGAACCGAATTACGATTGAAAATAAATCGTCTTGTATCACTGGTCCTAACATCTCAAGATCATTTACTGAAACACCAGTACTGGAGGGTGCTGATCCATCAAAAACTACCCGGAGTTTTGTAGTTTCACGATCATCTCGATATACACCGTGATGCGGCATATAATATAAAACAGCGCCGTCAGGATTGTCATTAACTTCCGTCATATGCCCCAAACTTTCATACTCTGACATGAAATCGACATACCGACCTTTCATTTCGGGAAATTTGGATAATCTACGTTCTAAACTGTAAAATCTTTTAAGCGCTAAATCCTTTGAGTCCCCTAAACTATTCTCAGATATTTTAAATGGGATCGTAACTATGAAACGACCATCTTTATCACGACTGTGATTTTCCAAAAAATGATTCTCGCATTCTACTTCCTCAGGTGATAATAATTTACCTTTCGGAATTTCCTCGATTTCCCAAAATTTTGCTAATTGATTTTGCACGTTGCATATGTCTTTAGAGGATTCCGATCTAATTAGATTACAAAAAGATTTATTTGAGAGCCCTTCTGTTGGACCCGCTACTACCCAACCGAATTTCGTTTTTTGTAAAATGGGGTGATTTGTACCAAATTTTATCTGTTCCCCACAAATCAAATTCCAAAATGCTCCACTACCTATTAAAATATCGACCTTCGAGGGAATCGTAAACGAAGGATCGGCTAGCTGTAAATTTTTTGGTATGTTAAATTTATTAATGTCTAGCTTTATGTTGGGAAAGCAACCTGGAATTTCAGGAAGAATTGCGCACCTCAGTTTTGAGCTAAATGATCCATGTATAGAATTGATTACCACCTCGCATTGGTCACTAGAGTGTGACGCGTTACCATTTATACCAACAATGGATAGGTCGGTTTTTATTGAATTTAAATTTAGTTTCCTATAACATGACATGCTTATTATATTTGACTGAGAGCCTGAATCTAGAACCGCCCTAATTTGATGGGGTTTATGGTTAGAATCAAATACTATTAACGAAACAGTGGCCAATAAAATTAAATTATTCTTCGAATTATACACTGACAGAGCCACGTTAGTAGGCGCTTCTTCAACATTTTGTTGAGTAGCATCTACGTGCAACAAGGTGTTGTGCTTTTTGTAGCATTTTCCGCAACCCCTTAATTTACAATATCTGTTAATGTGGCCAGGTCTAAAACAATTAATGCATAATCTTAATTCTCTCACCTTATTGCCTCGCTCATTACAATTTAATTTCTGAAACTCGTCACAAAGATACAAGGGGTGTTTACCATTGCAAAATGCACAGGTAACACTGACTGAAAGTAATGAACGAGATTGGCTTGATTTTTCTTTGCTAAAAGTCTTTAATTTCGTTTGTTTATTTTCACGACTAAGCTCTATTGTTTCTAATATATCAGCCCTAACCTTAAGAAACGAATACATATGTTGTAGAGTTGGGGAGCCTTTACCAGCTTTATATTTTTCCCACTCTTGTTCCGTAGCACTATCCATTTTACTGGTTATCAAAAATATTATTAGGGTGTCCCAACTATCAGTAGCCTCGTTCAATGATTTTAAGGACCTAAGGTGCTTTGCAACGGTGTCTACTAACTTGCGAATTTTACTAGACGATTCCTTTGTAATAGGTTCTAGATTAAATAACGCCTTAACATGATTGTGCACCAATAAATTGGTGTTATCGTACCTACCGCACAAGGTATCCCAAGCGATATTATAATTAGTAGACGATAATTCTAATGATTGAATTACGTTGGCAGCAGATCCTAGTAAACATGCTTTCAAGTAGTGACATTTTTGAATTTCGTTTATACTAGTATTAACGTGTATTAATGACGAAAACGTATCCCTAAACTCTATCCAATTTTCGTAATGACCTTCAAATTTAGGCAGAGATATAGTGGGTAATTTTATCGAATTTAAATTAACGGAATTAATTTCGCCGTGCAAGGAGCTTACATCAACTAATTCTGTTGGATTATTATCAGGTTTTTTGAGAGAAAGAAAAATGTCCTTTGCAGTGCAGATTGCATCATAATAGGCTTTTTCAAAGTTTTCTCTTTCCTTTAATTCAACTGTTAGTGCAGCTTCCTCCACGATACATTCATATTGTTCTTGAATCCGTTCAAATTCGTCGAGCAAGGGTTCGCATTTTTTAATTTTCATTTCTAAAGCTAATAATTCTTGCTCGCTTAATATAATTTTATCATTTTGTTTTGAATCCTTAATGCGCTTAACGTGATTTTCAAAGAGTGTTAATCGCGATTTTATAGTACCTCTTTTCCTAACTAATTCGGTTTTTCTTTCGGTATCTGTCATTTTGATCGAAATATAATCGGAATGATCAAAAGAAACCACAAAGAGAAAGAGAAAGAAAAGAAACACACTTCTTATACAAATAGAAGCAATTTGAATTTTAGGATTATTTTTAGGAGAGGAGAGGAGAGCTTACGTTACCTTTTTTTGCTAAATATTTTGTTTCTGGGAACGTATCTCGACCCTGTTGAATAGGTTGCTGCGACGCAATCGGCTACCTGCTCCCAATGTTTTAGTTTCCTTTTGAATTGGAACCATATGTTGGGTGTGTTCGCTGCAAAACTTTAGTTTTGACCGGAACTGCCCAATTAGTTTTTCTCAACTTCAGCTGCAGTAGTGTGGCCCATGTGTGGTCCTCTGCTTAGTTGCTGCTAATTGAGTTGGACTACTATACTGTATTTCAGTTGTCCGCTATAGTTTTCTTCGTGGTAGTGTCATCAAATGTGCTACTGGTCTTGTGCCGAGTTGCTTATAATTGCTTTGGGCGACTGTCGCTGATGCACTATCACTTATTAGATTCACTTTTGTTTAATTTATAATTTTTAAAAAGATCCGTTTCGATGGACCATGTTTTTTTTTATATACTTTTAGTGGACTGTAATTATTCACTGGTTATTTTAATTAATACAATAACTTTATTTTGAGCAACACTTTATTCATAATATGTTCCTTCGACCATCTAGTTCGAAGGTTTTAGCGTTACTGCCCCTTAACCTTAGCACCACCGGGGTTCGGGGGTGGAAACAGACACCCTTGTGACAAATTTAAAATACTTAAGAAAACGGCACAAACACGCATAGCAGATGCAGAAAATGGCAACGCAGAAAACCAAAAATCAAAATCCAACGACGCCTATGTTAGTGACGTATCATTGCTGTACTCAGCCAGCACGCACAATGATACAAGAAAATGGATCTGTGATTCCGGAGCGAGTGTTCACATGACGCATCAGAAAGATTGGTTTACAAAAATTGAAGAATTACCGGAACCAATTGCTGTAAAAATTGCGAACGACAAAGTAATTTCAGCTGTTGGAAAAGGAACGATTGAAATTGAAGCAAAGGTTCAAGGTGAATGGCATCGCAGAGAAATGCAAAACGTGCTGGATGTTCCAGAATTAAACAAAAGTTTATTTTCAGTAGGAACAATGACGGATAAAAAGTTCACTTTTGAGGCCTTGAAACATGAGTGTCAATTTCGTGATTCAGATGGGAGCATATCGTGTATCGGAATTCGTGAAAATAATTTGTGGGTTATGCAATTTAGAACGAAGCAACAACAACAATGTAACCTAGCCGAAAAGGAAACATTAAAATTATGGCACGACCGTCTAGGTCATATAAATACAAAAGCCGTAAAAAGAACAATCGATAAAGAAACAAACCTACAAATTAACGATAAGGAAGAAAAATTTTGCGAAACCTGCCAGCTAGGTAAACAAGTAAGAAAACCGCATCCAACGATTTCCAGAAGAAAAAATAAAGTAGGTGAAATGATCCACACTGACGTATGTGGACCAATAAGTATTGAATCACCAAAGGGATCTCGTTACTTCGTTTTATTCAAGGATGACGCAAGCAGTTACAGAAGTGTTTACTTCTTAAAACATAAATCCGAAGTGTTCGAAAAATTTAAAGATTACAAAGCGCAAGTAGAAAATCAAACGGGTAATCAAATAAAAATTTTGAGAAGCGATAATGGAACAGAATATACCAGCAGTGAATTCGGGCAATTCCTACAAACTTCAGGAATTATACATGAATATTCCGCTCCATACACACCACAACAAAACGGTTTTTCTGAACGCGAACTACGAACGATTGTAGATTCGGCTCGTTCAATGCTGCTAAACAAAAATGTACCAACTGAATTATGGGCAGAAGCTGTAAACACAGCGGTTTACGTATTAAACAGAACGTTAATAGCTCAACAACAAAACGAAAGTGCTTTTGAAAAATGGTTTGGACGAAAACCGGAAATTAAACATATAAAAGTGTTCGGTTGCAGTGCATATATGTGTATTCCACCACAATTTCGCAAGAAATTTGATCCAAAAGCAAAGAAACTAATGTTTGTGGGTTACAACGATAATTCCAACAATTACAGATTGTGGGATCCAAGAAAAAGAAAAATTGAAATTTCGTGCAACGTAAATTTTAATGAAAATGAAAACTTCACTGAAACGGAGAACAACGACGAAAGAATCGCAATTTTCCCGGAAATTGTTGATAATTTCGTACCAGAAATTCAAGTCGAAAACGAAGAAAATCAGGGAGAAGAAATTCTTGAATCGGCATCTGAAGATGAGGAAGTTCCCGAAGCAACTCGTCAACTAAGGGATCGCACCGCAATACGCAGGCCAGATTATTATGGACCAGCTGTGTATTGTGCAACTGTTGCACCTGAAAGTTATGAAAGTGCAGTGAACGACAAAAATGCAAAACAATGGAAAAGTGCCATGAAAGAAGAAATAAGAGCTCTAAAGGACAACGAAACGTGGACATTAGAGTGTTTACCAAAAGATGTACAAGTGATAGACAATAAATGGGTGTTTCGTGTTAAGACTGACGTTAGTGGCAACGTAATTCGTTTTAAAGCCAGGCTCGTGGCCAGAGGCTTTTCGCAACAAAAAGACATTGACTATAAAGAAACCTTTTCGCCGGTCGTTCGGTATGATTCAATTCGCGTATTACTCGCAATAGCAGCACAGAACGATTTAAAAATTCAGCATTTTGACGTGAAAACGGCTTTTCTTTATGGAGAACTAGAAGAAACAATTTTCATGAAGCAACCTATTGGTTTCGAAGACGAGCAACATCCTCATCATGTGTGTAAGCTCAAGAAAAGTTTGTACGGGCTGAAACAGGCTGGACGTTGCTGGAACCAAAAACTTGTAAAATTTCTTAAACGAATTAAAGTTTGTACAGTTACAAAGTGATCAGTGCGTATTTGTCGGGCAATTACACCATGCAGTGATTTATTTAGCAATCTACGTAGACGATGGTTTAGTCCTGTCTTCATCTAAGAACGCAATCGAAGATCTTCTTAAAAGTTTAACAACGCATTTTAAAATTACTGTCGACAAAGCAGAGGAATTTGTGGGACTTCAAATAGTGCGTGAAAACGGTGTAATAAAAATAAATCAAGCTCCGTACATAAAAAGGTTACTAGAAAGATTTAATTTGAGTGATGCAAATCCGGTCAATACCCCAAGTGAACAGGGTGTATGTTTACAAACATCTGCAAATGATCCAAAAGTTGAAACAATATATCCCTATCGTGAAGCAGTAGGCTCGCTAATATTTTTATCAAAGGTAAGTCGTCCAGATATCTGTTACGCAGTAAATCAAGTAAGTAGATTTATCAACAACTCAGATGAAAAACATTGGCAAGCTGTAAAGCGTATTCTACGTTATTTAAAAGGTACAATTGATTACTCAATTAAATACGAAAAATCGAGTAGCAGTTTTAAACTAGTTGGATATACCGATTCCGACTACGCAGGATGTATCGAAACAAGAAAATCGACAAGTGGTTACATCTTTGTCTTGGAAAATGCACCTATTACATGGTCAAGTCAACGTCAAAGTGTCGTGGCCCAATCGACTTGTGAAGCTGAATATATTGCTCTAGGTTTAGGAACAAAAGAAGCAATTTGGCTGAAATCATTAATGAATGAACTAGGATTTGAGCAACATCCTGTGGAAATCAACGTAGACAACCAGTCCGCGATTAAACTCGTGAAAAATCCAGAGTTTCACAAACGCAGCAAACACATCGACATCAAGTTTCATTTTGTGCGTGATATGTGTTTAAAGGGTGATATTAAAATAGTGTATGTTGATTCTAAAAATCAAATCGCCGATATGTTAACAAAATCTCCAACAGCTGCAGTTTTTAAGCGTTTGTTGACATTATTAAAAGTATTGAATTGATGGGAGTGTTAAGAATGTAAAAATTCAATCTTTATTTTTAAGAGCTGTTCTATTTTTAAATGTTATCGCCTGAGCTTATGTTTGCATAAATGTAATGTTATATTATATGTTTTGAATGCGCCTTTCCTGTTTCACAAGGTGCTGTAGTTCAGTTGAGCAGAGCTTCTCTCCGTGGATTCATCGTGTTCAAATCTTTTTGCTTGTTTAAATGTTCATGATTGCAATAAACAGTTTTATTTACTTTACACTAATATTTTCCAAAATAAACACAACAGATTCCCAACACTGCCTGCCTTGCACCAACATTTGTTCAAGAATTTTCATTTAAAGTTTCAGGATCTAATTCCGCAAAAATTTAAAGTTTAAAAACCAAAATTAGACATGTTTCCATCATGGAAAAAATTGTTTGCTCTTCTTATTTCTTATATTAGTTTCCATTACAGAAGTTTCTCTTTTAATTTCTTCTTGTGTCTTTAATATTTCAACAAAAGGTGAACAAATTGTAAAATTTGTAAGCAAAAATAAAATCATTCTGACATTTAAAAACATAATCTGGCATGTTGTGTTTTAATTTAATATAATAAGTTGTATAATTAATTAACAGTAAACAGTAAGTTAATACGTTTATGTAAACAGTAAACATTCACTATAGATTTCAGTCGAACCGGCACGCGGTTTTTTCTTTATGTGCGATTGTTATAAAATTTGATACAGAATATTGATATACTAAAGCATACAATACGAGTAATATAAATTTAATTGCAAGTGCGACACAGACTTCAAACAAAAGATCTTTTTTTTTATTGATAACCAGACGTCCTCGTTTCGGATTCACAAGTTTGGTCACAAGGTTAAATTAAATTCATAGAATAATTCATATGTTTTCTATATCGAGATATCATTTTACATTCACACTTAATTACTTCTAATCTTAAACATTAGTTTGTATCTAGATCACGTAATTCAAGCGACAAGGAACTATCACTTGCGTTTGTTTTATGGGTAGTTTATAGCCAGCCATCAGCAGTAAATCCAATTTAGAAATTTATACAAAGTATCGTCCTTACTGATTTTATAAATTTTTGATGTTTTTAATTATTAGATTACGATTTACCAATTACTTGAAAATTTAGAACGAAAACTTAATAATTGAACCTTTTAAGTACTGAAACCGTTCGAAATTATCACTCCTTGTCCTTGAAGACACCATCAGGAGGCAAATAAAAAAAATTCTCAAGTAGGAGAATGAAAAAAGAGCGATTCTAATAAACATCAAACAAGGGTAACTGTAACACAACAAAAGTAAACGTACATGGGCTAGTAGCTATAATGTGTTTGTTATATTCGACTTGATCTGAAGTAGTAACTTTTTCATTTCATATATTTTTTACCCAGCTGAAATAAAACTTTTAGTTGAAAGTTGTACATGAAACACTTTTGTCTTGCAAACATCACGTTATGAATATTTGAGCACGCAAATAGTGCATGCAAAATACCTCGCGTCGTGTGTAGTCTACATACATTTTTCTTAAGCTTAATAAAAGGAATTTTTATTGTGTCTTCTGAATGTTTTCACAACTCATGAATATATTTAGTTCTCACTTCTTGCTCGAGACTTGGGAAATAATAGCTTCCCAAAATATTTATTTAACGTCACTAAAAATTAACTTTTTATGTTCGTATGACTATGAAAGGCATTTAATATTGATGTAGGTACCTTTGTTGTTAAATATCCATATGCGTATTCTATAGAGATGAAGCAGTGAATACATTCATTAAGTGACGCTGAAAATGTTGAAATGATAGGATGCTATCAGGAAAATCGTTTCATGAAACTGAATAATCACGGATTTTTTGCCATTGGATTTCTTTTTCAGTCCGCAAATTTAAAATTTAAAAAAAAAAGCAAATTATCTTTCATCATTGAGCGAGAATTTTCAAATGTTCAATATTCCTTTTGCCAAATAGCATCCTGTATTTCAATATTACTAAGCAAAGGGTGATTGGTAATTGCAACGACATGAAAAGGATTTATTTTATCTCAGGTTAAATAAATTCGCAGATTTGGGGATCCAATTACAGCCAGCTTCTTAATGTTAACTCCAGAAATAAGCTTCTACACAAACAATTTATTAAGAAAATACTAATCGGATTGTGCTCTTTCCCGAGATCGGGTTGAAAATTTAGTTAAGATGTTGGTTTGTGACTTTTTGTTTGTGGGTGATAAAGACTGAAAATAGATTTTAGTATTTCTATTTTTGGTGAATTCTTATCCTAGTGCTAATAAAGTATGCGTGCCAAACCATAAAGGATGTAGATTTTAGGCACTATAATAACCAAAAATGACTAAACACATACTGAACAGTCAAAACAACCGACGACAAAAATTAAAATATAGGTATTAAACCGGAACTTAATGTTTAAAATAAGCAAAAGGCAGCTTTAAATAACTAACACATGGTTGGGTACTATTTTAAATTTAAATTACTTGTACAAAATTATATGCCCAAAAGAATTTCACGCATTAAAATAAGTAATAAAAATAATTAGGGCTTTCGAATAAAGGGAAAGGGAATAAAGCCGTTCTTGCTAGTTGCTACTAAGTATGTACTTTAAATGTTGAAATATTCTTACACGATGAATTTACTGTAATCACTTCTTTTTGTTTACATAAATACTTAGACGTGCTGTAAACCGCTGTAAACGTAAGATATTCAAACTAAATACGGTAAAATCACCGTTACCGACCTTAATCTTCAACCCTTAAGCTTTTGACTTAACTATCGTATGTTTAAACATTTCTCCTTTTTGGAACCCATGTGTTGTACTACATAAGGTGGTCAAGAGCTCTGGTGCTCGGTATGAAGGAATCCCGCCTGTTTAGAGATTGCCATGCTTTTTAAATCTGCATTGATAATTGTTTTGTAATTGTTTTATTTGTTTTAATGTCAGCTGATAAACGTTTTCGTGTTTAGCAGTAGTTATACAGGCTATTACGTAAAAATGTCTCAACTTCGCTATTTTAACTTTTGAACTAATTTTAAATGAAAATCATCCTTTCGTAATTATCTATCAACCGTTTTAGACTACGATGTTTTTTATTTTAAATGGAATGCCTGTATATTTTTACATACTTGGATTGTTGGATTCAGGGCGAAATTTTGCATACAGTAGTATGTATCATTTGTTGTGATACACAGAAATTTTTAAATTTATTGCATGCAGGTAGTTGTACGCTACTATAAAAAATAGTTATTGAAATGATGTTAGTTCGGAAATAATATGCCAAACTCAACAATAGGTACAACAAAGTCCATGGAATTTAATAATTTATTTGTCAATAGGTAAAAGTAAGATCCCAGTCGTTTTATTTATTTTTTTGTTTTATTTATCTTCTGTCGATAACTCATAACCGTTCAAAATGATGGTTAGCATTATTCTTTTTAATAAAAAAAAAACATCTGCGTTAGTTTTGTAAGACATTTGGCCCAGGGACGGTTTGGCATAAGGACGGTTTCGCGCAGGGATCCTTTGGTGGCGCGGCGGGCGGTATGGTTTCTCGCGTAGGCACAGTTTTACGCAGGGGCGATTTGTCGCAGGGGTGGTATGGCGCAGGGACACCCAGTATATACTGATGTTGATTGCCGCTGTCTGTGTACAGTAAGTGACAAATGTTTTCACCAGTAGTATACCACTGAACCCGCTTTTCTGAGAAATATAAGAGGTAACTAATTGTATCAGGGTTCAGAGCAACTTGCACTTAGCACTCTTTTAGTAGTTTGGCATAATAACACACACCATAGAATCGTCTTAAAACATTTATTTTCTGCTAATACACCAAACTTAAACTTATCAGCTCAAAGAGCTTTAGTGGACTGTGCCCTATAATGTTTCACCGGAGACACTCGGATTCGTCAACCCCTAAGCGGGAAGATTCAAAACTTGAACAGTAACATAACGACGTTTATTGTTTTACGTAGGTAACGCTGTTAAAAAAATGAATTGAAATAGAGAAACATGTTATACTTCTCAGTAGAGCGGGTTACAGTGGTACAAGATTGGTGAAAACATTCGTCACTGACTGTACATGGTACCAAGGTCTGTCTGTGTACTATAAAGTGCAAAAGTAATGTCCAGCGGACCGGCATTCTGCCATAAACTACATCTTACAGTTTCAAATCCTAACAGATAAAAAAAGGGAAAAGTATACAGGTATATGATATACGTATTTCGAAGGTTGCAGCGGAACGCAGATTCGTTGGACATTACTTTTGCACTTGATCGTACATGAGGCCCAGATTAGTTGCTCTTAGCAGATAATACCTATATACTAAATAAATAAATGGTAAAATTTGAAATTTCGGAGGGGGGGTTGACGACTAAGGGGTTGATGACAGACGTCCGGATTTTACGTAAGAAGATGTCCCCCTTGCTGTCTTTGTTGACATGTCTTGGAGATTTTCAACCAAACAATAGTTTTGAAAGATACTGAGGGTGGCTACTTTTCGTTGAAAAATCATATACACATGATTTGTGTATCAAAATCTTATTATGTATAAATTATAAATATATTAAATACATACAAAAGACACAAAGCAGTATATTAATATTCATAAACAAGGACCCAACGCAGGTCAAATCTCCATGGGAGGAAAATGTAATCCCTAGCGTGGATTTTAAATCTGCAACTAGGTAGTAGAAATAGGTCGACATTGTTTTCATACACAGGGAATCATTTGACATGACACCCTGTACTTGCACCCCTATTTATAATAATAATATTTTATTAAGTATAGGTATCTAGCCTACAGAACACCTCCTTTAACGGTAGTTTCACTATGGCCATGAGTTTTTTATCTTCTAATATGGCGCAATTTTTTTGAAAACTTCAAATCCGACTTTCTTCACCGCTTTTGTACTTTAGGGATGGCTTAACACTGTGTAACAAAGAATGATGCAATGATATTTGCATATATTTCGTCTTTGTTGCATTTGCTTGAAATAATTTATATATTCTATAAGGGCAATGATAAAGGGTGCATTATGACCTTGACAGTTCGTTCCCCACAATGCTTGTCGAAATAAAATGTTGTTAAGAAAGATAATTGATTATTTCTTCTTATTTAATAATTTACAATTAATTCCCGAATGTGAATATCAATTTAAAGTATATTGTCAAATTCGTGTATTTCATTTCGCTGTGTGTTCTACGAAATCCTTGAGAAGTAAAGTAAATAATATTATATTAGCAATGTGGGCGAAAAGGAGTTAGTTATCATGACAACCACCTAAAACTGGATATATGAGATAAATGATAATATTGGACGTTACCCACGCGAAAATTCATTTTGCACAGCAGAAGCTGTGAAAGCTTGGGGTATTTAGCACATATCCATTTTTTTAATTTAGTATTTATATTTTTTCATCAAATTCTGTTATTCAAAAGCAAAATGCTTCACTTTAACGTCGTCGCGTCGATATGTTCTTGTAAAACAGTCGTTGAGAAAATGTTTGCCATTCATTTTCTTTTCGTCCACTGATTTTTGTAAAATTCCTATTTCTGTGTAATCTAATCCTCCGCACAATGATAATAATCCTTGTATAGAAAATATAGAAAAATAGCTACATGTATTCGCAGTTATGTTATATCATCGTAGTGTTAATCTGATACTAAAAAACGGATTTCAATTTCAGATTTTTGTATGCAAACTGATCGTTCCAGTTAATGGAGTGTAACGACGATTCGCGTATTAGATAGAAGGAGAAGGAGTAGAGTAGGAGTAGAGTGAATTATGCAAATATTTGAGTAAGGAAAATTCACCTGATTTTCAGGTTCGTTTTAATTGAGTGCCATTTTCATCCCTTTGATGACCGTGCGGTGAGTAAAATATTCCGTACTTATGTCTAACCTCACTGAAGTTTTATTTTTCCTTTCTGTACTTGATGACGTATATGTAATAACAGGGTGTTTCTAAAATGACGGACAAGAATAATAGTACATGATTCTCCTGTGAAAACTTTAAAAAGTTTAAATGCTTTTGTCCTAACGTATTTAGTTTCTGAATTATTATGTTCTTCTTTATCATTTCCTCCGTTTGACATTATGGTGTAGAGATTCTCCTTCAGGTTCTGTATTTTATGTTCATTTACTATTTATTTAATTGGTAGTGTCTGAAAAGTATTCGAAAATTGGGTTCGATGATTTTCCGTATCTGTTTTTATTTTCACATTACAGCACATTGAAAGAAAGACAATGAACCCATCCACCCAACGGTGTAAGTATAATAAGTACTTTGACATACATTCTGACACCTACTCGAAAAGGGGTTAAATGTGTAATCATAAGTAATGTAAAAGTATTTATAGGTAGGGAAATTCGATGTCGATTACAAGTCATCAAAATTCATGGAACATTGTATACGCTCTTAAATTGGCAATATGGATTATCTTTATAGAGTTTGATTGCACAATTGAACATGTAAAGAGCAAAGACAATTTCATTTCGGAGCTGTTATCTTGTTTTCCACCGGATGGGGGAGTTGAAACCGCAGTACAAAGATACTCCAATCCAATAATCGCAGTATTACAAATCAGAAGTGGGTACACTACAGCATCAAAAATTACAAAAGGAACGACACCTCTAGTGAAATAAATGCCACACTACTTCAACAAGTGGATTACTGCTAATTGGATAATAATTTCTTAAAAATAGAGTTTTAATCGGAAACTAAATGTGATTGGATTTTGCAAAAATTATCAGTTTTAATTAACGATGGTTTACTTATTATGTTGTGTATATTATAATTTTATTTAACGATGTTTAATCATACGCAGACGTTAAAATTGGAGAGGTATAAGTACATTTGATTAGAAGGAACATCTAAATTTTACTATACCTTACTTAAAATTCAGTGCAGATCCTTGTGTAGTGACAACAACGAGCAATGCAGTTTAAATAAATTTTAAAATTATAGAACGAAAACGAGGTCTTGGAAGTATAGTACAAAATCGGCGATTTGTAGTAGTTGGATAAATTCTAAAGGTAGATCAAGGTTAATAAAAACCAGGTATACTAAACATCACTTTCGGATATATTATACAAAGTTTTCTTCAAAACCAAACATACAAATTAGCATCTGGAATTTAAAAATACTTCAAGCTCATCCGATTTACAGTGGGTTATAATCATAATCATTATTAAGTGGAACTTTGGTATTCTTAATAAACTACGAAAATTTACATACGGAAATAAAGAAACCTTTCTTACTATAAGGGAAGGGTTATAGTTAACAACCCTGAAAAAATAGAGAAAGTTTCAGGATATACAGCTAAACTTTCGTGATATGAACTTCCAAATACCAATTAATATGTTAGAATATTGCAGGATGAAGTGAAAATCATTGTAAAATTATTATGAAATAACAAACGCTTGCTGCCCATGTTTCGACGTCATGACCTCGGTCGCATCGGCGCGGCGCGGCGTCGAGTCAAATTTTGTATAATAATAATAATACAAGTCTTTTATTAGGTGAATTGCAATCAATGCACATGCATAAAGAAAGGAAAAATCATTAACACCCAAAAGGGCAAAAGGGCGAAGCTCAGACTGAAGTCTGCTCTTCCACTTAACGCTGATAAGACAAATATGACTCCTATCTACAATTTTTATTTTATTTTTTACGATTCCCCTTAGGCTTACATAAATTTATTTTTCTTCAAGCGTATCATAATATCCGTATTGTTGTACAGAACTGGCTATGTAGAAGAAAGTCATTGTGTTAGTAGCCAAAAAATGAAAATAATGTTACTAGTACAATAATGTGTTTACATATCCATGGCAACGGCAGTATTTTGCCCATAGGCCCCCAAGGTTGGTAGAAGGGAGAGGGTTGTCCTGTCGAAATGACTTTTTAGGAAATATTTATTTACAACAACAGAATATTTTTACACTTGAAGAAAAAATAGTATATATTATTCGGAGTAGAACGTCTTATTTGTGTTTCGCTCACTTGCACAGTCTCGGCGCGTGCGCCTCGGCCGCAATATGAGCTCAACACAAAAAGAACTCTTTCTACTCCTAATAATATAATATACTATTAAGTGTAATATCTGTGTAATATTATCCTTGGGTTGCTCTGAAAAGAAAACTTGTGCCAGTTTTGTTTGCTTTCTTTAGACATTTTTTATAGGGCTTATCTGGTCTAGATTTCTCGTGTTTGATGATATTAGACAAACGTTGCTTTTGAAGTGATTCCTCATAACGTACAATAACGTACACCTGCTTTAGCACGGGAGAAGATAAGCGACATAAGGTATCTATCTGTAATTCTCTACACCTGCAGCTCAGGGGCATGTAATCCCTCAGCTCTCACGTAATCGATACACATTGCAATTGTCTAGCCGAATGCTTTCGGGTAACTTGTACCATATCTTAAACTGGTTTATAATAAGATCACAGCAAATGTAATTATGAGATAATCAAGCTTCCCTGAAAAAAAAAGAAAGAGATCACGGGTTCTTTTATTTACACCAAAGAACCGCTACATCGTAGGGTATGCAGTATACTATTCTTTAAGCCTCACTGAGAGATAGATCTTGAAAATTAAAAACGTCCATGAAATGGGAACAATTATTAATATTATATTATTACCAATCCCGTATTAACTACTTCCGCAAAGGACACACGTGCTAAAATGTGTGATCAGACCCTACAGGAAAGTAAGTCTAGAAGCTTAAAAAAATGTTCCAAATATTGGAAGAAGAAGGCCGTGTCCTGTCCTGTAGTGGAATTTTGTAGGAAAATGATTCATAATTAACAGTGGGAATATAAACAAAACGGAATTTTCAGCACAGTCGTTGATATCCCAGTAATTATCAACGAAAATAAAAAAGATATTAAACAAGTACCTACAAGTGAAATATCCGCGGATCCGAACAACAAAAGACAAAAAGGCGACCAGGAAAGACGACCTGGAAAAGACAATAGTCAAAAAATAGGAAGAAGCCTCAAGGAGGTATGTTAGGGTAGACAAATCACAAAATTAAAAACGTAAAAACGTAATAGGTAACTGTCGAACTGGGCTACCCGATTACGGGCGGGCCTACCTGCATTCGTGGTCGAACTGACCAACGCAACGCCGTAAAATGTACACGTGTGAAAGCACCTTTAATCTCCTTGTTCTCAACATGAACTTAAATGAATGAAAAAAAAATCATTTGCAGCCGATATGCATGCGACCAAACGTTGATATTTTAACACAAATTGAATAAAATCTCTTACATAATTTTTTCTATAAATATATTTCCGGAACAAATATAATTTTCTCCTGGTGTTTACTGAGTTATGGTGTAAAGATTATTTAACTTTATAACTTGTTTTAAACGACTGTAACTAATGTTACCCACCAAAGTTTTGTCGAGTAAAAGTTGAGAAGGGCTTTGAGCTATATTCAATTAAAGACTTGTCCGTTTTCTAACTTATGTATAAAATTTTCAGCTGTACTTTCATAAAACCGGAAAACCCTTTAAACATTTTGCAAGTAATTTGTTTTATTGTCATTTTTCTTCCTCAAATAAAACCAATTAATATAATAATAATAATAATAATAATAATAATAATAATAATAATAATAATAATAATAATAATAATAATAATAATAATAATAATAATAATAATAATAATAATAATAATAATAATAATAATAATAATAATAATAATAATAATAATAATAATAATAATAATAATAATAATAATAATAATAATAATAATAATAATAATAATAATAATAATAATAATAATAATAATAATAATAATAATAATAATAATAATAATAATAATAATAATAATAATAATAATAATAATAATAATAATAATAATAATAATAATAATAATAATAATAATAATAATAATAATAATAATAATAATAATAATAATAATAATAATAATAATAATAATAATAATAATAATAATAATAATAATAATAATAATAATAATAATAATAATAATAATAATAATAATAATAATAATAATAATAATAATAATAATAATAATAATAATAATAATAATAATAATAATAATAATAATAATAATAATAATAATAATAATAATAATAATAATAATAATAATAATAATAATAATAATAATAATAATAATAATAATAATAATAATAATAATAATAATAATAATAATAATAATAATAATAATAATAATAATAATAATAATAATAATAATAATAATAATAATAATTTAACCCAATCTATTTAATTGACTATTTCCGTGACAAATTTTTGACGTTTAGCCAATCACATGCGAATGACGGCGATAATTTTTGTTTACACGGATTTATATGTTGCTATAGTTTTTTGAACAAAAAATATCTACTGTTTTCTCTACGAATAGGTACCGGCTAGATCTGTGGAAAAAATAATAACTTCAAATACACATATTTATCAATTTACAAATAAATCAGCTATTTAATTAAAAATTCGTTCGGGAAAAAGTCTAGTAAAATATTCCTCTTGCATATCAAATTGCCAGTGGTGGCGCTAGCATTTTAAATTGGGGGGTTCGCTGAGGGGCCCACATTTATTATGAGGGGGCAACCATAAAGCCCAATTCACATTATAGGTCAGGTCACGGTTCGGTCTCGCTCCGGTCCCGGTCCGGTCAAATATTGTAGCATGTATTTTCAATGCACCTGTGCACACTAGCGGTCACGGGCAGGGCACGGTACGCTCACCTGACCGCGGCAATTCTTCGCAACGATCTTTTGACCGAATCGAGACCTGTCCGCTGTGTCAAACACGCGGTCTGTTTTGTTCATTCTAAGAAATCGTGTACGTACGTATTGAAATTGGTACTTGGGCATCCGAAAATATTGAAAAAATTTGGTTTCGTCATCCATTAGCTCTCTATACAAGGTAAAAAACTCCCCCTGTTTTCCGTTTACTTAACACTTGATGCGCCCATATACGCCTACGCTTACTTGCTATTTTATTTTCTTCTTCCTCATCTAAAATAAGGGCCATCATGGCTAGATCCGTTTTTGAAAAGTTATTAAACATTAGGTAAAGCTCCACCAAGCTTACAAATGCCCCGGAAAATATGTCAACTAAATTTTGAAAGACAAGGCGCGACAATACGATAACCAATAGCAAACAATTATACTCAAAAGTACATTCACCGAAAAAAATCAATTGATGTTTGAAATTTTAATAATTTTAGTGTTTGTCAGATTGTTTTGACGTTTAAAGTCTGTTAAGTATGAATGATAAATCGAGGAAAATAATTCATTTTGAAGCCAGAAATATCATTCGGAAGGTCATGGAATTCTTTGAATGGAAAGTATTTATAATTATTTAAATATGCCACCTAAATTTTTTTATTTTGACTGTACTTTGAAAAACTATTACAGCTCCGGACACGTCCCCTTTCAACTTTGTAAGCTTGGTCGAGCTGTAGGAATGGGAATGTGTGCACTGCAGCTAATAGAAGACTGTTGTATGGCCGCGGTATGACCGTACAGTGTGAACACTAGACAAAATTCCTTGACCGTGATCAGTCCGAGACCGAACCGTGACCTGACCTACAATGTGAATTGGGCTTAGAAATCGTGTACGTACGTATTGAAATTGGTACTTGGGCATCCGAAAATATTGAAAAAATTTGGTTTCGTCATCCATTAGCTCTCTATACAAGGGAAAAAACTCCCCCTGTTTTCCGTTTACTTAACACTTGATGCGCCCATATACGCCTACGCTTACTTGCTATTTTATTTTCTTCTTCCTCATCTAAAATAAGGGCCATCATGGCTAGATCCGTTTTTGAAAAGTTATTAAACATTAGGTAGGAATGGGAATGTGTGCACTGCAGCTAATAGAAGACTGTTGTATGGCCGCGGTATGACCGTACAGTGTGAACACTAGACAAAATTCCTTGACCGTGATCAGTCCGAGACCGAACCGTGACCTGACCTACAATGTGAATTGGGCTTAGAAATCGTGTACGTACGTATTGAAATTGGTACTTGGGCATCCGAAAATATTGAAAAAATTTGGTTTCGTCATCCATTAGCTCTCTATACAAGGGAAAAAACTCCCCCTGTTTTCCGTTTACTTAACACTTGATGCGCCCATATACGCCTACGCTTACTTGCTATTTTATTTTCTTCTTCCTCATCTAAAATAAGGGCCATCATGGCTAGATCCGTTTTTGAAAAGTTATTAAACATTAGGTAGGAATGGGAGTGTGTGCACTGCAGCTAATAGAAGACTGTTGTATGGCCGCGGTATGACCGTACAGTGTGAACACTAGACAAAATTCCTTGACCGTGATCAGTCCGAGACCGAACCGTGACCTGACCTATAATATGAATTGGGCTTAACTCCATCAGTGCAGGCCTCATATTCTACACATTGTGAATATAGTATGTCAGCAGTATAGAAGGTACTAGGTATATGGTAAAAATGTATGTTTATAACGGAAATTTCGAGAACAAAATGCCTGTAGCTATCAGCATGCAAGGACAGGATTTTATTATCTAGGTAAAAGGACAGGTACAGTGAGTAATAAGCAGTTGACCGACAATTTTTGTTGAAGAAAAAATTAGGGGGGTCAACAGGGGGCCGTGTTAATATCTAGGGGGGCCTCGGTCCCCCCGCTAGCGCCGCCACTGCAAATTGCCGATAATTAATTAGTGAATATTACCAACCGAATGTAAAATATTTTACATGAATTCCATTTTGGTCTTTTACATTAAAATTTACGCCAAAGATAATTATTATTAATTATAATTTCGAAATTATAAAACGTTTGTTCATAGGAAATCAACTAGAAAATTCCGATAACTTATTCCGATAATTTATTATGAAGCCACATGTTTTTAGCGCGGAAGTTACTACGTCCGTCGATTTTATAATTTGATCGTCAACATGCCAAGTATGATCATGAACGTCAATAGACCAAATACCTTCTAAATATACACATTTCAAGTTAGGTAGAAGTTGAAAACATTTAACGAGGGGACGTAAATGTAATTACTACAACATGGAATTACTGTGATTTACAAAGCATTTTGACTCCTAACGGTTTTTTAGATTTTCAGACGCATAAATTTCAATTAAAATATATAGCTAAAATATTTTAGTGAAATTATTGATTTTGGAACCGTAAGAGAAGCTATTATTTTTTTCTCCGATAGACAGTAAAAGCATGCTTTGACTGACATTTGACTGTCTCCAAAGTTCCACATTTACTGCCTAGGCAAAAGTGATCATTTTTACTGACAGTAGCATTCAAAATCAGGTTGCTGCGAAAAACAAATAAATTTGAAATTTTTATTAATTAAATTTAAGTTCCATATTTTTCACGATTTCTTTAATTTCGGATGGGGTGAACATTTCTTCGTCATTTTCCATTGTAAATATTATTATAAATTAATTAATATTTACGAATTAACAAGATTAAACTATTTTATTCGCAACAAATAGAATGACATTTCTCAAGTATGTTTTTTCATAGCAACCAATAAGAACTGCATAGCAACGGATGCTTGCTGATACTAATAGTACAAAAAATATTAAAAATAATCATTAAATTAATGTTAAATGTAAACAATCGGAGAAAAAATTATATGTTCAACACGGCAGAAATGCAGATTTACTGCCTTGGCTGGTTTCACAGCTGAGGCGAAGCCGAAGCTGTGAAATACCAGCTACGTCAGTAAATCTGCTACTTTTCTGCCTTGTTAAACAAATAACTATTATATATGTGACTACCTACTTTTATTGAGTATCAATACATCCATAAATAATAGACACGAATAATTTTCATTACAATAGTGGGTTCTTTGATAAAAACAAGCTGTTTGTGTATAATGCCGTGTGGAATAATGAAACATGTTCGCTGCGTGGGTTTGAAGAGAAATATTTATTGAAGTTTGGAGGGCAAAGAAGATTTTAGGATTATGATATTTTTCTACTTTAATATACAGGGTGTTAATACTAAGTCGTTACACCCGAAAATGGCAGTTAGAACTCATTGAAACCATAAACAACTTCTTTTAGCTACAATATTTGATTTGGAACCCCGATTCGTAGTTATTGGATTTCTTTTGTTTTTGTTACCAATCATAACATTTGAATTTACAGTTGTTTTATATAAATATTTCAAATCACGATATTTCGCTAACCAGCCCATAGTTTATTGAAAATAAAAAAATTATAAAATATCCTTAAGCTATACACTACAAAATTTGTCCATAACAATTTTTTCAATCTACGCTAAAAGGTCTTTATTTATTATATTGATTACAAAGAAGTAAGTATATGTAAGTATTGACAAACTGAAAAATCAATTTAAATCATAGTTTTGAATTTATAAAAACCGTGCATTTATCTAGCCTAATCGTTCTTTGTGTCAGTTTTTAATGGCAGAGAGCTATTTCGATTTAAATTGATTTTTTAGTTTGTCAATATTACCTTACAGCTTCCACTTATTCCTCTGTACTTTGACTTTGACCTTATTGCTTTGCGTAGATCGAAAAAATGTTTTTGACAGATGTTGTAGTAGCTTAAACCTTTCGTTATTTGAAATATTTCCTAAAATAAGGGAATTATTACGATTATTAAAAAATCAAAAGAAATTTAATCTAATAACTGCGAATCGCGACCCCAAATCAAATATTGGAACTAATCAACTAAACCAAATTGTTTGTTTTTATTGAGTTCTAACTTCCATTTTCGGGTGTAACGACTTAGCATTAACACCCTGTATACTCGACGTGATTTTATACATTTCTATTATTAAAATGTAATTGTCTATGTGTGGGTGCTTTTAAATGCTGCTAATAACTTGAGTCGACAAATTTGTGAAAATCCAAATTACCTAAAATAAACTTATTATCAGTAATCATAAAAGTCATTTATAGACTTGTGGTCTCCTTGTAGAGCTAGCTGGACATTATTAGCAACGGGAAATTACTTTTGGTGCCGCTAGAGGCGCCAGGTTACATAATTTAACTGTTTGTGATTGGACCAAAAGTTACAAACCGCAGAAAATGTGATTTTATAAATTTAATAAATTATTCGGTTTAGTTCTATCGTCTGTGACTATTTAATGTACATAATAAATCATTTTTATTCGCAATCATCTTAGTAATGTGACTGTTTCAAACATTTATGAAGATTGAAAGTATGTCGTTGCTTGTTGAAAAGCATTTCTCTGGGTTAGAAAATGACAGTTCCATACTCCTTGCACCCCATTATTTGAAAGTGACGTTTGTGTCAATTCTCGAAAACGTCAAATCTGTTTATTATTTTGAAATTCTTAAATGGTACATAAAGTTCGTTTTTTAAAGATCCACCACCTGCTACTTTAGGTTGGTATAAAAAAAACTGAAATTTTTAGTAATTTCTGTCTACTTTTTTCTACTAAATAAACGTCAGGATGCTGCGTTTTCTGCAATTCTTCAATATAGAAGCTATCTAAGATTATTATTATCTGTGTCTTTTAGGGCCGATTTTACAATACTGATATAAACCTGGAATAAGCTATTCCTATTCCTAACAATTGTAACCATGGCAGTTGTCGGACGAATAGTTTGTTCCGGGTTTATACCAGTCACGACCTTCTTGATTTCCGAGACTTGTCGTCAAGTCTCGGAAATCAAGAAGGTTGTGATACCAACCAGTATTGAGTATTGTAAAATCGGCCCTTAGTGCTAATTAAAATAACGGGACACATGAATAACTTTTTTATTGTTAAAGATAGAAAGTTTGTGCATGGAGACAATTTGTATGGTTAGTTAAAAGGTCCATTTGTGGTACCTATGTCGAAAATTAGTGTCCGTTTCCGGTTTAACCAGAAGTAATGCTAACTTGAAAATTTTAAATAGAACACCCTATATATTTTTACAGTTTTGGATTTATACTTTTATAAACTTTGAGAAACTTAAATAGGGCTATGTACCAAAAATCAATAGTTTTAGAGATATTCGAGGTAGAATGTATAAATTTGTAATTTTTATTTATTTTGATTTATAGGTAAGTGTAAAAACAGTTAATGTACGCTTTTCTAAAATTTCTTTTTCTAATAAAATTGTGCGGCTCTAAAAAGGGCCAAATCAAGGTATATTGAAACGTTATTGTGTTCTATTAGGATATTGTCTAAAAACTAATAATATTTTTTTTAATTGATTACATACCATAAGTAATTCACGACGAATTTTTATGCTAAAACAAAAAATTCTCCCGGATAGTTAGTACTCACTCACATTACGATATATTGAACCGAGTATTGAACGGATACATTTTGTTAAAACACCGAACTTCAGCACCACCAAATAATATATGATTCATGTTATTTGGGATTTTTTATTCGTTTCAGTTGAGCTTCCCTTGACAACTGCTATGTGTCTCCACTTTAGTATTGCAGAAAGGACAATTATGTGTTATTAGGTAGAATCTGAAATTATCTAATACGAATAAATCTTGTTATTTCCCGTTGAAATCGATATTTTATTTAATATTTATTATTTATATCTAATACGAATTTAGAATAATTAAGCAAAGTGTACCTATCTCAAAGCACTGTTAATAATAAATTGTTTTTCAATTTAATTAATGTATTGACATTCTCAAGCGTCACTTTGTTGAAATCCATGATTATATAAATAATAAATATTAAATAAAATATCGATTTCAACGGGAAATATCAAGATTTATTCGCTTTATACGTATTTCGGCATCATTGTGCCATTGTCAAAAGCTATTATAAAATATTATAACAAATGCAAAATATAGTAACTCCTTGATTCTATTATTTTAACACTGCGTGAAGCAGCTGGCCCCAGTCAACCCGTCGGAGGTCAGTCGCTTATCAGTGTGTTTTAAAAAGATATTTATTCCAAAATCTTCAGTAACGGAGAATCTTTTGATTGAAGATGGCGAAAGTGCAAGACGCGTTTTCGAGTCTGTGCGGTATTTGTGGCGCAAACACAGTGAAATCGCGAGTTCAATGTAGATTATGTAATACATATTATCATAATAGCTGTACAAGCAAACTAAAAAACTTCATAACATTAGAGGAAAAAGATTCAATATTGTGTTGTGAAAATGGAAACAATGACGTCTCAACTAACACTGATGCGGCGGCCATTGAGGATATAAACTCGGATGAACGAAATAACGTTCACTCCACATTAGAAAACAAGGAAATCTCCTACCTAAACAATATTATACAAAATAAAGATCTAGTAATCGCTAGCCTCCGAGATACAGTCACGGCATTGAAAGAACAAATTATTCTGTATGAATTTATTAAAACACAAATGAAGGTCACTAAAATTCCGGACAAAAAACCGTTGGCTACATCAAATGTGGACAAGGCAAGAGTTGTAAGTAAAACTTCTGGTCGGGAGAAAAAAGAAACAGCAGTAGTAGTACAATCTCAATCTCAATCTCTACCCAACAAATCAAAACCACCGGGAAACAACAACAATACAAGTGATACCAAGCCTCAAGCCCCAACACATGCTGTGGGCATTTCTAGTGGCCAGGTCTCATACGCGGTGGAGCAAGCCGTCGCTCATCAAAAATTGCAGCAGGTCACTAATTTGTCAAATGACATAGATGAGGGCACCTGGAAAATACCACATTATCATAAAAAAATAAATCCACGAAAAAGGGAAGCCCCCATAGTGGGCTCACAAAAAATAACCGAAGAGACTACGCTGAAAGTGGCATCTCCAAAAACTTTCCTACACGTGTCAAGACTTGCGCCTGATACAACTAATACGGACATCGTCAACCACTTAAATAAAAAATTTAATGGAATAAGTTGTGTAAAACTTAATGCTAAGTATCCTCAACACTACTCATCCTTTAAAGTGTGCGTTGATCCTACTGACATCAACGAAATTCTAAACCCAACACATTGGCCCATTGGAGTCATAGTGAGTAAGTTTTTTCACCGAAGAACGAACACTCTGGACGGGAAATAACTACCGTCATATCTGATGACCGACAGCACGACAGTCAGGTAACAATAAAAAAGAACAAACCCATATATTATGCTAACGCCCTTACTTTGTTTTTAATTAATATACAATCATTAATATGTAAACAAGATGAATTAAATGTGTTTTTAAAAACCAACTCGGACATAAAAGTTTTATGTATAACTGAACATTGGATGCATGATGCTACACTAAATACTTGCAAAATTGAGGGTTTTACAATCGCGAGTGTTTTCTGTCGTAAAATGTTTCAACGTGGGGGATCTATAGTGCTGGTCAAAAATAATTTGAACTTTAAAGTGCTCGACACGCTATTATTATTAACCATAGAAAAGCAGGTGGAGATTACAGCTATCGAACTAACTGACGACAACCTCGTTATTATCAATATCTACCATCCTCCTGAAGGAAGTGATTTAACCATATTTTTTGATACCTTTATCAACATGTTAGAGAAGTGTTCAAAATGGAACAAAAAAATAGTGATTACAGGAGATTTTAATATCAATATCTCTAAGCGAGACAAAACATCTCATAAATTGTTAGATATTTTAAACTCCTTCGGATTTGCGATAACAAATCGTATACCCACAAAAATTAATAAAAAAAGTGAAACCGTGATAGATAACATATTCACTAACATCAGCGAGGATCATTATCGTGCAAATGTTGTTGACCCGTTATTATCTGATCACAAGGGAATAATTTTTAGGCTAAACCAAGGACACAATTCGGAGCGGATAAAAGAAATTAAAAAAGTGTGTCGTCCAATAACAAACAATAAATTAGAAAAACTGAAACGTAGCTTACAGGACACAGACTGGGACACAATTTATAACACCCAGGGTGCCCAAGACGCTTATGATATCTTTCAAACTGTTGTTTTAAAAAAATACTATGATAACTTTCCAGACAAAATAGAGAAAAGTTCCAATAGTAGCCCATTGAGCAAATGGTTTACGAAGGACATCTCAAATATGAGAAATACTTTAGAAGCCTTATCAGTCGCAGATAAAACCATAAAAACCGAAGCGTCTCATAGGATATTCTTAAATTTTAGAAAACGGTATAGAACAACTATCCAGGATGCCAAGAAGAAGGCCAATGATGATTACTTAAATTTGGCTGCAAACAAGAACAAGGCTGCCTGGGAAGTAATCCGCGGTGAAATAAAAAGTGATACCAATAGTTATACTAGTATTAATATTGATGTAGATGAGGCAAACAAATATTTTTCGACTATCGGTTCAGAAATCTGTAAAAGTATTCCTGTGTATAGTAATAACCAGCCGCAACCACGAAAAACTCTTACTCCGCCATCAACATCGCTCTACATGAGACCAGTAACAAAATCGGAGCTTTTAAAAATCATTTGCGGATTGAAAAATAGTACAGCCAAAGATATTTACGAACTAAACTCTAAAGTCTTAAAATTTATTGCTGAAGAAATTGTAGCGCCCCTGGAGTACATAATAAATCGCTGCATAACTGAAGGAGTTTTTCCAGAACAACTGAAGATAGCAAAAGTAACTCCAATATACAAGAGCGGGGAAAAGTCAGATATTTCAAACTATCGGCCAATATCTATACTGCCGGTAATGTCAAAAATATTCGAAAAGGTGATAGCGGAACAAATGACTGACTTTCTCTTAAAATACAATCTCATATCTCATGCGCAATTCGGTTATCAAAAAGGCAAGTCGACAACTCTTGCGGTTACTCAAATAGTGCACTCTGTTGTAGACAGCTTCAATGCTAAGGAAAAAGCGGGTGCAGCTTTTCTAGATCTGAGCAAAGCATTTGATTGCGTAAACCACGCCCTCCTTATACAAAAGTTAGAACATCATGGTATTCGTGGAACAGCTAATGCACTCCTATCTAGCTATTTACATAATAGAAAACAAGTGGTAAGTCGGAACAGGAAAACATCATAGGAAAGGCCTCTAACTACTGGGGTACCTCAAGGGTCTATACTGGGACCGTTGTGTTTTCTAATCTACATCAACGATCTTCAAGCAAATTGCACTGCAGATAAACTCATTATGTTTGCTGATGACACAACATTAATTAACACGGCGTGTGAAAAGTCAGCTTTAAATCAAAACCTTCACGCAAACTTGAAAGAAGCAGAATGCTGGTTTTCAGCAAACCATCTCAAATTGAATATAAACAAAACCCAAAACATCACTTTTAGCCCGGATCACCGAACCAGTACCGGTAAAACCGTTAAGTGTTTGGGTTTTTATCTAGACGAAGGACTACAGTGGCATACGCATGTAGACAGCCTGGCTAATAAATTAACCAAACGCACGTTCCAGTTGAGAAGATTAAATAAGTTGACTTCACGCGACACGGTGAGACTTTTTTACTTCTCCAATTTTCACAGCTTAATCAACTATGGCATAATATTGTGGGGACAATGCGCAAGTGTGAATCGTTTATTTGTACTTCAAAAATGCGCTGTTCGCATCCTTGCATCAGCCCAATTTAGAGAACACTGCAAACCAATATTCCAAGCGCTTCAAATATTCACATTGTACAGCCTCTTTATTTATAATTGTCTAGTGTATATAAAATTAAATGTCCACAAATTTAATATAGGTGTGCATAGGTATGAAACACGCTCAATAAATAAAATTGTAATACCTTACAACCGCTTAGCTTGCACACAAAAACAACCTACGTGCCATACGGCACTAAAATTATATAACAGCCTTAATGAGACTACAAGAAATTTGCCTCTCCAAAAATTTAAGTCCAAAGTGAAAGCTTTTCTAATAACAAAGGCTTATTACAGTGTGGACGAATTTTACAATGATTGTGATGTATTGTAACGTATATTTACTGTAGTATCTTGTTTTTAATTTGTATATTTTGTTCTTTCCTTTTTTTTCTCTTCTCACCGACTCGACTTGCTTAAACATGTTATATGTATGTAACAAGTGCAAATAAATATTAAGGAATATTAAGGAATTAAGGAATATTAAGAGCTCAATTTGCTCATTCATTAAAGGTACGTTGTTTTTTGTGTGTTTATAAATTTCAAAAGCTTCCAAAATATTTAATTTATTTTTGTTATCAGAAAAGTGTAAAAATTTAATTGTATTATTAGATGTTAATGTGTGATTTTGTTCTAACAAATGTTTAGTAAAATTTGATTTATGTGCATGTTTATATTTGTAACAACGGATATGTTCTTTTTGCCTAATACTGAAATTTCTAATTGTTTGACCTATATATACTGAATCACAATGTGAACAATTTAATTTATAAATACCTGATTTTAGCAAATCATTAATTTTGTCTTTAGCATTGAAAAGGGAGTATAGAATGTTTTTATTTGTTTTAAAAATGACTTTATATTTATTTGTGTTATTTATAATTTTAGCAATCTTTTCTGAAATTTTACCAAAATATGGAATTGAAACGTATTTTAATGTTTTATCAGAGTTTATAGATATTAATTGAATAAACTTTTTGAATAGCTAATTTATAATTTTTCTTTTTGTGTTTTTGTGTCAATAAGTGTAGTGTTATAACCATTGCTATATGCAATTTGTTTAATAATGGAAATTTCTCTATTAAAATTATTTTTATCTAAAGGAATTGTTAGAGCTCTGTGTACTAAAGATTGATATGCTGCTAATTTATGTGTATTATGATGACAAGAGTTATGTGGTATGCTAATATCAGTTTGTATCCAAGTGTTCTCTATCTAAAAGTCTTATGTGACCCTTTCAAAATAATTACAAATAACCGAGTTAAAGGGACATTTTGGGCCAGATCTGCTCTTTTCAGATTTTACGTTTTAACTTGCATTGAAAAATTAATGAAAATTTACAGGCTGCTACTTTTTTGTTTGTAAAGATACGAATACGATTAAATAAGCAAAATTGTAGTATTTTTAATTTCTGAATCATTGACGCGTATAGAAATTTGAAAAAATTATTGGTTGCGGAGTTACAGCCCTTTGACCCTTTGTCTGTTTGTTTTTTCGTAACGCCCTGTATATATTTTGGATGATTGGATGTATCCAAGTGTTCTCTATCTAAAAGTCTTATGTGACCCTTTCAAAATAATTACAAATAACCGAGTTAAAGGGACGTTTTGGGCCAGATCTGCTCTTTTCAGATTTTACGTTTTAACTTGCATTGAAAAATTAATGAAAATTTACAGGCTGCTACTTTTTTGTTTGTAAAGATACGAATACGATTAAATAAGCAAAATTGTAGTATTTTTAATTTCTGAATCATTGACGCGTATAGAAATTTGAGAAAATTATTGGTTGCGGAGTTATAGCCCTTTGACCCTTTGTCTGTTTGTTTTTTCGTAACGCCCTGTATATATTTTGGATGATTGGATGTATCCAAGTGTTCTCTATCTAAAAGTCTTATGTGACCCTTTCAAAATAATTACAAATAACCGAGTTAAAGGGACATTTTGGGCCAGATCTGCTCTTTTCAGATTTTACGTTTTAACTTGCATTGAAAAATTAATGAAAATTTACAGGCTGCTACTTTTTTGTTTGTAAAGATACGAATACGATTAAATAAGCAAAATTGTAGTATTTTTAATTTCTGAATAATTGACGCGTATAGAAATTTGAGAAAATTATTGGTTGCGGAGTTACAGCCCTTTGACCCTTTGTCGGTTCGTTTTTTCGTAACGCCCTGTATATATTTTGGATGATTGGATGTATCCAAGTGTTCTCTATCTAAAAGTCTTATGTGATCCTTTCAAAATAATTACAAATAACCGAGTTAAAGGGACATTTTGGGCCAGATCTGCTCTTTTCAGATTTTACGTTTTAACTTGCATTGAAAAATTAATGAAAATTTACAGGCTGCTACTTTTTTGTTTGTAAAGATACGAATACGATTAAATAAGCAAAATTGTAGTATTTTTAATTTCTGAATCATTGACGCGTATAGAAATTTGAAAAAATTATTGGTTGCGGAGTTACAGCCCTTTGACCCTTTGTCTGTTTGTTTTTTCGTAACGCCCTGTATATATTTTGGATGATTGGATGTATCCAAGTGTTCTCTATCTAAAAGTCTTATGTAACCCTTTCAAAATAATTACAAATAACCGAGTTAAAGGGACATTTTGGGCCAGATCTGCTCTTTTCAGATTTTACATTTTAACTTGCATTGAAAAATTAATGAAAATTTACAGGCTGCTACTTTTTTGTTTGTAAAGATACGAATACGATTAAATAAGCAAAATTGTAGTATTTTTAATTTCTGAATCATTGACGCGTATAGAAATTTGAGAAAATTATTGGTTGCGGAGTTACAGCCCTTTGACCCTTTGTCGGTTCGTTTTTTCGTAACGCCCTGTATATATTTTGGATGATTGGATGTATCCAAGTGTTCTCTATCTAAAAGTCTTATGTGATCCTTTCAAAATAATTACAAATAACCGAGTTAAAGGGACATTTTGGGCCAGATTTGCTCTTTTCAGATTTTACGTTTTAACTTGCATTGAAAAATTAATGAAAATTTACAGGCTGCTACTTTTTTGTTTGTAAAGATACGAATACGATTAAATAAGCAAAATTGTAGTATTTTTAATTTCTGAATCATTGACGCGTATAGAAATTTGAGAAAATTATTGGTTGCGGAGTTACAGCCCTTTGACCCTTTGTCTGTTTGTTTTTTCGTAACGCCCTGTATATATTTTGGATGATTGGATGTATCCAAGTGTTCTCTATCTAAAAGTCTTATTTGATCCTTTCAAAATAATTACAAATAACCGAGTTAAAGGGACATTTTGGGCCAGATTTGCTCTTTTCAGATTTTACGTTTTAACTTGCATTGAAAAATTAATGAAAATTTACAGGCTGCTACTTTTTTGTTTGTAAAGATACGAATACGATTAAATAAGCAAAATTGTAGTATTTTTAATTTCTGAATCATTGACGCGTATAGAAATTTGAGAAAATTATTGGTTGCGGAGTTACAGCCCTTTGACCCTTTGTCTGTTTGTTTTTTCGTAACGCCCTGTATATATTTTGGATGATTGGATGTATCCAAGTGTTCTCTATCTAAAAGTCTTATGTGACCCTTTCAAAATAATTACAAATAACCGAGTTAAAGGGACATTTTGGGCCAGATCTGCTCTTTTCAGATTTTACGTTTTAACTTGCATTGAAAAATTAATGAAAATTTACAGGCTGCTACTTTTTTGTTTGTAAAGATACGAATACGATTAAATAAGCAAAATTGTAGTATTTTTAATTTCTGAATCATTGACGCGTATAGAAATTTGAGAAAATTATTGGTTGCGGAGTTACAGCCCTTTGACCCTTTGTCGGTTCGTTTTTTCGTAACGCCCTGTATATATTTTGGATGATTGGATGTATCCAAGTGTTCTCTATCTAAAAGTCTTATGTGACCCTTTCAAAATAATTACAAATAACCGAGTTAAAGGGACCTTTTGGGCCAGATCTGCTCTTTTCAGATTTTACGTTTTAACTTGCATTGAAAAATTAATGAAAATTTACAGGCTGCTACTTTTTTGTTTGTAAAGATACGAATACGATTAATTAAGCAAAATTGTAGTATTTTTAATTTCTGAATCATTGACGCGTATAGAAATTTGAGAAAATTATTGGTTGCGGAGTTATAGCCCTTTGACCCTTTGTCTGTTTGTTTTTTCGTAACGCCCTGTATATATTTTGGATGATTGGATGTATCCAAGTGTTCTCTATCTAAAAGTCTTATGTGACCCTTTCAAAATAATTACAAATAACCGAGTTAAAGGGACATTTTGGGCCAGATCTGCTCTTTTCAGATTTTACGTTTTAACTTGCATTGAAAAATTAATGAAAATTTACAGGCTGCTACTTTTTTGTTTGTAAAGATACGAATACGATTAAATAAGCAAAATTGTAGTATTTTTAATTTCTGAATCATTGACGCGTATAGAACTTTGAAAAAATTATTGGTTGCGGAGTTACAGCCCTTTGACCCTTTGTCTGTTCGTTTTTTCGTAACGCCCTGTATATATTTTGGATGATTGGATGTACCCAAGTGTTCTCTATCTAAAAGTCTTATGTAACCCTTTCAAAATAATTACAAATAACCGAGTTAAAGGGACATTTTGGGCCAGATCTGCTCTTTTCAGATTTTACGTTTTAACTTGCATTGAAAAATTAATGAAAATTTACAGGCTGCTACTTTTTTGTTTGTAAAGATACGAATACGATTAAATAAGCAAAATTGTAGTATTTTTAATTTCTGAATAATTGACGCGTATAGAAATTTGAGAAAATTATTGGTTGCGGAGTTACAGCCCTTTGACCCTTTGTCGGTTCGTTTTTTCGTAACGCCCTGTATATATTTTGGATGATTGGATGTATCCAAGTGTTCTCTATCTAAAAGTCTTATGTGATCCTTTCAAAATAATTACAAATAACCGAGTTAAAGGGACATTTTGGGCCAGATCTGCTCTTTTCAGATTTTACGTTTTAACTTGCATTGAAAAATTAATGAAAATTTACAGGCTGCTACTTTTTTGTTTGTAAAGATACGAATACGATTAAATAAGCAAAATTGTAGTATTTTTAATTTCTGAATCATTGACGCGTATAGAAATTTGAAAAAATTATTGGTTGCGGAGTTACAGCCCTTTGACCCTTTGTCTGTTTGTTTTTTCGTAACGCCCTGTATATATTTTGGATGATTGGATGTATCCAAGTGTTCTCTATCTAAAAGTCTTATGTAACCCTTTCAAAATAATTACAAATAACCGAGTTAAAGGGACATTTTGGGCCAGATCTGCTCTTTTCAGATTTTACATTTTAACTTGCATTGAAAAATTAATGAAAATTTACAGGCTGCTACTTTTTTGTTTGTAAAGATACGAATACGATTAAATAAGCAAAATTGTAGTATTTTTAATTTCTGAATCATTGACGCGTATAGAAATTTGAGAAAATTATTGGTTGCGGAGTTACAGCCCTTTGACCCTTTGTCTGTTTGTTTTTTCGTAACGCCCTGTATATATTTTGGATGATTGGATGTATCCAAGTGTTCTCTATCTAAAAGTCTTATTTGATCCTTTCAAAATAATTACAAATAACCGAGTTAAAGGGACATTTTGGGCCAGATTTGCTCTTTTCAGATTTTACGTTTTAACTTGCATTGAAAAATTAATGAAAATTTACAGGCTGCTACTTTTTTGTTTGTAAAGATACGAATACGATTAAATAAGCAAAATTGTAGTATTTTTAATTTCTGAATCATTGACGCGTATAGAAATTTGAGAAAATTATTGGTTGCGGAGTTACAGCCCTTTGACCCTTTGTCTGTTTGTTTTTTCGTAACGCCCTGTATATATTTTGGATGATTGGATGTATCCAAGTGTTCTCTATCTAAAAGTCTTATTTGATCCTTTCAAAATAATTACAAATAACCGAGTTAAAGGGACATTTTGGGCCAGATTTGCTCTTTTCAGATTTTACGTTTTAACTTGCATTGAAAAATTAATGAAAATTTACAGGCTGCTACTTTTTTGTTTGTAAAGATACGAATACGATTAAATAAGCAAAATTGTAGTATTTTTAATTTCTGAATCATTGACGCGTATAGAAATTTGAGAAAATTATTGGTTGCGGAGTTACAGCCCTTTGACCCTTTGTCTGTTTGTTTTTTCGTAACGCCCTGTATATATTTTGGATGATTGGATGTATCCAAGTGTTCTCTATCTAAAAGTCTTATGTGACCCTTTCAAAATAATTACAAATAACCGAGTTAAAGGGACATTTTGGGCCAGATCTGCTCTTTTCAGATTTTACGTTTTAACTTGCATTGAAAAATTAATGAAAATTTACAGGCTGCTACTTTTTTGTTTGTAAAGATACGAATACGATTAAATAAGCAAAATTGTAGTATTTTTAATTTCTGAATCATTGACGCGTATAGAAATTTGAGAAAATTATTGGTTGCGGAGTTACAGCCCTTTGACCCTTTGTCGGTTCGTTTTTTCGTAACGCCCTGTATATATTTTGGATGATTGGATGTATCCAAGTGTTCTCTATCTAAAAGTCTTATGTGACCCTTTCAAAATAATTACAAATAACCGAGTTAAAGGGACCTTTTGGGCCAGATCTGCTCTTTTCAGATTTTACGTTTTAACTTGCATTGAAAAATTAATGAAAATTTACAGGCTGCTACTTTTTTGTTTGTAAAGATACGAATACGATTAATTAAGCAAAATTGTAGTATTTTTAATTTCTGAATCATTGACGCGTATAGAAATTTGAGAAAATTATTGGTTGCGGAGTTACAGCCCTTTGACCCTTTGTCGGTTCGTTTTTTCGTAACGCCCTGTATATATTTTGGATGATTGGATGTATCCAAGTGTTCTCTATCTAAAAGTCTTATGTGACCCTTTCAAAATAATTACAAATAACCGAGTTAAAGGGACATTTTGGGCCAGATCTGCTCTTTTCAGATTTTACGTTTTAACTTGCATTGAAAAATTAATGAAAATTTACAGGCTGCTACTTTTTTGTTTGTAAAGATACGAATACGATTAAATAAGCAAAATTGTAGTATTTTTAATTTCTGAATCATTGACGCGTATAGAAATTTGAAAAAATTATTGGTTGCGGAGTTACAGCCCTTTGACCCTTTGTCTGTTTGTTTTTTCGTAACGCCCTGTATATATTTTGGATGATTGGATGTATCCAAGTGTTCTCTATCTAAAAGTCTTATGTGACCCTTTCAAAATAATTACAAATAACCGAGTTAAAGGGACATTTTGGGCCAGATCTGCTCTTTTCAGATTTTACGTTTCAACTTGCATTGAAAAATTAATGAAAATTTACAGGCTGCTACTTTTTTGTTTGTAAAGATACGAATACGATTAAATAAGCAAAATTGTAGTATTTTTAATTTCTGAATCATTGACGCGTATAGAAATTTGAGAAAATTATTGGTTGCGGAGTTACAGCCCTTTGACCCTTTGTCGGTTCGTTTTTTCGTAACGCCCTGTATATATTTTGGATGATTGGATGTATCCAAGTGTTCTCTATCTAAAAGTCTTATGTGACCCTTTCAAAATAATTACAAATAACCGAGTTAAAGGGACCTTTTGGGCCAGATCTGCTCTTTTCAGATTTTACGTTTTAACTTGCATTGAAAAATTAATGAAAATTTACAGGCTGCTACTTTTTTGTTTGTAAAGATACGAATACGATTAAATAAGCAAAATTGTAGTATTTTTAATTTCTGAATCATTGACGCGTATAGAAATTTGAGAAAATTATTGGTTGCGGAGTTACAGCCCTTTGACCCTTTGTCGGTTCGTTTTTTCGTAACGCCCTGTATATATTTTGGATGATTGGATGTATCCAAGTGTTCTCTATCTAAAAGTCTTATGTGATCCTTTCAAAATAATTACAAATAACCGAGTTAAAGGGACATTTTGGGCCAGATTTGCTCTTTTCAGATTTTACGTTTTAACTTGCATTGAAAAACTAATGAAAATTTACAGGCTGCTACTTTTTTGTTTGTAAAGATACGAATACGATTAAATAAGCAAAATTGTAGTATTTTTAATTTCTGAATCATTGACGCGTATAGAAATTTGAGAAAATTATTGGTTGCGGAGTTACAGCCCTTTGACCCTTTGTCTGTTTGTTTTTTCGTAACGCCCTGTATATATTTTGGATGATTGGATGTATCCAAGTGTTCTCTATCTAAAAGTCTTATGTGACCCTTTCAAAATAATTACAAATAACCGAGTTAAAGGGACATTTTGGGCCAGATCTGCTCTTTTCAGATTTTACGTTTTAACTTGCATTGAAAAATTAATGAAAATTTACAGGCTGCTACTTTTTTGTTTGTAAAGATACGAATACGATTAAATAAGCAAAATTGTAGTATTTTTAATTTCTGAATCATTGACGCGTATAGAAATTTGAGAACATTATTGGTTGCGGAGTTACAGCCCTTTGACCCTTTGTCGGTTCGTTTTTTCGTAACGCCCTGTATATATTTTGGATGATTGGATGTATCCAAGTGTTCTCTATCTAAAAGTCTTATGTGACCCTTTCAAAATAATTACAAATAACCGAGTTAAAGGGACCTTTTGGGCCAGATCTGCTCTTTTCAGATTTTACGTTTTAACTTGCATTGAAAAATTAATGAAAATTTACAGGCTGCTACTTTTTTGTTTGTAAAGATACGAATACGATTAATTAAGCAAAATTGTAGTATTTTTAATTTCTGAATCATTGACGCGTATAGAAATTTGAGAAAATTATTGGTTGCGGAGTTACAGCCCTTTGACCCTTTGTCGGTTCGTTTTTTCGTAACGCCCTGTATATATTTTGGATGATTGGATGTATCCAAGTGTTCTCTATCTAAAAGTCTTATGTGACCCTTTCAAAATAATTACAAATAACCGAGTTAAAGGGACATTTTGGGCCAGATCTGCTCTTTTCAGATTTTACGTTTTAACTTGCATTGAAAAATTAATGAAAATTTACAGGCTGCTACTTTTTTGTTTGTAAAGATACGAATACGATTAAATAAGCAAAATTGTAGTATTTTTAATTTCTGAATCATTGACGCGTATAGAAATTTGAAAAAATTACTGGTTGCGGAGTTACAGCCCTTTGACCCTTTGTCTGTTTGTTTTTTCGTAACGCCCTGTATATATTTTGGATGATTGGATGTATCCAAGTGTTCTCTATCTAAAAGTCTTATGTGACCCTTTCAAAATAATTACAAATAACCGAGTTAAAGGGACATTTTGGGCCAGATCTGCTCTTTTCAGATTTTACGTTTTAACTTGCATTGAAAAATTAATGAAAATTTACAGGCTGCTACTTTTTTGTTTGTAAAGATACGAATACGATTAAATAAGCAAAATTGTAGTATTTTTAATTTCTGAATCATTGACGCGTATAGAAATTTGAGAAAATTATTGGTTGCGGAGTTACAGCCCTTTGACCCTTTGTCTGTTTGTTTTTTCGTAACGCCCTGTATATATTTTGGATGATTGGATGTATCCAAGTGTTCTCTATCTAAAAGTCTTATGTGACCCTTTCAAAATAATTACAAATAACCGAGTTAAAGGGACATTTTGGGCCAGATCTGCTCTTTTCAGATTTTACGTTTTAACTTGCATTGAAAAATTAATGAAAATTTACAGGCTGCTACTTTTTTGTTTGTAAAGATACGAATACGATTAAATAAGCAAAATTGTAGTATTTTTAATTTCTGAATCATTGACGCGTATAGATATTTGAGAAAATTATTGGTTGCGGAGTTACAGCCCTTTGACCCTTTGTCTGTTTGTTTTTTCGTAACGCCCTGTATATATTTTGGATGATTGGATGTATCCAAGTGTTCTCTATCTAAAAGTCTTATGTGACCCTTTCAAAATAATTACAAATAACCGAGTTAAAGGGACATTTTGGGCCAGATCTGCTCTTTTCAGATTTTACGTTTTAACTTGCATTGAAAAATTAATGAAAATTTACAGGCTGCTACTTTTTTGTTTGTAAAGATACGAATACGATTAAATAAGCAAAATTGTAGTATTTTTAATTTCTGAATCATTGACGCGTATAGAAATTTGAAAAAATTATTGGTTGCGGAGTTACAGCCCTTTGACCCTTTGTCTGTTTGTTTTTTCGTAACGCCCTGTATATATTTTGGATGATTGGATGTATCCAAGTGTTCTCTATCTAAAAGTCTTATGTAACCCTTTCAAAATAATTACAAATAACCGAGTTAAAGGGACATTTTGGGCCAGATCTGCTCTTTTCAGATTTTACATTTTAACTTGCATTGAAAAATTAATGAAAATTTACAGGCTGCTACTTTTTTGTTTGTAAAGATACGAATACGATTAAATAAGCAAAATTGTAGTATTTTTAATTTCTGAATCATTGACGCGTATAGAAATTTGAGAAAATTATTGGTTGCGGAGTTACAGCCCTTTGACCCTTTGTCTGTTTGTTTTTTCGTAACGCCCTGTATATATTTTGGATGATTGGATGTATCCAAGTGTTCTCTATCTAAAAGTCTTATGTGATCCTTTCAAAATAATTACAAATAACCGAGTTAAAGGGACATTTTGGGCCAGATTTGCTCTTTTCAGATTTTACGTTTTAACTTGCATTGAAAAATTAATGAAAATTTACAGGCTGCTACTTTTTTGTTTGTAAAGATACGAATACGATTAAATAAGCAAAATTGTAGTATTTTTAATTTCTGAATCATTGACGCGTATAGAAATTTGAGAAAATTATTGGTTGCGGAGTTACAGCCCTTTGACCCTTTGTCTGTTTGTTTTTTCGTAACGCCCTGTATATATTTTGGATGATTGGATGTATCCAAGTGTTCTCTATCTAAAAGTCTTATGTGACCCTTTCAAAATAATTACAAATAACCGAGTTAAAGGGACATTTTGGGCCAGATCTACTCTTTTCAGATTTTACGTTTTAACTTGCATTGAAAAATTAATGAAAATTTACAGGCTGCTACTTTTTTGTTTGTAAAGATACGAATACGATTAAATAAGCAAAATTGTAGTATTTTTAATTTCTGAATCATTGACGCGTATAGAAATTTGAGAAAATTATTGGTTGCGGAGTTACAGCCCTTTGACCCTTTGTCGGTTCGTTTTTTCGTAACGCCCTGTATATATTTTGGATGATTGGATGTATCCAAGTGTTCTCTATCTAAAAGTCTTATGTGACCCTTTCAAAATAATTACAAATAATCGAGTTAAAGGGACATTTTGGGCCAGATCTGCTCTTTTCAGATTTTACGTTTTAACTTGCATTGAAAAATTAATGAAAATTTACAGGCTGCTACTTTTTTGTTTGTAAAGATACGAATACGATTAAATAAGCAAAATTGTAGTATTTTTAATTTCTGAATCATTGACGCGTATAGAAATTTGAGAAAATTATTGGTTGCGGAGTTACAGCCCTTTGACCCTTTGTCTGTTTGTTTTTTCGTAACGCCCTGTATATATTTTGGATGATTGGATGTATCCAAGTGTTCTCTATCTAAAAGTCTTATGTGACCCTTTCAAAATAATTACAAATAACCGAGTTAAAGGGACATTTTGGGCCAGATCTGCTCTTTTCAGATTTTACGTTTTAACTTGCATTGAAAAATTAATGAAAATTTACAGGCTGCTACTTTTTTGTTTGTAAAGATACGAATACGATTAAATAAGCAAAATTGTAGTATTTTTAATTTCTGAATCATTGACGCGTATAGAAATTTGAGAAAATTATTGGTTGCGGAGTTACAGCCCTTTGACCCTTTGTCTGTTTGTTTTTTCGTAACGCCCTGTATATATTTTGGATGATTGGATGTATCCAAGTGTTTTCTATCTAAAAGTCTTATGTGACCCTTTCAAAATAATTACAAATAACCGAGTTAAAGGGACATTTTGGGCCAGATCTGCTCTTTTCAGATTTTACGTTTTAACTTGCATTGAAAAATTAATGAAAATTTACAGGCTGCTACTTTTTTGTTTGTAAAGATACGAATACGATTAAATAAGCAAAATTGTAGTATTTTTAATTTCTGAATCATTGACGCGTATAGAAATTTGAAAAAATTACTGGTTGCGGAGTTACAGCCCTTTGACCCTTTGTCTGTTTGTTTTTTCGTAACGCCCTGTATATATTTTGGATGATTGGATGTATCCAAGTGTTCTCTATCTAAAAGTCTTATGTGACCCTTTCAAAATAATTACAAATAACCGAGTTAAAGGGACATTTTGGGCCAGATCTGCTCTTTTCAGATTTTACGTTTTAACTTGCATTGAAAAATTAATGAAAATTTACAGGCTGCTACTTTTTTGTTTGTAAAGATACGAATACGATTAAATAAGCAAAATTGTAGTATTTTTAATTTCTGAATCATTGACGCGTATAGAAATTTGAGAAAATTATTGGTTGCGGAGTTACAGCCCTTTGACCCTTTGTCTGTTTGTTTTTTCGTAACGCCCTGTATATATTTTGGATGATTGGATGTATCCAAGTGTTCTCTATCTAAAAGTCTTATGTGACCCTTTCAAAATAATTACAAATAACCGAGTTAAAGGGACATTTTGGGCCAGATCTGCTCTTTTCAGATTTTACGTTTTAACTTGCATTGAAAAATTAATGAAAATTTACAGGCTGCTACTTTTTTGTTTGTAAAGATACGAATACGATTAAATAAGCAAAATTGTAGTATTTTTAATTTCTGAATCATTGACGCGTATAGAAATTTGAGAAAATTATTGGTTGCGGAGTTACAGCCCTTTGACCCTTTGTCTGTTTGTTTTTTCGTAACGCCCTGTATATATTTTGGATGATTGGATGTATCCAAGTGTTCTCTATCTAAAAGTCTTATGTGACCCTTTCAAAATAATCACAAATAACCGAGTTAAAGGGACATTTTGGGCCAGATCTGCTCTTTTCAGATTTTACGTTTTAACTTGCATTGAAAAATTAATGAAAATTTACAGGCTGCTACTTTTTTGTTTGTAAAGATACGAATACGATTAAATAAGCAAAATTGTAGTATTTTTAATTTCTGAATCATTGACGCGTATAGAAATTTGAGAAAATTATTGGTTGCGGAGTTACAGCCCTTTGACCCTTTGTCTGTTTGTTTTTTCGTAACGCCCTGTATATATTTTGGATGATTGGATGTATCCAAGTGTTCTCTATCTAAAAGTCTTATGTGACCCTTTCAAAATAATCACAAATAACCGAGTTAAAGGGACATTTTGGGCCAGATCTGCTCTTTTCAGATTTTACGTTTTAACTTGCATTGAAAAATTAATGAAAATTTACAGGCTGCTACTTTTTTGTTTGTAAAGATACGAATACGATTAAATAAGCAAAATTGTAGTATTTTTAATTTCTGAATCATTGACGCGTATAGAAATTTGAAAAAATTACTGGTTGCGGAGTTACAGCCCTTTGACCCTTTGTCTGTTTGTTTTTTCGTAACGCCCTGTATATATTTTGGATGATTGGATGTATCCAAGTGTTCTCTATCTAAAAGTCTTATGTGACCCTTTCAAAATAATTACAAATAACCGAGTTAAAGGGACATTTTGGGCCAGATCTGCTCTTTTCAGATTTTACGTTTTAACTTGCATTGAAAAATTAATGAAAATTTACAGGCTGCTACTTTTTTGTTTGTAAAGATACGAATACGATTAAATAAGCAAAATTGTAGTATTTTTAATTTCTGAATCATTGACGCGTATAGAAATTTGAAAAAATTACTGGTTGCGGAGTTACAGCCCTTTGACCCTTTGTCTGTTTGTTTTTTCGTAACGCCCTGTATATATTTTGGATGATTGGATGTATCCAAGTGTTCTCTATCTAAAAGTCTTATGTGACCCTTTCACAATAATTACAAATAACCGAGTTAAAGGGACATTTTGGGCCAGATCTGCTCTTTTCAGATTTTACGTTTTAACTTGCATTGAAAAATTAATGAAAATTTACAGGCTGCTACTTTTTTGTTTGTAAAGATACGAATACGATTAAATAAGCAAAATTGTAGTATTTTTAATTTCTGAATCATTGACGCGTATAGAAATTTGAAAAAATTACTGGTTGCGGAGTTACAGCCCTTTGACCCTTTGTCTGTTTGTTTTTTCGTAACGCCCTGTATATATTTTGGATGATTGGATGTATCCAAGTGTTCTCTATCTAAAAGTCTTATGTGACCCTTTCAAAATAATTACAAATAACCGAGTTAAAGGGACATTTTGGGCCAGATCTGCTCTTTTCAGATTTTACGTTTTAACTTGCATTGAAAAATTAATGAAAATTTACAGGCTGCTACTTTTTTGTTTGTAAAGATACGAATACGATTAAATAAGCAAAATTGTAGTATTTTTAATTTCTGAATCATTGACGCGTATAGAAATTTGAGAAAATTATTGGTTGCGGAGTTACAGCCCTTTGACCCTTTGTCTGTTTGTTTTTTCGTAACGCCCTGTATATATTTTGGATGATTGGATGTATCCAAGTGTTCTCTATCTAAAAGTCTTATGTGACCCTTTCAAAATAATTACAAATAACCGAGTTAAAGGGACATTTTGGGCCAGATCTGCTCTTTTCAGATTTTACGTTTTAACTTGCATTGAAAAATTAATGAAAATTTACAGGCTGCTACTTTTTTGTTTGTAAAGATACGAATACGATTAAATAAGCAAAATTGTAGTATTTTTAATTTCTGAATCATTGACGCGTATAGAAATTTGAGAAAATTATTGGTTGCGGAGTTACAGCCCTTTGACCCTTTGTCTGTTTGTTTTTTCGTAACGCCCTGTATATATTTTGGATGATTGGATGTATCCAAGTGTTCTCTATCTAAAAGTCTTATGTGACCCTTTCAAAATAATCACAAATAACCGAGTTAAAGGGACATTTTGGGCCAGATCTGCTCTTTTCAGATTTTACGTTTTAACTTGCATTGAAAAATTAATGAAAATTTACAGGCTGCTACTTTTTTGTTTGTAAAGATACGAATACGATTAAATAAGCAAAATTGTAGTATTTTTAATTTCTGAATCATTGACGCGTATAGAAATTTGAGAAAATTATTGGTTGCGGAGTTACAGCCCTTTGACCCTTTGTCTGTTTGTTTTTTCGTAACGCCCTGTATATATTTTGGATGATTGGATGTATCCAAGTGTTCTCTATCTAAAAGTCTTATGTGACCCTTTCAAAATAATCACAAATAACCGAGTTAAAGGGACATTTTGGGCCAGATCTGCTCTTTTCAGATTTTACGTTTTAACTTGCATTGAAAAATTAATGAAAATTTACAGGCTGCTACTTTTTTGTTTGTAAAGATACGAATACGATTAAATAAGCAAAATTGTAGTATTTTTAATTTCTGAATCATTGACGCGTATAGAAATTTGAAAAAATTACTGGTTGCGGAGTTACAGCCCTTTGACCCTTTGTCTGTTTGTTTTTTCGTAACGCCCTGTATATATTTTGGATGATTGGATGTATCCAAGTGTTCTCTATCTAAAAGTCTTATGTGACCCTTTCAAAATAATTACAAATAACCGAGTTAAAGGGACATTTTGGGCCAGATCTGCTCTTTTCAGATTTTACGTTTTAACTTGCATTGAAAAATTAATGAAAATTTACAGGCTGCTACTTTTTTGTTTGTAAAGATACGAATACGATTAAATAAGCAAAATTGTAGTATTTTTAATTTCTGAATCATTGACGCGTATAGAAATTTGAAAAAATTATTGGTTGCGGAGTTACAGCCCTTTGACCCTTTGTCGGTTCGTGTTTTCGTAACGCCCTGTATATATTTTGGATGATTGGATGTATCCAAGTGTTCTCTATCTAAAAGTCTTATGTGACCCTTTCAAAATAATTACAAATAACCGAGTTAAAGGGACATTTTAGGCCAGATCTGCTCTTTTCAGATTTTACGTTTTAACTTGCATTGAAAAATTAATGAAAATTTACAGGCTGCTACTTTTTTGTTTGTAAAGATACGAATACGATTAAATAAGCAAAATTGTAGTATTTTTAATTTCTGAATCATTGACGCGTATAGATATTTGAGAAAATTATTGGTTGCGGAGTTACAGCCCTTTGACCCTTTGTCTGTTTGTTTTTTCGTAACGCCCTGTATATATTTTGGATGATTGGATGTATCCAAGTGTTCTCTATCTAAAAGTCTTATGTGACCCTTTCACAATAATTACAAATAACCGAGTTAAAGGGACATTTTGGGCCAGATCTGCTCTTTTCAGATTTTACGTTTTAACTTGCATTGAAAAATTAATGAAAATTTACAGGCTGCTACTTTTTTGTTTGTAAAGATACGAATACGATTAAATAAGCAAAATTGTAGTATTTTTAATTTCTGAATCATTGACGCGTATAGAAATTTGAAAAAATTATTGGTTGCGGAGTTACAGCCCTTTGACCCTTTGTCGGTTCGTGTTTTCGTAACGCCCTGTATATATTTTGGATGATTGGATGTATCCAAGTGTTCTCTATCTAAAAGTCTTATGTGACCCTTTCAAAATAATTACAAATAACCGAGTTAAAGGGACATTTTAGGCCAGATCTGCTCTTTTCAGATTTTACGTTTTAACTTGCATTGAAAAATTAATGAAAATTTACAGGCTGCTACTTTTTTGTTTGTAAAGATACGAATACGATTAAATAAGCAAAATTGTAGTATTTTTAATTTCTGAATCATTGACGCGTATAGAAATTTGAGAAAATTATTGGTTGCGGAGTTACAGCCCTTTGACCCTTTGTCTGTTTGTTTTTTCGTAACGCCCTGTATATATTTTGGATGATTGGATGTATCCAAGTGTTCTCTATCTAAAAGTCTTATGTGACCCTTTCAAAATAATTACAAATAACCGAGTTAAAGGGACATTTTGGGCCAGATCTGCTCTTTTCAGATTTTACGTTTTAACTTGCATTGAAAAATTAATGAAAATTTACAGGCTGCTACTTTTTTGTTTGTAAAGATACGAATACGATTAAATAAGCAAAATTGTAGTATTTTTAATTTCTGAATCATTGACGCGTATAGAAATTTGAAAAAATTACTGGTTGCGGAGTTACAGCCCTTTGACCCTTTGTCTGTTTGTTTTTTCGTAACGCCCTGTATATATTTTGGATGATTGGATGTATCCAAGTGTTCTCTATCTAAAAGTCTTATGTGACCCTTTCAAAATAATTACAAATAACCGAGTTAAAGGGACATTTTGGGCCAGATCTGCTCTTTTCAGATTTTACGTTTTAACTTGCATTGAAAAATTAATGAAAATTTACAGGCTGCTACTTTTTTGTTTGTAAAGATACGAATACGATTAAATAAGCAAAATTGTAGTATTTTTAATTTCTGAATCATTGACGCGTATAGAAATTTGAAAAAATTACTGGTTGCGGAGTTACAGACCTTTGACCCTTTGTCTGTTTGTTTTTTCGTAACGCCCTGTATATATTTTGGATGATTGGATGTATCCAAGTGTTCTTTATCTAAAAGTCTTATGTGACCCTTTCAAAATAATTACAAATAACCGAGTTAAAGGGACATTTTGGGCCAGATCTGCTCTTTTCAGATTTTACGTTTTAACTTGCATTGAAAAATTAATGAAAATTTACAGGCTGCTACTTTTTTGTTTGTAAAGATACGAATACGATTAAATAAGCAAAATTGTAGTATTTTTAATTTCTGAATCCTTGACGCGTATAGAAATTTGAAAAAATTATTGGTTGCGGAGTTACAGCCCTTTGACCCTTTGTCTGTTTGTTTTTTCGTAACGCCCTGTATATATTTTGGATGATTGGATGTATCCAAGTGTTCTCTATCTAAAAGTCTTATGTGACCCTTTCAAAATAATTACAAATAACCGAGTTAAAGGGACATTTTGGGCCAGATCTGCTCTTTTCAGATTTTACGTTTTAACTTGCATTGAAAAATTAATGAAAATTTACAGGCTGCTACTTTTTTGTTTGTAAAGATACGAATACGATTAAATAAGCAAAATTGTAGTATTTTTAATTTCTGAATCATTGACGCGTATAGAAATTTGAAAAAATTACTGGTTGCGGAGTTACAGCCCTTTGACCCTTTGTCTGTTTGTTTTTTCGTAACGCCCTGTATATATTTTGGATGATTGGATGTATCCAAGTGTTCTCTATCTAAAAGTCTTATGTGACCCTTTCAAAATAATTACAAATAACCGAGTTAAAGGGACATTTTGGGCCAGATCTGCTCTTTTCAGATTTTACGTTTTAACTTGCATTGAAAAATTAATGAAAATTTACAGGCTGCTACTTTTTTGTTTGTAAAGATACGAATACGATTAAATAAGCAAAATTGTAGTATTTTTAATTTCTGAATCATTGACGCGTATAGAAATTTGAAAAAATTACTGGTTGCGGAGTTACAGTCCTTTGACCCTTTGTCTGTTTGTTTTTTCGTAACGCCCTGTATATATTTTGGATGATTGGATGTATCCAAGTGTTCTCTATCTAAAAGTCTTATGTGACCCTTTCAAAATAATTACAAATAACCGAGTTAAAGGGAGATTTTGGGCCAGATCTGCTCTTTTCAGATTTTACGTTTTAACTTGCATTGAAAAATTAATGAAAATTTACAGGCTGCTACTTTTTTGTTTGTAAAGATACGAATACGATTAAATAAGCAAAATTGTAGTATTTTTAATTTCTGAATCATTGGCGCGTATAGAAATTTGAAAAAATTATTGGTTGCGGAGTTACAGCCCTTTGACCCTTTGTCGGTTCGTTTTTTCGTAACGCCCTGCGCAGGAACTGGAAATACAAAAAGTCACGGAATTATCAAATTGCCCTCGTAAACTGTCATGTTTGGGGTCTGGAAGAGTTAGGAGGTAAAAAAATCATGCGCAGTAAGATCATTGGAAGAGTAACAAAATTAGTTTCAAACAGGTTTTGATTTCTTCTAACTAAAAATCGGCGGATTTGTTTTGAATTCGCCTAATGACTGCATCAGGTGAATAGGTTCACCCGGGTTCACCAATTAACTAGCTAGGAGAGAAAAGAATTGTTGCATTAGTAGAGTGTGACGGCTAAAGGGTAAACTTAGCTCTAAACTACCCAAGTTTACACTTTAGCTCCAATAGTAAGAATTATTTTTGAACTGGCCAAACTTAGCTTGCTTGCTATTACTTGTTTTTTGGTTTATTAGAATTATTTTGACGAAAATAAATTTTATACAGTGCCATCAGTAATCCTTGTCCAAACAAACTGCTTTATAAAGAGTAAATTCTCTATCAAATAACCATGTAAAAGTTACAGTACTGTTTGATAAATATTTATATCGGTCTTGGGTTCATATAGGTACCATATAATTATATCTACCTACACAAATTTCAGAGATAGGAGACAGGAGTTTGATATTTCACTGTGTATCTAACTACGGTAAAATTTGAAATGCTCACAAAGTTTTATGCTATAAACTGTTTTAAAGTCAATAAAAACGTGAGAAGGGTACCTCGAACGCTCCTTCATAAAAATGGGGTAGTTACAGTGTCCACGCACCCCATCAAATACCGGGTAGTCTGGTGCTGTTATCAGTCGGGTATATCAAATCATTAGTACGGATGAGCCGCAAATTATTCAGGAATTTATTAAAGCCCAAAATATTGATGGTGAACCTCTGCTAAATCACGAATTTGTTGCGATAATAGCCCCTCGAGATGAGGATCATTGATTCTAGGTTGAATAACAGAGCGGGACTGTTTCTTCTGCGCAAAATCCAACACATTATGCCAGAGACACCGCATTATCAACATTATTTATCATAAAATACGCTATTGGGCAACTTATATTACAGAAAACAACTTTCACTTATACTTGAGAAACAGTCGCGAAATAATTGGCCGTGTGCTAGCAAGCATTTACAAGAAATAAGTGGAGCTAATGTAGTGCCGATCTAAGTGTCACTGGTTTATGGAACAGGTCCCTTGGTTTTCCCGTGAGATTTTCCCCGCTAACATCAGAAATTTCCCCGAGTCGGCCGAAGTTGGTTGGCTTGTCATTTATAACGCTGGTGTAGTCGAGTGCAGTGTCTCGTTTAAAATGAGTGGCGTTGACGATATTTTGAACTACAAACGCACTGAAGCCGAGGATTATTACGCAATTTTAGGATGCGACGAAAATTCTTCCGTAAGTAATTTATTTGATATACATTTTAATTAAATTACAAAAATTATAAAATGAGTAACTATGTAATTTCTTAAGTTTTGTATGTTTTTTTACAGATAGAACAAATCATGACCGAGTACAAGGTTCGTGCTTTACAATATCATCCTGATAAAAATGAGGGAAATAAGGAAGCAGAAGCAAAGTTTCAATTATTGCAGGTGCGTGTCCTTCATGTTACCTTCTAATTTTTTTGTGCAACACAAAAACAAATTTATTTAACATTGATCAAGACAAGCACAATGTTTATGCATAGAAGCTACAGGTTGTCAGTACAGTAGCTACAGCGGTTCCTTAAAGATAAAATCAATGTTGAGAAACTAAAAATTCTAATTATTTTAAACATCATGTTGTTGGTTAGTTCTAGGAAAGTACCCGAAATTATCATTTAGTTACTTTCGAATTTTTATTTGATAGTTAACGCATTTTCGCGCACTTTTAACTGACTTTAAAATTATTCCCTAATATTTTGAAACATGTTCGAATTACAATTACTGTAATCAAAAGAGACAAAGCAGAATGAAAATAGAATGTTTATATTTCCTAAATAATAAATGCGCCACCTTACCTTTGAATTAGTTATTGGTTTATATTATATACAGTGTGTCCGCGTAAGTTGACTACATATGGAAAACTTTGTTATTATTGATTTTATGAAAAACAGTTATTCTTCATAAAAAGTTCTGCATGTTCTAAAACCCAAAATTCAACCATCAGATATTAAATTATATCAGTCGTATCATAATAAAAATAATTATATCATTTTTGTTCAAGATTAAAGTACCTACATTTTTGACCATATCGAAAAATTTTTAAATATTCAATATTGTTTATTTACAATTAAAAAATATTATTAATTAATTAATGAATAAATTATTAAATATAATGTATTAATCTCCAAACTTAAACTTTCAATGTTATGGCAGAGAAAATGTAAAAGTAAATTTTTTTAATTGTAAATAAACAATATTGAATATTTAAAAATTATTTTTAATCCATAACATCTTTTCTTATAAAAAAATTTCGATATGGTCAAAAATGAAGGTACTACTTTACTCTTGAACAAAAATAATATAATTATTTTTATTATGATAGGACTGATATCATTTAATATGTGATGGTTGAATTTTGGGTTTTAGAACATGCAGAACTTTTTATGAAGAATAACTTTTTTTCATAAAATCAATAATAACAAAGTTTTCCATATGTAGCCAACTTACGTGGACACACTGTATAAGTATTATAAAACATCCAATACTTTACCCGTTCTTCCCAGATAAAAATCGAATGTTACAACAGACGACACAATTTCCGTAGCTGAGACTTCGTAATTAAAGCATTCAAAAATTTAAGACAAAATTATGTAAATTTACTCGGCGTTTAATTAAGTACTCAATCAATAGCTCGGTAGCACCAATTATTCACAATTTCACAGCAAATGGAAAATGTATTTAGTTTTCAAGCTGATTGAAATTTTATTGAATTGTAATGGAAAAGAATTTCTTGAGTCACCTTAGAAAATTATTGCGTTAAATTACTTTTACATGTTCCACCTCAGTATTCAATGCTAAGTAATAAAAGAAGTTTTTAAAAAATCGATTTTCAAATTTGTATTGAAATTCTAGATGTTCAGATATATGTGAATTCATTTTTGTGTTAAATTTACCTGCTGCTCTAAGTCACGTGAAACTAATTAGGATATTAAGGTCACAAAAGTGTTGTTGGAAACTTTCAACAGAATATTAAAGTATTCCAATTTATATTACCCTTAATTACTTATGATTCTTAGAAGTTATGATAAATACTCCACTTTTCGGTCTTAACTACTTACTGGATTATGCAATTTAAAGGATGGAAAATGTTAATAAGGCGTTGGATAGTTTAAATAAAGAATATGGACCGAAAAATTCAAAATATATGTGTTAAAATCACAATAAAAATTTTAGGAAAAACTTTAGCATTACTGCGATATTAATTGATTATTGTGGTATTTTTAAATTGATATTTTATTTAAAACTTTTAAAACAATGAGTTTAATAAATTTCTCTCAACCATATAAAAATATTAGCGTTTGTCTCCAATTTTATTTTTTCAAATGTACGAAGCGCGAATGATAATAAAAAGCCTGCTGTTTTATAAAAGCTTTTTTCTGTAACATTTTCCTTATAATTGTATTTTCAAAAAACAGCTACAGGCACGTTGTATTATTTTTCGTGGCATATTAAGATTTTTTTTTTCTGAATGATAATGAATGCTCAGGTTTTTATTTCAAAAATATCAAAGGTCAACTATATATGATTCTAATTCCAATTTTGTGCACATTTGATCTGTTAAAACATGTTATAATAAAAATTCATATTTACATGTTCCCAACGCTGTCAATGTGTTTCATATACAGGTTTGTTCTTATTATTATTTTTAGTTAGTTTTATTAATTTACTGGTTATATGGTTTCTCATAGTAATTATTTATAAGACATCCATAATATTATACGTAATCAGGATGTTGCAAAAATCGTAACTGATGAGCAGCACCACATAATCCCCTGATCAAAATTAACGCACCACTGCAATAATTGCCTATAATTTATTATTTTTGCAATTATTATAGAATATCGGTTTGACGTAGAAAGAGATAATTATTATTATAGACAAAATTGTATGAATGGATTAATTTTTAGTTGAGGTTTAAAAAACAAATAAGTCACCTGTGATATATGATATATTTCCAATATTTCCTTCAATTATAAAAATGTGCCGGAAAATGTGAGTGGTTAATTAATTTTGAACAGGAGTATTATAAGGCTGTTGAATGAATTGAGCCAGTTTTTACACTAGGTACCTACTCTGAATGCTTTTATAGACTAAGAAACGATTTTATGGAATTTAAATGTTTTGAAGTGATTATTGAGTTTTAAAACAAAATCCGCGGACATAGTCTACCGTATTTTAGATTATTTTTTCGATGAACACATACAAACTATACAGGGTGGTGAAAGAATGGCAGATTGACTCAATGGTACGCTGCTAAAATAATTTTAAAAAATCTGGCAACATGGTTTATTGATAAAAAGAAATAGTACTACAGTATTTAAGTAAGGTATCTTAGAAACAATGTAACAAACAAATAACAATGTTGCCAAATGGATTTAGTGCTTGTTGTTCCAAATTTGTAACATTTTTGAATTAATAATTTTCCATATTTTCTTCGCCGGCGGCCTAAATTATTTACAACTTTCATCATTTACGTAATTAATTAACTTTAAAAATAAAAGTATAACTTTTGTTAATATAAAATACTTAATAAGTAAGTTAAAAACTCAACTTTGGGCCTCTTCATCTTGAAGAATATGCTACTTATAATTTTTTTTACTATTTTTCATATACACATCAAGAAGTATCCGTTAACAACGCACCAATGAGTTAATACACTATTTTTTCAGCACCCTGTATATAATTTTAAATGGTAAGGCGAAAGTTATCTTTTGACATCACTCTGTTGTAAATGTCTATCAACTGCCATGTTCAACTTTTTTTATTTTAAATGGAACGCCTTGTATATTTTTACATAATTGGATTTAGGGTGAAATTTTGCATACATCAGTCGTGTGCTTCATTTTATTTGTTTTGATACGCAGATTGTTTTTAAATAATTGATTTATGTTGCATCTAGACAGTTGCGTGCTACCATAAAACTAAACGGTATCAGTTGCGTTACCAATCAGTGGCGGCAACTTTGAGCAATACCAAAAATGTTAAAGATGTTAAACAAAAATCTGAGTGCTGCTAATAGTTGAAAACTTTTTGATACAATTTGGCATGTAGAGATGTCAATAAAAAGATGTTTATTGGATTTATTGCGTATAAATAGCTTTCGATACGGTTCAGCACAATTGGTTGAATTAAATTTGAGTAAATGTCAATTCTAATCTTTACTTGAACGAAGCTGAAGGTAGAATAGAATCATAGAATGTAGACTTACTAGAGAAATTGAAGTTCGACGCAGAGTGAGGTAGAGTTGTATTCATTCCTGGTTTATATAAAAAGGAAGACATAAACAAAAACGTATTAACGTATAAAGCTAGATTCACAGAGCAGCGGCGGCGGTGGCGGTTTTTTGTTGACGCAGGACGCATCTCTGTGGAAGCTTTGTAATTGCAGATCAAAAATTTAACCTACCACTTCGTAATTTCTCAAAATCAGGAACTTGCTGATCAACCTCGAGAGTAGAAATATTTAATTAAGTGCATCATTTTTAAAACAAACCACAAACAAACCAAAACAAACTTCTAAACCTCAACCCAACTTCAAAAAACACGTGGGAAACAAGGAGCGGGAATGGATATTTGTTTATGACGCTACTTTTTGACGCAAGAAGTTGCACAGGTTCGAACTTTTCGGCGTCAACCTTGACATTTTCTGCGTCCGGTAAATATGCAATTTCATTGGTCTGTTGTTAACAGCTGATGGGTGACGCTACCGCCGCCGCTGGTCTGTGAACCCGGCTTTAGTGTAGAAGGTTGTTTTCTAAACAAATACTTTAATAATAATTTCACGGACGTGTATCGTACAACATTTTATTTCATTACTGTAAAATCAATTTGTTTTATTTGAATATTTGTTTTCTTTTTATAAAATGGCAAAAATTCAAATTTTGTCAATTTAAATATCATCTGTTGGCGTGTTATTTTAAATCACATCATTTATTTTATGTTTTTTGTTTAGTTACAAATAAACAACTTCACTCCCTGCCCTTGTACTGTAACGCCATTTCCCGGACTTAAATTAATATCGTTGTAGTATATACCGGACAGTATGAAATAAACTTTATAAACAGATTATAAATATACTACGAATCAATTACGGGGTAGTTTAACTAAACAACCGCCCAATAGAAAATAAGTCAGTCTAAATTCTGAACCTAGAGGATACTATGTGGTGGTGGAAAAGACAAGCGGATATACCGACACGGCTCACAGTAACCCAGCAACTGGAAAAATTGTATTCACAAGTCCACTGGGCTTGTAAAAAAATAGTGAAAAATAAGTCACAAGCCCAGTAGACTTGTGAATACATATCCTCAGTTGCTGGGTTACTGTAAGCTGTGTCGGTATATCCGCTTGTGTGGAAAAGGTATACCATCGTCATATAAATAGTACAAGTGTGCATTTACAAATATCAGGAATTATTCTGAAAATTGATCGGAAACGAGAAACGGAGGTAAGAAACTTTAAATACTAGGAACACAAACCCCTACCACCAAAATATTTAAGTAAAACCTAAAAGCTTAGGTTTTACTTAAATATTTTGGTGGTAGAGGTTTGTGTTCCTAGTAAATAGTATTTATACTTAAACCACCGTCTCCAGTCATTTCAAGAAAGTTTAATACAACACTGTCGGAAATACATTGAGATGATAAATTTTTTTGGAATAGATACTGTAATTTAGCCAACTAAGCTAAAGAATAATTCAGTGCTGTCTACGCATTCCCAGTTTTATTATACGGTATAAAAGCTTGGCTCTTCACAAAAGCTCTAATTCAGAAAATCAATGCATTTCAAAGGTGGACATACAGGTGCGTGTTGAAAATTTCATGAAATGATACAATTACAATGTATACATATTGTAGGTACAGTCACTGACAAATGTTTTCACTAGTATTATACTACTGAACCTGCTTTTCAGAGAAATATAAGAGATAACTTAACGCCGTTTTTATAGTTTTACATAGGTATGTTGGTAACACTGTTAACAAGATGATGTCAAATATAGAAACTTACTTCTCAGTAAAGCGGGTGACAGTGTACAAGACTGGTGAAAGCATTTGTCACTGACTGTACATACAGAATGAACATTCAGTTGCAAATCTTGTCAAGTTTCAAATTGCCAACCTTCGGATGACACTGAAAGAATAATTTTTGCCTATACAATGTGTGTCCAATTGATTATAAGTCGATTGAGCACGTCAAGCAGCCTGAAATGTTGAATATTATTTTGTTATCAAACGTTCGGGTATATAGAACCATTTGATCATATTTGTTATTTTGTGGCATTTAGAAATTATGACATGCTCTTTCATTATGAATATATTATAATTTTGAGTTCCGTACACCATTTATAAAGATATTTTTCGTTTTTGTGATCCGTTATGAATTATGATAGAATGCCTTGAAACTTCAGTTCCGTAACAAAACCGTTTATGTAAATATACAGGGTATAGAATTGAATCACGCAACATAGAAATGTCAACGGTAAAAGTTTAAAAATCAAATTATGTTTCCTAATTGTTTTAGAGAAAATCTGTAATATAGGTTTTTGCGCTACTACACTGTTTTTGGCCATTTCCCGGTTGCTTAACTACCACGGAAAAATTAACTTACCGATTAGGTACTGGTTGCTAATCTGTTATGAATCATATTGTATCCACAACGTATCTAACGGTTGTTAGATGATAATAAAAGTTGTAATCAAGTTATCTGGTGTCTAAAATTCTGAATGATTGACAGCTGTTACTTTATTAATTTATATTTATAAAAATTGGTTTTTATTTTTCGTAGCGCAAAAAATGGTATACGACGCGTGTTCGTTAAGTGCTTACAACAGATCTCGAAAAAATTTGGAAAATCTCGACCCTTCGGATCTTGATTTTCCAACTTTTTCTCGATCTGTTATAAGGCACTTACCGATCTTGCATCGTAATATACTATTTTGTAGTACTAATTGCAAGGTCTTGTTAGAAATGATCAAATGTCATAATTCCGGAAACAGTAACCGTGAAATAAGGGATCACTGAACGGGAGTTGTTACAACAGGCACTAGAGATTTTCGCCAAAACAGCTGTTTTTAGTTTATCATTTATCAGCCTTCGAAAAACTTAATATAAAAATGAATGCATGCATAGACGCAGAATTTTTTCCTCTACAAAAAATCTCTGTGAACCTTCTTTCTAAAATAATTTGGGAAGATAATATTAGCATAGTAAAAGTTTACCATTGAAATCTCTATGTTGTGTCATCCCATTCTATAGGTACCCTGTATATATGTATAGGTAGACCATTACCATATAAAATGCTAAAATATTTGTTTTGACAGATTTACGTATGGGAAAATATCTGATAAATATTTTTTAATTAAAAGAAAAAAATTGTACATCGTTAATCATTCTTGACATATCTTCCAAAAACCAAACACTGACCTGAATATTTAATCATGTCCACTAGATTTTTTTATTACTTTTAATAATAATGTGACAATTAATATAAAAATCCCTTCCAAATAAATCTCTCTCCAACATTTTCGATTATTCAAATAAAACTTCAAGACGTTTTGTTAAAGATAATGCTACATCAACCCAGTTATTTCAGAAAGGTTTCATATAGTCGAATTTTGTAAAAATATGTTTAATAAATTTCTTTTGTTATGCCTTTGAGAAGTTTAACGTTCATAAAAAGCGAGTTACAAGGAAGAAGCTTTTTAAATTTTCCGCAACGTTTAATAATAAAAAGTTTTTTTATTCACTCGCAGAATATTTATTATACGACTTTTTCAATTTCCTCGGTAATTGATTTAAAAGTAAAAGAGGTCGGGTAGTATTTTCCTATATTAATTAATTTTCAAGCTTAAGTATATGCTATTATAAAAATCGTTTAATTGTTTTATTTTTTATTTTCAGGAAGCGAAAGAAACTTTGTGTGATCCTCAAAAGAAGCTCAATTACGATAAATGGAAAAACAGTGGTATTACCATTAGCTACAAGCAGTGGTTAGGCATGAAGGAGCATGTTCATCAGGTAAATGTTTTCCTTTAAATACTTTCATGGTAAAACTACCATGGAATATTATGAATGTTTCGAAACAATTAGATCGTTAATGCACGGAATTGGAAATTTTTAGAATGGCGGTTTGCCAACAGAATTTTTATGTCAAGTTCTAGAAAAATGTAATCTGAGATATAATGTCGTGGGTCCCCTAATGTCATAGTCTATTACTTTTTGGCTATAAAAATAAAATGTCCCAATTTTATGCTTATTAACCTACAGTTCTTAAACGTCGGTATCATGAGTCATGCATTAAAAAAAAGACAGTAAGTTGCATTTTGTTATAAAAATATTCTTCTTACCTAACATGCATTGCATACACATGTTGAGGGCTGCATACAGAGCCGTACCCAAGGGGGGTACCGTACTGTTAGGAAGTTGACCCCCCCCCCCCGAAATGAAACCAACGTGTACTTTGAGCAATGCTTTTTTTTTGCTTTCTACTCGACCTCCTTTTATTCCCTTTTCATGGACCGGCAAGGAAATTAAACCCCCCCAGAAATAAAATCCTGGTTACGGCCCTGGCTGCATAAATATGATTTATATCCTATTTTCCACATATTTTTAAATATAAAAAACACAATTTGAAAAGTAGGAAATTCTTCTAAATAAATAAACTTGAGCTGCTAGAAAATATGAAATGTTTATGGGAAGCCTTAATTTAATATCATCGGGTCTCGTGGTGGAGAAAATCAAATTGTAACAAATTTTCCCGCAATAATTTAATATTTAGTTTAATCTGAGTTGAGAGCACGTTCAACTTTCTGAACGACAACACTTTCGTGTTTTTTCTTATCAACTCTTTTTCAAGAAGTATCCGCAATAGAGAATCTCAACCAAAAATTCAAAAGAAATACTTTATTCACCCAAAGACAGCATTTTTAATAACTCTATAAATAAGGGTCGTTTACTTTCATGTTCTTTTATTTTTTCATTACACATACACCACATACTGATTGATTCATATGCTTCCCCCCAATTAACACTTAATCTAAGAATTCTAAGACGAACACGAACTTACACCTACATATAAGTGGAGTAAAGCCATCAGAAATCGAACCTGGTATCTATTGGTTGCTGAATAATAAACTCCAAATTCTGATCTACTTCGCCGCCCTTGATAATTTTTTGATAAGATTTATTAGATTATTCTTTTAGAATTAGATGTTTCAGATTTGCATAATGTCAGTCAATCTTAAATGAATCAATTTGTTCTTTCATAGTCATACTGGATGAAAATCATTTTTGATCATACTTTATATTAGGATTCCTTTCAGGATTATTTATCCTCAAAACAACTTTTATGAATTTTCATCTTATCAGCTTCGGGTATTTTTGTCCAAGAACCGCTTCCCCTACATTTGTTTATTTAATCAGCAGTCATAATTTCTTTTTCTGTACTACCTATGTTTATTCAGAAACAGATTTTGTAGTCTTCTTATTATAAAAAAGTCGTTCGTTGCAAACCTTTTCTTGTTGCTTTGTTTATTTTATTTCATCGAAAATATTATTACTCAATATTATCAGATATAATTTTTTTATTGTGTTTTAAAATATATACCTTATATCAATTATTTAAAAAATATTTTTTGAAATTTGATTTAATTGCCACCCGCGCTGGCCCAGAATTTTAACATTTTAAATATTCGGCTATTATTTGTGCTCCCATAATGATTTTGAAAAGTTGGCGCCTATGTCAATCATTATTTTAGAAATCTGCTTAGAAGATTACAATGTGAAGTTCCTGCGGATAAAAAAATAACAAATTATATCTGACACCGACTCGCCTCATTTCGTGAGTAAGCGTGTTTTTAATTCAATTTGTGTACCAACTTATCATTCGTTCATTCCGAATTGAGATCACAAGCTTTTATAATTAGTACAAGTCAATAGGTATTTGTCAATATTTTCCGAACCCAACAATAAAAACCCTGGGTGTGACGAATACGAAATTATTAAATTTTATGATGATTAGTAACAGTTACTGTTATTTAATTTTTGTTATTTAATCCGCACGTGGAATTGGTTCAGAAAATGGTTTTAAAAATTCTAGAAACTAGTTCAATTAATACAAAACAAAGCGTGAAATAAAGGTCGTTATATTGATTTTTAATTAGGAGAGCTTTCAAAGCTTTTACAAAGACGATTTGGTAACAAGAAATATATTTTTCTGTATTAAATTTCCCAATTTCATTATTCCGCCGTCATTGAAATAATGGCTATTACACCTGCTTCGTAATTACTTCACTTAATCAAATTTCCTGGTGGAAACAGAAATAGCTTTAGGATTTATTTAACTTTTAAGAAGACTTGTTTTTGCCTTGTTGTTATTTCGTTCAATGTTTATTTAGCTGCCTCATTATCAACCCCTGTAGAATTTGAATTCTTGTTGGTTTTCTGCATTACAACGTAGAAAGGTTTTATACGACTTTTAAAGTTCGTATACAATAAAAAAAATATTGAATACTGTTACTGAAACAGTATAGGAAGGAAGGAAGGAAAATGATTTAGGAATCAAATCAATTTATTATTTCTAATAATAGTTAAAATTGCGGGTTTGTTTTCAGTAAATTCAATTTAATGCTGTTCTCTCAATTTTCATGCATGTACATTATTTTGTTTAACTTTCCATTGAATATAGTTCGTATTTCATAACTAAACCATGAAGTTTGAATTGAATGTTGTGCGCGTCACATGTAGGTTATTTTAGTCGTATCTGCACAGGAAAATGTTTCCGGAAATTACATACTGCCATTTCCACGAAGTTTCTGTTATGCACAGCTTCAAGTTAGGAGGTATGGCCTTTAGTAATTGACGTAGAAACTTGCAATTTATGGCATATGTACTAGTACTTAAAATATACCTACTATAGCCAAGTATAATAATTTTTTAGGAAAAATATAATTAAATGCTCCTAAATTACGAATCCTAATTGTAAAGTTCAAGGGTTGTAAAAATAATTTGACCAGTATTCGTTACATTTTGGTTAATACGAACAGGCATATTATTTATAGCGAGGATCGCTTTCTTCTGACCTGGGCATTAGGGAGGGGCCGATTCGGCGTCGGGGTTAGGCCAGTTTTGGACAATATTTCAACATTATGTCACACGAAAATCAACTAGGTTTACTACATGAGAGAACACCATATCCAAACTTCGAAATTAGGTACTTCTATACGAAAGAGGATATATCGACTGCGTATCTTCTCTTTCTTAAGCTCTTTGGAATTTTTTTATGTAGTAATCTGGTTTCTGATGCGTTTGAAAGTCAAAACTTGAAACTTCCATGATTTGTAGAAATAGTAGTTTAGATCGTTTAAGTCTTTAGATCACATCAAGCAAAAAATGTTTTTCTGTTATTTAGGAAAACTGAACTGACAAATTTAATTGACGCTAAATTAATGTTTGTAAAATTACAATTTCTGTAAGTGAAAAAGGTACTGAGGAAAATTACAGAAATTAACATTATTGTGATGGATTATACTTTCGAAATAATAAAAAATGTTTATCTGAACCAATTACTGTTCAACCGACGCAATTAGTCGAATCGCCCAAGCGTATTATTGATTATGATATTCATTCTGTTGCTAATGTGTTTATTCTGACTTTGACACATTTATAAACCCAAATAATTGCTCTTTTTAAAAAAGGGAGCTTAATGTATAAAATTTTTGGAATTTACTTGTTTACAAATTTTATCAATACCCTTTCTTAAGGGGTGAAAAGGAATTTTAATAAACTTTTTAATTTCGTCTTCTGAGTGGAAACTTTGTAATGTAGTGGAATTACGAATATTTTCAAATAGTTTCCTAATTAAATTATCAATGACCTGAGGAGAGAAACCATTGTAAGATGGAATGTTCCGAAAAAAAACTGTTGTGACTTAAACCCCCTACACACGATACGATCGGTCGTACGATTGGTCGTACGACGCGTCGTGCTACAAGTTTTTGCCTACTAACTATCAAACCTGCAGTACGACAGGTAGTACAACTGACCATTTACCGTCTCTTTACAATAATAAATTTTATGCTTGATGTTCAATAGAATTGTGTGCTGTAAATATTATCAGCCATTTTTAATACGTAGGCTGTAGTTTTGTAGGGATATTAAAGGCGTCATGACTTGTCTTCCAAATAATTATAGGTGATTTGGTAAGCATGTGTACCCTATTGGCAAGAAATTTGATGAATTACATGCAAAGAATACTAAACAAATTCTACAAATTGCTAACTGATGTGCATCCCCTATACATGTTTGATAGGTACGTCACTGGTAACCTACTGTCAGGCTATTTTTTTACTGTCCCCCGGTTGTACAGCAGATTTTATGTCGGCTCCATACTGCCGTCAAACACGACCGATTGTACGATCTGGTCGTGCAACTATTGTTCAAACAGTCGTAACGACTACGTTGTACAACGAGTCGTACGATCGATCGCATCGTGTGGAGGCTATGGTCAGTTGTACGACCTGTCGTACTGCAGGTTTGTTACGTTAGTAGGCAAAAACAGTGACTGTCTATACGACTTTATTTCCAACTTGTAGTACGACCGACGTGTCGTACGACCGACGCGTCGTACAACCGATCGTATCGTGTGTAGGGGGTGTTACTCTTGGAGGTGTTGAAAACAGCAAAAATGTCATCCACATACCTGATCCATACCCTAGGAAAATATCGTGCATGGTTTTTAAATTCAATTTTACTTTATTTCTGTTTACGAGCGGGAGCAAAAGTAAATGGAGGTTGTAATTGGTTCAACATTTACTTCTACTGCCGCTCAGGAAGCAATTGCAGAATAATTTCTGGAAATTGTTCAATTTGCTTTTCTGTCATCTTTGACGGTTGCAACTTTCTAATATTTTTTAAATTACAAATGCATTTTTACTTTGCGTGTTTTTGGGCTTACTTTGTAATAAATTATCGAACTCGCCGATGTTCGTCCGCTAAACGTAAACAAACACAACCCAAAAAGTCGCACTTCTGATCCTAATAAAAGAATGCACTATTACCGTGTGTGCATGGTACAACAGTTTTTGTTAGCGTTACCGTACTCTTAGCGTACAGTGCTGGAAATATTCTCTATTACTATTATGCACTTCCATCCCTTACAATTCATGTTTCGAGTGCATGTTGAGGTAGTGCTCAACAAGGAGCACCGCTTTGAATACGAACTTATTCTTTAAAAAACGGAGAAATCGCCGATGTAGGGTGACTGCACAATAGGGGTTCAACGAAGCTCTTCTATACCATAAATAAATTTTTTGTGCAACCGTACGCGAAGTGGGCGTTTCGCGTCCGCTGTTCAGGACGCGAAATCTAATTTCGCGGCCGCTGCTATGGGTAGCGGCCGCTAAAGTAAAAATCATTGTAATTTATACAAAACTACTTGTTTTATTTATTCCATATCCATAGTAACGCGCTAACTGAAAGCCGTTTTTCTATTTACAATGAATTAAGCTGTAGGTTTTCTAAAAGCAATAACATTTACAATTACTACACATTTTTTACGGTTGCACAAAAAATATTGTGTATACCTTGTCCGCGAAATTCTTTAGCGCCCTCGAGATTGTCTTTCCTCGGCCGCAAGCGTCCTCGGCGACAATTTTCTCTCGCTACGATAAAGACTCATTTCGCGTCCTTGGTATACAAATAACTATTATCGTACGTTACAATCGAATCCACTGTCGTCTACATACAAAAATCAACTTTATTATGAGTACTAACACTGCTTATAGGTACTAATAGTTTGATTGGTAATAAGAGGCAGATTTAATTTTTACAATTAAAAAATTGAGATGAGGAGTAATTTAAAACTACAGATAAGTCGATCCCTTGGTATAAATACTTATGGTATCGTCTTTAGTGTTTTATTTTTAAATTATGTTTTCATTTTAATTTTATAGATCTATGAAAAATCTTTATTAAATTGTTTTGCTTTGGTATAAATTTTTATGTACAGTGTGTCTGTGGATGTGGTTGCAAACAGGAAATAGGAAAAATGTATTCTTGACAAAAAATCTGTTGATTTATCAATTTGTTTTACAACAAATAAACTTTCAAATGTTTAAAGTTATTTAGGTTTAATAATGAACTACTTTCATAAACTAATCTACATATTCGTTTGTACTAAAAAGAGTAATGTAATTGCTATATAATTAAATTATTCCAAGGAAGTAAAAATATAATATGAATTTTTACATAGTCTATGCATTGGAGTACGCCGAAGACCAAAGATCGTATGCTTCCGGATTCCGGTGGTTCATCCGGACCCTCTAGTTTGGGAGCTGGAGTTAGCCCAGCACATCGTCGAGCATCTGAAGGAGGCGCTAATTTACATTACGGGGGACGGAGTTCTGCTTGGGGTAACGAAGCCCCCAGCGAAATTGTTAACAAGTTCCGAAATTACGAAATATAAGCGGCTGATTGATCCTTTATTACACGTCCATTTTTATGTCTATATGTGTACCCCACTTATTAAGACAATATTGTCTTAGTGGTTTTGCTATAATTCTCTAGTGTTCTTAGGTTAAACTAATATTATTTTATTTATTGTATTTTTCTATGAAGAAATACTTTCGAATATTTCATGCAGGGTCGAAGTGGACCACATAAGTTTATATGAAAAATTAGATACGCAAAATATATTTATACTGTACTTAAGTAATTTTGCCCATCTTATAGGTATGCGAATGCGTCCCCGCAAATTAGCAAAGAAAAGTATTTATGGGCATTCTATTTTCCTTTCATTAAATAGTTTACAAGAAACCTCTACTTTAAGTAGTATTCTCGGATATTTGTATAACAAATTTATATTAAAAATATCTATTGTAAAACTGGGATTAATGTAAGAAATAAAAATTTATGGATTGATATATAAATAATAAATTTACAATGTAAATAATCAATTTTGAAATGGAGATGCAGGCTTATCGTGGAAAAGTCTATTTTCGAAGATTTATTTACGTAGCTGCGGATTCAGAAACAATGTCGTGGAAGAATACTAATTTTAAACACAAACAACTTAATTATTACTCAGAATTTATCTTTTCTGTTTGTTCGAAGTAAACTACAAGGATTGTGTTATTGGTTTTCAAAAAACGCTTTTTTCATTAATCTTTCTGTAGTCTGCAGACGTGTTGATGTTACATCCATCGAGGTGTAGTTTTTATTTTTATAAGATTTTAAGTAAGTAGGCTAGCATGGCGTTGAAAGGGTAATTAATCCTAGATCATTTAAAATAATACGGTGCGACAAAAAAAATTAATTAGAATAGGGGTTAGTTCAATATGAAGAACAAAATTAAAATGATATTCTGTATAATGAAAATTAAACTAATTTTATTCGCACCGTATAATAAAATTAATATTAAAGGCTAAAATATATTAAAAATCAATGTTCAATTCCCAATCTTTAGAGACAATCGACTGTTTTGCATAATTATGTAATATAAAAAATTTCAATTATACAGGGTGTTAGGGAGGTCGACCGAGTAAATTTTAGGAAACAGCACGCAAAATAAAGTCGAAAAGCGAGATACAGGGTGTTGAAAATTGTTAAAAATCATGAAGAATGATTGGGAATTAAATTTTAAAAATTACGCAATACTATGTATAGTAGAGTAATAATCTTCTTCTATCGTGTCATCCCGTTTGCACTTTGTTGCTAAAATGTGAGACCCACTGGAAATCATTCCCCATCCCTTAAGAATGCAAAATCACCTGGTCGTCAAAAAATCGTCGTGTGCAGGGGGTGGCTGGGGATGATTTTCCAAAAATTTGTAAAAAAAAAATTTCTCGTTTTTAGATCTACGTCACCTGGTCATGGTTCAGTTAAATTCTCATGTCAATATTTTAATCCGAAATATTTTTTTTTGATTTTTAAAAATACCGTGCGCAATGCTTTCATATGGAGCGCCCTGATGAATAAACGATCGCCCTGAAAAGTCATAATTGTGATATTCTATAACTTGTCTTAACTCCAAGAACCTTTAAGTTAATCAAAAAAATTGCTTCTACAAACGTTCTAGATCTAAGATCGAGGATTACATTGCTTTTTTCAAATTCTCAATCCGATGGATAGTTTCGTGAAAAAATTGAAAATTGTAACACCATGTAGTGCCGTCGCTACCGGCCGTGAAGACGCGAGGAAGGTGCGGATTGCCGTGGCTGGGCAGTCGAAAAACGACTGTACGTCTCAGCGCGCATATAAGGTCGACAGTCGCCTATTTCCATGCAGTTTAAGCGACTTTATTAGTAAATCTTCAGTTCGACGACTTGATTTGACTATTATTAATGCTAATTAGATTTTTATATGATATTTTCAATAATAATAATTGTAAATACGGAATATTAGCAGGTAGTGTAGAAGTTTTGTTGAATAAGCATTAAGTTAGAAATAAGAAAAATAATATCATTAATGATAATAGTGTGCAACAGGCAACCCTTAATCAGAGAGAAGAAAGGGGTTATTTTATTTACTTATAGTCTAGTAGATACATAACAAAATCGAGTATAGAATGGAATATACTGGGGTAAAAACATTCTCCTGTAAGAATTATTGATACTTTTAATAATTACGCTAGGAAATTTTATTTAGTACTTGGAGCTATCAAAACGTGGAATGTGGTACAAAACGAATAAAAGTTGATGAAGATTCTGTGCAGAGACTAGTACAAAGTGAATTTTCAAGATTCAATGTTTTTTTCTAAAGACGAAGATCGACTTCTTGTTATTTCAACTAATGAAATTGTCTCTGAGATTGTCAAAACTTCTTTACTGATCTCACAAAAAAGTGGAGAAGGTGGCTCTAAGGAAATTTCTTGACGTTGTTGATACCGATGATTTTTATGAACCTTTAAAAAATAAAAATTTTCAAACATTTCAACAATCGGTAGTTAAAGTAGCTCCGGCTGAGAATAAAAAAAACCTTTCAAAAAGGCCAAAAATTTTTGCAGAAAATATTAGCTGCTAAAGAAATGGGAAGAAATATTAAATATGAAGATATCTTTAAACACGAACTGTCAACTTACTCAATGTCTCTTGCACCTAACGGAGTAATATCCACCCCTTCAAATAAATCTATGCATTACGATATATTTCAGAAACATTTAACGTTTGTTGTATAGACTTGCCATTGGGAAATATAAAACATGCCACATTTTTGATGGGGTGGCATTGGTGCAGGGCATTGACAAACCTGCCAACGTCAAATCGTTTGGAGATTATGTAAATATTTTTAAATTAATTGTTTAAAAACGCCTACAATGCTGAGAGAATAGATTTAGTAATGATCATTATAAAGATCTTTCAATAAAGAATTTCACACGACAGACAAGAGAACTCGAGGAAACTATAGAAATAGAGCGATTGACAGTCCAGATACATCATTACCTCAACAATAGCATTTGTTTAATCATTCAATTTTCAATAAAAACCAACTCACCAATTTTTTCAATAATCAGCTATACTTACGAACATTCTTTATTAAATTTGGCACTACTTGCTAGAGTCGGAGTTAACCAGGATTTAGATGAAGAAGTTTTAAATGAAATGATGTCGTTAAATTTGTTATCAAACTGCATATTAAAGCCTATCAACAAATTGCCTCCAACTTTGGATAGTTTATAACAACATTGTTGTCGTGTCCACTATCAGACAAAAATATGGCTGAACAGTACGATACCCAAACCATCTTTGCAGAATTTATTAAATTGCGAAAATGAATAATTAGTAGCTGTATTGACAATTGAGACAATATTACCAGAGGATATTTCTGTTCTGAATACTTGCAGTTGTAAAAAAAAGTATACATACTAAATTACTTATTGCAGTGGTGCCTATCTAGTAATATAGTATATTTAAATTTTAAATTAATAAATTTTTATTTCAGGGTGTGCAGGACCTCTGTCTTCCTATAAGAGAAAACGAATGAACTGTGTTGGCTCCTGCAATAATGTATGGCCCAATTAACATGTGCCAATAAGGGCAATAATACTCGTCGTATATTTGCCCCTGAAGACATATTATCTGACAATGAGACAAGTTCTGACTCTGCATAATAGCTCTATGTAAATAAAATTTCCTAGCGTAATTATTAAAAGTATCAATAATTCTTACAGGAGAATGTTTTTACCCCAGTATATTCCATTCTATACTCGATTTTGTTATGTATCTACTAGACTATAAGTAAATAAAATAACCCCTTTCTTCTCTCTGATTAAGGGTTGCCTGTTGCACACTATTATCATTAATGATATTATTTTTCTTATTTCTAACTTAATGCTTATTCAACAAAACTTCTACACTACCTGCTAATATTCCGTATTTACAATTATTATTATTGAAAATATCATATAAAAATCTAATTAGCATTAATAATAGTCAAATCAAGTCGTCGAACTGAAGATTTACTAATAAAGTCGCTTAAACTGCATGGAAATAGGCGACTGTCGACCTTATATGCGCGCTGAGACGTACAGTCGTTTTTCGACTGCCCGGCCACGGCAATCCACACCTTCCTCGCGTCTTCACGGCCGGTAGCGACGGCACTACATGGTGTTACAATTTTCAATTTTTTCACGAAACTATCCATCGGATTGAGAATTTGAAAAAAGCAATGTAATCCTCGATCTTAGATCTAGAACGTTTGTAGAAGCAATTTTTTTGATTAACTTAAAGGTTCTTGGAGTTAAGACAAGTTATAGAATATCACAATTATGACTTTTCAGGGCGATCGTTTATTCATCAGGGCGCTCCATATGAAAGCATTGCGCACGGTATTTTTAAAATTCAAAAAAAAATATTTCGGATTAAAATATTGACATGAGAATTTAACTGAACCATGACCAGGTGACGTAGATCTAAAAACGAGAAATTTTTTTTTTACAAATTTTTGGAAAATCATCCCCAGCCACCCCCTGCACACGACGATTTTTTGACGACCAGGTGATTTTGCATTCTTAAGGGATGGGGAATGATTTCCAGTGGGTCTCACATTTTAGCAACAAAGTGTAAACGAAAATCTTTTCTAGAAGGCTTTTGTTGGCTGGCAAACTCTACTAGTATATTCATGTGGTTCAAGTGCACCATATTAGTCAGTTTTTTTTCAGCTCCAGTGGCGTAGCTACAGGTGCGTATGTGGATATTTCGGGAGGAAAAAATGGCACGCCACTGTTTTATTGGTTCTTGATACAATTTTCAAAATGCTCAACTAATTTACGATTGAAACAGTCTCTTGAGATTTTTTCCTACCATTAACCGTTTTCGTGTAAATCACACTTCAAAGATAGAAAACGCGAATAAGAAAATAACCGCTTTTAGCTCGAAATTTTGTTCGAAGAATTGAAGCTAATGGCGGTGATTTTGAACATTATTTGTAAAATAATAATAGTAATAATCATTTTGGAATAGGATATGAAAATAATTTTCAGTTATCTGTATCTCGATAACGAAGCATTCCCGGTGTGCATCCATTTTGCGTGCTGATTCACTCCTGAAATTTACACGGTCGATTTTTCGAACACTCTGTATTACATGTATATATTATATATTCATATAAAATAATATAACAAGAGGACGCAAGTTTAACCTAACCCGTTTTCCGCATTTATTCATTCAATACAAATAAAAAATTTCTACATTTTAACAATTTTTTGAATTAATAATTATCTCGAATTTTTAAAAGGTTTTAAAATACGTCTATGAATGTTTATATGGCTAATGCATTTTTAAAAATAAACCATTTTGAATAAACTCCATTTTTGCAGTTTTTTGCGAAGTCGACTACATGTTCTTTTTATATCGTACTATACAGGGTGGGGTGTCCGGAAACAACGTTCCGTAACTTCGGGAGATGATTCTACATCCAAAAATATGAAGAAAAGTTCTCATGAACAGGGGTCCGGAAAAGCTTTCTAACGGAGCTACGGCTCTTTGAAGAGGGGCCTCAAAATGTGTTGTTTTATTAATTAGTTAATCAATACTGAAACGAGATTGATAAAATTTGGTACCCAGGGTATATTTGGTACGGGAAATAGTTTGGTAATGTTAAAAATAGAAAAAAAAGCCAGGGGCGTGCGTAACGGGTAGGGTGTATTGATTAACTAATTAATAAAACAACACATTTTGAGGCCCCTCTTCAAAGAGCCGTAGCTAGAAAGCTTTTCCGCACCCCTGTTCATGAGAACTTTTCTTCATATTTTTGGATGTAGAATCATCTCCCGAAGTTACGGAACGTTGTTTCCGGACACCCTGTATAGACAGCATAATTATTCTTTTTATTATAACAAACAAGTGTATTGAAGATCCTTTACATCTTAATTAAGTTTTGCAGTTTATTCGAAACTATAATCAGTAGAAATTCCTTGATAGCTCAACTGCTTTGTCGTAGCAGCTTCACATTTCAAGTTTAGAGAAAAAAATATTTTTGGGAAATTTTAACCCATAACTCAGCTTTTACTGTTACTTGTTGAATGTTTAAATTAATTATTATTAATACATTTTAGCTTAAAGGCGTAATATTTGATGTTATGAACATATTATAATGATATAACTATTTTCTGAATTTCCTCAAATGTTTGAAGATGTATCTGCAAGTATAGATTAACACGTATTTTTAGGTTGAATATTGAAATATTTTCCTTCACTTTTATTCTAAAGTCTTACTTTAATTTTGACTATTCGTTGTATAATTTTAAGACTAAATAAGTGTAAATGTGATATTAGTTTTCATACCCATGTGCATTTCACAGATAGAAGTCTTGGTCAGCATTCGATGTCTTATTTTAAAATGCGTGACTGTATTTTTTGTTTCATATTAAGAACCGTTGATATAAGGGTGCGCATAGACTGGCGAGATATTGCGACAATAAATTATCGCGTGAGTGACTTGCTGTTCTGATGTGAGAAATTGCGCGAGCTATTTAAACAAACATTTTGCTGTGGCAAACCCTGTTGCTTGGGGACAATAGCAACTTGTGCAAGTTTGCTTGCCAATCTATATGCATCAGAAGATAATAGTAAAGTAAATCAATGTCACCAATTTTAAAATACGTTGCAGAATAGTATGACCTTTAACTTCATATGTAGATCTAGTGATAATATATAAATATAAAATTTAAATGTTGCTACTGTTAGACGGATTTACTATTCTACGTTTGAAGAATTGATTTTGATTACTTATTGGAGTAACTTTACGCTGTTATGTAATTTTATACAGTATATAATGTGTTTTGAATAAGTAGCTGCGATGAGTTGCTGATATCGTATTTATTTGTCCTATTTCTATTAAATAATACAATTTACCTTGGGAATTCTGTTAGAACTCTAACATTTGTGTATATTTATTAATATATCATCCGTTATATTATAAATGTGTTGAATGTAGAACTAGATTAAATGTTAACACATATCTGTAAATGTGCACAAATTCAAATGAAATTATATCCTCGTAATTATTCTTAGTATTCATTTGAATATCCACGTACAAACACAACTGAAATATAATAAAATAATATACTTATTATACAGGGTGTTTCCAGAACGATTGCAGAACGTGTAGAAAATGCAGGAAGTGAATCCTAATATGCTTCCCTTGAAAAGTTACCGCTTTTCAAAAATGGAATAAACATTTTAATTTTATCTCAAGTTTTGGACAAAGATAGAAGAATATAACTCCTATAAGTAAAAGACATGTTAACGAGACAGGGACGCATATAAGTTTGTAGGAAAAATTCGGTAAGTAGGTAACCTTAATTCTCGCTCAGGATTCACCTCCTACATTTTCTACACTTACTTAGGAAAGATCCTGTATGTTCAATATAGGATTATTACCTGTGCAATTTCCTGCATAAATTGGACACATGGTATAAAAAGAATCTTTATCTGTTTTTCCTGGTTCGAAATCCCATATCAGTGCATTTCCTTTTTGGGGGGCTATAGAAATGTTCAACCATGGAAATATCACACGACCTCCGCCTTCTACATTGTTCAACTGAAAGAGGATCTCAAATTAACATAAGGTAAGTACCTAATTTATATCTTTCCAAATTGTGCCTAAATTGGATATTGTGTATTAGTATTATGTAATATAAGTAAATAAATATTTTTGAACTGTTTAAGGATATTATGAAACTTTTTTTTTCTTCTAGAAATGCATTAATAAAGCAAATTCATTGCCTATACTACTGAAATATGATGAACGTTTCTGTATTCAATTGTGCCGAATGAAGTTTATTGGAAATAAATACAACCACCGAGTTATCAGAAATCACCTCGCGGGAATTTCGTTCGAAGTATTGAACATTTTTCTTTTATAAATCAATCAGTGTGAAATTGAAAGTTAAACTCACATTTCGGCTGCTTTTGTTAAAACTAATATATTTTTAGATGTGCGGAAAAGTGGCGGCGAATATCCACTATTGACGTTTTCGCCGCCAGTATACGATGTTGTAATGTTACAGGCATTTAATTAAGTGTTGCTAAAGCTATATGGCATGAGTTAAATATTTACGGCTCTAAGGATACATTAACGTAGAGTTGGGTGCAAAAACTTAACTCGTTAATTAGAATGTTGAGTCCTTGAGGAGATATTAACAAGGAGACGTGACGAAAGGTTAAATATTGTCAACTAAATTTTAGGGAATGTAACAATTAGATGTGGTTTGTTATATAATACGTTCTTCTAAGCCATTCATTACAGTGAATGTTTCATTCATGATTATTAGCATTGGAGGACCCCAGTATAACTAAATTTTAACATCTTCCCGAATAGTCAAGATTAAAAATTATATATTTTTTGTCTGTAAAGTGCTGTAAGTATATTCTCATACTCAAAATTAGGGATTGGGAAAGTTTAAGGACTACTACAGAAGAATAGGTATATGAGAATTCCGCTTCATTTTCCAACGCCAAAGCGAAAGCTATTGACGGGTAGTGTTAAGTCTATGTATCTATACGACTGTAATCGATTCAGCTTATAAATAGCAGATAGCTTGGATATTGTATAGGAAAGCTAATACAAAGGTATTGTTTGATTAAAGTGAGTCATGCTCGATTAATAATGTAAATAAGCTTTTCAGGAAAAGCTATTTATTTTTTTAGTTACCTCATGAAGTCATGAAAATGGAAAAACAGATAGGTACCTCAAAATAATTCATTCTAATCGTTTTATTAGAATCTTTTAGATGTACGGAGATTTATAGAATAACTTGGTGTAGCAGTGAAGGGTGCATCATGTAATAGTCATTTTTTACAGTGTTTGTGTGCTAAAATATACAGAAAGGTCATTGAAATATGTGGAGTAGATATTTTGAACTCTAATAAAATTCATTAAACTCCGGTCAGTCATTCAAACGCAAGATAAGAATTTTGAATACCTAAGCAAATGTCTTTTCAATACAGAATTATACCCCCTCTTGGAGCAACAATTGTTAGAAAATTAATAGTTTTTCTTTAATTAATAAAATACATCAACAATCAGGACTATGCACATATGCACGTCACAGGGTAGCTATTAAAGATGGGACCAAAGTCGCTTTGAGATATTAATTTAATCGGGCTTCGAAAGTATGAGTCAAAAAAAATTTTGTACTGCGAAATAATGTCATATTGAAGTGTTCCAAATTTCAAATTAATATCTAAAAGCGTTTGAGTGAGCGCTACGACTTTGGTCCCAAGTTTAATAGCTACCTTGTATAATACCTATATGAGTTCTATGAGCGCATCTGATATTTGGATAACAATTGTTCAAGAAATTTGATATGGCATGCAGTTTTTTGAAAAGCAGTATTTCGACTCGAATTTTAATCTTTTTAACACGTATAGGTATCTATACGACTTCATCTTCGTTTACCTCGAATCTCTTTTCTTAAATTTATATTCAGTATTTATATTATTGAATGTTAATATAGAAAATAAATATCGAAAGATGTTTTGAAATCTAAAAGTTATTAGAATTTAAAGGTACCATATAATATTTTGTGTAATAAAATTTATTTAGTATATTTCAGCGGTTTCCAACAACATCCATTTCTGCAGCCACGCAGTCAGGTTCCGTCTAGATATTATAGAACTGAACCATCAGTGCATGAAAACTATGTCATCGACGAATGTACCAATATCCGTCTGCTCTGTAGTCGGTAGGTGAAAAGTAAACTCTTACTTCATTTATTGTGAAACTGGAGTTATTTACAGCCATCTTTCTTATTTTTATTATTTCTCCAGAACTTCCTAAATCACTTTCTGAATAATCTGAAATTATTCTCTTCAGATCCTTACACTTGATTCGGATTTGTTCTGATTTCCAACCCTTTAACTGTTTCATCCTTCATTTACATCCTCTCCTTGTTATTTATTTGTAATCAATCTCAGTACTACGTAATGTAATACATATCGCAGTTCAAAATTACTGCACATATTATTTCAACATTTACAGCTAATAATTAACTCTAATTTAAATGTTGTCTGTTTTATTTTGGGCCGGGTGTATCAATCCATAATTAACCAACGGTCACCTGTCATGGATACGATTCTTGTAACAATTCGTATCCGTGACAATTGACCGTTGGTTAAATTAACAGGAAGTTGATAAACCACGGCCCAGTTGTATAAAAGATTTGACTCTAAGGCCCGGTTGTATCCACGCAGTTCAATTCCCCGTTGTGCTGAACCACGATCGATTGTTATGGATATACGATTGTTACAATAATTGTATCCATGACAATTGATCGTGGATCAGGTGAACTGGAAGTTGAACCACTTGATAAAACTGGACCTTAAGGCTCAGTTGTATAAAAGATTTGACTCTCAGTTCAGTTGATCCACGATCAATTGTCATGGATACCAATTGTTATAACAATCATATCCATGACAATTATATAAATAATAAATATTAAATAAAATATCGATTTCAACGGGAAATATCAAGATTTATTCGCTTTATATAATAATACGTATAAAGCGAATAAATCTTGATATTTCCCGTTGAAATCGATATTTTATTTAATATTTATTATTTATATAATCATGGATTTCAACAAAGTGACGCTTGAGAATGTCAATAAATCCATGACAATTGATCGTGGATCAGCTGAACTGGAAGTCAAATCCTTTATACAACTGGGCCTAAGTACAACTTCTGAACTACGATCAATTGTCATGGATATGACTCTTAAGAACAATGGTATCCATGGGAATTGATCGTAGATCAGCTGAACTGGGAGTCAAATCATTTATACAACTGGGCCTTTGGACCGGTCTTTTAATTCGGGTTAAGCTAACCCATGGTCAATTGTCATGGAAACAAATCTTTCAACAAATAACAATGGTATCCATGAAAACTGACCGTTAGTTGACTTAACTGGGGGTTAAATCCGAAACGAAATTAAAGTGTCTGGCCAGTGTAATAGTAGTCAAAAACTTTTGCAATAAATATTCAGGAATCAAATTTTTATTTAGTGTAGTTTAGTTAGTTTAAAGATTGACAATTTTTGTTCGCCGTGAGGCCATAGAATTTTAAAATCAAGCGAATAATGAATAATCTTCTCCAGTATTATTTAGTACGTTAAGGCCATTAATACAATTTATTGCCGCGAAACTTTTAACATTTTTCAGTAAATAAAAATTATAAAAATAATATTCAACTTACGAACAGCATAAATAAAAATCCTTTTTCGTTATCTTTAGGTTCCTCAAAATTTCTATGAGTCTTAAATCAAGAAACACAAATTATTTTATTTTCATTAAAGTGTTCCATTTGTTTTTACCTTGATTGATTTACGTTTTAACTTGTGGAATTCTCCCATGTCGAAGTGAGTATACATAAATGGATCTAATATGGTAGTTGGTATCGCCATTACACTAATTTTTAACTTAAAATTCTCAATGACTTTACTTGATCGAGATTCTATCACAGTGGAGTGATTCATTCCAAGGCTAACTGGATTCTGTAAAAATTGATAATAGGTACCTACAAATAAAAATATCAACAAACAATATGTGAAAGAAACAGTGGAGATCATCATGGCGAGGCAATCATAACTAATGATGTAGCCCAAGTATCATACACATTTTTTTCCGTTTTAACATTCGACGGTATAGCTACATCTTGAAAGCCCCTAATTTTTTACTTGATACCTTTGTAAGTATCCAGAATTCTACCACATATAATAATATAATGGAAAGACAATAAGACACACTATATGAAATGCACACAAAGACTAGAGCAACGGAAAATTATAGCTATCCCTTGTTGTACCCAACATGTTTAGAAAAAAATAAAAACAATAAAGTTCGATTTAGCTTTCATTTAACAATTACGATTGAAAGATAAATTGCGATTAGTTGTTTGTGCTCGTTTTACAATCGATTTTAAGAATGTGAAACTCGTAGTCCTTATATTACAACAAGCATTAAGAGCTAAGTTTTCAGTGGAGGCTGAACTTTGATATTTGAGGATAGTTTCATTAAATTAGATTGTTTGCTTGTTATTTTGCCTCCGGTGACAAAGTATTCCAATCTCCGTTTCAGTTTCAGATTTGAAATGATCCCCTACATTAAATAATAATTAATGTTATTATTTTATATCTCTGCAATATTGTTCTTCTTCTTATTTATCAATAATGAACAGTAAATTGTGAGTACATACTTGGGGAGTAAGCTTTACTTCATTTCCCCAATGAGAAAGCCGAAAAGGGTATAAGCAATTGAAGGTGGACCTCCCCAAGTGACTAATATGATATTATTTCAAGTTTTAAAAAATGTATTCTATACACGAGATGGAGGGTTAGGGCACATCAAGAGGTAACGTCGGAGAGAATGAATAATAAAAAAGTGGAGGTGCAAACCTCCCCTGGACTTTCCCATACTAAAAATAAACATTCGTTTTTGGTATTCAAGAGTATTGTTCGCCACAACCGATAAACTAAACTTGAAAATTAGTATATGGAAAATTAACACAAGTGCCGATTGTGTTCATCTGTGCATGTGTGATTATTGCTGCTAGGATTAGCCGGCGACAAGGAATTCCCGTCCCGCGCATGGTCACTTGAACATATCGGCACTTACAAATTTCACCCTACACTGTTTTAAAGTTCAATATTCACGAATTTCTCATTAACCGTACATTTTAGCCATATAAATACCTTATACTATGTGATAGACAATGAAATTCTACATTCAATTATATAATAATATACAGGGTGTTTCATTTAAAATAACAAAGTTGCTTATTGTACTGTGGAAAGCAAACGCCCTGTATACGTGATATACATTTAGGAGAATGCAAAACTATATACTCAACAACTTTTATATTCAAACTTTTTTCATATTTTGATTAATAAGGGCGCTATAGGAGCATCAATTCCCGATTTTCAAATCGTCGTAGAGGGCGCCACAGTGAAATTCTGGCATTCATCAAAAAACAAAAATGTAGCTAATACCAAGCTTAATAAGTATAGAAAGTTTAAACAAAATCCTGTGGACAGTTTTTTTGTAATAATTTTTCAAAAATTTCAAAATTTTGGGAAGCGCGCCGTTGCGACCGTTTTTCGATTTAGTAAATAATTTTTTTTCACGGTATAGTACCGCCAAAGGGCTTTAAAACAAGTTGTTGCGAAACCTGATCAGATAACTGGTTTTTGAGTTATGGGGCGTTAAAGTCGAAATTTTGAAAAATTCATAGCGGCCGCCATTTTGAAGTTAAAGAGTCCGGTAAAAAACTGTTTCCCTTGAATTATGCCCTTCTTTCATATCCCCTACTCAGATTTTCAAAATTCCGCTTCTGAAAAAAACGATACCAAAAAAACATGTCTAACTTCCGCTTCCGGTTTCGGATTTTTTTGAAAAGCTTATTTTGTCGATGAATTTTCGATATACCTCTTCATTTAAAATTTCATCAAAATCGGTTCACTAGTTTTTGCGTTAGAGGCGTTACATACATACATACCCACGCACCCACGCACCCACAGACAGACATTTTTTCTAGACCACTTTTTTGGGTTCCTGGGGACCCAAAACACGTATTTCCGCGAAAATCTCGACTTCGAAAATTTGCATGATATCAATACTTCCCATATACCAGTGGTGGTATGGGAAAGTAAAAAGTGACAAACAGAAAGGAGGTAGAGCAAGTGACGGTGATGTGATTGTGTCCAATACGACTTGAAGAAGTTATGGAAATATAATAATTATATAATTCGTTGATAAAGTTTTTTAAACTCCCACAATTATTTTTGTTATTACACTACATACAATACGAGGCTTGGGCCGCCGCCGTGCCGCCGCCGCCGCCGCGCCGCGCGCCGGCCCAGTAACACGGGGGAGTAGAGACGGTACGAATGCGAGCCTTAATTTATTTCTTTCTCAGAGGACGGGGAGGACAATTAATATCTCGTTTTCAGATAGGCCACTGGCCAGGACGCGACAAGTAATTCGTCTGATATTCTTTCTTAATATTATATTTAATTTAATAATTTAGAAAAGAGGGTTCTGTGTTGGTAACTTGAAGAAATTAAACTTGTACAATATTAATCATTTCTGGCTGCCTTTATTAGTATCCGAAAATGAAGATGAGAGTTAATGGAAATGGATATATCTTACTGAAGTGTATCACGAGGGCCAAGACGTTCTGAAATTTACATTTTGAGCCTTGAGCGTCAGACCTTCACCTATTGGGGTACTTTGTAAACGAAACTGTATTTATACACCTCGCTGAATAATAGCAGGTAGTTTGCTTGTTTGCAATTGTTACAGATCACGCTCTATTAAACCCGTTTCATTTGAGCCGGCACGTATTTTGATTGTAAAAGCTAGAAAAATAAAATTGTTTTATAACTCAATCAAATTTGTAACTGGAACGTGCATATGGTACAGTAGTTTTGCATTGGAAAACATTTAAACAGTTGTGTATCCAATTTTTCATATTCAAATTAACTTGTTTTTATTATAGGTCGCTTGAGACCCACATTTATAAGTTGTTGTTCCTCTTGAGCAATTTTGAATTTTAATGCATCTCTTAATATTTAGCGGCATTTTCTCTACCACAATTTCCAGATTTCCTACGCTTATTTGACAATCTGCAGTCCGGAGCAATTTGCGTAGTTTATTTCTTAATTTTCTTCCCAGTTTAAAAATATAGAGTATAGTAAGTTGTATCCTCGTACATATTATAAACGACCATTTAGTCCACTTTGAAATGCGTTATTTTCCGCCTGAAATGTATTTTCATTTATTGGTTGGGATTTTAAGGTAGGACATTAATTGTTGTTCGTTTAAAGCTTCACTTCAAAATGACCACCCTTAGCAAATTTCCTTTACTTAAACGTTCTCTGATCTTTGTAATCTGCAGATTAGATCGATTTTCTTAGATTCCTTTCCCGATCTCCAAACAAGTGCTCTATCAAAATGATTAATTAATTTCAGATACCTATTATGACCATATCTATCACCTTCTGATCTCTGTGATTCTCTTTCTGAAGTTCTTTATTCATTCGGTCTAGTGATAAAAGAAGTTATTGGTTTGTTGTTAGTTAATGGGCGTTAGTTTGCTGTAATAAATAATTATTATGGGTTGATCGCTTGGTTTTAAGGTTAACAGACCGACTATGGTTTATTTTGCCGTTGTGGTTCATCGAAAGTACCTAACTTGAATGTTCCTCGCATGATGAGTTTTACTGTTGATGGAGTTTTGGGTTAATTTTAGGTCTTCGCGAATAGTATTTCATGTTTCATTGGATATTTATGATATTTGGTTGTGGGGATTCTGCTTCTGAGTTCTTCCTATAAACATTCTTTGAAATGGATATTTTTATAGAAGAGGTAATGGTTTAATTTTTCCCTCAATTAAATGCAAATTTCAATTTCCCGGAAGTTACTGGGGGTTTGTTAATTTCCTTTGCATTGTCCAAATATTCCTTCTTTACATCAGGTTGTGTCTGAGTTCGTCGTGAATTAGAGCTGCCTGAGACTTAGTGAACTGTAGCCGCTCATCTCGCTCATATTTGAGAATCTGCGGGTTCAAATCCTATGATGGGTTTTTAAAAGTCAACTTCCATCTTTAGATTTATTTTAGTAATATGTATCAATCTCCATTTAGATCATCTTCGTCATTGATTTTTATCTTCCACGTGTTGAGATTTTCTGTTGTTGTGAAGTTTTGGAGTGTTCCTGTTGGGGATTGGAAACCGTTCTCATTTTTAGGTTTGGTTAAAGATGGGCTAAAGACACATACAATTTCGGTTTTAGTTTTTTCACCTGGGTACGATGCGAACCTTTGTCCTCAAGCCCGTCCACTTATTCGTTTTTGTGTTCCAGATAATTGTTTCAACTTTTTTCACAAAAACGCGATGTACGAATATTCCCTAACATTTCTTGAAAAAGCATAGTTCATTTGTAGATGTCAGCACAAAAAGACGAACCTTGCTTATCTTTGTCAAAAAGCAGAACTGAGGTTTATATAAATTGGATGACGTGTAAATACTATATCAACACCAAAAAGCAGCCTTTAAAAAAATGGTAGCGACTTTTAACGGGATATTTGCAAATATCCACAATTTAAAAAGCATAAGTGCATGTTTTAACATTTGTAAGTGCATACAAATCCTATTCCTAAAAATAACGAATGTATCATACCTGCAATGCAGCATGTCTATGAAAAGCAACAATTTCCTGGTTAGTAATTATTTCGTGCAATATTCCAATCACAGGTTTCGTACGAATAACTTCAACCTTAACATGATAGTACGTATATAATTCGTGATAATAACAGAATCCGGTAGGCAACTGTATATTAAAGGGTTGGTTTTGTTGACAAAGTTCTTGAACCCACTTGCCGCTTGAACTTCCTCCCTACGATCAAGTTGCATGAGTATCTATACTTTTGTTCTGAAACTAAATTTGAAACTATTGTACTATAGTTAAATATAGTGTACCCAATTATAAACTGTTGGCGTAATTTTATACATATCGGAGATCATGTTATAAAAAGTGCCGAATCCTTGGAGAATTACTTGAAATTGAAGCGCCCCTTCGTTGTTTGGATCAATTTTCAAAATTTCTTGAATATGTCGACTGGCTGTCTCATCTTCTTTATAAATAGAATAGACATTAGCTAATTTTAATAAAATTTGCTCCAAGGGAACCGTTCGATCAGCAGATTTTAAGATTAGCCTTCGTTTTGCCTCGTTTAACCACAATTTCGCGTGGTAAGCATCTTTATTCTCTAAAGCCCAACTTCCTATCTCGTAACAATCTAAAGCTAAAAATATTCCTTTCTTATGAATAACTGTGAATATTATCGAAATCGTTACACACCTGATAAGCTTATGTTAACCGAAGACTCCTTTAGAATACCGTCAGCTACTTCTTCAATATCAAAATTATAAAAATCTTGTAAGGCGAATAAAATTTTGATGTGCTCGTCAATCTTTAACCGCTTGGCTTTATTTTTCTCTTGAGTCAGTTTTAATAAATTATCTGCAAAAAATGTTGCTAAGTATTTAAATAAAATCGAAGAGCACAAATTATTACCTTTTAGGTTTTCCACCTCTTTTGTGTACTTCGTTTTCGTTTGTAAAGTTCTGTCTATGCTCAAAACAGTTTTCACGAAGAAGACGGGGTGTAAAATATTCTTAGAATTATCTGCTTGAATTGCATTTAGTTGCTCGAAGGTTCTGTAATGCAATGAAGCGTAATTAGCATTTTTAAATTTAAAATTAGAACAGGATTTTACTCGACTACGTCTCTTAATTTACTTCGATAATGAATATCGAGCCGTTCAAAGTTCTCTTGCATTCTGATGGCTGTAGATAATATTTTCACCATATCCTCTATAGAAGTATAAATTAATTGGTTATCTTTAACATTTTTTGAAATTGTTAATTTGTTAGGGAATAGAATCAAACAATATAGAAAACACTTGAACATTCTTACACTTTATGAAGAAATATTGCATACTGCTGTACACAATACCTACTACTCGAGGTTATAGTGTTCATAAATTAAAATTTAAGTAGTTCAGTTAATGGCTTATAAAAATTTTTCAACTCCAGGCATTGTAAGTCACTATTATGTCATTGATTTGGTCGCTATAACAAGGGGGAGTAAGTTAACTTACTTCGACTTCCTCTTGTTATTGTTGTTGAATGGAAGTGAGTAAAGAAATTTATATTTAGAAGACAATAAAATTGTCAAAATTTGGTTGAAATTCTTCTTGGAGTAGTTATACAGGGTGTTTCTAAAATAGGGTTCCAAACTTCTACAGCGTGTAGTACTCATCAAAATAAGGCAAAAAGTTCTAATAAACATATGGCCTAAAACGCACCCCTAGGGAGTTACAGGCCCTTAAAGGGGTTCAGATGAAATTGGTTTTTTTCTATTGTTTGAAGAACGGTAACAGACAAATAGACAAAATTATGGGAATTTACTTATAGTTTTTCATTCTGAATAAGACGTGCTAGTACATTTTTGATTTTTAAACTCATGGGCGTCCCTTTCAGGGGGAGGCAAGGGTTTTTCACCCTGTAACTTTTTTTTGTTAAACATTCTTTTAATTTTTACCATAAATTTAGAATTTTTGGACATTTTTATGTAAAAAAGGCCCTCTTTGTTTAAATCAATATCGGCAACCTTTTTCGAGTAATTATTAATATTCAAATTCTTCGACCTAATAATTTGAAAAAATGGTAATCTTCAAACTCAAATTACTCGAAAAAGGTTGCCGATATTGATTTAAACAAAGAGGGCCTTTTTTACATAAAAATGTCCAAAAATTCTAAATTTATGGTAAAAATTAAAAGAATGTTTAACAAAAAAAAGTTACAGGGTGAAAAACCCTTTAAGGGCCTGTAACTCCCTAGGGGTGCGTTTTAGGCCATATGTTTATTAGAACTTTTTGCCTTATTTTGATAAGTACTACACGGTGTAGAAGTTTGGAACCCTATTTTAGAAACACCCTGTATATACCGTGTGTCCCTGGGAAGACGGAACATAGGGATCTTATAATGCTAATTTTTTAAAATGATCCACGAGTGCTTTGAAGCATTCGTCTTGAAACAATTACACGAATGTCACCGATCGCTAACGATTTCCACGCCGATCATGTATGATCGTCTCCAGATCAAATTTTTGTTTTGTGTTTTAAATGTCAATTTACTAAAACCAAAGACAATTAAAGGTTATGTTCATGTTAATTTTTTTTTTAAATGGGGTCCTACCTTAACTGAAGTACAGTTTAGAGCTGACAATCAGTAATCCCAGTTAAATTACATGTGAAATGTGAAAATTTACTTTAATAGGATGATCTTGATGTATGAACCGAAGACTTTGATGCGACAATCAGTTTTATGATGAAACATGCTACAATGCTAATTGCATGACTGTATTAAGATGAAATCAAAGAAAAAGCGAATATTAATATCAGTTAAGTGTGTACGAATATGAAATCTTTATTTCTACGGCAATTTAATGTGATCAAATAATTGTTACATTTAAAAGTATTTGATTTTTAAGGAGCCGAATTCTTGCATACCACAAAGGAAAGTTTTCTAACAAAGGTCCACAGCATTATTTTATGTACCTACTAGTATAATTTTCGTAATTTCATTTTCAGTTTCTAATAATGCGTAACTTGCGAAAAGCCTTAATTGTTCACCTAATCCATCATAATCTGAAAATGATCTTAGAACCATAACGTCAACTGCAAACAAATTATTTTGTATTTATTACCTTAAATAATGATACTCAGTCTCATTTAATTTAATTAAAACACTTTCTACATTTGCATGAACCAATTTGAGCAAATAATTAATAATTTTATTTCTAACTTATTTTCAAGAGCGCGGCTGTCAATTCGTATTGTAAATAATTGTTGAATCGGTTGTTAGTATAACGCACGTGCGTATTACATCTGTATTAGCAAGCGCGTTAAACAGCTGACATAACGACGTCGACGCTTCCACCAAATAGAAATTCAAAGCACTCGTGGATCATTTAAAAAAATTACCATTGTAAGATCCCTATGTTCCGTCTTCCCAGGGACACACGGTATGGTTGTAGGAATGGAAAACATTTTATATGCAACTCGAGATGTAAGTAAATTTAACCAGTCTCGGGCTTTTGTTAGCTACCCTCGAACTGTAAATAATACCTACTTACAAACCTTGTAGCATAAATAACTATTTCCAAATAATGTAGCTTACCTATAAGCGTGACACAAATTAACACGTTCACTGTCCCTGTACAATTACACTGTGTATGTACACAAGTCCCCATAAGAATGCCCGATGTACCATATGTGGTCCATTGGACTCCTGACTGTTCTCAGACGTATTGCCACTAAATATTTTTTATATACTTATCCATTATATTTTTTAGTTATTAGGGTAATTTATAATTTGCTACAACTTTATTTTTCATCATTTCATTTTTTTTGCATACCTATATTTGTATATCATACTAAATAAATGTACAGTTCAATTTTTTTTTTACTTCCAAGTCCAATGTACCAAATACGGGTCACAACTGCATTGCCATACAATACCAAGGTTGTACTACAGATGTCCTTAGTGTTTTAATCATATTAAACTGCCAAGTCCTAGTTTAAACCACTATAGAAAAAACCCAATTTGTGATCCAAATACGGGGCCCAGGACTTCTGAGAAACATAGCCCATGAACCACATATGGGTCATCGGACAGTGAACGTGTTAAGAAATGGCAACTATTAGTTTAAATATCCTAGTCGGTAACAACATACAGCAAGACTGTCATCTAAATGATAATCGTAATATATTTGTTCTAATCTTTAGAATTTGCTGTTCAGTTACTCTGGTCCTTGTAATTTGTGTTTTCCTTGTAGCATGGCCACGCCGCGCCGCGCCGTTCCCCTGATCTAATGCCGTTACATTTTTTCTTGTGCCTACTACAACTATTAAATCATCATTGGTATCTTTATACTAATATAATTTCCCAGCGTCTAGCCTCCAAATAAGATTCTGGGAGTTTCCTAACGAGATCGGAAGAGGTGGTAAAAATAGCAAAATTTAAGGAATTTTTTTAACCAGGAAGTGGTGAAGGTAGTTTGGCCTATAATTTGTATAGCCTTCATATAACATCCTGGGAATATCCGGAGGAAATCGGAAAGGGTGAGAAAAATATTTAAAAAAAAAGGAAGACTATACTTATAGCCTTGCCTTTTTTTCTGAAAACTTATTGATTTTTTTTACCAGATGGGAGATGAGGAATGTGTTTAGCCTTCATATTATATTCTGGAAATTTCCTAAGGAAATCGGAAAGGGTAAGAAAAATATCCAAAAAAAGAAGGACAACTATATAGAGTTGCTTTTTTTCTGAATTTTCTTTGACCAGATGGCAGGAATGATGAGGGATGTTTGATACATATTTTCCAACTGTTTAGCCTTCACATTATATTCTGGAAATTTTCTAAGGAAATCGGAAGGTGTGAGAAAATTATCCACAAAAAGATGGAAGACTAATAGTCTTGCCTTTCTTTCTCAAAACTTTCTGATTTTTGTTGACTAGATGGAGGGGATGGGGGATGTGTGGCACATATTTTTCAAGTGTATAGCCTTTACATCACATTCTGAGAATTTTTAAGAAAATCGAAAGGATTGAGAAGAATGCGCAAAAAAAGGAAGGCCTTTTTTTCTGAAAACTCTCTGAATTTTTTGGCCAGATAGGAGGGGGATGAGGGATGTTTGACACGTGTTTTCCAAGTGTTTAGCTTTCATATTACATTCTGGGAAATTCCTAAGGGAATCGGAAGGTATGGAAAAAACTGCGAAAAAAAGCGCAAAGCCTTGGGATTTTTTTGAAAACTTTGAATTTCTTTTAATCAGATGGGAGGAAATGATGGAAGTTTGGCACATATTTTCCACATCTATAGCTTTTTTTATTACCCGCTATTAATTTCCTAAAGAAGTCGGAAAGGGAGACAAAAATAGCGAGAAAAATGGCAAGGGATTTATTTTGAATACTTTCTTAGTTTTTTTACCAAATGAGAGCGCTTGAGGGAAGTTTAGCTCATGTTTTCCAAACGTATAGCCTTGATCGTTTTACGTTCTGAGAATTTCCTTGTTGGGAATTTACTTAGAATTTTGTTTGAAAATTTTCTAACCAGATCGATAGGGGTGGAACTGGAAGTTACCTAACGAGATAGGAACGCGTAAGAAAACTTTTCAAAAAAAACAAGCAAAGATTATAGCCTCTGAATTATTTCTGAAAATTTTTTAACTACATCGATAGGGGTGAGGGAAGTTTCTCATTTCGAGATATGTTTTTTTTATATAAGGCTAATTATAAAACTGTTGAATATACCTATGCAAAAAGTGAAAGTTATAGTAATTTGAACATAGTAAAATTAATAAGGGGGTAGTGGGTGTCAATAAGGGCTATTTGGTTTAACTTCAATCCTGTTTTTATAATTGAAGTAACTGCCCGGATTTTTTTACAATACAGATTTTTACGAGATTTTTATTAAAATCCGCAATGTCTTGTAATAAAAAAAATGTGGTTGCAGTTTCAGTTGTTTGATTCCAAATCGCAAAAAATAAAAATTAAATAATCCATAATCAGAACATGATTATTTTAAACAATGCTTATTAAAATAAGAAAGTCAATACGAATAGTTTATTACCAACAAGATAAGACAGGATGTAGTTAAATGTATAAAATTGTTAAACACATGTGGTGATATAAGAGCCAAATGTTCAAACTGCGCGTACCTGATAAATCTAAACAAAAACTTACCCAAACCTTGCCAGTGTATAATAAAATTATTTCAAGCAGGCGGTAATCAGTTTGTCAGGTACGCGGTGGTGTTAACGTACGTGTGCGAAGATCGGCAAAACATTAATAAACTGGTGTCTTATTAATTATTATAAATTTATAATATAGTGCATTCGTGTAAAACTGTGGGACATCTTCTTCCTCGTGGACTTGAGGGAAAAACTAGTTAGGGATAAGTTATTTGTTGTAAAAAGGCACTGAAATTATACTTGACTTTCGAAGGAAGCCATTGTCATAATGTGTTACCTAATGCAGTGAAGATCCCAGTCGAGCTTGAATTATGCACTACGTTATTTATATGGTCTATGGATCACGTACATCGATCACAATAACAAGGTTAGTCATTACCTTAATCATATTTTTGACCAATTTGTGCACTGCCAAAAATTTAAGTTTCATATTTTGATTTCTGAGTTTTGAAGACTCGGATTTTATGAAAATCCTAGACATTTAGTAAAAACCACTTCACGGTACCTACTATAAAGTTTTCATTCCTCTTATTATTTTTTTTAATGTAACATATTATTTCAACTATCAGAATTCCTAACGATATGTATCTATATGATTTGATACATAAATCAGTGGTGTCACCCGTTATTTATTGTGTTAGGGGTCCTTTGACTATTTCCTTTTTTGTCTTCTAACTTGGAGGCCTGCTGTCAGTGCCTCAGTGAATTAACTATTGAGTTAGGATGACGCTCCAACAAATGTGGTATTGCTTTATCGATTTATGCTCAATTACCTCTAATACATCTTGATACCGATGTGAAGTATTTCGTTTGACACAAACTATAGAGCGTTGGGGTAGGTTCCTAACTCCTAAGGGTTTTTGATGGGAAGCAATGTATTATGTTTATCGATGCTGGCACATCCCCAGAGCTCACAAGCATAGTATCCGATAAGGTCGATAAATGGTCTTATATAACAGCAGTTCATGTTTTATGATTAAAGACGAAATTTTTCTTTAATTTTACTATAAGCGAGTATAATCTTTCCAAGTTTTAAGTTCATTTCTTGGTAACGTGTGTCTTCCGTGCAATCCTCCAGATTAATTTGCTTGAAAATTGCAGAATATGCACATTTCAATATAAAAGTAACGTGTATGATTTTTGTTGTCTTAAATGTTAACGAAGTTTGAAAATTTAAAAATGTATGTTGTACGTATTTCAAAATTAGAATAACATAAGACAGTGAGGCAAATTGTTGTGACAAAAATATTCCAAGTGTCTTTTTCAAGCTATGATATGCTACATAGGGTCATAATTACTGCGTAAATACTGTAAAGCAGAAATAGATCAATTAAAAGAAAATAGTTTTAACTTTTAGTATTGACTAATCGGAAACATCGATTTAATTTTAAAAAACGATCCATGCAGTGTGGTGATATCTTTGGAACAATAATAAGTTTTATGCAGATACAACTTCTTTTGCTGGAATTGATCCATCTTAAGACGAATGGAATTTATTACCCTAGATTTATCTCCAAGTACTAACTGTGAGGAATATTTTAGAGGGCTGTTGACTACAACATGTATAAAGAACTTTTTATTATATTATAATAAATTTTGAATTTTGAAAGCCCATTACTCTCAAAGATGCAAATGAAGTAAAAGTTTACCACTCGAAATAAAATATAATTATAACGAAGTTTCGCAAGGAACGAAAGTACGTTTTAATATCTCATTGAATAAATAGCTTTGCACACTATAACTCAATAACTACATCTGATTTGTTCATAAACTCACTTTGACACATTTGACATATTTCCCTTGTGGAGTTGTACGACCAGCACTTTATGTGAAGAAGATTGCTCTCTAAAAATTAACCAAAGGTGTTAGCAGTTATTTTCGAGTAACGCAGTTTTATCAGTCAGCTAGTCGTTTGAAAAGCGGTTTCTTTTATTCTTTTAACAAATCACAAACCATTAATTCAGTTGTCTATAAAGATGGACATTTATTTGATATTTAAAACACAGGGCCTAGTTATTGCACCCACGAGCAGCAGCAGAAATAGTCTGACGAATTGAAAAAAGTACTACCCTCCAATCGCGGCATCTAGTGTGCTGCTAATACTGAGAATTACTTTAATGTATAAATGGCAGTTGCAGGCTAAGAAACTATCTACTAATTATTTGTTATTTTATGTACGACTGCATTATAAAGTACTGTTTATGACATAGTTTTGCGGTCATAAAGTAGTTCTTTATAGTACTAGTAAAATAAAGTTACTTTATTTTACTAGTACTATAAAGTACTACCTGTACGTTATCTGTCAATGTCAAAATAAATGTCAGAATAAATCCATTTAAATTTATTACATTGTAAGTACCTAAATACATTTTAACTAAATATAACAAATATGTATACTATACCTGATTGTTATAATAATGGTTGTTAATATTTATAACACAATGATTGTTACTAGAAATATTTATCCCTACAATTTCGTTGCTTTTTCTTGTTACTTCCGAAATTCTTGAGTTTTCTTGACCCACTACAGAGACGCTGGAAGTAGAAGGTTCTTCACCAGATACCTCGCCTAGGATCTTCTTTGCAACGCTAATTTTGGTATTTTCACAATCATCAATATAGCCCTCCGCCACTGTAGATGAGCGCCAACCCCCATGTCTTTTTATTCCCTCCATATTGGCTCCTGCATTTGCTAGAAGGGTAGCTGAGGTGCGCCTAAAGCAATGACCCGTATATGAAGAAGGATTTTCTACACCTAGACATTTGGCAACCACAGCTGCCACATTACCGATTTTGTGTATTCCGACGGGCTGAACAGTACATTTTTCTTTAATGTAATTGATAAAAAACCTTTTGTGTGGTGTCCTGGTTGGTCGAAGTGCCATGTATCCTCTAACAAGTTCAAGTAGATTAATATTTTCAAGTTTACCTGGAACTATTATAAAAGACCGATCTGCTTTGGTTTTGGTGTCTTCAAGTTTAACTAAAAAATGTGTTTTACAATCTTCAACACATGTTGTCAATAACGTCACTAATTCTTGACGTCTGCAGGCACCAGCCACACCAAATATGAGGACAACCTACAACAAATTATGTTTTTACTAGGTATTAGATGTTCAAAACAAAACGTCATTAAGTAAAACATTCATACCTTGTTAAATAAATGTTCCTTATTGTCAGCTTTAATCAAAAATTCGTCTATATGATCCTTAGTCAATGTAAGGGACTTTTTAGGTTTATATCCTTCTCCTTTTCGTTTCAAAAAAGGAATGACACTTGGAAATTTACTAATGTCAACTCCCTCACGTAGATTTATAGTCAATCGTAGCATCGAATATTTACTCCATAGCGATGAACTTTTATACCGGGAAAGATCGCTGTTAAAATACGCTAAGATGCTGTCTTCACAAGTTTTAATTTTCTTATTAGAACACCATTTACGATACGCATTATAATATGTTTCTTCGTATAAATGCCTGGATTTTAATGGTAATAGGGAATCTTTAGCAGTAGCAGCGATATTTTTAATTTCCTCGTTAGTTTCTTCGTTAGAACTATTCGTTTGCATTTTAGTTAAAACACCATCCATTTCTTCGAGTATTTTAACTACCTATTTCTTTTACAAAATTTACATAAATTGCTTTTCTAAAAACAACTACTAGCTATTTTATAAACAAGTAGCTAAGCAACAGCAAAAGCACACTGTGATATATCCAGTTTTCCAATGGCAACTATATATTACAAGCCAAATTTTTGTCTGTCAAGAATAGATATCAAATTTATAAATTGAATTTTTTTCGATAATGAACCAATTTTAGCAGTCGAACATAAAGCTTTGTATGCAATTCGTACATAATCTGACTTTATTGACTCGTCATCTTTATTAGCCTCGCTCGCAAGCTCGCTCGTCAATAAAACAGACTCGCCAAATAAAGTCTTAGATTATGTACTTGTTACATAAATAGCTATTATCAACTTTGCATTATACTCGTAAATAAGCAGTCTAGAAGCCCGTAAATGATGAGGGTTCGTATCCAAGGGCAAACTCGCAATTTCCCTATAAAAGGTGGAGATAGTTAGGTTTGTACCTAGAGCCCAAAAATTGTAAAACGTGGTAGTGGAGATAAATATAGATTAGTTATTTAAAATTTATTCAAAACTGTTTTCTTTTTCGCTTTTTATATTATTCACTATCAGGAAAGGATTAATTTACGTTTTAATACCTTTGTGGAAGCAAAAGGATAAAAAATAATAAACTGTTATCATAAGTTCCGCTCTTGTCTTCTTCATTATTTGAAATCAATCCGCCTTTGTTTAAGATCAAAGTAATCAGTCAGACGTAGCGAAAAGCCTTGCAATTGACAAGAGAATATTACACGCAACATTCCCTTCTGTTCAGCAGTGCGGCTTCCAGGCATTTAATGGGAGTCAGATTCGGAAATTTAATGAGATGTAGTACGTAAAGGAAAGGGTGAAGCAAAGGATATTTATACCCCACTTTCTCCCACCTCTTTCTTTTTATATCTGTTTTGTTTTGTTTCTATTTTTTTTATCTATAAGTATAAAAAATATTTTTAGATTTGCAATTACGCAATAGTACTTTTCTTGAGTTTATTATCAAATGTTTAATGTTTTGTTGATATAATTTATAAATTTTATACAAATTTCGAAGCTTACAGGTACGAGAAAGGTTCTTTGTGTTTCATTAACAACCTGTATTCATTTCTTAATAGCATAAATTTCCATAAGAGGATCTTCAACTAAGGCTTGTAAACTTCGGCTTTCCATTTCCCACGCTTTTGCCAAAGTATCTTTGTTGACTCGTTTTAATACCTCGGCGAAAACAGAGCACTCTGAAGCTGAAATTTACATTGCGTTATATTGAAATCAGTACGAAATTGCTTACATTACTGCCTACGTCAGCAATTTAGATATTACATAATTAACTGTAATGTCAAAGTTGATATGAAAATAAATACAAATTTACATGGAAAACTTTAATTTCCATCAAGAAGTTTCATAATGTAGTATTGTCTTTTCATAACTTCATACTTCCTTATTAAAGTTGAATTCTATTTGCTTGAAAGGCTGTCGGAAGTTACCAGGTGCTTATTAGCGCAAAATGTTTTAAGCATAAGTACCTAGTGCTTGATATCAATCTTTACAAGCCACTTACGTATCGTTATTATGATCTACGAGTAATAACCAAAACCTACCTGATTATTTATGCCCGATTGCACCGTTTGCCATTTAAGCGTTCCTTAGTTAAGGCGAGCTTAAATATAAGTGTCCCTTAAAATCGAATTGCATTGCACCGCCGCCAGGCTCGCTTAAAATGATGAGGTCTGGTTACACTGGTGATAGGACTAGGTTAGCCCAATAGTAACGAACTTCACGTTTATTATGAATATGCAAACGAGTGAGAGGCCATAAATACCAAATCAGAAATATCATTTACGATATTAAAAAACGTATACAGTATCGAGACTTACCTAAACGTAACTAATAATATATAAATACAAACAAACTCGAAGAGAAAGTTAGGTTATGTTGATACCACGGTAGCTGTCACATAAAATCTAAATTACGCATGCGCCACGTTATTTTAAGGAAGCCTTAAAATTTAAGCGGCCGACATCGGCGGCTTAAATTTAAGGGAAGCTTAGGACATTTATGTACGCGGTGCAATCCGTTTTAAGTTAAGTCTCCGTTTAAGGCTAGCTTAAAATTTAAGTGAGGACGGTGCAATCGGGCATGAGTATTGTATGCCTTTTTGAAAAGATTGATAGCTCTTTTACATATTTAATGAAAATTGAGAAACTCAAGCAAGATGAATTGAAAATTTCGTTGAACGAATAATTTGAAAACAATTCGATAAAATACAAAATGGGTGTAAACAAAAAAGAATAAAAGTATGTGGGTTTTCAAAATATTATTCAATAAAATTGAAGTTGCTTAACAAAAGCTTAGAAGTAAGTCGGGTTTAAATTTAGCAATAGTCGAATAGTTTTAAGTGGCAGCACAAATCTAACCAGTGGCGCCAAGTTCATAAAATTTCATGAGGGGCTTTACAATGGGAATAGGCAAACAAAAATTTCGTATCGCCCAAGGTCAAATGGTCTATAATGAAGTTAAAAACTCTAACTGCAAAATTATTTTGTTCTAAAACTAGGTTTTCTTTTTTGTGTAGTTAATAAAAAGAATTTTTAACATCACTGGCACAAGATCCAACACAAGAAACCATTGATTGACCTTTCCTCCCATTTCTGTTTTATGTGAATCATGAAGCTCTTTAAAAAATTGTATTGCATTCTGGTAATTCTTTTCCAAGGTAATCAAAGAAAGAATTCTTAGGCACCAGCTAGTGGGGCAAAGCAAAAGGGTCTTAAATGAGTGAGAGTGAATTTTGTTGTTTGATGTTTTCAGATGTAGTAGATGCAGACGTAGACGGTTGAGATTGGGGATCGGATGATAACTGCTTTGCAGGATTGTTAGAGATCACAAATAAAAAACACAAAATTGTCCATTTTGGGGTTTTTGTTACTGATCTAAGCTGCTTTAGCGGAACACGCAGTAGCCAAACTGGGAAAGCTGATCACATGCCGAGCATAGCATGCAGCAAGCACATGCATATCTGCTTTATCGTGCGATTATTATATCTGTATAACATGAAACTAAAGGACAACCAGAAATTTTGAATTTAGACATAAGAATGTTATATGGGGCCTTGCCCCACATGAATCACACCATGTGGGGTTTGGGCCTCACTGTCCCCATTAAGGCGGCGGCGTGGCGCGGCTCCTATGAATCTTCAATCAAGAGGAGGGTGTGTATAAAAATGGGGATAAATTATCGAGAATGCTACCCACTTTGCAGTTTGTTGAAGTGTTTAGTCAACGAAAGACATCATATCATGATGTATTTTTCAGATTTTTACGATTTCTCACATTCGCCGTATTTTGCTGCACTTTACAAAACTGCCAAATAAAGAGGTTTATTCTTTGATTTTGGTTATGAACATTAGTAACAATATAGATCCAAGAGGAAAACATAATTTAATGCATTTTTCTATTAATATAATAAAGTTTCCGAAATAAACCTAGTACCTGTACAGGAACTTCCAATTCATTTGACTAAGATGAGCAATATGCTACGCTCAAATTCTATTAAGGGAACATCAAACTACTATCTATTACTTACAATATTCAAAAACTTTTGAGTGTATAAAGCTAAAATGGCGGCAGAAGTTTCAACTAGTTTTGTAATTATATTAGTTCAGTCGTTCGGTGTGCTTACAGCGAGCAAAACAAATCAAATTATTGATTGTAATCAAATTAACTGCTTATTATTTAAAAAGGCATTGCAATTTTCAAGAAATAAATTAGTTATGCATGAATATGTGCGAAAGTAGATTCTACAATTAATTTATTTATTATTTGATCGCTGTCTTTTTGCGCATTTTCTCTTTTGAAATATTATTCTCAAAAATGTATATACGAGTTACATAAGACCTTAATAAAAGCAATCCTTTAGAAGCACTAGGGAATCTTGCTTTAATTACTGCATATCAAAGGGATATATTTTCATAACCTTGCTACCACGAAGTTATGTAACACCACTTGACTTTTTATATTTATTTAGTAGGTACGTCAGTCAGTCAGTATAGTGCTTATTTTCGCAGATGAAAATTAATTTTGACTACAAAATGGCTCAATTAAATTTTAGGCTTATACATTGATATTAAAGTGACCTTGAGTGTCCTACAACAAGTTCGGCACATTTTAACTTTTGCAAAACTCTAGCGAGCAACAAACCACGAAACCCTTTGGGATTTACAGTTTGCCACAAGGCCCTTGCATTCCCAGTTGCATAGAAGGGTAGGTAATTATTGTTTGGTAGATGTAATTTTTTAGTTGTTTAATAAACTGTTTGTAATGTGTAAATTATAATTATTTCTTTTAAGAGGGTAAAGCCTTTTGTTTCAAAAGGTGACAAATAAGAATAGATAATATAATTTCTGAAATATTCTGAAAACCTAAAATTTCTTAATTTCAAAAATTAGAAATAATTAATAGTAAAGGTACATTTCTGAAACTCGGTAATCGTATATAGGGTGTTTCTTAAATGATGGACACGGAGAGCGCTACGCGATTTTTATTAGGAAGGGAATGTCGTACTGTGCTGCGTATCCGCCATTTAAGAAACACCCTGTATTAGTGGATATAGGCAATTAAAATTGCCATACCTATTATTTTCACGTTGTTACAGCCGTCATATGAAGTTTTTAATGTTTAAGGCTTGTCTTGGTATATTCACCCAGATAGAAATCCAAGTAGCTCCGTATTACTTACAACGTCAAATTTCGCCTTCGTACCGATTTTTGTTTGATACTAAAAAATTACAAAGCGATTCCTGAAACGAATATGCAATCTTTTTGTAGATATGCCATTTAGCAGAGTCACAAGTCTAAAACATAGTCACATTTTAGTTTACCTACCCGTTTCTTTAAAAACGTAGTACGGCGTCCTTAAAAAAGAAGTTAATCGTATTTCTGAAAATGCAAAGTTTATAAAATATTATTATTTTTGCCAACCTTTCAAAGTAATTTTGGATAAAAAAAGATATTGGTTTATGTTTGACATTACTTGCATTTGCTAGGAAAATAATTTTGGAATTGTATTTTGGGTCAGTTTTTCAGTGCAGGTGTAAACTCCGCTTCAGCTAACCCAAGACTAAAATACAATATGATCAACAAAATTTGTAATAAGGGTTAGCCATGAAATATAATTAGTGTGTCGCAAGGGCGGATTTATAGATAAATTCTCTGGAGGGGGGAGGTAAATGATCCGGGAGGTACAAAATTTTGTGTAATAATGTTAATACAACCCACAACCTTTCATTTTCAATTTATTTATGTATGTGCTCTGAGGCCTGGGGGGGGGGAGTAATTACCTCCCTCCCGAACCGCGGTTGGTGTGTCGCTACTTGTTTCGACCAAACCTATAACTTTGACAAATTGTCAAGTATATAAGCCAGATTAAAACAATCATGTGGCTCAAGTAAAAACATACAATTTATATTCCATGGCCAACCTTTATCGAAAATTTTGTTGATCATACTATAAATGTTGAATTTGTCTGAAAACGATAAGCTTAAAAATTCATTTGTCTTGTCAGCAGTACTCTAAAGCAATAAATTGTGATAAAATGTATTTTTGTACATTTTTGACATTATTTAACATTATTTGAAACTGTACCATTTCTTTTACATGGTTGAAAATCATTTCTGAAAGTTTACTGATAAATGAAAAATTGGTAGCTAAAATAAGAAATATAAAAGTTGACGATAATAGATTTCTGAAAATAGTAACCTAGAAATGTAATTTGTAACAACTATTAACATACGTGGGCTGCAAAAATGTATTTATGTTGATACCTCTGGTGTAGTGAGGAAGGGAAGGGTTTAGCACTTTTCAAAATTAATATCGCTATTAAAGTTGTAGGAAATTTCGATAGCGATAGTTTGTAGTTTTAGGTAATTTAGGTTTAAATAAATTGGAATTTAGAGCGAAAATAGTAGATGTTACCAAACACGACACCTCGCACCGCACTTATATGTAGGTGTTTAATTCTGTGCAAGACCATGGACAATTCTAAAAAAAATGTGGACAGGGTTATCATGGAGAAATACTGGACAAAATTGATATAATTGGAGACGATTAGGGTATAGGCTTCACCCAAAAATTGACGAATGAGGCTTGAAAGCCAGAAAAAGGTCCAATTATAAATTATTCTCCAATAATAAAAATCCATAATATCGCAACCTAACACTTCAAAAACAGCGTAAATATTGGAGAGAATGGGGTATAAATTTTCGCCAAAAATTGGCGAATAGAAATAAGATGGAATAAAAGGACCAATTAAAATTTATCTTCATAAACAAAGAACCCACTTTCAACCCAATACTGCACAAAAGCGTGAAAATTGTTGAGACTTTTGTCCAAAAATAGAGGAATAAGGGTTAGCAAGTACAAGTTAATTTTTGAAGATCCTGCATCTTAATAGGTACAGACACCACTTGATAAACAAATCAATAAAGAAAAGTACAGATAGTAGGTAACGTATTTTACTTGCGATTCAGATTTTGATTGTATACGTTCAGTCGTGATTTCACTCACAGTGGTGTATAGTAGGATTGATATATTGTTAGATTCTTCGAAACTCTTTCGAACTCTTCGGTTATATTTGTGGCAAATTTATGTTTGTCGCTACCTATACTTGAAAAATTGACCTACTTCGTGCAACTTCACACCTGTAGCAGTAAAGTAACGATCGTAGACTTCCTAGACTGACAACATATAAATTAAATAAAATAAAAAGTAAAAACCTACTTAAAACTTAAACTACTTCAAAGATGATTTAAATTATTGGGCGTTGCGGCGCGGCGCTACTAAATTCAAATACAAAGTGTTGTTATTAACTTGCAAGTAGTAAGTAACTACTTTCTTTAAAAAGAATGATGAGCTGTCTCTATGGATAACGTACTATATCAAATAGGTACCACAATCGAATTAGTTACCGTACGATTAAATTTAACACATACCTATTATGCTAATAAACGGTCTACTAAATTTATGCACCTGCTATTAGAAAGGGCTCATTTTAGCGATGTGTATTATTTGCGTAGGCTTACACAAAGTGATCCATAATAATCGTTCGTATCTAAATTTGGATTATTACCTACCTGTTAATTTTGTATATGGATCGTTAGTTAACGCCATCAAAAATTCTCCTATAGAATTTATTTCTTGTTTTTCCTGAATTTCTGCTATTTCTAATACTGTGGCGGTTAAATTACTTAAAGTAGGAAAGTCCGGATGCTGCTGAATAATTGAAACGTCTTTTTGTATTTCTGAAAGAGATAAAGAAGAAAATACAAGGAACACGAATATTAACAACAGAACTCTAAAACATTTCAACCTATCCACCTGAAATATTTTATTATACGAAAATGTATTATTAAGTGAAACCTCATATATTTTAATTTCGTGGAATAAAAGATAGTTGGAGATTGCTCGAGTTCTCCAAAAAATACATGTCAAAAGTTGTTCTGAAAAATATATTAAATGTTTTGCTTCTGATTGTTTATTAAATGTTGACTGCAATTAAATTTAACAATAGGTAATATTTATTACCTTGAACATTAAGCACGTTAATTGAAGTGGGTTATTATTTGTAGCTTAAAAATTAAAGCACTTTAAATGTGATTAAGAATTGGTAATAAATTAATAATAAATTTACAATCATACCTGATTCTGCACTATTTCCGATTAAAGTCACAAAATACCTCCATAAATTCAGAATTTACTTTACTTACCGGATACAAATTTATGCTTGTTAGAAGTAGCCACTGCTGTTATAAAATGCCAATCCATTACCAATCGTTTAACAATTAAGAATTCATTTATTGTATATTTATCATCCGTTACTTTGTAATGATTTGTTTCAACATGGGTTTTAAATCTGCAAGTTTAGCACAACAAAAACTTAACGCAAACTACAACAAATCCTGTAGATACAGAATGATGAAAAGAGCTACATCTAGTTGTCTGTGAATTTCTCGTCTAAAATTACAAATTTACATCCAAACAAATTTCATAGCCCGCTAGATGCAGTTTTTTTAAATTATGTACACTAACTGCTTATCATCTTTTTTAAATGAATGCGAAATATACGATTTATTGCCATAGTAAGTTTCGACATTTCCATTATTTTTGGAAAATTAAAATTTTGTTTAGTACTGTTCACTTTTGCTGTAATAATAGGGGCCGGGTCACTTCGTCCAATGTTCACAACGCCCAACACTGTTTTCTATCCACACCGCTCAAAACTTTGAGAGTACCACAAAGCCCAATGTGACCACAACGCCCAACATTGTAATACGGACACAACGCCAACTGGATCATAATGCCCAAGGATATTTAACCGCGGTGTTTACTTCGGCCAAACTCGTTTCACTGATAATTATATCATGTAGATCTATTTACATGGTGCGTAGGTGTGTGTACACGGTGCCGAGGTTAGTTGCTCTTAGCAGATAGTATATATTAATATAAATAGCACGAAATGATGTTGATTTTAGCCGAAGTATACACCAGGGTGAAATCATTGGGCGTCGTGTCCGCATTACAGTGTTGGATCTTGTGGTCATATTGGGCTTTGTGGTCACATTTAGAATTGGGCAAAGTGGTCGTGTTGGGCGTTGTGGTACTTTCACACTTTTAGGATCCATATGTAATTTTAAATGATAAGACAAATGCAAAAATATACAAGTTGTTCCATTTAAAACAAAAAAGCATAGCTTACAGATACAGTTAACAGATATTTACGAACGGGTGGTGGCAAAAGATAGTTTGTGGGGTCCAAAGGTAGATAGCTAACAGTCTATACCAAATTCTTATTTTTATCTACGTACTCTTTCAATTTCTTTAAAATATCTTCTTCGTCTTGCAAAAACTTTCTGATATCTACTATAAATGACTCCTCTATTTTAGGATCTATAGGGGAGTTTGCTGAAGATTCACTTAATACCTTGCATAATTCGATTGATAGTATTATTAAGATGAAATTCATGGTAGGTTACTTATTTAAGATTACGAAGTCACGTAACTTTATACTATACGTTTATTTCTGTACCTAATATTTATAGCTACATTTACAAATAAGCTATCAAACATATCAGAAACGGTAACTACATTTATACGCGCAATCATATATAGGTATTATTATCTTAAATAAAATTTATCTACAAAACATTGAGCACCTATTGTTGAGTAAATTAGTATACAGGATGTGTAAAAATGATGCATGCTTCAGGTTATTCCTTGGACAAAAATAAGGCGAAAAGCTTATTGCAAAAACCTCACCATAACAATTTAAGATATGTACATTTGGCAACCTTGTAGCCACGTACTATGACCGATGACCATAATTTATTATCTGTCATTGGTTCATGGTACTCTAAAGATGCTAAGGCTAACGCTATGACATTGCAGTATTGCCAAAACTATTTTTTACACATCGAGAACAATTAAATGATTTGAAATACTGAAAATTATAAATTTATTTTTACTTTTAAACGATCAATGGTAATAACGTTTAGTTTACGCATAAATTAACTTGATTTTGAAATAACAACTTTCTTTACTGTTATACCAATTTTGAAGTGTGATGGCTCCGTGTAGGTCCAGGAAGCATTTAATACTATCTTTTTGCATTAAGCTTTTTGCCTTACTGTTATGCAAGTAATAACTTTACCTGAAGCTTGCACCACCATTTTAACACACCCTGTATAATATACTTTGCACCTGCTTTTAGTATATAAAAGAATCTTTATGCTCTGCCATACACGGTTTTGTAAATTCTTGCTGTGTACGTTTGACCCATGAATTCATCACTTAAAAAGCCAAAAGATAACATTAAAAATTGTCAAGATAAAATTGTCCTTTTTTCCATACCCCATTTAATTCCGGAATATAAAGGACAACCAGCATGAAGAGTTCTGGTGTCGACTTCATAATTTGGCATGATGTTATACCAAAAAATTGCAGACCCTTTTCTAGGGGTTACTCCTAATTTTAAATATGGAAATACCGTATTTCCTCCTTTCGTTACATCGTTCATCTGAAATTGTAATAAATTATTCAATTGAATTAACATATGTGACGTAATGGTGATTTTACTTAGGTAGGTAAAATGTGATACATGTGAACATCTCGTTTATATTATGAGAGATACAGATTTCGTTAAATCGAATGAAATACTCCTTAGGTTAAGTTGTATCAAACCCCATAAATAAACTTTCGGTATTTAAATTCGAACTCCCTCTTAAAATAAATGAGTTATAGAAAAAAATGAAAAAGTCAAAAATTCATCTTGTTTGCTACAATTCCAGAACTACGTTCTATATCGAAAGTTTATTTATGGGGTTTGGTACAACTTTACCTAAGGAGTATTTCATTCCAGTTAACCAAATGTGTATCTCTCGTAATAAACGAGGTCCTCATGTTGAGAATGAGTCTGTGAACACATTGTCCGGGAAACTTCAACATAAAAAAAGATGATAGGGTGAGGTGAATCCTGAAATCATTGTGACAGAATTATACACACTCTGAAAAAACTTTTGTTCACCCACGACCAACAAATAATTATTTGTTAAGGCTATATCTACAAATACGTATTTTTTTGGGTTAATACAAAAAATATGTTGCCATGTTATTACTTATTGCCAGAGCAAACGAATTTGTGGCAGGAAATAATAATAACATGGTAACATATTTTTTGTGGTATCCCAACAAATTCGTATTTGTTGGTAGTATAGCCTCAAGCCCTCAACAAATTATTTCTTGGGCGAACAAAACTTTTTTCAAGGTGTAGTTTTTCATTTACGTGGGCATCGCTTATTAATAAAATATCGTCAAATAATAAAAACTAACCTATTTACACACACCCATGTCCGAAATTTCAAGCAATAGCTAGCATATACTTACATAGAATAATATTGTCGATATACGCAAATGTGTAGGGTCGCTTTTCTGAAATAACATATTATTAATAGAAGCGTATTTAAAGAAAGAGAGTAATTAGATGCAGGTACAAAATGTAGCTCGTTAACCAAACCCTAACTGTTGTAAGACCTTACTGAAACCGTTTCAGTCAACACTCAAACTTAAGTTTATATAGTAAATTAAAGTTGTTATTGTTAATAGGTAGGTACAAGACAAATTAAAGGATTCCTATTTTTTATTGGATTCAGCGTTCAGTTCTAAAATTAAGGGAAGGTTCTTTTGGTGTTTTTATGTGGAATTGAATCTAAGTAGGTACTAGCAAGAAATAAAATCGATTTCAGACACAGGAACAACCTAAATACACAGCTCTGTTGATTTAACCATCTTATAGCGAAGATAATTGCTAGTAGAACGGAAAAAGAGCTTTGTTACAGGACAGGAGATTAACAGCTCAAAACAACGTGCTACCGACATAGCCCTGCAATAATCTATACAGCTAAAACTGAACCACCAACTGTTAACTAACTGTTAAAAAGATATGAGCTTCTTTGACTGTGAATGATCAACCTTTGACCACTTACGTGACCCTCCTGAACAAAAAAATGATGTCAAAAAACACCTTTTTCCAGTAAAGAATCATATCCCAAATTTCATCCTAATCGCTAAAAACAATCTTTCGTTATTTAAAAATATAGAAATTTTTTGAAGATCTTTGGCGTTGAATAGCGCTTTAAGGAAGCAATTTCGGATAGAGGTAAGTTGCGTTAAATCGTCTTATTTTGATCCCCGGAATCTGTGGTTAAGCTATGGCACCATATTTTAGAGACACCCTGTATACAAGAAAATATATTTACATTAAAAAAATATCTAGTATTTAAAGAACACAATACAAACTGGATAAACTGGAGTACACAGACAGTATCAATAAGGCAGTCTATGATAAACTATCGCATAGGAAAGCGGGGTAGTATCCTCAAAAACTAAAATTAACAATCTTGAATAGCTCAATAAAAAAATAACATGTATTCACATTATACAGAAAAACGCCGATAATGATATGCACCATTGATGGTGGTCATAATTTGTACGCTTTAGAATTAATTGGGCCCTTTAATCTCACTTTTCCAAGTGGACGCTACTGTGAAGCTTAACGCAGTTAACGAGTTTCGCAGAATTTGTATAGAGTTGTGAAAAGGAAGGTTTCAATTGTGTGCAAATATTTTCTGATCTTTCTTGTTAAAAACCGTTTGTACGGTCTTTTGTACCAAACTCAATAATAAAAGTTGTTCAAAGCGGCAAAGGGAAATGCTATTCGGGATTTTCTTTTCATTATGGTAGTAAAACTCCATATTATGTTAAATAAAGCAATAGACTTAAATAAATTCGAATAGTAATTGTACCTACGTCTAAACTAAAGCCCCTTTCATATACGCGTGATTTTTTCTTAGATTTTTTTCTTTTTGGTCAAATTTGAATTTTTCCGCCAAATTCAACCATTAAACCAAAAAAAATCGCGCTTATATGAAGTTACCTTATCTGATAAAAACATTAGCTCTTATTTTAATAAGTTTCAAATATATACAAGAGACAGTAAGAACAATAAAGGGTAAATCATTTCAAATTTTAACAAGAAACTCATGAGACATATTGTAATGCAGTAATATGAGCAAAGCAGAGGTGGAGATAATGCAATAAGCTTCCCCGTAGAATTAACTAAAGCTGTGTCCTAAGTCCTAGACACAATAATAGGCGGTAAACCACACATCACGGACAACTAGGAAAGCGAAAGGTGGAAAGCTAATTAGGAATCAACATTTCCAATGTAATCAGAACAATAGGTAACGGATCTTATTATAAGAAAAGAAGAATACAATTATTATTAAAGTTAACGAAGGTTCTTAATGAAGCACAATAGAAACCAGTCGTACAGAATTTTTTTTGTAGGGGAAGGGAAATAAATTAAAAATAAAATTCAAATGAGAGATGAATAACTTCATGTAAAAAGGATCAGAAACGGTTTAACAATACTTTTAAATGGGATGTTCATCAATGTCACAGCAAAATGAAACAATTAAACAGTATTTTGCTATAGAAATGTCAGGCAATTATAAAAGCACAGCCAGGTTAATTAATTCAAGTTACCTCCGATTTCTCTAGTTAATTTAAATTCCTATTTTGCGTCTTATTACATTTTAAGGTAAATTTTCTAGATAACGATTTTGATAGTCGCTCTCTTGTCGCATAACGATTTGGTTTAGAGTTCCTTTTCTCCTGACTTCATATTTTCTGAATGTATTCTCTTTTTACATGTTTGCTTAGTTTCAATCTACTCATAGTATACAGTCTCAGGGTCTCATGTTAATTTTCCGAGTCTATGTCACAACGGTCACCGGTCACAACGGCCACCTAAAATGTTGGCCGTTGTGGTCATGGTCACAACGGCCACCTATAAGTTTTGGTCACAACGGCCACCTTGGTCACATCGGCCACCCGATTCTGCTGGTCACAACGGCCACCTTGGTCACAACGGCCACTCTTGTTTAGAATTCGGAGTGACTATTTGTACACACGGTATGTATGAATAGTGCCCTAGCTGTTCGTACACACCCACGCCGTTTTTTTTTTGAGGAATGAAAATCCCTGGGGTGGGGTTTGGTTGCGTGTGCAAACCCCAATCCCGAAGAAAATCACACATTCACACTAAAAAATATGAATAGAGCCCTAGCTGCTCGTACACACCCACCTTGGTTGTACGAATAACTTAGGTGGCCGTTGTGACCAAGGTGGCCGTTGTGACCAACAGCGTAGGTGGCCGATGTGACCAAGGTGGCCGTTGTGACCAAAACTTATAGGTGGCCGTCGTGACCGAGGTGGCCGTTGTGACCATGACCACACCGGGCAAAATTTTAGGTGGCCGTTGTGACCGGTGGCCGTTGTGGTCAGCCCCCAATTTTCCTATGTCTGTATATAAGTATTAATGGAGTAATGGAGTAATAAGTAAATGGACAGAATATTTACTCAATCAACTTTGACGCGGATACATTTATCGATGTTATCCCCAAATAAAACTGTTACTGGTTAGGCTACGGGATGAGATCGTGTGGTCAAGGGGATTCAATTTTTTTTTGGATTTACTGGATCTCTGGCTAGCCCAAACTTACAGATTTATTAATTTTCAGATATCTACTAGATATTACTCCACACTCCACTCATATCTTTTTGTAGTCTATATTTTTCAAAACATAACTCCTAGGTGTCAACTAAATCCCAAACTCTGCACATAACTACAGCTGCAAAAACTTGGTTTCCATATTCGGTGAATTTTTTGTGGTTATGGAAATAGATAATTTTAGTATTCTGATTCAATAAACTCCAATCTTTTAATCTGGAACCATCTTACTCGGCTTTTCTTTTACTTACGTTCACATCACGAACGAAATCGTTTAATTGTGCTTGTGCGATCGAATGTTTCACAGAGGGATCTAAAGAAATAAATTTCAACATCGTCGTAATTCGAGTCTTCTTTATTATAGAGTAACAATGAATGATCCCTTTAATCCTGCAACGTGCTGCGAAGGTCATACGCAAGTGGCAGCCTGGAATCCTTTTATTTATTGCCCAGGACGGTTTCGATATCTCTTTTAAATATAACTAAGGTACTATACAGCTGTCTTTCTTTAAATATTTCTTCGAAATTAAAAATTTAAATATTAGTAGGTATAGGGAATTATTGCGATCGATTTCAACACTCAAATTCAACAGGGAATATTTTCGTACCTGCAGAGATATTGACTACCAATGCTGGTCTCGGCAGTCGCCTCGACCAGCAATTTTCACATTTGTCAAGAAATGTTACGGTATTTCTACTGGATACACATACACAATAGAGAATAGACTATTATTTTGGTTTCTCTCAAATTACGTCGCAGCCATCTCGTGTAAACAGATGCTACATGAAAAGTCTCAACAGTTCATTAATTGCTGAAAAATAATATTTCACTAAATATAACCTTAGTTAAAGGTAATTCCTCTTATAAAGCGAGTTTCTGTAAATGAATCATTTTGCTATGCTATGAGCAGTACATGATCTGTTCGGACATTTCACGAAAGGTCTTGTTTGCAGGGATTTGTCTAACCAAAGAATTAAAGTTTTACTTGAACTCTTACATTGATCCTAATGCGTATTTAAATAAAAATGTACCTACATCCAAACCACTATCATAATGAGGTTCATAGTGTCCAGCAAGTCCATATACAGAAACTTGAAGTAGATCTGCTGCAGTCATTGTTAAGTTTGTCATTAAGTGTATACGTTGATTAATTTTTTTCAAATGCATCCAAGTAACCTTTGCTACCCTGTATATTGTTTCTTTACCTTGGGATACTAACATCTAAAATTTGAAAATTATTATTACAAAATACATAAACAAATATCCATTTATTATTAACCTCTTGTTCTGTAGTTAATTTTTGGATAGTTTTAATTTCATTGTCGTATAAAACGTCGTGATACATAAATATTTGTGGGTCGGAATATAACTCCTCTTGTTTAAATGGTCCAATAAATAAAAATGGATTGTTGTTATTAACATATTTACATTTCAAGTTAATGTTGTCTGGATCCAATAAAACTTCACCACGACATAGTTTTTTATAATCATCCCAATAGGGATATCGCGTTTCGGGTGTATACTATAAGAGCAAGTGCAACAAATTTATGGTAACCCCATAACATTAGTAAACAAATAATTCATTCTAGACTTACCTCTGCGATTTTTGTAAAATTTCTTAAAGATTCTTTTAAATTTTGTACTAAAAATATAAAGGTATACACAGGGTAGCTATTAAAGATTGGACCAAAGCCGTGGCGCTCAAACGCTTTGAGATTTTAATTTGAAATTTGGAACACTTCAATACGACATCACTTCGCATATTTTACAGTATAAAATTTTTTTCTTTGACTCATACTTTCGGAGCCCGGACGCCATCTTGAATTTTCTTAAATGGTAATAGGGGTAATGCAATACATCGTTACAAAGCTTGATTATTTTTCTTTCTAACCATGGTAAATTAATATGGGGTTACATAAGAAAATAATGCAAAAAAATTAGAAAGAATTTGCCGTATGCTCAGACGGCTATTTATTGTATGCTTTAAATCTAGGTAGCTCTGCATTAACACAACGTCAAAATTAAATAAAAAACAAAATAAACAAACAATGAAGAAAGAATGTACCAACTAAAATTAAACAAACAATTCTAAAAGTTGAAAAACAAATACCATATTGTGATTGTTAAAAGTATGGTATCAAAAAACTGCTTAAATTCACGAAGATGTTAAAACAGTTTTCTGTCACCATACCTAGTCAGTTTCTGTCAACCAATCCACGTTTAATAAAATTCAGATTGTTAAATTTCTACGAAAAGTATGACAATGTACCTACTGTCATCTGGTAAATAATTATTGATTGTTTTTTTTGTTTAATTTTGAAGCTTTGTTAAAGCAGAGCCACCTAGAATTAAAGCATACAATAAATAGCCACCTGAGCGTACGGCAATATGTTTTATAATTTTTCTCCATTATTTTCTTATGTAACCCCATAATAATTTACCACAATTAGAAAGAGAAAACATTAAGCTTTCTAATGATGTATTGCGTTACCCCTATTACCATTTAAGAAAATTCAAGATGGCGACCGGGCTCCGAAAGTATGAGCCAAAGAAAATTTTTCTATACTATAAAATATGCAAACTAATGTCGTATTGAAGTGTTCCAAATTTCAAATTAATATCTCTAAGCGTTTGAACGCTACGACTTTGGTCCAATCTTTAATAGCTACCCTGTATATTAAAGAATGTCAAATGTAACTTTTAAAGATTCTTGCTTACGTTTCAGTTCTATTTGTTCCTTTACTTGTGTTTCTAAAAGTTGTCGCTTTTCTTCTGTAACATCGAAAACTACCATAAATTTTGGTTTGACTTTAACGTTTGGTTTACTCACGATTTTTAATAGATAATGTTTGAGGAACATTGATTAAATTTCGTACAGCACGGATTAATTTATAATCATTGCTTTCCAATATCCAATCTGCATATACACCATGCTTGTGATCAACAATAGATTTCTCAATTTTGTCTGATATATCTGAAAGTATTATGTAAACACTCACTCTGTTGTAGTACAACAGGTAGATATCATTTTTCTTTGTCTTCTATGGTTATAGGAAAATTCCGTAGTAAGTAAAATTGTTTAAATGTGAACAAATTTTGAATAGACTTTCGAAATATGAAATAAGCTGATAACAACGTAAAAAAAATAAAGTAGAATCGAGGACAGCGAAATTATAATTAATATTTTAAATAAAAAATATCGACTTACAAATATCATTGCTTAAGACTTTAATAAAGTTTGGCCAATCTACAGTTACACGTTTTAAAATTTGATACCGTTTCCACACAAATTTGAAATAATCATCATTGGTCATAGGACAAACTATGTTCTTTGTGGCATTGTATGACTTTTCAATCCCATCTAGGTATCTACAAATTAAGTCATTAATCATGTAATATTCAAACATACTGTAAATTATGAAAAATACTTAGTCAATTTTCTAAGCAGCATTTCTTTTTCTTCAATATAGGAATTTAATACTTGCAGTAAATTTGCTTCACTATTTAGGTAGGTAGAAAAAGTAAATTTACTTTTTAGAATTACGTTGAATGTAATAAATATCAAGTATATTAAATTCATCCCTTGCTGAAATTTAATTCAATTTGAAGTTCGCATAAAGTTCTGCAAATCTGCGATATATTATTAACAACATTTATTCAAATACTGCTATTTTATGTAACATACGTAAGTAGAATAAAATATAATTGCTTAATTAAATATACATTTTACAACTTTGGCAATAAATATATAACAATAAGTCAATAACGATAATGGAGAACAATGCGGCTAAATTTTATATCACGTATCCCAGCCCAGCTACGCTACACTGATGAGAATAAATAACTCCGAAACATTGATGTCTGTAGCTGCATTGTTTCTCACTTGCGGTCTTTGGGTGTTATCTTACCTTACGTGATATAACAATATTAATTTAGAGCATTTCCAGAAATATTTTAGAATGTTTTTTTATTATCCAACCAAAACTTTTAAATGTATTTAATTAATTTTATTTTTACTATATTTTTATTTGTTTCGTTTCTTATTTTAATATCAGGTATTCTAAACGCGTTAGGGTTTGAGACGAAAATCCGAGGAATATATTAAAATTTAGTGGGAAAAATATTTTCCAATTTGGTAAATACCTTTAACAACGATTTTTACACAAATTCAGTACATCAAATCGTACAGATGTAATTTTAAAATAGGTAATACTGAAAAATGTAATTTAGGGGTATTTCCGTCTTACATTACACGTTTTGTTACATTTCCTTGCTTAGGGAATAAACTTAATTAAACTTTTTCTGTCTGTAATTTTGAACTTTGAAAGACCTACTACGAATGGAATTTTAAATAAAGAAGTAGCTGAAAACTGAACCAGACTCACATTTTTTTTGATATTCGATATGACTTACGAAACATCCAATGTGATTATTTCGGTTTAGTATTCAGTATCATTTGTACCTATAGCTATATTACTGGCTATATTCCGAAATTGGCGGAAATGGACTATGGTAGGGTGTTGGCTACAATTTGTTTGAAAAAGCAAACGTATTTTATGGTTTAATTTATTGATCACGCGTGGAACTCCGAAACCCTGGCAGGGACGACAGTTGCTATTAGTAACACGACAGATAAACTAAGTTAATTATAATTATGATATAAAAGGAATCATGTATTAAATTGTGGAGAAAATTAAAATGTGAAAGATGAAATACCACATTTTTACTTTCCCGTACCACCACTGGTATAATATGGGAAGTATTGATATCATGAAAATGTTCGAAATTGGGGTTTTCGCGGAAATACGTGTTTTGCATCTCCAGGAACCCAAAAATGATAGTTTAGAAAAAAGTGTATGTCTGTGGGTGGGTGGGTGGGTAAGTTTGTGTACAGTATGTATGTGACGCCTCAAACGCAAAAACTAGTGAACCGATTTTGATGAAATTTGAAAGGGTATATCGAAAATTCATCGAGAAAATAAGCTTTTCAAAAAAATGTTATGCATGAGGAATACACAAAAAAGAGGGAAGTAAGGGGAAATAAATGTAATCATCTAATCAACAGATCTTCTATTTCTATATTGAAGTCTGAAGAGAATGAATAAAACAAAGGAAAAAGAAAACATACACAGGTAACAACGTTTGCAGAAAAAAATGAAAATATTCTAGAACATCAACAAGAAATGATAGGAAGGTGGAAATAGTACTTTTAAAGAACTGCTGCAGGAAAATGGCATAAGCCACAATACAGAAAGGGAAGAAAGCCAAGAGAAAAATGAGGATATTGAAGAAAAGTAAAGAGAAAAGAATAGGATATTAAGCTAGAAGGGATGGAAGAAACTATAAGAGATTTATGCCCGATTGCACCGTCGTCACTTAAATTTTAAGCGAGCCTTAAAAGTTGAATTGTCATGGATACAATTGTCACCAAGAATTGTATCCATGGCAATTAAACTTTTAAGGCTCCCTTAAAATTTAAGTGACGACGGTGCAATCGGGCACTAGATCTACATAAAGACAAACCGAAAGACGTGGAATGAAGGAGGTTCTCGACTGAGCTGAGGCAACCTCGACAACAGAAGTAACAAAGCCAAAATAAGTAACTCAGTAACCTCAGTTCGATCCTGACTGGAATGAACTATTTAATTGCATGTTACACATCTCTACCCAATCCAATCACAGAAGGCAAACTTTTCTAGTACGGTAGGCGGCGTAGGTATTTATTGCAGTCACGTCGGTGTTAAGCCTTAAATATGCGTATCTACATTTAACACACGTAAGAAAAACAATTAAAAAATCAACCTGTACTTTTTGAGTTAAAAAAGAACTTACATGAAGATCATCATCATGGTGGGAATAAACTCGCGCGAGTTTTCTACCCAATCTATATCATTACAGAAGATTGGGAAGAGAAAGAGGAAAAAATGTCAGGTTGAGCAAAATACTACCGTTTTTTCTTCAGTTTCCTTTTTATGAATCTTATTTCCTACACTTCGAAATATCTCCAGCTGTCTTTGATTTGTTCTTCATATGTTCATGTTGTAAAGAACTATTAATTAATCATTTGATAGGGCCAGCGTTCTGATATTCTTGTTCTGAACCATTTCATTATCTCTTATACTATTAATTTCTCTAGAATTAGAATGTCGTGGAACTTGCATATTATATGCCTGACGTATTTTACTATACGTTGGTTTACAGTTTGCGATAATCATTAAAGCTCTCTAATTTCATTAAACACGGATTCGTTTGTTCGTCTCGTAGTCTGTGGAATTGTACCACATTTCAATCCAATCAATTCGTCTTCGGGTTTGCACTACTTTCACGGTCCACGGATCCTAATTTTTTCAATTGAATTAAGTAGGTCTGTGTCAGTATCACATCGCAAATTCGGTCTATAATTACATGGTCAGCTTGATCCCCTAACATGATAATTATTTCACCTAATTGGTTTTTTCAATTTTTGGAGATTTACCGCATATTTTCCTTTCCGACAATATTATTAAGTGGTATTATGTTAAACATATTGTTTCACTAAAATATCACCTGGTTTTTAAATTGATTTCACTATAAGTACACAACACCCCTTTAAAAATAGATCTGATTTTTTAACGTGGGCATAATGATAAAAATAGAACGCCTACATGAAAAATTACTTAGGAAATTTAGCTTCCTGTTAACCAGCTTGCTGGAAAGGTTGTAGTTGCCTCATCAAGCACTATGGAACAAATTTAATGTATGTATACCATTAAATCAAAATAGAAATTATAGAGTTATAGACATGTTTTTAAGAAGAAATCGGGAGAAAATAAATGATTGCTTGTGAATTTAGAATTTATTAAATTGTGAAAAATCAATACCTATTTTACATTTCAATTTCGCTGCTGACACTTAAGATTGAAAACGCCTGTAGTTTAGCACCTTACAAACTAATATAGTAATGTTAAAATAAATGAAATTGGATAATAAGAGAATACAGGTCATCCATATTTTTGGATCTGCCTAATTAATAATATTTTCTGTCATTTTATAAATATTTCGACTCCTGTCTTGGTTACGATAATGGGTAGATACTACTGTTCTTTTTAAAGTTTAGTAAATTAAATCTTTTTGTCGGCCGAATCATTTGTGCAAAAGTTTTGAGTGCTGAAAACAAAGAATTTTAAAAATGTTTGTTTTTCGTTATTTGCATAAAAAATGCATAGCTTTAATTATTTATGATTCCGTTAACTCCTTGTTAAGCTACCCAACGGTCAATAGTCATGGATAGTAACAATTCATATCCAGGACAATGACCGTTGGTTGGTTAACTTACCAAGGAGTTGAAAAACTGCCCCTAAAATAAATTAAGTTGCGGTTTAGCAACTCGCTGTTAAGTTAACCAACGGTCAATTTTCATGGACACAAATTGTTACAGGAATCGTATCCATAACAGTTGGCCGTTGGTTAGCTTGACAAGGAATTAACTACGGATTCATATACCGGCCCTTGATCGGAAATCGCTAATTTTTCTACCGATCTGCTGAAAATGATCAAAAATTACATGTATCTGTAACCACGATTGTTTCAAACAAATGTTTTGTAGCCCGAGTCTTGATTGGTTGGTCCTAACTCTTCCTAGATTTCCACATCGACTACCTATTTTACCTTCTACTCTTTCTTCTGTTATTATGCTAAGTAATTGCTCTCTTTTTAAGAAATTCGATGAAAGTGTCTCTCATTTTTCATGTTGATTTCCACACCCTGCTAGTATCGCAAGTTCTATCTCACATTTATTCGTTGGTTACTATTTCCATCCAGATAATTCTTTTCATCGTCCATTAATACCTATTATTGCTCAAAACACCTAGTTTACTTCCGTTTGCGTTTCCTATTATCCAAGATTCATAGAACACTCACTAGCAAAGGTTTTAAGAATTGTTTTTGATCCTTAATTGACGTTGGTTGATCTTAGTTAGTAAACTTTTCAGTAAATAAAAGATCTCTTTATTCGTTCTCCCAGGTATAATATTCTTATGTTTGTAGGTATTTGAAGCGATGATATCCCATTCAAGTGAAAATTTGTGAATTTCATCAACAAAACTATTATAAATACTTACCTACCTTTATAATATTCTAACAACAGTTTTTCTGCAGTGTCCTCATTGGAATAAATTTCTGAAGATAACCATTTTTCTACATCCAAATATTTGTGATATTGATAACAAACGCGAAGTTCTTTTAAATCGCTCTCTGTATATTAAAAACTTTTAAGTTAAATCACTTGGTTTGACAATTCAACATTATTTACCTGTTAGTGAACCTTCCCAATAATTTTGAAAATTCCCATTTAAAATATCTTCTTCATCCAGTTCGTAAATATCTTGTAATCTCAAAATTGCTTGACATATTCCAGTTAAATCGTGTACAGAAGGAAAAATAAGATTTTGTGCTTTCACGGTTTCTTCTATGAAACTTGAGAATTCTGTTTAAATAAAAAGATACATTGTAGATAGGTACGGATAGGGTCTATTATAGCAATAATAAATATTAAATAAAATATCTATTTTAACGAGAAATAGTAATAAGATTTATTTGCTTAATACTTATTTCCTGTCCAGCAATTTTAATGATAAACTATTTACTCTAAAGTGCTTTCAGTGCCAAAATACCACTTTTGGGGTAAGTAGGTACCTTTGACCACTGACCAGTATAGGTATAGGTCTCTTAGGTAATACCTCTTTCTACTACACACTTTAAGGATTTGTGGAATTTACTTGTGGAAGTAACTTAACATAAGGTCGATATTCTCGCGGAGGTTTGGATGGACTGTATCCTTGGACTGTATGACTGACCATTAGCGCCAGTCAAAGTACTAAAATTATTAAGACTCAATAAATGCAATCCTAGAATTGAAGCTTACCTATAGCTAGCAAAGAAAGTACCAGACCGAGAAACAGTTGGTACCTACTGGTAGGTATGCCATATTGAAACACTTGGTATATCTTGTGAGATAGAAATTGGAAAAGCGCACGAGAAGATAGCACAAAATGGAACAGAACCATAGACGAAACAAAGGGAGGCAAATAGCTTTTAAAGAACAAAACAGGAGTTTGTCCCCTAATCTATTCATTGAAAGAATATTTCCTAATCCCCTGGGAGTGTCAAACCATTGAGAAAAACAGTAAAGGATACTTACCTAATGCTTTTTTCCTTGCAAACCTATCTCGTAATTTATCAAAATCAAGTGTCAAGAGTTTTACCAATTGAAATGCATAAATTGGGTTGGATACAAATTCCTCCATGTTTGCATATCTGTGTGCTACTTCCAACAATCGTTTTAAATCATTTGTGTACCTAAATTCAACCATCAAATTACTTCAATGGCAAATGTTATTAACCTTAACTTACTGATTGACATGTCCATATAAATATTGAGAAGAATTCGTCAATGTTTCAAATTTGTGTTGTATCTTCTCTTTTACTACTAGTAGATCATTAGCATAATCATAGGAAAATATATATGCCTGTAGTGAAACAATATTAATGCAAATTATTACAGATTTTAAAGAGTATATTTTAAACATATTCTTGAGATAAGTGAAAAAGCAACTAAATACACACTATATTTTAAAATTGTTGCTTTTTCTTTTAATAAGCACAGAACAATAACTACTAAATACTTTTATGTCACATATTAAGGTATAATTGCATATAGTGGGACTAAAATAAAACAAATAAAAATAATAAAACTTTATTTTCAACTACAAGGAACAGTTATGTTTTAATTTACACTTAGATTTGACTTAATTCAAATGCATATAAAGTGCATACCATAAAACGCTATCAAGTAAATGGGAACATTTTTCAAACAACTTCAATCACTGTTTTCTTTATTTCTGACTATCGCAGCAGGCATTATTTAGTTACAATAAAATGTAGGTGTTTTTTTTTATTAACAATATGTTTTCAGTATATTAGGGGTAATAAGTAGTACAGCATAATTTTATAATGAATATATTTTTTATGGACTGTATACAAAATTATCTTCAAAGATTTACAATTTGATCATTATTTTATTTTGTTACTTAAAAAAATAACAAACTACTCCAATAAATGAAAAAGTGTTTAGAAAGTAATTTGACAAATGTTTTAATTTACTGAATAAGTTTTAGGCAATTTAAATTATTTATACATTTGCCTTTCAATAAATTATCAATATTAAACTATGAGATTAATTCTAATTTTTTAGGAAACCATTGGTTATATTCACGTTGTGAAACAGTCTTTTATCACATTTGAAGTAGTTATGCAACTAACTCAGGAGGAGCTTGTGATAAGTCACAAGGTCGTAAAAATTCTTGTCCTTTCTCATGGATCCATTTATTGGACACTGAAATTCATTAATATAGAGAGTTTTGAACAACAAAACAATATAAAAATGTATTACAACACTTATTTAAATAAATCAGCCAACTTGCTAATAATTTAGGATTATTCTTTACTGTATTAACAATAAAAAACAATTAATTCCTTTTTTAATATTTTGGCTGGAGTTTTAAAAAGTTTTGTCTCACACTGATATGTTATGTATGTATCAGTTGCGGCTCATGGCATTTTAGTAGGAGGGGGGCATTTACAAAGGAAAACATAAAAAACCAAATTCCATGTCATTTTTTAATTTCGCGTAAAGGTTCTGTTTTCTCATTTTATGTTCCTCTTGCTTGCGTTAATTTAAATTGCGGCAACGGTCTACCCAACACTCCAATTGTTTCCTTTTTTTTTAATTTTATTTTTCTACAAATACGCATCTGACTATCGTAATTGCGAAAACGCATCGAGTTCGATCTGAAATATTCCTGCGGGCTGCGATTAAATCGCGGCCCTATATAACAACTGTGAATTCATGCGATATTGCCCGATTTTGACCAAACTTTGTCCGCACCTTGGAGCGCGGCTCGGCAACTCGCAGCGCTTGCGCTGCATTCTGGTATCTGAACCAGCTAATAATTCGTTAAGACAGAGATTAGACTGAGCGATCAGCGTCGGTCGTCCGCGAACGGTCACCGTCAACCAAATTTCCAACACAAGTATTCTTATGGGCAAAGTTACATTGATCGGTCGTTCACGAACGGCCTCGATCGCTATGCAACGAACAGTTTGAAATTAGAATCAGTTCTAAATTTTGATCGGTCACGAACGTTCAAAAGTAACGTAACCCAACTTTTTAAAAGTACCCTTGCTTTTTCTACCAATAACAGTAAAGAACGGTCACCATTTGTTCCCTTTCACTTGAACTGGACATTTTTTAATGAATTTAAAAGAAAAAAAAATATTTTCCTAGTCTTTAGTGCAATGACCACAAACAATGTTTTACCGCCACCGACCGCCACCGGTCGCTCAGTCTAATGTTACATTTTTAGAACGTTGCTAACCGATACTGAACGATCGAAGACGTTCGCGGACGACCGACGCCGATCGCTCAGTCTAATCTCTGTCTTTAGACAGAGTAGCGCGCGCTTGTTGAATATATCATAAAATTAAAATATTATTTTTTTAATTGTATAATAAGGGGATCCACGACCCTGCGGCCTTAAAGAGAAACCACCACCACTAGATGTATATAAAATGACAATTATTTAATGCTAAATAAAAAATGTTAATTACCCCATTTCGATCCTGCAAGTACTGGACAAGCAGCATGCCTTGTATTGTAGTGTCCTTCACCACTAGGGTGTAGATTAAACCAGAATGCTGCAGTTCCTTTCTTTGGCCATAGTGCTAATCTAATGTGGGGAAAAACTGTAGCTCCCCCTTGAGCCACGTCACTCATCTAAAAAAAAATATACTCTTATAGCAAATATAAATAAACATATATTTTATATTTACATAAAATAAAACAGTTGCAATACGATTGCCAGTTCCCAAACTCTTAAAAGCATTTGTTTCTTCCTTCTAAAAAATTATAACAAATTTTAATTCACTAGAATATAATAGCGCATTTAAAACTTACTCTAGCAAAATCAAAATGAGGCTCATAATGGCCACCGATTCCATAATTAACAACTTGAAGTTCCTCTGCAGTTTCAACTGTTAACCGCGTCATATCATGTACTCTTCTGCCCACATTCTCTACATGCTTGTCTTCGTGGTCCTTAAGCCAAGCAGATTTACTTATTCTGTACTGTGCTGTTTCCAGCTCCCCTGTTTTGTAATTTTGCACAGTGGCCCTTCTAAACTATAAGAAAAAAAATAATTAAAATGCGTGTTTTAGAAATCTAAAATTAGAAATCTTACTCTAGGTCTTGCAATTTTTTTTATAGTATCAATTTCGCTGTCTGACATGACATCATGGAAAATAACTATCCTAGGTTCAAGATACGCCTCCTCTATTTTAAATGGGGCAATCAATAAAAATGGGTTATTGTTATTTATATATTTGCACTTCAATTTTGCAGTAATTTCTTCAGCCGGCATAACTTCACCTCTGCAAAGTTGTTCATACAATGTCCTTTCTGGTGTATCTAGTGTTGCATAGATGGGCTAGAGAAAAAAAAAATTAATATACCCAAGTAAGACAATTACACACGAAATGTGTACCGGAAAAAATACCTGATCGTTTACCACAATGTCTGCAGATTCATCATCCCCTTTTCTTTTGATTTCATTATTTTTTTGCATTTCATCTTCGTAGTATACTTTATTTCCTAATGCACGTTCATGCGTAGGATATATTTCTAATAACTTATTTGTAAGATCTAACGCTAATGGTATATTTCCTGCAAAAATATTTATTTATTGAATATTGTGCTAAATAATTTAGAATGTCCTCCGTAAATCAATCGGGTCTAACTTTGGCAATCATCAACGCAACATTAAAAAATGTAATTATTTCTTTGTATATAAATAATTATGTTAAAATATTTATAATTGAGATAAAATATAAGACCTAATGGTGCGTTTCCATACCCTAGGACACGACTGCGATTGCGCGAAGTATCAACCAATCGACATTCGCGGTTTCTAATTTTTGAATTGGATGTCATTCTATGATTGGTTGATACTCGCAGGGTCGCACAGTTGTATTGTAGGGTATGCAAACGCATTATAAAATTGAAATAACCATAGAATTTAAAATTCAATTATAGGTACGTGAAACACTCTGTATAGGTACTAAAAAATACCTTGTTTATATGTTGAGAATGCTAAATATTCTAAAATATCAGTTTTATCAATAGTTTGATTAGCTTCTTTGCCTAGTCTAGCATCCGCTTCGCGCATCCACAGCTGGGTATGATAAAAATCACCATTGTTATAAGATTGCCTTCCTAGTTCAAAACAATCTGCAGCACTAAGTTCAGAACTATATTTTACTCCATTCAGTTCACCACGTGCTAGGGATGCAGTATCTAATTTGTATGTATCTTGAAGTCTTGTGAGAGCAACTGCTGCTCCATTTAAATCTTCATCTGTTGGAAATTTCATATGTTCACTGTAGGTAGATATATTTTTTAAATAATCTGAAATATTTAAATAAATATTAGATAGTTTAAATTAAAATATCATTAGTAGTGATATGAAATTATTATTAGTGGAGTAAAATCGTGTTGAAATTATGACTATGAGTGATTCCGAGGTATAACTAGATGAGACTTATGCCATCTTGTAGAGGACATTTTTTCACATAGGAAATGGAAATCTACAACTTTTTTTAGTAGTACCGAATTTTGAAAATGGACCTTAAAGCTGCTGAACGTCAATTCGAAAATCTACGTTTCTCTTAACATTTATCGCTGTATTAATTCAACTACATAAAGTATGATTTTGATTTTTTGTACAGGTGTACTAGGAACCTGAGCGCTTGCAATGGTGATTTGGAAATTTTCAAAAATTTGAAAATTTTTGAAAAAATAAGTTATTAATACAGAAACATCAAAAATGCGCATCTAAAACTTCACTATGCGGTCAACTACATTAACCAATGACAATTACTACACACATATATCGAGTCAAATGTAGTCAAGATAATCAAAAAGTTTTTAAAAAAAAGATTAAGTCGCTAACTTCAATATTTAATGAAATATGAATTTTATGCGATGGGCCAGCAATTGGACGCTTACGCGCGCTGGCTTAACGTGTCGTTCGGGCAGCCGCGGCAGGCATGAACGGAGTAGCATTCACGTGCATAAGAAAACCTACATAGAAATAAATAAATAATAAAATAAGTACTAGGTAATAATAGAAAAGATAAAGTGAGAACATTTGCCGGCATAAAAAAAAAATTCACTGTTTCCAAAAAAGTATATCGGTACGGAAGTTATGTTCAGGAGAATTGTAGGTTTCAATCTAAACTTAAGCGATATCTTATCTTTTGAATTAACTTCGGTTCCATTGTCTCTATTTCATGGGGATGAAAATATGCGAAAAGCCATAAAGTCGGATTTAGTGTCAAAATTAGAACCACATGGAATAGTTGCTTCTGCACAAAGTGTGGATTCAGTTGTAATAGACGGCTTGGTACTCTTTCAAGAACTGAATGAAGCTTTCTCCACTTTTAATGAACTCACATTAATTGTTCTCAAGCATATTCTTTCACTGGGTCGAAAATATGAACCACTCAGGATAACAGTGGTCTTTGATAGATACGATAGTTCAGTAAAATCTTTGAAAGAAACAGAAGGGGCGATTGTACAGATGAATATACCTATGAAGTTTCTGGGAGTAAGAAAGTTGTGAAGTTTCGAAATTTTTTAAAACTGTCTGAAAATAAGCGATCCCTATAAAAATGTATGTGTAATTTTCTCGTGGAACATGCTGCTGATCAATTACAAGATAACGAAATCTTGATCGTCGCTGGGGGTTTTGATAATCCAGATCTGTTTTTCTGTAAGTAGGGATAGTATACGCGAGTTACAAGATTTAAAATCTAACCACGATGAGGCAGATACTAGATTGATCCTCCATGGATCCTATATGAATATCAAATACCTACTTCACCTAAACAGAATCTTGGTAAAGTCCGTAGATACAGATGTTCTGGTTTTGCTTATTACTATTTTAAGTATATTAAAGCGAAAGATCAGGAAAAAAATCTCTTTATGGAATTAGGCCGCGGAAATAAAAAAAAGAATAATCTCGATATCTGGAATAGTGCAAAAACTCGAAGATCGAGTTTTTACCAGCGATGCATGTGTTAACAGGATGCGATACCACAAACGCATTGTTCAAGATTGACAAAAAAACAGCATACGATATTCTTTCGAAAAATATCAAAATGTATAAAGACCGCTTCAGAATTATTACCACCAACAGATAATGTATTTTACACCACGTATTAAGGTGGGTAACTTAAGGAAAAAAACTATTCGTTTATTTAATCATAATTTCAGATGCATAAATCAATTACGCATATGACGATGCAGCCTTGTACCGATTATCCCTTCTACTGAACCCTACTACCTTTGGATGAACAAATAATATCGACATTTTAGAACTACAGATGATCCCATATCAACTTATATAAGGAAACTGATGAAAATTTGTTGCACGGATAAATTATGCCAAAGCAATAAAGCGTATGCATAAAAGAGGGCTTAAAATGCTGTAGTGTTTGCTCCTGCTAAAATTGCCAAAACAATGCCGTGTATTTATATGAGGATCACCAAGAAGAAAACATTTGAAGTACATTTTCTTACGAATTATTTTATCCACTTCACATTTTACAAAATTTTATTACGTAGTACTTATTTTATTATTTATTTATTTCTATGTAGATTTTCTTATGCACGTGAATGCTACTCCGTTCATGCCTGCCGCGGCTGCCCGAACGACACGTTAAGCCAGCGCGCGTAAGCGTCCAATTGCTGGCCCATCGCATAAAATTCATATTTCATTAAATATTGAAGTTAGCGACTTAATCTTTTTTTTAAAAACTTTTTGATTATCTTGACTACATTTGACTCGATATATGTGTGTAGTAATTGTCATTGGTTAATGTAGTTGACCGCATAGTGAAGTTTTAGATGCGCATTTTTGATGTTTCTGTATTAATAACTTATTTTTTCAAAAATTTTCAAATTTTTGAAAATTTCCAAATCACCATTGCAAGCGCTCAGGTTCCTAGTACACCTGTACAAAAAATCAAAATCATACTTTATGTAGTTGAATTAATACAGCGATAAATGTTAAGAGAAACGTAGATTTTCGAATTGACGTTCAGCAGCTTTAAGGTCCATTTTCAAAATTCGGTACTACTAAAAAAAGTTGTAGATTTCCATTTCCTATGTGAAAAAATGTCCTCTACAAGATGGCATAGGTCTCATCTAGTTATACCTCGGAATCACCTACCCTCATAAATAAGCGAGCTAGAGGAGCGATTTTACTCCACTATATCGACCAAGGAGAAAGATAAGCGTTACCTTGACCAATATTCGTGCTCATCAATGACTCTAATTGTTTCCAATCTGTGGTTAGTCGTTTTACTAATAAGTAGGCATTAATAGGATTTGCTACATAAGTCTCCACGTCATCTGATGCTGAAGAATGTTGTTTTTTGTATACTTCAACATATCTATAATTAAAATAATAAACCTATGGTGTAAGTACATTGAACTTCTGCATTTAGCATTTGTGGTATTTTTACCTATTAACTAAATCCAACTTTTGTTGCTCTGCTTCAATATACTTATCCAGTGTATCAAGTAATACAGATTCAGTATGCAAAGCTTCTTTTAAATCTGCAATAGCTGTATACAATTCACAAATTCCAAATCTGAATACGATGAAGATTGTAAAGACGCAACTTAAAAGATGCATTGTTCTATAGTGTTAAATACAGTCTACAATAAAATTCTGAAACAAAAAAGCAATTTTAGTTGGTTTGAAATAGGTACCTACACTATGTATAATTTGTTTTTTATTGTTTCTTTGTCTAATCTAATTTAAAAATTAAAATAGTTTGGAACAATCAAGTAGCAAACACAATTTAATGATGTTTAGAAATTGGTAAAAACAACATACATGTCATGATAATGAATAATAGAATTGGGATTACAATAGTTTTGTATTAAGTCATGAAGATTAACTGCACCCGAGTATAATATCAACAAACATTTATACCTACAATACTAGGCATAAGAATAAATTAAAGAACGCATACTTCTTTTCGTGAGCTGATCCGGGGTAAACAAGAAAAGCTGGGAATCATAGAGTTGCCATGTATAATTCTTTAAAAAACAGATTTTTCAGTCAAGTGGGTTAGTAGGTATTCCTTTATTAAAGGTTCAAAAAATTCTTCACAAAATGGTGCAGTCCTCAAATTTATTGAGCCTGCCTTGAATATGCGGTGTAGGAACGGCGTTGTAGAAAAATATTTGTTTGAATGAGGAACTGAGTAATATTAACGATATGAAAAATGGAAGGAGTGCATAATGAAACGAATGAATAGCTGAAAAATACTGAAGTATGGGTAAAATTGAAAGTGAAACCACTCAAAAAAAAAACTCCACTGACATAACCACTTACAAACTGAACGAAGATTAAAAGGGAATTAAAGACAATCTGCAAGGCAAGATGATCAGGCAAGAAACTTTGAGGACGGAATCTTGAGAGATGAGAGTCCTGGAAACAAACGATTTTTTAGAATGAAAGAAATTACCTCACATAATGCAGATCAAGGTAGAGGGTTTGGCACGAACCAAGGCACGAACTAATCAGTAGAAGAGAAGAACATGAAGTAATTGAGTTGTGGTTTCCGCAATTTCATAAAAAAATGCGGTATACACGAATCATTTTATGTTTTTAACAAACAATGATATAATCTTTTGTGTACCATGACTTGAGGTCTGTGCCGTATAAAGGCGTGTTAATAAAGTAATTTAGAATCGAAATTGTTTATAAAGTTTTGTTACGACTACAAGCTCCTAAAGTGAACTGATGATAATCACCTTTTAAGGGTAAGTTTAAAAAAGTGGAGGTGCAAACCTCCCCTGGACTTTCCCATACTAAAAATGGTATTCAACAGTATTGTTCGCCACAACCGATAAACTAAACTTGAAAATTAGTAGTATACAGTGAAGTCCATTTATTATGCAATATAGGCATGTTGCAAGTTAATTGGTGTACGCACTTTACCATTGGAATATAGGCAACCCATTATACACTGCTAAGCACTCTTGCCCCTGCCTACTGATGAATTTAAATTTTCAATTGTCAGGAATGTATTATTATTATTGTTTTGTTACCTATAAAATTTTTTTTAAACTAAGAACATGTTTTATTTTGAGGTTAAACTTTCATGTGTTGCTGATTTCGGTTAGATCATAGATGGTTAGATAAAAAAAAAACTAGCTAACTGTATAATGGGTTGCCTATATTCCAATGGTAAAGTGCGTACACCAATTAACTTGCAACATGCCTATATTGCATAATAAATGGACTTCACTGTATGGAAAATTGACATAAGTGCCGATTGTGTTCATCTGCGCATGTGTGATTATTTATATTCATAGGCTGCTAGGATTAGCCGGCGACAAGGAATTCCCGTCCCGCGCATGGTCACTTGAACATATCGGCACTTACAAATTTCACCCTACACTGTTTTAAAGTTCAAAATTCACGAATTTCTCATCAACCGTACGTTTTAGCTATATGAACATCTTATACTATGTGATAGACAATTCAATTTTGCATTCAATTATATAATAATATATAGGGTGTTTCATTTAAAATAACAAAGTTGCTTATTGTACTGTGAAAACCAAACACCCTGTATACGTGATAAAAATTTAGAAAAATGCAAATCTATATACTGAACAACTTTTGTATTTAAACTTCTTTCATATTTTGACTAATAAAGGCGCTATAGGAGTATCAATTTCCGATTTTCAAAATCTCGTAGAGGGCGCCACACTGGAATTCTGGCGTTCATCAAAAAACAAAAATGTAGCTAATACCAAGCTGCATAAGTGTAGAAAATTTAAACAAAATCCTTAGAGCAGTCTTTTTGTAATAATTTTTCAAAAATTCCAAAATTTTTGGAAGAGCGCCGTTGCTACCGTTTTTGGATTTAGTAAATGATTATTTTTCTTGGTATAGTACAGCCAAAGGGCTTTCAAACAAGTTGTTGCGGAACCTGATCAGATAACTGGTTTTTGAGTTATGGGGCGTTAAAGTCGAAATTTTGAAAAATTCATAGCGACCGCCATTTTGAAGTTAGAGAGTCCGGTAAAAAACTGTTTCCCTTGAATTATTCCCTTCTTTCATATCCCCTAGTCAGATTTTCAAAATTCCGCTTCTGAAAAAAATGATACCAAAAAAACATGTCTAACTTCCGCTTCCGGTTTCGGGTCTTTTTGAAAAGCTTATTTTGTCGATGAATTTTCGATATACCCCTTCATTTAAAATTTCATCAAAATCGGTTCACTAGTTTTTGCGTTAGAGGCGTTACATACCCACCCACGCACCCACGCACCCACCCACAGACAGACATTTTTTCTAGATAAGTTTTTTGGGATCCTGGAGGTCCAAAAGACGTATTTCCGTGAAAATCTCGATTTCGAAAATTTTCATGATATCAATACTTCCCTATACCAGTAGTGGTATGGGAAAGTAAAAAATACAAAAATGTATGGTAGTTACCTCGAAAATTGTTTAACATAGCAGACTTGAACCGGGAGAACACGTTTTCAAGCAATTTCATGCTGTACACAAATACCTTGAATTAAATGTGGAAAAATTGCAAAGGGTGACTTTCCCTTAAGAGACGTCCCTGATTAATTTATATAAATGGTATCAAATACAAATAATAGACACACAAATGAGTGGAGTTGGCATAGAATATTCAATGCGTTAGCACAATTATTGCAAAACTTATAAATAAAATAGTGACTCTCATCGGACTACTGTAAGAGGCGATAGTTTCGAAACGAAGTTTTTTCGGCCCTACCTCTCTTTTTCATTAACACACTCTTAAGCTATGGACCTCGAGTCATGAGACACCCTGTATAATAAGCAAATAAAACAAGGTACCGTAAACTTTTACAATACCAAATGGGTTAGTAGCGGGTTGGTTTTGTTTTATGCAGTGATCAATCTTTCCCTAGGAGTTGTAAATTTGGAAACGATAATCAGAATCTGTTAAAAAATAAATAAACAATATAGAGGACTCAATATTAGTATTCGTTGTCTTGATATACCTAGTGCATAATTTAAAAAGTGGAGGTGCAAACCTCCCCTGGACTTTCCCATACTCAAAATAAACATTTCGTTTTTGGTATTCAACAGTAGTTCGCGAGGCAAAATTGGAAATCATTTGAATGCGTAGCTAGAAAAACGAAACTATGCGGGTTCGAAATGTACAGAAGAAGACACGTCTGTATCTGTTGTAATCACAGCTGGCGAAGCCGGACGATCGCTACCGACCGACGCGCGCATGATTCGTGTCAGTCAGAGTGAATATTCAAAATTCACGAATTTCACATCAACCGTACATTTTACATATATGAATACCTTATACTATGTGATAGACAATTAAATTTTGCGTTCATTTATATAATAATATACAGGGTGTTTCATTTAAAATAACAAAGTTGCGTATTGTACTGTGGAAAGCAAACGCCCTGTATACGTGATATACATTTAGAAAAATCCAGAATTATATACTGAACAACTTTTGTATTTAAACTTCTTTCATATTTTGACTAATAAAGGCGCTATAGGAGCATCAATTTCCGATTTTCAAACTCTCGTAGAGGGCGCCACAGTGGAATTCTGGCGTTCATCAAAAAACAAAAATGTAGCTAATACCAAGCTGCATAAGTATAGAAAATTTAAACAAATTCCTTAAACCAGTTTTTTTGTAATACTTTTTCAAAAATTTCAAAATTTTTGGAAGAGCGCCGTTGCGACCGTTTTTGGATTTAGTAAATAATTTTTTTTCTTGGTATAGTACAGCCAAAGGGCTTTCAAACAAGTTGTTGCGGAACCTGATCAGATAACTGGTTTTTGAGTTACGGGGCGGTAAAGTCGAAATTTTGAAAAATTCATAGCGACCGCCATTTTGAAGTTAGAGAGTCCGGTAAAAAACTGTTTCCCTTGTATTATGCCCTTCTTTCATATCCCCTACTCAGATTTTCAAAATTCCGCTCCTGAAAAAAATGATACCAAAAACACATGTCTAACTTCCGCTTCCGGTTTCGGATTTTTTTGAAAAGCTTATTTTGTCGATGAATTTTCGATATACCCCTTCATTTAAAATTTCATCAAAATCTGTTCACTAGTTTTTGCGTTAGAGGCGTTACATACATACCCACGCACCCACGCACCCACGCACCCACACACCCACGCACCCACAGACAGACATTTTTTCTAGACCACTTTTTTGGGGTCCTGGAGGTCCAAAACACGTATTTCCGCGAAAATCTCGACTTCGAAAATTTGCATGATATCAATACTTCCCATATACCAGTGGTGGTATGGGAAAGTAAAAAGTTTAATATTGCCAAATTTTGTACTGTAAGTCTGAATATAATAGTGCTAGATGTCTTTTGATTCGCATGCTTTTATATATGCAATCAAATAAACATTTACAAGTGTATAATTTATACTGTGCCTTTGTTTAATATCATGGTACATTTAACATCAACAAAGCAAATCCAAAATTTTGATGCTGACGATAAAATATGGTGATAAAGGATAAAGCAATAATTGGTAAAGCAGTTTGTATTTTTTTACTTCGTTATAATTTATAAACATTTCTAACGAGAGTTATAAAGTTAAACAAGAATAAGAAGATAACGATAAACCACTAGATACATATTGCTGATTCTGAAAAAAGCTATTTTCAGTGAGATTTCAGCAAGCCACCGAATCATGCAGCCGAGCGAGCCGAGCCAACAAATATAAATTGAACGTATTTTTTCTTGCTTTATGAAACATATTGTTTTCCTGCTAACCACGTTCATTTATGAAAAAATATAGTAGGCTAGGTACCTAGTACCTACACATATTTTGCAAGTACTTTTAACCTGGAAAGCATTTACACAATGTAGCGAATATTGATGTGCATTCCTGAGCTTCGCGATATTTTTAGAATTGAGGCATGTATAGATAAGAATAAAAAATATCTGTTATGCAGGCTTGTTTCAAATTGTATAGCATAACGTTGATTAAAATTTAAATATCGTGCTTAAACAGACCGAATATAAAAATCGAGATCTGGGGCAAATAGTTTTATTATACATTGACCGCACTTAATTAATTGTTTCGAGTTTATTCTTGTGAGTAGGGTAACAGTACGGGAAACAGCTATTTACAGTGACGAAGTAGAAGTACGATTTCATATTTGCAAATTGCGAAAATAAAATTGAAATAATAAGACCTTCAGCCCTTTCTAAATAAAGTTCAATAAACAATATGGTATTACATTAAAAACAAAGACGACAAAGTTTATGACACCATGAATGTAATAAATATCAATGCAGAGCTTTAGGTAGGTACATCGACAACGAACCTATTGGAAGAATCCATAAATATCAGTAACTGTGGACAACAGTAAATGATTTAAATGAGAATAGAGGTAAAATAAGAAAAAGAAAAGCAAGATTTATTATTGCAATTATAACTTTAAAAATAATAACTACACAGATGAAAACATACAAATTAATATAGTTGGTGTGATCACATTTTAAAACTTTGACGATTGCTTCTAGTGTGATTCTTGAATATATTTACGCATATATGAAATAAAAGAATGGAATAATTTAAACAGACAAATGCAAACTTTTTATTTTACATAAACCGTTATAGAAATGCAAAACAAAACATAATACAATAAAAGATATTTACGTAAGAAGTCGCGAAAGTGACACTTTAGGGGACGAAGGGATTTTTTGAAGACTCCGAGTCCCGTAAAAACACTTTCGTGATGTTTTTCGTATCCCATTTTTTCTACAAGGGCGTTAATTAACAAAACAAAATTTAAGTCATCAATATTCATGATAGAAATATAAATATCAAATAAAATATCGATTTTAACTAGAACAACAATATTTACTTTGCTTTATACGTATTTCGGCATCAATGTGTCATTGTCAAAAGCATATAAGCTAAGATATTTAATAACAAATGCAAAATGATTTATATAGTAGGTAACTGCTTGATTCTATTATTTTAACACTGCGCCAAGCAGCTGGCCCCAGTAATGAGAACAAAGCAAGTATGATAAGATAAATATCAATAAATTAAGTATGAAAATTCTAATTTAACTAAATAAGATTTTGCTGTATAGGTACCGATACCCTGCAGAAATTCATAAATAACCTGATTTTGTTTGTATACCATAATAATGTGTCATAGCATTTTCAGAGACCTTGACGAAGAAATTTTAATTTTAAAATTAAAATTAGGAGTAAATTATACGCGGTGAGCATTCGAATTTACACAAATCTTTATAGGGTACAAAACTTTTTATGGAAAATGATACCATTGGATAAAAGCCGTTTAACTAAAACTATTACTTACCATTAACCAAGGGTAAATAATGGAATAATTAAAAATAATATCTATCAATAGTCAATACATTTTTACAAAAGGTACTTGTTTCATATGAATTTTATATCTAGATCTACCTATATCCATCATAACGACATGAAAAAAACTTGCCCAACCCTAAATTATAAAAAAATTCGAATAAGAATACGATGATACTTTTTCAAGGTCAACCCCATTTCTTATGTAAATTTCATATTGTGTTGTAGATATGATCAAATCATTGTATATTTACAATGATCTCGGATGAAGCTGCCTGAATAATTAGAGTACAACGAACTACAAACGCTTTAGTTGTCGACATGATTTAATGGAACTAGATCGATCTTTGTCAGTAATAAATGTTAAAATATTGTTAATGTTGTATGGTTATTTCTTAGAAATTACCCAGTTTATTTACCCCGTAGAAAGTTAGCAGAGATACTTAGGGGTATGAAAATAATGTTGCTAACTTTTGGAATGAAGCACATGAATGATAATAAATTGTGGAAATACTAAAATTTTACGCGATTAAGTTTACTAATTTACATGATATTTCTGTAATACTATAATGTGTGTCCACAGACTCCATTCTCAACATGGGGATCTCGTGTATTATGAGATGAGAGCTACAGATTTGGTTAAATCGAATGAATTATTCCTCAGGTTAAGTTGTACCAAATCCCATAAATAAAGTTTCGATATTTAAATTCGAACTTCCTCTTAAAATAAAGGAGTTATAGAAAAAAATGAATAAGTCAAAAATTCACCTTTTCTGCTACAATTGCAGAACTACGTTCAATATCGAAAGTTTATTTATGGGGTTTGGTACAACTTTGCCTAAGGAGTATTTCATTCCATTTAACCAAATCTGTATCTCTCATAATCAGCGAGTTCTCCAATGAGTCTGTGGACACGTAGGTATAAGCAACGGTATAAGTTAAAAAATATGAAACAAATAGGTAGGTAGGTAGGTCAAAATTAATAGGGGTTGTGTCATTGTATATCATTACCGCTCCCCGATCAATAGAAATGTCCCATACAAAAATAAACTAATACTGGGAGAATCAAAAATCAATACCTGGCTGCACCTATTGGTAGGCATTGTTCACCATAAACAACAATTAACTATGACAATACCTTCTGTTTAGAAAAGCGATGAATGTACATGACCTTTCTGTTAAATGTAAAGTTGCATCCTGCATAGAAGACTTCGAAAAGATCTTCATACAAGGATAACTAATCACGATTATTATAATTAGGTGTGTATAAAATGCAACTTCGAAGAGAGATTTGTCTTTGTCTAGTTTTCCTTCCAGAATTGTCTAAAGGCATAAGAATTTAAATTATTATAAAAGAAAAAAACGTTCATGGCTTCGATGATTTCATCTATCCTTCAAGTTTTACATAAATGTATAAAATAAGTCTGGAGTTAAATAGCAAATGAAAGATTGCTAAATTCTCTAAAAGCGACTGTGATAGGATATTTCTTAAAAAATGTTTCGAATACAATGCAATATTAAAATGCTTAAATTGCGTAAATTGTTGTTACACAATGTATGACATTGCTTTTTGTGTGAAATGCAGTTTCTAAAGTAGAAAAGCATTTATTAATTTTCTATTATTTTAACACTTGTTTTTCAATTGTAAAAAAGGTACTATCCAGAAATATTAAATTACTTATTGCAGTGATACCTATACTACCTATACAGGGTGGTGATTTGTTCGATGCTCACTATTGGTATTTCGGGAACGGCAAACGATACGAAGTCGGTTAAATTAGACAAAAGTTGCGCTTTTCTGTGACGATTGAAAATCCGAAAACTGAAAATATCTATTTTAGAAAAAAATTATTATCTTCAATACCATTGACACTATTTTAATCAAACTTGGTAACTTTATATTTTTGGCCACTCCGAGTTGAAAGGTGCCTTCAGAAATTTTCTAGGTCTTCTAGATTTCAAGCTGCCATAGGTATAGGATTTTCACAGCATTAGATAGACAAAAAAAAATACCTTTTCAGATTGGTAACTAACATAAGTAACCATTTTTCCGGAAAAATTTTTGGAATTTAAATTTTTTTGTTAATTATTTTTATAAAATCACGAAGGCTTATAAAACAATTGAAACAATGACAAACCAACAGATTGCGTGCAAGTGCGTTAAAAAATAGCGCAACTTTTGTCTACTTTAACCGACTTCGTATCGTTTACCGTTCCCGAGATAGCAATATGTGAGCATCGAAATAATCACCACCCTGTATATTAATATATTTAAATTTTAAATTGGAAATAGGTGAATATCGATCTCGTCATTTTTCGGCTGCAGAACCCACGATAATGTGCATTTTCCTCGCGTCTTCACAGCCAGTCGCGACGGCACAACATGCTGTTATAACTTTCTATCGAAACTATCCATTGCGGATTGAGAATTTGAAAAAAGCAATGTAATCCTCGATCTTCGTTCTATAACGTTTGCATAATCACTTTTTTTGGTGAACTAAGGATTTTTCCGAGCTAAAACAAATTACAGGATTGGATATCGCAATTATGGGTTTTTAGGGCGAGCATTTATTAATCAAAACGCTGCTGCATATGACAGCATTGTGCACGGTATTTTTAAAAAATATATATTTCGGATTAAAATATTGACATGCGACTTTAACTGATCAATGGACAGGTGACGTGGATCTAAAAAATGTAAAAAAATTCTTTTGCTAATTTTTCAAAATCCACCTCAGCCTCCCCTGCACACGACGATTTTCGGATGATCAAGTAATTTTGAATTCTTAGGGATGGGGAATGATTTCCAGTGGGTCTTACATTTGAGCAAAGTGTAAACGAAAATATTTTGTAGAAGGCGTTTGTGGGCTGAATAACTCTCACTATACGGTAAAAAGGGGTGGGGATATTGGTATAGTTGATGTTATGAATGTTAAATTAATGAAATAAAAATTACAAGTTTTGTAAATGCATCAATTCCAACATTTGATTTGGTTTTATTGATTAGATTTTCAATTCCATCAATATATTCAGGGTTACAGTAATTTCAATGTTGATGAATATTTACGTACCTACTCTTATTGCTCGACTACTTTTTGTAGTGGGTAGTGGTAATTTTTTATCCAATAATGAAATACTTTTTAATATAAATTACATTGCTAAAAATCCATCCTCCATATTAGCAAGTGCCTAACGGAAGGACAGTATTGAGAGCAGAAAAGGTAAAAAAAAAGCATTATATAGAACGCTGATTCCAAGAATGCAACTTGGGCTACTAGATCCACAAAATCCAACGTGCTTCCCAGTAGGCTATACTACTGGAGATGATGGATTGATAATAATAATACATTAAAAACTCCGTCAATTTTATGAATGCAGTCAGTAGTTATAAAATACAGAAAAACAACAGGTATACCGTTTCGAAAACTGTACTACTAATATACCTGAAACAGGGAATCTGAAGGACCAAGGCGCAAGTTTGATTCCGGGCTAGGGACAGATCAGTTATTGTAGCTATAACTAATATGCAGGCTGTTACGATCACCCTATATATTTTTATACAGGGTGTCTCTAAAATATGGTGCCATAGCTTAACCACAGATTCCGGGGATCAAAATAAGACGATTTAACGCAACTTACCTCTATCCGAAATTGCTTCGTTAAAGCGCTATTCAACGCCAAAGATCTTCAAAAAATTTCTATATTTTTAAATAACAAAAGATTGTTTATAGCGATTAGGATGAAATTTGGGATGTGATTCTTTACTGGAAAAAGGTGTTTTTTGACATCATTTTTTTGTTCAGGAGGGTAGCGCAAGTGGTCAAAGGTTGATCATCCACAGTCAAAGAAGCTCATATCTTTTTAACAGTTCGGCCAATAGTTTTAAAATTTTTTTTGCAGAGAGACATTCTTATTTCAAATATTTTTTGTCTCTTGTTTGATTTCGGTATCTCCCATAGTTTAGGCTGAAAAAAATTATTTTGATTGGCCGCAGTGCATTTCTTAAAACGATGTAGTAATCTAGATGTCCCGTATGCTGAGAAATAAGTGACGAAGAGACAATTTTTTGCCTAGAATCAACTTTTGCCTCCGGGAAAATGGTGGTCACATTGAGCATTTGCTGTAAATCTATTAATTTACCGGTGGTACAAAATAAGCTGAACCATTGATTCAGAAATGGTTCGGATTATTTTGCGCAACCCTTTACATACTTGCTAGTAATAAACTTTATATCAAATTGTCTCTTCGTGATTTATTTCTCAACATACGGGACAACTAGATTACTACATCTGTTTTAAGAAATGCACTGCAGCCAATCAAAATATTTTTTTCAGCCTAAACTATGGCAGATACCGAAATCAAACAAGAGAGAAAAAATATTTGAAATAAAAATGTCTCTCTGTAAAAAAAATTTGAAGACTATTGGCCGAACTGTTAAAAAGATATGAGCTTCTTCGACTATGGATGATCAACCTTTGACCACTTACGTGACCCTCCTGAACAAAAAAATGATGTCAAAAAACACCTTTTTCCAGTAAAGAATCACATCCCAAATTTCATCCTGATAGCTAAAAACAATCTTTTGTTATTGAAAAAAATAGAAATTTTTTGAAGATCTTTGGCGTTCGATAGCGCTTTAACGAAGCAATTTCGGATAGAGGTAAGTTGCGTTAAATCGTCTTATTTTGATCCCCGGAATCTGTGGTTAAGCTATGGCACCATATTTTAGAGACACCCTGTATATTTGGATTCAGGATGAAATTCTGCATACAGTAGAGTGTTTCATTTGTTTTTGTGATATGCAGATTTTTAAAAGAATGTTTTTAATTTATTGCTTGAAGATAGTCATACGCTACCATAAAATTGTATTGTAAATGTATTCAGTTTTAATGTGTTTCTTTAACGGTTGCGGAAATAAGTAGATAGTAAATAAGAATATCTTCAATGCAACTTTAAAAAGATTAAAAATAATTATTACAGAAACTACTACAGCTTAAAAAAATGGTGATAGTAATATTTTTTACGGAAATAGGAAGTTGATAATAGTTAATCTTTAATAAATCTCAACTTCCATTGCGTTAGCATTTACTAGGTTGTAGTAGTAGTACGTAATGGATTTAGAAATGTCATAAGTGCAATTTCGAAATATGTACGTTATTAGGTAGTTGCTAAAATGCCATTATTTCTTAAAATTTCTACGTATGCACAAGAAAACAATTCATTTGGCATTAGTCATTGAAAATATGCCTAATAATGTACCAAGGTTTACGGAAAGTGTTTAACATTCTATTCACCTACACGTATTGCCCACTTTCAAGATTACTAGTACAAGCAGTAGTCTATAAAATAAAATAGGAATAAATGACCAAATGTAAAACACTTTTTAATCTAATTCAAAAAAATACATATCTTTTCATTAGAAATATTTCCATTGGGGGTATAGCGAGCATCAATCATTTTAATATTAATATCGTCTACGTTGACAAATTAATCGGGAAGTGAAGCTATAGTACCTACGCACCTACGCCTAAGGTTAAAGATTTCGTTAATCAAATAAATATCACCAAGGTGCTTGTACTTAAAACAGGTAGTTCACAAACAAAAAAATTGTTACGTAGGTAATATTATAAAAATTAAAATATGTATTTTAACTTAAAGGAAACTAAATTGAATTTTAAACACCTCTATGTATTACATAATTACATATGTGCATATGTAACCTAACAATGTTTGCGTGAACATTTATAATGGCTTTAAAATGTACCACTACCTTTATTAATTTTTAAGATTGTTTTATTTTCTCGTGGGATCATTTTTATAGCCATAAATACGGTACCATTGTTAACACTACACCAGGAAATATTTTAGGAAAATGAATGTAAAAATAAATGAAGACCCCCATCACGCTATGCCTAGATTAACCCTATTTGATAATTTATAAAAGTAAACACATCAATCAGTAATGTTTTCAATGACATGAAGGTGATGGATAATTACAACTTTATTTTCCATTACACAACCGAAAGTGCATTTTCCTAAAATATTATCACATCACGAGGTCAGCATTTGAAGATATTGATGAATATAGTGAAGCATTTTTAGTAATTAGTACATTCGCTTTTGCCAATTTGTAAATATTAATAGGAACATTATTCACTGCCAAACATTTATCGTAAGAAAATTAAACTTAGAAGGTTAAAAGTATGAATGATGGAGGTGATCTCCTTTAGGAGTGATTAATGGGTACAGAGGGTAGGTTTATATTCGCCTTCTAAAGCTATAATTCTAAATTTTGTTTTCCTTAAATAAACCAAAGGTTAAAGAGATTTGCCACAATTGGTGTTCATGGATTTTCAAAATACGAGAGAGGTTCTGATTAAATTCGATAAACACACTTTATTGCGAAAATTGTCTTGGTCATTCTTCAAGTTACATGCAAATGGCATTTGTGGGCGTTAATTAATCTGACATTCACGAAGTAAATACAATGTGAGATTTGCGTTAAATACTTGTTTGCAGAATATAATCTTTAAAAGTAATTATCAATTAAATAAAATTAACAAAACATTTGAACCTTTCTTTCTAAAAATTCCCTCAGTTACCTTGACCAGCTTCATCTATCTACTAAAATTATAAACAAAGGTCAGTAACTTAAACGTTGGATAATTAATTTACGCATAATTATTCATAATGTAATTAAAGGAAATTCAGTCACGCGTATTATGCAAAACAAATTTCATGCAATTAGGAAGAAAAGGTTATCGAATCTATGTACGTAGGTCATACCGATAAAAATTTATTTATAGTTTAAAAAAATTTGTGTGTAGAACAAAAGATAGAATTGAATTTAATTTGGGTTACTGGAAAATTGCTTCAAAAAGTAAAAGTTCTATTAAACTATTATTAGCAATTAATTAAAAAAAAACTTGATTTTCTTGTTATATTATGTATTAAATATTTGGTGTGTGACTTACGTTGTAATTTTTTCAAAGTTTCAAGAAATGATAATTTATTCAACAGTAAAATATTCAAATAAAATACTCGATGCATCCTTCTAATTGAACAAGTTCTGTAGTTTAAGCTACACACACACCTTTCGAACTGTTCATTCTTTAAAATTCAAGGCTGAATAACCATTATTTTCGGCGAGATTAATTCCAATTAGATTTTATGTTGCATGAGCAAATAATTACTTTTGTTTGAAAAACCACAAAAGTGTGAAATCTCTTCAGAGTAACGAATTAAAGTGTCGTTTAACTTACCTAGTAATGAAACATTTATGAAACTAGGATTTGTGAAATTTTTGTAACCATTTAAAGAAAAGTTTCTATTTGACAAAAGTCACGTATCCATATGATAGTACTTGAAAAAAGCAAGTAATGGAATTACAATTACGAGTTGTCAGCAAAGAGTGTGCTGAGTGGGTGCCATACTGTGATGTAATAACAAAAACACATTTGTGGCTAGCCAAGCCGCATGTTCCCAAAGGCAACATTTTCTCTTTTATAAGATTAACCGTCATTAAATGATGCACAGAAGTTGAGAGTTAACGATCCCATAATGAATCACTTAGATACAGTATAGCACAGATTAAACGCTTAGAAAATGGAAAACACATTTCTTTCGCTATGCAACGTTCCAGAATTTACTGTGGCAGCAATAAATCTAACATGTCCCATTCAGTCAACGTCCAGTTTTTCATTACATCGACAACTTTTTTTGGTTTAATATTAAATTAATTGCATTTCTTTGTGCTAGTACAAAATACTTCTTGATAAAGTTTATGCCTGAACCACTTCCACAGATATGCGTAGGTCAATAGCCAAAATTTCTAAAATGGACACAATAGAGATTCGTTAAACCGTATAGCCTGCAAACTACATCATTATTATCAAAATTTTATATACTACTGCATATTTTATTCCTTTGTTGTCTAAATAATTTACTTTTGACCTACTAGATATGATATGCATACCTATGTAGCCAAACAAAAAGCTTTAAAACAATAGCACTTTTTGGATGCAACAGGTAGTGGTTCGAATCCCAATGAAGATAGTCGTAATTTTTTTATGTCCTGCATCTGTTAGGTTTGCGAAAAAAATAAGAAATTGTCTTCATATCTACCGATGTCTACACCGTTTCAAATCGCAATTCCTTGTATTTACAAGTTAATTGTTAAAAACAAGTAGGAGATATCTGAAAATTTCGGAAATACAATTACAAGAACAATGTGATATAAATTCGATGAAATTAATTTGGAAATCTTATAATGAATGTTGAAACAATAATGTTAGCTTAATTTTGCGGTTTTCGACAAATTCTCCCATATCACACCAGCAATAATATAGCCACGGCCTTGGAGATTAATGGGGAAATGTACTACTCGACTTATTTATTTTTTAAAATTACCAATGTGCCAATGTGCCCTCTTTAACACTACATTCGGAGTTATAATTTAATCACCACAGTACAGTGGCGTAGCCACGGGGGGGATATAGGGGATATATCCCCCCCCCAAGGGTCAAAAACTGGAAAAAATAGCTCCAACCGGCTTCAACTATGAAAATCCAAAAGCAGACAAAATTAAATATCTTAGAATGTTTTAGGATCAAGCAATTTATATTATTTACTATTGCTTGTCAAAATCAAGATTTCTCAAATTTGACCATATTATTCCCTTTCAAAATATAAAAACCACATGGACCTGTACTTCTACAAAAATAAATACTGGAATAAGTATGTCATAAACCACGGTTGGGGTTGCTTAACACTATTACGTGCCCCCCCCCCCCAAACTTATTTTTTAAATAAGATTAAATACAAGGTGTAACTGAAATACTTGATCAAACATTAAGAGCGTGTTCTTCACACAACAGAAGAAAAAAAGTTAATATGAACATGGGTTGGGAAACGCTGTGCTAGGGCGTGACAGCCCCCCGAAGGGGGCGCATGAAATTTAAACTTCGTACTTTATGGATTAAATTCGCAGCATAGATTCAGAACTTTTTTTATTGCCTTGATGTCCTGAATCTATGCTGCGAATTTAATCCATAAAGTACGAAGTTTCCGAATTTTCATGGCAACTCGATTTTTCGTAAAAATTGAGTTACCTCGAAAACGATTCGGTTTATCGATTTGTAGTAAGAGTACACTTTTTATGTGATTTTGAATGTACAATCGTCCCATGTACTCAAATTTCTAAAAACAATTGAAGATCACAAAAATAATAAAGAATAAGTACCCAGCCCCACCAGTTTGGGACGCTCCTGGTTTAAATAATTTTACTTGAATACTGTCAGATAGCACTTACTAGTACTAACTTATATATCAAATTTTATTAATTTATATTAAAGGGTGTCAGAGATATTAATTAAAATTTCATGCGCCCCCTTCGGGGGGCTGTAGCACCCTAACAAAGCGTTTCCTAAACCATGTTCATATGAACTTTTTTTTATTCTCTTGGTGTGGAAAACACGCTCTTAAAGTTTGGTCAAGTGTTTTAGTTACAGTGTTACACCCTGTATACTACAACTTAATTTTCATTAAAAAAAGTATATTTTAAGTTAAATAATATTTTGGAAATAACGAAATGTAATTATTTTCACGATTATTGTTTTTTCGACCGCAAATTTTCAATTTAATTTCTAAAAAGTTTAATATTTTCAAATTTTTTTATTTAACATTAAACGTGATAACGAATCGCCTGCGGCACATTTTTTGTTCGCTTCGCTTGCATTATTTATGTATACGTAATAGTTCCCCCCTGCGCTAATTCCTGACTGTGTCACTGATATATGATATATCCCGCCCCAAGGGTAAACTCTGGCTACGCCACTGCCACAGTACCAAAATAGGGTGAGATTAATTTAGCATATATACTAAAAGTTTAGTCCTAGTATATGAAATGTCAGTTCTGGGACAGGGCAATTTTGGGTACATGCAAACCGAATGCAAACCCAATTGAAAAATCACGACAGAGCTTAAAATCCTATAAAAATCCAGCTTTTTTGACAACTCAAAACAAACCCTTCTAAAAATTGAGTAACTGAAGAACTTCTATAAAGTCATTGCAAATGCGTTAAAATCCTACACTCTGAAAAAAAATTGTTGCTGTAACAAAAATTTAGTTATCTCAACAAATAATTTTTGTGGCTATAGCCTCAATAAAGTCGTTGTTGTCAGAACAAATACGAATTTGTTGCGATATATTTGTTGGGTCAACACAACAAAAAATATGTTATCATCTTGTTATTAGTTCCTGCCACAAATTCGTTTTGCTCCGACAACAAACCATAACAATGGGGTACATTCAAAAACTGTCAGAACATTACCAAAAAAAGGCTTATGTAAAAAATCTCCCAGTTGGAAAAACCTTAAAATTTCCTTCATTTTTGGACTAGGTTTCCCCTTCGAATTTCAGGTAAATTTAAACCCCGAATAAAATGTTAATAATTACATGATGCAGCATATGACACACCCCGAACTCGGTTTTACTTGTTCCACACTTAACTGACTTAAATCTGTCGGTGTTTAACGCCGCACTCCCCTTATAGCGGATTTTGAAGTACATAACTATGTAGTATGGGCGAACTATACTGACCAATGTAAATTGAAATTGACACAACAATAATACATCAATCAGTACAGAACATTACTTCAGGAAAGGTGTATTATTAAGAAAGTAAAATTAAAAACTAAAGATAAAAAAAAAATGAAACGAACCATTGCATAAACCTTAACACAAACCCACACCGACAACGATATCCTGTCAGCTGATACTGATAATAACTGACTTTGAATATTGACATGCATTCAGTAAAATAAAATAGGCATAGTGAATAATGGGATGATTAAAGACCATCGCGAATGGATTACAAATAAGGTACGTGGGGTGCGGTTAGCCGAATATTGCAAACCTACGTTTACTTAATGTTTACGCAGATATTTGTTCTCAATTTTATTCTAACCCATACAAATAACAGTGAACCCAAATTGAAAATCAAAAATTAAGCACCAATGAGGGTGGAAAACTAAATACCTGTATACTGTTAAAGTTGTATAGGTAAGCCATTATAACCTGAGACGATTCGCACTGATTTAATTGTTTACACCCGTGGTGGATGATATCTGCCCTTATAATTCCTATGGAGCCCTTACCGATCGATGGTACCTACAATAAAATTCTTTCGCTGGTGAATATATCACCACTTCTACGTCCTCGAGTTTGTCTCAGGTTAAGATGAGTATCCTGTACTTTATCTATTCACACCTTCATGCTAAAGCGTCTTTTTATCTACCCTTTTTAATCTGCACAGACCACCTTGATTTAGTTAAAGTAAGGTACCTACTTTATTTAACAATATCAAAAATTAATTTCACAAAGCAAATGCAAAAATTTGGCACATAGAACGATCAGCATGCTACTTCCAAGGTAAATCTATGTTCGGCTTTGATCATTCGCACACGGTCTAATTTGCTACAAAGCCGAATTGTACAAAATAGGACATTAAACTAAAAAAGTAAAAACTTTGTTCCTTATTACCGATCCATTACATCCAAGAGTAATTCATGCCAAGGATATAGTAAATTATTTGAGTTTCGCAAAGCAACTTGAAGATATAGTATTATAACTTTTTGTAACTTTACCAAAAAATGTAGAAACATAATATCTATAGGTAGTTCTAATGAAGTATCGTTAGTAATTTTTAAAGGTTGTAATATCCCCACAAACATCCATCTAAATACAAATCTAGATAAGATATAATTTCGCGTTTAATGATGTAACCTGGGTTAGCTCTAGCTTATTATAAAATGGCACCTTGGTAAATGAATGTAAATAGAATATTACATCTCAAAGAAACAAAAGTTATAACTTCCTTGGCAAAATAACGCAATAGACTGATTCTATTGTAATTAGCACGTTCCATCATAAAAAGAGATTGTAATTACAGATTATTTTATCATTGTTAGTTAAAATAGAAAAGAAAAACAGAAACTAAATTTTAAATAGCCTGCATATTATATTCAAAATTTGTATTAGATTTATGGTTATATGAATTTAATAAAACCATAAATTAGTTTACTAGAAGTTAACATAATAATAGGTGTAGCTAAAACCGCTAAAAATTATTTTGGTTCGTAATATATACCATAAAACACATCTAATAACATTTTTTAATTAAAACCCCCACATTTTGCGCATTTCTCAAACCACAAATTAAAATCGAAATTGCACAACGATATTCAATAAAAACTAAAATTGTTATCGTTTAAGATATAAACACCGTGACTATAAAAGCGCATCCTCACTTTCACATTTGCTAACCTTTATTAGGAATGGTCGCATCCTCATTATCTTTAAAGAAATGTAATTACGTAAAATGACACAAGCATTTTCGCTTGAATGTATTATTATTGCCATTGTGGGAATCACGACTTGTTCAAAGTAAAGAACAAGAATGTCAACTCGATTGAACTAATACTTTGCCCTCTGCGCTTTGCCCCCCGTCTTGTATTTCAAAGAGAAAAAGCACGAGACGATCAATATTGAGTACTAAAATTAATTTCAGGATGGTCTATGAGCGTAAATTAAAATCAAACATTAGAGTTTATAAACTTTAAGGTTTGATTTTAATTTATGATTATTGTTTTTTTAACTGATAATGTTAATCAATTAAAATCTTAAATTAATTTCAAGTTGTTTGTCAGTTAGAGGGACGAGTTCAAGAAATACATAATATTTTCGGTTTAAAGGTTAATTATAACCCCGATGCTTTGCCAGGTTAATTAAGATGGTGGTAGTTTTTTGTATGCACCTGTTGATAAAAAATACAGAAAAATACTGTCTAGTACATGTTGGGGCCGCCGCCGGTTTGGGGTGACCGATTTGGTGCAACGGAGTATTGGCGCAAAAAAGACTATTTGGCGCAAGGACGATGCGCGCAGGGGTGATTTGGCGCAGAGATGCGGTTCGGCGCAATCAGGAGTTATTTTATAAAAAGTTTGTGTTATTAATAAAATTGTACGGTCGCGCCAAAACTTTACTTTCAAATTTTATTATTGTTACATTTTTTTATTTTTTTTACTCTGCGAACTTTATTCGATTTTGCTAACTTCAAGTAAAGTTTTCTTAATTAGCCTTTATTATAGTTCCACATGCCTCCTTTTCCCAATATTTGATTAATGGGATTATCTTTAATTTATTTTTCCAACTAGGAACATTTAGAGAGAGCGCGCGATATTGCTGTTGTTTCGTTTCTTAATTAAATTTGGTACAATACAACAATATCTGAATCTTCGACATTATACACCGTTTAAATTCTTCTTTTCTTGAATAAAGCCACTTTAATGTTATCACTATCGTTTTTAATTGAATTACAAATTAAAAATAGTTGTAGGTAGGTATCAGAGTGCGGACAAGCGTGGTGTATTTAATTTTCTTTATACTTACGTAATAATGCATGAAATAAAGTGTTATTAACTGGCATATTCAATTATTTTATTTAATGCAAATTAGTTTAGAAAATTTAAAATGACTGCAATAAAGAAATGATATAGTATATTGTATGTACCTATATTGCAACGCTCGCTACGCTTCGGAAAAGCTTGAATGATATCTATTTTCTATTATCACTGTAGAATGAAAGTATTTTAATTGGCAATTTCATAAAATAGTAATCTAATACTGCTTAATTCTATCACGCACATGCTAACATTAGTTTGAAAACAAATCCACGCTTGAGGAAAACTTTCAACAAAGAAAAATTATAATTTTCGAATTTTCGACCATTGTTATAATATAATATTTTTTAGAATTCCATTAACAGTCACCCATAATCAGACAGTTCTTTATACTTTGCTATGTCCACAAACTGTGAACAAAGCGATTACTAGAAAGCGGAATTATATTCAAATGAATTACTTTATTTGCTATAAACAGCAATTTTCTATTTAATATTTTCACATTTTTATGTTTTTAATTTAAATTTTGGATTTGATACTTTTTACTTTACTTGTATGGGGTTGAAAATTTACATTTCCACCATTCAAACTTTATTATTGGAATTTGCTCAATCAAACAAGGTAGTATACGGAGGGCTTTACTACTTAAATTTTTCATAAAAATTGAAGATCATATGACATTTTGTTTATCCATATTACCGAAGCTGACAGAATATTTAGAGAGTACATTAATACACCAGTTTGACCACCTTTTTTTTTCCTTTTGTAATGCATATCATTCCGCTTTTTAGAATAATTACATTTAACCGATACCAATTTATAAAGCACTGTCATAACCTGACGCTTACAGCGCAGCGGGTGGGGTAGGTTTTAAATTAAAAAAAGTGGAGGTGCCAACCTCCCCTGGACTTTCCCATACTAAAAATAAACATTCGTTTTTGGTATTCAACAGTATTGTTCGCCACAACCGATAAACTTAACTTGAAAATTAGTATATGGAAAATTAACACAAGTGCCGATTGTGTTCATCTGCGCATGTGTGATTATTTATATTCATAGGCTGCTAGGATTAGCCGGCGACAAGGAATTCCCGTCCCGCGCATGGTCACTTGAACATATCGGCACTTACAAATTTCTCCCTACACTGTTTTAAAGTTCAAAATTCACGAATTTCTCCTTAACCGTACATTTTAGCCATATGAACACCTTATACTATGTGATAGACAATTCAATTTTGCATTCAATTATATAATAATATATAGGGTGTTTCATTTAAAATATCAAAGTTGCTTATTGTACTGTGAAAACCAAACACCCTGTATACGTGATATAAATTTAGAAAAATGTAAATTTATATACTGAACAACTTTTATAATTAAACTTTTTTCATATTTTGACTAATAAAGGCGCTATAGGAACATCAATTTTCGATTTTCAAAACCTCGTAGAGGGCGCCACAGTGGAATTATGGCGTTCATCAAAAAACAAAAATGTAGCTAATACCAAGCTGCATAAGTATAGAAAATTTAAACAAATTCCTTAGACCAGTTTTTTTGTAATAATTTTTCAAAAATTTCAAAATTTTTGGAAGAGCGCCGTTGCGACCGTTTTTGTATTTAGTAAATAATTTTTTTTCTTGGTGTAGTACAGCCAAAGGGCTTTCAAACAAGTTGTTGCGGAACCTGATCAGATAACTGGTTTTTGAGTTACGGGGCGTTAAAGTCGAAATTTTGAAAAATTCATAGCGACCGCCATTTTGAAGTTAGAGAGTCCAGTAAAAAACTGTTTCCCTTGAATTATGCCCTTCTTTGATATCCCCTACTCAAATTTTCAAAATTCCGCTTCTGAAAAAAATGATACCAAAAAAACATGTCTAACTTCCGCTTCCGGTTTCGGATTTTTTTGAAAAGCTTATTTTGTCGATGAATTTTCGATATACCCCTTCATTTAAAATTTCATCAAAATCGGTTCACTAGTTTTTGCGTTACAGGCGTTACATACACACACACAGGTCAGTTTAGTAGCTGTTGACATTTTTATTGCATATTTAGTTAAGCCATTGAGTGTAGGAATATTTAATTAATATAAGTATTGTACCTATATTCAATGGGAATAAATTAAATTAAATGAAAATATTAATTATTATACCTAACATTGTTCAAAATAAATTATTTTTACCATTCGGCCAAACACAATTATTGTTATTTTAGCAGCCTAATGTGTTTGATTTTTGATAAATAAAACGATTGTTCTTATTAAATGATTAGTCGATTATTATTCCATTCTTGATTGATTACTTCGTGTAACATTATACTAACTAATTAAGTATGCGATGTCGACACAAGATGATTTTTTTACATTTAACAATGCTTCAGGTTTGAAGAATTTGGTGTAAGAATCGATTGTATTTTAATAAACATTATTTAATTTATTATATTATAGGCTCTGGTATTCGATTACAGGGGGAATCTAGAAGATTATTTTCGTTAGTATAATATCGTAAGAGCGTTTCTATGTTCAACTATACTTTTCACGAATTCTATTTGAAATTGATTTTCCCATGGAAATATTCCCGAAAGCTTGCCCGAGGGGTGTTTCCTAATGGAAATATCAATATCAAAAATCTTAAATTCTATTGATTCATTACATCTGAGTGATATAATCTAAATTATTTACCTCTACCTCTAGGTATAATAATATTCCGCGATTATACAAAGCATATATCTAATTGGATTAAACACCTTCGGAAGTATATATAGGGTGTAAACTTTAATTCGGGCCGCTATGGGTATCTCGGAAACCGTAAGAGATAGAAGATTGGTTAAATTGGATAAAAGTTGCCTATTTTAGGAACCAGTTTGTATCCAATTTCAAAAGTTTAAAAATATTGAAATCTTACTAGATAGCTAACATCAACAAATTGAAATGTCCTGTTTTCTTTTTATATCTGTGGTTTCAATCTAATAAAATATTCACAATAAATCTGTAACATAATAAAAACGCTATTTTTTCAAAGTTTAGACCCTGTATATCACGAGTATACTATCGAAGAGTAGTGCTGTTGCTATTGTGTTTTTTGTGGACAAGAATAAGAATTTCGTGCATAAATTTCTTATAAAAAATGTTTATACATTTATGTGTACCTACCTATACATCATATAAGTACATTTGAAAAAACAGCAATAATAATCACTTCCTACAAAAAAAAAAGTAATACAAGCAGTTAATTAAAAGTGGGAACGTAAAGACGATAACGTTATAGAAGAAAAATTGAAAATCGATTTACTATGAGCATTGAAATAATGAGAAATTATTTTCCTAATCTGTAATCAATTTACAATTTTACAGTCCAACATTTGTAAATATCTACAGATTTATGTTTTTTTGGTTTGGTTTATTAATCTCAAGGTAAATTTCTTTTCCGTTGGATGTTTCGTGAACACAATAAAATTGTAAAATCCGGCATCCGACACATTAGTTTACTTTATACGTAGGAGGCATTATTAGTTCCGGCACAGCCTGTAGGTTGTAATGATTTATACATTACAGAAAAAAACTTCTCCATTAAGTTCAGAGTCTATTATTTTATCTCAGAGTTGAAATGAACCAAAACTCGTGCAAAATCCAGCTAATATGAATTGTATTGCATTGTTAACAAAATAATTCGTAGCACAACCGCCCCAACACTGTGCAATTTGATTATTTAATGACGTTATTGGCCCAATAAAGAAAAAAAATACTATAACGTCCTACTCCGGTACGTGAAGTAATAGTTTCACACACTGACGGCAGTAACGTGACGTGTGACATTTAACATCGATACGTAGGTAAAATCCTATGTATTTTTTAGGGAGTTTATTTCACACATTATGGCCACAATAGTCCAGGAGCTAGCGGTATATTTTAAGACTAATTTCTATCAAGCTGAATTTTTTTTTATGAGCTGGTATGGTTATGTCTGCCAAATGTATGTGGTCGGCAAAATAGGACCGCGGGACATAGAGCGATAAGAAAAAAAATTGGCTAACTAACCAATCCAGGACGTCGGAGAGTGTTTCTGTCCCGCTCAAATTGTCGGACAAGGTGATTTTTGTGTTTGTTAAATTAGTATACAGTTATTAAAAAAAAAATCAGGTTCATGGTAATAAGTCAAATGTCTTAAAACCAATACGAACCCCAAACGGCAGACACTGATTCAGTTCCGACTCTTATGTCGGACAGTTAATTTTTTGTTGTCGGAATGTCTTAAATAACGAGCAAAATAGGAATTCGCTTGATTGAAGTTTGTAAATTTCATCAAAAAATAATTAAAAACAAAAAAATTCTGGGCGCTTTATGTCCCGCGGTCCTATTTTGCCGACCACCTACATTTGGCAGACATAAACATACCAGCTCATAAAAAAAATTTCAGCTTGATAGAAATTAGTCTTAAAATATACCGCTAGCTCCTGGACTACAAGAGCCAATACACTTTTTGGCACGAGTAAACATCGTCAATAGGTTGTTATAGCAACAGCGGTAGAACACCTGCGTTTAACCGTTTAACGTTTCCCAATGAGTCTACTGCGCGTTGTCTTACTTTCTGAGATTCGTAGCGTTTGCGTCAAACCATTGTGAATATAATTATTTAAATAATTTCAAATGTACGGTCATAGAAAACATACTGAAACCAGCCTCACTCTCTTTTTGCACAATCTACTGCAAAACAGGGATGTTCATAATGTAACAAAATTAGAATACACAAAAATCGACGACGAGAGCGATGCTCAGAATATCATTAGAGAGAGGATAGGAACACCATGCGCTGGGTTGATGACATTTGAGAGGATGGATATACGGATAGTAGGTACCTATACATGATGGGGAACAATGAAATGCACCCACGCTCTTTATATATTAACAGTCGAGGAGACCTAAGATGTTCAGTCAAGTGCCGATATTTTTAGAACGACTCAATCAATATCTTTAAAGGTTAAATTGTGTAAAAACAAAATTTAATTTCGTTTCTAAACTCTGCGACAGATAACAAAAATCTTTGTTTTATTAATGCAATTGCACCAATATGCTTACTTATTCTGCCAGAGTCCTTAAAAACTTCACAATCCGATAGTACCAACTTTACTGTAATATTTGTCATATAAGATTGTCTCATATTGTATTTTATTTCGTATCACATCTGCTGCTTTTCCAAACAGTTAATTCAGTTTATTGCTCGTATACAAAAAAATGTAGATATTGTTGATTTTCACAGAAACAGGATGTGATATTATGTACTAAACACAAAGCTTCACAGCTTTGCAATTGCGATGAAAGGTTTAATTGATTTAGTTTTTTTTTTTAAAAATACTGGTGGGTGCACTAACACAAGTTCACCTAAATAAAAATTGGTTTCATTTTTAGCTACTTTGTGTACATGAACTATGCAAAACATATAAATAACTAAAATAACTTCGTTATTTCCATTAGGGCAAGAGTAAAATATTCATTTTTAAATGTTTTAAAAATTTACAAGAAACACGCAACGAGCACGTACACAATAATGGCCTAAATCTGCTACTTTTCTGCCTTGTTAAACAAATAACTATTTACTGCAAGCCAGCGTTGAAAAAAAACATGTTTTTTTTATTTAAAACAAAAAAACATGTTTTTTATGCTTTAAAAGGTTTTTTTAATGTTTAAAACTGTTTTTTATAGCATTTAAAAAAAACATGTTTTAAACCACAATTCTAGTGTTTAAAACTAAGAAAAAAAATTATCACAAAAACAAATATTATGATAATTTATTGAATGTTCGAGTCAATTTTAAAAATTCTAATATCCCAATATGTTTTACTAACATCAATTTTTGAAGAAGAAAATGATGCATAAATCATTATTATTATTTTTTTACTTGTATCTTTCTTTTGATAAGATTATATTTTTCTACTAATATCAGTTAGTTTAAAAATAATATGATGCTAATATTCATTTTTGCTTATTAGATATCTTTTTTACTTGTTAATTTAATTTTTTGAAATATATTTCATAATTTCATATTTGCCAATAAAATCATTGTTTATTGTCTTAAATAAAAACTAACAAAAAAAATTTTAAAAAAAATGTTTAAAATTTTTAATCTTAATTCATGATTTTCAGATTTTTAGTACTAAAAAACGTGTTTAAAACTGATACAAATTAAACGTTTGTTTTAAACACATTTAAAACATGATTAAAACAAAACCGTTTTAAACAGGTCCTTTTGTTTTAAACATGTTTTAAACATTTTGTTTTAAACTAAATGTTTTAAACATAACAACGCTGCTGCAAGCACACATGTATCATAGAGATATACGTACATATTCTTTTGCTGCCTAAAGATTACCTAAATCTTTTATAGAGGGTGTGTAAAAATGGCCGTGCAAGCTTCAGGTAAAGTTATTCTTTGGACAAAAATAAAGCAAAAAGTTTATTGCAAAAAAGCTCGCAAAGGGTTCCTCAAGCTACACGAGGCCTTCAAAGTTAGAAATTGGTAACACTAAAAGAAAGCTATTTTGCAAAATCAAGTTACTTGATGCGTACTTTTAGTGATAATAACTAGAATTTATTGCTATTGATCGTTTAAAAGTAATAGGATATTAATCATTTTCATTATTTCCAATCATATTTTTGTAAATGCGTAAAAAATACGCTTGGCAATGTTGCAAATTAATAATGATAGCCCACCTTGTTCTAAACTAAAATACAGGGTGTCTCTAAAATATGGTGCCATAGCTTAACCATAGATTCCGGAGATCAAAATAAGACGATTTAACGCAACTTACCTCTATCCGAAATTGCTTCGTTAAAGCGCTATTCAACGCCAAAGATCTTCAAAAAATTTCTATATTTTTAAATAACAAAAGATTGTTTTTAGCGATTAGGATGAAATTTGGGATGTGTTTCTTTACTGGAAAAAGGTGTTTTTTGACATCATTTTTTTGTTCAGGAGTGTCGCGTAAGTGGTCAAAGGTTGATCATCTACAGTCAAAGAAGCTCATATCTTTTTAACAGTTCGGCCAATAGTTTTCAAAATTTTTTTACAGAGAAACATTCTTATTTCAAATATTTTTTGTCTCTTGTTTGATTTCGGTATCTGCCATAGTTTAGGCTGAAAAAATTATTTTGATTGGCTAGAGTGCATTTCGTTAAACAGATGTAGTAATCTAGTTGTCCCGTATGTTGAGAAATAAATCACGAAGAGACAATTTGATATAAGTTTATTACTAACAAGTATGTAAAGGGTGGCGCAAAGTAATCCGAACCATTTCTGAATCAATGGTTCAGCTTATTTTGTACCACCGGTAAATTAATAGATTTACAGCAAATGCTCAATGTGACCACCATTTTCCCGGATGCAAAAGGTGATTCTACGCAAAAAATTGTCTCTTCGTGATTTATTTCTCAGCATACGGGACAACTACATTACTACATCGTTTTAAGAAATGCACTGCAGCCAATCAAATTAATTTTTTTCAGCCTAAACTATGAGAGATACCGAAATCGAACAAAAAACGAAAAATATTTAAAATAAGAATGTCTCTCTGTAAAAAAAATTTAAAAACTATTGGCCGAACTGTTAAAAAAATATGAGCTTCTTTGCCTATGGATGATCAACCTTTGACCACTTACGCGACACTCATGAACAAAAAAATGATGTCAAAAAACACCTTTTTCCAGTAAAGAATCACATCCCAAATTTCATCCTAATCGCTAAAAACAATCTTTTGTTATTTAAAAAAATAGAATTTTTTTTAAGATCTTTGGCGTTGAATAGCGTTTTAACGAAGCAATTTCGGATAGAGGTAAGTTGCGTTAAATCGTCTTATTTTGATCCCCGGAATCTGTGGTTAAGCTATGGCACCATATTTTAGCGACACCCTTATAGCCTAGCAGTTTAATAAAACAAGGTCCATGGACTGGTTGATATTTGTAGTTTTAAAATACAAGGTTGCCAAATTTACATTTCTTAATTTGTTATGGTGAGGGGTAGCCATGCGCCTAAGAACTTTTTTCAAATAAGCTTTTTGCCTTATTTCTGTCCAAGGAATAACTTTACCTGAAGCTTGCACGACCATTTTTACACACCCTGTATACCTATACTTTTCTATTATCTTCTTCCATTTAAAAGAAGTTACGATCTTTTCTTCGACTTCTCTCCTAATCTAACATTGAAAACATTATGAATTTCTTCTCTGATATTTAACATATTATATGAATCAATTAATGACATATGCATATGAAACATATTATGACATTTAATTAAATAATTATTGGACCACAAGGTCCACAAGTGGAAATAAAATATTCTTGGAGATTTGAATACTAATGTAATGTATATGAACACTAATTTTGAATGATTTTTTGAAGTTCATAACACATCTATGCCATGTGTGTTGATACATTTTATTTTAATACTAAAGCTAATGAATTTCCTATAATTTTTAAATTATTCGATAAAACGAATATTGAAAAATTCATTGCTTGTTTGTTGGACATATACAGAGTTTAAAGATGACTTTCCCTCGATTGTTGTTTACAACAACGTAACTATGTAGGGGTATTGGTCATGATAGGTTCGAGGGTTCCATCCACGCCTTGTTTCCATCCCCAGCTCTCACGTGTCAGCTGGTTCCCCAACCGTATTTGCATTTTCAGAAAGACTTTGTTTGCATGCTGCTGGACAGAGTGTCTTGTTGGTAGCAAAAACGCTAGGTCTGGCTTCAACTTGTTAGTGGAGTAGTACCTATGGTTGTTCAAGTCTGTTTGACGAGCATTGTACGTTTTTAAAAACATCCGCTCACCCACTTGTGACTAGTGAGACTGCCTCAGGTGGTTATAAAAAACATTTCCATCAATGGCTGCGAGGCTTCCATCGTTCCGACATCGTTCTCTAACAATTTAGCAATCATTGCTTTACCTTTTCTGTAGATGGATGAGGTGGTGTCGCACCCATCGAACCTGTGAATGAAGAGAATGCTTTTTGCAAATTCCAGCTTCTGTAACTCCAAGGAGGAATATGTTTCTCCAGTCTCCACTTCCCCTCTTCTTGGTTTAACGAAGAGCATATTATTTTGTGGTGGAGCTAATGCAATCAACAAAACCAGCAAGCCAATGTCTTGACTTGTTATAGCTACCTTGTCCTTAGGTGATACTTTGTCAAGTTTACATCGCACAATGGTAGTATTAGGCACATCATCCTTCTTAGCTGTTGTTGTTTCAATATCTTCCTATTTAATTTCTGAGACAGCTTATTAATGAATTTAGGCCCAACTGCACCGGTTACAAAGATAGATTCTCATGTATACAACTGTTATAACTTTGAAAGTATGATGAATGAATATTTTGTCTACTTTAATTTTGTATATTGATAAATTTTCCGTACGGTTAATAGTTATGGAGATATAAGCATAAATCAAGGGAGAGTCATATTTAAACAGCTCCCCCAGCCCCCACCTCCTGCTCGCTCCCACCCTCCAGGATTTTTAGTATGGTCTACTGGTACTGTAGGTACCATTCAGCAATGAACAACCATACCAATTTCCAAAACTTTTGGATTTTTTGCTCTTATTGCCAACTTTTGATCTAATTTGACTGGGCTATTAACTATTATGCGACATAATATACCGAACCACCCTACGAGGTCGTTGGTTGTACCACTAGTTTTGGTACACCCTGTGAATTACTCTGAATTGTTTGTATTTGATTTCAAATTTTTGTATTTGCTCCACCCACCTGTGTTGCTTAGCAACCAATGAATACAAATACTTTTATGCGCTTTTATGTAAATAAAAAGAAATTTAATAACAATTTATTATTATTAACTATAAGTGACTGAGCTAAATAAAGGTCAGATTAAATTTAGCAACGTCTGGTCAACATAAAAATTTTCTTAATTTTTAGGATTAAAGACTACATTTTAGAAAACGCTTTAAAATTTTAAAATAATAACATCTTTCTGGTATTAAAACATTTTTTTAATAAAGAATTGTTGTGGGAGGATGTATTTAAACAAATAAAATAAAAATAGTATCAGATTTAGTTTATACATGATACCAGAGTTATGTTAAAGAGGAAGTACACGCACTTGTGTTAAAAAATGGGAGCAGATAACAAGTCACTTCTAAATTAGTTCAATTGATGATTTAACAGGCTTGCATTAATAAGTACACATGTTAAAATTATATTTAAGTAGTCTTCCTTATAGAAAAGGATGAACGAAGAAGTAGCGTTTCTGTTTTTTGTAAAAATCGAAAATATTTTGTTTGTATCATGACTATCATACTTTTAGTCTTGTGCGGTGTTAAATATCTACTTACTGGGGTTATAGAAATTAGAAGACCATATCCGGAGCGCGTCCACTCCACACTATTAAACTTAACACCACAAGAAGCAGTTCACGCGCCGACTGTTGGTGGGCAACGAAAATTGTAAATTTATATACCAGTGCATGCTATTTACCAACACCTTCAGCCCTCACATTGTGTATCTAGCATAAAATTATTGGATCGCGATAGTGCCATCTACTGGCTATTATAGACAATCTAAATTCTGTTAGTACCGATATCTACACACAAGGTATCTAGTACGAGGGACAGACAGAAGATTTATTGTCCTCAGCACAAAACACATCCACTTTACACCCCTGACCCCTATTCTGTAAAAAGTTATTCATGAACCTAAACAGTAAATTTGATGATAAATGCTAAGGATAAATGATGTACAATAAAATTATTATATACCTACATTTATTCGAGCATCGGTCTTTTCCACGGAGGAAGAACAGAAGTTCTCTTTATTATCTGAAAACGCTAATTTTCTTAATTTGGAAATGATGCGATTATACAAAGGTTCGTATAATCGATGTTGTCCTTGTCATGTTGTAACTAAGGAAAACCATGCATTCTTATTGGCTTATATACGTGTGAATGAAATAATCGGGGGTAATACCACGAGTGCTAAAAAATTACCGATAATTTTCATGAAAACGCGTTGATAATAATTTCACGAGCTCGTAGAGCGAGTGAAATTAGACAACGTGTTTGAATGAAAATTATCCGGTTCATTTTTAAGCACGAATGGTATTTAGGGAGAATATTTCTCGAATAAAAATACTCGAAACCAATAGTATTTTTCAAAATGAATGCAAGTTCGGATACTGGAGTCTCTCGATCGAATGTGTACTTTTTTGGCGCAAAATGACATAAACTGTCTCCAGACACTGTCCTTGCTCTTTTTTGTATTTTTGCATTCACTTTTAATAACATTTTCGTCAATTTCTCGTTCTGAGACATTCCCAAAACGGTTCATGACGTTTAACAAAATTTGTTTTTTTTTTAGTAGTATGTTGTGGTTGCAAGTATGTCATGGCAACGTGGAACTATCACTTATAATCCATTCAGGTAACTCCCGTGACGTTAAAGTTACATTCAGTTGGTTAGTATAAAAATCCCTATTAGGGTGTTAGTAATTTTTATATTTGATATTGGCCCCACTTCAAATTTAAATTTAAATCTTTTGTTTGGTGTTTACTTTGACATTTGAATTATTAAAATATTTTGTGATCAATTCTATAGATTAATAATTTATAGTAATTCATCAAAATATGAATGTAATGGATGAAATGAAGCAAGAAAGACATCTACTTTCAGCTAGAGAAAAAGAAGGTGTACGTAAATATTGTATAGAGCGACAAGAGATTAGTCCTCAATTAAAAAAATATAATGTTTTTGAAAAAGCTGCGTATATATTTTCAGTAAGCTTTACATTTTTATCCTTGCAAACCAATATTCCTATCCTTCATCTCCTTCCTTACAGATTAGTGTAACCGTGTGTAACGTAAGTTAACGAAATCTATACAAAGTTTGAAAATGGTGAAGACTTGGAAGACGCAAAAAAAGGTGGAAGAACAGCTTCAAACGTTGATGATTATAACAGAGTAATGGGAAATCATACCTTTACCAATATTCCTCGAATTATTATTATTTCCTTAATGGAATCTGATTCTGAAAATGATTCTGATGAGGAGTTTCTCTTTTAATTCTTTCAATGTTTCGAATTTCACCTAATTGTAATAAAATAAATGTCCTAATCAACTTGAATTTTCTAGTTTAATGTAATCCGTATTTCTGAAATTATTTACATTACATTTACTATGTTCTATGAAAATCATGTTTAATTTAACAAAATGACAACTAATTTACCATAACCTTACAACGTTTGACACTCTTGACCGTTAAGTACAGTCAGGTGTATATCAGCAGGCTTTGTGTGTATCAGGTACACTCAAAATTTTCCAATTGGCACATTAAACGTCACGGATGTTTTCTGATTCTACATTAGTTCTGTACTGTACCTACTGTTACAACAATGTATGAGTGAAATATTCAGTATAAAGTATAGATTGTAGTCTGGAGAGCGCAGTGGCTACGCAACTGGTGCACCTGTGCCAATCCAACACAAAGCTGAAATGTGGTACAGCACTGTGATGCATGAGCTTTTTAAGGGAGCATTTTTGGCGATATATTTATAGGATTTTTTTTAGGTACAGCTTGGCCAAACAATTCAGATAATATCCCTATAGTACACACCAATAAGTGTATGTAGATTATAGATCTTACAGTAGTTAGGACACTTTTTCGGGTTCATTCTGCGTAATATCTTCTAACTAAAACCCTCGAAATCCACATTCTAACTAGGTAAATCTTATTTTAAGACGCTTCCAGCCCTTCCAAGAGATGATAAGTACCATGGCTCATTCGAAACAAGACCTCTCTGACCTCAGCTACATATGACCGACTACTCGCCTACTGAAGCACTAACATGAATAGGTACTTCCCCGTATTACCTGTAAGTTTACATAATTTGCTATGAACCCATCCAAACTGTCAAACACCCTTGATCACTCTGTATAATAATTGGTGATTAGTACATCATCATACACATAATTATTGTTTAAATATTGATTACTGTTTTTTATTTCTTAATTTAACACAAATTATTATCCCGTGAATTGAATCCGGCCGGATCACTACGCCGGATGAATAACCACAACAAGCTTCAAACAAGAAATTCTAACCTAGAAATAGTAAAAATCTAAAGAAAGGCCGCAAGAAAATTCCAAACGCACTATAGAACTTTTTAAATACCTGTAGTTATAATTTTGCCTAAAAGTGTAAGTGCTAACGATTAAATATCTTGAATTTTAAAAATTATTAGTTGAAAAAATTCAAACATGAGATTCATGCATGTGTTTATTACCATACTTTAGCCATGTGTAGATATAAAAAGGTAGTTTGTTCGTAGAAAGATGCTGATTACAACCTTTTGGACCCTATTTTTACAAAGGTTAACCAAACGGCAGCTATATGTACCTACATAATTACATCGATATTAAGTTCAATGTTAAATTCTAACCTGTTAACAGGGATTTTCAAAGTTCTTTCGACTCGGTTCCTGTACTGTTATTCTTAATTTTGCATCAATCGCTCTTTGCCGTTCAGAGAAAGTTAAGAATTATTTTGTTCTGTGTTCTAAAATCTATGCATTTCAAGTACTTGACTATGACTGAGTTGGTAGTTAATTTCTTTTTTCTTGTATTACAGTTAATTAACAATGTATGAGATGAAAGAGTATGATCAAGATGACTATAAAAGACAGTTAGGTTGTCTTCTAAACCAAAAAAATAAGAAGCTGCAGTTAAATGGATCTTCTGATAACCCAGCACCAGGAACTTTAGGGCATATTAGGAAAAGAAAACCAACACCGTATCACTCCAAAACTACTAAATCAAAATTAACCACTGACAATTTAAACGGAATTGGGCAAGTACTGTTTGATCTTAACAGTTTTGATTATGCAGATTCAGGTAGATACCAAAATATCGAAGCAGATGTTAACACATCTAGTTTTCATTCTCCTAATAAATTAAGTAAATCTAAAAAAACTGTAAAGTTTTCTCATTTGCCAAATTCTAAGAAAAAAAAGTCTGTAAAAATATTGTCAACCCCTTATCCAGCTGATAAAAACTTTCTAGCAAGTACTAGTAAAGTTAAGAAGAATGTATTATTCTCAAGCCAAGACATAGATTTAGACTATGCAGATAGCAGTGAGGAAAATGAAAATATTTCTGATGAACCCCTTGATTTATTTTCTGTAAGTTTATCAGAATCTCCTAAACGTAATAACAAAAAAGAAATATTAAATAAACAAAAACATAAAAATATGATTAGGGTAAAAGATCTTGTTACTAGTCCAGTTAAACAAACTTTTAACAATGCAATGAAAGCTAGCGAGTTAATTTGTGACAATGCAAAATATCAAAAGATGTTAAAGAAATCAACATGCTTTTTGTTGGAGGACATGAGTGATTCTGACAACTCAGATAGTGTGGAATTAGAATTAAATACAGAAAATCTAAGTACTAGTCTCACAATTGAGGATAGCGTTTTAATTAGTAATCATACTAATTTAGTTGGTAATGAAACTGAAGAATCAAACAGCTTGAACGAAAATGAGGACTTTTCTGAAGATCCCAATTTAGGAACCAGTGATGATGAAATATACGAAGAAAGGAGTGCAGAAAATAATGATTTAGATTTGAGGGAAAAAATAGTTGGAGAGGCAGAATACTTCCCCATAAACAACTTTTTAGTAATTCTACTTCATTCTAATTCAAAATTATATCTCCATGGATTAACAACTGTTACGATGTTACATGGCGCAATAGAAGTGTTAGGGTACACTTTAACTACTTCTTCTAGCCCTGCAGAAATCTTTTCTCCACGAGGATCATCGTTTTTATATTTTGAAACAAAGGGAGAAAGAATTTCAGCCCTTGACCAAGAAGATGTGACTAATGCATTATTAAAGATAGGAATGAAAAGTGAAATGGCAACTGAATTATGCCAAAATTTACAACCAGGCAGTGCTGTTATATTGTGCAAAAATATTTGTAAACCAGAAATTGAATTCTTGGAAAAACATATTTCCCAACAAGTATTTCCCAAAGATGAATATCCAATGTCTAAATGCATTTTTCAAAATAAAATAGGCAACTGGAGTGTTTTTCAACCTAGTGCCGAGTGGGATTTGCTGACCAATTGTATTAATTCTACATCTAAATTATTTATTTGTGGAGGGAAAAGCGTGGGAAAAAGTACATTGCTTCGTTATACCATAAATAAACTATTGTTAAATTATTCTGAAATTTTGGTAATTGATTTGGATCCTGGACAACCTGAATTTACCATATCTGGTTGTATATCTGCAACAATTGTAAAAGAACCTGTATTTGGACCTAATTATACTCACTTGAAGGAATCATCCAGGTATGAAACTGCAAATATTTATGTTAAATATGGGTTTGTGGGGGGGGGGGGGGCTTATTTCAATGGATGTAATCAGTAAAGCGAGCTGAGCTGTTATATTAAATTTTAACTATTACTGTATTATAAAGATATTCAACTTTACAATACCTTTTACGTTTTTAATATTTTTAAATATTTTCTAACAATAGCTACTGGCGCTTGACGTTATCAGCCATACACCGATACACGACCTATAAAATACTACCAATACCGCACTAGATATAAAATACTATTATTAATATTAATACTAAATTTCCTAAGTTGTAGGATATAAAATTTTCTACAAGAAAGTTCAGGAAAGCATTTATCTAAGAATAATAGTAGGTATACGCCTGGGAACCGTTATCATAAACTAGTAATTGTGGCTTAAAATTGAAATGCAGCGAAAACCGCGCTACATACGGTAAAATACTATAGAACCATAGTTGTAGGAAATAATATTTGCTACAAGAAGCTCTGGGAAAGCATTTGTCTAACTTTAATAGTTTGGGCCTGGGGACCGTTTGAAAGTTAGCATAAATTAGCGATTCTGGTTTAAAATTGAAATCCAGCGAAAATCGCGCTACATAGGGTAAAATACTATAGAACCAAACTTATAGGAAATAATATTTTCTACAAGAAGCTCCGGGAAAGCGTTTGTCCAACTTTAATAGTTTGGGCCTGGGAACCGTTAAACGATAAATATGTGCGGTTTTTATTCTTTCTTTTCACATTAATCTGTGTAACTCTCCATTAATTATAAATTGTAAATGTTTCAGATGTCTTTTCATACCCAACATCAATATTTCTTATCAACCAGATGGTTATTTAGCAACGATCAAAGAATTAATACTTTCTTGCTCGGATTTACCAAAAATGCCTACTATCATAAATTACATGGGCTTTACTCGTGGATTAGGATTGGAAATATTCTCTGCAGTTGTTGCACATGTACAGCCAACCTCCTTGGTTGAGATTCGGAGCAGCAATAGGCGGCGGAATTTTAAAAAGCTACTTACTTATGAATTAATTTGTGATAGGGCAAAACTATTGGCGAGTAAAGTTGACTTCATTCAAGAATTTCCCATATACACCATTGAATCCATGGCAGACAGAAATGAGGGTTGGCATTTAGAACCCAGACAAATTCGAGAAATGTGTGTATTATCCTATCTTAGTAAGAATTTTCCAAAAGATGTCTTGTCTTTAACCGATTCTAGAGTACCTGTATTTGTGTAAGTATAAATAATTGATTTTGTTTCCCAATTGTATTCTTAAGTAAATTGAGTGAAATTGTAACAATTTTATAGAATTGACCTCTCGCTCATAAAAATAATTTCTAATGGAGAAATTGTTAGCCCTTCTGTAGTAAACGCTAATCTTGTCGCATTATGTTCTACAAGAGTTCCAGCTTCTTCTTACACTTGTTATGGATGGGGTGGGTATTATATAAATAAAAAATAGTAAAAAATACAGCAATTTCTTTGATTTAAAGGTGTTGTACGTGGAATTAATTTACCAACAAACGAATTGTTTCTTCTGACCAACATATCACCAGATCAGTTGGAAAAAGTGGATTATCTTATTTTAGGATCAGTGTCATTACCTCCATCTTTATATATGACATCAGATAACAACATGGGTTTGGTTCCATTTGTCTCGCAAGGTGTATTAACTACATTAGGACAAATTCCCAAGAGAAGTCATTTGCCTCCAAGGCATAAACAAGTCTGAAACATGTTTTTAAAAAGTTGCATGTACAGTTTCTTGGACCTTTAATTATTTATAGTGAAAGAATTTTTATATGTTATGCATTCAATAAAGTTATATTTTCAATCATGATATAGTGTGTTTTAAATCTTCTATAATTATGGGAGAGAGTTTTATGTGACAATAATGTATTAATTTTGTGTTAAGAAAACTTTTTCAGGAAGAAAAACAGTCGATAATAAGAGGAAATCAGGAAGTGAAAGCAGTATACAGTGATGGGTGAATCACATGATCCAATGATGAAGACCATGCTTGAGTAATGAAAAAAAAATTAAGTGGTAAAATATGGACAGGAAGGAAAAAAAGACTGAGTTCAAAAAGGTTTACAGCAACTAAGTAGCAGTAGATGAATGAAAATGTTGCTAACAGAAAGAAATGGTAGAAGATCCAAAAAGTCATGGATGTAGGTTACCGGCTTCATCTAAACTATAAAAATTATTTTTTGTTCTTAAATAAATATGAAATACTAACAGTTATTATTATTATTGTTGTTATAATATATGTACTTGGTACCCAAAACTGGTTATAATCATAGAACGGGCTCAGGTCGAAATAATCAATATCGGGCAAATTCGGTCCAGCTAGAAAAATTTATCTGCGGTCAAAAACAGATGCGTACAAATTAATATGGTTTCGTGCATATTTTGATTTTGGGAAAGTTCTTCGTCAGTTGATGATGGGGATTTCCACCCCCCGGGGGGCAATTGATCTCGCGAAACTTCACCAACACTTCAAGTAGTTTTTGATTGTGCAGGGTGAATGTTTTACGGTACAAACTGTTGTCACAATTGACGAAATTTGGACATATTTTGTTGAAAACTGCTTGGAATAGTTTCCAAATGTTGAACAGCAGCAGTTTACATAAATTTTGAAACTGTCGTTGATTTCTTTTAGATGGTTGTGTCCCCCTTACCTTTCTTTCTTTCCTTGTCTTCTCACCTTCCTTTGGGAGTGAGTCTCTCTTATTTTATTTGGCCCATGCGCCCATACCATACTATTGTAGCCGTCTTCTTTGGATGGTTTCCAATACTGGTTAAAGATGTCATTCTTGTTCTTGTTGTCGAACAAGGGTGAAGGTGACTTTTTACATGGGTGTTCGACATTTGTTTGTAGCTACTTAGTCTTAACGTTATGATAGAAATTGTTAATCGAATTACCTATATTCACAAGCGTTTGACGCAAACGCTACGAATCGCGGTAAATGAGGCGATGCGCGGCAGACACATTTGGAAAATTCAAATGCTGGTTGTCTGCATGGGTCCTTATGTTTATAATGCGTGAAATAAACTATAAGAAATGCGTAGGAATTTACCCACCGATGTTAAATATCGGACTTCACGTACTGCTATCAGTGTGTAAAGCGTAGGTACTATACTTCACGTACGGGAGGTGAAAAAAGTAATTTTAGGTACAGTATCAAAAGCTGTCTATAAATGCCTGATAAAGAGCTTCTTTTAATTTCTTCCGACCAATCACTGCAGTCGGTTGAAACTCGCATTACTTCGAACGCTGAATAAAGCTAATAGGAGGTGGATAGACTTATTAATCATAATTTTGTGTATTCCAAGTTAAATGAAGATTTCTTTCTCCTAAAATAATGTAAGGAATCAAATATTTGCAAAAAATCTCGGAGAAAGTATCAACATAATTTTGAACATCCTGTATAATTTCAAATTTCGCGGCTTTTAATTTGACGTGTTTGTTTTTAAATTCCTAACCTATAACACAAAATAAAGAGAAGTGCTTTAGTTTTCTGGTTTATCGCTATAATGTGTTGTTGTAGCTAGTATTTATATTTGCAAACTTGTAAATTAATCATGGATCAGGACGTGATATCCACTAAAAGGTTTTTTGCATCACACCATATTAAGTTATCCGATTACTGGTTGGAAAGTTGCATTCAATGGTATCGGGAAGAACATCCCAATTCAAATTACAATTTGGAAACACTACACTTGAAGGTATATGAACAATGGTTGCTATTAGATTTAAGGGATGTTGATGTTCCAATTTTACCACCAAACTTGTCCCAGCAGAAGAAGACTGTATTAAACGGTATTTTTACTCTCCAACTGCTGCAAATTGTAGATATATCACGGCCCAAACTATGGCAACTTCAAAAATTACGAAATAGTAGTGCCTTGAGTAATGCTACAGTAGATCAGGATTATCAATCAAATAATATAGGTACTAAACGTATGCTTCAGTTATTGCTTACCGATGGTGTAAACGAAATTGAAGCGATTGAATACAAACCAATTCAAGTATTAAATATTAATTTAGTTCCTGGTATAAAAATAAAAATTACTGGACCTGTAACGATACGTAGAGGTCAAATTTTATTAGAAACAAAACATGTTAACATTTTGGGTGGTGAAGTTGAGGAATTGTTGGTCCAAAACGCAGCTGAAAATATATTGGCCCGTTCATTGAATTTGCCCATTAATCCAAACCCACATATTATTGAAGAAACTTTAGCAACGGCTAACTTGGATTTTTTGCAAAATAGTGGGTATACTATTAATGCATCAAATAGAAATACTACTCAACCTGTTACCAGCAACATAATTTCTAACAGGAATTATCAACAACCATCAGTTTCGTTTGAAAAACAACTTCCACAAAAAGTAGATAATATACAGAAACAAAATCAAATAATAAGGGAAATAAAAAATGTTATTACGGATGAAGAAAAAATGTGTATAATGAATGACGTAGACATGCTGTTAGAAGTGGAAAAGGATATCGTGCAAGAATGTAAATCTGAAAGATTTGAAAATTTAGGTAGATTTGAAAATGCAAGCATAGATACAGATGCTGTATTAAAAACAGAAAATATTGCAAGTGGAAGTAAGACTAAAGATGAGACCGCCTCAGTCAGTGTAATAAAAAAGGATGTTAGTTCTGAAAGTATATTTGACGACATGGATATAGATGAACATTTAGATTTAATTGACAAACAAATTGAGTCTAATAAAAGCAATTTGAAAGGGGTTGTTACAATAAAGAATTTATTAAAAAATAGGAATAATATAAGTAGTGGTAAATTTACCGTTAAAGCTAAATTTAAAAGTGTTGTACAAAAGTTAGTTGTTACCGATGATGCTTGGTCCCTGAAATTATTAATTACTGATGAAACTGGTGATTTAGAAGCTCACATGCATACTGACATTATTTCAAATATAATGGGATATTGTCCTTCTGCTATCATGTCTTTAAAAAGAGAAATTTTAAACAAAAACGAATGTGCCAAAGCTGCTGTTATGAAGGTTTGAATAAAATTAATGTTCACTTCGGAATATAAATCATTTCAATTTTATTTCAGACAATTGAAGAATTGAAAGAAAAAATAATGAACCTTGATTGCTTAATGGAAGTATTGTTTACACCTGATGAAGCTTGTCCGACTATTGTCAATTTAAAATAAATAATATTAAGTTCTATTTGAGAATCTATTTAATTTTCAATTTTTGTATAGTTAATAATAATTAAACCTAATTTCGTTTGTGATTAAATATTCTGTTACAAATTTAAATCCGCTTTATTCATTCAAACTTACATTTCGAAGTTTATAGACGTGATTTTTTTTCATTTTATTTTCGTTTGTTAAATTTTCCGGAAAACAAAAAGAAAAATTCGCAAAAAAATCGCGCCAATATGAAAGAGCTTTGAAGTGATTATTGAATTTTTCTTTGCAAAGAAAACCCTAAAATGCTTCTAGCTAAATACAATTATTGGGAATTCGCTAAAATTTGGGGATCTTGAAAAATTATGACAAACCGTTAGAATTACCCCAAGAATCTTATGAAAACAATTAACCTGGGGGCAGCACAAACAAAATGTAGCAGCCGTATCGTGTGACCCTCTTGGAGAGAGCCGATTGGTCTGCTTTATTTGTGGTTTGTCTCAAAAGGGGTCACGTGATATGGATAGAGGTTAAATTGTTTGTACTTCCCCCCTTGAAGGGCACATGACCAAATATCATTGTGAATTCTATCCAAGCCGCTAAGGGGTGTTTTGTGTTTTTCTTATCCAAGGTCAACTGTGTCTGAACTACTCGCGGTGATACAGTTGGCCTTGTTTTTATCTAGTGTATCTATATTCTGTCTTCCAGAGGACACCCTATGTGTAGGTGGGATATAAATAAAAAATATTCAGCAATTAGGAAAGTATTTTATTACAATTTTTATAAAGATTACCAAGCATAAGGCATACATTTACATGATAAAGACAAATAATAAATAATCTACATTAACGCAATACATTTAATACTTAAATTGAAAATAACATTTATAAAATTTACCTACACAATCATTATCATATTACATCACATGAAAAATACACACATTGCAGTTATATTTGTCTTAATAAGATTTAAATGGTACCTGTATAAAAGTACTATGCCAATAATATAGTGAGCCAACATTAATAAAACTCATTTTAATAGAATTGTTAATAAGATACATACAATTTTAATCATTATTTTTTAATACTGGGATGATAATATAAAAACTGAATGTTTAACAGAACAACTTTTTCACAAAACAATTTGATTATTCGTTTTTAATCGAATTTCAAAGAAAAACATTAGATATTGTATGACATAATTACAGTACCTACACTTAGTACAAATTTCGTTTCTTAATCTTTATTAAATTGGTCATTTTTTAATTGTAATCACAGTTTTTAACCGGAATATTAAAAATACACTAATAAGTAAAAAAAAAAAATGTAAAAATATCTATACATGACCTAGAAATATTCTTATCAATACAATAAAGCGAATAAAAATATTATTTATCAATCACTTATAGACCTTCTTTTAAATTTTGAAAGGAGTTATATTCATGGCTTGCATATAACTCCAAAGTATAAACAACGCTAATTACAAATTGAACCCTACTGTAATTATATCAAAATATTTTTATAAATGCAAGTTAGGCAGTTATTAAGCTTTCATTTGAATATCAAAGCAAATCTTAAGGAATGATAAGACAAAATACAGCTTTTAAAAACTAAGATGGTAAATTTAAAACAGAATGTCTGAATTGGTCCCGGCGCTAAATAATACAGGTTCATCAACTTCATCAATCGTTGACTCTAAATAAGCTCCATCATTTTTGGCTTCAGTTATTACTGCTGAAGTTGGTATACTGCGAGTAATTCCAAGTTGAAAATCTTCAGCAGATCCTGATTTTGGAATGTAGTTTGCTAGTGAGGAACCTAGAGCAATTAATAAATTACTTAGATACATGGAATATTTCTTTAATTGCGGATACTTCAATAAGAATCTTTTTTTGCGTAGCTATTCACTCTACTTTAAGTGCATTTCAAGGAGACAAGATACATAGCCACGGTTTGATTCAGATTAGATTATTGAGATTTTTTTTGTAATTTAAAAAACGACATTGATTCCAAATCTGTCTATAACATTAATAACCTATGAGTAAGTTAGAGTGGGTCAGTTTGAGAATTTCACTTATAACATGCAAACAAGTTGCTGTAAAAGGTCATCTATATTTTTAAGTTGCTGCTGATTTAAACCTACACTTTTTACTTGGTTTATGTGACATCATCATGTTACTACATTAAAAGTTATTTAAACTCGAGATTATATAAGAAACTTACCCGAAAGAGTAGGAACAATATGGCCTGGAGACGATTCTCTTGAAGGGGTAGTTAATGACTCATCTAAGAGAGAAGCTTCAGAAGGATATTCAAATATATCTGGTCCTGACTCCATAAATTTTATTTTCATCTGAAACAAACATATTATTAAAATAATTATACGTTACATCCATTAGGAAAAGAATGATTAATAATTTATATAATTATTTATAACTCTATTACAGTTTTATGAGACACAAAATTACCATTTATCAGTAATTTAGGCACTTTAACATTAAATAAAAATGTATACATAGTTGGTTGACCTATTTTATTATAAAAAAAAATTTTAACTAAGTAATGCTGATCCAAAGAATTAGTTTGTAGGTAAGCCTGACATTTGTTGAATTAATGTCGAAAAATATCGTTGTAAGGGAGTTTTGTTAAATAAAACTAACACTCCTATTCTGTAAGCCGTAACGACTCGTTCATCAACGATTGTCCGTGTTTGAATGTTTTTACTTTCCCATACCACTACTGGTATAGGGAAGTATTGATATCATGAAAATTTTCGAAATCGAGATTTTCACGGAAATACGTCTTTTGGACCTCCAGGATCCCAAAAAAGTGGTCTAGAAAAAATGTCTGTCTGTGGGTGGGTGCGTGGGTGGGTATGTAACGCCTCTAACGCAAAAACTAGTGAACCGATTTTGATGAAATTTTAAATGAAGGGGTATATCGAAAATTCATCGACAAAATAAGCTTTTCAAAAAAATCCGAAACCGGAAGCGGAAGTTAGACATGTTTTTTTGGTATCATTTTTTTCAGAAGCGGAATTTTGAAAATCTGAGTAGGGGATATGAAAGAAGGGCATAATTCAAGGCAAACAGTTTTTTACCGGACTCTCTAACTTCAAAATGGCGGTCGCTATGAATTTTTCAAAATTTCGACTTTAACGCCCCGTAACTCAAAAACCAGTTATCTGATCAGGTTCCGCAACAACTTGTTTGAAAGCCCTTTGGCTGTACTACACCAAGAAAAAAAATTATTTACTAAATCCAAAAACGGTCGCAACGGCGCTCTTCCAAAAATATTGAAATTTTTGAAAAGTTATTACAAAAAAACTGGTCTAAGGAATTTGTTTAAATTTTCTATACTTATGCAGCTTGGTATTAGCTACATTTTTATTTTTTGATGAACGCCAGAATTCCACTGTGGCGCCCTCTACGAGATTTTGAAAATCGGAAATTGATGCTCCTATAGCGCCTTTATTAGTCAAAATATGAAAGAAGTTTATATACAAAAGTTGTTCAGTATATAGATTTGCATTTTTCTAAATTTATATCACGTATACAGGGTGTTTGGTTTTCACAGTACAATAAGCAACTTTGTTATTTTAAATGAAACACCCTATATACTATTATATAATTGAATGCAAAATTGAATTGTCTATCACATAGTATAAGGTGTTCATATGGCTAAAATGTACGGTTAATGAGAAATTCGTGAATTTTGAACTTTAAAACAGTGTAGGGTGAAATTTGTAAGTGCCGATATGTTCAAGTGACCATGCGCGGGACGGGAATTCCTTGTCGCCGGCTAATCCTAGCAGCCTATGAATATAAATAATCACACATGCGCAGATGAACACAATCGGCACTTGTGTTAATTTTCCATATACCAATTTTCAAGTTTAGTTTATCGGTTGTGGCGAACAATACTGTTGAATACCAAAAACGAATGTTTATTTTTAGTATGGGAAAGTCCAGGAGAGGTTTGCACCTCCACTTTTTTCGCTTTAAAGTCCGACAACGATTGTCATTAGCTAACGAGTCTTTCGTGAACGACTTTTTACAGAATAGGTGTGTAAGAATGTTGCGGCAATGTTATTTTTCAAGTTTCTATCAGCTGGACAAGGTACCTACTTATTAGGTTTGATAAGATATTAATAACTCAAAAATAATTTGACTTTCAGTCTATTCCCGTTTTTGAAAATCTTTATCCGGTTTCGCGTTACTACTACCGTAATGTAATCTGCTGATCTTATGGAGGTGGGACCCTTCCCTTGTTTTTGTGTTATGTTCCATATAAAATGCCCCACCCTTATTCGCTTATGGTCTGTTTAACTCTACTGCAATCATGGTATCTACCCCCCCCCCCCACCAATGATGTGATATAGTATCTAGATACTGTTAACACTTTTGTTACTTGTATTATCAGTTTCCTTCTGTCCACTATACCTAATACTAATTAATTTAAGCATTGAACGTTCTGTTTTATATATTTGACCACCCTTAGCTTTTGCTGTTTTATCCGTCTGGGTTCCGGATATAGAATTGACCCAGGGAATCTCCTGCCTGTCGTACGAGGCGACTATTTGAGGGGCGATTGTGCATTTAGGCCACAATAGGTGTGCACTAACTCATACAAGAGATTCAGTTCCTTGAATGAACATAAGGATATCCGCAATTGGGGTGTTGCCTGCCCACAAGTTTCCCAATATGGGAGACTTTTATTCTTGTTCGAGCAAGTCAGTGACGCAGTACATGCTCTGCTGTCTTTGTCTCTTTGTCATCGGTGCTGTTCACCAGCCCTATCCTGTGTATGCGCGTTGTCCCGTTAAGATTTCCACCAGTTTTCCCAGATAACTAACATACAGCCTTGTCTGATGGCTACTCTGAATGTTAATCCACGTTCGGCTGAAGATTCTTTGTTGGAACATAGAGCTCAAAATACCTAGGGAACCGGGTATTAGGGGTTCTGCGCCCCAGATTAGATGTTTGGACGTCAACCTCGTAGGTCTCCAGTCTCCACTTTCCCATAAGTTCCGCCTTTGCCCAATTTTGGCAAGCTCATAGCATTGTACTATCCGTAAGGTCATTTTATAAGTGCATAAAGCCAGTAGGGTGGCCCTGCAGTCGCTGTAGGTATCTATCGCTCAAATATTGGACGTTGGTATGTTTGGTTACTCCAGCACTCATACATTCCGTGATGTGCCTGTTGAAGGTATGTTTAAGGGCATGTAGTCAATCTTGGCATCAAGGGGAGAAGTCTTAGTGACAACCTCATTAACGATGCGCGTACTCCTTCCCAGGTGCCTTTTTCTAATGTTCTGCAGCCCCTATATAGATGTCTTATACCTAAATAGAGCTGTTGCCCTACTTGTCGAATTATCAGAACCAGATTTATAGACAGGTCATGGGCCCAAAGCTGAGAATCTCGAGAAGACCACAATATGTTATATTATAAAAAGTATTGAGCTACGACTTTATAAAAAATGTACCCTAGGCCCAGGGACGCTCCAAGCTAGTTCATTTTTGTGGTATATACTCAGTATTCCCCCTCCCCTCGATAGGGATCTCATAAATATATAAAATCTAATTTTGGAGGAGAGATATTTAGAAGTTTATTTGTGGTTTCTCTGAATTAAAGAATTATACGATAAAGGGTCTTGGTTGGGGTCCTTTATATAACAGTTCTAATTCAAAGACGTTGTTCACAGGGAAAATAATAATAAATGGATAAAAATTTCTCCTAAAAATAACGTCTTTATATTTATTTTTGCAAATATTTTTTAATGAAAATCAGAATAAAATACATTTTTAAATTTTGGTTTGATGTGTTAAAGTGCGAGTACTCTTTAAAGTAAATACATAATATAATTAATATACGTAACATCTTTTTCATACTCAATTAAAAAATAATAAATGGAAAAATAATGGTCTCTTATAAAAAATAAATATCTTTATAACTAATAATTATTTTAAATGTAGTAAACATTCTTCCAAAGGATTAAAGAAGCAATGACATTGCCAATTAATTATCCGAGTTCTTTGTACTTTTCTACGTAAAAGTAATAACAGTAAAAGCAATTATTTGACGTGAGCGGCAAAAATAACGCTAAAAACATTCAGTTCCGGTACGACATTTGGTAGTCATACGGAGTCATTGCTATACATCGTCTCTGTGTGAGAAAGTTTAATCTTTTTTACGACCACCTAGACATGAGAACATCTTTTATGAATATGCGGCGATTCCGTTTTGATAATATTCATGACGCATGAGTTGTAGATTTTTAATTGATGTAACTAAAATCATTGTTTTAGAATTTTAGATAGTAGGATAGTGGTAGGTAGTTATTTTCTAATACCAGAAGGTTTTGGAAAAGAGCAAAGAGCATGAAAGTTTGAGAAAATCAAAAATGTAGTGATGTGAAGTAGGTGTGGGGTGAAAGAAAATCATAAAAAATTTAGACGAGTATCTCTTAATTTATTATTCTTTACATTAATTTGAACTGATCTTAAAATTTTGAACTTAGTAAACAGAATTAGAAATTATCTCTCGATGCAGAACTGAATTTGAAATCAATTTTGGTTTTCAAGTGGAAAGTGGATTGATGTTGCTAGGATTAGTAAACAAATTGTGTGAACTACTAAAAAAAAAACTGCTTATATACAGGGTGTAACACAACTTATCTGAACAATTTTAACCATACAGGTACCTTTAAATAAGAAGTCGACTTGTCAAAAAATATTTAATAAAAGTCCAATACAAAACGAGATAAAAATTGTTAAAGTTGCAAATTAATGAAAATGATAAAAATGGTGTTTTTTATTGAACACTGCATAAAACTGCCTAAAACAAAAGAAGTACAATGTATCTTGGCCTCCGCGCCGCGGTCCCCGGATCTAAATCCTCTCGACTTCTTTTTGTGGGGATATGTAAAAAGCGAAGTGTACCAAACCGAAGTATCCTGTCGATAATCTGCGTATTCGGGAACAGCAGCAAGGAGGAACATTTCAGCTAGTGTGACAAAATTGGATTAGACGGGCCCAGACTTTTCCCAGGCGTGCTTGCAAGTCAATGGACAAAATTTTGAGTAGATTTTATCTTGCTTTGTTGGATTTTTATTTTTTTTTAACAAATTGATTTCTTATTTAAAAGTGCATGTATGATTAAAAGTTTTAAGATAAATTAAAAAACACCTTGTATATTTAATTTATTCTTGACTTCTCTTTGACGTCATACGAAACGTAAAATAATATTCCAAGTTTAACACAACTAGTATTTGAATTTGGTGTTTATGTCCGGAAACAAAAGTTTATAATAGGATCTACGGTTGGTAGATCAAACCCTTAGGGGCGCTGCATATTATTGTCGGGATTACATAACGTAGGGGTATTAATAATTGTCACAAGGAAGTCAACTTAAGGGGGTGCATATACTAAAAATTCAAGAGCATTTTAGCAAGGGCAGATAGACCGACATTTAATATTTTCATACAGAATGCAATTTTTTACATTTAATGGCAGTTCTTAAGGGATTGGTCGATTTAGAGCAAGTATGAATTAATATCATCTAAAAAATTATTTATGGTCAATTAATTAATTGAAATCTAGCTGGAATCAGGTTGTGGCTCTTTGTACAACCAAATCAATCCATTTTATTAGACAAAAAACTTAAAAATAGTCAAGGAAACATTTTAATAGGAAAGAATCCTAAAACAATTTTTGGAAACTGCCGCAAAAAAATATTACTATCTTTTGCTGAATTATAACGGTCTTCTAAATTGGCTTCGATACCTTCCAGACATTGAAATACCAATACCTACATTTTTGTAGCTACTGAGTCGTAACTGTATAAAGTTGAGATTCCTTCAAGAAATGGAAAGTTCTGAAGAGTTTACGTTAAAATTTCAAGCATACCGATTTTATTTGGTTCTTTTGTACATACTAGTTTAGAAGATGCAACAAAGATTTTTGCAGGTATTCGCCAAGTCTAGGAAAGGTGGATGACCACCACAAAGTCCGTCCAGTTCCAGGTAGGTCAAACGTAACATGATTGCTGTTGGTCTGCGGTCTTGAATGTGTGCATTCCACAGACTTCGCCAGATTTTGCTCAAGTATGCACCTGCCGTAAGTGAAGACCAACATTGTCTTAACGTATTCCCACACAAGCAGAATTTACAGTCAAAAGGTTTACCAAGCATTACTTCTGAATACAAAGCACATGAGTTTTCTAAGAAAATGCAAGTGATGTTTGTTTATAAGAAAAAACTACAAATACTGCTGATTTTGAATAACAAAGAGCAAAGTTTGAAATTATTTTTATAAGATAAGCAAAATTGATGTTGTTCTCCTTTTCAGGTATAACCTAGTTTTAATTTAAACGCGATTAAAAAAATACAATACGAAATTAAATATTCACTTCGGAAAAATCATAAAAGGCTGTGTGGGGAGTCGCCAACACTTGTTACGAAAGTTACATAAATAAACAAATTATTGATTTTCAAAACCATCTGTGTTTGTTGAATATTAATCTATTTTCTGTTATTTTACTGCACGCAGACAAATTTTTGCAGCCTACTAATTCCAACAAACTTGTGTCCAAGGTACAACTTCCAATGTGTATAGGTTCAAATTTTTTGAAACATCAGCTAGGTAGTAGAAATTACTCTACCAAACATTTATTTTGGTTACACCAGAACAAACCGAATACGTCTGCCTTAGAAATTTCTTCCTCCTACCATATGAATAGAACTATTGTGCGATGTACGCTTTTTAATGTTCTAATTATTTCATTATATTGTACTACCTGTAAAATTTTAATTATCTTCAATGTTTTACGTCTGAATACGTTTGCATGTTGTTTGTTTTGGGCACTGCCCTGCGTCCTTGAATAAGATTCGATTCATCTTCCTTGCTTTTCAAGAATTACACAAAATACCAACATTTGAAGTAAGAGAAAGACACGAAGTGCCATTCTGTTTGAAATGATTATTAAGTTTGGTTTTTTGTAGTAAAATAAAAAAAAAGTCTTCTGAAGGATTCACCAATAAATGCGTGTGGGTTCGATTTCCGCGGTTTTGCTTGTAAAGTTTTCCTCTGCTAGGTGCTTGTCCCCGGAAGAACAAAAACGCCCTCTTATTTGTTTTGCGCATCGATCGTAAATTATTACTCATTTTCATTGCAAAATTTCTGTGAAAAAAACATGCAACATTTTTTTATTATTGTCTTACATTACTTGTTTACTAGCACTTTGTAAATATTTTCTATTGCAATTCTTTACAATTTCCGCGTTAGTTCTGGGCTTTATAAACGTTACTTCCTTTTAATAAATTTATATCGAGTGGAAATAAAGTAGGATATACAAAACGCAGATAGATAGCTATCCATACTCTAAAAAGTCAATATACTACTCGTTATTATACTATCTACAATAGCTACCTCCGCATAAATTAAGGGATTGTGTTAGCTGTGTGGTGGGCAGCATAAATCCATTATTCTAACCAAAGTAATGTTTTGGAAATGTCCACAATGGTTTGAATTGATAAATATTTAAGTTTATTGATTGACGTATAATCGGACTGTTTTACAGCTTCAATTGTAAAGCATAAACGACAGCCTTGGCCATTGGAAAAAAGATAAGAATAAAAGCGAGGTAATAGTTTCCAAATATCTTATACAAACTATTCGAGGTAATATTTTATCACAGTTTTATTATAAGTTTATGGTTGATATAACAAAAATGTATTTACTTTTTAACCTTTACTTATTTTCATGGTCATTTTTTGATACTATACGCATAAGAAAATTTAAATTATTATTTAATACTCGAATTCCACGTGCACCACATAATTATAATTTTTTTATAACCTGTAATATTGTTACACTTGAGTTAATTGTGTATTTTTGGTTCTATCCCTGATTATGGCAAAGACGTCAAAAAGAACTTTTATTACTCTTGTAGAGTAGAATCAACTCTAAAATACCATTGTAATATTGTATGGTGGGATATTTTCAGCGGGTGTAGTGGAAAAAATTAATGGAAAAAGCTTTGTAAGCAAACTCTCAATTATGATCTTAAAACACCCTTTAGAGTTGGGTCGGTACATATGACCAATAGTGTAACTACGCAGCATTTAATGATAAAAAGTATTCCCTTAATATGGACACTCTTTAAGCCTTATAGAATGATATTAGAAGGGGGGCCGAAAAATGTTTCCTTTGGGACAGAATTTTCAAAATGGCAAACATTTTATACAGACTGTCACCTAAAGCCATAACTTCATGGTTATTTTAAATTTTGACCCCACCAACTATATATAATTTTAAATGGTAAGGCAAAAGCTATCTTTTGAGATCACCCTTTCGTAAACATTTATCGACTATTTAAGCTACGATGTTCAACTTTTTTTATTTTAAACCGAACGCCCTGTATATTTTTAAATAATTGGATTCAGGATGAAATTCTGTAGGTATATAGTAGTGGCGGGTTTCATTTGTTTTTTTGATACGCAAATTTTTTTTAAATAATTGTTTTATGTTGCATCTAGACAGCCGTGCGCTCTAGGTACCATAAAACTAAACGATATCAGTTATCAACCTGGTGGCGGTAAATTTGAGCAATACCTTGTAAATACGTTTTGTAGTTATTTGTAAATATTTTTTCCATAAAATTTTAACATTCCGGTTGTCTTCCATAGCACACTTGAAAGTTTTATAGTATCGTACGACTACACTGCATGCAATAAATTTAAAAATTTCGGAGTATCACAAAAACAAATGAAACGCACTACTGTATGCAAAATTTCACCCTGTATCCAAATATGTAAAAATATACAGGGTGTTTAATTTAAAATAAAAAAGTTGAACATCATAGCTTAAAACAGTTAATAGATATTTACAAAAAGGTGATGTCAAAAAATAGCTTTTGCTTTGGCAATCAAAATTATATAAGCGTATATAGTTTGCGGGATAGAAAATGTATGGCTTGAGGCGTTTTTTAAGTAACAGCCTGTATAAAGCAATGCAATTTATTATACGATTTGGCATTAGTATTACGAATTAATATAAGTTTGAGGAACTGAAGAAATATTTCTTTAAATTAAAGGATTATTGCACCAAGGAGTGCCAAAAATAATGAAATCATAACTAAATAAGTAATTAATTATAATTAATATAAGTTTTTGAACAGTTAACTATTCTTAGATAATTAAATTGTTTTAGAGAAGGTTATGAAATATAAATAATCGTAAAACTGACAATTACTTCAATATACTCTTCAAGAACATTTTACTTGAATCTAGGGCATCACTAATTAATTGTATATTGTTATTTTACTTTTCAGCTACATAGATTTATATGAGAATATTCGAAACAATCATTCAAGTTCAAGGTTGATGTGGAGAATAATTTTAAAATACACTACTACATACTATAATTCGGAGTTCATTCTACTTTAATTGTTCATTAGTACCTACCATTCTCATTACTAACATGTTTTCATATTGAAATAAAAAGTGAATTATGGTATTGTAGTTGAAATTCTTCATCTGATGTAATGAAAAGAATATAATTACAGCCATAAAATTACATCATTAACGGTTGATTAGATATGATTAAATTGGAAGTTTATGGTGGGAAACCTATTCATGGTGAAAGTTCCCATTTCAATTTTTGAATTGTTTCATGTTTTTATCGTTTTCATGGCAATATTCGTTATCTTTTAGAAATCAATCATCAGCCTTCGATTTTCCTTGCCTGGGATCTGACAGTTGGTTTTATTTTCTATTCGAAGAGTTGAACAATATACCACTTCGATTGTTTTACGTTCTCGTAAAAAATCCTGCCTTTCGTAACTGTTGAATGCCAACGTTTTTCGTTCATCTTGAAACTCTCATAAGATAATAAATTTGAACGGAATTGTAGAAGCAACAGAACGTTTCCGTACAAACTTATATGATAAAAACAACACAACAACATTCCAATGGATATTTAGAAAAATATTCTACGTGGGTTCAGAAGACATGTCAGTGTAAGATAAAGCAACTGAAGAAGTAAGGTATGGCGTAAAACATACGAAGAACAACAGGGCAGTAGAAGAAGATGGAGTAATGATAGAAATGGCAAACGAGCAAAGAAAAAAAAAACAAATACTTTAGATTCAGAACTGATATATTGAATAAAATGTAACTATACGTAGGTCAGGTAGGAGCAAAGATGAACCAAGACAAATCTAAAATTGAGACCCTACATGGAAAGATATCTGGAAACCGTCCACCAATATTTAGGTGGAAGGGTAATAAAAAGAAAATCTGTTGGGACTGATTTGTATCAGAGATAAATGAATGGCAACGAATGAAGGTGGATAACGACCAAAAATGGATAAAGGATGATCGCGGAAGAGATGAATAAGATCTTAAATTAACTGAACTTGGTGGTACTTTATTGAATTTGTTCCATGATGCAATTCCTAAACATTGAGAAATTTTCATAATTAAGAAACTCAATTAAACGGATTGAAAATTTAAACTCGAGTATTATTCATATCTATAACCGTAGGATTATTTATAAAAGAAAATTACTAGCAGTAAACATGACGAATAGTTTAATTAAGACACAAAAAACTTAACAGTGTAAACTGTTGCATACATTTTCATTAGAAACGAATATATTTACAGTTGAAATCCGTAATATAAAGCAATAGAAGGGAAGGTATGTTACAATAACGTTCCATATGAATAAATCTAGATTAACTTGCATTCAAGTTTTTGAAACGACCAGATAAAACATCTCTACACATCCCGTCTTTTAAAAGCGCTTAAGAGGAAGACAGGTTAACGGTATTAAAAATGTTTTAAATAGTTTCTTTCCGGACGATGGAATTACTTGGTAGAACAGGTTTTGACTTGCAAACCTCTGAAATTTCATTAGGAATTTCAACACAAGTACAGTTTGCAAAATATAAAATTGAAAATTACACTTAATAAGAGTAAACAAGTATATTACCTACATGTACTCACAACGTATTTTACACCAGAAATGTAGAAAGCGTAACGTTGTCTGGTAGTAATTTATTTAACAACAAAAAGGGATAAAATATAAATCTTAACATGAGGCAGCTTTTTGTAGTACCCATATGGAATGCAGTCTCATACACAAGAAATAAAAAGCATGGAATCTAGAGAATTACTGGTTTTATAAAAGAAAATGGTAAAAATTGTTTGGCGCATTTTAATAAGATTTACAGGCTGCAATGGTGGATTAAAGTCCACTTAGCAACCAAGCGGTCCCGGGTTCGAGCCCCATTCTCGCCATGGGTTTTATTTTCGTTTTCGATTAAGTGTTAAATGGGGGGCATAATTACGACCTTCGCAGTTAGTGCTCCCCGTAGAGTCTGTAATTAAAAAGATTGACTTTTTTGTTGTTATATTAATTAACACTACCGGCATTTGTTATCATTTTTATTTAGTTTTCGCCTCTATGAAACATTTAAGTACTACTAGAAAAAAAATGGGAACATTTTATAGTTATGCTTTTCAAGAATGTCCATAGCAAGAGCAACAACTAGGGGTGGGCGTCGGGTGGGCGATATTGAAAAAATATCGATATTCAAAAAGTATCGATACTGTCGATATAAATATTGATAGATCAAAAAGAATTCCCACGCGTAGCCACAACATTATGGGTTGTTACATTTAAAAATTACATTATCTACATTTAATATTATTTTCTGATTGACTGGTTATCCACATCATAATTTTATACCTAAGTATACAGGGTGTAGAATTGAATCACGCAACACACAACAGGGATTTCATAGGCAAAATTTTAGAAGTCGAATATTATCTTCCCTAATTGTTTTAGAGAAAATCTGTAATATAGGTTTTTGTACAGAAAAAAATTCTGTATCCATAAATGTTATCGATATTATTTTGTTTGTTCGCAAACCCAAAAATTGAAAAATAAAAAACGCCATTTTGGCAAAAGTCTTTAGTGATTTGGAATTATGGTGTGACAACTACTCATCGTAGGTAATTCCGTTTAGACCGTCACTTTGATAGAAAATTTAATCTGAATTGCATTCATGATGTTAAAATAGTATTCTGCGAGGGGCAAATCACCAGTGAGATGTGGTGTACACAAGGCAGGAGATGTTGGGGAGATGTAGGAGATGTCGAGGAGATGTGGGAAATGTTGGGGAGATGTGGGAAATGTTGGGGAGATGTGGGAAATGTCGGGGGAGATGTGGGAAATGTCGGGGAGATGTAGGAAATGTCGGGGAGATGTGTGAGATGTGGGTCATGTGGTTGAGTCATAATGTTGGTGGAATGCAAGGAGATGTCGGAAACAGTCGAAATAATTCCAGCGTTATTATCGGGAATGGTAGACAGTGATAGAGAAGGTGGTTTCTTCGAGAAAAAATCGTGTGGCCACTTTTTTTTAAATAATTTTTCAAAAATTTCAAAAGTTTTGGAAGAGCGCCGTTGCGACCGTTTTTTGGATTTACTAAATAAATTTTTCATGGTGCAGTACCGCCAAAGGGCTTTCAAGCAAGTTGTTGCGGAACCTGATCCGATAACTGTTTTTTGAGTTGTGGGGCGTTAAAGTCGAATATTTGAAAAATTCATAGCGGCCGCCATTTTGAAGTTAGAGAGTCCAGCAAAAAACTGTTTCCCTTGAATTATCGTGTTCTTTCATATCCCCTACCCAGATTTTCAAAATTCTGCTTCTGAAAAAAATGCTACCAAAACAACATGTCAACTTCCGCTTTCGGTTTCGGATTGTTTTGAAAAACTTATTTTGACGATGAATTTAAAATTGTGGTATTTGGTGTCGTCTTTAATTCCTGTCTCTTTTGTATTTGATTTATTGGCAAATAAGGATTATATAGTTTCTTACGATTTATTGCAATTTACTAAATATTACAGTAGGAGTATATTTTAAAAAACGATCATAACCGGTAAGGTGATGAATAATCCTTGCGACTATCTCTTACACACAATTGTTTTATTTACAAACAAAATTCATGAGGTGAGGAGATGTGGGGAGATGTTGGGAGATGTGGGGAGATGTGGGGAAATATTGAGGAGATATGGGAGATGTCATCGAAAAGGAGATGTGGTGTACACGTTTTGGCTTTGTGGTTTACCCCTCGGTATTCTGGAAACAATAATTGTGAAATAAGGAATTCCTGAACGGCAGTAGTCACAAGCTCACAATTCAACTCCAAGGCACTATTATAGATTTTCGTGAAAACAGCTTTTTTATTTTCTCATTTCTCAGCCTATGAAAACTAAAAATTTCAGAAGAAGTTCCCGAAACATTGTTGCTAGGTAAAGCAAGAGACCACAATACATTTAAAAACACGAGGGCATTAGCCGGGCATTAGCACGAGTATTTGTGAAATTGCATTGTGGTCCAGTACTTTATTTTATGGCAACAATATTAAGAGTACTGCTATTGAAACTTGCCAGGAGAAAAATACAAGGTCGAGTTATATTTGACAAGACAAAATCTTGAATAATCAAAAAATAATAAACAGTGAAACTATTAGTAAACAACACCCTACCAACAAGTAAACAACAGTATGGCAACGGTTTTTTTAGCACAGGAAGCTGCCCTTTTAACTAGGAAGGGGCATTTTTATCGGACCCAAGCTGGTTTATCGAGAAACGGTATCCTATTGGCTGAACTTTCGGGTGTTGCTTAGTAACTGACGTACGAGTGATTTTGTCTCTACAAAAAACTTATATGGACCCTTTTTTAAATAATTAAGGAAGATAATATCAGCATAATAAAAATGTTACCATTGATTGTTACGTCTTCCATTCTACACCCTGTATAAATTTTGTACTTTTAAAGTTTTCTCCTATCTTCGAAAATATATGAAATATTAGTTAGCGCTTCCAAAATCAAACACTGTATAGTTTAGATTCTAAACTTTAGAAATTGAGATTATAATTGTAGGTAGATAAGGTGATTTTTAAATGGATTTACTTGCTTCAGGGATGACTGGTTTAAGATAAAGAAAACAATTTTAGTTTAGTTATTCGACAATTGTAAAAGAAATTATTTGATTTCAACACAATCTGAAGTATAACATAAAATATCGATAATAATTTAATTTATTTTTTTTCAAATATTTAGGACACATACGAAATAAAATAATATCTCTGAACTCATTCTACATTCTACAAATTTCATTATGATTTCGTACTAATCGATTTTAGGCAGTTCAGCTTGACAGTGCAATTTCAATAAAATTATGATTAGATAATTTTTTCATCAAATTGTCTTGCTAATCTAAATAATTATCAAATGGGTGCTTAAATGCGTTCATTTAATGACTCTTTACTTGACGGCTTGACTAAAACCCCCTACACACGATACGATCGTCGTACGACACGTCGTGCGTCGTACTACAAGTTTTTGCCTACTAACTATCAAACCTGCAGTACGACAGGTCGTACAACTGACCATTTACTGTCTCTTTACAATAATAAATTTTATACAGTGTGTAAATAAAATAACGGGACACCCGAATAACGTTTTTATTGTTAAAGATAGAAAATTTGTGCTTGGAGACAATTTGTATGGTTAGTTATAAGCTTTATTTTTGGTGTGTCGAAAATTGGTTTCCGTTTCCGGTTTAACCGGAAGTAATGCTAACTTGAAAATTTTAAATAGAACACCCTATATATTTTTACATTTTTGGATTTACACTTTTATAAACTTTGAGAAACTTAAATAGAACTATCTACCAAAAATCAATAGTTTTCGAGATATTCGAGATAGAAGGTACAAATTTGTAATTTTTAATTATTTTGATTTATACTTGTAAAAACAGTTAACGTACGCTTTTCTAAAATTTCTTTTTCTAATAAGATTGTGCGGCTCCAAGAAGGGCCATTTGTATGGAATAATAAATAACAGTTATAGTAATAATGCTCAAAATGCGGACCACATTTTCAATCTGGCAGTGTCCGAGTCTGTGTTTAAATTCTTACATTATTATAACAACTGTTTACTTTTCTAACTCGCACGCTTGCGATTTACAAATGGCCCTCCTGAGCGCCGCATAATCTTATTAGAAAAAGAAATTTTAGAAAAGCGTACGTTAACTGTTTTTACAAGTATAAATCAAAATAATTAAAAATTACAAATTTGTACCTTCTATCTCGAATATCTCGAAAACTATTGATTTTTGGTAGATAGTCCTATTTAAGTTTCTCAAAGTTTATGTAAATCCAAAAATGTAAAAATATATAGGGTGTTCTATTTAAAATTTTCAAGTTAGCATTACTTCCGGTTAAACCGGAAACGGGAACCAATTTTCGACACCCCAAAAATAAAGCTTATAACTAATTAACCATACAAATTGTCTCCAAGCACAAATTTTCTATCTTAACAATAAAAACGTTATTCGGGTGTCCCGTTATTTTATTTACACACTGTATAAAATTTATTATTGTAAAGAGACGGTAAATGGTCAGTTGTACGACCTGTCGTACTGCAGGTTTGATAGTTAGTAGGCAAAAACTTGTAGTACGACCGACGTGTCGTACGACCGATCGTATCGTGTGTAGGGGGTTTAACACCATCACCAACAACAATACTGAATAATAAATAGTATCATGAATAGAATTGGATTGAGTAAAGAGTGCCTATTCATTTATCTGATTTAATTAGTGCGTTATTATTGCGTAACTTGTTTAATGAAATCACAAGTGAAATAAATATAGTTTTTTTTCACGCGAAATTGAATCCGCCTACAATCGCTGCCTTCGTTTGGCGCATGCATTGTGTTGTGTTAGTAGCGTAGGTGATAGCCGCAATTTATAGACATTTATGTAGTAACGTAATGAAATATGGCTTGTTTTAGAAATTTTATGTATGTAGGACAACAGAGAACAATGGCAGTTTTCGTTATTTTTTGTTACGAATGTTCTAATAATTACTTCATACAGAACATATAGTTAAATGCAACACGTTTAAGTTATATTTCATCAAACGACATTGAACAGGTAGCAAGATTATTAATGCATTATGGTAAACAATGGTATAGTTTGACCATCCAAATCTCGTTTTTTATTTTTAAGGCTATCTGTCAATTTTGTTTATCTCTATGCACTCTTCGTGGAAATGTATATGAAGCATCAGACAACCCTACGGTAATTATCAGGTATGTATTGGTTAAAAATTGCAAAAAGTGACGTTTAAAATAATTCAAAATTATTAACGATTGTAATACCATCCCAGTAACGCCTTTTTGTAATTAATCTGTTTCTGTTTTCCGTTTGTGTTTCCCGTTTGTGTTTTCTGTTTGTGTTTTCCGTTTGTGTTTTCCGTTTTCAATAATTTTATTAATTTGAGAATAAATTTAAGCATTTCAATATTCTACATTTTAACAAAAATACGTGCCTGATCAATTTACAGTGACCAGTTGATTTCGTTTTTACATTTCCACGAAGAGTGCATAGGGATAAACAAAATTGACAGATAGCCTTAAATATAAAAAACGAGATTTGGATGGTCAAACTATAGCTATACTTAGTTCTCCTAGAAATAATAAAAAATGTAACGCACGTGTGATGATTATTTCGTTTACAAAATACTGACAAATGCTTGTGAAATGTTTAACATCCGGCAACAAAAACTCGGAAGTATTCTTAGTTACCATGAATAAACTCGCCCTCGATATCATGATGGTTTCGGAAATCATAATCGAACCTCGAATATTAGGGAAAGATGAAAACGAACTATCGACAACTAACACGGACAAGGCAACCACTAATTCCACAGATGAAACTAAGGGTGTTCGATAACTGTTTTTTGTTATCGATAATTTGTTCCGAAAAAATATCGATAACTATATACATCGATAATTAAAATGTTAATAATATTTTATACTTTAAAGATACGCTTTTGTAGCAGTGATGTGCGGCGAGATTTAATGAAAGGGAAGCAGTGGTAAAAAATATCGATAGATCGACAAGTTATCGATATGTCGGTATATATCCCTAATACTGAACACCACTAGATGAGACGAATTTAAATTATTCATAAACTGATTTACCCCGTGGGAGACTCGACCCATGGCCAATGTGGACGTAGTACCGGAGTCGGGCACAAGTCTAAGCACAAACCACGACCTATTTCTTAGAGCCGTCTGACACGAGACTAATTTCAGTACTGAATTTAATACAATTTTTGCGCGCGCAGATTCAGTTAAAAATTAGTTCGTGACTACAAAATTGCTGTCTGACACGTAAGTACCAAAATCAGTACGTGCGCATGCGCTATAGCTGCTTATTTTAACCTCTAAATTTAAATATGAAGTAAGATGATCATGCTGAACTGTCAATAGAAACGTAGTTGTAAGTGAAATAAAAGCAGATTTGAATCGTCACGGGCGAATGCTCTAGAAGCAGCCACAAATATAATAACAATAATGATGATGCATATTAACAAAAAAAAAGAAGGCAAAAAAGGGCCCAAAGAAAGCTCGAATTTGGGGTATGCTTTATACAAATCAATTAGGAACTGAACTTGTACTTGTGGCCACGACATTTCACACTTTTTTATAAATAATAATAACAATCAGATGAAACTCGACCTAAACAACAATACCACGTGATAATCTGACAGTTATGATATGATCACACAGCAACGCGTCGATTCAGTCAGTTTCATGCTGAAATTTAGAACCTGTTCTATTTTCTTGCATCCAAGCTTACTGAATCTGCGCGCGCAAAAATTGTATTAAATTCAGTACTGAAATTAGTCTCGTGTCAGACGGCTCTTAGAGTCGGCTTCTATTTACAATTTTTAACGCAAACGCGACGAATCGCATTCACCTACAGTTTACAGGTTGGATGCGCAGTAGGCACATTCGGAAATGCTAAACGCAGGCGTTCTGCGTAAAGTCAACTTAACTAAAAAAAGTGGAGGTGCAAACCTCCCCTGGACTTTCCCATACTAAAAATAAACATTTTGTTTTTGCTATTCTACAGTAGTTCGCGAGGCAGCATTGGAAATCATTTGAATGCCTCGCGAGAAAAATGAGACTATACGGGTTCGATATGAACAAAAGAAAGACACGAAGATACGCATCTATCTGTACTCTGTAGCTAGAAATTACAACTGGCGAAGCCGGACGATCGCTACCGACCGACCATCAGTTTCCGTCAAGAGTCCAACCTAAATATTCAAAATTCACGAATTTCTCATTAACCGTACATTTTAGCCATATGAATACCGTATACTATGTGATAGACAATTCAATTTTGCATTCAATTATATAATAATATATAGGGTGTTTCATTTAAAATAACAAAGTTGCTTATTGTACTGTGAAAACCAAACACCCTGTATACGTGATATAAATTTAGAAAAATGCAAATCCATATACTGAACAACTTTTATATTTAAACCTCTTTCATATTTTCACTAATAAAGGCGCTATAGGAGCATCAATTTCCGATTTTCAAAATCTCGTAGAGGGCGCCACAGTGGAATCCTGGCGTTCATCAAAAAACAAAAATGTAGCTAATACCAAGCTGCATAAGTATAGAAAATTTAAACAAAATCCTTAGACCAGTTTTTTTGTAATAATTTTTCAAAAATTTCAAAATTTTTGGAAGGGCGCCGTTGCGACCGTTTTTGGATTTAGTAAATAATTTTTTTTCGTGGTGTAGTACCGCCAAAGGGCTTTCAAACAAGTTGTTGCGAAACCTGATCAGATAACTGGTTTTTGAGTTACGGGGCGTTAAAGTCGAAATTTTGAAAAATTAGAGTCCGGGAAAAAACTGTTTGCCTTCAATTATGGTCTTCGTTCATATCCCCTACAGATTTTCAAAATTCCGCCTCTGAAAAAAATGATACCAAAAAAACATGTCGTAACTTCCGCTTCCGGTTTCGGATTTTTTTGAAAAGATTATTTTGTCGATGAATTTTCGATATACCCCTTCATTTAAAATTTCATCAAAATCGGTTCACTAGTTTTTGCGTTAGAGGCGTTACATACACACACACACACACACATTTAGTTTGAGTACTACCCATTTTAGGTGCACCCTGTATAACAATGTTAACTCCGAGTTAACTCACTGAAAATTGTTTAGATCAATATATTTTTTAATTATTCCATTTAAACAATTCAAAAATCCATCCACTTGTTCAGGGCCCGTCCTAGAGCACTCTTAGTAGAGGGGTGTCAATCTACCAATTGCCGACTTAGTTAAACAAAAAAACAACATTATTATCGTATTTTCACGCATAGGTATAGTAAAAACGAAAAAAAAAATTTCTTTTTTCTTTGTGATTTACTCGAAAGTAACGCGTTTGTAGGTTTACATTGCACTAGAATTTTTCTATATCTACTTTATTTACACTACATTTTAAAATGCACAGATCAATTTTGATTGTCAAATAAATTTTTCAAAAATACCAGGATGACGTGATAATCAATAGACGAGGTCTTCGAATAGGTGCGAGGCATGTGCGACTAGAGTAACTTCTAATATTACCTACATAAACTTAACAAAAATATTTTTAAAAACGCATAATACTTATCTATTTACGGTAGTAAATTACTAAAATTAGGGTTTGTAATATTAAAATGATAACTAAACAATTCATTAGACTCGCTCCACATTATTAATATTAACGTATCCTTATTTTTATTTTCCAACAGCTTCAAGAGCTTGACAATGTTATCAGTATCCAGATTTATTTTGAAACGTCCCTTTATAGTTTTAATACCAATTGCTACAGGTTTTTGGTAAACATATAACTTGGCAGATTGTAGAAGGACAATTAATTCCCTGTAGGTGATACCGCCAAAGTACAGTGTACAGCAGCAGACTAGTCGAACGGTAGATCTCTTCCGAGAAGGGCACAATTAATACGATTTGTTTATACATATTCTCACGACTTACACACAGGATACTCAGTCAATGAATACTTTTAATTGGTTGTAGGGCTAATAATGTAATAGAATAGGCATGAACAAAAATTATTTTGTTACACGGTGAATAATATATTAGAATGCTGGAAATGTATGGAACTTACAAAATGTTGCGATTTTCCGACTTCTCTTTAAATGGAGGGGTGTGACACCCCTCCATACCCCCCCCTAGGTTGGGCCCTGCACTTGTTCTTAAAATGTTTCACAGATAAAGCACAGTGACAGGAAATGCAATATTTATGTTATGCGTTTTTTTTTTAATAATCAATGTAATCTCATCAGAACATTCTCTTTATCTCAGTTACTATATTTGAAACTTATCCTCCCGGAAAACTTACTTTTATTTATTTATCATTTCTATTATAAATATTTTCAACGCCACAATGTGGTATTACGTACTAATTTTATTGTGCCTCTAATTTAGTTCAAAAACTTAACACTACGTTTTGGGAGCTTATTTTGAAATTTAATAAAAACAGTAACCCATTAGGTACTAGTACATATACAAGTCCTGAATCTAATATATACCGAGCTTATTGCTAGACTTATCTACTTTTTTTCTGTAGCTAATATTTATTTTTCATTTTCCATTTCCCGAATGCGCTAAACTTTTCCTTATGCTTTAACGTGTAGATTTCTGTTAATATTTCTATAGGCAGAATGAAACAAGTGTATTTATTGATAGCCTTATAATTATTCAATAGGTCAAACATACATGGACGCAATCAGTATTTGTTGAAAATATTTTCAGATTAATATAAAATTATTAAATTCCTCAAATATTTACGAAGTACGTCACAATAACAAACAATTCCCGGGTTAAATACTTCTGTAGAAGTGAACCATGAAGTAATTACTAGCGAAGTATTTACATCGAGCTGTATTTACGCTACGTGTTTATATCGAGTGAAAAGTGTCCCACATACCACCACATAATACACTTAATTAATATTCAGGTATTCTGTTTATACTCCATGTATTTGGAAATGCCCTAGTTTATCATAGATACCTTTTGGCGATTTATTTTCAACGACCTTACATATTAATTAGGGGAAAGATATGAAAGTAAACTAGTTTTAGAGAGTAAGCATAGTAGCTACTTACTTACTACTTACTACATCAACCTTCAATATCTAAATACGTTGTTGTAGACGGTAGGTTACTTATTAAAAACTAATTTTTTTATCTTATTGTTATACTTGGCCCATTTAAATTCAAGTTATTGCCGATAGGGACAGCTAAATTGTTTATAGAAAATAGATAATGTGTCTAATTTGACGGAATTACAGTAATTTGAGTTATGGCAGTAGTTATACAAGACAAAGAAAATAAATAAAATACTAATTTTCTTTCACTATACTAGTTGGGTAGGTACATCAATTTCCGTATATTTTCGCTGGAAGATTCTTCTACTGCTACTGTCTACTACTATCATAAAAATATTGTCAGTAAAATAGCCTTCTGATTGGTTCAATTTTTAAAAAAGGACTCTTGTCATTGGCTAACGGAATATGAATTGAATTGTCATTTAAAAAAAACTATAGAGATCCTAACTAGCCCATATTGTTAAAACTGGCACTCACTCAAACTATTTTATAACCATTCTTGTAATTAATAATAATTAGCACAGATTAAATTTTAGTGTAAATCATGATGATCCAAATTATATCATAGGAATGATATTATGTAATACATAGCGTTATTATGTAATGTAGGATAACATCTCTTGCAAAATATAAAATCTCATTAAGTCAATAGTAAATATTTTGAAATGTATCCAATTATATCATCTTCTTCGTTAACAGAGGATTTTTAAAGACCTGTTTTCAATTTAGCACGGTGTAATTGATCACCTTGTCAATGTTATCCAAAAGCAATGTTACTACTTAACTGATTGGGAAAGAATACGCATTTCACTAAAAATCAGATTTATAAAGTAAGAATTGGGAGTACCTACCGAAAATTTCCTCATTTCTTCAGGTTTAATATTCAAAACTTTTTCTGACGATCATTATTGAAAAAATAATAGAGCATTATAATAATTTCTTGGCAAAAACCGAGTTATAATTTTTTATATCATTTTGCTCTACCTACATTATAAATTCTTTTACCCATTTAACTATAAACACAGAAATTTATTTCCGTAGAAAGTCTAAAGTCTAAGTTTGAAAAACTTCTTGAATTTTGTTAACGTATTTGGTAGTACCTAATATATACTTACATTGAAATATTTATGAAATTAAGGTGTTAGGTAGGCTAGTATAAATTACTTTGCTCACTATTTAGTTCAAAGTACAGAATGTAAACAGTCATTGGAAAGGATTTTTTGTATGTGGGTGAAAAGTGGTTAACACGAGGAAATTACGCTCATTTATAATTTTTTAAAAGCGTGCAATTAAAACTAACTTATCCTATATAGGGATCCTACATAAATTACACATTTAACAGCAATAATAATAGTAAAATATAGTATTTACCTACACCAACTAAAACATGGTTAGGTACTTTCTAATTAGTCCGGTCAGCTATTATATGCGTAACCTCACGCTTCATTTAACAGAACTTTTTCCGGAATTTGTAAATTATGTTTGTATAAACAGAACGACTTTCTCACAAATCAAAAGCATAATCAGACTTACCTTCGATTTTTTACTTTTTTGACTAAGACTAGAACGACCATCAATGAGTATATTGTCATTAATGAACATAACATCACAAGGACTAGGGGGGCCTTCTAAGCTAAGCATCCAGTCCTCATCATCGTCGGCTAAAGATTCATCTAAAGTTGCTCCAGGAAGTAATATAATCCCTCCTTCGCCAATCTGAAACACATATCAGAATAATTAATTTAATTATCAATTTAGATCAATATAAGGGACTCAAATAATTACAACTATATTACTATTATAACTTTGTGGACTGACTGTAATTAATTAGCGTTACTAATATTTGATATAATTATTATGTAGAGTAAGAAAGTAGGCGATTTAATTATTTGATAGACGCCAACACAGATTAGGCTATACTGAACAATCTAAAATATCAAGGTAAATAACATCATAAAACTTGATACCTTTTCTTAAATTTTCAGTTTTATCGAATTTTATTCTAATTATTAAATTATGTGTAGTCGTAGTATTACGTAAAGTCTGGGAAGCATGGTTATTTTTTGCAAGTACAAAAAGTAGGACTTTTTTGGCGCAATTTATGGCTATACAAGCGCAGCTAGAAAAGTTGATAAGTTTCAAAAGTAAAAGGTACTAGTACAAAATGAGTACTATTTTTGGTTGCTAAAGGGTGTCAAAAATTAATTTCCGATGCAGTCGAACAGAAATGTTATTTTATTCCCAAATATAAGAACGACTCGAAATATAACAACACGAGAAATCCCTTAAAGTTGTTCCTACAATGCTCTTCTCGTATAGTAATGAACTAATGATCAATAGCTATCTTTATCTTGAAATTTGGAGTCTAGCTGAAAGGAAACATTTACAATGTCTCGTTCCGGTTGTACCTTATCTCCCTGACAGTATGTCATGTATTTGATCAAAGTTTGTAAACTGAACAAGGGTTAGCGTTAGTGTATTACAACAAGCAGTGATATTAGTAGAATTTCCAATACGAAACTTGAACTTCTAGAAATGGATATTGTCTAGTTCTACTGTTCTAGTAGAAATCAGAATGTGATTGAAATGGAGATCATAAGAAAGTAAACTGTGACTAAAATATCATTACCTATTCGCTATTCATTTAAATACATAATTATGTACATATTATTTATTGGAACATTCAACAAAACATTTAAAAGGTTTGATAAAGTACTATAAAAGATTAGTATCGACTGATCTGCTCTATTTATTCAGTTTATTACCGGAACTGCGATTTCAACACAACATTGCTAATCATATCTAAAATTTCACTATAAAACAAATTATTGTTTTGATTCTCTATGGGCCCGAATTATTTGTAGAAACTTTCTATATTTACTGGTTTACAAGAAAATTTGAGGCGTTATGATTTAATTATTAAAACGTGTATTAAATACGTGCACGTATGCGACATTTTCTGCATAAATTGAAGACACGATGACAACAAACTATCCTACTTTTGTTACATTATTTAACAAGTGTCCTGCTTAAATTAACCATTAATCTTATGTATTGATACTAATCTAATATCATATTTGAAAGTGTAGTAATAAATATATTTTTTACATCAAAATCAAAGCCCATCACCACAACATTAATGAACCGTTTTCGTGTTTTTACGGTGAAAGTTATTAAATTATTTGTAACAGAAATGAAAAGCGTGAGAAAACAGTCGAATTAAAAATTGTGGGTATACTAAGCGACAGTCGTAGGAAAGTTTGGTAATTATAGGTTGTAGAGAAGTAATGCTTGCAATTTCTGTAGAAAGACAAACTTTTAAATTAAACGAGTTTGGAGTAGTAGGTAGAAAACATTAATGAGTTTAAACGGCTAGTTGAGATGTTAATAAATAATGTAACAAAATGAATCAGAATTGTGATGTTACGTTAATTAATAAATTCTTGATTATCACGTCGAAATAATATGCAGAGGTATTATATTATAGTATGATGCAAATAATTATATCCAAGTACCTATAATTATTTCCATTTTATGTAAATGTTTGATGGATGCGTCAGTTCTGATGTACCTATGTTAACAGTGCTAATTATAATTGCATGCCAAAACTTGACTTTTGATTCGTATTACTGGATCTGGATCAGAAATTATAAAGATGAGAAAAAAACACAAAGACAGATGAGACAGGCGTGAAAAGGGGCCGGGAATAAAGGTTATAAGAAATAATAGTAAGGAGGAACAAAACAGAGACAAACCAATGAAAGGCGTAGAAGAAAAAAACAGAAACCCAGAGAGAAATGCTTACGCGTTCGCTCAGAAGTCGCGGTCCAATTAATATTTTATCTCTGTAATAATGGTACAATTTTGTCTAGTAATTTAAGAATTATTAAGCAGAATAATCCTAACAAAGTACAAGTAATTACGACTACTTTTATGAGGTTGTTACGTGTTCGTTCTTTTAGTAAACGTCTACGGTTTACGTGTTCGTTCATACTGAATTTGACATTTTTTTAATTAAAAACCGAGTGAAAAGTGGGAACCATTATGTAAATGCACCTAATGGAGAAGAAGTTGATGGCATAATATTGCACGCGGGACAAAGAATTAAGGCTTCTAAGATACTTATTTTATCCAAGAATAATGATAGAGGTGAGAAAAAATTGAAGAAGGTATAAAATGGGAGAGAGAAGTAAGGAATAAATCAATTGTTGAGAAAAGGCAGTGATAATAAGGGTGCTAAGGAATTGCAAGCCCTTACTAATGAAGCACGGAATGCAGGAAAAAGCGGACGACCCAGAAAAAGGCAAGGAAACCCAGAAAAGGAATCTGAATGAATTATGACGATATGATAGCAATACTATCTGGCTTCTGAAAAGGTCCAACCACAAACCCGTCAATAAGAAGAAAAGCGGAGGTGCGCACACTCCCTGGACTTTCCCATACGAAATTTCGTCATTGGTATTCAACAGTATAGTTCACGAGGCAATTCTGGAAATCACTTCAATGCGTAGCGAGAAAAAGGGTTCGATATGTAGGTACAGAAGAAAGACACGCATCTGTAGTATAATAATAAACCGGGATTCTGACAGAAATCCGTCTTGAAATTACAGCTGGCGAAGACGGACGATCGCCACCGACCGACGATTCGTTTCTGTCAAGAGTTCAACTTAAATCTTCAAAATGTACAAAATGCGGTTAATATTCACGAAATTCTCATCAACCGTACATTTTAGCTATATGAATACCTTATACTATGTGATAGATAATTAAATTTTACATTTAATTATATAATAATATCTAGGGTGTTTCATTTAAAATAACAAAGTTGCTTATTGTACTGTGGAAAGCAAACACCCTGTATACGTAATATAAATTTAGGAGAATGCAAATCTATATACTGAACAACTTTTATATTTAAACTTCTTTCATATTTTGACTAATAAAGCAGCTAAGGAGCATAAATTTTAGATTTTCAAAACCTCGTAGAGGGCGCCACGGCGAAATTTAAGCATTCACCAAAAAAAGAAAATGTAGCTAATACCAAGTTGCATAAGTGTAGAAAATTTAAACAAAATCGTGTGGCCAGTTTTTTTTGTAATAATTTTTCAAATTTCCAAATTTTTGGAAGAGCGCCGCCGCGCCGCCGTTGCGACCGTTTTTGGATTTACTAAATAAATTTTTCTTCATGCTATAGTATCGCCAAATGAATTTCAAACAAGATTAACCTGATCAGATAACTGCTTTTGAGTTGTGGGGCGTAAAAACCCAGTCCTCGGCAATTTGGTATCTGTCTATCTACTTTTCAGGAATCTGTCCAGGACTCTCTTGCTTTTTAAATTCTTGAGATAAACTATAACAAAATATAAGCAGAACGATTAAACTACATGTTTTGATTTTAAAGAGTCTAACCGATGGCATTTTTGAGAAAGTAGATGTACATTGCAAAAAATCATGATATATACATAACATATGGATTTGTTTAATAAATTATCAAATGGAAGTCAATGTTAAACAAATTCAAAACTAGAAAATGATGTTTACGAGATAGAAAGTCTTGTTACATGCCATCAATTACATTACACCTAGTTTATTTATCGTATTTGAAGGAAAGGAAGAGTAAACACTGAAAGCATATAGTATTTCAAAATTCGACAATATATTTCATCTCACAGAATTCGATATCTAAGGTACTTTCTAAATATATGAATGTTTACTTTTAAACAGTCATTTAACGGGTTAACTAGCGCATGTTTCTGGTATGTTCTTATTACGTGTTTAATTCATATGTCGTTTTCAGTTCGTTGGAACGCAACTTGGTCTCCGACAATCCGGACACGTATCAAAGTGGAACGCTAATTACTTTACCGTATACTAGAATACCGCTAAGATGACACGACATAAAGCAAAGCGTTCTATGTTTATGAAAAAATTTCTTTGGGAATATTCACATTTATGTAATCATTCTGAGTGGTTACCATCAACGTTTTTAATTATTTATCTTTTTTTTTGTAACACTTTCTACATATAATTTTTATTTTCAGTTATCTACTGTGCAAGTTGTTTGATCACAAACACAACTGTTACTGTCCATCTGCTACCATGGTGCTTTCAACCATAAAATTTTTAGCTTATAAACAGCTCAGATGTTTAAGTAAAAGTACGTGGACATTCTTAATAATTGCGGAATTTATCGATAAACATGAAGTACCTATTACTTCATATTATAAAGTTAATTTTAAACGCTTTCCTAGTTGTTAACGCTCTGTTTCTGCTTACTATATATTAAGTACGGTTTCAGCTACAACAGTACTGGTTGGGTACTTATTACGGAAATTGCGGGTTTTTTCAAGAAATTTATTTAATTCAAAGGATTCGTAATTTTATAAATTTTAATTTATAAAGCAAAGTAAATCTCTGTACTATTCTGAATCAAAATTAATTTTATTAAAGGGTAGGTAGTGTGCAAATTTGGTGTCTTAAAAGCGATCATTAAACGCTCATTGCATAATATATTATTCAATTTAGGTACTTTTACTGGTAAACAATTGGTAGTAGAGACTGCATACAATTCTAGCTCTACCATGAAACAGCAACAAGTATGACCTCGGTTTTGACTTTGGGTTCAATGTTGCATTTATATTCTTATTGTTTCAATTTAAAATTAATTTAACAGTACAAAAACTTCTATTATTAAAAAAAACTTGATCTTGACAGCCAATTCATGTGGAAAAAGTTGTACTTTAGATAGTAAGTATGCTTCGAAAATAATTATTGAATATAATAAGTGTAACCTTTTTACATATTATGGAATATTATATTCTCGATTATATTCAAATATTATTTAAAGTTGTCCTTTCAAACGTTTTATTTAGAACAATGTATAATGTGATAACACTATCAAATGGACTGTAACCACACGTTTGTTCGACTGAACCACAATGTTTACAATAAATAAATATAAAATAAGTAAATAAAACCAAGTTTAAGTAAATGTTCTCAGTGGCGTAGCCAGAAATTGTATCTGGGGAGGGCTATGTACAAACTGAGAAGTTCTAACGATTTTTCCCAGTGCCCCTTAAAAAGATGATAAGTATAGAGAGGGTCGATCCTTTGTTGTAGGTAGGATTTTTAAAAATTCTGGAAGGGGTTCAACTCATAAACGTAGTGGGGAGGGTTTCCCAGGGGTGGTGCACGTTAGACCCGTGCATAGCGTTTCATGAACTTATCCGGGGTAAGTGGTTTTTTAAAAAAACTTTTATTCTTGTCTTTGTTCCGAAATATTAAAAATAGAGGAGTGAATTACGGAAATGAAACTGATTCCCTTTGTAATACTGCAAAATAATTTTATATGATATTATTACATAGATTCCTATTTCGAATTCTATAAAATAATCCTATGACTATGTTCGCTCTTCTTCATATCATCCAAAACTTCGTCATTCAAAACGGGTGTTTCCCAATGTATATTTGATTATCCAACCCAAGCCCAACAGAATTTCGTAGATAGCTTTTGATTCTTTTTAAGGTGGAAAATGATCTTTCGCTTGTACTAATAGTAAACACAGGTACAAAATGTGGCGAATTTTTTTTAACAAAATAAAGATATTTATTTGGGTAGGTACATATTTTTATTGCTAATATTTTTATTTGTTTCGTCGTCATGTTTTTACAAAATCGATCATACCAAAGTACAAACTCGCTCTCTAAAAAACGCTTTGGTTTAGTTCTTGTATGTCGTTGTGGTAGAAAGCAGGTCCAATTGATTAAATTTTAGATTATTTGCAACTTTTGCCCGATGGAATAAGCAAGATAAAGATTTCAAGATGTTTACCAAATCTAGTGCTAAATTGGGACAATAGTTCGTCTAAAAAGGGTAAAAATATTGATATTCTGAAATATTCTTTTGGTGAATTTGTTTGTATGTTATTTCGATATACCTGTCATCCAATTCTTCGTGGTATAGGTACCTACCTCTACCCCTAGAATATCGATGTCGTTTAGCGTCTTTGGGGGGGCTTTAGCCCGGTAGCCACCCCCTTGGCTACGCCACTGAATGTTCTTATTTTCTAAATATTGGCATGCTTAGATTCTGTATTATGGCTGTAAAGTTATATTAGAAGGAAGCAGATATGAAGAACCGGTAGATATAACAACCGGTTGATAAAAAGGGTTAAGTACTAAGTACATTTTACAGTAACCTAAACTCTCACGATCTGCTTAAGTTTAGAAGTAATCTAATTATATGGTAATTAGTAAAGTAGGCAACTGCGTAAGGTTAAAATTAGTCGTAAGTGCTTGAACTCTGAAAGTATGGCAACATAATAGTGGTTCAGTAGAACTGTCACGCACAAATCATATAGTCTCGGGGGTAGATCAGGAAAATAAGTACTATACTATAAGAAAAAATAATGTATTTAAGTCGGATGATCTCCTTTCAAGTTCAAGAGCAGGATTGAACAAATTTTGGTATTCCACGAAAAATCTAAAATCGGTTACTCAATATAAAAAAAGGGTGATATTAAAAGAGATCCGAAACTAATGATCTAGTAGAGATGCAGCATCCCAACATATAAAATGTAATTCTACACAATGTTATGTGGATCAGATAAAAACGTAAGGGCAACTAGAGCTAAATGGCTAAATTAGTTAATAGCAAACTGCAGATCGATAACAAGATGGGAAGCCGAACTTGGTGCCACAGACAGACGGGAAGGAATTGGGCAACCCTTGTACGTAACCGAATATATGGAAAATAATGCTGCAGGACTTTGTTAATTATACAAACACGTAGTTCCAGGTTTATTTTGCATTACAAGAACACATTTATTGCCACGACCAATAAGTTATTCAACGGAAGTTTTGTGTGAAAAATTTCAAAAGGGAGGATTTTGTTTTCGTTTAGAATAGCATAAGATGCGTCAGCTGGTATATTAGCCCCTATCTTATAATTTAATTTAAACAGTCATATTATGACTAAACCGGATATAAAATGATGCGCACTCGTGGTTGCTAGCTGCATAGACCGAACCAAAAATAAGGGTTCCTTCATTTTGACACTGTTTCACAGACGAACAATATTGAACTGTAAAATCGAGTCACGTCACATCCAATCTATTCTTCATTACATATTATTATTTGTCACGGTTGAAGATAATGCGTTATTTCCCATTAGTGTGTTTTACTCCCATTAGTTGCTTTGTGTGATATGTAACAGAGAATGTAATGGAATGCAAAAAATTCAATTACTAATTACGATACCACGCAGGTTCCTACAGAAACTATAGAATGTAGAGTGGAAAAGCCGTTGCTGATTTCTGTATAACCCGAACGGTTTGTCAAGAATTTCTAAAATTACAAGGAAAAATAAAACCAAGAAAAGTACAAGTCAATTGTTATGAAATCATAGAATTTTTAATTGCGATCGCGGGCAGAGTTGTAAAAATTAAATAATGTTATACCTGCTAGAAAGTCATTAAGTAGCTATTATTAATTATAATTATGATATAAATCTATGAATCTTAAGTAGCGCGAACTATTGGAGCCGTCACTGAAACATATACGGAGCCAGTAATGAGCAATAAAGAGATCAAACTAGATTAAAATGATGAGAATTTACTAGGAAGTGACTTGAAGACAAACTTCGTGTATAGAAGGTTTTTGTAGGAGGACTTCAAAACTTAGATTGAAGACACATTTTGAAGACGAAAAGTTCATACTATAATCATAAATCGTACAGAACGTGTCAAAGTAAATTTTCTCTTTAATAAAATAGTACCCGTTTGCAGGCCCGAGCCAAGGGTATCTGCCGCCCGGGTGCAAGATATAATTTGCCGCCCCTACATAACTCCTTAGACATAAATTTAGTGTTGATTCTAAAAATCTAAAAAAATTCTAAAAAAATGCTCTCTAATTTTTATATTTTTTGAAATATCATTAACGAAAACAAATCTGACAAGTACAGTTATCAGGAGCGGCTCAGTAATTTTTTCACCCGAGCGGGTTAGCTTTTGGCGCCCCCTTCAGGGGTGTAGTCAAGAATTAGTGTCGGAGGGGGTTGGTATTGGTATATGGAAATGCGAGGGAATCGAGCAAAAAAATGCGCGGCAGGCGATTTTTTTTCAAAAGTGGGCGTGGCCAATTTTTAACGCGTTGTACGAGCATCTGAGAATTTGAATGCCAAATATTCCACCCCAGCATCCTCAGCAGCCGCTTCGGTTGGTGTTGGTGGAAGTATTAAGTTTCATTTTTTCATAATGTAAGCATAATATATCTTAAATTTTTGATTTTGCCGCCCCTAGTAAGTTGCCGCTCGGGTGCTGTGCACCCCTTGCACCCCCGGCACGGCTCGCCGCTCGGCCCTGCCCGTTTGAAACAAAACCATGATATTGGGGCAAAATATGAAATACTGGAGTGTGAATTATTTAAAGTTAAAATCAACAGTCTAATATTTCCAGTGGCGTAGATATAGAATAATTATGCTCCTTTTATTTAAACAATTATTAAAGAAAAATATGTTTACAGAGACTTTTCGCCTTCAAAAAATGTCTTCTATTAACTGTTGGAATCCTGCTACAAAAAACTGATTCGGCCTCTATAGCACGAATCTTCCAAACAAATTTTACAGTATTTGCACAAAATTTTGTTTTACATAATTTTTCAGTAATTTTTATTCGTAAATTATTTTACTGTTGAGATATTTTGAAATATATTTTATTGAGATATTCAAACTTTTACTATATGCAAATGACAATAATCGAATGATATAAACGAGGATATAAAATTACGTGATCACCGTATATTTCTTGAGTTGCATGGGACCTTGCTCCATCCTGCTGGAAAACCCTTGTTTCTGGTCATCATTTGGTTCATCGATATTATTGCGGTATTTTTTCGTGGGGATTTTTTAGTATATATTTCACATGTACAGTAAGTGACAAATGTTTTCACCAGTATTATATCACTGAACTCGCTTTTCTGAGAAATATAAGAGGTAACCGAGAGGTAACACAAGGCCGTTTTTATTGTTTTATATAGGTATGTTGGTAACGCCGTTAACAAGATGAAATCAAATAGAGAAACGTGTTATAGTTCTCCGTAAAACGGGTTACAGTGATATAAGAATGGTGAAAACATTTGTCACTGACTGTACATAAAATGTTTTTGTTTTGTAACTTTGCGTAGCCGGGTAAACGAAAATAATTTATTTATTGTGCCATTTACAAATATGCAACCCATTCCAACGTTGTAATTATAGTTCGGTAAAATTCTTAATTTAGGTTTTCTTCAAGACACAATTTTCTTGATTTTGCTTTAATAATTATTTTCAGATATATAGGTATTATACTCGAATAGTAAACCATAGGTTTATTAAGTTTGGTTATTTCTGTGTACTACAGATAGTGTCAGTGATTGTGTCATAATGTATCATCAGCTTATATCGAAATGCTTTATGACTCATCACGCTACACCTTTGATACATAGTCTAATAAGAATTTTCTTTTTATCTAGTGCCTATCTATTTTAAACCATCTAGTGAAATCGATACATTTTTGTTTCTGGATAATTACCATTATAGCCAGTAAACACAATCTTCTGGTTATTCGGTATTTTGGAAAAACTACTTTTGTTTTACCTACCCGATTTTACCTTTGTTTCGTGACTTTGTCATCAACGTTCACTTTTCTGTTTCTTTGTTAATTTAAAACACGTTCATTTAAATAATAATGGTGTTATAATTACGTGCGATTTATTAATTATTACCTAATTAACTGTTAAGTTCACATTTCGTTATCAGAAAATCATTGGCTTTAAATGTTAATATGTAAAAAAATAAGTTACGAAAATTAACAACGGCAATAAATAAAATTAATTCATGCACATAATTATGTGAAATTGGAGGTTGACTTTGAAAAAGTATATAGCATTTACTTGAAGGACATTGTTTCAGGGAGTGTTTTAGTTCAAAAATGTTTATTGGCATCTTGACATTTTCTAAAGATTTAGTTTAGTTTATGGTTAATTGTTTTTTCCAATAAAATGCGGAAAACATAAATAACTGGTTTCAGATTATCTTTGTTTGTTCTGTTAAACCAATATGAAGTCATTTGCAATTGTTGAAACGGAAAACGTACGGATTTTATGCAATTTCCGATGACATTCCTAAATTCCGTAGAAATATTGACGACATACCGGAGTTTGCACTTTAGAGGTCTATATGTAGATTTAACAGTTACCCGAATACCGCAAGGAATTTCTTAAATTACCGAATACCATTGACATTAAAAAACGGGTAATTTAAGACATAATTACTGACTTGTACAGAGCCGAATAAAAAAACCGCAATAAAGGGAAATGGTTTTAATATTAAAATGTGAAATTCTAAACTTTCTCGATTATTTGTAGCGCTGCCACTGTCGTCTCGTTATAGTACCTAGCCCTGGTGATTCAATACATCACCCTACTTACAACCCCAACAGTTATACAAAGGGGAAGGTCTAAACCTGTAGAAAGTACAAGAAGGGAAGCTTTGAGGCAGGAACGGTATAGCCGCTGCTTTTCGCGATTTCATACAGGACTATGACAGCAAGAACTGTTCTAGGACAACCACACCTACGACGTAGCTGAAATAATTATTTTTATTATTTTCTGCAACGGAAATGTTACAATGGAATCATGCTTTCGTTTGGTAATTAATGCATCCGTTACGTAGAGGATGGTAGAGGTATGCGTTCTATATACTAACATGCGTACGTACATACAACCAATGACGATGGTAGGGCCTACGAAAGTCTAATTTTGGTTCTATTTTGTTAATTATATTGAAGCGTTAACCTTGATGTTGATGATACAAACAGGATGCCATAGAACTTGTAAGACAAGTGCCTAACTGAAATATAACTATAAAAGATACAAGAGAAACGTTAAATAAAAATTAAACTGAATAAAACATGGTAATAATAAATAATGTTAAAAATAATTTTTAATATCTCTTAGGGTAAAACCGGAAGTGACATTTATTTTAAAAGGCTGTTAAAATTCTCATATGTAGAGTAACATTTTAAAAAATAATATTAGGTATACTTTTTGGTTCATCTCAGTGGTGTAGTGACTTCTATTCGATAGGAGAGCAGAGGCAGAAATTCAGGATTTTGAAATTGTAATCTTTATTATTTTCTATCGTTTTACGTATCTACGTATACAGATAATGGTTATTTTATTGATCTATACCTACGTATGTTTAGGTACTCTACTTTGTCGTACATTCAAATGCCATACAATTGTTGCAACTAGGAACAGAATTAAAATCTGATAAAAATGGACCAGTGCATTGAAATAATCCATACACAGACATTGGCAACAACTTTCACGACCTAATGTGGGTTGCAGTTCAATAATACGATTTACTAGTCTATTGTTATGAAATGCGTTTGTCTGACCACAAAATTGTTGATTACTGTACAGTAGCGGAAATGAAATTAAACCGTCTAGCCTTCTAGCACAGACTAGGGGATTTAAATATTGATTTAAACTGACGCACGCACATACTACTGTAATATTTTTGCACATAAAGAGATTTAGATTAGTGTATGCATGATTTTGTTGCAATCAACCTTTAGAAACCAAAATTAACAGCAGTCATTAATAAACTTGAATAAACTATAATTAATGCACTTTAAAAGGTGATTGGCGAGAATTGAGCTTGAACGTAGGATGCTTCAGTATGATTCCTTTTCCTCTACTGATCCTAGACAAAGCTAACGAGGACCACCTTTTTAGAAATATTAATTTATTTTGATACATGAACTATGTGGTAGTTCGAAAGAAAATATTTACGTAATAAAAAAAACTATACGGGGGCATCTTAAAAATTAAAATTAGTATACCCAGTACCACTACTGGTTGTGAAGAAAGCCTTATTATAATATAATAATTACGAGGATTTACTGCAATATACAGCTTAATTGGTTTAATTTATCCCAAGAAAAATAAAATGTTTATCTTATATCCAATACACAAAGCTATATGGAGTGGTATTTAGATAAGATAAGTGTACATACTACCTATACCATTTTAAAGATAGGTATCGTCCTTTAAATCATTTTCCTTATAAACTATCTTATAAAAATTTGTAATAAGTACAAAAACATAAAATTTTAAGACAAAAATAGTTTTATCCGGGTTTTATCTTTATCAGGTATTTTAAAGCCAACGTATTCTCGAACAACTTTATCAATTTCGAGTTGCGATTATAGGATTGAACAGTTTGAAACTTTAAACAAAGACATCATCACGGATATCATACAAAGATAAAACCTGTCATATAATTTTAAAGATTATTAATTATGTAGTCTTTAAACCTGATGCATTATTATTTTTAGTTCTACGTTTTTTAAATAAATAAAAGTGCCGAGATCAAGGATCACAAGAACCACTTTATAGAATGTGTAAAAAAGCAAATTAAAAGTGACTGTTGCATACAAGATGTTTCAAAAACATCTACGTAAATAGATCAAACTTGTATATTTGTTTATTGTTTCTATGATAAACTGTTCTTTAATTGCTACCGGTTACACTTAAATAATAAGCGTCGCTTAAAAGTTTAATTGCCATGGATACAATTCTTGTAACAATTGTATCCATGGGAATTTATCTTTTAAGCGACGCTATATTACGGCACCGCTTTCCTAGGAAACCAAAAGTTAACCGGTCCAGTTGGGCATTAAAAAGGAACTTTAAAGTTGAACTTGAAATTTAATTTGTTTTTTCTTACATACTCTAATGAGTACTACAATGCCCTGCGCTAATTTTGAAACACCCTGTATATGTAAGTTTATTTAAAGTAGCCCCATTTTCCGAGACTGGCGCAGGGAATGAACCTGTCATCCTTGGAAACTGACAAAGAAAGAATCTTAACTTGTACCGACATCGTACATTACATATTTCTTTTGAATTTCCATGAAGCTTATAATTTGATAATTTTTAAAATAAATATTTGTTACGAGTCAGGATCGATTTGAGGCGTCTGCGTCGTTTCGTATGGGTGGGATCCCAAACGTTAGATAAACTGCGCCACCAATGACGATTTTTTCATTACTTGCAATATGCATTGACGTATTTTTTTTATAGAGATAATATGTTGGTTTATATCTGTTGCTAAGGCTTAATACTAACCCTACATAATATTATTTATCATTTTGTAACTTAAATTTGAAATTAGCTGCAGATACTAAAGTTTAGTGATTTTGGTAAAAGATAGTAATTTCTAAGGAAATTAATTGTTGGAATATACCTACCTACGTATATGTTATTGCTATAAATATCGCACACGACAATATGCGGTTTATAAGCGAACTCAAATATTTCCATTTCCTCCCATTAGTTTGGTTTTTATAGAATTATCATTTTTCCTGGTTTCTCGGTTGGTTTTGTATGGTAAAAACTAAGGAAGTATGAAAACTTTCCTGGCGGTCATGTTTATAAAGGAATCTGCAAAACTACGAGTAGGTACAGTTGCGAATTTAATTTTTTCCAAGCGAATAAATACGACATAAATACTTCATAGCAGTAGACGTAGGTTTTTCAAAACCTGTTCTTTTCAACAATGCTTACCAAAGCAGAAACAATTAAGTAAATGATAAAGTATCCATTTTAACTATAGTTACTACTCACTAATGCGATATTTTTACAGTGTCGAAATGTTTTAGCATTTTTAGCCTATGTTCCTTATTCTGAAGATGTTCTTTTTAATAAATACTGTCAAGATTTTCTTTAAACATTGAATTGTAGCTATATGGGGCTATTGTGCAAAATATAAATCAGTGCAAGCGTGCAATGTTTTAACAGGAGAATCGTACACTGCTTTCTTGTTCGTCATTTTAGAAACACCTTATATAATTATTATCAACTTTGATCGACTGTGGTAAGCTTTTAATGTACCTACCTAAAAAATCTTCAAAAGCTTGTCAGCCTCGCTCGCTGCGCTCGCTCGGACAAAAACTATACCTAAATCTAGTGCATTTACAAATTCCGTGCAAATTATGCATAAATCCCGAGCTACATATACAGTGTGTGGATAAAGTTTGGAACAAATTCAATATCTCCCGAAATATTGGTTTTTCTGGAAAACGCTCGGACAGGTATAGCGATTTACATTACGGCGCATATTTTAAGATGCTTCAAAAATTTTTTGTGTCAGTCATTTTTTTATAGTGACGTCATCGACTTTTTTTTAAATGGAAACATGTATATTTGATTATCGCATTGGATAGACATTGTTTTTCTCTTTTTAAGCTTCTAATATTTTCATACCCTTACATAAGAAATTTTTTGAGAAAATTGCTAAAATAGTTTTACGTCTCTGTTGGCCGATCTGGAACAGCGGGTGCAGCTCCAACTCAAATCAATTGTTTATTTAAGCTTATTACTTTAAAGTGAACAGAAATGTGAGTATAAAAGTACATAAGATTATAAAAAAAGATAAATTAAATAAATTAAATTAACAAGAAATTGAAAAAAAATGTTGATAGCTTTAAATGACACACAAAGAAATGATGGATAAATTGTTATAGTAGATGTTCAAATTCATATCCGTTTACAGCTCGACAGTGTCCAAGACGAAAAATAAACTCTTGTTGAACAATTAAACAATTGCTTGGAGTTGGAGCTGCACCCGCTGTTCCAGATCGGCCTACTGAGACGTAAAACTATTTTAGTAATTTTCTCAAAAATTTTCTTATGTAAGGGTATAAAAATATTAGAAGCTTAAAAAGAGAAAAACAATGTCTATCTAATGCGACAATCAAATATACATGTTTCTATTTAAAAAAAAAGTCGAAGACGTCACTACAAAAAAATGACTAAGGCAAAAAAATTTTGAAACATCTTAAAATATGCGCCGTAATGCAAATCGCTATACCTGTCCGAGCGTTTTCCAGAAAAAATAATATTTCGGGAGATATTGAATATGTTCCAAACTTTATCCACACACTGTACCTATAGTCCTATACTAACGGATTTTTTGAACTTTTCGGGAATAAGTTTTATAGCAACTATGTAGATAATAAAACAGGTTCAGCTTTGTAATATAAAATCAAGGAAGTAATTATAAACATAAAAGAAATTCTATATAGAATGAATTTACAAAATTATACCCTATTGTTTTAGCTGACTTTCAATCAATGTTTGTTTGTAGGTAGGTAGAATTCAAAAGTTTCAACAATCGAATTGATTAATACAATCTCTTTGCAACAATAAAGTAAATAGAACTAGCACAATAGATTTCTCGTTTTGTCAAACTTCGATTTCTAATCCAGAATCAGATTTAAGCAAATATTTTATAGTTTGGTGAAGCGAGGGTGTTCGGAAAAGGGTACAGTTATAAAGACAAAAAGTATTTCACAAAATCAATAATATTTGAAAGAACGTTCCTGGTAGAAATATTAATGAACGAAAGCTACGCAGCCAATGATTAAAATTTCTGCTTCTGAATTTTAATTTTCCGTATTTCTCTAAGTTGACTCTTGCTGTGTAAAGTAAAGCCTACTCGTTATTTATTTTAAGCAACGATTGCTTTTATTGTGTAACTTGTTTGTTAATGAGATTTGTGTATGTTTTATGTATAAAGCAGAATATAATTCCCACGGTGAGACAGCCAACGTAACTGCTATCTATTTAATTTAAATGCAGCTTTTTTCGATTCTTTTTGAAATAACATTCATATCGCGTATGAAACCAAACAAGGAATTTTCGAATAGATCGGAATAGAATTAATATTTTGTAGGAACTTGTCGTGATATTAGTTTATGTAATTTTTGATTAGAAATTTAATTTAAATTTAATATTATTTAGAAAACCTGTTGAGAAATAGTATAATATGCTTAGTGTAGGCTAGCGTGAATAGAAAAAAGTATATAGGCAGTACCTGCATATTATACTTTTGAACATATAAGAATTACAATATCTTAAAAGTTTGTTTAGATCGTTTAAATAAAGTTCATCAGACATATCTGGCCTCGTATCTGGCCTTGTTTCTGAATAAATTCTTTTAATAAATACTTGTACGGACAAACCATACTACTTTGAAATTGCAACCCCTGGTGATATCTTGTACTTTTATGTATAGTAACATACAAAAAAAGTCGTACCTATACATCAAACATTTCAATGTTTGCAATTTGTTTTCTGCAGAATTTGTTAAAGCTTTATTTAATTTGAATTCTAACATATTTGGATCTAGCAGGTTCCATTAGATGGAAATGTTCTCGGAAATGTTACAAGATTTTTGAATGAAACACGAATTGAACACGAGGGACCAAAGATTTTCCGTTTTAACCCCTCGAGATTTTTATTTATCGGTTATCTGAAAAATGAGGTTTACTACGTGAATCGACCACCAACCACCAGAGAATTGAGATTTAAAATAAAGATGGGAGGAACTGTGAAATTCCACCTGATGCTTTAAAAAGATTTGTAGTAGCTATAGTAGCTCCTAAAAAACAAATATGGGCCAGTTTGTTGTACCTATAGGTACTCGATTAGTTTTCTTGTGATATTCAGCATAGAAATATTTATCGCAAGAAGTCACAATCTTCTTATTTCAAATTTTAAAGTTGAGCTTGTTATGGATTAAGACGGGACCCGGTTAAGAGCAGGGAGTCGCAAATACCCCACATACAGGTGCTATTTATTTGAAATTAAAAACACACCTGCCCTAAAACTTTCTTAATTGTTTAATACATTTTATTATTCCAAACTTTAGTATAGAAAATTTCGAAAAATTTGTATTTCATAATTTCATATTCATTTTCTTGCTAAATTTATGAAGATGCTAATCAAATCAGAATATATCGCCCGATTACTAATATCTAATGAATATTTGTAGGGCCATACGATTGTAAGTTCGCTTCTTGTGCAAGAAGCAATTGTTTTCATAATTCAGGCGTATATAAGCCACATAATATGTATACATCACGAGGACGAGAATTGAAATTACACCAGAAAAAAAAATCGTCTTGTACAAGACTCGAACTCACAGACATATGGTTCATTACAATGTAATATTCTTTTACGCTAGAGGGAACCAAGGTGAAATTTCTGTTTTTTTTTTAAATTTGATTTCCCCAGCTATTTCCTATGGAATTTTCGAAATTAGCTAGCACCGTGTTAGGCTGGGAGGTGATATTACCTTCGGTTTTTCGATTTTTCCAGTGCAAATCCTCCCATCATTTCCAACATAATCTGGCACGTCTTTTCGATCGGTGAACTTAAACACTACAGAATTCTGTTCTTTATGTTCTCTCAATAATGTAGTCTTTGGCACTTCAGTCTTTTTCACTTCTTCAACACTTTTCACAGACACTGGCGAGCTTACAACAGCGGATTGTTCTAAAGTCTTCGCTGTATTTTTGTTGTTCTTTTCGATTTCTTGAGGAGTCAACGGTGACTGTGCAGGCGATAGAGGTTTAGAATTCGGACTTACTAATTGACTAATCGTTACAGTCTTATCGGCAGACTTATTTGTATGCGTGTTTTTTCCTTGATTAGGCACTCCCGTTTTCGAATTGGTGCGCATTTCCTTATTAATTATTGGCAAATGAGATTGAGAGCCCGGTGCAGTTGCAAGATTGTAGGTCATAGTATTTCCAGCCTGTCTAATTTTATTTCTACTTTCAGATGATAGAGTCTTAATCCCATCTTCATCTGCGGTTGGAGAAGGTGATTTAGCCTTAAAAGTTGCAGTGGTCTGCTGTTTCGTTTTCCCATCCTCAAGGTTCAATTTAATTCTGAAGTTGTTGCTGTTGGAATGATTAATTTCTGCTTTTAAAAAGTTGTCGGTGGCTAGAATTCTAAATGTTGGCGACGACGCGTTCTTAATAGGACTAGAATGCAGAATTAAATCAGGGGTTTCCGACAAATTTGTACCAGTCTTCGATTGATGATTATTACATAATTCTTCTCTATTAGACGAGTTGATTCGGGATACGTCTGGAATTGGACTTGGTATGGATCGCGGTGTTGACGCAATATCAGGTGAAGCCGGCGAGGGTGATTTATCGTCGGTTACCCACCCGTTTTCCGATTTTACAAGAGGGAGCTTTGTAGGTTTCGGAAGTTTATTGTTTTCTTGTAGAATGATCGGTTTTCGGATATTGTCTTGAGTCACAATTGGTTTCTGTTTAGGGATGGGCGGTTTTTTGTTGTTCCTCGACTGACCGATTATGTTCTTGTAAGTTGCTACCTTCGCAGCAACTTCCCCCGTCTGATGAGGTGCTTTAGTACGATGATCTCCTCCTCTTTCGAAAATCTTCTTGGCCTGCTTGACAACATCTACTGGGGGTTTTTCTTTTTCACTCATTATTGGCGCTATTCTCTTAGGTCTATTTATTATGTGAGTTGTAGCATTACTAAAGAGTTTGGTTTCTGTAGTTGTTTCCAATGTTTTGTTATCATATATGCTACCCAAATGTTTGTCATTTCCTTCCTTAATGATAAGCACATCCTCATGTAACGATTCGTGTTTGCGACGAATTTCACTCTCCAGTGGTTCGTTCTGCTGGTCGTCACTTCTGGAGATCGTCTCCACCGAGCGAGCCCTCTTGAGGTCACCGACGCGTGTTGCATTATAATATCTGTTTGAAACGTTCCTAGTTGTGTCGGTTCCTCTGCATCTTGATTGAAATAGTCGCGAATTCGCAACAGCCGGTTTTCCGTTTGGTACATCATCATCTAGTAAGTGTTCTAATGAGGTAGCTTTACGCATGGGAAGAATTGAAGGGCGGATTTTTGCATTGTTTTCACGGAGGGTTAAACTCAAGTACCGGTTCTTCAATTTGTTAACTATACCAGGACCGTAATGTAATTCTTCAGACGAACCCGAATCGGAACTTTTATTGTCTCCATTTTCTAAAATATCGTTAACACTTTCAAAGTTATTGAATTGTTTATGATCAATTAACACACGTTCTTTCACCATTTTTGAGCAAGTACACGTTGAAGAGGTTTCATTACATTTCCACGTATCACTATCCCTCGAGTTTACGACCGGGACTGCAGCAGCAGACGAACACGTTAGACTAGGTTGTTGTCCCGTACACCCGACTGAGGCCGACGAGTTTCGTGGGGTCCCCGCCAACAGCTGTTGCTGATCATCAGAAGACCACTTGTTCTTACTTCTTATTCGTAAAATTAACTCCCTTTTCCATTGTGGAATATCGATATCTGCAGCTGTTTCCATACTGGGTTTATTAAATCACCTTACTCCTGTTATTAGGTACGATACGATATGATAAGATAAAACGTCTATGTATAGTCATTAAAAGTACTTTATTGATTAGGAATGTTTTTGCTTGTCACAACAGATAGCCCCAAAATTAAAAATATTTTCATATTAACAACGCCGGTAGCGGCATTAAATTAAGAACATACCAACTAACCTCTTTCAGGCACGGCTCAACACAACCGATCGGCAGTATGGAATGCACGCATTTCACTAATGACTAGTTAAATACTTTAGTATCACATGTGTTACTACTTTCTATTGTATAACGCACTACTCTAAATATGCTCTAAATGTAGGTAGTAAATACACTGACGTAATGCGTGAATAAAACTTAAACTACCATCACATGGCGGCCTCTAGCTAATCTACAAATAAATTTTATACTAAACCACCGCCCTTAAATTATTGATGAAATAGCTTTGTACATATAAAAATCTACCTGGACTTAAAGTTTACAGCTTATGCTACCCTTATTGAAATTGAACGGGGTTGAAATTTAGTCGAAATCTATCAGAAATGTAAGCTATATTATTCTACTGGTCGGTAGATGGCGCAGTAAGCAAAACTTAAAAGTTTTCTGCTTTAAATTCACGATTTCTATCTATTTTTCCTGTATATTTTCCTATTCTTAGATAGATTACGCTATGACCCCTAATATCATGTATTTTTATTTTTGTGCTGTGTATAATATATCGGCTGATCATTTTCAATCCGGAATAGGACAACAAAATTAAACTTTAGCTTTACATATTTTAAAATTATTTCTTCCCAGTTCAATCTACGACAACAGTTGTAGTTGGTTTTACGCAATCATTTATTCAGTGGGGTTCAAGCTGTTGAAAACTGTAAACAGCTAGTCTTATTAAAAAAACTTTCAATGCTCTTTCCAACCATTTAGAATACAATGCCGTCAGCTTAAAAAATCAGCGATTTAAAGAATTTGTTTTTTAAAAGGAACGCCTTGTATTTTATTGGATTTTCGGAAGCTTATTTAATCCGTCATAACGTACCTTTCATTTTTTCTTTTGCACAATAAGACGTATAGTCGTAACAGTGACAATACAAATTGCGAAAAGCAGGCTTTGCAATGCGATTTTGTTCCAAAACAAAAGATTTTTTAAACAAATTGTATTATCAAAGTGGTTGCCCCCGATTGTGATACCAGTGATACTGATTACTGATTAGCATACAGATTTGCAGCCAGCGGACAATAATTATTGTTTGATACAGAGTGACGCGAAAAGAGGGTGTCCGTGCGCAACAGTCAAGGAGGCGTCCAAATTAGAATAAAATTAAAATAAAAGCTATTAAAATCAATCTCAAAAGGGCGTCGTTAGGTGTATCCCCCCCCCCCCCAATTCCGCTAGACATACAAATTACACCCATAAATGTTACCTTTTCTGCATGAGAAGGAGATGGTAAATTCAGGATCCCCGGGTAAACATTTCCTTTCGCAAGTCGCTGTTGACATATTAACACCATATCATATTAATCCACACAATCAATATTAAATTAAACGTTTTTAAATCTCTCAAACAATGTATCTCCGCTCTGTTGTTTTTAAAGTGACGATTATTCTACTGCAGACAGTAGGAAGAGCGTTCTTCTTCCAGTGGCGTAGCCAGGGGGGGGGGCGCAGGGGGCACGTGCCCCCTGCTTGTTTCCAGAAATTTATATTTCATAATATTAGTTTTCCTTAAATAACTATTTCAAACAAATTTCGTCGCACAACGTTACATTTTGTATTCTTATTTTAACAACAAATAAAAATTTGAAACTGTTGTGTATCTGTTAACCTGTATCTTAATATTTCGCCGTATTTCACTTTATGATAATGCTAGGCATAGGGTTTTAAGAAGTTTATTGTTAAGTAGGAGGTTCCACGGTTGAATCACTGCACGTAGTAGTTTATCTTAATCTCCTTATTATGAGCTTGGTTAGCTATTTTCTTATTTTATTTAAATGATACTTGATACTTGCAATTCTAAAAGCTGCAGCCGCTGCAGGTTAGTAGTTAGTTTAGTAAGTGTCTGACTTCTGCAAGTGCAAGGTAGCAGTAAAACTTGACGCAATGGATATTCGGAATTTTTTTAGTGTTAAAAACAATAAGAAAAGGCTTCGTGAAATGTCGAGCGATGACAGTGGTGATGAACAGATAGCAGTTACATCTTCAGGTGCTGCGGAGTTTGAAGGTAAATTCAATTTCGTATAGGTATACATAATATACTTCAGTAATCAGTTCAATAGCGATTTTTTTCAAATTAATCAGGAGATTTAGCTGCGACAGCAAACATGCAAATCGTTAGAGCATTATCGACTGATGGTACAGGATCCATGGATGTAGGCCTACTTCTAGGTAAACCAAAAAGCGACAGTCAAAAACAGGCTGCAATAGCTGATCCTTGGATACCGAACAATACCTACAAATTTGTAATTCATAAAGAAGGCGCTAAACAACGTAGTTTTAATTTGACTTGGTTACGGGATTTTTCCCCTTGGTTAGTTTATTCCAATAATTTAGAAGGAGCTCTGTGTAAATTCTGTTCTGTTTTTGCTAGTACTAATACGGGAAACATACATTCTCTTGTAACCAAACCACTAACTAAATGGAAAAAGGCTTTAGAAACGTTTAGGGCTCATTCAAAATCCAAATTGCATAATAACTGTTTACAATCTGCAGAACATTTTTTAAATATCTACAAAGGAACTAAATCTGATATAGTAACTTTTGCCTCTGCAGCACTATCGACACGCATATCTGAAAATCGATTAAAATTAAGCGGTATAATCGAAACAATTATTTTTTGCGGCAAGCAAAATATTTCATTGCGCGGGCATAGAGAAGGTAATAACGATAATTTTGACACTGAAATTAATCAAGGGAATTTTAAAGCTTTACTGCAATATCGTGCTACTTCGGGTGATATGCTTCTTAACGACCATTTAAATAACTCACCAAAGAACGCCAGGTACATCAGTCCACAAATACAAAACGAACTTATTGAAATTATAGGTAATCAAGTCACCAATACAATTATATCAGACGTTAGAAAATCTCCGTATTTCTGTGTGCTTGCCGATGAAACAACTGACATAAGTGGTATAGAACAAATGACATTCTGTTTGCGTTATTTATCAAAAAACCAAATAAGAGAATCATTTATTCAGTTTATTTCGTTAGAAAATACAACTGGTAAAACTATCGCTGACACTATATTAAATCTGCTAAATTTCTATAAATTGGATTTACTGAAAATGAGAGGACAAGGTTACGACGGTGCATCTAATATGAGCGGTCAATTTAGAGGAGTTCAAGCTCGTATTTCAGATCTATATCCAATGGCAAAATATACTCATTGTTCATCTCATGTGCTAAATCTCGTTATTGTGGCAACATGCGACGAACCGGCAATTAGAAATATGATTGGTACTATTAAACGTGTAATAAGTTACATTAAGGAAAGTCACATTAGAAGAACCTGTTTTAAAAACAATCTACCACCAGATGCTAATACCAAAATAAAAACTTTTTGCGAAACTCGATGGGTAGAAAGGCATACTGTGTTTTTAGATTTTGTAAATTACTTTAACACATTTATTAATACCCTTTCTGATATGAGCAGCTCTGATAACAACGCAAATCTTTTGTTAAATGCAATTACAAATTTTGAATTTTGCATTTCCTTGAAATGTGCTGAAGTTATAACTAAGCTGTTGTTGCCTATAAGTAGAGCACTGCAAAAAATAGACATAGATTTAATTGTAGCTGCTAATGAAATTAGGTTAGTGATAAACATTGTCGAAGACTACCGAAAAAATGTTGATAGTATATTTTCTAAAATATTCCAAGAAGTTGAATTATTAGCCAGAGAAAATGATATTGAAGTTCGGAAACCCAGATTATGTGGACGTCAACAAAATAGAGGTAATATTCCCGCAAATAGTCCAGAAGAATATTATCGCTTAAATTTATTTATTCCATTTTTGGACCACTTTTTATTGGAATGCAATGAAAGATTTGGCACGCTATTTCAACGAATTTCACAAATTCAGTACCTTATTCCATTTAGAATAAACAACGTCGGTACCGAGGAGCTTCTTATTTATGTTGCGGAGTTTTCGAAAATATACGATGATATTGACATTGAACAATTAAAAATGGAATGTACTCGTTGGAAAGCAAAGTGGGTCTCAGCAGATCAGGATTTGTCTCCAAAAACTTGTCTGGCAACATTAGCGGAATGCTCAGAGGATTTCTATCCAAATATAAAAAAGCTTTTAGAAGTACTTGCTGTGCTTCCTGTAACTACAGCGGAAGCAGAACGGAGTTTCAGTACATTAAGGCGATTGAAAACATGGTTAAGAAGTACCATATCCGAAAACCGAATGAATGGTCTTGCAGCCCTGAACATACATTATGAAGTAAAGGTGAATGTTACCGATGTTATTAATGAATTTGCCAATAAAAAGCACCGTCGGTTGGAATTATTGTTTGCTCAATAATTTTTATATAAGTATGTTTTTAAGGTATTAAACTTATTTTTGATCTATTAGTTTTAGTTTTATAAATGTAAATTCATTCTATCGGTAAGTAGTATATTACAGACTGTTTGTGTAATAGTTTTGGTTTTATGGTGGTATTATATAACATGTATTAATTGTATATAAGGAATATATTTTTTCCAATAAAAGCGTGTGCCCAGTGTGCCCCATCTCGTTTTTTTTCTGGCTACGCCACTGTCTTCTTCTTCTTATTTTTTGCCTTTTTGGTCTTTTTTTAACTTATCTTATACCGTCCTATGTATGACGTTTTCTTGCAGAACTATTAGTTTTTCTCATAAGCACACCTCGTCTGCAGGAATTGTAGTTGTGGTATGTTGATATTAAAATAACAAAGACTTGTTTCCATCAACATAGCACTGCAATTCTCCCTTACAATCGTCCTTAGGTCCTTACCATTGTGTATTTTGTACTATTACCGCACACCCTCATTATATGTTACTGATTGCTCCAAAAGGGGAATGTCAGACGAATATTTTAGAAATTTAGACGACTAGGCATAGAATCGTATCTGCAATTTTATCAATTTTCAACTGAAATAATCTTGCACGTGGTAATGCAATTGAAAACGGCTTTTATTTAAATTTCTTATCACACTTATTGACACTTTAATTAAAAAGAAAAATTATAAATTAGCTATTCAAAAAGTTTATTCGATTAGTGACTCCAATAAAACATTAAAATACGTTTCAATTCCATATTTTGGTAAAATTTCAGAAAAGATTGCTAAAATTATAAATAACACAAATAAATATAAAGTCATTTTTAAAACAAATAAAAATATTCTACACTCTCTTTTCAATGCTAAAGACAAAATTAATGATTTGCTAAAATCAGGTAATATTTATAAATTAAATTGTTCACATTGTGATTCAGTATATATAGGTCAAACAATTAGAAATTTCAGTATTAGGCAAAAAGAACATATCCGTTGTTACAAATATAAACATGCACATAAATCAAATTTTGCTAAACATTTGTTAGAACAAAATCACACATTAACATCTAATAATACAATTAAATTTTTACACTTTTCTGATAACAAAAATAAATTAAACATTTTAGAAGCTTTTGAAATTTATAAACACACAAAAAACAACATACCTTTAATGAATGAGCAAATTGATCTCTTAGATTCTCCGTTACTGAAGATTTTGGAATAAATATCTTTTTAAAAACACTGATAAGCGACTGACCTCCGACGGGTTGACTGGGGCCAGCTGCTTCACGCAGTGTTAAAATAATAGAATCAAGGAGTTACTATATTTTGCATTTGTTATAATATTTTATATAGCTTTTGACAATGGCACAATGATGCCGAAATACGTATAAAGCGAATAAATCTTGTTATTTCCCGTTGAAATCGATATTTTATTTAATATTTATTATTTACATATACTTATGTTTTGACTAAATCATCAATTCCTCCCAACGTAACAGCAAACATTTGTCCGTAAAGCGTTGAAGAGGATGAAGCTAAAAAACAAAATTTCCATGAAATTGGTGCAACGTGGGAGTTCTTGGAATACATTTTTATGAAATTTAAATACGCCGTTTTGTTTAATGAAAAAGTGTGCCTTGGATTTGAAACCACCGTCATAAATAGAATTCAAAATAGTTTCTCTAACACAGTTCATTTGCTGTTAGGTCTTAGTACTGAACTAATAAATAAATTTCTACTGACCGTTAATCAAAAATAACCTCTCGCGAGGTTGATAAATTATGTTCGAATGTACAGGCTCGGAAAGATATGGACACATTAAACAACTTCAAGTTCTTGATCACAGGAAAAATTGCCGGCTTTTAAAACAAAAAGTTTTTATAGCTTCTGATACCAGAGTAGGTGTAGTCATTGGAGTATATACCATCAATATTGACAGCGCCTGCTTTTATCCAATTTTAAGGAAACGAAGAAAAACTGACAATTTATCTTGAGATTTCTGTTCACATATACTTTTTGTGGTAAAAGTTGAACTGTTATTTAGTAGAGCTTTGGGAGGTTATACACTTTCATTGATCCTGAACGTGGCTCAATATCTCTGCTGATATGTAATTCGATAATTGATTTGATATGTGCCCCAAGTATGGCTCGAGTTCGGGTTGAACGTACCAATATAAATATCAGGCTAAGTATTGCCACTTAGGGAATAACATCATCTGTCAATTATCATTTCTAAAAACATTCAAAGGGATTTTACATTTGTATTTAAACACTACACAGGGAACAGAATAATTTTAAAACCCGATTTACGTCTTTTAACTTGGTTTAGTGTAATCGGATAAAAAACTTTTACAATATTAGCATCCTTTGTAAACTTTTCCATACCTGCCTTAAAACTTTGCTGTTAAGATGAAGATTATAAATTTTATTTTGAGCTTATGCAGGATTTACTTTACTCTAAATGTACTCACTTTAGTAAATATTCTTTTATAATAATCAGTGATTTTAATAACACTTGCAAATTTTATCATTAATTGGTAGATATGCATAGTCATGTTAGTTTGTAGTGCACAATTCGTTCCGTTTCAATTATTTCCAAAAAACTTTAATGAATTTGAGTTTGAAGCATTTTATAAACGTCTGTCTCTGCTGATACATCTTCGAATCGTAAGAACGCTAACATTTAATTTACATTTAAAAATAATGGGTTCGCGAAGCGTTTGATAACACAGGGGAACACAATTTTTGCTGACTTAGATCTGATACTTGTTTTTAACTAATTTTGGGGTGCTGATTTCAAAAATAATAACAGTTTTTGCCTATCACACCAAGTTTTTGTTCTACAACATATCGTCGTTTTTAGTCAATTTTTATGTTTTAATCGTTTAATTTCATATACCAATGCTATAATAACTTAATTGATAAAAAAACTAGGGAACAATAGGACTAATTTAGTTAAAAATATTCATAAAATTTTATTGATAGTGTCATATAAAGGAAATGATACAATTTACATAACTTTTTGTTGTCCGAAGTGAGAAAATCAAATAATTTTAATTTTTAAGGAATAAATTTTCGTTTGTAGGATTTTCTGGAGTGCACCATTCCCAAGCAATCTCTTTTAATGTTCCAACAGTAGTCAACCATCATGTGCGTATCCCACCTTCCTTGGTATCGCCTCTCCATATCTTTTAAATCTTGGTGGAAACGTTCACCCTGCTCATCACTTACATCTCCTAGATTTTCGGGAAATTTGTCAAGATGACTGTATAAAAAATGAACCTTAATGCTCATGTTGCAACCCAGACGATGAAAATTCTCTATAAATCTTTGAACAACTTCAACATAATTGTCTGCTTTTTTATTTCCTAGGAAATTTTTGATAAGTGCCACGAAAGAATTCCATGCATTTTTTTCCACCTCATTCATGGAACGTAAAAAATTTGAATCGTTGACTAATTTTCTAATTTGTGGCCCATCAAAAATGCCAGCTTTTAGTTTTTCAATGCTCAGTTTGGGAAATTCATCGCATATGTATTTAAAACATTGACCATCTAATTTTAAAGCTCTAACAAACTGCTTCATTAAACCCAGTTTTATGTGAAGAGGAGGAAATATGATCTTTGAACGCTCTACTAAAGGTTGGTGTATTACATTTGGGTCCCCAACATTTATACCACTTCTTGCTGGCCAATCTTTCTGAATCCAATGCTTGTCCCTGGCTCTGCTGTCCCATAAACACAAGAAACATGGATACTTCGTGAATCCCCCTTGTTGACCAAGTAAGTAGTTGACCATTTTAAGATCCACGCAGATGATCCACTTATGATCTTCATACTTAATTAGTTCTATCACCTTTTTAATTGTATCGTAGTCTTCTCTGAGAAGTACTGAATGCCCAATTGGAATTGAACCGTATTTATTTCCATTATGGAGCAAAACGCACTTCAAGCTCCTCTTCGAACTGTCCAAAAATAATCGCCACTCACTTGGGTCATATACTGTCACATCCATAAAATTTAATAAGCCTGGCACATCATGGCAATAAACTAAATCACTGTCCACTTTAAAATATTGTAAAAATTCTGTTTCTCTGGTACGATAGATTGTAACTTTAGTACCTGGCTCGAGCAAATTTTTTTCATTAAGCCTGGAAGCTAGCAATTCTGATGCTTTTTTTGAAAGATTTAAATCTCTTACTAAATCATTTAATTCGACCTGGTTAAATCTATGAGGTGTAGATTGTGTAGAAGAACCGCATTCAAAATCCATATCAGCATCCTGTTCGTCAATTTCATCTGCAAAACCTCCCGCATCCTCAAGTAATGGAGATTCCTTAAACACTGGCACAGGTACTTCTTCAGAATGGGGTATTGGGCGTATTGCTGATTCTAGGTTTGGGTATGTGATTTTTTGTCTCGTTTTTTTGTTGTAGCCACTAGTTTTTGTTAAACAGAAATAACAATCATCTGCGTGATTTTTAGGCTCTCGCCATATCATTGGAATGCCAAATGCCAGTTTTTCTCGCTTTCCTTTGCTCCACTGACGTAAATTTTCAAGACAAGGTTTACATACCTTATGTGGAGCCCAAGACTTGTCTTGGTCTCCAAGTCGCACTTTAAAGTATGCGAAGTACACCTTCTTTACAAAATCGCTAATATTCATCCTCTGACTAGGCACAGTGAAACTTCCACATATATAGCAAAATGTATCTGGCGAATTCAAACAGTTCCTCCTAGTAGCCATTGCACTTGCACACGCTTGTATATTCAAGAAACTAACTTAAAGTAAACACGTCTGAAACTTTTGATTGTAAAACAACAACTGACCATTGCACCATTGGACCAATGCACTCCGCGCAGTTGTAAACAATAAGATTCGAGTTAAAATTAAAATAGACGCATACTGAAACGTGAATAAGTGAAAAACATCAAAATGCGATAGAACAAAAACTTGACGTGATAGGCAAAAACCGTTTTCATTTTTGTAATCAGCACCCCAAAATTAGTTAATAACAAGTATCAAATCTAAGTCAGCAAACAAAAAGTTACAATTTGTTCCCCAGTGTAATTAGCCTACCTACTAGTATCCTTATTTCTTTGAAAGGCCAATTAAATAAGTAATGTCTTTTATAAAACCCGTTCCTTTTAAATACATAAACCTTTTTTATCTTTAAGAAAGAATTATAATTTGATTGTCAATAAAAAGTACAATTCAAGAAGGATCTTTGTATTATCAATTGAATTGATTTTATTTCTTAAGTGCTATTGCACATTTAAACCTTTTGGAAAAAAACGTTTCATTTCATTGATTTTATATGTCATCTGGGATGTTAGTCAATCTGTTGATTATAATTAGAGTATGAAACAATTCTTCTTTTAACAAAATGTGAAGAATCTTATAAGTAAGTACCTACCACAAAAAGTTTAGGAAGCCTAACCGCGTTTCGGGAACTAAGTTCCCACCTTTAGTACTTAGACTAAAAACAGTTTTCAAATCTACTGCTGAAAATGAGAACCTAAGTTCCCGAAATCCGTTTAGGCTTCCTAATTTTGTTTTGTGGTGTATGGGTTTTCACATTTTGTTAATTTTTCAAACCACAGTCTCTAGGTATTTGAAAGCGTCTTTTCTTTTGGATTTACTTACCAAAATTGATTTTTACTTTCCCATACCACCACTCGTATACGGAAAGTATTGGTATTGGTGGTAAGTTTTGGACCTCCAGGATCCCAAATAAGTGGATTTTGAAAAAATGTCCGTCTGTGGGTGTGTGTATATGTATAGCCCCTAATGCAAAAACTAGTCAACCGATTTTGATGGAATTTGAAATGAAGGGGTACCTATATCGAAAATTCATCGACAACATAAGCTTTTCAAAACAATTCGAAACCGGAAGCGGAAGTTAGATATGTTTTTTTGGTGGCATTTTTTTCACGAGCAGAATTTTGAAAATCTGAGGAGCGGATATGAAACACCATAATTCAAGGGAAACCGTTTTTTACCGGACTCTCTAACTTCAAAATAGCGGCCGTTAAGAATTTATCAAAATTTTTAATTTAACGCTCCACAACTCAAAAACCAGTTATTGGATCAGGTTTAGCAACAACTTGTTTGAAAGCCCTTTGGCGGTACCTACTATACCACGAAGAAAAATAAATATATTTAGTAAATCCAAAAACGATCGGAACGGCGCGGCGCGGCGCTCTTCCAAATATTTTGAAATTTTTGAAAAATCATTACAAACAAACTGGCCACACAATTTTGTTTACATTTTCTACACTTCTGCAGTTTGGGTATTAGTATACACACATTTTCCTTTACTAATCCATGCTAGAATTTCACAATACAAGCTCATTATACGTAGAGTAGTTGTCCCAGCGTTTATTATTTTTCCAAACAAACAAAAAATAATATCCATAGTATTTATGGATACAGAATTTTTTACATAAACCTAAATTACAGTTTTTCTGTAAAATAATTAAAGAAGATAATATTTGAGGAATAAAATTTCAGCATTGAAATCCCTATGTTATGTTTAAAGACGACACCGCTTTCCTAGGAAACCAGAGCTTTACTCATAATGTGTGGTCCACCGACCAATTACTACTTTTAACTGGCTGTAAAGTGTTATAGATTTAATACGAATTTATGTAACCGCCATAAACAGATTGTTAAAGTACAAAGAGCAATGTAGTGTCAAATACCCAATATTAAAATGAAAGACGATAAAGTGGAGAAGACAAAAAGTCACAGTGACAGGCGTAGAAGGACATTTAGCCGCACTCAATTATTTGCAATCACATCATGAGGCAATCGACATCACAGATGGAATAAGAAAATACAGTTCCGGTGATGAAGAGGTAGGGTAGGTAGAGGACGGTCACTCGGATTCGCAGCGGACATTAAAAAAGGTCTCCAGGACTAGGATGGAGCAATACCTTCCAAAACTGGTGACGAATGGGTGGTGGGATTTTTATTCAAAAATGGACGATTAAGGAATAGCCATGATTCCTATTTAAAAAATTACTTTATTATGTTAGTATTCGATAAGGAATGATAATGATACTTCAAACAAGTCCAATAAAGGGAGGTGTCGATGTAGATGGACGGACTGAAGTTTTATTTGCTTGTTTTGAAGAATCGGAATAACAAGATAAACCCAGCTCAACTAAGATTATAAACAAATCGCTGGGTTTAACAATTTTTGTATGACAAAGCAAAAGCAATATTTCAGAGAGTCGTGAGATATTTTTAAAATCGAATTTATTCGATGCGGGATTATTTGTTGAACCGCGATGTGCACGAGGGTATTGAATTGAATTGAACAAATATGTGGGCAATTTTGTAATAAGAAGGGTACTCTAAAGCCAACCACCTGCTGACTGGTAGGTAATTCATAACAAAGTGACTTTCATATCAATTTCACTTTTGCTTGTGTATAAAACTAACTATAAATAATAACTATAAAAGACCTAAATTTTAAATCTTTTTGATTATGGCAATTACGTAGAAGAGAAGTTTTAGGAACAGTCCAAGACAAAGACATTTAAAGAGAATATCAATAACGCTATGTCAACCTTTTCTTAGAAAATTGCTGAGTTTTTTGCTAGTAGGGTTGAATAGGTTGAAAGGCTAGCTATAAAAGGTGTTCCTTCCAGCATTTTTACGCCATCCTTCGGCATTTAGGTACAACAATTATTGAAAGCTAGAAGGAAATAAATGTAGGTTGATATTGACTGCCTTTAGTTGTAAAAAAAACAGCGTTTTTGTACTTTTGTAGCTTCTTGGTTCTTTTGTAATAACAGTAGAAGATGCACAATATCTTTTCATTTCACTATTTTTTGCGAGTTTAATTTCCAATGAGCAGACTATGATCCCCAATAAAAACGATATGCAAAAGCGATTCAATTAATTTTAGGGTGCGTGTTTACAGTTCTTTTGCTGTCGACATTTATCTGACTGTTAAAATAACTTCTCTAAACTGTAATGAAAACAACTCTAAAAGTTAGGCTCATCTGGTGACACTTTATTAAACGTATCTTAGGACTAAAAGTATTAAAATGTCTGGTGTCAGTCTGCAACAACATTCTACTGTTATCATTAGGAAAAAGAAATAATCTAGTAAAAGCATTAAATTGTGTTCTGGTGTGGTGTCAGTCTGCAAAAACTTTTAATTTTGTTATCTTTACGGGAAGTTTTTATTAAATTAATTAAGAAAATCAAAAGTTATGCCACAATTAATTGCTTTATTAGCATGTAAATTACAGTCGAAAACAAGATCTATATAAAATACTTTCCAGTTAATTGTTTTTAATCGACTGATGTTTCGGTCTCTCCAAGACTAGTCTCGCATTTTAAGAGCAAACAAAGAGTAAAGACCGTACGACTGTACGAGCATGATCTAGTGGCGAATTAATTGATTTCTTCTCTTCCTCTGGTTCAACTTTAGACATAAGTTTGTTGGAATGGCTATGCTCGATCCCTTCTTCTTTTCTTCTGTGGTATCGGAAATAAAATTTGGGTAGTTTTACATGTTCAATCATTTCTAGGTATTCTTGCCATTGCTGCTTGTAGTTTTTTATTTTATCACTAAGGTCGAATATATTAAAAGGCTCTTCTCTTTATTAAAAGAATTTTTGTCTGGTACATTGTATCCAGATTAATTAATTAGGATAGGTATTAAATTAAGTTCTGAAAAAACAAAAAAATACAATATAAAACAATGGTGAACACTGAAAATAATTACAAAGCGCTGAAACAATTTTACCCATTACACGCTTTCCGAAACTAGTCTAAAAATAGGATTCCTCAATGACTCAGTAAGAAATTTACTTTTTATTCATTCTAGGATAAAATTAATTGACAAAAGAATTTTTATTACGTCGTATGAGACGGGCACGTTTGATATTTCATTTGCTTTGTGAAGATTTGGTTTCACTGCCCCCTGATGTTCTTGGTTTAAATTTACAGAACATCTCTCTTCACAAACTTGATGAGGGCTACCTATTCTAGCGAAACCGACACCTTATAATATAGCTACATTCGAGGACGAACATTATTAAAAGAACAAAGTAGAACTGGGAGAAATTAATGTTGACACAGAAATGGTGAGATTATGCAGTCCTTAAGAGTAAAAAACAAATAAGTTCGCTATGGCAATTTACTATCAACTTTAAATCAACTCCACTAGAGAAGTTTTCTAATTTTGTTTTATATTTAAGAACCATTTTGCAGTTGCAGTTTTTGAAAAACATTTTTCAAACTCCTATGAAAGAAATAAATGTTTTGTGTTTATATTAAACAAGAACCAATTTCCTTCAATGCCATATCGATTTCACGTAACATCTTTTATTAAATTGCAAAAAACAAATTGTACAGATAAATGATCTTTATTGAAGTTCTTGTACAATACTTATAACTTAATTAAAAAATTAGCATCTCTGAGCTCCGTCTTTCATTATTTCATTTAAGATTCGTTTACCCCATTACATAGCTTAGGGTAGAATGACGTCAACCGGATGTTTTCAGGCGCCAGAGATAAGCGATTACCGTTGCCCTGGCGTCTGTACGAGTGCATTGCTTCAGAGCAAAATTTATCACATTTGCTGGTCATTTTTCAAAGTTGGTTAGAAATATTTTTAGAAAATTAACACCACCAGATATTATATATCTATGTCCAACCGTATTAGTAATTATTCGATATTTTGAAAAATACTTCGTAATACAAACATGGCATTTATTAATATAATCTAATCTGACCTAGGGTGTTTTATGTCTTTGCAAACTAAAGAAATAATAATTAAAGACGTTTTTGTACTATATACTCTTATGCGTTAAGTAATAGGTTCACACACTGATCGCACTACAAGTCTGAGATTTAATATCGATGGATAAATTCCTATGTATTTTTTATGGACGTTATTTCACGCACTTTGACTATAGGAACCCATACACTTTGTGGCATCGGTAAACATCGTTAATAGATTGTTATAGCGAACCCTAATGTCATCCTCCAATTTTCTGCGTTTGGTAGTGTTTACGTCAAACGATTGTGAATATAATTCAATTAGTAATTTCAACCATAAGGTGATATAAAAATATAGCGAACAACAAATGCATGAAACCTTTTGCATACTCGCCAGCTGCATGCATTATAGTCGACTATTATACTCTGGACGTCCATTCAAGAATCTTCACGATGCATTTACCATCCTTAGCAACGTTTTCCATCCCATCCGTTGGGTTGGTTCGGTACTCTGTGCTGGAGTATTCTTAATTCTTTTGCTATTTATCCGTCTGGGTTCCGGATGCAGAATAGGCCCAGGGAATCCCCCGCCTGTCGTAAAAGGCGACTATGTGGGGCAATTGTCCTGTTGTCAATATTTCATATTTACCTATTATCTTATCCTACTGTGCCCTACTTAAACGATCCATAGTCTACTAACCCGTCCCACTCGAATCCACGAATTTTATTACAATTTATACATGCGGTCAACGTATCTTTATTAGTTATTTATACACCAAGTGAACTATGACAATGTTTATTCACGAGAAGATAGTTTAGCTCACGAGCCCGAAGGGCGAGTGGGCTAATGTCTTTGAGTGAATAAACATTGTTAGTTCACGTGGTTTATACATAATTTTATCCAATTTTGTCAAAATAGTACTATTAATAATTATGGCAATTATGCATAATTTGAAAAAATAAAAAACTAAACAATTAGCTGTCTGTGGCGGTCATGGGCTTAGTGATTTGAAGGATTGCCAATTTTATTTGAATTGGAAAAACTGAAATCAAGCTGGTGGGAACTTGGTTGCTACGAGCTCGATTCGACGATTGTTTTATTGTCAACAATCTTTTCTTTTGTGTGTAAAAATGGTTGAATGTGGTGTTTTTGTGCCTAAAGAAGTCTTAAATGAAGCCTCAGAAGCTGTGGAAAAGTTGGTGCCTACTAAATCTAAGACGATTTATGAAAAGGAGTATCGTTTATTTTGCGACTGGAGAGAGAAGAAAAAAGCAAAGGGGGTGGATGAGAAGATCATTTTAGTTTACATTTCAGAGCGATCTAAAAATACGAAATCTTCATCATTATGGTCATACTATTCACAGCTCAAGAAAATGTTATCGATTAAAGAAAATATAGACATAAGCAGGTGAGTGCTCGTTCTTTTATTAATACGATTATTGCAATCAAATCTAATTTCGTTAATTGTAGGTACCATCAGGTGAAGGCTTTTTTAAAGCAGCATTCCGTCGGACATAAACCTAAGAAATCCAAAGTTTTTACCAAAGAAGATCTTGAAAATTTCTTGGATCGTGCTCCTGACGAGGAGTATTTATTACTAAAGGTATGCAGGGATAAAAACATTTAAATTTAATATCTAATAATGGTGTCGTATTGTCTAGGTTGTTTGTATAATGGGAATTGTTGGAGGATGCAGAATTGGCGAATTGGTGACTATGTCTGTTGACGACGTTGATGACAGGGGTACTGTATTGGTTGTGAAAATCCCAGATTCGAAGACATACAAGGAGCGGGTCTTTACTGTTGTTAATGGTAACAACAGTGTCCATCTGATAGATGTATTTCGAAAATATCTAAGATTGAGGCCAGAAAAAGTGTCACATAAGCGGTTGTTTCTGTGCTATAGAAACCAGAAGTGTACCGTACAGCCTGTGGGTTTGAACACCTTTTCGAAGATGCCACTGAAAATCGCGCAGTTCCTTGGTCTCCCGGATGCTGCTCAATATACGGGGCATAGCTTTAGGCGCTCCTCTGCAACTTTACTGGCAAATGCTGGCGCTGATTTGACTGTACTAAAAAGACATGGCGGATGGCGTTCTAATTCAGTTGCGGAAGGATATATTGAGGATTCGCTCGAAAATAAGCTGGACATAGCAAGGAATATTCTTGGTAAAGAAAAGAGCAAACAGGAATGTGATGTTTCTGTTGCCGTGGAAAGTTCTTTTACAGCCACGAATACGTTCGAGATTACTTCTAGAGATGGCGAGAACACTACCTTGCCTGCAGTTGTTGGAAAATCTTTTGAAGTATGTGGACAAGTCGGCTCTACATTCAATAACTTGACAAACTGCAACTTTTATTTTAATTGCAAGTAAACTGCGGTTCAATAGTTAGGCTACGCAAGGCAAAGCAAGGCAAAAAATATTTCCAATAATTAATAATTATTAATGCCAATTTTCCCCTTTGGCTTGTTTTTTTTTAATATCCCTAACTTTTGAACTGTAGTTTAATAATTAATTATTAGTGACAATATTGACAATAGGTATTGAATGTTGTAATTCTACTGATTATTATAAAAATGAACTCAACCGTTTTTTAATTCACTAGTGACCTATAATAGTAATTTACGTTATAAGTCCGGTAAACTCAGTTTTACAGTAAGGAGTCGAAATGTTTAAGGACGAGGCGACGAAGGAGCCGAGTCAGGAATTTTGAGACGAGTTACTGTAAGAGTTTACCGGACGTATGTCGTAATGCGTTTTATTTCATACTGCTGGCACTAAATCTTTGTTTAAAATTGAAAAAATTAAAAATAAAAATTTGAATTCATAATATGGACATCTATGAAATGGAAGTGTTTGTTTTTTGATAGTTTGCCTTGTCAAAACGGGAGAAAATTATAACATTTTTGACGAAGTTCTTCGTAAATCTATTGCACAGTTAATGTCAATTTTAATATTTAGTTTTTTTTTAATTGTCATATTTATTAATTTTGTAGTTTTTTAGTAATAAATAGTTTGATTATCGATTTATTTTATTTGAGTCCGGTAAAAGTTTTTACCGGACCTGATACCGTAAAGTCTTATTTACCGGACTCAAATCGTTAACTTAAACATGGCTGTTACGATGCAGTATGAAATAAAAAAAATTATTCCACCCTTCCATATAAACAACTACTTATGACAGTTGCTAAGAGATTGATAAAAGCGCTTTAAAACGTCAAAATTGGATAAAATATAATAACTAGTTCCATCACATTTATTGTGTCATATGCATCACGGTTGAGAATATAATTATAGCCTCGCGATTTGAAACCCTCGGCGCTGTGCACCTCAGAATATAATCTTCTTGCTAAAGTGGGGCCCATACAATTTGTGGAAATACTACTTGTAGCCATACAAGTCAGAAGTCCTCTTCTTCTTACGAGAGCACAGGAAATACTTTCCATTGTCGAATTGAAGTTGTATCTTCCAGCTACAACATTTGGGACTGTTAATCATTCCGTGCACATATTGTTTTAATGTGCAGTTAAGTATTTTGACAAGATTCCCACGATTAGTCGGGGTAAGTATACAAATTACTGGAATGTCTACCTCTTGAGGAGAGGATACTGCAATGCACTGGATTCATTCGCCCACTGTCATATTATGCTTTGAATATTAACTCACCTACTTGCGAAGCTATTTAAGATGTCTTGATCTACGTAGTTGTTGGAACATCGTCGGTGAGATAAGGTTACGGGTTTCAGGACCCCAGAGACTTTGTTCGGAAGGCCAAGGCAATCTAACAGGTTCGTTCCCATTACCCTGATTGCCATCATGTCGTTTTACCCAAATGCCTGAAACGACATTGTGTCTGGAAAATGATGGTTTGATTACTTTTTAAACTCAAATAATCTTGACGTATAATTCTACCAAACGTGAAGCTTATAGCGAATTCCAATCGCTGCACTAGCCTGCACTAGTGTACACTAGTGTTGTGTGCTAGAATTGTGTAATCACGTGACTGCACTGCACTGGTGTTAAAATTTAGAGGGAAACTCAAATATAGGCACATTCAAGTCACAGATGTAACACTTGTTAAAAACTACCTGCTTATTTTTGTCTGGTGCAACCACGATTTGTCAATTTTGAAATTCGAACACACTACACTAGTGTACACTAGTGCAGGCTAGTGCAGCGATTGGAATTCGCTATTAGTTAGATAACACTAAAATTAGAAAAATATTACCAGAGTCTTGTTTGATATTGATATTGTACTTGAAATAAATAATGGATCTTCTGATTTATTAAATGATGTAGGTATTTGAAAAATCATTCTGAAATAGATTATTGCAAATTCTTTATACCCAATTCTTTGAAAGTTGTAAATTGCGGGTATAAGTAATACAATTATTCTAGAAACGTTGGTATGAAATAAAACAAAGTTTAAAATATTACAGAGAATTGCTTCCAGTCATGATATAGAGTTTCAGCAGTTCAAAAGGCGATGCTAATGTGAGTAAAGCTATTCCAACAAATCTATTTCTTGCTAAATTTGCAAACACACTCGCCTCGCATGCATCTCCCTAACGTTGAAGAGGGTAAAATGTAGATTTATTCAATTTCCTGCAGTTTGTGTTCTTAGCGCTTGCTAATGATATTCATCATTTTTCAGAACGAGAATAAAATTTGCGGCTCTTTGTTTGTCTCGTGGTGTCGTGAAAATTTATAAGTTCTACTGTTTGCTGCTATTATGTTGATCAGATTTACACTATTATTTTATGTAAATCTGGATTTACCTCACGGAGAATAATATTTACCTATATAATGCACTATTTACAAAGTTAAATTCAAGGTACCTATTCTAATAAAGTTATATCATCTGAAAATACGTGTAAGCAATGCAATAGAATTTAATTAAACAGTTACCAATTAAGCAGCTACCATTATTTCATTGCTTTGTGTGTTTGAAATACATAAAAATTTCTTTTAGATTACTGTGAATGTATAGATACATTTAATACACATATGACAGAAATGGTAAACGAAGCACCTACAACTATTATCATAGTACAAATATGGGTTTCCTCAGCTTAAAAGGTTTATCATTTTGTCGTTTGTGTGTTCGTGTTCTTCAAAAGTTTGTCTAAATATTTAATTCTAGATAACAAAGTAAGCAGGTATTACTTTCTGAAGGACGAATGTATAAATATTTCCACAAGAATATTAATTTGTTATTTGAAAAGCGCATACTATATAGAATGTTTTATATAAAATCCTTGAGCCTTCCTGTACTATTAATTAGACAAGTCGAAGTCACCAATAAATTTTCGTGTTGAATATGGCATACCAACGATCTCTTTTTAATACGTAGATAGGTATAGTTAAATAACAAAGCACTGCATGGGACACAGCTTTTGGGAACACCCGATCGACCCTTGCATACCAGGTAGCATATTCTTAAAGTGTCTGTGGTGGGGCACGTAGTCTAGTGCCCTGTGGACCAGCTGCTTCTGAACAGTGGCGCAGCCATAATTCTGTATTAGGGGGGGTTTTCAAAAAAATTAAGAGGAATATTAAAAAACGAAAATATATTATAGAACAATTGGGTAACGCTGTTGCCAAGATGAATTTTTTTTACCAAGATAAGATTAACATTTTTTAGATCTAAATAGATCTGGGGGGGGGTTAACCCCTAAACACCCCCCTCGCTGCGCCACTGCTTCTGAAGTTGTAACAAGTTACGTTACACCACTGCATCAACCAAATTCTTTCACAAGGCACTTTTTTATATTAATTGAGATTCCAAAATATTCTAGAAGTAACTGGGCACACAATGTATCGGTAAAGTAATAGGGCGGCCTCTGCAGGTAATTTGATGAACAGTCTACTCAAAGCAACTATTATAGATGTCTTGGTTGATACTGACAATAATTAATATAGGGTATGAATTAGGGTGCGGACAACGTTTGACATATAAAACTTTATTTAAATTATATAGGACCTAGAACTAATTTTGTTACAGTCAACAAAGAAAGTATATTTTCAATCCCAATTCTGAGACAATGCGAAACTGAACCTACGTATAAAGCTTGCAGTAAAAGGATGTGATATAATAAATGGATAATGAACAGATTTGCCCACATTCTCGATTTGTTTAGGTTTGTTTTGGCGGCTCTTTGCTTAAAACTGTCAAGAGCAACTTTACATGAGTTGATTAATTGAACGTCTAATTCTACTTACCCTAAGTAATTAATTTAATGAAATTCCTCAACAAGAGACACTGTACCACTGCAAACTCAAACACAATCATGTAATAGGATTTTGCAAGCTTTCATTAAGTGGAGCTTGTCACATCTTTCATCGTTAGATATATACTGTAGCTGAATATGGTATTATGTTTAGGTTGAAAAATGTAATATTTCTTATACATCATTGATTTCTGCAAGATCAGTATTTTGGACAATATACGCCTGCTTAATCATTTTATTGAAGAGGCTATACCGATTTAGTAAAAGCTGCTCAACAAATTAGCGGAGCGGAGTAACTTGGAGGAATTTTTTTAAATAGTGCAGTTAAATAATAAAAGAATTTTACTATGATTTTTGAACAATATTACAGTTGTCTTGATATAAAAGTTCTATGTAAACTATTATATTTTTCACACAAGAAGATAGGAGTTCACTTAAAGAAAATAATATATTTGAAGGATAAATTATTGATACAATTTTGAAGCTACTTTGAAACTCTTGGATTTACTGTAAAGACCATATTCTTCAGTAGCATTTCAACTGTAGGTATGTGTATTTGTTCTAACGGAAAATCTGATTTATAAAAGTGTTATTTGTTGTGTGTATATGAGAAAATTTTATTTACCGTTTCTGAACCTGTTCGCACATAAACACACGAGAATGTCACGCTTATGAAATACAAATTGAATAGACGCCCTAAGCAATATATTCAGAATGCTTCGAGGTGGAAAATAGAAAACGTAATTATAGGAATAACAATAGTAATCCGGTTAACGCTTTTACTTTTACAAAAAAATATGGGATGCCAATACTATATTGTGTAGGTGTACTGCATTTAATTTATTCTTCTGCTTCTGTTGTTATGGGAAAGAATTATTTAGATTGTATCATAAACTACAAGAACATATATAGTTTGTTCAGTTCAGGGACCCCCAACGTGTTATTTTCGTAAGTTAAGTGGGCAGGTCGCATGTGGCTTTGGGTTCATTATTTTTAAACTTAATTTAATTTTATAATTTTCAATTGGTTTGAAAAAACTGTATATTAACAGTATATACTCTTACTCTACTATTACTCATGTACTATTTGTACATTCTTGGTTTATCCACTAACTTTTTATTTTAGTTAGTTTTTAATTTTTAAGAAGGGTTAAAAATTTCATCCTATAAGATTTGGTTATTAGTTTGTTTTATGTGATATTTGATGAGATAAAAGATTGTCGTTATTACTGGGGGAATTAATAGCGTCGTTTATATCTTTCTTATTATTAACCACTAATTTGAAGTATAACCGATAAAAGCCTTCGTGTCTGGTAAATGAAATTGTTAGGTGAAAAAGCATTATGGAATTAAAAAATAAAATAATATTATATGCTACGTAGGCTCGTATGCATATTTTTTTTAAATCTCTTTTTTGAAACTTAAATATTTAGTTTTAGGAGGGAGTTGAAAGAAATAGATGTGCACCTTTGATAGATTAAACTTTTTGTTGGTTGAGTAATAATATTTTCCAGGCTGCACTTGACGTGTAATCCGCGGAATATGTTTATCTTATTATCTACAAATTTCTAAGTACCGATTATTATAAAATCGATATTTTATTTGATACCGATTATTATTTTATTGACATTTTCAAGCGTAACTTTGTTAAAATCCATGACTAAATAATAAATATTAAATAAAATATCGATTTAACACGAAATAACAAGATTTATTCGCCTTATACGTATTTCGGCATCAATGTGCCATTGTCAAAAGCAATATAAGATATTATGTTTGAGAGTTAAACTTCAAATAATGATGATATTTTTCATTTTCATTATCTATACAGGACGAATCAAATTGTACCACATCCTCTTAAAGGCGTATTCTTACGAAAATAAGAAGAAAAGTTTATATTACAAGAAATTCTGAAGAAAGCATGTTAATAAAAAACTAGTTGGGGATTTTAAAAGTTCTATCAAAATCTTTTTCTTTTTAAATATCTACGAACACTGAACAGCTCTGTTTCTACGCCACTGCCAAACAGCCAAAACAGCCTGAAATGATCCAAATTATGGTATTTGAATATACGGTACAATTTTCGATCACCCTGTATTATACAGGGTGTCCCAGAAATGGATGGACAACGCTTGACCACAGATCCCTGAGTTCAAAAAAAGTCAATTTAAGCCGAACTTATCTATATATAGTACAAAAATGCATCCCTGCCAAAATACAGTCCTCTGAAGGTGGTGAATTATTAACAGAGTAGGCTATGTAGGAAAATAATAATAATGGCAAGAAAGTGACAGCTAACAAATTGGTTACAGTTCACTTAGGGATATCACAGTTTTACAAGACGCAAAAATGTTTTTAAACAAAATGGTATTTGAAGTAATGAAAAAAGTAATTGGCGTGCGGTCAAAAAAGTTCTGAATAAAAATGGGAGGTGAGAGTCCCCAAAAACAAACACCTTGTATAGAATTTTTTTTCAAACTCTTTATACCTATTTATTACTCTCAAATAAAGACAAAAACGTGCGGAATTGGAAGTTTGTAGGTTAATCCGTTTTGGGAGTTATTTTGAAAAAACAGGCCGGAGGAGGTCCACCACCTTCAGAGAGCTGTATCTTCGTAGGAATGCATTTTTGTATATAGGTAAGTTCGGCTAAATCATCTTATTTTGTGACCTCAGGAATCTGTGGACAAGTGTTGTCCATCCATTTCTGGGACACCCTGTAGGTAACGAGAGATCAATAAAAAAACCAACTAGGGTAGGCTATGAAATTGAATTATTTTAAATTGGTACTGTAGTCACATCCACAGAATGACATTTCTGACATGAAAATTTAAAACTGAACGCTCTTGTCTAAGTTTTTTATTTGATTATCAAATTATTAAAATATTATTATCAAATAAAAAAACTTAAAAACTTAGACAAGAGCGTTCAGTTTTAAATTTTCATGTCAGAAATGTCATTCTGTGGATGTGGCTACAGTACCAATTCAATTTCACAGCCTACCCTAGTTGGTTTTTCTATTGATCTCTCGTTATAAGCAACAGAAACTTTTTACATAAAGTGCTTAGTAGCAAATGTTGTTAACAAGAAATTACAAGTTTATTATTAATGTTATCTTGCTTTCAAGTTTCCATTGCATTATCAATAAGACAATCAAGGTATTTTTTTCAGAATTGGTAAATTCCCTAAATACATCAATACTTGGTAAAACAGTTTCTGAATTTATCAGTTAATAAATGTTTTGAGCCATTCCAAAATATTATCTTTCTGGAAAGTTAATTAATTAAAATATTTGTGTTGATTACATATCATAGCAGAAGATAAACACAGGAAGTAGTCTATTAAACTAAACATTGAACAACGGCAACGTATTATTGGATTAGGTAATAATAGTTTATAGCATTTTTGAAAGTGCGTACCTGGACCACCCTGGCATAAAATAATTAATTTCTTACAACTCCTTTAAAAAATCTAAATAGTACAGATAATATCAGGTTTAAATGGTCCTCGAGAAACTCTTTTCACATAAATTCACTAGTCAACGGTTAGCCTTTTTGGAACGTAACCCCCTTTTTTGTACTAATTTTCAATCCTATACCGTCAAATCTTAGGTACCTACATGAGATTGAGATTCTATACCTTTGATGATTTTTCGAAGATTATTTCAAAGATACAGAGCGATAAAGATTTACAGCAAATAGAACGTATTTATTCTTTAAGATTAATATTTACAGTATGTGCGAGAGCACAACTTATCTGTTTTCGTTATACTATTATTATACGTACGAGTATACCTGTGTATCGTCAATTATCTCGAAAGCAGATAATTCAACGACAAAAATGCCATATTATTTTTTTTTTAGTTTTTTAAAATAAATTTGAATTCAAATCTGCAAACAAATTACACTTCGTTAGCGGCGGAACTTACGTTTTAATTTAAAAAGAGACCTGCCCGCCTGGTAACGAATCTAGGAAAAAAAAACCGGAAATAAACCCCAAGGAAAAAAAAACCCCGGAAAAAAACCCAGTGTAACAGACTCATGGTATAAATTTGAGATAGACTTTTCAAACTTGGTACATACTTGGTATTAACTTTTAAAGGGTGGCGGAAAAAAAGTCTCTGGAAAAAAAGTCCCGGAAATAAAGTCCCCGGAAAAAAAGTCCCCGGAAAAAAGTCTCCGGGTAAAAAAGTCCCCGGAAAAAAGTCTTCGGGTAAAAAAGTCTCCGGAAGAAAAGTCTCCGGGTAAAAAAGTCCCCGGAAAAAAGTCTTCGGGTAAAAAAGTCTCCGGAAGAAAAGTCCCCGGGTAAAAAAGGCTCCGGAAAAAAAGTCTCCGGGTAAGAAAGTCCCTGGAAAGAAAGTACCCGGTACAAAACGTCCCCAGAAAAAAAGTTCGTATAGTTTGAAAAATAAAAGTCAAAATACTCGAAATAAATATAATTACTATTATTCCTATAAAATACAATAGTACTTTATAAATTTAAATTAATGATCTGAACATACGTTGTCTGATGCTGTGGTCGACAAACGGAACATGGAAAAAATGTACAATTTGAAGAATAAAAGTCAAAATATTGGAAATAAATATAATTATTATTCCTATAAAATACAAAGTTTATAAATCTAGGTTAATATTCCAAGTATGTGCGTTGTCTGATGTTGTGGCTGATTGCTCGAACAAAAATCCGGAATATCTCGTAGTCCATCTCGATAATCTTCACATACTACTTGTTTCTGGAGAACTTCATATTATGGACGTTTTCTTTTTTGTGTAACAACCCCAACTTGATTTTTTAAAATAAGGGTCCAGATCGATGGATGTATCCTTTGTCGACCACAACATCAGACAACGAATATGTTCGGAACATTAATTTAAATTTATAAAGTATAGTATTGTATAGGAATAATAATGAGATTTATTTCGAGTATTTTGACTTTTATTTTTCAAACTATAGGGACTTTTTTTCTGGGGACTTCTTGTACAGGGTATTTTTTTTCCGGGGACCTTTTTACCGGAGGACTTTTATCCGGGGACTTTTTTACCGGGGGACTTTTTCCGGGGACTTTTTTTCCGGGGGACTTCTTTTCCGGGGACTTTTTTTCTAGGGACTTTTTTCCGGAACCTTTTTCCGGGGACTTTTTTTCCTAGATTCACTTTTAAATGGCATTTCTTGATTTCTCATGAATTTTTGAAATTAGTATTCTGAAATTTTTAGAAAATACTGTTTAAGTTCTACCAAAAAATTCGTTTTTCACAGAAAAATTTAATTAAGTACTAACATTTATTGGTACTATGCTCACTTTCCTTTCGTATGCTTATTTGCAAGAGTATAATGAGGATTCTAAATAAGTAAAATGCACATTAGCATTTTAATAAATACCTATTGGAATTTTAAATCTACTTGAATGTAGCCATCCATAATTATTTTCGGGAGGGGGGTTTTCTTCCGGGGTTTTTTCCTGGGTTTTTTTTACCGGGGGTTTTTTCCGGGGTTTTTTTCCGGGGGTTTTCTTACCGCTACCCCTAGTAACTAGGCCGCTGGACTAACAATGTTGTTGCTCCATACTAGTAACATAAAATTGCGTTTGGATAACTAGCTTCAGTTTTGAAATATTTAAAGAAAATCAATTTTCCAAAGAAATTTCAACACCATGTATTGCAGAGGCTGCGGCATACAGTTTATTACGCAAAAAGTCTTAGTTGTGCACGAACCATTTAACTTAGAATCGTCCTATATTTGTTGTAAATGTTTATCATTCTGCATTTTTGAAACAAGGCGATTTTCGAAAAATCATCAAAGGTATAAAGTTTCATAAAATGGCTCAGGGAATCATCTCTTAAATTTTTACATATGTGTAAGAATCAACCTGTATAATATTCTAAAACTTCTCTGTATCAAGAGTTACTGAATATCTGAAAGTGGAGCTGCAAAAACCCGCCTCAAGTTACGACAAACGAGTCGTGTAACACCCTGGTTCTTTTTTTGAATAGATGGTTAATAAGGAATGTGATTAAGAAATAAATAACAATTTCTATTTTTTTCATTAAATATTTATTCAGGGCCGTAGCCAGACACCAATCGTAGGAAGGGCGAAAACTTTTATAGAAAGGGCAAATATTATGGTTAATTTTTTTTAATTTAAAAAAAAACATTAAAAATATACAAAGTATCCCTATAAATCTACCCAATAAAACAAACTAATAAAGTTGCAGTTTTCTGTTACGTCTCCTGTTGAATTTAGTTAAAAATAAATCCATGTCAATAGCTTCCGTCCTTTTTTTTTCAAACGCTAAAAACACCAAATCGGCCATACGCTGATGTATGGTGGACATTCTCTGAGGGCGATTAATTACAGTCAATGTTGAAAATGTTGACTTGCATGTTGCTGTACTACAGCCAAAAGTTGCAGTGGTAGCAAAAAATTCATAAGTTTTTTTAAATGCCTCCCGTTGTTTTATTTCGAAGTATCACGTTGCCAGCAAGCATTAGTACTTACACCGAAATTCCATGCAAGCTTAGGAAGTATCGAATTAACGAAATTAATTATTTGCAAAATATTATTAATATTTACTTCTCGCTTAAGAAAAGCGGTAATTAGTCATGAAATTGGTTCAGGAAGGGCGAAAACTTTTCCAGGCAGGGCTCAGCCCTGCCTGCCCCCCCCCTGACTACGGCCCTGTATTTATTGCTTTATCCTAAGTTATATGCAAAAATATCTGAACAATAATATTTTTCTAACTTACTAAGTAGATGTACTTGAACTAGGATATTTATTGACAGTCGAAGAACATAACAATAGTTAATAAAAACACAATAAAACATAATTCTGGTTAAGCTATTCTTAGTTAAGCTATTCTATAGAAATAAGTTAAATTATTTACTTATCACTATTTTTCATTATAAAAAACAACACATTCAATTCATTCTAATACAATCAAGTAATTATTATAGTAAGTAAAAAAAAGGATAATTTAATGGATAGGTACTTAAACTTGAAAATATTATTTGTATGTTTTTTCATGTTAAAATTATTGTCTTAGTTTTTCGAATCATAATTTTTATAGTTGTTTCAGTATAAACCATACCATAACGCATTTACATTTTCAGTTGTTTCCAATATTTTTATTACACTGTTACAAAATAAAAATAGATGTGTGGAGTACAAGCAACATGTGACTAGCAGCATGTAAGTTAAGATTACAATATTTATTGTTTTATCTGCATATTCTACTTGGAAGAAGCTGCTATGCAGCAGCAGCAACAACAAGCAAATACGATACTCAATGCTAAAAATACCCAATGAATAGTCAACAGCCAGAAGCTCATAAGGTATGCACTTTCACTGCAATAATTCCCAGTCGGCGTTGGTATAAAGTTTGGTTTGTATATCTGGTAGACCCAAACAGAACCTGTAATATTAATTCAAATTATAGTACCTACCGTTTATTATTATTCGAGATCAACAATACTTAATTATAAACATTCTGGCACAGGTTATTGGTTCAATACCTTTGGTTAAACGCATAAATACATTTATGATGGAATAAATTGCCATTCGGTTTACTATATTCCATATTCTATATTGACTTACCTACAATAGCCCATACAAATTCGAACAAGTACAAAATAGATACAATTAAATTAATTAAGCTCCATTCAAGTTTACGATTAATCAATGGTAATATTTTTGACGCTATTCCAATGGCTCCTGAAAATATAAATCACGCAATAAATATTGAAATATATTCGCTAAATTGATCTTTATTACCTGCAACAATAAGGTAAATTGGTATTCTGTGGTCAATAGGACATTCTTCTTTCTTTATAATTCCAATAACTAACATAACTATGTTTAAAGTCAGAAACAAGAGCAGCCCTATGGTAACGGTAGCTGAAATAAAATAACATGTGCATTAGCATTGTGCTAATAATACGGTTGAAATAATACAGTAGCATGTTTAGATTAAGAAATAAGAAGTGAAAGAAGTGAAACATGTTTTTAGTGTTAGCGAGCAAGCTGCAAGCGTTTGTGTGTATGCGCTCCTGCACTGAAAAAAATGCGTTCGTAGTCTAAACAAATTCGTGTTTGTTGATGATTTGTTGGTTAACGTAACAAAATTTTTGCTCGGAGATACTTATAAGAAAATTTTAGTTAGTTATTTTAACAAACTCAATATGCTCTCTCTACAAACATAAATTGTTAAAACGGTTTTGTTGCACGAACAAATATGTTTGTAATCTCAACGATTCCTGTTCAAGCACCTTAGTTCTACGGGTTTTTCCAATTATTTGTAAATGGTACTTTAATTTTCTCAAAGTTGGTACGAATATTTAGGAGGCAGTGGCAACTTGGAGACCGGCCAACGGAAGGTTACTGGTAGGCTTGGGGTAAAGGTGGCCATTGGTGCTGCTACTGTTAATTCTAGTTCTTAATTTTTATTAATAAACTTCAACAGAACAGGGTTGTTTAATTGCGTTTAAACAACGACGACAGTATCAGAATTAAGTGCAATCGCCGTGAGTGAATAAGATAATTAAGTACCACATAGGTAGTCCGTGTTAGTGCAGAAGTTATTTTCCAAGAAATTGCCTGGAAACAACGAATCTAACCAGGAGGAAGAACAGATAACGCGACACGTGGAGCCACGTTTTTTCCCATCAAGTCAAGCCAGAATTTGATCCTGTTAGGAGCAATATTAGTATTAATTCATGGATTGCGAAAATTGAGGAATATGCGGAATTGTACGATTGGAATGACGTCGCCATTACGCACTTCGCTCTTTCAAAATTGGCGCAGTCTTTCGCCTGAAGAACGCCGCTGCTAGTTCCACGGCACGTGGATATAATTCTGACACAAAATCCACGGCATTACGTCATTGTCAAGGGGTGACGTCATTAATTCGGCGACGCGAATACGAGCTGCACCTACTGCGCATGTCCGGGGACTTAACAACATTATTCCATTATGAAAGTTTCAAACATTTTCATATTTTAAATTGATTTTTAATTGTTAATGTGTGATTTTGTTCTATGTAATAAATGTTTAGCGTAATTTGATTTATGTGCATTTTTATATTTGTAACAACGTACTATATGTTCTTTTTTAAAAACGATATTTTATTTAATATTTATTATTTCTATAATCATGGATTTTAACAAAGTAACGCTTGAAAATGTCAATAAAATACTTATACTAATGTATTTAAATTTTCTTTTTTTTGTAAATCTTTGTTTGTAATGATATTTATTTAATAAAACCAAATAAACGATTATTATTATTATGATTTTTTTTTATTAAGATCGCATTTTTCATTTATTTCAGTAAACTTTACAAATTGCGTTAGTAATATTAATTAATCGTGGGAGTAATTTAAACAAATTTCGTTGGTCGTTTTAACAGATCCAGTTAGTATTCTTAACCGACCGTGTTTGTAATTTTAACAAATCGTAATAGAGATTTCAACAAACCGTGTTTGTAACTTTAGCAAAAGCATTCGTTACGTCAACTAATTGTAGGATGGTAATACCAACAAACATATTTAGTTCGTGCAACTAAATTTTCTACTACTAAAAAAAATAGTATTGCGAACAAACAAATTTGTTGACTCTATACCTACAAATATTTTTTGTTCTGGGTACTAATATTTTGTTCGCACAACAAAACTTTTTTTTCAGTGTGGGCGTGTATATAAACGTGTATCAAATTAGTTCTAAAGACTTTTGTACTGTAAGTATCTCGTTCTAATGCAGAATAGAAAAAATACTGAACTCGTTCTGGCAAAAGTAACCAAGCTATTCTAGCTGAAATAGATTGAAATTTACTGGAATATCAAGAAGAACTTTAAAGAGTCAAATGGATGAATAGATGAATAAGAAGAAGTGGAAGATCACGAGTGAAATGGAAAAATAACATTCAGAATGATGAGTAACAGGTTCAGCAATCAAAAAATCGGGTATAGAGTAGGCAAGGAATAGAGATTTAACATTGGATTATGTGCCAAGAGAATAGGAAAAATCATCGATTCTAAAAAAATAACTTCAACAAAAGCATCTCAAAAATTATTTATTAAGCCCCAATTTGATTTTTATAGCAACTTTTGTAGTGAATTTTTATCATATTTCCCAAATTATCACATTATCAATGAAAGCACGTTGACAAATATGTTCCAAACAAGACATGCATTTGCCATGTAAAATTATGTTTTGCCCCAGAAGTTGGAAAGTGCATTTAATAGAAAAATTAGATTTAGATGTAGTACACAGATGTATTATACAAGGCAAGCTCACTAACCTGGAAGTTTAATTAGAGTCAAGATATTTAACGATTTTTAACTATTCTGCATTTCATATGACATTTCCTGAATTAACAAATTCAAATTTTACAGTTTGCAAGTTTGAAAAGAGCTGCATTACTTCTCACATCAATTTAAAAAAAAAACTAGGTTAGTGAGACTTGCTAACCACTCCCAATTAAAACATCTCGCCAAGTGAAGGACTTGGCGAATCTAAACAAAAACTTAAATGCAACTAGTGTTGCAAAACCAATGTTTAAACAATTTCCAACATTATACACATTTTAAAACATTTTATCTACAAATTTATGTTTGATTTGTGTTAGATCATATTCAAGGATTTTTCCCTTTATCACTGTATAAATATTTTGCTTAACTTATAATGAATCATCGTAAAGGTTTTGGCAAAGACTGATTAGGTTTATTATTTAAAGAATAACTGTAGGAATTATTCTAATAAAAATAACTCTTGGCACTCTTCAATATGACTTTGAAAACGGGTTTTATTTAATTTGTATGCAATAACTATAGTACTGTGAGGGAGTCATGTTTGTTTTTCTTCTTTATTTTTTAGGAATTCAGGGCATAGTATGATTCGGCGTTCAAAATTACATAAAAATGGTACTTTTAATTGTATAGGTAATTATTTAATTATATTGTACGGCTAACGTTTCTTCTTACTAAATCCTGATTCAATATGAGAACAGTTTTTTACATCTCATATAATATCTACTTGGATGCTACTTATTGGTAATGTATTAATCAAAATAAATAAAAAAGGATCCGTACAAAAAAATAACGAAGAAAAGTATCCTCTCTCATTTTGGAACACGCCTCTGGTTTAAATAATTTTACTTAGATGATATCAAATAGTGTTTGACAAATTGTTAGGAAGGAAATACCGTATTAGGACTAGTTGCTATTCACCCTCTGTTCCACGGGTTGGGCCTTGGAACGTTAATCTAGTTGTTAGTGTGCTTTGATAAATTAACAATAGAAATATATTTCGTTATATTTAAGTACAGCTGTGTATTTTAATATTCTAAATTTCAAAAAGGAAAACCTTGACATTTCTGGTTTACATGTGTGCAGAAACTTTTCAAAACTGATACAGAAAATATGTAAAACTAACACATATTATTATCGAGTAGAAAAGCAATCTAGTAATAGAAAAAATACCACACCGAAATAAAATGGCGCAGATTTTGCAGCATTGTTGTATTGCGTGGACAAGTCCTGGATAATTCAAAAATAGACAATATTTGCAACCCCCCCTTCCTATTTGCCTGTTACAGTCAGCGGTTGTTTTTCTCCACTTTCTATTGAAGCATATATACAAAAATAACTGACAGGTAAGATTATGTAGGAAAGGACTTCTAGCTACTGAAAAGAATACGAAATAGAGGGAATAACTGGCCGTCCTTTCTTTTCTTCAATTCTAAATTGCACAAATATTGGACATGAAAATATATCCACTCTAACGCCTGAAAGGTACCCAACATGTTTGCTTGACCACACAGACCCGTGTTGAACGTACACTTTACACTCTATACGGTTGAAGAGTTGCCAAACGGCCATAACGATGGACAGAACACTAATTAATAAATATAACGGGACTTGTAAATATGTGCAGTAATCGAAAACAAATGAAAAACAGGTTTAAGCAGAAAATAAATAAATAAATTTAAAATAATAACAATAACCAAAAAGGTGTACCTACCGTAATTAGAAATTAATTTGTTATAAATTAACATAACTCTACTTTAAAAATGAGCGTCATACAAGTGAATGTTGTTGCTAATGGTTGGGAGAATGATAGATGTAACATGAAATTTAATATGGTATAGGTATTTCGTAGCTCGTAGGTGTCTGGAAAAAATACTAGTTCCGGAGGTGATTCTATCAAAAATATGAATAAAAGTTCCTATAAACAGGGGTACGGAAATGCTTTTTAAGGGAGCTATGGTTCTTTGAAGGGGCGGTTCCCCAAAATGTGTTCTTTTATCGTTTTTTTAATCACCACTGAAAGTAGATGGGTAAAATTTAGTGCACAGAATAAATTTGGCATGAGACATCGTGTGTTGATGCTAATACAGAGAAGAGAAGACCGGGGACGTGTGTATAACGGGTAGGGCGTCCAATAAATGTCGATTTTTTTGTATTTTTTTTATTATACCTACACCTGTTACATTTATTCCGGGGCTATTTTTTCCGGGGTATTTTTTCCTGAGGGAATTTTTCCGTGAGTATTTTCCGGGGGTATTTTTTCCGGGGATATTTTTCCTAGATTCATTTCGTACTAGTGGAAAGTTGTTAGACGAGTCGAAGGCGAGTGTAACTACAAGGACGGATTAGCCACTAGTTCAAATTTTGGTTACATTATTATAATATTGTTTCTTGCTAGATCCATTGGAAAACATTCGAAATTGTCTAGGTAATATGAATAAAATTGGGAAACGTCAAATTTGAAGCGAATTTATCAAAATTGTCAATTTGTTAAAATCATATCGTAATCTCTGCAATTAATGCTACTGCACAAGCAACTCTATTATTTTATTTTATCAAAGCATGCATTTAGAAATTGGTGTAATAATATTACAAACTTACGGTGATTGGCCTTTTCCTTCACTTGGGCTCGAGCTCCTTCTAGATCCATGATTTCCTATCGAAATTTAAACTGGCGAACACTAACTAACAACCTCTTCACACAATTGTGGTGTAGCACAAACTATTTTCGATGTGTTTGTTTGGGAAACCACGACTGTTCTGCTCAACTTCACGGTCGTGTACTTGAATGTACTGTATTATCGCTTAAGCGAGTCGTCACAGTTAACCGTGTATTATACCTACTTTATACACAGATGCGTCATTTTCGATAACATAAAAATTGAAAATTCTTTAATCTTAAAACAAACAACTGAATGATTATTTAGAATCGTAATTCTGAAAATACTGTATTTTCGTACCGATTAATAATAGAAGTTCAGTTGAAGTGTTCATGCTACTACAATCAAGGCCATTTAGAATTTAGATTTAACTGCCGACATAAGTACATGGTCATGTGAAAAATGTCAAGTCTGATTCATCGTCAGGGGGTCTCAACTACGAGTATACATTTATAGCAGCTATTCCACGGACTGTTAAATTTTTATAAGAATGTATATTGTTTCTAATATTATAGATTTATTTTAGGAGTCTTAAATTTGCCGATTGTAGATTGGATAGAAAATAGTTTACTTTATCCAGGATTCCAGGATATGCTATTTTAAAAACCAAATCGATTAAAATGCAACATGTTCGTTCCAAACGCGGTGGTGCATCTCCGTAGCAATCATATGGAGGCGAATTCCTTACAAACCTACATCTAGGAATTCTTCCATATCACGAAGGACAAGCAAAATAAATTAACGCCTTTTTTGCAGATAAAAATTACTCTTCCAAACATTTTTCGTCTTTGAAAATGTTTTGTGGTACAGTAAAAATGTAATGTTGTGCAACAAACCAAAATTATTTTCTTCTTTCAGACAACAATGTCTGTCAGGAAGAAAAGCTTTAAAAATACTGTTAGCCAGAAGCTCATATTTTTAAGGGTTTAGTACCCTTAAAAATATGAGCTTCTTTGCATGTTAATGATCAACTTTTGTTGACTGAGAACCCGTCTTTTAATTTGGGTTTAACTTCCTTTTAAGATAAACCCATGATCAGTGCCGTCTTTTGTACGACTGAGGCCCCGGGCCTGAGGTAATGAGGGGGCCCTTCTAAAAATTAGTTATTATTTGTTTTATTATTAGGTATAGTAGATAGGTACATATACCATTATTTTTTTCTTATAGATGCAGAACATAAAAATTAAATATTTTTCTTCTAAACATTTTATAGAACGAAAACATAATAAACTTAACAAAACATTTTTATTGGCAGCTACGTACTTAGTTTTAAAAAAAATTCTTGATTTCGTATTGGCTAAATCTTCGATTACATCCTCAAAATCGACATTCAACAAGATAAAAAGTTTAGTCTCTCTTGCAGCATAGTACTGCGAAGTTCGTTTTTTATCCTGCTTAACTTAAAGAATGAACGTTCTCCACTACAATTAGGTACTTACCTATTATTTATTTATTTTTACAAAAAATAGTTAATTAGTTTAAGAAATCCGCGGGGCGTCGGGGCCCCCAAAAACCCGGGGCCTTGGGCCCGGCCTCTTCGAGCCCATGCCTAAAAACGGCACTGCCCATGATCAATTGTCATGGAAACAATTCTTGTACAATGGTATCCATGACAAATGACCATTAGTTAGAGTAACTGGGAGTTAAATCTGATTTGAAAGAACGGCCTATGTGTGGTAGCGTTTTATACAGACATAATTAATAGAGAGAGACACCTGGTAGGTATTTTAAATGCAGCAAATAATGTTAGTTATTAACATTTCTACAATAAATGTATCAACGAGGGAATACCGATATATACGAGTGGGTACTTTCAAAGCCGAACATAGGGGAATTGCATTGTAACTAACCTTTATATAGATTCCTGCTCGCCATTTAAACCCACAAGGATGGTAATGGTATCAATAGAATGACAAAAATACAGCGCATCTGATGGTATCAATAAATGTTAGTACTTAGTTATCTTTTTCTGTAAAAAAAATTATAAAATAATGCTATTTTGAAATAACATAGGTTGCTATGATTGTCAACTTTTAAATGTCAGAACAGCCTCTTCAACGAAACTTTGACTAACAAAAAGTATTTAGTAATTAGTAAACTAGGAATTTTTTATAACAACAGAATATTAAGAACATGTATTTTCATCAATTAGGTACTATGCAAATTATAAAAAAGAAATAATCAAACGTTAACACATTTAACAAGCAGGAAGGTTGTTGCACACTTAGATGCAGCATAAAGTTATTAATATATAATTGTCGAAGGACCACTCACTTTACTTATTGAACGTGTGAGAATATGATTTGACTTGGTTTTGATTTATTTTTTATTTAACATAGGTATATACATGATTTACTAAACATACATAAGATACAAGAAAAAGCACCTCATTTTAAAGGACGCCTTGACTTGAACGAACTTGTTTGTTTCACTGGTTTTGCAAGAAGACTTAAAACACCCTTGTGAGAGGGTGGCCTTTACCTGCTATGGTACTAGCGTTGCCACATCTCCCACAGGGTTGTCAGACCTTATGTTTATCTGTTGTGAACATAAACTGGGGGCCCAGCGGCCAATAATGTCATTATGACTCATAATAATAGTTGTAATATTACACAATGTACTTAACTTAAAAAACATGAAATATCATTACCTAACAAACTCTACATTTCTACTCATAAAACAGTTATACAATAATACCTTAACATAAGTCCAAATAATCAAGTAATAAACAAATTAAATCTAACTTTGTACAATTCTATAACGACATAGTTTAAGTTATCACTTATCATTGATATATTATGTTAATCACCTTCAGAATAGATAGGTAGTATGGCAATTTTTGAAATTGAAGTATGGCATGTGCCTGTTTTTGTTTTGATGGTAACTACTCTAATCTTTTTGTCAGGCCCGCAGACGACCCTTATTATTCGACCAAGGTCCCACTCAAGAGGCGGCAAATTATCGTTTCGTATTAGTACAAGCATACCTTCCTTAACATTAGGCAAAACGCTCTGCCACTTTGGCCTATTTTGAAGTTGAAGTAGGTAATCTTTAACCCAACTTTTCCAAAATGATTGTTGCACCTGTGTGCATTGTTTCCAAAAAGTTAATCTATTAATTGGCACGGTGGTCACGTTAGGTTCTGGAATATTGCTAAAACTTGTACCGATTAAAAAATGCCCCGGTGTTAAATATGTAAGATCTGAAGGATCATTAATCAGCTGACCCAATGGTCTCGAATTGAGTATTGATTCGATTTGTATGAGAACTGTATTAAGTTCTTCATATGTCAACTGAAGTTTTCCTACAACTCGTTTTATGTGATGTTTAGCCGACTTAATTCCAGCTTCCCATAAACCCCCAAATACTGGAGAATAACTTGGGATAAAGGACCAATCAATGCCTAAGGTAGCAGCTGTATTTTCTATCTTGTTTTTTTGTTCTTTTGAATTAAGTAACTGAAATAATTCTTTAAGCTCATTATTAGCTCCCTTAAATGTAGCCCCATTATCGCTGTACACGATGGTTGGTCTTCCTCTCCTACCAATAAAACGCTTAAATGCTGCCAAAAAGGTTTCAGTTTTTAAATCAGAAACTAATTCAATGTGTACTGCCTTTGAAACAAAGCACACAAACAATGCAATATATGCCTTTGTTATAAGTGATTTACGTATTCTAGATTGTTTAATATAAAATGGACCACCAAAATCCACTCCTACCTTTTGGAATACTCGCGCAATGCTTACTCGATCAAGTGGCAACGAACCCATTAATTGTTGCGACTCTTTGGCCTTCATGCGAAAGCAAGTTACGCATTTATATAAAACTCTTTTAATTTCTCTATTGCTATTGATTAGCCAATATTTTTGTCGCAAATTAGCTAGTACTTGCTTAGGTCCCGCATGCAACATGGCTAAGTGCTCGTTGATAATAATTAGTGTTGTTATATGACATTTTTGAGGTAAAATTATCGGATGCATTTTCGAAAACGGAATGGGTGCATTTTGCAGTCTGCCACCCACCCGAAGAATCCCGTCCCTGTCAATGAAAGGAAATAAAGACTTCAAATTTGACCTAATTTCATTGTTTGACTTCAATTGAGCAATTTCGTTAGCAAATTTAACACCTTGTGATTGTTTTAATATAAGTTTAAAAGAATTTTCCAATTCTTGTACTGATAGATTTCCTGACAATCTATTTGTTGGATTTCGCACATTATTTATAAATCGCAACGTAAAAGCTAATACTCTTCGCATTTTATTGATGCTGGAATATTTGCTAAATATTAATAGCGGTGTTTCTGATTGAACACTTACGTGTACTATTTTTACCTCAGGTAACTGGTCTGGAAATTTTATTGTACTGGTAACATCGTGATTAAAATTGATCCCTGATAAATACGTAGGACCATGCCACCATAGGTTATTTGACTGTAATGCATGAGGCTCAACACCCCTAGACAAACAATCTGCTGCATTGTCTTGCGATTTGACATATAACCAATTAAAGTTAGACGTCAACTCTTGTATTTGTTTGACCCTATTTGCTACATACATATTCAACTTAAAATAACTCGATTTTATCCATGCTAATGCTATGGTTGAATCCGAATATAAAAATACATTGTGTATTTGTGGCCGTAATGAGTTATAAATTCTATACATAAGTTTTGATAGCAAAAGTGCACTGTTTAATTCTAGCTTTGGAATTGTGAGTTTTGTGTTTATTGGAGCAACTCTAGATTTTGAACTTAGCAATGCAACTGATACCGTGCTATCACCGTGAATTACACGTACATAAATACAGCAACCAAATGCATGCGTAGATGCGTCACAATACCCAATCAATTCTACACACATTGCTGAACTTATAAGAAGATTTCTAGGCACTGTAATTGCAGGCATAGTAAGTAAACTAGTGGCAAATGAATTCCATAGAGCTGCTATATTTTCCGGTAATTTATCGTCCCAAGTTATTTTACTTTGCCATAATTTTTGCATAATAATTTTAGCTGTTACTAATACCGGACCAACTAAGCCAAGGGGGTCATAAAATTTTGAGATGAAACTAAGGACACTCCTTTTGGTATAAAATTGCTCTAGTTGTGTCTTTGGGCAGGTGACTTTAAATTTATCGGAAGCTATATCAAATGATAGCCCTAATGTTTTTATTACTGCATTATCATTGCTTAATGTTACCTCATCAAAATGCTGCATTTCTTTAGGGATATTTTTTAACAAGTCGGGGTGGTTAGAGCACCATTTATGTAATTGAAATTGTGCTGACCTTAATACATTAATTAGTTCAGCTTGAAGTTGAAGCGCACCCCCCAAATCATTTGATCCGCACAAAAAATCATCAACGTAGCAATTGTTTAGCAACGCCTTTGATGCGAAAGGAAATGCGTCAGCTTCTTGCCGAGCCAACTCCACCAAGCATCTCGTTGCAAGGTGTGGACTGGCCTTTAATCCGTAGGTTACGGTTTGTAGTTGTAAACATTGAACGGGTGATTTTGAATTTTCTCTCCATAAAATGTTTTGTAGTTGTTTGTGATCAGGATGGATTAATACCTGACGATACATTTGCTTTATGTCAGCTATAAAAATGAATTTATAAGTTCTAAATAGAATTAAAACATCAAACAACTCTGGCTGCACCATTGCTCCATTCAGCATCACGTCATTTAATGATATTTTATTTTTTGTTTTCATGGACCCGTCAAAGACTACCCGAAGTTTAGTCGTCTTTTTATCTTCGCGGATTACAGGATGGTGCGCCAAAAAATATACGGACTCGTGCCGTGAGTTATAATTTGTTAACTCCACGACTTTCGCGTGACCCAAACTCAAATATTCCTTGATAAATTTTGAGTATTCTTTAAATAAATCTGGATTATTTGCAAATCTTTTCTCCAAATTCAACAATCGAGAAAAGGCCACCGAATAAGAATCTCCTAATCTTAGTTCCTTAACATCCACCTTCAAAGGTAGTTTAACTTGAAATCTGCCCTTTATTCTAGTAACTGAGTGTTTAAAAATATCCTCACACAAATCTTCCTCCGTATGTAATTCGTTGTTATCCGGTAAATGTTCTACCTCCCAAAATTTAGAAACCAATTGCTCTAAATTTGAATCATTGTTTATACTTGTATGCAGGGAAACTGCGTGCAGGTTATTTTTAATGTTCGCATCAGTTTTGTTTATGACTCGACCACTTACGATGTATCCTAATAGGGAATTTTGCAAAATTAGTTGGGTGTGCCCTAAAGCAATAGTTCCTTCTAAAAGAAGTTGGAAGAAAATATCTGCCCCCAGCAGAATTGAAATTTCTGAGGGCGTGTTAAAAGTTTCGTCTGCTAATTTAATATTAGGAGGTACCTTGATATTACTAATATCGAACAAATATTGTGGTAATTCTGTGGTAATTTGTGGAATAACAGCAAAGGTTCCATTTATTTTATAATCATGTGCTAGAGAGGTTAATTCTAAAGTTACACTTGCGGATATCCTTGTTTTGCTATTTGAAATACCCTGAATTTCCAACTTATTTGCAAACGTTTTAAATCCTAAAATCTGTGCTAATTTAGTAGTCACAAATGAAGTTTGGGATCCCGAATCTAACAAACATTTGACCACTATGAAATTGTGATCGACTGTTTCAATTTTTACTTTAGCTGTAGGTAATAATACTTGGGTTGCACAAACAGATCTACTCATTAACGTAGCGTGTTGACTAATTGTCACAGGATGCTCAGCTTCATCTGTATGCAATAGCCCATTGTGTGGTTTAGAGCATAAAATACAATTTTTGTAAGTACAGCTCCCACTGTGATTATTTAAACATATTACACAACTGTTACTCTTTTCAACAAATTCAATTCTGTCCCTAACAGGAAGATTTTTAAATTTAAGACATGCGTATAATTTGTGGTCACTAGTGTTACACAAACTACACTGACCGACAGTGTTACCTTTTGTGCCCTTTTTACTATTATGGCTAACCTTTCGATTATTGGAATTTGTCGAAAGATTTACAATTGATTTTTGTTTTGGCTTACTGTTGGTTAAAGTTAAACTTGCCGATGCTTCTAAACTGACAGCGCGTTTTTCCAGAAAAACTAAAAATGAATTCAATTTTGGTAATTCATCCTGATCTCTGTCTAACTGATACGCTCTGGTTGTAAAAGTGTCCAGTTTTTGAGAAAAAATATATACTAATATGGAGTTCCATTGTTCAACTGGTTCATTTAGATTTTTTAAACAGCTTGTATGTTGTTTAATTTTAGAGATGAATTCCCTTAAATTTTTTGCTGATCCCACACTAAAGGCAGGAACTTCTAATAAATGCTTCAAATGAGCATTAATAATTATTGTTTTGTTATTAAATCGACCATTTATTAGGTCAAGCGCGTTCGCATACGAACTATCAACCACGGGTAGACTAGTGATTAATTCTAACGCTTCACCCTTTAAGTATTTTTTCAAATAACATAACTTTTGAACATTAGTTAGAGTAGTGTCGTTGTGGATTAACGCCTCAAACAATTCATAAAACGAGTTATAATTAGTTACATCAGTTCCATCAAAAAATGGAATCTCTAACGTAGGAAGCTTTGATTTAATTGCGCTAGCACTATTATGATAACAATGAGTTGAATTGGAATTAGAAGGCTCTGCACTTGCAACCTTAACAGTTTGCCCTAACTTAGTAAATAATTTTTGAATTTTGATAAGGATGGTTTGGTATTGTTCAAATACATCATCCTTGTCCACCTGGCTTTCATCGGTACAAATAATATCATCTTGGACATCACAATAACTTTGATAAATTGATTTCAACGTGTCTTGCTTAACATTTAGGTCCTCAACTGATATTATTTCCGCTCCCGTGGGGACACTTGTAGTTGCCGAAGCATATTTACCATTAATAAAATTCTCAATTTTTGTGATACTACCCTTTATGGTAGTTCTACGTTGCAATAACTTTTTTAATTCTGCCATTTTTTTACTAAGCACTTATTGACTATTTGTAAGGCCAAAAATTAAATTTACTTTGTTCTGAATAAAATTGCTTATTCTGAAGGCGCGTAACTAATTGTACACCCTAACATGATATAATGATGTTACCTAATTAACAACCTTATTGTCCATACAATAAAAAACAGTGTAATATACCTGAACTTTAAAATTAACTTTAAAATTCACCCAAATAACACCGAACTCGTTCACTCAATCACTTTTGTTTTTAAACAAAGAAGCGTTAATTCAAATGATGCTTGTTGCGACTCACCTAAAACCCTAAGGTCTATTATCCTGCGGCTTAAGTTGGGCACGCTGCAAGCTGGCTTGGGAACGTAATGGCGACCACGTTTTTTCTTACTTATATGAAGCGTGCTTTATCACCACCATCAATGGGTAATTTCAGAATTTCCATATTAATTGTTGAAATTCACTTCGATTGTTGGACTTCACCGCCAATATTTATTATCCGGACTCGAAGATGACCAAATTTATGTTGCACACTTAGATGCAGCATAAAGTTATTAATATATAATTGTCGAAGGACCACTCACTTTACTTATTGAACGTGTGAGAATATGATTTGACTTGGTTTTGATTTATTTTTTATTTAACATAGGTATATACATGATTTACTAAACATACATAAGATACATGAAAAAGCACCTCATTTTAAAGGACGCCTTGACTTGAACGAACTTGTTTGTTTCACTGGTTTTGCAAGAAGACTTAAAACACCCTTGTGAGAGGGTGGCCTTTACCTGCTATGGTACTAGCGTTGCCACATCTCCCACAGGGTTGTCAGACCTTATGTTTATCTGTTGTGAACAAAGGTATCACAACTAAAACGACTTGGGTAGATTGTAACAAACAGTAATAAATTGTATTACAACAAGTATTCAAACAAACCGCCATTCTGGTATAAACAATATCCAAGCCTATTGTAAAATGAATCTCTAACATGTGACAGTTGCCTGGCACTGATAAGCCTGCATTCTTCAACAATTGCCTCCCTCAGAGAATTAACATTTGGGTGGCGTGTTCTGTAAATTTTATTTTTAAGGTGGCCCCACAGAAAGAAATCGCAAGGTGCTAAATCAGGAGATCTGGCCGGCCAATTTAGAGTTCCACCGCGACTTATCCAATTATTTGGAAAGGCGTCGTTCAAATAAGCTCTCACATTTACTCCAAAATGCGCCGGACAGCCGTCGTGCTGAAACCAAATCTCCTGATTTGCACGAGCTACTTCTTCCAATGCAGGACCAACCCTATCAAGTAAAAGGTTTAAATAATTTTCCGAATTTAGATTGCCGTTAATTTCAAAAGGACCAATAATGTTGTCGTTAAAAATTCCAGCCCAAATATTAACTTTCTGAGGGTACTGCGTCCTTGTGTTAATATTAATCCTTGGATTCTCCTGCGCCCAATATCTTGTATTTTGCACATTAGGCTCGTTATTCAGCGTGAACGTACATTCGTCCGTAAAGCAAATCGTAGATAGAAAGCGGCGATCGTGGTTTGCGCGTTCTTGCATTTCTTCGCAAAATGACCGCCTACTTTCTTCATCAATGGGAAATATTTCCTGGTGACATTGCAGCTTGTAGAGGTGATAATGATGTTTTTTTAAAACTTTTCCTACTGCTCTATGGGTAACATTACATTCTGCAGCAATAGATCTCGTACTTGTTGTTGGATCAACAGTTATCATACCCAGCACCCTTTCTTCCAATAAAGTCGCGTTATCGTTACGTCTGCGATTCCCTGAATAATAGTAGTATTACATAACTATTTTTTAGACTAAAATATAAATTGTTCTACCTCCCCTGGAATCCGTTGAAACATTCCCCGTTTCCTCAAATTTTCTAACTAATTGTTGGATCGTTGAGATGGACGGTATACGTTCATTATAAAATTTTACGCTAAACAAATCTCGAACTCTACGTAAACTAACGCCGCTGTAAAAAGTTTTTATTATAAAAACCCTCTGCTCTACTGAATACTCGTTATTATTCATATTATTATTAATAACAGAAACACTGACTGATTTCAAATAATTTAATTGACAGATAGAAAAAAGTTGACAATCATAGCAACCTATATTATTTTAAAATAGCATTATTTTATAATTTTTTTTACAGAAAAAGATAACTAAATACTAACATTTATTGATACCATTACCATCCTTGTGGGTTTAAATGGCGAGAAGGAATCTATATAAAGGTTAGTTACAATGCAATTCCCCTATGTTCGGTTTTGAAAGTACCCAGACGGTATGTATCTATTGGTCCTTCTATTCAACGACTTTTGTACTGAAAAAACCAAAAAGGGACTATTCGGGCTAAAACGGGACGTCCGGTCATATTAAGGTATACTGCAACTTACTGTGACTTAACAGGTCCTTTCCTATCCTGAAAAACACCTTCTTCCTTGTAGGTACACTGTGTTTGTCCTAAAAATAAACAACATTCGCATCTTGCAAGCGAAAGAGAGAGAGAGAGAGAGAGAAACTAAAGTCGTTAATTTAACAATCTAATATTTGTTTATGTGTTGGTAGTTAGTAACTCTGTGATTTAACAAAATTGTATCTGATTTAAAAAAAAATGTTCAATTTTGAAAGATACGAGAAAAATACAAAACTATAACATTTTTCCGGGAAGTTCAAAAATTACAACACTTTTCAATAGTGTATGCGATGTGTGAGTTTACTTAACTTTCACTGGGATTCCCAGCTACCGAATAATTTTACGCACGTGAGTTGATGTGTGCTGTGCGTGAGTGTACGCTCAATTATAAAGGCAATATCAGAGGCGTGTAGCTATATTTTGGATTCGTTGAAGGAGAAACGATGAAGACAAAAATTAAAAAGGAAGCTTTTAAACATAATTAGGTTCACTGAAAAGTACAACCCGATTTTTGTGTACATGCATAAACGATGTGCTTTTAGTATGAATTATAACAAACTCACCAAGAGCTTGTTTTCTTGTTTAATCTTACGTTAAATAAATAATACGCTTTACTGCCAGATGAGTGCAAATCACTGTAAATGAAAATATCTTTTCTGTATTATTTTCCCTAGAAATAAATTCCACTGAAATTTAGTTAAGAGCAAAGTAGTATAAGATATATCTTTATGATACCATCGGAATGAAAAATTATTTTAAGCGATTGCTAATTTATTGCTATCACGATTACAGTGGGCAAAGTGCATTATGACGTTTAGAAGATGAGACATGATGTTTGATATGATTTGAAAAAAACACAGAAAACTTTTTGATCTTTATTAATGTGCTTAATAATATCCTGTTTCTGCGCTTTGCTTCCATTCCAATGTAAATCAGGTACCTAATTAATATGTAAAAACAGACATGATTCATTCTACAAACAAGATGTTTATAAGATTAAAAGATTGTTTTGGGGAAGGAATTTGTTCTAAATAAAAGACTACAAAAGTTACGCATCTGGACAGAGTACTGTTATCCGGACGCAGTTAGAAAGCAAGTAGTTCTACTCTTTGGAGACTGGATTCTTCAAAGGAAGCAAGGGTTTGTAAGTTTGTTTCTAATATTTGAGTATATGGATAAAATAAAAGCGAGTAAATATATACTTTTGTTACGTTCGTCAATGCTACTTGTTAGTAAAAAATTAAAAATACCTATTATACGGCATCAAACAATCTAGAAAAGGTACCTAAAGGTCGACGATTTGCTTTTTTAGAAGTTTCCCATAAACTCAAGATTGTTATGTGATATTCTTTAAAGCTGAACTGCAATGAAGGTCGTTCTAAAAAACCAGTGGGTTATATCTTACGTAACAATCATTGTAAGTCTATTGGCGTCTACTGCACGACGCATTCCTAGGACCTAATTTTAAGTAGGTTAATTGTTAGGTTAATTGAAAGGTCAATATGCAGTTCTGAGACACTGCACTAACTATAAATAACTTAAGAAATCTTAATACCCAATTTATTGACATTCTCAAGCGTCACTTTGTTGAAATCCATGATTATATAAATAATAAATATTAAATAAAATATCGATTTCAACGGGAAATGCCTAATTACATATCAAATACATAACATGGTTTACCCAGTGGCGGTCCGCGACCAAAATATTTGGGTGACACGGTAACACATGAGCGAAGGGAACAGAAATGGTGCCGCAGACGAATTTTGTTTTGGAGTGGGGGTGGCTTATTAGACGCGATGTAAAAACGTTCCCCTAAACAGGTGTCGTAAAATGCTACTGAGGGGAGCGAATAATAGTATATTATTCAACGAGCATGTTAGGATGGCTATTATTCACGACGGTTACATTTACGAAACGAGCCGTGAGTTTCGTAAATAACCGGAGTGAATAATAGCTAATAACATGCGAGTTAAATACTATACTTTGTCCACGACTATTACTAAATAACAACAATTTTTGTAAACATTTATAATTACCAGAAACATTTTTTTAAAAACTTCATCTGATCAACCATGACATTGTACCTAGTACCTACTATATCAAAGGCAACAATTGTTTTTGAGAGAAACGTCAAAAAATTAATACTGTGAGCGAGATTTTGATTTTGCAAGTATTTTGTATTAAAAAAGTTAAAAATGGACAGCGACAGTGACGAGATGTCTTGTACACCAACGCATATAACAGAAGCTGCGAAAATGACTTCTTTAAGTTTGCTGGTATTGTATTGTATTTTGACATTTGTGATTTTGACGTACTACCTAAGAGTGAATTATGTACCATAATTCACTCCCATCCCATAATTCACGGCAATTTATTATGGGTAGTCTTATGTTTAACAAAACACATAAATAATCGATGTATAATTTAGTAGTCGTGGACAAAATTTGTTTATCCACAACCAGTATATTATAAGGTCATAATCCACTATTAAGAGATGTCTTATGATATTAATAAAACACATAGGTCTTATAATTAAAACAATGGTAAATCTATAGCAACACGTATGACAAAAGTCAGTTCAAAAAGTCAAAATAAATTTTTTCCAAAATATTAATTTGAAAACGCCACTTTCTGGCCTGTTTGTGGATAAAACGTTGTATTGCATACGTGTCTTAGTTGTATTTTATCCACTTAAGAAAATTAAATGCTCGAACTTCGTTCTCGCGTTTAAACATTCTTGCGTGGATAAAATACTACCTAAGACACTTATACAATAAATAACTATTTTTGTTAGCAGTGTCTCTTTAATTTTTATTTGGATAACCATTATTGTCAAAAAACTGTAATAATTACGTTTTGTTGTAAGTTAGTTCTTACCCATTATTTGTAAGTTTTTTGAATCTAAAGTTAATGAATAAGTATTAAATAAAAAAAAGTTTTATCTCGACCTGAAGCATAAAAATGGTTAAATCGATTTTTTATGAAAAATGACTAGACGTACGAAACTTATCCAGAGCACCATTGTTATGTACTTTTTAACGTAGAATCAGATTACTGACTCACATCGGTAATAAAATTTAACATTACAAAAATAATAAGGAGCCCCCCCCCCCAGTTTGGAACGCCACTGGTGTAAATAATTTTATTAGGATACTGTCATATAGTAACACATACCAGTACTAAACCGTATGCCAAATTTCATTACTTTATATTCGAGGGTGTTTAAGATATTACTTAATTACAATTAAAATGTTATTCGCACTCTTTATGGGGCAGTAGATCCTCTTAGAAGCATTTTAGGACACCTGTTCATGGGAACGTTTTTTCTTGAGATGAACTAAGGAATCGCCTCCCGAAGTTTGTCGGTGTCGGAAGGAAACTTCGTAGCACTGGGGGGGGGGGGGGAATTGTACCCTCGGCCACCCTCCTGCTCTCTGCTCTCTACGTAATCTCAACTCAAAGACAGAAATGGCATGTGCTTTTATATTATATATTTGGTGCAAATAGAGGTAGTACTACAATATAATAAATTAATATGGATAAATTAAATTGTACAAACTCAGCAGGTTATCAAAATACTTATTTTGTAGGTATAAAGCGTGTTATTATCACAGCAAGTTTTATGGAAACAGAACGTGTATACGGTTTTATTGCACAGAAATAAAATAGTGAAATAAACATGTTGCATAAAGTTACTTAAATTTTTGTTTGTGAAAATATTTACAATATTCAATATCTGTCTGTACACTTCTGGAGTTATTTTTAAGTAAAGTTAATAGGTAATGATAATATTTACAGCTACAACTGTGATAATTAAAAGCATCAGCGTAATCGTAATAACAGCGGCAGTTTAACGCATCGCTTAATAACAATATTAAGAATATTTTTCTTGTAAAGAGAAAAGTTAGTAATAGCAAAAACAATACGTGTATATAAAATAAATATAATATAAACGTAGACACTTTTCTTTAAAAAAATATATAAAATATAATATGTTGGGAATGTTATTCTACTAGTCTTTACATCAACTAGCTTTAACGTTTGCTAGACTGGAAGCAACAGTAGCAACAACCTAATAAAAATGATAATGCCAAAAGTACCCAGCGAACGGTAAGCAGCCAAAATGCGAAAAGGTACAACGTTTTATTGCAACTGTATGGTCCCCATCCGTGGTAATCGGGTTGGTAATTCTTGTAAACCCAGACGGAACCTGAAAATTTACAAAAATTGGTATTAATCCGTAGGTAGTAAATTAACAAATTCACAGGTGGGGGTAGTATATAAGTAGGTAATCAATTCAAAAATTTGTGATGGTCGTCACAAAAATTAAATGTGTAATAAATTGAAAAATGGGTTTTACTTACCAACAATCATCCAGATAAATTCAAATATGTATAAGCCGTATATAACATAAGTAACGATTTTTAAATCAAGTTTACGGTTTATAAATGGTAATATCTTAGATATTATTCCGACAGCCCCTGTAAACGTATAAAAATTGTTGAGTTGTCTGTTGTGGTGAGAGTAAATAGGTGTAGTACTTACCTCCGACAATCAAAAATATAGGAATTTTATTTTCAATGTGACACTCATCTTTATGTATAATACCAATTGCCAGCATGGCAATGTCCAGAATCAGAAATACGATCAGTGTTCCACTGACGCTTGCTGAAAAAAATATTTTCTTTAAAAGAACTATGACTATTGACAGACAGATTAGAAGAACAAACTGCTTCGATTTTCTTATGCGTTTTGAGAATTATTGTAAAAATTTTAAACAGGTGTGTAAACCAAACTTTAAACGATTTTTCAAATAATAATTTTAGTTTTCTTGAAGCGAATGAAATAGCAAAAATGTTAAAGTGTAAAATACAGTATAATAAGAAAACTTTTAGTTGAAACGGTAATAAGAGATGGAAAAAAACTATTCCCTGTCGGCTTTGAATAAAAATTGAAGGCCTGTTTTTATAATAAACTTTCTTTTAAGGTAACTAACCATTGCGTTCGTTTTTTGTAAGGAATAATCACAAATATGTAGTCCCTATTAACAAGTTTTCGTTGGGTACTATCGTATTCTCTAAAAACTCAAACCATTCTTGTATAAATGTATAAAAATGTCAACTAACGACAATTTTCCAATGTCACCAGGGTAGAGCTTTTGAAATGCGTCTTAATGAGCTGGTTTTGCAAAACTTCGAAAAAAAGAATCTAAAGTTGTTGATGTAAAACAACCAATAACCAACCAAACTTATGTAGGAATATGAAATGCAAGAAATTAAAAGCCCAATCCTATATATTTTCTTAATTACATCTAAAAAAGACCTGATTTCTCCTGATCTCGGCGTATATTGTTCTCAAAAATAATTAGGTAGTTTGTAAATCAGAAAATAAACATTCCGAACACCTTACGCACAACCGTAGACTAATAATAAAAACAAACTACCAATTAAAGTGACTCATTTGTTTTGTTCGAAAGAATAGAGAAAATATAGGTGACAACAAAATACAGTTCTTTTTTTCAGTTTAATTTACATTTAATAATTGTACCTGTTTGCTTGTGAAATACATTTATATTTCATGTAGGTGTGTTGTATTGAACATCGAAGGCAGTAGTAAAGCCACATACGAAAAAAATGGAATTTACTCTTGCACATAGTGAATAAATGAAGCAATAAACATAATTACTATTTTGAATAATCTGTACTCATTTATTATTTTTTTTAAACTTAAAGACGAAGCGCGACTAAAACTGATTCGATATTATTATGTTATATCGCAGAATGATAATAGCTTAGTCAAGTTGTGTGTGGTTAGATTTAACTTTCTTGGAATTACAGCAAACCTGACCAAGTTTATTTTACATTACTCTGTATATAAATATATCTATTTATTATGGGCACATTTCTCGTGGTATAGCTTTACACCGACGCCGAATAATTCAACGTTTTGTTATCCCCCTTTATTGTACAGTTTTAAAAGATCCGAATGTTGTGTTTTAATAATAAGGATTCTGGCAACGTAAGAAATATGAAGTAATAGCACGTGCGTTTATTGTACCTAATAATTAATATGCCACGAAGAACCTATCTACAATTTATTGAAGATCTGCAATATTTTATTAACGTAATTTTCTTTTTACATCGAAGTGATCTCATCAATAATTTTTTAAAAGGTACCGCACCTTCTCTATTGGAGTTTTTTTTATTGATCGTTGGGTATCTATACAGTTATCGATCGTTGTATGTGATCATTTCTGTATACAGAGTGATGATAAAGTATCGCACAAAAATCATATTCTGGTTATTTAATGGTTTTACGGAAAATCCTGAGACCCGTCGATTTTTGTTTTTAAATTTCCATTCAGACATATAATTTTCAACCCCCCACCCCTCAACCCCTAAGTGCTAGCAACCCCAACTTTAAAAATTTAAATAGGAAGATACCCTTTGTGATACCTCTTTTTATAGGTCTTTTTATTCTTAATATAACTAAAAAAAGTTTTTCAAAATCGATTGATAAATAACGGAGATATTTAACAAAATGTAATCAATGTAAAAAATGGGGTTGACATTCAACAAAAAATTATGACGTCACAGCGTAGAAATAATGGCACAAATCCTGAGACCCGTCAATTTTTGTTTTTAAATTGGCATTTAGGCAGGTAATTTTAATCCCCCCACCCCTCAGCCCCTAAGTAATAGCAACCCCAACTTTAAAAATTTTAATGGAAAGATACCCTTTGTGATACATCTTTTGATAGGTCTTTTTATTCTTAATATAACAAAAAAAAGTTTTTCAAAATCGGTTGAAAAATAACAGAGATATTTAACAAAATGTAATCAATGTAAATAATGGGGTTGACATTTAAAAAAAATTATGACGTCACAGCGTAGAAATAATGGGCGATCAAAACCACACTTTTAGGTCAGGAAGTGCCCATTTTAATGTTACCATTTACGGCGTGTTTGAGCCGTTTCTTGTCGAATATTGACATTTTCATTTGATTACATTTTGTTAAATATCTCCGTTATTTATCTACCGATTTTGAAAAACTTGTTTTGCTTATATTAAGAATAAAAAGACCTATCAAAAGAGGTATCACAAAGGGTATCTTTCTATTATAATTTTAAAGTTGGGGTTGCTAGCACTTAGGGGTTGAGGGGTGGGGGGTTGAAAATTATATGTCTAAATGGAGATTTAAAAACAAAAATCGACGGGTCTCAGGATTTTCCGCAAAAACATTAAATAACCAGAATATGATTTTTGTGCGATACTTTATCATCACTCTGTATAAATTTATAAATGACCGACATTAATTATTTATGTAACTTATGTGTCCGAGAATAACATTTTTTTCACTCCTACAATCCATATTACTACTACAAAAAGAATTTTAACCACATTTTGTTAATTGTCATTTTGACAATTAATTGTCACTTTGACAATATTGTCGTATAAATATTAATTTAAAACAAAAATTTCTATGCCTACTTCCCTTCAATAACAATAACAAGGGGAAGTAAGCTAATTTTTCTTTAAGCGTATCATAATATCCGTATTGTTGTACAGAACTGGCTATGTAGAAGGAATTTATTTTGTTAATAGTCAAAAAATGAACATAATGTTACTAGTACAATAATGTGTTTACGTATCCATGGCAACGGCAGTATTTTGCCCATAGCTCCGCCCCCAACGTTGGTAGAGGGTAGAGCGTTGTCCTGTGTAAATGACTTTTTAGGAAATATTTATTTACAGCAACAGAATATTTTTACACTTGAAGAAAAAATAGTATATATTATTCGGAGTAGAACGTTTTATTTGTGTTTCGCTTACTTGCACAGCCTCGGCGCCTGCGCCTCGGCCGCAATATGAGCTCAACACAAAAAGAACTCTTTCTACTCCTAATAATATACTAATATACTATTACTTCCCGTTGTTATAGCGACCAAAACCCGTTCAATAACATGTACCTACTTCCATCAAATCAAATAGTGTCTTTCCGAAAATCATCCAAGTACAAAAACATCTTAAAAGAGTCCAAGGAGGCAAGGAATAATCTCTTTAATTTGTGTCCCATGTTTAGTAGACACCCTGTATATTAGGACAAAATCGCTTATACTTTTTCAACTCAGTTTTAACATGAGAATCGCGTAATACTCTCCGTGTCCGCTATTTAAGAAACACCCTGTAGTTAATCTCTGGTGTCTGGTTGGTGTAATTTTTAGAGAATAAATTTTGTTCCGCATTATGTCTTTTCATTACAGAACACCTACCGTAACCCACGTTCACACTAATTGCAATAAAATGTTATTAAGTGATCCCATCTAGATTGATGTCCTCGGGAACTTGTTAATGTGTCCCACGTGTAACATTTTTATAAGTTGACCAAGATATAGAAAAATTTGGTTTACACAACTGCATTTTTCTTTAATCTAATTTATGGAAAAAAAACTATGATTTGATTCGTAATATTTTTAATTTAAAGTGGACAAAACGTAGGAAATGAATTTTAGTAACGTTATCCATCCATTATAGAATATGCTGCTTGTAATCTTTTGTCACCAAAATCGTAGTTCTTTAATGATAGTGACTAACCATTCATAATGCTGTTCTTATTATTTAACATCAATTAATAATGTATAATATGTGTGGATTAGAGAAACGAATTTAAATCCTAAATAATGTTTAAAAACTTACGATGATTGGCCTTTTCTTTTATTTGATCCTTAATTGAACCAAAACTAAGTTCATTTTTGTTACCTCCCCTTTCGACATCCATTTTTTGATAATATTTAGTAAAACTTGGTAAAACTATTAAACTTTTTTTATAGTAAACACAGCGGTTTATTTATACACACTCTTACTTTCCCATAATATTCGCACTAACTGGAAACGTAGAGTAGCGTCTTGGGCGTGGAGTTGTGTACGTCGATGGTAGGTTAAAATTCGGTCAGTAGGTCATCACTATTCTTACCAATTAGACAGCAAAGCAGAGCCTTACGTAATGTATAAAAATAAGTTGCCTTGAATTTTCAGTTCTGCGGAAGTGACTTTACGATGTACACCTAAATGTTTATAGTTATTCGTGTGCCCACCTTCGCTGTCTAAAATAAAATTATATTTCTAATTATTGTAGGTGGAAGCGAGGTGGAAGGTTACTTGACTTTTTATTATTATTTATAACGCAGTTTGTGAACGAAATATTTATGAATGATACTGTTTTTGCAAATTAATTTCTAAAAACATTTTTGAATACCTAACGTTATTTGTTCATGATTACCTCGCTTTGAATCATCGTTACTAAATGTTGTTAATTAATGATTAATGAAACCAAACCAATCAAATCCGTATTTAGTATTTACCAAAGTAGAATATAATTAGCAGGTCGACTGCTGTAATTATTCTGAATGGAGAATCGAAAATTCGAAACAATGTTTCTATTGCCAGTTGTCAGCTACGGCAATCTTCCATCAGGATGAAGTAGTTTTGAAATAGATCTGTCGAAGATGTAAAGAATTTAGGAAAGAATACCACGTTCTCCAGATAACAATGCAGCTCCCTTAGGAAATACATTAATCTGAATTTTTTGTCTTTATTAGACAAAAAATTCAGATTTTGTGTTTAGTCCTCTTAAGTTTAGGATACTTTCTTATTAACACCAGTATGGAAATTTTGTTTTCTAACCGTGTATAACTTGCTTGCACTGACTTGCTTGAAGTCTGCTTCGTACAAACTGTATAATACTATAAAGCATTATAAAAAAGAATTCAGAGCATTCAAGTCGACGATATGTAATGAAGCAAGCTGTGCGTAAGTTAGATGTGAAGTAAAATTTCAGGTGCTTTAGAAAAGTTTCAGTGCGATGCGAGATCACCATAACGAGACCTCGACCCATTATAAATCAGAGCACCTAAAGCAAACTCGATACGTAAGCCATCTATGGTACGAGATAACTGTTGTAGGTCCTGTGTCATGGGCAACTTCATTCTTACCTCTTATAAGAATGGTATCGCTATCGTATAGGTATGAAGCTGGCTATGCACGGGTAAAGTAAAGTACATGGGTAACATACAGAAATACATTTCTTGAGTTTACAGTTATTACAGTTTTAAAACAAAACTAATATACTTAGTAGATATTCTAGCAGAGTACAGTTCTCTTTTGTTTTCTAAATCGCCCCAAATAGTTTTATATCTATCTCCGTTATTTGGATCAGGCGCGTATTCAGGATTTTTTTTTGGGGGGGGCTGGTGAATTTTTTTTATCAAAGTAGGTAAGCTTAGCTAATTAGACAGATTCATTACTAAATTGTAGAAAAAGTTGAAAACATGTTTACCTACCTCTACTCTAGACTCTACTATACACTACATATAATAAAAAAATTATTAGTCTAAAACGAAAATTGAAAATTTAAATCACAAAGTTAAGCCTTCTTGGTTTATCACTTTCAGCAAATTTGTCAATTACGGCATTGTCCGAAATTTGAATGTTCCTATGAATATATATACCATCTGTACCGTACAGATGGTATCGGTACATACTTACTGGTTTATGAATGCAAATTCTAGCTTAAGGATTTTCAAGAAATATTTGTGTAAAATTGCAAGGGTAGGTAAGCAAATAGCAGCTCCTGTCCCCAACAAAGTTCCTTCTTGGAAATTTCTAGTTGACCAACAGTAGGACCAAGCACATTAGCAGGTATACGCATCCATCTAATCCGTTAACCTGTTAGGGTTACTATTAGGGATTATAAAACTATTTACTTAGCCCAAATTGAAAACAGATGCCTATTGAATATTCCAAGTTCAGTCTACCTGTCTGAGCCGGATGCTTAATAAACATGCAAAACAGCATTTTTTCTAAATAAAAATTTAATATATTATTTGCAGCAATACAAATTTTATTATAACTAACGAGATATTTCGGGGGGGGGCTGCAGCCCCCTCAGCCCCCCCCCTGAATACGCGCCTGATTTGGATAAACGGAAGGAACATATCTTTTAAAATATTTTTACTTTTTACTTTCCCATAACACCACTGGCCAGCCACTGGTATATGGGAAGTATATCGATATCATGAAAATTTTCGAAATTGAGGTTTTCGCGGAAATACGTGTTTTGAACCTCCAGGAACCCAAAAAAGTGGTTTAGAAAAAATGTCTGTCTGTGGGTGGTTGTACGTGTGTGTGGGTGTGTATATGTAATGCCTCTAACGCAAAAACTAGTGAACCGATTTTGATGAAATTTTAAATGAAGGGGTGTATCGAAAATTCATCGACAAAATAAGCTTTTCAAAAAAATTCTAAATCTGAAGCGGAAGTTAGACGTCTCTTTTGTACCAGTTTTTTCAGAAGCAGAATTTTGAAACTCTTAAGTGGTGGCTATGAAACAATACCATAATTCAAGGGAAAAAGTTTTTTACCGGACTCTCTAACTTCAAAATGGCGGCCGCTATGAATTTTTCATAATTTTGAATTTAACGCCCTCTACAACTCAAAAACCGGTTATCTGATAAGGTTCAGCAACAACTGTCAACTGTCAGAGTCCAGGTTTATTATTATTAGTTATTACTATACAGATGCGCGTCTTTCTTCTATACATATTGAACCTGTATAGTCTCGTCTTTCTTGCTACGCATTCAAGTGATTTCCAGCGTCTGCCTCGCGAATTATACTGTGAATACTAAAAACGAAATATTTATAGTATAGTATAGTATAGTATAGTATAGTATAGTATAGTATAGTACTGTCAATTGAACACCGAAAACGAAATATTTATTTTTAGTATAGGAAAGTCCAGGGGAGGTGCGTAACTCCACTTAATTATGCTGGTTTGATAAAAAGGATCGAGATTGCATACAAAATCAACGAATTTATGTTTGCGTGTACAGTGTTATTTTATGGTACCTAGAGCCTTCTACTCTTTCACCTTTCAGTGATTTTTAGTCGAGGGACTAACTAAGAACTAACAGAAATGCATCTAATACACAATTTTGATAACGAAAAATAAGGATTCAAAATTTATTCAATTTTAGATCTGTCTGATGCTTGTGGCAATATTTGAGATTGACCGAATATTAGTTATTGAAGTTTGAGGTAGTTTACTGAAAAAGTGTATATAGACATAAAGATGTACATAAATAAAAAAGAAAGAGAACAAAAGAGAAGGGAGAAAAATTGTTACGGCGGGCGGGTCCAATCTATAAGCAGAACTTATATGTTGGGTCCATACATGTAGCAAGGTCTAAATTTTAGCAATCTCGAAATTTATAAATGTTTGAATTTGAATAGAAAAATAAATATAGTTCAACAAAGACTATTTGGTGTTTCAGTACCGTTTTTATAGTTGCGGTGTTTATTATGGTGTTTATAGTGTTTATTAGAAACCGTATTGTTTTATTATCGTTCATTGCAGTTGGGATTCGTTTTTTGAGTATAAACCGCGAAGAATGAAAATTGATAATCAAAACATATTTATTTTAAATGATCATAGGTACGACAATAAGAATTTACAAGATAAGACACGAGTAGTTGAAAGTGTACAGGTGTTGAACACATGTGGTCAAAACTATCAAATGCACAAACTGCGCATACCTGATAAATCGGAACAAAAACTTACCCAAACCTTTGATAATGCTATTTCAATCAGTCAGTAACCTGTTTATTCGGTACACGATGGTTTTAACGTATGCACAATCTATCAAAATTTCTGAAACAATAGCAAACTCGTGTCTTTTTAAAATACTTATTGTTATTATTATATTACTGTGAAACTCGTAGAAGTGATGCGGGACATTTTCCTTTGTCGACTTGAGAAAAACTGGCTTAAAATACTTTATTTGTTTAAAAGAATCGAAGATGTGAATTTTTAAAATGCAGTGAAATTAAAGACATTCAGTGGAAGCAGCCAATGTTACCTAATAGGTACAGCGGAGAGGAGACACTCGAACTCAATGACGAAATACCTTATTAGGAATAAAATGCATCAATCTTAACAAGTTAGTCATTACCATAAGCATATTTTTAAGTTTTATATTAATTGGTCTTTTCATGAAATTCGCGTTTTCATGAAAATCCTATATTCAGTATAAAACACTTAGACTAGAGGTTGCTGAAGTTATTTTCTTTCGCCTTAACTTTTTGATTAAACATTAATTTTATTAACCATCAGATATGAGTTATATGGGTGAGTTATTTATTCTGTTACTTCCTTTGGCCATTTCTTCTTTAGCTTTTCAGGCATGGAAATATGTTTTTTTGCTTTCTGATCAATTACATGTACAATCCAATTATCCAATACATCTTGAAATCAATGTGAAATGTTTGGGTTACAACAAACAATTTCTAATGTTATATTAAACTACTTGACTGTTATTAATGTCAAAGCATTACTTCCACGCACGTGGAAGTTGAAGCCCTGCTTTCAATAAGTTATGATTTTTTTCTTTGAAACTTTCCTGAAGCGAATGAATTCGTGCATCATTAACTGTCAGAACATTGATGGTCTAATGACCAATCTTTGTTTATTTAAAAGTATCTAAATATTTTTTTTAAAATTGTCTATTGAATGCAGACTATTTCAATAAAAACAGTTACTGATAAATTAAGTGAAAAGAAAAAACTAGAATCCATGTCAGGTTGTTTTCTGTGAACAAAATAAGTTAAGAAATATTTGTTTATTTAGATCTTCTATTTAATACTGCAATACAAATTGCCGCGCAACAAGCGAGACCAATGCTAATTCCTAAAAATATCCAATTAACAGTAAGCAGCCAGAAAGCCAAATAGTATGCAGTTTTGTCGCAGTATAATCGTCTAGTTTTATCGAATGTTAGTCTAGGTATACTGTAGACCCAATAAGAACCTGAAACAACCAATTGGTCCATTATTCTTCTACATCAGTGTAATTGTAAAATTTATAAACAGTGCTTTCAACAAAAGAGGGACCCACACTTTTCTGTCTAATTGCTCTGTCACAATTATGTTAATGTTTAATGTTAATCGTTAATGCTAATGTTAGTGTTAACACTGTTCACAATCATGTTATCCAAATTGCTGACGAACCTGCGTATGGGAGGAACTCCAATGTATTACAATACAAATATTTCAGCTGAAAAAATTAAAAAGCTGTTACTAATAAAGTTAGAAAATAATATTAGGACTAAAAATTAGAGTTGACACCGGATGCGTCGTAAGTCATGAGAAAAGTTATTGTTTTGTTGAAAACACTGTACCTATAATAACTCATATTGTCTTACCAAGGATCATCCAAATGAGTTCGATTGTGTACAAAGCATAAACAACAAAGGTAATGCATTTTAAATCCAGTTTGCGGTTTAAAAATGGTAGTACCTTTGAAACTATTCCAACAGCCCCTGAAAATTAATCACATGTTAAAAATAGTGTAATTTGTAATAAAGTTATATTACTAGTACCAGCTACAATGAGATAAATTGGCACCATTTTTTCGATAGGACAATCTCTCACGTGCATACATCCAACAGTCAACATAACGATATTTAATATTAAGAATATGATCAAGGTTGAGCTTACGGAGGCTGAAAATAAAATCATAATGAAACCACAAGAAATAACATAACATGTAGGAGAAATTGAAATAAACTTATATACAAGGTGTGTAAAACCCACTGCAGAAAACCTGTGGTACATTGTTCTATAACTTACTAAGAAGGGATAACTTAAGTAACTTTTTTTTTCTGCGGTAGATACTTTTCTTGTAATAATCCTCCAACGGCCAGAATTAATATCTATAAAATCCTTTTTATTAATTACGTTATGGAAAAACTGCCTTGTTCAATATTAGAATTAGCAACATTTGTTTCTTGTGATACTTTTTACTGATAGTATACGACCCGATATTATTTTATTGGAACTCTCTCACGGGTTCACAATTTTGGATTTTTTCGGTTACTCAGAACGTGCTCGGAACTGGCGCTGAATTAATTTTTGAATATTGCGGTGTACGTCCGTATGTTCATAAACCATAATTTTGACCATAGTAAGCTGTTTTGCTGCCACCAGTCACAGCAAGACAGATATTCCTAGATATTTAATGAGAAAAGACAGCACGCCGTTGATTTTCATAGAATTTAATGGAATTTTTAAAGTACACTCTACTAATTTCTTTGAGAATTTGTTGTATTGTTAGTTGTTATCGTGTTAGACACCCCTAAAGCATGAAAAACGGTACTGGGGGTGAAAAATAGTTTCAACGTTTAAGTTTTACATGTGTCTACGACAATTACAACATACAACCATACAACGAAGTCTTAAAAAAAAGTGCCGTGTTAGGTTTCTCTCCTTCAATATCTAATCTACCTACTGAAAGCCCCTTATATTTCGACAAGGAAGTGTTTGTGGCCCTGGCCGCATGTTGATATAAACTTGTCTTCTTATTTTCGTTAGTAACATAATTCAAAGAGGATGCGGTACAATTTTGAATCATCGTGTCGCCTGTACAGTCTATACGGTTAAATAAAAACAAAAACACATTTGTGTTTTGACCGCCACTGCTTAATTGTCTTGTATATTATTGCGTTAATGTATTTCAATTTGGCATCCAAGAAGGTGTTAAGCCAAATAACAATCGAAATTCAAGGGTGGTTAATATAATATTAGTCAAAAGCAAATGTATGAATCTATAGAATTTTGAATTAATATTTACACATTGGTTCTAAAGTACACCAGCGTACTTTTTACCTTTTACTTTACTTTTTATCTTACTTTTTTTTTATACCCTGCATAATTATTTTGCAGCACGGTTTCCATTGTTTCCATTCATGTAGATTATGTAATTAAACAAAGAGATTTATATTGTTTTAAACGGAACTTTTCTCCTTTTCAACAGTTTAAGTTTTTCCTACAACCCACAGGGAAAGTATAGCCTTTGATGTGCATTACTTTTGCATTGTAAAGTTGTGCTTTCTTTTGCGATGGGGGTTTCCATTGTTGTTGGTTACCAAACGAACATTTTTTTTTTAAATCGAATTTAGGTTTTTTTCATTTTGAGGGTCGCAACTCACAGCCCACAGGTTAAAGTGTGTCGTATGAATTTTAGAGCATGTATCATAATTATTAACCGAATTAAAAAATTCTAATAATGCAATTTTTCTCCATGCGTCTCGCTACAACGCGGTATTAAATCAATTTATTATTTGAGGTCAACAAATTAAAACTAAGGTTCATCTTTGTTGTATAATTTTCACACTTTTGAGCGAGGACTAAGTAAAAGCGATTGTTTGAAAGGGCTGGGACTATATTTTATAGAAGAAAATCATCTCGCGCTAGAGTTTTTTCAAGATTTGCGAAATGTAGGCGGATATAGATAGAGATATGAGCGTCCAAGAGAAGCTGCAACACCAGATACATTGATGTTGTAAACATAACCGAACAAAGCAGAACATAATTTAAATTAGAAGGGACTTTTTCCAGTTTTCTTGCATATCAGGTTACAAAAAGGGTCTTTTCTAGTAATACCCTAGTTTCCTTTTCTGTGACACCGACAACCACTGCCGACAACAAATAAATAATGATTTAATGTTCCAAGTTCGAAAATCTCACCCTGTCACCTGTTTCTTGTATTTGGCAATTAATAATATCCCACACCACTTTTGAACTCCAATTTGGGAATTGGAGCACAGTTTTTAATTTAGTTTCGTATTAGTTCTTGAACTAGCGACTACTGTTTAATGTTAAGCATTCTTATTTTGTACCGTAGCAATTAATAAATTTATATTTTTACTCGAACATCGTTTGACTTAACTATATACCGGGTGGCCGGTTTCAAAGGTGTAAATAGGGATTTAACATTGTATTGAACGTTTCTGCTGATTCCTGCTCGCCAATTCAACTTACAGGAATGGTAATGGTATTAATTGAAAGGTAAAATTCAAGTGGCGATAATAATAAAATTCAATGTGCTATATTTATTTTAAAATAACGATTTAAAATTTTGCGATTTTTAAATATGACGTGCCATGATTTTCAAATTTTAAAGCATTTGTCAAAAAATTTGATAATTTAATTGGCGTAAATTAGTGGATTTCTGTAAATGACAACTAATTCAACAAAAATGCTTTAAAATTTGAAAATCATGGCACGTCATATTTAAAAATCGCAAAATTTTAAATCGTTATTTTAAAATAAATATAGCACATTGAATTTTATTATTATTGCCATTTGAAGCGCAATAATTTTACCTTTCAATTAATACCATTACCATTCCTGTAAGTTGAATTGGCGAGCAGGAATCAGCAGAAACGTTCAATACAATGTTACACCTTTGAAACCGGCCACCCGGTATATGTGGAAGGTATGCGTGTGGACAATCTACTTCTTATTAATAATTAATCTTATTAAAGTTAGTGCCTAGTACATTCATATTTGTATGTTATGCTTAGTATGGTTATCTATTGCGTAGTTTCTGTTTAGGGGTTTTGATTAATTTTAAAAGTTTAGTGATGCAGGTTTGACAATTTCCGTTGTTGCATGTTTAATCAAAATCGGGAAGCAGGAAGTGGTAACCGAGTGTTTTGTCTCGGTTTGTGTCGTCTTATCCCAACAATACTTGTTTGAAATGTTTAATTAGCACAGTTAATGATGGCTATTGTTGATGTTACGTTATCGAGGACAAAACAATTATTACGCAACGGATGGGATTATTAAAAACTTTAATTACAGAAATACCTTCATTTTAATGTCCTTATCTTTATAGTAAAAATAAAATTATTTGTATCTATCTAATTTAATTGTTAGGCGACTAGATTATGAAGTCTAATTGACAATAAATTACAATATGTTAACAAGATAAATTCTACTTACGATGTTTTGCTTTCTCCTTTAGGTGTTCTTGCAATCCTTGAAAAGAAAAGTCACTTTTACTTCTATTAGTTTGTTTTTCGACGTCCATGGTTTTATAAATAACACTCCACTTGTATTTAATATTGATATTTATGCGTTGAAAATAGTGAATGATTGTGTTTTCTATGTGTTTTGTTTGCTAACAGGTTAGAATCTCCAACCTGCTTATAACTATTCTGCCTGCTTGTTTTCGTGCCAATGCCAGACTATTTTTATTACGCGCTGAAACAGAGAAAAAGCAGCGAAATTATATGTTAATTTAAAAAATAAACTGTCGTGTTACAATAACAAACCTTCCAGTGAAAATTCAGATTTCTCTTTTTATACAGGGTGTTAGGGAAGTCGACCGATTTGAGGAGTGAATCAGCACGTGAAATAAAGTCGAAAAGTTCCTGTTAACATGGGCCCGCAAATGCTTCGATATTGAGATATGGGGTGTGGAAAAATTGTTAAAAAACATCGAGTTTTCATTTATTCCGAAATTATTATTATTACTATTTTAAAAATAATGTTTAAAATGACCACCATTAGCTTCAAGACAAGCTTATAGAAGCTTGTTCTCCGAACAAAATTTTGAAGCTAATGGCGGTGGAATGGCGCTCATTATTGAATAAACGCTGAATAAACGGATTTGTAAAGATATTTTTAATTCGCGTTTTTCATCATCCAAGTTTGATTTGCACGAAATCCGTTAATGGTAGGAAAAAATCTCAAGAGACTGTTTCAACCGTAAATTAGTTGAGCATTTTGAAAATCGTATCCATAACCAAAAAATAAAATATCAGCAAATAATATAATTATTTCGGAATTAAATGAAAACAATCGATGTTTTTTTTAACAATTTTCAACACCCTGTATCTCGATATCGAAATATTTGCGGGCTCATGTTAATATAGGAACTTTTCGACTCTATGTTGCGTGTTGATTAAGCCTTTAAATTTTTCCGTTCGACTTCCCCAACATCCTATACAACAGGACACTAATCATTGCTGTTAATGTTTAAGTCAACATTGCAGGTTCAATGTTTGTTTATTAAACGACTTCCCTAATACTTTCATCTTTACTTATCTGTAATATTTAGCGTTCAAGATGGCAATCAACTGTATCAACTCTTTTTCTTACGCTTAGTAGGTACATTTGGACTGTAAAGTAAGTTGCCTATTGTAGCGACTTAAGGGATTACACGATAAAATTATCACCCTGTATTTTGCTAATTATTAATTTGAGGGGAATGTCGTGCTGTGCTTCGTATGAGTCATTTTAGCAACACCCTGTATATTATGAATGACATGTCAATACAATCTCTAGTGAGACTGAAATAATTTATATTGGGTTGCGTTTGAAACTTTTTAGATTTATTATCACAGACTTCCCTTATGCCTCTTACTGCAAATAAATTGAAATATAAAAAATTCATAGGTTAGCTAGGAAGTCAAACTTATTCACAACACATTCACGTTATTTATTCGGACCAACATTTTTTGTATCACGTAACCTTTGATCGGCAGGTTTGCTATTAGGATGTGTGACATACATCTGTATCTATATGTATTACGACACAAGCAACCATGTTTTTTTACAATTTTCTGCTGTCCGTGATTCCACACGTAAAGTTGTGAATGTAACAAAATTTCGATGAAGACAAGAAGCGCAACTGTGTGACTTTTACTTTTCGAATTCTGAGTTTTGATAAAACAATGGTTTATACTTTGGTGGAAAAAACGAAATTTTTCATATAATCCTTTTCATAAGCAAGTTGGCAGATTCAAAAGACGTGTTTACGAAATAGCCTCTGGATTCTAGATTTTAGGAAAGGGGGTGGGAAAAATCCCCAATTCAGGTATCACTCAAGCCATCCAATCCTTTGGACGAACTTGAGGACATCCGCAGCCTCATTTACAGTATTTTTTATATCTTCTTAGATTAGTTTAAAAAAATATCTCTGCATATTTGGCGTTGCTTTAACTTTAAGTTTTTTTATAAAATTCTGATATGATTCTTATCTTATTCTGAGGAATAATTAATTGGTGGGTTTAGAAGGTAATTAACTAATTATTGAGATGTTTGTCTACTTACTGTTTTATTATTTGTAATAGGAAGTTGGCAATTTAGTTAAAACATGACTAATTTTTCTACACGCACCTGTGATATAATCAACAAAATGAATGAAAATGAATTTCTGTTGTTTGAGACTAATCACGCAATTGACTGCAGAAATGGAGAGCCGTTACTTGTCTATTCGTTAACCATACTTTTGTATAAAATGCTAAAATGAAATTTTTAGTGGTACCTACCCCAGTTGCGAAAATAGGGAAGTTCTGTTTGCCAATATCAGATAAATAAATCAAAAATATGTATTTTGTTTGTTATGCGTTTGGAACTATGTATCTTTAAAATTGAACGATTCGTAGTTTGAGAGCTTTGACGCCAGAAACGCACTTTCCGGTGGAAATTATAGAAAACTGTGTTTTTGAGTTCCTAGAATTTCATAATATTTTTTTTATTACAATCCTGATGTCGACAACGGTTATGCTCTTAGATAGAAGAAAATGAAATACACTTTTTTTAGTACTCTTATAGATTATGAAAATATTTTATATGAACTTTGAGATACTATAATATTCATTATCATTTCACAATGACAAAGCCTGTGTCGCAGAGATGTGTCGTAGGAGTATCAGAATAATCATACATTACAAAAGGTAAAAAGGGCGTCTTCTGCCATATAAAAAATTCATTTGAACTGGACATTGAGTAGTCTTTTACCGACGCCTTTTAGATCATTCCCGGAATTTCCCTTTGTTGTTCCCCAAACAAGACTGAATGTTTCTAAATTTTTTATTTGACTGTAAATTTCTATTAAGCGGAAAAGGAACGCTTGTCAAACTTGAAACATACGTTTACATGAACCACAATGGAAGGTTAGAAGGAATTTTTTTTGCAATGAATCAAAAGGAAATAAGTGTTCGATTTCGTACGGCAATTCTGACAGTCACCATCAAATGTTTTTAACGACTTTAAGCTTAAAGTGATGAACGTGAAAAGGAATTTATTTCAGGAGAAAAATTGACTTTGAGAACAGTTAACGTTTCTGCTAACTTAAGATTTGGTTATTAAATGATTTATATTTGTTGAAATACCATTTCTTTGTGTATTGATATCCCGAAGGTATTTAGTAGTCATTACATACAATTTTTCTGTTCTCCAAGGAGCGGATATATTTTCAATTTATTTTTCAAGATGTTTCTAAATCTGCCCCGTTGGGATGAAAGTGATATTAATATATCGTGAACTGGTAGACGGATAGGATAACATTTAAATCGTTTATCACAATAATATTACAAGTGGTACATGTATCATCGCTAAGGTTTGATTAATGTGCAAGTTGTATTCAAACTCTAATATCTTTTGGTTAATAATTAATCACAAACTTTATTCGCGTTTCGGAGTTAGACTCAATTTTTGTATCCTTGACTCAAGTCGCAATATTTTACCAAAATTGAATGAAAAATAGTTACGTTAGACGCTTCTTTAATCTGACTTTACAATTTAAGCTTTGATTGTAGCAAAGTGCCAAGTTCCACTAAAACCCCTCATAAATTTGAGATAGATCGTTGAAAATATAATTTTAACAGACATTTTCAATGGAGAATATTCAGAGTTGTGTGATATATACCACGTTTTTTAAAAAACATAGTTCGTCCATTCAAAGATACAAGAAAGCCCCTTTCTTATATAGGTGGTTTCTACTTTGGAGGAACTGTTTCCCATTGATGTGTGACAACTGCGTTCCGAGTTGTAGCCGGTAGCCACGCTTATTAAATCACCCTGTATACGTGTCGAGTAACTTATTAAATTAATTGGGAGTCTTCGAAATTTTTGTATTACATGCAAACGTTTTACTTCAACTACTTTAATCTTTAACATGCTAGAAAATCGAATGTTGATTATAAACTTCAGCGCCAGAGTTTGTGTTAGATGTTCATTAATTAATCTTATATTCCTTACACGACACTTTTCACAGCTCATTTTTACAGGGTTTTTTTAAAAACCCTATTATGATAATCATAAGTTTCAGCAATTCTTTGGAAAACGTTTACACTTTTAAGAACTGCCAAAAAATTCTCAGAAGAATATAGTTTCCTGGAAAGTTAATCCAGCTACAGGTCTCATTTAAGAATACAGTGTGTCCACAGATTCATTCTCAACATGGGGATCTCGCTTATTATGAGAGATACAGATTTGGTTAAATGGAATGAAATACTCCTTAGGTAAAGTTGTACCAAACGTCCAAACCCCATAAATAAACTTTCGATATTTAATGTAGTTTTGGAAATGTGGTGGAAAAAGTGAAGTTTTGGCTTTTTCATTCTTTCCTGTAACTCATTTAGTTTAAGAGGAAGTCTAATTTAATTTGTACTTTCTTAAGGCACTTTTTTAAATAGGAATTTAGTGGTGCATTCAGATTTTTGAAAACTGTCGTTGTATTTGAGTTATAATGGTCAACTTCATTTTTTCTTATGGAGGTCATAGTTGGCTATGTCACTACTGGAAAGAGATTTTTTTTCTCTTTTCAAAAATGTATAATTTGTTATACCTAATATCAAAACTAAGACTAAAAAATTAAAAGACCATAGAAACAAAGAAAACTTATTTAGGGCGGGTTGTATGGACGTAGTTTAACTGCCCGTTCAGCTAAACCACGATCAACTGTCATGGATACGATTGTTACAATAATTGTATCCATGACAATTGATCGTGGTTCAGCTAAACTCCGAGTTGAACTACGTCGATACAACCGGCCCTTAGTAATAATTATTTATTAAGAACATAGAACGCTTTGAAAAATATTAATTATAAACAGAAATTACATAAGCTGTTCAAACACTTGACCATTATTATTATACAAACATAAGTATGATCTGCGAATAGTAGATTGAACGGCTTTGCGTAAAATACGCCTTGGAATATCTCGAAATGTTTGAAGCACGCGTTCTCGAAGTTCGTCTACGTTATCGTAGGTGCGAACATAGACTTGGTCTTTAATGTAACCCCAAAGAAAGAAGTCGAGGGGCGTCAGATCAGGAGATCTTGGTGGCCACGCAATCGGTCCACGGGTTCCGATCCACTTGTTACCAAAACGCTGAGTGAGGTAATTCATAACAATTCCTGAATTATGTGCCGGGGCACCGTCCTGATGAAACCAGCAATTATGAGCATGTGCTAAAGGTATATCATCCAGAAAATCTTCAACGTTGTTTTGTAGTAAGTTCAGATATACATCAGACGTTAGTGTTCCATTAAAAATTATTAAATAAACCGTTGTTTGTAAAATTGGATTAATCGGACCATAATATTTGAGAAGGAAAATTATCATTAGCATCGCATTGTCTAGTATACCATTCACAAAATTCTCTTCGTCTTTCATTATCCCCTGGTCTTAAAGATTGACACACATTGTATTTATATGGATGATATTTGTGCGATGCCAATATTTTATGAGCAGTAGATTTGGGAATGCCGGTGTTACGTTCAATTTCCCGAGTTGAAGTGTTTGGATTTTCAACAATTGCTTGTAGAACGGAAGTTTTGGTTTCTTCACTTATACGTTGAGGTTTTTTATACGGCTTAATGAATGATCCGTGCTCTATTAAATTTACCCTTAAATTTCTGTAGGTCGATTCATGAGGTTGTCTTCGTTCTGGATAATGGTTTAAGTACATTTCGGCAGCTCGCGTCGAATTTCTGTGAGACAGAATGTAACAAGACAACATATCAAACTTATCACTGTTACTGAACGATTCCATTATGTTAGAAATAATGTTTATAAATAAGCAATTATTAATTTAAGAGTTTCTTTTACTAATTATTTTCTTATTGAAAAGGTAAATCGCAAATAAAATAAACTGACAGACAACTATGGTTATAAACAAACACAACAAACAAACAAACAATTGCAGTCACAATTGATTCGATTGTGTTTGGGTTTCAGAATCTTCATATTGAGAAACTTTACATTTAAATTAAATTATCTTTTTAATTGTTTAGCCATTAGTTTTGATATTAGGTATAACAAATTATACATTTTTGAAAAGAGAAAAAAATCTCTTTCCAGTAGTGACATAGCCAACTATGACCTCCATAAGAAAAAATGAAGTTGACCATTGTAACTCAAATAAAACGACAGTTTTCAAAAATCTGAATACACCACTAAATTTCTATTGAAAAAGTGCCTTAAGAAAGTACAAATTAAATTCGACTTCCTCTTAAACTAAATGAGTTACAGGAAAAAATGTAAAAGCCATAAATTCACTTTTTCCACCACATTTCCAAAACTACATTAAATATCGAAAGTTTATTTATGGGGTTTGGTACAACTTTACCTAAGGAGTATTTCATTCCATTTAACCAAATCTGTATCTCTCATAATAAGCGAGATCCCCATGTTGAGAATGACTCTGTGGACACACTGTATACGAAACAAAAAAGTAATTGGATTCTTTTGATCTCTCCAGACATAGTTCACATTTTTCAAGATGGATCATTTAGATGTTGTAGTTTGTGGGAGTTGTCAGTGAGCAATTGCAATCCGGAAACCGAGAAGAAGTAATGCAAACGGAGTGATAAATAGTTTGTCTAATCAACTGTGTTCTTTCAGACTAGTGTAGTAATTTCCGCTTCACCGTTAATTTCAAATTGCAAGTATTTCAGTGAAGAAAGTATTTTTGCAAAAGTTTGTAAATGGTTTGATTATATAACATCATTTCGTTTTCGTAATTTTCAAAGTTATAATTGGTTTTCTTTGTGAAGATAATGCACTTTGAGGCATCATTGGCACAATCGTCTTTCTCACCTGTTATAGCCATTCTGATGGAATAAGCTCTAAAGTAGTTTAAATGTATACTTTTGAAATATTAATCAATACATCTTTATTAGATTGTTTGATAGCACCGAACAAAGCGATCTTTTCTTTTGTATTCCTTTCTTGCATAAAACTTTATACGTACGATATTGGATATTATATGTAAAGATAAGAAACGAATATGTAATATTTCAATACCATTTAATAATTTCTGGAAAATCTGTATAAGCGAGATTTAGGATAAAAATTGTTACAGGAAACCTGTGTTCCAACCATAAGAGATGAAATTATTCCAGCTTTTAATTAATTTTTTAATTTTAGTTTTCTTGTTATGTCATTTTCATAACATGGTATTGTGTTTATTAGTACTTAGTTCCTACAACATAATAACATGCCAATGCCGACCCTGCACGCGGTAATCACCCATATCATTATTTATGCACGTTTTAACTTGAAAATGGATAAAGTTTTATCTGGTACTTGTACACTGTATCACGATACTGTATCCATTTTATCCTGTAATATCTTGATTATTCAGAGTAGGCAACACACACTGCATATACAGGGTGTAGCACAACTTATCCGAAAAATGTAACCATATATGCACTTTTAAATAAGAAATCGATTTGTTAAAATTTTTTTTAATAAAAGGCCAACAGAAAACGAGATAAAAATTGTTAAAGTTACAAATTATGAAAAAAAAACACAACTTACCCGAAAAAATTTAGCCATACATGCACTTTTAAATAATAAATCGATTTGTTAAACAAAATTTTAATAAAAGTCCAACACAAAACGAGATAAAAATTGTAGAAAATGTTATTTTAACATTTTCATTAATTTGTAACTTTAACAATTTTTATCTCGTTTTCTGTTGGACTTTTATTAAATTTTTTTTAACAAATCGATTTCTTATTTAAAAGTACATAATATGATTAAATTTTTTCGGATAAGTTGTGTTACACCCTGTATAGGTAAAGTTGCTAATTAATATAAGTACATTATTCAATTTGAAGAAAGTTTCCCATGAAAACAAAGAAAACTCCTATGCAATACAGCTCCACCAAGATTTCAACTAAATTTTAGAAGACAAAGCGCATCAATACGTTAAGCAATAGCAAACAATTCTACTCAAAAGTACCTACATCCACTGGACAAAATACAACATAAGGTAAGCACTTACCGACCGTGTGCCGTATAATATTTTTTGCCCGATCGAATTTACAGAATTATTTGGGAATAAGTAGTTTTTAAAATGTAATTATGAAATTTTGACTTGTCATTTTAATTGCACGATCCTTGATATCAAACGTGCTAGGTATCTAAAATAAAATCAGAACGCTACCTACCTCTAGAAGTGTCAAATTTGCATGTTTTGTTTTACTTACCGCCCTAATTAGGTTATAAACTCGAACAGCACTGGTGTTTCCATACCAACCAATCGTTGTAAACCCAACCATAGATAACAACCCAACTTACAATATCTATCAACAAAGCTGGTAAATACACATAACAACACGATCGGGCGAAAACAATTTATTATTAAATGTGCCGCCTAAATGTTTTTATTTTAACTGTACTTTGAAAAACTATATCAGCTCCGGACACGCCACCTTTCAACTATGTAAGCTTGGTAGAGCTGTACTTAGATTGCTAGATGGTAAGACACACAGCAAACTCTTTTTTTAAATTTACGCTTTTTTAATTAGAAAGCCAGTTTTGGATTATAAAGTTGTGTTGCCTTTTGAATCGACATATGAGTTATACGATATAATGGACACGCTGCTGTATAATTGAACGAGGTATTGTTAAATGAACATAAAGGTTTTTATACCGAAATCCCTATGCTGCGTAAACTAATTCTGTACCGCTGTATGTGTATACTCAAATGTGGATCATAAAAGAGAAAGTGTATTAAACCCTATCCCGAGATTCAGGATAGTGTTGCTGACGCTTTATTCAGTAGAGCGTGTGTAAAAAGGGTAGGTAATTTCAAAGTAATTACATTTTTTGTAAAAATGTAAGCAGGATTACTGTGCAGATTAAATAGAATCGATAGTATTACATCTTTTTTGAAGCAATTTCGCTTGATCAGATTAACCAGTGCACGTTTTATTTTAAATTTTTCATTGACGGCAACCGAAGTTGGAACTGGAAAGTCTGGCGTCTTGCCCTTTTGCTATACCAGGAAAGCCAACCATCCAAGAAAGGCTGTTGTGTAATTTAACTGAAATATATTTTCAATTACATTCCATGTATGATTTTAAATATTAACTGATTTTTCTATTTACATTATCACGTACATTCTAACAATTCTAGAAATTTCAAGTTTGTATACAAAGTTTCATCTTTTATTTTAATGTTTGCTCAGCTTTGTTTGGAATCACGACTTTTCTAAATCCAACTCTTAAGTATAGGTTGAAACCTCTCATCAATAACTAAGAAAGTCCTAACATTCTAGTAATTTTCCGAACAGTGAAACAATTTCCTTCTTTTGCTGGACAATTACACGCAGTTGGACGAATACTTCTAGATGAGTTGCTGACATAACGACAAGCTTTTCAAGTAATCTCCAGGCCTCTTCGGGTTTTGAACATTTGTAATTGTACCAATGTAAGGGTTTATCGTTCTTAGCTAAATAAATGGTAGGATACGTTTATTGGTCTTTGTTAGAAAATAAGAAGTATACCTACAGATAAAATTCGTTGTAAATTATACGAAATTTATTGTAGTAGGTAACTAAAATATAATTCTGCGGTCTTCAGATGTTAATTTTAAATCTTAGGCTGAACGATATTGTCAGGAATTTAGTTATACAGTAATTGTTATGAGAAAGGTTCAGGTGAGTAATAGCACTAGTAGTGCTGTTCGTGTTCATACAGTAATATCTTTACCTACATTTCTTAGTAGGTACCTACCTATTCTAGACTTGGTATATGTTGTCACGTCCTGGGATACAGAAGTGACAAACATTAGTGCTAAATTGCCCTTATTGTTGGTTCATCACATATTTGCGTAATGATTGCCGTCAACAAAGCATTATGTGGTTCAGTTTGCCGGATGATTCATGTGCGTAGGGATTGGATGTACTCGATTGAAAGCATTTGAACTTTACTAAGGATAGTATACCGAAGTAAACATTAATTTATATTTATGCTATATAAAATAATTATTAACATCAATATAATATAAAAGTGGAAAATCATTTATTTTAAATACAGAGTGATGATAAAGTATCGCACAAAAATCATATTCTGGTTATTTAATGTTTTTGCGGAAAATCCTGAGACCCGTCGATTTTTGTTTTTAAATCTCCATTTAGACATATAATTTTCAACCCCCCACCCCTCATCCCCTAAGTGCTAGCAACCCCAACTTTAAAATTTTAAATAGAAAGATACCCTTTGTGATACCTCTTTTGATAGGTCTTTTTATTCTTAATATAAGTAAAAAAAGTTTTTCAAAATCGGTTGATAAATAACGGAGATATTTAACAAAATGTAATCAAATGAAAATGTCAATATTCGACAAGAAACGGCTCAAACACGCCGTAAATGGTAACATTAAAATGGGCACTTCCTGACCTAAAAGTGTGGTTTTGATCGCCCATTATTTCTACGCTGTGACGTCATAATTTTTTTTTAAATGTCAACCCCATTATTTACATTGATTACATTTTGTTAAATATCTCTGTTATTTTTCAACCGATTTTGAAAAACTTTTTTTTGTTATATTAAGAATAAAAAGACCTATCAAAAGAGGTATCACAAAGGGTATCTTTCCATTAAAATTTTTAAAGTTGGGGTTGCTATCACTTAGGGGCTGAGGGGTGGGGGGATTAAAATTACCTGCCTAAATGCCAATTTAAAAACAAAAATTGACGGGTCTCAGGATTTGTGCCATTATTTCTATGCTGTGACGTCATAATTTTTTGTTGAATATCGACCCCATTTTTTACATTGATTACATTTTGTTAAATATCTCCGTTATTTATCAATCGATTTTGAAAAACCTTTTTTAGTTATATTAAGAATAAAAAGACCTATAAAAAGAGGTATCACAAAGGGTATCTTTCTATTTACATTTTTAAAGTTGGGGTTGCTAGCACTTAGGGGTTGAGGGGTGGGGGGTTGAAAATTATATGTATGAATGGAAATTTAAAAACAAAAATCGACGGGTCTCAGGATTTTCCGTAAAACCATTAAATAACCAGAATATGATTTTTGTGCGATACTTTATCATCACTCTGTATTCTAATTCTCGCTACTTATTAAGGGTTCGATTCCCTACTTCCACATTTACAAGCACATGCTGTTTCAACAGAACTTTAAAAAATTGACGTCTATTTAAATTTAAACTGAAAAGAAAATTCCAATTTCATTAAATTGTTTAATTTAGAAAAAATGTTGATGCGTTAAAGGTATTTGTCACTTTCACCTGAAAATGCAGCCATTTTTTCTTTTTAAATGAGATGTCAAATCTCGGTTACTCTATCTCATTTTTCAGCGGAAAGTGCGACGCTTTAGAAAACATGAGAAGCCATTGATTGAAGATGCTTTTGTTATCGGTTCTGGGAAATCTTGTATACCCTAAACTCGCAGAAAGATAACGGTATGTTGCGAAGTTTTCTTGATAATTTAAAAAATAATACAAATACTGCTTAACCTTATCAACGAGATTAATGCAGGAACTGAAAGTGAACAAAAGCTTGTTGAAAATATTGTAATTACATGAACGACGTTGCATTACAGTAACGTCTTAACCAAAGAGCTCTTGTTCCTTTCCTCTCAGAACTTGTTTACTTTCCTGCTTTTTAATTAAAAATCGTTTCAGGCGTCCTCAATTAGGCAAATATTACTTTTCTGTAATGCACTAAGTGCGCTAGATGTTTAAATCCTATGAAGGATGTAATTGCTTTTCAAAGCTGCTTCAAAAGTAATTTTTTATAAAAAAAACTGAATCGTGTTTCAGAACGATATATAAATTATCTTAAGAAATATAAGTAAGTGGAGTTGAATATTCTAATAGAAGGGTCGCGTCGCACAGATTTGAAAAAAGATCAGCGTGTGTGATCTAGTAGTGAGTTTTAGATGGAGCGTATTACGTTTACCTTGTAACTTTTAGGGTGTACCTGGGAGTCAATGTTACCTTATTAGTACAGGGGTCGACGCACCAAAAGTTGTCCCATGTCACCTTTTTGTATGTTGTCAGTTTGCGTATTTTACCGTGTCACTATTATAAATGCAAATCATTGAAAACAATAATGTAACAATGTTTATATTTTGCACTTTTCGCGCTTGGTCTTAAATTTTCTGCGTTGATCGAGCTTAGCCCGGAAAATCTGCTGTATGTTTCTTTTTAATTTTTCAAAATACCTAATAACGGACAGTTTTGCGAAATGTCTGTTTTAACCAAATTGGACAAGCCGGCTAGAGATTAGCATGTCAACCCTTAAGATCAAATTATCGTGGGTTCAAACCCGATCCACGTTGATTGATTTTTATAAATCCGTAATGAATCTTAAGCATGCCTTCTTTTTGGATAGGAAGTAATAAAAGTTAATGCTCCGATTCACTACGCTGTTTGACACGATAAAAGGTTCCTCCTGGGGATTGGAATTCCTCCAAGGCAAAATTCTCATTTAGGGTGTTGGGTGTACAGTAGATCGCCGCAGTGAAATGAGTTGCCAGGGACTTGTATTACAGAGATCTCCCCTATTACAAACAAACAATACTTAGATACACTCTCACCGTTTTTTTAAGACTCGTGAATTCTGGACCCTTAAGACGTGTATCAAACAACACTCAATAATTACAACAATTTAACCTTTGGAGCTTTATTTCAACAAGAACTTGAATAACGTATACAAAATTTATTTTTAAGAGAATGTAGATCAATCTATTCAATATCAATTCAAAGAAATTTATGAATAAGTATGCTAAGTAATATAAATCAATAAAATAACAATAATGTTCTATTACTCACATCTCATTTATAACCATATTTGCTGGTTGATAGTGCTTTTTCGTTTTTACATGTTATGATGTATGATGAAAGGGAATTTTGTCAATAATACTATTATGTTCCTAATGGCCAATGGGTTGTGTGATCCCGTTTGGTGTGTGAAAATTAAATGAATCATAGATAGAATGTTAGCTACCTACTACCTAGCGAATAATTATACCGCCAATCTTACAGATATCACTTTTACAAACTGCCAGTTAATGTATTGTTGACTGCTGCAGTAAATTAATTGTGATTTTATGTATTATTAATTAATTAAATAAATGCGCTTTTCGCGTATATTTATGAACTTACGTTTAGCGTTTAGCATAGTATGGCTATGACTGTAAAAGAATGAATGGTTTTCCAAAATTCCAATTGAACTATTTGTATAAGTACATGTAATGTACTATACATTTTCTTTCCAATAATTCATCATTACAGTTTTTATATTTAAAGTGACCGCTGTTCATAAATTAATCAAGTTGGCTGTGCCTCCATTAATTTACGTGGAACCACAGCAAGCTAGAGACTTCGTTAATTTTTGAACACCCGATATAATTACTAGTACAATACCTGCGGTGTCACCACATAATATAAAACCAGCATTATAATTTAATGTCTACATGTTATTGTACTGTATACAGTATACCTAGTCTGTCTGATCGAAATCTGTCCCACAACCGCCAAGGTCTTTAAAGTATGGTTCAAACCACGGTTCAAACTCATCAGCCACGACTAAACGGCTGCTGTGTTATTTTTTATTAGCAATGCCTACCTACAATATCGAATATTTGCATTGTTTAATTGTTTTGGAAAACAAATTTGTAAACAAAATATTTATTTATTTATACAGAGTGTTTGGTAATTAACGTGCACACTGTGAAATCTTGTAGAAGAAATCATCTCGAGTCGAATCTGTTAATAAACCTGTGTTCTATTCGTATACCTATTTCGAAGATATTAGAAACAATGATGCATGTGATACAATTTTAGAAATAGGTGTAATTACATGTAATGTAAATTTTGAAAATGTACTTACCATTATCAGAAATAGGTACAGATATTAAAACGTGTGGTAATTATATGGTATAACGATACACAGTGGGTAAACTTCAATTCGCCTCACTACAATAATCTAGAATACTTTATGATGAAATAATAATAATAATAATAATAATAATAATAATAATAATAATAATAATAATAAGGAATGTTTTTATTCCCCATAAATAGTCAAGGTACCATCATAGGATAAAATTATCGTGAATCAAAATTATTAAAATTATAAATTTAAGGGAATCAGAAAGCGAAGTTTAGGTAAGTCAGGAATTTAGGCAAAAAATATCCCAAAAAAGGACCCCCAAGAAGATGAATATCCATGATAAACACCAAGTGGGAAAAGGTGAATATATTCAGAACAAAAATTCCTTGTTTATCTCACGAAAAAAATCGTGGGATAGACAAAGATTTTTTGTTTTATTCTGAATATAAATAGACCCACTTATTATTTTCTTCAGAGCGTTAACTTTGAAGAGGGCCCCAAAATTAAATTTTTGTATTTTAACATTTTTTATTCTTTTGAGATACTGTACAACATCCGGAGGAGCATAGACGCGAGTTTTGAGACACTTTATATAATAGGTATATGTAAATATGTATATACCCGGACACCTTCACTAAATCCCTGGCACAGACCTTCTAGCCGAGGATGCACTATAATTATAGTACTAATAATTATACAGGGTGTAACACAAGCCGAAAAGATTTAACCATATGCACTTTTAAATAAGAAATCGATTTGTTAAATTTTTTTTAAATAAAAGTCCAACAGCAAACGAGATAAAAATTGTTAAAGTTACAAATTAATAAAAAAAAAAAAACTTATCCGAAAAAATTTAACCATATATGCACTTTTAAATAAGAAATCGATTTGTTAAAAATTTTTTTAATAAAAGTTCAACAGAAAACGAGATAAAATTGTTAAAGTTACAAATTAATGAAAATGTTAAAATAACATTTTCCACAATTTTATCTCATTTTGTGTTGGACTTTTATTAAAAATTTTTTTAACAAATCGATTTCTTATTTAAAAGTGCATATATGGTTAAATTTTTTCGGCTAAGTTGTGTTACACCCTGTATAATTATAATTATATCTAATAATTATATAATTATTTTTCGAGGTTTTTCTTCTGGGGATCTTTTTTCCATTCTTTTCTAGTTTTTTTTACCGGAGTTTTTTATGTTTTTTTTTGGGTTTTTTTACCTATAAGGGTTGTAGTATCTAAACCTAAAATACCCAACGCCAACTTCAAACAATAGCGTTTTTGTTATTGGACATATTTTGGTGTACCTAATTGAAAATCTGTACTAAAATTGTTTAATAAAATAAAGTTGGGTTCAAAGACATTATATAAAAGAGGGAACGAATAAAGCGCAAAACTCATTTCTTATTACCTGACACAAACCAATTGTGTAGTTTATCACAAGCCAGATAAGATTTAACGTTTTTGCTACATTGGAGTTAGATTACAATTAGGCGATAAATATACGTAGATACAGTTTAAATTTATGAATGTCTGTAGTTGTCAAACAACATTTTATTTTGGTGCATAATTTAAAAACACAACTTAACGAATTTTGAACCTAATATACAGGATGTATCTAAATTGTGGAGCATAAACTGAAACCACACATTCTTCAGACCAAATTATGACCAGTTCTTGGAAAATGTTTTTTAATAAAACTCCATCATTGCAGCAACATCTAAAAAAGGAAAAATAGAGTAAAGCGTGATAGTTAGAACAATTATTATTATTGGTCAACTTTCAATCACAAGAAATTTGTTAATACACGGGATACAAGGGATTGACAACCTATTCTCCTGAAATGACTTATATGGGTATAGCGTATAGAGATTTGGATTTTCTATTTTTACGCCGAAACCGACAACGATCAGGGGATTTTGGAAGAAACATAATATGTAATTAATAAATGCCTCTTTCCAGTAAAAAAAATAGCTTGGCTATACAGTTTAGGTACACCCTGTGTTACTGGTTTAAACATTTGTACCTATTTTTGTTATCTAACTGACTCGAATAATTTATTCGCCTGGCTCACAAAAGTTATCTTTGTCTCCGCTGTATACCCTATATCAGCCATAATGCGGTTAAATAATATACCTTCGTTGTATCAAAAATTTCTGAGTAGGTAATTAATAATAACAATATTTTTCTAATTCTCGTAACCTTGAACTGAATACAGATAACAGCATTATTAGTAATTTGGAAATAAAATCTAATTACAGTAATTTCTATAAGACAAATGCTACGTTTGAAAAAGGTTTTGGATCGCCTTTTTGGTGTCTTTCTAATATAAATGAGAAAGTGTCGATTGTCCAATGTTACCCTTACGTATTTAAAAACCAGAAAATCAATTTTATTTTTATTCTGTAAAAATGGAAATTCAAAATAGATTCCATTGCATTTTTTCATGTAGGTAACCTTGAGTTTAACTGATTTTCTAATTTGGTACAGTGCAGCGCTATTGATTTTGCTTGTAGGTTTTTACTATTAGGCGAGCTATTAGGTAATTAAAAACGACGAGCCCGTGTACTTAACTGCTCTTTTAAAGTAGAATGCACGGTGTTGTATGCAGTGTAATTAATTGTTTCAATTCACTCTGTTTCTTGTATTTTGAAGTTTAGTATTTTTATGGAAAACGCTAAAATGACATGTAACTCAACTTTTTCGTTTAAAATTAAATTCTACATGTAAATGTAAATTCAGAAAAATTCGGTTACCCTTTGATGAAAGAAGGAGTTCGCAGATTACTGAGGGTTTAGAACTGCTGGTTTAGAAGTATAACAAGACATAAGAGTGTGGTTACCATACGTTCTTTTTTTATCAGACATTTGTAAATCTCTAATATTTTAAAAGTAAGATAAGAAGTTATTTATTGAGAATATGTATTACTTCTACATTTACGATGTCAGATTAACCAATCACCTACTGAAATCGATCGGGGCTATCTAGTTCGCTTGCCTCTAACGCTGACACATAGAACGTTTCTGACAAGAATAGGTGTGTTATCTCCACACGTGTAATCGTTTTTTATTTAAAGTTTCCTAGTAAATAACTGTTATCCGTTCATAATACCAATTACAATGTTACGAAATTCAGGAAAACAATAAGAATTTGAACCGATACTGTACTAAATTTTATTTTAGTAGCACCTACCTAGGTACTACCTTCCATAATCGTAATGTATTAGTAGTACCAAAGACTATCCTAGGAGTGAGGATAGTCTTTGGTAGTACACTTCAGAGTAATGGCAAGTCGAGGGTTCATCCTCCAAGGATATATTGATGGTTGTAAAAGGATAATTAAATTTATGTTACCTACCTTGAATATTAACGTATTTTTGGTTTTATCTTAATTTTTTAAGTTCTTCATAAAATATTTCTTGTCATTTGAGTTCAGTTGAAAGGAAATGACACAAGCATTAATTTCATATTTTCCAGTTTTTTTTTCGGTTTTAAGATCATTTAACATCTATAGAAACCTTGAAGAGTTCAACGCTCATTAAATTTAATGTAAGAAACTTTTATGTGGCTCATTTTAACATTGATCAATTTTTTTTATACTTTTATCGGACTTTTATTATAATACAAATTGAAAGTAAAATTAAAGTAACCTATTAAGGCACCTCATTAAGAATTTTTGTTTACAATAAAATCTGCTTGTTGGCTCATACGCTTGCTCATACATAAAATTAAAAATAGCATAATGAATATAGGTAAATTTTTGTAACCATATACAGGGTGTTCACGAGATCGTTTAAAAAAGTTACCAACTTGTAAGCTTGCCTATCGTGATTAGAGAAATGAACAGCGTTTTCCTGTACAAGACATACCGATTGAAGAAATTACATTTTTAAAGAAGTACATATTCATTCCAAAGTAATACATAGTACTATACTTGTTTTCTGAACAAGCGTGTTGTCATTATGTAATACAGGTAAATATTGTAAGGAGGACATTCGTATCGGAGTACCAGAGTAAAGCTGTAAAATAATTTCAGAGGGTACTTGTTAGTTGCTCTTATGAACTCGAGGATTACATAATTATTTCTCTTTTATTGTATGAATAAAACAAATACAGCAGATGTTAGTTTTTCATTTCGGAATTCTTTTGTGGTAAAAGTAAAACCAATAGAACTAAATCGATGGTCACTATTGTGTTAGAATATACATGTTGTAGAACAAAGTGCGTCATCACACCCTGTATACTCACGATTTGCATTGCTATAACGGTTGTAGAAAATTTACTTGCACCTACCTTACATCTTATATGGCAAACTTTATTTTATTTGGCTGTAAAAAATCCCTGAAAGTATATTTGGTTGATGGTATTTGGATATCTTAAATTTACTTATAAAAAATCATTTGAGTGCATCATTTCATTTATTATTACTATATTTTCTATGTCTAATAGGAAATAAATTGAACATAGTATTATAACAAGAATCAGTCATTTTGTCAAAAAGATTTCAATGGATACCCGTCATAATCAACTAATAAAATATTAATTTAATTGTCTAAACTGAATATATCCTAAGCGTGTTTTAACAATAAAAAAATTTTTACATACATAAAATACCAGAAGGAATAATATACAAAAATACAATTTACATTAATTAGTTGCAAGGTAAATACTATTTTAGCAGAAAGGAGAGCGTTTGTATGTTTAGTACGTATTTACAGAAAGAGCGCATACGTTCCCCGTATATGTAAGTTTTATTACCATTTCTTTAGGTGGAGGAAGGTTATTTCGAATGTATTTGGTACTACTTTTTATCAACAGCGATATACAAATACTTTACATTTCCACATTTGCTTTTTAAAGAGGTTCACATTTTTCTTTACATATATAAATGATTGCGATTTGCGGGTTTGGGAGCATACAGTTTTATAACTACATTACAGTTAAAATAAGTTTAAATCTAGTGTCTAATTGAACCACATCTTATATTTATGACTAGAATTATTTGAGGAATTCTCCTAAATAGATTAATAAGTTTGATGACTATACCTTATTTTATATGCAGTCATGGATACCCTGTGAGAATAGATAAAAGTGAAGTCGACTACAAATATTGTAAGTGAAATTTTAGAAAAGTCTCCGAATAGTATGAAAATGTAATGTTCATATTTAGGGGATGTAAAACGACTGTATATCTAAGGTGACTTAGCGAGACACATTTTCATAAATATTTGGTCCATAACATGTTACTCCTTTTATCTTTTATTATCAGATTATTATTTATATTATTTTATTAAACCGAAGTGGAAACATTTTCAAAACTTCTAAATTAACAAAATCTATGGTCAAATTAAATTATTTCACTACTCAAGATACATTTGCATTCAGTCTTAAAAAAGTATCTTTTAGTATCACAATATTTTTCTTTGTATTTTTAATAGCCCTCCCTGATGCACTGTATATTTTTATATGAATATTGAATCCTTGTTTTTAGTATGAATTAATATTCTAAAACGAAATCCCTTTTGTTGATCTGCTGCAATTGATTCAAATTTTTTCAATTCTTATATGAATGATTTCTGCTGCAATTGATTCAAATTCTCTCAATTCTTATTTCAATGATTTGTCAGTTATTGCACCGTTAAATGTTTCATCAAAAATAAATTCCCAAACAGGGCTCAGTGTGAAATTAGCAGTAAATTAGCGTTCGTTCCGGCTAGTCGTTGACGGAAAATGCGCGCTGCCATAGGCATTTACTAATTTAGCACAAGGTTTAGCGTAAATCCCTTTAGTAAATCCGCCTGGTAGCACTTTTGAAATTAGAACGTAGTATCTCTGTGCAGTACGTCCGAATATTTTCATATCGTGTTGAAAATACCTTTATATCCAGTGTAACCTTCAAGATGTTTCAGAAAGTCGACGTTATTAAAATTTAAAAATCATAAATATCAAATTATTTTTACGAGCGGTCCATATCTCACGAGCGAATTTTAAACCGTAAACTGTTTGTTTTTTTACGTATAATACATTCAAACCAATTTACGAATGAAAGTGAAATATTGCCTGCTGTGTTTGCAAGCAAACATTTTAGATAAAAAAATTAAATTGAAAAATACATTTGCAAGCGAGATAAACTTGCAGTGAATATATGAGTTGGTGAAGATCTATGTGGGGCACGATAGTAAATTTGACTGTGAAGGCTTATGATATGTATGTGCACACACATAATATGTCAGACTCCACTGAACCATTAAATAAATTGACTGAAAGGTTTACAGTAATGGATTGGCCCACCGGGAAATTGCTCGGTGCTCTGGTCACAGCTAATTCAGAACCTATTACATGATTTATGCGTTAACAAACGGTCCAGATCAGTTTTGTTACATGAACCCCAAATCTCAAGATGGTGCCTTTCTTTATACTCAACTCAGATAGATAAGAAGTTGTAACCAGATTACCAGACGATGCAATTCCAACTCTTTAAACTTTGAAATTGACTTTACAGCAATAGTTGGCTTTGTCGTGTTTTGTTTCCTCATGTTAGAAGATTATAATTTTCTTTAGAATTAAAATTTCACAACTCTGTTTAATTTGATTATTTTAGTGTGTTTTAATATTAACTTTGATTTATTTTACGGAACTATGCGAGACTATAAACTGAATATAAAACAGCATCTTTGCAAAAAATGAAATTGAAACATTTGGAAAGTTCGATAGAAATGGATTGTTTAAAATGGCAAAAAAAAATATTTATTCATATACAGGGTGTAACACAACTTAGCCGAAAAAATTTAACCATATATGCACTTTTAAATAAGAAATCGATTTGTTAAAAAAATTTTTAATAAAAGTCCAACAGAAAACGAGATAAAAATTGTTAAAGTTACAAATTAATGAAAACAAAAACATTTTCATTAATTTGTAACTTTAACAATTTTTATCTCGTTTTCTGTTGGACTTTTATTAAAAAAATTTTTAACAAATCGATTTCTTATTTAAAATTTTTCGGATAAGTTGTGTTTTTTTTTCATTAATCTGTAACTTTAACAATTTTTATCTCGTTTTCTGTTGGGCTTTTATTAAATTTTTTTTTAAGAAATCGATTTCTTATTTAAAAGTGCATACCTATATGGTTAAATTTTTTCGGATAAGTTGTGTTACACCGTGTATTGTGTAAGGTATAAAGTTTTATTAAAGTTTGCCAGTCCGAGAAGTGACTTATTAAAGTATAAGTTAGAATATTATGGATGAGGCGACATAGGAGGAGAATACTTTAAGAATTTTTTAAAAATGAACCAATCACGGCCAGAATTCTCGGCTATACCTTCTTGGTTTACACGTTGTCCCCTGAAATTTTGAATACGGACATTTCAATGCATTGCTTGGCGCTTAGTTACCACGCTCACTTTTTACATACCTGAGTCAAATATTTTAATTCACTAAGCAACGGGAAATAATTAGTAATTTCTAATTTGTAATAAACTTAACCATGGCAATCTACTTATTATAATAATCGAGAAGAACAAAATCACCTTGCCTACATTACTCGTATTCAAAATTTCAAGGGACAACGTATATATACTCTGTTTTTTCTCTTTATCATTCAGAGTAGGCGAAGTCAACTTTAGATATTTTTATAACAGTGTAGAATAGCTACTAAAGTTACCGGTGGCACAGCCGGTGGAAACGTCACTTGTAATCAATTGTCGTTTTGAAGTTTACCTACACTATAAAACTATATAAAAATCACGGCACTCTTCAATGATAAAGAGAAAAAACAGAGTATACTATCCGTATATTCGATTTGGTGCTTCGGCTTCCTATTGGCTATGGTATCTGTAGCAACCGTAAATAACAATAATTGATTTTTTTAATAAATTAGTTTTTTCAAAAGTCAGACTGACATTTTGAGTTTGAAAATAAGTTAAATACCAAAATTAACTTAAAAATTCGCGATATAATCGTGACAAATATCATTCGATCACTTCCGTATATTCTAAATACTTTTCCCCTCTTTCTATTCTCAATTATTGATGTTGCCATTAGGAAATATCCCTCGAAGAAAGTTCTCGGGAAATTTCCATGGCAGCATCAATTTCGAATAGAAATCGCAAAAAGTATATTCGAATATACGAAGCGCTCTTATGATATTACTACTGAATATTTTTATTTTCTTTTTATAAAACGTCAACGTCAAAAATTTAAATTCTGTCAAATTAAAAATCATCTGTTGGCGTTTCATTTTAAATTATCTCATCCTTTTTATATTTTTTACTTAGTTAGAAACAACTTCACTTCCCGGCCGTGCTGCACTGAATGCCATTTCCCGAACTTGAATTAATAGTACAAAGTAAGTATGTTAAGTTTGGTAGTAGGTATATTCTGTATATACCAGACAGTATCAAATAAAATACTTTGAATTGATTTCTAGGCACTAGCTATTTATCTATTCGTGAGAAAATCTACGTACACCACAGAATTAAAGCTGTTATTTGCTGTAATTTAATTTCAAAACGTGTGGAATTTTGATTCTACATTAAATATGATTGTAGAAGTCTCCGAGCGTATCCATCAATTGCACTGGAAGTTTAATTTTTCCTTAATCCAACCCACGAAATGCGTTGTCCCAAGTTTTTAGGTAAAATGGATAATTTAATATTTAAATGGTCAAACAAAACTACGAATTTAAAAAGAGGCCCACCTCATACCATTAAATTTAGGGGCGTCTGCCAGCATAAAGAAAATGGAATTTCTATTTACTATTATTTACTATTTTAAAGGTTTCCCAATACAATTTCTTGAACCCGAGTGCGATAAATTACTGATGAGCATGATCTGTATAATCATTAGTGCGAGTGCAATTAACGTAAATGCTAATTCTTGTTTTAAATTAAATTATTGCAGGTCAGATAAGAGTTCCTGAACTTTTATTTCTATTTTTCTATTAAAACAAAGGGAATTTCATTGAACAACTTTTCAAACTAGAAGCTATTTTTTATGCTTTTGGCGCTATATTTCGATAGCATTTTTAAGAACCTTTAGGTTAGTTGAAACAATTTTATGTTCTCTTTGGAATTTATTGGTGAAGATTAACATGAAAATTCATGATAATGAAAATATTTCAGTGCATATTTCTTGCATTTCATTCATATAATTCCCATAATTATTATATTAATTTAATTTGACCACAATTATTAAAATTTTCATTTCAGCGATTTCAGTCACAGAAAATTTTTATTAAAATTTACTGCAGGTATTATAAAATGTCCAACTGGATGAGGAGTTTAGAAGTTTGTTGTGGAGGTACTATTTTGTTCCCACTCAGATCCTGGTATAGAAGTCTGTGTGGTAAATGTGACTGCGCTTATTTCTTTCTTCCTTCTGTTCGCCGGGTAATAAACGCAAGGGCCGGGGCTCGGGGCCCGTGCGCGGCCACTGCGTCTCTCCGTTCCGTTCATCCTGATGGAGTTTCCGTTCCGACTTATGCTAGTGCTTTGTCGGTGGAGTCGTAAGCTTTGTCGGTCTCCGTTCGACAAGAAGCTGTCGTCATTTGTCGCTCCGTCAGGGGAATCCCTGCCGGTTGTCGAAAATAACCCGTGGCTACAAAATAACCGCAGGAACAATCTTTTGAATTTTTCACCAAATATGACGTAGATAATAAAGTTAACACTAGAGTTGATGGTAACAAGGAGATTACTTGTTTTTATCATATGGTCGTTGACGGAATTGCTTACGGGAATTTCAAAAGATTCTACAATGTTGTTGACAAGTGGTAGAAGATTGCAAATAAAGAACACAAGCACGACGAACAACAACATCGTGGCCAATCCAATTTCGCGTCTTTGTAGTCTTGAAAGCCGCTGTCTCTCCGTGTTTGCTTTGCGTACCTGCAATAGAAACATAGACTTAGTATAAAATGGCTAATTATTTGCGTAGCAAGTACAAATACATCAGTGAACCTTGGCCCATGTTCTTCATAAATTTTAAACTATATACAGTGTGTCCCAAATAGAGTAGTATTGCATGGCTATGTTTCTTATTAATAAAGATACAGATTCGGTTAAATGGGCAATGTTGTGCATCTTTTCATGCTGGTTTAGATGCTGCTTAGAAAGATCAAACATTCCGAACCCTTCAAAAGACCACAAAATCCATTTTTCGAAAAAGTCGATTATTTCGCTTATTATAAAAGCTACAGAAAATTGTTTTATACAAAAGTTACTTGATTCATTAAGATAACCTAAAATATGTTTGCAAAAAAAATATCGCAAAAACCGTTTTCGAGATATTGATAGCAACTTTCTTATTTTAAATAGACGCCATCTTGGATTTTCAAATGAATAAATTGCACTTTTTTTTTTGCATTCAACGATGTATAACAATCTATGTTAAAAATAAAAAATAACGGCATACTTAATGGTTTTTGTATTAAATAAAGTAAGCCATGAAAACAAGTGAAGTGTATGGTAGTAATTTTAATTACAACAATGTTACCGAATTGGAAGAATCTGTACAAGAAGCGTTAATAGTATTAATCGCAATACATTACGTAAAGTAACTGCAAGTATTTTAAAAAGATGCCAGTTATGTTTGACTAACAATGGCCAACATTTTGAACATTTAGGGCCGGTATTACAATCTCAGTTTAAACCAGAGATTAGCTAAACCAAGCTTTAATTGCCATGGATATAATTGTTACATGAATCATATCCATGGCAATTAAGCTTGGTTTAGCTGATCTCGGGTTTAAACTGAGATTGTAATACTGGCCCTTACTGTGATTAAAATTAGCTATTGTAGATTTAACGTTTATTGTAAATATCGTTAATAACTGTAAATACATTTTGTTCCAAGTTTCTTTGATTAAAATTCACTTGTTTTCATGGCTTACTATATTTAATACAAAAACTATTACGTATGGCGTTATTGTTTATTTTTAACATATATTGTTATACATCGTTGAATTCAGAAAAAAAAATGCAATTTATTCATTTGAAAATCTAAGATGGCGCCCATTTAAAATAAGAAAGTTGCTATAAATATCTCGAAAACGGCTTTTGCGATATTTGTTTTGAAAACATATTTTTGTTTATCTTAATGAATCAAGTAGCTTTTGTATAAAACAATTTTCTGTAACTTTTATAATAAGCGAAATAATCGACTTTTTCGAAAAATGAATTTTGTGGTTTTTTACGGATATCTTTTGAAGGGTTCGGAATGTTTGATTTTTCTAAGCAGCATCTAAACCAGCATGAAAAACTGCACAACATTGCCCATTTAACCGAATCTGTATCTTTATTAATAAAAAAGATAGCCATGCAATACTACTCTATTTGGGACACACTGTATATCAAGACGTTGCTTTTTAAAAATTCACCAATAATAATAAAATTGTCTTTCATGTTTCCAAAATTATTCTGAATTACAATGTTTTAGCAGCAGAGTTTTCACAAAAAATAGATTTCTTTCCAGTAAAAGAAGTACAGTCAGTGACAAAAGTTTTCACTAGTATTATACCACTGAACCTGCTTTTCTGGGAAATATAATAGGTAACATAACGCCGTTTTTATTGTTTGACATAGGTATGTTGGTAATGCTGTTAACAAAATGAAATCAAATAGAGAAACGTGTTATACTTCTCAGTAAAGCGGGTTACGGTGGTATTGGTATAAGACTGGCGAAAACATTTGTCACTGACTGTACATGCAATAAATAATCGTTACCAAAAATTAGAATACGGTAATGGGATTGGGGAAATAATGAGGGCAAGCCTTTGTAAATTTGATCGTATAATCGAGCTGACTCGAGTTTAGCTTAAGCTTACCGGATATGTCTGTTTTCGGGAAAATTATTAAGGATATACGGGTGCCTCAGATTACACGGGTAAATTTCTTAGTATAAAAAATAGAGGACAATCGGGCAGAATTACAAGCAAAATTTAGTACAATGCAAGCGATAAGAAACACTGGACAGAACTTATAAAGAAACTGGTAAAATCTGGAGTCGACTATAAATTAAACTTGGAGATATACCGGAAAGTATCGTATGCAGCTCTTTTACTTCCATACTATCCCTGCGGTCAGATATGTTTTTTATTTTTGCGCCTTGTTGCTGTTTCTTATTTTTTGTCTTGTACTGACTTTTGCCAAACTTATTTATAATACATGGAACTCGATGAGTTTCGCTTTTAAAAGATGAAGGAAATAGAGTTGTTTTATTAATCATTTATTTAAGTGGAAAGCGTTGTTTTTCCGTTGTAAATAAAGAAGTGAATGACCGTGCTTTCACTGGATATTTCCTAATGTGAGAAAGAAATGCAATCAAAGTTTGAGAAATGGCATTGAATTATAATGTAATGATCTGTGAATTATCACCCGAGAAACGATGTGTAAAAATGTGGAAATCACCGATCCTTCCACGACAATCGAGGAGGGGGTTGAAAAAAATTATAAAAACCGCGGAATATTTAATACATACGGTAGAATTTACTTTCTCTCTATCAGCCGACGTTTTTGGTCTTCCTGGTTCCATAGTTCTCATACCTAAATGTTTAGAATATTCGAAATGGCAGTGAAAGGAAGTCAAAGAGTCCCACTAGATAAGTACAAAAAATATAGTAAAACATTTCTAGTTTTATAGTTTTGTGCTTTAGTTTAGATATATCCAAGGATATATCAGTATGCGTATCTTAGGGACAAACCTAAATAGGGATTTATAATATTGGGCATATGTAAATTGGGCCACGACTACCTGTCCTGCATAATGGGGTTGTTAATCCTACATGTATTTTGGGCCATCAGCCATATGTAAACTGGGCCACGTTAGATTCGGATGTCGTTAGCTAGGAGTATCTTAACGTGAGTATCTTAAAGTAAATTACCTGTTCCTAAGTTAGACCCAGAGAAACAACATTATGAGTTCAAGAAACGTATTATAAGTACCTATATTTTTAAACAGGTCAAATGTCCATGAAATAGTTTACAACAATAAAAAGTTGAATGAAATTAAGTGTATAATACCTACTATAATATACCGAGTGTTAAAACCACCAAACTTGGCCGTAGGACCTATACAGTATGCATGTTTCAAAAATAACACAAGAGTTGCCTTGAAATATTTTTGTTTACCTTATATCATATTGACGGCTTCATTTTTGAGTGATAAATACTAAACCTGGCCATAGTTTTTGCAAAACTTATGTCGCCTACTTCATTAATTCCTACTAAACAGCACATACATTTAATAACGCAATTTCGTTAAAAAAATAAGCTGTCAACATGACATTAAACAAAAATATTTCAAGGCAACTCATATATTTTTTGAAACATGCAGACTGCATAGGTCCTATGGCCAGGTTTGGTAGTTAACACTCGGTATATATTTACATATTTACTTTCTTTTTTATATCTATACGAAACACGTTTTGCAAATTCGTAACGATCTATCTGTTTTATACAATTCCAACAAGTGTTGTATATACTTTTATCCCTTTTTTACACATTTGTTATTAATTACATGTGAAACTTGCAAGCTTCTTAACTTTATAACAGTTTCAGCTTGAAAGTTGTTAAAACATTTAGAAATACAAACAAGGACGGATGACAGCTATAAAAATTTGCATTGTATAGTGAGTGAGAGGATTCAGATGCATTTATCGTATTTTGTAAGCTAGCCGTATTGTCGGCCCAAATTTTAGGAGGGAATGTATAATAACTAATAATGTAATCAACGTAACGTCTACCAATGGAAAAATTGTAGAAGTAAACGTTAGTAAGTATCTTTTATCATTAAGTAACATAAGAATCAATTCATAATTGTTATCAGTATTCAGTAACTTAACAATAACTTTAATACGCGGCCCAAAATACCATTTTTCTAAACGAGTGATGGCCCAAATTACATACTTAGGAGAAAGCGCATTACAGATTAGTGGCCCAAATTACCAACCCCCATAATATTATGTTGTTCTTATTTGTGTAGGTACGTCCTACGCCTTTTGCATTACAATATATTTGATTAAATAAACGTCAAAGGATATTCTAAGGGTTATGATGTAATTAGCAAACCTATTTAATAGTCAACGGTGATTTTTAAAAATTACAAAATAGAAATTATTCTGTTAGAGCTAGCGATTATAATCAAAAGTTTCTTTTTGAGGAACTTTTATGAAATTTTATACGGGTTTATTGAAGGAAATAGAGAAATATAGGCAAGGATACAACATTAAAACAAACTATATTTCGGAATTTTCCCTTAAGAGACGCTCCTTATTTGTTTAAATAATTGCAACAAAAATGTACGCATGGGCTTTACCCATGATGATGAGAAACTTCTGGGGTAATTATGGCAAATACTATCAATGAAGAAATGATTATCATTCATCAACTTTAGCAGGCTATGAGAGCGTAACACACAACATTACCTTTTTTTGTTAAATTTTATAGAACCTTGTGCATATTAAACATCATATATATATAATAAATCGCCACTAATCTTTTCTTGTTTGAAACTTTTATGCTGGTACGATAAATCTTTATCTCATCATCAGCTGGTTGATCGGTTTTCTGAGTTATATCGACGACGTTTAATATTGACAGGTAGAGTTAGTTAGCAATTCATGAATGACTTTAAAAGTGATACTTTTTAGAACATAGATCATTTCAAGGTTGTTCAGAATTAGTTTAAATAGCCAGTATAGACGTCTAAAATTATTTTGGAGGATATTTTAGGATCTTACTAAAATAAACTTACTTAAAATACATTCAGAATTTTTAATGACGGAAGAGTTTTAAATTTTTTAAACGAAAAATGAACATCATAATACAGTCTTTTAACTTAATATGGAAGTTATAACTTGACCTTCAACTAAAAATTCATATGGGGTTAACATAAAATACTGACTCTAAATGGATCTAAATTCATTTATCTTAAACATTTTAAAATTAAGGTTGGATGTTTAAAATTAAAATGTTGTGCGAGGCCCGCAATGTTTAATTTGTTAATAGTTTATTAGCAGAAACTGGCGAGTCTGCGAATAAACTTAAACTATGTTCTGACCAAAAGCAATATTATCAGGCATTGGACGTGGACTTTGTGTTTATTTTATACCATGTTCTAAATGTTAGCGTGCAAGGCCTCTGATAACGTTTTAGTACATTTCTTATAAGTACACCATAGATAACCCTAGTATACTACAATGTAAGAATAATAAATGTGCCTAATTTTTGTGCAATTATTAAGTGAAGGATTGGAAATATTCCTATGAAGCTATAAAACACTTGAAGTTTGGAATTCAATATTATAATCATTTCGCTGCTTTCAGTTTCAATCCTTTGCCAGTAGTTTCGAGTTCTTGGCGGCTAGGGTTTCAGTTTGTTTCAATATTATTGAAGAAGTATTGCAAATGGTAATCCGTAACTTTTAGAATGTTGACAAAGTTTGTAATCTAACAAACTTCTGTAACTACAATGTTACAGCTACAATAAACGTTAAATCGGCATTTTATTTGTTCTTTTGGAAAAGAAACGTGTTGTCTCAGTCGAGCAAGTCCCTATGTCTTTGAATTAAAACGCCTAGCTAGACATGCTTAGACATAGGATTAATCTCTTATATCGGAGCTTAGTCTGTAATCGGGAAATAACTAATACTTTCATTAAGGATATGTTGCCTAAACTTCTCATTGTTGCTTCGGTTAAATAGTGACAGGGAGTAGAAAGTAAAAATCCGTTTCGTAGCGATAAATTATAACAAGATTCACTAGCTAGGTGGTCTATTGAAAACTTCCTGCCAATAGCATACGTAATCTTTTAGTTTCAATTGAGGATCAAATAAATTCAAATACAAAATATTAATTTCTTTATTGCTTTCCAAACTATAAATTATAAGAAATCCTGCAATATTATTTAATACATTTTAAACATTTTTTTGCGCTACTGTGCTCTATTTCATTGTTTACCGCGGCTGTTTCCAAGACAGTAAGTTATGTTTACTAGTTGCTAAGGATAAAGTCGTCGGTAAAATACTTTGGGGTTCTAGAACGGTAAGTAAATTTACTCAAAACGAATGTGCCATGTAATTTGATAAATTAATGTCAGTCACAAATGTCAGTTTAGTTAAATAAAATGAATGCAATTTCCAATGTTAGTTAAAACAAATCCTGGAGCTTTTAATTTCTCATTTCTTGTAACAAACTACGCCAGCAAAGATTTTTCATCCATATTTGTACTTTTCTTGGTACACCAATTTTTAAAATGATTGTAGGTACTTTCGTAGCGTCTCTCTAGACTTATCAGGAATGAGAACCGAACACCCCGCATTCCAAGCTTCTTCTATTTCGTTTTCGGAATCATTTTCATTAATTTTTAGCACGGAACTCCAAATAATTTTCACAAAAAACTGCAATGGCGGTAACTGTTTACAGATTGCTATAGAAACGCAATATATCAATCGACAATACGGCAACGTGATGCGGAGACTGACAATTATCGCATTTGAATCTGTATTAATTATTAATTTATTAAAAATTCTTTTTACCGGATTCAGTAGCGCAAAAAACGTCATAAGCATCACGAACGTTAAGGACTACCGATCTCAGACAATAATTGGAGTCGTCGCTGCGCTCCTCCTCCAAACTATTGTTTTCGATCGGTAAAATGTCCTTACCGTTCTTAATACTTAATATACTATTGTTTTTATCTTATATTTCTAGTTTTCTACTTGAAAATGTAATACTTATATTAGAGCACCATTGTTTGAAAATGGCACAAAATCGCATTATTGGATCTTCTACTGCATGTTACGTAATTTGGGCACTAGTAGTACAAATTATGGTATACAGGCCTGTAATAAAAATATGGTTGGTATTCCAGAAAATTGTGTTGAATAATGTAAAAGTACCTACACTAAAGTACGGTAGCAGAAAAAAATGCTTTGACGGAAGGTATAAAGTTATAGAGTTGTAGGTTATAAACCTTTAAATTCATCGTAACATAACTGGGGAGGGGGGGGGGGTTGGACGTGGTTATCCTTTGAGAACGTTTTATATGGAGTCGTGAGAAAGTCGTAACTCACTTATTAGCACAGGTAATCCTCATACATGCTCGTTTTTCTAAACTTCAAGAATATTTCTGTTGGAGTAGTTGAGACGAGCTTATCGTTTATACTTATTTTATATTCATTTCTTTTCGATATTATATTATATTTTCTTTATATAATCTTCTTGACCATTGACCAGACGGCAGAGACATTGAGAAGAATTTTATTATTATTACAAGATGGAAAGCTCACCTTTCCTATAATAAAATTCCGTAATATGAGGATGTGAACGCGTTTTCCCTGATTGATGGAGGGTGATCTACCTACATAAGTTGTAAATTTTCCCGATCTTCCGATATACATTTCTTAAGATTTAATACGGGAAAAGGGGAATGTTTCAATCTCTTATTTCTATTTAATCTCGCTTATAGCATGGAAAATGTGCAAGAACGTATTGGATTTTCTTATACAATTCATAATAAAATTACACTTAGGGCGGATTCTTGAATTGCAAGAAGTGAACACAGAACGTTTTTATGTTTGTTGTTTGAAAAGTTTCTTTCCTTAATATGATTTCAAAAAGGTCAATATTTCAAGTAAGAACTGTTTATTAGAACTTTCTGCGGGAAAGGGGAGCTGTGAAAAAATCTTATGAAACAACATTAACATTTTCTTAAAGGGTGTCCAGTTATTAGTGATCCCATTCAGGATGCAATAACACGGAATGCATAACAATTGTTTTTATTCGAGATTAAAAAATGGATATTGAAACTCTAGAGGGAGTTATATGAGCAGACACTCATTAGGTTTATTCGTTTGTCTGCACTGAACATGAACTTTCTCACCTGCTCTAGAGTAGGTGCAGAGAGTGCATAGATGACGTCACTTCAGTTCAGTTAGTACCATTTAGTGCAGACAAACGAACAAACAATAATATATTGTCGTTGTCATAGATACATAAACAAACATCACCCCCATAGACATTTCATGGCCGTGTCTATTTTACAAACTCCCATTCAAGCTTTTCAATTTATGTTCGTATTCAAAGTGAAAAATAAGTGTACCACTAACATCTGACGTCTACCCTATACATAAGGTAGTTAAGGTGTCAGTCGGATAGGACAACTGTTGCTTTACGGGACACTGTGTATTTGTACGTCTTATGATTATATTAAAAGTTATACTTACTTGTCTGTATATAGCAGCATTGAGCACAGCCAGGCTACCGAATGGCACCACGTACATAAAAATAAGGTAACACCAATGTACATACACACTAACATAAATATTATTTTTTCTAATTTCACTAGGCCTTACACAATACACTGTAATATTATCATCTGCAAGCCATTGTGATTTCACACTAGCTTCCCAGAGTTTTGGAAAATTATATACAAATGAAAATATTATTATTACAACCACATATATCCTTGCTCTTCCATAGGTACACAACGAACGCGCTCGAAGGGGGTGGCAAACTGCTACAAATCGCTCTAAAGTTACCGTGAGTGTTAAATAAGCTGAGGCAGTTTGTGTTGCCAACGATAGGGGGTAAACTACCGGCACAATATGTGGATACACCACATAGAAGTATGTAAACAAATGTCCTGTGTAGGGGTATATACCGGGTAGACCGAATAGTAGTATACTCGTTATTATTAGCACAGTGTCAACTCTTGCTAAACCGATCAACAAGTAATTGATGCTTGATTTCATTTGTGGTCGTGACAGGATGATCATGGAAATAATGTTGCCGAGGATTCCCAAAAGACCGATGCTGTTCAGGAAAATTCCGTTTGTTACGAATCGATAGCAGTCTATAGCAGAATCAACTTCATGAAGGCAGGTGTCATTAGGGTCGATGGTCGATGGGTCCGGGTCGATTATTATTGAAAAATTTTTCATGACGATCGCAGGACGTCCAGATAAAAAGAGAACGAGTTTACTTTATATGTAATCTACTCATTTTAGTTTCTTTCACTAAAAAGTTTTTTTAATTTATTTTTATAGTACTTCCGGAATATATGTTTCCACAAATATTTTTGAATCATTGTTAATAACTGGTATCGCAGTGTTCAATAAGGTCCTCCAATCCATTTTGCTGGCCCAGTTCTTTATGATCCTTCTGCAACAAAGAGGAAAATTATTAATTACACGGGTATTAAGTCTCTGTGTGAAGCAGCTGCTCGGTAGTTAAGTGAAATTATGAATAAGTACACATTACAAAGCTTTGAAAACCACTTTTCCAACGTGAACGTTGAAATGAGGAAAATTATTTTAATTTCTTGTAAATTAACGGAAACTGCACAAAAACGACAATCATAAAACAAAAGAAATTGATGAACCACTTTCCCTGTCATAATTTTGTAATTCTCTAGTCCGTAATTCAAGAATATTGTAGTTTAGGATAATGACATTATAAATATTAAAAATATTGTATAGATAAGGGTTAAGGGTCTAAACTCCGTCTCACGGTCAGTTTTTAGTGTGGAAGAGATAGGGCAATGCAAATCTTATGGGACTTGTCTGTACTACGTTGCCAGCTCTACGTGCCTTAACGACAGGCCGGTATAATGCTTAAATGAAGTAGATCCAGCCAGGATTAGGGCTGGGAATTTTTATCGATATATCAATATAAATATCGATATATCGATATATCGAATACCGATATTGAATTTGGAAAATATCGATATATCGATACATCGATATATCGATATATCGACGTATCGATAAATCGATATATCGATATATCGATAAATCGATATATTCGATACATCGATATATCGATACATCGATACATCGATATATCGATATATTCGATATATCGATAAATCGATATATCGACGATATCGATATTTTTTTGATATCGATATTATCGATATTTTTTTCAATAAGCCCACCTCTAATTGCAACTGGGGCTGGGATTTTTTTCGATATATCGATATTTATATCGATATATCGAATACCGATATTAAATTTGGAAAATATCGATATATCGATAAATCGATATATCGATATATTCGATATATCGATAAATCGATATATCGACAATATCGATATTTTTTTGATATCGATATTATCGATATTTTTTTCAATATCGCCCACCTCTAGCCAGGATGTTCAGGTAACTCTTAAAAGTAGGTAGTTATCGCCGATTAGGGTGTGTACAACAAAAGGCGGATTACATAATGATTGACAGAAGGTTGGTATTTCAAAGCAATTTTAAGACGAAGTTTTGCAACACGGCCGGCGCCCCATAAGACTCCATACTCTAAACTGACTGTGAGACGCAGTGTAGATTAGAATGCTTTTGAAATATTTTATCACAGAAACCGTTTCGATCAATCAAGAGATTTAAAAAAAATAGATTTTCGGAAGGCTGTGGAATGAAAAGTCGCGTTATTACTAGATTCAGTAAAAGTACTTCTTATCATACTTGCAGATTTAGAAAATTAATTAGTTTGAAAGTTTTTACCAAGAAATACTTTCGTTGTACATAACGGTTTTCACATTTTATTAGAATATTTACATACTGTAGGTAACTGATTATTTTCTTGGGGTTTCTGACTTTGACAAACTCTCGAAAGGTACAAAAAAGTATAACGTTACACGTGATTAAGACTGATTGGCGGTAGAAAAAATTAGAATTACAATAAAAAGATTCTGTTTTCTATGGAGCCATCAACAAACCAGAAAGTGCTTGTACTGTGTTGGTTTTTGAGTTACAATTTTTTTTAGTAGCTCGTATTTAACATCTTGTGATTTCTTTGACATTTTTTCGCAAGCATAGAAACTCCTGTTCAATTACACATTTCCATTCATAACTATTGGAGAAAAGTTTTCTTTATGTTTAAGTAAAAAACTTTTTTTATGGCTAACAACCAAAACTTCGCACGTCACCTTCAACTTCAGAAGCTCCGCTTACACCGTCCAGTTTGAGCTATTGTCAAGTTACTCTGAGGTTGTCAATCATTTTCTATAATTCTGTGAAAGTGCTCTTTTTTAAGTGCTCTTTTTTATAGATAAATTAACCAATAAATTATCTGTTGACTATTATTGTTAATATTGAAGCGGATACTAAAAAAACTTTATAAGAACTTGGATACGGGTCCAAATCATGACAGGGAAAGTTCCTCAGGAGGATTAACGGCAGTTTGTTCTTCGAAAACAAGTAAATTTAAAACTTTCTTTAATAAATCTTTAGATTTCTATGTAATAAAATGTAGTAGTAATTACTAAACATCATGATGTTAAATAATGGTTATAGATTCATAATATACCGTGTGTCCCTGGGAAGACGGAACATAGGGATCTTACAATGGTAATTTCTTAAAATGATCCACGAGTGCTTTGAATTTCTATTTGGTGGAAGCGTCGACGTCGTTATGTCAGCTGTTTAACGCGCTTGCTAATACAGATGTAATACGCGCGTACGTTATACTAACAAACGATTCAACAATTATTTACAATACGAATTGACAGCTCGCGCTCTTGAAAGTCGTTAGAAATAAAATTATTAATTATTTGCTCAAATTGATTCATGTAAATGTAGACAGTGTTTTAATTAAATTAAATGAGACTGAGTATCATTATAAAGGTAATAAATACAAAATAATTTGTTTGCAGTTGACGTTATAGTTCTAAGATCTTTTTCAGATTATGATGGATTAGGTGAACAATTAAGGCTTTTCGCAAGTTACGCATTATTAGAAACTAAAATGAAATTACGAAAATTATACTAGTAGGTACATAAGATAATGCTGTCGACCTGTGTTAGAAAACTTTCCTTTGTGGTATGCAAGAATCCGGCTCTTTAAAAATCAAATACTTTTAATGTAACAATTATTTGTTCACATTAAATTGCCGTAGAAATAAAGATTTCATATTCGTACACTCTAACTGATATTAATATTCGCTTTTTCTTTGATTTCATCTTAATACAGTCTTATGCAATTAGCATTGTAGCATGTTTCATCATAAAGCTGATTGTCGTCATCAAATTCTTCGGTTCATACATCAAGATCATCCTATTAAAGTAAATTTTCACATTTCACATGTAATTTAACTGGGATTATTGATTGTCAGCTCTAAACTGTACTTTAGTTAAGGTAGGACCCCATTTAAAAAAAAATTAACATGAACATAACCTTTAATTGTCTTTGGCTTTAGTAAATTGACATTTAAAATACAAACAAAAAATTTGATCTGGAGACGATCATACATGATCGGCATGGAAATCGTTAACGATCGGTGACATTCGCGTACTTGTTTCAAGGCGAATGCTTCAAAGCACTCGTGGATCATTTTAAAAAATTAGCATTATAAGATCCCTATGTTCCGTCTTCCCAGGGACACACGGTATGTCAAATGTGATTCAAAGACAACAATAACAATTTACTGATAACAATAGCTATAGGTATACAAAATTAAACGAGTGCTTTGAATTTTATTTTCATTGCAATCATTGTAATAATGGGTCTAGTATTGAGTAGTGAATATTTATTGGTAATTAAGAAAGCGCAACCAGTGTAAAGTAAGGTATAGCAGTAATTATTATTGCGAACGCAGTTGGAATTATCGATCGACTCTTAGGGAGGCTTTATGACACCTTTATAATTAATCACTTAATTAGTAAGTGATCGTGTATGTAAGGTGGGTACTGGCGCCGAGCGCAAGAGCATGACTCAAATTTTAACAAGAGAACCATAACAGCGAGCTTTAGTATAGGGGAATATATATAGTAGACTAGGAAAACATGTTTGAAAACAGCACAACAATAAATTATGAAAAAATATTTTACAGTACAATAAATTATAAACATAAATTTACTATAAAATAAAATTTTGATAACAAACAATTTTAGGGTAAAGGTTGATTCTCACTAGGGCAGCGCAGCGCGGCGCGTCACAGCGCGACACAGAGCAGCAAAACGCTGCCGAGAATGTTTTACATGCTTTCATATGGAATGATTCTCACTACAGCAGCGCGTCGCTCGACGATACGAAGCAGCGCCGGGCAGCGGCCGGCAGCAACTTTTGGAATTGTCGCTCGAGAATTCTTTTGCTGCTTGCTGCCCAGCGCTGCTTTCGTTTTCTGTTATTTAACAATTAATTTTCGTGATAAATGTTTAGATTACCGAAAAAATATATCCCTCGCAACTTAATATTAACTATAATTAAAAAAATTAAAACTATCTTCTTATTTTAAACAAAAAAATTGTGCATTTACCTATAATAAATTATTATAAGACTTTATTACAAGTCTAAAATATAAACTTTCAGATCCGTTGCAGTACTTAGGTAGTTAATAAAATCGTCTCAGTGTCTCACTGTGGCAGATAAAATTTTTTTTTAACATCCACTTTTTTCGTCCTGCCGAAGTCGTTGAAAAAGTGTATGTCAAGCGTGCCGTAAATATGTCATGCACCCAGTACTTCCGTTTTCGCCTATTTCGCTTCATTTCCTCGTGGTGACACACAGCCGCTAACGTAAATACTGCTTCAGTAGATGAAGAACTGTCTGAAGACGACATATTACCGGTTGAAATGGAGACAACCTACTGAAATCTAAAATTGCTGCTTAGCGCTGCTTGCCGCTGCGCTGCTTGCTGCTGCTCTAGTGAGAATACCCTACCTAAAACGCTGCTCTGTGTCGCGCTGTGTCGCTCTGCGCCGCGCTGCCCTAGTGAGAATCAACCTTTAACTGTATACAAGGTGAACAGTATTTGGCGAATTCCTCTGACATCGCAGAACTACGAAAATAATATCAAGGTGCGGCACAAACTCTTTCATAGCTTGAAACCGCATAAGATGTTACTTTATTTAAAATACAATGTTTTGGACTAATTCATATTCACACAGGAAAATTATGAAATTTATTAAATCTTTTAAAAAAAATACAGTAATTGAAAACAAAAAACAATAAACAATAAACCTTAAACATTAAATATTTACTTACATAACTTTCTACGGAGAATATATTAAAGTATAGAACACCCTTCAAAAAGTTGCTTAATATAATATGTTAGTCCTGCTCGATTGTTTGGAAGATGTTTAAACTAAATATCTTCCTACTTGAATATTTCATGTTAAATTTACTGTTTTCAATTTAATAAACGTCAGGCATTTACTCGAATTTCAAGTAAACAGTAGTAGGTAGCTGAACATTCTTGTCAGTCTAGACGTATAATGTAAAATATGATTAGTACTACCCGTATTAATCAGAGATTTCCAGTTTTTTTTTAGCATGCTAGAAACAAATTTACTGTAGAATGTTGTAGAATTGTTTCATTAAGAATGTAATGCGAAAACAAAATATTTTACAGGAATTCTGAAAGATAATTTACTGAAAAGTTCTTCACTTTCGAACCAAAATGAATTCATTTAGAAAGAATATAGCGAGATTGTAGCAGGGAAAGTTGGAGAAAATCTTACAGATTCCCAGATTTTAAAACACGGTACAGAATACTAAACAGACCTACCCTATATGGTTACGTGTATTTACGATTTTCGTTTCTTAAAAGTTTACTTTAATATAAACTTTTGTGGTATCTACAATCAAATTAGTAACACCTAACTCTGAGCAGTATAATCACTTAGGTGTCCTTATCTAAATATCTTTATAGAACTATCATTTTGCAGGACGAACTTTGTGATATACATGCAGGTTGTCCGGAAATTATTTGCAATTATTTTAGGAGATTCTACACATAAGAATAAAGTTAAAAGTCATATAACACTTTTTTTAAATTCTCAATATTATTATATGCAACAGAGGGGAATGTTTGCTCAAGTTCGTCAGCCATTTACAAGGGAGTGATTTACTATGCACTGATATGGAGGGCTGATATGAAACGCTGTTATAAATAGTTAATTTACGTTGTATTGCATTCTTTAATAAATGGTTATATTGATTCTTGAAAAAGTAAAAAAAAATTAAATAAATTGAGAATGCTGTAATTTTAAAAAAGTGTCATGACATGACCGTTAGCATTTTTTTTATGTGTAATCCCCTCTAAAATATTTGCCCATAATTTCCGGACACCCTATATACTGTATACTAAACAATTTCAACCATAACCATATTCACATTTTCGTTCAAAAAATGTAGCATTCAATCGATTTTGTGATATTGGGTAGCTACATAAGGACCCTTTTAGTGTCAGAATATGCAATGTAACTTTACCTTTCATACCAGAGAAGTAACCTAGAGTATAAACAGAGCTGACCCTTACTATTCTGTCGAAATACGACGAATTTTTTATACTTCATGAATACAAATCTCAGTCCACCTACCTAAAGAACAGAAAGATTAGTTGGCGTCCGGGGTGTAGTTCGTTGCTGACGTAGTTCTCTTTTAGATATACTACAGGATCTGGATTTAGCAGGCCGGATTAGCGTGAAGAAAAACGACGACTCGCTAGGATATCCGTGACCTTTTAAGTTACAGGTAAGGGTTTTCTAGTTCAGTTAACATGTTGTCAGTATAGGGAATGAACCAACTTTAATTATCTATTTATGAGTACCTAATTTAGATAACAGCTCCTTATATATAAAACAATGAATAAATCTTTATAATCAACGTTGAACCTAAAATATTAGAATAATAACACTAACCAGGCAACACTGCGATAGAGATTGAAAACTAAAGAATTTGTCTCAAATTTAATGAAATTGTTTACAAGGTAATTGTTACAAAAATATTGAATATGGTAATCGCTGATGAAATTGAAATTGAGAAAAAGGGATTACAGATTATTTTGTGCCACATAGTATACCTATTCTTACAAATTGTAAGTCAGATTCTACACATTCGCAAACGTTATGGACAAATGTTGTTATGGGGTGAGTGTTTTTGTAATCAATTCAAACGTGATGACATGCGTGTCCCTGTTCGTACTCGGACAACAAAAGAAAATAACAAAAACCAACGCACTCTAGTAAAGATGATAATATCGCAAACGTGAAGTTATGTGTTTTAACAATAATGACAGAGATATACAGTCCTTCTCCCTTCACTGGCAAGAAAAAGAGGTTCATATATTCATCCCTGTCAGTTTGACAAGTGTGTCCACTCTCTCCTCAACAAAAATCAAGAAATCAGGGCACTCTAGTCTTAACCAATATTCGGGAACCAGCGACCAAAATATATCAGAAAAAAGTCACGAAACATGTTAGAAATAAGATTCTCTTCTTCTGCAAAATAATATCATTTGGGCTTCTTTGGACGATTGAATATTTGGTCTATAGCTATTGGTGGCATTTTGTAAAGACCTGTTTTGAGAGACATGCTGTATACCATAAACATTTTTGAATGAGTAGGTATAGCTATATTCTTATTAGACGAAAATACACTAAAAATTGTAAAATTCTAATATAAAAAAATACAAAGAACATTTACTAAGGAATTTGAGACTGCCCTACATTACTGTAGTTTAAAACGTAAGTATACATACAACTACCCTCCCTTAAGGGTATAAAAATCTATATAGCATAGGATACAAAGTAAACTCACGCAGCATATTAAATAGTGAGTTAAGTGGTATTTCAGGCACGTGTATCTTTTAAATATTAATCAAAACCTTATTTTATGTTTTAGTGCGTGAGTTTATTATAGGGTACGTGGTCGTATAATAATCTAACTAAAAAATCTTATGCTATTTACAACAACTGTACTCCAGTGTACTGGCCAATCTTGCGTAAAACTTGCGGTTTTATTAGACCGCTAGTTGTAAGCCATCTGACAACAAATTATTGAACCCTTCCTATAAATCTTTGTAAACTCTAATTACGCTCTAAGATAGATAGATTTCTATAACAAAAAATTCTCATAAATTTAGAAACTCTCTCGAAACTTGCGGTATAATTTGTCGCTTTTTCCAAGTAATAAATAAAAAGCTTCTATGATACACCAGCCTAATCCTTCTAATTCGAACAGCAATTAAGGAATGTAATCCAGAAAACACTTTTTGGTAAATAGGTTCTTTTTGCCGAGGGATTTTGAATAGATGTGCTTATAGGTTATACAGGCGACTGTCAAAAGTGTTTTTAGTCAGTAGCGGTTTGTTCAAAATTTTAAAATGCATCTAAAGACAGTAAACGTAGGAGCATGAGAGACTGTATTATGCAGTTCAATCCTCAAAGCTAACCAGAAAGTATTTCGTATTTGTTCAGTTAATATTTACATTTATGTGTGTGGGGACAGGATGTAAACATGATACTATAATAGTAAAGATGTAAGGAATAGAGTAGTACCCTATGTCACAGCCGATATGACACCCGTTTAAAAAAAATGACATACATAGACAGTCTTTCTCCCCCTCCATTGGCTAGTAAAAGAGGATCGTATATTCATTTCTGTGAGTTTGACAAGTAGTGTGTCCATACTTTCCTCAACAAAAATTACAAAACCAAGGCACTCTATTCATATCTAGTGATTCAAAAATCAAGTGTGTATTTGCTGAAGTTTATTAGATTACCTATATCGCCTGTGAAGATGTAGTCTATGACTATCTTTGTCTTTCTAGACCGTCATAGATGAATCTAATCTTGAATTACACGTTACCACTAATGTGGTGAGTATATCTATATACCAATTTGGTACAAAGACATTGTAATATTAAGCAAAATTATGTTTGTTCACGTATCATTTAAAAATAAGTTTTTGTAACGCATGGTTCTTTACTTACGAGCTAAATAAATAAGAAAAATAATCTAAAAACAATAATTATTAGAAACTAATTTTGCTAGCCGGAAAATAAGTAGCGAAGAGAAATTACCTACATATAAAGTGGTTACAGCACAATTAAAGAATAATAAAAGAAAATGTTGCAGCTTGTAAGTCTGGCATGTTACTAAATTGTCCATACTTAACCTTAATTCGATTTTATTTGAAGCTTAACGTAGTTAACTTCTGGGTAACAAGCTTAAGGACTTAGAAGATAAACTAACATTTAAAGTTTTTACCAAGTGTAGGTCGTAAAATTAGTTCAGGTGCAATTACGAAGATTTCGGTTAACCTACTTCATCTGTATATTTTTATTAAAAGCGCTAATTAGTACCTCGAAACGGAAGTTATCGTAAACGACATGTTTGTCAGTACATATAATTATTTATTTATCTACATTTCACAGGTCCCAAAAAAGATCTGTTTCTGTTTGTGCGTAAATACCCTAATTTGAATTTTGTGCCTGATATCCTACGACTTATTTTTATGCTGGGTAACAATAATAACCCAGTCACTTTTAATCTACTTTTTATAATTAGTTCTCAATTTCCAATTGGTACCCAACTAGCGATTACTCTTCAGTGTTAAGTGTTTGTATTTACTTTTTTTTGCTAGCATTTAAAAATTATGTTTAAGAGTTAAACGTTAAGTTGAGCATCATTTGCGTTAATTATATAGGTACAAGTGCAGGTCTTTTGCAAGGCAAGTAGTTTGATGCTTTGATGTTGTTACCTCAGTTAATATTTACATTTTATGTACATAGTGTACCGGTAAACAGTGATTAATCTTTTCCTAAATAAACTGATAGTAACGAACTCTTTATCAAAAAGGTTCAAGTTTTGATCATCAGTGAAGCTTTACCCAGATTAACCTTATCTAAAAGTTCTTAATGAGCACATCAACACCGTGCGTGTGGGCGTTGACTGTAAAATGAGGTTTCAGGATTAGAGCCTATATTGGCATCCTTGGTTATATAGTCTGTAACTGGTGTCATATAATAAAATTCATTGATGTACGAAACTATAGCACAGATTGAAAATTGGTGATAAAACTGTAAGATGTTAATGCAACAAAAATTTAGAAAAGAAAGTTGGTTAGAAAATGCATAATCAGTTTGATAGAATGTTTAAATTAATTATACAGGTTGTTGATAAAACCGTTTCACACTTTGAACGGTGTTAGTAAATAAACCTTTCTTGAGCTTAATATAAATTATGCGACATTTACCGTCACAGGTAAGGCAACTATGACATGACCTATCTAATTGTTTTACTAATCGGCGTATATACCTTAAGTTTGGGCCAATATGTGCATCTCGGAAACGGAAACAGATAGAAGATCGGTTAAATAAGGCAAAAGTTGCCTGTTTTAGGGATGATCAGTTTGTATCCAGTTTCAAAAGTTTAAAAACAAAATGCTTCTTCCTTATGTTTTTTTTAGTATAATATTATAAGAATAATTATTATGGTATAAGGGATAATCTTTTTATACATTCGCGTTTTTGAAATAAATATGTGTGCTTACATAGCAACTATCAAATATACCCACAAGTTTTTTATAAATGGTTTGTTTGGTTCAACGATTAACGAAATATATCTCTAACGCACATTTGTAGCAAATAAAAATGATTCTATTTACTTTCGGTCCATAATTTTTCAATTTGCTCTGCTATTGAAAAATTCCCTCGGATCACATCCACCGGTGGTAAATTCGGTTCAAACCGGATATATGAGTCTAGGTCGATCTTTCGATTCTGTTCGAATAACCTTGCCCTAGCTATAATACTTTTTGCGTCTATTATTTGCTCTTGAATGCGCGCCAGTAACCAGCAGAGACTTGTTCCAGTTTCCGCTCTCATACCACTTTCTTTTATTTATTGAATTTGCATTTGGATACATGACAGCTCGGGGGGTGTTTAAACCGTACATATGTATGTAGCCTAATCTTGCGTTAAAACATTTTTATATTCTTTTCTTTTCGATAGCAGTAATTAAAATTAAAATTGATACCTTCATAATTATCTGATGTATTATCTGAATTACGCATATGGTAGCGAAATAAAGTATTACTTTAACTTGGTAACTTATTAATTTGCATATTTCTAAGCATTTGTTTAATAATTCACGTGTCTTTCTTTCGATAAGCATAAATTTACACTGTCGATTGATAAATTAGTCTAGTTTCGAAAACTAGTTAACTTCGTTGAATTTCAATGTCTCAAAAGTAAGTTAGTTATAACATAATAAATGTTCTGTTCTGAAATCTTTAAAGCTAACTGGTTCATGGATGTTTGTGGATTCGGCATAGATGAAGAATTTAAATGAGGGGACATGTAGGCCCTAGTACTTGGTACTCCACTAATTCATGTATCATTTACAATTTAAATGATAGTGATTATCATTCGGTCTGTCTTGTCTCTCTCAAGTAGCATGAAGAATTAATGATTTGTGAATTAACTTAAAAACACATGTTTAAAGATATTAGCTTCGCTTGATGAAATCGTTGTTAAAATAACTTGGAATTGGCACGTATTATATACTTTTTCTGAAAATATCTGTAAGACATTGAAAATGCAAGTTAATTTTGTATTCTCATATGAATACCACTTCCTAGTCTGAAAATACCTGTATGATCTTGAAAACACATTTCCTTGTGTCCTTTCATAACTGACTAAGTTTTCAGGTAGATTATCGGTATTTTAACATGCGCATTCTTAGATAAATTTGAGATTTAATTTATGTCTACAGGAACAATCATCTTTATCAATATTTATGCACCTTATCGATACTCCTTTACTAATAATTCCTTTAATTCCGATAAGGGGTATTTATTAAAAAATATTAAGTTTTATGTAGTAGCATGGTTCCACAATCATTTTAAGTATCGTTACAAATAAAGAATCTTTTAAGGTATACTGGTGGGTTACAGAATTCGGTTGATAATGTTAGTTGTTTATTATTTTATGGATATAAAGTACAACTTCCTGAATGTAAGATAATGATGACTTCTCTTTTCGGTCATGAAGGAAGCCCCCCCCCCCTATTGATAGAATTTAAAGAGCCCTATGTGACGTGTAAATCAAACTTACTCAAACTTTGGAAAATATTGAAGAAATCAATCAATGGGGACACTCGATGACGTAATCCGCGTCGGGCTAATACTAACCCCGCCGCCCCCTCCGATCCAACCTTCAGAAGTTTAAATGGCACTATGCCCTTTGTGATACCTCAAATTAAAGGTCTTTTAAAATGATGTGGTTTTTCGTAAAGAAAATTAAAATCGATAGATTCGTTTTAGAAAAATTAAAAAGAACGCGAATCAAGTGTGTGTACGACGCGGATTACGCTATCGAGTGTCTCCCATCCTCTATAAAAACGTATTTTTACATTTTTTTATGTTTGGTATGGTTCTCGAGATATTAAGGGTGGATCGGTTTCAAATGATCACCCTGTATATAATACTGGTAATTTAGATGTAGGACGGTAGATCGAAAACTTCGCGGCTTGACATAAAGACGATAATACTACGAGATTAGGTTAATTATTAGAGTCTGCAAAGTTTTGACTTAATATTCCAAATAGTAGATTTTCTGAAATTTTTTAAGCAGAGTATGCATCGACATTTTAAAAACTGCAAAATCGAATATTCTTACCCCTGTACAAAAAGGACCCAACATCGAAGACACCTCATTGGATACAACACAAACACTTTGGGAACATTTTGTCCTATACATACACAAAGTGGACAGCTGAATTTAAACGTGGGGGGTGGCGTCTGTTTAGAAATAAAAACATAGCGACTAGGAATGTAATACGCTTCAGATGCCTCTTATGCACTGGATCTATATCATGGGCATCATCGTGGTATTCGAACCCATACAGTCATATCTTCATTGTTCATGCAATGAATGCAAATGAATGATATCATGGTAGTAATGTTGATCAAGGGTAGTAATTATATTATTGTATCAATGTAAATAATGTTAATTTATTTGAAAATCAATTGGATGGGGTAGGTATCAACATACAATTAAGCAACCGTTTGGTTGCTATCCAATGCATGTATTGAACCACTAATTGGAGCTTCATCTATGTTTTTGAAATATGAATACAGTAATACAGATACGTATGATTCGGGGTAGAATCACAGGCTTTACAAAAAACAATCATATACTCATTTTGCTCTCTACCTATATGACGCTGTGATTTGCAGGAACCCTACACGAGCCCTATAAAACTGAACTGTGTAATAGTAAAATAATTAAAATGTTTTGTCCAATTTCGCTCTGTTAGTAACAATAGGTACATATAAAAATAATGAAACTCGTCTGATTTTGTCGTTTAATATTATCACCTTATAATGAAATGGTGTACGTGGCAAAACATAATTTACAAAGGCACCCAATTACGTGACCTTTAAAGTCACTTGCGTGATATATTCACTTTTATTAATGTATGCTGTATATTTCAAATTTATTTTAATATCTTTGATTTAATCTTTTTGTTAAACAATACACATTAAATTATCTGGAACTGGGAAGTAAATTGTAGGTTGTGTAGGTTGGGAGTTTACATGCAGAATCTGATTCCGTAAAGAAATTTCAGCGGTATAAAATATTGCCAAGGACAATTGTCCCATATTTTTTACAAAATTTCTCTGTAAATGTCCAAGAGTTCTGATATAGTTCACGCATATTAGTTATGCACGCACTTTAAAATGTGCTTTAAACACGAACTTTTTGCGGTTGGGTACAGATTCAGGAATAACCATTTTATTGTATGTGGTGCTGATTAATAGGACATTAAAATTAATTGATGATTTTAGTGAGTACCTCTTCAGTTCAGTGGAAAATGTTTTTATTATTGTTTAGTGTTAAAAACTTTTATTTTATTTTCTCAAAATCAGCAATCGTTCTAACACGTACCGTGTGTCCCTGGGAAGACGGAACATAGGGATCTTACAATGGTAATTTTTTAAAATGATCCACGAGTGCTTTAAATTTCTATTTGGTGGAAGCGTCGACGTCGTTATGTCAGCTGTTTAACGCGCTTACTAATACAGATGTAATACGTGCGTGCGTTACCTACCTATACTAACAAACGATTCAACAATTATTTACAATACCCAGGAATTGACAGCCGCGCTGGGGCCGTATTCTCGAAATCAGTCGACATTTTCTCGCACACGACAAAAAAATATGAACCAATCCCAAGGCTATTTTCCTGACAATTGATCATATGTCATGCCACAAAAAATAGTTCGATTGGTTCATTTCTTTCTGTCGTGTACGAGAAAATGTCGAGTGATTTCGAGAATACGGCCCCTGGCCGCGCTCTTGAAAATCAGTTAGAAATAAAATTAGTAATTATTTGCTCAAATTGGTTCGTGTAAATTTAGATAGTGTTTTAATTAAATTAAATGAGACTGAGTAAGGTAGGTAATAAATACAAAATAATTTGTTTGCAGTTGACGTTATGGTTCTAAGATCTTTTTCAGATTATGATGGATCAGGTGAACAATTAAGGCTTTTCGCAAGTTCCGCATTATTAGAAACTGAAAATGAAATTACGAAAATTATACTAGTAGGTACATAAAATAATGCTGTAGACCTGTGTTAGAAAACTTTCCTTTGTGGTATGCAAGAATCCGGCTCCTTAAAAATCAAATACTTTTAATGTAACAATTATTTGATCACATTAAATTGCCGTACACACTAACTGATATTAATATTCGCTTTTTCTTTGATTTCATCTTAATACAGTCTTATGCAATTAGCATTGTAGCATGTTTCATCATAAAAGCTGATTGTCGCATCAAATTATTCGGTTCATACATCAAGATCATCCTATTAAAGTAAATTTTTACATTTCAAATGTAATTTAACTGGGATTACTGATTGTCAGCTCTAAACTGTACTTCAGTTAAGGTAGAACCCCATTTTAAAAAAAATTAACATGAACATAACCTTTAATAATTGTCTTTGGTTTTAGTAAATTGACATTTAAAACACAAACAAAAAATTGATCTAGAGACGATCATACATGATCGGTATGGAAATCGTTAACGATCGGTGAGATTCGTGTAATTGTTTCAAGACGAATGCTTCAAAGCACTCGTGGATCATTTTAAAAAATTAGCATTATAAGATCCCTATGTTCCGTCTTCCCAGGGACACACGGTATACTGTACCCATGTTTCTCGAACCTAAACATGCCCATAGTGTTAATTGTTTTAGAATAAATCTGATGTCTGATGATTAAAGTTATTCCGCTCTGCAAAATAACAAAATTATTCATTTGGCAACTTAATTTTGGAGTAGGCAGTATAAGTTAAGCGTTGTGTATTAAAATTGAAACGTATATGATATCTGTCTTAAAATAGTATCTGCAGACCTTATATGTAGTACGCGCCCAAGTTTAAATAATGAGGGCTATAAACTATTTATTCTACAGAAAAGTTAAACTTTCATTAACCCGAAACATAATTTTATACTTCATAACATTTACAAACAGATCAAATCGTAAATCAGCACTGACTGATGGACATAAGAGTAAAGTTAGGCCACTATTTTTAAGACTGCTTACGTCTTCTTTATTGGCGATAATTTTTTTTTAATTTACTTGAAGGTAAATCGGAATTTCAGATTCGTCAAGTCAGGTAGTTACCGTTTTAGTTACATAACATGGAGCATTATCCTGTTGACTAACACAGTCTTCGGCAATTTAGCATATCACAGTCGATGACAGAAATCATTCAGTAAGAAAATTTTATATTTACCTCTAGAATTTTAACATCGATTTGCTTTCACAATTTTTTTGAAATCTTGTTTATCAGCAATAGAATTTCTTTATAGACCACCAGTTGTTTAAAAAAGATATATTAGTAATAAATACCCTACGGTCCTGCACCGAATGAAATACCGACTTTTTACTTTCCCATACCACCACTGGTATAGGGGAAGTATTGATATCATGAAAATTTTCGAAATCGAGATTTTCGCGGAAATACGTGTATTGGGCCCCCAGGAACCCAAAAAAGTGGTCTAGAAAAAATGTCTGTCTGTGGGTGGGTGGGTGTGTGTGTATGTATGTGTGTGTGTATGTATGTAACGCCTCTAACGTAAAAACTAGTGAACCGATTTTGATGAAATTTTAAATGAAGGGGTATATCGAAAATTCATCGACAAAATAAGCTTTTCAAAAAAATCCGAAACCGGAAGCGGAAGTTAGACATGTTTTTTTGGTATCATTTTTTTCAGAAGCGGAATTTTGAAATCTGAGTAGGGGATATGAAAGAAGGGCATAATTCAAGGAAAACAGTTTTTTACCGGACTCTCTAACTTCAAAATCGCGGTCGCTATGAATTTTTCAAAATTTCGACTTTAACGCCCCGTAACTCAAAAACCAGTTATCTGATCAGGTTCCGCAACAACTTGTTTGAAAGCCCTTTGGCTGTACTACACCAAGGAAAAAAATTATTTACTAAATCCAAAAACGGTGCAACGGCGGCGTTCTTCCAAAAATTTTGAAATTTTTGAAAAATTATTACAAAAAAACTGGTCTAAGGAATTTGTTTAAATTTTCTATACTTATGCAGCTTGGTATTAGCTACATTTTTGTTTTTTGATGAACGCCAGAATTCCACTGTGGCGCCCTCTACGAGGTTTTGAAAATCTAAACTAATGCTCCTATAGCGCCTTTATTAGTCAAAATATGAAAGAAGTTTAAATGTAAAAGTTGTTCAGTATATGGAATTGAATTTTTCTAAATCTATATCACGTATACAGGGTGTTTGGTTTTCACAGTACAATAAGCAACTTTGTTATTTTAAATGAAACACCCTATATATTATTATATAATTGAATGCAAAATTTAATTGTCTATCATCAGGTGTTCATATGGCTAAAATGTACGGTTAATAAGAAATTCGTGAATTTTGAATATTTAGGTTGGACTCTTGACGGAAACTGATCGTCGGTCGGTAGCGATCGTCCGGCTTCGCCAGTTGTAATTTCTAGCGGGTACCTACTACAGAGTACAGATAGATGCGTATCTTGGTCTCTTTCTTTTGTTCATATCGAACCCGTATAGTCTCATTTTTCTCGCGAGGCATTCAAATGATTTCCAATGCTGCCTTGCGAACTACTGTTGAGTACCAAAAACAAAATGTTTATTTTTAGTATGGGAAAGTCCAGGGTAGGTTTGCACCTCCACTTTTTTGGGCTAGAAATACCATTTCTATGGAACATTCTAAAATCAGGACCTAATACTTTATCACGTATCGGCAACTTCTAATGCCAAAAACATTTGTTGATGTTACTGTTTGTGATACAATATCCGCTAAGAAATTTGTAAATGTTTATAAAATAATCTTTTCAGACAACAGAACGTTTATATTTTGGTAATACTATTTATAATAGTTTGTAAAAATAAATTTATTTAATGCAGGATATTTATACTTTAGTAAATCTCAAAACTGGATTTGGACTGGTATAAGTAAACTAATTTTTTTGTTTTTCTTTCAGAATTCGGGTCGTAGATGTCAAGTTCTAAGATTTATTTCGCTTATAGTTCTGTTTGAAGTAATCCTGTTGCTGCTTGAAATTTAAGGTGAGTGACAGATAAGTATTGCAAATTACATACATAGTTGAAAATCTATGCAGAAGTTATTTCCTGAAAATTGTGTGTGTCTAGATACTCCCTATACGTATAATTAATAGTTGCTGAGTCCCACGAGCTTCTGACGAAACATATATCCGTAACTGTCAAGGGAAACGTTTTTGCCTGTCAGCTTGCAGTCGTTTGGTTTGCAAAAAGGATAACGAGTTTCAAACCAACCATAAATGTTCGCTGAAATTAAATTTTTAATTACTTAGCACGACTTGTATGAATCCTAACTCACACTATATGCAGAGATAAATAAAAAAAATCTATTACTAATTTGTGGATGTCGATAACGATCTCTGCAAAATAATTTGGGAAGAACTGTGACCCTCCCGCTTTACGAATCGGAATGTGTCGCTAAAAAAAATCGTTCATACAGTATTATTATGAAACATACATGATATTTTCCATAATTTTTTGCGAAAAACTATAACTTGCAATTTTCGTTTCCCGTTTACTTTTAACCTTGTAATATAAACACGTTTCTTACAAATATTTATCGGGTTATTGGACTTAGGTTGAAACGAAATGATTGGCACATTAACAAATATTTAAAATATCCCCAGGAAACTTCAAACAATTAGAAGCAATGTTTTGGGAAATGCTTTAAAGTTTTGAATGGGTGGAATGTAATTTTAATGATCTTAAGTGGGTATACTATGCCAAAGTAATTATAGAATCTGGTTACTAACGTGCCCTGCTGCCCTGCACAAGTATACAACACTTCTTTTTGTAATTTTCTCGCTTATTTTTATGTCCTGTATTCGTCTTTGTAACAAATATAGCAGTTAAATAATGCGGATTATTAAGTATTTTAGAAAACATAAATATTAACAGGCTTATTAAGAAACGGAATGGCTTGGATTAGCGAAATTTTACTTCCGTTAATCATAGTAAAGGAGATTTTGTGTAGGATTTATGCAACCTTTAAAGTATGTTCGAAATTATCTTGTTATTACTTCAGTTAGAAGTGCGTATAAAAAATTGTAAATAGCAAACAATAATGATAGATTTTTGTAGTTATTTTTATTTAACAGTAAAAGAATCATATTATACCGGGTGAGTCAGACCACCCGTGTCAGTCGTTTTTTTCAAAAACGGTTAATCGTAGAGAGTCGGGCCAAAAATTTTGATTACAAAAGCCTTCATGAAGAATCGAATGGTGACATTGGCATTCGCCTGAAAAATCGGCATCCTGAAGAGTTTGCTCCAGAATGTCGAGAACTCCAAAATTTCAAATAGCACGGGGGGTCAAAAGTAGTATCGTTGAAAAGGTCTTTAAAAAATAAGCAAGTTTTGTAGGAAAACTAATTTTATTACCCCCACCCCTTCTGAGAAATATTCGATTGAAGTTATTAAATAATTGTACTGTTATTTAGGCAGGATGTAAACGGCCTAAGTAACTATACATACCTCCTAACAATAGAAATGCATGGAAAATCAGCAGTGGATGAACACGGGCTGACAAGAAGAAGAAGAAAACTGTTATTTAACTTTACATTACAAAATATCTAAAATGTATAAGTTTGACAATAGGTCACCCGATTGTACTCCACTGGATACAACGAGAGATGATATGAAGCTAAGAATTCGCAATGCCTGCCGGTCACTAAGTGGTGAAGAAATATTGAGAGCCACTGATAATGTGACTAAAAGAGGTCGACAGTGTTTAGAAGTAGATGGACGACAGTTTGAACAATTATTGTGATATTGTCAAACTTACATTTTAGACATTTTTTAAATGTAAAGTTAAATAACAGTTTTCTTCTTCTTCTTGTCAGCCCGTGTTCATCCACTGCTGATTTTCCATGCATTTCTATTGTTAGGACGTATGTAGTTACTTAGGCCGTTTACATCCTGCCTAAATAACAGTACAATTACTTCAACTTCAATCGAATATTCTTCAGAAGGGGTGGCGGTAATAAAATTATTTTTCCTACAAAACTTGCTTATTTTTTAAAGACCTTTTCAACGATACTACTTTTGACCCCCCATGCTATTTGAAATTTTGGAGTTCTCGACATTCTGGAGCAAACTCTTCAGGATGCCGATTTTTCAGGCGAATGCCAATGTCACCATTCGATTCTTCATGAAGGCTTTTGTATTCAAAATTTTTGGCCCGACTCTCTACGATTAACCGTTTTCGAAAAAAACGACTGATACGGGTAGTCTGACTCGCTCGGTATATTACAAGCGTTGACAGGCCATTTAGGCCCATTGCTGCAAGAATCATACATTCTTAAAAAACACCATTTTAATGTCATACATAATGTGGGTGTACTGCTAAGGTATCATTTTTTAATTTTATAAAAATTCCGGTGCAATAATTTTAAATAAATATTGAAGCCTGAGGTTAAAATCTGTTTGATATAGTATATAAATATTTCTTGCCAAAAATAATTTGGAATAAGTATTACCTAAAAATTTGTCTCTTACGGTAAATGAACGAAAACAAACAAAAATTGAAAGAAGAACAGTAACGATGACAGTAGCTGAAAGCCAAAGCGACGTCAAGAAAGTGGAAAAATAAAGCAAAGAAATGACGCGAAGGGAATAAGTTGGTGTCAAGTAAGTTTGTTTTATATTGGATACAGTTGACGAGGGTCGTATCGATGAGATGTTCGCAAGTCACACTGGGCACTAACCTCTTAACAATTTCAGATTGGAATTGGGAGTAGTATCATGCGGTTGATAAGGGCACCCCAATATCCATTATATGGGTTGTAACATCTAACGACTAAGTTTTTATAAGAAATTATTGTGACTTTTCGTTTTCATTTGTGAGACATCATTGACATCAATGAAAGGTCGGTTTCTAACAGAATAATTATGTCGTATTCCGTTGCAAATCAGATTTGTAACATACAGTATCAACATTATCTCAATCTCAAATAGCCATTTCTGTTGATATTTGCTTTAGGTTCGTAATTACACTTGCCATCTCATTAAACTAAAATTTTACATATTAAATTATTGCGTTGATGGATACCAATAAATCTGAATGCAGATTGTTAATAATATGCACAACAAACAGCGTATAAATTGTCAAGTTAAAAACAAGAATATAATTTCAGCGGTCTACATGTCGGTATTTCTTTCTTGACTTACTGGCAGAATTAGTTGACCATCAATCCTGTAATCGAGTGGCCCTGGGTTCGAATGTTATTCTCGCTGTTTTAGAAACCCTAGCGTACCCAGCTTTAAAGCCATGGTCGATAAAACGGATTGATACCCCAAGCGAATATATAGATACCTACAGATATTAAAACCTGGGGTGTATCAAAGTATATACAAACTGAAGAAAACGCTTAGCACTTAATACAATAGGGTTCGCTCATCATGTGGTCTACCTCAGAACAGTATCTATGGTAAACGCGTGACCGATCATCCCGTGATCTGATTTTTCGATTGTTGGATTCGGTAACTGTAAAATGTATTGTGTTTGCATGATAATCCATGAGCATGTAGTTGTTTATTGTTTACCCATCGAGGTAGCCACGTGTGCGTTTGCTGACGTCACATGACCAGTTCCCTGATAACCCATAAGGTTGTTGTTGTTTACCCACCGAGGTAGCCGCGTTGCTAACGTGCTAAGGTCACATGACCCAACCTTATTGTATTTTACTTAGGCCAATATATTAGTATTACGGATGTAAATATTTGTTCTATTTTGGATACACTCTGTATGATGCTAGTTTATTGTGCTAGTGTATTGGTTTTGGAGTAAAGTTTGCTCCCCTGACACAAGCAAAGATCTGGAAATATGGTTCCCGACGGTCACACTACAATTTTGTTGTAAATTGAGGAAAAAGGCAGTGTTGCATTATTGTCAAGAATTTTCGATTCGGAATTGAAAATGGGGTGATTTTTTCATTTTGTAATTAAATGAGGACGTATGGAAGAAGAAGACAACATAATATGCAAGAACTGTATTAAATGAATGTAGTTACAAGTTAGCTTATTGCCAGGAATACTCAAAAATACTATTAGAAATTTAAAAAAATTAGGAGGGAAACAAATTTTACTTTTGGGACAGAAGAATTTCATATTTAGAATACCTAGACAAGTAGTACTACCAAAGTGACCATCTATACCGCCTGCGGCAGTTTTGCTATTAAAAATGTGACGGTATCGAACTACAAGATAAATTACTGTATCCTGCTTTTAATTACACGTTCACTAATAGATGGTTATAATTTTAAGTTTACTTTGTCACCCTGACTGGATTTTTATTAATGGCCTTTAATAAAATTAAGGCAAGGAAAAGGAAGACTAATTCCGTTAGATTAAACGCTATGCATAAATTTTCTTATTTAAAGTTGTTACGTTTTACTTTTACCTTCGTGGCAGCATGTTGTAGTTTAAAAATTCGATTTAAAATGCAAATTGCTTTTGTTTCAGATAATTATAACGAATTTATTTCAGAAGGGATTTATTAATTCAAAAAAATCTGATTTTAATATAAAAAATTATACTAGTGTGTTCTATTTCAAAAAGAAACCTGACACCATGGAAAATTGTTCTTTTGTCTTAGTAGCACTACCTAAGAGCGGTGTCGAACGGACAAAAGGAATATTTTAAAAATATATTCAGAACAACCACCTTCAACCACTCAACCCCTTGCTTAATTAAATATTTAATTATTAAAAGAATCCTTAGGTTAGCAAATTGGTTGAATCATACGTTGAGGTAAAAGTATATAGTCGCTTAAAACATGACAAATAAAAACAAACATGTGCACAAAAAGTTCTTATCGCATGCAAGCACGGCAACAACAGTTTCATTCAGTCTGTTTCTAGTGCTGGTAGATAGTGTATCGTTAAATTAAAATGCAAATTTTCGTACCTGGACTACTAAGAAAGTAAGTTTTTTTTTGTTTTAATGAATTCAATTGCTGCGGTAATATTATTCCCTTTGTAACGTACATTTAAAAACCGTCATTTGAAGTCGAGTTGAATTTTTCTACCTCCGAAATAAAATCAAAGTCTACTAGTTAGCTTCATCAACTTCTACGCCATTTAAAGGAATTTGGGTGTTTTAGCAACGTTCGTTGCAGAGCGTTAGGCAGATTTCTCGATAATGAAGTAAACTAAACGATTTTGAAATACGGAAGATATTCGTTTCTGTTTAAGAAACCCGTTTGTTTAATAATGAGCGTTTTTTAATTCCATACTATTGAGATTTTTAATTAACTCAAAATACAATCTGATCATGTCATATTTTTACTCTTGGCTGTTACATAAGTTGTTAAAAGTTGAAGTTAATCATCCACATGCAAAGAAACTAATATTTGTTTGGGCCAATATCTTTGAAACTTTTCTTGCAGATAGATATCCTTAGTTAAAAATTTATTAGGTATCTATTATTCAATTTCGTTATCTACTAAATAGTTTAGACAGAAAAAAATAATTTTGGTTTTCTACACACCATTACAATTATTTTTTATGTACCAAGTGGAAATCTTTGGGGGTTACTAATTTTATCAGTATACTTTTGAGTATGACATTTTAAGTATTTTATTTAAATGTACTACTGATAAGTAGTTCATCCCCCTCCCCCCCATAGATTTCTACTCGGCATGTTATGTAAAGTACTATGATCAAAAATAATTTTCATTTCGTATGGCTATGAACGAGACCGTCCCGCTATGAAAGAACAACTCGCTGCCTTTACAATTGGCTAGTATATATTCTTACGTCAAAATAATTGTTGACAACTGTCAGATTTATATGTGAACAAATCTTAATGGCAATAATGGCATCAATTTGTTCTTTCATAGCCATAGTAAGATGAAAATCATACTTTATTATGATAAAGTATGAAAGAATAAATTAATGCCTATTAAATTGGCTCATAAATCATTACTTCAGACTGTCAAATTTTATTTTAGTAAATACACTGAGAGGTTTGTAGTAATGTGATTGAATCATAAAAAGTTTTTGTTTTTGAGAAAATTGTTAATAAAAAGCTACTTACCATAAAGAATAATTATTTTTGTAACATAAATACAAAATGTGACAGTTGTCAACAATTTAAAAGACATCAATTTGTTTTTTCATAGACCTACTAGATTAAATTAAATTTTTTATACGCTATATTAGGTACTTTTATTTGCTTTCTGTAAATCCTTTAAATAGAAAACTTTTTTTTATTTCTGTTATATAAAGCTTGCATTACACAATATCAACCAAGGATGAATATCAACAACAATATTTTTCAGTCTGTCATTTCAGCACGTTTAATTAACTTTACAAAAATCCGATTCTACATTCATAACACCTGCTGTGATAAAACCGTTGATGTTCGCACCCGGCCGTGTCAGGTTAAAAAATCTGATACTATTTATTACTGTATTTACTAATTTACAATTCATGATAAATTATTCAAAACATAACTTAAATTATTATTTATAAATATACAGTGTGTGGATAAAGTTTGGAACAAATTCAATATCTCCCGAAATATTGGTTTTTCTGGAAAATGCTCGGACAGGTATAGCGATTTACATTACGGCGCATATTTTAAGATGATTCAAAAATTTTTTGTGTCAGTCATTTTTTTATAGTGACGTCATCGACTTTTATTTAAATGGAAACATGTATATTTGATTATCGCATTGGATAGACATTGTCTTTCTCTTTTTAAGCTTCTAATATTTTCATACCCTTACATAAGAAAATTTTTGAGAAAATTGCTAAAATAGTTTTACGTCTCAGTAGGCCGATCTGGAACAGCGGGTGCAGCTCCAACTCATAGCAATTGTTTATTTAAGCTTATTACTTTAAAGTGAACAGAAATGTGAGTATAAAAGTACATAAGATTATAAAAAAAGATAAATTAAATAAATTAAATTAACAAGAAATTGAAAAAAATGTTGATAGCTTTAAATGACACACAAAGAAATGATGGATAAATTGTTATAGTAGATGTTCAAATTCATATCCGTTTACAGCTCGACAGTGTCCAAGACGAAAAATAAACTCTTGTTGAACAATTAAACAATTGCTTCGAGTTGGAGCTGCACCCGCTGTTCCAGATCGGCCTATTGAGACGTAAAACTATTTTAGCAATTTTCTCAAAAATTTTCTTATGTAAGGATATAAAAATATTAGAAGCTTAAAAAGAGAAAAACAATGTCTATCCAATGCGACAATCAAATATACATGTTTCTATTTAAACAAAAAGTCGACGACGTCACTACAAAAAATGACTAACGCAAAAAAATTTTGAAACATCTTAAAATATGCGCCGCCGTAATGCAAATCGACCTGTCCGAGCGTTTTCCAGAAAAAATAATATTTCGGGAGATATTGAATATGTTCCAAAACTTTATCCACACACTGTATATAAAAGTTTTTCAAGATAATTAGAAAATATTAGAGAAATTTGAATCATTGCCAACCCTAAATGAGTTTTTATTTGAAGGCACGGTACTATTCCCATATTAAAATAAATTATTGTACTACCCTATACGTTCGTAATACTATAGTTTTTAGTGTTACTTCATACGGTCAATTCATTAATTAAAATTATAGTATTTTTTGGAAACGGTGGCGAAATGGTTAGTAGGGAGATGGTATTTCTAAAACATGTTGGTTTCGATTTCCCTAAGCGACACTTGGCGGCCATGAGAGTTGTAAGGGCACTAGTATAAGCCCCTCTTGAGATATACCTCGAAAATTATGAGGAAGAACAATAATAATTTGTTGTAATGTTGTAAACCTCATCAAATTGCAAACATGGACGTAGTAGTACTGAAATCACTGCAAACACTTCTAGCAGCCTTCGATATAGAGATACAAATTTTAAAACATCCTCTTTTATTTTTTGATTAGTTACAAGTTTACATAAAAGCGATACAAGTTAAAAGAAAGTAGGGGTAGCAATACATTTTTTTATCTTAGGCCAATTTTGATATTTTCTGTCGCATTTGATATTGTCAGCTACATTTATCGTACTTTACGTTTGTATGTTCTTATCGAAACTATTTGTTATCGAATTAAGCTAAAGGGACAAACCAAAGGCAACAAATATTTTTACGTGGGTAAGACATTATAAAACAAAACTGCATTGGTTCTTATTAGGTTGTTATTGCAATATTTCTATTTTTGGTATCAACTAGTTTTTACAACTTGAGTTTATCAAGCAATTTAATATTTAGTACGAAGTTCTTCATTATTCTGAATAAATGAAATTTATTTTTTAAGATTTCTACCATCATACTAGAAGATAAATGTAGCAATCGTTTAGTTGGTAAAGGTTCAAACATGATTGCTTTGTCTGGAAGCGTATCATAGAATGTCTTTTTTTATTTTTAAGCAATTTCCGTAGAGATAAGTGTCGCGTTGTACAAAGCTAAGGGCCAAATTGTTACTCAGTGGTAATTGAGCGCCGGTTTGGTTGTAACAAGAACTACATCTCCGGACTCCTGGATTCTAGGTGGTCTTAAATTATCAACCATTACCGTCATTAGAAATTACGAGCGTATAAAACAAATTCAGAGCTGAGATCGGCAAATAAATTTTGCCGATTCTATCTCTACGTGTAATTAATTGCAAGTAAAGTGCAGTACAATCTGAATATCAATTAATTTTCTATTATTTCCCCCGAAGCCAGGTATTAATATTAGGGTTGTACTTAACCTAGCACGAAAGTAATATTGATATGATCTCTAAATATTTGTATTTTGCCACTAAAAAATCATATTTGAGCACCAAAATTTGAGCAGTAGATTATGTTCATATTTGATCTCCAAAATGTTGAGTTTTGTTTTGTTAATTTATTCGTTTGAGAACCAAATATTTATTTTTGGCACCAGAAATCTTACTTGAACACCAATATGTGAACCTCAAATAAAACAAGAATCAGTAGGTATCATAATATAAAACATATTTAAGCACCAAAAACAGAGGCACAAAAAATAGATAGGAGAGCACTAAAATTAAAAACACTTTTTTAACGTAAAAATACATTCTAACATAATATAGAACATACCTATAATAGCATGATTATATTATTGCACTATAAGAGCTGATTTGGCTCTTGTCGGTCGTCCCCTCTTCCTTTGTGTTCCTATGACAATGTTGGTTTATTATGTTTGGTGCCCATTGATAATTTTAGCGAAACATTATTTACTTTGGATTTTCATTTAATTTAATTTTCAACTCGTTAACTATTATTGGGTATCATTAATTAATTTTGGAGATTATTTAATTGTTTTGTTGCTCATTTACTAGTTTAGGTACGCGTTTACTGTTTATGACAATTTCCTTAGTGTTTTATTTTTTATTGTGACGGTCATTTATTAATATTGGTCCCCAAATATTACTTCTGGGACAGAGTATAAAAATTGACACGAAAAATTGGTGCTGAATAATTATTTTGGTGCTCATTTAAAATATACCCGCAGAGGGGTTCTCTGTACCTTCTGGATCATTTGTCCCCCCAGAGAATTTCTCTAGATCTGCGCTTGTTTGTCGCTGTTATAAATTAAAAAAAGGACATTATTATATTTATTATGTTTGTTATTTTAGGGCCACGAAAATCTTAGAAATTTATTAATACTTCTTGACGAGCATGGCGGAACATTTATATAATAATTATGTTAGGCGTGGGCTTTCCTGTGCTCTGCGTACTATAGATTGAATTCATAAAAATTATAATTACTCTATCTATAATATGCAATTAACAATTTCGATAGCGTTAAATACAGCCGTGAAATAATTGAATTCGTTGAAACAAAACTAATTTCGTTTTAATGTAGGAATTTCATTTGGATAAAATTATTTCTGCACCAGCGACAGTTTAGGGAGCCAATTTCAGCATTTAGCGCGAGTTCTCAATTTAAGCTAATTAATGTGGTGATGGCAAAAGGCCAAAAATTAATATTGACCCCTTTTCTGGATTTTTGTGAATATACCTCCTACGTCTACAAACTGCTGTAGCCAACTGACCGTTTTTGACGATACTAATTTTCTACTTTATTCAACAGACATGCTATAATAATTGTCACAATGTTGCATTATAAATATTCCTGCTTGTATATTTCTTGAATTTTTAATTGACCTACACCAGACAGTATTGGGTTTTTGGAATAATAAATACTTACTTACTTAATTATTCCTCATTACGGATATGATGAATTATTGGAAACATATCATCAACATCAAAATCCATATCGCGCTTACAGCATGTATACTGACAACAAATTTTTGTTGAATACATTGTTAAGTAGGCTAAAAACCATTAATTACCGATTCGCTCATGCTTCAAAGAACTTCAATATTTTTTTAATCAATCTCACAGTATATCCCATATTAAATTGGAAACCAGTTTTAGATAGAGATTACTCTGTCGGAAATGAAATTGTTTCAGTGCCTGTGTATGAACTAATTCCCTGTATAATTTTTAACTCCCCCTATGAGGTATTTACTGATATTAATGTGTTAAAATGCTTATTGTTTTTTAAAATGTTTTTTAACAATTATTTAATAACTAATTGACAGGAAATTATAGGGAATAAATATATTGTAGAGATTACCTGTGCAAGTATTAATGAAAAATAATTTTGTTCTATATATAGGTGCTGAGGACAAAATGTGTTATCTTTTTGTATGTAGGTACCTATAATTCCTATATTACAAGGTTTGTAAAATATGCCCTGATGCTTTATAAACCTTGCCTATATTAGGCTTTTGTACTGTACTGCGAAGGCGACGTGAAATATATTTGTTTGATAAATGTCTTTAAAAAGCTACGCTTTGTGAACAGATTCTCATTCGTTTTTAATAACTTGCCTGAATTTCATATACCATGTTCATAAATTTTGAAAGAATATTACTATCTTGAAATCGCCTCTGAAATATAATTTAAAAAAATACGTCTTAGGCCGTTATTTAGCAATTTTAAATCAAGAGCAACGGTTACAATGGAATACAAGCACAAACTGTAAAGATATGTGCTTCACATAATTGTCCTTCAGGCTTCAGGCCTGAAGGCTTCAGGCAAATAAGTTGTGGATATACGCATAACCATATGAAATTTGATTAATACAACTTTTTAGTATTAAAAGTTATACAACCGATTATACTACCGATAAATTAGGGTAGTTTAGAAACGCTCGAGAAACACCTTGTATAGTGGTCATTACATTATTATTCGAACATTCCACTCAACTTAAACTTAAATATCAAGTGTCTTACACGGATATGGCTAACGGCAAGCCATTTTAAAGCGTTATATGCAAAAAAGTCGATCGAAGATTTTGATGAATAATTACAGTTTAAAATTAATAAACGTCAGAAATTTGATTGGATATAAAAACGGAAGCGGCCGGGGTTGTAGCGATTTAATGCTTTTTTGAATTTTATTTTAAAACTTAGGAGCAGTATAAGAATAAGAACTTATACTGCGTCATAGATTATTCGTGTTACCTTGCATGACCTAACTCGTATTAACCGAAATGTATGCAGGTAACTAAATTAAAGCTTACTTGATTTACCTATACAACAATTTTAATTGGGATATTTAATTTATACCCTGTATAATATATCTGCAGCTGACACATTTAGTAAATAGTGATTTGCAATTCAGTACATATGTTAAGCACGAGGTAGTTCGAAACTTGGGAGAGTTTATTAAGTTTGTTACACCTTATAGATATGAGTACTGCAAATTACCTGCAGGGATTCTGTGCATGTCTGTTCGAACTTGATACTTAAAAGGAAATTGCAAAATGTTAACTAATATGTAATAGTAGAATACAACGCGCAACGCAAATTGCCTATAGTTTGCCATCTTTTATGATGAACTCAAATTTCGCAATTCCAGCCAGATGCTACTCAAATTATCAACCTACATTTTTTCCATGTTCTTCGTTTGTCCTTTTATCAATTTCACCCTCCTACGTGCTTAAAATGTAGAACAAACTCGACAAGTAAGAGTATTTCGAACTACGCAGAAACCCTTCGGAAATACTTTACCTTTGACATTGAATTTGGAAGCAGGGCAAATTATAAAGTTTTTTTTTATATAAAAAAAAAATTAACTGAAATATTTTACATCTCAAACTTGATAGAAAATTTATTAAGACTACTAACAGCAATAATATTCATATCACGGTTTGCGAAAAAAGTTATTACTAAGTAGTATATGAAATTTGCTTCTATTAGGAACAATTTAAATTTAATAAACGTTAAGGCTATCAAATTTTGTCGGCGACACCCATGTGGAATTCTACTATAAAAGTTTTTTTGATTTATTTAACAGCTATGCGAACAGGCAGACAGCAATGGAAAAACTAATTACTTGGAGAAAAGTTGGTTTCATTTGCGGTCTAATTTAAAAAGTAAAATCCAATTTTCCAGCGATTAACAAACTTCCGCTGATTTCCACATCGCCTATGTTGTTTTTATACGTAGATATATTTTGTCTGCCGTAGGAGTGCTTCTCTGATTGTTAAAATTATTATAGATTATAAGTTATTAAAATTAAATCCTATATTTAAATTTAGTCAACATAAGAGTGTAAACAGTTCAGTTTAATTATTATTTTATTATTTGAACTGATTTTGGATATCATGAAATCTTTTATTTTGACATTTATATGCGGATGCTCAGGTTTACGGAGACGGCAGCTGCAAGTTTATTTCATTCATTCGATTAAAGTTAGAAACTCCCGTCTTTAATTAGAAACACAATACAATTAGTCTCTGAACGAATTAATGCTGAAAAGAGCTTTGATTGGGAACAATACAGTATTGAAAGTGAAAGCGACTTCTTTTATAAATACATGGGTACATAGGTACTATACAAAGATATATTTAATATTTAATAGTTCTCGATTTATTCAAAAACAAAGGGTTAAAGTCATTGAAATTATTTATTTCAATTTACTCTCGCAATAAATTTTCAAAATGATTTCCATTGTTTTCCAAACATTGATAAAGTTTTTTTTGAAACTTTTTCAAACTTTTCCGTAGGAATAGCCCGGAATTCTTCAGAAATTTGTTGTCGTAATACGCAAATTTATTGTCTCTGGTTCGGTTTTATAGACGGGGGACTTTAGGTGACCCCACAAAAACAACTGGTGTTAGATCGGGTGATCTAGGGGGCCATTCAACCGGTCCTCCTCTACCAATCGAATTATTTGGATAGTGATTATCCAACCATTCCCTAAGTCGAACTGTTTAATAAGGAGGAGCCCCATCTTGTTGAAAATGAAGTAGGTGTTCTCTTTGATTTTCCAGTTCGTGAATTATTAAAGGCTCTATGGTTGTATCTAGCATGTCGGCATAAGTAGCAGCATTTAAATTCCCATCTGAGAATAAGGGGCCGATAAGTGCGTCTCCCAATATACCCGACCAAATATTAATCTTTAGTGGATGCTGTGCAGGCGCGGATCTAGGAAGATGTTTTGGGGGGGGGCTAATTTTAAAACTAAAACGTAGAACAGTGAGTAGGTAGAATGAGGCGGGAAGTGTTGAGTTTAACAGCGCCGCAGGCGAATGTTTTTTCAAGAAAGGGGCGTGGCTTCGGAAACTACTTTTCCCCCGAGGGGAAATTCAACACTGCAAGGCACAAGCCTAAGGTTTGAGGTCAACCGGATTATTGAGTAACAAACCAAAAAGTATTTAAAATTGCTCAAAATATAAACTCATCTCATTAAAAAAATAATTTTAAAGCCTTCTGGGGGGGGGGGCTACAGCCCCTATAGCCCCCCCCCGTGGATCCGCGCCTGATGCTGTGTATGGCCTTCTCTGAAGATATGAGGATTATTATCGCTCCAGTACTGGCAGTTCTGTTTATTTACATGCCCATTTAAATATTAAGTACATTCATCACTGAAACAAATATTTTTCAAAAGTTGAGGCTCCGCAATAATTCTGTTGGTCATAGTGTCACAACCAATATACAATAACTATTAATAAAAGTTACATGCTGCCAAGTTTTGCCCAAGGAAGTCAAACGCGGTTCTACGAGGGGGGGGGGTAATATGGGTGTTTACACCTCCCCTAGGCCAGAGGACACACATAAATGAAGGGTTGTGTGTTGTATTAACATTATTAAACAAAAATCACGGTCAATCGGTTGCGTAAAATTGTGAATTTTATCTCAAAGTTTGAGGGAACTAAGGGGGCACAGGCCCTCCCAAATATCGACCCGGACTCTTTGAGCATTGTTTCAAAATGCACATCCACAATATAAGTTTTATAGTTATTTCCACAAGTGCCGTAAAAACACTTATTTTTCGCTATTTTTTGACTAGCGACAAAGAAAGTCTGTTAAACCACATTTTTACCTTTAATGAACTCTAAAAATGAATCTTTCACGTTTTTTTTTTTTTAATTATATCGATTGGTTATTACAAACTTGAATTTTCTATTGTAAAAAGTTCGACATTTTTAGATTTTTTATTTTCATCCCAAAATTTACCAGAAGCTCTGAAATCGCGTCTAATAAGCCACGCTCACTTTGAACAAAAATTCGCCCTCACTTCCTTTACTTTTTGCTGTACCCTCAAAAATATTAGTCACGAGCCGCCTCTGCTCATCGGACTATATATCCGCCATCTCCAGAGATTTCCTCTAGATCTATCCTTGAACGAGGTAAATTGGACTTTTCTCTTTTGTGGTTTCCTATATAATATGGGAAAAATATTTGATTACAATAAGTTCGAGCATCGATTCCTTAATACGGACATTTTCTTCTCGAGTCACCAGTTCGGTTTTATTGGGAAATAAAGCTACAGTAATTGGTATGATTGTATTGCATAGCCAGAAGGTTTGTGCTGTAAAACGTATTAATTATCTGATCTCGAAGAATTCCGATTCAAGATTAACTTTTTATGTGTGTTAGTAATTTTAGTCTGACTAATAAAAACTGTTATGGCTATTTATTGTTAGGTTTAATTAAAATGTGGCAATAATTCTAATATACATGAAATGTACAAAGGATATATCTTTTACTGAACTTACATATAATATGCTGTAGGTACGTGTATCATACGATTCTTTACATTTTATTCAAAGATTAAGATAATAAGATGAAGATTTTGCTTTGTGATATAAAAGAAACTTCCGCGTTCTGAGCAAAATTTTCCGGGACAAATAATATTTTATAAATTTTATTTCTGTATTTTCTGTATATCTTTGTCGTACGTGGTAAATATTATTTAGCCTCTTTTTGCCTAAGTTTCTATTAAACCTGCAAATGTGTTACATTTTATTTTCATAAACAGAAAAATAAATATCAATACGTAAGACAATGTTATAAAAACCATATGTAGTAATTCAAAGCAGGTCATTCCAAAAACAAATTTTTGAGTTGGTGTATACCTATATTTGTATCTAGGAATATTCATTTTTTTTAAATCTGCATCATTTTGCTTTCGCTTTTTTTTAATCTATATTTACACGGAAAGCGAAATTAGGAAAAAGAAATTCAAGAATGCGGGTTTTAAATTTACGAAGAAAAAATCCTGAGATAGAAAAAAACTTTTATACGTGCAGGACATGAAAATTGGAAATGTACTTAACGATGAGTGAGACATGAATAAATTAATTTCAGCGCGAAATGAGTGTTGCTTAATTTTAGGTACTTTCAAATTCCAAATGCTAAAATAAAGGCGAAAACATAATGTAATAAAAAGTTTTTGAACTTATTTTATAATATTCTGTTTCCATGTTACGTATGGTAAATTTATGACCTTAACTAACCTTTCGCCCTGTGTACAGGTACAATTAAGTTATACGCAATCTACTATTTACTAATGCTCTTTAAGGAACAACTATCAAAGCCTGCTTATTCACCCCAATCAATACTAAGAAACAGCAAACCTTTCAGTAATTTTGTACAGTTTAGATTTATATTTCTAGTGTCATAATTACAGGAACAGATGCAGAGTGTTTAACAGGCTGGAAAATATGAAAGCCTGGAATAGTCGGCACCCTCTTTAATTTACGCATGTATAGAATTGGTTGGAAACTTGCTACTATTTTTTTTATTACTCCATGTATGAAACCGAAAAACAGAAGCATGTCGGTTAGGTAACGTGATACGTTTAATATTGATAGATGCGATTTAAAAGTTTACAATAGTGCTTCTTTGTTTAAATATGAATTAAAAATTTTATATTCTCTGTCTTACATTTTCTTCGTATTCATGCATTGGAATTGCCTGTAGCGAGGGAAAATATAATAAATTGTTTCAAGATATTTTTAGCCGTAGAAAAATTCAACTAAAGCCACCATTGTTGTGAATTATTGCTTATTTCGACGGTGGTTTGATATATAATGATTTATGAGAAAATAAATCAAAGCATTGGTGCTAATTATACCAACTAAGATATAAATTTACCTATATGTTTGTATGGGCATGGGCTAGTTCGACCACGTACCCTCATTAGTTGTTGCAAGTAATAAGGGCTCTTTCTAATCCCATGGGTGAGTTCGACCACGAGTAACTTAAGGGGCAGATAATTATAAGACTTAGCACATTGGCGTCGAACATACTATTTCTATCAGTTGGTGTTGTTTGTTCTGTATTCTGTTTTTTAATCGAATTTAAAGACAAAGATTCAGAAATTGGGACTTTTTAAAATTATTCTTTGGTATTCAGTTTTTAGAACCCGAGAGTGTAGGCAATTTTTTTGCATCAGAACTTTTTAAAAACGCCCCAAATGATGAACGAGTAACCAAATTTTGTGATTACATTGTAGAAAATTACATAAGCGAAGATGAAGCTGAATTTCCATCGCATATTTTTATGCTGCTTATCCCAACATATTCCAATTTGTAGAAATTTTAGGAAATTTTCAAATGGAGACTTACGTTAAAATAAAATCTGCAAATTGTAAAGCAAGAGAATTTAATGGTTTTACTAAAAGAAAGTGTGAATTTTTAAGTAGCTAGAATTTAAAGAAAGTCGTATTCGTATATCAAGATTCGACTTTGTTAAATATTTCGTATAAATATTTGCCAGTTTTTACATAGTACATAGGTAGTACTAAATATACCTATAAGTAAATTGTAATTTTTCATCTACGTAACATGTGTATCTATCACCTATATATTTTTAAATAAATTCATTTGAAACCCCTTTTTTTAATTATTATAAAGGGCTGCTTTATTATATTATTATTAACTTGAACTTTTCGATAATGTGAAGTTACTTGAAATTTACGTAAATGATTCTTATCTGTATAATTATCTCCTTAAGTTTCTTAATCCCTTGGAGGTCTGGTGGTGGTCGAACTGGGCTACCGGATTACGGGCCTACCTGCATTCGTGGTCGAACTGACCAACGCCGGTTTGTATATGTGTGCAAAGGATTATAAATTCTGTTAGGCAAACGTCCAGTTTCAAAATCCTACATTAAATTTTTACCTCTAAGTAATAGGAAACAACAGGGTAATACGCCAGACCAAACAGATTACAGCCCATTACGATAATCGGATTTAGAATCAGTCTGCGATTAAGAACGGTTGTAAATGGACTATCACTACTAAATGTTAGTCAGTATTCGTCATTTAAAATGGTTAGTTTCAAACTAATGCGTATACATACATGAAACAAAATCTGCTTAACAAAATTAGGAGAACACTTTTTTAACGTCTATTAGGTTTTCCAGAAAATATTGGAAGCAGGATTTCACTTTCTGTTAGTTTCTAGACTATAATTGAAAGTTCAAAAAGAATTACGATGACTTCGTGTCTACTTAAATAAGTAGGGAAAGTGGTTTTTGGTCACAAAGCAAACACCCGAGACTCACGAAATCCGTCATTGGATATAGTAAACGTTTATTTTGTTTTCGGATACTTCTGAGTCTAAAATGCGTTGACATCTACTACAGTTATTTTCTTGCTCGAAGAATGCGATATGAGCAAGCTACCTCATAATAAGCACCTACATTTATAATTGTCGGCAGAGTGGGACTTAGGTACCGGAAGAAATAAATTGATATACCAGAAAAATTAGGTTTTGAAAGAAAAGTCATCCCTTGGGAAAACCAGTGTGTTGTTAATTCTTGTTTTGGCCGATGATGTTGCTGCTCCGGTTCCACAAATTTTCTTTACTCAAGACAGCTGAGTAACTAATACTCATAGAAAAAGTAAAGTATGCTACTGGCAGTAATCCCTAAATCACTAGGTCGAATTACCACCTTCGCGTGGGTTGGTATTAAGAATTACCTATATTTCATACTGTCCGGTATGTACGACCTTACGGTATTAATTCAAGTTCGGGAAGTGGCACATTACAGCACAAGGCCGGGAAATGAAGTTGCTTATTTGTAACTAAGCAAAAAATATAAAATGGGTGATATGATTTAAAATGAAATGCCACCAGATGATGTTTAATTTGACTGAATTTAAATTTTTGACGTTGACGTTTATAAAAAGAAAATAAATATTCAAATAAAACAAATTGATTTTACAGAAATGAAATAAAATGGTGTACTATAGGTACACGTCCGTGAAGTTATTATTAAAGTATTCGTTTAGAAATTCTGAATTCGGCTCCATCGTCGCCTCATCCATAACCTTCTTTAACTTATACTTAATATAAATAAGTCACTTCCCGGACTTATAACGTAAATTACTATTTTCAGATACTCTATGAAGTTCAAGTTTTGTAATGACATGTTAAAAAAACTAGGTATATATAATTATTAGCAGTTAAACCATTTTATTTATACCTATGCAGGGTGATTTCTTACATACAGAAATAACTGAAAAGGCTGCTAGAGGCAACCAAAATATATTTTTTTTACAATAGACTTTTCATCAACATCGAATAACAAGAAAGTTATAACGGTTTAAAGTTCTGATAAATTTAACATTTTCTACTGCTGAGCTGATTACCTATATTCTCATATTCTCATATACCTACATTAGAAACAGTTTTCACCCAATCTGATAAATTGCTGATTTATTATTTTTACCGTATAAATAGTTGTATGTTTCTTATGTTATGTTCGATTATGATCAAACGATTATTGTAAAAAAAAACAACTATATTTTGGTTTCTTCTAACTGCCCATTTAGTTCATCCGTGTGCTGGAAATCACTCTGTATTAAAATTAAATCCCTTTCGAGTTATATTTTCAAGAATAAAATGTTACACGTAATAATTTATTACTACCGCCGCACGCCGAAAGAATAATAAAGATACCCTAAATAATATTTTCCCAATAATTTTATTAATTAAAAAAGTCTTCCTGGCGTATAAATACTGGTTGCTTGGAAGTTTACAGGAGTATTTTACTAAGGTTAGATCACTTGCAGTTTTATCGAAACCGTTTTTACAATTTATTACTGAATATGTCTTAATTAAAAGTTATTTAGGATGAATAATCGTCCAAAATCTCACCAGCTGTGAACTTCTTAAATTAAGCTTGTTATAAGATACCAATTCTATTAAATAATTAATAACAGACATTACAAATAAAATTACTTTGATAGTATCGTAGACAATCTCACGGTTTGTCAATGCTCAATGCTTTATTCTTAAATTTATTTCGTTCGCAAGATTTCTGGTACGAATTTGAAATGGAAAGTACGTTGGTGTTAGACAAAATCAGACATCGAGAATTTTCGTAGAAACGTTTCTCCACCCTAAAATCTGCGTTGGTTAATGGACACTCACTGAAAGTGTAGTAAAACGTAAACCATTAGCGCTTTATTTTTCTGGAAAATAAAATCCACTTGTACTATAGTGTCTTCTTTTATTTTTTTTACACCCACTAACAAAAAAATGTTTGATAAAACGATTTATAACTTTTTTCCTATAAAATTCCTCGTTAATATTCATTGAATACGGTTTGTTAATGAGAGAACGAACCTGTTGCATTTAATTACATTAAAACGGTTTAGTTGGATTTTACAGAAAACAAATTCGTTTAGGAAGCTGTAATTGCTTTGGTTTACACACCATTAGAGCTCTGATATTTCACTATGAATTTAAATTACATTTCGGGTATATCGAACAGAAAATTTATACCGAGTGCGTACTTTCAAAACCGAACATAGGGGAATTGCATTGTAACTGATCTATATATAGATTCCTGCTCGCCATTTAAACTCACAAGGATGGTAATGTCTTTTATTATAAAAACCCTCTGCTCTACTGAATACTCGTTATTATTCATATTATTTGATATTAATAACAGAAACATCGACTGATTTCAAATAATTTAATTGACAGATATAAAAAGTTGACAATCATAGCAACCTATATTATTTCAAAATAGCATTATTTTATAATTTTTTTTACAGAAAAAGATAACTAAGTAATAACATGTATTGGTACCATCAGATGCGCTGTATTTTTGTCGTTCTATTCATACCATTACCATCCTTGTGGGTTTAAATGACGAGCAGGAATCTATATAAAGGTTAGTTACAATGCAATTCCCCTATGTTCGGTTTTGAAAGTACCCAGACGGTATAGAGACCAGAGAATTTTGAGGATGTTGTATACTGTATGAAACGTATTATGCATATAAGAATTTTTTCCTAATTTTATTTTAAGGAGTGGCATTGAATATTGAATAATCTGTTTCGTGAAAATCGGTAATATATTATCTATACGATTGCCCTTTGTTGTACTATTGTGTAAGTTTTTGTTGGCTTTATATCACGATTAGTAGGAAGTTTGCGTGTTGAAGGCAAAGTGTGAATTCGACAGGAAAATTACATAACAAACACCTGTTAACGAAAAGTATACCATATTCTGGCTGAAATTAACAAACTAATAATAACTTTTTGTAGTGTCATTTATTAATAGTTTGCTTGGTATTATACAACTTTAATAATTTGGAACAGATGGAACGAACATCCTGTTCGTCAAACAAGTCAAAGAGGAAATAACAACTCGAGTAACAACTTTACATTTCATATCTGTATTGATTTTAACAAATACGCACAGTTTAGGTTTCTAGCAATAGTTTAATATTCCAAAGAATTTCTAATGACAGTTGGTTCGACTTGAATCCCCACTTTTGTCTTACAATAAATAGTACATAGTACGTACCCCCCAAGAAAAAAATGTTGTGTTAGATAGCACGGTATTGTTTTAATTTTATCGTTTCCATTGCCAAAAGATACATATATATTTTAAAATGTTGCTTTTTATAACGGAATATTTATCTCAAAGCAATACATCCCAGTAATCCCAATATCTTCTTAGTTTTCAACAGAGACTTTTAAATCCTTTTCGTTGTCTACTTATATCTTCAGACTACTAGCCTTATATTTTATATGTAAAACATTTGATTTGAAATGGTGTTTGAGAAGAATAAAGAAACTTTTAAATTTCATCGAGAGATGGTGCAGTATTAATATTTTTATACTTTTTTTCTAAAATAAAAAGCAGTAACGGAGAGTGAACTATTAGATTTTATTAAACGATAGTTAACTAAATCGTAATTTACCGATAATGAAGAGTGTGTCTGATATTCCCAAAAGTCCAAGCTATAATTATATTTACGCGTTAAAAAATCAAATTAACTTTCCATCATTTTCAACGAACATTTTTGATGAATTTTAAGGGAACAATTAAATTAGCTTTCAATTATGAAAGTTGATGGTTAACACGGCTTGTTACTGAGTTTAATAAACGAATTCTATTAAATGAAGGTTAAGGAAATTCAGAACATCGATAAATTATTCTTAGGAGTCTTATTTTTAGGAAATAATATGCCCTTCCGGTTAAAAATTCTGTGGAAATTTATTCCTTCCTATCGCGCGTTATGTTTTCATACATAAATTTTTTATTTATGTTATGCTGTAAACCTCGAACAAGTGTACGTATTTTCCTGAAGCTCTTTCAAGATGAGTTTCATATTATTTTATATACAGGGTGTTTCAGGAGGAATGGTACAATTTTAGTATGTTATAGTATCGTTCATTTTGAACAGAAAAGTTCATATGAACATGTATCCAATTCTCAGTGGTTACGGAGATACAGTGATTCGCAGCTATTTTAATGCGGAGGGTATTACAGAGCAATAATTATCCAGTAGGCTATTATCCAATATGTTGCGAGTATATTCCCTTGGCTATAAGGGCCAATATGATCTTCCAGCATGGTGGCGGTCCCCTTTATTACAGCCGTCAGGTGACACAATACCTAAACTAAATTTTTAGAGAACGGTGGATCGGCCGTGGTGGTCCGATGAATTGGCCTCTCGACCTAACTCCATTGGATTATGGGGTATAGGGGTGAATGAAAACTGACGTTTATCGAAAAAAAGTAAACACGCGTGAAGAATTAAGATCTGCAAAGCACAGTACGCAACATTTTTACCAAAGCAGCGAAGTCTGTTGAATTAGGCGGTGGGGTTTTCGAACCATTTCTTTAAATATTTATTTTTTCACATGTTAATATTGTTAGAATTAATAAAGTAATAAATTCGTTTCTGTAATATTACAACTGGCTGTATCTCAGTAACTATTGAGAATTGGACACATGTTCATATGAACTTTTTTGTTGAAAAAGAAAAATATTATATACATATCAAAATTTGTACCATTCCTCCTGAAACACCCTGTATACCTGCAGCGTTCCTAGAAAATGTAGTTATAGTGTCAAAAAAATTAGAATCGGAATTAGAAAAGAAACTTCTGCCATGGACCATGTTTCGAAAATTGTTTTAATGTTGAAGACAACCTTTTGTGGAAACGTTGCTTATGACTTATGAGCAATTTTGCATTGCATCGCATGCTGGACTCATAGCTAGTATTTGCTTATCTGAAATTTTAGACTTGGTTTCAGGGTTATTTGAATGAGAACGTTTAAACATACTCCAACAGGTATGATGTGCATACAGAGGTATTCAAAAATATGCAACTGACATATTAATTGAGTGCGATTGAAGCAACCAATCCTTTTCCCATTTCAGGGATAAAAATAAACAAAAATAAAGTTTTGTTCGTGCATTATTACTGTGGTTACTTCAGGTAGTAAACGTCTTTTGGAAGGCCTGTTCATCTCCTATACAGGTAACCTTGATCCTGACACATAATATTCTCCTATTCCTTAACCACATAATTGATGGTGTTAAGATATGGGAGTCCCTTTGAGCTAAAGAGATCATCCCGGACAGGGTTGACTTCAACCAGACATTTCTTAATACTGTCTACTTTGCTTTCAGATATAATCTTTATTACAGTTCCCTTTTTCTGCTAAGTGTGGGGTTGTTGTCTTCATTCTGGGCTGCCTCTTTACTACGTCACATAATGTAGCTGGGACCTTTGAACTTTAAATCACTTTTTACTTCGCTGCAGCAACCTAGGCCACCTATTTTTCCGTTAATTCCTCTGTGATACACTAGTCTGTTTATTTGTGTTTGTAACTTATCGTGGTTATAGAATACCTAATAAAGAAATGCGTCGGTTCTATGTTTTACCGAGATTGGAACACAGGATCCTCTACAACTAAAATGAACTACTCGGCTTCCTAATTAATATTAATTAAACAAAATGTTGTCACTAGAATGTACAATCCTTTTAGGCAGGGAAAAACAGGTTAGCACGTTTTGCAATTTTGTCAATATAAAGGAGATCTGCATGTATTACAATTCAATATGCGGGTTAAGAATTTATAGATACCATCTTTCTTCACCTTTGAACTAAAGAAATAATCGACAGGCTGTATTTCGCTTCGTTTAACAAATTCGCAAAGAAGCAATTTTGAATTTTTGATTGATTACATTTTTTACTTGACTAACTACGACAATATTAATCAAAGCAGAACTTAAAACTTTGTATTAAAGTTTTCGATGCAATTTTATAATTATTACTTAAGGGTTTACTATATACCTATAAAGCCTACTTACCTTATTTGTTAATATTTTGTTATCAGAAATATTGATTACAAACTGTTTACGAATGATACTCTCCCGAAATAGCATAGGCCCAAACTTAAAACAAAGTTTTTAACTTTGTTGTCTACCTTTTAAGGGCTCGGATTTATATGCATTTAAAATGTCCAATATAATATGCATGCATTTATGCACTATAAATCTATTAAATATTCACTTATATAAATGCACTTAAAATATGCAATTTATGCATTTATAATATAAAATCTTGTCGAATATGCACTTTTATGAGTTTTTTGTTTTATTATTTTTTTGGTTATTTTTCTATATAAATCTCAATATTACGATTTATTAACCTAAAACATACATTATTTTATAATATGAAGTTAAATTAAAATGAGTAGTACCTAAATAAACTTTATAAATATTATATAATATCACTTATTAAGAATTATTTTTACAATTATATACAGTTTTAGATTTTGAAACACTAAACTACTATTTACCTGAGAAACCATTCTAACCATTCAAACCCTTAAGTGGCCCTGGATTATAGGGTGTCGCTAAAATATGGTGCCATAGCTTAACCACCGATTTCGGGGATCAAAATAAGACGATTTAACGCAACTTACCTCTATCCGAAATTGCTTCGTTAAAGCGCTATCGAACGCCAAAGATCTTAAAAAAATTTCTATTTTTTTAAATAACAAAAGATTGTTTTTAGCGATTAGGATGAAATTTGGGATGTGATTCTTTACTGGAAAAAGGTGTTTTTTGACATCACTTTTTTTTTCAGGAGTGTTGCGTAAGTGGTCAAAGGTTGATCATCCATAGGTAAAAAAGCTCATATTTTTTTAACAGTTCGGCCAATAGTTTTCAAAATTTTTTTACTGAGAGACATTCTTGTTTCAAATATTTTTTGTTTCTTGTTCGATTTCGGTATCTCCCATAGTTTAGGCTGAAAAAAATTATTTTGATTGGCTGCAGTGCATTTCTTAAAACGATGTAGTAATCTAGTTGTCTCGTATGCTGAGAAATAAATGACGAAGAGACAATTTTTTGCCTAGAATCAACTTTTGCATCCGAGAAAATGGTGGTCACATTGAGCATTTGCTGAAAATTTATTAATTTACCGGTGGTACAAAATAAGCTGAACCATTGATTCAGAAATGGCTCAGATTATTTTGCGCCACCCTTTACATACTTGCTAGTAATAAACTTTATATCAAATTGTCTCTTCGTGATTTATTTCCAACATACGGGACAACTAGACTACTACATCTGTTTTAAGAAACGCACTGCAGCCAATCAAAATAATTTTTTCAGCCTAAACTATGGCAGATACCGAAATCGAACAAGAGACAAAAAATATTTGAAATAAGAATGTCTCTCTGTAAAAAAAGTTTGAAAACTATTGGCCGAACTGTTAAAAAGATATGAGCTTCTTTGACTGTGGATGACCAACCTTTGACCACTTACGCGACCCTCCTGAATAAAAAAACGATGTCAAAAAACACCTTTTTCCAGTAAAGAATCACATCCCAAATTTCATCCTAATCGCTAAAAACAATCTTTTGTTATTTAAAAAAATAGAAAGATTTTGAAGATCCATGGCGTTGGATAGCGCTTTAACGAAGCAATTTCGAATAGAGGTAAGTTGCGTTAAATCGTCTTATTTGGATCCCCGGAATCTGTGGTTAAGCTATGGCACCATATTTTAGAGACACCCTGTATTTTTATGAGTTTACGACTTCCTGCTTTTTTAAACAAACTGCAATAAAAGTGTACCAATATACAGAAAATGTCTAAGCAAGTTTTAAAAAAATTAAGAAATAAAAGATTTTAAATGAATTTTTAAACTACCTATAAAAAAATTAATCTGAAGTACAAGAAAATATAAATTAGAGATTATAATCAGAAATTAGTATACAAAATATGCTGTGGTAATTTAAAATTTCTGAAAAAGACTGTGATCTAGTCTAATGGACAAAGAAGGGTGCACTAGGATAGTTAGTTAATTTAAGATTTTAATATCCGGCTCTATTTCAGATATTCTTCAATCGTATCCAAGGGCTGTATCTGATATACTAATCTCTTGGACTGCTGAAGCGCCTAACTGGTGCTATCTATTGGACAACACTAAGGGAGGATTATATCAGGAAGTGCAGTGTCGCGCAGTGAACTGTATTGTACTCTGAAGTGTGGTGTAGTGAACTATACTGTACTATAGTGTAGTGTGAGTGATTGACATTGTTTTGGTTTATGGATAGTGTTTGGTTCGGGAAATGGATGGATTTCGTGAATTCGCAAGAGGACAACGCAGTATTATTAAAGGTAAGTCCGCCTACCAATGCTAGAAGGAAGACATTGTGATGTGAGTCGTTTTTGGTTGTGGAATTTCGAATTATGTACTTTGAAAGAGAAACATTTGCTGAATGTTTAATGGGTATTTTACATTACTCGAAGAAACATTCGCGTTTGCGTTACGTTCGGTCAAAAGTTCGTGTAACTACTGCTCTTGTACCATTCGCGTTCGGTAGGACGGTAGTTCTTGCGCACTTGTAGTTTGAAAAGAATTATGAATTACTGTTACGTAAGTAGGACTTTAATAATTTATCTTAATACATTTATTTCAGAAATATTCAATTCATTTGCTTTCATTTTTATTTTCGCATGTATATGGGAAGTATTGATTATTAAAAAAAATTTCGAAATTGAGATTTTCGCTGAAATAGGTGTTTTGGGCCTCTAGGAACCCATGGTTCCTGGAACTACATGGTGTTTGCTTTTCATAGTACAATAAGCAACTTTGATATTTTAAGTAAATGAAACACCCTATATATATTATTATATAATTGAATGCAAAATTTAATTGTCTATCACATAGTGTAAGGTATTCATAGAGCTGAAATGTACGGTTGATAAGGATTTCGTTAATTTTAACCGGGGTTGTGTAAGATTTAGCCCTGGATTCTTGACAGAAACGCATCGTCGCGTCGCGTCGCATCGTTCGGTAGCGATTGTCCGGCTTCGCCAGATGTAATTACAAGCTGAGTCTCGGTTTATTATTATTATTTATTACTACAGAATACAGATGCGTGTCTTTCTTCTGTATCTACATATCGAACCCGTATAGTCTCGTTTTTCTCGCTACGCATTCAAATGATTTCCAGGTCTGCCTCGCGAACTCTACTGTAAATACTAAAAACGAAATGTTTATTTTCAGTATGGGAAACTCCAGGGGAGGTTTGCACCACCACTTTTTATCCGTGAAATGCGCAGCCACTTGCTTGCAGAACATTTGTTCTTATATATTTATTGCAGTTTACGGCAGTTATTAATAAAGCTCATCCAAATCCAAAGTGAGAGCAAATGTTTTGAGGTTAATTTGTCGTTATGCTGTAAGGTAGTGTACCAAAAATATTTATTGGAATATAAACAGTAACGAGCATGAACTTGATAACAGTAACGACAACTAATTATTTATTACGGCACGTGTGTTAGCTTTGAAGATGCCGTTTCAACAAACACCGTTTACTACGTCAGTAATTTTAACAAATTAGTAGCTACATGAAATCCGAACGTGCTGAAACAAAACAAAACATAACATCTCCTTAACGAGATCTCTAAATGATTTAACAACAATAAATTTTCTCGTAAAATAGAGAAACTTGAATACCCACTCAATATAAAATAACATCCACATGCTGCTGACAACGTTCTGGAAATAAGGGCCGTGCGCCATTCGAAGGGTCTGAAAATTGAGACATTGTTAAGCAAATTGTACACACAGAGTTGTAGCTTTGAAATCAGAAGCTATTTTGTAGGTATTATTTGGATAATCTGACGCTATTGATTTTAAGATCAATGTATTTATACCTTTCTGAATTAATCTTAGCTCTTCGATTAAAGTTCATCTGCAGTTTTCTCTTATTTTTCATTTTATAACCTATACAGGGTGTTAGAGTCGACTGTAAGATGATAAATAAAATTATGTACTTACAAGATAATAAACAATAAATAAATAATAAAATATCAACATTTTAAATAAAATGCTCAAAGACAAGCCTTGATAAAAATTATATCGACATAAATATTATTAAAATATTATACAGGGTGAGCTACGCAACATAGGGATTTCAATGGTAAATTCTTAATGTTTAATTATTGGCTCCCCTAATTATTTTAGAGCAAAAGTGTGTTGAGGTTTTTTTGTAGAGAAAACAATTCTGCATCTGTTCATACTATTATTTTTAATTTTCCATTTTCCGGAAGCGTAGAAATACAAGAAATTAAAAATGGTCTTTTTATAAACAAATCAGTGATGCCTTGGAACTATCTAAACAATCAACATTCGCATTTACATCTGACATTACGGTTTGAAGTTTATAACCGATTATTAAAATCTATTATTTTTAAAATGTATTCAACGAAAGAAAATGTAGGAATGATAAAGTGCCTTGTTTAGCGTAAAATATGTTCCTATTACCTACTCGTTTTATTGCTTTAAAAAGAAAAAAATGTAATGAGACAGAAATGTCAGTGCGTTTGTTTGATTTTATAATTTCATGGTATCGGTGATTTTTTTAAAAAGACCATTTTTAATTTCTTGTATTTCTACGCTTCCGGAAAATGGAAAATTGTAAATAATAGTATGAAAAGATGCAGAATTTATTTCTCTACAAAAAACCTACACACACTTTTACTCTAAAATAATTAGGGCAGCCAATAATTGAACATTAAGAATTTTCCATTGAAATCCCTATGTTTCGTCGCTCAAGTCACCACCCGGTATATAATAGTATATTATTATACAAGTGTAATAAGAGGGTCCATTGAAGCATGTGTGAGTTCGGTAGCACGATGAGGGGAGCGAGGGTGCTCCAATGGAGCGAATGCTATTATAATGCCTCTTATTAAACGAGTAGAAATATACTATTTTTTCTATTTCGCGAAATTTATTTAACAAAAATTTGAATTTTTTAATGAATTTACTATCTAGGGACTTTCAATTGAAGCCAGTGGTAACACTGCGGCAAGCTATTTTCAAAACAGTCAAAATTGACAATTTAGCTTATAATAAACTTTTAAAAAAAAATTTTATTCTGTTAGGCATGGATGCACCGGAGTCGATGTATCAGTCATCTTGGTTTGTGTGTCCTGCTGAAAATCCTACGCAGAATGCTACTTTTGATTTTTCTTTATTTCCATTTCTGCATTCACTTGATTTTAGTTGTTGTCATTATTCAAAATCAAATAAAAGTTCAGGTATTTATAATTTCTGTGTTTATTTTAACCTCGCTGTAGAAGAGGAACTGCATGCCACTGATATTTGATATTGTTGACGTTTGATAATTTAACACATCTAACAAATGCTAACCACTTTTGAGAATTAAAATTTTACCATCAACAGTTTCACAATAGCCTCTATTGTGAAACTGTTTTGTGCAGTTTTCAGTGTCAGAGCGGAGCTAGTGTGAACGCGAAAATATTCTACCTAGCAGTTCAAAAAGTTTGTAGCACCGATTTTAACAGTGATTTCTGAAGAAACTATGCACGACAAAAAGAACGTTTCCCTAATACTCCTATATAAAATTTTACTACTTTATATATATTTTCTTAAAAATTCAAGGGATGAAAGTGCTAGTTATTGTTTTAAGAAACGTAATCTCCAAGGCAAAGCTTGAAGTCTAATTACAAAAATGAGAGAACATTTTTCAAGATGCTATGCAGTATGCATACAGTGTTTTTATTACATTTTTATTACTCCTTAATCCAACGCAAAGTTCTAGAGTTCCTACTACAGTTTTTCAATTACTATTATGAGAGTTGAAAAATGCTGATTCAAAACTTAAGAAAAGTTGCTACAGTTTCATTCCGCTATGTTAAAACCGCAGACTAGGAATTTATTATGGAAACATTTTAAGCGTGAAAAACTTTTCTGTGTACGGACAACTGTAATTACAGTTTGCGAATTGCAAAATGAATAATTATTAAGAGCGGTTTTGCCTCGTGGGGGCAAATCATTTGTAACCGCTATTCCGTATTTTATTTTACGTTTTTTATTTAACATGGTTTGCTGGAAAACTATTAAAAAGAGTTGCTATTGCCCATTGTGAGTAGAATGAAGGTTGACGCTTTAGAATTTGAGGAATTTTAGAAAAATGTATTCTTTATAATATATTTTATTTGCCAGGATTACAGTTTTATAGAACAAATTTCGGTATTGATTAAATGGCTATTGTCACTCCACATGTTACATCCTGAGGCGGCTTGGGATACTACCGCTAATGCGCTTTCTGTGAAGTATGTAATCTGGGCCACCACCACGTTTAGAAAAACGGTATTTTAGGCCACCTATTATAGTATTAGGCAAGTCATTGTGTAAGGGATTAATTTAACAACCTCTTATAAGTTATAAGCTTTATGGTAGGTACTTATAAAAGATATCTACTAACGTTTGTTTCCACAATTCTTCATCGGTTGAGTTTTTAATACTTAAAGCCGAGATCTTTCAATGCACGTTTTATTAAAAAAAAATTAAATTAAATAAATATGTAGGTACTGTCGATCTATAAATACGTCTAACCATGCAAAAAATAATTCGTTTCTAATTCAAAGAGAGGTATAAAATTCCATGAAAGAAATTCAGTAGGTAATGAAGAGAAATGTTTAATGAACCTATACATATGCGGTGAACATCAGTACCAGAAAGGGTTCACTTATTGGATTACTGCGTTAATTGTTAATTCGCAAAAGGCTCTGCCGATACTAATGAAATTATATTTAAAATAAAGAATTAGGTATTAAATTTAACACGGTCAAAGTACTCTGAAATAAAATTACTATCGTGGAAATGTTCACGCTTATTATATTCAATAATAAAATGTTGAATTTAATGCTAAACGAAACTCAAACCAACGAAGCGAGAAATAATTTTTTAGCTAAGCCTCATCCTGTGGGATTCCAACATAAAAATAAAAAAAAAATATTAACGATATTAGACCATAATAATGTAGCCATGATGCAGTAGTACAGTATAGGTACAGCAATAATAAAACTATATGCAGACTGTTTCCTAAAAAAACATCTCCAGCAGGGGCGGACCGTGAATTTTTGGGGCCCTGGGCTAACACTACTTAGGAGGCTACCTAATTAATCAAATACTTCCTCCGAACCTCTGAATGCTAAGCCCCTTATACTCAAAAATATAAATTTTAAAAATTGTAGATTATATTTTTAATTAGGGGCTGGAGGCCCTTTATATTCACGGAGTCCTGGGCTGCAGCCCAAGAAGCCCATATACAGGGTGGAATGCGAAATTGGAAACACCTTTTTTCTCGGAAGTTATTATAGATACCGAAAAATTGTTTAAATAAAGTTTTTAGTACTTTGAAAAAGCTAACTAAATCTGTATAAATTTGGTAAAAAAAAAGTTTAATTTTCGTAGATATTGCCATATTTGTACTTTTTTTAAATAGAATACCCTGTATATTATGACACTAATTAAGAGAAAATAATTTTTGCTTTAAAAAAGTTTAAGGGTTCCTACCTTCTAAACTTGATAGTTTTTGAGATATTAATGAAAATATTTAAATGTTTCTTCTCAAAATAAAGTGTGCGTTGAAAACAAAATTATTTTTTAAAAACAATGTACAAAATAAACAATTATTTTATTATCATAGTAGCTCATAGATAAATACAAAATAAATGTTATCAAACTACAAAAACTATTCAAATTCAATACACCAACTTCTAAATTTTCATTTATCTCAAGTGTTTCGTAATTCCTTAATACTGATCCAGTCCTACGCAGCTTTCTTTCTAATTTGAATAAATACGAATGGTTTGGATGAAATACAATACAAAATCACTCAACTGTCAACAAATTTTCTTTTCAATGCACACTTTATTTTGAGAAGAAACATTTAAATATTTTCATTAATATCTCAAAAACTATCAAGTTTAGAAGGTAAGAACCCTTAAACTTTTTTAAAGCAAAAATTACTTTCTCTTAATTAGTGTAATAATATACAGGGTATTCCATTTAAAAAAAGTACAAATATGGCAATATCTACGAAAATTAAACTTTTTTTTTACCAAATTTATACAGATTTAGTTAGCTTTTTCAAAGTACTAAAAACTTTATTTAAACAATTTTTCGGTATCTATAATAACTTCCGAGAAAAAAGGTGTTTCCAATTTCGCATTCCACCCTAGATCCGCCCCTGACCTTCAGCCATAATTTCGTTATTTTAAATTCTAGACCCCACCAACTATATTTAGTTTTAAATTGTGTCACAAAAGCTGCTTTTAGACACCACCCTTTCGTAAATATCTATAAATTGTTTTAGGATGTTCAAGTTTTTTTTAAATTTTAAATAGAACACCCTCTATATTTCTACATAAGTATTTGGATTCAGGGTGAACTTCTGCATACAGTAGTATGTTTCATTTGTTGTTTTAATACGCAGACATTTTTTATGTTGAGCAGCCGTCCCCTAGTACCATAAAACTAAACAATATCAGTTGTTATTAACAAAGTGGTTGCAAATTTGTGCAATACCTTGTAAATATGTTAATTTTTTCATTGTAATAATAATTCATTCTGAAGTAATCAATAATATTTGTTTTAATTCTGCAAGTGAACTAAAAATAAATGTGTGTATTAGGAAAAAATTTACACAATATGCCACTGGCTGTAGCTTCTCCTGTTTTACTTTTCACTATATTGACAGGTGTTCACGAAATAAAATTAAATTTATTGTCATCCTGTCGCTCACTGTTTTCGTTTCGAGCTGTAAGTTGACGTATCAAAACAATATTATATTTATTATTTATTGATCGCATTCTTAAAACGCCAAATTTTATATTGGCAGCTATGAGGTATAAAAATAAAGTACAGCGCTTGAAATTCTTTCCCAAACTTTAATTAAGAGACGAAATTTATGAAAGTTATGAAACAACTTTATACTAAAAATAATTTTAATGACCAGATGCCAAAGGTGCCTCTAAGTAATAGTAGTGCGTCGTTTTCAAGAACACGCGCCGCGCCGTCTACAATAAATAGCGCCCTTGAAAAATTTAACTAGAACGTTCTTAAATAAGTGACAATATCACAAAAAACTTCTATTAATAAATATCATTCTAAAATAAAATATGGATGTAAAAATAAATCGAAGAATTCCGAAAAATTATTTAGTTCTTCTTAGCAAATGCTTAGGATAATATGATGCACATAAAATCCAAGAAAAATTTTAACATTATATAATAGTTTTTCCAAATTTAGTATAAGTACTTTTTACTCGTCTTCGGCGATGTAGTTTTTCATTTTTGATATCGTTGATACCTTACTTTAATTCAACTTTTACTAATTACTAATTGGAATTACAAATTGACATAGGAAACCGAAATGTAAATCATATGCGTTTTTAAAATTCTACTCTCATTAAAAAAGAAATTGAGAGGAATGGTACGAAACGAGAGCTGTGAAATAGTTATTTATGTTACAAGGCCGTGAAGTAGCACTTTTTTTTATTAGAATGAATATTATTTGGCGAGGCGAAGGCCGAGCCAAATAATCATTCGAATAAAAAAAAGATAGTTCACGGCCATGTGGCATACAAAATTTTGTGTGCAACTGTGAAAAATTACCAAAATTAAAGTTTCGATCGAATCTTTACATAAAATTAAAAGCTAATTTCATTCAAGATCATGACCCGTAAAAAAAAGTCTTTGTCGGCCGGTAAAAAAAAGTCTTTTTTTTACGTTGTCAGGGCTTTTTTTACGTTGTCAAGGTTTTATTTTACTATAAACAAATGTGCTACTTCACGACTCAAAATCAAACAAAAAAAGTGACCTTTTTTTGACAGTTGCACACAAAAGTATTTTAAATAAAATTTGTTTATGAGATGTTGACTTGGAATTTCCGTGCTTAAACAATTTTTGGGCGACGTTGTGTCGGCGACGCAGTGCTTCGAAAGTCCGAAAGTTCGCGGAGGTTTGATAAATCTCGAGGGTCATGATTTTTTTGCATGCTGGCAAGTCCATATGACCTAGTCCGTGGAGGATAAAGTAATCAAAAACGTGTATTTTAGATAAGGTCATATTATATTAAACTGCATTGTGAGAATTTTTCTACTGACAACCTGTGGTAGGTTATAGGTATATTTAAAAATTTTTAATTAGGTAGTATGGGAAACATTCATACAGCAACAACAAATAAAGAAATTGTTAAGCAAATTAGAAAACAGTTTTAAAGACACCATATAATTATTGTTTGTTGCCGATTTTCTTTAAAATTCTGAAATTTATCAAAAAGTGGCTGTTTGTTTCATAACCAAGAAAACTTTTAAATAAATAAAATAATTTGACAGATTTAAGGCCAATTGGTTGTTTTGTTTAGAATACAATGTAGGATTGGGATGTATAAAATAGGTTTCGCAACTCTTGAAGATATAAAAAATCGTATTGTGAAAGCTTTCCAATGTATTCGCGGTAATGACATGGGGGTAATGTTTGGAATTGATTTATGACACACACGTATGCTGATATCTGAAAATGTAAAAACGCAACTTTTCAAGTATTTGTTTTGGTTTTTGTAGCTTTATAAGACATATTTCGTTTTCTACTTCCACAAATGACTATTGGATCTCTAGAGTATTTATTATTCAATGACATTGTGAAGTACGACTATTGAAGGCTTAAAAACGGCCAGCGTATGTGCATACTACTGTATTACACTCAAAATACCCTCAAAATATGCATTTATAATAATATGGTGCAAGAAAAATTGAAAAAATTGACTACATTCCTTTAAAACTATTATAGCGGTACTTCCTCACTTATTTCTTTATGAAAACTACCCACGAACCGAGCAAAAAGCCCCCCTTGCTGTATTTGTTGACATATCTTGACGATTTTCATGCAAAGAATAGTTTTGAAAGATACTGAAAGTGGCTACTTTTTATTGAAAAACCCTGTATACAGATTTGCGTATAATTTCACTCTGATTATTAAAATGCAATGTAAAAATGCTAAAATTTAAATTAAACTGTTACCGGTAAGATTAAATTGGATCTTTTAAGATTATAGTCTCTGATACATACGTTTTCAGGTAATTCTTTCATGAGGTAGCGGGAATTTGATCAGACCTTTATCCCAACAGTTCTGAAATCAAAAAAATAAAACCCTTAATAGAAAATTGAGCTTGTGGTATTACATTGCAGTGTACACATTTTTTATTGGAAGCACTGGTTTACATTGGGATATTGCTTGCCAATGCTCTAAATTGGACGTTTTTATTTACTGACAATGTATTGTGGATTAGATTATTATATATAGATTCCAGATCACAACATCCTAACTTAAATCCTGTACCCTTTAAAACTGAAGCTTATTAACTGTTACAATTCTTTCCTCGAATTACTGCTTGCTATTTTAAGCAATAATAGTGATCCGATGATCCTTATACTTTCCAAACTTATTTTGTAAATTTTGTAAGCTGCTTATAAAAGGGCTAATGAAAAAATTTAATTTTCTGATTTTACTCACCCGCTTTTGAAGACCTTGTATACCTTGTTGAATAAATGTTTTATATTTGACTTAATTCAATTTAATGGATAATTTGGATAGCTCTTTTTTATACCTTCTTGGATATACTTTTTTGTATTGAAAGACCAATGGAATGATACACAACTAATGATGCATTCGGATTTTTTAAAGTAAGTTAAATTCGAAAAAAAATATTGCGGATATAGTAAATAAATTTGTAGCTCATAAAATTTATGTACCTACGCATTTTGCAAAAGATGAATGATTTAACTACATGTACCTAGTAAATAACAATCAAAAAGAGAACAAATAAAACGTCACAATATATTAATCTACAAATTACAGGAATATGATTTATGAATTTATGGCAGTAGGTACTGTTTTGTCATAATCCGACGAATATTAACAGCAACGACGCTAATTTATTGAGTAGTACAGATTTATTACTGATATGCATCATGTGCATGTCGAAGTAAATTGCAATTCTAAGCGATTCTGATGATTAATTGCTGCTTCTTATTATTTTATATGCAATGTATTGCAATCATCTTTTAACAATTATCAAGACATTTTTTTGCCAACTTGAAGAAAATGTTGTCAAAGCCTTTGAAACAGACAAAATCTGCAATTAATCTATTGAATAAGAGATCAGTTATTCTTCTGCAGGTGTTACGCGGTTTTATTTTCCCAATCTATTTTCATTAGTTGAACTTGAAATTTTACTCAAACTATTTTAGACATAAGTGACGAGACTAAAACGAAACAAATGTAACTTTTGCAAACTTGTATTAAAATAATATTGCGGCAGTCACAAAACTTTTATTTAGTTAAATGTATAGAATTTATCTGTGATATAAACACTTTTATGTGTACGACCAAGCAGATGAGTGTAATAATAACAATATAAAACCTTAAATATTGTAAAACGTTATAGCTTTTAAAATACAGTGGTAGATGTATAAACGCCGCAAGTTCGAAACTTACGCGGAGCAGTCGTTAACCCTATTCTACATACGCGTGAAACACGTTTCGGGCTAGCCTCGTACGTATCAACGCGTGACTGAAATTAAGTATTAGATGAGGAATAGGACTGAAATAGTAGGTAGTATCAGAACTGCTTTTCCACTAATCTAGTGATCAATTACAAAATAATCTTGAGAAGATTTATTTTTTAAAACCTAATTTTAATGTTATAGGTACTACGTTTAGTTTGCCCAATATGCAGTTAATTTCGTATATTTTAGACTTTTCCAAAGTTTTCACTTTATCTTTAGGGTTTCCTAACGCTTTCCGAATGTTGTTATTAAAACAGTACCTATACAAATTTGGAATTTATTTGTTTACAAATTTTATCAATACCCTTTTTTAACGGGTGAAAAGGAATTTTAATAAACTTTTTAATTTCGTCTTCTGAGTGGAAACTTTGTAATGTAGTGGAATTACGAATATTTATTCCAAACTTACGTTTCCTAATTAAATTATCAAAGGAGAGAAGCCATTGTAAGACGCAATTGTTTTTGATGTTCTACGAGTGTTCCGAAAGATATCTGTTATGAGGGAAAGTGAGTAATCCATTGACCAAAAAACTAAAAACCGCCATTTTGTATTGAAAAAAAAGATTTGAGTCATTGGTAATATATTGAGCAAACGAAATGTAACATTCAAATTAGGTGTAAAGAACATGTAGCTCACTTCAAAAACCACAGATTTGATAAATCAAGTGTTGCTCAAAATATTTACGAAACGGGATATGGTATAAAAATTGAAGATTTAAAATGAATAACGGAAGTGTCTTCAACTAAAGAATTAAATGATAGTATTCACATTTTTAAAAAATAGGGGGGATCTTTTAAATTCAGACAATGGGCCAATTCCAAACTCCGATTTAATTCATTTAGTAAAGTCATTACCGTAATTGGTCTTGGTTCTGAGGTCTTTCCTGCTGAGGATGGTAGCTTAGTTGCCGAAATACGTATATTTAGGTTTTGTGACAATAGTCTTTGGTTTTACTTAAATATTTTGGTGGTAGGGGTTTGTGTTCCTATATAGTATTTATACTTAAACCACCGTCTCCAATCATTTCAATACATTAAATAAATTTCACATTGCTGTAAAACAGATGTTGGCGGTTTTGAGACAAAATCTGTGCAAAGACGGTTTGTTACCAACAATAATACTAACAAGAGAGCGGATCGACACAGGCAGCGGTAAGAGTGTCGGACGTTTAAGTTGATCTCTTATGATCCTTAAAAACTTATAGCTGTACTTTACCGAGTGTGAAGCCAAAGTCGTAAACTACTGTAGTTTTAAATGTATCTGAATATTGCATATTATACGCATACCTGCAATACAATCAAACTAACAGCGATTTTGGGCATTTACAGCACCATGTTAGATATCAATCTGTCAAAATCTTGAATTTCATAATTTTACAATTTTATTCCAATATTGTAGCCGTAGGTACTGGTCAATAATCATGAGCCTTTTTTCTTGAATAGAAAGCAATACTCCGGGCATTTTGAAAGCATGTGGAACATTACATAATATATCTTTTTGCGCTACTGTGCTCTATTTCATTGTTTACCGCGGCTGTTTCCAAGACAGTAAGTTATGTTTACTACTTGCTAAGGATAAAGTCGTCGGTAAAATACTTTGGGGTTCTAGAACGGTAAGTAAATTTACTCAAAACGAATTAGCCATGTAATTTGATAAATTAATGTCAGTCACAAATGTCAGTTTAGTTAAATAAAATGAATGCAATTTCCAATGTTAGTTAAAACAAATCCTGGAGCTTTTAATATGCCCTCATTTCTTGTAACAAAGTACGCCAGCAAAGATTTTTCATCAATATTTGTACTTTTCTTGGTACACCAATTTTTAAAATGATTGTAGGTACCTTCGTAGCGTCTCTCTAGACTTATCAGGAATGAGAACCGAACACCCCACATTCCAAGCTTCTTCTATTTCGTTTTCGGAATCATTTTCATTAATTTTTAGCACGGAACTCCAAATAATTTTCACAAAAAACTGCAATGGCGGTAACTGTTTACAGATTGCTATAGAAACGCAATACATCAATCGACAATACGGCAACGTGATGTGGAGACACAATTATCGCATTTGAATCTGTATTAATTATTAATTTATTAAAAATTCTTTTTACCGGATTCAGTAGCGCAAAAAACGTCATAAGCATCACAAACGTTAAGGACTACCGATCTCAGACAATAATTGGAGTCGTCGCTGCGCTCCTCCTCCAAACTATTGTCTTCGATCGGTAAAATGTCCTTACCGTTCTTAATACTTAATATACTATTTTGTTAGTTGAATTTCTATTCCACTTCTATTAAAAACATTGTGATTTACGGCTTTTGTCGCGATTGTAACAAAATTAAACATAAAATGAGCTCTTTTGTGGCGGCATTACTTCTTTGAAACTTTCGCGTACATTTCAACAAACGGATTTACAACAAGAATAGAAGTTCACAATGCAACATTCATCTGGTATAAATAACACTTTCAATTAAGAAGGTTAATACTAAATCTTATGTAGGGACGGGTAGTATCAATTAGCATGCCTGATTGTTAAGCTAGTCTACAAAAGCCGTTAGTTAAAGAGTTAGTAATGATTTTAGTTTCGTTGTATTTAAATGTTATATCGCCTATAATATTGCATGTAACATAAAAGAGATATTAGGTACTACCATATGATCAGCATCCACACGATATCTTGACTGATTGTAAAACAAGGCCATTCTACAATTTATTGCTTCTTAACAGTTGGTAGTTGATTAATTTACTACTTTAGTAGTTTAAAATTTAAAGGACGTTCGGTTTAACATGTGAGTATATGGATTCAATTCAAAGAGGTGCGCATGGACTTGTAGAACTGTAAAGTTGAACAACACTGTCCAACGAGTATTACATTACAGGAAAGCTCTTTTCTCGAGGCCTGAAAATATTTAATAACCACACCTGGTAAAAATTTATGATGTTGTTCGTTAGCATAGTTATTAGAATAATTACATATTAATATATCTTTATTTACATAAATTTCAATTTAATCTGCATATTTATTTAAACAAGGGGCTAATTTTCAAGGGATGTTACAAACATACTATTGCGCATACTGATTGATATTTCGTTTTACCAAAAATCTTTTACTTGTTTATTCAAATTTAAACTAAATCGTAACCTTATTTCTAAAACTTTACTAGAACCATTGTCTGTTGGGGAAAAGAAAAGGAAGTGCTTGTTAAAGGAAATTCAGTTCAATATAAAAGTTTCTGCTTGTGTTAAAGCATTTTTAAACGTGTCTCTAGACACGAATAAAAAAAATGTTGAATTGTAATTCGACATATTTATTATTTTTATTCGGAATTTGTATTTGACATGGTTTACTTTTAAAATAGGTCATAAATAAGCATTCAGCGTGCTAATTTTCGTATAAACGTAGGTAAGGAAATTAATGATTTCAATTTTTTATTTATCATTACACACGTAGTAAATAAATACGTAATTTATAGCCAATCTTTTGTTTTGTTGGTTTTACAATTCATTATTTTATTTATCAAACTTCCAACTAATCAAAATCCAAGATTTTTGTGAAAAATACTGTTTTTAAGTGGCAAAACTGGATCTAAGTTTGTCCTGCTTTCTAAACTAATCAAAATGTAGGAGTTAGTAACAAATCTAGTCACCAACAACAAAACTTTTATGGACACCTTAACAAGAAAGAAGAATGCAATTTTCAGTAGGAAAATAAAATTACCGGAAGTTACATTTTTTATAGAAAAATGTATTGCTTTCTCTACTCAATTTTGTTGTTTCGTTCGCAACATTCTTATTTCTAACAAGAGAGGATTTTAAAAATGTTCAAATACATATTTATATTCGCTCTTGGTCATAGTAATGGAAATGCTTTATTCTATAAAAACACATTCACGCACGCATCTGAAACATGGATATTATATACAGGGTAGTGTCCTAAAACTATCGGACATAGGAAAATTAATGTTGGGAAATTATGGAGAGATCAACTAAGGCTATGAACTACAAATTGGCAAATTGCACAAAACAAGACATTCGAGAAAACTAAAGGTCTGAAGCGGCGGCGTTGATCTATTATGTCACCAATGGCAGATCCAACGCATAACAACATTATTAGTAGTACGCATAGTACCTAATAGTGTTGCATCCTTAAAGGTCCGCGCGCACTTGTTCGGTTCGGTTCCGTTCGGTTCGGAGCCGTCCGATCGGCAATAATCAAAATACATGGAAATGAATGCCAGCCCGCGCATTACGTCGGTTCGGTTTCGTCCCGCTCGGTTCAGTCCAAGTATACTACAGATGTCAAAAACTTCCGAAAGTCCGATCAGTCTAAAGGTAAGAACGGGACGAAAAGGATGGTGCCGTACCAAATCAACGTAATGGCAGTAATTTCCATGTATTTCCGCAGCATTTGTAAGCTTGGTGGAGCTTTATTTGATTTTTGGCGATCGGACGGTTCCGAACCGAACGGAACGGAACCGAACAAGTGCGCGCGGACCTTAAGTATCACGCGCACTTGTTCCGTTCGGTTCGAAACCGTCCGATCGCCAAAAATCAAAATACATAGAAATGAATGGAAGTCCGTGTGTTACGTCCGTCGGTTCGGTACAGCACCATTCTTGTGGTCCCGTTCGGTTCAGTTCAAGTATACTACAGATGGCAAAAAATTCAGAAAGTCCGATCAGTCTATAGGTAAGAACTGGACGAAAGGTGCCGAACCTAACCGAACGTGTAATGCACGGACTGCCATTCATTTCCATGTATTTTGATTTTTGCCGATCGGATGGATCTGAATCGAACGAGTGCGGATGCTCCTTTATATGCTTTTCCTATGTCTGATAGGTAGTCCCTAAGATACACTCCATATTATATTATACATATTTGTAGTTATAGTAAATCTGGTTTACAAAACATTAATGACAATATTATGCACAAGTTTATCGACAAGCGAGAAGTGAGAAGTGTAGGATGCAGAGGAAATCACTTTAATAGTAATCGCATCTATATTTTACAATTCTATATGTAAGCATTGCGCATTGGACGTCGCGAAATATTTATCTGTATACTTGACTTGGTTTAAAAATCTCTACGTAGGTATTTATTTTTTTATCGTGGCGCTACATTCCATCAAATACAAAAAAAATTATACTTGTTTATAAGTTGCTTGGTTTTTCCGATGATTGGCGTTATTGAAGTTTCTGGTTTCTATAAAAGTTACTGTCCTTCATGAAAAAAGGTTATAACTTCGACAGCGGGTGTTATTGAGTTTAAAAGTTTATATACCTATACATGAAAATAAATAAAGTTTAGTTGATGCGTTGATCATATAATAATGATTAAAAGCACGGATATATATGCACGATAAACTATTAAAATATGCGCATATATATGCACTGAAAATACCTAAAATATGCAGTACTTTTTGTAAAATATGCACTATTATATGCAATGTTTTTTTAATTATTATGAATTAAACGTTTAAAAATTTAATCAAAATTCCTCTATATTTAGAATAATTATTGATATAAGAAAATCCAAAGCTATAAATAAAATTAACCTATTGAACTATTCCTATTAAAACTATAAACTAATTAATTAATTACTCACTTAATTACTTAATTATACATAATTACAATTTCACTTTAAAAACTGCAGAAATAAAGCGCAAAAAAAAACTAGTCCTTCACAACGATTTGTCTGCCACTGGTTTACTCTAAAGTAAGAATAAAGGAATGAATGTACTTTCTAAAATTTCGAATTTTCTTTGATGACAATTTAAAATAACCCTTCACTATTCTTAGAAGGATTCCCAGTCCTTTTAAGTACCTGATTTTAAGCTGGAACTTTCTGTTTTGTTAAACGTAAGTACACCAGCATGCTAAACATAAATAATTACTATAATCCTAATTCCTGGAAAGTACAACCTGGACAAAAAGTGGTAAACATTTTTTTTTGATGAGGAAGGTACCTAGCAAAAAAGATTTTTTAAATAACATTTCGGTATTTTAAAATTTAAATTCCATAAATATGACCAAATATGCAATTAACATAAATATATGCTCAAAGATGCCGAAATATGCAATATATGCAAAATGAAATTGGTGTCATTTAATTGCATTTCATCAGATACGGATACATACGAAAGCATTATGTTGGCATATCAATATTTTAGAACATGCATTTGCATAAAATCCGTGCATTAAATGATAATGAGGCAGTGCATTATTCTTTTATAATTCATTGTCAAACCTAGTGAAAAACTAAATCGATTTTATCTAAATAGGGCAATCTCAATTTTCTGTAGATGTAAAAAAGGATTGACGTAGCAAAAGTCACAGAATAGCGTACGTACATAAGCCTTTCAAATCCCCTAAAGCAGTTTTCCTCACTGGACATGAAATTTAAAGGGAAAATATTCAGCAGGCAAACGGTTTTATTATGTAAACCCGTCGAGTTTATACCACAACCCAAACATTTATACTTTATACACATAACAGATCGTAAACCGTTTTTATGTTGAATGATTGAAATATCTTTTTTACAATTAAATTCTTTTGTATTGAATAATAATGTATTGTTGAGGTTTGTAGATGATATTCATTATCATTAGTAGTGACTGTCCAATCTCGCAAAGTTCTTGCTCGTTTAACAAACGGATATCTTAGATAGTTGATTGCCTTTACTAGCAGAACAAGGGTTTAACTTGAGATAGGACTAAATTTTGGTAATAGACAAGCATCACTCTATTAGACTTTGAGCACTTCAGAGACCACAGACAGCTTTCATCTGTAAATGCTTTATGAAAACATGTAATAAGGGTAAATTATCGAAGAACTGTTTGGACCCAACTGCCAAAGGAAAGCCCTTCAGTACATATAATCAAGTAGGTTTGGGTTAGAGTAGGTTTTTTAGAGAACTTCAGTGGATTGATTCTACAAAGCGCAACTGACATCAGACGCTGAATTGAATGGAATACGTCGAATAAAACATTGGCTTTTCTTTGAAAGTCCATAAACTTAAAATCAGCGTGTTTAACGAATTATCGATTTCTTTAAAACTTCGGGGTCCGAAACACGGATACACAAAATATCTTCGAGTGATTACAATTTAAATATCAGTTTTGTGTTTAACAATACTGTTTTAATACTAATTTAAATGTTAGGTCGTATGAAAATTTTGTCGTGCGGAAGTTGAGTTCAAAGGTATATTGAATTGTAGAGTTTTAAAACTCTATGGGGTGTTCAATCTGTATTTATATTTTCTATAGGATTACGAGTTAGAAGATAACCAAACTATACAGGGTGGAATGCGAAATTGGAAACACCTTTTTTCTCGGAAGTTATTATAGATACCGAAAAATTGTTTAAATAAAGTTTTTAGTACTTTGAAGAAGCTAACTAAATCTGTATAAGTTTGGTAAAAAAAAAGTTTAATTTTCGTAGATATTGCCATATTTGTACTTTTTTTAAATGGAATACCCTGTATATTATTACACTAATTAAGAGAAAATAATTTTTGCTTTAAAAAAGTTTAAGGGTTCTTACCTTCTAAACTTGATAGTTTTTGAGATATTAATGAAAATATTTAAATGTTTCTTCTCAAAATAAAGTGTGCGTTGAGAACAAAATTACTACCTATTAAAAACAATGTACAAAATAAACAATTATTTTATTATCATAGTAGCTCATAGATAAATACAAAATAAATGTTATCGAACTACAAAAAATATTCAAAATTTTTCGGGTTAATATTGAAATATGCCAATAACATCAACTTCTAAATTTTCATTTATCTCACGTGTTTCGTAATTCCTTAATACTGATCCAGTCCTACGCAGCTTTCTTTATAGTTTGAATAAATACGAATGGTTTGGATAAAATACAATACAAAATAACTCAATTGTCAACAAATTTTGTTTTCAGCGCACACTTTATTTTGAGGAGAAACATTTAAATATTTTCATTAATATCTCAAAAACTATCAAGTTTAGAAGGTAAGAACCCTTAAACTTCTTTAAAGCAAAAATTATTTTCTCTTAATTAGTGTAATAATATACAGGGTATTCCGTTTAAAAAAGTACAAATATGGCAATATCTACGAAAATTAGAACTTTTTTTTACCAAATTTATACAGATTTAGTTAGCTTCTTCAAAGTACTAAAAACTTTATTTAAACAATTTTTCGGTATCTATAATAACTTCCGAGAAAAAAGGTGTTTCCAATTTCGCATTCCACCCTGTATAATAACTTTTTTTTCGGTTTATTTAATGCCGACGTAATGGGCCGCTACTAATGCTGAACACCAATGCTAGGGAATAAGCCAAAATAAGTTTATAAAACAAATTTGAGATAAATTACCTTAGAGAGATTAACATAAAGTCAAGTCAAGTGTCTTGATTTTTGTTAATTTTTTTTTATCTACAGTCAACATTACAAAATAAAAATCGATTTGATGCGAAAGCTTATTACGATACCAGTGTCGTTATAAATCTCATTACGACTTTAGTTTCGTAATAAATTTCCGATAACGTCAAATAAGCCTTGAAAATAAACAAACTTCACAAACAATAGTAGATTGTTTTATTAGGATGAAAAGTGTCACTTTTTTTGACGAGCAAATTTTGCATTTGTGAGGCGAAGCGTAGCGTAGCCGAACGGATGCAAAATTGCGAGTCAAAAGAAGTCACTTTTCATCCGAATGAAACATACTATTTTTTCCGCAACCGGAACAACCGGATTCAAAATAATAAAATTAAGATGCGAGGAATTAGAGAACACTACTACTACTAAAATCAAGTCTTCTTAGCTTTTGTTTTCAATTTTATTTATTCTGTCAAACCCGGCCAAACCATCGAAAATGTTTGAACAAGATAATGGTAACGAAGATACACCACCAGAAATTTTAGACCGTGCAAAAGAAGTTGTATCAAATCTTCTGCCCAATAAATCTCGAGAAGTATACGAAGGTGCCTACAACAAATTTTTAAATTGGTGTAACGAGAAAACCGTAAAATCGTACACGGAAAGCGTAGGTACCTACTATTAGCGTACTTTTCCGAATTGTCCACTAAAATGAAGGCTTCTACTCTTTGGGCGCAATATTCAATGTTGAAGGCAACATTAAGTTTAAAAAATGGGGTAAATATCGAAAAATTTTCAAAACTCCGTGCCTATTTAAAAAAAGAAAATAATGACTACACACCGAAGAAATCGAGAATTCTTAGTAAAGAACAGGTGGATCGATTCTTGAAGTGTGCTCCTAATAAGCAATACTTGATGATGAAGGTGTGTTTTAGTTTTAAAATCGAATATTTTACGATAATTAAATTTTGACGTTTGTAGGTTATATTAATTTTGGGTGTTGCTGGAGCTTGTCCCTGCGACGAGTTACTACATTTAAAGATTAATGATATTGAAGATCTTAAATCAGTCTTACTGATTAAAATTCCTAACAAAAACTAATAAGGCTAGATCATTTACTGTGATGGGAGATAGCTATTTAATTACAGAAAATTCTTTGTCTAATATCTTTGTAGTGTTTTTCTTAAATAAATGTTATTCACATAACAAACCAAAATCTTAACCAAAAAAGTTAAAAGTAAAAGTTCCTAGGAAGTAAAAGTACTTTTTTGCGCTACTGTGCTCTATTTCATTGTTTACCGCGGCTGTTTCCAAGACAGTAAGTTATGTTTACTAGTTGCTAAGGATAAAGTCGTCGGTAAAATACTTTGGGGTTCTAGAACGGTAAGTAAATTTACTCAAAACGAATGTGCCATGTAATTTGATAAATTAATGTCAGTCACAAATGTCAGTTTAGTTAAATAAAATGAATGCAATTTCCAATGTTAGTTAAAACAAATCCTGGAGCTTTTAATTTCTCATTTCTTGCAACAAAGTACGCCAGCAAAGATTTTTCATCAATATTTGTACTTTTCTTGGTACACCAATTTTTAAAATGATTGTAGGTACCTTCGTAACGTCTCTCTAGACTTATCAGGAATGAGAACCGAACACCCCACATTCCAAGCTTCTTCTATTTCGTTTTCGGAATCATTTTCATTAATTTTTAGCACGGAACTCCAAATAATTTTCACAAAAAACTGCAATGGCGGTAACTGTTTACAGATTGCTATAGAAACGCAATATATCAATCGACAATACGGCAACGTGATGCGGAGACTGACAATTATCGCATTTGAATCTGTATTAATTATTAATTTATTAAAAATTCTTTTTACCGGATTCAGTAGCGCAAAAAACGTCATAAGCATCACGAACGTTAAGGACTACCGATCTCAGACAATAATTGGAGTCGTCGCTGCGCTCCTCCTCCAAACTATTGTCTTCGATCGGTAAAATGTCCTTACCGTTCTTAATACTTAATATACTATTACTTCCTAGGAACTAAAAGTGTTGCCTAGCAACACACACATTTTTTTACTAATAACAAAAACATCAACTTCACTGTCCGTTTTTGGTATCAAAAGTGATCACTTTTAAGACGGTTGCGGAAAAACGTCATTTCGGGGTAAACTAAATCAGCCTACTCTTGATTGAAGAAATATAGAAAAAGTAATGAAAATATTTAATTATTGGTATGAAAGTAGATAAAACGTTGTACTACAATATTCTTATCGTAACTCTCATGTTACAATATTCGATGGGTTGGCTAACTCGGCCTGACAGCTTCGTTGCACAAGTTTCCCATCTCATATCATAAATGGCACGTTACGAAACTCATATCGTACATATCTATTACATAAGGGACCTATGTATTTGTGTAAGGCCACTAGATTCAAACTTCAAAACAATCAAAATTAATAATGTTATGAGAAATATCAAAAATGTGAAAAATTTTATTGAGTGCGTCAAACATCGACTTCATTTTAGTTTTTACAATTATTTTAATTTTTGTTAAATGTCGTGGTTTAACGTTTCCGTAGCGAAGCAATTGTTTAAGCAAATTCTCTAAACCTGTATGTGCTTGTTAGTGATATCACAATAAATTATTACAAAGAGTGAAAACCACTAATAAGGAGGGATCAAAGTATAGATACTGAAGCTTATAATGTAGTTGAGAGTATGCAGGTAATATCTTTATAGATCTAATACAGGGTTAAATATACTTTGATGTTTGAAATTCGATTATATTTCATTTCCTGCTTTGCAGTTTGTATCTATCGATCTCATCTGGTCGCTTTGAGCATCCTAATAATCTTATTATCTAGCGTACCTACAGAGTTAATTAAACAACCTGAAAATGTAATTCTATTAAGAATTCCAAGATGAAAGTAACTGAGTTTGAATTTAATTTGTTCACGGTTGAGTATTTCCGGTAAGTTAAGGGTATGTATGTCCTATGAACTTTATGTTAATTGCTTTTAACAAAGATAACAACGTATTTCTTATCCTAAAAGTATATTAATGGTAAAACCTTAAATTATCACCAATTATCACCTTTAGTTTCGGAAAATTTATTGGTTACAGTAATAACATGGTTCTGAAAGCTAGCCACTTACGGTTTATTGAATTAACAGGAAACGATTTTTACTCTTCGGGTCATTAACCAGAAAAAAAGGATCTCATTTTTCCTGTATTTAGAACTCGGTGAAACATAAGAAACTACTTTCTTACTCGTTAAAAGGTAAAGAAAGAGATCTTTCATTAGCTCACTTCTTGTAGTAGGCGTTCTTCGTTTCTGCACTAATCAAGTTAATGAATAAAATATTCACTATATCACAGTTGAAACCAGTTGAAACTACCAATTTGCTTCGTCGCATTGTAATTAGTTATAAATTTATTTTGAACTTGATGCGTAGTAAAATTCATTCAGTGTAACCGTTTTCTACAGTATTTACAAAACATATTAAAAAACAGTGGCACAGATCAAAACTATTTATTTAGTTTGTTTTATTTATTTAATAAATTCGCAACTTGATACAAAGGGATGCGTTTTGCATAACATGCAAAAGTTTACATGAGTTTACAGTATCATTTGCAATATTAAAGAAGATGTATCTTTACGTTTGTCCCTGCAACTAAGGAACTAAAGCGGTTTAAAATATGTAAATGAAAAGATCGTCTGGTTTACATTTCAAAGCTCTATGTAAAACAAAGAACATTTATAAATAGCCAGGAGAACAATTCTATATTTATTACTTTTTCCCGTAGCGTAATAATTGTATTATAAATAAAAACTTGGTATATGCTCATTTCTTTTACTGGAACACAAAATTATTGTGTACATTCGGCCAGGGTCTGGCTTCTATGTAGTTACAGTGACTTATTATTATTAATCCTGCTAGGTGTTTAAAGTGTTGTCAGAATTTATAAAAGCAGGTTGTGTATGATCATGCCCAAGATGCTAACCCTCTACAAACTGTCGTTACCTAAGAAAATGTAAATTTAGTCCTAGTTATAAAAGAGTGTTTGTTATTGTCCGTAAACTTTGAGATTCTTAGTAGACAACTTTAGCAAATTATAAATTGTCTTCCTAAAATGCTGCTCCATTATCAAAAACTGATGCTTCCATGTTTCTAGCTAGAGCTAGTCTTTTTGGCGCACAAATACATGCTATTTTCCGTATCTCTTTCTTTTTATAATATTATTATATAAGATATATTATGCAAATTATTACAAATTTCATAAACCATGCTACATGACGATGAATGTAAAAGGAGACTTTCTTCATCAAAAGACAGCTCTCGCACAGCTATGCCAATATCGAATTATTTGCAGGGATTCTTTGATGATCGTGAAATAAGCAAAGAATTATGGCCTCCTATAACTCCGGACATAACTCTTTTAAAACTTTTTTTTGGTATGTAACTTTTCAAAACCGACTCGCATTATTCAGCTGAAAGACAGAATTGCTGGAAATGTGGCTGTATTACTCTCTGTGTTTTACAAAATGTTGGTAACCTGTAACGACGTGTTCGAACTTGTTGCGGACTTAGAAAATGGGGTCCATTTTCAACAGCAATTTTATCTCTGCGAACACCTATAAAAAAGGTATAATTTATAAAAGAGAGAAAAAGAAGAAGTAAAGACTAATAAAAATTGTACCAGGCAAGAAACGAATAGAAAAACTAAACTTAGGTATGGAAAGAGCAGGGAAAAGATGTACCAAAAGTTAGCTTGGTGGATACACCCTGGAATGTGTGTAAAAAGACACCTACTACGTATACTAAAAATACAAGAAGAAGTTAATACCAAAGCCCGTGACCTTGCTTTAATTTATAGTTGTCAGAATAAAAAATGTATGCCCATTTTGAAATAATTATGGTTTTGATTTCCTTTTGTTTATTGTCATTCCTTGTTCGTAAATTTATTCATTCCAGGTCTTTAATTTTTCTTTTAATTCGATCTCATTTTTTGACACTGCAACTTTCTAGAATACTGCAGGTTCATTATCCCTTGAATCCATAGTTTACCTCTTTTATGCTCTTGCCATATCATTTATTTGGATAAACAAGTAGTTTGATAAAATGTTTCCTATATTCGCTCGCAACCAGCGTTTCATGTTTAAGAATCAATGACCTAGTCCAAATTTTATGCAATCGTGAAGCTTAGATATGCCTTGAATTCTGTTAGACAGAAAGCTGTATGGCGAATATTTCAGTCAGTATGCTGTATAGGTATCTAGTACTCTCCAATCGAATTTCCAATTGTTATTCCTGCAGTTATTGCATTCTTTCGAATCCTCTTTTTGCTCTTGCCACTATTGCAGAATTTTTTTAGTTCTCTATGAAATACAAAGTTAACACCACGAGTTCTTGAAATACTGTGGTAGGATAAAATAGTAAGGATTGGCGGTGGTTCAAAAAAGTATTGTCAAATACAGCGAGTACCTAGTTCAAATAAATGCGCCAAGAAGCAGGAAACGTAAAATAAGATATATTAATGGAAAGGTATAAACAAACAAAAGATTAAAAGAGAATAAGTATTGTAGAATAGAAAAATGTATTATATGGAAAATTCTTAAATTATGCTTGTAAAAACAAGAAAATAGTTGAGCACGAAACCAGCTACCTATATCGTCTAGTAATACACGAGCCAGAAACTCTGTTTGCAATTTAATGAGATCAAACTCAAACACCACGCATTGAATAATTTATAGCGTGATATAGAACTGAATAAATTATATTAAGACAGAATTTTGTTAATTTTAAACGTGTAGGAATTGTATAGGATATACAAACAATCTGTGTTTTCTACGCAGTCTGAAAAAGTAATACCGCGCGGTCACTTTTGGTTATTTTTTAGTGGTGCCTAGTTCTATAATTTAGTAACGGAAAAAAACGGCAAATAATTATTTAAATTATTTTAAATAGTTCATTGAATATTTATATCATTATCATAAATATGATCTACAAATGTTAAACGTGTTAATGGTAACAAAATCCCGTTGCTACCTAATAATACAAGAAAAGGAGTTATTGTGTCATACATTCATTGCATTTAGAACTTTGGAAGCTCTACATTCGTGTAAGTATAGTCATTCTGCAACATTTACATAAAATTGCCTTGTATTAGAAACTTCCCCACAGGAAGCAAGTTCACGCGAATTCTCAATTTACATAATTATATAGACCAAGTCTGGTGAATCTGCAATTTTCTTGGTATACTAATTATTCTTAATCATGAATATTATTAACGCAGCAACAGTTATAAATTATAATGAAATATAATATGCAAAAGTTGAAATAAAAAAGATAATAATATGAAAAATACTTATCTTTCGGCTACTACAAGAAAATAGCAAGAAACATTTTTGATTTAGATTGTTGCCGTACCATATAGCCGCCACTTACTGAAGAAAGAAAAATTAGCTACCACCACTGACACTATAGCTACAATTCTTAAGGCGTATTTGATATAATATTTACATACGTCATTAATATTTTATCTACTTTCATATAGAAACAACCAACATTACAAAACAAAAAAGGGTTTCGTACGAGACCTTATTACGATACTAGTATCGTTATAGTCAAGGAAGTGACTTATTAAAGTATAAGTTTAGAAGTTTAAACCGCCCCTAAGCGCACAAAGTCACAGCTTGTCAAAGTATATTTAAAATATCATTAGCATCATGAAAACATATAGGTACCTACGATAAATGGCATTTTAAAGATAGAAGTAGAAAACATAATAAATATTTATCATGAGGTACAATGCATAACTGAATTATAATTATAATAGCGAAATTTTGAAGAAGTAATCCTTCAGTATTCCTCAAAAGCAGGACATTCTAAACAATACGAAAAATATTATTTCTGCTGTGATACTATACCTAATCGATTTTATGGCCTAACTTTTATTTTGGGTCGCTATCAAAGTTTTACCTATATAAAACGAATTTACTGATCCTTTATTATGACAAGATATCCCATGTGGGAATTATGTCTTTCGTAAATCCAATATATCATTTTTTTACGTTAGAAACATAAGGGGATTTGAAGTTTATGGCGTGACAACAACACTACAAGGAGAAATGCTTGCACTGAAAACCTGTAGAAAGTTAAGATATAAACTATGTTCGTTATGGCGTTTGATGATTTAGAATATATTCGAAGAATGTGTAAAATGATGTGCAAAGCTAGAATAAATCGTGGTTTTTGCAATAATTTTATCAAACAACGCCTGCTGAGATTATCAAGACTTAAAGAATGACATTTACTACCGCCAGCTGCCAATGGTACTGATGAGCTCTTTACATTAGTGATAATATTTAACAATAAATCAACCTTTTCGTAAATTACCAGCTAACCAATAATAGTTTTTTGAATCTCAACTCAATGTAAGAAATTCCGGTATAGATCGGTATCTCAGTTTAATTTGATATGGGTACTAGGTGCCCTCAGGAACACGGAACGGAAGATTCCGAGATATTAATTTTTTAACTTTTTTTTTTAATTTTTCGAGAAATGCGTCTGTATAAAAAAAATAAGTGATGGTTTAGAAAAAAGTCTGTGGGTGGCTGTATGTGGATGTAACGCCTCTAATGGTCCACGCGCACTTGTTCGGTTCCGTTCCGTTCGGTTCGGAACCGTCCGATCGGCAAAAATCAAATAAAGGTCCACCAAGCTTATAGTCCAGGCAAATTAGACCAAAAAAGGTGGTTTTGCTGCATTAAATCATGTAGTTCCAAAAGTTTCAGGAATGTGTAGGGGGAGGTTCCCTGAACAACGCCTAATAAAGTCCCATCGATTTCAGGTGCCGCGCGAGGGGGGGGGAGGCTCAAAGGTCCCATTTTTCAGTTATTGGCGCATAGCTCGAAAACGATGCGTCGCACAGCAAATTTTATGCTATTCAAAATTAAAGGTTACTAAATTCCCTACAAAATGGTGTATTACTTTTGTCTCTATGTGTTACCGTCTTCGATATATAAGCCGGCGAAAATGGAAAATTTGCAAAAAAAATTGAAGCGCCTCAGGTTTTTGTCAAGCTTGCCCTTCCAACTCTTTTTCCTTCCATTTTACGCGAAACTCGTGAGGAAGGAAGTTGTAGAGCATTCAATTTCCTTCAATAATATATATACTTTTGCTAAATTATCTCAATCAGTCAAAAGTTAACATAAGTTTCGGGGTCGATTTCGAGATTCTGCTAGTAAACTGCTGATCATTTTATTTCCGTTTTCAAGGGCTTTAACTCTCTCTATCACGTTATTTATTGTTTATGTAAACATAAATGGTATTTATTACCCATATAACTAATAAAATATATATATGTATGAAAGTAGAAATATATAGGGTGTTTCTTAAATAGCGCGGACACGGAACACAGTACGCCATTCCCCTCCAGATACTGATTGGAAAAATATAATACAATAATGCGTCTGTTCTTAGCTAGTTTCAAATTTATTCTTGCAGTCAAAGATTGACATTTAATGAAAGTAGAAATATACAGGGTGTTTCTTAAATAGCGGACACACGGAGCATATGGAGCTTTCTGAACACGATTCTGTCTCCATACTTAACAGCCAGTCTGTTCATCACGGTCCTCATATCTGGTTTTTGCCTACTTATCCCTTCCATAAGCTCATCCACGGAGTACTGCCCTTTATCCTGACCGAGCCTGACCATCTAAATAGGTACTGGAAAATCTCCTCCATGGCTACTGAAACAAATTCTTCCATGGGTCTGCCTCTCTGTTGGCCAGTCGGTTTACGCAAGTAGAACTCTTTGTCTTCATGATATATAGCATCTGCAGCATATAAGTCTCCCACGCCACTAATGTGGATCAAGACATTGTACACCTTGCGGCGTTCTTACCTATAGACTGATCGGACTTTCGAAATTTTTTGACATTTGTAATATACTTGGACTGAACCGAACGGGACGAAACCGAACCGACGTAGTGCGCGGGCTGTCATTCATTTCCATGTAGTTTAATTTATGCCGATCGGACGGTTCCGAACCGAACGGAACCGAACCGAACAAGTGCGCGTGGACCTTAACGCTGAAACTAGTGAAAGCTGATTTTCATGAAATTTGAAATGAAGGGGTATATCGAAAATTCATCGACAAAATTTTCAAAAAAATCGGAAACCAGAAGTTAGACTTGTTGTTTTTTGGTAGCATTTTTTCACAAGCAATATTTTGCAAATCTGAGTAGCGGATATAAAGGAAGACCATAATTCATGGAAAATTATGTTTTATCGGACTGTCCAACTGTAAAATGGCAGCCGTTATGAATTTTTCAAAATTTTGAATTTATCATATTATAATAATTGAGATAATTCAGCAACAACCTGTTTGAAAGCCCTTTGACAGTACTATGTACCATGAATAAAAATTGATTAAGAAAATCCAAAAACGCTCGCAACGGCGCCCTTGCAATGTTCCCAGTTTTAAAACTCTTAAATTGCTTTAAAAGTACACCTGAAAGTTAACAATTTCCAGCTGGAAGTGCTTTTATTTTGCGATGAAAAATGTCATTAGTACACATTTTTTACACATGAAAGGTTACACCCGCCTATACTTGTCTAATATCTGGAAACTCACTACAAAATTTATTGACATTTTCAAGTGTAACTTTGTTAAAATCCATAATTATAGAAATATAAATATCATATAAAATATCGATTTTATTCCAGTTAAAATCGATATTTTATTTGATATTTATATTTCTATCACTACAAAGTGCCTATACCAATGTAAGTATTTCTCCTACTTGCCGTTTACTAACCAAGCTTATTATGGAGTGTTAGTAAAACGTCTTGCTAATTATTGTGGGATTTCTGTATTTTTCAAAATTTCTAAATATTTAATTACAATACATACCTACCTACGTTTTGAAAATAGGCAATATAAAAGTATTAGGTAATACGCCCAACATATTTTTGTTAACTGGCTATAGATTTATTTCCATTCTAATCAACAATCTTCTTCCTGTTGTGAATTACGTGTAAGCACGGCCTATAATATGAGAACAGCGGTCACTTAATAATGTCCCCAGATCTAATGTCAAGAGAGATGACTTAATAGAACCCAATTCGTGCAATAAATTTAAACAATGAACGCAATTGAAGTTTAAATACTCAAACAGCTGTGTTTTTAGGAATTACTGTTAACTATATTTTTAATAAAAAATATAAAACTAAGATGCTACAAAATAATTAAATGAAACAATATCGTCCGTTTTTTAAAAGATTTTTAAGAAAAATTGATATTTCAAATTCTAGGAGGGCTACTTTTTTGTTAATCAATGCTTGTAAAATCTATGCACCAATATTACTGATCATTTTTCACTTCAACTAATTCATTTTCAAAAATGTATGTTTAGTATAATTATAATAATTGTGTATTGTTCAAATGTCTAAAACTATTGTATACTAACGTTTCCATCAAAATTAAACAATTATTAGAAAGAAACGTAATAATCAAAATTCTTCTAAATTTGGCAGGTTTCAATTTTAGAGACAGCTCTCCAATCTAGTCGTGATAACTTATTCGCAGACTTCCTACTGTAAACCGCGGCAGAACCATTCATGTCGAGTTGACATGAATTTGAAGTATGCACGCGAGTTTCCGTCTTGAGATTTGGTTACTGAAAGTAGTATAAACCAAAAGTTCTTGGTAGGGTCCACTGGACATTCATACTGAGTTTTCGTTGAATGTTGCAGCAAATGTTTGGAGTTTGAAGTCATGTTTCGGAAAGGTCCATTATATTTGATACTTTTAAAATAGTTTTCAAAAATTGCGCAGGAATGTATGGGTAGAAATATAGAAATTTCTTGAAGATAATTTTATTTTTTTTGCACTTCCGCTTTAGCGGAAAATAACCCCAAAGAAAGGTCAAAATTATTCATTCAATTCATTCAACGATACTTTATAGATATCTTCAGTGAAGATTGTGAAATTTGTGTTAGGTATTACCATATCATATCAAAGTTTTAATCAGGATAAACTCGAAGCAATTGAGGTGTATTATTCAAAATATAATTTACAGAGACCTTGTTCTTTAACGACGCGTTCCTAATCCAATTACAGAAATGAAACTTGTGGGAGAAACTGAAATACAGGCTATCAAAGTTATTTGGTAATTTGTGTGAGAAACGTTAAAAATATCACTGTCAATACTGTATCCTACTATCCTGTGCTTGTATTAGAATATTATTAAATAATAACTAATGAAGTTATTATAATTAGGACTATACTATAGTAAGCTGCTCTAGTGACTGCAAATAGTTCTGAAGTACTAGAGACTTTTAAAACTCCATTTAATGTCTTTAGTGAGATTATACCTACGAAGTAATTTCAGGTTCCTATTTTTTAAGGCGTAAATTCAGTTTACGTAATTTTAATTTCCCTTTAGTGCCAGTTTTTCAGTTCTGGTACACCTAAACCAAGATTAACTGCCACGGATACAATTGTTACAAAAATTGTATCCATAGCAATTAATCTTGGTTTAGTCGAACCAGAGTTTTTAAACTTAAACTGAAATACCAGCCCTAGACATCAGAGAGTTGCGTAAATCTACCATAATCGAAACACCCTGCTGGAGTTTTCATTTCCTTTTATTCTAAATGGAGATTTTAGCTTCAAAAATATGAAAATAAATTTACAGTACAGGCTATTTGTGACCAAAAGTCAAATGGTTGATGCCTTTTAAAAATGAAATTGTAGTACCATGTCGTGAATCCTGTTGATATATTGCATTAAATGTACCTATGTAAAAACCCAGTTCTTATTTTGTCAGTTTCAGCACTTAGCTTTCTGTATTAATGGTCTATGCCTGCCAATGTTTTTTCATTTGGTTTCATAAACTCAATTGGCTTAAATCAGTAGTACAGTAATATTAATAGTATGACGCCAAAACACCAAAATAATTGACACGGAAAAGTGGTTGCTTTTAACAGATCGTATTTTTTGTAGATTTCTTTAAATTGTTTCTGGGGAAATTACAAATCATATCATACTGTCATTACATTACAGTCTGTAGAATCGGGTTTAGCCAATATTTACTTGCGCACATGCCTGTTATACTTTTTTTTAATGTCATCACGCCTACATATCTGCATCATCTTTTATTTCACAATCGCTTGAGGTCTCTATGGGTTTATATTTAACACTTTACTGTAATATAATTTCCCAACACTTTAATCCGAGCCGACAATTAGTTTTTGACGTAATGATTTATTCATTGGCACGTTCTCCCTATATGCAATTCAGAAATTATTCGTCGACCTAATAATCTTCGTTGTCTTCATTTAACAGTTGACACATTCCAAAATGCTCCACTTTCTACTTTCCTGAAATCTGAAACTTGCCATATAGTTTTTACTAAACCGTTTGGTTCGTGTTTGACGATAAATATAATTTGTTTAGAATAGATAATTATTTAACAAGTGTAACTTTTTCTTTTTCTCCATTTTTCCTATTTGCTGTTTCTTCGACGTTAACTTTCAAGACGCGAAAGCATACGGACCGGGATATAGTTCTATTAAATTGCAATTGCAATTAAAAGTAATTTATGTTGAATATTTATCTTTGTTATTGGTTTCCCCATATGTATAATGAAAATTATTGTCAATAGCTTCTATTATGTATTAGCTTACCGGAACTCGCATATTATAGCACAATATAGGAATAAAGTATCTTGATAGAGGTCAGTTCCTTTCTAATTAGTGGCGATTTCTTCCATTTCATGAAGAACCATAATCAGCATTTTTGTATGTTTAATAGTAAAAGAGGTCAAAAGGATATTTGTAATGATTAATTTATATTACAAAAAGAACCATAGACATAAACAAAATTTTGAGGTATAAACCGCAGTAAATCCTATTTGATATCAAAGATTAGAAATCTGAACCCAATCAAGATTCTTTGAGAAATATGGATCGAATTGCCAAAAGCAAAAGTAGTAAACTCAATAAGAGAATAAGCCATACTGGTAATCTGGACATTTGAAGAGGCCTTTTGGAGTTCTTTCGACAGCTAATTATCAGGAAGTCATAAGCTTTAATAGAATATAACGTCCAAAGACTTTTTTGCTTCGAATTGTAGGTTGTTGGAGAAAATACGATTAATTATACGATTATACCGTGGGTGCAAATTTATGCTAAAAATGTATGCCCAGTATTAATTGTATGTAAATACAAACATTTATTTGAAATAAAATTCTATAACTCAATAAGTAAATATAATACAGCCAACTTTTACACGAGTTCTGGTTTATTAATTTCGTTTTAATTTTTCTTTAGGGAAATACTAATTTACGCTTTACATCACAAGCAAAGAACTTTTAATTGAGACGGATAGTAGTAGTGTTATTGTAGTCAGAATTATGTCGACCTTTGCAGGAGTGGCGATATAATAAATATTAACTAGGTACCTAGGTATAGGTATTTTTAGAAATTAGAAAAATGTTTCATGAAATTCATGAAAGGAAAGACGTAATTATTGTATACAGATGAGAGCATAATTGATAATTAAATTATATACAGGGTGTACCTACCTAAACATGCCTAAACTGTGAACCCAAACTAAACCGCATGTTCTTCAGGCTAAACTATGACGCGATTTAACCCAACTTACGTATGTACAAATGTCTTTCGTTAAGGCGCATGTTCTTTAAAGAAACATTTTTTTTTAAGAAAACTGCCTCATAGTAGCCATGTCTAAAAACAAAGAGAAATATATTGAGTAAAGCTTGATACCTAACAAATTATTATTGGACAAGTTTCAACAAGAAACCTGCCAATACACGGACACAAAAAAACAGGACCGACAATCTATGCTCCTGACAAAACTTATAGAGTGATATAGGAATTTGAATTTTATTATTTTTATGCCAAATCCAGGTCTCAGGGCACTTTATCTTAAAAATACGTTATAACGATATGCATGCGAATCAAAGAAAATTTTGAAATTTGTATGTTACAATGATATGCAGGTATAATACTCATATTCGTGGATGGTTTACGCTTACGGGATTCGGTGCTATCCATTTTCTATGCTATCACTACAACCTTTGTACCTACAGACTGCTACCGGTTGAAACTGGGAATATATAATATGGATATGCCATGCTTTTACACACTATGCACTTTGATTTTTTTAAATATGGGCGCTGCCAGTTGGTCACGATCAAAGCCAAGTTGGTCACGATCATTTTGCCAATGCTATTTTCGTCACAATGAATTATGAGTTGGGCGAGAAAAGTTATTAGATTAATGGATCTACGACGGCAATACAGTATGTGCAAAACGAAATTTAGTTAAGCAGCTTTTCTTATCGTCCTATCCCCGGAATTACCCCAGTACTTAGCATTGTGCAGAATTTTAAGAAAAAGAGTAGCTTGTCTTCTAAAAACCAGAAATATAAAGATATGGTAATGGTATACAATCTGAACATCCCGATCTCCAGACTTAGTTCCTCAAGATTTCTTTCTCTAGGATTGCATTTAATCTAAAATTTATGGTTTTGTAGAAAATAGGGAAAATACGTTCAACGAACAAAAAGCGTTCGCTACGGTAATATGAGAATTTGATTTTACAGTGAATTCGGCTTTTGTTGGCGGAAGTAGAAAGTTTATTCGAATTAAAGGATTATGTTTAAATTGTATTATTAATTATCCGTTAAATTGTTTCTGCTCTGTCTTAATTACTTAATGTCTGTTTGTAAACTTATAAGAGATTTATTTAACGAGTAAATTAGATTTGTTTTTACAATTTCCTAAATATTAATTTATTTGGCAGTAAAATGGAAGGCGTAAAAGCATAACTGTCGTACAGTTAAACACAAATAGCTTTGCGGTCGAGTAGGTTATGGAAGGGCGGATCAAAATTTATTTTTTGTGCCTCCGGTCGGCATCACTGAGTTTCTGCATCGCGAAATCTGCTAGAAACAGAGGTTTCTCCGGCCTAGGCCGACAAAAAGTAGGAATTGAAGGTTATTGGTTGGCAGCATCGGCTCAATCTGTCAAAGTCAAATTTGTGCATCGCGGTCGGAGACGATCAAACAAATAAATTAGCAAAATTTTACAAATACGATTACCTATTTGCAGTGGCGGCTATTCAGGTGCAGCCGGTACAGCCCGGCTGTACCATCATTTTCGCAAATACATTGTCATGTTACATTGCGTGAAGTAATTTATTTTAATATAAATCGGAAGAATCATGCTGTACCTAGCATGGAAATTCTTGTCAAAATGTTGAAAATAATTAACACATAATTATAAAAGCCTTTAAACGTCGCCGAGCATCGCACAAAACTGTCTAATGCGTGCGCTACCAGCTCAGTACAGCCGAGTTTGCCAATCCGCTTTCTGGCTGCACTTGATGCATTAGCATGGTAAAAGTATATATACGTTACCATGGCAACTGCACGTTTGCTTTGGTTATCAATGACTGGTGACGTCATAGGTACTGCCGAAACTGCACGCAGGGGATCCTGGCTGTACCGTATTTTAGAAATTCAGTATTAAATAATTTTTACTTTGTACAATATTATTATTTATATGAAATGGAACCTGTTATAGATATAATTTGTGTTTTATTGCAAGTTACATTCTCATTGAGGAAAGATGAACACAAAAAAAATGTTTTACAGTGCGAAAGCCCGCAACCAATTTTGACAATTAAAAAAAAGAAGCTTTTCAAAAATTTAAAATAGATTTTGAAATACTGGATACGGTTTTAATAGAGATTGATACCAAATTCCAAGATGCAGAAAAACTTAAATTTATTTGCCTTGCCGATTAGATTCAGCGAAATTTGAAAAATATTCAAAAACATTTCCAAATCAGGCAGTTGAAAATTAAAAAAATTGTTACCCTTTAATTATAAAAGATACCCACAGGTTAGAGAATGACCTTGATGTTATACAGGGTGATTCAAAAATGGCGCATAAGCTCTTCAGTACGTTGTAGGGGACGGTTATTTGAACTGTGGAAAAATCATAAAAAAAATTTAGCTGCTACATTTTTGTAGTTAACAACGAAGAAGTAAGTTGTAGATTTGGCAACACGGGTGCAGCTATGTAGTATATGAGTGGCTTTTATTTCGTTTCATTTACATAGTGAGCTTATTAAAAGTTTCAAACATCGTTGCCACATATTTTTTTCAAACAACTTGATAGGAAAATATCAATTTTGAAAGCTAATATTTCAGGATAATGAGGTGTTATGAGCATTTTATTTATTACCCACTATTAAAAATACTTAAATTATTTATATGAAATGATGAGAAGTTTCAAAATCCACATGAATTCAAAGTTGAGTTCTCAACTTAACTTCTTCATTTCTCAGCAAATTAGCGGCTAAGAATTTTTTTACTATTTTTCCTACACTTCAATTATTATTCCCAACAACGTACTGAAGAGCTTATGCGCCATTTTTGAATCACCCTGTATATTGCGATGCTCGTTATAAGAATGCAAGTATACAAAAAATTAACAAAAAATCGACATATTGAATGAAGATGGGGTGTTTGTTTAATTTTAAGGGCTGCACCTACTTCTAAACGCACGAGCCGCCACTGCCTATTTGAGCCACTGTGATGATTTGAATATAATCTTTAATATGCGCCGGTGTATCCATTATTAAATCAAAGATAATAAAATTTAGAAATAAACGTCAATGGAAATTGTAAGAAAATAAATGAATTAAGTTTAATGAATACAAGGAATCTTGATTTTAAAATCATAAAAAAAAATCCTAATACTAAATTTTAAATGTAAATTTAATTTATTTAAACATACATCGGCACAAAAAATCTTGTGTATTACACGTCCAGAAACAGTTTTGCGAGTGCTCCTACTTGCAGGACTCGGCGTTCCGCCTCGCCTTGCAAGCCTTACTCGCACTCACAAATGTGCTGTTTCTGGCCTTGTGATACAAATAACTATTGCTTTTTACTTTTTAATTTCGTGGTCATGACATGTAATGAATGTCATATTAATACATTTTGGTTATGTTTTAACAGTCGATAAGTCAGTGACGGCGATTTTTTTCATCTATGTTCAAAAAAACTATAAATATTTCATTTTTTGATGGAGGTTGCGTACTGATGGCTTAAAACAGTATTGGGACGGAGGTAGTTGTTCTCAGTATTTGTTATTTTAAAGAAAAATTAAATTATACACGGATAGTTTTCATTCGGGACCAGTGGCGCACCCAAGGGGGGGCAAAGGGGCAATTGCCCCCCAAGACCATATGTTTTTTCTTTGTTTAAATATTTTCAAAAATTTCCGGGACAGCGGGGAGCCTGAAAAGCCATTATTTAAACTTTCAATTTCACGTTGCCCCCCCCAACGTATATTTCTGGGTGCGCCACTGCTCGGGACAAAATGTTTGCATGCATCCTGTAGATGTGAAAAAGTGTTACCAATATAAAGCTCACAAATTGCTAGATTCTCACATCAAGTTCAAGTAACAAGTTCGATTTCTGGTTGAGGCCAGCACTAGGGATGATTTTTTTGAACAATTTCAGTATTTCTTTGCATTCCCTAGTTAACGCGTATTTTCAATGGTGTTAGTACATCAAGAACTATTTTGTTTTTTCATTTTCAAGTATGATTTGCTTAAATTTCTCGTTTACCACATTATCCCACTTTTATACAGGTTTTGTAATCTACCCCTAACGGTTCCATGTTTGTGTGCAGAAGGTAAGAGTGCCACTTGAAATTTTGTATACTTTTGTTAGTCAAGGAAAGTTTCATTCGTTGTGCGAGTGTCATAATTGCTAAAGGTGAATATTCCGTATAATTTCTAAAAAGCAATTTTCCATTAAATTAAGCACTTTATGTAAACAATTTCATAATGCATAGATTTTCTTGTTGTCGTATGAATATGATATATGAAAAAGTTTATTATGTAAATAGAGTAACAATAACGCAGAATATTTGAACTACTAAAACTTTTTGTGTTCATGTAAGTACTTAGTACCTATACAGTTTAATTGCTGGTCGTTGGACAAATGGTGTTGCGTGTACGCCTATGTTATATCTTGATCATTTTATATGCAGATTTTCGCTTTTTATTAATGAATGAAATTAAAACCGTTAACGCAATAAATTTGAATATGTATTTCTTTATATAAAACCTTGACATTTTTTTATTGAGAATAATAAAAAATAATTAGAATACTTTTAAAAATAAATACGAAGCTTATCATTTTCGTGCTAGTAATAATGAGAATAAAAAAAGTTCCCTGTTAAGAATGATTTAGACAAGCAGTAATAGGTCAACTATAAATATCTCTTTTAAAAGGAACTTTTGTGGCATAAAAACCTAGAAAGCAAGAAACAGACCCTTTACATTGCTTTAATTGTAAGTAGATTAAACTTCATCATTATGTATTTTTATGTTAACGTATATATTATACTTTGATATCCTTTTATAAAAACAGAATAGTCTAATTCCTAATAGCCTATACCACATTTCTTACATTTTAAAATATTTCACAAAATTTGGCCAGTTGCCCAAACGATTTTATATCACAATCCAGTTTTAAATATCAAAAATTATGCTAAAATTCTATGCAAGCATTCCATGGCATGCCTCAAAGCCTTCTTTGTGTCTGTGTAACACAGTGCATACACATTTTTGACAGTGGAATTTAAACAGCGCTTAGCACCCCCTCGTAAAGTCTCATATTTAAACTCAAATCAGTGACATATCTTCGCAATTTGAATTTGCATATTTTGGTTTTCCCTGTCACTTAAGTCCTTGCTAACCTGAAGTATTTTGGCAAAACCGTTGCAGTTTATTTTCAGGTCCCAGCTGTCTAAAATAAAAATAGAGTGGTGTTGTTGTAGTAGCCAACTTCTTTATAATATACCTTTGATACATATAGATTCTACTTTATAAATATCATGAACAATTTTACTAAACTGTGGATAGGTACAACCCGCACGTGCTGTTTGAGGCACATGCCCATTTGAGGTTACAGTTTGTTGTATGGGACGTGCGAGGAATAACAAACAATGTTTTGTTGACGATAAGGTGCTTTTAGAGCTTCTACAACTTCGCCATTCTCTGCAGGTCTAATCGGAAAAATCAGTTAGAATTAGCGTAGGTGGAAGAGAAAGGTGTTTTTGTCTTTTCTTAAAAGGGAAAAATATGCAAGCCTACACCGAAATAATTATAATAATGTATGGTACTTGTTGACAGAATGTTATTTTGCAACGCATTTTCCTCGTACAAAAACAGATTTTGCATCCCAGTTTATAAATTTGCAAACATCAGACAGTTATTAAATCTAGAACCCACAGTTTGTATGAGTTATTCAACTAAACAGTATTAGGTAAAATTCTTTACTTTTAATTATTTTCAAAATACTTTCGCAACAATCGATGATCATTTAAAAAATGAATCCAATTCACATTTTCTGTTTATAATATTTTGGCAATTTTTCAAATCTCGTTCTACTCCATTTAAGACACTTGGGACTACCATGATTCCACATGTTTTTCGTTAGTCACTTACATGCAGTGCGATTTTCTATAATTTCAGTCTTACTTCCTTTAAATATTATGGTAATTCAATTGATAGCAATTAACCAAATACAAACAGATTTTTGTTGTAGCAAAAGCAATAGCATTACAAGGCAATATTATAATGAAGATGTTAAAAATGAGTCATTTATTTCCTGGCACTAAATTTGTCTATTATAAGTTTTACTTTCCCATATCAACTTAAGAAGTTTCGAAATTAATATTTTCACAGAAATACGTGTTTAGGACTTCCAGGAACCCAAAAAATTGGTTTAGATAAATGTCTGTGGGTGGGTGGGTGTACGGGTGTGTCCGTATGTAACGCCTATAACGCCGAAACTAGTAATCAGATTTTGATGAAATTTTAAATGAAGGGCTATATCCGGCTATATCTAAAATTCATCGACAACATAAACTTTTCAAAAAAATCCGAAACCAGAAGCGGAAGTTAGACATGTTTTTTTGGTAGCATTTTTTTCAGAAGCAGAATTTTACAAATCTAAGCAGCGGATATGAAAGAAGACCATAATTCAAGGCAAACAGTTACCGGACTCTTTAACTTCAAAATAGCGCCCGATATCAATTTTTTAAAATGTTGACTTTAACGCCCCACAACTCAAAAACCAGAATCAGGTTCTGCAACAACTTTTTTGAAAGCCTTTTGGCGGTACTATGCCATGAATACGAATTAATTTAGAAATTCCAAAAACGATCACAACGTGCGTCACTCTTCCAAAAAATTTGGAATGTTTGAAAAATTGTTACAAAAAAAACTGGGCACACGATTTTGTTTAAATTTTCTACCCTTATCCACCTCGTTATGAGATACATTTTCTTTTTTTGATAAATGCTAAAATTTCACTGTGACGCCCTCTACGAGGTTTTGAAAATCGGAAATTGATGCTCCTACAGCTCCTTTATTAGTCAAAATATGAAAGAAGTTTAAATATAAAAGTTGTTCAGTATATAGCTCTGCATTCTCTTAATTTTGTATCACGTATACTGGGTGTTTGTTTTTCACAGTACAGTAAGCAACTTTGTTATTTTAAATGAAACATCCTATATATTATTATATAATTGAATATAGAATTTAATTGTCTATAACATAATATAAGGCATTCATATAGCTAAAATGTAGGTTGATGAGAATGTCGCGAATTTTAGATGCATTTTGTAAATTTTGGACATTTAGGCTGGACTTGGGGCAAAGGGATCGTTGGTCGGTAGCGATGGTCTAGCTTGGCGGACGGTTGAAGACCAAAACCGAAATGTTTAATTTTTAGTATGGGAAAATCCAGGGAGGTGTTAACGTCCACTTTTATTTAATTATATTCAAAGCTCTGCAAAGCTGGTTAATTTTTTAGGTGTATATTTTATACAAAACGTATCCAGTTGTATTTTCTTAGCAGACTCACCCTGTATATATTTTTTGACTTCATGCCAACTTCCGAGGTGAAGTAACCATGTATTCAATTTTGTACCGGTCATTGAAGCTGCACAGTTGGGAAATTGCAGAATCAGCTTTCTATTTATTTCATATGGATAAGTAGAATCATCAAATTGCTACAGTATAATGTAAAAACTAGAAAAGCAATCTCCAATACCACGGAAGATTCTAAAGAGAAAGAGTCTAACTCTAATTGGAATACACGGAGTCCACCTGATTTATTTTAGTATTAAAGGTAATTAAAGTTATTGACTTCCATTAGGTGTTCTAAGTTATCGGAAATCTTATATTTCGAAGTGCAATGTATCCAATGGTCGTCCTTTACGCCAATCTACAAAAGCCGTGAGTACGAAAACTTGTACGGCAGAGGTTTTCTGAACAGGATGCGTATGCGAGTATTTGCGAAAGGGTTTTTATGGACCATCTTGCGCCATCTCGACACTTGCGCATTATCGTTGTCCATGTCGCATTGAGTTCGCGGGTTCGGCGGATATGTATGTACTTTTGCAATGTGTTACTGCAACAACTTTGAAAATTTTAGAGAAACCACAACATAGTTTGTTATCTTGCATTTTGTAGCATCGCCATACATACATATATGCCGCGTGTGATGCTTACGTCTTTCGTTCGATACATATAACGGACAAAAACATTACCGAGATATTCCTTGAGATATTCCGCATATATGTGTTGCACTTAGTAAGGAACAGTCTGTATCTATATACACGGGGTTACATTAAATGTTTAGATTGGAGGTAATATGACAGTGTCTATTGGAGCGTCACGTAGTAGATGTATTTTTTGTCTATGTAATAAATAAAAAGGGAAACCTCTGTAAACATTTCAGTTCACACAACACAATTTTTCGAAGTTTGCTTTTAGAAATGGATTATACAATATTGTCATTGAAAAGTATACGGTCTTTTATTTATTAACACGACAAATACTTTGCTATTCAACAACATAGTTTCCACGTTATTGAAACTGTTTATTTTGGGCGTAAGCCAATTTCATCTTTCTAGCTTTCTTGTCGCTTTTAAATTAGAGAATAATAAAATAATAAGTAATCTTTTAATATAAACCTGCCTTCAGGGGTTTACATCCAGATTTCAGTTTACTTTGACGCTGTTACTATTTACATTTTATCGAATAAGATAAAGTGCAAATTAGTTTTGCATCTCCCAAATATACCTCGAAAACGAAACCGGTATTTAGACTTAAATTATAGTTAGAAATCTGGCGGGGATTTAGACAGCGAAAATTTATTGCAGTTGTAGGTCTTGTAATACCATTCTCTTTTATTGTATAAGCAAAGCAAAATCATTTTATATGTTTGGATGCAGCTTTAACTTTTTTTTTAGTTCTATGATTGTATGTCCTCTACCCCTCCCCCAACTACATTAACCAGTTGAACCCCTGCAGTTGCTTTAGAATTTTTGAAAAAAATTCTGGCTACGAGGGATCGTACATGTGTCGCCGCATCACTATGCGGATCGTGCCGTGCCATTCGGATCCTCATCCGCAGGACTACGGCCGCGCCTTTAAAACATTTGAATTCCGTTTCAGTTAACGACATTATCATTTTCACGTGTTTAGAAGACTAACGTTCAGTGGCGTAGCCAGAGTTTACCCTTGGGGGGGATATATCATATATCAGGGACACAGTCAGGAATTAGCGCAGGGGGGAACTATTACGTATACATAAATAATACCTACAAGCGAAGCGAACAAAAAATGTGCCGCAGGCGATTCGTTATCACGTTTAATGTTAAATAAAAAATTTTGAAAATATTAAACTTTTTAGAAATTAAATTGAAAATTTGCGGTTGAAAAAACAATAATCGTGAAAATAATTACATTTCGTTATTTCCAAAATATTATTTAACGTAAAATATACTTTTTTTTAATGAAAATTAAGTTGTAGTATACAGGGTGTAGTAACACTGTAACTAAAACATTTGACCAAACTTTAAGAGCGTGTTTTCCACACCAAAAGAATAAAAAAAAGTTCATATGAACATGGTTTAGGAAACGCTTTGTTAGGGTGCTACATCAGCTCCCCGAAGGGGGCGCATGAAATTTTAATTAATATCTCTGACACCCTTTAATATAAATTAATAAAATTTGATATATAAGTTAGTACTAGTAAGTGCTATCTGACAGTATTCAAGTAAAATTATTTAAACGAGGAACGTCCCAAACTGGTGGGGCTGGGTACTTATTCTTTATTATTTTTGTGATCTTCAATTGTTTTTAGAAATTTGAGTACATGGTACGATTGTACATTCAAAATCACATAAAAAGTGTACTCTTACTACAAATCGATAAACCGAATCGTTTTCGAGGTAACTCAATTTTTACGAAAAATCGAGTTGCCATGAAAATTCGGAAACTTCGTACTTTATGGATTAAATTCGCAGCATAGATTCAGGACATCAAGGCAATAAAAAAAGTTCTGAATCTATGCTGCGAATTTAATACTAAAGTACGAAGTTTAAATTTCATGCGCCCCCTTCGGGGGGCTGTCACGCCCTAGCACAGCGTTTCCCAACCCATGTTCATATTAACTTTTCTTCTTCTGTTGTGTGAAGAACACGCTCTTAATGTTTGGTCAAGTATTTCAGTTACACCTTGTATTTAATCTTATTTAAAAAACAAGTTTGGGGGGGGGCACGTAATAGTGTTAAGCAACCCCAACCGTGGTTTATGACATACTTATTCCAGTATTTATTTTTGTAGAAGTACAGGTCCATGTGGTTTTTATATTTTGAAAGGGAATAATATGGTCAAATTTGAAAAATCTTGATTTTGACAAGCAATAGTAAATAATATAAATTGCTTGATCCTAAAACATTCTAAGATATTTAATTTTGTCTGCTTTTGGATTTTCATAGTTGAAGCCGGTTGGAGCTATTTTTTTCCAGTTTTTGACCCTTGGGGGGGGATATATCCCCTATATCCCCCCCCGTGGCTACGCCACTGCTAACGTTGCTTGTATTCCACATCAATAAATAGAAAACTTGATAACATTTAAAATAGTTATTATCATGTGACAAATACGAGCAACAGTTTAATTAAGGCGAGTCTAAAATCCTTTATCCTTGTTGCACTTTCTACAAATTGTATTGTCATTTCTGTCAATCTTCTTTGAACCATCAGTTGTGCAGTGCATCATAGGGATATACTCTTTCTCTTTCTATAAAGGAGCAGTGTATGTTCGAAGGGGGTAACCTTATAGGTCAGTTTTCATCTGTTCGACGATTGCCATACTTCTAGTTTCCTGAATCCCTTGATCCAGTCTTTTTATGACATCCTAAGTGAGTTCCCGCGATAAGGGTGTCTTGTTGCATAAATTATTATCTAAGCTTTGGTTCGCTAGAATACCGCGGTAGTGTATTTTTAGTCTCACAATTTATTTTCACCCTGTATGTTCAATATAAACGTTATTTATAAGTCATGTAAGTAATCTAACATCCTAATAAGTAGTTGTTGAGATGTCTCATCATTTTTTTATTTGAAATCTGTTCGGAGGACAACCCAGAAAATTTTGAGGTGGAAGCTTCGACCTTTCAACCCTTTCAGGACTGTTCGACTAACGCATAGATTATGATTAATTACAGGAAATGAATAGAAAACGGTATTCTCTTTACTTCTAGTTCAATAAGTTCAATATCACGTAAAAATATTCTATTGGTACTATAAAATGTATACATTACAACCCGAATGATATTCCGTAGCACTAAGGCAGCAATTGGAATATCATAAATTTTATGTAACGTTTTTTTCCAGAACCTTTGTTATTCTAAAGCCACAAGCGCATATAAATCTTCTGAATTTTTAAAACTACCTTTTATTGTGCTGTAGATAAACGTTGTCAAACTAAACTACGCATATATTTTACTTCTCTTGAGAATATTTTTGATTCCCTAAGTCTGAACACGACTGAACTGGAACGGAGTCCCGAGAAACAATTTCCAATATTGTGCTGTGCTGTCTCTTTCTCTAAATTGTTTCTGGGCATTAGAGTATATAAATTTTGTTTGAAAAACATTGCATTAAAAACAATTAAATCTCGTATTCTGAGCTAACACGAAAAGTTTTTTCTTAATTTCTATTCAAAAAGCGTTGATCAAAATCCTATTTGTTTGATTTATTGGAAACAATTTCTTTAATTTGAAATGTTGATAAAAAAAGCTTTGTTTCTAAACGAGGTTTTAGAGTTCATTAAAAACCACAACAAATGCTTTTAGTGTTGTCACACATCGTAGAATTCGTTAAACAATAATTTCATCAGAATAAAGCATCATTGTAAACCAAGACTTGCATGCACCTATACATCAAAATGTGTAGTACAATTTATCAACACTTCAGGAAACCATTAGACTGGTTTATTTAGAAGTAATCTTCCAATAGATCAATTAGAAGGGGTCAAAGTCAATTGTTGTTTTCATTAAGATGCAGCATTATTTTGCAACCAATTTTAGATTAAAAGTTTACTAACTCCGCTAGCATTATTCCTTTAGAAAACGCAGCTGTTCCGCCGCAGAATGTTGACTGAAGGGTAGCTGAATTCAATTGAAGGACGAATGGAAATCGTTTAATTAATCTTAGGTGTAAAATATTACTGGGAACGATTTCTTGCGTGTTAATAACTTGTTGTTTAGCGAATAGGAAGTATGATAAGGTAGTTTAGCGAACAATAAAGCATTTCGGAGAGGAATTATTCCGATTCAAGATCTAAATAGGTCTGCTAAATTGCTGTAGGCAAGTTATATGTGGTTATATTCCGAAAAATAATTATTGTTTAATAAGGAATCATTAGGATGGGGAAAAATTGTATACAGGGTTATTCAACAACTACTGTTCAATACTATACAATATTTAATTTATAACAATCTCCATATTTTACGTACATTCCTGTCCTTTTGAGGTATAGATTACAAAGGCATTAGCACATATACTATATTTTAAAGATTTGTGAAATAAATATCGCCCGTTCCTATAATCCTGAAATTATGAAAGGTTAGGCTTGACTTTATTATTATTTCATTCATACTTACGTACATACATATAATACGTACAGAATAATCACAAGGACAAGACGAATTTAATTTGTTTGGAAAATTTCAGACCCTCCTAGTACTCGAAACCACAGTCAATGTGTGCATAGGTACTATTCGAAATATCCCAAGCACTTGACCGATCGAGGCGACGACGCGACGGACCCCTTTCAGTACCTACCTACCGAATAATATTATCCAAATCAACTAGAGGATTAACAGTAAAAAAATGTTAAATGTTAATATTGCAACGTCAAATATACTATTAGGAATTCTTTTAAGAGGAAGATTCCCATCCCTCCCCACTTGCCCCAGATCAGCGCCCCAAGCGCTATGCACTGGTCTAGCATACCTCACCCTTGAAAAGTGAAAACCTCCAAGTTATCTGCTTATCTAGCTTTCCTCCTTCATATCTATCTTTGGAATTCGATGGTTTTTCAACCTCTGAACATCTCTTGCTCGACCCCATCTTTGTCTTTCGAGTTGCTCCGTTTGATATTCTATCGTATAGTGTCTTTCCTGTTATTGTTCTTTACACTTTAATTTCATTAGTTCTTTTGTATTTCGGGTATCGGCTCTCCTTTCAATAGTGTAGGATGTTATTAAAGGTTGTATAGGTACATGCTTTACAAACCACGGTATAGTGTCAACAGTCATATTTTTGATTTTCCATGTTACGTCTCTTGTGCTGTCCGACATTGATGCTGCTTTATTAGTATTTGCAGGCCATTTTCCGTTATCATTACACATTATCAGATTATCACAGCCTCGTCAGCATAAGCTATTATTTTATTTATATAGGATTTATATACCGTGAAACTAAAAAAAATCCGCTATTTATAATTTTAAATTATGACTGACTTCGTACTATCATTTGGTTGACAATTACAATTTTGTTACAATTGAATGTTGCAAAGAAGATTCGTTGAGTTATTCTTCAATTTAATAAATCCTTTAGTCCTGAGGGAATTCTGCTGAAGTCCGGGACTAAAGCTATTTTTTTAGGACTATGGGGTTTATTGAACGGCAAGAAAACACAATTTGTAACGCTTTCAAATCAGATACACTTGAAGGCACGTATAGGAAACCTATATCATATTATTATAAACAAAACTCACAAAATAATTATTTTTTACAACAATATCGATGATTTTTTCCACTTGTCTAAATCAAGTAATAATCATCCCAACGTAGATTCTCATGGTAAATACGTAGGATGTTAACGTTGAGTACGCTCCATACAGAGCTTCCCGAAAGTAACGGATAAATTCAATAAAATCGTTGAGAAAAATATTTCAAATAAATGCTCGGACACGTCGATTTTTATTTTTAAATTATGATTTAATGATTTAATTTTCAACCCCCCACCACCCAACCCCTAAGCGCTGCCAACTCCAACATTAAAAATTCAAATAGCAAAGAACCCTTTCTGATACCTCATCTGATAGCTTTTTTTATGCTCAATACAATAAAAAAAAGTTTTTCAAAATCTGTTGATAAATAACGGAGATATTTACCAAAATGTATTCAAATGAAAGTGCCAATATTCGAGCAGGCGTTGGTACGGCTCTACAATGGGTGGTAAAAAACAATTGCAAGTTGTTTGTAATTGAATGTAAACAAAATGTATCTATCTATCTCCAACCCCAATCATCATTAAAACTTCGATTCTTTCGGCTTCAGTAAATCTCATTTTTGTTATCTTATTTTTCAAATCGTTAATAGTAAGTAACACACACTCCACTAAGTAATGTCACTACATTTTGTTTACATTCAATTGCAAACAAGTTGCAATTGTTTTTTACCACCCAGTACCAACGCCTGCTCGAATATTGGCACTTTAATTTGAATACATTTTGGTAAATATCTCCGTTATTTATCAACCGATCTTGAAAAACTTTTTTTTATTGTATTCAGCATAAAAAAAGCTATCAGATGAAGTATGAGAAAGGATTCTTTGCTATTTAAATTTCTAAAGTTGGAGTTGGCAGCGCTTAGGGGTTGGGTGGTGGGGGGTTGAAAATTACATCTCTAAATCATAATTTAAAAATAAAAATCGACGTGTCCGAGCATTTATTTGAAATATTTTTCTCAACGATTTTATTGAATTTATCCGTTACTTTCGGGAAGCACTGTATAGGTATTATAGGGAAAAAGCATGCGTTTAAAAATAAATGAGATTCGAACTCTTGATTTACGATTCTAAAGGTTTCTACAAACGCATGAGCGAATTCGAAGACTGCGTCCTGTATAATGGCAATGCCACTAATATAAAGTAGATAAACAGAAGCGTTTTGGGTGTACTGTTGCGGTTATTAGCCCCCAACCACCAGTTAAACGAGAAATTCTGGGGACAACTAAATTGGAAGTGATAAAAAATGAAACTCAGCACCTTTGTAAAAAAAATAAAAAGTTAACGCTTACATCGTCAACCTCATTTTTGTTAAGTTGTACCACGGAATAATTATCAAGAGTACTTACATCCTTTTCCTTTGTTGCATTATATTTTCAGTTGAGCTCATCTCGATATTAAAATATTTACAGTCCAACATCAGTTTTATAAAATAGATAAAATAGTAATGCCTTAACTGCATAATATTAAAAGCCAGAACTTTCAGTTTCAATCGTTTTATAATATAAAATACCTCAAATTGGTTCTCTTCACAAGCTCGAACTCACTTTTATATAGTACAAAAGTGGTCCCCGCTAGCACCTTTTTCACACAGAGCTTGCTTCCTTTTCTGAGCACTTCCGAGTATGTTGCTGTTGGTATTACACGTATCCCGGCTCCGCAGTAAAATCTAAGCGTTAAACCATTTAGGTTGTTGTTTTACTTTCATGTTTCGTTAATTTTGCACGGAAGCCTGGTTAAAAGCACGTATGTGACAGCTATTTTAAAAGCTCAGTGTCTGTTTTTAGAAGTTTTTTCCAATTTTATTCTCTACGTTCTCTGCTTTGAATTGCTGTTGTAAATTTTATCCCGTTTACTAAACTGTTGAGTGAGTAAGTCTAAACGTATATTAAATACACCTAGGAATAATGTTATAAATGTGATCATTCTATATAACGGAAAAGTCAATTGCGTTGTATTTCAAATAATTAGGTACAAAAAAATGGTTGATAATGATTACTTATCACCATTCCTAATATTATTGAATTATTATTTGTAAAGCTGAATATCCAATATGTGTTTGATCTAGTAAGCTATTGTTTTTGGATTAAAAGGATTTTCTGTTTACATAACTTGTATTTAATAAAACATTCTGATTATGAAAATATCAATCAGCTATGCATTGAACTCATGGTCACTGAAATAATATAAAATACATTTAAAAATACCATATTCTTAATTACAAACGAAAGTGCTAAGTTGTGTACACAATGCTTTAAATATCACTTGTTCTTAGATTTATCAAACATAATTAATTTATTAACTTGTATGTACCTATGTTCCAGTACTCAGTAGCCAATTTTTTTTGGGTATCTTTAAAATTATTTCTGGTCGTTATCCATCGTAAGTGATTCAGATACAGCTCGGTTAGTGTAAACACCAAAATGCAATTAAACGTACCATCGATATGGCGATACCAAAAGGTACAGTCAGCGACAAATGTTTTCACCAGTATGATACCACTGAACACGTTTTTCTGAGAAATATAAGAGGTACCACAACGTCGTTCGTATTATTTTATATAGGTATGTTGGTAACACTGTTAACAAGATGAAATTAAATATAGAAATGTGTTATATTTCTCAGTAAAACGGGTTACAGTGGTACAAGACTGGTGAAAACATTAGTCGCTGACTGTACATACGTAAGTAGATTATCATAGGTTATATGGTTGCTTGATTACTACACTTTTTATAGAATAGAACATCCTGTCTTCATCACCCGGCTATTATATTATATGACTTAAAAGAAAAACCGGAATCTAACCGAGAGATATTCTTTTCCGTTTCATTTCTACACTAAGCAGTATAATATCCTCGCTGGCCTCAGATTTCAACACAAAAAGCTTAAACTAAAGGTCGGTATTAAAAGGATCAAAGCAAAGAAATTCCATACGGACGTAAAGAATCGCTAGAAAGATTGAATTATCTATAAAAAAAACGGATCCACATAAGGTTTCCGGCCATTAGTTTCAAAAATAATATAAATAAAAAAGAAATCATTTCTTTCTTCAGCAAAAACATAAAGACTTTTCAACTACATTTATCAACCATACCCTTGTTATTTAGATATAAATAATGTTTTTTTTTAAGTTATAAAATGGATTCGAGTGTAATTCAGTAGCTTTAAAGTAGATACTCTAAATTCAATTTTAGATGCAACCTTAAGTTGCTTGCTGGAAGGAAGGGTGTTAAGGCAGTAATGTAATCAACTGTTAACCACATGCCTACTCAATTACAAACCAATTTAAGCGGTTAGGAGGGCCAGCAGAGAGAATCGTATTAGGGAACGTTTGGAGAAAACGTATTTAGCAGAAGTAAATGATCGGGTCAGACAGGCGTGAGGAGAAACATGAGTTCATATTGCTTTTAGTTTTAGATCTCGACGTCATCTGCAATTGAAGAAGATCACTGTACAGTGTACTGGTTTAAGAAATACAAGATTATACCGGGTATGAAACATAAGTAAACAAAATAATGAAATCACTTCTTGGAAAGCAATTTAGTTTCATTGCTTGTGTAATATTATCACTTATTAGGTCGATCTATATTACGTGTGCAATTCAATCAATCAATTGTAGTGGCTAAATAAAGTGACCGAAAAGAGTAAATAATTTACTATGATGCTTCCGCGTTTATATGCAACGTGCAACGTCTTGATTATTCTGCGTAGGCAACACACACTACATATCATAGGTCACGTTGCTAATTAAAATCTATTACAATAAATTTGAAAAAAGTTTGCCATGAAAATAAAAAAAAATTCTGTTTAGGTTTCTAGATGGGAACCAATTACCTACATCACAGCACAAGCTCTTTTTTTAATAGATATTTTTTTAATTGGAAAGCATCTTTGAATTGTGAAGTGTGTTGCCTATTGTAATGATTTAAGGGGTTACACCGGTTACACGATAAAATGAATACACTGTATATCTTGCAATTAAAAAAAAATCTTTTTTATATTATAACCAACATTTACTGCAGTATCATCTACTAAGTGTTATTGAAGTTTCCTATATTGATCCTTAAAAACATTGTTGAGATTTCTTTCGTTATTTTGCAAGCTTAAACAACAAATACTTCCTTGGTTTTCACAGGTGGTTTAATATTTAAAATTCGGTCCCCACAGCTACGGACAGAAAGAAAAAAAACTCCAACTGTTAATAACTGAAATTGGGCGGAATTTACAGCTATCATAAAACTATTCTCTGCGTTGGTGTTAAACCATAGTGGCAGAAACATTCTAACGTAAAATAAAAATAAAACAAAAGCAATTTTGCATTTATTATGTATTCAGGGTAATAACTGTAGAAACGTCAAGAAAATTTGCATGAATGGCATGTGTAAATTGCAAGAACACCTGATTAGGATTTCATATATCTAACGGCAGTAACCTTCGAGAAAAACGAATTAATTTCTAATACGCTGCATACACGAACTACAGCCTACACTACTGAATAATCTAAGGCAGAAACTTTGGTCTAGCTATAAATATCGCAAATGACGTCGTTGTACCTTTAAAAACCTACAGATCTAAAAATTTAACCAAACATGTAACGCCAACACTCGTCACCTGTTTTGCAACATGGTATAATATGAAGTTATGAATAATTTAATTTCATTATTGCGACAGGTTGTTAACCGGAACATTCAACAACGACGTTCCACAGGTGGAAATTGAAGGAAAGTCTAGGTTTCGATTTTAAGATATAAAATACGTTTAAATTAAGGATGAATTCGAAAAATGTTAAGGAAAAGAGTTCTCTCTTCACTTCATTATTATGCATAAAATATGAAAAAGAATTTATCGGAAATTTTATACAAGCACTTTTAAGCATTTTTACATTCTTTAATTCCAGGCTCAAACTTTTTGATAATATGGTGCATAATAAAGAATAACAGTTCATATTTTTACTGCATGTTCTCTAAAACCTTGGAATATCTCACTGAAAAGTAAAATAGGTACCCTCCTGTAATCAATATCTAATAATGTGGCGGGTAACGTGAACTGAACCGTATTAAGTCTAAGGGATTTTGACTTTACGGTGAGAACAACAACCTTTCCATACACCTTACTTTTAATGAATTATGTATACGCATAAATTTAGAAAATTGTATACGAACCTTAAACGGCGAAAACAGAGAAAACTTAATTCTGGTATATCTTAAAAGCTTGAAATACTTAATTCATCTTGCATTTACGTATGTAAATTATGTACGTCAATATGAACAAGAAAAACAATATATGCAAGAGAATTTTTTGATTTATATTTAAATGCGAAACGGTATAAAGTTTATATTTCTGTTTTGAATTTCTCCTCGAGGTGATAATTGGGAAATGTCTACAAGTAGACATTTCCGCATTTTCGTCTGTGCTTGACTAAGATGCTCATTCAGAAAAGTTTTTCCCAAAGAACATTTTCCACCCTGAAATTCACTGATGAAAATCGACTGTAAGAAATTAAGCCCTGATAAAGAATTGCAACACCCATATAACCTACTGAAGCTGAAACTAATAGAAACTAATGGTCAGTTGATTTTTTAAAAATCAAATGGTTTTTTGAGGTTTAGGTTAGGTAATTCTGCATTAAGAAAAATATTTTTAAAATCTTACTTCTTCTTCTTCGGTGCTTTAATTCCGCTTGGAAACATATGGCGCCCTTTTTAGAACGTTGCGTTTATATACCTAGCTTCTCGTACCTACTCTAACGCCTGCCTCGTGATGAACTTTTGCAACGTCTGTCCCAGCCATTTTCTTCTACGTATAACCATTTCTATTGTTTCTTGGCCAGTAATTTCCTATAGCTCTTGATTCAGTATTTGGTTGGGACAGTATATTCTTAAATCTACGTCTCAAAGATTTATGCACAAAAGTCTGTATGTCCTTCGTTTGTTGTTTACCAAGCGACCAGGTTTTTGATCCACATTCTTAACTTGACTTTCTTTGATAGCTCATTTTAATCTCCATACTTATCAAAAATTTTATGTAGGTAGCATTAAATAACGAGTGATCATTTAAATTTCAGCTTTAGTTATCCCTGGAAATTTAAGCCATAGCTTTGATTAATTCACACAAACGAAATTAATTGAAATGTCAAATTTATGAACTGTCGGTAGCATTCATTTATCTTAGTATTTTGATTAAAAAGGGTTTATATCTACTACAGTCGAGTATAAACAGTTTGTAAATATTTTGAACCATTCTGTGGATTTATTCAGAGAAAGTGGTTGTGTGTCAGGTTTAACTATATTGGAAATGCAATGACATTCAATTGTGTGTGGGTGTGTGTGAATTAATCAAAATTATTGCTATAGTTTTGATATACCCTGTACATCAAATTAGTTTCATACGTATTCATCGGTTCACAGACTTTGAATTACTAATGACATAAATGTACCTACTTCAAACACATTTTCAACTTTAACACATATTCCTTTTGCCCATTGTTATTTGTACAGTAATTAAGGCAGTTTCTACAGTTTGTAAAGTATTTGGTAACCGAGGCAGAGCAGAGATACAACACTCATTAAATTTGTTGAAAACGGACAAAACAACAGATTGTAACATTTTCCTACCAAACAGTTAATTCTTGTAATTATCCAGGCCCACATTATAAACAAATAGCTAATTTATTATTATAACTACAGTATTAGTGGTCCACTTTCCCTTAAACTTTTTTTTTCAATCGCCGATAACGAAATATTATTTAAATGTAATTTTCACAACTTTTTGAAAGATGGATGGTGGAAATTAATGCTACCTACACACTTCATACTTTATTTTTGGAAAAGCCCAACTTAGGAGAAGTTATTAAATTTTTACAGGAATTAAATTTAGTGGCAAAGTGAAATCCTCAAAACTGTAAATATGGTTCTGTCTCTAAGGTCTAAGCGGACAGACGCGTTGGATGGCTAGCTACCACTGGTAGTGTAGGAGTAGGAGTCGAGTTGGTGGAAACACATAAAATTTCATTAACTTTACGCCATGCTACTTGGTTCCACCAGTGGCGTGCTGTGAGTTATTTATATGGGGAAGCGCTTCAAAAAAATAATTAAGTAGGTACCTTATGTAACCGGGTTTTCAAAGATTCGTCATATTGTCCAAGTAACTGTATAAAACTTTTTATACCTATATTGTCCAAGTAATTCAATCAAGCCAATATAGTTTCCCCGATTTGTGGATTCCCCGTCTTCCTGGTGTGTCCTAAAACTCAGTTCATGGGTGCCAAGAAAACACGCAACGTCGATCAACCGCTTCAAAATGTATCTATTTTTGGTTACTAATTTATTGTGTAGTCTATGTTTTTTTTAATTGATTGTCCAACCGATGCATGGACCGCACACCACTGGGTTTCACAAAAAATTATTAGACAAAATATTAGCCCTTAATATCATATATTTTGATTGTTAGAAGGCTTGTTACTGTCTTAGAACAGACAGTCATTTTACTGCTAACCATTCAAATAAACTTCAAGATCCCATTACTGCATGTAATATCAACGTTTAATTTACTGATCTTCTAATGACTCCGCAGTTATAGCAGGATAGAAATCACCAAACTACTGACAAGATTTTAATTTAATAACTAAAGAATCAACATACCTATCCCAAGTGATTTTGATTAGTAACCCTTACTGAGTGCACGGACACCGTAGATTTACTACCACAGAACATTTAGGTTAGTTACTTGTTCCTGTATTTATGAGTGCAGGAAAAAAAACCTGGAAAAAATCCCGAAAATAAAACCCCCGGAAAAATACCCTCAAAAAAATTATGAACAAATATTTTCATTCAAAATTGTGGAATCGCATATTGTCAGCTGTTAGCCTCCGGAGTAGTATTATTACGCATTAAGGTGACATTCCTAAATCAATTAATGAATAAATCAATTATGTACTACGTATTACAGTATAGGTTTTATGTGAAAATCTCGAAACAAAAATATCGAATTGTATATAAAAATTTTAATTTATGCCCTTGTACAATACAGTAATTGTACAATAAGCGACGCATTATTGCAAAGTAAGATGTTTTATAATTATGTAATTAGGAAACATAATTATGCCCTTTCGAGATTTTTATATACTTCAGGCTGAGAAAAGATTTGCGAGTCATGCCTCATGCTACACTTATCTTTTTTTTTTCAAATATTGTAAATCGAGTGTAAATTTAAAATAGCCAAAGAATTAACATATCCTAGTGGAAAATAATACTTATACTGGGCACAAAGTACCGTACAGGTGGTTACTACCTAGTAGGTACTAAATTTGGTTTAATCGTTTGATCAGTAATAAATTGATCAGTATTTTTAATAAACTACCTAATACCTACGAATATTACTTTCGAATTATGTTAATTCCGTGAACGCAAAGTGTAATTAGCTGTGATTCTATAAAATATTAAGTTCATTCCAGTGCTTTTGGAATGTTTTCATATGGATTTGTAAAACTCGTCTGGTCCCAATTGAAGAAAGGAAATTCAACAAATTGTTTTCGAACTATAACAGAAATGATTCTACATATTCTAGAGATATTATTTGGTATAAGAATCCATTTATATATCACCGTTAGATATAAAATGGTTGTTATTGTTATCAAATACAAACAAACGTAAATATAAAAAAAATTGAAATATACTTATTTCAAACTTGTTTGAATTCTTATGAATATTTACTACAACTTACGTTACTCGACTAAAAAAGAAAACAACAAACTTTAAACTTTGTAATTTATCAAACACCTACTACGTGTAAATTACAAGCGCCAATTTTAAGTTTTCATTGGCTGTTTTAAAATTAAAACAGAAAACATTCTTTTGATGATATTTCATTACGATTGAAGTACTCATGAATAATGATATATAAATTATTATTGTATTTATGACGATACTTGTAACCTTCATTTTATCAATTACAAATTTAGGTTGAAACCGTGGTTGAAACCAATACCTGTTGAACTGAAAATCATTTCCGTTTAAAAATCCATAAAAAAATAAATTCTTTCCCTACGATACTATATCCGTATTAATACCTATTGGTTTTCACGTGACTACATTTTTTCAATATAACAGGGGAATCCTAAAAACCGCAGAGGACGTTTGGTACAAATAATTTCCTTGTTTAATATAATTTTTTTAATATATTTTTGTATTATAGCCGGTTTACAACCTGTAGGTATTGTGAGACTGCAACTAAAACCGTGTTTTAATTGATAAACAATATTCAAGTTCTTAAACTATGTACTACAGAATAATTTATAATAATAAATTATCAATAAATTATTAAACTATAACCCTGTTGGTTAACAAGTTTTCAATTTGCAGTCATACTAACTAGATTCAGTATCCGATGACTGACTGATAAATAGGTCGACCAACAAACTAGAAATAATATTTGCTTGAGTAGGTTAAATTTGAATATTCTAGTGGATTAAAAGTTTGTTAATTATTAATTTATTAGGTAACTTCTTATAGTATGTATATTACGCACATACTATCTATTAATTTATTTTGTTTTTCATGAATGATAATGAAAAAAACAATTCCGTGTGATTAATGAGATTGAACTTTTGTTTTATAAATACCTGTTTGGATAAGGGGAAGGTAAAAGAGATTTAACATTAAACCATAGTATTACCATTTATGGATGCAAGACCCAGGCAGTAGTAAGCAAGGTCGTGTATATTATTAAAGGAAGTCGTAAGTCGTATTACTGGTTTTATTAAAGTGACAACAAATTATTGTAATTTTACGGTTTCCTGATTCCTCATTAATATGCAGAAATATTGGAAATATAAAACACAATTATTATATTTTTCCTAATTATTATTTTAATTGTGTTTCCCTATTTGGTGTAAATCATAATTATAATTTCTATAAATAGTGCTAGTCCTTTTACGATCCAACATTAAATAGTTATTTCCGCTGGAGATTTATTTTTTTTTTTTAAGAAAACGTAAGTGGATTGACATAATCTATAATATATGAAAGAAATTCCAGATGAACTGAAAAAGCATTTTTGCGAAATGAAATGGCCTTCAGCAAAAGAGGCGTTGTTTACATACATAAATAAAGCAATTTCAAGAATTGTTCACCGCAAAATAAAGAAATATTGCTGTAATTTCTTCCAACGCACACAACTTTTTAAATTTATTTTATAAAGAGTTGAAAAACTCAACCAAAACAGTGAATTTTCCTTCCAGGGAATGATATTTTGCTCTGTTGAGAGCTTTTAACATAAAGATATCAATCAGCTTTTGAAATTAAAAATTTGACGAGAATTTTATTTTAGTATTGAAAGTTCAGCTCAATTTGTATCTCGCTCTTTTAAACACAAGTCTGTTTTAATCTGAGTAACGACATAAATAGGTTTTGTTATTTTATTCCCACATTTACTTTAGTCAAATCCACTATAAATAAAAGTATATTTATTATACAGATGTCTTCATTAGAAACCCCACGTTTCTAGAAAAGTAATTACTAGGTTTGACCGTATCCAGAAGTTTAATTTGGAGTTTCTCAAATAAACTTCTGAACGTGAAACTCCCTCTATTGCTTTTATACGGGTAAATGGTAGATTTCATTTAAGTTGAACTAACAGTTGTATGAAACTGTGCGTTTATGTAAGTAAATGAACACCTTGAATAATAAATACAAGTTAATTAAACTAACCTGAATACATGGATAATAAATTAATGATGCGTTGAGTTCTAGTAGTAATGCATTTTTAAGTGAGACAAACACCAACTAAAAAGTAAACGCCGCAATTAAAGGCGCTTGTTCAAATGATAACGTATTTAAGAATTTAAAATGGGGAACTTTTAATTTTTCAAGTTAAAACTAAATAAACCTAATGAGTTGGAAACTAATTTATTGCTTCGCAATTTCTTTAGTCTTATTGTACTAAACGAACAAACAAGCAACTAATTACAACAAATTATTACAGCGAGTTAATTTCGTGCGTAGTTATATACTTTAGTACATCCTTAACTTTTTAATATCTCCTATAAATGGAAATGATGATAATCATATTTACTTGAATATTTAATATTTTCAATTTAAACCATAACAATTAAAAACGTGCAACTATTAAATTATATTAATTACATTATAGTAGAATAAAATATTTTAAATGAATAAAACTTTCATCCGCATTAAATTTGGAATAACCAAAGAGCAACTTTGTCATTTGTTCACAATCAATATTCAGTCGAAAATGATTCATAAAAATCATCCTGAAGTTAATTTTTTGATTAATGATCTTTGGAATATTTTTGAACCGAAGGGTTTATAATAACACTCTGATAAATAAATAGTAAGAATAATGTTGGCAGGATGTTCTTATTTGCAAAAATATTTTGGATCATAATTTAAAACTTTTTACATTACGGAATTTGTGAAAGTTTATTTTTTTTAACTATAAGCCCTTATTACTAACCTGCATGATGGATATACAATGCACATACTGCAGATAAGCCTATGCACTTACACTTACATCATCTTGGTAAAGTTTCGCACTAAACAAAAAACTTTCAACACCATAAGCAACCACTTTATTTTTCACTCATTTACTTAATTTTTATTTAAAGTTTAATTTTTTTTTACTTAAATATTATTATTGGAAATAGTTTATAAATAATTGCGTAAGTTAGACTTTGTTGCATTCCCGCGATATATAGAGGAACAACTAGTGAGATGTCGCGCGCACGACTGCGCGTTTCGGACAGTCGTCGCGGCGATAGTCAACAGCGCACCGACGCCCCCGTACTAGACGCTTTTGCATTGCGTCGCCAAAAATCTGACTAGTGGCATTGTTATTTATCCTTTAGTTGTGATTGAATTTTATTAATGAAATTACTTGCCTGACCTACTCATTCGCAAGTCATTAAACAACGAGGGTTATTAGGGTTTTACAGAACGGAAGCGGAAGAGGCCAACATTGACGTCCCAAGATACACAACCCTGGGATACCCTCAATAACAATACATCATAGTTTAACTGCAAACTTTGAGAATTTTTGTTGGTAACAAAACTTTAACTGTAATCTATTATAAAGGGTTTAAACATATAGTGATATTTTAAGAGAAAAATTAAAATTAAATTCTCCCACCTTTGATTAAGTAGGTACACATTTTTAAGTATTGTTCCACGCAGTCATTATAAAATTTTCAGCGATAGTGTGTATAAAGTTCAATCAAAAAGCTTCTACAAAATTTATAATACACGGAAAAGATGTGATATTTGCGAAATTAAACCGCGGTAAAATTTTAAATGGAAGTGCTGGGTAGTACCTACTGTTTAAAGTATCTAAGCTACAGGAATATTCTAAATGAATGAGGATATAAACAATTAGGAATATATAATTATCTGAAAAACACAAATAGAACCCAAAATTACTTGGATGTAATAAATATGCAATTCAAATAAGACAAGATATTTTTTCTCCCAGGTACCTGAGAATAATCGTATTCCCTTTGATCATCGCCTATGACTTTGTAATCCAGCAGTTTCTTTTTATTCCCATCAAAATTATTTTCCTCAGAACTGCTAAATAAAATATTTTTCATCTTCTATATTTCGTTGAATATAATAGAGAAAATTAGGGTCTTACTTACCAACTCTAGGGCGCACCGTGCACCCAACTGACCCAACAGGAAGTTCATTTAATTAAAATACTTGCGTCCATCGGTCCATCTAAGTTACTGTAAAATATAATTTAGTAAAAACACCAAGAAAAATATGAAAGTATTTTCATTAATTATAGGGGCAACGGAAATTAGATAACTTTGTGTTATACTGGTTATACTATGGTAGATTTATAGTTGCAGGAAAATAGCAAAGCAAACGGAATTCAAATGCACGAACGAAACTAAATAGTTCTCATAGTAAAACAACCGCACTGCCATTGCTGAATCAATTAATATATCGAGAAATGCCAATAGATATGTCTTTAACGATAGGTGACTAGGGAGCACGAATTGGCAATAAATATTGTGCTGGAAATAGGAGTAAAATTCAATAGATAATACCTCAGAAAAGATAACGCTAATAAAATGTTATTCTGGTATAAAACTCGAACTATTCATTAGAAAAGTGGTTTATGGAAATAATTTAATAAATTTGATTTATGTCAGAAGAACGTTAATTGTCAGAATTTGTAACAATTCGTTAAAGCTAAAGGCACTATGATTCGGACACAGATTACAGAACTTCACTGCTTACTTGGTGGTAAGACTGAGGCAATTTTCAAAGCCTTATTTTATGATACGGAAATGCCTACAGTGCGCAAGAGGAAAGGAAATACAAAAGATAAAATTAGCACTATTTTTTCGACTTGCATTCAGTGTTACAACTCTGTAGATGACAACCACGGTGTAGTATATTATAAAAACACGGGCGTAGGTTGGAAGTAAAACCGTTGAAAAACTAAAAAGCAGGACACAGGACTGAAGTAGATGGATCATGTTATGTGATCGTCAGTTCCAGGAAGAATTGCCAATACACCTCAATCTATGTAAAATATGTGAAAAGGAAGAAATCTTTCAATTCACATAGGGTTTATTTTCAAAAAACGCTAAAACTATCCCATCTATAGAGTGTTTCACCCTGAGAGTAGTGAAGGGAAGATAGGCTCATGTATTTCTTATGGACCTTCTGGGTGTCAGTGAGCGGCAAATTTACTCACATAAATACAATCAGAAGTCTCAAGAAATCTTGCCATGGCCATCTACATTTAAAATTATATTTAAATATTTAAAACGTATTGGAAAATGTTAGTATTTAAATAACCAATTCATTACAGTCATTCACTTTCAAGCTACTTTCTGGGGTAATGTCCCCAGTAATCTTCCCCAGACTGTGCTCTCAAGCTGAACTCCACTATACAGCTAATGTGGAACCACCTGCTAAGGCGCTAAAATTTTTAATATTTGATTTTCAGGGCAGTTGTAGTGCTAGTCATCAAGTAATTTTCATAAAATCTATTCAATAGATCGATCGCTAGATTATCGCATTTTATTTAATTTAAAATTCTTTTTTTTAATATTAAGATTGTCGATCACAGTACGCATTACCATGGAAACGCGGTAACTGTTTTAATATGCTTGATAACTGATAGTAAGGCCCAGTTGTATAAAAGATTTGACTCCCAGTTCAGCTGATCCACGATCAATTGTCAAATCGTTTATACAACTGGGCCTAAAGAAATGAAGCCAATAAATAAAATATAAACCACCTTGACAATTTCTGGAAATCACCCTTGGTGAATAATTTTCATATACCTACTCTAATTATTGGGTGATAGATCAAGAAAGCTCGAATCTGATTGGCTCAACTATATAAAATGCTATTCTCATATATAACACAACGAGTGCTCTGACTTTTGCCGACAATTTTGTTTGCTATGACGAAAATAATTACGAGAGGTATGCGAGTGATTATTTTCCAAAAATAGCAGCAACGAGTAATGAATGAATGACAAATATTGAAGAAAAACTCAGAGTAAGAGTTGTATCCGGATGATAATTCAATGAAAACAATTTTTAAAATAATAAGTTTTTTGACATTTGTTTGACGTTTAGCTGACATAAATATTTACGCTGGAAGACTCTACTGCTTTTCAGTAACAATATTGTCACTTACAATACCACAAGTAGTCAAAGTTATGTCGAGTATTTTTGAGGTGGTATCACGAATGTCCTTTACGCTTGCATATATGAATCACACGAGTGCGAAGCACGAGTGTAATTCGCAAGAGCAAAGGACATGAGTGATAGTACCACCTCAAAAATAATCTACTTAACTTTGACTAAGAGTGGTATTTGAGAGACTATTCATTGAATTAAATCTACTTTTAAAAAATAATTTTGTCCAAAATTTAGTTACGTCATTTCATTTCCATAACGACATGTGAACAAAAAATTGTCGGTTCGTACCTATCACTCGTGAAAATTATCGATAATTTTCACTACAATTCATTTCAATTGGTTCAAAAATATCAAATTCTGCCTCTCCATTGGTGAATTTTTGACAGATGACGTATGAAATGCATAGTCAATAAAATAGCAATTCTGATTGTCCAATTTTTAAAAAAGGGCGCTTCTGATTGGCTGACGGAATATGACTTGGATTGTCACATAAATCTTCCTTCTTCAAGTGTTACGTTTTGCTGGAATATTGCCGCTACTACTATTTTGAGTAATTGCAAACACTTACATTTTTTGGTTTCATTAAATTTCAGCATTTGGCGTACCTATATTATGTATTTTATCAATTTATTTTGTATAATTATGCATCTCCAATTATGAGTTGCTGTAAAAACGTATGCATAATGTACGGATCGGTATAAAACTTAAACAAGGAAACTTCTTGACCCAATTCAATATTTATTCACGTGGTAGATTAAAAATAAAATTTCTACAATAAATAAACAGGGTAGTAGGTACCTACGGACTTTTCTTAATTATCGTATGACGCTTTAGAATTGATTTGGAAATTAATTAAAAACTCATAATTACAAAAGCTTTCCTCTCCAACATCTAAACATAAGAAAATTAATCACTTTATTTTTTCATAAATTATAACACTGAGGAGAAAAAAACAAAAACATTTTCTTCACGCCCATGATAAATACTTTTGATATATTTTAACCACCTTTTAATAAAATTCCTCCTGATAAAATTATTTATTAAATTGGAATAAGTCAAGTCAAAGTAAAAAGACCTATCAAGGACTTAGTAATTTATTTTGGTTGTTTAAGTGCTTTTATATCACAAAGACCGCATGAAAATGTATGTACAATGAATAAGTGTTTTCTGTCTAATAAATTTTGATTAATCACTATCAATCTATATAGTATCATACTTTATATTACCTAGAAAATCAAATTTTAAGTATATATTGACACCTCGTAATAGGAACATTAGGAACCATAGAATATATTTTTAAAACTGCTGGGAATCGTCCTTGTTTTATTAAATTTTATTAAGCAAACCTAATTTCAAATACTAGCTAAATTTAAACTGAAACCGTATGGAAAATATGTGGGCCACAATAGGAATAGCTGCAACAAACAAGCTGAATTTATTTTATCTAATGAGGTCATCCTCATATAAACAAGGGGCTTCTACGTTCTCGTGGCGACCTGAGCCTTTGCACCTTCATGGAAAATTGTAGACAATTTAAAGTAAATTCTATTAAAAGTTATTCTGTAGCGGGAAGTTCAAGGTCAAAGGCAAAATATAGACCGCAGAAGTGATGAAAAGTGGAACACTTCAGATGTATAAATAAGCACCCTTGCAGGTTTCCTACTTCGCTTACGCTCCCTAGAGTTCACAGACTTTCTGTAAGGCAACAGCAATGAATTCAAAGGTATAACAGATGAGGAAACCAAGAAATAAGGCGAAAAGTTACAGAAATGAACTTTAATCAGATTTACTATTCATGGCTTGAAAATTAATTACTGCTTATATGGACGTACTTTCTGAGACTGTTCCAACTTTACGAAAAATGTTTTAATGCAATATTATTTTCAGAACATTAATTTAAGTGCTTTTTAAGGCATAAATGTTTTTAAAAGTTTTTTGTTAAACATTTCGTCTACTCGAAACAAGATCAACTCGTTTTGCGTTGGTGGTTTAGGGGATATGTAAAGAGCAAGGTTATAAGTTCGTTAACCGATTAAACTGATGACAAATACTACGAGTACCTACTACCTTATTGGACTAGATTAAAAAACAATGAACCTAATGATTAAAACCGTGTTTTGTAGTGGCGAACGTTCAGCGAAATTAAAATTGGAAGTTGGTGACCCGATTAGATTACGAACGGAAACATTCCTGCTAGAATAAAACAAATATTTCAAATGCTACCCCTTACTGCATGTAATAAAGAATTGTTTTCCACATTTAAAACGTTTGTTAAATAAATGCAATAATTGTGGATCAAAGGTAGCGTAGTATACCGAGTGACAATAATCTGCCCACCTTGTATGGATAACATTGTTATAGTATAAGACTTGCAGAATTGGTTAAATTAGCAAAGTTGAGTATAATCAATGTTGCCAACTTTCCAAATTAATTTGAAAAAACTGAAAAACCCTTAAATTTTCAATCCCAAATATTTTCGTGACCATCGTAGGTAGAAACAAAGTGCAAGAGAGATAGTTGATAGACATTCTTATATGGTATTAGAAACGAGTATTTTCATGATTGTTTTTTTTTAGTTTTTGAGATATGATTTAAACTTGCTTTTTAATTAAGAATGGAACCTATAGTCAAATTTGAGACCATTAAATAGGATTTTGTTGCTGATTTTAAAACTGTATAGGTTATCCTATACAGGGTGATACTAATTTAATGCTTGCAGGGGTACTTAATTTTGTTATTGTAAAATTTACAGAGGCGTCTTTACAGGGGAGGGGAGTCGTTAATTACCTCTTTAACTTTTTTTACGTGACATTTGTTTACATTCCCAATTAAAATTAAAAATTACCACAGGTACTTTTGCAAAATGTTAAAAAATACAACCATTTTCGAGAAAAACGCATTTCGTAATGCGCTTTTTACGTGAAAATCTTTTATCGCAAATTAAGGGCTAACCAATCTTTTTTATCGAAAACGTTTACAATTAGTATCGAAATTTCGCCAGAGTACCTTTTTTGTGTAGGGAGCAATGGTAATTAATAATTTTCAATCAGATTGAAAAAAAAATTGTTGCATAAAAAGTTAAGGAATATTAATCACTGCCCTCCATGTAAGGACGCAAAGGACTGCAGCTTCCTTAGCAAGGATTTTTCGATATATGTTTAAAGAAACTTTTTGTCTTATTTTCATGAGTATCTTATTTCGCTAATTGTTTTGATAAACCCTCACGTTCCGAGTTTTATCGAAATCGAAGACTCCGTTGCGCGCTGCGTATGAGGGTATACGATTGAACTTGATAAACAAACGAAGTGCCTAGTTCTTTCGTCTCAATAGCAGAATTAATGGGCCTTGGATTTGATTTTATATATTTTTGTAAATCGCTACCTGGGGTAATAACATAAAATACATAATGTTACCTAAATAAAGCAGAAGCTACTTAATTGTAAATACAGGAACTAATTAGCGTTAGATGTTGATTCATTTCCAAGTTATATTATTTCACTAAAATCGTGCTCAGAAATGAACAGTGCAAAATAACATTTACGTTACTATTTGAAATTATGTAGGTATAAGTTATAACAGTTAAGCCCAATTCACATTATAGGTCAGGTCACGGTTCGGTCTCGGACTGATCACGGTCAAGGAATTTTGTCTAGTGTTCACACTGTACGGTCATACCGCGGTCATACAACAGTCTTCTATTGCTGCAGTGCACACATTCCCATTCCTACCTAATGTTTAATAACTTTTCCAAAACGGATCTAGCCATGATAGCCCTTATTTTAGATGAGGAAGAAGAAAATAAAATAGCAAGTAAGGGTAGGCGTATATGGGTGCATCAAATGTTAAGTAAACGGAAAACAGAGGGAGTTTTTTACCTTGTATAGAGAGCTAATGGATGACGAAACCAATTTTTTTCAATATTTTTGGATGCCCAAGTACCAATTTCAATACGTACGTACATGATTTCTTAGAATGAACAAAACAGACCGCTTGTTTGACACAGCGGACAGGTCTCGATTCGGTCAAAAGATCGTTGCGAAGAATTGCCGCGGTCAGGTGAGCGTACCGTGCCTTGCCCGTGACCGCTAGTGTGCACAGTTGCATTGAAAATACATGCTACAATATTTGACCGGACCGGGACCGGAGCGAGACCGAACCGTGACCTGACCTATAATGTGAATTGGGCTTTAATAAATTATGTAGGTTAAAGCCCAATTCACATTATAGGTCAGGTCACGGTTCGGTCTCGCTCCGGTCCCGGTCCGGTCAAATATTGTAGCATGTATTTTCAATGCACCTGTGCACACTAGCGGTCACGGGCAAGGCACGGGACGCTCACCTGACCGCGGCAATTCTTCGCAACGATCTTTTGACCGAATCGAGACCTGTCCGCTGTGTCAAACTTCAAACACGCGGTCTGTTTTGTTCATTCTAAGAAATCGTGTACGTACGTATTGAATTGGTACTTGGGCATCCGAAAATATTGAAAAAATTTGGTTTCATCATCCATTAGCTCTCTATACTAGGTAAAAAACTCCCTCTGTTTTTCGTTTACTTAACATTTGATGCGCCCATATACGCCTACGCTTACTTGCTATTTTATTTTCTTCTTCCTCATCTAAAATAAGGGCCATCATGGCTAGATCCGTTTTTGAAAAGTTATTAAACATTAGGTAGGAATGGGAATGTGTGCACTGCAGCTAATAGAAGACTGTTGTATGGCCGCGGTATGACCGTACAGTGTGAACACTAGACAAAATTCCTTGACCGTGATCAGTCCGAGACCGAACCGTGACCTGACCTATAATGTGAATTGGGCTTAAGACGTATTAACATTAGAGGTAAAGGAATACGAACCGAGGTAGGTATAATCGAGGTTTGCGGCCTATCGAGAATGTTAATAGCCGTTTTTACATAGATTTGCACAATTACATTTTGTTTTCGCCATTTAAAACAAATAGTACTACATTTGCTGTATTTCTCTTTTGGGTATTTAACAATAAAGCTTCGGATTGTATACAGAATTATAGTCTACTTCAATTTTCTGATATAAAAATAAATAAATCCTTGTTCAATCAGCTCGTACGCTGCCAACCCTAATATTACTTAACAAATATATAATTTATTTTTAGAAAATAAATCTGTACTGTGATATATTTTATTCATATTATTCAGGAAACCAATGCATATTGGTGTAGTTAGATTTAAAATAAAGTTGATAAATATATTATGAGTTTGGAGAAATACTGGCAAACCCTGTAACGAAGGTTTATATATTTTTTCTTTGTTGACAACAGAATAAACTTTAAGGACGAGATTACATACGATGTATGTATGCATATTTTATAGGGACCGTGGGGAATTAATGTACTACCTATAGTTTAATGGTTACATTAAATTTTGGAAACTATCGTCTCTGTCTTGCTAATCGTTTCGTGTATCCTTTCCTTGTTGCACGCATCAATTACCCATGTTTCTTATAAATATGAACGATCTGTATTCTCCTGATTCGCAGGCTATACGAAAGCTTAAACTGTGTAAAAGAGAACGTTATTTACAATTTCTAATTGTGGTGGTCACTGATTGTCAGTTCAATTCAAATTATTTGAACAAATTACAGAATACGTTACGCTACTTGGTGCCGTTCTCTTCCCTACGTGTAGAGGTGTAGAAAATACGATAGCAAGCATTTTTAAATTTTTGCAAAATCTCGTATCAATATGAGCCCTACGGTGAAACTTCGTATTCGAGACGAGAGGGTGCCAGGCGCGTAGATAGGTTTTTTTTAAGGGGGGATACTTAGTAGCGGAACTGGGATTACAAATTTGAGGGTTGGCTAGTATACTTAGTAAAAGCAATGATATTTTGCAAACTTATTTATGCTTTTTTTTTTTGCTTTTTTCAGGTTTTATCCATATAAATTATTTATATGTTTATTTTGGGTTTTTTCGGATTTTTTAGTTTCTTTATGTTGATTTAAAAAAATATTATTTCTTCAGTTTTTTAAGCTTTTTTAAGCAGTATTTTTCTAATTTTATGTGCTTACAAATCCGCGCTTTACTAATAATACAAATCTTTCGAATTGGAATAAAATATTCTGGTGAACATCATTATATTAACAATCCACCCTCCCTAATAAATTTTATTAAACTTCCAACACGTTAACCGTATTCTTCGTGTAAGTTAGATTGACGATTAATAAGTACAGTCGAACCTCCATATAGATACTAGCGATGTCCAAAAATCTCCACAAATACATCACTAAATAGAAACATCACTATTTAGAAATTGTACTTTAAACCTGAAATAAAAATTCTAATGTAGGTAATAAAATTATTTAACGTAGGTATAAAAAACACTTTCAATTTTTTTCAAAACACAAACACTTTCGTTTTGACTTTTTTAAAGAACTGCTTGTTTGAACGAAAAAAATAGTAATTGAAAAATTTAAATTTAAATGCACTTAAATGGAGGGAATTCTCAGTACATTAGTGAAAATGTGTAGGTACTGTATAAACCCAAGTAAGAAATCCTATAATCCGCTTAAAAATTTATCTCAGTGGCATGCTGTTCAAGTACAAGTAGCTAAACAAATTCTAAGAAAAACCCACATTTTATGGTACATACTTTATAATCCGCTCAAAACTCTAGCTATTTCTAAGTATTTAGGTAAATTGTTGCTGGAAAAAGATCTTTAAATAGAATTTCAACATCATAATTTACAAGCATTTTAGCCCGAAAGAGAAGATCCTGATAAAATCATCACTAAATAGAAAAAATCCTTAAATAGGAGGATCCTTCCAGGGGGGGTACTGTACCCCAATACCCCCCCCCCTTATCTACGCTGGTGGGGGGTGCTTAAAATTAATTTCAAATTTATAAAAATCTTGCTAAACATGCGTCAGGTTTGAACTCACGGATCCTAAGGACCAGTCTTTCAATTCGGGCTGAACTCTCTTCGTTAAGCTAACCCACGGTCATGACCGTCAGCGCCGTCAGTTAGCTTAACTGGGAGTTAAATCCGAATTGCAAGACCGACCCGGTCCTTAGACAGACAAATTAACCTTTGTACCATCCACAATAGAGGTTATTTATTTATTTCTTGGAGTCCACAAATTAATATTCTTTCGTCTGTTTAACGTGGAACTATTTCTGTAGATAGGACTTATATACGATCATAATTCATAAAGCTCCGTGCGTCTTGATTCCTGTTTAATAAGCTACCGTGAGACTCACAGATATACAGTGCTTCCCGAAAGTAACGGATGAATTCAATAAAATCGTTGAGACGAATATTTATAATAAATGCTTGGCCACGTCGATTTTTATTTTTAAATTATGATTTAGAGATGTAATTTTCAACCCCCCACCCCCAACCCCTAAGCGCTGCCTACTCCAACTTTAAAAATTCAAATAGTAAAGAACCCTTTCTGATACCTCATCTGATAGCTTTTTTTATGCTGAATACAATAAAAAAAGTTTTTCAAAATCGGTTGATAAATATCGCAGATATTTAGCAAAATGTATTCAAATGAAAGTGCCAATATTCGAGCAGGCGTTGGTACGGCTCTACAATGGGTGGTAAAAAACAATTGCAAGTTGTTTGTAATTGATTGTAAACAAAATGTATTCATCTATCTCCAACCCCAATCATCATTAAAACTTCGATTCTTTCGGCTTCAGTAAATCTCATTTTTGTTATCTTATTTTTCAAATCGTTAATAATAAGTAACACACACTCCACTAAGTAATGTCAATACATTTTGTTTACATTCAATTGCAAACAAGTTGCAATTGTTTTTTACCATCCATTGCTAGAGCAGTACCAACGCCTGCTCGAATATTGGCACTTTCATTTGAATAAATTTTGGTAAATATCTCCGTTATTTATCAACCGATTTTGAAAAACTTTTTTTTATTATATTCAACATAAAAAAAGCTATCAGATGAGGTATCAGAAAGGGTTCTTAGCTATTTGAATTTTTAAAGTTGGAGTTGGCAGCGCTTAGGGGTTAGGGGGTGGGGGGTTGAAAATTACATCTCTAAATGATAATTTAAAAATAAAAATCGACGTGTCCGAGCATTTATTTGAAATATTCTTCTCAACGATTTTATTGAATTTATCCGTTACTTTCGGGAAGCACTGTATATCTCGATCTGGATTGATGATTGTTTATTGTTAGCCATAATCGAACATCCGGGTATCTGGTAAGATAGACCGCTTACATTACTGTTACTGGTGTAGTACCGTATGGTAACGAACCCTATTATTTTAACTAATTTATAAACATGGAAACTTTGTTTCTTAAATTAGTTCTATATAATTTAAACATAACATAACATGAATTCCTGAATTTTTTTTATTCGAATACTGAATAAATTATTCTTCTTATTTTAAAGAAAATAGTCCCTTGGATGTAATGTAATTCCTATATACTATACTTGAATTTATATTGAAATGCTTCACAACAAATTTCCATAACGGAGAAAGGTTAATTTCCTTCTTAAACAAAAGTGTAATATTTTCAACCAAATGGAATGCTAATATAAGGACATATTTTCCAATTTCATAAATATCGAATCCCACTTGTATCATATCAATAAGAAACAGAGTATGCGTGTGGTTAATAACTTTGTCGATACACAGAATGAATAGAAATCGAAACTCCGCAAAAAATTAATCCCGTGCTAGGGCAACCGTATTGATAAAATCTACAAAGGGAAGTATTTGGAAATTTAGTGCTGAAAAAATAGATCGGCGGACCACTACTAAAATTATTCATATTATTGATTATTTAATTTATTATTGATTTATTTCTCTCTGTTAGACCTTTAGGCCCGGTATTACAATCTCAGTTTAAACCACAGGCTGGAGTTTAACTTCGGATTTCCCCAAGATTTCCCTTTATATTCTGAAGTTTAACTGGGACCCTGTGGTTTAAACTGAGATTGTAATTCCGGGCCTTAAGTGGTATAAAACAACCTTTATTATACAGTTCTATCCCAAAATTATTTCAATTACTGAAGGTTGACTATTTGCAGCTATAGCTAATATTCACATAATCAGACATTCTATTTGTCTAGTAAATAATGGCGGCAACTAAATGTAAATGTTATACTGTATGTCTATAGCGTTATATATACAGGGTGTATAGAAATTGGCGCAAAGGCTCCAGGTAGCAATATTCCTTGTACAATTCGAGTCGAAAACCTACTAGAATGATATACCATGCTTCCTCTGTCTTCATGAGGTCCTCAAAGTCTCAATGCTTAGTTTTGAAATAAGCATTATTATTTAATAATCTGTTGACCAAAAGATTACAATTTGAAATAATTTTCTCATATAATTGTCTTTCAACCCTGAAATTTTGATCTTAACATTTCTTCAGCTATAGGTCTGTCCGCTAGAAAAATACGTATGACAACACTGTACAGCTAAGTGCCAAACGTTCTCGTATTGTCAAAGTTTGACGTTTACAAAACTGTTTCTAATTCGGCTTTGTAAGTTGGTGTCATCTCTAAGTTTTGCGTTTTTTGTGTTTTATTCGTTATCTTATTTACTGGTTTGTTCTAATTTTGCGTCATTCCTGATTTTCGTATTACTTTTTTTTGTTCAATGTTGCCAAATGTACGTTTCCTTCAAATGGTTCGTGAGGGCACGGGAAGCATGGTACAACATTTTTGTATTGATGTTTTCGACTCAGAATTGTACAAGGAATATCGCTACCTGGAGCTTTTGCGTCAATTTCTATACACCCTGTATTATAACGAACGAATTGTCCAACAGACCAACATGGGGTGGATCTGTCATCGTTTGAACAGAGAAGATGTGGTCGTAGGCATGGTGGTCGTAGGTAGGGAGGTAACTGCAAACGTCCTCGAAGAACAGAGAAGTCAAGACCTTGACTGCTCTGTTCTTAGTCCCAACCTAAACCTTTTTAATTTTCAAACACCTATGGGATCAAACAATTAAATAAAGAAAATTGAACAGTATAAAACAAGCGCAATCTCTCGTAACAGGTGTAAAACTGCAGTTGATCCCGTGGAATGTACGGTAACAATGTATGTTAAAGATTCCTATTCTGTTAGAAACAAGGGTTCCGTAAAATATTCAGTGTGGTAGACAAAAGGTTTAGTTAAAAAAAAGTGAGATAAGCTCAGAATGATTACGCTTCTCGTACTCTTGTTTAAATAAGTTGCAATGATAGAACTATCACAAACCATTCTTGAACATCTTTTTATATTTATACAGAACAAAAATACATTGTTTTTGTTGTTCTCTGGCAGCCGGGATTAAACTCGAGTCGTCTGGGTCAGATGAAAATAAAAATATTTGCTTGTGCGAAAGGTACAGTTAGGATTTCTTGAGTGATATTGACCATGGCACCCCTAGGTACAGTTAACCAAGGATAACCTTAGCCTTACGAGTGTAGATGGGCGAATAAGAAGGAACTAGAACGACGAAAAACAAGATGTGGTACCTAACGCGAGCTTCCGGCCCATCTCACGGCTTTAGCCATTGCCTCATCTCTGATCCACACGCAAGGTAATTCTTGGCTAACTATATAGGTATCGCGATATCTGATGGACCTCGCTGTAGAAAGTCTTTAGTATTTTATGAAAATGATTTCAAATTTTAACCCTCCATCTCATTCTATCACACATTCGATGCACTTGTCAAGGTTCACGAGAAAACGCGAGAACTACATCTTTGGATTGTAAAGTGTAGCGATAAAATAGGACCACTTTATTCATAACTAAACATACAAAATTTGATTGAAATCATCAAACTATTGATATTTAAGATGCTCCATACTTTTTCACAATAGTATACAGGGTATCCCAAATAAGATAATATACATGGGAAACGTTGACTATCACATCTCTAAAAATAGTTGCCTTAGAAAATTTTAATTGTCGGAATTCAATTCCTCGTGTACCCTACCTATAGCGAGTTTCAACAAGGTTATCCAATGACTTTTGGTCAAGTGGTCTTCCGGGGGGTGGGGGGGACAGTACAAGTAAACCAACATCTAGCCATATCACGTGACTCTTGTTGAGACACAACACAAAAGAAAGAGGCCAATCAGCACCCTCCACAAGGGTCACGTGATAGGACTGTGGCGTAGTTTGTTTATGCTTCCCTTCAGGAAGATCATGTGATCAAATGTTATTGGAATGCCTGACTCCATAACGTAGTAAAAGTAAGTAAATAGTAAGTAAAAGCTTTATTTGGAATTTTAGAGAAAGATAGATTTCAGTATTTTCAGAATGTTTCAGAAGTGCTTGCAGATATCTCAAAAATAGATACATTTTTATGGGACATATTATATTTGTGCAATTTTTCACTAATTTAACTGACTTTGTATCACGTACGTGAGTACGTCATCTTATAGCAGACAACTTGTATACAGGATGATGAATTGATTCACGCACCATAGGGATTTTAAAGCAAAAATTATATTTTCAATTATCTGCTTCCCTGATTACTTTAGAGATAAACTGTAATTACTTTTTCGTAGAGAAAAAGATCCTGTATCCGTACCTGTTATTGAATACAAGTTTTCATTTACAGAAAGCATAAATTTATATGAAAATTAAAATGGTCTATTTAACAAAAAGCAGTAATGCCTTGAAATGCTTGGCATTACTGAAACAACAAACAATTTATTATTTTGACAGGTTGAATTTTCCAAATTTTACACAAGGATCGTACTAATATTAAGATAAACGCTTCGATAAAACAGAAATAGTTTATTATACACCACGGTAGAGAAGACGTTTATCTCAGCCGAGTATTATTATTTCCGGAAATCCGAAGCATTGAGGAAAATAAGTTGTGGGGCAGAAAAGTGAAAAGTCTTCTCTACCATGGTTTATATACTATTTTTTCCACTACTAGCACCTTTATTTCTATTATAAAGGAGAATATTCGATTTTTGTTTTAATTTTAAATAGGCAATTGTTTCCATTATTGATCACAGGTCAATAATAAAAATTAGTAACCATTAGCCGAGAAAATCAACTTCTTGCACTGAAAGCAAACTAAATGATGGTACTTTCTAAAACTAGTAATGGAAAAATAACTGTATTTGGTCAATTTTAGGAAAACACAAAAAAACTTGTATTAAATGTTGAAACAGCTTCAAACCTGCCAATCATTGTTGAGTTGAGTAACAGGGAAGTTTCCGATTTGGGTATTACAAAGTATACTATTTCCGGAATACCTAGTACCTTTTTATAATTTCCATTTTTTCTTTAATAGATACATGATTTTTAAACAAAATTATTCAAAATATTATTTCAGTGGTACTTAATTCTCAATTCTGACAGATAAACCAACGAATAACACATGCGTATGCAGTATTTTTTATTCTACCAAAAAGTTATTTAGGTACACTTTCGCTCCAAAATAATTAGGGAAACTGTGAATTCAAAATTAAAATGTTAGCATTGAAATCCTTATATATGGTGCGTGAATCAATTCACCACCCTGTATAAGGCCAAATATCTTACACACAACAAAGAAAGAATTTTTCGTTTAACTAAACCAATCTTAGATGGTAAAGTAAACACGCTTTCTCATGAAAACACGAAACCTGCATCAGAAAAGATGCAAAAATCGATTCAAATCCCTCAAACATGTTTCGGTCTACCAATATGAGATTAAAATCGAGAATAATACGTAAGATACGAATGAATATTATGGAAAACAATAAATCGCTTTAGAATTTGATACGATACACACAGAACATGGAAATTTGTATTATTACAGAACCCGCTGAATGTCAGCTTTTGAAATACACGAGATAAATCAGTTAAGCAAAGAGCAGTTTTATATAATTTTTATGCAAAAAACGTTTTTGATGGAGAACGAAAAACAACGGACTTGGACTTGCGTTGTTAACCCACACTGAATTTCATGCATTACTTTTTTAAAATAATTTATAAATGGTAGAAGATAATGTGGATAGGTATATAGTAAAACCGAGTAAAACAGATGAAATTATGTACAGTAATAGAACAAAATAAGCCTTAAACCAACCCTGGCTTTACAAAATAAAGGATAAAGACATCTTGGATAACAGGCGTTGTTGATGTTGTGTAATGACAGAGACAATTTAAAACATGCTGTTTTGCCACGTGACTTCAGCAAGGTGAACGTAGATATCAAAGTTGTTACACAAAGCAAACGGCTTTCATAAATCTCTGACGGAAAGATAAATATCTTTACCGCGGTATGGCGTTTTTTAAGATTCGCACATTTATAAAAAAAAACCTATTGTCCGACTAAATATCATAAGCAATTTCATTTGCAAATTGTATGAGAGTGGATAGTTGAACAGTTAGATATTTTAGTAATTTTATATTTTGTGTACATTTACATTCTTGTTCCAACCATTTTTAGAAAAGTGAAAACTTAAGTGTTGATTTTCCTTCACATATTTTATTGCGTTTGCATAATTTCCAGTTTTTGCCTCTTTCAGAATCTTTTAATTTAATTTATGCATACCTTAACAATTTCAACGTTCCTTCGCGAATGGCGCTTTTCAGAGTCAGATTACTTTGAAGAATACAAGCAAAAAGGCAACCAATTATTTCGAATACTGTAAAGAGATATTTGAAGCGTGCAAACGAATAATAGATGATATCTAAAATAAATTTAAATTGAAATCTGCTCACCGTATTGTGGTTTCAAATAAACACAATTTATGAGAATTATTAACTTGGTTTAACCGAGAAATCAAAACATAAATATAACAGGTCTCTGAAAACATTAATTTGTTCAAAGAAATTTCGTTTGTAACTTCCTTCAAAGCGAAAAGCAGTTGGTACAAGGGAGGACAATTGTCAGGAACAATAATACACCTAATATCAAATTTCTTGAAATGAGCGTTAATGAGAATTTTAATAATTGAAGTCCCATGATGAAAGCTTTCTGTATAATAAAATTTTAAATCGTACTTATGTTGCCACTTCCTTAAGAGCATTTTAACTTCTACGTTGAGAATATACGGAATTATTTTATATTTCAACAATGGAGTAAAAAACCAGTTCATCTCTTCCATTGTAATTTACTTCGAAGTTTAAAGTTTTGTAATAGTACTTATATCTGGAAAGTTTCATAGCAGGATAGGTACATTTGATGTTGAACATTTTTATTAAAGAATAAAAACAATGGGAAGGAGTAGATGGATATTAAAACACTTTCAGCTGAATTCGCATACAAAGCAGGCAGATATCATTTTTATATAATCATCTTTTATTTTTATTGGTTGAGTTAAATAATAGTTATTTTTTATACAAGACGATAAAATTATATTTTATCGACAAGCGGAAAGTGTTAATTCACTAGCGATGAAATCGCGAGTGAATTAATTTTCGCGAGTCGATAATGAAATTTTATCGTCGTGTATAAAATGCTATTTTTTTCTATAGCAGATGTTAAAAAATAAGAAAAACTTGTAAAAAAAACAATTTAAAATTAGATTATATTAAACACGAAAATCTCAGTAGCAAAGGTTTCCATTCGGTTTCCATGGAGTTTCCAGAAAATTAAACTACTTTATCTATCCTTGCGGTTAAAGTGTTACTTTATCTACCCTTGCGGTTAAAGTAATACTTGATCAACTATTTTTAGTCGAACAAAGCACACTTTAACATCTGCTATAGAAAAAAACATATTTTTTCTTAAATCGTCCGTATAACAACTTTCAACCAAAAAGTCGGGAAACCATTCTGTTTCAGCAACAATCTCCTCAAATACCTTTACACAGCCTCCGTGATGCTCCTGCTTTTACAGTATCACTCCCGTCTATTCTTGATTTAGCCGAAAATGTAGAATAGTCCATTTTCTTCTGATTTGATTATAATACCTGTACTTTTTATACTATTTTCAATTAAGAAGGGGATAAAAGCATCCACTCTTCCTCATCAATAAATTTTATAAAAATTACTTAAAGAGGACTATACATGACCTACATGTTTCGACCCGAATAAAGCCCAATTCACATTATAGGTCAGGTCACGGTTCGGTCTCGGACTGATCACGGTCAAGGAATTTTGTCTAGTGTTCACACTGTACGGTCATACCGCGGCCATACAACAGTCTTCTATTAGTTCCATTAGCTGCAGTGTACACATTCCCATTCCTACCTAATGTTTAATAACTTTTCAAAAACGGATCTAGCCATGATGGCCCTTATTTTAGATGAGGAAGAAGAAAATAAAATAGCAAGTAAGCGTAGGCGTATATGGGTGCATCAAATGTTAAGTAAACGGAAAACAGAGGGAGTTTTTTACCTTGTGTAGAGTAGGATGTGTGAGAGTGGATGACGAAACCAAATTTTTTCAAAATGTTCGGATTCCCAAGTACCAATTTCAATACGTACGTACACGATTTCTTAGAATGAACAAAACAGACCGCGTGTTTGACACAGCGGACAGGTCTCGATTCGGTCAAAAGATCGTTGCGAAGAATTGCCGCGGTCAGGTGAGCGTACCGTGCCTTGCCCGTGATCGCTAGTGTGCACAGGTGCATTGAAAATACATGCTACAATATTTGACCGGACCGGGACCGGAGCGAGACCGAACCGTGACCTGACCTATAATGTGAAATGGGCTTAAAGGTCATCTTCAGGCCAAGTAAACAAACTAACTATCTACAACTAAAAGTAAGAATTAATTAATTAAGGTAAAAAAAATAAAAAACAACGAGCTTACCATGGAATACAAATTACAAATTAAAATGTTTTTCTTTTTAACAAACAAAACACATGATAAAGGCCAAATAATAAAACAAAATAAAAAGTATAACTATTTGACAAATTCGTGGTAGTAAAATATAAATGGGCCTCGAGAATGACTAAACTGATAACAAGAAAATTTTCAACAGGTTAAAAAAGCGGTCTAAAAGCGAACAAAAGCCCGGAAAAAATTCAAGAAATAGTTCAATGTTATCAAAGCCAATAATATCAACTATGACAATAATGTTAAATTTGCGTTTGTTGAACATATCCTTAATAGAGGTCACCAGTTTGGTTTTAATACCTGTAACAAAGATAACCGACTTGATTTTTTGGAAATGCAAGAAATTAAAAAGATTGATATTGAGAATGATCAGATTTGCCTCAGTAAAATTATTTTTTAACCCTAATATTGTTTCTTTAACATTTAATTGTTTCTGTGTTTTTTGTATTTTTTAGAATCTTTCACGCGGTTTTGTTCGCTTTTAGACAGCGTTATTTTATTTTTCTTTCCACCTGTTAAAATTTAATTGTTATCCTTATCAATTTAGTCGTTCTCGTGTCCACTTATTTATATTTTACTACCACGAATTTGTCAAATAGCTACAATTTTTAATTTTGTTTTATTGTTTGGTCTTATCTTGCATTTTCTTTGTTAAACACATTTTAATTTGTAATTTGTATTCCATGGTAAGCTCGTTGTATTTTTGGTTTTTTTACCTTAATTGATTAATTCTTACTTTTAGTTGTAGATAGTTAGTTTTTTACTTGGCCTGAAGATGACCTTTATTAGGGTCGAAACATGTAGCCCTCAAGTAATTTATTGGTGAAGAAGAGTGAGTTTTTATGCCCCTTTTTACTTTCCCATACCACTACTGGTATAGGGAAGTATTGATATCATGAAAATTTTCGAAATCGAGATTTTCGCGGAAATACGTCTTTTGGACCTCCAGGAACCCAAAAAAGTGGTCTAGAAAAAATGTCTGTCTGTGGGTGCGTGGGTGGGTGCGTGGGTGCGTGGGTATGTATGTATGTAACGCCTCTAACGCAAAAACTAGTGAACCGATTTTGATGAAATTTTAAATGAAGGGGTATATCGAAAATTCATCGACAAAATAAGCTTTTCAAAAAAATCGGAAACCGGAAGCGGAAGTTAGACACGTTTTTTTGGTAGCATTTTTTTCAGAAGCGGAATTTTGAAAATCTGAGTAGGGGATATGAAAGACGGGCATAATTCAAGGGAAACAGTTTTTTACCGGACTCTCTAACTTCAAAATGGCGGTCGCTATGAATTTTTCAAAATTTCGAATTTAACGCCCCGTAACTCAAAAACCAGTTATCTGATCAGGTTCCGCAACAACTTGTTTGAAAGCCCTTTGGCTGTACTACACCACGAAAAAAAATTATTCACTAAATCCAAAAACGGTCGCAACGGCGCTCTTACAAAAATTTTGATATTTTTGAAAAATTATTACAAAAAAACTGGTCTAAGGAATTTGTTTAAATTTTCTATACTTATGCAGCTTGGTATTAGCTACATTTTTGTTTTTTGATGAACGCCAGAATTCCACTGTGGCGCCCTCTACCGAGGTTTTGAAAATCAAAAATTGATTTTCCTATAACTCCCTTATTAATCAAAATATGAAAGAAGTTTAAATATAAAAGTTGTTCAGTATATAGATTTGCATTGTTCTAAATTTATATCACGTATACAGGGTGTTTGGTTTTCACAGTACAATAAGCAACTTTGTTATTTTAAATGAAACACCCTATATATTATTATATAATTGAATGCAAAATTTAATTGTCTATCACATAGTATAAGGTGTTCATATGGCTAAAATGTACGGTTAATGAGAAATTCGTGAATTTTGAATATTTAGGTTGGACTCGGATCGTCGCGTCGGTCGGTCGGTAGCGATCGTCCGACTTCGTCAGTTGTAATGTCTAGCCGCGATAGATGCGTATCTTGGTGTCTTTCTTTTGTTCATATCGAACCCGTATAGCCTCGCTTTTCTCGCGAGGCATTCAAATGATTTCCAATGCTGCCTCGCGAACTACTGTTGAATAGCAAAAACAAAATGTTTATTTTTAGTATGGGAAAGTCCAGGGGAGGTTTGCACCTCCACTTTTTGATTATATTAACCTCACTTGAAATCTAGGACTCCCAAGCATTCTATTTTCAATTATTATATGCAAAGAAAGTATCCCAAGGGGGACGAATCTGAGGGATAAAGATGGTGGAAATGTAGTTGAAAGCCTATAGGTTGTTAATTATTTGTATAATTGCGAATTTTGGAGCATAATGAAACAAAAATAATCATATTCATTACTTAGGGTTTTACTAGAGTTGTCAAAAAATCAACAAATATCACTGTCCTATATTCTACTAAGCACGCAAAAACACGATTACATTATATCCGAGGTTCACAGGTTTTTGTTGGTTACCGCATCAGTATGCTATTCGTTTAAGAGATAAAGACCATACATTTGAAGTATTTGTATAATGGAATACAATATGCGTCAATATTTAAGTGGATGCAACGTTTTTATTTTAATATTACAGCGACTATCAAACATTTTAGTAAAACTTTTGACGGGGAAATCAAAGAACAAATTTGCACTTTCCAGTATATTAGAGCATTTGGTACCCTTATAACAACTCTGAACGACTGTTTAATTTATTTTACAGCTGTCTGATATTGGATATTGCCGCTATTTATCTTTATATGGGAAAAGGTCTAAAAGCGAATCATCATGAAGAGAGGTGTCCCTAAACGCATTATAGATTGGAAGGAGTCTTAATCATGTGTTGCTAATAGTTGCCCTATTTTGTGGGGGTAGTGTTTAATTTTCCTTGTGGCTTGTTGCCAGTTAGTAATATTTTTTAATTGCAGGAAAAATAAAATTCTCCTAACTTTATTCATAATCATTTTTAGAGTTCACAAAAAGTGTGTCATAGTGCCCATCACTGAAATTGTTATATTAGACATACATATCTATGCTATCTTTGGGGTTGCAAATCGTTTGATGTACAAGGCGTATCCGATATAAATATCTGGGCATTAAAAATTACGTTAGAGTAAAAGGGTTCATTTCTTTTGTTAAAACAACTCTAGGTTGGAAAAATTCTCACGAAACTGTTTGAGTACCTACTACGAATTAATAACAACGCTTTACATCTTATCAGTAGAGAAACCACAAAAATGAAAAGGTGGTGCACAAAAAGTTTCTTATCGCCATAACAAGGTAATAATACAGTTAACATAATAACACCTGGTCAGGCATAATTTTTAGTCAGTCTGTTTTTAGAGTTTGAAGGTGTTTGTTGTTTCGATTCAAATAAAATATTGTTCTTATTTGCGGAAAAGTGATATGTGTCGTGAAATTATTTAATGACTTTATATTAATCCAACACTTTTGAGGTGATTTTTGCAAACTTGCAAGCAGGACAAATTGTTATATTTGGTATGTAAACTACTTAAGTGCTTTTATCAATTATTTATTGTTGTGATGATGTCGAAATGTGAAATCCTTCACCACTATAACTGGCAATCTCCGCAGCTTATCGCAAAACAAGTAGATTTGTGTATTTTTACCTTATTATACAGGGTGTCTCTAAAATATGGTGCCATAGCTTAACCACAGATTCCGGGGATCAAAATAGGACGATTTAACGCAACTTACCTCTATCCGAAATTGCTTCGTTAAAGCGCTATTGAACGCCAAAGATCTTCAAAAAATTTCTATATTTTTAAATAACAAAAGATTGTTTTTAGCAATTAGGATGAAATTTGGGATGTGATTCCTTACGGGAAAAAGGTGTTTTTTGACATTATTTTTTTGTTCAGGAGGATCACGTAAGTGGTCAAAGGTTGATCATCCACAGTCAAAGAAGCTCATATCCTTTTAACAGTTCGGCCAATAGTTTTCAGAATTTTTTTACAGAGAGAAATGCTTATTTTAAATATTTTTTGTCTCTTGTTTGATTTCGGTATCTGCCATAGTTTAGGCTGAAGAAATTATTTTGATTGGCTGCAGTGCATTTCTTAAAACAGATGTAGTAATCTAGTTGTCCCGTATGTTGAGAAATAAATCACGAAGAGACAATTTGATATAAAGTTTATTACTAGCAAGTATGTAAAGGGTGGTGCAAAATAATCTGAACCATTTCTGAATCAATTATTCAGCGTATTTTGTACCACCGGTAAATTAATAGATTTACAGCAAATGCTCAATGTGACCACCATTTTCCCGGATGCAAAAGTTGATTCTACGCAAAAAATGGTCTCTTCGTCATTTATTCCTCAGCATACGGGACAAATAAATTACTACATCGTTTTAAGGAATGCACTGCAGCCAATCAAAATAATTTTTTTTAGCGTAAACTATGAGAGATACCGAAATCGAACAAGAGACAAAAAATATTTGAAATAAGCATGTCTCTCTGTAAAAAAATTCTGAAAACTATTGGTCGAACTGTTAAAAAAATATGAGCTTCTTTGCCTATGGATGATCAACCTTTGACCACTTACGCGACACTCGTGAACAAAAAAATGATGTCAAAAAACACCTTTTTCCAGTAAAGAATCACATCCCAAATTTCATCCTATTCGCTAAAAACAATCTTTTGTTATTTAAAAAAATAGAATTTTTTTGAAATCTTTGGCGTTGAATAGCGCTTTAACGAAGCAATTTCGGATAGAGGTAAGTTGCATTAAATCGTCTTATTTTGATCCCCGGAATCTGTGGTTAAGCTATGGCACCATATTTTAGAGACACCCTGTATAGTTAATTAGGTACCATAATTAATTAGCTAATTAATTATTGTACTAAAACCAGAGTATCCTGTGATGAACAGCGCCAGTTGTAGTTGATGTCATTTTGTTTGTTTTGTAACTGTTTCTTTAGCAAATAGCATCACCGCGATGAGCAAAATTAAAAACTTGAATTTCTACATTTGTGGGTTAATTACATGATTATTGTAATGAGCTGGCTCGAGTTTTTTCCTCATCTAATTAAAGGAATTATTGTATTATTTAATGAAATATTATGGCTTCGACGTGCTGGTACTAAATAGCTACCTACATTTAATATTAAATTTCCATCCGTTCTTTTCATTGCAAAGCCTTTTATTGAACTGAAAACTGCATTTCATATTCAACTAGAAAATAGACATAAAAGTAATATGATTAATAACCTCGTAATATTGATTGATTGATTGACTAGCATGATAAGTGCATATTTATGAAATGTATGTGCTTCTGTTCATACTTCCGAACTGTGCGATAAATGATGATTTCACACAATTACGTAGCTAGAATGCATTTTTCTCGAAAAGTAAATACGAACACATTACAATGCTGACAAAGATTAATACCCTGTCGCTGGCGAAATATACGCATTCGTGCATTATAATCATGTGGAACGCATACCTTCCTTAACATACAATTGTGTGAAATTCACGGCAGCAGTTAGATTATCTGCTGCTGTATCTATAATAAGCAGTTTTGGCCTGCAAGCAATTCGAAAACATCCATCATCATAGCAGTCTCAAAGTAAAATAGAAAAAGTTGAGTGAACAATAAAGACGCAGTAATATAATAGTTCAGGGTGATCATTTGAAAAACCATACTAAAATCGAAAAAATGTAAAAATACGTTTTCATAGGGGTGGGGGCCACTCGTAATCCGCATCGCGCTAATACTTACCTCGCCGCCGCCCCCCTGTCTAACCTTGGAAAGTTTAAATGCCCTTTGTGACACCTCAAATTAAAGGTCTTTTAACGTAAATTAAAATCGATAAATTCGTTTTGGAGAAATTAAAAAAAAAGAAAGAAGTGTGTACAACCTCTCTATTGCATTATTACTAAGTGCAACTTACTTTCCCCACAAGTATAGTGACAACAATCCAGCGAATAAATACAAGAGTGTGACAGTAATTTATGTTTCACATACTTCCTGTGATGCTTGTATTTCAAGATGAAAACGGGGTGACAAGAATGGCCGGCAGAGCTTTTGTTAAATGAATAGGGGAGAATTACATTTTTTTTTTATAATTTATACATAATCTATAAGAGTAAACTTAATGATTCACTAATCAAAAAAATTATACGTGACCTAATTACACTGTTATAACACATTGAAGTTCACGCTTTTTAAAGTACCGCGTAAACGTGGATGACGTCACATTTTGCGATGGCCACGTAAGCGACGTCACTGCATCCTTTTCTGTCGTTTCTGTGCGGTCAGGTGCATGCATCTTATGGTGTGATTTTAGTATTCCAAAGCATCCTTTGAACATAGCGCGTGAAAAGATGGCAGAAGTTTCTAAAAAATCTTATAAATACTGTATTGTACCTATGTGTACTAATACAAGTATTAAAACACCCAACAAGGTATTTTTTGAACCGACAACTAGAAACTAGATACCCGCGCACGCAATTGACGATCGGAAATGTCAATTTCCCGCACTAATGCTGTAAAGTAGAGAAAAAACACTGGACATGCATATTTAGATACACCCATTATTGATGCCACCTAAATTGAAAGCTAATATACAGGGTGTCTCTAAAATATGGTGCCATAGCTTAACCACAGATTCCAGGTACCTCTATCCGAAATTGCTTCGTTAAAGCGTTATCCAACGTCAAAGATCTTCAAAAAAATTCAATTTTTTTAAATAACAAAAGATTGTTTTTAGCGATTTGAATGAAATTTGGGGTGTGATTCTTTGATTCAGAAATGGTTCAGATTATTTTGCGCCACCCTTTACATACTTGCTAGTAATAAACTTTATATGAAATTGTCTCTTCGTGATTTATTTCTCAACATACGGGACAACTAGATTACTACATCTGTTTTAGGAAATGCACTGCGGCCAATCAAAATATTTTTTTCAGCCTAAACTATGGCAGATACCGAAATCAAACAAGAGACAAAAAATTATTGAAATAAGAATGTCTCTCTGCAAAAAGATTTTGAAAACTATTGGGTGAACTGTTAAAAAGATATGAGCTTATTTGACTGTGGATGATCAACCTTTGACCACTTACGCGACACTCCTGAACAAAAAAATGATGACAAAAAACACCTTTTTTCAGTAAAGAATCACATTCCAAATTTCATCCTAATCGCTAAATACAATCTTTTGTTATTTAAAAATATAGAATTTTTTTAAAGATCTTTGGTGTTGGATAGCGCTTTAACGAAGCAATTTCGGAAGAGGTAAGTTGCGTTAAATCGTCTTATTTAATTGTCACTTTGTGCTCTAACAAAAACACCAGCCATCGCAAATGAAATTTGTTAAGAAAAACACTCTAAAATATTGTTTTGTTTTGCTGTAATATATGGAAATGACAATACTTATAGCACAGACGCGTCGGACAACCACCGACGATGGGATGTAGTGACGTCACACCACTTCGAGCAATGTCGAAGTTGTTCGGGCCGTGGTCGGTTTAAGTTATAAAAATGCAAATTTCAATTACTAATGATTTTGGAATAATTACTGATTACTATTTTATTTTCACTTTATGAAACGCATGAAAAACACATCGAGAATATTTGTAGGTACTTACTTTTAATTTTTTGGAAATGTGAATCTCCCCTATTGATATATGGCCTTAACAGAGCTGATGAAACATTTAATATAAATATCTGCTCCATGAAAGTTTCATAACGGAGACGGAACTTTTAACATGAGAGTAATAAGTTCTGTCACATTTTCAGAGAGATACCATTAAATACCCACTATCCAATTTTCCTTAACTTTTATTTTATTGTGTTATCAAATGTATAAAATTCAAATAGCAAAACTCTGTTTATCGTTCTAAATTGGACCAAAAACATATGTGTATGTATGTGTATGTGTGTACGAATTCTAACGATAAACTTCGGATGCATATTCCTCTCAGTGAATGAAGCTAAAATAACATAACACATGTTATCTGCAAAATAAACTCTGTACAACGTACAATTCAAAATATTTTCAACAAACAATAGGAAATTTATTAGCTTTAACATTAAAATAAAATTTATTATCAACTATACGGTAGTTGTGTGCTGGTTCGGGACTTCCAAAATTCAGTCAAAATTCAGTCCGAATCTGAATATTTTATTTTCAATGGTGGTCCAATTATTTAATTAAATGTCAGATGTTTCATATGCGTAAAAATTCATTTAATGATTTCAATGCTAGATTAGAAGAGAAGTCGGAAAATAAATCGTAACTACTAAGGACCGGTTTATCAATCCATAGTTAACTCCTTGTTTAAATAACCAACTGTCAACTGCCATGGATACGATTCTCATAACAATTCGTAGCCATGACAATTATTGACCGTTGACTTTATCTGATGCATCGATTCTGTAACTTTTCGTTCATTAACGATGTCGTGAACAAACGAAAGAATTTTAACAAAACTCGTAACCTACGTTACAAAAACATTATTTGGTAAGATTGTCACATTCGCGTAATGTCCTTGAAATTCTTTTGGAATTTCTTCCGATTTGAAATCAGTTTGATAGTGATACTGATTTCATGGCTACCGGGTTTCTAGATATTTATAGTCACCCACCCACTGTGATTTCTAATCTTTAGTCCCGTTTCTAACAGCAAATCTATTCAAAAGATGGATGTATCGATCATTTTGTCGTAATAGTATACCTACCCGAACTATGTATTGAGAAGAAGCTATTGAATCTCATTATTGTGTGTTTACGGTTATATCATAGCCTAACTACATTTCTTTGAATATTTGGCATTACTTTCTGTTGCCTTGTTGATGTTTTCGTATTTACTTTCTTTGCAACATTCGTAAATTGATACCGGCAAGCTTGCAACACTCATTCAATACGCTACAGCGTAAACAGCATCATTTGAACTTAAAATTACTCTACACGTGTTATCCTTCCTTGTTCAAAACAAAACTCCGATCGAACACGAGCTTTTAGTCTAGAAAAAAAAACCGTTACAAAAATAATATCAAAGAAATCGATTAAAAGGGAACTTAATATTCTGAAACGTAATTTATCTTTGCTTTGTGTAGGATGTCTGCTAGGTACCGAAAGCTTAGCAGCCAAAATAATGTTAAAGGATTTTGTTATTGAGAATAATTTTAATAATAAAACAACTACAACTGAAAGTTTACATTTTCTTTTAATTTCTCTGAAAAAAGAGATTATTTAAATTAAATATTATTTTAGATTCAAGAATAACATTACATGCCATGCATCGTCAAGATTTTCTAATGAAGGAATTAAAAAAATTATTGTATTTGGGTTAACTACAGTTTCTACTAAAATAAATTATAATTGCATAATGTGACCTATGTAAATTTAAATTTCCATACCATGCCTGATTGTAAGTACAGAAAAATGTTTATTGTGTACCTTATTACAATTACATTAAATTGTGACCTTTGGGCTCCAACTAGCGTGATTTAACCACTTAACATGCAACGTTTTCCACTTAGCGGGTCTTATTTATAATTTATGTGCTACGACAAAATTAATAAATAGGGCTTGTTGGAAGCCGTAGAGTTATAAAACTTAATCAGTAAATTGCCTTGTTATGTAGAAGGGTCGAATACTTCTGCAATTTTTCGAAGAAAACAATTTGAAAATGTTTATGTACAGATTTTTAAAATGTTTTGGATAATTAGGTATTCAAGCGAACGATTGCTGTACAGCAAAATCCAGCTTAATGGATAATTAATGTTTTTGATAGAAGGGGGTTTCAAATGAATGTTTATTTGAAAACCAGGCCTCACATATACTAGCAGGTAATTAGTACGATGCTGAACACGCTGAAAAAGGCAAATAAATTGAAAATGATTGTTGACTGAAAATATTTACTAAGTTCTGCAAAATATATTTTCAAGTTTCCTTAGAAAATCTTTGCTTGACATTCGGTAATTCCATCAAAGTGAATTCTTTCACCCCTGCGTGACAATATAGACTGTAATTTAATTAAGCGACTGAAACTTCCTGAACACAATACAAAAGATTACATTTTCTAGAACGACTGCTTTAGTTTAGTTTACTGAATGCACATTTCTTGATTTTTTTACTAATAATAAAACTCAAATCTAGTATGAATGTTTATGCGTAAGTTAGAACAAACTAGTAATATGAAAACTTTAGATAGTTAAACAATTCTTTGGAAGTTTGGTGAATGCGTTTTTTAACAAATCGAAATTTGGTTGCCACCAAAGTCTTCTTTTCCTGATATATTAATATACTGTTTATTCTATTTTCTTATTTTTTGCAGGAAAGCTGATGGTACTCTAGGACAAACAAACTAACAGTGGCTATAGATAGTCCTCTAACGGTAAGTTGTTGCTTCAGTCATAATTATATAGATTGTAGATTATTTCTGGGGTCATTCAGGCATAAATTGCTTTTCTCAGATTTGCCCATTTTATTGAGATGATAGATGGTTGGGGAGAACACTACAAGAGTGTCCTGTAGGTTAGGTCGAGAGTACTCTGAGACCGGAACATACTAAGGACTGGTCTTTCAATGTCCCTGATAAAGTCTCTGACAGTTGTCAGTCAGTATAAACTAACAATTAGGACAAATCTACCCTATAGCGCTGTCGTGTCTTTCAATACAACTTATCCTGCTGGATATCGGTCAAGTTCTTACTGTTGGAGTACCGCAGTGTTGAGAGAGAAAGGTAACATTATTTTAAAATCCGTGAGTTAAATAAAGATAGTTAAAATACAACGCGGCAGCCGTTCGAATATGAGTCGTAAGTATGTTGTCGTACAAAGTTTCGAAAAGGGGCATCTTTAGGGCTAAATTTGCAAAAACGCGACGGTCGACGAAAAGTGGCGTTAAAAAATTTTTTTTGCACTAACGCGATCCAAATCCATTCCCGCAAACCGCGATTCGATATCTCTTTTCGTTTGCCGGGGAGGAGCGCCTAAAATTTCAAAACACTAAGAAGAAAAAATGAAATTTCGAAAAATTTGGTCGATTTTCGGGTTCCCATATCTCCGAAATGGAGCTAGCTAGGAAATTTTCGAACACAGAAATTAAACAAAAACCATAATATACGTCCTACTTAAATTTCAAAGAAAACCTATCCTTCTTATGAAAATGCTATACAAAATTTATTCATGTCTAAAATACGAGAGACAAAGCTTAAATCCAACTATGGATATTACAAAAATTTTAAAAAATCGATTGAATATGAAAACCAATTTTTTTGCTGCAGAAAATGTTCAAAATACAGTTCTGCATCTGTGGTAGTAATTTAAAAAGTCATTCCGATATCTCGTTCCAGTGTTACAATATTTGAATTATTATATACGATTCCATCCGTTCAAAGGTGTAAGTTTTGTAGAAAATATTTCAGGAGACGAAAAATTCATCTCTGATTTACAAAATCTTAATTCTCTACCCATGTAGCTTTGTAGTGCCTCTATTTATTAAAATTTCTTCGCGGGGTTCATTTGTACCACAAAATTCCGAAGACGTTTCTAATTTCGTTAAATCTACACACAGTATCTTGATAGGTTTTAAATAAATTAAAATTATGTTTTCAAGTAAATACTACCAACTGCAACATTCTAAATTTATTTAAAATTTAAGCGATGTTAGTCATAGCAGAACCGAAACAAGCGCGTGCTATGTTCCCGTTTTTGGCGATTATCAAAGATATATTGTTACTTTTTAAAAGGTTTCTAAATCTGTATTTGTCTTTCATTTCCTGTATAAACATTTGGCTTCCTGCGTAATATTATAAATCATGACGTGTAAATAGTAATGTGTCGTTCTGCATGTATAGGTACCTGATTTGAATTCCAGAATTCTCATAATTATAGATTTTATAGTAGCGTAATACTTGCGGTACATCTACAGATTTGATAATAAATATTGTTAGGATAGACACTGCAACAATTGCATCATTAAAATTGGTTAACAATGTAAATTAAGGATTATTGAAGCTAAGTTAATTTTAATTACCGTGCTGAACTGTGCGAAACTGAAAATGTTACAAAATTATGATTTCTATACTATTAAGAATGGGCTGATATTTTTTGATTAAATTAACCCAAATTTTGTCAGGGAAGGGTCGGTCGGTATTACTTCTAGTTTACACCTTGAAATATGCCCCATTTTATGCACATTTTGTTCCAATTTTTCAGAGCCAATTTTAAAGTACGAAGGGCGGGCGAAATTTTTTTCTTATTATTGGTGTTTTATCTGTCTACACATAGAACGTTTTTGTTTAATTTCTAAAAAATAACTTTTCAGCATTAAAAAATGTACAACTCTATTTTACTTTAAAATTTTCAAGTAGTATTTACAAAAATATGGATATCGAAAAATTCTCTCTATCAATAGATAGATATAACCACGCTCTTTCAAATGCCACAAGAATTTTTTTTCTAAAATGCAAATTAATTCGGAAATAATGGAAATAAAATTTTAGAAATATCAATATAATTCACCTTTTGCAATTTAGCATGTAGGCAACACAACTAACAGGACCATTAACTCACAATGGAACCAATACACAAAAGACGGATTATAACGGATTACAACTTTCTACTAGGTATTGTTGTTTGACAAAAAAAAAAAAATAATTTAACGACAAAATCTATATTCAATACAGTAAATTCATTATTCTTTATTGCATTTATCAATTTTGGTAACGTCAGAAGAATCTGAAATATTTAAAAATATGAACAAAATTCCAAGGCAAGCATTATTCTTGTTATTGTAGATATGCAACTTTCCATACATCAAATTGGATTTTGCTTTAAGTAAATGCCAGCCTTAAGTTAAAAACATTTTCTAAATTTTCGATTAAGAGTTAGTGAGCTACGGTCAAGTAAATCTATATAAGTTTTTAATTCTAAGCAAGCATTATAGAAGTATAACAATAAAGCATTTTTATATCCAAAATAAGTAGCTACCTCAAGGCGATAGAACAAAACCATAAAGTTACTTATTTTGTAGTCTGTGGAGTGTATAAACGTTTACATTGTATGTATTTAATGGAATTTCTTGGGAGTAATTTCATTTTAAATGTGTTATAAAGCAGAAAATTGTGTATATATTTAATGAATAAGTGCCGTTTTGAAATAAATTAATTTATCCCCATTTTAATAATTCCATTGGTTTTGCGATAATAGTCTATACCGGTCTATACTAATATTATAATCTAGGTTGTTTTACATTTATTCATTAGTATTTATATATTCAACACGGAATCAAATTTCAGTACTTAAGACATGGTAACTCCTAATATCTTTTAAGATACGGATTTTAGGATTTTCTTTAAAGTCCACTAACATATGCTTCCATTTATTAGCGGGGTAAAGAAAATTTACTATTAACTACTATCAACTGCAAACAGTAATGATAATTTTATACGTAGTTTATTTCAAGTGTATTTAATAATTCCAGATTACTAAGCAATGTACTAAACCCTTATACTTCCCGATTATTTACTATTAGAGAGGGTGGGCAGGGCCGGTGACCACTAGAATCCCCAATTCGGCTTCCTGAATAATTTCAATATGGCGGGTTTCATTTGCACATATTTGATGTATAATTTTACCGCACAACTGTTAAATGGATTCAGTTCCTTTTTTAAATCCTGACAGGAAACGTATCATTGATTGCCAGTAATAGGAACACATAATTCAAATTATAACGCCTTTAAACTTGAAAGGACTACTTACTAAATAAATGAATGAGAAAAATAGGTACCATAAACGTTGTACTCGTACTAATTACTAATCGGCAACAAAGTAGCAACTTGGATCCAGAAGCAATCATCAATGAAGTTATTGAACGTCAGCATCGAGCAAAGAACATTATTATCTATAATGTTCCTGAAGGTACTGGTAGTGCTCAGTCTACTCCTGATACTGATACTGATAAAATTAAAGCACTACTTAACACTATACCAAATGTATCTATTGATGGCCTTCGAGTATTCCGTTTAGGAAAGAATAGCCAAACAGGTAAACCGCGGCCTGTTAAAGTAATGTTAAAATCGTCCTCCGATGCGTTGCACATCTTAAAAAACAAGTCAATAATAAATGCTAGATCAAATGGTTCTAATATCAATATGAAATCTGATGAGACACCTATGCAACGGGAGTATATGGCGAAGTTAAGAACCGAATTGAGTGATCGAGTAAATAAAGGGGAAAATAATTTAACTATTCGGTACATTCGCGGTGTTCCGCAGATAACAACAAAATCAAAAAACTAAATGCCACGCAATTTCCAAATTGTCCAATTTCTTGTTACTACCAAAACGTTAGAGGCCTGCGGTCAAAAGTTCAAGAACTGTTTTCATCTGTAAGTGAATGTGAGTTTGATCTTGTGTGTTTAGTGGAAACTGCTTTAAATACTGATATGTTTAGCTCGGAATTTTTTCCTTCTTCCTATGATGTTCACAGATGTGATCGTCAATATAATATTACTAATCAAGAATGGGGTGGGGGCGTCCTAATAGCAGTTAAAAATCATATTGATACTGAAGTTCTTGACTTGTCGCTACTAACAACGGCAGTGCCTAGTATTGATATTATCGGGTGCAAATGCACCTTTAACTACATACGTTTATATGTTTTTGTACTATACATACCGCCTAGTATCAAGATTGCTGATTATAGATTATTTATAGAATTATTTGAACAGATGGATTATTGTTGTCATGAGAATATCCTAATTTTAGGCGACTTTAACGCTCCGTACTTCAATAATCCTGACGTTAACGATAGTAAATGCTTATTGCTACAAGAATTCATTGATTTATTAAATGTTAAACAATATAATTTTATTACTAATTTCCAAAATAGACTTCTTGATCTAGTGTTGGCTAATATTAACTGTGAAATATCACATGATACTGCTGCTATGATATTAGAGGATAACTATCATCCAGCTTTAAACATTATAATTAACATTGATCACTACCCTGCTGTCAATTTTCCTTCTAATGCTTGTAAAAAAGTATATAACTTCCGAAAGGCAAACTTCATTGGACTCTACGACGCCCTTCTTCACGTTGATTGGGCATCTCTGGAGAATATTCCCGACGTAAATACAGTATGTGGTAAGTTTTATGATCTTATTTATCCACTGCTGGATTCATATGTTCCTCATTACCGTAATTGTCAGCGCCGCTATCCAATCTGGTTTACCCCTGATATAATCAAAACTATTAAATTGAAAGCCAATTATCATAGAAGATACAAGAATCTTCATGCACAGCAGTTATATCAGGAATACAGTCGACTGCGCTCACTTGTGAAATCTAAAATTTCTTTAGCTTATAACGATTATCTTTTTCGTATACAAGAGTCAATTGTAACTGATTCTAAGCGCTTCTGGTCATTTATGAAAACAAAAAAAGGTAACTCTCGCATACCAGGCAAAATGTGTAATGGCACTGATTCGTATGACTCGCCACAGTCTATAGTTAATGCTTTCAGTGAATATTTCAGCAGTGTTTATCTCCCGCCGAGTACACCTGTCACCTCTGATAAACAATTTAATAACATGCCTCTTATAAATATCCATAGTTTTTCTCAGGATGAAGTTGCTTCTGCTATTAGAAAACTGAAAAACAAAATGACTTCAGGTCCCGACCAAATTCCTTCTTTTTTCGTTAAAGATTGTTCTAGTATTTTCTCCCAACCGTTATGCTTCATTTTCAACTTAGCAATCAAAACATCTGTTTTTCCGACGACCTGGAAAACAGCTAGGATCTGTCCTGTCTTGAAATCTGGGGACGCAAAGATTATAAGTAATTATAGACCTATCAGTATTCTTTCGAACTTCGCTAAGGTATTTGAAATAGCATTACACGCTCGCATTTACCCGCTTGTGAGAAACTACATATCCCCTTATCAACACGGTTTTATGGTCAACCGATCTACTGTGTCTAATCTAGCTTATTTCACCCAATTTGTATCTAATTCCATTGATAATCGTGGTCAGGTTGACGTCATATATACTGATTTTTCCAAAGCGTTTGATCGTATTGACCATACCATTATTATAGCTAAACTGCGTAATTTTGGATTTAGTGATTCTCTACTGTCTTTGTTTATCTCATATCTTCAAAATCGCAAGCAATTCGTTGCCTATAATGATTACAATTCCAACTCATTTGTTGCGTCATCAGGAGTTCCGCAAGGATCTAATCTGGGTCCTTTATTGTTTGTGTTATTCGTTAATGATCTGCCCGAATCCATAACATGTGAAAAACTCTTGTTTGCAGATGATATGAAAATCTTTCTTAATATAACTAGTCCAAATGACTGTGAACTTCTACAGTCTCAAATCAACGTAGTCCAAGCGTGGTGTGAAGCTAATAGTCTTCATCTAAACGTAACCAAATGTAAAGTGGTTACGTACACTAGGAAATTGCAACCTATAATTCATCCTTATACATGCAACTCCCTGCACCTTACGAGATGTTATACGATAACTGACTTAGGAACTCTCTTCGACAATAAGCTTACATTTATTAATCATATACAATCTATCCATGGATCTGCAATTAGGATGTTAGGCTTTATCTTCAGAAACTGTAAATCGTTCACTAATGTCAATGCTTTAAAAACATTATTTTGTTCACTTGTTAGAAGTAAATTGGAGTATTGTTCACCCATCTGGTATCCCTACTATGATATTCATAAAAACTACTTAGAGTCTATCCAAAGAAAATTTTTAAAATTTCTCGCTCTCAAAATAGATGGAATCTATCCGGAAACTGGTATAGATCAACAGCTGTTGCTGCTGAGATTTGACTATCAATCGTTAGAGTTTAGAAGAATATTAATTAGCTTAACACTCTTATATAAGTTATTACATAACAAAATTGATTGTATTTCTCTTGTATCGTTAATAATGTTTCATATTCCACGTGAATCTACTCGTAATATTACAACATTCTATTGTCAATCCGCGCGCACTAATGCATTGCTAAAGTCGCCGGTATATGTAATGTGTAATAATTTCAACAAAATATCAGAAGCTTGTGATATAAATAATTGTACACTAGTGGACTTAAAAAAATATGCTCTACGCTATTTTAATCTTTAATTTTTTCTGTATAATTAAGTATTTTTGTTATTTCTTTTGTTAAATGATAAATATGTTATTTTTTGTTATATGCAACTCACGTTATGTAGTACTTATTTCTTGTATTTACATGACATTGTCCTTTAATTGGAATTAATTTTCTGTTGGGCAATAAATCAATTATTATTATTATTATTATTAATTACAATAATGTTAAAATTGACTTGCTCCTTAATTATATTCTAATTTCTAATTCTATAGTTAGTGATATTCGCTAACAAACGTGGTTGGTTATGTCATGCGTATCCATTATCAAATAACTAAAATCTTAGTAACATGTCGGAATTATCACATTAGTTTGTTTAGTCATGTATCATAAGGAGGGTTTCTCCTTTGAATTAATTTCCAGGACATTGTTTGATGTTAGTTGACTAGCTGCTGCTTCTCGTTTTTCGCTAAACAGGGGTTTTCAACGAAAAGTAGCCACCCTCAGTATCTTTCAAAATTATAACTGTTTCCTTGGAAATCGCCAAGATATGTTAACAAAGACAGCAAGGGAACATCTTTTTACATAAAATCCGGACGTCCCTTCGACGTTAAAGTAAGCCCCTCTAAAATTTCACCAAACCAAGTGTGGCACCATAAGGAATTTATTCTACCATTTTATTTATTCGCTTCAAATTCAGACATTAAATATTAAACACTATATATTGTTTATTTCGGTTAAGCTGCTGAATATAGCAACTAGGTACCGTTAAAAGTAATTGTTTAAAATGATTCCGATTACTTCCATACAATAATACAGTCGTCTGTATTCTTTTACATTTGGCAGAACTAGCAGTGACACAAAACCATTCAGGTACTGCTATACAGCAGCTTAACCAAAATAAACAAAATAATTTTTTAATTTATTTGTCTCAATTTGAAGCGAATAAAAAATATGTAGTAGAGTGAATTTCTTATGAAATAACCTTTCTAACTATGTGCCATACATGGTATGGTGCTATTTGAAATTTTAGATGAGGTGGCTGAGACGGCTAAGGACTGAACCACGATCAACTGTCATGGATACGATTGTTACAATAATTGTATCCATGACAATTTATTGATCGTGGCTCAGCTGGACGGGGAGTTAAACTACGTCGATACAACTCAAGATACAACTGGCCCTAAGGGGTTGATAACAAACGTCCGGATTTTACGTAAAAATAAGATGTCTCCGTTGTTGACTTTGTCGATATGTCTTGCTGATTTTCAAGTAAATAATAGTTTTGAAAGATGCCAAGAGTGGCTACTTTTGTTCACACTCGCCCTGTATGGATATTAATATTAAGCACCATAGGGATTTTAATGTTTTATGTTAGTTTATCTGTTTCCTTAATTATTTTAGAGCTAAATTTTAAAACGAAATAAATACCTCAACCTGTAAATGCAATTAACTGTATATAGCCCAGTCAATTTATACATCAGACCTTGCAAAAGGTCATGTAGTTCTAATTTTTTAATATGTTGTTAGGACCTATGCCAATAGTAAAAAACCAAATTTGCAGCTTCGAAAGACCTGTGCGACCTGCGCAATGCCCAAAAAACAGCGAAATTTTTGCATTTGTTTCTGTTTTTGCTCAATACCTCCTAAAGTATGCGTCCTACAGAAAAAGTTATTCTATTCTTTTATTAAGTAGATTAAATTTTCTACAATTTAAGTTCAAACCGAGCTCCATAGGTCCAGAAGTTTCCGAGATACAGCTCTTCGAATATTGCCAATTTTTTCCAAAAACTGAAAAATTTTCGTATTTGTATGTATCTTGCCAAATATCGAGAAAAGTACTCATCCGACGAGGAAAGTCATTGGTAATGAATTTGTAGTAAATTTATCCAGCTTTAATTTAAAAAAAAATGGATTTTGAAAAAAATAGATGTAAACGGTTCACATAGTAACTAGTTTTTATTTTTTATTAAAAAAAAGAGGTAATTACGATAATAATAATTAATATACCTATACATGGTAACAAAATTAATCTTCTACATTATAATTTCATTTTTTTGACGGCCTTTATACTTTGAGAAATCCTCGGTAACTCCCTGAGCAGGTGGAGGGAGCTCCTCAACTCGTTCGGTAAAGATAGGGGTGGGGTCGTCTTCGTCGTCGTCGGAATCCTCAAGATGAACAGATGGAACGTTCTTGCATGATTTGCCACAGCAAAATTTACATAGTGCCGAGCATATTAATCCGGCTTTGCGACTGCTGCATCCCCCACTGCATCCTTTTTTGCATTTACAAGATATCAGGCGCAGTAGATTATGAGGAGCGGGATCCATGGTGGTAGTGACTGGGATGAGCCCGTGATCGTCAATCTTCCACCCCCAATCTGTAGGGTTTTTATTAGCTCCCAACCACTTCTGAACTTGGTGGTAACTTCTATATGAATGGTGGCTTGCTGCGTCTTCCGTTGGGGGCAAACGAGCAAGGTTAACCTTTGTGTTGGTTGCCGACTTTATGAAAAGCTTGTAGCGGAGGCTATTCAAAGTATCCTTCTTTATATCTCCCCCGTAAAGAGCCACGAAGCATTTCTCCCCAGCTTTAGCTATGGCCTCATGACTGGAATCTGGCTGCAGAAAAACCGCAGCCAGTTCCATGAGGTGGGGATTGTTCTGGAGGACGCTAGCCAACTTTGTTTTTCCCTGCCAGAAAGGGGCAGAGGTAGTGTCGCACCCGCTGAAGGCATGTAGAAAAAGAACAATCTCTTGCGGGTATTTTGTGATTTTATATTATAATATAATAATCATGATAATAACACAGCACATTCAAAATGTACTACTTATTTTTTGTGTTTAGTATATAATTGATATTATTGTTGTGCTCAAAACTGTTTTTGTGCCTCCGGTCGGCCTCACTGAGTTTCTGCATCGTGAAATCCGCTAGAAACAGAGGTTTTGCCGGCCTAGGCCGGCAAAAGTAATAATTTTAAGTTATTAGTTGGCTGCATCGGCTCAATCTGTCAAAGTCAAATTTGTGCATCGCGGTCGGAGACGATCAAATAAATAAATTAGCAAAATTTTACAAATACGATTACCTATTTGAGCCACTGTGGTGATTTAAATATAATCTTTAATATGCGCCGTGTATCCATTATTAAATCAAAGATAATAAAATTTAGAAATAAACGTCAATGGAAATTGTAAGAAAATAAATGAATGAAGTTTAATGAATACCAGGAAACAAGGAATCTTGATTTTAAAATCATAAAAAAAAATTTTATACTAAATTTTAAATGTAAATTTAATTTATTTAAACAAACATCGGCACAAAAAAAATGTGTATTACACGTCCAGAAACAGTTTTGCGAGTGCTCCTACTTGCAGGACTCGGCGGTCCGCCTCGCCCTACAACCTTACTCGCACTCGCAAATGTGCTGTTTCTGGCCTTGTGATACAAGTAACTATTTTTTACATCTATGTTTTTCAAAATCCATTTTTTTAAATTAAAGCTGAATAAATTTACTACAAATTCATTACCAATGACTTTCCTCGTCGGATGAGTACTTTTCTCGATATTTGGCAAGATACATACAAATACGAAAATTTTTCAGTTTTTGGAAAAAAATTGGCAACATTCGAAGAGCTGTATCTCGGAAACTTCTGGACCTATGGAGCTCGGTTTGGACTTAAATTGTAGAAAATTTAATCTACTTAATAAAAGAATAGAATAACTTTTTCTTTAGGACGCATACTTTAGGAGGTATTGAGCAAAAACAGAAACAAGTGCAAAAATTTCGCTGTTTTTTGGGCATTGCGCAGGTCGCACAGGTCTTTCGAAGCTGCAAATTTGGTTTTTTACTATTGGCATAGGTCCTAACAACATATTGAAAAATTAGAACTACATGACCTTTTGCAAGGTCGACCTCTTTTTCGTGTACAAATTGACTGGGCTAATAGTTATTATTTTTTTGTTGAATTGGCGAGTAACTTATGAAAAATTAGGTATGCCTTGCGAATTACTACAGGGAACAATGAATACGATGCCCAAGCTTTTATTGGATTTGATATTTGATGCAATAGTTTTTTTATCAAATATATTTTTTAAAATTGTATATAGTTTTTTTATTCAAACCTACAAAACTACTTCATGTTAAGTATAGTATTTTTGCACAGCACAGAATGTTAAATATTCAATTTTTAAATCAATCAATGCGGCGGATATTATTCATTAAAACCGCCTGCTATGTGTAATATTTGACCATCACATTCTTGTGTTGTAAATACCTTAGATATCCGCATTATGGCTTTATATTAAAAAAAGACGGTACTATTTAAAAAGACTGCCAATTCAGAGCAAAAACCAACAAAGTAAATTGCTGTGAAGATTCTTTACATATTGTGTAAAATGTAATAAATTGATGATAATATAAAAGAATGACATTATCTAGTATCTACTGGTTTAAATTAGGTAAATAAAAAATTTCTTTAAAGTTTAAAATGAAACATAAAAGTTCACTCAGCGTTAAATTGCTACTACAAAAATGCGATTTTCAAATTCAGATGTCGCCGCGCGCTGGAGCATTTTTTGCAGTTTTTCTTTGTAAATCTAAAACTCAAAACCAATACAATATCGGTATTTTTTTCTCTACAAAAAACTTCGAAACAGTTTAGCTTTAAAATAATTAGGGAACGAATTATATGTAGGTACGTATAAAGATTTTTGCATTGATATTCCTGTCTCGCACGAACAAATTGTTCACCTACACCTTATATAGTTTTTGCGGTATTTATTATATTATAAACTTACTTTTAACGTCCTAACGTCCAATTAAATTCATTTGTAATGAAATAACCCTCGAAAACTTCAAAATATATTAAGCAAGATTAAAAGTAACACAGGCTAGTAAACTTTCTTGTGGTTTCGGGTACTGTTTATTTCCCAAATACGCGGTTCTAACATAGTCACTGCAACTAATTAATTTTATTTTGTGAGATTTCAAGCTTATGCACGCATTTGGTCCGATTTGGTCTTTACAAGAGCAGTCTGGATTTAAACATAGAGACAAAAAAATAGAATAGTATGGCATAGATCAACTGAAGTATTTCATCAATAAAATTTTATTATAAGGAACGTCAAAAAGATTCTTCCAAAAATTTAGGAATTTGAAATTATAATCCGAAAAGATAAGATCTCAAGTAGCATCGACTACTTTTTTCCCCTAATACACTCAAGTACTATATTATAAAGTTGGAAGTAATTTATCATAGTCAACATCATAACAATCAATTTATCTTTATCAGACGTTTCAGAAATTGCCAATAAGTATAAGCCGCTTTATATTTGGATTAATATCCTTCCCGTATAAAAACATTAAGTAATAGTAAGTTAGGATTCAATCAGTTACATGTTGTTTGTTATTCTTCTGATTTAAATTTAAAAAAGTTCTTGTAAGTTAAAATAATATACGTAGTACTGAAATTTAGCAATAGTTTAAAAACAAGGGGATTTTATAATTTAATCTTTCGGTACGAGTTCTGGCTCCATAAATTAGTGAGAACTACGACAAACTCTAAAAATATTGCCCATTAATGTGAGTAAAAATTTTTGTTACAAAAAAGTTTTGATAGAATTAATTAAAATGTATGCGTAGGTGTTACCCAAATATTTTAATTAATTAATAATTCCCTAAACCAAATCAACTGTATAGGGAGTTGTGGTCTTTTATTACACCCTCCTTCAACTGAACCTTTCGATATTGATCTAATATTATCCAGATTTTACGTTTAAACTCCAACATCATGGAAACGCAGTAGTAATAGTATATTACAGAGGAGGAAAGACAACTAGAGGGGACCAAAATATAATTTTTTTTAAAATAAACAGTTGATCAAAATCGAAAAACAAGAAAGTTACAACATAGTTTAAAGTTCTTATAAACTTGAACATATTTTAATAAAATACGGTAATAACTTACGTTATGAATCCAAAAATAGAATATTTGAGAGTAAACAAAACTCAGTTACAATTGCGATGATAGTAGTATCTCTAATTATATTACGAAGGTGAATAATCGATTTTTAATTTTAAATGGACCATAATTGTTTCCATTATTGACCAGTGGTCAATAGAAATAAAAGAAATGGTTACCACTAACAAAGAAACTCAACTTCTAGCATTGAAACAAACTAAATAATGGTACGTTCTAAAACTAGCAGTGGAAAAAAAGTAATTGTGGCTCTTCTTGTTCTTACCGTGCTTCCAACATTTATTTTTGTACAGCGAATGCTAATTTAAGCCTATATGTTGTGGCTACTAGGTATAATAGGTTTCTAACTGGTCGTCCAGGTAATCTTTATGCATAATTCTATTTCAGATGGCACGCTTTAAAACGGTGCAGTGTTCTAATATTATGATTAATTAAATCGCATTTTTTCGCAGGATAATGAAGGCATTATTATCATTAAAGACACTTTTTCTGTTTCAGTAGTGACAAAAACCTGTTTTTATATTTTGTAAAAATATATTGAGCAAATTTTTTATTAATATTATATTTTTAACTTTTTTTACAAACATTTTCAGTATCATTGCCCTAATAAATTGCAAATTTTCTGCTTTCATAGTACCTGTATATTGGAATATTTCATTTATTTTTATTTAGAACGGAGCCCTACCGGCTTAATTTGTTTGTGAAACTCTACAAAAACATTGTGGAGCGTAGTTAGTACAGTGTATTTGAAGGTTGACTTTGATTGAAGCATTTTTAAGATAAAATGGAATATACCAATTTCATTCTTATAATTAATTATAAAATCTGGATTCTGAATACTGGATTTTGGGAAAGGGGGTGAAAGAATTAGGCGAAGATGTCTGTCTCAACCTCAACTCTCCAGTTATTACGTTTGAAAGATGATTAGTATAAAGGAAGTAAGAAATACAACAGTTTGTAGTCAGGGGTGGCGAATGCATGGGTGCAAAGGGTCAGTTGGTTCCAAAGAAAAATTTCATAGGGTGTGCAGCACCCCATAATATGAGCACTCGGCCGTCTTTTGCACTTTCGGTATACTTTTGCTTGTATAGTATACATTTCTGCTCAATCTCAATGTCAATCTCGGTTTCAGTTACATACCATACAGTAGGTGCTCTTAAGAGTACTAATTTACAAAATTTTCGCTGGAGACTAACCCGGCCTAGTACCCACAGACCCCAAGAAGTCACAATTTTTTGCACCCGATAAGAAACTCAAAACCCGCCGCCCCTGTTTGTAGTTTTATACTTTAAGGGGAAAATGTTTGAGTCTACTTAAAAAGTTTGCTTGTAGCTTTAATTGCAGACTCTAATAGGTTTACAAAGGTTTTTATACAATAATCTAATAAAGTTGTGGCAACTGACCTAATTTTAAGAGGAGTGACTACTGTTTACAAGTTAAACACAATCAGCACCGTATAGGGTAGGGGATCCGCAGTGATCATAATTGATTTTATATTTTAGTTTATAATTTGGTAGCCGCGACTTGTAATAAACGTCATATTAAAACAATTTGGTTATGTTTTAACAGTCGATAAATCAGTAGCGGCGATTTTGGTGATGTTAAATATTCAAAAAATATTATATACATTTTTTTTATAAATAAGGTGTTCACTGATTACATAAAATAGTATTGGGACGGAGGTAGTTCTTCTCAGTATTTGTTGTTTTAAAGAAAAATGGAATTATACACGGATAGTTTTCACTCGGGACAAAATGCTTGCATGCCAGTGTGAGTAGTCTTCTCCTGTAATTTTCGGCTATCATTAAAATCTTTGCCTACATATCGTAGGCATTTTGTTTTAATTCTATTCTTTCAATAGTATCTAGCCCTTTAAATATCACCTTAGATTCTTCTCCCTCTCTTCTCATTTTTCAGGAGATTCACCGCGGTTAGGCAGTTTACAGATACTTTCTTCAATTATGTTGTAATAGTTGTTACCTTCATAATAGAATGTACTCGTAGATATTATTACTGTTTTCTGTTTCTATTATTTCTTATTTTTTGCACATTTCATTACTTTGATTTGAAATAAAGCCGCCATATTTCATATCTAATTTAGGTATTAATTAATTTATTGCCACTAAGGATGCAATTCATGGTAGTCTCTTGATTCGCCATCATCCCAAGGAATTTACCCTTAAAATTTTATAAACTATTAATTGTTTATAATTAATTTTTAATCAATTACTATACGGCACTAAGGTGATAGTACGTTAATAATAATACAAACATGACAACGACATTTTTAATGTCGCTAAACATTGGTCCTGTAATGGATTTCTACTTTCATAGTCAGAAAAGTATCGGCTTATTTTTTTACTAGATTAGGAGAGAGCATTTTTAAACTGTTTTTAAAAACAGTAATTGACCTTATGTTCTATGAAACCATGTATCGTTTGGTATAATTAAATGAGATTTGTCTATGAGAAAGGATAATCGCGTTGGTTTTGTATTAATATTACGCTTCCTGACCTCAAATTTAGGAAAGGCTCAAATAATAAAAGAGTTGCAAAATAAAATAATTATCACCCCAATTTAAGAAATTCAAATTACGAGTTTAAATGAATTATTTAGATACAAGTCAGCTAATAAACATGACAAGATATAGGTGCATATTTGTAAACGTGTTCTAAATTCATTCGCACGGAAAACTACGGAAAAGTATAGATAATAAAATTGTTTTAGAATTAAACTAACAAGTGGAAGAAACAGTAAAACGAACTCTTCCAATATACAAGGCAAACATTTATCTAAACCAGATAACCATCAGATAACGAAGGACTACTTTATTGATGTTAACAGCAAAAAACTTTAAATTGATAGTGGGTAGCTATTAAAGATGGGACCAAAGTCGTAGTGCTCAAACGCTTTGAGATATTAATTAGAAATTTGGAACACTTCAATACGACATTACTTCGCATATTTTGCAGTGTTGAAAATTTTTCTTTGACTCATACTTTCGGAGCCCGGTCGCCATCTTGCATTTTCTTAAATGGTAATAGGGATAACGCAATACGTTATTAAAAAGCTGAATTTTTTCTCTTTCTAATTGTGGTAAATTATTATGGGGTTGCATAAAAAATTAATGGAGAAAAATTAGAAAACAATTTGCCGTATGCTCAGATGACTTATTTATTGTAGGTATATTTTAATTCTAGGTGGCTTTACTTTAACAGAGCTTCAAAATTAAACAAAAAAACAATCAGTAATTGTTTATCAGATGACAGAAGGTACATTGTCATACTTTTCCTAGAAATTTAACAATCTGAATTTTGTTGAACATGGATTAGTTGACTGAAACTGATTGGGTATGGTGACAGAAAATAATTTGAACGTCTTTGTGAATTTAAGCAGTTTTTTGATACCATAGTTTTAACAATCACATGATATTTGTTTTTTAACTTTTAGAATTATTTATATAATTTTAGTAGGTACAGTCAGCGACTAATGTTTTCACCAGTCTTGTACCACTGTAACCTGCTTTACTGAGAAATATAACTCATTTCTATATTTCATTTCATCTTGTTAACAGTGTTACCAACATACCTATATAAAACAATAAGAACGACGTTATGGTAACTCTTGTATTTCTCAGAAAAACGTGTTCAGTGGTATCATACTGGTGAAAACATTTGTCGCTGACTGTACATTGTTTATTCATTGTTTATTTATTTTGTTTTCTGTTTAATTTTGACGCTGTGTTATGCAAAGCTACCTAGATTTAAAACATACAGTAAATAGCCGTCTGAGTATACGGCAAAATTGTTTTCTAATTTTTTTTACATTATTTTCTTAAGCCCGTATGACACGGTGTTAAATTTGAAACAAAATTTGCGTGTAAATTGACACGTAAATTTGATGTCAAATTTAACGCCGTGTCATACACAAAATAATTTTGTAAATTGTCATGCAAATTTTTATGAAATTATTTTGACTATCGCATTCACCTGTCACGTGACAGACGTCAACCAATGAAAGTTACGCATTTGTCTCGTCACAGCCAATCAAATCACAATTACTTGAAAATTTTGACAAAGCGAATATTGCACTAGTGCTGATATTCGGTAATCACCCGCGATGGCGACTAGATGAAACTAAACTTCAATTCATGACAGTTATACAACAAATAAATTATAAATTATAATGAAGCGTAGAATTAGTATATTAAATTTATATGGTTTATGCGATAGTCTGAACAAATATAACTCGAGCAAGGCATATTACTTAAAATTTTTCCTTTGCTGTCGCACGCGTGTTTGTTGTCTCTTGAAAACTGCCCGATCGCGAAGCGAGAGGGTAGTTTTCATGGAAACAAACACTTGTGCGACAGCGCAAAAAAATTTTCGGTAATATGCCTTGCACTTGTTATATTGTATATGAACATCTCACAAACAAATTAGACACTTCTACGTAGTCTTGAAAGACTCTTGCGATAGGGAAAAGATATGTAGGCAAGGTAAACTTACCAGGGATGTTCAAAATAATTTCATAAAAATTTGCATGAAAATTTACAAAATAATTTTGTGTATGACACGGCGTTAAATTTGACATCAAATTTACGTGTCAATTTACACGCAAATTTTGTTTCAAATTTAACACCGTGTCATACGGGCTTTATGTAACCCCATATTAATTTACCATGATTAGAAAGAAAAATAATCAAGCTTTGTAATGATGTATTGCGTTACCCCTATTAGCTATTACCATTCAAGAAAATTCAAGATGGCGGCCGGGCTCCGAAAGAGTCAAAGAAAATTTTTCTATACTGTAAAATATGCGAAGTGAGGTATTGAGGTGTTCCAAATTTCAAATTAATATTTCAAAGTGTTTGAGAGCTACGACTTTGATCCAATCTTTATAATAGCTGTAGTATTTAAAAGTATCTTTTAAAATCTTTTAATGCAGGATTCAAGATTCCTTAATAATTGAGAAATTGAAAAACAAAAAGTACTATAAAGAATCTTATTGGTTGCAGCAACTAATGGGAATTCTGCGAAAAACCTAATTCATATTAAAGATGGACGGTTACGGTTTGCCGGTTTGGCAACCGGAAGGCTAACCTATACTCTCTGTTCAGGCATATACGCTACGTTCTTGCCTAGGACTATATACTCAATTATAAATTCGTGAGACCAAGTTCTCATATCTGGCATAATGAACTTTTTACAAACAATTGCAGTTGCTTGTTAATAAAAGTACGGAACTATCAGCCTGTACTCTCAGTCATGTCCATACATCATGTTACGATTTGTAACCGTGAAAGATTGCCGGGAGACAAAAATTTGGCAAGAACAATTTTTCAGCAGGCCGAGGGTTCAGGTCTCTCCCTCCGGCTGATCTAACCACTAGCGATACGGCTTGGCGACCGGAAGGCATATGCCGTCCGGCAAACCGTGTCGTGTATGTCCACCTTAAAAGCATAAGGGAAAGAAGCCATATAATAACATCAAACAGTATGTAAAAAACGCTAGAAACAGTTTCCTTCTTGTAAATAACACGTGTCTCAAAACTATCCTATAGGTAGTGAACTCTCCGACAATAAGAAAAATCGCTGAAAAGTAGTCACAGACCGAAGAACTTCACACTTGACCTTCTTTAAATGACATGGTCCTGAAACATGTATCTGTATCTGTATAACCTTCTGATACCTAGTGTTAAAGGTAGTAACAGAACAATGACCATTTTATTACTTCTACTACACCTGACATCTGCAAAAAATAGAAATAACTTTCTTCAACTGTTTATACCTGTCCTGTTATGTGTCTAATTTACGATGTTATCTTATTTTTCTGACAGAAAATATTTTCAAAAATAAAAAGGAATAAAAAATGGGCGCAAAAATAATAAAGATTCGCGTGCAAAATAAAATATATGTACAAATATTTACCTTGAATTTATAGTAAAAGGAAATTTCTTTTTGCCAGGGCATTGAAACCTCGGAGAACAGTTGTGACTTTTCTGTATGAGGAAAGCGCCGATCGAGTATTATAGTTGCAATCACACATTATTTATATTTTAGGTTTAAATAATAATTAATAAATTATAAATTTATAAAATACAAATATTCATAATCTTCGTTTGCACGTTTGTGCAAGTTGAAAGCTATTAGTATGGTCGGGTACCTACTTGATCCATATTGTTATATGACGGGAGTCAAATCATGATTGCTACTAACTCTTGTTATTTATGTTTTTTATGTTTCTTTTTAAACCTGTAACTACGTAAAGGCAAGCAAGTTTTCATACTCAATTTATTTATTTATTTTATATCAACTGTCGGTCAGTCAAAATTATGAATAGTGATGACTTAAATTATTTCGTTAATTAAAGCGCTCACAGAAGAAATAGAATGCGGAACATGTCACGAAAGTGTCTTTACGGAACTCGAAAGCTTTTAAACCTAATAAGTTCTACTTACTTCTTAAACTGGCACGTCCGTGTCTTGTTATGGAAATAATTACTACCGTTTCGTCTATTTCGTCTAGAAGTCGTAACTTTCTAACTAAAAATATGCGTTTAAGGTTTTTCTTTGTGCTTGTTTCTACAAACATCGTTTATGATTTGGTAAATTTACGATACTCACTTCATGTTCATCATTTATATTGATTTTGTATTTGTTAAATATTATTATTATTTTATTTGATTGTTTTTAAATCATCATAGCCATGAACCTGTAAAGACACTCTAAATTAATTATCGACTTAAAAGCGAGAAAGATTATGCTACTTGTAGAAAGAAAATGGTAAACACAACTTCCAAATTAAATTACAATAACATTACTTCTAGAAAAGGGTACAGTATGATTGACGCAGTACTGATTTATTTACTTTTTAGTGGCGTAAATTAAATGCACTCTTTCTAATTTTCCGATTTACCTAACTTACTTCAGTTTAAAACCAACCCCAAATAAATTATATGTTTGTTCAGAGATATTTGTCAAAAGTACAGAATTGAATAAACTTAACTTGCGTCTTGCAATGTAATAAAAATTTAATTTTATAATTAAGAAAATTATTGTAAAGACAGTAGCGTTCGTTAGAAATGGTCAGGTTTTGAAGCTATTTCACTCGGAACGTGTGGGTTGTATTTCCCCATACTGCATTCTTAAAAGCGTCTATAGTAAAAATCCGATAACGTATATTACATGCAGCGTCCGGATTATGTTGCCAATAGGATTATTGAAGCTTGAAAAATAAATTAAACAATATCTATTTTATATTATCCTGGTTGGATACGGTAACCTATCATGTTATATGATTTATAATAGATTTCAAAAAGTTTACAACCCAATATCGCAGACGCCTAATGAAAATACCGTTGATGAAATGTTGCCTGTGAAACAGCAACTGGAAGACTATGACTAAACTGTTACAGAGTTTCATTTAATTTTTATATATAGTTGATGGAAAAAATGTCATAACACTCCACTTTACATAGTTAATGTTTATAGCCCTGTAATGTATTCTATACTAATTTTTCGTGAATATTAATGATAGAACGACATGCTAGGGAAAGCCACTATTTATCGCTTCCGGAACTTGCAAATCAGCCACTATACCCAAATTAAATACAAATTGCTATTCCGTTTCGCAATACAGAGAACTTGTTCCTCTTTTGTGTTTTAGTATACGGTGGAATGGGTTACAATTTGAGGTATAATTTTAAGTTTTTCAGTCAAATTTCTGTAAGATTATCAGGTGTAATAAACAGTACCTCACTGCATGCTCAGTATTCGCAGATTTGATAAACCAAGAAAGGGGAGCATGTAGAAATAGATCCAAGAAGACCACTAGGCGTTGCAGGCGTTTAACAGATGTACAAAATTTTTAATAACAACCAACTTTTATGTTCAAATTGCGAAATTACCATTTTTCTGTTTTTTGGCCATAATAAAAAAACTAAGGTAGTAGATAGGTTTTCCCCAATTTAATCGTCTTCGTATCTCTTACGGTTTCCGAGATCCCAATAGTGAGCCCCGAACCCTGTAATCCAGGTAGCTATTTAATTTTTTATTTGACTTGCCCATATTCTACAATTTTTCTTCGGTGATTCCGGATTCGAGTATACGGTGATCGATTGACAATTATATACAACGTTTTATCCATTTTATCCAAATTACATCATTTGTGATTAACCAGGAAAGTAGGAAATAGAGCAGTTTATGGAAAAACGATGTCTTGCAGTGAACGAAATAGTAAGGATAAAGGAAAAGCTTGAAATGCCAAAGTATTTTTACGTTATTTTACACTTTTAAAATACCAATTCTAAATCAGAAACATGTGGAAGTTCAGGGTCCCACTACTTTACAGTGTCAATTATGAAAGCTAGCAAAACTTGAAACTTACTACCCATTAGCAACAGAGTATAGGAGGAAGGAAACGAAAGTGCATCAAAATTAATCATCCGGCATTTCCTTTATTAATTATTCAATTAAGAAAAACTTTCCACTGCATATTTAATACAGCATCGGCTTTGATATCAGCATTTAAATACTATGTAATTAGATTTTACATGGCATAGCAAATATTTTTATGCACTCCTATAAATGATACCGTCGTGCATTTGACAAAAATACATCCAAGATCATTAATCTTCTAGAAAGCAATTCATATTCAAAATGCGTTCCACATTCTCACATAACTGCGGCTCTATTAAGCAATTTATTTGGGTCAATGTTTTGGGGGAGCTGTTACTTAAAAAGACACTACGTGACGTGGCACATCTTTGGAACTCAACATCATTAATTTCATTCACACATGTGGTATGTACCTCTCCAACCTACAATTTGTACTACAAAGAAAAATAAAATTAGTTATGGATTATGAAGTCTTGTGAAAATGTATTTTAGAGAAAATGTTAAAGTATGTTTCTCGGATACCTAACGAGCCGATGAAAAATGAGACCATGACTTTATTTCACAAGAAACGGTTCAGAAAACAATTAATTTTAATTTGAAATACTTCTTGGGTGTTATATAAAAGTAAAGTTTATCTACAACACAAATCCACTTTAAATTTGATATAAAAATAAAAAATTATAAATAATATTCGCATTTTAAAAGTTAGAATTTTCCCAACCTTGATACATTTCGTAGTTGAAGTCTGTGAACATTGAAATTTCATTCAGATTTGCATGTGAAATGGTTTTTCTATTTTAGATTTCACCTCTAGAGAGTTTTATTGAAATATGTAAGCATCTAGTTTGAAGGTTAATATTTTAAACTTAAGAGTTATCCTATAAATAAAATTAGTGATGTAAATACCTAAATTATTTTGAAGCATATGTAAATGTTTAAAATTAGAAGATTAATCAGTTATAGGTGTTCGTGAGTTCGTGTGAAAAGGAACTGGCAGCCAAAATAATAACTGAAAATTATTTTCAAATGGCTAGGAAGCTGATAATATAATAATTAATGTAGTTTTGGTGGAAGTAAGATGGTAACAGAAAGATAAATAATTTAAAACGTATAACGTATAAACCAATTTGTTGAAGACCCATATATGCTATTATGTCCGTATTTACTAAAGGATGAAATAAATTCTTTTTATTTGACGATTGAATGAATAATTTTAAAACATCATTTTAATATCTAAAAAATTTCTTAAATTCACATAATCGATACTTATTACTTAGAAAACCTAGATTACTTTGAAATTTGTATTTATAATCGAGGAACGTTACAAGGTTAATTGATATTTATGTACATTTACTGCCGAATTAATCAAAATATTAAATTCGATTTAGAGCTAAAGTTAGAATATAGTACACAAGATGTTGGATAGCATTTCTCAGCAAGGTTAAGCGTCATCCGGTTTCCTTGCCAATAGATTCTATATGGTTTTTATAGCCATATTTTATCGACACTTTACCGAACAAAGTTTAAGATGTAGTTAAAATAAAATTTTCTTAAAGGCTGCAGATAAAATATATCTCGCATACTTGAAATTTTGATTCAAGTTCAAGAAAAGGAATAAATAATCTCAATTGAAATTTTGAAGGGCGACCATGAAAACTTGCTGTACGTAACTGAAGCATCTTTGGCTATCTTATACGGGAGTGGAATACGCGTAGGTTCTCGTTTCCAAAACTTTGCGAAGTTAATTTATGAATGGCCACAGTAAAAATGTACTACTCCCTTTTCCAAAGGATTGCAAAATATTGTAGAAATTTTTGACATAGAATAACACTGAAACTAGCGAATAAAAGGCACACTGTTGCATTATATTTTTCACGCTACTATAATACTATACCGGGTGGTGACTTGAACGACGCAACATAGGGATTTCAATGGAAAATTCTTAATGTTCAATTATTGGCTCCCCTAATTATTTTAGAGCAAAAATGTGTTGAGATTTTTTGTAGAGAAAACAATTCTGCATCTGTTCATACTATTATTTATAATTTTCCGGAAGCGTAGAAATAGAAGAAATTAAAAATGGTCTTTTTAAAAAAATCACTGATGCCATGGAATTATAAAATCAAACAAACGCACTGACATTTCTGTCTCATTACATTTTTTTTCTTTTTAAAGCAATAAAACGAGTAGGTAATAGGAACATATTCTACGCTAAACAAGGCACTTTATTATTTCTACTTTTTCTTTCATTGAATACATTTTAAAAATAATAGATTTTAATAATCGGTTATAAACTTCAAACCGTAATGACAGATGTAAATGCGAATGTTGATTGTTTAGATAATTCCAAGGCATCACTGATTTGTTTAAAAAGACCATTCTTAATTTCTTCTATTTCTACGCTTCCGGAAAATGGAAAATTATAAATAATAGTATGAACAGATGCAGAATTGTTTTCTCTACAAAAAATCTCAACACATTTTTGCTCTAAAATAATTAGGGGAGCCAATAATTAAACATTAAGAATTTACCATTGAAATCCCTATGTTGCGTTGCTCAAGTCACCACCCTGTATAGCAATATAAGGGCCGGTTTTATAAAGTCTGGTTGACCGACGGTTATCTCAACCACGATCAATTGTCATGGATACGATTGTTTTTTAAGAATCGTATCCTTGACAATTGCTCGTCGTTGAACCAACCATCGGTCAACCAGACTTTATAAAACCGGCCCTAAGAGGCTTTACACTCATGGTTACAGGAACTGTAAGTGGCCGATAGGATTCGTGTAGTAGATATCCTTGACAACGGAAGATAATGGTCAGTTACATTCGGTTGTCATTGTTAGAATACTTTCCCAGGACTATTAATGACGCGCGGTTATTATTTTCCCAAGATTGTAAGTGGCGGTATTAAATTAAATTTACAAATAGTATTTTCTTATTCTTTTCAGCTACTTATTAATAAGTAACACGGATTGTATCGACTATTAACATCCTCGGTAGGTTTCTAATCAGCATCTCAGAGGGAATGTCGTGCTATGCTCAATGGTCGGTGACGGTATCCCCCATTTTAAAAACACCCTGTATTAATACAATAAGAGGAACAGGGGTAACTTGAAATCTATATAATATCGCAGTGCAGCTGTAACTAGGACACGATACCTTACGGCTTACAATAATCAAAACCTTTTAGCAAAGAACATGTTGGCTCTTGAGCTATCTCATGATTATCTTCTTTTTTATTGCCATTCCGTTAGCACGTGAAATGTCAATCGGATATCACGAAATTTTTATAATTTTATTTATAATCCAGCGCTGCAATGACCAATGCAATATTCACGAATAAATCGACTGAAAGTGTCGTCACATAGTAAACATTTCTCGTTTTTACTTTCCCATACCACCACTGGTATATGGGAAGTATTGATATCATGAAAATTTTCGAAATCGAGATTTTCGCGGAAATACGTCTTTTGGGCCTCCAGGAACCCAAAAAAGTGGTCTAGAAAAAATGTCTGTCTGTGGGTGGGTGGGTGCGTGGGTGGGTATGTAACGCCTCTAACGCAAAAACTAGTGAACTGAACAGATTTTGATGAAATTTTAAATGAAGGGATATATCGAAAATTCATCGACAAAATAAGCTTTTCAAAAAAATCTGAAACCGGAAGCGGAAGTTAGACACGTTTTTTTGGTAGCATTTTTTTCAGAAGCGGAATTTTGAACATCTGAGTAGGGGATATGAAAGAAGACCATAATTGAAGGGAAACAGTTTTTTGCCGGACTCTCTAACTTCAAAATGGCGGCCGCTATGAATTTTTCAAAATTTAGATTTTAACGCCCCATAACTCAAAAACCAGTTATCTGATCAGGTTTCGCAACAACTTGTTTGAAAGCCCTTTGGCGGTACTATACCATGAAAAAAAATTATTTACTAAATCGAAAAACGGTGGCAACGGCGCTCTTCTAAAAATTTTGAAATTTTTGAAAAATTATTACAAGAAAACTGTCCACAGGATTTTGTTTAAATTTTCATACTTATTAAGCTTGGCATTAGCTACATTTTTGTTTTTTGATGAATGCCAGAATTTCACTGTGGCGCCCTCTACGACGTTTTGAATATCGGGAATTGATGCTCCTATAGCGCCCTTAGTAATCAAAATATGAAAAAAGTTTGAATATAAAAGTTGTTCAGTATATAGTTTTGCATTCTCGTAAATGTATATCACGTATACAGGGCGTTTTCTTTCCACAGTACAATAAGCAACTTTGTTATTTTAAATGAAACACCCTATATATTATTATATAATTGAATGCAAAGTTTAATTGTCTATCACATAGTATAAGGTGTTCATATAGCTAAAATGTACGGTTGATCAGAAATTCGTGAGTTTTCGATATTATGTTGGACTCCCGAAACGGATCGCTGCGCCGGCCGGTCGGTAGCGATCGTCCGGCTTCGCCAGCTGTAATTTCTAGCCGTTGATGCCTACAGATAAATGGGTGTCTTTCTTCTGTTCATATCGAATCCGTCTAGTCTCGTTTTTCTCACTAGGCATTCAAATGCTTATTAGGGTCTGCCTCGCGAACTATACTGCTGAATACCAAAAACGAAACGTTTATATTTAGTATATGGGAGTCCAGGGGAGGTTTGCACCTCCACTTTTTTGTTCTTGTAAATGATTATTTTATAATTTAATTAAACTTTCATGTTTAGGTTTTTATTCTAACTTCTAACTATTCTAACAAGATTCTGCACGATTATACTACTTTATTAAAAAAAAACTAAATACCACTAAGCTGTAAAATATTATACAAGGTGTCTGTTAACATGTGTCTCATTAATAAACTATGTCCAGAAACCAACGCTGCCGAGGATGTAGCATCATTGACTGTTTTACCCTTCAAAAATACCTGCATTGTTTCGTATTATTTGGCAAGTATTTTGAACTCTTTCTCACAATTCTTGAACATTATTTACAGGAAAGGCATAAACCTATTGTGTCGGTTGAACGATTTTCATGTTTATTTTAACGTTAATGCTGTTCAGTATTATTTCCAGAAGTTGTTTTCGGAAAAACTAAAGAAAAAGCATTAATCTTTCTTTCGAGTATTATTTGATATTATCGGAGACTCTGAAGAGCTCCTTATTTTTAGGACAGGTAAAATGACCCGGAGGACTCTCAACGAACGGAAAGAGTCTTAATCGGGATACACGGATCTGTTACTTCTAATGATATATTTAAGGTTTTACTTAACATAATAAAAGTGCTAATTGTCTGTTTTACTCACATCAGTAGCAGTATCTACGAGACTATACTAAAATCAAAATAAAATACTCTTTCAGACACAAATGTGTTACTATATCTTGTACTTGCACGCTATTCCGAAGAATTACTGTTTCCAATACTTACAAAAGCTGTCTGCGTTCCACATTTTCGCTTTCGTACTACGCAAGTAAACAGGGGCCCATAAAAGGAGTATAAGCAAAATAAAAATTTGCATTTATTACGTTGCTTCAGTTTACAGCTAAAGTAGGGCACATTCGCATAAATTTTAACCCTCTCGTTTTTTTTAAAAAGTTCGTTCATTCCTGAACACTGCTGCATAATATGATGGCATACATAACATATTCCAATAAGTATAAAGGTTGCTGAAACTGGCATGGCTACTTATTGCATTGAGATTTATGGCAAACACACCTCTAATACTACAGTTGTACTTTTCGTTTCCTCGTAGAACGTATAAAAGCTTTAATGATGGTATAACTTTTATAGACTAGTATTCTATTTTTGGTTGGTTATAGATGCGGCTTACCGCGTACCGTATACCGCGTGATTGTTGATCAAATAGTCTAAAAAACAACAACAAAATAGTTAGAACAATTTTTATCACATGACTTTTCTAATACTACCTAAAAGACACTTTAAAAAGAAAGAAGGCAATGCGTCAAACTAAAGACTATACCCTTCGTCAAACTGAAAACTACTTAGGTAGACTAAGTTAAAAGGTAAAAAAGTAAAAAATCCAATCATTGAGTTGAGACTCTACAATAAAATTTCTAGCATTACACAAAACTTTTAATAAAATTGTACTCAATACGTAATTCTTTATCTTGGACAAATGGTTGAAATAATTCAAGTTGGTTACTGCGGCTTCAAGTTTTCAAATCACTTTACTCTGTGTGCGATAGGTACCTCAAAATTTAGTCAGTTCCATAAAGTCAGTTCACCTTTCATTAAATACTCTCACTTACAATAGTAAGATAAAAAGTGAATTCTAAATATACCTAACAAAGTTCACAGTTAACTGAAATTCATGTAAAAATCATTTCCTTACATTTTTAAATTGATTTGTAGATTCATAAAAAACTTGAAATGTCTTTTGTACTTTAGACTTTTTATACAGCTAAAGGAAGGCAGTCATAATTTCAAAGAGAAACGTATAATAAATGAATAATACACATCAATCGTCTTTGAAAGTATAATTTTCTGCAGTTTCTTTTTATATTTCTTCCTATAAAAAGGTGATGTCAGAAATAAATGTGACTGTAGGCTAAATGATGTTCCAATCGTTCTATAGTTAGGTACTAACAACTAACTTCCCTGTTATAAATTTAAAATCGCTTTTGTTCATTACGTAACATTTGTCACGGTAGTCATTATTTCACACAACTTGTTGCTTAATAAAGACTGCATAAACGCAGATTAATAGTACAGCAATATATTCCTATAGAGGATGTAGAATTGAATCACGCAACATAAGGATTTCAATGGTAAAATTTTATAAGTCAAATATTATCTTCCCTAATTATTTTACAGAAACACTGTAAAACAGGTTAATGTAGAGAAAAAAAATTATGTATCCATAAATGATTAGACACTATTTGATGTTTATTCCGAAAAATCGAAATAGTATATTACAAACTAAATGCGGGAATGCGATTATCCCGCATGAGCGCTGTTTTGAAGAACAAGCGAGCGCAGCGAGTGAGTTCCTTCATTTGCGCGGATGACGCTTTCACGCATCAGGTTTGTATGCTACTTTTTGTACGAAGAAGGTAATTAATAATAAGCAAAGAAGTAAATTTAAATTCGGATTTGCATTTAAATTTATTAGTTATCACAGGTTACTAAGGTTACTAAGGTCCAATTGCACCGGTTACACTTAAATAATAAGCGTCGCTTAAAAGTTTAATTGCCATGGATACCATTCTTGTAACAATTGTATCCATATGGAATTAATCTTTTAAGCGACGCTTATTATTTAAGTGTAACCGGTGCAATTGGACCTAAGGTGTTTCTTCAAACAAAGTTGTAGTATTTCGATTATTTGTGGTTTCTGACGTTTCTTTTTAAAATTAAACTACTCTGAAATGTCGGACAGTAATGTTAGTCATATTTTGTGCACTCCTCCAACCATTCGGGAGACTGCAAATGTTGCAGTTCTTAATTTATTACCCACAAATCTAAGAGCAGGTACGAGTGTACATATGCAAAATATATCGAAACCTTTTTGAAAGAAGCTCCAAACACACAAACACTAATGGGTGTATCTAACTATGCATGTCCAGTGTTTTTTCTCTACTTTACAGCATTAGTGCGGAAAATTGACATTTCCGATCGTCAGTTGTCGAGTACAAAATAGTAGATTGTTTTATTAGGATGAAAAGTGTCATTTTTTTGACGAGCAAATTTTGCATGTGTGAGGCGGAGCGTAGCGTAGCCGAACGGATGCGATATTGCGAGTCAAAAGAAGTCACTTTTAATCCGAATGAAACATACTATTTTTTCCGCAACCGGAACAACCGGATTCAAAATAATAAAATTAAGATGCGAGGAATTAGAGAGCACTACTACTACTAAAATCAAGTCTTCTTAGCTTTTGTTTTCAATTTTATTTATTCTGTCAAACCCAGCCAAACCATCGAAAATGTTTGAACAAGATAATGGTAACGAAGATACACCAACAGAAATTTTAGACCGTGCAAAAGAAGTTGTATCAAATCTTCTGCCCAATAAATCTCTAGAAGTAGGTATACAACAAATTTTTAAATTGGTGTAACGAGAAAACCGTAAAATCGTACACGGAAAGCGTACTATTAGCTTACTTTTCCGAATTGTCCACTAAAATGAAGGCTTCTACTCTTTGGGCGCAATATTCAATGTTGAAGGCAACATTAAGTTTAAAAAATGGGGTAAATATCGAAAAATTTTCAAAATTCCGTGCCTATTTAAAAAAAGAAAATAATGACTACACACCGAAGAAATCGAGAATTCTTAGTAAAGAACAGGTGGGTCGATTCTTGAAGTGTGCTCCTGATAAGCAATACTTGATGATGAAGGTGTGTTTTAGTTTTAAAATCGAATATTTTACGATAATTAAATTTTGACGTTAATAACGTGAGGAAAACCTAAATAATTCATTAAATTATATTTACAATATCTTATAATTCTTTAAATTAAATTTTATGAACTATATTATATTCACTGAAATATAAATTTAAAAGTGTAAGGAAAGATATCTTCGATATGACGACATTACTAAGGAGTGTTCACAATCGAAATTCAATTCATTATCTAAAAGCTTTAATTAAACTCTAAATACAATATTCAATCGTTTACTATAAAAACAAAATTAGAATAGCTAAACCATAACTTTAAGTACTAGTAGGTAAATTAATAAGTAATAGCAGATGACGCAAAACTATATGTGTATGCAACATTTTCTTTATATAACTTAGCCCAGTCTTCTAATTAACTCAATTTTGTCCACAAAGCGTAATCTTCCCAATATAAAGCCCAACTCTGAGCCAGACTTCATTATCTAAGCTACAGAAAAATTATCATAAAAGTGCATCATCTACTAGCTGTTTGATATAATAAGTTTTTGTCGAACCCATTTTTAAAAGAACTTTAAAGTTCACTTACTCGTTATGACAGAAAACTTACAAACTACATTAGTGTTCCGGAATATTGTTTCCTGTTTCCTTTTGGCCAAGGCGCAGGCGGTTGGTTGGGTAGGTACTTATTATACCGCGTAGGGATTATTTCGATGATCACGATTGGTACTATCTCGGGAACGGTAAACGATACGAAGTCGATTAAATTAGACAAAATTTGTGCTCTTTTATGACGATTGAGAATCTGAAAAGAAATTCAGGATATTTTGATTGCTTCCTGATATATCACGAAAAAACTGAAAATAGCGATTTTAGAAAAAAATTATTATCTTGAATACCATTGACACTATTTTAATCAAACTTGGTAGATAACTTTATTCAAAATATCCTGAATTTATTTTCAGGTTCTCAATCGTCATAGAAAAGAGCAACTTTTGTCTAATTTAACCGACTTCGTATCGTTTACCGTTCCCAAGACACCAGTAGTGAGCATCGAAAAAATCACCCCCTATAATATTACGAAATTCTCAGTAATAGACTAAATTTATTAATCTTCTATAATTATTATGCTTTCAATGTTTCACAATCAATACCATATGAAGTATACAATCATAATTTAAAAACAAAGAGTTTCGAGATGTAGGGCATTAATGGTAGTAGTGTAACACCTGAACAACTTTTATAACTTTAATTTAATTTGTTTAATAATAAAATTATATTCATGGTAAAAATACCACTTATTCTAAATTGTTCCTTTTCCACAATATGTTCACTTTCTGCACTGCAAATATATTTGGCATTTTTCTACTTCTTCCTGTTTTACTCGAAGATTCCGGCAAAAAAATGTGCCCTAAGCGTATTACATACAAAAAAAAACACGAATCATTTTGTTGTTGATTTGTATTATTTTATATAATATTTGTTGGAGTGCTTATCGGCGGGAGACATACCCTTGTCTTCGAAGCTAGTGTCGCTGGTCTCGAGCTCGATATTTCCCTTATAAGCATACAGGGTGATCATTTGAAAACGATCCATCCCCAATATCTCGGTGCACAAAGCTTTCTAAAGAAATCGCCGAGACACGTCAACAATATTAATGAGGGGGACATATTTTTACATAAAAGTTACATAACACGTTTTATCCCCCCACCCTCCAGAGCCTCCTCCTCAAAAATTTTAAATGGCAAGGGGGGTTATGTGATACCTCATTTGAAAGGCCTTTGGAGTACCTACATTTTGACGTTTTGCTTTTTAAAATCGGTTGATTCGTTTTTGAGATATTAAGGGAAAAGTGTTTAAGTTTATTAAAACAAAAGGGAGCTTTTAAAACGCATAGCAGGCTGTTGTCATAATGCATTACTGGATGTTTTTATTGTCACTACTTGTCAAAGTGTTTGGCAATAATAATTGTTGATGTTCGTTTAAATTAAAATCGATAGATTTGTTTTTCAGAAATTTAAAGAAATATAAAAATTAAACAAAATAGCAGGCTGTGCAGAAACAATTAAATGATGTTTTGACGTTTGTGCAAATTTAATATTAGAGTGATTACAGTGTTTGTGTGTGTTTTACTTTGCGGTTGGAGATTTTTGTAAATTTTAAAAAATGGTTTACACGTTAGCTGAAAGAGTTGAAATTATTTTGTCTAATTATTATATTAAATTTCTGAAAAACAAATCTATCGATTTTAATTTAAACGAACATCAACAATTATTATTGCCAAACACTTTGACAAGTAGTGACAATAAAAACATCCAGTAATGCATTATGACAACAGCCTGCTATGCGTTTTAAAAGCTCTCTTTTGTTTTAATAAACTTAAACACTTTTCCCTTAATATCTCAAAAACGAATCAACCGATTTTAAAAAGCAAAACGTCAAAATGTAGGTAATCCAAAGGCCTTTCAAATGAGGTATTACATAACCCCCCTTGCCATTTCAAATTTTTGAGGAGGAGGCTCTGGAGGGTGGGGGGATAAAACATGTTATGTAACTTTTATGTAAAAATATGTCCCCCTCATTAATATTGTTGACGTGTCTCGGCGATTTCTTTATAAAGCTTTGTGCACCGAGATATTAGGGGTGGATCGTTTTCAAATGATCACCCTGTATAAGGCGTTGTATGCGCCTTTGCCTATAATTAAGCACTTGAAACACTATTAGTTGATAGTTCTAACATTATTTATTTTCACTATTATGTACAAGTAACAAAAAAATCTTTAAAAGAGCATGGCAGCATGCTGCACATGGCGTCTTCACTTACGCTTCTACCCTGTTGAGCCTACCCTCTTAGCGCGGTAGTTTTCCGATATACGCGCAGGCGTATGCGCAAACTTAAGGACAAAAAAATACCTTTTCAATACATAACACATTTCATCATGAACCACACAATACAATATTTAAAAAATTAAAATATTTCAAGAGCTACCGATATTCTTGTCAAGTGTGTACTAATCATATACTGAAATAGAAACAGGCACTGACTCTTTGTAGGTACGCATAAAAATGTTATTTGATTTTTTAAGAAAAACCACCCTAACAAAGTAAATCATAATGTCAGTAGAAAAGATAATGGAGAGAGGGTTACTGGTATTAGATACGTTATTTAGTCAAAAACATCGAATTCCTGGTCTTCGATTCGTGTTGAGATTCGAATTTTGAAATGAACAATAATAATTATATTATTCTAATAATTATGAGTAATATGAGAATGAGTTGGTTAATATTTTTATTGACTATTTGGAATTTAATACACACATTATTTTAATTTTTTCCTTAATCCCCACCGCCGCCCGCCCTTAGTTACGTACGTGGCGACATGATAACATGTTCACGTAATAATTCATGTAACGAGGTTTATAAGGGTAAACAATCAGCATCAGACTATATAATTGATAATTAGTGTCAAAACCTATTGCTAACGTTAAATTTGCATCCCCAATTACGGTTTGTTGACGCCTTGTAACCCATGCTTATATCAGATATTTAATCTGGAAATTCATTTAGGAATTAGGTTGGAATTAAACTAGAGTGATAGGACTACACTAGTTTTTTAGATGTGATTGTGGCAACGTCTCGTTTTATTTTGTAATTTAAGAAAAAGTACAAATGTCTTTTTACCGACAGCACAACCAATTAAAAAACATAACCGTGTTTTATAACTGAAAAATAAATAAAGGTCGATTTTTCAATTTAAATTTAAATTTTAAATTTAATTGCCATGGCTACAATTCATGTATAACAACAATTGTAACCATAGCAGCTGTCGGAGAAATCGTTGTAAAATTGGCCCTTTATAGTGATTGTCTTGAAAGCTTCTCCATGTCATTTAAGTCCTCACAAAAATATGTACCTATAAAACGTGTCTTTACTTTCTTCTTCAAATAACTGAAATATTTATAATTATCACGACACCTTTACTCAATTTTGGCGCCTTACTCTAAAAATACAAGAAGGTAGCTGTCTCTGTACTTTAATATTTATACTCAAAATGTAGACCTAACGCATGACAATTATTTTTTCAACTATCAATAATAACTTAGATTATCTGCAAAACTATCGAATTTGGGACACCGGCCGTGAACAATTTTATATAAGTAGGTACCAATAATAAAATGGTAAACTTTCATGAAGATCATCATGGGGTTTCTATATTTACTGATTTCCCTACCTAAAGCAACACTTATCGTTAATCTTTAATTCAATTAAAATATCCCACTACTAAAACTTTAATAGCTCGTACATAAATAATGCGTTCATGTCCTAAACAGTATTATGTTATTTTAGGAATAAATATGCAATATGTTGACAATACGGCGAGGTAAAAATAAACTAAAATTTACATAGCTGCGTGCCACGAATATAAAGAAATATTAAATGCCATCAGATAGCTTCGAGTTGAATATCGCTTCAGGACTGGGTTAAATTCTGCCCTTATACATTTTACACCCTGATAATTTGACCGATAATGTCGCATAAGTTATTGAATCCGCAATAACTTCCACTAAAACGACCTATCGATTTCATATTGAAGCGCATCCTGACTTCTAGATACGAAAATCTTGACACTACCAAGAGCATTATCAATCACCTTAGTGTTGATGCAAATTTTAACCTAAGAACATCCACGAAATGGGGGCAGGTAGCTACTTTTTAATAATATACTGCAGTTTTTTTGAATATAACCGTCTATGATCAATGAACTAACACAATAGAGCGAATTTAAAGGCCTTTAATAAATATTGGTACAACATTCATTGTTTAACTGAACAAACAATTTTAAACGGAATATCTGGAATATTTTTATTAAAATATTGGATTTGAGTGTGCAAAATAGAAATGTTAAAGTTTATAAACGTCTACCGCGGCGCGCAAGATATGTATATTATACTCCATAGCATACGTCTGGAAACTATTAGGAACATTTTAGTAAGCTGCGATTGAAAGCCTTTGAAAACCAATATAAATTCCATACTTGGAGGAACTCCCGTTGATCTACTAAGTTGCAAGGTATCAAGGACTACACTCAGTTTAAATATCGGAATCTAATATTAGGTACCACGAATGATTCGCAGATATTAAAATGAAAGTAGGGCAAGCGCGAAAATTAAAAGGAAGTATGAATGGAATGAATAATAGGGAATAGCGATAAGAGTATAAACAGTAAAACTTTCGCAATTATAGTATAAGGTGTCACGACCTACGCTTTTGAGACATGTTTGATAAAAGAACAAAAACCAATGTTACAAAAATGAATTTTAGAGGCTCTCATTTTATTCAAAAATTCTAACAAATATGGTAAAAAGACAGAGTAGGAGAGCAAATTGTGCAAAAATTCATTTTTTCTCCAATTGACAGTAAAAGCATGCTTTGACTGACATTGGACTGTCTTCAAAGTTCCACTTTTGCTGGCTAGGCAGTAAGAGACTGCTTTTGCTGACAGTATAGCTTTAATTCCAACCCAAGGTCGCTTTTGTCTGCTACTCTTCTGCCTTGTTAAAGAATTAACTACTTATATAAATAATAAATATTAAATAAAATATCGATTTCAACGGGTAATAACAAGATTTATTCGCTTTATACGTATTTCGGCATCAATGTGCCATTGTCAAAAGCATTTATAAAATATTTAATAACAAATGCAAAAAGCTTTATATAGTAACTCCTTGATTCTATTATTTTTAACACTGCGTGAAGCAGCTGGCCCCAGTCAACCCGTCGGAGGTCAGTCGCTTATCAGTGTTTTAAAAAGATATTTATTCCAAAATCTTCAGTAAAGGAGAATCTAAGAGATCAATTTGCTCATTCATTAAAGGTATGTTGTTTTTTGTGTGTTTATAAATTTCAAAAGCTTCCAAAATATTTAATTTATTTTTGTTATCAGAAAAGTGTAAAAATTTAATTGTGTTCTTATCAGAGTTAGATATTAATTGAATAAACTTTTTGAATAGCTAATTTATAATTTTTCTGTTTGTGTTTTTGTGTCAATAGTGTAGTGTTATATCCATTGCTATATGCTATTTGTTTAATAATTGAAATTTCTCTATTAAAACTATTTTTATCTAAAGGAATTGTTAGAGCTCTGTGTACCTACTAAAGATTGATATGCTGCTAATTTATGTGTATTATGATGACAAGAGTTATGTGGTATGGTAATATCAGTTTGTGTAGGTTTCCTATAAATTGAGTATTCGAGTATGTTTTCTGAATTAATTTTTATGTTTAAGTCTAAAAAGTTAATAGATCTGTTTTGTTCAATTTCTAGTGTAAATTTAATTTTTTGGTGTAAAGTATTAATAAAAATTAAAAATTCGTCAATGTATTCGAAAGAATTATCAAAACATGCCAAAATATCGTCAACATAACGAAACCAAAAAACAATTTTATTTGATAGATTTGATTCAAATATTTGATCTTCTATATTCTCCATAAAAATATTAGCCAATAGTGGTGACATGGGACTACCCATTGGTAACCCATCTTTGTGAAGATAAATTTTATCATTAAAAATAAAATAATTTTGATTAATACAAAGTTCAAATAATTGAATCAACTCTATCCTTTTTGTTAATTCAATGTTATTGTTAACTAAAATATTTTCTACTAAAGGAATACATTCCTGTGGGGGTATTTGTGAAAACATACTCGTAACATCAAAACTAACTATTTTACATAGTGGTGGTAAGCTAATGTTATTTAATTTATTAATCAATTCAGACGTGTGTTTAACTGAATATTTTGGAGTGTATCCTAAATTATTAATTATATTATCTTGTTATTTCCCGTTAAAATCGATATTTTATAAATTAAATTGTTCACATTGTGATTCAGTATATATAGGTCAAACAATTAGAAATTTCAGTATTAGGCAAAAAGAACATATCCGTTGTTACAAATATAAACATGCACATAAATCAAATTTTGCTAAACATTTGTTAGAACAAAATCACACATTAACATCTAATAATACAATTAAATTTTTACACTTTTCTGATAACAAAAATAAATTAAACATTTTAGAAGCTTTTGAAATTTATAAACACACAAAAAACAACATACCTTTAATGAATGAGCAAATTGATCTCTTAGATTCTCCTTTACTGAAGATTTTGGAATAAATATCTTTTTAAAACACTGATAAGCGACTGATCTCCGACGGGTTGACTGGGGCCAGCTGCTTCACGCAGTGTTAAAATAATAGAATCAAGGAGTTACTATATTTTGCATTTGTTATAATATTTTATAATAGCTTTTGACAATGGCACAATGATGCCGAAATACGTATAAAGCGAATAAATCTTGATATTTCCCGTTGAAATCGATATTTTATTTAATATTTATTATTTATATAATCATGGATTTCAACAAAGTGACGCTTGAGAATGTCAATAAATTTTATTTAATTTTTATTATTTATATAATCATGGATTTTAACAAAGTAACCCTTGAGAATGTCAATAAATTAACTACTTATTCTGATTGTGCACAGTGCAACTACTAAACATTTCACCTTAAAATTAAAAGTAGCATCTATCTTAAAAGTCTCAATATGCTACAAAGTGAAATATGTTCCTCATTTCGTCATAAACAAAGAGAATATTGTTTGTATAATATTACATAGTATTACAATTATTTTAACGTAAAAAAGTACTTGGGTATATTAAATGGAATGTTTAATTAGACCATAACTTGAGAACATCATAACCTTAACGGAATATTTATGCATTCCGCAATAACAGGCAGGGAATATTTTTGAGCAAGTAATTCAAATTCTAATGAAATTTTTTATACCGTTTCTATTTTCTCTAAAAATAAAAGCGACGATTTATGTACATAAATAAATTGCTAGAAAAGATGCAAAGATCGCTGTTTTTCAAGCCTGTAATTAGAAAACCCCGAAGTCTGCGAAATTAAACCGTTGAATCTTGTAGTTGCTTATAAAATAGTCTTCAGGGAAAATTGAGAATAAAAGAGATTTCCATTTTTTTTATGCGTTGGTTGTAGTGATGAACCGTCTGGGTCAATATGAACGCAAATTTAGTTTCGAACTTCTATTCGTTTTAATTAAAGAGATCCCATGAATAACTCTTCATACTGTTAAGACGCAATTATTATTGTTTGTAGAAGTAACAGGATTTGTTTGAAACTTTTGCCAATGAATTTTAAAATCTGAATCATTGATTTGTTACCAAGCCAATTACATTTCCTGAAAAATATAGTTACACGAGTCACCAAAATTATGAAAAATACAAATGTTAATGATCCATTGATATTACTGTGGTAAATTAAACCATTTAATTGATGGGTTAATTGAGCACGAATCTATGACAACGACATTGTAGATGATTTATGAGCTTGCGTTATTATTACAATCAATTTGTGGTACACACAAGCGAAACATAACAACAATAGGAACTGTCACAGCCATAACAAGTTATTATTGGTTTTGTTTGATCGCATTTTTTCCATATTGGAACATTTGCCTAAACTTAACCAACAGTAAAAATGCCTAAACGGAAGTATATCGAAACTGAGAAGATAATAGATATAAGTTATAATGTTCATAAATTGAAAATGCAGAGTTGAGCTAACAGCCACTTAAATTTAGTGCAGTCGGTTGTAAATTGAAATCCGTGGTGAATACTTGAAGCTGTAACACTCGCCGCAGGAAATATTTCTCCATCTAAGAAGCGAATATCGAGTTTTATCTATATACTACCTTTCAGTTCACTTCATAAAATAATGATTCAATTTATCTTGTTTAAAGAAATATATAGGTACACTAAGATGAAAATAACATTTTCTGAAAACTTTGTTAAGTAGAAAATAAAACTATTGGTGCAGAATTCCGCATCCTTTGTTAATGACAAATATGAAATGATATCCTCTTTCGAAGAAACTATTAAAGTATTAATTTCAAATAAAATTTAAATTTCTCTTACTTTTCTGCATTCTGTGCTGTGGACAAAATTAAAGGTATTTTTTGAAATTTAATAGGTTTTTTGTTTTTTAAAGAAATTTTTGTTGATTTTTTAGTATTAGTTACAACAATTCTAATCACTTCGTACCTTGACGAAAGAAAATTAAACATAGTACAGGTTGAACCAAAAAAAATATTGTTGTTTTTGCAAAACAGTTCGTTTAAGTCAGACTAAGGTCGTTGTCTTGTCAAGGGTTTATTTTTGCGCCAGAAATCCATTATGTTAACAATCTTCATGAAAACGAAACCTCCTTAGTGACACCTGAATCTTTCTAAACGCTTTTCTATAGCATCACATGAAGATTTTTCAACACTTCGTCTACTGCCGTTGGCTTATATAATTTTCTGCCTTCGACTCTTAAGCGGCGTTTACATTAGTCAAGTTACTTGATTCAAGTCTCCTTGAATCAAGCAACTTGAAAGTTGTTCTCCTGTTTACATATAATCAAATGTGGCAGTGCATTCAAGCAACAAGTACATAAATAGAAATGGCGCCTACTAAGATGATAGGTGAATGTGTTTTAAAATATCATATTTCTTATCAATGTCGTCAGAATTCCACTTTGCTTTTGCCAACATGACTGCTAATACCACTATTAAATAAAACAAATTTAGAATAATTTTTGATGCAATACAACATTGTGCGCTGCGATACACTAAACGCTTGAATCATTACCCTGGAATCTACTTGCCTGAGGTGTTTATACCATTCAAGTGCAATTCAGGTATGTTTCAAGTTTGCTTTACATAGCTCAAGTCAAGTGAAAAGTTGACCACTAACCAACTTTACTTGAACTTGAAATGCAACTTGAAATTGAAATTATAAACTACTTGAAAGAACTTGAATTTGTGTTTATATTTTTCAAGTATATTCAAGTTGCTTGACTCAAGGAGAGTTGAATCAAGTAACTTGACTAATGTAAACGCCGCTTAAACAGTTGAACTGAAAAGTTGTCATGAATTATTTCTGAAATGTACCACGGCACCTGATATTGAATATTCACTCTTCTTATCCATTTCTACGAATCAATATTTTCAGATCAAGCAGTAAATCATTCTGTTTTTTCGTGCCGGATGATGTTGGCACTGGCGGTTGTATTATATGGTTTAAACCGAAATAGAAAATTGAACATAGAAATTGACAAAATTCTTTTTTTGCTTGTTCTAATAAATTTGAAATTATAGCAGTTTTAAAATTCTTAAACAAGTCTGCGTAATTTTATTCATATATAAACCGATATCTTGAATTAGTAAATTTCTGCTTTAACAGCATTAAAAAAAAAGATCAACATCTCATTGATTACTTTTTTATTACCAATAAAGAGGTAATAAATCGCTGAACATCTTTTTATCTTAACAATTTGTAGTAAACCGTAAACTACGTATCGGCTCGTCGAACTATGTATTCAGCATTCTTGTGATTACTCGGTTCGCCTTCTATTGAGCTTTACGATCTTGGAATTCAGGGAATCAGAGAAAATTCGAATAAACTTTAGAGAGGTTGATGTCCTTAGTAAAAGCAATCTGATATCAAGACGAGAATCACTTGTAATTAGGTTTCTAAATACGCCGGTTAACTTCCTTAGTTTTCGTGTTTTCGTAATCTTCGCTTTTAATAGAAAGGCAAGCTTGATGCATTCTTAAAGGCTTATTGCTAATTGTATTTTGATACAGAAGATTATACGATTTAAGTATATTTAACGGCTGCTTCAGCGCGTTTAATAAATGGAAGTATTACAAAAGTTTAGAAATTACTGTAAAAAGAAAACACGTTATGGCTGTACAAAAGTTAATATTACTGGCTTAAAATTCTACAGTTAAAGTTTATAAGACTTGTGAAAGTATCCATAAAAATTTTCTTGAGATATATAAGTAGGGTGTAAAACTTTCCAGCTATTTATTTTTAGCCCGAATTTTTTGAGTGACATTCTTGGTAACATAAAAGAACAACTTTTAATAAGTAACACACAAATTTTTTTAAATATAATTTGTAGGAAATATAAATTTAGGAATATTTATTAATACCCCCACAGGAATGTATTCCTTTATTAGAAAATGTTTTAGTTAACAATAACATTGAATTAACAAAAAGGATAGAGTTGATTCAATTATTTGAACTTTGTATTAATCAAAATTATTTTATTTTTAATGATAAAATTTATCTTCAGAAAGATGGGTTACCAATGGGTAGTCCCATTTCACCACTATTGGCTAATATTTTTATGGAAAATATAGAAGATCAAATATTTGAATCAAATCTATCAAATAAAATTGTATTTTGGTTTCGTTATGTTGACGATATTTTGGCATGTTTTGATAGTTCTTTCGAATACATTGACGAATTTTTAATTTTTATTAATACTTTACACCAAAAAATTAAATTTACACTAGAAATTGAACAAAACAGATCTATTAACTTTTTAGACTTAAACATAAAAATTAATTCAGAAAACATACTCGAATACTCAATTTACAGGAAACCTACACAAACTGATATTACCATACCACATAACTCTTGTCATCATAATACACATAAATTAGCAGCATATCAATCTTTAGTACACAGAGCTCTAACAATTCCTTTAGATAAAAATAATTTTAATAGAGAAATTTCAATTATTAAACAAATTGCATATAGCAATGGTTATAACACTACACTTATTGACACTTTAATTAAAAAGAAAAATTATAAATTAGCTATTCAAAAAGTTTATTCCATTAATAACACTGATAAAACATTAAAATACGTTTCAATTCCATATTTTGGTAAAATTTCAGAAAAGATTGCTAAAATTATAAATAACACAAATAAATATAAAGTCATTTTTAAAACAAATAAAAATATTCTATACTCTCTTTTCAATGCTAAAGACAAAATTAATGATTTGCTAAAATCAGGTATTTATAAATTAAATTGTTCACATTGTGATTCAGTATATATAGGTCAAACAATTAGAAATTTTAGTATTAGGCAAAAAGAACATATCCGTTGTTACAAATATAAACATGCACATAAATCAAATTTTGCTAAACATTTGTTAGAACAAAATCACACATTAACATCTAATAATACAATTAAATTTTTACACTTTTCTGATAACAAAAATAAATTAAACATTTTAGAAGCTTTTGAAATTTATAAACACACAAAAAACAACATACCTTTAATGAATGAGCAAATTGATCTCTTAGATTCTCCTTTACTGAAGATTTTGGAATAAATATCTTTTTAAAACACTGATAAGCGACTGACCTCCGACGGGTTGACTGGGGCCAGCTGCTTCACGCAGTGTTAAAATAATAGAATCAAGGAGTTACTATACTTTTGCATTTGTTATAATATTTTATAATAGCTTTTGACAATGGCACAATGATGCCGAAATACGTATAAAGCGAATAAATCTTGATATTTCCCGTTGAAATCGATATTTTATTTAATATTTATTATTTATATAATCATGGATTTCAACAAAGTGACGCTTGAGAATGTCAATAAAATAATTTTTGTTCTTGAAAATTAATTATTACCTCTGTAGAGCACTTCCCTTATATAACTGTTTTAGCAGTCTTGCAATAGCTTCAAGGGTTTTTATTACTCACTGTTTCAATTTTCCATTTACATTTCTACTACTTTTGTTAAGTAACTTTTCATAATTAAAGGAAAAAACTTTTACCTCTTGTGGATAAAATCAACCCCGGTATTGTTAGAATTATAGTGAGTATAGTTACTATTTTGTTCTAATAAACAAAAATTGTTTACTTGATGTTTCAAGCCTACGTCTTTCCATATCCAAATGAGTTTTTGTCAGAATTAGGGATAATTTTTTGTAATTCAACGTGCGACATCCAATAAAATCAATCACTCGAAAACAGCTTCGTAAATCGATTGTTCTTGAATTACCAGAAATTAATCAGGTGGTAGACAATAAAGAGGGAACTTTGACGAATACAAAAGAATGGTAGAATCTAATTTTGGGTTTCTTTAAATAAAGTTGAATAAAATCAGAAGTCTGAATACCAGATTGAACCACCAAAGAAAGGAAAGAAAATACGTTTAGTTACAAATTACTTTTGTAGTATAGTTTTGTAAAAAAAGATTAAATGCATTAAGAAACTCAGTTAAATTCGCGATTTGTAAAAAACGACATTCTAAACTCAACAATGAAATCTCCCGCTTTATTCCTGCTCTTGAAGGTATTGATTTTATAACCGAATGTAGTTCGGAAGTGTACCAGTTAGATTAGTATATTATTGTTAAAAGGGAGAAACTGTTATAAATTATACCTATGTAGGTACAGTCAGCGACAAATGTTTTCACCAGTATGATACCACTGAACACGTTTTTCTCAGAAATATAAGAGGTATACCATAAAGTCGTTCTTATTGTTTTATACAGGGTGTCCGTTTTTCGAAGCTAAGCATGGGGATTTCGGTTAGCTTAAGAGATACGAAGTCGGTTAAATGGAGGCAAAGTTGCGTATTTTAATGCTGATCAATAATCTGAAAAGGAATTTGACCTACGACATTTAGTTTAGAAAATATCTAAAAAAAATCAAAATTTCCGATTTTTGTTTTTCGCTGATAAAATGAAAACAAGTGAACTTACGAATTTTTAATTAAGACATTTTTAAGACACTTTTTTACGGGAAATCTGAATATGTGATTGATTTTCTCATATCGTTTACCATAGCCAACAAGCGACTGTCAACTTTTGTTTTTCTTATGGACGCCATATTGGATTTTTGCATTTTTGAATGTAACTTTTTTTTTTGATTTCAACTATGTATGACACATAATACTTTAGCTTGTGTTTTTACCTACAATTTCAAGTTATCCGTTTTTACGCAGAATGCCATGGAAACAAAAGCGGCAAGTTTGTTTTAAACAGAATTCAGATTACGAATTTAATTTTTAATCATAAGGTTTGCTATTTGAATTTGCAAATTCCAAGACTGGACATCAGAAGATCAATCGCGAATTTGAGGAAACGTGCGGAATCATGTGTAGAGGTTGAAGGTGGACTATTTGAGCAGTTACCTACTTTAATTACCTTTAGCTCCGGTTTTTCAAGTCGGATTTAACTGTCGGTTAAATATTGTCATCGATACAATTGTTACAAGAATTGTATCGGTTTAGCTGAACCAGGAGTTAAACACGAACTGAAAAACCGAACCTAAAGGATTATCTCTGTTCAAAAAAACAATACTGGAATATTTGTTGCTATCGCGTTGTGTTTCTGTTTTTTAATTTTTATTCTGTTGTTTCAACATAAATCATAACAGTTGATAATAAATTTTGTAATATCACTTATATCCCATTATTCTTTTTTTAAAACTCGCACCTCTTTCATAAAATTAGCTAAAGCAATAACTTTATGACTTAAAATTAAATTCGTAATCAGAATTTTCTTTAAAATAAACTTGTCGCTTTTGTTTCCTCATGGCACTCTGCGTAAAAACGGATAACTGAAAATTGTAGGTAAAAACACAAGCTAAAGTATTATGTGCCATACATAGTTGAAATCAGAAAAAACAGTTACATTAAAAAATGCAAAAATCCAATATGGCGTCCATAAGAAAAACAAAAGTTGACAGTCGATTGTTGGCTATTTTAAACGATATGAGAAAAACAATCGCATATTTAGATTCCCCCTAAAAACGTGTCTTAAAAATGTCTGAATTAAACATTTGTAGTTTCACTTGTTTTCATTTTATCAGCGAAAAACAAAAATCGGGAATTTTGATTTTTTTTAGATATTTTCTAAACTTAACGTCGTAGGTCAAATTTCTTTTCAGATTATTGATCAGCATTAAAATACGCAACTTTGCCTCCATTTAACCGACTTCGTATCTCTTAAGTTAACCGAGATCCCCATGCTTAGCTTCGAAAGATGGACACCCTGTATAGGTATGTTGGTAACACTGTTAATAAGATGAAATGAAATACAGAAATGTGTTATATTTCTCAGTAAAGCGGGTTACAGTGGTACAAGACTGGTGAAAACATTTGTCGCTGACTGTACATATCATATTTCCATATTTGTAAGTAGAAAGCAGGCGAAATAGTCAATAAAAACTCACTACCCACTGTGAAGCATACTATACATCAAATGTAATGTCACGTAAATCGTTTAAAATCATTTATCACTACAAATTGAGTAAATGATCAGGAAGTAGTCAGAAATTAAGCCAGAACGTAGTACTGTGCTAAAAGGATAAACCTAGCCTAGTACATTACAAAGCTTTATGATCCTATATAGGCTTTTAGCACCAAAGCTGGAATATATACGTATCGAATATTAGTGTTTACTTACCTGAGGTTACTTTATAATATAATACTACTTACGCTTTTAGTCTTGCTTAACTTTATTAAGGTAACTAAATTTAAGAGAAATTAAATTGCTACTGAATAGGTAGTATATATTATAGCTGCACAAACATTTTAGTAGTGTTCCCCAAGAACTTATATTTTCTGCATATAATTGTAACTTTATCTCTTACCTTATCTACTGCAGCTGTTGACGATATTATATTGTATACAGGATGTTGGGGAAGTCGTCCGTAACAATATTTCAGGAGTGAAGTAGCAGGCAAAATGACATAAGCCGAAAAGTGCCTAACCACTTTTCGGCTTATGTCATTATGTGCATAATTTCTTCAGAAATTACTGTTGAAAATGGCGCTATAAAAAGTTTGTGGCACCGATTTTAACAGAGATTTCTGAAGAAACTATATACCTACCCATAAACCAAAAACGACTAAGAAGTTTTCGAATTTATGTTTCGTGCTGATTTCCCAGCATCCTGTATATACAAAAGGTTAGTGGCGCATCCGCTACGGCTCTTTTACACATAATTTTAATTTTAAAATTTCTATAAAAAATCAACGGTGTCTATAGGCTACAACACGAAGTCCGCAGTTTCACAACTAATCACAATATCTTGATGGTTGTTAATTTAAGTTTAAAATTAAAAAAATTCAAATCCAACTTAAGTGCAGGTATTTTTTATCACTTTATGAGAACGAGAAGTCTTTTAGCTTAAATACAGGAAAGTGTACCAGCATGAATAAGAATGTAGGTACTACGTATAGGTAGCTACTAATAAAACTTATCCTTTAAACAACACAATCCGCGACAAAAATATATTCCAACTCTTACCCCGCCTATATACAAAGACAAATTGTGCTGCTCAGTCGCTTCAATAAACTCAACCATAGGCGCCGACTTTTAAAAATTTCATTGGGTGCTCCTAGTGGCGTCGGAAGTATTTTTCAACTACGGGTGCAGTGAGAAAACTTGGCGCCGCAGGCGATTTTTTTTTTCAAAAGTGGGCGTGGTCAATTTAAAAACGTTTTACGAGCATATGGCTATTTTAATGTAAAATTTAAAAAAATCAAAATTTCAACAATTTTACATATCCATATTTTAAAATTGCATTGAAATACTGAAAATACCAAAAACAGTAAAGGGTGCAAAGAGCCATTTACAAATTGTTTACGGGTGCAACTGACCCGTTGCAGCCGTGGTTCCGACGCCACTGGGTGCTCCACAAATTTCACGGATTTTGTGATTTTGTATTGTTGTAGGTAGCTAAAAAATATAGGGCCCAGATTTGCAGGCTTAGCTCTTTTAATAAATAAAGGAATACGAAACATACATGATTGAAAAATTATAAAAAAATAATAAAAACAATAGTTATTTGTATCACAAGGCCAGAAACAGCACACAAGGCGAGGCGGAACACCGAGTCCTGCAAGTAGGAGCACTCGCAAAACTGTTTCTGGACGTGTAATACAAGATTTTTTGTGCCGATGTTTGTTTAAATAAATTAAATTTACATTTAAAATTTAGTATTAGGAATTTTTTTTATGATTTTAAAATCAAGATTCCTTGTTTCCTGGTATTCATTAAACTTAATTCATTTATTTTCTTACAATTTCCATTGACGTTTATTTATAAATTTTATTATCTTTGATTTAATAATGGATACACCGACGCATATTAAAGATTATATTTAAATCACCACAGTGGCTCAAATAGGTAATCGTATTTGTAAAATTTTGCTAATTTATTTGTTTGATCGTCTCCGAGCTCCGACCGCGATGCACAAATTTGACTTTGACAGATTGAGCAATTCCTACTTTTTGCCGGCCTAGGCCGGAGAAATCTCTGTTTCTGGCAGATTTCGTGATGCAGAAACCCAGTGATGCCGACCGGAGGCACAAAAAAATATTTTAGCATAAAAACAAAATCCGAGAGAAAAACACTAGTTACATGCAAATATTTGCATGGTTTTCCTGGTTAAAAATTAAAAAAATTATATAACTACCTGAATTTTGATTTTGTCTTTAAACTTTTCATTGGGTGCTCCGCACCCAATGAATACTTTCATTGGGTGCTCCAGCGCCGGAGCACCCGTGGAGTCGGCGCCTATGAACTCAACAATGTCGTCTTGAATTTTTGAGTTATATATTATTCAAGTTAACCAAGACAAAATATCTTGAATAGCTTATTAAAAGCTTATCAAGTATCTTCGAAGCAACAAATTAAGTCATACATGATTATAAAATAACTTCTCCCAATAGTTTGCTAACTCAACCAACGTTTCCAGATCTCGTCCCTAAATTAAGGACAACCAATTTCATTAAGAAGAAACTATTTCAATTTTCGTTTATAGAAGTTGATATCCTTTCGAACTTTTCTTAATAAATAACAGAAAATGACGAATACTTTGAAGTTGCCATCGACTTTTCCTCCTTTAAGTTTGTTATTCAGATTTAACTTTATTTGATGTGCTTAGTGCGGATGGGTCGGTAATACGGGCCCGGGTGACATTTCGGAATAATCCGGGTGATAATTGGACCCTCAAAAATTTTACCTGTTCCAGTCGGGTGACAATTCGACTCCGGCTTGAAGTTGAATCAGCTTCCATATGCTTATTAGAAGGAGTTTTATAAACCATACCTATCAAAAATTAAATCGAATAATTTAAGAAATACATCTGAAAATAATTGTTTTGAAATTGATTTATGTAGGTATACATTATATCATTGAAACTAGAGGTTGGTTATAAAATTTCGTGCTATGGCACAATAGACCCAATTTGCAGATTTAACAATAGCAGACAAAACAATATTTTTCCCTATTTGATTAGTTTTAACATTATAGCAAAAATATTTATTTGTTTTTTTATTGCACCATCTGCATATTGAAATGTAACTCACAGTTTTCAGGATGAGTAGGTAAGTTCTTTACTGAAAACTAGCTCAACGTTTTTCAATTTCAAGACATCCGCGTCGTATAACTGAAAATTCTTGGTCTATAATTTATTTAAATCTAAACAATAACGCGTACCTAGTACGCATAAAATTGTTTAGTGTAGGAAAACGGGCTATATTTAGTAATACCTGCAGATTAAACATTCCCATATTACAAAGGAGCTACTGCGGAAATATCGCAAGGGAACTGGGCAATGCGGGTCTTAAACAGACGTCGCGACGGGAGTTATACATGTACAACGACGCCCACATCGTAATGTATCTGTGTTTTATCAGAGTTCCACTTTTACATTCATTTGTATGCACCGCTCTGTTCTTCAGTTCTTCCATATCGTTAACTTTTACAGCGTTATTTTTTCTCTTTACATTAAAAACGATACTTTGTTCTAGATACAGTTCTCTCACTCAATAGTGTAAATACGAGAGAAGCGCTATAATAATTATTGAGAATAGAAAAAATAATAAAGTAATAATTTTAAATTTTTATTGTCGATGTGTTTCAATGTTGCAACTCGTTGCTGTAAATAAATCGAAAACGGGAAGCAACCCTTCGATAAGACCGTGGTGTCATTAATTATGCACCTAGAGGGATTCCGACTAAATGACCTCCGGAGGAATTCAAATTTCTAATCACACTACAAGGAATATGTTGCCGTAGTCCATATTAATATTCGTTTTAGAGTACATATATGAATTGTTCTCTTTTCGTATGAATAATATACAGGGTGGAATGCGAAATTGGAAACATCTTTTTTCTCGGAAGTTATTATAGATACCGAAAAATTGTTTAAATAAAGTTTTTAGTACTTTGAAAAAGCTAACTAAATCTGTATAAATTTGGTAAAAAAAAGTTTAATTTTCGTAGATATTGCCATATTTGTACTTTTTTTAAATGGAATACCCTGTATATTATTACACTAATTAAGAGAAAATAATTTTTGCTTTAAAAAAGTTTAAGGGTTCTTACCTTCTAAACTTGATAGTTTTTGAGATATTAATGAAAATATTGAAATGTTTCTTCTCAAAATAAAGTGTGCGTTGAAAACAAAATTACTACCTATTAAAAACAATGTACAAAATAAACAATTATTTTATTATCATAGTAGCTCATAGATAAATACAAAATAAATGTTAGCGAACTACAAAAAATATTCAAAATTTTTCGGGTTAATATTGCAATATGCCAATACATCAACTTCCAAATTTCCATTTATCTCACGTGTTTCGTAATTCCTTAATACTGATCCAGTCCTACGCAGCTTTCTTGCTAATTTGAATAAATACTAATGGTTTGGATAAAATACAATAGCAATAGCAAAATAACTCAACTGTCAACAAATTTTGTTTTCAACGCACACTTTATTTTGAGAAGAAACATTTAAATAGTTTCATTAATATCTCAAAAACTATCAAGTTTAGAAGGTAAGAACCCTTAAACTTTTCTAAAGCAAAAATTATTTTCTCTTAATTAGTGTAATAATATACAGGGCATTCCATTTAAAAAAACTACAAATATGGCAATATCTACGAAAATTAAACTTTTTTTAAAACAAATTTATACAGATTTAGTTAGCTTCTTCAAAGTACTAAAAACTTTATTTAAACAATTTTTCGGTATCTATAATAACTTCCGAGAAAAAAGGTGTTTCCAATTTCGCATTCCACCCTGTATAGTTTATCGTACGCATTGTAATGATCGAGTTAGGGTTTATCGTAAAGAGTGAACAAGTTGTCTAGAAGACAGTTCTGACTGGACTGAGATTAATCTACACAACAGAACTGACTTTGTGGTCGACCAGGGAGGATTACTGCATACCGCCATTGTAATTGGAAACTTCTTCGATGAGTAGAGAATTGCAGTCATAGGGTGACCTACTAAGCTCTGTTGAACATCTCTAGGGTAAGCTTGATCGAAAGCTCACGTACATCTGAATGCTTAACAACGGCTCTCCCAGTAAAATATGTGGACATTCAGGATGAACATATCCTGGAACTTTTCCTAAGTATGTCGGGTACACGAACTTATATATTTAAAATAGGCTGAGTGGTTAAAAAATGACTCGTGATGTGCATTTTCCATGGCCAAGCCTGACCCAAAAATTAGTTGATCATTCTGTATGAATATGGCTAATTTTATTTTGAATTTACCGCCACGATAAAGTGCACATTATGGCCGCGCCCAGGGAGGAGTTATTTTTGTTAATCACTAATGGCAGTCCATTTTAAATATAAAAGTAGCCTTTGACGTACTAATTCTAGATTGCAACGTTGTGCTTTGTTTTTTAATGGGCGTTTCCATTGTTGTTGGCCATAGCAATATTTTTAATGTTATTTGTTGTTTGGGTTGTAGGAAAAATGTTGTGTGCACGGCGTACTCGACTGGTTGTTTGAGTCGCCGAACAAAGTAAAAACTAAAAATTAAATTTAAAAAATAAAAATGATTAATACGTGACTAAATTATAGTGCTACTAAGTTTCTTGTAAATTCTGTTCAACCTTTAGTTTAGTAAATTATTACGTGTCTGTGTAGTTCACTGCTTAATGCAATGAAAATTATATCACACGTTACGAGAATAACGAGATTCCTATTGTGACTTGCTAACACCTACGCAAGTATAACAACTAAGAAGTCTGTAAGCTAGTTCACACAATAATTAATGAGGGATTTGTTCTATTTCATTAAGCACTGACCCAAATTAAGCAAATAATCATTACGTATGGATACTTCATAGAAACTCCTTGTTTCCTAAGCTTACAATGGGCACTGGAGATCTGTTCGCAATGAATTAGTTGTCACTAAGCACACACTCGTCCTAGGTTATAATTGGACAAATTTGATGTTAGCTTTATTGCTATACACGGATAACCAGAGAGCTCAGATATCTTCATTAATGCCTTTACCAACACGTTTGAGAAATTTAGACGGGTATTCGTAATTGCTATAATTTGCGCTTTAATATTACTGAGAAACACGTTGCGTTATTATGCTTTGTGTGTATTTACGAATATTACAACAGGTCGTACTATGCCGAAGTTTCGAACATGTTCCAATTTATATCATACTAGCTGGGTACCCGCAGCACATGCCGCGTTTACAGTAGGGTCGTATAAAACGAATTTAATATCTATTGTAATCTCTACTATTTATTTGAATTGAAAATGTATAGTATTGGTTGTTACGATTTAAATTATATTCCGAAGTTAAAAATCGTACAACGCTCCCCACGGTCGAGATTCAGGAGGACTCTCTCTGTAACTCCAGAAAAAAAATCTTGAAAATCGATAATTTTACATTATTTTCCGAAGTCCTCCTGGGGTTCTCTAGGTGCCCGCGGAGGAGGTGCCGTGCTATTGTTTTTCTAGGTAACCCGGGAGTCCGAACGTGTAAGCTTATGGACCTGGAGACCTTCTGCGTGGGGTTTCACATTCTTAAGTCTCCAGGTCGAATAGCGTGTAGAGCAAATTGCAAAAGTCCGAAAAGGGCAAAAGTATGAAAAACGCCAGAAGAACGGTTGTAGGGGAAGGTCCCCCCTAGGTCCCCACGGTCGAGATTCGCGAGGACTCTCTCTGCAACTCCAGAAAAAAAGTCTTGCAAATCAATAATTTTACATTATTTTCCGAAGTCCTCCTGGGGTTCTCTAGGTGCCCGCGGAGGAGGTGCCGTGTTATTGGTTTTCTAGGTGACCCGGGAGTCCGAACGTGTACGCTTATGGACCTGGAGACCTTCTGCGCGGGGTTTCACATTCTTAAGTCTCCAGGTCGAATAGTGTGTAGAGCAAATTGCAAAAATTGATAATTTCCGAAAAGGGCAAAAGTATGTAACACGCCAGAAGAGGGGTTGTAGGGGAAGGTCTCCCCTAGGTCCCCACGGTCGAGATTCGGGAGGACTCTCTCTGTAACTCCAGAAAACAAATCGTGAAAATCACTAATTTTTAATTATTTTCCGAAGTCCTCCTGGGGTTCTCTAGGTGCCCGCGGAGGAGGTGCCGTGCTTTTGTCTTTCTAGGTGACCCGGGAGTCCGAACGTGTAAGCTTATGAACCTGGAGACCTTCTGCGTGGGGTTTCACTCTCTGAAGTCTCCAGGTCGAATGACGTGTAGAGCAAATTGCAAAAATTTATAATTTCCGAAAAGGGCAAAAGTATGAAACACGCCAGAAGAGGGGTTGTAGGGGAAGGTCTCCCCTAGGTCCCCACGGTCGAGATTCGGGAGGACTCTCTCTGTAACTCCAGAAATAAAATCGTGAAAATCGCTAATTTTTAATTATTTTCCGAAGTCCTCCTGGGGTTCTCTAGGTGCCCGCGGAGGAGGTGTCGTGCTATTGTCTTTCTAGGTGACCCGGGAGTCCGAACGTGTAAGCTTATGAACCTGGAGACCTTCTGCGTGGGGTTTCACTCTCTGAAGTCTGGTCGAATGACGTGTAGAGCAAATTCCAAAAATTTATAATTTCCGAAAAGGGCAAAAGTATGAAAAACGCCAGAAGGGTTGTAGGGTTGTCTCCCCTAGGTCCCCACGGTCGAGATTCGGGAGGACTCGCTCTGTAACTCCAGAAAAAAAATCTTGAAAATCGCTAATTTTTAATTCTTTTATTAATTCCTGCGGGTCCTTGGGGTTATTTAGGTGCCTACGGTGGAGGTTCTGTACTAATACCTGTCAAAGGGATCCTGGAGTCCGTGTTTGTAATGTTAGAAACATCGAAGTCTAGTTTAAATGCAGAAAATAATATTAGGATTGTTCTGCGGTCGAAATATGTAAACACTGGAACATAACCAAAACTCGCTTTTAAACTACAACCACTTTTCGAGGCGAAATAGCCCATCCAGGGGAAGCTTAGATCATTAAGACATCACTAATGTTTCTTTATTTGATGGAAACTGCTTTATAAAGCAGGAAAAGGCCTACTTTAAAAAAAAATACTTCTTTAGATGAGTGTACCCGCTAACATATTTTATTTTCGGCGGTTGGCACTACTGACAAATCTGAATGTAACTTAAGCGAAGTGTGGTACTTATTAAGCCTATACGTACACGCCCCACTGACCTTGGCACGCCCGCACAACCGTTTAACGTTGCGTTCACACGATATAGGACGTTTATACAGAGCAGCCCTTTTTTTTTTTGGTACCGGTGGGGTGAAAACCCACACTTATAATAAAGTCAGCGTTCACACATTATATGAAGTTTATATAGAGCTGTCCTTTTTTTAATTTTGTAGCGGTGGGGTGTAAACCCAGACAACACTGTTGTGCTTTATATAATAGTATTGATACCTACCTACGGCTTGTGCGCGTAGTTTAGCCAGAAACAGTTCAAAAGGGCGGACTAGAGCCATCTTTAGGTTACCTATTCGAGGGTTTAATGACAGCTTTTCGTGATTTGTAGGTATTTGAAGTTTATCAAACATTGTTAAGTAGTAATACAAGAAACATGTACCTAAAGTATGAGCAAAAATTATTTTCATTTTTTACGGCTATGAAAGAAAAAATTATTTTGACTTTTATTGAATTATAATCTAATAATTATGTTAATATAAGTTTCTGCAATCGGTTCAACTCTTCGGTCATCCCTACCACCCTACCCAATAAGCGGCAAAGATGTATAGTACCTAAATAAAAATTATGTTGACAAATTTCATAAAAAAGTTGTATTTGCTGAACAAGTACGTAGTACGAAGAGGCATAGTACGCACATTTGTAACAATTTGCTTAATGTTTCTGCGTGTTCTCATTATAATCTGAGCAAACCTCATTTGCGGGTTACGCTTCCAGTTTTTCAGAATGCATGAAACATTACAATTTATGATTCATAAAAGTTCAAATAATATGTAGATTGCAAGTGAAACTTGTTTTTATCTGTGGCTACTGAGTGCGGTTCGAAAATTCTATAGAAGACAACAAAATAATTATAACAAGCGGTTTAGAAGGTATGTAACCGAATATATATTTTCATAGACTACCTTAGCTATAATTTTTTTATAACAAATTTTATTTCATTTTCTTTGGTGGAAGCCAAATTTCAGAAAAAACGTGGCCGGGAAAAAAGCGCCGCTGGAAAAAAGTGCCGATAGAAAAGAGTATACGCCCCACCCCCATTTAGGTTTGGAAAGAGAATCACTAATTTCCATATTTTAGCATGGGATTGCCTTAAAATAAAATAATAAACTTATTTTAATTTAGTAAATTCTACAAATTAACATCTTGTACCGTCGCGCCACCCAACGAAAAGAGATTGAGAGAATCCTACTATACTTTAGTCTAATATGTTTAATAATATGGTGTGTTAATCCTTGTGCTATACCCATATCCTAAATACCCTTAATAAGACGCAATTAAGAATAAGCCAATTTATTTTTGACGTATATATTTCTTGAAAAGCACCGCAGATTACGACAAATTTCGCTCCGTATAGTCTTGAATAGCAATTACGTGGAATTTGCAAGTAGTCGAGCTTGAAATACGGTTTGGCATAAAGTTATTGAACAAAGTACTAAAAGGCAAAGTGAATGGAGTGAACAAAATTTAAAGCACGTTTAAAATAAAGTTCGTAAAACGTTGTCACCGCATGCCGCTTTGTCCCTTTCTGAAATATACTTCCACAAATTTATTGTGTTTACTTGTAAAATGTAAATTATATTCCCATGACGACATTAATTAATAGAGTTACAATATAAGTGGTCGCGTTTGTGATTCGTTGAATGTGAGTTTAAACTCGGCTCACGTTATGGTTAAATTTTTATAAATGTGAAAAACCATAAACCATGGCTTCTCCGACAGGAAGTAAAATCCTTGTCAATACCATATTTAGAACAATAAAGATCCCTACTGGGAGTTGGAAGTTATTTGTTTGTAATAGGAGAGAAAAACCTGTCATAAGAGGTCATGTGCATTAAAAAAATTTCGGAGAAAATAAGGTTATTTCTCGAAACTATTTTCAAAGACATTTTGCATTGGGTCAAGTTTTATTCTGTCCTATTTTTCAAGAAAATCTTAGCCTTCTAAAATTGAAAATTAAATTTAAACAGTAAAATCACATAAGCTGCGAGGTAAAAGTATAAAAAACACATAAATATTAGAAACATGGTAAAGCGAACCAAGATTCAAGTCTAGTAAAGAAATGCATATGATTGGTTCAAATGTCAAGCGTTTCTACATTTGACCAATCACATGCATTTATTTACTAAACTCGCCGCTTGAATTTTGGCTCACCGCTTAGCATGTTTCTACCCTTAGTTTTTCTATTTAAATATAGCCTCCGCTTTATGCTGCTGAAAAAGCTTAGTGCGGCCTTCGTTGAGTTGGTATAAATTGTTTGTAGTTTGTCATTTAGATTTCTTGCAGGCTACTAATTGTTCTATTAAAATAATTGGTGCTATAACTCAACCCTACCCAAAGACGGTTCAATAAAGCAAAGCAATGTGTACTATAAGCACTTACATTAACATAGGTACCTTTCAGCAGTGTAAATACACTGCAAAATAATTCTTCAGAAGAAAAACGTTAGCGTCGTTAAGTACTATAAATGGTTGTCATTGAGGATATGAAAAAAGCAATTTCAGATAAAACCTTTCTACTGCATTCAAGTGACTTTAACTTTTGCGGTTTTATATCTGTAAGTTTTAACTGTCATCTATTTTTAGAGCATTTCATAACTAGAATTTCCTTCATACAATTTTCTAATAAATGTCTTATGGAGTTTCGGGATTTTTAGTCCATATTTTGTATATATTTTTACAATAATTTTAATTCTAAAAGTATTTATAACATTTTCTGCAGCAATCCTGAGAATGTTCATTGCTGGGGTTTATCATTTATCTTTATATAATTCATTAATTCTTTTAGTGTATTAAAGTAATAATTTTCTTTTAGAAAAATATAAATGCACAAGTTCTATAAAAATGGCAGTTAAAAGCATATATTGCCAATTTGATACGCATATGATTAGGTAAGACCTAATTTGAATTTAGTGATTCGTTGTGCCAGTTGCTGGCATCCTCTTTGCTCTTTAATTTATTCCATAAGTAGTCGATCAAACGTAAACCTTCTAAGAGAATTTTTGCAGTAAAAATTACTATTAAGTATTTGCTGAATACAAATCTACACTAGAACTTCAATGAGAGGCCGCTACTTTTCGGATTTTGCATTTACTCAATCCTAGAGTTGTTTCTCATTAACCACCATTCATAAACCAACAACGGTTTCATAATGGAAGGAGAGCCTAATTAACATTTAACAAATCCAAGTAGATTGTAATATTTAATTCCAAATAAAGCGAATAGTTTATGATGTGGACTGATGAACATAAACATTTCTCACTTATTTATAATTGACGGAACAAGCTTGTCTCTACTCTATTCTACTACTACGAGTAAAATTATCAATCGCTATTACAACTGCCGTTGCCTGCCCTACATCAAAGTTCCTTTGACTGCAAAGTGTATGCAAATTTACACACAGACAGCAGGAGTACTTAGTCGTTTGTTTCTCTTACATCTTGTATGCCAGCCAGTGCTTTAGTCGTAAAATATGAACTACCGGTACTCAACTAAATTTTTAAAATTTTCCACATGGATTCATAGGGATGAGGTGCCCTGTCCATTTTTCTTTTTCGGGAACGGGTGTCTTCGGCGGAACGTTTACCAGAAGTTATCGGCGCAGTGGCGCCGGAACCATATATCAACTACGGATGCAGTGAGAAAAGTTGGCGCCGCAGGCGATTTTTTTTTCAAAAGTGGGCGTGGTCAATTTAAAAGCGTTTTTCGAGCATATGGCTATTTAAATGTAAAATTTTAAATAATCAAAATTTCAACAATTTTACTTATGCATATTTTAAAATTGCATTGAAATACTGAAAATACCAAAAACGGTAAAGGGTGCAATGAGCCATTTACAAATTGTTTACGGGTGCAACTGACCCGTTGCACCCGTGGTTCCGACGCCACTGAGTTATCCAAGTTTTCACATAGGGCATTGGGCCAAAGTCATAAAGAGGAGGTCCAACAAGGTTAATGAACATTAAAGGCCGATTCTCACTTGTGTGCCAGGCCCGGGATCGGCAAGCGCTCGGCCCGGTCTAGGCAAGATTTCTTTTTCATTACTCTTATGCGTTTTAACGATGTTGCGCCGCTGCATTACGCAGCGCATGCAGCTAGCTTCTGCTTGTACACGTGTAGGTACTCGTCAACCACCAGAGCAGCAGGAACGGGCAAAATTACACAAAATGCAATAAAATACTTGCGTCGTAAATCAGTTACCGAATATTTCCTCCAAATGGTTGATTGCACTTTTAAAAAAGGTACCTAATTAATAAAAATGATTTAGTCAGTGAGTACCGGTGCGTACCGCATATTTTTAACACTGCAAATAACTTCCGGTACCTTCTTAACGTTTTTTAATAACTACCGGTACTGAGTACCGGTGAGTACCGGCTCGACTAAACCCCTGATGCCAGCGAGAAAAATAATAAAGGGGATTGCTTTTTAAAAGCTCAAAGTAATTATAATGCGTTACAGATGTAGGATAAATTTACAAAATCTTATTTGTTCGTGTAGGTAATTGTAAATTTGTAACCAATTAACGCAGCATAATATTTAAAATATTGAAGCAATTTCAATAATTCCGTTTGTTCACAATAACTGCGTTCAACTGACTCAGCAATTCAGCACGAACGCGTAGTGCTTTTTAGTGTGAACCAATGGAATGTCTTGATTTTTGAAAACGTCGCATTCTATTGGCTAGCATTAAAACACTACACGCGTTTCTGTTGCTGAGTCAACTCAACGGAATTAATGTAATATTTGACAAGTAAATAATAACTTTTGAATTATGCTACTCATAAGTAAAGATTGAAACACACCTAATATCATACGAAACGCATTTTTTACTTACATGTTTAATTGGTAAAAATTTCTCCAAGGTCGCGATCTGAATGGCCTCGACGCTACGCGTCTCAGTCATTCAACATAATCGTTTCCATGTAATGACTCTTTTTCCACCTAGCATGTAATATACTATTACATTTAACTTAATTCCTATAGTAAAAGGAATTCTTCAGTAGTTATGAAATATCGGTGATCGTCAGTAAACAAATTGTAAGCGTTCCAGTGACACGCAAGGAAGGAAATCCAAATTAAACTACAAATTCAACTGCAAATTACCACGCCTTTCTGTATTACTATAAAACAATAACCGTGTTTTATATGTAATGAAAATCTAGTTAGACTATGACTGTGTTTACTTTTGTGTTCACATCTTAAGGGAAATAACATGACACGTTCGTTTCAGTGCAGTGCTATTTGCACGTTGTTAATTAAAACTTATTAGAGCGAGATGAAATGCTATAGTCAGTTCAATTACATTCCGGCAATATTAATCAGACTGCATGAGATTTTCTAATTTAGAATATCCATAACGCAACTGCTAATATTATTAGGTTATATCTTTGAAATAACAGCACGAGAAACAATTAATTTCCTTCATGCTTGCCAGATATTTCAGAAAATTTTCCTTAATGTTTTATAATCCATGCTACTTTTCCGCCTTTATTCATCTCCTTTAAATCCGGTTTTCAAATTTCCAACTGTGAAGTCGGGGAGAAGGAAACGATTAGTTCAGCCGCAAAAGACGGATAACCTTGCTTTATGTGTAATCTGAACCAAACCACTTTTTAGCTTGGTTCCCAGCATTGGCATTAGATAACTGTTAAATAATTGAAGTCACTTATCTCCCGAGAACGCTTTTACCCTGTAAAAGACCAATTTGTTCATTGGAATTAGGTGACTGAACATTAAACACAGTTTAGCGTTTGATCTTTTCTATACGAAACTCCCTCGTCTCACCAAATCAAATCTAAAACAGATTTTCGTTCAACTGGAAACACAAAGTAAATAAATAAGCACAACGAGGGTCGTATAAATTATATTGAAAATTTTAAATATAAGATTAAGAAAAATAGTGAAAAATCTAACAATATTATTCAAAATTGATTTACGTAATTAACTGACAATTCCATCATTTTCGAGTACGAGTACCTATACAATTTTATTACGAGGTTATTAGGAAACACAATGCAATAACGTTCTTGAAGAAATAAAGAAAATCCCTTTGTACCTACTAATAATATACAGGGTGTTTCTTAATTGGCGGACACAGAGAGCACTACCCGATTCTAATCTTAAAACTGAGTTGAAAAAGTATAGGCGATTTTGTCCTAATGTATTTAGTTCCCGAGTTATTCGCATTTTAAAAATTTTAAATTTGACAACATTGCGCATGCTTGCATGGACTTTGTTTTAAACGTTTGGTGTTTTAATAAGGCAGTATGGATGTTCCGTGGTATGGACAAGTTTCCTAGAACCTCATAGCTACAATGCACTGTTGCAACATATTGAAAAAAAAATTAACAACAGATATTTATCAGAAAGAATGTCTTCGGAGGAAGGAATACAACGTATAAAAAATTCCAAATTTATTAAGATTTAATATTTGATTGATGAACAATGCGGAACGGTTAAAATTTACCCGTTTTTCCAAAGCATAAAGGAATTGAATCTCAATCTTTGACGGAGAATAACTCTGAAACTAGCGAAGAACGGGCATTATTGAATTATATTTTTCCAATTGGTATCTGGAGGGGAATGTAGTACTGTGCTCCGTGTCCGCGATTTAGAAACACCCTGTATAAATTAAAGAGTCTACGAATAAGATTAATTAAAATTATACAGGGTGTTTCAAACCCACCGAACAAAAACGGTGGGACGTTGCTCTATAACTTACTAGGAATACATATAACTTACGTAATTTTTTTTCTACCGTGAATATTTTTCTTTTAATAATCCTCCATAGGCAGGTATTAACGTCTGCGAAATCCTTTTTAGTAATTACGTTGTGGAAAAATTGCCTTCAATATTAGAATTAGCAAACTTTATCTCTTCCGATATTTTTTGTTGACATTACACGACCCACAACAACAAGATATTGTATAGCTTTGATTTCATATAGAAATAAAATTTAAGTTTGTGTGCTGCGTTGCCACATTAACAGTTCTTTAGAACCAATTTCCTGGGTGCAGGAAAATGTTTTAAGAAAACAGAAAGTGGTTTTAATATTAAAATGTATCAAACTTTCACGCACTACACTTTTTGTCGGGTGGGTTTGAAACACCATGTACGAGTATACCTACTAAACCTACTTTTCACGTGTCTGAAACAAAAGAAGGGAAATACTGTATAGAAGATAGCATTTTGAGATAACTGGAACACTATACTCACCATTCACAATTTAACCCCTGATGATAGACAAGGTTTTCTTGTATGTCGTACTTTTTGCAGCTATTTCGATAAACCAAAAATTTAATAAAACTGTCACTGTTTCACATACGGATCAAATTTTGTTACATCGCTTCCATTTACAAGATTTATTATTTTATCTACTTTCATACAGTAACAGTCAACATTACAAAATAAAAAACGGTTACGTACGACAGCTTATTACGATACTAATAGTGTCGTCATAGATTTCATTACGACATTAGCGTTGTAATAAATTTCCGATAACGTCAAATAGCCTTGAAAATAATCAAAATTAACAAACAAACAAACGTTAATCGTTGTTTGGATGTAATCTTATCGGCCTATAGCCTATTCTTGTTGTTACAGGGCTTTCATTTCAAAACTAGCCACCTTTAATAACTTTGAAAGTTTTGAAATTTCCAGTTTGAATAAAAACACGTCAACTTTTATATCGAGGGGGAAGATTAAAAACGCCATTTAAATAATTTTATTATTCACCCCCTCCACTCCAGCAACCCTCACTTTGAAATTTCAAATGGAACCACCTACTTTGTGATATATCATTTTACAGGTAAAAAAATTCTCTATCTAATCACATTATCTTATATTCCACCCCCTCAACCTCAACGACCCCGCTTTCTGAAATCGTTGATATTTCCAATTTGATAAAAAAAAGTTCATTTTTATATCGAATGGGAAGGTTAAAACGACTATTGAAATGCTAAATAGATATTTCCTATCAGGATCGAAAAGGTGAGGAAAATTTCGCATATAATTTCCGCGTGTATGGCCTTCAAATTATGTTCTGAGAATTTCCTATCAGGATCGGAAAACTTTTGTCCATGAAACTGATTTGAAGGTTATACACTGTTTGACCTTGAAAAATTCAAAGATTTTGGCCGAGGGGCGAACACGTTGGCCGAAAAGTGTACACCTACATCCCATTTTTGAAGTAAATCCCGTAATTCACCCTCCAATTATTAGAAATCCTCAGTAAATCCCGGTAAATCCTACTACATCCTAATAAATCCCTGTACATCCTAGTAATTCCCTAGTAAATCCTTCTACATCCCAGTAATTCCTCGTAAATCGTTCTACATCCCTACACCTTAAGGGTTCTGCACAATATCAAAAAATAATTTTTAATTTTTAGTTCTTTTTTTTGTTGCGTTCTATTAAATTTGTTTTTTTCTAACACTTAACCTAAGTAGGGGAGAGCGGGGAGAGTTAACGAACGCCACTGGTAAAACTGAAGAAAACGGTCAAACGGCCGTGGAGGTAGAACGGGGGGAGATAGAGGGTTCGGGTTTTTTTTAAAGACAGCCAAAGAGACGTTCTTTACACTATAATATCGAGAGGACGATCCCGAAACCGAGGCGACAGCCGAATTCGACTTTAAAAAAATTCCTCGACTTTGCCCTTTGGGGGGGGGATTACGAAGCGTCTTGTCGCTTTCCGCCCAACCTGCGAAAAAATAGCAAATTTCCTCCTCTACAACTTCGCTCGGGTGGGAAAGTTTCGAAAAAGGTCATCTTCTGGTCGAAATTTGCCCAAACACGTCGGTCAACGAAAGGCGGCGCTAAAATTTTTTTCGCACTAAACCCTAGACGAATCGATTCCTCACCTCGATCCGAATCCATTCCCGCAAACCGCGATTCGATATCTCTTTTCGTCTGCCCGTGACGAGCGTTCAAAATTTTCGAAAAATTTCCCGAAAAAGCCAATTTTGACGATTTTTGGGGTTCCATATCTCCGGAATGGAGCGAGATAGGAGATCGCGGTTGGCGGCGCTGGAAAGAGCTGGTAAAAGGGTATAACTGTGCTAAATCTGAACCCCCTGAGATTGACGCCGTCGCCACCAGAGGGCGCCAAACTTTTTTCTTTGGAGCCAAATAACTCCGAAACCAGGTTTTTATGAAAACGAGTCTTTCTTGGCATATACGGAAGCCCATATACATAAACGCACAATTAAAAAGTTAGGTAGCTACTTACAATGAAATTCGTGAGAATCGTAAAATTTTCAGGTTTTTGAAAATTGTGCAGAAACCTTAAGGTGTAGAGATAAATGTATAGGAACAAGAAAGTTTCCTCTTCGCAGTGGCTTTCAAACAAAAAAAAAGAAAATCGAAATCAGACCATTAGGAGCTGAGATACAAAAATATTTAGTGGGGCTAATGGCGGCCATCTTTAATGGCCGCCATTTTGGTGTTCTACGCGGATTTTCAAGTGGCTCCCTATCTGGAAAGTTACCTTTTGGTCATCTATGACCACAGAAAGTGGCATATTCCAATCAAAAAGTGCAGCTTTTTTCGTACTATTACGGCACTTACTAGATACACTTGCACACAAATCAAGACAGACACGAAACGTCAAATGCTGTTATCGCAATGCGCATGCGCTCTTTCTACTATATCCCAGTACTTCCCCGGTAAATCCTAGGGAAATCCTCGAGAATTCCCGTACATCCTAGGGAAATCCCGTACATCCTTAGTACATCCCAGTAAATCCTAGGAATTCTAAAGAAATCCCCGTACATCCTAATGAATTCCCAGGAAATCCTGGTAAATCCTCGTGAGTGTACACCATAAATCCCCATGTGTTCGCCCCTCGATTTTGGCTAAGCCCACCCTGAGAATTCAAAAATTCGGCACCACTAGTATAGTCATTGTTTTTATGTCTTTTAAATTAATGTATTTTGATTTGCAACTTTTTAGTTCGCCCCCCTGTTTAACGCGGCTCAGCGCTCAAAGCGCTATTCATGAGCCTTACATGCCCCAACCTTCAACCCCCCCATCTATATTAACGAGTTGATCCCTCGTTGCTCCATAATTTAGAAAACCCTGTTTACAACGAGGAATCGAACCGAACACGTGTTGCTCCGGTGCCATGCCGATTCTCATCCACACGACACGGCCGCGTCCTGAATTGCAACTTGTGTCACCTTTGTTTTGCTTTCTTATCCATTTGGGTTCCAAATAATGAATTGGCCCAAGAAATTTCTTGTTGGTCGAAAAGGCGACTACTGGAATCGCGATTATCTTATATTTTTCATATTGATGTATCTATTATATTGTACTTAGTCCGTCTAGCGGAAAGTACATTTCGTTGTTGGGTATCACAAAATGCCTCACCTCACGTTAACTTTTTGTGAATATTGGTCTATGCAGTTAATAATACCAATAATACCAAAGACCATATTCAGTGAGGATATTCTGTCAACCAGTATCTATCTGCAATCTTGAGAAGATAGTACTCCATCAGTGGTGAACGTAGCTTCATTAGTTAACACAGTACCTATTCCTTATGCTCAGAACCAATAATCCAATGTTTATTGTTTATTTTGGTTACGTTCTTTCAACGTGTGCAAGAATTTTGGTTTAAATGGTTTTATGTCGAACAAAGCACCTTTTCCCTCTACTCGCATTCAGTTGTGCAGCCCTTTAACGCAAACTCATTTGAGAATCGGCACTAGTTCAACCCTAGATAATTTCATCATTATGTGTTAGATTTCGAAGAGAGGGTCAATTGGGGAATTCTTTAATACACTTTGGTTTTAACAAAATAAAAAAAGAACCACGAAAATTAGTTTACCAATCCTAAAAATTCATTCTGTTTATTGGAGAACCAATTTAAAATTTAATTCAATGTTTTACATTCTAGAATTGAAATTTGCTTGCAAATGTGATACCACTGTTGTACCTTTCCGACGTTCTGCTGGTAAAATTAGCTTTGATAATACACTTTCGTTTCATTGAACGAAATTAGTTCTTGCATATCAGATTTTTGAACAATGCGGATACGAAAAATAAGTTGAAAAATTGAAATGTAGATGCACTCTACAGATACAGCAATGATGTCAAACTCAACAAAGACGGAGGCATTACTTTTTATGCAGCGTTTCTACTTTAAACTTATTCTAGAATGGTATTTAAGAAAAATTGATTAATTTCGAAAATGTTCGTTATTTCAAGTTGAAATGTTATATCGAAGAATCATTTCCATCTAGAAAGTTAATTTTTAAATGCTGCCTTTTATGTCAAGTGTAGCTACAAAGGGTGTCATTTTTATCAATTTTTCCGAGATCCCAATAGTAATCTGCGAATTTGAAATAACCTGGCTCTATAGTTTAAGATACTTTTTTATTAACAAATTGTAGGTATAAGCGTTGCCAAGTGCACAATAGTTTCCAAGACAATTTATTAAAAGATTAAAAATACGAGTAAATATTATATTTCAAATTTAAATTAATTAAATTTTAAATGCGAGTATGTCTGAATAAATCATAAAAACAAGAGGTTTTAAAAATTCATCAGCAAGTAGTTGCGCTCAAATTTAATTTAATTTTAAATTTTTATTGCAGTACAGCGGCCATGTGCAACCGGCCTGCATCTCGGAAAATGGTGAGTTCACTTATTACTTAAGGGGCTTAATTTTTTTTAAGGATTTTAAGATCGTTAAGATTCTGAAAGTGTTGCGGATATGTGTAGTATACCCGATACTAGTCGGTATTACAAAAAGGAAGCCGTACTGTAGACTGACTGATAAAGTGATAACTTTCTTTGCAATATTAAAAATTTGGCATAGCTTACGGATAATAGTACATTATAGGCCAAGGTAGAGAAGACAGTTTTCTCAACTGAGCATTATTATTTTCCGAGCTGCGAAGCAGCAAGGGAAATAAGTTGCGAGGTTGAGAGAAATCTTCTTTACCGTGGTCTATATACCTACTATTTTTTTCACTACTAGAAATTTTATTCATTTAGATTTTTGTAATTTACCATTTCCACATGATTTTTTAAAGTTCTTATCAAGACCACGAAATTGTGAATAGAATACAGGCACAACAATAATGATTAATAGCGATAAGACAGTCCAAAGACATTTAGGTAACGTGATCAAACTACGTATAGGTCAACCAGCGCTCTGCACGTAAGCCATGTGATACGTCATCGACTGTCTTATTGTCTGAAGAGCTGGTTTTCAGTTCTGATTTACACCCCGGTGTAGCTAAACCAAGATTAATTGCCAATATCTTATAGCAATTATATTAATAACAATTAATCTTGGTTTAGTTGAACTGCGGTTTATAGCAGAACTGAAAAACTGGCCCTAAAAGCTGGTTTTTCAGTTGGGGTTTAACACTCGGTTTAGCTAACTCCCTCCCAACTCCTAATCAACGGTCAACTGTTATGGTTGGTTAGTATAACAAGAACATAACTACGGATTGATAAATCAATCCTAAATGTATTATATACACCGATTTAATGTGCCTTATGGTGCTTTACAATATTAAAGCAACCTAAATTCTATTGTACATTGTCACCCTCTAGACATACATATTATGCGTATTAAATAGGAAGTAGGTGGAAACTAATACAAGCATTAAATTACTTTACTCCAGGTTTCACTAAAATTAGCATCACTTAAGAGAAACTTTAGACTATGAACTTGTATAGTGGTTCAACGAGGGTTTAAAAGGTGTCACACTAGTGGTTTCCTAACATTACAAAACTTGTTACGAAGTGAATTAACCATGGGAAGTTTCGGTTGTTTCATTGACAACACATAGGTACTTTACGCTGATTTCAGTGTAAATACACGGTGTTCATAACTCCGTGGGCTACTACTATTAAATGTAGCTATGACTGGTGGCGTTTGTTGTAATATACACAAAATTTACTTACTGGGTGATGATAAACCATTACCCATTTGTACAAATAGGTAGATATAGAATAGTTTCTTTTATTAAAAAAAATCCTTTAGGTATACAGGGTGTATAGAAATTGGCGCAAAAGCTCCAGGTAGCGATATTCCTTGTACAATTCTGAGTCGAAAACCTTAATACTAGTATGATATACCATGCTTCCTCTGTCTTCACGAGGTCTTCATTTAGGTCTGTCCGTTAGAAAAAAACGTATGACAACACTGTACACCTAAGTGCCAAACGTTCTTGTATTGTCAAAGTTTGACGTTTACAAAACTGTTTCTAATTCGATTTTATAACTTGGTCTCATCTCTAAGTTTTGCTTTTCCTTTGTTTCATTCGTTATCATATTTACTGGTTTGTTCTAATTTTGCGTCATCCCTGATTTTCGTATTACTTTTTTTGTTCAATGTTGCCAAATGTTCGTTTACTTCAAACGGTTCGTGAGGGCACAGGAAGCATGGTACAACATTTTTTTTTATTAATGTTGTCACTTAGAATTGTACAAGGAATGTCGCTATCTGGAGCTTTTGCGTCAATTTCTATAAACTCTGTATACCTATAACTGTGAGTCGTGAGTCGGCCCCAACCCAAATGGAAGCAGAGACACAGCGAAGAGAAGAACTATTAAAAGTCCTGTAGCCGGATATTATTTCTTTTGCTCTATTTATTTCCTATTCCTTTTAAATGGCTGCCAAGTCAGGTAGAGGATTCTTTAAATTACAACTGCTATAATTTATTTTTTGAAAAACCTTATTAGGAGCCCACTTACAAATAAAGCACTCGGAAGGGAATGAAAAAGTATCAGGACTTATAAACGTGTAAATTTCTACAGTATGCCTGTGAGTGTGATGGCAGCTAAATAGTATATTATGCAATGAGCATTTAATGATAGCTATTACGACACGAATATGAGAATTACGAACACGAACGGAAGCGGATGTCGTCATTGAATATGAGTGTCGTAACAGTGATGTGAGTAAGTGAGTTGCATACACTATTTTTTCTACGACTAATCATACAAATGATTTTCTTTCATAAAGAATTATATGGAGTTGCCAAAGGCAACTCATGATTACACCCCCCCCTTCCCCAGCTTATTCCGGCTCAGCGCACGAAGCGTTATTCACGGGTCTAACATGACCACCCTTGAAAACCCCCCCAACTATATTGATTCCTCCTTACTCCAGAAGCCCTGGCTACAACGAAGAATCGAACCCGTGTCGCCCCGGTTGCATGCGGATCCTCATCCACACGACCACGGCCGCTCCAAAATTAACAATAAGCAGTTTATTTACAAAATTTATTCAATTTTAGAACTGTCAAGTGGTTAAAGTTCGTTGACCCTACGCGCACTCAAACAGGGTAACGTGATTCCAGATCAATTCGAGCATTGTATTGGTCGAGCCACGAGTCCGCACAATTTGTGGACGTGGCAATATTTGATACTGACCTAGTATTGGCTACAAATCTGTATCTTAATGAAAATTTGTATCTTAAAGTTCACGCAGGTAGTACAGGTAGAAAATATGTAATACATCAAATATTTGTTGTAAATATTTTCAATCTTTGTAGTTTCTGAATCTCTGCCTTACAAATCGTTTTATTTATAAAAATCCATCCTTGCAACGTGAAACATAAAGAATCCGTTATAATATAATGTCCATTCTTTTACTCGAGATTATTAGAACTCTTGTTTTCGCAAACTTCTTTTGTCTTCGCACCTCAAATTGTTTTAAAGTAAATTAATCTTGTAAAACTTCGAAAGTACGCAGACTTGTATGTCAACACGATATTTGACAAAGGGTAAAAAACCGCGAGCGTTTGGTCTTTCAAGAACATGAAATAATTTAAATCATTTATTTGGGACCTCATATCGTATAAAGTATAAACGACCGTCGTTTAATGACACGCAATAGGGTTGAATGTCTTTGTTAAAGAAAATTAATTTTTTTTTCTATTAGGGAAGTAATTGATCACCATACGAACAAGTTTATTTCATTGAGTTGCATAGAAGATAACAGTGCTGTCAATGAGGAAGAAGCTTTTTAGTGACCTTTCGGTGATTTTGTACATATACTCGAGTCTGTTGCGTATCATGCTCGTTCATTTAACGGCAGTGATCGTTATTGTTATGATACAAAAAATTAAGTTGATGTTAAATCTTTAAAGCATTGGCTTATCGCGCAACTTCGGTTATAGTACGTAAGTACCCGAAAGTAGACAATACTAATCTGTCTTAACTTGAACTTCATATTCGACAGAAAATAAACAATAGCGATTGGCGTCAAATAAACAATTATCATACGCAATAGGCCCGAAAGTTCATGCAGTCTCAGCTCATTCGAGAACTCCATAATTAATTTAAAAGAAAGAGAATTCGGCTATCAGTTATCTGCAAATGCAAAGAAATGAGACAGCCAGCCATGGTGACAAATGTTGCAGGACAAAAATATTACACCAAACAGAGTTTAGCTTATTTACCGATATGGGGAGTGTTTTGTGTCAATAGTAAGATGACTAAAGGGAGGCGACGGATGGTGAATTTAAAGTAACTGTGTCCTTATAAAAATATTCTATTCCAACCAAACGAAAAAGATAAAACTATAGAAACTGAGTTTGCTGAAAGCCCTGTACATTAAATTTTTGCAATTTTCATAAACAATCTATACCTACATTCAAGCTTGCTGCAAAGTCGTTCACTTACTGTAGTGTTACATTTGAAGCATATTATAGAGCATATTTTACTGTATGTAATCAAAAAAGGCTGCAATCTCAATACTCAGCTTAAAAACATATAAATTAACATTTAGTTTTAAATAATTTCCAAAGAATTGAAATTTTAGTTGGTGGGTCAACTGAAGCCGGACGAGGCTCGTATATGATAATATGTCAAACCGCGGGGGCGAAACATCCGGGGACGTAATAAGGGTGGACAAAATTTCCTGGGGTCGGAATGTGGGGGACGAAGTTTCCGTATCCCGTTAAATTGTCTATACTTTTCAAAGTGATATTCAATATCAGTCTTACAAACAAGCAACTTTATCTTAATTTAATCGATCTTTTATTTCTCACCGTATCTCAGATCCTGAAGGTGACCCCCTGACCTAAATCAAAATTTACAAGGACATAATCGTTGTTTGGTAAATATGATGCATGAAATAATAAAATAAGAAAATGTTGAATCTAAGTAACTCTTATTATTATTAACTGTCGATTTGTAGTTGTATCAAATCAATAAGAATCATCATTAGTCCCCACTATTTCTTTTTGTTTTTCACTGTCCTAGATAGAAATAGGAAAGAAAATGTTTCTGATGGAGATTTATAAGCGTAATCTGTCGTTATAATGTTGCCGTCAAGTAAATTGTTATCATTTTTCTTTGGTGCCTTGGGGTCTTCTCCTGATGACATGATTACGTCGTGCAAATACAAATTAAGGAATCTAATCAAAAATAAGCTGCGCTAAATAAATACCGAAGAAATTAAAAAATAAATTATGTTGATCCTACTGAAGTAAAAATTGCTTTAAAACATTTCAATTAAAAATTCTATAAATAAATATACTATACAGAATAGTGGAAGTTGATAGTCTGAAGTAAGTAGCAAATATTCATCTTCTGAAAAACATTCAATTAGGCAGCTTCTATAATTATTTTAGAACTAAAATGTATGGAGGCTTTTTGTAAAGTATAAGAGTGTAAAAAATACTACATGTGTTTATACCATTCTCAACCAAATTACCATTAAAATTGATAAATATTATATTATACCCATTGCACAAAACAAGGACTGAAAATACTTTGTCCAACTAGATACCGAAAACTTCTTAATAGCTTTAAAAATATATACTATAAATAAGTATATGATAATAAAAATCTAAAAACCGATAGAGAAACCACGAATTTCAGTGAACATATTGAAGTGGCGATGAAATATCCGTTTCCAATTTACAGGATATTCATATAATTCTGGAGTACGTGCTAGGAGAAACGTGGAAAGAATATTATATTAACACAGGATTATGGACAATCAAGGCGAACCTGTTACAAACTTTTCACCAACTTTCTTTCATCAAAGAAAAACTTTTCTTAATCTGATACTGATGAGATAGTAACAAACCTTATACTTAATTGACAAATCGACTATTTTACAAGCGCTCAATTAAAGATCACCAAAATGAAACTTCTCGTAGATTTATTTTTCAGAAAATTAATTTGGCAAGGAAAAACGTTCTTTGTTTCGTTGCATTTATTATTTTACTTTTAAATACAAAAGATAAAGTTGGAAGATTAGGAATACAATAAATCCAAGTTCGGTTATGAATCAATTTATTTGTGATTATAACTGTTAAACCCCATTTCAACACATTTTAATAAATGTAATTTGTGTTATATTAAGTAAATTTATCCAAACGTTTGGCATTCAATGAATCTACTTTCGCAGAATATATTTTTAAATTTACTTCAGCTCAGGTTGGTGTATTAAAAAAATGTTATAAAAATATATGAGCTCAAAAACCTTCGGAAAATCTCCACATATACGGTCGTAAAGCTAAGTAGAACATATACATTTCCCAGGCGAATTCCAACCCTGGAATATTTTAAAGATATTTTCTTAAGCCAGATCTACACTATTGATTTATTCAGCAACAGGTAATGGGGGTTTGAACCGGTAAATTAACGAACAGTTAGACCGGTAAATCCTGGAAATAATTTTACAATATTTCCTGTGTAGTTTTCAATTTGAAGACAAAAAAGGAATTTTGTTTCAGTAGGTATAATAGTTGCCCTTGGCATACATAAACCAAGAGATAGCGTGAATAAAAATATAGGAATCCAAATTTTGGAATTCAATGATAATGCTAATTCAAAAACTGTTGAAAAGAAATTTCTCTACCCGACTTTCCACATGAAGCGTTCACAGAGAACATTACGTATTCCGTTAATTAAACCGTCTTTGCTTCTGTTTTTATTTATTTTTTATTATCAGAAAAATTCCTAATACACTTTAATAATGCTGCCACTATTTGAATACACAAATTAATTCTAGGAATGGATACATTTGCACTGCCTGTAAACTAACAGTCAAGCATTTCTAGCTGTAACTAATTACATTAATTTTAAAACAGAACCGATGTTTAATGTTTATCTCACATCAAGTCATAATAGAAACTTTTATTCAATTTTATTCTAAATAAATACGGGCAAGTTAATTACATTTGGGACAACATTTGTAAATCCTTTTTTGTTATTGAAGAAAAATGAAACTTTTGTCCGCAGAAGGACATGGAGAAATGGATTGTAAGCAGTTATTGTTGAAAATTTATTTTTATCGCGCGCACCAAACTGTCTTTCTTTGAACTTCTTTATAGAATAGCGTATCCCATATGTACGATAAAGACAGCTAGTGAACGAATGCAAGTCTATTGCAAATACTTGACAATGTTTGTTCTGTGATTTAAACCTGAAATAACTGATAATATGAATTTGTAGTTTAAAAGCCATATATGTAGGTTGGTTGGGTACTGCAATAATTGATTTTAATTGCACGTAGTGTAATTACAAGAGAAATTTTTCGACAAAGTAACTAGGTATCGGTATTCGATAACGAAATTATAATTATCTTATGTAGGAGACGACACTCAATATAAAGTAGTAAGTACTAGAGAGTAATAGCATTACGTTTTGTAATGCCATGTAATATGAAAATTAAATGCTGTTTTACTTTTAAATAGATTTATAATATATGCCTAAAGATATAAAGACACTATAGATGTTTTCACCAGTTCCATGCAGTACAGATGAAATAGAGAAATGGCCTGACGTTTCTTATGGGAACCAATATAGCACTGTTTCCACTATTCCTAAGGTCTTAACAATAGAACGTCAGATTTAATTTATTGAAATGAGGTAAGCATGCAGAAGTTCTCAAAATGTAGAAAAAGTTATTACCATTTAAAAAAACAAGATGGCAGCCGGGCTCCGAAAGCATGAGTCAAAGAAAATTTTTCTGTACTGTAAAATATGCGAAGTGATGTATTGAAGTGTTCCAAATTTCAAATTAATTTTTCAAAGCGTTTGAGAGCTACGACTTTGGTCCCATCTTTAATAGCTACCCTGTATAGATGTTTCACTCAACATAGGGATTTCAATAGTAAATTTTAATATTTATTTATTTTCTTAAATATTTTAAATATATATTTTATAGCAAACGTGTTTAGGCGCTCGAAACAGTATTTTGGTATATATCCCGTTTAGTACTTTTTTCCATCGGCAGTTTTTTTTCGGGCACATTGTACCGCGGCACTTTTTTCCATCGGCACTTTTTTCTAGGCGTTTTTTTCCGCGGCACTTCTTTCCACGGCACCTTTTTCCGTCACCCGTAAGAATGCATTAAAATTTAATACTTGTACAGAGTATTGCAGTACAATAGTATATTGTATTAAGAACGGTAAGGACATTTTACCGATCGAAGACAATAGTTTGGAGGAGGAGCGCAGCGACGACTCCAATTATTGTCTGAGATCGGTAGTCCTTAACGTTCGTGATGCTTATGACGTTTTTTGCGCTACTGAATCCGGTAAAAAGAATTTTTAATAAATTAATAATTAATACAGATTCAAATGCGATAATTGTCAGTCTCCGCATCACGTTGCCGTATTGTCGATTGATATATTGCGTTTCTATAGCAATCTGTAAACAGTTACCGCCATTGCATTTTGCATTTTGTGAAAATTATTTGGAGTTCCGTGCTAAAAATTAATGAAAATGATTCCGAAAACGAAATAGAAGAAGCTTGGAATGCGGGGTGTTCGGTTCTCATTCCTGATAAGTCTAGAGAGACGCTACGAAGGTACTTACAATCATTTTAAAAATTGGTGTACCAAGAAAAGTACAAATATTGATGAAAAATCTTTGCTGGCGTACTTTGTTACAAGAAATGAGAAATTAAAAGCTCCAGGATTTGTTTTAACTAACATTGGAAATTGCATTCATTTTATTTAACTAAACTGATATTTGTGACTGACATTAATTTATCAAATTACATGGCAAATTCGTTTTGAGTAAATTTACTTACCGTTCTAGAACCCCAAAGTATTTTACCGACGACTTTATCCTTAGCAACTAGTAAACATAACTTACTGTCTTGGAAACAGCCGCGGTAAACAATGAAATAGAGCACAGTAACGCAAAAAAAGTAGATTTTTATTTACGCCATATCGCATTCATTAATTTCGAGTTGAGCCAACATTCCAGGCTTACATAATTCGAGATTTGCAATTCAAAAACTTTTGTAGAAGTGTGGAAGTACTTGTTCTCAAAGTGAATTTGAAGTGATCTTGTATTTCGACGATTCCTTCGTTGAACAATGAATTAATGAAATGAATGCACATTTGTTCAACCATTTCAATTAATATTAAAGTTTGTAAATATTTATGTTGCTAACTAGAAAGGCTCTTGTCAATGCCTTATATGTGTTTGCTTGAAATCCCAAACATATACGTACATAGTTCATACTTATTTTTCCTCAGATTTTTCCAATACTTTTTCAGGAAAATTCGATGCAGCACATATTAGTGTAATTGAATAAAGACTGCGACGTTTTCTGTAAAGTTTCCTAACAGCAGAAAACTTACCTTACTTGAAATTTTAAAACATAGTTACTTTACTACACGTGAAATACAGCTGAACTCCGAACTTCGAAAATACGTCTATGTCAAAGAAGATGTATAGTGCCTATAGGTATGTCATGAATGTAATAAATCTTTCGAATATAGATTTTATAAACTAAACAATTTAACTTAAAATTTATTTCTGTAATGGGCCCCCTCTGTAATACTTAACATTTTGAATATTTTTACTTGCAATTTAAGATCCCCAACGATCAAAAATTTAGGTTCAGTTGTATAAAAGATTTGGCTCCCAGTTCAACTGGTCCACGATCAATTGTCATGGAGACGATTGTCCTTTTAAGAATCATATCCATAACAATTATTGATGTTCGTTTAGCTGAACTGAGAGTTAAATCTTTTATATACCTATACAACTGAGCCTAAGTATTTTGTGTGAAAGAGTATCATCATCATCGTACTGGACTTTCAGTTAGTGGGTCGTAGGTGGGTGGGTTATCTTCTTTATAGATGATGATACTAATTTGTTCAACAGAAATATGAAGAAATAAACAAAATATTATAAAACGAAATTGGTTACAACTAAATTGTCTTGTTTTAGGCATGTTTCGGCTTCACTTCACATTGCTCTTTATAACTCCATCCCTTCTTGGATCTTTCTCTTTCGCTTTTGTTTACTGCTAATATACTTTTAATTTTAGAATTACTTTTACAAACAAAATAATACACTCTAAGGTTAGTAGTGAAAAAAAGAGTTTATTTAGCTACTCTTTTTAATAGAAAGTATAACTAAACACAAAAATTATTAATAAATTTCTCTATTAGAATTACATTACAAGGAAATTTAAATCCACTGTTGACATAATTATGAAAGTATTACGTCAATCAGATTGTTCCTGAAAATGAACTGTTTGGCGCGCTCGGTATGCAAGGTAAATAATTATACTACTGGCGTTGATATAAACTACAAGATAAGAAATATTGCTTTTCAAATGAAAACCGTGGAAGCACGTTTGGTATTTCTAGTTCGGTTCATTTCGAAACCAGAAAATTTTAAATTCATTTACCTAATATAATTTTATACCTACAGATATAGAAGCAATCATAGTCCTAGATCGAGTAATAGAAATACAATTATTAATAAACGGGATATAAATTGTAGATTTTAATCATTTAATAAGAGGGCCATACGCAAAACGTATTAGTCAAGAAAAAATATGCGAAAGAATTTGCAATTAAAGAAAAAGCTTAAGATTTTGAAATCTATATCTGAAGGCGTTTTAGCAGGAAAGCTTTGATTACGTCTTTAATAAACACCCCCTTATATACACTATTATTATGTGTATTGTAATAACTGTTACGTATGCCAATTATATTTATTTCTATACCTTATACACAGAAACACCGAAATATAAAATCTATTTCTGTGTACCCTTTGAGTACGTCAAACTTCTATTTTCATTTACCTGCTACAACAGATGTGCATCACAATGAATAATTATATTTACTTGTTAAAGTTGCTAAACATTTTAGTACGTCATGAATCATAACGTGTTTATAACTTAACATCTTCAACATTATTAATGAAATTTAACCTAAAGGACTCCGTAACGGCATGCGAAATAAGTGATTATGAATAAACGGAATACATAATAAGCCAATTTACAGAATGTGTGTTTTATTACATTTTGAACACGCAATAAAATTGATTACCTTATTTCTAAATTGTTATTTTCAGATTTATATTACAGGGCGTATTTTGAAAATGTTCCAAATTATTCCAGAAGCAGAGAAGTCACTCACTATTTTTGAATGGTATTTTTAACCCCAGACTCAACTATCCGCATAATATGCAGTGCACAACGAACATTACCATGTACCTACCTAGTTGATTATAATTTCAAACGTTTGTGTAGGCTCTCAAACGCATCCTTATTAGAACTCTTCTATTTAAAATCGTCCTAGAACGCCCTGGTCAACTATGCCCAGTTTAACAGGATAAATTCTTTCCTTGCTACTTACTGTTCAATTCGTCTTCGATAGACTACTAGCCGGAATACTAGTAAATTAATATTATGGAATTAAGGGCATAATTTGAAAATTAATTGTAGTTCATTGCAAAATTGTTATTTGCACTACCTGAATTTGGATATAAATCATACAAAATTACAAAGATACCACGATACCACCCACATATTCCATCAGTGTCAATATTCTGAAAACTAGTTAGTTTTGGTCAATATTCTAGGCTTCTAAAAAGAGCTTTTTCGTCGTAATCTGAAAATGATCAATACAGGCAAGTAATGGAAAAAGGGGGATAAAACTAATTACCAATCTGCATTTCCACACATACGGTTAAATTAAAGCAGTTAACTAAAGCATGTAATCAGCAGCTGCGATTCTGTCTAACGTAACTATACACACAAGTAGTTTTATGTGGAATAAAAATCTTGCCTTATACAAAAATATAAGATCCATATTTCCTCGACAGTACATCCGTAAAAAAGAACCAAAAACGATTGTTAATCAAAATAGAGCAACTTAAATGGTAAAATATGAAACTTACTTAATGAAACTCCTACAAGTGCTTTATAATTAATTAACATACACTGAAGTATAATAATTCAAAAGTAAAACATCATTAGTCCCCATTTGTTTGAACAGGGAACCGTTGAAGCATTTCAGTTTCCAACGTCACCTTGATTAAAGTTTAACTAAGCAAACCTTGATTTTTTTTAATTAATTAAAGTTTTAATTTGTTGCAAAACTTAAATTTGACGTAATAAATTGTTTATGCTTGGTCATTTTACTAAGTTGGTTAGTCGAATGATGCTGAACCTGTTTCAGTAAATTCTGAACATATTTCGCATCGCATTGTGAGAAATAGCAACAAAACGGTTTTTTCATTTATTTTTAAAGAACAGGGTTGTGAGTGTGTGGATCAATACCATTAACTTAAAGCAGGAGTTAACAGAATGTGCCAAGACCAAAGGTTGTAATAAAGCAAACGAACAACGAAAATGAAGATATAATGCTCTTCTTTGGCATCCGAAGTAAAACTAAATGCACAAAGCCTTTTGTAAGGCAGCATAAGAAATTGCCGGATTTTCATTGAATTTTCTAGTAGACACTCGTAAATTTAATTGAATTATGTTTAAAGAAACTATAAGTTAATTTTCATATATGAAACGTGTACCTACCAACTCAACCAAATATTCGAAAAGGAAATACTCTCTGAAAATGTAACTGCACGATGCCCTCATTATTTCCAGAGTGCATTCACATGTCACACAATAAAACCAGCATTTCATATGAATTGCTCAACGACTTTGCTCCGTGAGGATTTTGCAAGAGTAATCCCACTTTTATTAAATGACAAAATAAAAATGGCATTTTTTTTATTACGATTTACACAGCTCTTTATTTTATTAAATTAAATTACTTAATCAAACTATAAATTCAAATAAATTTAAATTGTTAAATTAAATAGAAATCCGCATTCAAAATTGCTTAAACAAAGCTGTCTGCGCTTAAAGTTTACATTGGAACTGAATTTTCAATTTAATTTCAAAGTCTTTAAGAGTGAAAATATGGGTCGGATAATTGGGTCTGAATGGAAGGAAACTTTTTCGATTATGAATCATATTGAGCACTAAGGAAGTTATCAGACCAAGAAACCGTTAACCAAAAACTTTCAGGAAGTTTATTATAGAACCTGAGCTTGTTAAGAGTTTGCTGCACATTTTATGCCATAAAGTGCTAAGCTGATACTGCAGAGTAGAGGCTGTTGTATAACATTATAATCAATACTGTCGAATGCCAACACATGGTGTGTTATCCACGGTGGTATCCATATATTAGCTAAACATTAATTATAAATTCACATCTCCAATAAATTACATATCGATAATAATGAAATCTGTGTTATTCCTGGTTTATGTAACATGTGAAGCGAATAATTATATGTACATAACAAATTGTACATTAAGTAATATTTATTTAAAAATAAAAGCTTAATAAAATATTTCAACCTTAGCTCAATGGGTCGTGGAAAACTTGCTTTGACTTTAATATCACCATTTTCGGTAACCGATAAACTTTTATAGCACAACTTTCTCGTAAAGGTGGAACATTCGAAACAGCGTATGTCAAACAAATACAGTAATGTCAGGAAGACCGTAACCGTAATGATTATTGTTATCTTCTGCATAATTCTTTCGATGTGGTAAAGAAACAATAATACTTTACGAATCTTTATCTCTGCTAAAAGTGGTCACCAGGGAAAGGCGAAAATGTCGAATTCAATTTTTTGCCCTATAGGTACTATCTAATTGGGCTACACAAATTGTATGATTTTATACGCACCATAAGCCACCTCGATTATAATAGTGCATTTATAGACTTGCAAGTAATCTCGTGCGAGTTGCTGTTGTTGCCAAGCAACTTTGAAGGCTCGCGGAAGTTTCTGCTTGCGACAAACAAAATCATAGTTGGCTAAATAGCGCACGCAATTTCTCATATCACAACAGTAAGTTACTCGCGCGATAATAATTGTCGCAATAACTTTCCAGTGTATCTGTACCCTAAGGCAATTGTAAAAATCGTCTGTTCTAACTACATTGTTGCAATCTGTAATAATCGTGACAGAGAAAAATGTTACGTACTAATTGGATTCATCAGTTTTAAAGAGATTCTGATCTATTGAGGGCTTCTTGTGATCATAACAGCCACTTCGCTAGGTTTACGTGATGGATACATTGTAATCCTAATGGCAAGGAAACTCGTGGGAGTTTTCCATATGTACAAGGGCCATCAGATCACGTAGGTACATTAAATTGTCTGTTAATAGTCATCTTGTTACATGTTCACAAACGCCATTGTCTGTATTCACAGCGGTCATGGTGATCAGAATGGCTACCCGAACAACAGTACTTCCAAAAACAGTTGTTTTGATAATACGACAATGTTATTAAATTCGTCAGCGTTTGCAGTTTGTTATAAATCAAGTAGTAACTAATAAATGAAGTGAATGGACATTTGATGGTCAGTGGTAACTGTTGGGAGATATCTCGCTTTTGGGTCGGTCTAGGACGTTTGGACGCAGCCGGTTGAACGCGCCATTTAAACTCAGGAACCTTTGAACCGCTTTGAACGCAGGGACGTTTGTACGCAGGTACGTTAGAACGCAAGGACGTTTGAGCGCAGGGATGCTTGAACCCAAGGATTTTGAACGCAGAGATGTTTGGACGCAAATGCGGAATCTATTCATAAAGAAATATGTATTTATTTATAGTTTTATAAAATAGAGAGGATTAGCTTTGGTAAAAAACCACAAAGAAAACATGTAATAGTTATTTAAGTAACAAAAGGAATGTAAGGACGTTATAATGTGCGAGGTAGGTTAAGATACTACCTGCCGAGAATGTTAGACGTCTGTACATTCCGCGTTACTTATTATGTTTTTCCCGCTACCGCAGCAAATGATTTCTAAAAGATTATTTATATTAAAAAAATTTAATTAGTAATTTTCATTTTGAAGATTCCTATGCCCGTTCCTATGCTATTTTTTTACTATTTTAAACAAACAAACAATTACAAGTCACATTGAAAAGCAACATTTATTTTGCGTCATCCAAAATTTCTGAGAAAAATGGAGATTGGAGAAGCAGCAAATATTGCTTGTTTACATTATTACCTGAGAAATCACGTAAACGGTATGAGTTTACATATGAATTTTTTAAAAAATGGTTTATAAAAAATATTTGGAGGTTGTATCTGAAAACGTCATGCTGCTTATGTAAACGTCATGCTTGCTTATATGGTCCAAATATCCCAGAAATTAAAATCTGCGGCCAGTTTATGGTGTGAGTATTCCATGCTGAAGACTACTATTTAATTAACCTAAACGAAAATATTGATATCTCAAAATTTCCTAAACTATAATTTCAGTTGTTGAAAAAATATCAAATCTGCATGTCATTCATTACTTTCCTAGGAATGTAACTGTAAGTAATTATTAAGTTGCACTGTCAATAGCAACCGAATCAACAAATGTTATGAGGCCCTTACACAGCTTGTAACCATGGATGTAAGACCTACTTACATTGCAGGTAGCGGGAAAAATGTATTACCATAACAACGAGGAAAAAATCTTATTCCCATTATAAATAACCTAACCTAACCTAACATCTACCTTGTTTTCAATACTTGCCGATAATAAACTGAACGTTTTAAAGCTCCGTTCCCATGGGACGGAATTCCGCAATAAATTTGCGAATTTCCGGATCCGCAGATCGCCACTTCAAAGTCCCGTTCCCATGCATGCGGATTTCCGCAGTTCGGAATGAATATATAATCTAGTTACATTTGTCTTTTCGCGTACGAATTTGATTCCAATAGGTGGTGGTCCACCTGAATTGTAATGTTGTTTTTAAATATTGTAACCTAAAAGATATATTATGGCAGTTCCTGCAAGTGTCTTAAATATTTATAATTATTACAACAACAACATTACAATTCAGGTGGACCACCACCTATTGGAATCAAATTCGTACGCGAAAAGACAAATTAATGTAACTAGATTATATTCATTCCGAACTGCGGAAATCCGCATGTATGGGAACGGGACTTTGAAGTGGCGATAATTATTGTAATAATTATTACAATAATTATTGTACGTGGCGTCGAAAATACGTATTAAGTTTAGCATTACCTCTTCTTCCGTAACATATCTTTCATCCATTTTATTAAAGTGAAATGGTATGCTAAAATGACAGAGATCGCAAGAAAAAAATCCGGAAAAAGTTGAAATAAATTTAACTTTTGTCCGACGCCGCAAGAAGTTGAAATAATTCGCAACGAATTTTTTGTTTGACAGATTCGCAAAATTATTGCGGAAATCCGTCTCATGGGAACGGAGCTTTAAAGCTAATAAAAATAAGGAACTTCTCCAACACTGCAAATTTTTAAACAAAATATAAAAAACTTTGAACAGTAGTTTTTCCATAATTTAAAGTTTTTGAGTTTTGAATGACACCAAATTGTTTTTTTAACTCGTCCCTGCGTTCAAAAGTCCCTGCGTTCAAACATCCCTGCGTTCAAAGATCCCTGCGTTAAAACGGCAGCGTTCAAACGGCCGCGTTCAACCGGCCGCGTTAAAACGTCCTGATACAAAATATTTGGTCTAACTAGGTTGGCTTTGTAATCACGGAGGCTACTCTAAGCACAGAATCTAGAAGTTATGGTATCCGGATATAATTTGAAATGCGAATGAAATTCTATACATTCTGTAAAACAAAACCAATTAATTTATATTACATAAAAATTAAAATAATTTTCATTGAAAGCGAAAGAAAGGAAACTGGTTATTTAGGTATTATACAAATTACTAAGTTTCAATCTTTAGTATATTTTGGTAAGTTACAGTCTAAAAAGTTTCATCTGTCTAACGAACTGCCTCTTGTCCGTGGATTCAAAAAGTTTGCGTCAAAGTGAAATCCCTTCACTGCCTAAAAGCATTTTTAGCAAGATTTTACCTTCAAAATAATTAAATTGCTAGGAGATCAGCATTCACCCTCTTTTAACGTAAATGCATATAATGAAACCACGTTTTAGTCACTAGTCTACTCTATAAACCAAACAATAATGCAGCATTTTAATGTTTTATGAGTAGCTTACTTTTTAAAAATAATATATTGAGTTAAAGTACCCTTTCTGCAATATTGCCAGTTATTAGTTTGAAATTTTCCTTAAACATACCATTTTCTACGATGTTTTCCTCTCATATGATTGTTTGGAGACATTTTAAAAAGGTCTAGAACAGAAAGTGTTTTTTAATAGTTGCTGTTGATGCCCTCAGTGTAGTTAAAAAGAATTTATATTATATTCTTTGAAAATGAAAGTCCTTGTAGGTACGATTGGTTTTCTCGGCGTCAAGTCGAATTTCACTGAATAGAACATTCTCGGCACAATAATAAGCCTTTCTGTTTACTTCATATTTCATAACATAAATTAATTCTTGTAATTATTTGTACACATTAATTTATTTACTTAATATCATACAGTTCTACAATAGTATTTATGTTTTCAATTATTTTCAGGTGTTTCCAGAAATGGTGTGACCGGACATTAAAAGGCTCGGCATTCACCCCATCGCATTGCGTTAAATTACTGAGGACTGAGGAGACGTTCATTTTGGCATAAAACGTTCCCGATAGCGACAAAAAGTCAGGTACTTGGCTAATTCGGATCATGGCGTATAATAAATTGCATGAATGTTGAATGCCCGTCTACTACAGTAGGTACACAATTTAAGTTAGTTAGGAATATATAAGGAAAACGCTCTACTTTATTTAAAAACCAATTTAAAATATCTTTACATCTTCCGCAAGCTGATAATAACCAAAGTTTATTAAAAAGAATAAAGTTTTCTAGTGCATCAAAAATAAAACAGTTCTCGCTCTATTACAATGAATGCATTCTACATTTACATATAATTTCCATTTACTTGAGATATTATTTGGCTCAACATTACCCACATACAAAACAGAAACTAAAATTATCTCAAAAATACGTTTGCATCCTACTTACCTTTCTGTAACTTCCTTCATAATCGTTGAAAAATGAATTGTGCACAAAACTCGAAAGTTTACGTGAAGAATATTGATAGGCCATTTAATCTTTCTCCATTCGTTTGAAAATAAAAATTTTAAATTTAGAAGTGAATGGATAAAATTAGCTTCCAATTTGTTTTGTTGGTAAATCAGTGGGGTTGCTTTTGAAGTTATGTTCGATTCTTTTATTTTTATATAACAATGCAACCCTTTTGACAAAGTATATGTTTACAATTTATGTTTAACTTTCACGAACGTACTTTGCTACATGTTTTGAAGAAAATATGAACAATTACCTAATTCTTTTTATCTAAAAATGGGTAGAAGTGAATAATGTTCTCATTGATGTATACCGTCTATATTTCTATAATCACTGTTGTCCAAACTATTTCTCAATAAAATTTACCAATAGGTGTCATCGTTTCAACATCAGCATCGCCAAATGAATTTCAGTTGTTTAATATGATTCCAACACCAATTTAAATTAATATTTACATCAAAAGCATAAAAACAACCAAATACATTTATCAGTCCATTAATACTACAATAATTCTATTAAAAGAATATGAATTGCCTATTTTGATAAACACCCAGACAGAGACAGATATTATTTCAAATTACTAAAGGCGAGCAGTGAATTTATTTTGTTTTAATTATTTGTTCGTTTCATTCCCATTTATGACATTTCCAACATTTCCAGAATTAAGTTAAATTTAGAAGTGAAAACTAAATTTATTAATTGAACACTTCCCACTTGCTCTAATTCCGGGAACTATAAATAATTAATGAACTAATGACTAATATGGAGTGGTTGTCAGATTCAATATATCGTGACACTAATTGCATTTACGTACTTTACTTTTCCCTCAGTGGATAATTATTTACTTTTATGAAATATATTTCTTTACAATCTAAGAAGTTTGAAGGATTTACGAAAATTGTAAATAATTATAAACAAATTTCTATAATACTTAGAACTATTTTTATATTGATTTTGATATAAAAAATGAACTTTGATTATTAAATGGGGGTAGAAATAAATCAGTGGAAAACCTTATTCTTATAAAATTGCGTAATTCAAGAATAATCGGGACTGTAAGAATAGCCTGCTGAGTTGCTGACGCAATTTGCGACTCACAAAGGAGTCGGGCAGTAAAAAGCATCACAAGCCTTTTATTTCAGCTGAAGGAACTAGCGAACCATTAAGAAATGTGAAGTGGAAAAAGAACTGATAAATTTCAAGATTCAAATAATTCTTGTTTTCCTTTTTCTTGACAAACGGGCTCTTTGAAGTTTATTTACTTTCTGATTAGCATCGTATACGATAAGGGGGCAGTCAAAATTGTTACTTAAAATGAAAAATAATTAATATCATCTACATAAACATTTGGGCATGTGGCACTTGCGAAAATTATTCACTTACAATACCACAAGTAGTCAAAGTTATGTCGATTATTTTTGAGGTGGTATCACGAATGTCCTTTGCTCTTGCGAATTACACTCGTGCTTCGCACTCGTGTGATTCATATATGCAAGCGCAAAGGACATGAGTGATAGTACCACCTCAAAAATAATCTACTTAACTTTGACTAAAGAGTGGTATTTGAGAGACTATTCATTGAATTAAATCTACTTATAAGAAATAATTTTGTCCAAAATTTAGTTACGTCATTTCATTTCCATAACGACATGTGAACAAAAAATTGTCGGTTCGTATCACTCGTGAAAAGTATCGATAATTTTCACGAGTGAAAATTATCAGTACAATTCATTTTGATTGGTTCAAAAATATCAAATTCTGGCTCCATTGGTGAATTTTTGACAGATGACGTATGAAATGAATAGTCAGCATAATTAAAAATATACTGTGTCAGTATCCATAGTAACGAGTAAGCAATCAGTTTTCAAATACTCGCGCACAGAATGGTTCAATCTAAGACATTTAAAAAAATGTATGTATGTACAGTCAGCGACAAATGTTTTCACCAGTCTTGTACCACTGTAACCCGCTTTACTGAGAAATATAACACATTTCTATATTTCATTTCATCTTGTTAACAGTGTTACCAATATACCTACATAAAACAATAAGAACGACGTTATGGTACCTCTTATATTTCTCAGAAAAACGTGTTCAGTGGTATCATACTGGTGAAAACATTTGTCGCTGACAAATACATATACACATACACATACACATACACATACGTACATGTATGTAACGCCTCTAACGCAAAAACTAGTGAACCGATTTTGATGAAATTTAAAATGAAGGGGTATATCGAAACAGTTTTTGGCCGGACTCTCTAACTTCAAAATAGCGGCCGCTATGAATTTTTCAAAATTTCGACTTTAACGCCCTTAACTCAAAAAACAGTTATCTGATCAGATTCCGCAACAACTTATTTGGAAGCCCTTTGACGGTACTACACCATGAAAAAAATTAATTTCGTACCAAAAACGGTCGCAACGGCGCGGCGCTCTTCCAAATATTTTAAAATTTTTGAAAACTTATTACAAAGAAATTGGTTTAAATTTTCTACACTTATGCAGCTTGATATTAGCTATATTTTTGTTTTTTGATGAATGCCATAATTTCACTGTGGCGCCCTCTACGAGGTTTTGAAAATCGAAAATTAATGCTCCTATAGCGCCTTTATTAGTCAAAATATGAAAGCAGTTTAAATATGAAAGATATTCAGTGTATAATTCTGCATTCTTCTAAATGTATATCACGTATACAGGGCGTTTGCTTTCCACAGTACAATAAGCAACTTTGCTATTTTAAATGAAACACCCTATATATTATTATATAATTGAATGCAAAATTTAATTGTCTATCACATAGTATAAGGTGTTCATATAGCTAAAATGTACGGTTGATGAGAATTTCGTGAATTTTGAATATTTAGGTTGAACTCTGACGGAAACGGATCGTCGCGTCGTCGGTCGGTAGCGATCATCCGGCTTCGCCAGCTATAATTTCTAGCCAGTACCTACTACAGATAGATGCGTGTCTAGGTGTCTTTCTTCTGTTCATATCGAACCCGTAGAGTCTCGTTTTTCTCGCTAGGCATTCAAGTGATTTCCAATGCTGCCTCGCGAACTACTGTTGAGTACCAAAAACTAAATGTTTATTTTTAGTGTGGGAAAGTCCAGCGGAGGTTTGCACCTCCACTTTTTTCATTATCATCTTGCATGAAGTTAAATCATCCAATGTTCGTTTGCTACATTCGTCCTCTTTTTATAAAAAAAGTTCTTATTTGATATTTTTTTATATTTAAACCATCACCGCGATATTTTAATTCATGTGGATATTAATAATACTTTCACGTCAACAAACGGAATTGTTTTCTATTCTCCTGAGATATATGCGATAGAAAAACGGTTTTTTTTATTAAAAATATGAAATAGCCACCTGGAGCGCGTCTCCAGACGCAATTGATTTTCATGACATGTATTTGAAAATAAAAATTTTATAAATTTTTTGTACGACGTTAAACGGAAAAAATAATCCAGGTGTTAATTACCAATTTATAAGGAAAAATGTTTTAAAATTTTAATAACAATTATCATTTAAAGTTATTGGATATTACAACTATATTGGCTGTGTGAAAATTGTCCCGATAATGTATTTTACTAACAAACAGTTAATGACCATCTATGTTAATTACCACGAACGTTCTAAGGTCCAGTGGGGATTAACGTGATCATAGTGTTCATGCGTTATGTCCTTTTAGAATTAAACACTCCATAAATATAGTGGGTGTGTAAAGTTGGCATCTATATTATAGAAATATAAATTGTTTGTGGATTCGTACTTATTACAAATTCCTTCAACATTATTTTAGTATTCCAGAAGGTAGACAGACATAAAAACGGTGAATTATTGCATGATGAAGATAAAATAACTTATGGCTATTATACTCCCCCTCATGTCATGCACAACATTATAAAATTTATTTATTACTCAAATCATGAGAGTAGATTGTAAATATGCAATGTATAATAAAAATAAAATTATGTAACTTTTACAATCTTTGATATTATATACAGTCACTGTTAATATTAATGAGTAAATTGTAGCCATTGCATTTCCCAGAAACAAAAAACAATATATTATATTAAAAAGGAATTAAAATCTTACTAGAAACATAAATGCAACAAGCTGTTCTGCACACTTCTGGCAATACGATCATGATTATCATCATTAATTAATCTTTTTATTGTTCAATCCAGTGGCGGCTGATGCCAAGAGGCACAGGGGCACGTCCTCGCAGCAAGGAAATGGAACTTTTTTTCTAAATCATAGTACTGTTTTAATTACATTTTAAAATATTCGTAATGTATAGCATTAGCAATTTACGTCTTCGAAATAGTATACTTCCATGTCGTCATAGCGCGCTATAGCATAAAACGGGCATAGCTTTGTTGCGACCCTTTCCCTTTCAATTTGTATAGCGCACGTCAAATTTACAAGGAGTTTTAACTAAGAAACTGAGCACGCTTCCCGACAGCCCTCGCCAATTTCAACAAAATTTCTGTAACCACAGTTTTACCTATAAATTAGTGAACTCTAAAACTGAACCTTTCACGAATATTTTCTTAAATTATATCGCTTGGTTATAACAAAGTTTAACTTTTCATTGTTAAAATAATTATATTTTCAGGTTTTTTAATTTCATCCCAAACCTTGCCAGATGCTCTCAAAGCGCGTCTAACAAGCCACACCCACTCTGAAAATTTCTTTTTTCTTCGGCGCCATTTTTGTTCCCTTCGCTCACCTGTTACCGTGTCCCCCAAATATTTTGGTCACGGGCCGCTACTGGTTTAATCGCACCAGTATCAATACAAATAAAGCTCAACGATTGTTTGTAATAGCTTTAAGTTTATGTTTCATTAGAAGTAACAAACGCGAATGCAGTTTTTACCCAAACGGCAATATTTACATACCATTACCACTTCACTCTAACCACAGTAAAAACAAGATGATACTGTGAATAGCAACAATTTTCAACAGTCTAGCCACTTTGCAATTTCCGCGACGGCTTATTTGAATACTCGGTTTTCCAATCCATATAAAGGCGATGAACAAACCTTTTTTAGATACGGAATCATAAAATCTGAGTTCTAAAATATACCTGTGCTGTGAACATAAAATTTGTACGCCGTAGATTATTTACTATAAGAAAACAATTCAAGACAAAAATGCTCGTTGATGTTTTGCGACAATGTTGGTAAATATCTCACTATTAATGAAACGTAGAATTAATTATTCCCTCAAAAACATTATCTACTTCTGTGCAGAGTTGAAGATATATCTGTTCTGTACTAAATTTCCTATGTACTAGCGTGTACTAGTACAGTATTAAGAAAATCCGTTAAAAAACAAATAAATTTATAAAAGTAATGCCTCCGAGTGTGTGGAAAAACATGAGACTATTAAACATACCTTGAAGTAATGCTCTATAAGAAAATTTCAACGTGGCTTTACAGCATTACACAAAGATACCCTGAAACCCTACTGGTTGTTCGGTATTAAAAAGTTTTACGTTGCATACCTCTCAACTATTCTCGTGCAGAAATGGTTATCATCAGTATTTTTCATATTTTTTTTAAGGAAAAAACAAACGAATTAGTGAATAACATTTCTCTAGAAACGGTGGTGGTAACCACTTCTGTTGAATAAAAGGGCGTTTAAAAAAAACAGGTATAGTTTGATAGATTTCAGAACAAATGGGTCTAACACTAACACACAATCTGAGCACGCTACAAAAGAATTATGGTAGGCAATTTTTTGATTGTCATTAACATCAAGCCATTTCTCTTCATCCCCTTCGACATCTGTGCACAGGTTTCGACGTTGTTCGACACTCTACGTGAGTCTACGCCCTCTGCGCTGACAGTAATCGTTTGTCTAGTCTAATGTATTTCACTATCGTGCCTCCTACACACAGAAGAAAATTCAAGAATCTAAACAAAAATTACAAAAACTACAGATCAACCCTAAATTAACTCTCTCTCTCTACCTTAGAATCTGTGTGGCCGATAAGAAAAAGTTTGAAAGTTTTTGCTCTCTCCCAAAATTCAAAAATGCATAAATCCTTTAGCAAGCTTAGGGGACAATATTGCATTTAAATACCATTATTGTAAATGATTTCAATAACTGCGGGTGTTTCAAGAGAGGTGAAACTTTGTGTTCTTGTTTTATTACATTCGGCATGCAGATATCTGTTCCATACGTCTAAAGTTCTTAATTTAAATTAGAATATAATCTCTTCAAAAACAAAGTAAGTAATTAAACTTTTATAAACTATTTTCAGTAATTAAATGTTTTTAGGACAATTCGTTACCCGCAATTTGTTCCCGCACAATTCGCCCCTAGTAAAAAAAACCTTTTTTGGACAAAATGAGCAAGCAATACAAGAAGCCTATGGGGAAAAAACCTACAGGAAATAAAACCTATGGAATAAAAATCTGCAGGAGGTACTTAAATACTTATTTGTTTAACAAAGCAGAAAAGTAGCAGATTTACTGTCGCAGTTGGTATTTCACAGCTGAAGCGAATCCGAAGCTGTTAAACCAGCTAAAGCAGTAAATCTGCATTTCAGCCGTGTTGAACATATAATATACAGCCACCCCGTTTCGGACACCCATGGATAAAATTTTCAAATTGTTTCTACTTCATCTTATTACGCATAAAAAGAGTAACGGTTGTACAAAATTTCATATTATTTTAACTTGGACGCGGTTTTGAAGATATTCGACACAAACCATACGCTGAGGTCACCTTTAAGGGGGCTGTACCCTCTTTAGGAAGCATCTTTCGATTTCGACCTATGTTTATGGAATTTGTTTTTCTTATTTTTGTTCGTACGCTGTTAAAGTATTGCACGTTAATTTCAGGACACCCTGTATACATTACCTGCTCAGAACAAATAACCTCGGCACCATGTATACAGACCTCAGTACCATTAACATAGACAGTGACACTCAACAACATCTCGTACTATAACTATGTTCAGGAATATGAGCAACCACTCGGGGACGGGTTGCGCGGAGACGCAACTGTGAGGGGGGTGGCGAATTGACCAAAACCCAATTAAATTGTATGCCATGGTGTACGTACAGTTTCCAGTTACTCGTATTAGTATTCTTAATTACTCTCAGTTGTTTGATGATAAATAGATTTAAACTTTTACTTGTTTCTAAATTAAAATTAATCTTAATTGCACCGGGGCAGTTTTGTATACAAAAAACCGATCTTTAAAATGAAAAAAAAAAGTCTAAAACGATATGACAGGATAAGCAATAAATTGCACAAAGACTTTTTTCTGAACTCTTAATTAACTTTCCATAAAGTGAGAAAAACGATTAGGTGTAGCCTTCTTGATTTGCGTTAAAAAAAATTTAATCCTTACAGTATACCTACCCATAACCAGCCACTAATGCCCGATTGCACCCTCGTCACTTAAATTTTAAGGGAGCCTTAAAAGTTTAATTGCCATGGATACAATTCTTGGTGTTAATTGTATCCATGGCAATTCAACTTTTAAGGCTCGCTTAAAATTTAAGTGACGACGGTGCAATCGGGCATAAGGAAAATAGTACGATTAGTATAGTTGACAACTGAGTACGACTTAAAAACGACTTTTGAACTGTATTGACCATAATACTATAACTCAACTACCCCCTTACATAAAACGATAAACGCTGAATTAAACACTTAAACAATTTCGATGATATTGTACTCGCAGTAGTCTGCCAAAATGTATTCTACAGAATATCATAATAAATTTATAACATTTTATTGAAACGATGCGTAAAATGGACAAAAGTGCGTGCTGTATTTAAAAAAAATCCATCAATTCCAATGTTCGTTGGGTTTATTAATTTTCAGCCTGCATTTCAATGAAACTCGTTCACAGCTCCCGAATGGATAACAAAACATCCTATTTGACAGTTATTAGCATTTAAACAACTAAAGGTATTAATTTCAGATGGTGGTGGTTGAAGAGTTGCAAATCATATAAAACAAACATTTAAGCTTTGTTTTGAAAAAGAACTGAAATGCGATTTGTTATAATATGCGACATTCAAAATGGTCCTTGCAAAAAAATGGTAATTACACAGAACACAGAGAACGTTAATCAAAGGTCAACATCTCGTCCAACAGGATGTTTGTTAGTGATTATAAATGGGAATCCAATTCTAACAACGCTTATTTGTGGCATCCCGCTATTGAACCCCTTTAAAAGCGTATGTACACTGTACATTCTTATATTCATTGGAAACAAATTAAATGAGTATTGTAGAGGACATTGAGATAGGTCAACAGCTTTTACTACTAGTTTTACTTAAACAGGTGTGTGTAAATGTAGAATATCGTTTGTACACCCCTTAATAGAGTTCTAAATCTTCTCTAATCTCTCCATCCCCTTCTTATCTAATGATGACTGCCTCATTTCTGCCGATGTTGTATTCGGTACATTCTGACCTCATAATGACTAAACTAACTCTAGTTTTTTTATTTATTAATATTGTTAGCATTTCTTAAAGTTGAGTACAAAAATAAAAAATTTCATGAAAATAATTAAACTGTTCTACGACATACCTACCTACTTCTAAAGTTATGCGGTATACGCTATTCACTTCATCATTACTGGTTCAGTCTTAACTGCGATTTCCATATTAATAGCAATCGTTTCTCACAGGTCCATATTAGCATTTCTATCTCGTTCTCCTTACAAGTCATTGCATAAACTTAAAGCCAAATGAGTAATTTTAGCACGATACGAAAACAAGCTTCCGATTACACAAGCCAATACCCTTTAGGGTTGCTTATCCACGACGCATGAAAATCAAGTTTACTGTGCTGCCTCTATATGCGCAGCTTGGTAGTGGTAGGTGCAATAGTGATTTCTTGCTTTAGGTAGGTAACAAACGTATCTGTTATCTACAACAACACAAAATAGACTTCTAACTCTAATCGTTCAACAAAACCAATACTCCCAAGAGGCACTCTCTATAACCCTTTCGTAGTGAATTATATTAATTACTTCAAACTTTGTTACTGAACAAAGGCTTGCTTGTACCTATTTCTCTCTTCAGGCTTCTCTTTCTGGTAGTTCATAGGACATAAAATAAGAAACAAAGTAATTGTCGAAGTCGTCTTATATTATGTTTATACAGGGTGTTTCTAAAATAGGGTTCCAAACTTCTACAGCGTGTAGTACTCATCAAAATAAGGCAAAAAGTTCTAATAAACATATGGCCTAAAACGCACCCCTAGGGAGTTACAGGTTACAGGCCCTTAAAGGGGTTCAGATGAAATTGGTTTTTTTCTATTGAGAACGGTAACAGACAAATAGACAAAATTATGGGAATTTACTTAGTTTTTCTTTCTAAATAAGACGTGCTAGTACATTTTTGATTTTTAAACTCATGGGCGTCCCTTTCAGGGGGAGGCAAGGGTTTTTCACCCTGTAACTTTTTTTTGTTAAACATTCTTTTAATTTTTACCATAAATTTAGAATTTTTGGACATTTTTATGTAAAAAAGGCCCTCTTTGTTTAAATCAATATCGGCAACCTTTTTCGAGTAATTATTAATATTCAAATCCTTCGGCCTAATAATTTGAAAAAATGGTAATCTTCAAACTCAAATTACTCGAAAAAGGTTGCCGATATTGATTTAAACAAAGAGGGCCTTTTTTACATAAAAATGTCCAAAAATTCTAAATTTATGGTAAAAATTAAAAGAATATATATGTTTAACAAAAAAAAGTTACAGGGTGAAAAACCGTTTAAGGGCCTGTAACTCCCTAGGGGTGCGTTTTAGGCCATATGTTTATTAGAACTTGTTGCCTTATTTTGATGAGTACTACACGCTGTAGAAGTTTGGAACCCTATTTTAGAAACACCCTGTATAGGATATAATATAGCCGTACCGATTTTACTAAAAATGTTCATAAGCAGATTAGAGCTTTCAATGAACTTCTAATTTATCGGGAAGCAATATTCACATTTTTATTGTAAATAGACCCCCTGTATATTTTTCGATATTCCTTTTCCGCATTAATATAGTAACCACACGGTACAATTACATGGCATTCTACTCAACTAACGCAAAAAACGTCTTCCCTTTATTAATTATGTTTGATATCAAATTTCGCAAAGCGGTTTGGCAATGTAAAACATGGATATTTATATTTAAAGAGACTGTTAATGAAACTATACAATATTTAATAGCAGCAGATATACTGCCTGAGTGCCTGCTTAAAATGTTTGGTATTTGCGACAAAGCCGCCTGAAAATTAAATTGTCTGTGCGGATTATTACTAGCATGTTCGCCAGAGCTAATAATTTCATAATAATTAATAACTGTGTGAATGTAAATTTAGTAATTGATGAGAAAAGAAAGTATAAAACATTAAAATAATTTCAAAGGTTTTCTACATTCTACGATCTTTTTTTAAAAAATAGGACCTTCTGAAATATAGAGAAATGCCAAGTATGGCTATAAATTCTTATAATACTCGTGGAATAAATTTTCAAATTCAATTTGACTGTGATTTCCTTTCTGTTTGTATAAACTTCCCAAACGTTATCCTATAGAGATATCCCCAACATTTATAAAAATTAACTTCGAATTCAATATTTCAAATATAGATTTCTTTTACTTCCTATTTAGATTTACTTATTGAATTAATTCAAACCTGTCTAGGTAACATACAGTGAAGTCCATTTATTATGCAATATATAGGCATGTTGCAAGTTAATTGGTGTACGCACTTTACCATTGGAATATAGACAACCCATTATACAGTTAGCTAGTTTTTTTTTATCTAACCATCTATGATCTAACCGAAATCAGCAACACATGAAAGTTTAACCTCAAAATAAAACATGTTCTTAGTTAAAAAAAGATTATTTAATATTGAAAATGAAACAAATAGGATCAACAGCAAGCAATTACGAGCATTATAACAAATGTTCGAAGTGCCCACCTTGCATTTCCAAACAGAAGGCTAAACGATTGTTAAATTCGAAATTAACAGGTATGTTTCGACATTCATTAATGCAGGGGCAAGAGTGCTTAGCAGTTTATAATGGGTTGCCTATATTCCAATGGTAAAGTGCTCACACCATTTCACTTGCAACATGCCTATATTGCATAATAAATGGACTTCACTGTATGGTAGATTTATGACGATTATTAATAGGAAATTTTGGATTACTCTGTATAATAATAAGAAACTCGAACACAGCAAACTTGTAAAACACTTGCGAACAAACTTTAAGATGGTTTTATTGCTTGTTGACGTCGTGTAAATTGGAGCCGCGTCTACGGCTTTCCACAGATATCAAATGTTTTAGAAGGATCAAATTCTCAGATTGTATTTCTAGAAGCCAATCGATATAACCCTATCCAATAAACATATTTGCTGAAGTTTATGGAAATAATGAAAATCTTTTCAAGTAATGTTTAAGGCTAACTTTACAATGCTTAAAATTTTTAAAAGTTTTGCTTTTTTGACAAATATACGGCTAGCTTATACAGGGTGATCAAAAATGATTGAACGTGCCGCTTCATACTGATTTTTTGTTGTCCGCTTACTGCTGCTGTGGGTACTTAAATAACCTTGGTAATTTCAGTGGTGTAGACATTGTAATTTAAATGACAGATGGAAATGACAGATGGAAAGTAATGCGCAAGACACTGAACAGATGTAAGTATTGATAAACAACAGACTGTTTGAAAAAACGGAATGCATTTTTGATAGTAATTGAACCGACTAGCGGTCATGTGACCTTCAATCATTTTTGATCACCCTGTACAATAACAACTTGAACAAGCTTACAAATAGTTCCGCACTTTGTTTTCCTAATCTGGCTTTATCAACCGTCATTTGTTTCGAAATATGAAACCATTTGTGAACGTAGGTCTAGGTAATACCTTCCAGCAGAATTTTTATTTTTTTTCCCAGGAGCATTATGAAACAACGTACGAAAATTTGAAAAACATAAAGTTGACATATTCGTTATTAATAAATTACAAATTATCATTGACTAGAACTTCAGAAATTTAATAAAACCATTATCTATAAAGTTTAACAAAGAATAATAATAATTAATAATTTAAAAAATATAAATAGAAAACAGCTAGTTAAATAATTTGTAATTAGAGATATTTAGCTATGCACAAGTTTATTGGGTTAAAATAATCAAAATTTCAAAGGCATACAAATGGAACAAAGAAAATCGTTCTAACCTATTCGATTCACGACACTCGTGATTGGTTTTCCTTTATACGTAAATTAGGCATCGCCGCCGGCATCAGCAACCTTTTTTGCGTAAAGGTTCTTTTTTGTTATATTTTCCAATGTCATACAGGGTGGCCCATCGTTAAACCGCCAAAGGTTCAGGGCTGATTTTCAGGTTAAAATAAGACTTTTTTCGTCTATAAATTTATTTCCAAAAAGTGGAGGTGCGCACCCTCCCATGGACTTTCGCATACTAAAAATAAACATTTCGTTTTTGGTATTCAACAGTAGTTCGCGAGGCAGCATTGTAAATCACTTGAATGCGTAGCGAGAAACACGAGATTAGACGGGTTCGATATGTACAGACGAGAGACAGACATCTAATTTATTAACGCAGCGGATTTTCGCGATTTTCTCATCAACCCTACATTTTTGCTATATGACTATCTTATACCATGTGATAGACAATTAAATTTTGCATTCAATTATGTAATAATATACAGGATGTTTGATTTAAAATAACAAAGTTGCTTATTGTACTGTGAAAAGCAAACACCCTGTATACGTGATATAAATTTATGAGAATGCAAATCTACATACCGAACAACTTTTATATTTAAACTTCTTTCATATTTTAATTAATAAAGGAGCTATAGGAGCATCAATTTCCGACTTTCAAAATCACCACAGTGAAATTCTAGCATTAATCAAAAAATGAAAATATATCCAACACCAAGCTGCATAAGTGTAGAAAATTTAAACACAATCGTATGCCAGTTTTTCTTCATGGTGTAGTACCGCCAAAGGGCTTTCAAACAAGTTGTTGCTGAACCTGATCAGAAAACTGGTTTCTGAGTTGTGGGGCATTCAAAATTTTGAAAAATTCATAGAGGCCGCTATTTTGAAGTTGGAGAGTCCGATAAAAAACTGTTTCCCTTGAATTATGGTCTTCTTTTATATCCGCTACTCAGATTTTCAAAATTATGCTTCCTAACTTCTACTTTCGGTTTCGGATTGTTTTGAAAAGCTTATTTTGTCGATGAATTTTCGATATACCCCTTCATTTAAAATTTCATCAAAATCGGTTTTCTCGTTTTTGCGTTAGAGGCGTTACATACACATTCAGGATGAAAACTAATAAATATTATTCTGTTTTTAGATATATTTCGAGTATGTTGAAAAATATTAGCTTGCATAAATAAATCGAAGCAAGAAGTCAAATATTTTCAAATTTACATATGAGTAGGTACGGTAACCTCCTCCATCACGCATCAAACTCAATTGGTCTTGCTCTTTCAACTCGTCGATCGACCTCCATTTAGAATGACAGAAGCAATCGTTTACCTCTTTTCTGTTTCATATTTTAGGCATTCCAGTCTCTGCATGTCGTTGACTTTTACTAAATCTCACTAAAATGTGATTTTATCATCAATCAATTTTAGAAGTCTATTGCTCCGTAACGATCCGTTTTTAGAAACATGTTTATTGAAGCACTTTCACGTTTTTAAGTGTTTACTATGTGTGATATACATTTTGCGAATGTGACCCAGTTTTCGCACTAAGGATCAATCATTTTTCAGGTGTAACTTATTTATGTTGATTGTATTGAATATTTTCATATGAAAATATTATGAAGGAAAAAATATGCATCTGATGCATAAGTTATTCTACATATTAATCTTCTGCAACCTGTACTTGGACACGGATCCAGATAGGTGCCAATTAGACTTAAACTAAGAAATTCCCCCAAAGTGGTGAAGCTCTGACGTTAACACATGAATACACATACGATACGTGAGGTGCTGTAATTACAAGTAAACGACTAAACGTACAGGGTGGGCCAAACTAGACGCTTTCTTATGGAAACTCATGTTTTTGTCAGAGATACAACAATTTTGACCCGCGTGTCTTGGGCCCAAATTTTATGAAAAAGTCACTGGCGCAAACATAATTTTGCTATCTCAAACCGTTTGGCCACTAGGGGGCGTTTCCCGAATTGAGTCGATTTCTTTGACAGCCCATAACTTTTTTGTTATTAAAGATAATTGATTTCTGAAAAAACTTTCTCACAGCAGTTTTTGATGTAGAATAAGCTGGTGTAGTTTCTTTTGATACAGGGTGATTAGTAAACTTGCTACAGCAAAAAAAATTTTTTGTTTATGGAACACCCGGTATATTTCTACATTTTCGTGTAGTCCTTAAAATTCACTTGTCAAATTCGTCTGAGATTTTGAATTTGGACAAAATCGGTTTTTATATTCGTCTTCCAAAATTGAAAATGTATCAAAACTATGAGAAATACGATATGTTAAAATGTTCTATATAGTCTAATGAGAATGTGGAAGCTGCCAGTCATCGAATTTGACAGCCGCCAACTTTGTTTTCTTCATAATTATTGTTGAATCTGGTTTAAAATGTTTGCCATGCGGCGCTGTGCCATAATGGCTACTTGATTTTTTAGTTTATTTATTTTAAAGCCGAATATATCGTAAAGTGCTGAAGTTAGATATATAGTATTACATATTTTTGAAAAGTGAATTTTAAGGACTACACCAAAATGTAGAAATATACCGGGTGTTCCATAAACAAAAACATTTTTTTTGCTGTAGCAAGTTTACTAATCACCCTGTATTAAAACAAACCACACCAGCTTATTCTACATCAAAAACTGCTGTGAGAAAGTTTTTTCAGAAATCAATTATCTTTAATAACAAAAAAGTTATGGGCTGTCAAAGAAATCGACTCAATTCGAGAAACGCCCCCTAATGGCCAAACGGTTTGAGATAGCAAAATTATGTTTGCGCCAGTGACTTTTTCATAAAATTTGGACCCAGGAGACGCAGGTCAAAATTGTTGTATCTCTGACAGAAACATGAGTTTCCATAAGAAAGCGTCTAGTTTGGCCCACCCTGTACAGGTTAACTGGAACAGCACATAGCATTTACAAATTACGTACTATAATGTGATTGCTGGGCAAATTCAGTAACTGTTATTCACGTCATTAGGCCGGTAGCAAACTATGACCGAGCTACTGCATTACGGATCGAACCCGTTAGTACACTGAAAAAAAAAACAATTGCGTGGCATATAATTTGACATTACAAAATTATGTAATAATTAAAAAGAAGCTACCAATGGGTCGCATTTGGTAAATATTAGCCAAAACATATTTATGGAGCATAATTGCCCAAGTATATTTAAGATTTCAGATTCTCAAAGATACGTACCTATAAGACAATAAAATAAAATCTATACGACTCGGCAAACTGTAATTTCCTCAATTCTTAAGGGCGCATTAGTTTACTTTTAAAGCCTATGAAACGACTTACGCTAAATAAAGAAATCCACTAAAACCATCGTGGTTTGTGAAAATCTGCGGCTGCGGACAGGGGTGGCGGGTTTTGAATTTCTAGTACAAAAAATTTTGACTTCGGAGGAGGGGTTCTTCCTTGACGGGGGTCTGGAGGGTACGAACTATCCCAGGTATAAGAGGGGTCTGCCTGCTGGAAAATTTTGAAAAATTTGAATTAAATTTTAGTGTTTATATATCGTTAAAGATCCCACCCCTACATCCGATTGCGTGGTGTATCGAGCTGCCAGACACAACGTAGTTGAACAAACAAAAAGATACAAATGATTATACCACTCATATACCGGGTGGCCGGTCTCAAAGGTGTACATAGGGATTTAACATTGTATTGAACGTTTCTGCTGATTCCTGCTCGCCAATTCAACTTACAGGAATGGTAATGGTACTAATTGAAAGGTAAAATTATTGCGCTTCAAATGGCAATAATAATAAAATTAAATGTGTTATATTTATTATAAAATAACAATTTAAAATTTTACGATTTTTAAATATGACGTATCATGATTTTTAAATTTTTTACAGCATTTGTCAAAAATTTGTTAAATTAGTTGTCATTTACTGAAAGCCACTAATTTATGCCAACTAATTATCAAATTTTTTGACAAATGCTGTAAAATTTGAAAATCAAGGCACGTCATATTTAAAAATAAAATTGTAAAATATTAAGTCGTTATTTTAAAATAAACATAGCACATTTAATTTTATTATTGGCGCCATTTGAAGCGCAATCAGTTTACCTTTCAATTAATACCATTACCATTCCTGTAAGTTGAATTGGCGAGCAGGAATCAGCAGAAACGTTCAATACAATGTAAAATCCCTATGTACACCTTTGAGACCGACCACCCGGTATATTATAGACCAATACGATTTAAGATTTTTTTTTTAAATGAACCAATCACGGCGGTACGTCGATTTGGTGTTTCGACTTCCTATTGACTGTGATACGATGGTATCTATAGCAACCGTACATAACAATAAACTCAGACTGACATTTTGAATTTGAAAATAGGTTAAATATCAAAATTTACTTTAATTCGTGATATAACCGTGACAAATAGCATTCGATCACTTCCACATATTCTAAATACTTTTCCTTCTTTCTATTCTCAATAAATTGATGTTACAATTAGGAAATATTCCTCAAGCAAAGCTTTTGGGAAATTTGATGGGTAGCACCGGGCAGCACCCCATAAAATTTTGGGTACAACTGACCCCTTGTACCCATGCATTCGCAGCCCCTGGGTGCGGAGAGTTATTAACTTGAAATTATATATTAATTTTGTAAGATAATCAATTATATATCCCACTTTAGACTTTGAGACGGAGTAAATAAACTGTTCGGATTTTTTATGACCAGTAAAGTTGAACGTATTTTTACGATCACGCAAATTTGTCTATAATGAGAAAATCCCATCTATTCAGCATCCCTTAGAGGCAACTGAATAATCTGTTTCTCCTTAAAGAACATTTCTCGATCCCTGAAATCGTAATATCTGACGATATTTTCACTCCTTTTAATTTATGGCATGTCATGTACTACTTCAACTTCGTAATGTTAAAATCTACGCTGCACATCAGGAAATTTATTTCCTATTAACCACCCACGGCATCTATCTAGTTTATTATCAAGACTTCAGTTACTCACTGGCTAGAACTTTAATTTCCGCCAAACGTATATAATTATGATAAACTATCGATTAACTTAATTTCTTAATTCTATCACAAGGTATCTCTATTTCAGACAAAAACATTTTTTTTAAATATACATATTTGGAAGGACTGAAACATGATATTCGAAAGACGTAATTTGTGTTAACGATCAAAGAAGTGTAAGTTCTTTGATATTACTTAGAAACGGCACAGAGTCTTTAATCTTTATGAAATGCTTCAGACTAATAATACTTTTCAGGACTAGGTAGAAAAACAATGCGAACTTTGAAATGCAATTTTTAAATTCCAAATTTTTCTGCATTCTTCTACTGTGCTTCTCCTTTTTATTTATTGTTATATAGTATTTGTACTTTCATCAGAATAACTAAATTGCTTCTGGGGTGCAGCTTCACCCTTGTCATTTTTATTATTAATGACGTATATATTATGGATATTCATGGGTTCAAATGGGTAGACCGATATCATAGCCTCCTGATCGCCGTCAAATCTTGCTTGAGTTACCATTATTTTTAAGAGTTTTAGTCATTTTATAAAACGATGAAGTGCGCTTCGGTCAAATCGGATGTTGTACCTACTGGTCATTTTAAATTCTGGTTGAAGCGTGATTTTATGATAATTGAGAAATTGTGCCTTAATGTAGAAGAACATATTGAACATACTTTCTGGCAACAGATATAAGAAATCATCTTGTCTTTTTAGCATTATTCAACTTTAATAAAATTTAAGGCTTAAATGTTAAATTTTTGTTTTTTATCAATAACTCTAATAGGGGAAGGACAATCGGAAAATTCTCTATTACCAATTTTCGATTTACTTTAGTCCGGTGATTAGAATTAGAACCCTGTGTATATTTCTTTAATCAAAAAATCATACCTATTATAATAAATTATCAAATAACGAACCATAAGATTCGTAATTCCCATATTCGCATTCAACCCAATAAACTGTATCGTATACCTCATAAAAGAGCTTGCGATATAAAATATTATCTGGTTAATAGAATGTATCAGGATGGGTCATTATTCAAAAATATATGACAGGCCCCCAACAGATATTTCATGGACCCCCAATTGAGAAACATTGAACTAGGATATTAAATTTCTTGCTGATATTGGCAAACCTTAGGAAGAGCATTGACAAGAGTAAAGTTTCACAAAGAGAGGTTGCGGATCAGACCTTTTTGGGACCATTATAGTGTCGGTAAATTTTAATGTTGAGAGTGCAGTTTATAGCTATTTATACAATTTACTGAGAAAATCCTTTAGTTTTCAACATAATACTTTATTGTCAGCTTTGTCTATAATCCAGTAACTGATACTAGTACGAACCCCAATTTCGTTATGTTTATTACCTCAGTTTTTATCTAGGCAACTTTTATTGCCAGAATACACTTTTTTATGTAATGTAATTTCACCTGCAAAAAAATTATAAGCGGCCAACCGCTTCCAGATGTCCTCGTACCTAGGATTGTAACATTTTAGTTTTGCAAGATTTAGTATTGGTTTGAAACATATACAATAAGTTAATAATAAATCTTTTAGGGGTGGGTATAGCGCAGCGGTAGCGTCGTCGAAAGACTATAGACGCCGATAGTTCAAATCCAGCCGTGGAATTTATTAAACGTTCACGGGTGTTTATCTTTCGTCTTAGATTAAATACCAAATGGGGGAGAGGACATAATATGATCTTAACAGTCGGCGCCCCCCGTAGTGCATTTATAAAAGAAAAATAACAATGTTTTGTAGCTAAAAATGTAGGCAAAGAAAGCAAATAATGGTAGAAAGCTATAAGTTTATTGTTCAACGTAGGTGTTCACTAATATAACTCGTATAGACAGCAAGGCACTTTAGTGGCAGCTGAAGGCTGTTCCAATGTTTCCCACAGTTTTTTTTGTTAGGTTTGCGAAAATAAGTGTTATTTTTAACGCGTCGAAGTAAACTTGACTAGTAAGCAATAAACCAACTTCAGAGTCAGTTGGATTATATTTGACAGTCGTTCTATTCAACTTTAAAGAAACTTAACAGAGGACTACTAGAACTTTAGTATATCTAATCAAAACTAAAATTTTCCAATGTAAAATCAGAATTTAATATCGCAAGCAAACAATGTAGCAACAACTGAGGAGAAAGATCTTTCTAACAATAAATTCGTCAAAAGGTTCTGCTAAAGTCCGCAACTACTGAATGTTTGAAGTTAGTTCCCCATTGTCAAAGTTATTCCTCAGAAATTCCCTGAAGCAGGAGAAAGTCACTTTTACAGGAATGACTTTGACTTTGTTCGTTTACTTGAACTAATTCTACCATATAATCTCAAGTAAGGATTTCTATACGCGAACAATAAGTATTCAGATGAGATTATATTAATATTAATGTAATTTTAGTTGATAATGTAATTTGATCGTATCTAATCCTCACCAATATTAATAACATGGTGTCCAGATGTGCTTTAATAGGTACATGAATGTGAAAGTATTAAATTTGCTAAACAACAAAAATATTGTAATGACACAGACATAAATCAAATTTTCCCGAAATTCGATTTATGGCGATCTCGATGGAATGGTGGCTCAGCGATTTGTTTCAAAGAAAGATGATAGTGCCGATGTTTGGGATTTTAATCCCTACAGGGACGGCTCTAGTGCTACATACAATTATTTTTTTTCTCTTTATAATGAATTTTATTTATTGTTAAATAACGAAACACAGAATAAAATATTTGTCAAATTACAAATGATTTTCTGGCTGAGACTTCACTTGGCGATGCGGCGATGCTGTTTCGATCCCTATAAGAGACGTAGGTATAATAGTTGTGTAGCTTGGTTAAGCAGTAGCTTTTTTACGTACGTGAAATAATTTTAGTTGTCCACTTGATACCTTTTGTAATCCAACTCAAACTAAATTAAATATTAATAATCTGTAAGCGTTTTTAGTATTACCTACTTCTAACAACTATTTTTAATTAAATGTTAAAAAACGTATATTGTACCTACTCACTTCTCAACAACCAGTCATCGAAATAAAATAAAGAAAAACATTTGGTTTCTTGAAGGTAATTAGTTTAGTTTCAATAACAGTAGCATCTTAGTAATTGCATCCCGTATTCTATAAACGAACTACACATACCTAATTGACTTTTGGCTAAAGGCAACATGTTTGAAAGGTTAGGACTTACGTAATCGAAAAATAAATATTTGTAAAATGACAACAAACAAACCTGTTAGCAATTTTCAGTGACTGCTGTTTTCATTCAATCACAATGTATGGAATCTGTTTACACACAACCAAAACGCAACTGATGAAACGATTTTCCTTTGTTAGGAATAAATACTTCATTTGCGGACGGCGGAAACCACTAAGAAAAATATTTTGACACATCGACGACTTGAAAATTGAAGTGGAATTACAGTATAGTAATATATAAATGTAAACATCAATTTTTCCTACACTTCAAAGTGAAAAACCCTCGGGAGAACCTTAAACTAAAACGTGCAGTCTACATATTCCACTTTCATTAATCCTTGTCATTGTCAGTTTCATTCGTGATAGGGTGAATAAACACGTTGGTATTAAAAGCTCCAACGGTTTGGAAAAGTTTGTAAAAAATACGTGGTAGCAACATCAAAGTAAATTTCCAAATTGATTACAAGAATCAGATTGCTGATACATGCGCCTTTCCGTACGTATGCATTTCTAACACAATTACGTTCGATAGTTCATACAAACTATTCCCTGCAATATCTCAACTTCCTGAATCATTGCAGATCAACTACTTTATCCGAATTAACTAGAAATGTACTTACAGTGACAAATAGTTCCCGTGAAATTAGTTACCCTTCTCAGTTGAATTAGCTTCAAGTTTCAATTGAGTTTACTCAAATGGTGTAACTTTCATCTCTATTAACATTACAGAATTTTCCGCACCCTACCAACACAGTTATATCTACATTAATACTGCAGAAGGAAACTTTATATTAGTACAAGAAAGTTTTGTTTCATACACTAATATTATATTTTAGAGAACTATTCAAACACCTCGTAAGTCATAACTCGTTCAAAAGTTTAAAGAACACAAACAAACTCGTTACAGGTGGACAGATTAAAATAGTTTGTCGTTTCAATTAAATTACTTGTTTTACGATAACTTGAACCAAATTATCATATACAATATAACAAGTGCAAGGCATATTACCGAAAATTTTTTCGCGCTGTCGTACAAGTGTTTGTTTCCATGAAAACTGCCCGATCGCGAAGCGAGAGGGCAGTTTTCAAGTGGCAACAAACACGCGTGCGACAGCAAAGGAAAAATTTTAAGTAATATGCCTTGCTCGAGTTATATTTCTTCAGACTATCGCATGAACCATATAAATTTAATATACTAATTGTACGCTTCATTATAATTTATAATTTATTTGTTGTATAACTGTCATTAATTGAATTGTGTTTCATCTAGTCGCCATCGCGGGTGATTACCGAATATCAGCACTAGTACAATATTCGCTGTGTCAAAATTTTCAAGTAATTTTGATTTGATTGGCTGTTACGGGACAAATGCGTAACTTTCATTGGTCGACGTCTGTCACGTGACAGGTTAATGCGATAGTCTAATACGTTGCACAGAATTTTCAGCATAGTATGTAAATTAAAGTAGACCAAACTGTATAGACAATCGCCCTCACCTGTCAGTTTAAAAAAATTAACCAATCAAAATGTTGCATTTTTTCGAAATGATCGAATCAGATGGGAATTGATCGAAAAATGTTTTGTTTTTCAGTAGTAGCCCCTGACCATGGGGTGTTTTCAGTAGTAATATCATAAGAGCGTCGTCGTATATTCTAATATACTTTTCGCGATTTCTATTTGAAATTGATGTTGCCATGGAAATTTCCCGAGAGCTTTGCTCGAGGAATATTTCCTATTAGTAACATTCAATGATATTTGTCACAGCCAATAAAAAGCCGAAACGCCAAATCGAACATACCGATGGACCAAGAAGGTATATGCGAGAATTCCCGCCGTGATTGGTTCATTTTTTAAAAATTCTTAAATCCTATTGGTCTATAAAATATGAGTGATATAATCGAATATTTCACTCATACATTGTTGTAACAGTATAGGTACAGTACAAAATTAATAAGTGGAAATTATACGTTGCCCTGCCAATCTAGTGGAAATTCCACGTTGCCATGACATACTTGCGACCACAACATAATACTAAAAAAAAACAAATTTTGTTAAACGTCATGAACCGTTTTGGGAATGTCTCAGAACGAGAAATTGACGAAAATGTTATTAAAAGTGAATGCAAAAATACGAAAAAGAGCAAGGACAGTGTCTGGAGACAGTTTATGTCATTTTGCGCTGAAAAAAGTACACATTCGATCGAGACACTCCAGTACCCGAACTTGCATTCATTTTGAAAAATAGTAGGGGTTTCGAGTATTTTTATTCGAGAAATATTCTCCCTAAATACCATTCGTGCTTAAAAATTAACCGGATAATTTTCAAGCACTTGTGGTAATACCCCCGAAAACACCTCGTGGTCAAGGACAACTAGTGAAAATTTCCCGTGTTGTTGATTCATAACCACAACAACTAATAAAAAATACCTGATCTAATTTTGCTTATTTTAATTTTAAATTAAATTTTAATTCATTCAAACATGGTTCTGACGATTGTCTTAACAAATACCCCTCGGTCGGGCATGTATACTTTTAAATTGACTGAAGTTCGCTATTTCCAAGGACACTTTTTTATTTCATATTTTGTACACATTGTACACATTTATGCAGTGTGTCCGCGTAAGTTGGCTACATATGGAAAACTTTGTTATTATTGATTTTATGAAAAAAAGTTATTCTTCATAAAAAGTTCTGCATGTTCTAAAACCCAAAATTCAACCATCAGATATTAAATTATATCAGTCGTATCATAATAAAAATAATTATATCATTTTTGTTCAAGAGTAAAGTACCTTCATTTTTGACCATATCGAAGATTTTTTATAAGAAAAGATGTTATGGATTAAAAATAATTTTTAAATATTCAATATTGTTTATTTACAATTAAAAAATATTATTTTTACATTTTCTCTGCGATAACATTGAAAGTTTAAGTTTGAAGATTAATACATTACATTTAATAATTCATTAATTAATTAATAATATTTTTTAATTATAAATAAACAATATTGAATATTTAAAAATTATTTTTAATCCATAACATCTTTTCTTATAAAAAAATTTCGATATGGTCAAAAATGAAGGTACTTTACTCTTAAACAAAAATGATATAATTATTATTATTATGATACGACTGATATAATTTAATATCTGATGGTTGAATTTTGGGTTTTAGAACATGCAGAACTTTTTATGAAGAATAACTGTTTTTCATAAAATGAATAATAACAAAGTTTTCCATATGTAGCCAACTTACGCGGACACACTGTATATAGGTAATACAAGTTAGCTGTCTAGAAAAATGTTAATGTAGGTACAATAGAATTATCGCCTAAAGGCTAAAGATGCAACAAAGGTAAAATTTACTAGGTACCTTTATAGTAAAATTACATTGCATAAAAACAATCGTAGCTGTAAGAATAAGTTTGTGCTCTAGCATACTGAAATTAGTTTTCGAATAAGGAAACTTCCTACTTTAGATTCCCTTTAAGCTTGCTGTTCGGTGCCGATTAGTAAATCACTAAATCTACTTACATTCCTGATCCTTTACATTACGGCTTAGTCACGAATGAGAATGGATAAATGAAATTCATTAAATCAACCAAACGGACATATTAATATTGCTATAAAAAATTGTAATTAGTACAAAACACAGTCAAGAAGAAATCTAATTACTAGTATGGATTTTCAAACTTAAACGAAAATTAACTTGCAGACACGGACATTTCTTGTCCTAAGTTTGACCTTAAATTTCCATTTATGTACCTAGGATTTTTTTTAAGTTGCTTCCTAATATTTTTTGCACTTTATACATGGCATAAAGAATGGCATCTACCTACATATTTCGAACAAATTAAATTATTATTATTAACTGAATATGGTGGTTTTAATTATAAATAGGTTCTAAAAGTGTAATAAATAGGTATCCTTTCCATAAATATATCTTTGTTTAACGATAGTCTTAATCTTCACAATATGTATAACAACAGAAGTATGCGATAAAGTGATACCCATTAAAGGAATTATATCAGACACAAGGCTTTAGAAACTTTCATTATTCTTACTGAAATATATCTTAGTGTTTACAAGAAATCCTAGACGATAATCACAAAAACAGTTTTTGTGCCGTAAAAGTCTTCACCCACTAACCTAAAAACGCTGCGTAATTTACTGCGCAGCTTGTTTACATGTCCATGCAAAAAAAACCTTGCAACAACTTACTGATTACCATTATATATTTTTCTTTCAGATAAGGAAACTCCTAAAGTGGAAAAATCCACCATCGGCGGGACAATTTGACGATCGACATTGAGAAGGCTACGCACAGTTTCACGAAAAATGAAACGCAGAAGAGGGAAATAACAATTAAATTTTCCACGCATACAACTTCAAAAGGGGAATATAAAAGCTCAATAATTCCGAATAATAAATGTGTGAAACGTTTAAATAAATGAATAGGTACTACTTCAAAAATTTTTCCTGTTGGATACAGGACAATCGAATCTTTCAAAAAATGTAGCATCTGTTATTTGCTATTTAAAAAAAATTATTTGTCCTCTATTGCGCCCTTACTGGATGGAATAAAAAAGTGTAAATCATGGTACATTATAGGTAAACAAAAATTTACATGTCCGCGAATTTTTCATCAACAACAAAAATTTCATGAATTTTAATTCTGTGTTTTTTGTGTTTTAATTTAAGAACATCGTCATTTGCAAAGATTACGTTCGAAAGTGAATAGAAAGTAGACAACGGTTGATGGAAATTATTCCCATTAGATTATACTTTCAAATAGTTTTCTTTACAGAACTTTTAAGTAACTAATTTGAATTTTCCTTATGAATCGCGTTTTCTGTGTCAACATGCTCGAGAAACTGTCGTAAAATTAAAGCTTATTTTGATTTATGAACCAAACTTTACAAAAAAGTGTTAACTAAACTTTGGGAATTTTGGTAAATGTTGGAAGTGAAAATCTACAATTTCTTTTATTTTAAGAATGTTTTAAGATTACCACCACATAAAGTATATTTTGTTACAAGTGACAAAATTGCCTTTTTTGAGACGTTAAATGGGGAAATATACGATCGTCAGCCTCGCTTAGTGCAGGTGTTAATAAACTACAGCGAAGGGACAAAGAATAAAAAAGAGTGATGAGAGTCAACAATCTAGGTCAGAAAAGTTGCATATTTGGGACCTACAACTACACCACTGTCTTCAGAGCAGCCATCAACAAAATTATGCGGTGCAATGTGATTGCCAACATTCATAGAGGGTAGGCACCCTCCGATACACATGAGACAGGAGCAATTCCATTGATAGGCTTAACGTTCGATTAAATGATACCCATTATGGCAAGCATCCCATTGTTTCTTTGCAGGTACAGGTAAATTGTCGTTTGTACACTTACAAGGGTGTTATACTGAAATATTACACTACAACATGATAGATTGGATATCAACGGGAGGAGATACGGCTATGCACTCGCAGTTGAAGCAATTCCATTGACGTATTAACAACCCTCGATTAAACAAAGTTCAATATGGTAAGCATCTCATGTTTTCTTTGCAGGTATTAGGTAAAATGCCGTATCTGCACTTAAAAGAAGAGTGATATAATACATTGATCCTTTTTACTGGTAAATGCTACATGGGATTTCTTGGGATACTGCTATCGTCACTCATTATGGAAGGAATCCGATTGATTCGATTAACCCTCAATTGCAGGTAAGCATGCAATCTTTTCTTTGCTGGTTGTAGGGTAAATGCCGTTCATGGTCTTAAAAGAGTGTTATAATACATTGAAAAGTTTAACCACAAGATGCTACTTGGGATTTAAATGTTCTGGATAAGTCATGGAAGAGACGCACGCCATTGAATCGATTCGCAACTGTATTGATGATTGAACGATGCCAGGCGTAGTAGGTACCTATATAGAAGAAAAAAAATCAGAAAAATGAATCTTAGATTTGACTTTACGTATTCGTTTTATTTGAACTATTGAACAATAATAATATCTGTATAATAGGTAAAAGAAAACAAGTATTACAAGAAATGCAATAAAGAAAAAATTATATACCAATAATTTGTTTCGATTTGGGCAATCACTGGTCTTCTAACACATTTTTTCCACAGGATTTTTTTTCGAGGATTTTTTGCACAGGACTTTTTCCGAGGAATTTTTTCCACAGGATTTTTTCCATAACATTTCTTTCCTGCGATTTTTTCCAGGATTTTTTTTCATGGATTTTTAGCCTAGGATTTTGGTGGTAAGTAGGTAAACATCCTATCTGTTCATTACATAGTAGCGAGACAAAGATAGAAGAAGTAGTCATGTACTATACATTCAATTTCATAAATTGCCATCTCTCTTATACCCTACCGAATTCTATTCTTTTAGGGGTGTAAAAGTGCTTTCAATAGATGACAACATTAAACTGGCCTACTGTATTTAACAATGAATTCTATGATGCACATTTTGCTAACCACAGCATAAAAGTAATCTTGTTCGGAATACATCTATTCATAAATTAGCGTATTCTAAAATTTCAAATTTAGATCAAGCATTGCTAAATTTATAAACGGATTCCAACCGCCAAATAGCTTCCGCCTGTGCTGGTAGTAAATAAACAGTGGTAACAGGGGAAAGTAGCGGAATGCGTTTACTCCCTCGTAGTCCATTAACAGAATACTTAAATTAAACATAGTGGGATATATATAATCATATTATATTTATAGACTAACCAAAAGCCAATCATCGTTATGCTCACTAGCTTCTACCTTAGTTATTCGTATAATGGCAATATTTATGTATGTAATTAATGTTATGCTGCTGAAATGTTATTCGATTCAGCATCATGGGCGTCGGCGTCGGCTAAGTTTTTTATTTTCAGAGATACAAAAAACTATTATTATTATTATTAACTAAATTTATTAATGAGAAGTTAACATTATAAAAATACAATAATTGTAACAATTTTATAATTTATTTTTTTCACTACTAACCTGAGAAGTCGCCATAAAGGTCCACGCGCACTTGTTCGGTTCCGTTCCGTTCGGTTCGGAACCGTCCGATTTGCAAACATCAAAATACATGGAAATGAATGGCAGCCCGCGCATTACGTCGCCGTCGGTTCGGTTTCGTCCCGTTCGGTTCAGTCCAAGTATACGACAAATGTCAAAAAATTTCGAAAGTCCGATCAGTCTAGAGGACGAAAAGGATGGTGCCGTATCAAATCAACGTAATGGCAGTAATTTCCATGTATTTCCGCGGCATTTGTAAGCTTGGTGGAGCTTTATTTGATTTTTGCCGATCGGACGGTTCCGAACCGAACGGAACGGAACCGAACAAGTGCGCGCGGACCTTTACTTACTCCTTTTCTCTAATGAGAAGTTATATTTCTCAACCTAGGTAAATAATGATAATGAAAAATTACCTAGGAAAATAATAAAATAAACGTTATATAAATCAGATGTTATTGGTTTTGTTTTTTAGTTTGACAACTCCAGTTCCAGGCTACTAAATATTTAAAAAATCATGTGGAAATGGTAAATTACAAAAATCTAAATGAATAACATTTCTAGAAGTGAAAAAAATAGTATATAGACCACGGTAAAGAAGATTTCTCTCAGTTGAGAAAACTGTCTTCTCTACCTTGGCCTATAATATACTATTTTTATCTAATAACATAAAATTTTACAATATCGCTTTTCAACTCACAATAATTATATAGGTAGGTACCTTGATCTCAAAATTAAGATTGCAATCGCCTTGGATTTTAACCAAAACGATTTACAACTTTTTTAATAAAATTGACTTTATCATCGGTTACTATTAATTTCTCTGTGAATACTCAGTGCCGGATTATCCAATAGGCTAAATAGACTATAGCCTAGGGCCCGTGATCGGTAAATAATTTCAGGAACATCATTGGGTAGTCCCATTCACACATGGCCTTGGATTAGCACAGAAATTGTAAATTAGTTTTGCACGATAAGATAAAGAAAGTTATTCATTTGTTGTTCTCCAATAGAAAATACTCCCCAAGATTTGTGGTAACTTCCAGATTTTCAATTATTTCCTGTAGTTTAACTGCCGATTTTGGTAACACCGGTTGTATTTTCCGATGTTGCCTGTAGATACTTAACTGAAGGGCGGATTAAAATAGCGCAGTTGTCCCAGTTTAAAGCTACCTGCCGTTAAGCCCCTCGTCTCCCAATCAGCTTAGTAGAAACCCTGTTTCTAGTTTCTACACAGTCATTTAAAGATAAAGGAAATTAAAACTGACTTCAAATCATATTATGAAACCGGGGCTAAAGCAAAAATATTTAACGTCATAAGCAGGAGCCATGGGGGCACAAGAGCCGCCGCCCATGATTCAGTCGTTGATTACATCGCTGAAATCACGCACCTACAACTGTTTATTTCTTAGCAATTATAGTTTTACAAAATTTGGTTCAGAAATTTACAAGCTAATTTAATTTTATAGTTTTGATGTTTGTTTTAGATCCATATAACCATCTTATTTATGTTTATGAATTTAAACCAATTATTAATAGCTATGCAAAATGCCTTAGCCTGCCTTTTGAATAAATATCAAAGTAAATAAAAGTTACTTTTAGATAGGAGTTTCAATGGCGATTTTATATTTGAAAATACATACCGGGTGACACAAGACCCCTGTACACCCCTGTTGTTTTTTCTATTTTTTAACCGTTTTCAATTAATTTTTGTATGCATTATATACACAGTTCATAATTTGAACTACTTAAATGTTAATATTCAATCTTTCTGGTTTCGCCGGAAATGACCCCAAAACTGTCTTATTTCAAATGCAATACCCTGTCTATTTTGAATATTTCAACTCAGGATTAAATCCTTCGTATAATAGTGTGGAGATATGGTACAATTTTGAAAACTCACAAATTTTCAATTTCAAAAATACATTTAAATTCTAGATTGCCATGACTTGCCGAATTTTGTTCATATTATAATTGCCGCTTACTGTTTTAAAAATGTTCAACATAATAAAAATTGAATAACTAGTCGACTAGAGCCTCTCAAAGTCGATATTTTTTAACCCCCATACTGTCGTCTTTTGGATGTAACCATTTTTCTGAAAATTATTTATAGATACTAATATATTATATAAAAAGGCATTCGTATTATTTGATTTCGTGTTAAAATATATCGACGCATTGTTAATTTGTTAATGTTAATAATATTATAATAATCATGCCTCCAGCAAATATTTACGTAGCACTAGTTAATGATTTTACATATTATGTATGCAAACAATTTCAATTTCAATTTTCAAATATAGGCTAACAAAGCACTGTTGTTTACTGAAGGTTTGTTATTAATATTAAATTAAATTATAAATCCGCAATAATAATCTGCTGGGGTGTTCGTTCCCCTATTTGCAGTGTCATTTTGGGATAAACACCTCATTATTAAAAAAATTAAATGGGTTTTGTTTCAGAGCGAAAAGCTACAACGCAAATACAAGTAAGTACGTTTATTTAAGTTTAGGTCCTAAATAAACATTTTTGAAATAGCTGTACCAAAACAACAGTGTCTGAATAAAGTGTAGAACTTGATTAAACAATCTACGTAGCTTTAGGTTAAACTCCTTGTTCGTTTCTTGCCATATATCATCATATTATATACGAAAATATACATATACTAACAAAGAACTGGCAGCTGAAGTTCAAAAACCCCGAAACCTCTCTATTCATATTCATAGTACCCTATTTTTTCATTTCCTATGTATGAGGCACATAAAAAATACATATTTACGTAACATACGCGCATCCTATAAAGTGGGTCATTCATTTTAAATAAAAGTAAGTTGTACTCGTAATAGTGTAGTAGTATATTATGCAATGAGCATTCCATGATTGCTATTAGGACACGAATATGAGAATTACGATACAAACCGTAAGGCGAGTGTTATAATGAATATCGGTGGTTTAATGAATGAAAAGTAAGTTCAGGGTGAGAGTTCTGTCTGGTGAAGATATGCAATGCTATTCCTTATGGGAATTGCGCTCCGACTATGCCAGTACATATACAAAAGTCGGATTGTTTTCGTTGTCCTACGAAATAAAAAATAACTCTTGATTGGGTCTGATTGGGCTGATTTATTCTTGTATCAGAATAGTTGAATAATGCCCCTAGCAAACAGTAATTATCCCCGAATGGCATTAGTCTTACAAATGAGGTCTGCGACACGTATGCTAAACAAAGGAAGTATCTTGTAGGGCAAAGGTTACAGAACATTGTTGATAAATAACCGAAAATCACAGTAATGTAGCTACTATAAGACATAATTATTCTGTTTGAATTTTACTAACTTTATCCATTTGTTATATTATTATTATTATTTATAAATAAATGTTTCTGTTTGGTCACACTGTCCATATACTCGAATACTTATTTATTTTCCAAATTGTTACTTTAAACATTAAATTATATATTTCACAGGTTTTGCAATTTAGAGGACTTTACAAAAAATCTTGAACAAATTTCCTTTCTATTCACGAATATTTATAGAATTTAATGAGAATAATTTAAATTATAAGGATAATACTTGCCTAAAGCATGAAGTCAGGAACACCATGTATAATCTAGTTTTCAGCTTCTAAACTACACTTCTAATCTTCTGAAATAATAATTTTGAGAGTAGAATTCTACCAGTTCGTCGCAGTTTAAACGAAATGGTATTTTACTTGTTTGTATTGCAGTTAGGGCAATGGGTTGAAAAATAATAGATTATGAAGAAAGGATGCACTGTAATTGACTTAACCAACACCTGCACCTGCTTTAACAAATTAATGTTTCTGTACTTAATAAATTAACATTCAATTCGTAACTCTAAAAATCTTTTAAAACTCTTCATTCCTGCTAACATTGAAACAATAGTAAAAGTTTCCTTAGTTAGTACCAAAAACTCTGTAATTCATTTCCTATAACAAATTGGTTTATCAACTATTAGTCCCCTAGAAAATTTATACCTGGCAAGTGCTACCCGAAAATTTATTTCCATGCGTATAATCCGCGCTTGCAACCCCTATCGAAAATAAGTCATTGTTAAATTAGTCCACGAAAATAATCCAATGTCAATAATTTATAATGAGAAATGGATTCCTTGTAAGTACATCCTTTTTATTATTTTAACTTTTAACTAAAAGTTTTGGCATAGGCGCTAAGAATGGGTACAAGAATAATTGTTAAAAATTCCCAGAAAAAATGCAACGGTGGTGTATCGAAATATTACGTCCATGTTCGTTTGAGTTGTTTGATTTTAGAAAATTCTAAACCTGTAAAATTAAAACTCTTGAACTATTTTCCAATAATTACTGAAGAATGTGTTTTCGACAGAAATATCTGCTCTGTTTACATGTATTATAATTTTATCAAAAACAAGAGGATTGTTTAAAAAAATTAGGAATAATATCTATTAGAGATAACTTTTAGAACCTGTTGGTTGTGATTTGTGAATATACTATTCGCTGAAAACACTCGTACAGTAAATATTACTCGAGTTTCGGAAGTACAATTTGTAAGTGAAAAGACTTTGTTAAGTAAAGGTATCAATGCCAGCGAGCGAACAACGATTTCTCTCTTTGTATTGCGGTGTTTACAATTGGAAAATATACTATACAAAGTAATTGGAAACTGTTAAACAACTGTTGCATCATTGCCATTTCCTGCAAAATCCAAACAGTTTCCTTACATACACTAAGACAATTGGTAGAAATTGAGAGGTCATCGACTTGAAACTGTGTTTACACGCGTTCTAAATTGCCATACGTTAAATAAGATTACCCTGGAGCGAAATCCCGATAAATCCTTTCTGAAATTAACTCCGATAAAGCATGCAATCTATTTACGACAATCCGCTTTTGTACATAAACATGTATTGCGAAATACTTCATGAAGGAAAAATTTACACGGTAAGTACAATAACTTTTGTGAGTGTAAGTTCTAACCTGTATATTGCTTTTATAGATTTTTCTTTCTTTCATTAGAATTACGTTTTGAATAGAAATGAGAAAATTTCCAAAAACTTGTATTAAAGTGGCTAAAAAAACTTTAATTTGTATTACCGATATTAGACTGGAGTTTTTTTAACCCGAGAAATGAAGCCCATACCCCTCTGTATATGTCTGGACAGACGACAGATCATGAAATAGCTGATGTTTGCATGGAGGAACGTTTGAACGTAGAAATTTTCAGAACCTCAAAAACACCCACCTGACCCATCAATTTTCAGTTTCATGACTCCACAGATTCCTAGCGCAGAAAATTATGATTTGTGTTCAGCGTGAGGAGCAGGGTTGTCCAGGAGTGGTTGGTCTCCACTAGAGGTGGGCGATATTGAAAAAAATATCGATAATATCGATATCAAAAAAATATCGATATATCGATGTATCGATATATCGATATATCGAATATATCGATATATCGATTTATCGATATATCGATATATCGATTTACGATACATCGATATATCGATGTATCGATATATCGATATTTTCCAAATTTAATATCGGTATTCAATATATCGATATATCGATATAAATATCGATATATCGAAAAAAATCCCAGCCCCTGTTGCAATTAGAGGTGGGCTTATTGAAAAAAATATCGATAATATCGATATCAAAAAAATATCGATATCGTCGATATATCGATTTATCGATATATCGAATATATCGATATATCGATATATCGATGTATCGATGTATCGATATATCGAAAAATCGATGTATTCGATATATTTTCCAATTTTCCAAATTCAATATCGGTATTCGATATATCGATATTTATATCGATATATCGATAAAAATTCCCAGCCCTAGTCTCCACAGCAATATTCAATGGGCATACAGAAAAGGCTAAACGCTGCAAGGTACATAAATGGAATCCTTGCAGACCATTTAGTGGGCACTGGGATGGACGCTAGACCGGAAGCTTCCTCAAAGAATTGAAAATTTTAGTCATGGACTGTCCCGTTTATAGCTCCCACCTAGTGCCGCTTTTTGGATAAAATCGAAACAAACAGAAACTCCCCTATCGAAAAAACATAACTGCAATTTTTAAAAAAACTTGTGAAGACTTGAACTGTTGGCGACTGTTTGTGTTTTTTTTTTCGTGTATGGATCAAAAGCGCTAACTTCAAAAAGTTTTGACTTGTTTAGGTACTAGTAGTCCAGGAGCTAGCGGTATATTAGAAGACTAATTTCTATCAAGCTGAAATTTGTTTTATGAGTTGGTATGGTTATGTCTACCAAATGTAGGTGGTCGGCAAAGACATTTGACTTATTACCATCAATCTGATTTTTTTTAAATAACTATATACTAATGTAACAAACACAAAAATCACCTTGTCCGACAATTTGAGCGGGACAGAAGCACTCTCTGACGTCCTGGGTTGGTTAGTTGGCCAATTTTTTTTCTTAGCGCTCTATGTCCCGCGGTCCTATTTTGCCGACCCCCCACATTTGGCAGACAACCATACCATCACATAAACAAATTCCAGCTTGACAGAAATTAGTCTTCTAATATACCGCTAGCTCCTGGACTATAGGTACTCCTATTAGTCTGGCCCGTTCATTTTTGAGCAGTTAAAATACTATTTACAAGTGACAGCTGAACTTGGCACAATACATAACCGTTTTATATTTCAAGGTATACCTTGCAATGTAAGAAATTAAACACAAAATAATAAGAAATGTTTCCTATTTTTATAATGTCAACAAACTATTATAGCATTAGTAACAATGTTTAGTGTTTTTCTAATATTTAACTATCAGTTATAGCTTAACCTTGGCTATTATCTTTTGTATTGACTTCATTTATCTATCGTAATTAATTGTCACCAAAAGTATATTTGCATGTCTCTGTCAGATATCAGTAATAAAAAATTCGAAATCAAAAATAGAAAAGTAAAACCTTCCTTAAGACTAAATTTCATTGTACCCTATTAAACATCACTTGCCAAATTTCTAACCTAAAGCGTCGTGGAAGTTTAATTAGTTTTCAGATTCCGTTCATGGGAAGGAACATAGATAAATGATTGTTTGGGAAACATTGAAGTGCTGTCTGCAAACAACGTCAAATTCTATATTTCCTCCTTGTAAAACGTATATTTGAATAAAGCGAACTTTACAGTTTAACTTTTGAAGAACATAGCTTCATTCAGTATTACAGGGAGTTATATTTTGATTCACACTTTGTTTCAAGTATTCGCTATGGAAGCACATTATGTTTAACTACAGTGAATTGTAGAATTTCACATGTTTTGTTAACATTTTGAGTTAAAAAAAAACATCTCTGTAAATTTTTTCATAAAATCTGCTATGTTCTTTTAAATTGCATCGTTGTTTCATTCAGTGGTAAATCCCGGAAAAAGTAATTAATTTCAGATTGAGAAATCAGAATTCAGTGATTTTTGTTTACAAATCGTGTTCGTGACGTACTCTGCGTTTCGAGGATATGGTTCGTAAATTCCAATGGTGCAGAATGTAATTTTCAAAGTCAACAGTCGTGAAACGGTTGTTAATATATCGCAAATTTCTGCACGAAAAATTCCGTTTTGTCTCCATTCCATTGTAATATTTGTTTGTAAATACTACCTTAAATTAATTCTGCCATAAATATTCACATAGAAATATTTTATTTAGCTGAAGTTACTGTTTTAGTTTTTAACTACGATTACTACAATTAGTCTAAATATTTCAGTACGTTATCCATTAACCTTTCAATAAAGGTCTATAAAATATGAATCCTGATAATTGTAAAATCCCAATGCTCAAAATTCAAATTAACGCATTGTTTTAATTTGCTTATTTCAAACTTCACTATTGGTTCTGTATACAGGGTGATTCCTAAGTACGTGTAGAAAATGAAGGGGGTGATTCCTGGGCGAAAATTAAGGCTACTGTTTCCTATAAACGTGTATCCTAATATGCTTCCCTGAAGAGTTACGCCTCTTCAAAAATGGAGTAAAAATTTGGTTTTTAATTTTTATCTCAAATTTGAACAAAGACAGAAAAATAAAAATAAATGGACGTGTTCTACTAACAGGAAGGCCCTTTATGGATATTTTCTTTATTCACCTGTATTGTTAGAAGGGGATGAAACTTACAACCCCTGTTCATTTTTTTATTAGAACTTTTTAATGCACCGGAATTTGTAATTTAGAAAATAGGCATGAGAAAGCCTTATTCATTTAGAAAATTATTTGTCTCTTTTATTTTTATCGTGAGACAAATAGTTTTCGAGTAACAAATTAAAATCGATTGTAATGTGCGCCTCACTTTCGTGAGAAGTTGTAGTAAATTTCTGAAAAAAAAAGTCTAGGTAGGCGGATTTCATTTTTTGTGTTTGTTGTTTTTGATAATAATAATAATAATTATTGTTAGTAAGTTTGCATACATTATTGATGAAAAAATGAAATCCGCCTACCTAGACTTTTTTTTTCAAAAATTGATTACAACTTCTCACGAAACTGAGGCGCACATTACAATCGATTTTAATTTTTACTCGAAAACTATTTGTCTCAAGATAAAAATAAAAGAGACAAATAATTTTCTAAATGAATAAAGCTTTCTCATGCCTATTTTTTAAATTACAAATTCCGGTGCATTAAAAAGTTCTAATAAAAAAATGAACAGGGGTTGTAAGTTTCATCCCCTTCTAACAATACAGGTGAATAAAGAAAATATCCATAAAGGGCCTTCCTGTTAGTAGAACACGTCCATTTATTTTTATTTTTCTATCTTTGTCCAAATTTGAGATAAAAATTAAAAACCAAATTTTTCCTCCATTTTTGAAGAGGGGTAACTCTTCAGAGAAGCATATTAGGATACACGTTTATAGGAAAAAGTAGCCTTAAGTTTCGCCCAGGAATCACCCCCTTCATTTTCTGCACGTACTTAGGAATCACCCTGTATACAGGCTGTCCAGAAAGTATATTTCAGAAAACAAACAAGATCAAGCTGAAAATTGCTAGACATCCACTTCAGTGGAAGCCGAACATTCTCATAAGAATTACTGGATGTTGTAGACTTTTTTCCTACGTTTCTTTAATAATTTTCATTAACAATTCTGTTTTTATGGGTAAAGTTATGATTAGTTACGATACAAAAATTATTTTCACATAAAATAGTTGTTTCATGTCGGTAAAATGTAGTAGAGTACTTCCTAGCACAATTATACTTAAACATAAAACACAGATTTGTAACAACTTTGTTATCCCAACAAACATCTGGTATCTAATCCTTAAATTTTATTTACTTCAGCTATCTAATATGTAGAGCATCGATCTTCATGTTGCTCGGTTTGGCACAATATCATAAAATGTACCAACTGTTATAACTTTAACAATATATCTAAAGGTACATAAAAAATGTCTACCTCTACAATGTACAAGCACTTCAAGTTCAATGCCATAAAGTGCAACAACTGCAATAAAGTATTTATACTGTGAAAAATTGTTTGAAATCGTTTATGTGAACATCGATGCTCTGGAGAGCGTCGAACACAACATAAATCATTGTAGTTACTGGGGAAAAATAAATTTTCTTTACTTGGAAACTTCCGAAACGACTACACTAAAGCGCACAGAAAATGTAGAAAAGTATCTCATTTATTGTACTACGGCCACACCGTAAATCAACTATAATACCTACGTTTTTATTAAAATGAGAAGATATTTGTAAAAATTCGTCAAACGAAATTATGTAATGGTTCGAGACCGATTTTAGAATGGTAGTATACCTGGAATAACCTATTCCCCGATAAATTGCCTTAATTCTTGTAACAATTGTAAGCATGGCAATTAATCCTGACCTGGAATAGCGTATTCCAGGTATACAGGGTGTAAATTTTAATTCGAACCACTATTGGTATCTCTCTAGAACGAATTTCGTTTCAAACAGCATCAACCCCAACTGCTAACAGCAAAATTTTATATTCTGCAGTTTTGGATAAAAAATTCACATTGCATTCAAACATTCCGAATTTTTTATGTTTTGTGCATATTACACTAAAAACAACCACAATTCTAAAGTAGATTTGAAACTAATTGAACTTAATTGAATAATTACTACACTCTCTGATGCAAAAAACTAAATTTATTGATAATTCTTATCTACTCATTAGTCATTATAATTACAAGCAACTAATCCCTCAATTAAAGTAGCACCTGTATACACCGAATATTTTTTTGCCTAAAATTATCCGTCGTTAAATGTGTGTGTGTGGCTTCAGAGAAACCTTGATATCGTGTAATATTCGCTGCTGAAAATTTAATTAAGCTACAGCTAAGAGTTATTAATACCAAAGGTAATGATACATTACGCTTAATAAATCGTTAATAGACCTATCATCTTGAAAGCTGAGCTTCCACCCTTTTCTGAATCCAGATTAGACATCTACTCTTATTTATATACTTGAACAATTTATTATAATTTAAAATATCTGACAGTAATTAATTAATGCGTATCATCTACATAAATATGAAATTTTTTACTGCTTTGAAATATAAAATATTTTTGTTTGGAAATTTTCTCAAAAAACAATTTAATTAATTAGTAAATCTTTCTAAAAGTAACAACTTTAAATATAAGATTATTAAATTCTTAGACGTAATTCTGCTATTATACTAGGTACATATAATATTAAGAAGAATTCAGCGGCTCCTGTATTCTCTTTAACTATTTAATTCAAAACATCCTTGTCGTTCCAAATTTGTTCCTGTCTAGTCGCTTTTAACCCTTTTAAAGTAAATATGCGCCACCGTTCTGGATGAACTGTGCTTTCATGTTTATGTATGATCTAAGATATTTTAGAGAGCACGAAAAACAAAGTTAGTTTGAAGTAGCGGGTCAATGGATTGTAAATTTTAAGTCAACGTTAACTAGTTGTGCCTAAACCCCTAAACGAGTAGCTCAGCTTTTTACTTTCCCATACCACCACTGGTATATGGGAAGTATTGATATCATGAAAATTTTCGAAGTCGAGATTTTCGCGGAAATACGTGTTTTGGACCTCCAGGACCCCAAAAAAGTGGTCTAGAAAAAATGTCTGTCTGTGGGTGGGTGCGTGGGTGGGTATGTATGTATGTATGTAACGCCTCTAACGCAAAAACTAGTGAACAGATTTTGATGAAATTTTAAATGAAGGGGTATATCGAAAATTCATCGACAAAATAAGCTTTTCAAAAAAATCCGAAACCGGAAGCGGAAGTTAGACATGTTTTTTTGGTATCATTTTTTTCAGAAGCGGAAATTTGAAAATCTGAGTAGGGGATATGAAAGAAGGGCATTATTCAAGGGAAACAGTTTTTTACCGGACTCTCTAACTTCAAAATGGCGGTCGCTATGAATTTTTATTTCGGCTTTAACGCCCCGTAACTCAAAAACCAGTTATCTGATCAGGTTCCCCAACAACTTATTTGGAAGCCCTTTGACTGTACTACACCAAAAAAAAAATTATTCACCAAATCCAAAAACGATCGCAACGGCGCTCTTCCAAAAATTTTAAAATTTTTGAAAAATTATTACAAAAAAACTGGTCTAAGGATTTTGTTTAAATTTTCTATACTTATGCAGCTTGGTATTAGCTACATTTTTGTTTTTTGATGAACGCCAGAATTCCACTGTGGCGCCCTCTACGAGATTTTGAAAATCGGAAATTGATGCTCCTATAGCGCCTTTATTAGTCAAAATATGAAAGAAGTTTAAATACAAAAGTTGTTCAGTATATAGATTTGCATTTTTCTAAATTTATGTGACGTATACAGGGTGTTTGGTTTTCACAGTACAATAAGTAACTTTGTTATTTTAAATAAAACACCCTATATATTATTATATAATTGAATGCAAAATTAAATTATCTATCACATAGTATTAGGTGTTCATATGGCTAAAATGTACGGTTAATGAGAAATTCGTGAATTTTCAATATTTAGGTTGGACTCGGATCGTCGGTCGGTAGCGATCGTCCGACTTCGCCAGTTGTAACTTCTAGCCGCGATAGATGCGTATCTTGGTGTCTTCTTTTGTTCATATCGAACCCGTACTCGTTTTTCTCGCGAGGCATTCAAATGATTTCCAATGTTGCCTCGCGAACTACTGTTGAATAGCAAAAACAAAATGTTTATTTTTAGTATGGGAAAGTCCAGGGGAGGTTTGCACCTCCACTTTTTGTAAGTAGAGTTATACTTTAGTTGTAGAAACTTATCAACAATATTATATAATTTTAGTTAAGTATTGGATTGTTGAGTAATAGAAATTTTATTCAGTAACCCGCCAAAGTACCAACTGCTCTTGTAGTCACCGGCTAACGACGTCTTATTAAATGTAATGCTCGTGCTAGCCTCTTATTAATAGGCACTTAAAAAAGAAATGTCAGTATACAATATTTTCTTCTATTGAAACATTTAAGATAGTTAGCTTGAAAATTTGCAAGTATTTTATTGTTGCTTTACTAACTCTGCATTTTAACTTGACACTATAAGAGATATCCCGCAAAAGAAAGTTAGTTACACGGATTCCAGATCATTTATTTGAATTGGAGTTACAGCTTTCGTCAGCTTCCAGTATAAAAACATGGAAATAAAACTTAAAGACTGAAAATCGCCGATAGCGAACCAAATACTATAAACCGAACCGATGAAGCTGTAAAACGTAAAAAAATATGAATTTTTAAATCCAATGTTCTTATGTGATTGACGTGGTAGGTACTTAGGTAGGTAGGTACTAATGTACAAACTATGTGTAACTAATACCACTGGCTGATTTTACAAGACTAGTATAAACATGGAATAAGCTATTTCTCCGACTGCCATGGTTTCCAAGATTGTTAGCCCGTGACCATCATGCTGAATTGTAATTCTGAAAATTCAAATAAATTATGGTACGGATTTGTTATTAGAATCAAAACTAGAAACTAGAAATAATATATTTTATAAATATAATTACAGAAATGATCAAATACGTATTCTGAAACTTTTGATAAATGAGGTTTAAGTAAAAAGATTGAAGTTCATGATTCAACGTGATCGTAATCCATACAAACCTTTTGAATTTGCCCTAGCTCCAAGATTGTGAATGTCCCCGTAACGTATATTACTGATAAGAAAAGTTCCTCTAATCGACGGTTTTAATAATTGCATTTTGCCTAACTGAAAGTAAACTTTCAGAAAGCTGGTTTAATTAGCCCAGTTCATTCGTAATTTCAAATTGCAGAAAGTAATAATTCAGAAACAGAGATCGATATCCATTTGAAATATATCAGAAGATATATAAAAAGATTTAAATTGATAATGAAACAAAACAGGATTAACTTGTATGTATTTCTTATCAGAGCTAAAATAGGATTAAATAATTTGGCAATATTTGCTACAGTAATCCCCAACCTCTTATTTAATTTCTGAAATATTGTAACAAGAAATACGTAAACAAAAGTAACAAAAACTACTGTAGCTTTGATATCATTTTTAATAACTTGTTTATGATAGTTACCAATAAAAACAAGTTGGGAAGCTATAAAATGTAAACAGTGATTAATGTTAAAGTTTCTACTCCCATATTTTAATTGAATTATAAGATATTTATACTACCTGTACTTTAATGACTTTCATTAAGATACATACATTACATGTACTATAATGGATCCATTATGATATAGATTTTCATTTAGATACAAATTTATAACGAGTTGTAGAAAAAATGGTGCATGCAACTCACATTTAGGGGCTCTTAAGACACTTAAAACACTCATATTCATTACGACATTCGCCTTACGACTTATGTATGAGAGAGAAAAATTTTAAGAATTTTCTTTGGACAAGTAGTTTTTTCTTGAGTTTTTTACTTCTGACAAGTGAACAAAATAAGGTTCTTAATGCATTAATATAGTACTACCTAAATGATTTGCAGTTCCTAAAGGTGAAACCTAACATCCTCATCTCAGATTAATGGATAAACTGTATGTTATTAATAAACGTAAGCTTTTGTCGAAGAGAATTCCTAGGTTAATTATCGTGTAACATCTGGTAAGCTACAGAGAGTTGCATGTATAAGGATAAGTTATAGGTTGCGATTTCCTAGTGTAGTACGTAATTACTTGACATTTGGCTACGTTTAGATGAAGACTATTAGCCTCGAACCACGCTTGCACTTCATTGATTTGTATTTGCAGAACCTTAAGTCATTTTGACTAGCTGTATTAGGAAGATTTTCATATCATCTGCAAACAATCGTTTTTCACATGTTGTGGATTCAGGTAGGTCATTAAGGAATAGCACAAACAATAAAGGACCCAGATTAGATCCTTGAGAAAGTGGCGGCAGAGAGGATGTTAAGCTTTGGAGGATCATTACAAGAAAACTATACACTGTAGAAAACAAATTACTTAAGTTATGCATTCCTAGTAAGTTATAGATCAACGTACCGCCGTTTTTGTCCGGTGGGTTTGAAACTCCCTGTATCGACGGCCACTCCTGTATACATCATAGGAAGTAGGAAAAACTCAGAGCTAGACATTTCTATATTTAAAGCAGTTTCCACTAAACGCACAAGATCAAACTCGCATTCACTTACCTACAGATGAAAAAGCAAGCCTCCAACAATTTAGCAGTATAACAAGAAATTGTGTAGTTTTGAGATTGTGTAGGATTTAGTTTTTTTGATTTTGTTATTATCTGCGGAACACCGCGAATGTATGGAATTGGTTGAGTTATTTTCCCTTAATTGCGTCATACGTTTTCGTTGCATGGGTGTCTCATCAGATTTCAAATTATTATTATTTACATTATTATTTACTTATTTTTTAAAATGTGTAAAGCATCAGAGGACCACTTTGACATTACTTTTTAACAGGCCGCGGTTTGTTTACTTGGCGATTGTTTCCTAAACAGAATACCCAAAGGCCGTCAGTAGCTATACATTTGATATAGTGTTACTTGTAGTACATTTTAATTGTATTATAGTGTCAATATGAGGAGTAGACTGGGCACTAACATTATCTTCAGGAACATTATAGACAATAATATTCTTTGATCGATGTTGCCGTTGCCTATGCCTATGAAAACAACAGAAGCAGGATCAATTTATTTTTGTTACATTTTTTTTGGTTTCAATAGTAAATGATTAAAAAACTCATCTATTTTTAATTTAATCATGCAATTTCGGAAAAACTAGTATACTGCAACACATCAAGTGTCTTTAGCTCCGTAATTCCTTTAGGTCGACCAACCAACGCGACCAACTCGCCGCCACGGTTGAAATACTCGGCCACTGCACAACCTCGTGCTTTATATGCCGTCTTGTCAATAAAGCTTGACTTTCATTGGACTTTCACGACTTATATTATGTAATATACTATTTTTTCCTGATATCAAAATAACTAAGAAGTTTGGCCTTATTGGAGATATCAGTTGAGCTACATCGAATATAAGAAAAAACTGTAGTTATTACAGGGCACTTATAAGTTATAAATAAACACCAAATTTTCACAAATGTTAAGATACCTCACAATCTCCTGTTTTAGACATGTATTAAGAAAAAGTTGTATACGCAAAGTCAACATTTTCTCCTATTAAACGCTTGGCTTTGGGAGTTGATCCTTCTTTATTAAATCTCTCCGGCGGACTACCGATTCCAGTAATTTCTTTTCTTATTAAACCGTGTTTTTTTGCACGTTTCAACGTTACAGAAAGAAATGGATAGAAATAAAACATTACAGAATATTTACTTATAAAATAATAAAATACAGTATAATATTATTTGCCTTAACTCTACCTAAGATATACAGGGTGTATTAAAAATGACGGATAATATTTACATCACGCAATTTTACGTTGAAAATCAAACAGAAACCTCTAACACCACTTTAGTCTTAGACGATGAGTTCTTCGATTATAAGTAATTAAAGGTTTTTTAATTTGACAACGCTGTCCAATGAAAGCTTAAGCGAAGACATTCATTTAGATACCCTTCATATTGCTATTTTTATTTGACTATTAGTACATTCTAAAAATCACTCCAGCTTATAATAAATATGTTCAAACGTCTTCAAAAATTATGAACATCAAATATTTTCCATTTTAAAAAATTAAATTATACGTAAATTAATTACCAAAACGTAATATAATTTTTATTTTTATTTTTAATGGCTTTGTTGAGACTATACCAGCAAATTATTATTTGTTGAGAATACAAGCTTTTTTCACAGTGTAATAAACCTTAAACAAACACTTTAAATAGAACAAACCTAAAACAAATTTAGTCCAATTCAATAACTGTAGCAAAATAACTGTAAGAAAGAAAAAAAGAAGGAAGTTGACCATTTACTTGTTTGCAAGGATGCATTTGGTGTACAAAGCTACAACTAATTGTCAGTAATTAATAATAGCTATTTCAGGGTGAATACCATTTTATAATTTATTCGTGTAAATTAATATGAGGTATATCGTATACAGCGTGTAACCTTTATGTGTAGCAAGTACTGATCCTATTTGGATGTGTGAGGAGGGGTCAGTGCAGTCAGAAAGTATAGTGTTTTGGTTGTAGTGAACTCTGAACTGTAGGTACTCTCAATAAGTGTAGTATTAAAATTACGATTGTAGGATTTTTCAGGAGCGATTTTGACATAAATGTAAAAGGTAATATATTTTGCAGACGGTTATAATGTAATGTTAGATGAGTTTGTGAACACTTTGATGGTTATGCCTACCGTTTATTTAGATTTTAGATTAGAATTTTCGCGATAATCGGTAAAATTTTGTGTGTATTACGAGTATATGCGATGGAATATCGCAGTTTTTGCCTAAACATAATACTTTCACATTAAATAAAATGCTTCAGCGTTTTGTCATCAATGAATGATGCTTGTGCCACATAGGTACAATAATACAACATTTTTATTGTAATAATAATAACTTGAACTTCAAGAGAAGTAACTGCAAATGAGATCTAACTAAAGCAGACGCATACGGCGGCGTACAAAACAGGGTAATAATTTTATTCAGAAATACGTTTTCGGAGTTACTCGTCTTGTTTTGTTTTTCCCCCATTATTTTATTTTAAACTGTCTTTGCTGCTGTTGTTTATTTTTTGTATGGGGCCTTTTTTAGTCTTTTTGATCTTTTTCCCAAATACAATTATAATATGCTTTGATTAATGCCTCTTGCCCTAATATAACGTTCCGAAGCGAGAGTCACTTTTGAATCATAGGAGTAGATGTTAATAACAATTTCGTTCCTTGTGATTAAATATTTTCTACATTTTCAAAAATTGTAAATGAGCGTTTTTTGTAAAATGACAAAGAGGGGGGAATTGAGTTATGTGAGTTATATAGCCACAATTTATTGCTTCCCATTTTTTCTTTTTGTTTTCATTGGTTAAATTTGGCCCCAAATTTATCTAATGAAAAGAAAAAGAAAAGTCCGCAAAAAGAAAGCATATTTACAGAAATATTTTTATGAAAGTTTTCATGCACCCACTTCTTAATTTTTTTCAAGATCAGCGATCTTAAAAATATTAATATAAAATGCAGTTTTCCAGTGTTGTGTAACTGCTTGCATTTTTTTTCTTGACCGTCGCGCGGTTAATTTTCGCGATCGATTATTACGAGTTCTTGTGCTGGTGTTTTTCTACAATAATCAATCAAAAACTTATTTCTTCGTAAGTATACCTTTATTGCTTAATTAATTATTATTTCTGTTTTAGATATATTTGTTTCCTCTTTTTCAGGATGCTTAATTATTTTTTTTCAGGATACTTAATTTTAATTTTGTTTCAGAACAGTCACTTTTTTTCAGAACATTAACGACTCTATTTTTTTCAGAAAACTTAATTGTTGCTTTTTCAGGACACTTAATTATTATTTTTTTAGGATACCTAACAACTATTTTTTCAGGAAACTTAATTAATATTACATTTTTCAGGATAATTTAATTATTTTTTTTCAGGATCCTTAATTATTATTTTTTTCAGGATACTCGATTAGTATTATTATTTTTCAAGACACTTAATTTTTATTTTATTTCAGAACGCTTACTTTCTTTCTCAGGACTTTATCTCTTTCCAGGAAACTTAATTATTGTTTTCTCAGGACAATTAATTATTATATTTTTTTAGGATACTTAATGTATTATTATCTCTTTTAGGGTAGTTAATAATTATTTTTTCAGGAAACTTAATTATATTGTCTTTTTTCAGGACACTTAATTATTATTTTTTAGAATAGTTAATAATTCTTTTTTCAGGACACTTAAAACTTTATTTTTTTCAGAAAACTTAATTATTACATTTTTCAAGATAATTATTTTTTTTCAGGATCCTTAGTTATTATTTTTTTACAGGTTACTCAATTATTATTATTTTTCAGGACACTTAAGTTTTATTTTGTTTCAGAACGCTTACTTTCTTTTTCAGGACACTAACGACTCTAACACTTTAGACAATTTTAGTGGAACACATTTTCTTTGGCGACTTGAAATGTCAATTTACTCAAGTATATATTTTTTGCCATTATATAACTTCTAATACTAAATTCAATTTTGTAGATGTTCTTAAAATTGTATTATATACAATAATGTTATTTTTGTTCAATTAAATATTAATGGAATTGATGTAATTGTATTTAATTTCTGTGCTTATGGTAAGAAACTTTTTTCAAGAAAATGCAACCTTACTTGCACATTAAAAAATTTAAACGGAATAATTTCTAATTGATGACTTCCAATTAACAAATCAAGAGATTTGGTACCATTGGAATGTCGCATCGTTTATTAAAACAAAAATCATTAAAGAAAAGCATAGCATTTAGTATACCGAATAGAGTCACCTTAGTCGTCGATGAATCACTCAATGATTGTGATCACTTGTTGTGATTAAAATTGTGTCCAAAATTATTAAGACCACAATCTAATCGTTAAAAACATAAATCAGAGGTATTAAGAATTATATTATATGAAACAATAAATTTCTTTAAACCTGCAGGATTAACGTATTAAGTATAGATTCATCAATTCATTTTCCTACTAAATCAATTTAGATCTGAATGATACCTATACTGTGACGCTTTAATCAACAAATGTTGGTCGTTTATGTATTCTCTACTGTATCGGATGTTTAGATTCTTTTTCAAACTCTCACGTTTGGGAGAGTGTACAGTATTTGTTGTCCTTAGCACACAAACAAACTTTCAAATTTGATTAGTCCAGCTTTAATCGTTTAAAAGTTGTACAAGTTTATAGTAGTGGTTTCAAGAAGATTGTAGAAATTGAGTTGTATGTTATCGTCCAATGCCTGTAGAAGAAATAAATTCATACGCCTGCTTGTGGATTCTGCTCCTTCTTATCAAGTAATAACAAATTGATCTCAGGAGTTCAAATGTGGCAGAACAATCTGTAAACATGCAAAGGGTCCTGGTTGGTTGGATGCCAAATAAATCTTACTATACATTTTTTTTAACCTGGTCACACAATCACTGGTCAATATTATGCAACTAAACTTCGCGATTCCATTAGTAAAGTAAAAATAAAAGAAAATCTGTTAGGCGAAATTTTCTTTCATCAGGATAACGCCTTATGTATGAACTATGAACGTAATTCGTGACTTTGGGTTATAGACAGTCAACCCTACTCCCCTGACCAGGCTCGCGGATATTTTTATTTATTTGCAAAGCTAAAAGAGAATCTTCGGGGATTATCATTTGAGAGCGATAAGGCTATTGCGGCAGCGGTATATGACTTCTGTGATCAACCAGTTTTTCAAAAAAGATTTTGTTATGCTTGACCGTAAGGTGTAATAAATGTCTCAAAGTTGAAGACGATTATGTAACAAAATAATGTTGAACTATTTAGGAACATTGAATACTGTACATCCATATTATTAAACAACTAAATTTTTGGACGACAATAGCTATTTTCCTAACAAGTGCAGAAAATCGATTTTTCCGCACGCAAATGCCGTTGACAGCACGACGCGTAGCGGAGTGGTGTCAAGCATTTAAGTGCGGAAAAATAGGTTTCTGCACGTGTTAGGAACAATAGTTTTTCTACTAGCGTGCGGAAAAAAACATTTTCCGCACTGTTTTAGTGTTTTAGTGCGGAAAAGTGGATTTTCCGCACTAAAACATGTGCGGAAAATGCGTTTTTCCGCACGCTAGTAGAAAAAAATATTTTTGGAATCATTCAAATAATTTCCTAATCTTTATAGCAGTATAAACCATGACTTGATAATTATTACAGGAATTTATTATTACGAAAAGTTTTCCAAGTATTTGTTATCTGTTTGTACTAGATATTCATCTTATAATGTTTGTTACAACTACTTGTGGATTTATTAAGGACCATTTCCGCACAGACATATCTATTTAACATTGTTTTTAAATTTATTTTTAGTTTCCTAGTTTTAATTAAGTTTACAAATTGTTATTATTATGGTGACTACGACTCACGCTATAGTTATGACTGTTGAGACTTCCCTGATATGCATAGGTAGAGGTACTGCAAACCTGCCATGTACGCAAGGGATTTTTAATGTTCTTGGGAAGTGAGGAATTGCGATGATTAAAATCTTTTACACGAGCCACTCACACGGTCAAGACTTTAAGCCGTGGCCGTTTTAAATTCACTAATCCCTTAGTTACATTACTTACAAACACTTTATTTAATAATAACGAAAGTTCTACCTACCGGTTTACAACTACTGCTACAACATACAGTACCTACAGTATTTACTGTTTACATTTTCATTATCCCTAATTTAATTAATTTTAACACACATTTAGTGAAAAGAGTCATCTAATGACAACCCTTTAGCCTTTACAATATGTACGTTAGTTATGTGATAAAAATTACAAATTATAGATAGCAAGCGAAATTGCGTGTAATGTAGTTTGCAAAGCTTGCTCCTATGAGAGGTGAACTCGGTGAACTATAACCGCAACCGCGCGATATTATCACAATCACGACTCTCAAATTAAAAAGCAGGACATCAAATATTAGCACCCCTATTTTATAGCAAAATGATAAATATGACATTTATGCGGAATTACAGAGTACATTTAATGCACTCAATATTTTTTTCTATTGCCAACCAAAAGATTTTATGAATAACTCAATAAATAACTAAAACTAAAAGAACAGTTTAATGGGTAACAAGTTGTTCACATAGCTCTACCACATATCAGAAACAGCAACATTTTAACACACAGTACATTTTACAAATCAGGTGCAATCAAGAGCAACGTTTCAGCAAACCAAAAAACAAAATTTGTAAAATATTAGTAATCGAATATTCTTATGGATTATTGACTATACGATTTTATTTTGTATGTTTTTGTTCAAAATAATTTCGTATCCTTATATCTCTAAAATAAATAACAATAGACCTATTACCCCTTTTATATTTTAACTCTATCAAATTTGAACACCTAAACACCTATACCTCTAATAAAAAGCATAATTCTTGGAGCAGGTACAGGTATAGTAATAAACCCCTATGACAATAATATAATAGGAGATTCAAAGAGATCTTGATAAACCACAAACTTACAAAAAGGCTCATATGGGTCATTAGACCACGGATATTTGTCACATAAATCGAGCAACTTTAACCTTTAAGGATATTTCTAAAATTTCAAGAATTTAATTAGACCACGTAAACCTTATCCTACTACTAAGTAGATCAAGGAGCTCACAACACTTTGAATACTATTATTAATGAATCATAATAATATAATAATAATAATAATAATATTTATTTACATCCGATTGGTCTACAAAGACATGGATACGTCATTCGTGTTGAATAAAAAATGATACTAGTAAAAACACATAACACATAACATTTAACATTTAGGTAAATGGAAACAGTATGACAAAACAAGACAATATGATAGTACATACAATAATTTGACAAAATTGACAAAAATATCACAATTCATATAATCCTGTTGGCTATTATAGTTTTAAAGTCATTAATTGTGTACAGACAATTCTCCGTTAATAGTTTATTCAGGATAGTCTTAAAATACTTTGTTTGCAGGTTCTTTAGTTGCTCCGGCAAAAGATTAAAAAGGGAGATTCCCAAGTATCTCGCTCTTGTTTTGTCAAGTCTAGCAAAGGGTATTACTAGATTATTGCAGTTTCGAGTTCCGTATTTATGGGTTTCAGAAATTTCCCTATATCTAGATCTATTCACTTTTATGTAACACAGATTTTGGTATACGATTTCTGAGAAGAGTGACTTTATACCGAGTTTCACAAATAAAGGCGCACAATGATCACGGTAATGCGCCCTACACAGAGTGCGAATTGCACTTTTTTGTAACACAAACACTTTGTTGAGTAGCGTGGCGCCTGCTGAACCCCATGCTAGGATCCCATAGCACATTGTTGTATGAAAATACCCGTAGTAGGCTTGGATGGCAGAGGACGTGGCACCGCAGGTCATCAGTTTGCGTAATGCAAAAACAGCACTGGCCAATTTCTTGCACAATACGTCAACGTGGGGACTCCAAGAGATTGATTGATCCAAATGCACTCCTAAGAATTTCACAGATTTTATTTCCATTTCGGTGACGGGCCTGAGAGAAAAAGTGATGGTAGTAGTTTTATTCTCGTTTAAAGATAATTCGTTTGCGGCAAACCACTTTTTTGCTTCATCCATGGCTTCTTTTATCTGTTGGGGCAATTCTTCTTTGCTTTTACCCTTGCATAGCAATGTTGTATCATCCGCATACAAAAAGGTTTTACTAATTACATTATTTTGGGGGAGGTCGTTGATACTTAGCAAAAACAGGATAGGGCCGATCACCGAGCCTTGTGGAACTCCTCTCGTTGTTGGTAAATCAGTGCTCAACTTCCCGCCATGAGAAACTTTCTGTTGTCGGTTGCTCAAGAAGAATTTTATTAGATTTAATGCATTTCCCCTTATGCCATAGTAAGGTAGTTTGTGTAGTAGAATCTCATGTGATAGGCAATCAAAGGCCTTACTTAAGTCGATAAAGATACCACCCACAGCGTCACCACCTTCTAGTCCAGTGCAGATGTTCTCTATTAGACATGTTATGGCATCAGTCGTGGTGCGTCCTCGGCGAAACCCAAATTGAGCATCAGTTAATAGATTAAATTTCGATAAGTATCTCTCTAATCTGCGTACAAAAGCAGTTTCGATAATTTTTGAGAAGACTGGGACGATTGAGATTGGTCGATAGTTTGAAGGAAGGCTCGGGTCGCCATTTTTAAAAATAGGGATAATCTTTGAAAGTTTTAATGTTGATGGGAAGCAGCCTTCTTTGAAACAAGCGTTGACTATATCAGATAAGGGGGCTGCAACTTCACTACTGACTTCCTTTAGTAAGTTGGAACTGATGCCAAAGATGTCTTCTGTTTTCTTATTTTTCATGGTTTTTATAATTTCCTTCACTTCGGTTGGTGTGGTTGGGCTCAGGAATAGATTTCCAGAAAAAGGAACCATATTTTTTTCCAAGAGTTGTAGCGGGTGTTTTGATGCCTGGGGGAGCGCGTTTGCTAGTGTATTCCCAATTTCCGCGAAAAATAAATTAAAATCCTTAGACGAGATGTTATCTTTGGTTATTGGGTGAGGTGTGAGGTTGTTAGTTTCTGCTTTAATAATACTCCAAGTAGTTTTGCTTTTGTTGTCTGAGTTTGCAATCTTATTTCTAAAATACTGGTCTTTTGTATTCAGCAAAAGGTTTTTGTAATGGAGTTTATATTCCTTGAGTAGGTGATAGGTATTATTATTGTTTACAGATCTGTGTATATCAGTCAGTAGAAGCAATGTATCCTTGGACTTCCTCACCTCATATGTGATCCAAGGTTTGCTTTTTGGTTTTTGTTTGGGTTTTGTTTTCACTAATGGGAAAGCTAGATCGTGAAGATACATAAAGGTGTCAAAAAAGTGTTTAAACTTTTTGTCAGTCTGGGTTTCCGCCAGGACATCTGTCCAAGTTTCATTTGCTAGTGACATTCTGAAACGAGATATATTTGTGGCATTTATTCTGTGCTTTAGTAGCGTAGACGGTTGATCCACTTGCAGCAAGGGGCTATCTAGTTTGATAATTTGCGCAAAATGATCGGATAAGCCTGGGTCAAAAACGTTTGCCTGTAGGTCACCCAAAGAAAAGTTGTTTGTGTAAATGTTATCGATGCACGACTTCGATCCGTTTATTATTCTGGTATGCTCCAGGGTCGTTGGTTTGAGTCCATAGCAGAGAAACAAGTGCTTTAAGCGATCTTCCACTGGCCCGTTTTTTTGTATATCTATGTTTAGGTCGCCGGCTACAATTAGTGACGTTTTTTGGAACTTTGATAGTTGTTCGAGTAATTTCTGTAAATTAAAAAAGAATAGATCCAGCGAGTCTTTACCTGGTGGACGATATAGTGTCGAAATTATTATCCGTTTAGTTTTTACACGTATACACGATATTTCGAAGACATTTGCCACTGCAATGGATGTTGCACACTTTACTTCTTCTGTCGAGATGCCGTTCCTAACAAAAATTGCGGAGCCTCCGTGTTTGTGGGCCTCCCTGTTGAATGAACTTCCTAGGTAATAGCCTTGCGGAGTATATAAATGTTTATTTGAGTCATTTAACCAGGTCTCTGTGACACATAAAAAATCTACATTATTAAATTCACTCAAAAGTACCTCTAGTTGAGGAACCTTATTTGTCAAACACTGGATATTTAAGTGCATTATACACGAGTCCTTTTTTTGCTTAAGCGGCACTAGGTCGTTTCCCGGTTTATTGTTTTCTTGTGAAAAAAACGGCCAATATAAACTCCATATGGCCAGTTTGAGGGCTCCATTATTTTTTCAAAGTTGCATAAGTCAACTGTAACCTTAAAGGAACAATAATGTTGAGGAAATTTCGAAACCGCCTCGCTGCATTCTACTTCAGGAAAATCTTCTTTCAGCAGGTTTATTATACTATCTGTCTTTGTACCTGGCGCTAAACGAGACACATAGATAAATGCCTTTTTGGGTGCTACTTTTAAGTTTTGAAATTGTTTGGACGTACCGATTACTGGCTTGGATTTTGCAAACTTCTTGCTTCTCACCGTTTTCCATTCGGATGAAGGATGGGAAACGGAAGTTTCAAACTGCCCTGTTTTGTCGGTAATACAATTCGTATTGGTAGGGGTGCTGTTAGAGATTTGAGATGGTGGTTTAGTTTGATTAGGGATATCCATTGTTGCGATCGCTTTGGCATACGTTTTACTTAATGGAGTCTGATCTGCGTTTATATAAGTTAACTTGGCCATAGCCTGCCTTTGGACATCCTCGAGATTACCAAGGATACTTTGTTTGTTGCTAATTTCTGGTTTGTTGATCCTTAGTTCACATTTGTTTACATCCGAGGTGGGACGTGCGGTTTTGTTGAGTTCAGATCGTGCAGGTAACTGCATTGTAGTCTCTGTTTGTTTTGGTACGTTTGTTGAGACATATGCTTCGGTTTGTTTACGAATGTCATTTGGCAGTGTTCCGCCAGGTGGACTCAGTTGTATGTTTTCGTAATGTAATAGGGCTTTTAATAATAGATTGTTTTCCCTTAATTCTTGGATTATTTCATCTTTGCTATTTAGGATAGAAATTAGATATTTTACCTTAATGGTTAGGCTTTGGACGCTGTCGGTATCGGTCGGAATGTATTCCACTGCTTCGGCACCATTTCCAGTATCCTTTATGGGTGTATCGGATTGCACTTCACAACACACTATTTTGTCTGTATCTGTTATTTGGATTACATTTTTTAATTTACTAACACAGCTGTTGTGATAAAACGTTTTGCATTCCCTGCATTGCACTCTTTTTGTCACAGTGTTTGAATCACAAACACCGCACAAATTTGCCAGCTTATTTATACTGCTGCCACTCGCCGCCATGTTCCATATATAAAAAAAAAAAAAAAAAAAAAAAAAAAAAAAGTACGTCTGTAGACTCTGAAGACTACTAAGCAGCTTTCATTTTGTATAAAGTGCAATCAAAACAAACCCTCTATAATATTCTAGCACCATTCAAGAATAATCGACACCTAGATGAGACTAATATCGTTAAAATAGTAGTTTTTCATAGTTATTGTTAATATGACAATTCAATTCATATTCCGTCAGCCAATCAGAATCGTCCTTTTTTAAAAATTAAACCAATCAGAAGGTTATTTTACTGACAATATTTTTATGACAGCAATAGAGTCTTCCAGCGACACTATTTATGTCCGGCCAAAAATATATTATTATTTTAAATATTCTTTCTATGAGTTTTTCTTCACTATTTCTCATCATTCATTACTCGTTTCTGCTGTTTTTGGAAAATAATCACTCGCGTACCGCTCCTAATTATTTTCCTCACGGCAGCAATTCCTATTCAGAATGACAAATATTGTCTGCAAAACTCGAAGCACTGGTTGTATTATATATGACAACCATTATTGTTTTTTGAGAAAAATAATGCATAATCCATCAAAGTTGTACAATATTACTTCGCAGGGAAACACAAATGAAATTATTGAAATTTCCAATTAAATTCTTTTAGATTAAACAAAGATTTAAAAATAACGAATGATCAATTATGAATTATTATGAACCATTCACGAACGAAAACATTTCATTTCTCTAAACATGAATATTGTATTAACAACAGACTGCGTTAAAGTTTAAAAAAAAGTAATTAAAGTCTGCCAGAAATTGTTCTAGAAGTGTTTTCAACATAGTCAGGGACAGCTTAATAAATTGATATCTTGGCCAATACCTTAGATCCCAACTTTTCCGGCGGTGTTTATTTCAAATTAAAAGCTTATAATTTTGTGAGTCAACAGATACGGAAAAATATGTAGGTATCACCCGATTAAATGTGTCGCACTTGTTGCTTAAATTAGCACTTGTAATTGAGCAGATCAAACAAAAGTTATCTATCAATATTTTGCGAAATTAGATAAAGCAACCCTATTTATACTAAAACTCGAGAAACACGGTTCAGTAATAGTTTATTCTTTTGGTAGATAGCTGCATATCTATTTGAAACATGAAAGGTAAGAAATTTCAATACAAGAACATTTTTTTAAATATTCATTTCATTTTTAAAAAACGTTAAAATAAATAATTTATTAATTAGTCAACGATGTAATAATATTCTTGTAATCACATTTCTAAAAAATTATATTTGTAAGTATAATTGTTTAAAAAAGTTTATCCGAGCCGGGAAACGACCTTACTATGTTCTGACTACGAGACTGAAATTATTACCTGTAGTCTATGGAGACAACTGTTTTTAGTACCTCTAGAACCGTTGACTGTAATTAATAAATAATTTATTTTAACGTTTTTTATATAGTAATAACGGTCAATACTTCTTGCACTGCAGTTGCCTAAATTTGATCGATCTAACAAAATACAGTTTAATATCTTTATTATGACAGCAATAGCAAATAAAACCATTTTTCTCCGATTGACAGTAAAAGCATGCTTTGACTGACATTTGACTGTCTACAAAGTTCCACATTTACTGCCTAGGCAAAAGTGATCATTTTTACTGACAGTAGCATTCAAAATCAGGTTGCTGCGAAAAACAAATAAATTTGAAATTTTTATTAATTAAATTTAAGTTCCATATTTTTCACGATTTCTTTAATTTCGGATGGGGTGAACATTTCTTTGTCATTTTCCATTGTAAATATATTATAAATTAATTAATATTTACGAATTAACAAGATTAAACTATTCTATTCACAACAAATAGAATGACATTTCTGAAATATGTTTTTTCATAGCAACCAATGAGAACTGCATAGCAACAGATGCTTGCTGATACTAATAGCACAAAAAATATTAAAAATAATCATTAAATGAATGTTAAATATAAACAATCGGAGAAAAAATTATATGTTCAACACGGCAGAAATGCAGATTTACTGCCTTGGCTGGTTTCACAGCTTCGGCTTCGCCTCAGCTGTGAAATACCAGCTGCGTCAGTAAATCTGCTACTTTTCTGCCTTGTTAAACAAATAACTATTGTCAAAAATTACATGTGTTTCCCTATGTTCACGAATAAAAGTGTTTATATGGTATATACAGTGTGCTCCAAAAATGGCGCATAATATTTATGGGGCGTTGAAGGTGACTGACAAGGGAGTAAGGGAAATGTAATAAAAAAATTCTACGGCACGTGTTTTTGTAGTTATTAACGGAAAAATATGTCCACAATTTATAGTCCAGGAGCTAGCGGTATATTTTAAGACTAATTTCTATCAAGCTGAAATTTTTTTATGAGCTGGTATGGTTATGTCTGCCAAATGTAGGTGGTCGGCAAAATAGGACCGCGGGACATAAAGCGCCCAGAATGTTTTTGTTTTTAATTATTTTTTGATGAAATTTACAAACTTCAATCAAGCTAATTCCTATTTTGCTCGTTATTTAAGACATTCCGACAACAAAAAATTAACTGTCCGACATAAGAGTCGGAACTGAATCAGTGTCTGCCGTTTGGGGTTCGTATTGTTTTTAAGACATTTGACTTATTACCATCAACCTGATTTTTTTTTTAATAACTATATACTAATTTAACAAACACAAAAATCACCTTGTCCGACAATTTGAGCGGGACAGAAGCACTCTCTGACGTCCTGGATTGGTTAGTTGGCCAATTTTTTTTCTTAGCGCTCTATGTCCCGCGGTCCTATTTTGCCGACCACCTACATTTGGCAGACATAACCATACCAGCTCATAAAAAAAATTTCAGCTTGATAGAAATTAGTCTTAAAATATACCGCTAGCTCCTGGACTATTAGCACATTTTATAACTTTAGGAAGCTCTATCTATTTTGATTGTTACCTAGGTCACCTAGGTACTTATTATTACCTTGGAAACCAACAACTGATTTTTGAACAGAGCACACTGTTTGCAGACTCATTTAGGGCTATCTCGTTGTAAAAATTGTCTTCAATAATAATTTAATAATTTGTAATTACGTGCTTTTTTGCAATTTTTTTAAATTTAGAAACAGTAAAAGACATTATTTTCTAAAAATAGAGTAGCTTTACATCTTCATATCTTACAATGGTAGTGAATAGCTATTTTCCTAACAAGTGCAGAAAAATAGGTTTCTGCACGTGTTAGGAACAATAGTTTTTCTACTAGCGTGCGGAAAATGCGTTTTTCCGCACGCTAGTAGAAAAACTAGTGCGGAAAAATCTTTGCCGCACGGTGCGGAAAAGTGGATTTTCCGCACTAAAAATGTGCGGAAAATGCGTTTTTCCGCACGCTAGTAGAAAAAAGATTTTTTTTACATTTTTCTCACACTTGTTTAGCGGTAGTAAACAGCATACCATACATATTTTGCGCCATTTTTGGAACACCCTGTAATTTATGGGTAATGGGTCGATGCGTTTTTTTAGGAAACAGCCTGTATAAAATAAAACTTTAAATACACATTTTCGGTATTTATGAATTAAATTTTATTAAATCGGTTAGCTGGCTTGTTTAATGAATTAGAAAATTTGTAATACAAATTGTTTTGCAAATATTGACTGCTTTGTTACTTTACTTGAATTAAATTTACTTTTACTTTACAAATATTATATAAATTCCTATCATCCTTATAAAAAAAAAATTCCCTCCTCAACTAGCGAAATGTATTAATCAAAGACCAAACGGAATTACCTACAATACATTTTTCTTCATTTAAACTCTATTTTTCAGGAAATCGATTTTTAGATATTTTTACCAAAAACAAATATTTGTACAAATAGATAAAAATGATTGTGATTAATATCATGTATTGTATTTTTACAGGATTAATAACTTTGTTCATATTGGGAGTTGTGGTGGCTGTCAAAGCAGAAGCATGTAAGATACCTACACTGTATTATTTATTAATTAATATTATTAAGGACATAATAAAAATATTATAATTCCTACCAAAGCTTTATACACTTTTCAAACTAAAATGCCATAGATTTCTTGTCAGTATATAGGGTGTTCACAAATATACCCACGTTTCCCTGAAATGAACAGAAAAAAATTCTAAAAGGCGTTGCTTTGTCAGGACCTGCATCTGTATACCTACAGTGTGTTCCAAACTGAATAGTATTGCATGGCTATCTTTCTTATTAATAAAGATACAGATTCGGTTATAAGGACAATTTTGTGCAACTTTTCATTCTGGTTCAGATTCTGATTAGAAAAATCAAACATTCCGAACCCGAACAAAAAATTGTTTTATACAAAAGCTACTACACTTTCTGGAAATGTACAATCTATAATTCAGCTTTCTGGTTAATTTTAATCTTGTATTGCAATGACTTCTATGCGACGATTTTAAAGTTTTGAGAAACATTTCTAAGACTTCCCAAAAAAATCTTATTTATCAAAATTTATTCATACAAACTTTCAAGTCTGATTTTCATATTATTTCGCTTCAAATAGAAGACAGAAAAGCTTATATTTTAGTTCTGAACCTTCCACTTTGATGGCTTCTACGGATTTAAAAAAATCGTCAGTCTCTGATGCTTTCCAAAGAAGTCCTATATAAAAAAAATTGCTTACAAACCTTCAAGTAAGAATACTTTTACATTTCCCTATCTAGCAGAAAAAATTAAGGGCTATAATTTGGTGTGAGCCGAGAAGGCGAGAACCTGCCGCCCTGCCATCGCATCAGACTTTCTTCATATTTGACTTGAACATAGAAGATAAGGGTTACACTGTGGTTTTTCTAAAAAATGTTAACCAATCCGTTACTAGCAATACACGTGGAACAGTTTGAAGATCTTTCATTACATATCTTTCTTTTACTGTTAATTATACTTCTATTTTTCTCTATTAACCTGTAAATAACGTACAAAATAATCAAAACAATTTCTAGCTAACAGAACTTGCCCAAACGATTCAGAAGATCCTGAAGATGACGTTCTAATTCCACACGAATCAGATTGTTCGAAATTTTACAAATGTAGCCATGGTGTAAAGGTTTTGCAGGATTGCCCAAATGGTTTACATTTTAATGATGAAACACACGAATGTGATTGGCCAAATAATGCAAACTGCGAAGACAGCAACAGCGGTGGCGGCAGTAACAGCGACGAAAATGGGGATGAGAATGAAAACTCCTGCCCATCCGTTATAGAAGACCCAGAAGAAGATATTCTTTTATCACACGAATCTGATTGTACAAAATTCTACAAGTGTACCCACGGAGTAAAATCTTTACAAGATTGTCCTGAAGGATTGTATTATAATCCAGAGATGAGATATTGTGACTGGCCACATAATACGAATTGCACTAATAACAGCACTAACACTAATAACACTAATAACAGCACGCTTACGCCTGCGAATCATCCACAAAATTTGTTCCCTCACGAAAGTGATTGCTCTAAATTTTATATAATATTCAATGAAGTACAATTTGAATACAATTGTCCTTCTGGCCTATATTTCAATAAGAATCTTGGAGTTTGCGACTACAAATCAAACGTTAAGTGTACCAACGAACCATCTAATAATGATGAATTATCAAAAATCATTAACAATCGCATAGCAAAGAGAAACAAATAACAAGCAAACTATTTAAATTAAACAGAAATTGTTTATATAATTGTATATTTAACATGTTGCATTAAACATTAAACACAAACATTGTTTATATTACATTTCTCATAGCAAATGGAGTGTTATACAGGGTGGCCTTGAAAGGTCTGTATGCTACCATAGATTCCGAAACCAAAATAGGACGATCCACCTAACTTGCTAGTGGCGCACCCATAATTTTGTATTAGGGGGGTTCCAAACGAAATTTGAAGAGTATTAAAATACGAGAATATATTATTTTTTATCTACTTTACGTTCGTACTAAGGCTGTTACGATACGTGTTCGCGGTAGTAGGTGTACTATAGAATAATAATTCTTTCTATCTGAAGGTAAATCATTATTTTGTGTACCACTTTTCCACAGGGGACTAGGTACAAGAATATTTACAATTACACGGTGTAAAATAATACAAATAATTTAGCCAATTCACGAGATAAATAAAATTAGTCTGTTCAGTCAGTTTCCATAAAAATATAAAAGTCGAAGTTATTTACCAGAAAAGTATTGGAAGTAATTTTTTATAGAACCGTTCTCCACAAACTTTTCGTTAGCGTTTCCTATAAAACCAGGTTTTTGTCAAAGTAATGCGGCACAAGATAAAACTTTACTAATAAAATAATTTAATAAATGTAATTATTGCTAACATTTGAAACGGCTACGAATTGATTGTATGTTTTCCACTTCAGATAAATGCAATCGATATTGACATATGGAAAATTTTAATTTCTCTGTAGGTAGTACACATACTTCATTCAAACAAATTTAAATTTCTAATTTTTATATTTATTATGCAGGAAAAGTGCATATCTCGCTTTCTCTTATACGATATAGGTGTTCTTACTTTTGTAGGTAGTGCGTATCTAGAAGAAATATTTAAGAAGGAAACATTTTGATAGATTTTCCTTTTATAGTTCTTGGGATTTCAAGTTTTGTAAGCAGCTTTTACGATAAATTATTAATTTAATTCAGTGCATTGTATAGCCGCATAAATTTTTGAAGAATTATTATTATTTGGGCGTTGTTAAAACTTAAAGAACGAACAACGAACAACCCACAACAAGTAGGTATATCATTTACAATGCCATGAACAGAAACTACGACTACGATGTCGAAGTTCAATGATACCCTTTCTAACTAATTACTTTCCGTCAACAACATAGAAAATAGCTTAGTTATAGCCAAGGGCGGATCTAGAGAAATTCCCTGGGGAGTTAATGATTCGGGAAGTACGGAGAACCCCCAGGCGATGATGTTAAACGCGAAAAAATGTTGTGTAATAATGTTAATACCTGGCCTCTTTGGGGGGGGGGGTGATATTACCCCTATTGCCCCCCCCTCCACATAGATCCGCGTTTGGTTATAGCGCTTATATGTACTACTCGAAAATCCAGAAACTCTGTTAAATATAGAAATACAAATAAGGAGATTTGTGCAATGCAGTCTTTTTTCCATATCACCTAGACTTGCTACAGTCCAGTTCACTATCATTTTATGCAACACTTGATGGATTTTTAATTTGAAATATAAGCCGAAAAATAACGTAGACTTCAGTCCGCCCTTGCTTCATTAATTACTTGAAGGCGTTGCATCGAGGTGGCTAATTACAGGGGCGGTAAAATGCTTTGCATAAAATAACCAGAAGAACAGTCTTGTTCAACTGTTGCTGTTGTTCTTTATTGTTCTAAATATTTCAACTTTCAGATAGTGCTTTTCTAAATACCTTTGGGGTCGTTTGTTTTGTAGGAAACAATATTGTATGGCAAAGTATCCAACGTCTACTTGAAAAAATAGTGTTTTTATTATTTTACTTATTTATTATGAATATTTTATTAGATTGCCATACAGGGTGATTCCAAAATGGCGCATTTCCTCTGGGGTAGCTGTAGCGAACCGTTAATGCAGCCTAGGAAAAATGTTAGAAAAACATCGTAATCATTAAAACTTCTTCATCAAAGTCTCTGAAAATACATTTGGCAACCATGCCATAACACATTATTGCAAACAGTGAACACTGTATACTGGTTGCAATTGTTGCAAACAAATTTACCAGCCACTCTTTGTATTCATGTTGCCAAATTTACCATTTATTTCTTCGCTTATAACTATAAAACAAAAGCATAAATAGATTTTTTTAAACATTTTTCCGAGGCTGCGTTAACGGTTCCCTACAACTACCCCAAAGGAAATGTGCCATTTTGATTCACCCTGTATATGTCTGTAAAGCGAATGAAAAATCCTATCTAGCGGTGCTAAAATCTAATAAAGCGACTATAAGAAAAAAAGAAGTTGATTGCAATATCTCGAAATCTAGAAGTCTTAGGAAAAAATTGAGTTCATCAGTAAATTTCGTATAAAATGTTACATTAAAAAAATGCAAAAGCTGACGCAGTATAGATAAAGACACCACAGATAAACAATGAAAACAGCAAATTTCAATTTTTTTGGTGTTATTATCTTGTACCTAAGCTTTGAATATTTTTAAACTTTTAAAACTGGATACAAACTGGTTCCTAAAATAAGCAACTTTTGCCTAATTTAACCCATCTTTTACGGTTTCCGATATATCCATAGCGGCCGGAGTTAAAGTTTACACCCTGTATATCCCTTTATCAAACCTTTTTCTAAAACATCTGTCGTGTGGGTTGTATAGTTGTAAGTTAACGATTGAATGTCAATATATTATCTATTGATGTTTTCAAATTTGTAGCGCGTGTGTAATTTGGGTTGCCTAACGCCAACCCCAGCAGCAACGGTTTTGCCATGTTTTTTTTTTATTTTATTTGTTTATTTTTTTTGTAATATCCCAATTTAATTGCAATCTATACAAAGTACATTCAGCTAAATGGTGGGTGCGAAAAGTTATTACAATTTGTCATATCATATTTTATTCGAATACCTTTTTGTTTTATTTGTGAAATTTGAATTTACCCCCAAATTTAACCAATAAAAACAAAAAGAAAAATTCGCAAATAAGAAATCGCGTCAGTATGAAGCCCCCTTTAAGCTCCATGCACGCAGGTGCGATTTTTTTGTTGCGAAATTTTTGCATTTTCAATTTGAGTTTGCCACCAAATTTAGCCAATGAAAGCAAAAAGAAAAAATCGCAAAAAAAATCGCGCCACCGCCTTTTATGCGTGGGGATTTGTACGATACCACAAGAAGTTGGAGGTCGCATCGGACCATATATTTTGACCACGACCTTTTAGATTTTCGTAAAGCGTAGGTCGTGGTTTTGACTTTGACAGGTTCTCCTGTTTTTCGAAAATCCGTCTCGTATGGACGAAGCACGACCTTCTTGATTTCCGAGACTTGAAGTCTCTCGTCAAGTCTTGGAAATCAAGAAGGTCGTGGGACGAAGCTTCTGCTATAAGTTTGGTGTGAACGTTCCCTTACTTACCAATTCGCATGCGGTTGCGCCTTGTAGAACGATGAAGATCTGCAACAAGTATCGACTTCTAGATTTCGCGTGCGCCAGCCATTAAGCGCATTAATACTTTTTTACAGTATTTGTTAAATACTTATCGGTTCGGTATTTAAAACCGGTGAAAACATTCTTCCCGATAAAATGAGTGATGTTTCAAAATTCAACGGAAAAATGAATGGTATTGAAGCAAAAACACCGTTTCTAATTGGTGTTGCAGGAGGCACAGCTAGTGGAAAGGTAATAATAATAAATTAAATTATTATTGTTTTATTTTAACACTAAATTACCAAACTTTATAGAGTACAGTTTGTAAAAGAATTATGGAAAAATTGGGTCAAGTAGATATGGATCAAACGAAAAGACAAGTTGTCTGTGTATCCCAGGACAGCTTTTATCGTGAATTGAGTCCCAGTGAAATTGCTAAAGCAGAAAAAGGCCAGTTTAACTTTGATCATCCAGGGGCATTTAATGAGAAATTAATGGAGAAAACGCTATTAGAAATACTGGCTGGTCGAAAATGTGAAATCCCAACTTATGACTACAGAAATCATGCACTGTACGATGATTAGTGTATTTTTATTGTTTATATTATCAGATCATAACAAATATTTTTACAGACGTCCAGATGATGTAGTAACAATCTATCCAGCTGATGTCGTTCTATTTGAAGGAATTTTGGTGTTTTACTTTCCAGAAATTCGTAACTTATTTCATATGAAATTGTTTGTTGATACTGATTCTGATACAAGACTTGCTCGAAGAGGTAGAGTTTAAGCATAGTTAGCAACAAAATTTTTAAGTAACTTGAATTTTATATTTATTAGTTACACGTGATATAAATGAAAGAGGCAGAGATCTTGATCAAGTATTAAACCAATACATAAACTTTGTCAAACCAGCTTTTGAAGAGTTTTGTTCACCGGTAAGTGTTCTCTAATTCAAATACACAAACATAAAACATAATATGGAAATCAAAACTTACTCTTTATACTATTACAGACAAAGAAATTTGCTGATGTTATTATTCCACGTGGTGCTGATAATACAGGTGAGTTCATATTCCTTTATTTTAAGGAATTTAGAATAATATAGGTGTAGTGTGCTTGACTGAGCAAGCCTCGCCCAACATTTCACAATAGTTTATAGTTGGAAATACACTTTGAATACAGAATTGACATTTAATTGCTCAGTCAAACATACTATATGTACCATAAGGTCAGAACAACTTACAAACGTCACTTTATAAAAAAACATGGTTGTGCTGTTCATTGTTTGATTACTCGAAGCATAAATATCGATGTCTCGCCCAAGGTAAGTCGTGTAAAATGAAATAAACTACGGTTATTTTAATAAAAATTTTCATATCTTGATGTTTTATAAATTTATTGTTTACCCACTGAAATTTTGAATTTACCTCAAATTCAACAACGAATTGCTTACAGCATTTTAGAATTTATTTATTGTTGTATTAATTATTTACAATACATGTGGATTTTCATGTGTTATTTATATGCCAGCTTAATACTTTATTTGCATTTATACCATATGGTTTGTAATTAATTAAAGACGAAACTGCAGAAGGTTTTATAGATTTATGAGAAATGAAACGGAAAACAATTATTTAAAAAAAGCTATAAAGATGTAGAGCTATTAAGAAGTTTGCCAGTTATTGGAATTTTGCTAAATATTGGAGTTGTGCTACATGAAAATCATGCATGAATCAGGATTGGTTAAAATGGAAAATAAAAATGAATTACTGGTAGAATTTATAACATATTTTCAATTGCCATAAAGTAATTATTATTAATTATGAAAGTCCTACCTAAAGAGAAAACCCTTGAAGTTATAATTATTCAAAAGTGTATCTCAAAATGATATAGGAATAGGATAGAAAGAAATTAAAAAGGTATTGATGAATGGGTGTAACAGGATTGTGCCAATAACTATTTTTATGGATTTATATTAAAGAAATTGGGAACTTTCAATCAATAGATATGAAAAGATTATGTATTATACTTATACAGGCTGGATGACAAAATCCGCCCCGAGCTATATAGTTTTTAATTGAGATCGGATTGTTACGGTCGACATGCCAATCGAAATGGGTCGTCAAATACTACGTTTTGATGTAGTTAGAACATTTTCAGGGCCTACTAGATTTTAGCAGAGATAGTCATTTTTTTATTTTTATACAGGCACCTATTCTGAATAAGCATTTTTTTCCCGAGTTTAACAATGTATAATCACTGTATAATAAACCACCTTACCATCGCCAAAAAGTAGTTAAAAAAATTGTTTAATAGAACAAATAAAAATGTAAAATATGCGAAGTAATGTCATATTGAAGTGTTCTATATTTCACTTTAATATCTCAAAACATTTGAGCGCTACAACTTTGATCCCATCTTTAATAGCTACCCGTATATACTGCTTTTGATAATGACTTACAATTTTTGGTCAAAATGCGCAAAGCCAATAAATACGGGATGAGTCTCCTAAGAAGAATCAACTGAATTTCTCCAGTAAAATAATTCAGGCTATACTAATAGGCAATTCTCTCTATGTATAGGCACAGTCAAATCTTTTTTAATGAATTTTATACAGAATGTTCTAAAAAGTTGTGTTGCATCTGATTAAATCAGAAGTACTATTCTAAATATACCAATACTGGCTAATAGTCCAGGAGCTAGCGGTATATTTTAAGACTAATTTCTATCAAGCTGAAATTTTTTTTATGAGCTGGTATGGTTATGTCTGCCAAATGTAGGTGGTCGGCAAAATAGGACCGCGGGACATAGAGCGCTAAGAAAAAAATTGGCCAACTAACCAACCCAGGACGTCAGAGAGTGCTTCTGTCCCGCTCAAATTGTCGGACAAGGTGATTTTTGTGTTTGTTAAATTAGTATATAGGTATTTAAAAAAAATCAGGTTGATGGTAATAAGTCAAATGTCTTAAAAACAATACGAACCCCAAACGGCAGACACTGATTCAGTTCCGACTCTTATGTCGGACAGTTAATTTTTTGTTGTCGGAATGTCTTAAATAACGAGCAAAATAGGAATTAGCTTGATTGAAGTTTGTAAATTTCATCAAAAAATAATTAAAAACAAAAAAAATCTGGGCGCTTTATGTCCCGCGGTCCTATTTTGCCGACCACCTACATTTGGCAGACAAACCATACCAGCTCAAAAAAATTTCAGCTTGATAGAAATTAGTCTTAAAATATACTGCTCGCTCCTGGACTATAACAATCTATAATTATTGTGTGTTCCCAAATTTCATAAAAACAAATAAATGAAATATTTTAAGTCAACCACAATCCTATTACATTTGGTATGTCTCAAGAATTTTTTCTTATACTATTAATAATCCAACCAAAGTTTTAAATAGAAGAGATCACATTCGTTTTGACTTTGTATTGGTTTGTTAAAAATGAACTTTTTTATTATAAGTTCCAAAGTTTGCAATTTTTCTAATTTGGCAAAAGAAACTGTCTTATTGTCGGTTCCATAGTCAGTTCCTAGTCATATATATTCTTGCAGAAACTATCCAAAACTTTTATGGTACATATCTTTCTTTACGGTTAAAGGAAAATTCTGGATCTCTTGTAGTAATTTAAAGATTATTAAAAAAAAATACCACAAACTTTTCAAATCAATTCAGTAAAGTTTATTATTAGTTACATAATTTATAAATAAATAATACAATAATATTGACTAACAAGAGGTCCTGAATATCATTCAATTGTGTTACAAAGAAGCTTGGGAAATAGTCACTGCAATGGAGTCTGTTTTAAGGAATGTTATGCAGTTGTCCTTTAAAATACTTTTCAAAGTATTTTTATTTTACTTTTGAAAAACAATATGTAAGGTTTGTTAGTGCATTAGTTGCCTTTTACTATACTAAATACATGTTAATAATAATTTGCATTACAAAAATCAACGTTAATAATTTAATGAAGATACTAAGAATTCTTTTTGAAAATGCAGCAAAATGTACTCATGTAGTCAGCAGAATTTCCTTAAAAAAATATTTTCATAATGGTAACTATTATGAAAATTATTATACAGGGTGACATTAATCTACCACGTAGTATGGGTAGCTTTGTTATATTTGGGCAGTGTCTATCTTTTGAATTGCTAGATTGTTGTCACCCATGCATATTGTTGCTTACACCTATACTTTTATTTGCGACGATAAATGGTTCTTTTTTGTTTTATATTTTGGCCATTACTTTTGCAATCTTCATTTTTTTGTATATAATTATTGCGAAATAAATCAATTAGTAATCAATTTTAAATAATATAAATATAAAATTTCGGTGTACTATTAAACCTTACATACATAGCTTTACTTGTACAAGATATTTTGTAATTAGTAGTTATAGATTTTTTTACGGAGCAGTAAATGGCTATTAGCTGCTACAACTATATTTGTTGCAGTGGCTATTGACCTTATAGTCCACCACATCTGGGATATTTTACATGGAAATCCATATCCAAATGGAGAAAGCTTGGACACAACTCCATTGTTGAAGAATGGCTTCCTTAATGGTTCTTTATAACACAACTTATGATTCGTGAAGTATAAAACGGAAAATGCATTTATTGATTAAGCACAAAAACATCACAAGTATTATTTTATCAAGTATTTGTATATTATAATCAGGAGTTTTTTCAAAGTACTGGTGAACTTCTTGTAATTAAACCTTAAAATATGTAAAAGTATAGATCGGATTACGTCCAATTTTATATTGTGGGCTATTTTCATTTCCATACAGATTAATACAAATATCTAGTAAATTTAGCGAATATTAATAAGACATTCCAATGACATATGATCACGTTACCTTCCTGGAAGACAGTGCAAACAAAGGACATCAAAGTCATGTCTCATGACGCTCGTGGACGACGTTAATTGACCTGTTTACATGTTAATGCTTATAAGTTGGTTTGTTTGTGCTCCCCTTCAAGAGGGAGCAAAGCCAGTCAATGTGTTTTTGACAAAGTACCAACACGAAGCAAAGATTTAAATTAGTGGAAATTAGATTTTCCAAAGTTAAATTTGACATTAAAATTTACAGAACAGGACCACCCCTTGCGGCAAGTAGATCGTTATTGTTGCCTTCATAACGTCAAAATTGGTGCCGGTACTTTAGAAGAAACAATCAATGGCTTTGACCAAACCGGCCAATCAGTGGCCTCCATGAAGGTCACGTGATATAATTTCAACGAGTTTGTTTGTACTACCCCCCAGGAAAGTCATATAACCACTTATCATTGGAATGCCTTATGGGCAAATTTTATAAATGCACTAAAGTGTCCTGGATTCAAGTACATGATTTGAAAATCTAGTCGTAAGTTGATGTCCAAAGCACTAACTATATATTTTGGGTTAAAGGCTACCTATAATCCAATAGTGGAAGAAAATTTTAACTTCATATAACACTGTTTCTTGTTTATTTAACTCAAAATAGTTGAAAAAATTTAAGCAAAAATTGTATTTGTTGCCATCGTGTGGCAAAAGTAAAGAAAATGTATTTTAGTACACTTGAATTTTTCTAACATACTTTGAAGTATTTATTCACGTTAAGGTACGACTGAGTGGTCTTATTCAAAAATAAAAAAGTGATGAGCATCACAGAACTTCTTCTTATTCGGTGTTAGATTTTGTCTATAATAGTTGACTCAACTGTTTTATTATTGCCTTCTCAAATGTGACTGTAAAATGTATGAAATTGTAATTTCAAGATTTCTGTATGTTTTATGGAGAAAACTTATAATCTAAAATGAATGTTTAAATCTTATCTTCACTCGATGATTACAAAACCGAAATAATTTTGCCTAAAATATAGGGATTCTATTCTTGAAACTGTTGTACTGAACATTCTCGCTTTTGATTTTCATAATACTTCACTTATGTGCCATGTGCTTATAGCAGGGGTCCCTAAGGTCATAATATGATTGAATGGTCATAAAAAGTAATGAAGTGACTTTGAAAAAAAAATGTATGTATTTAGAAAAATTAATTTTTTCAAATGGACTGCCGAAAAAAATTTCAAATTTTGCTATTTTGTAGAGAAAAATAAGGGCTATAATTTGGTGTATAATTTAACCCCTTACCTGTACTCTGAGATTTTCTATGAATTTTTTTAATTTTGATTTTGAAAAAAAAATTGAAGGTTTTAAAAAATTAATTTTTCCAAAACGGCTGCCGAAAAAGTTTCATATTTTCCTCCTTCCTATCTTATAGAGAAAACCACAAGCTATAATTTGATGTATAATTTAACCCCTTAGCTGTACTCTGCAATGTTGTACGAATATTTTAAATTTTGACTTTATTTTGATATGAATTCTATCTTTGAAAATTTGGTTCTAATCGGAAAAAAAAAGAAATAGTATATTAAGTATTAAGAACGGTAAGGGATGTTTACCGGCCGACGACAATTGTTTGGGGAGGAGCGAAGCGACGACCCCAATTTTTGTCGGAGACCGGTAACCCTTAACGTTCGAGATGCTTATAACGTTTTTTGCACGATCGCAATAAAAAAATTGATTTAAAATAGTTATATTTAAAAAAATTATAAAAGTACCTATATAACCTTATTTTTTATAAATTGACTGACAACCACGGTAACCATAGTTATCATGTCTGTAATACAATGGATTATACTACTTACTGTTCTAGAACGGTAAGTGAATTACTTACTGTTTTGTTACACCTAGCAACCAGTAAATGCAGCTTACTGTTCTGGCATCGAATCTAGTAAGTCAACAAAAAAGACCGATCGTGCAAAAAAATATATAAAGGCGCTCCCGACAGTCCCGTCTTTAAGTGGGACACCCTGTATATGACACATAGTCCAGTCATAAAGTACCTACAGCTCGACCAAGCTTACAAAGTTGAAAGGGGGCGTGTCCGGCACTGTTATAGTTTTTCAAAGTACAGTCGAAATAAAAACATGTAGGCGGCAAATTTAAATAATTATAAATATTTTTCATTCGAAGAATTCCATAACCTTCCGAATGATATTTCTGGCTTCAGAATGAATTATCTTCCTCGATTTAGCATTCATACTTAACAGATTTTAAACGTCAAAACAATCTGACAAACTGAAATTATTACAATTTCAAACTTCAATTGAATTTTTTCAGTGAATGTACTTTTGAGTAGTACAGGGTGATCAAAAATGATTGAAGGTCACATGACCGCTAGTCGGTCCAATTACTATCAAAAATGCTTTCCGTTTTGTCAAACAGTCTGTTGTTTATCAATACTTACATCTGTTCAGTGTCTTGCGCATTATTTTCCATCTGTCATTTCCATCTGTTACTTAAATTACAATGTCTACACCACTGAAATTACCAAGGTTATTTAAGTACCGACAGCAGCAGTAGGCGGACAACAAAAAATCAGTATGAAGCGGCACGTTCAATCATTTTTGATCACCCTGTATAATTGTTTGCTGTAGGTTGACGTATTGTCGCACAAGCGGATAGCCCTCACATTTGTGCTACAAACAGCTGAATACACAAGTCCACTGGGTTTTTGTGAAAAATAATTCTCAAACTGCAACTAACCTAAAGCTCGAGGGGCGCCCAACTAGTCTTTGCAAAAAGTCTTTGCTTTAGGTTAGTTGCAATTTGAGAATTAATTTTTACAAAAACCCAGTGGACTTGTGTATTCAGCTGTTTGTAGCACAAATGTGAGGGCTATCCGCTTGTTATTGTCGCGCCTTGTCATTAAAAATTTATTTGACATATTTCCCGGGACATTTGTAAGCTTGGTGGAGCTTTAGTCATAATTTGACGTGTAAAAGTCATAAAATTATTAATAAAGTCTGTGATTTTTCACTTAGGACCTCTGCTATAGATATAAATGCAAAACGAGATCCATTAGTTTCATGAATATTACCAAAAAAAAATTTATCTTTGTAACCGAACCTAGTGTTATCTGGGGAAAGAGTTTTATTTTGTTAAGGGTCTGTCTTTCAATTTCAAAGGTAACCCACAGTCAATTGTCATGGAAACAAATCTTTTAACAATGGTATCCATGACAACTGACCTTAAGTTAGCTTAACTGGTGATTAAATCTGGCCCTTAAACTTAATTAAATAAATATAGGGTAATAGTGTATGATTGTAAATACAAATTGTTCAATTACTGTACTTGATATTTATAAATGAATATCCAAATCTTTAATGTTTTAAAAAAAATCAATTTTAATGCAAACAAATTATTTTGTTAATTTTGGTTATTACTTTGCGTATTCCTTAAATACCTAACACACAATAGGAAAGCTTTAAAAGTTATTTGTATTTATAATAAATACATTCCGGGTACATATACAGCATACGCTTTATATTTTTTATCAATGATATACCTACTTAACAGTGAAATAAATTTTTTTACTGGTGTAATAAAAATAGTACACTTTGTCCTTGTGCATTTACAAATAATTAATAATAATTTTATATAAATTTGTATTACAATTTTTGCAGTGATAAATTATAAAATAAAGTTACAATAAGTATTGTCTGACGATTAGAAATTTAAAGCATTACAAAATGTTGTGCTTGCTGTTAGTTTGAGGTATTTTCTTTAATAATAAATACATTGTATTGTTAGACTGTATAAGAAAAAATTAAATGTGATTTTTTTACTAGTTATATATTAGAATTTTGTCAATTTTAGAGATGTAATAAATAAATGGGAAACCAACTGAAACAATTTCTTTTTTCCAGTGGCCATTGATCTGATAGTACAGCATATCCGTGAATTTTTAAACAACAGGCAAAAAGCAGAGGCAAATAGTGCATTGGCTGCTGCTAATAAAGTTTCATCTCATATTGCACTTACAAGAATGAGTTCAGGTGATGGTCACTTGAAACGACCACATTAAACCACAATATATTCGTCAAAAAATTCAGAGCCATATTAAAAGATATTTGAATAGTTATAGGTTTTTGTAGAAGAACAAATACGTAAAGCACAAAAAAAAAACAGTTTTCCAAAACGTAAATAAATTAAACTTTGTAGTGGTTGCACAAGGTTCTCTGTATAAAAATGCATAATCATTTTTTTTCCATTATGTGGTGTTTACAAGGTTTTTAATTTTTTCATATTGCATAACATATAGTGACTTAAGTTTTCTTAATCGAGTTCGTCAATGTAGATTTTAATTATTACTAATATGTGCTTATTTCATGGTGTGATATTTTAACCAAATACTATAGTTTATATAATTTGTTGTTTATGTAGTGTAGTAGTATTAAATAGTACTTAATGGTATTTATATATAAAATACAATTTTTTTAAATACTTTTTATTTAAATCGAGTTCCCTCTATAGATTATCAGATACCATCTAGTTACAGGTAGACTGCTAACGCCTGAGTAAAATTGCATTTCACTCGTGTTCTGCCGTACCCGTCAGAAGAATTACAATGCAGAGGTTGAATGTTGTACACTCAGCAACAGCACAATAGCTTCGCATCTTAAACCTCAAAGCGGAAAGCAGTAGTTATCAAATGCTTTTGCTCTTCAAAGTAGGACATCCCCCACGTCCCTGAAATTGCTGACGCAAAGTGTAACTTTTTCTCAGGTTCACGTGGCCAACCTGTAACTTACAGGCACATTCTTAAAATTTATCTTTGAAGCATTTACTAATTTTTAAAATCTTGATTATATTTTAGCACATATGCTGAGAATGGAACCAGATACAGTTGGAGCTCATCCATAGGGGCTCTGGGGGACATTATTAATACGCAACTGGTGACTTAATTGTATTCAAAACTGAAATCAGTTTTAAAAAAAGGAAAGACTAGATGAAATGAACACAGTAGCAAGTGACCGGAAAAAATGGTGAAAAGATTACAGGGGATGGAACGTACATCTGACACTAAAAGGGCAAACGGAATCGAGATTATATTTACCTATAACCCTATAATAAAGCTGGAGTGGGTAAAAACAAATTCAGAGGCCAGGTACGAAATGGTTGAATTTTATAATAAAAATTTCATTCACCCATGAAACGGTAAAAAAATAAAACACTGTCTTTTTTTATTAGAAATAATACAAGAACTGTAACTGAAAATTAATTCTGAAATACAATTGTGTATTAACCCCCGATCAGTGCTATACAAGGGTCTAACATACCCCGTCACCCGTTGTTCCAGAACTTTGAAAAAATTGGCTTCAACAAGGAATCGAACTCGTTCGCCCTATCGTACGCAAAACAAAAATACGTAATATTTAATATTTTCAACATTTTAGTTTTCTGAAATTAAAAAAAATAAAAACTGCAGGTGATTGCAGTGGCTTCATCAGTGATTCTTCTGCATTTTACGATAAAAATATATCCATGACCATAGTATTTTTAAAGATTCATTAGGGCCGAGAGAATGAAAAAAGAAATAAAAATGTTAAATAAATATAGTGGGCGTGTCAAAAATAAAATATTTAGGTGGCACATTTGAATAATTTATTGCAAATACTTTTCATTCGAAGAATTCAATGACCTTCCGAATGATATTTCTGGCTTCAGAATGAATTATCTTCCTCAATTTAGCGTCCATACTTAACAGATTTTAAACCTCGAAACAATCTGACAAACGCTGCAATTATTAAAATTTCAAACGTCGATTGAATCTTTCCAGTGAATGTACTTTTGAGTATGATTGTTTGCTACTGGTTGACGTATTGTTGCGCCTTGTCTTTCAAAATTTAGTTGACATATTTTCCAGGGCATTTGTAAGCTTGGTGGAGCTGTACGGGTACAAGGATATAGTATGAAAGGTAGAGAAATGATATTGGGTTCGGGGAAGAAGAATTATGCACCTAATAGTAATCAATGGATATGCTTGCATTTAATTTGATGTATTTTATTGAACGTTCATATTTTATTAAAAATGTAAACTAAGATTATCTTATTGTAAAAAAAAATCCATTATAACCATACTAAATTATTGATAATATAATTCAAGATTCATTCCATCATGAATTTCATCTATAGAAATAGTTAAGGAAATACGTAGGTCGACTTGACTAGAATAAAATTATTTGTAGTGGAATAACAACATACAGTAGTGTAAACCGATCGATTAATCATTAAAGGATTGCTTTTATATTGTCGTTAACATAAAAATTGATGGTTCTAAACTTTAACTTGGTGGGTTGAATTCATATACACCCTGTATAATTGCCTTTGTGTTCAAGTAGTGAATTTACCAAAGGAATTATTATATTATTTAAAGGATACAGTCTTGAAGTTGAATGTGATCTTTAAATGTGGTATACCATTTTTTTAAGACAATCTTGTCCCATTTTGTTCCAGTCTGTGCAGCAATTAACTTTTTTAAATCAGCAACTGTATCATCTGGGTTACACTTAACACGTACTTTTTTTCCAAGTCGATCATTGCATGTAATTTCAATCATTGTATTTCTGAAATTATTTAAATAATAATTATTACAATTGAGGTTATGTTAAAATTTTTATACGCAATTTTATTATTGAATTATTTGGCAAATTTTTATAAAACCTTTTAAACTATTTATTTTACTTACATTTCAGAAGTTTCAGCAATAAAATCGAGATATTAATTATTGTCCTTTGGCTGATTTAAAATTTCTTCTTACTGTGTACAATTTGGAACCACTGGGATGTTCTGGAAAAGTGATAATTTGATCAACTGGCAACACGCCCATAAGTGAAATTTGTAAATGTCAAAGTGTGGTTAGAACATCTGTAAGTACGTGTGTGCGTGGAGGTATTATCCATCCAATCATCACCATGAACATCCCAACTGAATATATTTCAACTGCAGAAGACACAGCAGACCAAGTAGGATACTTTTATAATATACGTTAAATTAAAATACTATTTCAATCAAAATTTGATTGATATTGACTGTGCAAAATACAAAAATCCTCCAATTTTTAAATTCAAAAATAATGTCACGTCACCCATTGGAGTACTTTGGTCAAAAATTAGAGTAGGCCTTATCATAACTTAAAATTTCACTTTTCAGTTTCTTTAAATATTAATTTCTAATCGAAATAACTTTAATATGTCATGTAAAACAGATTTATTCAATATCAATTCTTGATTTTAAATTTTTATTAAAAAAATAACTTTAAACCCTCCATATGTTTTGTTTTTCCCCATGTACAGGTGTATGGTTCAGAAACTTGATTTTCCTGTTTCTAGGGCATTCTTCATTTAATTCCCATTATTTGCTCATTTTAATTTAAAAAAGATGTCAGTGTGTTAGTTAAAATAATAATAAAAAATTTGTGATAGAAATGTAGGCCAACCACTACTTTTACTTTCTTGTATAATATGTATAGCATTCAATATTAACGATCCACTTTTTAATTTTAAGGTAATAAGGAAGCTGAAACACATTCTTCCAACAGCAGCTCGGTTGTGTCTAATATCCACATTTTTGGAAGATGGACTTCGAATGTGGTTTCAATGGGCTGAGCAGCGGGAATACATGGATATGTCATGGGGATGTGGAAAAATCTTAGCAACGTTATTTGTTTTAATAAATCTGATTGGTCAATTAGGAGGATGTGTAATGGTTATTATAAGATATAGAGTTCCGATTGCATGTGGTGTTCTCTTTTTCATTGTAGTACTACAGGTGGGTTACTCAAGCAAGTTGTGAATATTTTTATTAATTATTTTTTTGTTCTAGACATTTGCTTATAGCATATTATGGGATTTACAATTTTTATTCAGAAATCTTGCTCTTATTGGTGCACTGCTACTTGTATTGGCAGAAAGTAGAGGTGAAGCTAAAAGTTTATTTGCTGGAGTTCCAAGTTTGGGTGATAATAAACCTAAAAATTATCTTCAACTAACAGGACGCATACTGCTAGCCTTTATGTTTATCACACTGATACGATTTGAATTCAGTTTCTTACAGGTAAATACATAAATCTAATAATTAACTGAAACAAATCGTTTTTATTTCTATACTTCAAAAATTCCAATAAGTTCTGTTAATTATATTTCTATGGTTAATTTAAAATTTAATAATTCATAAACACAGACAATACCGGTATTATATCAATTTGGTATGCAAAATTGTTCTCTCTCTGTCTCGTATTGTTTGAGTTTTGAGTGGTGTAATACAGACTTGGTTATCAAGCATACAGGGTAGAGCATAGAATTAGATTACACACCATAGGGATTTCAATGCAAAAATATTTGTTAACACAAAATCAATAGAAAGCCCCGATTCAATATTCCTTGCTCTATAAAAAACTTCAGAACAGTTTAGCTTTAAAATAATTATTAAGAAGAGAAATTAAAAATATTTCTCATTTTACATGTAAAGTACAATGTTTTTAATTTTAGATTCTGATGGATATTATGGGTTCAGCTTTAATGGTACTAGTAACAGTAGGATACAAAACAAAACTCTCTGCATTAATATTAGTGTTACTACTCTCAACTCTTAATTTCTACCATAATGCATGGTGGAATATTCCTCAGTACAAACCATTAAGAGATTTCCTTAAATATGACTTCTTCCAGGTAGGTTAAATATTTTATGATCTTGATAAGATGTTTGTGAGCTATAAATATAAAATGTAAAACAAGTTGCAGAAAATTTATTACATAAAACATTGAGAAATTGTATATTAATAATAATTTATTTTTAGACATTGTCCGTAGTGGGAGGTCTTTTAATGATTGTGTATCTTGGACCTGGAGGTGTATCAATGGACGAGCACAAAAAACGATGGTAAATTAGTTTTGGGTTGTGTGTCATTCCGGACTTTAGTGTAACCAGATATAGACAATTTATTGAACTATCGGATCATTTGTGCAACTCTGTTGAATGTTTACATTTTAATAATTTTTCGTGAAAGTTTTGAAACTTGGACGGAAATTTTTATCATATCTTCCTAACAAATATATAGCATAAGTAAAAATACTTGAAATTATTATTCCTACTTATGCAATAATAATTTCATAAATAGAAAAATTAGGCAAATATATTTTTGAAAACATTTTCTTCACTACTTTGGATTTAGCAGAGTTTATACTAAAAATTTTAACAAAAAAAAAAAAGAAAACAAAGGACACTTCTCAGTACGTGTGTTATGGCACAAAATCGAATTTGTTTTTCTACTATATTATATAAATGGAAATTCAACATGACTGTTACGATAAATACTTTTAGGTACGTACCCCAATTGTAGTTATTTTTATTTTTATTTAAAGACATTTATATGTATCACAATATTTACAAATTTTCTGTGAAATTCCTACTGGTCATTTTTAAAGACCCAATTTGTTATTATACATTATGTAAAGTCTTTCTTTTTATGGGTTGTTAAGTGGATTAAATAATAATTTTTTTAAAGAAATGTTCTTCATTTTTATTTTACTGCACCTTCATAGGATTTACTAAGATACAAATGAGAAAGAAGCTTGTGCCTTTCAAGAACTGCTGTTGAAGACAAAAAGGATGCTCCCTAATTACTTAAACTAACAAGTTATAATAGTTGAAACCAGGAAAAAGATATTGGAGAAAATATCAAACAAAAAGAAAGCAAAGCAGGATACGAATGCCTAATCCATAACTGAGAATTTATTCTTTTTTCTAGCTTTAAACCTAATAGATTTTTATTTTAAATCGCCCTGTATGTTTTTATGTACTTAAATCTAAATTCTTGTAATTTCAGTATGGATTATAATAATTATACATCAATAGATTACTGAAAATTGGCTTTACCTACTTTAAAGAAAATTGAAGGGAGATAGGGGGAACAACTAGAAGAAGGAAAAAACTGTTTTATGTTAAGCAACCTAGATAATGGATGGAACTAGGATTAGTGATGGGAGATGGAATATTGTCATACAACAATTGAGACCATGGGAAGGAATGTGGTAGATTACAAATGAGGTGAAAGGATGATATTGTAAGAAGAGCTGAATTTGGATGGATGCAAGGTGCACAAAACAAGTACAAAGATGGAGGGAGTTAGGAGAAGCCTATGTCCAAAAATGAACAATCGCAGCCTCAATGAAGAAGATTAACAGCATCAGGAGGGGTAAACTTGGTAGGTATGCGATAAAGTAATGAATTAAAATTAAATTTCCAAAACCTAGACCAGCGGTATAAAACCTCTAAGCTACAAGTATTTTATTTTCATGAAAAAATATCCTTTATCAAAAAAATATTTATTATTTACTAAAAAAAATTATATACATTTTGTAAATTATAAAATAATATACAATTTGCTTGAAAATAGCAGAAACTTTTCCACTGATTTCTTATTAAAGCCTTTCCTTTAAAAAGGCTTGGCTTTTATTACCAAATTCCTTTCCCAAGTATACAGGGTGTAGAATTAAATTACACACCATAGGGATTTCAGTTCAAAAATGTTTATGTTCATTTATTTTCTCCCCTAATTATTTTAGAGCTAAGCTGTTCTGAAGTTTTTGTAGTGAAATGAATTCTAAATCAGAACGTTCTTTTGGCATTGTATTTTAGTTTTACAGAAAGAAAAAATTGCAAAAATTAAACGTCTGAGTTTGAAAATCGCGCGCTTTATTTGAAAGAATTTCTGAGGTATTTGTAACACATTTCGCAAATGTAAAAGATGATAAAAAGACTGATCTTATGTTTTTGTGTTAATATATTTATTCAGTTTATAATCAAACATGAAAGTTAGGCCAGCATAACTGACAGTTCTGTGATTAAAAAAAGTCGCGCGATTTTCAAATTCAAACACTCAATTTTTGCAATTTTTTTTCTTTCTGTAAAACTAAAATGCAAAACCAATAGAACGTTCCCATTTATTTCTCTACAAAAAACTTACAAACAGTTTATCTCTAAAATTATGAGGGAAAATAATTAAACATAATAATATATTCAGAAAACTCCCGTGACATTTAATGTGTTAAATGAAAAATTCAGTTGGTTAACAAAAAAAATCCCTATCAGCTATTAGTAATCAAGGCCCCATTTTCAAAAATTTATATTTTTACAAATTTTTGCACTGAAATCCTTATGCTGCATAATCAATTATACACCCTGTAGGTAGACCCACAGTTTACGTTTGTATCTGAACAGGAGTGTGGATAAATAATTATTGTATTTCATTTAAATGTAGGAAGTTTTAATTTATAAATTTACATTTTATTACCATAAATATGGTACAGTTACCTCATCTCTAACTTATCTAAAAATTGAATTACTTGTTTAGCAATATTTTTATATGCAATAGCTTCTTGATTATCCGGTTTATCAATTACAATTGGTACTCCCTTGTCTGCATTATCAGCAATTTCTTGTTGTAGTGGAATTTGCTGCAGTACTGTAGTTCCAATTTCAGCTGCTAATTTTGATGTATTTGTACCAAACAAATAAACATCACTAGAGCATGTTGGACATTTAATGCTACTCATATTTTCTACAATGCCAATGATAGGAACGTTTAATTTTTCAAACATAACAGCCCCTTTTTTTGTTACTTGCAACGCTGCTAATTGCGGAGTTGTTACCAGAACAACACCTGAAAATATAGAAATGAAAATAATTTCTGTAAGCTTAAATAGTAGCCCAGTTCCCAGTAACATTAGGTGACGGTAATGGAGTTTACTTCAGAAAAATTCGAATCTAGTGGAATTTTTGCAAACATTTCCTAATGTTACCAAGTTATAAACCACACTTACCAGAAACGGGAATATTTTGTACAAGAGACAAATGTGTATCCCCGGTCCCTGGAGGAGTATCTACTATCAAATAGTCAATTGAACCCCAATATACTTGTCTTAATAGTTTTTCTAAGGCTTGCATAACCATCAACCCTCTCCAAATAACTGGAGCACCCTCTGCAACTAAAAAACCCATGGACATGCTAGAAATAGTTAGTTAATAAATTTTAAGAATGTTTTAAAGTTAGCCCTATACCATTTAATTCCATAATTAATAAGGGGTTCCATTAAATTTTCTTTGGTTAATAATGGGGTATCATGTAAATTCATCATTAATGGAATGGATGGTCCGAATACATCTGCATCCAGTAATCCAATGTTTTTATTTGGTTTTATTAATTTTAATGCAGCAGCAAGATTTACTACAAAAAACGTTACAAGTTATACTTTAATAATTGTGGTGGTCAGGACATTAAAAAATTCATTAACATGTTTTTGATTTTTTAAATGAATTAATAAATTTCATTAATCGATTTTATGCAAGTTAGGTACTGATGTGGTAGGAGAAAGTGTCCTAGTACCAGCCGACCCCTAATACCGAGGAGACTCCCCTATATTTTAATACCTGTGCCATTTGAATCTTAAATGAAAGCTGTTTAAAACCCGATAGCACATAATCAGTACCTAAGGTTTCTTATTCAATGAAACCGGTACATCTATTTTAATTCTGGTTTGATATTTAATAACAAAAATAATTATCCACTATAATAATAACTTTTCTCTAATTGAATTTCATTGCAATCAGCAACGTTCAGCCCATATTTCTGGACAAAATAAAATATAAAAACTGACAACCTAATTACAGTAATTGTACAATAAATATCTATGTACCATACCAGCAGTAGTACTTTTTCCAACACCACCTTTGCCCGAAGCAACGAGCAAAATATGTTTTACACCATCTATTGGCTTTATCTTTGGAAGTCCTTTCGCCATGATATTCTTTTTGTGTCTTTCGAGATCATTATTCTTTGTATCTGTTACATAAGTAGATGATAAAACCTGAAATTGAAAATAATAGAAATACTTGGAAATTTTTTTCAGGCCCCTTATAGTAAATTAACCTTCAATATTTGTGTATTTCTACATGTAGAAATTCTAGCTATGTGTTTGCTAAACTTTAATACTAAACACACCATGTTCTTGTAATTACTTATATTATTATTTAATTTTTAATTAATGTTATTAATTAACCGAATAGGATTTTATCCTGATTCTTTAAAATTTCCTTTGGCTTTATGGGTGTTATACATAATGAGAATTAGGTAAAGTAGGAATCACAGGAACAATTAATCTGAGTATAGCAATGGAATATAGCAAACAAGAGGTGCGTCCACACCGCGAACAAACAGAAATGAACACGAACAAATATTGCATACAAGGAATGAGTTGAAATTACACATTCGTTGGTGTTCTGTTTATTTAAATTTTTAGCGTTTACACCATAAAACATGCAGGAACGACCATTTTTCTTTGAAATACCGACTTGCGATGGAACGCTGCGATTTGCAGGTGTTTGTCGTATGCGTTCATCAGATGAGCGCCCATACCCTAATAATTTTCATACGATGGAGTTGTGCTTGTGTTTGTTGAAATTTATGAAAATTGTCTATTTGTGGAGCATCCTGTATGGCATAGCAAAATTCCCAAAAAGACTCAAATCACAAAAGTAACTACATAGTTACTGTCGCTAATCTCATTGTGCTGCGTGCAGTTACGTCTGCAGTTATTTCGCGCATTGTGTTGTGTGTTACAAATGCAACCACAGTTTGATTTACAAATACTGGATGTACATTAATTGATATGAATTTTTTCACGTCAAAAATATTACAGTGTTTTTATAATAGCACTAGCCACATATTAACAGCAGGAAAATATTTTACCAGATTCTGAGACATGGGATGCAAAGCAGCTGTTCAAGCATTACAGTAGGTTAACATAAATTTTAAGGTGAATGTAACTTATTATATACTTTTAGGAAGGCAGATTTTCTTAAGGCTAAAGTTATTCGTAAATGTGACTTGTTAAATGACTCCCAAGCATGGACGGATCAACAACAACTACAAACGGTGTACCACCAAGTACTAGTTTTAGATTTGGAATATGCATTAGATAAGAAAGTAGAGCAAGAATTATGGACTTTTGGTTTTAAAAATCATATTACAACTTTACAAGAGCAGGCTAGAGATAAGAAGGTTATAAACTTTTCTAAAAATTACACCATATTTGACCTTATTGTGTGTCGATTGTTTATTTGATGATGATCATTATTGGTTGTTTCTTGCCAAATATGAAGTTCATTTTAAAACTGGTTCGTATTTTTGGGTACTGATGTACTGCAGTTGTTGATATGTAACACGGCAGTGATTTAAAATCTTAACATGGACTTCATTTTTTTCTAAAGTAAACTATAACAACTGTCGTTAAATAAACAATTACGATACGGACTAGACCCGATTATCAGATTTTTACTAATTATTTTTACATTGTTAGAATCCACATAGATCTGATTCTCAAGCACTTCTTTCGTGGTGTTTAGAAGCAGCTTCTGGTTTTTATTTGACGTTATTACAAGAACTTTGTGCGGCATTCAACTTGGATCTGCCTTTTAGAAAACGAATAACAATATTTGGTCAAACAAAGCCATGGACATGTTCAGACCAGCTTAATCCACCACAAACTTCCTCTTGTATTTATATTTGCCAATATTGTTTGGTACATCTTGGTGATATTGCAAGATACCGTAACCAAAGAAAACAAGCGGAAAGTTTTTATAAGTATAAATTTTGATTTTTTTCTATGTTAAATGGTTTAAGTATTTATCTTACAGGCATGCTATTTTATTGTCTCCTACAAGTGGACAACCATACAATCAGCTTGCATTATTAGAAGCGAGCCAGGGAGATAAATTAGCTGCTATATTTTATTATGTAAGAGGCATTGCTGTGAAAAACCCTTTTCCTGCAACTGCTACAAATTTGGCAAATACTTTATCAGTTGCAATTGATAAGGATGAGTACGTTATTAGAATTATTAAAGATAAATTGTGTTAATTTAATTTTTTTTAGTGTGATAACAGAAGTTCAAACTAAATTAACAGTAAATGAATTTATACGAATGTTTATAAAAGTACATGGACTATTGTATACGTCTACCGATTTGGACCAAGCAGAGTTCGGAGTAAAAAGTGCAAATGCAACACTTACGCCACTAGTAGCAACGCAAAGTTTCACAGAACAAAAATTAATTCAAATGACTGTAATTAACTTGTATGCCTTAAAACATACTGTTGGAGCTGGTACACTTAAAACTGAGGAATTAACGGAGGATGAAGTTAAAGTAAGAAAACTGGTTCTTGATTTGCTAGCAGGATCTTTAAGTGCGTTCTTGTTACCAGTTTATACTCTAAATCATGATTATACTCTTCTTGATTATTATGCTTTACCTGCAAGTAAGTACAGAGTTTATTATTAGCATGAAATACAAAAGATTAAGGACATCTTACATGTCGCTAATTGTAATCCAAGGAGTAAACCATGATAAAAAATTGTGTACACTAAACCACCCAATGTGAAAGACTTCGCAAAGACTACGTAGACTTCCTAGGGGTTACTCAAATTTCCTGGAGACTACGTAGGCTTTCCAGGCATTATCCAAACTTCCCAAAGACTACCCAGACTTCCCAAGGACTTCTTTAAACTTTCCAGAGACTACCCAGACTTTCCAAAGATTACCGAGACTTCTTTAAACTTCCCAGAGACTACCCAGATTTTCCAAGGATCACCCAGACTTCCCAGGGACTTATTTAAACTTTCCAAAGATTACCCAGACTTCCCAGAGACTTCTTTAAACTTTCTAGAAATTTTCCAGAAACTACCCAAGGATTACCCAGACTTCACAGAGACTCCCTAGACTTCCCAGAGTGTATACCCAGATTTCCCAGGAACTTTAAACTTCCCAGACTTCCTAGGGACCTCCTCAACTTTCCAAGAACTTCTTTAAACTTCCCAGAGACTACCCAGACTTTCCAGGGATCACCTAGACTTCCCAGGATTTCCGAGACACTACCCAAGGATTACTCGGACTTCCCAGACTTTCCAAGGACTTCCCAGAGAATATACCCAGACTTTCCAAGGACTTCTTTAAACTTCCCACGTGGTTTACCCCTTACTGGAATCACACACAAAATCGTTTATTATTCCTAATGTAAATTTTCTTGTAGTAAAAATTATTCTATATTGGTTACAAAAGGAACCTGATGTAATGAAAGAAACAGTTTTCCAAAGTCGACTTCAAATTTGGCCAGGTTTATGCAAGCTTCTAAATAGTTTACAAGCTCATTTGAAAGACTTTGATTATTCCAATTGTGAGTTCCACATTAAATTGATCTACTTTAACTTTATAATTTATTCGAACATCTCACAAATCTAGTTTTATTATTTCAGTTTTAACAGTTCCATTATCAGAAGACAAAGATCTACAAGGGTTTTTACCTTTATCAGAAGCTTTTAAAGAATTTGATTTTAAAAATGATATATTGGAAGAAATGGCAGAAACTGAAAAACTGATAAGAGCTAAAAGACTGATTGAACTTGGTTTGTGGTTAACTACATTTGATGTAAATAATACGAAATTAATTGTAACAAAGTATGTATTTATTTATACTCTGTTATATTTTAATAATATTGTTAACGTACAGGGAAAATCCGGAAGACAAGACCATTAGCTTTGAATCCGGCAGCGTACAACCGGATCCTACTACAAAATTATTAGAAGAAATGAAATCTTTCAATATTACAGAAACAATTCAAATTTCAAAATCTAAAGGTAAAGGTTTATAACTTTGTACAACACATACAGCAATTTATTTTCAAGGCACTGAAAAACGAGGTGGTATTTTAAAACCTCAAGGTTCCTTGGAAAAATCACGAAAAGAACATGAAATGGTTGCGTTAACAGATACTAACAGAGTTTCAATTGGAAATGGTTCTTCAAATTCAACAAATAAAACTGAATCCACTAAATTAAAACGTGTAAGCCAGAATGTGGCTCTTCAATCCATATTTAAAAAAATGGAAGAAAACAAACAGGTCTTAATATTATTATTATCATTATTATAAACACAATGTAGAGATTTTTTTCTTATTACAGGTTAAATTTGATATGGGCACTGTAGAAAATGAAAAATCACCAAAGGCAGAGAAACCATTACTAAGCAAGCAGCAACCAACAACATCATATGTCAATCAACCATATCGGACGAATACATCATTTAATCAGGGTATAAAGACTCCAGCAAATGATTTACATCAAGATTATTTTAAACCCGGATTTCAAAATTATTCTCCAAGCGGATCTTTTGAAAGGAATTCTGTACAGAACCCTCCGTTTTCAAAGACTGAAATGCCTGCTATTGGAAGTGATTTAAATAAAATGCCTCAAAATATGAACTATTCTCTACCACCCCCACCACAACACTTATTCAGTGGCCCTCCTACTGTTCCAAATATGAATCCTTCATCCTCAGGATTTTCTTCTAATCTTCAACATCAAAGACCACAAATGAATCAACATATTCCAATGCCCTACCAAAATGTATCCCAATTTCCCCAATCGCATGATTTCAATGCTTGGAAGCAAGAAGAACGTCCTCCATCAAGTTGGTGGTCAAATTCAAATCAATCAATGGGTCCAAATTATCAACAACGAGATTATCAAATTAACTTTCCATACCCAAATTCTATGCCATATGTACATAATAATATGGACTTTAATAAGCCACAGACCAATCAAGGAACAACAAATATGTTAAGCCCTCCTTGGAATTCCATGCAAAATAATATTCCTTCTAGTCATGGATCTTTAGGATTTGATCATTCAAATCAAGGAATTTCCTTAAGACAAGCTATGCTTAAAGAAACTAAAAATATTCCTCCTATGCAAGGGTTGGCAAATGTTAATCGTGTAAGTAATTATTTCTGTGTTAATTCTACATGGATATGGAGTGTATTTCTTTTACTGTTTTGTCTTGCAGGATAATTCTGAAAAAATTATGCAAGTGCCTTCCAGTACACCAGGGTATTCTTTGTTTAATTCTAATAGTTGGTCTCCAAGTTTACCAGGACAGTTCAGAAGTACTGAAAGTCCCTCTGAAGGATTAATTCATAATTTACGACAACAGTCTTTATTTTCAAGACAAGCTCCCCTGCAACAACTGTTAGAAAGGCAAAACCAGTTAAAAAAAGGGGACAGCTAGCAGGGTCACCAATAATTTAATAAAATTGTTATTCATATGAATACATTTGCGGACTAAAGCACAACACTTTTTAAGTGTAGAAGAAACAACTGAATTAGAGTATTGAAGGTATATGCTTAAACAAGGTATTAATAAAAAATGAAGGGAAATCATTTTATCTCTTTAAATTATTAATATGAGAGTTCCCTATTTATATACAGAATGTCGAATTCAATTACACACCATAGGGGTTTCAATGCAAAAATCTTTATGCTCATTTATTTTCTCTGTTCTGGAGTTTTTTTGTAGAGAAAGAAATATTGAATCGGGATGTTCTTTTGGTTTTGTATTTTAGTTCTACAGAGAAAAAAATTTAAAAATTGTGCGTTTGAATTTCGCGCGCTTTATTTAAAAGAATTTCTGCGACATTTATGAATTAAAGAATTTTTAACGCATTTTGCAAATGTGATTGATGATATTAAAAGAACCATCTCATGGTCATGTGTACAAATTGATAGTTCTGCAATTAAAAAAAGCGCGCCATTTTCAAATTCAAATTCTCAATGTTTGTAATTTTTTTCTTTGTCAAATTAAAATACAAAACTAACAGAACGGCCCAATTCAGTTTTTGTGTCTCTACAAAAAACTTCGGAACAGTTTAGCTCTAAAATAATTAGGGGAGAAAATAAATGCAAGATTTTTGTATTGAAATTGCTATCGTGTGTAATACAATTCTACACCCTGTATGCTTAAACAAGGTATTAATGAAAAATGAAGTGAAATCACTTTATTTCTTTAAATTAATATAAAAGTTCCCTATTTATATATTAAAAAGCATTGCTATATGTATTTCATATTTTACCAAGAGGACTAGAATCGGAGTATCTTAAAGTGTTTCCAAAAAGAAAATATTGTATTCTGATTATGGTTGGTTTGATCAATTGTGAAATATTGATAATGTTGCCATCTCATAAGACTAAAATGATAATAATTGTGCAAGTATTTATTTTTTCACAAGACCTTGAAGTATCGTCAAATTGCTACTTCCGAAATTGCTCGTATTATTCACAAAATATCTGTCTTTTCTTTTAGGTTGGTGTTGTCTTGTCATGTAAGCAATCATAAAAGGTTTTTAAGCATAAAAACTTAAAGAGAACTTAAAAATTGCATTGCATTTGTCTGATGTGTTACCATTACCAATATAAATGTAGTCTTTATTTTGCATTTTATACTGTTGTATTGTTATTATAATTAAATGATACTGTTTCTGGATTACAGTTATTAATGTTTTTTATAGAAGTTTCTGTTTTTATGCTGAAATTTCAAAATTTATTAAGTTTATTGTAACACTGAATAAAGTTTTGTTAAGAACCCATTTTTTTCCTTTCATAGAATCTCCTGTACCTACTGCAATAAAAGGAGGGGGACATGAAAGAACTGCTAACTAAATGTGTTCTTCTTGTTAGCAAAATAGAACCTTTTGAACATTTTGTTTTGAAGCAAACTTCAACTTTCTTATTTTAATCTTTCGCTGGAAATGACCCCAACTTTCTTACTTTCAACACCCTGTATATTTTTACATATTTCAACTGGATTTAATTCTGCATATAATAGTGTCTGTGTCTAGGTATTACAGTTTTGAAAACTTGCAAATTTTTAATTTCAAAAATACGTTTTATTTACAGAGTGCCATGTCTTACTGAATATTGTTCATATTATTGCCGCTTGTTGACTAGAGCTTAAAGTTGAAAAAACAGTGTTATAAAAGTAAGCGGTAATGATATAAACGAAATTCAGTAAACATGGCACTCTAGATTTAAAATGTATTTTTGAAATTAAAAATTTGTAAGATCTCAAAACTGTGATATCTTGACACTATTATTCGCAGAAAGTAATCCCGAGTTGAAGTATGCAATAATATACAGGGTGTTGCATTTGAAATAAGAAACTTGGGCTCATTTGTGGCGAAATCAGAAATGGAAGATTATTAAGATTCAATTAAAACTTATGAGTTCTTATTTGTATGTAATGCATACAAAAATTTATTTAAATTGGTTAAAAAAACCGGTGTTTCTGGGGTCTTGTGTCACCCAGTATTAAGAACGCTGTAAATGTAGAGCCAATTCATACTTTTGTGCCTTGACTAAAGTAAACATGTTTGCTTCAGTAGATTTCTTGTTTTGTCTTGATTTATTATCCATTTCTCTTTCAAGAGGCACTTTTGAAATAGGAAATGCTTTTTTTTATGGTCCTTAGCTATCACAGTATTCAACAATACATTTTATAATCTTAAGCCCCATGCATGTAGAAGCGATTTTGTGTGGTTGTTTTTATTGGTTAAATTTGAATTTGCCGCCAAATTTAACCAATGAAAATAAAAAAATTCGCACAAAAGATCTTGGCTGTATGAAGCCCCCCTTTACAGTTTCTCCAATCCATTCACACTTTATCCATTGATTAATAAAACACTATCTTTGATAGATGGAAGCAAATACAAGTATGTATTCAAAAGTCCACTGGGTTTATGAAACTGGGCATCCTGCCCCGACTTTAGGTTAGTTTGAGAATTATTTTTCATAAACCCAGTGGACGTGAATACATAAGCTCCCCATCTGGGTCCCTGTAGGCGTAAGTGCTATCCACTTGTGAAGCAAATTATTTGTTATAATAATGAACTTTTCAAATTCGAGGGGGTAACCATGAGGATCTCGCTTAAAGATCCTTTACCATAAATTCTGTGGCAGAAAACAGACAAAACTACAATATTACATCTACAAAATTTTATTGTTGATACATCATAACTAAAAGTTATTCAGTACAAACACTCTAACTAAATAACTTGCAAAGTACATTACAACTGAAATAAAATCTACTATGGAAAAATTATTTATTTAATTATTCCTTGTGGTACTTTTGAAGCAGCACTCATTTTGCCATGGATTTATGTCGTCTTTCAACAAAAAAATAAAGATAAATAGGTTACAACAGAACACATATAATACATAATCTCTGCAAAATCAGTGTCGCTCAGTTTTATTTTATTAATACACAAAAATATTTGTTTATAAATTTATTAACGTTTTCCATTATTGTAGTTCATAGCACGCAGTGGTGCTTTAAAAGTAGATGCAGCTTGCTGTTGAAGCTGATATGCTAATGGGTGAATTTTGAATCCATATAATCTTAAAACAAAATAATACATTAACGAAATAGAAAAGATGTTAATATTAAATTTTTTTACCTTGGTACAAACTGATTAGTAGGACGTTTAGGTCTATATTCAGGGTGCACCATAAAAAGCATATGTGGAAAACCTGTTCCAAAATAAGCACCATCTGTATGATGATGACGGGATGATTTTGGTGTGTAAACATCCATACATTTTGGACAATATGATTTCACCATGGCTTCTCCAGGAACATCCGATAAACCTATCGTAATAAAAACGTTTTATTCGATAATCACAGATCTACGTTGTTGTAACAGCTGATCAACTTAAATTTAGGTTAAACAAACTCCTGGTTACAATAATACAGTTTACGATGAACCTATATAGCAGTAAACGTTTTTTGATAGAGAAATGTCATTTTTGTAAAAGCAGAAGTGATAAAATATGGTGATAGGAACACATTTGTCAATGTAATGGTTTTACAAGGTGCAGGATTTTAAATTGGGGCACAACAGCCCCACCCCTATCGGTATTAAATTTACAAAATAAGATATTCATACACGAGTACTTGAACGATTTAAAATTTAAGTTTAGGTTAGTACAGTCACTTACTCGTTATCTACTTACCTAAAGGAAGCATCGGCTGAGATTCACAATATACCCGAGGACAATGACCGAAGTCACCAGACTGGTATTTTTCAATCATTTGTGCAATTCCCCTATTAGTCAAAATATACCTAGCATGAATTAGACCATAAAGCATTTCGGCAGCCTGTTCTATAAGATCTGACTGATTTGGATTATCATCTAATTCATCATCTAAAAAAGAGGAAGTTTAGAATTTAAACATAACCTACATTTACATGTAGTGACATTCTTACCTGGCTCTAAATCTAATATCATGTCTAATGCTTGCCGATAATGGGGAACTTGTTCATTTAAACCAGTTAAATTAAATTTATCTTGGATATAGTCTTCATCAACCTAAAAACACAGATGTAACAGTTTGCTTCACTCAAAATAAGTTTAATATCCTACCTCGCAAAAGAATTCATTTCCCCTCAACCCACAGAACCAGGAAATCCATGAAACCTCTTCTGAGCTGCTCATTTTCCTAAAATTAACAGGTTTTCAATAAAACATATAATTTTACTCTTTACAGTGGGTGTGCAACTAAAATCCAATGACAATCTATGTTTACAACCAGTTTATTGACGACTACAGCTCAATTATGGCAATTATTTGATTTCAAATGGAAGCTAAAACAACTGGAAATGCATTTGTTGTAATAGGTGAGGATTACTATTGGTATATAACTTATAAATAAATAAAATACTTACCTTTTTGTACCTTTATTAGCCACGCTTACGCTACTACATCTACGACTACAACAAAAAGGGAAACGATGTTACCGCCATCTGGTTACAATAATGTCGAAATATCTAGCGCGAAATTTAAAAACTGCGACGCTCAACTCTAATTATAAAAGTTTAATGCACTATTATTCTTCGTATGTTTTTGGATTTCTTAAATTAATCAAACACAAATAATATTAATTAATAAATATTCAATTAAATATTATGATTCTGTTGCACGTTGTTGCCGTAGGCGAGAGTTGACCGAACGAGGAACAACCTTGCCTCTCTCCACTCTACGTTTTATTGTTGCTTTATTTTCTATTCAAGTCTGTGTCTCGAGTTTCCCAATCGTCGTCGCACAGAGAAGTGAACAGTGTCGACATCGGTTGTAGTTTCTTTTTATAACTATTCGTTGTTAAAAGTTTTAAGTGCCCCGTTGTCTTTGTTCTCTCCGAGGATGTTTCATTTCAAAATAATGCTGTGATTTGATTAAGGTAAGGCTTTATTCATATTCCCTATCTATATAAAATTACTTGCCTGCCACGAAGTTAAATTAATATTTAATTGAGAAAGATGTTTACAGGTGCGCGCTTTTGTTTACCTACTATTACCGAAATAATACCTACATCAATTTTTATTCCTTTAAGTAATTATTTCTAAAATTTGTAATGTTCATAAAAATTTAATTAACAGCAACCTGTGCTCTGCTATTAAAACTTAAAAAATGTAAGTGCAATTAATAACAATCAAGTTAAATTCCTTTTTTAAAGTTCTTACAAACTAGATCTAAGTAGGTACGTAAGTACTTAGTCTTAAGTCATGTAATATTTTTTGCGGTAATTACGTTTATGATCTTATCAGTTGTTATTTATTATTGCATATTGCTCATATTTCCTAAATTAAGTATAAGATTAAAATTCTTTTGATTGACCTTCAATTACTTAACATTTAAAAAGTTTGAATTTCCTATTTTTTTTTAATTTTGGACTAAGTGTACCTACTAAAAGTAATAACTAGGTTTTAACAGTTTTACAATGTTTTATGGTAGGTATTCCTTTTCGAAAAATTCGGAAAAATTATAAACAGTACGCCACTGTATTATACCGGGTGTCCATTCTCAACGCGAACATTTTGCTGATGTTTACTCGACCCCAATTAAACTTACAGGTAATGTAATGGTGTCAATTGAGAGATAAAATTATGGCCAATCAAATAGCAAACCTAAACTACAACGAATTTTTCTCGAAAATGGTATTATGCAAGACCTATAATGGTTTACATCGTTGTAAAAAATTGAAAAAAGGTATAGCATTAGCGTGTCATTAAAAAAAAAACGTTTAATATCGCTGCCATTATTCGAGTGCAGATTTGGTAACATTATTTTCTTTCGCTATCTTATAGAGAATTTACTCCCATTTATGAATATATACAGGGGGTTTCAACGAAAATTAGTCACTCTCAGTATCTTTCAAAACTACAGTTCGACCAAGCTTACAAAGTTGAAAGGGGGCGTGTCCGGCGCTGATATAGTTTTTCAAAGTAGAGTCAAAATAACTTCAGACTTCAGAATGAATTATATTACGCCCGGATTTTATGTAACAAGGTGTCCCCCTTACTGTATTTCTTGATGTCTTGACGTTTTCAAGCCAACAAAAGTTTTGAAAGATACTGATGGTGGCTACTTTTCGTTGAAAAACCCCGTATATAGTTAATTATGGCTATTTTTAAAAATAACAGTTATAGGCCTGGGTAGGCATGTCTGGGACACCTTGTATATCCCTATTAATAGTTATTGATGTAGTATAGAAATCAAACGTATAATAATTGCCCATATTCGACTTTGAGACGCTCCTCAGTATACTGTATACGATGATCAATATAAATGTTACAGTCCATTTAATACAAAAATAGATTGAGTATGAAAACTTCTAATTTAATCAAATAAATGCTCGCATTTACGTGCCTACTTAAAATTTTTAAAAATAAATTGCAGTCTGACAACTGGTATGACAATCATGTAAAATGCTGATTGCATACTTTTAAGTTTTGTCTCCATGGTAACATCGAAATACTCTGTAATCAGTTGCTTTCGTGCCGCAAAATAAATATAAAATTTGCTAAATATGATTATTTTGAATTTTATCCTAAAACTTGCCAGATTCTCTTAAATCGCGTATAAATAAGCCACGCCCACTGTGTAAAAATTTCGTAAATCGACAATGAAATTATGTTTGAAATATTTTTAGTGGGATTCTTTTACGCACAAATGTATCGGTAAACACAAATACTACGTCAAAGGAAATTTCTAAAAGTGCACTTTCATTCCTTTTTATGACTTATGCGGTGTGACTTTTTCCTGCTTATACTGAGACAAATAAACGCCCACCGATTGAGTCATACATTAATTGGATGTGATTTTTTATTATAGCAGCTTTGAATTAGGGAATTGTAAACCCAATTAATATTGTGGGAAGGACAGCAATCTCACTCATTACAAAAATATGTTACTGTTGTTAGGAGAAAATAGTAACTAGATTATGAACGTCTATTTTTAGGTGCTATAATTACTGCTATTTAGTTTAATCTTAAAGAAGACAACAGAATTTACTTTTGATAAATATTTCGTCAATATTGTTCCTTCTTTTCGTTTTTATTTCGTTAATGTAGTGTTAATACGAATCAAATTGACTAGCAAAAAGAAAAATTTTAAAATTATTAAAGAACCAGCAGATCAGATGCACTTGTTAATAAAATCTCTGCTCGAGTTGTAACAGTTTATAAGTATTTTATATGCATCCTGTGTACGTAAATATGTTCTCCATACAGTGATGCAGTTGACATTAAGAAATTACTCCATTTACGTAGGTACCTACAGGGTGTACATAACAAAGTGTTTCTATTCGAACTTTACATAATAAAATAATGACGAGGTTTCACAATTTTATTGATATATTTCATCTTTACCACTTTCGCTATTTATTATTCATGCTCATTTTCTAAGCTATTTAAGGTGGAGATAAGTCAATTTTTGAAAATTAATTTTGTCTGAGTCTTGTGTGAGTCAAATTTGAGGACAAGCATAGGGATCTCGCTTATTATAATAGAGGGTACGTTGGTACCAAAGATTCCATAAGGACAAATCTATCAGCAGAAAGATCAAGTTAAATATATTATATCCATTATACATACACTCGGTGCCTCATAAACAAAGGAGAAGAAAAACTAGAAACCCTGGAAAAAAAGCTTCTGAAATGAATTCTAGATCCGAAAGTAACAGAAGATGAGGAGCGCAGAAGGTTAATGAATCATGAAATAAGCCACATAATGGCAAGGGAAGCCGTCATGAAATTCATGAAAGCCCAAAGCATTGCCCAAAGGCTAAAGTGGATATATAGAAGAGAACTGAAGGCATTAATATAGAATATGAAAAACTGGAAGCCGATGGAACGAACTAAAAGGAAGGCCCAAAACTAGATGGGAAGACCGAATGTACCTGGAAATAAAAGACTGGAAAAACAAGATCCAGAACAGAAAAGGATGGAGTAAAATCACAAACGAGGCAAAACGGGACGAAAACCAATTTTTTTAGATTTTTCTTCCTAAGACGGAAGCGGATGCAGGTGGATTAAATTACTTTGCGGCGTATTCTTATGCACAAAAGTGCCGAATTTACACCTACTCTCTATCTCTTTATAATAAGAGAGATCCCCCATGGTTGTCCTCGAATTTGAAACACCGTGGATACTGCGCACAACCGAAAACAAACTTTAAATTGTAAATAGAGCAAATATTGGATTATCTTATCATGCTGGGGTTTAGTTTGTTTAACAAGCATATCCGGACCCATTTTCAAGTACTAAACAGATTTCATTGTTCTATATAGTTTTATTAGTTTTATACAATTCTCCAGTAAATTTTTACTGGATTTAGTCATCTTTTAAACAAAATGTACAATACAGTTTGGAGTAGGTTTACCTTTCGGAACAAATATATTCTACAGAAGGATCTAAATTTTATTAATGCCACAAAATAATTTTATTTTCGTGCGTGTGTTAAACCTCACCAGTCACCATATCTCTGATGCTAACGTTTAATATCGGTCCCGGGGATAAGTTTTAAGATCATACACATTACATGTATAAACCGAATCTATACTAAAATTGTACGTCACTATTGTAAACATATAGTACACACTACGTTTTCTATATATCTCTTTCAATATATTTTGAACCCCCATGATGCTGTTCTTTATGTACCCTCTTATGTTGGCGCATGCGCCATCATTAATAGACGGGTAGATACGGTTTGCTTGTGTTAGGACGAGATAGAGAACAATATGTCTTTGATATGTTTGCAACACATTGGGCTATGGATTGCTTTATGCATGGAAAATGTATGGTCAAAGGGATAAGTGTACCAGACCTAGAAAGTGCATACCTGGAACAAGTTACGAAAAGTTTTCCAGCGTGTAAAGGTATAAATTCACGAGTGATCGTAACGGAGCGAGGGGATGAATTTAATACGAGCATGGAAGAATTAAGTAGTACGTAAATAGTTCATTGTAGAAAAAGAGTGCAAACGAATTAAGCGTAAAAACGGATTCACATGCACGCTATACTTTTTCTATTTGAAATTTTTGCTCGCATTGTATTCACAATGGTTTGACGCAAACGCTACGAATCACAGGAACTGAGACGATGTGCAGTGGACAAATTCGGAACCCTCAAACGCGGTTTATACAGCTATATTCTCTGCGCACCACAGCACTGTACTGAAAATATTTACCGGTGCCAAGAATTGTATGGGCTCTTATGGCCATAATGCGTAAAATAGACTCGATAAGAAAAAATGTGTAGGATTTTACACATTGATGTTAAATGTTAGAGACGTACTGCGATCGGGGTGTGAACCTATTACTTCACGTACGGGATGGGAGTAGAAAAAGGATATAAGTTAGTATGTGTGGTATGTATCGTTTACAACAGACATAATAGCATTATTAAAAGTTGGTCGTTGCTAGGTAGGAAAGTAGTAGGTGCTTTTCTTTACTGTTTTCTTTTGAGAAAAAACGATATTTTCCATTAAGCATACGAAAAAAAAGCATTTAATATGTTTAGTTCAAGGTCCTAAAATTTAATAGAAAATATTGCTTGAAAATATATTTCTGTTTCTAGTTCTACTTTATAATATAAAAATGGATATAAGTTTTGGTTATTTCTCATTTGACGGAACGTATAATTACATTAAAATGTTCTTAGACTAAAAATATGTTTTCTTCTTAAACTAATTCCGAACGCAGTTTTTTCTATGTCTAAAAAAATTTAGTAAAACGTATTTATGTATAATTTGCTATAAAAGTGAAATTAAATTTTTGTGTGTATCAAAACTTTGGAAAGTGAACGCGTCTCGATTTTATAGGGTCGTTAGAGGGCGACAACTTGTCTGGACCGAACGGAGCGTCTCGACGCTTTTGACGCCGCTCTGTCCCGAGAGTTCTGTATTTATTTACCACCCATGTGGGTTATAACTTTCCTGTTTTTCTAGAACGTAAAAATTTAATAAAGTATAATTTCTAATAACATGCAAACTCGAGTGCAAACTTGTTTGAAATAGTTGTTTAGTTAGAACCTTGAAACTTTTGTATTATAATAATTATTAATGTTTAAAATAACTTGAAATAGGGTTGAGTTGATCTACTCGACTACTATACGTATTAGAATTTAAAAAAACGGTATGCCACTTAAATAATACATTACTTGATATTTATTTCGACTTAATTTAGTAGTTAGCCAGTCCATTTTTCTTAATTCTATTGGGAGACTAATTAGCATTTGAAGCTTCAGCTAGAAGCAAATTATGCAGTCTGCGTCTTAAAGTTCATTTTAGTCAATAACTGGAAACCAGTTTCAACACTATAACTAAAAATTAAATAATTTATCAATGTACGAAAGAAAATAAGTGTCTATATAACAGCTAGCTTGTTCCTTTCGTTTGCTGTGCGTAAGATTCGAACTCGCGGCTGTTGGGAGTCAGATGCTCTAACCTTATTAGCCTCCTAACACCCGAAAAAGTCTTTCTGTTTCGAAATATAGCAATCAAGTAACGTCTAACATTTTATTGTTAACAGATTGGACTTTTTTTTTTAGTAGTAGTAATTAAACTTTTGAGAAGCAGGTGGTGAATTATGTTATATTACAGGCTGACATTGCATTGTTGTATTATTGGAAAGAAGCTTCAGTTTTTATCAGGTTTTTATTTAATCGGGTTATCTGTCGAGGGAACTCGGGACAGTACCTACCGTATTTCATAGTTTTATAACGTCGGTCTATTTCTGCTGCATTGGAACTTCCTCCAAATTCAAGAACCGACAGTTTATACAAAGTGTATCAAAAATAAGTCCAAATATTAAAATCTGTGTAGCGTAGAGCAAACAGTTTTCATATTAAAATAACAATCCCGCCAACTATTTAATTTGTTATTTGGGTTGCCTATTTTACTGTTTTACTTCAATTTCAAAAACCGTAGGATCTTAGGGGATGCATTTATGAGGCGAAATTGTTAATTAGGATTGCTAATATAATAGATGTGCTTAGGAAATAACAATTCTTGTAGGAATTTTACATGAATGGGTATTCATATCAGAGACGGAAACTTTTAGCACACCTTATGTTTCTGAAAGGTTCGTGAAACAGCCATCTTACGTTACCCATCATTTTGTATGTTTCGCGCTTGGACATTTTATTGCAAGAATGTGAATATTGCATTCAAATAGCTTTTGTTTTACATCATTTTATCATTCAGTATTTACACGTTCTATTCTACATCATATTTTTGTATAGTATATGGTATACCTACCTACATCTGGCTATTTTGTTAAAAATTTTATGATTTTGGAAAGCGGAAAAATGTTTAGGGATTAAAAGTCGGATGTTTTTTTCTCGATTTTTCTGAAAGTTTCATTGAATTTTAATGAAAATGTGGTCCAGATATGTAGGTACTAGAAAATAGACAGTTCGTGCTTGTAACAATTAGGGTTTTTTAAAAATCTGATAGCATATACTAGGAAATGAACTGTTTTTGCTAATTCCTCGTCGGTTTTTAGGGTGTCTGTTAAAAGAAGGGCCTTTATTTAGGAAAATGGGTATAAAATATGCTTTTTAAAAATCTTGTTTAGATTCTAGAACATGACGTAGGTACCTACATATATCTAACTGCTTGCTTCCTACGCCAATTAAGACAAATTGCTCTACTCTACCGGAATGATTTACTAATTAAACTCATACTCATAACATCTTTAGAAGTTATGTCAGCAAAGCAATAATAGATATAGGTACATCTGTAACAAACAATCTGTTTCCTAACCAGGGGTTTAGTCGAGCCGGTACTCACCGGTACTCAGTACCGGTAGTTTTTAAAAAACGTTAAGAAGGTACCGGAAGTTATTTGCAGTGTTAAAAATATGCGGTACGCACCGGTACTCACTGACTTAAATCATTTTTATTAATTAGGTACCTTTTTTAAAAGTGCAATCAACCATTTGGAGGAAATATTCGGTAACTGATTTACGACGCAAGTATTTTATTGCATTTTGTGTAATTTTGCCCGTTCCTGCTGCTCTGCTGGTTGACGAATACCTACATGTGTACAAGTAGAAGCTAGCTGCATGCGCTGCGTAATGCAGCGGCGCATGTTGCGGAATTAATGTTGATTAACCTTGTTGGACCTCCTCTTTATGACACAATTTGTAAATGGCTCATTGCACCCTTTACCGTTTTTGGTATTTTCAGTATTTCAATGCAATTTTAAAATATGCATAAGTAAAATTGTTGAAATTTTGATTATTTAAAATTTTACATTAAAATAGCCATATGCTCGTAAAACGCTTCTAAATTGACCACGCCCACCTTTGAAAAAAAAATCGCCTGCGGCGCCAAGTTTTCTCGCTGCACCCGTAGTTGATAAATAGTTCCGGCGCCACTGGGATAACTTCTGGTAAACGTTCCGCCGAAGACACCCGTTCCCGAAAAAGAAAAATGGACAGGGCACCTCATCCCTATGAATCCATGTGGAAAATTTTAAAAATTTAGTTGAGTACCGGTAGTTCATATTTTACGACTAAAGCACTGTTCCTAACTAATATTTTTGGGCTTCTAGGTAAAAATCAATAATAAATAAATAGGTAATCCCTGTTTTTATTAATTATCTACTAGTTTGGGTTCATATTCGGTGCACGTAAACCACGAATTACTTAAAATGTCTTATTAAAAACAAAGAGTGTGTCAAGATGCCCGCACCCCCATAAAAAAGAAAAAGAAAACTACTTCCATTAAACTTTAAATACTAACTACACATACAGAGATGAATGTATCCACGACCGAAGGAATTACGGAAAAATATTAAATTTTTATTACGTTTCTTACACTGGATTTCCTTCAATTTTAATTAAAAATATGTCCAATAATAAGTTTGTTTTCCCATAATTCCAGCTTTTTTAATTTTTTAAATTGCAAAATTAGCTAAAATATTAAGATATCTGTTGTGATGTGCCCAATGGAATTGATTCGGTAATCTTATCATTTATATTTTAATCCTCTTTCATGACTGGTTTGTTTGTAATGACTAATGAGTAATCGGTCTCGGCACCCGGATTCCTGGAACCTCGTTTACTGCGGCCATCGGTTTGTAGAGTTTGTTTGAGTTAAATAAAATTTTGTAATTAATGAAATAAAATTATAATTTAAGGAAATTTGTATGAAAATACCTACTTCTGAAAAACCTAACTTTACATAAGTCACGGAAGTTTCCATTTGTGTCTTGATTTGTGTGGTGTTGGTGTGGTATTGCCAATAAATTTCAGCGGAAGCGTTATATTGTTAGAAATAGAAACCATATAGAAACTATTTATACATTTTCTAATATTCGTGTGGTAAAATCAGGAAGTTTAAGTTCTTTCTTCAAACATAACATTCTCATTCCTACTATAATTTCTGCCAGTTTTGATAATGTACAGTGCTTCCCGAAAGTAACGGATAAATTCAATAAAATCGTTGAGAAAAATATTTCAAATAAATGCTCGGACACGTCGATTTTTATTTTTAAATTATGATTTAGAGATGTAATTTTCAACCCCCCACCTCCCAACCCCTAAGCACTGCCAACTCCAACTTTAAAAATTCAAATAGCAAGGAATCCTTTCTGATACTTCATCTGATAGCTTTTTTTATGCTCAATACAATAAAAAAAAGTTTTTCAAGATCGGTTGATAAATAACGGAGATATTTACCAAAATGTATTCAAATGAAAGTGCCAATATTCGAGCAGGCGTTGGTACTGCTCTAGCAATGGATGGTAAAAAACAATTGCAACTTGTTTGCAATTGAATGTAAACAAAATGTATTGACATTACTTAGTAACAAAAATGAGATTTACTGAAGCCGAAAGAATCGAAGTTTTAATGATGATTAGGGTTGGAGATAGATACATATTTTTACATTCAATTACAAATAAGTTGCAATTGTTTTTTACCACCCATTGTAGAGCCGTACCAACGCCTACTGGAATATTGGCACTTTCATTTGAATACATTTTGGTAAATATCTCCGTTATTTATCAACCGATTTTGAAAAACTTTTTTTTATTGTATTGAGCATAAAAAAAGCTATCAGATGAGGTATCAGAAAGGGTTCTTTGCTATTTGAATATTTAAAGTTGGGGTTGAAAATAACATATCTAAATCATAATTTAAAAATAAAAATCGACGTGTCCGAGCATTTATTTGAAATATTTTTCTCAACGATTTTATTGAATGTATCCGTTACTTTCGGGAAGCACTGTATACCTACGCAGGTTTTCTACTGTGCACTTTTTTCTATTTAATTTTTTGTTTGACAGAATTACTGAGTAAATTAAAAATTTCAATTTAAAATTTCATAGTTATTCATCAAAACTACTTGCAAAAACACATTAGATAGTAGTAGAATTTGTTAAAAATAAACCCAAGTTGGAAATTACCAGCCCACACGGGAAAATAATTAGAGCGAGGGCGATAATATGTGGTCAAATACGCCAAAGATAATATGCAATCTCATTATACATTAAAGATAGTAATCTTACCGAAGATATGGCAAAATTTCCTAATGTGGTGGAGTAAGGAATTACTACATTCTGGCGTGTAGATATTAACTTATAACGCGAAATGGGTCCATGTTAAAAACTAAAAAGATATTCGATAAAATAAAAAAAATAAGGGGCCGTATAATTCGCCATAACGTCTAGATATGTTTTGCAGGAAATTTTCGTTTTGAGGTCTACCTAATCTCAAGTGAGTACCTGAAACTACACCCTTGGATATTATTTTTCAAATTTTGTAGCAAATCAGAGTAGACATACAATGTCATAATTTATTATTCGCTTTAGTATAGAAATTCAAAATTGTTTGTGATAATCGTTGCTTTTGTTTCATCTTCGTTTGCAAACGAGGTCTGCCAAACTTTTTTTATTATCGTATCCCAGTAAACGAAATTTCAGGACTCCGTAAAGGAAACAAATGAGTAGGTAACCCCTCTTCAATCATTTTTTTTCTAAACAGCATTTAAATAATTTCCAACATTTTCTAGTAGCCGAAGGAGTACATTCGAAGTACACTTTATAAGAAATTTAAATAACCCTCTAAGCTCTCCTGTCAATGTTTCATGAAAAACGTAGGGACTAATAATATCTTTGACTATCTTAATTTACTATTGCAGACGACACTTTAATTAATATTATTAGTAATAATTATTATTAATTAATTAATTAGTTTTTCAAATTTTTCAAATATTTGAACCCTACACACATGGGTAGCGTTTAAGCATCCACCTGAGCCACTAGGCGCCATGCACACTACATTATAATTTTTATAACGTTGTTTGATACCTGCAAAATGTTTTAGTGATAAATGAGATAACTTAATGTATTTTATAAACAAAGGATATGACTAATGTGTAATTCCATGATTAACAGCCTTCAGTGTACTGAACTATTATTAAAATATTTAGTTATCATTGTCATTTGATTGTCTATTGTCCAGGGTCTCAGATAAAGTAAAATGGTAGATAGAGTAGTTTTTGAGGCAAAGGTACAGTTTGCAGACGATTAACGACCAATGGAGTAGAAATTAAATGTACTATACAGGGTGGTATTGGTGGTGATTATTTCGATGCTCACTATTGGTATGGATCTTGGAAACGATAAACGATATGAAGTCGGTTAAATTAGACAAAAGTTGCGCCTTTTTATGACGATTGAAAATCTGAAAAGAAATCCAGGATATTTTGATTGCATCCTGATTTATCACGAAAAAACTGAAAATAGTGATTTAAGAAAACAATTTTTATCTTCATTTTCATGATAAATCAGGAAGCAATCAAAATATCCTAGAGTTCTTTTCAGATTCTAAATCGTCATAAAAAGGCTCAACTTTTGTCCAATTTAACCGACTTCGTATTGTTTACTGTTCCCGAGATACCAATGGTGAGCATCGAAATAATCACCATCCTGTATTGTACCGTGCATTCAAAAAGTAGGGTGATGAAGGGAGTCTATGAAATAGTATATTATATTATTAGGAGTAGAAAGAGTTCTTTTTGTGTTGAGCTCATATTGCGGCCGAGGCGCACGCGCCGAGGCTGTGCAAGTGAGCGAAACACAAATAAGACGTTCTACTCCGAATAATATATACTATTTTTTCTTCAAGTGTAAAAATATTCTGTTGCTGTAAATAAATATTTCCTAAAAAGTCATTTCGACAGGACAACGCTCTCCCTTCTACTAACCTTGGGGGCGGAGCTATGGGCAAAATACTGCCGTTGCCATGGATACGTAAACACATTATTGTACTAGTAACATTATTTTCATTTTTTGACTACTAACAAAATGACTTCCTTCTACATAGCCAGTTCTGTACAACAATACGGATATTATGATACGCTTGAAGAAAAAAATATTTGTTTCGCTACAAAACAGTGAGTTACGCGGTTCGTCCACCGAGGAAACTAATACGACGCGACTGGTCGCGAGCGACCAGTTGCGTACGACCAGTCGCTCGTTTCTTCGTACACCAAAGAAACCTAAATTTTATCAGTTGCGAATATGTCATCTTCGGATGAGGACCTTCTTGTAGGTTACTTGTACCTAAAAGGTCGAGCAAAAACACAAACGTTTTAGGGTTCACCCACAGTTTAAAGATAAGCAGGAACAACGATGGTACAAAATCGCAAGTGATTTTAAGGACCCTGCCAAGTTCAGACAAATCTACAGGATGAGTAGAGAAAGCTTTAAAGAACTTGAAAGGCTTGTAGGTCCTGTAATTTTGGAAGGACACCACAACCGGTTTGGTCGTCAGCGATCAGTTTCCTCGAGTTTAGTCTCTAGTCGCCTTGGTGGACGAACAACTATTATTTTTAATGGAATGGCAGCATGCGTGACTGGTCGCTTAGTCGCCCGCGACCAGTCGCGTCGTATTGGTTTCCTCGGTGGACGAACCGCCTTACAGTATAGTTAGAGCTAATATAATGAGGAAAGCAGATACATATTTGAAAACTGAATATTTGGCATTGGAATCACTATGGTGCCTCTATACAATAAATATTATATGCGCCTATGATCTTGTTAAGGAACAGTCATTTTATACTGGTAGCAAATACTTTCAAATTAATTTATTTTTTGTTAGGAACTTCGTGAAAGTCTATTACTAGTTGTAGGTATTACAGTTACAAATTTTGAGCACAATCATAAACCGCAAATTTCACTTGACACTGAAGGTTGTTAAACATAATAAAACGTGCTCATTCAGATATAGAATTTAAAATACAGTGTGAGTCAAAAGTCACTCCCTAACGTTTAAGGCGCATTAGGCATTCTACGAGTAAAAATAAAAAGAAACAATGGTAAAATATTAAATAAGCATTTTCCGTAAACTAAAATTTCTGTAATTTATATCGTTTAGGGCCGGCTTATCAATCTGTAGTTAACTCCTTATTAAGCAAACCAACGGTTAACTGTCATGGATACAAGTCTTGTAACAATTCGTATCCATGACAATTCACCGTTGGTTAACTGAACAGGGAGTTGATAAACCGTCCCTAAGCGGTTAAATTAAGCAACAGTCAAATGTCATGAATCATGATTACGACATTGGCCGTAAGGGTTGGTTTTATAAACTCTGGTTAACCGACGGTTGGGTGAACCACGATCAATTGTCATGGATACGATTGTTTTTAAGAATCGGACCATGACAATTGATTATAGTTCAGCTAACCGTCGTCAGTCAACCAGAGTTTATAAAACCGACCCTAGCAAACTGAAATGGGAACTCACATCACAATTTCGCCAAAGCACTTGTCTTCCTGAGAAATTAAAAGTACATAAATTAAAATTTTACTTGTTAGTTCCCCCCAAAAATTATTTTTTTAAACCACTGTTATAGTCGTGATGTAAAGATATTTTTAACAGAATCGAGAACATCTTCACTTACGTTTGCTATTACTGGAAGAATTTGAGCAACACGTCGCGTCGTCCTTGTCTTTTGCCCAAAGCCAAAAATCATTTGCTATAATAGTTTGATTAGATACACAGTTTTTGATATTATAGTATTTTCCATGTTTATTCGTCGAATATACCCATAACCTTTTGGGCGAGTTTTAACTCTCTGCAGAGTTACTACTATACTATACAGTGCTTCCCGAAAGTAACCGATAAATTCAATAAAATCGTTGAGAAAAATATTTCAAATAAATGCTCGGACACGTCGATTTTTATTTTTAAATTATGATTTCTAGATGTAATTTTCAACCCCCCACCACCCAACCCCTAAGCGCTGCCAACTCCAACTTTAAAAATTCAAATAGCAAGGAACCCTTTCTGATACCTCATCTGATAGCTTTTTTTATGCTTAATACAATAAAAAAAAGTTTTTCAAGATCGGTTGATAAATAACGGAGATATTTACCAAAATGTATTCAAATGAAAGTGCCAATATTCGAGCAGGCGGTGGTAAAAAACAATTGCAACTTGTTTGTAATTGAATGTAAACAAAATGTATTGACATTACTTAGTGGAATGTGTGTTACTTATTATTGACGATTGAAAAATAAGATAACAAAAATGAGATTTACTGAAGCCGAAAGATTCGAAGTTTTAATGATGATTGGGGTTGGAGATAGATAGATACATTTTGTTTACATTCAATTACAAACAAGTTGCAATTGTTTTTTACCACCCATTGTAGAACCGTACCAACGCCTGGTCGAATATTGGCACTTTCATTTGAATACATTTTAGTAAATATCTCCGTTATTTATCAACCGATTTTGAAAAACTTTTTTTTATTGTATTGAGCATAAAAAAAGCTATCAGATGAGGTATCAGAAAGGGTTCTTTGCTATTTAAATTTTTAAAGTTGGAGTTGGCAGCGCTTAGGGGTTGGGTGGTGGGTGGTTGAAAATTACATCTCTAAATCATAATTTAAAAATAAAAATCGACGTGTCCGAGCATTTATTTGAAATATTTTTCTCAACGATTTTATTGAATTTATCCGTTACTTTCGGGAAGCACTGTATAAAATAATTCCTACCAATCGCCGAAAATAAATAAATTCGAGTAGATTCAACTCATTCTCTGTGCTATTTATGGACAACATGAATATCTATCGCATATTTGAACCTTTCAATATCACACTCCTCGATAACTTTTGTATATTAATTTTTTCGTAAGAAGGTGAATTCCCGTATAAAACTGAATCAGATAATTTGAAAAATCATGTTAATAATTTCCAGTGTATCTACTATTTTTCCACCAAATTACTTGCGCTATTGTAATTTGCATTAGATACGCTTAGTCACGCCAACACAATAGAACGTTATACATGGCAAAACCATTGATGCAATGATAACAAACTTTCATTTGATTTTCTAAATAATTAACATTCAAACATTGCCAGTCGCAGTCTTTTACTGCACCAAGAACTGTTCCTGTTCTATATTTATAGGTACTACACGTTCTTCTTACATTCTTGTCATTTCTTGGATATTCAAGTATCAAGCCTCTTTTATTATTCTTTTGAGGTGATTCTCACAAGAAATTTCATAATGTTCTTTGAAATATTTATATTAAAAGAATGAAAAAATATTCTATCAAAATGAAGATTGTTTTATCTTTGTAGATATGTAGGCTATGGAATTTTCAAATTAATCACATTCCAAAAATATTTTCACTGTCGATGGAATGTATTGCTCGCAATTGTCGCAATAGATGATGAGAATCTCAGCAGTGAAGGTTGTATGGAGTTGGTGTTAAATTGGAAATAGAAATAATTTTTGAAAGTCTAAATGCGTTTCTAGAAGTGTACCTCTGAAACTGTTTTAGTCCTGCATTGTGCACAGTGTTCGACAGTTTTTGTGTTGGCCTTTTACGTCGGAAATGTCAATAGCATCAAACTATACTAACCAAACTTTGGCAATGAAAACCTAAAGTGTTATCCCTGTAAAAAATAAGGGATACGTTGAAATATAAAATTTTATTTGTCGGTCTAATACCTACACTTTGTCGTTTTGTCTCTAAAAGCCTACACTATGTGACTCCAAGCTTGTCTGAGATTTCCTGGATAGGTAACCTCAAGTAATTGGCAAACAATAACCACGATAGGTATTATGAAATATAATGGCCGATGGGTTCTAGGACATGAAAATATTTAAGTAACGACCATGTAACGAAATGGTGTCTTATACTGAGTTTAATCTAATCCCTGTTGTGGAATATACAAAATCCATGTGAAACATGAGGTCAGGTCATGGGAAGGATAATGAAGTCCTCATGCTGAGGAAAAAGTTGTAATAACATATTGTCAGTGATGTACTGTGATGAAGGAGCATTGCAATTGGAGAAGAATTTCGTTGTTAAAAATAGGCCTTGTCAGAACTAACATAATTAGAAAATATAACTATGAACTTTGGGGTCTTCACTCTTCTCAAGAAGTTAAAGGCAACTTACAGCATCTTTGGGAGTTAGAAAACAAAAACTAAAAACTATTTTGTTTATGATACTATAACAAATGTTTTCTGAAACGGTTGCATTAGGATTAGATACGTAGTTGAGAAATATTTCGAATGACACTGCAAGCTTTCAGACTTTAGTTTTACTAAATCGACTTTGAGTCATTGTCCGCGTTTTGCTGCTCCCTGTGAAACTCTCTTTGAAGGTTTGAAATGTGCGCATGCATTTTTGTGTATTCTTTTTTTTTTTAGTTTAAGTGCCGAAATATATTAATTACCGGAATAAAGGGAGTAAATAGCAAAAAGTTTTCATTACTACCTTTGGGTATAAAGGGAAGAGCTGGTACATCTTGAATTTTCTTTCGACAATATTAGAGATACCCTGTATAGTGACTGTGCGATAAACGTATATGGAATTTCCATTTGTGCGTGGTTTTGTTTTTCTGAAAACGACGAAGATCAATATTTGATGTAATATTCATATTGCTACTAAATGATACTTAATAATAATTGCATATTCCTGTAATCTTAATTCTATGTACGTATTATGTTTTTGAAGAATTTTTGATGTAATGTTTGGTACGTTATCAACGGAAGAACTATCGCAAGGCTTATACGATAACGTAATTCTGATAAAGGAAAAGATTATATGGGTACAGTGTATTTGGTATTATAATTATGGAAGCTACGCCACTAAGTTTTTATTTATAAACAATTAACAAAAACAACTACCTCCTTTAATTAAATGTTACAGTTTAGTGTTTTCCATTGTACGTATGAATAATTAACTAAATTATTATGAGTAAGAATCAAAGCATTGCTGCTTTCAATTGTGCAAATGTACATAGTCAGGTTTTATAGAACATTTTATATCAAGGACTAAAAATTGCTATCATTTTCATGTTTTATATTTTACCATAATATCGGATTAATTCCTGTGTATAATAATTTAATATCCAATTAATCACATAACAATTTGATAACATAGAAACATATGTTTTTACAATGGCGGCTCTTGATCAAAATATCTGGGGGACACGGTAACAGATGAGCGAAGGGAACAAAAATGGCACCGCAGACGAAATTTTTTTCGAAGTGGGCGTGGCTTATTAGACGCGATTTAAGAGCACCTGGTTTAGGATGAAATAAAAAAAAACTGAAAATGTCAAAATTTTTACAATGAAAGATTAAAGTTTGTAATAACCAAGCGATATCATTTAAAAATTTTTCGTGAAACGTTAAGTTTAAGAGTTCAGCAATTTATAGGTAAAAATTTGATTACAGCAATTTTGTTGAAATCAATCCGGCGAAGCGCTTTAAGAGCACGTGGCTCGCTGGCTCACATTCCGAGCTTGTTTTTGCTGCCGAAAATTGACGAGGTCTGTCGGGAAACGTGCCCAGTTTCTTAGTTACAACTCCTTGTAAATTTGGCATGCGCTATACAAATTGAATAAGTCATAAGGGTCACAACAAAGCTATGCCCGCGTTTCATGCTATAGTGCGCTATGACGACATGGAAGTATACTATTTCGAAAATGTAAATTGCTAATGCTATGCATTGGATTACGAATATTTTAAAATTTAATTAAAACCTATATTAGAGTACCTACTATGATTTAGAAAAAAACTGAGATTTCTATTTTTTGCTGAGGACACGTGCCCCCGTTTTCCTTTTGGCACCAGCCGCCACTGTGTTTTCATCTAAACTTTAAATAAATATAAGATATTTCTATATTTAGAAAAAATCAAAATTAATAATTGTAGAAATTTAGTTAGGTACCTACCCAATAAGAACGTAATAATGTTAATTTTTTTCATTATTCAATATAGATCTACTATATTCGTTGTTTCTACCAAAACAGATTAAAGATAACGGATGTTATTTTTGTTCTTCTTTATTAGCGCTAGTAGTAAAGTAGTATATTATGTTGGTATATGGAAATGATTAATATTCAAGGCTGTTACATAACCGGTTGATGATTAATACAAACTGCAAAATTAAATTATTCAAGTTTTTATTGTAGTCATCAGGTCATCACGATACTGAATAATTGTTTTGGTGAAAAATAATAAATGTTTTTAATAGTAATACAGTAGTATCTACTAAACGACTCGTTTGTGTTTGTTGTGGCTTGTGGCCATAGCAAAATATTTGCCTTAGGAAAATGCAGACGTCAGACAATGTAGTCAATAGTTGGTAAAACAATCTATCTATAGTGCCGTTGACAGACTAAATTTTTGGCAATATACAGTGCTTCCCGAAAGTAACGGATAAATTCAATAAAATCGTTGAAAAAAATATTTCAAATAAATGCTCGGACACGTCGATTTTTATTTTTAAATTATGATTTAGAGATGTAATTTTCAACCCCCCACCACCCAACCCCTAAGCGCTGCCAACTCCAACTTTACAAATTCAAATAGCAAAGAACCCTTTCTGATACCTCATCTGATAGCTTTTTTTATGCTCAATATAATAAAAAATTTTTTTCAAAATCGGTTGATAAATAACGGAGATATTTACCAAAATGTATTAAAATGAAAGTGCCAATATTCAAGCAGGCGTTGGTACGGCTCTACAATGGGTGGTAAAAAACAATTGCAACTTGTTTGTAATTGAATGTAAACAAAATGTATCTATCTATCTCCAACCCCAACCATCATTAAAACTTCGATTCTTTCGGCTTCGGTAAATCTCATTTTTGTTATCTTATTTTTCAAATCGTTAATAGTAAGTAACACACACTCCACTAAGTAATGTCAATACATTTTGTTTACATTCAATTGCAAACAAGTTGCAATTGTTTTTTACCACCTAGTACCAACGCCTGCTCGAATATTGGCACTTTAATTTGAATACATTTTGGTAAATATCTCCGTTATTTATCAACCGATCTTGAAAAACTTTTTTTTATTGTATTCAGCATAAAAAAAGCTATCAGATGAAGTATCAGAAAGGATTCCTTGCTATTTAAATTTTTAAAGTTGGAGTTGGCAGCGCTTAGGGGTTAGGTGGTGGGGGGTTGAAAATTACATCTCTAAATCATAATTTAAAAATAAAAATCGACGTGTCCGAGCATTTATTTGAAATATTTTTCTCAACGATTTTATTGAATTTATCCGTTACTTTCGGGAAGCACTGTATAACGATCACGAGCCTGGGGCTGTATTCTCGAAATCACTCGACATTTTCTCGCACACGACAAAAAAAATTAACCAATCAAACTATTTTGTGTGGTATGACATATGATCAATTGTCAGGAAAATGGCCTTCGGATTGGTTCAATTTTTTTTGTCGTGTGCGACAAAATGTCGAGTGATTTCGAGAATACAGCCCCTGGTGTCTTTTATTAAAACGATTAATATTAGGTGTAGGTACCACTAAGATGTCTTTACATCAATACATCTTACGAGAAATAAAAATTTTCAAGGCCCTAACTTGAAATTTGGTGACCCTATCTTAAACTTTGTTCTGGCTACGGGGTTGCAATGCCAGTAATAACATTGGAAGAGAAGTTTAAACTTTAAACAAACACTGCGCTCTATTATAGATAAAATAAAACGTGGGGTGAATTGAAAACTGAAGCCCAAAGTTAAAATAATTAGAAGACGGTTGTGGATAAAATTTGTAAACATTAACGTGCATTCGGTTACAAAAATATATCCCTAATTGAACAGTAATTACATACTATGTTTACTTATCAACTTTTTTTCAGTATTTTGCAACCAATTCGATCGTTAGTGATTATAACTCCAATAACTCGTTTTCACAGGAAAACATATTTTAGTGGTGATAAAATTTTTATCTTATCTTATCATTGTTTGATAATACCTACGGATATCTTACTCAGTAATATTTATTGATGATTTTATCTAACATATGAAACAATGTCAGTATATTTTTGTTACAGTGGCAATTCTTGAAGTGGATCCTTAACATTACACCATGGCTGTGAAAACTGACCACGATAAAAAAGAATTTGGTAAGTAACAAACATTGAATTAAACGGAATTACTACGTGAATACAGTTGAAGAGTTATTAGATTTGAAGGGTTTTAAAAACTATCCTTGTTACTTTAATTTTCTGTTAAGTGCTAAGTAGTTTACTGCAGTGTAAATATGATTCCCTGTCTGACTTGAAAATTAGATGGCTATGAATTTAATAAGATTTTTTTTGACAAGGCTTATTTGAAGGAATAAAAAATATACCTAGTTTTAATGTCAAAATGGAAGATTATGTGGTAACTGAAACATATTTCAAAAATTCCAAAGTCTGTAACGACGCCGATGACTGGAAAGTAATTTTTGGTAGGTAGGTAGGTTGTGTATGGATTTAAATTCATTATCAAAAAAAAATTGTTAGTTTGTAGTGAATATTGCTTTATTTCTTAGTGTTATTGAAAATGTTAAGAAAAAGGCTGATAAAAATTTACATTTTAAACGTAAATCCTTATATAGGATTTTTCAACGAAAAGTAGCCACTTTCGGTATCCCTTACCCGTCACAGCCACCCCCTCTAAAGTTTCAACTGGCACCATACCATGTGTGGCACATCGTTGGAAAGGTAATTTCATAAGGAATTCATTGTAGGTACTATTTATTTTTTTATTCGCTTTAAATTGAGATATCAAAAAATTAAAAACCATATAGTATTGTTTATTTCAGTTAAGCTGCTGTTTAGCAGTAGGGGGAGGTCTGTATTCAGGCGTAGAAAAATAGGGGGTAATAAAGAGAAGCATGTTACTATTCCTGCAGGGTTGTAGTAAGTAGATGCTTTTGTTTCACTGCAAGTTCTCGCGAATGTTCGTTCGCTCTTTCAAAGTCGTCTGTATTATTGTATGGAAGTTAACGAAAGTCATTTTAACAGGAATAAATAAAATATAGTGTTTAATTTTTTTATGTCTCAATTTGAAGCGAATAAAAAATAAATAGTAAAATGAATTCCATATGAAATTACCTTTCTAAACAATATTTTAGAGGGGGTGGCTGTCATAGGTAAGGGGTTAATGACAGAAGTCCGAATTTTTCAGAAAAGCCCCCCTTGGGATTTTCAAGCAAATAATAGTTTTGAAAGATACTGACGGTCGCTACTTTTCGTTCAAAACCGCTGTATAAATTTTATGAAAAGATTATCGTTGACTTATTTTAGTACCTCATGTAGAACGGATAGATTCATTTATTGTTGATTAGATTACCTACCTTGATAGTGCCTACGTTTCATTCATATAATATTTAGTAACATTTTACTAACTAATACCAAAATTAGTTGATCTGTTTTCTTTAAATAATGAAGGAATTTTAATTTTATATCAAAAATCAAAAAGAAGCGAATTGAAAATTTATTACTAAACTCTTGTAAATATTTTTCACGAATTAACGCAAATATTTTTAAAAATTTCGTCTACTACAAAAGCATCAATATTTGAAGTAATATAGCAGAGCTACCTACTAAAGTTTATTATTGCAATTAAATTGTTGATTCCTATTGTTGTTAAATTAATGCTTTTGTGTATGCGTCAAGGTTAACAGACGAGGACGCCGTTAACAACAACATAAACATCTTTGTCGTATTGGGATGTGGTTAACAATTTATTAGTACTAGGTGGTTTTGTTTCTATATTATCTAACAAGATTATTTTAGAATATTACTTTATGTTTAATATAACCACAGTAATTAAGAGGTCGGTTACTATCCATAGGCAGGTAATCATATTTCAAGTATGAACATTATTTTAATATCACAGAAGAAAGATTTTTTTAACTGTCCCTCAAATTTTTAATAAGGAATACGTTTACATTACAGTCCACTTAGCACTTATCGGCGAAAATTTAAAATAGTTTTAGTGAAAATTCAAAAGAAAATGTAGAGTTGTTTTGTTTGGTACTTAACTCTCTTTAATAATATTGTATTGTTGTGTTACATTGTTGTATTCTTGAATTTCAGGAAATCCATTGCCCTATGATCCTGATTTTAATGGACCATATAAACATCGATCTTGTACTGACATCTTGTGTTTCTTATTGTTTATAGTTTTTATTGGTTGCTGGATAGGAATAGGAATTTATGGTAAGATTATTGACCAATTTGAAATTCTTGTAAATAGGTTGTAGTTCTGAATCGGACGTTTAGACGCGGCCGTTTTCAACGCAACGACGTTTCAATACAGAGGGACGTTTTAACACGGGGATCTTTGAACGCAAAGAATATAAAGAAGTGGGTTTTTATTTGCTTCCCTCACTCTCTTAATTTTTTCTGGGTTTAACAAATATATGTACAAATATATAATAGCGCGTGTACAAATATGATCAATAGCGCGAAACGGTGTTGCGTGTCGCTGTCTGTGTACATGGTGCCGAGGTAACTTTTTCTAAGCAGGTAATGTACAGGGTTTTTCAATGAAAAGTAGCCACCCTCAGTATCTTTCAAAACTATTGTTTACTTGAAAAGTAGTAAGACATGTCAACATATACAGCAAGGGGGACATTCTTTTACATAAAATTTGGACGTCTGCCCCCCCTTAGCCGTAAAAGCAACCCCCTCTAAAAATTGAAATGGTACTGTACCATGTCTTGGCGAACAATAGTTTTGAAAGATTCTGGTGATGGCTAGTTTTGGTTGAAAAGCCCTGTATATATAATAAATAGCACGAAACGACGTTGATTGCTGTTGTTGTTTTATATACAGGGTGTTCCGAAAATGGCGCATAATATTTATGGGGCGTTGTAGGTGACTGACAAGGGAGTAAGGGAAAAATACAAAAAAAATCTACCTGCCCTGTTTTTGTAGTTATTAACCGAAAAAGATGTGCACAATCTGGCACATCCACATTTTATAACTTGTTAGGAAGCTATTTATTTTGATTGTTACCTACTCATTATTACCTGGGAAACCATACGACTGATTTTTGAATAGAGCACAATGTTGCCAGAATTATTTTCGCGCTATCTCGATGTAAAAATGTCTTCAGTAATAATTTAATAATTTGTAATTACGTGCTTTTTTGCAATTTTTAAAATTTGGAAACAATAAAAGACATTATTTTCTACAAATAGAGTAACCTTAGTCAGTTTCATTTTCAATTTTTAAAAAGTTACAAGTGTTAACTTTACATCTTCATATCTTACAAATTTGAGCGAAAAGATTTTTTTTAACATTTTTCTCACACTTGTTTAGCGGTACCTACTGAACAGCGTGCCATATATATTATGCGCCATTTTCGGGACACCCTGTATACACCCTGTATACATCTCAGCTAATAATATAAATTTATAGTTGCTATGTAAAAAACGTCTCCCGGTTCAAACGTCCCCGCTTTCAAATGTTCCTGCGTTGAAACGTCCTTCCGTCAAACATCCGCGTTGAATTGGCCGCGTCGAAACGTCCTAGACCGGTTCTAGTTTTCTACCTTCAGAATTTCTTATTTATGTACCAACACCGCCCCAATAAGAGAGGAACATATAGTAACTCATTAAATGATATTCTAGCGTTCAAAGAAGGAAATACAACTAGATTATTGGTTCCAAAAGATTCACAAGGTAGTCGATGTGGTTTGGATACTCATGTTGTCGATAAACCTTACCTTTTCTTCTTTGATCTTACTAAATGCCTTCAACCTATTCCATTTGCTGGTTGCAAAACACCACAGGTTAGTTTAGATTTGTTTTTATTACTAGGTACTCTCATTCCAAATGATATAAAAGCATTTTGTTTTTGGCGGTTTTATTTTTTTTAAATTAAAAATTCAGAGAATGTACAATCATAAAACCAAAATTATGCTCTGGAACACTTAATATAGACCTAATAACTTATTTGGTTTTCTTTTAGGTTTGTGTTAAAGAGTGTCCTAAAGGTCAATTTCTACTGGACACTGTAAACAATTACAACCCCCTGGATATGATTTGTGTAAATAATTTAAAACCTAGAACTAGGAATGAAGCCCAACAGTTAGTTAATGAAGAAAAATGTGCTCGATGGTATTTGTCTAGTGCACCTGGTGAGTACCTATCATTTATTTTTTTTTACTTGCTCAGCATTCTCCTAAAATCCAACTGCATCATACCATAATTTTTGTAGAATTTTGTTCCTAGATACCTATGCTGTGTTAATAGCAATGAATTATTAATTTGTTTTATTTTATACAGTGTTAAAAAGATGTTTGTATAATGTTGCGGATCGCAGATTATTGAATTTGGATGTCAGTAGGATAAAGGGTGATGAGGTTACACTGATGCAGCATCAGTTAAATTCATCAGCTACATGGTTGGCCCTTGTTGTACAAAATGCTATAAGTGTTTTTACAAATAATGATCGAATTTTACAGGTACCTACCTACATAATAAATTACTATATTGTATCTACCTATAATTATTTACAAATGAATTTTGAAAATGATTAGTTTTGAGGATTATTTTGTCAATTTTGATGTATGATTTTTTTATTTTCAAAAACGTATCACAGTACCTATCACACCTAAATACATTTTAAATGAAAATATACTACTGGCCCCCACTTAATTAATGCTGTAATCATATCAACATTTTAACACTGTCTTGTTCATGTATCCATTTCCTTTCTCTCTTATTCTTAGTGGTGAGTTATTTCCATTGTAACCTGGATAATGGTAATTAATTTTTTATAATTTATTTGATCTGAAAAACAATATTTACCACATTAAAAAAAATTTGCGTGTGTTATTTTACAGTTCAAAGCCGGTGTGTACCAAATATACCATTTAAGTATGATTTGTCTTCGCTGACAAATATCGATCCAAATATTACTTTTGAGAACTTAGAAATATCCAAACAGACTGTTAAGATTATAGCAAAGACTGAGCAGGTAGCGTAGTAATCTAGTTTTTCTATTTAATTTGTGTTTTTGTCTGCTCTTCAACTTTTGTACCTAAGCAGCTTTTGTGTTTGTTATTATTGTGGTGTGTTTTAGTTCAACTTCTGCACTGTTTTTATTGGTTTAGGTTTAGGTTATATCTTCAGAACCTAGCATGGTTTGACATTTTACTATTTATGACCCTTTAACTAATAACAATTTTTCGTCCATCTATATTGTATAGGGAGTGACACAGGACCCTGGGACACCCGTATTATTTTTTTTTTCATTAACCGGTTTAATGTCCTGAGTTGAAATATGCAAAAATATACAGGATGTTGGATTTGAAATGAGAAAATTGGGGTCATTTCCAGCGAAATCGGAAGTGAAAGAGTATTAACATTCAGTTCAGGTTATGAGTTCTTACGCGTAGTACCTATAGTAGGTACTTATAACGCATACGTATTACAAAAATATATTTAAATCGATTAAAAAATAAAAAAAACAGGGGTGACTCTCGGGGTCGTGTGTTACCCAGTAGGTATATGTAAATTGACTAAATCAATTAGAAAATTTTGCTACCCTCATCAAAATACCCAGAATATGGCTAAAATAAATAATTTAGGAATGAAATGGCTCAGATATACAAGTTTATCAATTTCTAATAACAGAAAATCAAAACATATAGGATGATAGAAAATCATATGGTAGTAGCTATACCTACATCAAGTTCGAATGAATTTAATCAGATATTTGGTTTGTTCACTACTAGTTTTAGTAGTAGGTAATACCTACTATATTTTATGTTTGGGCTTGTGGCTGGTGCTCTCTTAGTGAGATACCTACTTGCAAAAATAACACTTGGCTTAATGCATGTGTAAATAGTAATTAACAACAGCTTTATAAAGAATATTACATTTCCATATAGGTACTTCAGTGCTGGCAAAGCAGCCCCCACCCCGTGCAGGCTCACGCCTACTCAGCCCCTGTACGCTGCGGCTTATGGCAACAGGCTCTTATATTTTAATCAATTGTAACAATATATTATTCTGAAAGCAGCGCATTGGTACCGCATATATACCGTTTTGCGACACACTTTCGTGCCGCTAACAAAAATTGTTTAAGTGTTACCATGGAGAGACGCGACGTAAGGCCCAGTTGTATAAAAGATTTGACTCCCAGTTCAGCTGATCCACGATCAATTGTCATGGATACCAATTGTTATAACAATCACATCCATGACAATTGATCGTGGATCAGCTGAACTGGAAGTCAAATCTTTTATACAACTGGGCCTTAAACATATGGAATTCGTATTTTTCATGATTGCCGTATCTGAAAATTAGGTATTGTCATTGTAATTAAAAAAAATCATTACATTTTTACGGAACAGAATGACATAATTAACGAATAATTCAAAATTTTAAATTTATTCAGCATTGACGCGCTAGCCCAGTTCATTACGATTGCGGTTGTCGTTCTAAGGGCCATGGATCGAATCCGAATAGATTGTATTTTTTTAAACTTGTAACTAGGTGCAAGCGAATATTTAATTTATTACACTAGAAAAGTTTTAGTGATTCATTTATTTTATCATGCTCCACTATCGATCGTAATTCTGAATATTGAAGACTTAAATATTTTTATTAAATAAACGCTTTCGGAAAAATCTATACCTAACACATCACAAAGTGTAGGTATTTACAGGACTTTTTGTTCTGATGATATAATTTCATACTTTGCTGCACATCAAGTGAGAAAATTTTGTTTTTATTTGTTACACATGCACTATAGGGGGGGCAACAGCTAAGTTCATATATCTCTCATCCTAAACAAACACCCATTTTACACATAAGACTATTTAGAGGGGGTGCTGAAATTAAAAAATTGACGCTGAATAATCTTGAAGATTTGAATGCTCAGATGTCATTTCCTCTCCTTTTTACAAAATAAAAGAAAATTGTGGACGCACACGCTTCTGTTTTACCCTTTTCGCTCGCTTTTCAAGTTCACCCACCATTTAAAATTCTGGGGCCACCAATTTTTCAAGCTGGCGACGCTGAGGTATCTACATAGAAGATGTTTGTATAACATTTTTGATAATCAAGCAAACACACCATCATCATCTTTCATTTTAATTATGAGATATTTTTACCTTAATCATAGCTTAACTCATACCTAACTGAAACTTACTCATTTCAGTTGAACATGACTCGATTTTTTTATTTAATGTAAAAATTCATGAAAAGGCTAATCATCTGCATTATCGCAGTTATATATATGTCCTGATTCAAAACTTTTAATTGTGTGCTTTTTGTTAACATGATTTTATATTAGGTAGTAGCTACTAATAAATGATGTACCTAATTTATTATATTTTTTAGGTTGCAAGTAATGTTGTTGATGATGTTGTAAGATCGTGGTGGAAAATTGCTATATGTTTAGTGGTTGCACTAGTGATATGTATTATGTATATTGTTTTAATGCGATGGATTGCTGGAATTATGGTTTGGATATCAATTTTTGGCGTTATAGCCGTATTGAGTTTTTGTAAGTAGTACCTACCTATGTACCATCTAGTACTAATGGTATTCTTCCCTATATTTTAAACTAAATATTTTAAAATATAATTTTTAGGCATTTATGCTTGTACAAAACAGTATAAGTATTACAAAACTCATCAAAATGAACAAGAAGAAGCTGCTACAAAACTAGAATCATATTTAGCAATGAAAGATACATGGCTTGTTTTTCTTATAATAAGTAGCATACTTTTAGCTATAATATTGTTGGTTTTACTGTTTCTTAGAAAAAGAATTGTTCTTGCCATTGCATTAATTAAAGAAGCCAGCAGGTACGTTGGTATATTATAATTTTGACTTTACCTTACTTATAATTTTTTTAGGGCAGTTAGTTCTGTTACATCAGCACTTTTTTTCCCTATATTACCTTGGGCCTTGCAGATAGGAGTCATAATCTATGCTGTTTCTGTTGGTCTGTATCTTTCCACAATAGGGGATCCTGAGTATGTAGCAAAAGATTTGGGACCTGAAACATGTATGTGTGTCGGTGCAGCAGCTTCGTATAGGGTAACTAGATATTTGCAAAATTATACTGGTATTACAATAATAAAGGATAGTCATTTACCTATAATTTAATAAATGATAGGATCATACTATAACAGCATCAGGTCCGTAACGTAATACGGCGTTTTCAAAATTCGAACATATCTATATCTATTGATTCTCGCTCGGGTCTATAATTGGCGCGAACGCGTCTCTCGTTCTAGCGAGAACGAATAGAACTGCCGCGTTTTCACAATTCGAGCAATTCTATTGGTTCTCGCTATAACGAAATCGAGTCCGTAATTGGCGTGTATGCGTCTCGCGTTCTAGCGAGAACTAATAGAAGTGTTACTTTTTCAAAATTCGAGCAATTTTATTGGTTCTTGCTAAAATGCGAGTCGCGTACGCGCCTATTACGTACCTGCCTTAAGCGTTTCTTTATTTGTGATCGTCTAATTAATGCTTTGATTTTGCAGAATAACGAATTGTGTGATCCTCAAATTTTCTCGGCCAATTGTTATAATGTAAAGGATCATCAACAATGTACTACTGCTGCAAGCTGCCATTTCAAAGGAATAAATACTCTTGCTATTATACCCTACCTGCATGGTATAATTAAAATTGATATTTATATATTTTTGATTCTAATATTTTAAATTTCTTGCAGGTGTGAATGTTTTTGGATTTTTCTGGCTCTTATTTTTCGTATCAGCCTTAGGTGAAATGATTTTAGCAGGAACTTTTGCTACATGGTACTGGACCTTTAGAAAATCTGATGTACCATTTTTCACAGTTACTGAAGCCACATTGCGAACTTTAAGGTGGTAAAATAACTATTCCTCATAAATACAGGGACTTTATTATTTTTTTATAGATATAATGTTGGTACATTGGCATTTGGATCGCTTATTATAGCAATCTGCAGGATGATACGTGTAGCACTAGAATATATCGACAGCAAGTTGAAGAAATATGAAAATCCATTTACAAAAGTGCTTTTATGTTGCTGCAAATGTTTCTTTTGGTGCTTGGAAAATTTCATCAAATTTATTAATAGAAATGCCTACATTATGTGTGCCATACATGGCAAAAATTTCTGTGTCAGTGCTAAAGATGCATTTAGTTTACTTATGAGGAATGTTGTTCGGGTTGTTGTCCTTGATAAAGTAATTTGGAAATTATTTAAAGAAAAATTTCAGTCTTAATTAAAACATTTTGTTTCAGGTAACGGACTTTTTATTATTCCTTAGTAAGGTATTGGTAACAGCTGGAATAACTTGTATTGCTTATGCGGCGTTTGGTACTGATATTGTAGACATTAAACAATCGGAACTTAATTACAATTTGGTTCCTGTTATAATAATAGCAATTGGTACTTTCTTTATAGCTACTGTTTTCTTCAGTGTATTTACAATGGCAGTGGACACTTTATTTTTATGTTTTTGTAAGTTTTATAAAGCAACATATTTTATTTGGTAAATCAAAATATTTATTACAGTGGAAGATTCTGAACGAAATGATGGTTCAAATGAAAAGCCTTACTACATGTCGAGAGATCTTATGAAAATTTTAGGGAAGAAAAATAAATGAGATTAATCCTTCAGTATTACAATGTTGTGTTTCTTGTTTGTTTTTGACATAATATTGTTAAGGATTCTAGTTTGCTAAGACTTAAGATGCCAAAAATAAATACATATAAGTGTATATTGTACAGATGAATAGTTATTGCTGTAGTTACCTATTATAAGTGCAATTTTTGTTAACTTAAAGTTTTTAAATATAAAACAAAAATATGGATGTGGTTTCAATTGTTATTTCTTAGTTGAAGAATTCACACTGGATTGATTAGGTACCCGACACAATTTTCTAGAACAGTTTACAATACTATAAATAACAGAATGGCAGCACTATTTTTTTATGTTGGTCTGTATGGTAATGGATTCGTTTGTGTCAAATTTCGATTAATTTCATGATTTACAAAGCAGGCAAGATGTTGATACATCAAACAGAGATCGTATGGGATGTGTGAATTGTTTTTCTCGTAAGGTAAGTTGTTAAAATATGAAACTCCTGTAGGTATCTGTTAAAAGTTTTTGCTGGTGGTGTTTCAAGGCCTCGGAAAATGCTATGAAACGATTTTGAAGTTGTACTAGGAGAAGGAGGAATTCCAGTCTGTGATGCCGTGTTGGCATCCCACCACTACAAACTAGGATGCTGTTGTTTTATTATACTACTCATCTTCTAAAAACTTTTATTCCTTGATTACATTTATGAGGGAAGTTTTTTATGTACTTTTTTTTTAAATTGGAGCTGGAGTAACCTTTCTGGACCGCCAAAATATAATTTTTGTAACTTTACGCAATGCTAAACTCGTTTTAAATCAGTTAACTGTACGTTCGGTTGCCTATCTATCAGGCGCGACAAAATCTTGCTTCAAAAAGAATTTAAAAAAGTGGAGGTGCAAACCTCCCTTGGACTTTCCCATACTAAAAACAAACATCTTGTTTTTGGTATTCAACAGTAGTTCGCGAGGCAGCATTGGAAATCATTTGAATGCCTAATGAGAAAAACGAGAGTATACGGGTTCGATATGAACAGAAGAAAGACATCAAGACACGCATCTACCTGTAGTAGGTACCTACTGGTTAGAAATTACAGCAATTTTCGATATACCCCTTCATTTAAAATTTCACCAAAATCGGTTGACTAGTTTTTGCGTTAGAGGCGTTACATACATACACATACATGCATAGCTACAAACATAGGTACATACGTACATACCTACCCACCCTGCCACCCACAGACAGACATTTTTTCTAGACCACTTTTTTGGGTTCCTGGAGGCTCAAAAGACGTACTTCCGCGAAAATCTCGATTTCGAAAATTTTCATATCAAAGTAAAAATCTTAACGATAGATATTTATCACAAAGAATCTTTTTAGAATATGGAATACGCAAATGAAAAAAATGAAAATTTGTTAAAAGAGTACTACCTATGCTGCCCAAAAGAAAATATTATTTCAAATTATTTCACTCCCAAACATCTTGTGTATAAAAAGGTATTTATTTTTCTAATTTTCTTTTCAAAATAGTAACTGTTAGGTAAAAAGTGCAATTGTTATTAAATAATCTTCTAGTTAATAAAAGTTACAATGAATAAGTGAGATTTCTCCACTTAATAATGTATTGCATTGCAAGTTTTATTGTATATTTGAAGGTAATAATTTTAGAATCTGAAGATAACAGTGCAGGTATACGTTATCAGCTCTCGATTAGAGAAATTTCGAACCTGTTCTTGCGCATATCGACGATTTTGATACCTTCTTTCATTTGGGCTATTATTTTATATCAGTTAGTGCAGATGTTTCATACAAGAAACAAGTATAATTTTATTTCAAGTGTTAAAGGTATGCCGAAATGTACGTTTTTAATTTCTGTAATTTTTTATTTAAAACACCGATTTATTTATACCAAACTAAACTAAGATAGTATAGTAATAAGAAATTGGTTTGATTACTATTGTTATTAATTATTTTTACATTTTACAGTTTTAAATCGCCTGTTTTGACAAGGGATCAGAATCATCCCATGCATCTATTCAATCTAAAGAACATGAATGAGAAATCTACTACCCATTCATTCTGGAAAGGCAACTGCTTCAATGGTAAGTTTAATAATTATGCTGTATTTTTTTACCACTAAACAATTTTCAGTTTCATTTTGAGTGTCTGCGTTAAATCTTAGTAACAAAACATTAAATTCAGGTGACCCCATGAACCCCTATTTATTTCACCCTTATGAAATTCAAAAATTGCAAAACCATGTACTTATATTTGGTATTCCTTTGTTATACCTATACGCATGACACATCATCGTAAAAGAATTTTTACGTAATTTTAAGTTTTCCTTTTCCTTTCAATGAAAAGAAATATCTGATTCATCGCTGTACAATAGATGACCGGTGTCTTATCGCACCATATGCATTACCCTTTCTATTTTTCATCCAAGTAACATCTGCAGAAACAAATAATCTCTTGAATTTTTATTGATAAATTTTATACTTTAAATACGAATGTAAGTTTTAATATTATTTTATTCATAAATATTTAAGCTACAAATTTTAACTTTTAACTAAATTGTTTAAATTAATTGTTTTACAAAAATTAATAATATATAAATAAATATATAAATATAATAATAATTAAACAGTGAACGAAGAACTTCCAGCCCTTTCTTTTTCTTTTCGCGTTTTAAAAATTTAGTTTGTATACACTTTGAACTTCAAATAAGTATTTGTTTTAATTTCTGAAAATATTTTGTTTAATAAGGCGATTTATTTATACCAAACTAAACTGAGATAGCATAGTAATATAATAAGAAATGGATTTGTTTAATATTGTTATTAATTATAATTTTTCTATTTTACAGTTTCAAATCATCCGCCTTGTCAAGGGATCAGAATCATCCCGCACATCTATTCAATCCAAAGAACATGAATGAGAAGTCTAATACCCATTCATTCTGCAAAGGCAACTTTTTCAGTGGGTAAGTTTAATAATTATGCGGTATTTTCATTACCACTAAACAATTTTCAGTTTTTGAGTACATCTGTGTTAAATCATAGTAATACAAAATTAAATTCATGAGTCCCATGGACCCCTTTTATTTCACCCTTGTGAATATTCAAAAATTGCAAAACCATAATCATAAAATAATAGTTTTTATATTATTTTATGACCATAATAAAGAGTATATTTGGTACTCCTTTGTTACATATACATGACACATCGTTGTAAAAGAAGTTTTACACAATTTCAAGTTTTTCTTTTCCATCTAATGAAAAGAAATATCTGAGTCATAAAACCCAAAGAATCGTTGCACAACAGATAGGTAACTTTTATTTGGAGCTATTATTTTATATCAGTTAATAAAGATTCTTCGTACAAGCAACAAGTGTAGTTTTAAATCAAATGTTAAACCACATTTAAATTTATTCTTAATTCGTTTCCAGAAATTAGTTTTTATTAACTAGGTATGCTAAAATGTATATTTGTTTTATTTTCTGAAAATATTTTGTTTAATAAGGCGATTTATTTATACCAAACTAAACTGAGATAGAATAGTAATAAGAAATGGATTTGTTTAATATTGTTATATTAATTATAATTTTTCTATTTTACAGTTTCAAATCATCTGCCTTGCCAAGGGATCAGAATCATCCCACACATCTATTCAATCCAAAGAACATGAATGAGAAGTCCCAGAATACCCATTCATTCTGCAAAGACCAACTTCTTCAGTGGTAAGTGTGATAATTATGCTTCATTTCCATTACCTACCACTAAATAATTTTTTTTTTTTGGAACGACCAAAAATAATAATTAACAAATTAATAATATTAAATAATCTTTACACCTTACTCAGAAATATTTGTTACTACGCTATTGCATAAATCGGAAACAATGGATTTCTTGATATTAAAACCATTTCCTATTATTGTATTTCGTATAATTTTAAGCATTTACAGTTTTTCTTTTATTGTTTCCGTGTGTTATGTTGGTATTGTTAGAACAATCTTCTACAATTATTTTTTTTTGCAGCAATGCCATTCTACTGAGAAGCTGGATGTCATGATAGTATTTGCATGACTGGGCCAATTTGGCAGTGTAGTGTAGTGAACTGAACTAAACTTTAGTGAAGTGAACTCTAGTGCGGAAAATGGAAATGGTTTTCGTGTGCTTCAGAAGACAACAATCACAAGGTAGGTGTGGTTCTGCAAGGCTGTTCCAAGGATGAAGAAAGAGCATCAGAGAGAATTTTTACAGCAGTAGAGCCCCCGCCCCAGCCGTCCCCTCATATTTCAAGTATTGAGTTTGCAAATTCATAAAACAGATTGTTAGAGTCAAATTTAAACTTAATATGTTTCACTAATATTCATTTTTTAATTTAACTTTGAACTTCTTTGTGCCTCGCCTTTGGGCGTCCCTTTTTAAGGTGAGGATTTCAGATATTTAAATACTGATTGAAAAACATTTTGTTTTTTGTACCCTGATTTTGTTTTTGCTGAAGACATAAAGTTAATATATTTTGCAATTCAAGTAGATTATAGATATCTACTATTATAAAGTAAGTTAGTTATATTAGATTGAATTTTTATTATTGCCTTCAATTAGAATTTGCTATCAACATTAGATATAGATCAAAGTTTTAAGATCCATAGTAATTAATATTTTTTCACATTAGAAAGAAATATTTTTCTAAGATTTACTTGAAAGTATTTTTGCGCTCAATTTTTCGGTGCGTACGTTCGTGAATATTATTTTAACGACAATTTTTTATAATTGCTTCTACGCTTTTTTGACGCGCCGTATATTTTCGCGTTCGGGACTTCTTGTGTTAGTGTGTTTGCATAATGGAAAATTCTTCTTATATGTAAGTATCCTCAGGTATGATTATTTTTTACTGATTGTTGAGTAATTATAATTTTTTTCAGAATTCTTAATTATTTTACTCTTTTTCAGGATACTTAATTACTATTTTTTTTCAGAATACCTGCTTAATTATTATTCTTTTTCAGAAAGTGTAAGTTTTATTTTTTCTGATGAAAAATATTTCTTTCGCGTAAAAGTGTTAGGTATTGCCGTTCAGTTTTCCGTACGTTCGTTAAATATTTTCGAGACAATCTTTTATAACTGCATCTATATCACATTCAGAAAACTCCCGTCACATTTAATGTGTTAAATGGAAAATTCAATTGATTAACAAAAAAAAATTCCTATCAGCTATTAGTAATCAAAGCCCCATTTTCAAAAGTTTATAAAAAATAATAAGTACGTCACGTTTGATTTCTGAATTGATTATACGCTTTTTTGACGCACCGTGTATTTTCGCGCTCGGTAGCTCTTGTGTTGGTGTGTTTTCATAATCGAAAATACTTTTTTTTTATGTAAGTATCCCTTTAATCTTATAGTCTAACTAAATATTACTAACTATACTTAATTATTATACTCTTTTTCAGGATACGTAATTACTATTTTTTTCAGGATATTTAATTGTATTTTCTTTCAGGCGATTTAATGATTATTTTTTCAGGATATTTAATTGCTATTTTTTCAGGATAGGTATTTAATTGAATTTTTTTTCAGGATACTTTATTGGTTTTGTTTCTAGATAGTTAATCATTATTTTTTCAGGATACTTAATTGTTATTTTTTTCAGGATACTTAATCGTTATTTTTTTCAGAATACTTAATTACTATTTTTTCAGGATACTTTATTGTTTTTTTTGCAGGATAGTTAATCATTATTTTTTCAGGATACTTAATCGTTATTTTTTTCAGAATACTTAATTACTATTTTTTCAGGATATTTAATTGTATTTTCTTTCAGGCGATTCAATTTTATTGTATTTTCTTTCAGGCGATTTAATTGTTATTTTTTCAGGATAGGTGTTTAATTGAATTTTTTTTCAGGATAATTATTTATTGTTTTTTTTCAGGATAGTTAATCATTATTTTTTCAAGATACTTAATCGTTATTTTTTCAAGAAAATGTAATTTCTTTTTGTTTTAGAATGCTTAATCTTCATTATCACGATATTCGAGTAGGTATTGTATTTTCAGGATACGTTATTTTTATTTCAAAATCATTTTTGTCCAACACGTCCAGGGCTATTTTGTGCCAAAATCAAAGTGGAGTCTCTGTTAGTCTATAGCCTATAGGTGAGCATTATTTATTAATATCTATAAGCATTAATTCATTCATTCATGTATTTATTAGTTATTGTCATACAATATGGATACATTCGTCAACAAATATGAATCTGATTAATTGTTTTATCAACAAAACCGCCTGAAAAATATCTTGTTGCTAGTTGTGCTCTATTCATTTCTGCAAATATACAGTGTGTCCACAGACTCATTCTCAACATGGGGATCTCGCTTATTATGAGAGATACAGATTTGGTTAAATGGAATGAAATACTCCTTAGGTAAAGTTGTACCAAAGCCCATAAATAAACTCTCGATATTTAGTGTAGTTTTGGAAATGTGGTGGAAAAAGTGAATTTTTGGCTTTTTCATTTTTTCCTGTAACTCATTTAGTTTAAGAGGAAGTCGAATTTAATTTGTACTTTCTTAAGGCACTTTTTTAATAGGAATTTAATGGTGTATTCAGATTTTTGAAAACTGTCGTTGTATTTGAGTTACAATGGTTAACTTCATTTTTTCTTATGGAGGTCATAGTTGGCTATGTCACTACTGCAAAGAGATTTTTTTTCTCTTTTCAAAAATGTATAATTTGTTATACTTAATATCAAAACTAACGACTAAAAAATTAAAAGACCATAGAATAAAAGAAAACTTATTTAGTACCAAAATATTTGAGAAGGAAAATTATCATTAGCATCGCATTTCCTAGTATACCATTCACAAAATTCTCTTCGTCTTTCATTATCCCCTGATCTTAAAGAATGACACACATTGTATTTATATGGATGATATTTGTGCGATGCCAATATTTTATCATCAGTAGATTTGGGAATGCCGGTGTTACGTCGAATTTCCAGAGTTGAAGTGTTTGGATTTTCAACAATTATTGCTTGTAGAACGGAAGTTTTGGTTTCTTCACTTATACATTGAGGGTTTTTATACGGGATAGTGGTTTAAGTACATTTCGGCAGCTCGCGTTGAATTTTTGTGAGACAGAATGTAACAAGACAACATATCAAACTTATCACTGTTACTGAACGATTCCATTATGTTAGAAATAATGTTTAAAAATAAGCAATTGTTAATTTAAGATTAAATAAAATAAATTGACAGACAACTATGGTTATAAAGAAACACAACAAACAAACAAACAATTGCAGTCACATTTGATTCAATTGTGTTTGGGTTACAGAATCTTCATATTGAGAAACTTTACATTTAAATTAAATTCTTTTTTTCATTTTTTAGCCGTTAGTTTTGATATTAGGTATAACAAATTATACATTTTTGAAAAGAGAAAAATAATCTCTTTCCAGTAGTGACATAGCCAACTATGACCTCCATAAGAAAAAATGAAGTTGACCATTGTAACTCAAATACAATGACAGTTTTCAAAAATCTGAATACACCACTAAATTCCTATTAAAATAGTGCCTTAAGAAAGTACAAATTAAATTCGACTTTCTATTAAACTAAATGAGTTACAGGAAAAAATGAAAAAGCCAAAAATTCACTTTTTCCACCACATTTCCAAAACTACATTAAATATCGCAAGTTTATTTATGGGCTTTGGTACAACTTTACCTAAGGAATATTTCATTCCATTTAACCAAATCTGTATCTCTCATAATAAGCGAGATCCCCATGTTGAGAATGTCTGTGGACACACTGTATAGTAAATTTATTTTATAATCTTTCGATTTTCTAAAGTAACATCCATATTTTCCATGTAGTCTGCCAATTTAACCAATTGCTCGCATGATGATTTCGCAAGTTATTACAAAATGGTTCAATTTCAATTTTGTTGCAGATTACAATTAGGTACCTAGTATCTGTGAAGAATACAATTAAAGAGGATTGTTAAGAAGAATATGTTGGGTAAAAATGTTTCAATTTTCTTTACTGTTTAAGTTGGAGTATAGGTAGTACAGAGTTTCTCTAATTTAAAATTAATTGAAAAGGCTAGCTATTTATTGAATATCAGTCGAATTAGAACATGATTAGTTTCTCACTCAAAATAATTTTCATGGGGATTTTGTAAACAACAGTAAATTCTGCTTTCTTATACCTAATATATTTTCGTCTTTTTGCGATAGGGCAGTAATCACAGGTATTGTTCGTCATAAAGTCTGCTAAATAACAGTTTTGGGTACAGATTAACTAAAAATCAAGTTGCGTTTATGAAAATGTCTAATGCCTACCTAAATTTACTTTCATGCATATAACTTAGAAAAACCGTAATTGACCTGATTATTCAAAAGTGCACATTGAATACACAGATTTATTTAGTAAGTGTATTTCTAAGTTTGTGTTAGAAGTATTCAAAGATGTTCTTGTTTTGCAATACTGAACAATCTGATTTTTAGTTATGATGATTTCTTTTAACTATACTAGTCATATTACGGGAGGGCTAAATTATGTTTTATTGTGATAAAGGGTTAAAAATATTTTAAAGATTTATTTAAACATGATTTCAATTCTGTTTTTGTTCACTGTTATAAGGGTGAAGACATTCCTTGTGAAGAGTTGGAGCACCCAACGGAGGTGCATTTCAAATTTCTGCAGTTATTAAATAATAAGTAAGTTTCAAAAAATTTTTTGACTTGAAAGAAGTTAAAATTCTCAAATGTTAACAGTTAAAATTAATTCCTTCTTTGTTTTTCCAGCTCTCCCAAAACGAATTTTCAACAACCCCAAACTAAAGAAGATTTAGAAGACTCAAATTTTCTAAAATATATATAATATATAACTTCAAATAATACAATTCAGTTTTGTATTTTTTTTTAATTATAGTATTATAACTGATCTAATTTTGTTTCATTCGATCTTTTCTTTGTAAAGAGTCTGCATTGCTCAATGATGATGGTAAGGTTGTATACTTGTATAGTATGGTAGGTATATCATTCTCATCGTATACACAGGGTTGGTCATTGGAGTCTTCAGGAGAAGCAATTCCCGTTCCGACGTAGACAGTATAATTCTGCATTATGGGGCGTTAAATTCGAAATTTTGAAAAATTCATAGCGGCCGCCATTTTGAAGTTAGTTTGAATTATCCCCTTCTTTCATATACCCTACTCAGATTTTCAAAATTCCGCTTCTGAAAGAAATGCTACCAAAAAAACATGTCTAACTTCCGCTTCCGGTTTCGGATTTTTTTGAAAAGCTTATTTTGTGGATGAATTTTCGATATACCCCTTCATTTCAAATTTCATCAAAATCGCTTCACTAGTTTGTGCACAACCAACCAACCCACCCACCCACAGACAGACATTTTTTCTAGACCACTTTTTTGGGTTCCTGGAGGTCCAAAAGACGTATTTCCGCGAAAATCTCGATTTCGAAAATTTTCATGATATCAACACTTCCCATATACCAGTGGTGGTATGGGAAAGTAAAAATAGAAATTAAACGCATAAAGCCCCCCCCCCTGTTACTTGAAAACAACAAACAAGACATAAACTTGATTTAAAATGTTTATTCAGCAAAGAAGAAGGAAAACTTGTCTTTAATTTAACTACAAAACATTTATTTTGTAAATTAATCAAAAATCTATTTCTAAAGACAGTGAAAAAAATATTTTCCCTGTTAATAGGAAGAAATAAGCTTGAGAATTCCTTAGTTCGGAAAGTTTTCCTCTGAAATGTTGAGAACGGTCAGGAAAGAAGGTTCGTTGTTTCAAACCCGGGATCTTCTTGCAATACATCTCCAGTCTTCTCTCTTGTGTGTGAGGATTAGTGCTGGAAATATTTATCGATAATATCACCCACCGATAAACCGGGTTGAAGAAATTGTTAATGAATCTTAATCATGTCTTGTGTATTACAAATAAACAAAACCGTACTTACACCACGTTTTGTGGCAATTTCATGAATGCATTTTCCTGCTAATAAAAGGTATTGCATAAAAACTCTGTCCCTGTTAGTTCTACTGGTTTCATAGATCTTTGAATACATTTGGTGTTTGGTTTCAAGTCTGTATGTTTTTACTTCTGCATATAATTTATCTCTTAGTATACAGTAACGTACAATTCTGTTACCACTTATGAAATTCTTTGAAGTTACAGGAATTGTAAATAATCGCATGCATGTTTTCGAAGCCACAAGCATATAATCGCATATTTGATGGTGTGCTGTAACAGAACCTATAACTTGCATGTGGCTACCAGGAATACCAATTATGGGAAAGAATGAATTTTTAAAGAGAAACTAAAAGTAAAATTCGAAAAAGAATTTTAATAAGAATCCCGAATCGTTGCACGGTTTGATATTTACCGGCTACGATTCACACTAATATGATTATCGAAAGAAATAAGACAAAAGTTATTCTAATATTAATTTTCCATCTTCAAAAAGAGAAAAAAATATTTACTGATTTTACTGAGTGTTCTCAAATTATTTCCGAAATAATAATTGTTTTATCGTTTTTCTATCAGAAACATTCCACAAGGTAAGATCTCGACTATGTTGTAAAGTAAGAACGTAATCTCCCACTGGATAAATCAAGCAAACATCATTAATATTCCCGTGATTATCAACGGTTCTGAATTGGAAATTTTCTTTTTCTGCATTATTCATAACATCTCCTTCCACTGATAAGCCAATCAAGAAATCTCCATAATTGGCGAACATTTTTTCCACCGGTTTAGGAGACATATGTAATAACAGAATCACAAAACCAATCGCCAGATTTTGTGAAATGCTATAAAAATTCGTATTATTACAATATACAGGATGATTCAATAATAAGTGATTGTAACTTGGAAAGTATTTGACCGACATTAACTTGAAAATTTTCATGTATCGCTCATGAGTAAATATTTGGTCACTTTTTTGAAATTTTATTAAATAGGTAATAGAAAGGTCATTTTATTATATTCGTGAAGAGGGTAGAAAATGAAAGAAAAAAACCAAGTGGAGGTCTCTAGCATCATTAGAAAAGGAGTTATGACAAATTAGAAATCATGGCTTGCTAGATTTAATTTTTTGAAGTATTTTAACGCCGAATTCTGATTGGACTTTGTTCATTTTGTTGTTATTTTGTCATTTATTTGTTTTAAAGCATGTTTTTGTTGTCCCGAATGTCATGAAAATGAAGTGATCACGTATAACACAATTGTTTTAAATTTAAAATTTTTTACAATTAAATCAAAAATATTTGACTAAATAACAACAAAACGTCAAAGTAGAATTAGAATTTGATGTTTAATATCCTTTAAAAATTTAATTAAGGAAGCTATGACTCCTAATTCGGCAAAATCTATTACTTATCACTCAGAAAAACTCATGTAAGCGCTCCTCTGAAGGAATTGATGACTGAAAACATTTTCAATGGTTTTCTCATGGACAGAGAAGTTTTTTTTGTTAATAGGGGACAAATACTACTTGAGTTACAGCCAGTACAACTACCTACTTTTAGTGTAAAATTATGAAAATTGTTACCTTTATTCGACCATTGGGTCCTGCAACCATTAATCCTGCTTTAAACCATGTGAATGATGTACGGACTTTACCGATACCATCCCAGGTTATTACTCTCGTTAATTTGTTATCGGAACCCAACTGTAATAAAAAAAAACAATTTTTCCAGTTAAACTTTTAACGATTCTCGTAAATAAGAATTATTTTTATTTTGACGGTTTTTTTAAAACATACTTTCTGAATAACTTCCGCTTAATTCAAAATAATTTTTACGAACGTACGATTTATTTGTTGGTTTCAAGGAACATGTTTTAAGTGTTCATAAAAGTAATGGACTTACAGCATATACATGACCAAACTTATCCAAGACAAAAAGGGTACCCTCGGTGGTCCATAAAATGTCGAGTGGAGGAAATCTCCGGAACTTCTGGCGTTGTAATTGCATGCGGACTCAGCACGCATGTTCTACCACACACAGCCATATTCCAGAGATTTAATTTAGCACCGCTGGAGCCGGTTTGTACTTGGGCAAAATGTATGGATTACTAAAGTTACATCTACAATGTTAAAGAAGTATATGTTATTTATGAAAACAAAATCATGAGTGCAGAGTAATAAATATATTTTATTTTTTGAAGCTGTAAAGCTTGGGATGTGATTATTTATTTGTTTGTAGAGAATGTAGCAAACACAACTTTTTTGCTTCATACATTTTGGTATTTTAAACCAAATTATATCTAAAGTACGGGGACTACTAAAAACAAAAAGTACAATCAGAATTTAACGTTTGAGATCCTTAAAAAAATTAAATCAAGTAATCCATGACTTCTAACTCAGCAAAATATTTTATTATCACTTTTTTGTGCATAGCTCCGTTTCTAGTGATACTAGAGACCTGCGGTTTGTTGTATCCTCTTCCTTTTTCTATCCTCTTTACGATTGTAATAAAATCGATACCTTTCCATTTAAAATTTGCAAGAAGATTGGAAAATAGTGCGAGTTTCGACTTTATGGAAGCAAATAACTGAACATAAACATTATTGCATTAAAATCCCGACTAATTCTTAAGATGCTTGAACCAATTTATTATACACCCTATATACATACTTTATAATTTGAAATTGGCCGCATATATCCCGTCTTTCCATTAATGCAATTTTTAGTCCACTTCTCCAGTTCCAAACTATGTTTCCATAAGATTGTCCATCACTTACGCTAACTAAATAATCCCCTTCAGAAAATGCAATAGCCAAATAATCTTCAATAGTGTGCTTATCTAAAAAATGAAATAACTTTAAATTTTTAGAAGATAGATTTAAAAAAAATTACTTAAGGCCGATTTTACAATATTGGTATAAACCTGGAACAAACTATTCCTCCGACAACTGCCATGGTTACAATTGTTACAAAAATTGTAACCATGGCAATTGTCTGAGGAATAGCGTATTCCAGGTTTATACCAGTATTGTAAAATCGGCCCTTTTAATCGAATAATTATCACAAAGTTTTCAGATGTTATCACCTTAATTTTGGGATAACGACATTTCTCTGCAAATGCTAAAGGTGCGTTCACACCTCAACATTTATAGCTGAAGGTGCGTTTACACTGCAAAATTTATTTTAATATACACCTTGGTCCGCCAACTTGGTCACAGTCTAACCGCTCCCCGCGTAACCGCCGACCTGGTCACAATCTAATGTATCGCTACCGTCCTAAATTATAAAACTCTAAACAGTGTGACACTTCCTTTAGGATAAACCTTTCTATAATTTTTTTGTTAGTCCTGTAAAGGACTGTTTTTATTTTTACATCCCTAAAAAGGGCCGTCTCTCCTTCAGGAGTGATGATCTTCGGCTACCCCCTAGGCGAAGAGGGCGTCGGCCTCCCCAGGTTGAAATCGTCCAAGTACTCCAGGAAATCGACCTAAAACAAATCATTTAGATCATTCATATTACATTCTGGGTAGATCTGAAACGGTCCCCTCCCAACTGCTAAAGAAATTCTGAAAAGTTTAAGAAAAAATCCATTTCTGAACACTTTCCTAACCAGGTAGGAAGCAGTGGGAAGGGGTAACGGAAGTTTGCCCCATAATTTCCAAGTGTATACCCTCCAAATAACATTCTGGGAAAATCGGGGCGAGATCTGAAGGGGTGAAATTTTTTTCCCAAAAATGAGCAAAGACTATAGTCTTTCCTTTTTTTTCCGAAGATTTATTGACCCTCTCCGATTTCCTTAGGAAAATTTCAGAATGTAATATGAAGGGTAAAGACTTGAAAAATATGTGCCAAACATCCCCCATCCCCTCCGATCTGGTTCGAAAAAATTCCGAAAGTTTTCTAGAACAACCCAATTCTGAACGTTTCCTAGCCAGGTGTGGAGCAGTGGGAACGGGTGAGGGAAGTTTGCCCCATAATTTCCAAGTGTATAACCTCCAAATAACATTCTGGGAAAATCGGGGCGAGATCTGAAGGGGTGAAATTTTTTTCCCAAAAATGAGCAAAGACTATAGTCTTTCCTTTTTTTTTCGAAGATTTTATGACCCTCTCCGATTTCCTTAGGAAAATTTCAGAATGTAATATGAAGGGTAAAGACTTGAAAAATGTGCGCCAAACATCCCCCATCCCCTCCGATCTGGTTCAAAAAAATTCCGAAAGTTTTCTGGAACAACCCAATTCTGAACGTTTCCTAGCCAGGTGTGGAGCAGTGGGAAGGGGTGAGGGAAGTTTGCCCCAAAACTTCCAAGTGTATACCCTCCAAATAACATTCTGGGAAAATCGGGGCGAGATCTGAAGGGGTGAAATTTTTTTCCCAAAAATGAGCAAAGACTATAGTCTTTCCTTTTTTTTTGGAAGATTTTATGACCCTCTCCGATTTCCTTAGGAAAATTTCAGAATGTAATATGAAGGGTAAAGACTTGAAAAATATGTGCCAAACATCCCCCATCCCCTCCGATCTGGTTCAAAAAAATTCCGAAAGTTTTCTAGAATAACCCAATTCTGAACGTTTCCTAGCCAGGTGTGGAGCAGTGGGAACGGGTGAGGGAAGTTTGCCCCATAATTTCCAAGTGTATACCCTCCAAATAACATTCTGGGAAAATCGGGGCGAGATCTGAAGGGGTGAAATTTTTTTCCCAAAGATGAGCAAAGACTATAGTCTTTCCTTTTTTTTTCGAAGATTTATTGACCCTCTCCGATTTCCTTAGGAAAATTTCAGAATGTAATATGAAGGGTAAAGACTTGAAAAATATGTGCCAAACATCCCCCATCCCCTCCGATCTGGTTCAAAAAAATTCCGAAAGTTTTCTGGAACAACCCAATTCTGAACGTTTCCTAGCCAGGTGTGGAGCAGTGGGAAGGTGTGAGGGAAGTTTGCCCCATAATTTCCAAGTGTATAACCTCCAAATAACATTCTGGGAAAATCGGGGCGAGATCTGAAGGGGTGAAATTTTTTTCCCAAAAATGAGCAAAGACTATAGTCTTTCCTTTTTTTTTCGAAGATTTATTGACCCTCTCCGATTTCCTTAGGAAAATTTCAGAATGTAATATGAAGGGTAAAGACTTGAAAAATATGAGCCACACATCCCCCATCCCCTCCGATCTGGTTCAAAAAAATTCCGAAAATTTTCTAGAACAACCCAATTCTGAACGTTTCCTAGCCAGGTGTGGAGCAGTGGGAAGGGGTGAGGGAAGTTTGCCCCATAATTTCCAAGTGTATAACCTCCAAATAACATTCTGGGAAAATCGGGGCGAGATCTGAAGGGGTGAAATTTTTTTCCCAAAAATGAGCAAAGACTATAGTCTTTCCTTTTTTTTTCGAAGATTTTTTGACCCTCTCCGATTTCTTTAGGAAAATTTCAGATTGTAATATGAAGGGTAAAAACTTGAAAAATTTGTGCCAAACATCCCCCATCCCCTCCGATCTGGTTCAAAAAAATTCCGAAAGTTTTCTAGAACAACCCAATTCTGAACGTTTCCTAGCCAGGTGTGGAGCAGTGGGAAGGGGTGAGGGAAGTTTTCCCCATAATTTCCAAGTGTATACCCTCCAAATAACATTCTGGGAAAATCGGGGCGAGATCTGAAGGGGTGAAATTTTTTTCCCAAAAATGAGCAAAGACTATAGTCTTTCCTTTTTTTTTCGAAGATTTTATGACCCTCTCCGATTTCCTTAGGAAAATTTCAGAATGTAATATGAAGGGTAAAGACTTGAAAAATATGTGCCAAACATCCCCCATCCCCTCCGATCTGGTTCAAAAAAATTCCGAAAGTTTTCTAGAACAACCCAATTCTGAACGTTTCCTAGCCAGGTGTGGAGCAGTGGGAACGGGTGAGGGAAGTCTGCCCCATAATTTCCAAGTGTATACCCTCCAAATAACATTCTGGGAAAATCGGGGCGAGATCTGAAGGGGTGAAATTTTTTTCCCAAAAATGAGCAAAGACTATAGTCTTTCCTTTTTTTTTCGAAGATTTTTTGACCCTCTCCGATTTCTTTAGGAAAATTTCAGATTGTAATATGAAGGGTAAAAACTTGAAAAATTTGTGCCAAACATCCCCCATCCCCTCCGATCTGGTTAAAAAAAATTCCGAAAGTTTTCTAGAACAACCCAATTCTGAACGTTTCCTAGCCAGGTGTGGAGCAGTGGGAACGGGTGAGGGAAGTCTGCCCCATAATTTCCAAGTGTATACCCTCCAAATAACATTCTGGGAAAATCGGGGCGAGATCTGAAGGGGTGAAATTTTTTTCCCAAAAATGAGCAAAGACTATCGTCTTTCCTTTTTTTTTCGAAGATTTTATGACCCTCTCCGATTTCCTTAGGAAAATTTCAGAATGTAATATGAAGGGTAAAGACTTGAAAAATATGTGCCAAACATCCCCCATCCCCTCCGATCTGGTTCAAAAAAATTCCGAAAGTTTTCTGGAACAACCCAATTCTGAACGTTTCCTAGCCAGGTGTGGAGCAGTGGGAAGGGGTGAGGGAAGTTTTCCCCATAATTTCCAAGTGTATACCCTCCAAATAACATTCTGGGAAAATCGGGGCGAGATCTGAAGGGGTGAAATTTTTTTCCCAAAAATGAGCAAAGACTATAGTCTTTCCTTTTTTTTTCGAAGATTTTATGACCCTCTCCGATTTCCTTAGGAAAATTTCAGAATGTAATATGAAGGGTAAAGACTTGAAAAATATGTGCCAAACATCCCCCATCCCCTCCGATCTGGTTCAAAAAAATTCCGAAAGTTTTCTAGAACAACCCAATTCTGAACGTTTCCTAGCCAGGTGTGGAGTAGTGGGAACGGGTGAGGGAAGTCTGCCCCATAATTTCCAAGTGTATACCCTCCAAATAACATTCTGGGAAAATCGGGGCGAGATCTGAAGGGGTGAAATTTTTTTCCCAAAAATGAGCAAAGACTATAGTCTTTCCTTTTTTTTTCGAAAATTTTATGACCCTCTCCGATTTCCTTAGGAAAATTTCAGAATGTAATGTGAAGGGTAAAGACTTGAAAAATGTGTGCCAAACATCCCCCATCCCCTCCGATCTGGTTCAAAAAAATTCCGAAAGTTTTCTGGAACAACCCAATTCTGAACGTTTCCTAGCCAGGTGTGGAGCAGTGGGAAGGGGTGAGGGAAGTTTTCCCCATAATTTCCAAGTGTATACCCTCCAAATAACATTCTGGGAAAATCGGGGCGAGATCTGAAGGGGTGAAATTTTTTTCCCAAAAATGAGCAAAGACTATAGTCTTTCCTTTTTTTTTCGAAGATTTTATGACCCTCTCCGATTTCCTTAGGAAAATTTCAGAATGTAATATGAAGGGTAAAGACTTGAAAAATATGTGCCAAACATCCCCCATCCCCTCCGATCTGGTTCAAAAAAATTCCGAAAGTTTTCTAGAACAACCCAATTCTGAACGTTTCCTAGCCAGGTGTGGAGCAGTGGGAACGGGTGAGGGAAGTCTGCCCCATAATTTCCAAGTGTATACCCTCCAAATAACATTCTGGGAAAATCGGGGCGAGATCTGAAGGGGTGAAATTTTTTTCCCAAAAATGAGCAAAGACTATCGTCTTTCCTTTTTTTTTCGAAGATTTTATGACCCTCTCCGATTTCCTTAGGAAAATTTCAGAATGTAATATGAAGGGTAAAGACTTGAAAAATATGTGCCAAACATCCCCCATCCCCTCCGATCTGGTTCAAAAAAATTCCGAAAGTTTTCTGGAACAACCCAATTCTGAACGTTTCCTAGCCAGGTGTGGAGCAGTGGGAAGGGGTGAGGGAAGTTTTCCCCATAATTTCCAAGTGTATACCCTCCAAATAACATTCTGGGAAAATCGGGGCGAGATCTGAAGGGGTGAAATTTTTTTCCCAAAAATGAGCAAAGACTATAGTCTTTCCTTTTTTTTTCGAAGATTTTATGACCCTCTCCGATTTCCTTAGGAAAATTTCAGAATGTAATATGAAGGGTAAAGACTTGAAAAATATGTGCCAAACATCCCCCATCCCCTCCGATCTGGTTCAAAAAAATTCCGAAAGTTTTCTAGAACAACCCAATTCTGAACGTTTCCTAGCCAGGTGTGGAGTAGTGGGAACGGGTGAGGGAAGTCTGCCCCATAATTTCCAAGTGTATACCCTCCAAATAACATTCTGGGAAAATCGGGGCGAGATCTGAAGGGGTGAAATTTTTTTCCCAAAAATGAGCAAAGACTATAGTCTTTCCTTTTTTTTTCGAAGATTTTTTGACCCTCTCCGATTTCTTTAGGAAAATTTCAGATTGTAATATGAAGGGTAAAAACTTGAAAAATTTGTGCCAAACATCCCCCATCCCCTCCGATCTGGTTAAAAAAAATTCCGAAAGTTTTCTAGAACAACCCAATTCTGAACGTTTCCTAGCCAGGTGTGGAGCAGTGGGAAGGGGTGAGGGAAGTTTTCCCCATAATTTCCAAGTGTATACCCTCCAAATAACATTCTGGGAAAATCGGGGCGAGATGTGAAGGGGTGAAATTTTTTTCCCAAAAATGAGCAAAGACTATAGTCTTTCCTTTTTTTTTCGAAGATTTTATGACCCTCTCCGATTTCCTTAGGAAAATTTCAGAATGTAATATGAAGGGTAAAGACTTGAAAAATATGTGCCAAACATCCCCCATCCCCTCCGATCTGGTTCAAAAAAATTCCGAAAGTTTTCTAGAACAACCCAATTCTGAACGTTTCCTAGCCAGGTGTGGAGCAGTGGGAACGGGTGAGGGAAGTCTGCCCCATAATTTCCAAGTGTATACCCTCCAAATAACATTCTGGGAAAATCGGGGCGAGATCTGAAGGGGTGAAATTTTTTTCCCAAAAATGAGCAAAGACTATAGTCTTTCCTTTTTTTTTCGAAGATTTTATGACCCTCTCCGATTTCCTTAGGAAAATTTCAGAATGTAATATGAAGGGTAAAGACTTGAAAAATGTGTGCCAAACATCCCCCATCCCCTCCGATCTGGTTCAAAAAAATTCCGAAAGTTTTCTGGAACAACCCAATTCTGAACGTTTCCTAGCCAGGTGTGGAGCAGTGGGAAGGGGTGAGGGAAGTTTGCCCCATAATTTCCAAGTGTATACCCTCCAAATAACATTCTGGGAAAATCGGGGCGAGATCTGAAGGGGTGAAATTTTTTTCCCAAAAATGAGCAAAGACTATAGTCTTTCCTTTTTTTTCGAAGATTTATTGACCCTCTCCGATTTCCTTAGGAAAATTTCAGAATATAATATGAAGGGTAAAGACTTGAAAAATTTGAGCCAAACATCCCCCTTCCCCTCCGATCTGGTTCAAAAAAATTCCGAAAGTTTTCTAGAACAACCCAATTCTGAACGTTTCCTAGCCAGGTGTGGAGCAGTGCGAAGGGGTGAGGGAAGTTTGCCCCATAATTTCCAATTGTATACCCTCCAAATAACATTCTGGGAAAATCGGGGCGAGATCTGAAGGAGTGAAATTTTTTTCCCAAAAATGAGCAAAGACTATAGTCTTTCCTTTTTTTTTGGAAGATTTTATGACCCTCTCCGATTTCCTTAGGAAAATTTCAGAATGTAATATGAAGGGTAAAGACTTGAAAAATATGTGCCAAACATCCCCTAACCCCTCCGATCTGGTTCAAAAAAATTCCGAAAGTTTTCTGGAACAACCTAATTCTGAACGTTTCCTAGCCAGGTGTGGAGCAGTGGGAAGGGGTGAGGGAAGTTTGCCCCATAATTTCCAAGTGTATAACCTCCAAATAACATTCTGGGAAAATCGGGGCGAGATCTGAAGGGGTGAAATTTTTTTCCCAAAAATGAGCAAAGACTATAGTCTTTCCTTTTTTTTTCGAAGATTTTATGACCCTCTCCGATTTCCTTAGGAAAATTTCAGAATGTAATATGAAGGGTAAAGACTTGAAAAATGTGCGCCATACATCCCCCATCCCCTCCGATCTGGTTCAAAAAAATTCCGAAAGTTTTCTGGAACAACCCAATTCTGAACGTTTCCTAGCCAGGTGTGGAGCAGTGGGAAGGGGTGAGGGAAGTTTGCCCCAAAACTTCCAAGTGTATACCCTCCAAATAACATTCTGGGAAAATCGGGGCGAGATCTGAAGGGGTGAAATTTTTTTCCCAAAAATGAGCAAAGACTATAGTCTTTCCTTTTTTTTTCGAAGATTTTTTGACCCTCTCCGATTTCCTTAGGAAAATTTCAGAATGTAATATGAAGGGTAAAGACTTGAAAAATATGAGCCACACATCCCCCATCCCCTCCGATCTGGTTCAAAAAAATTCCGAAAGTTTTCTAGAACAACCCAATTCTGAACGTTTCCTAGCCAGGTGTGGAGCAGTGGGAAGGGGTGAGGGAAGTTTGCCCCATAATTTCCAAGTGTATAACCTCCAAATAACATTCTGGGAAAATCGGGGCGAGATCTGAAGGGGTGAAATTTTTTTCCCAAAAATGAGCAAAGACTATAGTCTTTACTTTTTTTTTCGAAGATTTTTTGACCCTCTCCGATTTCTTTAGGAAAATTTCAGATTGTAATATGAAGGGTAAAAACTTGAAAAATATGTGCCAAACATCCCCCATCCCCTCCGATCTGGTTCAAAAAAATTCCGAAAGTTTTCTAGAACAACCCAATTCTGAACGTTTCCTAGCCAGGTGTGGAGCAGTGGGAACGGGTGAGGGAAGTCTGCCCCATAATTTCCAAGTGTATACCCTCCAAATAACATTCTGGGAAAATCGGGGCGAGATCTGAAGGGGTGAAATTTTTTTCCCAAAAATGAGCAAAGACTATAGTCTTTCCTTTTTTTTTCGAAGATTTTATGACCCTCTCCGATTTCCTTAGGAAAATTTCAGAATGTAATATGAAGGGTAAAGACTTGAAAAATATGTGCCAAACATCCCCCATCCCCTCCGATCTGGTTCAAAAAAATTCCGAAAGTTTTCTAGAACAACCCAATTCTGAACGTTTCCTAGCCAGGTGTGGAGCAGTAGGAACGGGTGAGGGAAGTCTGCCCCATAATTTCCAAGTGTATACCCTCCAAATAACATTCTGGGAAAATCGGGGCGAGATCTGAAGGGGTGAAATTTTTTTCCCAAAAATGAGCAGTCTTTCCTTTTTTTTTCGAAGATTTTTTGACCCTCTCCGATTTCTTTAGTAAAATTTCAGATTGTAATATGAAGGGTAAAAACTTGAAAAATTTGTGCCAAACATCCCCCATCCCCTCCGATCTGGTTCAAAAAAATTCCGAAAGTTTTCTGGAACTACCCAATTCTGAACGTTTCCTAGCCAGGTGTGGAGCAGTGGGAAGGGGTGAGGGAAGTTTTCCCCATAATTTCCAAGTGTATACCCTCCAAATAACATTCTGGGAAAATCGGGGCGAGATCTGAAGGGGTGAAATTTTTTTCCCAAAAATGAGCAAAGACTATAGTCTTTCCTTTTTTTTTCGAAGATTTTATGACCCTCTCCGATTTCCTTAGGAAAATTTCAGAATGTAATATGAAGGGTAAAGACTTGAAAAATATGTGCCAAACATCCCCCATCCCCTCCGATCTGGTTCAAAAAAATTCCGAAAGTTTTCTAGAATAACCCAATTCTGAACGTTTCCTAGCCAGGTGTGGAGCAGTGGGAACGGGTGAGGGAAGTTTGCCCCATAATTTCCAAGTGTATACCCTCCAAATAACATTCTGGGAAAATCGGGGCGAGATCTGAAGGGGTGAAATTTTATTCCCAAAGATGAGCAAAGACTATAGTCTTTCCTTTTTTTTTCGAAGATTTATTGACCCTCTCCGATTTCCTTAGGAAAATTTCAGAATGTAATATGAAGGGTAAAGACTTGAAAAATATGTGCCAAACATCCCCCATCCCCTCCGATCTGGTTCAAAAAAATTCCGAAAGTTTTCTGGAACAACCCAATTCTGAACGTTTCCTAGCCAGGTGTGGAGCAGTGGGAAGGTGTGAGGGAAGTTTGCCCCATAATTTCCAAGTGTATAACCTCCAAATAACATTCTGGGAAAATCGGGGCGAGATCTGAAGGGGTGAAATTTTTTTCCCAAAAATGAGCAAAGACTATAGTCTTTCCTTTTTTTTTCGAAGATTTATTGACCCTCTCCGATTTCCTTAGGAAAATTTCAGAATGTAATATGAAGGGTAAAGACTTGAAAAATATGAGCCACACATCCCCCATCCCCTCCGATCTGGTTCAAAAAAATTCCGAAAATTTTCTAGAACAACCCAATTCTGAACGTTTCCTAGCCAGGTGTGGAGCAGTGGGAAGGGGTGAGGGAAGTTTGCCCCATAATTTCCAAGTGTATAACCTCCAAATAACATTCTGGGAAAATCGGGGCGAGATCTGAAGGGGTGAAATTTTTTTCCCAAAAATGAGCAAAGACTATAGTCTTTCCTTTTTTTTTCGAAGATTTTTTGACCCTCTCCGATTTCTTTAGGAAAATTTCAGATTGTAATATGAAGGGTAAAAACTTGAAAAATTTGTGCCAAACATCCCCCATCCCCTCCGATCTGGTTCAAAAAAATTCCGAAAGTTTTCTAGAACAACCCAATTCTGAACGTTTCCTAGCCAGGTGTGGAGCAGTGGGAAGGGGTGAGGGAAGTTTTCCCCATAATTTCCAAGTGTATACCCTCCAAATAACATTCTGGGAAAATCGGGGCGAGATCTGAAGGGGTGAAATTTTTTTCCCAAAAATGAGCAAAGACTATAGTCTTTCCTTTTTTTTTCGAAGATTTTATGACCCTCTCCGATTTCCTTAGGAAAATTTCAGAATGTAATATGAAGGGTAAAGACTTGAAAAATATGTGCCAAACATCCCCCATCCCCTCCGATCTGGTTCAAAAAAATTCCGAAAGTTTTCTAGAACAACCCAATTCTGAACGTTTCCTAGCCAGGTGTGGAGCAGTGGGAACGGGTGAGGGAAGTCTGCCCCATAATTTCCAAGTGTATACCCTCCAAATAACATTCTGGGAAAATCGGGGCGAGATCTGAAGGGGTGAAATTTTTTTCCCAAAAATGAGCAAAGACTATAGTCTTTCCTTTTTTTTTCGAAGATTTTTTGACCCTCTCCGATTTCTTTAGGAAAATTTCAGATTGTAATATGAAGGGTAAAAACTTGAAAAATTTGTGCCAAACATCCCCCATCCCCTCCGATCTGGTTAAAAAAAATTCCGAAAGTTTTCTAGAACAACCCAATTCTGAACGTTTCCTAGCCAGGAGTGGAGCAGTGGGAAGGGGTGAGGGAAGTTTTCCCCATAATTTCCAAGTGTATACCCTCCAAATAACATTCTGGGAAAATCGGGGCGAGATGTGAAGGGGTGAAATTTTTTTCCCAAAAATGAGCAAAGACTATAGTCTTTCCTTTTTTTTTCGAAGATTTTATGACCCTCTCCGATTTCCTTAGGAAAATTTCAGAATGTAATATGAAGGGTAAAGACTTGAAAAATATGTGCCAAACATCCCCCATCCCCTCCGATCTGGTTCAAAAAAATTCCGAAAGTTTTCTAGAACAACCCAATTCTGAACGTTTCCTAGCCAGGTGTGGAGCAGTGGTAACGGGTGAGGGAAGTCTGCCCCATAATTTCCAAGTGTATACCCTCCAAATAACATTCTGGGAAAATCGGGGCGAGATCTGAAGGGGTGAAATTTTTTTCCCAAAAATGAGCAAAGACTATCGTCTTTCCTTTTTTTTTCGAAGATTTTATGATCCTCTCCGATTTCCTTAGGAAAATTTCAGAATGTAATATGAAGGGTAAAGACTTGAAAAATATGTGCCAAACATCCCCCATCCCCTCCGATCTGGTTCAAAAAAATTCCGAAAGTTTTCTGGAACAACCCAATTCTGAACGTTTCCTAGCCAGGTGTGGAGCAGTGGGAAGGGGTGAGGGAAGTTTTCCCCATAATTTCCAAGTGTATACCCTCCAAATAACATTCTGGGAAAATCGGGGCGAGATCTGAAGGGGTGAAATTTTTTTCCCAAAAATGAGCAAAGACTATAGTCTTTCCTTTTTTTTTCGAAGATTTTATGACCCTCTCCGATTTCCTTAGGAAAATTTCAGAATGTAATATGAAGGGTAAAGACTTGAAAAATATGTGCCAAACATCCCCCATCCCCTCCGATCTGGTTCAAAAAAATTCCGAAAGTTTTCTAGAACAACCCAATTCTGAACGTTTCCTAGCCAGGTGTGGAGTAGTGGGAACGGGTGAGGGAAGTCTGCCCCATAATTTCCAAGTGTATACCCTCCAAATAACATTCTGGGAAAATCGGGGCGAGATCTGAAGGGGTGAAATTTTTTTCCCAAAAATGAGCAAAGACTATAGTCTTTCCTTTTTTTTTCGAAGATTTTATGACCCTCTCCGATTTCCTTAGGAAAATTTCAGAATGTAATGTGAAGGGTAAAGACTTGAAAAATGTGTGCCAAACATCCCCCATCCCCTCCGATCTGGTTCAAAAAAATTCCGAAAGTTTTCTGGAACAACCCAATTCTGAACGTTTCCTAGCCAGGTGTGGAGCAGTGGGAAGGGGTGAGGGAAGTTTTCCCCATAATTTCCAAGTGTATACCCTCCAAATAACATTCTGGGAAAATCGGGGCGAGATCTGAAGGGGTGAAATTTTTTTCCCAAAAATGAGCAAAGACTATAGTCTTTCCTTTTTTTTTCGAAGATTTTATGACCCTCTCCGATTTCCTTAGGAAAATTTCAGAATGTAATATGAAGGGTAAAGACTTGAAAAATATGTGCCAAACATCCCCCATCCCCTCCGATCTGGTTCAAAAAAATTCCGAAAGTTTTCTAGAACAACCCAATTCTGAACGTTTCCTAGCCAGGTGTGGAGCAGTGGGAACGGGTGAGGGAAGTCTGCCCCATAATTTCCAAGTGTATACCCTCCAAATAACATTCTGGGAAAATCGGGGCGAGATCTGAAGGGGTGAAATTTTTTTCCCAAAAATGAGCAAAGACTATAGTCTTTCCTTTTTTTTTCGAAGATTTTTTGACCCTCTCCGATTTCTTTAGGAAAATTTCAGATTGTAATATGAAGGGTAAAAACTTGAAAAATTTGTGCCAAACATCCCCCATCCCCTCCGATCTGGTTAAAAAAAATTCCGAAAGTTTTCTAGAACAACCCAATTCTGAACGTTTCCTAGCCAGGTGTGGAGCAGTGGGAAGGGGTGAGGGAAGTTTTCCCCATAATTTCCAAGTGTATACCCTCCAAATAACATTCTGGGAAAATCGGGGCGAGATCTGAAGGGGTGAAATTTTTTTCCCAAAAATGAGCAAAGACTATAGTCTTTCCTTTTTTTTTCGAAGATTTTATGACCCTCTCCGATTTCCTTAGGAAAATTTCAGAATGTAATATGAAGGGTAAAGACTTGAAAAATGTGTGCCAAACATCCCCCATCCCCTCCGATCTGGTTCAAAAAAATTCCGAAAGTTTTCTGGAACAACCCAATTCTGAACGTTTCCTAGCCAGGTGTGGAGCAGTGGGAAGGGGTGAGGGAAGTTTGCCCCATAATTTCCAAGTGTATACCCTCCAAATAACATTCTGGGAAAATCGGGGCGAGATCTGAAGGGGTGAAATTTTTTTCCCAAAAATGAGCAAAGACTATAGTCTTTCCTTTTTTTTCGAAGATTTATTGACCCTCTCCGATTTCCTTAGGAAAATTTCAGAATATAATATGAAGGGTAAAGACTTGAAAAATTTGAGCCAAACATCCCCCTTCCCCTCCGATCTGGTTCAAAAAAATTCCGAAAGTTTTCTAGAACAACCCAATTCTGAACGTTTCCTAGCCAGGTGTGGAGCAGTGCGAAGGGGTGAGGGAAGTTTGCCCCATAATTTCCAATTGTATACCCTCCAAATAACATTCTGGGAAAATCGGGGCGAGATCTGAAGGAGTGAAATTTTTTTCCCAAAAATGAGCAAAGACTATAGTCTTTCCTTTTTTTTTGGAAGATTTTATGACCCTCTCCGATTTCCTTAGGAAAATTTCAGAATGTAATATGAAGGGTAAAGACTTGAAAAATATGTGCCAAACATCCCCTAACCCCTCCGATCTGGTTCAAAAAAATTCCGAAAGTTTTCTGGAACAACCTAATTCTGAACGTTTCCTAGCCAGGTGTGGAGCAGTGGGAAGGGGTGAGGGAAGTTTGCCCCATAATTTCCAAGTGTATAACCTCCAAATAACATTCTGGGAAAATCGGGGCGAGATCTGAAGGGGTGAAATTTTTTTCCCAAAAATGAGCAAAGACTATAGTCTTTCTTTTTTTTTCGAAGATTTTATGACCCTCTCCGATTTCCTTAGGAAAATTTCAGAATGTAATATGAAGGGTAAAGACTTGAAAAATGTGCGCCATACATCCCCCATCCCCTCCGATCTGGTTCAAAAAAATTCCGAAAGTTTTCTGGAACAACCCAATTCTGAACGTTTCCTAGCCAGGTGTGGAGCAGTGGGAAGGGGTGAGGGAAGTTTGCCCCAAAACTTCCAAGTGTATACCCTCCAAATAACATTCTGGGAAAATCGGGGTGAGATCTGAAGGGGTGAAATTTTTTTCCCAAAAATGAGCAAAGACTATAGTCTTTCCTTTTTTTTTCGAAGATTTTTTGACCCTCTCCGATTTCCTTAGGAAAATTTCAGAATGTAATATGAAGGGTAAAGACTTGAAAAATATGAGCCACACATCCCCCATCCCCTCCGATCTGGTTCAAAAAAATTCCGAAAGTTTTCTAGAACAACCCAATTCTGAACGTTTCCTAGCCAGGTGTGGAGCAGTGGGAAGGGGTGAGGGAAGTTTGCCCCATAATTTCCAAGTGTATAACCTCCAAATAACATTCTGGGAAAATCGGGGCGAGATCTGAAGGGGTGAAATTTTTTTCCCAAAAATGAGCAAAGACTATAGTCTTTACTTTTTTTTTCGAAGATTTTTTGACCCTCTCCGATTTCTTTAGGAAAATTTCAGATTGTAATATGAAGGGTAAAAACTTGAAAAATATGTGCCAAACATCCCCCATCCCCTCCGATCTGGTTCAAAAAAATTCCGAAAGTTTTCTAGAACAACCCAATTCTGAACGTTTCCTAGCCAGGTGTGGAGCAGTGGGAACGGGTGAGGGAAGTCTGCCCCATAATTTCCAAGTGTATACCCTCCAAATAACATTCTGGGAAAATCGGGGCGAGATCTGAAGGGGTGAAATTTTTTTCCCAAAAATGAGCAAAGACTATAGTCTTTCCTTTTTTTTTCGAAGATTTTATGACCCTCTCCGATTTCCTTAGGAAAATTTCAGAATGTAATATGAAGGGTAAAGACTTGAAAAATATGTGCCAAACATCCCCCATCCCCTCCGATCTGGTTCAAAAAAATTCCGAAAGTTTTCTAGAACAACCCAATTCTGAACGTTTCCTAGCCAGGTGTGGAGCAGTGGGAAGGGGTGAGGGAAGTTTGCCCCATAATTTCCAAGTGTATAACCTCCAAATAACATTCTGGGAAAATCGGGGCGAGATCTGAAGGGGTGAAATTTTTTTCCCAAAAATGAGCAAAGACTATAGTCTTTCCTTTTTTTTTCGAAGATTTTATGACCCTCTCCGATTTCCTTAGGAAAATTTCAGAATGTAATATGAAGGGTAAAGACTTGAAAAATGTGCGCCATACATCCCCCATCCCCTCCGATCTGGTTCAAAAAAATTCCGAAAGTTTTCTGGAACAACCCAATTCTGAACGTTTCCTAGCCAGGTGTGGAGCAGTGGGAAGGGGTGAGGGAAGTTTGCCCCAAAACTTCCAAGTGTATACCCTCCAAATAACATTCTGGGAAAATCGGGGTGAGATCTGAAGGGGTGAAATTTTTTTCCCAAAAATGAGCAAAGACTATAGTCTTTCCTTTTTTTTTCGAAGATTTTTTGACCCTCTCCGATTTCCTTAGGAAAATTTCAGAATGTAATATGAAGGGTAAAGACTTGAAAAATATGAGCCACACATCCCCCATCCCCTCCGATCTGGTTCAAAAAAATTCCGAAAGTTTTCTAGAACAACCCAATTCTGAACGTTTCCTAGCCAGGTGTGGAGCAGTGGGAAGGGGTGAGGGAAGTTTGCCCCATAATTTCCAAGTGTATAACCTCCAAATAACATTCTGGGAAAATCGGGGCGAGATCTGAAGGGGTGAAATTTTTTTCCCAAAAATGAGCAAAGACTATAGTCTTTACTTTTTTTTTCGAAGATTTTTTGACCCTCTCCGATTTCTTTAGGAAAATTTCAGATTGTAATATGAAGGGTAAAAACTTGAAAAATATGTGCCAAACATCCCCCATCCCCTCCGATCTGGTTCAAAAAAATTCCGAAAGTTTTCTAGAACAACCCAATTCTGAACGTTTCCTAGCCAGGTGTGGAGCAGTGGGAACGGGTGAGGGAAGTCTGCCCCATAATTTCCAAGTGTATACCCTCCAAATAACATTCTGGGAAAATCGGGGCGAGATCTGAAGGGGTGAAATTTTTTTCCCAAAAATGAGCAAAGACTATAGTCTTTCCTTTTTTTTTCGAAGATTTTATGACCCTCTCCGATTTCCTTAGGAAAATTTCAGAATGTAATATGAAGGGTAAAGACTTGAAAAATATGTGCCAAACATCCCCCATCCCCTCCGATCTGGTTCAAAAAAATTGCGAAAGTTTTCTAGAACAACCCAATTCTGAACGTTTCCTAGCCAGGTGTGGAGCAGTAGGAACGGGTGAGGGAAGTCTGCCCCATAATTTCCAAGTGTATACCCTCCAAATAACATTCTGGGAAAATCGGGGCGAGATCTGAAGGGGTGAAATTTTTTTCCCAAAAATGAGCAGTCTTTCCTTTTTTTTTCGAAGATTTTTTGACCCTCTCCGATTTCTTTAGTAAAATTTCAGATTGTAATATGAAGGGTAAAAACTTGAAAAATTTGTGCCAAACATCCCCCATCCCCTCCGATCTGGTTCAAAAAAATTCCGAAAGTTTTCTGGAACTACCCAATTCTGAACGTTTCCTAGCCAGGTGTGGAGCAGTGGGAAGGGGTGAGGGAAGTTTTCCCCATAATTTCCAAGTGTATACCCTCCAAATAACATTCTGGGAAAATCGGGGCGAGATCTGAAGGGGTGAAATTTTTTTCCCAAAAATGAGCAGTCTTTCCTTTTTTTTTCGAAGATTTTTTGACCCTCTCCGATTTCTTTAGTAAAATTTCAGATTGTAATATGAAGGGTAAAAACTTGAAAAATTTGTGCCAAACATCCCCCATCCCCTCCGATCTGGTTCAAAAAAATTCCGAAAGTTTTCTGGAACAACCCAATTCTGAACGTTTCCTAGCCAGGTGTGGAGCAGTGGGAAGGGGTGAGGGAAGTTTTCCCCATAATTTCCAAGTGTATACCCTCCAAATAACATTCTGGGAAAATCGGGGCGAGATCTGAAGGGGTGAAATTTTTTTCCCAAAAATGAGCAAAGACTATAGTCTTTCCTTTTTTTTTCGAAGATTTTATGACCCTCTCCGATTTCCTTAGGAAAATTTCAGAATGTAATATGAAGGGTAAAGACTTGAAAAATATGTGCCAAACATCCCCCATCCCCTCCGATCTGGTTCAAAAAAATTCCGAAAGTTTTCTAGAACAACCCAATTCTGAACGTTTCCTAGCCAGGTGTGGAGCAGTAGGAACGGGTGAGGGAAGTCTGCCCCATAATTTCCAAGTGTATACCCTCCAAATAACATTCTGGGAAAATCGGGGCGAGATCTGAAGGGGTGAAATTTTTTTCCCAAAAATGAGCAGTCTTTCCTTTTTTTTTCGAAGATTTTTTGACCCTCTCCGATTTCTTTAGTAAAATTTCAGATTGTAATATGAAGGGTAAAAACTTGAAAAATTTGTGCCAAACATCCCCCATCCCCTCCGATCTGGTTCAAAAAAATTCCGAAAGTTTTCTGGAACAACCCAATTCTGAACGTTTCCTAGCCAGGTGTGGAGCAGTGGGAAGGGGTGAGGGAAGTTTTCCCCATAATTTCCAAGTGTATACCCTCCAAATAACATTCTGGGAAAATCGGGGCGAGATCTGAAGGGGTGAAATTTTTTTCCCAAAAATGAGCAAAGACCCTTTTTTTTTCGAAGATTTTATGACCCTCTCCGATTTCCTTAGGAAAATTTCAGAATGTAATATGAAGGGTAAAGACTTGAAAAATATGTGCCAAACATCCCCCATCCCCTCTGATCTGGTTCAAAAAAATTCCGAAAGTTTTCTGGAACAACCCAATTCTGAACGTTTCCTAGCCAGGTGTGGAGCAGTGGGAAGGGGTGAGGGAAGTTTTCCCCATAATTTCCAAGTGTATACCCTCCAAATAACATTCTGGGAAAATCGGGGCGAGATCTGAAGGGGTGAAATTTTTTTCCCAAAAATGAGCAAAGACTATAGTCTTTCCTTTTTTTTTCGAAGATTTTATGACCCTCTCCGATTTCCTTAGGAAAATTTCAGAATGTAATATGAAGGGTAAAGACTTGAAAAATATGTGCCAAACATCCCCCATCCCCTCCGATCTGGTTCAAAAAAATTCCGAAAGTTTTCTAGAACAACCCAATTCTGAACGTTTCCTAGCCAGGTGTGGAGCAGTAGGAACGGGTGAGGGAAGTCTGCCCCATAATTTCCAAGTGTATACCCTCCAAATAACATTCTGGGAAAATCGGGGCGAGATCTGAAGGGGTGAAATTTTTTTCCCAAAAATGAGCAAAGACTATAGTCTTTCCTTTTTTTTTCGAAGATTTTTTGACCCTCTCTGATATCTTTAGGAAAATTTCAGATTGTAATATGAAGGGTAAAAACTTGAAAAATTTGTGCCAAACATCCCCCATCCCCTCCGATCTGGTTTAAAAAAATTCCGAAAGTTTTCTAGAACAACCCAATTCTGAACGTTTCCTAGCCAGGTGTGGAGCAGTGGGAAGGGGTGAGGGAAGTTTTCCCCATAATTTCCAAGTGTATACCCTCCAAATAACATTCTGGGAAAATCGGGACGAGATGTGAAGGGGTGAAATTTTTTTCCCAAAAATGAGCAAAGACTATAGTCTTTCCTTTTTTTTTTCGAAGATTTTATGACCCTCTCCGATTTCCTTAGGAAAATTTCAGAATGTAATATGAAGGGTAAAGACTTGAAAAATATGTGCCAAACATCCCCCATCCCCTCCGATCTGGTTCAAAAAAATTCCGAAAGTTTTCTGGAACAACCCAATTCTGAACGTTTCCTAGCCAGGTGTGGAGCAGTGGGAAGGGGTGAGGGAAGTTTTCCCCATAATTTCCAAGTGTATACCCTCCAAATAACATTCTGGGAAAATCGGGGCGAGATCTGAAGGGGTGAAATTTTTTTCCCAAAAATGAGCAAAGACTATAGTCTTTCCTTTTTTTTTCGAAGATTTTATGACCCTCTCCGATTTCCTTAGGAAAATTTCAGAATGTAATATGAAGGGTAAAGACTTGAAAAATATGTGCCAAACATCCCCCATCCCCTCCGATCTGGTTCAAAAAAATTCCGAAAGTTTTCTAGAACAACCCAATTCTGAACGTTTCCTAGACAGGTGTGGAGTAGTGGGAACGGGTGAGGGAAGTCTGCCCCATAATTTCCAAGTGTATACCCTCCAAATAACATTCTGGGAAAATCGGGGCGAGATCTGAAGGGGTGAAATTTTTTTCCCAAAAATGAGCAAAGACTATAGTCTTTCCTTTTTTTTTCGAAGATTTTATGACCCTCTCCGATTTCCTTAGGAAAATTTCAGAATGTAATATGAAGGGTAAAGACTTGAAAAATGTGTGCCAAACATCCCCCATCCCCTCCGATCTGGTTCAAAAAAATTCCGAAAGTTTTCTGGAACAACCCAATTCTGAACGTTTCCTAGCCAGGTGTGGAGCAGTGGGAAGGGGTGAGGGAAGTTTGCCCCATAATTTCCAAGTGTATACCCTCCAAATAACATTCTGGGAAAATCGGGGCGAGATCTGAAGGGGTGAAATTTTTTTCCCAAAAATGAGCAAAGACTATAGTCTTTCCTTTTTTTTTCGAAGATTTTATGACCCTCTCCGATTTCCTTAGGAAAATTTCAGAATGTAATATGAAGGGTAAAGACTTGAAAAATATGTGCCAAACATCCCCCATCCCCTCCGATCTGGTTCAAAAAAATTCCGAAAGTTTTCTGGAACAACCCAATTCTGAACGTTTCCTAGCCAGGTGTGGAGCAGTGGGAAGGGGTGAGGGAAGTTTGCCCCATAATTTCCAAGTGTATAACCTCCAAATAACATTCTGGGAAAATCGGGGCGAGATCTGAAGGGGTGAAATTTTTTTCCCAAAAATGAGCAAAGACTATAGTCTTTCCTTTTTTTTCGAAGATTTATTGACCCTCTGCGATTTCCTTAGGAAAATTTCAGAATATAATATGAAGGGTAAAGACTTGAAAAATATGAGCCAAACATCCCCCATCCCCTCCGATCTGGTTCAAAAAAATTCCGAAAGTTTTCTAGAACAACCCAATTCTGAACGTTTCCTAGCCAGGTGTGGAGCAGTGCGAAGGGGTGAGGGAAGTTTGCCCCATAATTTCCAATTGTATACCCTCCAAATAACATTCTGGGAAAATCGGGGCGAGATCTGAAGGAGTGAAATTTTTTTCCCAAAAATGAGCAGACTATAGTCTTTCCTTTTTTTTTGGAAGATTTTATGACCCTCTCCGATTTCCTTAGGAAAATTTCAGAATGTAATATGAAGGGTAAAGACTTGAAAAATGTGTGCCAAACATCCCCCATCCCCTCCGATCTGGTTCAAAAAAATTCCGAAAGTTTTCTGGAACAACCCAATTCTGAACGTTTCCTAGCCAGGTGTGGAGCAGAGGGAAGGGGTGAGGGACGTTTGCCCCATAATTTCCAAGTGTATACCCTCCAAATAACATTCTGGGAAAATCGGGGCGAGATCTGAAGGGGTGAAATTTTATACCCAAAAATGAGCAAAGACTATAGTCTTTCCTTTTTTTTTCGAAGATTTTATGACCCTCTCCGATTTCCTTAGGAAAATTTCAGAATGTAATATGAAGGGTAAAGACTTGAAAAATGTGCGCCAAACATCCCCCATCCCCTCCGATCTGGTTCAAAAAAATTCCGAAAGTTTTCTGGAACAACCCAATTCTGAACGTTTCCTAGCCAGGTGTGGAGCAGTGGGAAGGGGTGAGGGAAGTTTGCCCCAAAACTTCCAAGTGTATACCCTCCAAATAACATTCTGGGAAAATCGGGGCGAGATCTGAAGGGGTGAAATTTTTTTCCCAAAAATGAGCAAAGACTATAGTCTTTCCTTTTTTTTTTCGAAGATTTTATGACCCTCTCCGATTTCCTTAGGAAAATTTCAGAATGTAATATGAAGGGTAAAGACTTGAAAAATATGTGCCAAACATCCCCCATCCCCTCCGATCTGGTTCAAAAAAATTCCGAAAGTTTTCTAGAACAACCCAATTCTGAACGTTTCCTAGCCAGGTGTGGAGCAGTAGGAACGGGTGAGGGAAGTCTGCCCCATAATTTCCAAGTGTATACCCTCCAAATAACATTCTGGGAAAATCGGGGCGAGATCTGAAGGGGTGAAATTTTTTTCCCAAAAATGAGCAAAGACTATAGTCTTTCCTTTTTTTTTCGAAGATTTTATGACCCTCTCCGATTTCCTTAGGAAAATTTCAGAATGTAATATGAAGAGTAAAGACTTGAAAAATATGTGCCAAACATCCCCCATCCCCTCCGATCTGGTTCAAAAAAATTCCGAAAGTTTTCTAGAACAACCCAATTCTGAACGTTTCCTAGCCAGGTGTGGAGCAGTGGGAAGGGGTGAGGAAAGTTTGCCCCATAATTTTAAAGTGTATACCCTCCAAATAACATTCTGGGAAAATCGGGGCGAGATCTGAAGGGGTAAAATTTTTTTCCCAAAAATGAGCAAAGACTATAGTCTTTCCTTTTTTTTTCGAAGATTTTTTGACCCTCTCCGATTTCCTTAGGAAAATTTCAGAATGTAATATGAAGGGTAAAGACTTGAAAAATATGTGCCAAACATCCCCCATCCCCTCCGATCTGGTTCAAAAAAATTCCGAAAGTTTTCTGGAACAACCCAATTCTGAACGTTTCCTAGCCAGGTGTGGAGCAGTGGGAAGGGGTGAGGGAAGTTTGCCCCATAATTTCCAAGTGTATACCCTCCAAATAACATTCTGGGAAAATCGTGGCGAGATCTGAAGGGGTGAAATTTTTTTCCCAAAAATGAGCAAAGACTATAGTCTTTCCTTTTTTTTTCGAAGATTTTTTGACCCTCTCCGATTTCCTTAGGAAAATTTCAGAATGTAATATAAAGGGTAAAGACTTGAAAAATATGTGCCAAACATCCCCCATCCCCTCCGATCTGGTTCAAAAAAATTCCGAAAGTTTTCTGGAACAACCCAATTCTGAACGTTTCCTAGCCAGGTGTGGAGCAGAGGGAAGGGGTGAGGGACGTTTGCCCCATAATTTCCAAGTGTATACCCTCCAAATAACATTCTGGGAAAATCGGGGCGAGATCTGAAGGGGTGAAATTTTTTTCCCAAAAATGAGCAAAGACTATAGTCTTTCCTTTTTTTTTTTCGAAGATTTTATGACCCTCTCCGATTTCCTTAGGAAAATTTCAGAATGTAATATGAAGGGTAAAGACTTGAAAAATATGTGCCAAACATCCCCCATCCCCTCCGATCTGGTTCAAAAAAATTCCGAAAGTTTTCTAGAACAACCCAATTCTGAACGTTTCCTAGCCAGGTGTGGAGCAGTGGGAACGGGTGAGGGAAGTCTGCCCCATAATTTCCAAGTGTATACCCTCCAAATAACATTCTGGGAAAATCGGGGCGAGATCTGAAGGGGTGAAATTTTTTTCCCAAAAATGAGCAAAGACTATAGTCTTTCCTTTTTTTTTCGAAGATTTTTTGACCCTCTCCGATTTCCTTAGGAAAATTTCAGAATGTAATATAAAGGGTAAAGACTTGAAAAATATGTGCCAAACATCCCCCATCCCCTCCGATCTGGTTCAAAAAAATTCCGAAAGTTTTCTGGAACAACCCAATTCTGAACGTTTCCTAGCCAGGTGTGGAGCAGAGGGAAGGGGTGAGGGACGTTTGCCCCATAATTTCCAAGTGTATACCCTCCAAATAACATTCTGGGGAAATCGGGGCGAGATCTGAAGGGGTGAAATTTTTTTCCCAAAAATGAGCAAAGACTATAGTCTTTCCTTTTTTTTTCGAAGATTTTATGACCCTCTCCGATTTCCTTAGGAAAATTTCAGAATGTAATATGAAGGGTAAAGACTTGAAAAATGTGCGCCAAACATCCCCCATCCCCTCCGATCTGGTTCAAAAAAATTCCGAAAGTTTTCTGGAACAACCCAATTCTGAACGTTTCCTAGCCAGGTGTGGAGCAGTGGGAAGGGGTGAGGAAAGTTTGCCCCATAATTTTAAAGTGTATACCCTCCAAATAACATTCTGGGAAAATCGGGGCGAGATCTGAAGGGGTAAAATTTTTTTCCCAAAAATGAGCAAAGTCTTTCCTTTTTTTTTCGAAGATTTTTTGACCCTCTCCGATTTCCTTAGGAAAATTTCAGAATGTAATATAAAGGGTAAAGACTTGAAAAATATGTGCCAAACATCCCCATCCCCTCCGATCTGGTTCAAAAAAATTCCGAAAGTTTTCTGGAACAACCCAATTCTGAACGTTTCCTAGCCAGGTGTGGAGCAGAGGGAAGGGGTGAGGGACGTTTGCCCCATAATTTCCAAGTGTATACCCTCCAAATAACATTCTGGGGAAATCGGGGCGAGATCTGAAGGGGTGAAATTTTTTTCCCAAAAATGAGCAAAGACTATAGTCTTTCCTTTTTTTTTCGAAGATTTATTGACCCTCTCCGATTTCCTTAGGAAAATTTCAGAATATAATATGAAGGGTAAAGACTTGAAAAATATGAGCCAAACATCCCCCATCCCCTCCGATCTGGTTCAAAAAAATTCTGAAAGTTTTCTAGAACAACCAAATTCTGAACGTTTCCTAGCCAGGTGTGGAGCAGTGGGAAGGGGTGAGGGAAGTTTGCCCCATAATTTCCAAGTGTATACCCTCCAAATAACATTCTGGGAAAATCGGGGCGAGATCTGAAGGGGTGAAATTTTTTTCCCAAAAATGAGCACAGACTATAGTCTTTCCTTTTTTTTTTAGATTTTTTGACCCTCTCCGATTTCTTTAGGAAAATTTCAGATTGTAATATGAAGGGTAAAGACTTGAAAAATTTGTGCCAAACATCCCCCATCCCCTCCGATCTGGTTCAAAAAAATTCCGAAAGTTTTCTGGAACAACCCAATTCTGAACGTTTCCTAGCCAGGTGTGGAGCAGTGGGAAGGGGTGAGGGAAGTTTGCCCCATAATTTCCAAGTGTATACCCTCCAAATAACATTCTGGGAAAATCGGGGCGAGATCTGAAGGAGTGAAATTTTTTTCCCAAAAATGAGCAAAGACTATAGTCTTTCCTTTTTTTTTGGAAGATTTTATGACCCTCTCCGATTTCCTTAGGAAAATTTCAGAATGTAATATGAAGGGTAAAGACTTGAAAAATATGTGCCAAACATACCCTAACCCCTCCGATCTGGTTCAAAAAAATTCCGAAAGTTTTCTGGAACAACCCAATTCTGAACATTTCCTAGCCAGGTGTGGAGCAGAGGGAAGGGGTGAGGGAAGTTTGCCCCATAATTTCCAAGTGTATACCCTCCAAATAACATTCTGGGAAAATCGGGGGGAGATCTGAAGGGGTGAAATTTTTTTCCCAAAAATGAGCAAAGACTATATAGTCTTTCCTTTTTTTTTTCGAAGATTTTATGACCCTCTCCGATTTCCTTAGGAAAATTTCAGAATGTAATATGAAGGGTAAAGACTTGAAAAATATGTGCCAAACATACCCTAACCCCTCCGATCTGGTTCAAAAAAATTCCGAAAGTTTTCTGGAACAACCCAATTCTGAACGTTTCCTAGCCAGGTGTGGAGCAGAGGGAAGGGGTGAGGGAAGTTTGCCCCATAATTTCCAAGTGTATACCCTCCAAATAACATTCTGGGAAAATCGGGGCGAGATCTGAAGGGGTGAAATTTTTTTCCCAAAAATGAGCAAAGACTATATAGTCTTTCCTTTTTTTTTTCGAAGATTTTATGACCCTCTCCGATTTCCTTAGGAAAATTTCAGAATGTAATATGAAGGGTAAAGACTTGAAAAATATGTGCCAAACATCCCCCATCCCCTCCGATCTGGTTCAAAAAAATTCCGAAAGTTTTCTAGAACAACCCAATTCTGAACGTTTCCTAGCCAGGTGTGGAGCAGTGGGAAGGGGTGAGGGAAGTTTTCCCCATAATTTCCAAGTGTATACCCTCCAAATAACATTCTGGGAAAATCGGGGCGAGATCTGAAGGGGTGAAATTTTTTTCCCAAAAATGAGCAAAGACTATAGTCTTTCCTTTTTTTTTCGAAGATTTTATGACCCTCTCCGATTTCCTTAGGAAAATTTCAGAATGTAATATGAAGGGTAAAGACTTGAAAAATATGTGCCAAACATCCCCCATCCCCTCCGATCTAGTTCAAAAAAATTCCGAAAGTTTTCTAGAACAACCCAATTCTGAACGTTTCCTAGCCAGGTGTGGAGCAGTGGGAACGGGTGAGGGAAGTCTGCCCCATAATTTCCAAGTGTATACCCTCCAAATAACATTCTGGGAAAATCAGGGCGAGATCTGAAGGGGTGAAATTTTTTTCCCAAAAATGAGCAAAGACTATAGTCTTTCCTTTTTTTTTCGAAGATTTTATGACCCTCTCCGATTTCCTTAGGAAAATTTCAGAATGTAATATAAAGGGTAAAGACTTGAAAAATATGTGCCAAACATCCCCCATCCCCTCCGATCTGGTTCAAAAAAATTCCGAAAGTTTTCTGGAACAACCCAATTCTGAACGTTTCCTAGCCAGGTGTGGAGCAGTGGGAAGGGGTGAGGGAAGTTTGCCCCATAATTTCCAAGTGTATAACCTCCAAATAACATTCTGGGAAAATCGGGGCGAGATCTGAAGGGGTGAAATTTTTTTCCCAAAAATGAGCAAAGACTATAGTCTTTATTTTTTTTTTCGAAGATTTATTGACCCTCTCCGATTTCCTTAGGAAAATTTCAGAATGTAATATGAAGGGTAAAGACTTGAAAAATATGAGCCAAACATCCCCCATCCCCTCCGATCTGGTTCAAAAAAATTCCGAAAGTTTTCTAGAACAACCCAATTCTGAACGTTTCCTAGCCAGGTGTGGAGCAGTGGGAAGGGGTGAGGGAAGTTTGCCCCATAATTTCCAAGTGTATACCCTCCAAATAACATTCTGGGAAAATCGGGGCGAGATCTGAAGGGGTGAAATTTTTTTCCCAAAAATGAGCAAAGACTATAATCTTTCCTTTTTTTTTCGAAGATTTTTTGACCCTCTCCGATTTCTTTAGGAAAATTTCAGAATGTAATATGAAGGGTAAAGACTTGAAAAATATGTGCCAAACATCCCCCATCCCATCCGATCTGATTCAAAAAAATTCCGAAAGTTTTCTGGAACAACCCAATTTTGAACGTTTCCTAGCCAGGTGTGGAGCAGTGGGAAGGGGTGGGGGAAGTTTGCCCCATAATTTCCAAGTGTATACCCTCCAAATAACATTCTGGGAAAATCGGGGCGAGATCTGAAGGGGTGAAATTTTTTTCCCAAAAATGAGCAAAGACTATAGTCTTTCCTTTTTTTTTCGAAGATTTTATGACCCTCTCCGATTTCCTTAGGAAAATTTCAGAATGTAATATGAAGGGTAAAGACTTGAAAAATATGTGCCAAACATCCCCCATCCCCTCCGATCTGGTTCAAAAAATTCCGAAAGTTTTCTAGAACAACCCAATTCTGAACGTTTCCTAGCCAGGTGTGGAGCAGTGGGAACGGGTGAGGGAAGTCTGCCCCATAATTTCCAAGTGTATACCCTCCAAATAACATTCTGGGAAAATCGGGGCGAGATCTGAAGGGGTGAAATTTTTTTCCCAAAAATGAGCAAAGACTATAGTCTTTCCTTTTTTTTTCGAAGATTTTATGACCCTCTCCGATTTCCTTAGGAAAATTTCAGAATGTAATATGAAGGGTAAAGACTTGAAAAATATGTGCCAAATATCCCCCATCCCCTCCGATCTGGTTCAAAAAAATTCCGAAAGTTTTCTGGAACAACCCAATTCTGAACGTTTCCTAGCCAGGTGTGGAGCAGTGGGAAGGGGTGAGGAAAGTTTGCCCCATAATTTTAAAGTGTATACCCTCCAAATAACATTCTGGGAAAATCGGGGCGAGATCTGAAGGGGTGAAATTTTTTTCCCAAAAATGAGCAAAGACTATAGTCTTTCCTTTTTTTTTTCGAAGATTTTTTGACCCTCTCCGATTTCCTTAGGAAAATTTCAGAATGTAATATAAAGGGTAAAGACTTGAAAAATATGTGCCAAACATCCCCCATCCCCTCCGATCTGTTTCAAAAAAATTCCGAAAGTTTTCTGGAACAACCCAATTCTGAACGTTTCCTAGCCAGGTGTGGAGCAGTGGGAAGGGGTGAGGGAAGTTTGCTCCATAATTTTAAAGTGTATACCCTCCAAATAACATTCTGGGAAAATCGGGGCGAGATCTGAAGGGGTAAAATTTTTTCTCAAAAATGAGCAAAGACTATATAGTCTTTCCTTTTTCTTTCGAAGACTTTTTGACCCTCTCCGATTTCCTTAGGAAAATTTCAGAATGTAATATGAAGGGTAAAGACTTGAAAAATATGTGCCAAACATCCCCCATCCCCTCCGATCTGGTTCAAAAAAATTCCGAAAGTTTTCTAGAACAACCCAATTCTGAACGTTTCCTAGCCAGGTGTGGAGCAGTGGGAACGGGTGAGGGAAGTCTGCCCCATAATTTCCAAGTGTATACCCTCCAAATAACATTCTGGGAAAATCGGGGCGAGATCTGAAGGGGTGAAATTTTTTTCCCAAAAATGAGCAAAGACTATAGTCTTTCCTTTTTTTTTCGAAGATTTTTTGACCCTCTCCGATTTCCTTAGGAAAATTTCAGAATGTAATATAAAGGGTAAAGACTTGAAAAATATGTGCCAAACATCCCCCATCCCCTCCGATCTGGTTCAAAAAAATTCCGAAAGTTTTCTGGAACAACCCAATTCTGAACGTTTCCTAGCCAGGTGTGGAGCAGAGGGAAGGGGTGAGGGACGTTTGCCCCATAATTTCCAAGTGTATACCCTCCAAATAACATTCTGGGGAAATCGGGGCGAGATCTGAAGGGGTGAAATTTTTTTCCCAAAAATGAGCAAAGACTATAGTCTTTCCTTTTTTTTTCGAAGATTTTATGACCCTCTCCGATTTCCTTAGGAAAATTTCAGAATGTAATATGAAGGGTAAAGACTTGAAAAATGTGCGCCAAACATCCCCCATCCCCTCCGATCTGGTTCAAAAAAATTCCGAAAGTTTTCTGGAACAACCCAATTCTGAACGTTTCCTAGCCAGGTGTGGAGCAGTGGGAAGGGGTGAGGAAAGTTTGCCCCATAATTTTAAAGTGTATACCCTCCAAATAACATTCTGGGAAAATCGGGGCGAGATCTGAAGGGGTAAAATTTTTTTCCCAAAAATGAGCAAAGTCTTTCCTTTTTTTTTCGAAGATTTTTTGACCCTCTCCGATTTCCTTAGGAAAATTTCAGAATGTAATATAAAGGGTAAAGACTTGAAAAATATGTGCCAAACATCCCCCATCCCCTCCGATCTGGTTCAAAAAAATTCCGAAAGTTTTCTGGAACAACCCAATTCTGAACGTTTCCTAGCCAGGTGTGGAGCAGAGGGAAGGGGTGAGGGACGTTTGCCCCATAATTTCCAAGTGTATACCCTCCAAATAACATTCTGGGGAAATCGGGGCGAGATCTGAAGGGGTGAAATTTTTTTCCCAAAAATGAGCAAAGACTATAGTCTTTCCTTTTTTTTTCGAAGATTTATTGACCCTCTCCGATTTCCTTAGGAAAATTTCAGAATATAATATGAAGGGTAAAGACTTGAAAAATATGAGCCAAACATCCCCCATCCCCTCCGATCTGGTTCAAAAAAATTCTGAAAGTTTTCTAGAACAACCAAATTCTGAACGTTTCCTAGCCAGGTGTGGAGCAGTGGGAAGGGGTGAGGGAAGTTTGCCCCATAATTTCCAAGTGTATACCCTCCAAATAACATTCTGGGAAAATCGGGGCGAGATCTGAAGGGGTGAAATTTTTTTCCCAAAAATGAGCACAGACTATAGTCTTTCCTTTTTTTTTTAGATTTTTTGACCCTCTCCGATTTCTTTAGGAAAATTTCAGATTGTAATATGAAGGGTAAAGACTTGAAAAATTTGTGCCAAACATCCCCCATCCCCTCCGATCTGGTTCAAAAAAATTCCGAAAGTTTTCTGGAACAACCCAATTCTGAACGTTTCCTAGCCAGGTGTGGAGCAGTGGGAAGGGGTGAGGGAAGTTTGCCCCATAATTTCCAAGTGTATACCCTCCAAATAACATTCTGGGAAAATCGGGGCGAGATCTGAAGGAGTGAAATTTTTTTCCCAAAAATGAGCAAAGACTATAGTCTTTCCTTTTTTTTTGGAAGATTTTATGACCCTCTCCGATTTCCTTAGGAAAATTTCAGAATGTAATATGAAGGGTAAAGACTTGAAAAATATGTGCCAAACATACCCTAACCCCTCCGATCTGGTTCAAAAAAATTCCGAAAGTTTTCTGGAACAACCCAATTCTGAACATTTCCTAGCCAGGTGTGGAGCAGAGGGAAGGGGTGAGGGAAGTTTGCCCCATAATTTCCAAGTGTATACCCTCCAAATAACATTCTGGGAAAATCGGGGGGAGATCTGAAGGGGTGAAATTTTTTTCCCAAAAATGAGCAAAGACTATATAGTCTTTCCTTTTTTTTTTCGAAGATTTTATGACCCTCTCCGATTTCCTTAGGAAAATTTCAGAATGTAATATGAAGGGTAAAGACTTGAAAAATATGTGCCAAACATACCCTAACCCCTCCGATCTGGTTCAAAAAAATTCCGAAAGTTTTCTGGAACAACCCAATTCTGAACGTTTCCTAGCCAGGTGTGGAGCAGAGGGAAGGGGTGAGGGAAGTTTGCCCCATAATTTCCAAGTGTATACCCTCCAAATAACATTCTGGGAAAATCGGGGCGAGATCTGAAGGGGTGAAATTTTTTTCCCAAAAATGAGCAAAGACTATATAGTCTTTCCTTTTTTTTTTCGAAGATTTTATGACCCTCTCCGATTTCCTTAGGAAAATTTCAGAATGTAATATGAAGGGTAAAGACTTGAAAAATATGTGCCAAACATCCCCCATCCCCTCCGATCTGGTTCAAAAAAATTCCGAAAGTTTTCTAGAACAACCCAATTCTGAACGTTTCCTAGCCAGGTGTGGAGCAGTGGGAAGGGGTGAGGGAAGTTTTCCCCATAATTTCCAAGTGTATACCCTCCAAATAACATTCTGGGAAAATCGGGGCGAGATCTGAAGGGGTGAAATTTTTTTCCCAAAAATGAGCAAAGACTATAGTCTTTCCTTTTTTTTTCGAAGATTTTATGACCCTCTCCGATTTCCTTAGGAAAATTTCAGAATGTAATATGAAGGGTAAAGACTTGAAAAATATGTGCCAAACATCCCCCATCCCCTCCGATCTAGTTCAAAAAAATTCCGAAAGTTTTCTAGAACAACCCAATTCTGAACGTTTCCTAGCCAGGTGTGGAGCAGTGGGAACGGGTGAGGGAAGTCTGCCCCATAATTTCCAAGTGTATACCCTCCAAATAACATTCTGGGAAAATCAGGGCGAGATCTGAAGGGGTGAAATTTTTTTCCCAAAAATGAGCAAAGACTATAGTCTTTCCTTTTTTTTTCGAAGATTTTATGACCCTCTCCGATTTCCTTAGGAAAATTTCAGAATGTAATATAAAGGGTAAAGACTTGAAAAATATGTGCCAAACATCCCCCATCCCCTCCGATCTGGTTCAAAAAAATTCCGAAAGTTTTCTGGAACAACCCAATTCTGAACGTTTCCTAGCCAGGTGTGGAGCAGTGGGAAGGGGTGAGGGAAGTTTGCCCCATAATTTCCAAGTGTATAACCTCCAAATAACATTCTGGGAAAATCGGGGCGAGATCTGAAGGGGTGAAATTTTTTTCCCAAAAATGAGCAAAGACTATAGTCTTTATTTTTTTTTTCGAAGATTTATTGACCCTCTCCGATTTCCTTAGGAAAATTTCAGAATGTAATATGAAGGGTAAAGACTTGAAAAATATGAGCCAAACATCCCCCATCCCCTCCGATCTGGTTCAAAAAAATTCCGAAAGTTTTCTAGAACAACCCAATTCTGAACGTTTCCTAGCCAGGTGTGGAGCAGTGGGAAGGGGTGAGGGAAGTTTGCCCCATAATTTCCAAGTGTATACCCTCCAAATAACATTCTGGGAAAATCGGGGCGAGATCTGAAGGGGTGAAATTTTTTTCCCAAAAATGAGCAAAGACTATAATCTTTCCTTTTTTTTTCGAAGATTTTTTGACCCTCTCCGATTTCTTTAGGAAAATTTCAGAATGTAATATGAAGGGTAAAGACTTGAAAAATATGTGCCAAACATCCCCCATCCCATCCGATCTGATTCAAAAAAATTCCGAAAGTTTTCTGGAACAACCCAATTTTGAACGTTTCCTAGCCAGGTGTGGAGCAGTGGGAAGGGGTGGGGGAAGTTTGCCCCATAATTTCCAAGTGTATACCCTCCAAATAACATTCTGGGAAAATCGGGGCGAGATCTGAAGGGGTGAAATTTTTTTCCCAAAAATGAGCAAAGACTATAGTCTTTCCTTTTTTTTTCGAAGATTTTATGACCCTCTCCGATTTCCTTAGGAAAATTTCAGAATGTAATATGAAGGGTAAAGACTTGAAAAATATGTGCCAAATATCCCCCATCCCCTCCGATCTGGTTCAAAAAAATTCCGAAAGTTTTCTGGAACAACCCAATTCTGAACGTTTCCTAGCCAGGTGTGGAGCAGTGGGAAGGGGTGAGGAAAGTTTGCCCCATAATTTTAAAGTGTATACCCTCCAAATAACATTCTGGGAAAATCGGGGCGAGATCTGAAGGGGTGAAATTTTTTTCCCAAAAATGAGCAAAGACTATAGTCTTTCCTTTTTTTTTTCGAAGATTTTTTGACCCTCTCCGATTTCCTTAGGAAAATTTCAGAATGTAATATAAAGGGTAAAGACTTGAAAAATATGTGCCAAACATCCCCCATCCCCTCCGATCTGTTTCAAAAAAATTCCGAAAGTTTTCTGGAACAACCCAATTCTGAACGTTTCCTAGCCAGGTGTGGAGCAGTGGGAAGGGGTGAGGGAAGTTTGCTCCATAATTTTAAAGTGTATACCCTCCAAATAACATTCTGGGAAAATCGGGGCGAGATCTGAAGGGGTAAAATTTTTTCTCAAAAATGAGCAAAGACTATATAGTCTTTCCTTTTTCTTTCGAAGACTTTTTGACCCTCTCCGATTTCCTTAGGAAAATTTCAGAATGTAATATGAAGGGTAAAGACTTGAAAAATATGTGCCAAACATCCCCCATCCCCTCCGATCTGGTTCAAAAAAATTCCGAAAGTTTTCTGGAACAACCCAATTCTGAACGTTTCCTAGCCAGGTGTGGAGCAGTGGGAAGGAGTGAGGAAAGTTTGCCCCATAATTTTAAAGTGTATACCCTCCAAATAACATTCTGGGAAAATCGGGGCGAGATCTGAAGGGGTGAAATTTTTTTCCCAAAAATGAGCAAAGACTATAGTCTTTCCTTTTTTTTTCGAAGATTTTTTGACCCTCTCCGATTTCCTTAGGAAAATTTCAGAATGTAATATAAAGGGTAAAGACTTGAAAAATATGTGCCAAACATCCCCCATCCCCTCCGATCTGGTTCAAAATAATTCCGAAAGTTTTCTGGAACAACCCAATTCTGAACGTTTCCTAGCCAGGTGTGGAGCAGTGGGAAGGGGTGAGGGAAGTTTGCCCCATAATTTCCAAGTGTATACCCTCAAAATAACATTCTGGGAAAATTGGGGCGAGATCTGAAGGGGTGAAATTTTTTTCCCAAAAATGAGCAAAGACTATATAGTCTTTCCTTTTTTTTTCGAAGATTTTTTGACCCTCTCCGATTTCCTTAGGAAAATTTCAGAATGTAATATGAAGGGTAAAGACTTGAAAAATATGTGCCAAACATCCCCCATCCCCTCCGATCTGGTTCAAAAAAATTCCGAAAGTTTTCTGGAACAACCCAATTCAACGTTTCCTAGCCAAGTGTGGAGCAGTGGGAAGGGGTGAGGGAAGTTTGCCCTATAATTTCCAAGTGTATACCCTCCAAATAACATTCTGGGAAAATCGGGGCGAGATCTGAAGGGGTGAAATTTTTTTCCCAAAAATGAGCAAAGACTCCTTTTTTTTTCGAAGATTTTATGACCCTCTCCGATTTCCTTAGGAAAATTTCAGAATGTAATATGAAGGGTAAAGACTTGAAAAATATGTGCCAAACATCCCCCATCCCCTCCGATCTGGTTCAAAAAAATTCCGAAAGTTTTCTGGAACAACCCAATTCTGAACGTTTCCTACCCAGGTGTGGAGCAGTGGGAAGGGGTGAAGGAAGTTTGCTCCATAATTTTAAAGTGTATACCCTCCAAATAAGTGAAATTTTTTTCCCAAAAATGAGCAAAGACTATAGTCTTTCCTTTTTTTGGGGCGAGATCTGAAGGGGTGAAAAAATACTTTTTTTGGATGATTTTCTCACCCCCTCCAATTTCCTTAGGAAATTTCCAGAATGTAATATGAAGGCTAAAGACTTGAAAATATATGCCAACCATCCCTCATCCCCTCCCATCTGGTCAAAAAAAAGTCAGAGAGGTTTCAGAAGAAATGCGTTTCTGAGCATTTGAAAATATGAAAATATGTGACAAAACAGTCCTTTGTATATTTTCTATTGCCCAGAGTAATTAACGTTTAATCCACAAACTTTAAAATAGGCATTATACAGGGTGTTGTGTAGCTAAAGTGCAATTTCTTGACCAGGTACCTATTTAAGAAAATACTATCAAGATGTTTTTACTTTAGAAAAATAATTATTTAAGAGATTGCCTTTTATTTCTACCACCGTGCAAAAAGTTAATACCGAGTAGTGTTGAAGGTTTACTGTTGGACTACTAATGAATGCTTAATAAAAATAACAAATTTCTTTTGTGTTTTTTTCCATCCTTGTTTTTACAAATCCTCTCCACCAAATCTTTTTAAAACCTGACACTGTCACTAACCGAAGAGGTTGGTTTCATCTTTATCAGTCGCGGTGTAGATACTCACCATCAGCTTATTTTTTTTTAATTTACTGGAACAACGCAACAATATAACAAAATCACAACCAAAAAACGTTTAGGAAGAAGTAGTTTAGTAAATGATTTATAGTACAACATTTTTTAAGAATAAATAATTCGAAATTTAATTAAGACTTTGATTTAAAGTTTCCTGTAAATACAAAATGCAGGCTAATTATTGTCTATTAATGCTTAACTTAGTAGGTCAATTAATAACAAATAAAAGACAATAAAAGGCTTTATTATTGTTTAGTTTCACATTTTTTTACAGAAAATAAAACTCGTACTAAAAAATGAATTAAAAACAAATGGAAAATGTTAATTTCTAAAACGGATTATTAATACTAACCCCACAAACTTAATCATTAAAGAACTGTCTTAATTTTTTTTTCATTTATCAGTCAAAATTTCTGGGGCATACCCAAACGAGATAGGGGTAGATTCAGCTGTTTCAAGTTTTTCTTTACTTTCAACAGATTGTGTATCACCTTTTCTATCTTTAACAGGTTTAACCATCCCTTTGAATGCAAAATAAAATGTAATTTCATCTTTGAATTCTTCCATGCAGGATTGCCGATTTCTTCCGTATTTTTTAAGGGTGTGTAAGGCTAGCTCGGAAAATACCAAAGCGAAGGCCAAAACGGTGCCACCGATTGACACCCAAAATATACCTCCAACGTGTTTTAAATTTAAAGGGGGGGCATCTTGTACCTCGTCTTCTCCCTAAAATTTTGTGATTTAAGGGATGAGAATTAAAAGTGATTGTTTGAACCTACCTCACATTCTGGTTTTTTACGATTATCTTCCCACCAGGTTCTTCTTAATTTGTCGATGATGCCTTTTTCTTGTAACTTCAATACTGCTGTGCTAAGTCTGCTTCTGAATGGTGCACCTGAAATATTTTTAATTCTACCCCTTCATTGTAATTAAAAAAAAAATTAAATTCGTACCTTTTTTCATGGCTATTCCATAATGTTTCTCATCGAGTTTATTTCCAACATCTGTAAGATTACAACTTCCTGAAATTTCATAATCAATGCTACTTGATTCCATGAAAAACGCGTAATTCCCTTCGGCTGCTTTTTTAACTCCTTCAGGATTGTTGAACATTAAATCAGGATGGGCGTCCATGTATTTACCAATCTGGAGAAACAACTCGTTTTCTGAATTCTAAAAAAGTTTTATATTAAAATTTACGATTGTAATTATTTTTTTTATTAAACCTTAAAAAATTTATGTGTTGCTCCACCTGATTTCGCCCCGTATTTTATCCCTAAACTATCTGCTCGTTTGACTAATTCTTCCACATTACTAAAAGGCAATTCTTTAACTTCGGAAGTAAGAAAAGCTGCCAAATTCGCTGTGTAAGAAGAAACCATAATAAGAGTGAAAAACCACCAAAATCCTGCTAAAACTCTTGTTGATAAACCCCTGAAACAAAAACAAATTAAAAACAAATATCAACCCTCAGTTTACACTTACACGGGGGCAATATCTGCACCTTGTTGCATCAGACCTCCTAAAGTAAACCATAAAGAATTCCTGAAACTAAATTGGTTTATCAAATGTTCCGGTTCTTCTATACAAGGGTATGGATTACTCCATTCGGAGTAACAAAGTCGTGACATAAAAAATAAAGCTAAAGAGACACCGAAATAAGCTCCAGCTAAAAGTAACCAGACTTCAACAGCAAAAGGTGAAGCAAACGTGAAGAAACTTGGAGGTGCAGGAGTTGGCTCCGCGTATAAAATCTTAATACCTAAAAATAAAAAATTTAAACCTTTCAAAATTTTTTTGTTTGATTTCAAACCTAAATCCATGAATGGGGTTGTAAAATCCACAGCCTGCTGTCTTTCCCTATTGATTGTTAAATCTGTTATAGCTAAATGGGCAATCTGAAAAAAAATTCTTAGGTTTATCGGGGTTTAAAAATAAAACTTACGTCATTAATAACATCCCCAATCATCCCTGTCCATTCTCCTGTAATATTATTATAATCTCCGTTTTTATTATCTTCTCTAAGTAAGAAAGTATAATTGAACCCTTCTAATTTTGCAAGTTCCCGAATTATATCAACTCCAAATCCTACAAATTGATCATTTCCTTCTAATTTTTCCCTTGTGTCTTTTCGCATTCCATAAGGTTCAGTCTAAAAAAAATTCTTTTAAAACTTTTAAACTTTACTTAACTTTTTTCCTTACCAAACAAATCATAACGATGAATGTTCTATTTTGTAAACTATCTTCGTCTACTGGTTCAGGTTCTGGAGGTATTCGTTTGATAAGTAATTCTCCTTTAGAACTCCAATTACCTATGTTTGTTATCCCACCTTCTTTTAATTCAATTGCATCAAGATTAAAATCACTGCGAACTCCTATGTGATCAAATTGGATAAATCCTGTTAATCCGGTGTGAGTTACCTTATAATAAAAAAAAATAAAGCCTTGGAGATAAATTTAAAATTTTTGCTTACAGTTTTCATGAAATTATAAACCGTTTCTCCATGAACCCAATTTTCAGTTGAATTACACAAGACGGGCAGTACATTAAAATTCCCTAAATCTTCTAAAGCTTCAGCAAAAATCATAACAGCATCCATAATCAAAGCTGTTTGGGTTTGTAATTGCCAAGAAGCTTTAAATCGATCAAACCTTCCTGTAGGATATCCAAGCTCTTGCCTTTTCCAATAAAGAGCTTCAGCAGCTTCAGTAACAATGGTACTTAAAGGATCAACAAGTCGAAGCTAAAGAAAAAAATTTAACAAGGTTATATTTTTTCAAAAGGTAAACATACTCCTGTAATATTGGTTTCTCCATATTGGTATGGACCCAATTCGATAGTATGCATGTCCAAATTTATGATAATGTACTTGTATTTGTTTGTCATTAAACCAACTTGTTGGGCTTGCATTAAAATTTCACCTAAACTTTCTGTAGAGGAATCTAGGACGAAATTTTCTTGACCTGATCTCCAAATATCTTTCAGGACGTGCCTGAAATATTTAATTAATTTTATTTCTTAATTCTTTCCTCTAAAAATTTTTTTGTTACCTAAAATCTCCTATTATACTTGTACGAAGTTGTCGAAGGACAACTGTATGTCCTGTAGTATTATAAATTTTCAACATTTCCGTAATTTTAGGAAGACTATCCTGATTCTCATACATAATAGTAAAGCTCTCCCAATTCCATTTTTTAACTACATCTGCAAAAGCTCTTGCCAATACAGAAGCATCTGGAAATAAATTAATCGAGCAGCATTCGCGAACATGTTCTGTGCTTAATCTTGTTTGTATGACAGGAATTCCTTTTGTATCACAAACTGATTGTACGGTATTGGAATTATCTTCAGATAAAGAGTTGAAAATCCCTATAACACCCTCTTTTAATAAGGAACAGGTGGTTTCGAGAGCTTCAAATGGTTTATTCCATGTCTGATCAAGGATTGAACCAATTTTTGCGTTTACAACGTCATCAGGCTCGATACGACCTACTAAGGGTACCAAATTGAAGGGTAGACGTTGTCGTTTGTTAACCATGTCGATTGCTACCCGAAAAGCTAGCTCCTCGTTTTCATCTGTTCCCTCGAATATCCCTCCTAAGATTAAAAATAAAAGGGTGGATTAAATTTGAGTTAAAAGGGGTTAATCCAATGTTAAGTATAGTGTATTCTCGTAGAATTAGGACGAGTGTTTTAAAAATACCTTCTTGTCTATTAAGTTCAGCTGCATTTCTATTATTAGAAACTTAATTTGTATTAGTAATTATTATTCATAGCTTCTTTAATTAAACGTAAGAAAATTACTTTAAAAATAAGGAAAATGCAAAAACATTCAGCCTTAAAATTCTTACCTATTGGGATGTTATATTCATTTGAATTACATGCATGTAAAATATAAAAAATTATAATAAATATTTGTTTTTTCATTATTTGAAATTTACTAATTCGATTCGTTTGTTTTGAAACGACTCAGCTCTTGCAGTAGAAACACTTTTGTCGTCCCCCCAGACATTTTATTCTACTTCCTGCTAACGAAGTTCCAGAGTTATTTTTGGATGGAAATGTCCACGCATTTTTAACATTATTTGGCCCAACTCTTTGCAGACGTATTGCTATTACAGAGACTAAAATAAATTAACAAGACTTGAAATACTACTTTTGTTTTTTCTTTTTGTGATAATTTAATTTTTGGATAATTTATTTATAAAAGTTTGACATAAAATGAATATTTTAAGTTTTAATTAAACTTCCGATTAGAATATATTTTTGAGTTTTGATTTAAAATATGTCACATATTTCCGGTATTTTTTAATGGGAACTCACGTGGTTTTGAGTTCATCCTCGTTTCTCTGGGGATTAGCAAACTATAAATAATTCAGAATGTAAAGTTCACGATCTTTGTTTGTATTTAAAATAATTTTTGTAAAGGAGAACAAAATTTTATCTGACTGATAATAACAAAAAAATCACCTCTAGTTTCTAGTAAGGTTTATGAGCTAAAAACGTAGGTTCAGGCCCTTATATCAAAGGATAGCGGAGTGATGAGCTAAAAAGTGGAGATGGGCACCTCCTCTGGACTTTGCAGGGGAAAACGAGGCAACTCTGGAAATCACTTGAATGCGTAGCGCGAGAAACGAGACTATACGGGTTCGGTACGCACACAAGAGAGACGTGCATCCATAGTAATACTAAATCTTCAAAATTTACAGAACGCAGCTGAACTTCGCGAAATTCTCATCAACCGTACATTTTAGCTATATGAATACCTTATACTATGTACAATTTAATTTTTCATTCAATTATATGATAATATACAGGGTGTTTCATTTAAAACAACAAAGTTGCTTATTGTACTGTGGAAAGCAAACACCCTGTATACGTAACGTAAATTTAGAAGAATACAAATCTATATACTGAACAAGTTTTATATTTAAACTTTTTTCATATTTTGACTAATAAAGCTATAGGAGCATCAATTTCCAATTTTCAAAACCTCGTAGAGGGCGCCACAGTGAAATTCTAGCACCGTTGGAAAGAGCGTGAAGGAAGGACAAAATCAAAATAAAACTAGTGGATGTTTTTAAAAATTTATATCAAATTCAAATTAAATCTGTAAAGATTATTTAATTTTCTTTTACTTCCTTAACTGTAGCAATTTTTCCATTTTTTATCGGTTTATTTATGCTTTGAAAAGCAAAATAAAACTTTAATTCTTCTTTAAATTCTTGCATAAATTTCTCATAGCTTCTTCCACCTTTATAAAAAATATACAATGCTAACTCTAGGAAGGCTACTAGGTAAGCTACAAAAATTCCAACAATTGTAATCCAAAATATTCCAGAAACATTATCGTAAGTTAAAGGTGGAGCTACAGTACTTGCCGTAATTTCCTAGAAAATGTAAGAGTTTTTTTCAATTTTCTGACTAAGGTATATGATGATTAAGTCACTCTGTATAAAAATACCTTGCAATCATCAGCTAGGAATTTTTCATTTTCCCACCATTTCTTTTGTAATTCCCCAATTTTACCCGATTCCAACAATTGTAATATTGCATGACTCAAAGCAGCTCTATAAGGAGAACCTAAAAGAAAACCTAAATTTTTCTCCCTTCCTTTTCAAACTATTAACCTTTGATTTTACCTTTTTTCACAGCTATAGCCAGATTTTGTTCACTTATTTGATCACCAATAGCTGTTAAAGTACACACAGCCTTAGTAGCAAATTGAATAAAAACAGAATCCGTAAAAAAAGCATAATCTCCTTGAGCTATTAGCAAATACCCTTCGTAATTATCGTAAACCATGTTTTCTGGATGCGCATCCATGTAACTTGCAATTCTTTGATGGAGTTCCACGGGAGATTGCTTTAAAATTAAAATATTATTTTTTTTAAACATAACATTTCACTGAATCAACCTTAAAAAATGTATGAACTGCTTCGTTTTCCACCGCCCCATATTTAATCCCCATCACATCTCCTTTGTTGACTAAATCCTCCACATTTTTAAAAGGTAATTCAAAAGTTTCCACGGTAAGTGATGCTGCAAGTTGTGCTTTGTAATACGAAACAATGACAAGAATAAAAAAAGCCCAAACTCCTGATAAAAGTCTGGTTGATGCAGCTCTTGGGGCAATATTTGCACCTTCTTGCATAAGACATCCTAGCATATACCATAGGGAATTTTTTACATTAAACTGATTATAATAATATTTTGGATTTTGTACACATGGATCCCAATTATCCCATTCTTGTGTACAAAAACGTGCCATTATGTACAATACAAAAGATACAAGGAAATAAGAAATGGCAATTAAGGACCATACTTTTGGAGCAAATGGATCAGCAAATGAAAAGAAAACTGGGGTTGCTTTTGAAGGTTTTTGGTATAATATCTGAATCCCTAAAAAAATAGTTTAAGAACTTGACTGTTTAATTTTTTTGGGGGATGATAACCTGTGTTCATAAATGGGGTTGTAAAATCTACAACTTCTTGGCGTTGTCTATTAATTGCAAGATCGCCAATGGCTATGTCTCCAATCTAAAAATACAAAATTAATAAAAGGGAGAAAAAGAAGAGGACAAGGGCTTACCCCATTTAACATATCCCCAATCATTCCGTTCCATGTTTTAGTGGTCGAATTATAATCACCATTTTTATCATCAAGATTTCGAAGTAGAGTGTAGGTAAATCCTTCAATTAAGGAAATTTCCTGAATTAAATCAATAACAAACCCTTCATACTGATCGTTTCCTTTTAAAAGGGCGCTTTCGTTTTTATATAATGCGTACGGTTCAGACTAGAAATAGAAATTTTTTATCGGTAACAGTGGAATAATTTAAAGCTATAGTGACTATAATACGAGTAATCTTCGCGAGTGCGAGCTAACATAAGCGCGCACATGTGTTTAGTCTGACGGTTCCCAGGCCCAAACTATTAATGCTAGACAAATATTTTTAGGGAGTTTCTTGTAGGAAATTTTATTTTCTACAACTTTTGTTTTATATTATTTTAACCTATCCTGCACGGTTGCCGTGAAATTTTCATTTAAAGTTCAAGTCTCACGTGATGACGTCACGCGCCACTAGCCTCACACCGGGTACACTTTCTTAGCCTAGTGCTAGTTTGCAAGACATTTAAAATTTAATACAAACCCAAGCTATCATAACGTTAAGGGATACATTTTGCAAACTATTTCCTTCCACAGTCTTGGAAATTTCCAAACCATCCTTGGAATTCCACCTTCCAATTTTTTTAACCCCTTCTTCAGTTAATTCAATCACATTTAAGGTAAAATCATTACGAAACCCTTGATGATCGAATTGCACCAACCCTGTTAAACCATTAATGGTTTTCTGTAATAAACAAAATTTATTTTAGGAGTCAATTTTATTTTCAACCCCCTTACCATTTTCATAAAATTAAATAAAGTGCTTCCATGTTTCCAACTATCACTCGTGTTACAAGATAAGGGATTAACGTTAATATTTTCAACATCTTTTAAGGCTTCTGTAAATAACATGACAGCATCAACAACAAGGGCTGTCCAAATATCCAAACCCCATGAAGATTTTATTTTTTGGGTTTGTAATCCCAATTCTTTACGTTTTTCTTGCATTGCTTTAACAAGATTTAAAACTTTCGGGTTTTCAGGATCAATAAGTTGTAACTGGAATATTTTAATTTGTTAAAAGGATTTTTTAGAAATGATTTTGTTACCCCTGTAATTTTAGTTTGGCTATGTTGGTATAGGGTAAGATCGTACGTGTGCAAGTCCAAGTTAAGCAAGATGTAACTGTAACCTTTTTTCATAAGCCCAACTTGTTGAATTTGTTGTAAAATTTCCTCGAAATTTTCATCTTTACAATGAAGAACAAAATTCTTTTGACCTGTTTTTCTAATTTTTTTAAGAATATCCCTAGGACACATTAAATTTGAAACTACCCTGTATTGTAATAATTTGATCTCACCTATAATCTCCAAATACACTTTTCTGTAACTGTTCCAATGTAATTATATGACCTGTACTATTATAATATTGCAGCACTTCTGAGATAATAGTAAAACTATAATCTGTATCATACATAACTGTAAAATTTTTCCAATTCCTTTGAAAAACTAAATCAGCGAAAGCTTTGGATAAAACTGGTACTTGTGGAAATAAATTTATGGAACAACAATCACGTTCGCGATCATGATCAGGGGTTGTTCGTATAAAAGGAATTTCTTTAGCATCACAAACTGATTGAACTGCATTAGAATTGTGTTCAGATAAAGGAGCTACAATCCCTAAAACACCCGAATTTACAAAAGAACAAGCCGTGGTTAGTGCTTGAAATGGTCTTTCCCATGTTATCCCAATAGGGGTTCTGTATTTATCAGTGATGTCTTCAGGTTCTATGTTTGCTATCAAAGGTTTAAAAGAAGGTATGCGGTGTTGGTTATTAGCCATATCTATTGCTACTCTAAACGCAATTTCTGCTTCATAATCAGGACCTTCAAATATTCCTCCTAGAAAAATATAAATTCGCAACTAAGAAGAAAAAGGAAATACTCTTACCTATATAAATGGCGTAAGAAATTTTTGTAATAAGAAGAACTGATAAATAGAGCATTGCTTAACAAGACCGTATGTTCTTGAAGTTTGTCGTTGATGTAATAATGTTGGGAGTTATTTTTGGCTTTAAACTCAGCAGTATTCAAACTTTAATTGTCTTAATTATAGGAAATGTAAATAAAGAATAAACATATTTATTTAACGTTTACATATTAATATAAAAAAAAAAATTAAGTTTCACTTTCTTTATTTCCTTCAATCTCTTTAACCATTGATTCGAACTTAAAATAAAATTTAAGTTCTTTCTTGTATTTTTTGATTCTTTCTCGGTTATTCTTAATTTTTTTAAAAATATCAAAAGCTAATTCAATAAAAACTAATCCACAGGCTATAACAAGTCCAACACCTGTAATCCAGATAATTCCAGACACATGTTGATAATATAAAGGTGGTGCACTTTGGAAAGGGGGACTCTAAAATTTTAACATTTTATATTTTTCTTAAAATAAAAACCAAACACGATTTTACCACACATTCTCCACCTCCACGTTCTTTCTGCCACCATTTTCTTTCCAATTCATCAAGTTTCCCTGACTCCTGTAATTTTAATACTGCAGCACTTAACGTGCTACGATATGGTGCACCTGAAAGTTTTTTTAAGATTACAGTGGAATATTTTTTTATCATTACCTGGTCGCATTGCTATTCCGTAAAATTTTTGATCTAAAAAAGGTCCAACTACAGTTAAATTACATTTTCTTTCAATAATGTATTTGATACTTGAAGATTCCATTAAAAAAGCATAATTGATGTTTTCTTCTGAAACTCTTTCAACACCTTCTTCGTAATGTGATGCCATGTATTCAGGATGGGTTTCCATGTAATCCGCAACTGTTTTTAAAATTCCATCATTAGATTCCTGTAAAACTTGTTTATAAAATTCGAGAAAACTTTTAATAATGTTACAACCTTAAAAAGTTTATGTGTGGCTCCGTTTAGAGCTGCCCCAAATTTAATTTGTAACTTATTGGCTCTATTTACCATTTCCTTAACGTTAGTGAAGTGCCATTGATCCTTTTCTGCTGTTAGAAATGCCGCCATATTAGCCGTATATGTGGAAAGCATAATTAAAGTAAAAAACGTCCAAAAGCTTGCTAAAACCCTTGTAGATACACCCCTAAAAAATTTAATTAAACACCAGTTGTTTGTTTTGTAAAAACTTGCCTTGGTGCAGTGTCTGCTCCATTTTGCATTAGATTCGCGGTGATTAACCAAAAACAATTTTCAATGTCGTATTGGGTTATAAAATATCGTGGTTGTTCCAGGCAAGGATACGGATTAAACCATTCCGCTGGACATATCCGTGCTATGATATAAAATACAAAAGACATTCCAAAAAAAGTAATCCCAATAGCGACCCAGACATCTGGAGCAAAAGGTGCGGCAAAGGAAAAAAAATTAGGAGGTGATTTTTTGGGTTTCTTATATAAAATTTGTACCCCTGTAAAAAAATTAGATAGGACTACCAGAAAACATTTTTTTAAATTTATTACAACCTAAAGACATAAATGGCGAGGTAAAATCAACAAAACTCTCACGTTCCCTTGTAATTGTAAGGTCACTGATTGCTAAATCCGCTTTCTACAAATAATAACGTTAGCGATTAAAGTTTAATGTAATTCTTTTTTATAGGTACCCCATTTAAAACATCCCCAATAATTCCATCCCATTTTCCGGTTGTTTTATTATAATTTCCGTTGATATCATCCTCATTACGTATCAAATTATAATTAAACCCTTCCAGTAAGGATAATTCGTGGATTAAATCAACTCCGTATCCTTCAAACTGATCGTTTCCGGTTAACTGCATGCTAATATTTTTAAACATTGCATATGGTTCTGCCTAAAATATATAACTTTAATTACTTAAACTTTTAATGGGAAAATCTTACCCAACAAATTGCAACGTTGAAGGTGAAATTTCTTAAATTGTCTTTGTTATTTTGGTCTGGTGATTGTGATGGATATATTTCAGGAATTTCTAAACCATTTTTTGAGTTCCATGTTCCTACTTTTATGATTCCTCCTTCGGTTAATTGAATAATATCCAAAGAGAAGTCTGTACGAAAACCATTATGATCGAATTCTATATTTCCAGTTAAACCATTAAAAGTTTTCTAAGGATAAGAAATGTTTCATAGGGTTTATATTATTTTGAGTTGTGTTACCGTTTTTAAAAAATTAAAGATAGTGCTTCCATGTTCCCAACTGTCGCTCCTGTTGCAGAACAAGGGTTTTGGTCTGAAATTCTCGTGATCTTTGAGTACTTTAGCAAAAAGAGTTACAGCATCGATTAATAAAATCTCGCTTGTTTGTAATTTCCATGCAGCTATATGAGGAGGTTCCATTTCTACCCCATTTTGCAATTTTAATTTTTTACGTTTAATTTGTAATTCTTCTGCTACGTCTATTACAGCAGGGTTTAAGGGATCAACTAGACGAAACTGTAATTAAGATCTAGTAAAATTTTTAATCATTTTCATTGAACTAGGACGTGAGCCGTCCATTTTCAGTATTTGGGGCTTTAACTCCCCCATAGGGACTAGGCACTTGAACAGAGGCAACTCAACTGCGCAACCAAGGACAATTTTAAGAAAATTTACTTACACCTGTTATATTTGTTTCGCTGTGCTGGTAAGGACTTAAGTCAATAGTATGCATATCCAAATTAAGAATAATATAACTATGTTCGTCAGTTAAAAGACCAACTTGTTGGGCATCTTTTAAAATTTTCTCTAAATTTTCTGTTGAACAATCTAAGACGAAATTGGTGTGTCCGGAACTGCGGATATTTTTTAAATAATTCCTAAAAATATCTTAATGGCAAACAAATGTAGTCGTAATCTAATTTTTAAAGTAGTTAATTTTTTCTTACATGTAATCACCATTTTCACTAAGCTCCAGTTGACGAACAATCACGTTACGATTTTTAATTTCGTAAATTTTTAATATTTCCACAACTTTTAACAAACTGTGATTTTTCTCGTACATAATCGTAAAGTTTTTCCAATTCCATTGATTAATAACATCAGTAAAAGCTTTTGCAAGAATAGGTAGATGTGGAAATAAATTTATCGAGCAACACTCTTTTTCGTGTTTGGTATCCAACACGGTTTGTAGGACAGGAATTTCTTTAGTGTCACACACAGATTGAATGGAATTTGAATTGTCTTCTGATAAGAGATTAAAAATGCTTACAACGCCTTGTTTTAATATCGAACAGGCTGCTTCCATAGCGGCAAATGGTTTATCCCAAGTAACATCGATTACAACTCCTTGTTTCGCATTAATTACATCATCAGGTTCAATATGAACTGATAATGGAATCATAATATGCCATGGTAAAACCTGTTTTTTGTTAATCATATCAACTGCTACCTGAAAAACTATTTCTTGGTCGATCGACGCACCTTCAAAGATTCCTCCTGAAATGTAAGCTTTGTTACTTTAAAAAAACACCTGCTGCACGAAAAACTAGTAACATGGAATTCCTAGTATAAGATATTTATAACTTATTTCAGTCGCGACTGAAACCATTAAAAACAAACGAATTAAATCTTACCTACGGGTATAACAGATGCATTCGAAATATATGCATTTATGATTGAAATGAAAGTTCCAATTACTAACACTTTATTTATCATATTTTCAGGTAACTTGCTTGTGTACATTCTCACAACGATGGAAGAAAATAATGAGTTGGCGACGGTTGTGTGTGAGTTTGTGTGTGTATAAAATTTACTTCCTGCACTAAAGTTTAGAAGTTATTTTGAAACATGTTTACGTTAAGAATAGCAAGATGGCATTTAGCTATACTTCATCGTCCTAATATATTCGAATAATGAACTGCAGTGGCAAGTTTAGGAAATGGTAGGTCTTAGTTCAATGAAAATGATTAAAAATTTTACTAGATCTTAGTTACAGTTTCTACTAATTGATCTCTTAAACCCTGCTGTAATAGACGTAGCAGAAGAATTACAAATTAAACATAACAAATTAAAATTGCAAAAAGGGGTAGAAATGGAACCTCCACATATAGCTGCATGGAAGTTACAAACAAGTGAGATTTTATTAATCGATGCTGTAACCCTTTTTGCTGAAGTACTCAAAGATCACGAGGATTTCAGGCCAAAACTCTTGTTCTGCAACAGGAGCAACAATTGGGAACATGGAAGCACTAACTTTAATTTTTTAAAAACGGTAACACAACTCAAAGTAATATAAACCTTATTAAACATTTCTAATCTTTAGAAAACTTTTAATGGTTTAACTGGAAATATAGAATTCGATCATAATGGTTTTCGGACAGACTTCTCTTTGGATATTATTCAATTAACCGAAGGAGGAATAATAAAAGTAGGAACATGGAACTCAAAAAGTGGTTTAGAAATTTCTGAAATATATCCATTACAATCACCAGACCAAAATAACAAAGACAATTTAAGAAATTTCACCTTCAACGTTGAAATTTGTTGGGTAAGATTTTCTCATTAAAAGTTTAAGTGATTAAAGTTAAATATTTTAGGCAGAACCATATGCAATGTTTAAAAATATTAGCATGCAGTTAACCGGAAACGATCAGTTTGAAGGATACGGAGTTGATTTAGTTCATGAATTATCCTTACTGGAAGGGTTTAATTATAATTTGATACGTAATGAGGATGATATAAACGGAAATTATAATAAAACAACCGGAAAATGGGATGGAATTATTAGTGATGTTTTAAATGGGGTACTTACCTATAAAGAAATTAAATTAAACTTTAATCGCTAACGTTATTATTTTTTGTAGAAAGCGAATTTAGCAATCGGTGATGACCTTGCAATTACAAGGGAACGTGAGATTTTTGTTGACTTTACCTGACCATTCATGTCTTTAGGTTGAATGAAATTTAAAAAAAGTGTTTGTTTTTTACAGGGATACAAATTTTATATAAGAAACCCAAAAAAGCACCGCCTAATATTTTTTCCTTGCCGCACCTTTTGCTCCAGATGTCTGGGTCGTTATAGGAATTACTTTTTTTGGAATGTCTTTTGTATTTTACATCATAGCACGGATACGTCTTGCGGAATGGTTTAATCCGTATCCTTGCCTGGATCAACCACGATATTTTAAAACCCAATACGACATTGAAAATTATTGTTTTTGGTTAATCACCGCGAATCTAATACAAAATGGAGCAGACACTGCACCAAGGCATGTTTTTACAAAATAAACAATTAGTGTTTAACTAAATTTTTTAGGGGTGTTTCTACATTTATAACAGCACCAAAATATCAGTGGCACTTTATTAACGTGAAGGAAATGATAAATAGAACCAATAAGTTACAAATTAAATTTCGGGCAGTTCTAACCGGAGCCACACATAAACTTTTAAAGGTTGTAACATTCTTAAAAGTTTTATCGAATTTTATAAACAAATTTTACAGGAATCTAATGATGGAATTTTAAAAACAGTTGCGGATTACATGGAAACCCATCCTGAATACATGGAATCACATTACGAAGAAGGTGTTGAAAGAGTTTCGGAAGAAAACATCAATTATGCTTTCTTTATGGAATCTTCAAATATCAAATACATTACTGAAAGAAAATGTAATTTAACTGTAGTTGGGTCTTTTTTAGATCAAAAATTTTACGGAATAGCAATGCGACCAGGTAAAGATAAATAAATATTTCACTGTAATCTAAAACATAGTTTTAGCTAGGTTCACCTTATCTAAGCAGGTTAAGTTCTGCCTTCTGCAGTATAAAAATTACAGGAATCAGGAAAATTTGAGGAATTGGAAACAAATAGTGGGGGTGGGGAATATGTGGTAAAATTTTCGTGTGTTACAACTTAAATTTTATTTTAAATTTGAATCAATGTTTAAAGAGGTTGAAGTTAATAAAGAAGTTGACACTTCTTTTTTTTTAATCTTTCCGTTCTATATGCTAAAAATAATACATTCTCCAATAAATTAGATTCTACTGTAAAGCTATGTGGGTTGCCTGCTTACGAACAAATAAACTAAATAAAGAAAATTTAATATCATTCCTATTGCGAGTAAAATGTTGTTATTAACACTTCAATTTGTGTTATAATACATGGCACAATAAACCACACGTGCGATTGATCAACGTTTAATTAAAATTTCCATTATGTTTGGGTGAAAACTCACAGAGACCACTTCACCACGACCCTATTGTTTGAATTCCCCTATTAAACACAACTTGTAAATTATTCTGAAATAATTAAACATAAACCCAGCTAAAATTAAAAATCAAGAAACAAAGAAGTTCTTGCAGAACCCCAGTTTTTGCTTTAATTCTCTATAAGAATTTAATTATTTATCATATAAAAGTGAAGTTTATAATAAAATCCCTAACTAGTTCTACTGGTTTCGAAGATGATAATAAATAATAAATGGTACAAGATTCAAGTTTTCGAAATTTTACCTTCAAACGTAACTAGTTCGTTTAAAGTACCGAAAGCGTGGGCAATGGGCAGACACTATCACTATTTAACTTTCTCCTGTACGAAGGATGGGTCAATGTCTCAGGTCAAGACCTTCTACTAGAACTTCTTATTGTGGATGACAAATTACATAAATATATTGCAAGTCGACATACCTTAACAGAATCATTTATTACTTTTACATGACATCTGGGATGACTTGTGCTACTACAAGTTCCGGGATGTATGTTTATCCGTTGCTTTTTACAGTTGCGTAACAAGCTTTAATTTTTTTAGGTACGAGGATTTTCTTTGTAACAGCAAAAGGCCTTCATTAGGGTACTTAGATTTGCCCCTTGATTTCAGAGGACCCACCCAACAATAATAATTTCGTATCCTTTCCAGCTTGTATGGAAATCAATTCCGTTATAAAAAATATTAATGACGATGTAAGATAATTTTGTTTACGTAGTAAAGAGGAAGCGAGTCCAGTAATTATAAAAACACTTTCACTGGTGACAACTACATTGTCCCATTGTTATTATTGCGTATTAGTTTTCGTTATAATTTCCTGACACTGACGAATAAAATATTCCCCAGTGATTAATTCCCATTGTAAATGAACTTTCACTGATTCAGTGGTCGCAGAAAAGTTTATTACAAGCCTCTTCACACCTGAAGTTGATTTTAGAAAATGATTTGAGGCGAGACACAGTCCAGGTGCAGAAAAGAAAGACAAAAAGTTTAGAGCGGAAATATATCATTTAAAGAAATGAAATCGATCACACAATTAGATCAAGGCCTGCAAGTAGGAAAGCAAATTTTAATTACCGGTAATATCGGTCAATCAATCGTCGATCTAGTCAATTTCTTATAGAAATAAATTATAAGGTGGTTTGGCATTTATACGAGCGTAACTGTTTAATTCTTATTCGAATTTTAAGTTTAATACGTTGTTATAGTCATAATAAAAATGCATAAAAAATGGGTATAATAAAATGAAAAATGTACACACATCGATGATTTTTAAAGATTAAAAAAAATGTAGGTAAGTATAGGAAGTGGAACGATGTATTAATTATAAAAAGAAAATATTGTAATTGTAATTAAGTTTTAAAAATTGTTAATTGCAATTAAACACTTTTGTAAGTAGTTTCTACAATTCTTTACCGATACAATTAGTTTTGTGTAATAAATTGTTTATTTAAATAAAAAAATATTTTATATAATCAAATACGAAACTTTCTTCTTAAACTGCACTCCTAAATATTTTTTTTAATTGATTTTCTGTATAAAAAAATAATAAAATTACAATTAACCCAAAAGAGGTGATAATGGCGTTTGTAAACTGTTATTGTTTAATTAAGAAATTAGGGTAAATTAATTATTTCTGTCAATGGATCAACATTGTGGGCCACATACTTTCATTAATCACTATAAATTTTTTTGAAAGTAAGAGGAAAAGAAAGTTTTTCGTTTTGATTGACATATTACAAAAGAATCAAAAACGTTCCTACCAATGCATTAAGAGGGTATACGAGATGTTAACAAATAAGAAACAAATTTAAACTTGTAATAGAATAAACAAAAGTGGTGGTACCTCCCCTGGACTTTCCCATACTAAGAATAAACATTTCGTTATTAGTATTGAACAGAGTTGAGAGTATAGTCCTCGACCTCGAGGCAGTCTCTGGAAATCACTTGAATGCGTAGCGTAACTATAACAGGTTCTGTACGTACAGAAGAGAGACGCGCATCTGTAGTAATACTAAATCTTGAAAATTTACAAAACGCAACTAAACTTCGGGAAATACTCATCAACCGTACATTTTAGCTATATGACTACCTTATACTATGTGATAGACAATTAAATTTTGCATTCAATTATATAATAATATACAGGGTGTTTCATTTAAAATAACAAAGTTGCTTATTGTACTGAGATAAGCAAACACACTGTATACGTTATATAAACATAGGAGAATAGAAATCTATATACCGAACAACTTTTATATTTAAACTTTTTTCATATTTTGACTAATAAAGGAGCTATATGAGCATCAATATCCAATTTCAAAACCTCGTAGAGGGCGCCACAGTCAAATTCAAGCATTCATCAAAAAATGAAAATGTATCTAATACCAAGCTGCATAAGTGAAGAAAATTTAAATAAAATCGTGTTGTCAGTTTTTTTGTAATAATTTTTAAAAAATTTCAAAATTTCTGAAAAGCTTATTTTGACGATGAATTTTCGATATACCCCTTCATTTCAAATTTCATCAAAATCGGTTAACTAATTTTTGCGTTAAAGGCGTCACATACACACACCCATAGACAGATATTTTTTCTCAACCACTTTTTTGGGTTCCTAGAGGTCCAAAACAGTATTTCCCCGAAAATCTCAATTTCGAAAATTTTTATTATCAATACCTACTTTCCATATACCATGGTATGGGAAAGTAATAATGTATTGTACCATACAGAGGTTAGACAAAGGTTTTGAACCCATCCTCATGGGATGAAAATCTATATTACACACCTAGCCCTTGCCAGCGAGAGGTGATAAGGGGTTCGAGTAGGATGCACGATAAATAGCACCAGACACCATTTGCAAAATATTAACGTGTACCGATTTTTCACATACACCCTGTATATTAAATATTATATAAGGTTCTTTGAACACGAAAAATGCTCTGAAATTAAAGTAATTGCAAGTAAAATAACTTTAAATTAATAAGATAGGATCTTAAAGAGTAACCGTGGTGAGAATTGCGTTTATTTTCTCGTGTTTTGACATTTTTACACCTACCGCATCCGTACAATGTGTTTACTTATTTTTATTACAATATCCTGTACCTTTATTTCATTGAGTAACTTCCTGGACGATGTTATCAACAATAATGAAATTATGAAGCACTAACGTAATTCCGTAATCAGTAATCTTCTGTAAGCAAGTCTTTTTATTGTATTCTAATGACATTTTTATAATATTATCGTCCGTGAGTATCGCGATAATTAAAATAATTATACTATTAAGTAGTAAATTTCTTTCTTGTTCGTTTGTCCCATAAAAGCAAGAATTATTATTACCGTTTTCCGATATGAAAAGCATTTGAAAACTTCCAATTAAAACGAAAGTTGTGCTCGAATTCTTTTGCGCACTGTCGTAATTAATTTTTAAACATTGTGCAGAGAGTTATTTAGGTTTATATCTAGAATAATGATTCTTATCACAAAAAGAATTTATCCTAGAATCTCATTAGAACGCAGAGAGTTTCGACTTACACCGGAATTAAAATTTAAAATTAAAAGTCATGATACGATTAGCTGCAAAAAAATCCCTGTAATTTACCTCTCGGCGTACAAAGTTATTAATTTATTAAATGACTTTGGTCCGCGTGATCGAACCGTTTTATTTTTTTCCTATTGCACCTAGACTATGCGCTTTCAAATTTAGAAATTAAGTACACGTTCGATTTTTAATGTGAATGTAAAAGTGCATTCGGAATTAGGAGAATATTTGTTTAGCAATTCGTTTCCAAAAATACAGAAGAAATAAAATAGTACTTAATAATTTCTTTAGTTTCACCAGGTAGAGCGCAAAGGAACGAAGGGACAAAAAGGGTGCTGAAGCAGTACAAGAAATGCGAAAGGCTTAGCGAAGGAAATAGAGAATATCACGGAGCAGTAGAAAATACGGGAAAGAATAAAGAGAATGGGAATATGTAGAGGAAGTTCGAAAGGTTTAGAGGGTGGGGGTGTAGAGAAGGCAAAAAAAATTGAAGAGGAAAGTGAAGCAGCAGAGGAGGTGGGTAAAATTACTCAAAGAAGAAAGAGGTTAGCGAAATAGTAGAGGAGATGAGGGAGGACTAGACAAAGGATTCCAGAAGTTGGCGAAGAAATGAGTGTGAAAAAAAATAGTGGAGCTCCAGCAACGGCGGAGAAGAGGCATCAGAAGGGTAGTACAATATTCTAGAAGGAGTACAAAGGTAATTGAAGATATGTCGGGGGTGGGAAAGGATTAACGCGAATGATGAAGCTACAAATAAAGCAGCGGAGGGTGTAGGGAAATGTTACAGAAGTAGAGACGGTTGTGATATTGTAGAAGAAATGGGGAAAGCTACTGAAGCGGAAGAAAATGGGGTTAGAAATATTTGGATGGGAAGGTAAAAAATCAGAAGAGGGGTCAAGTTGTAGGGAAGTATGAGCAAGGGTGCAGGGACGTTAGAGGTTGAGAAAAAGCAAAGCGACGAGTAAAATGTGAATAAATTCCAATTATCAAACTATTTTTTTTCCACACCCCTTCTGATTTTTATAATTGCATCTCCACATAAATGTAGCAAATTCTTCATCGTATAATCTTCCTCGAAGGATAATTAATCTTTTGGAGTTCTACATTCTCTATATGGTAATTAAACTGTATTCGAGTACATTTTATTTAATTGCTTCGGTTCTGTGCGATTCCTTTATCTTGGCAAGAAAATAACACGTTATACCTCGTACTATGTTCTGGTACATTAACAACGATAGTCCAAAACCGTTTAAAAAATATATTTTTAAAACTTTTAAGTATCATTAACAGTGAGATTTAGAAAGTTGAACTGAAGTACTAACGTTTAACTGATTTTTATAAGAATTTTATGCTCCAAATGATTTTGTATTTATTTTTACTTGCTAATGGTTAATTTTACATTTTATACGATTAATAAGCCCTTAATTGTTTTAATTTCATTATTGTTGTAGTTAATTAGACACGAACTTTTGCATTGTTTTCGAAATTATTTTCCAAGTTCTATATTCTTGGTCATGAGGAAATTTTACGAGCCTCTTTTATCGCGAACCATTAATAATTAGAATAGGAGTTGCCATAACATGGAATTTCTTAGAGCAAACTTTTCTAACAATCTCACGTAAAAGTAAACGACCCGTGTGCTAGAACACGTACTTAACAAGTGCATCGTTAGGTTGTTTATTTACATACACCTACACCTGCGATATTATCGAATCACGGCATGGAAAGTAAGTTTCAGATTGTAATGTATAATTCTACTGCAGTTACTTTTCCACAGCTTATTCTTTTTTAAATTAAACAAGAAATGAAACAACTGAAACAGGAAGCAATCTTTTACTACTCGAGCTTTTAACGATAAGCTTTTATTACTTTATTTTCAATAACAATCTGTACAGTGTACAGTAAATTGAGTTTGTTTGATATGGAGAGTTCTAAAGGACTATATTTTTTGAATAAAAAAGATCGGAAATAGGAACAATTTTTAGGGAGAAAAGAAATATTTCAAAGAAATACATTTTCACTGTCAAACTTGTAATTTACAAAATATTAAAGAAGAAAGACAGAAAAAGATATTTTATTCAAGTTGTTTAAACTGTTAATTTTCAAAATACAAAAGAAAACAAATATTAAGTGCAAAAATCCGAAAAATTGGAAACTTTTCCCAAATTTGCAAACCAAGAACTACACGTTCTCTCCTCTCTAATATTTCTTCCAATCCAATCCCCTCATCTTGCTGAAATTTTACCCTTTTTCTTGTAAATTATCAAAGATTTATTTTATTCATCCCCTCCAAATAATCAACACCACATTTGTCAAATTCGTTTTCTTACACTTTCTGTATTTCTCTGTATCACTCCTATGTTTTCTTTTTATTGTGGATTATTCACCATCGATTCTTTTAACGTTACCAAAGTTCAAGGTGACTAACTCTAAACGAAGGGCTTCAGGAGATATTTCAAGAGTAAAAGTTATTTCAAGGACAAAAGCACGACTTCCTGGATATCAGATTGAGAAGAGAAGAGCTGACGCTCGCCGGTCCCGCTTCTACACTCAAACAGGTCCCCAACCAAGCACCCCATCCCATCCTCCCGTTAGGGCGTGACATTAAAAATTCCTCAACGTGAATCCTTTTAACATTGCAACAGAAAGCCATTTCTGCTGGTAACGACAATTGGAACTATTTACCAACCCCGATAAACAATAAATTAATAAAGAAAATGGCAGTTATACAGGGTGTCCGTCTTTCGAAGCTAAGTATGGGGATCTCGGTTAGCTTAAGAGATACGAAGTCGGTTAAATGGAGGCAATGTTGCGTATTTTAATGCTGATCAATAATCTGAAAAGAAATTTGACCTACGACGTTTAGTTTAGAAAACATCTAAAAAAAATCAAAATTCCCGATTTTTGTTTTTCGCTGATCAAATGAAAACAAGTGAAACTACGAATTTTTCATTAAGACATTTTTAAGACACTTTTTTACGGGGAATCTAAATATGCGATTGTTTTTCTCATATTGTTTAAAATAGCCAACAATCTACTATCAACTTTTGTTTTTCTTATGGACGCCATATTGGATTTTTGCATATTTGAATGTAACTTTTCTTTCTGATTTCAACTATGTATGACACATAATACTTTAGCTTGTGTTTTTACCTACAATTTCAAGTTATTCATTTGTACATAGAGTGTCATGGAAACAAAAGCGACAAGTTTGTTTTAAAGAGAATTCTGTTATGCATTTTAATTTTAAGTCATAAAGTTATTGGTTTGGTTAGTTTAATGAAAGAAATGCGAGTTTTAAAAGAAGAATAATGGGATATAACAAAATTTATTATCAACTATTATGATTAATGTTGAAACAATAGAATAAAAATTAAAAAACAGAAAATTATAGCAAATACTAAAACTAAAACTTTAATCGAAAACACAACGGGATAGTAAGAAATATTTAAGTATCGTTTTCCTTTGAACAGGGATATGTAATCCCTTAGGTCCGGTTTTTCAGTTCGTGCTTCTGCCTGGGTTTACAAAAGGAGTCATATTCGCTTAGATTTCGATGAAGACGCAAGAAATAACAACTAGGACCTGGCTGGTTTCTCTCAGATACGTTTCGGAAGTAATTTCTACATTCCGATGCGAAGAATAATAAATTTCCAACATATTACGCTGTTCTTCATTAGAATTTTTCATTTTCTTTCAGAAAATTACGTACCTAGCTTAAAATTAGGGGAAGTACAACGTAACGACTTAAGCAATGTATTAGGAACTGTCTAAATTTTCTTTAAAACCTAATTGTCGCTTTTGTTTCAATGGCACTCTGCGTAAAACACAAGTAAAAGTATTATGTGCCATACATAGTTGAATACAGAAAAAAAAGTTACAATCAAATATGCAAAAATCCAATATGGCGTCCATAAGAAAAACAAAAGTTGACAGTCGATTGTTGGCTATTTTAAACAATATGAGAAAAACAATCCAATATTTAGATTCCCCGTAACAAAGTGTCTTAAAAATGTCTTAATTAAAAATTCGTAGTTTCACTTGTTTTCATTTTATCAGCGAAAAACAAAAATCGGAAATTTTGATTTTTTAAAGACTAAACTAAACGTCGTAGGTCAAATTTCTTTTGAGATTATTGATCAGCATTAAAATACGCAACTTTGCCTCCATTTAACCGACTTCGTATCTCTTAAGCTAACCAAGATCCCCATGCTTAGCTTCGAAAGACGGACACCCTGTATAGTGGACTATGGAAGAGTGTCGTAGTACTGGAGTACTACCCTTGCTGATAATGATAATGAACCGAGGTCTCGATATGTGGATCGCTGGCAGGTTTCTTCCCTTAAGCAAGCTAACTGTGGTTGAGCTAAGACAACCCTCTGGCCACCAATGACGTAACGATGTTCTTATTTGAAGAACAGGACCGAGCCCTTCTCCATCCTTCTCCACAACCGTGTTACCGACATTAGCATACCATTTTGGCCTTGGTAGTTCCTTTCCTTACGAATCGAACAAAGGTTTCTGCGATTTCTTCTACCGATACATTTGGGAAGTAATTGTGTTTTTGTTCTGGAGTATTCCCATAGCCTTGTTCATAGTGCCCTTGATTATCTTTTGTATTTAATCTTTTGCATTATCCTGCAGTTCTTTGGGCAACCAAGTCTGCATTTGACAACCTTTTAGGGACTTACCCGCAAACTCAAGAACTGCCAAAATTGTTCGTCTTCATTGACACACAGGAGACAGGTTCTAAGACGACTGCCCGTAGATGCAGAAGGTTTTGAATCTATCCTTTCTGATTCCGATTTCCATTGTTGATTCTTCTTGTTGGATGTCAACGCACCCTCGAAGTAACGGTAATATAATAACGAGTTTCGATTGAGAAACCAAAAGGTCCCATTGTGTCTCCAAGAATTTCAATTTGTTTGCATTGTGTCACCCAGCAAGCTGATTTATATCCAAGTTTGAATCAGTCATCAAGAGGCAACAATACCCATCAATAATGACGCAGCTATTCAACAGGAACGTGGATCTGTTATCAGGAAGGTAGGTGTAAGTCATGCTGAGTGAAGCATACAGCACGTTCGAGGGGTGTCTGGGAGAGAGTTACTGGTGACCCACTTGTCTGAAAGATGTATGCCATCCGCGGCTGCTGCAGCCAGTCGGTAGCTGCTTGTCGTCGTGCTGGTTGGAACGGACACCTTGGCGTGCGATCTCCTCGTGCTCGAAGCTCGTGAACGTGACCGCGCTTCTTCGGTATTGACAATTATTTACTGTAAACATCTGATGGATATAAATAATATTACGTGATTTTAAACTTCTTCTGTTCTTCAACTTCGATCTCGTTAGGGATGTTTTTTTATTTTTTGAAAAAATAAGTAAGTTGATGGTGGTAGGTTTTTGACACCTTTAATAGATCTTTTGTACCTTTGGTAACAAAGGTTCAAAAGGTTGTTTAATAAGGGATGAAATTTTTTGCAAAATTTTCTTTTTATCTTGATTGTTTATTTTTGTTATTAATTGTTTATTAAGGTACAAGGACATTAGTTTCGCAAGGCAATGTATATAAAATTGGGGAAACGAATCAACAAAGAACATTCTGAAGTAGTGAAATAACTTCTTCAGATTTCGTGAGTCATATTTTTTTATTGAAAAACCACAAAAAATGCATAAACTTTAATGGTGATTCAGCTGTATGCGAATTTATTTATTAGACATGGCAATTATAAAAAGTTATTCATTCTCCTTTACCTGATTTGTTTATTACCTACCAATTTCTGGTGCAGTTTCATTCAATTAAAGTTCCCACATTTTTCAATTAAATTTTATACAATGTTTTTGTTTGGAGCGCCTGACAGGTGTTGCAAATTATTTCTTTAATTTTCAAGTATTGTGCAAGCGAGAATTGTTATTAGCGAACGAAAAAAATCCAAAGAGTAAACTTTTAAGACTAAGGAATTTTTTTTTTGATTAAATGTTAAAAAATTAAAAAACTTTCACCGTAAATTTTTGTTACTTACAACAAAAGTATAACAAATTTCTATAATATACCTCCTATTATTAAATAGTAGGCTTTATTTAGCGATTTTAAAATTGGGTCATTTTTATTCCGTCGTTCGAACAATGGCAGACTATAATTAAAGTAAATTAAATAGTTATTACTAGTATGATCTACATTTCTGTACAGCGATTCCTCCAACTACACTACTTCACCTGAAGCACAAACGAAAGGAGAAATGCAAGTAAAAGGTTACGAAAAAAACTACAGGAACTTTAAGTGTTAATCAGTGATCTGTTAATAATGTTGATTTGTTTATTCTAATTACAATTAAATTGTTATTAAGTGCAAATCGTGTTAATGTAGTGATTGATTTTCAATTAATCTAACATTTATTACGCCAACGGAATATTATGCATTGTGAGAATAAACAACGTGAGCTGAATGGAATATAAAGGAATTAATTCTCTGTTTTATTAAACCTGGATTGTATGGGTAAGTTACAATTTATATTTAGTATCTTTCACGTGTAATTATTATAAAAATTACAAATATACAGGGTAGGTTAATTACAGGTTAATTCATTATTTCAAGTTTTTTCACAGAAATAACTATCACTCAAAATAAGGGTTCATTATTTATTTTTCTATTAATAAATAAAATAATGGAAAGGAAAACTTTTCGCTTCGTTCTGAAAAAACTTTTTTATACCAGAAAAGGAATTTAAATTTGTATTTTATTTTCAAATGTGGTTTCTGACAAGTGTAACAATTTATAAAATGAAAGTAGCGTGCAATAAGAAAAATATTTAGGTCGCACTAATTTTTTACACGCAATGCAAGAAAAATAGATGGAATTGTGTATAATTTAAACATTAGCGTCATGAGAAGTTCCAGTCTTCTAATTTATTTCCTCCTAGCATTCCTCAAGAAACTGTGATGTTCTGCTTGCATTGAATTTTTCAAAAAAACATCGATTTTTAATTTTTTTTTCAATATCTGTTTATTTTAAGGATAATCGCGTAGGGGTTGTCAATAAAGAAAGGAAAATTCTATTATTGGGTTTTGACCCCCTAGGATCCGCAGAAATGTTTTCTCCACTTTTATTTAGTTCCTTTGCTTTCCCCACCTCCTTTACATGTTAAGGTAACAGAATTCGAACCATAAAATCACAAAAAAAAAGGTTTAGTAAGCCTAAACTTTTTTTGTGTTTTAGAGTTCTAATTCTGTTAACTTTCAAACCACAGTCTCTAAGGATTTAGTTTTACATGGTAAGGGTTCATTGAATATTATTTTGAGGATACTGAGACATAGGCTTCTCACAATTTTTACTTAAGGCCCACTTGTATAAAAGTATTTGACTCCTAGTTCAGTTGAACTACGATCAAGTAAGTGATCTGGGAATCAAATCTTTTACACAACTCGCCCTTAGAAGGAAGGAATGAAGGTTTCAGCCCGATTTCAGCCTGACTTTTATTTATTTTTAAATGTTGATTCATTACAAATTTGCAAACCTTTGTTTAAATTGTTTGTCATCACATTGAAAATTTTTTTATTAATGTAAAATTAATCTTAAGCGCCTCATTCTCGAATAAAAAGTAAAACCGTGAGTTCCGTGTCTTCCTGACTCTTCCTGGGCGTTGTTATTCCTTTAGGTGGTCAAAATTCTCAGTTAGAATCCGTAACGAGGTGCAACAGTTTGCATACCAAAACCTCTTACTACTTCAGTATGCCTTACAGGAAAAATGTCTAAAAAATTTAGTGTTTCTCCCTTATGGGGACAAAATCAGTTATTGTTGTAAAGACAATTCTTTAGAAATTTCTCGAGAAATTTGAATTGTTGACCCACTTTTATAATCACAAAATTAGTTACACAAAAAGTTATGAAACTCCTATTCAAAACTTAAATAAAATAAGCTCAAGAAATTACCTTTTAGGCAAATGAATTATTTAACAATGAACTACTTGTTCAGGTTTAATTTCCGTTACCATGATGAGTTCTTTTTGGGCCTACCCTAAACATTAAAGTTAGTTCGAACGAAACGGATTTAAGGATATAACGTGTTCAGAAAAATTACGCAACTTGAGGGATTCCATTATGAATTACTTGTTGGGATAAATATAAATTTTCCCAGTCCATGGCCACAATGATCATCAGATCTAAATCCTAAAATTTGTGTTTGGTGGTATTTTGGGTCTAGCTTACAGAAAAAAATAAATATTTTAAATTATCCTATGAGTTTCCAACAATGAAAGAATGATTTTACAAAACAAGTGGCAGCTATAACGGCCAATTAACAAACTAAGACTAATTTTTGCCTAACTTTATACATTAAATTGTTTAAATTACCGTGAAATTTTAAGAGAAACTGCGTAAACGCAATTTTATAATATATATTTCCGTCCAGAACGTGTTCAATGAACAGAATAATGAAAAGATAAGTTTTTCTTCAATAATTACTCACTAAATCGTAACGATGCGGTTCAGTAAGTCAACGAAATTACTAGGTTAAGGACAAAAATTTTCCTGTTTACTTTAGAACAAAAGAAAATACGTGTTCTAATCATTTAAGCGGTATTTACGTCCAAAAATACTTACAGTTAGCAAACGTTTTAGTGGATACAATTAAAACGGTCCTAAAAGTTTTGGGATAAGTTTTGTTGACAATGATATCATCACGCTCTGTAAGTTAAGTAATTCTGCTTGTTAATTAGACCACATGACTTCGTGTAAGGCCCCTGATTATGTATGAGCTGGTAAGTGAGGCATATAAACAATTAGGTTAAATCGAGATACATATTTTAATTATACGTGTGCTCTCGCCTGCAGTGCAATTAATATTTCTTTAATTGCCGGTTTACATTGTTAACTGAATGTTATTTTACACAGATTGATAGTAATGCCTCTCTCGTGGGAGTCGAGAAGATAATTAGCCATAAAACTGCAGTAGGCATTGCACAATGCATCACGTTAGGATCGTTAAAATATGTGGTACTGTAATTATTGGGTCGCAACAAATTTTGATGTTGATGTGTTAATTAACCAGATTAGATAAAAACAGCGGGACGTAAACTCTTCTCCACATGCACACCGAGTTATATAGCTTTGAAGTGAAAGATTTTTAATGTGAACGGAAAGGTATGGAAATTTCAATGCTACGAGAGACCACAAACCTAAATTTGTCTTCAAATACTTAATAATTTATTAATAAAGTATTAATTTCAGGATTTTGTTTCGCAATAAAAATAAATTCGGGGTTTAAGTTAATTTGAGAGTACATGTCAGTTCCAGTAAAATTAAAAAAAAAAGTGAATTATTTTGATTGACGGTTTTCATTATTTACCTCTTGGTGAGTAATGAAGATTTTTTGACCAAATAAAATACGTTTTCTTATTTTTTTTTGTATTTTTATATTTTATAGAAATAAACATTTTGCAAATTTTGTTGCGCCAATGAAGCTACAAAAAAGTTGAGTTAGCACCTTCCTGGACTTTCCCATACTAAAAATAAACATTTATTTTTTTGTATGCGACAGTATAGTTTCGAGACAGTCTCTGGAAATCACTTCAATGCGTAGCGAGAAAAGCGACACTATACCGGTTCGGTACGTACAGAAGAGAGATACGGATATAATTTACAAAACGCAGCGGAACTTCGCGAACTTCTCATCAACCGTACACTTCAGCTGTATGAGTACCTTATACTATATGATAGACAATTAAATTTTGCATTCAAATATATAATAATATACAGGGTGTTTCATTTGAAATAACAAAGTTGCTTATTGTACTGTGACAAACAAACACCCTGTATACGTGATATAAATTTAGGACAATTCAGAGCTATATACTGAATAAGTTTTATATTTAAACTTCTTTCATATTTTGACTAATAAAGGAGCTATAGGAGCATCAATTTCCAATTTTCAATACCTTGTAGAGGGCGCCACAGTGAAATTTATCATTTATCAAAAAACGAAAATATATCTAATACTAAGCTACACAAGTGTAGAAAATTTAAACTAAATCGTGTAGCCAGTTTTCTTGTAATAATTTTTCAAAAATTTCAAAATTTTTGGAAGAACGCGTTAAATACATACGCACACCGGTAACCATCCACCCATACACAGACATTTTTTCTAAACCGCTTTTTTAGGATCTTGAAGGTCTACGTATTTCCGCGAAAATCTCTATTTCGAAAATTTTCATGATATCAATACGTACTTTCCATATACCAGTGGTGGTATGGGAAAGTAAAAATGTAGCCGATGTGAAACTAGTGGTGTGTGTCAGAAAATACCAGTGTTTTACAAGACAACGCAAAATAATATCAAACCGAAGTTGTAGAAAATAAAATTTCGTACAAGAATCTCCGGGAAAGCACTTGTTTTACATTAATAATTTGGGCCTGGGACCCGTCACACTAAATACATGCGCGCACTCTTTTTAACGCATTGGCAGCATGTTAGCTTGCTTACTCGCGACAGTATCACAATTTGAAACTTCGCATACAAAGTGTGCAGACTAGAATGTAAAAACTATTTTAATTTTAAATAACTCCTTTCATAATTTTGAAACATCCTTGAAGAATAAATAATAACACCTATTATTTGAGATATTAAAAAATTACCATTATTCTTCATGTCCTCTCTTATTGTGAATCTCTTAGGTCAAAGTTTTCTAATTAAAACTTTGTTTGAAGAACCTTGAGTATCATGCATGTGTCAGTTAGCGAATTAATCATTTACACAAGAGTTAAGTTGTTAAGAAGATGCAAGCGATGTCCTAATTTTAAGCATGTCCTAGATAAGCGAACCTTCTTCTTCTTCTTCTTCCTTAGTAACAAGTATTTTTTTTATTAATCGATTAATTTCGTAATGAATTTTCTTTATCACGGTATGTTTTAATGCGTGCGGCCTGATCAAAATATTATTATAATCGTCAGATTAAATCAAGAAAAGATTAATTAAACTCAGCACCTTTTAAGGCACCGGGAGCTTTTACTTTTCGTTCTCGATTAAATTTCCGTTGATGATATTAATAAAAGTTTTAGTGCTTTCTAGACTTTATGTTTTGCGATATGGTGTAATTAAAAATTCTGAATTTGGGTATATTTTGAAGTCGGACTCAGTTTAAAAACTTTTTTCTTCAGAAACATAATCAGTTCTGAAGCTTTCTCACTGTCCTGCATAAGCAAGCCTAGCTTGAAATAGCTATTTTCCTAACAAGTGCAGAAAATCGATTTTTCCGCACGCAAATGCCGTTGACAGCACGACGCGTAGCGGAGTGGTGTCAAGCATTTAAGTGCGGAAAAATAGGTTTCTGCACGTGTTAGGAACAATAGTTTTTCTACTAGCGTGCGGAAAATGCGTTTTTCCGCACGCTAGTAGAAAAACTAGTGCGGAAAAATCCTTTGCCGCACGGTGCGGAAAAGTGGATTTTCCGCACTAAAAAATGTGCGGAAAATGCGTTTTTCCGCACGCTAGTAGAAAAAAAAATTACTCTAGCTGTTTTATTAATTTTTCTAGTTGATGGAAATGTCATGACCTGCTGCCACCTTACATTCGTTTATAAAAACATATCCTGTATAGGTATTGACTGACAAGAAAAAAATACCAAATGTTGTAATTTTGCGATAATTTTGTTTTAAAACACCGAACCAAAAATATCATTAACTAAAGTCACGGTCAAGTTCGATGGAAAGTATTTATTTTTTTGTACAGGTAAAAATATTTAGTAATATACAACAAGATTATTTCATTACTGATCAAAGCAAATGTTTTAAAAGACTTGCACAACGTGGGTATTTTAATCGTTGTATAGTTGTAAGCTCGTTAACACACCCACACCACGTTTAAAAGTTAAAATTAAATTGCGACCTCAAATGTTGTCTCGTAACCAAGACTTATTCTACACGAAAACGTGATTAAATATTGTTAATGGTTTACATAATAATAACGAACGAGTACATGTATTTAATAAATATATACAGGGTTTTAAAAAAATTAGTTTCTTGGGAGTGGAGACAGGTTGGCGTTATTGGATATAAGCTTATTTTCATGACACGAACACACCCTTAACTGGATGCCGTTTCTTATTTTATTGGGACACCCTGTATACCGCTATGGCTTTTTGGGGGGCCATGGGACATTTTAAAAAAATGTGACGGCTAGGCACACGTCACGGCATTTAGAAGAATTTTTAACGTTAGCAAAGTATAGTAAGATTTTACGAGCATGTAATAGCCATTATTACACACTTGTTAAATAATATTGGTGGCTCCTGAAATTTCTTGTAAATCCTGAACCTCTGATATTGTGTTCAGTTTTTACTTTCTTGGATGTTTCTAAAAATATTTACTTTGAAGGAATTCGCGTTATGATGAAAGTTTGTTAAAAATTCAGAGAATGAAATTACTCTAATGTGATACGTAACAATGGTAAGTATATCTGTATGTGTGTGTGCATGTTGAAACAAATAAACAGATGTCGTGTTAGAACAATGGGATGTTTTCACATATTGTCAACGCTATCGCTAGCTCGATTACGAAACGGCGTCAGGACATACCAAACCCGTTACACTTTTATAATTTAAAACAATAATGCATGCAATTTATATAGTAGCAACATTTTAATGGATATTATTACACTGTTAGTGCATGCATGTCAACACATTCTACTTTCACTATTATTTCAAACGGGGTATATTAAAATAAAATAAAAAAAAAACTGATTTTAAACATTTCAACATATTTATCGACTACGGTACTTAAAAAACATGATATCTACGACAAAGATTTATTAACTTGATTAATATTAATTGGATGATTTAGAAACAAGACTTTTTTGATGAATTTAATTATTTTTCTGGTAACTTAATTAAATCTGATTAATTATTTATCCTGCAAACTAATGTTATGATTTCTCAATGTGGGTAACTGGATCAAATTTTAAAAACAACTTTAACAATGGTATAATAATAATTGTACTGAAAACAATACCTGCAGTAAACAATTCTCAATTGCAATTTTTTCTGCGTGAACATACAAAGTAGTATAGGATTAGAAATCTTGGGGAGTTTTCTTTTAGTTTTCTCCTATTTAAAAATTTTCTCTTAACGCATGTGACAAGGATAATGTTTCACCTGTCAATAACTTCAAGTGAAATTGAATGAAAAAGAAAATAAAGTCTTTTCTATTTATACATAACTTGAAATTACACCGACTACCTAATTATTAACATTGCCGTAATTGGTGTAGAAACCGCATAAAAGATTACAATTAATCAAAGTCAATCGTGTACAGGTTCATAATTGCTACTATTAAAGAACGCCAACCTCTTATAGTTGATGTGTTGCTAATTTTGCTAAAGTCGTCCAAGAAGCAATTTCTCTTTTTAATCCTCTAGTTACAAATTAATTATAAGGTTCTACTTGTAAAGCTCAACGAAACCATCCCAGAATTTTATTTCTATAACCTTCACGATTTTTTTTCAAGTGCTTTAATATTGCAATATTAGGGGGTTTTATTGCCGAATGTTAATGCAGTAAAAGTGAATAGAGGACGCTGTTAGTTATATGCAAATTATCGGATTCACATTCACCATCGACAATGAAGCGAATAATTTTCCAATTACCATCACTTCTAAGACTATCATGATTTAAATTACTTGTCTTGTATTTAATTAATTACATTTCTTGGTTAACTCAATAGATTATTATTAATAAACTAGAATATATACAGGGTGATTCAGTACTCGAAATGCCATTAAAAATATTTTCAATACCAACACAAATTCGTCTTTTTTAAAAAAACAAGAAATGAAATCTAGATCGAAAGACCATGCAATTTTACATAAAATCCATCCACTGAAAGTTTAAAAAAATCTGGTAAGCTCGTGGACGTAGACATAAAACGATTATATTTCTGGAAACTCGCACATTTTTGTAATTTTTTTGAAAACTTCAAATGGAATGGCACATCCATTTTATTCTATTCATGAAAAGGATGGAAAAATAAAAAGAACGCAAAAAACCGGAGGTCTCTAGCATCACTAGAAACCGAATTATGCACGAAAATGTGATCAGTTACAAGTCATGGGTTGCTAGATTTAATTTTTTAAAAGACGGTAACCGGCAAATTCTGATTGTACTTTATTATTTTATTGTTGTTTACTCAAATATTTTTTATTTACTTTCGAAACTAATCTGTATTCGATTTAAAAACACGTTTTTCTTTTGTAAAAGCATTCCTATATGAAATTGATTGAGTTTTCTACATTCTTAACTTAAATGTATGTGCTCGCATACATTTTATTCTTTGATCTTGTTATTCTTGTTTACATTTTACAAAACTGAATGGGGTCTGAGAATTAATGCTTTGCTGGTAATATTATAATGTGACAACAAATAATGATTAAAGTCCACTTAACACACAGGATGATCGTTTATTTACCATTTATTTTCTTCCTTAGTGGAGTTTTATACTAAAATAAATCTCGGAAGCATTTCAATAAAATTTATTCTAGAATATCTTTAAAAACAGCAAGAATTGTTACTTCTGCTCCTAAGCCTAAACAACTCTGTTCGAGAAAGTGTTTATTCTTACGTTTTCACTACCCATTGTATTTAATATAAGCCCAAAAAAATTTATATGGACAAGAATAAGACTTTAAAGAATCAAGTTTGTGTTTTATTCTATCATTGAAGTCTCCGACGACAAATTAGCGTTAAAGCAATGATTGTCCATTACATTAGCGTGTGAATTCTGTTGGTCATTTGTTCCAAAAACCATTACTGTCTTGACTTCCACAACCCATCACTTTAATAGGACTTTTGTGCTCATTTTTCAATTTAATGCAGTTTTACTGCTTTATTTCCTCAGCTCTAGGCTGAGACACAATTTGTGTCACCTGTAATGGGCGAGGTCGGCCTGATTCTCCACGCGGGAGAAACTGCAACAGGTGATATGTGGTTTACAAGATTCAATGCGACAGGTCGCATTCTTAGTCTTGTCTATTGATAACGTTGTCGTCCTCATGTGATAGACCGTTCTGCATTTCCGTAACTAATGTTTTATGTTTCGTGTCGTTATAAGTACTGGTAATATATTTGCTGTCATATTTTTGTTTTTATTTTGGCCTTTATAAACAAAACGCATTTAAAAAATTTTAAATACCGACACTGCTTCACTATCGGTACTTGAACAGATGTTGAACGAAGAAATATAAAGCCTTAATTACTTTTTTTATTATTACGTTAATTAAAAAATTCTTAAGTTTAGGATCATCCAGTTGTTTACAAAAATGTTACAGAGTGCTTTTTGTTTAATGCAATTATTTTTCGGTACAGATAAAAGAAATTGTTGAAACTATCATTTAAAGACTTAAGACAAGAATCGAACAGGAAGGCTTTTTTCTCTCTTAAAATATTGTCCTGACGTAACTAAGAAAATTCTAAACCGAATTGAGTCGAATACAATTTTAAAACATACCCTAAAGAAGATAACGATTTCGTAATATAAATCTCCTAAGAGAGAAAGGAAGTGGATGAAAAGTGCATAGCAAACAGAACGCATTATACGTGGCATAGCACAGAAAATAGGGAAAAACTTCAGGACTTGACGCAGACACGCAGGACGAAACGTAGGACAGAATGTATATACCAAGAAATAAAACAGGACTGGACACTGATCAAAATTGAGAGCAGGGCATAGGCGTAGGGCAGAAAGTAAAACAAGGCGTAGATCAGGAAGCAGGACTGAACGTAAATCAGGAGCTAGAGCAGAAAGTAAGACGTAAAGCCATAGAGTAGGGCGTAAGATAAAGATATAAAACAGGATGCAAAATAGATGAAAGGATAAAAGAAGTAGCAAAGGATATTTGCAAGGACATACCAGGACCAACCGTTGACTTTATATTAAAGCCTGAAGTGTTTCCAAAGCTTTGGTTTCCATAATCGCCGATTTAGGGGTTCCTACGTAAAAAATCCAGACAAAGAGATTCATTCTCTCTCAAGTAGAAAATTAGTGAAATTTATTATTATACTGTATAAAAGCATCTAAATAATTTTTCTTAAGGCAAAATATTCGAAAGCTTACACAGTTTGGACGAGAATAAAAAAAAAGGCTACCTACACTACCTTATCATTATTGATGACATTCATTAACCACTTATCGACAAAATGAATAATAATACAGCTGTAAAAATAATAAATCAAATCGCACTAACGAAGAAAATCTTTATTGATTACGTTTTTATGTTTTATTAATGCGATAACCGTTGGGAATTGGGTGTTACACACGAACGCGAACCTAAAAATATCATCGGATGCTAAAAATGTTTAAAAAACCGGTTCCAAATTTTAAATCTCACGAATTTTACTTGTTTAGGAAGCGTCGCGGTATACATGAAAAAAAATCACACGTTAATTTGTTAAAAGCGATTACAATTAATTCAGGATTAAAAACACACGCGGCGGAAGTCAAGATATTTACTAGAAACCTGAATTTAAATGATTTACCGGTGATTGTCCATTCGCTTTAATTATTATTGGAATATCTCGTGTTTTTAGGAGGCTTTCAAGAATGTTACGACTATATAGGTCACACCAATTTGTGGAACGATTACAATAAATTTTCTTGCAATTAATACGCTACGGAAGTCTAAGATGGTGACTTCAACGCTAGATTAGAAACAAACCTGCATTAAATGATCTGTGCTGCTTTAATTAACGGAACGACACGACTTTAATGATCGGCAAACCATTAAGAAAAAAATATGACCTTAAGACAACATTAAAGGACCCATTTTTCCAAAAAAAAGTTTAAATTCTTAGGAAAGCGCGTTTCAGGATAATTTTAATTTTTTCAAACTCGCCCAGAAACCCAGAATAAATTTCGTAACGGTCACGTCGATATTTTTTAAAATAAAAATATGATGAGGAAGGACACGCATCGCATTTACCAATTATCGTTATTGCAAATAATTACAGGTTGTATTACAATAATATTGGGGTTTTAAAACGATTTCGCGTTTTGTTTTCTTTAATGAACCTAAATTTTGATGCTTTCAATTATAATTATGAGGAAAACGACGTGGATTGCAAAATTTAATTGGGAAACGTTTATAATTTAATTGATTGGCCAAAGACGGACTGGCCCTTCTCGTTTTATTCTCCTGTATTAATAAATCTTATCTTATTAAATCGTTTTCTTAATCAAATTGGAAAATTTCTAACACAATTACTATACAGGGTGTCCCTAAAAGAAACGGCACCCGGTTAAGGGCATGTTATTTCCTTCATGAAAATAAGAGGAAAAGTTCCTATTAACATGGGTCCGCAAATGCTTCGTTATCGAGATACAGGGTGTTGAAAAAGTTGTAAAAAATATCGATTTTTTTTTCATTTATTCGGAAACGACTAGGAATTAAATTTTAAAAAGTAAGCAATACGTATGTACCTATGTAGTACATTTGCTATAAGTGGACCATATTAGTCAGTTTTTTCCTTCTCCAGTGGCGTAACTACAGGTGCGTATGTGGATATTTCTGGAGGAAAAAATGTTTTTTTTGTTTTTGACACAATTTTCATTTGAAAACTAATTTACGGTGGAAACAGTCTCTTGAGAATTTTTCCTACCATTAACCATTTTCGTGTAAATTACACTTCAAAGATGAAAAATGCGAATAAAAAATAACTCTCCAAATCCGTTTTTCGAATAATGGCCGCCTTTAACCTCAAATTTTGTTCGAATAATAGAAGCTTGTTTTGAAGCTAATGGCGGTCATTTTGAACATTATCAATAAAATAATAATAATAATACCCAATCATTTCCGAATATATAAAAAAAAATTTCAACACCCTGTATCTCGATAACGAAGTATTTGCGGACCCATGTTAATAGGAACTTTTCTTCTTATTTTCATTAAAGGAATATGCCCTTAACTGGATGCCTTTCTTTTTGGGACATACCTCGGCAAAAGTTGTTCCTCAAGTAAAAGCCTACGTCAAAAAATGATTGTAACCAAAGCCCGCCCATATATTACAGCAATTTATTTATCCTAGTTAATTAGCGAAAATTAATGTCTCCCATTTATAAAATCCACTAAAACCAGTTTACTTCACTTAAATATAAATAAACTGCAGGTTAGGTATACTTTAAAAACAGTAAAAAGGAACTTGTTAATCGTCTTAATAAGGTATTTACGCTTGTTTTACTTAATAATCTAAATAAATCATTATTACCATCCTAAGGACCGGTGTTTCAAATTGGCTTTAACTCCCTGTTAGACTAACCCATAGTTAATTGTCATGGAAACAATGTTTGTAACAATTCGTGTCCATGACAACTGACCGTTAGTTATATAGCTTAACTGGGAGTTAAATCTGAATTGAAAGACGAAATTATTTAATTTTTCTACTTGGATACAAATTACCAAATATACAGGGTGATTCAGTAACAGTGCGGGTAGCGGCAGTACTACCTCGGAAAGTACTTATCCCACGTTCTTTCCGAATGAGAAAATCATTAAAAAAATTTCTAGCCACTAATTTCTGCAGGAGCCATAAAAATCGAGATGCATTAAGATGAATTTACATTTTTATCTAAAAAAAACACACGGAACGAAGGCACGTTCAAATGTCCTACCTACATTGAAAGTCTGTTTAATTTTACAAATTTTAAAATTACATTTTCAACGATTCATTGCAAATTTGTGACGGATTCTAGTGCAAACTCGCAATTTTCTCGAAAATGTTTAATAGAAAAGCACTCCCCCTTTATTATAATAAGTGAAGAGGATAGAAAAACAAAGATAATGTAAAGCACCGGAGCGGAGACTTCCAGCGTTACTAGAAACGAAGTTCAGATAATAAAATATCTTCCTGAGTTAGAAGTCATGACTTGCTTGATTTAACTTTTTTGAAGAATCTTAAATGTCAAATTCTGAATGTACTTTGTTTATTTTGTTGTTGTCTACTCGAATGTGTTTTGATTTACTTGCGTAGTCGCAGATTTTAACAATTTCTTTAAGGTCATGTCGCAAATATTTCTGCAAACTTGGCTTTAACCCGTTGACCCAATTAATTATGTATTGATGCCTCGATCGATAATAATTTAAAGAAAATTTATCACGCCGCTTTAATAACCCTATAATTTTGTACGTCTGGACATGTCAGCGTGCTTTGAGTACATCGATGTGTATTATTAATGTCTCAAAATTAATAAGCGTAACAGAAAAGTGTGCTTTGAAGGCATTTAAATTTGGTTGGTCTTAAAAAATGGTTTAAATATTACTCCCCACGGGTTTGTAGGATGGTTCAATGGTCAACCAAGGCCTACCTCATTTTCATCTACACAGTCCGCAGTCTGGAATCCTGCGACTCCTATTATCTGAACTTTTTGCTTCTTCAACTTTCAAGTTTCTTTCAGACATTTCTGCCAAAGTAAATTTATTGAAGTACTTAGGTACCTCTGTATAGGGCATTTTAATATTCCTAGTATTTTCATGTTCCTTAAAAAATGTTAAACGTTGGGAAAGTTTTTTTTTGTCACAGTCAGTAAGTGCATTAGAGAATTACATATCTCAGAATTGTTTTAACACATAAATTACAATTTGTGTACAGCATGACGAATTAAAATTAACATCTTGCATTTTAAATTTATGCGGCAATCACTGAAGCAGACACAAGACGAGAAAGTAGTGTCATCTTTCAATTATTATATTCTTTTTATGCAGACACGTTCACCGACTACATAATTTTATATTATTTACAAGGAACTACAAACGCTTTTCTTCATCACTTAATTACTCATTTTCTTTAAATTAATACTCAACTTAATTATTAACAAAATAATTAATGTCTTTATGATCTTGACTAGACTAATTTTCCACTAAGAGTAGCTATTGGCTGTAACTCATCAAGTATTTGTCCTACATTAACGGGAAAAAGTTCTATGCCCATGAGAAGATCGTTCAAAATATTTTTAGCCGCCAATTCCGCTGGGGACAGCACAATCGAGAAATGGTAACATGAATTAGCATTTTTCTCAAAATAAAAATACGAAATGAAGGTACGTTGAAATGTATCTAGATCGAAGGCCCGTTTAATGTTACATTAAATTTATTCATTGAAAGTTTGAAAACTCTTCATGGAAAGCTGTTGGCTGAAGACGTATCCTTCAAGGATTGAAATTGTTGCAGCCTATCTTTGGGTGGAACATCTTTTTAAAACAGGTGAACAATACACTTTCAGGAGGTTATAAAATCAAAAAGAATGCAAAAATCTGGAGGTCTCAAGCATTACCAAAACCAGAGTTATGCACAAAAATGTGATAATCATCACATCATCACATCATCATTTTGGTGAGTTAATAGTCATGGCCTACTGGATTTAAATTTTTAAAGGATCTTAAACGTCGAATTCTTAGAAAGGAAGAAAAACTATGAGTTTTGTAGGCTTCCTTAAAATATTCATAACCCGCTGCAATCAACATCGTAAAATTGCACTTTTTTGTCCCCTTCACCTACGGCTATGGACGGGACACCTCTTTATTTGAATTTGGAGCAGTTGCTTAATTGATGGTGAATACCTTTAGGGTAACTAATATACTAGAAGTGGGCTTTAATAACTATGCGTAATTTAAATTTATTATCCGTGGTTATAGAAGTCTAACCGCGCTTGCATGTGTTTTATAAAACGCTCTAAGCCCTTCAATAACTTGCAAATTTATAATGTAGTGATAATAAGCTCTTCATTTTTAGCTCAAGGTAATATACAAAAGAGTTTTTTTGCGAGTAATTTAATTGATGGAAAGCTTCCTAATATTTCCTAGTAAGTTTAAAACCGGACCTTTATTACAGATTAGTCAGACCATAACAAGGGAAATTTGATCGAGTTCTAGAAAACTTTAATAGGTGGACATAATTTTCGTTACCGTATCAAGGATGTATCTTGAAAATTATGAGGTCTATCTAAAAAATAAAGAAACTCAATTTTGTTTTCTCTCGCACTGAAGTGCGCGAGTGCGAGCTAACGTACTTGTCATTACTGCGCTAAATAGAGCACGCGCATGTGTTTAGCCTGACGGTTCCCAGGCCCAAACTATAAATGTTAGACAAATATTTTGTAGGAGTTTCTTGTAGGAAATTTAATTTTCTACAACTTTGATCCTATATTATTTTAACACATCTTGCGCAGATTTCCCTACGTTTCAAATTTTTGGTTGGAAATTGTAAATTTCCTTGAATTCCTTAATGATTAATTTTTACTTTCTCGTGGATAATGATTCATGTGGTTTGTGCTTTCTCACTATCAGAGATTTTTGCATGCAAATACTTCAATTCCCGTCTAAAGTTACTAAGAAAGGAATTGAAGTGCCATTATGGTGGTAACTTTTAACACAGACGGGAATTGAAGTGGTTGGATTAGCTGAGCCTCATTACAGCTAATGAGTATGGATTACTCGGACAGGAATTGAAGTGCACCGAAATACAGAAAGACAAGCAATAAAGATTAAAATACTGGAATTTTACATCGATGCAATGTCATCAATTTCATTTATTGAAGCCATTAAGAAGCTAATGATTGCTCGTCGTTTACACCGTTTACACATCAACGTGTATGTAAATTAACTGCAAAAGATACTGGAAGTGTCAATTTGAAGCAGATGTTATATAATCCTTTATAATTTAATTAAACCAATGTGGAATGAGGATTCTTTAATGATTTAATAATCAAATAATTATTAAAAATATGAATACGACTTTAAAAATTATAAATAGACCAAAGGTGTAACATATTTTGTGTCTAAGCAACTTTCATTTGAGGATTTTTTTCTTGAAGAGTATTGTATACTTACGACGTTACGCCATTCACATGTTTTAAAAATGTAATCAAACCATCAATCAAAGCCATGACAACATATTTTATGTCCTTGCAAGAAATTGTTATTTGATGTAAAATGTTTATCATTATCAGAAAAAAAATTACGTTCTGTTAACGCGGTATTCTTTTTTATGTGCTAAAGCGCAACTACTTTATTATTCACTAGAGAATAATGATAATTATTCAAAGCAGTGTATTGTGGCTAGTATTATCCTTGATCAAATACAAGAATAATTCATTTGCCACCAATCGTAAACGAATTCACATTTTTACTTTCTCATAAAATTTGTAGAACGAAATAAATGTTTTTTTTCTTACTTCTTGTAGAATTTCTTTTTGTATTGTTTTGTATACCTTGAACTATATTTCACTTTCATTCTGCTTTTGTAAATTACCCATTTTATTGTTTCTATTCTGATGGTTGTCATTACCCACACGAGACATGAAAGAAAATTGGTAAAATTACTGTAGTTCATAAAAATTTCCTTTCAATTTCACTTTCCAAATTTCTAAATTGATTCGTTTTTTGCAAAAACTGAAAAGTAACGGTAAATTCACATTTGTTTATAAAATATTATAGATAAGGCGGTTAATAAGATTCAATTTCTAACATAATTATTTTGTTTCTTTTAAACCGAATTAAAAATGTGGGAAAGTTTTAGCATGTAATGCATTGACAATATTTCCATAAATTAAACTTGAAATAAACCATAAATCGAAACTAACCACTGAATGAATGTACCAACAAGCTATAGCGTTTTAAGAATAATAACCGTTGCAGAAATTTCCTTTCCAAATAATTAAATTATTATTTTATTACCCAATCAATAAATGTAATTAGAAAAAAAAAATCTCATGTCTCACATGTTTATTAAACCACACCTAATCAGAAAATATTTCTATTATTCAAGTATTAAATCAAGCTTGAATTTTGCATCGAAACTAGGTTAATAACTAAAACAGAATATAGGAGCTGCTGTGTAGAAATTAATTCGCATTATTAACGTTTTAACGGAATCCATATAAGTCCTTTACAAATGGGCAGTAAATTCCGTTCAATTCTTTATATTCAGTGAGATGCCAGATAAACGATTTATAAATGAAGGTGTAAGTCACGAAACTCCACTTGTCTCGCTAAGACGTGCTCACACTCTACTTAACACACGCTTATATCAAACCGAACCTATACATATCTGATATAAACGTTGATCTAGTTTAGGAGATTTCAGCTTTTTTTGACATTGCTAAATCCGGATCATACATCAATCGAAAGACATATACGTTCAAAGAAAAAAGAGAATTTTATAAATTAATGTGTGTCTTCCTATCATAACGTGTAACAATTTTAAACGTTTTCATTTTAATATGACAGAAGAATTGCTCAGGAAAAACAATTTTTTTTGCATAAGAATCTAATAATCTGCCTGTAGTTTTCATGCGTTATCTTACCTTAAGAATAATAAAAAAAATTGGAAGTGCGGACCTCCAACTTTCCTGAACTTTCCTATACTAAAAATGAACCTTTCGTTTTTGGTGTTCAACAGTATAGTTCTCGACCTCGAGGCAGGCTCTGGAAATCACTTGAATGCGTAACGCGACAAACGGGAGTATACGGGTTTGGTACGTACAGAAGAGAGACAGGCATCTAATTTACTAACGCAGCGGAAGTTCGCTATTTTCTCATCAACCGTACATTTTAGCTATATGACTACCTTATACTATGTGATAGACAATTCAATTTTGCATTCAATTATATAATAATATACAGGGTGTTTCATTTAAAATAACAAAGTTGCTTACTGTATAGGTACTGTGAAAAATAACACCCTGTATACGTGATATAAATTTAGGCGAATGCAAATCTATATACTGAACAACGTTTGTATTGAATTTTTTTTTCATATTCTTACTACTAAAAGAACTATAGGAGCATCAATTTCCGATTTTCAAAACCTCGTAGAGGGCGCCACAGTGAAATTCTAGCATTCATCAAAAAACTAAAATGTACCTAACACCAACCTGCATAAGTGTAGATAGTTTAAACAAAATTCTGTGGCCAGTTTTTTTGTAATAATTTTTCAAAAATTTAAAAAATTTTGGAAGAGCGCGGTTGCGACCGTTTTTGGATTGTGGATTGTGGGGCGTTAAAATCAAAATTTTGAAAAATTCCTAGCGGCCGCCATTTTAAAGTACAGTCCGGTAAAAAACTGTTTCCCATGAATTATGGTCTTCTTTCATATCCGCTACTCAGACTTTTAAAATTCTGCTTCTGACAAAAATGCTACCAAAAAAACATGTCTTTTTTCGGTTCCTGGAGGAAAATCTCAATTTTCAAAATTTTCATGATATCAATACTTCCCATACTATATACCAGTAGTGGTATGGGAAAATAATAAAAGTCTAATCTAATAGGATTTGTTAATACGCAGTCTTATTTTCATCTCGTAGAGTCAAACTTAAAGCTTGATTATTTATTGTAGGTACCTAGGTAATTGTTGTTCTTTTTTTCAATATTTTTACGTCTAAAAATTAAACATGGGGCAACAAATGTATCCTGGTAGAGTTCGTAAATACGCTCCCGGGTATTATTATCTTCAAGTATGTAGAGAATCGGTAGGAATTTAATGGAAACAGTTAGGATTATTCCAGTAATTTGCTCAATACAGTAGCAGAATCGGAAATATGTATTTGTAATTACAAAATTACGTTTCAAACTATTTTCGATTAATTCTTCGATTTAATTAAGAAAAGCTTTCATTAAACAACAACAGTTGTTTAAAGTTTAAATTTATGTTTGTTTAATAGATTTAAGCCGGCGATTATTTCCAATAAATTTTAGAAGTTAATTCAGGAAAAATAAATATCTGGTCGTGTCATAATAACCGGTAATTTCGACTAATAATTGTACAGACAGGTGTAAAAGTCGGTTAAAGTTCATAAAATGTCAGATAAGAAAAAGTGATGGTTTATAATCTTCCTTTGCATTTGATTAAATTCGAAAGTTAATTCAATTTTATATCAAAATATAGAGACACCGTTAATAGAGAAATTATTTTCTTGAAAAAAATTGAAAAAAATTAGAACTGGGTTACAATTAATTGAGAAAACGTTATGATTACACACACACGCACAGGAAAAACATAATAATTTAATAATTAATTGCGACAACGAATGGAGGTTAAATTATGACATTTAGAAATAATATTCCCATTCAATGAACATGTAATGGTGAGTATTATTCACAAGGGTTTAGTTTACCCAAACGACTCGTGCGAATAAAATGTCTATACTTTCTAGTAGGTAGTGAATAATAATAAATTATTCACAGCAGTGTATTTGAGACCTTGACGATAAATAATATAACTCTTCCCAAAATATTTTTTAAACAAAAACGGAACTGCAGGATTCGAACTCGGAGCCGTGTTTTAACTAGTTTCATACTTAGCCTTGTCAAGATGCGTATCTAACATTAATTTTTTTCCAAATAGTAATTTTCTGGTCTTTAACCCTTGACAACCTACGCCAATGTTTAATTTTCTTAATCATTAGTGTAATTAAGAAAATTATTATGAAGTTTCCGGTTTAATTTCTATGTATTTTGTCACATATTATCCGTAGCATGTTTTATGGGGATTAAAGTTCTGCTAAGCTCTAATTCCTTTTAATTCCTCTTGATAATTACAGCGTGCGCTCCTAATTGCTAATTGCGGATTATGTCAGCACAGTCGTTCTTTGATTCAGCATGTAAAGTCAACCCATTCGGGAATCTTTATTAAAACTGCGTCACCATCAACATGATCAAGGAATGTTCTCTTGTGTAATTACCCATTTCCGGTTAATTACATTTATATGTGTTTTGTTTTAAAAATCTTTTAGTTTAGCTAATCTACAGGGTGATATTTTTATAGAACGTCCTGTATATCTTCGAGTATCGTATACAAATTTTGTTTGCAAAAATTATTCTTAAAATACTTCCCCAAAACAATGTCAAAGGATAATATTTATTATAAATTATTTGAAGAGTTCTTAGAGCGAATCGTTGTTATTGTTGGTGTTTCCGACAGGAACAGTTCTTCGTGATGCATTAAGTTTGTCTTTATTCGAGATAAAATCAACATCATGTCCAGGAAATAATTTATATTTCTCTCCTACAACTTAATATCAACGTATTCGTAAATGAAGTTGTTTGTAGTAAATAATCTAACAATTATTTATGCGTTTGATCAAGGATAATGCCGTGAATTATCATTATTCACTTTGAACGTGATAATGAATACCGCGATAATACCAAAACCTAATTTAATTGTTTCTGGTTTGAAATTGACATTAAAAAATAATTTCTTGCAATATTCCGTCATGGCTTATATGATGACATTTTTTACAAAAATATCAACGGATAGACCTACATCGCCGTATAAATTATTATCTTGTATTAGTCGAATACTATACGATTTTACGAACATGTAACGACTAAGATTATTTCCTTCTTATAAACATATCATAAATAAAATACATTCGTTATAAAAAAATTAATGCTTGTTTGTAAAAGCAAAAAAAAAATTGAATCTGTTTTGTATACGATTAAGATTATTCATCGAACAAGCCAACACAATGAGACGAGCAAAAAAAAAGCTGCATGTTAACATGATAGGTAGGTAGGTATTGCAAAGACAAATTTTCTTTGTTGCTTGTCTACACAATTTGTCAATTTAAATTTTTGTAAGCGAATTACCTGAGGCAGTAAAATCAATCTTAAGTGAAATTAATTCTGTAGGTACTAAAGGAATATTAAAAAATTGTGTTTTTTTATTTTTAAGTTTCTTGAACAGAAAGTTTAATTTCTGATAGGTTACACAAGAAAACGATAAGAATATTAAAAGAAACCTAAAGAAAACATTTTCATGATTTAACTTGACCTTGAAATTTGTATTTGCAAGAAGCATTAACTATTTAATAACTAGAAACAAATAAATTTGGAAATCTTAAAGCATAATTTTGCTGTACCTAATATACAGGGTGTCCCAAAAAGAAACGGCAACCAGTTAAGGGCGTGTTCCTGTCACGAAAATAAGGGAAAACGTTATTATTAACATGGATGCGCAAATGCTTCGTTATCGAGATGCAGGGTGTTGAAATTTTTTTTCATATATTCCGAAATGATTATTATTATTATTTTACAAATAATGTTCAGAATGACCGCCATTAGCTTCAAGACAAGCTTCTATTCTTCGAACAAAATTTTGAGGCTAAAGGCGCTCATTATTCAAAAAACGGATTTGCAGAGTTATTTTTTTATTCGCATTTTTCATCTTTGAAGTGTGATTTACACGAAAACGGTTAATGCTAGGAAAAAATCTCAAGAGACTCTTTCAACCGTAAATTAGTTGACAAATTAGAAAATTGTGTCAAAAACAAAAGAAACAGTGGCGTACCATTTTTCCTCCAGAAATATCACATACGCACCTGATGTAGTTAGGCCACTGGAGAAGAAAAAAACTGACTAATATGGTCCACTTATAGCAAATGTACATACATACATTTTCATGAAAGGAAAACCCCCTTAACTGGATGCCGTGTCTGTTTGAGACATCCTGTATATTTATGATTAGGGAACGAATTTCTATGCATGTTTTTCCTGAATTTGAAAGCGTATTATTGTACCTTTTCAAAATGCATGCCATATATCACTGCTTTTGGATCCACTTAGTATTTTTTTAAATTCACTAAAATTCAGCTAAACATGAATTTTATTTCGTTCAAGTACCAAAATGCGCATTTCTAAAAAAAACAACTTTCAAGGACGCATTTAAGTGCATATTTCTGCATTCTAATCTAATATCGTAATTCCATACAAATCCTATCTCTATAGTTCTAAACTTTACAGTTTTAAGACCTTAACTTTCATATAAATTAATAATTCATTGACTCCAACCTCTTCTTCAATTTTTCGCTTGGTCTCTCACAATTTTGCTCCGATTGACAGAAAAAACAAAACCCTACACGATTATTATTACACAACTTCTAAAAATTACCTTGGGAGATCTAAAGACTTAATTGAAACATCTCAGCATGTTTATAAATAATTTTCACAAATTTGACTTACCCCGAACTTCATTTTTCCCTGAATTTCATTGAATCCTTGCGAAAAACATAAATCCTGCAACCCCAATCACTTCGTGCAGTTGAAAAAGGAAGACAAAATAATTTGCTGCACTTAAAATCACTTTCCCGAAAACTAAGAATAATTTGACACGTACTAAAATTGTTCATTTTAACACAAACACTATTATACCTGTACTGCAGTTTAATAACAGACCGATACTGAGGAAAAATTCTTATCTGGCCTGCGCTGTTACATGAGATAAGGTTTTTGTAGATCCACATTTCAACATATTGAAATATTTATCGTTATTTAATAATTTTTTAATGTTTTCTTTGTTTTCTGATAAAAGTACTGGTTTTTGTAAAAGTGACTTATTTGACTACTATATTTATTATTCAATTGGGGAAAAAAGTCAATTGTTTAAATATACAGAGTGTATAATAATTGGAATTTCAATATAAAAATCTTTATGTACATATACATTTATTAGCTTCCTTAATTATTTTAGAGCTAAACTGAAAAGAAGTTTTTTGTAGAGAAAGAAATAATAATTCCGGACGCTACATTGGTTTCAGTTTAATTGTTTTATGTACAGAAAAAAAAATGCAAACATTGATTAAACTCGAGCTTTTGAATATGAAAATCACGCAATTTTCAAATTCAGAAACTCAATTCTTGGAATTTTCGGATTTGGTATTTTCTTTTACAACAAATAATTAGAGGCGAACAGATTTTAGTATTAAAATTCCTATGGTAGTACGTGAACCAATTCTACACCCTGTATATAAAGAGTTTATCTTTCCATACTCTGGACAGGATAATTATTTAGAATTACATTTGCACGAGCATTTCCAAGACCGCTACCAGGAAGGTGAAGAGAGTGCGAGTATTAGTAGCCGTAGCAGCAGCAATCGGTAACCTCCACTAATTCCATTTAATTTTGGTATTATTTAGTGGGGAATCAGTATTTGCAAGTGCAAGCATTATACCCTTGTGGTATGTGGTCAATTATAAAATATTTACTCGAATGAATTCGATATTAAATAAAGAAAATTAATGGTTTATCTCGTTAATAAAATATAAATTTATGCTGCATTTAACTGTATCTTCTGGCTATGGATAGTTCTGGTTTGTTAGTTTTAAGCTAGTACATAAATTTTCTAGTAACGTTATGTCATACCATAGAGGTATTAAATAGTTGCACATCAACAAACTCTATTCACTAATTTTTTTATAAACAAATATGTTTAAAAAATTCAAGGTAGTGCCATTAATATTCTTTAAACCAAAGAGTTATTTGTATGTAACAAAAGAAAGCATAATAAATATTTGCAGATTCAATGGAGGCAGTTTATTGATATTTATCTCTTCACAAGAGATTTTTGACGTTGGAATCTTCTAACTCCCTGCATATTTTACAACCAATGGTTACCCTGCTACCAAACTACAGTTGAATACCAAAAACGAAATGTTTATTTTTAGTATGAGAAAGTCCAGGGGAGGTGCGCACCTCCACTTTTTCGTATATAAGATATAATTTACTTTTAATAAAGGAAGATGCTGCTAGTTCTTGTTATGATAATTACTAAGGAAATATTTTCTTTAATTTAATATAATTTCGATGTATCAATGGATTAATTTATATTCTTGTTCAGTGGCGATGTATGCTCGATCCTTGTTTGCAGCAAGCTTATCAATTAAAATCCGAAATTAAATTTTTTAAAGCAACTTTCTTAAAAACACTTAAAATTCTTGTACGAATCAAAATGCGGCCAACGAAACGACAATTAGAAGGAATAACAAATTACTACATGGACTGATTGAGTTGAGGTTCCATCGATTATGAAGAAAGATGCGAAACCCATTGACAGACGATTTCTCATGCCTTCACGTGCACGTTTCAAAGCTACTGGAAGATGTACTATGGATATCTCTGGAAATGGACGACTGGTATTTCCGAGTTGTGTTAGCAAAATGTTGATCATGCCTTCTTTGCTAACAATGGCCATTCATCTGTTTGCTTACGTAGAAGGAAAGCTTTAAGGCTAATTATTTAAAGCCAACGAGAGGATCCCGTCTGTGAACTTTTTAGTTTACATAAAATGCATAAAGACCTGTTCGCTCTAACGGATTCCTGAGTTCTTAACATCCACCGGAAATTTTTGTACGTTACATCCCGTATTTCTAGCTTTATACTACCAAACGCATTGTATTTGCATATTTAACCTAATTTCTTTACTAACGCTATTAAAGTTGATGCTACCAGTTTTTTTTTGTATCGACCAAATGTTTAAAATTAATGGAAATTTCGTTAGTAGCAGATGCTAATTTTATCTTACACAACTCGACTTTCACTAAAGGATGTTAATGTTAATTATAGATTTTTACTTGTTTTCTCTTTATCCAATTTAAAATTTTTATTAGAAGTGAAATTTTATGAAAATTAAAGCTTTGATAGTTTTCTTCCTCCCTCCCTCCAGGTAGCAGCGCACGGCATCACGATTTTAATTAAAAATAGAACGGTCTAAATTACTTTGTTACGCTTCCTACGATAAAGTATTGATAAATTGTTAGCTTACTGCAATTTAGAAATAGAACCAGACATCACACCGAAGACCATTATCTCGTTTATTTTTAGGATTTCCTCCCATTGGTCAATATTATAGGAATTGTTGGGGTTGTTTGTCTAATAAACGAGATATGAGTGATATTTAGGACACCCTGTATCTCGAATTTCCAACTAGAACGATGATTCTGATCAATTTCTGTTCACATATCTTTAGAGTGTTCATTATTATGGAAATTGGAATTCCATTTGCGACAGTTTAATTGATTCATCAGATATTCAACATCTTGGACCTTAATGGCAAAAACGTCCAGTCAGACTGCTGATTCATGCAACAAAATTTTAATAATTAGGGGTTAGTTACCTCGTTTCAAATTCTTTTCATTTCTTGTGGTTACTTTAACTGCTGTTTAATCAGCTAATCTCAACTTTAAGCTATTGTTAGATTTTAATCGTCACTAAAATCTTAAACAATACCTCTAAAGAGCTAAAAATGATTCAACGTTTAATGTGACCTAAGAAAGTAATAAAAGCGAACTGTATTCCAGTAAATAATCAATGGTGACTCCAATGCTGGATTATGATACAAACCCGTGGTTTAGGTAATTTCGCTCTAGGAAAACGAAAGAAAAAACAAGATAAGGAACAGGAAAATCAGCCTTCACAAGGCGAAATTCTAAGAGCGTTGACTAGAAATTACATTTCAAATTTCTGACTAGCTTTTGTGGCAACTCACAATATTCTTGAAAATTCTAAATGAAAAGGCGCATAGATTTTATGATAATCGTGAAGAGGATAGCAAAACGAAAACAATTAAAAAATCCGGAGATCTTTAGCATTACTAGAAACAAAGTTATCCACGAAAATGTGATAATAAAACATTTTGTTAACTTTAGGAGTCATAGCTTGCTTGATTAAATTTTTTTTTGTTATATTACATCGATGTGACCCGGGTACATTTATTAATTCGTTGTAATTAAAATTTTTAACAAGCTCTTTTGTTGTGATTTTTTTCTAGCGAGATGCTTTATTGTGCAATGATTTTCATGATAAAAGACAATACCTTTAAAGAGCTAAAAATGATTCAACGTTTAATGTGACCTAAGAAAGTAATAAAAACGAACTGTATTCCAGTAAATAATCAATGGTGACTCCAATGCTGGATTATGATACAAACCCGAGGTTTAGGTAATTTCGCTCTAGGAAAACGAAAGAAAAAACAAGATAAGGAACAGGAAAATCAGCCTTCACAAGGCGAAATTCTAAGAGCGTTGACTAGAAATTACATTTCAAATTTCTGACTAGCTTTTGTGGCAACTCACAATATTCTTGAAAATTCTAAATGAAAAGGCGCATAGATTTTATGATAATCGTGAAGAGGATAGCAAAACGAAAACAATTAAAAAATCCGGAGATCTTTAGCATTACTAGAAACAAAGTTATCCACGAAAATGTGATAATAAAACATTTTGTTAACTTTAGGAGTCATAGCTTGCTTGATTAAATTTTTTTTTGTTATATTACATCGATGTGACCCGGGTACATTTATTAATTCGTTGTAATTAAAATTTTTAACAAGCTCTTTTGTTGTGATTTTTTTCTAGCGAGATGCTTTATTGTGCAATGATTTTCATGATAAAAGACAATACCTTTAAAGAGCTAAAAATGATTCAACGTTTAATGTGACCTAAGAAAGTAATAAAAACGAACTGTATTCCAGTAAATAATCAATGGTGACTCCAATGCTGGATTATGATACAAACCCGAGGTTTAGGTAATTTCGCTCTAGGAAAACGAAAGAAAAAACAAGATAAGGAACAGGAAAATCAGCCTTCACAAGGCGAAATTCTAAGAGCGTTGACTAGAAATTACATTTCAAATTTCTGACTGGTTTTTGTGGCAACTCACAATATTCTTGAAAATTCTAAATGAAAAGGCGCATAGATTTTATGATAATCGTGAAGAGGATAGCAAAACGAAAACAATTAAAAAAGCCGGAGGTCTTTAGCATTACTAGAAACAAAGTTATCCACGAAAATGTGATAATAAAATATTTTGTTAACTTTAGGAGTCATAGCTTGCTTGATTAAATTTTTTGAAGCATCGTAAACGCCAAATTCTGATTCTACTTTGTTCATTTTGTTGTTATTCTTGAAATGTTTTTGATTTACTTGCGAAAATCAAGCAACCCATTACTCCTAAACTCAATAAAATATTTTATGTACGACTGCATTATAAAGTACTGTTTATGACATAGTTTTGCGGTCATAAAGTAGTTCTTTATAGTACTAGTAAAATAAAGTTACTTTATTTTACTAGTACTATAAAGTACTACCTGTACGTTACCTGTCAATGTCAAAATAAATGTCAGAATAAATCCATTTAAATTTATTACATTGTAAGTACCTAAATACATTTTAACTAAATATAACAAATATGTACTATATACCTGATTATTATAATAATGGTTGTTAATATTTATAAGTAACACAATGAGTGTTACTAGAAATATTTATCCCTACAATTTCGTTGCTTTTTCTTGCTACTTCCGAAATTCTTGAGTTTTCTTGACCCACTACAGAGACGCTGGAAGTAGAAGGTTCTTCACGAGATACCTCGCCTAGGATCTTCTTTGCAACGCTAATTTTGGTATTTTCACAATCATCAATATAGCCCTTCGCCACTGTAGATGAGCGCCAACCCCCATGTCTTTTTATTCCCTCCATATTGGCTCCCGCATTTGCTAGAAGGGTAGGTGAGGTGCGCCTTTTTCTACACCTAGACATTTGGCAACCACAGCTGCCACATTACCGAATTTGTGTATTCCGACGGGCTGAACAGTACATTTTTCTTTAATGTAATTGATAAAAAACCTTTTGTGTGGTGTCCTGGTTGGTCGAAGTGCCATGTATCCTCTAACAAGTTCAAGTAGATTAATATTTTCAAGTTTACCTGGAACTATTATAAAAGACCGATCTGTTTTGGTTTTGGTGTCTTCAGGTTTAACTATAAAATGTGTTTTACAATCTTCAACACATGTTGTCAATAACGTCCACTAATTCTTGACGTCTGCAGGCACCAGCCACAGCAATTAGGTAAAACATTCATACCTTGTTAAATAAATGTTCCTTATTGTCAGCTTTACGCATTATATGTTTCTTCGTATAAATGCCTGAATTTTAATGGTAACAGGGAATCTTTAGCAGTAGCAGCGATATTTTTAATTTCCTCACAAGTTTCTTTGTTAGAACTATTCGTTTGCATTTTAGTTAAAACACCCTTTTCCATTTCTTCGAGTATTTTAACTACCTATTTCTTTTACAAAATTTACAAAAATTGCTTTTCTAAAAACAACTACTAGCTATTTTATAAACAAGTAGCTAAGCAACAGCAAAAGCACACTGTGATATATCCAGTTTTCCAATGGCAACTATATATTACAAGCCAAATTTTCGTCTGTCAAGAATAGATATCAGATTTATAAATTGATTTTTTTTCGATAATGAACCAATTTTAGCAGTCGAACATAAAGCTTTGTATGCAATTCGTACATAATCTGACTTTATTGACTCGTCATCTTTATTAGCCTCGCTCGCAAGCTCGCTCGTCAATAAAACAGACTCGCCAAATAAAGTCTTAGATTATGTACTTGTTACATAAATAGCTATTATCCACAACCAGTATATTATAAGGTCATAATTCCACTACTAAGAGACGTCTTATGATATGAATAAAACACATAGGTCTTATAATTAAAACAATGGTAAATCTATAGCAACACGTATGACAAAAGTCAGTTGAAAATGTCAAAATAAATTTTTTCCAAAATATTAATTTGAAAACGCCACTTTCTGGCCTGTTTGTGGATAAAACGTTGTATTGCATACGTGTCTTAGTTGTATTTTATCCACTGAAGAAAATTAAATGCTCGAACTTCGTTCTCGCGTTTAAACATTCTTGCGTGGATAAAATACTACCTAAGACACTTATACAATAAATAACTATTATTAGCACAATTAAGTTCATAACGCCGTTCGTAGTGATACTAGAGACGCCCAGTTTTTTTTATTTTCTTTGCCTTTCTATCCTCCTCATGATTATAATGAAATGGATGTGCCCTTCCGTTTTAAATTTTCGAATTTCCACTAAAACTTGTCGCAACTTTGAAATAAATTGTTCAAAACGAAATTTGCAATGAAGAATATTCAAAGCTGCGAGGTCATGTGACATGTCTTCGGCCACCAGGAACTTTCTTTTACTGAATCAAATTTTATGTTTATTTATAGGAACATTAATATTCGAGTTTTATAACAATCTCAAATTGCTATAACCATATCAAGGTCTTGCAATATTTATCTCAAAGTCATGTAAGATATAATCTGATGCTGTCGGTGTCACACATCTTGAAGATAATTTGTTGTAATCCGCTGTTTACCTATCAGTCCATTAGTCAAACGTTAAGATCGCATTCTAAAAGCGTTTAAAATAATTATTATTATAACTGAATCGATGCAGCAATTATTAAACAAGCACTGGCTGGTTAACGAGGTAGAATAAAAAAGAGCAACCCCACGAGCAGGAAGTAAAGTTTACGCCAGTCTGCAAGGAGATTTAATGTTCTTCTGGGTATGATAAATGCAACTGGTGCTTTAACCCGAGAATAAGCCATAATTCATTGAAATGCAAGAAGCACACTTGTCCACGTCCCTATTGGGAACACCAACTCCGACAAGACATTGATGGTATCTAATACGGGTGTAGATATCCGCAAAGATATCCAACAGAATCTCAGTCGAGGTCGAATCGTCTGTGTTGTTCCGTTAAGCCAAGATCGCGGTGCCTTCTGGTGCACTGCAGCAGGCGAAACCTTGTGCGGTTGCTGTCAGTGCTTCTTGGCTAGGAATACCAGTAGCGCGTTGCATTTTGCCCCGGACTATTTTTATTACGCCGGATTGTTAACTGTCGGAACGGGTTAAAGTGGTTTCTTGTGTTACGAAAATGTTTCCCAAAAATAATTATCGATTCCAGGTGGATTAATTTCAACTGATTAGTACGGAACTCGTTAAATGATCTTTTTAATGTACGGTAACATCAGCTGCTCATTAAAAATGTTAATGGTTATGCACTAAACTTGTTATATTACATCGATGTGACCCGGGTACATTTATTAATTCGTTGTAATTAAAATTTTTAACAAGCTCTTTTGTTGTGATTTTTTTCTAGCGAGATGCTTTATTGTGCAATGATTTTCATGATAAAAGACTCGATAGATTGCTTTTGGTTCTCATGATGGGATGCACCACTAGATGACATATGCTTTTGTTGGTAAGAATTTTTCTTAACATAAGAAATGTCTTATTTTTCTATAGAAGCAATTATTAAATATTAATGTTGTGCAAATTTTTGTTACAATCCGTTAACCAGAGACGTAGTTACGAGTTGGGTATATATCCCCTTTTAATAAAAATGTACGTTACGCTACTGTCAAATTTTAATTCTAATTTCTTTTCAAGATTTAAAATTTAGAAAACAAAAGTGCTGTTACATTTTTGTCATTTATAATTATCTACCTTCGAGATAATTCAAGATTAGTTTGTAAATGTGTGTTCATGTTTGAAATCGTACATCACACTTTTACAGACTGAACTAATGGGGGACGTACTCACCCCATAACTACGTCCCAGCACAAAAATTTGCGTAATAATTGATCCATACTAGGCAGCAGCCGCTCATAAAATATTCCTTGAATAGCTCTATAGCTTTAGTTTTGAAATATTTAAAGAAAAGCAATTTTCAAAAAAAAATCATGACTACTTGTTTATTTCAAAATTAAAAAAAAATTAGAAAGCTAAAGATTTATTAGCAAATTCGGTTAGTATTTATTTACTCTAACCCACTTAATAAATAAAATTTGTAACTGATATTGATTGATTGTTTCTTTTTGTTCAAACAAGTCGGTCTTATCCAAATACAATTCGTGACCTTTCAAAAATATCTTTTGTTCTTGCTTACAAGATCCGGATAACTGTTGTTTTATGGAAAATACATTTAACATTTCGAGGGCACTTTCCCAAGCCTTTTGTAAAGCAATCAGTCCTGATTTTTCCCAACACTCACTTATTCAAGGGATGTCTCTTCTACCTTAATCTCAAATTTTAATAAAAACTGGAGTTGCGCACCTCCCCTGGGCTTTTCTATACTAAAAAGAAACATTTCGTTTTACTATTCATCTGCAGCTCGGGAGGCAGCATTGGAAATCATTTGAATGCGTAGCGAGAAACACCAGACTATACGGGTTCGATACGTACAGAAGAGAGACAGGTATCTAATTTACTAACGCAACGGAAATTCGCGATTTTCTCATCAACGGCACATTTTAGCTATATGAGTACCTTATGCTATGTGATACACAAATAAATTTTGCGTTCAATTATATAATAATATACAGGGTGTTTCATTTAAAATAACAAAGTTGCTTATTGTACTGTGAAAATCAAACACCCTGTACACGTGATATAAATTTAGAAGAATGCAGAGCTATATACTGCATAAGTTTTATATTTAAACTTCTTTCACATTTTGATTAATAAAGGAGCTATGGGAAATGGGAGCATCAATTTCCGATTTTCAAAACCTCGTAGAGGGCGCCACAGTGAAATTCTAGCATTAATCAAAAAACAAAAAGGTACCTAACACAAAGCTGCGCATAAGGGTAGAAAATTTTTGTAACAATTTTTCAAAAATTTCAAAATTTTTGGAAGAGCGCCCCGTTGCGACCATTTTTGGATTTACTAAATACGTTTTTCTGGTGGGGTGTTAAAGTTAAAATTTTGCAAAATTCATAGTGGCCGCCATTTTGAAGTTTAAGAGTCCTGAAAAAAACTATTTCCTTTGAATTATGCTCTTCTTTCATATCCGCTACTCAGATTTGCAAAATTCTGCCTTTAAAAAATTACTACCAAAAAAAACATGTCTAACCTCCGCTTCCAGTTTCGGATTTTTTTGAAAAGGTTATTTTGTCGATAAATTTTCGATATACCCCTTCATTTAAAATTTCTTCAAAATCGGTTTGCTAGGTTTTGCGTTATAGGCGTCACATACACACCCACCCACATCCACAGACATTTTTTGGGTTCGTAAAGGTCAAAAACACGTATTTCCGCGAAAATTCCAATTTCAAACATTTTCATATCAATATTCCCATATATCAGTGGTGGTATGGGTAAGTAAAAAACAAAGCAAACTTGGTTTAAAAATATGAAGATCTTATGTTTGTACATGCTTGGGAATAATACAAAAAAATATTTGATGGCTACCTTTTTTAAATATAAATATAAGGTAGGTCCGGAAGATGACCCCAACCTTAAAAGTTGAAATCGTGTCACTACAGTAATATCGATTACCTACATTATAATATAATTTAACATCAATTGTGTTGAGGTTTTTGTGGTTTTCCAAACTACTATTAGGTCATTGATAACACATTAATAAGAACTAGTTGTGCAGTAGTGCTTAAAAATCAAATATTTGTTTGTTTTTTTCTAGATTTCTAGAGTTTTGGAATGATAAACAATTTTCATGTCATCCAAACAAGTAAATCCAAGAATTAATAGCAGGTTTACCGTTCGCTGTATTTAAGAGAAGCCAATTTGCTAACGGTACGTTTGTTTTTAGGAAATTCTTGTAATATTTTAGAAAATATGATTATATTTTTTAAACAGTAAACTGTACGCATATTATAAAGGTAATTTCTTGTTTGATACAAGACATTTCGCAAAACTGCAGACAGCAAAATTACATCTTATTAAATACTTAAATCGTGCAAACCGTTTTACAATCTCTCCTTATTAAACTTTTAATTATACCCTTACTGAAATTATCTTTATCAATTTTAATCGCAACAGACATTGTGATAGAAAATTATTTTCACTGTTATTATGTAACTTGACACTAGAAATTAATTTCAAATAAATTTAATTCCCCAATAATCCAATCTTAATGACTGGAATACAGTTACGAGAGTTTATGGAGTAAAAATTAAAGCTTATCCCAATAAAACGCGGTTAAAAGCGTTCCCTTGTCAAATAAAGTGCAAGAATGCAGTTAAATTACATTTAGCAAAGTGCGAAAGTTTAATGCAGTACAAATATTTCGAATAGTTGGAAAATGTAAACCGGACTCGTATGTATATGCATCACTGTGGTTAGAAATTGTCTTAAAAATGTATGTTCAGGGTGTGTGTAAGGTATTAACGTGTCTGAGACCACCATTAAGGAAAACAAGAAGAGAAACAACAAATGAAAGGTAGAAAAGATGGCAAACATACAAATAAATGGAGACCAGGAAGATTAAAACAGGTAAAAAAAATTAAAAGACAAATAAAAAAGGAAGTTAAATGAAATCCAGGAAATTCATACAACAACAAAAATCCGTGACATAATACGAGGCATTATATGTCAATTAAAATGAAACTGGGTGGAACTTGCCGCGAGATCTATCAAGATGGAGTGATGGACGCATTAAATTGTAAATTGGCGTCCTAGAATAACTTAACGAACTGTAGGAGGCCCACAAAGAGATGGCTAGACAGCAGAAAGAAACTGATTTCGAACATTTAGAAGTGTGAAGCAGGTTGAGGACGAAGAAGAAAGAGGTGGGATATTTATAGACGAGTTATAGTAAAATAAATAAAAGGGAAAGGAAGAGGAAACGAAGGCAGCGACGTGAAAAGGGTGGAATAAAACAGATTATCAAAGAGGAAGAAAGTGAACTAAACAGGAAGGATAAAGAAAAAATTTATTCGGAAAAAATCGAAAGGTTGAAGACATCTGATAGTATAAAAAAGTTAATCAGGGGGATGATATAAATCGTTAGCGGTGTAGCAAAGAGAGGAATGGTTGGGAGGAAAATTGCGGAGAAAAAGAAAAGAATATGCTATAAGACTGATCAAAAGATCAAAATAGGATAGGATGCAAGAGATTGTTAGAAAGGAATGGAGACCAAAGATATTAAGAAGGGGTTAGAATAAAAAAAGAGTTTAATGACAAAAGCTTTCAAAAGAAAAAGAAGAATACAGAAAGGGGAAAAATGGGAAAAATCTATTGAAGAAAGGAGTCGCAGCACCTACTACGGTAAGAAAAAAATTAGGGAAAGATACGCGAGTAAAATTAAATAACGAGAATAAAAATTTCGAAAAGGGTAAGATGATGAATTAGAAACAACAGAAAAAAAGACAAAGACTTGAAATTGAGTAGAACGCTAGAAGGAGGGGGTAAGATAACCATAACGCAAGATCGGATGGAAGAATAGCACGAACACGGAGGTAATGCGAAAAAGGTAATTAGAAAAAAGGGTGAGAAGGTAAACCGGGGTGAAAACATGAATAAACTGTTTTTTTCTATTTTTTTAGCCAGATACAATTTTACATTTTTGCAATATATGCAATTTTTTACATGAAATTATATAAAAAAGCAAATACTGCGAAAATATTATTAGCTTCATGGATTTCCTAATAATTTTTGTTGCTTTTCCCAAAATTATTAATTATTTTCATTGATTTTCCGGAGTTTTCTTCACATAAACAAAACAAAAAGTGAATGATTGTTCAAACATCTTCTACTAAAAGTAACCAAAACCTAAAAATCATTTTATTTATTTTCTGTATTGAGTTTAAATGTTTAAACTACGAATTTGTTTTTCTTGTATATTTCCATTATAAAACAATATCTAACGTTTCTTAAGTCACTGATCCAAAGTAAAGTTGAACGTCCACTCATGGAATCATTTATTACGTTCCTGTATAAGAAATAGCTTTACGTTCAAGATAAATTGTTGTCGATTTTGTTTACATAATAATTTAGTTATTCTTTCATGTTGTTTAAAAAACTCATTCTTAATATCCTAGGAGGTTTTATAATCTATAACACATTCTCTTCCATATCGGTACTGGAGGTGGAGGACGCCGACATTAAATCATCAGAATATTTAATAAAACCGCATTGATATTCAACTGAGAACAAGTTTCATGTATCTATACACATTAATAACTTCCTATGCGAGCAGTGAATTATATTAATGCTTAGTTATCGAAGAAACAAGATCAAATTTCTCCAAAAAACAGGATTGTAAACGCATTACTTTTCTGAGAAATATTCCTTAAATACAAACATTTTTATGCCGGTAATTTAAGGTTTTTTTCTGAAAAAGTCCAATAGTTTTTTGTGAAAATTAGAACGAGCTTAATATTTCTCTTAAATGGAACATCAACGAGGATTAGGTCGGACGAGTAAGCTGGATATAAATAAATATATTGCAAGACATTTTCCATGATCACAATTTTTTTTAATTAATTTCCTAACATTGGTATTTAAATTAAAAGCCCAAAGAATATTTGGAACTTTCATCTAAACACTTGTCTGTATCCGATTTGCAGCTTCAATTAGTAATTTGATGATGCTCACCTCGCCGACTGAAGTTTTATGAACATTTACAGCAATCTATTAATATTCAGACCGCGTTCGAAATTTATTAATATTCTCAGACAGTATGTAACTAATATTTAAAAGCTGTTCAAGATGTACAAACATTTAACAAGATTATTTTTTTTTGTTTATGAGAAAGTAGGGTAAAGATACGTAATTATATTGCAAAAATCCCTTTTAAATGGAACATGATCAGGATCTAAGTAAAATTTAAGTTTATACACAAAATTAAAACATTTCACTTGTTAAGATTTCAAATGAAAGTATTTTTATTTAATGGATTTATTAATATTAAGAAAAATAAGTGCAAAAGTAAACCAGAACGGTTTACTTTTAAAATTGCAAAAATATATGCCAAAAAGGTGAAGATTTAAAATTTGCATACAATAAGTAGAAATGGGAAGTGTTCAATGTATTTTTTTTTATTATCCTATTCATACTGTTAAGAAGTTTCTCTAAGATGTGTAGGCGGGTCTTATGAGCTAAAGAAAAAAATCTGAACGACTTTCTTTATTTAATTAATTTTTAATCTTCAATGAGAAAATCTCAAATGTAAATTCTGTGATAAGATCTATGAAGCACTAATCGAACTGGGTCTCTTTTAAATTGAAAAATTATAAGTCTAGCCTAGGAACGGTTAATTAAAACTGGAAAAAATAATAAAATTTTATTACATCACTTTTTATATCTAATCATAAAATATTTTATTGATACAATATCTATAAATGTTGTTTTGACATCAAATTTAATGATCTTGTAAATAAGATAGTAATTATTTTTAAGCAAATATAATTGACGCGCAAAGATTAAAAAAAAAAAGAAATTTTAAAGTCTTAAACAGGATAATGAACCGTGACAATCAAAATATTTTCTTGTAATGTATCCTAAAGCACGTGCCAACGAAATTATTGTTTATTTATTGGTTTTCTTTAAATATTTCAGAATTAAAGTTACATGTGCAAGTGGAATTTTATTGACGGCTGCTAATTATTTTGAAAATAACAGTAGGATAACCAGGGGTGTAGTTACTGATGAAAATTTTTTTTTACAAAATTTAAATTTCAAAATTCAATTTAGAAACTAAAAGTACTTTTACGTTTTCGTCGTAAAATTTTCTGTTTTTGAAATAATTGACCAGTAATGTGTGCCGCGCGTTTTCTAATATGAACCACACTTTTACACATTAAACATGAATTATCTCTAAAGTAGATAACTAAACGACAAAAACGCAAGAGTAGTTTTATTTTCTAAATTGAATGCAAAATGTAAATCTCTATTTTTGGTCACATTAGTTTAACCAGGGACGTAGTTACGGGGTGGGCAGGGCCCTCCTTTTAAAAACATACGCTACGCCACTGACAGATTTTAAGTTTGATGCAATATTTGAATTTTAAATTCAATTTAGAAAATAAAAGTACACTTCCGTTTTTATCGATAAATTATCTGTTTTTAAGATAATTAATGTTTAGTTTAAAAATTTGTGTTTCACGTTTGAAATCGTACACCACACATTTATAAAGTAATCGTCAATTATCTTGAAAACAGATAATTTAAAGACAAAAATACAAGAGTACTTTTATTTTATAAATTGAATTTTACATTCAAATCCTCAAAAAAAATTTCATCAGTAATGTAGCGGATGTTTCTAAAAAGGGTTACCTACTCGTCCTGTATCATGAATGACCCTGTAAAAAGGGGAAATTTTGAGTTTATTAAGCAAAAAGTCATACTTTTACACGAACCCATGCCCTGTATAAATTACAGTACCAAATTTAAAATCACCCTGTATACCCATTTTATGGATTAAATGTCACAAACTGCATTTCAGTTATGCTTCTTAATGTATAACTAATGTAAAGCTTGAGTTCTTTGGATTATACGCTTCTCGTTTTCAACAACATATTCATTATGTAACTGTACTTGAATATTTGCTGCTAGGTTGGTTTTGTTATTAAAAGAGAAAATAAATTTCTAGAACATGGGAAATATGGAAAGTAATTATAGTTAAAATTAAAACAAAAATAACAGTTACAGATTCTTTCCATGAACAGATTTATTTAAATAATTTTATTATACTGGGATGGTTTTTAAAATTGGAGGATATTTCTCCAAGAATTACTCAAAATCAGAAGAAAATTCATACATTTTTTGAAACGTTTTTACGTTCGTCAGGAGAAAATCTTTCAGCATATAAAGTGCATGTCCAGAAATGACTATTCTTTTATTTTTTACGTAAGGAATGTTTACGATATATGTTAATTATTATAAATAATTTTAAGAACATCTAACCAAATTATTTTAGCGCGATCTTTTGATTAAATATCTAAGGTAAAAAAGAGATTCCGTATAATCAAGAAAAACAGTTGTCGATCTTAATTAAATGAATAATTACACAGTCAATTAAGCAGACCCCCCGCCTAGATGAATTTGTGTGGACATCTCTTGTACACGCAATAAAACTCCGGTTGATAAAAAGAACATTAAAAAGTCGAAGGACTCTCTTCGAGTGTGCAAATTACTGTTGGGTGTAAATTCTTACACATATGTTGATAAATAAATGCCTACTTAAGTAGCATCGCGTTAATAAACACGCATTAAAGATGTTTCTAAATTCAAAGACGTAGCTAGTTGTGGTAATAAGGAAGAGAGGGCACGTTTGCGGTATAAGAAGACTAGTTTTTATGGAATAAAACAACAAACCGTATTTTCCACCGAATATAAAAATAAATAAAACACGAAACGTTGGCGAACTGGAAATTTATCTACATTCTCCGAACGTAAATCGAATCATCTTTGATGCCCGTAATTGATACTTACATTGGACCATTTGTAAAATTTTAATCATTTCATCGAAATCTCGACCATTAACGTAATTGTAATGTTGGATATTTATGTCCATTAATTTTAAAAGATAAAAACTCGTAATTATGCCGAACGATTTCGCCAAAAACCGCTAATTATATTTTGCAGAACAGTTATTCGAAACGTTTTACTGTAACAATAGCCGCTTGTCCGCCGCTTACTATTTTTTTTATTATTTATCGCAGGTCAAGTCCAATTCTAGATTTCATTTTTCAAACTGTTCTCATAACCCGACCCTAACTAGAACAATTCCCGCTACCTATCTGAGTAATTTTATTACCCCATGCAATTAGCATATAATTTCTTTTCAAGTGCTTCATTGTTTCTTTATAAAAATTTATCCTTAGGCAACATGCAAAGTTGCTAATTAAACGTTCTCATAGCTTTCGCAAGTTTATTAGTAAAGGGAGCGGTTTGCTAATTGTTTACATCTTTAAAAGCTTTGCAAGAAGAAAAATTAGGAACAGTTTCCACTCAGTACTCTTTACACACTAGAAAATAATTTATAAATTATTTCAAGGGTAATGCCGTGAAGTATTATCATTATTCCCTAGTGAATAATACTCGTAGGTGTATACCTGGATAACAACATTCAATATGGATATTTACGAAACTTGACTACGTCTCGTTTTGTTAACCCTTGCACTGAATAGAATTAAAAAAAATCCCCAGAGAAATTATAACCACTGGTAAACATTAAAGCTAAAAAAATCCCGATGTATACGAAATTAATAGACCTAACCATATAAACGTATATGATTTAGACAAATTTAATACAAGCATCAATATAATCGAGTGAATCGTAAAGGATTTCACTTCTCCCAATTGATGGATCAATAAATTATAGTGATTGATCTCCGGATAAACCGCTAACTTAGGAAGAATAATATAATCGTTGAAAATTAACAGATGCGCAGGCAGCTTCCCGATTAACGTGTTCTTAAACTGACAAATTGTCAAAAATAAACTATTAGTAATCTTTGATGTGTTTAATTGCCCGAAATTTTCAGCTCGTGGTGAAAGTCACCCACAAGAGAAGGAAGGAAAAGCAGTGCCAGAAGTAAACGGATACGCATTTAGCGATAATAAAATCACTAAACTTTTAAGTAATTGAATGTTAATGTAGATCTTTAGATGTGGAGGATTTTTATTGTTAATGTAGGTCAAGTTGAGTTATTGCTAAGTAATACGTCAATCTGGTTCTACTCTGGATGACGATTAGATGAAGATTAGTCTAAAGTCGAGCAAATATACTTTACAAGTAACAAACTGTGTAGTTTTATTGGAAGAAATTTATATTTAATAAGATGCATTAAACGGTTTAATAACGGAATATTGTTGGATAATTCGATTCAATTTATAATTTGTTTTATAGAAAAGCATTAACAAAGGATAATTATTCGGAAAATCAGGAAGTAATGAAGTAGAGATTCAAACTCTGATCGCAATACGTTACTTGTCACATTTAAAATCGATACGGAAAATGCTATGCATTTGTTATGGAATTTATTTCACGCATTATGGCCATAAGAACCCATAAACTTTTTGGCACCGGTAAACATTCGCTGTGCCGAACAACTACGAATAGGTACCTGCGTCCTACTGTTTGAATTTCATTTTCGTGCGTTAATAGCTTTTCGTTGTACTGTTTTCTGTCTTCTTCTTCTTTCTTTGCTCTTCTGTTTCTTTTCTTCTTCTTTTGTTTTCTGTTGTTACCTTCTTTCCCATAACGCCACTGGTTTACCGGACTCTCTAACTTCAAAATGGGGACCGCTATGAATTTTTCGAAATTTGAACTTTAACGCCTCACAACTCAAAAACCAGTTATCTGATTTTGATTTTGATTAAATTTTCTACACTTAAGCAGCTTGGTATTAGATACATTTTCTTTTTTGATTAATGCCAGAATTTCACTGTGGCGCCCTCTACGAGATTTTGAAAATCGGAAGTAGATGCTCCTATAGCCCGTTTATTAGTCAAAATATGAAAAAAAAATTAAATACAAAAGTTGTTGAGTACTTATATAGCTTTTCATTCCTCTAAATTTTTATCACGTATACAGGGTGTTTCCTTTCCATAGTACAATAAGCAACTTTGTTATTTTAAATGAAACACCCTGTATATTATTATATAATTGAATGCAAAATTTAATTGTCTATCACATAGTATAAGGTAGTCATATAGCCAAAATGTACGGTTGATGAGAATTTCGCGAACTTCAGCTGCGTTTTGTAAATTTTGAAGATTTAGTGTTACATACGGATGCGAGTCTCGCTTCTATACGTACCGAACCCGTATACTCTCGTTTGTCGCGCTACGCATTCAAGTGATTTCCAGAGACTGTCTCGAAGTCAAGAACTAATACTCATTGAATACCAAAAACGAATTTTTAGTATGGGAAAGCCCAGGGGAAGTTTGCACCTCCACTTTTTCTTCTTATTCCACAACTCTTCCAGAATTTAGTTTTTACAGTCGTGTCACAGGCTTTGTGATGCATAAATTATTTCCTATATAATGTCCTTAATTTTTATAAATTTAAATAATAATTTATTACTTTAATTCAAAAATTAATCCTTGGCGACATTTTAATGCGAAAAAATAAGGAACACGTAAAATTTATTAACATTACCTAACAAATATTTAATCCTTTGACCAAATACACAAGTTTTCCTGTCTAAAAAACTTCATGTTTTGAGATATCAAATTGATTTACGAATCGAAAACGTTTATTAAACTTTTTAATGGAGATAGTTTTAGTGTCGGATTTTAATCCGAGAAAACGGTACCAATCGCTTTGTTCCAAAAGTAGTTCGTGAAACAGACGGTAAAGTAATAAATAAAACTTTCCTTGTGGTTTATTATTACCAAATTTTATAACCTGTACGGTTCAAGATGTTCTCTACTGTCTGAATTGCAAGGTTAGCCATCCAAAGATATTCTGGGCCAATACGAAGTCAGTCAATGGATTTTTATGTATCCTTGAACTTTTTGAAGTGCATACAAATCCGATTCCTAATCATTTCAAATATTTGGCAGTAACTAGAGGAAATTACCTCGGTTTTCAGTCCAAATTTTTTTGATTAATCTATTTTATATTGAATTGTTTTCTAACAGGACGTAATTTTAACGGTACAAAAAATAAAACCTGCATAAATGTATTTCCGGATGATTCAAGCAATATCTAAACTTATCAATACATAGATAACCTCAATAAATTATAACTAATAAGTTAAGAAAAAGTATTACTTAACTTCCTGATTATTAATAATAAATGAATAGGTAGGTACATGATAATGTGGGTATAAAATCAATGTAAATCAAACGAGAGAAATATAACATATGTAGGTACGTATTACAATTTAGTATCTGAAACCTATAAGGTATAGTAGTAGAACTGGATCTAAAGGACATTTTTACAAAATTGGAAAATCCAAACTATTGGAAGAAGCCCTAGGGCCTAGACCGTCCCCATTGCAAATCAAATTCCCTTAATTTTACTGTTTTTTGTTTAATATTTTGCGTTTGAGGAGATGTAAAACCAATGATAAGAGGTTTTCCTTGACCTTCCTACGCAATTCAAGAAATGGAAAACAAATACCAAACGATCAGTAGTATCTCTTCTGATTACTCTGAACACGCAATGATAACTTCCATCAGGCAATCTCAAACATCACACTTTCAATAGCTTTATAATTGGCTACATATTAAAGTCCTGCTGTTTAATGATACAGCATTAGAAACAGAGAAAAGGAGAAGAGTGAGTGAGACAAGAGAAAGATCTTACGGGAAACGGCAATACTTCTGCATCGGCAACAAGTTCACAGAGATAACCACCATCCGCTTCTAGGCATTCATTCTTGCTTTGCCACCTAAATATTTGCACGCATCTAATGTTGTTTACCTAAGAAACAGTGTTGTTTCTATTCTGCTACTTGTTCAAATAATACCATACGGTTATTTAAGTAGGTATAGTGGTAATTTTCTGCAAAAAGTAGCAGGAACTGAAGTATGTGCTAAACCACTCTATGATGGTTAAAAGGTAAAATAAAACATAATTTTGTTTTGCTTTCAATATTAAATAAAAGTGAAAATTGTTGTTGCGTGGATTTAATAAGAAAAATAAAATTAGCAAAAACATGCTTGTTCGTAGTCCGTAAAGTCCTATAGGTTGAGTAAAGTAAAATAGAATTCTGCTTGCGGGTCAAATGCGTACAAGATAAACAAAGAGGAGGGTCGCACAATAAATGAGCTGAACTGGTCCTTCTCATGAAATAATTACTACGGATCGCTAGTCACCCGCAATCATAATTCTGTTTCCCTAGAAATAGGTTCGACTCCTACAATCATTTTTTCCTGTATAATGAAAATAAACTTTTTCTACTAGCGTGCGGAAAAACGCATTTTCCGCACATTTTTTAGTGCGGAAAATCCACTTTTCCGCACCGTGCGGCAAAGGATTTCTCCGCACTAGTTTTTCTACTAGCGTGCGGAAAAACGCATTTTCCGCACGCTAGTAGAAAAACTATTGTTCCTAACACGTGCAGAAACCTATTTTTCCGCACTTAAATGCTTGACACCACTCCGCTACGCGTCGTGCTGTCAACGGCATTTGCGTGCGGAAAAATCGATTTTCTGCACTTGTTAGGAAAATAGCTATTCTGTAGATTAAAACTCTGAAGTGTGCGTCGTCGGTACAAATTGTGGCACTGTGGGGAATAAGCGAGTGCGAATGAATGCCCAAAATAGAGCGTGCGCATGTATTTAGTCTAACGGTTCCCAAGCCCAAGCTACTAATGTTAGACAAATATTTTCGGGAAGTTTCTTGTAGGAAATTTTATTTTCTACAACTTTAGTCTTATATTATTTTGCGCTATCTTTCGTGGTTTTCGCTACGTTTCCATTTGAACGCAGGTAAATAGAGTGCACGCCTGTCGTTAGTTTAACGGTTCCCAGACGCAAACCATTAATGTTAGACAAATATTTTCCAGGAGTTTATTGTAGGAAATTTTATTTTATACAACTTTAGTCTTATATTATTTTGCGCTATCTTGTGCGGTTTTCGCTACGTTTCCATTTAAAGCTATGAACGCAGGTAAATAGAGCGCGTGCATGTCTTTGGTCTAACAGTTCCCAGGCCCAAACGTTAGACAAATATTTTCGGGGAGTATCTTGTAGGAAATTTTATTTTTTACAAATTTAGTCTTATATTTTTTGCGGTATCTTGCGCGGTTTTCGCTACGTTTCCACTTAAAGCTATGAACGCCCCACTAGCCTCACACCGGGTACGTTTTGCTAGTCTCATTCACGCGTCAAAGTTTGCAAGGAGTTTAATAATGGAAAACATATATTCGACTAATTGAGTAAAAATCAATAATTTGAAAACTTACTATACCTCAACACATACAAAGCGTTCAAAGTCTTCGTGAATAGAGTTTCAATTTTTTTCAGCAGTTCGTTCAGGTGGTATTAAATTTATTCCGCACTGTATAATTATAACGATGGTTTGTTCTCCTTTAACCTCTTACAGATAAAGCATTATCCGTTATTTACAATGGTTGAAATAAAAACTTACGTTAAATCATCTTTGTGGGTACTTTAAGTAATAACTTTAATGAATGTCTACAATAAATATTAATGTAATATTCTAGCTATAATAAAATAAGAAGCCCCACTTGTTATATGACTGTACATAAATCAATTATAACAGAACTTTATTTGTATTACTTAAAGATTTCCACCTCATAATAATAATAATAATAATAATAATTGTTTGACATATACGACTGTAAAACAATGCTACCTCTTACTTCATCTGCAATTTTTCTTAAGACTTCATAATTTACCTTATTACTTAAGAATGTCTCTTGAACATAAATCGCTTTGTACAACTTTAAATACAATGGTCGTAATGATGGATTCCGCGATTTTAATGGATATACATGTTCTAGGTCTATGGAAGAAGTCCCAGACATCACTCACAGGTCTATTATCTTGTTTATTTTTTTAAATAACCCGAGCAAACCCGAAACCAATATTTTTAAGTTATTCTTTTTTTTAATAGCACGTACTCTACCTTTTCTATAATCAAACAGAAAATATTTTTTTCTTGTCAAGCTATCAAAAATCAAATGGTAACGGGAACGTTAAATTTGTCAAGAAAAATAAGGATTAAGGGTGGAGCCTTAGGAATTTTACTCAAATAGCTCGCTACTTTATTTTTAAACAATTGAGGAAAATTGGAGAGTACTTGCGTCAAGGTTAATTCAAATAAAAAAGTGAAAGGTAATAAAGCAAGTCAAATTTAATAAACCTCAAAAATGTACAGTTAAAATGTGACCACTTCCCTTTTGTCCGTCTTTTTCTAAATTCTCACACTCTACTTCATTTTACTTGACCGGAACAAACCAAATATTAGCTTGTACTTTTCTTTGCCAATCTGGCATGAAGAAAAAGTATGCCCGTGCCTCGACAAACTGTCATACAATGTTCTGTATAATAGTAACATATATAACACATGATCGACCACCCGTGACGGATCGCCAAATTTTTCTACAAAAAGTCTATTACAGCATTCATAACCGTACAAAAGGAGCGAGAAACCTGAATAAGGAGCGGCTTAAGGCGATGCTTGATCTCCTTTTGGCACTGACAGACTCTATTCGGTTGCATTTACTTTATTTATTATGCACGACAAGTAGATTAGGAGAAATATCAAATTAATAACGAATCTGATAGCTGTCTGAATGCATTACTTCGACGATATTTCTTGTTAAATAACAACCGATAAGAAACGCTCCTTTTTACCAGCGACACTTTATCAAATCACTGTCTCAAATCGTTTGATATTAATTAGAACTACGACGAGAATGCCTTACTTTTCGTTTCTGGTCTACACCTTTCTTTTTCTTCTTCTTTCCTTTCCTCCCTTGCTTTGAACAGCGCGAAAATCGTTTTAATTTAATTTTTTATTACGTCTTTGCCCTTCGCATTCATAGGATCCACCCAGCAATAGACACCAACACCTACCAGTAAAATATTACGGGACAGTATAGGACACTATCCTATCTATGGTTGGATATTAAAGGGGTTGTGACCCAAAAAAATTAAATGTTCTATGAAAAATTCTAAGGATAAATTTTTAAACCGCATATCAATGTAAACAATAGTTCTTGAGATACAGCAGTTATAAGTACAGCGACAGTCGTGTGTGACGTCATACCGACACCTCTCCGGGTATTCTAGCATGCTCCGCTGTGTCCGCTGTGTAGAAACGTTATTAAACAGCGACGCGCTGCACGTTTTTCTGATTATTGTATTTTCTAATTGTAACACCAGCTAGTTTTAACAATGGCTTTTGGATTGGAACCAAAATATACCCAAAAAGAAGTTAGATCGATGGTAGAAGAGAAAGAGACAAAAATACACAGGATCAAGCAAAAATGATCAGATTTTAAGGTCCCCCGTCCAGTTGTACGAAAGTATTTGATCGGCAGTTCAATTGAACCGATTGGCCCAGTTGTATAAAAGATTTGACTCCCAGTTCAGCTGATCCACGACCAATTGTCATGGATATGATTGTTATAACAATTGGTATCCATGACAATTGATCGTGGATCAGCTGAACTGGGAGTCAAATCTTTTATACAACTGGGCCTGTTATGGATTAGATTGTTCGAACAATTGTATCCATGCTAGGCCGTACAGTAGGTCCTAGATCCATGCCAACTGATCGTGGTTCAACTGAACTGGCGATCAAATACTTTCGTATAACGGGACCTAAATAATACGGAGTGGTGTAAATGCAGTAGGTAATAATTGCATACAGATGCCTACCGCAAAAGAATCTATCTGCTGCTGCGATCTAATAAACATAAGGGGAGATTTTAGTACTTAACTTAAAATAATTTTCTTTAAAACCACGATAACATTCACATTCTTAAAAAAATTTAATTTTGGCTTCTATAATGGAGCGAGTAATACGAAATATTCTATAATTGGATCGGATTATCGAATATTTCGTATTACTCGCTCCAGAATAGCATGATCAAAAAACGGTTTTCATGGTCAATTAGAGTATTTTTATCTCTAGACTGCTATAGAAGCCAAAATTAAAATTTTTTAAGAACGTGAATGTTATCGTGGTTTTAAAGAAAATTATTTTAAGTTACTAAAATCTCCCCTTAAAATGTGAAGATATGTGTACTAGTCTGTACGACAGTTTTGAAGGTGTAATGTTAAATTTGGATAGTTTAAAAATAGTACGACACAATACGTTTTTAAACGCAAAACAAATGCCGATAAAGAAAAATACGTCGAGGTATCTAACAAATTGTGGCGTAATTTGGCCTATACAATAGGATTGCCATTCCATCATGTTAATCAAATTTGGGAAAGATTTCATGAGGAGAATGGAATATACATTGGTTTCAAAGACGCCGAAGAGATTACGATATGATAGTGATACCATTAAGAATAGCGAGAAATGAATTATAAATATACGATATACGTGCTGTTATATAATTCCTTCAAATCTTTAGTATAACACAAATAGGGTAGGTAAAATAATATACCTGGTATATTATAAAATAAGTAATAAGTAAGTAATAAAAAATAATATTTACAACACTGTAATCACAGTATTTTTAACTACGAACTACCTACAGCAAATAGGCAGTGGTGAATACTCAGAGGCCGGTCGTGTCGGTATGACGTCACTACTCTAAACCTGCAAACTTTACAAGCTAATAATTCGGAAACGAAAGGCCTTGGCAAACTGCGGGTTTCGCGGTTGTTCTTAGATATTTTTTTTCTATTTTTTAATAAAAAATAATTTTTTTGGGTTACAACCCCTTTAAGGGATCATTCACGACGTTGATTCCAAACGAAACATTCGACATTACAGAACTTTACCCATAAAAAGATTGAAACGGAGACGTTTATACGACAATAGGGATTTAAAACAAAACTATAACAATGAACTATGTTTACGAGCAGTATACTTGCACAATTTTATGACTGTGCATATTAATATCAGTAACAAAAGTGGGTTATAAACACAACAACACCACACCCGTTTGTAAAATGGTACGAAATAAATGCGTCCTATTTTATCTAAATTGTTTTAATTGTAAGTTGTGACAAAGTAAACACGATTCAGTTAAGAGCTTTTTCAGGTTTAAGAACTAATTAACATTTTTTGGACACCTAATTAATACTTACATTTGTCTTAAAAAGCTTTGAAGATACCGAAACGTAACGGAAAGTCGAAAAAAAAATTCATTCTGGACTGTGTATAATACTTCTGTTAATATTTTCAAAACTTAAGCCCTTTGCCCCTTGCATTCAGAAAAACTACCTGGTAATGAAAAACACTTGATGCTTAAAATTAATTCTTCGGTGATTGACGATATTTGCAGTGTGTTCCGTAGGGATTGTCTTCTGTCTTTGCCCTTTACCTTGGTAGGACCCATTGGACAATTTTTGTCTAAACCTTCGTACCCTGAAATTTAAATTTAAAAAATGGAGAGGCGCACCTCCCATGGACTTTTGCATACTAAAAATAAACATGTCGTTTTTGGTATTCAACAATATAGCTCTCGACCTCGAGGCAGTCTCTGGAAATCACCTGAATACGTAGCGCGACAAACGAGAGTATACGGGTTCAGTACGTACAGAAGAGAGACGCGCATCCGTAGTAGTACTAAATCTTCAAATTTTACAAAACGCAGCTGAACTTCGCGAAATCCTCATCAACCGTACATTTTAGCTATATGAACACCTTATACTATGTGATACACAATTAAATTTTCCATTCAATTATATAATAATATACAGGGTATTTATTTAAAATAACAAAGTTGCTTATTGTACTGTGGAAAGGAAACACCCTGTATACATAATATAAATTTAGGAGAATGCAAATCTATATACTGAACAACTTTTATATTTAAACTTTTTTCATATTTTGACTTAAAGGAGCTATAGGAACATCAATTTCCGATTTTCAAAACCTCGTAGAGGGCGCCACAATGTTGTTCTAGCATTCCTCAAAAAAAGAAAATGTATCCAATACCAAGCTGCATAAGTGTAGAAAATTTAAACAAAATCTAGGGTCAGTTTTTTTGTAATACTTTTTCAAAAATTTCCAAATTTTTGAAAGAGCGCCTTTGCGACCGTTTTTGGATTTACTAAATCAATTTTTCTTCATGGTATAGTACAGCCAAAGGGCTTTCAAACAAGTTGTTCAACCTGATCCGATAACTGATTTTTGATTTGTGAGTCGTTAAAGTTAATTTTTTTAAAAATTCATAGCAGCCCCCATTTTGAAATTAGAGTCCTGTAAAAAACTGTTTTCTTATGGTCTTCTTTCATATCCGCTACTCAGATTTTCAAAATTCTGCTTCTGAAAGAAATCCTACCAAAAAAACATGTCTAATTTCTGCTTCCGGTTTCGGATTTTTTTAAAAGCTTATTTGATCGATATACCCCTTCATTTCAAATTTCATCAAAATCGGTTCACTAGTTTCTGCGTTGAGACACACCCACAGACAGACATTGCCTGGTGCCTGGTGCATTCATAGTACACTCTTTGCAACTTCGCAGGTATTCCCTTCAATCTTTGCCCTTGGCGTCCAGAGGATCCACCCGACACCGATAAACACTTAACATTTAATTCGATTCAATTCTAACCGATTATTTCTTCAGACCCTGTATAAAGATTTGCGTATCAGATTCAAATCGATGCATTCCACATAATCAATAATAAATTGTTTCTCGATTAAATTACACTACAATGATCATGTCCTGCAATATACTATAGAGAATCGATAATAATTAATAATGCAATATTATTTATGAGAGTATCCTAGGCGTTTTAATGAGGCAATCAATTGTTGCATTATTCTTATTTTATTATTATGAAAATTTTCTTTTTATTCCCATTAGAAATTTAGTAGAAATACATACGTTATTAGTTACACCACGGTGTAAATATAGCAAGAAATCACTTAGGTGAGCTATAGAAGAAGCGGAGATAACATCTTTAATCTGAAACCGCGCTAATTGCAATTAGCTGTCTTCAGGTGCTGCTGGCCGTGCATTAACTTGCCTACCTGGTTGCTCTTCTCAACATGCAAGATAGTGTTAAGCAAGTGCATCACTTGGAATACATTTCCGCACTTTAGCTCTGGTACTCATCTGTTTATAACCCGCTGGTGATGGTAATTGATGTGATTAACTTCTATAGACTATAGACTCGTGATACTGAACTATAGTAATTGAATATTACTCTGAAACAGAAGCTAATTATGCCTCATTGCCCAGTAATTCTATTTTCTTAATGTACACTTATTTTGATTCACGTAAATGCGGAAATCTGAATTAAACTGGGGAAAAAGCTTTTAAGTGGCGAGTAACCTTTGAAATGGATAAGCAATTTTTCTTATATTTTATCTTACTGCATGACAGCTTCATCTTTTAAGATTTTCAAAAACTGTCCTCACAAGAAGATTAATTTCAATAATTGCCACAATAAAATGAACAAGAGAGTGACTCTGAAGTGGTCGTTTCTATTTAATATGAGAATGAATCGTCGGTCGTCCTATTAGTAACAAAAAAATAGACAGGATAAAATGGATAAATGGGCAGATTAGTGACGTTAAGTAATATTAAATATCTTTACTTGCAAGTGAAAGCGTTAATCTGTTGATATAACACCGGATACGGGGCCTTCAAATCATAAATATTATGAATTCCTTTCGTTCTACTATCGCCTTCACTTCTCATGATTATGATGCCATCATCTAAAAGTACAAAATTGGTCGAAGAAGAATTTTTCAAACAAAAAATTAATGATTGTAGGATGGTTTGCAAAAAATGCATTATTTTGAGATTAATTCAGGTAGAATTATTCCTCAACCTCTCTGCTGTCTAAAGCTCATTTTATTTTAATATTTAATAATTGCAAGTTATTTTTACAAACGGATTGCAATTAAGTAACTCGTGTTTGTTCCAAAATGTACCGATCGTTATAAAAACTGTAACGTAAACCCCATTTTTCATCACCACGACAAAACAATTTATCTAAAGAACAAAACACGCTTAAGAATTACAAATGCAGTGAAATTTAGGGCACCGCATTGTTTGCAAATGTCCTGTGGGTGTAATATATCAAATAAAGCAAAATTCATTCGTTTTTCGCAAGTATAATTTATGTTTTGTTTGTTACAGGATCAAGTATGCTCTGGGTGGCGGTTCTGGGCGCCGTTTTGGTGTGGTCCGCTGCCCCAGGGGCCGCTCTACGTTCTACTCAGCGCGGACAAGGTAATTATTATAAGTTTTCCTATTCGATTCAATGCAAATTAGTTAAATTGCCGATTATGGCGAAAATTAAATTTAATTATTAATAATCGTATTCAGAGCTTTAATCCAAAGAAAGAATCGGTTTGCAGTTGTAAAAGTTAATTGGTAAAACGTGCAAGGTTCGATTATGCGCCCCAGATATATCAAGATAACAATTATAGATTGTTAAGAACGATAAACGATTTGGGTCAGAGAAATTATGATTATTCAGTTTTGTTAATATTTATTTGGATCTCGAGTTTACCTGGACAGGTTAACCTAGAAGGACCTAAATGCAGAAAGATGCACGTTATCTGCATTCAAAGACTGTATCAACCTATAATCATTTAATTTTTTTTCAGCATATCAAATAAGTCCGAAACCGTGTTGGGTAGACGGTTTGGAAGGGACTTGCATGTTTGTATGGGAATGTATAAAATCCGAGGGATATCACATAGGAATGTGCGTGGACAGCTTCATGTTCGGATCATGCTGTGCCCATAATGCTACCGACAACGTGGTGGTACCCCATCATCAACACAATCAACCTTCTGTACTTTATACAGCCCCTAGTCATAACAGTCATAGACCTAATAGTCACAGACCAATAACTAGTAGACCTAAACCGACAAGGTAATTTATTTTATTCACGAAAGTGTAGGAGGTTTATTAAAAAATAAATCAAGATTGCTGAAATAATTATAATATAAATTATTATTATTAATTTTTTTCAGTAGGCCACAAGGTAGTCAATCCTCATATTCCCGCCCAGTCCATGGGGCGACATCTCGTCCCAGCATTCAATCTGTAAATCTTCACGTAAGACCTAACGAAAGCTCGTCAAAGCGTCCAACACAGCCTCCCCGGCAAAGTATTCGACCGATGAGTACAGACTCCTTTTCTCCTGTGAACAGCATTTCAATCGGATCTTTCACTAAACCAGGTTGGCAGGCAACTACGGAACCGGGGTTTATAACTTCACTGAATCAAAATTCGATACATTCTGGATCAAAACCTAACGTCTTGCAATGGCAAGTAACTACAGAACCAGGATTTGTAACCAGGACGAAAGCAAAACCGAGCAGTAATAAACCGAAACAACCAAAACCATCGAAAAAACCGTTACAAGTTACTACTAGTAAGAGTACTGTAAAGGCTAGCACGAAAGGGCCTAGGCCTACAACTACCTCAAGGTGAATATTTTTAATAAAAATCAAAACCAAAAATAATATTTGTTACTCCGAATAAAAGCTGCATAGTCAATCTAGTAAATATAAAGTCAATGGTTTGGTATTTATATTAACTTTCAGTTTATTAACAATCTGAAATATTTTTCATGAAAAGGATATTTTATCGTTTCAGGAAAAAAAAACTCAAAAATGTTGATATTGACAAAAGTTATTAGAGAAAAACGTTAAACAGAAAATTCCGCTGGCACCCACGCAAACTTTTGGAAATATTATTTTTAGAGATATCTCTTGAATTGAAGCAGCTTGGACAAGGAATATTAAAAATACTTGGCTTAACTCAATTTAGTTCGAGTTTTGTTACCTGTCTGGTTTCTTTATAGTTTTGAGGATATAATTTTGATTATAGCGGAAAGTATTTGTCCTACAGTAACCGGCGGAAAATTTTCTTCCCTATGAGAAATCCATTAAAATAATTTCTAGCCGCCAATTCCTGCTAACGAACAGGACACAAAATAAGGACACGTTGAATAAAAAATCGTTTAATTTTACATAAAATCGATCCAATGCAAGTTCAAAAAAATTTTGCCCAAAGATATAAATTTTCAACGATTCATTTTAAATTTGTGTCGGGTTTTAGAGGAAATTCGCAATTATCTCGAAAATTTCAAATGGAAAAGCACATAAATTTTATTATAATCATAAATAGAATTGAAAGACAAAGAGAATTGAAAAAACCGCAGGTCTCTAGCATCACTAGAAACGGAGTTATGCACGAAACTGAATATTTTTGCCGAGTTAGAAGTCATGACATGCTTGATTTTAATTTAAATTTATCCCCGCCCTTATTTCGCAATATTTCAGTATTTATTTCTGCAGTAAGCAATTTTAAGGTAAAATGGCGAGACAATCGGGTGTCTAAGTGATGAATAATGACGACCTTAAAACCCTCCACATTGCAGTTCCTACATAGAATATAATACTATGGCCTTTACTTTTATCTCGTACTTATCTTATGAAAAATGTACGAATGTATTTTTTCAAACACCTGAACCACTCAGAAGATGATTTATTCTAAAAATTGTAGAAAGCACACCAAGCTGCAGCTGCAGCTTTCAGATAATGTCATAGAAGTCACACATAAATTTTTGGTGTATACGTAACTCAGAACTCTTAACAGACAATTTTTTAACTACTCTACTTGCTTTCTCTTTTATTTTAATAAGATAATAACGAAATTTTAATTCAGCAGTCATTCAGTCAAAATAAATTAATACCAGGTTCAACCAATTGGAAAATCAAACACCTACAAGAAAATTAGTTTCCAGTCGAGCCTCTCGCTGTCTTGGATCTAGACTAGAAAACAATTTTGAAGCGAATGGAATAAAAGGAACAGACAAAAATAATCAAAAAGCTCTGTGGATAAAGAATGGAGTCGTTTAACGTTGTTAAATAGAACATAATAACGGCAATTACCTCTTAAATCTGTACTTTAAAATAAAAAACTTTTAATAAAAATTACCTTGACAACTGCGATTTTTAAAATTGTAGGCAGTGTTAAAAAGATTTAATCCTTATTCTGAATGGTACAAATGCTTAAACTTTGGGTTTGAGTCCTCTGAAGAACAGGCGAGCTGCATTAAAAGCTTAAACAGACCGCGAAGGATAAGCAAGATATGTGGTTCGAACCTGGAATTTTCATAAAACTAATACTTTTTTTTATTGTCCTGTATAATGGTAAATAGGGGAACGTATGAAGGGATTAAGTCAGAAAATCTAAAAGCTAGAATTCCCTAAATCATACTTTCTTCAATAATACATTTTTATAAAAAATAATGACATGGCCTTTAGAATATTTTTATCTAAATATAAAATAATTTTGAGTAGTTTTAAACAAAAAGTAATATTTACAAACAAATTATGTAATAATAAAGAAATAACTTTTGTAGTTATTAACATTCATATAACTTTTGTCTGTTTGTCTAAAATTTTAACGCCGTTAAGTAAGCACTCAGTTTGTATTTTGGGGAAAGTTAGTGCCTCGTTTGTGTTCCTTTAGGCTTTACGACTTTTCGTTTGTGCTTTTATCACGAAGAGAAGAAGATATAAGCAAAGAAATGAAGCGACCCTGAACCACTTCAGAAAACTTCTAAAATTCACGTTTGTAACTTCTGTTCCTGACTCATAATTCAGAAACGGAAAAAACCTTAAATTTAGAGAAAAATTTGCTCGGTTAAAAATTAGAACAAAGCTCGAAAAAGACCCAAACCAGAATTAACGAAGGAATAATGAAAGATGAAATCCGGGCGCTCGTTTGCCCTTTTTCCATCGACAAAGGGCTGACTTAACAGATTTAAATTTTTTAATATTCTCTTATAACAGGCTTGCTTTAAATCGCCCTTTCAATATTTTAAGGGTAATTTAAAAATTGATCTTTTCTGAAATAAAAGCTTTTTGAAATAAATTGCTTTTAAAATTACAAGCTTCTAGAAACATTTTTTTTCTGTTTTAACAAAACAAAATTACTTCGAAATTGCTTTTTAGATATTTATTGCACAGGAAAAAAATAAATCTATCCTTGTTAAGACTCATCAGGCATTGCCAGCTACCCTGACCCGTTAGATATAAAATTTAAACCAATCCCACTGTTTTATTTTTAAACAAAAAAAAACTTTTAATGTGTCTAGAATTTTCTCAAAACGATAAATTATTTCTGAAACATTTAATCGCCTTTATTGGATTTTAATTGGTTTTAGAAGAGTTCGCTTGGCGGGTCTAAAGCCGTAAATTTCTCCTTTTTTTCTCTCTTAATTTAAAAAGTCAATTTTTAGATTTCCATACAAAGCCTGCTTTAATAAAACTAAAATTAATCTTAAGGAATTTTTGATTTAATCTTGAAAGTTTCAGAACAAACCGCTGGTTTTATTGATTAAAAGACAACTTTTATCAAAGTTTAATTTGTAGCCTTTTGATTTTGAAAACTGGGTCAGCTTTTAAGATAAATATAAAAGACATGGAACCATTTTTCAGACCAAAGCCAACCGCATCGCATTCTGCAAATGCAAATACGGAAGTAACATCCCCGAAGCCTTCGCCATCACCGGATATGACGCCGACGTCTACATTCAGTTCCGTTTCAGCGTCTACCACTGAATCAGCTGGTAAGTACTGAAAATGGAGATGCGTTTTTCAGCAGAAAAAAAGAAACGATTTAATTTTAAAATAAATAGACCTAGAGGGAAATTCTGTCAAGATACCAATAAAATTGTTTGTGGCAATAAAGATGAATCGTGTACGAGGCAAAATCCATTCCTTAAGAACCAAACAATAGTAAAATAGAATTGTATACCCCTATATTGATCTTGTTTAATGAGTTTTATATCAAGGAATTTTTTTAATTTTGTTCAACTTTTGTCTTCCTGTTTAGTCTAGGAAGTGTTAGAACTACGAATTCCGAACAAACTTCTTAGAAGGATAAGGCGCATGAAGTTTTTTTCAGAGCATAAACCGCTGAAGTTATTTCCGGGAACTAATTTTTATAAAAATGAACGGAAAAGCAATTTTACCTTATTGGAAGGAGTTAATCAAAAATCGATTTAAGAGAAATATGATATTCCCAAGGGTAGATACCTTATAAGGGATGTTTTATCGATCAAGGATGTTGTAAAAAAATAATTTACATAAAACTAGTTTAGAGATTTCCCAACGTACTGTATATTAAAGCAACCCTTCGAATTTTGTACTTTACCTACCCTTTTTAGATAAATATGCATATATGGTTGGTTCTAATCAGAAAATGGGATCCAGAATATTTATTGAGATATTCCTACATCAAAATCTAAGGAACCTTTTATTTATGATGCTTAAAATTTACAATAAATCTTGATAAAAAGTTATTTATTTTGAGTTAATATAAAAAGTTTTAACTCATAAATATTTTCCTTTTATTCCGAAGTATTATAGGCAACCCATAACTATTAAAAACTCCCAAAGATTTTTGACGTGTAAATTTTAAATTCAGGTTGCGGATTACCACCCCTGTTTCCACACCCCCAGACAAGGATCGTCGGAGGAAAGAACGCTCCGTTTGGACGGTGGCCCTGGCAGGTAAGATAAGAAATTACTGATGGTTTCAAGCTCCTGTACTACTTTAATGCCGCTATAACACTTCATCACGGTAGATATGACAACACATTTATATTGCTTTATTTTTTTTTCCTGTACAGTAAGATTTATTATGTTTTACATCGCCCTTTCGCTCCCTTGTCACAAACTGTCTACTCCCTTTTCAAACGCTTTTTAATTTAATTCTCGCTTTGTTTGCCAAATTAAGTTTAACCTGCAAGGGGTGGTAAATGTTTGAATGTACTGCGTTTGTTAGGGCATGAGAATGTGTTTTTAAAGAGGTCGCACCTGCTGGGCAAATGAAAGCAATTATTCTGAATGGTGTACTTAAAGAAAACCTTTTAGCAGGTGGGATTGCGAGAAATTGGAAATCCCCCCTCCTTAAGATAAACTATTGAACATTTCAATTGTTTTGATTAAATTAATGAAATCATTTATAAAACTTAAAGGTTTGGTATTATTTTTTATGGAAATAAACGCCTTGTAAACTTTACTGCGTGAATGAGGCTAGAAAAATATACTCGGTGTGAAGTTAATGGAGCGTGACGTCATCAACTACGCGAAACGTGGCGAAAACCGCGCAAGATAGGATAAAATAATATAAGGGCAAAATTGTAGAAAATAAAGTTTACTACAAAAAAACTCCGGGAAAGTCTGTCTGTTTGAGTCTGGGAACCAGTCTGGGTCAGACTAAACACATCCACGGGTTTTCACTACGCCACTGTTAAGCTAACTACTAGGGGAAAAAATCATGGTGTGTACCTTCTCTTTTGTTATCATCTCTGATCAATTTGGATACGTAAAGTTAATAAATAATCTCACAATACGGTTCTGGATCAAGAACTACTAATTTTCCTTAATTAAGTAAAGTCTTGACTCCTATAATTCTCTACCAACCCTTGACTGTAACATTATCCGCAATATTTACCCTATTACTCACCCAATTTGGATAACAGGGAGGGATATTAACTGATGACGATTAGCTTGATCATCAAGATCACAGTAATTTCCTGTTACGTGTATAGAAACAGGGAAGTAAACCGAAAGCAATATTGTTATAGGGAATTTATTATATAGTGGCGAGCTACGTAAAGTGTGACCACCTAAAATTTTTTTTCCTTATACTTTTGAGAAAAGGTATTCAAGAATTATAGGATGAATACTAAAATAATTTATTAGGACGCTGCTGGTTGCAAGTTTGCTCAATAAGCTCGCCGCTATAAAATAAATGACCTCCACGTACAATTCAAGTAAATTATCAAAATCAATGTACAACAGAAAAATATCTAATCAGAAAATGTCAACAAACTTTTGAATACATAATCGTCAAATATTTGTATCATTATCCCAGCCAACGGAACGTTAGCAAATTTTAATTGAAATTGCAGACGACTTTGTCAGAAATTCTACCTCAAACACTCGGTTTTATTTGTTACCAAACAATTATTACGTCGAACATAGGTATATTTGCCAATTTGACCAAAATTACAACCTGTAACAAACAAAAACTTTCCTCAAACATCAAAGTTTATAAAACGAGCGTCGAATTTCAAATAAAATTAAAAATCAATACAAATTTTACGAGATTTTCTCTTTTATTTTTCTTTTTACAAGTTTACAGGAGTCGTGGAAATTGCTTTCATTGTAATTGTCTCGAATGCATAAGAAAGAACACGATCCAAGGCTTTTTATTTTTAATTAAAATTTTCTGTTAAGGTTTCTGTGAGAAGGACGTCATTTTTTGGATTTTCAAGCACACATCGATGTGGAGGCGCAATATTAAACGAAAACTGGATCGCCACTGCTGGTCATTGTGTAGACGAGTAAGTATTAGAGAGAAAAAAGCGACCCAAATAATCAATCATAGCATTTAAGGCCTTTAGATGTTCGACCAATATACAATGAGAAAGTTTCTTTTCAAAAAGTTTCTATATCATCATTTTTTGTTCACTGCATGGAATTTTTCCCTTTTTTCGAGTTCTGAAATGGAATGTTATTGTCCGATGGTTTATCCAAGAGTGACATTTTTGTAATCCCGGATATTAAAGAGGAAAAATCTTTCTTATAGCAAGCTTCAGAATTTATTGATTGTTAGGAAGTTTCAGGAATGAAAATATTGCAAAAGAAGAAGTTTCATAAAATGTAACTCGTGTTTCAAATTCTCGAAACCTTCCAAAGAAATTTAGCACCTGAGTCGTGTATTTGATAGACAGAATTTCAGATTATGACCGTATATTTCATGGAGCTTCTCCTTGCATTCCTGAAAATACGAACGTTTTATAAAAGCCCAAATTCAAATTCTTCTCATTTATTTTTGTTCCAACGGAATGTTCTACGCCATTGCTGAAATGCACTACTGTAAAAAAAGTTCAAGCTATAATCTTGAAATTTTGCAGAAAGTAAAAGTCACATCCACAACACCCACGGATGGGACATGTTTAGAAAAAAAATTCGCCTGTTATGAGACTCGAACTCAATTTAGCGCGATACCGACTCTAATTACGTGTTTTATTATTTTTTTCAGTGTAGTAAACTTTAAAATCTTGTTGTAAACTTAAGCAGTAAGGAACTTCTCTTTACATTTCCTTTTTTACCCTTTTTGTGCAATATCCTGTCTTGTATAGTTTTTAATTTAATCCTGCGAAGCTTCAGGGCTTCGTATGAAAACGTTTATAAGAAGCTCACGTAATATTAAAGTTAGCATACGTAAGATAATAAATAAATAAAACAGTCATCCCTTAAAGAAATCTATAATAAATGTAACCCTTTATACATGAAATTGCAAAACTGTCAAGCCGACAAGGGTAATTATCTTAAAAATTTGAATGATTCCCATTCCTTACAACCCTTATTTTTGCAAAAGGCTTCTATAAAGTTAAGGGTTATATTCAGTACTTTACTAAAACCCTCTGAATAATCACTTAACTAAAAAGGGAATGAATACATGTGCAGTTTTCGTTCAGAAAACCTTGTACTTTGTTTGAGAAACGCGCTCCCCCTATTCATGATAATAGAGTCGCACGAGGAAGGGAAAAATATCCTTCAAATAACCTCTCACCCTCGGTGCAGAGGAAACTTAGTTCGCGACATCAAAACTTGTCTTTGGAAGTTTCCCAGAAGCTTCTTTTAACCTCATTCTCATTCATTACAGCTTATTAACATCCCAAATACGTATCCGGGTTGGTGAATACGACTTTTCGAGCGTACAAGAGGATCTTCCGTACGTGGAACGTGGGGTTGCAAAGAAAACTGTGCACCCGAAATACAATTTCTTTACGTACGAGTACGATTTGGCTCTGGTGAGACTTGACAAATCTTTGGAATTTGCGCCGCACATCTCTCCGATTTGTCTCCCCGCTTCCGATGATCTTCTTATCGGAGAAAACGCCACCGTAACAGGATGGGGAAGGCTTAGCGAGGGTGGAACGTTACCTTCTGTATTACAAGAGGTGGGTATATTTTTTGCTCTGACAGGGTCAATCGCAAATTGAGAATTGATTTCTGAAAAAAAATTTGCTACTGGAATTTTCTTACAAGTTTATGCGACGTGAAAATTGTTGGTGATAGTGGTAGACATCTAAATTTTCCCTCTCAGTTTGAAAGAGAAAGATACGAAGTGTATAACGCCACTGTTTATTAGGGCAAATATTTTAAATTGTTCTGAGAAGGACTTAATTTAATTAAATCTCGTTTGGTATGTTTTAATTATTTCAGAGGATTAAACATATCTAAATTGTATTTAGATAATAATTCAAAATAAATGTTATGGAACATATAAATCTTTTAAACAATTCACATTATTTCAAAATTTTTGTAAGTAATAAAAATAAAAATGAGTTAATATATAACTTTTTCCACTATTCCTCTATTATCTGCTCATTTGGATGATTTACAACACTCGCATTCACTCATTACGCAAACTTCATTCTCATAAAAACAATCATTATGGTTTGTTCTTTCTTATAAACGTGAAAACAATTTTTTAAACATTTCTTAGATTTTATATTCATCGTAGCAAACTAAATAGCGCTTCTACAGGGTATCTCAAAATGTGCTCCATTTTGTGCTAGCATGATTAATTTTCAAAAAGTCTGAATAGTAAAACTATATTCTAGGAGGCACTTTTTCAGACTTTAACCTATAGAATATGGCTACGACCGCGGATGGGGGGGATTTCCCATGCTCTGCCGAACCTGCAAGGGAGTATTGAGATATTTTATTTCTTTCCTTCCTTTATATCTAGAAGGCATTCCTCTATCCGCGGTCGCTAAGAATTACAAGTTCCCAGGGAGTGCCCGAAGATTTTTCTTCCTTCATGGTCACGTTTTTGCCATTCCTTTGTTACTATTCTTCCTAGATACCAATGGGTTTTTCTTTTTCAGAGAAATGAGGCCCTCCTTCTTTTTTTATCTATAGCATCGCTTTTATCACTTGGACCTTTGCCAAATATTTCGACTATATGGAAAGGAAAACAAAACCACGGATTTCATTTTTCATGTTGTCCTTCCCACTACTAATCGCTTTCTATCCCTATCTGTAATCTGCATCTTTCTGTAATTTCTGATCTCATATTTTATCTTCAATTCCCCCATTTCATAACCCTTTGAGTCTTCCTTTTTCCCTTTCCAGATAGTTTTCAGTGGAATAATTTATGGTTTTCCATGCACATTAGATATCCAAACTCTTTCTCTGAGGAAATCTCTCTCTGTATCTTATTTGGTCATTAAATATTTTTAATTGCTTTTGTTAATGTTTTTTTACACGTTTCCTTTCACTTGATAAGATCAAATTTAGATTTAGATATATTTTCTTTTAAGTCACCCTGTATTCTCTAATAACGTTTCCATATTTTTAACGTGTTTTGCTTTTGTTCGACTTTTGTAAATAAGAATCGCTGGCTCTGGTTCTAGGATTTTTTCAAGTGAAATAAAAGGATGTTATATCGATGCACAAGGTATGTATTGCCAAATCGAATCGATTCAACAATAGCAGAAAATGAAATTTGTGTCCTGTGAACTAGAAGATTGCTCTTTGTGATCTTCGTATTGTTTCTAGCATTGAAAATCAATGTTTAGTGTATAAGTTTTTTTTGCCTCGTCTCGTTCAAGAAAATTTTTCCATCCTCGATTATTGAATAAAAGAAAAACATTTTTCCCAAATTTTTCATTATACTGTTTCAACAAACCGTTGATCGTTTTTTTTTTGTAAAAAAAATAAAGTAAATGGAATTGTCTGGTATTTCTTAAAAGCCAACCTTTTTCTTTGAACAGTCTTGAGATGTTTAAGATTTATTTTTAATATTTTTTTGTGTTTGTTAGGTTCAAGTGCCTATAGTAAGCAACGATCGTTGTAAAAGCATGTTCCTCCGGGCCGGAAGACACGAGTTTATTCCGGACATATTCCTGTGCGCGGGCCACGAATCCGGCGGCCAGGATTCGTGCCAAGGGGACTCCGGAGGTCCTTTGCAGGTCCGGGGAAAGGACGGAAGGTATTTCCTCGCCGGCATTATTTCCTGGGGGATAGGATGCGCCGAAGCAAACCTACCCGGAGTCTGTACGCGAATCTCCAAGTTTGTTCCGTGGATACTTAAAAACGTAGCTTAACGTAATTGACAAGACAAACTGGATAAATTTATTAGTAATATTAAATTTAATAAAACGAAGCCTGTGTATATTGTATATAAAAGCTGACGCTCTCTATAGTCATACAAGCTGTGTGATACATTATTATTAGAGATAATATAGATATCGCGTTAGGTGTGTTATGAAATTTGAGCGGCGATGCCGAGGACGACGCCGACGATGATGATAGTCAACTCAACATGCGACGTTTATGAACTCATAATGGAATTCCACGCTGTTCTGTTAATTTATTTTCCGAGTGCAGGATGGCATTTCTGCATTTATTATAGGAGCGCGTTACGTTCATAAACGGATTACTCCAAATGAGGAAATTAACAACCACGGCGCGTCCGCTGTGGTGGAATGGCTGCGGGTAAAATGCGAAAAGACGTGTAGGACGAGGAGGAATCGACGTAAAAAAAGAACAGAAATGTAATGATTTTGTTAAAAGTTCGCTTAAAAGCGTCCATTCTCAACTACTCGAATGAAGCCTTAATTACGTTTGTCTCCAATCCGAAAATGGTTTTAAATGCGTATACGAACTGCTTTAAAACACGTTCCACGTATAAAATAAGGAAAAATCGGATTTTCTTCAACTTGTTCCTATTTTATAATCAAACTGCTTCTATGTTTTTATTTAAATGTGATTTTTCAGTCATTTATTTTTTAAGATAAAAAATGTATTAAAGTTGTATTTTAATTTTTAAGTTTCAATTTAAAATCAGGGCTCTTATCTGTATTATTAGATTTTATTTTAATAATTCGCTTTAACAATTACGTATAAATATTTCTTTTAATATCATACTCAAATTTTTTTTATCAAAGTTTGATCAGATTTTTAAGGTTTTTTTTATCTATCATAGTGTGTATAGTTTTTGTATAAATACTGAATATTTTTTTATTTATCTTAAAATAATTTGCTCCCAAAGATGAAATAAATATATACCTACTTGCAACAGAAAATCTCATCAAATTTTATTCCTCCTTTATTCCTTAGGTAGTATATCTATGTCAATCTAATGTTCTTGAAGCAATCCATTCTATTTTATGACATTCCAAATAAATACCTAACCTACAGTGTACAACAAAAACGCTGCAGAAAAGTACAATCAGAATTTGACGTTTAAGATCCATCAAAAAATTAAATCAAGCAAGCCATGATTCTTAACTTTTATCCCTTTTTGGTTCATAATTTCGTTTCTAGTGATGCTAGAGCTCTGGTTTTTTGCATTCTCTTTATTTTTCTACCCTCTTCCCGAATATCATAAATGCCCTCTCATTTGAAATTTTCGAGAAAATAACAGAAAACAGAGACAGAACAATTGTTTATTACTGTAAGTCTTCGGGCAGCGGCGAATTCATGTTACTGCTCTTCAATTCTGGCGCGACTAAATTTTTTTGCAATTTTCCTGCAGCGCACAAAATATGTTCCCCTAAATTTATTTTTTTACGATCTTTGTTATCAAATTTAACCTAAATCCCGTAAGCCTGATAGACATAAAAATATGTCAGTAAAAATAATAAAGTTAACATAATATATTCCCAATGCGTGTATTTTGTTCATCCCTTCGAATTATTTACAGGTGTCCGATTTATTCAAATAAAAATTAATAAAAGTGGTTGCAAAAAAAACAAAAAGTCAGTAGTTAACGGGACCTTCTTAACGAGAAGTTGCAAGAAAAGCTGACTATAGAGAAGATGCTGAAAGTCGTAAAGTTACAGCGAGATAGCATAATAAAAGTGCCTACTACCCTCGGCTGGAATAGCACCGTATCGTTTAGCAGATCCTGAAATGAACCGACTGGGTGGAGTTCTCTCATGTACACATTTTACCCTGATTTAGTGTTATATCAGACAGGGTGAAATGAAATTCAATCAATATTCAAACACACTTGTGGGATGCAAGAGTGCGGTGATAACCGAATTCGAATTAAGCCTAAACCACGTTATTTGTATGCATGGATTTCCAAAAAAAATAATCGGAAATATACCAGTCGAATAAAAACTCTTTAATTTAAAATAAAAACCAATATCCTGAAATATATGGAAATTCATCAACGTTACCGCCATTACAATAATTATGAATACATCAGCCTAACGCGAACGTATTAAAAATTAATTTTATTATTTCGAATACAAATTTTTTAATTAAACAAACAAAACATTTGATAATCTGCATAATTTTTTATTATTCTCTTAATTAACAAAATCAGGAAGCTACCCTTCCCCAATTAAACCAGTGAGCTAATAAAAAAATCATTTTTCCTTGTCTGTGGCTCATGCACGACGAAGCAGCTCACTTTAGCCTTACAAACGCTGTACACTAGACTTGGGGAACTATTTGCTTGGCCTGCTTGATCATCCGACCTCAATCCTTTGGGTTATAACTGTTTCATTGTGTACAGGATGTCACTCCCAGGCTCATCATCTCGTTTATGCTTTTTGAAATTTATTTACACCATTCTCTTTACAATTCCCTCCTGTTAGGGATTTGTTGCGTTTATTTTTAAAAATAAACGGGTCTGAGAGTGATCTCTGGAACACCCTGTATTCAGACTTTGAGAAGTTTACGAATTGAAAACCATTCCTCTTGAGTTTAAGTTAAAGACCTAAAAAACAAGGAGTTCATTTCAAAGTAAACGAGCAAAAGTTAAACTTACCTTTCGAATAGGAACAAATATAAGCTTATTTCAAGTCAATTTAACATTCGAGTACTACCTACTTTCAGACTACATAAGTAGGTAAATTTCAACATCATTACAGTTTTACAAATGCCTGATTTAAAATTGAAATCTTCGTTTCAAAGATTTTGGACTATTAGGTAAACTTTACCTGAATTATAAGACACTTTATTTTAGGAACTGTAATTTATTAAACAAACTTAACAAAATATTAATTAATCCTTAGTAAGGTTGGAAAATTATAAAAAGTAGGAAACTGAGATTTTTATTTTACAGCGAAGAGATGTTTTTCAAACAGAAATTTTTTACCAAAGCGTACTTAACAAGAGAGGGTTGTAGGTCAGAAGCACTTGAGCTCCGGAGCTTTCCTGAAACATTTTCACTTGCCTGCTGTATCCTATGACCCTTGAAGAAAAAAATTACTTTATCTAAAACTAACAATCCTATTTTTTTTTAAAGAAAACTACCATAAAGGTTACGTTTTTCAACAAAAATATTAAGTTTCATTCCGAAATTATAAATCAAGGAGAAACAGATCTTTTCTCATTCGTGTGAAATGTAGCTACTTTGAAACTTAGACACCTTTTCCACATTTATTTTAAAGCATTCAGCCCCTATAAATAAATTGAAATTCGAGAAAACGTGTTGCGGCACTTGAAAAACCCCACTGCGGATGAGGAAATGTGGTTAAACTTGCCCTACGATGACAACACGCGATACACTTCAAAACTTGGTTATCAAAACGTTGTGTGCGACGAAATATTATATAACAACAATAGAATGCGCTAGTTTGTCGCCAAAATAACACAATGAAGCTCCACCATGCCGAAGCGAAGCCAGATACAATTGCTGCGAGTATGCCAACATTTGTATTCAAAGGCTTAATGCGGGTTTCCGGGACAAAGTAGCAGTTCGTCGATAAGAAAGCTCACTCAGAGCCCTCAATATCGCGAGGAACATTCGTACTTTTGTGTAGGTGGCCCCATACATTCATATTTGTTCGCGAAATAAAATTTTACAAGCAAATAACAAGCCATTATTACAACACCCTTGACGGTTGTTAAAATTTTTAATTTTTTCTCTTCTCTTCATTTTCTAAATCCATAAAAGATAATGAAAATATTTCCATACTTTAATTAGTACGGATGAAATTGGTCAACATGGGAATACATAATCTTATTATGAAAATTTGTTTTCGGTGCAAAGTTTCAGAAAGGAAATATCTCACGTAACGCTTGGATGGAAATACCTTTCGCAAGATTGCACTTCAACTAGTTTCACATACTTTTCATTTCTCGAGAAGGATTCTAACAATAAATATTTCCTTCAAGGGAATAGTTTACGATACAAGAAAACTAAATATAATTCGCAGAAACAGGAAATTTTGTCCATAAAAAAAGAATTTTACATAGAAAAGTATTGATTCCTGAAAATTGTTCCAGTTCAGAAGAGTTCAATGGAAAGAGAGCTCAGATAGTAATGCAAGTCATGACTAATCGTCGCTTCAAATCCGAACGGGGATGAAAAATTTTCTACTATTCGGTTGGATGCTTCCGTGCAAATTTCAATTTGCCATTGGAAAATTGCAGAAAAAACGCAAGATGTTATTTTTATATTAAATCACTGTCAGAGTTGCCCTTGACATTATTAAGACTGTGTAAGACTCGAGAAGAAAACCCAAAAGTACGTACTCGAAGTTCCAGTTAAGCTTTTGTTGTGTATACCGTGCTGTATTCAAAGCAGCTCCGCAAGCGTAGTTTTGAATATTAACCCACGTTCTATTACCTAAAAAGTTTCCTTGGAGATCTTGCCAGCGGGATTGTTCAAAGACCCAAAAGATCCTTCTAGCAAACTCTATAATACCAATGATGCAATAGGTTTCCAGACATAATATGAAGAGAAAATAATTACAAAGGCTGTTACAGGACAGCACCTGAAGAGATGACATGCGTGATTGATTTGTTTGTACAAGATACTAACGATACGAGGCTGCTGATGAAGGTTCGAAGAAACTATGAGGACAGGATAAATTACATAATGAGTATGACATGGCAAGAGAATGGTTACATTCCACAACAGATGAGGACGGATAAGGATAAAGTGCCCGTTATTACACCGACAGAGAGATATGAGGAAACATCGAAGGTGACTTTCGTGATCAACCAAAATGAGGATCAAAGCGCTTGAAGAATCGTAACCATTAGGACTATCTCTTGAGGCACCAAGACTGTTATAGGCCGGTTTGATTATTTTGGGAAGCAGATTTTAGTTCATATTACAACCAGACAAGCTCCAAGATGAAGTTTGGGACTAGGGTCTAACCTTTTCTGGGCAAAAACACAACGAGAAAGCAGATGAGCTCTCAAATATAAGAAATATGGACTACGATACTCAAAGGACCAAGAGATGTAATTTGAGGCCATAACGGGGGGGTCCCGGTCCACGAACCCATAAAAGCTCTCCTAATAGACCTGAATAGTCAAACTGTCCAATTGATCACAGGAACGTGCAAGGTCGAAGAAATACAAGAAACGCAAGCGAATTTTGAATTGAAAGAGTTGAGGCGGCAGAAACTATAATAAAAGAAGAACAACTGGAAGATTGGTAACGGGGAGGGGAGACTAAGGGCCGGTTTTACAAAGTCTGGTTGACCGATGGTTGGCTCAACGACGAGCAATTGTCAAGGATACAATTCTTATACAACAATCGTATCCATGACAATTCATCGTGGTTGAGATAACCCTCGGTCAACTAGACTTTATAAAACCGGCCCTTACTATTATTTCCCTGTTTAACCATTTTGTGTCCATTGTTGGACGGTTTTTTACGGTTACTATAGCAATGGAAATTAAGAAGTAATGTTGCCAAAGGGATTACCACATCCACTACTTTTGGCAATCGAGACGGGACCGGGACACTTCGTCCAATGTCCACAATGGCCAACGCCGTTTTCTGCCCATAACTCCCAAAAATGTGAGGGTGTCACAAGGCCCAACACGATCACTTCACCCAATTCAAAATGTGACCACAAGACCCAACATTGTAATACGGACACAACGTCCAACGATATTTAGCCGCGGTGCTTACTTCGGTCAAACTCGTTTCGTTGATAATTATATCATGTAGATCTGTTTACAGGGTGCCTAGGTGTGTGTACATGGTGCCGAGGTTAGTTGCTTTTAGCAGGTAATAATAAATAGCACGACACGATGTTGAGTTTAGCCGAAGTAAACACCACGGTGAAATATCGTTGGGCGTTGAGGTCTAGTTGGGCGTTGTGGTACTCTCACAGTTTTGGGCATTATGGGCAGAACACAACGTTGGGCGTTGTGGACATTGGGCGAAGTGTCATGGACCCTTTGCGACAATTCTCTTGGTTTCTAGTCTTTACAGACAATGTTAACTATCTGTATTAAAGGGTGCAGCTCACAAAAATACATGGTCGCTTGCGTATCAAAACTTTAAATTCGTAAATATTTGTTAATATATTCGTAAAATACCAAAAGAAGACAGAAGTACCACGAACATTGATTTTATATGAAAACCAAAACTCCTGAAATTGTTTTCATAATTATCGAGATGGAGGAGATTGAAAGGAATTCCCGTTTCGTTGTCTATATAATTTGATTTATATCTCTCCAATTTGAAATTAAGCTTTTCCACATGTTCGGTTCTAAATCCTCGTGTAAATAAAAGAAAGGGCAGAATCACGATTCTGTTCTCATCGTTGAGTGTAGAAAAGAAGGTAATACCTATATAGCACCAATATAAAACCAATTTATTTCTTTCAACAAAAGGTGTTTTCTGTTCGCGAGATCCGCTTCATTTTTCTTTCTCATAAAGGAGAATCACTTATTGGTGTCGATATAATACAGAGAAAATTTGATAGCGACTCTCCCACAAAAATAACAAAAAGAAAATATCGGCGCGTGTTCTTAGGAAATTTGTAACCCGATGATATATGGAAAAGCGCGCGTCTATGGATTTTACTCCCTCGGGCTCGCTTTTGACGTACAAAACTTACAATTTCTCATGTTTACATAAGAGAACACTAACAATTTATTCAACGAAATTATGCATGTATGAATGTAAATACAGCAAAATTGGAATTTGATGAGGGAAAACGTTAAATTTAAATTTTATATCGAGAAGCGCTTATAATTTTGTATAGACGTAACGCTTTAGCACTTTCGGCATTAGTTCAACTTCCGTTTGAATACATTAACTGTTGGTGCGATAAAATACGTTTCTAATCTACGTAATACGTCTGGAAAGTGTTTTTACAAAACTTGGAGGCTTAAAGTACTTGAACTACGGACTCGTACTACTTTAACAAACCTCCTCGTGTCCCGTAAAGCATCACTTTTCTGACTTCTTACGAAGATATATTAGACAATTCCAACTTTTAAGTAACAAAAGCGAAATTTGACGTACCTGTATATAAGTTTTACCTTAACCGTTTTCAATCTTTTCGAGTTGTGCGATTCGCATCTAAACAGTATCATTGTTACACTATTATAATATTGTTAAGAAGTCTTTGTTTGTTGAAATTTATTTTCTATACTTCATGTTGCCTCGTGGGAAATCAAGCAAACGGAAAGCAATAAAGCGGTATTACAATTTTCCTCTCACACAATTTAACAAGAATGCAATATTTTCAAAACTATACCAATATTCTTGTATATTATTTTTTATTTCCTTAAAGAAGTATCTTTAATAATAAATTGTGAACTGAAATATTGAGCATATTTTCATTTCCTTGTTAAAATAAAAATATTTTTTTCCGTATCAAACCAAGAGAAAAATTTCTTATGCTCTATACAGGAATCAAAATCTACATCTCATCTCAATTCAATCAAGTTTGTTACATTTCCAAGACATCATACTAGCACGCGCTACGTATGAAAGCTTGAATATCCAATTAATTACCAACATGCAATTAATTTTCATCTAATTAGGCACCCATTTACGTTCAAAGGTTTTTCCAGTCTATTAAATGCGTAAAATAATTTTTCTTGTTGTAATCCACAAAGTAATTACAGTTGAAGCACAATTCCTAATACTTACGAGGTCTGTTCAAAAAGTAATAAGACCGAGTCTATAAAAATAGTAGTTGGCAAATTAATTTTACATCGGTTAAATAATTTCCTCGATGACGTTGTTCCCACTCCTGAAAATACTATTTGAAGCCCTTTTCTTAGTCCTTTTACATTTATCCCTAGATGTTGTAGATGGATTTCGAATTATGAAAATTGTAGCATGGACTCAGGTCAGGGGAGTAAGGGAGCTCGCGGTACCACAGAAAGGCCTTTTCCGTATCAAAAAATTTTTGTTATTACTTTTTAGACAGACCTCGTATTTGTTTTACTTCAAACGGATATGCCAATACATTTTTATTTACAAAAACGCCTGTAAATAGAAGAAACTTTTACTTACCCATAACAATCTATTTAGAGATAAAAGAAAAAGTTTTTCAAGAGATACTATTTTTATTATCTGTTCGTACAGGTACATGAATAAAACCTTGAGTTTGCGTAAGCACCACCTGTTATTGAAGGTAATCAAAACAATTTTTATCATTTCAATAAAGATTATAATTTAAAATTTTATTTAATCGTTACTCATTCATATTACATTTGGCAAGTATTACTTAGAAACTATACAAAAACATTTTCTTCCTACGTTTTAATTTTTTTAAATTTTATCCATATTCCTTCTCTTTCAAGTGGATAAAAAAAACTTTATTGTCTTCCTGTACCTAATTAAAATTAAAAACAACATGTTAGATTTCATAAAGCTACATTTTGTGACGAATTTTAACAAGTGTCTATTGTCCTGCAGGTACACAAATACAGTGGCGTAACCTCGCAAAGGAGTCCCTTTTTTCCTCTTTCAACTTTTTAATTCCGTAATTTAAAATCCTTATCTAATGGGATTGCATGGGCTGCCTTTAAATTTCTTCCATAAACAACAAATAAAAATTTTACCTTCAAATCAACCAAAAAAAAATTAAGTTACGCCACTGCACGAATAATTAAATATATTCACAGTTCCATACAAAAAGTATTATTACGTACACTTTCTTAATTTTACTTTTAATTAATCCCTTGGGCCAAGTCGACGACTCGCTTCTCTCATCAACCTTTCCATATTCATAGAATGTAAAGGTGAAAAAATTAATTTTTCCCTACAATGGAAATAAAACCTTTTCTTCGAACAATACAAAATTTTCTGGTTAAACTATTAAATATTTACAAGCATTAGATGTTAATTTTCCTGAAAAATAAAAGGGCATCTTTGTTAAATGAATTAAAAATAATATTTGGAGATCACCAGGAATCAAATTACATTTTAGGACAACTACTCAAAGCTCGGGTTTAATTTAAAATTTCTTTGGTTCCCTTAAAGCGATTAGACTTTCGAATTGTGCTTAAACCTAAAAAAGTAAGCTATATTTATTACAATACTGAACACAAATTTAGTTTTACAACATTGAGGCCTCTCACAATATTTTTTTAACGTTTTTACTTTATATTGACGAGTTTCGAAAAATCCGAAACCTATCGCCAAGTGAAAACATTATACGCCACATTTTTTCCACCACATAAATCGTCAGAGAATTATTATTATTAATTATTATGCTTCCTCGACAATATATTTTTAAACTACAGTAAACTTCCTCATCAATACAAAAAAACTTTTTTTGATTACTTCACAGCTACCTAAAATATTTACGCAAGCTTGCGTTTATGATGAACATTTTGATATTTTTTATGTCCTCGCAAGGGTTTTCTCGTTTCTCCTTCTTGAGTGCTGTCTTTGACGGTAGGATCAATGATTGGCGTTTTAAGAGAAGAACATTGGAGACTTACCATAGAAGGATCTGACACGATCGACATCTGTTCCAAATCGCCCTGTAAACTTCACGGTTAGTGGACACCCTGAAGACGTCGATAAACTTACCGAAAACAAATATCCAATGATCAAATCAGAATCTTCCGGAATGTCAATCGCATCCCTTTTCAGGATGTCTGTTCTAGACCATTCGCAATCTATGTAACTTTCCACTACGCTGTCGTCTCGAATACTGCAATCAAAGCAGGAAAAAGATAATAAAAATCTAGAATAAATCATCAATTCAGGGCGTCAAGATTCGATACTTCACTCCAACGCTAAGGCAATCTAATATTCTGGAATTAAAATCGCATCCTGATCCAATACTAAATTTATGAGACTAGTGACACGTGACGTCATCAACCATGCCAAACACAAATGGACTTACTTTTTCGGACTTTGACAACAAATAGTAATTTTTTTGTTGAATTAAATTAAAAAAGTAAAATAAACTTGAGTTTGATAAAAGAGACGAGAAAGGAGAAAGTTTCAGAAATGTAACGCTAGGACACATAAAACGCGTTCAGAGATGTTAACATGAAATGGGAAGTCGTTGAAGCTTACCCTATGGCAATTTGATGCCATTCTTTATCAGCCAATGTAGTTGGTATTCGAACTACGTCAGTTCCATTGGCAGTAGCATGAACTAGCTTAAAGTCAAATCCTGCCACTTCCAATGACAGATAAGTATCTTGCCTTCTTCGTGATCGTAGACTGAAAATTGTTCCCATGTTGCTCTAAAAATCAAACAAAAATTACTTTTGTGTGCTTTTTTGAATAACAAACCTTGAAAATATCATTTCAAGGAAGTAAGCAAGATGATCAATGTAGGAGCTGTAAACAGACGCTGTTGGAATGTATCATGGTTATGTATGAGGATTTACAAAGGATCGAATAAATGACTGCGTTCGGTGTAACAAAATCACTGTACTAGAACAGAACAGAGGGGCATATAGAAGAGTCTTTGTAGAAGGTACAAAGGCTATGTAATGTAGATGGATGTAGAATGTGTCACAAAGTAATGTCTTGAAAATGGGTAACATTTATGTAGTACAACTTGAAACCATCAAGCCTAATCGCGCTTTATGATCCTTATTATAAGGATATTCATTAGGTTAGATACTGTATACAGGGTGATTCACTAAGAGTTGCTGTAACTCCGAAAATATTTAATCTTCATGCGTCCGATTACGTAACGGTATACGCTTTTGAAGCAATCACTTCATTTTTATGACATTCAAATCTAAGGGAGGGACGTAACGCGGCGCTAAAACACCAAACTATATTATATTATACAACGGATCGATTCTAAACCGCATTTCTAGTACCCCTGTGTAAACCAAATTATAATATCTGGCTTCGTCTTTCCAGAGCGGATTTTCAAAGTTACCCCTTGGACCTTCATATTTCCGAAACTAAGCGCGTCGTTACACTAGCGAGGTTTCCACCTTTAAAAAGAGGTCGTCTAACTGAAGAAGTTTGCAGAATATGAACCTTATTAGATTCGCGTCCGCTAGAGGGCGTCAAATATTTTTCATTTGAGCACGCGTAACTCCGAAACCGAGTTACCCAGAACGAAGATACATCAGAAGCGCTTTTTGAAAACCTAAATTTGTACCTAAAAGCAATCGTAGTTAGTGAGCCAGCAACTATACGTCGAAAAAAAGAAACATTGTTTTCTACAGAGGTGGCTTTGAAAAATCGCAATTCCGTTGCTATGGAAACGGTTGGGCTCCGCCTTTGCAGGAAACTTGGACAAGAACATATCCAAAGCCTGTTTTGATACCGAAATGCACATTCCGTTGCAAACACGAGCAAAATAGGATTTAATTTAAGGATTGTTTTCCTGAAATAATTATCAGGAAAGTTAGGGAAAACAATTCAAAATTATTATCTCCAAATGTAAGCGAGATAGAAGAATGCGGTTTTCGTCGGAAAGAACACATTGAACTCTATCTGATTTACTCTACAAGAACTTTTTCGCCCAAATTGTTCGAGAGCTATACCCCGTAGCTACTTTTATTTAATCACCCTGTACATTACAGTTCCGTTAATGCATTTAATGCGCTGTCTAATTAGGAAATCAAAAAGAAATTCATCACAAAAAGATTTATAAATGAAATTCGTTATAAATGAGAAGGGGAAAAATTAATTCCGGTTAGGATCGCTGAAACAAATAACAAAAATCTTACATCATTTTGCAGTCGCAACGTAATAAAAAGGGTGAATTCCTTCGGAAAAGCTCGACCATTTAAATCAGGAAACAACTGGGAAGAGGGCACCCAAATATACGAATTCGGTCTGAGACGCCAGGCTGTCGGTCTATCGGGAACTTTTTGCCACCTATCCTTGGAAGGATGAAAGAACTTCCGCTCTTCCAGTGCCAACGGATTGACCGTGTCCGGACATCTAAACAGCAAATGAAAATTTAATATTTCGCCCGAAGGCACGAAATCAACACAATTAAACCAACACAGACAATTTAACTAACAGCTTTCGGTCAGGATCGAGCTTAATTATAAAGGCCTACCCAAATAGATTACAGTGACGTTGTTCCACATTAAATCCCGGACATTCGGTCTGGAGACAGTGTCGGATCCGTTGTTGAATTCCGGCTGAACACGATACGCTACATGCTGACCAATCCGTCCATTTACTCCAACCTACGAACACACAAGAAAATTTTTTTGTGTAAATAAATTATTTTCAAGGAAAAATTCGGGAAGAAAAATGCAATATTTATATAAGGCCCCTGACCCTTTGTATTTAATAATTAATTTTTCTAATCTCAAGCAAAGATAAAAGAAAACTTCTTCAACTTGAAGTAGGTTCCGAGTAATTTTAGAATAACATATTGGGTACTAAAAAAACAAGAATTGTTGGTGAATATTAAAAAATTAAAAAGTTGGGGACCGCTGATTTACTTTATTCCCTAGCTTTATTGTGGCGAATCCAACAATTCAATTAATTAATCTCTAACAATAAGTTCAAAACAGCTTAGTCAACTGGATGATACGACCAGTTTTTCCTAGAAGGCAAAAAGGGCAGAGTCTCCTCATAAAAGGGTTCGCTTTGAATCCCCCAGGAGACGCAGCAGGAGTAAATGCTAAATGGAGTAGTGGTAACGAGTTAATGTACCCTGCTTGAGCACTAAATTAGGTAGATACAACACAAATCTTGTTAAGATTTTAGATTAAAACGAAACAACTTAGTAATAATTTTAATCTTTTTCCTAGACGTGTCAATGAGGCTTTATTGTAAGCTTCTTGGAAAAGTGACCGATTTGAGAGCTTTTAGTGCCTATATAAAAGTTTCCCTCTAAAAAGATAAAGCTATAAAGTGGACAATGATCCTCTTAACGAAACAGGAACATTGTAAACACGAAATATATCTCATTAGCAACTTTTCAAAAGAAAAGAAGCTTAAAATGCACAGAAGTGGTTTTGTTTAGTTAACACAAAAATCTTCTGGTTTAAAACAGAAAAATCAATCATATATTATTAATGTAACTATAAAATTAACTATTTTATAGCTACCGTAATAGGTTGTGAAAATGTAAACCACAGAATTATTATTAAGCAGTGAAATAATAAAGGATTACAGTACAGGTTTCTATTTTTATATAACACTGTCGTCACCCATTACGACTCTTAAAGACTTAACAAATAATTTATGCTTACTTTAGTTTAAATGATTAAATAAAATTAATTTTGTGGTTACCTTTCATGACTCATTGGATTGGTTTTATCCTTTTACAAGTCTTATTTGATTTATAATTAAAAATAGAGTCTTATATGAAATGAAAACTTCTCAATTAAGTAATTGAATACGAATTTCCAACAAATTTAAACAATTTATCATTCTCAATTATAAAGTTAAGAGTAGCTTCGGCAATTAAATGAAGCTCCACGTTGTTTGTTTTCCCTCCCACATCTTGTTATGAAGAAAAGTAAATTGAAAGCTGTTAGTAATTCAACACACAACAACACCTTCTCAGATGTTTTCGTAAACTAAAATAATAAGGAAAATTCTTACACCCTTAAATATTATTATTATTTGAAACTTCCAAGTTGTTCTAATTAACTTTAACGACAGTTGCTAATGTTATTTAGAGACGCTGAAAACAATTAGGCCGATCAAATTAGGCACATCTGTGTGCCTACACAACTGCGAGAATATAATCATTAATTTTCCAGATATTCCGGATATATTGTTATATCTCTAAAATTGCATTTTCATATTTATACCAACCGTATCTGCACAATCAGAAATGTAATTGGATCTCGGTGAATGTTGCTGTGAAAACTACATGGAAGGGGCTTTCAAACAAAACGAGAAATTTTTACAGAAGGAATTTTCTCAAGGGGGCGTTGATTTTTAATCGGTGCAACTCATAATTGAAAAGCTCAAGCGAATTAGCTTTTGGCTTCCTTTGATGTTCTTTATCGTTTCATTCGTTTGAATATTTACAGAAATAATTTTCAAAAATTCCGTTGATATTATCCTCCTTAATCCGGATCAATATCCTTTAGTAAGATTAACGAAGTGAAAATGATTTTCGATCCAATTCCCTTTTTGATTTCGATTTAAAAATGACATCTAATATTGGAAAAAGGTATCAAAAGGATGTCTCATGGGAAATTGTTAGTGAAAGCTGATTCTCACACAAAGCTATCAGTTCGGAAGGGGGAAGTCCCTGTAGCTAAAGCTCAGAAATGATATTTTTAGTGCTTGAAAGGTTGTCTAACAGATATTATTTTAAATAAATCCACCTGGGGTCGATTTTAAGGTAAACACAGGCAACAAATCAAGCAGCAATATTTAAAACAAATTTTCGAAAAATTCAAACCTTTAGCATTTCTTTTTAAATATAATCTGACTAAAGAGAAGAATTTATTGTAGGCCCCTCTGTTAAATTATTTTAGTTTAGACACCATTCCATTGGAAATGTGTTTAAGAGAGGGATGAATCATTTTTGGATCTGTGGCACAAGAGCTGAAATACCAAACTAACCAAAAATCACAATCGAACCACCCTCTACTATAAACAAAAAAAACAATATATTTTTGCTTGTAATTTCTGCGAGTGACGTTTCAATTTTTTTTTATAAACCTACTTCGTTTAATCCAATATAAAAAGTAAATCCCCAATGCTTTTAAGAAATCCACTCACAATTCCGATTTTTTAAAGACTTAAAAAGAACCAATCTGACATTTCTATAGTCCCATGTCGTATCTTAAATTAGTTACATCTTACTTTCTCCCCCATTAAAATATTCATACCCGATTGAATCTGATTACGTTCCTCATCCAACTTGACTGCTAAATATTTCCTCGAGACAACCCGCGTACTGAAAGAATTCGACCCCTGTGGTTTACAGCGCCTGAATATAACATGGACTTCATACATTTTAGGGTAGAATGAAATTCTGTATTGAATGCACCCTTGGGTATAACCAACAACGGGTAATACAAGAGAGTTTCAAATCAATTGGATACTAGTAAGGGTTTTCTATTATACACATTTTTTTTTCTCACCTAAGGCAGACCAAACCCTTTGATCTGTATTTTCATCCCATTTTGCTATGGACGTCGCCCTTAACTCGTTGTCGACGACGTCACAGAAAATAATGTATTCTTGGGGAACTGCAGCAGTGGAATCGCATTCTGGACTCCGGCCAAAGAACGAGACGTTGATATGCCTATAAGAAGAAAAACAAAACAAACGATTAAGGGGTTAAAAGAGTTCAAATAAAAATAGGGAAATGTTAATATTGTTAGTCTAATTAGGAACTGCAAATAAAGAGGAATTAATTGGTTTTAGTTTTGTTGAACTTTGTACTTTAAGCCTAAATTGGTTGGACTAATTAACTACTTACCAGTTATAATGGATTTTGTGCATTAAGGGTTTGCAATTTGTGTATCTTAATAGTTAGATACTGAAACGTTTGCTAATCCAAATATTAAAACAATAATAAATTTATATACAGGCCGCAACAGATTTAATTTCCTAAGAAGATATATGGAAAATTCCTTTCCTAAGTATCTAAGCAAACCGCAACGGTTTAATTAAGGAGTCGAAATGAGGTCGCAAAATCGACGTAAATAAAATATAGAAACAGGGAAAGCTTTCAGTTTTCTTGAATTTTATTTCGGGGGCCCAAAGCCGCAGGATTTGAGAAGCACTGCTTTATTTCAGGTCCTAAAGTCACAAGCATTAATTTTCATCCTGTATAGCTTAGGGTAGCTTACAGTTTTTTAAATTTAGGGCATACAGAATTTGAGAAGCACTGCTGTAAGCATCTATTTATCATCTGCACACATACAGAAGGCTATAAGTTCTCCGAACTAATTTAAAAGGCCCTGAACTGTCAGTATAAGAGAAGCATTGCTTTAAGAAAATATTTTTGGGGACTTCAACTCACAATATTGGACAAGCACTGCTGTAAGCACCTATTTGTTATCTCGCACACATACAGAAGACTAAGAAAGTTCTCCGAACTAATTTAAAGGGCGCTGAAGTATAGTATAAGAAAAGCATTGCTTTAAGAAAATATTTTTGGGAACTCACAATATTGGACAACCACTGCTGTAAGCGCTCATTCTTTAATCTCCACACCTTTCCATGTTTTTTAAATTAATTTAGGGGGCATAGGGTTGAGAAGCACTACTCTAAATACATTATTTTTCATCCTATACACCAAGGAGTCGATTTCAGTTTTTGAAAACTGAATTTAGGGGGCCTTGGAGTCGCAACATTTGAGAAGCACTACTCCACGGACCTATTTTTCATTTTGCACACCTATGGTAGGCTTTCAATGTTTTTTTGGAGAAACATTGCTTTACGCCAATAGTTTTTGGCTGTCAGTGTTTTTTTGAACCAATTAAGGGGGTCCTAGAACCGAAATATCTAGTAACGCTGCTTTACGTACATATTATTCAGTGCTAGAACTTGCATTATAGGAAAAGCACTGCTATAAACATCTATTTTGTATCCTGAAAAATTAGAGTAGGTTTTCAAAGTTTTTTGAACTAATTTAGGTAGTACTGTTGGAGAAGCAATGCTATAAGCAAATATTTTTGGTCCTGTGTAGTCGAAATATTAGAGAAGCACTGCTCTAACTACAGACTGTACACCTAGGGTAAATCTATTTTAGGGGGCTACGATTGGCGAAGCACTGCTCTTGGCGCATATTAAAAGGGGTCTTGGAATTGCAGTATTTGAAAAGCACTGCTCCAAGCAAATATTTTTCATTCTGTACGTGTTCCAAAAAAAACATGTTTTATGGAAACTATTACTGATGTAGAGAACATAATTAATGATTCTTGGAAACCCATATTTTCTAATCTTAGTATTAAATTGAAACATGCAAAGTAAAACAATGGTAGAAAAGGAAATTCGATTCTCGTAACGTCCGGGCATTAGTAAATTAAACGTATCCCGTTTCACGTCCAAATAAAACTACACAGCAGCAGCAAAGTTCGAAACTCCGATATTGAATTTCAGCGTAAACTTTTAAAAGATCCTTAAGCGAAGAAGAAAACGTGATAGTAATTTGTATGGTAAATTTGTATTCGTACAAGAGCTTCTAATTGTAACTTTTTTTTCGCTTATTAACGTTTTCATTTGCACAGCTGTTGCTCTTCTCCGACATTGTTTAACGTTGCGGTCTTTCTTTCACTTAAAACTTTGTTGACTCTTCGGTTTGCTTCGAGGAAAACTTGAGGTGTAATATAGAATTTTCTGCCGTATATCGTGTGTCACTTGTAATGAAAGTTTTGTTGATGTTTGATCAAATATAACGCAGCTGTTATTAAGGTTAGGAATATTAGATTTTTCGGGAAGTTTTTGTCAAGACTCAAGACGTATCAGATATAATTTTCTGGAAGAAACGACTTTGTTCGAAAATACTTTTCTTTCCAGATAAATTTAAAATATTTCCAAATCCTAATTAGTTGATCTTAAAGTTAATCAGTTTTCTTTTATGTTTTTTTCCCTAACCAATCGTTCTAACAAAATTTAATTATCTGATCTTGATTGTAACATAAAAAATTAATTATTAGCACTTGATAACTTTTAAAAAGTATATTTATAAAAGTTGTACATCTGTAGAAAGTTCTGAATTGTTTCTTGTAGAGTTTTTTTAAAATAAAATTTCATTATTATTGGCTTCGGGGAAAAGCTTGAATTTTCATTTTTTAAAGTTTTGGAAACCCCAATTCATGTCTAGTCAATTCAGAGCTGTTTTTAAAGAACACATTTTAACTGAAGTACAGTAACAAAATATACGACTCAACAGCTAAGTTTATGGGTCTGCAAACAATTTATTTATAGAATCCACAACTTACTATTATTTTATTAAGTAAATAAAACTTAAAAACCAATAAAATTATTCTTTATGTTAAAATAAAAAAAACAAATAAAGCCTTAGCAATAGAGTAGTGGCTTAAGCGATAGATTTTAAAAAATTATTTCATCAAAAGCGCGCCTTTACTGGAAAAATAAATCGTAAATATATCTCTGCAAACGTGAACAGAGTCATGTATATTCGACATTTATTTACTTCAACCGTCAGCAAACTGGGATAATTGCTAACAGCACACATTAATTATTAACTACCAACGTTACATGTTTGTACAAAACAGACAAACTACCTTGTATTAATTTAAAAAAATAAATACAAAATAAATTCGAACTTATAGTTTAAAAAACCGGAAATCATGGAAAGAAAGAGAGAAATTCCAGTAAGTATTACAACTGAGACGTTTACGAGACGCTTTATGTGCCTTCCGAAGCACGGCCGGTTGCGTCTGTGTCACAATAGCTATGTAACCGTGTTCGATGTTAGAAAAAGTGAATATCTACTCTGCTCTTCCCTTTCCCTAGTTCTACCTCTCTGGTTTTAATTTCTTTCTCTTATTTAACTGATGTAACCTTTTTTTAGTCGTCCAATACTGGCCCTTCTCCCCCCTCTCATTTAATTTCTGCTTGTCAGATCACTCTAATCCCATATGCTAGGGACGATATTAGTTGTGGAAGACAAAATAAACCTTCCAAAGGGTTGAGTCCTCAAATGATTGGTTCTCTAACCTTTTCATGTGAAGTCGACCCAAAGGGTTAAATTATTACCCCCATGCTGTTAATAAATGCATCACTATATCAACAAACTAATTCCTGAGCAATATGGGAGGTACACGTCCGAGTAATAGACTTTGTGTAGTCATGGTTCCCATGGCTCATGTAGGTGGCGGTCGAAAATGAGATCCTTAATAGCCTAATGGAGTGGGGGTGAATGGTATCGTCCCTTCAGGCGTTGTAATTATCAACTGTGTACAAGTTAACTAGGAAACTACATAGCCATTAAATGGCTACTCTTGTATATTGATCAAAGTTTTAATCAGATCACAATTTGTAAACTGTCAGCCTTAAAGAGGGCTGAAAATGAATTACGAACCAAATGCATTTATTCCTGTCTCTCATCGCTCGTTATTTCTTTTGAAGGCTTCCAAGTTGTTTCCGACACAATTTGACGGACAAAAAACCCATACACAAGCATGGCGATAAAACAACCCCTACTTTATCAAATGTAATTCGGTCAGTTACACAATTTGGCTTTTTCATTTAACAAAGTAACGATTTATCTGTCGCGGCCGCACTTAGAAGATTGACCATTTCGTGAACCGTTTCCGTGTACGCATTGACCCGTGTGCCTTCTTCGAATATCTAACATTTCTTTAAAGCTTAAAGAGCTGAAAAAAAACTTTCTACGAGATTCGCATGTGAATCGTTTAAATTTAACGTAGAATAACGATCCTAATTTTGTTCATTCGAAATGGAAACATTAGATTGTTTGAAAATATATCTTGAAATTGTTGCCTTTCACGCTGGAATAAATTCGAAATTCGCGAGCCTTGCCTTTACTCTCACTCCCCGTGGATAAAAAGAAACTAAGATTTAAATTTAGATCATGAATAATTCCATTTCCCAAGACAAACTTAACCGAGATGAGATTTTAAACGTTTGCTTTACTCTTATTTACTTTACTGAGAATTGTATTAATGTTTTTTTTAAATACCAAAATGTGTTTGGGTAGAACTAGAATCAATAGTGGCGCTTCCTGTACTTTTAAGAGGACAGAAATACACACCTTTGACTGCCGAAAAATTGTACAAGTAAGAACAAAATAAGGTCCAGTGGTAGAGGATCAAGCTTCCTATGCAAGAATCTCGGAAAGTGTAAACCATACACTTTTTGGCAAGTTTCCTCCTTGAATTTTTGGACCTTGAGTGGATCCTACCAGAATACCAAGAGATCGTGAGAAAAGGAAGAAAAAAGGAAGATATGAAGAGAGAAATATCTCTCATGCTCCCTTGGTATCCACTCCAAGGGTTTTTTCTTCTTCACCTTTTTCGACCTCTTTTTCTCGCTCTGACTCTCAACATCGAGGTTATAATCTTTTTTAGCAGATTTGCTGCTCTCACTCCCTCTTGGTATCCAATCTGAAACCTTCTTCGACAAGGTGTATTTTACCTACCCCTATTTGCCTCCATATCCTACCTCCTACCAGCTCTCTTCTTTCCATCACAATAATCTTGATTAGATTCTATTTCCACTCAGTATTTTAAAAATATATAATAATTACAACCAATAATTTTAAGACTCAAAACAAAGAAAATAATTCTGTAATAAAACAACAGGCAAGGAAGAGGAAATAAATTTCTCTGTAGGATGTTTCGAGATGTTGAATTAATATTTCCCAAAAGTGTTATATTAATTCACCGAGTAATCATGTTAACTTTGAAGTCCACACAAATAAAGCAGGAAATTCGTATTAGTATTCCACTGACCTTCTGAGCAAAGCGCCTTCAATTATGGGTTTAATTAGATTTTACTTCTCGCATCAAGAGCACTGAAGTAAAATAAAATTAAATTCTCCCTTTTCCGCGTAACGTTTGGAGGAAATAAAAGTCGAAAATCTAGCAATAAAGAAATAATGATAGGGTCTATTTAGAAAATAGAAAATTCAGCAAAAAAATTATGGAACATCTGGTATCCTTTCACTTACTCTTAAAAGTCGAGAGGATTCGGAACTTTTGTAATAATATCAGGGTTAGGATCATTCTCGAGAAAACAGGCAAAGGGGATATGAAGAATTACGATCTTATCACATCAAAGAGCATCTCAGCATTTTCCAACCAAAAGAACAAAGAGATACAGAGCACTGTATTACATTGGAGGAAAATGTAATCTAATAAGGGAAATATAGTACCCAAAGCTTTGAATTGAGAACCACATCGAAACTTCGAAGGGTTTAGACATAGAACTTTAGTGCTGAATAAATAGGAAAAATAAAATAGAGAGAATACGATATAAACATGTAAATAATTTCACAATTACTCGATCAAAAACTGGAGCTATAATAAATTTTCCATAAACCATCTTCTGTAATTCGAGCTATACACAAATTGGTTGTGCTTCTATATTTAGTTTAACTTATATAAATCCGACTTCTACTCTAACAGGAATTGTTTCCGTTCCTTTGTAATTAGAAATATGCAGGAAATTACGTATGATTTGGGATTTACCAGAAACGTCGCCATAATTCCATCTTGTCTTGTCTCAAATTAATGATTCTGCGCTTCGAGGATAAAAATAATGAGATTGTAAAACAAAAACCAAATGTAAAATAAAAATATACCTTCAATATGGAAAACATATCTGGAAATTAAAAACTTAGGTTATAGGTACAATTAGTATTCTAGTTTGGGTGGTCTTAACAAATTATTTATCAACTTGTAGAATATTTCCGACAAAAATTGTTTATTAAATAAAAATAAAAATAAAGAAAAAATACAGAAAAATTAAATTGGAATAGAGCAAAGACTAAGAGAGATCATAAAACAAACAAGTGGAAGATTCTGTGGGAACAACACTGAAACAAAAGTGGACAACGGCTGTTTATATAGAAAGGTTGAAAGACAGCATATGGAAGAAAATGGCAAAGGGTTGGAGACCAAAGAAGAAGATATAATGGACGCCACGAGATATAGGAATAGAAAAAGTGTGGCAAACCACAATTGGATGCAAAAAGGAAAGACGAATTCAAAGTGGATTGGGATGGGAGAGGGTAAAAACGGGTTCACGAACTGCGACTTACAATATCCCAAAGCGAAAATAATGACCTGACCCCCCCCCCCCTCCAGAAGACTCTCACTGCTATTGGGGACTGCTCCAAAATTTCAAAAGCCGGATATATGGAACCACAGCCAATTTGACCTGGTTTTAAAAAATAAAAACCGTAATAACCGTAACCGTAAGAATGTAATGGAAGAAGTCTCGGTATACGAATCTCTGGCACTTCACTGCACCGCTAGTTGCTTGTATTATCCACTCTACCTTGAAATTTTGCATATCTGGAGATCTGCAATCTCTGTCATGACATTTACAGAAATTTCATCCATGTACTAAGCAGGGTTTGAACCCACAATCATTGGATCCAAAAGTAGAGGTGCTAACCCCCGGACTGCTCACGTTGAAGGATGCTTATACAGACCTCTTAATTAACATTAAATCCTCTTATCTCCTGTTCAATTCCACGACTCGAGTTGTATAAATATGAAAATTCAGTTAGTTACAATAACACGTCGAAATAGAAATTGTAAATTTCGTGAAGGCTGATGACCAAAAGAAGGACATGGTCTTAGTATAAGGTCGCCTAAATAAATACCGGATGTTTCAAATGTCAGGCTTAATATTATTAAGCAAAAAGGAGGATTTTTAGAACAAAACCTTTACAAATTTTTAAGTATTTATTCCATAACCTAACATACCTAATACTCGTTTCTGTGTTACATAAGCGAAACTTAACGAAGCAAATCCTTTTAATTGGGCTATAATCGTCAATCGTGAGATAATTGAAGAAATTTGTTTTCTAAATAACTTAAAGCGGTTTGTACGTAATATTTGGATGACCCTATATCACTGTTAATATATAAATTCCAGAGAAAAACCGCAAAAATTATTCACAACCCACGTTCTAATTATTTTTCTTTGAATATCAATTTCATCCTAAACTTCCCATTCGCGTCACATCGTCAAAGTGAAATTCACATACACATTGGCCTCGATAAATTTGCATATTATCAACGAATACGAAACCAACCTTAATATACGCAGTATAATCATTATTCTGCGGGTTAAAGTAATTTCGAATTAAATTTGTATAAGGGAATAATTAATTCAAACGACCCAATTCGTAATTTCCATCAGTTCAATTCATGGAATTAAATCCGGAATAGCTTTGAAGATACCTTTACAGAAATGTAAAAGGAATGAGGGATTTTGAATCAGAAATCTCTTAACATTAATGAAATTTAATTCGCATTCTTCACATACCTATAATTGCTGGTGACCCAGACGTCGAGTGCTTCGGCGCCTTTATACGTGTTTATTAACTCAAAGTAGGCCGTGAAGACGCCTCGTACATCATTCGGAGACGTCGGCGCCGCGGCGGTGGTAAAACCGCGAAATACAACTTGAGACTTAGACGCGCTCTCCTCCACGCTTACTTGTTTTTCGGTGAAGAACTGTTCGAGATTACAACAATTCACTGATGAGACAAAAATAAATAACAAACACGAGTACGAAATCATTTTGGTTTATTAAATCGCACCACTTGATTTTTAAGACTTATTCACAACCGTGCTGACATGATTCTGAGAGTTTTTTAACACCTTACGTCAATTATGACGCCAACACGTAAAATTAGTTTTATGAATGCATTTTAAATTACGCTTGTTTAGTCAGACTCGTCAAGGTAAACACCTGTTCCGATATGGACATGAGGAGGAGGTAAAAAACCAATGTTTACTAATTTGATGCTGTCTTTGCACAACTTATACTCGCTAAATTTATTCACCAATACGTATTAGAAAGTTTTTTTTAAATATTTTATCTGTCCACACTTTCACTTCTACGTTAAAAAAAATTTATAATATTATTCCTTCTTGTGTGCTTTTTACGATTAATACAGCCGGTTGTAAATTCCCTTCAGGCGTAGTTTATAATTTTAATGTATTAATTCAAAGAGCGCAGCCTCTCAACTCCGTACGAGTTCGTTCCAAAGTTTAATTAACATCCGAAGTACCACTAAAGGCATCGCTTTCAGTACGCTTTAATTTATTAAACGAGCTTTCGAGAGCGAGCTTCGGATGCTGCTGCTCAAAAGCTAGCAGGATGTGAACTGGAACCTAGAAGCGTCGTGACGCTGTAGTGACACATGCGCCTTGATATGTTGACACCTTCGAGATAAACCAGTTAATAATATTACTTCCACCTATTCTGATTTTTGACAAACCATTATTTGTTTGTTTCTTAGGTTTTTTTATTTCCCATAATATAAATTTTGATTTAGCCTGTAATCAAGACACATAAATTGAAAGCTAGTCCAAGATCAAACAATGTATAAATTTAAAAACCAAAGAATAAGCTGCAGAGTCAACATAGTCACAACGTGACTTTGCTTCCTATTTTGGATTTATTAAATAAAATTTATTTCATGTCAATAACAGTGCAAAATATTCTTTATGTTCTGAAATAAGCTGCAATTTTTTAATTTTTCATAAAATTCCCTGAAAATTCAACTCTGATCGATAATAATCAATATGGATAATATTTGGGGTGTGCCCCAGGCAATGAGCCAATTAGGGAGGAAATATTTTCCAAAGAACACAATCCAACGTAATAATTAAGAGTGTGTGCAGCAGAGATTCAGGATTGAGAAAATCAGAAAATTTGTATTGAGAAAAAAATCAGTTTTAAAACTGGCAAACTTAAAAAATTGTAATTGTCGGTTATATTTATAGGAGCCATATGATCAACAACATTTTTAATAAAGGTTGGCGGTGGAATATAATTAATTTGTCGTTAGTTGTTACGACTAAAACTGACATTGACACTTTGTCAAGAGTAAAAAGTGGAGGTGCGCACCTCCCCTGGACTTTCCCATTCTAAAAATAAACATTTCGTTTTTGGAATTCAACAGTAGTTCGCGAGACAGCATTGAAAATCATTTGAATGCGTAGCGCGACAAACGACACTATACGGGTTCGGTACGTACAGAAGAGAGACGCGCATTCGTAGTAATACTAAATCTTCAAAATTTACAAAACGCAGCTAAACTTCGAACGAAAGTAGACGTGGTCTTCATATGTTAATCTCCGGCACCTCATTGTACTGAGGTGTGAAAAATTTCTATAACTGGAGAAATGCAACCCCTAGAAGGAATATTTATCTAGCCTTTCCCGGAATAAAGCAAGGATAATAAAAATTCCAGCAACGTCGAGTTTGAACCCACGAGCATCAGATACAAACCTACCCACGTTAACTTTTGGACCACCCCAGCAAATCCATTAGCCTTCTGTTGCATATGTTTCAATAAACCCCAAATTGGGGCCTAACTTTGCAAAACATGTCAACGAACGTATTTTTGAGAGACTATAAGTGGATGAAAAATCACTTCCCACCCGAGATTACGCAGGTTCGAATCCCGAGCTCGTTATATGTTTTTGTTTAAATTTTAAGTGTTAACCGGAAGAGAAACGTTTCTTTTTTTTAACTGTTACATATAGGTACACTAATGTTTTTTCTTCTACTATACTAAGTATAAAAATTATTTTAAATTTTGTCACACGTGCAAAACTTTTTTATTTTCCAAAACTTTCAGTTCATAACTTTCCTTTTCCCCATTCTTTCCTAACAAATTTTCAAGAAAAGTTAGCTTAGAAAGGTATTTTTATTCACGTAAACACTCAAACTGTCATTAGTACAACAGGAAAGTCAATTTTTCTGTTGTATATATAAATTTTCTACTATTTTTCCTTTACTTAGACAAAACTATTTTTTAAACAAGTGATTAAATATTTATAGTATAAAATTACCTTAACTGGTTACATTAAATGTATAAATTTTCATTTATACATTACATGAAAATTACGTACCTCAATAATTTTATATGAAATGAAAATTCTTAGAATAATCAAGATTACCCAGTCGTAAGAGTTTGCTTTTCTACATTGTTCCGTCCAAATTTGTAATTTTAATTAAGCTATCGTATCTTCGTTTAGGTTTTAGATATATAAATTATTCACTGGTTAAAGTAAATAGCTTCGGGTTACGAATTTTTGTTTATTTAAGCAAATTTTACCTTAAAATTGACCTAAACTTTCAGGTAGAGAATATTCAGTTTAATTATTCCTCTCATCATTATACTCTACTTCTTGTTTTCGCATACATTACACTCATAAAACATATTTGAAATTTAATTTCCCTAAGTAGAAAAAATATTCTAAAAAAGACTTTGAAATTTGGTAACTTCGTTATAAAATAATTACCAATCCTATAAGGATATGCAAAACTATGAAATTTTGAACCAAATCCTAAGTTGTTAATTTTAAAAAAATAAAACTTCCCTTTGAAAACCATAAAAAAATTAAAGAGAATGAAAGAGAGGGAGAATGAAAAAGAAAAAAGAGAAAGAGGGTTTGTGTTAGATGACGTAAAATTTTGATAGAATCCTTCCCTTAGGATACATCAGAAAATTTTTGATGTACAAATATAAAGGTTCCCTTAAACAAAAGATTTTTAATTAAAAATAAACATTTTAAGCTTCATTAGATTTTCAGTCTTTGTTTTTTTTTTAATTTTTTGTGTTCACCATCCTGTTTTACTTTCGTAAATTTTGCGTTAGGTGGTGGTATAAAACAGAAAAGGGTTATTAAAGTGAATTTTAAATAAAAAGAAAGTTTATTCCTCGTAAATAATTAGCAAGAGGGGTGCCATAAACTGACGTAGTTAAAAGCTGCTGAAATTATATTTAATCCGACTGCTTGGAACTTATCCCGTAATTAAATAAACACCATTTGGTGTTATTAACTCTATTCTAGTTATTAAGTAAATATCCGCTTCATTTTACTTTGAAATTGTTACTGTAATAAGGCTTGAAGTGACTCCAAACGACACCGCCTTGAAAACCATTAATATTCATGATACCCCGTAAGCTCGTACAGTTGTAGGTGGTTTAGCATTACAATTACCCCTGACTATACCCCTGACATTGCGAGTTTCCCTACTAAGCTTAAAGAAATTGCATATTACTCTTTGCAAATGTCGACACCAATTTACAGAATACGCTGAAGAAAATTCTAATGATTATATTATTGTAAAAAGAAAATTTATCATTTAAAAAAAAAGTAAATTAATCAAAACATCTCGACTATTGTTTCCCTAATTGATTGAGTTTAGAAAAAATATCGGATTTAATTGATTCATCGAACCAACGCTCTGACACCGTAGAGTTGCTTTCATCCCTAGCAACAGGAACTCGTATTTAGCATACTGTGGGCACCTCGGTTTGATTTTAACTTGAATTATTTAATTTGATAGTCATTAACCAACCAATGATGTATAATAGAATAGAATACGTCTGGGGCAATGAACATTCAAGCTAAACGCTGAAGGAAAACTTAAGTTATTGCATCCTTAGCAATCTTTTTCAAAGAAGTATTTTAAGAAATAGCGTGGGGGGGAGAGAGAGAAGTTAAGCCCACAGCAAAATGGACAAGCACTTCGAGAGATCAGAAGTGGAACGAAGAGTGCAGCAGGACCCTTACATCAGATTGAGGACATAAAAAATACTAAAAAGGGGTTAGAACGAATCCAAGAAGGAACGAGGATAAAAGACCAAAGCCTAAATAATATAAAATGGTATCAAGAGTTTCCAGTTAGGGGTTGATAAAAAATATTAGTTTTTAATTCAAAGAATTTGAGATTCAAAATTTTTCTCTTCTTTGTGAATATCTTCAGATTTCGATCTGTAAAAATGAAAGAGTTGGGGATAAAGTGAAAAGTAGGAGAAATTGGGGGAAAGGAGAGAGAAAAAGGTAATTCCAAAGCTATCGATGCAGTTCTGCTTCTTCTTCTTCATATTTTCTATCCAGGTCTCGATGTTTTTTGTGTTTTTACGCCTGTTTTGTCCTCATCTCTTTCTCTTTTTGTCTCTCTCTCTCTCTCTTTCTCTCTCTCTCTCTCTCTCTCTCTCTCTGTTTATTCACTATTTTGGTCCCTGTAATAATTATTCTTCCTACTTGCAATTTTTACTTAATGTAGGATATCCTTAGAAGAACTGATTTAATCAAGTTCGTGTGTGTCTAGAAACTGAATTCCTGAACATGCTGAGCCTTATTTTTCTTTGTCAATATTTCATACCGGAAGATCATACGAGATTGGGTTTTATTCTTCTACTCACACACCTTGAATGTTGGATCGTTTATTTTCAGGTGCGTTTTAGTCCAAACCTTCAGTTTAATAATATTCTTCAAGAAATATTCTTTTTCTTTGTAAACCAAACTTAATTAATTTTACCGGCACAGGATCTTAAACTAATATTTATACAAAGTAAAAATAATGAAGCCCTGAAGATATTTTCATTTTATAAATTGTAATGTTCAAGATATCCTGAATTAATTAAGAAAAATAAGATCATATTCAGTTTGCTTAAAAGTTTTTCCAAAGCAGAAATTCAATTTAAATTCTCCCCCTAGAAACGTTTATTATATTCCTGATAAGGATAACAATTTCCAATAGTACTATAGTGTTAAAGTCGAGTTGTTCCGTGTATTGCAGCTGGTTTTGCCGCAACATGATCACTAGATATTCCAATCATGCTTTAGTCGCTCTCATATCACTACAACAAGTTACATATGTTATTCAAGATATTCTAATTCGATTCATAAATAACTCCCTTTTACCCTACCAAACTTTTATTTTATTAAGATTGAAAAGCTTTTATAACAAAAAAATGTCTGTTCGAAATAAAACCGATACTAAAATTGATTTAATTTACATAATTTGGATCAAGTTTGTATTAAATTTAAATGGTTTCCAAAAATAAACCTAAAACATTGTAGAAACGTAGGTAAGGGAAACTTTCTAGAAAAAAAAGTTAGAATAGGCCAAAGGGGAAAGGTATCAATTTAATTAAACTAACAGAGATTTAGAAACGGTTTCGATGATCAAATCAAAACGAGTTTATAACTTCGAGCGATTGCTAGCTTTAAAAGTAACAGACGAAGCTTATTTGGACGGAGCTTAAAAGCGCGCTTTGCGAGACGTGATAGCAGTCAGCGACCTGCTAGGGAGGGCTGCAGAGCCCTCACCAAAAAGCACTAACAAGCTCAAAGGAAGGCAATAAGTTCGGTTTATATGCTGCTGTGCCTCGAGTCAAAAGATCGCTTCAGTAACTCTGCTAATTTATTGCTATTGCTGTTTGTTAGCTATTCCAATTGGAAACAAATTTATTTTAGGCCGCGGACATAAGCCCAAATACTGCAACATTCACTTTAATTTAATGTATATAGACGTAACATAAAGAAAATCGTAACACATTTCAAAGACCAAGTCGCTTTCGGCTAGAGCAAAACCTCCCTAAATTGGGAAACTTAAACTTACAATTTCAAGTTAAATACAGACACGCCAAACCGGGAAATTTATGCAGATGGAAGTCTGCTTGAGATAGGTATACATAAGATGGGATTTATAACACGTACTAACATCAAGTAATTAATTTCTTCGTACATGACATTTCCAGGTTACTCTCTGGATGTTTTGATTGGCAATTGGTATTATAACTTATAATCGATAAGTTAATTGCAAAAGTTAATTATACACGCACAGTACATATTACATTAATTGATGATCAAAATTGACCACAACGTCTAGTTGCAGGAAAACTGTTTAAATTCACACACAATACCAATCCTAAACTCGCCTACGGCTCGCTGCCTAAATTTAATCCTCGCCAATAATAGCTAGTCATTACATACGAGTAAATAGTGAGTAAATGCGAGTAAATTAACAATTTATTTGACGACGTGACGTACGTCTACCCGTTTACATTTTTTAAACGTGAAGGTGCTCACCTTCCCAGGAGTTTCCGATACTAAAAATAAACATTTCGTTTTTGGTATTCGCGAGGCAGCATTGGATATCACTTGCATGCGTAGTGCGACAAACGAAACTATAGGGGTTCGGTACGTACAGAGAGACCCGCATCCGTAGTAATACTAAATCTTCAAAATTTACAAAACGCAGCTGAACTTTGCGAAATTCTCATCAACCGTACATTTTAGCTGTATGAATACCTTATACTATATGATAGACAATTAAATTTTGCATTCAATTATATAATAATATACAGAGTGTTTCATTAAAAATAACAAAGTTGCTTATCGTACTGTGGTAAACAAACACCCTGTATACGTGATATAAATTTAGAAGAATGCAAATCTATATACTGAACTTATTTAAATATTTAAATTTTTTTCATATTTTGACCAATAAGGAACTATAGGAGCATCAATCCGATTTTCAGAACCTTGTAGAGGGCGCCACAGTGAAATTCTAGCATTAATAAAAAGAAAAACGTATCTAATACCACCATAACGGTATATTTTATATCCTTACGAGAGAATATTTTTTGGTATGAATTTCAAAGATCAGAAACAAAATTATCATGGCATTCATTTCTACGTCATTATTGACAAGGGAATAATGATAATTTAAGATAGATAGCTTTGACCAATCGATTGATTATTTACTAGTCCCGAACCAAATGCTCAATAAACATCGTGTTGTACCTGCAGAGAAAATGCAAAAACGCAAAAGTTTATCAAGCAAAGCCCTAAATAATTATTTCACCCCAACATGAAGCGTTAATCAACGTCCAGAGCTTGAAATGAAAGTGCTATCGAGCTCTTGATTAAAACGAGATTGACAAGCTGATAGTCCTAGATGTGTTTTTGCAATCAACTAACATCTGTTTATGATATAAAAATACTGTAACAAATTTTTATCAATAACCTTTTTATTAAACGATACCTGACAGAAAGAGAAATGTGGTAAATTATTAACCTTAGAAGACTTCCATTTTTTATCAGTAAAGGCCCTGAAGACAGAAAGTAAGCTCTTACTAAAAAAACGACTGGTAAGGACTAAAGGATATTTGTAACGAAATTTATAGCTGTAACACCAAAAATTTCCGGTACATAAATCTTAGTAGTTACATAAAAATTCTGCTAAATTATAATCACTGTATAGTAATAGGAATTTTTACTAAATATTAATTGTTACCGATTGTTACTGTACTCAGCTCAATTTTTTATTACAAGTTATAGGAATTACTCAGAAGTTTTTGCATTATTATTATTACAATATGTTTAAGTAAATAAACATTGCAAAGTATGTTGCGCGAATGAGGCTAGAAAAACTATAGAAATGTAATGAAAACAGCGCAAGAAAGGATAAAATAATATAAAAATATTCTACAAGAAACTCCCAAGAGGAAATTGCCCAAGTTTGGGTTTGGGAACCGTCAGACTAAACACATGCGCGCGCTCTATTTAGCGCAACTATACTATCACTTTCAGCAATAAAAAATTTAAGTATAGGTACATCCTTATTGTGCTAAAAATCTCTCGTCTTCTCTCTTTGTTTTCCACGCGTAATTTTAGTTTAGCTAGGAAGCAATAGAAAATAAGCAATTCATTGATTTTCAATCAAACTTGAAAGCTTTCACAGCTTTTCTTTGAATTTTAGTCAATAATCTGATTATTTTAGTAACCACAGACAAAGACGAAGATATTCAAGGAGCTTATAATCTCTCTCTCTCTCTGTAATTCTAATTCAGAATCCAATTACTTGTGAAAAGCTCACGTAAACACGGGGATTATCTAGTATTAACGATTTTCAAGCTAATCTCCATCAACCATTTCCATATGTCTGCGTTCAGATAACGAGATTATAATAATGCCGGTCCGTGTATTTACTACCCAAGTCGAACCTCAAATTGCATTAGATAGTAATAGATGATTAACTTAGATAATAACAATGGCGAAACGTGTTGTATTACGACCAATAACAAAGGAAATGATACGTATTGTTTTGAACTTGCAACGAATAATAATTAGAGAAACAAATTTTTGATATTCAACTTCAAAATATTTCCCTGTTAACCAAATTTTTAAAAATGGGTAGGATGGGAAAGTAAACTTACACAATACAAACAAACTTTATCTGTTCAGAGAGAGAGAGAGAGAGGAAATGGAGATCAATTTTTGAATTATTTTATATACGTGGGGTGTCGCTCCCAGACCCATTACCTCGTTTATTTTTAAAAGTAACCCCCATATACAGGGTGTCTCAAAACGAAATGGCATCCAGTTAAGGGCATGTTCCTTTCTTGAAAATAAAAGAAAAACTTCCTATTAACATCGGTCCGCAAATGCTTCGTTACCGAGATACAGGGTGTTGAAAGTTGTACAAAATATCGGATCTTTTTTACATTTATTCGGAAATGACTAGGAATTAAATTTTAAAAAGTACGCAATACGTATGTATGTACATTTGCTATAAGTGGACCAATTAGTCAGTTTTTTCCTTCTCCAGTGGCGTACCTACAGGTGCGTATGTGGATATTTCTGGAGAAAAAAATTGTACGCCACTGATTGTTTGTTTTTGACACAATTTTCAAATTTCTCTACTAATTTACGGTTGAAACAGTCTGATATTTTTTCCTACCATTAACCGTTTTCGTATAAATCACACTTCAAAGATGAAAAATGCGAATAAAGAAATAACTCTGCAAATCCGTTTTTTGAATAATGACCGCCTTTAGCCTCAAAATTTTGTTCGAAGAATAGAAGCTTGTCTTGAAGCTAATGGTGATCATTTTGAACATTATTTGTAAAATAATAATAATCATTTTGGAATATATGAAAAAAATTTCAACACCCTGTATATAACGAAGCATTTGCAGACCCATGTTAATAGGAACGTTTCCCTTACTTTCATAAAAGGAACATGCCCTTAACTGGATTTCTTTTTGGGATACCCTGTACATTATCGAAATGGCAGGTTTTGAAAGCGTTTGGAAACTGTGAAGTGTTGCCATCACCTATTTGAAAAGAATTATTGATAAATTTGAAATTTTCAGTGAGTCAAAAATATACAAATCGATTTATGAAGGTTTCTGGGTTAGCACAATATATTTATCAACTTCTTTTCAAAATATAAAAATTTATAACTAATCAGGTCTAAAGCAATGGAAGTACCTACACAAACTAAAAGCGTATACGTATTTTTAAAAGGAAATTTTCCAGCAGGGGAAATTATTTCAAATTTAAATTATTGGGTGACAAACAGTCCTAAACCAAAGCATTTGTCGGCGTTGCACGAATTTTCGCACAACCCCCACGTTTCCCGTTTTCTCACACACACTTTCCAGATCCCCGAAGCCTTTTAAATCACAATGTGTAGGGAAAAGAACAAACACATTCGGAGCTATTGTTGTGAAAAGTTTCCCTTTTTATAAAAAAAAAAGTTGAGTCAGATTCGTGCTTGCCACCCTCTCTGAATATGAAAGATCGCACGAGTTGGATGTGTTCATTATGCTTTTCACCCGCAAGTCGACACAGACCACCGCTTCCCATAATAACCACATACTTTCACTTAAACCACAGGAGGGTAGTTACTTTAAGCCCTGTCGTTTTGAACATGCTCCTCGAGATGAGACCAGCATACGCAGACGGGATTATCATATTAATTAAATCTTAACCCCCATGCCAGTTCGTAATGGGACCGAGGTTAACAGAAATTTGCAACTTCAGATTGTGGGGACCGAAGGATAACTACTTTATGAATACATTCTTCCTTGTAAAACTTTTCAAATTATACACAGCAAAAGGTCTAAAAAATGTTGCAAGCATAATTTTCTGCTTTAAACCAAATATTAAAATTTTAAGATTAAGCCCCACCATCTTAAGCAGATTCTCATATTTCTAAAAAAAAAATAACAGTAAAGTAAAGCCAAATTATTTACGACAAGAACAAAATGCAATTAGCAAACCAAATAATTTCTCTAATAAATTTTTTTTTATAAACTTCAATTACAACATTTTAATTTAAATTCAATTACTAATGTTTACATAAAATGGCAAGTAATACCGAACGGTAGATTAAATCTATTAAGACTGGCCTTTTCTATTTCTGTCTCTTTGGGGAATCGTTAATAATTCATTACGTCAGCTCAGGGCAACGAAATTGATAAAAAAAATCAATTTGACAAACCGTCACAAAAACTTAAGCTTGAGCATTTCTTTCCCTTATCAGATTTATAGAAAAATTAAGTGGGGGTAAACAGGACAGCGGTTTTATCTTGAAAAAAAATCATCCATTAATTTTTAACTCAAAGAAATCCAGGATTCAAACAATGTAATAAATTAGAACGAATATCAAAAAGAGTAGATGATAAATCATGGATTTAGAAAAATCAGCTCCCGAGAGAGCTTTAACCTTTGTAAATTATAGGATTTGCCCATGGCGTTCTCGGATTTTCGGTGTCCTTGCGGATCCATTATGTATATGCAGATGTAATAAATCAGGATTAACGTCTGCCTAATTTACCTTTGTAGATTGCGTTTTTAATCGCATTACGATTGTTTCGCCCTAAATTGCTTTTTAAAGTGCCCCAATTTTCCGTCCCTGTTATTGGCTAATGAAGCATTCGTTTCAAATGTGTTACAATTGCAAATCGCGAGCACTCGACATATCCCTGCGCTCTCAACCCTTGTTAGAAAAGAAACTTCTCAAACAATTTAGGTTCATATAAAAATAACTTCATAGAAAATGAAATATTCTCTTCTCTCTTAGAAATCGCGTTAAGGAAATAGCAATCCGGAAAATTTTATCAATTGCCCATCATAAATATCAGCTAAAGCAAAATTTACGACCATTGAAATGGGTCAAAAAGCAGTAAAGCTGAAAATATGAAGCTTTTAGTTGGAGATTTTGCAGACGTTATTGCGGATTCCCCATAATAAAAGTCTAGGACTCCGGTTAACTTGCACAGAGATTTTCCAAGGCGTTGATGTACAAGACCGTGATTTCTCATATATATTCCGCGGTCTTCGAGGGCGTCAGGCGTGAAATCAGACTTCAATTTCCGGCAGCGCTTTGCTTCCTACTTCAGACGAAGACTGCTTCTTTCTTTTCCGCCCTTTTATGAACTTTTATCAGCGCTACGAACAAAATTGTCAAAGGATAACCGTTGTATCGTCGTTAGATAGAAATTCTACTCGACCTAAATAATCCCCCACGCTTTTAAGATAACGCAAATTGTTTGATGATAGGAAACATTACGAAAATCCAGATAATTCCTTAACTAAACTTCTTTTAAGAACAAATTCTACAGATTTCATCAGTCAAAGGAAACTGTCTCCAAAAAAAACCTTCCTTATCTATGAATTTATTACACTTCTTAATTATTTCACAACTGTTCGTTAAAAACACCACTCAAAAGACCACAAAATGTAATTTCATACCTAATATTAAATATGCTCGAATTTTCGATTAAAGTCTCAAGAAAAATCCCACCAAAGAGAATTCAGAAGAGAACAAAGAAAGTTACCATTATTGTTTTTGAAAGATTTCCTAATAGAGGCGTTTTGGTGGAAAAATCATCTCAAGAAAATCCCTCTTTTTACACGAATTCCCGAGAGAGTCCCTAGATAAAGCCCTTTTCCAAGAAAACTCTTCGAAAAATGAAATAATCAAAGTACTTTTGAAACAATTTCCAGAAAAAGCTTCAGGCGTCTCTGAAAAAAACACCCGCACTTCTAGAAACAGAAAGGTCCCCTGAAGAAGAGAATCCCCCTAGGTTCTTGGCAGAGTTCTCCGTTTTCTAAAAAAATATTTCGAAAAATCCTACTTTGGAAAAGGATTGGTTGAAAACGGTGCCATCAAAAGTAAGCAGTTTTTAAATAACTTTTCCGAAGAAGAAAAAAAGCATTTTCTAAGAAAACTCTCGGGAAAATGTTCCCGTAAAGAAAATACATCAAAAATAAATTTGCTGAAAAAAGCGTCGCGTTGCGTCATCAAACGTATCTTCGATAAATCTACCACCTACACCAGTTCTTAAGCGAGTCTCCGGAGGAAGCTTTGCATGAATATATCTCGCTGATTGTTAATTTCAGTCTTTAAAACTCATTGGGGCTTGTAATAATAAGAAAAAGGGAGAAATTTATTAAAGGGCATTTGATTAAGGAAACGAGATAGATGAGGGTTTTTAAGAATTCATTTTAATTTTCTCGTAGAGCAGTTACTAAATGACAAAAGGGAGTTGGCTGATAACTTAATTAATCCTAAGACATCGGAGAAAATTGAGCTTTAGAGCTTTCAAAAGTGCATAGCCGTGAAAAGTGCGATGTAATCTGGTCACAAATTTCCTTGGAATTCAATTAATTCCCGAACTTGCGGCTAAACTAAGACAGAAGGTTTAACCTCGAGATAGCTCTCGAACAGTGTTAGGGAATACCTACTACCTACATCGCCTTACTTTACTCACTAAATTGCGAAACTTTGAAACTTCTAATTATAGTTGTTATCCGCTTATTAGTTTATCTATTGGAAGTCTAAAGGAACACCACGCACGCTAACTGCGTTTATTTCTACGATTTATTTAATTGTTACTGGCTTGAACGAATACTAACTTCCGTACAAATTTGAATAAAAACTAAACTAAACTAACTAAAAATAAACTGTAACGTATCAGAGTGGATGGTATATCCAATTTCACATCGAAATAACATCAATGAGAGGCGAAAATGTGGAAAATTCTTATAAAATGAAAAAGGGCAGATATAGAAGTTGCGCTAACTGACAATTTCAGTCGTCTGTCCCTTTAGGTAATAGAGATATTAACCGTTATTTAGTATCTACTATTTTTAAAAATGTTTTCAGATACTTAATAAAAATAAACGTTGCTGCACGAATGAAACTAGAAAAACGTACCCGGTGTGAGGCTAGTGGCGAGTGACGTCATCAATCATGGAAGCCACGTAAATGGAAATATCGGGGAAACCGCACCAGATAGGTTAAAATAATACAAGACGAAAGTTGTAGAAAATTAAATTTCCTAGAAAAAACTCCGGATAAGCATTCGTCTAACATTAATAATTTGGGCCTGGGAACCGTCAGACTAAACACATGCGCGCGCTCTATTTCGTTATCAACCATCTCTATCTTTAAATGGAAACGTAGCGAAACCCGCGCAAGATACCGCAAAATAATAGCAAGCCTATGTTGTAGAAAATAAAATTTCCTAGAAAATACTCCCGGAAAACAATCGCCTAACATTAATAGTTTGGGCCTAGAAACCGTCAGACTAAACAAATGCGCGCGCTCTATTTAGAGCGTTGACAAGCACGTTAGCTCGCACTCCCTTACTATTACAGAACCAAGAGTCCAAGACTCGAAACTTTGGACCACACAAACTTTGATTTCAATGTAATATTCTCATAATAGAGGCACTAGACCACATAATTTTAAATTACAGAACTTTTATCAATAAAAACAGTTGGCAAACATTTATTTTTGTGTTAAGTTCTGTGAACTGAATATCTCAAAGTTTCTTAAACAGTAAACGCATTTAAATGCGATAGGCAACCATGGGTGCATAACAACTTGACTGTAACATGCTAAACTCTTGGAATGGCAAGAAAAATTCCAACAAAACCTGTATTTCAGTATTAAAAAAAACAATTTATACGTCGCGTCGCACAGTTTCAAATGCAAACTGCATTCAAATTAGTTTAAATGTAATTACGCAATAGGTACGTATTGCAAAACGGTGTAATATGTGTTCGTACATACAATTTCCAACAATAGCGCATAAAGTTGCAACAAAGCCCGATAATTTCGTTAATTACTCGTTGCCAATGGTAACATGAGGAGAGAGGTTAGCGAATAATTCGAGACCCTACATAGGTATATTGCTATCGATTTTCGCATTATGCTCTCCGAATTCAAATATGCTTTGAACTAAATGCAAATTGCAGGTAAGACTAGAATTGACGATTACAAACAAGCTGATGAGTTTGCAGATTAAAGGATAAAATTAATGGGAAAAACATTATTATTTGGAAAATATACATTCTAAAAAGTAACTCCTATTATATTGAGAATGAAAAGCTTATTTGGTACATAAAAATGTAGAAAGTTGCCAAGCCCAGACTTGTAAATTTTCCACTTCTTTAAATCGAAAACAAAACGTTCTTGTTTTAGAACTTTAGAACTCGAGAGCTACTTTACATAAAATGATCAGCAAATAGTAAAAGTACGACGTAATAAAATCTTTGTGTTGGAAAAATAAATAAAATACTAGTAAGCTGTGAATTTTCATATCTTTTCAAATTGAATTTTAAATTCAAATATTACCAAGAAATTAATATTCGTCATTGGCGTAACGTACGTTTAAGAAGAAGGGCCTATCCACCCCGTAATTACGCCCCAGCTTAACCGATCGTGACAAGAATTTGCACAATTTGGTTCTATACTACAATTATAGTAACAGCCACCCATAGAATTTCGTCCGCTAGCTTGATTTCTTGAAATATCACAAAAGTGGTGGTAGCGTGGTTCTGCGAAAACTACTCGTGGCTATATATTGTTCCAAATTAGTTTCATTTCGAATAAATGATCGATAAAATATTAAATAAGTGAAGATCCAAGGATCAACTCCAAATTTCTGGGAACAAACGGTAGACCATCCCATTATCCCAGCTAATTTACCTTCGTATAACAATAAACCATAGCTCTGACAGCACATTTCAGGTGTAATACTGAAACATGGACAAAATTACGTCTGGTAGTCGAATTTAAAACGAAAAACGCCTTACCTATTTGTTTTAAAACAATTCTGACGTTCACTTAACAAAATTTTCTCATTTGGTGTAAAATATTTTTGAAAATGTTCATCACAAGTGTTTCGAGGAACAGAAGTTAAACGTACCCTTTCCAGTTTCAATTTTCCCATGAAAATTACGTCCCCCTTTTCAGGAACTTCAATTTTTGGATAAATTTCGATGGTGCGAATAACATCTAAAAAACATGTTATCCAAGAAACCCAATGGTAGTAATTATTCCCGAGGGTTAAACTTACGAAACGAGCCGTAGGCGAGTTTCCCAAAACCCTAATAAATAATAAAATCCTATACTAATCTGCACAACTATGTCTACTTACTTGGTATCATTAAAACCCTTTCTTCAGTTTTATGTAATGAAATTGTGTTAATCGCAGCGTAAACGTATTCGTTCGGATTTTCATTAATTCTAAAATTCAATCTATAATACTGTTTGTGAATAACGTGTGTTGCTATAATATAGCTATAAATAATTGAATCCGTAACAGAAAAGTTATGTAAAGCCCTTGCACCAAGCCAAACTCTTTCGTAAGTAAACCTGCATAAAGAATTTTAATTTGAAGGGCTATAAAACAAGAAAAATCTTACCCAGGTTCATCTACACAGTGATCAATCACCCAGTGATCGGTAATGAGCGCTCCTAAGCACAAAAAACTAGGGGTTCTTGGATTGTATAAAAATGCAACAAAATCTGTGTCACATTTTCCATCCTTTATATCAAAACAAAAATCTTCAAACGAATCGAAATCGTAACCTTTTACAGATGTTAGATAAGGTAGAAAACAGAATAAACCCCTAAAGAATAATAAATAAATAAAGAAAAACAGCACTTTTGAAGCCTTACCATGATAACATTTTAAATCCCTTTTCCACCGTGCATTTTCTAATACAAACATAAATACGTAATAATTTTTTTATGATTAATGCAATAAGCTTAATTATTCAACAATAATAGACTTTTATATACTTCTGAAGGGCAGCGTGTTACGTAGTGTTATAAGTCTCGTCCATGGGTGTTCTGTTGGAGCTACATAACCTAAACAGTGGGTACCCGCCCCAAATTCAATTGAAAAGGGGAGTTCTGTTGGAGTATACAGTCATTTTTGACACCTCCACCAAATGTCATGATGTTATCGTACTCGTTGCTATGGCAACGCCTCGATATTTTACTCTTTTAAGAACCTCCATAGGAAACAGGGAAAATATAACACATTAATTATTTTTCATATATTTATTGTGAATTTAATTAAAATTTAATCCCGTCTTTTCCCTTATCCATGGTAAATAATGCGACACAGAGGAAAAAACCCATGGATCTATGCCCTCCATATCAGAACAACCGGTGGACCACGCCATTACACCGAATAGTCTATGATTATGTATCGTTACCGCCTGGCTACGACAACAATCATCTGGAGTCATTCTAAAATTTATAGAAAATCAACCCTTAATTATAAGATAAAGTTTTAGAGTAGAAGGGGTGAAATTTTGGATGGTCTTCTATGTAACCTTGTAAATAATTACAGCTTGTCCAATTTAGCAAGGACCATGAGATGCGAAGGTCTAGTAAATCAGAACACGGGAATAACATCTATCCCTCTTTCTCACTCCAAGGGTTTACTGTATATTCGTATCTCTTTCTATCTCGCAGTTCTCGTTAACTTCAACAAACTGTCGATTTCTCACCTTTTACCGCTGCTAACACAATATTGCTTCCCTGATAGACACATTCGCTCTCCAGGGACAAAATAATTTCGGAAATAATGATTACAGCAACTATTTGGAATAATCCGCATTACTAAACTCCGCATAACAGTTGCATTCAAATAAATCGTATAAACGCCAGCCTCTGGTATTTTCTTTGATTTAAAAAGACGGATTGGACAAGTGCCTAATAAGAATTATAGAAGTAATAACTAATAATTTAAAAAAATATTTCAAAAAATTACCTTTTGGAAACTGCATGTCGGTGGCAGTTTGACGTAAGAATAGAGCATTGCTTGCGGCAAACAAATAATTTTTATTATTATATTTAGGTTTCGTAAACCCAAATCTTTTGTAGTCGGCATGCTGAATCGTACGTTCAATTCTATATTCTTTTACGTTTTGTGGGTGTAGCATCACACCAATTTTAATTCGTTGATACTTAAAACTAAATACAATAAAAGAAAAATCCTATTATTCATAAATACTGAAGAAGAATACAGACATAAATGCTGGGCAAAGAAGTTGAACTTTCCTGACACACCCCTTAATTAAACTTGCCTGAAGTTCGTAGATTAAAATTTATGCATTATTTTACCTCGGACTCTCTATACAATTATCCAAAACCCATCTAGAACTAATTATGGCTCCGACACAAAAAAAATCTCGTTTACTAGGATTATCCAAAACTGCAACAAAACCATATGCCACTAGACATAGACCATAGCTTTCATCAACACCCCTTTGTGAATAATCCGAAACATCCGAAATGTCTTCCACTTTACATTTATACTCAGCATATGCTTCACTACATTGACCGGAACCATTTGCTGTTTTAGTTGTCATTATTATCATCTGCAATATCAAAAAGCTCCTGGAAATTGCTTTGATTAAACTCAGAAAAACTAACGAATTATAAAAAATACCATCGAAACATTATAGAATTGTAGTTCTCATAAATATAATAAAGATCTTTAGATTGTGGAATTACGACGTACAATAAAAGCTGAACAGTAAAATTGTAATAAAGCCCTAATTAGTATTAATGGTTGGTTAATAAAAAGAAGTAAAAAAACAGAGGCAAAGTCTACGACTGAAACATCTTAGGGCGCATTTTGTTCTCTCGATTTAATCATTTACCACAAATAAGTAGGGAGAACGCTATGACAGTGCCCTCTATGTTTTGACACTGGCAACTGTATTCGAACAGGTACGGTCGCACAACGCTCAACGTTTTGTCACAATTCCGTTTACATCACTGTTCGATAGAGAGTGTTACGAGATCATTGCTTTCGACCTGGTCGAATCCGGTTCTCAGATACTCATATCCTGAAGAAACTATAGAGGGCGCTCTCATAGTGTCTCCCCACTTAACTACCAAACGCTTTCAGGTGTAATGGACTTGAAATATAATTGATGCTAATCTACACCGAGGAATTCCATATCACTTGTACTACAGTAATTAATTAAAATTAAAACAAACTCCACTTAATCGTGTGGCAAATTAATTTAGTTCCACAAAGTTTCGAGATTGCAAATTAAAATGATTCCCTTGGATAGCATAAGTTTCAGAAAATATTACAATATGCATGTACCTACATTATACCGAGCGTTATGTCTAGTACAGTACTTGAGGTAAGGTTAATAGCTCAAGCCCTTTATGGATATTACAAGCATGACGTTGGTATTAGAATAATTAGCACGTACGTATAATTAATATTTAAATAGAACTCTATACACACATCCTGCTTAGTTTAGTGTTTCAGGATATTTTTCAGCACGTCTTAATTACACTGATGAACCCACATATGGTACAGATTTCACGCGCGTGTTAGTTCCTTCAACCTTTTCATTTTATAAACGTGTTACTAACTTATAAAAAAAGTAACTCAAGATCATGACACATCTTGAAAACACGGATTAGTATGTTATAAATTTTTACTGAAAGCAACTAATGTTGGCCTTGGTAAAAATATAACTGATGGTTTTCTTAAAGATCTGTCTTAAATAAAAATTCTGTACATATATATACGAGCTTTTGATTTATAATAAAATACCTACGTCGTTGTGGGTCCTAAACGTTTAAGTAAAAGGTTGAGTGACGTGAACGTGTGCGTTAAATTCAAGTCACCGAAAGAGTTCCTCTAGAAGCAAAACCCAAATGTCTCTTAATATTAATAGTGTCACTGTCATTCCTTAATTTTGGCCCTTGAGTGTGTAGCTCATAACCTTCTCGTGCCATAAATCAACATGCAGAACCTGGGGCACGAGTGACATTGCGTATCTAACGGTGAACGAACTCGTCTAAACTAATGTGCACCCACAGGAGCACCCAACTAATAAAAACAGTGTGAAAAAACACGAACTTCCCATGCTAAAAATAGGTTCGTGAACGAAACTTTAAATATATCCCCGTGGGCTGTGATGGTTCCACTAGTCTTCTCCGGGGTGCAGAAAGACCGACTACTGAAAATTGCTTCGTGTGCGGAAATTCCAGCAAAATGTGTATTTTTGTGTTTCTTTTTAATTCTTAATACAAGTGAAAAGAACAAGAGATAATTTTTCATTTCTTCGAAGGTTAGTGATAAAATAATAAAACATTTTTATGCTAAAGTTAGATCGGGTTCGAAGTTCTGCCAAGTATTGGAAGACATGAGTAATAAAAATTGCACAACTTTAAACAATGGAAAAAATTGTTTCTATTTTCCTCCAATTTTTCCAATAATGGCAAATACTCACATTTTCTTTTAGAATTTGTTTAGGCAGTTAAGGAAAAAAAGGTTTTAAGAATATTTTAAGTAATTTTAAAATTTCGCACATTGCACAACATTTATAACGAAATTATTTTCATTTTCTTACTTGTTGGAAGAATTCTTCCTTTATTAATTTCACATTTGTAGCGAAAAAAAATTGCAAAATATTCAAAATTAAGGTATAAAAATTATATGAAAGAAATGATTCGAAATTAAACATTTTTGGTTTATTTTCTATTAGGCCCGTCTATAATACTATGAACCCATTTCGCATACCTCCCAATATGCGTAAATACCCAATGACCCACTCCATATTCTTCGGAACATTGGGTTGACCATGCCATGATTCCCATTAATATGTTATCAGCCACTAACATGCCATGACTGTTACAGCAACGATCGTATTTGATTCTGTTTTATAAAAAAAATTAAAACAATCTTTCAAAATAAAAATTAATTGGGTTATATTTGCCTATAACGAACCCGCTTGTAATGAAACATCGTTTATAACAAACCCGCTTATAACAAACCATCGCTTAAAACGAACTAGCGCGCAACTGTGTGCCTTTAAAAATCGACGAATTATGACGAATCTTGGATATAACAAACTGTTCACGTTTCGTTAAATCCAATAAATGTTCGCTATAAGCGAGCATGACTGTATTTGGCAAACCTTCAAGAAACTTCTCAATACTTGAAAGATATTCTTACTTGTTTGCAACAATAACACATAAGTTTTTTTCGTCCAAAAGCATCTGCTTTCCTGGATCAAAAAAAGATTTGTAATACGCATTACATTCTGAAACGTTACGTAAAGGGATCCGTGTGACTTTAGATATCGTTCCATTATGAACATATAAAACTGCTGTTAAATATGGTAAGTTGGGCTTATCTAACCAATAAATTGGCATAGTTATCTCTAAAAATTAAACATATCGCGTAAATTATTTAGAATTTTTATAACAAATACCTGGGATGTTTTTAATTTGTGTAACAGATTTACGTAAAAATAAGGCATTTTCTGCTGCAAATAATGTCGATGTATCCATTTTCTCGTGTTTCAGATCGATCCTTTTATATCCTTCATGTTGGATCGTTTTGTAAATTTTATATACGTTTACTGAATTTTTCGGTGTAGCCCATCCGGTTTCGAAATGTTCATACGGATATCTGTACAGACATAATAAAAACAATGTCAAGCCTACTTGACATTATTCTAAAACTAAATATATACAGGGTAGATATTAAAGATTGGACCAAAGCCGTAGCGCTCAAACGCTTTGAGATTTTAATTTGAAATTTGGAACACTTCAATGCGACATCACTTATATATTTTACAGTGTAGAAAAACATTTTTTGACTCATATTTTCGGACCCCGGCCGCCATCTTGAATTTTCTTAACTGGTAAAAGGGATAATGCATTACATCATTACAAAGCTTGATTGTTTTTCTTTCTAACTATGGTAAATTAATTTGAGGTTACATAATAAAAGAATGTAACAAAATTAGAAAACAATTTGCCGTTTGCTCAGACGGCTATTTATTGCATATGCTTTAAATCTAGGTAGCTCTGCATTAACACAACGTCATAATTAAACAAAAACAAAATAAACAAACAATGAATAAACAAGGTACCTACTAAAATTAAACAAACAATTCTAAAAGTTGAAAAACAAATACCATATTGTGATTGTTAAAAGTATGGAATCAAAAAACTCCTATATTCGCGAAGATATTAAAACTGTTTTGTGTCACCATACCTAATCAGTTTCTGTCAACCAATCCATGTTTAACTAAATTCAGATTGTTAAATTTCTACGAAAAGTATGACAATATACCTACTGCCATCTGCTAAACAATTATTGATTGTTTTTTTGTTTAATTTTGAAGCTCTGATAAAGCAAAGCCACCTAGAATTAAAGCATACAATAAATAGCCACCTGAGCGTACGGCCATATGTTTTCTAATTTTTCTCCATTATTTTCTAATGTAACCCCATAATAATTTACCACAGTTAGGAAGAGAAAACATTAAGCTTTCTAATGATGTATTGCGTTACCCCTATTACCATTTAAGAAAATTCAAGATGGCGACCGGGCTCCGAAAGTATGAGTCAAAGAAAATTTTTCAGTACGATAAAATATGCGAAGTAATGTCGTATTGAAGTGTTCTAAATTTCAAATTAATATCTCAAAGTGTTTGAGTGCTACGACTTTGGTCCAATCTTTAATAGCTACCCTGTATATTTATAATTTATTATGCCATTCTTTTAAGAATTCTCTGGCTTTTAACAATATATGGCGTTTGCTGGAGTTATTTTTAAAAATAGAAAATGGACCTAAGATTCATATCTAGGGGGAAAAATCGTTGACAAGCAAATGTTAACGTTACCCTGGAAAATCTTCACAGTTATCTATAATCCACCATAAGGTAATTATGTTTCCTAGACAACTTATATTCTTTGAATTATACAAACGAACAATAAATCCGAAACTTAGAGGTGATCTTTCCCCACAATCGGGCGTATCACAATCGGTATCTACTTCCACTTCATCTAAACCGCCAAGTTGTAATAATCTGCTTCTAAAATAAATAATATAAAAATTTTTTACAGTAAAAAATGGTTAAAGACTAACAAAACCAAAACATTTACTAATAATTTAGACATTTTAACCTAGAACTAAGTTTACAAACCAATTAGAACGTCGTAACATGGAACAATTTTTTATGCTATATTTATTTAATTTTATAGATTACTTAATGGTCTGATAGTGATGCAATAAACACTTACATATATAGGATCAAATCAAATAAACAATATAGGTATAGGTACAAGGAGTCCATGAAACTCAAGGAAGGAGACCTTTGTCCCTACTTATTCGCTTTTTTTTTAAATCTAATACTATAACTATTTTTCGCAAAAAAATTAAAAGCATTTTAATAAGTAATAACAAAATGAACAAAGTACAATCAGAATTTGACGTTTAAGATTCTTGAAAAAATTAAATCAAGCATGCGTAATTCAAGCAACCTTCATTTCAACTTTTCCCTTCCTCGATTATGGCGCCCCCTGAAAGAATTAGCGGGTGAAAATATATTTAATAATTTTGCGATTTACAAAAAAGTCTGAATTGTAACCATTTGTCACTCGTACTGACCCACCCTGTATGTACATCTACGATTCTCTACATCTACATAAACGATTCCTAATACTTTTTTTGCTTTTTCCTTTTCTGCTTTGTATGTTTACCCAAATAAGTTTTCATCGCTAATAAAACATGTTAAAAGGGTAATTTCTCACCGTAAACGTTTTTTATGGCATAGAAGACACCTCCAGTAGTCGTAAGAGCACATTCGGTGTATCATTTATCAGGTGAGAGCAAAAGTGATTCGATTTCAACACGCGCCTCCACCATATGTTAAAGTAACCCCCTTTCGCGATGGTTTCTGCACCACCACTTCAACAAGAGAGGCGCCCTTTGAGTCTGATAGCACTAAGTGATGCGAGACGTTGGTTGGTTGTTCTATCAAGGATAGGCACTACTTGTTATTTCAAGTATATCTCCTCCGCTTTTGTCCTTTGCTTGTGTATATAATAGAATTTGTGATTATTAGTCTGTTTATTTAACAGGTCGCGTAATAATTCACCTGATAAATGTGTATAATAATTCTATAGGTTAATACTGCAGTTATTATCTCTCTAGCATAAAATAACATTAATTAAAATAAATAAATATTGTTAGTACCTCTGTGTAATGAATATTATTACGTATTGTTGTACATCGAGTTGTACATTAACTGAGAAAAACATTTTCTGCAGGAGACATCCAGAAATGCATTTGGTCAAGGATAATGCTACCCATACTGCACCGCCGTGAATAATGATTGATTATCCTCTACTGAATAATTAAATAGGTGCGCTTTTGCACCTGAAAATGAATACCGCGATAATAAACGTTTCATAGAGTTTCACAATAATAAACCATTTCTCGCAAGGACATACGGATAGACGTACGTCGTCGTATAAATTGTTACAATTTAATAAGTCGTGCAAAAACTACAGAATTTTCCAAACATGCCAATGATAACTATTATTCACTAGAGTTAACTTTAAACAATCCGTAGACGAGTTTCATATCAAACCCAGTAATATTTAAAAATAAATTACAACCCCTATTTGAATAAATCCAAATAAATCCGCTGTAGTGGGATTTTATAAATACGTAAAAGCATTTTTTCTCCATTAAACTAGACTAATACATTAATTTCATTTAAATCCAACAGACTGAAGTGGAATTGGGGAAAAATAAAACCTCGCTCACTCGTTTCAATGTTTTTTTAATATTCCTACATGTGTATAAATGGAAAATATGGTAAATAATAAAAATGCTACCCTTTTAGTAATATATTTTCTAAACTTGTATGTAGTCGAATTGAAAGCAACATGATAAATTTTACTTGATATGACCCGCAAACTCCCATCAATCATATCCACTGAAACTTTACTTACGTATTTGATCTATCCTTGGAAAATTTAATGTTTTAAACTGTAATAAACTTTGAAAGGGAAATTTCAATTACCTAAAAGGTATATTTTTAGGTTTCATTTATTACTTAAGCTACATTAATATTCTGGTCTTGTATTTATACCAAAAAGCTGTTGAAAATTGTAATGTAAAATAAATTTAATTCAAATCTGAACGAATCCTGAAAACTAAAACTGAAACCTGGCTTGAAAGGAAAACCAAAGTAACTTGAACTGAATTTGCTAATTAATAGGATTTGTACAAGGAATTAATAATTATACTAACTACTTAGTAATTGTAAACAAAGTTTAACACACAAATCAATTTCCAAATTAATTCTCACGAGCCGCTATTCAGAAATCTTGTTATAACTTTAATTGCACTCGCAAACTTAGCTGATTGTGTATTGTTCATGACTTACCTAATTATTACCTATCAAAACTGTCTGGGGTTGAATTTAATCCGAATAATTCTCTACCTATTTATGCAACGGCTTTAAGAAATTTTTATTCCATCATAAAAATACTTTTCTAGCTTACGAAGCAAGTGTAACAAAAACTAAGATAAATAATCAAAATACCAACGATGAAGTTGCGATGACAGTTAACAGAAACATTGGAGATACAGGAAATTGACGACAGAGCTTAAAAGCTCCAGTCATTGCAGCAGTAACAATAACAATTACATTTTCTCTTTTAAAACAAAACATTATATTGTACTGGAATTAAAATTAAAATAATCTAAATAATATATTATTCAAGGAGCAATAATGGTCATTACATACTTGTAAAATCCTATTATTCACTAGGAAATAATGATAATTCACGGCCATAAAATTCTTGAACAAAGCGAGTATAATAATAAAAAGTGGAGGTGCGCACCTCCCCTGGACTTTCCCGTACTAAAAATAAACATTTCGTTTTTGGTATTCTACAGTATAGTTCTCGACCTCGAGACAGTCTCTGGAAATCACTTGAATGCGTAGCGCGAAAAACGAGACTATACGGATTCGATACGTACAGAAGAAAGACGCGCATCCGTAGTAATATTAATTCAAAACCTCATAGAAGGCGCCACAGTGAAATTCTAGCATTCATCAGAAAAAAGAAAATCTATCTAATACCAAGCTGCATAAGTGTAGAAAATTTAAACAAAATCGTGATGCCAGTTTTTTTGTAATAATTTTTCAAAAAATTTCAAAATAATTGTAAGAGCGCCGTTACGACCGTTCTTGGATTAACTAAATAAATTTTTCGTCGTGGTATAGTACCGCCAAAGGGCTTCCAAACAAGGTGTTCCTGAACCTGATCAGATAACTGGTTTTTGAGTTGTGGGGCGTTAAAACTGAAATTTTGAAAAAATTCATAGCGGCCGCCACTTTGAAGTTAGAGGGTCCGGTAAAACACTGTTTCCCTTGAATTATGGTCTTCTTTCATATCCGCTACTCAGATCAAAATTCTGCTTCTGAAAAAAATGCTACCGAAAAACATGTCTAACTTCTGCTTCCGGTTTCGGATTATTTTGAAAAGCTTATTTTGTCGATGAATTTTCGATATACCCCTTCATTTAAAATTTCATCAAAATCGGATCACTAGTTTTTACCTTAGAAGCGCTACATGCACACCCACCCACACACCATCACCCACAGACAAACATTTTTTCTAAACCACTTTTTTGGGTTCCTGGAGGTCTAAAACACGTATTTCCGAAAATATCAATTTCGAAAATTTTCATGATATCAATTATACTTCCCATAAATATACCAGTGGTGGTATGGGAAAGTAAAAACAATCCAAATAATTCTGGATACCGGAAATGAAACATAACATCTGTAAGGGTATAAGATTCAGAACATTGAACTTCTCCTGTGTGGGGTGATTGAGGAGTCCTTTACCAAATTAGACGATTCCCCGCAGATTGAAAAGAGAGAAGCTGTTGATTGGATTTATTTAGTTTTTACTGGGCTTTTCCCCCATTCCCTTTCGCCCTATTTCCATGATAATGTCACACAGATACGGGAATATTTTCCGAAAACAAAAGATTCGTTCGCGTGCAAACGGCAAAGAACCCACAAGAAACTACAAAAGATGCTAATTTTAAGATTAAAACGAGAAGTCATTTAGACATCCCGGCATTATCTAGCAGCTGCAGTGTGCATCGCGACGCCTACAAATGTGAGGTGAGTGACACGACGCACTAGCATACACAGAGGAAGTAAAAGCGAGGGTCTCATTGCTTTGACGTCTTCCGATGTTTTTCTATTGTTTTTTTCCACAGTTTTTAATCTCCCATGCTCGGCAGTTCCGTTTCTCATTATGTGCTCTCTTTTAAGTGAAAAGAACAGGGGGGGAATATCACTCACGCTTTGAAATTTCCAAGCTTTGCTGCTCCACTGGTTGCGTTATTAAACGGGGGATGAAGTCTACGCGCACCCTTCCTAAGGTAAATAATATTAATTTAGAAAAGGTTTACGTGTTGAACTTTAACTTCAGTAAAAGAGATTCTGATCCCAAAGGAACGGTCCAAAATTAATCAAAATTCGACTCAGCAGAAATTATTAAGACTTTAATACAAAAAAATGTAAATATAAGGTAAGGGATGTAATTTGAGAAGAAGATTTTAAAAAACCACTACTTCTCGTAATTTTGCGTCAAGATTTCTATATTCTTCAACAATTTTAACCCTTTGCACAAGGCTACTTGATCGAAGCCATTTTATGGCTATCGCGCTATAGTTTTCAGCGATTTTCTTGAAAAACTTGTAAACAAAGATAACAAAAATTATACAGGGTGTCCTAAAAAGAAACGACATCCAGTTAAGGGCATGTTTCTATCATGAAAATGCTTCGTTATCGAGATACACGGTGTTGAAATTTTTTTTCATATATTCAGAAATTATTATTACTATTTTACAAATAATGTTCAAAATGACTGCCATTAGCTTCAAGACAAGCTTCTATTCTTCGAACAAAATTTTGAGCCTAAAGGCGTTCATTATTCAAAAAACGGATTTGCAGAGTTATTTTTTTATTCGCATTTTTCAACTTTGAAGTGTGATTTACACGAAACCGGTTAATGATAGAAAAAAATCTCAAGAAAGTGTTTCAACCGTAAATTAGTTGATCAATTTGAAAATTGTGTCAAAAACAAAAACCCAGTGGCGTACCATTCTTTCCTCCAGAAATATCCACATACGCACCTGTAGTTACGCCACTGGAGAAGCAAAAAACTAACTAATATGGTCCACTTATAGCAAATGTACATACATACGTATTGCTTACTTTTTAAAATTTCGTTCCTAGTCATTTCCGAATAAAAGAAAAAAAAGATCGATATTTTTTATAACTTTCAACACCCACCCTGTATCTCGGTAACGAAGCATTTTCGGACTCATGCTAATAGGAACTTTTCCTCTTATTTTCATGAAAGCAACATGCCCTTAACTGGATACCTTTTCTTTTTCGGACACCCTGTATATGGTTGTAGTAAATATAAAAGTATTTTGCATTTAACCGAGCATATATAAATGAAATAATGGACCTCGGAGTGATACCTGGGAGGGACACGCTATATACGTGGATTTTTATTAAATTTCTCTAGTGATTGTAAGAATATTCATCTATTTACGATAAAATGCCGCTTTTTCTCTCTCTTTTATTCAATGTTATTATTTAGAAAGAAAAGTTCTTGTTTTCGCTGTTTTATAACCAATTTATTTCAAACTTTTCTTTAAGTATTTTCTCCAGCACTGTTGAAGTTTCGCGAGTTCTCACCCATTAATTTCCTGTTGCAAAAGGCACAAAGAGCTCCATTTGTACTACAATACATTTAATTGAAGTACTTTAGTTTGTTAGCTGTTGACGTAACACGATCACTCTAAATAAAGCTAGTGTTTCTAGTTACAGTCATTAAAATAAATCTCATCCTATCCTGATAAATGGGCGCCTTTCTAAATGGCTACGTGCTTCCGATTGCTCAGCTAATACTTCCCTGTCTTCTCCAATTCCGTGTCGTTAGTTCGCTGCTTAATGGATTTCAGATTTGGGAGTGACTCCTCGGGTTATATTTGGAAACCGATACGTGTTGTATTCTTTAAAGACAAATCTGGAGTGTTATGAATTTTACATTTGTATTTTATATTTTTTCTTTTAACGCTCAATTCCATCGACATCTGTTCGCTTTTGTGCTTACGCCCTTATGCTTTTCTTTAGAAACTTCTTAAAGTTTAGTTTAAGCGGAAGAAGAGGAAATATTAAGGGGAAAAAATCTTGAGGACGTTCTAATATTTTGTACTCCATTCCTACAAGAATTTAGGATTTAAACTGAAAATATTTTTTTCTTTAAGATCTGGACAAATTAAAATTAGTATACTCGTAACTGCGAGGGCTTAGGAGTAATCTCATAATCAGAATTCAGAAAATGGCAATATTTTATTGTTATTCAACAAAAAGATTTCTATTTGCATGAACTTTATTAGCCTGTAATTTTTGTCAAGATGTGAATCTTGTTTTATGCAGTAACTAGAGCACGCGCATGTCTTTAATCTGACGGTTCCCAGGCCCAAACTATTATCATTAGATAAAAAGTTTGTGGGAGTTTCTTCTAGGAAATTTAATTTTCTACAACTTTAGTCTTATATTATTTTAACGTATCTTTCGCGGTTTTCGCTAGATTTCCATTTAAATCTTAACGCTGGTGTTTTACAGTGTACACTGTAAAAAAATTTGATGTAAATTTACCCCAAATAACGGTGGCAAATTTTCTACCACCGTTATTTGAGGTAAATTTACTTAAAATTTACGTAAAAAGTATGCATAGAGTACATTTACCCATTATATCCAACTTGGTGTAAAATCACAAACATATTTCAGGTAAAATTGTTGATTTGGTTACATTTTACACCCGTAACATTACACTTATTTTTTACAGTGTATAGCATGGTTGATGACGTCACGCGCCACTAGCCCCACACCGAGTACAATTAACTCCATATTTGTTGCAGGACAGGAAGTGTTTTGGACTAATTTTTCTGGTTCATAATCATAGTGTTTTGGAAATTACTTACGGTATGAAACTAAAAAAGCAGATGCCAAACAAGGTTGCAAAATACGTTATTTATAACCCAACAAAAACAGATGTCGGCTTTCTTTATATTTAGCTATAAAACATGAACTTTAAGGTTAAAAAAATCTCATAAAAACCAATAACTTTTCACGTGTATACGCACAATTTAATCCATATTTCAGAATTTCCATTTGAAATCTGCATTAGTATTCTTAGCAACACATTTCCTTTCCGCTCTTCCCATTTTTTGCGTGATCATTTTATTGCTGGCAGGAAATTCCACCCGTTTTGCTTTTTAGCCCTTTGGTTATTACAAATATGATGTGGTGGCGGCGTTTTCATTAAATTTTTGCTAGACTATATTTTTACGGTCTCTGGTAATTTAATTAAGCCAGGCTCGTGCCCACTTTCCACTCGCCTTCGTATACAACATGAGTGTGTATAATTAGTGTAGGTAGTTGGTAATTAGCGTTGGGCAAAGCTTCATTTTTGGACCTCAGTTGAAACAAGCAACGAAAATGTTTTAGTCAAAGTTACAACAAATACTAAAACTACGAAGATTAATAACTAGGTTCCTGTCACAACCATACTTTTGTTTTCACAGTTCCATTATTGTTAGGCGAAAAACCTTATTTTCTACTTACTCGGGTACAGGTCATGGAACATGTCGAGCTGTATGTAATTTGTCTTCTGAAATGAAATACAACCCACTTATATGTATTTTAACTTTAGTAATTATGAGATCAAAACTTTTCTCCCTTTGAAGTTGTTATTTCTGCAATATTTTGATCAAGCTTTCTACGTATTTACTCAAGAAATAATTGGCATCTTTCAAAGTATTCTGGGAGATACTTGGAAGTAAATATTTTTCCAATTTTAATCGAGTTCGAATAACAGGAATTTTATACTAAATTTTAATTGTTACTATATTATAACATATATTCAACGGTAGAATTTGTTTTCAAATGTTTTTTCATTGGTTTTTGTAGAAATAAACGTGTTGCAAACGTTGTCGCTGCGAATGAGGCAAATCGTACCTGCTGCGAGGCTAGCGTTGATAGTTTAAATTTAAATGGAAACGTAGAGAAAAACCGCACCAGATAGGATAAAATAATATAAGATGAAAGTTGTAGAAAATAAAATTTCCTACAAGAAACTCCGGGAAAGCTTTTGTCTAACATTAATGGTTTGGGCCTAGGAACCGTCGGAATAAACACATGCGCGGTTTCTATTTAATATTTGACACCCATACGGCAACAGAACAAAATAACTGTATTAATGAAAACGATGGAGTAATCGCCTCCCTTAATATAAGGGTGGACGTTAAATATGAGGGTAACTAAATCGAAACCCTCTGTATTGATAGAAAAAGGTATACGGATTAGGATTTCGAAGGATCAAAAATTCTGTAAACTGTAAAAAATACAATTCGTCTAGGAATAAGGAAGAAACTACCCTTAAATTTTCTGTAAACCCCAACACATTAAGTTAATAAATACATCATAATCGTGTTAAGAGTCACCCTTAACATATGGATAAGTCAGAGGTAGCTCCTTATATGAATGGAAAATTGACAAATTGATACTTTGAGGGTTCAGAAATGCTGAAAACTGTAAAGAAAATCTCATATAATTTATTAAATTTGTGATGGATGGACATTTTTAGGACCTAAGACTTCAAAAATTAAACTAATACTAAATTCTATGAAAAATTATGTAATTGTAGCTTAGAATTAGGCACTTTTGACCAATATTATAGTCTGTGGTGTATTTTAGTCCATGTTAGGTTAGCTATCGTAAAAACTGTACAATGAAAATATCTCCTAGAAACATTTTGTGTTTGCTGTTAATGAAGCCTAATTTTTCTACATCTGCACTGTTGGTAAAACAAACTCAAGTGTAAACTTTGTGAAGCAAATTAAACTAATTTTGTCGAGTTTAACCCTCGTCCACGAAACTTTCCAGAAAATTTACAGACCATATAACAAATGGTAGACTGATTATCTTCTAATGGTGTTTAAAATATCCTATTGATAGATGTCTTCAGAGGGCAAAGTTATTTCGACAAATTGTTGCAATAAATTTCGAAGATGATGTTTTGGAACAGCATTGAAATAAAAAACAAATCGTCTTACGAAATGACGTATATAGGGCAGAATGATTGATCGAGCGATTATTTCGTACCATTATATTGGCTTAATATTGACTCGTTTACATTAAAAATTATCTGTTTTATAATCGGCATACATATAATAACAGCTTCGGTTTTTTTACGTAACTGTAAAAATGCGGCTTTCATTTGATTTGAGAATAATTCATAATTAATTCATGAGAATACAAAAAGTTATTTAGATATTTCCGTTATGTCATACACAAGAGAGAAGAAAATTTCCTTTGAAACAAAATTTTGTCATCGCACTAAATTTATGGAATAAAAAATTCTAACAAACACAATTTGTAGAAGTAAGATTTTCGCAAAAGAAACAGGATAAAATAATAGTGTCAGAATTGTCGCATGTAAAAGCTCACGATGCCGGAAACTCCGGTCTCGCCGCTTGACGTCATTTCCGTTGGAATCTCTCTTTCCGGTAAGCTAGCAATGTCATCATAAAACACGGCGTATTCTAGTTTTCTCTCCTTTGTGCCAGTAATTTAATTCCTAAAGCTCTTCTGAATGTAAAGGGACACTTTTTGATGTTACCGTTTACCATACATTAGACATCAAAGTGAAAGAAACTGATATTTTATCAAAAGAGCACAAAATTACGACGCTGTAGGCTCAAGAAGACACTCTTTTGCTATTTTTCATCCCCTAAAAGGTGTAATTATAACTTGATAAAGCATGCAAGTTAAAGAGCTCCAATTTCCAAATTTTAGACCCAGAGAAATTTCTTTAAAAAAATATCAAAGATATTTAGTTAAACCACCCTTACGTGCCAAGTCAGAAGATTAGTCGGCTGGAAACCCGTTCCATGCTCGTAGGATGAATGAATTAATTATAAACACTTTCGATAGGCAACTAACCTGTAGGTCCCTCGTCTATATAATGTTTGGTGCGACAAAAATCTCTCTCTGTGTCTGTAGGTTGGAAAGAATGCAATGAGGTACCAAGATTCTGCATATCAACACCTCGACCTAACCAAACTATTAATTAGGGAAATACCCCGAAAAAACTCCCCTTAGTCAAAATTTTCCTACCTTAAGATTAACAAAAACATTCTTAAATTTTCGGGTACAAAATAATAAACATTCGATTGTTATTAATTACCAATTTTCGGGGATGAAAGCTACTCCGTCGAAAGAAAAGCTTCATCAATTAAAAGTGTAAGACGATTTCCCATTCGACACGATGAGGGTTTTTCTGATAAATGAACTTTTCCACCGCTCTGGAAGTATACTCTCAGAGTAAATTTAATACAAGTGTCGGTTCGTTATAGAATCGAATCCGTTTGTTATTTACGGCTAAAAATTTCGCTACATAAGTCAAATATTTGTTCAAAAACGTAATTTTAATCCAAATTTAACCTTGAATCGAATAAATGGTCTGTGAAGAAAGAAAATTGAATTACAACCAGACACGAACGAAAATATTATTAATACGAACAAGACTGGAATAAAAAAAAAAATATACGATTAGACTCTAAATACTTTCAAGCTAAAATAATCAACTCGAGAAAACATTGCAAGACTCAATTTAAGCTTGTGTGATGGAGCATTATCTTGACGGAACCTTTAGAATTTAATATTCCAGATCCTGTACTAAATATCGATTACCTTTCAAAAGTGTAAATATGTCGCTATTTTAACGAGGAAACGAAATAAATGTATAAATTGGTAAACCTTCAACAGTTGTATTCACAAAGCAAATTTCTATGTTATCTGCTGACAGTACGTGTTTTAGAGCTTTTTTATTGTCATTGGAGTCGTGTAAAAGCTGTTTTTAATGGAGTTTTTAAATTCATTCTCTTCGCAATAATAAAACCACGCACAAAACAGTAATTCCTCTCATGTACATGAAACCTTTGATCGAATATAAAACACATGACAAAATAAATTGTTTGTTCAGGTAAAAAGGGATAATAACGTCTTTCATAGTGGATTTCAAAGTTGCAAAAGGCTAAAACCATTAATTTTATTTCCTTTGTAAGAGCTCATTTCTTTGTGCTGAAAATTAAGTTCTTAGGGAAGCTTTTACGTTCGCCATCTTTTATACGTCGACCCAGAGTTAATGTCAGGACCTAGAGATGTGGTGAATAAAAAGATCGTAAAGGTGATAGATCTAAAGTAAACATTAAATTTAAGAGCACATTTGATTTGTTAAATTTAGAAAGTTAGGAGGATGAAAAACTAGGCCCTGTACAAGATTCCCTTTGTGGGGGTTTGTGGTGAATAAAATTTAGATTTGTTACGGCAACTATTATGCTTGTCGGAACCACAATACCTGGAGTTTTCGCTTTGAAGTGGAAATCCTTTGTCTCTGAGAATTAATTTTGCTGAGGAAGGTCTTCATCTGACATATTTCTAACATATTTAATCAAAAACAAGACTTAATTTTGATGAAGTTAACCAAGGAAATACTTCGTTGGTAATTTGCTTCTTAATTCCATTTCCGCGAGGGTTTTAAGAAAATTCCCAAAAGGATGTCTTTAATTAGCAGATAAAATATTTTAAATATTCATTTGTAGTGGAAAGTCTGTGGAATGCAGAAAATCGCGAAATTTCTTACTTAAACGTCTGCAACCCCTGAATTATTTATTTAAAACGCATTTTCATCTTAATTCCGAAGGGAAATGAAACTCCGTAGTATTTTTCGCCCCTCTCCGCAATAACAGTAACAATATTTTTGCACACCCACATCCAATATTGCAACTGCAGCAATTTTTCAACAATAATCGTGATTTATGTTATTTTTTCATGAAAGCATAATGACTGTTTTTTTCTAGACTTGTAATTAATTACAGTTGCATCGAGTTGCAAGGATCAACATCGAGTCGGTAAAAAATGATGAATGATAACCTTAGCATGACGCCAGCTTGGGTTGAACCACGTCGCGACGCAGCCAGACAGATATAAATAGCTGCGGAATTCCTCTTAGTGCTGGCAGACTGGGCTATGTTTAGATCTGTTACCCCCTGCGAACTCCCTGTATTAGCATTTTACGCGTTTGTATATTTTACTTAAATCCGAATATATCTTTAGAAAAGTTACAACCATAAATATTTACGCAAAAATAATTCCAATATAACAACCTGACCTCCTTTTGTTAATTTTTTAAAATTTTTAATTCACATCATTTTTACTTTTGGTTCCTGAAGAACAAACCCGATTATATTTCAATAAAAAACAGAAATTTCCAAAAACCTCCCCCAAACTCACCCATATCAGTAAGTGAACAAAGATTTATTAGTCAGTAACAACAAAACCAAAATAATTATTAAAACTCTTTTCTTTTTCTTGTAAACAATTTATTGCGATTTCAAGGGTGTAAATTTTTAACTTCCACGTTTGCTCGAGGGTAATAAAAATAAAAAAGTGAAAAAAAATGTATCGCCAGGTCCTCACCTTCTAGGGATCGAACCTTCCCTTCTTCGTCCTAGACGTGCACTTTGAACTCGTTTTCCACTTCTGTCTATCCTCTTCAGATCGTCTTTTCCTTGTAATAAACAACTTAGTTAGCTTTTAAGAGGTCAAATTTGCTACTTCTAGGTTCACTTGAAGGTCGTAAAGGGCAAAGAAGTTGTAAAAAAGTTTATCTGCAAGTTTATCCCTTCCAGGAATCGAACCTGCACTCATATTCTATATTTTTCCACAACTTTCGCTGCTAGTACTATTTTCTGGATTTTTTGCTCATTCGCCCCAAATAGTCACCTTTTACGATAGGTGGGGACTATTTTTCATCAAACCCCTAGACGGATAAAATAAGGAAAAAGATCTTCCCTTCCTTTCTAAACTTTGTTAAATTTATTGTCAACGTTTTCTCCCTTAAATTATTTTTATTTTACCTATTTTTTTTAAATATCCTCCCCTATTCTTATAAAATCAAAAATTTTCACATATTATTACAGATCTCTACCCCTCCTGTCGTTAAACTTCAATGGTTCTTCCTTCTATTGTATATTTCGGATAAGTATCAGACCGTAACTTTTAACTACGTAATAAAACGTAACCATATAAGGGATAAATTTCGCACCCCTAAATATGTAAACACCTCATATATTGTAATCTCTTTCTGTTTTTTTGTTCTGAAGATTGAAATCATTATTTTTGTTCAAATCGCGACATTTCTAAACCTCTCAATCCTATACTTTTTATCAGAGCCCTTAATGTTAACGTCCTATAGCTCATTATTTTTAACGAGCCTTGTCTCAACGAGACGTAAAGATTACGCGTTAAGGGGTGTTATTTTGGGATTTTAATTTTGAAGAGTTCTCATTTCTGCTTGACCATCACAAACATTGTTCGTTGATAAGGGAAATAATTACTACATTGAAACCCGAGGTTTTATTTTCGTAATTTTAGGAAGGTACATAAAAGGAAAATATGTTTACAAGGGTTGAATGTAATAATCAACATTTTATCAGGCCTTGTTCAGTGAACCAAAAAAAAAGCAAACAATTTTCTTAAAAGGAAATCAAGCACAATTCAGGTAATATTTTTTCTCGCAGGATGTCGCAGGATAATGACAGCGCCACATCATCAATTATTCCCATCTCTCTGTTAAACTTTCCCAGGAAGTTTTAAAAGAACAACACAATGGTGTCATTTAGACGCGAAATTTTCGGCTTGATGCATTTCGGCGACGTTTAAAAAACCGATTAGGTTGCTGGATTTTCGCAGTTTTCGTGGTCTTTACTCTAATTAGAGGACGTATATCCGGCTGTAATGGTCTGCGGACGCGGGCTGACTTAATTCACTATTAAAAGAGAGCTTTTGACTAAGCTCTTTAAACAAAGCACACACTCAGCATTTGAAACAGCACTGGCGGATTATCTTCTAAATAACATGAGTTTATATTACACTTCTGAACCTTATTTCATACATTTATTTAATCTCTATTCAAATTTATGTGGAATAGAGACTGGATACTGGATTAAAAGGATTTTTTTTATATGTAAAAATTATCGTACAAAATTTGTTTTGAGGGGATGCAATTAAATGCAACATCGTTACATCAAGTTAGTTACAAAGTTTATCAGAAAATTCCTTGCTAAATTTTAAGTTTCACCGGCTTTTGAAGTATTTACCAGGAATTTGCTGTAACACATTTTTATTTTAAAAGTCTAAAATATTTATAAATAACAGGCACCTATGTTAAAAAAATCGCGATATACAGAAAGTTTCAACACATTTATATATTCATGTTCTGTATATTCTTTACCTAATTTAATTCAACATTGAATGTTTAGCTCAAAACACATCGTACCGACCATACATAAAGTGCATGTTTGCATTATTCTCTTTTTAAGACAACCAGTGTTTCTAAGTGACGACAAAATAGTAAGTCAACATGTTTACCTGAACTTTTTCTTTGTTTATCAGTCTAGAATTATTCTTTCATGAAATTTTTTATAGAAATCCATTAGACAACCACTACAATGCCCAACAGCATCATTTTCTCAATAAAAAAAAATTATTTTACTAAAAACATCATAATAACCACGGATCATTGTATTTTTATACTAAAAACGCAATCCCTGAAAAGTTTCAATCCTCAAGTTACAATGCTAGGCTCCATAAAATTCCCTCGTGTTAAAAAAGCATCGTAAAATAATACATTTTATGGCAGGATAGTACAATATTACGATTTCTTACAGAATCAATTGCAGAAAGTTTATGACCAGATGTGTATAAAATTAAATATTTTCGATACAAATCATTGTGAATATTTTAAATCGAATTTAAGATGTAAGCGTACATTTCTGAAGTAAAATCAGGTTTTATAGCAGGGTTTAAAAATTACGCCACGTATTTAATGATCCACATACGTTAAAAACGAAATTGCTCGAACAGATTGCATCATAATTTATAATTTAAAATTGGTTATGCGCAATCTGTTCTACTATAATATTATTCGATAACGAAGGTTCAAACTTCCGAAACTGTTGAATAATTAACCCTAACATGATTAGCAAATTATGATGGAGATTGTTTAGTTATTGCTATTTAGAGGGCGGATTGGATTTGTATGCGATTAAAAATAACGCTTAAATTTCAGAACTATTTTTCAAATACAAAAACCTTTAAAAAACAAAATTTTTAGGCAGTTTTTAGAAATTATTAAATGATTTATTTTTTATACTCGTATATGTTAGGATTTCCTTTTCAGTTCAATTCCAGAATTTAAATTTGTACCTGTACGAAATTAATCTTATTTCGTACTATTAAAGAAAAGAATAATTAGAAATTATGTAATAAGTATGTTATAAATAATAAGTAATACTTCCCGTTAAATAAATTTCTTCAATATAAACCACTAAACACAGATACACAGGTCGCGTAAAAAAATATAGCAGCCAAGAAGGTTGCCACAAAAACGCATAAATAATACCTATATTCCGATTTTAAAATCGTGCCTTAGTATTAGACATTTTCGCAACCTATTAAGTTCTTCATAGCAAAACCAAATCAAGAACCTTTTTAATTGGTAAAATGGTCCCTTATAATAAATATAACACAGCAGCAAAACAAGTTTGCCGTTTAATAAAGGGAGGAAAGCTTCTATTTGCATGAAAGTGTGACAAAAACTATTACGCCCTTTTAGACTTGTAATACTACATACAAAATATTACAGATATATAAGTACCACAAAAACGCAGATATAATTTAAAACAATCTGTTAAGGGTTGCCTTAATGCAACACATAACACACAGTTCCTAAAAAACGATCCTGAAAAAATTTGAAAGAGGTGCAGCAAACGCTGCCTTCATATGCACACTACCTGATTTAATATGATTTTTCTTATTTCCGCCAAGTACAAAAAATTTAAATATGTAGTGTCAAAATTTTCATTTGAACGATAAGACGACTTTAAAAAAGAAATTTGCAATTTATAAAATAAAAGCTGCTACAAGCTGGCGTGTAATTTAGTTTTGTGTAATTAAGATCCAACGTCGTGGAACCTACCTTTTTTATCTTCGTTGTCCTGTCCTGAAGATCCGAAATCCAACCATTTCCCGAAAGGACGTCCTGCATTTCCATTTTCCGCACTACACTACACTATAGTACAGTCAAATTCACTACACCACAGTTCATTTCACTGCACTAGAGTTTACTTCACACTACACTTCCAAACTGATCCAATTCTTACTCAGTTTTCCAAATAATGTATGATGTTATCTGAAATAAAAAGTTTTCCTTAACAAATCTATCTTACAACACCAAATTCTAACAATATTTATTAAAGCTGATAAAGAATAATTTTAAAAAACTCTGAGAAATACAAAGCAGCCAATTATGTAAAATAAAAAGAGGAGATTTCGATGACATCGAATCCGTCTTCTTCAGTACGTATTAACAAAAGAAAAACGAAAAAATGACATTGTAGTAAAAAAAAATTGAACAGGTTAAATATAATATGTCAAAACATTCTGAAAAAAAAGTTAGTGACAGAAGAAATTTTCCTCTTGAAATAAATTTATTAAAAATTTGGAATAACAATTATTTCGTGGTGTGTTAATTCCACCACTAAAAAAATTTATAATTGCAATTTTTAGGGTTTTTTGAATAATTTATCTTTTATTAAAATTTCATTTTACATGGTAGGTAAGTTATTTTTAACAAATTTATTTCAAGAGGAAAATTTCTTCTATCACTAACTTTTGTTTTTCAGAATGTTTTGACATATTATATGTAACCCTCGATTTAACCTGTTCAATTTTCTTTGACTACAATGTCATTCTTTCGTTTTTTTTTTGTTAATAAATATACGTACTGAAGAAGACGGATCGATACCGTTGAAATATTTACTGCTTTAAACTTCGTTTTTTCTTTTTATTTTACATAATTTGCTGCTTTTTCGTTCTCAGTGTTTTTTTTATAAAGTTATCTATTCAAAAGTTTAAGTCTACAAAGGTATCTTCTAATAAATTAACTTTTGTATAAACCTGAACTTGTAATGTAAACGAACGTATATTTTCGAAATTGCTTGCCCTTAAGGAGTTGTTGCCTAGCATTTGGGCTTCCGGATTAGAACCTCGGCATTATTAAATCCTTCTGAATACAGGTAAAACTACTACCCTGGCACTAAGGTGGTTGGAAGACTGCTCAAGTCATATTTTCCCGTTTTAAACGAAATGTCAAACACCCATGGACGAGACAGCTTTAGATGTGTCAGAAAACGTATGCCCCGCATTAAGATTCGAACTCAACGCGTTTTTTGGGTCGCCCACTGACATACACCGATCCCATTAATTAGTTTGATAATTAAATTAAAGAAAACACAAGCTGAATTCGAACTTGTACCCGTTTCTAAGATATACCCTTCGCCCATGTTCCTGTTAAAAAATAACTTATTATTCTTACCATAAAGATAAATAATATTTTCCCAGCAAAGGATCCTCCACGTCGCATCGATTTCTTACGGATATCTTATCGAAATTTTCCCAATAAACGTTTCGTATTAAACAAAAAAACGTTGCAAATAAATTCCTTTATTATTTTTATCCACCTAGTATTTGAAGTCAATCGCGCAATATTAATTTGCAATATCTAACACTTAATATTAATAAAAATTAGGGAACAGCACGACATGGATCAAAGACATTCAAAGAATAACTGATGAATTTTATTACCTGGTCAAGAAAGAACGCAAACAGGCCCAGATGTGCATAAAACACCTAGAAAAGGTATTAGTAACGAGCGCGTTATCAGTGCACGTGTTCCGATTCTAATGTGATTCAACATGCAGATGTGTGTAATATTGAAATTTATTTTTATCTTTTCAAATTTGAAAAGTGGAGGGAAAATTATTTATTTAATATATTCGTCATTGCTGAAAAATAAAAGCGCCTAAGTAATTTTTTAATTGAAAATTGCATATACCTACGTAATTGAAAAGATGGGTTAAATGAAAAAAAATATATGAACCCCCTAGGGCCCAAGTTCTAAGACACATTTGAACTTTCAAATATACAAAGGGATACAGAGTGACAAGTCCCTGTTACTCCTTACTAGATCTTGGCATTCCTGGTTGGAATCAGAAAAATCAGAAACTGTATCTACCGCTGCGGTACTCGGCTGTATGTTCTGTACAATCGAACGTCAGCTGTGCATTTTCAAGGATTTTCAAGACACCTTTTGAAAATAAATTCTTATTCTAAGCCACGAGGAATTTTTCAAAGCTTTCAGGACTGTTAGAGAAGGAACTAAAGGGCTTTCGCGACAAGAATTTTGGCAAAATGTGGATTTGTTCAACGAGATTTTGTTACATTAGCTAAGGAACTTATCCTAGCGGGTTTTCTATCAAGGAAACCTTTTTCTGTTTCGCTTTCTCTGAAAAAAATTCTCTTTACCAGAGCTTCTCAAACACTTGGGGTTTTATTCCAGGGTACTTTTTCGGAGAAACTTCTCCTAAAGGAAATCTGAAACTTCGAGATTTTTAACAAAAAAATGCTTTTCGTGTTACAGTTTTTTTTTTTTCGAAAACTCTTTCCTGCTAAGACAGTTTTCCTTCAAAGAAACCTTTTTCTAGAAGCTTTTTTAAATTAATTTCCACGATCTAATTTTCTTCGAGAATACTTTTCGAAGGTACTTTCTCTGCAATCCTTTCTGCAATAAACTCTTGTTTTTCAGGTTTTCTCAGATTTTATAAAATGCAAAAAATCATGCAACTGCGTATGAAATTCAATCTGTAATCAATAACTATAGTAAAAAATTGATGTTATTAACAATAATTTGTTCTTTCGTTTCGAAGCTTCTCCTCTTGATAAAAAATATCTCGCGATGATTTACAAGTAGGAAGGGCGCCAGCGCCAAAAATGCATTCCCCTATTTTTCTTTTAACGTCCATTATGCATAGCAAAAAAGGAGCAAAAATATTTACATTAACTTGATATATCGTCATATCTGATTAATAGCATGTCGTTCAGGTTCAATATACACCGCCGTTTATCTTAGCTACATATCCATAAACAGTTATCTGCAACCGATTTCTTTTCATGCTAAAATATTAATTTAAAAATGATTATTTCATCACAATAATAATTGTTTCGTCGATATATTTTCAATTATCCCCGCATTTATTTTTATTATAAAATATAATAAACCCTTATAGAACTCGAATTTAATATTATAATATATTACAACAAATTCAAAGGGTTACAATAAATTAATTTTAATATTTTATTTATCAGGAAAACATAAAACAAGAACGTAACGCATATACAAAATTTCTCGTTTTTCCCACATGTTTTGTTTTCAATTTTCTCCGTTAGGTGGAGTCTGATACCGAGCTTTTCGAAGCTTTTCTCGAGTTTCCTGTTCTGTAAAGTCCGAGAGACTAACCGAACAGGGTGTGAATTCAGTAAAATACAGTTTTCGGTTTTGTTTCGCGCATATCGAACTGATAAAAACGAAAATTAAAATGCTAAAGTGTCAGAAATAAATTAAATCCGGTAATTACGGGTTAGCCTTTAAAAACAACACTCTGTAACGCTAAGTACTGGGCGTTTCGACTACCTGCAATTTATCATAACAATTTAATTACTAAATATGAAAGTGTACCGCAGTATCTTATGGTTTAAATTACTTATCAAAAATAAATTAGACTTGGTAACGGTTAAATGCATTCAACAATTTGTTAACATCAAAGCCCTCGTTAATGTTCTGAAATCCGCCGAAACGTGCTTGGAGATTTTTTGCATACTCTGAATAAATACGATATCTCGAATAGTTTTAAAAGAATTTTAAGCAAATTTCCGTTTCCGTGCAATTATTTCCCATACAGGTGCAGTAACCTTAAAATTTAGTTTGGTTCCTTTAAGCAATTTAAACAATTTTTTGAGACCTGATTTATTAATGTAATTACAGGGGCGGACTAGTTATACGATTTAGCAACCCATACACCATAATTTATTGTAAGCTGTATTCAAAAAAATATTCTTGTATAGGTAACGAAACAATATTTTATAAGGGTTCCATGCCACCGTGACAAACAATATTAAGAGAAAAACTGATAAATTGTTGCAAAACTACGACAGAAACCTGAAACATCCTAGGTTTCATTTTAGACCCCATTCAAGCAATTACTAATGGGGAGAAGACTACGACACCGCCCTCTATGTTTTGTCCTACCCACTGTGATCTAAGCTTTGAGGAGTTACCCGCGACAGAACATAGATGGCAGTCTCGTAGTCTTCTCCCCTTCTCCCCATTCAGATTTAATAAAAACAACTTCATTAATTTTTTTTCAGATTAACGAAAATGGGTTATCGAGGAAGCGTCGATCTCGACGCTTATATGGAATGCGAAAGCATTGCAGCATCCACAGAACAAATACTTTGGTCCGACGATGAAACTGTCATAGCAGATCAAGAATCGGTTTGGCAAGAAGGTAAGATTTCTTTATTTTTTGTAGACTGTTTTGTGTAAAAACAATGTATTGCCATTTAAGGTAACCCCTTGTCTTATTATTCGCAATAAAAAAATCTTTGACAAGTGTCATTGATAATAACGAGCAGATAGAGTAGTTATTATCAGACAGATATCATCCATTAATAACAGAACACAGATCAGTAAATGTGATTATCGGTTGCGCGGACAATTGCATTCTGAACAACATTCCAAAAACCAAATTTTTTTAACCCAAGAATTTATGTTCTTGTTGTAATTGAAAATCTTTTGCTTCTGCTCTTAACTATGTTTTTATGAACAAGTTACACAGAGAACTAATTATCCATACGAGACTTGCAGACACACAGACTGTTGCAGTGATTTAATACAGGATTGCAACGTGTTGAGCAGCTCCCGATTGATCCCTTAGGCTGCAATCAAACCACCGTTCTAGACACTTTGATTATCCCAATTACCATAACAAATACACTATCTTAAGGATAAATAACTCTTACATGTCTCTTGGCGTGTTTGTCGATCTTTCATATAAAATAATTTTTAAAAAACAAGTCAAGTTCGCTATAATAAATCTAATCAAAATTCAACCTGAATCATTGTGTACATAATTTTAATTTTAAATTGAATTCATTGCATTGTCAAAAGGATTATAAAATGATCCTAAAAATATCATCAAGACAACAACCTAAATTTTAAGCTACGCCCATGCATTTTCCCCATGTCTTTTTTATTTTGGGTTCCCAAGTAGTTTTGAAAAATTGACACGTTTGTCTGCATTTGTTATACTTTGAAAATTATGAGCTGGAAATGAAGTCGCGTAAGTGATTGATTATGGGACGTTTAGAAATTGGGTGCGTGTCATTGACTCTCGATAATTAATTAAAGGTGAGGAGGGTTGTTCGCCGGCAATTAACTTAACTTCTATAATTAATTGTCGTGGAAGAGTATTCCCTTGTCGATTAAAACAAATTCAGATAAAGCCGTGTAAGAATTTGATAATTTCATTTACAAGAAAAAGTTGTGGCTGCCGGAAGCGAACATAATAAATGATTATTTATTACAAAGCATCAGGTGCTTCTGATGCAGGGCAGTAACTTGTGTAATTTATTTCTCATTCTTTCATACCGGCAATAATTGGCCTACAATTCGTAATTGTCCGACAAATTTGAGTGTACTTTTTCAACGTCTCCCTTTATTGCCCGTGTCGAATTACATAAACCACTTAATTTCATTCTGGGACCAATTTAAAATCGAATTTCGATTAGTTGGCCTTTGCTTTTTACCTTATGGAAACTTTATAGAAATGTTCTTTTATTATTTTTAATTTATTCAACTTTCTCTGAAATCACAGAATGCCTTGCTGTAATATTTAAAAAATAATGTCTGAGCCGAACCCCAATTAACAGTGGCGGCTACACCAAAACTATAGCGAAAATTTAATAATTATGCAAAATTAGATTAGAAATTATTTTTTTCATTCAAAATAGTTTCCAATGTCACTCTTCGTCGATTCCTGCGAAAACACTCCAACATTCTTAAGGCTTGAAAGGGTTTTACAAAACTGCATCTTTTCATTTTCAGTTTCGGTTATCATTTTCTCATAGCAAACCCCAGAATGTCATTCACGAGCCTTCACTGATAATTATTACTGAGAAACAACTCAAATAAAATATCAAATCCATTATTTATAAGTAGGTAAACCAGTCTCGTAATTCAATTAATTTGGCACGTAATGAATGCATCGTAAATCAATATTTTCCTGTTATACAAGATCATCATAACAAAGCGGGTAGAGAACTGTAGAAGAGTTCACGAATTTTGCAAACAATTTTCCAATAATATTTAGTCGGTCACATTTTGAAACGGCCAGGCGCGGTTTCATGAACTCAATTAGCTCCAGTGTGCAACACAGCATGAGTTAAATTACAGAGAGCACATTCTAAATTATCAACAACGGAATCAAGATTATTTATATGTGTTTACTTGTCCACTTTTCACTTTTGACCAGTGCTGATTGTTTATATACCAATTCATATTCGTTTTTATCCACGATATTAGGTTAACCTGTCCGCTGTGAAATTTCAAGACATAAATTAGTTTTTTTAGTAGCCCACCAAAGGAAAATGTTTGTATTCTACTTGTAACAGGTATATTACCATTAAATTAGGAGGTTCTATTAATATAACCTATCTTTGGTATGAAATATGTCAGTACAAGTGGCTACCTACAAATTAAAAATAAAAACGGGTTCATGTTGTCGCCGATTAGTGGTTGAAAATATTTTTAATGGTTTCTCATGGGTCTCTCAAGTGTGTTTACAAATTTATCACAGGGTTAAAACACACACCAAATTGTACCCCTAAATTATCTCTATTAGAATGGAAAATCTAAACTGAAGGTTTAGTAAAATTAATTTTTAAAACAACCGTTTGCAAATTTTTCAGAATCTCTCTTAAACTTTAAAAATTCGTAGAAGTCGTCACAGTGACACTACAGGGTTGAAATAGACATCAAATTGTACCCCTAACTTGTCTCTATAAGGCAGCAAAAATTGAAAAAAAACTTAACCTGTCGACAGTTCAGAAAAATTAATTTTTAAAAGAGAAAACGGTTTGCAAATTTTTCAGAATCTCTCTTAAACTGAAAATTTCTAAAAGTCGTCACAATAGCCCTACAGGGTTAAAATCCACCCCAAATTGTAGCCCTAAATTGTCTCTATTAGAATGGAAAATGTGAAGAAAATCTAAGCTGAAAGTTCAGTAAAATTAATTTTTAAAACAACCGTCTGCAAATTTTTCAGAATCTCTCTTAAACTTTAAAAATTCGTAGAAGTCGTCACAGTGACACTACAGGGTTGAAATAGACACCAAAAATTGTACACCTAACTTTTCTTTACAAGACAGTAAAAACTGAAAGAAACTTTTAAGCTGACAAACGTTCAGAAAAATTAATTTTGTAAAAAAAACTGTGTTTCTAAACTTTTCAAAATCAATCTGAAACTGAAAATTCCTAGAAGTAGTCACAGTAGCCCTACAGGGTTGACATTCACGAAATTGCATCGTTAATTTTTCTCTATTCCACAGTAAAAATGAAAGAAAGTTTAAAATAAAAAATTAATTCTTTCAAAGAGGAAACTATGTTCGGACATTTTTCAAAATTTCGCGAAAATTCCTAGAAGTCGTCACAGTGGCGCTACAGGGTTGAAAAATACACCAAATTGTACCCCTAAATTTTCTCTATTAGACAGGAAAACCTGAAGAAAATTTCAGTTTTCAATTCAGAACAATGAATTTTTTAAGACAAACCCAAGTTTTCAATTTTTTCAAAATTTCCCTGAAACTTTTAAAATCTGTGGAAATTGTTACAATGGCCCTACAAGGTTGATATTTACAACAAATTATAGCCTACATCCCCAGTCTTGGAGAGCTTCAATGTGAATAAACATAGCCTCTAAAAACCTTTTTCTAGCTCTTGTTATTTAGAACAATTTTCCAGAAAGCTCTTTTGAGCGACTTTTGCGAGCTTAAAGCAAACATAAAAAAATTAAGACCACTGTGTAGTGTCATCATTTTCCCATTAATATCGAAAAAATACCTTCCCAGTTACATCCGCTATATTTTGTTTTTATACAGGGTGCTGAAAGATTATGTGGATACGCAACAAAATAAAATAAAAAATGGGTAGAAAAAGAAACAATTGTTTTAAAACAATTTTTATGTAGCTGTCCTGTTGAGAACATAAAGTCTTGCACTTCTTCTCGAAGCAATAACATTGTATCTCTTTATTATCTCAAGTTGATGATTAAAACGCTTCTTCGTACTGTAACGTTTTCACCATAAAGCATGAAGCGTACGTAAGTAATTGTTCCGGAGCTGCAGGTTGCTCAACATTGATGAATTCGATAAAAACATGAGCTTCCTTTTAAAAATGCTTTTCTAATTAAAGCACCTGCAGACAATTTGAAACATTTTCCATACCGTGTTCAGTAAATGGTGCTCATGTATGTATTATCTTGATAACTACATGAAGAATGGAAACGGAAATTTTATCTCATAAAACGTTAATGGAGTTGTACTTTATTGTGTGAAAAATTTAATGTTTTAATTAAAGCAAGCCGACAGTTAAACCGCAAAATATGTTTTACTGCTGAGACAGACGTGACCGTGTTCTTTCAACTACAGTTTTCACTCAAATTTTTCTACTTTTATTAAATACGCAAGACTTCTTTCAAATCTTAAGCACACTAGATTTCACATTAAGACATATTATGTCTTCCATCTTAAGATAATTGTTGTTATTGTGGAGGCATGCTTGGTATTGTAATAAATTTCTGCAGATGAGAAACCGTAAAATTTTACCGTTTCAACGATAATCTTGTAAAATGTTGCCTTTTACATTTTATTACTGCAAAAGGCAAATATTTTGATAATATAACCGACTTCGCGAGAGGACGTTAAAGGTTTTATTTTTTTTCTTCACTTCGATGGATCTACTCTGAAACATTTTTTTTTCGTTGTTTATTTTGTCAACACTGCAAATTTTTTCTGCAAACATTTACAATCAAATTTAACAAGAAATACCGGAACCAACGAGAAAACTTAATATTTTGATAAAATAAGTGTATCCAACATTTTTTAAATAAAAATGTGTAGCAAAGTGCCACCTGTAAGATCAACAAAGCAATTTAAATAAATAACGGGGTACTTCGAGGAACATTACTGTGAAATTGCTCTCGAAGGAAAATGTAGCTCTAACTTTCATAATATCAAGATGATAACTCGGTATAATGTCGACCATTACAGATGAACCACAGCATGATTCAACAGACACAGAGTAAAAAACCAAAACCAGTTGGATTTGCCTCGCTTGTTGCCAGGCTTCGTCGTTATATAACCATCTTGATTTATTTCAAGACTTTTTCTATAATTTATATTATTTTTAGAAGTAAGAATTCTTAATCTGAACGTGTATTCGAAACAAAGATAGTAAATTTAAAAATCCCATTTGATAAAAACCGGTAGATCACATCAGAAGAGATATTATCTTGACGGTTTAATATTATCCTGTTTTCAAACTCGTCGAGAGTGTGAATTAACGGTACCTCACGTGCCATTTTTTGCATTATTTTTAATTTATATTGGAGTATAATAACAGACTTTAGTATTCTTCCTGAAGATTTTTATCGATAATAATGGTTTTTAAGTAATATCCTCTGAGTTCATTATTTTATGCTTGTAAAGTTTATGTTCATATAGTATTAATGCCCTGTGGATTGAAAACAAAAGGAGCTTTTAATAGTTTTGGTTGTTGTAAAAATTACCTTACGTTTGTTTGCGGGCTAAAATTTATTTTTCCCTTAAAAAACAACCATCTAATGCTTAAAAACCTTGAAGTTCTCCCGCTGAATTTTTTTGCTATCATACCTACCTAGGTATAAAAAAACGTTGCTTATTATTTCTATAATTTCTGTATTTGAATTAATTTCCACTTGATCTCCTGAACTAATTAAATTCCTTCCTTATCCAATTACGTTGTGATTACATAGATTAATTATTTATTATTTTATAATATACGACTTCTTCGATAATGAGGTTCATTTTATAACTAAATGCATTCGTTATAAACTAAAATATTACGTAACTTGTCATAATCAGACGCTTCTTTACTTAACCCCCTGCTAGTGTTTTTATACATTATTCAAGTTGCATGCTTGCATTACATCTTTGACAACCGTTTTGTATCTTGTAATATATCAAAATTAATAAATAAAACCAGCAAGTAATCACCCAGATCTGTCGGGTTTAAAATTATTTTCTCACACATCTTTGTATTTTGTTTCACAAAGCAAGAAAAAATAACCATTGATACAAAACGGCTTCGGTTGATGTTTTTATGCTTAAGACCCCATTAGCATGGAGACATAAACATCAAAAGCGTTTTGCATAACTGTAAAGACGTTCTACTTCTTGGTGTTTCGCTAAAATTACCAAACATTTTGTCAATTAACCACCGGGAAACACAAATTTACGAGTAATGTTTACAACATAAAAATATCAAAATATTTCCATATCATTTGAGCTTTAATTACAGAACATGCGAATTTATAAGGTAGCTTGACTGGAAAATAAATGAAATTTAGTTATAAATTTAAAATAATTAACGCAAGCACTGTAATGATGCAATTCCTTATAAATTATTTAGATCGCTTCAGTTTATCTGCTTTAAACAATCTGAAATTAAATTATTGTAAATAAATACGTGGATCGAAATTAAAACGTTTATGGTAACATACGAATTATTGGTCTGGCTTCCTGATTCGGATGGAACAAACTGGAGAAAATTATTTACGAATGGTTTTACTGCACGATTCGAACCCAGAGCTTGTTATCAGACTAAAAAGATGCTTTATTGAGTCATTCGTTTAATAAACTTCCACGAGCTTTAAAATATTTAGAAAATAGCAGCTCTTTGCTGTTATTTTGGTTGCCTACTTGCTTCAATAGATATTAGAATATTTTACGTGCGTCTTTAATACAACATTATTATGTACCGTAGAAAAGCCAACAAAATAATTAATGGATCACTAGAAGTAAACAAATTAAATAATGAACTATTAATTTATTTCTCAATGAATGTAATTAATTAACCGAATGTTTAATTATTAAAACGATTGCAACTCACAACATATTAACAAACGCTATGGATTGTTTAAAGAAAAATAAATTAATTGACATGAATATGTATCAGATTAAAGGATTATTAATTATCGACAAACTGTTTTGTTTGAGAGAAGACAAGCGTGATTAGGTCTGCACTTACAAATACGGGAAAGCTGGGAAAGTGGAGCAGGCTCTCATCTAAGGAGACACTACTTATAGGATACTTCTTATTCTCTCTATCATACATAAGGGACCCGCAAACTATATTTTTCCCATTTTTTACTAATTTCTACCTAAATCTAGAAACCACAATCCCCTGAAAAAAAACTATATTTGATGGAGGTAGCGTGGTCGAACCCTCTTTTGCTCCTCCAAGTAAACAAATTACTCTGACGAACATTTTTCCTAGATTATGCACAATCGCGTTTTGAAAATGTTTATGTGGCCATATAACTAAAGTCTCGGCACGGTCACGAGTATGCGAGTGAGAGCTAACGTAGTTGCCAATGCGCGCGCGCATGTGTTTAGTCTGACGGTTCTCAGGCTCAAACTATTAATGTTAGACATATGCTTTCTCGGAGTTTTATGTAGGAAATGTAATTTTCTGCAACTTTGGTCTTACATTATTATAACCCATCTTGCGCGGTTTTCGCTGCTTGTCCGTTTAAAGCTATTTTACATGTCTTGCAGAGTTGATGACGTCACACTGGCCACGGTCCCGCGGCAACTTAAAAACGTACTCTACATTTAGTAGTTATAAACTAACCCTTTTTACTGGAACCCTGGAATTAAACATTTAAAAGAGTCGACCGAGTCGAGCTTATTAGTTATTACTAAAGTCTTTGTGTTGCGGAGATTGCAAGACCAGAACGAGAATACCTCCTGGACTGATGTAACAAAAACTGCGAGAAACTGGCAATGCAGAAAAAAAAAACACGCGGAATGTCTAAAAAACCTAAGTACACGTTCTATTTATATCATGCAGTCATAACAACTCCAGTTAGCGTAAAATGTGAAACGGTTTATCTCCTAGACGCCATCCAACAACTCCTAGGTTATCTTTCTTGACATATTTGCAGCTATTCAAATAAATTTCCTGATAGTTCTAGGATAAAATGGTGATGATAAATATTTGATACAAGAACAAGATAAAACTTGAAGCTTAAGAGCCGCATATATTTGGTTAGTAGGTCTCTCTCCTCTCGTATTTAAAGAAATTTAGTGAGGCAGTAACTGTTGGGTAACAGCAACATTTAAAGGAATTTTTATAAAAAAAAACTTGGGAGTCTTCAAATTTTATAATAAATAGTTATATATCGAAATATTGACTTGAAAAATTGATTTTGAAAAATATGTGGCAACAAAATGATCGGAATCTAGAGTTTAGTTTCCTCTCCCCCTCCATTCTCTTTTTATTACCACCCAACCTCCCTATGTTTAAACAATAATTCTATCAATAATAACCTGACAATTAAATTTTACTTTAGGCACCGTTATTTGGTTTACAACTAATTCTGAAAACCCTGAATTCCTGAAAATGTAATCGTTGACGAAACGTTGGCCGAAAACTACATATCAAAAACCTTCATTCTGGGCGATATTCTTAGCTAGTCTGAACTGGAAACTCCACCTTCAATTCATATCAGTTCAGTTCACATGCAATTAAATGTGAAAAGAACTCGTTATTTTAAAGTTTACAAATAAGATATTTAATACAAGGTTGTATAAACTAATTCCTTTAAAAGAATAATAATATTATTATTTATTTACTTACGACTACTAAGATCCTGGATCTTGATCCTTTTCACGATTGTTCTCCTGATTTCTTTCGTAGATGTTGACCAGCATCGCCCTATCTTCATCTTTTATGTGACCTTCCTCTTTTTCTCCTTTCAGCCACTCGTATTCAGATAAAGTTCAGGGGCTGTATTCTCGAAATCACTCGACATTTTGTCGTGCTCGACAAAAAAAATTGAACCAATCCGAAGGCTATTTTCCTGACAATTGAGCATATGTCGTGCCACAAAAAATAGTTTGATTGGTTCATTTTTTTTTGTCGTGTGCGAGAAAATGTCGAGTGATTTCGAGAATACAGGTCCAGGGGCTGTATTCTCGAAATCACTCGACATTTTCTCGCACACGACAAAAAAAAATGAACCAATCAAACTATTTTTTGTGGCATGACATCTGCTCAATTGTCAGGAAAATAGCCTTGGGATTGGTTCAATTTTTTTTGTCGAGCACGACAAAATGTCGAGTGATTTCGAGAATACAGCCCCAGAACGACAAAATAAAGACCAAACTAAACGTGAAATACGTATGAAGCTGACCAAACAAGTCCAAAGCAAAGCCCAACCAAGAGACTCAAAATTGAGGGGGTTGGATTCCTTTTAGAAATCGCAATGGATTCTTGTCATGTTTGGATATTTGGTGGCAGCGCTCATAATACATTGCCATCAGTCCCCATCCCTTTAAGGCTCTTCCTTGCGGTGATTTGTCTGTAGAGCATTGCCTTGTTGAGAATGTATCTTATTTTATAATTTTCTTTGCCCCCTCCCCTTAACCCTCGGAAGGACGGAGTTGCTCATCCCGATTCATCATCGACTCTTCATCTCCTTGTGGCTACATCGAGAATCTTCTTCCATTTTCAATGGTCATTTATTATTATTTGGTGATTCTTGACGTTCTACAGGAAGGGTTGTTAACCCCTTGCCTAACCCTCCTCCTTTATCTGGGCTTGGGACCAGCTAGGGTGCTCTAAGGCTCTTCCTAGGCGGAGTTACGTCTTCAGATACATCATAGATATCGCCTAGCCAGGTCTTTACAAAACAGGGTTTTCTTAAGAATTTTCTTCTGTTTTCTTTATTTCGTATGTAATTCTTGCGGCTTCTATTAGTAATATAACCGGCATTGACTGTGACAAAAGTGACACCCTAGGGGTAAAATGGGTTAAAGACGAAAAAGAATAAAGAAAGTTGGGCTAAAAATCTTTTACTCTGTCCTTCGAGTTTTGCATATCGATCTCCATCGTTTCGTTCTTCTTCATTAAGTTTCTTCTTTGCTCGGTATGAGAAATATGTTTTGAGTAGTCTCGCATTTTTCAACATCTTTGGGAAACGAGGGGAAGATTGGAGATTCATTTTTAAATTCATTTAATCCTTAATCTTGCAAACGGGACTTATAGCCCTTCCCTTCTCAGTGGTGATTAAAATTCAGCTTACGTCGTGGAGATTTGTATCGAAATTTCGCCACTTCAGTTAAATCGTGTCATTGTCCTCCCTGAAGTTGTAATCTCGTAATGTTTGTATGTTCCCACTTCCATCATAAAGTAAAACGCGACCAAGAAATGCATAAGACGAGAGTGCACGGCGCAATGCACTCGTCGCCGAGAACGAGAAATAGTGTCTTGGCGATTGCATTCAATCTACGTCTTCTGTTGGGAATGGTAAGCGAGGGCCGCACTTGACGACTCGACTTACGAAGTTACGACTATCTCAAACTCAGTTTGAATGTATGCGGTGTTGCGGCGTGTCAAAAGAATTGTCCTCAGGATCTTTAAATAACCGGAACGGTCTTTTTATAACTTTTAGTGCTAAATTTAAGACAAAAAGTGAGTGCTACTATAGAAATGTGTAATTCTAATTAATAATTTATAAGTGATTGGTGACCAGGTCTTGTGTTAATAAACAAAATACTGCGTCTTAAAATTTTTAACAAAAAAAAACTAATTGTGATTCTGATTTTGATCGAACTGGATACGTTTGTAGTTAATTTATTCTTCTCAGACTCAGCTTGTCTAAATTAGGATCTTGTTGACAAATGTAGTTAACTCTAATAAGGCGTAGATTAGACATCGTGCGTTCACTTGGGCATCATTAGGTGGTTCAACTGTACAAACGCATGATACCGAAATATAAAAAATATTTCTGTATCAGGAGCCTGGATGGCTTATTTCAATTCGTGACCAAATGATTACCTTTCTACTCCCGTCATCGTATTTAATACCAAATGCAATAAAAATGTCTTTTCTTTAATACCTCGACGCAGGTTGCCGCAAAAATATAAAATACGAGTGCACCACACGATCATAAAAGCTCAACCCTCGTCATCACGTAAGGCTACTGCAGCAGTAAAATGTAATCAAGTTTAAAAAAAGCAGTCGGTGTGTAATGAAAGACAGTAGACTCTAATTATTGTTAAGATGCCCTCGGGAAGCATCGCTCGACGAGTAGAAGATGGAGGAGCTGAAGATGAAATTTCAGGTAGGATATTCACAAAAACGTACACCTCATTTGAGTCATGTGGGTTTTATGAAGGCGTGAAATACGGACGTTAATCAGATTTCTTCTTTAGCTTCATTTAATAATTTTTTGGTCCTGAATAAAAATAAATATTACGTATGTTGTTAAAAATTGTATCAAAAGCAAGTGTAATGTAGGTTATCAAATTTCTAATATCTGCATGTCAAAACTTGTTAATGTGATAATATTTTATTAATAAATCGTTATCTATAAGTTTCAAATTCATAATTAATTTGTTAATGAAACTGAGAAGTTAAATGATTTAGAAATATAGCGTATGTATAGGCTATTCGAAATATAGTGGCGAGCGCTTATAAACGAAAACGTTTAAAACAATTTTAGAACCTTATGATTGAAAATTCGATGTATTAGGAACGCCAAAAACATCTTTGCCTGCCTAGAAGATAAATTTATTTAAAGTAGCTCATCATTCTGTACATATTCACAGACGCAATAAAAACCAATTTAGGATGCTATTGATTGATAATTCGCTGTAGGAACGCTAAAGACAAGGGTTTAAGGGTGGAATTTGGGGGATCGTTAATAAATTTATTTGAGTTGCTCGCCACTATATAAAAAATACCCTGTACATATTAACAGACGAATAAATATCTTTCTTCTTCTCTTTGTGTCTTCTGGTGAAAGCTTTAATAAATACTTTTTTATTTACAAAATTAACATCAATTTGCTTCATAACTTCCAAAAGATATCATCGATTAATTTCTGTTTAAACACAATTTACTGGTATTAAGTACTAATAAGGAAGCATACCCTGGAGGATTTTACTGCCTTGTTTGGAAACGTATAATATTCATTTAGTAAAATACTTCCGAATCTGACGGCCAAATAATCTACCTGCTTTACGTTTAGTTCGAACGGTAAATTATCCTTTGTAAAAGGGACGAGCTTGAAATTCCTCCTAGGGTGTAATAAACGTGGTGAGTAATTCTCTTTAATATTTACTGGAACGTTTCTACTCTGCAATTTTTTATGTGATCGGGAAGAAATTCGTTTGCTAAAAGTTTCGCAACAAATATTTTATTATTTGGGTAAAAATCAGCATTAGACTATTTTTTCTGCAACGGGCAGGGAAGGAGCGAATTACAGTACTTCTGCGTCTCAAGACAAGTCGGCGTTACCTTGAAAAAATAAACATACCCACCTAACACTAAAAGTCTTTTTCAATTTCATTAAAATGCGTAGAGTGTGTAATGGCAATACAAATTCTTCATGTTATGGCAATTTTCAACCTCAAATACCGATAACCAATGGCTATAGGCAGGCAACAAATTGTCACAAAGACATTTTAAAAGCTAAAAGCAGAACAGAACAATTCAATCTGCATTTCTGAGAACGACATCAAAGGAAAGACGATCCTCTTATATTCTTGGGTCTGTTTCCGTTTTAGCTTTTTGACCGCCAGAAAGGATTCCCGACAGATTTGGTTTTGCTTTTAGGACATAACGAGCAGGGCGCTCCCTTCTTTTTGAGGATATTACCGTGTCTTGGACTTTGTAATTTTTTGAAACCGGTGGTTATATTTCATAATGATAGTTTTTGTTTTACAAAAAAAGTGCTATTACAATACTGGTTGGTCATTGACGTAGAGAAATTTTTTTATAAACCAAGTAAAATATTTACATTTAGCATTATTGCAGAATGAGTTTGTTACAAATGATTGTTCAAATCTAATTGAAATAATTGTTATAGAATATAATTCATTTGTTTAAACGACAAATAACTAGTACTAGTACTGCATATTTACTAAACATTCAAATTCTTGATAATAGAATCAAATTGACATAACAACTTATTGTTCCTAAGACAATGGGTTGATTTAAAAACGTAAATATAACAAATCAATTATACAACGCATCGCTATTTTTAATGCTTTAGATAATTCGTATTTACACTTAGCAGTAAATAATAAAGCATGCAATAAAAATGAAGTTAACTAATTGTTTGTAAAGTGTTAGTAATTTACTGTCTGACGCCATGAATTTCCTTCAGAACGATTACCAATTGTTGGCGGAACTTTTCAATTGTTACAGCCAAATTAAAGTTCAAGTGTAACGCTAATCGACTTCAAACAGATTTGAAACGCTTAATTTTTCGAATCGAATTCTAAATTTTGTTGGCCTATTACTGCTATTATGGCTTTACACCAACACCAGCAAATGCGCCTGCTAGATTATCTGGAAACATGCATAGAGTAAAATATAATCTGCGCCTGGGTGATAGTAGAGGTTAATCCTTATATACAGGGTGTTCCAACAAGAACCGGCATCCAGTTAAGGACATGTTCCCTTCATGAAAATAAGAGGAAAAGTTCCTATTAACATGAGTCTGCAAATGCTTCGTAATCGAGATACCTACAGGGTAGGGTGTTGAAAGTTGTAAAAAATATCAATATTTTTTTTATTTTTTCGGAAAAGACTAGGAATTAAATTTTAAAAAGTAAGCAATACGTATGTATGTACATTTGCTATAAGTGGACCATATTAGTAAGTTTTTCCCTTCTCCAGTGGCGTAGCTACAGGTGCGTATGTGGATATTTCTGGAAGAAAGAATGGTACGCCACTGTTTTTTTTTTGTTTTTGACGACATTTTCAAATTTCTCAACTAATTTACAGTTCAAACAGTCTCTTGAGATTTTTTTCCTACCATTAACCGTTTTCGTGTAAATCACACTTCAAAGATGAAAAATGCGAATAAAAAAATAATGCAAATCCGTTTTTTGAATAATGACCGCTTTTAGCCTCAAAATTTTATTCGAAGAATAGAAGCTTATCTTGAAGACAATGGCGGTCATTCTGAACATTATTTGTAATATAATAAAAATAATAATAATTTCGAAATATTTGAAAAAAAAATTCAGTACCCTGTACCTGGAAAACGAAGCATTTGTGCTTGTGGACCCATGTTAATAGGAACTTTTCCTCTTATTTTCCTGAAAGGAACATGCCCTTAACTGGATGCCGTTTCTTTTTGGGACACCCTGTATAATGGCGAGCGTCAAAATAATAGAACTTGGTGTGCTTTCACTAATCACAGATTTTTAATATTTCTCGACTTCTGTTTACACATTTTGTTATTTTATTCTTGTTTTTCTTCTTTAATTTTTAAGTTCCTTCTTCCAATAATGATATTAAGTATCAAAAAATATTTTATGACCCATAAACATTACAATTACGATAAATTTTTCTACAACTCGAATAGTACTGAATGAATGTTCTTGTTCTGTACAATTTAAACAAAGACGACGACGTGCATTATATCATTCGCCTTGAATTTGTTTTGAAAATAATTTACAAATACATACCCAAATGACCCTCGGTTTACAAATTAATCTAATCTTAAAAATTAAGGTTAGCTTGAAAAGCAAAAATTTCGAAAGTAATTAGCAAACAGAAACAAAGACAAATACCAGGGGGACGACAATAAGAATATTTTACAGATAAACATTTTTAATTTACATAAGCGTGCGTAATCACATACTTCCAAATAAGGTAGCCTGTTTAAAATGTGTTAGAGCGAAACGCGTTCGTTCAAAGGTTCAGATGAAAGATTAAGGACTAATGTTTGATAAGAGATAACACTGGCGCGGGATTGCATAGTTTTAGACGAATTCGTAGAATTGTGTTAGGTTATCAAAAGGTTTTACTTATTAATAGCTACTTCCGTTTTGTAATTACATGCACAGGCGTTATTTCGTAAGAACTAGCAATTTAAGTGCTGCAAAGCTGCAGAACCACCAAAAATAAAACCCAACATAATCAAATTATTAAATTTTGTTTAAAAAAAACGCGCAGAGAAGCAAGGATTTCTCTATATTTAAGCATGTCACAATGAGTCAAATAAATATTGCTAGCGGGGTTCATGAAGTCGCTGTCTAACATCGTTACTTTGCAAATAGACTTGAGGTGCTTCGATAGGCGCTGCCGAACTTTTGGGAAACGTTATCTAAAGCTAATCATCTGAAGATATCAATACTTGGAAAACGTAAATACAGAAACAGTTACTGCATCTCGCACCGGCTTTGTAATCACGAACAGTATTCAAGGATATATACATAAATAATTATTATTGATTGTTCAAAACACAGATTTCTTGGATTATTATAATTATGAACTCATTTGATTTACAATTATTCTGCTTTATAATTATTTCTGCGTGTGATATATTATTTACATAAGAAATATGTAAAAGTGTTTATTTTTACCTTTGATCAGACATTCAGGCGGCATTGTTTCTTGTTAATTATTATACGATAAAACAATCATCATTATTTTGACGTGACTCGCCTTAAAATCTCCACTTCCTTACTTTCCCACACCTTTTAAAATTTTAAACAAGTGGTAGACATTCTACCTTCAAGGAATGTCCTACTAGAACTTGAAAGGGACGAAATCTACCTACTATGACACGGTCGGCATGTTCTGGTGAAAGCAAAGAAGCAAGAAGCCAGAAATTTGATATCTGCTTTAAACGCAAGACTTAATAAGACGACACTCGCTCATCTAGGTATTAATCTTGTAAACAAACGGTTTATAAACTGAATCTTCATTTAAAAAGACATGTTGGTTTAGAAAAGAAAATAAATGAAATGCCTTGGAAGCAAATTCTAGGAATTTAAGTTTTGAAATGTTAAGAATTTATCAAGCAAGTGATGTAGGATGAATATTAAAAGCAAGTGCCTGGAAGACATTAAAAAGTAACAGCTACTGTGATGTTAAATATTTTGTCATTTGGTGGAGGCGCAAGAAAACAAGCAAAAACCCTTCACATCGAGCTTAAAACAAAAAATGTTAACATCAAGCCCTAAATAACAAGACTCGGTTTATAATTGCCACAAGCTCTAAGGAATAAAACTCAGAACAAGGTTATAATTCTTTTTGGTCGACACCTTGCAACAGATCTTTGTTACTTATGATGTTGCGAGATGCCTGACCGAGTCAAGTGGCACCAATAAAGCCAGGATATATTCTCTAGCGTTCTAAGAAGGCCTTTTAAAAATTATTTATAGAGGAGAGGATTTTGCTTGGGCTTTTAAAGCCTCATTAGTGAAAGGCTAAAAACAGCAATCAATTGAAATTATTGCGTGGGAGAAAGATTAATTAAATTTTATTAATTCTTTTAAATATGGGGATAATTAATTAATATTGAATCGTCTTTAATGATCTTTATACAACAAGTCGGGAAACTGAATGGGGCTTAACAGTACTCGGTCTGCGGCCTCGTACTGTAACGAGTTACGTCCCTGCAAGAAAATATTTACAACGTATGCTTATAGGAAAATATAAATATTAAGTAATTTGAACAATTTACCTGTTTCTAATAACGAAAAATAGCGGAGTCTCAAGCACGCGGCAGGAATTGTAAGTTATAATTTCTGCATTCTTGTTCGCATAGTATGAAATCGTGACCAACATAAACAACGTTTGCTGTCATCTTCAAGCCTTTACTAATCTAATCCGATTTTGTGTCTTGAGCTAAGACGTATTTTAACGCTGATGTCAACTTAACGCAAGCAACCGCGTTTTAAACGCCAACTTTGCAGGTTTTAGGTTTCAGTAAACTTGCATTTAACGGTTTCAAATCCCTACTGTATTTTTCTTTTTCCAATCATTTCTCAAATGGAATGGTCAGGCACGTAGAATTCCAAACAGGTCAGCAAACAGTGTGCTATGTTAAGGTATGCTCAAACAGCAATCAGATATAATATTTTAAAAAAAATAAGTTAGAAGAGTCAATTCCAGAGTTAATTTACGAAAAACGAAGGTAGGAAATATCAAGGATTAAATGTGCACAGGGCCGGGTTTAGCCAAATTTGGAAACTCTGATGATTTTTGTGCTAATTCACCGAGGTACAAGCTTTGGAGTAAAATAACAGTTTCTTCCATCAGAAGGTGCCTTATAGTTTCTGACCTTGTTCCAGAGTTATGGCGGTTGAAGAAACTGCTGTACGCGAAGTCGACCAGGCGCGTAGATAGGTTTTTTTTTCAAGGGGGGGTACTTTGTAGCGGAACTGGGATTACAAATTTGAGGGTTGGCTTGTATACTTAGTAAAAGCAATGATGTTTTGCTTTTTTATGCTTTCTTTTTTTGCTTTTTTCGGGTTTTATGCATATAAATTATTTATATGTTTATTTTGGGTTTTTTTCGGATTTTTTTAGTTTCTTTATGTTGATTTAAAAAATTATTATTTCTTCAGTTTTTTAAGCTTTTTTAAGCGCAATTTTTCTAAGTTTATGTGCTTACAAATCCAAATCCGCGCTTTACTAATAATACAAATATTTCGAATTGGAATAAAATATTCTGGTGAACATCATTATATTACAATCCACCCTCCCTAATAAATTTTATTAAACTTCCAAACACGTTAACCGTATTCCCCGTGTAAGTTAGATTGACGATTGATAAGTACAGTCGAACCTCCATATACTAGTGATGTCCAAAAATCTCCACAAAAACATCACTAAATAGAAACATCACTATTTAGAAATTGTACTTTAAACCTAAAATAAAAATTCTAATGTAGGTAATAAAATTATTTAACGTATAAAAAATAGTGTCCCCCAGTACCCCCCCTTATCTACGCTGGTGAAGTCGACAATCACGTATCCCGACAAAATACGAGCTTTCGAACAACGTTCTAGCTTGCTTAGCTTTGAAGAGATTTATTTTGATAGTATTTTACAAAACTTTGTTGAACATTTTTGAAGAAACTACCGCTTAAATAATTTCTATTTTGCTCGTGTCGTGTCGAGGGAAAATGCGTCGCGGTATTAAAAGGGGGTTTGGATATGTTACACCCCATATCACACGTAAGCTTCCTGCAAAACCGGAGCCATATACCGTTTCCTTAGCAACGCAATGGCGATTTTCAAATCCGCCCGCCTCTGCAGAAACTGATTTCTCCTATTTTCAGTCTAGCCACAGGTTTCCGAACATGATAGTGCCTTTGCAGGGTTGTTGGTCTCGAAAATGCGCTTCCCATGCAGCCAGAATCTTCCTAAGATACCTACTTTAGTTTCGGAGTTCATAAGAAAAGAAATCGATGCCCTGTAACAAAGACAGTGGCAATCTCACGGGGTTGATATTATGTAAACCCCTGGAGTTGGGTTAGCTATTTCCAACAGTAGAAACTACCTCCTTTATGTTCCCAGCTATATGTCTCTAAAAATTGTTAAAACTTAAAAATCCAGTTTTTTGGGCAACTGGAGAGCACCAGCCTTGGAACGAAGAAACGAAATTTTCTCAAAATTTTAGAGACTTTTTGAAAATTTAGTTCAACCATCTTGAAATGGGTCACTCAGTCCCTTCCTCTGCTGCCTTAATATCTGAAACGTGTTTTAGGTACCATTTTTGAGATTTCTTTAAGTAATAAGATTTTACTTTGACCACTCCAGATGGTTAACAAAGAAATATAGAAATTGCTTTGTATAGAAACAGTTATTGCTCGTTTAATTTAAAATATAACGTAATTAATATTATACGTCTGTAGAGAACCGTGGGCAATGATTTTGATTAACACATCAATATCTCTAATACGTTAACGTCGATTGTTCTGGAAGACACTGACCTTTCCTTTATGGAAATGTAAATGTAATCATCTCGATAACAACGCACTCGTCGAAGAGTTAACAATATTGATTGTTTCTAGTTCAAGAGAAAGGCAAATTACATTTATTATACGTGGCTGGAAGAAAAACAAGTGTTACAAACTAATGTTTTTCATTAATTATTTCCTTTACAAATTTCCATCTGTTTATGTCACAAGAGGAATATTTTTTTTATAATCGAACCCGTTGCTAACTGCAAACGAACATTGATAAATTTCTCGTTCCCATTTCATTCTGCATTAACATTTATAAAGTGTACTTACACAAGTTATTTGCATTTTTATAAATTTAAAATAAAAAGTGGGCGAGCGATGTAAATATAATTATTTATTATGGACGTGGGAGTAATTTAAAAAATAAGAGAAATTCGCACGGACTTAATCCCGATGTCGACTTGAATTATATTTAATCGGTTTAAGCTCCATTAAATACGTTATTTGGGTCATATTTTGCACTTATTTTCAGTTCCGTGTTTGAAAGATCAAATTGGGAATAATAATCACAACTTAGGTCCTTGATCATCAATGATACTTTCAATCGCGTGGGTTAATTTTAACGATTTTTAAAGTAGTAATTAAATTACAGAAAAGGGTAAGCATAGTTTTTGGCGAATCAAGAAATCTGCGGAATTTTCTTCATCTAATCGTAGGCGTTTCCGACAAGTTTCGTGCATTTAAGGTGCAGCTTAGTGTTGTAAAATCACAGTTTTAGAAATTCTAATAATAATGCAGGCCACACAACGATGTAATAAGGACAAATTGTTATTTTCTAAATGTTTGAAATGTCACAGGCCTTTTAAGGGTACCGTTAAAATAAAGATGGTACAATTGTATGATTGTTGGCGGCAACAAAGTCATAAAGGACACCTGTAACAAAAAGAGAAATATCATGCAATGTAGGTTTTTATTTTTATGACCTGTGCGGTTAACACGAGTGTATATGTAATTATTATTTCGATACTAAAAAGTCATGTGGTGCTTATTATACTTTTTTACTACCAAAAACTGAGCGCATTTCTGCACCAATTAAAATACAAGAAAGAAGTAAAAATAAAGGGGATTTCATGGAACGAAAGTAGAATCCAAAATAATAAACATTATTCTTTGTTATCTTTAGAATAACTGACCTAGAAAAAGAAGGAATTAGTTTGTACCCACATTTATGTCCATTTAACTTCAAATCTAATTTACTTTGCGAAATTAAACCCCATTCAGAATGAAAATCGATAAATCACATGACATTTCAATTTCTAACGTTTATAATCAGTTAATAACATGTAATTGTTTTATAATAGCAGTTATTTCTTTTAAAACGTTTATCAGTATCAGATATTCGACATTTTAATACCTTTTACACGATTTATGTTACTTTCATAGTCCATACATAGTCCGTAAAGAGAATTTTTTGATTTATATACAGCGAAAAATTTATCGTAGTCATCTTAAAGAGAAAATGAAGAAACTCTTCCGGTTACCAAAGAAAAAATTTAAGGCCCACAGACATGGACAGAAATTTTCTTAGGACAGCTTGAAAATTGAAACCATCTTCCCTTAGATCCTTGAAGAATACTGGAAGAGAAAGGGGGATAGGCAAACTATGAAAACGGAGCAAAGACAGAATGAAAATGATGAAATTTCTCGGGTTTTAGGAGAAGAAATTTAACCCCAACAGAGGAAAGAAATGTTACGATCATAAGCTGCTGCAGACCATCCCCTAAGACCCACAGAGAACATTAGGAAGGAAGAAGCTTCAGACACTGAGGAGAAGAAAATGTTAAGCTGCAAAAGCCGGGTAAGAAAAAACAATCAAAATGAAGAAACTCTTCAGGAAGAAATATATTCGGGAACAACTGCAGACCATCCCCATGCATAACACCCCCAGTGAGTAATCATAAGAGAAGGGAGAACATTCAGATAAAGACATAAACAAATACGTACCCTATTAGATATTTTGGAACGGTGTCTGGTGGTATCCATTCTTAACATCTTAAGATTATTTTAACAAAATATCCTTGTCCTGTCCTGAGCCTAACGTATTCCAGGATCTGCAACATTTACAGTTCGAGAATTTAAAGATCAAAAAACTATACGATATAACTTTTAAATTCCATCTTAGAGGAAGTATTTTAAAAAACGGTTATAAAAATAAAACGAAGAATAATTTCACAAATTCGTAAAATTGTGAGAAGAACCCAATCGCCGACTGGAAGTATGCGCGACCTAAAGAGATTAATTATCCAGGTATCTTTAGCCATGGTGGTGCATGCTTCCATATTTTTTGCTCCCCAGCTATTAATGACCGGTAGAATCGTAACTATTTTTACGATGCAGTCTCGGTATGTAGGAACGAATTCGTGGAATGACCAGCGAACTCTCCAAGTTCCCAGACTGTGAGTAATTCGGTGGTTCGCAAACGTGATACACGCTTTTGTTCTCTTTAATTCGTGCCCTAATCTGGGCCACTCCATAACACCAAGTGAGAGTTTTAAAAGACGTAAAGTGAAGCTGGTAACTGGAACTGTATTTTTTTTACAAAGCTCCAATAAATCGAATCATAAAATAACGGAAAATTATACCGTTTTAGCAAAGTTCTGTTCTTCATCTTCACCTGAAGTGCTCTAATGCTTCGAAGTTACAATTAATTATCCAAGAATGCATTATATTAGATAAAACTGTAACAGTTTTTGTTGGAAAAACAGTGAGGCAAGAAGATAACCATCACCTCTTTTATTTTGCCCATTTCCATATCCAAAACTGCGTTAGACACCGCACACTTGATTTAATCGAGTTAGTAGCCGTATTTATGTCCTTTAGCTGCATAACATGCCCTGATTAATCATTCACGTCAAATTTAAACGCCCACATTTTTTCGCTCCTCATTTGGCTACTGTTGTGCAAGCAAGGACGTATACTGCATACGCGTTGGTGGAAGCCCAGGAACCTTGGCTCCAAGCAAACAGGCGAAGAGAATATCACTAATCCGGGTGTTATATGGGTACACGATTTGCTAAGCGTCTCACAGTCGAAATAAACTTATTCCTGACCTGTTAGACCGGACGTACGATGCACTCGGCCCATATAAGGTACCTGAAGCTTGCAGCCTGTTCTGTTTCCGTGCAAAAACGAAAAGTAATCGTCCAGTTCAACCGACAACTACACTGGTCTTCGTGCATAATTTTGAAATAATATATAACCAATAAAAAGAACGAAAAGCTGAGTTATGATAGGTTCCGGGAACGCGAGCTTTGTTCTATGAAATTCTAAATCTTCACGCCGCCGCCGTGGAGACACCGAGGAATAATAGCCAGTTCTTCGTGTATCTATCACAGCCTCACAGGCTTTATTTTCCTGTATAAGTATAAGACAACCTATTTCTGAGTGTTTAGGCCCAAAATTTTGTACGCAGTCATATTTTTGACTAATTAACGCCAAATAGATACCTACTTTGATTTGATAACAAGAGACAAACATTATAGCGATTAGCAATCTAGTTGCCATGGAGACGTCGGGAAACCGTGGTATCGTCACTCACCAATAGGTCATTGAATACTGTATAGCTACCCTGCGGTATTGCTGAGACTCGAGGGAAGTTAACGTGACCGGGCTAGCTTGGTTGAGATTTACATACAAAATGAAGGGCAAAACGTGCAGAGAAATTACTGTACTAGTCTAAAAATAAAATATATTGTTGTTCCGATATTGTGAACAGATAAACAAATCATCTGACGCCCCAGACCTTTCCGGAAGAATGAAATCGTGACCATGATGCTGCAATGGGCGGATCGAATCTATAAACATGTATTTGGTGTACCCGCCGCCGCTGTGAATCCGACAAGAAATAATTCCGTTTTTATTATTATATTGTTACACCATCATTAACTACTTTTTCTGATTGTTGGTTACCGACCAGGTGGTAAAAAGTGGTTGAGTTTTAAAGCTAGTTGGTGAGAAGCCTTCCAAGCAGTGAAACGCTTTTTATTTGTTCTTTTCGTGTGGGTTGTTGCGTCCAACTTCACCGTGCAAGACTGAGGTGATAATGTCAGGTCGTAGGTTAATGAAAAGTGGGTGGTAATAACTGGTCACGCGATATCAGAGTAAGAACTTGCGGTATTGAAGGTAATTCTCGCTTTGTAAAATAAAAAATACAAATCCCGTTTCATAGGAATTGAAAGTACAACTTTTCTTTTGTCATACAAAGAAAAATCTCTCTCACCCCAGAAGCTTTACTTTGTGGTTCCATTTTCACATCCTGCCTGACTAGATTTTTAGATAACGAGGAGGTAAGTCTTTCTTGAACCCAAACTCTTGGAGAAGAAAAAGGAAATGTGGGAAAGCGAGGAAACTAGACTAAAACGATTTTTCGTGTAATGAAAATTGTCTTTTATTTCACGTTAATTTGTCCCAAGTGCCAAGTCTTCAAGAAAAAAAAAGAAATGTTGAAAACCGAGGAAACCAAATTCTAAGACGATTCTTCTTATTATCTATGCATCAAGTGATGACAAGTGTATGAAAAATGTCCTTCAGATTCAGTCTTGGAATTTTAAGAATAATTTAAAAGTTATTTCCGTTTCATTAATAATTCCTTAATTTGCATACGCATCTTGATTATTTAAATCCACAAAGTCACCCAAGTCTTGTAGAACGAACAAAAATTTGTTAAAAAGGGAATGAAACAAAAATAGGCGCCCAAACAACTCGAAATTTGCATAACATTCAACGTTACAATCGTACTTTTAATACGTCACAGTCGTTTGTGTAGTGCAAGTTCCATCAGAACCGTCTGGTTCACTGTGCTGACTTAAAAATAGCTTGTAAAACAATGTGGATTGAGGACATTTACACACAGCGGTTTTCAACCAGTACAGGATTTTTAAATCTACAAAATGACTTGACAGTTCGACACGGTTTGCTTTCAGGAAATTCATGGCAGGTACTAGGCTTAGGATTAGGTCTTTTAAATTTCTTTACCATAAATAGGATTTTTAAAGTTCCCTCTTGGTATAATAACAGAGTATGACGTCTCATAAATTAATGATATTCACATTCAACATGTGCCGAACCATCTATGGAGCGAATCTCGCTAAAATACAATGCCGTGAGTTTATATCCAAAGGTTAGGGATTTCTTCTGATTGTTAAGATCGTGTATCAGTTATTTTAAGATTATTTTGAATTTGTGGGTACAATCAATAAGAAAAAGGACAACAAATGGGTGGAGGTACCTATGCACAAAATATGTGTTAACCATCCCTTAAAATTCAAACTTTTCTTGATTGGAATTTATAGAAAAATTCTTTGTGTACCCAAAAGAAAAAACTGGGACAAACTTTTTTTCTATCTGGGAAAAAGTTTCGCAGAGGAAATGATCTCACAAACCAGCTGTGTTGTTACAAAAACGCATTCTTGAAGGATTTCGTAGTTTAAAACCACTTTAAGTACATTGACATGCTCTTTTTTTGCAACATGCAGGTCTTTGAAATTAATATTAAAAAAATGTCACTAGAATAATAATTGTTGAAATTGTGTCATGGATTTTCTTATAGTTTTAATTAATACATTTTTTTAATTACTGTTAAGCACTGAATTTGTTTTTTTAATTAATTTCAAACCATACATTGATAAAGTTTAACCTTTTCTTAGAAATGCAATACCTTTTTTGGAAATTTTTAAATATTTTGGCATTTATAGGATCTGTATTTGATATTTCTAACATAAGGTCAGGAAATAAAAAAAAGTTTATTACATTTTACATTTCAGAACGTGTAATCGTCGAAACTTATCATTCAGATCGTTACAAGTTTAAATATTAATTGCGTGTGTTATTAATAATTGTAACTTACTTTTAATTAATTCAACTACACATGAGCTTAATATTTTTAATTGGACACATGAGCGCGAACGTGTTCAGCTAAATTATATTACGATTGAGGGTTATTTCTAACTTTTTTTAAACGTAAATATTGAAAGTCTAACCGGAGAAGAGACGTGTTTCGAAATCCGTTTAGTAAATTTAATCCTAAACTCCTCGTTGGCGTTCGTTAGCTATAAAAACGTACAAGTTACATCGATAAATATTTAAAAAACTACTCTAAACGAATCGTAATAATAAATTTGTACAAAAAAAATCGTTAATAGAATTAGTAATCATCATTAAAAACTTCCTACATTTAACATGATACCGAGTTCTAGATGATAGGTTTTTAAAATCCTACACACCTTTTTCTTTTTGTTTTAAAATAATTTTATTACCAACCCACCATAATAATAAAAAAAATAATTTATTAGCGCAAGCAATAATTAAATCTGTCAACACTTGTAATTCTTATCTGATATAACAGAAAAATAGTAATCCATAACTAGGTAAACTTTTTTATACCTTATAATGTTATAAACATAAAAATGCGTTTTACATTTTGATTATACGTGGCATGTTTAAAAAATAATGAGACCGAGGTCTGCATTACTTTATTTTCTTTCCCATGGAGTTCGGTTCTGATTTTTCAAAATATATGGGTTAGAAACTTTTCGATTGTTCTTAGAATACCATCAGTTGTTGAAAGAAAATTTAGTTCCAGCAAGTACTTTTTAAACAAACCTCGTATATTGCCAAGGTTTTCATTCTGTACACGTTTAAAAATTTGATTTCATTAATTAACGAAATTCGATTAATGTATGATGTAAGAGGAAGCTTGATTTTACAAACAAAAAGGACAAAAATTAATCGGTTCCGTTTATAAAAAGCTTGTTCAATAAAAGAAAAATTTAATTTGTTTGGTTTAATTAAACCTGGGTAGGATTTAAACCTCCTCGTTGAAGCGAAAACTGGCGCAATTACATCTATTGTGACCTCATGAGTCAGCGAGCGCCAGCCGCAAAGTCTGGGTCTTGGTACACCCAGGGGCACCATCAGCGGTACTAGTTTATACCATAAAAGGGCACCATACAAGGCTTACACTTTGAGAATCAACCAGACGAATATTACGTTCTTGCGGAGCCGATGGAGAGGATACACTTTTACACGTACCCTCATTAAAGTCGCCGCAATATTCAAGACGCAAAGAGCGTGAAATTATGCACTGCCTCGTCGAAGATAACGCTTTTGCTGTTAATCATAAACATATAAGATACGCTGGTACTTGGATATGCATGTTATATTTTTTATAGGGTCTGCAACCATAAAACGCAAACGTTACCGCCGCTGTACCAAGATTTTTATAATCTTTGACCGTCAATAGATCATGTTACGGATATATGAAAGTACTTTCTAGAAACGTTTGATCATGCCAACTTTTCGAATGTTACGATTTTGTACAGTACTGGAAATTAATCAGAAATAAATGAAGAAGAGAAAACTTAGTTTTATTTGGAGAAAGAAAAAGAGAGTAGATGGTGCCAAAAGAAAACTGTAGAAGAATTGACGCTAATTCAACTTGGAAGAAGAATCAAAACAAAAATGGAGAAATCCTGAAAATAAATTACAGTAGAGAAGAATTTGTAATAGGATGGGATATGGAAAATAGAACTGCAGACCTTCTTGTATTTGTATCAAATATCTTGCCCAAAGTCCCTGTATTCAGAAATACATGGTCCTGTCAGGATTCGAAACCCAAACTTCGACATTAAGACTTCTCGGACGATTCCCGAAAGGTTTTTCTTCTACACTGTTGGGGTGCTCCAGAACTTCTTGATTTAAATCCCCTGTCTAGCTCCCCATGAGTCTCATCCATCCTCCATGTAACATTGATTGCAATTACGTGGTCCGATGAACAGTAAACCTGGACATTTGCAGGATTTCCATTTATGTTGGTAGGCTTTTCTCTAGTTCAAATGTGCACATTAGCTTAAAAGGCTTTTCACTAGTTGTAAAATTTATTGCTCAATTTTATTTTCTTGCAATAACATGTTCTATAAAATAATGAAAGGAACAGTTACTAACAACGTTCATGGCTACTTTTTTTGTATCCATCCACCCAGGAGAACTGTTTAAAAAAATAAACACAGTGTAAATATATAGGGTATAGCCTTCAACCACAATTACATTCATTGATTGTCACGCAGTTGTTGACACACTCATACATATGAAGTCTGTACGCCTTCATTAAAAAAAACCTTTTCTGACAATAGCATGAATCCTGTGCAAATCACGTCCTTGTCTAACAAACACAACATCCGTTATGTCTAAAAAAAGATCTGCATATAAACATAACCGAATAAAATTTCCGTCAACCTACGCATTGGAATGGAAACTGTTTAAAACGTTTAATTTGGAAAGAGACACAGTACACCTGTATAATAAATATTGAATTATGAGTAATAAAAGGACGCCTACGATCCGGTCACGCGTAGAAAAAAACCAAAAGTTAGAAAGGTGAATGAGCAGAATCGTTTTTGATTCAGACTAAATAATAATTAATAAAAATCGTGAAAGTTTTGTTTTTGTTTAATTTTTGTGGTTTTCACGAAAGTTTCCGGTACTGTTTAAATTATTTCTGGAATTTAGAAATTTATTAATTATCTTTGATCTGCATTAAATGCTTGATTGGATTTAATTAGTTTCAAGCAGGAATTAAAATAAAAGTAAATTTTTTTAAAACCTCCAGCAAGATTTCTTATATGGAAGTGAAATTTTTTTGGACCCGCCCCAGGATTTGGATTTATTTCACTTATGCCGAAAAATTGAGTTTACAACTCAAAGAATTCGTAATTGCAACTGGCGTAGTGAAATTGACTCCATACTGAACTGTAAGTTCCAGTTGTAGAATTTTTCTGTGACTGGAATATTGCCGAACAGCCCACAAGGATAATGCCAGGATACAAGTAACAATATTTGCAGTTTTTCGGGAATTCCCCTGAAGTGACTTAGGAAGTGAAATGCAAACAGAACAAACTTTTTCTTCATTTATCTAAACTGTAACTTGTCAATTTACGTTAATTATTGTCGATATCTAAAAGAAAAGAGGCGTTGTGTGATCTCATGCTTATGTATATACATTTATATTATTTTCTTTAGATATATTTATTACTTCCGCTAGTTATTCAGAGCCTAGGTATTTGCATGTCTCTTGCCTTGCTTGTTAACTACCTTTGATTGCTTATGTGTACTAGAATTGTCCCGTTTCATGGACACTTTTTCTAAATCACTTTAATGTTGCATCAATTTGTGCATTAAATTGTAACGTATTGCAAAATAAACATTTATATTATGGTCTGGATTTATGGGTAAAAGATTCGCGATAGTGTTAAAAAGTAATTACTAATTATTACTATAATAAAATGGTAAAGTAAAGAAATTAGCGCAAGGCTTTATGTGAAAGTAAAAATATTAAGTAATCGTCTAAGAAAAACAAAGAAAGTTTTTTTCTTAATTTATCACAACCACACGTTTGAAAGTTATTTATTTTCAAATAAATTTTGTAATTGTTTCTTATCTAATCATATCTAATTTTGTTTATTTTTCTGTACCAGGAAAGTAACGCATTATAATCGGAGGTATAATAATTACAATGTACTCAGCCTACGGCCTCGTATTTCATCAATCAAGCCTTACTTTTCCTGAGTTGTAAACAACTATTGTTACATTGTTTTAAATCTGATCCGCATTGTTTTAAAAACCTTTATAGAATAATTCAAGCAGATTCACATCCGCATAGATTTTATTTGGCCATTCACACTTGCCATTTAAAAATTTACATTGAATACCATTTTGGACAACGATGGTCAAGCATAGACACCCACTACATACTAATTTACACTTAGCTGTATTTTTGAGTTAACTGAACGATTAATATTTTAATAAAAAAAATTTAAATCAAGTATCTTAATTTAAATAAATCATTGGAAAAAAAATTGTTTTAATTAACACGTCTGCCTCTTCGTAGTGTAAACAATTTTAATTAAATCTCTAAATACAAACCTATTATTAAGTAAGAGATTAAATCTGTTTGTTTTGTTTCAGGTACGTGGTGGTGGATTTGATTATTTATTCTTAAATGTCGACACATACACTAGTAAGTACTAAGTAGGAATCTTTAGTTACCTACATGCTAACTGAAAATTAACAAAGGAAATAATATATCAAACGTTAAAACTCTTAGGTCTATAATTTACCTTATTAGCAAAGTCGTACGCGTTACCGCCTACAAACAGTTTTAATGTAGAAATTTATGGTAGCGAAATAAATCTATGATCGTATGATACAGATTATAGTTCACTACCGTAGTTAATAAGAGAAGTGCTTTTAAATCTGCTACCACCCACAAATATACTGTAAGTAAAAAGATTTGCCGCGCTTGGAGGTTTTCAACTTGTAATGCCGGTAATATTTAAAACGGGTTTAAAAACAGCATGGCGTCATTAATAAGACCTCTATTAATCTGTAAAATAGAAACTTCCTTGGTTTTATGACATATTCAAGATATTAAACGGTTTTGATCGTTTAAACAGTTAAAGTGCATTTAAATACGATTCCCATATGTTGGAAGGTTTTTCTCCAGTGCTATCTTAAAAGGCTTTTCACCAATTACGTAAAACATTTTAAACAGTTGGGTTATTTAAAGCAGATTTCTATCCGAAATTTAAAACCGAGCAAGACAACAATGTAAAAAATTACCCCATTGGGTGACAAATTGGGTTTCGAGTAAAGAAACTAGATACTGTTAAATGTGACTAACCAGAAATGATTTATCTAAATGCTCATATATAGGAAGTATAAATTAGCGAAACAAATTGGATTGTTTTGATAGACACTTTCATGTATAATTTTTCTCCCTTTGTTATACAGATTTAATAGCAAGGATATTAAAAGAAATTACATCACTTGTTTATTATTTTACGAAAATACTGTCCTCTTGAGAAACTAAACGAAATGAGTTTACGTATCCAAATAAGGAAATCAATTTCAATAAAGGTATGTAAAACAGTGTCGAAAATGAACAACTTTTCAGTATAAATTCGCTAATTGGACATTAATTTGATCACAAACCGTGTAATTAGTACAAATCCGTAAACTGGACAGGATTTCGAAATCGATTCACATAGGAAATATTTAACCCTGATTAGAAAACATCATGGCCAAATGTTTTACAGGAAATATTTACTGTAATTACTCGAGAAAAAAAATGTGAATATAAAATCAATTATAAAGTTTCTGGGGTCGCGAGTAAGTGAGTGCGAGCTAACGTGTTTGTGCCAATGTGCTAAATAGAGCGCGCGCATGTGACGGTTCCCAGGCCCAAACCATTAATACTAGACAAATTACTCTCGGGAGTATCTTATAGGAAATTTTATTTTCTACAACCTTGGCCTGATATTATTTTCTCCTATCTTGCACGGTTTTCGGTAAATTTCTATTTAAAGCTAGTAATGTGTCGCTAGCCTCATACCGGATACCGTATCATCAGGTCTTTAGAAAGCTTTCAGTTCTCGTGAAGACTCATCAGTCAAGTGGAAAACCCCCTAAGAATTTAGCATGTCCTATTGACAGATCTTGATGATTGTGTGGGATTGTACGTAACAATAATATTCTATGTAAATACAACAAACATTTTGTTCTGGGTAATTTGAGTAGAACCTCCGTTCTTCCTAAAACATGATCCAGTGAAGACGTTTAAAAGCTGGCTAACGGAAACCTATCAGGTTTCTTTCATGATTTGAACTCAAATGGAGCTAGTAAAAAAAACGCACAACACACAGGTGCTTGACGAATACTTTTAAAAATTACTAGGTGTGGTCGTTAAGTCGTTACCAATTACATAATTGACACCCACGTGTCACCTAAGCGGTTTTCCAGAATTATGAAAGTCAAAGCAGAACCTCATAATATTACATGCGGCGTTCGTTCAATGAAATTACCATTTACATACCCGGAAACGCACACTTAAACCTACTAATATTTGAGTTATTACAGTACCGCTCGCGAATGCAACTCATTGAATAAATATTCATTCTGCAAAGTAGAACGCAACTTGCGATACATACCTTAACAGTTTTTTTCTTCCTTTGCTAAATAATAATTATAGAACCATCTACGCCCATGGAGATAGATCAACAGTTATTTCTAGGAACTCGCAGTAAATAAAACTTCTTCCTGTTAAATTATTAATTATTTGATCTAAGATATTATCTATAATTAAGATTTTTGATATTCGGTGACACTAAAAAAAGGGCTGGTCTGGAATTTCCTGTTTGTTATTGAGAAATGTAGTTCATTAAGGCTATAAATCTATCGGATTAAGTGTTAACTGCCAATTTTGCATATTCATAACTTACGAGTCTAAAACACTATTATTTCTATATACTAGATACAGGGTGTTTATAAATCTTATTTAGGGTTAGGTATTATGATTGAGGCTAGAAAAAGCGAAAGAATGAATTTCCGAAACTTTAATAATAGGATCTAAATTTTCTTGACCTTCCTAAGGTTTTCTAGAGGTCAAGTCAAAAAATAAAAATTACTCAATGAAAGAGAAAGTTAACATTAAGATGAAATAGTTGATGACCTAAATTTGATTATACGGTCATCTCCATGGGAAGCAATTACCACCACCTCTTCAATCCTGAATTATTTTGCAGGGCCATAAAGTCTGTGATACATTTGGGCAATTAACTTTTCGAAATCCCCGATTGCAAAACATTAGAAAGCTGAATGATCTCGGTCTAGAAAAGTCTCTCCACATGATATTTAGTTCAAAGTTAATGGGGTTCACCATCCCTTCTCTATTGTAGTATCTAGATGACCTAAACGCTAAGAAATGTCTTCACGGTTGTGTGCACAATTAATATCTGACTCGCCATTCACGCATACAACAAAATATCCTTCAACGAACTTTATTCAATAGTTCTTAAACATGTGTGTGTGTGTTCATAACGAGTAAGTTAGATTAGTGTGGGCAGACGACTTCCCTTTCGCGTTCATTTGCATGAGAACCCGTTCCCAACACCTACGCCCCCAGTTTGTGAATGAAACACATAACTGAGCGTTAAATAACCACATTACCAAAGAGTAGGCTGAATAATTCGCAACCGACCTACTGCTCTTTTGCATCGGACGTACGTCGGTTCTTGGACTTTTCTTCTCTAGCTGGACGTTCAATCGCTTTTTCGCCACCTACGTCTGGATCAAGTTGGCGCATAATGCTTGTATATGTGTGGGTTTCAAAACGTTTATGTAATTGTTTTCTATTAAAACACCTGTTGTCCAGTCTTGCATTTTTATGTAAAAATGTTAATGAGAAGTATATTGCAGTAGCAATAATATTGTAATAATATTGAAATGAATCAGGAGGGTTGTACTGAAAATCTGGATTTGCCTTCTTAGGTGAACACAGGATGCAATTATTATTAAATAATATATTATTCTACGAGCATATAATGAAGGCTACTATTCATGAAGCGAACCGTACGCGGTACGCCAGTTTCTTAAAAATGCGCGGTGCGGTATTCATTATAACTAGTTCGTTATTCACTAGTGAATAAGTAATAATTTACGGCAGTGGATTACGGATATTATTATTCTTGACCAAACAAAATTTTTAAATAGTAATAGATATAGTATACCTACTCGAACCTAACCATTTAAAGAATGCATAAAAAAAGTACAAATTAGCGTCAAATGCATTTGAAAAATGAAGTCTGGAATGGTTTGATAGTAGGTGCACGACATTTTCCAACACCCCGACTGCCCATAAACAACATCTAATTTGCTCTACTTTGATGTGTGACGTGTCTCGTCCTACACGTTTTGTAAAACAATCTACGATATTCCGCGATTCCATATATTGCACCAAGTAGGACGGCTGTAAGTTCTGGTGAGTCAGGTTCCATCAAATATCGTTGTTCAAATTCAAAGTGACAACTAGTGCTGGGCGATATATCGATATATCGATAAATATCGATATAATTTTAATATCGATATATCGATATTCCGATATATCGATATGTCGATATATCGATATATCGATAAATATCGATATATCGATATATCGATATATCGATAAATATCGATATATCGATATATCGATATGTCGATATATCGGAATATCGATATACCGATATTTATCGATATATCGATATAATTTGGATATCGAATATCGATATCCAAATTTGAATATCGCCCACCCCTACACAGTGAGCACATTATTTATAATAATTACATTGTTAAAATATGTGAAACTACATTTTTGGCTGACTCGTACCTCCTGTTTAACAATTTTATCTATTTTTGATATAACAGTAAGGTACATACCTAGTGTAGAATTGGTTTACGCACCATAGGAATTTCAATGCAAAAATATTTAAGTTCTTTTATTTTCTTCCCCAATTATTTTACAGTTAAACTGCTAAAAAGTTCTTAGGGCCGATTTTATAATACTAGTATAAACCTGGAATAAGGTATTCCTCAGATAATTACCATGGTTACAATTTCTCTAACAATTGTAACCATGACAATTGTCGGAGGAATAGTTTGTTCCAGGTTTATACCAGTATTGTAAAATGGGCCCTTAGTAGAGAAAGAAATCTGAATCCGGACGTTCTACTGCTTTTGAATTTTAGTTTTACAAAAAGACAAAAATTGAGCGTCTGAAATGAAAATCACGTACTTTTTTTAGTTGCAACACTGTCAGTTATGCTGAGCGGACTTTTATGTTTGATTATAAACTCAAAAAAAATGTATCTACTATAGTTTAAAGAAATACATGAGGTCATTCTTTTAATATCATCAGCTAGCTTGGAAATCGATTAATTCATCAATCCTCACAACAATTCCTTTAATAATCCGCGCGACTTTCAAATTCAGACGATCAATTTTTGCGTTTTTTCTTAAAATGGATAGCAATGCAATGTCCGGATTTAGTATTTCTGATTATGCAAAAAGCTTCTGAACTCGAATACTTATCGATATTTATCGATATATATGGATATTTATCGATATAATTTTAATATCGATATATCGATATAATTTTAATATCGATATATCGATATAATTTTAATATCGATATATCGATATAATTTTAATATCGATATATCGATATATCGATATATCGATAAATATCGATATATCGATATATCGATAAATATCGATATATCGATATATCGATATATATCGATATAATTTCGATATCGAATATCGATATCCAAATTTGAATATCGCCCACCCCTAGTGACAACTATGTATAAAATACGTGTAGACGTAGGACTTGATCAGTGGCGTAGCCACACGGGGACAAAGGGGGGCGATCGCCCCCCCCCGCCCCTATCGACCAGCGCTCCTAGCGCCTCTTAGAAAAAAAATAAGAACATAAAACCAATATTATTCCAATATGATGCACCAAAAATGCGCCCCTAAAGGATCTCGCCCCCCCCGCCCTTCATCTCTGGCTACGCCACTGGACTTGATAGTGGTTATGGTTATTGCTATTGGTGCGTTGATTTATAGTACACAGACCTACTATTATATCCTTATGTGTGTTGCTATATTAAATGCTAGTTAATATTTTCATTAGACTACACAGAATATTAAATTTTAATGGGGCCTCGCATTTTTCTATAACGAAAGGCACATCCATTTTATTATAATCGTGACGAGGATAGAAAAATAAAGAGAATGCAAAAAACCGGAGGTTTCTAGCATCACCACAAAGAAAGAAACCACATAAAAGAAAACAGTTCGGAGTCATGGCACACTCCTGATTTAATTTTTTGAATGATCTTAAACGTCAAATTCTGATGTTCCTTTATTCATTTTACCGTTATGTACTCAAATGTTTTGGATTTATTTGCGAAAATAATCTGGATTAGATTATAAATCGTGTTTTACTGTTCCCGAATGTCATGAAAATGAAGTGATCGCTTCAAGAACATTTAACATTTTCGCACGTAAATTAAATACATTTGACTAAATAATAATAAAGACTTTGACGTTTAAGGGTTTAAGAGCCTTCAAAATATTAAATCTAAAGCTAGCCACGACACGACACGAGAAGGTGTTATCAAATTTTCGTTCATAACTCCGTTTCTAGTGATGCTAAAGATGTCTGGTTTTTTGCATTTTACTATTTGTTTTTCTATCCTTTTACAACTATAATAATGATGTACCTTTTTCATGGAAATTTTCAAGAAAATTACAGTTTCCACTAAAACTCTTGTATTTTATTTATCTCTCTGTACGCAAGTCTTTTTCTTCTTCCCCACGGTATCCAGTCTAAAACCTTCTTTTTACCCGCTTCATCTAACATTCTTGCCTATGTCCTATCCATTCGTATTCTTGTTTTGTACTGGTTTTTGTTTTTGGAAGAAATTCATGGGCCAGTCCGTCTCTGGCAGCTGTAGTTATTGTGGTTATGCAGATGGGCAAATAAAAAAATTATATTATGACTAACGTTTCAAGACGAGGAGCAAGCAATCTTCAAATGTGTAATTTTAATTGCTACTATGTAGTTATGATGTAATAATATTATTACATCAACGAATTTTTAATGTCAATTAGGTTCGAAATGATGAATACAACAGAAAGGACATTTTTAGAAAAGTTGGCCAATTATTTTCAATTTTTGTTGGTTTAATAATGGATGAGATCGGAAATACACGCCTCCCCCCCTGGGGTGGAGCTTCTTTTCACCTTTTTGGTGCTAATTTTTCTTCGTTCTTTAGTCTTCGACGGTTTTAATTTTTTGTGTAACACTTTCTCTCTTTTTATACCTCTTTTGTATAATTTTTATTGTACTATTTTCGGAATTTGATTCGTAGATTTGGCGAGAATGTACAAAGGTTCGTGGTACATTATTCCGACTGCAACAGTGGTATTTGGTGGCAGTGCTTGTAGTAACAACAAAACAGATTACTTGGTTTACTTATTAACGAAGGAATGTATTAATATTTAAATTGCTTGTGGGAGGTTGTGTTATAAATCGTTTATAACTAGGCTACAAGTAGCTGTTGTTTTGATTAGTACTTATTTTATAGCCAACTGCCCACAGGCAATGCTATTTTATAATTTTCCCAGACAAGGTGTAATAACTGCACTTGCGACTGTAAATTCTCCTCTTTATTTAGAGCGGTTTAATTTCGTAAATCTTGCATTTTTCTGCAAGTATCGAAATTTATTACCTGTCTAATAATACTAAAAACATCATCAGCATAAATGCTGATTCGGTAGTTCTTACTGTACTTTCTCCTCCAACAAAAGCATAAATGCAGTTGCACCAACTGTTTTATAAATACATTAAGTTCCATTTAAATGTTTACTTATTTATATTTATGACGTGATTTATAACACAACTCCCTGGTGTTTCTTTCTTGTGCTGTACGTTTTAATTTTATTACCGCACTCTCTTTACTTTACAAAGAGATTTTATAATATAGAGAATGTTCCGTGCGTGATGCTGCACCCTTATAAAACCACACAGGTATCCAGGGCTTCTCATGTTTAGAACAGGTAGAAAAAGGAGTTTAGTTTTAATCGAAACAGGTTCACTTTTTTACAATTGCAAGATACAAGTCCCAGCACAATATTAAACTTCTTGTAGGCTAATTATAACATACCTTTCCGACCATTTAGAAGATCGTGGATTGAAGGTGGCTTATTGGGAGACCTTACTTGATGATGGGGTAAAAAATAAAAGAAATATAAAAGTTTGTTCGGAAATGTTTGGGTAAAAGGTTCTGGTATCTTGAAAATTCTTGTATATTTTATTGTTAGACAGGGGATTAGCTTTTAAGTGAATACGCCGAGATAAAAGTTTATAACCCTTTTATGTTCTAAACATCAATTAGGGAAAAAACAGGGCTTAGACTTTGAGTTTCTTTTAAACACAAAAGAAGGTACTACTTTTTTACAGAGTGATTTTTTTTAAAACCCCTTTCGGTTTTTCAAGGTTTCTAGATTTCTTGAAAAGGAATCGAATTCTTGTTATGGTAGTTGTGGTAGGTGACCTGATAATCAAAATTTCTTAGAATATTGACACCTACTTTCACTGCTACATTTGACTCCTTCGCATATGCATATGTTTTTCAAAGAACTCAAACTTGCCCACAAAAGGAATTTTCTTGTAGGAGTACAATTTCGAATGTTAAGTGCCTGCAACACAATCTTTACGTCACATTGTGATAGAAACCTTTAATTAACAGTCTTAAATCAATAAGGATGACAGCAAAGAAGCACTTTTATTTTATGGAAACTATGGCGCCTCCACCAAATAACTGAAAGACTTGGACGCCTCCAGTAAACTCATCACTAGGGCTATGGATTTTGTGTTAAGATTTGCCTTGAACCCATTTAAATATAAATATCTTTTGGCAAGCATCACAGTCGGGAAGTATTCTGAACCACCGGCTATTATATTCGGTCATGCGTCACAAAAATGTTGCGGAAGTTAGACACCTTTGTTGCCTTTTAGTTGGAAAACTGCATTTTTAATCGATTTCGAGGTCAACCACTTAAAAGAAGAATTTAATAACACCCGTTTGCAGAATCCTTGATTCAGGAGTCAATAACTTTCTTTTGTATGACTCATCCTGCCAATGATTCCTATTCTTCTGAATTCAAATTAAAATCGGGACGTTTCAGTCACTTCTGGAAGGAAACAGTTGACCTCCTGAAGGAATATAAGGCAGTATGTCGATTCCTGATCTCTTACGTCACTCTTTTGAAAAATAATCTTTTTCTGCCAGACCATAAAAAACAAGCAGTCATATAATTTGTTCTGTTATATTTATATTGTAATGAAGTCACCATCCATGCTTTGTCTTTGTGTAATTTTGGCAGTGCAAACTTTTATTATTATTAGTGATTTAAATTTAAAAACAATGCCGTTATCCAAGGTGAAATGACGCAAACCATGCTTTTTTGGCAACAAACAAAGCAATAATGAAAATTATATGCAACTTCAGTTTTGAACTTTTTCTTAAAGAGCAATTCAACGTGCATGGACTACCCGTACCCCCCCACGCTTCCAACACGTCCACATATTTATTTATTTTTTTTAATTTAAAGAATTCTTTCCTAGTTTCTGTTAAATTCAAATACCTTTGCATTTCGATAAGCTGATAAGAAATTGATAAAAACTTGCGTTCCACGGAATTATTTCTACCTGCAGGTAGGCGAATTTAAGTCCTTTGAGAACGTAGACGAGTAGACTACGAGATCAAGCTTGTTCGTGGCGTCGACTTCGTGGACCATTCAGTCGTCACTCGAACGCGAAGGTGTCGAACGCGATTTTGTGTTCGCTGCAGTGACTCATTGTACGCGAATCCCCTAAAAAAACGTGGGAACCAAAACGGCGGTTGCAAAACCAGAACGTGAAGTTTAATTGGATTTTTTTGAAAACCGAGAATTTTTATTGTTGTGTGTTGTGTTTTGAAGCTTTGAGGACGTCTTCTAAGTGACTTAAACCTGTACAATATGACTTAAGGGTTTAAAAGTGACTTAATTTTGGATCAGACCAAGAAAAGTTGTGACGCCGTAACGAATGTTCTCGAAATTCAAAACAATCGATATTATCGCGTTTGAATTCGATTGAAATCTGAGCAACGTACACAAGAATCAAGTGGTTGGATTGCATAGAGGTGCAGTTCAGTGCCCCTGCAATGCATGTTAAGAAACGTTAGTTACCATGACGAGTCAAGTGCACAAGAGTAGACCAGGAAGTGGACTCAGTCTTTCAGTCTTAGGTAGGTGAGTCTTCTTCCCAAGAATACCTGACCAGATATTCGAGTTTCGCACCGATGACTCACCCATTGCTGTGTTATTCTTTTGGATTAATTTTTTCCCTCCGAAATACGTTGGAAGTCTCGAGAATCGCGTGTGGCGGACCTAATTATTATTATGTTGTCTGGTTTAAAGTACCGGTAATTACAGCCGGAAGGAACTTTTGTAAATTTAAAATACATTTGTTAGGGGGATGTGCAAAAAATGCACCACGCTTTAAGCTTTGCAGACCAACGTGGGCGAAACGTTAGGTTGTTAGTCATGCACGTTTGGATTCATCAATGTTCGCTTGATGTTCAACGGTTTTTAGAAACGGGTTGTGTTTCGTTCAAGGTTTCAAAGAACAACCGTGCTATTTCACAGAAACAAATTGGCTTTATGAGAGCAGACTCTACTCTAGACATGGATGGAACCTACTTTACTCCTCTAAGTACCTGTTCAAGGATTAAATATAGTATCGCAGATGAAGAAAACTCCCATAAAATCTGCTTCTTTCAAACATAAATTGTAATGGTTTTCAGTTTTCGTTACGAAATGTAATTCTTTTTGGATATATCTTGATATTGAACCCTTATTTGGATAGGATAACCATTATGAGTAGAAATTTCTAAAAAAAAGCCTCTAGTGGAAAGAACAGGGGGTAGTTACCCTCACTTAAATTACATTTATTCCTAGATTAAGGGAAAATGAAAGACTTGCTCTTTGAAGGTTGTGGATTAAACCATATTTGTAAAAATAAAACGAGTTTTGAAAATTAATACCTGAATGAATTTCCTTGAGGATTGGGGTATATAACGCTTGAAGAGAGCTTGGAAATTTTATCCTTCCTCCAACCTCATCCCCAATCAATTCTTAATCCTTAAGGTCAACATCATATTATAGCCTGCATAAGAAATACAGAAAATAAGATGTTTTTCCTATAGAATCGAGCTTCAAACAGTAAAGTTAGTTATATCTCCTTATCTCCTGAAAAATTATGAAAAAGAATCATGGAGGTTTAAACTTTTTAAATTTGTCTTTGAAAACAGCATTGAATAATCAGCGAATGATTTGTTTGATGTTGAAATTTTTCCAGGAGGTGATTGGAGGTGGTGGGGAGGGGGGTTTACAATCCGTGGAATATAAATTTTATTTGAAAGAGAAATGAAACAACGTTGTGCAATATTTTATGAGAAATTTGGATGTTGCCTTATTTTCCTCTACTCGTCTTTTATAGAAGCATTTTTCGCGTCATCACAACCTTTTGTTCATTCCTTCGATAATATCCACGTATGTCTAACGTAGGTTGTGCTTTCGTTATAAAAAATTGCCTAAAGCAGATGAGAAATTGGTTATTTTTCAATGGTAAACTCTTCCGGATTCAACACTGTTGGCGGTTTACATAAAAAGTTGTTGAAATATTCTAAACTACAACAGTATACAATTCTTCTGTCCTGATTCTGATACCATAATCTTATCTTCTGTTGGTATATTACCTAATATTTTGGAATTACCTAAAGATAGCTAGTTTATAGGGAATTTATTTCAAATATTATTTATATGTTTAATAAAACGAAGGACATGGTCTAAATTTTGTGGCTGTTAATAAATAACACTCAACACTATAAATCATGATCAATTAATTAATAAATATTTTATGAATTGTATATTTTAGCAGCAACTATATTGCGAGTTCATTTATAAAAATAACTATGTATACTGTTGGCAAGTACAAATTAATTTTATAATAAATTGGTTTGTAAATATATTTTACCTCAAATAATTGAGTTCTTGTATAATCGAACTATTACGTCTAGTAATTAGAATCTCCCAAATAAAATTTTATAAATCTTCAATAACATTCAATCATGTAGTGTGAAATCCTTATGAAAGACTGGTAATTATACTTTGAGTAGTTAAAAATTCGTCTTGGAAGAAGAATTAATCTAAATTCTCAATTGGTTTTTATAAAATATATTTACCGTTACGTGTCCTGGCCCAATCAGACAGGGCTGACGTCCGTCGTCGTTTCACCAAACTGGCAGACATAAATCTCAATTATGTTTGGTAAATGCACAATAGGATCATAAAAATCCTAATTAACAATTTAAATTATTGTCATTGAATTTTTTTGATAACCAATTCCGTGGGCTCGGATTGCTACCACGGTTTTTGGGACCAAAAACGTGTAATGTTTGGTTAAAAATCGCGAAGGTTAAATTATGTAGATTCGCGTCATTTCGTTTTAAAAACAAACAGTGATGTAATAATACCTAAGCAAGCAAACATTGTGTTATTTATTCATTTACCGGGCGAGTTGTGAATGGTCGAAGGGGAATATTTATTATCACGTCGCCATCGATTATTTTGTTGCAACTGAAACTGCCAATCTAAATTATTTCATACACAGGAGAGCCATTTACAAAGCGAAACAAGTCAAACAAACATTTTAATAACTCACTTATAAGACCCGTAAGCGGCAAACTTTACGTTACGAAGTACGAAGTAGGTTCATGTCCAGTTTGCAAAGAAAACGAGGCCAAGAATTGAAATTAACCATTGTACTCAATTGCGTTTCTTGAGCAAGTTGAGGTCGAGATAGAATCTCGCTCCTAGTCAAACAAGAACGATTTATCTGATAAAATATCTTTGAGACTTGGAACATGACAGCTGATAGATTAAGAGACGGTGGTGTATTAATATTTTTATTAGATCGGAAGTGTGTACAAGAAGGTATATGCTAATAGCCTTTTTTGGAGTTTGTTTTCATCAAGAGTTAAGTGGTTTTCCTTTCGGTCCAATGATTTAAAAACTACTAAATTGGCTTAATGAAGGGTAAGTAATTTTAATGGATTGATTAAACGAGGGAAAGGGATTTAGACCTGGAGAAAGACTTGTTAGCCTAGTGACGCACGTATCTAAATCAAAATTACTAAACTTCACTGAATTTGTTTTAGTCATAATCAGTTATAGATTAGTGAATCACTTAAATGGAAACATAATTAGACTAAAATAAATATGCAGTCAAGTTTTCATTCAGGGATGTGAAAGTTAAGGAATAAAAAGATCAGGAATAGGAAACATAAAAAATATAGTCGCATTTTAAGATAAGCAGAGGATTCCCCAGATATATTCTTTACATAAGGAAAAATATTCAGGATGACTTGGCGTCACATTTCGTACAAAAGATTGGACAATCTTGGGGGGTACATAAGGAAAAATACAAACAACTGCCTTTTACGACAGGCATGGGATTCGCTAGGTCTATTCTTCTTCCGGAACCCAGGCGGATTCAACAGAGAAGAGTATGGGAAACTCAGCGTGGGATGTCAAATCTCACACGTATGATAAGACAATTTTGAGGTAAACAGGAAGAATAAAGGACAGTCGCCCCAAATAGTCGCCTTTTACGACAGGCAGGGGATTCCCTGGGCCTATTCTTCATCCGGAACCCAGACGGATACACCAGAGAACAATATTAAGGGTCTCAGTTCTCACACTCACATATGATAAGACGACTTGGGAAGTTCGGAGAAGCCTAACAAAATCCCGGGACAGTCTTTGAGTAGTCTTAGGAAGTTTCTGTACCTCCCGGGTTATCTAAGGAGGTCCTGAAAACGTCTTGGTGGTTCCGGGGAACTCGGTCTGTGGATAGTCTTGAATAATTTAGTGTGTCCATTTTTTTTTAGCCGATATAACTGACTTACGTTTGCTTACAATATTTCATACATAAAGGGTGCATCCGATCCCTGTTCTTCCATTTAAATTTTAAGTTAATGGAACCGCAAAAGACAACTTAGTAGGATTTTGGTGGAATTCTGTAAGACGAACATTAAAAAAAATGGGAGATTTTCCCATAACAAACTACTCTCTTGAAATGAATATTTTCTCCAAAAAATTTAACACCTATTTTCTTTTCTCCTGAGATTATTTTAATGAAAAGGATGTGTTCTTTGAACTTTTTGATATCCCCTGGTATTTAAATTTAATTACAGTTTACACCTTGAAACTTAATTACTATCAAATTAAGTAGTTGTAGGAAGTGATACGAAAATAAAGTTAAAGCTCTTAAATCCAAATCGGTTACAAACATAAAACGTGTGATTTTTTAAACAAGAGAAAGGTATTTCCTGTAAAGATAAAAATTAATTGAAGTTCACAGCTAATATTTATAATATGCACGTCCAGTTTCCGTATTACGTCAAAAATTATGAATTTGGATAAAAGGTAATTAATTAAAAAAAAGTGTCGATTTTAACTACCAGTTTTTCTGACCTTGTAGATTTTTTCGTTAAAAATATTTAAAACAATTATTAATTTATTTTCAAGTGGGGTTTTTATTTGACAATTCTGACCGAGAAGTGCCTATATAAGATAAAACGTGAAAAACAGGGATTCAACCATTTCACAGGTGCTTGATTTTCTAAACTGTTTCGTTTTTCAGTATAGGCAAAACACATTTGACATACCAAAGTGTAGCGGATTTTAATTTTAAAAACCTATAAAAAGTAATTTATTAAAACGGTTTGCTTCGTGCATGACAGATTGGCGTTACAGTAACCTTGAAGGTTAAAAAAATTATTCTTCGTGTTTTATTAGTTCTACTTTCAGAATTTTACTTGTTACCCATAAAACTTAAGAAAGCATGGTAGTTTTTTCAGGTGGGGCTATTGTGTAAGAAAATTTAATTAGAACAAAACATGTCCGTGGCCAATTTTATGGTCAATTTGAATACTGCTCTATAAATAATTTTTTAGACTAATTTGTCGAGCTCCCTGCTGTTTTATGACATTTTTTGCTTCAAGCCGTATTCAAGGTTTAATTTTATATGCAGCGGTTATCGCATGAAAATATAATAAACCTGTCATCTCATTTCGTCTTTGATATTGAAAATTTGATACAGTAAAAGGATTATCTAAAGAAAATTAACAACAACTGATAACATTCATAGGTTTTAATTGTTTTCCTTTTGGATTTATATAAAACAATTTTTTTAGTCACGTTGGAACATCCTATTGTCTTTGATATACACGGTCTAACTAAAAAGTAATGAGACTAGGTCTGTGAAGATATTTATTAGCATCTGGTTTTCCCTTCGGAAACCACACAGAACTTCAATCAGGAGAGTAAGGAGGCTGCCGATCACAGAAACGCCTTGTTTGGCCAAAAATACGTTTGGGCGTTGATTGTGGGTCATTATCAACAGGCGCCGTGCTACTCATGAGGTTGTTTAGATCCGTGTCCTGGCTTGATACGTCGTTTCAAGTAAAAACCTTGTATTAAGTGCTAAATTTACAGGAATGGGTTACATAGTATGATTGCTTTAGTGTTCTTTTCAACTTACTGAAGACGTTTATGTTGGTAATTTTTTAAACGTCAAAAGAATATGCGATGTCACAGACGGTTTTATGTTCGGTAATTCATTCATATGACTGTACAAGACTATGCATACAGGCATTAAAATAAAAACGTAGAATAAATCTTTAGAAGAATAAAAACCAGAGAGAGGATAATGGTCTTGTGGACGTACTTACACATGCAAATTTATTTAAAGTTCTTTTAAGCAGATAATTAATGTCCAGTAAGCATTATACTTTTCCAATTTCATATGATTCATAATTTTATAACAATAAATTACCTACTTTTATATAGCATTGCAGATTTTACGCTCGAGTGTTCCCCTTTACTCGCCCACGCTTTCCTGAATTTATGTTGTAGTTTCCTCTGTATTTTTTTTATTTTTATCTACCAGTACATTGTTGTTACGTTTGTTTTACAGCTCATTAAGGTTGTTTATTTATTAATATAACGGATTAATGGATGTCGGAGTTTATTAAAAAGGTAAAGCCGGTACCAATTTGGGTATCGTCGGAATTTTGACTGCTTACTACTACAAAATCCATTCTAGGATAGGCTTCTTTTCTGTCCAGTCATGGTGTAATTAGGAACCCCTCAAGCCCTTTCGGTTCCTATATCGACAGTAACAACATTAATGTGTTTAATTGGCATCAAGATAAATTCGGTTATAGCAATAGTAACGGTTAAATGTTTTTTTAAAGTAAATTTGTGAATATGTGGGTTTCACCTCCGCCTCTTTCACACGCTTTTGTGTAAAAATTAATTGGAAACACCAATTTGAAAAGACTTTTTCCGTAAATAATATGAATGCATATAAATTTGATCGTACACCGACATAATTATATTATTCATAATTGTTATATATGCTAAAGCGCAAACTTACAAATTGCCGAGAGAACTAAACAGTTTATGCGAAATTTAATATTTTACATTCAGCCGTTTTTCCCTAGAAATTTTCTCTAAGAATAAAGTCTCGTACAAAACTATTTATAGATCAATTTAAAAATTAGTGGTTAAAACGAAGAGCTAAGATGTCTTAGGGATCGCCGGATGTGTCGTTATTATCCACGATCTTTGTATAGCCAGTAATTACAGAATGTTATTATCGCTGGCCTGGACTTATAGGGAGATACTTATACAACTTATATGCAGACCGGTCCTATACAGGCTGAAGAATAACGATGATTAGTCCCAGTTAGATGCTCCATTCATTAATCCTACATCGGTTAATTTTAAATTTGATTCAAAAATAGATATAATTCGATAGGAATTTTTAAGACAAGTTTGTTTATCAAGTTTAAAGTGAAAAAAATGATTGTGTTGCCTTGGGGAAGGTTTAGAAAGTTGCGGAGAAATTTGGGAAGTTTGGAGGGGCACCCACGAAGGAAAGGTAGCCCTGGAAGTCTCGAGATGGTGTGGGGGACGTCCGGGAAGCTAGGGTAGTTCCTAGGGGAATTAGAGCAATCCTTGAGAAGTCTCTGGGTAATTCCGAGGAAGTTTGGGTAGTTGCAGGCAGGACAATCTTGAAGTCGCATAGAAGTTAATAGGCTGAGAAAATCTAGGTAATCCCGGAGAAGTTTGATGAAGTCCGGGTCGTTCCGGAGAAGTCTTGGGTGGTTGGGTAGCCTCGGGGAAGTGTTGAATAATCTCAAGGAAACGTCTGAGAGTTTCGTAGAAGTCCGAGTAGTAGGTATCTGGGACGTCTAGACAGGGGCGGATTAACCTAGGTATAGGCCCTAGGCTAACCACAATTGTGACCCTCCCCCCGAGGGGATTATAGCTTGTGATAACCAATCGCAATCATAACAAACACTCGTAATTCCGTCTTGAAATAAAATTTGGTACAACAGTCAACCCTAGGCAGTAATCATAATAGATACTTAAATTATTTTGCTTGTTTCTTATTAATGTAGCTTCGTTCTAAATAATAAAAAAAAATATTTTTTGGGTTGGGCCTCTCCAAAAATCCGGGCCCTAGGCTATGGCCTATTTAACCTATTGGATAATCCGGCACTGCGTCTAGGCGAAGTTACGAAATTAGTTTCAGGAAATCCCGAGAAGTCTTAGGAAAATTGCGGTAATCCTGGGAACGCCTGGGAAATCTTGAGGATATGTGGGTTGTTCCGAAGAAGACTGGGAAATTTTGGAGAAAGATGTAGAAAGTCCGTGAAAGTCTTTACATTGGGTAAAATCCAGGATGGTGAGATTTAAGACACTTCTCTTTCTATAAATCCCTATATTGGGGAATATTGGGTCTAATTAGTTTGGGGACGTGTGCTGGTGCGCCATCAGGTTGATACCGTAAAGCATTTGATTTAAATTAATCCTCACAAATGTGTTTTAATGGTCCTTCAATGGGAAATGACTCAAAAATTCGATCTCCAATCACCAACAGATTTTGAAACGTTCGTATTTAAATATTCACGTGTTCCTGTGACAGCAAAACTATTGTTACAAGTAGCACGATTTTATTGCTATAATAACAACTTTCAAGGTTTAATTTCAAGATTCATGTCCTTCGCCTTCACTATTAGGAAAAAAAATCTACGAAGATGACAACTTATAATTAAATTAAACTTAACGTTATGTAAACAAAATACCTAAACAGGTTTGGTTTTAATAATTTTTACACGGGAATAAAAATCTATATTTTCCTTATCTGAAGCATCTGCAAGAGTTTTCTCACCAAACACTTGAATTTTCATTGGATGGAACATCATTATCTGGATTGCCATCAGTAACGAACGTATTCTGTCACGGTCGGTAAACAGCGGCATGATATGATGTGAAATTAATGTTATTTATGACAGCTGGCTCGACATTGACATCAGTTCAATTTCGAACTCGCGTTATAAGGCGACTAACTGCTGAAAATATTTATGTTCAACGTTAATTCTTCCATTCATAAAATCTCATGGTTATTATTTCACGCCATCTGTAATGGGTTTGCTTATTGATTAGTTAATGTGTAGTCACAACTTTTATCGATTTATAAATGCCGAAGGAGTAGCACAATAAGATTAGAAGGTTTACGTCGTGTTACTTTGAATATCAACCCATTGTAGGCATATTAAAATATAATTACGAAGTAGGCTTATACGCGGTTTCAGATTTCACGACCTTCGCTTTCCAGACAAGACAGTGGCAGTATTAAATTTTTTCGATATCCTTATAAAATCGCGATTGAGGTTTTTACGATGCACTCGTAATATAATAAACTTTTTAAGCCATTAACTTTATTTTTTAATTGCGTGTCATACAACGGAGTACCCACGCCTGTTTGCAAAAATATTCCTCGATCGCCAGGCATCTCATAATAAAATTTGCAGACTACCTGCTTTAATTGGTTTTATGTTAACAACGTTCAGCACTTACACGAGATACCTATTGGTATGGATGATGAGGATCGGTGACGGTAGGGAATTGCCAGTACCGAGATAAGGTGATAATGTATGGTAATTATGCATTGAGAAATTATTATCGGCTTTTATATATTCTTGGAAAAATCCTTAAAACTGTTTTGCAATTATCTTTGCGTGTTATTCATTACTTCAGAAGGAACAAAAAGCTGTTTTCAAACCCTACCCTGTATTTAAACTTGTACTCGTCAATTTTGCTCATCAAGTCTATAACTAGTAACTACTGAAAACAATTATTACAAAGCAGTATGAAGAAATGTCTTGCAATTTTCTAGCATCTAAATCCAACATCATCAAACCCTACTTTTATTTCCTAAATTTATCGTTCACGCATTTTGCTTTGGCAGGATTTTTCTTCGCAGATTTCGCAAATAGTTTGTTCCCAGACTCATTTTTCGCAGAGTTATCCATCACAAATTTTCCCTTCACCAACCTATCCTTCGTATACTACATACTGTTACAGACTGTTCTGTGTCGGACATCGTTGGCAAAAACTTTTTTGGCAGAACTTCCTTCATAGACTCTTTTCACTTTATCCCGTTACCCACGTCAGATTTTTTCCCTAGATTTATCCTTCGCAGACTTCCCGTTCCCTTACAAGATTTTTAAGTTCCTTCATAAATTCTTTCCCAGATAATTAGTTCGTTTTCCCCACATTTTTCCTCACAAACTTTGCTTCATAAAATATTTTTTTAAAGTCTTTTTGTAAGCCTACTTCTGTGTGTACTATATGAACAAGGAGAACAAACATTATACGATTAAATTCGTGTTATTAAGTTTGACGTAAAAGAGTTTTAGCAGATTGCAAAAAATCCTATGCAGGAACGTGTTGTATGAATACCACCAATAAAAATCTGTTTTGCCACTGATTGACCTACAGCTACTTGTTTTTTTACCAAATTAAATTTCATATTAATTCTACAGGTTAAATTAATTTAAAAAACACTTCGCCGATTACGAAAGAAGTAATTAAAGTTTTGCTATGCACCAGCTTGGTGTCTTAATAAATAAACCAACAGTTCAATCTAAGTTAATATCTAAATGACCTAATATCCGAACGACGCTACCGTGAACCAAGAAGATATTCCATATAAGGAAGCCCTAATTTCCATTTGTCCTACCGACAACTTTTTAGTGGACATCAAAAGCCAGTAGTAGTAGCATTAATGAGCGCGGATAGTTGAAGAACCAACTTTAAGTCTTAAAGGCAGGTGTGAACGTGGGCACAACCCGTGGGTGCCAGCGTAGGATGGTCATCAGGAGTGGTGCTGTGCCCTCAACCTCGCAAGGTTATAGGCCCGATACGAACACCCCTTTGCAGAAAATGCTTAACTAATTAATTGACGGAAACGTGTAGACGTTAATTACACATTTTGGATTTTTTCTTTTTACTAATCCGTGCGCACGATGACCAAGGACATTTTTCAAACTCTTAACCGTAGGATTAGAAATTATACAAGCTCGTTCACCTTATTGCATGCTGCAATGGCAGGTCTTTAAATGTATGAATGAACGGCCGGCGTCGCAGTTATGAATAAAAAAGAAACTGAGTGCGCGTGGGCTTAAAACTTGTCGAAGTAAATTCAAATTTTTCTTGATTGCTTGATATTTACAAAGGATCCAACCTTTACATACTAATAAACGCTAGTTACTTTATTATTACACATTATGAATGTTAATACCACATACTGTGATCCTGATGAGTTCTAGCATGAGTAATTGTTAATCAACCGAAATCTTTTTAATATAGACATTGAAAAGTACAAGTGTCAGCAGGCCGGAGGGGAACATTATTAATTGGAATGTCTAACAAGATCTATAAACAGTGGCAATAAAATTGTTTGTCCACTTAGTAAATAATCTGTTTAGTTAAAGACAATACCACTACCGTGAATTATCATTATTCACTGAATATTTTACTAGCGTATAATGGTGTTATTTACGAAATCCTCGCTATTAAAGCCATCATTACAATGTCTATATTTCTAGTAGGGCATGGGCCGCAAATATTTCACTGTTATATGTTTCTATGGATTAAATCTCCTTAAACGGTTCTTGTATCAATTATACAATCTTTTCCTGCTAATTATCGTAGCTATATTTGTCAATCAGGTAGTAAAAAAATTTGATGGTCATTAGACGATTGGAATTCAAACAAAACGTTAGAGCTTAATTAAGTTGTTTTATTGGAGATTAGTACAGTCCCAATTTTTTTAGGGCGCCTACATTGTACTACCTGACCGATCCATTATTGATGCACCGTTTAAAATAAATTTCGATTCTGCAACAGACCGTAACAATACAACAAACAAGTGCAAAAGCATCCAAGCATATCAATCCAGAGGGAAGGCAATTTTGATTCAAACTTAATACGAAAATAAATTAAAGCCGGTACTAAATTTCGCCAATAATAATAAGATTGTGAAAGTCTTGCTTTTGTATGAACTTGGAATATTATAAGTTTGCTTTATCGTCTTTGTTGAAAGGACGCATTGTTGGTTGTTGTAATTTTCTTGGCAAAGATATTATTATTGTAAATAACTAATGTGTCTGTCGATATCGATTCTATTAATAAGATAATGGGCACGATTTCTATTGCAATTTTTATTTTTATAATAATAATGATTGTTGCTTTGCTGGAATTGTTTGATGAGTGGGGGAGTTTATTTGTTCAGCAAAAATAGGTAAAAATTATACTCTTCTTATAAAGTGGAGAGCTATCTGAAGTGATCCTTTGTTCTGCGCCTACTTGATTATTTTTTAATCAGGGTGGGATTTAAGTCTGGGACTACTTACGACTCTATCGCATTCTTTACTTCTCCAGTTTTCAGCATAAATAATCTTCTATAAAGAAAATAAACATTAGACGCGACGCGACGCAGCAGTAGTCTTCAGTTTAAGTTCTTTAAGATGATATCGAAGCAAGTTTGCCTTGTGTTGAACATGTTTATGCCCGTTGTAAGTTGGTTGTTATTCAAAGCCCCCCTGAAGAGAAGCCATTTTTAAGTAATTACTAATTAGGATTAAGTTTCAGTATGTTTTCATGACTCGGCATAAAATTACTAACATGGCTTGTAATAGGTTGTAGCTTGCCATAGAGATAGAGAAAATTGGTACTAGTTGATGCAATTATCTTCCATACAATTTAAAGAGAGAAAGAGAGATACTGCATTATCCGATTTCTTTATTTGCGTGTTGAATATGAAAACCGGGTTATTTTTACAGGTTTTCTGTATTATTACAATTAATAGTGCATAGGAAACAGATTAATTACGTTAGGTTAATAAAACTAGGGAAATGTTTAGATACGTCTATGAAATGCGGAAATGATCAACCAAGCGCAATGCTCCGTTAGTAGGTATTTATTTATAATAGTTTGCAATGTAATACCTACCCTACATTACAACAATAATTCAGAAAATAACAGATTTGATCCCGTAACAATAGCGCACCAACCTTAACACAATTATATTTTACCAAACTTTTATTCCCAAGGTGAACTTGAAAACGGTAATAATTATTTTAGCCTGGAATTTTATTATGCAACAAGCGTTCTGATTCAAATAACGATATCGATGGAGAATGTCGAAGTAGAGAAAAAAAGAACTGGATTCAATTCAAATTCCGCCTATCAATTTTTTCCACGTCCATCAATGACATGCTAGTAGATAATAATATTATTACGGCGAAATAGTTTTTCTGATAAAACCGCTTTGGCGCCATCCGTTATCGAACATACTTTTATTTTTATTTGGATTAGTCAGTTTTTATTGCAGCCGGCATTTTTAGGAAATGTAATAACACATATTTTGTTTGCAAGATTACAGAAGAGTCATTTAATAATCCGATAACATACTTCCCACGAATCGTAAGGTAGATAAAATAGATTTAAGGTATTATGTGCTGTTTATTATACAGTTAGTAATTTATTATTGTTTGATGGAGGAGCTCGCAATATGGGTGTTACAGATATAAAATAATTAATCAAGAATAAACAAAGGTGGGTTTCATTTTGATTCATTACTTTAAAACTTAGTTTTTGTAAACAAATTCAAAGTAAAAACAAACATCGAGAATAAAGTACAATCAGAATTTGACGTTTATGATCCTTCAAAAAATTAAGTGAAGCAAGCTGTAACTCCTAACTCAGAAAACTGTTTTATTATCGCATAACTCCGCGTCATACTAGAGACCTCCGGTTTTATTATTCTCTTGTTTTTCCAACCCTTTTTTTTGTGAATTTTAGAGACAAAAGTGCAAGTTTCCACTAAAACCAGTCACAAATTTGTAAATCAGTAAAGCTTAAGCAAGAAACGCGAATAAAACATGATGCACAGAATATTGATAAGACATATCTCATGTTTTACTTATGCAGGCGCCTAGAAATTTTTCTGTGATAGGAGAGCACCTAATAATAACTTTAAACCTTGAAAACCCGATAAATAAAATAATTTTCAAGCGATTTTATTGCAATATATCCATGACTAGTGTAGATATATTTTAATCTATCACGATCTGTCATTAATTGAAATTTACTAACGCTGTTATCGTTAATTATTCTTGTCATAAAATAATAATTCTGTTTACGTTTGGGGACGGGCCTCAGTCTAGGGGGAAATTTTCTAGAAAAAACGTATAGAAGGTAAAGTTTGCAGGATATCAAAAAGAAACAATATAGGCAGTAATTAAAATCTTGCAATGGAATAAAACAGTTTATTATCTGCATTTCATTCTATGTATGTAATCAACTCTAGTTCCAAATCATTAATTTTTATTGTCATTGAAATTTATTACGATATGGACGATTAAGTTTTTCCTCTCTAATGTCCAATCTATAAGAGGTTTTTGTATCAAATTCACTTTTGTATTTTGTTACAAACCAGAAATAAATGTGTTGGAAGTGAATCAATTCGGAGCCCTGACAAATTTTTTATTGAATCAGAAAATTAAGAAAGAAGTCTTTTCTGGAACTAATTTGAATTTTTTAAATGATTAGGAAGTCGTGAACTTTTAAATGATGTGATTAGAACGAAATTCTTTTTTAAATGCCAAATATTTTCGACTGGGAAAAATTTAGCCTAATATTTTAATGGTTTAAAAATACTCGATTAACTGGATTTTTTGTATACCTAATTATCGAAGCTTTTATTTTAGTTTTGGATTTTTTAAATCCAATCCATGATGGTTTTTTTTGTGGTTGCTCAATTGGACTAGATTCAGATTTCTGATTGATAACTAATTTTTTTGTGTCTGTTACACAGGATAATAATTACCAATTTCCAATTAGTTCGTTAAATTTACGTGTTTGTGTGATCTGTCGTGCGATCGAGGGCAAAGTGGCCTCGATATTCATTCCGTTCACTATTATAGCTTGTTTGTCCATCGTAATCACCTGTGTTTGTGTGCCTCACCTCAAGATTCCAACCGCGCCACGCTGACTGCAATGACAACAACCATTAGAAAATATAAATGTTAATATTTTTTTCCTTACCAACTTTAATTTAGTTTCATTTTAAAAATGGTTTCAAATAGTCATTGTGTTGATTAAAGTCTTACGTAAGTGTAACCTAGTTGGAAATAGCAAGGCTATTACTTTGGGGCTGAAATGGAAAGAAATACTTTCCATAAATTGTGTTATTTGATATTTGTGTTACGATTATAATTTTTTTTCAACGGAAATGACCTGAAATTAAATGTTTAGGTTTGCTAGGTCTGTAGGTTTGAATGTTAGAAGTCCCTGCAGGTTTCAATGCTAGGACTCGAAAGAACGCGAGCTTTTTTCTTTCTAACTAAAAGAAAGGGCGAAAACCGTGCAAGATAGGGTAAAATAATACAAGACCAAAGTTATAGAAATTCCTACAAGAAACTCCTGGAAAACATTTGTCTAAGGTTATAACATAAGTTTGGGCCTGGTAACCGTCAGACTAAACATATGCGCAAACACTCGCTTACTCAACAGTAAAAGACTCGAAACAGCGCACACAAAGTGTTCGTAGAACTCAAAACTATAATCAACTTGATTTCCAGAATTTTCATTGCAAAAGGTTTTTCCTTGATACCATTTTCTAATCTCCTCAGCCCTTGCAATAATCGATATACAAATGTTAATGTGTTCTGATGATCGCAACAAGGTTCTTAAGCAAAATTTCAGTCCCGTTTAGTTCTGTAATAATATAAAAAAATACCACTGTAATTCAACGTTCAATTCCAACTACTTTCTTCCTGTAATTGGCAAATTAAGTTGCCATAATTTTTTAACGTAATCATACCGTTTAATTTTCCGCTTTAATCGGTAATTAGCTTCATTTTCCGGACTTTAATTTTATATTTTTGTTTTATTTTCCCTTCACCTTTGTCATTGATTGGAACAATTTATTATAATTATCTATACCAAACTCAAGTAAGCAACAAGAAGAAATTATTCCTCCGCCCCTAAACAAATCACTAACGTTTTATATTACATGCATACTTTCACGAAATCAATTCCTAAATTTTTTACAATCAACTTTAATAGCTTGAAAATTATTTGTGGTAAGCTTGTGGCTTAATACCTAACACTTCTTTGTTGTTCAATTGTTTATTGAACTTTTAACTTGCCGACAATAATAATAAATAAAGAAATCAAAGTTTTGTTTCCTAAACCGCCAAAAAGCTTCAATTTGCACGATTAATACCTTTCACGGTAACTTAACCCCTTCTTTTGGTTCCGGTCTATTTCATTCCGGGTTTTTTAAAAGAAATTCTCAGACAGAGGCGTGGGTGAATTAAAGATCCCTCGAATCTTTCCCACACTTTGATAGATCACGATGTGCCTAACCCAACACCGCAAAAAGGTGTTAGCGATTGTAATTAAACGGCAATAACTTGGCTGTTTATGTCTGTTTAAAGGTTTATCTTGATGTTCCCAATTTTTGGAACTCATTTCCGTTATCGGACTGGAAAAATAGAACGTAACCAATTGCTCAGAATATCAAAAATAATATCAGAAAACCAATTTGTATTCAATTGGAATTGTATTTTACATTTAAATTGTTTTTAGTGATGTTAATTTCAGATTTTAAAATTTAATTTGTTTTTAGAGTCGTTACAGATTGTTGCTTGTTCGATTTTAAATGAAAGATTTTATTTAGTTTTTTAATTTCTAAAAATGGTATAGTGTAAACAGAATCATGAAAGTTTATATGGTTCTGAACACTTGTGTAAGAGTAAGTGAGTGCGAGCAACGTGCTTGTCAATGCGTTAAATAGAGCGCGCGCATGTGTTTAGTCTAACGGTTCCTAGGGCCAAACTACTAATGTTAAACGTATATTTTCCTGAAGTTTCTTGCGCAGTTTTCTCTATTTTTCTGTGTAAATATTCTTGGTGACAATTAAAGCAATTCTGTTTGCTTTAATCCTTCAAATTTATTGAATAAATAAATAGAGATTGCGTTTCTAAAGAAAGATTGGAGCTAATCGTGTATCAGGTAATTAGGTATCATTAATAAATAGTAGCCAAGTAGAGAGTATGCATGCATACATATTACATGACAAAAATAGCATCTAATAGCTATAAATACCAACGACTAAACCGTCGTAAATAAAGAGAAAAGAAGGAAATCCGCTGGTTAATAAGAGCATTAAATAGGCAAAAATGAGACCTAACATTATAAATAAGAGCTTCCACAATTCAAATAATTATATACAATTGTTGAAGCACTCAAAAATCAGGAATTTAAATTGCGATTCTAATTGTAATTATAGACGAGATAAAAACAAAAATGTTTTAGAAGCAGCAACGCCGGACTATGTTGTTGCATTTATTTTATGAGGAATTTCGAAATAATCCTGATTTTTGTTATTTTATATCGCCAACATTTTTTTTAAATCACAGCTATAAAACCAGTGGCGATCTTATCGCTACTGGTAAGTAGTAAATTTAATGGTAGTGTTTTGGTTAATATCACTAAATATAGAGAATGCGATAAAGCTTTTCAATAATCGTCTAATAGCTCGTTAAAAGATTTTATGGTGTGACTCTTTTAACATTGCAAAAGCTTGCTGTGATATTGAAGCGACCAGAACAAAAAAAATTTGAGAAACACTGACTTAAGAAAAATGAGGGCCACCTGCAAAACCTTCACTTTTAATAACTTTCACTAAAACATTTTTTTCATGAAGTTACAGCTTTTGCATTATTATAGTTCAGTGTGTTACAATAAAACATTATTTATAAGTGCATTATGCGGTTTTATTATCATCTTACGTCATAAAATGAATAAAAAAATTGTCGTAAACCTAAATACAAATGCAACCTACATTTATATGCAGTTTCTTTAGAAAAAAAAGTATTGGCCTTTTCCAAGAAAAAAAAAGTGTAGGTGCGCACCTTCCCTGGAGTTTCCCATACTAAAAATAAATATTTCGTTTTTGGTATTCAACAGTAGTTCGTGACGCAGCCTCTGGAAATCACATGAATGCGTAGCGCGACAGACGAGACTATACGGGTTCGGTACGTACAGAAGAGAGACACACATCCGTAGTAATACTAAATCTTCAAAATTTACAAAACGCTGCTGAACTTCGCGAAATTCTCATCAACCGTACAATTAAATTTTGCATTCAATTATATAATAATATATAGGGTGTTTCATTTAAAATACCAAAATTGCTTATTGTACTGGGATAAGCAAACACCCTGTATACGTAATATAAATTTACGAAAATGCAAATATATACAGGGTGGTGACTGAGCAACGCAACATAGGGATTTCAATGGTAAATTCTTAATGTTTAATTATTGGCTCCCCTAATTATTTTAGAGAAAAAGTGTGTGTAGGTTTTTTGTAGAGAAAACAATTCTGCATCTGTTCATACTATTATTTATAATTTTCCATTTTCCGGAAGCGTAGAAATAGAAGAAATTAAAAATGGTCTTACAAATCAGTGATGCCTTGGAATTATCTAAACAATCAACATTCGCATTTACATCTGTCATTACGGTTTGAAGTTTATAACCGATTATTAAAATCTATTATTTTTAAAATGTACCTATTCAACGAAAGAAAAAGTAGAAATGATAAAGTGCCTTGTTTAGCGTAAAATATGTTCCTATTACCTACTCGTGTTATTGCTTTAAAAAGACAAAAAATGTAATGAGACAGAAATGTCAGTGCGTTTGTTTGATTTTATAATTCCATGGCATCAGTGATTTTTTTAAAAAGACCATTTTTAATTTCTTCTATTTCTACGCTTCCGGCAAATGAAAAATTGTAACTAATAGTATGAAAAGATGCAGAATTTATTTCTCTACAAAAAACCTAAACACACTTTTGCTCTAAAATAATTAGGGGAGCCAATAATTGAACATTAAGAATTTTCCATTGAAATCCCTATGTTGCGTTGCTCAAGTCACCACCCGGTATACTGAACAACTTTTATATTTAAACTTTTTTCATATTTTGACTAATAACCAGGCACGTAGCTAGCGGGGGGGCCGGGTGGGCCTGGCCCACCTCAAAATTCACTGGCCCACCTGCGTGCCCACCTTAGAAAATTACGGGTTTCATTTCATAACTTTTCCAACTTTATATTTCTATATGCACATTAATACGCAAGTTCTTTTGCTAAGTATTTATGATTTGGTTTGATCTTTGCCCATAAAAAAGTTGTTGATGGAATATCTGTAATTCTAAACCTATTGGCGCCCAGACGAAAATCAGTAGAAACGCCGAAACTCGATATTATATTTTGGAATTTATAAATACAATGTGTGTTTCAACACGTTCGAAAACAAAAAAATGTAAACATCTTAGCAAATCCCCAAACAAAAAAATGCTTAATAGCAGGGGTTTAGTCGAGCCGGTACTCACCGGTACTCAGTACCGGTAGTTTTTAAAAAACGTTAAGAAGGTACCGGAAGTTATTTGCAGTGTTAAAAATATGCGGTACGCACCGGTACTCACTGACTAAATAATTTTTATTAATTAGGTACCTTTTTTAAAAGTGCAATCAACCATTTGGAGGAAATATTCGGTAACTGATTTACGACGCAAGTATTTTATTGCATTTTGTGTAATTTTGCCCGTTCCTGCTGTACATGTGTACAAGCAGAAGCTAGTTGCATGCGCTGCGTAATGCAGCGGCGCATGTTGCGGAATTAATGTTGATTAACCTTGTTGGACCTCCTATTTATGACACAATTTGTAAATGGCTCATTGCACCCTTTACCGTTTTTGGTATTTTCAGTATTTCAATGCAATTTTAAAATATGCATAAGTAAAATTGGTGAAATTTTGATTTTTTAAAATTTTACATTAAAATAGCCATATGCTCGTAAAACGCTTTTAAATTGACCACGCCCACTTTTGAAAAAAAAAATCGCCTGCGGCGCCCGTACTTGATAAATAGTTCCGGCGCCACTGGGATAACTTCTGGTAAACGTTCCGCCGAAGACACCCGTTCCCGAAAAAGAAAAATGGACAGGGCACCTCATCCCTATGAATCCATGTGGAAAATTTTAAAAATTTAGTTGAGTACCGGTAGTTCATATTTTACGACTAAAGCTCTGCTTAATAGCTATTTAGGCTGGGAAAGGGTTTCGTCTTTCATAAATTTTACTAAACAAAGTTAGTTTTGCGAACGTTATTTGGGGCGACAGACGGGCTTTTGTTAGCGGATAGTTATAATTTTTAAGTTTCAAGAGTGAGTGGATACTTTATTAATTGATTATAAATGCAACATCCCGAAAGTGCAGTATTTTTGAATTATGATAGTGTGCGTCTTATCGCAGTGCCTTACGGAATTGAACTCGAAGCTCTAAAGGTCTATGCAGTTTCTGGATTTGTTAGAAACTTGTAAAATTGTGTTTTGACAAATTTATAAATTAACTGTTATATCGGTTACAATACCCGTATCCAGTGCTGGTTGCGAAAGAAACTTTATCATGCTTGAGGCGACTTAAAACGTATCTTCGCACTGACGATAGACTGAATTATTTGGCTATTATAAATATTGAAAATTTTGCAGCAAAAACTTTAAATATAGATGTTATTAATAAATTTGACGGTAGTGATAATACCAGAAGAATTATTTTACATTGGGTAAGTGTATTTTTATTTAAAGTTATTTTTTTTTAATAACGGATGCCCACCCAAATATATTTTGGCCCGCCCCTGGCCCACCTGATACTAATATCCTAGCTACGTGCCTGCTAATAACGGAGCTATAGGAGCATCAATTTCCGATTTTCAAAACCTCGTAGAGGGCAGGGCGCCACAGAGAAATTCTATCATTCATCAAAAAACGAAAATGTACCTAACTGCATACGTGTAGAAAAAACTTCAAAATTTTTGGAAGAGCACCGTTGCGACCGTTTGTAGATTTACTAAATAAATTGTTCTTCATGGTATAGTACCGCCAGTACACCAGAACCGTATCCATGGCCTTTTCATTAAAAAATATTGTGATAGTACAAATATTTTTCCTCGACTTTGCTGGCATTTCTGTATAATATATCTAGTAAAACCAGCGCCTATAATTTAAGTGCTTGCCAATGCATTAATAAATAATAATTTTTATAGCATTTTCACATGAAACTGTTATTACATATTATCATAAATATTTTTCGTGTCTGTTACTAATGACAGCGATGATGAATGGTGATGAATGTTATAAGTAATTGCATTGAAGCAAAAATAATATACCATTTTGAATTCATTTCTTTATGTGTAATAGCCTAATTGTTGCACTTCAATGCTACATTACTCTTGTGTCATTTTCATTCTTAAATAATGAGGAAAAATAAATAATTTGCTGATGTTTTCATGCTATAAGAATGTTGAAGTTGTCACTATTTATTTAGTACACCGGCTTTGTAATTCTGAGGATTTAAGACATACGGGGGGGGGGGGGAATTATAAACATTATCAACGAAACAATTAACAAAACTTAAAAGACTATGGTGCCAGCAAAAAAACATTTTTTTTTTTACTCTCAAGATTAAACGCCCTCTGAGCTTTCTCTTTGGTTTTCTGAAGTCAGATGGTCGGGCTTAATAAAGCGGACATTTCTTCCCAAAGAGTAAAAAAAAATTAGGCATTAATCAACACTTTTTATTGGCTTTCATGAACGATCAGTGATTGGTCTTATCAATATTATTTGAATAGCGATAATAAATGTATCCTTTTACATATTATTGTAATATTATTAATGGTGTTAATTGTTAATAAATAACAAAATATTTACAGATGACCCAAAGTTATTCTAATCTTGTTACAAAACGGCCGGTTATGTCTTTATGGGTTTGTAATCTGGTATTGTAAAACAATTACAGATAAAATGGTGGCGACAGTCTGATAAATGGAATTTAAAGAAAGATTATCCGTTTTTTTGTTCCTGATAACAAATAATTTCCGTATTAACTGTACGCAGGTTCGAATCCTAATTAAAAGTATTTTTTTTTTGGTTTCCTTTTTTAATTTCCATGGATTTTAATTGAAAATAACATTGTTTTAAAAAAATTGAGTCGAATAATTAAAAATTGAAAACGGTGTGATCGCAGCAGGATTATAAATCAAAACCGTTTGTGTATCCATTCGTTGTCAAAATAATTTCTAATACTATTGTCAATTACATACCGGATTAAACGAAATCAACACTATTAATTAGTAAATATCAATATCCAAATCTAGGTCTAGGTAACACGTACAAAAATCATTTACAAGCTTGATTAGTAACTCTGCAGGTGTTTTATTACTCTTTAAATGAAGTTTAAAAACACACCAATCAGTCTTCTAGTACAGGAGCGTATTAGAAACGTTTTTTATTTTTTATTATGCAAGTTCGCTAAATTCACTCCCCAGCATCAATTATTGAGGTACGAGGCTGTAGGCCAAGTAATGTACACACCCCTGTTGATTGTAGAAAAATCAGGAAGATGTACCTTGCATACCTATGTACTGAATCAATAAATAACTCGGAGGTGACTTGATTATGATTATAAATCAAATGTAATTATTACTCTTAGCAAGAGTTATAACTTAAATTGCCCTAATAAACTAGACAAGTATATCAATTTCTAACTTTATTTATTTACTTAATAAAATTACCTGCTTATTAGAGACGCGTAATCAATTAAAGCAAGTGGGTCAAACAACAAATATTGTATGGTTCTCGTATTCGTAACCATTAAAAAAATTACCGATACAATCGTCTTAATTAGAAATGTTATCTTTGATCTAAAATAGGTTTCGCAACCGTGCGGTAACCTCTGGATTTGTGCGCTTTGTGACGTAATGGAACGTTATCTATACAAACTGCATGCATTGCAAATAGACTTTAATTGTCCCCATCCACGATTTGAATTCCATCAGAATTATAAGTCATCCTGTTAATTATACTATACTGGGTAATAGAGAATCAATCTCCATTAATATTACTCACGATTCAGTGCTTTATTCAATTCCGTTTTGCATTCGAATAGTGGTTCATTTTATGCTTAAATAGATTTGTTAATTAATAATGTATTGAAGTAACAAGCGTACAAAATTTATTTTTATACGGAAATGTAAAAGAAGGATTACATAACGTTCATGTTTGCATGTCTAATATTAAATGTGATCTGAGAGCGGATATTTTGTAATCCTAAATAATATAAATCAAGTAGCATAATTTTTCGATTAAAACAGTCTAATGACTTCTAATCTCAATACAACACATGTTTTTATTAAACGCAGGTGTTAGTATTAATATGCAAATTATTGCATAAATAAACAAATATAACAAAATCTAATATGCATAAATATCAGGAAATTACCGAGGATTTTATCCTAGGAATTACATTATTAAGCTTTTTCTTATGGATTGTAATTATATTACGGTTAGTAACGGAAATTCTAAAGCCTACATAAAGTAGATCATTTACAGCGAGTTATTTATCGAACAAACTTGGCAAATAGCTTAAAATTAATAATACCCGAGCAAACTTCAAATATTCTATTGTAATAGACAAAGGAATTCCTTTTACAGACTTCAATATGAATTGAATGCTCTTACGCATAATTACGTTTAAAGATTAAATCTTAATAAGCTCATTTGGGGGCTGTAATGTAATAAATACACGACGCTCAAACTATAGAATAATACGTTGTCCAGTTTTTTGATTTTATAGAAGTAAACGCCTTGCAAACTTTCTGGGACGAATGAGACTAGAACGAGTGGAGGTGTGTACCTCCCCTGGGTTTCCCAATACCTAAGATAAACATTTTGTTTTTGGTAGGGGTAGAGGCAGCATTGGAAATCACTTGAATGCGTAGCAAGGAACACGAACACCAGACTATATGGGTTCAATACGTACAGAAGAGAGATAGGCATCTAATTTACTAACGCAGCGGAAGTTCGCGAATTTCTCATCAACCGTACATTTTAGCTATATGACTACCTTATACTATGTGATAGACAATTCAATTTTGCATTCAATTATATAATAATATACAGGGTGTTTCATTTAAAATAACAAAGTTGCTTATTGTGCTGTGATAAGCAAACACCCTGTATACGTAATATAAATTTAGAAGAATGCAAAGCTATATACTGAACAACTTTTATATTTAAACTTCTTTCATATTTTGATTAATAAAGGCGCTAGCATTGTTTCCCTTGCATTATGGTCTTCTTTCATATCCGGTACTCAGATTTGCAAATATCTGCTTCTGAAAAAAATGCTGCCAAAAACATGTCTTAACTTCTATTTCGGATTTTTTTGAAAAGCTTATTTTGTCGATAAATTTTCGATATATAGGTACCCCTTCATGTCGAATTCCACCAAATTCGGTTCACTAGTTTTTGCGCTAGAGGCGTTACATACACACACACCCACAGACAGACATTTTTTCTAAACCACCTTTTTGGGTTCCTGAAGATCCAAAACACATATTTTCGCGAAAATCTCAATTTCATATAAGAAACTCCATATATCTAACAGTAATAGATTGGGCCTGAAAACCGTCAGACTAAACGCATGCGCGTGCTCTATTTAGAACATTGACAAACACGTTAGCTCGCACTCGCTTACTCGCAAGACTTGAAACGACACAAAGCTGAAAAAGAAAGTTATAGTAAACTAAAAAATGTTCTTCACTTAATTTTTCGAACTTTCATGGCAAATAGTTAGTCCCTCGTTAGTCCCATAAATGAATGAATGAAATTTTGCTGAAATAATACTCTTATATCACTATGCACTAGAAACAAAAGAGAAGACTTATCCTAATCTGTCTTGATAAGAGAATACAAAATAAACTTGTTTGTGTATGTTATTTGTTCAACAACCCAAACAATTCGATAAGAATTATTATTCCGGGGCGGTCTGTAATCGCAATTGCATTTTTAATGAGAAAGTGCATCTTGAACTTTGTCATTTCATTATTTTCTGTTTTCCAAGTTTCGTTTTAGAAATCGCCATAAATATTGATAAAGGTTATTGGTTCAAGGATTATTTTAATGCACTTATTAATTAAATTTCTTTACAGTACTTTTTTAAACCGGATTTCACTGAAGAAAAATTTGTTTCGCCAATTATTTTTGCAACAACACCGTTAATAAAATTCTTTCAAAAGATACAACCGTCATAAATATTCAGCTGCCTTGCTAGTAAAATTTTGTACTTTGTATTCCTTGCCAGGTTTTTCGTTTGACCTATAAATGCAATCTTTAAAGGAAGCGGTTGATGCACCGCCATACACTAATAACGGTATTGTGTAAAAAAAAATTAAAGAAAAAAAATAATAAAGTGCATTTATCCACGCTTTCTACTGGAACCAAACGCGTTTGTTTCTTAACTCCGCGTTGAAATCTCCACGCGGAATTACGCTGGTAATAAGTGAAGCGTTCTTCAAAATAAAAAAGCATGCAGGTAATAATATTTAATTACACAAGACTTCGTTATAAGGAGAAGATTGGACAATCTATACGTTTATTAGACTATACAGGGTGTTCAAAAATTATTTCGGGATTAAATAATAAAAATTCGTTACTAATCATGTTTTTCTTTTGCTTACAGATTTAGCAGCAATCAGAAGGTTATTGGATGCTGAAAATAGTGGTGGGACGTGTCCTAGTTGCAACATGCCCTTCGATAAGGGTAAAAAGCGAAGACTAATCGATAATTGCGGACATGAACGGTGTTATTCCTGTATGTTTACAAATGAATCTTGTCCGCTATGCAGAAACGCTGCCACACAAAATGGTAAGTTGTATTAGATATAAGGGCGTCCCAGACTGATTATCACGTTTATTTTTTAAAATAATCCACCCCATCACAGCCCTCAAAGAGGAATAATAACTATTTCCACATTTTGAAGTATTTGTGAGTAACGTTTTCAACTTTGCTATATACTGTGTTAGACAGAAAATATTGCGTTACTTACAAATGCTTCAAAATTTTAAAATCATATTCTTATATGCCATTCTCTTCAAGAATTTCCTTTCATTTAAGTATAAATAGGAAGTTCAACAACTCGCCTATTTAACAATCTTTACGCATTCCTACACTAACATTTAAATTTTTTTTCTGCTACTGTCGACGTGCTAATTATAAATAATTTTTACAAACCATTAAACATCAATGTTGTCTAACATAGCACATCCGTTATTTTGAATACGAAGTTTCTTCACAACACACTTGACGGTAGCAAAAAAAATTTTAATTAAGAATTTAATTTTCTCCCGAGTTACTGTGTGTATGTTGCAATGTATTATTAGATTTGTTACAGACTCATTATTTATAAATTTATTTAGTATATGTATAGGTTTAATTAAAGTGGCGTTACATAATCTATCTGGCGGACTTGACGGCACAGCAGAACGCAAAAGGAAAATTAAAATGAAGCCTAGAAATAGCCGTCAATCATTCTGAAATTATCTTGGCAACATCGACAGCTCGTATTACGGCCCTCCAAAGAGCAGTCATCTAAAGTAAACTTTAGCGAGCAAGTACTGACGAGTAACTACGCTATAAGCCAATTACCAGGGTGATTAAATTAATCAACGACGTCACACACACATCTTCCTCCTCTTGAACAGGCTAATGAAAGCAAAGTGTGGTCAAAATTCCTTTTAGTCTATGATTCGTGTGAAATATATCGCGGTTTCGTAATCATTACCCCACCTTTAATTGAACGAGAATGTATCAAGAGTATCTCGAGGCATTCTCATTCTAAGAGCGAACTCTCATCACGTTGAGTGCCTAGTCATTGCTGCACTTTGAGGGAATAATGGACCTGATTTGTTGCCCTCTTCGTAAGGTGTCAAGCGAAAGCGTCATTATCAATTGTGCGACACTAATTGTTATCTTCGATCTGCAGCAAGAGTAAATCGATTCGATAACGGCGAGATCATACTTTCATCTCAGCATGAACGTCACAGGTAATTTCTGCTGTGTAATAAGAAGAAATTGGAAGGCTTTATCGATTGCATCTCGACGAAAGTTCTCTTTTCCGTCACACACTATATGGTATTGCACTTTTGTAATGGCATCAGTCTACTTTTGGAAATCATTACGTTAATAGTATTCAAATTTTTCTTCTTCATCGAGTTGTTGTGTGACTTGCCTTAGAAGGCAGAAGCTATTCATCACAACAATCACTTGGGTGACATATACCATCTGCGTAAGTAGTAGTACACCACTATCATGTCTCGTGCTTTGGTTTTGTTTCGATATTCTCTTCCCTGTCTGCGCACTGTTATAAGATATTAGAGGTCTAAGCAAAATGCTGATTGTTATGTATTTTTAAAAATAAACCCTTAATTACGGAAGACTGCCACTAAAGAGAAATGCGACTCCTTGAAAGATTGTTTTAAAATGTAACCTGGCTTTATCGCCCGACGCCCCGTATGCTCTTTAGATAGATTCAGGAACTTTTTTCAAAGATAGATAATAATGAAGTCAAAAAATTTGCAAAACCCCTGAACGATGTTTTCTTTTTCCATCTCATACAATTGCTTCTCTGAAATAAAAGAACCCAGAAGTGCTATAGAGAATATTAACACCGTTTCTGGAAAGGTCGTACCATTAAGAGAAATGCGATGTCCTGCTGAAAAGTACAAAAAGATTCTTTGTTAGGCGACAGCGAGGTGGCTCTTGGGGTAGGTTGGGGTTGATGCGGAGATGGCTTCCTGGTGTTGAAGGTGTTGGGGTCAAAAGGATGATGATCCCCTCCCCTTAGAAAGCTGGGTCCAATGAATGGGCATCAGGCGGTTCCTCTGGTGGTGGTCTCAAGTGCGCTATCCTGCGTAGAAGAAGGTTCAGCCGATCCTGGAGTATTCGAAGATTTGGTTGGTCCTGGACTTTTAGAAAGACTGGGTTTATAGTCTTCTGGTAACTCCTTTCTTTCCCGACGTTTGACTTTATTTCGTCAGGTATTTATTCCACATTAACTTTGATGGTACTTCTAATCTAGTGCCATCTGTAGTGGGTTTTCCTAACTTGCCTATATCCCTAGTGCCATCTATTGGAGAATTTCCCAACCTTTCGTAGGTATTGTTTGTTTGTTAGGCGAGGGCAAGAGGCGAGGGCGCATGTATGCATAAGCATCGTATCGTATGTTTTATTTTTTAGGGTGCCTAGATTTCCCTGTTTTTCCTACAAATCTTCCTTTAACTTGACGGTGTTTTGCCCTTTCTTTTATCTTGATTCCGTACTATACCATTTCAACTACTTTTTTGTCGATTCTTCTTTACAACATCGAAGGATTGTCAGTTGTTTTAATTAATGTAGACAAATCTCGACCTCAATATCATCTCTTGTGTGTAATTTTCAACAAAAATGGTAACTCTAATTTCATGGTCTAGTGAAATAAAATTTTGCATTTGAATTTCCCTTTTAATAGTTCATACACCTGAATCATAACTTTCTCTAGTCACGAAAACAATTAATATACTATTGTACGCGAATATGTAATTATATTACAGGAAATCATAATTTAAAAAATCGAATTTCTAAAACAGTTTTAATCTAAATTATGCTAATTTACATAAAACATGAAAGAGATGTTAATTTTTTTTACGACTGATTAAAATATTTATGTATTCCCACGTAATAATCATTAATAGTAGATACATAATTCTTTAAAAATTACACAGGATTAAAGAAATTCTTTGTGCTTTTGTTCATCGCTTTAATTACAGATAATTAAAAATAAGTATTTCTCACGACGCGAGATCACATCTCGATCCATTTATTTTTAAGGACTTCAACATAACGGTGCTCCTTATGATTGATTGTCGATTTAAATTTTCGGCTGTCAAATTACGGTGTATCTATCTTGTTTACTAGTAATTTAAATGTACGATCGAATTACTCAATAGGAAACAATTTAATACAACTACTTTTCAGTTTTTACACAAGAGAAGAGATGAACGTTTTATGGATTAAAACTAATTAGAAACTTGATGGCATTAACATACAGGAAAGAGTTTTTTTTCACACAGGGAAGCTGATCATATAAAAATAATTATAGGCATGGAAATAATAATGGTGGAAAAAATATGAAGTTGTAACCAACACCATGGTAAATTACCTCTGTATGGGAGGTCCTGCTATTATTATCTTTTTGTTATTTATTTTGATATTAATCACCTCTCTCTTAACGCATTGGTAATGACTAACAACATTTTGTTTAATGCATTTTACCGCAAACTATTTTATTTTGTTTTGGAAAAGTGCAGTCGAAAGGCACAGAGATTATTCGTCTAATCCGTATTTGATCTTTTCTTACAATGACAAAAATGATACAAGGGAATAACAAATACATCGCCTCGGGGTTATCATGAAGATAATATTAACGCCGCGTGTTGTGGCACTAAAAAACTGTGTTTTTCACGCTATAAAAGAGAACACGATTCTCTGAATCTCAGAGCGCAACAATTTCAACAAAGCTCTGCATGAATTGCTACATAACACAAATTTTATTTATTCTCGCACTTTATGGCAGACACAATCGAACGCCTTAGCGGTGATCGACGAAATTGATTGCAGCAACACACAATAGCAAACAATAGGAAAGTTTATATCCCGAAGGATAACCGCGATATATTTATGAGTGCGCAATTTCACCTTAATAGTTATTGTTGCCTTTGAAAACATTTTATAGAGCACTTTTAAGTTGTCACAATTTGATTTGTTATGGTATTCATTTTTTGTGATTGATATTTTCGGGGTATCCTTTAAAAACCACCTGCAGCTGAAAGATAGTTTTAGTAAGTCAAGCCCATGAAACGAAGTCTTTTGGGAGAATTGCAAGAATATTTTCATTTTAATTCAGTAAATAAGTGTGTAGGTATAAAATAAATGAAGAGATTAGTGAAATGTCACAAAATATTTGTAATCTATGTTAATTTCTGATGTGGTAACAAGTCAAGTTGTCTTATAAGGTCTGCTGTCAGAATTTCTCGTTCTATTATTGTAATTAATATCACTGTATCTCTTAGACGAACGTTTAGTATGATAATAATGTAAACAACATCGATAACGAAGTTGTTAATTAAATATTATCTCGTTCCAAATTCTTCAATTATTTAAATCTTGTTTTAATTTACTTTTTTTTATTGCAGTTTCAACCTGTCAGAAGCAGATCGGTTGCCAAGGACTGCGTGGTTCTGAAATTACCCTTTATGCAGATCCCAATTCTTACATTCAGACTGATAAAACTTGTGATCGTCTTCAACCCAGAACCAAAGTCAAAACAAATGGTCACTTTACCACATTCATGCAAGTAAGTAACTAAAAATAAATTAACAGAAAAGTATTATTACTACATATTAATATTTATAAAAATAAAAAAAGGTTACAAAAGTTAAAAAAAAAAGTTTGACCCAGCCGGGAATCGACCTGCGATTTTCTGAGTAGGGAACTGATTGCTTTATTACCGGTAGAAAAATTTGTAACATCTTTTGTTCGCTGAATAAAACTAATATCGAGAACTAACAAATAAATCTCTTTAATGCAATCCAATAGAGAAGGATTACATTTTTTATTTCTCCTGAAGTTTCAGCCTTTAACAATCACGTAGGTACCTTTCACAGAATATAGGTCAACCGTCAACCTGATTATTATCAATTTATGATTATAAATATAAATTAGGATTATCAATTCATATGGTAACACGCAGGACAGGCACGTTCACTTTTGTTAAGCGATTAATTTTTAGAATGTTAACCGTTACTCCTGTATCTATTTGTTAATATTTACGCACTGTGTATTCAATTCAAATACAAATATAAACTTCTACATTTATAGACATTCTTTTTAGGACATATTACAACATTTATGGACACTCAATGTGACCAACACGAAACCCCGTCTGCTTTTGCAGACCTGCCCGATTTCGATAGTTCCAGACATGTCCCTGCTGTTTGCACATGCAGACATGTCGGTAAATGTGTTAAGTGATCCCAATTCGTATACAATAAGTACATTAGAGAAGATTCTTTATGAATGCATGTAAAAAAATACATGTCGCATTAACCAGACAAAAGGAAGTTTGAATTAACAACTTCCTTTGGCGCTTAATCGTATCACAAAATCATTGTTATGCTCCAAATAATTAAAAATGAAAGAACAACCCTCCCCTTTCGCCTCCTGTTTGATGATTAATTACCAAAGATACGATCAGGAAAAAATATATATAAGTATTATTTATGCAGTAGTCATCATATATCATCGAGAACGATAACTTAATTTTAAATCTTCTATTATTTAGCTGTCAGAATACGAAAGGCCACAATAATATAAAACACTTAGTCTGTACGTGATGCTAATTATTATTCGAAATCTGTCGTATGCTATCAGGTTGCGAGTTCCGAAAGCGTGATGTGGTACTACATGTAGTTACATAAGATTAAGTAGGCAGATATGTATTTTTGTTTCTTCTTATGTCCAGGTGTAATCTTCTGGCTATAAAAGGTAACATTTAAGAAACGCTTTTTATGTTTCATACTTTTTTAGAAATAAGTTATCTGAAAAGGAACTTCTTCGTAACATTTAATACCCATATTCTTCATGTTGTGGCTCAATCCTCTCCATTTATTTTACTGTTGCAGAGCTTTCTTGAATACCGTTTATTTATTTATCTAGGGACATCTTTTCTAACATGAAAACTCAACAACTATAGACATCGAATGTGGGCCTCCATATAAATAAAATAGGAATGCTGTCTGCAGTTGCAGACCTGTCCTATTTACGTAGATCCATAAGGTCTGCTTCTGTAGACATGTCCGACAATGTTTAAAATTAATTCCACATTTATAAAAATGCTACCAACGTGGCCCGGATTTGAACCCGCAATCATCGGATCCAAAAGCCTGAGTCAGTTTTTCTCTTCATTGTTTATTTTTTCTCCATTTATCATATTTTGCTCTTTCTTTATTTTCACCTTTCGTATCTTCTTTTTTTCCCAAACTTCACTGTTTCCTTGTTGTTCTAATCATTTTTATTTTTCTCTTTGTCCCTTTCCCTCACACATCATCTTATATGGTAATAATTTGAATTTTTTACTAATTCCCTGTAATCTAATTTTTTTCTAAAAACATCACATAATGATTCAGAACGACCACATTACCCCCACATATACTAAAACAATTATGAAATAATGACCTTACTTAATCAATTACAATCTTCCTGGCTTGCTTTTTAAAACTCTTTAACACAGACAATTTCTTTTACAGAGTCGTCAAGATTTAACATCTTCTGGTGGTGAAGTGGGACACCCGGAAAAACTCCCGAAAACACGTCCAACAAATCCAAGAAGTCGTTTGGAGCAAGGGGTTATGACCCAAAGTTGTCCCACACCGCCTCAGTCGCGGAGGAAATTTTTTTTAAGTCCAAAAGCGCTTAGAAGTCCTTTCGCACAACGAGCTGCCAGGCAAGCTGTTGGTGACTCTGCATTATCAGGTAATTTTTATAGTAGATTTTATATTTGAGGGCGTTTTACGTGGGTTCGTGCAATATCCGTTTTGCTGTGGGTACAAACGACGCGACATTTAGTGTAGGAAGGAAAAATACAAGATTGTCGCGTCGTCAACGTAGTGTTTAGAGTGTCGCCTCTGAAGATGTAAGATATTTTTTTGTCCCAACCAGCATGTAGTAATTTTAAACCTCCCATTTATGCGATGGATACAAAAACAAATGTGGAAAAATAGTTTAGAACTAGTTTAAGTTTAAAAATGCTTTAAATTAATGCTTTATATTTTACATCAATTATTTGTTCCATATTTGGATAAAATTATAAATTTATGAATTATTTTATTATTGGTATTGTAGAAAATTCACTTTTACGATACACAGTTAAAAATGAGATCAAGAAGAATCTTTGGAAGCTCTCAATTTTTTTATTGCTTTCCTGTAGCGTCCATGACGGCATCAGCAACTTCGAATGAAAATCGACATTGGCCCAGCGTAATTTTAGGAAAAATTCGTTCTTTATGGTCTGCAGGTAGTTCTACTGCAAGCACAGGACTCGGTCAGCTTGTTACAACAGGCAGGGAAATTTTTCTAAACGTGTTTGTTATTTTTTTGAGTTTTGCTTATCTTTTGCATGTATCTAAAAAATTATCACTAATCACATCTAATGTTTTGCAGCTGCCAATTACAGTATTGCGGTATAATTTTTTAAACTCGATTTGTATGTCAGTAAGTCGTGCTTTGAGTACATTTTAAATTTATGTGTAATTATTAACCGCATCTCTTGGGAGATGCAAGTTTTACTTGTCATGTTAAACTTCTTCGGATACTAGTTTTAACTGTTCCCGAGTTGATATCCAGTTTTTGTACCGAGTCATAATCAACAGAGTTGTAATTAGCAATGACTTGCTGAGAACATTTTATGCACCTTAATTGATCCTTCGTAGAGACTTCTAATTACATCACATTTACAATGTTTTGTTGCTCTTTGTACGAGCTTGTGTTATTCCTTTAGTTCTCAAAAGTTTTCCCCTACCCACTGTTCTGCAGTTTGTTGGTCCTGGTGCCTTTCCATTTCCTATTGCTTCTATGATTGATTGATGATTTGCCTTTTCCATCCCCCCATCTCTAAATGTACGCTTCCGCCCCCCCCCCACATGCAATATAATATCAAGTAATTTTTCTACCCGGCTATGAGCCTTCAAAAGGGTTCTTTTTTCTCTCCTCCCTTCCACCTATACGGGAGATTTTCGGTTTCTTCCATTTGTTCACTATGGTGCCCGACTTCTTGGTCATGTCTTAAGAAGATTTCCAATGTAACGAATGAATAATCAAACCCCGCATGTATATAGGATAACCTGCAGAGCACTGCATGTGCAATCTATTAAATGTTTACAAATAACAAATAAATCCATACAACGACCAAGCACAGATTTTTATTTTAATCAGCCCTATTGGGTATCATCATCGTGTGTTTAACGACATTACCCGACGATGAGCCAGTCTTAACAAGAACTTGAATTCGTATCGTCTTTGGCTGCAGTACTATGTCAGTAACCGAAGATACACGATACGAACCAGTCTTATCATAAACTAACGTCGCGTGTCTTCGGCTCCAGTACATCAGAAACCGACGATACACGATAATCATCAGTCTCAACATGAACTTAATTTTTGACGCTAAATAATCGATTATGATACGCAATAGGGTTGGTTGATTAATTTTTCTAAATTCTGGGCACCACCTTATTATTATTTTGATTTGCTCCTACGTAGTTTTTATATTTTTTTGCACTTTTTCAGCACTGCTCGTCATTATTTTCTTAAGCACTAATACGAGTTGCACTTTAATTAAACACTTCATCAATCAAGTATATTTTTTCAGATGATGAAGGTGGAACAATTAAACCCATACAAACAAAAAAATCTTCAGAAAATGATATGTATATGCGACTAGGACTTCTCCTAGGAGACGAAGCCCGCCGATCTCGAAGGCAACCTTCAAGAAATTCCCACGAATCTTGTTCTTCCCTAGTAAGCTATGATAATGCCACCATGGTATCGACTAATACCAGTCCCGTGTCTACTTTAACCGGAAGTTCGGAAGACCAACATAGAAATAACCCCAGTTCTGAAAGTGTTGGTTCTTTGATGTCCATGTCCATGTCAGGGCAAAGTAATTGCAGTTCCAGCCCTGTTAGTAGAAGACATAGTGTGACAGCGACTCAACCGGCTCAGTCAGATGATCTTGGAGGTTTTCACTCTAGACGGACGTGTATAAGAAGATCAGCAAGGACTGGAACGATTAAAGGACCAATAGATCCGAAAATACGTTTTGCCCAATACCGAACACCCCAACTAACTCTTAAACCACTTTTCTTTGAAGTTCCTCTACAAGAACCGGATCCACTCTTCTTGGGACGTCATTGGCTTATCAAGGAGATTGAAGATATTGTTGGTAAGCTCATTTTTTCTGTTTTGGTGTTGACGCATGAGCTCAGTTTGTTAGAGCGATTACATGAAAAACTAATCGTAACTTTTATTTTTCTTTTGTTCAAGGTTCTTCCAGTCCAGGTGTTTTACTAACAGGAAATCCTGGAACTGGCAAAACAGCTTTAATTCTTCAATTAGTAGAATACAGTTGTTTTGGTAGAAGAAAAGAACCGGCATATCAATCAAAGCCCCAAACCGTTCATTCTCCTGATCGCTCCCTTAGCCCTCAAAGTATTTACTATCAAATTGATCTCGTTTCGGAAAGGATTAAGCATCTCTCAGCGAATGTTGTGGGTTATCATTTCTGTCAAGCCGATAATAACAACACTTGTTTAGTACCTGATTTTATCCACTCCCTCGCCGCGCAATTGTGTCAAGCCCCACAGCTTGTTGCTTACCGTGACTACCTTTTAAATGAACCTCACCTACAAGGGATGGTTTCATTAAAAGAATGTATAGCAAATCCTGATCTTGCCTTGAATCGCGGGGTTTTGGAACCTCTCGCTAGTTTAAGAAGAGTGGGGAAAATTGATGGTCAAAATTGCGTGATCTTGATTGATGCTCTTTGTGATGCCGAATATCACAGACCTGATCACGGTGATACAATTACGTCATTCCTTGTAAAACACATGCCTAGCTTTCCGTCATGGTTGAAAGTTGTTGCGACGGTGCGAACCCAATTACAAGATATTACTAAACAATTGCCATATACAAGAATAAGTTTGGATAAAATGAATAACGAAAATGTCCAGAAAGATATGTTGGATTATATTAATTTCCGGCTTCAAAATAGTCCGAGTATTCAAAGCAATATTACTTCCTCAACAACGGGAAAACTTGAAAGTGGAAATATTTCGCAACATAAGTTTTCCCAACATTTATTACAATTAAGTCAAGGGTCGTTTCTTTTTGCCAAACTCACATTAGATTTATTGGAAAGAGGGCATTTAGTTGCTAAGTCTTCGGGTTATAAGGTTCTTCCAGTTAATTTAGCTCAAATTTATTTGCTACATTTTAATCTTAGATTTCCCACTGTACGTTCCTTCGATAAAGTAACTCATATATTAAGTGTCTGCCTAGCAGCTTTGTATCCTCTAACACTTTTAGAAATTTATTACTCTGTAAATTCCTTATTAGTGGACAGGTTTCTTCCTTGGGATGAGTTCCTTCAGCGGTTTAAGCTTTTATCTGGTTTTCTCGTTAAGCGCCTAGATAACACTTACATGTTCTTCCATCCTTCGTTCAGAGAATGGTTGATCCGTCGTGATGAGAATGAGAGCACGAAATTTCTGTGCGATCTACGATCGGGCCATTCGGGTATTGCATTTAGATTATCCCGAGTTCAAGCACCGTTAGATCCGGAAAAGTCGTTGGAATTGGGACATCACATTCTAAAAGCTCATGTTTATAGGAACATGACTTTTTCCAGTATATCTTCACGGGAACTTCAAGCACATTGGGTGGCGGAAAGTTCCGCAAATGTTTCTGCTTCTATTTGTAATCTCCGTAACATCTATAGCCCTAATGTGAAAGTTTCGCGGTTGTTCTTGTTGGCAGGGGCTTCCCCTAATTACGTTACCGATTATTTGGGAAATGCCCCAATCCTTTGCATGCACGCATGTGAAGGGATTGTGCCGATGGTCTCTTTATTGTTGGAGTTTGGCGCGGATGTGGAATTAACCAATAGTCAAGGATCTACCGCTTTATCTTTAGCTTCTGCTAAAGGCCATTGTGATGTGGTTAGGCAATTAATAGCCGCTGGTGCAAGTCCTGGCCATACCGATACCGCTGGTCAGTGTGCGTTAGTTCATGCCGCACGAAATGGTTTCTTAAACGTTGTTGGATACCTCCTAGCTTGCGATTGGATAGTGAAGAACCCCGAAGACGTGGAGCTTACAGAAGCAGCGCAACAATCCCTCGTAGCGGCCGCAAGCCAAGGCCATACCGAAATAGTAGAATATCTCCTGGATATGGCAGAAGTTAACGTTGATAAACCCGATAACTTAACAGGCGAAACCGCTTTAACAATTGCCGCCACTAATGGTTGCCATGGTGTCTGTACCGCTCTTATAAATCGGGGCGCTAATATATCTGTGACGAATCGTAAAGAAATGTCTCCTTTATTACTGTCTGTTAAGGAAGGACATTGGGCAATTGCAGAAAAACTGATACAAAACCACGCTGCTTTGGAACAGTGCGATAGTGTTGGACGTACCCCATTGATGTTAGCTGCCTCTGAAGGACATGTTGGATTAATTGAACTACTGCTCGATAAAGGTAAGAAGAAGACATTGCTAAAAAAGACGTTTTTGTAATTTTTTTAATTTTAGGAGCAACACTTGAAAAACAAGACCGAGAAGGGCTAACATCAATATGTTGGGCATGTTTACGAGGTAAAATCCAAGCATGTCAAAGTTTATTGGATCGTGGCGCAACCTTGAATCATTCAGATAAAACTGGAAGGACGCCGCTTGATTTAGCAGCATTCCAAGGTAACCCGGCAATCGTCCAAATGCTCTTAGAACGGGGAGCTCAGATTGAACACGTCGATATCAACGGCATGAGACCCCTTGACAGAGCCATTGGATGCAGAAACATTCAAGTTGTACAGTGCTTTTTGAAAAAAGGCGCTAAATTAGGGCCGGCAACATGGGCTATGGCAGCAGGCAAACCCGAAATAATGTAAGTATTTTCTGAATGGAGCATTATCATGTGACGTCACAGTACTCAAGATTTTGCTCTGTAGACAAAAAACAGGTTTTTAGTAAATTCCAACAGAAATTTGTTATTGTCCTCGTATTTTGTCATTGTTGGTTGTTACAAGCAATAAATTTATATTTGCCTACAGAGCAACTTAAGGGGCGCAGTTATGTCACGTGTCTGGAATAGTGTGGGAGTTATTTTAATGAATGTGGGATTTTTTAGGCTTATCCTCCTCAACAAACTATTGGAAGATGGCAACGTTTTGTACCGTAAAAGTCGGTTGAGAGAGGCAGCCCATCGTTACCAATATGCTCTAAAGAAATTCCCCAATGATGATCAGGGTGACCACAATCCAGCTTTCCATCAACTGAAGATCAATTTCTTGCTTAACCAGTCCAGATGTAAAAGAAAAATGAATGTAAGTTTCTTATAAAATGTTCTTTAGGGTCTGGTAAGATTCGCCGCAGCCGTTTTACCACGGGAGTCTTGGTCACTTTTTCTGTCTAATCTACGCGTGTGGGTTCTACCAATAGTTATTAAATAAACGGGATAAGCAAAATTCCCATTTAATTTCAAACCGCGGTGGAACGGCCACTGTTTCACCCCAGCCGTCTATTAACATAACTCACAATATTCGTCGGTTATCGTAAGAAGGCGTAAACGTCAGATCGGGTTTTGCCTACAGAGCCGTAATCTTAAATACTGTGACGTCACATGGAAATGCTCCATTGTTAATAAACAAAATAAAGGTGAATCCGCAATCGGCACCTCACGCGGCATGCGGCACACAGTTAGCCGCCTCTTACCAATCGCATATTGTGATTGGTTAGATGCGGTTTACCGCGTGCGTATGCCGCGTGAAGGTAGATCCGCAATTTTCGCGTCACGCGATAAACCGTTTGTAACCAATCGCAATCACAGACAAGTAATACTAGCAATACTAATGTGTGATTGGTTAGATACGTCTCACCGCATGCCGCGTGACGCGCCAAGTGCGGATCCACCTTAAGGGCGTATCTAATTTTAAACCCCGGCGAACTCTCCCATGGTTTTTGACGCTCGCCTTCCTACCTCTACTGCCTGCCGCTCTATTTCTAACGTAATTTTCATTATTTTTTCCAGGAGACGGACGAAGCAATTGAATTAGCAAATCAAGTGTTAAGCGTGAAACCAGAATCGTATGAAGCATACTACGCCAGGGCAAAAGCCCGGTTAGACCTGAAACTATTCGAGAATGCCTTAACAGACGTCAGAGAAGCCTTAAGATTAGCCCCGCCGCAAAACTCTGAAGTTAGAAAAGTACTGACCTATCTAAGGGATGAAATTAATATTAAAATGAGTGCACCAGCGAGAATGTCGAATTATCATCGCGATTTTGCAATTTCCGTTGATACACTTCATGAGTAAATGAACAACAATTTTTAGGATGCATTATTTAATCAGTGTAGGTATTTGTAAATTATTTTACAAATACTGCAGTGATAGAAAATAAAAAGAATGCAATCCGTGTGCCTTTTTAGAGACTGATTATTGAAAAATTTACTATTATTTTGTGAATATAGATATTTTAGGTTGTATATAACTTTGAATTAATTTATTTCAGCTGTTTAAATTGTTTTCTCATCATTCCCATGGATGAAGCATCCAAACCGCACTATTTTGTTGTTTATTTAATGTTTAATTATTTTTTAGTTGATAGCATCGTAGTAATAAATATTCTCAACTTTTCTTATCTTAAGGTAATATTATTGTGACAAGTTTAGCAGTAATATTTTTATAAGATGTCGAAATAAATTAATTTTATACAGTTTTACCTTTAAAAGTAAATAAATAGTAATGTCAAGCGTGAATGTAACAACACATCATGAAAAATCTTCGGTTTATTCACTGCCATAATGGCATCAATTGTTAATTTTCGAACGTGAGCCGCTGTGCGGCTCACAAACCCAAACCTGTGCCTTATGAAACTTAAAAAACAATTGATGTTATTTTATGTACCTACCTATACTAATAAATTTGAGTGAGTGTTGTATAATTGGAAATAAATTATGTTGTCTTGCCCAGCATTCTAGAATTTTTTTATATAAGTAATAATTACAGTATTTGTTTTATTTATTTTATTCTAGCACAGTAAAACTGTTAAAAATTTTGTGTGGTTTAGATAATGACTATTGATTTTGATAATGTCGCAAAAAATATATCTGTAGTGTAAATTATGAAAGGTGCTACCTGCTTATATTGAGTTTTAAACTTATAGAGAAATATATGCAAATAAAGTATTAAATTGTAAGATTGGCTTTTATTATTTATTATTAGTAATTGGAACATAATGAGATTTGTTTAAAAATTTCAGATGCTAAAGGTGGATCCGCGGTACATCTTACCAATCGCAGATTAGTATTACTTGTCTGTGATTGGTTAGATGCGATTTCCCGCGTGACGCGGCTTACCTATGCCACCTGAGGCGCCAATTCTGATTCCATCTTAATGCTATCGCCATCTAGCATTCGTATTCCCCAACAAACTTTCTTGGCGCCAGATTTAAATAGCACGGTAAATTCAAAATATATACGTTTTATTTATTTTCTTGTAATTGATTGATTGATTGTTGTTCGACTGAATTATTATAATTTATATCACTGGAAACTACATTTGGATTATTTTTAATAAAATTAGAAGGCCGCACCCCTAATGACCTTATAATAACAATAATTCATATTTTATTTATTTAAGTGAATTTTATTAAAGATAATTGCTTGAAATTGAGTTTGTTTGTGGAATGTGGTTCTAGTGGTTTTGTTGGAGATAGATAGTAAATGTAAGTCGGTTACAGTAATAATGCAATATCAACCATCGTGCAAGCGCCATGGTTTTAAAAAAAATCGATAGTCTTAAATTCAATTACGATTATTTTGAATTTCAGATGAATTCACACTTGGTGCAAATTCACCAACAGCCACTTCCTACTAAAACAGTAGTAATTCAAAACCGACGTCTAACAAATCGTAAATTTTTCGTTTTACAAGTCATCAGTTTCATTTTACTGGTAACAGTTATTTAGGTATCGCGTAAGTGTCACTTTACAGGACGAGGAGGTTTGTTGAAAAACGCAGCCGTGCTCTTAAGCCTCGAAGTCTCATAAAAAGACACTTTCGTGATGCGAATATTCGTAATTTCGACTAAGAATGAAAAAAGTAGAAAAAGATAAAATAAATTGAGTATGAGAACTTTCTAATTTAATTAAAAGCGCACCTAAAGATTTCAACTTAAATAAATAGTACCTATTTAGCTACTTTCTTGCCGCCGATCTTTAGATACGTTTTCTCTACTTTTTTTTTAGATTGTATTGATACGTTATTGCGTTAAATATGGAGATTTAAAAAGGATAATAAACGGATACGACAGTTGCCGTAATATTTGTGGTGTTGTCAACAACATGGATGACGAATTAAAAAAATCTTGGTGTGATGGATTAGACATGACATACAGAAAGTATGTTTTTATAAATTAAAAGTACCTAGAATAGGCATATAGTGTTAAGAAACATTTTATATTATAGATATCTTTTGGTTTTTAAACCGGACGGAAGAAATCATTACAACGCAACACGATTAAATGAAAGACATAATGATGTAGTCGGTTTGTACAAAATTATTTTCAAAGAACTGGTTACGGTAATAATTTTTTCTATTTAAGTGCCAATAACATTACAAGATAACGTTCAAAGAGTATGTTTGGTAAACTGCAGTGTGTACCAAAACTAGTAAGTAACCTTTAAAGTAATAAGTAAAGAAAAGCCTTAGAAAAAAATATATTTGTAGTTACCAATACAAGAACCGATGTATCTTAAATAAAAGCAATAAAGTGGCAGATATATTTTATGGAAAATCGGGAATTTCGAATTTTTTCTTGGTAATTGCTTTACTTTTCCTTGACTTCTAATCTTAAAAGTGCGGATTTTAGGAAGTAGCCGAAGATATTGTTACCTACTGGACGCAAATTTTATTTCTGTTTGGAATATCGTTTGGTAAGATGAAGAAAAACAAATACTGCAGATACTTTTTAGTACTATATTAAAATAAGTTTTTCTTCTTAGAGAAGGCCTATTTTCTACCCTTTAATTCCTCCCTGTTTCGAGCTCCTTCATACCATTCTCATTAAATTTGTCCATTTCATCATTGGGTGTAGCCATAGGTAGTACCTATACCTCTTCTTGTCTCCATTTTTCTTTTTGCTCTTTTCGTATTGTTACGTCTTCTACTTTTGACTTTCATTTCAGCATTCGTTTTTCTTTATATCTGCTAGAGTATTTCTGTGTTTTTTAAATTTAAGACTTCCTTTTTCAGTACTTTCCGTAATAATAACAACCTTATTCCGATTCTTTATAAAAATAGCAATTTGGTTAGTCCTAATCGGATTAATCCTAGTCTCTCTGGCTACTTCGATATATACCTGGTGCATATTACAAGGATTTAATTATTTTCATCAAATACTACAATATACTTTTTAGGGTAATGTGGAAATATTGGAAAAACATTCTTAATTCTACAGAATATTTAGCACCTGAACTGGAAATACGAAGATGTAGAACTTATTTAATATTTGCTGTTGTTGAAATGTTTTTAACCATTTCTGCGTGTGTAGTAACTTTCATTGTGAAACGACGAATTGGATTTATCGTTCGAATATTTAAGGAAACTGGAAAACCATTTTCTGCATCACCTTTTTTGATTTTTCAACCTCTAGTGGTAAAATATTATATTATTATCTAAGTTTAATGAAACGAATTAAAAAGTTAAATAAACTGGTTCTAAAATATGCATTTGCAGACTAATATTTTCACTGGAGGAGTTGTTGCAACTTCTACTTATTTTTTCCTTTGGATTGAAACTGCAGGCCATGACAAAGAGCTTTATGATGATTTTTACGAATACCAAAAAGACAATTGGATTTTCTTTACCCGTTGGTATAATATTTTTGTAGCCTTATGGTTCGTTGAGTTTTTAATTGCTTGCCAACATACAATTACAGCAGGAGCTGTAATAGTTTGGTATTTTTCCAAGTAAGACTTTCCAATAATCTCAGAAATAAATATAAGAAACAAAATCTATTTTTATAGAGAAAAAAATGTTCTTGGAAGTCCTATTTTCTATGGACTTTACAATCTTGTAAGATACCATATAGGATCGATTTCCTTTGGATCACTCGTGTTATTAATAACAGAATTTTTCAATACTTGCTGGAATATACTAGAGAAATGTTTGTTAAGTAATAATACACAGAAAAATCTTTCTTGCCATTTTAACAAACTTAAAACGTTCTTAAATAACTTAACACGGAATGCTTATATAGAAATTGGTAAGATTTTTGCAAGAAAAATAATGTTATGTTAATTTTAACAATTTTTCAGCTCTTTACGGTCATGCTTTTTATGCAGCAGGAAAAACTGCAAGCACAGCTTTCAAAACAAATCCTTTCAATGTTGGCGAGATTAGTTCAACAGGATATTTTGTTTTATTTTTAGGAAAGGTTCTGATTAGTAAAATAATAATTTTGGCAGGAATTATAATTTTTCAGGTAATACACAAATTAAGGTACCGTAAAAAAAACATAGTAATATTTTATTTCAGGAAAAAGAAGATCTACAACATGCATGGGTTTTAATAATTTTTTCAGGAATCTTATCTTATTTAGTTTGTCATTGTTTCTTATCACTATTTGAGGTAATAATTTTTCAAATTTTCCAAGTCACATTCATATTTTAATATTCTTAGATGGTTATGGATACGACTTTTTTGTGTTTTTGTGAGGACTACCAACACAACAATGGCAACTCATATTCTTTTGTAACGCCGGAACTTCTAAAATTTATTATGACCCTTAAAAGATCAGATAATACCTTGGGTTTAGAAAATTACAGGGATTATATTCATCAAAACTAAATTAACTCAAATTTAATTGTAGTGTCTTCACGGTTTTGTAGTTATCACTATGTAGTATTGTTTGGAATTAAAAATATGAATATAAATAGAATTATTAACTGTATTTTGTATAATGACTAATGAGGTGCCAGGGATTATCATTCCGAGACTTCATTCAAGCAAAACAAAACAATTTGTATATTTCCTTATTTCAAAACGAATCTGCAACTCTCCATACAGATTCTTGTCTGAAAGGTTGCCTATACCAGCCTCGTAAAGCTTTTAAAATATAAAATTTCTAACTGCTGCATTTATTTACGTTTTTCTATACTGAACAAATTATTTGAAATTTTTAATGGAAGAATACCAACAGACATATATTTACCGCGTTACCATGTTCTGGATGTTCGAAAAAAAATCCTAGGTGGCGACCAAGGTTTGGGATTTTTTTGAAAAAGAAAATTGTGGCATGGCTTAGATCAGGAGAGTAAGGCCCGAAAACTCGAAAAAAATCTCTGAGAGGGTTACGTAAGGCTCGCTAACCGAAGACGTTGGAAAATCGTGGTGTCGTTACTCACCAACAACTGATCACGCAGCTGTCCTGAAGTATTATTATAAAATTCAAATAAACATTAAAAATTCGGGAAGAAGACCTTTTCTCGTGGTACTTTAAACTTCTAACTCCCCAAGTTTACTATGAATTTTTAAAACCCCATTACCGAGTACTTTCTTCGTCTTTTATATCTTTCAGGTTTTATATGCGTAAAGAAACAGGTCACAGGATGCAGGAAAAACTGAGAAAAGTGAAAAGTAAAACTTTAACGTAAGTGCTAAAAACGACATGAAATTCTATACAGAAATTAGAAATGTATCTGCTTTGCTTGTCAATATCAAGACTTTCTAACTATGAAATTACAGAAGAGATGCAACGAACGAAGCCCTACACCTACACGGTTGGTTTCGGGTTAAAAGGTGTGTATCCGGTAAACTGTATTTTTTTTTAATGTATTACAAGAATTTTTTATAGAGATTTATGTTTCAAATGTAGTTAAATTAAATTCGCGACTGAAAATGCACCGAGTTTTGTTGCTTTTCATTCCAACATTTATTTAATATTTTAAATGCAATGCAATAATTAGAATGGTTTTATTTTAGATTAGTTTTACATTTTAAAGAAGAGAGAGGGGGGAAGCTGTTAACGTAACAGTTGGCTTGTCCAAAGGCTAACGTGGTTGCCTTAAGATCGCATGTCTTGGGTTCAAACCCACGCAGTCCAGATTTTGTTTTGGTAATTTTTTGGGACATCTTTAAGGAAAGTAAGATTGATTGACGGCTTTGAGTTAAGTTTTAATGAAAAAATGGTCAGTTTCGAAATACGATTGTTACTTTTAACAATACTTTTGTTTTTAAATTTCTTAGTCAAAAATACACAATAAACCATGACCCAAATACTTTTAAATAAACAATACGAAGTGGTACCTTCAAATTTTGAACAAAAATTACTCTAAATCCCACAAGTTTCCAAAGAAATATCTAAAAATAGCACAATCTGCATACAGTTTCTGCAAATTAATGATCCAGACATCAAATTGCATAATGTTCGTCTCAGGCTTTGTCCTAACCGGAGTGCAGCAGTGTTTACTATTACCGTTATGTGTTCTCCCATGCTTACCTACCATTATTAAGGAGTGAATGTGCGAGTGACCAGGGTCTAGAAAAAGACGCATCCATCGAACTATTCTGGGCGCAAAGTGAGACGGCGCGACGCAAATAGTGGGAGCTGATACCTGTAGAGTTACTTTGACTGCAACGTCAGGTATTACGGGCCAGTTCGTACGGAACGAACGTGTTGGGTTGCTTTACAATAAAACCGCTACTATAGCAACGTCTTGTCGATCGACTGAAAATCTTATAAGAACTACTTATTTAATAATTATTTGAAATTCAGTGTGTTGTGTAAAAAAGTGTTTATTTTAAACTACAGAAATTTATAAAATAATCAAATTTTTAAAAAAATAAGAAGGGCGCGAGTTTAATTTTTAATCAATAAGTGAATTTTTTATTATGCAAACTAGTGCAGTGAAGTGCAAACCGAATTGTTTGAAAATGCAAGTAACTTTAATTCAGTAATAAGCTGAAAGGGTGAATTATGCTCAAAGAAAGGTGAATATATTATTATATTACACTTTATAAATTGCTTTGTTTTTTAATTTAGCATCCCCTAGTTATTTTCTAAAGTTCCCAAAAAATAATAAACACTTTTTTCACAGTAGAAACTATTCCCGTCGAAGCGAAAAAAAAATAATCTTCCCCTAAAAATTTAATCTGTTTTCCATAAATTAAGTATAAAATTGCGTTTAGTCAAAACGAATCAATTTAATTAAAATTATAATGCAGAGATCCGATTTCCAATGATCAAAAACAGAGCCGTATCGAACAAATTGTAATAAAATATTTTTGTTTAAAATTTGTATTACTACCTAGCAAACCCGAGGAAACCCAAGGGGGTGATTGTTTTGGCTTCCATACGTCTGCTAATGATTCAATCGATTGTCAAGCACATAAAGGTTCTTTGGTTAGAATTACAACAAAAAACAACAAGCAGTCTGTCTTTCACGATTGCTCTACGAATATTAGTAATTTTTATGAAAATTAGTGGTTGGACGACAAATTTAAAATATTCAATACAGTTTAAATTCAAAGGTGGAAGACAAATTGATATCTTCGTTCTTCAGGCCAAATCCGACGCCTACCTCAAACTTATTGGCAAACAGACTTGAAGTAAACGTTCTATCCCCCTCCCCTCTCTCTCTCTTAATAATTAAATCAATATCTCAAGTTAAGGTTTGGCTTGCCTTAGCATTAAACCAGAAATAAGAACAAGGATTCAGACTTATGCGAATGTTTTACTAAAACACATTCACTTTTATTTATTGTATTAGGGGTTGAAGTACAAAGGAGGGAAACAGATTCACGCAAATTCTTGTCTTGGCGCCTATGTCGGAAATAAAATTTATGACGTATACCAATCCTAAAATCCCCCAATTCTATTCAGTGTAGTACATTAACAGGAGATTAGTGATAAGTCAGGAACGGTAGGAAACTCAAGGAAATAATCCTACCTACAAAGGATTAAATGTTATTCTTACCCAGCATCATAAACGGAATGCCAATACACAAATCTTCTGAAGAATGTTTTACAAATTTTGGCTTCTATTATTATTAAAACGAAATTCAAGTAAGCTTTGGAGCTCTAAGAAAAAATTAAACACAAATGGTTGGGTAAAGGAATTTTTTGCACTCCTTTTCTCCGATTTTTCAAAAGTTTTAGGATCAGTAATTACGAGTCTTGGTCATAGACTTGAGAGTGCTAGCAACTTTTAAATATCTTGATCTTGTATTATTTTTTTTTGTTACCACTTGTTTAGAAGTAATTAGAAGTTATGTTACGTTATCCTTTTTTCTTATCCTTAGTCGCATTTCATTTAGATGATTGGATTGGATTTCTTGTTGGTATTAAAAAAAATCTTAGTTCGTCGTCAGGACTCAATTTAATTTTCTGGAGTACCTAGGTATAAAATCAACAAAATATTTCATAAATACAGCAAGAACATTCCATTCTCCCAAAACACTTTACTTATAATTTGTTGATTATAAAATGCGTTTTTTTTTCACATCTTGTTTCGTCCTTGCATATTTTTATTTTCTCCCCCTTGTAAAAATTTCGTCTAAAATATGTAAACGATAGGCGACGATAGGTAAGTATTTTTTAGTTACACAAGTTGTATTTTCTTCATCTTAATTTAAGAGGATACTACGAACACCCATGGACGAGACAGTTTATAAGCTTTTTCAAGAAAAGTATTTTCCATAAGAAATTCGAACTCTTCGGGTTCCGTAGATCAGCTTAAGAGAGGTTTTAAAACTTAAACCTGCCAGAAACGCAATTAAAAGTTTTACCACCCGGATGCAATTATATATTTGTGTGGAAAAATTTCTCGTGACTTAACTTTGAAGTTATGTCTACCGTTTAGAAAAGTTTCAAACGTTTTTTCCATCTTGAAAAACTTTTTCAGCGTATAATAATTATTCGTGCCGCAAGGATATTTTTAGTCGTTAAATATAAAAAAAATTATTCAATACTAAAAGGATTTTAAAGTAATCTAGAGAAAACTTCAAGGATAATTTGGGGGATTTGGAGGAGGATTTGGCCAATAAACATTGTCTTGGTAATTAATTTTTCTGATTTGATTAAAATTATAAATAACTTCATAATGCAATTAGTAACAAAAACAATGGTGCGATGAAACTGTGTAAAATTTTTCAATTATAATTCAGTCTCGCGCACGCAATTCTTTTTAATCAGTTTGATAAAAGTGATTGTGAGTGAAAATCTTTTTACAACAAAATACAAGGCTATAGCGACCTCGAAATTCACGGTGTATGTTTGGTAGGTATATTCAAATTATGTATTTGAATTAATCCTTTTTATGACACGGACTAACCTGACAACCACGCAAAATTGAGCGGATCAAAATGCTGATTTTAAATGCCAATCCCGAACACACAACACAACAGTTCATGCAAACATATTTTTTTTTAATTAGAACCACCATGCATGGTTTTTATTAATTTTTTAACCTTTCAACAATCCTGACGATTATTTCAAAAAGTAATCAGTTTTTTTTATAATATGGATTTATATTAAATTTTAATTATTGTCGTATTATAGAGATAATCAACATTACGATTTCCAGTTTTTTTTATAGAAAAAACGTCTTGTAAACTTGGTGTGTGTGAGGCTAGTGGCGCGTGACGTCATCAACTATGCAAGACACGTAAAGTCTCAGCGTTAATAGCTCTAAATGCGGAAACTTAGCGAAAACAGCGCAAGATACGTGAAAATAATTTAAACCAAAGTTGTAGAAAATAAAATTTCCTACAAAAAACTCCTAAAAAGCATACCTCTAACATGAATGGTTTCGGCCTGGGAACCGTCAGATTAAACACATGCGCGCGCTCTATTTAGTAGTACGTTAGCTCGCACTCGCTTGCTCGGCACAATGCATTATGGGAAACCATGTTCGTAGGAGTCGAACCTATTTACTGACACTAAAAAAAGTCATATTATCAAAGAAAATTACAATAAATTGATTACTGAAAAAAAAAGATAGCTACGCGTTGTCGTTATGTGTTGAGGATGTTCGCTAAGAAAACCGTGCACTATAATTAAATTATTTCCTATAATTTAGTGTCGAATTAAAATTTAACAAAAGAAAAGGGGATAACTTTAAATAAAATTAAATCCCAAGTTCTCTTTCTTTTCTTATGGATCTAAAGTGAACCCATTGTTCCTCGTTAGCACCACTCTTGCTTTTCATTTTTATTAATCTTGACATCTAATGTCTTTCTGAATAAATGTTAAAGAATTCAAATGTTTTAAGTGTTCATTAAAGCTTGTCAGTGCTTGTCATTCCATATTTGGAAACTAGAACGATTCAAGATACAAAACTAGATACTATTTAAGAAAACATTTAAAGCAATCAAGTGTAGGCGGATTTATTTATTGATTCTTCTGAATTTTTCGGTTTAAAGTTCTATTGTGACAAGTCTTTCTGCAATTTATGACAATAGTAAAATGTTTAAAAGGTGTACTTATGTATACCGACAAAAGGGCTTGTTGTACCTCAACTTGACCATAACTAATAAAACCTGCCGCTAAACACTTTTTGGAATTTTTACAAACTTTATGATTGACATTTCTGTAGTTTACAAGTCTTGTCGGTAACTATATTTTTCTAATATTTTAGGCGCTGCACTTGTAAAGAGATGTGAAAGAATTGTTCAAAATTAAAGTACCCCAACCTTTAAATTTTAACGAGGGCTGCATAATTGAACTCGAACTACGATCTCTTACTTCAAACAAATCTCTTCGTCCTGCAATTTCACTTTCATAACTTGTTACTTGAATAACTAATACAAGTAGCAGATTATTATGATCGTTTCTGCACTGTTATAAAAGAGAACTGCCGAATGCTAATCTGCCTTCAACGTATCACTTTTTTATACAACATTCATCTTGCAAAACTTAAAAAGAGATCAAACGTCCATCATTCAGATGATGAAAGCAGCGGCAGGAAAATTAAGGACAACTTGAAATATGTAGACACGCAGGCTGCCATTTAGGGGAATGGATTATGAATGTTCTGGTAACGCCTATTATTCAGATTGCGAAATTGATATGTTGCACCAAAGATAAACCGATTTATGATCCTACCTTTATTTCAAATGGATGCGTATTTGATCAAACGGAAGTTTTTATATGATCTCATTAGAATTTTTATATTCGAAAAGGAAAAGTCCTTGCTGTAAGCGACGACCTCTTTATTATCTTATAATGCTAATAAGAGTAGTTCAATAAAAGGGGTTTTAAAAAGTTGAGAAAATTGGTTCATAATTTTCTTTGTTATGGTTCTGAGTTTGGGGGAAGTTTTCTAAGTACATTACCCGAAAAAGTATCTAAAATATCATTTGTGCACGTGTTTGACTAAGAAGGTAATATGGATTGTGCCGCCATGGCTTATTATTTGATGACATTTTTTTAAAAAATGTGAACGGATAGACGTACGTCGTCGTACAAATTTTGTACTAATAGTCATGGACAAAGTAAGGATTTTACAAGCATGTAATGACTATCATTACATGCTCGTTGAATCTTATACGAATTTTATACTAAGTAGCAAACAAATGTGCAACTGCTACATTATCCTCCTACTTTATCGATTAACATAAGAAACCGTATAGTAGTTTTCTAAAAGGAAATGTTTTCATAGCAGTGCGACGCTCCACGGGTTCCCTATGCCGTCTGTTTGATAATAATTAAGGCAGACACAAAGAGCTTCAAAATATAGTTTCTCCTAACTGTCTATAGCAAAAACCCCGTCTCTGTGCAAATGGTAATTTTCAAGTTCTAAACTAATTTACGTCAACTCGATTATTTGATACTACCTGTACTTGCAATATACGCTTTGAAACTTACGCTTATTAATAATTTGGTAATGATTGTATGTACTCACGTAATAGTTGGCTGTGTATTGTTCTTATCTATACAATATTTATTATTCAGGTATGCAAGACTGAAGCTTGTTTTTTTTTCAATAATAACATTTTCATAAAACGAACAAAGCTGATCCATACTCTATTTAATAATTATTATTGATTTATCATCGAATGGTATATAATATGAATGATTTAAAGATCATTACAATGAAATTACATGCAATTACAATTCGTTATGATATAAGAGATTTATGACAAAATTTTCTCAGATCGACCTTGGAGTATAAAATTATCATTTCACAGTGTGATAAAAGTTTAACTTCCTGAAAGAAACTGAATTATTATTTGTTTAATTCTTAACTAAGAAATAATATTGCTCAGCAGTTTTTAAATTAAATATTCTTGTAGTTTCAAACCCTGAATAAAACTGAAGCTGCAGAACCACTTCTGGCGTGTAATTTTATCTAAACAAAGTTAGCCGACCTTTAACGAGGTTAAGAGGTTTCATGAAGGATAATTATTACCGGCTGCATGAATAAGTAATTAGTCAAAATTGCATCTATGTAGTATAATAGGGTACCTAGAATTATTCAAAATTCACTATAAATTATACGTGCACTAAAAAATTTAATCGAGAAGGCTATGGATTTGCATGTTTGCGTTTAACAGATATTTTTAAATTCCAGTTTATATTTCATTTCATATCCGCTACTCATATTTTCGAAATTCTGCTTCTGAAAAATTGCTACCAAAAAACATGTCTAACTTCCACTTCCGGTTTCGGATTTTTTTGAAAAGCTTATTTTGTCGATTTTTTCGATATACTTATACTACTCCTTCATTTCAAATTTCATCAAAATTGGTTCACTAGTTTTTGCGTTAAAGGTAATACACCCAAAGACAGACCTTTTTTCTAAACCACTTTTTGGGTTCCTGGAGGTCCAAAACAATGTATTTCTACTACTATCAGTGGTAGTAGCCTATGGGAAAGTAAAAATTGATTGTTGAAAGAACCAAGATGTCTTCCCATTATCGTTGTTGTATATAAAATTACTACGTTTGTATTTGAAGTCGGTAATAAAAAAAGTCTTATCGTTCCGTTATTAATATCCCCACCCACTAGTAGATAATCAGTATTTATTCCCGAACGAGCATTTATATGCATAAAGTGTAGTTAATGACAAGAATTAATTTTGAAGCACGTACTCAATAAGTTTTGTTCTGGATACGCTATCTCACTGTATTATTAATTATCGTTAATAATTATAAACTAGAAACGTGTCTCTATGAACAAAGGCTTTAAACAAAAATAGTTCTTACAATATTATCATTAGGTATTATGGCAGAATTTTTTCATAGAGTTAGGTTAAAAAAGTATTATTTCCTTATTGTAGGTTTTAATTTAATATAAAAGGAAGTACTTTACTCATTATTACACCAGAAATGCAATTTTTTTACTTGTTGGTTAGGCGATTTACATCCATACTTAGGCTAACTAGTTTTTAGACAGACCTCGTATAGAAGCCGCAAGTCATACCATCATACATTTGCCGAACTATCCTAAACCAACCCCAAATCTTTACGTCAACAAAACTAACATAAAAAGTGATCATTATTTTTTTCCATGGAACTCTTTGTTGTCCTTTTTCCAGGACATTTTAAATTATCACGCTGAAAATATTCCAGACACATCTATTTGCTAGTCTCTTTTCTCATTTTCCTAACATTCTTCCCTTCCGAAAATTGCTAGTGATTTCAAAAGGCTTATCCGATAGAATAACGTCACGCATTCTAAGGAAATTTTACGGTTGACTTCAACAAAGGTCGATCCTATAGTTTTTATGAGGTGGAAGAAATTGCAAAAAAATATATCTTTTATTTCACAGAATTGTATTTATTTTAATGCTCTTTTAAACTCCCAAAGTTTTCAGGAAAATCCCGCGGGAATTATTCCACCTGGTGCTGTAGCAGCAGGACCTTCGATTGATTTGTCCCGGCGCAATATACGCTAGAAATCACGGTATTATAGCGAAATTGGAATAATTGTGAGGCCTCATTAAATATTTGTAATGAATAGCGTTTTAAATATAGCACCCATTTTGGTTAAAATTTTGAATGGAAAGCAGCGGATTGGAAATTTCCCGGAACTTGCAAAATGTTTAGATATCGACCACGTAATAAAAAGCACCCGGCACTGTTTATGTATTTATTTCAATCTAGGACTCGCAGGAAGCTGCCGCCTATTGATATTTACAAGCTGTTCTTCCTGCAACTGCAGGATTGAGATGTCGTCGTATGTTAACAAACAAATGCTCTCAAGTCTAACATGTTGAAGTACTACAAGAAATAATCGCCTTATACCTACTTGCCTACTTCCATTCAACTTAAGATAGCATGCTTGGAAAATTTGGAAAATATCCTTTTCTCGGTGTTAAAGGAAAGATTTTCGTCATAAAAAGAGGAAAGGGGAAAAGAGACCGTTTAGCGTTTTATTTTTTTAAAGAATAAACAAATAAGTTTGACTTCTACGAATATTTTTCCCTATAGACAATGTAATGCCGCGTTTTGAAAATAAAGTTTCCAGAAGTGTCGAACGAGTACAAACTAACATGCTTGTCAATGCGCTAAATAGAACGCGCGCATGTGTTTAGTCTGACGGTTCCCAGGCCCAAACTATTAATGTTAGACATATGCCTTCCCGGATTTTCCTGTAGAAAATTTTATTTTTTACAACTCTGGTCTTCTATCTTGCTCGCTACGTTTCCATCTAAAGCTATAACGCTGGTCTTGGTCTCACATTGGGTACGTTTTTGTAGCCTCATTAGCAATGAAAACTTTGCAAGGCATTTCCAACAAAAACGTAACTGTATTCTACTATATTGAGTAATGTATTAAATAAAGGCTTCTAGTTTTTTTTTTCGTAAAATAATCAATTTGACAAATTGTTTATGAAACGGCAAGGGGGTGAGACTTGACGACTAACACTGGAAACAAGCAGTGACGTGAAAACATGAGCCAGATGTATTATGAGATTGCAAGGGCATGAAAACAAAAGAGGGGTTGAAAAGCTCTATATAATAATTAAAATGTTGTGCTTTTCAGGTACCATATTATTTGTATGGAATTTTTTATACTTAATGCTATCTTAATTAAATAAAACACGCTGAAGAATAATTAAGAAGCTTTACAACATTTCACGACTGTCCAAAAATACTTTTTTTCACTAGGAGTTTAAATTTAAGTGGTTAAAACTGTGTTCTTCAATTTATAGGCAACTTTGTGTATTATTTGAAGGTATACAAGCAATCTGGTGTATAATTTAATCCTCAAACTTTCAATACTTATGCAGAAGCTTTTGTTATTTACTTCGCTTTCATTCGTGAAAAAATTGCTTCTGACAGGTTCAGGCTTCGAAAGTTTTCCACCTCATTAACTCTTTTAGTGCATGCAACTTTTAAGCGTAAAATTTGCGAATACGTTTGAGGTGTATTACTGGAATATCCATGAGCTAAAACGGAAATCTCATTAAGGTATTTCTCTAATAAATAGCTGAAAGGTGGTATTGTAAGGCTTTAATAATTAGCTTGGAATTATACATGCCGAAAGCCTGTAAGGCCCCAACGTCAGGACGGTAAACCGACGCTGAACCGGATATCAGGGTAAAATCAGACGCCCAGAGAGAACACCCAAGGTAAATAGAACAACCCCGTTTCTCCGAGCATTTAATCGAGTTACACTTCGGGCTACTGCTTTACAAATATCATTATTTGAAGATAAACGCTTGCTTGTTGTACTTTGATCCACAAAGATTCGGACAGGATTTGTTTTGGGAGATATCGTTTTTAATTTCCCTTAGGTAAGGTACCCACTCCTTTGAGCCGCGTGTAATTGTATCAGGAATTCATCACAAATATCAGTTAACCCACAAGGAAAAAAAAGGACAGCTGCGACTACCGTAATTAGAAATAAATTACCGATAGCTTATTAAATTATCTCTTTGTCAAGAGGGTCCCATATGACGGTAAGACTGTTATATAATAACGTATGCGTTATGTGAGATAAAACTGGGTTTCGTTTGTTGTAAGATTGTCAGAGAACTCGCCGTTATAAAGCGAAAACATTACTGTAAGCATGCATTAAAACTTGTAGGAAGTTTGAGATAATAGGGTAACTAACTTATAACTCAGGTGTTTGCAAAAGTTGCTAAATAGTTTTGAATTTTTAAGATTAACTTGGATAAAGTATGTAGCAAATTTTGTTTACATGACATAATAAATTGAGTAAGAAAAGTTTTAAAGTTTTTTCACTGTTAGTCGAAATTATGGATCAATTTAATATTTTGATTATTTTGCAACATAAATGCGCGTAAGACGTCAGGAAAGTATTTTTCATGAACTCGGAGTAAATTAAATTATTCCTCAGACTTCAAAAAACCCACTATTCCCCTCCTGGCTTCTTAAGTATTTTCTCTTATATCGATAAATAAACTGTAAGCTTTCTGAGTTTCCTCTTGATTTTATTTTAGATGTTTTTTTTCCCAAAAAACAATTTTCATAAGCTCCTGAAAGCTGAAAGATGACGAAAATAACCTTTTAATTTGGTCTTCGAAACGTTTTAGGAATGCGATCCACGCTTTATGAAATATTTTGTGTGCAACTGTCAAAAAAAGGTCACTTTTTTTGTTTGATTTTGAGTCGTGAAGTAGCACATTTGTTTATAGTAAAATAAAACCTTGACAACGTAAAAAAAGCCCTGACAACGTAAAAAAAAGACTTTTTTTTACCGGCCGACAAAGACTTTTTTTTACGGGTCATGATCTTGAATGAAATTAGCTTTTAATTTTATGTAAAGATTCGATCGAAACTTTAATTTTGGTAATTTTTCACAGTTGCACACAAAATTTTGTATGCCACATGGCCGTGAACTATCTTTTTTTTATTCGAATGATTATTTGGCTCGGCCTTCGCCTCGCCAAATAATATTCATTCTAATAAAAAAAAGTGCTACTTCACGGCCTTGTAACATAAATAACTATTGTTTGAAATTTTTGGGGAAAATAATAAAGTCTCTTCGTATGTTTACTAAAAAAATAAAGAGACTTATTAAATATTCATTTTCGTTTAAATTTGTAAATAAATTAAACTTTGCATTTCTTTTTACACAAAATAAACAATTTATTTAATGAAGGGAAATTCTCTTCTGACGTTGAACTGAACGCCTGGTTCGTGTCGGTTAAGAGATTTTAATTAGACGACAAACAACACTAAAATAGCTTAAATACATACAGGCTGTCCCTGATATTACTCCCAGGCCTGTAATCGACTTCTCCGAGGTATGATTCGCCGTCAAAAATTTAACCCCCACCTAGGCACGACCCTTCCTCAAAAAATCCTTCCCGCCGAATTGTACCAGACCCGTTCGCGAGGCAGCATTGAAAATTACTTGAATGCGTAGCCAGAATCACCAGACTATACGGGTTCGATACGTACAAAAGAGAGACAGGCATCTAATTTACTAACGCAGCGGAAGTTCGCGATTTTCTCATCAACCATACATTTTAGCTATATGACTACCTTATACTATGTGATAGACAATTAAATTTTGCATTCAATTACATAATAATATACAGGGTGTTTCATTTAAAATAACAAATTTGATTAGTGTACTGTGAAAAGCAAACACCCTGTATACGTGATATAAATTTAGGAGAATGCAGAGCTATATACTGAATAAGTTTGATATTTAAAGTTCTTTCATATTTTGATTAATAAAGGAGCTAGAGGAGCATCAATTTCCGATTTTCAATTCTGGCATGAATCAAAAAAACGAAGGGGTACCTAACACGAAGCTGCATAAGTCTAGAACATTTAAACAAAATCGTGAGAGACACCCTGTATCAAGATACCCTGTATTCTACTACAGTGATGAGAAGCGTAATTAAGGAACATCACATAATAATTATTATTCGAAATCTAGATACGACGAACCCATTTTACTAGGCTTGGGGAAATAACCATAATTTCAACTCAGAATGACAATTATTACGCAATGCGGCTCGTCTTTTGCAATCTGTATCTAATATCTGTATTTTTCGTAGCGTGTAATTAGAGTATTGCGATACAGTCTATAAATCGTTCTTCGAATATGAAAGTAACGCTTTCGCATGCTTAAACATGGTTGAAAAGGCAATATTTGTAGAAATATTTAAAGCAATTTGTTATTTTATCCTGCATGAAGTCTTAACTGTACCTACATTAAAAGAAATTTGTGGCAATTCTAAATCTTTAAATATTCATAATTAATTATTAATGTTTATTAAATGAAATGTTATTTTTCACAGAAAAAAGATTATATTCGAAAATAGCATGTAATGATCCCTATTATTCACGAGGGTTAAATTGAGGAAACGAGTTGTAGACGAGTCCTGCAAATAACCCTCGCGGTATTCATTTTACCTACAAAATCGTATACCTACGCACATTATTCACTCGTGAATAATGATTATTCACGGCGTTGTATTACGGATAGCATCGTCCTTGACCAAACACATTATTTATCAGTCCTGATCAATAAAGTCATCGCAAATTTTCATTGTTTCCAACATAATAAGAGCATTGTGCTTTTATCAATAAATTTCTTGTTCTAACACAAAGGAATATAACCTGTTGATGTTTTTTAAACAAATATCTTTTCACCCTTCAGATGTCTATTGAAACAATCGTAGGTGTTAAAAGTGAATAAGGTGTGGCCAAGCTTGCTTGCTATTCAATAAAGGAATTTAAAGGGTTTCATTTAGAATATCTTATGAATAGCAAGAAATTATTTTTTTAATATTCAAATTTATGAAATGAAGGAAATGCATTATTTAACAGCTTTAATAGTTAACACTTGAGGGAAAAAATAAGACAATGCAACAAAATAACAACATACGTCGGTCGTACCTATTTATAATAAAAACAATGAAAAAATAACAAAGGAAACTAAGCATTGTTGTAGTGTGTTAAAACCAACATAAAAATACTTCTAATGCGAATTATTTTCTCTAATTAAAGGAAATGTGGGTCACATTAGTTTAAATCGTGGGATATATGAATTTCGCTGACAGTTAACGGATCGTTTAGCTAAAGGTTGAAATTCCTCAATATTTACAAATTTTTAGTTTGACCGATTTGAAATTACAGTTATGTAAAAATAAACGGTGCTACAGAATTTTTTTAAATGTATAATTTATCATTTAATCAAAAATTATTTAAGCACGTAACGCAAAACAACAAAATAAAGATGCAGTTGGGGAAAAAAGACAACTGTTTATGTTTATAGAATTTAAACTTGTGTAAGCGTTCATAACTGTATACAGTAGCTTGTGCTATAAACTTGAACCATAACAAGAGACAGCGAAATGTAAGTTTAGTAAAGTGGTCATGGACGTGCAGAGTAAAATCAATGTTACTAGCTAGCATTGGGGGCCCATTCGACCGTCTGTTACGGCTTTTCAATTTGTGAGCCAGACCGACGCCATCAAAAGCTATTTTGTACGAGATCGAAGATATCAAACTTTTTTTATCGTATTTCTTGAACGATATTACTCTGAAGTATTGGATTTTAATTTCAGTCGGACAAATATTATTTGCTCTTCGTGTTCGATTAAACGAAATTACAATAAAAGAACACACGAATAAAAATTCTCTAAAACAATTAATATTGGCGAACCCTTTTTTCCACTAAAATAGGACATTTTGTAAGAATTTTACATAAACCTATAAGAAAGGAATAGAAACTACAATTAAAGAAAGAGAACCTCCTTGAAAATTGCGTAATTTCCTTCCACTACAGATAAAAACATTAAGTATTTGTGATAAGGAGTCATTAACCTCTACTATGCTGGTCAATGAGGGTTGATAATGGGATGTAACATTTCATATAATATACAGGGTGATCAAATAATGACGCTATGTTTTTAAGAAACCTCCAGCAAGCATGAAAAAAAGACTGGATGCAGCGTGGTGGGTTGGAGCGCGTTTTTTGATCATCTTGTAGAATCTTGGAATGAGGATAAATGGGATATAATGTAGGACAATCGCCCCAAATAGTCGCCTTTTACGACAGGCAGGGGATTCCCTGGGCCTATTCTTCATCCGGAACCCAGACAGATACAACAGAGAACAATATTAAGGGTAACCCAGCATGTGATGTTAAAACGAGTGTTAAAACGGGAAGAATATAAGGCACTTGCTCCAAATAGTCGCTTTTTACGACAGGCAGAAAATTCCCTGGGCCTATTCTTCATCCGGAACCGGCAAAAAAATTGAACTGATCTGTGAAATGCCGACACAAAGTCCTAAAAAATACAGCTATAGAACTACGATGTCAGACAGTGATTTCATTGACCCCACATAATGGGTTTTATTTTTGATGGTTCTGCAGCACTTAAAAACCAGCCAGCACATATTTGTGTGTTTTCTACAATTTTTAACTATTTCCTACCCTTTAACTAAACGAAATTTAATTTTATAAAATTTCAAGTAGATACGTATTCATCTATAAGATCTTTCCTTTGCACCTTAACCCTGCAAAGTTTATCATCTAATCAAGTATGACATTTCCGAATACACAAATCACAAAGCGTAAACTTTTTCCTTGATTGCCTTATACCCGTTTCGTTTGTACAGTGGAGGAGAGCCATAGATTACTCTGTACCGCAGGCTACATGCAAGAATTTAATCAATAGAGATTTATTTACCGTGAGCTGACATAGTAATCGGTTTTACTATGTTTATACTCGGCTATACTTTATTGAACTATGAAGCTAGAACTTCAACAACAATATATACGCTTTTCTTTTTTAAATTCCCATCTTGGATTGAATTGACGATAGCTATTACAATACATTTTTATCCTACCTAGACAAAAGCTTTTAACAAAAAGCTTCATGTCAACGTTATTAATGGGATGCGCTTTTTAATAGATGGAGGATTGGAAAATTGGTTTTAAAAAATTTCCTTCTACGCCTCTGTCGTGTAATTCGAATAGGCGACGACTGTATTATAAAAGCAAAATCTCGAAATCAAATTAAGTCGTTGAGATGATACATCTTTCTTGTAGTTTCAGCGCAATTTCCGTTTTTATGAGTCTTGGCATTAAAAAAAAGCAATGTGGAAAACATCCAAAAGTGCCTTGCAGAATTATAAACATCAACGTTGGAGAATTGAAATGCGCAGAAGAAAGTTTTTTTCGAGGAAATTATATTTAGATTAAGTAGAGAGTTGTTTTTCACTCCCATCTTTCTTTGTTCACAATAGTTTTATAAATAATTTAATAAAATGCTTTTGCAAACTTTTCCTTTCATGCTTTTAACTCTTTATGGTTTTAATATCAAAAATTACATCTCAATAAGAACTGGATTCAATGTGAAAGCTATTATAAACGAGAACCTTGCACATGCTTTAATAAATTTTTAAAAAAATATTACGTTTGTTTATGTAAAAATATTTAGGGTGAATGAACTAACCTTCATGACGTGATCACCTTGGTAAACGCCTTAAGCCACCCCATACTTTATTTTACGAGTATTCATTACAGTATCATTAAAAGCTTAAAATCAGCTATTAATAAAGATCTTAGTTTTTCCATCTGTCTGAAAATTTAAATATTTCGTTCGTGTTGCAAAATACATTTTAGATTCACAGACAGACAGGTTTGATATAAGAATTCGACTTAATACGACAAGCTCGTGTCAAGATATTTATTTTCCCTCTGTAAAAGATCAAAGAGCTTTTCGGTTTGTTTGTATACCATTTTTCTTCTCTCCCTTATTTTTAAGCTTTTAATAAAATTTAGACCCGGTATTTACTTTTACGTATTATAATTTAAAAATTTCCTTTGAAGATAAAATTTCCCTTTATTAAATTAAAAAAATATTAATTGTGGTTCAAAGAAAAATATTGTTTGCAAACATTCTCTCTGTTTTTGAGCTAATAAAGATTTATTTGTGTACTTATTCAAAGCACCACTTCAAACAGAAACTGTGTGCATTTCACTTTCCTTCTGACCTTCATAGCCAAATATGTATACTACACATGTTTATGTCTGTAAATTATTAATATTGTTAAGCCGTGAAAGACGTTCTCCCTAAGAAGTGAAAGCTATTAAAATAAATGTATCGCAATGTGGAATGAATATCTCTAAGCGTTGAGGTATACAACTAACAGTCATGTCAAAGATCACGAACAGTTATGTGAATTTTTCTTATTAAATCGTTTTTTGCTTCTCTATCATGCCTTTCTTCTTCTCAAATAGTAAAACAAAAAGCGATCGTGTAGGTGTTTAAATTACAGAAATCATGAAGATTTCTAAACTGCTCACTTACTGGTAATGATTTGGATAATTTAGTTTCTTTCTTTCTTGGAAATGTTAATTATTATAATTAAATATAATATTAGTAACGAGTGCTTTCAACACTGCTTAAAGGTATTTTTTTAGGGAGAAAATAGGAAAGTGTAATTTCAGGGGAATATATTAAAAAAAAGGAACTCGCCAGTTGTAATCTTGGGAAAAGAAAAGACAAAAGTCAACTGTCACGAATATTAATTAATTTCAGAATGATTTTGTAAAATTGGTTATTAGCTGTCACTGCATTTTCATGACATTCGAAATAAATGCGTAGCACATCATTTATAGGTGTGTGTATAAACCATTGTTCACAAATAGCAAATAACAAATTGAAAGTAAAAGAACACAGGAATAATAAAAAAGCGAAAATCTGGGTACTCTCGGGAAAGTTCGAGTGGTGCAAGAGGAAATCCCCGAGAAATCAGGATAAGTTTCGGGAAGCCTGAGGAAATCTTGCGGAGAAATCAGGGTAGTCCCGGGGAGGCTTGAGGAAATCCCGGAGAAGCCTGGCTAGTTCCGGAAAATTTTGAGTGGTCTAGGGGAACTCTTGAATGGTCCGGGAGAACTTTCGGGAAGTCTTAGATGGTCCTGTGAGGAAGTGTTGAGTGGTCCTGGAGAAAACGAGGAAAGTGTAACTGTAAGTAATCCGGAGGAAGTCCCGAGGAAATTGCAGGAACATTACATAGTCTCATTAAATCACTGAGAAGTGTGTGAAGTTCCGGGGAAGTCTGGGTGGTTCAGGGGAAGTCCCGCGGAAGTGTGAATGGTCGCGGAGAAGTCGTGGGGAAGTTAGGATAGTCCCGGGGGAATTTGAGTAGTCTTCTGGAAGTGTCACTAGTCCCGAGAAAGTGGAAAAGAGTTCCTGGGAGGTCTGAGTGGTCACGTGGAAATTTGAGCCATCCTGGAAACGACTTAGGAAGTCCAGGGTAGTCTAGTCTGAGGATGTTCCGGAGGAGTTTGGAGGAGTCCCGGTGTGGCCAGTTTTCATTTCAAATCTTTTAATTATAATAAATACAATTTTGATTTTTTGTTCGAATTGTTATAAAGAAAAAAATGGTATTTATATCCGTAGTAGTAAAAATTGTCAACCTACTCTTTAATTTTATTCGATCAGTAAACCCACTGATTATTCATTAGTGAGGTCACATGAGATGTGAAATTACACAATGATGGTCAAATTGTTGCAAACGATTGTTGGTTGACTTCCAATACGAACATAAACCGAACAGTGGGTGAGATTAAATCCGATTTTAAATAACTTTTATAGATTGTTTAACCTTCACAGTCCTTTAAAACCGAAATCTTTAAAAGGATCAAGTCATAAAAATATTGGGAAAGGGCAAACGTTTCAGCGGCCTTATTAAACACATAAAAAGTAATTACAATATTCCTGTATGCATGCGATAAAAGCTCAAGCAATTTTATTGCGCATAAAAGCTTCAGAGGGAATGTTGAGTACTGGAAACCCCCTACTAGGTTTAGTTTGTATATCTCCTGCAGGAGTAATTAGTTAGGTTCTGACCTCCATGTTATTAAAACTAAATTTAATTTAAAAACATGAACACATAAAAGAAGGGAATTTCTTGTAAAACTCTTGTGTAAACTACAAGACGTGAAGTGCATTCTTGTACTAAACACAAGAAGCTTTATATAGCTGTTATGTCAAGTTTGTAACAACAAAAACTTGATAAGTTAATTGGAAGTATGAAAAAGTAAACAAGAATTTTCTAAAGAGGTTATTAAGTAACAAAAGCTAGGCTTAGAATCAACAAATTACGGTTCCTATTATTAATTTAGGTCTTATTGTTAGAAGGAAGATTAATAATTTTTTAATTATAACTCTCGTTTTTTTCAGGTAAATCAAGGATTATGAGTATGACTTGTAGGCGTTACACATGGTCTTGGAAATATTGATTTCGTGTGGAAAAAATATTACAAAACGTTTTAACATTTTAAGACGGAATCTTCAAGGTCTGTAATTTTACTTAATTAGTCATAAAATTTAATTAAGATTAAAGATTTTTTTAACGCCTACTTACAGATGAATTTTATATAGTTTTTGTTTATGAAAAGTTCAAGGAAATGCAATGAACAAAAATAGCAATGTTTGCTGGTAAATAATTTTGTTTTTAGCTAAGAACACTGAAACAAATTTTGATTACAATCACTTACGCGAATATTTTTACTTTCCCATACCACCACTGGTAATATCTAATATGGGAAGTATGAAAGCCCTTTGGTGGTACTATACCATGAAGAAAAATTTATTTAGTAAATCCTAAAACGGTCGCAACGGCGGCGGCGGCGTTCTTCCACAAATTTTGAAATTTTTGAAAAATTATCAAAAAAAACTGGCTACACGATTTTGTTTAAATTTTCTACACTTATGCAGCTTGGTGTTAGGTACATTTTCATTTTTTGATTAATGCTAGCATTATACTGTGGCGCCCTCTACGAGGTTTTGAAAATCGGAAATTGGTACTCTTATAGCTCCTTTCAAGCTCCTTTATTAGTCAAAATATGAAAAAAGTTTAAATATAAAAGTTGTTCAGTATATAGATTTGTATTCTCCTAAATTTATATCACGTACACAGGGTGTTTGATTTTCACAGTACAATAAGCAACTTTGTTATTTTAAATGAAACACCCTGTATATTATTATATAACTGAATTCAAAATTTAATTGTCTATCACATAGTATAAGGTAGTCATATAGCTAAAATGTACGGTTGATGAGAAAATCGCGAACTTCCGCTGCGTTAGTAAATTAGATGCCTGTCTCTCTTCTGTACGTATCGAACCCGTATAGTCTGGTGTTTCTCGCTACGCATTCAAGTGATTTCCAATGCTGCCTCGCGAACTACTGTTGAATACCATAAATGAAATGTTTATTTTTAGTATGGGAAAGTCCTAAGGACTCCACTTTTTTTAATCAAATTTAAATTTGTGCCTCTTTACTAAATGGTTACTTTCCAAACTTTTTCTAAAAATACCACTAGATTTAATTGCATTGTATATTTAATCTAAACCAAATTAGATTTGATAACAAGTTTATTGCAAGTTTCTGTGTAGGTCCAAAGAGTACTATACAGCATTAAGCAAATTAAAACCGTTATTTAGCCGAGGAAATATGAAATAACGAAGTTATTACTTTACGGTATCTAGTCTTCCCTGTTATTACGTATAAAGAAACAAAAGACATAAAGGAGGCAAAGGTTATTATAATTTTTTGCTTCTTACATTACATTCTACCTTTTTTTACAATTTCACGCTTTTTGAACATAAACAGTTGCAAACGCAAAGAAATTATTTTGGTGTAGTACTTAATATTTGGTTTTGCACTCCAAAGATTAATTTTAATAAGAAATGGAACGCTGTTATCATTAAACAATTTTTTTGATCGATGTAAACTGCAGTCATACCAAAATCGTATGCAAATATGCATGAAATGAAAGTAAAAAATTTCTACATTACTGTAAAAGGTTCGTTTATATAGGATGCAAATTATTTATCTTTAAAAAGACAGTCTCCACCTAATTGGAAACTGTAATTTGTAAATCTCAAGCTATTAAGGAATAGTTTCGTGGAAGAACCTTCATTTGTAATTCAAGCTTCCGTAATTTATTACAGTTAAGGTGTTTAATTAATTTAATAGAAATAAATCGTAATGTAACAAAATGAAAGTATTCGATGACATTTTGTTATATTTCCTGATGTCTTAACACTCCTTTTACATTGGTTCTACTTTAAATCGTTACACAAATATCTTTTCTGCTATATTACAAACACCGTAGGCTTGTTCTTAAATCCTATTCGCGAAGTTTTAGTCCAACATCGTTGTTCTACAGCAAGGTACTTTGATAGGCGCCACCGATCATCGGTTAACCGCGCAAACACAAAGTTGCAGCGGTTATTAGTTTTCCACTTTATTTTCCTAAAAATACTTGACATAGTCGGATTAAAAAGAACAAAGTCTTAGACTTTAACCACATTATCCCATTGTGATTTATTTTCCACTTAACCCATCATCCTAATCATATTTCAAAGGTGTTGCAAAAAGAAACTGATGCTGTATTCTTTCTTAATGGACCATTAGCGAAGGTCAAGGCTCTATATAATGTGGCACGCCTCTCAGATATAATAATCGCGTGTGTTATCGCCATTATTTTGGAACTTTCGTCCCTGTGCGTGTGTGAGAGAGAAATGAATAATAATTTTCTAGGGCAGCGTGAACGCTAATTATTAACTTGATCCAGCAGGCTATAATACGAGGTAAGGTGCGCGCGTTACAAAGAACAAGGATTCCTTGTAAGATATCCTACTTTGAAGGATTTTAATGAAAAGAAACGCGAGGTACGGCAATCCGAGAAGTCCCAGCAGGGACGTGTTTCGCGTTCAAGAATTTCATAATACTTTGTCAAGAATTTTTATTTTCCTTATTACACACGTGAATGTGGAAATTACAGAGATTTGTTGTTATGTTCGTTTACAAACTACTTGTTGGCTTCTGGGTGAAAAGTTTACATGCAAGCTTAATGAGTTTGGGTGATTCAAAACATTATATCGATTTTATATGTTGCAAAGAAAGATGGAAGATAAAGCAATACGTAATAAAGCTGCTTGCTTTGAAGGAAACAGATAAAGAAGAAGTGGTAGATAGCACTTAAGAATGGAAGAAAATTAAAGCTCGCTAAAAAATAAGCAACGTATAAGACACAGAAAGACGACGAAATACCTTGGATTCCGGAAAAGCTAACAGTAGCGACTCCAAAATATGACGAGGTCGTAAGAAACAAAGACAGCAGAAGAAGTGGAAAATAGCTCTTAGAGTGGAAGGAAGTTAACGCTGGTGAGACCAAAAAAATGACTAGCTTTTAAAAGAACGGAGGAGAAAAGCTAGCAGTAGCGACTGCAAAATAAGACAAAGGATCTAAGAAACAGAGTAAGGAAGATGACGTTAAAATGTGGGATACCTAAAGGTGGTGAATATAAGAAAAAAAAATGTAAAAATAGATAAAGGAGAAAAAGAAATCGATTGAGTACAGAATCCAAAATATGACAAGATTGTAAGAAATATAGAAAGAGGAAGAAAATAACAGTTGGAGTTTGGGGAAGCTAACAGTGGTGAAGAATTGGGTTTCGGACAATTCGCCCCGGACGATTCGCCCAGAGGATAATTCGCCCCCGGTATAACAATTTTACAATTGAGTGAGGCCGTGGGCCGTGCTTCCTGCTGTATATTCTGACAATTCGCACCAGTCTTTTTTTGTCTCACTCGGATTTATCTATACAATGTGCTTTACTCTTCTATTGTTGTTAATTGTTGATCTTTTACAATGTACACAGTTATGTGGTGTAGAATTTCCTAATGGTATAACTTGTAGTTTTCTCAAGACGCTCACATTCTCTCCACTTCTTGGGTGGGCTTCCTGCCCGTCCACATGTTTCTGTTTTCCCACATCATGTAATTCTTACCAACTTTTGTTGATATGTATGTCTTCTTCTGTATATAGTATTTCCCTTGCAGAAACTATATTGTGTTTTTTTTTTATTGGAATCGTTGATACCTCCATCAATGAGGGCCGGGAGAACCTGATGGTTGCTTATAGTCAATATTCACATTAATCTTGTATTCTAGAGCTGTCAGTCAATCGAACACGCTCTCTATAAAGTTACGTTTCCTTAGGGATTATATTTGCATGGTCAACTATGAATATTTTTAAATAAAATTCGGAAAAATTCGGAATTTTATGGTTCAAGCTCTATAATTACCATAATTTAATTTGAATTGTTAATTTAATGGATTTTAAAACGTCCATTGGGCATTTCCTACTGTTTCTATTCGTTTGGCCGCGGTAACTTTAACAAATCTTTTAATACTGTTAAACTTTTTAGTTGCTACGAGGCGTGGATTTTATGTAAGCTAAATTATAGTTCACCTAATCCGTTCCGTAACCAGCATAAACTAAAACTCATTAGGGTCCAGAGAGAGAGACACTAATAGCGCAATAAAATTAATACAGCGTTCTTGTGTTTTAACCATTTGAAACCATTAACTCATTTATATAACCTCCAATTAGGGACGCTTACGGTGATAAATCAAGTAAAGAAGATATGCGATTGTGGACTATTTGTTACATGGCGGCTTTTCAAGTGTAAATCAATGTCTGCCTACGGGATAAATAATTGTAGAGACTTCTTCAGTACATCACATTAAAGATAGAAACTAAAGACGCACATTAGTTTACTACTACCACTCTTCACAATACCTGTCCAGATTTGATCTTATCTTTTGACAATGTATAGAAGGCAAACTGTTAATATAAACTTACTCTGACACGTTTATATTCACTTTCGATTCTTTAGGCACGAGAAAATATAACAATCAGTAATAAAGTTTCATAATCAAAATAAAAAAATAGGATATTATTCAACAAGTCTGTAATGATGGATATTAATCGCGAGGGTTAAGTTTACAAAATGAATCCTAGTGAAAATAATAATAATAACCATTACACTTTTGCAAAATACTTTTCACTATAGTAAATAATGATTATTCACGCAAGTGTATTATGGATAAGCTAATAATATTCCTCATCATGTTTCATTGTTCCATTATTGCCGGAAATTAGTTAATTAAAACGTTGCAATTTAACTGCTCATGTAATGGCTTTTTTTTATTTTCCGTTATAGCTCATCTATTATTACTAAAATTAGTTTTTATATTGCAATCACTTAGGAGAAAATTAAATATTAAAGCCTTGTTATAACACACGTAAGATGTCAAACAATGTTGCAAATGTATTATTTGATACAAAACAATTTTGCAACGGTACAATAATTATCTTGTCACATTTCAAAAGAGATAATGATACAAATATTTGCAACACACGCACACGCTACTGGTATTAATAAGTTTTTTGTTGTATTCTATTAATTGAAAGGACAACGTGTTAACGCTCTGGGGGAAAAAGAAAAAACAAATCAGATTCGGTGAAATCTAAAAATAATCTAAACAATTTAGTCCAGATGTTGCAAATAATAAACAAAAATATTTTAATTTGGAAATCCAAGGGAGTAGTATAAAAGTTACTGGGGGACACTCATCTGCAGGACATGTCTGCAAATGCAGACCTGGGACATGACACGCATCTCAACCCTGGGGACACATGACACCAAATGAAGACGATGTCTGCTTTTGCAGACATGACAGATTTTGGTAGTTCCATAACATCTGCATTCGCAGACATCGTTAAAAGTTGTCTGCGGATGCTTTCCTTGACTATTCTATTGTATTGGGTTAATCTGGTAATAAAAGAATCGTTTAATTAGAAATAAAAGATGCCATGGATGATTACATTCAAGGTAATACAGAATGAGAAGATGTCGGTGACCCAACAGTCCAAGTCCAAGCAAATCATGAAATAACAGTTTTATACACATTTCGCACAACATTTTCGTGTACAGTATAAAAAGCTATTCAAAACCTAAAAATAGCAGCTCCAAATATTCTCTGTATTCAAATTTAAAATAGGTGGGTGCTGGACTCGCATCCGGCTCTGGCGGATATGAAAGACAATAAACTAGTACAACAGCCATTCGTTACAACGGGTGGTTATTACAATGCACTCCACGTAATACATTTTATAACCGTATGTCATTCGAGCATTGAATAAAAAGTAATTCAAGGCCGATCATTCTCTCAGGAAGGTCGCCTTTGGTAAAGAGCAGCAAACCTTGCTGACTGACTACACTATTCGAAGAAGAATGTCCTGTCACGAAATGATATTAATATAATACGGAAGAAATTTGAAACTATTCGACCTTGAGGTGTCTTTTTGGTTTGCCTACCGAAGGAATGCATTAGACAGACATTTAATCCGTTTCTTTCTTCAAGCTACCTTAAAATTGATCGGTGTTACTTGAAGGAATGCAGCAAAGCAAGAAACGATTCTTGCACAATATTTTTTTTGTAGGTATAATCAGAATTAGGTACAGAGATTATTATTATTTTGCCTGGTTCAAAGTTAATATAAGAAGCAAATCCTCACCAAACAAAACAAAAAAAATTTATAAAAAATATACAGGGTCTATGAATTTTTAAATCCAGATAGTAGTAACAATTTAGAGTAAAGCAAAGCTCTAGGAAACGTATTTTAATTTTGACGTGGGGCTTGGCCTGCACCGTCACCCGATCTCAATCCTTAAAATCTATATTTTTGCTATTCTGTCTAGACCTCTAGACTAAAATATTTTTTTCTTTCTCCCATGAATACCCCAAAAGAATTTATCTGTCAACATTGAATATATTCCTGAGGTTTGAGAGAAAATAGTATGTTTTAAGATGTTTATTCGAAAAAAAAGTCCAGAAATCTTCGACAAATATGTTTTACAGATTTACAGATCCACGAATACGAATTCGAAATAAGCCTGGGCTGAGCTTCTATAACGCCGTTCACCATATTTGTATTTCCCACTGAATACCAAGCAGGAGTTTCGAATTTAGGCAGGTAAAGTACATCGTGCGGAAAATACACATAAGCTAAGTTTGCGTTGAATAATTGAAATTCACGATGAAAATCTTACATTCTGAACATTGAGTGTGACTTGCATTTGCATAATAATTGAAGTGCACCCTTGCTGGAGCACGAATTGAATGGCCGAAGAGAGGAATCCTGTTATCGGGTTTCAAAAGTTAGAACAAAAAATTAAGGGCACATTAAGAAAATAGATTTATTGCAGAAGGCGCAAAAGGTCCCCGCTACAACTGATAATCTATTGCTTTGTGTCGCTTTTGATATAACTAATAGCTCCATATAAAAAATAACTATGAAGTTTCTTTTGATTCGATTCGAATTTTTTTTTTGTTTCCTAGGCCATTGACGATATTAATCTTCGCTCATATTTATTATAATTGGAAAACAAGGCGTTACCTATCCATAATAGACAAAACGCAAGGACATTTCTAATGTTTTATCTTCCTATTAATAGAATTAATTTACGGCTGAATAATTTTAATAATTTAGTTAAATAGATTTCTATTGACATTCTCAAGCGTCACTTTGTTGAAATCCATGATTATATAAATAATAAATATTAAATAAAATATCGATTTCAACGGGAAATAATAAGATTTATTCGCTTTATACGTATTTCGGCATCATTGTGCCATTGTCAAAAGCTATTATAAAATATTATAACAAATGCAAAAATATAGTAACTCCTTGATTCTATTATTTTAACACTGCGTGAAGCAGCTGGCCCCAGTCAACCCGTCGGAGGTCAGTCGCTTATCAGTGTTTTAAAAAGATATTTATTCCAAAATCTTCAGTAAAGGAGAATCCAAGAGATCAATTTGCTCATTCATTAAAGGTATGTTGTTTTTTGTGTGTTTATAAATTTCAAAAGCTTCTAAAATGTTTAATTTATTTTTGTTATCAGAAAAGTGTAAAAATTTAATTGTATTATTAGATGTTAATGTGTGATTTTGTTCTAACAAATGTTTAGCAAAATTTGATTTATGTGCATGTTTATATTTGTAACAACGGATATGTTCTTTTTGCCTAATACTAAAATTTCTAATTGTTTGACCTATATATACTGAATCACAATGTGAACAATTTAATTTATAAATACCTGATTTTAGCAAATCATTAATTTTGTCTTTAGCATTGAAAAGAGAGTATAGAATATTTTTATTTGTTTTAAAAATGACTTTATATTTATTTGTGTTATTTATAATTTTAGCAATCTTTTCTGAAATTTTACCAAAATATGGAATTGAAACGTATTTTAATGTTTTATCAGTGTTATTAATGGAATAAACTTTTTGAATAGCTAATTTATAATAAATATTCAGTTAAAAACACTTCTGAATTAATTAATAAATTAAGTAACATTAGCTTACCACCACTATGTAAAATAGTTAGTTTTGATGTTACGAGTATGTTTTCACAAATACCCCCACAGGAATGTATTCCTTTATTAGAAAATGTTTTAGTTAACAATAACATTGAATTAACAAAAAGGATAGAATTGATTCAATTATTTGAACTTTGTATTAATCAAAATTATTTTATTTTTAATGATAAAATTTATCTTCAGAAAGATGGGTTACCAATGGGTAGTCCCATTTCACCACTATTGGCTAATATTTTTATGGAAAATATAGAAGATCAAATATTTGAATCAAATCTATCAAATAAAATTGTATTTTGGTTTCGTTATGTTGACGATATTTTGGCATGTTTTGATAGTTCTTTCGAATACATTGACGACTTTTTAATTTTTATTAATACTTTACACCAAAAAATTAAATTTACACTAGAAATTGAACAAAACAGATCTATTAACTTTTTAGACTTAAACATAAAAATTAATTCAGAAAACATACTCGAATACTCAATTTATAGGAAACCTACACAAACTGATATTACCATACCACATAACTCTTGTCATCATAATACACATAAATTAGCAGCATATCAATCTTTAGTACACAGAGCTCTAACAATTCCTTTAGATAAAAATAATTTTAATAGAGAAATTTCAATTATTAAACAAATTGCATATAGCAATGGTTATAACACTACACTTATTGACACTTTAATTAAAAAGAAAAATTATAAATTAGCTATTCAAAAAGTTTATTCCATTAATAACACTGATAAAACATTAAAATACGTTTCAATTCCATATTTTGGTAAAATTTCAGAAAAGATTGCTAAAATTATAAATAACACAAATAAATATAAAGTCATTTTTAAAACAAATAAAAATATTCTATACTCTCTTTTCAATGCTAAAGACAAAATTAATGATTTGCTAAAATCAGGTATTTATAAATTAAATTGTTCACATTGTGATTCAGTATATATAGGTCAAACAATTAGAAATTTTAGTATTAGGCAAAAAGAACATATCCGTTGTTACAAATATAAACATGCACATAAATCAAATTTTGCTAAACATTTGTTAGAACAAAATCACACATTAACATCTAATAATACAATTAAATTTTTACACTTTTCTGATAACAAAAATAAATTAAACATTTTAGAAGCTTTTGAAATTTATAAACACACAAAAAACAACATACCTTTAATGAATGAGCAAATTGATCTCTTGGATTCTCCTTTACTGAAGATTTTGGAATAAATATCTTTTTAAAACACTGATAAGCGACTGACCTCCGACGGGTTGACTGGGGCCAGCTGCTTCACGCAGTGTTAAAATAATAGAATCAAGGAGTTACTATATTTTTGCATTTGTTATAATATTTTATAATAGCTTTTGACAATGGCACAATGATGCCGAAATACGTATAAAGCGAATAAATCTTATTATTTCCCGTTGAAATCGATATTTTATTTAATATTTATTATTTATATAAATAGATTTCTGTTCACACAACTAAACACGAGGTAAATCCGCAATTATTGTTCTTAGTAAGGGTAGTTCTAGGACAGGAAATTCCTCGTAGATCCCAAGCAGAAGCAGAAAAACGTCAGAAGGCATAGATAGGTTGGAACAAGGCGAAGAGGATGGACGAGGGACGACCATACGCTGGCAAAAGGAGCAACAAATAATAATCATCTTTGAAACGATGGCATGACAGTTGATGATGATTAGAACACGGCAAAGTAGATCTTAGACCTTAGATGCTTACGCATCCCTAATTCCTAGAGCAATTCAATCACAGATGGCGCTATTGTTATCGGAATGTTAGTGCAACCCAAAACAGATGACGCTAGGATCAGAAGTCATATTTAAGATACCTATGTAATAAATACTTGACGCAATAAAACCAAACGTCGAGGGAGGGAAGAGTAACCAATCCTGATCTTGAAGCTTTATCTCCAGGACTAACTCAACCTTCTAATGCCGAGCCTTTCGAATACCTTCTAGACCAGAGCCGAGCCAAGCGCTTTACTACTCCGTGACCAGTAGAGACTTTCCAATTGGACGAACCATGCTTTCCTCTACACCAGAACAAGCCTAATTTAAACTGCAGCAGAACAGCCTCACTCCTTATTGCCACCAGAGAAACAGCCACATTGGGCCACTCAACCATGCCCTACCTATCTTCGATCAACACCATGGTCTTCTAATAATTAGTCGGATATTCTTTCAGCCAGTCCTATCTCTCTCTCTTACTTCGTAGTTTTCCTCATTACCGAGAAGTCGGAATCCCCATGGCCTTAGCAGTTGTTGATAATTCCACTCAAACTAGTCCCTTGTTTTTCCTGGTGAGGTTTCTAGAGGAATTTGAAGTATTTTGTATTTGATTCCACCATTTATTTTGAGGTCTTCCTTAGGGTCATCTTCTTTCTTTCCTTTTCCTGAGTATCCAGGTTGACGTGTCCAAAATACCCCAATTTTAATCTGTCGCATTTCCTTAATTATTATTATTGCCTATTTTAACGTGACTGAATCGTAAGCATAAAATTCAACATTTTCCGCAGTTATCCCACATTTTCTCTTTCTAAAAATGGAATTGGTATTTTAATTAAGTTGCAACTAGATTATAATGTAGGTGTTTTTATGCATGATGCGTTTTAAACAAGAAATTTAACTTCTTGTAATTGAATTAACTTTCTCCTCGCGATACTAATTGTATAATGCAAGTATGATAGAATTATTTTTTTGGCAGCCGTATTGTATTGTTTTATTACCCATTGTTAATACAAAAAAGTTTATGATACCTGTTCGAACTTTCAAATACGCAATAATATTATTTTAAGAACGTTTAAATTAAATTATAGTTCATTAAAAATAAAAACAGAGAGAAGGAATGATTGAAAATTGTGATTTCCTTCTTCCTTCCCGTTACGTGTTTTAACATTCTAATTATAATTACTGTAACTGTTATTTAAATGTCTTATTCCGCCTGCAAGGTCGTTTAGAAACAGATCGTGTCATTCTTGGGCAATTGCACGTGAATGAATTATATGAGAACACGGTAGGAAGACAAGACAGCAGCTAGGTCCAAGGTAGACATTGACTTATCTTGTACTTTTGGCTGAAATATTGGATTTCAAAGTTAGTGTGTGTGGTCGTGCGAAAATCTATAGATCACCTAATCGTAACTGTTCGACTTAAGCTGTATCACCTCTAAACCGCACCTGACCTGTTCAAAATTCTCCGGAACTTCGGGATAGATTTTCGATTATCGTTATACAGAGGCACGTTTTTTCTTTCTTTTGTAATATAAAGTTTGCTTTCACGATAAGTAGATAAATGTTGGATGATTCTTAACTTTCTGATGGGAAAATGTTTATGAGAAACACTTTTTTTTGATAGAATACAAATCTCGTTGGAAATTGTTCCCAAATAAAAAATTAAACAGAAATATAACAGAGAACACGTTTCATCGATCGCAATGTAAATATGTAAAATTTTTACCAAGATTTTTAAGTCTTCCTCCTGTTGCTACTTTAAAAAGTAGCTACAAACCGCGATACGCTTTTAGATTCATGTCCAGTACAAAAGAAGTTTTTATTCCTTTCTTACCTTGACATTTAAATTAAAACAGTTCAGAGAACACAGTGGTTAGCATTAAAAATATATAATCAAGGTAGACCTAGACAGTACACCGTAATTAACTGAACTTTAGCATCTGTCTTGAACACTTTGTAGCAAGTTCGGAATGGAAAAAGGAGAACTCGTCTTGGTTTTATTTACAGGAAGGTCAAGATGAAAGTAAAACGGTTTTCAAGTGTTACCAATTAGGATCTGAATATAATTTTATTGAGAACCATGTTTACCTTATGCTTTTAGTAGTATACAGGGCGATGACAAATTAATGGACGTTTTGCGAATTTGAAATGGTTACGCCGAAGACAGTCGTAGCACTTCTTGGAGTGCTATCATCCCACTCAAATCGCTTTTCCGACCCCCTTGGTACATTTGTCTACAATTTTACGTCCAAAACGCGATCTCCTGTTTGTCCTCGCCCTCTTTCCTTTTCCACCTTTTTTTGTTTTTTTTTTCTGTGTGTATTACTTTTGCACCATTCGCCCTTCTCTTTGCCTGTTTGAGCACCCCATGCTATTTTCTTTCATTATTTCTCTCATTTGTACTTCCCTATACCAAAATATTGAAGATGCGTGTCTCTCTTCTGTACGTATCAATCCCGTATAGTCTCGTTTTTCTCGCTACGAATTCAAGTGATTTCCAGCGCTGCCTAGCAAACTTTACTGTTGGATATCAGAAACGAAATGTTTAATTTTTAGTATGGGAAAGTCCAGGGAGATGCTCACGTCCTCTTTTTCTTCTTGGGAATCACTGTTTCAAGTCCACCTTCCTTTTTTTTTTATTTTTTTAAAATTTAAATCTGTTTACTCATTGGGTAAAAAAATATTAATCCGCTTAATAGAATATCGTAAGAAAATTTCCTAAAGTAATCATAAAATCTAAGAACACGACTTGAAAATGATTTAACCTCCAGAGTAAATTGCTTCTTCGTGTTGTACGTTGTACGGCGTAGAAGAAATTAACAACACTAAAATCGAAAGTTACCTATTGGAAACTTAATTCCGTAATAGTAATTTATCCAAGTTTAATTCTCGTTGTGATATTCAATCAATTCTGAAAGAAAACTCTGACAAGTCACGGTTAAACGTGCTAATGCAGCATTTACCTGGCTATAGTGTTGTTTGCGCGGAATGCAGCACTATTTGAGCAATGCACAGTTTTGTTTGTGGAATTTCGAATTGTTTTTCATGTGCATTTGGAGTCATCATAAAGAAATGAGGTGAGTGAACTGATGAAAACAGCAATGACCTCGCCGGAGGGAAGCCAGCCATCCAAGAAACACGCTCTTTTCGTCGTTTGTCATTTCTTGATTACAAGATGTGTAATCTTCTGCTTGTAAACAAGTTAATAGTTTGGGATTTCATTCGATTCGATGATTTAATTAACACTTCCGTGGTGGAATTTTATATTTATACTAAAGAATAGCGCATATGATAAATAACTTGTTTCTTCATTTTGTTTACAGTAATGAAAGGGTTCGCTACAGCTACAGTAAATCAAAGAGTACGATCTAAATGTTGCTAACTGCTTTAATACATTTATACATACTGACGTAACCAGTTTCGATGCCCTAGTTTCCTGATGCAAATTTAATCATGTTGCAATATTCTCATGTAGTATTATTTTGCCTTTTTACCAACTACAATACCACCCGCAGCTTAAAATAAAATAATCTGTCCCGAATAACAAATTTAATATCAACTGGTTTGGAACACGAACAAAAACTCAAAAGTTTGATGATATAAACAGTCTGAAGAAGGCTTTCAAATTCAGAACAATACTCGTAAGAGGATTGGGATACAAAAGGCTAAAACTTTTAGGGAATTGAAATTATTTATTTACTTCAAATTAATTTTAGTCATAACCTGGTATATGAGTGGGGTATGCGGAAAATTAATTTTACTAATCGGATTATAGCCTGCCTACATACATGATTTTGACCAATAATTAATTATCCACTTGGACTATACAGTGTGTCCACAGATTCATTCTCAACATGGGGATCTCTCGTATCATAAAATATACAGATTTGGTTAAATGGCATGAAACACTCCTTAGTTAAAGTTCTGCCAAACCCCAAAAATAAACTTTCGATATTTAAATTCGACTTACTCTTAAAATAAATGATTTATAGACGAAAATGAAAAAGTCAAAAATCCACGTTTTTTGCCACAGTTCCAAAAGTACCTTAAATATTCAAAGTTTATTTATTGGGTTTGGTGTAACTTTAACCAAGAAATATTTTGTTCCATTTAACCAAATCTGTATCTCTCATAATAAGCGAGATCCCCATATTGAGAATGAGTCTGTGGACACACTGTATACAGGATGCCCCTGATATTACCCCCAAGTCCAACGTCTCTTTGTAAATATAAACTCCAACAAATCACAGGCGAATAGCATAATATCTATCTTTTTTTACAGGCTCGTTGTTTTTATTTCTGACTTGTTACGTAAATAAGAACAATTATCAGTAAGTGTTATACCAGAAATCAAGTCAACATTCTACAAAGAGAACCAATTTTATTTGTGGATAACCGATTCAGATAATTACTTCCCTGCAGCTATAATCAAAACACAATTTTGCTTTCTGTTCAATTTTTCATACTTTTTCCCATTAATTTTTCAAGAGGAAAAAACTTAATCAACTGCTGGTTATACAAAAGATGTTAGATTAAGTTAATTTCGCTTTCATGTACTACCATAGATTAGGAACAGATTTGCTATTGAGGAGACTAATTTATTGACCTGTAAAATGCGAAACGTTAATTGCATATTACAATATTTTTAACGTCCTTCACAAGGAAGCTTCTTCCAAGGTTATGGGATTTCTTGAAGCCTTGAATATTCTTCATTGAAAATTTCTTTTGAAATTACATTTTCAACGATTAATTTAAAATATCTGACTTGCATTTTTTGCAATTTTCTCGAAAATTTTAAATGAAAAGACACCCACTTGATTATAACAGTGAAGAGGGTGGAAGAACAAAGAGAATGTAAAAAAACTGAGGTCTCTACCATCACTGGAAACTGAATTAGAAGTCATGGCTTGTTTGATTTAATTTTTTGAAGGATCATAAACGTGAAATCCTGATGGTACTTTGTTTATTTTGTTGATATTTACTAAAATGGCTTTAATTTATTTGCGAAAATAATCTCTTATTCGATTTATAAGCATGTTTTCGAATCATACGAAAATATATTCCACCATAAGGTCCCTAAGAACATTTTGATGAAAAGATTGTCCTTAGATATAATTAATGTTTAAGAACCACTGGAATAGAATATAAATTACGGGCATATTCGTGGTTTTTGAGACGTTGCTGACCTAAAAACCATTAAAGTTTATACATAAAAAGAGAAATAAAGTCAAGTATTTCTTGATTTGCCTTTCATTTAATATTTGAATGGGTGGGTATTTAAAAAATGTTAAGTATTTGATAATTAAATATCAACTTCGGAATTTCATAGTAAATAAAGTTCATAATACGAGGATTTACACAAACCACTTACGAAGTATTCTTACTGACATTGTTTTATTAAAAATTATTTGATGATTTTGTAGCTATTTCCCCAAATTTTTCTTTTTCCCTTACCCCATCTGTTTCTATATCTTTTTTCCACGACTAGTAAATAATCTACTAATTATTTTACGTGTTGGTCAAGATAATAATCTATCCCTGATAATAGAATTATTATAACATGTGTTGTAGAAAAATATTCTGAAATGTTTTAATGTCAAACATTTTAATTTGTAAAAAGCTCTGCACAGCACGGTTGCACAATATTTCGTTGATTTTGTCATGGCTTATTGAACTTGGAATGAAATTAGCATATGTGATTGCTGATTTTATAATAAACTTGAATTATTATAAGGAAGGAAGAGAATCTACTGCAATCGAGCTATTCCGAATGCAAATTAGAACATAATATTACATTCTCCATCACCCACATTCTAAACCTTCGAAAAAGTGTATTTTTAGACGAGAGATATGGGAATTTGTTAATAAACAACAATTTCTCTAGGTTTTTTTAACTTAACAAAAAGTGAAAATAAAACGAAAGTGAAATTTTAAAATTAATGACGTTAATATTATCATAATGCAAATTTCCATAAAATATAAGAATTTTAAATTCAAATTAGCGATATAATAAAATTTTTTACTGTCTCTCTGAAAGTGTTTGATTTCGTAAACATTTCAAGAATATAATATCATCATTCTGTAAGAGCGGAAATCATGATCCATGGATACTTAACGCGCAAATAAAATTTCATTACCTGCCTGTAATGTCGAATGTAGCAGAATTTTATGGCCTTCTAAAGCGCAAAGCACGATTACACTTAAATTTTAATTGTTTCCTAGGCTCTTAAAGCAAATTATGAATTTGTTCAGAAAAATTTGTACTCAAATCGAAACAAGCAGATCCGCTAATCAAGTAATTTTCATTTCCTTCAGACTATACGAATAATTAATTTTCTGGCCTACGAAATTAAATTGGGCACTTAATTAAAAAAAATCGATTTATATAACAGTATTGCAAACTTTGCGAATTTGACCCCCCTCCCCCCATTTACCATACAAAATTGAACAATTTGTAATTTACCCCCAGGTTCATCACATATTAGTTCTTCCCAAATTAAGGGTACTATAAATGATTTATTAACTAGGCCTTAAAGTATTATTATTATTCCAAGGATTATTTATTAGTCCTAGATAAACTCAAATTTGAAATTAGTATGGTACCTACAGGTTACTGCGTGACAAATTTCACCAACCCCACTTACTTTTCTACAATAAAAAAACAACTAATTAAGAAACCAATCAGTTGATCAGAACGAATTTCTCTCCGCAAAACTTTAAGTAGTTCACTGTTACAACCCATGGGGTTTCACGATCCATTACGAACAGTTAGATCCGGTTTAGTGGGCGAAAACAAAATGGTACGAAAAGTAGAAAAAAATGACGCCAATATTTACAAGTGTGGCAGACCTGCAATTTCTCGTTTCACCAACCAAGCGTACGATTGTAGATTGTAATTCAAGCGATGACGATTTCCTTGCATTGTTACCATTCGTTTCTTTTTTTCTATCAAAGAACGATTTAATGGTTAGGTTTAAAACAATTACCCAAAAATTAGCTTCTACGCTTGAAGTGGGTTTGTAATTACCTTCAGAAAACTTTTAATATTAATTCAAAAGGGTTAATAAAAGATGAAGAAGACAAGTTCATGATCAATTAAACAATGGCGTGGTGTCAAGGTTCTTTATTAACGTAGGATGCACATTATAGAAATGAAGATGTAAAGTAGGATTAAATAACTCCTTTCCAATGTCGTGATGAAATTTTATATTTACCTAACAAGCAGTAAAAGGTCATTTCAAAATAATTTTTTGATATAACCTAAACTCTTTCATCGCCTAATACGAAACCAATTTCTCTAATTCCATATACTTTTCTTTTTAACTGACGGGTGCATTTATTAATTTAAATAAAAAAAATATTCTTTTTAAGTAGTGAAAGTTACTGGCGCATTAATGCATCATAACATCATCAAAACATATGGCCATGATTATAATATTTGTATGATTATGGTAGTATTAAATATTTCCATCTCTTTATGGTTATGGAAGCATACTTACTAGATAAGTTATATCATTTATTTTTTTAAGTTTCCTGAAGATTTTCTATAATGGAAATGTCAAACGTTGAAAAACGTTACTCGCAAATAGTTACTTAAGAATTTCTTTCCATTTTATAATATATAGGGTGTCCCAAAAAGAAACGGCATCCAGTTAAGGGTAGATTATGTTCCTTTAGTGATAATAAGAGGAAAAATTCCTATTAACATGCGTCCGGAAATGCTTCGTAATTGAGATACAGGGTGTTGAAAATGTTTTTCATATGTATTCCGAAATGATTATTATTATTATTATTATTTTACAAATAATGTTCAAAACGACCGCCATTAGCTTCAAGACAAGCTTCTATTCTTCGAACAAAATTTTGAGGCTAAAGGCGGTCATTATTCAAAAAACGGATTTGCAGAGTTATTTTTTTATTCGAATTTTTCATCTTTGAAGTGTGATTTATACGAAATCGGTTAATGGTAGAAAAAAATCTCAAGAAAGTGTTTCAACCGTAAATTAGTTGATAAATTTGATAATTGTGTCAAAAATAAAAATAAACAGTGGTGTACCATTTTTTCCTCCAGAAATATCCACATACGCACGTGTAGTTACGCCACTGGAGAAGGAAAAACTGTCTAATATGGTCCACTTATAGCAAATGTACGTACATACGTATTGCTTACTTTTTAAAATTTAATTTCTACTCATTTCCGAATAAATGAAAAAAAGATATTTTTTATAACTTTCAACACCCTGTATCTTGGTAACGAAGCATTTGCGGACACATATTAATAGGAACTTTTCCTCCTATTTTCATGAAAGGAACATGCCCTTAACTGGATGCCGTTTCTTTTTGGGACATCTTGTACAGGGGTTTTTGTGATTTTTTTTAAATTAACGAGTTACGGGCCTGGGAGCGATGTATGAAACACACATACGAGCTCGATCTTAAAAGAAATGATTTTCTGTTGCTAGATGAAAATACAGCACAAATACCAAGTCAGTCTAAGCTCCCTAAACCGGAGACGTCGGGAAACCGCGGTATCGAAAATGCAAATGCAGAATATAAACGTAAAAATATAACGAGAGATCAATTAAAAAAACAATTACGGCAGGCTGTGAAATTGAATTATATTAAATTGGTACTGTAGCCACATCCACAGAATGACATTTCTGACATGAAAATTTAAAACTGAACGCTCTTGTCTAAGTTTTTAAGTTTTTTATTTGATAATAATATTTTAATAATTTGATAATCAAATAAAAAACTTAGACAAGAGCGTTCAGTTTTAAATTTTCATGTCAGAAATGTCATTCTGTGGATGTGGCTGCAGTACCAATTTAAAATAATTCAATTTCACAGCTTGCCCTAATTGGATTTTTCATTGATCTCTTGTTACAAGAAACCCCATTACTGAGTATTTTCCGACTCCACGAAAATATAAATTTACTTAGGCCCACCCCTTATTACGCTTCTTATATTATTAGGTTGCTATAGTGATTACAGTTGTTTCTCTACGAACTAGAAACAGGCGAAGACAATTTATTTTATATCAATACCCCTTTGTATATTGTCATAGCTTGACATTCAATTTTCAATGTGTTGTGAATTGTTTAATCAAAAAACCATGTTTTAAACAATTGTTTGAGTTTGAATATTGTTCAAAGCAAACTAATGTAATTTTAAGGTTCAGCGCTCTCTTTAACATTTCACATTTTGTGCTATTACTACCCAGCGCTCCGCCCAATATAGAACCTTTCCACTTTCGATAGTTGCACAATAAAGTTAAGACCACGTGCATGCAGTTTATGTTATGCTCGTATTATCATTTTATAACTATAAACATTTAATTAATGTGACCTAATCCAGCATTGTATTGTTCCAGGTATGTGCGACCAGCAGCTCTTTTGTGTTGACGACTTTCCAATCTAATTTATGTAAGTAGCGATTGGTAAAAATTTGATTTAAATCACTTTCACGTTTTATCTATAGACGGTAGTTCGCCAGTAACATTATTTACTGAAAGTGAATGTGAAATTGCAATGAATACGGTTTTTTTTGTGTACGAGAACCCCTCGAAATGAAATGTTCTCTTCTAATATTACTGTTGGGGTTTTCTTTCATATATGAGCGAAATGAATTTGGGGAAAAGGTTAGGTTCAGCAACACGTGGAAACGTTCATGAATTTTTTATGGAAATTTATTTCAACATTCCGTGTTTGCATGAAAATGATAAAATCTAGCTAGAATGGGCCAACGTATGTTGGTATGTTGTTTAAATTTTGGGGTGATTCAAAAGTACATCGACAACTCGTAGGAGGGGATTCCTCTAGTCAAAATAAGGGAAAAAGTTTGAATGCCGCCTCACAGTGATACGACGAGAAGAACCACCTTCTACGAGTTGTCGGTGTACTTTTGAATCACCCTGTATAATTATAATAATATAATAAATCTATTTGAAGGACTTTTATTATATTATTATAATTATACAGGGTGATTCAAACGTACATCGACAACTCGTAGGAGGTGATTCCTCTAGTCAAAATAAGGGAACAAGTTTAAATGCCGCCTCACAGTGATACGACGAGAATAACCACCTTCTACGAGTTGTCGGTGTACTTTTGAATCACCCTGTATAATTATAATAATATAATAAAAGTCCTTCAAATAGATTCCTACACCCAGTGCACCTTTTTGATTAGTTTTTCTCTGCTTGTAACGCTAAAATATCCTAAAGCTCCGTCGCGTCGTGGTTGAACAAATTTTATTTTCAGGACATCCTATATAAAGATTGATATAAAACTTAATTTAACGTTCACATCTTGATCTCCCACATAATCATAAAAAAAATTCCATTCTAAAGCATAACCTCGAGAGTTGCACGTGCACAATTCTGCAGTAAAGCTGAAGGATAATCCTTTAAAAGATGGACATTTATCAGCTTTACGATGCACTATTACGCTGAATAATGACGGAATTTACCTGAACGAGCTGACATATTGAGTTATTGACTCTACATATATTCTATTGTAAAGTAACAGAGCTCTATTTTAGACTGAAAAGATGTTGTTTTGCACCATTTACCTTCACATAAATTGCGCAATAAATTTTAATATAAACACCCGAGTTTTTATTTTATTTCAAAATGGTTACCGTCGCGTCGCCGTATTAATTTTCAAGTAGATGTGAAAAGCTCGAGATTTCACTGGGAGCTCTTCAAGTGCTAGTTGAAACAAGGGGTTTAACTTTGCTCTTCCGTTTGCAAGCTTAAATTGCGAAAGAATCGGCTTTCTACATGTTTTCTGTTTTTTCGTTTTTGAGAATGTCACTCGCTTTTTTTCTACTGAAGGGTTAAGGATTTATACTTTCATGCTTTTTTTAATTGTTTATATAAATAAACGTCTTGCATACTTTTTCGCACGAATGAGCCTGGCAATGCGTGCCCGGTGTGAGGCTAGTGCCGCGTGACGTCATCAACCATGCAAAACACGTAAAATACCAACGTAAATAGCTTGAAATGGAAACAAAGCTAGAATCGCGCAGCATACGATAAAATAATATAAGAAAATACAATTTTCTATAAAAAACTCCAGGAAAAAATTTGTCGAATATTAATCGTTTGGGCCTGGGAACCGTCAGAGCAAACACAGGTGCAGTTAGCGCAATTGCAGCACGTTAGCTACCATTCGCTTACTCGCGACAGTGCCAAGTCTTGAAACTCCACATTTCAGTGTCTTGGGCTACAGAAAGTTTATTTTCCAAACCCGACTAACCTATAGTAAAAAAAAATGTAAAATCCCTATTGTACGACTGATTATACCACCTTCAGCGAGAAAAAATCCGTATTAAGGCGTCAAAATTCTAACGCAGTTGTTTCCTACATTTTTAAAGAGTAATTTCGGTATCAAATAAAATATTAACACTCCAAATGCACTTCGTATACCCTTTTTAAAGGGTCATTTGTTTCCGGTGTGGCATCTCCTTAAAAATAATTTATTATCTTCCCGTGTAATACGCGAAAACCCAAGTTTAGGGATTCATGCAAACTTGATAAAGAGCCCTGGTAATGGTTTACGAGTTACAGCTGGTAGACATTTTCCAGTTGTAACCCTCATACATGAGGTTAAAGGGAAACGGCGGACAAGCTCGAAAACAGGCATGTCAAGGTACAGTGAGGAGACAAACTTCATGAATATGAAGCAGAATAATAACTCGAGGAGAAACTTGTGTTTCACGGTTTGCTGGAACATCGAACTAATAGGAAAGTTTATGGCAATGTACAGGGGCGTTGTGGGTAAATTATGATAGTTAGATAGTTTACATAAGAGACACTAAAAGCCCCTTGACGTATCCAAGAAAGACCCTTATCTTGTTGCCACTCCAAATTTTGCGGTTGTGAGTAGAATCAAAATGGAATGTTGGTAGGATTTCCGTTGTCAACTGTTAAATGGTTTTGTATCAATCGAGATAAGGAGCTGTCAGGGTGGGAAAGCGAAGATATATTCAAGGCAAGACTAAGAAAGACAACAAAAGCTTAGAAAGGTGGAGAAATGACATTGACATGTTTATAATTTAAACAATGTTGGGTGATTTGGAAGTAATGATGTCTTGAATTTTAAAGCAGCTTTGGCTACTTCTGCACTGTGACAAAGGTGCTAATTTAATTATGCTCCAGATAATATCCTTTGTGTTTGCTTTTAACCAAAGTTTTTATTTGTTTTCTCTAACAATAAAATGTTTCTCTTTCACTGAAGTATTCTATTTGTGGTGTAATAAAATCGGTTTATATACCTTCTTCAACGACAGGAGTGTAATAAACATAACAAGTTTCACGAGGAATCTCTTTCAAATTTAAATATCAAGCAACCTGCTTAAAATTTGCAAAAAATATAAATGAAAGTGAACAAACACAATTGTTTCACTTCGTTTTGTACTTAATTTTTAATGTTCTTGATCTTATAAAATGGAAAAATAATTACATTCGCTTTCTGGTTTGTTCTGAATTTAGATGTAGTATAAAAATTTAAAACTGGAGTTGCGCACCTCCACTGCTGGACTTTTCCATATTAAAAATAAACAGCGAGGGAGCATTGGAAATCACTTTGAATGCGTAGCGAGAAACACCAGACTATACGGATTCGATACGTATAGAAGAGAGACAGGCATCTAATTTACTAACGCAGTGGAAGTGCGCGATTTTCTCATCAACCGTACATTTTAGCTATATGACTACCTTATACTATGTGATAGACAATTAATTTTTGCATTCAATTATATAATAATATACAGGGTCTTTCATTTAAAATAACAAAGTTGCTTATTGTACTGTGAAAAGCAAACACCCTGTATACGTGATATAAATTTAAGAGAACGCAGAGCTATATACTGAATAACTTTTATATTTTAATTTAATTTTATATTTAATAAAGCTATAGGAGCATCAATTTCCGATTTTCAAAACCTCGTAGAGGGCGCCACAGTGTACTTCTAGTGTAATCCACAAACAGACAATTTTTCTAAACCAGTTTTTTTGGGTTCCTGGAGCTCCAAAACACGTATTTCCGCGATAATCTCAATTTCGAAAATTTTCATATCAATACTTCTCATGTAAATGGTTACTTTCTTTGCGGCTTGACAATATCTGTTTTTACTGATTTTAAAACAAATATTGTGTCCTGAAAGACGCAAGTGACTAGAAAAACCCCATATTTATTAAAACCGCCCCACTTACGATATAAATAATAAAAGTCGAGTTCGAGTTCGTTTATTAAATCACAACACTCAGGAAATTTGAATTGTATATTTTATACAAACTTTTATTTTGTTTTTAGATTGTCAAAAATCACATTTTCCACATGATTTATAGTGTCATTTAATGTTATGCTTTTCTCTACGTAACAGACGTTTTAAAAAGGGGTTCGTTACCCATGACGACAGGGTAGAATAAAACATGCAGAAGGGCATATAGTATACGGAAAATGCTCGCCACACACGCACGTTACTATAATATTAACCATACATAGGGCTATAATAGATGTAAATGAGGTTCTTTTTAAACAATCGCACTTTTGAAAAACATAATAAAGCGAAATCCAAATAAAAAGAAAAGTTTTATGAATAAAAGAAGAGTTTGAGGGGTGGAAACGGTCTATAGCCGAAATTCACAGGTTTCTAGATCAATTATATTTTATATTTCAAGAATAATTTTTTTTCGCTTTTATGTTTATGTCGGTTATTAAATTCTAATTCTTTCCTTATACAGGGTGTTTCTAAAATAGGGTTCCAAACTTCTACAGTGTGTAGTACTCGTCAAAATAAGGCAAAAAGTTCTAATAAACATATGGCCTAAAACGCACCCCTATGGAGTTACAGGCCCTTAAAGGGGTTCAGATGAAATTGGTTTTTTTCTATTGTTTGAAGAACGGTAACAGACAAATAGACAAAATTATGGGAATTTACTTAGTTTTTCATTCTGAATAAGACGTGCTAGTACATTTTTGATTTTTAAACTCATGGGCGTCCCTTTCAGGGGGAGGCAAGGGTTTTTCACCCTGTAACTTTATTTTGTTAAACATTCTTTTAATTTTTACCATAAATTTAGAATTTTTGGACATTTTTATGTAAAAAAGGCCCTCTTTGTTTAAATCAATATCGGCAACCTTTTTCGAGTAATTATTAATATTCAAATCCTTCGGCCTAATAATTTGAAAAAATGGTAATCTTCAAACTCAAATTACTCGAAAAAGGTTGCCGATATTGATTTAAACAAAGAGGGCCTTTTTTACATAAAAATGTTCAAAAATTCTAAATTTATGGTAAAAATTAAAAGAATGTTTAACAAAAAAAAAGTTACAGGGTGAAAAACCCTTTAAGGGCCTGTAACTCCCTAGGGGTGCGTTTTAGGCCATATGTTTATTAGAACGTTTTGCCTTATTTTGATGAGTACTACACGCTGTAGAAGTTTGGAACCCTATTTTAGAAACACCCTGTATATTTTTCCCGCTTTAATATCAAAGCTAACAGAAATAAAACGTTATTATCAGCCTGTAACAAGTTCATGCTTTGACGTGTACCTAATTAACACTAACTATCACGTCCAAAGCTGTAATTTTCGAGCTACTTTAATAACATTAATTTGAAGCATAAGGCATTCATCTTAACGCGTATTGTACTTACATATTACAATTAGTGCCGCTTTATTTATACGAAATTACTTTCGCTGTGCAATTTACTAAGACGGTAAATTTATGAGGGGTTATGAAGTATTCGGTAGTTATGCAAGAAACAAATTAGTACCAATAAAGGTTATTAAAAGGAAAATTAAATTTTGCTTTATTGAAAGCAAAAACCTTATTATAGGAAAGCTGAAACGTATTTGTTCACTTAATTGAAAAGATATGAGATTTTTAGGATCAAGAAGTAATTTGTGTACAGAAATAATGTTTGGTCAAGGATAATGCTATCTGCCGTGAATTATCATTATTCACTGGTGTGCTTTTGACCATGAAATGAAATGAATACCGCGATAACAACAGAAACTAATTTTGTTTCTGATAATATTTGAAATTTACATCAAAAAACAATTTCTCGCAACATGACATTTTTAAAAAATGTAAACGGAGTCATATACATTGATAGAAAAATTGTTTAGTAATGGCAATTGTGGACCAATTATAGGATGCTATTCAGAAGGGTTGCTATATCACAACCCTCGTGTATAATACGAGGGTCGTGGAATAATATAAGTACCGAATAAAATGTTTCTTTGCTTTTATTTCGTTAAAACCAGTATGGGTTTGTTATCCTAGCCATGAAATGATAATCTCAAATTCTACTAACCTTTAAGTTTGTTATTAATTGCACCAAAACCACTATTGTGTTGTTTAACATTTGTTTGATTATGAAATGCATTAGATAATGTAATCGATAAATATTTCAGAAGTTTAGAGAGCTATAAAATGATTATTTTGAATGTCCACACCCCCACTCCTACCTATACAATGCAATATTTTTATGGACATTAGCAAAATATAACAAACCACATAACTCATTTAATGATCGCGTAATATTCGTTTATCTCGATGTAACCGATTTAATGTCTGTGAAATCAAATTCAAAGTGTTTGTTATCAAATAATATTAATTCACGGCGCGACGCACTAATTTCAAAGCACATTGTGTACCCACAAATTACCTTGTTGTTTTATTTATATCTAATAACTTTCCCTCTATAATTTAACTCGACAATAAATTACCAGCAGCGACGTTAAACTACGTAACAAACGCATTAGTATTATTAAATACAAGCAAAGCTGGTTTGAAAAGTGAAAACCCGCTTTAATAATTATTTTTATTACCAAAATACCCTGATGGATGTTCATAATTAAATGTAATGTTTTGTTTTTGATTACTTGAGTGCTTTTTTAGGTTGGGGAATATAAAGTTAACAGAAAAGTTTTGTAAAGCAAAGAGAACAGACTTGTCTTTCAAAAAAATATGGTAGGACAAACAAGAAAATCACTAAATGCAAGTGTTAAGAAAAAACGACGCTTACCAATAAAGGGGTAGCTATATTAAAATAAATATTTACCTACACTAAATTTTAGTTGTAAAGATACTCAACTGCAGAATAAGTTTTCCAACTTAGATATTAATAAACGCCTTGCAAAATTTTCCGCCCGAGCCAGACTAGAAAAACGTACCCGATGTGAGGATAGTTTCTTTAATGATGGATAACGAGGGCGAAAAATGAATCAGAATATTTGTCAAAAAATACAGGGTGTCCCAAAAAGAAACGGCATCCAGTTAAGGGGATGTTCCTTTCATGAAAATAAGAGGAAAAGTTCCTATTGACATGGGTCCGCCAATGCTTCGTTGCCGAGATACAGGGTGTTGTAAAAAATATCGATCTTTTTTTCATTTATTTGGAAATGACTAGGAATTAAATTTTAAAAAGTAAGCAATACGTATGTACCTATACCTTATTTTTTTTAACTACGGCCTGGATGTAAACAAATCCACGTGATCATTTCTAGCCTACGTTTACAGTGGTAGGTATTTTACGTAAACTAGCGCGCGGGGAAGTTTAAACCATAGGTGCAAAGAATAGTTTCACTGGGCGACGATTCCATTTTAAATAAATCTAAATACTAAAGCACTAGATATCATACACAGATGACGACAAATGCAACTGCAATTAACGCACGAATCGAACGTAACTACTCCTACAGTAAAGGGGTGAAATCCTCTCGCTTCAACTACCAATCACAAAATTGCATTCAGATGACGTTTTAGAAATTGTCACGTGGTTTTGTTTACATCCAGGCCGTGGTTAGAAAAAATAAAGTATATGTACATTTACTGTAAGTGGACTATATTAGTCAGTTTTTTTCTTCTCCAGTGGCCTGACTACAGGTGGGTATGTGGATATTTCTGGAGGAAAAAATGGTATGCCACTGTTTTTTTTATTTTGACAGAATTTTCTCAACTAATTTACGGTTGAAACAATCTCTTGAGATTTTTTCCTACCATTAACCGTTTTCGTGTAAATCACACTTCAAAGATGAAAAATGCGAATAAAAAAATAACTCTGCAAATCCGTTTTTTGAATAATGACCGCCTTTAGCCTCAAAATTTTGTTTGAAGAATAAAAGCTTGTCTTGCAGCTAATGGCGGTCATTTTGAACATTATTTGTAAAGTAATAATAATATCATATCGGAATACATGAAAAAAAATGTCAACACCCTATATCTCCATAACGAAGAATTTCCGGACCCATGTTAATAGGAGCTTTTCCTCTCATTTTCACGAAAGGAACATATCTACCCTTAACTGGATGCCGTTTCTTTTTGGAACACCCTGTATATAGCTGTATCATTTAAAGAAAATCCGTGATGGCGGTGTTACGGCTACAGTGTGCCATGGAAAAAATCTTAAAAGCAAACGACTACACATAATTATAGCCCAGTCAGTCAGTCCAATTAAACTCTTGCTATCTAACAAAATGTAATACGTATAGTTTTCAAAAAATATGTTGGGGTTATACAAGTGTTGACTCACCCTGTACAGTACCTAGTCATTATACCACATTGTTTTAGCAATAAATGCTTTACAGAAAAGAAGAGAATGTGTGCTATAAATATATGGCAGATTATTTTGAGAATACAACCCTACATGGGTTGAAATATGTAGGAGACCCTAACATTTCTTTTGGAGAAAGGTATGTTCGATTAACGGGGTTGATATTAACCCTTAACAAATTTGATAATTTTTAGAACGTGTTGGTTATTATGTGTCATCTTTGCTGCATTGGCCGCTGCATATTTTATGAGCATAATTTATATAGCCTTTGACAAAAACCCAATATTAATTTCGGTGAATGCAATTCCAACCCCTGTTTCGGCCATACCGTTTCCTACCATCACCGTATGCAGTCTGAACAAGGTTACACGATCCGCAGCGAAAGCTATTCGTCAAAATGGGTACTAAATATCAAAAATAATTTGAATATTTTCCCTTTATAATTTAATACTTTAAGCACAAATCTGGAAAAAAACATTTTATCAAATTACTGCGCAAAAACTTCCCATGTAAACACATCAACAGAAGTAGATCCCGAATCCAGTTATTGGAGTAATGTTTTAAAATTCATATTAAAGGTAAAATTATTAAAAATTGAATAACAAACAAACGGATTATGGTTTTACGATGGTTACAGGCAAGTCAACCTTGTACCGAAATGATAAAACTATGTAAATGGAGATCAAAGGAAATAAGTTGCGAAAAATGGTTTAATCCTATTCTAACAGACGAAGGCTTGTGTTGCACTTTTAACCAAATGCCCAACAGTTATATTTTCAAATACGAGTACTAAACTTCTGAAATACAATAAAATATGTGATATTAAAATTCGCTTTTTAGAGACAATTTTAATGAACTTTCGTATAATTATCCGCAATTAGTAGAAGATTGGACCCAGGAAACGGGATACCGCAAAAACAGTCCAATTGACGCTTTTCCTTGGCGTCCTGCAGGTTTTACTTCTTTTATTTTTGTTTGGCAAAAAATAGGTTCATTAGGTTCAAATCCTAATTACAAAACAAATTAATTTTATTTTAGGGGCAGGTTTAAATTTAGGGCTCACCCTTGTATTGGACGGTGCACTTCATGAATATTATTGTTCTTCCGCTATAAGCGCCGGATTTAAGGTATAAATAAAAATAAATAATAGAATAAGAAAAATCAAAGTAGTTGTTTAATAGATTTTGATGCATAATCCACTAGAGACAGCTGCAATGGAAGATTTTGGAAGAATATCGTCTGTAGGTCGAGAATCATGGCTCGAAATTGAACCTTCAGTAACTGAGGCTGTTTCTAGTCTAAGATCTATATCGGTTAAAAAACGCCATTGTTATTTTAATAGCGAAAAAGATTTGAAGTTCTTCAGGTAATAATATGCGTAGCGTACTTTTAAGACCGACCTCGTATACACGATGTCTCAAGCATCTCTCCCACAAACGTAATGTCCTCTTTATGGCCGTGCATGAATTGCGCACTTTTCTAATCCCTAATCGTTTGGTATGTTGATTACCTGTTAATGACACATGAACTGGGCACTGTACCTCCTAATCACCCGATATGAACCCTTGTTTATTTGTCATTAATTTAAGTTACTTAGGAGAACAGTTACATTAATAATTGTAGAACAACAAAAGCACCCATCGAAAAAACGCCGCCTAATTTACCCTAAACTGTTAGAGAAACAATTAAGATTTTACAAAATTCGTGTTATACAACTATTAGGTAAAAATTTCGTATCGGCTGCTAGTGAAGAACAAATAATGGTATTTTCATGTAAAACCAATCTGCGAGCATTGTGCAGCTCAGAGAAGGTTTATTTAGATGGAACTGGTAAACTCATACAACCAAATAAAAGCTAAATTAGGTGCTCGAACTGTCTCCCATTAAAGTTTTACTTAACAATTTTTCAAATTTAAAAAATGAACATAGCAGAAACTGGCAACTTCAAGGTCACGATACTTACTTATTCGGATGCAGAATGACATCCTCTGTCGAAATCCGTCAAAAAAAGTATAGGGTGCCATTTAAAAAAAATTACTCTGACGTCACCACAAGAAAATGACTGTCGCAAAAAAAAATTGAAACACCTTAAAATATGCGCCATAATTTAAATCGCTATACTACCTGTGCGAGCGTTTTCTTGAAAAAACATTATTTTGGGAGATAATGAATTTATTCCATACTTTTTACTCACCCTGTATATAGTTTTTAAGTAGCGAGTATTGTAATGCTGTCTTTCTGTATTTTCTGTTAATAAACCAAGAAATAACTTAATCCTGATTTTATTGCCCAGTGCCCAGTTCAGTTGTAACTTAAATATTTAATCCGAGGTCTGGTGCCGAATTCAGGTGGTGTAATTAAGTCCCAGGTAAGCGGTGCCCAATTCGTGTCCGGCCCTCTTTATACCATGACGTTTCTCTCGAAAAATTATACTTAAAATATTTTCTATCTAACCGAGAATAGAAAAGATATCAGATGCTATTTGGAATTAATAAACCATTGTCGGTATCATTACATAACACCTAGGTATTAGTTCATACGTATAATGGAATCCACAACACATTTCTGATATTCTCTTGTGGGTTGTTAACAAAAGATTCTTTAATAAAAGATGCTCTTATCGTTAAAAGGTCAGTAATCTTTCGAACAATTGCTCTTAAAGCTTTTCAACTGAATTAAGAATACGTACTCATCCTATTCCGTTTTAAATTTTGACCAAAGCTTTGTAACTTATCCTGTGAAGGAGTTTCAAAGATCCTCTCATAAAGAAGACTAAGAAATAAACCAGTTTTGTCCTTACAAAAAAAATGTAAACCCCAGAAAAGCATTAGACATCAACATTTAAATGATTGAATTTTACTTCTTGTATAATGGAGTTGCCAGACCAGAGCGACCTCAAGGATTTTTCCTTTCAGGCTGTATACTCAAAGAAATTGCAAAATAGAATGTCGAACGAACTATACTTTAAAATTGTGTGGTTGTGTACCGTATTTTCTTCCAAGTAAGCTCAAAAGAAATCTGGAATAAACAAATTGATATAAAAATCTATTTTAGGGGATGCAACTAATAAAATCTGCAGATTTCAGGATTATAATTGCTCTACTAATGCTGAAAGTAGGAATTATATTACAGTACCTACAATAAATTTTAATTTCAGTTGATATTTTGAAAAAAGTCAAAATTATTGTTTAATGGCTGATAATATTTAATTTTATTTCAGTGATAATGCAAGTACAGGAAGTGGACAAAAAGTAAGGAAAAGGAAGGATTTTGTGGAAAAAATCCTCCAGGAAAATTATTTCACTTGAACACAACGTGGGGTGTATTTTTCGTATGGAAGTTTTTCCTGGGTTATTTTTTTGAGAATTTTTCCATGCCGTTTTTTCCCCGAATTATTTTGCGGGCTATTTTTTGGGGGTGGTTTTTAGTCTGGTGTTATTCCTGGGGTATTTTTCAACCACCCATATTTTGCGCTTTAATAAATAATAATTCTGTATATAAGCATGATTAATTATTTTTTTCTAGTGCGGAATGTTATTGCTTACCAGGCTGTTTTGATTTAAGTTTCGAAAAAAACGGACACTATGGAAGACTGCATTCTTCAGTTACTGTGAGCAAACATCTGCTCGCGGGCATGCCAATGGATTATTTTGTGTAAATATTCTTAACCAAATCAAAAGTAATACAAAACCAAATTTAAATTTAGACTAATCACCAAAATATATTAAACGTACTATAGGTACTCTGGCTTTTACTTGTATTGAGTCAGGGAAACTTTACTTTCCCAAAAAGTTTCAATAATGGATAAAATACGGGCGATTTCAGAAAACTTTAATATATTTTTTTTAGGGAAAACACAGCCATTATACATTTTTATTTTTCATCCCCATTACTAACGAAATTCGTGAAAAGAGAATTATACGGTTTTTCCGAGTTTTTATGTAAGTATCGACGTCTTCGAGTTTTAAACCATTAACGTTTGATTGATTACCAAGGATGAAACTTATTTGTTGTAGCAAACACCGGAGGTCTACTGGGACTTTTCCTCGGGTTCAGTTTTTTGAGCGCAGTGGAATTAGGGTATTATTTATCGTTACGGATACTTTGCCTGGTCGTGCGATCGAAAGAAAACGACGAATCACAAGAGATTAAAAGAACAGAGAATGACGTTATCTTTCCTTTTGTTAATTGACCCGATTTATTATTAGGTTTTTTTTAAATCTAGAAAACTTAATATTTTTGTGTTTAATTAAAACGAATTAATTAAGGGGCTGGCGTTATTTTTATTCTCACAGTCACCCTGATTTTCATGAACAGATTTTTGCCAAAAGAATTTTTAACCCCCATCTTTAATAATGACAAATCATTTTCATTAGGAAAAAAATCCCTTATTGCGATGATAACACGCTAGGATGTATAAGGTTCGGTAAATTAGATACTCGACAGTACCTATAATAAATCGCAAAAAGCAAAGTTTAGCCGGTAAATGAATATTACATACAGACTGTGAAAACATAAATTATCATAGATATATAATTGGAGAGCTAATAAATAAGAGCTGTGTATGTGTAATTAACCATAGCAGGGGGCAGGAACGACGACTCTATCTACATCTATATAATAGTCAACACCAAATAGGCTCTTGTTACCCGGCGATTGTAAATCAGTAAATCGTGCGGAATTGCAAATCTCGCATGCAGATATCCAAATACGATACCGCAGACGCGATAAACTATTAAAAGTACACCGATGGAAGATAATGCAACAGAGGTGCGAGAGGAAATAACTCTTAAGATGTTAGTAACAAGGGTAAAAAGAAATTATTATTTTACAAGGTTATATTCACGAAACCCTCGTGAATAATAGCGATATCATTATATGCTCGTTGAATAATATAGTATTTTAAAAAAATTGTTTGTTTTCTGCTATTTGTCGTTGTGTAAAAATTTTATATTAATAATAATAAATTGTTATTTCTTCCGGAACGAAGCTTACTTGAAGCATCAAGGTGGAACATAAAAAAATCTGAACAGTTATAAATAAACGAACTTGTGAACTCAAGAATTTAGGTTGACGGGTACATAGTGAATCTCCTTGTATTTTTCACCCACGTGAATTTGAAGAATAGATCCTAGATTGCCTGTAATTTTGTCTTATTTTATTCAAACGTCCATTATGTAGCGTGACTTGTACAACTAAAACGCGCCGACAAGATTTTAAAACTGTACTATGTGTAAACTTATTACGTATAAATTGTGACATGTATGTGACTTTTTGTCTTCATTAAAAATAAATTACTACACTTGGGTTATACGTTTGATAAATTTTCTTAAATAAAACTAATTAGTTTAGTAATTTAATTGCCGAAGAGGTATTGAAAAAAAAATCTGGAGGTGTAACGGTCAGAACTGAAATAAATGAGACACTTAATTTTATAGGAGATAATGTAGTACTTCAATTTTAATTAAAATTGCGGGAAGATACTTTTAAAATTTAATTAAAAGACATTACTTGCTAATGGAAATAAAGCTTGTTGTCAGATTTGATTTTCAAAATGGAAGGAATTTAAACAAAAGCAGGGAAAATGTTTCTAAATATAGTCAGGATTAAAATAGAGCGGTGCAAATAAGAAAAACCAAAAGCTTGACCAATTTATTGTTTGTATTCTAAGCTGCACCTCAATACAGCCATCGAACAAAAAATCTCACCAACGTTGGCTGGGTTTGAACTCACAATCTTGGGATTCAAACGCAGACATATGGTGCAAAAAATGGGAGGGGGAGGATTAGAAGACACCTGTATCCAGGGTTAGAATGAGCGCGAGAGAAACAAAGCGAAAGGGAGAAGCCTCCTTCAATTAGGTATTCCAACGATATTTGGTTCCAACAAGGGTCACATGATATAACTAGACACATTGTTTGTACTGCCCGCCCCCCAGAAATGTTATCAAGTTGGCTAATGTTTCCATGGAAAATAAATGGAACTACAGTCAACTAGATCAGATTTACATTTTTATTTTACGATCCGCATGGCATCGGGGCGACACAGGTTCGATTCCTCGTTGTAGCCGGGGTTTTTCAAAATTCTCAAGCAACGAGGGATCAACTTGTTTATATAGGGGGGGGAGGGGGGCTTCAAGGGTGGAGCATGTGATATTGGTGAACAGCGTTTCATGCGCTGAGTCGCGGTAAGCTGGGGGATGGAAATCATGGAGTTTCACGATTCTTTTAAAAAAATATATCTTCCTTGTACCAAAATAGTTAAATGGGATCAGGCCACCAGGGCATTATATATTCTGCAAAATATAGACAATATGAAGGGTTAGGATCTCCATACGACAGACAGTCGCCTTACTTTTCCCCTCTCATTGTTATTCCTTATTACAAATTGCAAATTTTATTTTTCCGTGAGGTTCTGTAAAACTTTGATGAAGTATTGTTTATTTTTATCGTAAATACAGAAACCAAGTTTTTAATCAAAATGTAAAACTGAATTATGACTGTATAACTTGAGAAACTTGTAGTAAAAATAAAAGATTAATGCTATCAGCTATCATATTCCGCGGATTTAAGACTTTCAAACTTTTTAATCTTATTACAACAACATAGGATTTTATCCGTATTTTCTAATTAATGACTTTAAAGTTACAAAGTCTTTTAAAATAACATCTCACTGAAGATTGTAATCTCGTAGAAAGAAAAATTACGTAACGTCCAGCTCAATACTTTAGTTTTGTTATTATAAATCAAACTGGTAATTAAATTTGAAATATTCACGAGTGTGTAGTAGGTAGGTATATATGATTCAACGAGCATATAATGATGGAAATTATTCGCGAGAGTCAAGTTTATGAAAGGATCCGTAGGCGAGTCTAGCAACCCTAGTGAATAATATTCATTACATGCTTTGTCCAGGACTATTACAACAAAATAATAATAATTTTTCTATTAGCGAATAATAATGATAATATTATTCATGACAGTGTATTATGGACAACTATTTACAATTCGTGCTGTGTATAAAATAATTATTAAATAAATAAAGCCATTACTTTCTCTTGTAACCCGAGCTTCAAGCCTTAAAAGCGTTACCAAAACCCAATACCGACAGTAACAAAGCAACCTTTGACGTTGTTTTTACCGGTTATAGCGGAAATAGGACGCAGGTGATGAGCTAAACTTATTAGCGGCGTTATTGTAATGCCTGGGGGTTCAACTTCCTGTTTGTTAGGTGACAGACGTAGAGCAGATATAGTATTAGATGGTGAAGTGGTGCGAATTGCGTGGATATTTTAGGGGGTTATTAGCGGTAACGGAAACGGGAACACATGAAAACGTCCGCAAACTGGTAATTAAATTGTTTTATTATCGAAATTAAGTATAATTAGCTCGTTAATAGCAATATTAAACAAAATTATAGGCAAACTTTGTTGTGGGCGAAATTAAGATATTATTACGTGATCATGGATTAAGAAAAGATATAATCAAGGAAATGTTTGTAATGGAGCATTAGTCACGCCCCTTTAGCTGCACTATGGACAAATTTATTTAACTTTGACTTGTTGTTGAATTTCTTATGTTAGTGTATGGACACGGACATTTTATAACAACACTATTACATTTTCCTCACTAGAGGGGGAAAACTAATTTTCCTCACTATTTTGCGAGAGGAAAGATGGGCTTTCAGAGCATGTCGTGGAAAAAATAAACAATTCTTTGAAAAAGTTTAAAAAAAAATTCCTAAGTGAACGTCGGTGGTATTATACGGACCTGAAGCATTAAAATTATTCTAAACTGGATAATTTAGTTTATACCGCATCTAATGTTTTTATTGTGAATTAAAAAAAAAGAGCTTATATCAAATTAGGATAGAGATTAATCATATCCGTTGACCTGAAATGTCGTCACGTGTCTTCATTAATTATTTTTGTAACAAGCTATGTGTAAATTTATAAAACAATCAGCAGCTCACTGTTCAAGCTGGTATAGAGGGTGTCCCAGACATCACTCCCGCCTCCATTAACTCGATTATTTTTGAAAATAACCCCAATAACCCCTTAAGAAAATGGCATAATATAATTAGAATTTTGAAGTATTTGCGAGTAACGTGATTCGAATTTTTTTTCTATATACTCAGAAAACAATTTTTTTCTTTTATGCTTTCAATTTCTTCGAGACAAACGCTGAAAACTGTAAGAAGGCCAATGCATTTTCATGTTGTTTCAATGTTTTCAGTAGCCGTGAGAAGAGGATTGGAAAGAGTACCTACTAATATTTTGAGATATACTCCCAGAACTTTTTGATAGCACCTTGTATTTTTATAAATAGCGACTAGGGTAAGGACAATAAATTTTAGGAAGTAAAAAGGAGTATGTCTGTCGTATATAATTACCGGCTTGCCTTACCTTCAGCTATCCAAAACCGAAATGACATACTGACCTCTAATTTGCGAATTCGACTGCACGTTCATTCAACTAACATTCTTTCATAAGGTTAAACACAAGCCAAAAATAAATCAAATATTCGTTTCGTGCAAACTGGTCCAATTTTTTAATGATTACATTCTCTAAATCATGTTCAGAAATGCAAGCGAATGTGATAATCCGCGATATATTTCCTAATCGTTGCTCTAAAATCGCATTTCTTAATGCAACTAACACGTATTATTAATTAATAATAATTTCAAGAGATCAGAAAAACCCAGAAGCTAATTAAATATTTAACACCAGTACTAACACCGACTTATTTCCTCGAGTCTAATTAATGAGCTGCAGTAATTAGCTTAACTGTATGTAACTTATCTATTAGTTATTTAATCTAGAGTAAAGTTATACCAAATTGGCGACATAAATTACGGTTTTAAAAGAAACGGTGCCGCAAAATATTTATAGAAACTTATATAAGGCAAGGAAATAATTTATGAAGGTAATTTTACGTAATTGACATTCTTGTAAATAATTTTGCAAAATTATGAAGATGAAGCTTGCTGTACTGCTAGGTAATTTGATTTTATAGTGGATGACATACAGGGGAGGTCTTAAAACTTGTTCTTCTTAGTACTTTTCAAAAATTACCGAAATATTTTTGTACATAAACGAACTTGATTAATTGTTAAAATATTTTTAAGACGCCTCTTTTGATAAATTATAAAAAAAAATCTTGTGAGTTATGATACCGCCGCTGTTTTATTATTATTTTGATTTTTAAAGGAAGAACTTAATTTCCCATTTTGTAAATAATATTACAGTTTTTCTTTATAAGAAAATTAACTTAACTTTAAAGATTTGTGCGCTTCAAGCAAGAAAGTTTGTGAAAATAATTATAAAGAGACAAACAAACGCCTTCCCTCAAGAGTTTATTTGTTTAAAGACAAGCGCAATTTAGAAAGGGTCTGAATATTTTGCAGATAATTTGCCTCACATATTGTGTATTTAGGATGAGAAAACTTTCAGAAAGGTTAAGATGCAAATGCAGCAAACCAGATGAATATAAACGACGTCATAAAAGTAAGACAAAGTTAAGACATTTCCATAATTTTGCAAATCCTTTGGGCCTATCTATAAACCCTTCCGATTTCGAGCTCATGTTTGAATTCGTGAAACTTTCGATGCGTTAAAAAAATAAATGGATATTTAAATTTGGAAGTGAATAAATTTTAATACCAATCAATCTAATTTTAACATGAAAATCTATTATAAAGGTTAGTGAAACGGAACGAAACCATGTTAAGAGATAGAGATCGTGATCAATCTATATTCGTATTACATAGAGTTTTATCTCTCGAGTACTTCTGGTCTATTGGTTTAATCTCGCAGTCCTGTTAACCACAACTTTAATTGGAATCTGCTAATCTGGAGTAATGCATTGCCTTCGGGATTGATCTACAGGAACTAAACTGGAAGGGCTTTCATGTAAATCGAAATGTCAACAAATATGATTAAATATGTTTATTTGAATTACTGTTTAATATTCAAAATGATCAAGAAACAAAACAGGAATCATTATTTTTGATTTTCTTTTCCTTTAAATTTTTCTCGTTTTTTAAGTCAACCCTGTACAATCTCCAATATCGTTAAGGGAATATTTTTATTCCTTGTTTTGAATGCATTACAATATTATTCAATCTAAAACGCTTTCATTTATTAAACAAGCAGTGTAATTCGATAAAACCTTTTGGGGAGCACCCAACAAATTTTCCCCAAGTGACTGTTTTTCACTTTTTAAGTCTAAGATGTCTAGGCCAACTTAATCTCCGAATCCGCTTCTCCGCTAATCAGCTTTCAGTGCAAGCCTAGTCTTTTCCCATTGCGGTTTCGCATCCCACGAAAATGTCTTGCGAAGTCGTATTAAAGAGAAAAAAAGAGAGAAAAAAGGCATTCTAATAACCGTATATTGTGTTCTGTCTTGTTGATCATCTCGAGGCAGTTCCATTTAGCAAATGAAGCCATTCACACGTTGGTTGTGCAAATGGGACGAGTAGAGACTCTGATATACGTGGGTGCTAATATTCTGCTCTGATGTATATTAAGGAAAGATGTTTGAAACATAAATCAAAATCTTGGAACAGTTTATTATCTAAAATTGTTGGGTTTCGCAGTGGCGTAACTAAGGAAGAACCCGAATTTTATTTTTTTCTTAATGTATTTTTCTCACATTTTAGGACGGGGATTCATTTGAAGTAATGGAACTGTCTGGGCTATTTCTGTTCTCACACACTCGCCACTCCAGCATTTTGTGTAGTTCATGAAAGTAAAGTGTTTTGTCGGTCCCTAAAAGTCCATTTCTTCACTTGGAATGCTAGTAATGTTTACTTTCATCGTCTAAAGTGAAATACAACTCCAATACGACCAAAAATTTCGGTAAATATCATTTATACTTTGCTGCAGTAAAATATCAAATATTTACTGGAATATTTATTTATTACAAGGCCGGAATTTAGGAAGAAATAAATCATAGTACTTTGTATTTTTCCTAAAAATTCTGTTCTATTATGGTATAACCCTTGGGAATAATAGATTTTTTTGATGTGAAACTGTCCTATAATATGTGCATATTTCAAAAATATTATCAAAAACGAAATTAGATTCTGTCTGCAAAACTGCATCTACGCGTATTATTCACTAGGGAAGAATGATTATTCACGGCATACTAAAACTGATATCTCGCTTTACATTTTAGGGGAATTTTTTATCCATGGCATTATATATTTGACAAAACATTCACGTCTAGAGAAAAGTTCGTCTAGAACTCGACACAGAAAACGTGGGGAAACTACAAATTTACAAGAAAGTCGGCCTTAATTGCTTATTTTTTTCTGATTATTACTTATTTCTTCTCCCATTCGCGTTTTAACAACCTACCCTTAAATCTAACAGAATTCTTTTATAATAACGCAACAATTTTATTTCTAGAAAAATTAATTTTACTAAAAGCTCATGCTGACCTTAACGTTAATTACTAAAAAAAAAGTCAACAGGTGGTTCAAAACAAGTTCGTAGAACCGTGAGAACAATAGTAAAAATATAATTTCCGGTCTCATGATTTACTAAAGTAAATTTGCATTAACCACAACTGATTCGCCAATAGTTGAAGCGCATTGAGAACATAACAGTGATGAGTAGAGAGCTAGGATAGTTAGGCAAATGCCTTTTTTTTAATAAATAGGAAGATTAAAGGCAGACCCAATTAAAAATCCGTTTTAGAGTACGCGCAATTCAAAAATGCAAATTTTATTTTGCCTTTTTTGCCTTTTTTGGGTCTTTTTTACGATTTTGCCTTTTTAGGGGCATTTCCTATTTATTCTGCCTTTTTCTGCCCTTTATGGTATACAAATTGAAATTTTTAAAAATTTAATTTGTTTTTTGTTTATTTTATTAAAAAAAAATTTATTTTTGAACAAATTGGTGAAAAAATTTGTAAAAAAATGTACCGGTTTTAAATGTCTGAAATATATTGTAGAAAACATTATAGAATAATGGCAAAAAAGAAATAAATGCAACGTGTGCAGGATCTACATTACTATACACTGTATAATATCATATTATTTCTAAGAACCATTACTATATGTAACTTTTTTAATTACAGTATGTATCATTTCATTTCAAAGAAACTAGATTTCATTGTTTACAAATCAATGAGTGCATAACATCGAAAATTACACCAGGTCAAAACTGACCCATTTCCGCCGTGTACGTTACTAATTTATTTCCGCCGGGCGAGGGTTAAGGGTAAAAAATTTCTTACAATGTTTATTGTTTTGGGAAAAAACTTTATGACTGGGTATTGCCAGAGAAAATTTGATATTCTACTCATTTCTCTAAACCACTGAATCGGCCAGTTTGTGACAATTTTCTGATGTGTTAAGATCGTGAAGTGGTTTTTGCCTTTATTTTTTTGTTTTTGCCTTTTTTACACTATTTTTCCTATTTTAGGGCTTTTTCTGCTTCTTTTTTTTGCCTTTTTGCCTGCCTTTTTAAAGGTTTTATTTTGCCTAACTATCCTAGCTCTAGCTGATGAGGGAAAATGCTTCCACGTCTACCTTGTTTTGAAGATTTAATGTTGAATGTTTATTAATTGCCGAATAACCCTACTTAGGTAATAAAATTGCGTTATTAAACAACCCCTGAGTCTACAGACAGACATGACGGGTTTATTACCTTTGTTGGTAGACAATTAGGCAGTTTATAGTTGTTTGCTTGGAAAAACAAGCTACCGAGTGATGAAGTCATAAAAAGTAATTTGACATTAAAAAAGTTTCCAAAATACAACCCTTCTTAGTTACTTTTATTGGCAAACATTAATTTATTGATCTAAAAAATTAGGCAAAAGAGTAAAGGGAAGCTCCTTCCTCCCCAAATACGAAGGGTAGATGACGTTAAAAGAGTAGACGGCCTTGGTTGAGAAGAACAAGGAACAGGAGTTAATGCAAATATTTCGACGAGGTTTATAGAGAAATATTGATGCGAGATAAATAAAGAAGTTATTTAGTATGAAGGTGTCTGGTCTGGTGACCGTGATGGTCATAGTACATGACTTCAACCCAATCTATTTGTTTTTTACGTTGTGTGCAAGAAACTAGAGAAATGGGGGGAAAATGTGCTGTTGCACGGTATTGCATAAAGTTTTCCTTCGTATATCTTTACATTTCTCCCCGTCTACCACGAATATCGATTCTATTTTCCTTATCCATTTTATTTAACTTGCACCTACAATTCAACAATCAAACTTGAAATTTCAATTATTGCATACAGGAAAAGGCTCATTAAAATCTTTTGTCAACCTCTATTATAACGCAAATCGAGCAATTTCGGATTAAAGTATTATTCAAGTTTAATGCTTGCAGTGTAACAATAATATCCAGTCACGTTGTTTAATTAGAGGGCGATTGTTGCACAAAGTACCGAGAGAGCAAGCTCATCTTATTGACGACAATTGCAAACAATGCCACAAGCTTTGGGCGTTCATGACATTGTTGAGTTTACTAAATCAAAATAGATTGTTTCGCAACTATAAAAAAAATGGAGCGGCGCATCTCCCCTGGACTTTCCCATACTAAAAAATAAACATTTCGTTTTTGGTATTCAACAGTAGTTCGCAAGGCAGCATTGGAAATCACTTGAATGCGTAGCGAGAAATACCAGATTATACGGGTTCGATACGTACAGAAGAGAGACAGGCATCTAATTTACTAACGCAGCGGAAATTCGCGATTTTCTCATCAACCGTACATTTTAGCTATATGACTACCTTATACTATGTGATAGACAATTAGATTTTGCATTCAACTATATAATAATATACAGGGTGTTTCATTTAAAATAACAAAGTTGCTTATTGTACTGTGAAATTCAAACACCCTGTATACGTGATATAAATTTAGGAGAATGCAAATCTATATACTGAACAATTTTTATATTTAAACTTTTTTCATATTTTGACTAATAAAGGAGCTATAGGAGCATCAATTTAAAATTTTCAAAACCTCGTAGAGGGCGGCACAGTGAAATTCTAGCGTTCATCAAAAAAAGAAAATGTATTTAATATCAAGCTGCATAAGTGTACAAAATTTAAACAAAATCGTGTGGCCAGTTTTTTTGTAATAATTTTTCAAAAATTTCAAAAACGCCGTTGCGATCGTTTTTGGATTCGCTAAATAAATTTTTCTTCTTGGTATTTTGGTATAGTACCGCCAAAGGATTTTCAAACAAGTTTTTATACAGGTAGAGTCCAAAATGGGACATTTCCTTAAGGGTAGTTGTAGTTTGTAACATTTTTCCCAGGTTGCATTAACGGTCCCCTACAACTACCTCAGAGGAAATGCGCCATTTTGGACTCACCCTGTATAATTTAACTTTAAAATAATTAGGAGAGCAAAGACTTTTGCATTGAAATTCCTAGTGATCAAATTCTACACCCTGTATAATTCTTATCTTAAACTAACAGAACACCGAATTTGGTGTACGAGAAACAAGTTAACAAACCACGTACAGAGTAAACGACACGTCTGCGACGTAAAGCTCAAGTTTGCCGCCCTTTGATCAACCAACAATAAAAAAGCTCGCCGGCACGTTTTAATTAAATTTTATTGATATTTCAGGCGATCTTTTAATTAGGATTTTGGTGTGCTGGATAATTTAACGGCGATAATTAAGTGCACGTTCATAATTTCGTAATCAGTTACAATTTCGCTTTTAAAAGCTCGACGAATTTTTTTTCACCACTCTTTAAGAAGGCTTACAAAATTATTTACCCCATTTAGAATAGAAATAAAAGGAAACAATAATAATCCAGCCAACGTTTAAGTCTTTGTATTTTTTGAGACTAATCCTGCATTCATTACATTACTGTTGGACACCCACTTAAATATTTAAACCTAAACCCATTAAAATTTCTTTTTGAGCGTTAATTTCCCTAAATGCGAATGCTATTTAGTCGACTATAAAGATTTGGCTATCGCTTTTATGGTTTCAACACAGTTTTTAAATCTGTTTCCTGCGAGAGTATAATTTCGGATTTTGCACGAAAATTGTATTATACAGGGTGATTCTGTAATTCTGAAAAACGAAAAATTCTGGTAGAGGAAATGATCCTGAGAAAATATTTTCAGCCGCCTATTCCTGCAGGGTGCACGAAAATTTAGGAATAGTAATAAGAATTTACATTTTTCTAAAAAAGAAAAAACATGAAATGAAGGAGCGATTTTCTAGACAAGAACTTTTCGAGTCACAGCCGATGGCGATTTTTAGTGACTCCCCCTATATAAACCTAGTAGTAATTCAGGTGTAGTTTAATTTAATTTTACAATATGTATTACGAACGTCCTGGTCTCTGGTAAATATTGGACAGACGAAGTACTTGAAAGTTACATGTTAATTCCCTTTGATTTTCAGCTTAATTATTCGCTTCGCTGCCTACCCCTAAACATAAAGGTATCAACAAAATTAATTTGCAACATTTCAGCCCAAATAGGAAGCCTACTAGATTTAAAATATCACACCCCTTTAATTTAGAATTGTTTTAATATAATAAAAGAAAATCAGTACCAAACCCTATAGTGTGCTCCATAATTTTTCCTCGATTTGTAATAAAACGGGTTAGTTACATCACCACGCGGACCATAAAAACGTTTTTAACGGTTTTTCCAGCTGGTCGTGAAATCTAACGTCTTCTTGTGTTTCCTTAATGCACCGACTTTTGCCAGGGGCAATGACAGCTTAGGGATTCACCACATCTCGATTTTACGGCATCTTTGGTGGGTACTGTTATGGCCTCTGTACCTTGTAAGGCAGCCGAGAAAGCTACATTTATAATTCAGACCACGCCGGCCCTCGTATCGACTGCAGTTTGTCTGCAAAAACGTGTGGAAACAATATAATGTAACCCACTTACGTTTTCGTATTTTCAGCGCTTTTCGCATACAACGCACACGGGAAATTCTAAAAATATACTAAATCGTGGTTTTAAACTACTTTAGGGGGACGCGTCCTCGAAACTCACCTAAACAAATAACTTTAGACCCGCATATTTGAGTAGATATATTAAAAGCCGAAGTTATTTTTGCATGGGATTCATGGAATGATGGAATACGAGTCAGCGTTTTGGAAAAGGGTTTTTTTTGGATACGTATACGATTTTTTAACCCCCATTGCTTAAGATACAAAACATTGCAGCTTTGATTGATTAAGATCGAGTGAGTGAGCAAGTCGAGGAAATAATTCCGCATTGAGAACTGTGTGCTGGAGCACCGTCATGCTTGAATCACATGGGCGTTCTAAGTGCGGTTAACGGCCTGTTTTCTTTGTTTTGTATCTAGAATCATTTCCCGATTTTCATAAATGCCCTGTATAATAATTACAATCGCTAACAATTTCATAAACGTTGTGAATTGTTTTTAAATATTTTACATTTCGTAAATTCTTGTTGAAGGAACTCCGTAATTGTTTAAAATTAATAAAACATTGCTCGGAATCGTCTGAAACCGCGAAAACGCATTTTTTTCATTAAAAGTTGTTTTCTCATAAAAGCCAGCTGCTTTCGTGCCTACCCAATATTATCTCTTTTGTTCAGGTCACGTCTTCTGAAATTTTCTGAAACAATGTTTCTTTTATCTACGGTTTATCCAACATAAAAAAATTGCTATAAAGTGAACTAGAAATTTAAAAATTCAAGCTTTATTATCAGGGTAATATCAATTGAAACTGTGATAGTGAATTAATGTTCCGATTTTTATTACGTTACTGAAATGTTATAATGTCGTGTGTCTAATTTATGGTTTGTTTCCAGATGGGTAACGCTTTGTTTATTTATTTATTTTAATAATAAGAAGCTCCCATTTTTATGAAGACTTTTTCAAATATAGGGGTTGTTGAATTAATCTGTTTGAAACATGATACAAAAGTGTCGCCCGAAAATCCATTAATCATCCACAGCTAGAAAGTTTATTTGTGCGAATGTTACATAATAGATGTGTTCCATAAATCCTTTAAAGTATAAGTTACTCCTCCAATGTGAAAAGCACGCATGAGACTCATTCATCACATTTATTAAAACTATTTTTTCATGGCCCATTGGCACAGACTAAGAGTGTGTACCTTAAAACCTGAATTTCGTTCACGTTTTTGGACTCGTTCACCTCGTCGCCGATTTTTTTACCTTTAATAGTCGGTTATGCAAAGAGTTTACGATACCGTTAACAACAATCTTATAAAACGGGTATTGTAAACACCGGCTTATTTGTGATGACCACCAATGATGGTGACGAGCTTGGATGATCAAAAGGCACGAGCGGACGGAAACGTCAAGCCTAGAAGACGGATATGAGTTTTTCTTAAATTTATATACGTTCATTAACGGTTCTATGAAGAACTTAACAGATTTAATAGGAAATTAATGCATGCTTCAGTACAGATACTAACAAGGAGTTGAAATTTATCGAGTTTATTTTCATTCGCTTCCAGCAGCAACAAGCTGGTTGATATTTAAATTTCTTAGGAACGCGAGGAATAATTACCATTAATAATATTTCAAGCAATATTAAAGTTTCAAACAGAAGCTGAAACGTCAGAAATGATTATGCAAGAGAGGAAGTAGGAATCGGTGATAAGGAAACGATTATTGCAACTATAAAAAAAATTAATATCCCACCCCTTAAAGTTTCTTTCGCATTCCATTTTATTAATAACCATAGTAAGTCTATGGGAAGCTTTGTAAACCATTTTTTTTAAACAAAATATAGATATAAATAAGATGGTGTTTTGTATTTTATAGTAGGTACAAGTGGACAGGGGTAAGTCACAAGGGAAGTGCGGTGAATAGTCCAAAGGAAGAATGGGTATCTTCATGAAAGCCAAAACGAAATTTGGGTTGTTGGGCAGGGGAGTTTGGATATTTTCAACAAAGGATAAAATGAACTTTTGGTAATCTAGGGAATGTCTAGATGGCCCGAGGGATGTATGGGAAGTTTCAGGAATGTGTTACAAAAATTTGCGTAGTTTTAGGGATTTCTGGGTATTTTCAAGATAGTCCAAAGGAGATCTGGGTAATTTAAGGAAAGCCTACTTGGCCCTAGGGAAGTAAGAGTAGTTTTAGGAATTTTGTGCAGTCCTAGGGATATCCCGTATTTTCAGGAAAGTTAAAAGGAAGTCGGGGGTAATTTGGGCATTTTCAGGAAAGTCCAAATGAGATCTAGGTAGTCAAGAAAAGCCTAAGTGGCCCCAGGGATGTACGAGTAGTTTCAGGAATGCGCTACAGACGTTTGTGTAGTTCTAGGAATCTTTGGGCATTTTCAGGAAAGCTCAAAGGAAATCTTGGTAGGGATGTCTAGGTAGTTTCAGGAAATGGGATACGAGAAGTTTGTGCAGTTGTAGGGATGTGTGGTAAGTTCAGGAATGTCTTAAGAGAACTTTGTGTAGTCAAGGGGAAGTTTGGTGTATTTTCAGGAAAGTTTAAAAGATGTCCGAGTAGTTCAGGGAACCCTCGAAGGTTCTAGAAATTTACTACAGAAATTTGTGTAGTCCTAGGGATGTTTGAGTAGTCCAGGAAAGTTCAAATGAAGCCTGGGTAGTATAGAGAAAGTCTTTATGATTTAAGGGATGTCCTGGGGAAGTCTGAATACTTTTGAGGAAACCTGGGTATCGCAGTTTAGATTTTATTGTAAATTGTTTCAGACAATTTATCACCATATGAACACCTAAAAAAAATGGTTAAGAAATTGAAAAACAGGTTGATTTTCATGGATTTATTTAAATACAAGTTATTATTTTAAAAATAAAAAGACAAGATGAAATAAAAAAAAAAATACACATACATAATCAAATATTTTTATTAAAACAATTACAAATTTCCTGTAAAAAAATTGCAAAGAATGAAAATGTTGGGAGAAATAAATTAAGCAATAGGAAAAACTGAATATTTTATTCATACAAATTACAATTATTAATTTAAATTAATGCCTTTCCGGAATTATTCTTTTAATGCATCTTGCAGCTTTTTCCGAGCTGCTGCAACCCTATCTTCTTGTCTTCGTATATCATCATCTTGAATATTTACAGCCTGTACTAAAGGCTGTTTCGGATCTAAAAATACCCCTGGGTTTTTTTCAAGATTTGATTTAGACCCTGTTTGTCCTGTAACAGGTTGTGCGGATACATGCAAAGCTGTTGCTACACTTTGGATAATAGTTTCTTCGTTAACATTTGGTCCTACTGGTTTTAAACCTTTGGGTAACTCCATTGCATCGAATTCGGTTCCATCTAAATCGCAAGCTCGTAAGCCTTCGAGCCGCTTTTCCCAAATAAGTTGTTTCGGTTTTTCTTGCGTACCATGCTTAAAATCTGTTTTTACTCTACCTTCTTGGGTTTTGTATACTGTAACAGGTTGTTTAAAAATTGAGGCAGTTTGTCTGATTGGAGGCACTAAAGATGCATCGTTGCGGACGCCTCTGCTATAATACATTACGTCTACTTTTCCTACGGATATTCCGGTTTTTCTTAACATGTCTTCGCGTTGCCATCGTTTTGGTAATGCAGCACATTCGTATTTAGTTTTCTCTATTGTTATACTGCTCATCGTTGAATGAAATTAAAACACAAAGCACAACAAACACTCTGACGTTTGTAAACTTTTATCGACTGGTTGGCAGGATTGTCGATAAAGTAGGGGCCCTTCCCTTTCCACCAATGCGCGCGCTTGGAATATTTCGCGCGTATTAATTTACATTTAAAAAATTATATGAAGATTAATTTAACAAAAAATAATTAAATATAATCATGTGAAGGGGGAAGTAATGAGGGGGTGAATTAAATCGCCCCCTCCATAATCTAGATGAAAACTAATGAAATAAATGCAAAAAAATTGTTGTTAATCTAGTTTGTTGTAATTTGTTCAGCAACCAGAAAAAGTCTTTGTCTTCCTACACGAAAACATATGTAGAACAAAAAGGAAGACTAGGTATATAGTATATACTTCAAGAAAACCGTGATATCTGAATAAAAATCAACAAAGTAGAACACATACGTGATATTGTAACAAATTGCACCAAAGCATTATTTTTGTTATTTTGCTAGAATCCATACACACCCTATATGCAAATAAATTTTTATATGCATTCGCTCTACTATTCTACTTTTACGGTATTTCTAATTTACATGTAAATTATATACTTATCTGTAGAAGTGCTAAAATATTGTGCGTTCTCTTTTACAATGTATATTCAGTATTCAAGTATATTCAGCGAGAAGTGATAGGTAATTATTATGTTTATTTCCGCAATCAGGAAAATGCTACAAATATTATTACGTAAGGGTAAAAGAAGTAAGACAATGCCCCCTGAGGTAGCTTTCTATATTAAATATTTTCTGGTTTGCCTTTCTAAAACTGTATTTTATCATTTTATCACCTACACTGTGTGTTAGGAGCGCAAGATACACAAAGTGATAACTAGTGCATCTGGAGTGGTGAGTACTAACCTCAGGCAAGTGGGTGAAAAGGTTTTTTAGCAAATAGGATACAGGGGTTCATACTCAATAAATACATCAACAAATGGAACATGATACAAAAATAAAAGATTGCTGAATTGCCATTCACCAAAAATTATAAAAAAGTAGGTACTACTCACCGGGAGATTCCTGCCCCCTCGCGGGATTTAAAACGCCACTTACTCAGTTTATCTTAAAAACAGGCTTCCATCAACATTTCATGGCCAACCTTGAATCTTCTGGTGCACCAAGCCTACTTTTGCACTAGATAGTCCACTCTGATGTATCAGGAACGGTGAGTAATCTCTGCAAAGTGGTGAAAATGATGTTTTAGGAAACAGGATACAGTGGTTGGTTCAATAAATGGAACATGTAATAAATAAAGACCTACCGAAATGTTACTCAACAAAGACTGTAAAAATGTAGTCGCCGGGGGGATGCGAATTCTAACTCGATATAGAAAGGTACAGGATAGAATCCACCCTTCATTGCAAACTTCTAATCACTTGGGGAATCTTCCTTTCTTCTTCTCTTACAATAACCACCACCTCTTTCTTTCTTTCTTTCTTTCTGTGTTACCTATCTTCTTCTGGCAAGCTTTCTTTTCTTTTCACGAAATGCGAATACTTCTTCCACGATTCTCTGTTTATCGCTATTTCAGCCCATCTCTCTACATCCTTACGTTCTTCTAAGGTCTCCAGTCTAGAATTTTCTTCTTACTCCATCCATGCAACATGTCCAGTAGTCCAGTCCATTCTTATTTTTGTTTTCCTATGGTCAAATATGAATGATTACGAAAAGAAATCTGGAAGAAGAATGCATAAAGAGCAAAAATTTTGGGGGCGCAATCTAGAATGTTTCGGGTTTGACTTACGTGGGACGCAAAATATTATCAAACCAGCCCTGAATAAATCACATAAATCAAAAAAATATTTCCAAAGTGTAGGACAGGATATGGCGTAAAATTAAAGTTCCCACAGTTTCCAGTCGAACGGTTGCACAATTTTGTCCGACTTATTGTTTTAACTGCAATTTCACAGTCGAGTGTAACTACTGAAAGGAAGAAAATCGGATTTGTTGATTGTGTAATTACGTAATCAGAAAATCAATTAAACTTTTACAACTTCTGGAATTTCATGATTATGCAAGAAATTTCAACTTTATCAAGATTAAATTCCTTAGTAGAGATATTTTCTGCAAGTTCGATTGAAATTGTTTACAAAACTATTAGAAATATCGGAAAATTTACGAAGACTTTATTTGGAAGTGCTTCCTTTGGGCTTAGATTATCAGAGATTAATTTCTTAAGAAAACGTTTTAAAACAAGGTATTCCAATAAAAAATAATCAAGCAAAACTTAAAGGTTGTTACGTCTCGGTAAGGGGCGGAGGTTGAACATACCAAACGGCCTTGCCGTAATAACACAAGGTCGTTGAAAGTGCAGCGTTCGCTGTGCTCTGAGAAAAAAGATAAAAACGTTTTTATCTCCTCGATTTCCATACCTAGAGTCATGAAATTTCTCGTTTTGTAATGTCAAGCTCCACGCTTCATTTCCTACATAAAATTAACTTTTTTTTGTTCTTGTTTGCTATTTCTTCGCTAATTTATCTGCAGCAGTGCAATCTACAATAATAATAATAAGTGAGCGCTACTTAAGCAATATGCGCTTAAAGAAGGGAGGAAATTAAATTAAATCAGTTGGTTGTTGCAAATAGCCCCTCCAAATGATTATCTAATGAGTCTAATTTTAAATCTGTAGCTAAGACTTAACACCAACGGCGACGGGAAGAAATAAGTTTAGCACGTCTAACGAATTTATAATTGAGGGAGGGGGTATTTTTATGTTTTTTTCGCTGATCCAAAATCCTTTAGAAGTGAGAAAAAATAATTTAAACCTTTAATAATCGTTTTTCCTGTGTTTATTGTTGATCACACAAAACTATTCTTCCATGGAAATAACTCTTGTAATATTGTTACTGAAGACAATATAATTATTCCGCGCTTAACCATGCATTGTTCGCCAAGGGACTGCTATTTCTAGAAACGCGAATCCTGTTCCAAAATAAAAAGGATATCCAACTGCCTTACAGAGCTCGTGGGCACCATCCTCTGTAACTACAACTCTTGTTGATTTTTTTCCTGTCTTATTTGGTTTATGTTGTGTATTTCTCTTGTCGGCTTTTTGTCTTGTACGGTTGTATGCTTGTCACGACGATTTTTATTTTCTAGGATAACGAGTGGAAGACGTACGTTTTACCCTTATTGTTTATTACTTCGCAACGGGAAACATTTACCAATGACAAGATAAGAAATGGACAATTTACGAATAATATCTTTAATATACGGTGCTGTTAAAAAGTTTCTTCTTCCAACTTCTTTGAAATATTTTATAGCAACAAGAATATAATAGACATTTTCGTTCATAAGGAAAAAATTAATTCAAAATTACAATAATTAAGATAACCCCTTCTCTATTGCATTTAAGTCTGGGGATTGTGCAGTCTAGTCTGTCCAGTATATTGTCTGTAAGCCACGATTTCAAGATTTTTCTTCTAAATAAATAGGTTTGACTATTACAAACTTAATTCGCGTTTTTGGAAATAAAATCTGTGTTGTCCAAAACACTTTGTTTCGAGACGAGTTAAGAGAGTGCGCGTATGTGTTTAGTTGAGCGGTTCCCAGGCCCCAATTTATGTTAGACAAATTCTTCTCGGGAGTTTTTTATAGGAAATTTTATTTTCTACAACTTTGGTCTTATGTTATTTTTACGTATCTTGCGCGGTTTTCGCTAAGTTTCGATTTAAAGATACCAACGTTCCAATAGCCTCACACCGGGTACGTTTTCTTAGTCTAACACGCGTGGAAAAATTTGCAAAACGTTTATTTCTATAAAATAAAAAAAAAGTTCATCATACATTAACAAATTTAGTATAAATCACGAAATGTTGCATAATTTTATTAAAACTGCAGTTACCTACTTTCAAAGGAAGCCATAAAATCAAACGGATATGTTAAATTAAATTACAGTACTAATCCTAATTCTGCATGACTAGTTTTAAAAATACAAGGAAATATAAATGAATATACAACTAAAATTGTTTAATCAGTAATTTAAATGTGGCTTATGAATGGTACTAGATAGAATCTAAGATCTAACTTCTTTTAATAATAATAGTTTGTGTATGAAAACATGAATATGAAACCAAGATAGGCACACTTGATTCTCATTTTACATTCTGCTATGTAATAATATGCAATATCTCTAGAAATAATGAAACTGCGGGAATAAATTAAAAGTTGTATGAAAGAGCATATTCCAAGCTCTAAGCTAGTACATTATAACTCTTTGAATAAATGAATATATGTTTACTTTGAATGTGTAGGCAAAAGAGGTATAATATATTGTTCTATTATTCTTAACTTGCATATTTTTCCCATCTTCTTTGCAAAGCATTTTGTATATTTCTTTGAAAAAATTGGTAGGACCATTAAAAAATATACCTAGCATATAATCACACTTAACTTTTATGTAAATTTAGAGGTGGTCAACCTGCAAACACAGAAGATTTGAATTTACATCCATGAAATATGCAGACAAGATGTGAAAAATTCAGAACGTGCTCCGAGGGGCGAGTTTATTATTCCATTTGTTAGAATTTGGAAGGTTTAGTATCTTTGTTCGAAAATTCGTGCACCTATACCACTATTCCTTTGGGTTTCTTGTTAATTTGTTCTTCTACAATACACAATACCAGGTCTGTCTAAAAAGTATTGAGACACTTCCATTACAACTTTAACTCCTTCGAAATGGTTTTCAAATACCGTCAATCGGGTCTACTACTAGATGGCGTGATTCGACAACATTTTATAAGGGGTATCCCTAGATGGCAGTATGTGTACTCGGTTGATGCGTTGCCATTGGGTATGTTTCAACAACATTTGATAAGGGATGGCGCTAGATGGCAGTATACGTACCGCGTTGTTTAAGTCGATAAGACCCGTTCTAAATAATTCTAATAAAGTAATTATTCTTAGAATATAAAATATTGTGTTACGAACGAATCGAGTACGACTGGCGCCCTGTATCGCCAAAAAAACCCATTGATTACCAAACAATTATTAGGAAATATAAACAGTACGAATTAGACTTCAAAGAATACAAATAATCCCACCTACAGAATATCTTAAGCTAAACAAACCAACAATAAATTAAATCATAACAAGAATGCTTGTAACAAACACATTACAAACCCAAACACAAATAAACTTGTAGCTCCTGGTTATGTAACTAATAAGACCTAAAACTAACAAAGGCTTTAAAAGCAACAAATTAAAAACTCTTCCATGTTGTCTTGTAAATAGTATAGTATCGCTCTGGTGCTTTCATTTTGTCTTGAAAGTTTCAGACGTTTTATAAACAGTTTTGTTTTCATTAATAACAAACTAGGTACAGTGGTGTAGTAGTTTTAAAACTTTACAACCAGGAAGAAAACATTCTGATCGAGGTCAGCATCGTTTAGTTTATAATATGTACCAGGTGGGTGTAATTTGTTGTACTTTTACTGCCAACTTTTGTACATTTGCACACCTATAATATGCGGTTCTGTTTATGGCAAAAAATTAACACGATTTTAATAACAGGCTTGCTATCCTTACAATAAAATTTTAAATTGCTAGTTTTTATTAATACCCTTGAAGAAAAAAATTCTCTCTGGGTAATAAATTTAATATTTTTTTGGGAAAATAGGTGGATCAGCACACACAAAGAAACATGAAACACATTAACAAAAATTTACTCATCACTCATCCAAGATTGCAGGGGGGGGGGGGGGTAAATTCTTTTCTATTATTATGGAACGTTCTGGTTTCTGGTGTACTACTAATGCTCAAGAGAAAGTCATTTTTTATCCTTTGGCTAGCGACGACTTGTCCATAAGGGCACTGAGACACGCGCTCCAGCAGAGATTTTTTTTTAAATAGTACATCACTACTCCAAATGCACCTAGGATCAACCGGGGCGCGTAATCGGGACACACATCCAGTCGTGACCCATGTGCTTTCTTTTTTTAACTATGTGTATTAGAAAGAGATCGTTGTTTCGTCATAGTAAAGGACACAGCCTTACTTGTTTTGAATTTAATCTTTAAGAAGCTGCCACCATTTCCTTCACGGTTACAAGGAATATCCTCAGAGTTTTTGTCACCATTGGGCAATTTGATTTGTCGTTTCAGAGATCATCACCACAATCCTGAGGGGTGAAAACCCAGAAACATTTATTATTTCACTTGACTTGAAAATTTCTTATCAACGAAATCACATCTTGTTAGGGCGAGGTTAGGGATGTAATATTTAATTAAAGAGAAACAAAGCCACCTACGTAATTAAATTTTTAATCAGGTGTCACATCGACGTTCAAGCAATGCTTAGAAATAGCCTTTCCAATTAAAATCGTTACAAGCGATCAAGATTTCTGGTGTAAAACTTGTAACGCCGGTAATAATTGGTGGCTGCATGAAGTAAAATAATAATGTAACACTCCTACAACCACCTACATGTCCTTTTGAAGGAACTGACTAGATAGCTCTGATTGTTACGTAATAATTTCGAAACATCCTTAACGATAAATCACTTTGAACTAAATAGGTACAGCCTTTCATACCAAACAAGGATGTTTGTATTTGTTTCTGTAACATTGTGTGAAAAAAAAAGTAAAAACGTTTTAAACGGATAGGATTTATTTTGTAATTATGATGTAATTGCTTAAGTGGATGGAAGCGCAGGTGGGACTTAAATTAGTTAAAACTAACATATGGTGCAACCTGAATACAGAAAATATATTCTAATCGTCTAAGCGTGTCGTAACATCCTCATTATTAATGGTTTAATTGTTCCAAAATGGATGCTAGAGAATGGCAGTTTAGGAACTACTCGCAGAGGTGTACTTAACTTAAAAAGAGAAGCTTGAGATGACCTACAAAAATTATGTCTCATTAATTATTTTTAATTGTTTAGGCAATATTTTAAATTGATGAATTTATACAGGGTGAGTCTAAGATAGATTTCTAAAATAAGAGTTACGGTCTCCACTTAGAAAAGCAGAAGAAATTCCTATCATCTGCAATTATTGCTGAAACAATTGAAAGTTCTTGGTTCTTTAATGTCGTTTCACTCGTTTGTTCCTCGAGAGGGGGATAGATTATAACAATTTTTTTAATTTAAACAATCTGTATCTGTAAAAAAAAATTATAAAGGGTGATTAAAATAATCAACCCCTTTGATTATTTTAATCACCCTTTATAAAATTTTTTTGTTTATTGTATTATTAGTTTTCGGGAGCTGAACGTTTCATGATTTACACAATAGGCATGACAATTAAAATTAATATTCATTTGATCGGTATTTGAGGAAGATGACGATAATTAAATTTCCCAAACCCGATTACTAATTCTTGTGGATTTCCCCTATTAATGTTTGAAAGGAAAATGGCAGGCCTCGTTATCGTTATTAATACTAAACCTTCAGGAACGTCTATTCTCGTTTGATTAAGTCAAGAAAATTTTGTATATTTCTATTATTAATGGTGCGACATTTTTTTGAACAAGCAAATTTTATATGGCCTACTTTCTTGCAAGTGTAGCTAACAAATATTTTTATTTTTAGATCTGGAAGTTTGGACGCTAATAAAACCGCTGTTTTGATTATGGCCCGAAGTTCAGGTGGTGGAGATAGGGAAATGGATGGTGCAGATGTGGAAAACCTTGAGGATGCTCGGAAATTAGTCCGGGATTTACGGCAAAAAATGCGAGCACAGGCGCAGCAACTCATTGCCTGGAGGCGTGCATACAAAATGCAGGTATGCAGTAATTAGAATACAAGATGTTGCATTAATTAAGAGTTTATTACACTCCCCTTACTCTACAAATAATCTTGAAAAGGAATTTAAACTTTTCGAAATTTCAAAATCCGTTAAAATAAATTTTTGTTTCAGGAAACCCTGGCCTCTCGTTTACAACGAGAAAAAGCCGACCAACTGAAAGTACTTTCTTCAAAACTCCTATTATTCGAATCACGTTTAATTAGAAAACAGAAGGATATATCGGCCCTTTTAAATCACCGCGAAAATATAATACACCGACAACAAAGGATAATCGAAACTCTTACCAATCGTTTAATAGACAACGGTTTGGAACCACCCCATAACGACCTAACAGAATTAGACACAAATTTGTTAGATTTAGATTCTTTAAATGACTCTGATAGTGCTGTAGTGATGGAAGATGTGGATTCCGATAGTAACGTAACTCATATTCCGAGGTTTCGTTCTACAAACTCTGATGGAGTTACTGTGATGAGATCTATTTCAGATGCCATCGATCCTAATTTGAAATATACATCAGCGCGACGTTCGAATGGTTTTCTAAGACGACCTGAAATTTTAGAAACCGTGTATAGTGTAGAAGAAGATGCAGATAGTGAGAACCAAACAAGCGAATACAAAATCGATGCTAACAGAAGAAGAGACGCTTTTGCTTCACAGAGGAGCGAACGAGCCATTTATACTAACGAAGAAACCAATGAAGATAAAACCGAGAATAAAAATAGATTGTCGGAAACTAAAGAACCGGTAAACGATTGTACGTATGTCCGAAATCGGGATGACACATTAGAAGAGACGGAAAAGGTTAATACAGGACCAAGTCAAGTAACAACCTACAATAGGGTAATGTCTAATCACAGATCTGTTACTAAACCGAAGGATGTTAAGTATAAACGAATAAATAAAGCAAAATCAAAAAGTTTGGAAGAATTAAGAGGACGGTTAAAAAATTGGGTCGAGCAAGGAAGTAAGCTTACAGGCCTAACTTTGGAACACAGTCAAAGTTATGCCTGAATCCAATGATTGAAAATGTGATTCTTCTGCTGTGTATAATTTTAATTCAAATAATGCAATTTTATCTTAAGTTATAATTGATGAAATATAATTATGTAAAGTGTTTTGTTTTTTGTACTGTTCCGTTTCATGTTCAAATAATACAGATGGGGTCATAATTCAACAGCAATTGGAGGATTTTTGCATTGAAATCCCTATGATGCGTGAATCAATTCTCCACCCTGTATAAGAGCAATGAGTGGAAGTAGTAAAGAAGCTAATTCCCATGTGTAAGAAAGAGATGCATATAGAGGACTGTAGCTCTCGTAGGCGTTCAAAGCGCGCGATTTTCAAATTCAGACCATGCAGACGCTCAATTTTTGCAATTTCTTTCATTATTTTAAAACTCAAATTCAAAACCAATAGAATTCTCGGTTTTTCTTCTCTACAAAAAACTTCATTCCAGTTTAGCTTGAAAATAATTCGGGAAGCAAATAAATGAACGCAAAGATTTTTGCATTGAAATCCCTGCATGAATCAATTCTACACCCTGTATAACAACAATGAGTGGAAATAGTAAAGAAGCTAATTCCCATGTGCAAGAAAGGGATGCATATAGAAGACTGTAGTTCTAGGCGTTCAAAGTCATTTATTAAATAATCAGGACTTTTTTTATGTTGCATCTCTTTCTTACACATATGAATTAGTTTTTTTACTACTTCCACTCATTGCTTATATAATAAGTTGATAATTGTTAAAGTATGGCACCATCTGTATGCTATAACATCCACATAAATAATAAGTATAACGTTTTGAATGGTAATTGGGTGTTTATTTTGATCTTGCAAATAATAACCCTTTACTCGTATAAAAAGAGATAGCAGTACTTAAAAAAACAATTATTTTCAATAAGTCTCATATTCTAGAGAATGTAAGTGTAACATGAAAAGAAGACAATTTGTAAAAACCTTAATAAGTAAACATTTAATCCGCCCCCATTTATTACTTACATGAAACTTTTGGAAAAAAAAATTATTCACGTACCTAAGACATATCAAAGTAATATCCAAAACAATTTGTTTTGCGTATCACCGATTTGTAAATAATAAAATAATTGTTAATGATTACTTCATGTAACATATATAAACTTCTTTTTGTTACAACAATTGCTTGCCTAACATTGAATAGTTCAGTATCTTATAACTTCTATAATCTAATTATAGTTGCCTTTAAAAATTCTATCTACGTTTAGTACCTACTTTACTATAATAGTACAGGGCTTTTATTTAGGTTACTAGAAAGTGTTTTGTTCACCCGATTTCAATACTAATCCTAATACAACTTAATTAATTTTTTAACCTCCATTTTAACAATAAGTCGTTAATTCTATTAACAATCAGATTAAGGTGCGCCCTATTGTTCCTTGTAATATATAAAAATTTGCTTACGTATTTCCCATTTGCTTCCGTTAGGTACTAGTAAGTATAATAGTAACAGTCAATAATATCTAGTAAAATATCTAAGTATGATTGTCATAGTACTTTGTACAATCACATTAAAGACTTATTGTATAAAAAAAAAATTTCATCAATGCTGAACGATTATTGATACTTAGTTCCTTTAAGCTGTAGGTATGCAGCTATTTTTTTATTCACTTTTGGTTATGAAATATTTAATAAAATATCAAAACCAATATGTGATCTAGAATTTAGTAATGATTAATTTAATGATTTAGTATTATTATATGTGTATGTAGCGTAAAATTTGTATAATTGTTAACTTTTATTATTTACTGAATTATATGCGAAGACCATATAATACAGACTGTGTAAAAATCGTGTTTTATTATTATTAAGAATAAATGTGTACTTAGATACTTAATACAAACACTGTAAACTAATCGTAAATTATATATTATGTGAAAGCAAGAATGCATGACAATCATGTCATCAAGCTGTATATTTGTTTAATACAAGAAAAATAAATAATAAATCAAAAATTCTTTTATTTTACTCTTACAACCAAAATCCTAAATTGTTTCTTTCACACTAGAGGTTGGACTTGCCCTGCTAGACTTTATTAAAGGACTTTAAGACTCGGTATTACAATCTCAATTTAAAAACCACAGAGTGAAATTTAACTTCGGATTTCCCCAAGAGTTCTCTTTGTATTCTGAAGTATAACTGGGACACTGTGGTTTAAACTGAAATTATAATTCCGGGCCTAAATTTGTTTAATAGCATCTTTCTTATGTTATATGTATCTCAAAAATGAAAAAATACACGATCGTGAAAGTATTTTTTTCTAATACTACTACATAAGAATATCTATGTCTCTTGTACATTTCTTCCACCTGCAACGGTTACGATAGTAATATTTTGAATTGAAAATTTAAGCGCGTTTTTCAGTGACAGTGGGCCGTTGCTACCTCCACGGCTAACGTGGATATAATTCTGACACTAAATCCACGGCATTACGTCATTGCCAAGGGCGAATGCGAGCTGCACCTACTGCGCATGTCTGGGGACTAACAAAATTATTCCAATATGAAAGTTTCAAACATTTTCATATTTTAAATTGATTTTTAATTAATTTGCAAGTTGAATATGACCAATAAAAAATACTAGAGTAAAGTCCGAGCGATTTATTTTGTTTGTAGTTAATAATTTATTATTATCATTAGATTTCTCAGAAACAGACTTTTACGCCTTGGGAGTAGGCAACCAATCGTACGCACCTCTGTCCCTATAATCTCAGGAAGCTGAAATAATTCTCCAAGTCCTCAGACAGGCGCATGACGTAATGCCGTGGATTTAGTGTCAGAATTATATCCACGTTAGCCGTGGAGCTAGCAACGGCCTTTTCAAATTATTTCAGAAAGTGAAAGAAACAATGGGCGCATTCAGCCAATTCAACGTTGACTCAACAGTTGAAACAGCGGTACATTCCATTGGACGCCTTGCGATTTCCAGTGCTCCTATTGGCCAATCAATTTCGTGGTATCTCAACGTTGAGTTGGCTGATTGAAACGCACAGGTGCAGTTCAAGAGCTACTCGGAATTATTCCCCCGCGCAATTAAGGCGCTTTCCATTTGCAAATTTACTGATCTGCCGACTCAATAGTTGAGATAGCGGTGCATTCCATTGGACGCCTTGTCGATTTACAGCGCTACAAGTGTTGACTCGGCTGTTGAGGTGCAAGAAGCTCCAGTCAATTGGAACGCACAAGTGCAGTTTGGGAACTACTCCGTACTACTCGGAGTTACTCCCGCTTGCAATTGGACGAAAGAAATGGAGAGAGAGAGAGAGATAGGGAGAGCAATTGATACATAACCTGTAACAATGACAGCTGTCAAATCAGCAAGTAATTTCGTAATTATTCATAGACGTTGGTGTTAAGCCCTAGTACGAGGATGTTAAATAGGAATGGGACAATAACCACAATCTATTTCAAGTTCATTTTAGCTCCAAATAAACTTTTAGGTTGGCAATACGGTTATGTTAAAAAGTGTTAAATGTCAGAAAAGTGTATACGGTGTCAAGTGTGTGGGTTTTGATTTTTAATAACACAAGGTAAAATGCAAATTCTATTTCTATTAAAGTTACATGCCATTAAAAAGATTGATCTGCTAGAAATGTCACTCGATTACATTTTTTTTAACATCAATGTCACAAAAGCTTTGTTTATAAAAATGGATAAGGGTTCCCAGTTCTATTTACGGAAATTTTATTTTATATTAATGATTCATATCGTAACAATTTAACTGGAACAAAAATTTCTTTTTATATACAGAGTAATGGCAACTTCGAAGCACCGCTTAACACCCGAAGTACGTTTAAAGAGATTTCTCTACACGAGCAGTGAAGACCCGAAATACATCACCGGAGACCCAGATCTGCATAAAGCATACACGTCGGAGAAACTCAAAGTGGTTCCTGAAATTCTTCAATCGGATAATCCCGAACTTCTTTTAAACATAATCGAAATTGTAAATAGCGAAAAGTTAGCTCCAAGACCGGAAAGTTTACTTTTTGCCTTGGCAATTGCAGCTTCGGCAACAACTTCAGATACTTTAAAACATAAAATTTACACCACATTACTGAATATAATCAAAACATCCGAAGATTTATGTACGTTTCTTAAATTTTACACCAAGCAACAGAAAAAATTTGGAACTGCCGTGAATAAAGTCATTCGTTCTTATTATTTAAAAAAAGAACCGAGTGCTTTAGCAGAAGAAGTTTCTAAAAGTAAAGGTTATCATTCATGGACTCATAAGGATTTACTTAAATTGGCACATTGCAGATGCGAATCTGTTCGTAAGCACTTTTCTTTTGTAATCTGGAAACATAAGTAATTTTATTTATTGTAGTGACTACAGTTGTTATACAATATGTTTTATATGGATTAGAGCGAGCTAAAGCGGTTGCAGAAGGTAACCCAGAAGCATCAGAAATAATTGATCGGTTAACTAAAGTACAAGAATTAAAACGTTGTGAAAGCGAAAAACGAATCGTTGAATTAGTATCTGAATTACAATGTACTCATCCCAATCAAATACCTTCTTTTTATCACCATTCTCAAGCTGTAAGTTGCAACAATTAAAATATATACAGGGTAATGTAAATGATTTGGTTTTGTTGATTTATTTCGTTAATTTTGAATGAGTACAAGTCATTGATGTTCTGAATTTTTTTTTTTAAGTTCAAGCTCCATAGGTATCTGTGATTTTGTATGGGAAATATCTTGGGATACAAATCCCGTAATTAGGAAAAGGTTTTGTGTAATACAGTAAAATATTTTTTATAACTTCCAGGTATGGGAAGTTTTAATTCCTTCAGTACCAATAAGAGATCTTATCACATATCTTCCTAGATTATACAAATTAGGTTTTCTAAAAGCAAATACGCCATTTCAAAATAAAGTTGTTGAACGTCTTACAAGCACCGAAATAATACAGTCTTCACAAATTCATCCAGCTGAGGTGTTCATTGGATTGAGAAATTTTGAAAAAGGGGGAAAGTAAGTAGTAAATGGTTCCTATACATAAATCATTATTCAAATGTATGTGCTTTTGAGAATGACATATTGATGTCGAAACGTGAATAAACTAAATATTGCCTTAAATTTTCCTAGACCGATAGACCCAAAATTTCTTTCCTACCTCAAAAATGCAGAGGAAGAAAAAAAAGATGATCCAGGCTTTAAAAAAACTGAACCAACTCGTGAAACACCCAAGTGTCCTAATGTTGTTGGTGCTCTTCATAAAGCGATGCAAATTTCTTTTCAAAATCCACAAGCCACTGGGAGAAAAGTTATGATTACAATTGATTTGACTGAGAAGATGCAAGGCCCTTGTTTGAATAATAAAAATCTCACTTGTTTGGATGCCGCCACAATCTTAACTCTTAGTTTATTAAGAGTGGAAAGAGATGTGACTGTGGCAGTGTTTAATGATAATAAAATTAGTATTGTATCATTAGAGAAAAGTAAGTCTAATTTTTGGCCAAAAGAATAATTGTAACAACTAAATTGTTTTAGATATAACGTTTAATCAAGCCTTATCGAAATTAAAACAAGCTAAGAAGGGATACGTCCTACCATCATCAACTTTCGAATGGGCAATGAATAAAAAGAAACAGGTTGATGTTTTTATCCATTTTCTTTTCTACCATCATTGGTACCATTTGCTTCCTAAAGAAACCCGTGACAAGGAAAAGCCCATAGATATGTTGAACCGATACCGAAAGAAAATGAGTTTACCCCATACAAAGTAAGTTTTTTTTTAGAATCTTTAATTTGTTTTAAATTTATCGTTTTTAGGTTGATCACGTTTTCCTTAAGTTCTCCCCAATTGACTATAGCGGATGGTTCTTCGAACATCCTGGACATTTGTGGATTCAGCAAAGAAGTGCCTAAAGTTGTAGAGGCATTTAGTAAAGGGCTATTCTATTAATTTGTGCCCAGAAGGCTCTCTTGTTTGATAGTGATAAGAAAAAAACCGTCATAATAGTAAATTTCAAAATGTGTTCAACAAAAAACCTCAAAACTAGATAAAAATGGCATTATATTTTCGAATCTCCTTCGTAATAATGTTTGTGGATAAACAGATTTTCCGATTAGTATAGGTTATTAATTAAAAATATGCTAAACTAATTTTAGAATATTTAATGTTATGAATGTTATATAAGAACACTTTTGATATGTTTTTATTAACGTGTTTTCTACTTCATTCTTTATACAGGTTGTCGTACAAGCATTTTGTTTTTGTTAAAAATAGTTGGATCTCACTTTGGGAAACTCGAATCAGAATCTGTGATTTAAACAAAGGATATCTTGCTCAATTTTGCATCTTAAACACAATTTATTTCTGTAATTGTTAATTATTCTGAATATTGTTAAGTTATGTAATGGGGGAAGAACCGTTGTTATACAGTGCGTTATACTTTGCTTTAATAATTATTTTATTTTTAAAGCAATCCCTATAAAATTTTTAGGAGTTGTAGAGGCAATTAAGGTCTTTTTACAGGAATAAAATCAACTTCAAATAATTAAATTTATTTGCTTTTGACATCAATATGTCCTTCTCAAAAGCATACTCTGCATTAATATACCTAAATACCTGTTTTATTTTTGAGACATTTTGTGTAAATTTTTTACCAGTTTGCGTCTTTTTTGTAGGAATAAAAATTTTTTTTAAGTGAAAATATAGCCAACTAGGATTAAAATAAAAAGTAGGGTATGAAGTAAAGTCATATTTATAGTAGTAGGGATTTGAGATGAGCCAAAAAATATTTAAAAAAGTTGGTATAAATTGTAATTCAATTGTTCTGCTGTTTCATGACACTCTTGTGACGAAAAAAAATTATTACCGGCTCTACAAAAAGATTAACAATCAAAATTTTTCAGTGAAATTTCGTATTTGGAGTCTTTTAGTATTTTGAAAAAACTTTTTTACTTTTTTGCTCTTAAGGGCTACTATGACTTTACTTGAAACTTGACTTTTTATTTTAATTATAGTTGGCTAGATTTTGACTTTCAAAAATTTTTTATTCCTACAAAAAGACACATCTTAATGCTCTTCATAACTCATAAAAATTTTACAGGGATTGCGTTAAAAATAAAGTTAGTAATAAAGTTATTTAAATGTTAAACGCACTGCAGATTAGCAATTTAATATTTTTAGCTTGTACAGGCTTGAGGCATCCTGTATGAAAATAATTAATAAGTTACACTAGTGTAGCTTCAAATATAAGTGCTTTGTATTAACTAAAAGCTTAACAATTTAGGTAAAATTTCCCATTATTGTTTGCATGACCTTGATTTTGGAGGCCAACATCAAGAACTTCGTGATTGTTGCAACAATAATGTAAAGTTTAATTTAAATTGAAAAGTATTAGTAGAGCCGGCCACCAAATCCTATGGACAGAGTACATATTATTAACATGTGATTTATCCAGGTTAAGAATAATTTATTTTATTTTATTTTTTATATTAAGGGATGATCATCTGTTACCGTTTTTTTTAACACCGTTAGCATTCATTTTAATAATTATAGGTGTATTTAGATATTAATCATTATTAAGTATAAATTTTTATAAAAGAAAGATTTATTTCAGAAAATTCATTTTAATTTTTTTTAAATGTCTAAATATTGTAGTAACCAGCATGAAAGAAATCATTTATAATTATAATTATTGTTATAAATAAATGCGTTGGGATATAATAACTGTACTGAAGTATCTTGAATGTTTTAAATCAAGAAGTCTTATGAAACTATTTTTACAATCAACCCGAACATATTTTTTCATCTTGCACTATAATAATTGTAATACGTTAATAAAAAATGCTTGTTACGTGATTATAAATATAGTTTATGTTGCTAAACTAATGCTTTTAGTTATCGATCTTGTAATAAACTGTTTTCACATTTTCTAATGCGTTTCAATATCAATTTTCCATGTAGTCTACATTATGTCGAATTTTTTGACCTTGTATGAGGTGAACTCGCGCCACCAATTTGAAAAGATTTACCACAAAACATAAACAAAATAAGAATAAGTAATTCGCAGGATCATCTTAAGTTGATCCAGCGCTTACCCAAAAACTACTGGATTTATGGAATATATAAAGAGAACCTTTTTTGTAAAGAATAAAAAGTTCTTTACTTTTTATAACAACATATTTTTGGCTTGGATCTAGCATAATCGAGATATTACTCAAAAATCACCTATGGTCCTATGCTATTTGGGTACTTCCCCTTTATTAAAAAAAATAAAAACATGGGCACAGGATCCCATTCTTGTTGCTTAGGGGATTTTCAAGCAATTTTCTTGTGTTGGTTTTGTGATTGTCAGAAAATGTTCCTATTTCAGTTCATTCAGGTTCATGTTTAGAAGATAATTAGCCAAAAAAGAACTTAATTGATTATTTTATAACTTATTTTGTTTAATTTTATTACAAAAACCCTTGACTTTTTCGAAAGTAACCCCCATAAGTGTTGAATTCCAAGTACAAATTTTAACATATGGCAGTAGAAAATTAGTTTCGCATAATGTTTTCTGCCTTTAAACGTTTAACTAGTAAAAGTGATGCCTCTTCGACTAATTCCGAAGCCACAAGACCTCCAGGTCATCAAAGTATGTCTACGTCTCTTCAACGGAAGTTTGCCCGTGGTGTCCAATATAACAGTACGTATCGTAATATTTTACGTTTCATATCAATATAAGAAATATTTCAGTGAAAATAGTAATAAAAGGAGATCGGAATGTTGGGAAAACATGTTTGTTCCACCGTTTACAAGGAAAAAAATTTGTCGAAGAATATATTCCAACAGAAGAAATCCAAGTGGCTTCGATTCATTGGAATTACAAAGCCACAGATGATATTGTCAAGGTAGAAGTCTGGGATGTTGTCGATAGGGGAAAGAAGAAGAAACGGTTTGACGGGTTAAAACTCGAGAACTCCCAAATTGAAATCCCCGAAGAACCAGCATTAGATGCAGAGTTCTTGGATGTGTATAAAGGGACCAATGGGGTGATTATGATGATGGATTTGACAAAAACATGGTAAAATTATTTTAATTCGCACAAATCTCAAAAAGAAAAGAAATTTATATTTACAGGACGTTTGATTACGTTCAGCGGGAATTACCCAAAGTTCCAGAACACATCCCGGTTATCATTTTAGCCAATCATTGTGATATGTCCCATCATCGAACTGTCACAGCAGATCATGTACTTTATTATATCGAATCCATTGCAAGGTAATTAACATCAATATGTCATTATCAAAAGCATATAATTGAATATGTCGAATTAATTTTTCCAGTACACGTTCAGCTCAAGTTCGTTATGCGGAATCATCAATGAGAAACGGTTTCGGATTAAAGCTTCTGCACAAATTCTTCAATCTTCCATTTCTTCAATTACAACGAGGGACATTATTACGTCAGTTAGAGCGTAACGAAGAGGAAACCAATGCGACTATTCAAGAGTTAGATATGTATTTTGATTCGGACGAAGCTAATTACAATAAATTCCTTGAAAATTTGGTCAAAAAGAGACGTGAAATTGCAGATTCAAACGCTAACATTCCACCTCAACTTCCAATCCATGCGTCTTCATCCAGTCATCAATTAAATAATCAGCCCATGCAACAAGATGTTGTTAAACGATCTCAAAGTGGTCCGATTATTATCGGTGCCGGGAAACCCATACCATTTAATCCGATAAATGGAGCCGCACTAAAAAAACCAGTCAGTTCCGGATCTCAAGCGTCAAAGAGTTCAAGCCAAAGTTCTGGTTTTATTTCTAAATTTGGGGTCAAAGAGAAAGCCGATACAACTGATGAAAGTCTACCTGATTTAAGAAGACTCGAAATAAGTCCTATAACATCTGTGGAAGAATTTTGTCCTGACGGTGGCCAACTTGATAGAACATTCCTAGACGATGTACAATCTAGTCCTCATAGCAATATGAATGAAATCGTTGAATCCGATAGGTAAATATAATTTTTCCATGACATGCCCCGAAAGCCCATCTTTCCTCTCGCAAAATAGTGAGGAAAATTAATTTTCCCTCCCTTGTGAGAAAAATTAGTGTTCCCTCCCTAGTGAGGAGAATGCGGGAGAATGTAAGGAATGTTAAGGGCTGACGCGCGCTCCCTGCATTACCGACTGCATTTCAAGTCGCAACAATAAGCTTTTCTTGTTTATAAATAAAATTTTTGTGACTAACATGTCGCGAAAAAAAATTTCGGTGTTAACACGAGAGGAAAGCACTTTTTTCCTCTCTAGTTTGGCAAATAACTATTTGTTTATTTATAATATCGATTTTTATTTGTTTTATAGGCATTTTGACATTAATATGTCATTCTCGAAAGCGTACTTTGCATGAATACACCTAAATAACTTTTTTATTTTTGAAACAATCCCTATAAAATTTTTACCAGTTATGACGACTGTTAAGATGGAGATTTTTGTAAAAATAAAAATTTTTTAAAAATCAAAATCTAGCCAACTATGATTAAAATAAAAAGTTGCGTTTGAAGTAAAATCATTCAACGATTAAGATAGAGCAAAAAAGTAAATACGCAATTTTGCTGAAAACCTTTCACTTTTTAAATCATCAAAAACGTCAATGTTTGTAGCGATGAAGACACCGGTAACCCATTGGTGTCAGAATTCCAAGATGATTTCGAACCTGATGATTCTAAACCCAATATTTACGTAAGGCCTGCACAATCAGATTCCAGATACAATTTATCAGTGAAGCGACCTACACCCGAGTCCGTTAACGAAGTGGAAGCTGATAAAACATTACCGGAAGATTATGACATGAAACAAACAAACGATGAATTTGATTCAACAATTAATTCTGAAATTTCCGAGATTACTTCCGAAGCTTTTGATACTTGGATGGGTGCTGATACTAAATGGAGAAGGTCTCCAGAGGGTAAGTAGAAAACTTTTAATGTGTTTAAATAAAACCGTGTGTTATAGGGGGTGAAGATATATCGGCTGTAAGTCAAACATTAGATTATAGTGGTAGCACTGCATATGACGATAGCACAAGCATTACTTCCTCAAATGTCCATATGGAATTATTATCATCGAAACATAGTCATACTTCAGCAAATATTAGTGCCAATAGTGATAGCGAAGGGGCTCCATCTAGTCTTAATTCTCTAAAAAAGGAGAAGAGGAAGGAAAAAGACAAGGTAAGCAAGATTTACTAAAAATATTCTGAATTTAATTGTTTTTTTACGATTGTTATAGTCTGATAAAAAGCAGAAAAGTAAAAGATCCAAAGAGAAAGATAAAGAAAAGTCTAGCAAGAGCGAAAAAAGACATAAGAAAAGATCTCGAGAAGAAAGTTCATCACACAAGGATGAGCTTGAGGAGTTCCTAAATGGCTCAATTAGTCCTACAGCAGATTCTGCTTACGAAGCTATTTAGCACATGCCTATACTGATTAAATATAAGTATGTAATGTAACGCAGCCTTAGCTTCTGCAACTAAGATCATGTAATATAAGTTTTATTTATTTTTTCTATTTTTGCAAAATATTCGTTAATTATTTAAATTTTATTAAGTTAACAAAAATTCCTAATAGTTTGTTTTTAAACTCAGTGAACTGACGACGGAAGCTCGAGAATGGTGGTTTGTTAGTGTTTATGGTATATTAATGTTATTGTTAATATAATTACTCTTGTATAGATAGGCTCACAATTTATATAACAGCAATGAGTGGAAGTAGTAAAAAGATCATTTCTCTTGAGAGAGAAAGAGATGGAAGTAATAAAAACATGAGAGAAAAAGAGATGCAATATACGTATGCAATATTACATATGAGAATTAGCATGTTTTACTACTGCCACTCATTGCATGAATGCATCTCCTTCTTGCACGTGTGAATAATCCACTCATTGCTGTTATATAAAATTATGGGGCTATCTGTACGTATTAATCCGGAAAATGTAGATAATATTATGTAAAGCTTTAATTGTGTAAAGATTAAAACAAAAATGTAATCTCCAAAATTTTTAAAATTACGACATCACTTCAAGTTGTATTTTAGCAAATTTTTTCCTTGAAAATTATTCATGGTAAGAGTATGGACATTCTGTATAATATTCGCTTGAATATCCTGTTATATTTTTGTACCATTACAAATTATTCCACATAATAATAATTACTAACAATATTCACAGCGACTAAAAAATATGTGCCACTAATTTTTACTGTAATATGTGTAAATCCACATTTACCTACATATTTTTTGCAAGTGGCTTACTGTTTTATATTTACTCGATAATTTTATAATATTAAACATATTGTTGTACCGCATTTAAAAGTAATAAAGCTATTATTAATGCAAGTAGTTGACAATAACATTGTGCTTTTATTAATCAAAACCACAGCAAAAAGGATTTTAATACCGTGCTTAAAAAAGAAAGTATAAGAGAAAGCGCAAGACAAGATGCTAATACCGATTTTGTTTACGACCGTTCCGCAGGACGTTTTACTGATTATTTTACTGAATTCATTTCCATTTCGACCATTGACCTTTTGACGTGAACAATTTATTCGGTTATATTTCAAATTACCTTAAAAAACATTATGTTTAGTTAAAATCACATTTCTTCCACAACTGTTTTCCGATTGCGGTCCGGACTGGTCTTCAACATCATGCACCCAAACTTGTGAATTTCTTCCTAACTTGTTACACAATTTTACTTGTAACTATCCAAGTATTAACTACTTATAACGAAATATTAACAAATTTTGCTTTAGTTTTATTTATAATTTAACTTCCCGCAATTTGAAATCAAAAATGTAAGGTTAGGACAATTTAGTATCCTTCAACTGAGATTGGATGCGTTCAATAAAATATTTTTAATTAAAATTATGAAATATACTTCTTTCACGTTAATTCATTCCAAATTACTCTAAATATTAATTGTTTATGCGAATAAAATCATAAAAACTGAAATTACTCAGTTTAAATACGCAAAACTTAACTCAAAATAATTCTAACGTAAAATTATTGAACGCAATCACAACCTTTTCGGTGACCTACTTTGCAAGTGCTTTGCAAGGACGTTTCCCCCCTCCACTTATAGTAAAATTATAGTAAATTTAAATGGGCTTGGCGGGATTTAAATTCATTCGAAAATATAGCATTGCATATTCAATGATTCTAGAAATCTTGTAATTTTAAAAAATTGTAAAAATAAATCACGTTGTATTCTATGTATAGAAGAATGATTAGTTACATAAAATAAATTAATAATGAGGGGTTTTGGAAAATAATAATATACAGGGTGTTGCAAATAATTTGTCCAAGCCCCTATTCTTGGAGAAATTTGTTAGTTTTTAACCAAATATACCTATTTAACATTTTGTATTATTGCTATATTATGTATTACGTATGTTTGAGAAAATTAATTATACAGGATGTCTTATATAAGTTGCCCAACCATGCATTCTTAATATTTTAGAACAAGTAAGCGTAAGAATTAAATTGTTGTAACGTGTTATTAAGAAAAATATTGGAAATAAATTATACCTAGTGTTTCATACACTTTGTCCAAACCCTTGTTTTTGCTGTTTTTTAAGTATTAGCGATTTTCGCACAAATAAGTATGAGAATTTATTTTTAATTATTATTTAGGAGAATAGGAAATACAGAAACAATAGTCTTATAAACTGTGTAGTATTTGTTTATCATGTTTGGGCAGTCTAGATATACTTATTTTTAACATTAAATACACACAGGATTATGGAGATTTCGAGGGTCCTATGCGAATAGAAGAGCCTGGCTTTATATTTTTGCCAATTCACTACAATAAATGGTTATTTTGAATCTTATCTTTATGGTTGGTACTCATTACGTGTATTTAGGAGGTACAATGTAGTAGAAATAAATATCGTTTTGTCATTTTTCCTACTCAAAAATTTCTTATTTATTTATTCTTGTAAATATTATGTTTGTAAGTTGTAACCATTACTGATTGTACTCACTAGTCTGCTAATAATGGAATTGATAAATAAGAACATACCGAGGAAAAAGATATATGCCTGGGGATTATTCTCCCAGTCTTGTAGGAGGGTTGCTGTAGATTGCGTTTTTTGAAACTGCAAGACATGCTCCGCGCCGTTTACCAAACTGATTTTAGCCCAGCTAACACACACACACGAATGAAACGGTTTGATAACAATTTATAAACCGTTTAAAGAAACCAACATACGTTTGTCAAACGTTTACCTCAAAGCTTTGACAAATGTAAAGGTGACCGTTTGAGGCAAGTGTGTCGAACGTTATAAAATAAACGCTTTGGAGTGTTCCGCAAACGTTCGGAAAAGCTTTGATATAGGTTAAATATAAACCATTTGTAAACGGTATTTAAACCGTTCACAAGCAGTTTATAGACCGTTTCGACAAAATAGTAAACGTTTTCTAAACGTTTACGCCAAATCTTTGACAAATTAATTGCCGAACGGTGGAGATAGGTTTGTCGAACGTTCAAAAATAAACAATGTAGTGAAACACAAACGTTCGGTAAACGTTAAATTTAAACCGTTTATAAAGCGTGTATCAACTGTCCAAAAAGATTTGTAAACCGATTGTAAAAAAGGTTTGTTAAACGTTTAAAAATTACATATTTTAAACGTTCGCTTTGCACGTATAGAAAACGTTTCCCAATATACGTTTATTTACGGTTACCTGGGGAACGCTTTATAATGGTTTAATTTAAACCTTTGTAAAAGGTTTGACAATTACATATTTTAAACGTTTGCTTTAAACGTGTAGGAAACGTTTCCGACTATATGTTTATTTACGATTCCTTAAGGAACGTTTTATAAAGGTTTAATATAAACGTTTGTAAAAGGTTTGAAAATTACATATTTTAAACGTTTGCTGTAATCGTATATAAAACGTTTCCGAATATACGTTTATTTACGGTTTCTTTGGGAACGTTTTATAATGGTTTAATTGAAACATTTGAAAAAGGTTTGAAAATATTTATTTATACAGTTATTAATTCAATTGATATTTTATTACCCTCAAAACTGAATAATATATATTACAATAGACTAAAAACAAAAAAAGTAATAAAAAAAAGATAATATATTAAAACAAATAGTTTGTTTTTTTAATAATATAACAATAATAAATAATACACAAATAATTCTAGTTCTAGGTCGCATTGCGACGGTCAGTATACCCATCAAAATGGCGCATTAAATACTACGTTTTGATGTAGGCAGTTCGAAGGGCCTACTAGATTTTAGAAGCGATATAGTCAACTTTGATATTTTAAATGAAACACCCTGTACATTTTTACATATTTGAATTCAGGGTGAAATTCTGCATATAATAGTAGTGTGCTTCATTTGTTTCTTGATACTCAGAAAATTTTAAATTTCTTACATGTAGGCAAGTCGTACGCTACCATAATATTTTCAGTTGTGCCGTGAAAAACAACCGAAATGTTAAAATTTTATTGGAAAACATAATTATTTAAATACAACTACAAAAGCTATTGCTCAAATTTGTTGTCACCTGGTTGATAACACAACTGTATCGTTTAATTTTATGGTAGCGCACAGCCGGCCGTCTAGAGGAAACAAAAACAAAATTATTTTAAACATCATGAGTATCAAAAAAAACAAATGAAGCACTACTATATGCAAAATTTCACCCTGAATCCAAATATGTAAAAATATACAGGGTGTTTAATTTATAATAACAATGACTATCGCTGATAAAAGTTAGCAGGCCCTGAAAATGTTCTAACTACAACAAAACGTAGTATTTGACCCATTTTGACAACTGTCAAAATCTGTTTTAACAAAAACTGATTTTGACAGTTGTCAAGAATATAACCAGGAATAAATCAATCACACAATATATATTTCATGGCCAAGCCTGATCAGAAAATTTGTTGATCATATTGTACAATAATAATAAAAATTTATATACAGTTCTACTTAACAGATACACTATGTTTATGTTTTTTTGCATTCCTGAACTTGCTGTTTTACATCCATAGCTGGAAGTATTTTTTCACGTCCTCCATTGTTGGTTTCTTCAACAATGGGTTTTCTTCCAATACCTCCAGTATTGATGTATTAAATTTACATTAAATTTACAGTTATAATAATAATATTTGTTGACAATAAAAAGAAACAAATTAATAGCTAATTAATAATATTAATAATAAATAGAAGAAAAAACAAAAATAAAAAAAAATAATAAAAATAAAGAAAAATAAGCCTATGTTATTTTTACGCTATATCGATATACGTAGGTATTATCTGAACTAAACTAAAATTATGTAAGTACCTACTCGTATAGTCCTATACATACTGCTGTTGTCCGTAGAATTTTCTGAAAAAGATAAGAAAAAAAATCCATTATTTTAAAAGTACAATAGATTGTAAAAATACTAACTATTTCTTTAGTTTCTCTGTAAAATCGCAAAGTCTTACATCGACGTTTAACTAATTTGATATTTTAAATGGAACACATTTTTAAAGGTGAACTTTGGTTCTCAAGTCTGAGTTTCATGTTTATTCAAAAATGTAAACAAAAAGTAATAATAGTATAATTGATAGTTTCCAAACTTACAAATTTTTCGGAATGCCCCGTTTTGCGGTTGTCAAAAACAATGTCCTCGATTTTTTGATATCGGCATCAGACGCGTTACAAAAACGTATTCTGGTAGAATTTAAAATAAAATTTAAATTAGAAATAGTTGATTTTAATTAATTATTATTAAAAAATATAAATAATAAGTGTATTTTACCTACCTTAACAGAAGAATTGGCAGCACACAAAACCACTTCAACAACTTAACTAGAGAAACTTTTAAAATATGTTGCCTTTGGCTTGGTAAACCCTTATACTATTTATAACTGACCCTGACCATTTAACAAGCACCCTCGTCCCTCAGTGAAGAGAACATTTTAAAATGTTTGAAAGGAATTTATTTACCGAAATACTCTCTCTCTCTCTCTCTCCCATTGTGCAAATTTGCTTACACAAATGGCCAGTCAGTGAATATAGGTGGCCGTGCATGAATTGCGCACTTTTCTAATCCCTAATCGTTTGGTATGTTGATTACCTGTTAATGACACATGAACTGGGCACTGTACCTCCTAATCACCCGATATGAACCCTTGTTTATTTGTCATTAATTTAAGTTACTTAGGAGAACAGTTACATTAATAATTGTAGAACAACAAAAGCACCCATCGAAAAAACGCCGCCTAATTTACCCTAAACTGTTAGAGAAACAATTAAGATTTTACAAAATTCGTGTTATACAACTATTAGGTAAAAATTTCGTATCGGCTGCTAGTGAAGAACAAATAATGGTATTTTCATGTAAAACCAATCTGCGAGCATTGTGCAGCTCAGAGAAGGTTTATTTAGATGGAACTGGTAAACTCATACAACCAAATAAAAGCTAAATTAGGTGCTCGAACTGTCTCCCATTAAAGTTTTACTTAACAATTTTTCAAATTTAAAAAATGAACATAGCAGAAACTGTCAACTTCAAGGTCACGATACTTACTTATTCGGATGCAGAATGACATCCTCTGTCGAAATCCGTCAAAAAAAGTATAGGGTGCCATTTAAAAAAAATTACTCTGACGTCACCACAAGAAAATGACTGTCGCAAAAAAAAATTGAAACACCTTTAAATATGCGCCATAATTTAAATCGCTATACTACCTGTGCGAGCGTTTTCTTGAAAAAACAATATTTTGGGAGATAATGAATTTATTCCATACTTTTTACTCACCCTGTATATAGTTTTTAAGTAGCGAGTATTGTAATGCTGTCTTTCTGTATTTTCTGTTAATAAACCAAGAAATAACTTAATCCTGATTTTATTGCCCAGTGCCCAGTTCAGTTGTAACTTAAATATTTAATCCGAGGTCTGGTGCCGAATTCAGGTGGTGTAATTAAGTCCCAGGTAAGCGGTGCCCAATTCGTGTCCGGCCATATAGGTATAGATACCTGTTCTATCTTCTTTCAACACGCACGTTTCACTTGTCAACTTCGTCAACGTACCTTATGTTTACAGCGTTCGTTGAAAGAAAGACAGAGAAACCTAGAGAATGTCTTTCAAACAATTTTCGTGGAATTGCCCACCCTTACAGACATGCATCATCCAGTACCGATACAATTGTTAGAACAAAATTTGTACCTTATGCTTTCTTTAATTTTCCTGAAAAATAGCTACTTGTTATGTTTAGTTCCCAAAGGCAAATAGCACTACTCAAATGTTAAATGTTTGACCTTTTTAAAATAGTCATAATAAACATTTTGCTCCTAATATTTTACCAATATTTTCTATACGCAGAAAATGAAACATTATCTAGAAATACATAGATAACATTTGTATATTTATTTGCCTAAGCATTAATTTACTTTACTTCCGTGATTCTAGCATAATAGCCTTCTAGCTTTCACCAACGCCTGTATATAATTTGACTTTATATTGCACCCGCCACCATTAAACTAAAAATCGAAAGTAAAATTACAACTTATTATTATACCTAGCATTTTTTGTTTTGTACTCGTCAATGTAATTTATAGAACCAGCATATTATTTGATAAATATCATTTCTGAGTATTATTTCGGTGTTTTTAAAAATATGTTACTGTATAAACAAGTGACAAACATTATGGAAGCGTAAAATAAACAATTTTTCTAACAAACCGCAATATTTATATGGTTTCATAAACATTCCCCGAACGTATGTGTTGAAACGGTTTTAATCTCTACGTAATATAAACCTTTTAGAAACGTATGACTGGAACCGTTTGAAATGGAACGTTTTCTGAACCTCTGAGAAACGTATCTCTGACAACGTCATTTTTGAAATGTGCAACAAACCATCTCAGAATGTATAAGGAAATATGGTTACTTGATGCACGTTCGAGAAACGTTTAAAAAATGTAGGAAAAAAACCGTAATATTTATATGGTTTCATAAACCTTTCCCGAACGTATGTATTGAAACGGTTTTAATCTCTACGTAATATAAACCTTTTAGAAACGTATGACTGGAACCGTTTGAAATGGAACGTTTTCTGAACCTCTCAGAAACGTATCTCTGACAACGTCATTTTTGAAATGTGCAACAAACCATCTCAGAATGTATAAGGAAATATGGTTACTTGATGCACGTTCGAGAAACGTTTAAAAAATGTAGAAAAAAAACGTAATATTTATATGGTTTCATAAACCTTTCCCGAACGTATGTGTTGAAACGGTTTTAATCTCTACGTAATATAAACCTTTTAGAAACGTATGACTGGAACCGTTTGAAATGGAACGTTTTCTGAACCTCTCAGAAACGTATCTCTGACAACGTCATTTTAGAAATGTGCAACAAACCATCTCAGAATGTATAAGGAAATATGGTTACTTGATGCACGTTCGAGAACCGTTTAAAAAATGTAGGAAACAAACCGTAATATTTATATGGTTTCATAAACCTTTTCCGAACGTATGTGTTGAAACGGTTTTAATCTCTACGTAATATAAACCTTTTAGAAACGTATGACTGGAACCGTTTGAAATGGAACGTTTTCTGAACCTCTCAGAAACGTATCTCTGACAACGTCATTTTAGAAATGTGCAACAAACCATCTCAGAATGTATAAGGAAATATGGTTACTTGATGCACGTTCGAGAACCGTTTAAAAAATGTAGGAAACAAACCGTAATATTTATATGGTTTCATAAACCTTTTCCGAACGTATGTGTTGAAACGGTTTTAATCTCTACGTAATATAAACCTTTTAGAAACGTATGACTGGAACCGTTTGAAATGGAACGTTTTCTGAACCTCTCAGAAACGTATCTCTGACAACGTCATTTTTGAAATGTGCAACAAACCATCTCAGAATGTATAAGGAAATATGGTTACTTGATGCACGTTCGAGAAACGTTTAAAAAATGTAGAAAAAAAACGTAATATTTATATGGTTTCATAAACCTTTCCCGAACGTATGTGTTGAAACGGTTTTAATCTCTACGTAATATAAACCTTTTAGAAACGTATGACTGGAACCGTTTGAAATGGAACGTTTTCTGAACCTCTCAGAAACGTATCTCTGACAACGTCATTTTAGAAATGTGCAACAAACCATCTCAGAATGTATAAGGAAATATGGTTACTTGATGCACGTTCGAGAACCGTTTAAAAAATGTAGGAAACAAACCGTAATATTTATATGGTTTCATAAACCTTTTCCGAACGTATGTGTTGAAACGGTTTTAATCTCTACGTAATATAAACCTTTTAGAAACGTATGACTGGAACCGTTTGAAATGGAACGTTTTCTGAACCTCTCAGAAACGTATCTCTGACAACGTCATTTTTGAAATGTGCAACAAACCATCTCAGAATGTATAAGGAAATATGGTTACTTGATGCACGTTCGAGAAACGTTTAAAAAATGTAGAAAAAAAACGTAATATTTATATGGTTTCATAAACCTTTCCCGAACGTATGTGTTGAAACGGTTTTAATCTCTACGTAATATAAACCTTTTAGAAACGTATGACTGGAACCGTTTGAAATGGAACGTTTTCTGAACCTCTGAGAAACGTATCTCTGACAACGTCATTTTTGAAATGTGCAACAAACCATCTCAGAATGTATAAGGAAATATGGTTACTTGATGCACGTTCGAGAAACGTTTAAAAAATGTAGAAAAAAAACGTAATATTTATATGGTTTCATAAACCTTTCCCGAACGTATGTGTTGAAACGGTTTTAATCTCTACGTAATATAAACCTTTTAGAAACGTATGACTGGAACCGTTTGAAATGGAACGTTTTCTGAACCTCTGAGAAACGTATCTCTGACAACGTCATTTTTGAAATGTGCAACAAACCATCTCAGAATGTATAAGGAAATATGGTTACTTGATGCACGTTCGAGAAACGTTTAAAAAATGTAGGAAAAAAACCGTAATATTTATATGGTTTCATAAACCTTTCCTGAACGTATGTATTGAAACGGTTTTAATCTCTACGTAATATAAACCTTTTAGAAACGTATGACTGGAACCGTTTGAAATGGAACGTTTTCTGAACCTCTCAGAAACGTATCTCTGACAACGTCATTTTTGAAATGTGCAACAAACCATCTCAGAATGTATAAGGAAATATGGTTACTTGATGCACGTTCGAGAAACGTTTAAAAAATGTAGAAAAAAAACGTAATATTTATATGGTTTCATAAACCTTTCCCGAACGTATGTGTTGAAACGGTTTTAATCTCTACGTAATATAAACCTTTTAGAAACGTATGACTGGAACCGTTTGAAATGGAACGTTTTCTGAACCTCTGAGAAACGTATCTCTGACAACGTCATTTTTGAAATGTGCAACAAACCATCTCAGAATGTATAAGGAAATATGGTTACTTGATGCACGTTCGAGAAACGTTTAAAAAATGTAGAAAAAAAACGTAATATTTATATGGTTTCATAAACCTTTCCCGAACGTATGTGTTGAAACGGTTTTAATCTCTACGTAATATAAACCTTTTAGAAACGTATGACTGGAACCGTTTGAAATGGAACGTTTTCTGAACCTCTGAGAAACGTATCTCTGACAACGTCATTTTTGAAATGTGCAACAAACCATCTCAGAATGTATAAGGAAATATGGTTACTTGATGCACGTTCGAGAAACGTTTAAAAAATGTAGGAAAAAAACCGTAATATTTATATGGTTTCATAAACCTTTCCTGAACGTATGTATTGAAACGGTTTTAATCTCTACGTAATATAAACCTTTTAGAAACGTATGACTGGAACCGTTTGAAATGGAACGTTTTCTGAACCTCTCAGAAACGTATCTCTGACAACGTCATTTTTGAAATGTGCAACAAACCATCTCAGAATGTATAAGGAAATATGGTTACTTGATGCACGTTCGAGAAACGTTTAAAAAATGTAGAAAAAAAACGTAATATTTATATGGTTTCATAAACCTTTCCCGAACGTATGTGTTGAAACGGTTTTAATCTCTACGTAATATAAACCTTTTAGAAACGTATGACTGGAACCGTTTGAAATGGAACGTTTTCTGAACCTCTCAGAAACGTATCTCTGACAACGTCATTTTAGAAATGTGCAACAAACCATCTCAGAATGTATAAGGAAATATGGTTACTTGATGCACGTTCGAGAACCGTTTAAAAAATGTAGGAAACAAACCGTAATATTTATATGGTTTCATAAACCTTTTCCGAACGTATGTGTTGAAACGGTTTTAATCTCTACGTAATATAAACCTTTTAGAAACGTATGACTGGAACCGTTTGAAATGGAACGTTTTCTGAACCTCTGAGAAACGTATCTCTGACAACGTCATTTTTGAAATGTGCAACAAACCATCTCAGAATGTATAAGGAAATATGGTTACTTGATGCACGTTCGAGAACCGTTTAAAAAATGTAGGAAACAAACCGTAATATTTATATGGTTTCATAAACCTTTTCCGAACGTATGTGTTGAAACGGTTTTAATCTCTACGTAATATAAACCTTTTAGAAACGTATGACTGGAACCGTTTGAAATGGAACGTTTTCTGAACCTCTCAGAAACGTATCTCTGACAACGTCATTTTTGAAATGTGCAACAAACCATCTCAGAATGTATAAGGAAATATGGTTACTTGATGCACGTTCGAGAAACGTTTAAAAAATGTAGAAAAAAAACGTAATATTTATATGGTTTCATAAACCTTTCCCGAACGTATGTGTTGAAACGGTTTTAATCTCTACGTAATATAAACCTTTTAGAAACGTATGACTGGAACCGTTTGAAATGGAACGTTTTCTGAACCTCTGAGAAACGTATCTCTGACAACGTCATTTTTGAAATGTGCAACAAACCATCTCAGAATGTATAAGGAAATATGGTTACTTGATGCACGTTCGAGAACCGTTTAAAAAATGTAGGAAACAAACCGTAATATTTATATGGTTTCATAAACCTTTTCCGAACGTATGTGTTGAAACGGTTTTAATCTCTACGTAATATAAACCTTTTAGAAACGTATGACTGGAACCGTTTGAAATGGAACGTTTTCTGAACCTCTCAGAAACGTATCTCTGACAACGTCATTTTTGAAATGTGCAACAAACCATCTCAGAATGTATAAGGAAATATGGTTACTTGATGCACGTTCGAGAAACGTTTAAAAAATGTAGAAAAAAAACGTAATATTTATATGGTTTCATAAACCTTTCCCGAACGTATGTGTTGAAACGGTTTTAATCTCTACGTAATATAAACCTTTTAGAAACGTATGACTGGAACCGTTTGAAATGGAACGTTTTCTGAACCTCTCAGAAACGTATCTCTGACAACGTCATTTTAGAAATGTGCAACAAACCATCTCAGAATGTATAAGGAAATATGGTTACTTGATGCACGTTCGAGAACCGTTTAAAAAATGTAGGAAACAAACCGTAATATTTATATGGTTTCATAAACCTTTTCCGAACGTATGTGTTGAAACGGTTTTAATCTCTACGTAATATAAACCTTTTAGAAACGTATGACTGGAACCGTTTGAAATGGAACGTTTTCTGAACCTCTCAGAAACGTATCTCTGACAACGTCATTTTTGAAATGTGCAACAAACCATCTCAGAATGTATAAGGAAATATGGTTACTTGATGCACGTTCGAGAAACGTTTAAAAAATGTAGAAAAAAAACGTAATATTTATATGGTTTCATAAACCTTTCCCGAACGTATGTGTTGAAACGGTTTTAATCTCTACGTAATATAAACCTTTTAGAAACGTATGACTGGAACCGTTTGAAATGGAACGTTTTCTGAACCTCTGAGAAACGTATCTCTGACAACGTCATTTTTGAAATGTGCAACAAACCATCTCAGAATGTATAAGGAAATATGGTTACTTGATGCACGTTCGAGAAACGTTTAAAAAATGTAGAAAAAAAACGTAATATTTATATGGTTTCATAAACCTTTCCCGAACGTATGTGTTGAAACGGTTTTAATCTCTACGTAATATAAACCTTTTAGAAACGTATGACTGGAACCGTTTGAAATGGAACGTTTTCTGAACCTCTGAGAAACGTATCTCTGACAACGTCATTTTTGAAATGTGCAACAAACCATCTCAGAATGTATAAGGAAATATGGTTACTTGATGCACGTTCGAGAAACGTTTAAAAAATGTAGGAAAAAAACCGTAATATTTATATGGTTTCATAAACCTTTCCTGAACGTATGTATTGAAACGGTTTTAATCTCTACGTAATATAAACCTTTTAGAAACGTATGACTGGAACCGTTTGAAATGGAACGTTTTCTGAACCTCTCAGAAACGTATCTCTGACAACGTCATTTTTGAAATGTGCAACAAACCATCTCAGAATGTATAAGGAAATATGGTTACTTGATGCACGTTCGAGAAACGTTTAAAAAATGTAGAAAAAAAACGTAATATTTATATGGTTTCATAAACCTTTCCCGAACGTATGTGTTGAAACGGTTTTAATCTCTACGTAATATAAACCTTTTAGAAACGTATGACTGGAACCGTTTGAAATGGAACGTTTTCTGAACCTCTGAGAAACGTATCTCTGACAACGTCATTTTTGAAATGTGCAACAAACCATCTCAGAATGTATAAGGAAATATGGTTACTTGATGCACGTTCGAGAAACGTTTAAAAAATGTAGGAAAAAAACCGTAATATTTATATGGTTTCATAAACCTTTCCTGAACGTATGTATTGAAACGGTTTTAATCTCTACGTAATATAAACCTTTTAGAAACGTATGACTGGAACCGTTTGAAATGGAACGTTTTCTGAACCTCTCAGAAACGTATCTCTGACAACGTCATTTTTGAAATGTGCAACAAACCATCTCAGAATGTATAAGGAAATATGGTTACTTGATGCACGTTCGAGAAACGTTTAAAAAATGTAGAAAAAAAACGTAATATTTATATGGTTTCATAAACCTTTCCCGAACGTATGTGTTGAAACGGTTTTAATCTCTACGTAATATAAACCTTTTAGAAACGTATGACTGGAACCGTTTGAAATGGAACGTTTTCTGAACCTCTCAGAAACGTATCTCTGACAACGTCATTTTAGAAATGTGCAACAAACCATCTCAGAATGTATAAGGAAATATGGTTACTTGATGCACGTTCGAGAACCGTTTAAAAAATGTAGGAAACAAACCGTAATATTTATATGGTTTCATAAACCTTTTCCGAACGTATGTGTTGAAACGGTTTTAATCTCTACGTAATATAAACCTTTTAGAAACGTATGACTGGAACCGTTTGAAATGGAACGTTTTCTGAACCTCTGAGAAACGTATCTCTGACAACGTCATTTTTGAAATGTGCAACAAACCATCTCAGAATGTATAAGGAAATATGGTTACTTGATGCACGTTCGAGAACCGTTTAAAAAATGTAGGAAACAAACCGTAATATTTATATGGTTTCATAAACCTTTTCCGAACGTATGTGTTGAAACGGTTTTAATCTCTACGTAATATAAACCTTTTAGAAACGTATGACTGGAACCGTTTGAAATGGAACGTTTTCTGAACCTCTCAGAAACGTATCTCTGACAACGTCATTTTTGAAATGTGCAACAAACCATCTCAGAATGTATAAGGAAATATGGTTACTTGATGCACGTTCGAGAAACGTTTAAAAAATGTAGAAAAAAAACGTAATATTTATATGGTTTCATAAACCTTTCCCGAACGTATGTGTTGAAACGGTTTTAATCTCTACGTAATATAAACCTTTTAGAAACGTATGACTGGAACCGTTTGAAATGGAACGTTTTCTGAACCTCTCAGAAACGTATCTCTGACAACGTCATTTTAGAAATGTGCAACAAACCATCTCAGAATGTATAAGGAAATATGGTTACTTGATGCACGTTCGAGAACCGTTTAAAAAATGTAGGAAACAAACCGTAATATTTATATGGTTTCATAAACCTTTTCCGAACGTATGTGTTGAAACGGTTTTAATCTCTACGTAATATAAACCTTTTAGAAACGTATGACTGGAACCGTTTGAAATGGAACGTTTTCTGAACCTCTCAGAAACGTATCTCTGACAACGTCATTTTTGAAATGTGCAACAAACCATCTCAGAATGTATAAGGAAATATGGTTACTTGATGCACGTTCGAGAAACGTTTAAAAAATGTAGAAAAAAAACGTAATATTTATATGGTTTCATAAACCTTTCCCGAACGTATGTGTTGAAACGGTTTTAATCTCTACGTAATATAAACCTTTTAGAAACGTATGACTGGAACCGTTTGAAATGGAACGTTTTCTGAACCTCTCAGAAACGTATCTCTGACAACGTCATTTTAGAAATGTGCAACAAACCATCTCAGAATGTATAAGGAAATATGGTTACTTGATGCACGTTCGAGAACCGTTTAAAAAATGTAGGAAACAAACCGTAATATTTATATGGTTTCATAAACCTTTTCCGAACGTATGTGTTGAAACGGTTTTAATCTCTACGTAATATAAACCTTTTAGAAACGTATGACTGGAACCGTTTGAAATGGAACGTTTTCTGAACCTCTCAGAAACGTATCTCTGACAACGTCATTTTTGAAATGTGCAACAAACCATCTCAGAATGTATAAGGAAATATGGTTACTTGATGCACGTTCGAGAACCGTTTAAAAAATGTAGGAAACAAACCGTAATATTTATATGGTTTCATAAACCTTTTACGAACGTATGTGTTGAAACGGTTTTAATCTCTACGTAATATAAACCTTTTAGAAACGTATGACTGGAAACGTTTGAAATGGAACGTTTTCTGGACCTCTGAAAAACGTATCTCTGACAACGTCATTTTTGAAATGTGCAACAAACCATCTCAGAATGTATAAGGAAATATGGTTATTTGATGCACGTTCGAGAAACGTTTAGAAAATGTAGGAAACAAACCGTAATATTTATATGGTTTCATAAATGTTCGCCAAACGCATGTGTTAAAACAATTTTAATCGCTACGGAAAATAAATCGTTTAGAAACGTGTACCCTGAAACGTTTGAAATGTAACGTTGTCCAAACGTACTCCGAACGTTACTCCTACAATCGTTTGAAGATAACATTTAACAAACGTTTATAAAACACATAACAATTAATTTAACATTTTACAAACGTTAGTCTAACGTTTGCAATAAACCGTTTTTTAAAAACCGTTTTGAAACGAATGGTGTGTTAGCTGGGAGAGGTTTCGGAGGGGGGCAAAATACCCTATTGAGTGAATTAAGTTGTCGACGACCTTAATAAGATATTTACTTTCAATTGTCATTAATTTTAATCTAAAATAATATTTTTTTACTTATCTTTTTTATTAAGTGTTTTTATTTTTAATCAACCACTTTAACTCGAATACAGACAGACATCAAAATGGGGTACATATGAGACTGTGCCTGCGCGTGCGAGAACAAAGTATTCTCAAGTACTGAGTTTGTAAAGTTACAAAAAGTTTACATTTGGTGTTCCAATATATCTAATACACGTGCGACCATTCAATGGAGATTCAAAATGTAGAATAGAACTAAAAGTTATACGTTTAGGTGTTAATTTTGTAAAAATTTTCATGTAGTAATTTAAAATATAATTACTTTTTCAGTAATAACACTCCAATTAATTTTTTTTGTTCTGCTCGTTTACTTATGATAAAGTATGATAAGACAGAAAGTAGCTGACCGTTATCAAAACAGCGTTGTGTACTATTAAAGGAATTGTGTTTATCATTTAAACATACAAAAATGTTGTAGTCATTGTTAAGAATTAATAAATACTTCTTCTCCCTAATTCTGAAGACATTATGTTTGTAACTACCGCAAACTGTACTAATTGAATTAAAAATATAAATCTTAATAACGTTCTATAAAAAATGGATAATAATATTAAAATTAAAAATCCAAATCCAAAAAAATCAGCGAATATTTTTTCAAAATTAACATTCCTGTAAGTATTTTATAATTTACTTAAATTTTTCTTACAATAATAAAACTTTCTCTAGATGGATGATTAAATTATGTTCTAAATGCGTAAAATCAAATTTAAAAGTATACGACCTATATGAAACGATGCCTTCGGATCAATCAAATAAATTATGCAACTCCTTAGAAAAAAATTGGAATATCGAAAAAGAAATGCTCGAGAAAAAAAATATCAAACCTAGTTTACTTAGAGCTATACGGAAAACATTTTTTTTGAATTACATGCTTCATGGAATTCTATTACTTGTTCAAATGGTTATTATTCGGTAAGAATAAAATTTTATTTTATTTACAACAATTAACAAAATATTATATTTCAGCCCAATGCAACCAGTCTTATTGGCAATTTTCATTGAATTGTTTTCTGAAACAAAGGATGGACATAAAGTCGATAATTTAAACGAAATGTTTTTATATGGAGGGTTAATAATATTCGCCTCGTTTTTATTATTATTTTTCCATCACCATACAGGATTAATTTTAGCCAGAATTGGGATGAGGGTTAGAATTGCGTGTTCGTCACTGATTTATAGAAAGGTAAGATCTGCATTCTTTAGAAATAGTTATTTACGTATGATGCTTTACGGGAAGAAACGGTTTGTTCAAATACGAGGCAAGGCTGAGAATTTTAAGCCCCAGGGCCCGTAAAAACAATTTCATCACGTGTTACGTATTACTAGATTTTTTATGATCGATTTAAGTTGCCAAAAATGTAAGCAATTAATAATTTCTACAGTCCGTGATATTATTTTTTCTCAATAACACGTGGTGGGGCTGTTGGTATTATATTATCATTAGATTACCGAACAAATGAATCGAGTTCAAATCTTGCTAGCTACCCTTTTTTTTTAACCTCTAGTTAAGTAATACATTGTTTATGACTCTAGGCAGTGTAAAAAAGTTCTGTAATAGGTGATTTCCCAGCCGGTTAGAGAAGTTTAAGTGTAGGTACAATCCTTGAAAGGAAAATAAATTTTCCAAGACAGAAATGAGAACTTGAACTTGAAAATTTAATGCAATTCATAAATTATAGTTAAGGTTATACAAATAATATTTCTTTTTATTGTTTACCATTTCAGAATAAATTATATAATAATAAATTTTAGTTTATTCGTGTGTGAGAAGCAAATAAGTTATAAATCTTTAAAGGCTTTTAAATATTTGTTTATTATTTTTAATATATTTGCATAAGATTATATATTATGAAATGTTTCTACGCGTTTTTTTTATTCAATTTTAAGCGCGGATTTTTGGGGGGGAGGGTTAATGGGGGTAATTACAGCCCCTAGAACCCATACCACAGAGCGTAAACTTGTGAAGTTTTTCTTCAATAGTTTAAAAATTTTCGGAATCTTTATTTCCTGGAGGTTCTTCTTACACCCCCCCCGCCCGGATTATTTACACACCCACCCCCCTTTAATGTTATGTAGATCCGCCGGTGCTCAATACTGTAATATTTTTAAAACTTTTAATGCAAAAAGTCATTTTTGATGAAAATATAAAGCAAGGCAATGCAACAGTTGAACTGGGGAGGCTTCAGGGGCTGTATTCTCGAAATCACTCGACATTTTCTCGCATACGACAAAAAAAATTGAACCAATCCGATTGCTATTTTTCTGACAATTGAGCATATGTCATGCCACAAAAAATAGTTTGATTGGTTCATTTTTTTTGTCGTGTGCGAGAAAATGTCGAGTGATTTCGGGAATACAGCCCCAGGTGAACTTATTTTCAATAAAAACGTATTATTGCAAAAGGTAAGAGCTAAATAAAATTCCATTGAATATTTTATGATTAAAGTTGAAAATAGCCTCGCAGTGTGAATTAATGACCGCAATTTTGAGGCCTACGTACTTGTATTACCTTAGTCGCGTAAAGCATCACTTTCCTCACTTGTGAGGTAAATAGTAAAAAATGATGATGACGAGTTTTAATTTATTTAGTCATGTTTATGGATTGATTTCTCTTACAGATGTTACGATTGAGTAACAAATCGATAAACGAATCAGCAGCAGGACAAATTGTAAATTTACTATCAAATGATGTTAGTCGGTTTGATTTGCTCGGACCTTTGCTACATCACATTTGGATTATGCCTATACAAGCTACGATAATAACTTATTTTCTTTGGGAACAAGTCCAAGTAGCCGCTTTTATTGGTGTAGGAACTCTTGCTGTATTAACAATTCCAGTACATGGTAATTTTTTTAAATTCCTTCCAATAATTTATTAAATTTAAATATTTTTGTAATAGCATACGCTGGAAAATTAGCTTCAGTTTTACGTTTAAAAATAGCTCTTAAAACCGATGGCAGGGTGAAAAAAATGGCAGAAATCATATCAGGGATTCAAGTAATAAAAATGTATGCTTGGGAAAAACCTTTTGCAAAAGTCGTAAACATAACAAGAATACAAGAAATCGATATTTTAACATGGGCTTCGTATTTGCGTGGAGTTATTACAAGTTCCTCTGTTTTTATGGAACGGTTTATATTGTTCGTAACCATAATTAGTTATGTTTTACTTGGCCATGTTATAACAGCTGATAAGGTATTCTCAATGGCACAATTTTTTAATCAGTTACAATTAACAATGGCAATAATGTATCCACTTGCGGCAAGTATAGGAGCTGAAACTTTAATCTCGGTAAAACGTTTACAAACATTTTTAATGTTGGAAGAAAAACCCGAATCAAAAATAACAACAAATTCATCAAAATGCATCACTTTGAAAAATATCAAAGCTTCTTGGGTTCCTAAAACAAAAATTCTTGATCACATTAATATGAAAATTCCGCATGGTACTTTATGTGCTGTTATTGGGCCTGTAGGCGCAGGAAAATCATCCCTTTTACAACTTTTACTCTCCGAGTTAACCCCAGAATCTGGTACAATAGAAATAGGGGGAGATATTTCATATTCTTCTCAAGAAGCTTGGCTTTTTGCTTCTACAGTACGTAAAAATATTTTATTTGGACAAAAATACGATTCGGAACTTTACAAATCCGTTGTTAAAGTGTGCGCCCTTGAAAGAGATTTCGAATTGTTACCCTATGGAGATAAAACCATGGTTGGGGAAAGAGGAGTTTCATTAAGTGGTGGCCAAAAAGCTAGAATTAATTTAGCTCGAGCTGTTTATAGAACAGCTGATATTTATTTATTGGATGATCCTTTATCGGCTGTTGATACCCATGTAGGTAAACATCTTTTTGAAGAATGCATTGTTGGGTATTTAAAACAAAAGACAAGGATTCTTGTAACTCATCAATTGCAATATTTAAAGAAAGCAGATCATATTATTGTTATTAATGAGGTAAGTTTTTTTTTAATAAACCATTCTTTTTGGAAATAAAAGTATTATTTTAGGGAAAAATAGAAGCCCAAGGGACATTTTCTGAACTATCAAAAAGTGATCTTGATTTTACAAAACTTTTAGTAGCAGCAGATGAAAGTGGCGAAACCAAAGATACTGTAAAAGCAAAAGATATAAAATATACCATTAGTAGGAGGGAATCAATTTTATCATCCTTATCTGTTATGGTAAGTCGGATTAATATTCAGCTAAACGTGCAGGGTTACAAGCCGATGCCCTGTACGAGTAAGCGAGTGCGAAGTAACGTGCTTGTCAATGTGTTAAATAGAGCACGCACATGTATTTACTCTGACGGTTCCCAGGCCCAAACTATTAATGTTAGACAAATTTCTCCCGGAAGTTTCTTGTAGGAAATTCTATTTTCTACAATTTCGCTCTTATATTATTTCAACCTATCTTGTACCGTTTTCGGTACGTTTCCATTTAAAACTTTTATTTTTACGTCATGCGCCATTAGCCTCATACCGGGTACGTCTTTCTAGCCTCATTCGCGCAAAGCGTTTATTCGCATTCTAGACTTACTATAAATCCCTAATTACAGAGTAATCAATCAGGAAGTGTGGATATGGTTGAAAATGAAGAAGAAGGGGAAGAAATGATTGTACCACAAGGATCTTCCACTTTTTGGGCATACGCAAGAGCCGGTGGAAACATTTGCGTCCTATTTGGTTTAATCATCTGTCTTTTATTGGCACAATTAGCTACAAACATTATAGATTTATGGGTTACATATTGGTTAGTCTGAAATTCAACTATTTTATGATTTTCTAATAACTTTCTTAAATTAGGACGCAGGAAGAAGCTACACGTACTTCCTCCTGCGAAGAAACTTTTATGGACACGTCTTTCGCATTACAACAATTAGATAGCAACAAAACTCAGTATAGTAATAACAACCCTTATTTCTATGAAACAAATAACGTATCTGAAGGAAATTATTTATTTGGCGAAACATCCAGTTGTGAAGATTTAATTTCCACCAACATAGCAATGTACATTTATTCCGGATTGATGCTTCTGAGTATTGTTTTACTGGTAACCAGATCCTTATACTTTTTTAAAGTAGCTATGACCGCATCTATAAATTTGCACAACAGGATGTTTAGTTCTTTATTACAAGCCTCTATGCGATTTTTCGATACAAACCCAAGTGGAAGAATATTGAACCGTTTTTCAAGAGATATGGGAATGATCGACGAAATTTTACCACGTATAATGCTAGATGCTATACAAGTAACTTTATATTCAGATTGGAGTTGGATATTATTTATTTATGAATTTGTTTTAGATATTTTTAGTTATGTGTGGTATTTTGGTGATGGTTTTCATAACAAATATTTATATGATAGCTATAACTGCGTTATTAGCAATTGTGTTTTATAAATTACGAGGGTGGTACGTTACTGTTGCAAGAATTATAAAACATCTAGAAGGCATAAGTAAGTAGTATTCTGTCCTTCTCTTAAGGTCTGTATAAATTCAATCCCTAAAGCGAAAGTAACAATTCAGCGATTCTGTTGTAAGAAACTTGGTCCATTTTCCTCTTACAACCGATCCTCTGAATTGTTTCTTTCACTTTAAGAGTTCAACCTTGAATTTGAGTTATGTAACGCAGACAGCGATACAGCAAGATACGTTTGTTACTTCTCTCTTCCACCACTGATCTTTCTATCGTCTTAATTTTTATTTATCCGTGCTAAGAAATGTTTCTGTTTCAGCTAAAAGTCCTGTATTTTCGCATTTAAGTGCTTCATTAAACGGAATAACAACCATAAGAGCTACTTCTGCAGAATCAGTTTTAATGCAAGAATTTGATTTACATCAAGTAAGATATTTTTAAAAAATAACATTCTCGTTTTTAACTTTGAATTAATTTTAGGATACCCATACTTCATCTTGGTATCTTATGTTAGCTAGCATTTCTTCCTTCGGCCTCTGGTTAGATTTTTTAAGCTTTATTTTTGTTGCATGTGTAATCAACGGATTTATTCTTATTAACGAATGTAAGTTTTTTTTACTCTTCCACTATTTTTTTTATGAATATATTTTTAGATGGTTCCATTGATGGTAGTTTAGTAGGTTTGGCTATATCCCAATCTTTAATATTAACAGGAATGGTACAATACGGAATGCGTCAAGCAGCTGAAGTTGTTAGTCAAATGACTTCTGTAGAAAGGGTTTTGGAATACACCAAACTCCCCAATGAACAACCCCAAGAGACACTTAAAGGTAATCTTCGCAATTATTAATTTTGTTTTGCAAACTATAGTTGTTTTTTTTTAGATAATATTCCTCAAGAACCATGGCCAAATTCAGGAAACATAAATTTCAATGAAGTTTATTTACAATATTCAGAATCTGATACGCCAGTATTAAAAAATTTAAATTTTACTGTAAAAGCAGGAGAAAAAGTGGGAATTGTAGGTCGAACAGGGGCTGGAAAATCGTCATTAATCTCCGCATTATTTCGACTTGCCCCTGTAAACGGAAACATTTTTATTGATAACGTAGACACTGAAAAAATTGGTTTAAATGATCTCCGAAAAAGAATATCAATTATTCCGCAAGAACCCGTTTTATTTTCTGCCACCCTTCGGTATAATCTTGATCCCTTTGAGGAATTTTCAGATAAAGCCTTATGGAAAGTATTGGAAGAGGTATTTTTTCATTTATTTCTGTTTGTGCTTAATAATTATTTTTGAAATTCAAGGTGGAACTAAAGGATGTTGCAGTGTCTTTAGATTTTCTCGTACAAGAAGGGGGGAGTAATTTCAGTGTTGGTCAAAGACAACTTCTTTGTCTTGCTAGAGCTATTTTGAGAAATAATAAAATATTGGTTTTGGATGAGGCTACAGCAAATGTTGATCCTCAGTAAGTTGATTTTTTTAATATTTATATTTGTGGTAGTAACGGATTTTTTGCAGAACTGATGCGTTAATTCAACAAACGATTCGAAATAAATTTACAGCATGCACAGTTTTAACAATAGCACATCGTTTACATACAATTATGGATTCAGATAAAGTATTGGTTATGGATGCGGGTTCTTTAGTAGAATATGATCATCCCTATAAATTATTGCAAAATACAAAAGGGTATTTGTATAAAATGGTAGCGCAAACTGGACCTGCAATGTCCGTTCAATTACATACAGTTGCAGAAAATACATTTTTAAAAGATATCAGTGAAGAAGAAGATAGTCATTATTTATAAGTTTGTTCAGGACATTTTGATAGATTTTATAACAATTATGTATTATTAATTTTGATCGAGTAAAACTTTTCTACAAACCAAATTTATTTGAATTGGCGGGCAACATTTTATGAGATACCGCTAGATGGGAGCATGTGTACTCGTGCATCATTTAAGCATTTGAGCATCATTTGAGTCTAACTTATCTATGTTTGAGTCGGTAGGACCCTCTTAAAATGATTCCGATAAACAATTTGTCTTGCCATTTATTTATCTATGGCCATTTATTATAACAAATTGTTTTACAAAACAACTTTCGAACATAAACTTAACATGCTAAGAGCTAAGAGGATAATATGGCTTTGAAATTGGTTCAAAGAAGATTGCCAAAGGCAAGACACATTGGTTACATATAAAGTCAATTATTTATAAAATATTTAAGCATTACCTTACACCCGGTTAGACGCTTCTTAGTTTCATTCTTCACAACTACAACAATACAGTATCGGTCACTACACAAAGCACAACAAATAACACAAAAAAAAGGATCAATCAACAAACGCTTCTGTCAAATGTTTTCGATAGCGTCTTGTCCCACTGGGATTTCCCTTATTGTAACGTATTGGAATAATTGGGAATTTAGAATATAAAACATTTGGTAAAATGAGAATATTGCACAACTGTCAAGCGGTTGTTTTGCTGCACGAGTTTGTAACCTCTCCTCTCAAGATTTTTACGTTTTATTTTAAGAAAAACTTTACTAATGGCCCGTTGCTTAAAATCATGGGCAAATCGATCATGTAATTTAAGTTCAATAGTATCCCATCGAATAAACTTACTAAGTTTTGATAAATATGTTGTAAGCAGGTTCCAACAGTGTGTGCAGGTAAAAATAATTTAGTTCTACGTATTTTTGACTTTTTTCCATTAAATCTTGAATGTTTTTAATTTAATTAAATCTAATTAAATATATAATCTAATATTATTGCCTATCGGTTTCATAGTTTTCCAACCATGGTGGTTTGGGCCCCTTGGTAAATAAAAATATACTACATGACGAAAATGATTCTGAGGTTGAATCTTACAAATTAAATTTAATTGATAATCGGGAACTAATTAATGACAATGTAGAAAAAATTTGTTTACCAACAACACTAGCCGAAACCTTGGGTAAAAATCACCATAACTTAATTAAACCATCCAGCTTGGAATACGTAAGGTAGGTAATAATTTCCTCCTGTTTATACATTTTTTAATAAACCGTCCATAGATGCGGTACTCAATTAAAACCAAATTTAAAAGAAGAAGATAAAGAATTTATAGGTAAATCGGAACCAGTACAAAGTCAAAACAACCCATCACCCACTGACAAACCATCCCCAGAGAAATTAGACCGTGTTTACAGAGTATTATCAGAAACCTTACCAAAATTATTTATTCAAAGTCTTGATTACAGCATTTATCACTCAAATATTATATTTGAAAATAATATTTTAGGGAAAAGAACTGTGTAAGTTTTTCATATATAAATTAATAATAAAAATGATGGTCGTGTTTTTTTAGAGGTCTCTATGAATATATCAAGCAAATAGCATTCTTACGTACCATTGGACACTTAAAATATGCTTATGTAAAGTTTGATATTTTAAAAATTACTCAACATCCTGAAGATTCCACTGTGAAAGTACGTTGGAGTATAAGGGGAATTTCTGGACTTAAAGTGATGTTTTTATTTTGGAAATACAAACTTTGGAACATTAAAGAATTATTCGATAAGACTGAAGCGTAAGTTTAACGCTTTAACCCCCTTCAGCTTAAAAGAAAATTGTATTTCAGATGGTATGATGGATTTTCCATTTTCTACGTTAATGGTGAAGGGAAAGTTTATAAACATGTAGCAGATAAGGTAATTCACTAAAACGAATATTCTTTGTTGAATTAAAATGATTTCTAATAGATGATGCCTGATATGGATCGAGAACCAGCGCAAAATAGAAGGAGTCCTATAGATACTGCAAAGTTAGCATTAATAGTTGGAATAATTCCAAGGTTTTCAGACCTTAATTCTATTTTATGAATTAAACTTGCATTTCGTGAACTAGATCACCTTTAATTTATTTAATTAAAAGATTTATTACGTAAGTATTACAGTCACTTCAAAGGTTTTATCATTTAAAGTGAACTGGAGTTCACTACCACTTAAATTGTTAGTGCAACAACTTTGGCAACACTTGTCAGCTTGTACATATTGTTAATAAATACTTACCCTAAACTTTGCGTTTATTTATATAATTTATTGTTAATCCTAAAAAGGATTCAAATTGTCACCCAATTATCAATTTTCAGCAAAATACCTTGAAAGCAGGACATTTCCAATCTGCAGCAGGAACCACCAAGCCTTCAGTAGGAATTTCAGGTATTCAGCAACCTTGGAAATTTTCAGTTTGAAGTAGGAAAGTTTTAGTAGAATTTATTAAGCCTTCAACTAAAAATTCAGCAGAAATTTCAGTTTGAGGTACGACATTTCTAGACTTCAGCAGGAAATATTAAACTTTCAGAAGGAAATTTCAGTTTTTCAGCAGCAAGATGTGTAATTTTCAGTAGAGAATATAAAATTTTCAGGAGGAAATTAAACTTTTCAGAAGGAATTTCATTCTGGAGTTGCAAATTTCTAGGCTTCAGCGGGTACTAAATGTTCAACAATGATACAGCATCTGCAGCAGCAGATTCATAATTTTCTGCAGGAAATTTTACATTTTTAGAATGAAATTTTAATTTTTCAGCCGGAATTTCTAGGCTTCAGCGGGAATTATTAATCTTTCGATAAAAATATAGCTCCTACAATAGCAGATTTCTAATTTTCAGGAGAAAATTTCATTTTTTCAACCGGAATTTCAGTTTGGAGTAGGAAATTTCTAAGCTTTAGCAGGAATTATTAAACCTTTAATAAAAAATATCGCGTCTGCAGCAGCAAAGTTTTATTTTCAGCACGAAATATTAATATTCAGGAAGAAATTTTATTTTTTCAGCGGGAAATTTCAGTTTGACGTACTAAGCTTTATCAGGAATTATTAAACCTTTAACAAAAAAGTGGAGGTGCAAACCTTCCCCGGACTTTCCCATACTAAAAAAAACATTTCGTTTTTGATATTCAACAGTATAGTTCGCGAGGCAGACCCTGGAAATCATTTGAATGCGTAGTGAGAGAAACGAGACTATACCGTTTCGATATGTAGATACAGAAGAGCGTGTCGCATCTGTAGTAATAAAATATAAATAATAATAATAAACCAGGATTCGGAAAGAAATCCGGCTTGAGATTACTGGCGAAGCCGGACGATCGCTACCGACCGACCGCGACGCGACGATGCGTTTCTGTCAGAGTCCAGGCTAAATCTTACACAACGCGGTTAAAATTAACGAATTCCTTATCAACCGTACATTTTATCTATATGAACATCTTGTACTATGTGATAGACAATTAAATTTTGCATTCAATTATATAATAATATACAGGGTGTTTCATTTAAAATAACAAAGTTACTTATTGTACTGTGAAAACCAAACACCCTGTATACGTGACATAAATTTAGAAAAATGTAAATTTATATACTGAACAACTTTTATATTTAAACTTCTTTCATATTTTGACTAATAAAGGCGCTATAGGAGCATCAATTTCCGATTTTCAAAATCTCGTAGAGGGCGCCACAGTGGAATTCTGGCGTTCATCAAAAAATAAAAATGTAGCTAATACCAAGCTGCATAAGTATAGAAAATTTAAACAAAATCCTTAGAGCAGTTTTTTTGTAATACTTTTTCAAAAATTTCAAAATTTTTGGAAGAACGCCGTTGCGACCGTTTTTGGATTTAGTAAATAATTTTTTTTCTTGGTGTAGTACAGCCAAAGGGCTTTCAAACAAGTTGTTGCGGAACCTGATCAGATAACTGGTTTTTGAGTTACGGGGCGTTAAAGTCGAAATTTTGAAAAATTCATAGCGACCGCCATTTTGAAGTTAGAGAGTCCGGTAAAAAAACTGTTTCCCTTGAATTATGCCCTTCTTTCATATCCCCTACTCAGATTTTCAAAATTCCGCTTCTGAAAAAAATGATACCAAAAAAACATGTCTAACTTCCGCTTCCGGTTTCGGATTTTTTTGAAAAGCTTATTTTGTCGATGAATTTTCGATATACCCCTTCATTTAAAATTTCATCAAAATCTGTTCACTAGTTTTTGCGTTAGAGGCGTTACATACCCACGCACCCACAGACAGACATTTTTTCTAGACCACTTTTTTGGGTTCCTGGAGGCCCAAAACACGTATTTCCGCGAAAATCTCGATTTCGAAAATTTTCATGATATCAATACTTCCCATATACCAGTGGTGGTATGGGAAAGTAAAAATATCGCATCTGCAGCAGTATAGATTCTAATTTTCAGTAAAAAATAAGTTTCAGCCGGAAATTTAAAGTTTTCAGTTTGGAGTAGGTAGGAAATTTCAAGGCGTCTGCGTCTGTCTGTCTGCGGGAATTATTAAATCTCCAACAAACATTTTGAATTAATATTCTGTCTTTGTTTATACCAAGCGCTATTCTATATTCGTAATTAAAAAATTGCAGATGTAAAAGTTCACGACTTTCAGCGTAGTCTCGATGTTTAAAATAAAAAAAGAACTACAATTTTTCTGTTGTAGTAATTTATAACAGGTAGAATGTTTTTTAAACAATTTTAACATTTTATCCTTGAGTTTTCACCTGAAAAAAATTTAAATTATCATTAAATCAAGTTTTGAATTTCTTTTCATTTTACGTAACTTACTTTGTAATTTCTTAAAAACGGTATTATAAGAATAATAATGATTAAATTTGTACATCAATAACTTGTCGTTATACATGGACGCAACGGAATTTAAATCTTTTATCGAATCCTTCTTGATTCCGATAGCAAACATCAAGTGCCGATTTTTAAGTTCAGTAAGAATTTCTTCATACGATTCTTCTTTATTGTTACGATCAGTTACGAAAACTGAAAAATCAGCATGTAATTTATTTTACGGGATTCAGAGGCTTAAAGTATATGCGGCCGCTATTGCGGCCTCGTACTTCAAGCAAATATCCTCGCCCCGTAAAGTGACGCTTTCGTGACTTCAAAAAATATATTCCTTACATATTATCGTATGTCTTCTGTATTGATGGGCCTGTATTTGATTTTTAGCTTCGTTCAAAGCATTTGCATAAGCGCTATAACCGTCAACATTCGTTGGAGCTTGTAATTTTAATTCTTGAATTTCTTCTAAGACCTATTATTTAAAAAAAATTGTTTAGTTGGAAATAGAACTTACGTTACATTAATTACCGTACAAGTGTCGTTAGCTTTGTAAGGAATTAAAACTTGAGCTTCTTTATGAAAAATAATTAACCCCAAAGGATACTTGGAGGATATTCTATAATTATACTCGTATAATTAATTATTATTTTAAAAATAATTAGTTCCGTACGGAAATGCGTTTAAAATTCCAGTTACAAGTTGAAGTGGCTTCCAGTTAGGATTCGAAGCCAATCCGGATATGTCGATTAGAAATAAAATTCCATCAGTTTCTTGGATTAAATCACGAGTTACAGTAATTAGCTTTTGAACGGCAATGTTGTTATCTGGAATGGTTTAAAGAAAAAAATAGTAGTCGTGGACGAAAGTTATGTTCCTCGCCGCCTTGTGCTTATACAACCCCTCTGACAAATTGGAGTAAACTAGGCCACACGTGTTCTGGGCGTTCTGGCTACTTGCCGCTTTTTCTGATCAAAGAGGTTGCATAAACAGAAGGCGAGGAACATTACTTTTGTCCATAACTATACAGTGTTTAATATTTTTTCTTACCCAAACAAATAGGAAAATACGTAATTTGCTGGTTTGGATCTACAACCCATCCCTTATTTGTGCAAATAATTGTATCAGATCCGCTCATTACGGAATCCCCTTTACATTCAGCGTAACATTTATGAATACCCGATTTAGTAGTACAATTCCAAATATTATTATTATATTTTGGATGTTTCGGATAACTCTGACAAGAAATTTCACAAATTTCTCCTTGTTTAAGGGAACAATCTAATGCTGGGCTATTATCTCTCGTACTGTGACTGATTGCTATTGACGCACAAGGTGCTTGTTGTGAATGTATCCACAATTCAATCGCTGAAAATATTCAGGAAATTATTGGTTTAAAATGAAATTTTTGTGTTACCTGCACAACTTTTAGCTTTCCTCATTATGCTGTTTACAATGATTTTTAAATTGCGCCCTTTGAAATTTGCAAGCTCCCCTCCTGCGTCATTGCATTTAATTTTTGCACTTTCATAAGTTTTCTTATTAAAAAAAGCAGTGTAAGTGACCCCATCTTCATAGATTGATATAGAATCTTGATGACACAAAGTATCTTTTGGAAGCGTATAAAGTCTTTCTGGACCTTCAACATTTTAATATTTGTTGTATAATATGGGGTGCTATAGAACAGAAAAACTCCTATTTTTAAGGATTGTCGAGTGTTGTTCTTAAGTGGCGACATATTATTAACAGGCAACTCGGCACCTATGGCCGAGCCGGGCACGTGTAACCGGGACACACAAGAGCTGTGACCCATATACTTTTCTTTTTTCAAAGAGATCGTTGTTTCGTTATAGTAAGGGCACAGCCCTATTTGTGATGTTTCTAATGGCAAAGGAAGATGTATTTTAGTAACAATCGCGAAAGAGATAGGGGCTACTTGCCCTTCGCTGACGAGAGGCATGAAAGGGTGGCGTGAAATAAAGGGGTTTTGAAATGCCCTACGAACTATCATTACTAGCACAAACCACCATTGTCTTTTACGACATGGATTACCTATAGTTCATTTAATACTTACAATCAAGTTGCTTGGAGCGGTGATCTGGAATTTAATATTTAATCTTTGTATTTTTTATTTTAAATTACCAACTTACTGGTAAAACTAAAAGCCACTTTTGCAAATGATTTAAAGTCGTTAAATTTGTAAGACAAAAATGTTTCATTTACTGTACTACCCAAAGAAAGGAGATCGTCTGTTGGATCATCATTTATTGCTATGGTAAATATTTTATGTTTCTTTTTTATTTTATTCAGAATTTCTTGGTATTCCTCCCCCGCATTTGGGACAGTAGCGAAAAAAACTAAAATTACAATTAATTAGTAGGTAGAAAGAGTACTTTTAAATTTACTCGTAGTAGGTAATACTTATAACTGTATTCTTATCATTTTGAATGGTTTGTATTTGTTGCGCTGCCAGTTCAAGTGCTGGTTTGTAAAAACTCATGTCTGCATTTGGATCTGGACGTAATTTATGTAATGCTTCCAAAATCTGAAACAATATGTGAATCAGTGAAGGTTTTTTTTCAGGTTGGTTGAGTAATAGAGGCTTAATGTATTTTCCCACATTAACAGGAAATAGTAGATTACATACAGAGCTGGGAAAAGCTTTAATACCGTCTAGAGCGAAGATGGTTAACCGACGGGGCGGGCGTAGCCCCGAGGTTAACTATAGCTCGGGACAGTAAAGCTTTCCAGCGAGACATGTAGTATACTATTTTTTGGCCATTAATTACTGTTGGGGACTGAAACTGTTGGGAGAGGAGTAATAGGAATAAGATTTTTTAAAAAACACAAAATGACGTCCATTTGAAATCCGAGTAGCCACTTTTACTCAACCACACCCTGTATATCTACCGTATATAAAGATCATAATTTCATACCTCGCAAGTATCGGTTGCATTAAATGGGACAACTACTTTTGCATTTTTATGGTACAAAATTAAACCGAAAGGTGATAGCTCAGATAATCTAAAAGTAAAACAATTTTATTCTAAGAAACCAAGAAAGCTTTTAACACTTTTTTTATAATTTTTATTTTCTCTTAAATATCTCTTTTCTAATTCCGTTACGTTAATGCATTTTTTATGGAGTTTTTATTTCACGCATTTTGGCCATAACACCCTATACACTTTTTGGCACCGGTAAATATTATTACTAGTTTACTGTGGAAAACAGCGTCCAGACACCACTGCGTTTGACGTTTCCGCAAGTGTCTACTGGTCTTCGTCTCATTTCCGATTCGTAGTGTTTGCGTCAAACGATTGTAAATATAATTCGATTAATATTTTGATACATACGGAAATGCTTGAATTAATCCAGCAATAAAATGAATTTGCTGCCACCATTGTTCCGTAGTAATAGTTATCGCTTCGGTTACAACATATAATATTCTGTATTGTTTTCCATAAAATTGTCTCATCCAGTTCATTACATTTAAAGTTACTTTATCCTCAGCTACAAATAACATTTTTTGTTACCTTTGTTTCCTATCCAAGATAAATTTAATTACGTACGTTGACAAATTGGTAATTGCGTTGTCCTATTATAAATATCGATCCATCTTGCAGTTGAACAGAGTAATGTATGGGTGCCTTCAAGTACGGATCCTTGTTTACAAGAAACGGTACATACTTTTTTATTTTCTTCCTTTGAACAATTCCATATGTTATTGGCAAAAATTGGATGATCAAGTGTGTGTCTTTCGCAATCTGTAAAAATATTCAGGAGTGTACACTCAGAATCGATTTAATTTTGCGGGTGGTCCGAACCACCACACGCGTTTCTGGTTATACTTCTTTCTTTCTAGCTTCATAGGTTAGAGCGAGCGCAAAACTGTTTGGTTGGCTAGGAAACAAAAACAGATAGCATTTTGTACCCGCAGAATTAAAGCGCATCGGAGTGCAGACTTGGTTCACATAGATGCAAAACTGTTTGTGTTTATTTTAGAGCAAAACTGTAAAAAAGTTTTTTGTAGAGAAGAAAATACTGAATCCGCACGTTCTATTGGTTTGAGTTCTAATTTGATAGGAGATGGCAAAAATTGATGGGGGCTTCATACAGGCGCGATTTTTTCTTTTTGTTTGCATTGGTTAAATTTGGAGGCAAATTCAAATGAGAATTAAAAAAATATCGTAAGAAAAAATCGTGTCTATAGCCTATGAATGCGAGTTTAGGCGCTTAATTTTTCCAATTTCTTTCTTCTCCATTTCAGTATTTTTTTGCTACAAAAGTCATGTTAGGATTTAGCTCTAAAACAATTAGGGAAGGATATGAATAGTTACTTGTATTGATATTCCAAAAACATAATCATAGTATCAAAAATTTTGGCTTACCGATTTCACACATGTATCCTTTTTCCTCAAGGCATGTACTACTTCGTAATGCTGTATTACTTGGATAGTTTATGTAAGTACAATTTCCAAGCTTAGTTGTAGTAATCCATAAATTTCCAACTAAAATTTCCTTTTCTAAAACCCTTATTCTGTAAGATGTAATGAGTCGTTGGCGACTCGTTCACCAACGATTGTCGGTGTTTGAACGAATTTTCGCTCTAAAGTTATTTGAGAGTCGCCAACGGTTGCCGTTGGCTAAGTGTCGTTCGTGAACGACTTTATACAGAATAGGGGTGTAAATATTATTTAAGCAAAAATTTTCAATAAATTATACTTACGGTGCTTATGTGCACAATCATTGGCAGAAGCGTTTATATGATTGCTAACAACATTTTTTTCCTTCCCCAACACTTTTGGTAAATATCCTCCAGCTTTAATACAGGAAATATTTGCTTCTTGATATGTAACATTCGTAAAAAAACTTACATAAACTTTATCTTTGCGTATTTCGGTTATTATTGGAGTTTGATTGCATTCTATAAATTCTGGTCGAGGAAGTATTTTTGTTGTTGTAATTTTTATTGTAGTTCGAGTTGTTGGGGTTGTTGTGGTTTGTATTGTAGTGGTTCGCGTTGTTGGGGTAGTTGTGGTTTGGGTTGTCGTAGTTCGTGTTGTTGGGGTAGTTGTTGTTTGGGTTGTGGTGGTTCGTGTTGTTGGGGTAGTTGTGGTTTGGGTTGTCGTGGTTCGGGTTGTTGTGGCTTGTGTTGTCGTGATTCGGGTTGTGGGGGATGTTGTGGTTTGTGTTGTCGTGGTTCGGGTTGTAATTGGAGTTGTTGGAGTGGTTGTTAAAATCTTTTTCTTGGTGGTTAAAATTGTTGTTCGAGTCATAGGTCGCGTGATTAAGGCTTTTCTTGTAAATTCAACCGGCACACTTTTCTTTATTGGACCTTTGGTTACGTCACCACCTTTATGCTTTGTTCCGGCAACTACATCAAAATAATCCGACTTACCTTTAGTCAAGTCAAAAAGATTGCAACTCACACTTGGTACAAACAAATGGTTGCTTTAATTTACATTTTAAACCATATACCATGGGTTTATCATGTGCTTCCCTATCCATGTTAAGGCAATCATTTTCACCGCTTTCTTCAATGTCACACCAATCCATAAAACCTCCTTCATTTTTTGTTAACAATATCGATTTATTGCTTTTGACCCAAATCCATTTGTTATTTATAAACATTCCTCCTAACCATACATGAACAGGCTCTAAAAATTTCAGATACTAGTTGATGTAAAAGATAGATCAGAGAAGCAGGGGATAAAAAGAGAGGGAGAGACATATAGCAGTGTACATAGATTGAAGAGAGCTAGAGATAGGTATTGATTGGAATTGGACATTAAAGCCACATATCTTCCTTTACCAACCTGATTCTTGATCAGACATGACAGTAGTAATAGCTTTCATCATATCATAATCATAAACTTCAGTTAAATATGCATTTTCCTCATGGCAATATTTTTCTGCATCCGTCCAGTTTAAATCCTTTAAAATTAAAGTCATTGTCCAATTTTTATATAAAATTTTTATCACTCCTGGTTTTACTTTATTTTTAATTTTTTTTTCATCTGTAAAATATTGTTAAGAAAATCACGTCTTCTTGTTTTTTTGGTCTCACATTTTTCGCAGATAAAATCCCGTTTACGATCACATTTGGCCGTTAAAAATACTGGATTATCACATAAATGTCGGTCTAATAATATACAACCACTGGTGAGGTTTGTTGAATTATGATGCCATGGTGGATAATTATTTTCGTTTGGAAAACTCTGTATTGCTTCTCCCGTTGATAACCAACGCCACTTTTTGTGAATGAAATGTCCAGATATCCACATGTTTTCAAAACCTTAAACGAAAAATGAATGCTCTGATACTTGTGGGAAAACACATGGACGAGACTTTTTTTTATAAAATAATAATAAAAGGAATCGGATGCTTTAACCCTTACCCTCCACTAGCCCCATATATTATTATTATTATTATTATTATTATTAAAAAGTATAGTTTTCTTACTTGGTCTGCTTCGTATCATTGCACTTTCAACAATTTTGGCTATTTTATTGTTTGGTATAATAGCAAGTCGATATCCGCGCATTCGACAAAATGCTGCGGCAGTTCCCCAAGAAATTCTGGAGTGGTATAAAATATAAGTGCTTTTCCCAGTTTTTACCATATGCGAAGGTAATGTAACGTCTGGATTCGCAGGTGCGTCAAAATCTGTAATTTTGTTGTTGTAAAGATACGCGAATACTTCACATTAATTTGTACCCCTTTGACAAATGAATGGTTTAGGTAACCGACAATCAAGATCCACAAATAATGGTGTGTCTATTGTATATCGATCCATAGCCACGCATTGCTTCCAAGGTCGATCTGGGGTTCGAACCCAAGGTGGATAACCGTTTGAAGGTTCAATTGGTATGGGTTCGTCATTTAGCCAAGTCCAATCTCCTTTATCTGAACGCTGACCACCAATCCATATGTCTTCCATATCTGATCGTTAAGGAAATTAGAGAAATAATAGGGAAACCTTTATCTGTTTTTATATACAAGGTGTTCAAAGGCATCTCATAAATGAAAAGAAATGGCGGTTAAATGAGAATAAATATTCAGCGTATTGAGGACTACATTTCTTCTATTTCCTACCGTTTACGAGATCCCCATCATCTCCATGCATCCGCTCCTTATCTTAGTCACCCTGCATACTTTGAAATTTAATTGATTTGTGAAAAAAAGTGGTTACCTATATTTGATTCTGTCATTGCAGAAGCCAGTTTGTAAGCTTTCGTAATTGTATTTACAATAGCCAACTGTCCATCATAAATTCGACAAATTGTATGTGCTTCATCCCATGAAACTAGTTCGGAGAAGAACATAAACTGATAGTCTTCTATTTTATAATATTCTACTATTGGTTGAGTTTCTTCAATGCCTGTAGATTAAAAAATTAATTAAACGGGGAGCTCCACTTACCAGTTGTAGTACGTCTATCTAGCATTTAATCTAAAATGTAATCACAAACACCCATGAACCAGACAAATTTAACAAAGGGCTCTAACCACGGATTTATACCCTTATTCTGTAAAAACTCGTTTATGGATGATTCGTTAGCTAACGATAATCGTTGACGACTTTCCTATAACTCGCATAGTAACTTTACAGCGAAATCTCATCCAATCGTTAATGAATGAGTCGCTAACGAGTTGTTACGGTTTACAGAACAGGTTCCAAAATTTAACAAACTTACACTCTGTATTATCGATGCTTTTACCAAAATTTTTATACCAATTAAGACTTATAACAAAGTTTAATAAATTGATTAAAAATATTAAAATTCGCATGATTCTGACTTTGTTCTTTCAAATCAGCTTGCAAATGGTACAACCTTGGTACAACGTGGTAATCTCAATCTTATGTTTATTATTTAAAATAATTACATTTAATATTTCAAACATATTTTATTTACATTAAAGTAAATCACAATTTTTATTACAAGGAAGTCTCATCCCCTCCTGCACATTTGTAATGTTTTCCACGATGTTCTAAAATAATAAATATTTTATATAGAATAGGGCGTTTAAATTTTAATCTTACGTTTAATAATTTTCATTGTGTAATCGAGTTGTTCGTAGGTTTTGAAAGTGTACATTAAAAGATTATCGGAATCCATTGAAGCAATCATGTTAAGGTCTTTAAGGCCTTCGTAATTACCTCCAACTGAAAATATGCTGTGCTTTTCTTTTATTTTATTCATAATTTCTGTGTAATTGTTTCCACTGTTTGGACGATCTGATATAAAAACTGAAATAAAGGTATCGGTGTTAAGCTTTAACAACAGTAATAGGACGACACTTAACACCCCTATTCTATAAAAAGTCGTTCACGAACGGCTCGTGATCATCGTTAGTAACTATCGTTTCTCTGTAAACGCAGTCACGTTCATGACCAAGTCGAAAAATCGTTTAAACCCCGACAGTCGTTGGTGAACGAGTCGTTACAGCTTATAGAATAGGGGTGTAAATCTTCTTCTTCTCCTTACTTACATATAAGTGTTTTCTTTGTTGGTTGTAGGATTTTTATCTGTTTTTCCACTTCTACTAAAGCTAGGTTGTATGAGTTTTGATTACTTTTAGAACTGTATGTCGTTGATGTATGTTTGAGATGATGCAGTTTACGTCTTATCTAATATTAAAGAAGATGTATGTAAATAAGCTAAAAGCATAGGCTAAAAGGTATCATCAGGAAAATACGAGGTCTGTCTAAAAAGTAATAAGACTGTATATTATCATACACTTTTTGGCACTGGTTGATTGCTGTGGGGTGACAGTGACTGAACACCTGTATTTGAGAATTCTGAAGTTTCTGCGATTCGTAGCGTTTGCGTGAAACTATTACGAATATAATTTCAAATATAACATCATAGAAAAAAATCTTTACAAGCTCAGTCCTATTATTTTGGACACACCTTGTATAATCAGTAAAATGCATCGGTTTAGGCTTTTTACCAAACAAAAATTAGTTTCGTTGTAGGGAATTTCAACCTTGGCATCTTCATCTAACAATATTAGTCCTACAGGAAAGTTTTCTGAAGGACTGAAACAAATTTTTGTTAACGTAAATATTAATATCTTTTTTTATTTAACTTACGGAAATATTTCTAAAATTATTTTCATAAAATCTAATTCTTTGAAAGTACCATTTACATCATTCTTTTGTTTATTAAAAATAAATATAAATCCTTCATGCTCTTCCTTTAATTTACTTATTTGAGTTATAAATTCGTTTTCTAAATCTTCATTAACTGAAAATTATATTTAGAAAATGTTTTTAAATGCAAGTATTTCATTTTTATTATACTTAGACAAACGGGAAAGTTCGTGTTTTGGTTATTTAAAGTAATCCAACCTTCTGTTTTACAACTCATTATGTTTGTACCAACCAAAACGGCTTTTCCTTTACATTTTACATGGCAATTTTTAAATTTGTCTTGATTGTTACAATTCCAATTGTTGTAAATATATTTATAACCTGTTGGTGGTTCCGGACAACCTGAAAAAAATATTACTTAACAAGTATGTAATGGTTGGTATTATTTACGAAACGAGTCGTAGACGAGTTATTATTTTATAATACCCTTTTCACAAATAAAACCAAATCTAGTAGAACTATCCTCAGGTTTAGTGCAATTGTCGATTCCTTGACTCTCAAAATCAAAGACAATGCAATGTTTGTCGTTTCTATTTATCCATAATTTTTCAACTAAAAATATTAATTTAAACATTGTTTTATTTTTGTTTTGAATTTACAAACCATTACAACTTTTTGCTGTATTTACCAGTGATTGGTCAATAATTTCCAAAGAATTTTCTATTAAATTTGCAAGACGTTCTCCTTGTTCAATACAGTGAAGCTTAGCTTCTGTATAAGTTGATGGAAAAAGAAAAGTGGTATAGATAACATTTTTAAATTTAATAGAAGTTGGATTATCATCACAGAATGTTTCATTTATTGGAGCAATATATTGCCTTTTTTGAACTTTCGTGGCTTTAGGATTCTTGGTCTCGTCTAGGATGTTGTAAAGATGATCTGGACCTAAAACGTAAAGGAGAATAATTAAAAAACGTTGGAGGTGCACACCTCCAAAATCTTTCAGGAGATAGATAAAGCACCGAAGAAAGGGTTTTGCCTACTTACAATGTAGTTCCTTTGAACGATATTCTAAAACAAATTTTATTATTAAATATAAAAAAAGCTCACCAAGGAACTTACTCATTAAAGTCACCGTATGTTCCCTGAAAAATTGAAACTGCTGAAAATTATACATCAACAATTGATCATCTGTTGTGCTTGCTAGATCATTTAAATCGGTTAGCGTTTCTATGTTGATTCCGATCGAAATTATCAAATGTTTATTCTTTAATTTATTCATAATTTCATCAAAGTCTTCACCATTATTATCTCCATCGCTTATAATAACTATAAAAATAATTAATTTAAAATCTAATTTAATTAAATAAACAATACTTAACAAATAATAGTAGGTTGATCATTATGGAAGTTTTTAATTTGATTCTCAGCTTCCTGTAATGCTTGTTTGATAAACGTATAATCTCTTTCTTTGTCTGGTTCTAATTGTTTTAAAATTTCTAAAACCTTTAAAGGGGGTTGGTATTTTTTTATTTAGGAATTTAAAACTTACTTTACACGTATCTGTTGCTGTGAAAGGTACTGGGACTCGCACTGTCTTACTAAACAGTATGACACCTCCAGACCAATTAGAAGATAATCTTAAAAAATTTTGATTAATTTTGCTTGTTTAGGACTTTATTAAATTTCATACGGAAAAACCTGGATCATGCTTGCAATAAATTGTAATTGCATCTTCCATTCTTCTAATGTAATACTGTTCGATTCGTCGGTAACAAACAAAAACCCCTTGTATTTTTGACTTGCTCTTCTAGTAAGATCTATCACGTCATTGGAAACATAATCATTGCCTTAAAAAAAAGTATTAAAGTTAAACCGAAGAGTTAAAGATGTAAAATAATACTCTCGCATGAAGGTAGATAATTAATTGTGTTTGAACTCGTTACCCAACCAGAATCATCACAAACAACCGTGTCAGGTCCAATTAAAATTGAATTTTCTTTACATTCTGCTTTACATTCAACTCTACGTGTTCCTTCGCACGCCCATTTTGTTTGATTATCCGAAGAATAATGGGGTACCGAACAATCTAAAAAAATTTGTTTAATTTTCTTTTTATTTATCATAAATTAATATTAGGTACTTGGTTTGCATATAAATCCGTGTTCTTTCAAACAATTAGAGGTAACTTCGATGGTTTTCTTTGCTAAATTAAGATGTGAACATTTAAGTTTATCCTGCGTCCAAAAGCTCATGTCTAAAATTGAAAATTTGTATTATTTTCATTTTTCTTATCTGTATGGGAAACAGAAAATCATTAAAAATGATATCAACCACCAATTCTTGCAAGGGGTGGGGCTACTTTTAAATATTCCTCATTGAAAATTTCTTTCGCCAATAATTCATTTTAAAGTTGTGGTGGATTTTAGTGGAAACCCGCACTTTTCTGCAATTTTCTCGAAAATTTAAAAGGGAAAGGTACGGAAATATTATTATAATCGTGAAGTGGATAGAAAAACAAAGCGAATGCAAAAAACCGGAGGTCTCTAGGACCACTAGAAACCGAATTATGGACAAAAATGTCATAAAAAAGTATTTTGCTGAGTTAGAAGTCATGGCTTGGCTTGATTTAATTTTTTAACTGGTCTTAAACGTTAACGGTTAAATTCTGATTGTACTCTGTTAATTTTGTTGTTATTTAGACAGATGTTTTTTATTTACTTGCGAAAATAATGAGTATTAAATTTAAAAGCGTGTTGTTGCTTCCGAATGTCATAAAAATGAAGCGATCGCTTCAAGAACGTACAACATTAATTTTAAATTATTTTCGTAAGTAAATAAAAAAAAATGTGACCAAATAACAACAAAATAAACAAAATACAATCAGCTTGTAACGTTTAAAATTAAATCAAGCAAGCCATGGCTTCTAACTCAGCAAAATCCTCTATTATGACATTTTTGTCCATAACTCGGTTTCTGGTGGTCCTTATAGAGACCTCCGGTTTTTTGCATTCGCTTTGTTTTTCTTTCCTTTGTACGATTATAATAAAATAAATCTAACTAATTTTCCAAAAATGTGCATGATAGTATTTTTAATTTTCTCATGTGCGATTCACTTTACAAGAACCTTTTCCCGTTAATGTGTTAGCAACTCTTATTGAATCGCCCTTTATAATAATTATTACCTTTAGAAACATCATCATTTGCGTTTATTATAGCATTTGCTATTTCACTAATGTCCTCATTATTTACTTCTGCAAGTTTACCACCTGCTTTAAAACATTTTTCAGAAGCGCTTTCATAAGAATGGGGTGTATAGAAAACGGTGAAACTTGAACGACCACGTTGGATAGCCATTGCAGGAGGACTATCAGAAAAGCTTCTGGTTGAGGTCTTATTAGCGTCTGCAATTAAATGATTTTTTTTGCACTTTACTTGGAATTATGTTTAATGCCATACTTATGATACAAACAAACGGTTGCTTCACTTCACAGTTCAAACCATACACAACAGGTTTGTCATGTTCTTCTCTATCTATATTTAAACAATTATCGTCTTCTTTTTGTTCAATATCGCACCATGGCATGAAGAGAGATTTATTATGGGAAATCGGTATAACTGTTTTACTTTGCGCCCAAACCCACGAATCGTCTACCAATATTCCACCTAACCATGCATGGACAGGTTCTGGAAATGTTTTTGGTAGGGAAGAAAATAGACATAAACTTATTTACCAGAAAAAATAGCAGAAGAGGAAGTTGGAAGACCCTAAATGAGTTGGGGGTTGACGAATGGTGGTTTAGGATGTAGTACAGCAAAAAATCGCCAAGAATGGAAATTATTTTTGACTTAAAAATAAACGGGTAAAAGGATAAATTAAATGACCTACAGGGTGTTCGTTGGTTCTGATTCCAGGTAAATTAAATGGAACCACAGCCACAAGTTTATGTTGGATAACTTTGTGTAACCAAGCCTATATCCAATACTGGAGGGTTAGAATAAGAACGAGAGAGAGCACATTACCTGATTCTTGATCTGACAGAACTGTCGTAATCGTTTTTAGAATATCATAATCGTTAGCTTCAGCCAAATAACCATTTTGACTGTGGCAATAATCCTGTGCCTCATTCCAAGAGAGTTCTTTTAAAATTAAATGCATTTTGATATTTTTATAACTGAAACTTTTAACGTTCGATTTTTTCTGATGCGTCGTCCCTTTTTTATCTACAAATCTATTATTGCACGTTTTCTTATCATAATCATAACTTACATTTTTCACAAACAAAATCCCTTTTATGATCACAAGATAGAGCTAAAAATACTGGGTCTTCACAGACATGCCTGTCTAGTAAAATACAACCACTTGTTTGGTGCGTTGAATTGTGATGCCAGGGTGGATAATTATGTTTGTTAGGATAATTTTTTATTGTGTCACCAGTTGGAAGCCAAGTCCATTTGTTATGGTAAAAATGTCCAGATATCCAAACATTTTCAAAGCCTCAAACAGGAATTGGTAAAATTAAGTAAACTGGGAAAGATAAAATGCTTACTGGGTCTGCTACGTATCATTGCGCTGCTTACAATTTTTGCAACCACATTGTTTGGAATTATAGCTAATCTATATCCATGAATTCTACAAAACGCAGCCGCAGTTCCCCAAGAAACTCTGGAATGGTATAAAATATAAGTGCTCTTACCATAAGTTACTATATGAGAAGGTAACGCGACATCGGGATTTCCTGGAGCATCACTATCTAAAATTACATTTTCAATTAAGTTTGAATTAACATAAAACAGAACAAATTACCCCTTTGACAAATAAATGGTTTGAATAAACGACAATCAAGGTCTACAAACAATGGTAAATCAATTGCGAATCGATGTAGTGCGGCGCATTGTTTTAAAGGTCTGTCTGGAGTTCTTACCCAAGGTGGAAAACCATTTGTTGCTTTTGATGGTAAACGTTTTTCGTTAATCCATTCCCATATTCCTTTATCAGATCTTTGACCACCGATCCATATATCTTCCATGTCTGGTAATTAAAATAATTAAGGGTTACGAAATAATAAAGGAACAATTAAACAGAAACTGAGAGTAATGGAAAGAGTGGAAAATATTAACTGACGAAAAAGAAGAAATGTTTTATCCACAGGTTGAAATTCGCTTGGACAATCGCTCAAGAAATTAAAAAAAAGTATGAACGCCAAATAAACGGGGACTTCTCCAGCCAAAGAAAAGCAAAGACTACCCCACGAGTTTCCATTCGCACAAGAGATGGTCGCGCATTAACGTCTTTAAAAAAACGAAAACCACGAAGAAAAGACAAACGAGGATTTCTTTAGACAAAGAAGAATAAAGACTACCTACATACAGGTTTAAAATTTGGATAACCAGCCAAGAAATGGGCACGCAGCTGATCTTCAAGATCTGTAAGTAACGGAGGATTTCCTCAGGCAAAGAAGAAGGACTAGACACAAGTTTAAAATGGATAACCTCCATTGACTACGTGCTGGAAGTACATTCTCGCACTAGACTGCACAAGCACTCAAGCACACTTTAATTAAAAAAAACTGGGGGTCCGCACTTCCACTGGACTTTCCAATACTAAAAATAAACATTTCGTTTCTGATATTTAACAGTATAGTTCTCGACCTCGAGGCAGACTCTGGAAATCACTTGAATGCGTAGCATGACAAACGAGACTATAGAGAGACGCGCATGCGTAGTAATACTAAATCTTCAAAATTTACAAAACGCAGCTGAACTTCGCGAAATTCTCATCAACCGTACATTTTAGCTATATGAATACCTTATACTATGTGATAGACAATTAAATTTTGCATTCAATTATATAATAATATATAGGGTGTTTCATTTAAAATAACAAAGTTGCTTATTGTACTGTGATAAGCAAACACCCTGTATACGTGATATAAATTTAGAAGAATGCAAAGCTATATACTGAACAACTTTTATATTTAATCTTTTTTCATATTTTGACTAGTAAAGAAGCTATAGAAGCATCAATTTCCGATATTCAAAACCTTGTAGAGGGCGTCACAGTGAAATTCTAGCATTCATTAGAAAAAATAAAATGTATCTAATACTAAGTGGCATAAGTGTAGAAAATTTAAACAAAATCGTGTGGCTAGTTTTTTTGTAATAATTTTTCAAAAATTTCAAAATTTTTGGAAGAGCGCCGTTGCGACCGTTTTTGGATTTACTAAATAAATTTTCTTCGTTGTATAGTACCACCAAAGGGCTTCCAAACAAGTTGTTGCTGAAGCTGATCAGATAACTGATTTTTGAGTTGTGGGGCGTTAAATTAAATTTTGAAATATTCATAGCAGCCGCCATTTTGAATTTAGAGAGTCCGGTAAAAAACTGTTTACCCTAGAATTATGGCCTTGTCATATGCGCTACTTAGATTTTCAATATTCTGCTTCTGAAGAAAATGCTACCCAAAATACATGTCAAACTTCCGCTTCCGGTTTCGGATTTTTTTGAAAAGCTTATTTTGCGGATGAATTTTCGATATACCGCTTCATTTAAAATTTCATCAAAATCGGTTCACTAGAGGCGTCACATCCACACACACACCCACAGACAGACATTTTCTCTAAACCACTTTTTTGGGTTCCTGGAGGTCCAAAACACGTATTTCCGCGAAAAGTTTCATGATATCATAATACTTCCCATATATACCAGGTTTTGTTTTTGATACTAAAATCCTTTTCCTACCTATATTAGATTCAGCCATAGCTGCTGCTAATTTGTTAGCTTTATATGGTGTATTGACAACAGCCAATTGGGCGTCGTAATTTGGACAAATTGTTTGGGCTTCGTCCCATGTTACACGTTCCGAAAAGAACATGTATAAATAATCATCAATTTTGTAGTATTCAACTATCGATAACGGTAGATCCATTTCACCTACATTAAAATTGTTTAAATTTTTATTATTTGTTAAACAAAGATGCTTACGTTTTGTATTCTCTATGTTATTACATTCCATAAAATCTGTAGTATAACATAACAGACTAATTAGAAAAATTATAAAATACATATTTTTTTAAATCTGTGCAAAAGTAAATGTATTGCAATAATTAATTCAGCGATATTGTTTTAATGTGTAAATGGTAGTACTACGTGGTGATCGTACCTCAATATAAATAAATGTACAATTAAACAAAACATTTTTAGGGGGAGAGGTCGCATATTCAAACGATCGCGACGGTTATAATCGTGTCAAGCACCACAGAAAAACGGGTCACGGCTGTTGGTTCGAATCCAACACGGGGCGGTATTTTTCTGAATAATTTGAAGCCCATGGATGTGTGGAAATGCTTGTGCATATTACACGGGCGGCTATATGACTTTGTTAGTTGGCACCCTTCCTTAAATGTAGGTAAAAAAGTTTTATGAAAATATTTATTTTCAAACTGATCTTTAAAAAAATTACAGTTCCTATTTACACTTGTGGCTTTTTCTATGATGATCTAGAAAAAGAATTAATGCATAAAGAGTGAGGAAACCTTCCTTAATAAATGTCATGATTTTTTTAAGATGTTCACAGTTATAAAATTATCCACCAACACGTTTTGGGAGGCCGTAGAGGCCATGGTACAAACATCCTTGCCCCCCCCATCTAACTCTCTGTTTGTCGACATTTTTTTACCAGGTGGGAGGGTATAAGAAATGTTTGGCACATATTTTCCAAGTCTTTAGCCTACATGTTACATTCTGGGAATTTCCTAAGTAAATCGGAAGGGGTGAAAAAAATATCCAAAAAAAAGGAGGATATTTTTCTCCCCTTTCTGATCGCGTTAGGAAAATCCCCGAATCTTATTTGAAGACTGGTAGAAACTTAGAAATTATATGCGAAACTTCCCCAACCCCTTCGATCTAGTTAGATAATTTTCAGAAATAATTCAAAGGTCTTCAGTCTTCAGTTTTTTTTTTAGAAATTATTCTCATCTCTTCCGAACGAAAAAAAAATAGTGTGGGATTTTTGTTCTTCACCAAGAAGAAGAAAGCATAAGGAGTTTTCCTTTATTTTTATAATTTTTGTATTTTTATTAAACATTCAATGTACACATAATTTAATTCAAGGATAAAATACGGATACATCAAAACTTACATTCATCGGATTCATATCCACAAAATAAAATGTATCATTAAAAATTATTTTTTCTATAGCAGATGTTAAAGTGTGCTTTGTTCGACTAAAAATAGTTGATCAAGTATTACTTTAACCGCAAGGGTAGATAAAGTAACACTTTAACCGCAAGGATAGATAAAGTAGTTTAATTTTCTGACTTTGTTTGGGTAACTCCATGGAAACCTTTGCTACCTACTGAGATTTTCGGGTTTAATATAATTTAATTTTAATTGGTTTTTTACAATTTTTTCTTATTTTTCTTTAACATCTGCTATAGAAAAAAATAGAATTTTATACACGACGATAAAATTTAATTATCGACTCGCGAAAATTAATTAACACTTTCCGCTTGTCGATAAAATTTAATTTTATCGTCTTGTATAAAAAATAACTATTAGATTACGTTTTTCAGATGCATTTGTAAAGGAAATAGAAAGTTTATTGCTTTGGTGTATGCAAAGGTATGATAAAACTTATTTATCATTATCTCTTGCACTTTTTTGGATTGTGATTCAAATTTGTCTTTCTTTACTACAAAACTTTAGTCACCATTCTTTTATAATCGTGAAACATTTTACAGAGTTAATTTAACAATTAAATCAGAATATTATTGGGGAGGACGTTAGCTGCGAAGATCGTATGTCCCCCTAAAAAAGATACCCATGGACGAAACGGTTTTACCCAAAGAAGTAAAAGGGGTTTGACGAAGTCTTCATGAGCCAGAAGCAAATTCAGCATGGTATACTAATAATTCGGATACTTTTATTTCAATTTCCCGGGCGTAGCAAAAAATCTTAATATACTCCAGCGTTGATTTTATAAAAAAAAACTAGGACACTAGGAGTAACCAGTAAAACTATAAAAAGGCCAGTTAGTATAACAATAACAAGTGAGGAAAGTTATACTTTCGTGATGTATTTTATTATAATAAATGTTGGCTTTTACGTTTAAAAAATTTAAACAAAATTAATAACAATTCGGGAACAGCGTCCAGAATAGGGAACTGGAGCTACTCCCTATAACACCCAGTGGCATCCTTCCTTCTTTGAAAAAAAAAACGTTTTCCATACTTTACATCCTGTGAATCAATAGGAATGTGATGCTTTTACGTCTTGAATAATTTTGTTATTGATGAAGTACGAAGATTTAGGGAAAATACATAAGCGCTCGTAATCCGGTAAACACACTTTCCACTTTCCTGATGTGTTGACGTAAATTATTTTTTCAGAATGCACTTGAAGTGATACTAAAAAATCCATAATTTCGACTGGTAGTAAAGAAGTTAGGTATCGAGGGGGCTATATTTAATTTTTCAATTGAATTTTACATGTTTAACCCATACTTTTCGGAATAATACATTTATATGAAAAAATAATGGCCTAAATAACATAAAATAATAGAAATAGTTCTTTATTGTTTTGGGTTTTAGCTGTGTTTCTGTAAAATATTTGTAATCTTAAAAAGGGTTTTTTGAAGGAAATAATAACAGTCTAGGCCTCAGTAATGATATTCCTAATTGCCAGCATAATTAATGGAGTAAATCATTATTTAGGTATAAAATAATTGCATTTTAATATACCAAGTTGTTTTTTTATATAGTAAAGACCTTTATTAAAGAAAATCTTGTAAGATTTCCGTATTTAATTAAGCGTCTTGCCCTAAAAGCAATTTTTTAAAGTTAAAATAGCTTTGAAAACAATTTCTATTCATTTTGTACTAAAATAATTGCTCAAAATTTATTTCCATGTCAAAGATAACATTCTTTTAACAAGTTTTTGCATACTACTTGAAGCTTTTCAATTTTGTTATCAACTTGTAATGTATTGGAAATATTACACATAAGCGGACTATAACAAACAATAGAATTATATAAATAATAAATATTAAATAAAATCAAAAGCAATATAAGATATTATAACAAATGCGAAATATAGTAACTTCTTGATTCTATTATTTTAACACTGCGTGAAAAATATTTAATATTTATTATTTATATAATCATGGATTTCAACAAAGTTACGCTTGAAAATGTCAATAAACAATAGAATTGTCCAAACTTTTCCATATGTTTATTATGGCTGCTTAGTTATCGATAACAATGAATAGTTACCCCCTCTGATTGGTGCATAGTTGGATGAGTGTGTTTGGTGGAAGAGTGTGAATACGTTATTGCACCTCGAATTTAGTTTGTGTAGAGATCTTGTGAAAGACGTACAGTTCTGATCCAGTAATTAATTTTTATTCACTAGGTATGTATACTTATTTGTTTTAATTTATGTAAATATTTGATTAAATTGAGATATAAAAATAAGGAATTAATATTTTCAAGAAAATTATTAATTAATATTTTCTATTTTATAGTTGAAGGATCAGAAAGCAGCCCCCTCACATCCAAAGAATAGGCAATTCAGCAAAGAAAACTTCTTTAACGGTAAGTTTAAATTTTTTTTATTTTCAAACTGTTTAAACCCCTATACATATTTTTAATTTTCTTCTTTTTACTAATTAAGTATCGAAGTCCTAGTAACAAAATTTTTAATTTTACCAACCCTTATTTATTACAAGCCGATAAAAAATATCAAAAATTACGTCTGATTTAATTACGACATAGGTATATATTTTGTAAAATGTATAATCTTTATACAAAAATTTGTACGTAACTTAAATTTCGTAGTGGATAAAGAAAATTTGAGTCGTACAAGCCAAAGAAGAGTTGCATAAAACAACATGTCTTATCGGGTCTTTGCAAGGTAACGCATACGTATTCCTATTTTTCTTACAAACACCTGGAAATCTTTGGAAATTGATATCGATAAATTTTATTTTGTGAATACGGATGTAAGTTTTGATAAATATTTGAAAAGAAATTTTGATTTTCTTTTAACTAAATTAATTTGAATGTTTAATAAACATAGAAAAATCTAAACAGTGAATGAAGAATTTCTCTGATATTGCCCAACATGGCACACAATTTTTTTTTAATTTATGGGAATAAAATTTCAACATAAATGCTAAATTTGCCAATATTAAGAATATTTCTTATAATTTTCATATTTTTTCAAAGTTAATTTAGAAATATAAAACAAAACATCTTGTATCAATATGTGATGGTATTTTTTGAATACATTTCTAATTTTATATTTTTGTTTTGCAGAAGTTCTGATATCTTTGGATGACTGAGGAAGGGCCAGTGTAGTGTAGTGACTAGTGAGTCCGCGGAAATTGGGATTTGGTTTCGTGTGCTTCAGAAGAGGACAACGCAGTTTTTTAAGGATGAAGTCAACATTTAAGGTAGGAAAACCAATTTCCTCCACAGCAGTACAGCCAGAAATTAAAACTCACAACGACAATTCACATAAGAAGAATAACAACTGTTGCCAGAAGCGAGAGGATATCCAGCCCCCCTTGAAATACCTCTATTAGGGATTAAATTTAAATTAAAGTCCCAAGTTTACAAGTTCCAGTGAATTATTTTACACCCCTTGCGCCGCCCCGCCCCGCCCTATACACTGTACTTGAAAATTTTAGTAATATTTTCTTTAAGCATCCCCACTTATTTCTGGATATTCTCGAAGTTTCTACAGACATCGCCTACACTTCATGGTTACAGAACCATAAACTTTTGGAAATCTTTGTAAAAATGATTTTTTTCCGTCAAAATTACATTAATACACAGCGTAACAGTTTTTTATTTTATGAATTGATATGCTTTCTAGTAGTGCCTCCTAATTTCATGTTTCCGGGAGTGTTTGTGCATCAAATAGTGTCTCAGCCCTAATGCTGAGCCACACTATTCCGTTTCGAAATAATAAATGTAGCATTTTTCAGGAGCGATTTCGACATAAATTTAATTTATTTTGTAATACAAAATGACAAATAGGTAGCGGTTATTATTCAACAAGCATTAAATCTTGCCTGTTATTCACCATAAATTTGCGGAACGAACCGTTTAATGCGCCTTCATTATTCACTAGTGAATAATGATTATTCACCGCAATGTATTATGGATAGCATTATATTTTCTTCATATATTTTCGCGATAATCGGTAATATTTTGCATGAATTACGAGTTTGAACGAGCATATTGCAGGATTCTAGTAGAATCGTTGTCTTTTTAAATTTTTAAATGATTTTCGTATTTCATGTTAAACTCAAAATACTAACTGCAAACGAGTTTTAATTAAATAGTTTTCAAGGACCTTTTCGGTTTTATCCTCAAAAATACAAATCAGGACGAAAATTGCGTTTTACCAATCCTTGAACTATAAAACATTGGCTTTACTGTTGTGCTATATTTTTTTAAAGGACCATTTTATTAAATACAATATATGTTGTGGTTTTTACGTACCTCAAAGTAGGTACTAAAGGGTTTTAAAATTCCAAAACCCAAGTACGAACTAGTCTAAATTTATATTCTACTTCAATTTACTCCAAATCAGCGTACGTAGAAAATTATTATTGCTATATGATTTTTTTTACCTCATACTTATTTGAAATTAAGATTCCCTTAAGCCGAACCCCTAATTTTCAACTCTGTTTCTCCATATTTATGCTAATATTATTAGTTCAGGTTGCATAATAATAAATAGTTTGTTACTATTAATTTTTCCCTGGGGTACGTTGAAACCAACGGATATTGTATTTTTTTTAGAAATTAAAAATGTTTTCTTCTATTCTGGTTAGTAAATTTAATAGATTAAAAAAAATGGTCCTTCCTTTTCCTTGTAAATGTTTGTTTACTAAACCTTGTTTTTTGTACATTAAAAGTTTCCACTGGAGAGACTTTAGTGAAGCTTTCTGAATTGATTCTGTTACCGTAAAGGAAACACTTTCGTTGTGCTATTAATAATTTCCTTTAAGCCCAATTCACATTATAGGTCAGGTCACGGTTCGGTCTCGCTCCGGTCCCGGTACGGTCAAATATTGTAGCATGTATTTTCAATGCACCTGTGCACACTAGCGGTCACGGGCAAGGCATGGTACGCTCACCTGACCGCGGCAATTCTTCGCAACGATCTTTTGACCGAATCGAGACCTGTCCGCTGTGTCAAACACGCGGTCTGTTTTGTTCATTCTAAGAAATCGTGTACGTACGTATTGAAATTGGTACTTGGGCATCCGAAAATATTGAAAAAATTTGGTTTCGTCATCCATTAGCTCTCTATACAAGGTAAAAAACTCCCCCTGTTTTCCGTTTACTTAACACTTGATGCGCCCATATACGCCTACGCTTACTTGCTATTTTATTTTCTTCTTCCTCATCTAAAATAAGGGCCATCATGGCTAGATCCGTTTTTGAAAAGTTATTAAACATTAGGTAAAGCTCCACCAAGCTTACAAATGCCCCGGAAAATATGTCAACTAAATTTTGAAAGACAAGGCGCGACAATACGATAACCAATAGCAAACAATTATACTCAAAAGTAGGTACATTCACCGAAAAAAATCAATTGATGTTTGAAATTTTAATAATTTTAGTGTTTGTCAGATTGTTTTGACGTTTAAAGTCTGTTAAGTATGAATGATAAATCGAGGAAAATAATTCATTTTGAAGCCAGAAATATCATTCGGAAGGTCATGGAATTCTTTGAATGGAAAGTATTTATAATTATTTAAATATGCCACCTAAATTTTTTTATTTTGACTGTACTTTGAAAAACTATTACAGCTCCGTACACGTCCCCTTTTAACTTTGTAAGCTTGGTCGAGCTGTAGGAATGGGAATGTGTGCACTGCAGCTAATAGAAGACTGTTGTATGGCCGCGGTATGACCGTACAGTGTGAACACTAGACAAAATTCCTTGACCGTGATCAGTCCGAGACCGAACCGTGACCTGACCTACAATGTGAATTGGGCTTTAATGAAAAATTTATTCACTGCTTTTAATTGAATTTTGGAGTTTTTAAGGTTTTTTGTAACTGCTGTTTTCGCCACGCCCTGTATTTTCGCGCTCGTGATGTTGCTAGTTTTTTGTGCTGGTGTGTTTTCATAAAAAAATATTTTTACGTAAGTATTCTTAATATTACTAGATTAATTTTAATAGTTTTCTTTCAGATATAATTAAACATTATTTTTTCAGGATACCTAATCTTAATTTTTTCAGGTTGTTTAATTTCTTTTTCAGGGTTCCTAATACTTATTCTATTTTTAGGATATTTAATTATAATTATTTATTTCAGGTTGCCTAATTGTTTTTTTGTCAGGTTACCTAATTATTTTTTTCAGGGTGTCTTAATTATTTTTTTCAGGATGCTTAATAATTTTTTTTTTCAGAATGCTTAATATTTTTTTTAGGATGTCTTAGTTATTTTTTTCAGGATGCTTAATAATTTTGGTGGTATTAGTTATTAGGAAAAACAGTCAAATTACTAATAGAAACTAATTCATTTTATTCCTAATAACTAATACCACCAAACTAATACTTATCAGTCGATAATTTCTTATCATTAAATATCTTAATAATTTTGTTTCAGAATGCTTAATATTTTTTTAGGATGTCTTAATTATTTTTTTTCAGGATGGTTAATAATTACTTTTTTCAGGGTGTCTTAATTATTTTTATCAGGATGCTTAATAATTTTTTTTAGGGTGTCTTAATTATTTTTTTCAGAATGAATAATAATTATTTTTCAGGATGCTTAATAATTTTTTTTCAAGATGTCTAATTATCTTTTCAGAATGCTTAATAATTTTTTTCAGGGCGTCTTAATTATTTTTTTCAGAATGATTAATAATTATTTTTCAGGATGCTTAATAATTTTTTTTCAGGATGTCTTTAATTATTTTTTTCAGGATGCTTAATAATTTTTTTTCAGGGTGTCTTAATTATTTTTTTCAGAATGATTAATAATTATTTTTCAGGATGCTTAATAATTTCTTTACAGAATGTCTTAATTATTTTTTTCAGGATGCCTAATACTTTTTTTCAGGGTGCTTAATTATTTTTTTCAGGATGCTAAATAATTTTTTTTCAGGGTGCTTAATTATTTTTTTCAGGATGCTAAATATTTTTTTTTCAGGCAATGTTAATTACTTTTTTCCAGAATGATTAATAATTATTTTTTAGGATGCTTAATAATTATTTTTTTAGGGTGTCTTAATTATTTTTTTCAGGATGCTTTATAATTTTTTCAGGATGTCTTAATTATTTTTTTCAGGATGTTTAATCATTTTTTGTAGGGTGTTTTAATTATTTTTATCAGAATGCTTAATAATTTTTTTTCAGAATGTATTAATTATCTTTTCCAGGATGATTAATAATTATTTTTTAGGATGCTTAATAATTTTTTTTCAGGGTGTCCTAATTATTTTTTTCAGGATGCTTAATACATACTATTTTTCAGAAAAGATAAGGAAGTTCCCTTGAATTTCCGATATCTGGAAATAATTTGTTATTAAATAAATGGTAAGTTTCAGAAAACCAATTGCGATCGTCAAACTAAATTTTTTCTTCATTTATTTATAGCACCCTCAACAGGACTTTCAGAAATCTAAACATGTAGAAGATTAGGAAAATTCAATGTTTGCCTTTTTTTAAATTAAATTGTTCATTTATACAAATTCTTTGCAATTACTATGTTTATATAACTTCAAACATAATTTCTAAATGTTCTTAAAATTATAATGTTGCGTGTACCTACAGTATTATTTCTTGTTCAAATTAAATGTTCTTATATAATCAATGTGATTGTGTTATTTTTGTATTTAAATGATAATAGGTTACAAATTTTTAAAAATCGAAAACAGAGAAAGGGGTAAAATGTTCTGAGCCATTCTTAAAACTTAAAATTCGTATAGCATTCATAAAAATACTTAGTTGTCGAACAAAATTTTATTTTGTAATTAATTAAAAAAATCCACTTAATGATTTTAAAGCTGAGGAAAATAGGGAGGGAAGTATTCATACGGGAAAAATAAGCGGCCTACAGATGCAACAGAAATGCGCAGGAGAGTGACTGGGAAAGGAAAGCAGTAGATTAAGAAATTGAGGAAAAAATATAAACCATAATTATGTAGGTATACGTTAAAAGTGTGATGTTTCCATTTTATTTATAAACAAAAGAAAAAAAAACATAAGCATCAAGAAACGACGAAAGAATAAAAAAAACAGCTTATTATTTCTAAATTAAGACCAAATACATTTGGTCTTAAATTTAGAAATAGTGTTGAATAGAAGAGGAGAATCCTTAAAAAACTTCAATTGCTATTTAAAATGTTTGATATCTCGTCACTGTTTAGACACAAAAATATGCAGTATACTATAGAAAAATGATCATTCAGTAATACAAATTTCAGCAATTTTGTTCTTTATTGAATTATTGTCTGAACATTTTTTTATTTCTGAAACTTTTCTAATTTTTTTAACCAAATCAGAAGGAGTGGGGACACTTTCGCATATAATTTCCAACTGACGAGCATCTAAAGATTCCGGGATTTCTTAACGAGATCAGAAGGGGTAAGTCTAAAAAGAAACAGACAAGCCTTTGAATTATTTCTGAAAACTCTCTGAATTTTTTTGACCAGATGGGAGGAGATAAGGGATGTTTGGGACATGTTTTCCAAGTCTTTAGCCGTCATATTACATTCGGAAAATTTCCTAAGAAAATCGGGGGGGGGGGAGAAAATCATCCAAAAAAAGAAGAAAGACTTTCCTCATTTTTTGGACATTTTTTTCACCCCTTCAGATCTCGTCAGGATTTTCCCACAATGTTATTTGGAGGGTGTACACTTGGAAATTATGGGACAAACTTCCCCATCCCTTCCCACTGCTCCCTGCCTGGTCAGGAAATGTTCAGGAATGGATTCCTTCTGAAACCTTTCTGAATTTCTTTTGAACAGATAAGAAGGGACGTGGGATGTTTGGCACATATTTTCCAAGTCTCTAGCCTCCCTATTACATTCTGGGAATTTTAGAAGGAAATCGGAGGGGGTGAAAAAAATGACCAAAAAAAGGAAACACTAGTACCTACCTACTTATAGTCTTTCCTAATTTTTTGGAAATTTTTTTGACCTCTTCAGATCTCGTCCGGATTTTCCCAGAATGTTATTTGGAGTGTGTACACTTGGAAATTATGGGACAAACTTCCCCCACCCCTTCCCAAGGGGATGAGAATTTACTAAGAAAATCGAAAGGGGTGAGAATTCAGAACAGAATATATTCTACGTTCTGGGACAAAAATATATTTGAAATAATTTGTTTTAGGTCCATTTGGTAATGTTTCTTAGATGAATAAATTCAGGCTGGAGAGGTAATAATCGTCCACCATACTCGCCGCCGTCCTGTGACAAAGAAGAGAGAGCCCTTTAGCGGGTTGTAAATACAAAAACAGTCCTTTACAGGACTAACAAATATTAGAAAAAAGATTTTCCAAAGAGAAGCAAGCGCTAGCCGCCGGCTAAAAACCCATCCCAAATATTTCTCCTAAATTACCTAATATAAGTGTTTAGACTTGCGTAACAGGTCGAAACTTCAGACAAAGTTTGCGTTTTCAATTTGAACGCACCCTTAGCTAATAAATGTTGCAGTGTGAACGCACCTTTAACTAATCAATTTTGCAGTGTGAACGCACTTTTAGCTAAGAAATCTTCCAGTGTGAACACACCTTTACTTAATTAATTTTATCTTGTGAACGCACCTTTAGCTAATAAAAGTTGCACTGTGAACGCAGCCTTAGCTACTAAATTTTGCAGTGTGAACGCACCTTTAGCTAATAAATTTTTGCAGTGTGAACGCACCTTTAGCTAATAAATTTTTGCAGTGTGAACGCACCTTTAGCTAATCAATTTTGCAGCGTGAACGTAGCTTATAAATTTTGCAGTGTGAACACGCCTTTAGCTAATAAAAGTTGCACTGTGAACGCAGCCTTAGCTACTAAATTTTGCAGTGTGAACGCACCTTTAGCTAATAAATTTTTGCAGTGTGAACGCATCATTAGCTAATAAATTTTGCAGTGTGAACGCACCTTTACCTAATAAATTTTACAGTGTGAACACACCTTTACCTAATCAATTTTGCAGTGTGAACGCACCTTTAGCTAATAAATTTTGCAGTGTGAACGCACCTTTAGCTAATAAATTTTGCAGTGTGAACGCACCTTTGGCTAATAAATTTTGCAGTGTGAACGCACCTTTAGCTAATAAATTTTTGCAGTGTGAACGCACCTTTAGCTAATAATTTTTTGCAGTTTGAACGCACGTGTAGGTACCTAACAAATTTTGCAGTGTGAACACACCTTTACCTAATAAATTTTACAGTGTGAACACACCTTTACCTAATCAATTTTGCAGTGTGAACGCACCTTTAGCTAATAAATTTTGCAGTGTGAACGCACCTTTGGCTAATAAATTTTGCAGTGTGAACGCACCTTTAGCTAATAAATTTTTGCAGTGTGAACGCACCTTTAGCTAATAATTTTTTGCAGTGTGAACGCACGTGTAGGTACCTAACAAATTTTGCAGTGTGAACACACCTTTACCTAATAAATTTTACAGTGTGAACACACCTTTACCTAATCAATTTTGCAGTGTGAACGCACCTTTAGCTAATAAATTTTGCAGTGTGAACGCACCTTTAGCTAATAAATTTTGCAGTGTGAACGCACCTTTGGCTAATAAATTTTGCAGTGTGAACGCACCTTTAGCTAATAAATTTTTGCAGTGTGAACGCACCTTTAGCTAATCAATTTTGTAGCGTGAACGTAGCTTATAAATTTTGCAGTGTGAACACACCTTTACCTAATAAATTTTGCAATGTGAACGCACCTTTAGCTAATAAATTTTTGCAGTGTGAACGCACCTTTAGCTAATAATTTTTTGCAGTGTGAACGCACGTGTAGGTACCTAATAAATTTTGCAGTGTGAACACACCTTTACCTAATAAATTTTGCAGTGTGAACGCATTATTAGCTAATAAATTTTGCAGTGTGAACGCACCTTTACCTAATAAATTTTACAGTGTGAACACACCTTTACCTAATCAATTTTGCAGTGTGAACGCACCTTTAGCTAATACATTTTGCAGTGTGAACGCACCTTTACCTAATAAATTTTGCAGTGTGAACGCACATTTAGCTAATAAATTTTGCAGTGTGAACGCACCTTTAGCTAATAAATTTTTGCAGTGTGAACGCACCTTTAGCTAATAAATTTTTGCAGTGTGAACGCACCTTTAGCTAATCAATTTTGCAGCGTGAACGTAGCTTATAAATTTTGCAGTGTGAACACACCTTTAGCTAATAAAAGTTGCACTGTGAACGCAGCCTTAGCTACTAAATTTTGCAGTGTGAACGCATCTTTAGCTTATAAATTTTTGCAGTGTGAACGCACCTTTACCTAATAAATTTTGCAGTGTGAACGCACCTTTAGCTAATAAATTTTGCAGTGTGAACGCACCTTTAGCTAATAAATTTTTGCAGTGTGAACGCACCTTTAGCTAATAAATTTTTGCAGTGTGAACGCACCTTTAGCTAATCAATTTTGCAGCGTGAACGTAGCTTATAAATTTTGCAGTGTGAACACACCTTTACCTAATAAATTTTGCAATGTGAACGCACCTTTAGCTAATAAATTTTTGCAGTGTGAACGCACCTTTAGCTAATAATTTTTTGCAGTGTGAACGCACGTGTAGGTACCTAATAAATTTTGCAGTGTGAACACACCTTTACCTAATAAATTTTGCAGTGTGAACGCATTATTAGCTAATAAATTTTGCAGTGTGAACGCACCTTTACCTAATAAATTTTACAGTGTGAACACACCTTTACCTAATCAATTTTGCAGTGTGAACGCACCTTTAGCTAATACATTTTGCAGTGTGAACGCACCTTTACCTAATAAATTTTGCAGTGTGAACGCACATTTAGCTAATAAATTTTGCAGTGTGAACGCACCTTTAGCTAATAAATTTTTGCAGTGTGAACGCACCTTTAGCTAATAAATTTTTGCAGTGTGAACGCACCTTTAGCTAATCAATTTTGCAGCGTGAACGTAGCTTATAAATTTTGCAGTGTGAACACACCTTTAGCTAATAAAAGTTGCACTGTGAACGCAGCCTTAGCTACTAAATTTTGCAGTGTGAACGCATCTTTAGCTTATAAATTTTTGCAGTCTGAACGCACCTTTACCTAATAAATTTTGCAGTGTGAACGCACATTTAGCTAATAAATTTTGCAGTGTGAACGCACCTTTAGCTAATAAATTTTTGCAGTGTGAACGCACCTTTAGCTAATAAATTTTTGCAGTGTGAACGCACCTTTAGCTAATCAATTTTGCAGCGTGAACGTAGCTTATAAATTTTGCAGTGTGAACACACCTTTAGCTAATAAAAGTTGCACTGTGAACGCAGCCTTAGCTACTAAATATTGCAGTGTGAACGCACCTTTAGCTAATAAATTTTTGCAGTGTGAACGCATCATTAGCTAATAAATTTTGCAGTGTGAACGCACATTTAGCTAATAAAAATTTTGCAGTGTGAACGCACCTTTAGCTAATAAATTTTGCAGTGTGAACGCACCTTTGGCTAATAAATTTTGCAGTGTGAACGCACCTTTAGGCTGATAAATTTATTAGCTAAAGGTGCGTTCACACTGCAAAATGTATTAGGTTAAGGTGTGTTCACACTGCAAGATAAATTAGCTAAAGGTGCGTTCACACAGCAAAATTTATTAGCTAAAGGTGCGTTCACACTGCAACATTTATTAGCTAAGGGTGCGTTCACAGTGCAACTTTTATTAGGTAAAGGTGTGTTCACACTGCAAGATAAATTAACTAAAGGTGCGTTCGCAGTGCAACATTTATTAACTAAAGTTGCGTTCACACTACAAATTTTATTAGCTAGAGGCATGTTCACACCTTGTTCACACTGCAAAATATAGTAGCTAAGGGTGCGTTGAATTGAAAACGATACTGACGATACCAAATGCAAACTTTGTCTGAATTTTTAAACTGTTAGCCAAGCCGGTGAAACCACTCCTAAAGGCTTGGAGTTTCGTAATTATTAAATTGATAAGTTTATTATTTATAAATTTTGTAAGAATCAGTATTACTGCACCAATAATTTATAATTTATTTAAATAAAAAAAAATACATTTTGTAGCTATTTTGGAGTTTCATATTGAAAATTAAAAAATACATTAATTAGCTAAAATTAAAACAACTTATTGGTACAGACAGACAAATTATATCACATGCAGTAATAGGACTAAAATATTAAAATAATGTTTAATATTATTACTACATAATATAGCTACCAAATTGTAAAAAACACTAAGAGTTTCAGCTTTTATTAAAAAATGTAAATACTATCAATTACCATTTTAACTGCTTCACAGAACAGTACTTTATTTATTATTAGAGCTGCCTACCTTAGCTGCTCTATTAGGCACATTTTTTTATCCATAAAAATGTACAAATTAAAATTACATATAACATTTATAGACATCACAAAACTAAATAAATATTAAAAATATCCATCAATGACATAGGTACATAAATTTCATGCATAGTTTATGTTGATTTTTTTTTTAAATTATTATAAACAATCGTCCTGTAAAAATACAACATGAAATTTCACTGCTAGATAGATATAGCATAGAAGTTGCTGAACATTCTCCTGAACTTCGTCAGAATGGTGACAAAATAGCATGTACTTTAAATGAAATGCAATAAACAAACTATTTTATAAACTACGTAAGTTGTAAAACGTAAATCTGAATCAGCGAATTAATAATGAATTTCTGCATTTACATATTCATAAAAAAATAGTCTCTAATATATATAATATTTACATTTCATGTTATACAACTAATAATGTCTTATGATATGCAAAGTCTATGATAATTCAAATGACGAATTATTTAATTTATCAATATTACAGTCAATTCCATAATCCAAATTTATAAAACTATAAAATTGTATTTACAAACTTAGGATTGTGAGTGTTAATTAGGGATTTAAGGTAAATGTCATCAAAATTTATACTTACAACTACACAACAACTATGAGTACCATAAATATGTTATATTATCCAGGGTATCGAGTCTTAGGCGTGTAACCCTTAATAGATATATGTCAGACTTCTGTTTGATGTATAGATAAGTAGTTTAGAGGTTTCTGTTCAGTTTCGCATTCCGAGTCTTCTATTTCACACAGGTTAGTAGAAATGTCACTATTACTGGGATATGCCCCTAATAATGAATGACGTTCATCTGAAATACAATGAGAGTATATTGCATACAGTAATACGATGAACTATTAAAATAATCGAGTGGTTGTACACTCAATATCTAAAGCTTAATAGAGCATTTTTGGCATAATCCTATATAAAAGTTGTTCAGTATGTAGATTTGCATTCTCCTAGATCTATACGACGTACACAGGGTGTTTGCTTTCCACAATACAATAAGCAATTTTGTTATTTTAAATGAAACACCCTATATATTATTATATAATTGAATGCAAAATTTAATTGTCTATCACATAGTATAAGGTAGTCATATAGCTAAAATGTACGGTTGATGAGAATTTCGCGAAGTTCAGCTGCGTTAGTAAATTTTGAAGATTTAGTATTACTACGGATGCGCGTCTCTCTGCTGTACGTACCGAACCCGTATAGTCTCGTTTGTCGCGCTACGCATTCAAGTGATTTCCAGCGCTACCTCAAGATCGAGAACTATACTGTTGAATACCAAAAGCGAAATGTTTATTTTTAGTATGGGAAAGTCCAGGGGACACCTTCACTTTTTTAAACTTGTAATACATTTTAGATTTTTTCAAAAATCAATTTTTTAAATAGTTAGTAAATGATCCTTACCCTCACCTAATGTGGTAATAACAGATCCAATATCGTCGTCGCATGGTTTTCTTCGATTGCGAGTACTGGGAAATCCATATGGTTCCACGTCATCTGATTCAGCCCCTGGACTATGAACAAGGTCTCCTTCTGGTTCACTAGGAATGTTATACCCATGTGTTGGTAAGTACGAATTTGGGTGACGTACGTAGCTATCTGCTAAACATAACAAAAATTTATTAATGGTTATATATTTATATACATTAGGTGGGTGCAAATGAAATTCACAAAAAAATGCATTTAAACAATAACCCGTGTCAAAAGCAACAAAATTATTGAAACCAAAATGCATGAAAACCTACATGCTATACTTACTTGGTTTATTAATTTTTAAAGGCACTGCAGTAAAAAAACAAACGTGTTAGTATAATTAAAAAATACTATCCACGAATGCTCAAACTAATATTAAAGATGTTAGTTAGCTTGGACTTTAGGACATTCACATTCATTTCTTACAAAACTTACTGACAAAATTTTGAAGTTTTACAATTGCGTTTCTCTCCATCCTATAAAATTCACGTATACATTATTTATTCAGATAAAGCTGAATTACACATATTAAGTGCTACAACGGTAACCAGACTACATCATCAATAGATGTTTTTAAGGAAATACAGTATTCACTTTTTAATAGGGAATTATACTAAAAAAAATGTACCATAAAAATTCGGAAAATTTACTAAAGTTCATTTAGGCAGACGCGCGCTCTAAGAGTAAGCGAGTGCGAGCTAATAGCTTTTCAATACGCTAAATAGAATGCAGAGATATTTCTAGTCCGAGGGTTCCCAGGCCCACATTATTAAAGTTGTACATTTTCCCAGAGTTTCTTATAGGAAATTTTATTTTCTACAACTTCGGTCTTATATCATTTTCACCTATCTTGCATCGTTTTCGCTGCGTTGCAATTTTAAAACATACTTGCAGGTTTCTGCTAACTTCAAACGGTTCTCAAGCCCAAATTATTAAAGTTAGGCACACGCTTTCCCGGAATTTCTTATAGGAAATTTTATTTTCTACAACTTCGATCTTATATCATTTTCACCTATCTTGCATCGTTTTCGCTGCGTTGCAATTTAAAAACATACTTGCAGGTTTCTGCTAACTTCAAACGGTTCTCAAGCCCAAATTATTAAAGTTTGGCACACGCTTTCCCGGAATTTCTTATAGGAAATTTTATTTTCTACAACTTCGATCTTATATCATTTTCACCTATCTTGGGTCGTTTTCGCTGCGTTGCAATTTTAAAACATACTTGCAGGTTTCTGCTAACTTCAAACGGTTCTCAAGCCCAAATTATTAAAGTTAGACACACGCTTTCCCGGAATTTCTTATAGGAAATTTTATTTTCTACAACTTCGATCTTATATCATTTTCACCTATCTTGGGTCGTTTTCGCTGCGTTGCAATTTTAAAACATACTTGCAGGTATCTGATAACTTCAAACGGTTCTCAGGTCCAAATTATTAAAGTTAGACATACGCATTCCGGGAGTTTCTTATAGGAAATTTTATTTTCTACACCTTTGGTCTTATGATATTTTCACCTATCTTTCGTGGTTTTTGCAACATTTCCATTTGAAGCTATTACCGCGGGGATTTTACGTATCTTGTATGGTTGATGACGTCACCCGGCACAGAAAATTAAAAAAAGAAAAGAAAAACATACTCTATAGTCGAGTATCTTTATAACACAGTATCAATTAAAATTTAGTATAAATCCCTAGTGAACTTAAACAGAATATCAGAAAGACTACTACAGTCCAAATTTCTGATTATAAGGTTTACCTACTCAATACGTCATTTTATATTCTTTTTGTCCACATATTTTCTATTATAAAATGGTTAAATAATAATAATTTACCTGTGGTAAATCGGAAATCTTCGTTGCCACTGTCTAGAGCGTTGAGGCTTGGACTAACAGCGTGTGGTTCACATTCACTGTCGGCTAAGCATTCGGATTCTAAGTCTTCATTAAGCGTTTCAATATCTCTACGTGGATCGATAGGGCCCCCTACTGGAGGAAGATGATGACAGCGGGATTCATTGCTCTCGTTGCTGTGGAAACTAGAGGAATCAGGAACTTCACTACCTGGGACCTCCGTTATATTAGGCAGTGTTTGGCTATGGCGTGCCCAGTCTGAACAATCCCAGTGGTAACCTGTGAATACTGCAGTTACAAAAAGAGGAATGAATGAAAAATAAAAAAATTATACCAGAAACTCAAATTACATAATACAGGGTGATTCATTAAAAACGGCTACCAGTTGTAACTCAGAAAATAATTTTCATAAAAAAAAAAATTTTTTTCGCCTATGTCGGATAAATAATTTCGGAGATACAATTGCGACGCTTAGAATCACCCTGTATAATATAAAATAAAAAATGTACAGGCACTTACTTCCAACAGACCGTTGATCATCTTCAGAGGTGTTTGAAGAAACAGAGCAGGGTCCGTTTGGTCTATTACCAGGCATAGGATTGCTTCGGCCACCATAAAGTCTATTTGGTACATCACAGTTTACAGGACTTGATAATTTTAAATCTGTATAAACAATATGTTTGTTAAAAAATATTGAAAAAATATTCACTTGTTAAAGAGGATTTACGTTTCGGCGAAAAAATTTGCCTCCTGCCATATAAGAGGCAGAAAATGAGGAACAATGGAGAAGGACAGGGCAAAACGACGTTAACACAGAAATAAAAAGGAGAAAGGTAGATAAGTGGCTTGAGGACGGAAGAACAAGGAAGAACTGTGCAGGAGGGTATGAGCGGAACCCATTCGGCAGAAGAGCTACTCACCGTTTTTAATTCGAGGTTTTTCGTAAGTCGATGCTAATTGCATCTGTTCTGCCCATGTTGTTTTGTCAGGATCGCAATGGTTACCCATTCCTACTTGTTGATTATTGACATTTAGGTTACGAACATAATCAGGAGGCACACTCTCCAACTCATCTCCTACAACAATGTACGTTAGAATATAATTAATAACTTCCCATCCAAACTGTTTGTTACCTGCTGAACCATAGCTTCGTAATGTATCCAAATTATTAAATACCATAGTATTATTACAATTATAAAGTGGTTCATTTTGTGAACTAGGAGTATAGGATAACGGTCGTGAAGATCGAAGCGGAACTTCTCTTTGATTAATTTCTAAATTACTTAACTTTGAACCCCTTTTAAATTCAGTCATTTCGTGTGGTCTAGTTGAATTGAGAACAACTTGATCCTTCCTAGTGTCATTGTTGATCATATTGCGACGTTGACGAGATCTTCTTGCTCGGCATCGACGGTATATGACAAACACGATAACTAAAAAGATGATTGACGAAATTGCTATAGCAATACCGATCAGTTCTTCCCATGTAATACTGTATACACTTGATGTTATAGGAGTCGAATATATCGAATTTGCGCAATATGGACCGGTTGTATTTGGAGGACAAATGCAGTGAAAGCTTCCTTTTTCATTATTACATGTTCCACCATTTTGACACGGATTAGATTCACATTCGTTTAAGTCAAATTCACAGAATTCGCCAATAAAGTTTCTACATTTACACAATGGACCATCATCACCTTCTTCACAAACTCCACCATGTTTACAAGGATTCGGTGTACAATAGCGACCATATTCACATCGCTTACCCGATAGCTTAAGTACACAGTCACACGTAAAATCTCCACCAATGTTAGCAACACATCTTCCACCATATAGGCACGGAGCAGATGCACATGGATCTGTGTCAATTTCACATAAAAGTCCTGCAAAACGAGTGTGGCACAGGCATTCATATCCAGTTGCGGTTTCTCTACAGGTTCCACCATTCATACAAGGTTGTGAGCCGCAAGGTCCTGGTGGAGTTAAAACAGCAGAGGTATCACAACTAAATTCTACATTGGCAAATCTTTTAAGGACAGCTACGGAATTGTCTCCTGACTTATGTAACGGTACTGATACTCGTGCTATTCGGACATCATCCATACAACCAAAAAAGCCTCTTTGAATGTCTTCAAAACCAAGAATGGAAGGATGTTGATGTACTTCGGCTCCAAGGTACATTTCATCACTTTGTAAATTTAAAATGTCACTTACACCAGGAGTTGAACCTTGTGCAGTATGGATACCGTCTACAGTAATTTTTGCAGAATTACGTTCTCTCTCTAAACGAATTTCATGCCATCGACCATCAGAGACATGTGCACCAGCAACACGAACTACACCCTCTCCGCTACCCAGTTCAAAGCGATATTGAACTGCTCCATTTACAATCTACAAAATGGAAATGATATTGGAATTTATTATTAAACAATATGTTAACTGTGTTACTAAGAAATTTGTGACTTGTTCGGAAGGGCAGAATTACGTTTTACATTTTTGTCCAGGGATCAAGTTAAAAAGAGGTATGTTATAGCGCGTTTCACTATGAGAGTTCACTATGGGGAAGATAGGACCATGTATTTCTTATGGACCTTCGGTCTCCCACGTTGCCAGTTGTAGACGTCAGTATGCGGCAAGTTTACTCACATAAATAAAAGGTTACAGTTACGCCACACTTCCACAAGGTATTAGCAGATAAGCCGCTTACAATACAAAAGAAGGATTTATTTTGATCGACAGCTTCATGTTTACCTGCTAGCAACTATCTGCGGAAATATGGCAATACTGTTCCCCTATCTTTCCTGTAGTGTACTCTCACAGTGAAACGAAGTATAGTATGTATGATTGACAAAAATCTCTGAATTTTATATTTGGGGATTATCCCCTGCTTAACTTGAAACTAATTTTAAGTATATTTTCGATTTTTGCAAATCAAGGAGGGCTTAAGAAAGATTTTTATTCAGGTAAAGTAGCTTTACTGTAGTAACTACAACAAAACTTCATTAAGTAAAGTTGTTCACAATGTAAAATCATATCCCCATGCAAAATTTCAGAAAGAATATTTTCCATTTTTACAAATCAAGGGGGCCTTCATGGTAAATAATTCAGGTAAAGTAGCCTTTCTGTTCTAGCTACGGCAAAATTACATTAAGAAAAGTTGTTCACAATGTAAAATCACATCCCCATGCAAAATTTCAGAAAGAATATTTTCGATTTTTTCAAATAAAGGGGGCCTTGATGATAAATAATTCAGGTAAAGTAGCCTTTCTGTTCTAACTACAGCAAAATTACATTAAGAAAAGTTGTTCACAATGTAAAATCATATCCCCATGCAAAATTTCAGAAAGAATATTTTCGATTTTTTCAAATAAAGGGGGCCTTGATGATAAATAATTCAGGTAAAGTAGACTTTCTGTTCTAACTACAGCAAAATTACATTAAGAAAAGTTGTTCACAATGTAAAATCACATACCCATGCACAATTTCAGAAAGAATATTTTCGATTTTTTCAAAGCAAGGGGGCCTTAATTGATTGTAAATAATTCAGATAAAGTACCCTTTCTGTTCTAGCTATGGCAAAACATCATTAAGTAAAGTTACTCACAATATAAAATCATCCCCCCAGGCAAAGTTTCAGAAATATCTGTTTATTTTTATGAAACCATATCTTGGAAATTTTTATTGAAATCATCAAAAATAAGCAGCCACTGTTTCTGAAATTTTGTATGAGTTAATGATTTTACATTTTAAACAACTTTTCTTAATGAAGTTTTGGGGTCGTTGGCACAGAAAAGCTACTTTACCTGAATAAAAAAAAATTTATTCACCACCAAGGGCGTCCTTGATTTGAAAAAATCGAAAATGATTGAAATTAGTTTTACATGAAATTAAATTTCAAACATTTTTTCTCAATCATACTGTATTTTACCAGCCAACCTGTAGTATCTAATAATAAACCCTAAATGGCGTTTCAAAGTTTAGTAAAAATCGCAATGGCTAGTAACTTGAATGTAACATCTATGTGACTTCATATTTGTATTCATAAAACCCAAATATAAAATTCTAAACATAAACTTACCTCTAGAATATTGTAATCAACTTTTCCCATGGCGTACATCAAATTCCCTGTAGGCTGTACTGTTCGAATCCTTAAGCTGAGGCTAAGTTGGTCTTCAATTGATTTTTTGTTTATTATTCGATACTGAGAGTAACTTTTACCAGTAAATGATATTGGATTTCTTGCAATATAGCATGTTTCATCATGACATTTTGATATATCAACATCACACATGCTACCAGCAAAACCTTCAGGACACTGACACGAAAATCCTTGCATAGAAGCGTCAGGTATGCATATTTTATAAACAGGACATGGTTCTTTAGCACACTCATTTACTATTGTATCACACCTTTCACCACCGTAACCTTCTTTGCAAATGCATTCCAATTTTTGCATATGTCGTGGAGATACAAAACTGGTAACATCGGTTGAAATGGGTTCTATTACAGTTTCAAGGAAATAGTGATCTTGACAAACACCATACATACAGTATGAATTTGTGCATTTCAAGTGCACTATTTCTTCTACAACTAATTTAGTACTTTCTTCAAGTTCTTCAAGATTGTCATTTAACGCTTTGCGAATCGAGTCAGAGGGGAAATATCCATCAGATGGTTTGCGTACAGTAAACAGTACATCAAGATCTTTGTTCACTATCTGTCGTTTTGCTCTTAAATCAATCACATCATCATTTGATGACTGCACACTTATTATAACAACATCTTTTAATCTTGAGTTCATTGCATTCCGCACTGCACGTATGAAACCTTTTCGATGACTCAGTATGAATGATTCTGGACTAACTTCTCGAAACCTGACCACTACAGCATTTTCAAGCATATCTTCAGATACAATTTCTACATTAACTTTCACTATTGTGTGTGCATAGTATTTTCCATCAGTAACAGTAACATTTAAACGATAATCACCTACGTCCAACCGTGGAAGAGCTGTTAAAGTACCATCAGTACGATCAATTTTAAATAATTCATGGGTTGGATACGGAATACCAATGGTAGGTGATAGAGCATATGTCAATGTATCATAACGATCTTGGTCGTTTGCGAAAACTTTACCAACAACACCACCGGGATATTCATCCAAAAATGAGTTGATATTAATTTCCAGCGGAGTAATAATGGGAGGATATTGGGATTCTTCTATGACTTTTACAATAACCCATGTATCTGAATATAATGGAGGAGTTCCATTATCAAATACTCTAATTTGTAACATGTATGTATCTTGAATTTTGTGGCTAAATTTAGTTGCTGTTCTTAAAATTCCATCTTGTTCTAAACGGAAAATATTTCCTTCATTTCCAGCATGAAAATCAAATGTATACGGAGAAGTGTTTGGTGGCGAATCTTCATCAGTTATGATGAATTTTAAAATCGGATATCCAATCGGTTTGTCTTCCTAGATAAAGAATATTAAATATTAGATACACCTTAAATAATATATTATGTGTAGACAGCATATATTTTGCACCAGTCGAGTATTCGTAATTTAGAATATTGTTAGCAAAGAAGTTAGAGCTCTTTGTTATGTTTTATAGGCAAATTAGAAAATATAATACATCTAGTTTACATAGGAAGTTCAATAAATCTTGTCAATGGTGTTTTCTTTGAGTAATTTTAAATTTTCGTAGACTAAATTTACATTTATTCTTAGGAATTTAAATCCCGCCAAATACATAGTTTGCCCTCGCATCTGTTAGTGAAAATAAGAACTAAAATTGTGAATTAATCCTCAATGCAAGACTGACATGTGTATAATGGGTTGCCTATATTCCAATGATAAAGTGGGAAGACAGTTTAACTTCCAATATGCAACTATATTAGACAATATATGGACTTCGCCTATATCAATAAATGTCTTCAAAGCGGGTTTTCTTTTAAGAAATGAAATTCCCTTACTTCATTCCTCTCATGCCATCACATCAGCCATGGACTATACAGTCCGCCTAACTTCATTTTATATCCCAACCGCTAATCAAACTAGTTTTTTAATATTTAAATTATTTCTTAATAGTTTACTTAATAATTATAATTATTGCAGAAGTGGGTGGCATTATATTTTCATGTCTATCTCAGTATCTATTAATATGAGTACCAGTTGATATAATTACCTGTATTACTGTTGTATAATTAGATTGTGAGAACAATGGTGGATTATCATTTGCATCAGAAATATCAATATTAACCATTACTTGTCGAGAAAGCACTGGCAAACCATTATCTTTGGCAAGAACTTCAAGGATATAACTGGAAATAGATTCTCGATCAAGAAAATCTGCCACAGATATGTACCCATTATCTGGATCTATATCAAACTGTGCGTGATTGTCACCTCTTACGATAGAATATGTAATTCGACCATTATCTTCACTGTCTAAATCTGTTGCAGTTACCTTTAACATACAATACAAATCAGTTTAAGAACAAAATAAGAAAATAATACGTACTTGTAGAATCTTATCACCAATTTGTGCATCCTCTCTTATTCTAGTACTATAGGAAACTTGTCCAAAAATAGGAGCATTGTCATTACAATCTGTAACTGTTATATTTACAGTCGCCATATTACTTAAAGGAGGAGTTCCCCCATCAACAGCTTGAATTGTTAAGAAGTAATCTTTGGCACGTTCATAATCTAACATTTCAGCAATAGTAATAACACCCGTTTTTCTGTCTAATCCAAATTTTTTATGTTCATTTCCACCAATAATAGAATAATAAATATCAGCATTTACTCCTGTGTCTTTGGACGTTGCTAGTACTCTAACAACTTCCGTACCAATTGCATTAATTTCAGGAACAACGCCAAAGTAGTACTTGGAAGCAAATTCAGGTGGATTATCATTGATGTCTTGCACATTGACGATAAGGGTAGCAACAGTTGACATTTGAGGAGTCCCTTGATCTACAGCTTGCACCGTTAAGTTGTAAACAGCACGAATCTCACGATCTAAAGGCTTTGCTAGTGTAATTATACCACTATCCGGAGCCATTTTAAAGTGGTTTTTAAAGGAATCAATGAATGAATATTTAATCTTACGATTTATTCCTATAAAACAAATCGAGTTAAATTCAAAAGTAAAAAGCGAAAAGCAGAAAACTTACCAATATCAGCATCCGTTGCATGTACTTTAGTAACAAGCGTACCTACTTCCACGTCTTCTGGCAAGGCTACTGAATAATATGGTAAGGTAAACTGTGGAGCATTATCATTTAAATCAGATATGATCATCTCGATTTGTGAGGAGCATTCCCATCCAGGATGGTCTTTATCTTGTACGTGTGCAGTTAAAACATATTTTGAACGTTGTTCTCTGTCTAAATGTGTAACCGTTTTCAGATATCCAGAATCTTTATCTAACGAAAAATGTTCTGAACCATCACCAGTAAGGACATAGCGTAATTTGGAATTTTCTTGGTCATCCATATCCGATGCCAGTACGTTAAGAACAAAGGAACCAGGTAATATACCTTCTGATAGAACTTGTCGATAGCGATAACGCAAACAATATGGTGGATTATCTAAAACAATATTCTGTAATATAAGAATATAAAAAAAAATTTCCTCACCATTAGCATCTAAGATGGTAACTGAAACTTTAGTCGTGTCAGTGAATAATCCGTCAGTAACAATAATTTCAAGGTTGTACTTAGAAACAGATTCCCTGTCTAACTGTTTCGCTACATAAACTTCCCCAGTCTGACGAATTTGAAATTGTGAACTTGGATCACCTGATACGATAAAATAATCTACGGGTGTGGATAAATCAATATCTGCATCCGTTATTTCTAGAGTTAACACAACGGTTCCAGGCAACGCATCTTCATTTACAGCACTTTCATAGAAAGGTTTTTTAAAAACTGGAGGGCTATCGTTATAATCCTTTAATTTAATTATCACAGTTGTCCGAGCTGTATGTTTAGGAGTTCCATTGTCTGCAGCTGTAACATGGAATTTATATTCTGCTTTTTCTTCTTTATCTAATGGTACAAGTGTGGTAATCCATCCGGTGAAAGCATCGATCGCAAATATGTTTAAGATATCACCCGCATCACTTCCAAAACTGTATCTTACTTCTCCGTTACTCCCTTGATCTTCATCATGTGCAATTACTATAATCAGATAATTAGAATAAATTGTATAAAAATTTGTATATTTTTACCTTTTAGTATGGAAGTGCCTTCATTAATATTTTCTGCTAGATATAAAACATAAGGGCTACTTTCAAAATGAGGTGCATGATCATTTTCATCCAACACTTGCAGTATAACATTCGCTAGTGCTGTAAGAGGTGGACTTGAGTCAGTTTCAGCAAGAATTCCTACTACATGCGAAGCAGCAGCTTCAAAATCTAAGGGCCGTGCTAAAGTAAGCTGGCCATGACCATCTACAGCAAACTGTGGATTTTCTTCTGAATCGGATACTATTCTATACGTGATAGAAACATTAGAAACCATTTTTAAACGGGTAATAATTGTTCCTAAAAGTACATTAAATTAAGTTATATGGAACGTTAATTGAGTTGATGTTTTACCAGTGGGTGAATTTTCTGCAAAGAAAAACTTATCATCTTTGCGTTCAAAAATTGGCGGAAGATCTTTTGGTCCCATGATTAAAATATTAATAGGCACATCTGAATGTTTTTGGGGTTGACCTAAGTCAGTAGCTCGCACAAAAAATTGGAATACTTGGCCCTCTGCAAAAAAAATACAAAGAATATTTATTAAAATGACTGATTTATACTGTGGATTTTTTACTATGTCCATAAAAAAATTATCATAGTATAATGGGCCCCTAAAGACCCAAATTGATGGGAGTGCAAGAAAAAAAAAAGTGGAGGTGCAAGAAAAAAAAAAGTGGAGGTGCAAACCTCCCCTGGACTTTCCCATACTAAAAATAAACATTCGTTTTTGGTATTCAACAGTATTGTTCGCCACAACCGATAAACTTAACTTGAAAATTAGTATATGGAAAATTAACACAAGTGCATCTGCGCATGTGTGATTATTGCTGCTAGGATTAGCCGGGGACAAGGAATTCCCGTCCCGCGCATGGTCACTTGAACATATCGGCACTTACAAATTTCACCCTACACTGTTTTAAAGTTCAAAATTCACGAATTTCTCATTAACCGTACATTTTAGCCATATGAACACCTTATACTTTGTGATAGACAATTTAATTTTGCATTCAATTATATAATAATATATAGGGTGTTTCATTTAAAATAACAAAGTTGCTTATTGTACTGTGAAAACCAAACACCCTGTATACGTGATATAAATTTAGAAAAATGTAAATTTATATACTGAACAACTTTTATAATTAAACTCTTTTCATATTTTGACTAATAAAGGCGCTATAGGAACATCAATTTTCGATTTTCAAAACCTCGTAGAGGGCGCCACAGTGGAATTATGGCGTTCATCAAAAAACAAAAATGTAGCTAATACCAAGCTGCATAAGTATAGAAAATTTAAACAAATTCGTTAGACCAGTTTTTTTGTAATAATTTTTCAAAAATTTCAAAATTTTTGGAAGAGCGCCGTTGCGACGGTTTTTGGATTTAGTAAATAATTTTTTTTCTTGGTGTAGTACAGCCAAAGGGCTTTCAAACAAGTTGTTGCGGAACCTGATCAGATAACTGGTTTTTGAGTTACGGGGCGTTAAAGTCGAAATTTTGAAAAATTCATAGCGACCGCCATTTTGAAGTTAGAGAGTCCGGTAAAAAACTGTTTCCCTTAAATTATGCCCTTCTTTCATATCCCCTACTCAGATTTTCAAAATTCCGCTTCTGAAAAAAATGATACCAAAAAAACATGTCTAACTTCCGCTTCCGGTTTCGGATTTTTTTGAAAAGCTTATTTTGTCGATGAATTTTCGATATACCCCTTCATTTAAAATTTCATCAAAATCGGTTCACTAGTTTTTGCGTTAGAGGCGTTACATACCCACCCACGCCTGGAAGTTTGTCCCTGCACTTCATTAACACCCTGTAGATGGCCCTTTTATGCAACAGTAATTGTAACTCTATTTCCAATTACTTACCCCAGACCATTGCACTTTGTACTAAAAAAATTCCCCCCGTTTTTGGATTAATGGCAAACAAGTCTTTCACTCCGGATGACTTCTTGTCATAAATTGAATACTCTATCTGAGCGGCAGGACCTTCATCTGCATCTGTAGCACGCACCTAAAAAAATATTTAAAAAGAAATACCATAAAACTGATGATGGTTTAACACAAACCTTAAGGAATGGTGTTGCTACACTGTAGTTAGAGTGAATACAACCTTTGTATTCCTTCAGAAGAAATTTAGGCACATTATCGTTTTCGTCATCAACTTTAACTCTAACTGTTAAAAATCCTGATCTTGCACCACCATCTGTTGCCATAACGGGAATTTCATACATTTTTTGTTTTTCTCGATCCAATTTAACTCTTGTAATTATTTTTCCAGAAGTTTTATCAATTGCAAATGTTTCACTTAGAAGATCGGAATGAATAGAATAATTGATAGTTCCAAAATTACCAAAATCTATATCTGTAGCTTTGACAATTGCTACAACTTGTCCGGAAGGTTTATTTTCGGCAATATGTACGTTCATGATTACATCTGGAAAGACTGGAGAATGTAAGTTTGCTGGAAGTAATTCCACTTTAAGTCTTGCAAAATTGGTATACACTCCATCAGACACAGATACATTTAATATCATGCTTCTCTCTTCCCCAAAATTAGCTAAATTTAATAAAGAAATTATTCCACTATTCAGATCCATGGAGAAAGTTTGTTGTTCATTTCCGGCAACAATACTGTATCTCAGACGACCTTGATCAACCACGTCTGGATCACTGCCAGTAACTATTGTTACAAATTGATCTCTTCTAGCATGGACAGATAAACCACAAGAATAAGAGGGTTGTTCGAATTTTGGAGGGTTGTCATTCATATCCAAAACTAAAATAATCATTTTTTTTCTTTGTCTTAACAAAACCTATGGATATTACCTGTTAACCAAACATGTGCTGTGCTGGATAAATTAGGAATTCCTTGATCTGTAGCGACAACAACAAAGTGATGGGATCGAGCTTGTTCGTGATCTAATGATTGTTTTAAATATATGCTTCCATCGTTTTCATCAATATGGAAATAGTCTGTTGCATTACCACTGTCTTTTTCAATAGAATATTTAATTTTTTGATTAATCCCTGTATCATTGTCCCTAGCAAGGACATTAAGAATTGAAGTACCAAAAGGTGCTGCTTCAGATATGGTAACATTATAACTTTCTTCTGCAAATTCTGGAGGACAGTCATTAACATCTTGGACTACTATAGACACAGGAACTTCTGCATAAACTCCTGAGACTGAATCAGTAGCTCGAATTAGAAGTTCATATTGTTGCTGTTGTTCAAAATCGAGTTCATCGACTACTGATATTACACCTGCAGAAAAAGAAAGTGGGATTGTTTTTAAAAGCTGCTACAGCAAGTTGTAGGTACACAGCAGCAAACTCAAAAAGAATAAACTTTTGCTAATTTATTAAATCATGCTACTTTTTGAATTTACCGCTGTACGGGGTGTATACAAATTGGATCCACACACTTTTAGGGATTTGCTGCTTAAAGATGTACCTAAATTGTTTATATACTTTTCTATTATCTTCTTTCATTTAGATGTTAGGATCTATTGGACTACCATTGGAAATAAAATTATTCAGATTTCGAATTCGTATACACCCTGTATATTACTTGTATTTCAAAATAAAATTTGCATGAAAATCTTGAAATACAAATAATAAACCCCTTCTTATTTTTAATTTGTAATACACAAACAATTTTGCAAGCATAATGTTATTTACAAAAAGTGTACCAAACACAATGTGACACGGTACATGATATATTTTTTTAAAAATTAAGGAAGATGTTGAATTTTTTAATAATTATAGAAAATTAAAAAACATAGATATACCATGCAACCCCATAATGTTGTTACATTGGGAAGGAAGAAAACTTTTCTAAAAAAAAAGGACAAACAGTTTGTGTACTCAATTTTGTAATTTTTGTGTTATAAAAAATTTGGTAACTGATTATAAATTGAATAATTATTTTTGCAATTAACGAACTTTAAATTTTTTTAATAATTGGAAATTTCAAAACTGGAGACACTAGAGATAAAATTATGATAATTGAGCCCAACTTGCCTAGTACTTTTTTTTTTAAATTATTCAGATATTTCAGAATAAAATTCAAATATTGAACACCCTGTAGGTACCTGCAACATTTGTACTACAGTGTGTTTCATTATGTATGAATACACTTAAATAACTTTTTTATTTTTAAATCAATCCATATAAAATATTTGCCAGTTATGAAGACCATTAAGATGAAGCCTTTTTGTAGGAATAAAAAATTTTTGAAAATCAAAATCTAGCCCACTATGATTAAATTAAAAGTGGGGCTTCAAATAAAGTCATACAAGTAGTTAAGATAGAGCAAAAAGGTATTAAAAAAAGTTGTTAGAAATCGCAAGAAGACCCCATATACGAAGGTTTGCTGAAAAATTTTCATTTTTTTAATCATTACTTTTTTTTTGCAACGAGTAAAATTTTTTGTTTTTGTCACAAAAGTGCCATGAAAGAACATAACAATTAAAAATTGTTTGAAGTTTCTACTTTTCTAATAATTATATTTTATTGTTTCATGGCACTATTACGAAAAAAAAATATTAACGATTAAAAAAAATGAAAATTTTTCAGCAAAACTTCGTATTTGGGGCCTTTTTGCAATTCAAAACAACTTTTTTAAATACATTTTTGCTCTATCTTAATTCCTACTATGACTTTACCTGAAACCTAACTTTTTATTTTAATCATAGTTGGCTAGATTTCGACTTTCAAAAATTTTTTATTCCTACAAAAAGACGCACCTTAATGATCTTTATAACTGGTAAAAATTTTATGTGGATTGCTTTAATAATAAAAAAGTTATTTAGGTGTATTCATGTAAAGTGAGTTACACTAGGAACTTTGGGGTCAATCTTCGTATTTTGGTCTCTAGCATCCCCAATTTCGAGATTTTCTGAATGAATTATTCTGTATAAAAATAGCAAACAATTATGAATCTTCATTATAAAAATATTTAATTGTTTTGTATTTTAATTCAAACAATGTATTTAGAATGATCTCAATCCTGTCATCATTTCCCCATGTAAAATAATACTTAGTAGGTAAATTAGTAACATCTTTTAAAAACATATGGTATATTTATGCTCATGAGTGCTGTAAGCTATAAAACATTCATATTTTATTATATTGTCACAAGAAGCATACAGCAGCTTAAACTAATAATTTTTAAAACTTTTTGTATTAAAGCATAGAAATAAAATGTTTTACTCAAATATTAAAATGTGATTGAATGCAGAATTTCAATACTTGGTGCAAAAAACATGCACATGCTACATAAAAATTAACGAAAATGTAAAAATATCACAGAATAGTTGAAGCTTGTGGCAAATATAAAGCAATGATTATTAAGATGTGGCAATTAGTGATGTAAAAGCTCAAGTGCATGCGTCAGCAGCCACATTAATAATTCAATAATACTCACAAGGCCCATTGTTACTGTCGGGGGCTGTGAAAAGGAAACAGTATTTTAATGTTGTGTACTTGCAAAAAAGGCATATTGCAAAAACTCAAAACATTAAAAACTAAACTACAGAAATACAGCAACTTTGTAATATTACGCTGCGTTTGTAAAAACTGCAAATCTTGCAATTTTAAAAAACATTTCAAAAATGAAAATTGTTCATGCAAATTAGTTAAAATAAATACGAATTAGTGGTTTGGCTATACAGAGAAATCAAAACAATTGTAAGTATGAAATAAACCACAACCAGACCATATTAGGAGTTACCTCAACAGCGAATTTAAGAATTTTATTGAGTTGTAGCTGAGTTGTAGCAAGTTATACAAGATTGCCAAGAATTCTTTAATTCAGAAGTTGAGTAAGTAATTTAAAAAACTTGGATAACAGAAAAAAAAACTCTGTTATTATTAAGTAAACGCTAAGGTTAATGTATGCACATTCTGATTGTTAAGAGCAAGTAGGTACCTTCTGTGATATTTAAAATTTGGTCATCAGAATTCAAAAATTCTTTAAGAAAATTGGAAAGATCATGATTAAGTGTAGGTTTTATACAACTAACCCCTGGTGATAAAATTTTATTAGAAACTTATACTAAAGAATAGTTAAACTTGAGAATAGGTACCTGTATTAAAATCCAACGCAAATTCTTCTAATTCGTTCCCCTTTACAATGCTGTAAATTAATTTACGGCCTAAAGGTGATTCGGCTTGTACAGAAAGTGTAAGCGGTGAATGCAATTCCACATTTTCTGGAACGATTTCTGAATAAAATTGTTTTTTGAACACTGGCATTGACCGATCTATTACTTTTATGTGAACTGTTACGTCAGTTCGGCACGGTGTTATTCCTATTAAATCAAAAAAATTGAAATAGAATTGTTAAAGATAAATATTTTAATTTTTCTTACCTTTATCATATGCAGCAATAAGTAAATCATATTCACGATTATGACCTTCTAAGCTTTGTTTAATTTCAATATCACCTGTTTCACGAAGTACTTTAAATAATTCCCCATGACCTTTTATTAATTCATATCGAACCTAATTGGACATGAAAAAAAATATATGAATACTAAAGTTGTAGACAATAAAAGTTCCGACAACAAACTCCCGGAAGGCGCACGTCTAACTTCAATAATTTGAGTCTGAGGACCGTTTGCAGTTAGCATAAACCAGCGAGTCTGGTTTAAAATTGAAATGCAACGGAAATCGCGGAAGTTATGTCGAAATAACATAAGACCAAAGTTGCAGAAAAGAATACATATTTCTTATAAGAAATTCCAGAAAAGCGAATGTCTAACTTTAATCATTTGGGCCCGAGAACCGTTTGAAGTTAGCATAAATCAGCAATTTTGGTTTAAAATTGAAATGCAGCGGAAATCGTGCAAGTTATGTATAAAATAACATAAGACCAAACTTGTAGAAAATAAAATTTCCTATAAGAAATTCCGGGAAAGCGTATGTCTAACTTTAATAATTTGGGCTTGAGAAGCGTTTGAAGTTAGCATAAACCAGCGATTTTAGTTTAAAATTGAAATGCTGCGAAAACCGCGCCAGATAGGATAAAATAATGTAAGATCAATGTTGTACAAAATAAAATTTACTATAAGAAACTCCGGCAAAGCGTACGTGTAACTTTAATAATTTGGGTCTGAGAACCGTTTGAAGCTAGCATAAATCAACGATTTTGGTTTGAAATTGTAACACAGCGAAAACGCCGCAAGATAGGTGAAAATAATATTAAACTAAAGTTGTAGAAAATAAAATTTCCAACAAGAAACTCCCGGAAGGCGCACGTCTAACTTTAATAATTTGAGTCTGAGGACCATTTGCAGTTAGCATAAACCAGTGAGTCTGGTTTAAAATTGAAATGCAACGAAATTCGGGGAAGTTATGTGAAAATAACATAAGACCAAACTTCCAGAAAAGAAAATTTTCGATCAGAAACTCCCTCCAGGAAAGCGCATGTCTAATATTAATAATTTGGGCCTGCGAAGCGTTTGAAGTTAGCATAAACCAACGATTCTGGCTTAAAATTGAAATGCAGCGGAAATCGTGCAAGTTACGTAAAAATAACACAAGGCCAAACTTGTAGAAAATAAAATTTCCTACCAGAAACTCCAGGAAAGCGTATGTCTAACTTTAATAATTTGGGCTTGAGAAGCGTTTGAAGTTAGCATAAACCAGCGATTTTAGTTTAAAATTGAAATGCTGCGAAAACCGCGCCAGATAGGATAAAATAATGTAAGATCAATGTTGTACAAAATAAAATTTACTATAAGAAACTCCGGTAAAGCGTACGTCTACCTTTAATAATTTGGGCCTGGGAACAGTAAAACCGAACACCATAAAAAAACTATAACAATATAAAGGAAATTTTAAACTCACCTCTCCATTTTCAAAACTATCCATATCTATAGCATGAACTTTTGCTATAACACTTCCTTTTTCATCATCAACAGAAACAACTGCATAATAAGGTAAATTAACAAACATTGGGCAGTTATCATTAACATCCATAACAGTAACATTTACAACAACATGGGCAACTCTTGGTTTTTCACTGTCGGGCATTTGGCTTCGAGCTTCTACAATTAGCTCGTACTGATCTTTAATTTCCCTATCAAAACGAATTCCAGAAGTTCTAATTACACCAGATGTTAAACCAATACTGAACATTTCGTTTGGATTTAAAATTCTGAATTCCAAATGCTCATTTAAGGCACTTCCTAATACATTAACAACGCATACTGTTGTAATTTTTGTTGAATTTTCTATAACTGAGCCTTCATACACGGATTTTTGAAAAATTAATCCAGAGTTTTCAGATTGTTCAACTTTAATATAAACTTTTGCAACATTAGAAAACTTTCCATCAGAGACACGTATTTGTAATTTATGTTGAGATTTCATGTTGTCGGGATCCAGAACAACAATTAAACCATCGTGCGAATTTATTCCAAAAATTGCATTCTTATTTCCTTCAATAATGTCATATCTTAATGAAGTGTTATCAGAAGTATCTGGATCGGTGGCATTTACTTGTATAACAGCTACATTTTTATATGTTGGTAAAAGTAAAGTTGCATTGTATATAGAGTGCGAAAATTTTGGTGGAGAATCATTTACATCTGTTATTGTAATGTCTACCCTAGCTGTTGTTTCTGAAGATAATTTTGGTTTTCCTAAATCGGATACTTGAACATGGAAGCTAAATGAACTGTATGTTTCATGGTCAAGAAAACGTACTGTTCTGATAGCACCAGTAGTAGCATCGATATGGAAATATTGCCTTGGTAATGCTTCTATTATATCGTAGTGTAATAATGAATTTATTTCTGAATCTGCGTCTACCGCTTTTATAACCAACGGATCACTGTTGTTTGTAAGAATTAACGAATTAATTGCAGCAGCTTCGCTGATAATACCCGAATAATTGGATTGTAAAAATTGTGGAGCATTATCATTTTTATCTAGGATATGGATAATAACACTACAGGTTGTTCTTGCACTTGCCTAAAAAAAATATTAAATATAAAAACTGTTAATCTTTACTAGGGTAACCCATACCATATTAACAGCAGTTACTGTTAAATTATAAAATTTATTAACTTCGTAATCTAATTCTCTTTGGGTAATTATTACCCCAGTACTTGGTCCAATCATAAACGAATTATCTGTATTTCCTTCAATAATATCGAATTGTAACGAAGATGTGCTTCTAACGTCCAAATGGGCCACATAACTCCCCACTGATTGATCTTCAAAAATTTCTGCAGTTACTTCTTTATTATTGCATCTAGGAGGAGCGTTATCAGCCATAGCCAACATGATGTGAGCAGGAACGGACGAAGACAACGGAGGGTTACCATGATCTACAGCTTTAATATAAAGCATATATTCTGTGGCAGCTGATAAATCTAATTCTCGTGCAACTTGGATAATTCCAAGATCAGGATCAACAGTAAATACGTTTCCTACATTCCCAGATGTTATAGAATATGTGATACGCGCATTTTCCCCTTTGTCGTGATCTATGGCAAATGCTCGAAGCACAGCACTACCAATAGCTGCGGATTCAAAAACTCTTCCAACTAAAATTTGTTCAGAGAATTGAGGAACATGGTCGTTATGATCATGAACAATGATTAACACTCGGGCATAGTTACGCTGGGCTGGTGTTCCTCCATCACGGATCATAACAGTTAATAAATGTTCATTTAAGGATTCCCGATCTAAATTCGATGCTAAGCTTATAACTCCTGTGATTGAATCAAGTTTAAATATTTGCAGAGATGCCATGCTTCGAGCTGCATGTAAGCTGTAAATTAATTTCCCATCCTCATCTCTATCGGAAGCTCGTAAACGGAGAATTTCTGTACCAACAGTTACAGCTTCAGAAATTTCAACTTTGTATAATGTTTCTGAAAATTCTGGTCGGTGATCATTAATGTCGATAACACTCACATTTAGTTCTGTATATACTGTATGAACAGCATCTGTGACGCTAATATTAAGGGTATATTCACTTTGTGTTTCCCAATCTAATTGATGAGCTAATAAAATATTGCCGTTATCTCTTCCGATATAAAATTCATCTCTAGGATCTCCATCTGTAATCGTGGTAGAAGGTAAACCGTAGTTTCTACTACGCGTTTTAAACTTTTTTTTAACTTACCTACTATATCATACCAAAGAGTATCATTATCTGTGTCAGTGGCTTGAATTAAAGAGACCAGAAAACCAATGTCATCGCTTTCAGTAATTCCTACCTTTTGTGGAGGTTTAATAACTGGAGGATATGTAGATTGTTTGGGAATTGGGATAACAGTAATAGAAACTCTACATGTTGCACTTTTAGATGGTTCTCCTCCATCTATAGCTTTGATCTGTGTATACAAGAGTGTTTAGTGATTCGGTAAAAAAAATGCGCTAATGAGGTACATACGTTTAATTCATATTCTTGTCCTGGTTCAAAACCTTTCTGTGCATAAACAACGCCTGTTATGCTATTAATTTTAAATTTAGTTTTGCCTTTGCCTGACTTAATACTATAACGTATTTCGCCATTTAACCCTGAATCCTTGTCAAAAGCTAGAACCTGTATGGAGAATAAAAATATAGTACAGGGCTACATATTTTAAATTATTTTTCGTTATACAGGGTGTTTCTAAAATAGGGTTCCAAACTTCTACAGCGTGTAATACTCATCAAAAGAAGGCAAAAAGTTCTAATAAACATATGGCCTAAAACGCACCCCTAGGGAGTTACAGGCCCTTAAAGGGTTTTTCACCCTGTAACTTTTTTTTGTTAAACATTGTTTTAATTTTTACAATAAATTTAGAATTTTTGGACATTTTTATGTAAAAAAGGCCCTCTTTGTTTAAACCAATATCGGCAACCTTTTTCGAGTAATTTGAGTTTGAAGATTACCATTTTTTCAAATTATTAGGCCGAAGGATTTGAATATTAATAATTACTCGAAAAAGGTTGCCGATATTGATTTAAACAAAGAGGGCCTTTTTTACATAAAAATGTCCAAAAATTCTAAATTTATGGTAAAAATTAAAAGAATGTTTAACAAAAAAAAGTTACAGGGTGAAAAACCCTTGCCTCCCCCTGAAAGGGACGCCCATGAGTTTAAAAATCAAAAATGTACTAGCACGTCTTATTCAGAATGAAAAACTAAGTAAATTCCCATAATTTTGTCTATTTGTCTGTTACCGTTCTTCAAACAATAGAAGAAAACCAATTTCATCTGAACCCCTTTAAGGGCCTGTAATTCCCTAGGGGTGCGTTTTAGGCCATATGTTTATTAGAACTTTTGCCTTATTTTGATGAGTACTACACGCTGTAGAAGTTTGGAACCCTATTTTAGAAACACCCTGTATGTACACTCGGATGCGCTCTAATTTTCCACGGTTTTCTAAGAAATCACTGTGAATATCATAAAGGTTCTTAACGTTCGCTCTAATGGTGCGAATAGACTTGACTCACGCGAGTTGCTGTTGTTCCTAAGTAACCGCTGCGTGTCACCAGTCTATTGGCACCACAACAGCATGCAAGGTTTTTCAATGAAAAGTAACCACCCTAATGCCGAGTTGTATAAAAGATCTGAGTGAGTGAAATCTTTTATACAACTGGGCCTAAGTATCTTACTATCTTTCAAAACTATTGTTTGTTTGAAAATCCGGACGTTTGTCATCAATGCCTTAGCCGTCCAACCACCCTCACTAAAATTTCAAACGGTACCGTAGGTATCATGTGAGGCACATCGTTGGAGAGGAAATTTTATAATTGCTGTCGTTGTTGACATGTCTTGACGATTTTCAAGCAAACAATAGTTTTGAAAGATACTGAGGATGGCTACTTTTCCATAAAAAATGCGGTATAATACGAACTATGAAGCTCGACGTATAATTAGAAAAGCGGTAGTGGTTCGAAGAAGCCGAAAAATTAGATCACACCCGAGTGTATGTATTATTAGACAATAAGAATGACAACAGAAAAGAAACACAGAGTGAAACATTTTATAAACACGATGACGAAACAGTTACATGCAGTTAATTGATCACATGATATTCACCAATTCACTATCACATATAAAAAACATGCAGTAGTGCATAAAATAAAAATCAAAGTAAAAGTGCACTTGCAACAACCAAAAAGAATACTTAATATTAAATTTACTGACAATTTGGCAAGTAAATAATTATTTTTTTTATAAGATAGTCATACAGCATCAGGATCCATGTTCTTGACTAAATCCCATTAAGAAGTAGATTCTTTATCTTAAATGAGCGATGTTAGTAGGTGTCTACTAAATACTTTCGTTATTTAATAAAAATCATCTTTTATTCACTCTATTTTTTGAATTATTATTATTATTACTGACAATAGGATAAAATGAATGTATGAATTGTGGACTGAAAAATACTGAAAAATCAATAAATTATAAAAAAAACACAAATGAATGATTGCTACATTGATATGATAGTAGAACATCATTCGAGGTAGGTATTTGCTTTGCAACTTTATAGACACTAAAACCGAAAAATATAATAAAATTTCTGGGCGTTTATCTACTTCTAGTAGAATTCAATTTTTTTCCTATATCTTTTTGAAGGATGATATTATTGATATTTTCTTAGCTAACACCAAAATATTTTAGGCTCAAATTAAAAGAGAGTACAGGGTGGTTCAAATTGGTTGTCCGTATAGGGTATCTCAGTAGCTATTGTCGTAAGGAGAAAACTGAGGGCACAATCTTTAGCTCGTTTTTTGAGACAAATTTAATGGCGCGAACGAAAGTTTTCTATCGTTTCTCATTTTCAAGGAAAACGCGATTTTCCGAAATTTCCTTATTCTTATTATGCTGAATAACTTTTTTGGTTTATTAGCTATCTGAAAACTATAAAAACATTCTACAGGCACTTTTTTTTAGTAGAATTCAGTGGCGTACTCGTTTTTTTAAACTAGGGTTCAAATTTCGGAGATATTAAATATAGTTGTGTTTATTTAAATAGAAACCATAGTTGGCTATGCCCCTATTGAAACAAGTATTTCTTTCTTATTTTAAAAATATATAGTTTAATGGGTATATTTCTAATAGTTTTTCAACAAAAATAGAGTTTATGTGTTTCAGTTACATGGATATTCAGATAAAGTAGGTTTTCTGTATTAACTGTGGCAAAACTCCATTTAGAAAAGTTTTTCAGAATGTGAAATCATCACTTCATGCAAGATTTCAGAAATATTGGCAGCTTATTTTTTTCAAATATTTTTAATAAAAATAGGCAAGACACGATTTCACTAAAGTAAATCGATATTTCTGAAATTTTGCATGGGGTGATGATTTTACATTCTCAACAACTTTTTTAAATGACGTTTTGCCACAGTTAGTACAGAAAACGTACTTTACCTGAATAAATGTAGGTAAAAGACATAAATTCTAATTTTGCTGAAAAACTATTAAAAATATACCCATTAAAGTATATATTTTTAAAATAAGAAAAAAACACTTGTTTTAATAAGGACATGGCCAACTATGGTTTCTATTTAAAAAAATACAACTTTATTTAAGATTTCCGAAATTTGAACCCTAGTTAAAAAGTTGAGTACGCCATTGAGTTCTACCCAAAAAAGTGCCTTTAGAATGTTTTTATAGTTTTGCGATGGCTTATAAAATAAAAAAGTTATTCAACATAATAGGAACAAGGAAATTTCGGAAAATCGCGTTTTCCTTGAAAATGTAAAACTATAGCAAAATCTCGTCTGCGCCATTAAATTTGTGTCAAAAAACGAGCTCGAGAATGTACCCTCAGTTTTCTCCTTACGACAATAGTTGCTGAGATACCCTATACGGACAACCAATTTGGGCCACCCTGTACACTTTTTGAAATACAGGCTGATACCCAAAAAACACCTCAAGCCATAACTTGGTTATTTTAGCTTTTGGATCCTACAAACTATTGCACCGTACTGTGCAGAATTTCACCCTGAATCTAAATATGTAAAAATATACAGGGCGTTCAATTTAAAATAAAAATATTGAACATCGTAGCTTAACACAGTTGATAGATACTTTTACGAATGGGTGATGTCAAAAGATAGTTTTTGTCTTACCATTTAAAATTATGTATAGTCTGTGGGGTCCAAAATTTAAAATAACGAAGGTATGACTTGAGGCGTTTTTTAGTTTGAAATGTTCACTTAAGCCCAAAAAAATTAAATATACCATACTTCAAAAATCATAGAAGGTACTTAATAAATTAATAATTCATGTATTATCTATTTACTGTAATGCTAGAACAAGCAGTAAGTAAAGGCAAATATGTAAATTTGAACTATAAACGCTAGGGTATTCACTTTTGAAAACAATAACATATTTACGTTCCACCCTGAGGTACAAACAGCTGCTCTTGGTACCTACACATAAAATGTTAGGGGGTTGTTTTACAAAAATCGAGATAAAGTAAAGAACCAACTAATGCTTAGACTATCAAAAAAATGTGCTGGAAGAATGAAAATGATAAATTCACAAAAAATGGTCTCTTTACAATGAACATGTATTCATGCAGTATTAAATAAATGAGATATGTAGACCAATCAAGCCCATCATAATGTATAATCACGTTTTAGTAAATAAGCCGGCATTCCCGCTTACCCGCAACACGCGGTCAAGACCCGCAACATCGTCAGGGCCGAACATTTCCCAAGCGTCGTCGTCTGCCGCGGCATCCGCGCCCTCGAAATCGTCTTGTGCATCGTTCTGAACACAATTTAATAAAATTGAATAATTAAACTTGAACCTAATTTGCGAAGAATTCAAATCAATACAAACAAAAACTTTTTCAAAGAAATTCGAAACATTCGTTGCAGGGAGAGCTCCAGTAAAACTTAACTACCCAGGAATTTCTATTGAAAAAGAAAATTGTAAATTTTACAATACCTACAGATGGATTACAGTTTATTCTTTATAGCCTAAATTAAAGTTAATTTCAGTAAAATTTAAATTTTTAGGAAAATATTGTACAAGATCGTAACTAGGGGTAGCGTCAAAAACTGTTATTCCTGTCAAGCCGACTTCTTCTCCGGAAGTTTAAAACCAAGTACGATGTTAAAAATATCTTTCATGTCATCGCCAAGCTTTGCTAACTATGAAATATTGTCAAAATTAATTTTAACTTGGTTTTACTTTTAACGGTTTCTTTATTTAACCCTCTTTATTAAAAACCAAATCAGAGGAAAAAAATAAAACTTAGTTACTTTATTGCTGGTATGAACATGACTTTGCATTAATTTGAATTGACAATAATGACAATAAATCGATTAAGGATATTATCATGTCCTGGGGCATAGACAAGCTAAATCCTTTAATTGCATTCTTTGTAAAATTTAAAATTGCAGAAAACCGACTACCCCTACGGAAAGAATAAATAAATAAAAAATTTGTGAACCACCCGTTGGAGAACTATTCAATTACAAAGAAGCGAAGTTGATGGGAAACCACATTTCCATTTTAAATAGAATCGAGGGGGCAAGCAAGCAGAGCCATAAAAATACATGGCGGTGTATATACATACAACCTTTTGTTATGTACAAGAAATATATTTAAAACAACCTTTTCATAAGAAAATTAAAAACAAAAAATATTATAAAACCAATAAAATTATTTGTCAAGTAGTATCAAAATTTCTAGTAATACCTAACAGTGAATTTGTTTTACGCTTATGAAGAAGAGAAAATCATATAAAAATCAAAATAACGCGTTGGGAACTTAATTTTGCATAACGTAAAAGAAAGGAAAGTGATTTGAACTGCCTGTAACAGTAGCAGCAATTTTTTCATTCTTCACAAAAGGACTTTGAATAAAAGATTTTCACAAAAGAAATGCCCTCCATCAACAATAATAACATAGAACCGCACTTATAAGACAATGAGATTGTTAACAAAGAAAGTAAGATGTGGTCGGTCAATGTTAAACACATTAGCACCAAAAGGCAAAAGGGTTTTCCATTACAAATTTTCAAAAATAACGCCGAAAATTTTTAAAATATTCATAGAAAATCGAGTTTTATCTATTATAGCCGTTATGGAAAAATTAATTTTACCAAAATATTTTTTTCAAAATCACGTCAAAAATTAAAAATATTCATAGAATATCGCAGAGTAGGTACAACGGGGGGGTTAAATTATACACCAAATTATAGCCCTTGTTTTTCTCTATAAGTTGGGAAAATTTAAATTTTATCGGAAACCGTTTTGGAAAAATTAATTTTACCAAAATATTTTTTTCAAAATCACGTCAAAAATTAAAAATATTCATAGAATATCGCAGAGTAGGTACAACGGGGGGGTTAAATTATACACCAAATTATAGCCCTTGTTTTTCTCTATAAGTTGGGAAAATTTAAATTTTATCGGAAACCGTTTTGGAAAAATTAATTTTGCAAATGTTTAAATTTTTTTTCAAAATCACGTCGAAGTTTAAAATATTCCTAGAAAATCCCAGAGTAGGTACAGCTAAGGGGTGAAGTTATACACCAAATTATAGCCCTTGTTTTTCTCTATGAGATAGGAAGATTTGAAATTTTTATTGGCAGCTGTTTTGGAAAAATTAATTTACCAAAATATTTTTTTTTCAAAATTACATCAAAATTAAAAATATTCGTAGAAAATCACAGAGCACAGCTACGGGGTTAAATTATACACCAAATTATAGCCGTTTCTTTTCTCTATGAGTTAGGAAAATTAGAATTTTTTATCTGCAACCGTTTTGAAATAATTAATTTTTCAAAATGTTTAAAATTTTGTTTTCACAATCACATCAAAATTTAAATATTGCTAAAATATCGCAAAGTACAACGAAGGGGTTAAATTATACACCAAATTATAGCCCTTGTTTTTCTCTATAAGATAGGAAAATTTGAAATTTTTATTGGCAGCCGTTTTGGAAAAATTAATTTACCAAAATATTTTTTTTTTCAAAATTACATCAAAATTAAAAATATTCGTAGAAAATCACAGAGCACAGCTAAGGGGTTAAATTATACACCAAATTATAGCCCTTGTGTTTCTCTATAAGTTAGGAAACTTTGAAATTTTTATCAGCAACCGTTTTGGAAAAATTAATTTTGCAAATGTTTAAATTGTTTTTTTCAAAATCACGTCAAAATTTAAAATATTCGTAGAAAATCACAGCTAAAAAAAGTACAGCTAAGGGGTTAAATTATACACCAAATTATAGCCCTTGTGTTTCTCTATAAGTTAGGAAACTTTGAAATTTTTATCAGCAACCGTTTTGGAAAAATTAATTTTGCAAATGTTTAAATTGTTTTTTTCAAAATCACGTCAAAATTTAAAATATTCGTAGAAAATCACAGCTAAAAAAAGTACAGCTAAGGGGTTAAATTATACACCAAATTATATAGCCCTTGTTTTTCTCTATAAGATACAGATACATAAAATCAGTGATGGTAGTAAGTCTGCTCCAATGTTTCAGTAAAAGAAACAAATTTATTAAAAGATTTACCACGTTATTCAGACTAGTATAAAATACTTTATTTGACGTTCGTGGAAGTGATGTTGGGTTGGGCTAGAACTGAAACCATTACGATAGTGGATGTGAAAATGAAAATAAGGAACAGGTAGCAACAAGGAAGAAGGTGTTTTCAACATGAAATTTCCTTATAAATCACCAAGAATGACTAAATCCATTTTTCTTGTATTACAAAGAAAACTTGTTATTCCGAATATTACCGAATTATTATTGTGTAATAAATTAACAAGTGCGTAATGCGATTTTTGGCAGTCAAAACTAAAATGAAGATCTACTAAAATTTGCACTTGCTAGTTCTGATAAGGTGCAAACATTCAACGAACCAAACTTTGAATAATTATGCTGAATGCACATGAAAGATCCAAGGGAAAGGTCAACAAAGTGGCAAGTTCAACAGAGGCTAACTTGAAAATGGGACATTGTAAACACAACAATAAACAACAACAGGGGGTTTGTAATTGCAAGTGTCATGTGCATGTTGTGCTTTCAAGTAGACAACGATAAATGTACACACTTTCACATTTCAGCGGCTGTCGTACATACTGACTGCCCTTAAACAGAACAGTCAAAATATTGAGCTAGAAACTAGGAATGGGTTACTAATTTAAACTGCAGTAAATAAAAGGGACCTCACATTCAAAATAATTAAGCATCATTAAATGCCCATTAGGTAAATTTAAAATATTTATGTACAGTTTAAATTGTAAAAAAGCAAAACCACAAAAAGGGACATAAACAACTTAAATGGCAATTAATTATTTTACAAATTATAATTAAAAATGGAAACCTGCTTATAATAACGCAACTGTCTAATTAAACCGCAGTAATCAATCTCCATTAAAAGAGAGTGAGTAACTGAGAAGGAAATTTCGCACAGGTTCATACAGATCATTTTTCCGTAAATTAAACTATGAACGTTAATCAATAGTTTGGTTATTATGCAGTTCATAAAACACCTACCTGGAAGACTGGATAATCAAAGTCAGCACTTGCGGGGATCTGAACCTTGTAAAAACTTTGTTCAAATTCAGGTGAGTGATCATTAACGTCTTCTACTTGCACGACTACCCTGGTTGTCGATGAAAGAGGGGGATTTCCGTTGTCTGATATTAAAACCTGAAAAAGAATGAAAAATCGCTTAATAACAGCTGTAAACAATATAGCAATATAAAGACCGAGTAGCTAGGAATTTAGGAATTTCCCACACCATTCTTTCAGTTACACAATAATTTCGAGCGAGTCCCTTTTTAAAAAATTCAAGTTTAATATTATACTTGCGAGTTTATCTTTAACAGGTCGGCACAGAGATGCCATGGCTGTATTCTATAACCAATATGTAAATAACTGTTGGTATTAAACATTTTCTGAAACCTTAGGTCGTTAAGAAAAAGACCTCTAAAAAGGTCGTAGGGGACTAGGTTTGAAAAATATAGGAATTACAACACTACACTGTTTTTGAAAGTTAAAAACTCGCGTCATAGAGCATAGATAGTGTAATGGGGATCTTTATTAAAATTTATGACTTTTTCAAGCCAAATTATGATCTGATTATGAATGAGATGCCTTATAGGTTTTTATTTTATTTTTTCAATATTACAATCAACTTTTCAAAAATATATCTTAACAATCTTAAAATATTCGTAGAAAATCGCAGGGTACAGCTAAAGGGTCAAATAATACACCAGATTATAGCCCTCCTTTTTTTTCTATAAGAAGGAAAATTTGAAATTTTTATCGACAGCTGTTTTGGAAAAATTAGTTTTCCAAAATGTTTAAAATCGTTTATTCAAAATCACGCCAAAATTTAAAATATTCGCAGAAAATCAGACGGTACAGCTATTATACAAATTATAGCCCTTGTTTTTCTCTATAAGATAGGAAAATTTGAATTTTTTATAGGCAGCCGTTTCTGAAAAATTAATTTTCCAACATGATTATATCTTTTTTATAAATAAACCACGTCAAACATTAAAATATTCGTAGAAAATCGGAGGATACAGCTAAAGGGTTAAATTATACACCAAATTATAGCCCTTCCTTTTCTCTATAAGATAGGAAAATTTGAAATTTTTATCGACAGCTGTTTCTGAAAAATTAATTTCCAACATGTTTATTTTTTTTACAAAAACACGTCAAAAATTTAAATATTCGTAGAAAATCGCAGGATACAGCTAAAGGTTTAAATTATACACCAAATTATAGCCCTTCCTTTTCTCTATAAGATAGGAAAATTTGAAATTTTTATCGACAGGCGTTTCTGAAAAATTAATTTTCCAACATGTTTATTTCTTTTTTACAAAATCACGTCAAAAATTAAAATATTCGTAGAAAATCGTAGGATACAGCTAAAGGGTTAAATTATAAACCAAATTATAGTCCTCCCTTTTCTCTATAAGATAGGAAAATTTGAAATTTTTATCGACAGCTGTTTTGGAAAAATTAGTTTTCCAAAATGTTTAATTTTTTTTTTCAAAATGAAGTCAAAAACTAAAATATTCGTAAAAAATCGCAGGGTACAGCTAAAGGGTTAAATTATACACCAAATTATAGCTTTTGGTTTTCTCTATAAGATAGGAAAATTTGTAATTTTTATCGATAGCCGTTTATGAAAAATTAATTTTCGAACATGTTTATTTCCATTTTACAAATCACGTCAAAATTTAAAACATTCGTAGAAAATCGCAGGGTACAGCTAAAGGGTTAAATATACCCCAAATTATTGTCCTTCTTTTTCTCTATAAGATAGGAAATTTTGGAATAAGCTATTGTGACATTTTAGGTCAGTTTAATGAAAAATATTAGGGTAGGGTAGCACTGCCTTCCAGAAATAGAATCCAATTTTTTAGTTCGATCTAAATTTTGAAAACATGCGAGTTTTAAGACTACTGTGAAGCACATTGCCAATACTTTGACCGACAAGTATTGGATAGATATCCCAAGGAATAGATACGGCTGGTTAGATTAGGTACCCGAACAAAAAACTTTTAAAATGTGCCTACAAGAAAGCCTATAGGAAAAGTTCCGCAGATCTTCGGAGAAATTCATGGTTCAGGATTTTTCGCCGTAGAAGCAAATGTAATTGATACAACAATACGAACAGTTTTTTCAGTAGTTTTGATTTACATTAGGCTTTTTCGGTATATTCGGTCTATTACAGTTTTCTACAAACAAACAAGGATCAGATTCGTAATTCGAACTATAGGAATTGGATGAAAAAGTTAAATAAAATTGTTGTTTTATATATTTTTGGCAGGATTACAAACTTTTCAATGTTCATTTATTAATGTTCGTAAAATGCGAAGAGGATTACTCTAAATGCGTCTTTCCGTACCGGGTTGAGTTCAGGAATGTAGCTGAAGGCTTGTTGTACAAATTTTAGAATAAATTGAGCAATGAGCTTGTAACTTTATCCACAATTTATAAAACAGCTTTCTTGTTAAATTGCATAAAAATTAAACAAATCATAATATTTATTAAATTATAAATTTTGTAATCGACACACCCCCTTAAGTTTTCTAAAATTACATAATCGTTTTTCAGCGTATAATAACTGAACTCGCCTTAACAAGTAGGAGGACTTTAGATTCAAGCATTCTTTGTAATTTCTAGCACATATTAAGTGATTTCACTTTTAAAATCGAGTGATTATGTGAACCACTACCATATGGTAAATTAAGCTCTTAATGGAGCAGTCAGACTATGCAAATTCCATGTCACTGTCGGGTGTTACAAAGGATTACTAATTAATGTGTTAAGTGATGGGATGTAATGACCATTTAAATTGCTTTCATCAGCATGCGTTTCCCATTTCCGTGTCCTTAATGTTGGACGGCTTTTCTTTACTGAGATAGATGTTGGTATCAGAACAAAAGCGTTTTAGCATCCCCTTGAAATAATTCGACAATTTAATATACGTGTTGGTTACAGTAGAATTAATGATCTTTGTAGATTTTCTACAACCTTGTTGCTGAAATTAATAATTCTACAAGTTGAGGCTTGGCAATTTATTATTATTAAGCGTAACACGTGATCAGAGGTTTTTTTTAGATATCTATAGAAAGTGTTTTCCAAAGGGTTACCAAAAATTTCATTCGTGTATAAATAATAAAGTTCTTTGAATCGCAATGAATTTAGGTAATAATATTGGAGAAGGTAAAGAGCGAAACTTACTTCCAAAATGTGTTCCTCCTGATTTTCTCTATCTAAGCGTCTGGAAGTTGTGGTAATTAATCCTGTAACAAAGAAGAAGCAAATATTAAATAATATTATGAGCGATTTAATTATAACATGCATTACAATCTAATACAGCCGTTTAGGAACGGCTACGAAATAGGGATTTAATTAAGAATTGCAGGCCTTAATATCACAGTTATAAGAACACAAGGCCGAATGGGAGATTAAAGAGATAAATTTAATTTAGGCTTTAATTAATTCGTGTTCTGAACAGACCAATTAAAGACTTTTGAGCTTTAACAGGATTAAGATTCGATATTTAACGGTCACATTGCTATGTTTCCGATAAAACGTAAATTAGCGTAAACACTCACGTCTAGTCGTTATCTAATTTATATAAAACCCTGCAATTAATGTCATTGTCAGACAAAAATACAACAAACCCACAGAAAATCCGTGTTTCTAAAATAAAAGGACGATTAAAGATTAACGTTGATGTACGGTTTGTGGGATAAATAAATTTTATTCTGTTTTTAGTAAACCCGAGTGTAAGTACTTTCTGTAGTTCCAGTTGCAAGTGTTAATGCTCTTACCATACATAAATTGGGATCAGATCGGCTTGAATTATCGATACCATTATTAGGCATCAACTAAAATTCGTAATATTATGTTCATGCAAGTTTTGTTAGCGTCGTGAACACGGCAAGGCAGTATGTAACTGGCGCAATCTTGCTCTGTTTTGCAAGTAAATAAACTGTTACAATATTCTTAAACTGCATGAAAAAAATTAGTCATAATCTCAGCTGTCATTTGGTTTTCACTTCTGACGTGCGGACGTCTTACGCACACACTTTTTTCATGTTTTTTTTAATTTCTCCAAAACGAATATATCGATTTTAATTTTCTTTGCGTAAAAAGATAGGATTTTAAAAGACCTTTAATTTGAGGTATCACAAAGGGCATAGTGCCATTTAAATTTTTCAAGGTTGGATAGCCCCCCCCCCCCGGGATAAGTATTAGCGCGACGCGGACTACGATATCAAGTGTCCCCTATCCCCTATAAAAAACGTATATTTACATTTTTTTTATATTTGGTATGGTTCACGAGATATTAAGGGTGGATCGCTTTCAAATGATTACACTGTATACCGGGTGACTCATGACTCAAACCGCGGTATCAGTCGTTTTTTTCGAAAACGATTATTCGTAGAAAATTCGGGATAATTTTTTTTATTTTATTACAAAAGCCTTCATGAAGAATCGAAAAATCGGCATCCTGAAGAGTTTGTTCCAGAATGTCGAGAAATTCAAAATTTCAAATACCTAGCACGGGGGATCAAAGGTGGAGTTGGAGCTGCACCCACTGTTCCAAATCGGCCTACTAAGATGTAAAAGTATTTTAACAATTTTCCCAAAAATTTTCTTATAATAAGGGTATAAAAATATTAGAAACTTAAAAAGAGAAAAACAATGTCTATCCGATGTGATAATCAAATATACATGTTCCCATTTAAAAAAAAGTCGATGACGTCACTACAAAAAATGGCTAACGCAAAATTTTTTTGAAGCATCTTAAAATATGCGCCATAATGTAAAACGCTATACCTGTCAGAGTGTTTTCCAGAAAAAATAATATTTCGGGAGATATTGAATTTGTTCTAAACTTTATCTACACACTGTATAGTTTGTGGGGTCCATAATTTAAAATAACAAAGTTATGGCTTGAGGCGTTTTTTACGTAACGGCCTGTATCCTTGTCCTTAGTTTTTACAAGTTATCGTTCTTTTTTACGAAAGGTGTTTGCTATTTTCAATATAGAACGCGAATAGACGAGTAAATGGCAAAGTTAAAATCTCTTTGAAGTTTAGGAACGTGCAAAATTAACGTGTTTTCCAATTCAAATAAAATCGAATCGCTAATATATTCCGCTTTTTGAGCGTTTTTGCAAATAACTTTTGAATGCTGCAAATACCCGGGGCTTAATAAATTTTACTTAACTAAACAGATTATTGCGGTTTAGAAAGTAGAACAGATTGTAACCTATGCGTATACAATAATTCTCATTCCCGCTGATATAAAAGGTAACAAGGGTCGAAAAGCAGCCTACACGATCGCCACATTTCTTACAGACATTTTCCTTCACCACAAAGTATCTGAGCTTATTAAACCGGATATAATATTTAAAAGAAAAATTTTCAACAAAGGAAAATAAATTAATGCCTGCTTCCTAGTGCTATACTTAGCCCTTTTAGAGCAGAATCACGACTTAACAAAGCACGCGTCGGTTTTTAGCAACTCTTCCTGGGCCTTTTATCATTAAATATGATATATTAGAAAATGAATAAAGGTGCCAGTGAAGAGTATACTCAATTAACTGATCAACTGTTTTTAGCAACATAAATTTTCACCAAGCTTAGAAAATATATTTAGGAAATTTGTTACGAAATAATTTCCGCTTTAATCTGTACAGATACGGAGCGAAATTTCGATTTAGCTAACGGGAATTTTATAATGTACTTAATAACATTTATTATACAACCCTAAATTGCAGCTATGATCAATTAAGCACCCTTTCAATTCCTTTACCTGATGCATATTAATCGAAATTATAATATGTTACAACACATTACTCCCTTTTCCATTAACCTGAAATTTTTGAAATATTGCGATTAAAAATAAAATTTAATAACTACACCAGGGAATAAGAATTCTTATTACTGACAGGATAGAAATCTTTAACGTGTGAATAACACGGTATTACATCTCATTCCGTAAGGTGGCTTTTTGCGTTGAACTTATATTAATTTTAAAAATTCATAATATGCCTACCCTCAAAGTCCTTTATTAGATTATTTTTTTTCTGAAATTAAATATACAGTGTTTCAGGATGACTGCTTATGAAGAATATAATGTTGATAGACTTATAATAAAATTATCATTACATTCTGAGGCAAGTAGTCGGTGTCTGCTGTGAGACATCAAATTTCCAAATTCTGCAGACAGTATATAAATATACATTACACTATATATTAATCAAAAGCAGTTTGCCTTTCCTTTTAAACAGTAACGTCTGAAACCACAAGATTTCCTAAAACCGGGTAAATACGAACTCAATAAAATATTTATTACATTTAAGTGGCTGGAATATTTGGGAAATAAAACAAAAAAAATGGATTAATGATAAGAGTACTGCAATTATAATTTGAGCAATGTTTGGGTCGGTGCAAAAGGTCAACCACGGTAAAAAATTGTGTTCACTAAACTACTACTACCCAATGTGAAAGACTGCCCAGACGTTCCACGGACTACCCAGAAGCTTCCTGAAATTTCCCAGGGAGTACCCAGACGTGCCACGGATTTCCTCAGACTTGCCAGAGACTATCGACTATCCAGACTTCCCAAAGATTACTCGGATTTCCCAGGAACTACCCAAGGACATCCTGAAATTTACCCGGCACTACCCAGACTGTCCAGGAACTACCCCGGGGCTTCCTGAAATTTCGCAGCGACTATCTAGACGTCCCACGAACTTTTTCAGACTTGCCAGAGACTATCGACTATCCAGACTTTCTCGGCACTACCGAGACTTCTCAGAGAGTACCCAGACTTCCCAAGGACTACCCAGACTTCTCACTTCTCAGAAACTACCTACGGACTTTCTGAGATATCCCAGGGATTTCCCAGACTTCGCAGGGAGTACCCAGAATTCCCACACTATGTACAACGAACTTCCCACGTGATTTACCAATAAAAGATAAAAAAGTAAATACAAACGACAGTAACGGTGTATAGGGAAGAAATTGTAGGGTTTTTAGGGCAGAAACATTCGAAATGAAGAAATAAAATGAATCAAAGTAAAAGGAACTTTTCTAGAAACAAAACAAAAAAAATAAATAGTAATAATAAATAAAAATGTACTTCTACGTAATAATTTTCTTGTATCAAAGAGAAGAAGTGGCCATTAAAAAAAATATGGACGTCCACGTAAGTGTTAGAGAGACAATGTGGAAATATGAGGCTAATAATAGCAAAAAAACAAAAAAGAAGAAAAAAAACCCACAAGAAATAATTCAATGTCACAAGTAGAATGAATATCTTATGAGAACGGCCCGGAGTATAAACCCAAAAGTTTTTAAACTCGAACGGGTGGAATCGCTCGAAATATCTCAAATTTGTGGAACATTGGAACGAGATATCGGAATGACTTTCGGAAATCGTCCAAAAACGACCGTCTTTTTCCAAAACGTTCCACGGGATCGAATAGCCCCGCAGCTTGTTCTAACCGCGCCGCCGCCGCGCGCCGCAGTTGCTCTAGTTTCAAAGTTACGGAGCTTTAAAGAAAAAAAAGGGGAACCCGAAAATCGGTCAAATTTTTCGAAATTTCATTTCTTCTTCCAAGTGTTTTGGAAGTTTCCTCCCGGGCAAACGAAAAGAGATATCGAATCGCGGTTTGCGGGGATGGATTTGGATCGCGGAGGTGAATCGAATCGTGTAGGGGTTAGTGCAAAAAATTTTTTAGCGCCACTTCTCGGACCCGGACCCTCAAGCTCCCCTCGTTCTCCCTCCACCACCGTTGGACCGTTCGCTTCCCTTTTACCAGTGGCGTACGTGAACGGGGGGGGCGTCGGACCCCTGTCTTGTCAGGGGTGCTTCAAACGGACTCCGCTACACGTCCACCTAGTTTAAACCCGATCCCGATGGAAAAAAACGTTTTTTTCGCCGGAAGTCATCGTAACGCTTTCGTGACGCAATCATATTCATGCGGGCGCGCTAAAAATCTGTTGCTACCGGGCCCAAGTCCCTAACCCCCCTGTCAGCCGAACAATCGGGGCGGGAAGTTAAAAGTTTGGCTCCCTCCCGGGTTCGAACCCGGTAGCGGAGTTGCTTGCCCCATCCCATCGCCTCGACTAGATTTCAGTTTATTTATGATTTACAGGAGTTTTACATGTAATTAGACTCATATGAAGTCGTTTGCGAAAAGTTGATACGCGGGTAATTAGAATTATTTCCCAAGAGAAAATATAATGGAATTTTTTTAGTAGGTCGCAATATACAATATAATTTTTTCTGAGTTTATATCAGAACACGGTTTATTAATTTATTATACAAATAAAATACCAGCGAGAAGGAAATAAGAAAATAAAAAACACCCCTCACCACTGCGACAAGCTGGATATTGAAAAAGATACTAAAACTTCTGCCTACACTGAACTTTGAAAATTGTAAAAAGAAAATCAGTTATTTTTAAAAGAGAAAGCTTGTCCTTATGTTACCGCGCTTGTTTGAAGTTTAAAGCTTCCGAAGCTAATCGAATCGGCCCCTTCATTATTAATTAAAGAAGGTCGCTAACAAAAAGAAAAGCAACAGATCGCAAAAAGTTAACAAAAGTACGTCTGCAAAAACTAACTTGTTTGTTGGTGTCGGCAGGTTACACAACTGGCTTTGCCGAACTTTTTACCCTTACGGATCTCGTGAGCTACAAACAACAAAAGAAAATACTGCCGTTGTGCCGTTTCCAAGTTTTTCTCTATAAAACTTTAGTTTTATGATACACCTGCAACTTTCAGATTGTATATACATAAGTATCTAGAAAGCAGTTCCGTGTCGTTTAATCTAATCATCAACTTTTTAAAACAATAGAACCTTTTTTAGCTTCTTTTAAAAATTACCAAAAGATCGTTTTGATCATCAAACAAAAATAGGGGTGTAAAAAGAAAAGGATCAATAAAATGAATAAAAATTGCGAAATAAATATCAAAATCACTCCGGATATCAGATTGCATGCAATAGCAATTTATTTGTTACCTTTCTTATCTGCATCGACATCCAATCTTTAAAAATAGCTTACGATAAACTATAATGAGGTACCAAGAAATACTGCAGAAACCTTTCGGTATTTATGATAATTATATGATCGCGTGATTGATAGCTATAGTTCACGCCGAACTTTATTCTGAAAATCAAAATTTATAAAACCCATGCATAGAAATTACTATGCGCCAGAAATGCATTCGGCGTTTACCTACCAAGTTTTGCATTAACTACGTTGTGAACGGCACGAAAACTGTGTAGATTTTCCAGCAATTTATGTGGAAAAATTTCAATGAATAATGTTATGCAGTTAAGCCTGGGTTTCCTAGGAAAGACGTGCCGTAATATAGCGGACGTAATATGACGGTAATGATGATTTTATTAATTCCAGGTATCAGAAAGCGGTATTAAATAAAACAGGTTGGTAGTACATATCATCGTCATAATTACGTCCGCTATATTACGGTACCGCTTTCCTAGTATACCAAAGCGTTAATGGGGTGCGTAGTTTTGTAGCCGCTATATTAAATAATTGCAAAAATAAAATATATTGCTTGCCAATCGGCGTAATTCAGACCGGCGCGGCGTCAAACGGAACATTGTCCTCAGAGTAAAGTATTCAGGCACACGGTTGTTAAAAAGAATTTTCTGTGGATTTAACTAAAACTTTATAAAAATTTCAAACAAACCAGGAAGCGTTGTAGAAAATAATAACTAGCGCTTTTAGGAAAATTTCAATAGGATAACTTGGAAATATACAAGAGCGAGAAAATTATCAACAAAATATTGAACAAATGTTAGTTTCAAAATTTTATACGATGTCATAACTTTTCAATGGAAAGTCTGCATATATATTTTGTTTTCCGGTCTATTGTTAAACCGTATAAATTACAAATTCATTAAAACATCGACAAACTCCGTTGACGGTGACACGCATGCATGAAAACTCCAGTTACAACTTAACCACCTCCCCCCAGTTCATGGTTTCTACTAGCAAATTGTACGTTAATTGGTAGTGTATGCATATTTTGCATGTCATTTGACGTTATCTTCATACTTACAAGCTATGAATAACACATCACCTATTGTGCAAGAAGCCGTGCAAACTTGATGAAACTATAAATTGAAAACGTGGTATTTACAAAGTTCCGGACATAGCGACCGTGTCGACATATGAACTATCACGAGTGATCGGAAATAATTAAATAGCGTACACGGTGAACGATGATAATCAATAACTTCAACGGAACAAAAAAGACAGATTGTACAATTTTAACGATCTCCTTGATTGAACACCATTCACAAAGAATATCTATCCTATTGGAGAAAATCCGATTCTATAGCGGCGGAATTAAATTCAATTTTTAGGATGTATTATATGACCTAAGCTCCTTTCCCACTTTTCCGTCTAGATTTTAGCTGTCTATAAAAAGCACTTTTTCGTTTCTATTGAAAATATTTTACGAGATTGTATCCAGGACCATTAAACGCACGCGTTTGTAAGAACAAAACTTTTTGATTCACAGGGGGACATTTTGGACAATAATACAGAATTCAGACATATTCTACAAGATTCTTCATTTATTTTTATTTACTAAAATGTAATGTTACATTTTTTACTAAAGGTAGATTTTATGATTTCGAAGTAGAATATTTTTCTTATTAAGAATCTGAATTTCAAACTTGTTTTTACATTTAACGTTGAATCAACATCAAACAATTGTAACAAGTCCTATCTACCCCAGAAAAAAGGTAGGTCCTTGAGGGGACGAGGAAAGGTAAAAAGATCAGTTCAGGTGCAACAAACTCTAGTCAATTTGAACGCAGAAGTACAATTTGGGAACTACCCGGAGTTACTCTTACGCGCCTCATGAGCCTCCAGTGTAAATTGTCTACTATATTGCTATCTTGATTGATAAGAGACACCAACTGAAAATTTTGCCCTGGAGGTGGTTATTTACTTTATGGTGGCACTCTGAACAGACATGGCAACATCAGTAGGAAAGACTAAGTTTCCATCGCAGGTGTAGAATTGAAATGGATGCCTGTCCGGTCACAAAAAACCTCAGCTAAAGGTGAATCCACAATTGGCGCGTCACGCGGTAAGCCGTCTGTGATTGGTTAGATGCGGCTTACCGCGTGCCGCACCCTTAAGGTGCTTCCAAACCAAACGCGCTGCTCTGCGCCGCGCTGCGCCGCGCCGAGAAACACCGCGCGGAACTACGCAACTCAGCGCAGAACAGCGCTAAATATTTAAAGACAAATCTGAATCCTGGCGTTATTCCAACTGGCGAGCGCGTGTTAAAATATGGAATACGAAAAAGTTAAGATTGCTGCCGCTATCATTGTAATTAATAATCACAAACAAGCGTTTTTCTTTGATGTACCGACATTCAGCGGATCGTGTTCGCTCTTGCGCGGAGTGGCGCAGTTTGGCGCGGTTGTCGTCCAAATTCAAGGCGCCGCGCGGATTTGCGCCGCGCGGCGCAGAGCAGCGCGTTTGGTCTGGAAGCACCTTTAGGAATATCGTATAGTACCTACTGCTAAAGTGGGATGAAACAATGAATGTTACATCGTATTCTGTAAATTATTGGAAGCTCGATTAAACGAGCACAGAGAGAATTGGAAGAACCAAGAAACTTCTAGTCTGTGGGTGTGGAGGCAGAATTGGATAAGTGTAACAATATTGGTGGAAGATTAATTATCGAGAACAAAATGTTTCCTTCCAAGGTTTCAAAACGGGATTTTGCGCAATTCTAGGATGAACAGAAAACTTCAGCTATTGGAGACATGTGACTATTAAGGCAGGGTGATGTGGTCGGGGGGAATCTTTTATTTAAAAATTTCCTTTTACTGAAGACTAAAATAGAATGTTAATATTTTTTCTAAAATCTTATTTAGGGTCACAAAATATTTTATGGTTTTCTAAGAAGCAAAACTCGGTATAAAATATTTATTTAAGATGAGAACGAACAGAAAGAGCGTAAAAAGCAAAATCCGTGCCAATAAAGCAGAAATGCGCGCAAGCCTATAAATTTAGGGTGAGCTTCGATTTTAATGCACAACTTAGAATATAAGAAAATCATAACCTTCATGCTGTTCAAGCGAATTAACTTAGCGATTTTTTTAGAAAGCTCTCGGCACGAACTTGACACGCTTTAAAGTTTTGCAAAGGAATTTTTTTTCTGAAAATTGTAATCTAGAGACATTAAAAATTAATTCGTTGTAAGTACCACAGCGACACATGTTAATGAACTTATTCTCACCTATTTTATTTCTGAATGTTAAAAATGATATATTAACTGATTAGTTAGGTACTACTGTTCGTTTGAAATGGAAATCGTAACGTAATAGTACTACGTCGTTCCTCGAATCTATTTAAAGTTAAAACAGATAATTGGCGAAGAAACACAAAGGGTTTAAGAGTTAAAAAAATGTGACAAAATTGAAGATATTCTTGAGGAAAAGCGTGAATCCAAAGTCAAACAAGCGGGAAATCAGACAAGCCGAGATTTCTTAAACTCTTATGAAGCTATAACAATAAGCAGCCAGATTCCGTACAGCGGAGAAAATGATCTCAGTAAGAAATAAAATATATCTTGATAGGTTTGGTAATGGATATGGTTTGAATAGCTGGTACAGCTGCTGTTTGTAATGTCGGCTTGAAATGGCGGTAGAAGGTAATGGGACTTTCTTCCGCAGTCGTTTGCAGCATCAATAAATACAAGGCGCATCAGGGTAATCGAGCTGCAGTATTGAACTGATAAATTTCCACAACAACTCCCCAGGAAATGATCCCAAAAATAAAAGTTTATTTATTCTTCATCAATAATTTTCTGTTTTCATCGCAGTTTTGTTCAATTTCGTTTGTTAAGCATCAACAATACAAGATTTTACAAATGTTCAATGCATTTCTGTAAGTAATATTACTTGTTTGCTATACGTTTTTATTTTCCAGAACAATACGGAAGGACAATATAGCTTCACATTTTTGCAAGATATTATTGCCTGCCAACTACATTTTTAAGTTTCAATTCAAACTTATATTAAACTAAACGTTTATTTGCTGGCACGTTGTAACAACACTTGGTAGCGAGAAATAGAGCTCTGTAGTATTTTTCTTGTTACTATGAATAATTGATTTAAAGGAAAGGATTATGACACGTAATGGAGAAATGTTGTAGTTTCAGAAGCCGGGAGATTCTACTGAATACGAATGAAAACTTATTTTTCAGGACCGAATATACAAAATTGAATCGATTTACAAATTGCCTGAGAGCAATAAAAATATTGTAGAAGGATTATTTTCGCCAAAATATTTGATAGTCCTTCTATTTAAATGTTTTACTTACTGCACAAAAACGAATTATAAGGGGTATAGTATAAAGGAATATAAATAAAAAACATAAAATCGGTATTGACTCACATTCCCTATACATTTTCCTAAAAAATGCAAAATATGTAAAAATATACAGGGTGTTCAACGAAGTTCTGGCGCGAGATGTTTTTTAGGAAACAGCCTGTATTTGACTGCATTCAAACGGTCTCGTAAATCAAAAATTTTATTTCTATTCAGTTAATCAAATTATAAATGTTCATGTTTAGTTTTAGATGACAAAGAAAGGCCTTCAGGTTAAATTTAATGCAGTAATTAAGTTCCCACCCTCAGTAGGCCTGATACCGTTTCAGTTGGTGTCAAAAACATTTTTACTTTCCTATACCACAGCTGGTAGGTATATGGGAAGTATTGATATCATGAAAATTTTCGAAATGGAGATTTTCACGGAAATACGTGTTTTGGGTCCCCAGGAACCTGAAAAAGTGGTCTAGAAAAAATGCCTGTCTGTGTGCGTGAGTGTATGTAGTATGTGTGTATGTAACGCCTTCAACGCAAAAACTAGTGAACCGATTTTGATGAAATTTTAAATGAAGGGGTATATCGAAAATTCATAATTTTTTTCAGAAGCGGAATTTTGAAAATCTGAGTAGGGGATATGAAAGAAGGGCATAATTCAAGGGAAACAGTTTTTACCAGACTCTCTAACCTAAAAATGGCGGTCGCTATGAATTTTTCAAAATTTTGACTTTAACGCCCCATAACTCAAAAACCAGTTATCTGATCAGGTTCCGCAACAACTTGTTTGAAAGGCCTTTGGCTGTACTATACCAAGAAAAAGAATAATTTATGAATGAATATTTATGTAATGTACGGTTAATGAGAAATTCGTGAATTTTGAATAGTTAGGTTGGACTCTTGACGGAAACGGATCGTCGGTCGGTCGGTAGCGATCGTCCGGCTTCGCCAGCTGTAATTTCTAGCCGCTACCTACTACAGAGTACAGATAGATGCGTATCTTGGTGTCTTTCTTTTGTTCATATCGAACCCGTATAGCCTCGTTTTTCTCGCGACTCGCGAGGCATTCAAATGATTTTCAATGCTGCCTCGCCAACTACTGTTGAATAGCAAAAACAAAATGTTTATTTTTAGTATGGGAAAGTCCAGGGGAGGTTTGCACCTCCACTTTTTTTTACTATAAATCGAAGAATTTCTAAATGAAAGTTTTCAATTTTTAAATCTGTACATTAGGAGGGGAGTTTTGAACAATTCAAGGTTACAACAACAATCCTTAAAAATTGCATTGTAGCCGCGCCTAATTTGCGACACCACTGGTTTGAATTTTCTTTTGATGCTGTGAGGTAATAACATTTACTATATTACTACTACTACATAATACTACTATTATACTATCCCTAACTTGGTATCATAAGTCTGAAATATTTAATTAAAATGTAAATTTCATGCCAGTTCTTTAACGAAACGTTTCCGGACCGATGTAAATTAGGTTTTTCCGGTTTACTTTTACCAGGTGGTGGTACCTACTATACTCCCTTAAAATGTTTCGCCTTTTTTGAAACAGATTATACCTACAGGGCGTATACAAATTTGACCGACAAACTTTCAGGGAGTATTTGTTGCCTAAAAATGTACCTAAATTTTATCTACTTTAGTTACGATCTATTTTTCGACTTCTCTTCTAATCTAATAGTATTGATATCATTAAATGATTATTTTCTCTAATATCTAACTTAGGGGCGGTTGTATCGACGTAGTTCAACGGGGAGTTCAACTGAACTACGATCAATTGTTATGGAAACAATAAATTGTTCCAATAATTGTATCCATGACAATTGATCGTGGTTCAGCTGAACTCGGAGTTGAACTGCGTCGATACAACCGGATTACATATATGAAATATATGACATTTAAATAAATAATTGGACCACCATTGGAAGTAAAATATTGAGATTTGGAGATTTGAATGCCTGTAATAACGTGCAAGAATTTTGAATGATTTTTGTAAGTCCAGAACGAAGAATTATCTGTAAAAATATTTATATCTTCGTCTTGTTATGATCACTGATCTGTAAATTACGCAAAACCTTGCGTGACAGTTCAAATATTGCTAACCACCGACATAAAGTAAACCTACATCGAGAACATCGATAAAACAAATTTAACCCCGACACGGCAACGTTGACGTTTAGTGATTACTCCATAACCATTAGAGTTTGATGGAAAAATGAAGAGCTACTAATGAATGACGTTTACACTTCATTATTAACTCACGCGAATATATTGGTTCTGTCACGGAAACGTCTCGTGTCTATTTAAACATTTCGAATAAATTTTAATTAGCACCATACAATTATTTACGGTTTGTTTATTTTATTTCTTAGTTACGTGTCTATTAAGTCGAAGAGATATATTACGTCTGATACGAATAATACTCTATTAGATAATTACAATTTAAATAATTAATATAATATGCTCCTCACACTAATTGACTGTAAATAACTCTTTATTGGAGTAACCTCATTTGCTTATTAAGTGATACCATAGGAGGATTAAAAATACCACTTTGTTTAATATTTGTATAAATAACATTCGCAAATTTAGTAAATTATTGAAATTTCAAATGCAATCTACAATCAAATTTGATGTAGTATATGAGAGATTTTTTTTGGTTACTTAATTTTGTATGGAGCTGGAGTTCATTAATTCTTTATTATTAGAATTCATAACATTCCAATGCTATATTATTTGTTTTCATAGTTATTACCTATTCTTTCATAATATAGCATGTACGCAGCATACCATACAAGATGAAATAAAATATATTTTTGGTTAAACTGGAAATAAAAAAATGGGTAATAGGTAAGTAAGAATTATTCGTGCTTCCCATCTTTAAAGGTCAAAAACAAAAATCAGAAATATCAGTTTCTTGGAAATATTTCAGAAATAGTTTGTAGATAACTTGGATTTTCAAAATAACCATATAATTGTGAAACTTTTTTTATAATTTAACAAAATCAGTATCTCTCTTGCTTCCTGAAAACTCCATAGTAGTGGGTAGTAATTTTAAGTGAGTCAAAACATTATCCGAATTTAATTTAAACGGGGGGAATATACAAATTTGTGAGAGACCGTTCAATAAATACACATTCGTTTTTAATGCAAAAAATTTAAGACGTTCAAATTGTTAGAGAACTTTGTAAGCGGAAGCTCTACAGGAAAATATTAAAGAAAATGGAAAGTTTCGTGATGGCTGATGCTTCTCCAGGAAGTCAATTTTTTTCTGCACTTTATGACCTTTCTCTCAAAAAGCTTTAATAACGATAATAATTATATTTCCATTAAGAAGTTTTGATCGAGTTCTACGCATTACATTTACGAGTAATTATAACACAAAAGTTAAATACCGTATTATATTAAAAAGTTAAATTTATTTGCTTTGTTTAAATTGAAAAGTTTAATTTTCGACCAATTTCTAAAAACTTTTATCAGGAGGAAGAGATACTGGCTAAACAAGTATTAGTACTCAAGTCAACAGAAAAATTCACCTTTTAAAATTTTCTGCCTCTGGTTAAATTCATCCTGAAAATTGTATCCTAATCCTGCAGGCTGCAGTAGAATAACAAATATTATTCAGGGCCGGTTTATAAATCCGTAGTTAACTCCTTGTTAAGCTAACCAACACTCAACTGTCATGGATACGATTCTTGTAACAATTATTGACCATTGGTTAACTTAACTCCCTGTTAAGTTGACTTGCCCCCTAATTTAAATTTCAGTCAAACAAATTGCCGTAACCACACAAATAGAAGTTTAAAAAAATTGAAGATACCTATAACTTTGATATAAATACGTACCTCGTTGAATCTTAGTTGCCGCAATTTGCACGAATCATTGGTTCGTTAACCCACTTTTGCTATTGCTATGTTTCATGTTAAGTTAGACTTTAGACATGAATTCAGCCAAAGATTAGTTTTCAAACTAAACTTTCTTCAATGTTAACTAATAAATAGTAGGCAGTGTTAAGCCAGCTGTGAAGGGGATAAATTAAATTTATAAAGAGCCCTCAAGCATTCATAGCAAACTAGGTAAACGGTATTCTGCGAAATGATGGGTGATAGGATTGAATTTCCCAGTGATATGTTTTAAAAAATTTGAAGATAATATTAGAAAAAATATTTTCCCTGAAAATTAAATCTAGTTAGTATGACATGATTTTAGTCAAATTCCCGTAGCAATCAGTCCACTTCTTTAATTAATCTAGAAGGCGGCGGCCCGAATATAAGACGTCCAAGGTTTATAGGCAGCTAATAGGGACTGTTTAAATATTGGTTTCGAAAGGATTGGAATCGCGTACTTTCTGTTTATTATGCGTAAACCCTGAATAATATAACTGCATGGTAATTAAATTATACCAATAAAAAAAAGTGAAAGGAACGTTAGTACCTGCCTGAATTTCCCATACTAAAAATAAACATTTCTTCTTTGATATAGTTCGCGAGGCAGTTCCTGGAAATCACTTGAAGGCGTAGCGAGAAAAACGAGACTATACGGGTTCGATACGTACAGAAGAGAAACAGGTATCTACTTTACTAACGCAGCAGCGGAAGTTCGCGATTTTCTCATCAACCGTATATTTTAGCTATATGACTACCTTATACTATGTGGTAGACAATTTAATTTTGCATTCAATATACGAGTATAATAATATACAGGGTGTTTCATTCAAATAACAAAGTTGCTTATTACACTGTGAAAATCAAACACCCTGTATACGTGATATAAATTTAGGAGAATACAAAACTATATACGGAACAACTTTTGTATTTAAACTTCTTTTATATTTTAACTAATAAAGGAGCTATAGGAGGAGCATCGATTTCCAATTTTCAAAACCTCATAGAGGGGAACACGCTGAAACTCTGGCACTCATCAAAAAACGAAAATGTATCTAATTCCAAGCAGTAGCAAATTTAAACAAAATCATGTGACCACTTTTTGTAATAATTTTTCAAAAATTTCAAATTCTTTGGAAGAGATATCAATACTTTCCATAAACCAGTGGTAGTACGCTTACATTCGTTGTATATTATTGCAGAATTATAGAATATTATATTATTAGGGACACCCTTGTATTATATATTAGATCTAAACAAATCAGGTAAGGTAAATCCTTTATGAATATTTTACAAGACTGTCACCTTAAGGTAGAAAAATATAATAAAAACATAAGAAGACTCACCAGTGGAAGAATTAATAGTGAAAAATCCTTCGGGATTGCCGGAAATGATTTTGTAGGTAATCTTCTGGTTTGTATCCTTATCACGATCCGAAGCCTGAACCTGCACAACTGGTCTACCTGCGGGAGTATCTTCAGGAATACTGGGATAATATACCGCTTCATCACTAAGAGGAACGTTGTCGTTTTCGTTCAGAACTTCTATATAAACCTGCAAGAAATTATTCCCATTATTTGAATTCCAAGACAAACAATGTAAAGGGTTAAATATGTTCTCATAAAAGCAATTTTACGAAATCCTCGATTTTAAAGCATTTCTTGATCTTAAGAAATCCTCGGAATATTTAAATAGAAATTTCAATTATGCCCCAAAGAAAAGCGCAAAAACCAACCCCGTTCATATCTCATACAAATCCTGGGAAGTAATAAAGTTCAAAAAGCTTACTTCCCTTTTCTAGATAACAAAGACTGTAATTTCCTCGTCTAATTCAAGTTGGGAGCGTAACTAAAAGCCAAGCAAACAAAGTGCATCGGAGTTGGGGTGTTAGCATCTATCGCTATAACCTAGTTCTGTCCGGAAGTGAAAAAGTAATTACAGAAATCAGTAAATCAACGGAAAGAGCACTTTCGTAGTGGGCCGTACATTTAACCGTGCGTTAGTCCTACCAATTTATTTTCTGTTAAGATCGTACATCTTTTACGTACAGTCAACCGTAATAGGTGCTGGATAGGGATAATGAAGACCCTTAAATAATTAAAACGTATTTAGTACTAAAACTATCGTAAATACGTTATCCACGATGTGGATACTCTCACATCAAATTACTAATTCTAAAGAATTACCTAATAAAAAGGATTTAAAAATAACATCCGTGGATGAGTACTCATTTCCCTACAAAAGCAAAAATGGTGCATAAAAGCAGCAGTTTATTTCAAAGCTATTGCTGCCCCATGTGTATACGGTTATCTCAATGACACATCGAAATAAATTTATAGCTAATACATTTATAACTTGTTTTAAAGGACGAAAATTCTCTGTACAATTTACAGTGCTTTTACAAAGCTTTCGATAAAGTAATTACTAAATATGTTCCGCTCTGAATAGAGTGCTATGTAATTTATCCTGTGTGACCATTATGTTTGCATATTAGCCAAGTCATTGTAATTTCGGTAGGTATACACATTATTATTAGAGTGGTCGATTGTCGATTACTAAATCAAAATATCGTTAAGGACATACTTATTAGCAGTTAACAAAGATATTTATAAGTTATAACTTATACAAGTGAATTTACTATTATTACATAATGTATTGCTTTATTTTATACTGATACTGCTATTATTCATCGATTCAAATCCATTATATTTTATTTTATTGCATAAGCAGTGGAATACACTTCAATATACTGCTGCGATATCAAGCAAGTTTGATGATGTCAAAATTAATTTAATAAAAGTAAATGTCACTATTTTTTTTTTAATTTAAAAAATAAAAATAAATGTCAAAATTTGACAGATAAATTTTTAAATTTTGACAAAAGATAAATTATTTTAAAAATATGATAAAACATTTTTTTGATTAATGTAAATTAAAGTTGTTCGATTAAAAATTAGCTCATTTGGGTAATTAAAAAAAATGTCAAATAATATTAGTGGGGTTATGGATTTATTGTATCAAAGTAGTTTTGTTTAAAAAAGAAGAACATCAAAGAAGACGATAGATGGTTGGCATGGAGATGAAAAAAGTAAACAAGGATGGAAAAGAATGTTTGGAAGTGATAACACGTGTTTTTGGGAGAGAAAAAGCGTTTTGAAGTAAAAAGACGTGTTTGAGTGCAAGTAAAATATTAATTAGAAGAAAAGTTGGTAGAAAAAGCGTTTTGAAGAGAAAATACGTGTTGTGTGAGATAATACAAGAAAAGTGGTGCAAGAAAAATAAAGAACTGGAGGAGAAATTGAAAATGGACCTAAATTATAAGAAGAATATTAAATAAAATGGTAAAACAAAAAAAAGTAATAAATAAGAAGATACAATAAAGATAAGTAATTTATACGTGGATGTTAAAATAAGAGAGAATAGAATAAGAAATTTGAATTAAAATAATAATTGATTTAAAACGGGTTACTTAGGCTACGTTCCGAAATCTACTGACACTGCTGGCAGTACTTGGGGATAGCAGTACTGAATGACACCGTTCCGAAATTGCAATCGGAGAAATTACTGACGTATTTCGGAACATGTTCGGAACCGAAAATGAGTTAATCCCCTCCGCAATAATCATGCATATAATAATAACCTAACTTTTTAAAATGGCTTTTGCTACTATCGTTCCGCCTATTGTTGAAAATATGATGAATATGTTGAAAATTTAGTTGACTCAAGTTCAGATTCAGAAGATGACGTAGAATTGATAATAACCTATTTCTGCTCTTTGAAACTCTTCAACAGTTAAATCAATAGCATATTCTTTATTGGAGTCCCCATCAATAAATTGATATGTTATTCTGTTCTCGGACATTTTTCACACAAAATTGAACACCTCGAAATTCAAAAATTCAAAAAATGACAGTTTACTGACGCCACACTACCTCTCCACTGTCAGCTGCGTCAGTAGAAAATTCCAAAGATGTTTTTATTACTGACTAATCAGTAAAGTTAGTGCTGTCAGTAGATTTCGGAACGTGCCCTATAGGGTGGATAGGATTGTTTGTCATTACAGTACATTACATTACAGTCAGTACCGACTGAAAAATCTTAAATTTTCAGTTTTTTATTTCCCTGTGTAGTTTGATTATGATAGGCAGAAGCGCAAAATGGTTTTGACCCCAAACTTATTCAACTTTTTACTGGTACACATACCAAGTATTCTTAAATATGCAAAGCACATAATTTTGTTAACCTGAAGTTTACAGAGAAATTTAGAGATGGTCAGAGCATTCGTTTTTGTGGTGGATATTTTTAGGTCGGATTTTTCACAGGAACGGTTGAACTGAAATTGGAGTCGCTGAAGCAGATCTTCGGTTTCAGCGACGAGGGCTACGTCATCGCCCTCGTAACAAATGCAGTAATTCAGTTTTTTTAAATCCAATGGTCGTATGTTTTAACGAGATTTTTAATGAGAGATTTTTTTACCCTAGAATATTATTGCTGCAATGTTTAACTAAGATGAAATATTATAGGATCTCACCCCATGCATAAAATAATTATCCATGACTTTCCACGATATTATTTATGACCAACAGAGTTTAATAGTACATTATAGGCCAAGGTAGAGAAGACAGTTTTCTCAACTGAGCATTATTATTTTCCGAGCTGCGAAGCAGCAAGGGAAATAAGTTGCGAGGTTGAGAGAAATCTTCTTTACCGTGGTCTATATACTATTTTTTTCACTGCTAGAAATGTTATTCATTTAGATTTTTGTAATTTACCGTTTCCACATGATATTTTAAAAATTTAGTAGCCTGAAACTGGAGTTGTCAAACTAAAAAACAAAACCAATAACATCTGATTTATAGAACGTTTATTTTATTATTTACCTAGGTAATTTTTCATTATCATTATTTACCTAGGTTGAGAAATATAACTTCTCATTAGAGAAAAGGAGTAAGTAATGGCGACTTCTCAGGTTAGTAGTGAAAAAAATCTTTTTTCCATTAGGTACCTTGAGTGTACGAAATAATGACTTTTGCGCATTCAAATGGTAAATCTTTATTCCAATATAAAAAACTATCAAATTTTTTCTTCTTAAATGCACCATTCAGATTCAAAGTACAACAAATGGAACCGTACTTTTACGATCGAAACAAATGTACTTTCAGCTTAAAATTAAGTCTTGTACTAACGGGAATAATTGATACATTAACTTCTAAACGTTTAATTTCCTGTAATTTTACTACAGTAAACATACGCGATTTAGATTAACATTAAATGCGGAAATTAGAGCTAAATAAGATAAACTAGAATTACTCACGAAGCAGTCTGCAATAACTTTTTAATTGTGAATAATTTATACACGGTGTAAGGCAGTCATAAAATTTAGTTGGGATGAATATTTTATATTTAGAAGCCTTATTCTTCACCCTTGAAAGTCAGTGTGCAAATAATAAATTGAGGTCACTCCATTAATTATAAAGCACGTACTAAGTTATTACAAGTACTTAAGCAACATAAATCATCACAACACGAAACAGTAAATGGATAAAAACAATCGATTTTTGGAGTATCAAATTAAACACACGCAATTAACAAATTAGCCCACTGATTCAATGTTACCGTAATTTCGAATACTCTTAACAAAAAAAGCTCTAACATAAAAAGGGCTCTAAACTAATAGGCCAATGACACGAATAAAAGACGGGGAGAGTTACAAACAAGAAGGTGGAAGAAAGAGACCCGTTCGGAATAGACCAAGTTAGTTCCCATCTAGAGGTGAAATTAGGTGATTAAGAAGTTTCGGCCGTAAGTCGATCATTCCATTAAGTAACCTAGACATTACCGTAAATGAGGTGGTTGGTAACTCGGTATTGGTTTGCACCTTTAGGAAATAACCCACTGAAACGATTTGATAGACTCTCATCTTGTTCCTAATAGTTTAGCAGGTAATCAACACTACACCCTAAAATATGATAGTTATTTAATCCGTTTATAAATTAAACGACAATTTAAGGAAACGTGTGTCACATAGAGAATTTATTATTAATCAAATTATTTTACTAATATTTGCACGTACCGAGTTGGGTCCCAATCTCTTGCAGGTAGCGGGAACGGTGTTTGAATTTAAGTGTTTTTCTTTTTGGTTCTACGAAGTGGTTGTTAGAACTTCAAAACTTCCAATAATAAATTTATTTATTCCGTTAAAATACAAACCCCTAATTGCTTGGTTGCAGTAATTAGAAAAAGTTGAATTATTAGGAGACATATTATTCAATACCAAATGTGGTCTACAACTGGTCTAAAACTGTTAAAGAATTAATTCTTGTTGAAATAACGTACCATAATAAAAATAAAGAACAGTCGACTTATACAAAAGAGGCCCTTTCAACCTCTTGTATTCGTGTCTCAAATAGTACCCTTCCTTTTAGAATACACGATTAGGGCCCAACTCTACCAAGGGATTAGTCACGACCAGGAGCTGTATTCTCGAAATCACTCGACATTTTGTCGTGCTCGACAAAAAAAATTTTCCTGACAATTGAGCATATGCCATGCCACAAAAAATAGTTTGATTGGTTCATTTTTTTTGTCGTGTGCGAGAAAATGTCGAGTGATTTCGAGAATACAGCCCCAGGACCGATACTAATGCTGGGACCCAACTCTATACCAGCCACAGAGAGAATGGGGGAGGCGGCGTGGCGTGGTGGATTAGTTTCAGCTTTCAAAAAGGGATAATAATTATATGGGGTAATTACAGATCACTCACTAAAATACTGAGGGTAAGCACAGCAATTAGCACGGCACAAACAAATTTATGTCTGATACGTCCTCAGAGTAAAAAATTAACATTTCAAAGGTTTTATTTATTTACACAGTACTTTGTTACTTAACGCTATGTTCAGAGTTATAAATAATAAACACAGCTTCTCTCACTTTACGTTAACTATGCTGACTGACAAGCTTACACTATGTATCCAACACTGGTTTGTTAATAATTAATTAAGTTTAGTGAACTTTAATTATGAATATATAACAATAGAAAATCTGTTATAAACTTCTCGGATAGTTTGACATTTAGTAAGTTGATACGATTTTTTGCGAGTTTGTTAGAGTTAAGGTTTATAACATGATAAATAGCAAGAGAAACCATTATTGACGTCTGAAAGCATATTAGATCCCAGACGTCAAAGGAAAATAAAGTAAGAGCAAATAAAATCAAACTAAACAGAATCAATGTTAACTTGCAAAAAAAATTTATATAGCCCACTCCGCGTGCATTTTATAAATTCTTAAATTTAAGTCCTCTTAAAAAAGCTGTAAAGAAAAAGCTCTTGCGAATTTTATTTTACTTGCCATGCAGAATAGCAGCTACGATATTCAACAGCTTATTTTCGTTTTACGAGGTGGTGGAATTGTAAGAATTCCTTTATTACTAGCTTACTAACAGACTTTCGCTACTAAAAAAAAGTTACTGTTCTTGAAGTGGTAATACATAATAAAGCCTTAAATCTACCTACACCCTACCATCTAGACAACGATTTTTTACAATATGATCAACAAAATATTCAATAAGGGTTGGCCATGAAATATCATTAGTGTGTCCTTTATACCAGACGCGCATCCGTAGTAATACTAAATCTTCAAAATTTACAAAACGTAGCTAAATTTCGCGAAATTCTCATCAACCGTACATTTTAGCTATATGACTACCTTATACTATGTGATAGAGAATTAAATTTTGCATTAAATTATATAATAATATATAGGGTGTTTTATTTAAAATAACAAAGTTGCTTATTGTGCTGTGGAAAGCAAATACCCTGTATACGTAATGTAAATTTAGGAGAATGTACATCTATGTACTGAAAAACTTTTGTATTTAATTATTTTCATATTTTGACTAATACAGGAGCTATACGAGCATCAATTTCCGATTTTCAAAACCTCGTAGAGGGCGCTACAGTGAAATTCTAGCATTCATCAAAAAAACAAAATGTATATAACACTAAGCTGCATAAGTGTAGAAAATTTAAACAAAATTGTGTGGCCAGTTTTTTTGTAACAATTTTTCAAAAATTTCAAAATTTTTAGAAGAGCACCGTTACGACCGTTTTTGGATTTACTAAATAAATTTGTCTTCATGGTATAGTACCGCCAATGGGCTTTCAAACAAGTTGTTGCTGAACCTGATCAGATAACTGGTTTATGAATTGTGGGGCATTAAAGTCAAAATTTTGAAAAATTCATTGCGGCCGCCATTTTGAAGTTAGGAAGTCCAGTAAAAAACTGTTTCCTTGAATTATGGTCTTCAGACATTTTTTCTTAACTAATTTTTTGGGCCCCTGGAGGTCCAAAACACGTATTTCCGCGAAAATCTCAATTATAAGATTTTCATGATATCAATACTTCCCACCAGTGGTGGTATGGGAAAGTAAAAATTCCATGGCAACCTTTATCGAAAATTTTGTTAATCATGTTAATGATATCTAAACATCAAGCGTGCAGAAAAACGTTTCCGGAAACATTCGCAGAAATAATTTCTGCAACCACTCAGTCACCAAAAATCCAGCTTTTGTAAATTAAATTTTACTTCCAACCTTTAATAATAGGGGTTGGGATTGGTTTATATACCTACCCACAATATATTTGGAAATATACGCATAGATTCAGTTGTGTACATCACGAAGTAAGTGGAGCATATTTATTGCTTAATTAAGCTTGGCAACGTCTATATACGTCAGTGATGCGAGAACACGGATTTTATGCAAATGCATATTTGTTTATTTCGATATGTCCCTTGTTTTCTAACAAAACTTAACTAAAATGAAGAATTTTTGTAGGTATGTATATTCACATATTTTGCGCCGCTATTCTTTATATTTAAATCATGTTGAGCTTGTTTCTCGCAAAATTACACAAGAAGGAGTTTTTGTACAAATTTCGATACTCGATCACTCCATCGAACATATTAGGATCGGTTGGCTGAAGTGAATTTAAACGCCATTAGAACAGGCACAACTTTTAAGGTCGAAGGATAACTAGATTTCCTTTTTTGTTTGTTTTCAGAGTTTTCTTCCATGACCATTAACGAGGGAGTCACCGGTCAGCAATGTTAGCAAACATTTTAGACTCTTCAACGTTTTAATACTACTTCCGTATTACGTTGCAAACGCTTAAAACATATCCGTTTTACATGAAAAGCAATAAATTAATGTACTTAGGTATCGTTGTAAGATCATTTTTGTAACAACATTCAATTATTTTTAGGAACTGCCACGTGCATGTGAAAACTGTTAAAAACGTACAACTGTAATTTATTAGAATTTAGACAATTTGACAGTTCCACCTACGATGAATGTAGTAAGGGGCACTGAAATACATATTTCAAAACAGAAAACAAGAAAGAGTAGTCACGAACATTTTCAGTTTATAAGGTAGGTGTGTGTCTGTATTTATGTTTACCGTATAACCTGGTCCCAATGGTGCGGGTGTGTCGCGCAGCTCTACAAGTTCCTATTTACTTGCTAAGACTAATAATTATACAAACTAGTAAAGTACGTTTGTTGTGGCAATGTCGCAGGTTTAATTTAGATTTACTGCAAACACTTCGAATACATCATCACAGGGCTTATTAACGTTGGTATTAGGAGTAGTTTAATATGCACGGAACCAATCCAATTGAAAGTTGCAACCCGAAACTGAGATATTCACTTTACCAGTCAAATGTTAAAAGCTATAATTAATTATACGGCAAGGGGGTATGATTTGCAACAGTATATCAGTGAATATCGTATGATGAGAACTTCAAATCAAGTAAAGGGAGGGGGAGGTATAATTATGGAGGTAGCAAAATGTATTTATTCCGGTCTGTTTCTTCTACAGCATTTATTGATCCACATTTGGTCATACTATCCGTTTCCGCCCCTTTTTATTCTGAATTCTTTAAAATCACTTTTTTTGTTCTTTTTTCTATCTAATGTGTCCAGCCAGTCGAATTCTAAATAATTTATAATACACTCAAGTGCAGTGTAATTTTGCGGAACCACTGGGTACAGTTCTAGTCATACTTATTTTTTTTTTCTAGTGGCATTGGTTAGAGCGGTGCCCATAGCAAATGAAAACACATGACATTTTGTACCCGCAGAATTAAAAGGAATTGTAGTGTAGAGAATAGTCGAATGTTTTCTTAGAAAAGTCGCACGACTTGGGTACTTGATTTTTGAAACGGTCTCAACCACTTGTGTTACTTATAAAAAGAACTGAATTGGAAAAAACTTCGAGTTGTGCAGGAACTTTTCTGCTGAGGAATGGGGAACTTTGCCTCTCAATTTTATTTGCGTATTTTAGAAACCGTAAACTATCTTACCGAATGACAACTGGATTAGAACAAAATAAAGAGGTACGTAATAAATGCAAAACAAACTCAAATTCATCTTAAGATTCGAATACCTAACAGAAAATTCTCTTCAGAACATTAAGCAGTATTAGCATACCTCTCTATCTCTCGATTCCCTTTCTTACGTCGTCATCTGCTCAACATAGTTGTAATTTCCCTCCCCCTTTTCATGTCCAGGGTTTCTATTGATGAATAATGTAATTCCATTTGTTAGTGGCACTTCCTGCATTTTGACCCATTCATCTCCATTTTAGCTGCCTTGCATGTCTGATTAGATCTTTAAATCTTGTGTACTGTCGAATGTTGTATTTATTCCGTTTTATGTCCTTCAATATAAAATTGCTCTATGCATTACCGGATTACTCCGTTGGTCTATGTTATGCTGAATGTATACAAACTTACCAAATAAATTACTACACATAGAAACCCAGAAACAGTAGAACAAATTGTTGTACAAGGACCACGAAAAAGAGCTCATAGGGAAACTAAAATTGTTAAAGATTTCTAACCCACAATGCTGGACGAAACGAGGATGTTTATTTAGTAGGAGGCCATGGGCCCAATACTTTAAATTACCATGGTTACGAAAACTATCCGACACCATTAGTACCTTCGAACATACACTGCTCCTTAACTGGAAGGAGCATATCCGTATGCTGCACTGCACAAGCAATGGTTCAAAGAAGATTGACAAAAACGGCAATAATTTGTTAGAAAGTGCAACAAGGATAAACAGATAACAGGAACTAAATGCATAGCGCGTATGCGTAAAATCTAATAGATGTGGGCGTGGCGCTATGGACATCATCTCTTAAGAACCAATTGCCGCGCTCCAAATTACTGCGCTCATGCGCAGAAAATACTACCTCCTATTATATGTCTGCCCTTGTCAATCTTCTTTGAATCAATTTCAAATTGGTATACTCTTTCTATAAAGGAGCAGTGTATGTTCGAAGATTAGTACCGATGTTAAGCATTTGAAATGTCAATTTTTCAGAATTAACACTTGCATTTACTTTTGATAATTATTAATTTTTTTCAGGTCTAGAATACTAAATAAATTCTTTTTTTTGCCTGGATAACAAAGTCCGTGATTGATTTTGATATTGACGGTTTATAATGTGCTTTATACAAGCAATTTCTGACAATGACATCTGAAGACCGCCTACATGTCGATATTCGCGAACTTCTCTTAGTAGGTTTTCCTAACTTCGTTTTATTTGGACGTTTTTTTTACAATGCAATTTCTACTCTCCTGTACATAAACCACGTATCAAATTATGTACGAGAGCACGAGGTAGCCGGGCTAATAAACGTAAGGTTTCCAGTCTTACAGGAAAGTGTAATAGAAAATTTATTCTATAATATAGTCTTTGCAACGTGCAAGTGAAGGAACACATAAAAAAAAGTATTGAAGTCGCTCGTACTACATACATACATAAATATTTTAAAATTTTAATAGCATTGCATAAAACTCGTTGAAAATAAGAGAGGAAGCTATCGACAATTGATTAAAAATTAATCAGAGCAACGGAACGAGTAAAAAAGTTGGAAAATTTTAATCATTGGAATATTCTAATACATTTTAATTTATTCGAGAATTACTTACTACGAAGAAAGTTTCAGGTCTGGAAATGTGTTTTTGATAATGCTAAGAAGTTTTTAAATGCCGTTAAAGGAATAAAATTTTATATTCGCCGAATATTAATTACGTATAACATTTGTTCATGGCGTTTAATAAATATCGACATGATTTTTACGAAACTGTTGCTTACACTTCATTTTAAACTTGCCCGCATTATTCAAGATTTCAATCCAGTGGAAAACTAACAAATGGAGAAAAGTTACTCCTATGAATATACGAAGAATACAAATAGGATTCTCTTATCAAAAGGCAATAAATAACCGTTCACATCCTGGGATTTTTTCTTTAAACTTAAAATTTATCGCCAGTGGAAACGAATAAGGCGGATATATTCCGCAGACTACGTTGTATTTACAAAAATACAAAACCAGTTCCAGTTTTGAATAAATGTATGAATGAAAGGTAAAATATACCTACGCTCTTTAGTGAATTGAAAATATAAAAATAATTTCAGTCGATGGGAAGTCCATTTAATGAATATTCATAACAAATCCCTCATATTTCTAAAGTGCTTCCGCAAACAACGGAACGAAATTGATGCTAAAGTTTCATTGTGCTTCTCTCGTTCTGCCGAGGTGCAACGCAGTGGTCAGAATGGAAGACAGAATAATCGGTATACCGGGTGTCCTCACGGAACATTGGCGCTAGATAGGAAAAATACGAAACAACCCTTAAGGCTCGGGTGAATTCACAAGGTGGTCGAATGATGGCCAGCTTCATTTAGGGGATGGATCGAATAGAGTTCACTGCGCTCTTTCGATTGGCGCAAACTGCGCTCTGCTAGCTCGTTTACTCTCCGAGATATTAATTTTTTTAACTTTTTCCCAAAGCTTCTCAAAAAATTTAGGAAAAAATTAATATCTTGGAAAGTCAACGAGCTAGCGGGGCGCAGTTTGCGCCAATGGAAAGAGTACGTCCGACTGGGTAAATGTCCACCAGGTGCGAATTTCACCGGAGCCGCTAGGGGGCGTTTCGTATTTTTCATTTCTACCGCTTACTTTGTTCCGTCTTCCCAAGGACACCTCGTATAATCTGTTTTGAAATATAAAATATCTTTCCTTCATACACAACTTGAAAAAATATTTTTTTTTGAGAATTAACTCGTAAGATATTTAAAATGTAATGTTGACGAATACGATTATTACTAAAAATTACCACGAACCAACAAATGATTTTTTTTATAATTTGTTTCTAATTTACATCATTTGGGGTAAAAAGATATGATTACCAAATGAGTTTAAAATTCTGCGGTCTTAATTTATGAGTATTAATAATTTTTGTTTCATGCAAATAAAAGTAATTTTGAATCAGTGCTGCATTTCTTGTGCAGATGAAAAGCTAACAAAAGAATCGTCGAGCCAATAAAATCTAGGGATACTAATGAATATAACCGGCTCAAATTCGCTGACAATTCTGAACAAAATACAATACAATAAAGTTAATTTCGAACAAACAGCCATTAAGCCTGTAGAGTCTTTCAATGTTACAAGATAATTTCCACTCAGGCAATTTGAAGTTGGTATTTTCTGATGCGTGATATAATTTATCAATAGCGAATCGTGAAATTTCTATGGTAATTATTAGACAGACAATATTCAGTTTGTGTTGAGTGACATGCAAACTTATCAGAATAAGAGCGTTTTCAAACTGCAGACTCTTCGCTGAAGCGACGTATTTTTGTAAAGGGGTGTACCCCACGAGCAGGAAGATTTACAATATGCCAATTATTATTAATTTATTTCTTGATTTAACTAAACTGTGAAATTTTAGCCAACTAGATTTGTTTACCAGGATTTTCATGCTTTGGAAGAATAGATAGTCTTATCCCTGGGCGTTAACAATTTTCTTACAACCAAAAGTCCCCTGCAATGCGATTTGATAAAACCAAGTCCAATGACTAGAGAAATGTTGACTACTCACATGATTTCTAATTTTTTTCAGGAATCAAACCACAATTCAAAAATGTACAACCCTATGCCATTATAATAATTGTATTCGCTTGTGCTTCAGTCCACTAACATTAGAAGATTAAAACCCAAAACCAATAAAAATAATATAGTCCATCTCATACAGTTCTTGCCTTTACGATATTTCTTATAAAAGTAATAAATCTCACAAACGTAATGTTTATTTTGCGTAGTAATTAAGAATAGAGTTGGGGAATAGCGATTAATGTATGCAAAAAATTTGGCGTTGCGTCAACGTTACATTAATATTCCGATGCAAAACCTGCAATGAAATATCAACACATTACGAGTTTACTACAACAATGCCAACATTAATCCAGCCCTTCGAAACAACTAAGTAAAGTGATCCAGAAACTTACTACTCCGAAATTAGGCATTAAACTAACATTAGGCGGTGACCTCGGTGTAATAACAGGACTAGAGCAGCAATTCCTAATTAACAACCCCGTCTCCAGAAAATATATATACATATAATAAACTTGAAGATGTTGTAGGCAAATACAAACAGTTTTTCTTTCGATCTATTTTTAAGAACGTTACACACAGGCTGTCCCAGAATAAGGGTCATTAATACAAATAATAAAAAACGAAACACATACACAACTGCAATAGGTCAGAAGGAAACTTCAAAATAAATAAGGGAGGAATAATACTAAGTTCAGAAAGTAAAGTAGACAGTTTTAAAATGAAATAAGGAAGACCTTAATTTTCAACCTAAGCTAATCCGGATCAGAGAGCAAAAACAAAAGGAATATCAGATATCCTTCAAAACAGTACAACTACAGAGTACGGTAAACTGACTCGATTCCACCTACATCCTTTAAAATAATCATTGCGTTTATTGTAGGAATATTAAATAACAGCAGAATGAGTAGAAATAACATTATTTCATAATAATTATACAGGGTGTATAATTGGTTCAGGGATGATCAAATTAATCTAAATGGTTGCTACTCGAAATTTAAATAAACTTGAGGTACTTCCTTTTTTTTCTTCTATTTCTGTTCTTGTTTTACGTTTCGTCGTCGGTTTTAAAATCTCTTCTTTCTTCAAGTTTATAAGATCATAAAACAATGGCATGATTGTTGCATTCATCATAAACTACACGGAATAATGCCATAATAATGTAGTTGTTAGATAACCGCTTCCAGTAGTAAAGCTTTAGATAACACTTACAGTAATTTCATACCTAACCAAATAAGTAGTAGGTACGTAGTTTCATCACAAACTGTTAGAGTATGAAGTTTTAAGAAAATTTTAAGATGTCTTACAGCAAAGATAGATTGTTAACTGGCAGATAGTTAACTTCCTTTTATGAAACTTTTTCTATTCATTTTCAATATGCCCAGGGCGAAGTAATTATCTTGAGATTACTTACTAGAATATCGATCTCCCAAGAGAAGCTGAATAGTTTGTGACAATTTTTTTTTAATTCTTTGTATTTCTTGGCTACTCAGATGTGTTAGTAGTAGTACATCAATCACCATAATTACGTCTCGATTCTAATAGCAGTATATACAGGGTGTCTCAAAAACGAATGGCATCTACTTAAGGGCATGTTTCTTTCATGGAAATAAGAGGCAAAAATCCTATTAACATGGATCCGCAAATGCTTCGTTATCGAGATACAGTGTGTTGAAATTTTTTTTCATATATTCCGAAATGATTATTATTATTATTATTTTACAAATAATGTTCAAAATGACCGCTATTAGCTTTAAGACAAGCTTTTCTTCTTCGAACAAAATGTTGTGGTTAAAGGCGGTCATTATTCAAAAAACGGATTTGCAGAGTTATTTTTTTATTCGCATTTTTCATCTTTGAAGTGTGATTTACACGGAAACGGTTATTGGTAGTAAAAAATCTTAAGAGACTGTTTCAACCGTAAATTAGTTGAGAAATTTGAAAATTGTCAAAAAAAAAACAGTGGGGTACCATTGTTTCTTCCAGAAATATCCACATACCCACCTGTAGCTACGCCACTGGAGAAGGAAAAAACTGACTAATATGGTCCAATTATAGCAAATATACATACATACGTATTGCTTACTTTCAACACCCTGTATCTCGGTAACAAAGCGTTTGCGGACCCACAGGAACGTTTCCTCTTATTTTCATGAGAGGAACATACCCTTAACTGGATGCCGTTTCTTTTTGGGACACCCTGTATTATATAACTCCCGGTGTATTATTTTGGTAAAGCTATCAAAATGATAACGGTTACGGATACTGAGCAGTAGTACGAAAATCGTAAAAGAATTCTTGCAAGAACATAATTTATGTGCAGGAATATTAAAAAAACACAAATATCTAGTGGTAAGATTAAGAGGATGGTCTAAACTACTTAATGTTAGCTACTGCGTTACGACGAAGACCTTGTAATTCTCAGAGAGTTCCAAATAAGATACAAACTTTACTGGAAGTTTTGCGATGCTGCATTTTTCAAGCGCATAAATGTTTCAACAGAACAAACTTCAAACTACGACAGTAACCATTTTAGTCATTTCCAGTTTCATCACGTAAAATGTATACAGAAAAACGCAAGAAATCTACAACAAAATTATAAGTTACGCTCTACGATTCCGTAGCCTTTATGGGCTGAAAAAAAATTGAGATTCAGAAAACTGTACTTTATTGAACAAGCCATTTAAGCTGACGTCACAGCATACGCATAAATGAAATTTTCAGTGTTTAGAACCGTCTGTAAAGTGAAATCTTCTCAACTCAAGAAAAGACGGGGCTTTTAGTGTTTTAAAATTGCAAAGGATATTCGGTTTTAGTTAAAAATATCCATTATCTTGCATTATGTGAATAATAACGATCACAATGTCTTATGCTTGATAATAATTTTCTACATTCAAGCAAATTATGTAAATTTGTATTAAATTGTTTTATCAAGTTATACAGGTTGCGCGAGTTATATAGTTAGACACCAAATTTGCATATTATTGTGAAGTGTTAACATTGCCTTGCTTTACTAGGTTATTGTTTAAGATACGAAATTCCAACTTCTGTAATTAGTAATTGTGTAAATGGCAAAATTATGCTTTACCTGTGGCTATATACTCTATTAAGATTTAAAACCAACAAATAAATTAAATATGGAAACGAGATCCTACCATCAGTTAACTCCACGCAGTAAATTAAATTGATTGTAAAAAATTTCCAATTTATAATTTTATTTGTGTTCGCGGATCATGGATCATTCGCATCCCCAAAAAATCCCAGGTCCGGAAGATTCGCAGCGACCTCCTTAATTCCCCCTTAATTCCCACATATTACAGATTTTTCAGTTCCGTTGATTTCGAAATTCCCCAAACAATCCTAAGTCACCGGAGTTCCCGGAAGTGCGTGGAGCTCCCAGAGATCTCCAGAATTCCCAGATTTCACACTTAATTTCTGGAGTTCTCTCGACCCTCAAACATTCTAGGTGCTGAGTCGTAAAAGCCTCCAAGTTCAAAAATTATACTTTACAGCTGATTCCCGATTTTTCGAGTCCGCAGAATTCGCACTCCCCAAAAGACCTAGTCCTGAATTGTCGGAACCCATCAGATCTCTCGATTTCGAGAATTTTAAAATTTTACAACCAATTATCAGTTTCTAGAGTTCGTGGAGTTCTCAGCGTCCCCAATACCCAAAAACTTCCAGATCCTGAGATGGCGGAGCTGCTGAGAGTTTGTAGAGTTCCTAACGATTTCACAAATTCCCAAATTTTCCTGACTATTGCCAATTTCCAGGGCAGTTCCCAGAGTTTTCAGAATTCGCAATTCATAAAAGCTTCAGGTCCTGAGTCGCTTTTTTTTTTTTTAAGTATCATGATTTTGCGGTTTGGCGATTCTTGTACCCCCCTGACTACTCCGACTAGGATGAATGAAATGACTTTAATTTTATCCTGTTATTTCCTAGAAATTATTGTAATATTGATTCTTGTCAACATTATTACCTATAGATCATAACTTACCTCTACGCTTGAAAATAGTGGCACGACTCCGTGGTCTTGGGCAAATACGGTCAGCCAATAATGCGGTTTTGTTTCAATATCTAACACAGCCAAGGTTCTGATCACGCCTGAAAAAAAAATAAAATTGTCATTTTCTTCATCATATAACAAACATATAAGAACAAAGTTTAAAGCAGGACACAAAAACCGAGGTTGGGTAATAGCCGCAGGAGATAAATTGATATATCCAAAAATATACAAAGAATATTGAGTTTACGTGTCATTGGACTGAGATTGGATGACGGCATTTTAGGGGATTGCTACGCATCTGTTTCAGGAACCCATATGCATTTCAGGGGGAAAATTTTAGAGCCTACAATGATCTAATACAGCAGTTATTTACGGTATCACAATTAATATATTTAGTGATTACAATTAATCTTAATAGTAATTCCGAGGAGAGAGTTTTCAGGTAATATACAACGGATAATACCAGCACATTCCGAAATGCTACTTTCTGATAGGAATTCTGCAACTCCACAATAAAATACGTCTTTGACGTGGCACGAATAAAAATAGGCTCTACACTGAAGAGTGGCATAAGCTTTGTTTTATCGTGTTTAGTAACTTATAAAACCCCCCTTAGGTAATTGGGGAAAATCTAATACATTATTTAAGTAGCATCTCAAATAAAATCAATGCTTAAGTGATTTATGGGAAAGAAAGTATTTTATAATGAATAAAACGCGCTCAGAACTGATAAGTATCTATCAGCATTTGGGGTTAGGATTTTTATTTGTGTTTGAGAGCAGGACATAAATCGGAAAAGTACAATTTAACCGAAAGAATGTGCCTTGAATTCTTGAACGGCAACAACCCCGTGTCGGAAAGGCACGTAGCTTAGAGAGTCTCCTAAGAAACAACTGAATATCAATACGTCTTAATAGTTAAATATTTAAAAATAAAATGTAATATAATTTAAAAAAAAAGGGATTTTTGTAATGGTTAATTGGTTTTACAAATTTGGGAATCTGTAATTCCCAAGGGAAACAAAGAAGTGAACATTTGTTTCAATAATGAATGGAGCTAGGTGTGGGTTCGTACAACGCGTAAACACTATAATGCACCAATAATACAGTGGTAAATTATTAATAAGGTTAAGACATTGGAGAATAAGATCGTTAAAGAAAGGTCTCCTTTAAGTGCGGTAAAAAAGCTTTCAGGACGCGCTTAAAACATTAATAAAAAGGCAATTGAAACCCATTAGTCTCGTGCCTTGGCTTGTGAAGCAATTTCAGGGCGTACAAACATGTTAGTTCCGCGCACATAGCCGAGTTCAAAGCAAAGCTGAAAATTGAATTAACCCCGTATACATTTATAACCCAAACCAATCTAAACTCGTACCTTTAAATCCCCTTATAGGATTTATAAAAAATTAAAACAACAGACAACCAATCCAACTGAACTCAATTCAAATACGTATTAACTACACGTCGACGATGAATATTTTAAACATTCCAAGCGCGTACGCGTAATGAGGAGAGGATGTTTTCGATTTTTACGATTACAGGATGCGAAATTGGATTTTGGTAGTAAACAAATTTACGTGTTTTTTATTGCCATTGTTAAAAAAATTGGTGCATTGAATTAAACGGAAAGCACATCCTCAAATAACATTACTCATAAAATTTCAATTCAAATTTGATTGACCTCATTAAAATAACTTGCGTTTGCCCATCATTTTATATCAAAATCAAAATGAATATTAAAATAATTGAACGTAGCAAACAAGTTGATTATTACATTAAAATGTCGGAATTTAATATTTTGTTTCAATAAATTTATTTGCCGCCGATCGTTAACTATCGCTGCCACAATCTAGTAGGCTCTGAATATTTTCTAACTGCATCGAAATATAGCACATATTGACCCATTTCGATTGATATATCGCCCGTGACGGATTTTGTCATTCACCCTGTATATAAAAATTAATAATTATATTGGCCCTGTCTAAAAATTATCTAAATTTTTTTTAGTCAAACTTCTACAAAGAGCTAGAAATTGTGAAATAAATATCATCATGACCCAGCCTCTACAGTCCATTGTTGAACATAGGCCTCCCCAAGGTGTTTCCAATTTTCTCTATTCTGAGCAGCTGCAGCGGGTGGACACTCCTCTACGGCTCTGGTAGAAGACAGGTCCATTTAAGGAAAGCGATCCTGTGGCGAGCTATGAGTCTCCTCCACCTCCTAACAATATAGGAGGGAGTCGTGTCCCAACCCTTAGTCCCATAAAAACCTACTTTATCCTTTCCCTGTCCTATACCCCTAAAACTCGCCAACATGGATGGCTATCGCGGCGTTTTAAAGGCCAAAACCCCTAAGATGTTAAGAATGCCATGAGCCCATGATGTCAAGCTTTAAAACTGTAGTACCCCAGGTGTAGGATTCGAGATAAATATAGCTATAGGTTATTCCAAAAATTGTAAGAAATTCTTTAAGGGTACAAACTAATAACTAGTGCTTGGGAATTATCAGGTGAATTACTACATAAAACTTGTTCAGATAGAATATTTGCGTATGCTAGTGAATAATATTTTAATCTTCTAATGGGGTCCTGGCCACAACGACCAATCGTTATTTTGGCCCCATTTTGTCAATAATGGCCAATATTGTGACTATAACGGTCAAAAGCGCTTGTATAATCACAACAGCCAATTTGACCATATTGCCTGACTAGATATTCAACCATAATGGCCAAATCAAAATGCACATGCACATGTTCAGATGTTGCTGACGTCAACCACAACGCCCAATTTTTTGTTGTCAATTTTGGACGTTGTGGTCATAATCTTGCGTTCAGCGATCACTTTGTGCACAGTTGGCCGTTGCCGTTGTGATTATTTTGGGATGTGGTCGACGTCGTTAGCGGCGCCAAACCATGTGGGGCGGGGTCTTGATTTGGTCGTCATGGGCATGATGGCTGTTACGGTTGAATATCTACTTGAGCAATATGTTCAAATTGGCCGTTCTGGTTATGCGAGCCCTGTTAGCCGTTATGGACAAAATAAGACCAAAATAGCGATTGGCCGTTGTGGTCATTGGTCGCTGTGACCTAGACCTAGACCCTTCTAACGAATAGGGACATGCCGATAGGAAATGCAAGGAGACATAAACATTACTAACTGCTGTGCACCACAGGTATACATACAGACATAATTTCTACAAACAATTTGGTATATTGGTGGTAAATCGGTTTACAGCCTTTTTTAATTTGCGGTGTATCGGCTGCACCCCCCACTCGCACGGCTCTCTTATATTTGCATTCTGCAGGGGTGACTAAAAAACAATTTTTTTACACACAAAACAGTATGTGCAACTCGTAGGAAAAGCATATTCCCCGCCCTCTGTGATTACTGGTCTCTCGGCCGTGTCACCTTGATTAGCAATCTTCAGTCGTCCTGGAATGGTGCGCTTTTCCTACTAATACACAATACATATACTATTATTAAGCTTCGTTATTTATTATTATTATTATTATTATTATTTGTTATGTCAAACAATTATTTTTCCTGCTCCGGAATATATGTTTTGGTTAAAATTAAATTAAATTGTTCGCAAACAAAATAATTCCTAATAATACTAGTCGACCCTATGTTATATTAGCTTTTGAAAAGTTCTGTACAGTATGTACGCAAAACATAAAATCTGAGTGGCATCATATATCGCGTTTCCACTAAACCGTGTTAACTCATCACTTAATTAAATCATGAATTTATTTAGGGCTGTTGAACATTGTAGAAAAGTAGAACGCGTACATAACGGACACGGTAAACAAACTAACAGGGAGAAAATATAACCCGCCCCTTTGGATCATGAAATATTAATTATTCTATGTAATATCATCCTAAAAACGGACACTACTACCTTTACTTACAATGATAATATAACTGTTTATTATTATTATTATTTCATTAATAATTTTGGAACTTCATAACCCATTTCGGTTCAGGTATGCGTCGGCGTCGGTGCGAAACTTAATGGCAAAATCCTGTTGTTTCACTACTAATACTCAAAAGCAGCCCTGATAATTAATTCAATAAACTAATTTTCTAGAAATGACCAGGTTGATGAGCACCTGGGAAACTAATACTAATAACCTTTACGTAAAGTTTGGGTATAACCGCTCTTATGTGCGTTTATGCGTAAAATATAAACCTGATACGAAATAGAAAATGTGGGTGATAAGTATGGTATATTTTTTATTATCCTGATCAAGAATATTTCGAGTGAATTACTATTGGGGTGGAATATTTATTAAAATTAAAGACAAGTGAGTTGGGGTTCGTGTAATGGGAAATACGTCTGAAAAAGGATATAGAAATACATACTCTTGATGTTGTTCTTCATCCGTCATAAATATTGATCAAATTTATTGAGCTTTCAAGTTGTACTAAGTAGCTTGGCGTTAAAGGTTAACAGATGGGGTAGAAAGAAACTAAGTGGCAATGTTAATCTGCAGTACCGAAGTTTTTGAAAATATCACAAAATTCGCTTAAAATATATTTTACGTATTACATCTGCAATATTTCCCAATTAGTAATTCATATTTTCGTGAAAGAAACAGAAGCAGTTAAAATAAATATTTTGTGAACAAAATAAAATTTTTACAAAGAAAAAAAATAAATCGACAATTTCACATCACACACAATCTTTATAGGAGACAAAAGCGAACTCAATTAGGTTACGAGTTCTCCAACCAACCCGAAATGTTATATTTTCGGGAGGTCATGGTTACAGAATATACCTACACGACAAAGAAAAAAAATAATGGCAATATATTGAGACAAATATTACGTAAACCTCGGAGTTTTTCTTTAGAAGTCAATACTTATCAATAAATCTTAGGTGTAGAAATTAATTTAAAACTTATCAATGTATATTTTTGGAAATACTTGAATGAAATGAACGATGATCATTATTTACAGAAGATATTTGAAGTAATATCGAGCATAGACTGAACAAAACCAAAAGCCAAAGCAATATCGTTTGTCTTTATTGTTCTCTATGAGTTATTATCATTGAATGACTAAACTTTAATGACGTATGTACTGGGAAACAATAAGGCAACTAATACGAGCAGATATTAATTTCGTTATTGTAATCTTCACGAAATTAAAGACTTGCCGAAGCTGTATAATACAGTGCACGTCATAACGAGGTCTACATGTAATAATTTTTCACGACCCTTAGTTTAATGTATCTACGGTTTGCTGATTGTGAGTGATCTAATAAAGGAAACTTCGAGCACGTCACAAAAATAAAATTCATAGCAATCGAATCAAATTGCAGGCGCAATTTCAACATTCACACGTAAAAGAACCATCGCCAATCTAGCTAAACAGATGCAGATATCTAACTTCAAACTAATTTTACATTGGAAAGCGTTAAAATATTTCAATGTACATAGAATTGCGAACTTCGAATATGAAATTGCTGATAAAGCACGAACAGCCCAAGGCACATCTTGATTAAACATTCAAAGTGAGAGAGATTTGTAAAAAGGACACATACTCTTACACCGTTTTAAATTTTATTACCAAACAACTGATTATGCACCTAAATGGCATAAAATGTAATATTAGATATTTTTTTATCTCAAAGAAAATAAATATCTTTTATATTTCACAAAACCGCAAGCGATATTTGCAGAAACGGGTACAAATGGTAATGCACCTATGGAACTCTTAAATCTTCGGAATAATCTCAGCACCGCGTGTCTTCGCTATAGGTAGCATAAATCACGACGCTTAACAAACTTTGAATTTACGAGCTGAGGTTCCTGATACAAGGCACCTGTTAGATGTTTATAACTGATACAGATGCTCCTGTAACATGTTCCCGAGATATACTTTACGGTCTACCCCCTCCAGGCTACTAACATACATGTAACAATACTTGTGTAAACTCAGGAAAGCTTTGATTGTACAAAAGACCCTTTTCGTCATTTTAATTTAAAATCAACAAACCATACAAGGAAAAATATTGAAATTTTCCTTCTTCTACTCATGTGTATGGAAGGCAAAAAGTAAAGTAAAATATAAACGATATTACATTATAGAGATGTCTGTGCAAGTCTGTAACAGACTTAACAATTAAATTTCATCCTAGCCGTAAAACGACTAGGGAATCACAATTACATTACGCGACTGGACTTTTAATAATCCTTGATAGGCACACTTATAGAAGCGTTATTAAATTTTAAAAAATGTCAATTGTTTGCTTCGTAATTTCTTCATTTCAAGTAGTATTCGGAAGTTAAATAAATATTTCTGTAACTATTGCAATTATTTCGGTCAATAAAGAACAGAATGTCGTTCAGAAAGTAGGAACGTAACTAACTATAATAGACTACAATTCCCTTTAATTCTGCGGGTATAAAATGCCAACTGTTTTCATTTCCTAGCCAACCGCTGCGACTTTCATACACGTCAAAGTTTCGTGCTCTCTCTAACCTATGAAGCTAGAAAGGAAAAAGTATAACTAGAAACGTGAACAGTGGTGCGGGACGAGCTGCAGTATTTTTTTAAACCAAAGTTTATCACTTATCCACTTATGGAAAATTTTCATTCTGAAAATCAGTTTACAATAATATGTTCAGGAGTATGTTGTTCTTAGCAATTTTCGCGCAAATTTATTTCATAAATTACAAAAGAATTCAATTTTCAAATTTTACTGTGGGGGGGTAGGATCATATGACCCCCATCTAACACAAAAATATTCATGGACAGACTCGATCAGCCTTAAAAATGCATAAAATTTTTATTCTCGGTTAGTCACCAAATCCTAACACAAAGGGGGTATTAATAAAAATAGGGGTAGGAGCACTGTTAAACAGATTTTAGATTCTATTTACGTCATTGTCTAAAGGTAAACTAAAATGCCAACGATAACGGTTGTTTAATTTAGAAAATATAAAGGTATTTTTTATTTATAAGGGTAAGGAGGAAAAATCAAAACAAAAAAGAAGAATCTACACAATTCTTATTCTGTGTTAATAAAATATGTCGGGACAATTCCGATTGTTCCGTCTACCTTTTAAGGAGAGATATGTAGAACAGATGTACTTCAGTACGTGTCTGAAAACCTTTATGTGACAACTGTAGGAAATATGGGAGCTAGGGAAGTGCTGCAATATGCAATTCTAGCTATTTGTGAAACATGTGCTTCTTGTTTAAAAAACGTGTAAACGTACGAATCTGATTTTCCGAGCTTTGCAGTTTCGAGAATTTATAAATTACTTAATTAGTTGATTACATCAAGCATGCGCATGAAATAATTTACGTAAAAAGGTTCATTTAATAACATGACACACAGCTAACATTAATTAAACCGACTTGGTTATGTTACTTTCAAACTATGTCATTCAAATTTATGTGAAACTTGCGTGTCAAATAGAAGTTTCAGATTGTTCTTCATAATACGGCAAACCCTGCTTATGAAACTGTGCGTAAAATTAATTAAAAGTACATTTGTTTATTCACACCATAACTTTATATAATTGCTACCATATCATTGGTGATTTTGTAATTATTTACAGTTTGAAAACTGCGACATTAATTTATATTACCAACAAATGTAATTAATTGGATTTAGTTGAAGTGCTACGACTGCCACGTTATGTATTTGAATAACAGCACCAGTTTCTAAAAGTTTACAATTAGTAGCGGTTCTAGTTTGTATCCTAACAATTATTATGAACTTTATATGAATACTAATTATTATTACGTCTTATTTTTATTTCAACAAAAAAATTATAATAGTTAGGATAAGGTATTAAATCAAATAGGGGTAATGCAAGGCGAATCAGAACAGCAGCAATAAGACGCAGTGCAAGTGTTTCCAATCGCTACCGCTACTCGTAATATCCGTAAATCAGTTTATGAGTTATAAATTGAAAATTTATGAAATATGAGACGTATGAAATGACCTTTGATAAATTAAATTCATTTTAATCCTGCAGTATAACATTTATTACGGCAATAAAATTTAATCAGTAACTTTACGTTAATGAAGAAATATATTAAACTGAGCAAATACCTAAAGTATATACTTGTTAAAAGGAACAGTTCAAACATTAATAAAACAAGGAAAAGTATAAATAAAACCAAGTAAGAGTAATGAACTTGAGAAGATGAAAGTAAATAAGCCAGTGAAAAAATAGATTTTGCTTTTGCAAAGCATTTTAATTTTAAAACAGTACAACAATTTTTTTTATAAGAGACGTGTATATGAAAGCTACTGTAATAATTCTAAAAGTTGCGATTAAAACATAAGATTTAGAATCAATAAAGCTATAAGAAGCTTTATTAGCAATTAAATTGTAAAACTTAAAACGATTAATTTTACATTGGAATTAATTTATAACGAAGTAAAACTTTTCACTTTAACAAATCATTTTGCAGGAGATTACAGGAAAAAGTAAAAGCGATTACGGTATTCTTTAATAACAAATACCTGCAAGGAGTTAGTTTTCAACCAAAAACCGTGTTTAATATCGCAAAGGATATCTAAAAGCAAATTAAGCCACGCACTCAGAGGATATCTGTCAAATCCCAGGCACAATAATTTTTATTCTCCTGACATTTTAATCAGAGGTAGTGGCGTCTTAGCAAAGTTTAAAAGCGGGCAATATAAGAAGCTGCAACAGAAATGTTCCATTTAGAAGATGGTATTGTGAAAAAGTACTTATTATTGGACTGTTCTGTAAGCTCTCGTTACCTACTGGTTTATTTTGTTGGAAGACAAGATAATCGTACGCACCATACCGTACCTAACTGCACAATTTACTACAGATATACAGTGTGCCCATTTAATCGTGTAACGCGTTAACTGTTCAAAGTAAGCAACACACACCGCATAATCATAGGTAACGTTGTTAATTATTTACATTACAATAAGTTTTGAACTGTTTTGGTCGCAACGGCGGCGGCGGCGCTCTTCCAAAAACTTTGAAATTTTTGAAAAATTATTACACACATACTGGCCACACGATTTTCTTTCAATTTTCTACAATAATGCAGCTTGCTATTAGATACATTTTCTTTTTTTGAATTTCACTGTGGCGCCCTCTACGAGGTTTTGAAAATGGGAAATTGATGCTCCTATAGCTCCTTTATTAGTCAAAATATGAAAAACGTTTAAATATAAAAGTTGTTCAGTATATAGCTCTGCATTCTCCTAAATGTATATTACGTATACAGGGTGTTTGCTTATCACAGTACAATAAGCAACTTTGTACTTTTAAATGAAACACCCTGTATATTATTATATAATTGAATGCAAAATTTAATTGTCTATAACATAGTATAAGGTATTCATATAGCTAAAATGTACGGTCGATGAGAATTTTGCGAAGTTCAGCTGCGTTTTGTAAATTTTGAGGATTTAGTATTACTACGGATGCGCGTCCCTCTTCTGTACGTATTGAACCAGTATAGTCTCGTTTTTCTCGCTACGCATTCAAATGATTTCCAAGCTGCCTCGTGAACTACTGTTGAATACCAAAAACGTTTATTTTTAGTATGGGAAAGTCAAAGGGAGGTGGTGCGTAGCTCCACTTTTTTTAAATTTACGTTGATATTTTTTTTATTGAAACGTTATCTTTGGATTGTAAAGTGTGTTGCCTATTGTAACGGCTTAAGAGTTTACACGATAAAATGGGAACATCATATAAAAGTTTTATTTACATTACAGGCGTTGATTTGCAATTTTTTAAATTTTGACACCATCATCGAAACTGAAATATGCTAAAGACCTAACTGGTGCTTCCAAATAAAGGAGACTACAGTGTTTCCTATGAATTATTATTCCAGGGTATGAAAAAATTTTAAATTTACAAAACGAATGTCGACACATTCGCTCGTTTTCTTAATCATCCTTAATTAGTAATTCGGTTATACAAACTAGTCCAACTCGCTCTGGAAATGAACTTTATAATACGATTATTCGTAATTCCCATTACTAAAACATATCTCTTATTCTGTACTATACCGTAACAGAACTGTCATAAAGCTCGCAAAACTTCCAACTATATAAACGTTGTAATAGTCTACTAAACCATGAACTGAATTCATTTAAATAATTTTGTTGGTTTAAAAAGTTGGAAAAGAGTTATTCTATTATGACAGTTGGTTGCCACGCACGTGACGAAACCGAAAACTTAATCAACTAACATGTAATGAATTTACAATTAAATAATATACCCCAAGTTTGCCTCGTGTAATGAAAAGGTTAATTTCGGTAAACATATTTCCTAATTTAGTTAATTCAAATAGAAACCATTAATGTCTCCACAGAACCACCGCTTCATCATATAAACTACGACTAAATTTGTTCTAGATATTAACAAGGCTGTAGTTAATGTCTCCGTGCACAACACATCAATGTAGAACGGAATAGCAAATCTTAGGGTGTAATTGGACTACCGCAAGGGTGGGTCGTTGAGGGACCAACTTGCACCATTAGCAACACTACTCTTCATTAAATATAAATGGTTACTAAAATTTACAATGTAGGGAAGTAAGCGGTTGGAAATTCAAATATCAAGTTCCCGAGATCTATAAATTTTTGTTGGATGCAAAATGTGTTCTTAAAGTGCCTATTCGTGAATGGGGGATATAAAATCCATAAATCTCAGACATAAATAAAACGTAGTTTCAGTTTAGTACGTCTAGTGTTTTAGATGCCTTCTACAGCTTTTCCCGTCTATTCGTTTATAGGAGCAATACAAAAATAAACTTTTATAACAATTTTAATCAAATTATATTCCACTAACTTATCTTCGCTTAGGGAGTTCTCCATACAAGCACTCGAGTCTGTAAAACATTTAAAGTTTTGAAAGTAATGAACTAGATCGACATACAAGTTTATGAGAAAAGATTGTACGTCAAGATTCCTTTTTTCGATCCCGTATCAGATATACTGAAAGTGCACACCACTGAAACCATAAAAAGGTGATTTTTACTTCGGTTTCGGTATCACCACATACAAAAATAAAGTAATATGGTACCCGTTAGACACAAGAGAGTTAAGGGTCGTCTGGTTGAGCGACCATTAGCTGAACCACGATCGATCGTCATGGATACGAATGTTTTTAAGAATTGTATACATGACAATTGATCGTGATTCGGTCGGTCAACCAAACTTTATAAAACCGGGCCTAGGGGCGGTTTGTTAATCCGTAATTAACTCCCTGCTAACCAACGGTCACCTGTGATGGATACGATTCTTGTAACAATTCGTATCCGTGACAATTGACCGTTGGTTAACTTAACAGACTAACAAAGAAGCGACACGATTTTGTAGTTTACCGAAGGCAACAATAACGAGCTACTTGCGGCAAGAGGTACTACTGTCGTGTGGATTTTAATTTCAAAATCGTTGTAAATTTAATTTAAATTGCTTGTATTATTTAATTATTAAATACACATTTTAAATAAACAGTTCGAGGGTGAGAATTACGATATGCAGCCTGTGTATTCCACCATTTGATCTACAAACCTCTTTGAATAGATTTTAGCATCCTAGGGGTTCAACCACGTTATTTGAAATATAAATATAGAAATTACTGCAACTGGAACTGCCAAAAAACTTTTTAAACAAGTAAGAGATAATATATGCAAATGAATTTTTGTAGCTAACAAATACATCTTAAGGGAAATTCAAATTTTTTACGACACCTGTGGGAGAGTTCAAGGTAGCTCCGTTGAAGTAGTTTTAATTAACGCAGTGCGTATAATTTTATTTCAAAGAATACGTCTAGTTTTATACAATAATTCGTCTTCTGCATAGTTCAATTTGGTAATTTTCTGAGATAGGAAATAATTGAAGAAATATCTGTTCCTTAAATTTAAGAAACAAAAAAAACTTCTTTCTCTTGCCAGAATGAACATTGCTAAATGATTGGGCCTTTTGAGATTGTGTTTAGTTAATCTTTTCCAATTCCGAAAATTAATTTCTATCTAAACTGACGTATATTAGAGGTTCTGTAAAGTTTATGCCTTCAAGGGTTCCGGAAATCCTCTCATCAACCCTGCTTATTAGTGTCAAATACATCAACCACCCTCATTCGTCTCAAGATTCGCATTCGATAAAAGGAGTAGTTTACCTCTACATCTTATTCGTATACAGTGAGGTTTCTCACTCACGCATGCAGTGGGAGTTTATATAATAGTTCGGTTTCTTTATTCAAGAATGGGATAGGATGTCTTATTGTGACAAAGGTATCTTGGCATCCCTAAACCAAACTAAAGAGTTCTCGATCAATAGAGAAAAATGCGTAAAAATGGAGTTCATAATACAGCAAAGCATGACAGGTTTCTTTTTGAAGTAGGATGTATATTGTATAAACGTTGCTGAAGCACAAATTCTGAACCACTAGCATATGCTACGAAGCACTGAAACTATAAATTGTGTTGCCGTAGTTACGTTTTGTTGTGTTAGTTAATGGAGTTTAGAAGGTATGAAATTGTGCGATAGCATAATCCTAATGCTGAAATGTTCCTTACATGTTATTTTATAACCATCGAACATTTAACAGGAAATGAGAACAGAACTTTAAAGTTTTGAATATCTTTATCGTTCTCTAGATTTGAAACAATGCATGTGTATGTACAAAGTGGATGTGGAATAAGGAGGTTATAAATACATTAATCAAATCGTAGGCTGAGTTAATTAAGCAAGTAGTAATTATAATAGCTATTTACTATGTTAATTGAGCTGAAGAACATAATATTAACATATATCTTAGCATTATGGAACACATCTAGTAAAATAGAAATACGGATTAAGATCAAAGAACAGAAAAGTGTAAACTGAAGTGAATTTACGTATTTTTCAAGCTCGTTTCATAGTAATTTTTCCGGCAACAAAAAATGTAATACCACTGTAAAAACAATTTTTTTTTAGTTCTTTTAGTTCTTCGAATTGGCGCTTGTTTACCCGGAACTTGGATTTATTTCAGGAAACTTTTCACAGGTTCTTGAGGACCCTTGGTGACATGATTAATATTTTTATTCTAGGACAGATTTATCAATCTGTAGGTTAACTCCTTGTTAAGCTAACCAAGAGTCAACCGTCATGGGTACGTTTATTATAACGATTCGTATCCATGACAATTGACCGTTGGTTAACTTAACAGGGAGTTGACAAACCGCACCTTAAATCTCAGATTTTGACACATTCATTGTTTAGGTATATTTGCATTTGGTAATTTGGTAATTGTTTGTAAATTTGAATTTTTTTTCGGTGTCTAAAGAGTTCGTTAACTGTAATTAACCTTAACATTGTATTGCTAGATGTACAGTCAGCGACAAATGTTTTCACCAGTATGATACCACTGAACACGTTTTTCTGAGAAATATAAGAGGTACCATAACGTCGTTCTTATTGTTTTATATAGGTATGTTGGTAACACTGTTAACAAGATGAAATGAAATATAGAAATGTATTATATTTCTCAGTAAAGCGGGTTACAGTGGTACAAGACTGGTGAAAACATTTGTCGCTGACTGTACATAGCAGTGATAAATTATCAAAGTAGAGCACACAGGCCCTGCTTGCGCTGGGGGGTTGATTTCGGCCCCAGTTGTGCCCCACATGCAACTACTTCTATACTCTTTTTACTTTCCCATACCACTACTGGTATAGGGAAGTATTGATATCATGAAAATTTTCGAAATCGAGATTTTCGCGGAAATACGTGTTTTGGGCCCCTAGGAACCCAAAAAAGTGGTCTAGAAAAAATGTCTGTCTGTGGGTGGGTGGGTGGGTGCGTGGGTGGGTGGGTATGTAACGCCTCTAACGCAAAAACTAGTGAACCGATTTTGATGAAATTTTAAATGAAGGGTTATATCGAAAATTCATCGACAAAATAAGCTTTTCAAAAAAATCCGAAACCGGAAGCGGAAGTTAGACATGTTTTTTTGGTATCATTTTTTTCAGAAGCGGAATTTTGAAAATCTGAGTAGGGGATATGAAAGAAGGGAATAAGTCAAGGGAAACAGTTTTTTACCGGACTCTCTAACTTCAAAATGGCGGTCGCTATGAATTTTTCAAAATTTCGACTTTAACGCCCCGTAACTCAAAAACCAGTTATCCGATCAGGTTCCGCAACAACTTGTTTGAAAGCCCTTTGGCTGTACTACACCAAGAAAAAAAATTATTTACTAAATCCAAAAACGGTCGCAACGGCGCTCTTCCAAAAATTTTGAAATTTTTGAAAAATTATTACAAAAAACTGGTCTAAGGAATTTGTTTAAATTTTCTATACTTATACAGCTTGGTATTAGCTACATTTTTGTTTTTTGGTGAACGCCAGAATTCCACTGTGGCGCCCTCTACGAGATTTTGAAAATCGGAAATTGATGCTCCTATAGCGCCTTTATTAGTCAAAATATGAAAGAAGTTTAAATACAAAAGTTGTTCAGTATATAGATTTGCATTTTTCTAAATTTATATCACGTATACAGGGTGTTTGGTTTTCACAGTACAATAAACAACTTTGTTATTTTAAATGAAACACCCTATATATTATTATATAATTGAATGCAAAATTGAATTGTCTATCACATAGTATAAGGTGTTCATATGGCTAAAATGTACGGTTAATGAGAAATTCGTGAATATTGAACTTTAAAACAGTGTAGGGTGAAATTTTTTGTAAGTGCCGATATGTTCAAGTGACCATGCGCGGGACGGGAATTCCTTGTCGCCGGCTAATCCCAGCAGCCTATGAATATAAATAATCACACATGCGCAGATGAACACAATCGGCACTTGTGTTAATTTTCCATATACTAATTTTCAAGTTTAGTTGATCCGTTGTGGCGAACAATACTGTTGAATACCAAAAACGAATGTTTATTTTTAGTATGGGAAAGTCCAGGGGAGGTTTGCACCTCCACTTTTTTTTCTTGTATTTTTTCTGCTATTCCTGTTTATGTTATCATGTTTAATAATCTAAAATTTAAGAAAAAAATGTAATGGTGCGCTGTCTTGTATTTTGCAAATGTTGACCTTTTTGGAACATAACACGTGGTCGAGTTTTAATATTTCTACTGTGCGCATACGTCATTAATGCCATGAGTTGCTTATCGGTTTCGTTTATGTAGCGTTTACAATAAACATCATTGTAGTTGTGCTTTGCACCAGAATTTATAGATATGCCCCAGGCAGAGAGAAAATATTCCTGGAACGTTCCAAAGATATCACACTGAAACATGAAAACGTTCCAGGAACGTTCAAAAGACGTACTTTGGAACGTTAAATGTCCTACCTCAGGAACATGTTGTAAAAACTTTTTGGAACGCTTCAAGGACGTTTTTGAAACATGTTAAAACGTTCCAGAAACGTTTTGGAACATGCTTGGAATGTTCCTCAGATGTGACATTTAACGTTCCAAAGTTCCTAGAACGTTTTCATGTTTCAGTGGGACGCCTTTGGAACGTTTTATTTCTGCCTGGAGCGTGCTTAGGATAATAGTATAGACAATTATATTCTTACTTCAGGTAGAATACTATGAATAGAGTTTTTGAGCACTGTACGCTAAGAGTACGGCAAAGCTAACGTTTTTTCTAGGCAAAACAAGAGGTTGCTTAGCAAAAACGTTAACGTTAGCGTTACCGTACAGTGCTCAAAAACTCTCTAATAGAGAGTTTTAGAGCACTATACGCTAGAGTACGTTAACGATAACGGTGGTTTACGTCTTTGCTAGGCAACATACTCCTTTGCTAAGCAACATATTGTTTTGCGTACCAAAGACGTTAGTGTTAGCGTTACCGTACTCTTAACGTACAGTGCTCAAAAACTCTCTTATTATTTGATAAACCTGAGTATAATATTTATTAATGAAAAATTAATGAAGAATTAATAAAGAACTAATGAAGAAAAAAAAGAAAAAAAAATGTATATCCTGCACAGAGTTATTCACAATTTCATTTAGTTGCGTCAGCAGGGTGTTTAGGAGCCCTTTGATGAGTATTTTATAATTTACGTTGTCTGTATACATCTGGAATGTTTAAAACAGGCTTACGTTGTAGAAATAATCTGTTTTTAATCAACCATTCGGATAACAATTTTATCGGAATTAGAACACACATAAATACAAATTAGATTCGAATGGCTCTTAAAAAGTGGAGTTCATGTATATTCGAACGTTACCTTTTACAGTCACTAGACCCTAGCTGGGAAAACATCGAAGACATAAATTTAAATAAATCAGCAAACATCCATCTAGAAGGCGGAAACAGAACCACTAAGTAGTTTCACAGCTTTTAAAAATTTAGGGCAATGTGCATCGATCAACCTAATAAGAAATTTAAAGAAGTTGTGGGTTTCCAAGAAACAACAAGACCCATTTAAAGTTTCTAGGTCAATAAAGTCAGTGAACTTTTCATAATTTACACGGATTCAAGGAATACGGCTTTTTTACAACTGTCGAACACACGCCAAATATAAATAAAATTTCCTTTAAAAATTTACTTCAAATAAACAAGTTCGATGTTAGCAAAGTTAAGCACAAAGAGAAAATTCGGCAGATTGCGTGAACCTGGCCCGTCGTCAAAGAAAATGATCAATCATTTCGTATGTATTATGCTGGCGGATAAGAAATATATTCAAACATCCTTGAGATCTTTTGTGCAGCAAAAACGCAAATGAGGAGAACGGATATATTTCTTTTGGGATTTCTTATAAAACTCACAGATAAATTTCTTCTATTCAGTTTTGGGAATAATGAGAAATACGGCATAAATTGTTGAGCCATGAATATTCATAGTTAGGATTCTGAAAGGGGAGTCAGAACACAAACCTCCCATTAAATTGCATTATCAATAATAGAAAGGATTAATTAGGTTTGAATTTGGTTGCCTGAATAATTAATAAGATCGTGACCCGTATTTAGGACGATTTGTATTACACTGCTTCCTCAAACTAGATAACTGTGTCACTACGCCCTCATTACATTTTAACCGTAACGCTTAACAAAATTTAAACCCTATTATCACTTCTCTGTAATAAATGGGTAGGTATAGGTATACCTTAAGTTTATTACCAGGAACTTCATGACACGGCCGGGGGACCAACTTAAATCATTAGTAACATCAGTACTTGCATAATTAATGTTGCTAATGGAAGAGCAGAGCTTTGCTTATCTGCGGGAAGAAGACTTAACATTTGTGTGATTATAAGATTTACACTGGAGCAGTTAAATTCATTTTATTTCCCTCACTGACGAATGTAAATTTATGTAGAAAACTTTAACCCTATAATTTCATCAAAACCGAGTAGGCAAAATATTCACTACTGCAATAAAATAAGTCTCTGAAGCCGTTTGATAAATTTTGAAGTGGGAATTTTAAAGCAATTATAGAGTTTCCAGACTATAGCGGGAAAAGCTCTGAAGGAGACCCTCATATTTTAGGCGGGATAAAGCGATGATTTTGTGCAACCACAGAGATTTGAACGTTAGGAAGTAACCGACTACCATTTAGCGTCAACATACCGAGAAAACGGGAATTGTTAGGTAGGTACCACGTACAGTTAAAAATAAAAAAGTCCATCACCATAAAAAAAATTAATTGACCACCCCCGAACTGGAGTACTATTTATATCCTGCTGTAGTCATCAAATTTCGTTAAGCAACGGACTTTTGTGATTGATTTACAGGACCACTCTTTATATAGTAGGCTATGTTTTATTTTATTTATGCAAATCTTCTGTTACTGTTTTTAATGGTTTTGCTCAAAAAGAATATCAGAAGATTGTAATAATATTTTATGAACCATTTCATATTCAAATGATCTACTTTGCATTATACAGCGCCCCGGTCAGGTCTATGTCGTTGCGGATAATGAACATTAGATCCACTCTGGTGAAGTGTTTAAGCTGCCTCGGCACATTCTAGAAAGCTTTTTATTTTGAATGACGCAGAAGTGAACTCGTCTGGAAATTATACATGAATAATGAAAAGTGCCATATTGTAATTTTTTATGTGTATACGTTAATTAAATTCGCATCAATCAGTTTTCATATTTTGACAGCTATAAAATGAAATTTAATTCTGAAAGGTGTTAAGTGTTTTCCGAATACTTCCAATAAAAGTGAAGCAAGATTGCAAGAAAACGATAGACACTTGGGAATTTCGTTATTTGATAATTATAATTTAAATATACAGGTTGTTTCCAAAAAAAAACGTCTCGGGCCATAATTTTTAAATTTTAGACCCTACAAACTATACAGGGTGAGACAATAGTGCGTGGAAGTTCCATAGCTCCTACACCGTGACAGATACAATTTCTAATGCAGATTTAAACTCTGGGTAAATGCGCCTACATAGAAATTATTGTCAAACATACAGGGCGTTAGTGTAACACTATTAAGGTATTTTTTTTTAATGGAACGCCTTGAATATTTTTGCAAATTTAATACTTCTATTGGGATGTTTATTGAAATTTAAAATATTAGCGCCATCTAATGGTCGGTCGGTTTAGAAGTAATAATATTTTTCTCAAAGAAATTGATTGTTACATTACACTTAAAACATTTCACTACTTCCGCGGCTGCAGCTTTGAAGACGAAATTAAGTAAGGACCTTATTGTAGGATGCCCTTATCGTAGAGCCACTGTATACAGGGAGATCAAAATTAATATTTACATTTTCAAAACTTCAAAGTTATTTTTCTCAACTTATTCCTGAAATAAACAAAACATAGTTTTTAATTTTTTTATGTCTCAATTTGAAGCGAATAAAATATGTAGTTATTTTTGTATCATGGCCAAAAAGTGAATCTTTTTCGGCCGAGACCAGAAAACAGGGATGGACGAAAAAGCACTTTTTGGCAGAGGTGCAAACAACATTTTTTAGGCGAATATTACAAATTTTATTGACAAATTTAAATTTTTATTTAAATATTCCAATGACATTTGGTCACGTGACCACCCTGAAACGTCATAGCTGTTTTTATCATAGTCGACTAAAAAATTATAAATCAGCGGCCGAAAAAGTAAAACCGGCCGAAATAGTATATTATATTATTAGGAGTAGAAAGAGTTCTTTTTGTGTTGAGCTCATATTGCGGCCGAGGCGCATGCGCCGAGGCTATGCAAGTGAGCGAAACACAAATAAGACGTTCTACTCCGAATAATATATACTATTTTTTCTTCAAGTGTAAAAATATTCTGTTGCTATAAATAAATATTTCCTAAAAAGTCATTTCGACAGGACAACGCTCTCCCTTCTACCAACCTTGGGGGCGGAGCTATAGGCAAAATACTGCCGTTGCCATGGATACGTAAACACATTATTGTACTAGTAACATTATTTTCATTTTTTGACTAGTAACAAAATGACTTCCTTCTACATAGCCAGTTCTGTACAACAATACGGATATTATGATACGCTTGAAGAAAAAAGTATTTGCGGGCATAAAATAGAAATTGACAAATGCCTACTACAAATTGACACTTTACGGCTGTCAAAAGATACGTAAAACAGCTGTTTTTATCGTAGTCGACTAAAAAATAAATAGTAGATTGAATTCGTTATGAAACACATATGATGTGGATTGTGGTGTTAATTAAAACTTTAGAGAGGGTGGCTGTGACGGCTAAAGAGTTGATGACAGACGTCCGGATTTTACGTAAAAAGTTGTCAGCTTTGTTTGACATTTCTTGGCGATTTTCAAGCAAACAAGTTTTGAAAAATACCGAGGGTGGCTAATTTTCGTTGAAAAATCCTGTATACATAGGTTGTGGTGTCTAAAATTTAAAATGACGAAGGAATGAGTCGAGGCGGTTTTTTTCGGAAACAGGCTGTACATATTGATTTTATAAATCTTTGTCAGTGTATATTATTCAGTCTTTCTTTTATTAAGAAACAAATTATTATTTATTATTGATTTTTTTTAAATTTGCAACTCATTAGGCTTAAGTCTACCAGAGATTTTACTATTCGTCTTAAAAAAAGCAATCTAAAAATAGCAATTATATACTGCGTGTAAAACGTGCACTTAAAAATAAAAGTCTGCTACTGCAGCAAATTACATTTAAGTCTATTTGCAGTTGTTCAGCATTTATCTTCTCGACATTTTAATGGGCGACAAATTAAGATGCGATTGTAGTCTAAAATTAAATGTAAAATATGCACATCTGGGCATAATATTATTATTTTTAAATATAACTTACAAATTTGTTAAAACGCCCCGGAAGATAGATTATATTTTGAATAATTCATTTAAGTGCAAAGCGTGATAACAGTAACGGGTACAAATAAGAAGAAGTAGAAGAAGGGGGAAACGTAATATTTCAGCTGTCATGTCGTAAGCCGCTTTGTCACTGTTGATTACGAGTTGATATCAGATTATGGTCGCAATTAAGTTTACTTTTTTCTGTGACCGCTCAACAATTTCGCCGCCCTCGACCCGTAAAATTAATAAAGGCAATAGCGATTAGTCATGATGCAGACGGTCCAGTGGCTTTCAGTAGATCATAAAAACTTTTAATTTGTCATGATTATAATTTCAATTTATAAAAGAATAAAAGAGTTTTATACCGCAGAAGTTTCCAGGTTTATTTTGCGCTTTTGCACTTAAATTAAATTAAATTGGCATAAAGGGAAGTTACGTTAGTGCTCTCTCTACGCTTTCGGATAATCTGGAAAGACCACATCGTAATAATTCACAGTACACAATTTAATTGCCTCATACAACTTCACATATAAAATTGTAATTAAATCTTAGATTTTATACATCCTAACTGGACTCCACAAAAAGGAAGAATTTATTTAAAACATCCCTAACATAGGTACAAGTAAATAATTATTCATTCCATTTATATTTTCATAATTTAATATAATCGCGTTGTAAACATTGCAAAAGAAGGTTTTACAAGATGTGGTAACCTGGATTTTAATATCCACACATCAAAGTTCTGAGCCCCTTTTAATCTTCTGTGTTTACCCTTAACCTTTTTGCCTACCGAACGTAAAAGAAGCCTTTTATAAAATGGTTTAAGGAATCTATTTGACGTTCTTTCCATTTAATAAGGAAAAAGCCAGATTTAATACATTAGGCTATTTATTCCCTTAACTTTGTTCTATCCACTTTTGGTTTTCCTTTGTACCTTTTTAATTTTAAAGGAGATAAATAAGAAAATGCAGTGCTGATACAAAACTTTTCTTACTGAATTTATTACTAATTCCTTGTTTGTTGTTATATTCAAGAACCGAATATTCCTTAATAATTTCCCTTGCTTACACTCGGTATGCTATAAAATTCCTTCTGCAAAAAAATAATTTAGCAACCAAGGCGATACCTATGAAGAAAACCTGTTGATTAGATTTAATTACGAATTCCGGAAAAAGCAAAATGGAAATGTACCATAAAAATTCGTAGAGTTGAGTGGCTTCATATTTTTATAGCCCTTATCAAATGGCAGTGCCGTTATCAGACAAAACAACAAAATTTACAGTTGTGTTTGACCAAAAATTGCACCGGGAATGTCGGCAGTGAAATATTTTTTATACTTATCACCTTTTTATCATTCGGACATCGTTTGACCGGTCTCTGCAGTCGTACGGTTCCTGATTTATGCTTTGCTTGCGTTTCAGCAGGACTTTTATATGGGAGCAATTTCCGTTCTAGCAAGCGTGTTCTTGGCTTCCTTCACTATCCTAAGATATTTGAATTTCCAGCGTCAACCTAGACGGTATTTGCTTTGGGAATACGTTCTGAACAAAGATAGATTATGGGAGATTTTTTTCTGTCCACTTTACTTTTAAAAGCTAAAGGACTAAAGACCGTTCCAAGAATGTTCGAAAAGAGCAAACTAATTTTTGATGTATATTTACATATGCCACCATTTCATGCTGTGCAGCTTTATAAAATGATTTATTCGTAATAGAATTCTGTGTAGGGGATTAAAGAAATATTTAAAGGACATTTACAAATTTCTCAACTCAGCTCAACTCAAGCCCACAGTTGGTCAATGCAAGATAAAGAGTGTTTCAAACAATATAAGATTTTGCAATAGCACTAAGGCCTCTAAGAAATTAGAATATTAAAGGAGCATTAATAAAAGACCACTAAAAGTAAGTACGGATACTTTGAAAGCACCGAAGTTATCTATGGAACCTCTAGAACTATCAACTAAAAATGCTGAAGCATCTCTAAAGTTATACCATAATTAGAATTCTAATTAATCCGGGAAAACTTATATCAGAGTCTGCCAACAGATAAAAATTGATTAATGACAAATTTGGGGAATTTTAATTACATAAGTTTGAGAAGTTCTAGTAACAAAGCCCAACAATTGGGTTCATCTCTAATTTATAAGACCGAAGTTTCTGTTCATTCTTTTCATTCTTGCAATGCGTGGTTGGAGATCTGAAAATTTGTTTCGCTCTAGAATAAGGAATCTTTAAAACAAATAAGAAGAAAGTTTGCATAAATCTGATTGCGGCTTCGGCGAAACGGTATAATAAAGTAACTTAAAGAGGAAGAACTTTGTTTATTTTCGTGTTCCCTTCTAATAACACAGCAAAAGAAAAAGGACTCACTGAATTTCAAGTTACAACAGAATAAATGTATCTGAAAGAAAGCGTATTATTTTCCTGAAATGTAATTACAATGGAAAAAAGTTGCATAATTTCCTGTAGAAAATGAAATTCTACATCAAATTTTCAGAACGCTGCATGTTTTCAATTTTTCCAGACAATTCCAGACAATTCGTTCACTAACAATTCGGTAATAATACGTTCTTTTAGATATTGCAAACAATTCACAAAAATATTAGTATAGGCAACCCAAATAACAAACTAAATAGCTGTCTTGATTATAATTTGAATAATTTTGACAAGAATCAAAAATTCTGTCGTTATTTTTTATTTTTCTTGTGTCATATACATTTTTGCGCTACTGTGCTCTATTTCATTGTTTACCGCGGCTGTTTCCAAGACAGTAAGTTATGTTTACTAGTTGCTAAGGATAAAGTCGTCGGTAAAATACTTTGGGGTTCTAGAACGGTAAGTAAATTTATTCAAAACGAATGTGCCATGTAATTTGATAAATTAATGTCAGTCACAAATGTCAGTTTAGTTAAATAAAATGAATGCAACTTCCAATGTTAGTTAAAACAAATCCTGGAGCTTTTAATTTCTCATTTCTTGTAACAAAGTACGCCAGCAAAGATTTTTCATCAATATTTGTACTTTTCTTGGTAGGTACACCAATTTTTAAAATGATTGTAGGTACCTTCGTAGCGTCTCTCTAGACTTATAAGGAATGAGAACCGAACACCCCACATTCCAAGCTTCTCCTATTTCGTTTTCGGAATCATTTTCATTAATTTTTAGCACGGAACTCCAAATAATTTTCACAAAAAACTGCAATGGCGGTAACTGTTTACAGATTGCTATAGAAACGCAATATATCAATCGACAATACGGCAACGTGATGCGGAGAGTGACAATTATCGCATTTGAATCTGTATTAATTATTAATTTATTAAAAATTCTTTTTACCGGATTCAGTAGCGCAAAAAACGTCATAAGCATCACGAACGTTAAGGACTACCGATCTCAGACAATAATTGGAGTCGTCGCTACGCTCCTCCTCCAAACTATTGTCTTCGATCGGTAAAATGTCCTTACCGTTCTTAATACTTAATATACTATTCAATTATTTAATTTGTTATTTGGGTTGCCTATTCTAATATTTTGCTTCGGTGATTCCAGTATAGACATAAAATAAGCAAAATCGTATTATAAATCTTTGAACAACGAAACGTAACCTATAACGGGGATTAATTAATTATTAGAAGAAATTAAGCGAATGGTGGTGTTACACAAAATTTGGTTAGCATTGAGCCCAAGGGAATGCGAATAATTCAGCAGGATGTTGGAATACTTTTGGTTAATCCTGGCGAGTCCAGGCAGTTAGTAACCCTAATTACATTCCATAAACGTTTTGAAATCAGGTGAATAAAATAACTGAAGATTCTTAGACGACGAATTTCACAAGCTAAAAAAATAAAAACAGTTTTTTCGCCACTGGAAATTAATGCATAATTTTCGATTTGCGAAGGGAACAAAGTCATTGTTTAACCATATACAGAAACTGCGAGGCGAATAAGACCTCGATAATAGATGTTCGTGATCGATGACTGCTGTCGTAAGTTCGGCCCCGCATGTTCCAGGGGAATTTGTCTTTACAAGTTTGCCTCACCGCCAGTTCTAACTCTCTTCTATTTCGCACTGTGTGTAATCTGGCCCCACCATCCTGCCCGGAGCATTTGTCAACAGCTTCCTAGATTGATAGCTCAGAATGCGTAGTTCTACATCTCGAGGAAACACGTTTTTATTTTGGCGAATACATTATTCTAACCTTTCCTGAACTCGTGAAGAAATTGAAAAATTAAAGAACACAAAAAAAAATATTATTTATATAACACAACTTAATGCAGTTTGTTGGAAGTATTAAGGAAGTGTTTTTTAGCAAAGTTTTTTACACAGCAACGTAAAAAAAACACTAAACACAACATTGTGTTTATCAATAGTTAGCTGTGAAAGCTTCGGGGCTAAAAATCTTTGTTCTAGTGAAAGAAAGCCGACCACTGAAAGTGCTAAAAACAGGGAGAAAGTTGTTGTTTAGTTTTCTAATCAGTGAATCAATCTGATTCCAATTTCTAGAATGGTAAACTTGCTGTTGCTGTTACGTCCTAATTTAGTCAGAAGTAATATGTAACTGTAAGGAATTATACTTCCAGTTAATTGCGTGAAAAATCCGCTAGACTGCATCGCATATAAAAAGAGTTTAAAGATGATGTACGAAATTAAGTTTTAAAACTTTATGAGAATCGATTTGGGTCGAGCGTAGCTTAGCGACTTCTAAGCTGAATTACAAACACAGCAATTTTGACTCCTGCAAGTAGCAGTTAAACCTGTTTCATGCATGGATGTATGTGATTTCGTCTTGGATTAAAAGTTAAATGGGGATAGTATATTATGACCTCAGCAGTTAGCGGCCCCCGTAATGCATGTGTAAATAAAAGTACTGCACTGCACAAGCGATGGTTCAAAGCAGATTGCCAGAAACGACAATACAATTGTTAGAAAGTGCAACAAGGATAAACAGATAACAGGAACGTGGCATGCATAAAATCAACAGCTGTAGGCGTGGCGTTATGTACATCATCACTCAACAGCCAATTACCGCGCTCCAAATTACCGCGCCCATGCGCAAAAAATACTAGTTCCTATTATATGTCTTTCCTTGTCAATCTTCTTTGAGCAATTTCTAAGATGATCTTTCCATAAAGTAGCAGTAACGTTACCACTAGTTGCTTTGGTAAACATTCATTTTGTATTGAGAAAGGCTGCAACTTGAAAATATATTTCTCGCAGTTTAAAGGACTTCTATAACTTAAAAATCAATTTCACTCACAAAAATTCAAAAGGAACAGGCAAAAGGTGATTTATCGTTAAATTAAATGGGAGTAGCGCGGACCCAAACGCGGTGGAATTTTTATTTGTGAATATATTAATAAATATGTACATCAATATTTTAGATCGCCAAATTGCGGTTTTAATGTACTACCTACTTCGTTTTTGTATACGACACTTGAATTTTTTATTTAACTCTGAAGCTACACTACAATTTATTTCAAAAATATTCAGGATCTATACCGAAAATCCGCAGCAAATTTTAAAATCTCGTAGGATTATAAATCTTATTAGTAGAAATTAGAATTTAATATTGATCCTCTTGTTTTTTTCTTTAGAACCAAGAATGAACAATTTATTACAATTAAGATTCATAATTTAAAAAAAAATTAAACAATAAAGGATAATATTTTGGGTTTGTGTTAATTTCTAGAGGTCGCGTTTCAGTTTGCATTTTAAAATAAAAAATTCTCTCTAAATTTAGGTAAGCGGTTAACCAACACGCCACTACAGAAAGACTGAAAAAATTCTGAATGCATTTCCTATTCACACGCATTCAAGGACTTTCCATCAATAAAAGGTTTTTGTATATCCATAAAAAGACATGGGTCGTTTTTCTGCCGTAAATGTTTTTATAATACTCGATTTATCACTTTCTTTCGCCCTTTTCTCATACAGAGTCGCGTTTTCTTTAAAGTTTCACTTTCCTAGTAATTTATGAGAGGATATATTTACAAAAACAAGAGAATACACCCACATTATTTTTATAATACTAGTATATAAGGCGAAAAAGTAACACCTACTTATGAATTTTCTTTGAAAATTGAAATAAAATATGAAAAACAACGCAAGTAAACAAATTATAATAAAAGCCTCTTTTTTGTTTGCATAAATATTTGCGTAATCAAAAAATGATGACGATATTCCTTTCGTCGTATTCACGGTGTAGGTAAGTGTAAAAGAACATGAAACCAAAATCTAGTGTGATTTTAATTAAATTCGAATTTTATTCCTACATTCTTTCCTACGAGGTGCTACTCTAAAGTTCCAAGACTGCGTACTTATATCTAAGAACCAGAAAACTTACTACACAAACCCACTGACGACCCGTGACCAAAATATTTGGGAGGCACAGTAAGAGATGAACGAAGGGAGTAAAAAAAATTTTCGGAGTGGGCGTGGCTTATTGGACGGTATTTAAGAGCATCTGGAATGAAATTAAAAAGCCTGAAAATGTCAAAAATTTTACAATAAAAAATTAAAGTTTGTAATAACCAAGCGATATAATTTAAAAAAATATTCGTGAAACGTTTACTTTTAGAGTTCAGTAATTTATAGGTAAAAATGTGGTTACAGCAATTTTGTTGAAATCAACCCGGCGAAGCTCTTTAAGAGCACGTAGCACGCTGGCGCACATTCCGAGCTTGTCTTTGCTGCCGAAAATTGACGAGGTCTGCCGGGAAGCGTGCCCAGTTTCTTAGTTAAAACACGTAAGGGTCACAACAAAGCTATGCCCGTTTCATGCTATAGCGCGCTATGACGACATGGAAGTATACTATTTCGAAGAAGTAAATTGCTTATGTTATACATCGGATGAAGAATATTTTAAAATTTAAACAAAATCAATTATACTAGAACGATTATTTAAAAAAAGTGAGATTTCCATTTTTTTGTTGCGGGCACGTGCTCTTGTGCCCTTTGGCACCATCCGCCACTGCACAATAATACAGCGGTCCAATCCAAGCGTTTTAGTTCCGATTTAAAACAGTTTTGCTGTTGTAAGCCATTTTGTGTGAGGGTGTTTAGCACTGCTAGGATTTCATGTACACTGTTTCCCCTTCAAGTGTTTAAGGAATAGGAACTCAATTTTCAATAACAAACAGGGGCTTTCCTTTTGACTTATTATGGAGTTCTGTATTAAAATTACGCTATTAAATATTAACTACACAATTACCCAAAACATCCATTTTTAAATTAACATAGAGAAGAAAATTTTGTTTTTCCAAACAAGCTTTCGTATTTTAAAATTATAAATAAATAATGAATGAATGGGTAATGACAAACAAGAACCTAACTCGTGTAATAAATTTATTAAGTAAATTATGAAGAGCTTCTGGGATTGCAAAGTAAAGGCGAGTGAATTAATTAGTCAATTATACGTTGACAAGCAATATAGAAAGATATTCTTATTTGATAAATATACACTGAACGCAAATCATTATACCCCCTACTAAATAGCTGCACTTACTGGCTTAATCCAGCAGAAGAGAGATCATTTCGGAATAGGTGTGCTTGCGAAAGTGGAAAATAAATCCTTCCTCAAACAGAACGGTTCCACAAACATCTCGTAAAGTCTTACCTGAAAGAAAATAATGGATTAAAAGGGGAGAACATTCAAAAGCGTTCTGAATTCGTTTTACAATATATTATCCAGAAGAAAAGCAAACCCTTGTTAAGGACTATCGAAAAATATTTTAAGAGAAAACAAAAGTGAAAATAAAAATACATTTCAACATTGATTGCATTTGGTTTCTAATGAAAAGAGGGTAACACAATTTTTATGATAAGATTTAATTAACAAACCAGTTTTAGATAAAATGACGTTTAAATGCTTTTTTTAAGAATTCTGTACATCTTTATATATCCAGCAATACCCGTGGGTCCTTGCGCTTTTTACGAGTGGGCTACGGTTAAAGTTTGAAACGAAGCGCTTAAAAAAGCGAGTTTACTTTTCCATTTCCGATTATCGGAAGTACATTATACCGATTTTCCTTCCAGATTTAGTCGAACAATACGCGTAACTCTTTACCTAATGGTGTTATATAATGCATAATGTTTGAATAAAAAGTTGATTACTCGCATTAAGCAGAACTTAGGAAAAATAAAACATACATAACATATTCCGTGCTACGTTTTATCAAATAAATTTAGTATAAAAAGTGAATGGAAATTTATATTTAATTACTTCTTCGATCCGCCTTTATAGAAACTAATATTAATTTAGTTACGTCAGATAAGGTGAGTGTTTCTAGACAAGTATTCATTTCTTATTTATAAGCACTTAAAATTTCCATTTTAATATTATACGTTCAGGGAAATAAAATACAAAATTGATTTTTCGGAAATGATCATAAAAAATGTTAGATAGGTATTATTTTTTTAAACCGTATTCTAGGAAAGCATTAAAAAGTGTAGAACAACGTGCTATTAAAAGTTTCCTTTTGAAATTTACAACTAGCATCAGTTGAGAACTTCCCCAATAGCCACGTTTTATCTGTATATCGACTTTCACATCAGAGGGCTGTGAAAAACACATCCAGAATAGTAATAAGCGGATAAGTCGAAGGGAAGCAAGTCTAACAGATAATCAAGTTATAAGAGTTTCATATTTTTCCCCTACTGCATGAATCGTGCTCGCGAACATAATTGGAACAGGAGATATTTCCGATCTCCGAAATGTTGCTTTCAAAAGAAACTTCTTGTAGGTCCTTACGGATTCATTTCGTTCCCTATTTCCCTGTAAGATAATGCCGCTTACTTACTTCGTTTACTTGCAGACCCTTTCGTTTAAAAACAAAATTAAAAAAATTTTAAGGATTGGATCTACAACGAAATTTGACGACGGAGTAATGGTCTTTTTGCCTTTCGACTAAAATTAGCAAAATATTTCAGGCAAGAATTGAAATCCCCTTATTAGTGTACACTGAGCTGACCGAAGCAGACAAGTGGAATGTAAGACTGAGAATATTATATATCAAAGCACTTTCGGAATGTAAGCCTTGGAATTCCTTCTTTGAAAACTTCCAAATACTTTCAGTAATGGTTCTAAATTTGCAGTTTTTCAGAGAAACGTGGCGTAAAATTAGTTGCAGTAGACAGGTGTCAAGTCAATTTTTACTTTCCCTTACCACCACTTACGGGAAGTATTGACATCATGAAAATTTTCGAAATTAAGATTTTTGTGGAAATACGTGTTTTGGACCTCCAGGAACCCAAAAAAGTGGTTTAGAAAAAATGTGTGTCTGTGTGTTTATGTGACACCTCTAACGCAAAAACTATTGAACCGATTTTGATGAAATTTGAAATAAGGGGTACCTATATCAAAAATTCATCGACAAAATAAGCTTGTCAAAAACTCCGAAACCGGAAGCGGAAGTTAAGATATGTTTTCTTCAACTTTTTCAGAAGCAGAATTTTGAAAATCTGATTAGCGGATATGAAAGGAGACCATAATTCAAGGGAAACAGTTTTTTTACCGGACTCTCTAACTTCAAAATGGCGGCCGCTATGAATTTTTGAAAATTTTGACTTTAACGTCCCACAACTCAAAAACCGGATATCTGATCAGGTTCAGCAACATGTTTGAAAGCCCTTTGGTAGTATCATACCATGAAAAAAAATTATCTAGTAAATCCAAACATGGTCGCAATGGCGCTTTTCCAAAAATTTTGAAATTTTTGAAAAATTATTGCAATAAAATTGGCCACACTATTTTGTTTAAATTTTCTGCACTTTATGTATTAGATACATTTTCTTTTTTTTATGAATGCTAGAATTTCACTGTGACGCCCTCTACCGAGGTTTTGAAAATCGGAAATTGATGCTTGATCCTTTATTAGTCAAAATATGAAAGAAGTGTAAATATAAAAGTTGTTCAGTCTATGGTTTTGCATTTTTCTAAATTTATATCACGTATACAGAGTGTTTGCTTTCCACAGTACAACAAGCAACTTTGTTATTTTAAATGAAACACCCTATATATTATTATATAATTGAATGCAGAATTTAATTGTCTATTACAGTATAAGGTATTCATATAGCTAAAATGTGCGGTTGATGAGAAGTTCGCGAAGTTCAGCTACGTTTTGTAAAATTTGAAGATTTAGTATTACTACGAATGCGCGTCTCTTCTGTATGTACCAAAGTGTACAAGAGCCTGTCTCGAGGTCGAGAACTGTTGAACACCAAAAACGAAATGTTTATTTTTAGTATGGGAAAGTCCAGGTGAGATACGCACCTCCACCTTTTATTTTATTTTTAGTTTATTTCATAATTTCTTGTAAGCCTGAATACTTTTCTCGAGTTTAAGATTATAAATGTAACATCAAAACCATCAAACTTGTCCTTGTCACACCCATTAGTCGGATGTTATAATTCTGATAAAACTTTCTAAATGTAGTTGCCGGATTAATCCTTTTTACTGTAGTCTATACAAAATGACGAGACTAAAAGTTAACAAACACCAAAAGATGCATAAAGTCAAAACTATTCCCTAAGTAATTTACAATTTTATCACCGAGGATATTTTGCATCTCTTAGCAAAAACTGTAATCAGAACTGTCATTATGAAAATGAAGGGTAGCCAGGCGATTTGCAAGGCGAGCACAAACTTTTAGGAAAATAACCAGCCTGAATTCCTTACACTTCAACGATTTTCTAAACTTATAAACAAGAATTTTCAAGAGTAGTAGTAATCCATAAATTCTTTGGACGGGAAATGGATGGCTAAAGTTATCTTAGGAATTGATAGCGTGTTGGAAGTGCTAATCAACCTTCATATTTTATAAAATATTTTCCAATATTAACGGAAACGGTTTGCATCACTCCTTTTTCAATTTCGGTGAACCCTCAAATGTTATTATGACAAAAGTTTCAAGCTTTAAAACTTTAAAACATATTATTATCGAACACAGGCCAATATCGTTTATAGGTCGTTCCTGATATTCGTTCTGCATTTTCCATATTCCCAACTAGGTAGATATAAGTTATCCAATGACTACAACTCGTATTATAAAAATTTCACATCTGGATTTTACAAGAAAAAGAGCCAACGTAAACCAATTTTGTTTGCGAAACATTTTCTACGTTTTTGCTTATAAACGAAGTTATAAATTCAATATTCCTCGAAATCTAAACTGTAAGTAAATAAAACCGCCGATTTAACTTTGTCGGGAAGTTCTTTTTTAAATAAGCTGCCAAGAAAATCATAAATACTAAAAATGGAGAATTGAACATTTAAAAAGCTTAACATTACTGTATTTTATTCAATTAACAAAAGCAAAAAAATGGACAAATACTCTTATCCTAAATTTTTTTAGTACGTTTAGAGATCTTTTTATGTTTTCGGTTTACTCTGAATTTCTTTATAAAAAAATAACGAGTAACAATCCCATATAGTAGGTACAATTTTTCAGATCACAAAACATATTTCGTTTGCATCCATTATATTTGTTCATTGTGTATTAATCATCAAAGCTGCTGTGTAACACACCCCATTTTAATTTAATGAGTGTAACTGTGTAACGATATAATTCCAAGTAACTCTTTGCCTTTTCTTAAACTTCCAAAGATAAAATATTTTTAACCCCTTGCGCAAATTAACATATAGCTTAATGCTTAATTCGTCCCCAATGATTAGTTTAGTGAAGGGTTGAATTTGTAAGTCAACATTCGGCCACTTCGTAAATACAGAAGCTAAACATTATTTACTTTAATGTGAGTCAACAAAGACAGTACCCGTTATATGCTTGTAATACGTATATTTACGGATAACAATGTTTGTTCTGAAAGTTAATCAAGTACACAAAGAAAATAAAACACTTTGGAAAATACCAGCATGTTATTGGCATTCCTGCATTACGTAGAAGAAAAGTTTAAAATCAGAGCGATATGCGAAAATGAAGACTTAAACAAATCAAGTGGAAAATCATTTCACTTCCATCCGGTTTGCTTCCTATATGTATGATCGTTTTTCTACAGATATGGCTTTATGCAGTAATTTTATAAAATAATGTCGCAGAGAGATGATCCAGACAAATACTTCCTTAAGGGAAAATGTCAGAATATCGCTGAAAAGCAATGATCCATTTCATTTCGTGTATTCATCAATCACATTGCTTGTAAGGGATGAAATTCTAACATACCTTCGATTTGCACCAAGCTTTTAAAGAATTTTCAACGATGTTAGAAAGTTGCAAGTTATACAAGTTTCAAGTTCTGTTACTATTACTAACAATGCAACCAAATTAATTGAGATTGTGTGTGTGTATACGACAATACATTTTCATAATTTGTTGTGTCTATTGATAAAAAGACTCCTTATTCACAGAGATTAAAAATTATTCTACAAATATTTTAACTAACATAATTTAGAATCAATAGGGGACGCCAACTATCAGCCTCATACGCCACCTCATCTAACATTTAAAATTAAAAAGAAAGGTACACAGCTATGAACAAAACGGTTTTACCACTTCTATCGATTCCATCCACCGTTGCGTTACTTACGCCCGCAAAGAGAAAATTACTTATATGCACGGTTGGATATAAATTTATACACACCCTTTATTAACCAAATAATATTCCCACGAATTTTTTCAGTCGTTAATAAAAAATTACCTTAAGTTACCTGACATTGAAATTGAATTATAAACATTACAAAAATCAGATGTTAATTTTATTACATAAACACTTGTGTAGGCTTATATGGTGTTTATTAACACCAGTAAGGTAAATAAGTTCTAAGTTGTATAATACAGAAAGTGTCTAAATGGCTCAGGACTTTTCGCTGTATTCCCAGGAAAATACACCAGGCGTATAAATTAAATGACAACACGGCTTTATGTTATTAGTGGGTCACAATTTTCTCCGCCGGCTTGTCAACTCCAGAAATACACCTCGCTACCGTTTACGCCTTCTCAGTTTGATACCATGTCCTCTCATGTAACACGTTTGTTTTAGAAGGAAGGTTAATGCATGTTAGATGTCGTTTCCAATACAGATAGTAAACTGAAACTTAAACTGACAAGGATGATATAAATTTCAACTTAAACACAAAGTACTTTACACGGGAAATCTACAGAAAATATTCAGTTGGAGATGATTTTTTTTAATAAAAAAGGTTTGGCTATAAACAAATATGACATTGGGGTTCGTTTAATTTTTAAACGCTTTACTTCATTGTTACTGAAAGACTTTTAATTTTTCAATGAACAATAAATAAAACCCCTTCTTCATTTTGTTAATTCACGGTAGCGTATTATGTCTGATTGCCTTGATCTTTCTCATGGAAATATTGTGTTTGAAAGTCTCAATTGAACTTACTTTTAAAATTCGGAACCCGAGCTTTAAAATGAGCATCATGTATATTACATTAGTGTTTAGCTCTACAGGCTCTTCGCTTGTTTTTTATTCACCTAAATGTGTTTGGTTCTAAGAGCTCGTATAACCGCTTCAGTTGGGATAAGCTTGGGATTGCAAATTTGTATTGAAACAAGACGAGGTACTTCAAAGGCTTACATGTAATGCTTTGTGGTCAGTAAAGTGGAATCGTACAGGTATTACATAGTGGGAGACCAGAAATAAATTGACTGTGTAAAACCAAAAGAGTAGTAGTTCAAAATAACATTTCAAGTGCAGAATAGTTCCTGTGGGGGCTGGTGCCAAGGGACATAGGGGAAAGTGCCCGCAACAAAAAAAAATGTGCCCCCCAAATATTTTGGTTATTTTTATTTATTTTATTTTTAGGAAAATAATTAAGGTCAGGGAGTTGTTTTAAGACGTCAAGATATGTTTCTATAAAATTTCAGAAAAATACTTTTAAGTTCATTAAATGGTAAGGCAAAATAGAACAAATACCGCCGCCAGGAATCCAAGTTTATCAATCAGATGAGATGAGAATATTATGCTTGCTTAAGTATACAAACGACTAAATTTCAGTTTGAAGCTAATACAAGATCGGAAGTTAGTTGAACAAACATTTAAGAGATTAACGTGTAAATGTATGTATATTTTAAAATGTGTGTTCAACCAATGAGAAGGGTGTAAGTAAGGAAACTTCCAACTGCGTTTAGTTGAAGTTCCATTACTAAATTATCATTGAAGTTTCCTTTCCGCCCTGCTATTCTCGAATAATTTAACGCGTTCAATACGAAACTCTAACTAAACATTCTATAATTGAAAATGACAGGTAGTTTACAGTTTAGTTAGATTCTGATTGAAAATATGTTCGTGGTGAATATACCTACTCTAAGTTTACATGGTAACTATAGAGGGTAGGTTATTTACAAAAGATGTTCGTATGACAGACCCCAACATTGCATAATATTTGGATAACAACTTTGAACTATCGGAGAAAACAGCTGATGTCAATAAAACTAAATATAAAAAACCTTCTCTGGAAAAATTCCATTTCATAATATTAAATGAGAGAGGGAGAGCTCTTTTATATTTCAAAGAATAAAATTGTGTACGTTGCAAAATCAATGATGAAATGTTCTTTGTGCTCGGTACAAAATTGTGAAGTCTATACAAAATGCAATAAAAATCACAAATCACTGATCTGTAAAATGTACCTCGTTACCGACAATAAAATGCACGCATATTTATCCTTTTACAGAGAATCTTACTCCAAAGATCGATTTCCATACGAAACATGTGTAGTACAATCAGACCATCTTCTCCCTTAGAAAAATTGCTATTTTTACTTCCACATACCACCACTGGTATATGGGAAGTTTTGATATCATGAAAATTTTCGAAATTTAAATTTTCACGGAAATACGTGTTTTGGACCCCCAGGAACCCAAAAAAGTGCTTTTGAAAAAATGTCTGTCTGTTGGTGTGTGTGTATGTAACGCCTCTAAAGCAAAAACTAATGAACCAATTTTGATGAAATTTGAAATGAAGGGGTATATCGAAAATTCATCGACAAAATAAGCTTTTCAAAAAAATCCGAAACCGGAAGCGGAAGTTAGACATGTTTTTTTGGTAGCATTTTTTCAGAAGCAGAATTTGAAAATCTGAGTAGCGTAGTAGCGTATATGAAAGAAGACCGTATTCAAGGTGAACAGTTTTTTACCGGACTCTCAACTTCAAAATGGCGGCCGCTATGAATTTTTCAAAATTTTAACATTAAGACATTTTAACAAGTCAAGAACCAGTTATCTGATCAGGTTCAGCAACAACTTGTTTGAAAGCCCTTTAGCGGTACTATACCATGAAGAAAAATTTATTTAGTAAATCCAAAAACGGTCGTAATGGCGCTCTTCCAAAAATTTTGAAATTTTTAAAGAATTATCAAAAAAACTCGCCACACGATTTTGTTTAAATTTTCTACACTTATGCAGCTTGGTGTTAGATACATTTTCGTTTTTTAATGAATAAGTGAGAAAATAAGTGATTTCCAATCCTGCCTCGCGAACTACTATTAAATACCAAAAACGAAATGTTTATTTTTAGTATGGAAAAGGTCCAGGGGAGATGCACACCTCCACTTTTTAAACTTTTACACGGAAAAGTTGTATGGACTTGTTTTATCGAAATTTATAAAATTAAGAAGATTAATCAAAGGTACACAGAAAACTTCTGAATCTTTCATAAAGCTCTTTAGACTAAGAAGCGCTGATTATACGCACCATTGGGCCTGCAATCTAAGAAAGCGATCTCACGGTTATCTAATTTTTATCACCGTTTAAAACCAAAGCTCTAACTTGAAAAGAATATGAAGCTACCAAGCGAAAATACAGTATTGCAACCAAAAATTCAAGGGTGCTATAAAAAAGATCTCCGCATGAACATAATTTAGAAAGGACTGCAACCTGTACTTTATAATAGAAAGTGCCCTTCTAGGTTGATGTTTATCTGATGTATTGCTAAGTACAAGAACTGATAAATTTTCTCATAAAAATGAAAAATCCTGTTATAAATGGGGATCTGAATTTTACAAGGTCCATACATCTATAACTTGACCGTTCGAATAGGATATTAAACCGTCATCCCATCACATAACGGTCGTATTTTACGATCAGCTTTTTCATTCATACGCCTTTTATATTCCATATATTCCTATATCGTAAATATCTTTGTGCCCGTATCACAAACAAAGGCACGTAACGAAGTCAATTTATGTTCTACATTTAACCCAATAAACGAAGAACAAGCTTGGTTTAAAAATTTTCATACATTTACACCGTAAATAAATTTATTCACCCCCTAACGCGGGGATTCTAAATAATGTATTGCCACGACACACTTGCCGAATTCATTGCAAATCATATTTCACCAACAGCTTTGTAGTTCGCCTCAATTTTGTTGTTTCCGAGCCTTCTTTTAAATTTATCACAAAATGTAGACTCTTAATGTCACAAAAACCCTACAAAATAATAGGGGGTTTGAACGTAATTTACAGACCACTTCAGAAATACGTCTCAAGTCTAGAAACGTAATTGTAAAGGATGCATCAAAATGACGCCTCCTCTTTTGTTTCAATTATTTTACATTATAAAGCATGCTGTGAACATCTCAGAATTATGTTAAATATTGTATGTTATGTATTAAAAAAATGCCAACATATTCGAAAATCATACATTTTTCCGCACAAAACAGGGTCTCCCAAAGGAATTCATTTGATACGGTACATCGCTCTCTATAACATTTATTATGGTTTTGTTGGTGACAGTATATGTATTTCAAGAATTTTCACGTAGGAAACCCAGACATATCATAAATTTAGCTACGGGAACATACAGGTAAATCTAATTTTTTTTATAAAATTGAGAAATATGCTTTATATTTATTTTCAGTTATTATCCATGGCAAAAACGGATTCGTTCAACTGATTTTTTTAAAACTATGCCTAATATTGTTTGAGAACAGAACTAAAGGCTCGTCTCTTGGGCCCTTCAACAGACGGACCGACTAAAATATTGCCCGAGTTACTGGAAGACGTTTTTTTAGCATAGATCGCCGATAGCTCGAAATTGCCTGATTTTATGGCCAGCCCGTTCACCGGATTTGAATCCGTGAGGCTGTAACCAACAATTTAAGAACTTTGCATGTACGACAGAATACTGGAATTTTCGATGAGTACGAAATTCAATAGCAGGGCATGTAGTGGCAATCCATATCTTCATTTTGAACATTCATTTAAAGAATTTCAAGGTCCTGCATTTTGTTGATTACCGTATTAGTGGGTTCTTACACAAAAACAGATTTGACGTAATAAAAAAGGAATATTTATGTTGGAGTGGAGCGCAATATTTTTATTTTAATATCCCTACGATTTTTCCTAACTTTTCGTAAGTATATTTGGAACCCTTTTAACATCTACAAATTTATTCAATGCATTTGAAGGAATAACCGATGTTCAATAAAGAACCTACTTTAGTTGACTGCAGATGAACAGTTTCGTTCCTAACTATAATTGATAATTAACGGAACATAAGAGCACCAAAAGTAAAATAATCTTACCTATATTTGCAGAAAGTAATAAAGACAGCTATCGATCAATTCTACACAATTCACAGCAAATATATAGTTCACAATAGGCAAGCATTTTACTATAACTTCACAACCGATCATCACCACATTCGCGAACAAACTGATCAAATAATAGAGGAGCTATCAAGAGAATACAAAACAAGTTACAGAACTTTGTCATAAAGCGATAGTGACGTACGACATTATAACAGGTGCAGGTTCCGATTAGATATCATTCAATGTGTTAAATGAATCTAACAAAAGAATTGATAACAAGAAGTTATGCAAATGTGTTCGGTAAAATAAAGGAGATTTATTTAGATTAATTAAAAAAAACTTACAACTTAGGAATGTAACAAAATAATATTTTTAACATCTTTGCAAATTGAAAAAATGGATCGTTTTTGGATATTATTATTTTAATTTTTAATTGTTAATTTATTAATTTATCGATTCTGATTAGAATTTGTTTAGCTGCCGGAAACAATTTCTTAGGTGACTTGATTTAATTTGTTGTTCTTACTACGAATCGGTTATTATTTTTTTTCTCTGGAAGGCGTAGAAATAAAGTATTAAAGAGGTACATTTTCGAATTCAGCAAGTTGAGCTGTACACGAATCCGTTAAAAAAATATAGGGGTTCAATTAAAAAAAATCCGATGACGTCATCAAGCGAAAACAAATGAACATCGGAAATGCGCAGGTATAGGAACAAGGGTCTTTTTAAAAAGCAAAATCGACGTGTTCGAGGAAATTTTATGAAACGTCATCGTTTTAGAAATAACGAATTTATTCCATACTTTTCTTCCACACTGTATGTAACCGAGATATGAAGGTGATTCCAAACAACTGTTGCTACTCCTCTGTTTTGAAGAAGCATAAATGACTCGGAAGTCATTTTTTACAAACGATCTTGTCTATAATCCATCAACAAGCTCGGAGATGCTTAAGGTTCCTTAAAAGGCCAAGAAGCTAAAAGGTTTATAAATATGTATCCGCATTTGCATTAGTACGAAAATAATAGTTCTTGAAGTTCGGCTGAAGAATGTGCAACGGTATCGCAAGCATATCGATACCGAATATCCAATTCGTCATTTTAATCCGATGCAGCTCAACAGCTCTTTGCTTTCAATGGTATGAAAAGGAAATTTGAAAGCGCGACCCCAATGCTACTTCCGTGATAAAGTATCAGAAGGATTACTACTCCGGTTTCAGCCAATTCCGACTACAGCGCCGCCGACAGGAAATTGACAGTAAAAAACTTTATGTTCAATATTTGAAATAATGTAGCGAATAAGTCGAGACATTGCCTTGGCAGCTCAAAACTGAAATATTAAAGAATAAATTGTATATTGATCGGTCAGGTATAGTGCTAAGCCTCGAGCATTCTTAATGACAGTAGCACGCAAATGTTACGTTGGTTGTTTCAAATTACGTTCCATTATTTACAGAGCGTGTGTCATGTAAATGACCTTAACGAATTCACTGTAGGGCTTTTACATTTCATCTGTAAATGAACCTTTGTAACGCCATCGTGTCTCTGCAATTATATAGGTACGTCGGGCTTTAAGCATCCCTCCCTATCGCCATTGGAATAATTTTTCCGTATTTTATGATCACAATTTCATGACCCTTTTTAACAAAGGTTCTTTTATTTATGACTATCGAGTTAACAGCAATACACGTGATATATTATGTAGTATAGAACGTTCTAGATACAACGCTTGATTTTGGGTTACTCTTGCTACTATACTTTCTATAGAAAATACAGTTCGGATCATTTCTATGCTCATACCAAACGTTGTATTACACAAATTATAACGAAATATTATGTTTCTGGAAAGTAGAATCAATCATCCTTTATACAAAAGATTGAATATTTTATATACCACCAGGTAGTTTACTACAATATTAAACATTAAACAGAAAATTACTTATGAAAAGGTTTTAATACGAATAATGCAGTATGATACCTACATGGAACTGCAACGGCTGTAAATATATTTTTGAACTGAGGATATACAGAGATATTCTAAGCTTGAAACGCATTCGATAAAATTATCTTAGAAATGTTAGAATAAAGTTTTTAAAACTTGCTTTGTTGCCGGATACTAACCTAACGTATACGTAAAAGTTTAATCACCGACATAGAAGTTTTAACTGCTGTCAAACTTTATACTTGCTCAACTTTGACCTACAAATAGGAAAAGTATATTGACGATTTTAAGACCCAGTCTTTTCATCTCCTTAGAGTACAAAAAATAATTTTCGACTGATCACTGATACTGGCTGGAAAGATGCGCATCAGTTAGCCAAATAGCTACTAGGCACTTTAATAGGGGGTGGAAAGACCGAGCCTAACAAACAGAAAAGCATTTCTACGATTATTTGTAATGTAAATAAATTTGCGAGTTGTTATAAGAAAACATTTTATATGTAATAATTACCCAATTAACAATTTCCATAACGTTGCGTCTACGAACTAATTAATTTGATCGTACATATAATTATACTACACTACAATCGGGTTCAGGGATTGGTATCAAAAGGGAAGTTTGATTCTTGGAAGATACCTTTCAGTAACCAAGTAATTTCATCAACGTTAGTGTTTATTGATCCGCCATTTAAAGATAATGCGGTCGTTAAATTGAAAAATGTCGAGTGAAAGACATACAACCATATAGAAACACTTTATCATATCGCAAAGATTGCCTTATAGAACTCGTTTATCATCAAATACGATGACACAATCTTTTCTTCAATAACCATATTTTTTGCTAGTATAAGAAAGTAAGGAACAGTAATCCTCAATATTACACGGCTGCAGCAACGTTTCTTTCAGACTGCCAAGATACGATAGCACAGAATAGTAAGACTCTTATAGAAAATAAGCCAACAAGGCATTCTATGATAAACACGAATTATACCCAATCTACGATTATGTTTTTCATAAACAATTTGTATTAACCTGCAGCAGTAATTGAAAAAAAAAAAAGCCGAGTATGATTTCACAAACCACTAAAGTAGTACAGTCCGAAAAATACATTTAAACTTGCGTTTACATTAATTTCCCTTCTTAATAGACTTCAAAACAAGCTACTCGATAAGGATATGATTAAAGGGATAACAACTCAAGTCAGCGTTTGATAAATCCCTTAAAGCAAGCAAATTTAACAACCACAATTTATTATCAATTATTCTTGTTGTACTGTAATCACTTATTACCGCACTGCGCTGCATAAATTAATAACAGCATTATACCATGTCAAATAAAACCGTCGTTAGATAAATTGGTGTCTGCATTAAACAAAGAACGATTATTATTAGATACAACAAATTAATCTAAAATGCAAGGGTCTAGTAGATTATTCTTGTATTCAGTTTTACTCTCGATTTAACTTTAAAGAAAAATTCGCAGCTACTATTTCTATACTGAAAATCAATCTCAAGGGTAGTTTGGATTGAGAAAATGTTCGTAATCAGGTCATCTATGGCTCTGTCGTGACCATTTTCTCGGGGAGTAGAACTATCAACTAAGAAACGAATCTGTAAGAGGGTCGCTTTGATGACCTTCCACAAAAGAGGACACAGGCGAAAATCAGATTACAAAGTAAAGAAGTCCGGTCCAATTCCATAAAAGTTTCAAGTTATCGCAACTGCGTGAAGGAAAACTATCCTATTTCCTATTAGATTAATAATTTTTTAATACTTTTTAAATAACAAATGAACAAAGCAGTATGTACCAGATGATGGGGCTTTATTGTAACAGTTTTTTTTTGATTAATTTGAAATTTCTGAAATATAAAATGCTATGAAGGTAATATACAGGCAAACATAAACAAATTCTAAAGAAGCCAGCTCATAATAACAACAAATGATGAAAATATGATTTCATTGAATACGCGAACAAAAGATGATATATGAACTGCTGAACTTCGTGAACTCGCCGTGCCTCGGCCTGAGCATATTAGAGCCGCGGTAGATGAGATATAGTTATAATTAATTTTATCGTAAAATTAATGTTATTTCTCTAAGTTAAGCAAAGGTTACTTGCAAAGACCTCATTAGCGCCTATTAAACACAAACGCTTTAACACTTAAATCAAAAAGACGAATTATATTTCGCTTTCATTCTAAGGTGTGCTGTTTTAACTTCAGGAAACGCCGAGATGGCTAATTACAGGCATGTAACACTTTGAACTTAGTTCTACAATTTTGTAATGTACTGGGTTTTTATAGAAACTACTGAAGAACTATTTTTAACTGTGTGTTACTAAATCAAGCTACAGTTCAACAGAAATTGGATAGGCTCTGGCTCGTGGATGCGCAAAGAAGAGAGAGAAAACAGCTACCGGCTGTGTCGCTAGCTCTTTAAACCTTCGAACATACACTGCCCCTTGACTGAAAAGAGCACATCCCTATGTTGCACTGCACAACCGATGATTCAAAGAAGATCGACAGAAACGCCAATATAATTGTTAGAAAGTGCAACAAGGATAAACAGATAACAGGAACTAAATGTGCATGCGTAAAAACAACACCTGTGGGCGTGGACCTACGGACTCCAACACTTAACATCCAATTACCGCGGGCATGCGCAAAAAATGTTAGTTCCTATTATATGTCTATCCTTGTCAATCTTCTTTGATGCAATTTCAAAGCGGTATATCCTCTTTCCATAATTCCGGAATCATCCAATTTATGTTGAACTGTACTACCTTTATCCATCCTCAATGTTTTCTGAATATATCCTGTATATCAGAGAATCTAAAAACGAAAAAGTTATAATCGAACAATAATAATAATAATAATAATAGTGTTTATTTAACCACATTACATACAAAACGTATATTTGTAGCAAGTCATACAAAAAAAATAACGAGTTTAACACATTGTCATAAAAACGGTACATCAAGAAACTCACTAGTCTTATAAAAGCATTTCTGCAACAAATACCTTTTAACATTTATTTTAAAATCATTAATTGTCATACACTTAATACGCTGTGGAATATGATTATACAAGTTTAAATTAAGGGAATTTTTCACCGATTTGGCTAATCTAAAGCGTGGATTACGTAGGGCATTATTATTTCTCGTGGGATAATTATGAAAATCGCCATTAATTGAAAAGGAGTCTAAATTGTTATGAACTTCACATACAGTGACAAAGATAAATAGACATGGTAGAGACAAGATACCAAGTTTAACGAAAAGTGGTTGACAATGATCTCTACTACCTGCATTGGCCAAAATTCTGACCGCCTGCTTTTGCTGACGAAAAATCCGTACAGCATGGGACGAGTCACCCCACAAGATTACTGCGTAGGATATGTTGGAGTGAAATAGCGAGAAATAGGAAGTTCTTAGCATTTGTGTGGTGACCAATTGTTTTAAATTTCTCAGCAGAAAGTTCACGCTGGAAAGTTTTAAACTAAGGAGATCGACATGGTAGGACCAGTTTAAGCAGTCATCCAACGCTATCCCCAACAGTATGACAGAATCTCCCTTAGTATTATTATTTCCAGCGGAAAAAACAAGCCTTTGGGTTTTACTTTGATTAAGCGTTAATTGATTAGCACAAAACCATTTTTCAGCTTGTGTCGCACTCTCAATAGAAAGTTGATTTAGTGTATCTAGGTTTTTTGCGGAGGCCAGCAGTGTGGTGTCATCAGCGAAAAATAGACACTTCCTAGGGAGCAAATGATGGTATAAATCATTGATATAAATGATGAAAAGCAGGGGACCTAGTACAGAGCCTTGCGGAACACCGAAATCAACACGTTTGAACTGAGAAATACTGTTGTTAATATCTACACATTGCTTTCTATTTTCCAAGTAAGATCGAAAAAGTTCTAATGCAGAATTTTTTATGCCATAGTAAGATAGTTTATCCACCAGAGTGCCATGGGAGACGCAATCAAAAGCTTTAGAAAGATCACACAGCGTGATAGCTGTGTGTTTGCCTTCCTCTAGACCCTGTACTACGTCACTAACCACTTTCAGAACAGCTTGAGTTGTATTTCGATTTTCACGGAAACCATATTGGCAAGAATTAAAAAGGGTGTTATTCTCAAAATACTGCATTAGTCTTGATTTTAAAATAATTTCAAAAACTTTGCCTAAAACTGGAATAATTGAAATTGGACGATAATTGTCAATGCAAGATTTATCTCCTTTTTTATGCAGGGGGAGAACTTTCGTGACCTTGAAAGCATCGGGGAAAGTACCTGAGGAGAAACATAAATTGAAGAGCACTGTTAGAGGAAATATAATTATATCCACCACTTCCTTTACAATTTTACTGTTTGTATCATACGTATCAAGGCAACTAGAGTTTTTTAAAGAATTTATGGCATTATAAACCTCTTCTGGTGTAACCAATTCAAGAACAAATGAAGACGAGGGGGAAGGTACATTTTCAAGTAACTTTATAGCACTGCAGTTTGTTTTGGGTAAAGTAGTAATAAGGTTACTAGCTATTGTTACAAAAAAATTATTGAAGTCATCGGGTGAAATGTCAGTGTCCAAATTATTCGACCGTTTGGTACAATTTCGTTCCGCATTTATTAAGTTCCAGCAGTATTTTGGCTTGTTGTCACGATTTGTGATATAACTGCTGTAAGCAGCTTTTTTCTGAGATTTTATTTCTTCTTTATATTGTTTACGTAAGATATTGTACGTCTGCAGAACATTTGGGTCCTTGCTTTCATTATAAATAAACTTCACACTTGATAAGTTATCCCGTAAATTACGAAGATCATCATTAAACCAATTTACAGGAGGTTTAACATTATCACTGCACTTCCGTAGTGGAAAATGTTTATGTACAAGAGATTTAAATGTCTTTACCATAAACTCAGCTAAGTAATTTGCATCAAATAGCGGATTGCAAAAAAAGGTCCAATCTAATTCTGATAAAGACCTCTTAAATCTCGTAAGACCACGCGAAGTTATCTTTCTCCTGTATCGTATATTGCAAGCAAAATGTCCCCCAATAGTTTTCAAAAACACACCACAGTGGTCAGATAAGCAAGGGTCAACTACACCGGCCTCAGAAGAGTTTAGGGGTATGTTAGTTAGGATGTTATCAATGCGAGTGGCAGATGTAGGTGTTATTCTAGTAAAATCAGATATGATCGGAATTATGCCAAATGAATTTGTTAAACACATAAGATCCCTTAACCCCAATAACGTTTTATTATGAAAGAATTTAAACGGATGCGAAGGTGTCTTCTATAACAGTGTAAAACCACCATAATGTTCTTATTTCTACTGTTAATTGATGTAATTACATAATCACAGGTGATAAGCAGAATTTTCTAGCCACCTTAAACGTATTTAAGAATAAGAAAACATGCAAAACGCTGTTCAACAATGAAGCCAATAAAGATCCTATTCGTTCAAGCAAGCTACGATTACGAAAGAAATAAAATTGTCTAGCCCAAAGGCATCGTACAACAAATCGTTCTGCAAGAATAAATTGAAAGAAGAGACACACAGAAGTTTCGAAATTGCTATATACAGATCCAATATCCGGAAACTACACCAAACCAATAGCTTTGGTGTTTTTCCCACACTTTACTGCTAATAGCTTTGTATGCTTTGCTTCTTTTTTTACTAGAAGAAGATTAAAACGTTCTAGAATGATAGATACTACATTACTGTTTGTTTAGGACTCGCCACGCTTCTGTTATCGTAAGTACTGAAATAATTTACAGACAATAATTCCTAGTAAGTCTTGCAACTTCTGATGAAGTTGTAAGAACTCGATATTATTGTAAGAACAAGCACGGGACTCAAATAATAGAGGAAATATTGCTTTCGCAAGTTTCCACAATTATTTTATATAGTCTCCAGAATTGTTTTTTTTTATAGGAAATTAAAATTCTTACAACGTACTAATTTTCCATGAGAATCTAAATAAAAAAAAATTAAAAATATATAAAGAGAATCAATACTATTATATAAAGCACAACAGTGTTGTCTGGGTTTACACCCCACCGCTACAAAATTAAAAAAAGGACAGCTCTATATAAACTTCATATAATGTGTGAACGCTGACTTTATTATAAGTGTGGGTTTTCACCCCACCGGTACCAAAAAAAAAAAGGGCTGCTCTGTATAAACGTCCTATATCGTGTGAACGCAACGTTAAACGGTTGTGCGGGCGTGCCAAGGTCAGTGGGGCGTGTGCGTATAGGCTTAATAAGTACCACACTTCGCTTAAGTTACATTCAGATTTGTCAGTACTGCCAACCGCCGAAAATAAAATATGTTAGCGGGTACACTCATCTAAAGAAGTATTTTTTTTAAAGTAGGCCTTTTCCTGCTTTATAAAGCAGTTTCCATCAAATAAAGAAACATTAGTGATGTCTTAATGATCTAAGCTTCCCCTGGATGGGCTATTTCGCCTCGAAAAGTGGTTGTAGTTTAAAAGCGAGTTTTGGTTATGTTCCAGTGTTTACATATTTCGACCGCAGAACAATCCTAATATTATTTTCTGCATTTAAACTAGACTTCGATGTTTCTAACATTACAAACACGGACTCCAGGATCCCTTTGACAGGTATTAGTACAGAACCTCCACCGTAGGCACCTAAATAACCCCAAGGACCCGCAGGAATTAATAAAAGAATTAAAAATTAGCGATTTTCAAGATTTTTTTTCTGGAGTTACAGAGAGAGTCCTCCCGAATCTCGACCGTGGGGACCTAGGGGAGACCTTCCCCTACAACCCCTCTTCTGGCGTGTTTCATACTTTTGCCCTTTTCGGAAATTATAAATTTTTGCAATTTGCTCTACACGTCATTCGACCTGGAGACTTCAGAGAGTGAAACCCCACGCAGAAGGTCTCCAGGTTCATAAGCTTACACGTTCGGACTCCCGGGTCACCTAGAAAGACAAAAGCACGGCACCTCCTCCGCGGGCACCTAGAGAACCCCAGGAGGACTTGGGAAAATAATTAAAAATTAGCGATTTTCACGATTTGTTTTCTGGAGTTACAGAGAGAGTCCTCCCGAATCTCGACCGTGGGGACCTAGGGGAGACCTTCCCCTACAACCCCTCTTCTGGCGTGTTACATACTTTTGCCCTTTTCGGAAATTATCAATTTTTGCAATTTGCTCTACACACTATTCGACCTGGAGACTTAAGAATGTGAAACCCCGCGCAGAAGGTCTCCAGGTCCATAAGCGTACACGTTCGGACTCCCGTGCCACCTAGAAAGACAAACAAAAGCACGGCACCTCCTCCGCGGGCACCTAGAGAACCCCAGGAGGACTTCGGAAAATAATGTAAAATTATCGATTTTCAAGATTTTTTGTCTGGAGTTACAGAGAGAGTCCTCCCGAATCTCGACCGTGGGGACCTAGGGGGGACCTTCCCCTACAACCCCTCTTCTGGCGTTTTTCATACTGTTGCCCTTTTCGGAAATTATCAATTTTTGTAATTTGCTCTACACGCTATTCGACCTGGAGACTTAAGAATGTGAAACCCCACGCAGAAGGTCTCCAGGTCCATAAGCGTACACGTTCGGACTCCCGGGTCACCTAGAAAACCAATAACACGGCACCTCCTCCGCGGGCACCTAGAGAACCCCAGGAGGACTTCGGAAAATAATGTAAAATTATTGATTTGCAAGATTTTTTTTCTGGAGTTACAGAGAGAGTCCTCGCGAATCTCGACCGTGGGGACCTAGGGGGGACCTTCCCCTACAACCGTTCTTCTGGCGTTTTCCATACTTTTGCCCTTTTCGGAATTTATCAATTTTTGCAATTTGCTCTACACGCTATTCGACCTGGAGACTTAAGAATGTGAAACCCCACGCAGAAGGTCTCCAGGTCCATAAGCTTACACGTTCGGACTCCCGGGTTACCTAGAAAAACAATAGCACGACACCTCCTCCGCGGGCACCTAGAGAACCCCAGGAGGACTTCGGAAAATAATGTAAAATTATCGATTTTCAAGATTTTTTGTCTGGAGTTACAGAGAGAGTCCTCCCGAATCTCGACCGTGGGGACCTAGGGGGGACCTTCCCCTACAACCCCTCTTCTGGCGTTTTTCATACTGTTGCCCTTTTCGGAAATTATCAATTTTTGTAATTTGCTCTACACGCTATTCGACCTGGAGACTTAAGAATGTGAAACCCCACGCAGAAGGTCTCCAGGTCCATAAGCGTACACGTTCGGACTCCCGGGTCACCTAGAAAACCAATAACACGGCACCTCCTCCGCGGGCACCTAGAGAACCCCAGGAGGACTTCGGAAAATAATGTAAAATTATTGATTTGCAAGATTTTTTTTCTGGAGTTACAGAGAGAGTCCTCGCGAATCTCGACCGTGGGGACCTAGGGGGGACCTTCCCCTACAACCGTTCTTCTGGCGTTTTCCATACTTTTGCCCTTTTCGGAATTTATCAATTTTTGCAATTTGCTCTACACGCTATTCGACCTGGAGACTTAAGAATGTGAAACCCCACGCAGAAGGTCTCCAGGTCCATAAGCTTACACGTTCGGACTCCCGGGTTACCTAGAAAAACAATAGCACGGCACCTCCTCCGCGGGCACCTAGAGAACCCCAGGAGGACTTCGGAAAATAATGTAAAATTATCGATTTTCAAGATTTTTTTTCTGGAGTTACAGAGAGAGTCCTCCTGAATCTCGACCGTGGGGAGCGTTGTACGATTTTTAACTTCGGAATATAATTTAAATCGTAACAACCAATACTATACATTTTCAATTCAAATAAATAGTAGAGATTACAATAGATATTAAATTCGTTTTATACGACCCTACTGTAAACGCGGCATGTGCTGCGGGTACCCAGCTAGTAAAATAATAAATGCTTACCTTACACAGTGGTACTTTTCAATGACAGTATATGCATATCTAGTATACTATAAACCTCAAGCCCTTTTTATTCTTTTTAATGTATTTACGTTAATCAAATTGAATGGAATGGAATTTGTTGGAAGAAGACTTCATTATATGCATGTTATTAAGATAAAAAATTTGGTGTGAATGTCGCATAACACAATCGCGCTTCGTGCGAGTGAGGAATGTGCATCGGATCCCTACTCCCTTGGGTTTGCCAGAGGGTGCAGTTCCAGTAACACTAATACGGTTATGGCATGAGATATAAGCATTAAAATATTCTAGATTAACGTTCAACTTACGCAGTTAAAACAAATACAATCTAGAAAGGATTATTCAAGAATTGTAATTGTAAATTATTTATTTTTTAATATTAAACATGCACTACGGAGAACACAATTAATACCTACTACAATATGTAGCCCGATCTAACTTACAGGGCTAGTTTTGGTTTAAACCTCGGTTCAGCTAAACAACGATTAATTGCCATGGATATCTACAATTATTATAAAAATTGTATCTACGGCAATTAATCTTGGTTTAGCTGACTTGCAGAACTGAAAAATCAGTCGTTAACGTAGGAAAGTTCGACTCAAACCTACACCTACAGGAAAAAAATCTGTCCCGCAATAAAATTGAAGTAAACCAGCGTAAGGCTTAAAAGAAATTCATTTATACTTTCCTAGGGCATAAAACGTCATCGAAAAATTACAAATATAGTAACAACTGTTTTTAAAATAATAAGACAGAAAGGAGACGTAAACGATGAATGAAATCAATAACAGATTTATAGCTTTATCAAATTTTACAAAAACCTTACGAGAAAGGCGTTGATTTATGACCTGCCAATCTAAATTTGTTGTTTTTTATGTCTACTCCGATTTTCACTTTATATTTAGTATTCCCATTGTGACGTGGTTGGGTGTGGATATGCTTTTATCAACAGATTATGGAGATTTTGATGGATGGAATACTATTTGCCACCTTTCTTAGAATTCGGATTGTATATTTTCAAGTGACGATGTGAGGCAATAGGCCGTGACTTCGGCTTGACACGAGGTTTGCAAAAGGCAATGTTATCGTCAAATGTAGGGCCTAGGGATTCAGGGACTTGAATATCTAATGAGGCAAGTGTCACACGCACGCTTCTACATTATGCGAGAACAGTTATAGACAATTTATGCTCTCCACTCCAGGAATATGAACCTTTTCATGATTGTATAGAAGGATAAGGTAACACATAGGGATATGCATATAAAGAACATAATAAAAACATCACGGATAAGCATGTCATAAATACTTAATAAATACACGTGTTCACCTATAAACAAGGATGTGGGTAATAAATTGATATTCGTATTCATGTTCTATATAACATCCACGCAAATTCAGACTGGGGTATTATAAGTCTCAGTTAATAGTCAAAAGTAATTTATTATGGCATTGTTTTCATATTTTGCATTCGTCCATAATTATTTACGTATAGTTCAGGATATGGATTTCGGTAAAATATTTTAGGCGTTACATAACATAATTTTCGTTATTATTTCGAAATATAATGCGTTAGATCGGTCTAGATTAAAAAAAATTATATTGAGAATATAGATTTATGTTCGAATTGTGGCACAATTTAAAGTGGTTAGTAAAGATAATTCAAAAAATTTAACAATTATAATCCCTTCGAACACACACTGGAAAGAGCATATGAAAGAAGATTGACAAGGACAGACATAATAGGAACTAGTGTTTACTGCACGTGCGCGGGTTTGATTACGCGTGCGCACTATGCATTTAGTTTCTATTATCTGTTTATCCTTGTTGCACTTTCTAACAAGAATTGTATTGTAGTTTATGTCGATCTTCTTTGAACCATGGGTTGCGCATTATTATACCTAGTACAGGCATATGCTCTTTCCAGTAAAGGAGCAGTGTATGTTAGAAGCATAATCCTATATTTATTTCTAGCTGTATTTCCCGCTTATTTTCTGAAAGGAAACGAAACATTAGTGACTGTTTATAATACATACCGACTACTTTTTTGATTACACCGCTTATTAGCAGGTTTTCAAAATCACTTATACAATTGTCTACATTACATTTGAATTTAGGACCGCAATATATAATGAAATTTCCCTGAAAATGTATATAAAATTATGAAAATGGTTTACGTTTAAAGTATAAGTAATTGAATCACCTCCCGTCGAAAATTTAATCTGTGTGTTAATTTGCAGCTAACTTAATTTAGTGCAACGCACATTTACAAGCATTACAGTTTCGGAAATTTGTATAGTATACAAATATATTATTTATTAAATTTAATGTTGCAACCTTCCAATAATTTCAAATCGTGAATTATTAATTCCACCGCTTACTGTACCATTTGTTAAAACATATCAATAAAGATGGGGATACTTCGGGAACAGTAAAATATTAAATTTTCTGAAAATATCGTTCAGAATAGAAATGGCCTGTGTATTACTTTTAATAGCAGGGTTAAACGAAACATGCAGTTCATTTTAGAACTGGTTATTTGAGCTTTTAAAGTATCGTACCATTGTACCGGATCTAAAAGCACAATACAATATGAAGCCCTGGCATTTACTTTGTTTTCATGGAAGCATTTATATTTTATACGCCGAATTGCAATATTTTGCTGCTTTTAAAAGCTTAAAACAAGGAAACCTTTTAAAGCTATACAACAAAAATCATTAAATGGGAAGCAAATTCCAACAAAAAAACTCAGTCGACATAAATAAAACTAGTATAGGTACCAAGGTTCGACTTCAACGTGATTTTAGATGAAAAACAAAATTTTCTACTTCTTCCTAGACCTAAAATGACCAGTATTTCATATTTGCATTTGCAAACGAACTACGTACGTGCATTATACTTTTGTTTAAGTCGCAAAAAGAGGAGACAATAATAGCTACCTATGTGGATGGCGAGAGGGTACACGGTTTTTGTAGTAGGTACATCCCTCGCAAATACCTATGATCTAAATTTAAAAAAAAAAGTACAAAAGAGCGTAGCGTATAAGCAGCTTTACACATTTGGAACTTTTCTAGCTTGCTAGCGGCATTTATGCCATCACCCTTTTATTTTAAACTAAACATAGCAAAGGTTTTACTTTGTTACACTTTTTTTTCCCCCATCTAAAATTTTAAAACAAAATGTTTGAGAAAAGCCTGAAAATCGTTCAATACATACGAAGTGAAATTGTTCGCGAACGAATGTATTAGGCACCACCGTTATCTTAGGGGGTAATAATGGGGCCCCATATGGGTTCGTCCCCCCGTTGGAATCATGATTCTTTCATAAACTCAGGAGCAATGAGAAACAACTTCTTAATTTAGTTGAGGGGAGACTTTCAAGGATGTGACACGTTAGACCAGTGTAGTATACCGCTCCATCCGCTGATTCAAAGTAACCAGAGAGGGATACGATAAAAAAAAAACTAAAGTGTGTAGGTTTAATTTTCATGTAATGCGGGGTTATTCTATCATACTTTTAATTAAATATCGATGTAATATCCTGTTGAAACATCAGATTGTTGAGCCCTGGAGTGTATGGTTCCACTTTAGGAACGATATTATTTTCAAGCAAGAATTAATCCTAAGTTCTGCTACACGATCCCTTTTGAGACTGTTAAACCTAGTGAGGATTTCTCTCTAACAGTACGGACAAGAAGTAATAAAAAAAATCATTGTCCCATTTAATAAAACAATGTCTTAACAATTACTGTCATATATTTCCAACATTTCATTATAAACCGATTATTTTATCAAAAGAAGATGTCTATTTCTTTATATTCTTTTGGGTCAGTCCGTACCGTACGTTTTATTATTAGCAATTAATTTAAAAAAAATAGTGGTCATAATACAGCGAAAATGGTTTCGGACGTTATGATTATCCTTCGTTCGTTAGCTCTTCCCATGCAATAAACGCATTTAGGGTTAAACAGAAAATATTGCTTCTGGCAATCAACACAGACAGGGGATAAATATCCGGAGATTTTTGATTATTAGGAACGTAGGAACGCAGCAAGGAAATATTATCATTTGATAAAGGGATAAGTGGCCACAACCAGAAATGATTTCACTATTAATTCTCCGACAGATATAAATGGAAACATAAAGTGCAAGTATACCATAATACACAATAATTGAATCTACTACATCATTTCCTATTACAGTACGACTTGATCTTAACGCAAATTAGAAATGAATCAGATGGTAGTAATGTTAGAGCTATTGTACAACTTGGATAAAGGGCTGCCAGTTTTATCGTACAGGCGGTGTGTAGTAATGATATCCTGTCGTCAAGGAACGGATAAAGCGTTCTTCATCTCACGTTTCGCCTACCTCCAAGACGTTCTCTGCGTTTTGTTCCTACGCTCTCGGCTACCCTATCATATTTACACACATATCTAGGCCACCCAAATATTCAGTTGAACTGAAACTTTTAATATCTTTTTTATTTTAATATAAATATTTTTTAGTTTAATATGACATAAAGAAACTTGAAGAAGATCAGGTTATTGTTAATATAACCAGTAGCCACAATATGTGAAATTATTAATACCCATATACCAGTTCACCCACCCCTTGCTTTTAAAGGACAACATAAATTATGTTTGAAATCTTTATATACGATCGCTGATACTATCGTTACTGCCAAGTAAGTTTTGTAAAGCACCGTATATTTTTAATGTATATTACATGACGTAATTAATGTTCAAAAATAATTGACGGGTTAGGCTAGAACAACATTGTGGCGCCCTCTACGAGGTTTTGAAAATCGGAAATGGATGCTCCTATAGCTCCTTTATTAGTCAAAATATGACAAAAGTTTAAACATAAAAGTTGTTCAGTATATAGCTATGCATGCTCCTAAATGTATATCACGTACACAGGGTGTTTGCTTTCCACAGTACAACAAGCAACTTCGTTATTTTAAATGAAACACCCTGTATATTATTATATAATTAAAATGCAAAATTTAATTGTCTATCACATAGTATAAGGTATTCATATAATTAAAATGTACGGTTGATGAGAATTTCGCGAAGTTCAGCTGCGTTTTGTAAATTTTGAAGATCTAGTATTACTACGGATGCGCATCTCTCTTCTGTACGTACCGAACCCGTAAGGTCTCGTTTGTCGCACTACGCATTCAAGTGATTTCCAATGCTGCCCTGCGAACTACTGTTGCATACCAAAAACGAAACATTTATTTTTAGTATGGGGATGGGGAAGTCCAGGGGAGGTTCGCAACTCAACTTTTTTTGCTCTTACTCTGCTATATGGAAGTGCAGGTTGGTTTACATTATTGTTCAACAAGTTTTAAAATCCGACTTTGTATTCCGAAAGCTTACTAATGGTAGTACATTGTTGCAAGAAGATCGCCGTCCCTCGCTGAGTTGTTGTGGCTATTTAGTAATCTTTAATTGATCAGAAACATGTATAGAATTGTATAAGCATTTATTTCGAATGATCTGTTGGTTATGTAATTATATTATCTTATAAGGAAAATTAGTTCGAGGCGATAATTAAATTATAGCAAGTAGATCCAAATATAAATTCAAATTTGGAAAACATTTTGGTAATAACCACCATGCACGTTTACAGTTTTCATTTAGAGGTTTGAAACACAACAGTGATGTGTATATAAGACGTCGCAAACAAGTGAGTTATCGTTTTATCGACTCTTGGAGCCTTGCTCCACGCCCTGGGGTTGATATCACTTTCGTAAATATTTAAACGTTCGATGTTCGTTGGGGTGCATTACGTTGTTCTCACTTGGTGAGCCCTAGGGCAACAATCACGCCTCTATTTCCACTTCGCTGTTTAATTAGTGGTTTTGCTTTCGCTAGCTGTAGGATATTTTGTTTGTTCTGTTTCAGGGCTCCTTTTCGCTTACGTTGGATCAAATGAATTTATAATGCGTTCGTGTGGAGCAGATATTATTTCCTTTTATACTTATTATTATTTGTGCTTTCATTCTTTACCTTAAAAACATTTTTTTTGTTATCTATGAGTTATTATACAGGGTGAGTAAAAAATATGGAATAAATTCATTATCTCCTAAAATAATGTTTTTTTGGGAAAACGCTCGCACAGGTATAGCGATTTAAATTATGGCGCATATTTTAAGGTGTTTCAATTTTTTTTTGCGACTGTCACTTTTTTGTGGTGACGTCAGAGTAATTTTTTTTAAATGGCATTCCATACTTTTTTTGACGGATTTCGACAAAGACGTCATTCTGCATCCGAATAAGTAAGTATCGTGACCTTGAAGTTGACAGTTTCTGCTGTTCATTTTTTAAATTTGAAAAATTGTTAAGTAAAACTGTAATGGGAGACAGTTCGAGCACCTAATTAAGCTTTTGTTTGGTTGTATGACTTTACCAGTTTCATAGGTTGATTTTTTTTCATGTTAATTATTGGTTCCTAATAAATAAATTGCGTAATATTAATGTTTTTGAAAATAACAATTTTCAGATTTAAAAAATGAACATCGCAGAAACTGTCAATTTCAAGGTCACGATACTTATTCTGATGCAGAATGACGTCTTTTGTCGAAATCCGTCAAAAAAAGTATGGGGTGCCATTTAAAAAAAATTACTCTGACGTCACCACAAAAAAGTGACAGTCGCAAAAAAAATTGAAACACCTTAAAATATGCGGCATAATTTAAATCGCTATACCTGTGCGAGCGTTTTCCCAAAAAAACATTATTTTGGGAGATAATGAATTTCTTCCATACTTTTTACTCACCCTGTATAACTTGTCGTGTGGTCCAACTCGGTTTATGGCCTCGGTGGTTAATTTTTAACAGTCACTTATTGCACTTGTTGCATTCACTTCATACCTAACCAAGGTTTACTTTTTATTTACCAATATGTACATACAGTGAAGTCCATTTATTATGCAATATAGGCATATTGCAAGTGAAATGGTGTGAGCACTTTACCATTGGAATATAGGCAACCCACTATACACTGCTAAGCACTCTTGCCCCTGCATTAATGAATGTCGCAACATACCTGTTAATTTCGAAATTAACAATCGTTTAGCCTTCTGTTTGGAAATGCAAGGTGGGCACTTCGAACATTTGTTATACTTATAATACTCGTAATCTGTTGATCCTATTTGTTTCATTTTCAATATTAAATAATCTTTTTTGAACTGAGAACATGTTTTATTTTGAGGTTAAACTTTCATGTGTTGCTGATTTCGGTTAGATCATAGATGGTTAGATAAAAAAAAACTAGCTAACTGTATAATGGGTTGCCTATATTCCAATGGTAAAGTGCGTACACCAATTAACTTGCAACATGCCTATATTGCATAATAAATGGACTTCACTGTAGGTACCGTACCTATATTTAAAGTTTTATTGCGCACTAAAAGCTCGCCCTCTATCTAAGTGATCTGAAAAATTGTAGTCACTCTTAAAGACAAGAGGTTTTTAGTGAGAATATTCACTATTCAGCAAACTATTTTTGTTCAACTAATTTCTAATTATAAATCCATGTCAAGTTAACTTTCTTGGATGTACATTTTTACTACTTGGAAAATAATATTATATACCAAAATCATGTGATTACTATACCGAACAGTTCTTCGGTTATAAATATATAAATAATCCTGTTCGTAGCAGTTCTTTATTTGGAGATACGTTTCAGCAACGTCCAGACACATTTGTACTCGTTATTCTAGATTATGCTTTGAAAATACTTTTTCGTTCTCTCCTAGAGTGTTAGAAAGATGTACGATTTCTTCACTGAGACATCCATCAAAGTAAATGAGTTAACGCGTTCAATACCTGGTTACAAAGTGGATCTGAGGTTAACCCACTGATCTATATAATTGGATCGCAAATACTCGAGTTTGAAATGGAAGTCAACGAATGAAATGAGCTCTTTTAAGCAAGTAATGAAATTTATCGCAAAAATGACATCCCTTTTTATTTGTTTTACACCTTTAGAAATTTAGTCATAGGTGCACCTTTTTTTGTTGAATGATTAAAAACAGTTAAGTGATGGATTTCTATATTTACGCGGAATACGTTTCGGAAAGATAATAAAATCTATCATCACACACATTCTATTCTTTATTAGCACAATGGTTATAGGTCAGAATAAGTATTTTTGTTATTGATTACAGTTATTAACCAAAAAGAAAAGGTAAGCAAAATTTTCGGGATATTACAAGATTTTTCCATCAAGATAATATATAGTAGTACTAATGGCGTCTGCAGATAATTACCGACGAGTTAATTAGCTCTATTGTCCACAGAATAATACCGCGGAACAAAGTATGCCATAGAGCTAAAACAGCATTAGACAATGAACCTCAACTGAATTCCCTAACGTTCAGTTCAATTAATCGGTGTTCAAACAAGCGTTTTTACGTTCCGCATGCGTAGACAAAACCATTTCGTTTGTAACCAATACTAATTGTAATTACGGGTTAAGTTTATTACTACATCAGAGCAACGATTCTGTCACATATAAATTTTATGTTCCATCAGACTGTCCTATATTTTGATAAATGTTCAATTTATTTCACAGTATCCTGATTTATACCCTTTTTCAAATTGATGGGTTAATGATAAAGTTTCATATAATCTTGTCTGATATAAAATCCTATTAATACAAGAATACACAAGTTAAAAATGATAGCAGCCAGATTTATACACGATCCTCAAACTTTATTTGTTTTAGTAGTTTATTATACACATAACTTCCATTTTCGGGTCGTTTAAGGAAGACTGTTGCGATAAAATTGGATCTTTATTGTCAACAATCACGATACTTAACTAGTATCTGAATCTTCACACTGATGTATACCAGAAACTACATCACATCAATTTATTTTGTGATACAAGAAACGCCAAAGCAGAATTTTTCATTTCGACTTTCATATGAAAAATTGACCACAAAGGATTTATTTATTTACTAACTTTCCCATCCTCAGTAGCAACATTTGGGACACCTTGTATTTTGTTCCCAGGTCATTTTTTACTTCAAACACACTTGGAATTAGTTTGTTACAACTGATTGTTTATATAAATACTTCCAAAGTGTATAAACACTATCGTTTCGCGTGGAGCAGCTGTTTTACTTCCACTTGATTGGTGTGGCTGTTGTTCCGGAACGTTTATTTTCAACTTGAACTCATAAAAATGGGGTAACCTTACGTCTTCATTTCAACTTCTTTATTTCTATTAACCGTGGAAACTATAAATCTGCACTAACAATTCGTAGATGTGTGAGTGGAAACCTTTTAATAAATTGTCTGTTTAAACTATAGGCACACTAATTGATGTACTACTACTAACAATTTATTGTAAGTATTCTACATTGGTGTAGATTAGTATACAGCATATATTTATTATCTATGGTATACAGGGTCTTTAAACGAAAAGTAGCCACCATCAGAACCTTTCAAAACAATTGTTTGCTTGAAAATCGACAAGAATTAAGCCATCACGGTGACATCTTTTTACGTAAAGCCCATGTCCCACTGTAAAAATTTGTATAAAAACTTTTTATAATTTTTTTTATAAAAACCATGTGACGTCATGCGCCGTAAAAATATTTTTAAGGCATGTCCCACTGTTAAATATTTTGACAAAAGTTTTAAAGTTGTGAGAGGGAACTTCTCATGGCGAAGGTTTTGATAAACCTGTGTTCAATTTTAAGTAATCTTTTAAAATTTCCTATAAAATCGAAACCGTAACTTCAAACCGGAATTTACTTTTAACCAACCTTGCTGTAGGTTTGAATGGTTATGCCACGTTATGCACTTATTCAAAATAAACGTAGATAGTGGGGTAGGTACTGGTTACAAAAAAGAAATTATGGCAATGGTCGAGGTGGAAAATGAATTAAAGCCTGAATATCAAGATACTTTCCGCGCAATTTCAAATTGTCAGTTAGCTGGGCGGGCCGCGTCAACATCCAATCGAATTCCAGTTTTCGTCAAAATTATAGAAGCTGTCCTATTTTCCAAGTTTTTATAAAAACATTTTACGTGACGTCATCGAAATACAGGCACCATAAAAATATTTTTTCATGACGTCATTTTTATAAAACTGCGTGCTGTCACACTGTCAAAATAGTTTTATAAAAAAAAATTTTTCTACTAGCGTGCGGAAAAACGCATTTTCCGCACATTTTTTAGTGCGGAAAATCCACTTTTCCGCACCGTGCGGCAAAGGATTTTTCCGCACTAGTTTTTCTACTAGCGTGCGGAAAAACGCATTTTCCGCACGCTAGTAGAAAAACTATTGTTCCTAACACGTGCAGAAACCTATTTTTCCGCACTTAAATGCTTGACACCACTCCGCTACGCGTCGTGCTGTCAACGGCATTTGCGTGCGGAAAAATCGATTTTCTGCACTTGTTAGGAAAATAGCTAATAAAATTTTTTATGAAATTTTTACAGTGGGACATGGGCTTAAAATCCGGACGTCTGTCATCAACCCCCTCAAATGTCACCTAACCTAACCTAACCTAAGTGCCATTTAAAATTTTAGAGGGGGTGGCTGTGACGGCTAAGGGGTTGATGACACACGTCCGGATTTTACTTAAAAAGATGTCTTTGTTGACATGTCTTGGCGATTTTTAAGCAAATATTTTTGAAAGATACTGGGGGTGGTTACTTTTCGTCTAAACCCCCTGTATATCATGTAGAAACTGATTTTATTTAACGGTTGTAAAACACTTACAGACTTTATGCATGTTTCTGCAGTTTTTTTTTTATTAAAAATGTTTTTTCTTAAAGTTTCGTGTATACTCGTGCTTTTGGAATTCTGGTCACTCTTTAACTACATGACATAAAAACACATTCAAAGACATTTCTTCAGACTCGAGTTGTAATATTTATTTTTCAAAGAAATTGTGAAAAATGGGGACTGATGAAAAAGAGTAGTTGGATCGAGTAGTACTATAAGCTTCAACTTGCATCTATCTTTAGGAAAACCGCAACTTCATTATTCTCAATTTTTAGAAACTTTTCCACATCAATTCTTCTTCCTTGCATTCGTTTGGAATTTTAATATCAGAATAGAAATATTACTATTTGCATATTTCAATGTCTTTAAATTTACAATACGTATTGCGATTTCATAAAACCTAATCTAAAATCCATTCAAGTTTGCAGACAATTTTAGATAAATATAGCTTCAATAGGGATCCCAACGAAGCCAACCCTGGGCGGACACATAACCGTCAAAAATCAAGCAGGATCCTAAAAGCTATTTCCAAGTTTTCTACACTACACGCTTTCGTTGTTTCTGCGCTACTGCGTTTCTGTATCAAGTGATTTGTTGCTTTAATTTATCTACCACGCGAATACTAAAAAAAAACATTGCAATTTCCACACAAATCGTTGGCAAAATTGCTGAGAAATCGCTTATCCTAAAAACGATCAAATGTGCCATGAAAATATTATTAAACCGTATTTTCCTTAGAAAAAAATTATTTACTTATTAACTCCTGTGTTACTTTCTTTCTGAAACTAATATGCGCATGTTGCAGTTACACTAAAAGCAGATTATGATTCTTTAAAGGAATGTAGATTTTAATATTAAAATACTGGCAAACAACAACAATTTTGTGGTGTTGCAGCAGCTAGGCATTCCTTGCTAATTGTAATTGTAAAGCGTTTCTCGCAAGTGAATTCTGTCTGCAGGTGATCTCAAATGCTTAGTATTCATACTACAATAGAGAATTCATGATATATTATGAAGATCATACAAGCGACAGAATAACGTTCTACGTGTTTCCATAAAGCCGTATGTTTTATCAGAAATGTAGTATTATGTAATCCTATGGAAATCTTGGTGGACGAGACGTTGTTAGACATACCTATACATTCATAATAGTTAATCGTGACGAGCACTTTAAATAACTACAGAATTTATGTAATATAGATAAACTTGATTTTCCTACAGAATGATTTATGAAAATATTGCTGCACTGCAGTAGGTACATTGGAATAACTGCGGACGCGTAAAATTTCATGAAACGTTTAAGGTGATCATTCATCTAACCTAATGTGAGAATAGAAAACCCATATATGAAGCATTGTTTCCGATCCCTAAAATAAATGGCTGGTATCAAGCTGCAGTGCTCTATAAACTAAACTTGTGGCATGTCGGCTCTAACCACAAAACTTTTATCATTTGTATACGTCATCGGTTTAAGTACCACAACGATACCGCAACGATCATCAAACAAAAGTGGTTTCTATTCTTTATAATACCAATAATACTTAGATATTATAAACGGTAAACCAATAATGCTTTAACTAATTAAGGGTCAGTCTTTCAATTCGGATTTAATTCCCAGTTAAGATAACTAACGGTCAATTGTCATGGATACGAATTGTTACAAGAATTGTTTCCATGACAATTGAGCGTGGGTTAGCTTAACAGGGAGTTAAAACCCGAATTAAAAGACCGGTCCTAAAACGGTTAGGATAAAAGCAACAAAAGGGTATAATATACAGGGTGTGCAAGATAACGAGGGCTCGTGGGGATCGCATAAACGGTAGGAGATACAGATTCGGTTAAATGGGAAGAAATGTTGAGGGGATTGAGGACCACTACGATTAAATTTTGAAGGGGGTTGCTTTGACGGCTAAGGAAATTGAAAATACCCCCGCGCGTTTCGGAAACTAAATTCTCATCTTCTCAGGACTGAAAGGTAATTAACAAATATTCAGTATTTTGAAACAATTTAATTTCAGGATTATGCTCTTTCTAGTTACTTAGGTAATGTTTACTGTAGCAATACAGATTACAGAAGACCTATATTTGCTGAATAGTTTAGTTAGCAGTTGATGAAAGTCCTTACTTATTAATACTCGCACTTTGAGAACTTGATACAGGAATTGGAAACTTTAGATATCATTCTAAACTTATCGCAACTCTATTGGTGGATATATCAAAGTTTTAATCATGTTGATATACCTACTACTTATTAAACTTAATTAGAAATTTGAGGATAGCACTTCTTAAAGTAATTACTTTCGAAATTGTAGAAAACTTCTTTTGCAGTAATTGGTGATTAATTTAATATTATTTAAGATTTTGTGTAAATAATCTAGAAATATAAATTTAATAGTAGCTAATGGAATATTTGGAAGTCCAGGACTAACCTATCTGAAAATCGTTATTTTAATATCTCACAGCAGTAAATTAATAACATCCTCATAGTCAGATTTGTGATACTTTTAAATTAGAAATAATTAATTCATGGCCACAAACATAATTTAATTTGGATTGTTGAAAGACATTTCTAAATGTACAGGGTGTCTCATAAAGAAACGGCATCCAGTTAAGGGGATGTTCCTTTCATGAAAATAAGAGGAAAAGTTTCCATTAACATGGGTCAGCAAATGATTTGTTATCGAGATACAGAGGGTGTTGAATTTTTTTTTCATATATTCCGAAATTATTGTTATTGTTATTTTATAAATAATGTTCAAAATGACCGCCATTAGTTTCAAGACAATCTTCTATTCTTCGAACAAAATTTTGAGGCTAAAGGCGCACATTATTCAAAAAACGGATTTGCAGAGTTATTTTTTTATTTGCATTTTTCATCTTTGAAGTGTGATTTACACGAAAACGGTTAATGGTAGGAAAAAATCTCAAGAGACTGTTCCAACCGTAAATTAGTTGAGAAATTTGAAAATTGTGTCAAAAACAAAAAAAGCAGTGGCGTACCATTTTTTCCTCCAGAAATATCCACGTACGCACCTGTACCTACGCCACTGGAGAAGGAAAAAGTGACTAATATGGTCCACTTATAGCAAATGTACATACATACGTATTGCTGACTTTTTAAAATTTAATTCCTAGTCATTTCCGAATAAATGAAAAAAAAATCCATATTTTTTACAACTTTCAACATCCTCTATCTCGGCAACGAAGCGTTTGCGGACCCATGTTAATAGGAACTTTTCCTCTTATTTTCATGAAAGGAACACCCCTTTAACTGGGTGCCGTTTCTTTTTGAGACACCCTGTATACCTACTTGAACTGAACATTAGCAATATTTCTAGTAGGTACTATTTTTATCTTTCGAGATACCTATAGGAACTTCAATTTTCTCGGAATATAATAATCTATCTTTATTTAAGAACCAAGCCATCTGCCTATAACATCCTGGCTAATAATTATTTTCCCAGAAGCAATAAGACTTGATTGAATTAGTACACCAACATAGTTTCTTATAGATTCAGAAGTTTACGTGTTTTGAGTGGCTAGAATATTTGTAATAAAATAGTTCAATAACTATATATAACTAACTAATGGGATCTAATAGTTCATCTTCGAAATTCTCTGTTTATAATCAGACAACATTGTACTAAACTAAACTGTATTATGGTGTTAGTAAACAAAGGTAGTCTTGTAACAAGTAACTAATTGGAAACAATTTTTTTTCTAAATACGCCTAGTAGCTTAGAATTTTCTTTTATTATAAAACTTCACATGTCATACCCTTTTCACGTATAATTTACACAAGGAAGGTTTGAACATAACCCACGCTTTTTGCCTTATCTTGTCCTTTCCATTAACATAGGACTTCGCGTAGCCAGAATGACATACATATTTGCCGCAGGATATGTTCACGTTACAAGTCGAATACAAAACTTCAAAGCCTGTTTCCCTATTTTGTGGTCGGATGAGCCCACTTTCTAAAAACAGATTTTAGAGATAGATATTATCAAAATAAGGTACTATGGATAATTTACTAAAATATAGATCACAAAAGTAAAGTAAATATCACCCTAGTGCTAAGGACTGGGACTGCGATTTTCAAAATGTTTTCCCTTTTTCTTATTTTCATGCGTTCACAATTTTTCGGAACAGTAATTATGTGTTTATAAACACAGAATTGCAGTTGGCATACACATTTTTTTTCTTCTTATACAGGGTGATTCCTAAGTACGTGTAGAAAATGAAGGGGGTGATTCCTGGGGGAAAATTAAGGCTACTTTTTCGTATAAACGTGTATCCTAATATGCTTCCCTGAAGAGTTACGCCTCTTCAAAAATGGAGGAAAAAGTTGGTTTTTAATTTTTATCTCAAATTCGGACAAAGATAGAAAAATAAAAATAAATGGACGTGTTCTACTAACAGGAAGGCCCTTTATGGATATTTTCTTTATTCACCTGTATTGTTAGAAGGGGATGAAACTTACAACCCCTGTTCACGCATTTTTACATAAAGGAAGAAAAACAGTTCATTTCTGTTTAGTTCCAATACCTATTTCCAGTATTTTCACGTCCAAAGACTTCCGAAGTAGCAACAAAACTTTTCTGGCAAGTAATACAAACCTTAGGGGATATCCGTAATTAATTTGCAATAATCGCGTTTGACTATTTATTCAAAGATTTACGTTTGCAGAACTGAAATTTATTTTTGCAATTTCCACGTTATGTTTTCTAATAATAAAAAGGCAATTTTTGACATTGCCTATGCTCTGTCCCGCTAATGGTCCCATACCTCATAAAAGTTTGATCGTGTTCACGTTAAATATTTCAACTACTGCCGCATATAAATTGGTTTACAATTCGTGAATTGGTTTGGATCAATTTATTTCTTTTGAAAATAAAACTTATTAGGGTGTCTTTCAGACTAACAGACAGGAAAATTAATATGGAAATTGAACGTAGCACGTTTTTAGGATTATTAGCAATTGTTACAAAAACTTTCTAAGGAATTGTTCAGAAACTATATTAACTATGTTACATAATTTTGTAGTATTCTTCCTAAAGTTATTATCTAAATTTTTGGAATAATGGAAATTATTAGAAGAATTTCGGAAATATTTGGAATATCGATTTTCAGTGCACGCCATTTCGGCTCGGGGTTTACCCCTTGAAAAGTACGATTCATTTTAAACAAACCTAAAAGAATTATCTGAATTTAACATGAATTTCCAATAATTCCAATATTATCTATGCCATACTTTGAATTTTTAAAATTAATTATAAACGACAAAAGAACATTCATCCGAAAAACGGCGAAGATATTTCCTTATTCAAATGGAATGAATTTTTAAACGGAATTATCACAAAAAGGTATTCGAGTGATCGTAGAGCAATTTACACTGTCATCAATCTACCGGAACGTCAATGTAGCCCAGAAGATCGTATGCGCTCCCTACTACACATAATTCATTCTACAGCGCGGAAGGTCCTTTGGGACACCAACTAAGGACAAGTTTCGAGAACCGCAGATGGGAAAATACCCCACCTGTAGAGAGCTCCCTAAAGTAAGTAAATACATTTTGTTGGGAACAAATCCGAAACTTTTGACCACTTTTGCTTATTAGGTTACGGTTTCAGAATGTTTTACAAATGTTGTTTTTGCAGAAAAAAAAAGTTATTGAATCTAAGAAAACGGAAACCCTGCCACATGTTAAAACAAAATAAATCTTTCAGATTAATACTTTTCCCACAGATTTTCTGAAACACTTTTAAAGAGTTTCATGTCGGTATTTGGAAAATCCATTAATAAATAGCAATTTTACGGAGACAAATAAAAATCATTCTGAAGCATGTGTCAATACCAAGAAGTCGGGAAGAATTTTACAATTTTCCGAGATCAACCACATATACATCGTTAGAAGTTGTAATCTAGACAGATTTTCAATATCTGTCACTACCAACGTTTCTAAATGTCCTTTTAAAGAAATGTTCTACCATATTTGCTATTGATCTTTCTAAACTAAATTCGTTTTAGTCTAGATTTTTTTGCAACGATTTATAAAACAAATTACCTCCATAAAGTATCCTTTCCGAGTGACCGATTATGCACTTTGAACAGGTAGTGCTGCAAATTTGCAATTGCAGCACACATGACTATTCCCATTTAACTTCCGTTATTGATAGAACCCGAAACACTGATTGATCAATTGCGTTGTACTTACAATGATGAGTTCAAACATCACACACATTTAGTTTATATAAACTAAATGGGGTATGCCGACAAATTTTTCTTTTCTAAAATTAGAAGAGCCATTTTCAAAGCACAAACATTTATACACCCAATTCGATTGTTTGATGAACCCCTTGTGGGAGAAATGTTATAGAAAACAAGGGACACATTACATCCATACGTGGCGATGTACTTACGTGTTCTAATAAAATATTCTTTTTTTCTAAGCGGTAACACAATATTTTAAACTTTCCAACGTCAAAGCCGATTCAGCAATAGGGTGTTGTATATTTACGTTAACAAAAAAATTAACAAAATCTATTTTCCCGACTTTTTATTGAAGTACCCAGTACTTACATTCTGGAGGACAGTACAACGTTCAAACAAAAATACACGAATACAAAAACTCGAAACCAAACGTGAAAATAACAAAATAATAAAGAAATAAAAGGAAAAGCAACCTTAATATCGCGTAAACCTGGCTAACAGAATTTGTCTTGTATTTTCCGCTGATAAACACACGCCGAACCCTCCCTTGAGTGCACCATGTTTATTTTTCGTAATACCATAATAAGAATAGTCTCGTTAAAAAAATTAACGAACGAAAGTTTGGGGCGATTCTAATTAGCAAAGTTCTCTCTCTATTCTAATTTCTTTTCAAATTACAAGTGGATTTAAAAAATGGACCGCTTTGAAAAAACAGTAAAACAATAGTTATTTATGTTACAAGGCCGTGAAGTAGCACTTTTTTTTATTAGAATGAATATTATTTGGCGAGGCGAAGGCCGAGCCAAATAATCATTCGAATAAAAAAAAGATAGTTCACGGCCATGTGGCATACAAAATTTTGTGTGCAACTGTGAAAAATTACCAAAATTAAAGTTTCGATCGAATCTTTACATAAAATTAAAAGCTAATTTCATTCAAGATCATGACCCGTAAAAAAAAGTCTTTGTCGGCCGGTAAAAAAAAGTCTTTTTTTTACGTTGTCAGGGCTTTTTTTACGTTGTCAAGGTTTTATTTTACTATAAACAAATGTGCTACTTCACGACTCAAAATCAAACAAAAAAAGTGACCTTTTTTTGACAGTTGCACACAAAAATATTTAAAGTGTCCCAGGATTCGTTTTCAACAATTCTTCAATATAAAATTACGAATTCTCATAAATTCCTAAATTTGCATTAAAAAGCGTTCGAAAAATTCCATAGAATTATAAAATACAATAATTTTGTAGAAGGGAAATTTCCTCTTAGTACTCTTAGTAATCAATCTAATCCCAATCCAGATAAACAGGTAATACAGTACAACGTAAATTTATGTGAAAATGTACATTAGCATTAACTCAACACTACAAGATTGATTTAAGCACTCGGTTAAGTTCACCTGCACAAGCTGCATGCATTTCTGGCGAGTAATTTAATAACAGTTTATGGGATCAGCTAGTTTATGTGCAATCTGCAACATTAGGAGGCAGATTATGCACGAAACTGAACCATAAATTCCCATTAATGTGTTTAATAATAATTATCATTTACTGTGTAATACGAACGGCGGACCCCGGAATTCAACGCGGGTTCTAATTTGTAGCATTTTGTACGAGTTACAACTTACAACACCCACCTACAGGTTAAGTGAAATTAGTAATAAATGTAAGTGTTTAATAGGGAAGGTCAAATCTTCTGATCTTATGTAATGCACTTGTTTACCTAACTCCAGAAGATACTGAAAGTTCTGCATACAGTAGTTGCCAGAATTTTTTTTAACTGTTTAGAAGAGTTTTAAAAATATCTTGGATTTATCCAATTATTGCCAACGAGTAAACGGAATAAAACCGCAATTTATCTTCCGAAATATTGATTTAATAAAACAAGGGTGCTGTGGTAATTTATAATTACAGATGGGTTAGATGATCAATTTAGTTACCCTCACCATTTGCAAAAATCAACTCTGCGGTAAGTAAATTTTATAGGTATCTACATAATTTGGATTCGGTCTAAAAAATTTCCATTATATTTTAACTATAAGCATCCCCAAATGTTTACAGCGGTTCACAGCTGCATTTCGTTCGAGTATATTTCGTTAAACCAATTATTACATACACAACTCCGAGGCAACTCTGGCAAAAATAAATATTAATATGAATAATATTGTGGTGGTTACAGAAAAGCTTATTTTAGTATTTTGCGTTAATTTCCATTTCCCTTTATAGCCGAAATAGAAACTTTCAGGGATAGGTAGTGAATAAATCAAGGAATAAATAAATAAAAGTTTAAATAAATATGACCCTTTATAAAAAATATGCACACTTACTAGCTGCCTCTGAATCCTCCTCATGAGATTCACATTTAATTTGGTACCAACCTGGAACAAAAAATAAAATAAATATCTTACAATAATTATTATAAAGTTCACTATAATAATCAATAACCCTTTTTCAATAATCTTTGCATCAGAATTTAAAATGTACACATAATGATTATAAAAATAACTAAAAGCAATATGAAAGTACATCGAAGATGTAATATCTTGGATGGAAACACAAGGTGAATACGCTTCAAAGGTTGCGATAGATGTTTCAGCATTTTTTCGCGATTCTGTTTAAGATCCAACAAGTAAGCCGCGGTCTCTGAAAGCTTTATTTACATATCATTACAGTTACACCGTCTTTATGAAAAGGTCACTTTAATAAAACTCCGTGGGATATGAACTCTAGACTTTTGTGTTGATATATACGCAACAGCATAAAAGCAATACGCAATTTCAATGTAAATGAGAAATTCTTGAAGAACTGGATTTGCAATTTTCTTGGGGAATTATTTAGAAACAATGTGTTTGAGAAATCTTTTAGAATTAAGATTTACAACTAATGCTACAATGTTTTTAATTTCCTATTGCAAAAAATTAAATTAACTCTTATTTGAAATAGACAATTCTTTACTATTTCCAATCACATAACTTAAAAAAAGTATGTTATACGTATACAAGAATTAGATAAATTTCACAAGACGATTGTGAGCAGAGATGAAAGCAGAGCTTTAAAAGATAAAACTCTAAATTCTCCTGCTATTTTCATTAAGGAAGCAGTTACGTCCAATTTAATATAAATTCCTTCAAGTCTCAGTGCAGAGAATTGAATCAAAGTATTCCAGATTTAGCAAAAGATTGCAATGAACAGATTAAACCGGTGTGAATAGTTCAAGAATGCTGTTATTTAGTTTATAACAATAAGTTACTATGTGAAAAAATATAATATCTCACACGCATTTATTGCGATTGTGCATGCAACAAGAAGAAATTAAGTTCCCATTTTGTAGATAGTTGGCCATGACCACATCTTATATAAGGTACTCCGAACAAGAAATATAATTAAAGAGTGAAATAAACAAATTAGAAGAATGGAATAACATATGCACATAATTCTCAAAAACAAACCACAAAGGATAATAAAAAAGTGGACTTTCCCAAAATAAAAATTTCGTTTTTGGTATTCAACAGTACAGTTCTCGACAGTTCTCGACCTCGAGACACTCTCTGAAAATCACTTGAATGCGTAGCGCGACAAACGAGACTATACTTATATAATTTTTCAAAAATTTCAACATTTTTGGAAGAGCGCCGATGCGACCGTTTTTAGATTTACTAAATAAATTTTTCTTTATGGTATAGTACCGTCAAGGGCTTTCAAACAAGTTGTTGCTGAACCTGAGCAGATAATGGGTTTTTGAGTTGTGGGGCGTTACAGTCAAAATTTTGAAAAATTCATAGCGGCCCCCATTTTGAAGTTAGAGAGTCCGGTAAAAAATGTTTCCCTTGAATTATGTTTTTCTTTCATATCCGCTACTCAGATTTTCATAATTCTTCTTCTGAAAAAAATGCTACCAAAAAAACATGTCGAACTTCCGCTTCCAGTTTCGGATTTCCGCGAAAATCTCAATTTCGAAATTTTTCATGATATCAATACTTCCCATATACCAGCGGTGGTGTGGGAAAGTAACAGCAATGATTATCTCAGCCCTAGGGATTTAAAATAAAATTCAATTATCACTTCAAGTCACTAAAACAAAAAGCATTTCATTCTTTTGCTGTCGATTGTTGGAAGGATATACGTAGTTTTTGGTGCAGAACTGTATCGCGTTCGTAAACTAATTTGGAGTTCAACAAAAGAGAACTTGAGCTTACGGCTCAATGCTTGTGTGAAAGATTTACGCACTTCGGAATAAAAATGTTCATATAAAAACGCGTATAGCCTAAAAAATATTTCGCTTGTTACGTGAACGAACTTCGTAATTTATGACCACGCAAACCCGAATGTTAACAGCATTTTTAAATTAAGATGAAGATTTTATACAAAAATTACAATGTTGTTAGTAACTTATAAAGTCTATTTTAATTATGTGAAGTAAATTCCGCAGTAAATCACAGCCGACTGACTGAAAGCCATCATAATACCTACCCATCGCTTGCTGTATCATACAATGCACGCAGACTCAACTGACCGCTATGAATTCATTCCCGGCTTTCTTACAATATCAACCTTCCTTCACTCACGACATTTTGCTGCTTTCATCGCACCCTTAACGTCACCACCGGTAAAAAGTTTGTTTGTAAAAAATGACATGGGGTTCTATACATATACAAATGCAGTGCTGCAGAATAATGGATACAAGTTAAAGAATTCGCCAAAGAACGAAAATGTCGGAAAATCGTGTAGCAATAAAGCAGTAAATTTAGATATTTGGTAAAATGTTTAGTATAACAATTCGGGTTGATTTTTCCTGCATCACATATAATGCCCGTGGAAACCACCCAAAACTTGAGGGCGCGGCATGCTGATCACTGGCACCCTATTGCGCTGCGGCCATGATGTATGGTGTTTTCTACAGGATGTCCCAAAAAGAAACGGTATCCAGTTAAGGGCATGTTCCTTTCATGAAAATAAGAGGAAAAGTTCCTATTAACATGGGTCCGCAAATGCTTCGTTACCGAGATACAGGTTGTTGAAAGTTGTAAAAAATATTGATCTTTTTTTCATTTATTCGGAAATGACTAGGAATTAAATTTTAAAAAGTAAGCAATACGTATGTATGTACCTACATTTGCTATAAGTGGACCATATTAGTAAATTTTTTCCTTCTCCAATGGCGTAACTACAAGTGAGTATGTGGATATTTCTGGAGGAAAAAACTTGTACGCCACTGTTTTTTGTTTTTGACACAAGTTTCAAATTTCTCAACTAATTTGCGGTTGAAACAGTCGCTTGGGATTCTTTCCTACCATTAACCGTTTTCGTGTAAATCACACTTCAAAGTTGAAAAACGCGAATAAAAAAATAACTCTGCAAATCCGTTTTTTGAATAATGACCGCCTTTAGCCTCAAAATTTTGTTCGAAGAATAGAAGCTTGTCTAGAAGCTAATGGCGGTCATTTAGAACATTATTTGTAAAATAATAATAATAATAATTTCGGAATATAAGACAAAAAACTTCAACACCCTGTATCTCGGTAACGAAGCATTTGCGGACCCATGTTCATGAGGAATATTTCCTCTTATTTTCATGAAAGGAACATGCCCTTAACTGGATGCCGTTACTGTTTGGGACAATCTGTGTAGTGTCTTGCTTACGGAGGTTCATTAATTTTAGAATATTGTAATCAATATACTCAAGCATATTATTAAATCTAATTTTCGTTAGTCTAATTATTAATTCAATTTATTGTATAATTAAAAGTGTGTCTACATGACTACACAGTCCACGGATGGCGGAAAAAAGTGCCGTGGAAAAAAGTGCCGGGGAAAAAAGTGCCTGGAAAAAAGTGCCGACGGAATAAAGTGCCATGGAAAAAGGTGGCGCGGAAAAAAGTGCCGATGGAAAAAAGTGCCGCGGAAAAAGGTGCCGATGGTCAATGCAGTCTGTGCACATGGTAGGAAAATCTATGCACATGGCGGGCGCCTTAGTCTGTGTTCAGGTTAGTTGCTCTTTGCTGATAATATATATAGAAAAATGGCTTAAAAAAAAGAAGAAGGTAACACAAAGGGATGCTCATTCCTCATAAAAGAAAACAAAAATGTATAGCAGGTAAGCTGAGGGATATTCATCGGCACTTTTTTCCGCGGCACTTTTTTCCTTCGGCACTTTATTCCGTCGGCACTTTTTACCAGGCACTTTTTTCCGCGGCACTTTTTTCCGCGGCACTTTTTTCCTAGATTCCAGTCCACACATAATAGCAAATAACAAACGATATCTGTTAAATTTTGTTCGAATTCTATCTATAATTTACTACACACTAATTGAATCAGTGTTGTACCAGTTTAGCTTAAGTAGTAATACAAATTGTAGGAAAACTAAATGGAAGTTCAGATGGAAAACAGCAAGCATTAGTTAGCGTCTGACTGATGAGAACATTAGGTAGGAAGTGGACCAATGCTTATTTCTGCCAAGAGACACAGACACCCGGAGATCGATCCAAAGCTCGGACTCCGGAAAGACGTGCCACCTTAAAGTATTACCCGGAAGGATCTTTCCTACGTGAAATATACTAAACGTTTCAAACCTCATTACGTATGTATAGAAAAGAAACCAATACGACGCTCTAAACAACCTTCCAATATAATGTTTTGTTTGTGCTAGAGAAAAATAATATATTAAGAGATAATTTATTTAGGTCTTCCCGGTTAATGCAAAATAATATTGTTCTTTTATTTCAAATTAGAGACTGAAACCAACTAAAAGAATATGAATTTTAAAATCAACAGCATTATCTGTATAAAAGCCACTTGGCGTAGTATAAAGCGTACAGTTTTATTTAAGCCAAAAAGCACAAACACCAGAGTTTTACCTCGCAAATTTACGAATATGTACAAAAGGCTTACGCTAAGCACCCAATTTTTCACGGCAAATTGAGACCAATTTCCTGTTTAGTGGTTCGCAGGGAGTCCGAAGAATACTGAAAAGCACGGACACACATGTCTAGAACACCTCAGCGACAAAATGATGACAACGCCAGAGCGTGACGTGTCTTTTAACATCAACGTACTTTTTTTTATTTTATTTGTGTTTGTATAAAATACTTTTATTCACTTACATAAAAAAGATATAGGAATAAAATTGACGGGGATGTATTAGAATAAATTCTCAATTCAATAATTTTCATTTTTCAGCTGAAATATTAAAAATACAAGAAACATTAAATCACGCTTATGACAGAGTTTTTGGCTTCTAAAAGCATTGCAATGCTGCTGCAGCCTCCATATTCACCAGATCTAATCCTCTGCGATTTTTTATTTAACTTTAAAGCAGGAAGGACATGATTTTCCGTTCACAGGGGATATTAAGGGCGTGTAACCCCTGAATGGCATAGAAAAAGAAATACCCCAAGATTGCCATGATGAGTGGAAGAATCGCTGGTGCCGATGTTTAGCTTTCAAAGGGAACTAATGGAAAGGACACCATGTGCCGGTTTATTAATAATTGAAATTGTTTGTAATTTTTAGATTAAGATATGGCGGGATACACACACGACTCTTGCAGTTGGAGCTCCCCTGGTGTATGTTTTATAAAAAAAAATTAAAACTGTTGTAAGAAAAGACTATGATGGTAACTGAATGAATAATTGAAAACTATAGGTTTACAGTATAAGCGGAATTCGAATGGTCCTGTATTTATGATGTAGAACAATAGCATATGGATGTCAACATCAACAATTGGACAAAGGCTATTGCCCGTCATCCTCCACAGTATTGATACTTTATAGAGGTTGGTCCTGTCGTTTGACTGGCCGGATAATATTTCGTCAGGTTTGACACAGCAAACCACTGTTATTATGCATAAATGGACATGAATTAGCACACGCGGTCCAGTTTCAGTTTCCTACAAAATGCAAATCGGACTCAAAATCGATAACAAGCTGTCAAAATGGTATATATTGGTATTACCAATACAATTCGGTGGGCGACTGATAATAGAATGTAGTATTACTTATACCTATACCCTACTACCTTTTAGGAATCCGAGTGTTTTCATTGACAAATGATTTAAATTTTAATTTTTCGTAATTTACAAATAATACACGGAAAATTTATAGTTTGTTTTGGTTTGAATCAATTGACATTTTTAAAATTAATAAACATACCTCGAGACTATATTGCAGGTCATTTTTATTAAAATACCTAACAACGTTGTTGTGGCGCAAGCTGCATGCTCTGTGTGGTCTGTACCGCATAAGGAAGGATATTATGCAGACTAATTACGTCCTGTGAGTCCAATTTATTTTATGTAGAGCTGCAGTTAACGTATGATTTATTTCTTCCTACAAATTTTATTACGCTATGTGCGTGATATTTATTTACTACCGGTAGGAATTACTTTATAGTGGTTAGTTTTATTAAACTGCAATATGTATCAAAACAGTCAATTAAAACAAGCACCACACATTGTCTTTGTAAAATAAAATTTAATACGACGAAGGATTAAGTTCAAAATTATATCCTCTCTAATACTTCGTGTACCTAGTGATTAGTAATTTCGTAGGATACCTGTACTAGTTTACGTTAATAAACGGCAATAGTGTGATAACCATCACGTACGACTGTTGTTAGCACCCTCCATTTACTGTACACCTTACCAGCAAACGTAATTACCAAGCAATATAACACTAGAATTAGCGTAAATGGAAATTATGCCCATAGCTAGCAGACTAATAAGGCCTATAGTTTGCCCCAGATGGCTCAGATGAGCTAATTTACTTATTAAGTTTGTATGTGCTTCGATTCCCTTCAGGCCAGCTTGGGATGAAATTTTCATCACATTCTCTTCTTGGTCCATTCAAATAACACGAACCGCTGTGCAACTATAAATTCTACAAATTAGACCAAATTGGTGTCTCAATTTAAATACAGTGGAAAGGAATACGTCAGCAAGCAGTCGCGGATATAAAGTTTAATATTTACCCCACATGCAATTTAGAAAAATAAAAATATTATCCCAATAGTTTACATTTAGGTTACAACTAACATATCTAACGTATTTTCATTGCAATGTTAGTATGAATTTTACAAAAGAGTATAACGGAAAGAAGCTTAAAATATTGGAAACCTTAATCAAACGAAACCGCAAGAGCATAGATTTACGCGAAAAACCAGCGTCAGATATAGATTTAAAAATTAATTTTGTCTAGCAGTTTTAGAGCACGGTTGCATTCCTGAATTTTTCTAAATGACTATATATGATATAATACACAGCATGCTGTGTATTGTACTTTAAATCTAGGAACCTTTACATTAATGGAACTTTAAAAATTAACAAAAACGGATCGGTAAGATTATGTTAGGTTACGAGTTTCAAACTCGTAGAAAAATGGTTTCATGTTTTTTTTATGACTTTATATTTGAAATTATTAGGTAATCGAATTATATTCACAATCGTTTAACGCTAACGCAACGAATCGAATCTGCTAAAGACGATGCGCAGTAGGCAGATTCAAAAACGTCACACGCAGGTGTTCTGCAAACCACGTGGGAAGTTGTTTACATAGTCCGAGAAATCATTAGGAAGCCTCTGGGAAGTCCGGATAGTTCTTGAGAAGTCGGGGTGGTCTTTAGGAAGTTCCTGGGAAGTTTGGGTAGTGTTTCCCATTTGGTAGTTTACTGTACACGATTTTTTACCAAAGTTTACCCCTGCCGGTATTCGCCACAGCAATCTATTAACAATCTACCTCAGCGTAAAGGTGTAGTATATGGCGATCATAAGTGAAATAAACTCTAGAAGAAATGTACAGGACTTCACGCAATGTATGTGTTCACGTGCTGCGTGAACCGATTACTTCACGTGGTACCGAAGCAGATAAAACATTTCTGTGTCTATTTCACACCGACCGAAAGAAATTTTATCTGTCGAGCCCCAGCCTGGAACGAGGCACGATTCCATACGCTATCCCTAATTTCTTTCCTGGCCGCTCTCTTTTTTGTGTTTTGTTTTCGATCACCAAATAATCTCTACTATCGGCGAGAAGTGGGACCTCACGCCCAAATTTATCCCTTGGAGCATGAAGCTGGGTATGACTAAACCCACTCAAACTATACCACAAAAGTTAATAACGGAAATTATTTTTATTGCCTATTTGACATTTAAAGCAATTTTGCAGCGCGTCTCTAATTGATACTTTATTTCATTCCGATTGGTTTGCTTTGATTTCCTTTACAGAAATTAACGTTAAGAATGGATATTGGAAATTTAGGAACAATATCGGAAACGAGTAGATACACGGGTAATACGGCAACCGTTTGAGCGTAAATCAGTGATTATGTGCTTTTGGAAGGCGGAAATTAGTTCATTTGTAAGTCGAATTGGGGATTCGTCAGATGCACAACTAAAGCTTCAAACATGTTTTGAGTTATGAATGATACAATGTATTATTTATATAATTTGCCTATTAGTGGTTTTACCTGATAATTAACATTTACTGATTGATGCTGGAATTAAACTTCCAAAACTATCACAGTGTATCAATCGGCTTTAATGAAAAGGGGGTAACTCAAAACTTCTCCGGGATTTCTAATTATTTACAACCCATTTATACAATTTAGGAACTTTTAAGTAAATGTTACCAATTTTATGTAATTACAGTTCCAGGTGGTTTCCCAAGCTTAACTAGTGTAATTAATTATGCAGCAGTACGGTCCTCGGAGAGGAATGTGACGGATTGCCACTCCAACTTCACTCTCGGTTCCCCGCACGATCAGTGTTTGTCGCTAACCTTTGCCTTCCTCTACAAAATCACTTACTTCTTGGATTTCCAGAATTAAAATAAATTAAGAAACTATAACTGTTTTTTTCCCTATAAATTGAGTACTAAACAACAACTAATATAATTTTATTGTACACAGAAAATAAATTTAAAACATGCTTGTCGGCCGCATTTACTTCAAGACCGTCGGTGATTATGTCACGGAAATGAGGCTGTGAACGAATGCGGCTGTGAAGTATCTGAACTGAAGTAAATGCGCAATCAGGCTCGGACAAAAAAATTAACTTTTTTACCTTAATACAAAAATAACTATTAAAGAGACGTTAGTTGGTAACCAAACCACGGAACATTACACGAACCCTTTCATACTTCATGTTCTATCATTGTTTATAAAATTAAATAAACGAAAGTGGTTCACTGTACAATAAAAATTAGTTTCCCTACCCAAAATAGCAACAATAAATATTGGAAATCGGTAATTAATACATGTAACCTTCATAAACGTAATTAGTTTAGTCAAAATTAATACAAAACGCACGTGGAAGCTTTATGTTAATTAATGGAAAGGGTGAAGCAATTTCATTCGTTAATAAGACATCTATTTAAAGTTACAAGCAAAGCGTATATAGCATTAATATTACTAATCAGAAAGGCGTTATTAAGCATGTGCGACATGAGAATCAAACACGTACAAAATGTGTTCTACAAAGGAAGGCGCTCCCCTTGAAACACAATTTACCGAAGAAAATACAGCATACGGAATAACTTTGAGAAGAGTGTTATGATAACAAGGTTACGCTGGAAGAATATAAACACATTACTTGAGAAGTGTACAATAAAAGTAAAGTACGAGACAATTCAACGTTGTGATACTATTACATCAAGTGTGTGTGTGTGTGTGTATCGAGTTATCTTGTACAAAAAATAAACTATGATTTCAATTATTGCACATAATAAAAGATTTCAAATTGGAATTCATTTCCAGGAAGATTTACTATAGAATCTGGCAAACTTTTAACACAAAACGGTCCTGTTACGGCCACCTCAGTGATGTAGTGGCTCGGGCGGATAGTTCAAAGTAGCGAATTCCGAGTTCTGGTATTCGAACTGACCTAGGGACATGAAATATTGTGTTATTCTGCGTATAGAAACTAAGATATTAATATCCCAGTTGTATGAACAAAATTATCGCTCATGATCAGTGGCGGTCCATGACCAAAATGTTTGGGGGGCGCGGTAACAGATGAACAGTATAGCGCCACACGCGAAATTTTTTTCGGAGTGGGCGCGGCTTATTAGACGAGATTTAAGAGCATCTAGCAAGGTTTCGGATGAGATTAAAATTTGTACAATGAAAAATTAAAGTTTGTAGTAACCAAGCGATATAATTTAAAACAATATTCATGAAACGTTCACTTTTAAAGTTCAGTAATTTGTAGGTAAAAATGTGGTTACAGCAACATTGTTAAAGTCAACCGGGCGAAGCACTTTAAGAGCACGTGAACCCTGACGCACATTCCGAGCTTGTCTTTGCTGCCAACAATTGTCGAGGGCTGTCGAGAAGCGTGCCCAGTTTCTTAGTTAAAACTCCTTGTAAATTTGATATACGCTATACAAATTGAACACGTCGTAAGGGTCACAACAGAGCTATCCGTTTCATGCTATAGCGCGCTATGACGACATGGAAGTATACTATTTCGAAGATATAAATTGCTAATACTGTATATTGGATGGAGGATATTTTAAAATTTAATTAAAACCTATACTAGAGTACTATGATTTTAAAAAAAGTGAGATTTCCACTTTTAGCTACGGACACGTGACCCTGTGCTCCTTGGCACCAGCCGCCGCTGTTCATGATCAATTATGAAGTGGATAAGAACTTCTCTAGATATTGTCCTGTTTTTCGTACTTATTTTCAAAATTCAATTTGGCGGATTGATAAGTAGGCTACAACGTATTTATCTTATGTACCTACTAGCCACGTCATACTTGGTTTTGTTAAGAAGCCACATTCAACCCTAAACTAAATATAAATCATTTCAGATAAAAATTAAATAAAGAGCGAGTGTATCTAATACACGTAATAAACCCAAACCATAAGGGAAATAATTATATTGTAAGTTTTCAACTTTTAATTAAAATAAGGGAAAACATTACGAGCTCATTTTGATTACTTCTAGAAGTTAACTGGCGCACTTACCAAGTAATTATTAAAGTGTCTTCTTCAAACTGAAAGTAAGTGGACTGTAATTAAATAGCATTCTAATTATAAATTTGTTGATAAGTTCCCAGTTCGACTACAGTACGTTGTGTGTACTCAGTTCGATAATGAAGCTGTCAAGTTCGAAAATAAAATGCTGCATAAAAGAAACGAATGAAATGGCATAATGCATTTTATAACAATGAATACGGCAGAACCCGGTGAAGTGATTTAATAAAAACCTTCGCTTCTACTGAAACGACCTCGCTAATAAAATGTAAAAAGTAAAAAACTGTCATAAAAATGTTCATCCATTATGAACTTTTAATAGTCAAAAGAAGCACTTTTAAATGAAGTACTTGGAAACTTACCTCATCGGGTTTCAAAATAATTCTACAGAAATCAATTAATGGACGTTCTCTTGGATATTACTATTTTTAAATCGATTTACATTCGATAATGAAATTTTAGGGTCAACTAAATTCTGTTGCATGATACTATGCCATATACTCGTAGGTCCCCCTGAAAGTACCAAATAGGCAACCCAACATACACAACCATCGATAACATAATGTGTATTATTTTTGAAATTTTGTAGTACATCAAAGTGGGTTTATGTCATAATTTAATTTATTTGAACAAATCAACAATACCTACTAGATCCGATTTCTTTAAAAAAAAATAAACATCCACGTTTTGAAAGTAACGGTACCACGTTGGGTTTCCTATTTGGCACAATCAGGGGAAGCGACTTAGGTGGCCCATCCCGTATAATTAAAATTCATGTAACTTAACTTTTTTTCTTCTCCCGTTTCTAAATATGTACCACTCCGATCTGTTTGTTATTTTTCTCAAAACAAGGAAGAAGCACATTCTGATAAAGAAAATATCCTAATTATTCGAATTTTATTTCTTTGCTACATAACTTCAAATATTAATGAGGAGTTATTATTAGATGCAGGTAATCACCAAAAAATTACGTGACGCAAATTCAAAGAAAATTTCTTTGTATACCTTTTACTTTTATAATAATTTGGAAGGGAAAATAATTCTGACTGTAACTTCTAATTAAAATTCTGAAAAGAGTTGATTGGACTCCAGGTAATTTAATAGCTTGTGTATATTTTGTCTAAAGGAATATTGCATAATTTGATGCTGATTCATAAATTATGGTAGTTCTTAACAAAAGCAGAAGAATTACGTATAAACGCCTGTTTCACATGCATATCACAAACCATAGTGCAAGTAATAACAAAAGCCAAAAGTTCAAGTGTTGTAAATTTATAAATACAAGTTTGAAGTGATTATGTTAAGGCTGTAAGGTACATAACAAAAAGCTTCTCAGAAATTTTAGTTTCACGAGACCAACAATGTACTCCACAAAATTAAACAATGCAGCAATTTAAATGCCCTACATAAACAAGTTTCAGCCGCTTTCAGGGTATAATTTATATATTCACACCAACTTGTAAATATTACGAATCGTAAAGCTTATTATAATGGAGCTGTACAGGACCTGAGCTGTAGCATATGAACTATTTCCAAGTGTGTCTTCCGAAGTACTACATAGCAATATGGCAGCATCGGCGCTCATCAATACTATTATATAAAGCACAACAGTGTTGTCTGGGTTTACACCCCACCGCTACAAAATTAAAAAAAGGACAGCTCTATATAAACTTCATATAATGTGTGAACGCTGACTTTATTATAAGTGTGGGTTTTCACCCCACCGGTACCAAAAAAAAAAAGGGCTGCTCTGTATAAACGTCCTATATCGTGTGAACGCAACGTTAAACGGTTGTGCGGGCGTGCCAAGGTCAGTGGGGCGTGTACGTATAGGCTTAATAAGTACCACACTTCGCTTAAGTTACATTCAGATTTGTCAGTAGTGCCAACCGCCGAAAATAAAATATGTTAGCGGGTACACTCATCTAAAGAAGTATTTTTTTTTAAAGTAGGCCTTTTCCTGCTTTATAAAGCAGTTTCCATCAAATAAAGAAACATTAGTGATGTCTTAAATGATCTAAGCTTCCCCTGGATGGGCTATTTCGCCTCGAAAAGTGGTTGTAGTTTAAAAGCGAGTTTTGGTTATGTTCCAGTGTTTACATATTTCGACCACAGAACAATCCTAATATTATTTTCTGCATTTAAACTAGACTTCGATGTTTCTAACATTACAAACACGGACTCCAGGATCCCTTTGACAGGTATTAGTACAGAACCTCCACCGTAGGCACCTAAATAACCCCAAGGACCCGCAGGAATTAATAAAAGAATTAAAAATTAGCGATTTTCAAGATTTTTTTCTGGAGTTACAGAGAGAGTCCTCCCGAATCTCGACCGTGGGGACCTAGGGGAGACAACCCTACAACCCTTCTGGCGTTTTTCATACTTTTGCCCTTTTCGGAAATTATAAATTTTTGCAATTTGCTCTACACGTCATTCGACCAGACTTCAGAGAGTGAAACCCCACGCAGAAGGTCTCCAGGTTCATAAGCTTACACGTTCGGACTCCCGGGTCACCTAGAAAGACAATAGCACGACACCTCCTCCGCGGGCACCTAGAGAACCCCAGGAGGACTTCGCAAAATAATTAAAAATTAGCGATTTTCACGATTTTCTTTCTGGAGTTACAGAGAGAGTCCTCCCGAATCTCGACCGTGGGGACCTAGGGGAGACCTTCCCCTACAACCCCTCTTCTGGCGTGTTTCATACTTTTGCCCTTTTCGGAAATTATAAATTTTTGCAATTTGCTCTACACGTCATTCGACCTGGAGACTTCAGAGAGTGAAACCCCACGCAGAAGATCTCCAGGTTCATAAGCTTACACGTTCGGACTCCCGGGTCACCTAGAAAGACAAAAGCACGGCACCTCCTCCGCGGGCACCTAGAGAACCCCAGGAGGACTTCGGAAAATAATTAAAAATTAGCGATTTTCACGATTTGTTTTCTGGAGTTACAGAGAGAGTCCTCCCGAATCTCGACCGTGGGGACCTAGGGGAGACCTTCCCCTACAACCCCTCTTCTGGCGTGTTACATACTTTTGCCCTTTTCGGAAATTATCAATTTTTGCAATTTGCTCTACACACTATTCGACCTGGAGACTTAAGAATGTGAAACCCCGCGCAGAAGGTCTCCAGGTCCATAAGCTTACACGTTCGGACTCCCGGGCCACCTAGAAAGACAAAAGCACGGCACCTCCTCCGCGGGCACCTAGAGAACCCCAGGAGGACTTCGGAAAATAATTAAAAATTAGCGATTTTCACGATTTTTTTTCTGGAGTTACAGAGAGAGTCCTCCCGAATCTCGACCGTGGGGACCTAGGGGAGACCTTCCCCTACAACCCCTCTTCTGGCGTGTTACATACTTTTGCCCTTTTCGGAAATTATCAATTTTTGCAATTTGCTCTACACACTATTCGACCTGGAGACTTAAGAATGTGAAACCCCGCGCAGAAGGTCTCCAGGTCCATAAGCGTACACGTTCGGACTCCCGGGCCACCTAGAAAGACAAACAAAAGCACGGCACCTCCTCCGCGGGCACCTAGAGAACCCCAGGAGGACTTCGGAAAATAATGTAAAATTATCGATTTTCAAGATTTTTTGTCTGGAGTTACAGAGAGAGTCCTCCCGAATCTCGACCGTGGGGACCTAGGGGGGACCTTCCCCTACAACCCTTCTTCTGGTGTTTTTCATACTGTTGCCCTTTTCGGAAATTATCAATTTTTGTAATTTGCTCTACACGCTATTCGACCTGGAGACTTAAGAATGTGAAACCCCACGCAGAAGGTCTCCAGGTCCATAAGCGTACACATTCGGACTCCCGGGTCACCTAGAAAACCAATAACACGGCACCTCCTCCGCGGGCACCTAGAGAACCCCAGGAGGACTTCGGAAAATAATGTAAAATTATTGATTTGCAAGATTTTTTTTCTGGAGTTACAGAGAGAGTCCTGGCGAATCTCGACCGTGGGGACCTAGGGGGGACCTTCCCCTACAACCGTTCTTCTGGCGTTTTTCATACTTTTGCCCTTTTCGGAAATCATCAATTTTTGCAATTTGCTCTACACGCTATTCGACCTGGAGACTTAAGAATGTGAAACCCCACGCAGAAGGTCTCCAGGTCCATAAGCTTACACGTTCGGACTCCCGGGTTACCTAGAAAAACAATAGCACGGCACCTCCTCCGCGGGCACCTAGAGAACCCCAGGAGGACTTCGGAAAATAATGTAAAATTATCGATTTTCAAGATTTTTTTTCTGGAGTTACAGAGAGAGTCCTCCCGAATCTCGACCGTGGGGACCTAGGGGGGACCTTCCCCTACAACCGTTCTTCTGGCGTTTTTCATACTTTTGCCCTTTTCGGAAATTATCAATTTTTGCAATTTGCTCTACACGCTATTCGACCTGGAGACTTAAGAATGTGAAACCCCACGCAGAAGGTCTCCAGGTCCATAAGCTTACACGCTCGGACTCCCGGGTTACCTAGAAAAACAATAGCAGGGCACCTCCTCCCCGGGCACCTAGAGAACCCCAGGAGGACTTCGGAAAATAATGTAAAATTATCGATTTTCAAGATTTTTTTTCTGGAGTTACAGAGAGAGTCCTCCTGAATCTCGACCGTGGGGAGCGTTTTACAATTTTTAACTTCGGAATATAATTTAAATCGTAACAACCAATACTATACATTTTCAATTCAAATAAATAGTAGAGATTACAATAGATATTAAATTCGTTTTATACGACCCTATGTAAACGCGGCATGTGCTGCGGGTACCCAGCTAGTGTCTCTATATTGTACTATAACTTTGACTTACAGTATTCAATATCTGCCAAAACTTTCCAAAAGCAATCACGATAAGCAAACACCGTTTCAACTTCATAAAGTACCTATATGCTTTACGCACACGAACAGTGTAAATATCCGACAAAGCGTTGATGTTTGACAATGAAATTTAGTTTAGGCTCCATTGTAACGGTTTTATACAGAATCAAGAAACCAACAATCCCCACACGATTCGTTTAGTTGAGTAAACAAATTTTCGAAGTTTAGCATATACAGGATAGATACACTTACATCCAATGGTTTCCGGTATTTACAAAACCGTCTTTATGGGAAACTATGCACTCTGAAAAAAAATTATTCTCCCAACAAATAATTTGTTGAGGCTATACAAACAATATTTTGCATTATCTGGGCAAAGCGAATTTGTGGCAGGAAATAATAGGTAGTAACATATTTTTTATGTTAAACTAACAAATTCGTATTTGCTGGGAACACAAGATTTTTTTCAGAATGTGGAAAAAATATCTAATTTGCTATTTCTATTGATAATGTTATTCCGGAGAAGGTAATTTATTTATGACTTCCCTGTTTGGCACAGCGTCTATTTTCTGCCGTAAAACCTCCTCACTGTAAACATTCTAAAAATAAATCGTTGATCAAATGTGGCATTTCCCAAGAGAGTCAGTTTACGTTAATACAAATGCTGCTAAGGTTTCCCCAAAAAGCAAACCGTTTTCACAGTCTTTGTGTACCAAAACAGCGGTGATTTTTAAACTGAAGCTCGAACATCTCAACAAATGGTTTTCTTAAAAACCACGAAAATTGTATTTTTCAAGATTATCAACCCTAATTAACCCGGTGTATAATAATAGGAATTGATTATTTATTTTACTCTTAGTTATAGATTTAACCCCCCGCGATATAATAAATTTTTAGTATTAACACAAAGCTAGAATAATGATACAAACTAGCATTCCTTTTAAAAGTAGGTACTATAAGAATTCTCAGCACAAGAGGGTGGTTGAAGGTTTCACGGACAAATGAAGTAGGAAATCGAAAATGACAGAAGGGAAAATGCGGACAAAGAAATACAAAACCGATTCTGATATAACATCCGTGGAAAAGAGGGAAAAAGTATTTAAACTTTTTTTTATGAGTATTCGTAAAAAATTGGATACACCGACCAACTACAGGAGTAAAAATTAAGGGAAAAACAAATTTTCCAACCTAAAAATTTTAATTCATTTTAATTCTCTAAAGGCACATATTTTTTTGTCTATTGTGTAGTAAAAACCTTTTTTAAAACCCTAGAGGAAGTAAGAAAGCAGAAAATATGAACTTATTGCTTTATAACAAAATATACTAACTCCCGATATTTTTACGTTTAGTTCATTAAGGAAGTTTTAGATAAATATATTAACCCCTACCGAAAACAGTCGCCTTCTTTCTGTTTTAACAGTTTGTGCAACATGTTTGTGAGTAATTAATCAAAGTGTAACCCTAACAGTAACAGGAAAGACGGTTATTATTTAACAAGAATCGTTAGTGCAAAATAATTTGTGATTACAACCCTTGAGAGGTTGATGTAATTCCGAGGGGAAACAGTAAGTAACCTGAAATTTAAAAGTAAAATTTGCATTATAATCTAACTGCGTGTTGGAAAATGTCTTGAATAAATTAGTAGAAAAGTTGCGGAGGGCTGCTTTCACCTGATTCAACGAAGTTCGAGACTGCAAACAAAATTTAAATAGTACACTGGTTACACCAAATGGGCAATTTCTTAATTTATAGCAACCTACATAAAAGTAATTCATCAAAGTTACATGAAAGTTTGAGTTTCAATCAATTTACAGCAAAATTGCTTCGCAAGTTTTGTAACTGACACAATCCTAAACTTTTTCCTACTCGCATAAATTGATGGAAATAAATTCAACCGCAAAGGTAACATTTTCTTGAAAAATAATTACCACTAATGCTATCATGATATAAATTTTTTTGAAATTAAAATTGATTTTGAAAAATTACAAATTTTTCCTAAATTTCAAAAATTCATAAAATTCATCACAGGTGTGCTACAAATTTGGGGTTGACATCAAATTACAGCCCTTACTCTCTATTATCAGACAGCCAAGAAAGTTTGACTTGAAAGCCGAAAGTTATAAATTTTTTTTAAATAAAATTGGTTTTGAAAAATCACAAATGCTTCCTAAATTAAAAAAATTATATAAAAGTCGTCAACTGAACTATAACAAATATTAAATAAAATATTTATTATTTCTATAATTAAGGATTTTAACAAAGTAATGCTTGAGAATGTCAATAAATTAATCTTTTTACTTTCCCATACCACCTACTGGTATAGGGAAGTATTGATAACATGAAAATTTTCGAAATCGAGATTTTCACGGAAATACGTCTTTTGGACCTCCAGGATCCCAAAAAAGTGGTCTAGAAAAAATGTCTGTCTGTGGGTGGGTGGGTGGGTGCGTGGGTGGGTATGTAACGCCTCTAACGCAAAAACTAGTGAACCGATTTTGATGAAATTTTAAATGAAGGGGTATATCGAAAATTCATCGACAAAATAAGCTTTTCAAAAAAATCCGAAACCGGAAGCGGAAGTTAGACATGTTTTTTTGGTATCATTTTTTTCAGAAGCGGAATTTTGAAAATCTGAGTAGGGGATATGAAAGAAGGGCATATTTCAAAGGAAACAGTTTTTTACCGGACTCTCTAACTTCAAAATGGCGGTCGCTATGAATTTTTCAAAATTTCGACTTTAACGCCCCGTAACTCAAAAACCAGTTATCCGATCAGGTTCCGCAACAACTTGTTTGAAAGCCCTTTGGCTGTACTACACCAAGAAAAAAAATTATTTACTAAATCCAAAAACGGTCGCAACGGCGCTCTTCCAAAAATTTTGAAATTTTTGAAAAATTATTACAAAAAAACTGGTCTAAGGAATTTGTTTAAATTTTCTGTACTTATGCAGCTTGGTATTAGCTACATTTTTGTTTTTTGATGAACGCCAGAATTCCACTGTGGCGCCCTCTACGAGATTTTGAAAATCGGAAATTGATGCTCCTATAGCGCCTTTAGTAGTCAAAATATGAAAGAAGTTTAAATACAAAAGTTGTTCAGTATATAATTCTGGATTTTTCTAAATGTATATCACGTATACAGGGCGTTTGGTTTCCACAGTACAATACGCAACTTTGTTATTTTAAATGAAACACCCTGTATATTATTATATAATTGAACGCAAAATTTAATTGTCTATCACATAGTATAAGGTGTTCATATGGCTAAAATGTACGGTTGATGTGAAATTCGTGAATTTTGAATATTCACTCTGACTGCGCGTCGGTCGGTAGCGATCGTCCGGCTTCGCCAGCTGTGATTACAACAGATACAGACGTGTCTTCTTCTGTACATTTCGAACCTGCATAGTTTCGTTTTTCTAGCTACGCATTCAAATGATTTCCAATTTTGCCTCGCGAACTACTGTTGAAGACCAAAAACGAAATGTTTATTTTGAGTATGGGAAAGTCCAGGGGAGGTTTGCACCTCCACTTTTTTAGCTTCCCACATCCCCTCAAGGACCTACATTTTTTTTTTGGGGAGTAGGGATAGCTAACACTGGTTACGCATTACATGACATTGAGTTCAGCCGGGACCGTTCAGCATACCGTTCCAATAATTGATAACACCGGGGCAGATCAGATCAGTTCATTTGAAAATGGAAAGCGCCTGCTTACATCTTTTTCTACACTCAAGTGCGTAATTTTGCGGCTGGTCTAAACCACTGCTCGTGTTTCTAGTTATACTTTTTTCTTTCTACTTTCATAGGTTAGAGCGAGCACACGGTTGCCTAGGAAACAAAAACAGATAGCATTTTCTACCCGCAGAATTAAAGGGAATTGTAGTGTACTATTAATGAAATTGGATACAAAATTTTCGTTTATTAAAGTAAAGAACACAACCTACAGAAAGAAGATAATTTACAACCTTAAATGAAAGGTTTCTTCTAAGCAAATAATATACATTAAGTTGATATTATTATTTATTAATTAAACGCAGCGATTACAACACAGGTTACGTACTTTTAAGTATAAATTAAATAATCTCTTAACAAAAACACCGGTGCTCATTTTAAAGTAAAATTGAATATAGGTATATGATATCATGATGTTGATGTTAAACAATCGGACACTTAATTATGGAAATGAACAAACAGAATAAATATGAAATTCGAATGAAACAGGCGAGTTAATTTAAAAATTCAGTTCACAAACAAAGCTGCTTATTCTTGCGTGTTCTAGGTTACCCTGTATAAAGGATTCCGTTGAAAATTTAACATGAAAGTGTATACTTTTGAACACTTGAAATAATTGTTAATGTATTCCGCACTAACAATTTCTGACATTTCATTTAACGCTAGCTGCCGCATTAAGAGGAATGAATAATTTCTCAACGGGATTATTGCAAAACGCAAAATTAATAAAACAAGATTCTCACCGGGATCATTTTCAGAGATGTAGGATGAGCCCTTTGTGAATTTTAAGCTCACTACAAACCATAATCCACAGATCTGAGAAAGGTCAAACGTAGTAGCATCACGTCGACAACTATCACCCCCTAAATAAATTAGCAACATTTTCATATTTTATTGGCAACTGCTATCATGATTTTGCTGTCTGCATTAAAATCACGGCTTTTGATGAATTGATGGGGGAATATATGGCACAGGGTAGTTATTGAAAAAGTCTCGACGTTCATTTGTGAAAATGTAAATTCTACTTTTATTTGTGAATTCTGTTGAGTTCCATCAAGCTCGATTCAGGTGGTTGAAATACATGCAAAAAGCAATACGAAAATTAATTATTCATGCACATCTATGCAAAGTAGGCGACTTTGTTACCTTTTCTCAGCCCTGTGCAAGTCGCTGGTCCTGAATTTATATAGCCCGAATTAAATTTTTCAGAGAACTAACAAAACAAAACTAATCTTTCGCTTTAGGGACATTCTGTTTCTCTTTATATCCCAGGAAGTATTTTTTAAACATTATCCAGTATGTCTGTAGTGCCGTAGGACAGACGCCACTGGCCCTGGTCCGTATAACAATAAAGGAATATGTATCACAGGAAAATTCTTGCAAAAATATTACGAAGTTGTACGTAGTGTACTACGTAGGAGTAGGAAACTAAGTTTTCCACTTATGATCTTAAGAAGTGTTTACCTAAAAAACTCCTCAAGCCATAACTTTGTTATTTTAAATTTTGAACCCCACAAACTCTACATAATTTTAAATGGTAAGGCAAAAGCTATCTTTTGACATCACCCTTTCGTAAATATCTATCAACTGTTTTAAGCTACGATGTTCAACTTTTTTATTTTAAATGGAAGACCCTGTATATTTTTGCATATTTGGATTCAGGGTGAAATTCTACATACAGTACTGTGTTTCATTTGTTTTTTTGATACGCAGATTTTTTTTTGAAATAATTGTTTTATTTTGCATCTAGACAGCCATGCGCTGTTTTTGCCCAATAAATCAAAAATGGTTACAAATAGCCAGGAGAATGTACATACAAAAAATGTTTAATTTTGCAAAACATCGTTAAAAAATATACAGGGTGTTCCATTTCAAAAAGTTGAGAAAAGTAACTTTGAAGTTTTGAAAATGTGAAAATTAATTTTGAACGCCCTGTACAAGGTGCCTCTACGATATTTAAACAAGAGCACCCTACAACCTCCCACAATAAGGTCGTTACTTAATTTCGTCTTCAAAGCTGCGGCCGCGGAAGTGGTGAAATGTTAAGTGGAGTGATGCAACAATCTCAAAAAAATATTAGTACATACTTCCAAACCGGACATTAGATGGCGGTAATATTTAATTTTAGATAGATAGATATTTTAGAAGTACCTTTCGGGACTGGGAGGTCTAATGTACTTCAATAAACCCCACGGTCCCACAAAATCACACTTTCTTGACTTAAAAGTAGGCGTTAAGAAAACTTGTCAAATAATAAATAAATAATAAAAAAAGTATGTAGATATCTAATTACAACAATTAGAACATTTGTAACAAACATTGGAAACCGAATAGAGAAAGGATAACGTAAAAGATTTCTAATACTGAAATTGATATTCACTTGAAAATAGCTGCGAAGACAAATTATTGCATAACACAATTTACCGTTTAAGCACGAAAAGGCGGAGGATATTAAGTGAGAACTGTAATAAAAAACTATAAGAAAACCGTTACGTGTGAAGAAGCTGAAGAAGCTTCAGATTAAGGATGTATCGAACTTACATAAAATTTAAGTGGCGAAGCCAACTTTTTTTGTGGAAACCGATATCGGCGACGATATGATACTGTTATAACTTATTCGGGATCGTTATGCCTCAATGTAAATTGTATGGTTTTATAAGGAGAGCCGTTAAGTCGAGAAAGTTCTCAAGTATATATGAACCTGATATTCTCGGTAGGCGGTAGATACATCCCTTAACGATGTTAGAGGTATCGTACACCCATAGCTTACTTTCCGGCACTTCAGAGGCATCAAGGGAGCTTAAAGTGAAACGTGAAATTGATATATATTGTGTATACGCGCTTGGGTGGTTATACTTACGAAGTTTACTTAATGTTATTATACGCTTGTATACGTAAATCGGATTGTTGTTACAGATTGTATTTTACACCCAACTTTTCTGATTTATTTTCGTCACCCCCAACGAGGTTTATAAAACCCCCTCTAAAGTTGTAGGATAAGTTGTGGAAACCCGTAGAATAAAAAGTTTTCCCGGGAAACCTTTCACAATACAATAACAAATTCTAATAATATTCTTTAAGGCGGTAGGAGTCACCAGAAATTTCCGTTTTAAAATTCAATCTATTTATTTACCTTTTATAGATGAAAAACTTCTCTATGATGAGAAACACTCAAATTTAGATTTATTAACGAAAATTTAAGAAAAAAATTTTTTATCTCTTCAAATAAAAAAAATGGGTTTATTGGTGATTGTGGGGTTATTTATTATTTTTTTTAAATCTGTTTAAACACATATCAACTTCAGTGTAAGGGACAGGATCTAACATAATCGAATTTATTTTATTTTTTGTCGTTAATGTGCAATTAATTTTTTTCAATCGGGTCAAATATTTTTGAAAATAAAAATATTTGACCCGATTGATAAAAATTAAACGAAAAAAAATAAAATAAATTCGATTATGTTAGATCCTGTCCCTTACACTGAAGTTGATATGTGTTTAAACAGATTTAAAAAAAAATAAGAAATAACCCCACAATCACCAATAAACCCATTTTTTTTATTTGAAGAGATAAAAAATTTTTTTCTTAAATTTTCGTTAATAAATCTAAATTTGAGTGTTTCTCATCATAGAGAAGTTTTTCATCTATAAAAGGTAAATAAATAGATTGAATTTCAAAAGGGAAATTTCTGTGACTCCTACCGCCTTAATATCCTACCCTGTTTCAAAAAATACTTAATAAATCACTTTTCGAAATAGAAAGTTATTTGAAAACAATGTATGTCTGCAAATTGTGTTGATATATGAACGTATAGTAGCAGGAGCTCTTTAAATTGAACCACAACCACGAAATACACATTTTGCGATATGCAGAGATAAGAAGCAATTTCAAGAAGCTTTTCTGGAGAAACCTTTCAGAAAACCCCAAGCACAGCGTAGAAATTGTGTGAACAGAATGGTGTTTAATGCATCCGTAGGTGCGTGTATCGTGTGGTAATATCATTTTAATATTTCGATGTTGCAATACATTTTCAATCACCAATTAAAACTTTAATATGACAGTGTTGAATTTATACACAGTTTGGAATTATAATTATAAAATAATTTTTCCTGTTACCAAATGTCTATAGAATAGTTCATCTAAAAATTTCATGCAGGAAATTACTGACGTAGATGCAGGAAATACAAAGTTAAGGAAGTCAAACATTCTCAATTCAATAACCTTTCTTTTGATTTATGACCAAATTAAAACCATCATAATCCTCTAAATTAATATCGAGATAAACACATAATTTTAACATATTGCAAATATATTAATGTGTAAGTACACAAAACAAACTTTCGTGCGTAACAAACAACTCATGTATTAGTACATCAATTTCACTTAGCTCGGGGGCAAAGTTGCCAATGTCGCATCTTCAATCATCTTGGTTTATCGATTATACGCGCGGGTTTTATAATATCAATGGGGTATTTTGCAGTGAAGTCACGTGGCAGCCTTAGAGGAAGCGCCAAGTGTTCCCGAATCCGGGCTAATATCTCTGCAAGTCTACACTTAGCTCTGAAGACTTTCCCTGTACGAACATTACTTGACGTGACTCAAATGATTACTCTTATAATACGTGCTTAAGCAACTTTTTTAGAAAATTGGACGGCCAATGTTAGGGCTTATTTATAGCGTGGGTTCGGGGTGAAACATTTGCATAACATAAGCAGAATTTACAATGGAATTAATTATAAATGTTAGTAGAAGTAGGAAAGCACCACTGTAGGATATTAGGTGTTACGCTATAAAGGTGCAGATATTATTATGAAACGATATAAAAAATAAATTTAAAAAAAATTGCGGTATACATTACCACAAATAATGTTTGGGGAATATTACTAAATATTGTATCTAACTAGACGTGCTTGTGGTTTTACATCCTCGCTGTGGAAGTTTCAGGATCAGGGGTTTATTAATTATTATTTTTTTTTGTGTAGGCAGTTCGATTTTGGACGTGCGTTTCGTTGTTTATTCTAGTTTTTTCATCGGAATACAAATTTATGTTTACCAAAGATATTACGTAGGTAATTTTGGGGATCTATTTATTTCAAACAATTTTTGCATGTGTCCTGGTATTATTATTCACGCACAAAGGGTGAAAGCCCCTACATAATTATTAAAAGTTGTTGACCAGGAAGAATGATCACATACTACGTAATGAGGAGGAAAATAATTCAAGGATACCATCAAATATTACCTATTCTATAGCAAGGGTTTACAAACCGAAGATTTCTAAAATTCTAAAACCTGATTAGGTACTACTTTATTTTATCTATATACTATCCATATTTCGAGACTCCTGAATTTATTTGTATCAACGGACCTAACTGTAAAAGCATATACGTGCCTCGCTGGAAAGCTCTGCCGCCTCGAGCTATAGCTAACCTCGGGGCTACGCCCCGTCGGTTAACTATCTTCGCTCTCAACAATATTTAAGCTTTTCCCAGCTCGGTACTATTAATTGTGACTTCAATTACCAACCCGGCAGGGAATAGAATAATAAATGGGACCCTTCTTGATAAGTTTCCTACAAGAATGGGCCGACGTATTATATTACTACTAAGAACGACCTAACCTAGGTTTTTCTACTAAAATCATCCTCTACTGCCGTTTTGAAAAGAAAGAAAGTACCATAATTGTGTAAACATTTTTATTTAATACCGATATTCTCTTGATACACCTTTATATAAAATTTAAGGAACATCGCGACTTAATGGCACTTGGAGAATCGAGAGCCTCTTGCCGTATTTCTAGAAAAAAAGTTTACTACTGCCAAGTGGGAATCAATCCCTTGTCTATTTTTCTCCAAGTGGTTTGTAATCTTCTACCGTTTGAGGTCAACCTTGTACATTAATAGCCACAACTTAATGTCTTGCAATTCTTAATCATTTAAGAAATCTTTCTGCAACTGAAAATTGAAAGACGAAAACAAAAAATTATCTTACGTACGAACAAATGGAAAAAAAACGCATAAAAAAAGATAAAAGTTAGCATCGATTAATCACATTCAAGGGCTCTTAGCTTAATTTGTGTGGTAGGTACTTCCACCTGTGTGTGCAGTTTTGATTCACAAATTTTTGTAATTTGGGATATCATTTTTATTTCCACAAGTAACATAAATAATTATTATAGCAACGGAATAAATATAAAGTACAGAGAGAAGTAGAGAATGTGGAAAATGTGATTGCGCCCTTTCTACAAAAAAAAAATGTAACAATACAAAAGTCTATAATGACCAATGAAAGAGATTAACACGTAATTCGGTAAGCAACTTCCAAACCAGCGGTTAGATCAGTTAATTGTATACCCGCAACTTTAAACTTTACTGGCAAAATAAACCTACATCGGTCTGGTGTGTTTAAATCTTAATACGTCGATGGTAATTCGTTTCCTTTTACGTTCTTTTTATTACCGCAACTACAGCGGTACTTACTATCCCTTGGCAACATTCGTCCATGGCTTTTCTGCTTTTTAGTGAAGCAAACCATTAAACCAACGTATAAAACTCCTAACAAAGCGCGCATCTGAAACGATGTGTACGCAGGTATCGGTCATTAAGTAAGGCTCAATTAGCTACTGCTGGCTTTGTGTTGGGCTGAACAGCACGCGGGAGTAATTACCGACAATACGGGTGCGTGCATTTAACCTGTACTCTCTCAGAATACCCGATCAGCCTTGCGTTTTGGCAAATCACTTCCATACCTTCAGCATTTCGATTATTACCTCTACATCCATCAAACTTTAATTCAATCAAATTACTAGTCACCCAAGGCGACAGATGTCCCTTACGTGACACATATCATCAATAATTTCTAGAAAATATCGCGACATGAGTCGGTCTGATCGATATCTGTTCTGCTATTGAAACAATTCTGTAGGTGTGATTGTTCAGTTCGCACAATATTGCTGTGTTATTGCTTGAACCGCCATAGCACTAATAAGGGCTGGCAGAGGGCGATTGTATTTAATAATGAGAGGGTTTAACAATAGACCTGGGCAGTGGGTACAGTAGAGGTCAGTGGAAGCCGCGTTCACTAGACTGGCTAACGCGATTAGCTTTAAGTTACATAGAAACCCATGGGCATTCAATAATAATTCCTATATGAAGGAACGTTGGGTTTGGCGAACGTGCCGAAGTGAACTGCATTTCAGGTTTATTTACACTGATTTGGTTGGCGAAATTTAATCTGTTTTCGGGTGACCGCTTCGCGTTTGTCATTATTGGGACTCCAATCGATTTTAGTCCAGTCAACCGATTAAAAGCAGATGAACTATGAGGTATCAAGTTACATAAAATTGACACAAACTGTAGTTAGACTCCCTTTCACTATTCCAATAAAAATTTTAATAGAACATTTTGAAGACTTCCACTTTACTTACCACCATTTACTACTGCTTATCTAGAACAAAACCGTAGATATGTTTCATTGTTAAAATATAATATGTACAGGTTGTTTACTAAGTAAGCTAAAAAATTGAGGTGGTGATTTCTCAAGCAATTTTATGAAGAAAAATTCCTACGAACATGTATGATCAGAAATGAAATATCAATTGCGCTCCTTAATTATAATTTATAAGTAACCACATAGCCCCCAAGATCGCCAGACAATAATTCTTTAGATTCTTTCTTGCGAGCCTCTTCAAAAGGACTCGTTGACACAATCCCAACTGAAAACGAACAACAAGAACAAGGCAAACTGCATTATGCAGGGGCGGCGATACTATTCGTAATACCCACCTCCCACCATGTCAAATGGTATTTAGATTCTTCCAATTAAAATGTTTCTATAAACAATTCAAAGTCTGAAGAGTCAAAATCATGCGTAGCATGAAAAAGCTCTAAAATGAGGATATAGTCTTTTAATGGGTGCTATGATAGGAAGTGTTCTTATACAGAGGAGTGAGTATCTTCACTGCTGATCTTACTCCTTGTAAATCCTCCTATCTAACGTATGAACCGCTTTTGCTGATAATCGCGACATAAGTAATTCGCACTTGCTTTTTGCTGTGTTCGGCTCAACCAGTGTAACGAAATTATCCAGATAACAATTTAGCTCCGTAAACAGAAGTAAACCCTCAAGAACACGTATTTCTAGGATTATGGTTGCAAGAACTTAATTTTGTAGTACTACCATGTTATTGACATCCGTGACAAAATTCCATCAAATTAATTTGACCTTCGTTTTATTTAGTTTGAACTAGGTACCTAATAAAAAAAATGGAAAAACTCTTAAGCTACGACTTTGTCACTTAAGTATGAAACGGAGGGGGGGGAGCCTCATGCCGGTTGGCGCAATAAAACAAGGAAGTGAAAAAATATTAGGTACACAAACCTGTCGTAATCTATTTTTGTTACTAAACATCCCAAGCAGTAGGTAATCATAAAAAAATGAGAGTTATAGGGTAGATTGAAAAACTGTTATTACTACTCCAGGGTATTTCCCAGAAGACCTGAAGTATAGCTTTCATCGGAAAACAAAGGAAAATGAAATAATAATCTAAATCATCCCTTACATCTGTTAGGTAGGTTTATTCATGAGACTTTTATATTTTAACTTGCAATTGGGGACTTTCAGGAAAGTCAGAACGCTTAACAAATCACGGAATATAAAACACCGGTAATTTCGTTTTAACCACATTGGGATGATATGATAAATACAGAAAAGAAGTAAAAAGGATTTATGCTTAGATGCAGCTGTTTAATCAAGGAACAATAGATACGGCCCCAAGTCCCTGTTTGGCCCCAAGTGTCAACCCAATCAGAGAGTACGGTAATAAAACTGACGTTCAATCTATTTGACGCTTTTATTCCCCTCGAAACGACCGTGTCCACTCATAGTCTGCATACGAAATCAATCGTAAAATGCATTGAAGGAAAAAGAAATTGCCTTTAAATGTATGGCACACGAAATCAAGGAACGCGCGTAGAATTTCGAATAAAAAACATAACTACCTAACAAAAAATTGAAATAACCTAAGTGTATTTTTTCGTATTCCACTAAAAGCGTTAAAATTACATTTAAAGGAACCTCGGAAGCTTCCACTCTTTAAATATATAACAACGTTTATAAGTTAACGACATTTTCGTATCGTGCGAGAAAATCAAATTATACATCGAAAAGAGCTTTATCAGGAGGGATATTTTTGCATACCATCATCACAGAAAGCTAAAATAAAACAATTGTTACTGAAATTTTCACTAGAGAAGAAAATTAAATCGTTTTCGGGTTTACGTAATGCAAATTATGTATTACCTAGCCAGTCTGGCAAGTAGTGCTCGCGGCTATCTTCGACATTGAATCTGAATAAAGGTGAATTAGTGTGGATAATCAATCCTGCGGTTACCATATTTACACCAGGATCACTATATTATACGAGTTTAAAGTTAAAATCAAATATTCACGTCCATTGTGTAATTTAATTATTGGACTCGTATCAAAAATTAAAATCTTCTTTTTTTATTATTATAAACAGTACGTTTCTGTCAAATGGTTAACTCATAAGTACAACACTAACTTAATCACATCAGATGTAATTATTTCTATTCCATACATCGCCGCCGCGCCATGGAGCAGTAAGTAAAGTATTCACTCTCCGCCGATCCTAGATTTGAATCCTGATAACACTTGGGTGCTTGTGAATTTACCTTAGGTTTAATTGAGTTGGGTTGAGCACTTTGAACCCTGTAAATCAGGAAACAGTAGCACCGTTAAAAATAAAACAGCAAGCCATGTGAAAGAATCGGGGTTTCTAAGGGAACCAACGTCTTCATACAATTTCCATAATTTTCAAGATGCAACAGTATTTTATATTTTTTTCTACACTCATAACTGAATGTTCCTCGTTATACTCTTTTCTTTATAAGAATATTAGATAAATCTAAAATTTTCTGCTCTTTGTCGATACGAACAGAAGAGAGACGCGCATCCGTAGTAATACTAAATCTTCAAAATTTACAAAACCCACCTGAACTACGCGAAATTCTCATCAACCGTACATTTTAGCTATATGACTACCTTGTACTATATGATAGACAATTAAATTTTGCATTCAATTATATAATAATATACAGGGTGTTTCATTTAAAATAACAAAGTTGCTTATTGTACAGTGATACGCAAACACCCTGTATACGTGATATAAATTTAGAAGAATGCAAAGCTATATATTGAACAACTTTTATATTTAAAGTGTTTTCATATTTTGACTAATAAAGGAGTTATAGGAACATCAATTTCTGATATTCAAAATCTCGTAGAGGGCGCCACAGCGAAATTCTAGCATTCATCAAAAAAAGAAAATGCATCTAATACCAAGCTGCATAAGTGTAGAAAATTTAAACAAAATCGTGTGGTCAGTTTTTTGTAATAATTTTTAAAAAAATTCAAAATTTTTGGAAGGGCGCCGTTACGACCGTTTTTGGATTTACTAAATAAATTTTTCTTCGTGGTATAGTACCACCATAGGGCAGGGCTTTCAAACAAGTTGTTGCTGAACCTAATCAGATAACGGATTTTTGAGTTGTGGGGCGTTAAAGTCAAAATTCATAGCGGCCGCCATTTTGAAGTTAGAGTCCGGTAAAAAATTGTTTCCCTTGAATTATGGTCTTCTTTCATATCCGCTACTCAAATTTTCAAAATTTTGCTTCTGAAAAAAATGCTAGCAAAAAAAACATGTCTAACTTCCGCTTCCGGTGTCGGATTTTTTTGTCGATGAATTTTCATATACCCCTTCGTTTCAAATTTCATCAAAATCGGTTCACCAGTTTTTGCGTTAGAGGCGTCACATACACACACCCACAGACACATTTTTTCTAAATCTCAATTTTGAAAATTGTCAATCAATACTTCCCATATTATACCAGTTTAGGTAATGTGCAACGGGTTTATGACGACGAATACTAATAGTCATATCACTTGCTCCTTGTAAAGAGAAACGAATTCGAAAATATATGACATTATTATGTTTAACGTTGATTCAAATTTGAACCTTTTTCCTTCAAATACAAACCCTATGACAAAAATCCCGATAAAAAGCATAAAATCCGAAAATTGCATTGATTTGGTGGATGAGTATGAGTTGTTACGTTTATGAAGACGTTACTTTGCATTCAATATCGCCTATAGCGTGTTCGGGGTTAAAGGGCAGAGGACCGTAAGCTGTAAGTCAACGGGCCAAGCGTCGGGGGAGCAACGATAGAGCTGGATACAGCAAGGCTGAGGAGCCAATAAAATTCAAAACCAATCTGGTCCCAGACAGATATATGCAAACTCCAGAGCCCGCAATACATGCGATCTAACGTCTGTATCACACGACTATCGAACCTGCGTACCCTTTTATAAGAACTTCACTTGGAAATAGGACCTCCCTGTCGAAGATTGTGACAGTAAAACTTGCAAATCCCTACTAGACTGCGATTTGAGAAGCGAATTGGATATTTTTAAGCTTGTACCTACAACCATTACAACTTTTTACTTTCGTACACAAGCTTTTTATTGGGAGAAGTACGCGAGCGTTTAGCAAACTTTCATCTCAAAATGAGTAATATTTATAGTCGCTATATTTGCTTTTAAGATTTTTTCCGCTTAAGCGGTACAACTTAGAAAGTTGATTAAAAGTTTTCGTTATTAAATTCAACCGCAGCTGTGTCTGTTTATAACATGAATATAATGTAAAACGATATGATATGATTAAAATTTCATACGTAGCATCCATTTCGTAGCACACTACGTATGCACAATACGTAACGTAATTGAAATTCCCTATCCGAAGAAGATGTAACATATACCCGTAAAAGGGCGGAAAAGCGAAATATATTAAAATTCGACAATTCCCTTCTTATCACGACGCATTTATACTATAATCTATTCTATTATTCATCTTACACACAGGGTGTGGATGAACATTTATTAATCATTTTCCTGTACCTATCCGTGACGATTAAATCTTTCATGCCAGAACTTGCTGGACTCAAAATATGTTTTAACCATTGTAAGATAAAAAATTTATAAGAAAGATAACGGTGATCACCGGAATGTCAAACATGGACATCGCAACAATAGAACGATACAAATGAAACATGGACCTTCAGTGTTAACCCTGACAAATGACCTTGACCTTAGGAGTAGATACTGAATTCAAAGTTAGGAGTGGGGGGAGGTTCCAAAACTGTCCAAAATAATCTCTACTAACGATGATTTTCTTTAGTGTCAATTATTAGGATATTATGACGATACGTACCACCGCAAAAAAGTGTGACAAAGTCCGAATGCCATTCTCGTTTTAAAGATTAAATGCAAGTAGCGAAAGCATTTTAAATCATAATTGACGATTGTCGCATCCATAAACAATTATTACAATATCCGACTAAATGGTGCGACCGGCCCTTAGAAAGTCAAGAACTACTACTTTCAAGATACAATAAATTTATTCCAGTATCGATCCGTAGTACGAACTAACTAATAAATAATAATCTATACGTAGACCCATGAAAGGTAAACTGTCTGTAAATAAAGGCACAATTCTTGTTAAACGTATAATACCGACACACACAATACATTTGATATGATTCAATGTGGAAGGGCATGAAATGGTTTAGGAGATAAATATATTTACAGGAATTAATTTTAGTTCTGAATTTTGGTAGAGTAGTTAGCAACAACTGTTGATTCACTTTTTGACCCTAAGGAGAAACATGGTTTACGAGATATTTCATCAGAGCTTCAGTAGTTCATGTAACTAACAGCATCCGATTTAGAACCCAGCCTTGCACGTTTATCGACCAACCTTTGTGTTGTAGTAAACTTTGTTACTCAAGACTATTGTTATTTTCAATATCCGCTGTACCAAGTCTTCTATGACACAAGTACTTCAGAATATGGAATATTATATACCACCTGAAGTGCAGTTACAGGAAACTGTCTCAAAAGGAGTTCAGTTAATACAGAAGCGAATAAGGATCTAATAATATTCTAGATTTGGGAGAAGCCAAATAACACTACAATTATTTAACAATAAAATTGCTGCGTGCTGGCATGTTTTCGTACAAATAATTCCAAATTCATTACAAGGGAATAAAAACTTGAATAATCTAGACAAGATGATTCAGTACGCATTCGTAGTGCAACGTAAAAACATTTATATAAAACGCGTTGTTAAGAGGGGCCATTAGACTTGTAGGTTACGTCTGTTCTCACCACGACCTTCTTGATTTTCGAGTCTGACGCTCTTCCGCCAGACTCGAAAATCAAGAAGATCGTGGTTCTCACAAAAGCGCTAGTGTACATAAAATGTAATTATTATTTGAGATAGTTTCACACAATCTGCTGAACTATTGAACATAATCCTGTATATCAGCCTTAGATATCAGCTGATTATGAACTGTCAATAATTTATTTATGAAATGGTTATAGCTTCATTGCGTTACAATTACTCATTTTAAATTATCAGAAACATTGCTACTACCTTATGCAGACAGTAAAAGCAATTTTAGGTCAAAATGTTACCAAAATAGTGTATTTTTTACCCTCATATAAGACTTGAAATTATGATTCACAGGCCACATATGATAGCAAAAAAGGTTTCTTTAACTGCTTTCATATATTCTCTACCATATGACATGAATTTCGTGTAAAAATTTTAAGGTATATGCACGTTAATTATTCCCAAAGATTAGTATGCGTATAATATCGTATGCGTATGATATCCAAAGTGGCGCCATCTAGTCACAAAAATTACGAAAAGGCGGCTCTTAATGCGAATTGACTACTACTGCTGTTCTGTTTTATCATTCAACATATTTCTCTCGTAATTTGCATTTGAACTTGGTCTTTAAATAAGAAAAATCATAGTATTTTTTATTTCTGATTCAATGGCGCACATAACAATCTGATAAAATGACTGGTTGCGGAGTTACAGCACTTTAACGCCTTGTCTCTTTGTTTTTTCCGTAACACCCTGAATATATTTTTGATTATTGGATGTATCCAATTGTTCTCTATCTGAAAGTGTTAAGCGACCCTTTCAAAATATTTAGAAATGACCAAGTTACAGAACATTTTGTGGGTTCCTCCGCTCTCCGGTGCTATTTAAAAATTTCACGATTTCAGAAGCGTTGAAAATTTACAGCCCTTAACTTTTTTGGTTGTAGAGATACGAATACGATTAAATAAGCAAAATTGTAGTATTTTTTATTTCTGATTCAATGACGCACATAGATATTTGAAAAAATGTCTGGTTGTGGAGTTACAGCCCTTTGAAGCTCTGTATTTTTATCTTTTCCGTAACACCCTGTATGTTTTTTTGATGTTTGGATGTATCCAATTGTTCTCCATCTAAAAGGTTTAAGCGACCTTTCCAAAATATTTAGAAATGACCAAGTTACAGAACATTTTGTGGGTTCCTCCGCTCTCCGGTGCTATTTAAAAATTTCACGTTTTCAGAAGCGTTGAAAATTTACAGCCCTTAACTTTTTTGTTTGTAGAGATATACGAATACGATTAAATAAGCAAAATTGTAGTATTCTTTATTTCTGATTTAATGGCGTACATAACAATCTGATAAAATGACTGGTTGCGGAGTTACAGCACTTTGGCGCTTTGTCTTTGTGTTTTTTCCGTAATACCCTGTATGTTTTTTTGATGATTGGATGTATCCAATTGTTCTCTATCTAAAAGTGTTATGCAACCCTTTCAAAATAATTACAAATACCCGAGTTAAAGCACATTTTGTGGCATGCTCCGCGCTCAGGTACCTATCTAAAGATTTCACGTTTTAACTCGCCTTAACAATTTACAGCCCGTAACTTTTTCGTTTGTACAGATACGAATACGATTAATAGGAAGAGAATATTCAAAGATAAACTTTACTAGATATTATATATTCAAGTTTTGTAAAAAGAAAGCTAACGATGGCACTTCGAAGGACAAAGAAGACGATAACTATAGAAACACAAAAAAGCCAGATATTTGGGCTTTCCTTTTAGAAATCGAATGCACGCACGATACCCTTATATAATACAGCCACCGAAAAGCCCCTTCAAGTAATCCGAAACGAGGCGTTTATAAATCCTGTAACAAAAACGTACTTTTTCCAAGAAAGAAGATTTACGAAAATAACAAAAGCGCGCTTTCGATGACATTTCCAAGTTTTATTGTACCCAGCCATTTACATTATCGTAAATAATAGACAATTACCTATCCAATCAACCATTCAATTTTAACAATTCGATATCGGAACGGATGACGACTGAACAAGTTCATTTCCAATACGGTATTATTAGTTCTATACAAAGAACGCCCGAACGAATCTTGAACATCCAGGAATTACGGATTACTCTCATTTAGGATATAACCGAAAGATGAGACCTGAATACTTAACAATTTTGGGTGAAAGGTTTTGTAAGAACCTGTCAAAAATGAATTTATTTTTTCATTACCGTTCCTGCTTGCAATGTTAAATGGTTCGTTTGAAATGTTATGTCACCTTTGAATTCTTACTTCAGTAAACTTTATTACTCCCTTTTAAATTAAACATGAGGAAATGCAAACTAATAAGAAAATCCGTACAAAAGTAATTGCAACTGTTGCATTGGGAGTTCGTTAGTGAGCAAATTATACAGCCTCAACCGTAAGGCAGACTTCAGATTTTTGTTAGCTTTGCACTTTCTGTGAAATGTAAATTAGGTATTGTTGCAGAAAGCACAGGTTGCATTACATTTCCGCCTTTTTTCCAGAACAGAGACATAGAGAATTTTACTTACTTGTTTGTAAGAGTTAACAGAAAAAGTTTGTGTTGATTACAAATTCAAACCACCTTCTTGAACATGATGCATATTAAATTTACATAGAAACCTTCTATGATTTTCTGAATCGCAGTTGCAAATACTAAACTTATTAAACACGAATTTCGTTACAAAATCATATAGTCCAGGAGCTAGCGGTATATTAGAAGACTAATTTCTATCAAGCTGAATTTTTTTTTATGAGCTGTTATGGTTATGTCTGCCAAATGTAGGTGGTCGGCAAAATAGGACCGCGGGACATAGAGCGCTAAGAAAAAAAATTGGCCAACTAACCAACCCAGGACGTCAGAGAGTGCTTCTGTCCCGCTCAAATTGTCGGACAAGGTGATTTTTGTGTTTGTTAAATTAGTATATTATAGTTATTAAAAAAAAATCAGGTTGATGGTAATAAGTCAAATGTCTTAAAAACAATACGAACCCCAAACGGCAGACACTGATTCAGTTCCGACTCTTATGTCGGACAGTTAATTTTTTGTTGTCGGAATGTCTTAAATAACGAGCAAAATAGGAATTAGCTTGATTGAAGTTTGTAAATTTCATCAAAAAATAATTAAAAACAAAAAAATTCTGGGCGCTTTATGTCCCGCGGTCCTATTTTGCCGATCACCTACATTTGGCAGACAACCATACCAGCCGGATACCAGCTCATAAAAAAAAATTTCAGCTTGATAGAAATTAGTCTTCAAATATACCGCTAGCTCCTGGACTAATAGTTACTAAACCGCCAATTTAAAAGCATTTTAACAAAAATCCCAAAAAGCAAAATATTCACCCTGTATACGAGTTTTAGGGTGAATAACTTAAAAGAAATCTAACAAAAACATTTTGACTTGTTCTGTTTATCACAACCTACATAGAAAAAAGATTCCAATTAGTCCCCAATCAACGAAATTCGTGCAGTCAAATGAACGCAACGGGTAATCAAAGAACATTATTCATGGAGTCCACAACCACTACAATCAAACTGCTTTCAATAGCATTTCGAATTCTTTGCAAGCTTTTCTCAAATTTACTCAGCACATAAGTGTATCGCGAAGTAAGCAATAAAATCAAGAAATATAAAGTTCGATTTCTTGAAACACTCAAACAAGCTCTACTTTTCATAATTTTTCTACCAAGTTTCTAAGAAGTTATTATCATAAATAATTTTAATTTATGACATAATATATTCCTATAAAATAATCAAGATTATAAATCCGATGCCATTGAAATCATCCTTTGATCACGAACAAGATTCTTGTTAAAGGAAATGATCCACCACGCGTTACCCTGAATTGAATTTTCTTAGAAGTCATATGAAATTATTGATTTCCTGCAGTTAATTAATTCTTTACAGAGAAGCCTCTAAAATGCGGTGTGGTCGGGAAATGTCATATAGAAAACGCAGATGAGCGTCTCTGAAGCATTACCTGAATTCGATATTACACGAGCTGCTATAATAGAGGGTTCGTTATATTATTCCGATGAAGCATCAAGCGAAATTATATTTCCGCTGTTGTACTCTTGACTATACCTGCTTCACCTTTGGTGAATTAATGCGTCTATTACAAACAGTTCGCCATTATCGATTTGCCAATAAATGTTATACCCTTTAATTGCCAAATGCAATGAAAACTTCAACGTATTCTCTGTTTGAACACTAAGTAGCTTATAATTCAGTACATAATTGCCTACATATCTGCGGAATTTAAAAAAATAGAATTATTGTATTTAACCAAATAATTATACAAGGTGTAACCGTTCACGTGTAAAAAAAGCACACTACGTGAATATTTAGGTCAGTATCACTTAGACACAGCTTTGTTAAATCACAAAGAAGCCATCGGTGTTGTTATTGGTTGTTTAATTCATTTTTTCCAGTTGAGATAGCACGCGTTTAAGAAACAGAATACAAAGGAGAATAAAACACGCTACACCAAACTCCCTGTTCTTGGTTATTAATTCCGTTGGTCGATGCCTTCGGCTAAATCAGCGTTCTTCTAAACTCGGGGAGTATTTATAAAGCACTTTGCGCATGCACATCTTGTAAGCAACAATGTAGAAAATATAGTAATGCCCTCCGAGCAGGCAAGCAGTTTGGTATCTCCCTAACGTAAACTTAATATCGACATATGAAGAAGTGGTAAGCCCTACAAATATTGTCGTCGAGAAGCATCGCCGTGGAAGTAATAAAGTTGATGCAAACCTGCGGAGGCATAGTTTATTAGATCCCACATGCACATAGTTTGGAAGCAATGTCAGAACCGCAGCGGAAATTCTGAGATGTAGGAACCGCCCCAAGTCTACACGTGAAGTGGGAATATTCCCGGGAATCCATGCAATAATCAAATACTTCCGGCTTCAGAAAGGAAGCTGCAACTACTACGTGTTAAGATACCTTATATTCTAGAATATATGCTCGACTGTGTGTGAAAAATATCATCACTCGACACTGTTCAAGTCAGTGGTGATTTTTTTTTATAAAAATTATTAACATCCCTAAATAAATTGGAGCCTCTAACAAACTTTTTATTACCTCGTACTTGTGAATATAAATTGATTCGAATGGTATTTAAAATTATATTCACAATATTTTTAAGGTCCTTCCAATTAAAAAAATTAATAAGGGTTGTCGGAGCAGCCCAATCGGCCTATAATGGACTTAGAAATTTGTATTTATAACCTAAATACTTACAAAAGTATTTTTTAACGAAAATTTAGCAGAAAAGGGGCTCAAAATAGAAATGAATCGAATAATTATATTCACAAACGCTTGATGACACAAAACGCTTACGAATAGCAGGAAATAAGATGAGGCAGGCACATTCGGATAGGGCGAAAGCAGGTGTTCATTACGTTCTAAAATTAATTAATAAAGATGATAAGCTATTTTAATTACATTAATGTCACATTTAAGAGTTAAAGGTGTTAACTTTCAATCTCCATATTTCTCCAAGACGTGACCAAAAACAATTATTTTATTATTTTTCCTATACTCAAGAAATGGCGTTTATTGACGTACAATGGATCGCGTCCGCGACTTTTCAGATGCTCTGTATCATGCTTGTGAATAATAACCATCATTGTAAGCTCGTTTAATAATATGCTATTATACACAACGCAGAAAACTAATCTTTTTATAACCAATTCCAAACCAAACCGTTTAGAAATTAGCATTGGATAAATTTTTTGATAAAATCGAGGATGTGTACCTATTTTTTTTAGAAATGGATACTAAAAATATGTGTGTATAAACAAATGTGACTTCAGAAATAAAAATTATATAATTCGATGAGTACTCTATGTTGGTATGTGACCCTCAACTTCAATTATTAAACATTATTAGTCTGGTCGGAGCTCATGAAACAATAATTATCGAATTGTCGCATCGTTACCGTAGAACTACAGATAGCACTCAGAGCCCCAGCGAAATTACCAAAAGATGTTTCAGGTTGTAACTGACACGTGATATACGCAAATAGAAACCTCAAAAAGTGGAGGTGACCACCTCCCCTGGACTTTCTCATACTAAAAGTAAACATTTCGGTTTTGGTATTCAACAGTCTAGTTTTCGACCTCGAGGCACTCTCTGAATGTGTGGCGTGACAAACGAGACTATACGGGTTCGGTACGTACAGAAGAAAGACACGCACCCGTAGTAATACTAAATCTTCAAAATTTACGAAACGCAGCTAAACTTTGCGAAATTCTCACAACCGTACATTTTAACTATAATATGAATACCTTATACTATGTGATAGACAATTAAATTTTGCATTCAATTATATAACAATATACAGGGTGTTTCATTTAAAATAACAAAGTTGCTTATTGTACTGTAGAAAGCAAACACCCTATATACGTGATATATATGTAGGAAAATGTAGAATTATATACTGAATAACTTTTATATTTAAACTTCTTTAATATTTTGACTAATAACGGCGCTATAGGAGCATCAATTTCCAATTTTCAAAACCTCGTAGAGTGCGTCATAGTGAAATACTGGCATTCTTCAGAAAATAAAAATGTAGCTAATACCAAGCTGCATAAGTATAGAAAATTTAAACAAAATCGTTAAACCAGTTTTTTGTAATAATTTTTTCAAAAATGTACAAATGTTTGGACACGCGCCGCGTCGTTTTTTGGATTTTCGAAATTAATTTTTCTTCATGGTATAGTACCGCCAAAGGGCTTTCAAACAAGTTGTTGTTGAACCTGATCAGATAACTGGCTTTTGAGTTGTGAGATGTAAGTAAAAATTTTCAAAAATTCATAGCGACCGCCATTTTGAAGTTACAAAGTCCGATAAAAAACTGTTTTCCTTGCCCCTTATGGTCTTCTTTCGTATACGCAACTCAAATTTCCAAAATTCTGCTTTTGAAAAAAATGCTACCAAAAAAACATGTCTAACTTCCGCTTCCGGTTTCGGATTTTTTTGAAAAACTTATTTTGTCGATGAATTTTCGATATACCCCTTCGTTTGAAATTTCATCAAAATCGGTTCACTAGTTTTTGGGTTAGAGGCGTTACATTCAGACACACCCACAGACAGACATTTTTTCTAAACCACTTTTTTGGGTTCCCGAAAGTCCAAAACACGTATTTCCGCGAAAATCTCAATTTCGAAAATTTTCATGATATCAATTAATACTTCCCATATAAACATAAAATAAAATAAAATAAAAATATTAATTTAATGAATTTTGTTGCACCTACCTTTATTGTCGATAGAGAAAATGCCAATTCCATCACCGCCTCTTATTGAATACTCGATTCGGCTGTCTTCGCCAGGTGGATCATTATCAGTCGCATTCACCTGCATAACCACTGTTCCTACTTGCTGATTTTCTAAAACCGAACCCGACAACACAAAATCACCGAACACAGGAGCAAACACATTTTCATTCACGTCAACCACATTTATCGTTACCGACGTTTCAGAGGATAACGAGGGGTTGCCCCTATCGTTCGCGAACACTATCAAACTATGCACTTGACGTTCTTCAAAGTCCAACGGCTTAGTCGTGCGAATTGTACCCGATAAACCATCAATTTTAAAAGTCCCGTCACTATCGCTATCCTCCAATGAGTACAAAACCTCGCCGTCAGGTCCAAGATCTGGATCCGAAGCAGTGACGACCGCAACCACGCTCCCTTTTGGAATGTCCTCCCGTATTTTCACTGAATAACTAGGTAAACTGAATTTAGGGGCATTGTCATTGATATCGTCTATTGATATTCTAACCAACGCTTCAGAATACAAAGGCGGATTATCTGGGCCTTTGCCACCGCCATCCGTCGCTCTAATTCTTAGTTCGTAAAGGTCTTGGCGTTCTCTATCTAAATTATTGGAGACTGTTAATGCACCAGTAACCTTATCTACTGAAAAATCTCGAGTATCCGTAACTAACGAGTATGTTACTTTGGCGTTGTCTCCGGAATCAGCATCGCTAGCGTTCGCTTTAAATATCACAGTCCCATTTAAAGCATTTTCTGTAACTCTGAAACTTGCTAACGATTTTTCAAATTTTGGTGCGTTGTCATTCACATCTAGAACAGTTATAGGAAGAAGTCTTGATGCAGATTTTTGTGGTTTTCCTAAATCGTAAACGGTTACATTAAGAAAATACTCGAATTCTCGTTCCCTGTCCAAGTATCCAATTACTTTTAGTTCTCCAGATTCCATATCTAAACAAAATACCGAATGCTCATCGCCTCCTGATATCCCAAAGATAAGCTTTCCATTATATCCCAAATCTCGATCTCGTGCCTTTAATTTAACAAGTGTTGTTCCGAGGGCAACAGATTCATTTACTTTAATTTCAACAGGGAAGTCTATGAATTCCGGGGCGTGAACATTCTGGCCGTATCGGGTTGGCATCATTGCGAATTCTTCTTGTGCTGGAGGTTTGTTATTATTCTCGGCAGCAGCAAGCACTTCTGTTAACCTTCTGGCTACTCCCGTGTCTTTACATTCAAAAGCACCGGCTTCATCGGCTAATAATCCACCACTCGAACCTAAATTTTTCTTTGCATTAACAAGTTTAAAGTGCACTCTGACTATATCGGCAAAGTGGGTGCCATCCGTGGCGGTCACATTAATTTCTCTTTCGTTAACACCATAATCGTTAAGATCACAATTTACTGTAAGTGTACCCGAGGTTGCGTCAATGTTAAAACATTCGTCTTCGTTTCCGGAAACTATACGGTAACTTATTATATTACCGGCGTCAAAATCAATCGCCGATAGTGTGATTATTTCCGATCCAAATGGCACGTAACGGGGTATGTAACCAGTGCAGTCTACTTTCTCGAACTGAGGTCTATTGTCGTTGACGTCCTTAACTTTTATTATTAGCTGCATTTCTGTTTGCCGTCTATACGGTAACCCCCAGTCGGATGCTCTAAGCCTTAGCACATATTCTCGCCTCATACTTTCATAATCTAATAAAGCTGTAGTCTTAACTACACCTGAAAAATGATCTACTTCGAAAGGTACTTTAACAAGATTAGCTATAAGATATGATATATACGCATTTTCTCCAGAGTCTCTGTCCTTCGCGTGGACTGTTGTAACGGATGTTCCTGCCGGCATATTTTCGTCCACCCAAACTGTCATTTCTGGTTTATCGAATATAGGATCGTTATCGTTAGTATCAACTACATAAATTTTCATTTTTGCCGACGATTGTTTTCTAGTTCCGGCGTTACCCTGATCGATGGCTGATACGGTTAAACTATAAAAAGCCTTAAATTCGGCATCTAAGGGAACGGCTGTATACAGCATACCCGTTTCTGGGTTAATATGAAATTCATCGCCTTCGTTGCCACCCACAATTTCGAGGAATACTTGAGCATTTTTTCCTTCGTCAGCGTCTGTTACTTTCAGTCTTATTAAAGGTGTATTTACAGGAGCGGTTTCAGGTACTTTTACCTCGTATATTTCTTTGTTGAAAACTGGAGCGTTATCATTTAAGTCCGCTAAGTGAACAGGAACAGACTTGTAACTCTCCCGCGGTGGAATACCTCGATCAACCGCGCGTAGTTGTAAGGTGTATCCCTGAGGAGTACTTTCTCTATCTAGTAATTTAAGTACCTCGATGTTGAACTCTCCCTTTTGCTGTGTTGGACGGATACGAAAATGGCCATCAGGATCTCCATCTACTATTTCCAACGACTTAATTTCGCCATGAAGGCCGCTATCTCTATCAGACACGTTGACGATTGCGTATATGTCTGCATTAGAATTTTCTACAATTTTCGTATGTCTTCGTACGTGAATTTCGGGTGCAAACAAATTAACTTTTTTAACTCGTATACGGACTTTGGCTTGGCTTACTGTTCCCGTACTTGGCCTGAAGATAGCCCCACGATCTTGTCCGAGAACAGTTAACTCGTGATACGTGCCGTCATTATACCGCAATGGTCTAGTAAGAGAAATTACCCCCGTCATAGGGTGAATAGCAAACTGGTCCGTATCATCTGCGAAACTGTAATAAATTTCCCCGTTTCTCCCTAAATCCGCATCTTCGGCAACAACTTTGAGAACGCTTTGGTGAACAGGCGTGTCTTCATACACCGTAGCATTGTACTCCGTCGGGTAAAACAATGGACTGAGATCGTTTGCATCTAACACCGTTACTACAATTAATGTTTCAGTTTCTAGAGTAATTTTATGTTTTCCGTCTCTTCTAGTGGCAGTTGCGCGTACTTCAAGGATATATTTGTCCTTTCGTTCACGATTTAGCACATCATTATTACCGGTTCTAGTTCTAATAAACAAAAAACAAAAATCACCTATTAATCTATCTTCAGCCTTAAAAAATTTGTCTCTGTCACCACCCACTATCTTATATCGTATATCTGCGAGTGAATTTTGAGGAACGTAAATCCCGATTCGCTCTTCACCTGGTGCAGGAGCGGCGTAGGTCTTGGCCACGCTATTTTCAGGTATGCTGACATTGTAAAGTGGTTTCGTGAACCTAAAATCGATACCCGAAGTTTGCGCTTCCTCCGAATCCACCTGGGTAAGCGCTAACACCAGGAGGCAACAGGCGAAAGCGCTACGATTCATTTTCTCAGCTCATGACGTCTGAATCTGAAACAAATAATACATTTCCATAAAAATCTTATTTTATAATAAAATTAAATATAAACCTAAATAATATTTTTAATAATTATTTATTACTCTCAGATGTTTTGTTTAGTAGGTGCGGGAGTTATATATAACACCCGCCCATAATATCCTAAGACGTTATGGACTGCTTACTAAACCACCTTTGACAAAAATAAACAACAAATAATTCACAAGTGGAAAATAAATTAATTCTTTTTGCAAGCAAGGGGAAGTTAAAACGTTGGGTGTAGGTTAGGTATAGTTTAACATAATTTTCTATGTCCTATAAATTAATTTTCTTACTTCTTTGCTACTATGGTCAGCGATACACGAAATGTTAAACAGCAAAAATCTTAAACGAGGAAGCACTATACTATATCGGAATAGCTTAAGGCAGAAAAATGTTTGATTACAAAACGAATGCAGCAGACAAGATTTTAACGTTTATCATATAAAACGTAAACAATTTTACGGCGAAAGTTCTGGGAGGCGGTGAATTGGCCATCAATCAGATATCCGTGACGACGCTCAAAACTTCCAAGCAATTTGAAAGAGAAATAAATTCTGGGAGCTACGAACGTCACGAAATCGCATGAAGTGCTTGGAATCTTAAAAGCAAACTGATTTTTGATTTTGTAAACCACCGGATACTACGTTATTATTATGTGTTGTAGGAAATGTTTACCTGTCCGCACTGATATCGTAACAGAGAACACTATACGAATTTCAAAAAGGTTTACATTAACCATCAATCCATTAGTGCGCCGTCGGGAAAGTTTGAACCAAAAGAATCTATCTAAAAGCACAGAAAGCTCTTAGAAATTGTCTGATTGTTTTTGCGGAAACCTGTTACTTCAGGGAATGCATTATTCATGGGGTTTCAGAAGGTGTCACCGGACCCGTCTAAAAGAGGTTACGAGCGTGAGTCCTCTAGGAATATCTTTACTTCTAAAAGCGCTCGGAACAATAGGGCGACCTGGTTGTTTATATGTTGGTGACGAAAGGACGTGATCATTCAACCCCAAAATTGAGACTGATCTCCGGCACCTATATGTACATATTAACAAGGTCTTTTGAACCTGACGCTTACATCAGAATGACGTACATCAAAGAACAAGTCTATTATATACATACTCGAGAAACTTCGAACGAAACAGTAGGTATCACCATAAGCAAACAAAGAACAAGTTCAAATAAAACCTACAATTAAAATGTAGACGGAAACGGCGTAAAGATTTTTAAAGTAACCAAACTATGACTTCCATTTTTCTTTTAAATATAATTTCATACATTACAAAAAATGCCAGGTCGTCGGTCGACATTATTACAATTTCATTTCCACGTCCAAAGAAAACCGTTTCCTTCATATAACAAAAGTCTGGCAAGAGTCGACGATCCAGCACTCGTACTCCATGATCGGTTCACAAGCAAATATGACAATGAGCTAAAGTACAAAGAGAAGTTGCAATACGAATGAATAAATTGTTACTCGAGTTGATAACTAATACTCTTAATTGGCGAATCGTGAATATTACGACCGGTAGAATGCAAAATGGATTTCAGCAAAAGAATTCTTTGAAAACTTTCAGGTGTACAGAAATAACTAGCACTTAGTGCCATAAGCGAATGGTAGGTATATTACCTTCTACTTTTTCATGAATTTTAATGACTTCCTGTTATTACCCTACTCTACTTTATTTCTTTTGTACACAGTACAAAGTTGTGGAAAATACAATCATAAGGAAACCTCCAGATACCGTAAGATAATATCTCCATTTAGTCTTTAATAAAAAAAAAATAAAAGCTACACTAAATAAGATGCAAGCACATCGTTCAAAAGAGATGTCTTATGTGCTTCCTTGTTGCCGATGTTAAGCCAATAATAATGCTTGGCAATTATCCGTAGATTCCATAACAAACTCAGCCTATCAGAATTTTTGTTAAGGGGTGGGTAAGTACGCTCTAGAAATCTAATCATCAATCATATCAAAAATAGTATATTATATTACTAGGAGCAGATCTTTTTGTATTGAGCTCAGATATTACGGCCAAGGCGCAAGCCGAGCCTTCAGCGAAACACAAATCACATACCTTTTAAATAACGAGTTGTGTAGCATAATATTAATATTACAATACTACCTCTGTTTTTAAGGTAATATAGACTTTTTATTAACGTGTTGGTATTTTTGTTAAATATAAAATAATATCAGACCTATTTATCAATTTACGTCAATTATACTACATGGACCTTGCAAGTATGTATGTAACCTTTCTTAAACTTTTCAAATTTAAAAGTTGCGTTCTTAAAATAGCAAATAGAAAAGGAAATAAAAACAGGAGAATTAAATATAACTCGAAACAAAGAATCAACGGCGGCTCTTACACAAAGCCACATGCTACCTTTTCTCAAAGATGTTCACTTCGCCATCCAGACGTTTTAAACTTGCAATCTTCTTTTAACAGAAATTCTCAAGCACGAACTGCAACAAAGAACCTGAAAATAACAGTACTACTGACTTTATTAAAGTTTTATTATTTGAATATGAAAAATCTGCTCAGTTCATAAAAATTGTTAAGATTCTAAAACATGAACAATTCTTTACAAATTAGAAATTAATATTCATCCCTTAAAAGCGAAAATATTTTACTTCAATTCTTTTAATCTACCAAATTTTTATAATTTAATTATTATCTGAATCAAAAGACTTGACAAACTTGTTCTCTAGTAGGAATATTCCACGTTTCAACTTGCATAGCACAAACCTGAATTTCTCGATAAACAAAAACTGCAAATACCAGCTTCAAGATTACTTTACTTAGGATAGGTATTAACAAAACTTCCAATTCGCATTTTACCTTGGACAAAGCTGAAGTCCCCCGTTTACCGAGTCCTTTACGGAATAAACCCTGCAGCTTTTTCGCTTAAATGTCTTTTATCGGTATTCTCATTACCTATACGTTTCTGCAAAAATGCAGAATAAAGTTCCGTTAGACATTTTTCGTTAATAATACGAATACGAAATTTGGGGTAAGAGGAACGAATTATATTTCCGATAATTTCTAGTTCCGTTTTATCATATCATAAAATCAACAAGATCGTCCATTTTATCATTCTGTATCTAATATTTACACAGATAGTAAAGAAGTGAAATGTAAACAATAAAAATTAATAAGTAAAGAAAACATTGCACATTAACATTTATTTCCATTTCCAAAATATAAGGTTTGGAAAAATGAAAAATTCCAATAACGTTATCAGGTTCTCGCTAATTATCAAAAAGGAATAATGAGATCATATACGATGAAAAGAACCTTTCAGTCCATTTATACTAAAAAGACTTGCAGCCACGTTTTTAAAGACGCCTGTGAAAAGGGTCGACTGCCTATCGATGGCCCACTTTGCTGCAAAATCAACAGAAGTACAAAACTCAATTTGATGCTTAATTGCTCTATGGATTATTCAAGACGCTTTGAAAATGGCAGCTAGAAAGGTTACCTTTTAGCAAATGCAGAGTAAACGTTTATAACCGTGTTTATTATGCATAGAATTATGAAGTTCTATTAAACAAGATAGACTGGTATCTCTACCATATACAGACACACTTAATATGTTAAATATTCTACTAGCAATCAAGTACCTCATTACCCATTTATTGAAAAGCAAAGAAGAGTTTCCATACTATATGACAGGACTTTTGAACAAACCATGGAAGTGATACTTTGTCTTAAATTAATAATCCACAACAGTAAAAGTGCATCCTGCGTTAAACCGGACAAAGTACCATGGGTACGTTCAACTGTTACTTGGAATTAACTGTTTTGGGATTTTGTTATGTGGACTGCTAGTATCCATACTCTACTATTCTCAATTAATTACAAATTGAAATATGTGTCTATAGTATTCAGTTATTAGTCCCATTACTTAATTGTCTGTATAATAATGTAACACTACTCAATATTTACATAATAAAAAGAAGCCAACTAAGGCGTTGTGACACATTTCTTTTAGTGCGAATATGCTTATCAATCAATAGTTCTTTAAATATAATACTGACGTCAACTTTGTATATATCTGCAATTGGTCTCTACTGCTTATCAATTCTAAGAACGACTAAAAAGATAAAAAAAAAATTCCGCATAGGAAGAATTTTCCTGGTAACTTAAAATTAATATGAAGAGTAGGTGCATAGTTTACTTTTCTAAATTTGTTTGTATTATGCAACTGCACAAAGTACACTGCTTTGTATGATCCATCATGTAAGATCTAGTGCGTGATAAAACTTACTACTAGAATTTTTTTAAGTATGATTAATAGGTCTACTCACAAGGCTGTCTTCAAAGTTTGTCAAAAACACTACTACAACTATCATCACGTATCGGCGAGTAATCCAAAGCTGTCAAGGTGATAAGTTTGCACAAACTGACGAGACAAAATCCCACATCGTATTAATTACAGTGTAGGTAGGTAAGGTGTCGCCATCAAAATGGCCTGCGGCGCCAAGCTCCTCTAATCAGGGTGTTATCAGCTGTCATAAACACAGAGGACGCTTTGTTTTACTATCGAACGGACTGAGAAAACAGCGGCAGGCTGCACAGGTAGATAAGACTAAGGCAATTCATTGCCAAATCACTGCAGAAGGTTAAATTAGGGATGTTCCCTTGGCCAAAGTAAACTCTGTTGTTGTTACTAAGTTATAGTTTGCGTAGGATGAGAATGTGAAGGGTCGACACAGCAGAAAATTATCTGTGTAAAATACCGGACATCCGTGTTGTTTACTTTTCCGTGATCTAAAGTTTCTCGCACCGGCAATTCCGGGAAAATAATGCTTTTGAATTGTGATAAGCTAACGCCAGGCACTTTCAAGTAAAACCAAACAAGATAAATTATGATAACGGCATTCTCGGTTTAATATTAATTTAGTAAACCTGGCAAGTTGATACAGGTTCAAGTTACATAGGACGTATTTTGAAGAAACCAATGAAACAATTTGCAAAACCTTTTTGCTATTCAAAATCTGTAGGGAATTAAATTTGTAAGAATGTTAACATACACAAATTTTCTTTTTACATAATTTATTAATATTGTTCTACGTATTGGTTGTCTGAGTTTATTAACAAACTGATGCCTGACACAAGGGACAAACCCTTACGTAATACAGGGTAAACCCTTTGGAATTGAGTTACCACTCCTTGAGCCTGGATTTACGCTTCAGGACTTAGAAAAACCGAATTATTTATTCTGCTACTGGCCCCTCTCGTTATTTATTTGCATGTCTCTATATCTTCTTTTTTTTAAATTCTGTATAAGAAGCGGAATCCCAGAAATAGCGTAGCGGATATGAAAGAAGACCATAATTCAAGGGAAACGGTTTTTTACCGGACTCTCTAATTACAAAATGGCAGCCGCTATGAATTTTTCAAAATTTTGACTTTAACACCTCATAACTCAAAAATCAGTTATCTGATCAGGTTCAGCAACAACTTGTTTGAAAGCCCTTTGGCGGTACTATACCATGAAGAAAAATGTATTTACTAAATCCAAAAACGGTCGCAACGACGGCGCGCGGCACTCTTCAAAATATTTTGAAATTTTTGAAAAATTATTACAAAAAAACTGTCCACACGATTTTGTTTAAATTTTCTACACTTATGCAGCTTGGTGTTAGGTACATTTTCGATTGTTTGATTAATGCTAGAATTTCAATGTGGCGCCCTCTGCTAGGTTTTGAATATCATAAATTTATTGATGCTCCTATAGCTTCTTTATTAGTCAAAATATGAAACAAGTTTAAATATAAAAGTTGTTTAGTATATAGCCCTGCATTCTCTAAATTTATATTACGTATACAGGGTGGTGTTGATTTCCACAGTACAATAAGCAACTTTTTTATTTTAAATGAAACACCCTGTATATTATTATATAATTGAATGCAAAATTTAATTGTCTATCACATAGTATAAGGTAGTCATATAGCTAAAATGTACGGTTGATGAGAAAATCGCGAAGTTCAGCTGCGTTTTGTTTGACGATTTCTCTCTTCTCTACGTACCGAACCCGTATAGTCTAGATTTTCTCGCTATGCATTTAAGTGATTTCCAATGCTGCCTCGCGAACTACTATCGAATACCAATAACGAAATGTTTATTTTTAGTATGTGAAAGTCCAGGGGAGGTGCGCACCTCCACTTTTTTTTATAAAGCTATCATAATCAGTAGCGCTACATGTTATTAAAAAGAAAACATCACCGAAGGGATCCGGATGTATACAAATGAATGTCCAGTCAATTTAAAGTTTACCCTTAAATATGATTACAAGATGAACCAAGCGCCAAACGCAAGCATGTGTAGGGTAATGAAAAGGGACTGTATACAGATATTATGTGTTTTCTGGTTCGTATAGCTTCTCCCCCACTGGCAACCCCATCATTAATAAGCTAAAATTTAATTCTAATTTAGTATGAAGAAGCACCCCATGTCGTGAATACAAAGAATCTTGTTTACGTTCCCACGTTCATTAGTGCGTAGCAGCTTGGAGTTTTACATGAAGTTGTTAGTAATTTGAGAAATACGATGGCGTGCATCTTTACATTGAACTTTAGCTGAATGGGCGTGTCAGGCAATTTATCATGAACTTTTTATCAACGAACCGCGTTTGATAAAAAGTGCAGTGATTCGAAACAAACGCTTGCTATCAGACTGCATTTGGGAGAAGAAGAAAAATGACTTTAATTTAAGTTTGTTTTTCTAGCACCCCTAAATATAAATGTCCTCCGGTTTCGAATGTTACACAACTGTTGTGATAAGATGCTCTTAGCCTAATTTATTAATTTATCAGAATATAATTGGCGAATGTAAATTCCCATCCTCCTAACTAGCATTCAATCTACATAAACTCAGTTCAAAGAACCAACCCCTAAAGTTACTGGAACTAATATCTTATAAACGCTCAACACAGTTAATTTCTCCCAAGATCTTAGTTCTAAGACTGCAATAAACTTCGAAATTTAACTAAACTGGGAAAGAAACTATACGTAAAATACAGAAAACAAAAGTCTGTTAACGCGGGGATTATTTAAAAAATATCAATCGTAAAAGGGAAGAAATGTTTTTGGAGATTATAAAAGAATTCACGTTAAAATTTAATTAGGGGGTCAGGGGATGTATCTAGATCTACTAAGCGGCACTTCTTTATTTCTCTGAAATAGTGAATCAAAGACACGTTTCAGTTTAATACTAAAAATATAGTAAGTAGGTACCTACAATTAGATAAATAGACTAAAAAGTTTTTACACAGATACTCTTACTCTAACATAATGTAATTTAACATTACCCTCAAATATTTTGGATCACAGTAAAGGGTTTTAATAATCCTCTCATCATCACGTAACACATTTTGTAAACGACCTACCCTCGAAACCACAGACCTGTTTTAATAAACAGCTTCGTAGCATCCCAATGCGTACGGTAGAATACTCAGGAAGGAAGAGCAACCAATATTTTTACAAAATCCCGCTGAAATAATGGAATCACAAGTTAAAATACATTAACAAAGAAAACACAGATAGTAAAACCGTTATTTAAGTTACTTTTAATAGCAGGTCAGCTTCTGTTATCTGAACAGGCAGACACACATCGCACCCTGTCTATTATTAAACAACGGAAGGGCGGTTCAAAACCAGGGTGATAACATGAGATTACGCAACAGATCCTACAAAGTACCTACGAGCATTATAGCAACCCAACCCTAACAAGTGCTTGACCATGGTCCGCTATTTAAACCAACTGACGAAAATTTGCACTTACAGTAACTACCTACCAATCACCTTTTTTATGAAACAAAACTTAAACATAAAAATGCCTCTTTTGGGTACAAAAGTATCTTACTGTATCTTAATATAAAAATTAGGAAGCTCTCAGGAGTGAAATAATAAAAAAATGGAATGCAAAGAATCTCTGTTGACCCTAAAACGGCCCGAGTGCAATTAATTCCTTAACAATAGTGTATAAGGCGAATGGTAATGGCAATCTAGACTTTCCGCTTGTGCAGTTCATCGTCGATAACTTTTTCATCCATCTTCCATACATATAGGAGACATATTATGTTATTCAAAAAAATAAACTGTCTGAGAAAAGCGGCAAATGTTCCGTTTAGTTGCAGTAAAGGAAGTTCGTCTTTGCTAATAAATTATGGAACATTTTAAAGTCTGCCTAGAAAGCAGTAAAATATTTCTCGAGGACATTCTCGTTAAAACTGCTGTAACAAGTGTAAAATATTCACAATTTGTTACTGATATGACACGCACAATGTTAATTCTGTATTTTAAAATGTTTGTTCCTAACGAAATGTTTAATTTTCATGTTCTAAGTTATCAGAAGGTCTCCATATGATCGGGGCGGAGTAGATGTACCTACATGGCAATTTAATCAAACTTGAAAATGGGGGCGGATAATACCGGCAACTAAGAAAGTTGGGGATAACAAACTTAAATAAAGCTAATAACTATTCTTCAGTTGATGCATTGCCGTTAGCGCCGCGGCGCACGTCACCGATAACGAAGTCATGCCAATTGCTTGAGGTAACGTTCCTTTTCTAAATTGTCGCAAAGAATAACTGGAATCGTATTATATTCGGCAAATCACTTTATGGTGTAACCCCTTAAGCCACTGTAATAGGCAACACACTTGACAATCCAAAGATATTTTTGCAATTAAAAAATATCAAAGTTTTAAATAAGAAAGGGTTTGCTGTAGATGCAATTGGTTGCCATTTCATTAAAACCACAGACCCTTCAACCGTAAGTTCCCTTCGCAAGTTAATACCACCGAAGATAATTTAGCAACAGTTTGAGGACATATCTAACCACAAATCAGTACATTTTCATGTCGGTCTGTCGGTTCATTTGAAGATGGGTTTGTCACGTCGACCAATGACCAAACCATCGACTTGTGATCAAACATCAAAGCAACACATAATGATTCGGCATGTTTAACAACAGATTTAGGATCAAATCGCTATGAAGGTTTAATGGTCTGTTTAATCACGTATAAGCTACGTGGCTTTTTGCTGGCCTTATTTAAGAATCATATAGAATACTCAATTGTCAATTGAACAACAAAAATGATTACCTACTAGGGGCGCAAGAAGAATTTTATAATATTATGCTGTCTGACGTCAACAGTTGGCTATCAATTAATAGTGAATCTTACAGTGCTACATTTTTGTTATAGAATCACTTTAATTTCCGAAATTTTAAAAAAACAATTTCTATTGTATCAAAAATTATATTATAAAAGAATCCCAGGTGTAAGTGCTGCGCTGTAATTCGGTGCTAACGAACATTTTAAGTACAAAATGAGATTTATATCGCTCCTCTAAAGAAAAGCGATTTTCTTCAAGTTTTGTTTATTTTAGACTTTTTACGGCTGTAATTCCTTCAGTACGCTTTTAAGCGGCGTTGTATTTTTCCGAGTTCTCTTTCACAATTAAAATCGTTTTGCATTAGTCATAGCTAGCCTCTGCCTTAGAGCAATTATGTTTTTAAATTTAAAATACAATTTCGTGTACTAGTATAAAAATGCCTTCCAGTGTTTCCGTTTACAACATGTAAACAACGGAGGAGTGATAAACATTTTAAAACTCAACGAAATACCACCACCTACCTACCAACAGAGTCTTGTTGGAGATAATGCAAAGTATATTTAACTGTTCATATAGTATCGTTTAATAATGCTCCGTATACTAGAATCAATTGCTATTAACCAGTGATCCTCACAACGTATTTTTTGAAGATAGTGCGAGCCGCCTGCGTTGTCAATCAAATTCCGTGTGTTTATGGCTTTCGGGAGAGCAGAATCCTGCATGATAAACTCATTAAAACCTTGATCGAGTTGGCCGATATCTGGGGTGGTATTTTTTTCTATTATTATCCATTCGGTGAGTACATTTATTTGCATTTTTACTGATTTACACAAGTCTTGCTTTGTGAAAATTTATCTTTAGTCTATAAAAACTGCTATACAGTAGACATTTATGGTCGTTCTAAAATAGAATATAAATCATACGGGGTATTCAGTTAAAAAATTGTATATGCAAACGCAATTTGCAATTAACCTGCCTAGGTGTGGCACAGTTATGAATCTTAGGAATCTAAAGGAAATGCCATACCCAGAATATAGTTTATGGATACAATCAATATCTTAGTAACACCCACCTTAGCAATTTAGCAACCCTAACAATTATTTTTGCTGAATTACACATTTCCCTATAGGCGGCTGTATGTATGTAACACTTCTTATCAATATCTGCTTACATACAAACCTTAGCTTAATCTAGTTTGATGAATGGTTTCTCATACAACTCGCTCCACAAACATATGTAAACATAAATTATTAACACGGATGTATGTTTAGTTATCTAACCAGTTTTCCGAATATTTATGTACAATTTGGGTAGAGAAAATGTGTCCACACAATTTGTATAGGATTACATAAAAAATAATTTCCAAAGATTCTAATGCTATTATTTATTGAATCGCAAGGTTGTTTGTTTTGCATGGCGCCAACATTATTGTGTAAATTACAAGCTGATAAACTACAAAGGTGTTAATTTTAGTTACCGCGTCAGAAAATAAATATTTTCATACTTGTTAGGCGGTATAATGAAGTAATCGGTACGTAGGTAAAATTATGGTTAACAACAAAGTAATGTTATAAACATTCACTCATTGTCAGCCAACATTAATCACTCGGAATTTCAAACTGAAAAGTTAATAAAATTTAAATAAAATTGTGTTACACGTCCAACAGTACCATCTTCAAAAGGGTGCTTACCAAAGTAACCACATAAACAACAATGAAACAAAAAATGTTTATAAGGACAACACTTGATCACGACAATTGGATCAGAAAATTGTGTATCACAATAACCATGGGTCATTGTTGAAAGGCCGTTGCCAGATCCACGGCTAACGTGGATATAATTTTGACACTAAATCCACGGCATTACGTCTTGTCAAGGGGCGACGTCATTAATTCGGGGACGCGAATACGAGCTGCACCTACTGCGCATGTCGGGGGAAAATTATTCCAGTATGAAAGTTTCAAACATTTTCATATTTTAAATTGATTTTTAATTAATTTGCAAGTTGAATATGACCAATAAAAAATACTAGAGTATAGTTTCTCTAAGTCCGAGCGATTGATTTTGTTTGTAGTTAAGAATAAATTATTATAATTAGATTTCTCAGAAACAGACTTTTACGACTTGGGAATAGGCATCCAATCGTGCGCACCTCTGTCCCTATAATGTCAGGAAGCTGAAATAATTTTCCAACTCCCCAGACATGCGCCGAACGTAATGCCGTGGATTTTGTGTCAGATTATATCCACGTTAGCAGTGGAGCTAGCAACGGTCTTGTTGAAACGGTAGACTTGATCACAATCATTAGACAATAATTATTAACATTTTATTTCTAAGGCAACCATTGGGATACCGACATTAGGAGGGAGGCACAGTTTTGGCCGTTGTAAACAGAGAAATTTGGTGGCCACTATGAACAGTGGATAATGACCAATTTTCAATTTTTAATCTCTAACCCATAGGGTGTTATAAAGCGATCCCCGTTGAAAACGCAAACTATGATTGATTGTTGTGAGTAAAGTGGACATGGAGCACAAGGATTCTGGGAAACCTTATAATGGCTCTTGTAAAACTCAAATTTGGCGGATGACCGCTATAGTATATAATATGTTCATAAACCTGTAGGGGTAGCATGGACGTCCACCACACGATTTTCCTCTAAAAAGATTCGCCTAAAATATGTTAAATTCCTAAATTGTAATAAACACATACAACCAAATTATTGCTTTTCTACAAGACGACAGATGTAAAGTTATAAATCAGAAGAACCCGAAACGAGCTATATAAATTCTTGCAGCGTGGAACCGTCACCTGTGTTATTCTTAATTAAAATTAGACACGGTTTAGAAATTTACTGATGCATGCCTCACATTAATGCGCCAACAGAAACACACAGTTTATCATTAAACGTTGTATTTACACGTCAGTGATGCTTCATAGTCGATGTTATGACTACGGGTAATCTAGAAACACGCTCACTGTTAACATTAACGGCATATGCCGCGAAAGCATCATTGTACGTAAAACTTTTGGAAAGTTGGGAATCAAAGCAGGCGTAAGTATTATATCCCTTGGGCTAACCGTGACTAGAAGTTCCGACTTTTGCTGGAAGATACGACGAAGGGTCAAAATGATGATGAGTAGGAAGTTCTTTAGACAAAACCTTCCGGGTTGAAAATATCCAACAAAAACATGGCAACGCCTGCTTGAATGCAGTTGTCACTTTATTCTAGACAACCGCATTCTACACTACTCTAATATGTAATAATAACACATGCTGTATGGGGGAGATGGTAAATCCAACTGTTTACAGATATATGGTAGGTACATCATTTAATATTTGTGAAACGTTTGAGAGAATCATACGATTACATCTTCGGATATTGCGGGAAGTAGTTAATTCAAACAAAACTCTCTAGACACTTTTCTTCTATGAAACTTTCTTTATAGCCATAGTTTATTACGTCCTTTTTTAGTTAACAAAGTTACACGTAAGTTGTAAGATAACAAAGCATATGTTATTGGTTATTGAATCGGCAAAGGCGAACGTTAATAAAAACGTCTTACAGTTTCTGAGAAGCCAAACTAAACATCTACAACGTGATTATCAAAGCCATACAAGAAACATATAAAAATAAATACTAGTACGTTTGGGGGTGGGGGTGGGGGTGGGGGGATTGTTGCTTCCTCTCAACGACTTTGCTCAAAGTTTTCATCGAATAGCTACGTCTAAGAAATTCCAACATAAAATATGGCTGAGGTTGAAGAAGGGCATAAGTACCTAAAGCAACCAAAGCACCAAAGAAATCAAAAATGAACGTTCCAAGATCATACAGAATCGAACAAAAAAGAAACAATCAATACAGTACTATGGCATCGTTTAAAGAATGAGGAAAGAAAAAATTGCCGAAAAGAACAATGGGCCATTCGGAGCGACGAAATATTAATTATTATAAAACAACAAATGGTTACTACTAAAATGTTCATAAACTTTAGTTTCCACGTAATATAATTCGCTATTCGCCATCAATTCAATGTTCTATTTAATTGTGCAGGTTCCCTGTGGATCAGCAATTATGTTTACAAATAAATGGGGTAGACATAAAGCTCGGGATTTCAGCTGTTCATAAAGATCTGCATTGATTACGAAGCCAGTACGTAGGGGGTGGGAACAACAAAAGCTTCACACATGTCGCAAACACGATTACAACACTTCACTTACTTGATGAAATAAAATTTTCTGTTTTTAACTTAGCGATACGGTTACTAATTGAAGAATATCAATACTCCCAGCGTTTCCAATAATTTGGAGTGAGGATAATTTACCCTTAAACCCATAATTTGAAACAATGTAACAAAATGGTGATACGCAAATTAAAATTATCATATATGAAGAGTGGAAAACATTAAAACAACAAGCAAACTACATTGATGGGATCCCGGGGTTGTGTTTGTGAAGTATTACGTACAATGTTCTTTTACTCTATGCATTCGCCAGTAGTACAGACAAATTCAAATGCAGTAGAACAAAACTCCCCTAGCAAATAAAATAGCAATAACACTGATCGCTGGGGAAAGACGAAGCCCAGAGCTTATTTCAAAACAATTATGAAGACGTTCGAGGCGCGATCCGACTGGAATGATAAAGTAATTAGACCAAACCAGAACGACGGCTGCCACTCACTCGAGATTCGAGGAATATAACATAGAAGTAGATGGCTAATTAAACAGGGACTTGAAATTTAAAACCTAAATTACTTGAAAAAGGCTAAAGAGTGGTATATCCCTTGATGACTAACCTAGTACCTAGGGGACGGCCAGGTCTCAGATCCTATTTTATTTTCTTTGAATAATTTTAAGCTACAATTTGCCAAATTCAGGCTTTAACGCCAAGGAAAAAAACTGAGTATAAAATATTCATAAAGATTTAAAATTTAATGATTATTTCATTTGTTAGAATCTAAAATCCAACCAGACCTAGAATTCAGTATTGGCCTTATGGAGAACGTTGTCAAATCTATGCTACAAACTGCTAGTGCAAAAAAAACCCCAACCCTGATTTCTTTCCGAACGCTCCTTATACTACATAACATTTTGCTACCAGAAAACTACCTATAAACGCTATCAACAATGCAGTTGCTTTGCGGAAAGTATATACTTTTCTATACATTTAAAAAGCATTGGGGTGATCTATCCATACTGAACTCTAAGTATGGTACAAACTATAGTTGTATAGCGATAATTAGTTCGTATAGGTACCTATTTCAGTGAACTAATAATAGTTACATTTGATTCAGTAGAATTACCTACACCGAAGCTTGTATTTCGGTGTAGTAATAATACTGCATTATACTTCGTGTCAGGAAAATGATCTCATTAAACCGTTAGGATTTACCCTAGTTTTGCAGAACAGTTGTTTTTGATTAGATGGAACTATATTTTAATAGTGCTTCAATTTCGTTGAACCACATGTAATGATTACTTTCAAAACAGACACCTTTTATAGCTGTATATTTGAAATTGGAAATTTGTATGCATACAATCAACAACATAATCCACACGCTATAACCACCATCATTAGGGATTAAAGAAAACAATAGTGGTTGGATTTTTTTAACGAGCGCGAAGGACTAGGAGTAACCTGTCTTAAGGAAAATAAATAATTCATTAATCTTCATTATTTTCCTTAAGGCGATAAATCTTATACGAAACGCAACTTTGAAATTACCATGACAATATTTCAAACTGCACTATTATTATTGTTTTCAAATGACATTTCAACTCTCTAACGTTTTAGAAATAAATTATATACTTCAGCCAAGATTATAGACGAATAGTCAAACACGCAAGGTGTTGTGATATAACAGCAAATATTTGATCGATATACGATCGCACATATCATTGTTGTGTTATTTTCGAAATGACAAAGAAAAAGTTTAAAATCCAAATTTGTTTAGTGAAGTTCCATAAAAATAATTTCAATCAAGAACACGTTTTGTGCATTCCTGGCGTCTAATTAGACCAGAAACAAAAAAATCAATGTTCATTATTTGAATGAAAAGGGTAAAAGTTCCATGGTACGCTAATAAACGCCATTTCTTGAGTATAGGAAAAGGAAAAATAACAAAACAACAAAATTACCTGATTCGAGATATCTTAAGGCTTCCTGTTTTAAATGTCCTGTTTAAATTGTGTCAATAACAAGATTGGCTATGACATCGACAAGATGTAATATGTGTTCTCTTTTCAATGATACAGCACAATAAAATATTAAAAGCGAACCCGAATGAGAAAGTAAATATTTAATGAAACATGGAATTGTTTTCTGCACCAAATGCAGCACCGACCGCGACGGACAAATATTTTTCTGAAGAAAACATTGTGGATTCAAACTTTTTCAAATGCGACAGTACTGGAGAATATCAATCAGTGGCGTAGCCAGAGTTTACCCTTGGGGGGGGATATACAGTGTGGAAGAAAAGTATGGAATAAATTCATTATTTCTAAAACGGCGACGTTTCATGAAATTTCCTCGGACACGTCGATTTTGATTTTTAAAAAGACCCTTGTTCCTATATCTGCGCATTTCCGATGTTTATTTGTTTTCGCGTGATGACGTCATCGGATATTTTTTTTAATGGAACCCCTATATTTTTAATGTTAATTTATTAATTTGTCGATTCTTAAAAAGAGAACAATATGGTCAAATTTGAAAATCTTGATTTCGACAAGCAATAGTAAATAATATAAGTTGCTTGATTCTAAAACATTCCAAGATATCTAATTTTGTCTGCTTTTGGATTTCATAGTTGACGCCGGTTAAAGCTTTTTTTTTTTCAGTTTTTGACCCTTGGGGGGGGATATATCCCCCATATCCCCCCCCCGTGGCTACGCCACTGATATCAATTGATTACGTCATATTATAGAGTAGGTACACATTTTATTTAAAATTTATAAATGACGTTCTAAAAGCAAATGTGCACTATGAAGTGTACAATTTATCAGAGTGCTGAATGCGGTATTATAGTTACGCTGATATGTTTAATTAATTACTGAATTTTGTGTGTTAATTTTTTTATTTCATACTGCATCGTAACACCCATGTTTAAGTTAACGATTTGAGTCCGGTAAATAAGACTTTACGGTATCAGGTCCGGTAAAAACTTTTACCGGACTCAAATGAAATAAATCGATAATCAAACTATTTATTACCTACTAAAAAACTACAAAATTAATAAATATGACAATTAAAAAGAAACTAAATATTAAAATTGACATTAATTGTGCAATAGATTTACGAAGAACTTCGTCAAAAATGTTATAATTTTCTCCCGTTTTGACAAGACAAACAATCAAAAAACAAACACTTCCATTTCATAGATGTCCATATTATGAATTCAAATTTTAATTTTTAATTTTTTCAATTTTAAACAAAGATTTAGTGCCTGCAGTATGAAATAAAACGCATTACGACATACGTCCGGTAAACTCTTACAGTACCTAACTCCTCTCAAAATTCCTGACTCGGCTCCTTCGTCGCCTCGTCCTTAAACATTTCGACTCGTTACTGTAAAACTGAGTTTACCGTACTTATAACGTAAATTACTATTAGATAAAATTTGAATTAACGATATTGGTAATTTACAATTCATTGGTTTATTAATTCAGGTGCATATATAGACAGAAATTTGTCCGTGAATTTTCATTGAATTACAATCCAAATTAGATTAGAACATTAAATAAATTCAGTGCAAATATAATGTTTACCAATACCACCACTGGCATATGGGAAGTATTGATATCATGAAAATTTCGAAATTGAGATTTTCGCGGAAATACGGTTTTTGACCTCCGGAACCCAAAAATGTTGTTAAGAGAAAAAAAGTCTGTCTGAGGGTGTGTATGTATGTAACGCCTCTAACGCAAAAACTAGTGAACCGATTTTGATGCAATTTGAAATGAAGGGGTATATCGAAAATTCATCGACAGCTTTTCCAAAAAAGTCGAAACCGGAAGCGGAAGTTAAACAGACTCAGACGATTTTGTTTAAATTTTCTACACTTGTGCAGCTTGGTATTAGATACATTTTCTTGTTTTTTGATGAATGATAGAATTTCACTGTCGCGCCCTCTACGAGGTTTTAAAAATCAGAGATTGATGCTCCTATAGCTCCTTTATTAGTCAAAATATGAAAAAAGTTTAAATATAAAAGTTGTTCAGGATATAGATTTGCATTCTCCTAAATTTATATCACGTATACAGGGTGTTTGCTTTCCATAGTACAATAAGCAACTTTGTTATTTTAAATGAAACACCCTGTATATTATTATATAATTGAATGCAAAAGTGAATTGTCTATCACATAGTATAAGGTAGTCATATAGCTAAAATGTACGGTTGATGAGAATTTCGCGAAGTTCAGCTGCGGTTTGTAAATTTTGAAGCTTTAGTATTAGACAGAGATTAGACTGAGCGATCAGCGTCGGTCGTCCGCGAACGGTCACCGTCGACCAAATTTCCAACACAAGTATTCTAATGGGCAAAGTTACATTGATCGGTCGTTCACGAACGGCCTCGATCGCTATGCAACGAACAGTTTGAAATTAGAATTTTGATCGGTCACGAACGTTCAAAAGTAATTCGTAACCCAACTTTTTAAAAGTGATCGATCGAAGACGTTCGCGGACGACCGACGCTGATCGCTCAGTCTAATCTCTGTCTTACTATGGATGCGCGTCTCTCGTCTGTATGTTCCGAACTCGTACAGTCTCGTTTGTCGCGCTACGCATTCAAGTGATTTCCAGAGAGTGCCTCGAGGTCAAGAACTATACTGTCGAATACCATAAACGAAATGTTTATTTTTAGTATGGGAAAGTCCACGGGAGGTAATGACGATCAAAGTAAATACAGGTTTGTGATTGTGATTGGTGCAAAATTTACTTTTACTGCTTGGTTGCTGTCCTAATTTTCTAATTAAGAATGCCTTTTCTAAAATCAAAAGTGTCTTTTTGGGTATCGTCTGCAATTATGGGACTCACTAACACTAGTCAGTGCTTTTGTTATAGAATAAGTAGGGACGGTATAAATTTCCCTTCGACGCATGCAGCAAAGTTAATTTGCAGAAACACTAAAACCTTTAAACACGTAATTATGGATTGTATACTTTATTTCCGTAACGGTTTACAGAAAATTCTTTCTTAATCACCTTTTAAAAGTTGTCCAGATAAAAACCAAAAACACAGCAGCTACATCAAAAACCAGGGCGGTAAAACACCGCACCGCATGTTTCTGGAAGCATAATTTATTACAAATATTTATAGTAGGATCTTAAACACAAGCCAGAAACAAACACACCCCTGTCATCAAACCAGATTAGAAGCATAAAACATTGTTCAATAAAGACGAGCATCGTCGTATTTTCAACTGCCGACTTCTACTACATTTTTATCGCACGTAAACTTGGTGCAAAAACGATGGACAGCGAAATTACAGTAGTATAAATTGCAGGATTGATATGAAATGAATGGACTGAAACCACATTTTGATGAATCACACGAAACATTTAACAAAGCCTGTTCCTTTCTATACTGACAGCACTCTCAGCGGTATACTGGACAGTTTTATTCTACACAAAACCTCTTTCAGCATAGAAACTCGCTTTCAATTAATATAATTTATTGTATCCAAAATCTGAAACAATTGCCCTTGTTCCTTTTGCAACACTTTGAAATATAAATTAATTTGGAGCAAATATCCAGACCCTTTCGAAGCATCTACATAAAACTGGGAAAAATGTTTCCAAAAAATAACTTCTTCAACGTTTTGTCAAGCATATTTTTAGTAAATGGTCTTTAAAATGAAACCCTTGTCACAATTCCATTACTAGGGTGAGACAGATGATCCCAACCTAATACATATTTACTGTCGCCGTTTTGTGTTAATATTATCAAGAATTAATGATTTATCCCTTCCAACTAGGGTTTAAATAAAAGGTACAAGATGGTGTAATATTCTAGGACTAATCGTACAAACAAAAAAATTTCTTTTCGATGAATAATTCCTTTCCGTTTTAGTTTGCCACATTAAACTACGTCACTAAATTCAATATTTTCCAATGTACATTTTTATTTGAAACCCCATACCTACTCACAAACCGCTCTCCTTCGAAATTCTTTTATACAGTTTTCAAATTTATTTTCGTCCTCATAGGAAACTTTCCCTCATAAATATAGGAAAGTTACTACTTCGTCTTTGTAGCATCCCCTAAATTACAACGAACCAGTGCATCTTTGGCCTAAAAATTTACTTTTGTACGTTCTAAATAAAAATACCACCACACCGTACTTAAAAACCGTCAAGCCGTTATCTCAATAATTTTTCCTTGTGCATGGAGAAAACTAACGAGTTTTCCAACGTTTACGTGTAAGAAATCCCTCATAATGTAAAAATTATGCAACGAAACAAGGGCACGATTAAAAAAGAAAAAAATACAAGAAACTACATAACGAGCACAGAGTTCTAACTGTAAAACTCGGGGGAGACGACTATAGAGAATGTTTTCGTTCAGAGATAAGATTTTAATTCCAGATACTAAAACGTATACAATATTCCAATGAAAGAACAGCTTACATGTAGAGCAAATATTGAGTTAAATCTTACGCCAATCGTCAGTATTTTCCAAAAATGGCAAACTCGGCCATTCAGAACACCGCGTTCTATCACGACATATCCGAGAACTATTAGGAAACACAAACAAAAAGAAAACGGAGCGAACACTGAACACGACAACAGTATGGAACAATCGATGTTTTGGTAATCCAAAAAAACCAAGGAAAAACAAGAAAGTTGTATAATGAACTCTTCTTTTATTCGTTCTTACAAGCTGTTCAAAAATTATTATCTAGGAATGAAAAATTATCCTGATCAAAATTTGCAGCAACAGTTTCACTTCACGGTAGAATACACCTAACGAATTTAACACGAAAATTAATGAGAACCGCAATCTCAGCTTGATGGATGAACTACTACACACAAATTTGTACTAAAAAGTCGAGTATTTCAAGAACATAATTGCAATTCGGCGATCGATGTTTTGGAAAATGCTTTTAATTTCTTACTATAGCGTGACTTAATTGAAATATATTGGAGAATATTAAACATTGACAGAAACGACAATATAATATTGTGAGGGATTGCAACAAGGATAAACAGATAACAGGAACTAAACGCATAGTGCGCATGTGTGAAAGCAAACAGATGTGGGCGTGGCGCTATAGACAATTATCGCATTCCATATTACCATGGGCATGCGCAGAAAATACTAGTTCCTATTCAATGTCTGTCGTCAATCTTCTTTGACCCAATTTCAAGGCGATATGCTCCTTCCATACAGGAACAGTGTATGTTCGAAAATTTGAGCACATCCTAAACGATACCACCGAGTTTGATCTTAAACAAAGTAGGTACGGACAGGAATTTTAACTAAAAATGAAATAAATCTGTGTCGAAATAATCGTTATGTTCAGGTTGTTTCATGTGCATTTTGAAAATTAACGCCCTGTATAATCATATAATCACCACAAATGGATGTAGGTAATTACTACCTAATGCATGTGACTTCGTTATAAAACCGCGCAAAGCATATACAGGGTGCCAATTTTAAGTTGTCCGCCATTGGTAACTTCGGTACCTTTGGAGATGGAAAGTTGGTTAAATGAGAAAAGATTCAGTGTTTTTTATGCTCGTTTAGAAAGTGAAATTTAATTTCTTATGGCACTTCCGGTTTAGCGAGAAATGGTGCCAACTTTTTATTTTTAAATGGAACACCCTGTATTTTTTGAAATTTTTCGATTAGAAATAATTTTGGCTTTAAAAAAGTACAGCACACATGTACAATTAAAATTACTTATAACAATGATATTTAACGTTTATTTATTTTTATTAAATTGGGATCACAATTGGCTTTGCACGAAACCAAACAGGAACAATAAAGAAAATAAACAATAATTATCAAATAAAACTATTTCCATACGTATTCAAGTTATTGCAAGTACTGTTCGAAACAGTGGAGCACGCAGAGATGAAGCAATTTCCTTCTATCAATCTCATGTAAAACTTGGTGGATTTTATTTTGCAGCATCTCGAAATTCTCGTATCTTTCTTTATAAATTATATCCTTTAAATAGCCCTAAAGAAAAAAGTCTAGTGGTGTTACGTCGAGGGATCTCGGCGGCCATTGAATAGGTGCATCTGTCCCTATCCACTTATTGCCGAATGTATTTCTTAAACATTGTAGCGAGTCTCTTGCATTTCTTTGACAAAAAAAGTAAATCGCCAACATATCAACCTTCTCGTTAATAGAAAAATTCATTTTATATGATTTCAGTGACAGTAGTACTACGCAAGTAAAACGAAATTGACATTTGTTCATTTCTAGGTATTGTTTATTGTTGCCCTTTTGTTTCATGGCAATTGTGATCCCAATTTAATAAATATAAATAAAAGTTAAATATCATGGTTATGAGTAATTTTAACTGTACATATGTACTATACTTTTTTAAAGCCAAAATTATTTCCAATCGAAAAATTTAAAAAAATACAGGGTGTTCCATTTAAAAATAAAAAGTCGACACCATTTCTCGCTAAACCAGTAGTGCCATAAAAAATAAAATTTCACATTCTAAATCAGCATAAAAAATACTGAATCTTTCCTCATTTAACCAACTTTCCATCTCCAAAAGTAAGAAAGTTACCAATGGTGGACAACTTAAAATTGGCACCCTGTATATTTTTTTTAATTAATACCAAAACGTTGAGTACGCGTTTCGAACCGAATCCTATCATTTTTGTTCTAAAATAAGTCCCATATTTTGCTTCGTATTTTGAGTACTTTAAAAAGAAAGGGAATTGGTTTAATGACATTGATTAACCTTTAATAGGACAACTTATAGCAAAAGTTCCACAATACTCACCTTGTAACAACACCTTTCATCTTTGATCTGGAAATATTGAACGTGGCAAAGCTCGTGTTATAAATTGCTTTCAATTAATCTGCCATGTCTGTCTGGTTTTGTTTTCTCCAACCTTTTTCAAAAGCTTTGATATAAAGTAATTTTCAGACCTTTGTAACGTAACTATGCACATACAAAACACTCCGTTTGTAGGTGGTTGCTTTTGACTTGTACAACTAGCAATACCTTGCAAAGAAGTAGTTAATCGGCTAAAACTGTAGCAAATGTCTTAAAATAGAAGGTGCTTGCACTTGAATATAGCTCTGCAGCTAAATTTATCAAAGCTTTGTAAGCATAATCGGCCTCTCGGCTCTGATGCTTGGAAGTGTTCCAAAGAACTTTAACTCGGGTAATCCTGTCATAATGACTGTATACTGATTATATGTCGCTCGCATCTCTGCTAACACTTGAGGAACGTGAAGTAAATTGAACGCTTCGTACATATTATACCAGGAAATTTACCCAAATTAGAACAAAACAACTCGCTCGCAAATTTTAATTGAGCTTAAAAGTAAAAAAAATTCACTACCGTATTATGTAGTACCTATGCCTTAATATCGTAAACATAAAAGGTACAAAAAATACAGGATTCTGCTTAAATAACCTGATACAAATAATTATTTAATTTTTTGTAGTTAAAACGTTTGTTTTATCTTGAAATTAAATTAGGAAGATCCTTTATTTAAATTTAATTTTATCCAAAAAAAAAACTGTAATGGAACCGAAATTCTAACATTAAATAATATTTCTTGAAAAATATAACTCAAGGAGTATTATTATAGTATTCTCAGTTTTGAAAATGAGAAAAAATATAAAGAATGAACATGAACGGTGTAGCGCAAAACGAGTTTAATATATCGCTTATCCGCGTAAAAACTGCAGACATTTAGAAAAAGTATGTTCATAATTAGTCATAGTAATAACGATGATAAATGAAAGGTAATTCATAGTAAAGACGATATATAAATAAAAAAGCATCACGTAATAAGAAAGCCACTGAAATGCTGTATAGCTACTTTAATAAATGTCACTAGTCTTGGTAGCAGCTGTACCTTATTGGGTGCAATAAAGATGAAATATAATTTATACGTTTTGTAGAAACTAGAAACTATACGTGAAACAAAAACAGGATCAAACGTAAATTTACTTTTTTCTAAATGGAGAGAAACAATAGTCAGAAGCTACACGAAACATAAATCTGTGAATTCCGTCATCCTTTTTATCATACAAATTAAGAATGAACGAACGTACGACGATACAGCACAACCAACCCACATGACAATACATTGTGGCACTCATACGTCAAATCTTGTACATGTACAATACATACCACATATGCACGTGCTTTAAATTTTATGTCACATAAGCATTCACCACGCCGCTTGTAAATTATGGCTGTGTTTGGTTTAACAAAGAAAATCACATCCAGCGTTAAAATGGGGGCTAGTAAAATAGGACATAAAATTACCCATTCTAAATTCCTGACAATTTAAAGTCGTCAAATCTAATCATACAGCAGTCAAAGCCGTTCCACGCAACACATCATTCTTTTAAGTTATTACGTTTTACTACTCTTACCTATAATGAGTCACCAAATACAATACCACCCACGTTCGGTACAGAAGAGACGTGCATCCGTAGCAATACTGATTTTTTTTTTTTTTTAAGAATTCCACCCTCCCCACTTATCACGGCTCAGCGCTCGTAGCGCTATTCACGGGTCTAACATGCCCCACCCTTGAAACCCCCCCCCCCCAACTATATTAACGAGTTGATTCCTCGTTGCTCCAGAATTTTTGAAAACCCTGGCTACAACGAGGAATCGAAACCGTGTCGCCCCGGTGCCATGCGGATCTTCATCCACACGACCACGGCCGCGCCTCTAAATCTTTAAAATTTACAAAACGCAGCTGAATTTCGCGAAATTCTCATTAACTGTACATTTTAGCTACATGAATACCTTATACTATGTACTAGACAATTAAATTTTGCATTCAATTATATAATAATATATAGGGTGTTTCATTTAAAATAACAAAGTTGCTTATTGTACTGTGATTAGGAAACACCCTATATACGTGATATAAATTTAGAAGAATGCAAAATTATATACTGAACAACTTTTATATTTACCCTTTTTTCATTTTTTGAGTAATAAAGGAGCTATAGAAACATCAATTTCCGATTTCGAAAATCTCGCAGAGGGCGCCATAGTGAAATTTTAGCGTTAATCCAAAAATGAAAATGTACCCAATACCAAGCTGCATAAGTGTAGAAAATTTAAACAAAATCGTGTGGGCAGTTTATTTTGTAATAATTTTTCAAAAATTTCAAAATTTTTGGAAGAGCGCCGCCGCGCCGTTGCGACCGTTTTTGGATTTACGAAATAATTTTTTCTTCATGGTATAGTACCGCCAAAGGGCTTTCAAACAAGTTGTTGCTGAACCTGATCAGATAACTGGTTTTTGAATTGTGGGGCGTTAAAGTCAAAATTTTGAAAAATTCATAGCGGCCGCCATTTTGAAGTTAGAGAGTCCGATAAAAAAACTGTTTCCCTTGAATTATGACCTTCTTTCATATCAGCTACTCAGATTTTCAAAATTCTGCTTCTAAAAACAGTGCTCTCAAAAAACCTTGACTAACTTCCGCTTCCGGTTTCGGATTTTTTTGAAAAGCTTATTTTGTCGATGAATTTTCGATATACCCCTTCATTTAAAATTTCATCAAAATCGGTTCACTAGTTTTTGCGTTAGAGGCGTTACATACACACACACACCCAAGACACACACCCACCCACCCACACATAGACATTTTTTCTAAACCACTTTTTTTGGTTCCTGAAGGTCCAAACACGTATTTCTGCGAAAATCTCAATTTAGAAAATTGTCATGAACCAGTGGTGGTATGGAAAGTAAAAAATTCTGTCAGAAGGAACAGCTTGGTTAGTACATAAAACTTTTTTTATGGGGTTTGGTACGACTTTACCTAAGGACGTATTTCATTCCAAATCTATATCTCTCATAATAAGCGAGATTCCCATGTTAAGAATGAGTCTGTGGACGCACACTGTATACGGTTTTGAAAGACACGATACGTATAACGCAACTTAATAATCCACAGTGGTAACTCATCAAACGAAATTGAAGTGAAAGTGAAGACGTAGTAAATAAACCCTAAACCTCTTTAATACAAGGGTAGCCGAAAAAGCAGCAATGCTGTAGAGGAAGATTAGGATTCATTTACAATTCTAAAATTTACTCCCTCAATATCCCAATTTCATTGTGTTTTGTTTTCTGTTATGTATATAATGTTTAATTAAACTGTCCCGCCCCGATAACGCAGTTAATTTCGGCACCCGTTATGAGAATTAACTGCTTGATCATAATTGCTTTCTTGTAAGGGTAATACTGTATTAAACCTGTCGGCGAATAAACGGATAAAAGGAAGCGGATTTTAATCTACGCAACAATTCTCAATATTCTATTTTACACATGAATTCACAAAATCTAGAACCTTGAATAAACAACAAAACAACACTTTTAAGAGATTGTATTCCCTTCATTTTCTTATAGTAAGTACATCTTAACTGCTGAGAATTACATAAAAAGTAACGATCCATAGGAGAGAAATGGATTTGCAATACTAGGACCTGTAGCACAAATATACTTAACTCCCCCCTTTTCAATATAAAAAATTAATCAAAAGGTTTTAAAACTTAAAATTGATTACCAATCTAGTTTTCGTTAAGTAAATTATTGAGAATTTCAATTAAAACTTGAATGTCCAAAAAATAAAATTGCTGTCAGGTTTTTCCTCTACAGTAATAGTCCAGGAGCTAGCGGTATATTTTAAGACTAATTTCTATCAAGCTGAAATTTTTTTTATGAGCTGGTATGGTTATGTCTGCCAAATGTAGGTGGTCGGCAAAATAGGACCGCGGGACATAGAGCACTAAGAAAAAAAATTGGCCAACTAACCAATCCAGGACGTCAGAGAGTGCTCTGTCCCGCTCAAATTGTCGGACAAGGTGATTTTTGTGTTTGTTAAATTAGTATATAGTTATTAAAAAAAAATCAGGTTGATGGCAATAAGTCAAATGTCTTAAAAACAATACGAACCCCAAACGTCAGACACTGATTCAGTTCCGACTCTTATGTCGGACAGTTAATTTTTTGTTGTCGGAATGTCTTAAATAACGAGCAAAATAGGAATTAGCTTGATTGAAGTTTGTAAATTTCATCAAAAAATAATTAAAAACAAAAAAATTCTGGGCGCTTTATGTCCCGCGGTCCTATTTTGCCGACCACCTACATTTGGCAGACATAACCATACCAGCTCATAAAAAAAATTTCAGCTTGATAGAAATTAGTCTTAAAATATACCGCTAGCTCCTGGACTATAATAAGACCTCTGTCATCAAATTATTTTCGGTGCACACAGGAAAATCCACAAACATAAAACATTAAATCGCGCTAAAAAATTTATGAAATTGATATTTTATTCCTAGACTAATCAATAAAACTTATGTATTATAAAAACCTATAGCAAGTAGGTCGGCTTAAAGGAACCAACCACCTGAATTGCACATGCAACCTCAAACTCATTATAACTTGCAGCAAACTATAAACTGGAACAAAATCAAACTAATAAGTAATAATTTAATGTTCAGTTTCGATTCTCGATTTGTAAAAGAAACTAGCGGTAGGGTATACACGGAATCACGCATGAAGCTACATGATAGACGGTTTATCGATAGCCAACATCCAATCTATCCACCGTAAAAAGTAGAAGCTTATAATGGATAAAAATGATCGCTGTCAATCTGAACAAATCTGTTTATGTCACTTCATAAATGGTACATTATTTCCTTACTGGTAATATATGATATAACTAACTTTATAAAAGCCACGTATTATTATACTGAAGCACTAAAGGGCTATATTGGTCATTTCTTCTAGAGTGCTAGACAAAAAATGTATTACAAAAATCTTCAAATAATACAAATACGAGTAATAATGTTGAGTAAGAGATATGAAATACTTATAGGTAACTCACCACCACTTACAAGAGCAAAAGTATACACCATAGCATCAGATATATCCCGTAATCCCTTTTTGTTGTGGTTTAGTACCAAGTCTGTTTAGTTATTTCTTTTGAAAAGATTACAGAAAGATGTAAAACTCGAAATGTAGCATAAAATTATAGAAGGAATATTATTGTGGTTGTAGAAGGGTCAAGGTCAAGGTATTAGGAACAGTGCATCTGAGGAAAGTTCCTTAATTACAATTAGAATACACCCTAGCCTTACTCAAACTTGGCTACCACTGCGTTGTTTTGCATTAAAAAGATCTTAAGGAGAAAGATATTTGAAAATGTCAAGGTTTCTGTTATAGCTTGACCCTCGTACATCCACCCACAAGAAATTATATCCAAAATATAATCGCCGAACCAACACAAAAAATTAATCGAGATCGTTCCTCTAATTTGAACATGCATAAGACTGAACACAACAAAGGAATGAGATAGATTTAACTTATGCAGAGAGATTTCCGTCCCCTGTGGGAGTCTAACCCACGACGACCGCTAGCTCGAAAGCCTATATCTTTCCTTAATACAAGGTTTATAATTAATTATAAAATAAAACAAATCTTATTAACAACTACTTTTTGAGAATATAGTGTGTAATTGAAAGTACCAACCTAACCAAATATTATGAAATATTTCTAAACGGAAACACATGTGCACAGTACATTGTGCAACAAGAGCATGAAACTGGATAGTTTTTTCGTACACTATACTTTTACTACGATCTTATATTTGAAACTATTAATATAATTATATTCACAATCATTTGACGCAATGTTACGAATATAACACGAAGAACGACGATGCGCAGTAGACATTTAGAATGATCAAACGCAAGCGTTCTGCAGCTGTTCGTCACAGCAAGATTTTCAGGTGTCAAAAAGTATATAGGCTCTTATGACCATAATGCGTGAAATAAACTGAGAAATACATGGGATTTTATGCATCGATGTTAAATGTCAAACTTCACGCACGAGAGTAGAAATAGCTATTTTTATATTAAGTGCGTGAAGGATGCCTTTTAACGGAGAGTAGTTTTTTTTGTCGAGACCGAAGGTCGAGACAAAAAAACGTCGAACCGTTAAAGGGACCTTCGCGCACATAATATAAACAATGCTTTTTCTACAACTTATTTGAAATAAGTCAATTAGACAAAATATAAATTAAAAAAATTATAAAAATCTATCAATAAATGACATGGTCAAGTTACCTTGTTTTTGTTTTTTTGAAATTTTTTCAAACAACCGACGCCATTGCGTAAATATTTGCTTGTACGGGTGCAGTGTATAATTTCGTTTGAAAATAATGAGCAGTAGCGAAGAGGACGAAGTTATGGCCGCAAAAGGGATTCCTGCTGAATTGATTCACGGTGCGAAGGCAGCAATTGATAATTTACTACCCAGGAAATCCAAATAAGTAGTCTGTTATTTTGTGTTCAAATTTTGTAATAATAAATTTAAAATCTAGTGCGTGAAATTTTTTATTTACGATCTAGTGTGTGAAACGCAATTTCACGCACACTTATTGAAACGTTAATGTCACTTTTATGTGTCAGTTGTAGGAAAACATTCTTTTTGGTAACCTACTACGAAAATTTAAATTCTCCACCATGCCACCTACACCCTAACTTCAACAGCCTAACTGTTAGCTAACTCTTCACGGTAAACGATTAGGTTTAATAGAATCTGATAGAATCTTAGCTCGTCTTAACGCCGAGAGTGAACGCAACTCATAATAATTCCGAAGTTTCTAATAATTGGAATATTTTTACAATCATTGCTCAACCGTGTTGCCCTCGTAGAGGCTATACAAACAAATTATTTTTCAGAGTGTACAACAATAATGCAAGTTTATAAAAATTTATATAAATAAATGATAACTACATTGATCTACAGTGCAATATAAAAACTGCCTCCAAACGAAGATAACCATAAAGGTTATAAAACAACAAAGAAAAACATGATGGGGCAATTGCGCCGTTTTCCAGACCCATGCTGCAACGTCCAGTTTAAAAAGTTTCCGGTTAATAAACACTACGGCTGAGACACATATATTTACATTAACACTAACGCAAAGTAATTCCTGGCCAATTAAATCGAGACAGACTGCAAGCTCGCAAAAGTTTCCACCCTGTGGGAGCAGAAGTGGCTTCATAAATAAAGCTTCCCCCTTATCTTAATAACTGAAAAGATAAGTCCACTAAAATCACAGAACATGAAATCTGTGTGAAGTTTCTAAGTTTATTAATAATGAAATGCAAAGTGGAAAACGTGTTATAGGTAAATACTTTCAAATCAATTATGATACACCTTTTAATAAAAAGAACTGAGTCATCGCTTCTCGAGTTGGATTAAGTTTTTAAAAATACAATTTAGGGAAATTCCTGCATAAATAAATCTTTGTAATTAAATCACAGTTTCAACCTTTTTCATTTCATGGAGGGATAAAAAAGGAAAGCTCATATAATTTATTGCATTTTAGCGAACAACGTTTCCACAATAGTTCGACGTATACAGGAGATACAATTGGAACAGCTTAGCCTCCTCGGCAAAGAAAACGTTTTTGGAAATTTAATCGTTCACCACATCGTGCGTAATCGATAGGATACGGAAAATCCTTAGATATCCGGAATCGAAAATCCTCCGATTGAGATACAAGTGTAATGGAAGGTAAACAAAAGGACAAGATATAAGAGACTTTCCTAAGCAAATGTACACTTTTCAGTCTTACTGATGTTACTTGATGGGGTTATCGCGAACTACTCCCCCAAACTCTAACTGTCTGGCTTAGAAATAAAACCTCTACCACATCACATGTCTGGCTCCCGGAAACATCTCCGTATTACGGCACAAATTGGGACAGCGGTGAACGGAAGTGCTTGAAACAGTAAAAACACGAACGCAGCATATAAATCCAACAAGGGGATAATCTCTACATACAGATTAAAAGCAGACTTATAACAAACAAAACAAACAGTGAAGTTTATCCCGAACAGATTTTTAGGGCGGTCTCATGGGCATATTCTTGTATTAAATGCAAAAAAGAAATACTAAAGCTATTTTGTGATATAACAAAATCCCTTGAAAGTGGATTACTATTGATTTTAAATACGTTTGGTTGTTTACAGAAGACTAGGCACAATGCCTTTTATACGCTTTGTTCGTACCTATAATCTGTTTGAACGAACAATTTAAAAAAGTTATATTTATAATACCATTATTTTACATTTACTCATACACGGTAATATCATAAAACGATTACAGCTTTCTACGTATAATAAAATAATAAAAGCATACTCAGGAAATCGTTTGTAAAAATGACCAAGCAACATTGTTTTGACGAGGGATAAGAAGATTTACTTTAATCCTCCATAAATTTACAAACCGCAAAAATGTAGGTATATGTAACAAACGTTATCTAGCTTTTCTTGTTCAGCCTCGAGATTTCTCTAACAATAATTTTCGTTAAAATGAATTCAGCACGTTAAAAGATTTTATTTCCATGTTTCATAACTAAATTTACTTACCGCTGTGGTAATAAATAAATTAAAGCGAATACGTACTATTATTTGCCTGTTATTGGAAATGTTTTCCTCCTTAGTAAAGAAGTACCATACCTGAAAATAAAAAAAAATATGTAATTAAGACAGAGATTAGACTGAGCGATCAGCGTCGGTCGTCCGCGAACGGTCACCGTCGACCAAATTTCCAACACAAGTATTCTAATGGGCAAAGTTACATTGATCGGTCGTTCACGAACGGCCTCGATCGCTATGCAACGAACAGTTTGAAATTAGAATTTTGATCGGTCACGAACGTTCAAAAGTAATTCGTAACCCAACTTTTTAAAAGTGCCCTTGTTTTTTCTACCAATAACAGTAAAGAACGGTCACCATTTGTTCCTTTTCACTTGGACTGGACATTTTTTAATGAATTTAAAAGAAAAAAATGTATTTTCTTAGTCTTCAGTGCAATGACCACAAACAATTTTTTACCGTCACCGACCGCCACCGGTCGCTCAGTCTAATGTTACATTTTTAGAACGTTGCTAACCGATACTGATCGATCGAAGACGTTCGCGGACGACCGACGCCGATCGCTCAGTCTAATCTCTGTCTAAAACATTTTTAATGTTCTTTTTTAACACAAATACAAAAAAAATTCTCAGAATATACTGTCTCCAGTCAGGAATCGAACCTAGCCCTATAAATTGTGGATGTGCACACCAGTACCCGTCCCACTCAAGGACGACCCACATATTGTTTCTGGTGGAGATGCAAAAAAAAACGAAATGTCAGAATCAGAAGTTTAAACAACGCAATTTCCACCTGAAGCCTCAGGAGTTGTCAGAAACAAGATCACAGTCACCCCTACTCCCCCTACCTCTTTTCCCATTCCTTTCACGGATCTTAAATAATGATATGGATTTGCAGTAACAATTAAATCATCAAACTAAGCAACAAGTATACCGCTAGAAATGATGTCTAAAATCTTACTAAAGCGATTTTATAATAATAGGATACAAGTCCTTACTAAGTCAAAGTGGAAATATGCAAGGATTTAATTAAAGCCTTAATTAATCTCAAGAGACTTTATGAAGCATATGAAGAGGGAAACTCATAGATCGCAGTATAACGGTGGTAGTTGACAAGCGTAAATAGGTCCCAAAGGCAATCATATCCTGTCTCTTAATCAAAAGGAAGCCTTCCTTTAATTTCTAATTAATCCATAATATGTAATTTACATTAATGCTACCAACACCTTATGTGTGTGCTTCACAATTTTACAACCGCTCCGAGGTAACATTCTATAGTGTACCATTCAACACACGAATTATAGATCAATCAACTGATTTCCGTCTTGACGTGGCATTGACGCCTCTTAAGGTGCTTCCAAACCAAACGCGCTGCTCTGCGCCGCGCTGCGCCGCGCCGAGAAACACCGCGCGGAACTACGCAACTCAGCGCAGAACAGCGCTAACTATTTAAAGACAAATCTGAATCCTGGCGTTGTTCCAACTGGCGCGCGCGTGTTAAAATATGAAATACGAAAAAGTTAAGATTGCTGCCGCTATCATTGTAATTAATAGTCACAAACAAGCGTTTTTCTTTGATGTACCGACATTCAGCGGATCGTGTTCGCTCTTGCGCGGAGTGGCGCAGTTTGGCGCGGTTGTCGTCCAAATCCAAGGCGCCGCGCCGCGCCGCGCTGATTTGCGCCGCGCGGCGCAGAGCAGCGCGTTTGGTCTGGAAGCACCTTTACATTGTCTGTAGTAGACCCCTAAACTGAATTACGTTGTAGAAAGCTGATTCAATAATGAATGTGAAATGTAATAAACGTGTTTTATGATACACTGCTTGAAAACAAGATTTTGTATAAAAGCCTGTAACAAAATTAGTTAGTACAGCAGACTATAAAACTACAAACGCGATACTGAAAAGTACTGAAGTCTTAAAAAAAATCGCGAATTACCTAATCTGCAGGAATGTACAGGAATTCTAAACTACATTTTGACAATATTTTAATGAATTAGAAAAAAGAATACCTAATAACATGTGTACATTATAGAAAAAATATGAGAAAATTTAAAGATGATATCAATCCGTTTTCTGTAGGTACTCGTAGCTGTCTATAGATAGACCCTGAAAAAAGTTTTGTTCGCCCAACAAATAATATGTTGAGGCTATACCAACAAATTTGTATTTGTAGGTACAGCCTCAACAAATTATGTGTTAGGCAAACAAAACTTTTTTCAGAGCGATGCAATAAAACGTCTCTAACTAAAAAATAATTTACAACGAGATAATTATTCATAAATTTCTATTGTTGTATTCGAGACCTGGCATAGGATTAAAGGTTGATTACTTCAATAATCGGAGCCGGTACTCTATTTCACAGCTTTATGATTCAGTTATGGTTTTACATTTCCATTATTTCAACAGCGTATACGTAAAATACGGAATCAACTGAATGCCGAACGTAAACATCACCAGTATTCTATTAAAAAATTAATCAACAAAGTGCGAACCCAGATAACTGCAGCCAATGCACAAGAGTAATCTGCGTATTATCAACAAAAAACCTAATATTAGGAAATATCGTAATACTGTCTAACCTAACCCGTTTCTTCAGAAAATATTCACATTTTAAGTATCGCACTCTCAACATTGTATTACTGTGCGAGATAAAACAGGAAGCAAACATTTAGAAATTAAACCGATCGTTCCACAGATAAAACATTCGCAGGTGTCACTGACGAAATCTTGCAACAGTTCACGAAAAACGTTAATTTCGGTCAGTGCCAACGATTTGTCTGTCGGTAATCGATACTAAACAGAAAAACTGGGTGTTCCGGGGAAAAAAGTAAAATCGCGTTTTTTGTTAGGTACTAGTGTTAAGTTGTAAGTCTAGGCCTATCTCTTGGAGAAGAAATAATTGAAGTAAATAAGTTTTACATTTTTTTATTGGAACTTCCCCTATCCCGTCTTGTGTCTTTCGTTACTAATTAATAAAACCAAAGCCAACCAAACTGAGTTACAAAAAACTAATAAATCCTGAACTAGAGCAATAATGTCAATAATGTTAAATTTTATACAAGGTACAGAAAATAACACACCCCAACAGTGGAAGATGTACATGTAATGTGTTCCTAATCTTGTCAAGAACATTTATTTAAGTATAAGAAACATAAATCAGAATTTTTGCGAGTACCTATTCCTTTAGGTAACACAGAGGCTCAGTGTGATAAATGAACTTCGTACAAAAATCCACCTAACGGACGTGAAAGGTTCACCCCGAGCGTGACTATCGTCGAGATCGTATACAACCACACGTAGGGCGCGTTCAAAGTAAAGAGAAAGAAGAGCAGCTTTCTCGAGCTGGCCGCTCGCAGAATTACAGCGGGGTCATGAAAGGGTTAACTGCAATAACAATAAATTCCGGGCATCGCGAGCAACTCGGGCACTACACGCCAAGGAATTTACATGAGACAAGGGTGTAACAAAAATAACAACTTTACGGCAAAAGGACGCGATTACACGACGCCTTGTTTAATAATGTTACTGGGACTACACGGAGACAACGAGGTTATAATTTAACGCATAAACTTACTTTGAGGGTTTGGTGTCTTAAAAAAAATCCGAGGGATTTTCTTTTGAAATTAATTGCTCGATAACACTTCCCTTGAACATACTTGGGAAGGGTTCGCCTGCAAATTATGGACCCCTCGCGAAATTATTCTAAAAGATACTTCAAATAATTTATAGCTTTGTCAAAACCAAACGAGGACGAAAGCTTTGAATTTTTGACTTCATTAAAAGGTATTAGTACTTGGAACATCACCTCACAGTCCATTTCATATGTTTTTTTTAATTTGAATCGAAAATAAAATTATAACTAAATCTAAAACTCCAAATAGGAATGGCTTTAACTATTTTAATCTAACCACTCAATTCAACAACGAAAGCCATCACTATTTCAATTGACTTGGTCAAAATTAAATTTTTTTGATTACAGTTCTTCAAACCAATAATAGCGTTCAATTTCAAAACCAATAATAAAAACAATTGGGACGCAATTGCTGAAACGGGTTTACAGATTTAGTACATACCTATTAATTTTTCCATTCTTTTATTTGGTTTGAATAACATTTCAAATACTTTAACTGAAATATCTGAAATGGAACGTTGGAATAAAGAAATCTAGGATTTAAAAAAAATAGTTTTAGGAAAAATGTTTTAATCGTAAACTAATAAAATAATTTAGCAATTACAATTTTAGAATTTACTACCAACCTGGCATTATTTTTATATTTATTCACTGACAAATAACCACAAACTAATAATAATCTCAAAGTGCAGTTCACCGATCTTTATGAAAAAACAATAGCAACCTGTAGCATAAATATACGACTACTTCATGTGACAAGGTTGTCTGGTTTATTTTCGCGGGAGTTCCGACTCTCTTTATTAACAAACACCTTTTATTCGTAATTTAACTTTTGTTACATCCTCGGTGAATTTTCTTTTTACATCTGTCTTCTTTATCATGCAGTACTACCTGCAATTGATGACAACATATCAAAATAGAAGGTTTCCCTTTTATCTTGTCAGAGTGTCTTCTTCTCCAATTCCATGTTATACTCACAAATCACCAATACCATCTTTTATTTTAGCGACATTTTCCTTGGACATAACTTTTCTTTCATTTTCCTTTCCGGTGATTGTGGTTATTGGAACATCATTTTTGTAAGAACTAGGTCGACAGTTCCTACTGTCTTAATCAATACATAATATTTTCACACAACACAAAGTTTTATATTGCACAAGTGACATTATTTGTTGAATCATTTTCCGGTTAACCCACCCTATCATTCAGATCTAAAAATAAAATTATTCTAAGCGCAATTAAATTCCACCCTCCCTTCCATAGTATAAACAGTTAACCGCATATAGGTATCGGATTTATAATGAAATTTCAATCAAAAAAATCTACAATTTAGTATTAAATTAAAATACTAAATGAAACCAAAAGTAATAAACAGCACGTTGAATTCCATTACTCGCGTCTTTTATGGAATAGACCTTACAGAACAGGTTTCGTCAGATTTTAGCATCGATTCATTACGCCACTAGAGATTTCTAACAAACTAATGAATGAAGTGAAAGCAGTTGTAAATAATTCACAACAGTTACGTTTTAGCAACAAAAGCCCCGTTACTTATTAGTAATCGTTAAAATCGATATATCTTTGTCACACTTAAACTAAGGTCATCGATACCTACCTATGTGTAAGTGTTTTAATGAGTTACCAGGTGGGGGAAGCAAACGTTAACTTAAAATTATTACCCTCCTAATATAAAATTAAAGTACATTTCTGAAATTGAGTTATAAGTTTTAATGGCTCTCGACACAGTAAACTCAGACACTAATAGAAGTGTAGCACACATACATACCTATCCCGTTCCATGCAACTATCCCTAGGGCTTTTCAAGCCAACATATCAACCTTTCAATTAGAAAACGTCAAAAATTTAGTTCCCTGCAACTATCCGGATCCTAAGGGAGTTTACTTCGCCACGACTGACAAAATAAATTAGATCTAAGTAGAACAAGTTTTAAGTCCACCATCCAAACTGCATTTCAACTTTAACATCATATATTTAATATTTATCGCAAACGGTACTACGGGAAATACTACTAAGCAAAAAAAATAAATGCAGAGGTATACTACAACACTTATTTTTAATCAACCTCCACCTTGCATTGTTAAACTTTTAAAAACGGTTATTAACGCTAAAGAGCACATGTGAGCCCCAGACTATATCGTTTGGTGTAGATTGTTGTATAAATGACAGATTCCCAGCGAGTACAAATGTTCAATTCAGAAGCGTAGCCGAGGGAGTGAATTAATTTTCCAACAGCATGAAAAAATAGTAGCGTAGGTACAAGTTGCAAATGTATGTAGGAGATTCAACAGACAGAAGCATCTTTTGTGGCAAGTAGATCGTTATGCTGACGCTAAAATTCCTGTCGGTACCTACTTTGTTTAGGATGAAAGTCAGTGGATTCGTTTAGGGTGTGCTTAAACTTTCCAACATACGCTGCTCCTTTATGGAAAGAGCAGACCGCTTAAAATTGGCTCGAAAGCGATAAACAAGGACAGACATATAATAGGAACTAGTATTTCAATTTAGAGCGCGATAATTGGCTGTTATGTGAATGTCCATGGCGCCACGCCCACAGCTGTTGCTTTTACGCATGCGCACTATGCATTTAATTCTTGTTATCTGTTGATCCTTGTTGCACTTTCTAACAACTGTATTGTCGTGTCTGTGAGTCTTCTTTGAAACCTCGGTTGTGCAGTGCAACATAGCAATATGCTCTTTCCAGTGAAGGAGCAGTGCATGTATATAGGATCACAATTTTGACGGTTACCGAAGGAAAATAACGATTCAGTACTTGTAATAAGACAGTTTCTGCAAAATTATTAACATAAATTATTTACCATGTCAAAGTAGTAGAATGGAAGGGTATACCTATGTAACGTAAATAGTTTTAGAAAAGCTATTCATGTTAGAAGTAAAACCACGAACATTTCATGAACAAACCGACTTTATAATTAAAGGGAAACATGAAAATTTCTGCTGATTAAACCTACTAAGTAACTAGACCAATGGAAGCCAGGGTAAATTCATACAGAGAGAAATATCAAATTATTTAACTTCAGAAAGTTTATTTGATGAACACAGAAGGAGAACCTGCAGAATGTAATACGCAATATTACAGACAGACTACTTTGTGTCTTGGAATTTGTAAGGATATATAATTCACCATAGGGAATTTGCCTATGATTTACGGCTTAACCTGCTATTTCGAAAGGTGTTACAACTAAGTCGTAGTTTGCTGGAGAAGACAGACTGAATTAAACTGTCGTGAAACTGACTGCTTTAATTCAAGGGTCGGAGTGTTTTGACGACCCTATGTAAACGAATGAGGTTACGGCAATTAAGAACACACTGTTGATTTCAATTATAAAGAGAATTTCCAAACCACATGTACAAAAATAGAATGTCGCAGTAAAACAAGAATTTCTACGTTTGATTTGTAGACACGCAACTAAAACTGTCTGTTAATTTTGGCACGCAGGTTACATTTTAACTTGTAAGAAATAAAAAATGAAAGCAAAACTTTATATCCTATAACAATTTACATTTTATACACCAATGCAGAGGGGAGTACATTTTATGTAAGACCTTGTAAACTGAGTTGGACTGTATCAGCCGCCTGCCATCTTCTAGCACGCGGATTTTCTTGTCAACTTGCATTAGACAAGGTTTAACATATCTGTTGTGTGACTGCTTATTAGCTTGTTTTCGGAAACGCAGGCTTTCTAGTAATAGCAAAATTGTACAAATTATATTTTATTGTCACAATTTCAGTACCTGGCTAGTAATTAATTTAATTAAACATTTGAACTCCTTCTAAAGACCAATTCTGAATAGATATTTTGAACTTGCTTTCATCGAGTACCTGCTACAACGCTAACAGTGAATAGGTATACAAGCTCTCTCGTTTCTTTTTTTCCCTTTGATACAACAGACAAACTACAAAAGTATATATCAATACCCTCAACAGTAATATGTACATTTCTACGAAGTAGTATTGTATTTGTATAGAAAAAAATTACATACAAAAAAACAGAGCCCAACCAAAAAAATTATATCTATTATAAGGATTACCTCCTTTCCAAAACGAACATGAGTTGTAATTAGCAAATATTCTAATTATTAGACTGTATCCATAACCTAAATTTGTATAACGATCGCGTACCTATCGTCTGTGTGCTATGCACAAGTATTCTCCAGCTGGTGCACATTCTGCAGTTATTTACAATTAAAACCAAATCTGTCATGAAACAAATTGCAACCACAAATGTAATTAAACCGCACAATGGAAATTTAACAGAAAAACGATTTAATATAGAACAGTAAAAGTTCGTTTACTTTTTCTATTTTAGTCTATCATTAAAATTGAATTTTGTAGAAAATTAAAATAATTCTTTTTAAAAACTAAACGTCACAGTAGAATCAAAGTTATACCAACACCCTGTATCCTAGAAAATGTTAACGAAACTCGTAAACGGTCTTGGATGTCAACAACTTCTCGGATAATTGGGGGGATGTTCAGCTGTGTGTCCCGCCGAAAGCACCTGAGGGATGCAAAGAGGCAGCCTACTTGAACCACGCCTGCTTCAATCCAAGCTAATTGCCACGAAGAGAAAATAGATTAAGGATATTATTATTATTACCTTTCTGTAGAGAAGCATAAATTACCATAACATCTCGCCCTGATTGTGGAATTAAATACCAATTATATAGACATTGCTAAGAAATATTTAGATAAAATATTACCAACTTTTCTGCTTTTAGTATTTTTGAAACAAATATACATAGATGCGTTTTAACACATTCTGCCACTTACTTCTAAATGCGGTACTTTAATAGAACGGGGGTTTTATATATTCATATATTTTATTTAAAAGCCGCTTTTTCAAGGAACGAGGTCGTCAAGGGACAAATATTCATTATAAGTGCAGAAATATACACAAAAAGTAATTACGAAGTACAAAAGAGAACTCGAAGATTGTTTTACTTTAAATTTATGCACGGTACAAGGTATGTAAGCAATTCCAGGAGGCAACTAAAATATAACATGGGCCAAGACTGTCTCGCTACAGCGAATTCAAAAATATAATCAACTCAGCTATACAACAATTTAACGGGGTAGGCAGTTTTGATATACGAAAGGTACTTCAAAGTAGGTCATGCAGCATCAACAATCCGTTCTATAAAAAATAAAATTTAATTAGAAATTATTCGAAATTATCTAATATTCCACGAGGTCACCATCAAGTTTGAGCATACGCTAGCGTTTGTAGTTATAATTACTTTATACAGGGTGTCCCAAAAAGAAACGGCATCCAGTTAAGGGCATGTTCCTTTCATGAAAATAAGAGGATAAGTTCCTATTAACATGGGTCCGCAAATACTTCGTTACCAAGATACAGGGTGTTGAAAGTTATCGAAAAATATCGAGTTTTTTTAATTTATTCGGAAATGACTAAAAATTAAATTTTAAAAAGTAAGCAATACGTATGTATGTACATTTGCTATAAGTGGACCATATTAGTCCAGTTTTTTTCTTCGCCAGTGGCGTAACCACAGGTGTGTACGTGGATATTTCTGGAGGAAAAAATGGCCACTGTTTTTGTTCGTTTTTGACACAATTTTCAAATTTCTCAACTAATTTACCGTTGAAACGGTCTCTTGAGATTGTTTCCTACCATTAAGCGTTTTCGTGTAAATCACACTTCAAAGATGAAAAATGCGAATAACAAATAACTGTGGAAATCCGTTTTTTTTTAATAATGACCGCCTTTAGCCTCAAAATTTTGTTCGAACAATAGAAGCTTGTCTTGGAGCTAATGGTGGTCATTTTGAACATTATTTGTAAAATAATAATAATTTCAGATATGAAGAAAAAATTCAACACCCTGTATCTCGGTAACGAAGCATTTGCGGACCTATGTTAATAGGAACTGTTCCTCTTATTTTCATGAAAGGAACATGCTCTTAACTGGATGCCGTTTCTTGTTGGGACACCCTGTATATGTCCATAAATTATGACAATTGAACTCATACTTCTCGTAATAATACAAAGTCTCTTACTGTGTAAAATCCTGTGATAAAAGTCCCACCTTTGCATTCGCTGATAGCCTTTTCCTTGCCTTGTAATTTCGACACAAATGACACGATTTCAAATTCCTAATTCAAAACCTCTCTTTCATACAATTTATTTGTTAAAAATGGTCACAAAAACATCACATGCAACCCAATCAGGAGCACATGTGGCCCAATTAATCTGTCTATTCCTACTAATTACCCGATTGCTAAAATCTGCGTTTAAAAACTGTATACCGTTTCTAATGGACAACCATCCCCTCCTACATTCATGTATTTTCAATGCCAGGTAATCGCATTTGCGGTAATATTTCGTTTTTTTAGGATACTAAACAATTAAATTGCCTTTAATACAAATAGGACCTGGGTGTGTCCTTAACACCGCCCGCAGTGCGCTGATGAGGATTTTATTAACTCGACATTTTGAAATTTTCACGATGGAATTTCATCAATTAATTCAACCTAGGAAGACAAAGATAGCCATATCTAATCAATTTAAACAGTGAATTGAGCCATAAATTCCAGTAAAGACCTAGATACCTAATTTTTGTCATGGCAAACGTTGATGAATGGAATACGTACATATTGAATCAGGGTGTACTAGGTAGATGCAGAAAGAAGTTTAGGTAAACTATTGACATTCTAGATGTGCTTCCTAAGAATTCCTTAAATATATAAAGCTACAATATTGCCAATTGCCATACTTCGGGATAATGATAAACAATCACAGGATAAAACACAAATATAAAAGCACGTATTGATTAAAGATCTCTTTGCATAAACGTCATGGTAATGTTACTGTAATGATATAATTTGAACTTACAGTCAGTATTGTTAACGATTCCCCAGAGTAAACTGTCCCTGTTAGCAATTTTCATTTTACCCAGCCTGCTTAGCATGCATACGCCTCACCTGCACGTTTCAAGCGCAGATTTCTAATTTTTTGAAAACGTTATAAAGAACATTTCGGCGTAATTACATTAAATTATCATTAGAACTATTTATTCGAATTATTTTAAAGAATATTTGGGTTACAAGAAACATATTTACTATACACTTTACTCCAGGTACGCTGTCATTAGTTGACAAATGATCAGCTGCCTGTAAACACAAACACAATCTATTATACAAACAGACTGAAACTGGGGCGCTTAATGGGGTGGTAACTTTATCCGGCACGGCGCTGGATCAATCTTGGGGTACCTTTACGAGGTCAGACGTCCTTGCCCCTTTAAGGAACTTACATGCAGACTTCGGCTAACCAGTAAAACCCACATTCACACGGCTAATACTGTTATCCGCTCCAACAACACTGAAAGGACAAAGTACGCGAAGTTGGGAAATTGAGTTTCTTGAAATTAAGTTGGATTCCTGTTGAATTCGACAATGGATAATTTGCATTTACTAAGAATACATTAAGCCTCCAAGTAACTCGCACCTTAACTATTTCTAGGCGTCTTTGTAATTCGTACATTGCATGTATATTATGAAAAGTCGAAGGTATTCTACCTACGATTATTTAAACCACAATTAGTAATATCAGATTTGCTACATCGTAACTTCTGTAATTACTAAAAATTTTAGGAATAGGTATACCAACACTTCATTAAAGAACTTTGCTACCTAACATTGAAACTATAACGAGAGATCAATAAAAAACGAATTAGGGCAGGCTGTGAAATTGAATTATATTAAATTGGTACTGTAGCCACATCCACAGAATGACATTTCTGACATGAAAATTTAAAACTGAACGCTCTTGTCTTAAGTTTTTAAGTTTTTTATTTGATAATAATATTTTAATAATTTGATAATCAAATAAAAAACTTAGACATGAGCGTTCAGTTTTAAATTTTCATCTCAGAAATGTCATTCTGTGGATGTGGCTACAGAACCAATTTAAAATAATTCAATTTCATAGCCTGCCCTAAAGTCTGATTTATAGTTCGTCAGTATCAGTAGTCGTATCAGTAGCCGTATCAGTAAGAAAATAGAACATAGGATTTTACATGGTAGCGTATATAGTAAGCCGCAACGACCGTAAGAATAAGAAATCTACTGCTGCTTACTGCTGTTCTTGCGGTCAACCAATCAGAGACCGTTGCGTTCAACTCCGATGCGCGCCAAGTCAGCCAAGTACGCGTCCTCCATCAGCTGTTTCGTTCAGAATCGTTCTCGTACTCGGCGCGCATCGGAGTTGAACGCAACGGTCTCTGATTGGTTGACCGCAAGAACAGCAGTAAGCAGCAGTAGATTTCTTATTCTTACGGTCGTTGCGGCTTACTATAAACGCTACCATGTAAAATCCTATGTTCTATTTTCTTACTGATACGGCTACTGATACGACTACTGATACTGACGAACTATAAATCAGGCTTAATTGTTTTTTTATTGATCTCTCGTTATTTTATTTTTGTTATAATTATTCACAGGTATCTTTGAATCTTTATTGATTATTAAACAAATTATAAATCCAGGCAGCTATTTAATTTGTTATTTCGGTTGCCTACCCATTCTACTATTTTGTTCGGGCGATTCTAGTATAGGAATAGTATTACTATCTACCGATACAAAACTACTCTCAGAATAAAACATTACTCAAGATTTATTTGTAACATAAAAGTATTTTTTGCGGAATCTTACAAAATTTTCCCCTCGACCTAAGCTAATGATTATTACACGAGATATCTTTTATTATCAGGGCTCCATAATCATGTCTCGGTATATTTTCGATTTTGATGTAGAATTTATAAATTTTCCTCTGCTGCACGAATTATATCGTTGCAAATATAACAAGAACATCAGCGTTGACAATTGTAAAATAATCTCAATATTCTCACTATAAAAGTCACCGACATCAAAAATTGCGAAAAACATTGTTTACAGTTTGTTATTTTATTCCGACTGCAGATGTTCAATTATTAATCAATAATTACCTAACACCAGTTAGGTAGGAAATCATTGAATAATAGCCTTTATAGCCCATTTTTCGTTTTCTATTCTACACACGAGGTTACGCAAAGTCGGGATTGAAGTTTAAACTTGAAAACGCACATATCGGTCGTAAATTTAACTGCTGATCAATACAGTAGACAGTAGGTACTCCCTGCTAGGTTGAAATATCTCATTAAATAAAAAAATAATTATGTAATTAAAACTAAAAACCATGATCAAAATTAATGCCAGTGCACACTTCTCGATTTAATAAAGATAATGGTGTATATCTAATAAAAACCATCTTTGTAATAAAATGATATACTTGAGTAAAACCTTTCTCAACTTCCTTAGATTTTAATATTACCATTCTGTAAAGTACAACTCCTACAAAAGCAATTCAATTACGAAAATTAATTAATTATCTTAATTAATTTAGGAAGATTTAATTTCGCCGCTTTCTTTGCGGGAGAAGCCAAAATGAGTAACGCTGGTTTATCTGTAAGAAAAATCCGCTAGCGTCTTGGTAACATATCAAATCTCAGAGCATTAAACCTTCTTTATTACATGCCCTACCATTTGCATACGTTGACGATGTAATCACGATGTCAGCTAAGAACACTGTCAGCCAGAATTACGGCGACTTCTCAGTTGATTTCTTCAACATACAGCTCTTTATATTCAAAAAAATATACAGATTATACTACAAGCAACAATTTAGGATTACTGCTAAGAGGTAATAAAAATGAAACGCATTTCGATGATGGTTCATGCATTTTAATCGAGATGCGCAAGAAACATCTCTCAAACTCGAATGAAACTTACCACAACTGCTACGAAAGTCTTTTTATTTATAAACTACAAACAGTGTGAGTTTGTCTACGTTGCTTCCAACCCTAAAATGAATACTACTCGTTGGAGAGTAGTATAACATTTACCTTAACCGAGTGCACACTGAAATTTTAAATGTAATTTAAGAACATTGCACTCAATTCTACTCGTAGACCACTAATGCGGTAAATGAAGTTTATTTAAATTTCATATATTTCGGTTACGGTTGTTTATACATTTGTAAAGTTTCAGGAAAATTATTTCATATAATTATTTATTATTAAACATATAACCAACTGGCTTGCAAATTAGCAAGCTGCAAGCGTTCTAACGAGCTTTTTCTGGAAAATCAAATCCATTGTAAAATCTCCCTTGCATTTTCCACGATCAGGTTCGATCGGTTTCTTGGTTTCATTCATTTTATACAAAGTTACAAACTCAATTGTCGACGAGTAAAATATGCTAATGATATAGTTTGTAACAATGGATAGACACATAGCACCGCTGCGGATGTAGGAAGCATCCCGAAGGGTTAAACTATATAAGAATGTCAGCATATAAAGCAGGGCTTTTCCGGCCTCGAACAGAAATTTAAGATGAGAGGATTTAGGATAGCAAGGGCTAAACACAACCTAGATTTTGATATCAAAAAGTAAGATCCCAACTCAACATTTTTTATTCCATTGTCCTTCTAGAAAGAAGAATATGGTAAATTTAATTATACATTGTGTAGAATGCTTCAGAGAGGAAATTACACATACACACCGACTGAAAGCCCTTTGACACACCATCTGGCAGTGCAGGTCAAGCAATTCCAGTAATAACAAATGTTGCCCCCATGCTGATCTGCCGCCCGGTGTTCAATGTTCAAATATCATGAACAAACAATACTACATTCATAAAGCATGATCAAAGGGTAGTACTCATAGGGAGGTTTTCCTTTACATCACAACCACCTCTACCTCACCCAGTACATACATCGCCCAGCATGTACCAGAGGAGCTCGCACACGACCATGTATTTATATTAATTAGGTAGCCCTGAAGTAATGGGGAGTTCCTGCACTCCCCCCCTACACTACATGCACGCTACCACATATTTTCCCAAAGGGCAACAAGAAAAAGGGACGCTTACCAGACGGCATATCGGCTAACCCATCAAAGATTTTCCCATGCCAATACTATGATTATCAAACCAGAGTCCCTTTTCACAAGTCTTAGCTCCCAAGCACACAACTAGCGGTTCATGGACATGAATCAGATCTAATTTAATTATGAAGACAACAACAAAAACACTTTGCTACAGTAATCCCAGATTTACGTCTACAACATCCAACAACATCCAACTGGACGTTGCCAACACTTTAACTAAACAAATGGTAAATCAACAATCATAACAAATTACCACACCCCGTCGTACAGAAAACCTTCTTCTTAGCGGTTCCTAAAACACTTCTTGTAGACCAACTGTATGAATATTTCGAATTTCAGCTTGCAAGAGTGATTACAAGCAACTGCCAGCAAATCGGTACCATTGGAAAAGATAATAAATACAAAAAGTTTGCGGGAAACTCGACACTAACTAAACTCTTCAATACAGGATTAAGCTAATGCAAGAATTAATTTACTGTTAGAACGTAAAATTCAATACTGCACTGAATTATAAATGAGGCATTGTAGGTATAAGTAATTAAGAGTAGGTACCTACTTTACACAGTCCTCATTAAGCAGAACGCTCTGCAATTTCAATTAAGTCCTTTAAACTTAGTTTCCGGACTATTGGTTTTTTTTAAATAATGACTTGTCCAAGGTTTACTGCATTTGTTGAGTATGTTAGGGAAGAAATTATATATTCCTGCGGAATTACAGTTGAAAATTAAAAAATGAATAGACAGTAAGTACCGTTTTATCCCATTACAACAGCCACGAGTATATAAATAAGTTGTGGAAATAAATTGTTAAGAACTTCTGAGTACTTCCTTTTATAGAAACACAGTGTATTGGAGTTAAATTATTTCTAACTTTACAAAGCACCTCTAGAAAAGTGGAAACTTATTTCAAATGTTTGGTTTTATTATAAGATAAGAGTTACGAGTATAATAAAATTTTAATTTTTTTTTCTGCACACGCTGGAACACGTTCCAAAGGTAAGTAGGTGTTTCATGTTTAATAGAACAGCTTTTTAGTATTATCGTTTTGTAGTAAAAGTCATTAGTATTCAGGGAAAATATTCTGTAATCTGTTCATGCAGACTTGAATTTAATATCTAGCATTGTTGTCTGAAAAATACTAAATTACTACCCCAAGTGCTAATAAAAACTATGTAACATCTAATTGCTTCTAAAATGGAAATAAATTGAATATTCTGAATCCGAAAAGGAACTCAATATTATATAAGTAATAAGTCTTTATTACTCTTCCATAGGGTGGATTCCCAGCAAAAGCAGCCCCACCATTATTTAATTAACTATTAAAGGGAAAGCTTTGTGAAAACGCTCAAGCTGTATCAACTTGCGTTTGCCGCTGGTGAACTAGTAAACAATAACCCCCCCAGGTCAATGCACCAATGATTGACAGCTAAACTTGATTAAAATTGATAACAAGTACATAATTATGTGAATATAAATACAAGTAGCTGTTAAAAACCATGTACAAAATACCGAAACGGAATCAATCGTTATTATTCATTATTAAATTTAATTAAAAATATAGTAAACGTTCAATTCAAGAGTAGGGGATCATAGGAAAGTGGGGTATATTAAAAAAATCCGTATATAGTGTTAATAATGACACCTACCTGTAGCAGTAGATAGCAGCAAGGAATAATCAAAGCACCAAACGTAGAATTCTCATAACTGACGATGAACTGCCTCATCTGCTTTTGAATTCTGTAAATAAAAAGTGATGGGTTAATTTCGAATTTGCATATAAATTTACATTTATGAACATACAATGGAGGGTGGAAAATAAAATCAATTTCCGAACTAAGCTGTATTTGCACAAAAGGAAAGTGACACTAAAATCAATTTACGTAATCCGTTCCGACTGAAGAACATCGTATTCCTATTTTACCGTCATAGTAATACAGGAATTAGAATAAATACCTTTCAACAAACATATATTATTATACCATCGATCAATATTGCAATGTAGTTATGAAAGAAAAAATAAAAACACAAACTGTTCAAAACTATTTTTTTTTTATTTTTAAAATTCATTTTAACTTGCTTTCATATTTTGTCGCACAGCCAATCAAAAGGTAATATTCAGCAACAAACCTAATTTTAAAGCTATCATTAGCGATAATATAATTATTTTGTTGACTTGTTGACAAATTTATTATTCGTGAAAATTTTTATGGCAAAAAGTAACTGTTGGATCTGGCGAATTTTGTGGCTTAAAGCAATTTCCTTCATATTATTCGCTAAAAAAATCACTTAGCTGACAGCTCGCAATTTTCTTGATAGGTATCTTTCGCTAAATTACTATAAGGAACAAATAATAAATTTTGCAGAAAACTGAGAGAACATTAAATCAATTCTGATAATAAAAAAGAATAAGATTTCATCCCATTGGACAGTAGGTAATGTTATGCATCAATATCTAAACTATAGTAGAGTGCTCGCGCGGCCGAAAACTGCTTAAAAAATGATTCTGTGGGGCTTTAAACACTAAAAGCTGACACCTATCTAAATCGATAGTTTATATATACGTTTCCGAGTTATGGAGTGAGAAACGTACGAACACGGCAAAATGAATTCATTTTTAGCGAGCGTCGAATCGAGATACAGGCACTTAAACTCCGCGCTTCCCATAAGACATAATGCTTTTTTGAAAATAATTTATTTTTTTACAGCTAAACCGCTACAGAAAATTGTACAAAATTTTTACCAAACAAAGATATGAACCTCGGCTATCTGATGCACTACGTAACTCGAAAATTTTGAATAACGCCCTTTTGCACAGGGCAATTTTTGGACAACTTTTTTTGGAAGTTTACCTATATATAAACTATCGATTTAGACAGGTGTCAGCTTTTAGTGTTTAAAGCCCTACAGGATGAACATTTTGAGCCTCTGAGCACTCTACTACTATCCAAATACGCTAGCCTACCATACACACCTAAACTGTTGTTATGTTTATTTAAATTTTGTGACGTCATTTGAAGTATTCAAAAAAGAGTTTGTTCGGCCGAATATTAATAATAAAGTTGCTATAAGCTTGATCCCCCTTTTTTTTTAGATCGGACGGTATACAGTTTTATGGATGTTACTAAACTCGGATTTTATTTGATAGCATGGTTAGTAGCTTAATAAAACGAAGTTGCGAAAAAAACAGTTAATCGACACATCTTCCGCGATTCGAAGTAAACACAGCAAATAATTTTTTTACAGCGCCCCAAAGAAATAAAATGCAGTCAATACAATTCTGCCATCCATAACAATGTAGTCAAATAATTTCTTCAAGTATGAGATCTAATTTAATATTTTTATTATTTATTCATATCCCTACACTAAAAGTGATTTAAAAATTTAGTTTACAAACATACGAAGAATAAATCAGTCTGCAAAATGGGGATACAAATAAATAATAACCAATTTTCTAGATTCAAAGTTTGTTATGCCGCATTTACTAGCAAATCCGAGTAGGAATTAATCACTGAATTTTTTATCCACAAATATTTAAACTCTAAAGTTAATAAAACATCCCACTCCTGAATTCAAGAAACCCGCGAAAAAGAAATACGGTACTACAGAGTACAGTGCTATTAATTAGTTGTTTAATAGCTTCCTAAGTGAACTTATCCTTATAAGGAACGGTGAATAATTAATTTTATAATCCATTAGTAATTGCAAAGTTTTCGAGTAAAACAAACAGACCAGTTAAACATCTTTGTAATACTAAATACGGCGACGAAGTTCATAGAAGACAGATAGTGCAATAACAGTATTCACTTAAAGTAAAGCAACAAGTGGTCTAGTTTTGAAGCCACTAAATGACAACGACGTCACATTTAACTTGATTTGCAGTGTAAGTGTCCATCAGATAGATTTTAACCCTGAATCGATTAGATACTTAAGTTTTATCATTTTTCAAGGATATCCTCGATGAAAACATCTCGCTGTAATATAATTACAACTAACAGTTTGTTTTTCATATAAATGGCCCTTTATGGGAAGTTGGGCCACCACGCCTAATCCAAACTCGGAATCCTGAAGAAAAATGACAACTACCAAACAAAGTAAGATAACCAAACAAATTAAATCTGAAAGACGGTGAAGAAAGACCTTTGTTCAAAAACTTGATTATTTTGATGATTATTAAATAAAATTGGTTCCTTATTTCACAACTCACGCGTAACTTCTTAAACAACGTATTCTGCGAACGAATTTTTCACCTAATGGGCTCTCGCTGCAAAAATATAGCAACATGTTTCAGGAAGCCCTGTAACGCGACGACACTATCTGTGAGTGGATGCATCTATCAACCTTTACATATTCGGATAAAAGAACGAAAACATGTATTACTATAAGGAGATTAGTTATTCTATTAGATTGCTCCGACTGTTTATTTTTAACACAAACTTGTAATTTAAATCCACTTCAAAGCCTTTTGTGGATCAAAGTTAAATGACTATTAAATTACTTGAACCAATTACAAACACCGATGGCTATCTGAAGGGATTATTTAAGGACATACCCCATCTCTTATCAGGAGGTCTATTCCAAGTGTAAATTTTCAATCCACAGGTAGTTTTAATCGCATTCTTCTCCATAACATAAAATATTATTGATTATCGGCTTAAGTAATCATGAACAGACGTTACTGTAACAACTGCAGATAAGGTAACCGAAATTGTAATTAATCATTCCCATTTATACTAACATAGGTCTTTGATCCACGAGACAAACCCAATTAATTTTGGTTCCAGGCTCCCAAATAGGGAACATGGAAATAGAAGCTGCAGGAGATATCTGCCAAAGAGGCTGTAACTCCTTTAAATGGAGTTGTAATTAATGTTTCAAGAATTTACTCAGGAAGGTATGCATGCTGTTACGTTAGAAACATCTTAATACTCACAACACAGGCAATTGTTTAACATCCCCTCCATTAATATATAATATTGGGTGTTTATAGGATATATCGCTAATATCCTAATAATAATTTAAAATATTTCGAAAAAATACCAATGGTGGCTAAAATATTTAGTACAATCCCGTGCCAGGTAGATTTTTTCTGCACAAGCTAATCCCCCTTAACACTAGTCTTCTTTATTAATTTTAAATGTGGACCATATAACCCGAGCTGCTTTATACTTTAGACCGTATTAGCTACAAAAAGCACTAAACCCAATCTCTTACATTCTTCCCTAATATCCTATCCACAAATAAAATAGAGCAGTCCTATAATTAATAGTCATTTTGATGTAAAGGGCACATTGGAAAGCGGATATAAACAATTCATTTTGGTACATACACCTGAGGCCTTCTGACCATTTAGATACTGTCCACGATGAGCAATTGCTCGGCTCGCTTTTCTGTACAGTTAATCAATTACAAGATTAGTTGCTACATAACCACCTGGCAGCTTTGTCGAGGCTGTTGTAATTGAATGTTGAACATCTGTATTTGTGTGATTAATAAAGTGTAAATCTAAGGTTAATAATACGTTATGAATTATTTTTTCCTTTCCCGAATCTTTGATATTTTATTAGTAACCAGAGACAATTGTTTACCTTTGCACCATAATAGTTTTTTTCTTCAAGCGTATCATAATATCCGTATTGTTGTACAGAATCGGCTGTGTAGAAGGAAGTTATTTTGCTAATAGTCAAAAAATGAAAATAATGTTACTAGTACAATAATGTGTTTACATATCCATGGCAACGGCAGTATTTTGCCCATAGTTCCGCCGCCAAGGTTGGTAGAGGGGAGAGCGTTGTCATGTGTAAATGACTTTTTAGGAAATATTTATTTACAGCAACAGAATATTTTTACACTTGAAGAAAAAATAGTATATATTATTCGGAGTAGAACGTCTTATTTGTGTTTCGCTCACTTGCACTTGCAATATGAGCTCAACACAAAAAGAACTCTTTCTACTCCTAATAATATAATATACTATTTTCATTGCGTACTGAAAAAACAATCTAAGAAAAAATAATCATCGTAGTACAACTGTTCCCTGCTATAACTTTTTACAAATCGTAAAGCAAGAGTACTACTGAACATAGTCGTAACTGATCTACCATAAAAGTGTTATCCTCAGAGTATTAGCAATTCAAGAAATGGCGATGAAATATTCAAGATCTTCTCATAAAATATTCCCCTCCACAATGTATGCACTTTTTCTGCTTTCTGTACTAGAGTATGAACTTATACAGGATGTCCGAAAAGTTATCCCCGACTTTTGATAATCGATTCTGAAAATAATAGTGAAAAAATGTTTTCTTTAGTGAATTTTACATCGGTGCACCTGTTAAGGAGGACGCGCGTTACTTTTATAGGACACCCTGTATTTTTGTTATACCGGGTGGCCGGTCTCAAAGGTGTACATAAGGATTTAGCATTGTAATGAACGTTTCTGCTAATTCCTGCTCGCCAATTCAACGTACAGGAATGGTAATGGTATTAATTGAAAGGTAAAATTATTGCGCTTCAAATGGCGCTAATAATAAAATAAAATTTGCTATATTTATTTTAAAATAACGATTTAAAATTTTATGATTTTTAAGTATGACATGCCATGATTTTCAAATTTTGCACTATTTGTCAAAAAATTTGATAATTAGTTGGCATAAATCAGTGGATTTCTGTAAGTGACAACTAATTTAATAAATTTTTGACAAATGCTGTAAAATTTGAAAATCATGGCACGTCATATTTAAAAATCGCAAAATTTTAAATCGTTATTTTAAAATAAATATACCACATTTAATTGTATTATTAGCGTCATTTGAAGCGCAATCATTTTACCTTTCAATTAATACCATTACCATTCCTGTAAGTTGAATTGGCGAGCAGGAATCAGCAGAAACGTTCATTACAATCGAGATTACAATGCTAAATCCTTATGTACACCTTTGAGACCGGCCACCCGGTATACTAGCAATAATATAACATACTTATGGTTTGCAGGAATGGAGGGTCCCTACAAAAAAATTTAGGAAGGAGCAAGCAACGAACCAGTACCTACTAAGGTTTGAGAACAGCTAAGTATGCAACCAATTGAACCGACTCGTATTCTACTCTACACCCAATCTTTGTTATTTCATTATTGGAAATAAAATTCCTTGGATAGAAACTGGGTACACAGAAATCAAGAGGTCCCGCCGTCCCGGGTTCGAATTCTAGGTGATCCTGTTAGCTTTGTTACGTTTGTTAACAATAATTTTACTCCAAAACGATAGGAATTCTAAAAACTAAAGTTGACTTAATTCTTTGGTCGAAAAAACCCGTTACAAGAAACAAATCAAGAACGAAAGGTAAATATCTATCGCTGTGTGCTTTAGCTTCATATGCCGTTGAACCTTTTGAGAAGCCCAGCAAACAATACAATTTTTTGCTGAAACTTTTCCGCTGACAAGTTTGTACACCGTGAATGTATTTCATCCGTTTGGTGAAAAAAATATCTGACAAAAACACAAACAAGGTCTCCTGGAGTACACTTAAGAGACCTCGGTTACCTCTGGTTATTTGAAGTCCCTTTCGTACAGTCTTTGATGTTTTATTGGAAAAGAGTTCTGTTTACTTCTTTTTTGGTACAAAAACCGTGAAATTACAAAGGACTATATTTTCTCTGATTATAAATTTTAACATTCTTAATTATAATATAGGAAGGCTGCGCATCACTGTTGCCTGTTTCATAATATCAATGTAAGAAATAATAAAGCCTCCCTGAGATTCATCACATTTTATTGCAATAAGTGAAGCTTTGTGCAAACAGAACTTCCGCACATCAAAGAGCAATTAAATTAAAGTACGAGTACGTTGGGCATTCCATTCGCATACAAATGGATTTACGTTGGAAGTCCCAGCAGAGTTTTAATACATTGCAGTTGTGATACAACTTTTAGCAATTCCTTTTATGCGAAGTGCACACGAAAAATTAGTCCAGTCAACTTTGATGCATTTCGTGGAACATTAAATCATGTCTCTTGGTTGAATACGTTATTTGAAAATTGGAAGCTACACGATTAGATGAGAATGTCGCAGTAACGTAATTGTATTTATTCTCAAAAAAAAAGAGTTTCTTTAATATAACCTCAATAACCAAATTAAATTGGTTGTTACATTTCAAACACCTGTCGCTGTTATTAGAACCCCTGTAAGCAAATGATTTAGATCGAAACGTCATTTGAAACGAACAAAAAGGCTGAAGGCAATAAATGGTCTTGAACGCAAGTGACGTCGGTTTTACTTGAAAAGAAACATTTACACGAATTATTAGGCAGAACAAGAAGGGAGATATTCAGGCTTTTCACTCGCCATGCAAGACTAAATATCGATTTGCTGGGCCTAATCTTATATTTACATTAAATACTCCCAATTCCATCTTTTCTGAATTCATATTCAAACTATTTTCATACCTAGTGAATAATTGTTTACAGATACAAAATAAAAAAATTGCTGGGTATCCTCCATCCTCGTATCGTTTTAGCAAACAAGAAGTTGAGAGATACCTAAAATGTGGGTGGAATATTGCTGTTCTATGTTAAGGATGGCAATATGTTCGGTCATAGCTTTCAGTTACTTGAGAATATAATTAGTGAATAATGATAAATCTAATATACAACTGCAAAAAAAGTAGCGTCTTATTCTTCTTTCTCTCTTTTCAATTTTCATCTAAAAACTGCTTAATTAATAAAAAAAGTCAGACGATGATATTCATCAAGAATCGATAATCATTAAGACTGTTGATCCTACACCTTTCTGTAACTTGAACTCCCACACAGCACACTGCACATCCTATTCATTAATGAATGAATATTTCAGATGCTCACAGAGTTAGGAAAATAAGATGAAAGAAAGAGATGTGTAATACTTAAATTATATAAAGAGAGATAAATATATCGCCCATACAACATCTGCTTCAGACGACACTAAAGGTTCAGAAACCTGTTCATCGAAAAAAAACTGGCCCCTACTCACTACCTATATAATCAGTGCACTCCTCGAGTTGTACACAAGAGAAACGACGACAACCGAGAATGGTCGAGTGCTTGGGTTTGCGTGAAAGTGAACTTTTCGACAAGGCATATTATGTACCTGTCATGTACACAGACTGAATTCGAGGGCACCAGCCATAGTTCTATACGCCTGCATCTCTTGTTTTTGCTTGAAAGGGTATAGCTCTAATGTCTGTTTAACCACCTTCAATAAGAAATTAATGCAACAAAGCATAATTTCGTTTGCGCGATTATGAAGTTTAGATGGAAAATGTATGAACTTGGTAGGTTGATATAAATGCTCGAATGAGTTTCATGTTAGGAAATAGGGGCGGCGGCGTATGGTAGGGAGTACACCACATTTGATTAAAATGTTAAAGACCCCCATTCATCAGCGTAACACCTACATATTACTTGCTTTCGAGTCTTTGCGGAAATTCTAACACAAATTATGCAAACTATAGGTTGCGTTGACAAGCCAGATATTTTCGATATTCAATGTTACCTTTCCCTTAATTAATTTAAAATTAAGTTAGTTGCTAGTGCTGCTAGTTTCTTTAAGGATTCGTCCTTTTAACGATCAACCACCATCGGCTGGTATCCATAATTTATTCCTGAAACTGTTTTATTAGGGGGTTGTTCCAAGACCTTGTAGAATTGTAGGTACTAGAATAGTTCTTGCCAACTTGCGGCTACATAAAAGACAAGGTACCGCCTTGGAGTGATTTACAAGAAACAGGCTTTTTGAGTAATGCATCTAGTTAGTATTGCAACGGAAGTCTGATATATAGCAGTAATTCTAAGAACTCTTGCACACTAAGAAAATTTGTTGCTTTAACCTACTCTAACTACTTAAGCGTGGTTTTAATTACGTAAGCTAATTTACAGGATTTCTTCATTTATACAAAACGTATGCGTTGTGTAAGGTAAGAACACTCGGTACATAAGACTTGATAAATATTTAACATAACTCTGCCTACATTTATTTATAAGTATAGCATCAAAATTGTTAATAATTAATGCTTCCAAAAATAGTGAAAGTGGAACTAACATTATATGCGCCCTACTGCTCTTATTACTTATCCCTCTACACGGTTTATTCAAATAATGATTGCTCCTGATCCCTTAGGGGAGAAATTATAATCAAAAAATTGTTAACTTTTCTGCAAGTTGTAGCAGATTCATTTGGATAACATTTATTTAGTGCAGAGATTATTTCCTCTATAAAGGCTTAAAATCGTAACTTTCCAAAACACAAGACTCGGCACCACCCACTTAGAAACCACCGAGAAATACTTTCGCAATATAATAAGTTACTAGGAAACAATACTGAAGCTTGTTATCAAAGGATGGGCGTAAATAACACAACAGGTAATTGTTTGGAATATCTTATTCAACGTCGACCCACTTTAATACCGAGCAACGCTAGGGACCAATCCTACATTTAATAAAATATCATTAATACATCAGCGATACCAGGTGATCATCAATATTGTTGTCATGTAAAATGAGCGAGTAAGAACCTGAGATTAGCGCTTAGAAGGCCAAACTCGTAACTTGACCTACAAAAGTCATGAATTTGAGACGCACCCTGAAGAAACAAACAATTCTAAAAAAAAGATGTGCCGATTACAAGAATATACTCAATATTTATTTGAAGTAATGCTTAACACAGTACATGAAGACGTACAAACTGTGAATACGCAGTCAGAAATGTCTTACAACGTGCATCTTCAAATTTAATGTGGAGGATCGATGGCCCACATTTTTTTTGAGCTGTTTCATTTCCATTACGGAGCATTCCCGTATTTGCAAATTCAGTTGCTGCTCAGTTGGAACATAGCATTACATTAATTCTTCAAAAGCAACCTAGTTCCTTGCATTTCGAACTAAAGAATAATTTGCAACCTTTGCAAAGAAGGGGCAAACTGTATTTAATTAAAAGAACTTGAATTCAAGGCATAAATCCAATTATGTTAAGACAACAGAATAACAAACAAACCTAGAGAGACGTTGAATTATTTTTCAAGTAAATCGACATATAGAGCAACGATGAATTTAGAGGTTGAAGGCATCGAAGCACGTAGTTTGTCGTTTTGATGCGAAAAATGTGAATCTCGAGCAGACTTTCCAATTTAGAAGCATTTCATGCGGAACTGAAATTATGAATTCTACGACAGCTGATAAATTTGCACCTTTTGCAAACCTCTAGTGCCAATTGAAACTCTTTTATGTAATGATATCTGTTATCACCTCATAATCCATAATAATTCAGTGTGAACGTTTACTTTGATTAATTTTCGTGGTCTTGGAATAATATTTGGAGTCCAAGCATTTGATAACTTGACAACCAACATCTATTTTTAAAAATAACTGGTCCCAAAGAAATCACACGCTAAGGGTACATTAAAGTGCCATACAGTAAAACTAATATTATTGGAGCGTGATTCAGTATTCGTGTTGTAATATTAGATTATTAGTCTTTATATTAGTACCAGCAGTCGTAAGTAATCTTCCCGATTTTCCAAACAGTTTCTTTTTTTTTGGGATTTTTACTTTTAGCAGTAGGATGAAAAATTAAAATCCTTCAAGGTGAATGAAACAATTTCTGGAATTAATATTTCTAAAATTTATTTCTTTGCACAAAAACTAAAGGTCTTTCTCTTAAGGGAATCATTTCAAATGTTAATCGAGCTGCATTTTCGTATTTTTATATTTTCTTACAGACATTTTAGCAGCTTACATGTTATTAGGAAAATGCATAGTCAAGAAACTTTACGAAAGCTCTATTCACCGAGTTCGAAGTCATATCCCTTAAAAGTTTCTAGGAACTAAACCCTTAACTGTGGAAATACATCTAACATTTCCATTTATTCATCTCAAATCAATAACAGATTTACAATGGCAATTAGGGGAACGCACGCTACGCCACTCAAAACAAACCGCTGGTTTTTAATTTTAATTCCATAAAATGCAAAGTTGAAACCTGTACTATAATAATGGAAGCACACATGCAACACTTATGATACTGATAAAGTAACGAAACAGCGGTTCTATTAAAGGGGTATATTATTAAATCACTCGAATTACCAAAATAAAAAACTCCCCTAGTTCGGTTGTAGACATAATATGTTAACTTTTATTTTGTTTGAATACTAAAGTCGAGACTAAAGTGATATTTTAAATTTTATACAGACTTTTAAGAAATGGAATAGCGTATGAAACGTAATTAGTAGTAAAAGAAGTACCATGCATATGACGAAAATTGATTTCGATACGTAAAGGTTCACCAAAATTAGCGCCTTTGCCAGTTTACACAACCAGAAAAATCAACAGTCAGAAGGGAAAGATAGCAACATCAGTTTACAAACGTCGAGTAAATAAAAGGATTGCCCCTGCACAAAATCAGTACAGAACATTCACAGTTCGTTTGAGATTAAAGTAACTGCCCGTTTCATAAAATGACTGCTGACAGACGGTTCTACTGATAATTTAAACCGATAGCCTAACAAGTTGATGATTACTATGATAAATATCAACGCTATAAGAGTTAATTGCAAACGATTCTGTCAAACCTAAGCGGGTCCGAGCTGAATAAGTAAACCCACAGCTGAAAGGTTAAAAGCTCGAAATACGTTTGCGTTGTGTCCGTCCAGAAGCGTGAAAACGAAATTGAATTTACTTAGAACTTCATAGCATTACGCCCCTACTCCCCTTCAGAAATCAATAGTAACGTCGATTCTTACTACTTACCCTGGATTGTAGTGTAGCAGTTCAAAAATTGATGAAAGATGTTTATCATAAAGAAATATTTTGATAGAAATCAAGGATCGTGCAACAACATAAGATAATAGATAGACTTAACCTAAATTCTTTGCGGGTAAAAACCATCCCCAAAAAGTCAGCGTACTAAATTGTAACACACGATTAACTATAAAATTAGTTGAATGCGGAACCGAGAAAGGTGGAGGTGGAGGATTCAGAGAAAAAAGAAAGGGTCGGCTAATTTCCCGATTTTGCAGTGTAATGTTAAAAAAAGAGATAGAAGAGGGACAAGGTAATTTGCCTCAAGGATATCAACAAAAAGTCAAAAACTATTTTGCAGGAGCCTTCTGCATACGAATCAAAATTTAGGTTTTAATACACATTTATTCACCTGGCTATCATGGTTTCCTCGATATATTTTAACCAATTCAATTTTTATATTAAAAGAAGACATCGGAATGTTATATTTCTACCTATAACGTGATAAAGTTGATGTGGCAAACGTTCTATACCTATTTACAAAATTGCCGTACTTCGCAGGCAATTTTCTCGGAGACGTCCGTGACGTGAGAGCATTAAGATCCAAATGACAATATCAAAGTGACGTCTTTGGATACAATATAAAAGGTACAACTTCATTCATGACTTAATAGTTTAAGCAAGATAGATAATACAAATTAATTGCATAAAAGTGAAACGAAGATTTTCAAGAAGTGTAAATATTTACAAACCTGTTACAAACCTCACCTTCGATGAGAAATACGAAGAAAAAAAACTCAATGAAACTTTTCAATGGACTGGGCTGCTTTGAATTTAGATTCTACATCGCAAAAGTAATACTGATTCTCCTACACCCACTTTCGCATTATTATATAACACAAAGTTTTAATAAGAAGGCCATGTTTGTTAATATTATGGTAATGGAATTTTTTTTAACTGTTCTTTAAATACTTCAACCATTGTAGAATGAAAATGATGTAACGTCATTATTTTGAAAAACGCTATCAAACAGACTATAACGTTTGATAATCTGAACCATTAAAACTACTTTATCGTTCATATAACGTCTAAAATTCGTGGGGAAGTGAAGATATTTCAAAAACTAGCGAGCCCTTGTAACGTTTCTGGATAACCTTAAAATGATTTATAGTATACACTTCATGCAATGATAATAAAATACTTCCAGCGTAATTGAATTTTTGATCTGCTCTGCAACGGACGATTACAGAGAACAGTTTTATAAATATTCCATATTAATTTCTTTTCAACATTTGCTTGAAAATTTGCAGAATATTATGTTAAATACTTGCAATACGTGTTTTGATAAGTCAATACTAAAAAAAACTATACAAGATTGGAAATAATCTTTAGTACTAATCAACGCTTTACACTTGTCACATCATGAAGGCTTTTGCTTGTCCATGTATAATCTGAAGGATCTATACCTATCGGTCACATCTAATGGTTGGAAATACATCCGGTTTGTACTATAGATTGTTATTCATAAAAATTCAATTGTTCGTTGTAAATTCAAGGTAATGAAATGTATGAAACAATAAGCATCACACAGGTAATTTGCATAAAACGGATAGTAATGCAAGTTCAAGGCTGTTACGCAAGCCTGAAAAAATAATTTAAGGAAAAGTTGGTAAAGCCTCAGAAATTGGATGACGCAATCTAGAACAAGTTCTTACATAATGTGCAATGCCTGAATTCATCGTCAAGACGCACCTACGTTATAGCTTATAGCAATGAAGAATCTCATTATTTATTGCTATTCTACCCTCGATTCTACCGTGAGTTAAAAAATTATAAATGACGGTCGATGTTTAGAGTTAGACCAATAAATTGATTTACTAGATGCCTAAACTAACCACATTACGACTACGATTCAAAAATTGTTCAAATCCCCAAGCTGCCATCGAGGGGGTAGCCGGGAAGGAATTCTGGTGTACACGGCGCGGCGTAGGAAATCTTGGGCAATTCTTGGGATTGCCAAGGAAATTCCTAGGACAATCAATTTCTTTGAAAAAAATATTACTTTAAACCGGACATTAAATGGCGCTAATATTTTAGATAAGAATATCTATCCCAAGAGAAGTGTTGAAGATGCAACAATATTCAGGGTATTCCATTTACAAAAAATTACCTTAAGAGTGCCACCGTCTTTTGTAGCACCCTGTATGCGCAATTACCAACATATTACATCTACATTAGAAATTTTTTTGTATCTGTTACGGTGTAGGAGCTAGCGAACTTCCACGCACTATTGCCCCACCCTGTATATTCCGCCACAAGTAGTAAAACATGTCCAAAAAGAGGAAGACAATTAAGCAGAGTCTGAGTGATGATAACTTAAGTGAAACTTCCACAGATGAATCTCAGTGTATTTTAGATGACAGTACATATACCGAGGGTTTTTCTAACGACGACGGTGATGAGAAATTTCGATCTAATAATATAACCCCAAATCTAGAAAACTACTACGCAATTTTTTATGATGTTAATTGGTACCTAGGAAGGGCTTTACCTATTGTAGCGACATGATAAAATGGACACACTGTATACTATAAACATTAAAAAAAACAGTGATTTAAAGAATATACTATCTATCGTAGACGTATAAACAGAAAATTTATTTGTTACAGCTACATTAAGAAACTTCACTTTCCAATTTGAAAATGGTTTCTCCTGTACGTTCTCGTGTAACGTCCAACCAAGTAATTAAACCATTCGCTACCACCACGAATGCACAATAAGTGCAGTCGTTATCGGTTAGATTTCTAAACCAAGACAAAGAAAGCACTTTAAAACTAAACATATTAATGGCCTGTGATAAAAATAGCTGCTGAATCAATGTTTATTTTAAATTTTAGTTCAATGCAAGGTTCAGGGCTTTGTACCCTAGTGATAACACAAGAGCTATAAACGAACAACAATACGTAGGATGGTCGTCGTCATTGAGAGAAATTTAAAACAAGCTTTTACATAAGTTGCTTCAAGGTTTGGTTTCCATTCATATAGGTACACACACACGCGCGCTAGCGCGGGTATCAACGCAGCAGTAAAATATTAATATGCATATACCAAACAGCTATTACCACGGCATTCACTTTCCTAACGTGTTCGCCCACGACGTAACGGAAATATAAACCAAAGTCTACCCACTAACACATGTCCCACAAAGTAAATGCAACGTCGCATGACACAAAATGATCTTTAAAAGTAAAACAAAAATCGTGAAATACCACGACAAACACAAGCTTATTAGCATTGCTCGTTTTTGCACGACATTGACATAAAAGAGCGTGCGTGCTCTGTTAACACATTTTATTTTCAGATGTTCACCAATCTTTTATTTAATTAGGGTTTATAGCTGTTGGTTAATTTCTGTTTGGGTAAATATAGGTCGCTCCTGAAATCCCGAGATAAAAAAAGAGGATAACGTTAAGAGACCATCAGCAGCCACCACTGTTTAATTTGTTTTTCTATTTTATTTTTTCATATTTTTCTCTTAATTACCGTTGCTATATGAAACATCCACATGATCGTCAATTTTATTTATCTGAGCGTTAATTTCTGTTTGTTCAATATTCAATATTCAATATTCAATATTATATCGGTATTATACTGGTTTATAATTTTATTTTATTACGATATTATCTTGATAAACAATCATCATCATCATCATCACCATAAAATTTAATACTGTCTTATGTGAATCTATCATTTATTGTAACCAGAAAATTCTTATTTCTGAAAACCGACCAAACAAGAGAAAGAATAATATTCCTTTGCTTTCAAGGTTTAAAAGCAGGAGCCATACCGCAATAAAACCTGTAATACAAAAATATAAAAGTTGCTCCGAGGGGCAAATCACAAGTGAGATGTGGTGTACACAAGGCAGGAGATGTTGGGGAGATGTAGGAGATGTCGAGGAGATGTGGGAAATGTTGGGGAGATATGGGAAATGTTGGGGAGATGTGGGAAATGTTGGGGAGATGTGGGAAATGTCGGGGGAGATGTGAGAAATGTCGGGGGAGATGTAGGAAATGTCGGGGAGATGTGTGAGATGTGGTTCATGTGGTTGAGTCATAATGTTGGTGGAATGCAAGGAGATGTCGGAAACAGTCGAAATAATTCCAGCGTTATTATCGGGAATGGTAGACAGTGATAGAGAAGGTGGTTTCTTCGAGAAAAAAATCGTGTGGGCACTTTTTTTGTAATAATTTTTCAAAAATTTCAAAAGTTTTGGAAGAGCGCCGTTGCGACCGTTTTTGGATTTACTAAATAAATTTTTTTCATGGTGCAGTACCGCCAAAGGGCTTTCAAAGAGTTGTTGCTGAACCTGATCAGATAACTGGTTTTTGAGTTGTGGGGCGTTAAAGTCGAATATTTGAAAAATTCATAGCGGCCGCCATTTTGAAGTTAGAGAGTCCGGCAAAAAACTGTTTCCCTTGAATTATCGTGTTCTTTCATATCCCCTAGATTTTCAAAATTCTGCTTCTGAAAAAAATGCTACCAAAACAACATGTCCGCTTTCGGTTTCGGATTGTTTTGAAAAACTTATTTTGTCGATGAATTTTCGATATACCCCTTCATTTAAAATTGTGGTATTTGGACTGTCGTCTTTAATTCCTGTCTCTTTTGTATTTGATTTATTGGCAAATAAGGATTATATAGTTTCTTACGATTTATTGCGATTTACTAAATATTACTGTAGGAGTATATTTTAAAAAACGATCATAGCCGGTAAGGTGATGAATAATCCTTAAGGAGATGTGGGGAGATGTTGGGAGATGTGGGGAAATATTGAGGAGATATGGGAGATGTCATCGAAAAGGAGATGTGGTGTACACGTTTTGGCTTTGTGGTTTACCCCTCGAGTTGCTCTATACTATAATTCCGAATGGTATTAAAGTTGCGATGTGTGTACTAGGGCTGGGCGATACCATGAAATGGGTATCGAGTATCGATACCAATGTGGTATCGATATTACTCAAAAGTATCGAAGTATCGAAAGTATCGAAGTATCGAAAGTATCGAAGTATCGAAAATATCGAAGTATCGAAAGTATCGAAGTATCGAAAGTATCGAAGTATCGAAAATATCGAAGTATCGAAAGTATCGAAGTATCGAAAGTATCGAAGTATCGAAAATATCGAAGAATTTTCATTGTCAATACGAAACTTAAAAGTATGAGAGTTCTATTAATTGCAGCAACATTAAAAAATATTTTGCGCCTTGATTCAAATCAGTTTTAAAAAATTAAAGGGAGAAATATTACCTACCACTTAAACTGTAAATAAAATTTCGTATTACAAAAAAAAGTGAAAGCTTGTAAAAAATCTCTGATTTGCATAATATTCCCCGACTTTCTTTGAATTTGTTTAAACTCCCCTGCTTCCCCTTACCAAACTCACTAAAAAGTAAAAGGTCGTATTCCCAAGAGTTTTCAGGATTTCCAGAGAAATTTCATTATAGTCAAAATAATATGGTAATAATCAGATTAATAAATAAAACTTACAAATATTTAGTTGAATATTAATAAAAAAAAAAAAAATAAAAATAAAGACGTTTCAGGATTGTAGGATACCAAGACGATATATCCCTTTACGGTTTTACTAGACGGTGCCTGCCAACTTAGGTACTATAATTTCAGATGATCTGGTTTTAAGAAATAATGTTGAAGAAGAAAAGAATATTAGAAGCATATGCTGTCATACCTGTCATCATCATCCAAGTAGTTATCAAATGTGTATGTCTAGCTTACCTGAAAATAAAAAAAAACATAATTACTCAAAAAATAATCATTATGGAAGGATTTACAATAATTTTATGATATCATTTATCGTGTAAAAAATAGTTAGACAATTCAATTCATATTCCGTCGACCAATCAGAGGCGTCGTTTTTTAAAAATTGAACCAATCAGAAGGCTATTTTACTGACAATATTTTTATGACAACTGAAAGCACAGTCTTCCAGCGACAATATTTATGTCAGATAAACGTCAAACAAATGTCAAAAAAATATTATTACTTATTTTAAAAATTCTTGTTTCATTGCATCGTCATCCGAATACAACTCTTGCTCTGGATTTTTCTTCAATATATGTCATTCATTCATTACTCGTTGCTGCTGTTTTTGGAAAATAATTACCGGCGTATCCTTCGTAATTATTTTTGTCGGCAAAACTCAGAGCACTCGTTGTATTATTATACTAAAGAAAAATTTTGCGTATCAAAATCGTATCACCGTTTATTTTCTGTCAAAAATCAATTCTTAACATGTAGGTACTTCATTCGTAAACGATAACGACGCAATCGTTAATAAACGATTATGTTACGCAATAGACTCCACTCCACATGACTTTCTGAAAGTAAACCGCTCGTTAGTAATTTAAACCATTACCACTTCCAATTATTGGATTTCTAATTACCCCAAATCAATTCCTTATTTATTTTAATTTAACCTATGAAGCAGGACACAATAAGTTACATATTATACTTCCGAGGTTTAAAAAAAGTTATGCACAGTAATTTTATTATAAGTCGACTTTATCGGAAAGACTTGTAAGGATTAATTTTGACTGTTCCTGTTTCTCTACAATTAGTATATATTTTCAAGATCATAAATATCTGCTAAACAATTACGGAAAAGGTAATTCAACAGAGCAGTTGAAACACGCAAGATCCCCGCGGCGAAATATTTCTTAGTGAAATTTATTAAATGAATTTCGTTTTTTGCTTTAAGATCTCATTAAAACTTTTAATTCATGCCGTTCGTTCCAGAATGTTGTAGGAAGCATCGATCTTAATATAAAACCCACTCATACTAAAGTAGACCCATAATTTTAACCGATTTCAATTTCATAATAAATTTAATCTATTTTAGTTAATTTTATAAAATGTAAATTTTCACACTGTTACCAATTTTAACATTATCCCAGGGTTTGGTAACCGTAAAAGTAAAATAATTGGTATTTTCAACACTGTCTAGACACGTCTAACACGCTCTAAATTTTATTAACACCTATTTTCGCAATTAAAACTGAGAGGGAATAGGTACCACCCACTCGACTTTAACGAAGTCAGTTCCAAGCCAGATCTTTATTCCACCACCAAACCTATTCAAGGCTTTATTTAATTTAGGAAGCAATTCAGGGTACAATAAATAGCGCACTGTTTGTTTGGTAAATTTGAGCTAATATTATAGTTAACATTTAGTTAAACAAATGAATCGCACTCGAATTATTTCCAGAGAATACGGCTATGAAATATGAAATGTATTAAAGCAGACTACGTGTAAGGGTGTCCCAAAAAGAAACTGCATTCAGTTAAGGGCAAGTTCCTTTCATGAAAATAAGAGGAAAAGTTCCTATTTAACATGGGCCCGGAAATGCATCGTTACCGAGATACAGGGTGTTGAAAGTTGTAAAAATATCGATCTTTTTTCATTTATTCGGAAATGACTAGGATTTAAATTTTAAAAAGTATAGGCAATACGTATGTATGGACATTTGCTATAAATGGACCATATTAGTCAGTTTTTTCCTTCTCCAGTGGCGTAACTACAGGTGCGTATGTGGATATTTCTGGAGGAAAAAATGGTACACCACTGTTTTTTTTGCTTTTGACACAATTTTCAAATTTTTCAACTAATTTACGGTTGATACAGTCTCTTGAGATTTTTTCCTACCATTAACCGTTTTCGTGTAAATCAAAAATGAAAACTGCGAATAAAAAAATAACTCTGCAAATCCGTTTTTTGAATAATGACCGCCTTTAGCCTCAAAATTTTGTTGGAAGAATAGAAACTTGTCCTGAAGCTAATGGCGGTTATTTTGAACATTATTTGTGAAATAATAATAATAATTTCGGAATATATTAAAAAAAAAATTCAACACCCTGTATCGATAACGAAGCATTTCCGGAATCATGTTAATGGAACTTTTCCTCTTATTTTCATGAAAGGAACATGCCCTTAACTGGATGCCGTTTCTTTTTGGGACACCCTGTATTTACAAGGTGTAAAAAAATTGTTGAGCTAATTAAAATATAAAAAGGTATTTAATATCTAATCTTGTTTACTTTAAGAAGGGAAAATTAACAATCTGTAACACGTGTTCTTCATTACAGCGTCAGATAAATGGAAAAACGATTAACCACTAACTGGGAAAAGGGCCAATAAATATTTTATGGCCTCTCTAAACATTTTATTCTCTGCTTGCTTTAATGTTGGAGCATAAAAATTATGAATCATAGAAGATGATTAGGAATAGTTACAATATTATGAATGGAGGAAAAATTCATTGAGGTGAGATTCACTTTAGTTTATTTCCTAACGTTACCCACCCATGGATGTTCCGGATTAAAAGATTATTTCTTACAAATCTGTCAAATACGGAAATGCCAATATAAATTTAAGTCTATTCCAATAAAAATCGAATGCTGTCATTCAAAACTAGATATATCGACAGTTGAATATATTTTAATAAAACCCTAGAACTTTTCTGAATTTATAAATCCACCTACGCTCACTGAGACGCTTTCTTGGCAATAATTGCAGTGTCAATTAATGTCGTTGCGTAATTTATTACAGCCTCAGATTTTAACTGCTTCTGCTTAAATGGATTACTGATTTAAGTTAGACATGAACACAAATGCATAATTAATAACAACACTTGTAAACAAGATTATAGTGAGTGGTATGCTTTCACGATTACAACAACTAGTAACATCAGAACGAAATCTGTGAATATTTTGCGAACTTGAACCAAGTCTTGGTAATACGTCTTAATTGACCTAAGGGAGATCTGTCTATAAATAAAAAGTCTACTATCTAAACTCAAAAAGGTTTGAATAAACCACCTGTCTACTAAGGCTGAGGTTACATTAAATGCGTATGCGTGCGATTTTATAGTCGTACGCGGACGCACGACCACTGCAACGAAAACAAACCTATTCATTTCAATATGTATGGTTACATTGTACGCGATTGAGAGTGACGCGCGCGCACGTGAACGTACGTGTATCAACTCGAAACAAACTGGTTTGTTTTTACCGCGCTAAACGTGCGATATTAGGTACTGAACAACAAAAGTAAACAGATATTTCAAGCTGATTATTAAATATTTTAACAAAAATGGATGTTGAAAAACTTATTTTGTGTATTGAATCAAAAAGACCCTTGTGGGACCAAAAATGTAAAGAGTATCACAATATTGTCTTTTTTGGTCTAGAATCATGTATTTTAAGACATTATTCTCCAATAAATATACATTTAATATTTCTTGGTTCATCATAATTGCACTGTCCACAACTGCGGCTGTCGCGTCGTCCTACGATGAACGGAAACAATGTAACCAGAAGTTGAACGACAAAAAGTCGTGCGTGCGCGTACGACTAAAAAATCGCACGCATACGCATTTAATGTAACCTCAGCCTTAGCCTACTGCACCCACACAGACTGATCCTGATTAATTTATGTGTGAACACTCCAAATTCAGAACTTTAAGGGCAATAGAAGTTTTGAGTATCAATGCGGCTTCTAGGGTACAGAAAAAAAGAACGAGCCCTAATTAATGGCCGTCATTAATTTTCAGTCTGTTTTTATGTCAACACCGTGACATCCCAGAAATAGATTGGAAAGTCCATATTAGGTGTTACTCTCGTCGAAACGAAAATAAATTCTTTGAGACATAAATTAAAGGCAACAAATTTGTTTCATCATTTTTTTTATTATTAAAAGGTACTTGGTTCGAAAACAAAAATGCCTTAATTTGCATTTGAAACAAAAAATAATAATGTACAATAACCTATCTCTTCTCTTTCTTTAATAACGACTTTCAAACTTTTGAAAGGTCTACACCCGAAGCTTTTATTATAAAATCAAAACTTCTTTGACGTATTTTCCGATACATTTCAGACCAGCAATAACAACCACCACCACCTCCCCCAATAAAACGATTGCAACAACCTATCAACGATATTAATTCAGTTAACACAATCGAATCGGGCAGTAAAGTAATAAAGATAACAAATCCCTTTCAACAAAGGGGCCGTTTTCATGAAACCTATTAAAAAGAATACAAAAGAGCTTATTAACTTAAAAGGTATCTAATAACGCCGCCTTGGAGCTTTTAAAATAATGAAAATGTGTTTCGAGTTGGTATTGATACGAAGATGAAATAAAATTAATGCTACAAAGACAGAGCCTTTTTCTCGTAAATAAAGCTTTTCGCCGATATTCATCGGAAAAGCAGGATAATACCATTGTGTCCGCTGAGAATGAAAAACAAACAAGAAAAAGGGACGACAATCAACCTCAATCGGAGGTGGGACCAGAAAGCGCGTTTCGGTTCCTCCATTGTACAAGGTGCTTTGTGCACCCTGAAAGCCAAACAACGCCAAACAAAAGCCTGATAATTACAGAATGTATTCTAATGAACGCGTGATAAATATTTCCAGATAAATCTTAGATTTTCAGGGACCAACAGAAACCAAATTACTACGAATTGATACGAAGTCCTTTTAATCAAAGGTGTATAGTTGTATACTATTTACTTACTCCAAAGCCTCTTCATTATTTTACTCTAAGTTTCAATTTAATGACATATATTTCGGAAATTCGTCATTGGGAACTTTGAACAGAAAGACAAAAGCAGCAACAATAAGGAAGCTAAGGAGCGAAAAAAATAAAAAGCAAAGAAATTCAAAAATAAAATGTGTACAATCTAAAAAAAGTGGAGGTACCGTCCATTACACTTTCCCATACTTAAAAATAAACATTTCATTTTTTAGTTCTCGACCTCGAGGCACTTTCTGAAAATCACTTGAATGCGTAGCGAGACACGAATTCTAAAACTTCAAATTTTAACTTTTGCGCTAGAGGCGTTACATACACACACCCACAGACAGAATTTTTTTCTAAACCACTTTTTTGGGTTCCTGAGTTCCAAAACAGCTATTTCCGCGAAAATCTTAATTTGGAAATTTTTCATAATATCAATACTTCCCACATTCCAGTGGTGGTAGGGTACACAATCTGAATAACGGAAAGAAAAATACAATTCTCATGTGACCTTGTCTGGGGAGGTTTCCCCGTAGAAATGAAAATAAAGAAACAATTACATGTTAAATATTCATAATGTCAACCAGGCAGCCAAAAAAATCAAGAATGTAATTATCTTTATTTCTCTCCATTAATCCATGAAAGTTACGGTCATACCTACACACTTAATTCCCACTTGAATTTATAATTTAAATAAAAGTTTCATTTCCTTTTCTGTTTTACATAAATCTACAACATTGCTGTTTCTACGAAAATAAACTTTTAAAGATATTTCGAACAAAAAACGAATTTTTAAAACCCACGAGTATTTTCTCTGGAAAGTGAAAATTAATTATTTAACTCCAACAATTTAACACAAAAGATATTCTCGTTTTCCAAACATCTCGTATTTTACAAAAGGTATTTCGCCATTCGCTTTTAATTTAGTCCATATTAATTTTTTTGGAACATTTCAATAAATCCCTACAGTTCCCTCAATTTAAAAAATAATTTTAAATGAAAGTACGGAAGCTACAGCTACAGTAATAACATTAAATGAATTTTTGAGGCCGGGAAGTAGTCCATTACAGTACTACACAATAGTGCAATGAATAAAGAATTAAAACATTGTTGGAAAAAAAATGATGTAGGTCAAGTCTACAATCCGACACTGTTTTTAACACGCAATTACCTCGGTATTACGGAATCGATTTGATATTGATCCAGGTAACGTCCATTCATGCAAATAATGGTAATTAGCAGGCGCTCGACTAGTTACAAGGATATACACGGTATTTAATCAGTCCTACATTATTGAACAGCCACAGATCTGCCTTTTAGCTGCTTAGAAAATTATTTATGTAGCATGTACTTCACCCAACCAACCTTTAACACACACATCTGGACCCAGTTCGTAACAATTAGTAAATCTGTATGCAAAACGAGACAATCACCATTACAGGGGTATTTTAGGAAAACCGTTTCAAATTTGTAAGTATACCGACGGCGGCGTGTCAGAGTACATTCATCTCGTAAAATTTGTCATTTGGAATGACGCCACTTTAAAACATTTCTTAGGCAAGTTTCAGCTTGCATAAAGTATGACGACAACCACGCATCGCTTCTACAGACTTAACATACGGTCGAATAGGGGAGATTCACATTTCCAAAAAATTAAAAGTAAGTACCTACAAATATTCTCGATGTGTTTTTCATGCGTTTCATAAAGTTAAAATAAAATAGTAATCAGTAATTATTCCAAAATCATTAATTGAAATTTGCATTTTTATAACTTAAACCGACCACGGCCCGAACAACTTCGACATTGCTCGAAGTGGTGTGACGTCACTACATCCCATCGTCGGTGGTTGTCCGACGCGTCTGTGCTATAAGTATTGTCATTTCCATATATTACAGCAAAACAAAACAATATTTTAGAGTGTTTTTCTTAACAAATTTCATTTGCGATGGCTGGTGTTTTTGTTAGAGCACAAAGTGACAATTAAATAAGACGATTTAACGCAACTTACCTCTTCCGAAATTGCTTCGTTAAAGCGCTATCCAACACCAAAGATCTTTAAAAAAATTCTATATTTTTAAATAACAAAAGATTGTATTTAGCGATTAGGATGAAATTTGGAATGTGATTCTTTACTGAAAAAAGGTGTTTTTTGTCATCATTTTTTTGTTCAGGAGTGTCGCGTAAGTGGTCAAAGGTTGATCATCCACAGTCAAATAAGCTCATATCTTTTTAACAGTTCACCCAATCGTTTTCAAAATCTTTTTGCAGAGAGACATTCTTATTTCAATAATTTTTTGTCTCTTGTTTGATTTCGGTATCTGCCATAGTTTAGGCTGAAAAAAATATTTTGATTGGCCGCAGTGCATTTCCTAAAACAGATGTAGTAATCTAGTTGTCCCGTATGTTGAGAAATAAATCACGAAGAGACAATTTCATATAAAGTTTATTACTAGCAAGTATGTAAAGGGTGGCGCAAAATAATCTGAACCATTTCTGAATCAAAGAATCACACCCCAAATTTCATTCAAATCGCTAAAAACAATCTTTTGTTATTTAAAAAAATTGAATAATTTTTTTGAAGATCTTTGACGTTGGATAACGCTTTAACGAAGCAATTTCGGATAGAGGTACCTGGAATCTGTGGTTAAGCTATGGCACCATATTTTAGAGACACCCTGTATATTAGCTTTCAATTTAGGTGGCGGGTGTATCTAAATATGCATGTCCAGTGTTTTTTCTCTACTTTACAGCATTAGTGCGGGAAATTGACATTTCCGATCGTCAATTGCGTGCGCGGGTATCTAGTTTCTAGTTGTCGGTTCAAAAAATACCTTGTTGGGTGTTTTAATACTTGTATTAGTACACATAGGTACAATACAGTATTTATAAGATTTTTTAGAAACTTCTGCCATCTTTTCACGCGCTATGTTCAAAGGATGCTTTGGAATACTAAAATCACACCATAAGATGCATGCACCTGACCGCACAGAAACGACAGAAAAGGATGCAGTGACGTCGCTTACGTGGCCATCGCAAAATGTGACGTCATCCACGTTTACGCGGTACTTTAAAAAGCGTGAACTTCAATGTGTTATAACAGTGTAATTAGGTCACGTATAATTTTTTTGATTAGTGATATCATTAAGTTTACTCTTATAGATTATGTATAAATTATAAAAAAAAAATGTAATTCTCCCCTATTATAAAAATCGTTTTACATACAATTTGATAAATATTAAAGATGATAATAATCGTTCAATTTTAAAAACTAATAAATTAAAACTTTAACGATTACATAACTTTGGAAAATTGACTTTCATAAACTTCAAATGTTTAGACTGAAAGATGATTACGAGCTACAACATGAATATTTTATTTTAATGGCACCTAATTTACTCACATAATAGCTTGCTTTTCCGGAACATAATTATCATGATAAAATAACATGTAGAATAATAGGGATTATCCGGGTCGCCCCAGTAAAAAAAAAAACGGCAAAGTGTTGAACAACCAACTGTTGTATCTATGTATCAGCAAAATGCGCAAGACTTGGTTAAAATTTTTCTATTGGTAGTATTTCAAAAACTCATAACATAACCTAATACAAAGCAGAACTAGCAAGAATGCGCACCGCACCGCACCGCACCGCACCTCCCCTAGACATTCCCATACTAAAAATAAACATTTCGTTTTTTCGACCTCGAGGCAGTCTCTGGAAATCGCTTGAATACTTTTACTTATAATTAAACCATCTCCAACTTAAAATAAAATCCTTGGACACTGTGGTTTGGAAAATAACAAAATTAAAACCTGAAGATGCAACACGAAGTTTCCGAAACGCCGAACGCGTTTAGGCTTCCTAAATTTTTTGTGATTCAAGGGTTTTAATTTTGTTAACCAGTAACTCCGAAACAATATCAATCTCTTGCTACTTGAAAATATCCTTCGATCCAAATTTGTTTTTAAATGTCGAACAGGAAATAATTCAGATTTGGGTGGATGTTTCTATAAACCGCTGTCCCGTACCACAGCTTGAACTTTCGTCGTCTTAAACCCTGCCCTGAATAAGCAGAACTCGGGACAACTTTACCCGCTCGCCGTTTCTCTTTCATAGCTGCATGGAAGTTCTTCGATCTTGCATAATCAGGGGCTCCAGTTTTTTGCAAGTAGTCTGTCTCAACCGGCCGCTCATTCGCGGTTCTATGGATTCTCGTACCTTAAACTACAATACCCTCGCTGGGAATACTTTAGACTTTTAGTCTAGAACTCTAGATGATGGAGTCAAGAGGACTAAGGTAGGTCTGCAAACGACATGTAGAAACACGTCACAATAGACATACTTCAGGGTGCTTCAGGTGCTTTTTATACAACCCCCATTACAGTGCGAAATGTAAAGAATAACATTCCTGATATTTCTGTCGTTGACTTTTGTTAAAAATCCGCCAACACGTTAATTTATATTCATCAATATTGTATAAATTAATAAAATAATTTGAAAATAACTTTTTTTCCAGGGGCATTTATTCCAGATGACCAATTATGCTATTCTATAGCAGGAACGTAACACCACTGTAGGGCTTACAGTTTAGGCAATTTAATCGTCTACGCCAAAAACAAACAATTACCGAATTCCATAGAGATGCATTCGAGGTGAGTTTCGAATACAAATACAAAATGTAATTGAAATTAGGTGATAAACAACAAAGGGTCATGAAGCCGCACGGGTTTTTTTCTGGTATTTTGTTATCTCTGATTCCCTCCTACATGATATTAGCATTCCAACAACAAACGCCCCTTTATACAAAACAATTCCTTAAACATATAAAATGCGTAACATGGAACAAATCAAGAGATCTAAATTATATGACGACAACTACGACCTCTCCCCATAGTCATTAGCCTAGTAACTGATTATGAAAAGATTAATTACTGGATACTAGTTTGAATAATATTGAAGCTCATTCCATAAATCATTGAAAGCAACTTCTGCAGGAACTTATTAATTATAACATAGCTGAATGAAGTGGAAATACCTACAGTAGGTACATACAGGAATTGAGAGCAATAATTAATATTTCTATAAATATCTGTAGAAACATAACATAGCGCCTTTCGTGATAGCCTGCGATTTAATTGACGTCATTACGTAAGGTTGAATATATTTTTCTTAATAACCTGTATAAATAAATAATGTCCTAGATCGGAAAAAGGCTAATAATTATTTTTAAAAAAGTTTTCATTATACTTGCTACTTTTTAATGTTATCTGGATTGACAGCTTTAATACTTTCTTATTAGATACTAAACATCCTACTAAATGCAAACATTTAATTTAGATATTTTATGTTATTTTTATGAGCTGACATCATACATTCAACCCAAGTTAGTTGCTGTTGGGTCACGGACCACGGTGAGCGTTTACACACAGTACCGAGTTACGCAATTACATAATAAAACATTAAATTAAGGGTTTCCTCCATACTTTCTAATAGGCCGGGTGACAACTAACATACTACATGGGATCTCGTGTTAAAATGTTTCTAAACATTTCGCTAGTCTTGTGGCTTATAATAATTTTTCAAATTAACGGCAATAATTGAACCTTGAGAATAATTAAAAGCGCACAGAAATAGACACACGCGCTGCATAAAATACAAACACATATTTCTGTTTAAGCAGTCATTTATAAAATGATATCACCAACAGAATTGTCGCTAACCTACATAAATGCAACATACTGTAGGAACATTGAATTCGCAAAATGTAGCCGAACTGACTCCCTCATGATATCAATTATTCGCAAGCCGAAGCCCCTGTATAAACGGTGTCATCCAATTCAGTCCCATAAAATGTTTAACAAGAAATATATGCGTGGGAATTTGTAGATAAAATGCATTTATTTTAGTTGCGTACAATTCTACGTGTGCCTACGAAGGTGTAAATGTATATAGATACGTGTCTCTTGATAAATACAAATGGGAAAAAGAAACGACAATTCCAACATCCAATTTTCTTGGAACCATCTATCAGCACTTTTACAAAGTAAATTTGTTGAATCAACATTTTTCTTCGGTAAGGTATAACCGTCTCCTACACATAAATCTCCATATACCTACAATGGAAAAATAGATTTTCGGGGTGTGTAATTTTAGTATCAACAACATCACACGAAAAACAAATGGAAAAGGGTATAATTCGTTTCTAGAAAATGCCCTGTTTTCTTGACTCGCCTTTTCACACACAAACAAGGAAACAGGATGGTATATGGTATCTTCTGAAATGAAATATTAGCTGTTTTCGAAACAATAGCGGCCGATTGGCTAGTAGTCTTTTTCTGTGGTAAACAACAAGTTTGTTCTAAGGTTTCATACCGACTGATCAACAGAAAATGTATTAGGATGATAAGTCTTAAGCCAACATAAAAAAGTAATCAAATTGCAGTTCCGCATGCTGTGCTAGATAATAATTTGAATATACCTAGTAGTTTATTATACTTGGTCGCAATCAAACTTTAGTATAACTGTTGATCAAATTCAGTTTAAATTGTTGCAGCTGAATACACTTTGGAAATTACTGGCGAATCTATGTTGCAGTTTCTGTCAGATTAGATTTGTGTGTTCACTTTACATATGAACACTCTTATTAATATGTTCTAAATGTTTGTTAATTAAAATTTAATTAAAACGTCTGTAAATGTTAGGCGAATAATAATAAAGGGTATTTCGCAGTTCCCGGAATGTTTATATAATGGACAGAAAGGCAGGAAAGCTGACAGAGTAAAGATCAACAATGGAGGAAAAATGAAAATACAACGTGCTCAAGTGTTATTCTCTTCACATTTCATTTACAGTCAGTCATGAAAATAACGCAGATTACTTTTTCTAATTATACTTCTAGGTGCTCAACACATAATAACTTCAATAAACGTTTCTCTCCCTCGTGAAATAATTTATAAACAAAGACAATAAAAAGCTATGGTCAGCTACATTAGATCTAAACACATATGTATGCATAAAATTTTGTAGGATTTACCTCCTAGATTGTTGATAAAAAATTATTCTGCTTTTTATCTTGTAAATGATCTTGTAGGGATCCATATGCCCCCTTAAAACAAAATGCTTGCTACAGACAGGGTGTAATTTCTAACGCAGAAGTGGATATTAAAAAAATATCCAATAAATGAAATAAATTCCCGGAAATGCCAATAAACTATACACCAACAAAAAAAAAAAAAAACGTAAAACAGAAAAGATCATCTGCGTTTAAATTTCCTTTTGCATTCGAGTCCAGTGTATTTATATTTCGAAAGACAGGACAAATGGGTAGGCTTCTCCACCTTAATAGCATCTCATTACCCCGAAGTTGGAATCTAATAGAAACGTTCGCACTTCTCTTAAAGACAATCGGAATTTGCTTCACCGGAGTGCTTTACTTAAATGTTCTAAGAGATCTCAGAACAGAAGAGCGTTTGCATATATGTAGGAATATCTCAAGATATTTGCAAGACATTCACGAAATATTACACCCTTGGAAAATAATACGAACTGCTGCGTGCTGGAATTTAATGATACGAAACATGGGTATCAAATTTGCTCTGCAAAAATGGAACAGAGGAATTTCTAAATCCTAAAAGATAGCATCAATTCTTTTTATATGTATAAATCTCAGTGATAAAATTTGCAAAGCAGTTATAACAAAAATATTTAATAATCGGACTTCTAAAATTTCAAGAATACAAATTGAAACTCCCAAAGATCTGCCAATAAAATTAAGCGATCAGCAGTACGTAGTCAATTTGGGGAATTTATTTTCGGGTGTTAATTACAATCATTTTTATTACATCCTTCTACATCCATAGGTTAATGGATTCTTCTTTTTGTTTTTATAAATTAATGTTTCGATTTCGCTTTAATTTTCCACGGGAACTTCACAGTCAACTATATGTAGCCTCTTGTGATTTATTTATTACTACCTGATATTCCTCAATAATCTTCTCTATTTGGAGCATGTTATATCTTATACTTCTCCTCTCTTTTTATTTATTTTTATAGGTCTTTATACTCTAATGTATTCTAGTACATACACCATTATCGTTCGAAAATAGGAAATTATAAATACATGTTAAAGAATTTTGTATCCTAGACCAATGACCTGCTCCTACAATACCTTCAACAATATAAAAAAAATCAAAAAACCCAAACGTGTTACCATTTTTGTCTAAGACAGCTAGAAATATAAATTCTCTCTATAAATTATTCATCCCACTATATGGTCCGTATTCTGAATTTAATTTGGGATGATAGTGTGCTTTATAGATTCTTTGGATAGTCTCCAAATAGTAAGCTACTTTTTAACAGAATAAATGAAATAGATAAACTAAACAAAAATCTACGAGTCAAATTTTACATCAAAAAGAAATCGTGGAATTGCAATTTTTATTAAAAAAAAAACTTCCTGTAATATCAAATATCCTGGATATTATTGTAGCAGGGATATAATAGCTTATAGTATGTAATCACAGAAATTCCATGTCGACATTTTTCAAGTTTATAAAACCCTAGTAGTATTTTTAAATCTTCACTTACAGACACTGTTGGGGTGGAATGCTCGTGTCAGAAGGAGGATACGAGAAATTCACTCGTAACTAAGAATTCGCACAAGGGTTTGACCAGCTTCAGTAACAATTACTTGGGCTTCGCCATGAAACCCTGGCGTAATAACTGCCAAAAGAATTCACTTAACGATTGCAGCTGAGTAAATGGGTACTAGATATCGACTCCACAGCCTACAAGGGTTGAAAAGAAGACAGCGGGTCAAGCTCACTCAAGCAGAAATTCAAGTTGGGATAAAAATCGGCAAAAGAATTACTTCAGATCAATTTAATCCTCTCACTGATAATTGCTACGAACAAAATGCTTCGATTAACACAAAATCTCGCTTGAATCGATAGCACCATATAATATTAATGTTCTACTTTAGTTTTATAAATTTTTTTAGTGAAGTTAAAAATGTCTTGCGATATTGAAGTCTAGTCCCTCCCTATTCAACTACAAATTTAAATTGTACCACGTAAAGTAAGTGTCAATAATGTTAATAATATTATTACTTTATACCCTATTTTATCGTGTGGGGCCTAGATAATTCTGAGTTAAAAAAGTTTACCATGAAAAAAAATATTCCTATGCAGTATTTAGATTTTTAGATGGACACCCACAACAAACTGTTTTTTAATTTACGTTTATATTTTTTAATTAGAAAACTATCTTTGGATTATAAATTGTGTTGCCTATTGTAGAGGCTTAAGGGGTTGCATGATAAAATGAGCACACTGTATATAATTAATAATTTTAATAAACAAAGTTGAAAAATTCACTAATAAATTAAGATTTGCATTAAAAACGCAACTGAATACGTAATCTGGATAATTAATCTCATCACGATGCACAGTTTTTCTCATTTAACCGAATCTGTGTCTATTCCAGTTTTAAAGATACCCTTGTTGACGCACAGGCTGTAGTTAGAACGCGGAAAACAGAAAGGGTCTAGGACACAACCCCCACTGTCCATATCGCCCACCAGGTCCATAACGCCCACCGTGTCCATAACCCCCACAGACGATTTGGTCCATAACCCCCACCGTGTCCATAACGCCCACCGACGATTTGGTCCATATCGCCCACTATGTCCATAACCCCCACCGTCGGGTTTGTTCGTTATTTCAACTGTGTCCATAACCTCCACCGACGATTTGGTCCATAACCTCCACCGTGTCCATAACCCCCACTGACGATTTGGTCCATAACGCCCACCGTGTCCATAACCCCCACCGTCGGGTTTGTTCGTAATTTTAACTGTGCCCATAACCCCCACAGACGATTTGGGCCATAACGCCCACTGTGTCCATAACCCCCACTGGCCATAACCCCCACCTCGTTCATAACGTCCATCGTCGGCTTTGTCCGTAACTGTTCAGTTTAGAAAATGAACAAAATGCCAAAGGTGTGTAAGACTCAAGAATTATTTGAAGAATAATATTGTTTGTTTTAAATTCCGTTCCGGTTTATAAAAATTTCGCCGCCTCATGTAGAACAAATGAATATTATATTTTGATCTATCCGACATTTCCGTTTCCGGCTTGATCGAATCAAAAAGTGTTGGAAATTTGGATGAAGCTATCCGAATTAGCTTAGCACAACCGTGATTTCTATAAAGATATAACAGTAGCCTTTACAATTTCAATCGTAATATTATTTTGAATTTAACTTGATTTCCAATTTCAATAAATTTAAATGTTTTCAATTACAACTTGTGTTTTTATTTCCAATTATCAACCAAGGAAACAAACCAATTTCAACCACTAAGAACCCTGGTACCCTGGAATAAACATAAATTGGCGAAAACGACAAAAGCGTTTTAGGCGTTAAAACAATGAACGAACCCGTTCGTTTGGGATTTCCTATTTTGTAAAAAGAATTCCATGTATTTGCGATTATATCACTCATATACAGTGAAGTCCATTTATTGTGCAATATAGCCATGGAATATAGGCAACCCATTATGCACGGCTATCACTTTTGCCCCCTGTTTACCGATTTTGATTATTGGTTGTGAAATTACACAGTGGTTTTTTTTCGTTTTTAATAAAGAACAAGATTTAAAACTAACGATTTATTGAAAACATGATTTATACAGACGAAAAAAAAAAGAGAAATCTGTATACTGTATCACTCCGAATTATCGAATTATCATTAGGCAATGATAGGAATCATTTTAGTGTAAGATACCCTAAAGCCCGTGTCACACGATCAGTTTATCGCATCAAATTTGTTTGTCAAACACATTCTGTGACGTCATGGAAAAATGTTTGATGTACTTCATGGAACACCGTGGTCACACTAAGCAACATATGTGTTGCAAAAAGCTGTCAAACGTTTGGTCAAACGTCAGGTTATAGCAGCATAGTTCATTTGTAGGCGAATCGAAATTAATTTATAGAAGATAATGGATGATGAAATCATGACTCTGTCATTAAGGACTAGGTTTAGCTGCGTATTTAAACAAAACAAAGGAGAAAAAAGAAAGAAGTGTGTGGACCCGTAAGTGGTTGCAAAAGCGTGATCAAGATCGAGGGATATTATCAATGGTACACAATGAACTGCAGTTGGAGGATAGCTGGAGTTTTAAATTTTTTATTTTAATTTTGATTTTCACGTCATTCACTATAAATAATAAGTACAAGATAAGATTAACAAGTTATTTTAAAATTGTGTTATTAATGCCTGATGTATTTGAGCGTATTCCTTCTAATTCATTTGCAATTCGCTGAAGAGCATCGGTTCTTGCCGATTTATTGTGATAATTGGCATTTTTTACAATGTACAGGACCGTCTCCTTCTCGTAGGCATCTATCAAGGCCGAAATATGCTCCCGCGTCCAAGACATTTTATTTATAATATCAATAAAACTTAATAAAAACACTAAACGCAACAATAACAATTTTTAAACACAAACGCTAAACTCAAAACGGCAATAATATTTGTACCTATCGGAATTAGTAGGCAGGATCTCATCAAAATGTTTGAAGGAAATAGAACCAGTCCTATATTTAGAGATGTTTGACAAACATGGTTACTGACGTCATAAAATACGTCACCGTTGATGTTTGACAAACAAATTTGATGCGATAAACTGATCGTGTGACACTAGCTTTACAGACCAGTTCCTAATGTGTCTACAATATCAAGAACATCTAGAAAATTTGCAAGTGCAGGTTGTGTGGCACAACATGAAAAAAGAAATCAACGTAAAACAGTAACACATGAATTTGTACACATTTCTATTTTCTCTTGGTCTGTATAAATGATATTTTTTATAAATCGGTAGTTTTCAATCTTGTTCTGTATTAAATATTAGAAAAAAATAAATTTAACAGGTGACAGACAATAGCTAAAATCAGTAAACAGGCGCGAAACTCAATAGCAATGTATAATGGGTTGCCCATATTTCAATGATATTGTGGCCGCACCATTTAACTTGCAATATGCCTATATTGCACAATAAACGGACTTCACTGTATTATAAACCAATAGGAATTAAGAATTTTTTAAAAATTAACCCTCGGTCGACGTACAACCCTCGGGCTAAAGCCCTCGAGTTGTACACCATCGACCTCGGGTCGTTATTATCCTTATAAGTTATAATACCCGTGGTGCCTTCAACGTTTAATGTCCTACTATACTTTATTTTTTCTAACCACGGCCTGGATGTAAACAAAACCACGTGACAATTTCTAAAACGTCATCTGAATGCAATTTTGTGATTGGTAGTTGTAGCGAGAGGATTTCACCCCTTTACTGTAGGAGTAGTTACGTTCGATTCGTGCGTTAATTGCAGTTGCATTTGTCGTCATCTGTGTATGCATGCCATGGAATTATAAAATCAAACAAACCCACTGACATTTCTGCTCATTACATTTTTTTTTCTTTTTAAAGCAATAAAACGAGTAGATAATAGGAACACTTTATCATTCCTACATTTTCTTTCGTTGAATACATTTTAAAAATAATAGATTTTAATAATCGGTTATAAACTTCAAACCGTAATGACAGATGTAAATGCGAATGTTGATTGTTTAGATAATTCCAAGGCATCACTGATTTGTTTAAAAAGACCATCTTAATTTCTTGTATTTACGCTTCCGGAAAATGGAAAATTGTAAATAATAGTATGAACAGATGCAGAATTGTTTTCTCTACAAAAAACCTCAACACACTTTTGCTCTAAAATAATTAGGGGAGCCAATAATTAAACATTAAGAATTTACCATTGAAATCCCTATGTTGCGTTGTTCAAGTCACCACCCTGTATATAAAATAATCAATAAAATAAATGTACCATTTCTTTTAAGAGTCATAACAAGAATTAGAAACCGCAAACTAATTAATAACTAAAGAAATAGTACCCATTGAAATTCATTATCAAAGATACGTTTTAATTATATTTACCTATCTTTGATCTTTAGGGGGGAGATGTAATGTACCGCTCCATATCATAAACTTTAAGTTTGTTCCGCCCTTGTTAAAAGCTGCCGATGACCACCCCAACATAATTTATATATGTTCTTTGGTCTTGTAACTAAATATCTAGGATTAGTCCATAAGTGTTTAGCCATGTGTTGTTTTTCTAAAGCGTAGTGATTTTGCGATGTCGTTCAAAGTTCAAAGTTCAACCACCCTTAGTGGGACTTACATTTTAGCACTGGTATGATACACACCTATTTTTGTATTAAAGCGATTTCAAAACTTGTAAATAAATGTAATAAACGTATTAAAATATAAAAGTGTTTAAATACAAAGAAAATCTACAAGATCTTCATAGATTTAAAGTTGATGCAGAAATGCGATGATCCATTACAGTCTGGTTGGGTTTTAAATTGCGTTTTCCCAATCCTTTGCAACAAATGTTGGACTACTTACACATATACCACCCCATGTATAACAATTTTTAGATAAAGTATCGCACAAAAATCATATTCTGGTTATTTAATGTTTTTGCGGAAAATCCTGAGACCCGTCGATTTTTGTTTTTTAATTGCCATTTAGACAGGTAATTTTAATCCCCCTAACCACAGTATATCCCTAACCCTCAACCACTAAGTGATAGCAACCCCAACTTTAAAAATTTAAATGGAAAGATACCATTTGTGTACCTCTTTTAATAGGATTTTTTATTCTTAATAATATAACAAAAAAAAGTTTTTCAAAATCGGTTGATATATGCGCTTTTGACAATGGCACATTGATGCCGAAATACGTATAAAGCTAATAAATAGTTATTATTTCCCGTTAAAATCGATATTTTATTTAATATTTATTATTTATATAATCATGGATTTCAACAAAGTAACGCTTGAGAATGTCAATAAATAACGGAGTATTTAACAAAATGTAATCAATTGAAAGTTCCAATATTCGACAAGAAATCGGCCCAAACACGATTAATTAATTATTATCAATAAGAACATAAGTACTACACAGGTGCGATTTTTGAGTTTTATGCGGACAGTTGTGGTAAATGTGGCGGTATCGCGTACAAAACGTAAACGTGTAGCGATACCGCTACATTTGCCACAAGTGCCCACATAAAACTCAAAAATCGCACCTGTGTACTTATGCTCTTATTGATAATAATTAATTAGGCGTGTTTGGGTCGATTTCTTGTCGATTCTTGTCGAATATTGGAACTTTCAATTGATTACATTTTGTTAAATATCTCTGTCATTTATCAACCGATTTTCAAAAACTTTTTTTTGTTATATTAAGAATAAAAAGACCTATCAAGTTTCACAAAGGGTATCTTTCTATTTAAACTTTTAAAGTTGGGGTTGCTATCACTTAGTGGTTGAGGGTTAGGGGGATTACAATTACCTGTCTAAATGGCAATTTAAAAACAAAAATCGAATATTCCGCAAAAACATTAAATTATTATTATTAGTTTATTACTTTTAACACGTGCAAAAGTAAACACATATGTTTCTTAAGGGTGCTAGACTTAATTTGTTTAAAGATCACTAAAGCGTGAAACCGATATTTCTGTATTTTGTGAAAGCCATTAAAATATACCCTTAGAAAGAGAGCAAAACACCCGTTTTCAATCACAAAAATGTCTAATACATATTCTCACAAACACTGATGTACCGTCCTTTGACCAATTAAGACGTACCTATTCATATTTAAATAAGTGATCGTTTTCAGTTTTATTTTAAACCATAATTCCAATAAATTTGTATTCCAAAATTGTTAGAAGTTGTGTTGTATCAAGCATTTTGTATACAAGAAGTTATCGATCGTGGATCTTCGACCTTAGATCGTGGCAAGTAGTACGAGGGAGATTCAACCAGATTAGCTACTGTGAGAAAGATAAGTTAAATCTTTAAACATTATTAAAATAAAAGGAAAGGTTGTAATAATTGGGGGGCCATTTGTTAAAGACAAAAAGTGTTTTACATAACCCAAAAATTTTAATGTCGAAAAAACAGCTAAGTATTTCAAAAACGTTTTTAATTTTGCTTCAAATTCCGCAACATGACAATTTTATAAAATAATTAATAAAATGTTCGAAATTATGATCATTTTGTTGCAGGCAGTAATTGAAACGGTTGTTAATTGTTAATTTGTTAATTTGTCGATTCTGATTAGATTTTATTTAGCTGCCGGAAACAATTTCTTAAGGTAACTTGATTTAATTTGTTGTTCTTAATACGAATCGGTAATTATTTTTTTTCTCGTCTGTCAAGAATAGAATGATATCAAATTTATAAACTGAATTGTTTTCGATAATGAACCAATTTTAGTAGTCGAACATAAAGCTTTGTATGCAACTCATACATAACTCACTCGTCAATTAAATAGACTCGCCAAATAAAGTCTTAGATTATGTACTTATCTTATGTATTATCTAGAGTGATGTTAATAATTTTTTTTTGTGCTATACGATTGTGAATTTCTTATTACTACTACGATGGACGTTCGTCAAGTTCCCGGCTACAGAAAGGGTTCCACTTACTTCACTTGTGATGCCGATCGTGGGAATTTCTACTCCAAGAAGTCCACAAAACCAAATGGAGTACTTTACCTTATTTGCACAGTGAAGGATTGCCCAGCTAGGGCTCAGTGCAACGATCTTATTTTTTTAAAACTGGGGGAAAACCATAATCATCCACCAAACATGTCTAAAGAGGAGGCTTTACAATTGAAGAACGACCTTCTAAGAGCAGCGGTTTCCACCAGCGACGACATAAAAAGCATATTTGTGCGCAATAGTTCCAGGTAAGTGTTACATTATAATAAATAAAATATTAATTTCTTTTAAGATTAGGTATTTTCCATTGTTAGGAAATTTAAGTCCCTTGAATAAATCTTATTGTACGCACGCAATTGCGGAGAAGCGCTGCAAATTCAAATTTTTTAAAATTCCCTAAGAATAAGTTAATGGAAACAGCTTTTTTTTTCAAATTGGTCAGAATACTATTGCATCAGTAAAATTTGATTCCGTTTTTCCAGTGCTTCGGTTGACGCTGCGTCGCAGATAGCATTCCCGGCGACGTCTAAAGCAATGAGACGGGAACGTAAAAAATCGCATCCTGTTATGCCGCAATCGCTACAGGTATTGGGGGACGTCTGTAAGGACAATTTAAGATTTGGGTTTATTGACCAACGGCCGTTTTGTAGAGGAACATTCGGCGAAGGTAGCTCTGCCTCAGTAATTTTCTTGGCTGAGGAGTTAATCACGCTGTTGGGTGATGGCAAAGAGGTGCATATAGACGGCACATTCAAAACCCGACCCAGACACCCCGCGAGCTGTCAATTATTAACCATCACCATTATTAAATATGGAATTGTAAGGTTATTGGTATCACATTTATCTTCAGGGATATTAACATGGTGTATTTTTATGTTTTTAGGCGTTCCCCTGTGCATTCGCCCTAATGGCGGGTAGAAGCGTACAGGCATACAACATGGTCTTTGAAAGTTTAAAAAACCTATTGCCTAATTTTAAACCGCGGCTAATAATGACTGATTTCGAAGCCGCGTTGGTAAAATCTTTGGGCCAAGCCTTTCCAGACTCTGCAAAAACTGGTTGCCTTTTCCACTACTGTCAGGTAATTACTACTATATAATACCTATTTCTGAAAGATGTTTTATTATTATAGCCAAAATTACATTGGTATTTACTTTGCTAAACAATTTAATTACAAACTGATTGCGCTTGTCCTGTCTAAGGGCCGGTTTTATAAAGACTGGTTTACCAACGGTTGACTGAACCTCGATCAATTGTCATGGATACGATTGTTTTTAAGAATTGTATCATAACACCAGAGTTTATAAAACCGGCCCTAAGCCGATTTAATTCAATTTTTTTTTAACTCTCAGGCAATTATGAAAAAAACAGGCTTGTTGGGGATGAAACGGCTAATAAGAGACAATTTGGTTGCCCAAAAAGCAATCAAATTTTTATTGTGCTTGCCCCTGCTTCCCGCGGGCAACTTTACCGAAGCGATGCGTTACATCGACAGCTTCCTCCAACAACATGGTTTGGCAGCAGAGTTCGCAGAATTACTGAGGTAGGTATATAAGTTTCTGTTTTATTTTACCTGTTAAGCCCGGTATTACAATCTCAGTTTAAACCACAGACTGGAGTTTAACTTCGGATTTCCTCAAGATTTCCCTTTGTATTCTGAAGTTTTACTGGGGCGCTGTGGTTTAAACTGAGATTGTAAATCCCGGGCCTTAATATGTTACGCATTCTACAATAGGCCCTCTTATAAAACTCGTATAATAATAATATACCTACTATTTTTTTCATTTTGTTGATTTATTATAATATTGCAGTTACCATGACAGGCAATGGCTGCGAAGGGTGGGTGCGGATTCCGTTTCGGTCTATAACCGAAAACGCCGTACTAACAACGACGCCGAATCGCTCCATGCGAGTTTAGCGAGGATTCTAAGGGTAAAGGGACCGAACGTGTGGGAATTTATTGGTAAGTGTACCTTTTTAAAGAGTTTGTGATCCCTAATTTTAAACAGAAAATTTTAAATAATTATTTTTTCCAGACGGTCTCCAAAACATATGTGCCACGACTATACGGGAACTGCGATCATTTATAGACCAGGGTCTGCAAATTCGTTCCCTGGAAAAGAGGAAATATCGACTAAATGACAGGCGAATACAAACAGCAACCGCGGAGTTTCTCCGGACTCAGGATGTCGGGAGCTTCCTCGACATGGTGTCGTACGTGGCGCAGGGCATCATCAACAGAACCATCGCGGATGACGAAACCCTAGAGGAGGAAGAGGAACCACTGTTGGTACCTGTCGAAGGGGATACTCCCGCTGAATTTAGTAAGTGTTCCTTTCCTTTTCTTAATACTGTGCAGAAAATCAAATTTGCAATACATGCAAAGTGTAATTTCATTAATAGTATTCATTGTAATTCAAGGTTTGGATGCTGATGATGCACCATCAGTAGTGGAAGACGCGGCTGCTGCCGTAATCCTACCACCGGAACCCTACCCGCAACTTGGACTTGATTGTGAGTAAATGTACAAACGATCTGAATGTAAAAAATCAACCGTACCCACGTTTGTACCTTCGTTAACTTTCATTTTTTTTTCTATTTCCCAAATTACAATAAGCTATAATAACATACCTATCTTCTTCACTACACCTTAATTAAGCATCAGCACATAAAGTAATACTGAAGACTTTCCTATTATTAAAACTTTATGTTTTGTCGTTTTCGTAGACGATCCCGCAGATGAAGAAATTTTTCATCTACCAGAGGACGCATATGAGCCAATACCATGTACGTATACACATACATAAAACTAGAGTTACTGAGAAATTGAAAACCTGCACCTGCTTGCTTTTAATATAATAATAATTATAATTATATAATATAATTATATTATTTAACGCAGGGGCGTTCCGTATAGGGGGGTGCATGGTCAGTTTTATTGAAATTTCCATGGATAACTGGAGCTGACATTGAAATGATCACTCGGTACTAATCGGACTCTCATTTCACGGACGTTTTTTTATTTATTTTGGAATTGTAATTTCTCAAAACGTTTTTGCAACACTTACAGAAGCACTAAATATTGTAACAACTGTAATACGTTCTATTTTCGAACAGGCACACTTGATTTAATTAAAATTAAACTGATCATTATTTCAGTGGAAGCTTTTCAAACGGACGAAGTCCAGCCGGAAAATCCATTCAGGGGCATCGGATACGATAATGGTAAGTGCTCTATTACAGAAATGTATTCGAAATGTTTTGAAAATCTAGTGACTACACTTACATTTACAGAAGCAGACGAAAACCTGCCCCCAAACGAAGCCTGCCTCATATGTAGCAGCCGGAGGCGCAATTATGTTTTAACGAATTGCGGACATCTACTGTGCGGGTACTGTACAACGCAGGCATATAATCCTGCTACAATAAGTTCAAGGTGCCCGATCTGTCGAACTTTTATAATTACAGAACCGCTTAGGGTTTTTTTGTAGGTTGCCGTTTAGCAATTAGTGTTTTATTCTCTCTTAATTATGTAATAATTAATTATTATGTAATATAACATAATACTCATAGTCAAAGCTCGATAATAATACACTGAAGAACTTAGGTAATAGGTAAATGGTGAAGGAAGTGTTTAAGCCTAAGCAGATTTTGTGTGCTAGAAACCTCCCCAGCTATACTAAGATAAAAAAAATAGTAACTATAAAAATATCTAAAAAGAGAGAGTGAAATAAAAATAAAAAAGAGATAAAAAGAGATTCAAATTCAAATAAATGCCAAAAAAATGGTCATATCGCACCTGGGTATTTCTTTAACAACGGATTTTTTGAATAATTTTTTTGAATGTATTTTTACTAGATGTCTATACTTTATTTTTTCTAACCATGGCCTGGATGTAAACAAAACCACGTGACAATTTCTAAAACGTCATTGTGTGTTTATAAATTTCAAAAGCTTCCAAAATATTTAATTTATGTTTGTTATTAGAAAAGTGTAAAAATTTAATTGTATTATTAGCGGTCAAGAAGTGATTTTATTCTAATAAATGTTTTAGCATAATTTGATTAATTTATGTGTGTGTTGATATTTGTAACAGCCTATTTGTTCTTTGTGTTTAATACTGAAATTTCTGATTGTTTGACCTATACAGGGTGTAACACAACTTATCCGAAAAAATTTAACCATACATGCACTTTTAAATAAGAAATCGATTTGTTAAAATTTTTTTTAATAAAAGTCCAACAGAAAACGAGATAAAAATTGTTAAAGTTACAAATTACAATTTTTATCTCGTCTTGTGTTGGGCTTTTATTAAAATTTTTTTAACAAATCGATTTCTTATTTAAAAGTGCATGTATGGTTAATTTTTTTCGGATAAGTTGTGTTTTTTTTTCATTAATTTGTAACTTTAACAATTTTTATCTCGTTTTCTATTGGACTTTTATTTAAAAAAATTTTAACAAATCGGTTTCTTATTTAAAAGTGCATATATGGTTAAATTTTTTCGGATAAGTTGTGTTACACCCTGTATATACTGAAGCACAATGTGAACAATTTAATTGATGTATCTTTGCCTGATTTTTAACAAATCGTTAGTTTTATAATAAATTATGTTTATATTCAATGTTTTACATTTACATACCTCTACTGTTTGTGTTTTTTTTATATTAAATTGTTGAATTTCAGTCCACAAAAGATCAAACAATGCACGGGAGGGATATTTTATTAAATGTGCAGTAGCATATGATTTTTACTTTCCCATACCACCACTGGTATTGAAGTAAGTACCTATTGATATCATGAAAATTTTCGAAGTTGAGATTTTCGCGGAAATACGTGTTTTGGACCCCCAGGAACCCAAAAAAGTGATCTAGAACAAATGTCTGTCTGTGGGTGGGTATGTATGTATCTAACACCTCTAACGCGAAATCTAGTGAACCGATTTTGATGAACTTTTAAATAAAGGAGTATATCGAAAATTCGCCGACAAAAAAAGCTTTTCAAAAAAATCCGGAACCGGAAGTGGAAGTTAGACATGTTTTTTTGGTATCATTTTTTTCAGAAGCGGAATTTTGAAAATCTGAGTAGGGGGTATGAAAGAAGACCATAATTCAAGGAAACAATTTTTGCCGGACTCTCTAACTTCAAAATGGCAGCCGCTATGAATTTTTCAAAATTTCAACTTTTACGACCCATAACTCAAAAACCAGTTATCTGATCAGTTTCCCAACAACTTGTTTGAAAGCCCTTTGGCGGTACTACACCATGAAAAAAAAATTTATTTAGTAAATCCAAAAACGGTCGCAACGGTGCTCTTCCAAAAATTTTGAAATTTTTGAAAAATTATTACAAAAAAACTGACCACACGATTTTGTTTAAATTTTCTATACTTATACAGCTTGGTATGACCTACATTTTTGTTTTTTGATGAACGCCAGAATTTCACTGTGGCGTCCTCTACAAGGTTTTGAAAATCGGAATTAGTCAAAATATGAAAGAAGTTTAAATATAAAAGTTGTTCAGTATATAGATTTGCATTCTCCTAAATTTTATCACGTATACAGGGCGTTTGCTTTCCACAATACAATAAACAACTTTGTTATTTTAAATGAAACACCCTATATATTATTATATAATTGAATGCAAAATTTAATTGTCTATCATATAGTATAAGCACAGGTATAAGGTATTCAATACCCACGACATTTTTTAAAACCACTTTTTTGGTTTCCTGGTTAAAATCTCAATATCGAAAACAAGAAAATTTTCAGCAATAATTTACTTATGCAACCCAACTCACAGTTATTTTCGCAAATACATGGAGGCTGTTTCTCTTTATAAAATATTAATTGCTCTATGATAGCAGATAGCTTTAGTCTTTATAAAATAGGAAAGCCCAAACGAACGGTTTCGTTCATTGTTTTAGCACCCTTGTTCATTTTGGTTTGTACATTTTCAATGAAACTGAAAAGTTACGGACAAAGCCGACGGTGGACGTTATGAACGAGGTGGGCGTTATGGCCAGTGGGGGTTATGGACACAGTGGGCGTTATGGCCCAAACCGTCTGTGGGGGTTATGGACACAGTTAAAATTACGAACAAACCCGACGGTGGGGGTTATGGACACGGTGGGCGTTATGGACCAAATCGTCAGTGGGGGTTATGGACACGGTGGAGGTTATGGACCAAATCGTCGGTGGAGGTTATGGACACAGTTGAAATAACGAACAAACCCGACGGTGGGGGTTATGGACATAGTGGGCGTTATGGACCAAATCGTCGGTGGGCGTTATGGACACGGTGGGGGTTATGGACCAAATCGTCTGTGGGGGTTATGGACACGGTGGGGGTTATGGACCTGGTGGGCGATATGGACAGTGGGCGTTGTGTCCAGGCCCCTCACACACCTTGTTTCAAATTTAAATTAGGCGTGTGAAATAATTTTAACCCTAAAAGTAGGTATCCCGTTTAACTCAAACCCGCACGACCAAAGAATAAAATTAATTTGCTAAATTAAATTTTCGCCCAGTTCCTACGTTTCTACTATACATATGGGGTAAGTATTTATAAAACGCAATAATATATTTTAGCTACACGAGCCAATGTATTTTGTACGATAGGAATTAACACAACCATGCCACCCTCAACAACCCTATATGTAATTTCCAGTAAATATGACAAACCACAAACGCTAGATAATTTTATTGCTGTACATTGAAAACGAGGATGTTAAGAATATTGCGTGAATAACAAATACCACATTAACCGTTATAAAATGAAATGCACGTTAATTCAAAACACACCAGTTACGACCACAGCATCATCAATAATAGCAATAAAATTATTAAAACGAATAATCACCATAATTGTTAAATATCGAATATCCCGTTAGTCCTGTTGATGTTGGTTGTGTTCCAACATAAAAATTTTACATCTGTGCAGCTCAATGGATTTTCATATACGCTCTCTAGGCTAACAAATTATTCCAAAAAATTGCCAGGTTAAACTGGCGAGCACGAGGTCACTCGTGCGTGTAGTCGTGTCTCAGGGGCCGAAGCGGTCACCTACAATGCGTGTAAAACTCGAGTTCCACGGAGGATGAGGGTTTGCTGTGTTCAGCATGCCATGGAAAAACCAACCCTAATTTTTATGTAACTAACAATGTCAAAACGTGGAGACTACAAATCATAAAAATAGACTTCCATTTCTATTCATAGATTTTGTTATAAAATCCCTTCGCATTGTACCTAATGCGAAACAAAATTCCAGTATACCGAATATGCAATTTTATACACAAAAGTTCCTACTCATTTATTCTGGAAACAAAACACTCAGATACAACACAATTTCGCTAGGATGATCCGCCAAGTCTCTGTCTAACACCGTCATTTTGCAGCATTAGCAATAGTTTTGAGTTTGACGAGGATATATTTTATAGGTATGTTACCATTGTGCTTCAAATGTATCACATTAGTAATTTTTTGGCATTTAAAAAGAAAAAAAACTGAAATCTATTTTACGTAAACATCTTTAATGTAAAATAAATCAAACTTGGTTTCGAACTAGAAGGGTTAAATAAAATTAGTAACCCCACGAAGGGCTCGTAGAAATCCTTTCTTGTTAGAAAAATTACATCTTAACACTTTAACCGAGTTATAACGAACTGCTCAGCGGGGGCTATGATTAAAATTTAATAATCAGCTGAAAGGGCATACCTAATGAATACTCTGGCACTTTCCCTAACTAACTAACAATGCACATTCTCCCCATAAAGACGCTCTGTTACTTACTGTATACAATATGCAAAATTTTCAAAAACTTTTGCACTAATGTAATTAGGAGTTAAGTGAACAGCAGCTGAAACTCATGGGATAAACCAGAAAAACCATTCATAATACATACTTGGTATTTCTTTTCTTATTACATTAACAAAATTTACAGCAGCACTCACAAAAAAAATATCAAACAGTTTTTATTACTCACGGAAAATAAACATGACTTATAATTTTGTTAAAAGTAAAATGTGAGCATGGTTGGGTGAAAAAGGACCCCCTTTATGTGCTTAACCAATGTTCTATCATTCCCCATTCCTTTATAGCCTGTTCTTATTTTATTTCTAATACATAGATCGTTTTTCTAAAAATACCTAAAGAAACATTAAGCATACATTAACGAAATATCGGGCCAAGTATGTTATATTATATCCCATACACTTGCGACATTAAATATTATAGAAAGTGGTCGTTGAATTATAAATGTCTACGTAGAAAATGTTACCAATGCATCTAGCAACTACACGAAAAAGCACTATTCCCTAGTTCCTTAATTTCAGGAGATGAGTGAATTTCCGCTTCTAATATGAATGAATGAACTGTAACGAAAATTAAATTGCTCTGCGACATGATGGAAAGGGGAACGACGAAGCTAAAATTGAAAACAAACTTAATCTAAAAATTTGCACTTTCATAACTTATACCTTATTCAACGAATCCTTCAATTAGCCAAGTTATTCACGCTTGATTAGATAAGTTTGTTATAATATTGTGATTGGAGTCATTTCAACTTCATAACTTACTAAACATATAATTCCATACAAAACAAAATTCACGATAATTAATGTAACACAAAACTAAATCAAAAAATTGTGTGAGGAAATTTAAATTTTATCTGAATTTTATTCAACCACTTTTACTAGTTTTAATATTGGAAATCTATTACTCTACAGGGAATACCAACAGTTTCTAGTGATTTATACATACTAGCTTCGGAATTTTATCAAAGACTGAACAAGGAAAGCTAAGCATCGAATAAAGGTCACTTATAATGGAGGATAATGCCTATCTGTACAATTAAGGTAAGGGATTGCAGATAGAAATGGGACAATAGAAAAGTTCATGTTCGTAGAATAGCTGTAACCTCGGATTGAGTTTTTTGCGCTAATATGAAAGACAGAGAAATAAAACGAAAGATAAATGACACTTACTATGTGTACGCACACAACTAATCCTAGTAAAAGATGACCCCAGAGAGCTATACAGTCGTCTTAGTTGAGAAGAAACTAATATTTCGAATTTCCCCTTCCCTGCGATTCTCTACAATTCAAAAATAAAACCACACCATTATGTAATACGGAAAATTCTGTAAATACAATAGCATGTAATAAAATAGTAAACTGTGATAAATTTTCACATGGCAAACATAGCTGATTATCATCTGAAATATGTATGAATGTGTGGCTGAAAATAATTAGAGATGATTTGTTTGGATTTGCATATATATTCTGAGAGACTACGAGCATGGTCCATAAACCATTTTTACTCGTCAGATTAGTTTGCTCTACAGATTGGAGTATACAAATATAGATAATTCCATAAACAATCAAAACCGTGCAGCTTTATGAAATTAATTTTACCTGGACAACATAATGGGATCGCTTTAGTTATGTGACACATGTGCAGATAAAATTACTTTTTCATTTCGATACATAAATGCTATTCGTGTTACGGAACATGCAACCTGCATTAAATGCTTTTAAAAACACTGCAATTGTAAATTAATTTAAATTATAAAATAAAAGTGTAATGAATGCGATACGCAATAAACCGGGGCCTACGAATAAACACATTAAGTATTTACATTAAACCTGAACAAATTATTGTATATTTCATTTCCTCTTACCGTCCCTGGAAATTACAACAGTTACTTTATCAACATAATAAAATGTTTAAATTATACATGAGGAGTTTGCTAGTTGTAAAAATGTAGATTTGATAACCTTTTACACTCACTTGCACATATTCAATGTGAACTACTGTTTTGATTTTACCAACAAAATTTGAATATCAAATTAAATTTTTTGATCTCGTACCAATTAAAGTTCCGATACTTATCCAAGCAGCATGGTTACATAATCTTAACACATTCTAATTACATTTCTTCAGACAGCCCAAGTAGGTAGATACTCAAATAAATAGAAAAATTAAATAAAATAATTTTGTTTGCATTTAGATAGCTAGAAATAAAATCAACAACAACAAAATTCAAGTCAGTTTACAATTTCTTGCAAACCGTTATCATTGATATTGACAGAGTATCATTCAAGGCATCCTAGTTTCTACTATCCAAGAGATAAAGATATAGTAATCAAGGCAGTTAGGTACACAGTATTTGATTACACCCAGGGAGAGATACACTACAATTCCCTTTAATTATGCGGGTAGAAAGAAAGAAGTGTAACTAGATACACGAGCAGTGGTTCAGACGAGCCGCAAAATGACACCGCACTTGAGTATAGAAAAGTTGGCCGAGGCGCTTTCCATTTGCTAATGGACTGATCTGATCCTGTAGTGATCTACTCTAAACTGTCTCAGGGTTAATTCAATTGGAACGCTATATCGAATCATGTAATGCGTAACCAGTGTTAGCTATCCCCGCTGTCCCAGAAAAAATGTAGGTTCTTGGGGGATGCGGGAAGGTAAAAAAGATGAGTTCAGGTGACGATTTTTATTAATTTTTCAAATTTAGGAAGAAATTGTAATTTTTCAAAACCAATTTTAGGTTCAAAAAAATTAAATTGTTCACATTGTGATGCAGTATATATAGGTCAAACAATTAGAAATTTCAGTATTAGGCAAAAAGAACATATCCGTTGTTACAAATATAAACATGCACATAAATCAAATTTTGCTAAACATTTGTTAGAACAAAATCACACATTAACATCTAATAATACAATTAAATTTTTACACTTTTCTGATAACAAAAATAAATTAAACATTTTAGAAGCTTTTGAAATTTATAAACACACAAAAAACAACGTACCTTTAATGAATGAGCAAATTGATCTCTTAGATTCTCCTTTACTGAAGATTTTGGAATAAATATCTTTTTAAAACACTGATAAGCGACTGACCTCCGACGGGTTGACTGGGGCCAGCTGCTTCACGCAGTGTTAAAATAATAGAATCAAGGGGTTACTATATTTTGCATTTGTTATAATATTTTATATAGCTTTTGACAATGGCACAATGATGCCGAAATACGTATAAAGCGAATAAATCTTGTTATTTCCCGTTGAAATCGATATTTTATTTAATATTTATTATTTATATATCAAAAAAATGTATTTCTTTGGACTTTCCAGTTCAACTTTCTTGAAATTTGGCTGTCTGATAAAAGAAATTAAGGGCTTAATTTGATGTCAACCCCAAATTTTTAGTACAACTGTACGACTTTTATGAATTTTTGAAATTTAGGAAGAATTTGTAATTTTTAAAAACCAATTTTATTTTCAAAAAAATTATATCTTTGGGCTTGCAAATTCAACTTTCTTGAAGTTTGGCTGTCTAATAAAAGAAATCAAGCGCTGTATTTGATGTCAACCCCAAATTTGTAGCACAACTGTGACGACTTTTACGAATTTTTCAAATTTAGGAAGAAATTGTAATTTTTCAAAACCAATTTTAGGTTCAAAAAAAATGTATTTCTTTGGACTTTCCAGTTCAACTTTCTTGAAATTTGGCTGTGTGATAAAAGAAATTAAGGGCTGTAATTTGATGTCAACCCTAAATTTGTAGCACAACTGTGACTTTTATGAATTTTTTAAATTTAGGAAGAATTTGTAATTTTTCAAAACCAATTTACTTTCAAAAAAATGTATATCTCTGGGCTTTCAAGTCACACTTTCTTGAAATTTGACCGTCTACTAGAAGAAGACATAAGAACGAAGGGGTTCTTTCCTTATTAAAAGTTGTACCTTATTGTCCTTATTCCTGCATATTATAGTGCGGTATTAATTTCTTAAGTAAAAACTAATATTAATCCACTATCCCTACAATATTTGAATCCTGGTGAATCCTGAAGATAATAATCCAGCAGAAAGTCACAAATCATTTAACCAACAAGCCGTTACGTTCGCGTATCTAGGCCATATTCTAGCAACCTAACGGAATTACCACTTTAGCTGCAACTTATCTCTGCAGTACAGTTAGTCATTATAAAAACTTTGTTTACGTGCGTTTCCTTTCATTTTTAATTTCACTGTCATATGTTGTGTTTATCTGGGTCGAGAATTGCAATAAAAAAAGATTTAATTCATTATTGTAAATGAAAATGAATCATCCTTATTCGTATTATATTCGTACATGTTTGGAACATAGTACGTAACGCAATTAATAATATTGATACGTCGCTGCCAAACTAACATCAAACGGTAGTGTCATACCGGAAACTATGTAGTAGTGCTAGTAATATATTACGAACAGCTACGCGAAATCCCATTGTCAACATCCATTTATTGCAACTGCATATTCGCCCATTGTATTAACCTATACCTACACGGTTCGCTTTTCACGCTCTCTATTGTACAAAACTTTAAAATAACTCTCCGAAATAATAATAGGACATCGTACAATAAAAATAACTTGCAGGCCCGAAATATATTTAAAAAAAGTAGCTCTCATAACACATACAGACACTTCAAGAAAAATTATGTTAATATAACAAAGTTCAACGATGTGAATGTATACAAAGCAGCACACTTAAATTTTATAACCAAGCCACAAAAATGTTTGCAAAATTTTAAGAGAAAAATAACAGACCTTGGAAGACCTAATGTGTTTAACATATAACCATTGACGCAAAACATTCAGATCGTTGTCTGCCGACTTTCTGAAAACGGTTATACGTTCCCTTATATTTCTGCAGAACCGCCACTAAAATGCGAACAAGAAGGAAGGACGAAATGGGTTACATCATTGCGAAAATCGAGGTGAAAACACTCTCAGATTCCATTTGAAGCTGTTTTTAATGGGATAGCCACTCAAAAGTATTTTGGAAACATAAAATGGATTTGTTTATTTATTTTATGTGGCAAAATTGGAGAAGCTGCAGCAATTTTCGATATTAAAAGCCCACAATTATTCAGTATAACACATCTTACGTTATTTGTCTACTTGAATCGTTGCTGAGTGTCAATTCCATCTTCATACCCTTATTAGAAATTTTTCTGTAATAATTTATTTTCGTACCCTATAAAAAATCAAAAAGTTTGATTTGTCAGAGTTATTTTAAAAGTGGGTACGTTGCCCTCGTGACAAACGATGGGTGATTCACCTAATTTTATACATAATACCGAACCTATTTTTGTTTTACATACAAAATGAGGCACGACCAAGGATTCATAGTCATTAATATCTTGTCGCAGGGTTAATTAAGTCAAACTAAAGAAGTAATCTGACGACATGCTTCCATCATCGCTACAAAAAAATTATACTACCGAAATAACCCAAAAAAAATTATAATAAGAGGAAAAATAGGGAAACGATCAACTAAATTGGAGATTACTGACCAGAAATTGATTTCAAAATATAACTTGCAATCTAGACTTGTAGAATTGTAGATTTCACAACTGTTGGAACTACAATATCGTTCTGGTCAATGCAAACTGATTTTAATAGGTCAGCCATTGTGTTCCTTACCTTGGTATCAAATGGATGTAGGCTGATAGACTAAACAATAAGCCTTGAAGAAGCGTGGCTGATTAATTCAACAAATCTTTCGAATACACTTTTTACTACTAGTACGATAATAAAAAAAATTGTCACTTAGTGTAATTAGAGCTCTACAATTTTTCTTATTTACGACAACGTAAAAAAATCAACACCAATATTATTTTATCCCCACTAAATTAAACCATTATCGGAATAAATTAGGGTTCTTAAACCCAACGCAGGCAAAGCGATATCGCTAACTACATCGTGCTAATATTTACATTGTTACAAATTTTAGTAAAGAGCAAAATTTGGTTCACACTCTATTCGGAAAGGGTCAAATTCGGTCAAAATTAAATGAAAGCTTTAATTGTTATAGTTATAATCGCTAAGCTTGGCTGAAATTAAATTCAAACGTTAAGTACTATGGGTTCAAGATTTTGTTAGGTCCCAATTTTACTTTGTAATGGTATTTGACTGTATTTAGAAGCCCGCATTAATTCGGCAGTAAAGATAACTACAAAACCAAATATCATTAAACCCGCTAACACAAGATCAACCAATTGTACACTGTAACAGCCAAAGGAAAATTGTCCGAGAAAATTATAAATTCCGTATTAAGAGAAGAAGCAGAATATTGTTCTATAAACAAGAATACGATGCAGATTTTTCAGAAGTCACAAGTCAAGGGCAGCATAATACATAAATGAAGTCGGGGTAAATGAACGAGTTATGTGTATACCGATTAACTTTTGCTTTACATTTACATGTTATTTTTATTAAAACAAATAATACTGCAATTTTGCATCGCAAAAAAGTAGATTTTTAAGCCGATTAAATGTTTTGTGTTAACTGAAATTATTTACATCTGCTACTGGAGCACATACACGAAGTAGAATTGGATTACCATGCAATATAGGGACGAAGGGTAAACCACGAACCGAAATGGCGTACACTAAAATTCCAAATAATTCCGAAACAATTCGAGAAAAATTCTCAAACAATTCCCTACATGTGTACACCAAAATTCCATCGTGAGTTACCCTGAACGGTAAACCACGAACCGAAATGGCGTACTCTACAATTCCAAATAATTCCACAATTCCAAAAAAATCCCAAATAATTCTACAATTCCAAAACATTACCAAATAATTCAAAAAATTCCCAAATAATTCCACAATTCCGAAAAATTCCTAAACAATTCCATAATTCCAAAAAATTCCCAAATAATTCCACAATTCCAAAAAATTCCACAATTTCAAAAAATTCCCAATTAATTCCACAATTCCAAAAAATTCCCAAATAATTCGACAATTCCAAAAAAAATCCCAAACAATTGCACAAAAATTCCAATAATTCCACAAAAATGCCAATAATTCCAGAAAATTTTCCAAACAAGTCTCAGCATGTGTACACCAAAATTCCATCGTGAATTACCCCTCGTATAGGGACTTCAATGCATAATATTATATGTTCATTTATTTTCTCCCCTAATTATATTGTAGGGCCAAATGGTTCAAAAGTTTTTTGTAGAGAAAAAAATAATAAATCTAACGGACGTTCTATTGGTTTAGAATTTTATTTTTACACAAAGAAAAAAAATGCAGAAATTGAGTCTGAATTTGGAATTCGCGCGAGGAAGGATTAGCGGCAGCCTGATGACTCTACGCCAACGTACAAGACGTTCGAGTTTCCTAAAATACTTAATTTTAGACACTTTATTAATAATAAATAGGCAGTAGATATTTGTTTTATGATTAAGAACAAACAAATACGTAATAAAGCTTTGGGTACACCTAAAATTAATTATTAAAGGAGATTTGCTGAAATGAATGTTGACAGTATTCGAATATTCATAACGGGTATAAATGTTATAAAATGTATTTTGACCTTCAAATTGAGAGAAACTGGGAAAAAGCGAGTCTACCTCTGTCTGCCTTCCATAGGCGAACGACCACATACCGTTGCAACCAGTATTACACTAGCGAATCAATTTATAAAAACCTTGTTTGGTCTGGACGAGACTGAGCAAAAGAAAACAAATCGTTACTCGGTCGCGACTGCAACCAATGGCCATAATAACAACACGGTCTCATATAAATAGCAAACGTGTAAAGAGTAAAAGTGGTGCTTGGTAGTTTGGTAGGTTTAATATCGTCAAGAAAATAATCGATTCCGTTTCCTATTTACCTTAAATTTCCATTATTCCTAATATGAGTTTGGGTTGGGATAAGAACGTCTTCCAATAAATGAAGGCAAAACTTGTTGAGAGTCGAATCGGAGTCGAAACATTTCAACTACCTAGTCGAAATGAACTCGTATTCATAATGAAGCTGCTTGAACTTTAAATAAGCCACTTGTGTGTACCCAAATTCCAAACCGCACGATACTATTCGCAACTTCCGTAAATTATGTAAATAATATAAAAAAATCATTCGTCACCCAAGCAAGCTTTTATTATTAATTTTTTTCTTGAATTAATGATATCAGGTACGGGATATGTAAATTTCTCCATCCTCATGCATGCGCTCCTTTTATCCTGGACGATAATGCTCCATGGCACAGAACGAAAATTGAAAATTGTTTATTCGTGGTGATAGGTATTACGATAAAATAGAAAAACTAAACCGGGCTGCACAATCCCAGAACCTGCATCCCACAGAAAATCCATAGCAAATGAAACCAACGTCATTTCCTAAAGAAAGCCGACTAAAGATATAAATAATAAATTCCCCTTCTTTTTTTATATAAAAAAATACCCTAAGATAAATTTAAAGAATTTTCTACATTTCGCAATTATCGCACCTTCTCCCACTTTATTTTCAGATATCGAGATAATTCGAAAATCTTGTTCAGAAATTCCGCGGGAAATTTATTAAAACTGCCATTTAAAAATTAAATCTGAAACGTCATTGATACTGATACAGTGAACGATTAAATCTTGTCTAAGCTACCATTGACAAAATCACACACTACTAACGTTTATCACTCTTACAGCCTGCAGCAATTATCTCTTAAGTGGAATAAATATAGGTCTATAAAATTTATCACCATCACTGCTCATAAAAGCATGTTCACCTTTTGAAATGTTGTAAATAGGATCATTCAAGTACAACAAAACTGCCACTTAATTGATAATTACCTACCTGTAAGTGAAAATTAACATTTATAGGAAATGCCACAAGGTAAACATGTTAGAATTTAAGAAATTCGGCAACGACAAGAGTTCTATGACAATCCTAGCTCGAGGTATGTATTTAACAATGCAACAGAATCTCGCTTCATTTACAATCCCTTTGGGCCGTATTAGTCCAAACTAAACTTGAAATATATCAGCTAATGCTACTTAATTAGTTTAGTAGCCATTAATTTGGACGCAGAATATGTATAATTCATACCTGTTTGATATACAGGCTGTTCAAATTCGAAGTAAGCCATTGGGATCAAGTTCATTTCAAGGGGGAATCGGTAAAACTGGTGCGAAGTATCTCCGTGAATATTTCGAATTTCTCTTTCAGTATATCTGAAGAATTTCGCATTGTACCTACGAACTGAATCGTGAAAACATTTTAAAGAAAGCTAGTTGGAATATTCTGGGATTCTTTTTGAACTACCTATACCTACAGCCGTTCTTATCACAATTTTACTACACTCACAGTTGATTGCATTGAAATTTCGCACTCAATAATCAATATTGCTTTTCTAAAAGGGGCAAGAAACTGATACTTTATTAAACGAAAAAAGTGGAGTTGCGCACCTCCCCTGGACTTTCCCATACTAAAAATAAACATTTCGGTTTTGGTATTCAACAGTAGTTCGCGAGGCAGCATTGGAAATCACTTGAATGAGTAGCGACAAACACCAGACTATACGGGTTCGATAAGTACAGAAGAGAGACAGGCATCTAATTTACTAAGGCAGCGGAAGTTCGCGATTTTCTCATCAACCGTACATTTTAGCCGATTTTAGCTATATGACTACCTTATACTATGTGAGAGACAATTAAATTTTGCATTCAATTATATAATAATATACAGGGTGTTTCATTTAAAATAACAAAGTTGCTTATTGTACTGTGAAAAGCAAACACCCTGTATACGTGATATAAATTTAGGAGAATGCGAATCTATATACTGAACAACTTTTATATTTAAACTTCTTTATATTTTGATTTGTAAATGATCTATAGGAGGATCAATTTCCGATTTTCAAAACCTCGTAGAGGGCGCCACAGTGAAATTCTATCATTAATCAAAAAACGAAAATGTACCTAACACCAAGCTGCATAAGTGTAGAAAATTTAAACAAAATCGTGTAGCCAGTTTTTTTGTAATAATTTTTCAAAAATTTCATAATAATAAGAAGATATTGACTACAAACATCTTAGGACTTTGGATTAACAGTCTCCAGCATACATTATGTAAGTTAAGTAACCGGTATTTTGAACGTCTAAAAATAGATTCTACCGTAAGTAGACATGTAATAATTATGATTTATGATCCACTTGATTAACATAAAACTTAGAAACTTCCATGTCACTAAAAATGTGAACATGGAGGATGGATGCATTTGAAATGTGCCCTGCCCTACTTTAGGATTCTCGATCTATCCCCGAATGTGATCTCCATAATACAATAAGATCTTTTTACAGTTAGATCATTAAAAACTTTAAAAATTATTTAAATTTGAAGCGAAGCACATAAAAATATAGTTCGCTGAAACCTTGTCCTTCACACATCGGTGGCGACGCCAAATATATAGGACATAGTCGGTCATCAACTTACTATGTAGCGAAAAAAAAATGATTTAAATCTACATAGGCTAGCAGGGCTATGCATATTTTCCAACTGCGAATATATTTTACTAACCTTGAAACATATTGCATGGAAACTCTTTTATGAGCAATAATAGTTTACGTTGTTCACGAATGATGACATACCTTGATGACGAATTCCGTATAAAACGTTTAAAATTGAAAACGTATATCAACTTTTTCCATAATAGCCAATAACATCAAGATTAAAAAAATTTAAGAGAGGTTTTTACGTTTCCATATCCAATATATACATATAAGAAGAGTTTTTATTGCCAGTAAAAGTTTTTATATCAGTTTATGTATTATATGGCATTTCGAAAGAGGAAAACTCTTTTCAAATTACAGTTCCCTAAAAGGATTAAGGAAAACCCGCGATATTTGGTTTCTATCCTGCACAGGTAAAATTAATACCGGATACTTTACATTCCTGAATACCTCTGCTAATAGGAATAAAACCAAGATTTATTTTTATATTCAAAACACAACAGGACAATCAAATCAAGCACGAAAAAGATTTCAGGAGGCCAAACCTTGCGACTCTTCAACTTCCCAATCTCTGGATGTCATAAAGGTATAGAAAAGGATGGTTAACGAAGTAAAAATACAAACCAATACGGAAGAATCAACTGAATCGTATATGACAATAAAAAAAAGGCTGTACTATTTTAAACACATATGTCAAAGTCGTCCGAAAAGTGTTTCATCTCCGGGTATAGTCAAACAAGTTGAAAAATTGTGCTTCCCGATAGATGCGTGTCCCTCGAACACATTTCCCAGATGAATAAGAATCACTGAACTCACCATCAACGTATCAAAAGAAAGCATCGAATATGAAACAAATTTTGGGTGGGTTTTGAGAATATTAACACAAAAGAAAATTGAATTGTATGCCACTATTAGTAAGGCCCGGTATTACAATCTCAGTTTAAGAGTTTAACTCCGGATTTCTCCAAGATTTCCCTTTGTATTCTGAAGTTTAACTGGGGCGCTGTAGTTTAAAGTGAGATTGGAATACCGGGCCTTAGTCTGTTTGGGAAGGATACAGAAATATTGTGACTGATTGTAAATCGTTGTAAATGGAACAAGTGGTCATTTCAGAAGTTTTACATTATATTTCATAGAAATTTTAGGAAAACTTTATAAGTAGGTATACTTAGGCATATATTGCAGTTACGAACATCAAACGTCCCCTATAAAGATTAACAATTTTGAAACTGGTGTCAAAATAGTTTTTATTCTTCTTTTTTAACTCTTTTTGCGTCCTTAATGTTTAATAGAACTATCGGTAAATGATTATTGGTTTCAGGAATAAGCTAAGAATTATTTACCGCGCCATTGAATCCAGGATAAATATTGGGCGATTCCGAGTTGGGCCAAGTACCTTTTAAGTAACCCGCTAGCGGATGCTAAAACCCCTTAATTTGTAGTCAGAGTTGGGCCAAGGCAGTGAAAGTCTTAATTGAGGCGACCAGGTTAGACCAAAACTGAAACAGTACATCATGTACTTGCTTAAAAAAATTAAAACCCTAGGCCTACCCCTATACAGCAGCGTAACCAAAATACAGTTTTCAATTTTTTTATGTCTCAATTTGAAGCAAATGAATAAAATAAATAGTAGAATGAATTCCTTATAAAATTACCTTTCCAACGATGTGCCCCACATGGTATGGGTGCCATTTGAAACTTTAGAGGGGGTTGCTTTGAAGGCAAAGGGGTTGATGACAGGCGTCCGGATTTTACGTACAAAGATATCCCTTTTGCTGTCTTTCTTGACATGTCTTGGCGATTTTTAAGCAAACAATAGTTTTGAAAAATACCGAGGATGTCCACTTTTCGTTGAAAAACCTTCTATAACTTATTACTCAGTATCGTACGTAAAGCTTAACTACCCATTTATAAAAGTTATTGCAAACTTGAAAAAAAACACGTAGTACAAGTTCCAATTACGCAATTAAATAAGGAAAGAAAAACTTGTAAAGCGACTATATACTAGTACTACCTATACAACTAAATTGATTTGCGTCCATTAAATGAACCAACTCCCGATAAACACCAAAAATAGCTATTCACTACTTTGGTATTCATTAAACATTTATTTTTAGTCGTTTTTAGTATCTGTCTAAATAAAAAATTCATACAAAAACTTACTTTTACTATTATTCAGGCACATTCTAGCATTAATTTAATATTACTCTGCAATTAAAGAGCAGATGAATAAAAAATTTAAGGATTTCAAAACTTTTGATTGTGTACCGTTATACTCAACAGTTCAACCCCTTTATGTGAAACGATAAATTTTATATAACCTCTTCCCGCTTAGCTCATCACGTCATTAGATTGAAATTGATTTCATAATAATGCGTATGTAAAACCACATAAAATTCCATTAATTGTTACTTTACCAAAAACACAAAACCCTTTATTTTATTTACCTATAATTATAATAAAATTAGAAGTCTATCTTGTGTTATCTATGCCAACAACACCCGAAAAAGCTCTTAAGGAGAATTGTAGAACAAGGATGGGAACTGCTAAACAAAAACCATTGGCCGCCATTGGCCTTACAGTCCCGACCTAGTCCCTATCGACTTCACCTATTTCGTTTCGACTAAAAACAACACCTTCATTGCATGCGTCCATGGTTGAAGCAATAATTACTATGCTACAGGTTTCAAGACACTTACAAAGGTATGCGCGATAAATGTAATTGGGATTAGATCGTGAAAAAACTATTGGTGTTTTGTTCGATACTCCCTGGACTTTTTATTTATAAATTATTTAACGCGCTTCTCTCATAATTCTAACCGATTCTAAATTCTATAATAAACAGTTTTATATTCTTTACCTACTACATGACCAACTAAATATTTATAAACGGTCTAAAATTAGGAAAACATCGGGAAAACGATACAAAACTTCTGTTAATGTCGTGAGAATGGCAAATAATGAATTGGGGTTGTGTATTTCGTGTCCAGTAATGATAAACATAGAATAACAGACGAAAACTAATAAAAATAGGGCATAAATAGAAATGCTTCCCTTAACATTCCTGCATGTTACTACTCTTATCCATCCAAGGGAGGGAATGGGAAACTTTTGGGTCTGAACAAGTTTCTCTTTATGGATTAACCACCAAGTAAGCAAGTTAGCGTTTCCTACGTTTCCTATGACTTTGATGATGAAAATTGTGGAGGGCAATTAATAGAAAAAAGATTAAACCAAACTGCGATTTACTGCTGCAACAGGATAATGCTGCCGTTCACTGTTAATAGACGGAAATGGCTACACGTCAAATAAAATTTATCAAGATAACCGTTTACTAATAAAAGAAAACTTTTCATTTAGAGACATGAACAACAAATATACAGAGTGATCAGTTCTTAGTACGGTATGGAAATTAAATTAGTATTCCTCCGATAGCCCGAAGGGTAAGTCACGATGGAATTTTGGTGTACACATGTTGGGAATTATTGTTGGAATTGTTTGGGAATTTTTTGGAAATATTGGAATTTTTGTGGAATTTTGTGGGGGTTGGATAGGTTTTTGGGTATCATTCAATTAGGTTATAACTTTTGTTATGTACTGTGAAATGTGATTTTCTAAAAACTTTAGGTTCAGAATAAATGGCAAACGTCTTTAAAAAAATTGAAACAACGAAGAACTTGTTTTCCCTGCGATTTTGATGAAATTATAAATTAGAGAACAGAAAGAAATTTGATAATACATATTTTCAAAATAACAAAAATTTTGAACCTTACCTTAAAAGTTAAACTAAGTAAGTAGGTACCTAAAAAGTGGATGAAATTTTCAGTTTGCAGTGTAGCAATAGAAGCGGCTTTTCTTACAAATGCAGGACTTACGCTCTTGCTCTCTTTCTACTTGCTTTCTACCCTTATATTTTCTTATGTATTACAGCCTGCTGTTGCATATTATTTGGACAAATTTGGGACTTACTACGTACAAGTTGGTCAAACAAGAAACACAAATGTAAAAAAATATTATGGTCACCTGAGCTAACGCGAAGAAGTTAAAAAATAACTAAACTTGGCTTTAAAAATTGTGTTACCAACCCTAGGTATATCAACTTTACATAGAAAATGCACAGCCAACTAAATGTAGCTCTTTTTTAACCACATTGTACTTATATTAAGGTACCTGAGGGCTAGGATTGATTTAAAAAAAATTTAGAAAACGTAATTTTTGAGAAACCTATTTTAAAATAACCATTTAGGGGTTGATAATACATGAATGTAATTTTTTTTGTAATCCTTCAGGTATAAAAAATCAAACCGTTTTTTATTATTCACTAGAACTTAAATGAACGATTAAGGTAAACAAACGTTGGGGTAATTAATTTAAAAGAGCCTAATGTGCTGAAGTAGCGCTAACTGTACCCTCGTCTAAACCCAAAACCTATTCGTTTATACAAAAAAACAAGTTCTTGTGTTAATACAGACGCAGTTGAAGTTCAACAACCAGTTTTTAAATCAACTTTCGAAGAAATTTTGTATTTTTGTCTAAACATAGTCAAAACTGAGAAATTCAAACAGGCCTATTGGACAAAGTGCATTCATTATGTCTAAGGCATTCCAAGCAGTTATTCAACTGGCAGCTGCTTTTGAATGGAAACGTACATGTAGCCGGTCAACACACCCAATGCATAAACAAGCATGAATTATAAAAGAAAAAACTTGAACAAAGTTTCTAAAAACGAACTTACCTCGTAATTTATTTTATTATTCAACGATGGCTGGTATTCCAAATTTTGCGGAAACAGAACAAAACACAAACATAACATGTGTTTCAAGACCACGCACAACAAAACATGGCACCAACAAACACGTTGTATAACACTACGCGAAGCCACTCACGAAACTAGGAGCGAATTCAGAACCCAGCTCGTCAAACTTCCCGACAACGCGAGCTCACAAGCGAATAGCGCCGATTGTACTCGAACAGGATATTACCTACCTGACAGGAGTTTACCTGTTTCTTGGAGAAATGCGAATAGTGCCAGAACAGTAATTTGTAAGACTTTTTAAGAAAAGTGCCAGAATTTACATACACGCTCGAAACAAAAAAGATATACGGATTTTTTGCAAGGGAGAGAAAAGTTTACCACCCGTGCCGAGGTTAATAATTTTTATTTCTTTTTTTTGACGATTTTTTTTTTACTTTTACTACAATCACGTTTGTGTCATATATTTACAATAAATTCTTGCCACTGACAAGTTAATTAAATAGCAAACGTTAAACTCAAAAAAAAACTACACCCAGCAACTCGCTGTGGGACTTTCGTCACTAGAGACAAAAGTTGACGTTATGGTTCTCTCACTAGAAACGGAATTGGCGTTTTCGATTGACGCATCTTGACCGAAAATTGTGTTTCCGTGTGTGGTCGTACTTAAAAAAAATTAAAATAGTACACCCCTAATGAGAGAAATGGCAAACATTTCCTGGTTCATGAAGTTCAAATCTAAAGTTCATGTTGTTGGTACCAAAATAACCGAAATATAATAGTACTACGACAGAGATTAGCGATAAACATTACAGCATCCAATAAACAACATTCGTTTCTCGTTAATTATACAGACACACGCACACCATGACTAAATTATTTGTTTATTATTCTTAGATAATAAAATTAATAAACATACACGCCAATCATAGAAAATAATGAATGTGTAAGAATGTTAAAGCCGAAATGTGTTTATACAGGGTGTTTCAACTCCACATTTCTTACGATCCAATCACTGCTATATAAAATAACTTGTAATGGTCTTTTTATAAGATGACTCTTTATGATAACCTGACACATATCAGAAAAGAATTTCTAAGACTTATCTACCTTACACTTGGTTTCATAATCGCAACTTCAAGTCGACTTTAACTAAATTCCACTTTAACTTTACAGTCGGACTTTAAAGTTGGCATGTTTCAAAAAGGTGGAAGTGGGCGGAGCTACGCGACTTTTGCCAAAGTCGAGATAAAGTGAGTTTTATCGATTATGTCGTCACTTGATAGTCATGTGACTACTTTACAACCAATAAAAATGTGTCTAGACGTAGCTTGAAGTCGGTTTCACATTACAAGTGTTTCCCCGTTGGCGCGCTCTTTCATTCAAATTTCAACCAATAAGAACACAGCATTTGAAAATCCTGGGTTTCAAGGTCAATACGCGAAAGGTTGGTTGATGCTGATGTTCATGTTTTGTTAACGGCGTTTGAGCAGTTATGGCGGGAATGTGGTCAAAAGGAGAAAAAGCGCTAGTAGCTGACATAAAATTCAGTTTTAATTTGTGAACTCGAAATATCTAAGTCTTTTTGTAGGAACTTGTGTACAAATGTGGATACTGTAATTATATCTCTTGTCCAAAATTGTCTGTTACATGTTTCTTTTTCTTTCTTCATTAATTTATGTGGGACATACAATCGCAATACAATCTTTTTCTGTAATGTTATGGGGTATTTAATCCCTTTTTTACGCTTTCTTTCTAACAGCATCACTATTAAAATTCGTTTTTACTCCATTATACTGTTTTGCGTATATAGTAAGAAGGGGCTATCGATTTGATACCTAGTAAAGTTATAAGTTATATAAGTTATAAATACGCGAAAATGCTGTTCCATGTGAAATGTCAATTCAAATTGACCGCGAACGCTCAAACGCAGTTGCGCAGAAACGCTTGCCATGTGAACCACCTTCATTCTACCGGTCGCTAAGCGACCTGTCAAAAGAAGCAACAAGCAAGTGAGGTTATGTTGTGTTATGTTAACTGTGAGGGCAAACAAGGCTTTAACTTTAAAGTCGACTTTAAAGATTTAAGTTACATTATGAAACACGATTTTAAATTTAAAGTTGATTATGAAGCCGGGCGTTAAATAAAAATTTTCTACACCTGCAAAGTCAAGGTTGGCCGCCACATGTTGTTTATCATTCCCAGTTCCCTTTCGTTGATGTTATACACATCTGTAGATAACAAATTGAAAGAAACTTAACTTCAGTCGTGATTATGTGTATCTTTAATGGTGTTTGAAAGGTGTTTTTAAAAGCCTACCAAATATGAATAATTGAATATCATGTAGGTTTGCATTTTATATGTCTCACTTTAAAGAAATTAAAATGATTATCAAATGTTTGTCATTATGTGTAGCACTACTACTTGTAAGTGTATTTACCTACAATAAATTTAATTTGCAGAATGAAGATCAGAAAACTGGAGCTGGTTAGCAGAGTGGTTGCAACAATAAGGTAGAATGTTTTATGACAGTATACGGTGGTGGGTTATAGTTAATTATTATTATTGGTAATTTCATTAAAATTATCATGCAAACGGAAGCATTGGCCAGAGGTGTAAAAATTCACCCCCTTATGCAACAGCTGAGTAGTAGTATTAAATATTAATGTCATGAAAATTTTAGAAATTGAGATTTTCGCGGAATAATGTGCCTTCACTGTGGCGCCCTCTACGAGTTTTTGAAAATCGGAAATTGATGCTCCCATAACTTTTTTATTAGGCAAAATATGAAAAAAGTTTAAGTATAGAAGTTGTTCAGCATATAGATTTGCATTCTCCTAAATTTATATTACGCATACAGGGTGTTTGATTTCCACAGTACAATAAGCAACTTTGTTATTTTAATTATATTATTTTTATTATATAATTGAATGCAAAATTTAATTGTCTATCACATAGTATAAGGTATTCATATAACTAAACTGTACGATTGTTGAGAATTTCGCGAAGTTCAGCTGCGTTTTGTAAATTTTTGAAAAATTACTATTACTACTGTACCATGAAGAAAAAATAATTAGGGTTCGAATTTATGCCAAGAAACTCAGTGATAAGAGAGGAAAGGAATGAAGTCATACAAAAACATAACGGGGACTTTGCATCAGAAAATGCACCAACCTAGCATTAGCTACTTTATTCATTCTATAACCGTTCTGAATGCTTACTGCGTTTCTGTACTTCAATGTAAATCAACTGCAAAACTTAATGAAGAATTAATTTTTTGTAGTTTGTTTTATGTTTATGAGTGTTTCCTCTTTCGTACTCTAATTGAACTCTGACAATACATTTGCCACTATTCTGAAAAATTTCATAACATACTGCATTTATGAATATTCAACTGTATTCCGAATGAACTTCCTTTTTATTTTAGACATTTTACTAAAAATAACATTCTCTAAACGTGCATGCCAAGCATTTTACAACTTTTATTTTATTTAGTAGTTATTTGCATTTTTGAAATTCATAGACTGAGATGCATACTTGTTCAGTGCTTCTAATCGAGCAATAATTTTCGTATAAAGTCTATCGTTGCGCCTGCATGCTGGCAACTTATCCGACAACAATTATTGGCGAAATAATCTTTCGTAGGCCACATAGACTATAAAATTAAAATCTAATCAGAGTTATAAGCTTCTTTAAATTTCATTATTATTAAAATAAACACCTCCTGACGTTACAATATTAAATAATGTCAGTTTCAGCATGTCCAGCTTCATTCTAGGAGACTGAAGCTGGGCATGGGTTCAGGAACCACGCACTGTATTTCTGAAAGTTCTTGTAGGCGGGCATTTCATAAACGTAATTTATTTCACTTTATATACATTCAGAACTCTGTTCTGGATAAAGTATTAGTAATCTGCAGCAGTTGTCACCCCTTTAATCTTAAGTACTCACCGGGTGAATTATTAACATTTCCTTCTGAAAAAATTTCGTGGACGAAATTTGATAGATGACCGTGTGGAATGCGTCATTTGCACGATTGATAAGTAACGTGGGATTTTTAGAATTTAAGATGAAGTTTAAGGACGTTTGAAAAACAATTTTTTGATTGGGTCCGCAAATTCTTCGTTACCGAGATACAGGGTGTTGAAAGTTGTAACAGATATCGATCTTTTTTTCTTTTATTCGGAAATGACTAGGAATTAAATTTTAAAAAGTAAGCAGTGCGTATGTATGTTTATTTGCTATAAATGGACCATATTAGTCAGTTTTTTCCTTCTCCAGTGACGAGCTCAGGAGCGTATGTGGATATTTCTGGAGGAAAAAATGGTACGCCACTGTTTTTTCATTTTTGACACAATTTTCAAATTTCTCAACTAATTTACGGTTGAAACTGTCTCTTGAGATTTTTTTCTACCATTAACCGTTTTCGTGTAAATTACACTTCAAAGATGAAAAATGCGAATAAAAAAATAACTCTGCAAATCCGTTTTTTGAATAATGACCGCCTTTAGCCTCAAAATTTTGTTCGAAGAATAGAAGCTTCTCTTGAAGCTAATGCATTTTTGTTAAATTCCTTGTGGTTTCAAGAATACAGGGTGGTGACTTTAGCAACGCAACATAGGGATTTCAATGGTAAATTCTTAATGTTTAATTATTGGCTCCCCTAATTATTTTAGAGCAAAAGTGTGTTGAGGTTTTTTGTAGAAAAAACAATTCTGCATCTGTTTATACTATTAATTATAATTTTCCATTTTCCGGAAGCGTAGAAATAGAAGAATTTAAAAATGGTCTTTTTAAACAAATCAGTGCAGATGCCTTGGAATTATCTAAACAATCAACATTCGCATTTTCATCTGTCATTACGGTTTGAAGTTTATAACCGATTATTAAAATCTATTATTTTTAAAATGTATTCAACGAAAGAAAAAGTAGAAATAATAAAGTGCCTTGTTTAGCGTAGAATATGTTCCTATTACCTACTCGTTTTATTGCTATAAAAGAAAAAAAATGTAATGAGACAGAAATGTCAGTGTGTTTGTTTGATTTTATAATTCCATGGCATCAGTGATTTTTTTAAAAGACCATTTTTAAATTCTATGCTTCCGGAAAATGGAAAATTGTAAATAATAGTATGAAAAGATGCAGAATTTATGTCTCTACAAAAAACCTAATACACTTTTGCTCTAAAATAATTAGGGGAGCCAATAATTGAACATTAAGAATTTTCCATTGAAATCCCTATGTTGCGTCGCTCAAGTCACCACCCGGTATAACTAACGATTAACAAATCCGAAGTTAAAATTACAATTTAAAGACTAACCTTTAATTAAAGTTGTTATTATCGCATTAACGCAAACAACCAACAAATTGTTTCATTCATCTCATGAATAAACCCCCAAATAAAAATACCCCGTTTGTAGCTTACAAGAATGAAAATAAACTGAGAAGACAAATGTGAAATAGATGTAAAGCAGTTGTACCTAATGGACCAGCTGGGTTATTTTTATAGATCCTCTCATGGGGGTTGGCTTCCTTACTTAGAACATCAAATAAGTATTTCCTTCAAATGTACTTTATGTTTTATTTGCATTTTGTTGTTTTAAAGTATTTTTAAGACGCTATAAAACTTTATGTTATGGAAATGTAAAAAATATGTGATGCTCTTCAATTATAGTACAACTAAACTGTAGTATAGTTACTCAAGGGTGCTTAGTCTAAATAATTCTGTTTGTTTACCGTAACACTAAAAAGGAAATCCTATTTGTTTTTTTCTTTAAATTATACATGCAAGGAGACATCCACTGGTAAAAATAGTTAACGTTACATTACGTCGCCTCGTCTAACCCTTAAAAAATTAAAATTAAATCAGATGGGAAGTTTTCGTTGGCACTTGACTTAAAGGGAATTGACTATACCTACTGTTGACACTCAACTGCACACAATTTGTATGATTAGATCATATTCTCACACAATGGGCTTAGAAACTGCCATAGGGTATTCTCATTGTATATACAATATTGAGGAATGTAAATACAACAAATAAGCACCATATAAATGTTTGAGGGAGGGATGGACATAATTCTTATGCTACATACATACATTATTAATAATATTCTTGTATCATGCTACATAATTACCTTTGTAATGCCCTGATGGTAACTGTACCTAAATTAATTTGTTTGCAAAAGAAAATTTTTAGGTAGGATATAGGTAATACAATACGAACTGTTGTTTGTGAAAAGGTTCTATTATATTTCCCATTAACCAGTTGTTTGTAGATAGAATAATTATTAAAATAAAAAAATGTATATAAGAGAAAAATTGATTTCTGAAAACCTCTTTATATTATGCATTATGTAATGGAAATGCTTATCAATAGAAGCTTCTATGTTCGCTCCAGTGATCGCTGTCGGATGCCATCTGGACGCTCCCTCGTGTTTTGCGTTACCTGTCATTGCTTTTGACATTAACACTCCATTGATTACATTGTCTTAAAGGTTACGAATATAAAATCTGAACAACAAAAGATTGTTAAATCTTTAAGTATACAAAGAAAATTGTATTTGCTGACTATAACAGGAAGTTTATTTTTAGAGCCACCTACCTATCTACAATAAAAATCAGAGATGTGACGAAAATATACGAAATATTTATATAAATGTTTTTTAAATCAAATTATGTAAACTTTCATGTCTTCTTTTAGGCCTTCGTAAAATTCTTAAAACATTCAACATTTAATCAAATATTTCAGAACTTTGACGTATTTAGTGTAAAGTTTCTTCTTAACTTATCAAACTTTCGTTATAATATTTTATTTTGAAACCTAAAAAAAATTAAGTTAGCTCAGCTTTTAGTCGTAACCATATTCTAATAATTTTTTTCCCTGAAAGTTTTATATAAGACTGATAAAAATTCTGAAAGAAAATTATTCTAGAGGTTTTGTTTTGTCTAAGACAATGTTGATTTCTGGATTTTTTACAAACAAACTAAATTATAAATCACAAGAAATTAAAAATGCATTTTTTTAGGATTTGGTGTTGATAGGAAATTGGGGGGAGAAGGTGTACTATGTATAAACGTAATAGTACAGGGTGTTCCAAAAAGAAACGGTATCCAGTTAAGGGCATGTTCCTTTCATGAAAGTAAGAGGAAAAGTTTCTATTAACACGTGTCCGCAAATGTTTCGTTATCGAGATACAGGGTTATTATTATTTTACAAATAATGTTCAAGATGACCCCCATCAGCTTCAAGATAGGCTTCTATTCTTCGAACAAAATTTTGAGGCTAAAGGCGGTCATTATTCAAAAAACGGATTTACAGAGTTATTTTTTTATTCGCATTTTTCATCTTTGAAGTGTGATTTACACGAAAACGGTTAATGGTAGGAAAAAATCTCAAGAGACTGTTTCAACCGTAAATTAGTTGAGAAATTTGAAAATTGTGTCTAAAATAAAAAACAGTGGCGTACTATTTTTTTCTCCAGAAATATCCACATACGCACCTGTAGTTACGCCACTGGAGAAGGTAAAAACTGTCTAATATGGTCTACTTATCGCAAATGTACATACCTACATACGTATTGTTTACTTTTTAAAATTTAATTCCTAATCATTTCCGAATAAATGAAAAAAAGATCGATATTTTTTACAATTTTCAACACCCTGTTTCCTCTTGTTTTCATGAAAGGAACATGCCCTTAGTTGGATGCCGTCTTTTTGGGTCGCCCATTATAACATTACAATCGACAATGATCAACAAAATTTTCGATAAGGGTTAGCTAGGAAATTAATTAAGTGTGTCTTTACTTCTTTCGACTAAACCTGACTTTGACAGTTGGTATGGCCATGATTATATTTCATGGCCAATTTTTATGGAACTGTTGGAACTAACAGAAGCCTAGAAGACTTCATACTTTTGTCTTTTTTTGTTTTGACTATTATAGTCTAAGGGCCGGTTTTACAATACAAGTAAGTATAAGTTATACCCCCGACAATTGTCATGGTTACAATTGTTAAAATAATTGTAACCATGGCAACAGTCGGAGGTATAGCTTATTCCAGGTATATACTAGTATTGTAAAACCGGGCCTAAGTCTGTAATGTTTTTTCATTTTTCACAATTTTAGATGACCCGTAGAGTTTCTGATCTATTCTCGTTTAATAATAAATAGAAAAGCCTCGTCACGACATCACAGTAAATTAGTCTCTAGGGGAAAATAAAGTCACGGCTCGTTCCAGACTCTCTTAACTGCCAAGTAGCTTGATTTTTAAAGAAATGTGTGACTTTTTCTCAAAACACTAGGAATCATAGGATTTTTAAAAATAACTTTTACTGTCTTGTAGAAGATATTTTTCCTTCCTTTGTATTTTATATGGCCATGCACTACGTGGGCTTCAACTATAATTATAACTATATATTGTGTTGTATCGCCCCCAATGTCTCGTCTAAAGACACATACACCCATATATCCCGTATAACACACGGTATAGTACCTACAGACTGCATAAAAATAGTAAAAGACTTGTTGGATCTATTCTTAAAACTAAAATTAAGGTCGATATTATCGTCGATGCAAATATATTTACAATTATCGTAAACAAAGAGATTTCCAAAGATTTAAATTTTGTCTGCTAGAAACGTCTTAGAACATCCAGGAATAACATTACCTACCCAAATTTAATTTAACTTGTGTATTATATAAGATGACTCACATTCGTAGTTTCGCATCAAAGTGTGTGATGAAAGAAGGGGTGCCTAAGTAATTTTCACAGGTCTTCCCCTAGCATGGTGCCAATATAAAAGAACCCTTGGGATGACGAGAAGTTGTTACGCCCAAGGGCGGTTGATTAGTTGCATGTAACAATGGAGGCAGAGACCTCTTATTAATCTTAGAGAAAACAGCATTGTTCCGAATAATTAGAATTGATGCAAGTTATTAAGATTTCAGCTGGGGTGTGATATAGATGACGTTTAAGAATGATTTCTGTCACTAAAATTCTAATTTAAGAGGATACAATTTATAATATAAGTTAGAACTAAAAATATACTTTTGTGTTTGTGTTTGTTTGTGTTTTATCAGTCTAACCATAGAAAATGTATAGAATTGGCCAATACTTGTAAGAAATTCTTGCGACCGTGCTGTTGTAAAAACAATGAACATTGATTAAACAGAATCTCTTTAGAAGAAATTCTGTTAGATCCTGAATAATTGGTGTTTGGTGTTTGTATGTAGCGTGAAGTGGAACCCGTATGGAGGGTCATTCGTGAGGTTTCCTATGATAGCTTGGAATATCTCTCCCTTAATAAATGACTAGATCGGGATTTGAACCCAAGACCTCTTGGTTTGTAAGAAAATTTTGATTTACTTAGGAACCGCCGCACCACCGTCTCTAAAATAATCGTTCTTTGTTTGTTCTGTAAATGTAAGCCCGTGACATGAAATATTTACTTTGTACCTACCTATAAACAGATCCAAGGATCAATTTTGTAATTCTTTAATCCAATATTAATTTGTAAAACAGTGGATGAATGCAGAAATGAGTTGTTGTAGTAAGCGGAATCATGCTGCAATCAGCACGTAATCTGACAAAATGAAATTAATTTGGGTCACAGGTGGTAGTAATTTACATTCTCAAACATCAATTTTCTTTACCAGTCAATCATTTAATCGAACAGGATTGTTATTAATTATGGGTTGATAATGTTACGGGTTTGTTATTAAGCCCGTGCATGAACAACCCACACGTATCATTGCACCTGCCGAATAGCCGAGAATTTATGACTAACGATGGTTTATTAAAATAAAGCGTTAGGAACAGTTTTATTATTGAATTTTCGATAGTAATATCATAAGAGCGCTTTCGTATATTCGGATATACTTTTCGAAATTGATATTTCGTAATGGTAATATCAATACTTGAGAATAGAAAGAGGGAATAGTTATTTACAAACCAAATGCGGGAAGACGAATTTCCTGCATGAGCGTGTTTTGATTCATTGCGCGAATTCATAGATGACGCTTTCTTGCATAAGGTTTGTACAACATTTTTTGTAACGAATAAAAATACTATTGACAAATTAAAAACTCAGTTTTCATACCTTTGGAATTACAAGGGTAAATAAAAGTAGGGTTATAGCAGTTTTTGACTTTGACATTCCCGCTTCCAATAGATGGCGCTCACAAATATTTTTAGTAGCAGCGGAAATAGCACTTTATAAATTAAACTTAATTACTATTATAACGATTTTCTTGTAATATGTTTGAGAGGGCCAGTGCTTTTTGCTATTTTTTCCGGTTAAGTAGACCGGGAAATTGACGTTTCGGTTCATCAGTAGCGTTCGTGGAACGTCGTTTCCCAGGCAGTGGGTACAAAAAAGTATTTATACAGTATACGGAAGTGATCGAATGATGTTTGCCAAAATTATATCACGAAATTTAAAGTTCATTTTGCTCAAAATGTTAGTCTGACGTTTGAAAAAAGATTTTATAAAAAAATCAATTATTGTTATTCACGCGGTTGCTACAGATACCATCGTATCACAACCAATAGGAAGCCGAAACACCAAATCGAATATACCGATAGACCAAGAAGGTATATCCCAGAAACACCGCCGTGATTGGATCATTTTTTAAAATTTCTTAAATCCTATTGGTTTATAATATACAGGGTGTCTCTAAACCTAGTACCATAAATTTACCAGCCGCTTCCTGACGCAAAAATAAGTCGAAAATGTCTATAAAACTTTTGTCCTAAACCGCAGCATATAAGGAACCTACACGTCTTTGAAAATGGTGTTGAAAAAACGAAAAACAATTGCATTTTAAAAACGGTTTGAGATAAAAAGTCGAAATTTTGCAGGCAGCCTAACCTATTAAAGGTATAAACTTTCTACTATTTTTTTTTGTAAATTAACCAGGGGCGGCGCGAATGGGGGTTATCACCTTTTTCTTGTAACCCGTTTTTCTTGACCTTTTCTTTTTTCCATTTTAGTTTAGAGATTTGTATTCCCTGTTGCCTAATTAACAAAAAAGGTACTCTTGTTTCAACTCGATTGGACTAAGCGTTTCATATAAAATGTAAGTTTTCTGTTTAGCCAAAATCAATTTAGAATGATGGATTTGTATGTAAATTAATTTATTAAAAATAAATTAAAATAAAAATAGTTACAGTAAGTGTTCGTACTGTTTATACCTTCAATAGGTTAAGCCTGTATACAAAATTTCGATTTTTTTTATCTCAAACTGTTTTTAAAATTAAATTGTTTTCCTTTTCCGTTTTTTCAACACCATTTTCAAAGACGTGTAGCTTCCTTATACTGCGGTTTAGGACAAAAGTTTTATAGACATTTTCGACTTATTTTTGCGTCGGGAAGCGGCTGGTAAATTTATGGTACTAGGTTTAGAGACACCCTGTATATCTATGTATGATATAATTCAATAAATTTGAAATAAGGGGAAGTTACAGAAAAATACAGCCAGAGTGTTTAAAGCCAGGAATTCGTTTAAAGTTAAGTCGATCTGGAAATTGAAATCCTTTGAAAAAAGGATGTAATAATGTTTTGGCAGTACCGGAAATCGAACCTACGATTCCTTGTATTGCAGTTAGCGGTAAAGAATGCTACAAAACCTGTTCATACACGAAATATGGAAAAAAGATGAAAACTTCTTTTCTGAGGAAAGGAGAGTGGGGGTTTATTTAATTTAAGAAATAACAATAGCATAAGGTACTTACCGATGTTTACAATAATTGTCTAAAAATGCATGAAAATATGAAATGAAATGAAGATGAAGCTCTACAAATTTCAGTTGTTATATCATAATATCATCAGTATAATATCAAGTTTCCCTTTCTTTTAGTTTCTGGTAAACACAAACCCCAGAAACAAGGACAAAAACCATTAACGACTAATCAGGAAATACTCCGTGTTTTTGTCCTTAACAATTCTCTTTCATTAATCCCTCAGGATTTAAATTCTAATGGTTCTATTTCGGCAGTTCATTATCAAGTAATCGCAACATATTATTTTATAATGGAATGTTTAATCGAAAATTTCTTGTTGTAGAAATTATATTGTTTCTTGAGTTAAATGTAATTCTATAAATCGCGCTACAGCCACGTCTCTTCCAATCGTAATTCAATTTAAGGCGATTTTGTTCAGAGCAATTTAATCAATTACTAAGTCTCTATAAAAATCTCGTCGGGGATTGCCTTCTATTCTGGTTTCAGTAAAAACAGCAACAACAGGATGTTTAAGTGAATTTTGGGTTATCGACAAAAAATGAAATCTTTTTAATTCCTTGAGTTTTTGTGTCGATCTAAAATGTAAATATTCCGTCAGGGTTGGTATCTATAACTGATTAGAATTACTCGGAAAACATAATTTATGTTAAGATCTTAACGATGTCGATCTCGATTCGCAACCCCCACGTTGCACCCTGTTATACCTGTTACTGGTCATCCCTACTACCTATTCACTGTAGGCCACTGCACTTTTCAATAATTCAATACCAATGCATTACACTTTGACTGTCATAACCTCATAACTATAATATCAAAAAATATAAATTAAATAAATGTCCTGGGGTACATAGAATGGGAAGTTAAAAAGCAAGGAAAAAAAAAGTGGAGGTGCAAACCTCCCCTGGACTTTCCCATACTCAAAATAAACATTTCGTTTTTGGTATTCAACAGTAGTTCGCGAGGCAAAGTTGGAAATCATTTGTATGCGTAACTAGAAAAACGAAACTATGCGGGTTCGAAATGTACAGAAGAAGACACGTGTGTATCTGTTGTAATCACAGCTGGCGAAGCCCAAGCCGGACGATCGCTACCGACCGACGCGCATGATTCGTTTCAGTCAGAGTGAATATTCAAAATTCACGAATTTCACATCAACCGTACATTTTACATATATGAATACCTTATACTATGTGATAGACAATTAAATTTTGCGTTTAATTATATAATAATATACAGGGTGTTTCATTTAAAATAACAAAGTTGCGTATTGTACTGTGGAAAGCAAACGCCCTGTATACGTGATATACATTTAGAAAAATCCAGAAATATATACTGAACAACTTTTGTATTTAAACTTCTTTCATATTTTGACTAATAAAGGCGCTATAGGAGCATCAATTTTCGATTTTCAAAATCTCGTAGAGGGAGCCACAGTGGAATTCTGGCGTTCATCAAAAAACAAAAATGTAGCTAATACCAAGCTGCATAAGTATAGAAAATTTAAACAAATTCCTTAGACCAGTTTTTTTGTAATAATTTTTCAAAAATTTCAAAATTTTTGGAAGAGCGCTGTTGCGACCGTTTTTGGATTTAGTAACTAATTTTTTTTCTTGGTGTAGTACAGCCAAAGGGCTTTCAAACAAGTTGTTGCGGAACCTGATCAGATAACTGGTTTTTGAGTTACGGGGCGTTAAAGTCGAAATTTTGAAAAATTCATAGCGACCGCCATTTTGAAGTTAGAGAGTCCGGTAAAAAACTGTTTCCCTTGAATTATGCCCTTCTTTCATATCCTATACTCAGATTTTCAAAATTCCGCTTCTGAAAAAAATGATACCAAAAAAACATGTCTAACTTCCGCTTCCGGTTTCGGATTTTTTTGAAAAGCTTATTTTGTCGATGAATTTTCGATATACCCCTTCATTTAAAATTTCATCAAAATCGGTTCACTAGTTTTTGCGTTACAGGCGTTACATACACACACACTTACACACACACCCACACACCTACAGGCACTACCGTTATTATGGCATCACCAGCCTGTGCATCTATTGTGACCACAACAACCTCTCTGTGCGCAATAGAAACATTTACTCATGACGTGAAGGAAAATTCAATCAGATTTCAATTACACTCCATGAGAGTGGAGATATTATGTAACATTGATTGTGACATCTCTGTGTCACAATAATAGTTCTACACCAAATGTGTGTAAACTGAGGTCACAGTATTGGACTACAAAGAAATTGTGTGAGTGTAAATTCATACCTAGAGCGCTGATATTGTGACATCCTCGTCACAATCATAGTTCTACCAAAATTGTGTAGTAAACTGATGTCACAATATCGGAGCACAAAGAAATTGTGGTTTATACAAATATCAGTAGGTGACAATGTAAGTAACATGGTGTACCTCTAATTTTTACCTTAAATTTTTTGATATCAAAATGAAATTTGGCATGTGTAATATACTGGCAATTTGACATTATTTGATGTATTAGTATTGCACAGTATTGTCACCTGTGCTTTCACCAAAAATGGTCCCAGCTTTCTGTTTTATAAATGGTATGTTGTTATATTTTTGTAATAAATTAACCTTTCAGTGTGCACACCAAAAATATAGGCAGCTGTCACTTACCATCCTCCACTTTTTTCTGAATTTTGGTACAATCCAAACTTCAGAAAAAAAGTGGAGGGTTGTATAATGACAGCTGCCTGCATTTTTTCAGCTAGATTTAATTAAACTAATTATCTCACAGCAAATAGTCAAAAGGAAAAGTTACTGAAAAACTGGTCCTTAGTCATACAAAAAACTTGGAATTTCAAAATTCAAAAAAATTTAAAAAATGTTCCTTCAAATATTCTTGGATCCTAGTAAAAGTTAGCCAAAAAGTCACTCTGAATAGCTGTAACGCTTCTATTTAACGTGCTGCTATATTAGGGACTTTTTGGAGTTTTGACATTACCAAAATTCAGAAAAAAAGTGGAGGGCTGTATAATGACAGCTGCCTGCATTTTTTCAGCTAGATTTAATTAAACTAATTATCTCACAGCAAATAGTCAAAAGGAAAAGTTACTGAAAAACTGGTCCTTAGTGAATAGTGATACAAAAAACTTGGAATTTCAAAATTCAAAAAAATTTGAAAAAATGTTCCTTCAAAAATTCTTGGATCCTAGTAAAAGTTAGCCAAAAACTCACTCTGAATAGCTGTAACGCTTCTATTTAACGTGCTGCTATATTAGGGACTTTTTGGAGTTTTGACATTACCAAAATTCAGAAAAAAAAGTGGAGGGCTGTATAATGACAGCTGCCTGCATTTTTTCAGCTAGATTTAATTAAACTAATTATCTCACAGCAAATAGTCAAAAGGAAAAGTTACTGAAAAACTGGTCCTTAGTGAATAGTGATACAAAAAACTTGGAATTTCAAAATTCAAAAAAATTTGAAAAAATGTTCCTTCAAAAATTCTTGGATCCTAGTAAAAGTTAGCCAAAAAGTCACTCTGAATAGCTGTAACGCTTCTATTTAACGTGCTGCTATATTAGGGACTTTTTGGAGTTTTGACATTACCAAAATTCAGAAAAAAAGTGGAGGGCTGTATAATGACAGCTGCCTGCATTTTTTCAGCTAGATTTAATTAAACTAATTATCTCACAGCAAATAGTCAAAAGGAAAAGTTACTGAAAAACTGGTCCTTAGTGAATAGTGATACAAAAAACTTGGAATTTCAAAATTCAAAAAAATTTGAACAAATGTTCCTTCAAAAATTCTTGGATCCTAGTAAAAGTTAGCCAAAAACTCACTCTGAATAGCTGTAACGCTTCTATTTAACGTGCTGCTATATTAGGGACTTTTTGGAGTTTTGACATTACCAAAATTCAGAAAAAAAAGTGGAGGGTTGTATAATGACAGCTGCCTGCATTTTTTCAGCTAGATTTAATTAAACTAATTATCTCACAGCAAATAGTCAAAAGGAAAAGTTACTGAAAAACTGGTCCTTAGTGATACAAAAAATTGGAATTTCAAAATTCAAAAAAATTTAAAAAATGTTCCTTCAAATATTCTTGGATCCTAGTAAAAGTTAGCCAAAAACTCACTCTGAATAGCTGTAACGCTTCTATTTAACGTGCTGCTACATTAGGGACTTTTTGGAGTTTTGACAGTACCAAAATTCATAAAAAAAGTAGAGGGTGGTGGTGGTATAATGACAGCTGCCTGCATTGTCTCTGCCTGAATAAGTTAAACCAAAGAGGATAGATATTTTATTTCACAGCAAATAGTCATAGAGAAAAGTTGCTGCAAAACTGATCCTTAGTGATATAAGAAATTTGGAATTTTAAAATTCTAAAAATTTTGAAAAAACTCCAAAATTTTTTGGATCCTAGTAAGTTAGCCAAAAAGTCACTCTGAATAGCTGAAACACTTTTATTTAACTTGTCGCTATATTAACGACTTTTTGGGAGTTTCCAAAATTCAGCAAAAAAAAGTGGAGGGTAGTATATTTATAGCAACCTGAATTTTTTTCTCTCAGAATGAGTTAAGCCAATTATCTCATAGCAAATAGTCATAAGTTAGCAATGGTGTCTTGCGGTATAAGTACATCACGGACATTGCAGTTTAAAGTATAAGGCCCCACCCCAACACAAAATATCCTACCCCACCTTATATTGCCATGGGGTTAACCTTTCGTTTCCTCAAAACCTACAAGCCAATAGGCGAGCTCAATTTTTTGAATTTCAACCAATCACAAGCGAATTACGCGATAATTTTAGCAAGACGTAAAGTAGCCCACTTTTTATTAAAGTTTAACTTTTTCTTATTCCAACAGATTTTAACAATTTTTGGATATAACGTATTACAGACTACATTTTTACCTTAAATTGTGTTTATAGTTTTTTAAAAGTTATAGGGTGGGCCAATTTACTGAAGCGATGCATTTGAGTTCTTTTCAAAAATTAAGTTTTTATTTTAATGGATAAAAATTAATATATTTATGTAACTAAGCAATTAGAATTAGTGCATGTTCTGCGATAAAATAAATTCACAATATTTTTTTCTTGTATTTAGCTATTGGGACCTCAAACAATTTGCTTCGGTCGAGCTTTCAAATAGATTTGACAACCAACAACCCTATTTTGAAATATGAAATAAATTTTCGCAACGACCTCAAATGCACGGTGTATTCTGTTAATTTTTCAATTGTCATATCAATTTCAGTCCAATTTTGAATGTTTTCAAAAAATATATATGTGATAGGTATACAAAATGATACTGTAAAACAAATTAGCCTAATGAGGTCACAAGTCACACACACCATTTGATTACCACAAAGCCAGAGTCGCCGCGAAGTTCCTTAAAAGATCTTATTGTGAAACATAATCTTTATTACCTTTCTAAAAATAAAAGATGCCACAGACGCGGTCCGACCCAATCCGATACACAATTTAGTACGACTGTATAGGGGGCGCTACCATTTAATCAAAACGAGGAGGTCATAGCATAGGATGTGCAAACTTTGTGAATTATCCTCGCTTGTGACCTGAGTGTATGGTAAAAATGACGTATGGAAAAAGAAGATACACCCAGTCTTAAAAAATGACGTAGAGTCCAAAAAACCGCACTTAATATTGTGGCATCGAGTGTATGAGGTCACAATTTTTGAAGCTGTCATAGTGCAGCTTGATGCACACACATGAGGTCATAATAAATGCAGTACAAACACACACCCACACACACACACACACACAGACAGACATTTTTTCTAGACCACTTTTTTGGGTTCCTGGGGACCCAAAACACGTATTTCCGCGAAAATCTCGACTTCGAAAATTTTCATGATATCAATACTTCCCATATACCAGTGGTGGTATGGGAAAGTAAAAAGAAAACGATTCCTCTAATATATGAGACTCGCGTTAGTGAAATGTACAATTACTTCACTCTAGCTGAGACAGCCAAACCGCTCTTTAGTGCGGATCGCAGCTTTAGCTTGAAGTACTTAACCTAGTCCAGAAACAGCCATTGATTATGTGCTTTTGTTCAAGTAGAAGTCTTTAGTCTAGCACCTTTTTGGGTTGAATTGGTGATTAACAAGAAGATAAACATGTTAGAATTTTTACTTTTCTGAATAATATCTAGATACAGGAAACCTATCACTTACTGAGCGCACATTTTGTAGTTTTAACTACAACGCTTATTATAAAAAATAAAGCGATTTTAAACGTATCTATCCTGCTAACACAGCGGAATTATTTATTTAGGAAAGAAAAAACATTCTGTTGAATTAAAAACACGGTTTTTCAATTCATCTGCTCAACATGTAATTTGGCAACATCCCCAAATACATGTTATTTTGCGGGTAGCGCTAATACCACCGATACATTTTCACCGCAGGTGGAATGCATATTTACATTAGCTGATCAGTGCCAAAATTTAGTGATAGAAATCTGAAACTCATGTTTGTACCACTGCGACCCACCAAAGTAAACTACAGTTTCCGACCAAAATCAAATTTATAGCGGTATTACATAATCAAACAATAACATCGAGCACACCCGATTGTCGAAGACTGACAGCGTGAATTATTTATTATTACTCAACAACACAAATGTTTGTTATTAAAATTTCTACACATGCCTCTCAAGGGATATTGATATGGAAAGTTTACCGAAACAATGAATTTTTGTGTATTTCTGGAACAACAGCCGCACATTAATTTAAAAAAAAGTGTTTCACTATACTTCCATTGAGCATACCCTATACTTACGCTTATATTATAGCCTACATTATTACCTGATGATGTAGTTGAATAAACTGTATCTGACTGTTTTAAGCCGTCGGCTTAGAGCCAGTCATTCTTTGTAAGTTTAACTTGCAAATCTACAGACTATAAAGCAAAACGATTCTAGTGTTATACATGTACAATCTGCAGGAGTAATGAAGACTTTTTCATACTTAGAGCCTGCAATGAAACCTCTAAAGGTGCGTACAGACATGCAACAAAACAACGAACCGAACGCCGCCGTCGCGTACATCATTGAGTCTATGTGTGGACGGGGAATGCAACTCCGCAACGCAACAGCGTCGCGAACAACGTCGCGAACACTGCAACATAACCGCGTTCCACTAGTTGTCGGTTTTCTGCCGTCACATCAAAAGAAATGTTGCACGACTACGTTCGCTGCTTTGTTGCTTGTGTGGACATCGGAACGGCGGTTTGTTCGCCGCAATGTTCGCGACGTGTACGCGCCTCTTGGTAAAAACTTCTGCGTCTTGTTCGCGACGAGGTTCGCAGCGACGTTCGCAGCGCTGTTCGCGACGAGGTTTTGTTGCATGTCTGTACGCACCTTAATACAACATTCTTTAAAATTGTAACTATTGCTAATACTACATACAGGGTGATTCAAAAATGGCGCATAAGCTCTTCAGTACGTTGCGTTGTAGGGAATAATAATTGTAGCGTAGGAAAAATAGTAAAAAATTTCTTAGCCGCTAATTTGCTGAGAAATGAAGAAGTTAAGTTGAGAACTCAACTTTGAATTCATGTGGATTTTGAAATTTCTCATCATTTCATATAAATAATTTAAGTATTTTTTCATTAGTGGGTAATAAATAAAATGCTCATAACACCTCATTATCCTGAAATATTAGCTTTCAAAATTGATATTTTCCTATCAAGTTGTTTTAAAAAAATATGTGGCAACGATGTTTGAAACTTTTAATAAGCTCACTATGTAAATGAAAGGAAATAAAAGCCACTCATATACTACATAGCTGCACCCGTGTTGCCAAATCTACAATTTACTTCTTCGTTGTTAACTACAAAAATGTAGCAGCTAAAATTTTTTTATGATTTTTCTACAGTTCAAATAGACGTCCCCTACAACGTACTGAAGAGCTTATGCGCCATTTTTGAATCACCCTGTATACAGTGTGATCATTTGAAAACGATCCACCCTTAATATCTTGCGAACCATAGCAAATATCAAAAAAATATAAAATTACGTTTTTAAAGAGGATAGGTGACACTCGATAGCGTAATCCGCGTTGCGTTAATACTTACCCCGCCGCCCCCACCTATCCAACCTTGAAAAATTTAAATAGCACGATGCCCTTTGTGATACCTCAAATTAAAGGTCTTTTAAAATGCTATCTTTTTACGCAAAGAAAATTAAAATCGATGAATTCGTTTTGGAGAAAGTAAAAAAAAAACGTCAGAAAAGTGTGTGTGCTTAAGACGTCCGCACGTCAGAAGTGAAAACCAAATGACAGCTGTGAGATTATTATTCGCCGATTAACACGTGAGTTAATTACAATGTTTGCCCGTTTATGGGATCTTTTTACATCAAACGTGCGTTCGACTCGCACCGGTCGGCCACTCGCAAGCGGGCGCGGTGAGGCAAGACACGTTTCGGTTATTTCGACCCTGCAGATGGTACTTTTTTTACCTTTATCGGCGAACAATAATCTGACAGCTGTCATTTGATTTACATTTTTGACTTGCGGACGTCTTAAGTACTCACACTTTTTCCATGATTTTTTTTTTAATTTCTCCAAAACGAATCTATCGATTTTAATTTTCTTTGCGTAAAAAGATAGGATTTTAAAAGACCTTTAATGTGAGGTATCACAAAGGATATATCGGTATATATATAGTGACATTTAAACTTTTCAAGGTTGGTTATAGGAGCCGGGGTGGTGGGGTAAATATTAGCGCGACGTGTATTACTCTATCGGGTATTCCTCACCCTCTATAAAAACGTATTTTTACATTTTTTGATATTTGGTATGGTTCACGAGATATTAAGGGTGGATCGTTTTCCAATGATCACACTGTATATGCAACCCGGCACCTAATAGTGGTATGTAAGGGTCGACCCGGGGCGCTCAAGAACTGTCACCCGTGTACTTACTCTCTTTTAGCTATGTGTATTAGAAAGAGATAGTCGTTCCTAATGTGATATTCAACACGAAACGTGTTGACAAAGTTTGTCATAAGTGGGGCACAGCCCTACTTGTGGCGTTCCAAATAGCAAAGGGAAGCCTGTTTTCATATGAAAAAGCGCGAAACAGAAGATAATGCATGTCATGCGGGGTTTGAATTAAAAACTTTTCACTTCTTAGAAGGAAACTCAAGGAATAAACAAAGCGTGTACTGAATATATATAAAGTATTTTTTAAACAATTAATTCTGCCTTACGTACAACAAAAATATTATGTTAAATAATCTACAAACGAACACTGTCCTGATGCAGCTGCCTTCTACAAAAAAGTTTAACAAAAGTGAGAATTACCAGCTAGGTTCAATATTTTTGCGCTGCTCTTATTAATCCATTGAATTTTCCTCCTTGTGATAAAAAGATTTCAATTAAAATGTTAAATTATTTAGATTTTTCCTCTTTTCCTATGCTCTTCGTAAAGAAAGTAAAATAGGATAGCGTTTCTTATTCTTATTTTCTTGCTAAATTTTTATTTCATAGAGGTACCTACTTTTATTTTATTTTTCGTTATTTTTATTACAGAACAAAACCGGGTTTAGAATATTGCAATATAATTTTAAAATCTGTTCCATATATCTTACCAGAATTGAGTTTTCGCGTTATGATGAAACATAAAAATAAGTTTGTTTAAAGCTCTGCATGGGTAAATGGCTTAGTGGATCTTATCCTTATCGCCAAATTATGGCAAGTCGCAAAAGCTCGATGCGACCGTATAAAGTACATTTAGTGATTGGACCGGCACATGTGAAACTCATCTCACTGCGTTAACATTTTGTTTTATACGCATTGCAGAAGCACCCGTTGGCTTTACGACAGGCTGCTACCTCGTCTGAATTACACGCCTCTCGGGACGCCGAAACAGCAGTAAGAATTTTTATGATGGGCTTGTATGTTGGAACCATTCTCAATTAAAACCACACGACTTTGATACAACCCTGTTTCGTTGTAAATATTTTATGTTTACAGAAGATTGAAGCCTTCAGTAAACATATTTTATATAAATTCACAGAAAACGTTGTCACTTCCTGAACCCTAAAATTTCTTTATGTTCTACAGTCAACAGTCAGTGCTTTTTATTGGATTTTCACTTCGTTCCAATGTTGCTACTGCAATATAAATAATTTAAGGTATTTTCCACAAGTTTAGACAACAAACTATAACTGATGGAAAAACAATTCAAAATTCCTTTCGTTTTCACGAAATATCGATCATGCAAAATAATCCTTGAACTTTAGGGATAATGTAATACATTTCAAATAAAGGTGTTTTTAAAATTGCGTAACTGCAAAGTACCGACTCTGTGTCATTCCCCTTTGAGAAAAATACGATGGGTTACCTTTTAGGAATATCGATGGTAGTCGCATGTTTCCATATCGAAAATAAGATAATTCTGATAGTACGACAAATATAACCACATACCATGTCAATACCGGTATTTTGATATCCTGGAAACGTAAATATAATAATATATCTCATATATATTTTATGTATTTTTATTTTCATTCAATAAAGAAAGTTCGGTCTGGAACGAATGTGGCTATACTGGTAATAGATTTGGTTTTAAGTTTGGATGAGCCAGCAAAATTGGAGTTCTAAAACGACGTACTACAAAAAAGTTATTTTGTTATCGTTGGAAGTTGAGTGATTAGCAGTTGCTTTCAGAGTTGTTCGTACTCCTCGACAGGTAAAACACCCCTGAAAAGCTGAAGACAAATTTCCATATATTCCATATTTTATCAAAACATGTATTGTGAGTTGGCATTTTTTTTATTATGTATAACTAACTTTAAAAATTTAGTTTTAATTACTTTACCAAACTTTACAAAAACTCCTTATTTCTCTGTGACGAACCGTGTTTATGTTAGTAAGTTGAGTTATATCAACCTTGTTTGAACTGAAGAATTTGTGATTAAATTTGCAGTGCGGTATCTTTTAAAGCACGAATAATATCATCGGAATTTGAATGATAGGGTGCTGGGAAAAGGTTATTCAGGGCAAAAGTCAAGTAGCTGTAACGACAACGAAAGGGATATCGTTTAACCTGCAAAGAGCTGTTGCATAATGTTTTGCAACAGAAACAAATTCTGCTGGAGCAATGTAACTCCATATTCATGTCGAACTATCATTGGGATTATTTTTTTTCTGTTTGAGATTCAGCTTTGAAGACTTGAAAGTCTTATATATTATAATAATAACAATTAATTCTTACAATAATAATAATTTCCTCAAATAAAATAGTTATTTGGAAATGTAAAAAATCAAGTAGTCAGGAAGAGTAAATGAAAATTTCAAAATCGTTGTTGGATTTTACGTCAAAAACAAGTTTCGTGAGATGTTAGCTCAAAAAGCGAGTGGAATTTTAAATACAATTTCAGGACGATAACGCAATCCCTTGATGCAGGACCGTGTGGCATCCAACGGTGGGGAGCGTAAACAACGGCTTGTTTATTCGCACGTGACCAGAATGACCAGACTAGCCAAAATAACCACCGATAACGGATAACAAGCAGGATAGGGAAATATGTTTGTTTTTTTTCCGGTGAAATAATATGCAAAAAGCTGTTCTACTGCAGCATACCCCATAAACAATTTCTTATGATTTTTTTGTTTTGAAATCAATTCTTTTGAATAATTTTTGTTGAATATGAATGTTTTGTCCAATAATTTTTGAGTAGTACTACAGTGTGTCTATTTTATCAGAGTATCGGATTAGGCGACACACTGCAAACAAGTTTGAAAACAAAAATATATTCTTAGATTTCTAGATGGTACATAATTATATTTACAGCAAATTCTTTTTACTTTGCCCGTAACTTTCCCATACCACCACTGGTGTACCTATGGGAAGTATTGATATCATAAAAAAATTCGAAATTGAGATTTTCGCGGAATTTATATTGCTAATAAAATGTACGGTTGATGAGAATTTCTCGAATTTCTGCTGCGTTTTGTAAATTTTGGAGATTTAGTATTACTACGGATGCGCGTCTCTCTTCTGTAGGTACCGAACCCGTGTAGTCTCGTTTGTCGCGCTACGCATTCAAGTGATTTTCAGAGATGCCTCGGGGTCGAGAACTATATTGTTGAATACCAAAAACAAAATATTTATTTTTCGTATGGGGAAGTCCAGGGGAGATGCGCACCTCCACTTTTATTTCAATTGGAAAGTTATCTTCGAATTTTAAAATGGATTGCCTACTGTAGCAGGTTAAGGGGTTACACGATAACTCTTAACTGATTTCTAATTTTGTTTCCTTCAGAGGTGGTTTATCAACTCCTTGTTAAGTTAACCAACGCAACGGTCAATTGTCATGGACACTAATCCATGACAGTTGCCCGTTGGTTAACGTAACAGGGAGTTGATATATCGCTCTGTGCTTTAATTATGTAATGCGTCAAAAATCGTGTTGCGTTTAGGTCGAACCACTCATTTATTGCCTTATATTCTACATAGTACCTATATTTGTCATCAATTTTTTAAATGTTAAGTGAATTTTTGTTAAACTGTTAGGGTAAGAAAGTATATTTTTGTAACAAACATCAAAGAAGATTATGTCTTTATATAATTCAAAAGCATTGATTTGATAAGGAAAACGGCTTATCGTTTTAGCTCCTCTTTCTATAATCCGATCCTTTGAATAATTTAAGCTTTTTCCAGTTCACGTCCGGAAAAGGTTGACAACTATACATCAAACAGCTAAAATGTCTATCAAAATGATTGACGTTAACGTTTTTAATCTCATCGATAATGTTGGTTTTTCTTTTTTATATAAGTTGGAAAAATCTAACACATTTGTGTGAGACGTACCTACCTACAAAACATTTCCCTAGTTTATGGTGTAGTAAACTGCATGGCGCTACGTGCTACGTGTATCTACTGTTGTTAATCATTAATATGATGGAAGTTCACTTCAATACAATAATTCACTGTAAAATAAATTATCACGCGAATGCTTTAATATTCCCTTTCAATTTCATAAATATAACATTTTAAAAATGTTTGAATTAAAATTGAATCCAACAACGTTTTAACTTTACAAATCCAATAATCTACTGGATGGTGGCATCTAAAGCAATTAATTTTACAATATTTCATTGTAAATTAAGTAGGCCGGTAATATTTTACGAGAACAGACGGGCGCTGTCTGCAAATAAAATATTCTAATAATTTTAATTGAAAACAAGTCCAGTCAGTAATTGATCTCCCCCTTGAAGAAATATGTTTACAATTAAGTCGAGAAATGTTTCAAAAATCTTTACAATTCCATAAAATAAAAGGCATCCACTGGGAAGTTATTAAAATCATTTTGCGTTTCATAGGACAATCCTCGAGGCTAAGATTACTTTCGTTAGTTGCCTTAGTCATTTTAAATTTATTTTATTGTTGATGTACCACTATCAAAGTTACGATTATTTTTGTCACTGGGATAAATGTTACTGCAGCACTTTCTTTATCAAGCATTTCTAAACAACGCCTGCAAGAATTGGTCTGTGCTTCAGGGAACAATAAGTAAGAAAACTATTCTAGCTCGATTCCCTTATGTGATATCCACCTGTATCCCTTGGGGCGTAATTCTCTGTAATATCATACCTAGGTCAAATAACCTTCCTTACTGATAGTCCGCTTTATGTCTACCTCAAGAGGTTATTTTAGTGATAGACCAGTCAAGTCTTATCACTGTCCTCTGGACATACAAACAAGTCTTGTTGATGTATGTCGAGATAAGCCAGGATTCATGTAGGTACGTCCTTTGAAATGTGTGCACCCTTAGAATAATATTACCAACACTAAATTCTATAAATAGAACGAACCATTTAAATTTTTTATTATTTTCTGTCCTTAATTATCATTTTATGTTTAAGACTGCTTCGCAATCTTGATTTGTGTTTAAATAAGGGTTGTGAAGTAAAGATACGTGAAACTACTGGAAAATGAATTCAGAACTTCTACTAAAAATATTTTAAAGTTAATTTCGTTATTTTACTTCTAAAGAACTTCATGAAGTTAAGCAAATTGTAAAGTTTATTGTAATTTGCCAAGCAATTTACTCGTACTTCAGTTCCTAAATTTAATTTTATACTGCTAAAGGCACAGTCCTTTTTACATGTTTTCATTTCACATTTTCATTTAAACTTTATAGTACATTATGGTCTTATATTTCCATAATAACAACTGTTATTATTTTATATAACATCCTGAAAAGAAATATGAGTAGGTACCATCATAAATTAATATACAAAGTATGTCCAGAATATCTTAACATATGGAAAAAATTCTTTATTGATTTTAGAAAAATAATGGTAGATCGGAAATTTAAAAGGTGAATAACCCAACCATTTACTTAATGAGAAAATTAATTCACTAACTTTTAGGACCCCTTTGATTACTTTTATGTTGGATTTAATTATTAGTCGGAGATTGTAATATTATTTCCAAGAAAATTAATACTTTTATACATTTTAATTAAAGGCCACAAAGCATTTTCATTGCCTTTTAAGCTTTTAATACTCTATAGCATTCGTTAGAGCTAATGTTAGAATAGATACATTACCACTAATTTCTTAATGTCGGAGATTTCGTTGTTCATCCGTTAGATATCGATTTCATAATGGAATATTAAATGAAACGTATTGTCACCTATTATAGCCCGTTTCATGTTTTAAAACAGTATGGGTTTAAATTTGATGGTACAGTTTTGTGAGAATCATATGACTCTAATTAAGGACCAATGGATATTTAGACCGGGTCTGGTGCGTCAGGTGTGTCAGTGTTTATACATTTCCGATTCGAAGCCGATATGGGTATTAGAGTTTATTACGACAACTTAAGATACTTTTTACGACGACAACATCAGTCCGGTCACTGCTAAAGCACGGAACCAGAAAGGTATGGAATAAATTCATTATTTCTAAAACGATGACGTTTCATGAAATTTCCTCGGACACGTAGATTTTTCTTTTTAAAAAGACCCTTGTTTCTATACCTGCGCATTTCCGAAGTTCATTTGTTTTCGCGTGATGACGTCATCGGATATTTTTTTTAATGGAACCCCTATATTTTTTTAACGGATTCGTGTACAGCGTAACTTGCTGAATTCGAAAATGTACCACTTTAATATAAACATGTATAAACATAGACATACAAAAAGCATTTTTCAATATTTTCACCATGCTTTGGTTTTCTATTTTTTTGCAAAAAGATATCGTAACACCTCTCAGTCAATCTGAAATACTTATGGAACTTTGTTTCGTTATCTACAAATTCCTTGAATAGTGTAGGAATTGGCCATTTTTGGACCCATATTCGCTTTCGTTTCCCACATCGCGATCGTTGGGATTCTACTATTTCCTTAATTTTCTCCTCTTCGTCCAATAGTATTGCAATCATTGCTGGCTCCCAATCAGGAAGCGCAGGGCCTATTGTACGATTTAAAAAACTGAAAACGAAACTCTCGGAAAAGGTAGGGACCCCGAACGACCCCCCATAGGCATGTGTGAATCCATTTAATTTTTTTTGTACGGAACGAACCCGGACATGACGGACCGGACTCCGGACCCACTCCGGATATGTGCAAGTGCGCCTTAAAGAATTCTATAGCAGTGAGGACCTTGGGATTGTTGAGTCAATGTAATTTTTCTCTTTTGTGATTTGTGTAAACATTTTTTGCAATGTAATAATTACATAAAACTAGCGTAATTAGAATGACACCTAGATATTATACTCAATGATAAATTAAATTTTTATTTGAAAAAAATTTATTAAATACACAAAATGAAACAGAAATCTCATTAGAGTGTGCAAAAAATTTTATGACTACCGGATTTAAAATTTCTCAGCATGGAAGATTTTAAACGAATAGCATGTAGATATAGTACAACTCCCTGTTTAAATATTAAATAACTTTTTAATGGTCTCGGCGTTCTTTCTGAAGAAATGCCGTCGGGGAGTGCGTAAAAATGTATTAATAAAAAGGAATTCAAGAGACAGGTGTTAACTTGGCGGGCCTAACTTGCTAGGGAATTTTTATTATTTACTGTTATAAAAATATACTACCCTGTTTGCCATTATTTTATAAAGCTCCAGGAAAAACGATATTAAGATTCCAAATACCTATTTAATTATTACAACAAAACTACAAACAACGCTTTCTGATTTTATTATAGATTATCAACAAAATTATAACAGTTTGAATGTGTATGTATGGCTGTCTTTTTATGCAAATGCACAATTATTGACAAATTCTTAGAAATCGTGGCAAATATTAATAGTCACTGTCATCTTCTGCGGTGTAATGTTCGGATTCTCCATCACCTTCTGCTCCATCATGTGAATATGCCGAACTGCCTCCTTCTTGTCCCGAGCTTCCTTCAGATCCGTAATTACCGCCATCGTACCCTGCATTTATAACATTAACAACCATCCAATTAAATAAATACATATACATTAGATAACAGGGTGTAATTTAGCTGTTGTAGCAGAGTTGTCCGCATGTTCCATTAATGTATGAATTTGGGGATCGTACGTTAAACACATTTACAATACTAAATGTTAAAAATATTTTGGGTAGCTCAAAAATGTTGGAAAGTATTCGAAAAAATACTATTCTTCTTAATATATTACACAGATGCGTCCATAATTATATACAGGGTGCCAATTTTAAGTTGTCCACCATTGGTAACTTCGTTACCTTTGGAGATGGAAAGTTGGTTAAATGAGAAAAGATTCAGTGTTTTTTATGCTCGTTTAGAAAGTGAAATTTAATTTTTTATGGCACTTCCGGTTTAGCGAGAAATGGTGCCAACTTTTTATTTTTAAATGGAACACCCTGTATTTTTTGAAATTTTTCGATTAGAAATAATTTTGGCTTTAAAAAAGTATAGCACACATGTACAATTAAAATTACTTATAACAATGATATTTAACGTTTATTTATTTTTATTAAATTGGGATCACAATTGGCTTTGCACGAAACCAAACAGGAACAATAAAGAAAATAAACAATAATTATCAAATAAAACTATTTGCATACGTATTCAAGTTATTGCAAGTACTGTTCGAAACAGTGGAGCACGCAGAGATGAAGCAATTTCCTTCTATCAATCTCATGTAAAACTTGGTGGATTTTATTTTGCAGCATCTCGAAATTCTCGTATCTTTCTTTATAAATTATATCCTTTAAATAGCCCCAAAGAAAAAAGTCTAGTGGTGTTACGTCGGGGGATCTCGGCGGCCATTGAATAGGTGCATCTGTCCCTATCCACTTATTGCCGAATGTATTTCTTAAACATTGTAGCGAGTCTCTTGCATTTCTTTGACAAAAAAAGTAAATCGCCAACATATCAACCTTCTCGTTAATAGAAAAATTCATTTTATATGATTTCAGTGACAGTAGTACTACGCAAGTAAAACGAAATTGACATTTGTTCATTTCTAGGTATTGTTTATTGTTGCCCTTTTGTTTCATGGCAATTGTGATCCCAATTTAATAAATATAAATAAAAGTTAAATTCATGGTTATGAGTAATTTTAACTGTACATATGTACTATACTTTTTTAAAGCCAAAATTATTTCCAATCGAAAAATTTAAAAAAATACAGGGTGTTCCATTTAAAAATAAAAAGTTGACACCATTTCTCGCTAAACCAGTAGTGCCATAAAAAATAAAATTTCACATTCTAAATCAGCATAAAAAATACTGAATCTTTCCTCATTTAACCAACTTTCCATCTCCAAAGGTGGACAACTTAAAATTGGCACCCTGTATATAGGGTGTCTTTTAAACCATCAGACATAGGACAATAATATTATTAGCATTGGGAAATTATGTAGAGATCAACTCAAACTCAAACAAGAAATTTGAAAAAACTAAAGGGCGACAGCGGCGTTGATCACGAAGTGACATATCAACGCATAACAACATTAGAGTGCCTTGATAATGTCCATCAGATTTGTAGATAATCAAAGCACTCTAAATAATGTTACCAGTACTACGTACACAGCAATAGTTGATCCTTATCATATCCTTATATAACACTATACTATAACAGCAATGAGTGGAAATAGTAAAAAAGATCATTCACATGTGTAAGACAGAGATAATAGTTTTATTTAAAAAAATATTTTGAACGCCTACTTAAGCTGGAGTTATCTGTTCTGGCATCTCTTTTTTACACATGAAAATGATCTTTTTTACTTCTTCCACTCATCCGTATAATTTATTCCAGGTTCCTTTTTTTTTACGTTTACACTTGAGAAATATAAAACGAATTTTAATTTTGAACAAAATCAAATAAAAATTATTTTTACTACTCTGAAATTCTTCTAGCTACTTGTCATAATAAAAAACAGTGTACAACCCCATGAAACGGAAAAAACGCATTAGCAGATCAAGATTATACAGCATTAATGCGAAAGAAAATTCATACCTAATTTATAATCTCCGCTATCTCCCCCTTCTTCGTAATGTTCAGATTGCCCTTCAGCTGCTCCACCATCGTCGTAGGAGTCTGAGTCACCTCCCTCTGTGTATTGCTCACTATGACCGCCGTCATCCCCTGCGGTGTAGTGATTGCTGTCACCATCACTGTAGACATCCAAAATTTATTTTCATCTAAACAGACGTATATTAAAGTAGTGTACTTACTCATCTATTTCTGCGATTTGGTAGGTAGTTTTTGTTTCCTCGCCGTCTTCTTCGTTGTATTCTTGGCCGTCCTCTTGTGCGGCTTTGTCTGTATAAAATAAAACAATGTTATAATGAATTAAGTTTCCCTTAGTACGATACTGTAGTTGATATACATACAAGGATGGGGATTTAATGAATTATTCTAAATGGATATTTTGTTAATTTTTTCTAAAGTATAGTTCTTTCTTTCTTATCTGTTAATAATTCTTAAACTGTATAAAGAGAAATGAAACGAAATTGGTTTAGCACTAATATGACTTCACATCCATGAAAACCATTTCATTTCTGATATACTGTCCGAAATATATCTTTAATTCCAAGTTAGTACACTCATAAACGCATACAATAAACTATTAACCCTATTATATAAATCCTTATGGGTTGTTATTAATAGTTTATTTCCAGATGTAACACACTCTGTGTCATTTCGTGTTTTATGTAGGTGTTATATTACGTTTCTTGGCCGACAGTAATAATACATTTTGACGCAACTTTATCTTTACTTGATAGCTCTTTAGAAATTTATTTTTTTTATATGACTTCTATGTAACCGTGATCAAAATAGTTTTTCTTGTAACACTAGTTATGTTAATTATAACAAACTTCTAAACATCCAGCAATATTCTTCTTCTGGAAGGATTTCTCATTTAATAAAATAAAAATGTGCCGAAAATAAATGGGCGTGCTTGAATAAATAAAATTGCAGTCATTTGTTTGAAGACATTTTCTCGCAAATTACACCAAAAGGTTTTACAAACGTTCAGTGTCAAGATAAAATGTGAACCCTTTTCAATTAATCATGACACTTGCAATCTTCATTCTTAGAATATAATTTCAAATTTGTATGTGTTGTCAGCTACAAGCGCAGATCTAAAGAAATTTTCTGGGAGGGTAAATGCTCCGGAAGGTACGGAGAAGCCCCAAGCGATGATGTTAAACACGAAAAATGTGTGTGTAATAATGTTAATACCTAGGGGAATTAACCCTATTACCCCCCCCCCCCGTAGATCAGCGCTTGGTCGGTAATATATTATTAACAACACAAGATTAAAGTTTAGGGAGCGATGAAAAAGTTTTTTCATCGAGTTGGCTGAGTATGTTAGAAGGCGAGCCTATCGATGGTTCAAAGAAGTTTGACAGAAACGACAATACAATTGGTAGAAAGTGTAACAGGGATAAACGGATAACAGGAACTGATGCATTGTTGCGTTTATGAAACAACCATCCTCCAACGTACGGCGTGCATGCGCAGAAGATACTAGTCCATAATATCTGTCTGTCCTTGTCAATCTTTTTTGGGCGGTATGCTCTTTCCATAAAGCAGCTGCGTATGTTCGAAGGGAACTAATTTCAAAACAGATAGATACATTTGTCTGTGGTTCAATCTCATACATTCTGACACAATTTTAGAGGCCATTCTAAATTCGAAACGTTTTGATCGCTCAATGTTTGACTGCAGGGGACATTTGACATTATAATAATTTTCCAATAGAACTTAAAGTTAGTATTTTTCAAATAATTTCTAATGACTTACAAATATTTCGTTATTGTTAGAATATTTAAAGCATATTTTCTAATTTCATTATCACCCACAGAACTTTGCAATAGAGTAAAGTTGACATGAAATTTTCATGTCTATTTTTAAATCTGTGTTGGATACATTTTAAACTTTTCGTTAAAGTACTACAATGCAGTCTCTAAACTGTATGATTTAATAACCGAGTTGTTCGTTTACGCGTGCAGTGTTTACATGCAAATCAACTTTAATCCATTTACAGTCTAAAAATACCCTGCAAATTAATTTACATGCATACAAACTGGGATTCTACATAACTTTGTCCGATGTTACTACTGTCTCTGTAATAATAATAATAATAGTGTTACCATTTTCATCATCGCTGTATTTTGCATTCTTTTCACCGGCTTCATTTTCGTCTTTCGCGTATTTTCCAAATGCGGAGTGAGTTTCATATCCATATTTATCTGCGTCTTTTTTGTGGAAACTGTCGAAGTGTTTGTATCCGTCATTGCCTTTGTCGTCTGAACGTCTGTAATAACCTTTGCCGTTTTTACCATCTCCACCATCATCGTAGCTGTGAATGTAAGCTACTTTTGCACCTAGAAATGTATAAATATAATCATTACAAATATTAATATCAATAGAATTATAAAAATTATATTTAATTGGAATCACATCATTCCGTTATGGTTTCTCATGGAAGATAGAGCACGTTCATAGATTTCCTGTTTGTTGGAAACCGTTTTCAATTCTCTGCATCATTTAATACAATATATTGGATATTACAATGACATACTGAGTAAATGTGCACACAGATTAAAGTATACTGAATTTAAACTTGCGAGCTAGGTGTACAATTGAATTTACCTTTCATGAGAACAATTTTATCCCTGGAGAAGACATACTCATCAGTAAAAGAGATGGATCATGAGTGGATAAGAGTACCATTGATAAATACTAACCATTTCTTAAAACTTAAAAATCAGCTGTCAATTCTTTGCTGTAATGTTTCGCGCTAAGCCATATATTAATTGCTTTTTGCACAATTATTTATTCCTTTCCAAAAATATCAAACATTTCATTCTCCTATAGTATAATATAATAATTTCCAGCGTAGTACTCCGTAAGTAGTCGAATGAATATGTAAAGCGCAAAAACAATTTTCCTATCCTGTTTTGCGTTTTGCTTCACTAGACTTTAGCTCTAATCTTTGTAATTTCATCAGCCAGAAATTTGAACTGAACAAGATAGTTTGTTTCTACGTCGTTTAAGCCATGCTAATTAGATCTAAGGATCATTGCAGTTGTCGTGATTTGTAAACAAGTCAATTTTCTCATCAACTCGGCTTCAATTCAAATAAATCTATGTTATGTATATTGGTGGGTAGGTTATTGTTGAAATAAAAGTGAATAGAAATTGTTATGGTTTATGCTATTCCGCAAGGTAAATAAAAACAATCTCGAAAGTAAATACATGTACGAGCCCAGTCGCACATGTATTGGACCAAAATGTTTTTCAAACTTATAATTTAATCTATAGTATGTCCAAAAGTTGAGCGATAAGATAAACCGCGTAAACATTCTGACAAACTATGTACTTACCTAATATTTCTTAAAACTTTACATATTATTACTAGATTCATTGAACACTACAATCAGAAATAAATTGGTGGTTTTGAAAACATCCCCTTATCCCCTATTTGGGCATGAAAGAACAAATTGATGCTTTTAAGTTATAAAACTAGCTCGTAGGTATATATATTTTTACTTTAAAATTCTACTTACTTACTTTATTATTCTAATGCGCATCAATTTGTTCTTTCATGCCCAAATAGGGGATAAGGGGATGTTTTCAAAACCACCAATTTATTTCTGATTGTAGTGTTCAATGAATCTAGTAATAATATGTAAAGTTTTAAGAAATATCAGGTAAGTACATAGTTTGTCAGAATGTTTACGCGGTTTATCTTATCGCTCAACTTTTGGACATACTATAGATTAATTTATAAGTTTGAAAAACATTTTGGTACAATTCATGTGTGACTGGGCTCGTAGTTATTAGTTTAAAACAGTGGAGGCCCGTGACCAAAATATTTGGGGGACACAGTAAGAGATGAGTGAAGGGAGCAACAATGACGCCGCAGGTGAAAATTTTTTTTTCGAATTGGGTATGACTTATTAGACACGATTTATAAGAGCATCTGGCAAGGTTTGGGATGAACAACAAACCTATGCCCGTTTCATGCTATAGCGGGCTATGACGACATGGAAGTATACTATTTCGAAGATGTAAATTGCTAATGGAGGATATTTTAAAATGTAATTAAAACCTATATACTAGAGTGCTATGATTGAAAAAAAAGTGAGATTTCCATTTTTTTTAGTGCGGGTACGTGCCCCTTTGCCCCTTGCCATCAGCCGCCACTGGTTTTAAAACTATAATATATAAAGTGAAGTGTTACATTTTGTTTTGAACCTTTTAGGGGTCTCTACTACACAAAAGGATTTTCAACAGGTCGGAAGAGAAAATAGCTAGGGAACCTTGCACACGCCAATGAGTTTCAGAAGTTTATATTTAATCCATAATACGTATACGTAGGTACTATGATAATAATATGGATAAGATTATATCTACACATCCATATATCTTGGTGCCTAAACTCGAAATCTATATTACCGCATAATTATGTTCCTTAGTTCTTTGGGTCTGGTGTTGACAGGAACCCAATTGGAAGACAATTGATATACACTTGTAAAAATTAAATGAGGCATGTAAAATGTTTATAAATGAAGAAAGATTGTACAAAGATTTAAAAATGTACCCAATTTTTTTTGGCAAAACTGACAGGTCGTATTTAATTTGAAAAAATATTCTACACAAGAAATCTTTAATTAGGTGATATTGAAATTAAGTTTCTTGCCTTTATTCATGCCTTTACGGCTTTACATTTCACTGATTAGAGAAGAGAAGATATAAAACTACAAACAATTGAAAGCGATACATTCTGATTAATTCCCTAACCTAAGTTTAAAAAGAAATATAACATTAATTTACCTGCTTCTAGAAGATCTTTCAGGTTTGTTGGAACAGCGGCACGCACCTCGCGAACCATGGACTCGACTTGTGCAGTGTCGGTTTTACCGGCATCCACTAAGGGTTGGCCTTTGACCGTGTAACCTTCCGATATTATCATAAGCACCAAGAAAAATAGCACGCCCGTCATGTTGGAATAGCACTTGTCGTAGATTCAACCACGGGGTGTAGACAACCCAAAAATTGAATTTATAGACGGTCAACAACAGATCGTGTTTTTACACGATCGGAAAAATGTAAAATAGGAGAGAAAAATTGCTGTTTTTAGAAGAAGTGGTTTGTAATTCACCAATATGTTATTCTCAATATATTGGTGTTTGCCGAGCTATGTTTCGAGATAAAGAGACGCTGTCTACTTATAAACTGGGAGATTTTGTCGACCTCTTCATGGTAGGGGACAAATTGTTCTTGCGGTTTAGTTATACAATAACAGTAGGTTTTTGCAACAATAACGTAATGACTGTTACAGACATGCCGTTTGCTTAGGCGTCTGGTAATTCCCCACACAATAAATGATTAGACTAGAATTTATTGCAACCACCAGACCACGATTAAGATTATTAGTTCTGCAAATTTAATTTTGTCCAAAAATTTACCGTTATGTAAGAAAACTCAGTACCAGTTTTATGCAACAAATCATTCAACTTTTCTTAATGGTTCGTTTAAACATCGATTGGACATGCTCTCAGCAGACAAAAAGTTAAATTGCAACCACAAAATTAAATACTAACGCTATAATTTATTAAAGAAATTTTGTATTGGGTTGATTTCTGTACTGTTGTAGAATTATGCGTTAGAACGAAAATTAAAAGAAAAATAATACCAATAATATAGCTGACTATTTATTCGAAAATTGTAATATTTGCTTTGATTACAACTCCCATAGATTTAAATTTTTAACAGGTATTTCATGTTGTCGAAGCGATCAACAAAACTGAACTACAGCTGGGGTGTGTAATAAATATTTATCTAACTAATAAAATATTACCGAATTTATTTATTTACGATATTCCTATCGAATATTGTTGGAGCTTCAGTTTTTAGTTAGCAAACTACATGTATACACATGTAGGTTTTAATGTCGTATTCATATTCATGCATGCATGTATTGGTGTATTTTTTAAATAAAGGAATAATTATTAATTATACCATAACAACAAAACAACAAACAACAAAATTTACGAAAGAATGTTTAGTAAACCGCCTTCGAAGGTCGAAATATTGCACAAAGTATTCAGTCTATAGTGAAAACTAAAATTTAGATCGCAGAGGCTTATCTCTCTTTTTTTCAACCCTTACCCGTTTACAAGATTTCCATGAATGAACAGACATCCTGTACGTAGGTACATGAAGGTAATAAGAAGACGTTCTGTAAAATTCTAAACGTATGAAAACTATGCTCACCCCAATCAGCAAACCTGTACTAGTTATTTGTTTTCGCAAAATTTTTCATTTTGAAAATCACAAATTACTTACTTACGAAAATTTAAAAATGTGCCAATAAATATTTAAGTCTTGCAAAATATTATGTAGGATGAGTCTACTAAGAAGAATTCTGTAATTCTGCTTGGCTAGGCTATAAAAGGCAATTCTCTCATAGCAGAAAAACGACTTTTTCAGTTTCAGTCGAAAATCAAGCTGGTGTGGAAAAACAATTAATGCTTTCCTCTTTAGTTTGGTATAAAGATAAGAGAGGAAATTAATATTGAATATCGTTTCTATTATAAAAATAGAAGGACAATCGCATTTATTTTTTAAATTATTTGGGAGTTGTAACGTAAACTATATTGAGATTACAGAATGTTTCGTTAATATTTTTAAAAACCGTTTTTGGGGCGCAACACTCTCTCAAAAATTTATAGAATTTTAGAATCAAGAAAATAAAATTCCATCATCCTAGTATTCAAATCCGAGTACATGGGATTCTCGGCGGATACGAAGTCGGTTAAATGAGAGAAAAGATGTGCAAATGCATGTCTCCTACGCCAATGTATAGTTTTTCAAGATATCTGCAAGCACTTCTGATAAATCCTGAAAATCCTGAAAAATCCTGAAAATTCTGAAAAATCATGAAAAACTGAAAATTGTCATTTTTGAAAGTCTCGACTACTAAATCTCTTATTTTAAAGTTATGCAACTAAACTCCGGTATTCTTACATAAGCGGATACCAGGAATTCAATTCCGGCAATTAAAATTTTCTAAGCCAACTATTTTCAGAGATTGAACTTATCTCGGACACACTGTATAGCGTATTTCTAAACTATCGGCATCCCACTTTCTATGAAAGCTAGAGCCATTGAGTATTACACTATTCAATGATAGAGCGTACAGCGTAGATTTTATATTTTAAAATGATAATAAATTTTTTAAAGTTAAAAAATCATAATATCGTTTGTTCTTACTAAACATAGTAACAAATTACGCTTTTGAAGTCATAATCCATAAATTATCTTAACAGTTTAAAAACACTCGTTCTATAGGTTTACATAAACAAAGTGCTTCAAAATCATAAAATAATATTGTAAACTTGACAAAGCACTTTTAATTACCAGTGGAAGTAAAATATACGCTTGGATAGAATTAAAACAAATTTTACAGAAAGTATTCGCTGATCAGAGATCAGAAGACTTCTTATTAAAAGAGTTTCAATGTTGTTTAAACAAAGAAATGAAACAGTACAAAAATACCAGGAAAAATGGTGAAAAGTAAAAAGCAATTAAAATTGCAGTAATAAAGAAAGAATTCTAGAATCTACAATACACAAGAATCAATTCACAGATGATGAGATAGGAGCTCCATAGCGTATTAGTTGGTCCAGTCACTTAAAGTTCGTTGAATCAGTAGTAATATACTTGGGCTTTTGTGCAATGGAATAGCTTGATTTTGATATTTTTAATCGTACAGGCCTACACGATATAAACTTAAATCTTTGCCTATTTGAGATGCAGATTTACCTGAATTTGATAAAAAAAACAGACATCTTCGCTAACAGGTCCTTCTCGCATGTTTACTATAAAGACTAAAATCTTAACTTTTTTGTATCGCGAAACGTGTAATTTTTTTTTCACATGCATACGAGGGGAACCAACTGCCGGATCATATCTTCCCCATTTAACACAAAAAATTAAGACCAGTTCCACCTCGGATTTGAATCATTAACGCTTGTTACCGCAACACAACTCTACCTCTGTGCTACGCCTGCTCCGATCTGTTTAAATGTTCATCCAATTCCCAGTGCTTGTAATGCATAATAAATCAATGCAACTAAGTTTATTTGGTAAATTATATAAAGCAAACAGAACAAACGCAGACTTGCTGCAGCACAAATTCAAGTTTGTGATATACTGCATAAATATTCATACGAAATTATTTATGTCCCATAGCAACTTTAAATCTGTGTTTAAGTTAAGTTTCAGCAAGTACTTGTACTACATGAATATTTGAATGCTACCATGGAGTAGATACGATTACATTAGCTATGTCTAGCACTAGCATGCTTAAGAAAGAATATGTCAGTCACACTGTAGTATTTGCCAAGATATTTTATGCATATGCATATTATTTGGGAAAATTATGAAATTATGATAAAAACTGCTCAGAATGACTATTTGCAACTTAATTTGTGTTGTACAGGGCCTTGTTACTCGAAAGCTTTTCACAGAAATTGACTAGAAACAAAAATATTGGCATGTTGTACAAAATTCAGTAACCAGTCCCCTCCCCACACTAGAACAGAATTGGGGGGCGGTAAATTATTATTAAAACAACATCAGTCACTGTACAACAAAAATATTACAAAATCATGTTACTCCTAAATTTACCAACAAAAAACAATAAGAAACTTAACAATTACAAACAATTTAACAATTCTGAGAACACCCGAGGCTTTTGATGCTTTCGAACTTTGTTTATTCGTATTCGTACCCACTTTTCTTGTTTGCACTTCTCCAGCTACACTTTTTATCCAATCCACATAATTTTCTACTCTTGTAAATACACCTGGGTATCCTGATTGGGCGCAACCGAGTCCCCAAGACGTAATTCCATGTTGTACTTCTCCACATATTAGTGGTCCTCCTGAATCGGCGACGCAGGCATCCTGTTTACCTGATTCAGAAAGTGTGCACATTTGTGTATTAGACAATATTATGTCAGGTGCATGCTTATGAAACATCTTTTTGCAGTTTTCAAATTCTATTAAGGGAAGTTCAACACACATTAGCTGATCTGGATAGTCGTCTTTTCGAACTTTTTGATAAAGCGGTATGACATTTACAGGGACTGTTACACCCCAACCCATAGCAGTACATTCCTTAAATACGGTATGTAGCTGTACTGGAAAAATTGCATGATTTGGAAGCGTTACAAACTTAACAGTGCTCGTTTGTTTGAAGGGGGTTTCTAATTTAATCAAAGATATATCATTTTCGTGCTTTAGAGCTTCGTACTTATCGAATATTATATCCGCGATCTTGCTTATTTGACCTTCGTTATGCTCAGTTTGGGAAAGATTTGTAATTCCTGCAACGGCCTGTAAGCTTGTTATATTGAAGCCCTTATCTATATAACAGTGAGCTACACTTAAAACCCAGGTGGGATTCAACAAAGATCCTCCACAGTAATGGTAGTACTTGCTAACTCTATGAAGAGAAATTACAAAATTATACCTCATCAATACAGTCCTATCACTAATTAAATGTTTACCATTTCATTATTTCTGATAATAATAAAAATTGATCCACATAGTTGACAATGAAGTAGGTACGAATAAAAATGATCCTAGATTGAAAACTTACCGATGAAAAGGATTTGGAGTTTGAATGGATACTATATATGGATAACGAGCAACTTTACATGGTTTTCCTCCTACAATTCGTTCACTTGCCTGAACAGAAAGAATGCATACAAGAAATAAAAGCGGATAATACATTATATCGTTATTCTGACACATATGAAAATGAATTTTGCGTTTATAAAAACAAAATTAACTGACATTTCCTGTCAAGTTTGTCAAAAATGTACAGGATGTTCTATAAATATACCGACAAACTTTTAGTGATGGTAGGGGACAGCAAAACAAACATTTTTGCTTTATAAACATATGTACGAAAACGCTTCGTCTTCGAGATACAAATCGCTGAAATTTGTAAAAAAAATAGTTTTGTTATTAATCTTTGTTAAGTATATTGCATTTTAATGAAATTATAGTTTAAAGTATTGTTCAAAATGCCATTTGCTTCAATACAATATACAAAGATTGCACCGCCGGATCATTGATAGCTTCTACTTGCGCACAAGCGGCCATTATTTTTGCGACAAGATCTTCCTCATTACGAATGGGAAATCAAGGGGGTTTAAATCGGGAGAACGCGCAGGCCAGGCCACGGCCTCTTTCAATCCACTGGTAGCCAAATTGCTGGTCCAGATACTGGCGTACGTTTACGTTCTATGGTTCAATTTTTTTTTTCTCGAAACCAACGGTTTTCGGAAATATGTTTATCAAGCAAAAACTGTTTGTTTTGATGCCCCTACCCCCACTAAACGTTTGTCTGTATATTTATGGAACACCCCGTGTTACCTTTCTCAGACCCGTTGGACAGATCAACGAAGAGGACACTCAAAGAAAAGAAGTCAACTAAAACAATTATTCTTTGCATGGGCATGAGACGAATAAAGTATCTGCTCATATAATATTTTCCAAGGGGTGTATTTCTGACTTTCTTCGCTTCACTAATTTTTCGGCTCCTATGTGTTAGCTATTCCAGTACAGACGATGCTTTGCTTTTCCATTTATGTGGCGTTATAACAATTGATTCACCCATACCACACACAGTACCTTTTCAAGTTTATTTACAAATTTATTTACCTTTACAAAAATGGCCCTAATACGTTTGAAACTCCCATAAGAGAAATCATAGTAAACCACGACTTTCTTGATTCTTCAAGAAGATCGTGGTTACCGAAATATTTAATTTCGTATTTGTTTTAAACTTCTTGATTAAAAAAACAAAATTAATTGACAATTCCTGTCAAATTTTTCAAACATGCATTAAGACAAAATGTTGGCTCTTTTAAGATCAAAATTTTCAAGTGTAATTACATCTCATACTATACAATATTTACCAATCACTCAAAAACGATGTTTCTTTTGGAAAAAAAAAGTAAGTTGTATTTTAATTTAAAAATAAATTTATTAAGGTAATTATTAAAACAAAATTTTCTAGAAAGTATCACCATTCATGATTGTGCGAGCACATCCCTCAGATCACTGCGCAATTCTGGATTTAATGTGGCGGTATTACTATCCTGAGGAACCGACCACAGTGGCTCTAGGGTTAGGCCACAAACATAATCCAGTGTTCGATGACCATGTTTTGAAAGATTTAGCGGAAGGGTTGTCCTATATAGCCAGATGCAAATTTAGCGGGGATGTTGTGGGTGCATGTATCAATAAGACTGCTTGTCCTTGGGATCCTGATTTAACAGATCATCTTGCTTGTAGTTTGTCTTGTAATCAAACAAGACAACTTTTTCATTTCAATGCTTACTTGATGAGAGCACCCTGTTTATGGGATCGATATTGTACTAACAAAATTTTTGAGGTAAACAATATTTCTCTATATTTAAAATTTTAAAATGCTATTACTTTTAGTTAAGTCAGTTGGTTGTAAAAAAAGCTGATCGAGGTAAAGGAGTCGGAAAGTTACTAATAGAAGCATCTAGACAATTAGGAGCTGACTGTGGTTACAGAGTTGTAAGGGTAGATGCTACAAGTCATTTTACGTATGTAACTCCTTGAATTTATTTTGATTTAAAATTTTTAAATACAGGGTGTCCCAAAAAGAAATGGCATCCGGTCAAGGGCATGTTCCTTTCAAGAAAATAAGTGGAAAAGTTCCTATTAACATGGTCCGCAAATGCTTCGTTACCGAGATACAGGGTGTTGAAAGTTGTAAAAAATATCGATCTTATTTCATTTATTCGGAAATGACTAGGAATTAAATTTTAAAAAGTAAGCAATACGTATGTATGTACATTTGCTATGAGTGAACCATATTAGTCAGTTTTTTCCTTCTCCAGTGGCGTAACTACAGGTGCGTATGTGGATATTTCTGGAGGAAAAGTACGCCACTGTTTTCTTTTGTTTTTGATACAATTTTCAAATTTCTCAACTAATTCACGGTTGAAACAGTCTCTTGAGATTTTTGCTACCATTAACCGTTTTCGTGTAAATCACACTTCAAAGATGAAAAATGCGAATAAAAAAATAACTCTGCAAATCCGTTTTTTGAATAATGACTGCCTTCAGCCTCAAAATTTTGTTGGAAGAATAGAACCTTGCCTTGAAGCTAATTGCGGTCATTTTGAACATTATTTGTAAAATAATAATAATAATAATAATCATTTCGGAATACAGGAAAAAAAATTTCAACACCCTATAACGAAGCATTTGCGAATCCGTGTTAATAGGAACTTTTCCTCTTATTTTCATGAAAGGAACATGCCCTTATCTGGATCCCGTTTCTTTTTGGGACACCCTGTATCTACACTACATACAAAATGTGTCTAAACTTTTCAGTAAATTTCCTGTATTTCTTACAATTTTTTTAATATCTCCATCCACTCTTACAAGTGGATAATCAATTTTAAAACGCTAGAAAACAATAAATAGATATATTAAAAAAGTTATACAGGGTGATACAGAATTGAATGTACCGCATCCTTTCTAGGGTAAAAATGATACGTTTATGGATCCACAAATTTTCAACAAAATAATAATTTTTTTTCGGTTATTCAGATTGAATTAATTTTTAAAACAACGGTTACACTAGCACTAGATTTAATTTTATGCACTTGAACTTTCTTCAGGGCCAAAATATGTGACAAGCTTAAAATGCAGATGATACATGAAATTCCGTATTGTTCCTATACCGGAAAAGGATCAGCACAAGAACCTATTTTCCAGCCACCGCCACCTCACTGTACTTGCAAAATATACATCGATACACCCTTTGCTGATACTTCCTAATGTATATTTTGTATTGACATTATGGTAATACTAGTTTATGTTTTACAAATTAACTTTTACGTAAGACCATGTAACCTAATAAGAAAATAAAGTTTTTGAGTGAAATTCTATGAAGTCAGCAAAAAGTCAATCAAATTTTATTCTCCAAACCACAAATTCCACTTTCACTTATTTATTGAGAAATTTGTTCATTGATACGGAAAATTGGATAAAAATTAAAAAATATCAATAGATTTCTAAATGTCTTTATATTAAACTGCTTTACGTGGTCATGGTCAACTTTTACAATAATTGATGATTTTATCTGCATTTACTTTTACTTCTCGTGATTGCCTTCGACAACTGCATATTGCTTTCCTCCGGAAGAACTTTTCTCATTCCCGTACTTCTTAGAATGATTAGAGTGAGATTTATGACCTTTTCTGCCAGAAAATCCTTTATGTTCATCAACATGCGAGCCTTTATCATGATGTCCTTGTTTACCTTTGTGGTCTTCTTGATGGCCAGATTTGTGACTTGAACCCTTCTTGCGGCCCCCAGATTTATTTTCATGATACTTATGATGATTACCTTCTTTACTGTGATGGCCACTTCTATGAAAATCATCATAAAATTTATGTTCTTTATGGTACTCATCTCTATAAAATTTATTATGATATCCTTTGGTTTTATGTCCTTTTTTGTGTCCTTTCTTTTCTCCAAATTTAGCTGCCTTGTGACTTTTTCCTCCTTTTTGGTGTTTACTATAATGTTCCGCTTCATCGTGATGGGAAGATTTTTTTCCTCCATCTTTTTCATGATAACCTTCTCGATATTTTGATCCGTGTTTCACATCATCACTTACATCATGATCATGATGTTTCTTGTATCCTTTTGTACCTTTCGCACCTTTATCACTATGATGCTGCGAATGATGCTGCAATTCTGATTTTTTATCATAACTATCATCACTGCGTTTGTGATTCGTTGCAGATACCAAAAGTGGTTCTAAATAAACTCCGGCACCATTGAAATTTGGATTATAGAAAGCCAACGGAGAGGGCTGTACGTGTGGTTCAATTTTTCTTGCCGAGGTAATGCAGGTTAACAAAACTACACCTGCAATTACTTGTATGTGTAACATCTTCGAGTTCGCGGTTAACTGATTTGATCTCGGTTAGGTTCCGCTTTATATCATTTCCTAAACGCACACGCTATACTGTTTCCGATCGGAATTAATATAGAGGGGATATGTCGTTGTCTATTAAATGTATAAGAGGTATTTGTAAAAAAAAAGGGAATGTGTAAAATTTCATACAATATATATATATTGGTAAACGTAACGTTCTAAAGCAATCTACTAGGAGTAAAGCGTCAAATAAAAAAGTTAATGGAAAATTCGGTGTGACGCGTCGAAATAGAAGTGAAATAGTCATTTGCAGCAGTAATTCTCCGAGTAGTTAGGTGCTACTGCATTGACGAAATTAATTTGTTAAGACATACCATGAACAATCTACGTAACATGTCTGCAACATATTTCAACTTATTATACAATTTTATTTCCAGCAAAAACAATAGCAAAGGTCAAATAAGTTTAGGTTTAAAATTAGGAACATTTGACAGAAATGGAAAGCGTAAGAGCCAACCAATGGTACCAAATAATTGTAAGGCAGGTATTCCCAGATAAACACTTTCGATTCTCTTATATTGCGTTTCCACAATTGAGCACTTTCATCATTTTTGTTATGTAATATTCTCTTTTAAAGTGTCCTCTTGTAAAACAAAACGTGACATACAAGTTACATACAAGGTGTACCAAAAAGAAACGGTATCCAGTTAAGGGCATGTAAAAAAATAACTTTTTTCAACACCCTGTATCTCGATAATGTCCTTAAATGTATGCCGTTTCTTTTGGAACACCCTGTATGTTACGTACTGACCCAACTGGTGTACCTATTTCGCCCATAAATGATGTTTTGCAACAATTGCGATATATCTTTTAAATTTTGCAAATCAACTTTGCTCTTTCTTTAAACGTGCATTAAAGGGGGAGGGGGGTATAACTACTCATATTACTGTAGCGGATTTTTCGAATGGGTCCTAGACGCAAATAATGTTTCAAGCTCCATTTAAAAATAAAAACAGTTTAGACGGATATACCTCCGTAACAAAATGCAACTTGATGTCTTTATTTCGTGTTGTATAGAACACTTCCACATATTTTGCCTAACAATCTTTTGGAAACACCCTGTGTATATACGAAGCTGTTTATGAATAGCAACAAGTTTAGAGTAAATGCGGTACTAACTAAATTATTACAAGCAGAAAGTAGAAGAAATCGAAGTGAATATGACATTATATGATAATCAGCATAAATTTGGGAGAATCATATAAAGATTTATTCATAAAAACAATCGTCATCCAAGATTTCAGTATAAAAGTGTTCCATTTTGCATACAAATCAAATCAGAAAAGCAGATCAGTTCTCCAGTATGTGAAGATATCCGCGCTGCATATATTTAGTGATAATTGACAGCATTCAGACATGTATTGGAAAAATTCTCTTGGTGTGCGATGGAAGTCCATGCCACACTAGCATTTGTGATGAACTGATGAATGCTCTGTATTTTGTTACAATGTTAACATACATACATACAATATAAGTAAGGGTTAACCAACGCATTTAATGCGCAAGGATTTTTGAACACCCTTTAAACCCTACCTTTATTCTGTATAATAATCTTCATCAATCTCTGTTTCTAAATTTTTTTTATAATAACACGTTAGGAATTATATTCTTGGTACAGCAAAAGGGAGATCTACATATAATAGAATAGACCCATAATGTATTATAGGCGAAGGACGAGGCACATGGGTAATCCGTCAAGTGGCTGTCAATTCTAACTGTAAACATAACCCGTGGATTATGATTATGTCAGTAGGATGTTTTCCATGGAAATTAGGGAAGCTCAGCTTCCCTTACACAAAAATAATATGATACGTACCTACTACCTATGTCTTACTATTCAATCGGTTTTTTAAGGGCTCTAGAAATTTTATACAGAGGGTATCTAATACTAGAGCTCTTATTGTAATAGTAGTTAAGTGATTATTTATCAACAAACCATTGAGAATTTAAAGTTTCTAAAGGCAAAAGAGCAAAAGACGTTATGAACTGATGAACATGGTTGTACGTTCGTACCATTGTACCCCCGTGAATCCGCCAGTGCAGATACAGGAATCGTTATTCATTCCTATTCCTCCTTTTTCCTACTAAAATTTCTTAAAAAAACAAAAGTTCAGGTTACACCCACACTCGAATAAAAAAATCGTTTTTATCATAGACTAACATAAGTATTCTGAAAAACATGAATTTCCATAGAGCTAGCTAGCGAATAGAGACAAAATATTTCTAGTGTCAAAATTAAATTTGTTTGAACTAAGGGTTTGTTTCATGTGAGCAGTATTGTCAGCTTTTCTAAGTTTAATAAATTAGCCCCTTCTGCAATTCTGGTTTTAGTAGTGCATATGTAATTAAAATAAATAAAACCCTCTTTTATGATAAGCTGACTCATATCACAAAACCGATTTCTAATGCTTATCTACCTTCAATACAAATTTTCTATAAACCTGCAAAGTCAAGGTTGGCCAGGTGTTGTTCTATCATTCCCAGTCCCCTTTCCTTGATGTTATGCACATCTGTAGATAACAAATTGAAAGAAATTTAACTTCAGTCGTGATATGTCTATCTTTAGTGGTGTTTGAAAGGTGTTAAGTGTTTTTAAAAACCTACCAAATATGAATATCATGTAGGTTTGGATTTTATATGTCTAACTTTAAAGAAATTAAAATGATTATTAAATGTTTGTCATTATGTGTAGCACTACTAGGTACTTCTGTGTATTTACAATAAATTTAATTTTTGCAGAATGTGATCAGAAAATTTCTGGAGCAGCTTAGCAGAGTGTTTACAACGATAAGGTAGGATGTTTTATGACTGTATACGGTGATGGGTTGTAGTTAATTATTGTAGGTAATTTCGTTAAAATTCTCATGCAAACGGAAACATTTGCTCCAGATGTAAAAATGCACCCGTTATGCTACATCCTTACAGCTAAAGAAGGAATTTCTGTATCTACTGTTTTTATAAAACGCCCTAGGGCTCGTTTGGTGACCTGCAAGACCTACACTTGTTCTCTGTAGCATAGTAACATAATAAGAAAGATTGTAAAAATTCTTTAACGTAAATCTTGTACGGTAGGAAATCTTTTGACTATACTTTCTTCCCTAAAATGTTTGTACGTTAGTCCTGGTTTGCTAACCTGCAGGACTCGTATTAATAACAAGAAATAAGAACGAATATTAAAAATATAACTCAAATCGTGAACTGAAAATTTAATATTCAAGCCTTTTGGTTGGGTATGATCTCTTCCCTAAAACCCCTAAATCTGATTTGCATCCTTGCAGAAACCCCACATTTGTTTAGATAAAAAATTAAGGAAAATAACATAATAAATAAAAAAGGTTACTGAATACTCTATCAAAAGTCTTGCATTGACATTGAAATCTATTGACAATTAGTATCTCGCCTTTTAAATGTTTTCTTAAAACCTGGTTTACCAACCTGCAGGAACTAGAACTGAAAGTTTGAGATATACTTACAAACATTTTAAAATTATGATTCATATTCTTAATATTTTGCGGTTTTGACCTGATGCGCTGCCCTGTAGAACCCGAATTTTTCTTCATAGGATGATAATAAAAATAACGTAAGAAATGAGGACGATTATTAAAGCACTTTAGATAGAAAGTTTCTGTTCTTTCGTGTTTGGTATCTTATATGGGGTTAACTGTAAGTTTGGCTAAACTCTACAAGCACAAGCTTATTCTTACCTACTTGTACTTTGAACAGGAGGATCTCCATCTCTTCTTTTATATAAACTGCACCTTGATCTGACAAATTAAAATAATAATAATTGAATATTAATATTCTTATAAAAGTTGCTTGACCAGTACGTTCCCCCGATTGTATCCTATTTTCTGTTAAGAAGAATTCTCATTCCAGTAATCCAGTAATAGTAATAAGAATCACCTCAGCAGGAATTACTGTGTTAAGACAGTCAAGGCCCTGTCCAGCGTATATTGCTCCGGGACAGGGCCACTTTTTAATTGTTAGTGTTTTTTTTAATTGTTTTCAGTTTTCAAAATACAAATTTTGTTAAAACTTCCTTCGATTGCGTGCGTATAACTTTCTTAGGAAGCATTTCCGGGAAGTACCTGCATATTAACTTTTTTCATTACTTTGATTGGTAGAATAATCGTATAAAGTTTAACCAAATTTACAGTTAACACCCCTCTGCATTAGACTGCATTGACCGCTTATTTGTCGTTCCGACGAAAAGAAGTTTCTTCTTCGCTCAATTTTTCAATCTGTTACCAGGAGCACAGTAGTGAAGAGCGGTATTTACGCACAAACATACAGTTTACTATCTAAGAGTTATGAATCATAAAATAGTACACTGTACGGTTATCCTTGGTAAGAACCACCAACATTAGAAAATGATTTCGTAGGATATATCTATTGTACTATAGATGGCAACAGTAATTCAATTTTAAAATATAAAGTTAAGGATAATAGTAGATTGTTTTATTAGGATGAAAAGTGTCACTTTTTTTGACGAGCAAATTTTGCATTTGTGAGGCGAAGCGTAGCGTAGCCGAACGGATGCAAAATTGCGAGTCAAAAGAAGTCACTTTTTATCCGAATGAAACATACTATTTTTTCCGCAACCGGAACAACCGGATTCAAAATAATAAAATTAAGATGCGAGGAATTAGAGAACACTACTACTACTAAAATCAAGTCTTCTTAGCTTTTGTTTTCAATTTTATTTATTCTGTCAAACCCAGCCAAACCATCGAAAATGTTTGAACAAGATAATGGTAACGAAGATACACCACCAGAAATTTTAGACCGTGCAAAAGAAGTTGTATCAAATCTTCTGCCCAATAAATCTCGAGAAGTATACGAAGGTGCCTACAACAAATTTTTAAATTGGTGTAACGAGAAAACCGTAAAATCGTACACGGAAAGCGTGGTATCTACTACCTATTAGCGTACTTTTCCGAATTGTCCACTAAAATGAAGGCTTCTACTCTTTGGGCGCAATATTCAATGTTGAAGGCAACATTAAGTTTAAAAAATGGGGTAAATATCGAAAAATTTTCAAAACTCCGTGCCTATTTAAAAAAAGAAAATAATGACTACACACCGAAGAAATCGAGAATTCTTAGTAAAGAACAGGTGGATCGATTCTTGAAGTGTGCTCCTGATAAGCAATACTTGATGATGAAGGTGTGTTTTAGTTTTAAAATCGAATATTTTACGATAATTAAATTTTGACGTTTGTAGGTTATATTAATTTTGGGTGTTGCTGGAGCTTGTCCCTGCGACGAGTTACTACATTTAAAGATTAATGATATTGAAGATCTTAAATCAGTCTTACTGATTAAAATTCCTAAGATCCTAACACTAAAACTAATAAGGCTAGAAGCTATTTAAATATTTACAGAAAATTCTTTGTCTAATATCTTTGTACTGTTTTTCTTAAATAAATGTTATTCACATAACAAACCAAAATCTTAGCCAAAAAAGTGAAAAGTAAAAGTTCCTAGGAAGTAAAAGTACTTTTACTTCCTAGGAACTAAAAGTGTTGCCTAGCAACACACACATTTTTTTACTAATAACAAAAACATCAACTTCACTGTCCGTTTTTGGTATCAAAAGTGAGCACTTTTGAGTCGGTTGCGGAAAAAATTCTTAAATAGTCCCTAAATAATAAATTTTTTTAATTGAAAAACAAAACTATGATTACTTGATTGATTACTTTTTGTCTTAGAATAGGGAGCGAATAGTGTACTTCGGTGTACTGATTTTGATTTTATAATGTGTGGACAACATTTTAAATTTTTAATAATTTATCAAAATTTTGGAGATTACCTGAAAGCTCATTATGTTAAGATGTAGGGTTTAAAACTTCACAGAATAATTAATTTTGGCGATGTCGCGTATAATATAGTGCCCATTGAAATTCCAATCTTCCAGCAGTCCTTTTCTAACATCCCCCTATAGAGGATATGTTCTAGTCGTTTTTCTTCCCAATATATGAGAATTTTATTTTTTGAGTTTTTTATAATGTACCAATTAGTATATTATCCCCAAATTAATTAAATTTGGCGTTTGGAAGATTCCTCATCTAGAGATCGCTCCGCGCGTCAAGTCGAGGCCAAGTCCTTCTTGATCAAAACCAATTAGCTTTCAGAAAATGCAAACATGTACTTTTGTGGTTTCTTGCAGCATGAATTGGAACTCCTTCGTATTATCAAATAAAATTTATTGAAACAATATAAAACAACATAATCTTTCAAAAATAGTTTATTTCAACTGAGAAGGCATTTTCTACTGATTACTAACACATTGGCATTAATACATCGGTAACTATTGTATTTCTTTTAGAGTTTAAATGTTTAAATAGATGTTTGCTACAGCAAAATCGATAAATATTGAAATAAATTAATTAATACTGAAAATAAGTTCACAATAATCAAAAAAAAAAAAATCTCGTTATTAAATTTCTTGTGCAGTAATTGTTCAGAAAATCATTGACTAGTAATGAGTAGCAGTTTATGACAGCAACTCATAATCTAATAACTTACACAGAGCATTTGGTCAAAATTAAGAGATTGATAGCGTGCACATGAAAATTTGCATGATCACAACATTAGCATAGAGCTCAATATGAGCCAAACATAAAAGCTAACAACTAAACTAACTTAACCAGAGTAAGCGTTTTTTTACAAATTACAAATACATAAAAATATCAAAGATGTCCAATTTTTTCTAAACTGTGCAGTTATTCTTAAAATCACATTGTCTTAAAAGTGTCAATAACATCAGAATAGTAAGCTTATAATACAAACTACAAATACTAATAATTATTTCTAAAAGTATTTACACTAATAGAATAATTAATCGTCTGCATCGTCATAGTAGTACAAAGATACAGCAATAAAATAGTGAATGAATAATCAGTCTTATTAAGATGAAGGAAAGCCATTTCCAAGTCTTGAGGCCACAATGTCGCTGCGTTGCACATTGTTCCGTTGAATTAGGCATTCGACATATTTGATGGCTTGCAGATCTATCGACAGTGGTCCGTCAAGACAGACAGCTATCAGTACACATAAATGGTTTTTAATTGAGGTCTGAGTTCTGGAGGTATTGTGTAGACCTCTGGGGTAGGTTTCCTCTTAACAAGACGTCTCCAGCGACCACCAAGGTTCTTACGAAATCCCTGGACGAATCCTGGTCGTTCTGTGGGTAGATTTTGTACTAGCGTTTCCTGTAAAGACAATAACAATCAATATCTCGTTATTTAACGGCCTTTTGTGGTTTAAAATCGAATAACTTCCTTTGATAAGCGGTAATCGTTATTTATCGAATATAAATTTAGAAATGTGCAGGGAAAAAATAGAAGCATTGCACTAAAAGTCAGAAAATCGATATTGGAGAGAGTCAACGAACTACATAAGTCCCCCTCGCAAATTTAGAACCGGAAAAGACCCTCATACTTAAAATCATGCACATGTTACGCTCTTACGGTACAAGAATAAATAATTATTTGAGTATGTACTATCGTAAGGAAAAACGTACATTGTTTAACAAAGGAATCGATTTATGCTAGAACCTTTATGATTGCAAACTTGTGACCTTTCTCTAGTAACTCAACACGGTTTAATTATCTGTAAAGAGAGAGAAAACAAGAGACGACGGAGCAAGAAAGTAAAAACTTTACACATCGGAGGTTCGTTCGCCTGCATGTGGCCGTTTGTATTCTATTTGAGGCAAATATAACCGTCCTTAGAGTTTCTACAAGGTCTTCAACTTCAAGTATAATACCCCCGCAATTTTTACACGAGGCAGGCTTGCTTGCTTTGGCCCCAGACACCTCGCTTTCTCTATTCGCGACTTTCAAATAGTTTCTTTTTACTAGAATTAATTTGTTAACGATTTCGCTAATCTAATGCATTGCTTTTTTTAATTACTACCTACTTTTTAAAGTTTCATATTACGAAACAATACATTTTTCATGGTTATTCTTAAATCATTTGCAGTTTTGCAAAAATGGCTGACGTCTTATGCATGAGTAGGTCAGACACTCCTCCAACAATTTACTGAGCAAGAACTAAGCACGATAAGTAAATTCAAGGCAAAATTACTTAATTATTAGGTAAATCCAAACTGACTACGACATTGATAATTTGAATTGATTTTTTGCTTCATTCGCGGATTGCATAAAATTAGATCAAAAAAAGGGGGACTAAAGTGGGTTATTGGTGTTTTACAATCTGCAATGAATATTGACATGGTCACAGTTCGGGAATTATTTTTTTTTTTTTCGTAAATAGGTCAGTTACCGCTTATCTAGGAAAAATCAGTCCAAAATCTCGGTAAAATGGAAATTCGAAAATTTTGGACAGACAATATTTGAGTTATGGTGTCCCATAAAGTTATATAAAATATTTACCTGGTTATTATTGCTGTACAGGAATTGTGGCTGTGGTGGATATTGCCATAAAAATTGTCCACGATACGGCAAGGGATCTGATTGGGGTAGAACAGTGGCTGGTGGTGGTTGTGGAGCTGTAGGTCCTGCAGGTGCTGTTTGCAAGACAACGTCCGTTGGATGGACGCTGTTACTGTGTTCTTCTCGTTTCCTAAGTTTGCTACGGACAAGACGAATTGCAATCATAGTACCGTTACTGCCAACCATTTTATTTTTGGCGTTTCTCGAAGAAAAACTAAAGATAGCCAGCTTGAGGCCGTTTATGTACTGGTGGTTATAAGATATGCCGAAGCAAAACACTCTTCAAAACACAAAAAGTAATCCCAAATAGGTCGGATTATAAGACCTTTTCAGAAGCACTGATTATTCAAATTCACAACACAATTCGAAAACTTGAGGAAGTTCGAGTTAAAAAAAATTGCGTATTTAACTAACTGCACTTAAAACGCAAAATTTAAAAAACACGCTATTAAGAGAATGAAGTACCAATTTAACTAAAATTCGACTAAGCAATTGCTTTGAGTAGTCTGAAGCGTTTCCTGTCCTCGGCCACGTTTATATAGCAAGGTAGTGACGTGCGCTTGGCGCATTGAATATAGGGGAGGGGAATAGTGGGGTAAGGAGATTTAAACGCCACGTCTAGTGGCGCTCGAAGCGAACAGCTGAGAATACATAGAACTCACATAACTGGAAACTACGATGATAACATAACCGTCAGATATAAGGTTTTGGGAAACACCATTCCGCAAACTTTATTGGGAACTTTGTTTCGAAAAAACTTGACAAAAATACAAAATCAAAATGCGGTAAGAATATAAAATAGGTTTTCCAGGTACAAATCACAAAATATAAGAAGAATCTAAAAGACTTAGGGACTGCTGAAGACGAAGTTAAGGGTGAACTCATAACTTAACATAAAATGGGTCGTAGACACCTTTATCTACCTGCTCTGCAAAAAAGGCTTGAACGGAGTCCGAGCTCACGGCAACAACTTTCTAGTCTGAGGATACCCCCTAAATCTCTTCTTAACAATTTTTCTAGAACCCCATTCGTATTAGTATAAAACAAAAATTATCGGACAAAACATAAATTCACACGATAACATTTTTTTTTATGAAAAACTCTTAAGGATAGGGTAATTCTAGTTTAAGAACTGCTGCTCTTAATAGGGGAAGTTATGGACCATATTTTGGTAGATTATTCAAACCTTTCGTACTACTGCAACGGTTTCTAGGGATTTTTAAAAATTTAACAAGAATTTATAAGGAATTCTAAAATAGAAAATACCTACTTTTTAAAATTAATTCTTGTAAACCTTCAACTATTTGATAGAATAGACTAAGGGCTAGATTTTAATGTAGTACTCATAAAAATGCAATTATGAAAATTTCTACGAATTTAAAAAAAAAATAAAAAACTCGATTTATATCATTTTCTTCTTCCTGAATTTTCCTGAAAAGATATTATTATGGAATTTTTCTTTAATGACCAATCAGAAATTTTTAATGTACTGTAATACTTGAGTTTTATGTTGAAAACACAAACAAATCAAGTAATCGGGATATTTTATAAAAATGTAATATGATGTCTATTTTATTTTACAAGTTGAAAGAAGACGTAAGCGAAGTTCATAAAATGGTTTTTTCCCCATAAATAAGTAACAATCTGAAATTTAATTTTTTTTTAAATGGAAACAGTTTGGACAAATTAGAAATGTCGTCAGTAATAAAACAACTTTTCAGAGTATTTTTTCTCAAAGGAAAAGTATTTAAATTATTTACGAAATTTCACAGCAAATTGTTTCATTTAATTTTTTTTTTGGGAGATTATAAGGAAACCTATGGAAACTAACTGATTAAAGCTGAATTGGCATATTTCAGCCTAATTTTAATTTTCTACTTTAGCCAACACAAACATATGGAGACTTTTAAGAGAGATTGTTGTCAAGGGATTGTAAATTTGTGATAAACACTGAACGTAAAAACAAAATCATTTTACTGACGATAATGTTAAGTAACAAACAACAGTTTATTAAGCTTAATTCAGATTATGATATGAGAAAACCTACGTCTTAAGAAACCGTAACACGGAAAACGTGAATTTTTTTACAGATTTCGATTATTTTACGTTGAAATATTGATAACAATATATTCTTTATGTTTGTTTGCTTCGTTGGTTATAAATAAATTAATAGCCATGTTAAAACTGTTTACTAGAAAACACACGAATCGAAATTCCTTACAAATTATTTAAAACGTATACAGGGTATCCAAGTTAAGGAGCGCATGCATGGGGATCTCGTAAACGGTAAGAGATAGAGATTTGGTTAAATGAAAAGAAATGGACTACACAATCAGCATTCAAATTCTATAAATTTTACGCAGTTTTCAGTACAGGCTGAAAACCCCAGTTTTTCTATTACAACTCCACTATTTTTCAAAAGAAATCCATCAAACCTTATTACATACGAAATTCGTTTTGAAATTAATAGCACCATAAAATAGGTTTCGTACTTGAACTTGGCATTCAAGAACCTTGACAAATACATACAGAAGTAATACAAATCGATAAAATACTTCAGGAGTTCTCAGTGTTTTAATAATTCAACCTAGAGAAATGATATTCTTTTATTGGATGCTAATAATAACTCGGAAACTTTTGTGAAATAATGTTACCTTTGTCCACTATGACGACTAGATGTTAAAACTATATTAGAGTAGAGCTAAATCTTACTGTTATTTATTATTAACGCGATTGTGTAATTTCTTGAATTTAGTTCCTGATTTATACTGAAAAAGTTTATACCTGATTTTGTAGAAAGAGGTTGATGGTCTGAAATTTTGTAACAAATCTGTTTCCGGATATAAGGCGGCTTTGGATTTGTTATCGCTGAGATAGCATTTCGGCTTCTTTTAAAATACGACAACCGACAACTACTATCCTATGTTAAAATATCTTATCGAGTAATGGGCAATTTCAGTACTTTATTAATGGGAAATACTAAGAGCACGAGGTTATTTTTGATTAATGAATAAATGTTTTTAGCACCGGTTGGGAAATCACAGTGAAGCATAGTAATAAATGTTGTGATAGTAGGATAAAGATACCAGGCAACGCAAATAATAAAATTATAAGGAACGTTATTGCGACCTACAGCACTTTTTGTAATTAAGGAGCAAATATTATCATTTATAATTAATTAATTTGAATAAAAATAACCAAGTGACAACGCGATACTAAAAGCGAGATTAACATATTTCATATTTAACGTAAGCACAATTTAGTGTTAATATTGTGTAAATTGGTTAATTAGCAGGTAGGCAACTACTGACACCAACACTTTAGAAATTCCCAGGATGTCCATTCCGCTAATCTCTAAAATTTACATATATTACTTAGGATATGATTCATAAATCCGTCCCACTGGGTTAATGTTTTTAGTACACTTATGTACTTATAAAAACAACATATTGTTGTAATTCCTATGGCGTCACCGGTGTTGGAAACTGACATTACAATTTCCATCATTGATGACCTCGATTTACATAATACGTAACAGTTACGTCATTTTTTTTCAAAGAGTACCTATTCAAGTTTAGCTACGAATTCTTTAAAATCTGTAAATTCCCATTTGATTTTTATTAAAAAATAATTAATTATGTATATCTAATAATAATTATACATTACATTATCGGACATTATCTTATACACGCCGAAGGAAGAGCCAGCGGCATTGACACAGCAATGCAAATTAAGCAACAGTTTTAGTTCTTACTTTTAGAGTAAGAAAAAATGACCTTTTTTTCTTTACATCTCCATTTCCGAAAAATATAGAAATCGAACCTTCAAACTTATTAATGAAAACTGGACAATTTTAGAATTAACATCAAAAATTTTATACAAAATACTGATGTATTGTGTTCCAAAATAAATTCGTTATCGCCAAGCAATTAAAATCGATAAAAAGTCGGTGTATAGGTAATTCGGAAACGGTTCGATAAATTGGAAATCTACTTTCATTGCTTAATTGGACATGTAATGTTAACCCATGAATATCTAATTATTTACCATTTTAGCAAGTTATCGTCTACAAAGTTTCTTATATGACTACATAGATAGAGAATGGGCCATGATTCTATTTTCGAATTTTGTAGACTCTTTATGAAACTAGAGCGACAGTACTATAGTCGGATTGGATCTTATTCTGCGGATACAAAATGTCATCTATCGTTCCCCCACCGAACTACACTACAATCCCCTTTAATGCTGCGGGTACAAAATCTCATTTGTTTTCGTTTCCTAGGCAATCGCTGTAAATTTCATAAACGTCACAGTTTTGGGCTCGTTCTAATCTAACACGTGCTGGGTCGGACCAGATCGATTCTGACTGTAGTCTAATTGTTGTTCGCGTCTATGGTCATTTTCTAAGAATTTTACAGTGATTTGAGAATCCTAAAAGCTAAACAGGGTAAAACTGAATACCTCGAACCTTAAGCATAATGCATTGTAATCCGGAGCCCTTGTAATCCAACTTAATCTTTTGTCTGCCCACTACATACCACCATGGGCTACAGTCAATGTTTGGAAAATATTCCTTTCGTCTACCAGACTTGTGACATAAATGACAAAATGACAAAAATCGTTAGCATAAATTATATTTCCAGAATGAAAGGGTTTTGTATCTTCATTAAATTATTTTTTCTATAATTATAAACAAATTATTACAATTGATGTAATAGTCCTAATTAACCGCTAATAAATAAATATTTAATGGCAGACACCAATATCATTTTATCCAATTATAAACTTGATGCTAATACTTGATAAATAATTATATAATCACTTGGGAATAAAACAGTTGTATGACTAAATTTGATTAACAAAAAAGTGTCATCTTTATGGAAAGGAATATGCATGACATCTCGTACCAGGCACGCTTAGTTTTTTAGGCGTTAAATAATTCGTTATGTTAAGCTTTTTTTTATAGATTCCGATAATTTTTAAGCACTGATCTTGGAGAAGCAGTCGTATATAAATATTATATTTATGTAATAGGATTATATCTTGCGAATTGAAAGCTTCAATATTATAATAATAAATACTGAGTTTATTAGCAACAATAAATCAGTTTTATAATAAATGAAATATTTATAATATTAGTTGTATATAGTAAATGCTGTTAATATATTTTTCAACGAGTATAGAAGTTGTCTCAAAGAGAAACGGCATCCAGTTAAGGGTATGTCCTTTCATGAAAATATCCGCAAATGCTTCGTTATGGAGATACAAGATGTTGAAAATTTTTTTCATGTATGCCGAAATGATTATTATAATTATTATTATTATTTTACAAATAATGTTCAAAATGACCGCCATTAGCTTCAAGACAAGCTTCTATTCTTCGAACAAAATTTTGAGGCTAATTGCGGTCATTATTCAAAAAACGGATTTGCAGAGTATTTTTTTATTCGCATTTTTCATCTTTGAAGTGTGATTTACACGAAAACGGTTAATGGTAGGAAAAAATCTCAAGAGACTGTTTCAACCGTAAATTAGTTGAGAAATTTGAAAATTGTGTCAAAAACAGAAAAAACAGTGGCGTACCATTTTTTCCTCCAGAAATATCCACATACGCACCTGTAGTTACGCCACTGGAGAAGGAAAAAACTGACTAATATGGTCCACTTATAGCAAATGTACATACATACGTATTGCTTACTTTTCAAAATTTAATTCCTAGTTATTTCCGAATAAATGAAAAAAGATCGATATTTTTTACAGTTTTTAACACCCTGTATCTAGGTAACGAAGCATTTGCGGACCCATGTTAATAGGAACTTTTCCTCTTCTTTTCCTGAAAGGACCATCCATGTCCTTAACTGGATGCCGTTTCTTTTTAAGATACCCTATATAATGGTGTCTATTATTCACGGGGGGTTTCCTATAAACAACCCTAGCGGATAATACCAATTATTATGTGAGTAAAATACGACGACTAATCAACAATTGTTATAACAATTTATACGACGACATAGCTAACTTGAAACATGTTTTAAAAAATTCTATCAAATAAACCATGACATTTTACGTCAAACCGAGAATTGTTTTTTCATGTGAAACGTCAAATTTAATGTTGTGCTTATCATTATTTTGTAGTAGTCCCTACTTTAATATTCACAAGTGAATAAATAATAATAGTAATAAATTAATAATAATTCATGGTAGTGTTGTTATAGATAGCATTACCGTTGACCAAACATAAATAATACAATATTTACCAATTGCTGACAAACTGTTTTATACTTTTATATATCATAAAGTCTAAATTGACTTTTGTAGCAAGAAATGGGATCTAACTATAGCTACGAGAAATAGGAATTACAGGAACTATATTTTGGAATTTACAGGCCTCACAAAACCATTTCGCTTACGTTAGCGATATAATTTCCATATTATTCACTTCACAGAAAAAAAAACAATCGGATTCTATATTAAATCCTTCAGGTTAAGTCTGGAGCTTTTTTTACTTGTATTGGTCACCGATTGTGATGTCTGGCAGACAGTTGAAGTGTTCCGTCTAAACAAATTAAAAAAAAATAACAACTGGGCAATGCAGGGAAGGTTTAGCACCTGCTGTTTTAAATTTATGCAGTAAGATATCGTATAACCTTTTAAATGAAATTTTTGGCAAGTTCCCACAATTGCGCACCCAAACAAGTGACATTGCAAATTGTTTGGCGGATAGGAGAATGCACATGAAGGTAAATTTAGACCTCAGCTAAACTTATATAACAAACAGAATAAAGCAAAGAGGGACAACGACTGTCTAACTAGCTCGTCAACAGTAAGCAACTGTGATTTGTAAAACTAAAATAACCATACTGTGAATAACAAGCAAGTTCACTTGACGTCAATTTTGATCGTAAAAGCGAAGTTTATAAAATAATTTCGGGAAATCAAGACCTGTGGGCTGGTTGTTTTACGTTAAATACTAAAAACCTATTAAAACCAAGCGAACAACAAGAGAAAATTAAAAACACTTAAAAAGTCGTTGTGTAAATATTTTTGTTGACATATTTTTGTACTTTACACAATTCGTATTATATCCCTGAAAATGTTAAAGGAATTTCACGTTGGGCTAAATATAATAGTGACTACTTCTTTAATTAAACAATTCATATTTATTGCTTTATAATTATTTTTTACTTATCTTACTTCTACTATGTTTTAATGATAAGCATACTAGGTAGCACAATTATTATCTTTATTAGTTGCAGTCTTTTATTAGTCACTGTTTTACTTAAAACACAAATTATTATATTCCCAGAAAAACACTATAGGTAAGTACCTATACAATGACTTTTTTTGGATTGGTTTTCATCTAACTATACTGTAAAGAAACACTGCAACAAATAATTTGCTTATAGGGATATAAAATAATAATTCATGCTCGCTTCGACTTAGCAAACAAACCAAGGCGAAGTTCAGTACAAAAGTCAACTTTGCGTATGTCCTACTAATTAACGTTAACCTTAGCTTATTCATTAATTTACGAGTAAAATTAATGAACAATGTAGAAATACCCTTACATATAAAGTAGTATACGCGGCAGATATAGTTAATTATGATAGATATCCTGACTTTTCTTTAAAACTACTTCAATAATTTTTTTTCTAATAAGTAACGGGTATTATGGCTGTTTGTATGAATTACTTACAATGTGCAGAAATGTCAACAGTAGTTCAATATTAACAAAAATTAACAAAAATGGGGGTGCGTACTTCATAATAATAATAAACATTTGGTTAAAACGTTTTTGGTATTCAACAGTATAGTTCCCGACTTCGGGGCGCTCTTTGGAAATAACTTGAATTCGTAATGCGACAAACAGAAGAGAGGCCCGTATCCGTAGTAATACTCAAAATTTACAAAACGCAGCTGAACTTCGCGAAATTATCATCAACCGTACATTTTAGCTATACAGGGTGTCCGGCAACAACGTTCCGTAATTTCGGGAGATGATTCTTCATCCAAAAATATGAAGAAAAGTTCTCATGAACAGGGGTCCGGAAAAGCTTTCTAACGGAGCTACGGCACTTTGAAGAGGGGCCTCAAAATGTGTTGTTTTATTAATTAGTTAATCAATACACCCTACCCGTTACGCACGCCCCTGGCTTTTTTTCTATTTTTAACATTACCAAACTATTTCCCGTACCAAATATACCCTGGGTACCAAATTTTATCAATCTCGTTTCAGTATTGATTAACTAATTAATAAAACAACACATTTTGAGGTCCCTCTTCAAAGAGCCGTAGCTCCGTTAGAAAGCTTTTCCGGACCCCTGTTCATGAGAACTTTTCTTCATATTTTTGGATGTAGAATCATCTCCCGAAGTTACGGAACGTTGTTTCCGGACACCCTGTATATAGCCTTATACTATTTTATAGATAATTAAATTTTGCATTCAATTATATAATAATATATAGGGTGTTTCATTTAAAATAAAAAAATTGTTTATTGTACTGTAATAAGCAAATACCCTGTATACGTGATATACTTTTAAAAGAATGCAAATCTATATACTGAATAAATTAAACTTTTTTCATATTCTGACTAATAAAGGAGCTATCATGTCTAACTTCCGCTTCCGGTGTCGAATTTTTTTGAAAAGCCAAAAACATTAAGAATAGGTTTAGAGTAAAAATTTAGGCGCGAACCAACGATTAGATTACTATTGACTCCTACGTTATGTACAATAAATGACTTACTGTGATTGCAAACATTTAGTTGTCTTAACTTTAATCATGGTACCACTTTCAAACTTTTTATAAAGAATACTATACGATGCAATAAACGTTCATCACCAAACTGAAACATTAACTACAAAGAAATCAACGTTACTATCCCAACCAATTAACAGTGGAATAAGCATCTGAACAATAAAATTTTATTTTCAAAAAATGTGACGCTCCAAACAATGTATAAAGCCAATTAAGAAACATTTTGTACAGGCAGTACATAATTTCTCCAATTTAGCTTTTGCAAAACGACCCATGCGGCAAGATTACATCATCTATTTATCAAACCATGTAATGCCTATTAGTATATGAATGTATCTTCGCAGAATTGGTGCCAGTGTAAACTAACTGTTAATTAAACTTTTTAATTGAAGACCTTCGCTAGATAATGGCCTTTTTTTTCTGCAAAAACCTTAAGAATTCTAAACACATATCTTTCATCTATTACTTTCGAAATGGTAGATAAATGTATTAATTTTTCATTGTTGAAGTAAATGCATTACTGTTAATATCAAGGTTAAACATTACGAATTTGGTATTTCATGAAACATGCAAACATGTAGTAGAGAAACCATATTTTTTTTGTCTGTAGAAAAATTAGTATAAGTATTACATTGGTGTTCTTGGGATTAAAAGGATTTTAATCGTTCGAGGATATCATTTGGTTACTTTTTTAAAAACAAGCCACGAAATTTTGCGAAATAAAAAATACAGTCATAATAATAGCTGGACAAAACCGAACTGTGGAAGCTCCACAGAAGATAAGAAACCGACTAATTTGGTCATCTACGCCCTACGGTAAAACGAGGGCTTCACGCAGGTAAGCTATCCTGCTCATTATCCTAAATTGCCCAAAAAAGGCCGAAAAATGTAGAAGAGATCTTTTACAATGGACACAGGTGGATTAGTCCAGTTTTTTATTTTACTTCATAGATGAGTCTTCTATCGGTTATCAATTATTGTGGACACCCACTTCAAATGAATGCGCGAAATGCTGCTTATAGAATACTTTATTTGTAAAATTACGTTTTAATACCTTAATTTTCAAGGTTTTGCGAATAACGATATGAAGGTTTCTAGAATAACGTGACGGTGGCCATTAGTACAGCTATGGACGTTACTGGTATTGTTTATTATTATCGTAGCAAGAATTTTTATGGTTAATATTGCAAATAACTGATATATCCTATATCCATGTAAACATGTAGAAATCGTAATGTTTTCTTAAATAATGCCGATAAGGGAACTGTAATTTAATTTGAATTGATACCAGCTTCCTCTTGACAAAATTAGATAATCCAATAATAAGACAGATAATGTTTTACAATTTACTCCGTGGCACATCGGACCTTCTGTTCTTAACCGGTAGCATATTATTTTTCAGCTTCTTTATCACCTTTCTCCATTCTTTTCTAGTTATCACCTGCCTCTGCCAATTTCTTATTTGGACCCACTCTGCACTCTCGTTTGAGTTTCTACTCGCGATCGATCTAAAGTGCCCCTGGTGTGTTTAGTTCCCCCTTTTTTAAACATTTTATTAGTTTCTTTCCTCGTCAATTTTTTTTGCATAAATGAGCTAACCTTACTACCCAGTTGCGTATGTAATTCGCTATTTCTTATTCATTTGTCGCAAACGTTTACTTAGTTAGACTTTATTTCCTGTTACGTCATCTGAATTAACTATAATCTGCGAATTTCTGTAAAATAATTATATATATATTTATATAATTCAATAGTTTTTTGGTATCGAATCACTCGGTTGCCCACACAAAAATAATTAATACGTTGTTTTATGCACCACCTTGCACCTTATGAGGTGCACTTATACATATCCGGACCGGGTCTTTATGAATTGTCAGAAAATTCGGGAAATTTGTGACTAACATGCAGCATACATCATAGCAATAAATGTATGATCTTTGTTGCCTGTACCATATAATTATTTAGTGGAATGATCTATCACGTGATATCAACGCTTCCTGAGTTGAGTTGCCAAATGGTATACTTCCGTTGTTCATCATAAATTAATCTCCAGTCTCCTTACTTTTTAAACGAAAATTTCCTAAGATAACAAATGACATAACTTATAAGTATTGCAATTATATTATAAAGAGAACTCTTATTGCAACAAAATAAAGAATGTCATCATTCAAATTTGTTTCAAGAAGTTAACTCAATCCACGAAGTTTCCGGCTGAACAGGAAAATTCACATAAAAAATAGGATTTAGCTCGAATGTCACACGCATGATAGTTTATGAGTCAAGTTAATATTAGTGCTAATAATAACTGGAAACCATTCTGGTGATAATTCTTACTAGAGTAAAAAAACTTATGAATAACGAGTGGAACTCAACATTTCCAACACGTGATGAAGTTGTGACTGCTTTCTACAAGCATGCTTGCTGGAAACGCTTATACCAAAGACGATAGAAGTCAATTTGTAAAGTTAATAATTAAGTTACCTAAAGCAAGATTTCTCCATATCAGTAGCGCAAAATTGGGTTACCCACGCATCGTTTATCTTGAATTCCACCCACAATCCCACATACGGTTAGCTATTAAAAAGTACGATTTTTGTCGTTGGTTTAATAAAAAATAAAACAAGTTACTACAAGACGTAACCGTTATGAACTGTGCCCTAGTTTAGAATAATTTTACACTGTCATGTGTACGATGTAACGTCTACAAGAAATTAATAAATTCGTATTTTACCAACAAGTTCAATTCATTCTTACGATAATGATAATTTATTGTAATTTGTAATAATCTAAAGGTCATAGCCTTGAATAAGAACATCGCTCTTTAAACTAGCAAGTGCAAATTTCGTGAACTTTTAATGCCCCAAAGACGAAACCGTTATCAATATTTAACACGTTGGTAACGAATAGGAACCAAAATTATTTTTAGCTTAATTTGATATGAATATTAAAATTTTATAAGGTGAAGGTAGTCTGACCACATTCATTATTCATCAAAGAATCATTTTAAGTTTCGGGAATACCAAAGAAAATTCATTCGCCATTCAGAAATATAAAATAAACGGCAACCTTGCTTAAATTTTACTATAAAGTAATCTAGGGAATATTGCATGGAATTTATTAAAATAAAGAAAAACTCATGGAGGTTGAAAGCATGATGCTAGATAAGAACAACCTGATAATAAAATAAATAAAATTGAAGGGGTATAGACGTAAACATTATGAACCCAGGAATAAAAAGAATATAATAAAGATAAGAGAAAGTCATATCCCTTGAAATATGGGGGTCTTCAGCCTTTCAAATTACAACATGGTACAGTCTAGAATCTGACAACACACTTTGACAAGGAAAATGTTTAACAAAATAATTTTTACAATGAGTAGATAAAGCATAACAAACGAGGAATCATTATTTATTTAACCTTCATTAACAATAGGAACTTGGGTGACTAATGGAAATAATTACAATATTATACATGTACGAAGGTAAATAATGTTCTAGTTAAATGAACTAAAGTTTATTATGTATACCTATGTGAATTTTTTTTTTTTTTAATTTTTGGAAACGCAATTAATTAATTCCGCAATGTTTTTTCTCGAACTTCCTCCCTTATACAGTGTTTTGAAGATCTAAAAGAAATACTTACCTAATAGTGACGGCCAATAAAACAATGATTACTCCAACCAGGAACATAGCAATCAACACACCTCCAATCATGTACAGACTCTCGTTTGGTGCATCTGAAATAACAAGAAAATGAAAATCAAAGCTAATCTCAAACAATTTACATTGGTAATGCTAATGGAACATCAAAGGATTGCCAAGGTGTTAACAAAATGTGATTGCGTTACTTTCCGTCCTCATTATGAGAACTCGTAACCTAGATCCTCATTTTGTAGTTATAGCAGAACTTTAATTAAAACTGCACTAGAGTGTAGTAGGTTTATAAATATTGGAGAATAAAATTTTTTTGTTTGTTAGTGATCTGATTATTCCATGTTAAATTAATAATACAGGGTGAGCCATCAAAATTTAAAGGTAGGTAGTGAAAAAATAAAATGAACGTTTTGTTTGTTTTTCACTTGTCAATTATTTGTTGTTTGTATATGTTAAACGAGGTATATTAAGCAATTCGTATCACCCTAGGGCGTTATGAACATAATGCTCATTTTGTCTCTAATATACAGGGTGCCCCAAAAAGAAACGGCATCCAGTTAAGGGATATCGAAGCATTTGCGGACCCAGGAACTTTTCCTCTCATTTTCATGAAAGGAACATGTCCTTAACTGGATGCCGTTTTTTTTTGGGAATCCCTAATATTATCATCATCATAGATACATAAACAATAAATTAATGTAGGCAGAAAGATCTGAAATATAAATTGTGGCTTGTAAAACAAACATAAGCGAAAGCACCTTCTTAATTATTGTTGGATACACTCGGGATCGCTTTTTAGAATCTTTAACATGTTCATAATTTATTAAATTTGCGTGATAATTTAAAATTGTTTCTAACACGCTGAAGTGTGGTGTATATTCTAAACACGAGCTAGCTAGCCGTTTTATAATTAAACTCACATGCCAATTACTAAAAAGTTATGCTAACAGAATGTAAAATCACGAGACTTTCATGAAACCCAAATATTAACCTTGTTTTATTTATTGCTATGAGCACAAGTAATACCAGTCTTAAATAATCTTAATTACTTGTACACACACAGTGCTGCAGTGATATGATAACCGAATTCAATATCTTATCCTCCTTTAAGACAAAGTAAATACAGTAAGTACTAACTTCTTCCGTGATTATCGTCCGTTAAAGAAAACGAAAACAAAGGTTGTTGCCAGGACAACAGAGCTAACAACAAGTTCAATGTCACATATAATAGCACAAATGAATCGATCCAACAATCAATATTGCAAGCTCTTATTAATTATTAATGCCATTTGCTTCACGTCACTTCAAGGTGTGGGTACCAAGTTGGCGGCAAATGACGACCTAAAGATTTATTACTTTTTTGATAACGTTCAAAAACCATTGTTCTTTTAATATCAAATAAGATGCATGTGACCATAACAGCTAGCCACTCCATGTATTCATGCAGTTTTATTTGTGTTTGCAGGAATGAAATGAAAAGAAATTTTTTATTGTGGGTTCTGTTCCCTTGCATGCTTTTGAAAGTTCGTTTAATTTAAGGAAATAATCTAAAACTATGAATCGGTACTACTAAAGATAATAAAAACTAAAAAGACTTAGAAGCAACTCCATTGCTTAAAGGTATTGTAACCTTTAATCCTTTCTAGAATTACATGAATGCATAATTTTTAAATACAGTCGGGTGTAATTTCAAACTTTTAAAAAACTGATTTATTAAAAATTATGTTTCAATTACACAACCTGAGAATGTTGATTAAATGATTTGCAAATCTGTGAAATATATTATTTCATTGTATATGGGTATTATACTTTGTACCATGAGCCATTGTATTATCAGTAAAGTAAAATACAAGCTTTTAAAAGTGTTCTTAATAATGATGTAGCAGATACGTATGAGATTGCGAACTTAAACATTACACTTTTTAAAAAATATTGCACAACTACACAAAACAACTGTAACTAATGATTATTATACCCTGAATGTGATTTTCCTTGTTTTATGAACTAGAAAGACAAAAGGCAATTTTTAGTCTTGGTATTTGTAAGCAATGCAACACATAACACCCTCTTAGAAGTTAATCCAATGCACATCTATACAGGACAAATAATTGTCTAGACAATTTTTCCTTAAATTTCTACACTCAAAACAAATATTTTATCTAATTCGTTGAAAATTTTTATCATAAACTTTTTTTCTCGTGGTTTCCTGGCATTTCTTTGAAATTTACGATGATTATATTATGTTTGGTGTGTGTCACATACAGTGATTAGAAAACTTCTAACAAAAATGGTCCAAGATTACTAAAGATGCTGTAATCGTTTGTCCACACCGGCCCCAAGTATTTTAAAATTTTTTAGGAACATGTTTCCTTCAATTTTCTGCATAAATGTAATGTGTAAGGTGGTCGTCTTGGTCAACTAGCAGCAACAAATGTATTTTCCTTGCTCAGAATGAAAACAAGGAAAGTCAGTAGGTATTCTTTTCTATTGGAACCCATATACAGGCTGTTCCAAGTTAAGTCTGCACTATTGCTAACTTTGTTATTATAGGAGCTACGATATCGGTTAAATGAGTAAACTAGTAGAATTTTTTATGCTGATTATGATAGTGAAATCAAAAAACCAATTGAGCATCGAGTTTCCGAGATATTTATCAAAACAGATTTTTTTTAAATGGAACACCATGTATGTCTTTACATAAATGGATAGAAAATTAAATTCTGAACAAAAATGTCTATATAACTTTTTCGGACAAAATTCAAAATAACCGAGTTATTTGGACATTAGCCTTAAAATCAAGTAGCCATGAAACAAAATACATTATCCTAATGTTTCAAAACACCTAATAAGCACAATAATTATTATTTTGAGACATTAGGAAAATTGACAACAACGAATGTTTTTTGTTTCATGGCTGCTAGATTTTAAGGCTTAAAACAGTTATATCCAAATTATTCGGCTATTTTAAATTTTATCAAAAAAGGTTATATGGACATTTTTGTTTAGAATTTAATTTTCTATCCATTTATGTAAAAACATACAGGGTGTTCTATTAAAAAAAAAGTTGTTTTGATAAATATCTCGGAAACGCGATGCTCAATTCTTTTTTTTAAATTCCACTATCATAATCAGCATAAAAAATTCTACTAGTTTGCCCATTTAAACGACATCGTAGCTCCTATATTGTATAATAACGAAGTTAGCAATAGTGCAGACTTAGCTTGGAACATCCTGTATATACCAGGTTGTAATATTATGACGTCTACAGGTTCAAACTGTTTCCTGTGTACTGTATTCTCATTTATTGTTTATTTTGTTCACTCGAAATACCACTTATTCAATTTAGAACTGTGCAATGGGGTCTTGTAATTTTTTTATAAAGAACTTTTGAGGCCCTTCTGAAACCAAGTAATACCAAAAACGATAAACCTAATTTTTTGGGCCTATAATGCTGTAACAATAAATTTAGTTTATCCTTCATGTATAATGGAAAAAGAACACATGAATTTAAACTAGCATTGTCCTAAAGGAGATAACAACACTAATTACATAACGTATCGTGTTGAACAAAAGGGAAGATAAAACTCATTTACTGGTAAAAATATATGGAGAAAATTGTTATTGTTATATTCTGATAATTCCAATTCATTACGGGAAATAATTTATTGCGCAATAAGGTTGGTATGACATTTTATCAGAGAAGTGTTATATATGAACATTGTCCTTGTTATTTTTACACAATTTTACAAAACATTATTTTTTTTTGAAATTCCTATAATGCAGTCAACGAAAATATTGTTGAACATTACAAATTTCTTATTATTGTTAATAACATTTGATGAATGTAATTAATATAATCAAGTGATTATTGAAATTATGATAATTTAGGAAAGGGGCTTAAACCTGCCGATAAAAACAATAAATCAGTACATACTCAGATACTGTTCATAGAAAGATAATACTTAATTCCATATATCCTTATACTGTACAAAAGATTGGAAAAATTCCTTAAAGCATTTCCAGTAAATTAATCTATGTACTTTGAAGGGCTTCTCTTAAAAATCTAATCAGAATCCGTTCGAAGAACACTTTAGGATATCCTCAAAACACTTTTGCAATTATAAATGTTGCTATGCTAAAAATAGAAAAGTAAGTTAACACCTAACTGCTACATTTCGTTCAGGATTGTTAATAAATTACATTACACATTATGTAAGGCAAACAATTTTTTTAAAATCAAAATTCCAAAATAGATAATATATTTCAGTAGCCAGCTGCCAAAAGGTCATGTAGTTCTGGATTTTGGATATACCTACTATATGTACCGAGGCCCTACTTAAAAAAATCCAAGTTTTCACCTGTGTGCGTGTCAGTACAACCTTTTTAATGTCACCTTTGTAACCTTTGTTGGTTCTTGCTCAATAACTCTTTACTAGAGCGCCAGACGAAAAGAACTATTCTATACCTTTTTATAGAGAACAAAATTTTTTACATTTTACTTTTATAACATTTTTTTCCAACCCTTATACTTACCGAAATATAGAGCTTCAAATTACAATTATTTTTTCAAAAGTTGCAAAAAACTCAACCTTTAATGTATACCGTATACGGGGAGGGGGATCACCAGAGGGAGTTCTTTGTTGAAGGAATGTAAAGGACAACCACCTTCTATTTTTGGCGAGTTGTGAAACGAAAGGGTTTGAATAGGTCCAGGGGGTGAGAGCTGCCGGACGCCGCTGTGGAACCCCCACTCTTTTTGTGCTCCCAGTTTCAGTATTGCGAGATGGGAGGGAAAATCCTTTTGGGGAGGCATTCTTCAGCCTTTGAGAGATAAGAGGATTTTTTTTAATTCAATCAATACAGAGCGATCAAGTACCAAAACGTGACGGACCAATGTGTATCTTTTTAGTTTTTTTGAAAAAAAAAATTGTTCTTTGAAGCTCTATATTTCGGTAAGTATCAGGTTTAGGAAAAAATGCTATAAAAGTTAATTGTAGCAAATTTTGTACTTTACAAAAAAGGATAGAAGACCTTTTTTCGTATGACGCACTGGTAAAGAGTTATTGAGCAAAACCCAACAAAGGTGACATAAAAGTGGTCGTGTATCCAGTAGCCAAAATCCAGAACTACATGACTTTTTGTCAGGTAACCCCCTTTTTCATGACCTGCCCACTAGACTACAATGAAAACATAATATTTCGTATAAAATAATAGTAAGATATGAATGCAATTAAGATTAAATTTCCATCAAAGCGGCATCGGCATTACGGTGAGCAACCGTCATATTAAAATTCTCAACAAGGTGGAAAAAAAAACTAGACTCAATAAATTTTAATTTTAAACTTGACCTACGTTAGAATTTATGTTTCTGTAGTCTCGCAGTCTGGCGTTCAGAAATTTGCAATTAAATATTAAAATGCGATCATTTTGGTATTTACCATATTTATCAATTGAAAAAAATGCTTTTTTTTGTAAATCCGTCTCTACTCTATTTTAATACAGACTACGAAGAGGTGCATTACTAAAAGTTGTTGAAGAGTTCTAATTTCAAAGAGCCCAAAGTAGAACCGTAAAGGGTCGTTGCACCAATACCAAAATACACAAAACATAAAATAACTGAAGGTAAAAATAGGTACAAAGAGCTGAGAACCTTATTAAACCAGATAATAGATTTCATATTATAATCCGAATGTATGAAAATACACATAAGGCAATAATATTTTGCGCATTGCATTTTAACAGTTTCTTATATTTAGATGACATGAAATAATTCAGTCAGATTAACGAACGACCCCGTAAAGTTTGATCATCCCTAACCTTATCAGTTGGTTATTAAAATTGTATTCAAATTATTATTAGTTTTTTGTAATTTCTTTGGTATAATTATTCAAGTAGTGGTTAACAAAAATATCTTCAGAAATACATTCTCAGATTTTACAAACCTTTTCTTCCGGGTTAAGTATAAACAAGACGAAAATAGCAACCCATTATTTATTATACAAAGTGGTTATTTATAACACGTCGGAATCAAAAATAACTCAACCGATTTTTGCGTTAGAACATTTTGCAGAAGACTTCCATAAAATGAAGTAATGAGATGATTCCGATTCTCTATGCCACGAGGTCCGATAGCAATAACTGTTAAAACTTTTTATATACGCCATTATATTGCATACTATAGCAAAATTTAATCTGGAACGGATGATGTTAAATATCCAATTAAAATGTGTAAGTGTACCGTTAATTTGTATCAGTTCAAGGTTTTAGTTCTAATTGTAGTTTGACCATTAAATTATTTTTGTTTGTGACCTGTAATACTTGAGATTTCAAAGTATCTATTGTGCGAAAAAGTACATGTTATGTTTATAGAAATTAGATTTATATCCTTATCGAGATATATAGAAAGACATCAACAAAGTCCTTTGTTGTTAAAGCATTACACCATTACTAGCGACAATGAAACCACTAACAAAATATCTAGATTGAAGATGTTATCCTTATCTTAAATGGAATTGGCGGCATGCTTATAGTCTTAGATAAAGTACTTTAAATGTTTATAAATCTTGAGGTAGGAGTAGGACAATATAATAATTCTAATCGTTTCTGATACCTTAGCATGAAAACAACCCCAATTTCATAAGCCACAGGGTGGAATCGTTATAATCACACCTCTATAGTTTGTTAATTAAGCAATGTACTTGACCTCAGTACCCATTTACTAAATTACATTTCTAAATTTAGAGGTCTTTTATTAACAATAGGTGTCACCTACGCTTTCTACACACCATTTTCACTAATTAAACGTTAAAATGTAGTCTAATTATTCACAGTAGGTGAACAAAAGGGGGTACTTGTTTAAAAGCAGACCGTTTTAAAGTTCATTTGCAACATGTACCTATTTCTAAACTTTTGCTCTACCTACATACCTTTGTATCGCTTTGTATTGAAAATTTATACCGTGTTGGCAAGTGTAAAGGCAATAGAACAAAGGTGACTTTTTGTTAAGTAACACTAAACAAAATTATCTAATTGCTATTTTCATGTGGCATAGTAAAAAGCGTTGAATAAACTGTTTCGATTCTTCACTTAATAGACAGAAACAAATTGCTTATCATATATTTCTGCACTTTTGTTATAGAGATATTTTAAGATTATTCAAATATTTTATAAATGTTCTTTACATTTTTCTAGACTTGTGTAAATTACTGTTATTATGGAAATATAAATAAGGGATTTCCCGTACAAAACAGAAATTTCTAACATTATAGAAACATTTACAGTGTAAACAATTTTATCATTACAAACTCATCAATCGATTATGTGTTATGTAAACATACCCTAAGAAATGAATTTTAAAGCGATCAATTTTCCATTAATCCTGTTTGCAAGTTCCTATAACCTTCATCTTACATTATTTCTTAATACAATAAAATAATTTATATTATGTCCTATATTTTCTCTACCTTGATTTAACATAAAATTGCACCCATATATAATATAGGTTTTATTGCACGTTTCTATCAACAAAAGCATGTGGGTAAATTTAGTAAAATTCTCACTAAATAGGGTAACAATATCTTATCTTCTCATTTCTGCTAATAAATCAGAGTGTTTATTATGCTATCATAGATTTTACTAAAATAGTATTCAAGTGTGATGCGATAAGCTCAACACAAATGTTAATTACATAACTAGGAATATGTCAATAAACAATGATAGGCAAGCCTTTAACAATTACATAAACGTCTTCACATAATGTAACAAAAAAAACGTGGCGGACATTATTTATTCTAAAATATTATGTACTTAGGAATAAAATTAAAACACAACTGTACGCTGTGATAATTTACTAATTTTTTAAAACGAAATATATTTATCTTCTATCCAATAGGTACTACGTAAAAAATAACAATAGATAATATTTCAAATAATATGCAGTAAAACAGTTTGTTTATCAGTCATAAGAAATTCTACATTACAGTGTTTACGAGAACTAAAATAATTTCCTTCAATATATCTTAATTGTTTACAAGAAAAGCACAAATGATAAGGTTTCCGTTAACAGACCTAATTTATTTCGTTTGTTCCATATCTTTTATTTCTGAAAATAATGAGGCGGCTGAAAAGATGGGGATACTTATTAAAAATTAATGAGAAAGTCCAAGTACCCGATTGCTGTCGTGATTGTTTAATCGTTAATAGGTAATTATTAATAACCGGATGTTTTATGCACGGAACATGTTTTAAAATTAAAAATTATTCAACAAAAGTTAACTCTGCCTTGGGAGTTAATAGAATTGAGTAGCACGTTAGTTGAAGCCCTGATAAAAGGGGAAGGAGGTTATGGCATTAAACTTGCTATCTAACCCAAGAGAACAGAATTTCTTTATTGTCATTGTTTATGGTAGCGGGTTTCAGATTTCATTATTACCCCAGGAAAGTAGAGAAAGTGGTTCAGAATTGCTGTAAAGACATGCAGGAGAACCCTAAGGATTCTGGGAGGGGAAGCAAAAATTCCCTTCCACATAAACCCTATGATAAGTTAACTTTAAAGGGAGAAAAGGTGTAAGACGATTGGTAACGATATAGCCTGATCACTGAAACGAAATAAATGCTGACAAAATCGACTCAAAAATAATAAATACAAGAGCTCAGGCGATTACAAAAACGATCCTGATGGATCTAGAAGAGAATGGAATTTAATCTAAAAACCTAGCGTTTATTGACCTAAAAAGGGTTTCGATTACGTCGATAGAAAACAAGATATAACGAAGAAGAAATGATTCAAAGTAGAAAAAACATAGAACCATGAAAAATAACAAATCAAATCAAAAGCCACCACACGGTGGCTAAATGCTTAAAAATCCACTTAGCAACCAACGAGGCCTCGACCATCGAGTCTAACCCCGGTCTCATCACCGGTGCTTGTCCTAATTTAAATGTAAGATGGGAGCGATATGACCATGGCTGGTAATGGTAAAGGCTCGGTAGTGTATATTCCAATTTAAAAAAAAATCAACTTAATTATGTACTATTTTACCTTGAGGATTATAAGTCTTTGGTTACATAACTTTGCAAGAAGATTCCGTTTTTATATTATACCTAGTATAATAGGAAAATAAAACATTTATATGCAGCTAGACTGTAGGCAATTACAATTAAATATTATTCCAAGTTCGCTGTGGTTGTTTATTTATGTAAATAATTACTTCTCAGTACTATCGATCTTCCATCGCTAAACAAAGACAAGAAGAAAGGAATAATTTAATATCGATATTGTTAGCAGCACAATTAACTGACAATATTAATAAATGTTTGTAAAAGAAAATCAATGGAAATATCAAAATCTTAATGCTTAATATTCGAAATTCATTGTTAACATTAGCTCATGTTGTTTGGGATAAACTTACAGGTCATAATAATATGCCCCACATCTACATTTACAAAGAGATGGAAGAGAAAGCTTTACCTTTTTCAGAAAAATTTACCCCGCACTCACGGCTTTTATAGTCCGACAGTTTTACAACCAACCTACGCAGATCCCAATTGCCTCTATCTAAAACCCAGTGGAGTCCAAACTTTTTTACCCTATCGCCCACTTTTGCGAAAAGTAAAATGTTCAGCGCCCCCCTAAAACCCACTCATTATTTTCACTTTCAAATTATTGTTTTCCTTCTTGCAAAGTTATTGAAAATTAGACACTTGTAAGATTGAATTTTTTATTTTCAAAATGACTCAGTCTCAAATTTTTATATCATTAAGGGCCGGTTTATCAATCCCCCAGCTAAACCAACAGTTAACTGCTATGGATTCTCGTAACAATTCGTATCCATGACCGTTGGTTAGTTGAGCTTTGGTTGAGCAGGGAGTGCCCCCCAATAGTCCCAATACAACCTGAGGTTGCTTTCTCCCCCCTGAATCATCCCAGCGTCCACTTTGTGAACCACTGATCTAGAACAATAGTAGACAAGGTGTTGAACTGAATTTAATCGTTTATCAGTTTCATCAAATATTAACGTAGTACCTACACCAACTGAATTAATAGTTAAGAGATTCTTTTTAGGAATAATTTGGAAAATCCTCGGATATTATAATTTTCTAGTACGTATTAGCAAGTGTAGATAATGATTGTTAGCCCTAATCATCTATTTAGGTTTTTTCGGACCTATAATTCAACCACCGTTTCATTTTTAATAACTTCTTTCAATGTGAACACTGAACACGCTATAGCAACAGCGTCTAATTTTACATTTAAACCATTCCTTTAGCAGGTGGTATAAAATACAAAGGAAAATTCCAGGTAACAGGAAACTAAACCCAAATACTACAAAAAGAATCCCGCGACAGTAAATGTCTACCTGGTTTTGCCGCTTCCAAATAATTTTACCAGTCAACAACCCAAAAAACTTATAATAATATCTTCAATGTTGTTTTATTACAATGAACAGGTATTAAACCTTGGAAACCGCGACGACTCATGTTCAAATACGGAGAATTTTTGCTATCATAGTCAAACATATCCTCACGGGGATTTTTAAATACACATCCTTCCATTACTTATCAAAATTATTATTTCATCGTACCTTGCACGCATATATTTCGTTTGCTCCACGTGGCCCCCATATTACTGACCTAATAGTCTTATCGATATGTGGTAACGTCAATATCTACAAAGCGGACGTCATGTCCCGCCTAACATTTATCAAAACCGTTACGTTTTAATTCGAATTGTAGATATAGGTAATTTCTACGAACAGGCGAGGTAGCCGTCTAGCAAGGCGTTGAATAATAAATATTACATGTATTCTTAATACACCTATCATCATTCATGACTTTTCAACAGATAACGCAAGTAGTCAAAAAGAACATGGAAACATTTTACTGAATGACCTAGAAATATTAATTTTATAAAAAGCTATTTTTTGGTATTCAACAGTATAGTTCTCGATTTCGAGGCATCTCTGGAAATCACTTGAATGCGTAGCGCGACAAACGAGACTATATGGGTTCGGTACGTGCAGAAGAGAGACGCGCATGCGTAATAATACTAAATCTTCAAAATTTTCAGTTCTGGGGGGTTCAAGTTAAAATTTTGAAAAATTCATAGCGGCCGTCATTTTGAAGTTAGAGAGTCCGATAAAAAACTGTTTCCCTTGAATTATAGTCTTCTTTCATATCTGCTACTCAGATTTTCAAAATTCTGTTTCTGAAAAAAATGCTACCAAAAAAGCATGTCTAAGTTCCGCTTCCGGTTTCGGACTTTTTGAAAGACTTATTTTGTCGATGAATTTTCGATATACGCCTTCATTTCAAATTTCATCAAAATCGGTTCACTAGTTTTTGCGTTAGAGGCGTTACATACACACACACACACCCACAGACAGATATTTTTCTAAACTACTTTTGGATTCCTGGAAGTCCAAAACACATATTTCCGCGAAAATCTTCCCATATGGTATGGGAAAGTAGAAATAGTAAATATAGGACCGGGAATCTACGAATACGTAACCCCCATCCCAAACATATCAGTATATGGATGATATTTTCCAGATTCACTTTCTAGTGATTAAATAAATTCACAGACTGTTCAAAGTTTAATTTGAAATGATTTCTAAAATTTTAGAATCATTAAAATGCTAAAAGAAAGCTACAATTAATTAATTAACATTTCAATATCCAAGTAGGTACCTAGTCATGAAACTCGAAAAAGTTGTTTTTAACAGAAACATAACACGGTGCATTTTTAATCTTTAATTAACTGGATTTTACCTTGACCACGCAATTTTACCGCTGTAAATATTTTATATTAATTGGCAAAACATTGTGTAATCAGTTTTCTTAGTATTTTTCTACCCAAGACTGCTTCTAAAATGTAATTTCACTTTTTATTGTAACAATAATGTCATGGTAGCATATCCGGGAAAAAGTTTACAAGATATAGATACGATAACTTAATACAATAGATTTCTAAAGTCCTTCCGACATATTTGACACGATTAAGTTAACTTTTTTTATTATTAAATGTTCAGATCAGATTTAATAGGAGAGGATATCTATCGTGCGGAAATGATACACAATGAGGTTTCATAGAACGAAGATATGAAACACGTCGTTGACAATGCCAATTATCAACCTTCCTTTCAAGTAGAACCAAAGTACGAGGACAAATTATATGCAAATAGAAACCAGTAATCAGCACACTTTAAGTGATATCGTACTAATGAACTTTTTCTATCATAAAGAACCTGATTCACCGTACAGTAAGAGTCAAGAACAAAGTGCAGTTCCATTACATTGTAACATGTGCCTGCAATTTTATATTTCTTAATGCTTATTAAACATCACATCGGTGCCTTGATTAATGTTCAGTGACTTCAAGTAAGAATATTCATCGAACCTTGTACGAAATTTGCGAAAAACAGCTTCACACGTGAAGCCTTGGAAAAGATCATGGTAACAAAATATGAGGTCAAAATAATGGCGCCTTGCTAACATCCGGATACCTTTTAGAACCTCATCAGGGTAGCTTCATCAGCTAAATTAATTTTTGATTACTGAAATTTTATTGGTACACGAATAACGGACATTAGTTTTTTAAAACATATGTCGTTATAGTAAAATACCATTATTGCCTAACAAAATGGTTTATTATCAAAATAAAGTGGCTCCCGCGATATGAGCACATGACGGACTCTCCCTGGAAATGAAAACTAACCCTTTGCTAAAAATACATGGAACATAACATTTTCAACTTCGGCAAGACATTCTTTGTCCATTTAAAGACCTCAAATAAAATCTATATAGAGTCATTAGTAAACATTACACAACTCGAATCGTTTTCAAACCAATTGGCACGGGAGTTACCAAATGTGTATTCGACCTCTGACATAATAATTACCAGCCACATCCGCTGATAACTGTTTTAGTTTTAAGATAAGAAGTTTCTTTATTGATAATTTTATAATATGTATTCATTACTGTATCTGCTCTTCACCGAGTAAACTGTAGTCCCTTATTAAATAAAATTAAATTTTTTTGAGATTATTTAATATTGAAACGTTATTTGGCGCAGTCGGTAGGATTGTCTAAGACTTATAATAAACGTCGTGCATCTTTATGCTTTGTGGACAATTCCGAACAATAAAATACATAAACAACTTATTCGCCACAACGTGGACAAAAATCGCCACACCGAAGCATACTCAAGAATTGGACAGCATCGCCTAAGTTTGAGAGACTTCAACAACCCAGGTTCCAACAAAAACCTACGAAGGAGACAAGCATCGCCCCGGAGTAGCAACGCTGGTTCCTGACGATTCCTCGAGTCGTTTAACAAGAATGAAATTTGCGTAAGTGAAAATCACTAATTTAAGAAAAAATATTTTCTTTATTTGTAACAAATAATAATCTAGTTTTACGCAACTAATTGTTTAATCTACTGTATGTAATTTCACATATCGATAGACGATTGTGTAGCATAGTAATTACTCAATTAGCTAATTGCAACCCTTAAAAAAAAAATCAAGCAAAGTATAGTAAGCGAGACTACCAGTGCAATAAATAGTATTGCTTAATTTCTGGTACGACTTGTACTTTGTGTGTAGGGCCGATAGGTTCCCTTAATTTTAATTTAGAATTGTAAACGTTAACTACAAATTAACAAAAAGTCAGACAATGGCTATGCCTGGGGGATTTCATGCAGAATATCTCAGATCCATCCCAGAATACGATGGGACACCATCGAAACTTTCAGAATTTATAAGGAGTTCAGAACTTATTTTAACACAGTTTATAGTAAGAAACGCTGAGGGACTTTTAGACCCAGAAGCATTTATAAATCATTATTTATTGTCATCAATTAGGGCAAAATTAACTGGTCAAGCAGCACTCATAGCTGCTGGACGTTTAATAACATCATGGGATGATTTGAAAATAATATTGCGGAACAATTTTGGAGACCGTAGAAATGAAGAAAATTTATTGCAAGAATTGCTTCATTTACAACAAATACATGAAAATTCTATAACTTTTGTAAACAAAATTCAAAACATTAAAGCTTCCCTTTATTCTCAATTACAAGTAAACGAACCCAACCTAGAAGCAAGGGCAGTGAAAGGCAGGTTATACGACAAATTAGCGTTAAAAACCTATTTAAGTGGTTTAAGAGAACCCTATGGTTCCTTTGTTAGATCTCGTGGCCCCGTAACTCTTGAAAATGCAATTGACATTTGTCAAGAAGAAGAAAATTTACGGACAATGCAAAGCAATGCGAAAAAATACACCAACAATCCGAGTTCAAATCAAATTCAAAATTCCTTTAAATTTAATAAACCCACTAACAAATTTAACTTTTCAAATTTTCAATCTTTACCACCTCAACCACAAATGCGGCAGCCCAATTTTCCGACATTACAACAACGTAACTGGCCTCCAAATCCAAACAGAAACTTTACTCAGCAAAGTAACGTATTTAAACCAACTGGAGCGATTCCAAAAAATAAACCTACCCCGATGGATATCTCCAATGTCCAAAAGAGACCAGCATCCCACCAATTTAATTTTAATAAGCGGTTTAATTCGCAACCATCTCAATCAGCTCAATACATACGCCAATCGAATCAACCGCCTAACTTTGTTGCACAAGAACTATTTCATGTTGACGACAACCATGAAGAATGCGAACAAGAAGAAGAATATTGTCAAATATACGAACAATGCCTGGAACAGGAAGAAGAACAAGAGGATTTTCCATTAGAAGCCTCGGAGAAAACATTGAATTAAACCTAGCAACCACCTTAAAATTACCTTATATCTATATTCCAAAAACTGATTCCCGTTTAATGATAGACACTGGTTCTACTAAAACTCTTTTAAAACCGGATTTTGCTTATAAATATTTTCCAAATGAAATTTATCAAGAAAATTTTCATATAACAACCGTACATGCAACTTCAGAACATGATGAAGTAGCTGAAATTCCTATACCTACTTTATTCGGTTCAGACGAAAATCACAAAGTTTACCTTTTCAATTTTAATAATAAATATGATGGATTAATAGGTACAGATTTACTTAGACAAGTTGATGCTAAAATAGACTTTAAAAACGAGATGATTATAACCCCAAACGTGTCGATTCCTATATTTTTACCCTCTAAAGAAACATGTAAATCAAAATTAAGAATCCCTGCTAGATCAGAAAATAAAATTAACATACCAACCAATTCAAAGTTAAAAGAAGGTATTTGCAATCAAATTCAATTTAACAATAATTTACTAATACCCGAAGCTCTAGTATCAGTTAAGAATAATCACTTTACCACAACTATTGTTAATACAAGCGAGAAAGATCAATTTTTAACAATTAAAAAACCCTTCCAGTTAGAGGAAATGCCAAAATATGATGAAAACAACGCGATTCTTTTAAATCACATAGAAAGTAATAGCAAAGGTAATACTAACAACAAAAAACTTTTACAAGAAAATTTAAAACAATTGAGAACAGAACATATGAATGAGGAAGAACGAACACTGCTAACAGGTTTATGTTATGACTTCAAAGATATTTTTTATCATTCCCAAATTCCATTATCATCCACCACCTTGACAGAACATCATATAAGAACAGTTAATAATGAGCCAGTCTTTACAAAGAATTACCGTTACCCTTTCATATACCGCGATGAAGTAAAAACACAAATGGAGAAAATGGAAAAAGAAGGAATAATCAGTCCTAGCGAGTCACCGTATAATAGTCCCATATGGATAGTTCCCAAGAAAGAAGACGCATCTGGAAAACGAAAATTTAGAATTGTAATCGACTACCGCAAACTGAATGAAAAAACCATTGAGGATAAATTTCCACTACCACAAATATCTGATATCTTAGACAAATTAGGCAGAAGTAACTATTTTACCACCTTGGATTTGGCTTCCGGCTTTCACCAAATCAAAGTAGAGAAAGAAGACCGAGAAAAAACCGCATTTTCAACTGAAGATGGTCATTATGAGTTTAATAGGATGCCTTTTGGCTTAAAAAACGCACCCGCCAGTTTTCAAAGATTAATGAATTCAGCCTTAAAAGGATTAACAGACCAACAATGTTTAGTCTATTTAGACGACGTAGTAATATTTTCAACCTCGCTACAAGAACACATGACAAGATTAAAAAATGTATTCTCAAGAATAAGAAACAACAACCTTAAAGTACAGCTCGATAAATCTGAGTTCCTACGAAAAGAAATAGATTTCCTTGGATACGTCATAACACCCGACGGAGTTAAAACCAACCCAAAAAAAATAATAGCTATCCGCAATTATCCAATTCCTAAAACAAGTAAAGAGATAAAATCATTTTTAGGTTTATTAGGTTACTACCGCCGTTTTATTAAAAACTTTGCAGAAATTACTAAACCATTAACCAGATGTCTTAAAAAAGGAAAACAAGTTATTCACAACGAAGAATTTAAAAAGTCTTTCGAAAAAGCAAAAAACATATTATGTAACGACCCTGTACTTAAATATCCAGATTTTTCTAAAACTTTCACCTTAACCACGGACGCCTCTGGATTTTCTATTGGAGCCGTTCTTTCACAAAACAATCATCCAATTGCCTATGCAAGTAGGACCTTAAATGAAACCGAAATAAAATACGCAACAATTGAACGAGAATTATTAGCTTTAGTTTGGGCAGTAAAGTATTTTCGACCATACCTATACGGAAGACGATTTATTTTAGAAACAGATCACCGCCCTTTAGTTTGGTTAAACAGCTTAAAAGAACCAAATTCCAAATTGATTCGTTGGAAATTAAAATTAGAAGAGTACGATTATGACATCCACTATAAAGCAGGACATACAAACAAAGTCGCTGATGCTCTTTCACGAATCCACCTAAATACAAACGAACTTGAAAATGCTTCTATTATTGGAAACGCAGACCAAGAAGATATAGAAAAACTACTCCAAGAAGTAGATGAAAATCTAGCACAAATAGGAACACCAGAATTACAAGAAGTTATTGAACAATTAGACCTACCCAGAACAAGACCATTAGCAGAGAACGAAACAGTGCACTCTCAAGACGATTCTGGAACAACAATCCCCATCACAGAAGAACCATTACAAACTTTTAAAAATCAAATTCTATTCGATAAGTCCAATAACAAAGAAATTAAGACCAAAAATGTCGAAAATAATAATCAGATTTATGTACCAATTAATGACTTAAATTATCAAGACCAATTTAAAAATCTACTTACCTATTTCTGCCAACCTAAAAAGAAATACCACTGTTATTTTCCCAGTGATAAATATTATGAAGAATTTTGCGTTTATATTACAACCATAACCAATGAAAATACACCCACATTTGTTAAATGCATTTCACAAGTCATACATCTAGTAAGTCAAGAAGAAAAACTTGAAGTAATCAACACCTACCATAACGGAAAGACAAACCACAGAGGAACCGAAGAAACCTGGCAACACCTCAGGAGAAAATTTTATTGGAAAAATATGAAGAATGATATTAAAACCTTTATAAATAATTGTCAAGTTTGTCAACGTCAAAAATATGATAGACACCCTAACAAAGTACCCTTTCACTTAACCGAAACCCCTAATAAACCTCTTGAAATCGTTCATGCGGATATATTCCACATTAACCATAAAATGTTTATTACCTTCATAGATAAATTTTCCCGATTCGCACAAGCTTATCAACTGTCAACAAAAAATTCAACTGAAATTTCCAATAAAATAATTAAATATTTTTCTATTTTTGGAGTACCAAAATCTTTAGTAGTAGACAATGAATTTAACACCTCGATCATAAATAATCTTTTAAAATTACATAAAGTAGAAATTCATCTAACAACCCCGAAACACCACGAATCAAATTCACCTATTGAACGTCTACACTCCACCCTCCTAGAACACTTCAGATTAATTAACGAAGAAAATCCCACGGAAAGTGCAAAAAATAAAATCAGATATGCAATTATTGCATACAATAACTCCATTCATTCAAAACTAAAATTTACTCCAAGAGAAGTTTTACTTGGACACTCAGAATCAAACAGTCCTTTCCACATGAATTTAGAAGTACTTTTAGTTGATAACTATGTTAATTCCCATCAGGAAAAAATGAAATTATTTTATGATAACATTAAAGAAACCAATGTGTTAGAGAAAACCCGTGATATCAGAAGAAAAAATCAAAACCGAAAAGATTCAGAGTTTAAAATAGGAGATCAAGTTTACATACAAACGGACAGACGAAACAAAATAAATCCCAAATTTGACGGACCTTTTACAATAATCAAAGTAAATGAAAACGATGTATATACTATCCTAGATAAGAATAAAAGAAACAGGAATGTACATATTAAAGAGTTAAAACGTGTTGCAGATGCAGACTCTGGACAGTCGTCATCGGCATCATCTTAAGTAAACAAGGTGTAGAACCCCTTAACGACAACGATGTAACAATAATAGATTTAAAAGAGAACCCAGGATTATATCCTCTAAAATTAGGAAATGCAAATGTTCAAGAATCAATATGGACTTTAATAAAAAATTTAGATTGCAGTCTACTATTGCAAGAATTTCACATTTTGCAAGAAAATGTTAAAACTATACTAACCACCTTTAAATCAAAACCAAACGAACAACTTACTTTCTATAAAGGCAGGCTCGACAATTTACACTCAAGTATGGAAATTTTAGTTAAGGAAAATGCGAAAAAAATAAATCACTTATTCCCTGAACAAAAAAGTAAAAGAAGTTTAGCAGATGGGCTAGGCTCTGTATTCAAATTCATAACAGGTAACTTGGACGCCAGTGACGGTCAGAGATATGATAATGCCATATCAAATTTACAAGATAGCAACAAAGCAATTAAAGTAACTATTCAAGAACATATTTCTTTAACCAAAAAGGCAATAGAAAACTTCGAAAATACCAGTTTAATTTTGAAATCTAATCAGGAAATTATTCAAGTGCAGATAGAACAAATGAATTATGTATTAACTAACGAATTAGCACGAACTCAGGATGTTGTTGATATGTATAGCTTGCAAACCCAAATTATATCTTTGTTACAGTTATTGCTTACCACTTTGAACACTTTGGAAAACGCTTTAACATTTTCTAAAATAAACACTTTCCACCCTTCAATTATTGAAATTGAAGATTTAATGTTAGAAATAGATAATATTAAAACCCACCTGAATAATCAGTACCAATTACCTTTTCCTAATGAAATTAGTAACATTGCCTATTACGAACAGATATTAAATATAAAAGCCTATAGAAAACATAATGTATTAGTTTTCATTATTGAAATACCCTTAATTAAAAACCAACAATATGATTATTATAAATTAATACCACTACCCGTATTTGAAAAAGAAACAAACTTGTTCCACTTAGTAATTCCAACTTATCCCACAATCTTATTTTCTAAAACTACAAGCATACCAGCAAGTCGAGATTGCATTCAAATACATCTTGACGAATATTTTTGCAAAGATCAATTCTCCTTAAGAATACCCAACGATATAGTTTGTGAAACCCAATTATTAGCTTTCTTGCCACACAAAAACTGTAATACCAATTATATTAGCTTAGATAAATATAAAATAAATCAGGTAACAAATTCACTTTGGTTAATAACCACTAACATAGATTTAGTATTAGAAATAAAGTGTTTAGATAATAATTACAGAAAAAAGGTGTTAGGAACTTTTAGTATACAAGTGCCGAATAAGTGTGAAGTTACAGTGAACGGTGCTGACACTCTTGTTAATCAAGGTAATACGCTAAGTAATTATAAAATAGAAGTACCACATATTGCAAACCTGGATATTGCTTATTCTAAAGAAAATGAAATAATTCATTTAAATTTAACTCACATTGACTTAACAGATATTGAAAAAATTAAACATCAGTTTGATAAATTACCAAGCAAATTAGATACAAATATTCATCCCCACGTAGTATTTGGAACTTCTACTATTTCACTTATTGTAACAATTATTATTATTATCATAATCATTGTATTAATTTTAAAACGAAAAATATTGTATAATAAATTACAAGATAAAATTTTGAAAAGTAGGGCTCTACCTATTGAAGATATGAAATTAAAATGTTAAAATGTTAAAATATTAAAATCTCGATTTTGTACTTATAAACTAACAAAATCTGTAATTTTAAACTTGTTGAGGGACGAGTTACCAAATGTGTATTCGACCTCTGACATAATAATTACCAGCCACATCCGCTGATAACTGTTTTAGTTTTAAGATAAGAAGTTTCTTTATTGATAATTTTATAATATGTATTCATTACTGTATCTGCTCTTCACCGAGTAAACTGTAGTCCCTTATTAAATAAAATTAAATTTTTTTGAGATTATTTAATATTGAAACGTTATTTCGGGTCCCTATCCATTTTAATATTCGATTTAATTTCTTGTCCGAGAAGAATCGATTATTATAGGTGATTCTTTATTAACAAACCATTCAGATAATAGTTTCTAATAAAAAGACGTAATGAACGTGATTCATATCACAAAAGAATGCGCTCAAACAATTTCTTATACTTTATCTACCTTACCTTCAATACAAATTTTCTATAAACCTGCAAAGTCAAGGTTGACCAGATGTTGTTTTATCATTCCCAGTTCCCTTTCCTTGATGTTATGCACATCTATTGATAACAAATTGAAATAAACTTAACTTTAGTCGAGAAATATCTATCTTTAGTGGTGTTTTAAAAGTGCCAAGTGTTTTTAAAAGCCTACCAAATATGAATATCAAGTAGGTTTGCATTTTATAAGTCTAACTTTAAAGAAATTACAATTGTCGAATGCTTGTCATTATGTGTAGCACTACTACTTGTATGTGTATTTACAATAAATTTAATTTGCAGAGTGAAGATCAGAAAATTTCTGTAGCTGGTTAGCAGAGTGGTTGCAACGATAAGGTAGGATGTTTTATGACAGTATACGGTGATGGGTTGTATTTAATTATTGTTGGTAATTTCTTTAAAATTGTCATGCAAACAAAAATGAAAAAACATTGCCTCCAGGTGTAAAAATTCATCCGTCATGCAACATTCTTACTGCTAAGAAGCAATTTCTGTATCTACTGTGTTTTTATAAAACGCCCTAGGCCTCGTTTGGTGTCCTGCAGAACCTACACTTATTTCCTGTAGCATAATAATATAATAAGAAGGATTGTAAAAATTCTTTATCGTAAATCTTGAACATTATAGGAAATATTTTGACTATGCTTTTTCCCCTAAAGTGCTTGCACCTTAGGCCTGTTTGCTATTCTGCAGGATTCGTACTAATAATAAGAAATAAGGACGAATATTAAAAATATACCTATTTCAAATCGTGAACTGAAAGTTTGATATTAAAACCTTTTGGTTATGTATGATCTCTTCCCTAAAACCCCTGTAGTACCTACCCCAATATTGATTTGCATATCCTTGCACAGGCCCCATACTTGTTTTGATATGAATTAATAAAAATAGCATAATCCGCGAAGCCCCTTACTGAGGGGTATATATTTAATGCAACATTAATGAGTACGATACCTAATTTTCGTTTTTAATGAAATATCGTGTCTAGACACTGACTGCATCATAATAACTCAAACAATTAAAGTAACACCTAATAGTGTAATCCCCGTGATTACTGTGTTCGCAATTTTATGTACCTGACATGTTAATCTAGTTATTATGGGTTTTATATGATAAGATCAAAAATCAAAACTGAAAGAACACAGATAAAAAATTAAAGTAGCACGAATGAATAAAATAGCTAAGTATATCATGATTATAATCACTCTGTACAAATAATCCCAAGATTGTAATAGCAATTTCAAACCATAGGCTAGTTGTTATAAAATATGCAATTAGGTATTCTATTATTTAGTAAATGACGCTCAATTTCAGGACCTATTTTGAAATTATTAAACAATTGTCACCTCTCGCTCACTTGAAAGTTGAAATGATTTTATTTATCACTTACGCCAAACCCTGCACAAAAAAAGATCTATGTAACTAACTGTTAGGTGGTTTGCAAATTATTAATTATCGCCTTTTTTTTAAATAATGGCGGCGGTTATATTCACCTTTAAATTTTTTATAGTAAACTACATATAATTTTACAGGATACGATACATAATATTAAACAGAAGGAAAAGAAGCGTTCAAGAAAGAGTTTCTGATTTGCTAAAACATTTTTTATGTCGTGTATATACAATTTTTTAGTAATTTAGCTCACACTTGATATATAAATTAAAAGTTTATTTGAATTAGCACCATAAGTTAAGAACATCCAAAAATAACATGCTTTCATAAAATTCTGATATCAGTAGAGGTTACCAAAGTAGAATCTCTGATTTATTTGACTTGTTATATCAATCATACATCAATTTGTTTTCGTAGTTAACAGATGTTACGTAAAATTCACTGAAATTAAACAGTTTCATGATTACACGTGGTATACAATGCTCTGACCAAGTTCATTTCTGATTGATAGGTACATGGTTTAGGAGTTTCGATGATTGGTTAAAAATCCGCCAATTTATACACAGTATGAGTTTTACTTTTCAAATTCTAAAACGAACATTAGACTTATTTTTCATCTAAGGTGTTTTCTAATTCACATAATGCCGTTTAAGGCTCTATACAGGGTGTGTAAAAATGGTGGTAAAGGTAAAGTTATTCCTTGAACAAAAATAAGGCAACAAGCTTATTGCAAAACAACTGGCAAAGGCTTCCTGAACTTACACGAAGCCCTCAATGTTCAAATTTTTTTACAGTAAAGAAAGCTGCTATTTCAAAATCAAGTTACTTGATGCGTACGTACAGTGGTAATAGCTAAAATTTATTACCATCGATCGTTTAACAGTAAAAAGAAATTAATAATTTTTATTGTTTCAAATCATTTAATTTTCCTATACGCGTAAAAATAGATTTGGCAATATTGCAATGTAATAGTGTTAGCTTTAGCGTCTCTCAGAGTCCCTTGATGCAATGACAGATGATAAATAAATTGTGGTCATCAATGATCAACTTATCATAGTAGGTTGCCAAATGTACATTTCTTTAATTGTTATGCTGAGGGGTAGCCATGCGCCTACGAACTTTTTTGCAATAAACTTTTTGGCTTATTTTTGTCCAAGGAATAATTTTACCTGAAGCTTGCATCACCATTTTTACACACCCTGATATCAAGACAATTTGGAATGTATACAGGGTGATTCAAAAATGGCGCATAAGCTCTTCAGTACGTTGTAGGCCGTGGTTGTAGGGAATAATAATTTTAGTGTAGGAAAAATAGTAAAAAATTTCTTAGCCGCTAATTTGCTGAGAAATGAAGAAGTTAAGTTGAGAACTCAACTTTGAATTCATGTGGATTTTGAAACTTCTCATCATTTCATATAAATAATTTAAGTATTTTTTCATAGTGGGTAATAAATAAAATGCTCATAACACCTCATTATCCTGAAATATTAGCTTTCAAAATTGATATTTTTGTACCAAGTTGTTTGAAAAAAATATGTGGCAACGGTGTTTGAAACTTTTAATAAGCTCACTATGTAAATGAAAGGAAATAAAAGCCACTCGCATACGCATACTACATAGCTGCACCCGTGTTGCCAAATCTACAATTTACTTCTTCGTTGTTAATTACAAAAATGTAGCAGCTAAAATTTTTTGATGATTTTTCTACAGTTCAAATAACCGTCCCCTACAACGTACTGAAGAGCTTATGCGCCATTTTTGAATCACCCTGTATGTAGTACCAATAAGGCATCCTTTTAGGGAAACAATGGTTCAATGGTGTTATTGAACTACTTTGGGGGAATTTTCGTATTATCAAAGGAAAATTACAAACAAAAATGTAAATTTATTTAAACCGGAAATGTGAGAAACAATTTTAGGGCAAAGAACTACGCTTTACATCTGTCTAGCCACTTATAACGTGTTCCAGGAAGGGTAAAATTATAATTTTCCCATCCTTCTATGTTCTAAGTAGTTTTACCTCTAAAACTCAATATCAATGAACTCACATAAAGTATAATAAAATATGAAGGTCAATTTTAAAACCAAAACACGTATTAGCGTTTTTAAAATTTAAAATTTTAATCCTGGAATGTCTGATTGAATCGTTAAAATTCATTCACATTTATTATACCGACTGTATAGGACAAACAGGACATTTATTTCCCTAGTTTTTCTTTTTTTCTTTATTTCTGATAATAAATACTGAGCAGTATTTTATTACCTATGCGATTTTATAAAGGGCTGCAAAAAGTACATTGCGTTTCTAAACGGCAAAACACAATAAATTAATTTTTCTCCTTTCTTTGTAGCTATAACAAAGCAGCGTTTGATAAATTGTATGTTCAACATAATAAACTGCTAGTTTGTTGTATTGTCCTAGAATCTATTTATATATTTCTTTCTTGTCTGTTTGGATTAAACTTAATTTGGTTTCTGGAAATGACTTTCATGGACATCTGCGACTATCAAAGTAGCGAGAATTATTTGTATCTTTAGTTGCCAAATTCATTGAACCAAAATAAAAAAAAGACTACAGTTTAACGAGCTGTATAATACCTAACTCGACAAGTATCAAGAACAATCGAATAGAAATACAACCACGTGTGGGTTAACGAGGGGGCAGCAGGAAATGGTTTTTGTAAGAGTTATTAAACCATGTAATATATTACACAACAAAAAGCATGACACATGCAGGTGTGGACCTATTAATGTAGTACAAGAATTTCACCGGATATGCCCTTATTCGAATATTGTTTGCAATTTCATACTATATAATATAGATTCCTAAAACTATAAAAGAAGAGTATTTTAAACATTAAACCTTGATAGGTGTTATACAAAAGTTTTTTGGCTTCAATTTCCAAGGTGTTGACTCTTATTTTGCATACAAAGGCCAAAAAATCATTAAAAGTTTGTCAGGCGAATACTTTAGGTTCAACCACCCATTAAGAGGCAGACCTGCATGTGCAAAAAGACAAGAGCAGTATATGATACACGAGAAGGTTTGTGACCTCGAAATACAACGCCACTGTCTCGCGGTCTTTGCCTGGCTTGGATTTGGCGAGGTCGTTCTTCTTTCGTCCTCAGTGATTCGGTCAATGTTCTCCTTTGTTCATACTTTTCGTAAATATCCACTACCTTGTTTTTGTTTACAGTTGAGAATTTTAAAAACTCAAAATATAGTAAGCTACTTGTAGAGTGGGGGAATTAACAATACAAGAAGATTCAGGGTCAGGTGGTTAGATATCCTGCATGCATAAGTTTCGACATACTAAACATTCAGGCTATTTCCGTTCGACCGCCTTTCTGAAAATAAAGTAACTTTGGTTTTAGAACCGGTTAACCAAATTAAATAATAAAAGAATTATTAAATTAACAATAAATAATGATGCAGTGACATAAAGCTTGCACAAGCAGGGAATTTTTGTGAATTCTATATAAACAAGGACATTTGCATTTAAAATATAAATAGACATTAGATCTTATCCAAAATTTTTCATAATTGTGCAACACCCTTTTCAGTTTATTAAACGTAAATAGAAACAGAATTTGCACACGTTTATAAATTGTAAATAGGTACCTACCTACCATCTTTGGCTAGTAGCCACATTTTGGTTCAAACTAGTATTTTCCAAATATTTTAATTAATTTTATTTACTAATTAAAGGACCAATTTGAAATATTAAATGGATAAAAATTAAGGCAATAACAATAGAAATTGAAAAGCTTGGGATTTAGAAAATCGACAAAGCCATGGCATGATTTTGGGAGTGATGTTTGTTACTTTACTAAGCAATTTTGTTATTTTCAATGAAACACCCTGTATATTATTATGTAATTGAATGCAAAATTTAATTATCTATCACATAGTATAAGGTATTCAAATTGGTAAAATGTCCGGTTGATGAGAGTTTCGCAAAGTTCAGCTGCGTTTTGTAAAGATTGAAGATTTCTCTCTTCTCTACGTACCGAACTCGTATAGCCTCGTTTGTCGCGCTATGAATTCAAGTGATTACCAATGCTCGCAAACTACTCTTGAATACCAAAAACGAAAGGTTTATTTTTAGTTTGGGAAAGTTCAGGGGAGGTGCACACCTCCAATATTTTATCTGTGACAATATTTTAGAGGGCATAATGAGCGATATCTTGATAACGCTCTAGGGCGTTATGAACTGCTTGTTGGAGGTAATATAAACAACAAATACTTGACATGTAAAAAAATGTTTTAAAACATTTTAAATCTTGAAACTTTTTCTACCTTTGATATTATTACATAATGGATGTACAAATTATTAATAATATTGGCATAGTTTCACATCCGTATTGCATTAAAACAATGTTATAATTATTAAACTTTAGGTACCTATTCAGTATTTTGTTTAACGGAATGTAAGTCTTGTAAACCTTATTATGAACTTCTACTGTTTTGTAATAACTTTGGATATCGATTATTAAAAATGAACACGAACCTTACGCAAAAAATATCGCCTCCTTGATATTTATAACGTCTAGACTAGTGGTAAACTTATAAATCGTACAATTAAAGAACATTTCTCGAGTAAAAAGTATTTACGATTTTGTCAGAAATACAATTTTTTTTCTGGCTTATTGCCACATGGGCTTGTAGTAGAAAAGGTTATATCAGTCATTTCAGTTGCTAAATCAAAACATAGGAACAGATTTTATAGGTTTCCCTCCATATATTAAAACGCTTTTATCAATCTCATGATTCCAAAGCAAATGCATCTTAAAATTAGTTCATTAGCTATAAAATGACTGATTTCAAACTTAAAATAGCATGATTGGTACAATAATAGTTTGTCAGCTCTGCGGTCAAAAGTTATCCGTTATAAATAGACCCTGCTGTTAACTTGAGTCAAAAATATGCATAGCAACAAATTTTATAGCCAAATTTCGTAACCTGAAAAACTATACCCCCTAGTTAATTAAGAGATTTAAATTGTTGTTTATTTGTATAATTTACAAGGGGTGTTAAAAAAAGGTATTAAACAAAGCTATGCTCAAATAAGCACCAAAAAAGAAGATTTAGGTAATCCTGAACTATTTAAACTATTTAAACATTTAAACTTTGGTTGAAAAAATAATTTTCTAAACTGAAAAATTATTTAATATTATCGCAATAAATAAAATGAATCACCAAAGGAATGTTAAGTTAGTAATCCTAATCAACATACCCGTTCCGATGCAGTTGAATTTAATTTTGCCGATTGATTTTCCAAATTTAATCTACAGTTTTGATTGCTTAAGACTTGATAAATTTTTACTGTTTTAAATATTGTAAGTTTAAATAAAAGGATCCTAAATTATGTTTAAATTGCCTCTAGGACAAGTTTATCTAAATCCGGTTAGATACCCTTCAAATTATACTCAAAGAAAAACATAAGTATATTCAAATGTTGTTGCTACATTGAAGTACAACCAAGGTAACTAGGTTATCGAACGAGAAAATGTTAGTCCCTTGGTAATAAAAGAGCCGTAAATACTTATTATCTGTTACTAAGTGCATATTATTTATTACAAATTTGCTTTTATAAAAACTGGTTGGTGAAGCGGTAAAACATTGTAACAAACATTAATTTCACTTTTCGCAAAACCCTTTTTTAAAATGGGAAAACCTAAACACACATACTACGAGAACGAGTATCTATTATAGTAAATAATTTTTATATTTACTAGGCATCAATGTATATTAGTATTAGGAACTTTCCTCGAAATAAAATAAAATAAAATATCTAAAGCGATAAAAATTGCACATTTTTAAGTAAAAATTCTGATTAGATTATGATGTCAAGGTCCTAGTACTTCAATATTTTATTGATATAAGGTGTGCTTCATAATTTGGCAAAAAAAAAGTTTAATAGGGGAAGTTAATTTTGGGGCATATCTGCTTGGTTAGAAAAACTATAAAATAAAATTAAATAAAAGAAATTTTACTATTAGGGGGGGGGGGGGTACCAAGGGTATCTTTTCTGAACACGACACTCATAGGAGTCCCTAGGAATTTATAATATGGGTACGAAATATTTTTACAATTCCAGAGAGTTAAAAATAAATTTTTGGTAAATCCTCGTGCAGCTTAGCTTATCTCAAGCCAACAAGCACGTTTCCGTTATCAAAAGTTTAATAACCAACTTTCTATAAATGTAACCTCCTACAAACTATAAATTATAAAAATGTTATCTTATGGAAATTTTCGTAGTGTAACTATTTATCAAATAGTAATCTTATTAATTACGAAACAAATCAAAATTGCGTGGACAAACTGACCTCTTGACCGATACAAACATTACGTACTTAAGGTCAACAAGAATAATAAAACATAGTTACGGTTAATTACAGTAAACGACAAAACGCAGTTTGTTAGTTAGACTTTTCATTTGCTTTTGCGTTCAAAGTAGGCGCTTTTAGTAATAAAGGTTTGAAATCAAAGCAAACATGACTCACGAAATACAGGAATAATGCAATGGATAAGGAGTTATTAAACAATAAACAAATTAATTGTTGCTAAATTAGACCTTGGAGTTCAATAATTACAACATTGCTGTTGTTTCTATTTAAATTATGTGCAGAAATCAAACAATCCTCACATAAAGAATGTTACTGCTTGAGCACGGCACGATACCTATAATAGTTGACGTCAACTTATATTATCAAAGATTTTCTTTATATTAGCAAAAATCTTAAATAAGATCAAAAGTCATTTTTATGGGCTTCACTAAAGCTCGGTAAATTTTTATTTAACACTACCGGCTTTGCAGGGGATATTATGTGTTATAAATTTTCTATTTTTGCTGTATTGCGAAGTTTGTGAAAACAAGGATAAATCAAGGTTTGTTTTAATTGTTTTAATCCCATTTTATGTTCGTAAGTATGACGTTAACTGTCCTTTTTTATTTTCATACTTGAGATTCAATATTAAAACCATTTTCTATTTGCAAGTACAAAGTGTTTATTTACATGGTGAGTAAAGTAATTATTACTACAGACTTCCTAGAAATGTTGTTATCAAAATAGTTATATGATAATTTTTCAGTATTCAGAACATTCACGTCATTTAATATACGTAATGGATTTCCACCCTACTTTTCAACGTCATAATTGGGTGAGGTAGCCACAATGGTGGTTGATAGTGACGTCGTAAAATAAAGAGGGCGGAAAGCCAAAAGGGTAAATGCATGTGCTATTTATAGCTGCGACATAACATTAACCTTTTAAAATGTTGAATATTGAGGGGCACAAAGCATAAAGCGTGTGAAATAAAAAATCAATATTAAATGATCACGAAAGGATATTTTTAAACACCGACATTCAAATTTTCTCAAGATACTTTTAGGCTCGGTTGCCAAATGAAAAAACCTTTGAGTTCGTGACAGTATAAGTCATGACAAGCTATCTCAGACTTTCTGGAATAACCAAAAATATTCTAATTTATGAAGCTGTGAACGTATTTATTGGTACTTTTACTCTTTACTAAACGATGAGGTTGTTGAAGACGCACCAAATGCACTTGCCAAAATTAAAAAAAGTTGGAGGTTAGTTCTGTAGAATAATTGGATATTTTAAACCATGGGGACTGAAACCAGGTTGTTGATTCGCAATTCAGGCAGCTTGGACGTCATAGTACGTCACAAATTTTGTAATACAAACTCTGACCTGGATTTTGGAAATATTAATATACCAGACGTCTAACATCGAAACGCATTTCCTGCAGAATTAATTATGTACTGTGCGCTCTACAAACTTTGTTTATTTTCGAAAAATCTTGTGACACTAGAACATCTAAATATAAAAAATATTGTGTTACCAAATGTATGCTTTTTTTTATCTATGTTGCAAAAGGTGCGGGGAGGGGGGTTCAACTATCTCTCATCCAACTATATTTATTGCTTTAAGACACTTGAACACCCTCTGGGGAAGTAGTGTAAAAGGAATCAAACACGAGGCAACCTCTGGAAATCACTTGAACTTTCCGCGAAAATTTCAATTTCGTAAATTTTCATGAAATCAATACCTACTTTCCATATACCAGTTACCAGTGGTGGTATGGGAAAGTAAAAATTAAATGCTGCCTGGGTCTATGTTGTAATAAATTAATCTGCTGCTACTTTAGCACAGCTCTACTAACCGAAATCTTAAAAGCAGGTCGTTAATTAGGGTTACAGTGCAGTTGGTTGTTTTCCAGTTGCACAGACTAGAACTTATGTTCATTTGTATGTAAGAATTCTAAGTAATACAGAACACTAAATATCTTTAGTTCCAAATTTAATCATAAAAGTATATTTATGTCATCTAGATGTATATAGGTCGAAGCGACACGAGACATTTGGGAAACACACCTAATAATAACCCAGTTTGTCAATTAAAAGTTTTAGAATATGTTTTGTTCTATATCGTTGGTTGTGTTTCCTTTATTGCTTTTACAAGTGCTGATGCAACAGAATTTCTATAACATATTGAGTAAATGAGGACACAGCAATGGCCTAATTAGTGAAATAAATTGAAAAATTTTCATCACAGTGTAAAACCCCCACAGTGTGGTTAGATAAAAAGATTTTATAGAAATTTATGTCACCGCAAATAACTTTTACAGTTGTTTGATTTATACCGATTGTAAAATGTTGGCGCCATGAAGTGAAAGGTTTCCCAACTATCTTGACTTTTAAATGCATATGTGGATATTGCAAATATGCCTTGCAATAAACAGCTGAAGAAATTTGGGTGAAGGATTTTAATAAATGATCTAAATACGGTAGTCATATAACTGTTGCAAAAATCATTTCCACAACATAGTTACAATATGTAGGTCTATTCAATCATTGTGAGGTGTAGGTTTTGTATTTTAAACATGTATTTATGGGCAATGTTCAAGAACGTTGCAATCGGAACCTTGAAAAGTTTTCATAGATCATAAAATAATATAACAGCACCATACCTCCTAGTAACTGCAGTTGGAAGAACATATACATACAGTATTGGATATTATAATAATTTACACAAATATCTGTGGTGTCAGTTTAATATCAAAAGACGTAACGTTTACATGTTACACGTTTAAAACAAAGAGATAAATATCAGGGACAAATGAAGAAAATTAGTTACATAATATGTTTGAACTTGATATTTGCAAATCTAAGAAATAGTGGTGTCAATTTAAATTTATTATACAGTCAGACATTAATCCTGTTCAAGCATATGTCCGTGACAACACGGAATCGCTATTATTACAATAAGAATGTTTAAAATATAAAGGCCGTCTGGATAAGATCATTACCTAATTATCTGCAACATCACAGCAGCTTATTAAAGATTCAAAATTGTAGACAGCAATAGTAAACAACAATAAATGACTACATTCTTAAACCAAAAACAGTTATTAATAAATGATTTGGCTAGCTAGGATGTTATAACTGAAAAACTCCATGAGTCCAAAAGGGTAATACCAATTGTTGATTGATACGTGTATACATACTTATATGCTAATGGTATAACTGAACTTCCAATTAATATTAGAAACTAAATATCGAAAAGTCAATACAGTTCTGTTATTAATATATAGAGATGGGCCTATAATTTGTATATAACAGCATTGAGTGGAAGTAGTAAAAAGGATCATTCACATGTGTAAGAAAGAGAAGCAAGAACAGATAACTAATCTGAACATTTCTTCTCGTTTAACCGAATCTGTGTCTCTTCCCGCTTGGGAGATCCCTATAGATGCGCTCCTTATCTTGGATACCCTGTTTAAATTATTAATTCAATTATTTAATAACGAACGTATACTTCCATGTTGATTTTTACGTAATGACTAGAACAAGACGCACAAGACGTAACTAACCAATTATTGAATAATGTTCAGTGTCATTGGCGTTGGTGTAAACTGAAAGTTTTATTAAAGCTTTTTCAACCAAATACGCGGTCGGGGTTTCAAACACAAACCAGTATAGAATTTTGTTAGTAAATTAATATCACACTGTGTTTTTATAAGTTTGCGTCCTATTCTTTCTATAAAATGTGCATCATGCCTTACGTCAGTACTTCACTCTAATATTATGTATAAACCACTATCAGCCAAAGCACCCTACTGATTATATCACTCATATATTATAGACCAATAGGATTTAAATTTTTTTTAAAAATGAACCAATCACGGCGGGAATTCTCGGATATACCTTCTTGGTCTATCCGTATATTCGATTTGGTGCTTCGGCTTCCTATTGGCTGTGGGTATCTGTAGCAACCGTAATTAACAATAATTGTTTTTTTTAATAAATTAATTTTTTCAAAAGTCAGATTGACATTTTCAGTTTGAAAATAGGTTAAATAGCAAAATTAACTTTAAAATTCGTGATATAATCGTGACAAATATCATTCGATCACTTCCGTATATTCTAAATACTTTTCCCTCTTTCTATTCTCAATTGATGTTGCCATTAGGAAATATCCCTCGAACAAAGTTCTCGGGAAATTTCCATGGCAACATCAATTACGAATAGAAATCGCGAAAAGTATATATTCGAATATACGAAAGCGCTCTTATGTATTACTACTGAATATATACAGTGAAGTCCATTTATTATGCAATATAGGCATGTTGCAAGTTAATTGGTGTACGCACTTTACCATTGGAATATAGGCAACCCATTATACAGTTAGCTAGTTTTTTTTATCTAGCCATCTATGATCTAACCGAAATCAGCAACACATGAAAGTTTAACCTCAAAATAAAACATGTTCTCAGTTCAAAAAAGATGATTTAATATTGAAAATGAAACAAATAGGATCAACAGCAAGCAATTACGAGTATTATAAGTATAACAAATGTTCGAAGTGCCCACCTTGCATTTCCAAACAGAAGGCTAAACGATTGTTAATTTCGAAATTAACAGGTATGTTTCGACATTCATTAATGCAGGGGCAAGAGTGCTTAGCAGTGTATAGTGGGTTGCCTATATTCCAATGGTAAAGTGCTCACACCATTTCACTTGCAATATGCCTATATTGCATAATAAATGGACTTCACTGTATGAGGTCAATAGAAACATTTATTATAGTCAAAATTAAGAGGATTAAAACAAAATGGAAGAAATTGAGAAAAAAAAATGTAAGAAAGTTCTACATAAGAACTTTTACTAATTTCTAAGAATATACTGTCGCAATTTTCAAATGATGCATAATTTTGTAATTATTTACATAAAGACTCAAAGTCAGAGTTAAACTTACAAAATCATTATTTTGATTACGATCCATAAATATTTTAATGATTCCATTTTTTATTCATTTCCATTGGGTCTATAATTCAAAAAGCTGCATTCAGTTTCAGTTTGAAAACTATACTTTGTCACTTTTCCGGTGAAACCGGAAGTGGTAAAAAGTGAACTGTTGTTTACAATCCAGATTTCAAGGCTTTTTATCCACCACTAACCCATGCGTATCTTGAAAAATAACTGAAATTTTATCTTTGAACTCCCACGATGAATCATCTAGTCATCCAATATATTGTAATACTTTACGCTATTGTTTCTATTGTCTTATTGTATGATTCACTTTTACTGCAATGATTTTTGCCACACTCGAATACACGCAAAACAGGAACTCTAATAATAGCGTTGGGGATTTTCAACTAATTTATAAAAGTAATTGTGTAGGTATCCAAGTCATCTTTTAGTTCTTTACACTTAAATGAGACATCATCTGTAAGAATTGCAGAAGGCTACACATTACGGTCCAGTTGTGTCCAAGGTTTGAAAACGGTACTCGTACAGCCTTATAAAGGTACAGTTCCTATGAAGTGGCTGACGCATGCGGCGGCCGCACTGCGGCCACCGCAATACACTGCTGCAATAACATGCGTCGACCGGAGACAAATTGAGTCGTGCGGCTGTACCCCTTCGAGAGGAGTATAGCCGCAGCCGCAGTGTGGTATACGATGACATGTTCACAAACAAACGCTAATATCTTCTTTTATCAAATCAAGGATGTAATTAAACTGAACAATGTTCAGTCTAAAATATCGCTGAATTTCTTTTCGTCTTATAATAGATGCCGATTGATCAGTGTTGTAAAATAGCCCTCCTCAGGTCTTGTTTTAAACAAGGGATGCACCTCAGCATTTCCCTCATGCATTTATTCCAATCGAATTTCCTCATCTTAATTTTCTTCTAACAATAGGTATCGTATCATATCATTTTCACTCATTGTGCAAAAGCGTCCACTGCTATCACTTATATGAACCGCACGCGGCTGACGCGTTATAAGAAACGGTCAACATGCGTTGGCCGCATTGTGGTGGCCGCAATGCGGCCGCCGCATGCATCAGCCGCTTCATAGGAACTGTACCTTTAGCGGGAATTTGATTAGGGCCGAAGGCGTTTAAGGAAGGGTGCGTCCACATCTGATGAACGCACATGAACGTGTTCGTGTGTCCATTTCTGTTTGTCCACTACTAGAGACCTACACGATCTCCAGAGAAAAATCCAAAGAATTTCAAGTTAGTACAGAAACGAGAAGAAAAAGGAAAACATTCCTATGGGTGCCATAGATTAGCATACCGAGAACTTGCCCATTACAAAGACTAACAACGATTTTTTTCATGTAGCATAATGAACTGACTAACACAATGCTCATGAACATGCGAAAGCACATAAAAGTTGTTTCGACAGTTCTATAAATTAAATTTCTACAACAAAGTATAAAAAAAGTAACTGTTGCATGTATAAAGGTATATAAGTTCCACGCGGCTGCCAAAACAACAATACGTAGTTTGAAAATAAATGATTTTGTCGGATTATGTAAAAAGGAATTTATCGATAATATGTGTCCAACTAAAAATAAAATATTGTGACGGACAGAACAATATAAAGTCAAATATTTTTGGAACTAACATTGACTGTTCCCTATAGCACACACAAAAATATTTCAACCTGAAATTTACTTAAAATTATCACAAAGAAAAGTAGTTTTTAGGAGTTTGGATTTTGTGTTTTAGGGACTTCGTTTTCCTTTGAATGCTGATTGTAATTTATTAGTCTTCACGACTTTGAAAACATTTATATTTGTCAAACGGGATATTGTTTATATTTAACTGTTAATTGATATAAAATATTATTACTATTTTATGAATCAAATTAATCGAAATTGGTCTACCAATAATAAATAATTTTTATTCGCCAATTGGGGCAACCGTGTCCTGTCCATCGCAGTGACCGTGAGCTTAATTTGCCAAAATCTACTAAAACATGGCCTACTTTAGAAGCCATATTGTTGGATTACAATTTACAACCTAATATTACAATAATCGGGTCAGTTATATTGAACTATATTTTTATATCAATACAATCTGTTTAAAAAATCTCAATTCATTTTCTTTATATTACAAACTCCCTATAAATTAGATTTAAAATAGCAATTTTATGATTCATTGTGTTTGTTTGTGTAAAAGTATGTTACCCAAAAGTTAGATTTAAAGGTAAACACATATGAAAATAACTTTTAAAAATAAGTTAACCTACCTGAGTTATACATACGCACCTCCGATTATTTTTGAATGAAGGTCATATTAAACTCTCATTCTGTACAATTAGAATTATTTCTAATTATGGATAAAAGGAAATCCTCAACCTTGTAAGAAAGTTTAGCACCTTAAATTTAGCTTTTGTATTCCAATTACAACGTTATAGAGGTTTGTGTTATAAATTAACACAATATTTATTAATAAAAGGTTTAATTTATTTATAGATTATTAGTCAATGGAATATAATAGATATTTTATTATTATCTTTTGATACAGGAAGGATTTAAAAAAATTGCAGATGCTTAACTTTCTGTTACATAAAATGAATCATGTTTTAAGTGTAAAGCTTGTTCATGGATGTTGAAAATGCATGTGGAAGATGATTTAATAAGCAGTTAATTAAAGGATGACCTGGGCAGACAGGCGCTGCTTGCAATTGGACTTGTATGGGTTTACGAAGGAGAAAACTGGTTAAAACAGAACCATGGCGCCTCCCCAACATAGAACGGTAAATACATACAAGACGTTTCTATATTTAGCAGTACAACATCAAAAATAAGTACCTTTAGCTGAGTTGCCAGGTAAATTAAATAGCCTTCAAGGATTAATGCCACTTATTTTTACCACGACCTACCTACACTCACTTTAAACATCAATATAATTACAGATCTACAAACAATAAAATTGGTTCTTGTTTAATACCATTAGAGCAATTTTATTTGTGACTCAAATCAAATCAGATTTTAAAACTAATTTTTATTGTATTCAAATCTATTTAGGTCGAAGGCTTCCTTGTTGTTCCCAGTAGATTTTTTTAGTAATCTGTATCGTCTGATTGACAGTTAATATGCAGATTGTATTCGGGTGGTGGCAGCTGTTCATGCAATAAAACCGAGGGCAAAATGTCAGTGGACCAAACAGTCTCAATACATGAACACTGGACAGTTCCCCTCAACTGATAAACTTATAGAATAAACATTTTGCAGGAGATTACAATTTTTTTTTTAATTTTAGACATCTTTCGTTAAGGTTGATTTCCAAAATAATATGTGCGTAATTATAGTTCGAAAATCTTTTAATAAAAAGACATTAAATAAAAGCGTAAAATTTGATTACGAATACAAAATGTATAAGAATAATAAAACACCCTCTCAAAGAGCAAAACACGAATCCATTAATACTTCAGTACAATCGATTAGTAACAATTCTGATATGACCCTGGCCTTGGTGCTATTAACTTTAAATGAAATGTGTTTGGGCGTAAACCCAATTATATACAGAGATATTTAGAGATCGGTTTCAAATTGACTAAATTAGATGTGTGGTAAGTGCCCGAAGTCGCCTTATCGGATGTTTGATTGTTTTGTTGTTACATCATTAATGCAAATTGATAACTACATGTGGTTTGTCCAAACAAATGTATTTTTAAAATTTAAACATTGTGTAAATTTAATAAAAAGTAAAATTAATGTTAATTTTTATGGTAAATATCCATAATATTAAAGGAGATTCCAAAAAATAAATTGTTATCTACAGGACGACCTCCACACACTTTTACACTTCATAAAAACCTACACAGGTTTATTATCTATGCTGTGTATGCTATATGAGTAACTCACTGACGACCATAATAAAAATTTCAGTGAACCACTTGAATGCAATAAAAAGCCCTCCATCAGACAAATTTCGTAAGTAAGCTGCATTTGTAGATCGAATTCAGAACATCATCTAATTAACGAAATTATGGTCCTACGCTACTCATTTGAACATGTGGATTATCAGACCACGCAGATTTTAAACTAGATGATGTAGAGCACAGAAGAAGTGACTGCTTTTTGAGAAGTAAAGACACTATCATTTTCTATCTTCTATGAAACAAGGGACGAACTGAAACAGAGTAATGGCAGGCAGAAGGTAGCATTCGGCATAGACTGTATAGGCACAATCCTACAATACAGAACAGTTTATAGGCAAACATGAAAAAAATATATACAGGGTGTTGAAAGTTGTAAACAATATCGATCTTTTTTTCATTTATTCGGAAATGGGAATTAGGAAATCCGTTTTTGAATAATGACCGCCTTTAGCCTCAAAATTTTGTTCGAAGAATAGAAGCTTGTCTTGAAGCTAATGGCGGTCATTTTGAACATAAAATAATAATAACAATAATAATCATTTCGGAATACATATATGAAAAAAAAATTCAGTACCCTGTATCTCGATTACGAAGCATTTGCGCACCCAGGTTAATAGGAACTTTTTTTCTTAATTTCATAAAAGGAACATGCCATTAGCTAACTGGATGTCGGTTCTTTCTGGGACACCCTGTATAGGACATGTATTTAGTTACGGGCATTTTTATTCAAAATCTTGGATGTGTCCCCCATCTACAAATGACTATTCTCAAATGATTACATTTTGTTTTGGAAAGTAAAATATCTGCGGCATTATTTCCTAAAGATCTAGGTGGTGCTGAAAAAACATTACGTTACGCCCCCTTTTACTGCTAAATCATAAATAGAAATTTCATGAGTAATGCTTTACAAAATCCTAAAATATCAGAGAACTGCTGTTGATGTTATTACCAGTGATTAGAATATTTTTGTGTAAGTTGTAAATGTTTATAGATACTAACGGTTTTTTTCGTATTTTTGGCTAGGTAGGTACTTCCAAGTTACAACATACTCGGCAGTAGCGGCCCGTGACCAAAATGTTTAAGGGGCGTGGTAACACATAAGCTAAGGGAACAAAAATAACGTCGCAGACGGAATTTTTGTTTCAGAGTAGGTGTGGCTTATTAGACGCGATTTAAGAGCATCTCCCAGCTTGTCTTTGCTGCCGAAAATTGACAAGGGCTGTCGGGAAGCGTGCCCAGTTTCTTAGTTAAAACTCCTTGTAAATTTAACATGCGCTTATACAAATTGATGTAAGGGTCACAACAAACCTATGTCCGTTTCATGCTATAACGCGCTATGACGACATGGAAGTATACTCTTTCCAAAATATAAATTGCTAATGCTATACATTAGATTACGGATATTTTAAAATTTAATTAAAAACCTATATTAGAGTACAGTGATTTGGAAAAAAAGTGAAATTTCCATTTTTTTTTGCTGCGGGCACGTGCCCCTGTTCCCATCGCTACCAGCCGCCACTGATACTCTGTATACATATCAACCTAAATTACCAAAAAGCCATCAAAAAACCAACTATCCAGACATCAAAGTGTGACATATAACAGGTTTTGCAATGTCGGGCATAAAATTTATAATGCGTTACATGACGGTGAATAAAACAGTACGAATTTAGTACCGTTGCTTTGCAATTTGTACGCTCGCAAATTTCAAAGCTGAGCTGTGTTCGGTTTTAATTTTAAGACCATCATTGTAATCAGTCTTTCACGTTTAATATTTCCAGCTATATTTATTTCCTTATTTAGGTAATCGACAAGTATGGCTCGAAAAGATCTGATGTCATAAATTTTATACAAACTTCTAATTCTATAATTATATTAACGAGTCAAGGTTGAAAACGTGTTTTAATTTTGTTTAAATTATACGATGTTACCTTAATTAGTTTAATCATGTAATGGAGTGATTCATTAAAAATACCTACGTCCGTTTTATACAAACAGTTATAATCAATTTCGATTATTAGGATATTTTTAGAAGTCAATACTAAATGAATAAGGTTCCTATTAAACAATTACTAAAATTGCTTGCTTTATGTTATTTCTAAAGGAAACGGGAAATTGAAGTAGGAAAGAAAGTAATAGGTAAGAAATTTGTAGTTTTATAGTTTGTATGTTCAATTACGTTTTATTGCATAATTAATCTCAATTAATTCAGAAATTTAAGGGAAAATATAACCGGTAAACTTTCTTTAATTTAAATCGACAAAAAAATAATGAAATTGGAAATAGTTACAGCTACTGCTAAACTTATTTTTGTTATACAGGCTATTACCTAAAAGACGCCCGCAAGTCATATTAAATTTTGGACCCCACAAACTATAAATAATTTTAAATGGTAACGCAATCGTACCTTCAGGTGCAATAGTAACCAGAAACTGTGTCAACCGAAAATAAAAACAGGTGCTTTATGTTATAGGTACCTACTAATAGCACCTGTCTGCTGTAAAGTCTGTAACCTAAGCAGGAAGACAACTGACAAGACTAAGCAGTACTCACCGAGATGAGACAGACCGGACAATTCTGAATCTGCAACAAAACAGCAAAATGTTACAAAAAAAGCAAATAACACACAACAATCAGCTGATCAAAGCCTAGCAAACACCAAAATATGAACAACTAAACACATATGCAAATATGAAGCTAATATTTACAAATATTTTTAAAATGCCAACAATTAAATGTAGGTACTAAAAGGATATTAGAGCAAACAAATCATTTTGCAATTAACAATTTTTTATGGGCACTTAAGTCACTTACTTTATGCTAATTACAATTACTAAATCGTATTGTTTTTGTTTTAAATTTCATATTAACATGTGAAACAGTTTTATTAGTTATTTTCTACTAAATGGGAAGACTAAAACTATTTGCAAATTCTTGAAATCGTAAGCATTTATTTTATCCCACGATAATAAATTAATGAATTAATTTGCAGTCGTTTACTGTAGGGTGCCTTGGATGATATTGACAGATCGATATGACATGAGTAAGGGTGCTGACAACTTTCGGTTTCGTCTTTTATCGCCGGTTTATAAATCCGTAGTTAGGTCCTTGTTAAAGCTAACCAAAACGGTCAACTGTCATGGATACGATTCTTGTAACAATTGTATCCATGACAGTTGACCGTCGGTTAAGCTGAAGTATTCTTTAGATTTAGATTATTTCATTATTTGATAGCAAAAGAAAATTAAAAAATGCGGTGTGCTATTTAATTAGCGAAAGGTGATAAACACTTTCTGTTTCGCTATTCGGTAGAAGTGCTACAATACGTATGCACCATTTTTATATTTTTCCTGCCTTGCAATGTTTTTAATTCAGGTATTTTTTCGTATTTTGAATAATAAAAGAATTATCTCAGTACTCGTGAGACGCACTATGCAAATACATACAATTTCTGGACTCACTTATATATCATCTGTTTTTCTAGTCTGTTCAAAAATAACTAAAGCAAGTAAATTCGCGGGAATCAGTGCCAAAACAATAAAACTTGTTTAATAGCGCTCTAATTATCCGTTCTTGATAGATCAAAGAATACAACGAGATCGGTTGAAAAAAAAAAAGATAAATCGCAATTATTAGCGAATTATATTTTTTCACGATTGGAAATGATTCAATACTAAATGCAATAAATACAATCTATAACAGATAAACCATAGGTTACTGCTATTATACCAGTACCTGCTGTTATAATTCCGTAGTTCCGGTTTACATAATGTTAGAATTAGGTATAAAATAATTCTTACGTTCAATTAAAAATGTAGTTGAAATTACACAAAATACTTTCGATAATTTCACTTTTGATTTATGACAGAAAAAGAAAGGGAATGTCTTTATTATCTGTTGAACAATTCATAACAGATATCAGATACTTGAGCTATTAAAAAGTGCTTTATTTATTAGAATATTTCATAATATTACAGCATAACCTAGTTTAACGACATCACATGTGGTTCTATTTATAGATAACTAAAAAACTTTAATGTTCTGGTATGAAGATGACACTTGGACTTGGAGGACGTTTATATTCAATTTGGCGAGGTAATATTTTATCAATAGCTTATAATAAGTTGGTAATTGAAATGAACGTAATATGGAAAATTTTACTCATTACTCGTATTTTTTGGTTAACTTCTTAAAAAGTTTTAGCCTAGGGGCACGTCAAACCAAAATTCTATTAATTCCCGCCACCAAACTAAAATAGTACGCCCATCTAAATTTAATTTAAAACAATACTATTAACAGAAACCAGGTATCTGACGCTATTTAGGGCAACACATGACCGTATCAAAAATTTTCGTATCCGAAATGGATAAACCCGAGAGAAAGTTTAATTATTTTATTATTGCAAATGCAGCAAGGGGTGCGACAACTGCTGAGATCATGTCCCCCCTTTCCAACACGCCTATTGGGAAGACAACAGAACAAGTATGCCCTATAAGACTCGAAGCCATGGTTTTTGTAGGTCAGCTTACGAGTTTCGCAACTGTTCTGCTGACCTTAAGAGAAAGTTGCTTAGAATGGAAAAGTACCATTTAGGAATAATAATCCCCATCGACAGAGGTACACAAAGAACAGGAAACAGATGCCCAACTATAACATGAACAGATAGGGAATTGAATGCAGACTGCTCAAAAGATGTATGGAGCAAAATCGGGAAATAGGTTGTCCAACAGTGAACTCAAGTTCCCCGTGATATACGAATGAATAAAGGATAAATGTTTCATGAAGCATTCACAAACCCCTTCATTTTTGTAGCATGCCTATATAGAAAGTAAACGGCACCATAGGGTGTAGATGCACAGACGATACTCGGAGAATCACATTTTTTGATGAGTCAGTGACTGGATTTAAGTGATCAAATTTTTTCTGAAATTAAAAGTAGCAATGTTTAGTGAGGGAAAGTCAAAGTACAATAATATACTAGACGTTCCAACAACATCATCAGGTTATTGGCAAACATTCATAATAACAAATACCACCAAAAATTTTCCCCAGACATACATTTTTGAAGTTGTTTGTGTGAGTGACGTCCTAAATGCCTTGTCTTGCACCTGATCCAAGTGCGTCATTGTTTAAGGACGGATTTTATTTTGTAGCAAATGGAACTAATCCAGCCAACACTAACCTTCATGTGATTTTGACGGTATCTCAAAATAAACATCTGAAAATTCAACTGCGAGATATTTTCCAGAGTTTCCAACGAATGTAAATGATTTTCGAGTATATCAGCATGTGTCTTGTAAACAAAGGCTATTATTTAAAGAACAATTTAATTACACGTGTCTCTTCACAAATAAAAATAAATGAAGGTAATTGGAACACCACGAGGCCAAACACTACGAGCGATTGCATTAATCAACACGTGCTATTTTTTGAATTATCATTAGATAGATTATCAGATTTTTAACTCGTTTACTGTTTAAATATTTTTAAAATATTAGCTAATATCTAGAACAATACGACGTATAATTTGTAACAAATCTCATCTTGTTTACATCACCACGTGCTTAATACCAAAGACTTATTGACACAAACAATTCGCGTTAACGTTTTTTACGATGTTTTTCATCAGTGCATACGACTAATTTTTACCTGGAAAAAGTAATAAACCTGAAGAATTATATAGGATAACATGGGGCAGTTGCGTCTATAGAATCGGAAATTACGGAACGATTTATTCGCAATTTTCATATACAAACTATGTACCTACAACTTTATGGAACGTACAGTAAGTACATGGGACATGATCATGGGACATTGTTGTTACAGTATCACAAGATTCACAAGTCTATTTTTTTATTGAGAAAGTAAACATGAGTAATTTAATCGGAATTGCACAACAATAAACAGATTCGGGAAGCACGTGCAATGGAGTATAAAAATAGTAAAAAGGAAATTTTCTACAACGCAACGAAACCTTACATGATTTTTCTCACGATCCCAAGATCTTTGTAATTTCCTGAAAATACAACCATTTCGTAGCTGAAGAAAATTATGAAAAAATATAACGTGTTTAAAACTACAACTCACCGAACTTGAAACCAACAACTTATGTAATCTCATAATCCTTTAAAGTTCATACAGGACGGTTACTTGTTATCCTAAACAATCAATTCCCGGTGAAATATACAGTGAAGTCCATTTATTATGCAATATAGGCATATTGCAAGTGAAATGGTGTGAGCACTTTACCATTGGAATATAGGCAACCCACTATACACTGCTAAGCACTCTTGCCCCTGCATTAATGAATGTCGAAACATACCTGTTAATTTCGAAATTAACAATCGTTTAGCCTTCTGTTTGGAAATGCAAGGTGGGCACTTCGAACATTTGTTATACTTATAATACTCGTAATTGCTTGCTGTTGATCCTATTTGTTTCATTTTCAATATTAAATAATCTTTTTTGAACTGAGAACATGTTTTATTTTGAGGTTAAACTTTCATGTGTTGCTGATTTCGGTTAGATCATAGATGGTTAGATAAAAAAACTAGCTAACTGTATAATGGGTTGCCTAATTCCAATGGTAAAGTGCGTACACCAATTAACTTGCAACATGCCTATATTGCATAATAAATGGACTTCACTGTATCTACTACTGACTTTTCATGGTCAATAATAGTCACACCTTATTTTAATTTCCGGGTTCGAAACTAGATTATTAAAAGCATTAATGGTTACTACCGAACAGAATAACAGGCACAGAAAAAGACAATGAATGAGATTTGAGGATCTCATAGAATATTTGACATTATAACAATACATTCTGATGGAAGCAAGAAAAACATGGCAACTACATTAAAATTCACTTAAATTACAACACAAAGAAATTGTCACTCCTTGAATTTTCGCACGCTGTATACACGTGCTATAATTTATTATGTAATCGCATTATTTTAAAGAGTCATAATGATTGTGGATGTTGAAAGGTGTGTTAGTAGCATTATATCGAATAAAAATTAAATTATTACTACGACTAATCATATCCTCAGGCTTTTTACTGTAAAGCTTCGGAAGAGACATTTATACTTTTTTAATTTAATTCCTGTTATAATAATGACAAAAGTTTTCCGTTGGTATGAAGTTACTCTTTAGCATAGTTATTTAATTCTGTGTAGGCGAACATACATAAAACTTCGTAAGATATTTAAAATATGCGGATGAGACTGTTTGAAAACCATCGGTAGCTGACATTAGAATATCTTTTACTTTTACATAGAAAGGACTAGCTTAAGTTTCATATTACCATTCATAAATGGATACCAAATCGTTTATAATAATTTTGTTTGTGATGAAATTGACTTGGAAAATGAAGCGGAGACGTACAAGAATTAAATATTGATGTCACCTACATTAAACATAAGGTTTGCACAAGAATTCTTGAATTAAACTTATTGCCGGCTTAAAATCGAAGCAAAACGTTCTATACCGAACATTCTTTTTGAAAATAATATTTTATTAATTGAAGGTGTCGAGTTGGGTTGCAATCCCCCGCAGGTGGTTGAACTGGGACTCAATAATGCTAAGTACGAGTGCACCGACTGCGCTATAGTTTTCACCAGCAAACCTAAAGATCTTATCTGAATAATAAAATCCACTAGATAATTCTCAAACAATGTCAGTTTGTACCCTTTAAGGATCTTTTAACAAATTCATGATTTGTAATAACCCTGACCTGTATATTTGTATCAATTACAAAGCAAAAAAAAATGTTATGTTTGGGACCTCTTCAGTCCCTTGTATCCAGGCCTCAAGTATTACCCTTGCATGGCACGCTGATACACAATTGGGACCCAACTCAACCACGGGATTAAGTACTGCCCGGCTTATAGACTAATTTCGGGACCCAACTCGATACCAACCATAAATTATACTAAACACTACCAAAAAGTAGTGGATGATGGGTAAGGGATGTATTTGTTTTTCTCATATTCCATTGTGTTAACTTTAATGCGCCTTTCTTATTTCCTTACACGTGTTTTGGGAATATTTGATGACAAGAATCACCTGTACTCTTATACACTTATACAGCAAATATAAACATTTAAAAAACGCTTAATAATGTCTGTTGCAGTAAAGCATAATTGCATCACGTGTAAATCCACTCCAGCAAAATTAGGTCTGCGTTTAACAATAGTCTACGTAGACCAGACATGCTGTCACAGCATTTTAATTACGTAAAGCGTTCTGTAATTACTTATCTTTTTTTTTGTGTGATTTTGCATACTGTAGGACAATGCTTTGTTATTTGAGATTACTGGCAGTCACGCAAAATAGAATTTTGCATAATACAGAAGGTGTAGCAGGATGAACTTAAAACACGTGGAAATGAAATTTTCCGTAAATTAGATGGATACAAAAAAGGAGATCTTAGAATGTGTTTAAAATAATTCATGAACACAGTAAAGGTAAAGCATGAACATGCAGATGGTGAAGTTGACTATCGTGTTTCTGTGACAGTTGAGGAGACTTCGGGGTTCACACCGTTCTTGGATCTGAAAATCCTGTAGAATTTCCGTCCTACGCCCGGCGTAAATCGAGGCATGCTCCTTAGTTTTATATATACAGGGTGGTGTAGACAAGACACGTTATTTAGGTCTGTGTAATTAAAGAAATCTCAGTATTGTTGTATTGAAACATTACTAATTGAAAAATCAAATGAAATCGTCACTTCTTTAAAATCTCACTTGGTATAGAGACAGCATATGTGTGTTGATAACCTTCTAGAATACAAAAATAACCCAGTACTATTTTCTCCTATCAAGCAGTTGATAATTATAAACCGCCGTTTTAGACCGTTGTATAATGTTACATTCATCATTCTATAGTTCAGTAGTAAATTTTCCAACAGTTTAAAGTAGTGATAGTAATAATTTTGAGTAGGTATACTTTCACTGTTTTGTCGTGTAAATTTTAAACAAGGTCAGGGAAGTAAAGTATATCAACAACACCACAGATTAATTTCTCTCCCATAAATGTAATGTAAAGCAGATTAATTAGCAAAATATAGTAACTGACGTTCTACTTGTTCGGTGCTAAGCGTGATGATTCGTATTTTCAATAAAGCAGGACAATTAAACCCTTTTAATTTAGTTATAAATTTAATCATAGAATAAATAGAAAGTAGGAGTTTTAGAATAACCGCAAGATAAACACTATATCACCTTACATAAACGAAAACCAGATGGAAAGTTTATTTTGTAAAAAGTAGCGAGTAAAACCGCTTCCTTTTTCCTTGTAAAAATAAGAAATATTTTTAGTGAGTATAGTTACAAAAGGTTAAAGTTGTATCATTAATATATTACATGCATGTTATTCCGAATATGTTAACAATATTGCATGGAAATACAAAAAAAGTATTGTATCGTGCTTCATTTTACGTACACGTACTATGTCGGTTGCTATTACAAACTGCTTTGTTTTCTCTTAAACGACAATGATGTTTACGCTAGATACACATTATACAAATAATAATAATAATAACCAGTGCAATATATTAAAAAAAATTAATAAACATTGAATTATGCACACAAAATTAATTCTGCTTGAACCTAAAACAGTTTCTTTTAAAAATAGAAGCATTGGTTATGCGTGCGTGTATTGGATATTGAATATTCAAATTAAATTTCAATTGCGTGTGAAATACGAAATGATTGTAATCTTGACCTCTGAAATCCTTGCTTGTCAATAGACCAAATTACTTCTACATAAAAAATAAATCCTGAAAAATATTACACTTTATTCAGGCTTGGCTTGTTTTTACCTGAAAATTAACTATAATCGTGCAAACTATTTATTTGCATCTAACGGAAAGTATTTGTTATTTTTTTTTAAAGCAAGAAGTTCTAAATATAATAAACTTTTATTATTAAAAAAAACCAATAGTCGCGACATCTATTAATGGGTAGCAACTATTAGTTTAATAAAAGTCTGTTTGCTAGTAGCGCGTCCTCTCTTGATTTGAATTATGAATGAATTACTTGACTGATCGCCATCTAATGGATGATAGCTAAAGTATACTGTTGATTTGAAACTTGACTAACATTGAATTAAGAGAAACGATTCAGTGTTTACTTATGAATAGTTTTCTGTGATTTGTAACTTTCAAAAATCCCGCCACATGCATTTACTTTAAATTGTTTTTTCTATTTTAAGAGCTAGTAAGCTATTTTTATTACATGTTAATTATTGAATTAAATTTGCAATTCATTTTTTTTGTGTAATTTAAACCGGTCTAGGATTAATATAATTCAAATATATAAAAATTCTGCAATCCTACTATACTTGAAAGCACGAAATAAATTACTAGGATAGGCAACCCAAATGGCAAATACGCAAATTACAATCCAGACAGGTATTTAATTGTTATTTGGGTTGCCTATTCTAGTGTTTTGCTTCGGTGATTCGAGTATAGTACGATCGTTATTAGCTCATTTGGCGTCTAAAGCTATCTTTCAAACATTTTACATGTAAGTTATTAATATTCTTTAGTATCTTATCGCACGTGTTCTGATGGTAACAATTTACGATTAAATGACTTCTCTATTCAGCGGTTTCTTTTATCAAATATATGAATCATGTGCTGTTACGAATTACTGTAAAAAAATGAACTTGACCGTTATCATTGATATAACACGATACCTATTAATTGAATTATACAAGTGGGATAGTTACATTATCTACTTTGACCCCGGTCGCGTTTGAAACTTGGCCTTGACCGCTGAAAAAAGATAATTTTCAAACTGATTCCATTTATTCAATTCACAGTTGAACTTTCTATAAAAGGCCGTTACATTTTGTAATAATTACAATTACAAGTATATTGTGTTGTGAGGGAAATTAAATGTGATTTAAAATTTGTCAGTAGACCTATAGTTAGTTTTTACTTTTAGGTATTGTAACATTGTAAGATTTATTCACTTACCAGTGTCGTTAAGAAGTCGTTGGATGGAGTCCTCGCCGTCCGATTCCGTAGACATTGCTGTAACAAAATTAAAAAAATTAAAGAAGGGCTAAAGTGTCCGCTGTGAAATAATTTACAAACTGTTATTACAGATAACTATTCTTAAGATTATAAGAAAGGAATAGTAAGTTATGATTTAATTGCATATTACCCAAAGACATGATTATTGTTTTTTTACTGTAAGGCTACTGAACTAATTATTCTTATTGGAATTAAGAAATTATACATTTTCGTTCAGATGCACGCAATTTTTAGACAGTTGCACGCAACGGCATTGCTCTAATTATACTTAATGGTAGATAATTTGATCCGAATGTAGCATTCTTGCATGTGTGTGTGACAATAGCATAGATATTTGAAACACTAATGAACAAAAATTGATTATAAGAATCAGAAACGCAGGATCCAATACAGTGTGACTGATTTTACGTATCTCGGTTATTTGTACTTACAGATTTAAAAAAAATTTAAAGGATGATTTAGCGTACATTAATATTTAATATCTTATCAAGACAGTTTTTTGTATAAACAATCTTAATAAACCATCAGTGTACATGAAGTCATCTCTTTAAACTTTTTTTTTACATCTGTACTAATAATCGAGATATAATTATGCCGAGACACGTAAAATCAATCACACTGTATAATTTAAATTTAGTCTGCAGTATGCTTGATAATTTAATTGCAAAATCGTAGCCAAAAGCTTTGGACAAAAGCCATCAGGACTCAGGAGTATAATAAAAGCGTGTGCACTAATTTGATGTTGCCTTCAAGAACTAATTAGTGATATATTAGAATGGAAAATAAAATTGCATCCCCCTGTATAAATAAATAAACCTAGTAAGGAAAGTTTCATAACGCATTTTCTATATTTTGTTTTAACCAAAAAAATTTTTGAGTTGTTATAATTATCACACAGACCTTATAAACAGAAGTAGGATACATATTGCGCCCTTGCTCTATAACTTTTAGTTTGGAACAGCAATCAACGCCTTTATCTTTGTCATTGCACTTGAAAGATAAGGAAGCAAAAATTAATAGTCATTTAAGGTAGCCTTTAATTTAATTGGGAAATTTTACTGTCTGATAATTTTTTTTGGTTTCAAACAATAAAATGCACACAAACAAACTTGTTAAATGTGTTTTTTTTAATCAATTCTAGTTCAACTGTGTTAATAATAATAAATTGAGAAATAAAATAAAAGAATTTTTTTAATAATATTATGATTTTTAATACAAATATTTACTCACTATAATCTGATTTCCGGTATTGATAAAGATTGCTACAAAAGTGTATTATAGATGACCTTATTGCATGGGAATTAAGGCAAACCCTCATAATAATGCTTCTGGGCATTTTATATTAATTTTCAATTAATTTTATTTTTTTACAGAATACAAAATGAGGCATGAACCATTTTTGTAGTAAATATGAGGTTGAGGTAAAGTACAGGCACTTTTATATTTGTGTACACATTCATTGGCACATTATGAGATTGTTGTGTCTTTTCTTAATATCTACACGAATTTAATTTTTGTAACGGAAAATGTCTTGGAAAGTAATTTATTTTATCTTAATTTCCAATATTTTATATAAAATAAATTCAATAGTTTGTCATTTTCTTGGATTAACTTTTTTTATCGATTTATTTAAACTAATTCTAAAGTAGAGCCTAGACGTCAAACAATTTTTAGATTGCGGTCACAATGACGTAAAAACTATAAATTTTAATCTCTGTAGTGCATGAAATTTGTTACAAACCAATCAAATACACACTCATTATTTAAATTGAGTGTCGGTTTCCTTTAAATAATAATATTAAGAGGTTCTTGATAATTTAAAGTAAATGTGCCACCAATTATGAAAAATTCATTGTTTCGGAAAGGAATATAATGATCAACTGTTTACCTACGTTATATTTTAATATCAAAACTAAATTTAGATATAAATTTTGAATGAATCATCCTATTTTAATATTTTAATGGATCCTAACGATATGTGTAAGTTGTGAATTATAATAGTGACCGTTTATTTGGTTTTTCAAGAAAATTTCCTTATGTTATAATAAAGTTTCCATTAAATACCTTCCATAAATAAGTCCAGGAAGGCAATCAATCCAACATATTTTTCCAATGTCACTACATGTTTTAAAAAGTAGTAACAAAAATTTGTCTTATCAACAATACTGTATATACACGTGGATAAACCAATTGAACACTGTTTAATAATTACTTCCCGAAATGAATCCGTATGACCTTTCCTTCTAGAAAATTCGCAGATTAGAACCATAATTTATATCGAATTAATTGATGATTGAATTTAAAAGTTGTTTAGAACTTCCGTATTTCTTTGTTTGGGTGGAATTTACCTAAACGTAAATCTTCAAGGGTGTTAAAAATACTAATTAATAATTTAATTAGCCATCTGATTTAATTTGATTGAAGCCAGTAAAGGGTGATACTAAAAATTATCACGGTCGATGGGTAAAATGAGGAAATTAGAAGTTTGCATAAATTTACTTTTTTAAGGTCCGTATTACGAAAATGTGCATTCGAATCTTTAGTTTAGTTTGTAATGATAGTTAATTAGGACAATAACGAGAATTAATCTAGACATTCTATTACCATTACGTGGAGGTATTAAAATATTTTTAAAAATAATAAAATCTTCTCACATTGTGCATGGCGAATCCCAGTAGAAAAGTAAAAATACCAACTTAACACTGTTTATTAAAAAATTGGTACATTTCTTCTTCTTACCTTTTTTTAACATCTTGATTTAAATTTGTCACACGCACAATATCTAACTAATTGAAAGTTTTCAAGCAGACTGCCAAAAAGCTAGAGATTATGAATGTTTTATGAGTACCTACTAATCTTGCACAGTTAATCTACAACCTTGAGTGCGTTCCTAATCTCATATAATAAAGAATTAAACAACAAGTAATACAATAAACACCGTCTAACCTAATCGAAACATAAGGCATTCCAAGGCACTTTATAGGAATTTAAAATAATGATTATCGCACATTGATATGTAAGTACATATCAGAAGTGTAGTAGCGGCATGGTTCACGAAAAAGTGTCATAAAATATCAAAATCATCAAAAAGTCGAATTTTAATTAAGAAAATGAAACAATACTGTATTGTATGTGAATTTATATGCTTGGTTAGATTTAAATGGATTTTATACTTAATTCTGTAGTTCCATAATAATAATCATACAGGAAAGTAAATTAAAAAAAAAGCGTCAATATATTTCATAAGGAAAAACCTATTTCTAAACACACTCTTTCTGTATATAGCAAAAAAAAAGAGAAAGGGAGTATCAACGCCTTTTTTCTCTGATCATAAATGTTTTATCTGTTATTCACCTCTGTTTTAATCTATCGTGTGTTAAAGGACATGCCACAGTAAGATATGGTTAATTTTTGATTCCCTTTAATGGAAGCTTTGATGATTAAAGCAAAAGGTTTTAAACTGGAAATAAAACAAGCAAATTTATTCTTTAAATTTCATACCTGAATAAATATATTTCATGGTTAATCCTATACATGCACCTCACCAGAAATCAATCATGAAACTAGCGTTGGTGATAATAATTTGATTTTAATTGTTCTTTAACCAGATAATCGCAAATTGACGTTAGCTGATCATGGAGATAATTATAATAACTACTAATACACGATAATGTAATTAACGACTAAACGAGTTTTGAATTAACAGCATTCTTCCTTAAGGGACCCCTTAATGTTTTTCTCTTATTGACAAATAGCTTTAAGGAGAAGCTAATGAGATTATCGGCTTTATCGATTTCACCTATCCCAGAACAGAAGGTGCGGCTGCAAATGCCGTCATTGGTTTGAATGAGCATTAGTAGAGCAATTAAGATAAAAACCGTTCGGGATTAGTATATGAAGTCTGGAATTTTATGCATAGTACTAAAAATAAACGCCAGGAATTTTTATATCTCAAAAATTGGAATTTTCATGTCTTCTATGTGATCGACAAAAAAATTATTATGTGAATGCGTTCAAATAAAAAAAGAAACCTGTTACCTATTTCCTAGTTCAGAAGCTCACCGATTTCTAAAATCCAAATGGACGACAACTTTACGTAATGGTCATAATGGATTATGCAATCAACGATTTTCCCAGAAACTACTTGTTTTCAATACTCAATAGTTAACCTATCAAATAATGATTAAGATAACTCATAGGAATGCATTTATGGACCAAAAGGAATCAGAAATTTTCAGCATATTTCGCGAGTTGTTAATTATCCCTGGAATTTAATTTAAATCTAGTGTCATGAACACGACATAAACCATAAATAGTGGACATCTAAGCTAAATTTATTTGCAAAATACAAAGAAATCTATAAATATATTAAGTACAATACAGACCTGTTAGGGATGTCAACCAGAAGTGAATCAGCATGAAAAATAAATTTAAAAAATTCTTAGGCTTATGTGCATAGCTTCTTCAGAAAGTCGGTGCCCCAAATTTTTAGGACTGCATAAATCAAATTGTTATCAAAGCAAAATTTCTGGCGTAACAGAAATTTCTGAAGAAATTATCCACTTACGCTGAAAATGAAAATGCGTTGCGACTTTATTTTTGTGCTGATTCACTCCTGGAATTATTACGGTCGACTTCCCTAACACCCTGTATAAACATAGGTATAGTAAATTATAATTTGGCAGAATTCAAAGGTTTAACTTCTCACGTTATTGCAGTAATTATTCTTCTCGTTCGCATTGAAATGCGGTAGCGTTAGAGAGTTCAGATTGGGTACGAAACAATTCCATTGACACGAGAAATCTTGAAAGAGTTCCTTATTCCTTATTGCGACAAGATCAAACTGCTATTCAAGTGCACGTTTGTGTAGTTTATGTAATGGGAAGTGTTATAAAAATTTTGAATTCATTTAACGTAAGGTGATCCTAGTTTCTACTTATTGTACACTGTTTACAATTTTGAATAACCCTGTATAGGTATAATATTAATTATATCAGGTTTCTGAAAAAATAATTAAAATTTTAATTTGGTTCGGTTGGAAACTGCAGGGGAGGTGCGCACCTCCACTTTTTTTAATTGCTTGGATGATATTTTATGGTAAATTTATATCGTCTTCACCCTGTATACCCAGATTTTGTTCTCCAAGATAATAAAAACAAGTGAATATTTACCGCATTGCATAACATGAAAATACGTTTAAAATTCCTGATAGCTAATCTATTTTGAAACTAGCGGAAACGCCTATAAATACTCTAGCTAGTAATAAATTCTACACGAACCAAAATTCCCACAATATATTACAAACGCCTGCAAACAAAAAATGATGCATATCTATATACTATAGTAAATTGTCTTTATAAATATAGCGGATTTCCAAAAAATAAAAAACAAAACTCGCTTTCGTTTTAACAAAGACAGAGAGGAAATACTTTCTATAGGAAATTAATGTAACTCATGAAATTAATTATTGAGGTAACAAATTTATTTTAATGTTATCTCAAGAAATTATCGATTGGTACTACGATTAGAAGAATATCTTATAAATCATTCGCTATAAAAATTCAAATATGCAGCCTTGCCAATGCATTGCATTATTCATAGTGGGAACGGGTATTAGATACATAGGTACATGATGTAGTAAAATTTCATTCAGACCTTTCTAACTACCAACCCAATACACTTTCAGGACAATGTAATCCAAGGCGGTAATTTCATAATTATTATTAAAATAATCTAGATAATTATTATATAATGCAGGATAATAACGAAATTGTGTGAATCTGTTTCTTTAAATTTCTCAAATTTACGTTTGTGTCCGTTTAGGATCCCTATAGTAACGTTTTCACTGAAAGCTGTGAATAAAAACATTTTGAAAAATGAGTATCGCTATTAGAAGTTGCAATAAATTAAGAGGATTTTCAAGGTAATAATGTTGGATAATATATTCCTTGGCGCAAATTCAGAAATCAGGTAACATGCATTTAAAAATATCTGTTGTAAACATAGCTACAAAGTTTATAAATAGGAAGTCTTGATCTGTTTTCGTGTAGTAGGAGTAAATTCTTAGACACTTGTTATAATGTTAAAATTATCCTAAAGCAAAGTACAGCTCGAGATTCTTCGGACTTTTATTTATGTAACCATTGTGTAATGGACATTTTTACTTTCCCATACCACCACTGGTATATGGGAAGTATTGATATCATGAAAATTTTCGAAATTGAGATTTTCGCGGACATATGTGTTTTGGACCTCTAGGAACGCAAAAAAGTGGTTTAGAAAAAATGTCTATCTGTGGGTGTGTGTGTATGTAACGCCTTTAACGCAAAAACTAGTGAAACGATTTTGATCAAATTTGAAATGAATATGAAATTTTTGAAAAATGATTACAAAAAAACTAGCTACACGATTTTGTTTAAATTTTCTACATTTATGCACTTTGGTATTAGATACATTTTCTTTTTTTGATGAATGCTAGAATTTCACTGTGGCGCCCCCTACGAGGTTTTGAAAATTGGAAATTGATGTTCCTATAGCGTCTTTATCAGTCAAAATATGAAAAAAGTTTAAATATAAAAGTTGTTCAGTCTATGGTTTTGCATTCTTCTAAATTGATATCACGTATACAGGATGTTTGCTTTCCACAGTAGAACAAGCAACTTTGTTATTTTAAATGAAACACCCTGTATATTATTATATAATTGAATGCAAAATTTAAGTGTCTATCACATTGTATAAGGTATTCACATAGCTAAAATGTACGGTTGATGAGATTTTCGCGAAGTTCAGCTGCGTTTTGTAAATTTTGAAGATTTAGTATTACTATAGTAAACTAGATTATTTTTAGTCGCTTGTAGCAATGAAGAATACACGTGCCCCTTTTATTGTTTACTTTCTCTTTATAGTATAACCTCCAACATGTACAATACAAACGTATGTCTAGATTTTTTCTTTACGTCACGGCGACATCGGTTAAGTTGGTCCTGTACGGTGGCGAACGAAGCAGGTAGATGTGATTGACAGAAAGTTGCTGTTGGGATAGCGATTCGGGTTCCCAACAGCAGCGGTTCCTAACATGTTCTGATTTTATGACCAATATTTTTATTAATATTCAAATTGATAGCTTAAAACTGTTTTGGTGTCACTGGTGCAAAACAGTAGAAGATCTCAAATTACAGCGAGCCGAGCTAACTTACTTCATACCACAGTCTGGACTTTGGACCCGCCAAATAATAGTCGATCCTACTTTACGGATGCGCATCTCCTTCTGTACGTACCGAACCCGTATAGTCTCGTTGTCGCGCTACGCATTCAAGTGATTTCCAATGCTGCCTCGCGAACTACAGTTGAATACCAAAAACGAAATGTTTATTTTTAGTATTATGGGAAAGTCCAGGAGAGCTGCGTACCTCCACTTTTTTGTAACATGTTCTTGGGAATACCTTTGACTTTTCACTTTATACTAGATTCTGACTATAGTAGTATTTGAAAAATTCAATTATAATTGACCTCATATGGATTTCTTTATAAAAGAGAAAATATTAAAAAAACTTTTAATAATGATTAATGACATAGCACACCGTAAAAAAATAACTTTTAAAAAACTTACAGTATTTCCACGATTAATGAGCACTGCCGCGTGGATTTTATACTGAATTTTTTCCAAGTTGAATAATAAATATACCTTTTCTCTATTTATCACATCACATTCTCTTTAGACTTGCCTAATGTTCTATTTTTATTCTAACGCGATCATGTCTACCATGAAAACTGCATTAAAAGATTATTCTACCGTTTCTCGTCAACACTACCTTGTTACTACTAAATGTAATTTCATTTAATTGATCGTTATAAACTACGTTCTTGTATAAAAAAATATTAGATTTCTCAAGTTGATGAATATTAAAAATTCTTTAATTATCACAATTATTATTATAGAGAAGTCCAATGAATTCATACCAATTACTGTAGTATTATGCAGTATAATAAATTATTAGAAAAATATAGCAAGGATATATTGCACTATCAGATTAATTGTCTGCATTTATATGTTTAACCGCAAGGTAAACAGCAAATAATATTCAATTCGAAGTACAGTCATTAGAATAATGTAACAGAAGATTTGGCAGTAAGTAGGTACTTAGTAACTTCTGGAAATTTTCTCGAAATAAATTAACAACTAATTTCATTTTTAATTGTTTTCTGAATAATCTATATTTAGTACCTATCTAATAAAAGGATTTTTTTGGTTATGCGTAGATTTCCGCGCAATATTGAAATTGTTTACTGATAAGTTTCTTAAATTTTATTGTTCTTATAATATTCATTACATGCTAGGAACTATATTATACAGACCGTTTAACTAAGAAACGCTTCAAGCCATAACAAACCAACATAAAAATTATGATCTCGGTATACATCTGATCTGATGATTGATTTCTATCACATTAGACGAAATTCCAATTTTTAGTGGAATATTTTTATGGAAAAAACCAAGTTGAATTTTATGAATACAATATTAATACTGCTACAACTTAAGGGATTATGGAAGGCGATTAACTGTTGCTGTGTTAATTAAAACCACCGTTGAACAAAAAATTTTTCATTGGAAAAATAGTATTGACGTCAGAACAGTATTTATTTGTTTATAAAAGATTACTTTGTAAAATTACATAAAAATGCTTTTACCTCAATTCATTAAACAATAAATAAATTAGGAATTCTCATGAACAAGTTTATCTTTAGGTTCGTATAATGTTACTATTATCTTTTATTAATTTATTTGTGTTACAGATTTTGTTGGGACTAGATACAAAACTTTTCCATGATATACCTTAAGGCTGGAGTTTACACCTTGAAATGTACCCCATTTTATGCACATTTTGTTCCAATTTTTCAGAGCCAATTTTAAAGTAGGAAGGGCGGGCGAAATTGTTTTCTTATTATTGGTGTTTTATCTGTCTACCCATAGAACGTTTTTGATTAATTTCTAAAAAATAACTTTTCAGCATTAAAAAATGTACAACTCTATTTTACTTTAAAATTGTCAAGTAGTATTTACAAAAATATGGATATCGAAAAATTCTCTCTATCAATAGATAGATAACCACGCTCTTTCAAATGCCACAAGAATTTTTTTTCTAAAATGCAAATTAATTCGGAAAAAATGGAAATAAAATTTTAGAAATATCAATATAATTCACCTTTTGCAATTTAGCATATAGGCAACACAACTAACAGGACCATTAACTGTCAATGGGCCAATACACAAAAGACGGATTATAACGGATTACAACTTTCTACTAGGTATTGTTGTTTGACAAAAAAAAATTAAAATAATATAACTACAAAATCTATATTCAATACAGTAAATTCATTGTTCTTTATTGCATTTATCAATTTTGGTAACGTCAGATGAATCTGAAATATTTAAAAATATGAAACAAAATTCCAAGGCAAGCATTATTCTTGTTATTGTAGGTATGCAACTTTCCATACATCAAATTCGATTTTGCTTTAAGTAAATTTATATTTGCTAATATAATTGTTTTCTTTTTTTTATAAAAATAAAGGTAAACAACCTTTTGCAATAACATTCTTTAATAATTATATTTCCTAACTTGTACTTCACATTAGGAATGTTAATAGGATATATAATTATGGGTCATTTAAATAATACCTGTTGCAGTGTTGTAATTCAAGCTTTACATTGTGATTAAAATTTTCCCTAATATTTCTATTACCTAAAGCCATTTTATTACACCAAAGAGCAGCAACGAGTAATGAATGAATGACAAATATTGACGAAAAACTTAGAGTTAGAGTTGTATTCGGATGACAATTCAATGAAACAAGAATTTATAAAAGAATAATTTTTTGACGTTTGTTTGACGTTTATCTGACATAAATATATGTATATCGGTGGAAGACTCAACTACTTTTTAGTCGTCATAAAAATATTGTCAGTAAAATAGCCTTCTGATTGGCTGACGGAATATGAATTAAATTGTCTTTCAAATACAAACATAAAGATTATAAAAAAAATCTGTCTAATTTTCTACACGAGTACTTGACTTGATAATGAAATATAAATAAATAATAAAATTGTGTGAAAATCCTTGTAACTTCATAAATTGTTTGTGTTATAAGTTTAGTTGAAATTAATTCAATCTAATAAATTAAACCTTCAAACATTAGCAATTATAATTACATATCATGTAACAATACGGAAATTTATTGCGATAAATCTATTATAGGATCCATTAGTTTCTTAGGGTTGAGTACAATTCACTTTCTTTTATTTAAGAAAGTGTGTAGGTAATTCGTGTTTGTGATACCAATAGGTCATTTGCCAAATTTAGCTATTTGTCAGTCTATAAAAAGAGTATTTTTATGGCATTATAATCACAAAACTTTCTGTAAGAACGTTCATATACTAGAGAAGGTGAAAGCTTTTCTTATCTGGAAATAAAAACATCACGCAATTAATGTAATGAGAGTAAACCGAAACATAAGACGTATAATATTATTACCCTAGGGCCTAGAGGAAAACTTTGTCCCCCCTCTCTGTCTCTATTCAATACGAATCGGATGAAACAAAAAAAAAACAATGTGGAAACTTATTTATCAAATAATGTCACAAACGGCAGTACTTATTTTACTCTGCCAAAATAAAAGGAATTTTCCGTCAATTCCAAAAGGCTTAAAGAGTGAAGACATTAAGAAAGTCTCAAAAGCGTTAAAATTGCTAGGGTATAGATTTGAAACCAAAACTTGAACTTCCGGATTAAATATTCCATTCCGTGGAATTGTAATATCAACGAAAAAACTATTTCCCGGTCAAGGAGTGGCTGGAAAAATACGCAAAAGTAGTGATGACATTTATATTAAAATTTAACCTTTACGCATGGTTCTTACAATACAGTTAACTGTGATCAATGTATGGTAATATATTCTTGTACAAACGGTTTTTTTTCTTACGTAGTTAAAATAATAATGTAAGACGTCTCATTTCAATATTTCACAAACGATTACAAAAATAAGTACCTACTAATAATAATAGTTCCTTAAAAGATGTAAGTTTTAATTAAATTTTGCCTAAGCTATAAGAGGGTTTAAAATAAAATTATTGTCATATTCGAATTCTTCTATTTATGGGACTCGGTTATTTCTCAATATTGACCAATCAGTTTTTTGAAAAAAACTTGTTCTTAATAATAATGAAAGCCAGATAAAATGAAATTTCTTACTTAGTTTGGTTTAGATCAATTTCATGTCTATCCCAAGTTATATTTTTTTCTATTTCAGTTAATAAGCAATTTGCGAACAACTTTTACCAAGTTTCTATTTTCAGTAAGAATTAAAGAAAAATTATAAGAAAGAACTATCTTTTAAACAAAATTACAGTTTATTTTAATAAATCGCACATGAAAAACTAAAAAAGAAATCATTGCTGTACAAAACCTGAAAAAATCCTGAAATTTATGCTTTATCACCGGCAACCTGTTACACGCGATGTAACTGTGGGTTGCCACTACTTTCATCCAATTATACGATAATTACAACCAAGATTAAAAAAGGCAACAGAAAATGAGATACAGGGCATTGTTAAACGAACGACAATGGATGAGAACGATAACAGGAAAATGATGATTCCTAAAAAAATATTTTAATAAAAAATTTGTATTTCCATATCCAACACATATGGGGGAATATTAAACTGAAGAAATTATCTATAAATTATATAAATTTTTAAATCATTCATTTGATACATACACACGGCGATTAAAAACTAGACCACAAGATATATAAACTTGTTATGTTTACAAATGCTATACACCAGTGGATACATTAATTAGTGACGTCAATGCTAATTTTCCCTTGAATCCAACCGTGTCTGTAGGACGCAGGTATTTTTAAAACGACTAGTAAACAAACACAATTCTAAAATAAGAAATATTTGCAAAATGGGGAAATTCAAATTGTTATCGAATCTTTGGGTTTGGGTTTAATTCAGTCAACGCACAATGGTTATTCTAAAGTTTTTCTGGTTTGTGTATAATCCGCTTCAGTAAACAATAATAATATATTTTTGTTAAATCTTTCCATCTTTTAATAGCTATTTGACAAATATATATTTTTTGACCAATCTAATAGGCTTAAAAAATTTTTAGTTGAATAATTCAGGTTGAGATAGCGGAAAGTCTTAATTTACTACGGAAAGGGGGATCAAATGGCATCTTTAGTCGGAAAAAAAAAATTCGAAAGCATCACAGAGGGAAATGAAATAGAATTTTTAATAGACCAGAGAGGGAATTACCTGCCCATTTTTTACTAATCCAGAATTTCTTGATCATGTTTAAGAAAAGCCAAAGAAAACTGAAAATTATGATTACGTTTGCAAATATCTCAATTGCTGAAAAAAATCTACAAATGGTATTTCTAAAAAAAAAGTTTTCTACATTTTTTTCTGCTTTTGTAAACTGCAACTAGAATTAATTGCATAAATGTTCTGCGTATATTATTTATGGAAGTATATAATTGGCTAGATTTTAAAAGGTTCTGGCATAAAAGTCATTCTTAATAGGCTCTTACTGCTTTGTAAAATTAATAAACCTTCGATTACTATTATAGTTGCCACAGCCTTTAAAGGAAAATCAAATTGCCATGAAAATATCATAATATGACCCACTGCTCTTTAGTAACACTTTAGGGTTTTACCATATAATGTTGATGCCAAGCTTTAATTAAAAGAAGGTTGCTTTTGCAATTGGATTTATTAAACTTGTAACTTTATTTACTATGTATTTTATTTTATATATCAGCGTTAAATGATAAACAACACTATAAACAATAATCGACTTCGACTTTTATTAATCCATAGAGATAGAATCAGTTATCTATATCTATAAGAACGTGTATAACATTTCCTTAATTATATATTGAGTAGTATTACTATTTTAAAAATTTGTAGCCATGTTTTTAGTATTTTTAGGTCTGTCATTACTTAATGTTTTTAATATTCATTTATTTTCGCTTAAAATACGCAAATGTGCTATTTTACGAAATAAGGTTATCATAAGTCCCCAGGGGGTAATCAACATTCAATGACCCTCTTCAGGTATTGCCCACGATTATATTAATCGGTGAACTTTGAACCGTACACGCTATTATTGCTTCCGCTTTATTCATTAAATCAAACTATAATTAGTATTTACACGAAAGTAAAAGTATTTACAGGTAAAAATAATTTTATTTCATTTTCTAAGCCCGTAATGGAATTTACCCAAAATATAAATATTTTGCTGTATGCGCGTTAATTTTTGTATTGATCATTTGCTAAAACCGTAGATTAGATGAAAAGTTCCGTATAACGAAATTGTTATACTAACATTGTGACATAGATGAAGTGTCGTGTCATTGTCAACAGTCAACAAACTATGGAAATACACCGAGTCGTTTCTTGATAATATTATGGTACTATACCGATTTTTAAAATCCATAAGAAATTATCAACAACCCACAAACGATGATTAGAGAAAAATTTTCCATTTCAATTTTTGTTTTCAACGATTTTTTATTCAAGGTTTTCTATAGCGGAGGGCACTTTTAATAAATCAGGAAATAACACTTACTGAACCATTTCCCAGACACTTTTTAAAATTTGTGCCAACATCCTTGATTTGCTTATAATATACAATTATCATTCGTGGTTATTATCAGAATAGGAAATCACAACGACAAGTGAGCATGCAAATTTTAACAACTCTTTCTTGAAACAATTGTTTACTTATAAGCCAGTAATGGGAGTAACATCCTGTCAATCAAACGATTTTATGACTTAAGATTATAAACATTAAAGATTTAATAAACACTGACTATTGTTTAATAATAGTGTAGGTAAATAAAAGTATTGGTCATACATAATTATTGTTTGTTAATTGTCGTGTGGTAGGTATCAAGAATTATAATTACTAATTTGAGTTTTGGATTTTTTTAATTCAAATCTACTTATCCATAAGGTATTGCGGAATACTAGGATACCTTCAGTATCAACGTTATTAAGTTTTCAATGGGTACTAGAAAATTTATGTGTATTACAGAAAGGAAATTATAAAGTTAACTTTTATTACTTGATACGTCTAGTAAAGTTAAGAAACAACTTACTCATAGAAGTCTACACCTGTAAGAAACGTAATAAAACAAAAATATTTCTGAGAAAATGTGTTGGAGCACATTATAAATGCTACATAGAATTAAGTGAATTATCGAACTTGCTCATGGAGTATTCATTAAAAGTAATTACCTTCATAAAATCCCTTTCATGTTTACTTGGCAAAAACATGCCACTTATCTGTATAATTATTCTTTAAAACTTACCTGGGACTTTCCTGTTTGTGCAGCGTATGTTAACACATGTCTTCTAAGAAATTATGAAGGTCCTTAACATTATAGAGTAAGTGGGTACAGGAAACAAATACGAAACATTTCTATAAAACGTCCTAGGGAAACGATACTTTACAATTAAAAAGTAACTGTAAGTTACTTCATCCAAACAAACAAAAGTTATTTTGAGTGAAAGTAATTTTTAACGACACCCTTCAAGACCAACTCAACAAGCTTCATAAAATATAACGACTGAAATGTGCTTGGAACGAAAAAATCGAATATAGCAACTCGATTGTAGCAAGGATCCGGCAATTAGGGCGAAAATTAGCCTTTTTTCACTTGTTATAAAGACCTTAACTTTGCGTTGAACATTACAAAAATAATAAGTTAAAGTACAAAGAACGGGGAATCACCGGGAGCTGTTTAGAGTTTACATCACCACCTTTATTGTAAAATGCTTGTAAAATTCAGCCTTTGTGCTAATCCTTGTTGGATCCAAAAACATCGGCAGCCCCCTCCCCCCTAACCCTTTTTCGTAATTATTTTAAAATTAGAATGAGGTATGTGTCATTCTAAGCACATTAATTCCGAACTAGATGAGCCTTAACTTGTACCTACGCATCTGATTATGAACCATTTTTAGTTTAGACAAGTAAAACATCATCCTATCTTTTGTTGGTACTATTAGAAGCAGGCAGTAAACATAATGAGATAACATAAAAATTAATTTATGGTGATTTCGTTTAGCTGGCGACAATATACCTACTACACGTTTTGCAGAAAATAACAAACTTTTTCTTCTTACAACAGTTCTATGGTTCAGCCTTCAGCTTCTCATCTAATATGCAGTAAATACCCATACCACCTATGGATTCAAAAATTTCCGTCCCCCGTTGGACTCGAATCTATATTTATTATGGATTAATTCAGATCAGGTAGTACATACCTTGTATAAAATTATGAAACTTAACGTAATACTAAAATTCCCATTTTTTCAAATGGCAATCCCGCTAGTAAAAATAACCCAGAATGCAGTGGCGCAACAACGCGATATTTGCCTGAATTACAATAATACAATATTTCTTATGTAAACTGTCACAAAAAACAGTAAATTGTTTTAGAAGTTAAGGAAAATGAGAGTTTTCCAGCCTGTGGAAATGGTTTACTCATGAGCGAGCGCAGGTGAAGCGAGTAGATAATTTTTTTAAATTTTTTTTTTAATTATCTGCTGATTGGGCACCTGGAGCCTCCGGGCCGTGTTCGAATGGCTTTCAACACATGTCGTACTGCATATAAATTCTGTTTAGTCGTACTATGATAACAGGAAATTAAATATGAACAACTAATTAGCAAGAATTTTAATGAAAAACGCATTGATGTGCAAAGACAATAATTAGCACCAAGAAATGTCATCTGATTATCGGAAGGTAACTTGTCTTTAATATCACAGTTTGAATTTGGTATGAATGGAAAATTAAATTCTTAAATTTATTGTAATGCCGCATACAAGTTCCTTTGTGATGGTGGTACCATGATGTGGTACCTACCTACCTACCTATTGCATCCAGGAAGACCTTTTAAACTAAAAATGTAAACGTTCCAAAAACTTCTTATTTTCCTTAACTGTTAAGATACGAAAAAAACAACTGTAAAAAGCAAGTTCCTGTATATAATTCTAGATTAATTAGTTTTTATTTATGCATGGTATTTATGTTAAGAATTATGTTACAGTTACAGTTCTGGTACGGGTTGGTACTAAAAATCTTGCACTTAAATATCGCCTACGCGTTGACTCATTAATTCCATATAAAAACATTTTGCCTGAAGGAAATCTGCGCCAAACGTTTACACTTATAATTTTAACTGCTGTTTGTAAACGTACACTTAATTAAAATATAGTACATAAAAGGAAGTAATAGTAACTTTAAAAAGATCGAGCAGAAACGTCATTGACTTTAAAAATGAATAAGTATATACGAAGATCTGTATCTGTATCTACAAAAACTAATCTACATAATTAATTACTATCCTTAAGTAAACCATAAACTGAATTACATACTACAGTGCGATAAATAAATTCCAATCAGAATATTAGCAAATCGTGTTATCATTATGTTTTATTTTTTTTAAATTGTATTTTTCATGTTCAAGCGCACGTAAATGAGTAAAAAAAAGGTTTCTGATATTGAATTTTACGACATGATGATAGATTGTAGATACATACCTATAGATTTAATTTTTAATCAGTTCTAACTAATTCCACGTCAGTTTTAAAGGAGAAAACCGGGAGTTAAAAATGAATTAAAATTTAGTAATCAAATGTTTTAGTACAGGATTGAAGACATGTTAATTATGTATCATAATCTGTTGGATTTATTTTTATTTATTGCATTATAATTGAAGCTTATGAAATGCAAAAATATTTATCATTAATACCTACACTTACATTTACAGGTATTTTAATTTATTTCATCCCAAACCTTGTCAGATGCCCTTAAATCGCATCTAATAAGCCACACCCACTTCGAAAAAAAAAAAAAATTCGCCTGCAGCACCTTTTTACCCCCTTCGCTCATCTCTTACTAACTGTTCTCCCCAAATATTTAGTCACGGGACTGGTTCACCATGTTTTCATTTACTACTGGTGATTAAAAATAAAATAAATATTAATTAACAAATAGCTACAAAAATGTCATGATAGAACAATGTAAATATGGTTTGTGGGTGTTTGTGTAAGTTAAATTGGCACAAAAATATAATAAATCTCAGAAAATACTTTACATTTTTATTGTACGTAGGTTTAAACTAAATTGGGGAAAGTTACTTAAATTAAAATTCGTTTAAACTTATTTTCATTTTAAATCAACAATAATGGACAATTAAGTTAATATATTTAATGCAGTTAGTAGATTTTTAGACTCTGCCTCTTCTTGTTTCTACTACAAAATAAAATATTAATCTGAATAAAATTAGTTATTCCATGTTTCTTACAAGAATTAACATTCTTAACAATACTCAAAATTAAATACATCTTGTAGATCTGTCTCGTGTTAATATTAAATAAAAAATGATTGATCACCAGTGGGTAATGTATCCATTGTAGATACAGTAAAGTTAATACAGTAATCTAAGTCAATTCGAAAGTGAAAGGCGGAAAACCTACTGACTACCTGGACCGCGAAATATTTAGCATAACCTTGAACTTGGGATAAAAAGTATATTCTCATAGTGAATAAAATTAAATCAGGATAAGTAAGAGTGAAATTTTTTTCAGTGTTAAAATAATTAATTTTCACGCAAAAAAATTTATAGAGTATAATTATTATGTTCATTGATCTTAATTTCTATAATAAAAAGTGTATTTGTCAAAGGCGGCAGGACATCTGGATATACAGGGTGCCCCAAAAAAACGACATCAAGTTATAAGGGCATGTTTCTTTGGTGAAAATAAGACGAAAAGTTATTTACTCTTCTTGTTTTTTATTATTATTATCCGCAAATGCTTCGTTACCGAGATACAGGGTGTTGAAAGTTGTAAAAAATATCGATCTTTGTTTCATTTATTCGGAAATGACTAGGAATTAAATTTTTAAAAGTAAGTAATATACGTATGTATGTACATTTGCTATAAGTGGACCATATTAGTCAGTTTTTCCTTCTCCAGTGTCGTAACTACAGGTGGGTCTGTGGATATTTCTGAAGGAAAAAATGGTACGCCACTGGTTTTTTGGTTTTGACACAATTTTCAAATTTCTCAACTAATTTACGGTTGAAACAATCTCTTGAGATTTTTTCCTACCATTAACCGTTTTCGTGTAAATCACACTTCAAAGATGAAAAATGCGAATAAAAAAATAACTCTGCAAATCCGTTTTTTGAATAATGACCGCCTTTAGCCTCAAAATTTTGTTCGAAGAATAGAAGCCGGCCTTGAAGCTAATGGCGATTATTTTGAACATATTTGTAAAATAATGATAATAATAATCATTTTGTAATAGTATATGAAAAAAAATTCTCGATAACGAAGCATTTCCGGACCTATGTTAATAGGTTATTTTCATGAAAGGAACATCATGCCCTTAACTGGATGCCGTTTCTTTTTGGAACACCCTGTATAATTATTAAGACAATAAAAATTATGGTGACTCAAAAAACAGAAGCGTAGTAGTGTTTTGTAATATTGATTAATCAATTAATCCTGAATATATTATACGTATTGGTTGGGGTAATAAAATTGTGACAATATGGCAATAAATCATCAAAGTATCAACGTGAGCACTATTATGGGATACACTTAAGTGCACCGTTAATTAAGGTAAACCAAGCTCATCTGCCGATCATAAAACAACTTTCATACCAAACGCGTAAAAAGAAATTAAGGTTACCTGCAGCACGCGGAAATGTTTATACACTAGAGTAGAAATCAGATCAAGTGCATTTTATTAAACAAGGTTAGAATGTTCGCATTCTCTTCTTTCATATTAGTTGAAATGAAGTTTATTGAGCATATATCTGCAACAACGTTTCTCGCATTTCAGTGCGATTATAACATTACCTTGTATCAGAACAAATTTAACTGCACGTAGCCAAGGCTTGAAAAATTCAAAATACAATGTTATCGGAATGTTTTATGTATCAAAAGAATGCAGTTGAAGAAAGCTTTAAGATAAGACATTCCATGTTTCATTCTAACAATTTTATATTGTGGTACTAATTCATGCTTTAAACTGAAACAAAAGAATTACTAAAACATCAAAATCAAACGTTTCATGCAGAGTAAATTCAATTCTGTTGGCTGACTAAACCATCGGGCGCCGAAACAATCATAACAGAAAACTAACGGACTGTTTGTTTTATTATATTAAAAGTATTCGGGTGTAAATTATTTTTTTAAATTTAAATATCACAGAACACCCTGTATAATTTTACATATTTAGATTCAGGGTGAAATTCTCCATGCATACGGTAGTGTCGTAGTCGTACACTATACAGGGTGTTTCTTAAATCGCGGACACGGAGCACAGTACTACATTCCCCTCCAGATACCAATTGGAAAAATATAATACAATAATGCCCGTTCTTCGCTAGTTTCAGAGTTATTCTCAGTCAAAGATTGAGATTCAATTCCTTTATGCTTTGGAAAAACGGGTAAATTTTAACCGTTCCGTATTGTTCATCAATCAAATATTAAATCTTAATAAATTTGAAATTTTTTATACGTTGTATTCCTTCCTCCGAAGACATTCTTTCTGATAAATATCTGTTGTTAAAATTTTTTTCAATATGTTGCAACAGTGCATTGTAGCTATGAGGTTATTACCTAGGAAACTTGTTCATACTGCCTTACTAAAACACCAAACGTTTAAAACAAAGTCCGTGCAAGCATGCGCAATGTTGTCAAATTTAAAAATTTTAAAATGCGAAAACTCCGAAACTAAATACATTAGGACAACATCGCCTATACTTTTTCAACTCAGTTTTAAGATGAGAATCGCGTAGTGCTCTCCGTGTCCGCCATTTAAGAAACACCCTGTATATACCATACAATTTTCAAGTGTGCCATGGAAATCAACCAAAATGTTAAAATTTAATGGAAAAAATATTTAAAAAAAAATTAGTACAAAACGTATTTACAAGGTATTGCTCAAGTTTTCTACTACCTGGTTGATAACACAACTGATATCGTTTAGTTTTATGGTAGCGCACGGCTATCTAGATTCAACATAAAAAAATTATTTAAAAATTTTCTGCGTATCAAATAAATAAATAAAATACACTACTGTATGCAGAATTTCACCCTGAATCCAAATATGTAAAAATATACAGGGTGTTCCATTTAAAATAAAAAAGTTGAATATCGTATCTTAAAATATTTGTTAAATATTTACGCGCAGGAGCTTTCGTTTTACAATATAAAATTATGTATAGTTTGTGGGGGTTTAAAATTTAAAATAACGAAATTATGTCTCGAAGCGTTTGTTAGGAAAGAGTCTGTATGTGTAATTTTCAAATTTTGTTTATCAAACTAGGCTTAGTGTAACTTTAATGTTGTTAACTTTTCACAAATTCACTTTTCGATTGATTGGTAAAATCTAAGATTACGCAGTATATAACGAAGGTCTGAAGAAAATATTTTGATTTCTTTAATGAAAAACTACGATGTATAATGCAATCTTTCCAGAGTTAATTTCTACAATAGAATAAGTTTGACCTAGACAATTAATTTGGCAAGACCGTATTCTGTATGGAATGTGTGTGGTGTGTAATGCATTAAAAGTATTCTGTCAAGTACACGCTGTTTAAAGCATGTTAACTGATTGTAATTGTGTTACATCTGCATTAAGTCAAGACTATGAAATTGGAAATGATTTTAATTTTCAAGGGATTTAATGTTAGTTTTCGTCTCTTCAAATGCAACATTATCAAGCGATACTCATAGCTTTCTTTTACAATTTCTTTTAAATAGGCATTTTACATAATTGCAGGATTTTATTTTTATTCCAGTTCTGTAAGGCTTCATAACTTGATTCAAAAATTAATTTAAAAATATATTTACCTACTGAACAGTTTTTTTAAGACTAATAAAAACAGGAAAAAAAGTCTTTTATAGTCTTGTATACTTCTAAAAAATAATATGCAAAATAAATTTGTTTGACCTCACCTGTAGAAGATATCAAGGTCACAATTTATAAATGTGGCTCCTTAGTTAACAACACAACGAGGGATTTACATTAAATTCTTGTTTGTCACCCCGATTTGGAGCCAAAGGTTCAATCCGCTTCAAGAAAATTTTATTCTATATTTTTACTTACTTACTTCCTAGAATGATTTTTGTAAATAATGGTGACACTAGTTAGTGAAGGGAAGGATGTTTGGAATTTATTTTTTGTTTGTTTTGTCAGGATGTATAAAGGGTTTTGATTATGGGACTGTTGCAATAATAATAGAGATTGACTAAAACTGGTTTCACAGTGCTAGATATTTTGGATTATGTAGAACATTCCAATAGAATGGTAAATAATACACTTATCCGAAGCAAAATATGTCATTATGGCAATTATTCAATCAGAATAAAGAATTAAATATCCGAATACGTATAGCGAACTTTTCCCATTGTTAAAAGTGACTTTCCGTTACTTATTAACCCAGTAACCGAGTGTAAAAACGTAAGACGACGCGACAACGCCCTTTTTATAACCCAAATTTAAGACAATTTACAAAGAATGCTGTATGTATGTCGAAGTCGATCAAATGTGAAGATTATGTAACAAAGTGGATTTTTCAAATTAGACCGGGAATAGACTTGAATTTTCCGTACATAATTCATTAACACAGCTAGAAAAAATGGGATAAAATTTTCATATAAAATACAATGAGTGCTCTGAGAAAAACTCACAGTAAGAGTTGTATTCCGATGACAATTCAATGAAAAAGAATTTTTAAAATAATACTTTTTTGACGTTTGTTTGACGTTTATCTGACATAAATATTGTCGCTGGAAGATCAGTTGTCATAAGAACATTGTCAGTAAAATAACCTTCTGACTGGTTCAATTTTTAAAAAATGTAGCTTCTGATTGGCTGAATGCAATATTTCTAGGACATCCTGTATATAAATTTATATTTAACCTATAAATTCAGTTATTGTAATAATATCTTGTAATTGTTCAAACAAATTGCGTGTACCTACATATTGAACGATATTAAAATAGCTTTTGGTAATTAGAATTATTAATTATTATTATTCAACAATAAAGTTACTAAACTGAATTAAATTAAAATTAATATAAATTTGTTAACTGTACCTTTTGTTCTGTTATGAAATGGTTTCAGACGCGTCTACCATTTAAATTATAGTTTCCAATTAGTTAATCAAATTAGCTATGAGTATAGTATTACAGTGCACACGGAAAGCATGAAAGCAATTAAGAAATAGCAGTAGACAATACTGAATAATGTTTAATCTTCAACGTCTGGTTAAAAATAAAGTTTGAACTTCTCATTTCATGTCCTCCTACTCCTTCTCTTGACTTTACCGACTTTACGCTACTCCGATCCCTACTAAAAATTGAATTAGTAAATAATTTAGTTATTATGATCCGGACAACTAATGTTAAAGGGAAAAAGGTTACAAAAGAAGGAAGACGACAGTTCTTTTTAAAATGTAGACTGTATCACAAACTTTTATTATGGGTATTGTTGCTTCTATCAACAATACTGCGCTGTTGAATTTTCAAGAGAATACAATGAGTGCATATTCAAATAAAAAATATTTATAGTACTATTTACAATATTGTGTCAAAAACAACAAAAATATTTAAAAGTCGTAAAAATAAAAAATTATTCATTGGAATTGCTATACGAACCCATTCCATTCATTGTATTCGACACTATCGGATAATTAACTACTAATAGGTTTAGAAATGAGGTAATCATATTATTTTCTTTTCAATGCTTGAATATGGCACTCTCATACAGTATTAATCTTTATTTACCCAGGGGTTTTTTCAGAATGTACTATAGATACATTTAATATTGCAAAATTAAAAAATATCCAAAGTACCTACTACTATCTAAAATTACGTGGGAACTAAAAAAATACTGTGTGTGAATAATTTATAGTCTCCTTAGAATTCCAAGGTTGTAAGGTTTGGAAAGAAAGGATTACACACAACTTACATAGTAGTAGTCATCTCATACATTCCATAGCTAGTTGAAGAGCAGGAAGTATAATTGCAATAAAAAAACCACTTAACAAGATCCTTTAAGTAAACTCTTGTTGATATTTAGAGTAAAGCACGATTTTGGAATACGCAATGATTTAACCCTAAAGTTTCGGTAAGGCCAAAGGAAATGATTGTAATTATCAAAGTATCAACGAAAGCATAGCAAACTATTCATTGATAGTACCCACGTTAATTTATTAAAAAAAGAGATTGTATCATTAGGTATCATAATAAAGTTTCAGGTGATTATGAGTTATGACGTTATAGAAAAATTTAAATATGAGACTTTAACGTAACATAAGTATTACGTTAAATTAATTATTTAGTATTAACAGTAACAATTTCGAAAGCAAAAAATAAATTATCCATTATTAATATAGCTATGCATCGGTAAATTTCTATTTGCCTGGAGAAAACTATTCTACCGTGCAAAATCAGGTAATGTCAAGGTGAAATCGACGGCACGCAAGGTTAAAAAGAATACTTAAGCTCCTAACGATTATGGAATAATGTAATCTGTCAGTATGTAGAAATGTTTATATTTAAGAGTTTCAAGAAAACCCCCTACCTCTTACTTTCACTTAGTAATCTTCACCAAAATCGATTTAAAATACTTTTGTTGCATTATTCACCTAGTATGTCTTTAGGTCAAGTTGCGGAATTGTCATTATGAACGATTATCATAAATTAGATTACCTTACTATATTATAAACAAGTTTCAAGATGTAGACAGTTTGACTTCGTATGTGGAATAATTTAAAACAGACTATTAACATTGTCAGCGCAATAAATCTAGCGATTTCTAGAACGACTATATTCAAAATGAATCTCCTAAAGTGTAACATCGCAGGTTGAAAAGGTTAAGTGAAGAAACTGTTATATAACAGTTAGAAAGTATAGTTTATGTATTTTAGGGAAATTTAAATAAAACGTTTTGTTTTTGTTGTAAAAAATATGCAATAAAAAGGAAACACTAATTTTTCGTGGTTTTAAAATTTTTATTTTAGTCGTCTACCTTTTACAGTACTCGGTCAGGAAATGTTTACTTTCCTGATGCCAAGAAAGTTATGAAATTTTAATTATCTATTGTTAATAGCAAATATGCAAGTCGAATTGGTATAGTAGATATTTGTTAGACAGCATTCTCATGTTTTCTTAGACATTATAATTTGTCAACTTCATTTTCCAATTAAATTTGTAGCAACAATCTCTTTTAGTGAAAGGTACGTATAAAAGAGTTTTGTTAAACTTTTTTCTTTTAAGTGAGAATATCAAATTTGTTTTTTACTTTCCCATACCACCGCTGGTTATATGGGAAGTATTGATATCATGAAAATGTTCTAAATTGGGATTTTCGCGGAAATACGTGTTTTGAATCTCCAGGAACCCAAAAAAGTGGTTTAGAAAAATGTATGACCGTGAGTGTGTGTGTGTGTATGTGACGACTCAACGCAAAAACTAGTGAACAGATTTTGATGCAATTTGAAATGAAGGGGTATATCGAAAATTCATCGACAAAATAAGCTTTTCAAAAATATATATCCGAAACCGGAAGCGGGCATGTTTTTTTGCTAGCATTTTTTCAGAAGCAGAATTTTGAAATCCAAAAACGGTCGCAACGGTGCTCTTCCAAAAATTTAGATATTTTTGAAAAATTATTACTAAAAAACTGGCCACACGATTTTGTTTAAATTTTCTACACTTATGCAGCTTGGTGCTAGGTACCTAAGCTAGGTACATTTTCGTTTTTTGATGAATGCTAGAATCACTGTCATTAATGAAGTTGGCCGTGGCTAGAATATCATTGTGGCGCCCTCTACGAGGTTTTGAAAATCAGAAATTGATGCTCCTATAGCTCCTTTATTAATCAAAATATAAAAAGGAGTTTAAATATAAAACTTATTCAGTACATAGCTCTGCATTCTCCTAAATTTATATCAGGTATACAGGGTGTTTGCTTATCACAGTACAATAAGCCACGTTGTTATTTTAAATGAAACACCCTATATACAGGGTGATTCAAAAATGGCGCATAAGCTCTTCAGTACGTTGTAGGGGACGGTTATTTGAACTGTGGAAAAATCATAAAAAAATTTTAGCTGGTACATTTTTGTAGTTAACAACGAAGAAGTAAGTTGTAGATTTGGCAACACGGGTGCAGCTATGTAGTATATGAGTGGCTTTTATTTTCTTTCATTTACATAGTGAGCTTATTAAAAGTTTCAAACATCGTTGCCACATATTTTTTTCAAACAACTTGGTACAAAAATATCAATTTTGAAAGCTAATATTTCAGGATAATGAGGTGTTATGAGCATTTTATTTATTACCCACTATGAAAAAATACTACTAAATTTATATGAAATGATGAGAAGTTTCAAAATCCACATGAATTCAAAGTTGAGTTCTCAACTTAACTTCTTCATTTCTCAGCAAATTAGCGGCTAAGAATTTTTTTACTATTTTTCCTACACTTCAATTATTATTCCCTACAACGTACTGAAGAGCTTATGCGCCATTTTTGAATCACCCTGTATATATTATTATAAAATTGAATGCAAAATTTAATTGTCTATCACTTAGTATAAGGTATTCATATAGCCAAAATGTACGGTTGATGGGAATTTCGTGAAGTTCAGGTGCGTTTTGTAAATTTTGAAGATTTAGTATTACTACGGATGCGTATGTGAAAGTCCAGGGGAGGTACGCACCTCCACTTTTTAAGTTGCGGATGGTATACTTAATACTTGATGGATTCCTTATGCCTCAAACTATCAACGCTCTTTGTGTATTTATTATTAATGTGCTGCATAATATTTCAAGGTCAAATTTAAGACAATAATTATTCCCCTTTATTACCTATTACGCATCAGACAATATTATTCCGTAATGCACGCCTACTATAATTATTATTGTGTTTGCATCATCATGTTGCACTGCGTCTGCTTTCAGGAATTTTAATTCAGAAAATTTACGTTACGTCTTTATTTTTAATTAAAATTTTTGATTAGGCCATTAACTTTGGAACTTAACAAATGATTTATGAGTAGTATGATATACAGGGTGGTGACTTGAGCAACGCAACATAGGGATTTCAATGGTAAATTCTTAATGTTTAATTATTGGCTCCCCTAATTATTTTAGAGCAAACGTGTGTAGAGGTTTTTTGTAGAGAAAACAATTCTGCATCTGTTCATTCTATTATTTATAATTTTCCATTTTCCGGAAGCGTAGAAATAGAAGAAATTAAAAATGGTCTTTTTAAACAAATCAGTGATGCCTTGGAATTATCTAAACAAACAACATTCGTATTTTCATCTGTCATTACGGTTTGAAGTTTATAACCGATTATTAAATTCTAGTATTTTTAATGTATTCAACGAAAGAAAAAGTAGAAATGATAAAGTGCCTTGTTTAGCGTAAAATTGTTCCTATTACCTACTCGTTTTATTGCTTTAAAAAGAAAAAAAATGTAATGAGAGAAATGTCAGTGCGTTTGTTTGATTTTATAATTCCATGGCATCAATGATTTTTTTAAAAAGACCATTTTTTAATCTTCTATTTCTACGTTTCCGGAAAATGGAAAATTGTAAATAATAGTATGAAAAGATGCAGAATTTATTTCTCTACAAAAAACCTCAACACACTTTTGCTCTAAAATAATTAGGGGAGCCAATAATTGAACATTAATAATTTTCCATTGAAATCCCTATGTTGCGTTGTTCAAGTCACCACCCGGTATATCTAAGTACGTATTGTTGGGTATTAGAGATATTAAGGGTAAACATAAATGTTATATTTTTTAATCATAAAAAATATTAAAATTCCATTTAGTTAATTACTGTAATGAAGAAAATCTCTATTAGTGTTAACAAAAATATTGTTACCTAATTGTTTCAAAGCAACCAATTTTTGTTGTTTGTACAAAAGTTTAGAAGACAGTTAAGTGTAAGTCACACCGGATTATACTATGTACTATACGATATATATTATTTAGAAAGTACCTATCTACTGTTAAACTTAACAAACGGTGCGGTAGAAATCAAAAACTTTTACTTTCTATAAACCACACATTGAATGTAATGACCGTGGAGAAACCTTTTAATAACAAACAACTTCCCAGTTTAACTAAATTTAATATAAATTTTAAACAGCAATTATCCCATGTGAAAACAAATCTGTAGTGATTGTAGGTCAATAGAACAACTACTGCTATACAATCTAGGCTTCATAAATAAACTTTATCGCTAACTTCTTGTCTATAGGATGATGAATTGCCGATTCTAAGTTATCTAAAGTACCTGTTTAATATTCAATTAGTGATCTCATTTACATCGTCCAGGTGTCTTAACACAAAGTTTAATTCAATTAAACATGTAAGAGTTGGTTCCTACAGAAAGGATAAGTACTATTATTTTTGAATTGAATTTTTTGTTTGTTTTTTAACGTTTCCTTCATAGAAGTTATTGGTTGTCTTTCTTTGGTAACGCCTCCGATCGCTTTAGGCTTTAGTCATCAAAAATAATAATAAATGTTAAAAAATTAAACAGACCTAAATGTATTGACGTATTGTTATTGGTATCTAAAAGATTTTGGCTAACAATTAATCAACAGTCAACTATAAGAAAAGTCCTTTTAGACAGACATGAGTAATTACCTATAAATGTCATGCTTGAATATGTGTTTTTAAATCCTTGAATCGCAATCAAGTCGCACATGTTACCTTTACAACGTAAGATTTTCCTGCTATACATTTATAAAAACTATAAAGCTTGTCGTGTTCCCAGGTTTTCCCGGTAGTAAAAGTATTACGATATTGTAAATAAATATTTATTTCTATAATGTAAATATACAAATAGTTTCTTTCATTTGCGCATTTCAGTCCACAAGAAATCTATAAGCATGAAGAAATTATAGAAAGGAATGTTTTAAATAAAAATAATAATTCGTAAGGAAATTGAAGAATAGTGACAATCTCATTTATCTAATTATGTCTATAATTATGGGTTAAAATATTCCGGACGAAACCGAATCATACCAGATTAGGTAGTCTATAAAAGATTACTTCAAATCCCTTACGAATGTGTGTGAATCAACAGTACTTTGGACTTTACCTTGAATTCACACAATAATATAATCATAAATTCCTAAATTATTATAACAGACACATTATATAAAAAGAATAAAATGATAGAATGACAATTTATCTCCGGAAATAGGCACACATTACTGGAATCCGATCATTAACATGCCAAAAGTCGTAATATTACATTAACTGTAATAAATACATAAATTTTTATAAAGTTCGAAGTTCTAGGGAATTCAACATTAGGTAAATACAGTGGCGGTCCGTGACCAAAATGGGGGGGGGGGCACGGTAACAGATGAGCGAAGGGAACAAAAATGCCGCCGCAGACGAAATGTTTTTTCGGAGTAGTAAACGCCTATTTAGCATGCGTATACTGAATAACTGAATATTTTAATAGGGACTTAGTATAAACGAAGTATAATTCCAGAAGAGAAAAAGAATGAAATCTTAAGAAAAACGAAAATGGGACAGAAATTATACGAAAAAAGCTTTTGGATAAAAAGAAGTAAGAAATCGATCCTATACATATATAAAATGAATGCCATTTATTAATGGGTTTACTTTCCAGGAACTCCCAACACAATAGAATAATAATATGATGATGATCACTTTCATACTAATTACTTCGTGTTTTTCGCTACAAAGATTATTTAAGCAGATGTAATTAAATAAAGTAGTCTAGACGCTATTATAAATGCCAAATCTAACCGTCAGATGTTGAAAATCCTTTCCCAGCCTTGAATTAAACAACTTTTCTTGATTTATATCTTAAAACTGTATCAACCCATCCTTTGCTCGCTTTATCCAAAGAAAAAAAAATAAAAATAAAATTAATGGGCATCAGGACTTCCTCTTGCTTTTTAAAAACAGCTTGAACACAGTAAATATAAATCCCACAGTCAGGCATCGGACTCCTCGTAAATATATTCACCAACACGCACATAAAAATGATTTCCAAATATTTTTTAACTGGTTATGATCTAGGATTTTTTATTTTTATTACTTTTCACAGTTTTGATACAACTCTTCATCAGTTTTGTAGATATGAAGGATCAATAGAACACACCCATTTATAAAAGGACATTTACGAAAATATCCTGTTCCCTGTTGTGTTCAATTAAATTTTGAACAAATTATTTATTCTTTTACACTAGAAGTATGGGAAAATAAAATACAAAAGTCATTAGGGATTGGTAGTTTAAATCGATTATATCGTTAACCACGAATATGCGGTCGTGCTTACAATCCAGGAACTAATGTAATGAAGAATTTCTGATGCTTCGCAATGAAATGCGAAAGTTATCTTTTTTTCGTTCATCAGATTTATTTTAACAAGAGCTAATAAGTAGTTTAACTAATTTTCCTCTTTTAAATCATTAATCCTACTGTGATTGTACCCATTTATGTCAAGATCAAATTATACGAAATGATTTCAAATTTTTGTAATTAAGACTCAGAATGGATCCTGACTGCAAAATAAAATTTAAAAACTTTGCGTTGAACTCAGTGACAGATCAATGCAGACGACGACGACCGACGTATGTAACCACATCACATCATCCAAAAAACAAAACTACTGTCAAACTTTAAAGTGTCTTAATTAACTTTCAAAAAGCATTAAATTTACGAAAACGACGAGTAATGGGAAACCGTTTCGCAAAGGTATGTTCCCGCCAGACAATGTGTACCTTATTAAATGCATTACCGAACTGGTTTTTTGGGCCCACTCGACGAATTGCTGTGAATCAGGCCGTGTTGAAACTGCGACAAGAAATAGCAAATTCCAAAGATGATTGGGATTCTGCCCTCGATTTCAGTCTGGATTCTTCTCAGACATTCGATGAAGACTGCATAGAAACCGTATCGGTATCTTCAAGAACATCTTTTAAAGCAGCGGCGTGCTGCTGTCAACATTCCAAACCCAACGAGCAGCTACAAACCGTTCAAGAGGAGTTACGATTATTAAGGGAACAAATTACAAAATTACTAACATCGGGGTACATGGAAAAAAGTAATGAGAAGGAAATTAAGCCACCCCCAAGTTCTATCATGATTCCTATTCCACCTCCTTTGCCCTTACATTTGTGTAGCACTCCTCATACAGGGAAAAGTGAGCCTTCAGTAGGAGAATCGAGCAAGCCTCATTTGACCAGTGTGTTGAAGGATCTTACAAATGTGAAACTGCGTCCTGTTAAAAAAACGCCGATTTCACGTAAAGTTAAAGGACAAGTAAAACCATTGGATATTAGAAATGATCTTTACGAGATTTTAAAGAAACGGTATGCTGCGATGCATTCTCCTGATCCTAGAGCTACTAAAAAAATTAGGCCGATTGAAGACAGCGACGAGGAAGATTCTTTTTTGGATAATTCTCTTCGTGTTAAAAGACACAGTGCTATAATGTTTTAATTTTCTGCTTTATGTGCGTGTTGACTATCAATTTAATATTAAATTGTTTTATGTTTAGAAAGCATTTTTACAGAATTAAAACGTTCTAGTAGACTAAGTAGGTATTAGTGCCCGGAAGAAAAAAGAAAAAAGTTAAAAATACGATAAAAAAGTAAAGTATGACTAAATAATCCATAAGATGAATGTATCTACAATATTTTTCAAAAACCATGTCTAAAAATTATTGTAGAAAATAAATCGGTGCTAAATTTGAAAAATTTTGTTTAGGAAGTACCAATCACTAAATTAAAACGTAAACATTCTGTTGTCTATTGTGCAAGGATGGATCAGATATAAAGAGATCGAGATATTTCATATAAATCCTGATAACGGTGATCTACACGAACAATGTACAAGGTCAAATTAATTACCATTGGACCCTGTTACTAGTTTTTTAAAAATCAGAAACGATAAGAAATGATTGTGCATTTGCACATTACAAACATAGCGCGTAAACAGTTTAATCGGTCGAGGAAAGAAAATTATAATATTGTAATACTGTGAAAAGAAGTTGTGCAATGAAAGTGTTTCCGTTTCAATCCTATTAAATGAATGAAGTGAAATTTTACGTACCAATTATAAATTTTAATTCACACTTTTACGGGAAATAAAATGCAGCTTTAACGGAATTATGCAAATAATTATTAAGAGATATACGGAAATATTTTTAATGATTTTAATATTTTGTAGTAATTTAAATATTAAACTCGACATCGAAAGGTAATAGGACGTTCAGATTAAGTGAGTAAATATAGCACAAGAAAGTTGTAGTAAATAGTTTAAGGATTATAGAAATTTTCAAAAAATTATGGGGTAGTTATCAAAATTTTTGGTTTTGTTGTTCTGAAGCTTCTTTTCTATACACTAAGGGCCAGTTTTTCAGTTCTGGTTTAAACCCAGCTGCAACTAACCCAAGCTTAATTGCCATGGATACAGTTGTTACAAAAATTGTATCCATGGCAATTAATCTTGGTTTAGCTGAACCAAGGTTTAAACGAGAACTGAAAAACCGGTCCTTACACTCATAATTTGAAAATGATAACAGAATTACTTCACAATTAAACCAAAATTTTTAACGTATTAGTACATTTATTATTAGTACAACACTACCGGAAATATTCTACTACAAGGTCAAACAAACTAGCATTTTTAGTGATACCATGAAAATAACATAATATCCTACCTATTACTGTCATAAAATATGACAACACATTCGTCCTCTATGGTTACGCTACATGCTTTTACATGTTAAAAAGTGCTTTGAAATTCAGTAAAACCAAAGAAAACTAAAACCTAATTAGACAAAGGGTTATAAAAACATTTAAATGTTCTTGAAAATTTCTCTGACTAGAACATTTGGAAATTATTTTGAAAGTAAACAGTTTAATGAAAATAATTTATACGAGTATTCTAATTTCAAACATGAAATTGATTTTCAATGAGTTGGTGGTCGGGGCAATACCCAATAATATAATACGTTCTGCATACGCGATTTTGATTGTTTTTAAATGTCTACATCATAATTTCAGTAGCATTGATGATTTGTCAATGACTAAATTCTCTGTTTTGGAAATACTGCGTGACCCGTTTAACAATATCTGGCTATACAGGCTGTTCCAAGTTAAATCTGCATTTTGCTAAATTTGTTATTATAGGAGCTGCGATGTCGGTTAAATGGGCAAACTAGTAGATTTTTTTTTGAAATCAAAAGAAAGATTGAGTATGGCATTCCTGAAATATTTACTAAAACATCTTTTTTTAGTGGAACTTATTATGTTTTTACATAAATGGACAAAATGAACAAAAATGACCATATAATTTTTTTTGATAACATTCAAAATAACGGAGATATTTGGATAGAACTGTTTATCCTTAAAATAAAAAAAATTCGTTGTTGTTAATTATCCTAATGTCCCAAAATAATTATTGTGCTTATATTGTATGTTCATATCTAACACAATAATCTACAATTTCATCTCATGGATGCAGGATTGCGTAAACCCAATCATTGTTACAGATAAAAATTATTGAACAATGTTCGAAAGGTGTGGGATACGGGATACGTTATCCTTATCAATGACAATTTTTAAGGAAAATATCAAGTTTGAGTAATAAACTCCTACTCGCTTCATCCTTTAGTTTTTTATAAGACTTTATGTGTAGGTAGAAATAATATACCATTTGTTATGTAACGCATTGAAAGTTAAAATACAGGAACAGGACCAACGCGCCAGAAATTGCCTCTTGACGCGCTGAATCCCCCATCGTTATGATCTATACTAACATTAAATAAAGTAAATCAGACTTGGGTTTTTTCACCTTTAAAGCAAATAATATTTATTATTACACGCATACTTATAATAGTTGATTAAATTATTTTACATGTAGGTAGAAATAATTATTTTTAGACATTGATGAGGCTGGCTCAAAGTCACCAAGTGGAAGAAATTAAGATTAGCTGACAATCTGTAGTAAAAGAGGAACGATTTAAGTGCGTAAGTTAAAGTGACGTAATGAATGGAATAAGAAAACATAAACATAACAGATGCATGTGTGTGACGTCAGACCATCTAGAACAGGTATTCCCCATGTTTGTTTCACGTGCTAAGGTGCCTTTTCGGTGCAGTGAACGTTGGTATTCTAGAACAGGTTGCACAAGCAAAAAAGAAAAAAAGAAAAATTATATACTTATAACGCGCTAGCGGCACTGTATAATGAAAGATATAGTTTTATACATTTACCGGTAGGTACATTTCACGAATTTATATTCAACTAAACGAGAGCAAGTACCTAATTTGTATTACATTTCACCTTGATAACTGATAAAAATATTTAAAAAAAATAAGTGATCCACAAAGTTTAATATTTTAGTTTCGTTAAATATATTTCATATAAAGTACAGCATCAGCATCTTTCAGCGTGTTACTGCAGGGCACCCTATCCTGCTGGGCCAGAGGAGCTTTCTAAAGACTGTACCTCCTCAACGCCTGAATAATTTGCGATTAATTTATCATCATATCTCTTGATGATATCTTTTAACACATGAAGAGCAATTTCGATTGCTACTATTATAATAACAATAATTATTATTCTAAATTCGAAAAACAAGGCAGATGGGTACTACAGATAATGAACTTTTGCTATAAATACTTTGCTGACATGATTGTTTTATTAATAAAACAAAAAAACTTGACAGGAATTTAGCTCATTTGTTTACATCATGTAATAAACAGTAGACGGTTTAAAATTTTATGATTATAGTAAAATAAAGGTCGATGCATACTGCTGATCATTAACAGGTAAGTGGCTTATTTGACCATTGCATTTTTATATCATTTACTTTTTGTTTTTTATTACTACAAATAATTTACAATTACTGGATTTTTATCTTCTTGCCGATTTAAGGAAATTACATTTTTTGCATGTCAATAGAATACAATTTTAATATTTTATACCACGGTGTGTTCAACAACTCAAATCATTCTTAAACATTATCTAATCTAAAAAGTGGAGTTGCGCACCTCCCCTGGACTTTCCCATACTAAAAATAAACAACTGTAATTCGCGAGTCAGCATTGGAAATCACTTGAATGCGTAGCGAGAAAAATGAGACTATACGCGAAAATCTCAATTTTGAAAATTTTCATATCAATACTTCCCATAATACCAGTGGTGGTATGGGAAAGTAAAAGTCAGAAATTTCCTTAAAAATGACTAAAATATCTTCCATGCTACTATTTTACATACCATTGACGTGTGGATGTCTAATAATTTCATAAAACCGCAAACCGATTAATAAATAGAAGACAACCGCGTTTACAAAAGGACAACAAACAAATTAGTCACACGTTAATAATTCTCTTGACATTGAAATTAGCATTCTTATCTTTTGAATATCACATTTATCACTTAACTGGACATGTATTATATAAATAAAAACAATAGCTTCACATATTAGCAAAGACATGGCATGTAATCCGATTTATGGTCGAACATCAATAACAAATTTAAGACCTTTTTATACTAAAAGCCGTTAAAGGTTATTCTATTCAATGCTAGTTTAGAACGAGCTCTAATTTTGAGGTTTTTTTTGCATTTTCAAATATTAATGAGTTGAAAGCAAGCCATTAAAAACTGGTTCGAAGTTAATCGTATTCTGCTTAAAGTTTAAATCAAAACAGAATTCATTTCATGTAGAACGTTCTTTCTCAGGGAAGAGATATTTCAGGATTTTTTAAATTCCACTTTCTAGACGTACTGCACTTTTTGGAAATAAAATAATAGTTATTTATTGTACAAGCAAAGAAAGTGAGTAAGGGTTTGTCTTAAATTATAATTTTATTTTACCATTTAGTGAATACTTTCCTATTTTGTTCATATCTGGTTAAGGGTCGGTTTATTAATCCGTAGTTAGGTAACGGTCAACTGTCATGGATACGAATGATACGATTGTTGTCCATGTCCATGTCAATTGCCTGCTGATTAACTTAACAGGGAGTTGATAAGCCGTCCCTAATTGTTACGAATTCGTTTAAATCCCATGACAATCAAAAGTTTACTTTTAGGTTTCTTTATTAAACTCTGAGAGTAGATAAAGTTGCACTTTAGTATCAAGTTCAATTTTAACAGAAAGTGTTTAAAAAATTATTTGTTGCAGTAATGATACATTCCTTTTTCTTTGTTTACTTTAAAGTAATCTAAGTATGTACTATTTTTTTAATTTGTTTATGCTATGTTGTTACTATGGAAGATAAAATGTATTATTTTACCTGAATGCGTTAAAATTGGTACATAAGAGAATAAGAGATTTCAGAGCAATTAAACAATTTGCGAGAAATAATAATAGTGTAGGTACGTACTTTACCTGCTTGGTTATTTCTAAGAACTATGATTATGAAACATATTTTTGTTCTGTGCTTACGAAGACAGACATAATGTTATTTTAATAGTTAATATTTTTTTTTCTACATGTATGTTAGTGTATCTTAAGTGTTTACCTTCAATATTGAATCCTTACATTTTAATAATTTCGCTTTATTTATAAAAGCTCCAAAGTAATACACCCTATAGTACAAGATATTGTGTTTAAATCACAAAATTCTAAAGTTCTCCTGATTAATTATTGTTCATATCCATGAAGTACGACGACACCGTCTGCCTCGGTTATCTTATCAGTTCATTTGTTAATGAAAATTAAATATAATTTTAAGTGAATTTGCTTAAAACGTCTACAATGTAGCGTATTATACACATTTAAGTGAACAACGAATAATTTTAATGTTGATTAAAGGTTTACCAGATAAGAACGCTCGTGTATGTTAGTATGTATAAAGTTTCTCTCGTTTTAGCTATACGTACCATAAAAGTAACATGAAGTAACCGGATTAAAAAGCAAAAGAAGACATAATACAGGGAGGGTGTGCAAGAAGTGGCTGCCTTTGACGCATACTTGAAAAAGCAAAGTTAATGTCAATATCTTGAAAAGTTGAAATTTAATTAAAGATTTGAAATCTGCAGTAAAAAGCTCCTTAATAATGTCGAAACCATTTTGCGCTATTGTCTATAATAATCAAATTACCCACGAAAATAGAAAACTGAAATTTTAAAATTTTTCAGTTTGTACTGAAAACTGTACAAAATTTATAGAATTTGAATAATGATCGTATTAGTCCTTAATACGCTGAACATTTCTTCTCATTTCTCCGAATCTCTATCTCTTTCCGTTTGCGAGATCCCCATGCACGCGCCCCTTATCTTGTACACCCTGTATAGTACATGCCGCTACTCTACAGTAAAATTCAAATTCTGTTATGTGAGATTATGTAATTTTAATACGAATTTCGTTAATAACTTGGTCATTGTTGCATGTTGACAAATACGTTTTTAAAGTTGTTGGTTAGTTGATTTGTTCAACCACAATACTTTTATAACACTAATACGATATTGGTGTACTTCTTTATGTAACAATAAACAATGTTATTATAAATCAAGGTCGTATTTAAACTTGTCATTGATGGTAAGGTGGTTTAAATTCCTTCAAGTCATTTCGCATAAGGTGTGAAAAATAATTGTGGCCTGAATTTACACTAATTTCTAGATATTTTTTAAATGTGTTAATAGTATTTGTTAACACAAATTTATTTTATACTTGGAAGGTAGAATGTTAATTGTTAAACATATGTGCACTAAAAATTAAAAAAGGTACAGGTATAAGTTTCGTATTCTGTTGATGCGTATTCTGTGTATATTCAGACATACATCCGTTTGTTAAAAAAGTTTAGGGTTGAAATGTTCCTATAACGCATTTTCAATAAGGAATAGTCATAGGACAAGAAATGATTTTATATTTTCGAGTATAAAAGTTATTTTAGGAGGATTACAAGGAAAATATTAAATCTTGCGTGTTCTTTATAGAAACTTACTCACGGTACATTTATTTACCCATGTATTGTGTAAATATTTATGTGTAATCTTAGTTGTTATATATGTCCAGTAAAGCTTAAATTATTAAGTTGAAAAATTAGGAAAAAACTCATTGTTGAAGAAGCCAATAATTTATTATAAATAAATAAAGTCAAATTAATGCTAAAATTGAATCAATCTAAAGAGAGAAAAAATTTTCATTACGAGCTTAGATTTCCTTCTTATTGTAATTAATTCATAATTTATACAGTTTTCTTTTATATAGTTTCTTAGTAGTGTGGGTGTCTTACACCACAAAAGATCTAGGAAAAATTATGTAATTATGTAAAACAAGTGCTTCTGGGAGATTTTTAAGTGACTCACCGCCTTCAGTTGAGTATTCCACTATGGAAATGAATTCCACGCGTTCTCTATACTCCACTACAGGACAATTGGTACACATTTTGTTAGATTTGTTGTTCGGTACTTTTATTTATTATGAAATTGTTTTGCAATAACCACTTTATTTGATGAGATTTAAATTTCGTTGCATGCATAGTATAAACCGGATGATTTTATCAATTATTGTGTGTTATTAAATCAGATCACACAGTCCTTGAAATAAAATTAACAGACCACGACTAGGACAAAACCACCACTTTTAATTTATTCCAATAACTGCACAATAATTTCATTTGCATACTTGGTTTTCTCGATAATGAACACACTAAACCCTGTAGTAATTAGCACAAGCGTAGAAAAATATTTCACTATGCATTTATTAACTGTTAGCAGATCAGTTTGATAAGAAGGCACTGGTTAACTAGATAAAACTTTACAAGTATCACGCATCGAGTGGTCTATGATAATGCTATGGAATGTATCAGGAAAGGCACTTTATACACATGATCACTTATTATTTATTTCTTTGGTTATTACTTTTTAACTCATTATGAAAAAAAATGTGTTCAAGGAATTTTTAAAGAAAAAGAGTTTACCATCATTTTGTTTGGTTTGGAAAAACTTAACTAAGATTAAATTTTGAATTATTGTTGTTACCTCACACAGATTACAACATTAATTATTGATAAATATTCACTTAAATAGTCACCATGGTTTTTAATAGATAAAATGTTTGCGGCATTAACCATTTAATTTTAAAGTTGCATAGGATCATAATTATTTAGGTTCGTAAAATTGTAATAAACTACGATGTTAGAGAAAGAACTAAAGGTAGGTGGACCACCTCCGCGACCGGTAATATACGAATGCTGGGCAGTTTAAAGTACCTGTACAGGTGAGCAGCGCAGTCGCGTATCATCCCGCGAGGTCGCTGTTTACATATAAGTTCCCTGATATCGCTACAAAATTGGACATACAGGGTAATTAACGCATTTGAATAAGTTTGTGACTTTTCGCCAAGGTTACTCGATAGTATCACAACGAGACGCACGTGCTTGAGCTTCTTGCCAATTATTTACATCACGTGTGGTCTATTTGTCCTGTGACTGAATTCTTTATTGAATAATAGGTTCTTTCTTAATTTTGTCACGTGAATATCCTGTAAGACCTTTATCTCCACTAACCTAAGTCATCAGCTTAATCTGATAAAATCACGAGAGTCATATCTTTCAATTATTTTTAGTCATGTGCCTTTACAATGCTCTATGTAGCCTAGCTATATTAACTTAAGAATTTATAGGGATTGTGAAATGTGCACAATGTAGGTACCTATGTTGAATGTTGCGATTTCTTTCTTTTTACTACTAATTGTATGTGGATATTGTGACATTGCAAATGGTATCCTAATTTTCGGCATTTCTTCACAAACAAAATTAGCGATTAATTATAGGAGTTGGAAACAGAGAGCGAGAAGTGATACCGTAGAATGTTTTCATGTTTCAGTATTTCAGAAAAACCTTTGTTTGTTGTTGTCTCAAGAAAATTTCTTAAAAGTTCCTTTGAGTTAAATAGAAGGGTGGATTATAGTACCCCCTAATTATTTTACAGAATATTGAAATAGAATTAGATCTAAGATTTTAATCATTACTTGGCATTTGTGTTCAAAACCAATTAATTCTAATTATGTGAATTATGAAGTTGTATAATTATATTAACATATTTTTTTCTTATGCAACCATGACTGGTATTTAAGTCGGGTTGTCGTAAAATAAGATTAGTATCCGCCTACAATACGAGGAATTTATTTATATATTGTGAATTATAAATATCTTTACACAATCGGTTGTGTAGTAGTACACCCAAATGAAAATGTACACAATAATCGCTGTCAAAACTTTAACACGTAATAAAATAACGGATTGTACCAATACAAAGCAAAACAACAGCAACTTTTAATGTTTTGATTTTGTCTAGTAAGCTTTGAATATTTTTAAACTTTTGAAACTGGATACAAACGGGTCCTAAAATATGCAACTTTTATCTAATCTAACCGATCTTCTATCTCTTATGGTTTCCGAGATACCGGTCGGTTTGTTGGTTGTTAGTTCTGGTTTTAAAGCCCCGTTCAGCTAAACCAAGATTATAATTGCCATGGATACAATAGGTACTTCTTAATCTTAAACCAATTACATCCATGGCAATTAAGCTTAGTTTAACTTAACTCGGGTTTCAATCACTGACACTGAACCCTGAAAGCTGAAAAACTGGCCCATACTGACCTGCATTAAAGTTGGAAAAGGGAAACGATAAAGAGTGGTGCGCCATTATACAGGATGTAACCTAAAACACGTCTCAATCCATAACTTCGCTATTTTGACATCATTCTTTCGTAAATATCTATCAACTGTTTTAAGTTAGCATGTTTAATTTTTTAAATGGAACATCCTGTATATTTTTACATATTAGGATTCAAGATGAAATTCTGAATGCAGTAGTGTGCTTCTTTTTTTTCTTTTTTGATACGCAATTTTTTTTTAAATAATTTTTTTATGTTGCATCTAGTGAGCCATGCGCTATCACAAAAATTTCAAGTGTGCCATGGAAAACAACCGGAATATTAAAATTTTATGGAAAAAATATTTAAATATAAAATATAACTACAAAACGTATTTACAAGGTATTGCTTAAATTTACCGCCGCCTGGTTGATAACGTTTAGTTTTATGGTAGCCCACGGCCGTCTAGATGAAACATTAAAAAATTATTTAAAAAAAATCTACGTATCAAACAAACAAATAAAACACACTACTGTATTGCAGAATTTCACCCTGAATTCAAATATGTAAAATATACAGGGTGTTCCATTTAAAATAAAAAAGTTGAACATCGTAGTTTAATAAAACAGTTGATAGATATTTACGAAAGGGGGGTGTCAAAAGATAGCTTTTTCCTTACTAATTAAAATTATATATCGTTTGTGGGGTCCAAAATTTAACGAAGTTATAGCTTGAGTCGTTTTTTACATGATCATGACCATTTTCCTTTTCAATTTTTGTTAGAATTTTCTCTACACATTTTACCAGCTTAGAAGCTACACTTTCAAAGTTGTGGCATTCCTAAGCATTAATTAGGCTCATTCACCCTGCTATAATTCCATTCCAAGGTTATTTATTCTACAAGTATTAATTTGGTGTATATGTTACGGTTAAAGCGGGTTTATAAATTAACTGGATAGTATACAACCGAACTAAAGGCTTTAATAAAAGGAAATACATTTTTCCAATAAATCAGCAGCGAATGCGGTTAGTTTGTAAACTAGCCAACTAGTTTATAAACTGTGCAAAAAAAATCGCTAGTTCGTTCTTAGTTAGTTTATCTGAAGGTAAATTAATATTTTTAATGGTAGCCAAATAAACACCCACTTCATTTCATTCAATTGTTTTCAAAGGAGTAAACAAAATTTCTAGTATTATTTGCATGAATTTATTGTCTGTTTTCTGTGGCCAGAATTTACCTATAATGATATCAAACTAATTTACAGTTTACAGAACAACATAGTCCTAATTAGTTTGTAACAAATAATGTACTATATACAATGACACGCTAAACGAGTAACCAAGAAAAGTACCTACCAAAGGTATTTTAATTGGTGTTTAGTCCAAACATCTAAAGTCATCGTCTTCCTCCGATACCTGTTTCCATACAAAAAATACTTTAGGAAATTAATGACTGGAACGCCGACCAAGTCTATTAAACGCCTCCGGTTGTAGATTGAAGCTTTGTACAACGTCATGGAAAACGATCATCGTTTTAGTGTACTATGGACTTTGATTTGCAGAATTTATAAGAATTATTACTCGGAATCAAGTTTATGATAATATGGATAATGATGGGTGTGTTTAGGGGCTATTACCATGTTATGCAAGTAAGCATGAGGTAGATTATGTTTCATGTGTGGTAGCAGTGAACAAGTAATGAGGTAATAGAGGAAAAGTTCCTTTTAACATGGTTCTGCAAATGCTTGAAAGTTGTAAAAAATATCGATCTTTTTTTCATTTATTCGGAAATGACTAGGAATTAAATTTAAAAAAATAAGCAATACGTATGTATGTACATTTGCTATAAAGTGGACCATATTAGACAGTTTTTTCCTTTTCCAGTGGCGTAACTACAAGTGCGGATGTGGATATTTCTGGAGGAAAAAATGGTACGCCACTGTTTTTTTTGTTTTTGACACAATTTTCAAATTTCTCAACTAATTTACGGTTGAAACAGTCTCTTGAGATTTTTTCCTACCATTAACCGTTTTCGTGTAAATCACACTTGAAAGATGAAAACCGCGAATAAAAAAATAACTCTGCAAATCTGTTTTTTTAATAATGACCGCCTTTAGCCTCAAAATTTTGTAGAAGCTTGTCTTGAAGCTAATCGCGGTCATTTTGAACATTATTTGTAAAATAATAATAATGATAATAATCATTTCGGAATATATGAAAAAAAATTCAACACCCTGTATCTCGATACCGAAGCATTTGCGGGCCGGGCCCATGTTAATAGGAACATTTCCTCTTATTTTCATGAAAGGAACATGCTCTTAACTGGAAGGATGCCGTTTCTTTTTAGAACACCCTGTATATGAGGGAACTAGAAAAATTATCTCCTTAGCCATGACAGAGACATATACATAGTAAAATAATAATAAAAATCGTCTTTTGTTTCATAGTTAGGTAGATAATTATTCTAGTTTCTTTGTGCTCTAAAGAATTAAAAAATTAGGTATAACTAGTTCGTTTGTACAATGGACTGGACTGGTACAGTCATTTTCGTGTTGTGTGTTAGAAAGGTGAGTAGGTATAATGGATAAATAGGTATTTCAACGGAACTTCAAGATTATAAATGAGTACCTAAGCATGGTCTTCAAAATTTTTTTGTATATCTTTTAGCTTTGGATATTAATTTACTTTTGGGTATGAGTTAGCACCTACGATTTTCTATGTTGAATCACTTAAATATTTTATGGTTTGCACTTCTAGATTCGTACAAATAAGCATCGGAAAAGTTTTAAGCAAACGTATTATAATCCCAAAACTTAACATACTTATTAATTTAATTGTTTAGAATTAAAAATTTAACCTTGTTTAGTTGAAATAGCCATAAGCCCATCAACTCTTACGTTCACTGTTACATATACTTTGTATTAATATAGGGCATATGTTTGTATGGATTAATATCAAGAAAAACCACCTAACCTTGGAGAGATTAAAATTGTTTCTATAATAAGATATTTTCCGCTAACTAACAAAGCCTCTTAAGTAATTGTGGCTTTAGTAAGGTGCATAGTAATTACAGTAACGATTTAAAATAGCGTTTGTATTAAGTTGGCTTGTTGACTGCCATAATTAACTTCATATCTAAACAAAACGTTTTCATAATCCAAGTATAGCAAAAAGCCTTGAATGAAACACACAACTTTATTATTATATGAATATGTCGTCGTCCTTTTCCGTTCCTAGTTGTTCCCCGGTCAGAAAAGTAGCACAATAAAAATGTAATTTAATATGAAAACAAGGTAATTATACAATTTCACTGAATAATTTAAGCAGATAAATAGACACCAACTTTTATTTCCTCCTTTATTGTAGTATACTTTTTTAATGTATAAAAAATTTTACGCCGATCAAGATCTATCAGGCAACGAAAGGTCGTGGACACTGAAAGGTTGAAATTAATCGTACTTCCTTCCTTGCGGCACCTTATATATATATGGATATCCGGAGTTGGAAAGGCATTGAAATTCATAAACACAATCATTGTAATGCAAATTGTTTATGCATTGTTTCGATTTTTTGATAACACAACTACAAACATGATGTATCTTTATGTTTTTATAAAAGTAACAGACAGTACATGTCTCTATACAGGGTGGTTTTTTGTACTTAAAAAAAATTAGGTGGTAAAAAATTAATGGGATTAATATAGTCCTCAACATTTCTTCTCATCTCTTACCGTTTACGAGATCCCTATGGATGCGCTCTTTATCTTGAACACCCTCTGTATAAACCCCAATATTTTAATTTTTATTGAATTAATACATAAAAGAGAAGCTCGGTAAGGAAGATCAAAATCGAAAAATTAATTGATACACTCACTGAATGATTCATGTTTTAATAAAATTCTAGACGTAGAAAGTAGAAATCTAAATCATAACTTATAAACGAGTTCCACAGATAAAATTATAATAAAAACAGCCATCAGATCAAATAATTCAAGAAATATTTAAATCGTCTTATCAAAGTTTGTAAAAATAAAAGCGATTGTGATTATTGAAGATGCTGCAAAACTCCCTAATTATCATCGGTTTAAAAAGGCCACATAAACATGCATGACCGTAGCAAATTGCAGCATCAAATTAGCACTTTAATAATATAATGAACTTTAATTTATGATAATTTGAAGAAAATGAATACGTAAACTTAAAACTGTTTTGAGTTTCGTATACGTAACACTTTTAAGAAATTTTGGCTGTTCCACTATACAGATCTGCTAAACGATGTTTATAATAATTTATACCAACATTTACTGAAAGTAATTCACATCAACATGCACAACCGTGACGGAAATTAACAAACTATAATTAAATTAGGACTGTGATAATTTGATTACTGGTAATGTGTGGTATCTTGCCAAAAGTTATCAGATATGTGCTAATAAGGCATGCGAAAACATTACACGTGACGTTTATTATAGTTGACATTTATAAAAGCAATTTCTGTGAATTTCCACATCATCTACATAGGATAATAATGATTTCAATTGCCAATCAATAATTTTATTAATGTAGTAATTTTAACGCTTTTGATGCTTCTTTAATGTCGTCACTGTTTGCGACATTATTTGATAATAATCGACATTGTTTTTTTTTCTGGTTTTCTCTTGGTTTTATCCGATTCGTATTGAATAAAGAGAGATATAGGTGTTTTTTCTGGGGCAATAATTATATCATAGTAGTATACGATGTTTTTTAGAAAAACAGCTTAATGCAACAAACAACAAAACTAGATATAATAAATAACAATGTGAAGTGACATAAGTAATACCAGGGAATTACAAACACATTGAGCAAGGAGAAAAAATTTATGTAGGAATGTTTCCATAAATTTATGTAATGTGTAAAGAAAGAGCGAGTATAATTTCATTCACAAATAACAAAAAATTCAAAATTCTAATGCAATAGCAGGTGAACATATAAATTTAAGTAAAAAAAAATTCAAATGAATTGCAGGCGACATCCAGGTTCTTTCGTAATCCAATTTTTACAACTTTGTGGTTACGATATTTCTGTAATTGTGCAAATAAGATATATTAAATGTTGCTTTATAAACTTCAATTTAAAAATTAAAGAAAAAAATATTAGATAGTATAAATGGTGGCAATGGATTTTTGCTATCATTTGAAATTATTAAATTTATTAAACACTTTGTAGAATGTTATCAAAACATAATATTGATAATGATAACCTTTTAACAACATATTAATCAAATGGTTACTTGAAAGTTCCACCCAGTAGTACCCTCACATTCCTAATTTATAAAGTTTTAATGATATGCATAAATTTATGAACTCTGAATGGTAGCTTACAATCGGAGTTGTCGGGTCTATACAGGGTGTCTCAAAAAGAAACGGCATCCAGTTAAGGGCATGTTCCTTTCATGAAAATAAGAGGAAAAGTTCCTATTAACATGGATCCGGAAATGCTTCGTTATGGAGATCCAGAGGGTGTTGAAATTTTTTTTCATATAGGTATTCCGAAATGATTATTATTATTATTTTACGAATAATGTTCAAAATCACCGGCATTAGCTTCAAGACAAGCTTCTATTCTTCGAACAAAATTTTGAGGCTAAAGGCGGTCATTATTCAAAAAACGGATTTGCAGAGTTATTTTTTTATTCGCACTTTTCATCTTTGTGTGATTTACACGAAAACGGTTAATGGTAGAAAAAAATCTCAAAAGACTGTTTCAACCGTAAATTAGTTGAGAAATTTGAAAATTGTGTCAAAAACAAAAAAAACAGTGGCGTACCATTTTTTCCTCCAGATATACACACATACCCACCTGTAGTTACGCCACTGGAAAAGGGAAAAACTTACTAATATGGTCCACTTATAGCAAATGTACATACATACGTATTGCTTACTTCTTAAAATTTAATTCCTAGTCATTTCCGAATAAATGAAAAAAAGATCGTTATTTTTTACAACTTTCAACACCCTGTATCTCGATAACGAAGCATTTGCGGATCCATGTTAATAAGAACTGTTCCTCTTATTTTCATGAAAGGAACATGCCCTTAACTGGATGCCGCTTCTTTTTGGGACACCCTGTATACATATTTCTATGTACCCATGCGAAAAGAAAGTTCATTAAAAATTATGCCTTGTTTTCCAAAAGCTTTGTAAATTCAAATGAATATTTTCACAGCCTTTTTTAATCAAACAACTTTCACTGCACCTGCAACAGAGCCTGGTATTTCTTTTGTTGAAGGGAGTGCAACTTCTATGATATAGAATTTTGAACAGCTTTCGTAATTGGTAATCACGATACCAGGATATTAATTTTTGATTCATTCATGCATACCAATTGTACAGTTACTACATGTCGCCAAAAACTGTGGGAATACCCCAAGTTTAATCGTTCTATCGCTGAGATGATATGTACTTCTTTACGAAAGTTGATGAAAATTTTCGGTATTGTATTTTAAAAGTAACATAAATATTTTATCTAAATGATTGAATAAATAAATTTGAACTGGATATAACAGTTTTATATTTAGGTTCACGTTATGTCCTTAAAACATTTTGTAGAAATTGTATACTCCTGCAAATTTTCCATTCCATTCCTTGGAATATAATAGAGAGGAACAAAGTGTGTTAATTAAATAAAGAAATATTAACTACTGTAATTGTATTGACCAACAGTTTTTGTTTGAGATGGCTACGTAACCTTTGTATTATACTTAGAGACTAGATTATCAAAAATATTAAAAATGATATGGGGATCCAACTCCATATACCTAATCATAGGAGAGTTCTAGTAAAATTAAATTTCATAATTATTATTAGAAGGAAATTACAAAACTATTTACTTTCACATTTTATCAGGTAAATTGTTTTATTTGACACTGAAAACAATGTTAACTGCTAAAGGCGAAGAATGCAGAATTATTTAGATCACTTGTAAGTATAAAATATTTTTTGTCGAGTGGATAGGATGGAATTTACTAATTATTTTATTTTATTTAATAATCCAAAACCAGATTCTGTAACTATAAAATGTTTTGGAATTAATCGTTTTTTTAACTGCAAATAAATTCTTCCTATAGCATATCATACTAAATTATAAACAAATTTAAAGAAAGCAAGGGAGTTATGAGGTGGTGAAATTTTTAATTTTAATTCAGGATCTTAAAGAGAAATTTATTGAAAAAATGGGGGGGTATTATACGAGTGCTCTTGAGTTTTGCTGACAATATTAATTTGTCATTCTGAATACACCGCTCGTAATTATTTTCCAAAAACAGTAGCAGCGAGTAATGAATGAATGACAAATATTGAAGAAAAACTCAGAGTACGAATTGTATTCGGATGACAATTCAATGAAACAAGAATTTTTAAAATAATAAAAAAAATTTATATTTGTTTGACGTTTATTTGAAATAAATATTGTCGCTGAAAAACTCTACTGATTTTCAGTTGCCATAAAAATATTGTCAAAAAATAGCCTTCTGATTGGTTCAATTTTAAAAAAAAAGACGCTTCTGATTGACTGACAGAATATGAATTGATTTGTCATCGGAGTATATAATTAACCAAAAAATTTAGAGCATTGCACAAATAAAAACAGTTAAAGAACGTAAACCCTTCATTGTATCAAACTCGAGGTCACTTTTGTTCCAAAAATATTGTCGAATGCTATAAAATTCTTATCGTCAATCAGTTTATAAAGCGTAATTAGTCTGCTAATGTTACAAATCTGTAATTACTGAGTAATGATTCGTAATTTAAATTTTGATATCAGGCGTGATTAAATTCTAAATAAGCTTTTAAGTCGACGACTAATTTTGTATTGCTTAAAAGGCGTAAATGGTTTTGCAAGAATTTCATTCAAAATAATTACCTCCACATACTAACCAGAAAGTTAGTTATTCAAGGATAACACAGCACAGCATGCATTATATGGTTTTTTTTATAATTTAAAATGTACATTTTAGACTTTATTTTATTTACAATAATAATATTCTATGCAGTGTATGTACAGTAGTATACAGTAATAAAGTTAGCCGTTAGATTTTTTTTTATAAAAGTAAACGTTAAGGATTTATTTCCAGCAGATATTATAGGGAAAGGGGAAAGGTATAATTGAAATAAATCAATTTAATTAATTTATCAGGAAACCATTACGTACAAGGTAGTGACAATTGACAATTTTTGAGTAAGAACTAGAATAGACTAAACTGACACGTTTCAGCCATTTTGTGGTTTTTTGTAACCAAACCAAACGTTATGGTATTATTCTCAATAAATACTTCACATTGCATTTTTTTATTTCTCTTAAAAAAATATTAGTAATAATTTAAATATTTTATTGTTAAGCGTAAGTATAGAACTGATTGTTGTAATTTTCCGATTATTTATTAAAAATAAATTTGTTTTAAAAGAAAACATATCCAACATTATGTTAGGTATAAATGGATTTAATGGCGCCGGTTTGCACTTTCGCGCCAGTAAAAGTGTACCTACTACACACATTTTGTAATAATTTGTACGTCGACAGTTATTATATGAAATTTCAGGTAGCGGAAAATACCATATGACTCCACGCTTACACCCTTTTTTAAAGTGCTGCCTTGTACATAATGATCTATGAATAAAACTTAAAAGAAAAAGCAAGAAAGTAATTTGCAATTTAAAACAACATCTGATGGTTTTTAAATTTTAAATCCCTCTTCATTTAAATAGTTTGTTCTATAAGGTGTACACGAATTCGACCGACATCCTGTATATATAGGTTGGATATGGAAATCATCTTCTCTCCCTAGTAATTTCAATTCAATCTACCATTACTCTCCTGCGTGCACTTCTTTTATTTAACCTTTCGTCGTTAACTTATTGTGGTTACCATGACGTTTGACCGGACTTCATATTGAGTTACGTGGGAGTTAACCTTTTAATTAACCTTGTATTCCCTTTAAATTGCAGACGTTCAACTATGACTATGAACAATTACTATGAATTACTTCCTATGAACCTCGGGACCTTATAAATATTTATATGAAGTGGGAATAGCAAGAACTGTTGATTTTTTCTAGTAGTGCCACTAAATTTTGTTAATAAAAAAAATATATTTATTATAAAAGCTATAAATTAGTGGAAGAAAATATTTGACGGGTATTAATAACACGCTGGGATTCAAGAAAAATTCTTGGCGATTGTTTGTACCGCAACAAGGAAAAAGTTCAGGCGTTGCTCCTTCTACGGCTTACTAACCTTTATACATTCATGACATCGACGATGTTATTTAAAGAGACATTATAAACGACAATAAGGTGCTATTTCCTTATCTAGCAATGAGTGTCTAACGAATATTAAACATATGTCATCATCGCACTGAGAAAGTAGCAGCGATATTCAACGGTCGCTAGTAAATGATATTGATATGCAATTTCCATAATGTTGGTAATTTATTCTAGTTGATAGTAGATGTTTTTTTATACATCCAACATAAGTTATCTGAGAACTTCTTTAATTTAAAATATTCCACGTAGAGAATAGTAAATTTTAGGAAACCGCGAAATGACGAAATTTGTGGAGCTCCTGTTTTGAATATCGCTTTAATGTAAATCCGGAAATGTGAAATACGTTTGCTTTGTGATTTGTCGTTTTATTACATCCGGTAATACCGCGGAAGCTACAACAGTCTTTCTGCAACGTGTAAATTTAATTGGTTTGATGGTCTGTGGAAGGAACGCTTTCTCTAACTAGTATTTAATTTTCTAAGTACTTTATTAGCGACGAACAAGCAACCGAAGTTTTATTAAAAAATGTAAGGAGTTAATTTGTAGAAACTTCAGAAACTTTTATTTGTAGCCAGTTCTGAGAGGAATATATTTCAGTATTCAAAACTAAAGTTGTTTAAGTTCACGATCCCGATGTCTTAGAGAAAACTTGTTTAAAATAATCAGTCAGCGTCTTGCTTATCAAAAATTGGTTAAGCAAGCATCTTTATCAACAAAAAAAAAGAGCATTAGTAAAATGCATGTATTAAGGTAAATCTGTAACACTTGCGTCAGTAAATAAATTGGGAAGGGGGTGGTGTTGAGGTTGAGGGCGCGTAATGCCAAAGATTATCCTCATTCCTGAGGAGGAGGTGGTAATGCTCAAGTCTGAGATTCGGATGCTTACAGGAGTAGTGGTTTTATTTTTTCTATGTAGTGTATTGAACCGTAAATTGTGTACATAAACTTAAATTTTGTTTACTACTAGTACGTTGATGACATTGATTAAAATAAACCGAGTTGTTTAACTAAATGTTGTTAAAAGAAGCGTCTCTATGACAAACATAACTAGGAAATCAATTTAGTTTAATAAAATCTGTAATTTTCCGGTTATCAAAAGTAAGTGTTCCGGAAACAACATCATGAACCGAAGTCATGTGAACAAACAAGAGAATTGTGTGTTGAAGGTTAACGTTTCGGATAATTTGTGATGGCAATGAGGATACGTTACATTACGCCAAATTGGTGCACCAATCATCCAATAAGCGGCTACTTTTTAAGTTAAGAAAGGCAGACTGTTATCTTATTATTTTACACAGCTAAAATTAATAACATACAAGGAGTATAATTCTCTTTTATGCGACCTGCAATTTGAAATATATTTGCCACATGCTAATAATATAAAGTTGCAGTAAAATTAAATTTTCCTCTTCATACTATCGTTTGGAGGTTTAAGCTAATCAATTGGAACAACCCTGGTTATAATACCGTTGTAAGGAACTACTATATTTCCTGTTAATAATTAGAATTTTAGCCTTATTCGAAAATTTATTGTCAAAAACTTATTAGCGATATCTACCTCATTAATAAATTATTATTAATGCATGGTCGCTGTTGTTCCGACCTTTAATTTAATATTTACAAGAAATATAAAAAATTAATTAATGTTTGTGTCCTAAAAGAAAAAAATATTGTGGATATTCTATTGCAAGGATAAATAATAATGTAATTAAACAGACTTGTAAATAAGTAATCTACGTAATTGTTTGTTTTTTTTCTGGATATTTCATGGTGTGTGTATTATATTTTTCTATGACTACTGATAAGTCCTGTAAATTGTTTACTGCTGCTAGGTTCAATAACGGCCTATAATATTTCATATTATGCTGATCTATAAAATTGAGTTTGATACCCCAACATTACTTGACCATGTCTAACAATAAAAATTATCATGTAGCCTTTGAAATGTAATTTTCACGCAACATCCAGTGGCCAGCTATATTTTACCTGACAAAAGGTCATGCAGTTCTGGATTTTGGATATGCTGTATGTACCCGAGGTCCTACTTAAAAAATCTAATCTGTGAACGTGTCGGTACGACCACTTTTATGTTGATTTTTGCCCAATAACTTTTTACCAGTGCGTCATACGAAAACAACTGTTCTATACTTTTTTGTAGACCACAAAATTTTTTATAATTTACTTTTACAACATTTTTTTCTAAACCTTATACTTACCGAAATATAGAGCTTCAAATTACAATTCTTATTTCAAAAGTTGCAAAAAACTCAACTTTTAATATAAACCGTATAAGGGGAGGGGGATGAACAGAGGACGTTTTTCGTTGAAGGAATGTGAAGGACAACCACCTTCTATTGTTCGCGAGTTATGAAACGAAGGGGAGTGAATATGAAGCGGGTGAGGGGTAACAGCTGCCGGACGCCGCGCCACTGTGCATCCCCTATTCTGTTTGTATTCAGTCGCAATGTTGCGAGATGAGAGGTAAAATCTCTTTGGGGAGGAATTCTTCAGTCTTTGAGGGATAAGGGAATTTTTTTCAATTCAATCAACAGGGAGGGATCAAGTACGAAAACTTGACGGACAACTACGTGCTTCTTTTTAGTTTTTTTGAAAAACAAATTGTACTTTGAAGCTCTATACTTCAGTAAGTATAAGGTTTAGAAAAAAATGCCATGAGAGTAAATTGTAGCAAATTTTGTGCTCTACAAGAAAGGATGGGACAGATTTTTTCGTAAGATGCACTAGTAAAGAGTTAGTGAGCAAAAACAAACAAAAGTGACATAAAAGTGGTCGTATTTAATGCGCGCCAATTCCGAAAACTTTTTAAGTAGGGCCACAGTGCTATGCGCGGATCCACGGGGAGGGGTAGGGTAGGGTTAACTCTCCCCCCAGGATTTAACATTATTAATACACAAACCTTTTTCGAGTTTCAGATCACCGTTTGTGGGTTTTCCTTACCACCCGGATCATTATATCCAAAATCCAGAACTATGACCTTTTGTCAGGTAACCCCCGTTTTTCGCGACCTAGCTATAGGGTAAAAGTGTTCAGCCACATCCTTCGTCTTGTATATGACATCCCATAATCAAAGCCAGAATTATTATTGAAGCTGACTTGACTTAATTTGCTTGGACGTAACGTTATGTTACCTCCTTGAAATAATTAAATTAGTACCTCCGTTTTCTTCAATAAGGTCATACGAATCATGAGTGTACCTATGATGACAAATATGTGTTTAGTTTTATATAATCAACAAATAAAATTTTTCTGCGACTGAATAATTATCCTGATATGAATATAAATTGATGTTAAGTAAGTAAAATACGAAAATACTTTAAAACATATTTTAAAAGTTTAAAACAAGTTTTGCCACATCATGTTAGCTAATTATAAGGTTTTTGCCTCCACATACACAGTTGCGAACGATAAACATGTGAGCTAAACTACCTGTAATCTTAAATAAATACAGGACTGTAGAATATCGAAAACAGAATACAGTTTAGTATTAATTTGGCACGCTGCTATACTGTCGTAATTGTCAATAACAATTCACGTCTGGTACCGTTATATTAATGCACGTTTCAACGCCAACTACGGTGTATGAATTATTATTATTATGCTCAACATAACTAATCTCTAACCTTCTGTATGTATGCTCGAGGTCGCTGTATTGTTTAAATGTTATGGTATAGGTTGTGTATGTGTATTATGTTTTAGAGATACTGTTTGGAAAACACAGAATATTCTTCTTGCCGATAACGCTTTCCCCCCCGACAGTTTGGAATTATCTGTTTTTAGATTGTTTAATGACGCTAATAAATATCAGAATTGTTATAACTATCAGAAATACTTTAAATTATAAAAAATTTATGATTGGTAATAAAAGAATTTTCAATTTAAATTACCAATAAATTTTTATCTACCACAAATCGTCACTATGTTATAACGAACTAAAGGTTTTATGTTTCGATAAAGTTTTGCCATTAAAATAGTCAAACTACTCCATGAATTATAGGATGACTATTATGCAATACCTGGTGGTCTAATAAAATGTTATCAAAATTTATTCTTCAGTTATTGATTCAGATTTATCTTTACTAACATGACGTATATTGTTATTTTGTTGTAAGGAGTTTTTATAATTTGTGAATAATGTGAATTTTTACTGAGCTCATTGTAGAGTCGATTGTAATCAGAACCTTACATTACTTTACTCTACGAAACAGAAATCGAATGAAATTTTAAACCTCTGGCTACCCAGACATTCCATTCCCACATTTTCTAAAACAATTCTTACAATTCCCAAAAATTCCAATAATTCTTGAAACATTCCAAACACTTCCCATAACTTTCAACAAACATAATTTTTGTCAATTTTTGCACAATATTATCATATTTCTTGCAAAGATGTGGATGTTTAACTGAAATATGAAATAAATTGTCTTGGATTATGTTTTTTTCCTATTATAGGCACTATAATAAATTGCTGCATTTTTAAATTTTCAAATTTCTTCTCTCGCAGAGAAGGTTATCGACCTAGGGATAGATCAAATAATTTGTATCTGGGCATAAATGACAAATTCCGTAAACCAGCGGTCCTTAACCTTTGGTCTTTTGAGGACCCCTGTTTACACATATACATTCCCTGATATTTTCCTGACGTTTCCAGGGCAGTATGAACCCAGAAACTATTTCCATCATGTAAACCTATAGTACCACAATTCCTTCGTGATTTTTCCTTCGACATCAATCAACAACGAGGTAAATATTTTCATAAAAATAGTTTTTACGGAAATTTTTGTTGATCACCTACATAAATAAATAGATACCTAAGGCTAATGTGATTTAAATTTATTCTTCGTTCTGAGTATTTGACGAATTATATTGTTTACAAAATTCTTATAATTTTTCAACTCCTTGTGCCTATTTTCTAACCAGAGTATAAAACACCCTACCAATATATTCGAAAGAAGAAGAACAACAGTAGACAATTTCGTTTAAAACAAAAAAGTTAAAGAGAATAAATAAATCCAAAAATAATTAATAATCAAACTATAATAATTAATAATCCTAAAGGATGAGAAAGTTAAATCAATTGTTGTAATTGTTAATTTTGAAAATGCATTTAGTTTTGATTTTACTGTTAAATATGTCAAGGTGTGGTATTCAATATAACCGTAGGTATAACATTTTGATATACGATCTACGGTTTATTTATGGCCTATTTACTCAGTAAAGAAGTCAGTCACCTTTAAAGAACTAATCACTGTCCATCCACTAATATAACTATAATACGATATTTAAAGCTTGACAGAAAAACCAAAACGAACTAAAACCGGCTTTCTTGTCGGCTTCAAATAATTTAGAAATCCCAAAGTACCGTTTTACGAACCATGCTTGCATTTATAAGTAGTCTATGTATATACGCAGTATTGGTTTTTGAAAATATTCAATGGCTGTCTGTACCCAGAAATATTTTTCGAACATAATACGGCATATATAAAGCAACGGTCATAAGCAATTTTATTTTTTATTTGTCAATTATTTGTTGTTTACATCTGCCCAATGAGGTATATTAAACAGTTCATAACGCCCTAGGGCGTTAAAAATGAAACGTTGTGTGCACCACAGATATTACTTGATGTTTATACCTTCGGGCTTGTCGCTCTAGGCGGTATGTCTCCAACAATATACAGGGTATTCATTTATTGTGGAAGAAAGGCAAAAGAAGTAAATCATTTTGTTTGTAATCCGCCAACGAGAACGTGGCTACTGGTAAAAGTAAAATAATTACAGTCTAGTATTTATATGCATTTATGCAGATGCACCTCGGGATGTACCATGTACCTATAAAATCTTTTATTAAAATATTAACTTATCGTTATGTAGGATTCTTTAAACTAACACGAAGTATGCATATGAGAAAACTCACACGCAAACAGGTTTCGTTAATCAATTTTTTAAATTCCTTTAATCCGCCATCATTTTTCAAGGTAACATAAACTTGGTTTAAATTATAGACTGACGTAGAAGATACAGGGATTCCCAAAATCAGAATCGTCGTATTACCGCGATTCTATTGAATTGTTGTTAAGTTATAAAACTTTATAGTACACCCACGATTTTGGATTTTAAAATCGTTTTTAGGTCATTTAGTGAAACCCATCATGAATATTCCAGTTGCTAATAGAATGTTAATATTTTAAAAACCATCTAATACAATATTAATTTTAACTGAAATTGTATAAAATTTAACGTCTGTTTCACTGAATGTGCTATAAAATTCTATATTAATGCATACCTAGTTTTGCTTTCAGTTGTCCTAAATTTTACGGTTGTTAGAAATAATTATAGTCTGTAAAGTAAATTGTTTCTTAACTTCTGTTCCGCTCGGTCTAACCAACTTCATTGAAATTCAATTATCCGTCTTTATTAAATTTTAGCTTCTTTAAAACTTTAATACTACAGATGTTAAATATTTTGATACCTATATTTATCAGGTTCATGCTTGGTTGGTTAATGTCAGGTGTATTACATAACATTCTTTAAAGATAAACCTCAATATTTCATTATAAGATTAATAACACGTTACTGCGTATTATTGTTGCTGAACTTTTGTACTGTACACAATATTTTTAGAAAATAATGTCATTTAGAAATTATTTCGACTTCTCTGGTAACTAATTCCTTAATAATGAACAACTGATTTAATTATTGCGGTTAGTTAGCTTCCAATTTCACTGAATTTTTAAGTAGTAGGTCACATACTTTTATAAATAGGTACTACTACATATTAATCTGAAAAAGCGACAGGAATATTTAATTTCAAAGACTTAAATATTAATAGATATAATTAAAAATAAACAGCTGGGAAGTTTTATCCACTTGGTTTGGAGTAGCAGCCAATTATACGTTATTTTAAATAAAACAAGAAGTTTCATTCATGTCATAGGTACATATTGTATTTTTTTAACGTTTCGCCGATTAGGCTTCTTCAGAAATAAATATAAAACACAATCTAAAAATATAAAAAACACAAAACTTAGGATAGTGAACGAATTAGAAAAGTGAAAAACTTACCAAAATTATTACATAAAATATACAAAAACTACAGTGAAAAAACTGGTAAAAATCAGTAAAACAGGAACAATTAACAAAAGAAACGACGAATAAATAAAAAACACTGTAACTGTTGTGAAAACATTTTAAAAATTGAAAATTAAAAATTTTACAAATAACAAGACATGTTGCAGTTTTTTCACTGTAGTTTTTGTATATTTTATGTAATAATTTTGGTAAGTTTTTCACTTTTCTAATTCGTTCACTATCCTAAGTTTTGTGTTTTTTATATTTTTAGATTGTGTTTTATATTTATTTCTGAAGAAGCCTAATCGGCGAAACGTTAAAAAAATACAATATGTACCTATGACATGAATGAAACTTCTTGTTTTATTTAAAATAACGTATAATTGGCTGCTACTCCAAACCAAGTGGATTAATAGATATTGTTCATGTTCACTTAATATAAGCAGAAAGGTAATACCATAGCCTACTAACTGTGAGTTAGGGATTAAACTAACGAAGACAGAGAGAGGCATAGAAACAGAGTAACCTTCGAGTTAAATTTATGAACCATTTGCATACCTGAAAATGGTTGTAATAGATAGAGCCAGATTTTCAGTTCTGGTTCTAAACCCCGGTTTAGCTAAACCAAGATTAATTGCAATTATTATAAGAATAGGCGAAGCTAGAGAATTTTATTTGGTAGAGCAAGTTAGAAGTAGAGCTTTCGGCGCAGGGGAGGTTGTGAGCTTTTGCAGAGCGGAATATTTTTACAAAAAAACACAAATAATTTTATTCTTGAAAATGGACGATGCTAGTTTTGGCAGGAAATCTGAAATCCTCTTAAAGGACTTCATTGTATGTTTGTGTGTCTGAAGCAGTAATTTCGCGATACCGCTTTTTATTGTTGACCTGTGTTTGCGTTTACGATTCATTATAAATAATTAAATAAAATTTATCAGTTGACGTTTTTAAAGCAAACGCATATGGGGTGACAGTGCAATCCCCCAAAGCTGTCGTCATTTTGACGCCGCGACATCATCTTTGTATTTAATTTGAGCAACTGGTTCTCATTATATAGAAGATAGAACTAACATTCTTGAGGAAGCTTTTCTTTTGTTGCGCGTACTGTTCACCTATAAATTTTTATTTTTTTCTTTAGGTGGTGCCCGGGCATGATTTGTGTCCATGGCAATCGTCTAATCTTGGTTTAGCTTAACCGAAGTTTAAATCAGGACTAAAAATCCAGCCTTTACTGATTTTCTGTAAATAATTTTAAATATTGTATGGGAAATTTTGTTTACTACCAAAAAATTCTTCAATTGATGATGAGTGTATTATTTTCTAGAAGCAATAATTTTGATGTTCTACAATTTAAACTATTTTGATTAAAAACTGTTACATCCTTTTTTTTTAATAACATAACAATATATTATATTGGTGTCAAAAGTCAAGTCAATTTTCTCTCATCAATCAATAAATTACACTCAGCTACAAAATTATTGAATAAACTGTTTTAAAGGTAATGTAATTTTTAAAATAATGAATATTAAAAACTACCCCTAATTTGCATTTAGGCCTCCAAAAGGAATAAAAATCATTCCAGGAAACAATAATCAAAGTGTACTGTGAATTTCTAGACTGATAAATATGTCTAGAAAGTAGAGATGGATTATCTGAAGACCTTTAACATCTAAGCCACGATTTTAAAACTAGTGATGCAATATGGGAATAACGAATTCGATTAATGTGACTGCAAATATTCTTGTTTGTTGTTGATTTCCTAGTACGCGTAGTACACAATATTTATTCTAATTTCAGTGCCTAGATATCTAAGTAAATCGATTAATAAATTCGTTTTATTGTCTAAATTTTATAAAGTTCACTTTAACAAGACTTTGTAAGTTACCTTCCATTCAAGGTAATACACAAGCAAGCGATTACCAAGGATAATTCGGAACAACTTACCGCTTTCATCTTCCACATGAGTACCGTGTTTTAGATGGTGCAAATGGGCATAGTAATGGTGATGGTGCAAAATGCATTCCAGATCAGTACAGTTCAACATTTTCGAAAATATATCTAATACCGTTAAGCACTAATATAGATAAATCTAAATTTCGTATTTAATTTTTTAAACACAATTAACACGTTAGAGTTAATGTTTCATTTGCAGTAATTAAAGCATTTTTGCTTTGTTGAGTGAATATGTAAACACAGGAATTATTTCACTTGTTGTTACTGTTAGATATGTAAAGTGGTAGATCTGAAAACTGTTACACACCTATAACGCGCGCACTGTTCCAGCAGAGGCAACTGACGCACTGACGTTGGAAGAATAACCGAGTTACTTCAACAAATTATCAATCACAATTTATTGCTACACAAATTTATTTATGTTATAAAAACAAAGCACAAATGGTTTGTTATAATTATATTAGACTATAATTTCGAGATAACTGTCCTCAACAGGTTCACCTGATACAACGAAACCAGTCTTTTAAATTGAATGTCTATTCAAACAAATGTTACCGCTTCTCTTCTAATTAACTGCAATGGATGGCAAGTAATTAGGAATTATCAACGAACACGTTTCTCAAAAACAATTACTCACATGACCGACACATTCACGGATACAATAAATTGAAGGTCATAGGTCAAAGTGCGCCGTTATCACAATAAATCCGTATCTCACTCTCTTCCACTTGTCCAGTTTTCGATAAGACACTAGACACTGTCCTCAAGAGCGCGAGGAATCAAGTGCCGCAGGATTGTTAGCTGCTTCGCTTACTTTCAGTGGTTGTGACTGCAGACAAGGTAGTTGTGGGTCAACGGTAGGTTAGGCTGCAGGTGACCAGGTAACTTTTAAATGCTTTAAATGCCACACACAAAAGCAAGTTCTGCTTGAGCAACTGTATTATAGCTCAATTCAAGAGATATAGAAGGTTAATGCAACCCACTACTAAGTGCATGGCTTTAGAATGGTTAGAATTCTGAATTAGCCATGAGAGGGGGAGCAACTTTCTAAGACTCTTTATCCCTCCTTCGATGGCTGCAGGTTGCAAGTACGAAGACATAACTTTTTTTTTTACTCTGAATTCACATTCAATTAGAATCACATCTATAGCAGTAGCTACAAGAGTTTAAGAAATTGTATATTTTGGTGGTTTTCTTAATTCAACTTAACAAATCGGAGTCTCAAAATGAAGAGCAGGATTCAGTTCTTAGGCCGTGCTTTTGCAGTAGTTTTGCCGGGTTTTCCTCTAGTTTTCCAGAAACTTTTGGTACCGGCACTGAAAGAGCCCGTTTTTCTTCTCCTTGTGGAGCCACACACTGACCGACTTTCGCGAATACATAGCGTCGACAGATATTTTTGAACACCGTCCTGCAAGAAGGCACCCACCTCGGTTTTGTGACCGTGCCCTTAGTGGAAAAGAACGAAGTCTGTGGGGACCTTTAGAATTTATTTTTTTAGTCGGCTGATAAAAGTTAACAGTAGGAATATATTGTTACGAAAATAGCATTCTTTACAACCAAAAGAAATATTTACCACCCCCGACGAAGTCGAGGTTACTAATTTTCTCGAGCATCAGAAAATGCTTTCGATGAGTGAAAACTATATTTTTCAAAGTTCTAAGTTAGAATTAAATGGCAAACGTCAAACTGCAAACAAAAAAGCGACACCCGGCAACTTAATGTGGGATATTTATTTTCGTCACTAGAGACGGAAGTTAACTTTATGGAATATTCTCTCACTAGAAACGGTACTGACGTTTTCGGTTGAGGTATCTCTTAAGCCTTAGTGAAGGAATTTCGATCATTGTCCATAATTATGAGCCCTTATTTATAGTAGCCCTGAAAATGTAAAAAACGTCTCTTCTGATTTAATTAATTACTGTCTAAGGGTATGACACATTCAATTTTGAATATCTGTGGTCTTAAAAAGAATTTTTAGGTAATTTATATTTCGTAGTTAGATAAAGAAATATTTGAATCGTACAACCAAAAAGAAACGAATCGTTACTCAACATCCTGATATCATTATCTCATCGCAATTTTGCAGGCATTTCTGCATCTTAGTTTTCAATTAGTGTTACCAATAACTTGAAAAGTCTACAAAAGAAATAGACTTTAGGATTTCTATCCTTAAATTTGTTTTGTTAAAATAAATTTGATATATATTGAATAGAGATTTTAACGAAACTAGTTTAAGTTTTTGTAAGAATAATAAACAGTGATCCCTCTATACCTAAGTGTTACCGCATCATGATTCATGACAAAAAATTATTTTTTATTTATACACATAATAGAGGAAAATGTTATTCATTTCGTATTTAAAATTTATATCCTCCTAGATTTAAGCAATTCCTATTATTTAAAAAAAACATTATTAGTACATACAATATCTATTACATTTTTTTTAATGCTTACGTGTGATGGTATTATTCTATAAATCAGCTTCTAACATTGATATTTTTTGCAGCACGGTAAGGAAGGCACTGGATCAGTTTGGAAGTGTAGTGTAGTGAGTGAGAATGGATACGTGTGCTTTAGAAGAGGACAATGCAGTTTTTAAAGGTAGGATTCAATATAATTTTACAGCAGTACAGATACTAGTTACAAACTTACAACGAGAATTTACAAAATAAAAATTGTTTAGAAATTTTTAAGAGGTATCCACTATCCAGTAACTTTGTCCTCTCGAAATATTTATTAAATGAATTCTAAAATAAGTTATATTATCACAATCAAATAAAAACTTACTTTCCTGCGCCCATTTCCACCCTGTTAAAGGTTAGTTAGGGTTCTGCATGAATAATTAAAAGAAGAACCGTAAAGTTTTGGAAATTCTTGTAAATAATTATTTTCAATCAAAATAAGATAACCTACACATTAAAATGTAACAGTTTTTATTTTGTAAACTGCTATATTATGCTTTTTTTGAATGCTCATACTTTCAATCAAGAAGTGTGGTTTTCATGTTACTGATTAATTCGTTACACCGTAATAAGGTAACACTCGCTAATTGAGATTTAATTTATCGCTAAATAGAAAAATTAGCAAAAACGTCACAACAAATTACAAATAATGTTTTGTAAATATTGTGACTTTTAAATAAGAAAAGCCATTAAATTGTAAAACCCCTTGCAATTCTGAATAATAGGAGGAACATATTTTTGAATATTTTTACATGCAAATGGTACCTCTATGCACATAAAACATATCCAATACATGGACAAAAAGAAAATTAAAATAATATGTACAAGTGTTCTGTCTGTACATTATTTATAAAAATAAGGGATACAGTACCTCGCGTGTCCTCTACCAACACAAATAATATTTCGATATCACGATACGGCATCGATTCCTCGACTAGAGCGTGTGTTAGTTATTGGAAAGTCTAAGATATATTGGTTACCTTCGAATTAAAGTACGCCATAAGTGCTTGATATGCTTAGTAGATGTTAGTAGGGTTTAGGTCCTGCGTTAACGCAGGCGAATCCATGGTTCGAATTTGGTACGTTTGTACAAAGTTCCTAGTGGTCCGTGTAGTACGGGCCTTGAGTTATCGAAACTGAATCAGGGTGGTTTACATTTTCTTGTTTTTCATAGTTTCTTTAACTTGATCTTATATTGAGGCCTGGTCGTTCAATTCGAATATAACGCCAAGTTAAGCTAACTAACGATCAGTTGTCATGGATACCATTGTTACAAGAATTGTTTCCATGACAATAGGCCATGGGTTAGCTTAAAACGGAGTTAAATCCAAACTGAATGATCCGTCCTGAGAGTAGTTTTGTGTTTGTCAATTTATGGGAACGAATAATGAAATGTGTATCTTTCTGAAATTTAGTTTTATCTGTATACCATTTCCCTTATTTAATCAAATAGTAGGCGGACCGGCAAGATGGGAAGTGTAAGAAAACTGACTAGTGATGTAAACATTCTCAGAAAAAATTAAAAGCTTTCTTATTTTGTAAACTTATGGACTTGTTGATGACCTATAATTCGGTTTTTCTAAATGGGCTCGTTTCACTTTGCCGTGCAGTTGTTTTAACTTGTAAAAGAACGCTAAATTACCCATCAGCAAAATAAAAATTTCAACTTAGTTTTGAAATATATCACATGTATTTAGAGAGGAGCTAATAGTCCGCCTTTCCCCACTTATCGGATTGAACTCTGATGGCCTTGATTTCCTTAATTTCGTGAATGGAATATTTTCAATTTGCAACTACTACATTTTGACATTTTTTTTGCGGTTGCCGACTTTAAATGAGGGTGAACTGAGTGGGATGTAAACGAGGTTGATGGACCGAAGTATTGTGGTATGATAATATGAAGTATTTTTTTTTAATGTTGTACAACAATCACTGGTAGGTACACCGTATGGATTTGCACCCTTGACTTTGGTATCTTTCGTAATTTGACTCCCCGCACAATTTAGTTTATCCCCACCCCCAAAAGGGAATAGTTTTCGAGTAAATCGTGATACTGTGGTAAAGTGAAGCTTCCAGCTTCCTTCCAAAAATTTTGACATTTTTGAAAATTTATTACAAAAAACTGCCCACATGATTTTGTTTAAATTTTCTACACGTATTCAGCTTGGTATTAGATACATTTTCAGTTTTTGATGAATGCTAGAATTTCACTGTGACGTCCTCTACGAGGTTTTGAAAATCGGAAATTGATGCTCCTATAGCTTTTATTAGTCAAAATAAGAAAAAAGTTTAAATATAAAAGTCATTCAGGATACAGGGTGTCGCTAAAATATGGTGCCATAGCTTAACCACAGATTCCAGGGATCAAAATAAGGCGATTTAACGCAACTTACCTCTATCCTAAATTGCTTCGTTAAAGCGCTATCGAACGCCAAAGATCTTCCAAAAATTTCTATATTTTTAAATAACAAAAGATTGTTTTTAGCGATTAGGATGAAATTTGGGATGTGATTCTTTACTGGAAAAAGGTGTTTTTTGACATCACTTTTTTGTTCAGGAGTGTTGCGTAAGTGGTCAAAGAGGTTGATCATTCATAGGTAAAAAAGCTCATATTTTTTAACAGTTCAGCCAATAGTTTTCAAAATTTTTTTACAGAGAGACATTCTTATTTCTAATATTTTTTGTTTCTTGTTCGATTTCGGTATCTCCCATAGTTTAGGCTGAAAAAAATTATTTTGATTGGCCGCAGTGCATTTCTTAAAACGATGTAGTAATCTAGTTGTCCCGTATGCTGAGAAATAAATGACGAAGAGACAATTTTTTGGGTAGAATCAACTTTTGCATCCGGGAAAATGGTGGTCACATTGCGTATTTGCTGTAAATCTATTAATTTACCGGTGGTACAAAATAAACTGAACCATATTGGTTGAGAAATGGTTCAGATTATTTTGCGCCACCCTTTACATACTTGTTAGTAATAAACTTTATATCAAATTGTCTCTTCGTGATTTATCTGTTTTAAGAAATACACTGCAGCCAATCAAAACAAGTTTTTCAGCCTAAACTATGGCAGATATCGAAATCGAACAAGAGACAAAAAATATTTGAAATAAGAATGTCTCTCTGTACAAAAAGTTTGAAAACTATTGGCCGAACTGTTAAAAAGATAAGAGCTTCTTTGACTGTGGATGATCAACCTTTGACCACTTACGCGACACTCCTGAACAAAAAAATGATGTCAAAAAACACCTTTTTCCAGTAAAGAATCACATCCCAAATTTCATCCTAATCGCTAAAAACAATCTTTGACGTTCGATAGCGCTTTAACGAAGCAATTTCGGATCGAGGTAAGTTGCGTTAAATCGTCTTATTTTGATCCCCGGAATCTGTGGTTAAGCTATGGCACCACATTTTAGAGACACCCTGTATAGCTCTGCTTTCTCTTAAATTTATGTTACGTATACAGGGTGTTTGCTTTCCACAGTACAATAAGCAATTTTGTTATTTTAAATGAAACACCCTGTATATTATTATATAATTAATGCAAAATTTAATTGTCTATCTCATAGTATAAGGTATTCATATAGCTAAAATGTACGGTTGATGAGAAAATCGCGAACTTCCGCTGCGTTAGTAAATTAAATGCCTGTCTCTCTTCTGTACGTATCGAACCCGTATAGTCTGGTGTTTCTCGCTACGCATTCAAGTAATTTCCAATGTTCCCTCGCGAACTACTGTTGAATACCAAAAACGAAATGTTTACTTTTAGTATGGGAAAGTTCAGAGGAGGTGCACAAATCCACCATTTTTACCTGCCGAATCCTGGGTGTCAAGGTAATCGTTATCTTATTTTACACCCAGTTACCAGTCACGATTTAAATTGTTTTCAGAGTGTAATAAGTTAAACTTTATGTAAAAGTATATTTTCAAAACATTTGATACATATAGGCACTAGGAAGAATTTCTTGTATTAGTACTATAGCATACCTACATTGGTGTCCTTACCAAGGTCGATGTTGCAACATTCTGGTAATGTTATCCCAAGATCCTTTATATGGCATATGTATATGCAAGCATAAGCAGAATAATAAAAAAAAAGTTGCTCTTAATGACTTCATCCTCAGACGAGACGGTGTTTAGTACCCATAATCATATGGCGAGGCAATCTTTTGGTAATAATCAAATAACCAAGGATTAAACAATTGAAAAATTAGGCCAATGTTTCTTACGCTTACTCTATTGTTTGTGTGATTATATGCAGTAAAACTTTTAAGATAAGATATTTAATGCGTTGTTGACATTGTCAAAAGTACTTAATTTACAAAGATTATAATGTAATATTGTCCATAAAATCCTTTAACTAATTTGAAATTCCTATAAATAATAACTTACTCAATTTAAGATTAATTTCTTTGTTACTTTTTAATCACTAAAGTAATTACTTAAGTTAAAAATAAAATAATGGCCTTATATAGCTTGTCTGTATTTAATTTGGTATTAAGAACCTTTTGAAAAGTATTTTTAGTCTAACATAAATTCTGATGAGTACTAAGTTAATAAGTTTTTAATTCCGGGAACGTTATTTGCTCCAAGGATGATTAGCTCTTGCAGAATGTATGCTAAAAGTAATTTACTTAATACAGCATAATTACATTGTCATGAATTGCTTAAACCTTCCACAGTGATAAATGTGAAACAATGACTGTAAAGAGCCATAACCATCTGCTTCATTTTTTAGAATATTAATTATATTAGGGGTAGAACTTCCACAAGATCAGTAGACGTCCTTATAACACCCTGCTCGAAACTGCCTTTAAAAAAAATTATATAAAAGACATTTTTCCAGTGATTGTAGGAACAGGGTTGTTGTGGTACATGATGGAATCGCCCGTAATTGTTACAAGGCTTGCCGGAAGGGAACACCATGCCTGAAAGTGGACGCCCTTGTATTCTTAGGAAATATCCCGAGAGCTTGCTCGATATTCCCATAACAACATCAATTTCGAATAGAAATCGCGAAAAGTATATCCGAATATACGAAAGCGTTCTTATGATGTTACTACCAAAAATTTCGTGTACACAATGACTGTCTGCGGAGCAAAATGGAACGAAATACTTTGAAACAGATAGAAACAAAAATGGCGTAACGTACACCTCCGATCATAATGGATGAAAATATTTTACTCTTTCTAATTCTGATATGAAGAGAAATCATGGGTTTTATAAGTGGGAATATAAAAGAAGTCTCCGATAAATCATTAAATTTTAGGAGAAAATCAAGTTTGCTAACAAAATTTTAGTTTAGTGAGTCTTGGTCATGCCTAGGTGAGTTGATAAAAGTTTTGCGCGCAAATATGCCTCCGTTAGAAATCATAAAATACTCCAAAATAAAATGCTTTGGGCAGATCTAAAGGAATAACATCCCAGTTGTCCTTAAAGAAGATAATCAATCTACCATCCTCTAATCTAAATGCCCCACAGGTTCCACCAATCGAATATTTTTGATCGTTACTTGGTAGATAGTGCAAAGAAAGGAAATTGCTTCTTAAAATGTAGAGATTGTTATATGTAACTGATTCGATTACATATAGGATACGTGAACGGTTTTCCCAGGCCACAAAAAGTGATGAGATATCTAAATGTAGGAACAATAATGTAAGGATTCTGAATATCTGCAGGTATAAAGGCTGTAGAAAAGGTTTAAGAGTTTTCAAGTTGAATTCCAAAGCATTATTTTATTTATTAACGCAAAAACTGTTCAAATAAAAGATCATCACTCCGTTTTAGAACCTCGAAGAGTCTGCATTCGTTTGCTGTGTAAAAAGACGTTTATTTTTGCTTACAACAATTGAATTTCGCGTTATTCCTTTTTCGTAGATTCTAAGGAGAAACGCTTTTCAAAACATGTCCCTACAACATTAGTTAAGAGCTCTTACATATATGAATAGGTTTTTGTACTTTCATTGCAATTTCGCGTGGAGGTTACACTGGTAGTAGGTAATGTATGCAAATACATATCAAACCAAGTACTACATACTTTTTATTTATGACGACCTTGGTGTAAATCAGCTGTTTTTAGACGATGGTGTAATTTATTACATTAAATAAATCTTATAAGAGTATAATACGTGAAAAGTGTAAAAATAACAAGCTTTGGCGTAAACTACACCAAAATCGTTGCATTATTGGAACCTATGTTGTAATAAAATGTGTTAATCCTTAAATTTGTAGAATTCCATTTCTTTATGGTACAGCATGGGAATCGCTATAATTTTAGTTCTTATTAGTACGATTTAATAAATCCATGTTAACTGACTTTCTCTTATTAGTTTTGCAAATTCCTCATATTTACGGAAGTTGCAAACTTCATCTGATTTTTAAGAAAAAATCCGATGATTTCATCTTCGTAATTTCTTTACTTTCTAAAGTTTGAATATATAATTCTTATGCTATGATCACACAAGAAGTAATTCTAAAGTAAAAATGTAGAAAAATTATTGAACCACAAGCGGTGTGTTTCAAATTCTGAAAACAGAAAACAAGAGCGGGTGTTAGGTACATTTTTGTTTTTTTTATTAATGCTACAAGTACACTGTGGCGCCCTTTACGAGGTTTTGAATATCGGAAAGGGATGTTTCTATAGATCCTTTATTAGTCAAAATATGAAAAAAGTTTAAATATAAAAGTTGTTGCATTCTTCTAAATGCATATCACGTATACAGGGTGTTTGGTTATCACAGTACAATAAGCAACTTTGTTATTTTAAATGAAACACCCTATATATTATTATATAATTGAATACAAAATTTAATTGTCTATCACATAGTATTAGGATTAGGTATTCATATACTAACTAAAATGTACGGTCGCGGTCGATGAGAATTTCGCGAAGTGCAGTTGCGTTTTGTAAATTTTGAAGATTTAGTATTACTATGGATGCGCGCCTCTCTTGTGTACGTACAGAAAGAACCCATATAGTCTCGTTTGTCGCGCTACGCATTCAAATGATTTCCAGAGATTGCCTCGAGGTCGAGAACTATACCAAAAACGAAATGTTTATTTTTAGTAGGTATGTTAGTTAGTAAGTTCAGGGGAGGTACACACCTCCACTTTTTTTTTAATATTATAAAACTTTTGAGAAAAGTATAGATACAGAATTATATTATGTTTCTTAATTTTTATAAATACTAAGAATGAATTTAAAATGTGGGAGTTAAATAAATAGAAATCGCAAGATCAAGTTGAAAATTTATAAAACAAACTGCATCACGTATTGACGTATACGCATAGGTAATTAAGAGTGGTGAAAGTTTCTTATCGCTTTGGGCAATATTGACTTCACAACTGTGTACTTCATTTAGCGAAAATTAATGTGGTCATTGGCTTGCAGAATGTTACTTGTTTTTATGGGTACAAATAAATTATGCAATAATATTTTTAAATACAAATTAACCTAAAGCTGTCATACTGGACTGCAAATTGTATTCATTATATCAAGCACACTACAACAAAAATTAATAAACAATTAGTTGTAGGCAATATTTTAAATCAAAATAATATTTTTATACATTACAAGGGTTTCAATAGTTATATGGGTGAGTACCAATGGTTCTCTTATTAATATGGGGATGGGGTAATGGGTAATAATCTCTTGGTTGCTAAATGAATTCACATTCACTGTGCAAGGCTCCTGGTATTAATAGTGAATTCTCATTAAATAAATAAATGTAGGTCAAAGCTCATAGAATGGAGTGCTATAAAGCTCCAAAAAGGAAGTAGACAAAATGTTTTACTTGTGTATTTATCTCTACAGGGGTTTTTAACGAAAAGTAACCACCCTCAGTATCTTTTAAATAATAAATAGTAGAATGAATTTCTTATAAAATTATTTTTCCAACGATGTGCCACATATGGTATGGTGGGATTTGAAATTTTTGAGAGGGTTGCTTTGACGGCTAAGGGGTTGATGACGGACGTCTGGATTTTACGTAAAAGGATGTCCCCATTTCTGTCTTTGTGGACATGTCTTTGCGACTTTCAAGCAAACAATTTGCTTTGAAAGATATTGAGGATGGATACTTTTCGTTGAAAATGCCTGAATATCTACTGCGATAGAAGACTTCGATTTACGAGCACGAAACCGCTTCCATTTTAGAATAGTATAATTGATCTGCCATAATTTATTATATATTATTGCATGGATCGATTGCTTAATAGACCACTTTGAAAAAAAAGGTATGCCTCTAAGCTGGTTTTGAGAATATGGCACTCGTTATTGAAGAAGTTGTAGAGCATCTACATATTTCAAGGTAAATCTAAAAGTCATGAAGCAATGACTTGTTAGAAACTACTTTCTTATACAAGGATGTGTAGCTATCTTAAACATTGTTGTAGGTCATGTAATAATTAATTAACGACCTACAAAGATAATATTTTATAAGGGCTATTAAAATTAGGTTCTGATGGTATTGTATAGAGCAACACCCTGTATATTAACGTAATTACGATCATTGCTTTGATTATTCTGTTTTTTAAAACAGTTCTAGTACAGTTAAATAATCGTTAACCGGAAATAGTGTAATATAGGAAGAGGAAAACCTAGGCCAAGTCATTTTCTTTGAATAAACTAGAGTAGTTTATATCCAACTATGACCAAGCAAGTTGAAAATGTTTTATAAGTAGGCAATAATAATGCGTGTGTATAGGTGCAGTACCCGTTTTAGGCAGACGTTCTTATGTAACATGGGCGGTGTATCCAAACCGTACACTCGTATAAATCCGGAAGCCTGTTGATTAAGATATTTCTTAAACCTTTGTGTGTCAACGAGCAATGACCTAACTCACGTGTTGTCTGTCGTACACTTAGTTATATGGGCTTCTGTAATCGCACACAATGTGTGGACAGTGTAGAGCCACCGCCCGCCTACAATAGCGAACGAGCATTTCTTTTCATTTTATGTGGGGTTTGTTTTTCTTTTTAATTGCTTGTTTATAATTTCCAAATTATATATGCCACCCATCTCAGACAAATTAATACACATCTATGGATGAAGCAATTTGAACTGCTTGCCCAAGATTCGAAGAGTGTTGGCTCGCACAATTACTGATCAATTATCTCCGCTTCATTTTAAGATTTAAGTTTAGTATGCCCACAACTCCTGAAACAAGCTCGAGATGGAGATAAAAAAACAGGCACTGAATAATATTTTTAACTGAAAGAAGAAGAGGGCGTGTACTATACGATAAATGTAGCTGTAAGTGAACGGCTGATATTGAGGAAGGAGAAGGTAATAATCGACGCAGTGAGAAGTATCGCTTTGGAAGGGACAACTAACGGGATACCCAGCAGAATATTTGTTCTCTAGAAGGAAAAGCCGTAGAAAAAAAAAGGTCAAAGTAACTTTTTTTGCAAGACCTACAAAGTAGAATTATTGACACAAACAGAGACGTTTGAGAAGCGAATATGATCAGCAACCGTGGCCTTAATAATCCTGAAAGGGACTGCCCATGGAAGATAATAAGAACATTATTTGTAAGTGACCAAATACTATACGATAATATTTTAGTACCGTTTCATAAATAATCCAGGGAGGTTATGAAATGTTGTCGACCTGGTTAGCAGGGTGCGCTATTAACCAGTGATCCTCAAGCGGACTCGTGAGGAGGCACTGTACAGATTGATTCGGTGTGGTAAGCTTCTAATTTTGTTCTTGGGGTTGAAGTGGTATTTCTGAGAATTATGTTCGGTATATTATTGTAAAGATCCATTTTGGATTGATGTCCTGAGGATGAGAGGCAAATGGGGGGCTCTCATTAGAGGCTATACGTGGGATTTCACGAGAGAACATAGATTCGTCTATAAAAAGTGAACTTTGATCAAACTATGAGGGATATGAGGATAACATATTATGTTACTGGTCTGTGAGGATAACTAAAAAAAATAAAAATTTGGACACTTGATAAGGATATGCTTTTGTGAATTTTTTTCAAAATATTAATGTCTTTTATTTTTACTTTCGTTACTACTATTATTATTAATTACTACTAAAATTATTTACAGGTATCTTTGAATCTCTGTTGATTAATGAAATAATTATAATCCGGGTAGCTATTTAATTTGTTATTTGGGTTGCCTATTCTACTCTTTTGCTTGGGTGATTCTACAGTGTAATAGGGATAAGATGGCACCTGGCTCTTGGATGCGCAGGGGTAAAGAAGAGAGAGAACATACCTACCGGCCGTGTCGTTGGCTGCTTAAATATTTCGATTCTTTCTTGCTCCTCTGCGCAATTCGCGTGCTATCTTATACTTGTCAAACTGTAGATAGATAAGGGTTAATGTTCGGCTTTCTACGTAAGTTCACAAACGCGTGCATTTTCCCTAGAACAATTTACATTCTAATATATACAAAATTTAATATACCGCTAGGAATCATTTTTGAAATTGGCAATAATCAGGTGTTAGGTGAGCAGTACAAATAGACTAACGTCAAAGACATTAATTATCTTATAGTTGTAAACACATTCACCTGGCGTAATTAAATTCAGGGTATTCTAGGACATAGAAGTTGAATGCTGAAAGTAGGTAGATAACACATGTATTTAATGTTTCAATTATTTAATGAATTCATAAATTACATGAATTTTGTAGAAGGGCAAAATAATAAAAATTGTATTATTATTACAAACTGTTGTTCATTTGATTTCAAGTTTTCCTTCAAATTTGTTTTTATAGCTGTATCACTCTATACCACGCCACTTTATTTGCATTAATATCCACTGTGTACTACATGAACATTCCTGACATTTAAAATCTTTACCTATTATAATTCACAATAATTTGCAACTGCAAAATGGAAAATAACTGGAAATGAAGGCGAAGGGCAAATCTGAATAAATCGGATATTCCTGTTCGATTTACGCATTTCCTGCTATCAAAACCGGCGACCGCATGTCTAGCAGTAACTTTATTAAACTCTCTCACTCCTACTCGTTTAAAAGTATATGGAATAAAAGTGATAGTACACTCAACCTTGTGTTCGACATTGACCGTATTTTATGCAAGGTGATATTGTTAAAATATAACTGTTAGTACCAAGAAATTAATGAGGAGGGCGGATATGAAGTAGTTCGACGAACAGTTTAGAATCTACAATATAAATGTTTTAGTTAAATAACTGCAATGATAACAACGTTGTTAGAATAAAATAAAACTCATGAACATCAGATTCTAGGCAAACTTGATAATTTTAGGAAAATATCGAGGTTTCCGCATTCGACTTCCTAACACCTCACAGGTTTGTCATAGTACAGGTTGATATGAATATTAGACGTATAGTTTCGCATACAATTAAGTACTAGAGGATTATATTTGTAGGGAAACAAAAATTCGGGGGACAATGCTAGAGTAGAATAGTGAGTTTACAGGTTTTCAATGAAGAACAGGAAGATGTAACCAGTAAGGTTAGTTTACGTTCAACAAGACTCACTTTTCTGCTAAGACAAAGGCATCGAATTTAAGTTTTAACTTAACACAAAGAAAACCAAAGTGACGTTTTTTAAAAATGTAAATTAAGTTGCTAAAGCGACCTCGAACAAAATAGTCGTCTGCTATCAGCTTTTTCTTGGTTTTACATAACGTACCAGAAAACTTTGCTAATGAAAGGTCGCTTGTTTATCGTAGTACATATTTTTTCTGACTTTACACTAAAAGTTTAGTTTGACTTATAAACATGTAATACCCCACCCACTGTTCTTATTTTCTTTGGTTATAAGAAAAAATGTTTCTTGAAAAGGTCCAAAAACAAGAACACAGTTCGAGCAAAAAATACTGTCCGTTTGGTAGAAACAGAGTTTTGGAATTGTTTGAGTTTTGTTTTTGTTTTTCTTTGTCTTTAAATTTAAGAAGAAAACACAAACTCCACTAGTACGTTTCATGGAAAGAGATAAAACGTTCTTAATTGTTGCTTTTGAATGATGCCTTTTGTAATTTACCATTAATTTATACAGGGTGTTCCATAAATACAGGGTGGATGACAAAATCCGCCCCGAGCTATACAGCTTTTAATTGAGATCGGATTGTTACGGTCGACATGGCAATCGAAATGGGTCATTAAATACTACGTTTTGATGTAGTTAGAACATTTTCAGGGCCTACTAGATTTTAGCAGCGATAGTCAACTTTTCATTTTTAAATGGGCGCCTATGTATATTTTTTGTAATTCTGAATAAGCGTTTTTTTCCGAGTTCAACGATGTATAATAAGTCACCTTACCATCACCAAAAAGTAGTAAAAAAATTGTTTAAAATTACTCTCGTGACTACCAATTTCGCAATTCGTTTTCAATAGTAGGCTTGGACTAACAAAATATTGACAACTGTCAAGCAATTTTCTAATGAAATTTTAATATAAACTGTCAGTACCAGTACGTTTACTGTGATATAGTGAGCTCTTAAATTAAAATTAGTTAGGACGAAAATGTTTAATGAAGAAGCAGACATGTTGCAAGTATATTTTGAAAACCAAAAAAATTCTGCTGTTGCCCTACAAGCTTATAGGGAACGTTACCCTGACCGGCAGCATTTTTCAAGAAGAAAGTTTAGTTTGTTGGAGACGAATCTGCGGCAACGTGGTTCTTTTAATAAAAATAAGAATTTGAACCCCTGTGACTTTTTTTTATGGGGTTACTTAAAAGATAAAGTCTACAGAACACCACCAAATTCTTTGTAAATTTTAATCAATCGCAGTTCAAACGCATGTCGCGATATTCCTCCAAACATGTTACTTAATGCTGCAATGGATGTTAGGGGAAGAGCTACAGAATGCATAGACAATAATGGAGGCCCATTTGAGTATTTAAGAAATTAAATTTAGTAGTTTAATTTTAAAATGTTAATGTGTTTATTGTTTTTCTCTATATCTTTTTTTTTGTAATTTAATATAACATGTTCTTGTTCTTGTTCTTGTCGTATGGAACATGTTTTTCTTGTGTATTTTGAAGTTAAGCATTAACTACGAAATATTCTGTACTACTGCTAGGTCCAGTGCTAAAGGTTTCGTCAAGTAGTTAACGTTAGCAGTTGTCAATATTTTGTTAGTCAAAGCCTACTATTGAAAACGAATTGCGAAATTGGTAGTCACGAGAGTAATTTTAAACAATTTTTTTACTACTTTTTGGTGATGGTAAGGTGACTTATTATACATCGTTGAACTCGCAAAAAAACGCTTATTCAGAATTACAAAAAATATACATAGGCGCCCATTTAAAAATGAAAAGTTGACTATCGCAGCTAAAATCTAGTAGGCCCTGAAAATGTTCTAACTACATCAAAACGTAGTATTTAATGACCCATTTCGATTGCCATGTCGACCGTAACAATCCGATCTCAATTAAAAGCTGTATAGCTCGGGGCGGATTTTGTCATCCACCCTGTATACCGACAGTAAACTTAATAAAGATCAATAAAAAAACTATTTTTTTTTACAAATTTCAACACCCTGTATCTCAAAACGAACAAAACGAAGCATTTTCGGACATACATATGTTTATCAAACAAAGACTGTTTGTTTTGATGTCCCCTACCACTACTAAAACTTTGTCGGTATATTTATGGAACACCCTGTGTGCTTGAATGAACACCTAAATTTGAATTTGAAGTTTCTTTCAAACATGTCAAAATTTCAATAACGGCTAAAACATTAGTTGACATGAAAAATCCTGAAGAATTTAGTTTTTGTCATACGAATTCGACCGAGAAAATTTCAGGGAGTATTTTCCTTCTAAAGATGTACCTATACTGTTTATATACACTTTTCTATTATGTTCTACGATCTATTTTTCGACTTCTCCCCATATCTAGCATTGAAATCACCAAATTTTTATCTAATATCTAACTGAATATTAATCAATTAATGACATATGAATCATACGACATTTAAATAATTGGACCAGCATTGGAAATAAAATATTCAGTATTGGAGATTTGAATGCCTGTACTGTGTAGGAGCACTAATTTTGAATTATTTTTGGAAGCCCAGGCCTATGATCGTTTGTTGGAAATATTCTCACTTGTACAGAATTTATTTTGCAGATAATGACGTAGTTTATCTAAGATTTTAGGCTTCGTTTACTGAGAGCAATAATATACACTTACAGTCCGTATTCACGAATTTTATATAGGTACACTCAGTATGTGTAGAATCATACGTGTGTAACAAACAAAATAATATACGGACACCTTTCATTACTAAGCCTTATTTCGTAAGTTATGTAGTAGCAAATAGCGAATACTTGCCTATTGAGTAAAAACTACTTTTGGACAATATTTTAAAATAAACTTGCATGTTTTTTTTTAAATAATAATCTAATGCAAACTACAAAATTAGGCGAACTATGTAAAACTACGAACTGTGTCTGTTACCTGCGATAACATGTGCAATGAAATATGATTGTGCAAAAGCAAATTAAGTTTCTACGTCATAATTACCTATTAACATGAGCCTTAATGTGAACTAATTACTCTATTTTACAAAACTAATCTGAATTGCAAAATCTTCCATTTCCAATGATTTTTTGTATAGCAAATTCAAGAAAACGTTTTGTATGGACATCGCTGTAATAAAAGCACTGAATAACTCCAACAATGATGTCATCGGAAAAAAATAACTAATTGTTTAAAAGTTCAGTTGACTGTGTTGCCTTTGGATATATTTCGCAATCAAATTGTTATATAAGGCCAGTACAACCTCATTTTTTAAAACTATGTCATTGATAAGTTCCAGTATTTGATTTGAATGTGATTTATTTTAAAACTAAAGCGAATACGAAAACTGGATGTAACACCCATTAAGAAGTACCGAAGGCAATGTACACAAACGGTAGACATTTACAATATTAGTATATCAACGTATCCATTTGTTTATTTATTTTAAGTATTGTTTCTTTCCTTCTTTTTCAGCGATTTGTAAAATAATGTATTCTACTATTTTAATTTAAAACACAGAACAAAAGTTATTAATTCATGATATTATTCAAAGGTTTATCTTCAATGCTAAAGATGAAATACCAGGGTGCAGCAAGCTATCTATTCTACTTTAACATTTTATATTTTGTGCATAATTCTAAGCTCATGGTGAAAGAAATGATATTTCCATTTTAGATTTATTCTGAGAGCAACTGCGAACTATTGAAACGTGCAATTTATATTACATCTAGTAAAAGGGACTAGCAAACAAATAGAATTTTATTGAACAAATATCCGGAAGATCTCGTTAGAAATATCTCAGAATTGAATTTTTTTTGAAAACTTTCTGAATTTTTTTTTACCAGATCGGAGGGGTTGGGGGATGTTTGGCACATATTTTCCAAGTCTGTAGCCTTCATATTACATTCTGGAAATTTCCTAAGGAAATCGGAGAGGCTGAGAAAATCATCCAAAAATCCATTCCTTATTTTTTGGACATTTTTTCACCCCTTCAGATCTCGTCAGGATTTTCCCAGAATGTCATTTGGAGGGTGTACACTTGCAAATTATGGGGCAACCTTCCCTCACCCCTTCCCACTGCTTCCTACCTGGTTAGAATATGTTCAGAAATGGATGTCTTCGGAAAACTTTCTAAATTTTTTTTGACCAGATGGGAGGAGATGAGGGATGTTGGGCAAATATTTTCCAAGTGTTTAGCCTCTATATTACAATCTGGGAATTGTCTAAGGAAATCGGAAGAGGTGAGAAAAATGACCAAACATAGAGGGAGCTAAACCAAGGAAAAAAAATACAATCGCAAAAGACATTTTTTATTTCCAATTATTTTGCAAACCTTTGCTTCAATTATTGTAGGTACTATAGGTTCAATCGCAGAACTATTCGTATATCCCTCAGATATAATAAAATAGTGGATAACTTGTAATCCTTGATTTAAAAAAATAATAAAGTACACAAAGAATTTTCTGACGTATTTATTCAAAATGAAGTATGTATTTTCATTTCATAGTATATTTACTTTGATATTAAAAAATTAAAAGATTTCTTTGGACATTGAGTAAGAACATTTATTTAATTTTCAATGCATACTGCAGCAAACAAATTATACATGATTAATATTTTAATGTTTGTTTATTATTGTAGGTCAGTTATGACGCGCAGATATCTATGTGTTTGTTCTTAGTATATTTGCATTATTTCTGCAATATTTATAGTACTTTTTAGAATTATCTATTTACATTTTAATATTTGATTGTGATTAATATAAATTAATGAGGGAATTACGATGATGTTAATTACCGAAGGCAACAGTAGATACTATCCTGCGAGACCGTTGCACATGTTGCTGCGGATGAGCAACCAGTTGGCCATTTATATTCTGGAACAAATCTAACACAAACTCACTTTTAGCCCATAAACGTACAGTATTACACTTCCATATCCATTAAATAATATTGTAATAATTACACGTATACAGGGTGTTTTATAACATGGGGGAAATTATGAAAAAACTTAAGATCTAAACCGCATCGTTGTCGAGTTATGGCTCACAACAACGTAGGGCTTTAGTGTAAAATTTAAAATCACATTTAAAAATGAGTTTTAAAAAATGTCCAAATGTCCACCTTATCCTTGAATGCAGGACTGTAACCGCCTCATTGTAGAATTCCGAACACGTACCTATAAATATTCTGGGCGTCGCGTCGTGTCCTATCGCGATTTTTTATTTTCCAGAAGCGTTTTATATCTTCGATAGCAATAGGTAACCATGGTAACTTTATTGTTAAGTAATTTTTATCTAATAATATTGGAACGTAATTTGCATTTGGTTAGTTTTTTTGGAACACAAAGTGAGCTGTAATTCAATAACGAGGCGCCAGCCATAATTATGTGAATAGGAATTTTTCTCTTAATTATCACGTCGTGAATACACTCTCCCACATGTCATAAAATACCCTGTGTATTAATCTACTCATTTAAGAAATAATTTGCATTTAATTCATTTTCTAAAAATTGCTTTTACCACTTTTTCTACCCCCTTTATGCTCTTGTGCTATCAAACAAGCAGAATCGGAAATACTATGGTAGGGACGGCTCTATCAACTTGTACCTATCTCTATTTTTAAAGCCCGTATGACACGGTGTTAAATTTGAAACAAAATTTGCGTGTAAATTGACACGTAAATTTGATGTCAAATTTAACGCCGTGTCATACACAAAATTATTTTGTAAATTTTCATGCAAATTTTTATGAAATTATTTTGAACATCCTTGGTACTCCTGCCTTGCCTATCTTTTCCCTATCGTAAGAGTCTTTCAAGACTAGGTACGTAAAAGTGTCTAAGTTTACCAGGGATGTTCAAAATAATTTCATAAAAATGTGCCTGAAAATTTACAAAATAATTTTGTGTATGACACGGCGTTAAATTTGACATCAAATTTACGTGTCAATTTACACGCAAATTTTGTTTCAAATTTAACACCGTGTCATACGGGCTTAAGATAAGTATGGATTATCGAAACATCGAATATGCAAATCAATAAATTTGCTCAAAATGATACGAATGTACTACTTAGTCAAACATGATGCACAGGTTTTCAAGTTGCTCTAACGCCAGAGGTTACCTACTTACCACATAGGTATTGCACCTGGAGAAAGGTTACTAACCTATGATCCACTCTCGGTGTTTGTGTAAAAAATCAAACCTTGACAAATAGGCTTAGTGTCGATCAAAACAGTTTCGGATAAAACATATTTCAGCAATTAGGTTAATGATATAAAAATAATGGACATCAATTTATGAGATACTGGAATAAAGTATTAAAGCGTTTTTGCAATTTTTTTATAAAAAAGAGCACGTGAGTACAAATTATTTAGCAAATAGTTGTAAATTTTCCAAGATGAGTGTTTTAATTTATGTTTCTATTTGAAGAAACAAAATAAGAGATTATTATATTTACAACTTTTGAAGTTGCAAACAATTTTTATTTTGTTGTTTTTCTTTTAATCAGGTTTATTATTTTTTACAGAATTAACTTTTCTGAAAAAAAAAACTAGTATGAACAGCAGCATGATTTAAAAATATAAAATCAGAACTTCTTACTCGATCGGCCCAATATTTAAATTTATATTCAATTAGGTCAAGGTAAATAGGTACCTATCAACCATATGACATGTCTATGTTAAGGACAATTTTTCATACAAAACTTTTTTTAATGCAATATAGTATTAAAAATTTGGTGCAGATACTTAATAGTGCATTCCACAAATAGAAAGAGTTGCCAACGGTGTTAACATTGCTAAGATCCGATCACTTGCCCTTTAAAATTAGATCGAGAACATCTTCGAAATGTCATCCTCATCACCAAGAACGTATCCAACCGTATAGCAAGTCGTGTAGGCAACTTATTATATTCTTAAAACACTTTATGTTTGAAGTTAATTGTGATCTTTTTTTAAATTTTGGGGTAAAGATTGTAGGAAGCTATAGAAAATTTGGTTGTTATTGATACCTTACAGGGTGTGTACGATAAACTTCGAGTGCACTAAATGAAGACTAAAAGCTTAGAAAACATACGTCCGTATTTGCAAAATAAATTGTACACGTCAAAAAATATCCAACAAACAATTATGAATTTTTCAACATTCGTTTAATTAAATAAAATAAAAATTAAAGAAACTTCATTAGTTTTAATATTAAAATAAAATTTATTATCAACTATGGCATAGCTGTGTTATGAACACATAAAAATCATTCAAAATTAGTGTTCCTACACATATACGTACATTCAAATCTCCAAACCTAAATATTTTATTTCCAATGGTGGTCCATATACGTTTCATATATTTTGTCCTTTATTTCTGAGAAAATTCTACAACCTGAATAATAAACAAAGAAAATTAAAATACCAATAATTAGTAATATTCGGAATGAGTAATACCTATTTTTATATTTTAATTAATTTGCATATAAACTCTGCAATTTTTACAACAATGGCTTTGAAGTTGGGCTTGTAAATATTGAATTTAGCAAGATTAGAGTAATATATTTATAATAATTTACATTTAAATTTATTCAAAATTACACGATTGTATTTTGCAATACCAAATGTAATATAATGTCAATAACAGTCGTTCATTATTAACAAGGTCTATTGAATAATTAATTATTTAGAAATTCATCATAACATGTAATGGAATAATTAATACGTATGTATAGAGGCTGCTCCAAAAAGAATAAAATGCGAGCATCTTATAATTAAAAAAAATATTTATACAGGCTGTTACTTAAAAGACGCCTCAAGGCATAACTTCGTTATGACAAATAAAACGCACTGCTGTATGCAGAATTTCAAACTAAATCCAAATATACAAAAATATACAGGGTGTTTCATTTAAAATAAAAAAGTTGAACATCGTAGCTGAAAGCACTTGATATACAGGGTTTTCTAACGTACGGAGGAAACTGAAAGGACAAGTAGAGGGGACCAAAACATAGTATTTTTTCCAATAAACTTTTGTACAAAATCGAATAACAAGAAAGTTACAGCAATTTAAAGTTCTTATAATTTAACGCCCACGTTTTGAGTACCGCTGAGCTTATTGTATTCGCTTTTTCATCAGAAACACTTCTCACACAATCTGATAAATTGCTCCTGTAATTTTGACTTACCTACACGATCAGATTATGTAAATCAGCGGCTGTCAATAAACAAACACCTATAACTGAATATTTTCAAGAACACTTTAAATAGCCATAACTTTCGTCTTATAAAAATTTTTACTAAATTTTGTTTAATTAACTTATAAATATACAAAAGTTGAATTCAAAACGTAAATAATTACCGTGCTTCATTAAAAAAGTCCTCAAGTTTATAAGAACTTTAAGCTGTTGTAACTTTCTTGTTATTCCATTTTGATCAAAAGTTTATTGTAATAAAACTATGTTTTGGTCCCCTCTACTTGCCCTTTCAGTTTCCTCCGTACGTTAGAAATCACCCTGTATATTTACGGAAGGGTGATATCAAGCGATAGCTTTTTCCTTACTGTCTCAAATTATATAAAGTTTGTGGGGTTCAAAATATAAAATAACGAAGTTGTTATGGCTTGGGACGTTTCGTAGGTAACAGTCTGTATAATCACCGCTCGCATCGTCCTTGTCCATTTTTTGCTCGTAACTTTCTTAATATTAATAACCTTTTTGATTATTCGGATTATCTACTGGGGAGGTATACCGGTTAATAACAAAGTCATCAACAATTAAACAGGACAAGACTGCAGTTACTAATAGATAGAATAGATATGCAGACACCAATCCCTCCGCGCATATACATATAACAAGTAAGAACTATTCATTATCTTTTAGTACAAAAAGGCAAATGTGAACTGAGAAGGTCTTGCATAACACAAGACATTTTTTTCAAAAAAACACAAAATAAAGGAACGTTGACATGTATATGTAATTCAAAAGCTCGTCTATTTTTACATAAAATCCATAAATTTACAAAATCTCTCTGGTAAGCTGCTTGTTTGCTGGCCATATATTTTATTATAATCTTGAAGAGGATAGACAAACACAGACAGAAAAAAAACGGAAGTCTCTAGCATCACTAGAAACGAAAATGTGATAATAAAACATTTAGTTGAGATAGGAGTCACAGGGGTGGTCGTCAGCTGCGTTGATCCGTCACAGATCAATTTAAACGGCGGCGCTTAAATTAATTTTTTGAAGGATCTTGAACATCAAATTCTGATTGTACTTTGTGTATTTTGTTGACTATTTTTGATTTGCGAAAATGGCATGTATTTGATTTTTGTTAGTCCCGTTTTCTTGTTTTTTCGTGTTATTTTTTTAAATTGGGGGAACGATAAATACAGGCTTTTAAAATCTAAACTTCCTTTGTAGGTTTCCATAAACAATAATGAATTTCACATAAAACCAAAAGAAAACTTTAATTAATCCTTCTGGCATAGTACCTATTGCAAATAACAAGGTATATGTACAAAGTATTACATCTTAGGATTTTCAAAATTAATAAACATCTTTAAAGGTGTGTCTACAGTTACAAGAACAGTAAATTTATAATTCCATTCTTTGTGACATCATCCTTGACCTAACATAAGTAATTCCATAGATATATACATATGAAAGTTATGTACTAATTGGCCCAGGAAGCTTTTTATAGTATTACGTTTTGAGAAAAATACGTATAACCTTAAAACGTTATTATTATTTTACTCTTTCTGGTGATACCACTTGGATTTGATTGTTTATGTTATTATTCGCGGACAAAACGTTGAACATTGAACCAAACTTCATTGCTTTGCTGAAAAAACTGGTAAGATATTTCTGATTCTACTTTCTACTTTTGACGGACCCGTAAAAGGAATTTTAATAAAAGAGATATTAGTTGTATTTTCATCAAGATATGTTGTTATACGTATGAAATGTTACCGCAAGAAATAAAAAATGATTAGGGAAAGAGAACGTTGTATAGCGTCAACTGAGTTGAACTAGGGTATTTTTTTTAGTCTTTTAACTTGAAATACCAAGACGAGAAGAATGCGGATATGCAATTTATCTATGAATTTAAAGCATACACGCTGGAGGTGTAGGTAGTAGAAGAATGTTTTAAGAAAGCTATCGAAATTGTTTTTTTTTTGTTAATTGGTGACTAAACGTACTATAAAAAAAGGAGCTTGTTGCAGACCAAAATTAAATGTAATTTTCTTAGGGAACAATACTTACACAACACAATGGTTTACTTACTTTTCATTATCTTCTTTCATTTAGAAGTTACGACCAATTTTTCGATTTCTCTCCTAATCTAACATTGAAATCATTACCTAAATATATATATTTTTTTAATATCTAACTTAATACTAATCAATTAATGACATATAAAACATATGACATTTAAATAATTGGGCCACCATTGGAAATAAAATATTCAGATTTGGAGATTTGAATGCCTGTAATGCCTAGGAACACTAATTTCGAATTCATGATTGCTTGTTGGAAATAATTTGATTTGTACAGAGTTTATTTTATAGACATGTTTTCTAGGCTTTTAGGCCTCATGAGAAGAAAATGCACTTGATATTTGTCGAATACGGATACACCCTGTAATACGTAACATTGCACTCTACAGAATGTTAGGTACCTATATTCAAAAGTTCCGAGCTCTATTATTTTATGGTTCTAGTGATAATCTTAAAACCACTTACCTTTTACATTTTATTGGTAAAAATGTTCAAACTTAGTGGTATATTAATTTAAGAGGATTTTCAAATATCCAAAAAGTATAAGAACACACATTCCAAGCACTACACTAAGAATGTTCTTGTCTTTTACATTTATTACACGATTTATCGAATTTACGTACTGCGTACTCGAATACAAGTTTAATAATAAAAATAAATAATCGAGTAACTAACGATCTAGAAAATTGACTTTTAATACTTTTTATCTGACATTGAACTAAATGTTCATACTGGAGGCATACCGTGGTTTGCTGTTCGCCACAAAATGAACTTTGTGTGCATAAACAGATTTACAGATTTGGATAACGCTTTAAAACAATGAAATGGAACCAATATTTTGAACGTGAAAATGTACGAAGTATAAATTCAATAGTCGGACAGAATTACAAGGAAAACCTAACGCCGTTTTGGTCAATCTTGCCAACTGTCTGAAATAATTTGAAAACACTTTAATTTTGAATCCAAAACATGTTCGTAATCGTTGCCCAATACGGATAGAAGAAAAGTACACAATTTTGAAAAACAAATTTGAAAAATTATTACAAAAAAAACTGTCCACACGATTTTGTTTAAATTTTCTACACTTATGCGCTTGGTATTAGATACATTTTCTTTTTTTGATGAATGTTAGAATTACACTGTGGCGCCCTCTGCGAGGTTTTGAAAATCGGAAATTGATGCTCCTATAGCTCCTTCATTAGTCAAAATATGAAAAGCGTTTAAACATAAAAGTTGTTCAGTATATAGCTTTGCATTCTTCTAAATTTATATTACGTATACCTACAGGGTGTTTGCTTTCCACAGTACAATAAGCAACTTTGTTATTTTAAATAAAACACCCTGTATATTATTATATCATTGAATGCCAAATTTAATTGTCTATCACGTAGTATAAGGTAGTCATATAGCTAAAATGTACGGTTGATGAGAATTTCGCGAAGTTCAGCTGCGTTTTGTAAATTTTGAAGATTTTGTATCACTACGGTTGCGCATCTCTTTTTTATTTGAAAAAAAATTGTAGAACTTGATAGAATTGCGTGAAAATTTTAATGAAATTGAGTACAAAACAAAAACTGGATTTGTCTAATATTACAAACAACATTTATTTTGGCGTATCATAAATTACACAATGAACAATGATACAAAACTATAAATACTACAGCAATAAGTAGGTACATCGGTTAATTTTAGCGATAATAAAATAAATTCGATATTCATTTCTTTAATATAAACAAAACTTTTCCAAGTAACTCATACGGAAAATATAATAAAAATAATTAAAGATTAGATGGACTTTTTTTTCCGATTAGGCATAATCCTTCTAGGTTTGTCGAATTTCAAATGAGGAACATAATCATCAACAGCTTCCTTACTTTCATTTAAACTCTCTTGATTAATATTATCTTCCGTACTCCTTAAACTAGATCTTGTCTTCCTCGATGAAGAATTGTGGGAACTTAAAACATCATCCAACCTTTCCACTTCAGCATCTACAGATTCCGACACCGAAGGCTCATAGAGGTGAGAAAATTTCATTTTTTTTAAGGCACCTGTAGAAATATTGCTGTTATTTTCTTTATCTTCTTCTAAAGTTTCTATAGGAAGATCCAAAATATCGTCATTAGTTAAATCTACATTAGCTAATATAACGTTCTTTTGATTTCCATTATTTTCATTTAACACTTCACACACTGGAACAGTTTGATTATTTTCATCGGATAAAGTAGAGATACTATTTACGTTGCTTTCTGGTATCATAGTTCTGAGTTTTCGAACACCCAAAATATTAGGTTTTTTCACCCCTAATTTTTTTTTGTTTCCTTTAAGAAGCGTTTCAGAATCTTTTTCGTCGCTCATGTTCTCCTTACCATCTTCCATTAACACCTCTTCTAAATTTAAGAAACTATTTGCATCACATCTAGTACTGAACGTAGCGCTTTGTTCTGTATGACCTGATGGTTCTTTAGGTTTGTTTAAAACTTCAGGAAAAAGGTCAGTTTCATATATTTTATCATCTAACAAAATGGTATCAGTGCTCAGTGTTTCTTGAGAAGGACTTATTGGTGAATCGTTAATAATGATATCATTTTCAGTTTCAGAAATATTAGTTACGGGGTTAATATTATTTTGGTTCTCAGTGGTAGTTTCATTAAACGAGTTTATATTTGGAAAAATTGCATTAGCATTATCCAATTTATCATTTAGTATCTCGAAACTTTCACTATTCTCATTGGTTTCAGAATTTATAATTTCTAAACTCGGACAAGGAACGTAATTATCATTTTGGCTTATAAAAGGTTTAGTGTTAGATGTTATATCTCCTTCTGTGTTTCCTAACGGTGGAACACTACACTCAGTTGGTTCATAATTTGATGAACAACAATTTTGCTCGTTACTTTGAAATTCCCGAAGCTCCCTTATTTGTCCATGTTCATCAACTATTTGGTATTGCAATGCATCTCCTGATAAATTTTGCAGTACATCAGCGGTCACATTCACAATATCCCCTTCATTTGTTCTATACATGATCTCAATATTGTTCGACAAGTTATTTCCAAGAATACGTTTTAATTTATCCTTGTTAGTATTCGTATGAATTCCAAATGGCATAGTACTGTTTGTACAATCGGACTTGTTGAGACTTATCACTTGATTTGCTGTTAAAATTGAACCATTCAGATCTCCATAATTTACAACTTGCAGAGGTACCCCATCAATGTGATTTAAATTATCAATGAAGTTTTCATCGGAATGGGGTATAAAATTCTCGACAGTAGTTTCAGTACAAGATTCTTCTATTACAAACGAACTCATCTGTGCTGTATTTGCCAGTTCTTTCTGTAGAGCTTCCAAAGCTAATCGACTAGCTGCAGCTTCTTTCGCACAAGCTTTTTCAGCTTCTGATCTAACAAACTTGCGCTTAATTTTTCTATGTACGTAAGGATCATTTTGTACAGGTGACTTGTAAGAATCGAACATTGGTGGTGCAGCAGCATTATTTAATGGACGATATGCATTTGGGTATTTAGGCTTTTTTGGAAGAAATACAGGTGCGGGAATATGGATTGAATCTGCAAATTAGTTACAAGATTGATAATGCAAACCAAATGTATATTTTGTCTCCCATTTTTAAAGTAAAGGCCACTGGCACCCCTATTCTGTAAAATTTAACGACTCCTTCACAAACGATTTCGGGGTTTGAACGATTTTTTGGTTTGAGCCTGAACAAGGTCGCGTTTATACAGATACGAGAGCCGTCAATGATGAACGGTAGCTAACGAGTCGTTCATGAACTTTTTACGCAATAGGGGTGTGGGTCACTGAGTAGTTGGCCTAACTGCAAAGAGATTCTAGGGATTGGCGAGATTTCTGGATGTTTATAATGAAAGTGACGCCAACAACTAACTACATTATAGTACATTGTCGACATTACAAAGCAGTAGGGGAACATGCCCATGATGTGAGCGTCTCTCACTACCGGTCAATATTTTGTCCAATATTAGTTTACAAGATCAGATCAGTCTGTTTGCAATTGGAAACCTCCTCAAATTGGACGCGGGAGTAACTCTGAATAGCTCCCGAACTGTACCAGGCGCGTCCAATTGACTGGAGCTTGTTCAACTTGACCTGAACTGCGATATTTTTACCTTCCCCTGGCCCATAAGAGGCGGTTTCTAATTGGACGCGGGTGTAATTACCAGTAGCACGAACTCGGACTTACTCAGTGCTACTCGAAGTTACTCCCGCGTGCAATTGGAAAGCGCCTCTTGTTCATCCTCTTCTCTGGGCTAGCAGGGGTAACAGTAACTAGCGCGTGCTACCGGGGCAGCTTAGAGTAGATCACTACCAGATCAGATCAGATCAGTGCATTTGCAATAATTGGAAAGCGCCTTTGGAATGCACATGGGGCGCTTTTCAATTGCACGCGGGAGTAACTTCGAGGAGCTCTGCATCAGACGCATTCCAATTGACTGGAGGTTATTGCACTTGAACCTGAACTGATCTTTTTATCTTCCCCTGACTACTCAAGAGGTACTTTCCAATTAAACACGGGAGTAATTCCGAGTAGCACGAACTCGGGGCTACGGCTACTCAGTGCTACTTGAAGTTACCCACCCGCGTGCAATTGGAAAAGCGCCTCTTGTCAATCCTTTTTTCTGGTGTAGAGTAGCAGGGTTAAGGATAACTAGCACTTCCTACATATCTGGTGAAATTAAATTGGTGTAGCGTTTCAATTGGATTAACGCTGGGGTAGCTTAGGTAGGTGGATCAAATTAATTCATTTGCAGTAGGATAGTGCCTCTTATACATAAATTTTTTAATTGACGTGTCCATTATACTTTCAAAAAATTGTGGGTGGTTAAATAAAGAACCTTTCAACTTTTGAACCTTACCTGCTTCGTATCGAAGGTCTTGGTTGTCTGATACAAGGGTCTGTAAACCACGCATTTGAAAAAATTTTGCGGCAGCTATCATATATTTTAAGTTTTCATCTAATATGTTAGTTTCACCACAATACATAAATTCAATAATGGACTTCACAATAGCAAAATCTAAACCAGATATAATAATTTGCTCAGTCCCAGCATTTTTTTCTAGTTGTTCCTTTAAAAAAATAGGAAAGTAATCTTTTTATTGATAATAACATGGTAATATAATTTAAAAGGGTTTAACAGAAAATAACTTACTCTAAAATATGGACTATTCGCAGCTAAAACGCATTTATGAGCATGGATCGTGTTCGTACCACAACAAATTGCAAGATCCACTAAACTTTGGTGTTCCATCAGAGAACAGAGTACTGTACACATGTGCCTAGCATGAGTGTCCCATTGGACATAGTACCTAGTTTTTGAATTTTCCAATTTATTCATGTTTACTGTTTTTGGAAATTGAATTTCCACATAACCTAAAATAATTCATATTTAGAAATTGACATTACGGTAATTTCTTTCAGGATTAATGAAAAGTATTTTATTATAAAATGTAGGGTACCAATAAATTATAATTTTACAGCAAAAATATATCCAAATACACTTACCATTATGATCCAGAGTTAATTCTTAATTTGACTCACAACAGCAATCAATACTTTTTTTGAAAACACATGAAATAATTTTCAACAAACAATTGATAGGACCTTAGATACTCGGCCTTCTAATAAATATTAATATTAAACGTTTTTTTTTTATTTTATATTGAAATGATATCGATGACACAAATCACCAACTTTATCCATGATATCTTGCTTTCTGTCACAATGCCAATCAATGCTCCTTAGCTACTTACATTAATTTAGAGAATTTATTTTAGACATTGAAGATTTTGTTTGATTTAGAGAAAGAAAGATTTATCAAGAAAAAGAAGAAACTTTTCTTTTGCAGAAATAGTTTTACAGAAAGAAAAAGTTGCAAAAATTGAGCGGGGAAATTTGAATATCGCGCGCATTATTTAAATTTGCCGCCAATTGACACAGATATTGATGAATTAAAAGATTTCTAACACATTTTGCAAATATAATTGAGGATATTAAAAGAATATCATGTATTTGTGTAAATTATACATTTATTTGCAGTTTATAATTAAACATAAAAGTCAGAACTGACAGTTCTAGAAAAGCGCGCGAATTTCAAATTGAGACGCTCAATTTCTTTCTTCTTGTAAATTTAAAATACAAACGAGACAAAGAATTTCAGTGATTTTGATCAGGTCTACCTTTCACAAATTATACTTCAATATGAAATTTATGTAAAACATTAGTTTATTAATTGTAAAACATTTAAGGTACATTTTACGTAAGTAAATTAAAAATACCGATCTATTGCTATTATTAACAAAACAATTTACTTTTTTATGAATTAATAATATAAGTAACTAATGTTAAGTACAATAAATTACGAGTAATAATTAAATTGGAAGATCCTGAATTATATGTAAAATAAAAGTAGGTATCAAACACAGAGGTATAAACGTGGAGAATATTCATTTAAGTAACATTTCATGATTGGTATAACAAACTATTATTTGGCACACTAAAGTATTTGTTTGTTGATTTGACACAAATATATCTTACAGAGATAATGCTTACGGGAACACTTTAAGCAATTGCGTCAACTCATCATCGTCTTTTAAATAAAAATGCAGATACCTATACAGTACAAAAATGGCACTGTAAAAATATCGTTACAAGAAGCAATTATGTACAATTTTCTTTGAAAGTCAGTATTAATTTGTTAATACATTGTAAAATTAGCAATCCATGCGTATGCGGAATGTATGTCCACAGCCTTGTAAAATAGAATCAGTGCAACAAAAGAAAATGGGATGTGTCAGTCATCCGAAAATAGAAATTCACTTTCAGAAAGGAGGACTTCTAAATCGGATTGGACGGTATGTACATTAGAGTCAATATCATCAGGAAGTTTGGTATTAGGAATGTTGACTTGCGATGGACTAGTAGCAGGGGGAATAACTGCAGGTGCTTCAGACTTAATCACATTTTGCCCTGCAGTGGATTTAAGTGGTTGTTTATGAGATTTATGTTCATGTTCTTTAACTGTCCGAACAAGCACACCTGTTCTGGGATTATTCTTATTATCTACTTTTTTAGTTGGCCGCTCCGCATGCCTTTCAATAACTACACTTGTCTTCTCAGGTTTTCGCAATTTAACACTAAATTTGAAAGGAGGTTTATAAACAACTTGCAACCGCACTTTTTCTTTGTCACTAGGTAAGTTTCCTAAACTCCGTGCCTTGCTCTTCTCTGGTCTCGGTCTACTCGTTACTCTTTTATGAGGACTCCTGTTGGATTTGTCAGTAAGGCCAGCCGGAGTAGATTTTGATTTCGGTAAAGCTAACTGTGATTTTAATAACCAGTTTTGTACCTTACCGACTGACTCAGCTTCTGGTGTTAACGGATTTTGATTCACTTCCGAATTTAGCAAACCTTTCTTACCATCAATATCACCTTGCGCAGAACTATAGTCAATAACTTCCTTCTTCTTCTTTTTCCTTTTTGCCGCTGCTATGTGTTGAGGAGATTTTTTAACTTTACTAGGTGGAACTTCTATTACTGCCGCATCTCCATCTTTCTTTCGGGTTTCCTCCGCTCCTACAGGAGCTGAAACCCTCTTCTTCTTTTTAGGAGATTTTTTATTTTTATTTGGACTTTTACTATTATTATTATCTTTAATTTTATGCTTTTTGCGAAGCTTTCCATCACGTACTTTGCGTTTTAGTGGCACTTTTGAACGAACTGCAGGATGTACTGTGACACCACCTTCACCATCAGGTGGTAAACGCACAGCTTCCGTTGTTGAACTATGCATTATAGTCACAGATTTTAATTTGATGTTTGGTTTCTTACCCAACAATTTTGTGCTGAAAACCTGAAACATTTTAATTTCACATTAAATTAATAGAAGATACTCTCGAACTGTCACGATCTATTGTTTAGAAAGTTCTAGCATTTAATACAGAATGTCCATGGGTTGACTTATAAAGAGGGGGATATTTGAGGATTAAGTCCTGCTTGGCTTGATTAAATTTTAAGTATATTTTTGATTTTATTTAAATCAAGGAGGCATTGCTGGTAGATAAAAAAACTTTCTATTCAGGTAAAGTAGCTTTTCTATACCAAGTACGGCAAAACTTCATTAAAAAAAGTTGTTCACAATGTAAAATTATCCCCTGATGCAAAATTTCAGAAAATTTACTTTCGATTTTTTTAAATCAAGGAGGCGTTGGTGGTAGAGGTAGATAAAGAAATTTTTTCTATGCAGGTAAAGTTGCTTTTCTGTACCAAGTACGGCAAAACTTAATTAAGAAAAGTTGTTCACAATGTAAAATCACCCCACCATGCAAAATTTCAGAAAGTAAATTTTCGATTTTTTTAAATCAAGGAGGCCTTGGTGGTAGGTAGATAAAGAATTTTTTCTATGCAGGTAAAGTAGCTTTTCTGTACTAAGTACGGGAAAACTTCATTAAGAAAAGTTGTTCATAATGCAAAATAATTCCACCATGCAAAATTTCAGAAAGTTTACTTTCGATTTTTTTAAATCAGGTGGTAGGTAGATAAAGAAATTTTTCTATTCAGGTAAAGTAGCTTTTCTGTACCAAGTAGAGCAAAACTTCATTAAGAAAAGTTGTTCACAATGTAAAATCATCCCACCACGCAAAATTTCAGAAAGTAAATTTTTGATTTTTTTAAATCAAGGAGGCTTTGGTGGTAGGTAGATAAAAATTTTTTTCTATGCAGGTAAAGTAGCTTTTCTGTACGAAGTACGGGAAAACTTCATTAAGAGAAGTTGTTCACAATGTAAAATTATCCTCCCATGCAAAATTTTAGAAAATTTACTTTTGATTTTTTCAAATGAAGGAGGCCTAAAACCATTAAAAAAATTGTTTGCCAATCACATTTCTTTGTAACTCATTCCCTAACTTATGAAAAATATTGTTTAGCGTTACGGTTTAGCCTACGAAAATGGTTGATCAACTTTAAACTTACACGTTTTTAAGAACCATATAGTTAAAAGAATTTTTAGCTATCAATATTAAGTAAGATTATTAAAATTTACTATTATAAAATTTTATTTATAGGAACTTACCAAAAGAGAAATCACTCCAACGATGATTAAAGCAACGACATACCAGTAATCCATTACCCATTTCTTAAAACTCGCGATACTTTCTTCAGAAAGCAAAAGTTTCCTGAGAGTTGCTAAGGGTCCCGAAGGGTCTACTTCTCGACACTTTTGGAATACATCGCAATATCCATTGTAATCATTACATGGGGTACCTGGTTTAGAGTACATATCTGGTACATCATAAGGCATTTCGTTCCATTCAAAGGATGAGAGACAAGGTTGATTTTCACCTGGAAGCTTGCAGCAAAGTTCACATGCTTTTGTCTTGGGATCTTTTGCTGTTGGGATACATTGGCAAGATTCTAAACCATATGCGAGACAAATAGACCCCGTACATTCCTGAAAAAATAAAATGGTAAGTTATAAATCTGATGTTACTTTTTGGTAGAGGTGCAAATGCCGCATTTTTATGACGTAGACGCGGCCATGAATTTACTTACCCCCATGAAACAAACAAATTCTTGATTACAGATGGTTTTGTTAGGTTTATTAACTGAAGGAGGACATTGCGGACCTCTCCCATTACAAAAGCTAGAATCTCTACATCCATTGTCATCTCTACATTTGTCTCCAAATTTAACTTGACAAAGAGGTGTACAACAAGGGCCCTAGAATATATTATAAAAATAGAAAAAAAAATAACAAAACAATTAAAGTTTGATTTACCTGTGAGGGACTGCAAATGCTACGTGGGGTAAGGTGACATGGAGGTTCATCAAGTGGGGGATACCTTCTTTGAGGGAAACAACATTCATCCCGACAATCTTCTTCCCATCCACAATCACATTCTTCCCCTTCTTCTACAACTCCATTACCACATAATGATACTTGTGGTTCTAGAATAGAAGTAAAAAAAATTGTAGGTACTAAAAAAATTTAATACAAAAAAAACTGAAGAGATGGTTTTGTTTTTTAAAATTACGCGATAATTAATTAAATTATTTTATTATACCACTACCTACCTGTGAAACATCCCTTAGGAGATCGGGCTTTAAAATTAAGGACAGGATTGATGCTCTTAAGGCTACAAGGAGAGAATTGGTTATTGTTCTTCTTATCCCCAGATGTTGCCCTTGCAAACATAATGAAGTTACCGTCCTCACCTCCAGGGGTGCATATTTCAGGGTCATGCTTTGTGTACAGAAGAAATTTACATTAATTAAGCTCTTCATGAGTAAAATCCATTATCATGCATTCTACTTTGTTCTTACTTTATAGAACTCTTAAGTTTTCATATTACCATATTTTGCCCTTTTAACTTTTGTTGCTTTAAACAGTAATTTATAAAAGATATAATGGAATAATTACAGAAAACATAAAAAGCCGCTCTTTTTTATTTAGCAAAAACGGTTTTTATAATTTGGCATAAGTTTTGTTTCCTGATTTTAGTGAAAAGCACTGTTAATACAGAGAAAACATAATAAACTTGTTTCTAACAAAATGGGTCGTTTCATAATAGAAAAAGAATACTAGCGCCTATGTCGAAATAATCATTTTTTTGAGTTTTTCTTTCATTATTTCAAATGTTGGTATAACATTAATTTAGAGTTATTAGTGCCCCATTTTACACATTTAACATTTTAAAAAATGTAATAAAGTTGATGCTTACCGGGGAGCCAAAATTATGTCCTATTTCATGAGCTAGAGTAACGTGGGAAACTGCAGGTGGCACGTGTTTTCCATAGTTCAATAAAGTTACAATGCCTGTATTCAAGGACTTCATACTTCCTCTGTAATGCTGCAAAAAAAACAACAAAATATATATGAATTATCGTGAAACTGCAAAGATAAGAAATACAAAAAGGTAATGCCCCTATCTTTTATCTAAGATATTATTACGAAATAACGAACGCACTGAGGGTAAGGCGTGAACTATATACATATACAAAGAGTTTCTAAATTACTGGAAAATAAATTTTCCAAAATATCTAAGGGGTCGAGGAAAGTTTGGCCGATAATTTTCAAGTGTACACCCTCCAGAGATCCGAAGGTGTGAAAAAAGTGTCCAAAAAAAGAGCAAAGACTATAGTCTTTCCTCATTTTTTGGAAAAATTTTTGACCCCTTCCGATTTCCTTACGAAATTCCCAGAATGTTATATGAAGTCTAAACACTTGAAAAATATGTGCCAAACATCCCTCATCCCCTCCCGTCTAGTCAAAAAAAATTCAGGAAGTTTTCAGAAAAAATCCTTTTCTCAAACTTTACTCGCCACGTGGTGAACAGTGGGAAGGGATGAGGAATGTTTGGCACATATTTCCCAAGTCTCTAGCATTCATATTACATTCTGCGAATTTTAGAAGAAAATCGGAGGTGGTGAGAAAATCATCCAAAAAAAAGGAGACTTTCCTCATTTTTTGACCCTTTCAGATCTCGTCCGGATTTTCCCAGAATGTTATTTGGAGAGTGTACACTTTGAAATTATGGGAAAAACTTCCCCCACCCCTTCCCAGCTGGTTGGAAAATATTCAGAAAAGGAGTTTTTCTGAACCTTTTCTGAATTTTTTTGACCAGATGGAAGGGGCTGTGGGGAGGGGAATATCCTAAGAAAATCGAAAGGGGTGAGAATTCGGAACAGAATATATTCTACGTTCTGGGACAAAAACATATTTGAAATAATTTGTTTTAGGTCCATTTGGTAAACTTTCTTGGATGAATAAATTCAGCCTGGAAAAGTGATCGTCCACCAGACTCGCCGCCGTCCTGTGACAAAGAAGAGCCCTTTTTAGGGTTGCATTTACAAAAACAGTCCTTTACAGGACTAACAAATGTTAGAAAAAAGATTTTCCAAAGAGAAGCAAGCGCTAGACGCCGGCTACAAAGCCCAACTCAAATATTTCCCCTAAATTACAAAATCCAAGCGCAACAGTTCGAAAATTCAGACAAAGTTTGCGTTTGGGATCGTGTTCAATTAAGCTAAAAATTATGCAGTGTGAACGCACCTTTAGCTAATAAATTTTGCAGTGTGAGCGCACCTTTAGTTAATAAATTGTGTAGTGTGAACGCAGCTTTAGCTTAAAAAAATTGCAGTGTGAACGCACCTTTAGCTAATAAATTTTGTAGTGTGAACGCAGCCTTAGCTTAAAAAAATTGCAGTGTGAACGCACCTTTAGCTAATAAATTATGCAGTGTGAACACACCTTTAGCAAATAAATTTTGCAGTGTGAACGCACCTTTAGCTTAAAAAAATTGCAGTGTGAACGCACCTTTAGCTAATAAATTTTGCAGTGTGAACGCATCTTTAGTTAATAAATTTTGTAGTGTGAACGCAGCCTTGGTATAAAAAAATTGCAGTGTGAACACACCTTTAGCTAATAAATTTTGCAGTGTGAACGCACCTTTAGCTAATAAATTTTGCAGTGTGACTGCACCTTTAGCTAATAAATTTTGCAGTGTGACTGCACCTTTAACAAATAAATTTTGCAGTGTGAATGCACCTTTAGCTTAAAAAATTGCAGTGTGAACGCACCTTTAGCTAATAAATTTTGTAGTATGAACGCACCTTTAGCTAATAAATTATGCATTGTGAACACACCTTTAGCTTAAACACATTGCAGTGTGGACGCACCTTTAGCTAATAAATTATGCAGTGTGAACGAACCTTTAGCTAATACATTATGTATTGTGAACGCACCTTTAGCTAAAAAAAATTGCAGTGTGAACGCACCTTTAGCTAATAAATTTTGTAGTATGAATGCACCTTTAGCTAATAAATTATGCATTGTGAACACACCTTTAGCTTAAACACATTGCAGTGTGAACGCACCTTTAGCTAATAAATTATGCAGTGTGAACGAACCTTTAGCTAATACATTATGTATTGTGAACGCACCTTTAGCTAAAAAAAATTGCAGTGTGAACGCACCTTTAGCTAATAAATTTTGCAGTGTGAACGCACCAGTGTGAACGCACCTTTAGCAAATAAATTTTGCAGTGTGAACGCACCCTTAGTTAGTATCTAAAGGTGCGTCCACACTATAAAATTTATTGGCTAAAGGTGCGTTCACACTATAGAGTTTATTAGCTAAAGGTGCGTTCACACTGCAATTTTTTAAGCTAAAGGTGCGTTCACACTACTAAATTACTAGCTAAAGGTGCGTTCACACTGCACAATTTATTTGCTAAAGGTGCGTTCACACTGCAAAATGTATTTGCTAAAGGTGCGTTCACACTACTAAATTACTAGCTAAAGGTGCGTTCACACTGCACAATTCATTTGCTAAAGGTGCGTTCACACTGCAAAATTTATTTGGTAAAGGTGCGTTCACACTGCACAAGTTATTTGTTAAAGGTGCGTTCACACTGCAAAATTTATTAGCTAAAGGAGCGTTCACACTGCAAAATTTATCAGCGAAAGGTGCGTTCACACTACAAAATTTATTAGCTAAAGGTGCGTTCACACTGCAGCGTTTATTAGCTAAGGGTGCGTCCACACTACAAAATTTATTTGCTAAAGGTGCGTTCACAATGCAAAATTTATTTGCTAAAGGTGCGTTCACACTACTAAATTACTAGCTAAAGGTGCGTTCACACTGCACAATTTATTTGCTAAAGGTGCGTTCACACTGCAAAACTTACTTGCTAAAGGTGCGTTCACACTGCAAAATTTATTTGCTAAAGGTGCGTTCACACTGCAAAACTTACTTGCTAAAGCTGCGTTCACACTGCACAATTTATTTGCTAAAGGTGCGTTCACACTGCAAAACTTACTTGCTAAAGGTGCGTTCACACTGCAAAATTTATTAGCTAAAGGCGCGTTCACACTGCAAAATTTATCAGCTAAAGGTGCGTTCATAATACAAAATTTATTAGCTAAAGGTGCGTTCACACTGCAACGTTTATTAGCTAAGGGTGCGTTCACACTGCAAAATTTATTTGCTAAAGGTGCGTTCACACTGCACAATTTATTTGCTAAAGGTGCGTCTTTGCTCTTTTTTTGGACATTTTTTTCATCCCTTCAGATATCGTCCGGATTTTCCCAGAATGTTATATGAAGTGTAAACACTTGAAAAATATGTGCCAAACATCCCTCATCCCTTCCGATTGTTCCCAACGTGGCGAGTAAAGTTTGAGAACTGGATTTTTTCTGAAAACTTCCTGAATTTTTTTTGACTAGACGGGAGGGGATGAGGGATGTTTGGCACATATTTTTCAAGTGTTTAGACTTCATATAACATTCTGGGAATTTCGTAAGGAAATCAGAAGGGGTCAAAAATTTTTCCAAAAAATGAGGAAAGACTATAGTCTTTGCTCTTTTTTTGGACATTTTTTTCACCCCTCCAGATATCGTCCGGATTTTCCCAGAATGTTATATGAAGTGTAAACACTTGAAAAATATGTGCCAAACATCCCTCATCCCTTCCCATTGTTCCCAACGTGGCGAGTAAAGTTTGAGAAATGGATTTTTTTTGAAAACTTCCTGAATTTTTTTTGACCAGACGGGAGGGGATGAGGGATGTTTGGCACATATTTTTCAAGTGTTTAGACTTCATATAACATTCTGGGAATTTCGTAAGGAAATCGGAAGGGGTCAAAAATTTTTCCAAAAAATGAGGAAAGACTATAGTCTTTGCTCTTTTTTTGGACATTTTTTTCATCCCTTCAGATATCGTCCGGATTTTCCCAGAATGTTATATGAAGTGTAAACACTTGAAAAATATGTGCCAAACATCCCTCATCCCTTCCCATTGTTCCCAACGTGGCGAGTACAGTTTGAGAAATGGATTTTTTCTGAAAACTTCCTGAATTTTTTTTGACTAGACGGGAGGGGATGAGGGATGTTTGGCACATATTTTTCAAGTGTTTAGACTTCATATAACATTCTGGGAATTTCGTAAGGAAATCGGAAGGGGTCAAAAATTTTTTCAAAAAATGAGGAAAGACTATAGTCTTTGCTCTTTTTTTGGACATTTTTTTCATCCCTTCAGATATCGTCCGGATTTCCCCAGAATGTTACATGAAGTGTAAACACTTGAAAAATATGTGCCAAACATCCCTCATCCCTTCCCATTGTTCCCAACGTGGCGAGTAAAGTTTGAGAAATGGATTTTTTCTGAAAACTTCCTGAATTTTTTTTGACTAGACGGGAGGGGATGAGGGATGTTTGGCACATATTTTTCAAGTGTTTAGACTTCATATAACATTCTGGGAATTTCGTAAGGAAATCGGAAGGGGTCAAAATTTTTTCCAAAAAATGAGGAAAGACTATAGTCTTTGCTCTTTTTTTGGACATTTTTTTCATCCCTTCAGATATCGTCCGGATTTTCCCAGAATGTTATATGAAGTGTAAACACTTGAAAAATATGTGCCAAACATCCCTCATCCCTTCCCATTGTTCCCAACGTGGCGAGTAAAGTTTGAGAAATGGATTTTTTCTGAAAACTTCCTGAATTTTTTTTGACTAGACGGGAGGGGATGAGGGATGTTTGGCACATATTTTTCAAGTGTTTAGACTTCATATAACATTCTGGGAATTTCGTAAGGAAATCGGAAGGGGTCAAAAATTTTTCCAAAAAATGAGGAAAGACTATAGTCTTTGCTCTTTTTTTGGACATTTTTTTCATCCCTTCAGATATCGTCCGCATTTTCCCAGAATGTTATATGAAGTGTAAACACTTGAAAAATATGTGCCAAACATCCCTCATCCCTTCCCATTGTTCCCAACGTGGCGAGTAAAGTTTGAGAAATGGATTTTTTCTGAAAACTTCCTGAATTTTTTTTGACTAGACGGGAGGGGATGAGGGATGTTTGGCACATATTTTTCAAGTGTTTAGACTTCATATAACATTCTGGGAATTTCGTAAGGAAATCGGAAGGGGTCAAAAATTTTTCCAAAAAATGAGGAAAGACTATAGTCTTTGCTCTTTTTTTGGACATTTTTTTCATCCCTTCAGATATCGTCCGCATTTTCCCAGAATGTTATATGAAGTGTAAACACTTGAAAAATATGTGCCAAACATCCCTCATCCCTTCCCATTGTTCCCAACGTGGCGAGTAAAGTTTGAGAAATGGATTTTTTCTGAAAACTTCCTGAATTTTTTTTGACTAGACGGGAGGGGATGAGGGATGTTTGGCACATATTTTTCAAGTGTTTAGACTTCATATAACATTCTGGGAATTTCGTAAGGAAATCGGAAGGGGTCAAAAATTTTTCCAAAAAATGAGGAAAGACTATAGTCTTTGCTCTTTTTTTGGACATTTTTTTCATCCCTTCAGATATCGTCCGGATTTTCCCAGAATGTTATATGAAGTGTAAACACTTGAAAAATATGTGCCAAACATCCCTCATCCCTTCCCATTGTTCCCAACGTGGCGAGTAAAGTTTGAGAAATGGATTTTTTCTGAAAACTTCCTGAATTTTTTTTGACTAGACGGGAGGGGATGAGGGATGTTTGGCACATATTTTTCAAGTGTTTAGACTTCATATAACATTCTGGGAATTTCGTAAGGAAATCGGAAGGGGTCAAAAATTTTTCCAAAAAATGAGGAAAGACTATAGTCTTTGCTCTTTTTTTGGACATTTTTTTCATCCCTTCAGATATCGTCCGGATTTTCCCAGAATGTTATATGAAGTGTAAACACTTGAAAAATATGTGCCAAACATCCCTCATCCCTTCCCATTGTTCCCAACGTGGCGAGTAAAGTTTGAGAAATGGATTTTTTCTGAAAACTTCCTGAATTTTTTTTGACTAGACGGGAGGGGATGAGGGATGTTTGGCACATATTTTTCAAGTGTTTAGACTTCATATAACATTCTGGGAATTTCGTAAGGAAATCGGAAGGGGTCAAAAATTTTTCCAAAAAATGAGGAAAGACTATAGTCTTTGCTCTTTTTTTGGACATTTTTTTCATCCCTTCAGATATCGTCCGCATTTTCCCAGAATGTTATATGAAGTGTAAACACTTGAAAAATATGTGCCAAACATCCCTCATCCCTTCCCATTGTTCCCAACGTGGCGAGTAAAGTTTGAGAAATGGATTTTTTCTGAAAACTTCCTGAATTTTTTTTGACTAGACGGGAGGGGATGAGGGATGTTTGGCACATATTTTTCAAGTGTTTAGACTTCATATAACATTCTGGGAATTTCGTAAGGAAATCGGAAGGGGTCAAAAATTTTTCCAAAAAATGAGGAAAGACTATAGTCTTTGCTCTTTTTTTGGACATTTTTTTCATCCCTTCAGATATCGTCCGCATTTTCCCAGAATGTTATATGAAGTGTAAACACTTGAAAAATATGTGCCAAACATCCCTCATCCCTTCCCATTGTTCCCAACGTGGCGAGTAAAGTTTGAGAAATGGATTTTTTCTGAAAACTTCCTGAATTTTTTTTGACTAGACGGGAGGGGATGAGGGATGTTTGGCACATATTTTTCAAGTGTTTAGACTTCATATAACATTCTGGGAATTTCGTAAGGAAATCGGAAGGGGTCAAAAATTTTTCCAAAAAATGAGGAAAGACTTATAGTCTTTGCTCTTTTTTTGGACATTTTTTTCATCCCTTCAGATATCGTCCGGATTTTCCCAGAATGTTATATGAAGTGTAAACACTTGAAAAATATGTGCCAAACATCCCTCATCCCTTCCCATTGTTCCCAACGTGGCGAGTAAAGTTTGAGAAATGGATTTTTTCTGAAAACTTCCTGAATTTTTTTTGACTAGACGGGAGGGGATGAGGGATGTTTGGCACATATTTTTCAAGTGTTTAGACTTCATATAACATTCTGGGAATTTCGTAAGGATATCGGAAGGGGTCAAAATTTTTTCCAAAAAATGAGGAAAGACTATAGTCTTTGCTCTTTTTTTGGACATTTTTTTCACCCCTCCAGATATCGTCCGGATTTTCCCAGAATGTTATATGAAGTGTAAACACTTGAAAAATATGTGCCAAACATCCCTCATCCCTTCCCATTGTTCCCAACGTGGCGAGTAAAGTTTGAGAAATGGATTTTTTCTGAAAACTTCCTGAATTTTTTTTGACTAGACGGGAGGGGATGAGGGATGTTTGGCACATATTTTTCAAGTGTTTAGACTTCATATAACATTCTGGGAATTTCGTAAGGAAATCGGAAGGGGTCAAAAATTTTTCCAAAAAATGAGGAAAGACTATAGTCTTTGCTCTTTTTTTGGACATTTTTTTCATCCCTTCAGATATCGTCCGCATTTTCCCAGAATGTTATATGAAGTGTAAACACTTGAAAAATATGTGCCAAACATCCCTCATCCCTTCCCATTGTTCCCAACGTGGCGAGTAAAGTTTGAGAAATGGATTTTTTCTGAAAACTTCCTGAATTTTTTTTGACTAGACGGGAGGGGATGAGGGATGTTTGGCACATATTTTTCAAGTGTTTAGACTTCATATAACATTCTGGGAATTTCGTAAGGAAATCGGAAGGGGTCAAAAATTTTTCCAAAAAATGAGGAAAGACTATAGTCTTTGCTCTTTTTTTGGACATTTTTTTCATCCCTTCAGATATCGTCCGGATTTTCCCAGAATGTTATATGAAGTGTAAACACTTGAAAAATATGTGCCAAACATCCCTCATCCCTTCCCATTGTTCCCAACGTGGCGAGTAAAGTTTGAGAAATGGATTTTTTCTGAAAACTTCCTGAATTTTTTTTGACTAGACGGGAGGGGATGAGGGATGTTTGGCACATATTTTTCAAGTGTTTAGACTTCATATAACATTCTGGGAATTTCGTAAGGAAATCGGAAGGGGTCAAAAATTTTTCCAAAAAATGAGGAAAGACTTATAGTCTTTGCTCTTTTTTTGGACATTTTTTTTATCCCTTCAGATATCGTCCGGATTTTCCCAGAATGTTATATGAAGTGTAAACACTTGAAAAATATGTGCCAAACATCCCTCATCCCTTCCCATTGTTCCCAACGTGGCGAGTAAAGTTTGAGAAATGGATTTTTTCTGAAAACTTCCTGAATTTTTTTTGACTAGACGGGAGGGGATGAGGGATGTTTGGCACATATTTTTCAAGTGTTTAGACTTCATATAACATTCTGGGAATTTCGTAAGGAAATCGGAAGGGGTCAAAATTTTTTCCAAAAAATGAGGAAAGACTATATAGTCTTTGCTCTTTTTTTGGACATTTTTTTCACCCCTCCAGATATCGTCCGGATTTTCCCAGAATATTATATGAAGTGTAAACACTTGAAAAATATGTGCCAAACATCCCTCATCCCTTCCCATTGTTCCCAACGTGGCGAGTAAAGTTTGAGAAATGGATTTTTTCTGAAAACTTCCTGAATTTTTTTTGACTAGACGGGAGGGGATGAGGGATGTTTGGCACATATTTTTCAAGTGTTTAGACTTCATATAACATTCTGGGAATTTCGTAAGGAAATCGGAAGGGGTCAAAAATTTTTCCAAAAAATGAGGAAAGACTTTGCTCTTTTTTTGGACATTTTTTTCATCCCTTCAGATATCGTCCGGATTTTCCCAGAATGTTATATGAAGTGTAAACACTTGAAAAATATGTGCCAAACATCCCTCATCCCTTCCCATTGTTCCCAACGTGGCGAGTAAAGTTTGAGAAATGGATTTTTTCTGAAAACTTCCTTTTTTGACTAGACGAGAGGGGATGAGGGATGTTTGGCACATATTTTGCAAGTTACACCCTCCAAATAACATTCTGGGGAAATCCGAACCAGATCTAAAGGGGTGAAAAAAATGTCCAAAAAAAGAGCAGTTTTTCATTTTTTGGAAAAATTTTTGACCCTTTCCGATTTCCTTACAAAATTCCCAGAATGTTATATGAAGTCTAAACACTTGAAAAATATGTGCGAAACATCCCTCATCCCCTCCCGTCTAGTCAAAAAAATTCACAAAGTTTCCTTACCGGTACATGAAAAGGGAATAAAAAGAGGTCGAGTAGCAAGCAAAAAAAAACATTGCTCAAAGTACACGTCTTTATATATTTCGGGGCGGGGGGGGGGGGTTCAACCCCCTAACCCCCCCCTTGGGCACGGCCCTGCTTGAGACATATTTTTCAGCTCCCTTTAAATTTTATTCCGGGAATTCCCTATCAGGATCGGAAAATCTATTTTTAAAGGCCGTTTAACCTTCAAAAAAGCCTCTCCCTAAGAATTCAAAATCTCGTAGCCACTCACTGAAATATGTTATTGCAACGCAGGATGTTCCAAAGTTTTCAAGTGCGACGCGACGTTGAGATTCTACGAAAAAGCTACCTGAAGAATACGTGGTCGTACATTTTATTCCTAATAATAAAGTTTTTATCAAACACTTTTACAATAAATTTTGATTTAGATATTTATCTAAGTGTAAAGGTAGCAAGAAATAATAAAACACCATAAGAAAATAACGTTTTAGGAATATAGAATCAGAGACTTTTTAAAAAATTGCACGAAACGATGTATTCTACAAGATTTAACGCTTATGGAGACGAATGGTTTGGGCTTGCTCTAAAAGTCTAAACTGATGTTGATCAGATAGACAGCTTATCCAATCGAAGTATCCGATTATAAGTGTGATGTGAAACGGAAATTTCTTTACGCCACCATTTCAGTCGGATAAACGATTCTTTGATTGAAATCGCGTCTGTGTAGGATTCGCATATGAGGGTTGCAACAATAAAACGCCTTTCCTAAAGACGAACACATTCTTTTTTTTTTGTTGTATCTTGTAATAACTGTTTGGAACAATACACAAGATAACTACAAATTTTTGGTAGATAATCAATTAGTAGATTTTTGGTAGGAACGTTACCCACCACAGTTTCAGTTTTATAGACCGGAAAATTCTAACGAAACCTTTACTATTTGTTAACAGTTATAATTGGTAATCGTAATTTCCTGCAAAGAATTGCTTGCAAAATTGAAAGTGAATTTGGTAAATAAGTAATTTCTAAGGGTTGTGGCGCCTCTCAGACTCTTGACCTACTTTTACTTGAATAAAAATAACACTTTGAAGTAAACGTTCAGGAGTTCTATTTGCCTATATTCAGGGTAAATTTTGATCAATTCGGGAATCACAAATAAATGTAAAGTGTTAAAAAAAACTTACTATAATATAATTATTAATATCTGATGGAATACACTGAGTTTGAAAACTCAAACTTTTGATTGTGTTTAACTTTCCTATATTTGATGTTTATATACTGATACTTATGCTAGAACATAGGAATCAGAGATAAGTGTGTGCTATGAATTTTTCAGGTATATCTACTCATTCATTTAATCCGTTTCAAAGCATTAATGGAAGTGCAGAGTTTATTTGTTCTGCTGAAAGCAGTTGATCGGAATATTCGGAATTACAAGTGCAGTAGATATAAAAGATATGTTGATAAGGTCCGACCTCGGAAAATGTACATCATCATAAATAAAGGGTGTAAAACTGCCAAGCACATGAGCTGGAAGTTGCAAATTATTTTTAGCACAATATTTTACAGCTTAATCTAATTAAACCAGTGAATATATTGCAGACATGTAATAAATTATGTTCAAATGTCAGAAAGTTTACACATTAGAGATTGTATTATAATTGAATTATAGGATAACACTTTGAAGTTTTAAGTAAACAGTGGTGGAGACTAAGTAATACCACAATAAAAGCAGGAAGTGTTTGCTTCGGTCTGGCAAGTAACCCTTAGGTATATTACATACATACAACTACCACCAATGTTACCAATTTGAAACATTTTAAAAATCCTTTAGGAAACCTCAAGTCTAAATACTTTGAATTTACGTGAATACGATTCATGATTCCTAAATAAATTCAGCATAAAGGGACAGGTCCGGTAAACAGGACTAATTCCTGGGGCCCGGTGCTGTAAATTTAATCCAATAAAGTATAGAAATATAAATATCAAATAAAATATCGATTTTAACTGGAATAACAATATTTAATTTGCTTTATACGTATTTCGGCATCAATGTGCCATTGTCAAAAGCATTTATAAGATATTAAATAACAAATATAAAACGATTTATACAGTAACTGCTTGATTCTATTATTTTAACACTGCGTGAAGCAACTGGCCCCAGTCAACCGGTCGGAGGTCAGTCGCTTATCAGTGTTTTAAAAAGATATTTATTCCAAAATCTTCAGTAAAGGAGAATCTAAGAGATCAATTTGCTCATTCATTAAAGGTATGTTGTTTCTTGTGTGTTTATAAATTTCAAAAGCTTCTAAAATGTTTAATTTATTTTTGTTATCAGAAAAGTGTAAAAATTTAATTGTATTATTAGATGTTAATGTGTGATTTTGTTCTAACAAATGTTTAGCAAAATTTGATTTATGTGCATGTTTATATTTGTAACAACGGATATGTTCTTTTTGCCTAATACTGAAATTTCTAATTGTTTGACCTATATATACTGAATCACAATGTGAACAATTTAATTTATAAATACCTGATTTTAGTAAATCATTAATTTTGTCTTTAGCATTGAAAAGAGAGTATAGAATATTTTTATTTGTTTTAAAAGTGACTTTATATTTATTTGTGTTATTTATAATTTTAGCAATCTTTTCTGAAATTTTACCAAAATATGGAATTGAAACGTATTTTAGTGTTTTATCAGAGTTATTAATGAAATAAACTTTTTGAATAGCTAATTTATAATTTTTCTTTTTAATTAAAGTGTCAATAAGTGTTGTGTTATATCCATTGTTATATGCAATTTGTTTAATAAAGTATGTTTTGATTTCAAAATGCGAGTCTTAATTTATACCTTTCTCAGGGGAAGTGGAGGGGGTTGTTGTCTATTATTTCCTAGGAGCCCGAATTTACTGTGATCGGCCCTGGAGGGGGCTTCCAAATTAATTTAGAGTCCTGTTCGAAAAGTATTAACTTTTCCAAATAAGAGCGTAAGAAAAAAATCTTTTAAAATAAATGTGGAACAACTAAAGATTTGACGAAACGAGACATTCTTAATAAACTCTTAAAAGATATTATTTTTGTAGACGTACAGTTTATCTTAGGCAAGCTATAATCTCCTTTTTATACCGTTTTCCTTCGTTCTATAAGTTTTCCTATTATTTTAGAGATCCGGTTAATCCACAGGGACGGTAAGCATCTAATGATGTAATTAACTTTAACTCAATTAGACAATTCAATGAACAATGAGAGCATAGGTATGCCAGCACAATACAAATGGCTAGGGTCTTTGAAAGCGTGACAAATTGGGTGTAATGTAAATAAATAAGGCAGAGGCGACTACAAACATATATAAGCTAATTAATTGTCCACAATGGGCAGTTTCTGTGGAGTTAATAGACAAATTGTACAGTACACTGTACTACAATTACCGAGCCACACACATATCCACTGATAATGGACGATAAATGAGGTATCATCTTTTATGCAGCACCGTATAACGTGGAAAATTAACAAAACTTGACCATTGTATATTACTTGATGTAACATTCTGTTTAGAAATAGGGGTTACTGTAAGGTGTAACATTTACTTACGCCATTTTTCTCGCAAACTCCTCCTGCATTCTTTAAATCTCCTGTCCAAGCAAGACCCAAAGTGCCCATCTCGAAATCCCTGTAGGTAAACATGTACGCCAAACAAAAGGCGTCGTAGTCTTCCTCTGCAAAGAATCATATATTTGTTAATGTTAAATATACATAGTCTATTATAAAATATTTAGTAGAATACAGAAATGAAACTAGTAGGCTGTTTTTTTTTTCAATTTATTAAACACTTTATGGATTTAATTTGTTTAATAATTAAAATGGGGAATTTTCCAATCTATATGGGTATACTTTGAATATCGAGTCTTCTTTTCATTCTATTTACCTACGCGAAAATAAAAAAAAAGTATGCATTTCACTAACTAGAAAGAACGGAATATAATTGCAAATTTGAAGATAAAATATTCTGGAACAAAAAGCTGCAGCTTAAAGGAGAATATAAATTGAATGTAAATGAGATTATCTTGAATAATTTGCTATCTCCTAGTGCTTGTAATAAAGAGAATAAAAAGTGATAACCTAAGTTCGATACTGTTTAATATAAAACGAAGGCAAAAAGTATTTATCAGATAAAGTGAAATTGGAACCGGGAGAACTCATTAGGAGATTGCATCGTCCGCCGTTCATCACTGGAATATGAGACACAATTTTCACGGGGGAAAATTTACGGCAGTCTTAAAGAAGATTTAAGAATTTCTCACCGCATTATGCTTTACACCAATTTTTATGCTAGAGAATTGTCAAAAATATTAATGCTGTTTTCATTGTACTTTTCCAATTAATTTCCCATCACATACAAACTAATAAACGCGCAAGGGATAGGTTACTACTATTTAGACTGTGTGCTATTTTGTAGATAAGAATTATTGTATTATAAATTAATTTAAAAAATTATAATTATGCTTGTTTTTAATAATTTTTAATAATCTGAGCCATTTAGCGGACTCAACGTAAAGTACGAGTAGTAGACAGGGGTTTTCATTGAAAGTAGCCACCCTTGGTATCTTTCAAAACTATTGTTCGCAAAAATACGTCAACAAAGGCAGCAAGGGGGACATCTTTTTACGTAAAATTCGGACGTCGGTCATCAACCCCTTAGCCGTCAAAACCCCCTCTAAAATTTCGAATGGCACCATACCATGTGTGGTAACATCGTTGGAAAGGTAATTTTATAAGGAATTCATTCTACTATTAATTTTTTTTATTCGTTCAAATTTAGACAAAAAAAATAAAAACTATATTTTGTTTAACTATTATTAGTTAATTATACGACAGATCAACGCAGACGACGATTATACTAATGAGGAGCATTAATTTTATCGCTAATTTTCTTGTGTTTTTGGTGTTTAAAATTTTCTTTTATTCAGATTTTCTTTCAAAGAAACCTTTCTTCATAAAAACATCAGTTGTAATATGGTGGCTAACCCATGTGGGTTTGTTTTGCAATACAGACCAATAACATTTAAAGAGCAACTTTTTTTTCAAAGTTCGAACGAAATGTGTTTTTGCTCATTTTTTATTCTAAACAAAATACGGCAACGTGTCCGAATTATTTACAACGGTCAGCAAATCCATTTGAAATGATTCATTCACACAAAATGTTCAATTAGTACAACCGAAATTGCATTTTTCCAATAGGGGTGTACTGCCGGAAAAAGCACATCAAGCTTCATGCGCTGAAAAGTGGAAAGCATTAATTCCATGTACCTATACGCACTGAAACATATTTAGTGGTTACTGTAAAGAATTAACTCAATGTGGATATTTATTGCTCTGACTACAGACAGGCCACCAAGGGTGACCTAGTGTAGTAGGTATTATATACTACCCTCATATTGACAGGTTTGTGATTGTCTAAGAACGTGAAAGTTGATATGCGCTTTTTACTTTCGCATACCAGTAGGTATATGGGAAGTATTGATAATTTTCGAAATTGAGATTTTCGCGGAAATACGTGGGAACCGATTTTGATGAAATTTGAAATGAAGGGATATATCGAAAATAAGCTTTTCAAAAAAAATTCGAAACCGGAAGTTAGACATGTTTTTTTGGTATCATTTTTTTAGAAGCAGAATTTTGAAAATCTGAGTAGCGGATATGAAAGAAGACCATAATTCAACGGAAACAAGGGAAACAGTTTTTTTACCGGACTACTTCAAAATGGCGGCCGCTATGAATTTTTCAAAATTTTAATTTTAACGCCCCACAATTCAAAAACCAAGTATCTGATCAGGTTCAGCAGAAAGCCCTTTGGCGATGCTATACTATGAAGAAAAATTTAGTTAGTAAATCTAAAAACGGTCGCAACGGCGCTTTTCCAAAAATTTTGAAAATTTTGGAAAAATTATTACAGTCTGGAATAGATACATTTTCTTTTTTTGATTAATTTTAGAATTTCGCTGTGGCGCCTTCTACGAGGTTTTGAAAATCGGAAATTGATCCTCCTATGGCTCCTTTATTAATCAAAATATGAAAAAAGTTTAAATATAAAAGTTGCTCAGTATATAGCTCTGCATTCTACTAAATTTATCATTTATACAGGGTGTTTGCTTTTCACAGTACAATAAGCAACTTTGTTATTTTAAATGAAACACCCTGTATATTATTATATAATTGAATGCAGAATTTAATTGTCTATCACATAGTATAAGGTAGTCATATAGCTAAAATGTACGGTTGATGAGAAAATCGCGAACTTCCGCTGCGTTAGTAAATTAGATGCCTGTCTCTCTTCTGTACTGTACGTATCGACCCGTATAGTCTGGTGTTGCTCGCTACGCATTCAAGTGATTTCCAATGCTGCCTTGCGAACTATAGATAAATACCAAAAACAAAATGTTTATTTTTAGTATAGTAGTATGGGAAAGTCCAGGCACCTCCATTTTTTATATCTTTCTCACATTCACATTTAAATGGAATTTTCAGGACTTAGGTAACTATTAAGAAGAACAAACGTTTAATCGAGATAATTTTTTTTAAATTTGGGATTAGGTTTGGTACGTATAGGGGTGTTATTCAGGTACGAAGAAAAGAACAAAACTTGAGGAGAAAGAAGTGAGATAAGAATTATCGTCGAGATAGAAACCACCAGAGACCGGAAATTAACTAGTTTTTGATTGCCTTTTCCTTATTTAACCTTCTACAATTTTCTATCGTTAGCAATTAATGTTCTACTCACTCTCTTTCGATTTTGTCACTTGTTGTTGCATTCAACTTTCAACAACATTCAACTTACTTTTATGTATAATGCAGATTATTTATAAGTTATAACTTTTGCATAAGCCTGAAATATTGCAACGTATTTATTCTTTGTACTTTTTCTGCATGGTACCTACGCCCTGCCCTCTCCGACAGTTTTTCATCATAAAATACGGTTACGTCCATGTGTAGGTGTATAGGCATTCATGATCAATATCCGTTACGAATGAAACGCGTGTTAGGGGATCAAGCTAAAAATTAAATTGCATGTACCATTAAACATTTAATAAGTAAGTAGCAGTAAAACTATTTAAAGTAAATATAGTAATAACAAATTATAAAACAAAATACTTTCGTGAAATTAAAAGTTAGAACGCTACATGAAAGCTTTCATTTAGGAAGAGATAATTAGTAAAAACAATGGCAGGAGGTACTTATTATGCTGACTTTGATGGAAGGCGATATTAAGGGTACGTCAATGAAACCTGAACTAAATAATTTGAAATTTTAGTACAAATTGCTCTACCAAACAAATCCCAATAATGCGAATAATAGAAACTCGTTCCTCCCCGTAACTTCATTATGAAAGCAGATAAAAGTCGGAACTTCTGACATAAATTTATATTTCTCGTAAATTATGCTCGAAGAAGATACAAAGTGGCTATTATTAAAATTGGCGGGAGTTAAAGTTGAGCAGTAATAATTTTGAGCAATCAAATAAAAAGGTGGGGTTCTAAATTCTACTGCGGCGAAAACAAAATATATATGCATCACTAGCAATTTAAAGGTAAATGAAAAAGAACTGGGAGAAAAATGTTTTATAACTAAGAACTTCTGTAAAATATAAAAAATTACTGCGGCTTCCCTACAACGAAGGTGGAGTAAAGAAACGCAGAGATCGAGCTTGTGTTGTAATATTCAAACCTTGATTACACAACGGAAATTTTCATTTTTATATTATCTTTTCTATTCTCTACAATCTGAAAGAATATACTCTAGAAGCATTTTATTTAAAGACTCTAGTTTTTATACCTCCATACGTTTATATGTGCGTATAAGAGCTTTTTTTATTATTCTGATCCTAATCACAGCTTAATGGAGCAGTAGTCGTGAAAATATTTTTATACATTACTTTTCAAGGGTTGCCTGAGGAGTTACACCTTTTATTTAACGATTTAACACCAATCGGTGACAATCTGCATTTTTTTTCTTAAATCCGAAAGCACATCAAAAAATTATCTATTTTAAGAATTGATTTCTAAAATTTGATTGGCTAGTTTTTATTATTCAAAGTTTAATCGAAAATTTCTAGTTAAAATAAGATCACAGGGAAATCGTGGGTCTTTACGCGAGTTTTATGTTCCGGACAGGGAGCCGAGTATGCCTACGAATACAAAGTAGTTGGACAAATCCTGGAATTACAAAACACTTCATACCACGTATTACATAAAAGTGGGACTACATTCATCCCGCTAAATTACATTTTGCACAGTTGCTTTTGGATAAAATATTTATTCAGTGAGCGTGTTGTATAGAAAACTTCAAAAAATTGTATGTGTAGTCATTATTTTATAAGGATAACAGCTATTAATCGAGTTTACCTGTTTTAGTTGGTTTGGCATTGTGTTTGTTGAGCCAGTCCGAGAAATAAAATTCGGAAAGTTGCAGTATGGAAGATTTCTGTTGATTTTACACTAGATCCTAGATCCTTTAGGTATATTTACAATACGTTAACATAATAACACCTGGAGTTTTAAATGAATTACACAATAGTTAATAGTTTCGGAAATTACTGGGAATTTGTGAATTTGGGCATATCTACTAATATTTGCTCAACATTTGAAATTAATGCTGATAGCAGCTAAACTTGATAAACGATTAATTAAAAGCAAACATACCCACACAGAATATTTACGAATAAAAAGTTTTATTTGCCCATTCCAAAAAAATGCATCCTTAAAGAAGAAATCAAAATGTTACAAACATACAGTGCTTCCCGAAAGTAACGAATAAATTCAATAAAATCGTTGAGAAAAATATTTCAAATAAATGCTCTGACACGTCGATTTTTATTTTTAAATTATGATTTAGAGATGTAATTTTCAACCCCCCACCACCCAACCCCTAAGCGCTGCCAACTCCAACTTTAAAAATTCAAATAGCAAAGAACCCTTTCTGATACCTCATCTGATAGCTTTTTATGCTCAATACAATAAAAAAAAGTTTTTCAAAATCGGTTGATAAATAACGGAGATATTTACCAAAACGTATTCAACTGAAAGTGACAATATTCGAGCAGGCGTTGGTACGGCTCTACAATGGGTGGTAAAAAGCAATTGCAACTTGTTTGTAATTGAATGTAAAGAAAATATATCTATCTATCTCCAACCCCAATCATCATTAAAACTTCGATTCTTTCGGCTTCAGTAAATCTCATTTTTGTTTTCTTATTTTTCAAATCGTTAATAATAAGTAACACACACTCCACTAAGTAATGTCAATACATTTTGTTTACATTCAATTGCAAACAAGTTGCAATTGTTTTTTACCACCCAGTACCAACGCCTGCTCGAATATTGGCCCTTTCATTTGAATACATTTTGGTAAATATCTTCGTTATTTATCAACCGATCTTGAAAAACTTTTTTTATTGTATTCAGCATTAAAAAAGCTATCAGACGAAGTATCAGAAAGGATTCCTTGCTATTTGAATTTTTAAAGTTGGAGTTGGCAGCGCTTAGGGGTTCGGTGGTGGGGGGTTGAAAATTACATCTAGAAATCATAATTTAAAAATAAAAATCGACGTGTACGAGCATTTATTTGAAATATTTTTCTCAACGATTTTATTGAATTTATCCGTTACTTTCGGGAAGCACTGTATAGTATATTCCCAATAGGGGGGATACTAGATACCTTTGTAGGGTGTCTCTTTCTTTCCCTTCTTAATAAATAAGAAAAACATTCACTATTCTCTGTTCTTGATTAAGAATAAAAAAGTTTTATTATTGATTCCGCTTTATTTGGCATTTGACAACCAGATAAAGCAAATTCGTAATATGATCCAAGTGTATGCAAAATATATGTTCAGGAGCAGTTAAAAGTTATCTCCGGTATAATAATGTGCAACAAAAATTCGAGGAGAAAGACTATAAAGCAAATATTCATAAGGTAAGTATAAGTTAAAGCGTAACAAACTGTTGTTGGCGGTTCTTAGACGTATACAGAAGGGAGTCCTGAGGGAAATTAGTCAATTACCTGCGCAGAACATCGAACTAAAACCCTGAAGTACCTCGCACAAAAGGAGCATCTAGCGTATACATACCTACTGTTCCATTTTATCACAATGCCAAATTACCCTTTCTCATTTCTAGTAGACTTCAAACAACCAACTCTCCGAGACGGGCAAAATAAAGAGCAGCAGTTCATTGAGAGAGGGTTAGTGGCACTTACTTACAGGAGCTTTGAATTGAACAAAGGAAAAGAAATTAAAGATTCTAAATTAGGTTGGAGACGTTTTAACTGCCAAGTACTATTCACGTATTTTAAAAACATAAATTTTATTACAGGTTTTGAAGGGAAAGCTGGTGTTAAATAGAAAATGAAGTCTGGAAAGCTAAAGCTAGATTGTTCAAGCTCAGGAAGGGCTATAAATTACTCCGTATATTCCAATTCGGCTGAATAGAGCCTAATAAAGTTTTGATGAAGCGCATGTCTATGACAGTACATCAAGATTAAATTAGTGTCTATTCGGGGCTGCATTACAGCTGTCAGATGCAAATACCTGCAAAAATTTGTGGTTTTGTATAGTTTAACTGCAAAAATCCTATAAACGACCAACAAAACCACTCTCACAAGCACGAATTTTAATTTAAATAGCAGTTATATGGGTAACATCCTACGTGTGGTCACATATATCATTATTTATGGATTTCTTCCAAACATAATCGCTTTTAGAGGTTTCAATGAAAATTATTTTTTCAAATACGAATACCTCGCAGGATATGCGATAATATGCTGTAAGGTTGCTATGTATATTTACTACAATCAGGTGTCTGAATAGTTTAGCAAGGTCTCATCGAGATATTGTAAACCGAGTAAATCGAGGATGTCTCAAGAGAGGCATGCTATTGCCACTATTACTGGGGTGTCTTATTGTCGAAAGTCTTATCACCAGTCCAAACACCGAGGGCGTGTTGTATTCTGATTTGGAAATCCCCGAGACACGTAATTTTCCAATATCTCAATAGTTTCTTTCTCAGGAATTATTTCGGTTAGGCCACGAACAACTTCATTCCTAAGAGATAGAAATTAAGATGTGGCCATGGAAGGTAGAAAAATAAGAAGCAGAAGAAAAAGATGACGAAAATATGAAGAAGAATAGCCATGGGTGGTAGAAGAAGAAGGAAGAAGAATAGCTATGAGTAGTAGAAGAAGGAAGAAGATGAAGAAGAAGAACAAAATGAAGAATATGAAGAATGGCAATGGGTGGTAGAAGAAGAACGAAGGAGAAAAAAAAAGAAGAAGGGTAGTCATGAGTAGTAGAAGAAGAAGAAAGAAGATGAAGAACAAGAACAAAAAGATGAGTAAAGAACGAAGGCGAAGAATGGCCATGAGTGGTAGAAGAAGAAGAAAAAAAGGTAAAGAATAGCCATGACGAAGAACAAAAAGATGAAGAAAAAGAAGAAGGCAAAGAATGGCCATGCGTAGTAGAAGAAGAAAAAATTCCTACTTCCGCCCCATTTCGTAAAGATGAAGTACAAGCTACTGGACTACCACCCATTGTCGTTAACAATCCTACCCGTGTTGATTTCGGTGTTCCGCAAGGCTCTGTACTAGGTCCCCTGCTTTTCATCATTTATATCAATGATTTATACCATCATTTGCTCCCTAGGAAGTGTCTATTTTTCGCTGATGACACCACACTGCTGGCCTCCGCAAAAAACCTAGATACACTAAATCAACTTTCTATTGAGAGTGCGACACAAGCTGAAAAATGGTTTTGTGCTAATCAATTAACGCTTAATCAAAGTAAAACCCAAAGGCTTGTTTTTTCCGCTGGAAATAATAATACTAAGGGAGATTCTGTCATACTGTTGGGGATAGCGTTGGATGACTGCTTAAACTGGTCCTACCATGTCGATCTCCTTAGTTTAAAACTTTCCAGCGTGAACTTTCTGCTGAGAAATTTAAAACAATTGGTCACCACACAAATGCTAAGAACTTCCTATTTCTCGCTATTTCACTCCAACATATCCTACGCAGTAATCTTGTGGGGTGACTCGTCCCATGCTGTACGGATTTTTCGTCAGCAAAAGCAGGCGGTCAGAATTTTGGCCAATGCAGGTAGTAGAGATCATTGTCAACCACTTTTCGTTAAACTTAGTATCTTGTCTCTACCATGTCTATTTATCTTTGTCACTGTATGTGAAGTTCATAAAAATTTAGACTCCTTTTCAATTAATAGCGATTTTCATAATTATCCCACGAGAAATAATAATGCCCTACGTAATCCACGCTTTAGATTAGCCAAATCGGTGAAAAATTCCCTTAATTTAAACTTGTATAATCATATTCCACAGCGTATTAAGTGTATGACAATTAATGATTTCAAAATAAATGTTAAAAGGTATTTGTTGCAGAAATGCTTTTATAAGACTAGTGAGTTTCTTGATGTACCGTTTTTATGACAATGTGTTAAACTCGTTATTTTTTTTGTATGACTTGCTACAAATATACGTTTTGTATGTAATGTGGTTAAATAAACACTATTATTATTATTATTATTATTATTATTACCCCATTATTGTCAATAACGTTCAGTGAACTATAAATGCATGGAATATTCTGATTATAATTTGTACCAGGTTTAGTATTCTTGCAGATAGCTAAACCCCTAAGTTAGTATTTTGAGGAACATAAATTAACCTAAGGGTGCTGATCTTTCGTTTACTTACCGTTGGTAAAGATTCAAATAATTATTATCAGTACGTAAAGAGGATTTTCTGCGAGTGTATTAAGCTATTAGGGAAGTATGCCGAGGGTCGTTATCTCACGTTAACACGGCAAACGCCCCGTTTAATATTCAATCCCCTATAATACATCGGACAGGGCTGCCATAATTCAGCGAGCACATATATAGTAGAGGTTAATGCTGCGAGGAACGGACACATTAGAACATGGGATGTGACAGGCACAGCTCTTGTCACGGACAGATAGATAAATGTGCTTCTATTGCTGGAGAAGGTATATAATATATCAATAGACAACTTCCTTAATATTAAATCAATGTTACCTTCAAATCTGACTTGTAATAAAGCACCTAACAGTTGCACAAGATATTATGGTTAGAAAGTACAATCAAACATACAGCACCAAGATTTAAAGATCATGGCTGTTGTATTCTAAATTTTATGAAAACGATATTCCGCAAAGCAAGGCTGTGGGACTGTTGGTTCCAATCCAGTACGAGGAACTATTTTTTTTTTTTGATAAATTGGGTAGATGGTAAGTAGTTGGTGAGCCCAACACAAGAAGAGAAAATTTACGTTGTAGAATAAAAACAGTTTTCCTTTTCCTGTTGGACATGTCTGCACTAATCCAATGTTTAAAACAAAATAATTCAAATTTTAGCCACGTATTCATTAGATTTTTAATCTTCACGGTAATGTTATTTTAAATTTAGTATATTGTAAGGATAACTCAATTGTTTTGAAAAATGTTACCAACTTTAATGTGGTATTTTAAAATTGTATTACCTAACACAATCAAAGGCGACGTAAATTTGAGTTACATCTCTCTATACCACCACTATTTCATCATACAGACAGAATGCTACAAAGCAATGCCGCTTGATATGATTCAGATAACTAAATTTCAGATACAGCAGGATTCCTACCTGTTCCATTAAACCTGGAATCGAATTCCCAGTTCATATTACATCTGCTTTATTGGATGGATATGCTTTCGTACACATTTATTCTGCGATGAATTCAAAGTAAATATGAGATTCATATATTTTCAAATAATTCCCACATACTTTAAAATATCAAGCATAGGAATAATCTAAACTGAATATAATTTTACAAGATAAATTTTAAACTCCAAATTACCTTTAAATTGAGGTGATCGGATTCTCTTTAGAGATATGTATGATCAGAAAAATATTTTCCTCGTGTGGTGTAAGAACTTCTCCAATCACGAATTACATTTGCTAACTTGGGTCTTAATTTCCTCTTTACTGCTGAAAATATTACCCCATAAAAGTGAATGGTTAAGAACGAAGCCGATATAAAAGCTAACTTTCCAAAGTTAAAATTTAAACTAAAAGCATTGATAATAATCATTTTATGAAACGAAACGACTAGAAGTTCTTTACGAGCATACAATCAGGATATTTCCCGATAAAACAAGTCATTTCTGAAAAGATTAGATTTCAGGGACGTGCAGTAAATTAATAATATCAGAATCTAGGATAATCAGTAGGTACCTATTATTATTCTCTTGATTAGTCTACCTCGGAGTGACCAGATAGGCTTATGGTACTCCGTGCGATTATTATTCTTTCTCAAGTATAGTTATTTGCGTTTTATATAACCCAGGATGTCTTCGAAGGAGAAGAGAAAGTTCCAGGAAAGAAACTCCAAATATCTTCTCTTTCTTTGGTTGTGAGTGCTTTCTATTGGCAGAATATGTGAAATGGGGTTTCATGGACCATGTGATATACCCTGCACAATGAGTCGTTCCTCTTTAGCATACAGTGTCCTTATTAGAGACTTACTAGTCATTTTAGATTACTCCTGTTGAGTTTCAAAATTTTTTTGGTGTATTCCCTGGATGGATTTCAAATTAACAGCCTTGACTGTTTAAATCCAGGCAGTACCTTCCCATAGTCGCGCCTCTCTAATGGTGCGAATAGACTAGCGAGAAAACTCGCGCGAGTTGCTGTTGTTGCTATAAGCAACTCGCGCGAGTTTTCTCCCCATATGCACCATTAGACGGTCCTTTAACCCTTTAGCAATTCAACAAGTGGTCCAGCGCCCATTTATTTTAAGTTCGACGCTTTTTCTAGATAGCGCAAGCGCGGATCTACGGGGGGGGGGTAATTACCCTTATTAACCCCTCCCCAGAGGCCAGGTATTAACATTATTACACATCATTTTTTCGCGTTTGACATAATCGCCTGGGGGTTGTCCGTACCTCCAGGACCATTTACCAACCCCAGAGAATTTCTCTAGATCCGCGCTTGAGCTAGCGAGGCGACCTTTTGGTTTCATGCTATGCCTTGGTGGCCCAAGCTAACTTTTTTGTGTATTGACAATTCATTTAGGACCTATAAGTAGCTTTCTATGGTCTTGGAGTGGACTTCCACCTCCAGTGGGCCTTAAAGGTCTGATTGTCAGTTAAATAGGGACGTGTTTGTACTCGTAGAACCTCTTGTCTTAGGCATAGGTAGTGATTGTAATCAATTCCGGCTTTTCGGCACAGGTGTATGTTAATATCATGCCATGTTTTTTTATTTCAATCCCCATTGTGTTTAACCAGTTCTGCTTTCATCAGATATAATTACCCTAAAAAGTTTTGGGAAGCGCGGTATACTTTTTGAGTTTCTTCTGTGAGTGTATTTTTGTAATCTTAGATTCCGGAGGATTTTTTTAGGAAACCCTCTTCTCTAGAAAATATTTTTTTACTCTGCCTGTAGTATGTAAGCCGAAGTCACGGTTTTCTACTACTTGGAAACATCTCATTCATCTTTTCTTTATTGATTGAATTTACCCAGTAAGCAGGGCCTCATTTAATATGCTAGAGACGTAAAAAATTATGGAGCAGGATTTAACTTACTCAGAAAAATTAGCGCCCCGTACAGGACTCGAATCTACGACCATTGTGGATTACAAAGAGTTTATCCGCCAAATAAAGAATTTTCAGTTTTTATCGATTTGGTTTCAACGGTGGAATAATTTTATGAAACACAAGTGTAATTATTGTTCAACAAATTGTTCTTTGTTCGCATTCGTTTAAATTAAAAACTAGGTACATACATTAACATCGTTCGTGTATACGTATTGACTTTTCAGCATATCTACGCCCAAATGATAACACAGGTAAACTACATGATGTACTAATAAATTATTAACCTATCTCGAGGGGTTGGTTTTATTATGAAGTAAATATTTTAGAACTTTTTCAAACAATACAACGTAGTGGCTTGAAAGCGTTTTGGGCGTAGAATGAACATCAGTTGTGTTCTGATCTTCTAGTTCGCATTACATAAATTGGCAAATTTTAATCTAACCTTTTAAGACTAGTACTATAACCAAATATCAACTCTTCCATGGTTGAGATATAAGATTTACAATCTTAAGTTGTGAACTTTTGTGTTACAAATCTCTTCGAAATGCAAAAATAAAGTCAAGAGTATATTTTTTCAGATGCGACGGGAAAAGCTTTAAAGCTCCAATAATATTTGGACGAACGCAGTGCTAAAATAAATCAGACAATCAAATTCGCCCAGTGGCACTTCAACCCTCTAGTCTCATTGGAGTGAAGGCTCATACATTAGGGTTGTTCACCGTCACATACCGTCAACAGATGTGCCAATTTATTTCGCGATCGCTTTTCTAAAATCACGTTCAATTGAAAAAATGAAGCACCGAAATCAAAAGCATAATTTGTATAATTGTACCTAATAAATGTCTACGCTTGTTTACGATTCCTGCTTTCAAATTAAGTGCGGTAATTTGGAATTTATTTGAATTAGGCTTGAAAAGGCGGAGTAATACGACATAACGTGTGAACCTGACACGGTGTTTGTGTTGCTCACTGACAAATAATGTTAAGGGTTTAAATCGAAAAGCAACTACTTCGAAATTCATTTCGGTTCCCACTCGAGTCGGTGAACAATATGCACAGTGAAACACCGTTCCTCTTGATTTGCCACTTTACAATTGTAACTTTCTTTTTGATTCCATTTTGGTGTAGCATTTAAAGGCGAATGTTATTTTTAGATGAATTTTATCAGGGGAATACCCGACGATTTCTGTCACAAAGCCACTCTGAAAGGAAACTTCAACTGCGAAAATATTTACATATGGAAAAGCGATCAAGAGGACTTTATATCGCTGTTGAATGTAACGTTCACAAAACCTGGAGGGAGTGATTTAAAAGCTTTGGAAGGGAAAACTGTCAGAGTGATAGCTGATAACGTAAAGTTCCTTTACGTCTTTTTCAAATATAAAAGTAACCACCGAGAGAAAAATAACGCTGCGTTTTTATTGTAGATGAAACCTTTTATAATATCAAGTAATAAATCTAACGAAGTAAGCGGATATTTGGGCGATATCTGGAATATTGTGCAGGAAGCTTTAAAGTTTAAGTACGACGGTTCGTTGGGTTTAATATCAATAATCACGTAACAATTAAATTTTCAGAAGCAATGTAATCTCAGTCAATTATGACACTGGTTTAAGTATTATTTCCAAAGGAAACGCCGACATTATGCTAGCTGCTGGGGTTGTCAAACCAGGCTTAATGGGTGTAGAATATTCACAGCCATATTTATATAATTGGTAAGTACATTCACTGTTATTAGGGTTTACCCAAAGCATATTGTTAACAAGTCGTTGCAACAAGATTTAGTTAAAAACTCATTCATTTATTCCTGAATAATGATGGTTTTGGATTACCAAATTTTAATTTCTAAATGTGTACGGTAATAGTGAAGAACACGATGAAACGCGAAATCCACACTTTTATAACACTCCACAGCACTGAACTGAATATATAGAAAGGTTTCCTGATCACGATCCTGTTTAGGAAAATAGCGAAAAAGTGACCGTTTTGTTGGAAAATGGTAAAAGGGGAATTCCTTCCATGAACGTACGAAAACGTAGAGCGGCGGTCAACATCGTTTCAGAACCACTAACCCATCTAGCCAGCATGTACACAGAAAATGGCAGATAAAGTCGCTTTCGCCCTATTTACTATTAGTTCATGAAATAGGAGGACGTAAACGATAACACTCTACTATTTAGAGAACTTTCTGGATCCTACTTGCAAGCATCTGGAGGTCACACTGTGAGCGCGTCTGCGCAGCGGGGACCTCATCTATCAACGAAAGTTCGCATATTTTCTAAAAAAAGGCGTACGCTTTTCTCAGATTTCTCCACCAGATTCGTGACCAAGAGACCCTCCTGCTTGGAGACACGACGTTTTGGCGTGGTTGGTTTGACGAGGCTGTTTTGGCGAAGGGACGGTTTGCCGCAGGGACGATTTGGCGAGGGAATACCCGGTATTTATTGATGTTGATTGTCGCTGTCTGGGTACATCGGACCCGGTCATATTGACCAAACGCAAATTTTGTTCATATCGGCCAACAACAGTTCCTGTTCATATCGGTCAACGACGCAGGTAAACGTAAGACAAGCCGACTTTAGCCGTAACGTAACCGTAATGACGTCCGACGCCTTACGACACTGTTCAGATCGTCTTTTGACTTGTTCATATCGCCCAAAATTTTTTTAAATCGATCTAATTTGATTTTCATCATAATTACCAAATGTTGATTATATCGACCAAAATCCTCCCAACAGTCTGTGTACATGGTAGCAAAGTCAGTGTACATGGGGCCGAGGTTAGTTGCTCTTGGCAGTTGATATACAGAATGATGATAAAGTCTCGCACAAAAATCATATTCTGGTTATTTAATGTTTTTGCGGAAAATCCTGAGACCCGTCGATTTTTGTTTTTAAATTGCCATTCAGACATAATTTTCAACCCCCTACCCCTCAACCCCTAACTTCTAGCAACCCCAACTTTAAAAATTTAAATAGAAAGATACCTTTTGTGATACCTCTTTTGATAGGTCTTTTTATTCTTAATATAACCAAAAAAGTTTTTCAAAATCGGTTGATAAATAACGGATATATTTAACAAAATGTAATCAATATAAAAAATGGGGTTGACATTTAAAAAAAAATTATGACTTCACAGCGTAGAAATAATGGCCGATCAAAACCACACTTTTAGGTCAGGAAGTTCCCTTTTTAATGTCTACCATTTACGGCGTGTTTGAGCCGTTTCTTGTCGAATATTGACATTTTTGTTAAATATCTCCGTTATTTATCAACCGACTTTGATAAACTTTTTTTGGTTATATTAAGAATAAAAAGACCTATCAAAAGAGGTATCACAAAGGGTATCTTTCTATCTCTCCCTACACCAAAACGTCCCTGCGCCAAACAGTTCATGCGCCAAATAGTCCTTGTGCCAAACCGTCCCTGTTCCAAAACGTCCCAGACCGCTTCTGCATAGTGAAGTGATACAAAACTGTGGTATTCTTGTTCCACCGCGTTCGTCAGTATTACCAAAATTTAAGGGTGTCGAAGACTATCTGATTATTTTATCATCTGGAGCATTATTTGCTTTTGTTGCTTTAGCAAGTGGCTTGAATATTTCAATGTTTAATTTATAATTGAAACAGAGGAAGTTCAAACAAATAAAGTTTATTAAAACGACTTTGGTTACTTCGATTTCTCAAATCAATGTTTCACTACCTTTCAACAAACAACAAAGCAGAATAGGGAATTGATATAGCCAGAATAAACTAATTTCTGTTATTATTCGCTGTTTGAGTTTCGGGATATGTTTACAGTATACCTCATACAAATACGATTATTAAAATGATGTTATCGTATCATAACTACCTAGCATTTCTAGAACAATGGTCAATATTAGTTTTAAGCAAAAATACTTGAATAAGCAAGTACTATTTATTGACTTTTGAATCAAAATATCAAAAATAAACAGATAATCATAATTGTTACAAATAGATTCTTTCGATGTTGTGCGGTAATAAAATAAAAAAATGTTTCTTTTATCTCTTTTTTACAGCATAGACCGAACGCTGATTGATATCTATAGCGTGCAGTGTAAGTTCGCGATCAGATAACAGACCAAATTGACGTGATAGGTTTGTTCGGGAGCCCAATATAGAGTACATGCTATTCTTCAAAAGGGTGGAGGGAATGATTTATTTTTATTTTGCACCGAAGTGTTGCGAACTCAGTTTTACGCACAATCTTTTAAAAAATAGAATAACATTATTTAGATTTATACTTAGAATTAATGATTTAAACACAATTCACCTAAAATACGTTTAAAATAAGAGATAAACGATGAACTGAGAATGACACGATTTTATATTTTTTTAATCAGTTTTACTGTGTTTGGTATCTGCAGTTTTAGAAACACCCCGTAGGTGTATCCATTATCTGCTAGCAAATTTAAACATGCCAGAAGATATTTTACATACAATTTTCAGGACTAAGGAAAATAAATTGTCGGATAGTTAGTCGGTGGTTTTCTTTTCATCTTAAGAAAGTATTGATTTATGATAGAAAGCGGGATTTCCTTTAATGAACATTTACGACTAACACCTCAATTTTTTTTTAAATAAATTTCTAAGCTTCTAAGCGTGCTGAGTACCAAAAAAAATGAAGCACACCACTGTATGCAGAATTTTTCCTAAAAGATTTAAAATTATATAGTACAGGGTGTCCCAAAAAATGGTGTACGCCACTGTTTTTTTGTTTTTGACACAATTTTTAAATTTCCCCACTAATTTACGATTGAAACAGTCTCTTGAGATTTTTTCCTACCATTAACCGTTTTCGTGTAAATCACACTTCAAAGATAAAAAATGCGAATAAAAAAATAACTCTGCAAATGCGTTTTTTGAATAATGACCGCATTTAGCCCCAAAATTTTGTTCAAAGAATAGAACATTCATTTTGAACATTGTTTGTAAAATAATAATAATAATTCCGGAATATATGAAAAAAAAATTTCAACACCCTTGTATCTCGATAACGAAGAATTTGCAGACCCATGTTAATAAGAACTTTTCCTCTTATTTTCATGAAAGGAACATACCCTTAACTGGATACCGTTTCTTTTTGGGACACCCTATATACCTAGTTTGTAAGATGTAATATTTAAAATAACGAAGTAAGAGGTTTGGGGCGTCTTTTAGGAAACAGCCTGTATGCACTTGACTACGTTCTTTTTAGGCATGTCACCGCTAAAGTTAAGATATTAAAAAAATTCTATGTAGGGGATAACAATTTGGAGAAAACTAATTTTTTATTTAAAAATTTCCGTATTGTGGAAAATCTATTTGTTCTAAGAATTTTCAAACGACTGGCTTTCAGTGGCTACGCTTTTCCTTAAGTTGCAATTAGGGAAGCCGTTTCGCTTCGGTGGTTCTACCTGGTTCGCATATCCGTGCTAATAGGGTGCCAAAAAAGATTGATATTCACCTGGAGAAAATAACAGACCTCGAATAATTCTCACGAAAATAACAGGCACACGCATATTATAAGTGTTAATACTTAAAAGTTTCAATTTTTTTCAGGTATCATCTTTATATACAACGCCCTGAACCACGAGCCTCGTCTTCGTCCTACCTGAAAACTTTAAACCAAGAATTGTGGTTTGCAAGTTTCTTAATGTTTTCGATTCTAACGATATCCCTGTGGCTTACGATTAAGTTTCTTCACTCGACTTTCCAACTAGAGCCCCGTGTTTCACTACCCAGTTGCTTTCTTTCTGTTTGCTCTGGATTTTTGAATCAAGGTAGATAAATATGTTCTGGTATATTTAGTTATCTAAAGTAATTTTCTAGGATTTGACCTGGGGCTAATAAGTTACTCTGGAAGAATATTGATATTTTTCTCGTTTATTCCCGGATACATGCTATATTCTGCCATAAATGCAGTTTTAGTAGCAAAATTGGCTATATTAACGGTTGAACTACCCTTTAAATCTATAGAGGACGTGCGGGTTCAACGAACATTGTCATTATGCTTGAGAAGTAATAGTTTTGTTTACAATAATTTTACTGTAAGTATTTAAAAAGTTTGTAATGTGTGTAACATTAAATTATAATAAAATGTTGTAGGAAGGAGTAGAGCCAAATCGTACTGCGTTGTTGAAATGGAAAGGTATATTAAATGGACCTGGTTGTTTGGATATAAACAGTCAAGCAAACTTAGCTGAAATTTTATGTAAAGATGGTATAGCAATTTTGGAAAACAGAGTTGTTATGGCAACAGTAATTAAAAATTTTCGAATTCCCTGCGATATCTCCACTGTAAACGAGAGATACTTTTCTAGAGGAAATTCTTACTTAGTTAGCAACAGTTTCAGTGGAATTGAACCGATTGAATCGATGTAAGTATTAGAGATTAATTGATTCAAACTAATTTTGACCTAACATCGATTAAACATTTCAATGTCTAATAATGTATCCTGAAGCGTTTGGTTATGAAGTTTTAGATAACACTTTTTTATTGTAAAATTCTCATTAATTCACGCTTTAGTAGGATGTCACAGGAAGTCAGGTTAACAAACCGCTGAGGTGAAAAACACGGGTCGTCGGGTTCAGGAAAAAGCAACTTCCATGATCAGTTTTTATCTCATCCTTACGCCATCGACGTTTTCAGCAGCTTTCAAAATTGTTTTTGTTCAAACTTTCATTTTAAATCTGGATGCTTAAAAGCTATTTAAGGTGGAGCTATTAGGATTCACGATTGGCCGCTTTCTATTTAAGAAAATGTTAAAATTGTTGAAAAATTATAAGAAAATAGAAATCCCATGTAGCTCAGATATTTCTATAGCCTTTGGATGTTTTAAGCTTGGATTGTACTACAAAATAAATCTTCGATTTTCGGAATTAAACTTTATCTTGAAAATCGTGGGGAAATTTTACGTTTTTGTTAAATTAGATAACATCTGTGTCATGTTTAGCGGGTTGTTCTCGGGAGACAATAAGACAAAAAGTAAGTATAGCACGAGGCAGCCTTAAAATTCGTTATATTACCGGAACAGAGATTGTAGCATCTGTACAACTAGACAATCACAAATAATACTTCGTACATTACCGAACAGCATGGCAATTTCTGCAATCTGACGCCAAGGATCTTAGAACTGGGAACTCGTATTTCGGAAAGAGCATTTGAAGACGATGAAATTATTATTAAGTGGTTTGTTATAACGATTAAATTAAACAATTTATTAGAATTTCGTTGTAAAAGCTACACTTCCATTACATTAAGCACGCTTGGGATATTAGTTTAGAATTTATACGAGAAATTCTATGATAAACAATATTACAAAAGCAAAACGAATAGACAAAAAGGAGGGAGCATATTTGCCTCATTGTAAAGTCAATGTCATTCATATTCTAATTATGAGGGTTAACGATTTGTTTCAACAAAAACTATAGTTCATGCAAAACGAGGGACAAAAGACTTTTCATGGATATGCGCCATGTGAACCCCATTATAACAGAAAAAAAATAGTACAGGGTTTATTACTTTTATCCGAATCAGAGAATATTTTATTATTATAAAAAATCATCCAAGGGAAGAGTAATTTCTATCATACAAGTTCAAAAATATTCAGAAGTTTTATTTATTTTATTCTGTATCAAATTATCCATGTTGACGATTTGAGTTCGGTTAATGGTACTTTACGGTACTGTAATTATTTTACCAGACTCAAATTATTATTTAATATTAAAAACATTAATGACAGTATTTTAAACTGAGAGTTTAGTTAAAATTCCGGTATTCGTCCGATAAATTTTTACAGTAACTCATTTTGGAAAAAAGCGGATAGCGACAGAGTCGTGAGTGACCCAGCAGCTGAGTCTATGTATTCAGAAGTCCTCTGGGGCGTCCCACTCAGCTTAGGTTAGTTGCAGTTTGAGAAATATTTTTTACAAGCCCAGTGGACTTGTGAATACATACGCTCAGCTGCTGGGTCACTGCAGGCTCTGTCGCTATCCGCTTGTGTTTTGGAATTCCTGACTCAGGTCCATTGTCTAGGCCTGTGCATTTGTATCGATAATTCGAATAAGTTATCGAATAATTCGATATATCGAATAACGATATTGAAAATATTTTTATTCGATATATCGAATAAATTTTTATTCGAATAATTCTATTCGAATAATTTTATTCGGATAATTCTATTCGAATAATTTTATTCGAATAATTTTATTCGAATGATTATATTCCAATAGTTTTATTCGAATAATTGTACTCGAATAATTTTATTCGAATAATAATTAACAAAAAAATTAAAAAATTCCGGAAACATGCTTATGATAGTTACTAATCTGAAAAGCAATATTTTTATCTATCTAATGGTGTGAAATTCCAATATGGCGGCCATAAGAAATAAAAAAGTTGAGAATCGCAGCTTGAAATCTAGAAGGCCTAAAGACTGATAAGATCAATTCGAATAAGTTATATTCGATATATCGAATAACGATATTGAAAATATTTTTATTCGATATATCGAATAAATTTTTATTCGAATAAAATTATTCGAATAAATTTATTCGAATAATTTGATTCGAATAATTTTATTCGAATAATTTTATTCGAATAAATTATTCGAATTATTCGATAGTTATTCGTTATTCGATATATAAAATTTATTCGTTATTCGATACCTACTTTCGGATATCGGAACAGGGCTACCATTGTCGCCTCGTCCAGAAACGTCTCCGTCTCAACTCGCTACTGTAAACTTTGATAGACCAAATTTATAACTAAATAACGTGTTTGATAAATTTAGAGATAAAAATAAAGAAAATGTCAATCATCGGAGGAAATTACAAAATTTCCATAGCGTATAATTATTTGCCAACATAAAGTTTACAACCAAGGTTAATATTTGAAGCCAACTAAAATATTAAATTCGTGACAAAGCTGTTTTAAGATGTTTACCTACATTCAAACAAAGCTGATGATTAATATTCTCTACATAACCCTGCACTTAGAATTATAACCGTTTAAAAAATCGGTAACTTAATTAAATGTATTTACCATTTTCAGAATAAAACACATGAAAAGCACAGGAGTATTACAAAGATTAGAGAATACATGGATACGAAGAACAATTATGACTAACAGTGAAGCTGGTCTGCAAATACAGACACCTCAAGTCACCTTCAACCACATTAGCGGAATACTTCTTTTCTATATGACCGCAATTCTGATTAGTTTAAGTGTAATGGGAACAGAAATAATTATCAACAAATATATTTTTCCGTATTTCAACAAGTCCGCCATTGAACCATTTGTAAAATGATCACATTGTGAATCGGCACGACTTAAAAAATTAACATTGTGTTCTGGACTTCCAAAAATCATTCAAAAATAATGTTCCTACACATACAGGCATTTAAATCTCTGAATCGGAATATTTTATTTCCAATGGTGGTCTAATTATTTAATTAAATGTCATATTTTTCATTTGTGTATAAGTGATTAAAACTAAGTTAGATATTAGAGTAAAAATTCATTTAAAGACTTCAATTAGAAGAGAAGTCAAAAGATAAATTGTAGAAGATAGTAGAAAAATGTATAAGCAATTTAGGTAGGAATAGATACTCTCTGAAAGTTTGTCCGTCGATTTCATATACACTCTGTATATGATCGCAGCAGTGAAAGTTCGTTCCAAAAAATAAAATATTCCTATTAAAGCACATTGCTACTGCTATCACAATAAAACTTGAATAACATTTAATCTTAGCTTTCTTGGCATTTAATTGATACTATAATGATTCTTGTATGGCTTTATGTATTAAAAAATTTCAATTGTACTTTTTAAAAAGTTTGTTTTTACTTACCCGAAAATAGTTCCAAGAATTTCTCCACTCCATAGTTGTTAGGATATCGATATAGAGGATCCTTAAGGGCTTCAGTTGTATGTACTTTTATTCGCTTTATCATAAAAGTGATATTGTCTAGTTTTCCATCTTGGTTGAAATCTGAAATATCAACACAATATAACATGCATGCTTGAAGGTTTCCGATATAATTTTATAGGACTCCATTAAACGTGTACATGTAAGTAATTCAATCAGGAAGCAAGTAAGTATTTTGTAAGTAGCTGCTCGTCTTAGCAATTTATGATAACTCATTGATATAAATTATAAGCAGAATATATCGAAGCACGCGAGTGAGGAGGCAGCCAGTTCAAGCATATATCCATGTAACTGAATCCATTTTTAGAAAACTTGGAAACGGAACTTGCTGCAAATTCAGAAATTGTACGTGAATTGTCTTAGTCACAGAAAAAACAAAGCTTCTAATATCGTGCATAATATCCTGGAATAGCAAGACTGTTTTTTTTCTAATCCTCAGCTAATAAAAAATCAATCCAGATAATTCGTCATTTGCAAGGCGATTTACAATCCGAAATACGCCGTTTGTATCCGAATAACGACTATATTTTTAGTCAAGATAGTGCACCGACCCACAGAACAGCAAGATGACAATTTCATTTGAAGAAAACACAGGTGTGAAATTTTCCATGTGAATTCTATTCAACCTTATGTTTTACAAATATTACGAGCTGTTACTTCTGTATGTATCTGCATATTATAGAAAAAAAAACTTTGTGCCAAGAGAAAGAGAAAGGAAAATCGTTTAACTCAAAAGCGATCACTTGTTAAAATTACAAACGGTGTCTTAGAATATAATTAAAGTAACATTTGAGCTTTAACAAGAACGATGTAATGTGTGCCTATATTACAATTCCTTTGTTAAGTTTTGTTAATTATGCAAGAAACAAAGCCTTTCACGTTATCGTATTAACTTACACAAGAGTATAAATATCTCAAGGAAAGTTATTGGTACCTGGATGTAATGAATTACTAAAACAAAGCAGAGTTCCAGGAAATCAATATTTCCTGTTAGAAAAGTTTTGAAGAAAACTAAAATTATTATTAGTATTTACGTATTCCTTAGGTATTCAAAGGGGAACACGTGACTTTTACTGCTTTTTTCAGCAGTAACTCTAAATTTACGCAGAGAAATGCGGCTTTAGGAAGCAACTTATTGATTGCATACACAGGAAACTTGGATAAAACTTTTGTCCTTATTACCTCGTAGCGGAACATTTCGTAAAAATATACAACTGCCTTATATGCGTTTAAAGAATTGTAAATTATCCACTGCAAAGGGTTTATCAAACATATTTTAAATAAATCATGATGTGGTTATCCCGCATCAAGAATGTGACTGTGCCGCAACGCTACTAATACATGAATAACTATGAAGAGGGTGTGAAAAGGAAAAATCTAAAAGGTGACACGACACTTTTTAAATTACATTGTAGGAAACGAATTTATTCTATGGACGCAGAAAATAATTCAAAATTTGTAAGTACATTCAGGAAAATTTACTGTAATTAACTTTTTCTTTTTTTATAGAAAATATTAACCCTAGCACATGAATTGGAAGGCAATTTATTTCGTGAGAATCGGTTATTTTTATCAACAGAAATGGTCTTTTAAATTCGAATTTATAATTTTACAAGTTTCATGAGACTGTGTTAAAATAAAAATTGCTTAACAGATATGTTTATAATTCGAATTTTTTACGTAATCTAATCGTAATTTTTTTTAGTAACGTATCAGAATGTTAAAAATATCTTTAGGATAGATTCTTTCTTTTTCTGTTTCAAAGTGATTACCCTGTTTTTTTAAAGGGCCACATAAACGACAACGTAAGGCGCAAGATCCGGGCTAGATAGTGGGCGATAGGGGAAATAAAATTTAGTATAACCAAAAGCCTTCAGCGTGTTTACTGTGTTAGTGTTCTACTTAAATGAAAACTTCCGAAAGTGTTAAATCACGCTGCTACTGATTTTTTATTTAATAATAATTTTTCCACTCCCTGCGTTGTAAGTCACAATGAATTATGACATTGATCTGATGGAAGTAGGTACATGTTACTGGACGCATTGTGCTCGCTATTAAGAACGAGAAGTAAGTTAACTTACTTCCCCTTGTTATTGTTGTCATGGGGAAGTAAGTAGAAATTTTTGTTTAGAATTTATATTTAAAAATCAATTGTCCAAATGACCATTAACAAAATTTGGGTTTTGGGGTCCAAAACACATATTTCCCCGAAACTCTCAATTTCAAAAATTTTCATGATATCAATACTTCCCATATAGCGCCATCAAGCGTTGTATAATACTTCTGATCCATTTATTTTATTGGTTTAGTTACGATTATATTTTTCTGGGGGGGAGTGCATAATTTTTATTTATACGTTTAAAGAAAATTAAAAATAAACACTTTAGAATATCGTGTCAAATAGAACTAGGAACCACCTTCAATATCATAAAGAGAGTAATTTTCTTTTTAAAAACGGGAGAAACAAGACTCCTCACATAGTATAAGGAAAAACTGCCTCACTCTAAAAGCGTATCCATGTAACAATGGATTTGAAGCTAGAAATGTAATTGTGCACAGAAGAGAATAAAGATTTATTTCCTTTTAAAATAATGCGCGGGCATATTCACCACGCAAATACGTCCAAGAATAATTTAACTGAGTCTAGTTAGGTAGTAGGTACCTTTTATTTAAAAAAATTGGAATAATATAAAAATATTCCGTACTATATTGTCAACCTTACTTACCATCATTTATTCAATTGTAATTCGATAAAACTGCTTTTTTTATGATGAACTGCTATTCGTTAAATTTCTTTCGTTTATATTTATGCGTTACAAAGAATTTTAAATTACAAGAAAAAAGCTGTTAATTACGAGCAATTCTTTATCATACTAAAGACGTTCCCAGTCCTCCTATTCACACTTCTTGTAAAGTTTATGAGAGTTACGATTTAGGTCTTTAAGAAAAATCTTGCGTAAGCTGAAAAGCTTAAAAATGGCTTTCGTGATAGGCTTCACTTAAAAACTGTAGTTAAAGAATTGGGTTTTTAAAAGTTTCTACATCAAAAATGTTTCACCGCCAGATTGTTGAGGATACAATCGATGTTTCAAGTTCAACCCTAATCAGTATTGGAAAATTGTAAATAAATATTGCGGAACATCCAGACAACACGAATGCGAAAAATCTTAGGTATATCTAAATCTTTTTATCATACTCGGGGTTTCAGGTATATCTCTTGAGCCTTAGTTATTTGAAAATATATGTGCTAGAGAAAGACTATTCTAGAAAAAAAAACAAAACATGGTGGTATAAAAATTCAATTTACTATTGAATAAACAAATGGAAAAAAAGGAACAGGATCCCATTTTAATGTTCTAACAAAAGAAACCACCCACGTAATATCTTTAAACTGATAACAACGCTCTTAAGGGGTAATTTACATTATAATATTCAGAGGGGGGCTGAGAAGGTTACAACCCCTCCCGAAGTTTGTCTCTAGTTCACGTAAGTGGAATGTTAACGTAACACACTACCTATGCTGCCCACAATGACTTTGATATCTGGTACAGACTATAGATGTATAAGTATCCGACATTTTTTTTAATATTCTACTATAACTACATCATTCCCTCCCAAAAACCAACCCTGGATACGCGTCTCCATTAGGTATATGGAAATCGTAAAAGCATCTAAAACCAGCACCATAAAAATCTAAAGTTTTCCGTATGCATATTCCTGAAACAGTCATTAGTCGAAATTGTTCACTGAAAAGTTAAACTGTGCCTCATAAGTACACTTCAGAACTAATTACGAGATCGCCTCGGAAACGTGGGATTATATGAAATTAAATTAAAAATAATTAGTGCATGTAGCTCAAATAAATTGTAGATATACGTAATACGGAAAATGCAAGGTGTGATAGAAATCAAAAAATTTAAATGCATCAGTAAAGTTACATTAGAAGTCCAGGACATAATAGGTTTGGAATTCAAATATGAAGATTATGTTTTAAAATAAAAAGAAGCAAAGCGATATGTGCATTCTTACTATACTTGCTGACTGTATTACAAAATCGATTTAAATTTAAAATAAAGACTTACCCGTCAACCTGTAAATCGAATTAACCCGCTGCACATGTCTTGTCATCACTTCAATGCAGGCTTCTTCAGTTCCATATTTCTGAAAGAACTGATGATCAGCTTGCAAATATAACATACACGTAGTTTTTTTAGGATCAATTGTCGCTCGTTTATTTACATGTCGATAATTGAAATCGAACGAAGTTCTATTACTCGTCGTCATTTCCTCGTCAATCGGTTGATTAAAGGGGGTGTTGATATCAAAAGCCGCACTAAAAGGGTGTTTCGATTTATTACGGTGCCAAAAATTAAATTCATCGTAAGGTTCCATAGCGTCCCCTTCAAGCACCCACCGTTTCGTTCTATTTACAGAATAAACGCTAGTTAATTTGTTGGTTTGTTCTAAATTATTAAAACGCAACAAATGCGAGGCACAGGGCAATCCCAAGCGAGGGTTATCTACGTCTGAAGTTTTGTAGACGATAGAATGAAAGGACGGGGTTTTCTGGCTTTGGTTTGAACTAAGATATCTGCTAACAGGCTCGATGTAGTAATCCTCAGATGTTGTGGACACCATGCCGTCAAACAATCCTTCTTTTGTAACAATTCCGTGTACCGAGGCTCTTTCATCATCTGAAAATAAAAATGTAATATAAGATAAGGAAATCTAGAAATACATTTAAGATATGTTACATCAAGTTAAATCCTTACTCTATAAAATTGTACAAAAATTCTGATGGTGGAAAGAAATTGATTGGGTAAAAATTTTCTCTAGAAACAATTCTGATAAAGTCGCCACATATACAGGATAATTCACGAGTGATGACAAGGACAATATATACGTTTCTAACAATCTTCTTGATCCATAATATTATAAAATTAAAATTATAGTCAAGGTCTATAAGAATGCATAGAAGATTGCGCTGACAATCTAATTCATATTCCGTCAGTCAATCAGAAGCGTCCTTTCTTTGTAGGTATATGGAAAATGTTAAGCTCCTTATCACTGTACCATGTACTAGTAAGTAGGTATCGAATTTATCCCATGAACGATGAATAGAATTCTTTCAGTAGGATATCCGGTATCATCGTAGGTTCCAACCATACCTATTGAACGAACATAAATATTGTATTGAATGTCGCCTTTCTTGAGGCGATTCAATTAACAAGCAATACGTCGAAATGACATTGGTAATAATATCGAATTAGTGATCAATCAACCACTTCACACCAACAGAAGGGCAATAAGACAAATACGTCTGTGTATTTGGAGAAATGAACCGACACATTTCTTGCCATTCTCAGCGGACAGCTGCCTGAAATGGAACTAGGGGTGTTCGGAAACGAAAAAGCCTATAACTTTATTAATATTTTACGTCACCGTGGATATCCATCAACCTCCATACTCAAAGTTTGATAGAATTTCTTTCTTCCTCAGGGATACATTCGCAGAAAATATCTATATATAGCAACATCCACAAATCTCAATGAGTGAGACATTATTAATCCAGGAATTTTTTTTATAACAATGGATACCTATGATCATAAAGTTAATATTTTCCGTTCTATGCATTTATGTGAACTATGAAGTTGAATAAATTATTCCAAATTTCAAAGCAAATTATTCAGGAAAAGTAATACGTTCCGCAAACATTTATCTTTAGAAAATTCTAGTACCCCAATAAATATTATTTTAAGCACAAATTATGATCATTGTAACACTAACCAGTATTTGATACGCCTTTGCAAGGTTTCGCAAATATTCCATAAGAATAACACTGCCAAGAAGCGCTATATTTATTGTATTACAACCACAACGGACATTTTTTAAATCACGACAGTTTTAAATTTGTTGTACCAAAATAATTTTGTTTAGAACCAACAATTGCGTTTTTCTATTCCTATACTTTAATGACGTTCATTATAATAGAAATATCTCATTAAGATACAAATTTATACCCAATACTCGGGCAGTATCAAATATTGCCACGCCCAGAATAGGCAAGGTCTCGGTCTGGAATCACGTGACCCTGTTTAAGTGAGCGATATCAAATATTTCCATGACCGACAGTTCTAAGACTGAATAAATTTTGAAAATTGTTTTTCATTATTATGACTAGTCCTAGAAAACATAATGACACTCATATTCATTGCGACACTCGTCAAAGCTGGTGTAATTATTATTACATACTCATTGCACACAGCACACATATACAGTGTGGAAGAAAAGTTTGGAATAAATTCATTATTTCTAAACGATGAAGTTTCATGAAATTTACTTGGACACGTCGATTTTGTTTAGCTGCCGGAAACAATTTCTTAGGTAACTTGATTTCATTTGTTGTTCTTACTACGAATCTATTATTATTTTTTTTCGCGGAAAGTTTGTAGAAATAAAGTATTAAAGTGGTACATTTTCGAATTCAGCAAGTTGAGTTGTACACGAATCCGTTAAAAAAATATAGGGGTTCCACTAAATATCCGATGACGTCATCATGCGAAAACAAATGAACATCGGAAATGCATAGGTATAGAAACAAGGATCTTTTTAAAAAGCAAAATCGACGTGTCCGAGGAAATTTCATGAAACTTCATTGTTTTAGAAATAATGAATTTATTCCATACTTTTCTTCCACACTGTATATTAGGTTCTTTTTGCGATATTTCGTTGCTTTAGGTAGTAAATTTTACAGTGGCAGAGCGTCAAAGGTTATATATCAATAGTTTTATCAGCAATTTTAAGGTTTGATTTATAACTTTTGCCGACTGTGTCGCTTGTATTTTATACCACATGCAAACTAACGGGCATAAGACTTGCTAAGTCCAGTCTCGTTGGACTTACAGATTCATAGCCAGCGTTTCAACTTCAATCCAAGTTTAGTAGGAAACAGCGCACATAGGGTTAACCACATTGCACCCTCGGGCAAGAGTTGTGGTTATAGTTACTATGTGCTTCGGAGTATTTGATCATACAAGTCAAACACACTATGCTAGATTTACTTCATATATCTGTATATGTAATGGATTTTAATTGAAACGAGTGAAGAGAAGCAAAATTCAAATCAATATTGACGCCCAGGGAAGGATAGTTTAAACATAAAATTAAAATTACCCTTTTAGAAAAAAAAAACACTTCTTGTCCGTTACCCTTCCCCTATATTCCTCAGTCATTATCTTAAAGAGGTTTGTTAGTTTATTATAGCATTGTGTTTCCATCAAAATACACTGAACCTTTAGAAACGTCCATACTTCCTGTTGTATAAATAACAAACAAGAGACTGGTTGGTAGATTCAAACTAAAACACATATCCAACGACCGAAAGCAATTTACCAAAACAAAATGTATCAAGGAGGGTAACATAACATTGGACATTATGTATAACTCTGGAAGTTATAGCGGAAGCAATACATTAGGGTGAAATTATTTTCATGGTTTATAAATCTGACGAGAAATAAATTTTATACATTCAAGAGTTTGTGAACATATAATGGAGTTCGGCTATACGTAATATTATATAAACTCTCTAAAAACAAAACTTAAAATTAACATTAGAAACAGAAAATGTAACACATTTCTTTGAAAGCAGCGAACTAAAATAGAGTTCCATATAAAAGCTCAGTGCCAAATGGTATTTTTATTACTAAGTTACTGAAAATTTTATTCGTTTGATAAATGATTTCGCTTTGTCCAAAACTCATTCCAACATCAAAATGGAATGAAAAGGCATTTATCTTTATGAAATTTTCGAATCTACGCATCCATAAAAAAAAGTTACGTAACGAAATCGTCTCAAATCCTGTTTGAAACCGCATTCGAGAAAAAAGCACGATTTACGGAAAGGGCTGTTTTATTTTCGTTTTACGAATAGAGAAACGTGTAGATGGATAAATTTCTATTAGTAATCCAATAGGCAATCGAAAGCAGACCCGCGCTTTCACGTCTCGCCATTCACAGCCTCTCATACACTGCTAAATTTCTAAAGTGTCTTTGCAAAAGTTATCGACCATCGCATCTCTAATTTCTAATGGGCGTCTATTATTATGACAAAGCTGGTTTCTCATGAACTTACCAAAAAAGAAGCTAATGTATCTTTCAACAAATGTCAAGATTCTGTTCGCAGAAAACATCAAGTCCAAGTGATTTTCATATAACATTCACTGCTATAGTTTTGATCAGCACGAGTAAGAAGATTATCTGAGAGTGAACTGTCAGTGAAGAATGGAACAAGAAAATAAAAAGAGTGGACTATTTTTTATTGTCTTGGTGGCTTGAGGAAAACGTAGCTCTTGGTGCGTTGTTTGTAATTATATCGGACTCGCTACGCTCACCCGCTAAAACCTTACAAACAGAACACAAAAAGTTTCAATGTTTCTCATATACAGTGTGATCATTTAAAAACGATCCACCCTTAATATTTCGTGAACCATACCAAATATAAAAAAAATGTAAAAATAGTGAAAAGTTTAAATGGCACTATGCCCTGTCACCTCAAATTAAAGGTCTTTTAAAATGCTTAAACACACCACACTTTCTCCAGGTTTTTTTTAATTTCTTCAAAACGAATCTATCGATTTTAATTTTATTTGCGTAAAACGATAGCATTTTAAAAGCACCATTTAAACTTTTCAAGGTTAGATGGGGGGGGGGGTAAGTATTAGCTCGACGCGGATTACGCTATCGAGTGTCCCCTATCCTCTATAAATAGTTATTTGTATACCAAGGACGCGAAATGTGTCTTTATCGTACCGAGAGAAAATTGTCGCCGAGGACGCTTGCGGCCGAGGAAAGACAATCTCGAGGGCGCTAAAGAATTTCGCGGACAAGGTATACACAATATTTTTTGTGCAACCGTAAAAAATGTGTAATTGTAAATGTTATTGCTTTTAGAAAATCTACAGCTTAATTCATTGTAAATAGAAAAACGGCTTTCAGTTAGCGCGTTACTATGGATATGGAGTAAATAAAACAACTAGTTTTGTATAAATTACAATGATTTTTACTTTAGCGGATGCTACCATAGCAGCGGCCGCGAAATTAGATTTCGCGTCCTGAACAGCGGACGCGAAACGCCCACTTCGCGTACGGTTGCACAAAATAGTTATTTGTATACCAAGGACGCGAAATGTGTCTTTATCGTACCGAGAGAAAATTGTCGCCGAGGACGCTTGCGGCCGAGGAAAGACAATCTCGAGGGCGCTAAAGAATTTCGCGGACCAGGTATACACAATATTTTTTGTGCAACCGTAAAAAATGTGTAATTGTAAATGTTATTGCTTTTAGAAAACCTACAGCTTAATTCATTGTAAATTGAAAAACGGCTTTCAGTTAGCGCGTTACTATGGATATGGAGTAAATAAAACAATTAGTTTTGTATAAATTACAATGATTTTTACTTTAGCGGCCGCTACCCGTAGCAGCGGCCGCGAAATTAGATTTCGCGTCCTGTATAGCGGACGCGAAACGCCCACTTCGCGTACGGTTGCACAAAAAACATATTTTTTCATTTTTTTAATATTTGCTATGGTTCGCTAGATATTAAGGGTGACTTGTTTTCAAATGATCACCCTGAGTTTTGCCGGCAATATTTGTCAATCTGCATACGGGTTGATGTTGTAACGGAAGGTGGCCATTAGGTTAGTCAAGTTAGTGGCGTTATAACTCGGAAATTTTTTTTTGCAGCGGGCTAAAACATTTTTTTGCGTATAGCTGTATTGTTAATGGAGACAGACCAACCAAGTGTAAAGTGAGAGTAAGAGCTCTTAACAGTGGTGGCATTATCAACAATTGATGGACTAACACTCCCTATAAAGGCTAAAAGTGTAAAACTGAAAATGGAACATGCAAGCCGACAGTAAATAATTTCAAGAAACTTTCCGAATGATAATGCAAATAACTGAAGCACTTGAACTATTACCTCGCAGTAACCTAATTTATTATGGAAATTGGTAGAATATACATAGAAGACAAAGTTGTGTCAAACGTGACAACTTGAAATTACAGCAAATGTTGAAGAAGTAGTAGAAAAGCAACCTCAACTACTTTTATGCGGAAGCTTAGCAAAGGTTTTAACTTATCCTACGAGACTTGCAGTACAATACTACAAGTAAAACAGGGAATCAGGGGCTGTATTCTCAAAATCACTCGACATTTTCTCGCACACGACAAAAAAAATTGAACCAATCCGAAGGCTATTTTCCTGACAATTGAGCATATGTCGTGCCACAAAAAATAGTTTGATTGGTTCATTTTTTTTTGTCGTGTACGAGAAAATGTCGAGTGATTTCAAGAATACAGGTCCTGTATTCTTACAAAATTCAGGAACTCCTGTCTTTAATTTATGTCTGCTATTGTAGAATTTGGAATTGATTACTGACCAACCGAGTAGCAGTTTATAAAACGCGTCCCCAAAAGTTTGAAATACGATTCGTTTATGAGTTACCATCTCATAGAAGATTGTAATTTTTATTACACAGGTCAATAAATTTTCAAGTACATTACAGTTACTTACGAATTCTCCCAAAGCGCCTATTATCGTCAGAATAGAGCATACTAGATCTTACTTGCGACTAGAGTGTAACAGCATAAAGCGTAACCGAATCAAGTTACATAATTCGGTATTTTATTTGATCCTTTATTAAGGACTTGGGAGATTGATCTAAAAACTATTTTTAAAACACAACCATGCCACGTGTTGGTAGGACACGGTAAAATATTTCTAGGTATCTTACCCACTGAAAAGCATTGAGATCAATTTTACAAATGGAGGGGCGTTGTACTTCGACTTTACTGTTATATCATTCATATCGGAGTGACATCGCGTGTTTTGTCCGAAAACAGATGAAATGTAAACGATTTTCCTCTTGACATTACTCTAATCTACATAATCGAATACACAACATTAATTTGCTCGAAAATGTACCAATCTTATATACAGAATGTTCTAATACTAAAGATATATTACCCCCTTTCAGGAAAATCTATTAATAATAAATTTGTAGTTGACTAGATTTTGTAATTCCGTAGTATCTAAGTTTCTTGGAGAAAGGACGTCGCAATAAATTCAATAATATACGTAATGCTACATATAGACATTCATTATCAAGCTTCAATTGCTAATTAGTGTTCAGTTTGGATAGTTAAGCCAGCTTTAGATTTCAATTAGTGCCGTATAATTGTAGTTATGTGAAACACAACCAGTGATAAGGCAATTTCAGTAACGTATTAGTATTAAGATTATCTACTAGGTTTTGGTATCGCACAATAATGTCATAATGGTCATAATAAGAGGTTAACGTCAAGAGGAATAGTAATAATAATTTTATAAGCTGATGTGGGTTTAACCAGAATCCTGTAAATTATATTCTGAATACTGAAAGTTTTTCCAATACCTACTTAGCTTCTAAACATAAGCTTATTATTTAGTAGAATTCGTAAATAATTTAGATTTATCGATTTAAATTAGAACATACTTCCTAAAATATATTCCCTACAATTTTCTAATTTTCTCCATTTGGAAAATTTATGAAATAATGAAACAACAGTAAAAGAAACCAGAGACTGTACAGTTTTTGAACACGGAAACTTTGTTGTTAATTCTTGTTTTAAATTATAAAAGTTATGCAACACATTTGTTTTACAATTTTTATTTTGTACCTAACATAATTATATCAGTCAATCACAAAGTAGTACATTGAACTGACACATCATCTGGTCTACAGGGAATAAGCAATACACGTTTTCACATCCACATTTTAGGGGTAAAAAATATAACAAGTCTGACAGAAAATAAAATATATAATTTGATCCAAAACTTTAATAATTATTTAGTCACGAAAGTGAAGCTTTACAGGGCGATGGGGTTTGTTTCAACCCACAAGGGAAATATTTTTGCGCGGTTTGTGTAAACCACCCTGTATAACCTTGGTAGACTTAAATTATTAATAAGAGCAAGAATTATCTGTAGCTGATAAATTTCAGTTTTTTTCAAAGCTGGAGATGCGGAGAAACTCTTTCTTAAATCATCGATGAATGAAATTTTTTAATATTCATTTTAATCAAGGAACCTTTGTTCGAGTAATTGAGGCTGTGACATTCAAATTCAACGTTCAGTTATAGGAATCGTGAACTAGTTGAAGTACATTAAGGTAGGACTAGGCTTCCTAAATTTACTGAAACGTCCAATTCTAAAACAGTTAAAATAGAGAAACCGTCGCAAGTTTGTAATCCGGAATGCAGGACAGTGGTCAGCCAGACTGCTTACCGCAATACAGTTAAGAATAAATAGGGTTCGGAGGCTGGAAGAGACATTCAAGGAAATGATCTAGCAGAATGTTTTAGTACGATTGTATCGGCACCATTCACAGATGAAGGGAATTTCAAAAAGGAGGAAATTGCTTGGAAAGCAGGGACCCAACAGAAAATTCGCAGATTTTATTAAGCATTCTATAACTTTTTCAAGTCAAATTATGACTATTTTTGGACCCGACTATGAATGAGATGTCTCCTATACAGGGGATACCACTCAAAAACTGGATCACCCTTATTATGATCTTTTTCCCATTAGAATCAAATTTTCAGAGACAGAATTATTTTCAGAATAAAGTCTAAATTTAAAACTTTCATAGAAAATCGCAGAGTAGGCACAGATAAGGAGTTACATTATACACCAAAGGATAGCTCTTGTTTTTTTCTATAAGACAAGAAAATTTGAAATTTCTTCCCGCAACCGTATTGGAAAAATTAATTTTTTAAAATGTCTAAAAAAAATTGTTGAAGATCACGTCAAAATTTGAAATAATTGTAGGAAATCGCAAAGGGCAGCTACAGGGTTAAATTATACGACAAATTATAGCCCTTGGTTTTCTTTATAAGATAACAAAATTTAATTTTTTTTCCGACAGCCGTTTTGGAAAAATTAATTTTTCAAAATGTCGAAAAAAAATAATTTTCAACGTCAGGTCACAATTTGAAATATTCGTAGAAAATCGCAAAGGGCAGCTACAGAGTTAAATTACACACCAAATTATAGCCCTTGGTTTTCTTTATAAGATATTAGGAACATTTGAAATTTTTTCCGGCAGCCGTATTAGAAAAATTTATTAAAAATGTCTAAAAAAAATTGTTCAAGATCACGTCAAAATTTGAAATAATTGTAGGAAATCGCAAAGGGCAGCTACAGGGTTAAATTATACGACAAATTATAGCCCTTGGTTTTCTTTATAAGATAGCAAAATTTAATTTTTTTTCCGACAGCCGTTTTGGAAAAATTAATTTTTCAAAATGTCGAAAAAAAATAATTTTCAACGTCAGGTCACAATTTGAAATATTCGTAGAAAATCGCAAAGGGCAGCTACAGAGTTAAATTATACACCAAATTATAGCCCTTGGTTTTCTTTATAAGATATTAGGAACATTTGAAATTTTTTCCGGCAGCCGTATTCGAAAAATTTATTAAAAATGTCTAAAAAAAATTGTTCAAGATCACGTCAAAATTTGAAATAATTGTAGGAAATCGCAAAGGGCAGCTACAGGGTTAAATTATACGACAAATTATAGCCCTTGGTTTTCTTTATAAGATAGCAAAATTTAATTTTTTTTCCGACAGCCGTTTTGGAAAAATTAATTTTTCAAAATGTCGAAAAAAAATAATTTTCAACGTCAGGTCACAATTTGAAATATTCGTAGAAAATCGCAAAGGGCAGCTACAGAGTTAAATTATACACCAAATTATAGCCCTTGGTTTTCTTTATAAGATATTAGGAACATTTGAAATTTTTTCCGGCAGCCGTATTCGAAAAATTTATTAAAAATGTCTAAAAAAAATTGTTCAAGATCACGTCAAAATTTGAAATAATTGTAAGAAATCGCAAAGGGCAGCTACAGGGTTAAATTATACGACAAATTATAGCCCTTGGTTTTCTTTATAAGATAGCAAAATTTAATTTTTTTTCCGACAGCCGTTTTGGAAAAATTAATTTTTCAAAATGTCGAAAAAAAATAATTTTCAACGTCAGGTCACAATTTGAAATATTCGTAGAAAGTCGCAAAGGGCAGCTACAGAGTTAAATTACACACCAAATTATAGCCCTTGATGGTTTTCTTTGTAAGATAGAAAAATTTGAATTTTTTTCCGACAGCCGCGCCGTTTCGGAAAAATTAATTTTTCAAAATGAATGTTTAAAAAAATTTTCAAAATCATTTTAATATTTCTTATGACCAATCATTTTATGACTTTTTATTGCCGCGTTTCCAATTTTATGGGACTATATGCCCATAATCTTTATGTTTCCAAATTAAGAAACTGAGCAGATGCATGTATGGTCGAATCCACGCTAACATAATTTTCAAATTCTAAAAGGTATTCGACTTCAACCGTATTCACTACAAATAGACCTACCATCTATAGATACTAATCCTTTTCAAAGCCGATTTTGGTGCGTTTCAACTAACCACAAGCCTTTGCTGGTGGCCAATAAAATTTCTTTTAAAGACCTGGAATTTATTTAGTTCCTTGAAGTTTCGCTTCTGCACACGGTTACTAAAATTTCAATTTCCAGTAAAAAATTGCGATTTAATTTATTTAACCTATGTCCATTAAATACTGCAGCATTATAACAATTAACAACTAAATTAGGAAGGGCAATTCTATGAACTGCAGAGTTCTAATTAGAGAACCTTTGTCAACAATAATCCGATTTTGAGTTCGCCACAAACTAAAACTAAAGCGAATGTGTATAGAGTTTCAGCGAAATCTAGAGCAAAGCTTTAATTTTGTCCGTACAGCTAGCCGAAAATAACAACCCAAACATCAAAGAACTAAAAGTGCCTTTTAGGAGAGAGCTCCTGGACATCGGGTAATCGTTAAAGTCCCATCGTTTACACAGAACAACCCTTCAGTGGTAACCTCCTCGTTGGTTAAGAATGTTTTTATATTGCGTTTCGAGTTTGAACTTGAAGCTCCGGAAAATTACTGTCTTTGACTTTGGATTACAACTTACACTCTCGATTAAATTTCCCAAATATGTGAAAGTCATAGTTAATTAAAAATTGAAATGAGTGCGAAAAGTGGCGACATTGACTTGGCCAGAAAGTTACCGGATTTAACAGATCTTGATTTTTTTTTTGGCACTTTTTGGTTTAGGACTTTACGTAAAAAGATGTCCTCCTTGCTGCCTTTATTGACATGTCTTGGTCATTTTCAGGCAAACAATAGTTTTGACTTTTGAAAGATTCCGTGGGTAGCTACCTTTAGTTGAAAAACCCTGTATGTGACTCAGGTTGTTGAAACACGTTTTATGTAGAAGCTAGCCTGTATGCACGTTTAAATATTATATAAGACGGTCTAGTGCAATCAAACATTCCTCACACGTATTGAATTCAGGACAACCGATATAAAAATTCCAATAAAAACTACAGTAAATAGCAAACCAGTTCCTTACAAATAGCTAAGTTGGGATGTCATTCCAGCATTGGCCAAACATCTTGAATGCCTTAGTATATTAAAAATAAATTGTTTTGGTTTTCACGAAACACTAAAAAACAAGATTTTGTAAACGTAATTAGAGCCTGTATTCTACAACAGTCTTACAAAACCGTGAATTTAAATTCTATACAACACGCATTTGAAAAAAGGTATTCAGTTTATGTTCAATCGTTCAATCTTAGGTTACAGACGTAATTTTTACTTTCCATACCACTACTAACTGGTATAGGGAAGTATTGATATCATGAAAATTTTCGAAATCGAGATTTTCACGGAAATGGGTGTTTTGGACCCCCAGGAGCCTAAAAAAGTGGTCTAGAAAAAATGTCTGTCTGTGGGTGGGTGGTGCAAAGGGTGGGTGGGTGTGTGTGTGTGTGTGTATGTAACGCCTCTAACGCAAAAACTAGTGAACCGATTTTGATGAAATTTTAAATGAAGGGGTATATCGAAAATTCATCGACAAAATAAGCTTTTCAAAAAAATCCGAAACCGGAAGCGGAAGTTAGACATGTTTTTTTGGTATCATTTTTTTCAGAAGCGGAATTTTGAAAATCTAAGTAGGGGATATGAAAGAAGGGCATAATTCAAGGAAAACAGTTTTTTACCGGACTCTGTAACTTCAAAATGGCGGTTGCTATGAATTTTTCAAAATTTCGACTTTAACGCCCCATAACTCAAAAACCAGTTATCTGATCAGGTTCCGCAACAACTCGTTTGAAAGCCCTTTGGCTGTACTATACCAAGAAAAAGAATCATTTACTAAATCCAAAAACGGTAGCAACGGCGCTCTTCCAAAAATTTTGAAATTTTTGAAAAATTATAACAAAAAAACTGCTCTAAGGATTTTGTTTAAATTTTCTACACTTATGCAGCTTGGTATTAGCTACATTTTTATTTTTTGATGAACGCCAGAATTCCACTGTGGCGCCCTCTACGAGATTTTGAAAATCGGAAATTGATGCTCCTATAGCGCCTTTATTAGTCAAAATATGAAAGAAGTTTAAATATAAAAGTTGTTCAGTATATAAATTTGCATTTTTCTAAATTTATATCACGTATACAGGGTGTTTGGTTTTCACAGTACAATAAGCAACTTTGTTATTTTAAATGAAACACCCTATATATTATTATATAATTGAATGCAAAATTAAATTGTCTATCACATAGTATAAGGTGTTCATATGGCTAAAATGTACGGTTAATGAGAAATTCGTGAATTTTGAACTTTAAAACAGTGTAGGGTGAAATTTGTAAGTGCCGATATGTTCAAGTGACCATGCGCGGGACGGGAATTCCTTGTCGCCGGCTAATCCTAGCAGCCTATGAATATAAATAATCACACATGCGCAGATGAACACAATCGGCACTTGTGTTAATTTTCCATATAGGTACTAATTTTCAAGTTTAGTTTATCGGTTGTGGCGAACAATACTGTTGAATACCAAAAACGAATGTTTATTTTTAGTATGGGAAAGTCCAGGGGAGGTTTGCACCTCCACTTTTTTTGTTCTGAAAAAGTATAGAAATTTTAACACTTGATTTTTCCGAAAGAAAAAGTTTTACTACACCTGTCAACATTTCTGATTCTTTTACAACTTAAAAACTCATTTTGAAATCAGTCTACAGGTAGTCTAAAAGTTCAGAATTTAAAAAAGTTATCATATTAAAAGTATATTTGTCTATATTTCAATTTGCTTGGTTCAAAGGATATTTAATATAATAGGGGTGTCACTAGATTGATATCTAAAAAGCTCTGATCTGTAGAATCAATATTTACGCTAGAACATCATGTAGCTTACATGTTAATAGAATCCCACAAATCAATTCTAAACTTCTATGTTTATTGAAGTGCATTGAACGGACCACCCACAATCAGATAGAACGCTGATTAGCTCATTACGCACTTGCGCGAAAGCCAAATGTTTACATATCCGAACCCTATTAAAAGTCCGAGTATCTATAACATGCAATTATGATATGAATTGATGGCAAAGCACAAATAAATAAACTACGATAAATGTTGAACCGGAAAGATGTAAACAATTTCAACAACAGAAATGTAAGTGAGGAAAGTTATCTTTTTGTAGAAAAAGAATCGCGCAGGCATAGTATATACAAAGGCAAATAAGTTTATGGTAATTTCCTGCCAATAACTAAATTCCGAAAATCGGTCTTTTATTTTGTTTCTACAATTTTTCCATTCAGGACAGACCTCGAGATTGCAATCTCACACGAAATCAAATATATATCCAAATATTCTTTCGAACAAACAACCTAAAATTCTTTCTACAGAATAAGGAAAAAAAGTAGAGTTGCGCACCTCCGCTGGACTTTCCCGTAGGTTATACTAAAAATAAAGATTGAGTTTTTGGTATTCAACAGTAGTTCGCGAGGCAGCATTGGAAATCACTTTAATTCGTAATGAGAAACACCAGACTATACGGGTTCGATACGTACAGAAGCGAGACAGGCATCTATAATTTACTAACGCAGCGGAAATTCGCGATTTTCTCATTAACCGTACATTTTAGCTATATGACTACCTTATACTAATGTGATAGACAATTAAATTCTGCATTCAATTATATAATAATATATAGGGTGTTTCATTTAAAATACCAAAGTTGCTTATTGTACTGTGAAAAGCAAACACCCTGTATAGGCAATATAAAGTTAGGAGAATGCAAATCTATATACTGAACAACTTTTATATTTAAACTTTTTTTATATTTTGACTAATAAAAGCGCTATAGGAGCATCAATTTCCGATTTTCGAAACCTCGTAGAGGGCGCCACAGTGAAATTCTAGCATTCATCAAAAAAGGAAAATGTATCTAATAAGTAATACCAAGCTACATAAGTGTAGAAAATTTAAACAAAATCTTGTATCCAATTTTTTTGTAATAATTTTTCAAAAATTTGAAATCTTTGAAAAATTCATAGCGGCCGCCATTTTGAAGTTGGAGAGTCCGGTAAAAAATTGATTCTCTTGAATTATGGTCTTCTTTAATGTCCGCTAGACCGCTACTCAGATTTTCAAAATTCTGCTTCTGAAATAAATACCACCAAAAAAACATGTCTAACTTCCGATTCCGGTTTCGGATTTTTTTGAAAAGCTTATTTTGTCGATAAATTTTCGATATACCCCTTCATTTCAAATTTCATCAAAATCGGTTCACTAGTTTTTGCGTTAGAGGCGTGTCGCATACACACACACCTACACACAGACATTTTTTCTAAATCACTTTTTTAAGTTCCTGGAGGTCAAAACACGTGCGAAAATCTCAATTTCAAACATTTTCATGATATCAATACTTCCCATATACTAGTGGCGGTATGGGAAAGTAAAAATCAGAAATGTTGATAAAATGTTAAGTACTTACACGTTTAAATCTTGAAATAAAAATGTGTAAAGAAAACCGATCGGTTGGTGTTTTTTTCTGAAGGAAAACTTTTCAACAGGGGTAGGATGACACTCTAGAGATTTGCTTTAGCAGCCGTTTTTACTTTCAACATAATATCCTTGAAACTAAATAAATTTCCTGTACGTAGTGTCTGATGTATGGTGCGATAATGTAGTTTTATGGGCGACAGTATTCCAAATAGGAAACTAAAACCACCAAATACGCCGATAACTAAACTTTGACCGTGTTTCTTGGGTTTAATCTCTTTTAATTGGTCCTTTTAGTAATTGTGCTGCTGTCAGTGCGGTCTTGCTAATCTCCCTTTACACAAATGGGCGGAAACACTTTGAGTTGGTCTCAGCTTTCAACGTCAGATATTACTCGGAGTCTCAGACGCCCCAATTGGTATTGAAGGTTGTAGGAAAGATTAATTCGGCTAATCGCTTTGCCAGAAATCCACCGAGCATCTAACGACCTTTGAGGTTATTGCGCACGGGAATTCATGAAAATCCATTCAACTTTTATTAACCAACTCACACAAATTATTTTTAAAACAAATGGAAAAGTAAAGTTTGATATAATACCTGTAACTATTATCTAAGTATGTAAAGTAAATCGAAAATATCTACTACACTGTCTATGAAGATAATTTTGTAGTCGTACGTATAGATAGATACCCACGATACTGCACGATGATGTAATATTTCAAACACATCAGCTCCAATTAGGGGGATGTTATATCGGTCAACGGTGTTCGAAGCCGATATGGAAGGAAGCAGGCAAACATATATCATGAGTAGGCAGGATACGTGCCTTGCAATCCATATTACAGGATAAACTACCACTTCGGTTGGTCTAATCAACTCATTTATGTTTTCGAAGAAGACCGAAATGTTGGGAAATACGGTGACATTATTGTGTTGCTGCAACTTACCCTTGTGATTATCGTTAAATATATTTCAGTACCACCCCAACGATTATATTTTTCTGGGTTGTTCACCGCATAAGCGATAAAACTTACGTTGCGAAAAACGGTGGCGTTGGGGGTGGTTTTCACTATACAGAGTATCCGAGGTAAGATGATGTCCCGGATACCCTGTATAGGTAACTATTATCCGAGCTACCTAGTTAGTATTCATTATTCACTACCAACAGGAACAAGTTGGTTTTTATTTTTCATTGTACTATACGTTTTATAATATTGTAACATTATCATATTACCAATTATTTTATGAAATATGTTTTTGATATAACGATGAAATAAAAGCCCTAATTATGAAACGGGCCGTTAGGTATAAACTGCACAGGTAGGTATCCTTATTCCATCAAGCACTGTAATAATGCAGAAACCAAAGTATTCCCTTGCTAGTTCTCTAACGAGCTCCTACGTGTTCTGTGCACCAGTTGTGCTTTTATCAGTGCGTATATCGTTGGCCCTGTCGGCCGTCGAATTTAACAGCAGTTTAATGGGGTGAAATGGAAAATTGGGTTTTATAGACCCAAGCAAAAACATTTTACGCCAAAAGGTTTTTTTAAGTAGTCGTTAAGAATCAGTTAAACTCGAGTAATTATTCAAAATTATATTCTGATCTTTTCTTACCAATCCATTTAAATATAACACGATGAAGCACATTTTCAAAATTAATGTATGCTTTTCTACAATAAACAAACGAATGAATGCATTCTGCACAAGTACAAAACGTTAGAAGTTGAAACTGTTTACCCAAAGAGAGATTAATTACATTCATTAATTGTGGCGCCGACGAAAAAGCAATTTTCTATGTTATTACTTTTTGCCCGTCCATTTTAGCCAGAAAGTTCGAAACAATGATTCATTTTACCGATTCTGGCCACTGGCAGTGACTGCTCTTGAAACAATAACGAGTGAAACAATAATGTGTCCTTTGCAACCAAAACAGTGAATTCAATAGAAAGCACAAAAAATCTAAATGCAGTATGTATGTAACAAATTTGGTCGTTTTCATTGCTTTACAATGGTGTGGAATCGGTTTTTGCTAGTAAACTTTACAGCAACCCAGTTACATACTTCCCTGGTTCCTAAAATTAAATTTTATACAGTATCTTAAAAATTTCCCAGGAGGTGGAAACTAAAGCATGTATAAATGGAAATAATACCTACTTTTAGACACAAAAATAAGACTTTGTTCGTCAACAATAACAACTTATATGACCTGCGACAGTATAATCTAACCAACTCATTAACTTCTGTATCAGAATCACTAAAAGGACAACTTTGCAGGTGAAACAAAGGAGCAGATAAATAAACATCTATCTTTTAAACAATTTGTCGCTGTTACCACAGAAAAAGTCTAGACAAATGAAGTTTAAATTACCTACTTCAGCTATCAAAATTATTAATGGAGTTTCCATTTTACAATTAGGTTGTAAATTATAGAAATCTGAACGTAACAAGTACGATTGCTTGACAGGCTGTCGATTGCAGGTTCCAAGTTTGATATTCCCTGTGAAGTATAACGAGAACGGTATTATAAAATAGCAACTAACACGATTTCGCCATTAATTTCAGTTGGCAATATTTCCTAAAATTTCCTGAAAAATCGGATCTGGAATGTAAGGGTACCTATAAGTCAGTATGCAGGAAATTGCATTAAGACAATTTAGAATTAAAGACAAAGAAAGGCTTTAATTATTTTGTAAAAATAATAAATAAATAAAGAATTAAAAAATAATAATTGTCAAATGTAAATGGCAACGGCATATTTTAAGTCGCAGGTTTCAGGGTTGCTAGCTCCACGGCTAACGTGGATATAATTCTGACACAAAATCCACGGCATTACGTCATTGTCAAGGGCGAATACGAGCTGCACCTATTGCGCATGTCTGGGGAAAGTTTCAAACATTTTCATATTTTAAATTGGTTTTTAATTACTTTGTAACTTGAATATGACCAATAAAAAATACTAGAGTAAAGTTTCTCTAAGTCCGAGTGATTCATTTTGTTTGTAGTTAATAATTATTATCATTAGATCCCTCAGAAACAGACTTTTACGCCTTGGGAGTATACTCTGTTTTCAAGAGTGCCGTGATTTTTATATAGTTTTATAGTGTAGGTGTAGACTGTGGTATAGACAAAAGACAAAAAATTACTAGTGTCAAAATTGAAATTGTCATTCTTGTAAGAACGTGATTCTTGAGGTATTATTTTGAAAAATGCCAAAGCAAAAGGTTATTCCTTTAGAAAGAAAACGCAATGTGTTTCAGTGTGTCAAAAATATGACGACAATTGATTACAAGTGACGTTTCCACCAGTGATTTTAGTAACTTTTCTACACTGTTATAAAAATATCTAAAGTTGACTTCGCCTACTCTGAATGATAAAGAGAAAAAACAGAGTATAGGCAACCAGGCTGCCGTGGATTTAGTGTCACAATTATATCCACGTTAGCCGTGGAGCTAGCGACGAGCTTAATTTAAAACGTATTCCGGAAAAGAAAGGGGTTAAATTTAATGTCCTATTTTTAGAGATATGTATTGACCGAGTCGAGAAAAGCATCAATATTATTGAGAGCAAAAATAACTAAGCGACGGGGTGGGGGAAGCCTCGAGGTTAGCTATAGCCCGAGACAGTAAAGTTTTCCTGCGAGGCATATATAACTATAAGTTCTTAATACGGTAATTATTTTTTGTAACGGAAGAATGCGTAAATCATAAGTGTAAGCTATGAATCGATACAGAAAAACTATCCTTACGGGGATTACCTTCAAACTTAATAATCCCAGTAAAGCATTAAAAAGAACAGATTGTTTATTGTTACTGTATTACATCGTGGTTTAAGATGCACAAGATAGTTATCTGCGTTTTCCTTTATCTCCCCATATTTGTTTAAAACTCTAAATCCAAAACTTTGAGCAAATATTAAATTTATGAAAGCGCCAATTTCAATCAAACAATAATCTGGCACATATCTGACAGCTTCGGGTTAGTTTGGATAGTAATTTCTACTCCTTACAAAGAAACATATTTCTGTCATTAATCAACCGCTGAAAGGTTTGTATTTCGAGATTTCTTACAATAGTCAGCTATGCTTGGCAGATTAAATTAAATTTAAACGTTTAATGTGGTTTTCATATTCCACTGAAAAACTTTGTTATTAGAAACGGGTAATGGTTTCCAAAAATAAAGGTATACCCACCTATTATGCAGGCTGTGTGTAGCAGTACGTGCTCGCTATGTTAAATGAAAGGATAATAGTTTGGTGGAGCTGATAAAGGGGCGGCCGCAATAATATCGAACATAAAGTAGGAATATTACGGATATTACATTAACAACTTGTATGGTTAGGTAGAAAATTTTCTGTGTAGGAATAAGTTCACTAAGTGAATTGAATTGGATATTAAATTTCGCTAGCGGAAATGTACGAAAGAATCCAAACTAATAAAAAAAAGGACATTTACAACAAATATCATCGTAATCGACATGACACCAAGATTGTGTTTCCCTTTTGCCCAAACAGTTCCGGTTATTTTCTTAAGTTGAGTAAGTAACTTCCGTAACTTTCATTTTATTATAATAAATGCGGAATGTCGCACAAAAAAATGCTTCATTAATTATTCGAGTCTTTATCAAAAATTATGTGAGGTATTAGAAAGTGAAATAACATTTAAGGTCATCGCTAAGAATATTGATATAGTCGGAGTGATTATTTTTAGGCGGATGTAGCAATGAAGAATACACGTACCCCTTTCAATATTTCCTTTCTTTTTATAGTATAACCTCCAACATGTATAATAGAAACGTATGTCTAGATTTTTTCTAGGTCTGGGTTAAACTTGCATTGTACCTGACTAAACATAATCACTACTACTATAGGCAATTGTTTTTACCTCTGGGGTAATAATAATACTTTATGGGATTGTACAGTTTCCACCCTTAAGTTTTTACTCACAATTCTTTAGAATTTATTCTTTTTATAAAACCGTTTACATACCAAATATGAATTTTTTCGTATAATCTTAAATTTGAAATTCTTTTCGGATCTGTTTTAATATTCCGTCAGATTAAAAGAACAAAATTGTTTCTGTAATTTCGTTTTATATGTTATGCAGTTCTCAGGGTCAGGTTAAAATAAAATAGCAGATCGTAGTCTTAAAACGTTCGTGCATCAATTTTGTTTCCACCTGCATAGAAAAATGTTTTTGGGGGGTTTTAGGTGTGTGGTAACCTGATCTGACTCGGATTAGGTGCAACCGAGGATGCATCATTGCAATATTAATGAGAAAAATATTAATAAGGAAGTAATAAAGCCAGCGTAGGCGGATAAGTGGTATAGCTGTATAACAATCTCAGGGTAATAGGATAATATAAAAGAACGGTCTTGTAGATAGTATAGTCAGCATTGTGCATTTTACGAGTTGCTTCGAGGCACGTCCGACGCTGAGATTGAATGTTTTGGGGGTTTATGTCCTATTAAAAGCGCATGGGGACATTTATACACACAGGACTGTAATACCGACAATGTAACTCTATCCTTTGCACGTTATATTTCAACACGAGCCCTATATTTCCATAAGATTGTATAAGTCACAATGATATTAAATTTCAGGGTGGTAATTAAAACCTTTGGATTTAAGATTAATATGGTCAAAGCTGGAAAATAATTTCAGTTGCGAAGCAATCCAACTGTATAAAATTAATAAAACCGTTCTGCAAATGAGAGCTAATTAAATAAACCGTCTGCATAATAAAACACTCTTTATTATTCAGCCCTTCCTTAAATTAAATTTGGAATAATGTGTAATAGTATTAGCGATTGTTAAAGTTATAGATCTTAAATGAAATGTCTACGGTTTGAAATGTCGACACGATTTGACTTCACAAAAGGATCGTTTTATATTATTTTGTCTTTAATAAATTGGACGATCAATCGTTTTGCCCTTTCTACACATTTTGATACTTCCTAGAATAATTATTTTGTTTAATAACAATTTGTGATTTTAACGTAAAAACACGAGGTTTGAATGAGAGCGGTCATCCAACTTAGGGGTGGAACGATGGAAGAGTTAATCTCAAATTTTTATATAATATTAATTTTGTTAGTGTTGCTAGCGAGGCAGAATAATCAGGCGCGGTTACGAGATGTTCTCGACTCTGTTAATAGAGGGCTATTAACCAGTGATCCTCAAGCAAGACGTATATTTCAGAAGTCTGTGTAGCCCCTGGTAAATCTGGGCAGTACCTGAGAAGTCAGGGTAGGCCTGGGAAGTGTGGGTAGTCTCTGGGGGAGTCTGGGTAGTCCTTGGGTAGCTGACAAGTCTGGGTAGTTCCTAGGAAGTTTGGCTAGTCCTTGGGTAGTTTCTAGGGAGTCCTTTTGAAGTTTAGGTAGTTCCTGGGTAGTTCTTGGGTAGTCTCTAGGAAGTTCTTTTGAAGTTTGGGTAGTTCCTGGGGAGTCTGGGTAGTCCTTGGGAAGTCTCTAGGGAGTCCTTGGGAAGTGTGGGTAGTTTCTGGGAAGACTGAGTAGGCCTTTGGTAGCCTTTAGGGAGTCCTTTTGAAGTTTGGGTAGTTCCTGGGAAGTCTGGGTAGTCGTTGGGTAGTCTCTAGGGAGTCCTTGGGAAGTGTGGGTAGTTCCAGAGAAGTCTAAGAAGTCCCTGGGAAGTGTGGGTAGTTCCTGGAAAGTTCGTGTACTCGCAGGGAAGTCTAGGAAGTCCTTGGGTAGTCTCCGGGAAATCCTTGGAAAGTCTAGGTAGTCCCTGGGAAGTTTGTGTAGTCCCTGGAAACTCTGGGTAGTCCCTGGGAAGTCTGAGTGGTCTTTGGAAAGTCTGTGTAGTCGCAAGGAAGTCTGGGTAGTCCCTGGGTAGGTTGGGCAGTACCTGACAAGTTTGGGTAGTCGCGGGGAAGTTGGATAGTGTTTGACAGTGGGTAGCGTACATGATTTGTTTTACTGCGGTTTACCCTTTGAAAACCAAGCACCCAATAATGAGGCGAAATTCGAACACGGGACCGACCTCTTGGCTGCTAAGAAAATTCTCATCCACTTAGCTACCGTGGCCTCGATTTAAAATTAGAGTGTAGTATTATTAATATGTCACCAATACATTGAGATATTACTGTATTCCTTAATGTTACTACGAATTACCAAGGGAGTACGTTAAATGTAACAAAATCGAAGTGTCTTGGTAATTAAATTAAAATCTAGCACACAAGCGGATCTGCATTCTGCAATGCAAATACATAGTAGTGGGTAAACAGAAAATACAAACAATTAAATGTCTACAGTGCTTCGGATTAATGGTTTTCCGACTCCTTACGTCAGTTCAAAACCGACAATGGTAAAATGTAAGTGAGAATGAAATATGACGCAAAGCTGTCTTTAGAAGAGAGAATATCGTAGTTTATTGTTTATGCGGGTTGGCGGAAACATAAGGATTCTCCAAACTAATGATCAATATTTCAAGGATCAATAAATTGTTAAATTGTGACTAACTCTTAGAAATAAATTCGACAATCAGTATACACGTTGCTTGTTATGGAGATAAAGTTCTCAATGTGGTTTTTGTTGCGCTGAATCCATTACTTCAAGAACATTCCACGAACACAATAATGTTACCCCTTCCCTTATTTAACGTAGCCATATGTATTTGGTAAATTAGAATCCAGGGAGCTATTTAATTTGTTATTTGGGTTGCCTATCCATGTTTAAGGTGGTCACGACTATGGATTTTCCGATCTTATACGCCAAATCTTTACTCAGTTTGCAAGTTCGTTCAGGTGAAGTTAGATGTTCCTTGAGACATGTATTGGGTTTCCAATAGGATACCATCAACGGATGCTGTTACGACAGTGTTCGTTAGGTTGGTAAATTGGCTATATAAATCATATAAAAACAGTACATTCTCTTGCGGTAGCCGTACGTTGATTGGGTAGGGTATAGTTGAGACTACTTCATGTTTCAGAAAGAAATGCGTGTTAGTGAAGTAGGGTCTGAATACCTCCTAGCAATAAAATTCTGACTTAATTATGCCTTAATTGTGTACAATTACAAATTGGGGGGGGGGGGGCAATTGCTAGAAACACATGTCCTCGCCCCATCAAACGTTTAAAATAAGACGAACGATCATCACCCGTTCCCCGTCGGATTTGAGCCATCAAGGTTTGCTGCGCTACATCCGTTCTTCAATGATTTTAAGAGTTGCCAATATCTTTTTTTTTTCTAATAAAATTTGTTTTGTTTGAACTTGTTTTTAATAATAATAATTATTGAGGAAATTAAAAATGAGTAATTCCGGAAAGATTTTTCCAAAAGCTTCCATATTTTAATCAAGACACTACCTAAGATTTATGTAGTTAATAAACTTCTTAAGACAGTAATAATTGCTTGTAATTAAGATAGAGGTCAACGCGACAACTTACTTAAATGTGCGTAACTTCGTATCACTACATCTTTTACTGAAGAAGTTCGACTAAACGAAGCTAAAGTTCCTTTAATTTATGTTTCTGTTTCAATGATAGAAGAAAATTATCCCGAAAAGTGTCATAATAACTTGCATTATCAAATAATCACATGACTTTTCAAGAATATTTATGAGTTAGTTACCGGTTATTATTAAAACACAAAATGTAAATTTCAGAAAACAGGGGTTTCAGTTTGGGGGTTATTCGTGCTGCAACCTATAGAAGCATTAAACACAAGCCGAATTGAATTGCTCGCTGACGCATAAACGAAAATCGAATTAGAGCTTTCGTGAAAAGTGTGGTGATCGTTATACCCTGGACTTCCATCTTTATTAACGACGGTGTATAGGACTTCGTTTAGCTCATATTTACCTCTCCACCCCTTTAATGCTGTTATCCTGACGTGAGCATCATCACTGCTAAATGAAATTATCTTCGAATTTGTTTTCAGACATTTTGACATGGAAAATTAATTACCTGCTTTTTTCACAAATTGCCTCTTCTGATTATTAATTATAGGCAAACATAAAATCAATATAACTTTCCCTTAAGAGGAACTATACCTACCACAATAGCAGAACAATAAATGTCAATTCGAATATTCAAATAGTTAGTAGTATTATAAATCGTTAAATAAAAAAAATAAGCAAAAAAGAAATGAAGAAAATCAGTAGCAAACATTTCTCGGGTATCGCTGTAACGTGGTTACGCTGTAAACAAAGGTTTCAGCCAAAAACAATATAACAAAGGAATTGAAGAAAATATGAGGAAAATATGTCTTTACACGAAAACTACCGGAACTAAACCGCATGGTACGTAGTGTGTCCTCGGGCCACCAGAGACGCTGTCGCAGCCGTAAATTACAGCTTAGCTCATTTCCGCTGGCTCAAACTGAACTAAACTGTCTCCTCCCAGGATCTCCCAAAACGGTCATCAACGCCTTTCACAATTGCTGTACTAAAAGCTTATTTTTGTTCAGTCAAGTCTGTTTGGCTAAAAGGTTTTATGCCATATAAGAAAGACCATATTTTATATGAATACTTTCTTTGAGTTTGAAAACTAAAGTTAACTCAAACATCCCTCTCATATGACTAGTCCAATTCAGTTTGGAGCAAATCAAATAAATCCTTTTATGCATTTACTTCCAATCTTTCAAAATATTTAACCAGTACACATTTTAAAATATCAAAGCGGTCAAGATAAAATATTCTGCAGGATAACAGAAAGCCTGTAAATTTAAAATGTAAAGATTGAAAAGTGTACTTAAGGGCGTTTTATAGATTTAGAGAAGGTCCTGAAAATTTGCATACTTACAATTAAATTTTAATGCATTAATAATGGACTATTATCAACCTCGCACAGAAGCAGTTATTATTGTTTCAAGTGAGTAATAGAATACCAAATGGTGATACGCTGCAGAACCTCTTGTACAGAGAGGATAAAATAAACACCCTATAGAGAGTAAGTTCATCTTAAAAAAACATATTTTGTTAAATAAATGACTTAAAGTAAAGAAAATAACATATTATACTCGTTTAATAAGAGGCATTGTATTACTCGTTTAAAAAGAGCACTCCTTGCTGCGCTCGTCATGTCCCAAATCCACTTATGCTACAATAGGCTCTCTTTCACACTGCATATTAGAAACTTTTAATCGCAATTTGTTCGTTAAAAACATTGACAATGCTGCACAATAGAAAAAACATGTTTACATGGATATATCTGCGATTAAAATCCGATTTGTAATATTAACAGCGCAACTGTATAAAACGTTCCATGTAACATATAATATTACGAAGTAATATATAGTTTGGAGAGTTTAGAGTGTAACAACTGCTTTTGCTAATGTGTAAAGCGTGCATTTGCACAACACTCGAGCAAAATTAGACAAGGGATATATATTGGGATGACCGCAATGGCTCATAATATGCGATCAATCAAGTTGTGTCAGGACCGGGTACGATGAAATGGTATCTATCAATCTATGTACACCCTGCGACATAGGATAACAAAACTATTACATTTACGTCAATAACAAGGAAACTAGTACCCAATTTCCTGTACCTAATCATAGAAATTTAGTGAAATAGGTTAGAGGCCCAAGAGTGGATAATGCTTGCCTATACCGAAGAGCAAGCAGTAATGAAGTCTTCGAATATGTTTAATAAAAAAAAGAGCAGCTGGTGGTGATCAAGTGAATTGAACTTTTAGCTAATCAATAATTGTAGTGGGTTCGAGTAACGGGGTCGCGAATTTTTTTAGAAATGTACACTCAAGTGCGGTGTATGTTGCGGTTGCGTACATTTCCAGTTATACTTCTTTCTTTCTAGTTCAATAGGTTAGAGAGAGCGCAACACTGAAGTTTATGAAATTCACAATGGTTGTCTAGGAAACGGAAACAGATGGCATTTTCTACCCGCAGAATTAAAGGAAATTGTAGTATATCTAAATATTATTGCTCTTGTGCGAATTGATAATATAAAAAAAAATATCTATCGGTCTTGAATAAACCAGATATGAAGAAATCGACGAAATAGATACATAAAAAATTAATGAACGCAATAACCGCGAGGGAATATTTCACAAGAATCTTAAAATTGAGTCATCTTTATCATTTTTCTTGCGGGTATGGGAAAACAGTTTGTTATAAGGGAACATGAACTTTTTGGCGACAAGCCTTTATAACCTTTTAAAAAAATGTGCTTAAATTAAATTTACTCCGTTCGCTCCTTACAGCTTTAACTACTTTATCCTTATCCCTATATAAAATATTGCGATTTCGGGAAGGTAGCTCGTCTAAATTTGTTACGCCGCTCCATGCATTTGCGAAATAGGGAAATATTCTCACTTTATTCGACATTTAAAATAAAGCTTTAGGGCCCAGCAAAAGCGGAACAATTAATGTTTCAGTTTCCGTTGATCACCGACAACGTATTCCCAGAGGTGCAGGGTCACGGTCAGTTTCTGGCAACTTTATAAGTTTTTAATGTTATCTTTCCCTCTGGTTCGATTTACTAATATTTATAATGACAGGGCATAATCGAAAAACTTTTCCAGTATCTGTATAATATAATGTTTGAATTTCAAAAGGCATCGCTCATTCAGTTACGTTCTTAAGAGAAAAATCTAAATGGAAACTGGATACCGTTCTGAATAAATGCTTGTGCGAATGCAATTCGGAACAATGAGAACGCACTGTAAATTTATATTTATATCCTCTACAGAACGAGTTCTTACAAGTTATTCGAATGTAGGTATACACAAACCTGCTACCTTTCCGTAACTTCATGAATATTAGCTGTAAATTACATCATAAATAATACTCATTCAGAGCAAGTCACAGATTTCGAATGAGTTTGAAATTAGGTACGTGAGGGATGTTACGGTACAATATTTAGTGTTCATTTATATCCTACTACACTTTTATACGCAATTCTCCAGAAATTCTAAGGTATAAGTAGACAAACCAAAAATTTTAAATTCGTTTATAATGCATCGTATATTTTTAATAAAATTCCACTTATAGTATAAATAAATGAGTATTAATATTTTTTGAAAATTGTTTGGAGTTATAAAAAAGTTTCTAAGTCATTAATGACTTTCCTAACATAGTTTATTATTACATACTTGAATATTTTAAATTTAGGTTAGACGATATATACGGATGTTCGGTAAGTCCATGGCCTAATAACGAAACGCATTGTTTCGACAGAGAAACATTTCATTCTGAATTCCTGAAAATTGCTATATACATATTTATTATGCATTAAACTCTATCCCTTCTTTAATTAATAAAACATATTGAAATTTACGGTGGTTATATACGATATGTAGGGAAGGGTAGTGACTGCATGGAAGTTCCTTTCTTTCTTTTTATTATTGTTACTTACCCTGATACAAACAAGCAAGACAACAACGACAGTTCATACCTGAAACAAAAATAAAAATAAGAATAAACTTATTTGTAATTAGTATAACAGCAAATAAGTTATTGTAGGGAACATGAAATCACTTTTTTCTTCAAGCGTATCATAATATCCGTATTGTTGTACAGAACTGGCTATGTAGAAGGAAGTCATTCGGTTAGTAGTCAAAAAATGAAAATAATGTTACTAGTACAATAATGTACTAACGTATATTAACGGCAGTATTTTGCCCCCAAAGTTGGTAGAAGGGAGAGCGTTGTCCTGTGGAAATGACTTTTTAGGAAATATTTATTTACAGCAACAGAATATTTTTACACTTGAAGAAAAAATAGTATATATTATTCGGAGTAGAACGTCTTATTTGTGTTTCGCTCACTTGCACAGCCTCGGCGCGTGCGCCTCGGCCGCAATATGAGCTCAACACAAAAAGAACTCTTTCTACTCCTAATAATATAATATAGTACTATTATTATAATTCCCTCATTTACCTTAACTTTCCACCAAGTAATACAAAGGCAACATAAAGAAACTCCGAATAAGAAATGTTATATTATGACGGTTCTTCCAATATTAAAATCTACAATTTATAAGATAGGTTTAATATAAAATACTGCTACCTTTGCATATTTACTTGCAATGTGTGTTTAGTTTCACTGCAAGTGGTGTAGATTTTTTTGAGGTATTCAAACATGTTCTCTTTTGCATGTAGGTACAGTCAGCGACAAATGTTTTCACCAGTATGATACCACTGAACACGTTCTTCTAAGAAATATAAGAGGTACCATAACGTCGTTCTTATTGTTTTATATAGATATCTTGGTAACACTGTTAACAAGATGAAATGAAATATAGAAATGTGTTATATTTCTCATGTAACGCGGGTTACAGTGGTACAAGACTGGTGAAAACATTTGTCGCTGACTGTACATAGGGGTTTGACGTAGTGCAATTAAAAAATATTAAAAATATAAGTACCAAAAGTACCTAATACAGGTAATTGTATCAGAGTTCAGAGCAACTTGCACTTGGCACTCTTTTAGTAGTTTGGCATAATAACACACACCATAGAATCGTCTTAAAACATTTATTTTCTGCTAATACACCAAACTTAAATTTATCAGCTCAAGGAGCTTTAGTGGACTGTGCCCTATAATGTTTCACCGGAAACACTCGGACTCGTCAACCCCTAAGCGGGAAGATTCAAAACTTGAACAACAGGCGTTACCTAAAAAACTACCCAAGTCAGAACTTCGTTATTTTAAATTTCTATTTTTTTTATATTATACAGGGTGTCTCTAAACCTAGTGTCATAAATGTACCAGCCGCTTCCTGGCGCAAAAATAAGTCGAAAATATCTATAAAAATTTTGTCCTAAACCGCAGATAAGGAAGTTGCACGTCTTTGAAAATGGTGTTGAAAAAACCGAAAACAATTGCATTTTAAAATCGGTTTGAGATAAAAAATCGAAATTTTGCAGAAAGCCTAACCTATTGAAGGTATAAACTTTCTACTGTTTTTCTTATTTTTTCGACTTATTTTTGCGTCAGGAAGCGACTGGTTAATTTATGGCACTAGGTTTACAGACACCCCGTATATTTTATTTTATGTTTGTAAATATGTAAAAACAAAGTAATGGATTGAGCCGTTTTTTAGGTAACAACCTGTATAATGAAAATCTAAATGCGCCCCAGTTTCCTATATCAAGGGTATTACGAAAATAGAAACATAATAATTAAATTAGATGCCGTGAACGTAAATTTTACAGCTTTTATAAGCAAATTCAAAGTATCTCCGTGGAACTATCATGTGATCAAAAAGTTTTCTAATTAAGAGTAGCCTTTGAAATTTTTTAGTTCAAAGCGTTCTGTTTTACAAAACTGACTATCGTGGGTTTAATCCCTTCGATCAAACGTTATCCTCGTATTTTGTGGGTTTAAAGTTTACAATGTCTTGGAAAACACGAGTATCTTGAGGAATAATGGGCAGCTTAGAACATTGTGTTAGCCACACAATATCCTTTGGGTAAACTGAACAAGAGTAGCTACCGTATTAGTCCCTAAGGTTTTTTTTTAAGGAACTAATATTATACAGGGTGTTTCTTAAATGGCGGACACGGAGCACAGTACTACATTCCCCTCCAGATACCAATTGGAAAAATATAATACAATAATGCCCGTTCTTCGCTAGTTTCAGAGTTATTCTCAGTCAAAGATTGAGATTCAATTCCTTTATGCTTTGGAAAAACGGGTAAATTTTAACCGTTCCGCATTGTTCATCAATCAAATATTAAATCTTAATAAATTTGGAATTTTTTATACGTTGTATTCCTTCCTCCGAAGACATTCTTTCTGATAAATATCTGTTGTTAAACTTTTTTTCAATATGTTGCAACAGTGCATTGTAGCTATGAGGTTATTACCTAGGAAACTTGTTCATACTGCCTTATTAGAACACCAAACGTTTAAAACAAAGTCCGTGCAAACATGCGCAATGTTGTCAAATTAAAAATTTTTTAAATGCGAATAACTCGGAAACTAAATACATTAGGACAAAATCGCCTATACTTTTTCAACTCAGTTTTCAGATGAGAATCGCGTAGTGCTCTCCGTGTCCGCCATTTAAGAAACACCCTGTATACCTACTATATATTTATATAAAATGGTGGCCAATTAGGAGTGCGAAACGTCTGAAGTGATCTACTAATCACATCATACAAAAATAAGAGACGTAGAGGGTTTTTCAACGAAAAGTTTGCCCGAAAATCGCCAAGACATGTCAAGAAAGACAGCAAGGGGGACATTATTTTACATAAAATCCGGACATCTGTCATCAACCCCTTAACCGTCACAGCCACCCCCCCTAAAATATCAAATGGCACCAAACCATGTGTGGCGCATCGTTGAAAATATAATTTCATAAGGAATTCATTCTACTATATATTTTTGTTATTCGATTCAAATTGAGACATAAAAAAATTAAAAACCATATTTTGTTAAATCCATTTCCTCCAAGGGTCATAAATTCTTTTAAAATTTTTATAAAATTAGAATATTTTATAATAAAATGTGAAGAAATCTGAGTTTATTATACAGAACATGTGGCACATGCTATAATTCCAGGGCTATACTTTTGAGATAACAAACTTTACAAAGACATATTATTATACCTTCAAAGTTCCAAAGCTTGCTTTACAAGTCCATTATCCAAACACTACTGGTAATATCCCTGCTAAGAGACTACATTAAAATGTACTACAGGGTGCATAATCAAGGACATTGCCGAAAGCATCAAAGTTTCTCTTAACGTTAAATAGTTTTAAGAAGTAATATCATGCCTATTATTACAATATCGTGCAAGATGCTATTATATAAAATGCAAATTTATTTACATTAAACATACTTGCTATAATAGTTTTCAAGTTATCCATATTTAATACTCGTTCCGTAGTAGGTACCTAAAGTTTATGAATCGTAATACGGTTAGAAGATTTTCTACACATTTTGTATTACACTATACGTTCCTTTCAGGTCATCAACCAAATAATGTAACATAAAGATACTTTAATAGTAAAAGAATAATTATTTAAGTAACAGGGAATATAGGGACGTATTAACATGCGAGGTAGGAAGCTATGCTTCAGCTTGTAACCTACCGAAAATGTTACTAGTCGATACATTCCGTGTTACTTATTAAATTTTTCACGCTACCGCGTAAAATAATGAGCAAAAAATTAGCTAACGACTGTTTTTGAATAAACTATTGAGATACGCATTAAAACCGATTGTTTATATTTTTATTATACTGTGTGTTCTTTTATGACACTTTTGGGGAGACTTGAGCAATAATTTTCAAACAGTGTGTATTTGGGTAATTTCAAATTATTTTCTAGAATAAGAGATAGCCAAATAATCCTGACCGTGTATAAATAACGATCATACAGATTTGAAATCACTAACGTTATAATTACAAACCAACCATTACAATTAACATACAAATTGTACCTACCCCGTGCAATTAGTAAAGATGTTATTTATAGATCAATAAATGCAAATATGATATACATCATAGTTCATAATGCAGAAGTTGCCACTAAGCTTTAGTTCCACCAAGCCAAAACAATTATTTTAGCATATTTCAATTCTTATTCTAATTTTCCCCTTGAGTGCTGTTGTCTGGCCGGGTGTAAATCCGGAGCTCAATTAAAAGTTGGAGAACCGAGCGTCGTATTGTTTCATTTAGGCGAAAACGTACGTCATTACACTTTCTAAAGCGTCAAGTGCCGCGAGGAACTTGGGAAAACTATTTCCTGTAAGCGCAAACTTATTTTGTAATTCATATTATTTCATGAAGGATTCTCATTGGTGATATGAGAAACTCAAATGCGGAGTTGCTATTTCGTGTAAACTAAAGTTAGATTCTTGCCGAAACAAAAAAGAACAAAATCAATATTGTCAAAGGAAACTTTCAACATGTAACATGAACTACGGGAAAATTCTTATGTTCCCAACATCACTTAATAAAACGTGTCCATGGAGACGATACATACGTCCTAACAATTTACGAAAATAGTTTATGAAAACACCATAATCCACCACAAAAGTAAACCATATTTTAAGGAAAAATCAGATAGAAAGAGAAGAAAATATGCATTTATCAACTTCTATAATATGCAGGGGTGTTCAACGAAAAGTAGCCACCCTCAGTAACTTTCAAAAATATTGTTTGCTTGGAAATCGCCAAGACATGTCAAGAAAGATAGCAAGGAGGGCACCTTTTTAGGTTAAATCTGTCATCAACCCCTTGGTCGTCAAAGCAACCCCATCCGAAATTTCAAATGGTATCATACCATGTGTGGCACATCGTTGGAAAGGTAATTTCATAAGGAATCATTCATTCTATTATAATCATTTTTTTATTGGGTTTAAATGGAGACATTAAAAAAATTACAAACTATTTTTTTGTATTCCGGTTAAGCTTTTCATATTAAAATATCAATCCCAGTCAGCTATTTAATTTGATATTTGGGTTGCCTATTCGACTATTTCGCTTCTGTGATTTCTATCAAGATGTTTAAAGGAAGGGAATGAGGATTTAATTGTGATTTATTTACTTTTCAATTAAATTGCATTGCTATTAAAGGGTAGAAGCGCTCTAATTTTGATGCGCATCATTAATTATTCCCTTTAACTGAAAGTGCAATACGAAATTATAAAGTATCGTCAACGTCGTCCTTTTGTTTTAAGATTTTTTTAATTACATAATTAAAATTTGTTTTTCTTGTTTTCATATTCTCTGCTGCGCGCCAATCTATAACTGTAAGGAGGTTGTTTGATCAAAACCTGCAATATGGTACACATTATTAATTAAATTTAAAATTAATCATTTTAATAATTAATTGCTCTCGGTGACTAATTTCCGTCTTCTTGTCATGGAATTTAGTTCATTGGATATCTTTTTCCAAAGGGTTTCCTATGAATTAGGTTCGCGTATTCTGTTCAGTCTATTAGAAACAAATTTATGTCTGAACTATTGGTAATAATAAACAAGGGGACATTAACAATGACAATGTGCTATTGGCAGGAAAATTTCCCTACACCTTTAGTACATCATGCTATTCTTGTTACATAATCAACCTGTTACCATATTGTGTTCATAAACGAAATGCACAACAATTTTATTATTCAGCAGAACGCACTTGCCTGAATGAAACAATGCATCTTCAAAACCAACGTCCCATACTGAATCGTTAATGGTTTGAAGGAATTCTTAGCAGCAGGATTATGTTAACATACGCCTACTGAGAAATTAAAGACACCTTCTAAAGTCAACAAATGTAAATGTCTGTGCAATCAAGATGCCAGTTTAAAGGGAAGGTTTCAGTAATTAACATTTACACAGAAATTACCAAATACCGACTGTGCTTGTGTAATTTTAAAAAGCATAAGCCTAGCTACTGCTACTATTACGTTGAAGCGAATTCAGCAACTTTTTAAGCAAATATCGTTCTATAAAAAGTGAATTTCAGTTACATCCAACAAATAAAACTGTAATCTGTAGTGACACGCTTCGCTCCCTGCCTAAAGGATACAAAGGAAAGACCCTGTTAACTTTCTTTGATAAGCGACAACTCAGAAACAACTTTTGAGGACTGAAATTTTTTCTCCCGCGAGGTAAATGGAAGTCTTATTGGATTTTTTCTTACTTTATCTCTAACCTCCTGTCAACTATTAGCTTTCAAATTCGGAATTGGAACACTATCCTATACTCAATTAATAATCTTTATGAATGAGGTGTTAATATTCTTCAATTTCATTTTTAAAATAAATAATCGGCCATGTTAAGTGCACAATTCAAAAATTATTTAACAGAGAATGGTGGAGCTCTGGTTTGTTGATATCTGTCGCCAAATTACTACATAAGGAAGTATTTACATTTTCATTCTTACTCCTTTAATAAAAAGTACTGTATCTCTCGTTTCATTTGAGCATTCTATGCTCCGCTCATTGTGCTCTAAATCCGCACTCGTGCTCTTATCAAAATATTAACATTTTGTCAGATTTAATATGATAAATGGGAATCAAACACCTAATTAAATTATTCACAACCCAATTTTACAGTAAATTACTTGCATTCACGATATTCCGCTAATAGAAGCTTGGTTTAATTTTCCATAGTGCAGTGTAATGGAATCTATAAATCGATAATTGTTATACCAACAAGGGTACGTAATTAACAAATGTGTAGGTACTCTAAAATAAGAGTCTTTGTATATTGTTCAGATAGTAACGAATTTTATAACCAGTATATGGAGTCATTAAAAGAATTGACACTATAGAAGGGTTTTTCTTCGTGAAATTCCGCCTCCTATCGGAAATTAGATATTAGTGCCCATCTTTATTTTATTGAGAGCTAATCTAAATAATTAAGAGCTTCAGCCAAAATTATTCCAAGTATCAGTAACGATTTGCCCCCTCATAATATGACCTTCGTATATTTTTCTTATTTTTGTAATCCTTACAGTCCTTTCCCATTTTCCACTTTCGTCATTCTTTCGACTCGTACTATTCTCTACATTATTCCATAGCACCACATCTTGAAAGCTTGGATGTTATTAATATTTGTCTCTTTTATGGCCCATACTTTGACAACATATTAAAGTGTGGAGAAGACATAACAGCGTAACATACGCACACATTCTGAGATTCAAGCTAATATCACGACAGCGTAAAAAGTTTTTTATTTTAACAAAGAATTGATATTACTCCCATTCTTGATTTTATTTTCTTGGTTGGAACGTGGGGCGTTTAATGCAGAACCAACTAAGAAGTAAAAATGTGTAATAGGATAATATTTTTTTAATTACAATTGATTTGATTTAGCACTCACAAAACTTAATTCTGCTTAATAATCATAACAACGTCTGCACGTTTCCTACCTTATAAGACTTCTTGTTTTAAAACTTTATAGCAACTACTCTGCGACATACTAAATTCATCTTGGTAACAAAAACCTTCATGTGTACGAAAAAATACTACTTTACTAACAGTGACGTCCTCGGCAGAGGCCACGAATTTAAAAAAAACAACAGCATTAATACAAAATCTTATTATCTAAGTAGAAAATTGAGCTGCTTCCGTGAGCCTTCAAACAAAATTGAATTAGTGTTCCGAATAAAATACGGTCTAGTACAGAAGTTAGCAGATGGGTAGGAAGGAAACCGTTTAAAAGCTACGTTGACGATTTTAATAAAAACCTTTCTGGTTTGTGGAGACTGACTATGACACATTTAATTAAGGATGCTTACTAGAATAAAACTTTTCAATAGCAGCAAGAGATTTTATATAAAGTCGACGTCACTAACTATAAATAACTTTCAGCGTCTTTCAACATGTTTTTAAAAGTTTCCTTTAACGTTATTTCAAGGAAGCGTATTTTCTAAAACTTATAATTGTTGTTGCATTATGTTTTCTAATTATATTCTGAAAGTATTTTTCAGGGATATAGGTACTACTACAAGTATGTCATTCACCGGTAATTTTGGCGTACCTAAACGGTACGTAATGTTTGGGAAGGCGCCGTTGCGACCGTTCGATTTACTAAATAAATTTTTATTCATGGTATAGTACCACCAAAGAATTTTGTTTGTTGCTGAACCTGATCAGATAACTGGTTTTTGAGTGGTGAGGCGTTAAAATAAAAAAATTGAAAAATTCATAGCGGCCGCCATTTTGAAAATTTTGAACTTCCACTTCCGGTTTCGAATTTTTTTGAAAAACTTATTTTGTCGATGAATTTTCGATATACCCCTTCATTTAAAATTTCATCAAAATTGGTTCACTAGTTTTTGCGTTAGAGGCGTGACATACACACACCCACAAACAGACATTTTTTCTAAACCACTTTTTTCGGTTCGGAGATCCAAAACACGAATTTCCGAGAAAATCTCAATTTCGAAAATTTTCATGATATCAATACTTCCCACTACACCAGTGGTGGTATGGGAAAGTAAAAATCAAGGTATCTGTCGAGTATGAACCCTAATTTCCATCGACGATAATAACTCTTGGTCATCCCTCTTGATTTTCTTGTTCTTGTATCACAAACTTTAGACGAATCGAATTATCAAGTTGTACCGAGCAGGGACACAAAATTTATTGCTTTATATCCCACTATGTTACATCTGTTATCAAAGGCAAGTTTAAAGGAGTTCTAATGTAAATTGTAGTGCATTATGCTTTCGTATCCATTGTTTATTCAGTTCATTTCAGGAAATGAAAATATGAAATATCTATTAAAGAGCGTAGAGTATGAAAGATAGCTATGAGTGGAACATGAAGATCTTAGAGTTATAGTTCTTTTCTTGTGTCCGAAATTGCAACACTTTGTGTGTGTATTGTTAAAATATTTACATACTTCGTTATTTATATTTTAGATCCCACAAACTATATAGGGTGGCTGGGTTTTCATTGTCCAGGTTATATCTGCTGAAATGTTAAAAATACAAGAAAAAGTTAAAGGAGAGATTTAGCTAACAAGTTTCCACGGCCTACTCATTTTCCGGAAAGATTGTAATTTTGGTTTTTTAAATGGAACACTGTATAATTTTGCGCTGGACAATGAAAAACCAGTCACCCTGTATAATAGATAGATATAGATATTTATGAAAGGGTGGTATCGAAAAATAGCTTTCATCTTACGATTTAAAATTATGTATCGTTTGGGGGGGGGCAAATGGCAAGGATATGGCTCGAGGCCTTTAGACCCATAGCTTCGTTATATTCCTCCACTGCCTTTTGTCCTTGGCTTTATTTGTCCAATTTCGAATTTCTTTTTCTTTTAGGTCTACCACGTCAGCTTCTCTCCACCGTTTAATTACATTTATAGCTTCCTTATAATAAAATTCAATTTATTTCCAAAGAAATAATTACAATGCGTTAAAGCACTCTATTATTTCAGTCTGGTTATAATTTGTGTCTACAATGAAAATTTCACCATTTCAGGGTTACAAAGTTTCCCTTTCGAGTCTATAATTCAATAAACACAAGTTGGGTAAAAAACTTTCATGTCCTGCGACAGTAATTCAATTGCTTGTTTAATAATCTAATTTTTATTCTATTATTTCTGAACGTGCAATTACAATGAAGGACTCTTCTTTATTGTTTTTTTAACCGAGAAAGTAGTAAAAAAATATTGTATGAAACTCATGCATAAAGTATGTTTTATTCACTCATGCATTCCTTCATGAAAAAGGACTACTTCATGCACTTGTTGCCATAAACTATTATCCCTTGCTTTAAAGGATCAAGTAAGGTAAATCCCTAAATAGTTTAATTGAATCACCAAACAAGTATCCCCCATTAATCCGTTGTAAAACTTCGAATTAACTATGACCGAACAATTTCTCGAAAACGATTTACTTCAACTTAGAAACTTGTAATTACCAACAAGAACTATTAACCACGCTAATAGCTGATTAGTCTAAAGCAGGATTTCTCAAGTGAAAATACACTACGTAAGTGTGCGGACTTGTAAACTAATTTTTTTTTCAGCAGCATACATAGTGAGCTTCAAGTTCAAGGAAAAAATATTTTACAAGACTAACTTTAAAATTTTCCAAAAATAAGACAAAAAATTGCATCAGTAGGTACTTAGTAATATTTATGCTCGATAACTCGATAAAATATGCTACACTCCAATTCAAGCATGCAATGTTCAAAAGAAACTTCTCCATTAATTACGAAAAATATAAAATTTTTAATGAAGTTTTGAAATTTTTGAAAAGTTTAGTTTTTAATTAAAATTACTAAGACTACGTTTAAATCGTTCCACTTAGTTCACTGAAAAGGAACAGACATTACACGCGATGTCGTTCTAAAAATATCCTTTGATAAAAACGTCGAGTAGAAACATCAAAGGAAAGTTGATACATTAATGAAATGAAATCATTCAATTTACATTTGAAGTTATTCAATATTTTTTGCGGTGTTTATCGATAGTATTTCTAATATTTAGTCATTACCTTCTAATGTTCCACTATACACAACCTTCGGATCAAAATTTACTGGCCCCGAACTTGATTCGAACGAAACATCTTCAGCAAACACTTCCCTGTCAGGTGTAAGTCGCAGCCGGAAAGTTCTGTAAATAAAAAACGAATGTAGTAGGTAATTATATAAAATACAAAAAAATATTGTAAAAAAACAGTCTCATTCAACTGACAGATGAACATTCCCGCTTAATAAATATTCAGATCATTTTTTATGCCAGGGTAATTTCGGTATATTCGTCGAAAGAAAAAAAGAAAAGAAAAATAAAGATGAGCAACGGCTAGCGCTTGCTGAGGCAGTTAATTTAATGTTTTGTGTAATGTTCTCCTGTGTATTTTGAATGCATAAGATATTCATGAATTCCTCAGGCGGTATTCGAAGTATGCATAGACTTAACTGAATTTGCAGATAGATATTGAGCTCTAAGATCAGAAAAGCTAGGAGATGGTGCCAACCGGACATTTTTGAAAATACAGTAATAAATTTTCAATTATATTTTCATTTATGAAGAACAAGACATGTTTAGGCACTAAACCGTAGATAAAAGAATTTAATCTTTTACACAAGTCTCAACAACTATTACCTACATTGTGTAAGATTTCAGATAGTAGATCAAAACAGTAGTCTTACTTACTCCTGCATAAGTAATTAATATATCATATAGTAATAATTATAAATCATGACTTTAAATTACTCCACCGAGTAATGTAAATATGCGACGTGTCCACACAACACAAGAATTCCTTCAACGCAGTAGTACTCTCCCTAGATTCCTGCTATTATACCTCTGGCGCTAATATCCAACATAGTAACAGAAAATAAGACAAACGCGCCAAATTCAATTGAAAAAATTATTTGTACTAATAAACATTTACACGAAAAATTTGCAGCTCAATTTGCATTTTAAAATTAAAACATGTACCACTTCGCGCGTTGTGATGTTTCTGAAACGTACAAAATCAATTTTAACAAAATAACAACTTTCATGTTGACGATTAGAGTCCGGTAAATGGTACTTTACCGTACTGTAATCGTTTCACTGGACTCAAATTATTATAAATTGTTTATTATTAAACGACCTCGTATTTCATGTCGTCAGTAAACCATCACTTTTGTGACTTTTATGTAATATACCATTTTATGAATCATGATGCTGATGCGACGTAGGTTAGCGGTAAGAGCGTTTTCACATTTTTCTGAAAAAGTTAAATTCTTCCCGTACATAGACTTTTGTGGTTTCGTTGTAGATCAGTGTTCAGATGGGCGAGCATAATAATAATTTTGTAGCATAACGTTCTGGTGTCTCTAATATATTTTTTACTTTCCCATACCACCACTGGTAGGTATATGGGAAGTATTGATATCATGAAAATTTTCGAAGTCGAGATTTTCGCGGAAATACGTGTTTTGGGTCCCCATGAACCCAAAAAAGTGGTCTAGAAAAAATGTTTGTCTGTGGGTGGGTGCGTGGGTGGGTGGGTGGGTGGGTATGTAACGCCTGTAACGCAAAAACTAGTGAACCGATTTTGATGAAATTTTAAATCAAGGGGTATATCGAAAATTCATCGACAAAATAAGTTTTCAAAAAAATTCGAAACCGGAAGCGGAAGTTAGACATGTTTTTTTGGTATCATTTTTTTCAGAAGCGGAATTTTGAAAATTTGAGTAGGGGATATGAAAGAAGGGCATAATTCAAGGGAAACAGTTTTTTACCGGACTCTCTAACTTCAAAATGGCGGTCGCTATGAATTTTTCAAAATTTATATAATACTATTATATTAATACTAACTCAAAAACCAGTTATCTGATCAGGTTCCGCAACAACTTGTTTGAAAGCCCTTTGGCTGTACTACACCAAGAAAAAAAATTATTTACTAAGTCCAAAAACGGTCGCAACGGCGCTCTTCCAAAAATTTTGAAATTTTTGAAAAATTATTACAAAAAAATGGTCTAAGGAATTTGTTTAAATTGTCTATACTTATACAGCTTGGTATTAGCTACATTTTTGTTTTTTGATGAACGCCAGAATTCCACTGTGGCGCCCTCTACGAGATTTTGAAAATCGGAAATTGATGCTCCTATAGCGCCTTTATTAGTCAAAATATGAAAGAAGTTTAAATACAAAAGTTGTTCAGTATATAGATTAGCATTTTTCTAAATTTATATCACGTATACAGGGTGTTTGGTTTTCACAGTACCATAAGCAACTTTGTTATTTTAAATGAAACACCCTATATATTATTATATAATTGAATGCAAAATTGAATTGTCTATCACATAGTATAAGGTTTTCATATGGCTAAAATGTACGGTTAATGAGAAATTCGTGAATTTTGAATATTTAGGTTGGACTCTGAATCTGGTTGGACTCTGAAACTGATCGTCGGTCGGTAGCGATCGTCCGGCTTCGCCAGTTGTAATTTCTACCGAGTACCTACTACAGAGTACAGATATATGCGTATCTTGGTGTCTTTCTTTTGTTCATATCGAACCCGTATAGTCTCATTTTTCTCGCGAGGCATTCAAATGATTTTCAATGCTGCCTCGCGAACTACTGTTGAATAGCAAAAACAAAATGTTTATTTTTAGTATGGGAAAGTCCAGGGGAGGTTTGCACCTCCACTTTTTTTTTATTTAACATGACTTCTGTAACTATTTTTCAGCAATGACTCCCACTTTAAATCATCATTTTGTACACTCACTTGTGGTATTAGTTACGGAATGAACGTTAAACTTGTAAACTAATGTCTATGGTTTTTAATTTGAAAATTACATGGACATATAGGGTAGAGGAGTTTTCGCAAACTTACGAGCACGCTTTACATTTTACCTCGGAAATAACGACGTGAGAATATGGAAATGTCAGCAGAAAGTATCTACACACGAATTCCCGTTTATGACGTCACTCTACATGAAAATGGCTTCCAAGGGGTTGCTGCAGTGGCAAGAAACCAAACAAAAGCACACAAATAACACGGAGGTTACCGTCAGCTTGCGGTCTTCCTGGGACGTCCGGGATACCTTATCAGTAAATTGGTTTGCGCGCTGCAACGACAATAGGAGGTTGTGAAAGCAATGACTTCAAGGCACCATTTCAAAGATCACGGGATATATTATGTTTAAGTTAGTTTTCACGGCTGTCATGAATAGCAAATGTCTCTGTAGAATTGCAGAGCATAGATTTATCACGAATTCTCTCAGAAAACAGAATACAACCTAAATATAATTTCATGCAATACCTGTATTATATTTGTAAACCTAACGACCATGTAAATGCAGTTTTATGCGCCGATGTGTACAAAAGGATTAATTTATGGAAGCAGAAGCATGCACTGAAATAAATTTAAATGTTGGCGAGTTTGTACATCTTTATCTACCATTTCCACGTACACTACAACACGGAATACTCTGAAATTGCATAAATTTTATGCACAAATAATTTACTACCTGTTACAAAGGCGGACATTTAATTGTGGAGGTGGAGAATAAAATCAAAATATTATAATGTTTTTTAAATAGCATCACTACCGAGGGGTAAAGCACATGGGAAGTTTGGTATACGTAGTCCGGGTAGTCCCTGGGAAGTTTCAGAAAGTCTTTGGGAAGTTTCAGGAACCCCTGGGTAGTCCCTAGGAAGTTTCAGGAAGTCTTTGGGAAATTTGAGGAAGTCCTGGGTAATCCCTGAGAGGTTTCAGTAAATTCTGGGTAATTCCTGGGAGTTTCGGAAAGTCGGTGGAGAGTTTTAGGAAATTCAGGGTAGTCTCTACGAGTTTCGGAAAGTCTCTGGGAAGTTTCAGGAAGTCCCTGGGAAGTTTCAGAAAGTCCCTGGGAAGTTTTAAGAAAGTCTCTGGGAAGTTTCAGGAAGTACTTGGAGTTCCAAGAAGCCTCTGGGAAGGTCCTGGGTAGTTCCTGGGAAGTTTCATGGAATTCTGGATAATCCCTGGGAGTTTCGGAAAGTCTCTGGGAAGTTTTAGGAAGTCCGTGGGAAGTTTAGGAAGTCCGTGGGAAGTTTCAGAAAGTCTCTGGGAAGTTTCAGAAAGTCTCTGGGAAGTTTCAGGAAGTCCTGGGTAGTCCCTTGGAGTTCCAGGATCTCTCTGGGAAGTTTCAGGAAGTTCTGGGTAGTCGCTTGGTGTTTCAGGATGTCTCTGTTAAGTTTCGGGAAGTTCTGGGTAATCCCTGGGAATGTTCATAGTCTCTGGGAAATTTTAGGAAAGTTTCAGGAAGTCTCTGGGAAGTTTCAGAAAGGCTTTGGGAAGATTTAGCAAGTCTTGAGTAGTCCCTGGAAAGTTTCAGGAAGTCTCTGGGAAGTTTCAGGAAGTCCTGGGAAGTCGCTGGGAAGTTTCAGGAAAAGCTGAGAAGTCTCTGGGATAGTCTTTGGAAAGTCCCTGGTTAGTCCTTGGAAGTCTGGCTAGTCCCTGGGTAGTCTTTAAAAGTTCTGGGTACTCCCTAGGAAATCTCTGGAAAGTCTGGCTAGTTTCTGTGTAGTCTCTATAGGGTTTGGGTAGTCTTTGAGAAGTCTGGGTAGTCTCTGCGAACTCTTTCAAATTCGGCAATTTAGTGTACATAATTTTTTGTCCCTTGATCACTGTAATAAAGCTATCGAGCGAAAAGAAGATGGAAGAATTAACAAAAGAAAAAGGTAAATTCAAACAATACCGAGTTAAAGTTTAATGTTTAAATAAAAGCGTCGGATATAGCCGGAAAATAAAATATTGAACAATCCAGTGAAGCCAAAAGCTGGGAAGTGGGAATAAATATGTGGTAATATGGCATTACTGGTCTTGACGTGTATGATTTTAGCACGGTTTCAAAGAATAATACGAAGTTATAATATTCTTAATAAATATTCTAGTCATAGATTTGGGGATGTTTTAATATTAACCTTATCGATTTGAACTACAACACGTATCAGTTGTCTAGCAATTGCTAGCATGTCCTTTGTTACTAAATTTAGCTTAAAGAATGTTTGAGCATGATTTCATGTAACGGAACCACTTCCTTGTTTGATAATGGTTGGAAACTAAAGCAGTTAATTAACCCAAATCTGTAAAGCTTTCCAGTGCCGTAATCCAGTGATCCTGAAATTGTTCGGTGAGGAAATGGAGTCATAAAACTGAAATTGATTGCTCTAAGTCACTAAATAATTCCTTCCTACTTTAACCGCTTAATAAATTGACCAGTCTAGACGCTCTTTGCGGTTACTTAAATTATTGTGGCGGTTTTAAGGGCCATTCCATATTTCAAGCGCACCTTCCTATCTATAACATGAACGGTCTAGTGCTTTATTAGCATACGTAATACTTTGAATCTGTTTCAAATGGATATTAATGTTGCATACTAATATATGGGCCAACATAACCTAAAGCTGCATTGAAGTTTCCTTAATACATCTTGGAAGTTTATGTTAAGGGTGAAAATTAGGAGACTTAAGTGTATTCTCTACATTTTTTGTTCACAATTATTCTTTTTTTCTTTACTATAGATACACCACTAAATATCTCTTGTACACCTGCACAATATTTCATTGTAAATATAGAAAGAAATCTAATCTCTACAATCTTGGAAAAGGATTTCGAAAGCAAGAGTAAGGAAGGTATAAAGGGATCGTAGGATCGTAAAACCATTCTATTGGGTCATGTCAACTTGCTCCGTTTCGCTTTGTACTCTTCTATAAACCAAGATGAAATGTGTCGCGTATATACGTTGATCCGAAGCAGGATGATGTGGAAATACCAGAGATCACTTGTAATTTTAATGTGCTGTATCAACCTTCCAACTGGATAAAAGGAAATTTATTACAACTGTCTTCAATGAAATACATGCGTCTATCGATTTTGTAATAAAATGCGCGATTTCACTATTCGTTTAGTTTATGAGACGGTTGGGTGGAAGGTGAGGAGGAGGAATGAAGAATAAAATTAATTTCTTGGGATAATTACAAAAAAAATGTTTCAGAGAATTTTAAACTAAAATTTTTTCTTATTTTCAACGAAAAGAAATAACAAAAAATTTCCAGTCTTTCAATTCTATATAATAGCAATTGACAACAGAAACTGAACGCCCCATTTCGTATAAAACGAAGTCACGTTGCAACACAATGAGCCGCTGAAACCGATCTCCTGAAATACTCGCTTATTTCACGCATCTGAAAAAACACACACACACGGTAGAAAACGTAGGCGACTTGAAATTTTGCACACCACGTTCTAAATTTTTATTAAATTGTTTTCGTTGAATAGCATCGACATTCGATTCGATCTAAAAGCACAAAAGTGATGGCAGGACGATATTGAAAAGATACACCACCGGTTTTAAGAATTCCTAAAGTGACAAAAATTCTAAAATTACTTTCAGCTCTATATTTTCTTGTCTCGCGTAACCTAATTCTTCAGGTATAACTTGATGCACTTTATGTTTTTGAACTTCAATAAAAGTTCGTTGGAGATATAATATACGGGGATAATAAAAAAGTTTACAGCTTTTTCATTTCCTCGCTGGAAAAATTCCTTCCGCTTTATTACCCTAAAACTGATATGTATAAAAGATCAAAATTTATTTTACTGTAAAAGCTTTAAATTCATAAAGTTTTCATTTTACAGCCTAGTATAAATACTGAATACCAGAAATTAAAACTATATTATAATAACGGATAAAATATTTCATTCTTGCTTTATGTAACATCTAAAATTGATTTAGTTATTTTGTTTATTCTTTATAAAAGTAAAACATACTTAACAATAAACTAAATCAACAATATTGCGTGAAATAAGTATTAGCCCAAGGCTCTAATCCATTTAAGGATTACTTTTACAAGCTTGCAAAGTACATAAAAAGGGGTATCTTTCAGAAACACTTTAAGATCAAGAGGACCATGTTTTATTGACAGATTATAATATAGGTACTTCAGAAGAAGAAAGTTCGAGGGAAAAAACAATAAAACATCCTTAAAATTTTAAATATCGATTAAGTACCTACCTACTGAAAACCACACGTCTGCATTCATAAATAGCAAAGTAGATATAAATGCAATTAGGCACGAGGAAAGTAACTAAAGGATGGCGTCCGAATCTCAAGATAAATTTCTTTAAAATCTCATAAATCACAGTTAAACATTTAATTAATATCTAAATTCATCAATCATTTTTAAATTCCCTATTTATTAGCAACCGCTCAGTGGGAGAATTAAACGACATTCTACAATCAGTTTCTCTGCACAGAAATGAATAGCGTCACAGAAAATTTAATTAAAGAATTAGATATGATGTTTGTATAAACCTGTACAAAAATAGATTTCGTCTATAATTTTTCTTTCAAAAATATTTACAGCTGAAGGGAAATAGTATAGGAAACAGTATCATGACAGAAGAGTGGAGGGACAAAAGTGTAAACCACATGGCAAGTTTGGTGTAGATAGTCCGGGTAGTCCCTGGAGTGTTTCAGGAAGTCTTTGGGAAGTTTCAGGAAGTCCTGGCCAGTCCCTGAGAAGTTTGAGGAAATCCTTGGTAGTCCCTAAGAAGTTTCAGGAAGTTCTGGGAACACTCTGGTAATAATTTTTAGAAAGTCTCTGGGAAATATCAAGAAGTCTTTGAGAACACCCTGGTAATAATTTTTAGAGTCTTTGAGAAATTTCATGAAGTTTTTGGGAAGGTAGTCCAGGGTAGTCCCTGGGAAGTTTCAGAAAGTATCTGAAAAGTGCAGAAAGTTCTGGGAATTTATAGAGAGTCTCTGGAAAAAGGAAAGGAAAGGAAATTTGAAGAAGTCTCTGCGAAGTTTGAAGGATTTCTGGGTAGTCCCTTGGAGTCTTAAGAAGTCTCTGGGAAATTTCAGGAAGTCGTAAGTACTCCCTGGGAAGTTTCAGGGAGTTCTGGGTAGCCCCTGGGAAGTTTAAGGAAGTCCAGGGTAGTCCCTGTGAAGTCTTAGTAGTCCCTTGGAGTTTCAGGAAGTCTCTGAAAAGTTTCAGGAAATTCTGGGTACTCCCTGGGAATTTTTAGAAAGTCTCTGGGAAATTTCAGGAAGTCTATGGGAAGTTTTAAGAAGTCCAGGTTAATCCCTGGGAAGTTAAAGTCTCTGGGAAGTTTCAGGAAATCCTTGATAGTCCCTTGAAGTTTCAGGAAGTCTCTGGGAACACCCTGGTAATCATTTTTAGAGTCTTTGAGAAATTTCAGGAAGTCTTTGGGAAGTGTCAGGTAGTCCAGGGTAATCCCCGGGAAATTTTAGAAAGTGTCTGGGAAGTTTCAGGAAGTTCTGGGAATTTAAGTCTCTGGGAAATTTAAGGAAGTCTCTGTGAAGCTTTAGGGAGTTCTGGGTAGTCACTTGGAGTGTCAGGAAGTCTTTGGGAAATTTCAGGAAGTCCTAAGTACTCCCTGAGAAGTTTCAGGAAGTCCTTGGTAGTCCCTTGGAGTTTCAAGAAGTCTCTGAGAAGTTTCAGGAAGTTCTGGGTACTCCCTGGGTACTCTTAGAAAGTCTCTGGGAAGTTTTAGGAAGTCTTGGGTACTCCCTGGAAAGTGAGAAGTTTGAAGTAGCTAGCTACATAACCCGGGTAGTGCCTTGGAAGTCTGGGTAGTCTTACACATTCGGTAGTTTAGTGTACAATTTGTTTACCGTGGTTTACCCTTTGGAAGAGACAGACAGGGATGAGAAGTAAATAGCTATTACGATAAAATGATTGCTGCTTGATCTAATAATGAATGCCTCACACAGAAATAACAAACATCACCAAATAAAACTACTTTTCAAACTCTATTTCATAGCATCATTAATAGAACGTAAATCATAGAAAGGTTGCACCAAGTACTACATCGATTAGCATTCCAACGTTATGCTCTATTTCGAACATTGACAGCGCTAGCGCTCGCTGACAATCAAAAATGATATTCTGAAATATTCGTACAATGTTGTAGAAGTTACACAAATTTACATGTTATAGTGAAAATACTGTAATTTAATTTTTTCCATTAAATCCGGATGTATCCTCGAGTTATGAGGTTATGACACGGCCATAACTACGGCAAGCGATATTTTGTAATTTATATTTATTACAGACGGGAACCAGCAAAAATTTAAAACCGATATACAGTAGGTGGTGGGCGGCGGTGAAAGAAAAAAAAAGTATTATTTAGGTTTGTTCCAACAAACACTCGAATCGGTTCGGAACTGGCCGGAGTGTGCGCAAATTGAAATTAGCGTTCCAACAAATACGGAACGTATCCTGGTACTAGTTCACAGAGCGTTCCAACGTCGACAGAACTAATTCCGAACCGATTCGAGAACGGTGAAATCAGTTCCTGGTCCTGACTTAGAACCACCTTAGAACTCATAGGGACGATTTCTTAAAGCATGCGCGCAAGGATAGTGGTCATTTGTGATACGTTCCAACACGCAGCAGAACCAGTTCAGAGACAGTACTTTTTTAAGGCATGCGCATAAAATCGTTCCTGAACTGATTCATTCACTGTACCAGAACCGCTTGTTGGAACAAACCTATAATAAACCACATATCTCGAATGCTAGACTGTGATGTAGTTAAAACCATAAAAATTCCTGTTTTCAAATAGAAATGGGTAGGTACGTAACCCCCAACTCATCGTCTGACTAACTGACAATGATAACAAACGAAAAAGTATTAGATAAGATAAGAATACGAACATTAAGATTAAACTTCTTGGAATTTTTGAAAGTCAAATTTTAAATTACAGTTTTTTGGTTTTGATGGTTTCCTTGTTTGCTCCATATAATTTGAATCTCTGTCTATAACAAATTCAGGGATAACTATACTCCTGAAGATCTTTTGAATTATACAGGGCGAGTCCAAAATAACGCATTTCCTCTAGGATAGTTGTAGAGGACCTGGGAAAAATGTTAAAAACATTTATCTCCTTTTATTATTTTATAATTATGAGTGAACTACGTGTCATCGCATCGTTACCAAATGCATTTTCAGCGACCATGACGAAGACATTTTAATTTTCAAAATTAAAATTATGAGTAAATTAGACACCGCGCTGTGAGCATTCCAGTTCACACAAATCCTTATAGGGTACCTACAAAACTTTTTATGGAAAATAATACCATCCTTCAAAATTAATAAGAATAAAGAAGTTTGTAACTTCACCCCCTCATAACTCCATGAATTAATGATTAAGATTTTTTTCCTATAGGCTGCATTAACGGTCCCCTACCCCAGGAGGAAATGCGTTATTTTAGGCTCACGCTGTAGTTTTTATTAAATAAGCCCATATCACACTAGTGCGTTGATATTCCCATTAATTCATTTATAGGCTTCAATTTGATTACACGTAGAATTTAAATTCTAATTGCGTCAGTGTCACCACAATTCCCTAATAAAATGCGCCTCTCTTTTAAAGACAATAGCAACCTGAATTTCAATAAAAGTGTAGGAATTCAATTCTGTACTGTTGTAATGCAAGGAATGCAAGTAACCATAGAAGTTTTAATTAAAATTTGGGTCTGCCGTTTTATTCAGATTGTCACTTTTTTTTCAGATGTGGAATATCCGGAATTATAAAATTTCAAAGCCATATTCATATGCATTAACGAAACATAATACGCAAGTTTAACATGTTTTAGTAGTACAACCTCATTCTCATTGTCATAGCATTATAATTATAAACAACCTTATCGCAACCAGCATTGTTGCACTAAATGGACTTAGATTTCATAATTTAGGGTGTATGTCGCAGTCACTCAGTTCGCTACGTATACTACATACACATTTTTCACCAATTGCACATATCCCTTAAAGTTTTAGAAAAGTTAACTAAAAAACGCATTTATGAAAGTAAAGATATCTAACTAAGATGAATCGTCATTTCACTGCATTATACAGGCGGGTGTTAACTTAATAAGTGCGAAAAAATTCAGGAGGTGATTCAACATCGAAAATTAGTATAAGCCTTTACTATGAAGTTCTTTTTCCGAAACCCCCTCCTTTCGGAGTTAAGGCCTTCCAAAGTTGGAGGTTGGGAAGAGGTTTTTAATTTTTTTCTCGAAAACGGGGAAATCTGTGAAAAATAAATTTGGTGAAGTTATTACACCCATGAAAAGACATTTTATGAATATTTTTTCAGCTATCCCTTATTGTTACAATTCAATTTTTCTTTCAGAACTTTTTTGAGAACCAAGGTATGGGTTTGTAAAAATATGAATTGCATAGCTTGATAAGTCTGGAAACTTTTTTGTGTCTTTCGTATTTCCCGTAAAGTTGATAGTTTTCAAGTAAAAAAATAAAATCCGCTTTATTACATTACATTAATTTAATTTATTAAAAATATATTATCACTGCAGCACATTTCTCCGAAAGGAGGGGGATTCGGAAAAAAACTTTATAGTAAAGGCTTATGCTAATTTTCGATGTAGAATCACCTCCTGAATTTTTTCGCACTTATTAGTTAACCCCCTACCCTATATATTCATCAATATTCTTTACATTACACCACCAACTAGGTCATGCGATTTAAAATGTGATATCCGGGACTTTTAAGACTTCAAAATACAATATAACGAATGGCTGAAAAACTCAAATGAAGCGAGCGGGAAATGGTATTAAAATTGCTCGCCGAAGACTTTAATTTGATGTTGGAATGACACGACCGACTTACCACACAGGTAACTTTAAAATGTGTGTGACGTTGTGGGACAACTTAACTGTAATTTATACGCCAACGTGATTAGTTATAGGCACCAAATAATGCAAAATTAAATAGTATTGGGTACGGACGTTCTTGGCAAGATATTACAATAATGTTTAAATAATCGCAAGAGTAAGGTGAAGGTATCCCGAATTTTTTCTTTAGTTCGCACTGGCATTCCAAATCTGACCCAGGAAGCAACCAATGCCTTGGTGTAACTTATTTCGCTAACACGCCTTTAACTTAGGATCTCGAGTCATAGGATTATTGGGACACCCTGTAGAACCGGAATAAGATTAGCTGGTATCGTTTCCACAACAGATTTTATTTCCCTGCACAGAATGTTAAGACAGGTTCAGTAAGGGCATCATGTTCCCATATACAGGGCCACTTATATTTCCATTTTCACTACAGAAATCTTCTACGTTAAGGGATGCAGATAACTGATTAATAGGAAAATGAAAACTGAATTGTATACTTTTTTACACAAATATATAGGTAGGCAGTTCTATAACACGACCATTATTGCTACATTTGAACACGTACTATGCATAAATAAAATAAAAACTCCAAGCTGCTTTTCATTTTTTATATCTTTGCCGCTTCCTATTTTTCTTAAATCTACACACGTATTTAGGGATGGGGTGCTTCGGTCCAATATAGTGTTCCTTATAAAAAAATCTAATACTTCTCGATTCTTACGATTGATTTACAACGTAAGTTTGAACAACCTACCAAATAGTGGATTTGTTCGGGTTTTTCTTGAAACTAGGTCGCGAGTATATGTTGCAAAAAATCATGTTTTAGCTACTTTACGTAAACACACCAGCTATACTAATATCTCATGTATTTAAAGTCAGAAATTGAATGGAAAATACCTCGAAAAGACCCTGTAGAGGTATACATTCGTTATCATTTCTAGCTCAACTAACGACTCTGTCAGATATATCCAAAATTATGTGCATACATTAATTCTCCACGCATATTTTAATCAAACAAATCAAACAAAGGTACGTTCAACCCCTGCCAAAGCCCAAAGCCACAGATTCAGTTATTTATTGTTTGCTAAATCCCTTACACTGCACGCGGTTAGGGTGTGAAGTGTCATGTGCTCACGTGGATCATACAGTGCGACTAAAAAGTCTGGAACTAATTCAATAAAATGGAAATTGTCGAAGTTTTTAAAAAATCCTCGGACCGGTCAACTTTATTTTTTAAATGTGCATCTTTCCTGATAATTGACATTTTTCGATCGTCTTTTGTTTTCGAACTATGACGTCATCGATATTTTTTTTAAACGGCACCCCATATTTTTGCAGCTATATTTTGATAGAGGAGGAAATTCCGAATTCAACGATATGTCACAATATGGCATTTACATTAACAGTTGTCGAAATAATCAAATTAAAGTAAAAATAAAAAATAGAGTTAGCCATGGAAAATTGACAGTTTAATTGTTTGGAAACCATCTAAATTTTAGAAAATAACATTTATTAACTAAAAATAACAATTAATGGTGTTCAAGTTTGTTTTTCGGTTAAATATCGCACCATTTTCAGTTTCACCAGCAATCTTACAAAATAATCAACACAATTTGGAAGTAACAAACGGAAACGCACAAAACAATGCTCAACTGTCAGTATTTAATGAAAAACTTCATTTGTTTATATTTTAAACAACTAAACTATCAATTTTCGGCTAACTCTATTTTTTATTTTTACTTTAAACTTGATTATTTCGACAACTGCCAATGTAAATGTCATATTGTGACATATCGTTGAATTCGGAATTTCCTTCTCTATCCAAATATGACGGCAAAAATATGGGGTGCCATTTAAAAAAAATATCGATGACGTTATAGTTCGAAAACAAAAGACGATCGAAAAATGACAATTTTCAGAAAAGATACACATTTAAAAAATAAAGTTGACGGGTTCGAGGATTTTTTAAAAACTTCGATAATTTCCATTTTATTGAATTAGTTCCAGACTTTTTAGTCGCACTGTATAACAAAACGTTGAATGCATTATACAAAGTATAGTCTACCATCAGATCGGTAGTAATCGGATAAACTATAAAGTATTCTAGCTCAACAAACATATTTTTCAGTTATAAATTCCATCAAGATATAACAAAAACTGCAGCATTTTAAAAGACCTTTAATTTGAGGTATCACAAAGGGCATAGTGCCATTTATAATAATAAAGTTATTCTGTTGTTTAAAGCCCTAAACTATAGATCAATATGAGTATGACTTACCGGCCATGTCCACGCACTTCCAAGCGAACATCCTGTTTTTGAGTTAAACTACGCCGTACTCGTTTATGCTGAGAATCCAAAATAGTTGGATCGTATCGTGCAGGCTCATAATGCCGAATAAAAGAATTTAACACAAAGCCTGAAACAAAAAATATAATTAGTACAATTTTATAATTAATTTAACAAAAACATAACAACCAAGTGTTTACAATTTACTCTACAGTGCGAAGTTTGCGAAAGCGTTTTCATTAGTCATTTCATTCTCCCTGTATACAATACAATTTCTATTTAAGATTGCATTTAGAAATTAGTTAATGACTATGTCCACAACGTTCGTTGCAAATAAGAAATCGATCGCAACCCTTAACAATTCAGACATAAATGCCTCATTCAGGAATTCAAGGCATTTTCTGAAACTTTTAAAACTCGTAATTAGAATAAAATGTAATTAACTTTGAAACACCCAACAAAAAGTTTAATAAATCTGAAAAGTATAAAGGGAAAAATTAAATCCATTTAATTATTTCGAGCAGGTCGACCAATGAATATTGCTTTCTGTGGGCATGGTATAATAACTGTGAGTCGTACGGTAGGTAATTGGTTCAATAATTAGATCAATAACAACATTATTCTACGTTCCGATTTTAATGTGGATGAACTCTCACGAAACCACACGCAATACTCATTGGTGCCAACGGTTATAATTGAAAATGTACCGTGGCTGAACTGGATAAAAATTAATTAATCGTTAATATATACGAAGAACTAAAACAAAAGTTAATTTCCTTTTTAGAAGGAATAAAAAATTTCCTAAAAATCCAAACTGTTGGGAAACTAGCAATGCATTCAATTAAAGTTTAAATAAGGGTCGAAACCCTTCTAACAACATACATAAAACATTATGTCAATAATTTATGGGTAGGGACTAACTCGACAAAATCAATGAGACAAGAAATGTTCTGTAATTTACCGAAACAGGTCTTTAGAATTACAGATACATGAATTAAACTTATTATAAGACTATACAGAAAGCTATTACTACAATAGGCAACCCAAATAACAAATTAAATAGCCGCCTGGATTGTTGTTTTAATATAAAAACAATATCAGAGGAGCCTTACTATTAATTATTAAGAATATATGTGACATTTCAAAACTGGCAATCAATTGATCGAGATAATTTTATGAAAAAAAAAAAAATTAAAAATGTCAACACAAAATGGAATGAACTCGAAAGTATATAATTTTTTGTTAGTGTCTAAATTATTCACAGGTAATAAATCTTTATTAATTATTAACACAATTATAATCTAGGCAGCTATTTAATTTATTATTTGGTTGCCTATTCTATTTTCTTGCTTGGGTGATTCAAGATACACTACAATTCCCTTTAATTTTGCGGGTCGAAAACGCTATTTGTTTTCGTTTCCTAAGTAACAGAGTTTTGGGCTCGCTCTACCCTATCAACCTAGAACGAAGGAAGTACAATATTAGAAATGCGTGTAGAGGTTCGGACGAGCCGCAAAATTATACCGCCCTTGAGTTTACTCTGGATATTTCTTTCTCGAAGAGAAATTTGTTCAAAAAATAGTATTTCGATAAAATGTGTGAACAATAAAATATAGGAAAATAATAAAAAGAGTAGCAATTTGATCGATGACATCGGTCTTTCCAAATGGTCAAAGTAAACGAAGATTTAAGAAAGTTTAAAAGTTTTAAGAACTAAATCTATCTTATAAGACATTTTTTCTTGGAAGTCAATTTCAAACTTACAACAAATTTTATATTGAGTTACAAACTGGCTTTATTGTGGAAACAACTCTTAGATATAAATATAAGTTGAAATAAAAAAGAAGGTATCATCAATTCGGTTTCACAAACTATCAATGTTTGTTATTCTTATATGTATGTAGTACACCATAGCTCTGCAAAATGTCCAATCTAGTAGAATTTGTATTCATTCGGTATCATTGTTTTTCCAGGCCAGATGTCCCTACTCGTTCTTCATTCCCTCGCGAGTTCTTTATTGTAGCATTTCCCCTATATTTCAGCAACGCAATTAAATTAGCTAGGAGTTTCGCATTCCTCCTAATGCGTATGTATAATTTCAATGCAATTTTTGGAAAATATACTACATGTTAGAAAAGTAATAGATAATTTCAGGGTTTAAATCGATTACCTTTGGAAAGGAAATAACTTTTGTTATAATAACATATACAAATCTAAAAAGTAAAAAGTTCATTTTATTTAAGCCAAGTTAGTCGAGTCCTATAGCAGCCAAGCAAAACCAATAACCATTACATTCAAGATTTAATGTTGAATGTTTCAGGCTCAAGTCTACGGTAATAAATTTTATACTAATCTCTGAAACTTGTAAGTCGAGTAAGAAGGGTGCTTAGATCGACGTTTACTTATTGTTGGAATTTTGTACTTTAGACATCTACTAAAGATATAGCAAATTAATTACCTTTAGTACATATCCAATGGATTACAGAATTGCAAGTTTGTTTTTTATTATTTATTACTTGTTTTGTTTCCAAGCAATAATAAATATCGGTGTTTCCCAATTATTGGTTTAAATATCTGTACCTATTTTAGACACACCCTGTACACAACACATGGATGGAAGGATCAAAGGAATTTTATCACATTCCATTCCTTTACTTCTATGACCTACATAATTTTATGTAGGAAACATAGACCACAAAATTTAAAACCGTTATAGCACCGTTATATGGAAAACTTGAATAATTTTTTATAGTAACAGACGAACAATAGAAATTGATGGAAAGCGTCTAACACAACGTCTAATGCGAGAGGAAAGCGTTTCTTTTCTCACACTCGCTCGAAATTCGGAACTCGAATTGAAAAAAGAATCGTTTTCCTCTCTAGTATGACTATTTCACTTCTTCTGCTATTATTATATATTATATGTAGTTGTATCTAAACACCAGAACCTCTACTAACTTAATAAAGATGCATTCCATAATTATTTTAAAAATGTATTATTTTAATGGAACGGGTACACAAATAATTCTTTAGGGTGTTTTCCTTCCGCATCCCTACTTTTCATAATGTTATCTGGAATTAATTAAAGATAAGGTTTAGTAAACATCCGAATTATCCATCTCGCAATAATTCATCCTTAAATTACTCCACATCACCTCTTTACACCTAAGAACTTCGTTTCCGCTTTCTGCTTGATGGACGATGATATAATATTTATTGCTTTGTACTCGGATACAATTGTTATTTCTGCTATACAGACCTTTCAATATTGTTTTTAAAAAAGGAAACCGATAAGTAAATCAAAACATTATACGGGGAAATAGTAACGGAAACAAAAATTTATAAATCAAGACAACAAAAACTTTCGGTATTTAGCACTTTTCAACTTCTTTTTATTAACAAATATGCGATATAAAAAATTTTAATTAGATTTTGCTTTTAGTGTGAGTCATCAATAAATAATGAACTTCATCGAGAATGATACTTATTACTCTTAAGTTAGAAAAAGCGTCGAAAAAGGCAGGCGGCCAAATCATGGCTTCCTTCCTGCAGTGCATAGAAAGGAAAGAGCAAAGTCAACATCGGGCAATCAATAACTGTTGACAGAAGGTGAACTTCTTAAAGCTGCGCAAATTCCTCTATCTCACAGGAAATTCTAAAGAGAATCCGCAATAATAAAATTATCTTTTTACCTACTTCGTTTAAATGTATTCAGCAATTAATTAAAGAGCATATTCATGACCGAGTTTCTCTAGAGGGTTAAAGGGTTTTAGTTAATTTTATTTTGCAACAGTCAAACTGTTTAAAATCTTCTAATCGTTAGGAAGCTGAAAAACATAATAGTAATGCTATAATTCTTAGTAGGTAGTTATATTTTTAAAATAAATTACAGCAAACTTTGTTTGTTCTCTAATTTCCTTTAACCAATAATCATTAAGAAATATCTTCTAACGTATCCTACATAGGTATCAGCGCAACGAAAAAAAAGTCTCAGAATTGTTAGTTCTGTATGATTAGAATTACGATAGAGAACCGTAACACACAATTTGCGCATAATGCAGTTGCACAAATTAACTACGAAGATAAATTCGCGGCGTCACAGTGACGAATGCTTTGGGCGATTGCACTACCATTTCATAGACGTTTGCATGGTTTCTGCACAACCTCGGCAGATAGATTTCATTACAAACTTCAAAGTCTACGAATCTGGAAGGATGTGTTCTTTTACATAAATGTAAGGCGATCAGGATTCCTCCGCCACTGTACACTACAACTGTTGTTGCTTTATATTTTTTCTGCAATTCTCGTGCATCATTTTTAAATGAATAATTTCCATTTCGCTCATACGTAATTCCATACTCATCATTTCAGACAGCAGTCAAGTATCATCCTCTTGGTTACTGAAAATTAAGCGGTGGAAGACGGATTTTGTTTGTTTCTTATAACGGATGCGAGCGTAAAGAAAATTAATTAAAGCAGACGGTGAACTTTGAGAGTCTCGACTTTATTCACGTTTTGTTTGACAATGAAAATTCACGTATGTTCATTTGTCTGGCACGTCATAACGTAATTATCGCAACAATATTAAAGTTACAATGTAGTTTTGATTCAATTTTACGTTCAAGGTACCAAAAAAAAAACATAATATAGGGATCGGAAACGTTTACTTCTTTAACTCAAATTTGATAGGATATTATTTGAATATTCCAAAAGTTTCAATTCAGTTCCGATAACGACCTGCAATTTTATTCACACTTTTCCAAGTTTCTATCATTTTTGCTCAACTTATATTTCTTTTCTTTACAGAAACATATTGTACACAAAAATGTATATCAGCGAATGTTTTAGTGTATCTTCTACATGAGTGCTGGAGGTTTGTGAGTTCCTGTTACATCAATTCCCAAGAATACTATAACAATTCAATAGAAACAACAACATTTGAAAAGAAGATCTATAACTGAAAATGGAAATTCCTGTGCATATAGAATTTATTGTTTTTCAGGAAAGTCTTGATATAAAATTCGCATCAAACGAGTTTAGACTTTTACTCAATAAAAAAAATTAGTATATGGTGGTTACGTTACTGTACAGGTTTTAATGGTTCGGTGGTTCCGGCAGTTGGTTTCCCCTTAATTGTTGGTGATGACAACAATATCTGCATTTTATTTTGCATATCAGAACATTTTAAAAAAAACTAGCTTCTGAAAATTACGGAAGACTTGTTAGCAATCGCTACGATTTTTTAATCATTAAACCAGAAGAAAAAATATTCACGACAGAAAAAGCTCGTTATGCGAGAATATTTAGAGGAGGGTTTTTTCCAATCAAATATTATTTTGACTTCTTCAGCATTCTTAATGCCAAATCCTTTTCAATTTATAAACATTTTTGTTCACGAAAGGATTTTCAGAGTACCTCGCCGTCTTCTAAACGTTCAAGAAAAATGACGTACAGCATTTATTTCACAAGTATAGTGAACATAAAAGAACGCTGAAATATTTGATCTAATATATGTTTTAAAAAAACTAGGAGATCGCACAGAGCTCTGGAGAACTCACACAGGGAAAGCCCCTTACTCTGCAAAAACGTCGGTTCCTGATAAAATAAGATCCCAGAGCTTTGAAATTTTCGCATCATCGTAAAAATTAAATAAGCTTCGTCGTCTGAAGAAATTCGAGTCAGCACGATTTAATTTCAATTGACGTGTAACCCCTCAAACCACGAAGGCAATCACAATTTTCCAGCTTGATTTAAATTATTATAAGTTCACGTTAAAATTATTTTACCATCCGATGTGTATACAACGAATAATAATTGGGCATCTGTATTAATTATTTTACCGTTTTATGTATTTACTTGGCTTGACGGTGTAAGAAATTAACTTTGTATACAATATTTTTCTTTTAGAACATACAAGAGCTCACATGTCGACTATTTTTAAAATTGAGTAGTTTCATAACAGTCCTGTGTCAAGTTAGAAAAATTGAAGGGGATAGTACAAAAAACAATCTCAAATCTGGATTATTGAATCAGAAAATCCCGAAGGATATCCTCGATTTAATAGAAAGAAATACAGGAGGATCCTTCCTTCTTATTACACCAAATTGAGTTTGCCAAGGGGTCTCTGTATTGCTCGACAATAATAAATTGTTGGGAAAATTTTCTATATCCGCAAACAAATGAAACGAAATCCACTCAAAATAAAATCAATTTTAAAGTTTAACAAAACAAGCAATTAAAAAATTTTCTTTAGGATAAGAGATTTATCCTTGCTGCCAGAACAGTTTTCAGAGAAACCATTTAAAATAAACTGAAATAATATTAAAGCTACCCTTAATAATTTAATGATTACGCAAAGTGTAAAACGGATATCGAACTTCTATTTAGATACCGATACCGCTAGCTTATAAATTTTCTACTTTTTTCTCTCTTACAAAACAAAATTGAAAACTTTTAAAATTGGATGCAAAATATCGAGTAGAAAACTTGCTGATTGTAATGTGTCAGCATAAAATATGCATTGATCGAGTCTGCGGAGGGTGTGCTCAGGTCTTTTAAAGATAATGGAGGTTCGAAATGTTTTGTTCGCAAGTTCACGCTTTAACTGGAAGATAAACTGCCTAAAGTTAAGGGTGAGATAAGAGCTTACACGCAGGATCACTTTCATTTTATTTTGAAATACACGAAACTAAATGATAATAAATGTTCGAGTTTAGTTTCACCAAATTATTCTGATATCGGTTATACAACATTCCCTTATCTTTCTTCCTACGAATACTGAGGTATTTAGAAATAAATGTATACACTATATTGTGATTCATAACGAATTCAGTTTCCCCAAATAAAATATTTCTTAGCTAACAAAAATATAATATAAACCCTCAAGGACAACAAAAAAAAAGTGGAGGTGCAAACCTCCCCTGGACTTTCCCATACTAAAAATAAACATTTTGTTTTTGCTATTGAACAGTAGTTCGCGAGGCAGCATTGGAAATCATTTGAATGCCTCGCGAGAAAAATGAGACTATACGAGTTCGATATGAACAAAAGAAAGACACCAAGATACGCATCTATCTGTACTCTGTAGTAGGCAGCCGCTAGAAATTACAACTGGCGAAGCCGGACGATCGCTACCGACCGACGATCACTTTCCGTCAAAGAGTCCAACCTAAATATTCAAAATTCACGAATTTCTCATTAACCGTACATTTTAGCCATATGCACACCTTATACTATGTGATAGACAATTAAATTTTGCATTCAATTATATAATAATATATAGGGTGTTTCATTTAAAATAACAAAGTTGCTTATTGTACTGTGAAAACCAAACACCCTGTATACGTGATATAAATTTAGAAAAATGCAAATCCATATACTGAACAACTTTTATATTTAAACTTCTTTCATATTTTGACTAATGAAGGCGCTATAGGAGCATCAATTTCCGATTTTCAAAATCTCGCAGAGGGCGCCACAGTGGAATCCTGGCGTTCATCAAAAAACAAAAATGTAGCTAATACCAAGCTGCATAAGTATAGAAAATTAAAAAAAAACGTGTGGCCAGTTTTTTTTGTATTAATTTTTCAAAAATTTTAAAATTTTTTGGAAGAGTGCCGTTGCGACAGTATGCATAAAGTTAGAAGATGTTAAAAATAGTATTTAGGGTGGAGTAGGTTAATGTTTTACATTTATGTGAGACGAATATTCTGAAAAGCCATTTGGTAGGGTTGCCTAAGAACATAAAAGACGCATATTTCAAGTTCATAAAATTTTCTGTTTTGCTTCAACTTAGAACGAGGGCGGAAAGCACCGATTACGTGTTTGGTTTTACAATTCAGCATCATGCACAGGATATTCCAATCGAATGTTTATTTTACGGCCTGTTAGTTCTCCAATATCGGACTGTTGATTTCTAGCATGCAGAATCTCAAGGTGGAGGTTCAGTCACCATGGAAACTGACTTAGGGAGCGAAAATACTCCACTTTCTTGTACCACTGAATTATTGGTGCGTCGCGTATCCCCTATAAATTCTACAATTTGGTGGACGCAAATTGTTATAACGACTTCACCGCCATGAATGTTACACGCTCCTCATTTCGAGATAGGAGTAACTAAATATGCTGCACACTTTCAATCTTAGTGGCCTTGTAAGCGTCCGTAGTTTCTATGCTGATTTTAATTAGGTCTTGGTAATAACATGTACTTGTGCAATTAAGTTTTGTCATTTCCTGAACTTGAAACGCGTAAATGCACAAGAAGAAATATAACCACATACCTTATTTCCAAATTCAGTTGATTTAAGGATAATTAACAAGGGGTATTATATCTTATGCAAGTACCCGCCATTGTAAACACATCGCAAGAACTCATACAGAAGTTGTATTTACGCAAACAAATTCTGTCGTGACAGTTTTCAGTTTCAAGTTAATCCTGTAATAAATTAAAGAGATATAACGAAATAATACGGAAGTGAAATTTATTTTAAACGTTTGATGTCATTGTTACTCACGGTCAACGAGTTTATAAAGGCATTTTTTGTGGTAATCGTAAAATCATCAGATCACCCTCATACGCTTTTATCGCGGAAAGTATATTTTTAGAATTGCAGAATTACGTGCAAGCATGCGGCCTGCTTATTTTAGATGAAGGGTTAGATATCACGTTTTAACGAAGAAAGGGTTGTGCATGTTACCCATAAATTACTTTTAGATTACATCCCGGTAAGTATAGATACTGCTAAACGAAATCAAGTTTTAATCCCTAAATAATTTTGTTATAAGTACCTACAAAGCAAGAAAAATATTAAAATTACTTCTTCCAAACATAAACGACAACCACCAATCAATCAAGAGTGCCCCATTGGCTTAAGATATACGAATATCGTAAATAATTCATACAGTCGCATTCTTTTACGTAATTGCTTACACACTTTAATTAAATTAAATAACAAAGCAATGTTCTACTGTTCTATATGCTCACATTCTGTAACAGCATGAGATAATAAAATGTAAAATCCCACAGTATAATAAAATAACTACCCAAATATCTTCAGTTCCTCGACGTTAATACAATGAGGCAGTGGCGTATACAGACCATCTTTATGGGGGGGGGGGGTTAAGGTACGAAGCGCCGAGTGTGAATAGAGGAGCGAAGCCTCGAGTAATTTTAAAAAGCGCCACAGGCGAAAATTTTTTGTAAAAAGGGGCGTGGTCTTCGAAACGACTTGTAAGAGAAAGCTGAAATTTTTTGAGCATATAATTAGGAAGCAAAAAATATGATGTTACATGTTACACGAGTTATACATTTTTTAAAAAATTACAAATTACAATAAAAATACTATTTCCTCAAAATGCAAAACTGGGATATATTGGCAGCGTACAAAAAATTTTAAGAAGTTTATTTACTGTAGGAAATATGTTTTTAACACTTACTGCAGTATCTGCAGCACGCACTTTTGCAGCTGATTATTTGGTTTTCTCGGGGGTAGGCGGAGCAGCGCGGGAGTACTGTAATTTCTGCCAAACAGTGCGCACAGATTTCCCGTGCGCCATCAAGAATTCTAATAGTTAAATAACGTTAATTAAACAAAAAATAAAAAATCATTTTTCATCATTGCAATATTGCAATATCATCTATAAATTTTGCTTACAGGTTGCGATTTTTATTATTAATTTTTGTGTCCATGGGGGGGGTTCTGCCCCCCAACCCCCCCCCCCCGTGTATACGCCACTGCAATGAGGAACATACTTTTCAAGTCAAATTATGACCCGACTACGAATGAGAGGTCTCATATACAGGGTGGCCCACTTAAATGAGAGTAACATCGTTATATGGTTATTTTTCGATTTCGGGAGGTTTTTGGAAAAATTAAATTTTTTTTTCAAAATCACATCTAAATTAAAAATATTCATAGAAAATCGAAGAGTAGGTATATTTAAGGAGTTAAATTATACAGCCCTTGTTTTTCTAGGAAAATTTTAAAAACGTTCGTAAGCCGTTTCCCAATTTTATGAGCATTGGGACCCCTGCAATTAAGACTTCCTGAAAAAACCTAGTATTACACACCTTGGACAAACTTTTCCCCTTGCAAATAAAACTTGATTTTATCCCCTTGTGCAATAAACAACTATTATTAACTTAAATTTTATTACTGTTTCGTCAGTGCTTAATTTGAGCCGGAGCTCACCGGAGCCGGCTCCGGTACTAATTTTCATGACGGAGCACAGCTCCGGTACTTCTGTCAAGTTGCAACTTTGACGTCATATTTTTTTTAAATGTCTACCCCATTTTTTACACATTTGATTACACTTCGTTAAATATCTCTGTTATTTATCAACCGATTTTGAAAAACTTTTTTTTGTTATATTAAGAATAAAAAGACCTATCAAAAGAGGTATCACAAAGGGTATCTTTCCATTTAAATTTTTAAAGTTGAGGTTGCTATCACTTAGGGGTTGAGGGGTGGGGGGATTAAAATTACCTGCCTAAATGGCAATTTAAAAACAAAAATTGACGGGTCTAAGGATTTGTGCCATTATTTCTATGCTATGACGTCATAATTTTTTCTTTAAATGTCAACCCCATTTTGATTACATGATTTTTGTGCGATACTTTCATACTTTATCATCACTCTGTATATTATGTAGTACTTAAATGATGTTTTTTGAGAATTAAATTTTAATTTTTTGTATGCATTTTAATCTTTTTTGTTTTTGTAATGTGAAATAAAATTCACGCTACAGGCTACACTAAAACAATGTACCCTACCCACAAATTTTTGAAGAGCTCCGGAACTATTTGTTTTACAAATTAAGCGCTGGTTTCGGTAACTTCTAGAAACTTATTTCTAGTTGCCTTAGATTTCTTACAAGAATGTAAATCAGCACGAAATGTGTTTAAACTTTCCTCACTTAACCTTCCCTGCGTCTCTTATAATTATGGAGATACCCATAAGGGTAAGACTTTCATTTAGAAATAGGTAATATATTTTTTATTACAAAAGTTTCTTAAAGTATTGTCAATAGAAAAACTAGGATCGTGGAAACAGTGTAGGTCGGTATTTTACACCATTATAGATCATTTACCTAAATTTAAAAAAAATATCGGAATACTATGCTGGCCTGATTTAAAGCTAACATCCCTACCTTGTAATACATAAAACCAATCCCTTTGTATTAAAATCAACAATCAACAACGTTATTGTATTGCCAGTGGGCGTTGTACGCAGGAAAATAATTTATGGCCTACCTGACAACATAAATATTATTCAATGTGTAGCACTTTCCAGTTACTATACAGCGCCGTCTGCGTTGATATGTGTTCCTGCTGTCACACATAAAGTCTGCCCATAGCTTGAAAATCGTACTTTGAGATAAAACAGATGTCGCGACGACGCGAGTTATAGGAAACTGCATTTTTGGGTCTTATTTAGGATTGAGAAAATATTGCATGGATAGGCAACCAATCTTACAATTTGTATTCAGCAACAGTTACGTCTGATGGTGTCTGTACGGAATCACCATATCCATTCCGCTTTGATTATGATATCTTACCACATTCATTGGGTTTATGACCCATTTTCACACAATTTGTTAGATACAGTAAGTGGTAAAAATGATGCTTGTTGCAGTGATAGGGTTTTATTGCTGGATGAAATTGAAACTTTGCGTGCTAAGTTAAACGGAGCAAATGAAAAGCTCCGCCTTTTAAACGATAAGTCGACGATAAGCATGAAACGAAACTCGAGGAATTACAACAAATGATGAAGCGACTGGATGACCAAAGTAAAGCGCAAACCTGTATTGTGAAAATTGAATCTGATGCTAAAGATCTCCATCCTCATGCCACATTTTTATTGGATCAAATTTATAATTATTCTTTGAAAAACCCAAAATGGTCAGAAGTAACTATACGTCAATGTATAGCTTGGAGGTATGCCTCCCCTAAAGGCTACGAATTTGGTAGAATAAGTAGTTTTCTAAAAGCTCCATCAAGAATGACTTTAAATAGATAATGGGTAGTACACAGGGTGATAAAGGCTTATCTAAGTTAATTCAAAGCAGATTATTAGCAGAAGTAATTTGACCGAGATTGAAAAGGTATGCTCACTAATTGATGACATGGCAATTAAAGAAAAATTAGAATACAGTCGCGGTGAAGATACCTTTTATGGGATGTCCAACATTCCACATGGACAAATTAAAAGTCAGCCTTCTTTAGCCAATAAATTATTATGTTTGGTTATTCATGGGTTATCAACTAAGTACACCATCCCTGTAGGATATTTTTTTCACAAAACACTTTCTTCTGAACAGTTCTATAAATTAACATTAACTATTTTTAAACAAGTGCATGACTGTGGGTTTACGATTTTGAGACTCGTTACTGATAACCACAAATCTAATGTGGCCCTTTTTAGAATGCTTGGTGGTGGAGAACTGAAAACAAGAACTGCACATCCTGTACATCCCGAAATTACTTTATTTCTCAGCTTTGATTATTGTCAATTAGTGAAAAACGCCAGAACGCTCCTTTTGAGTTTTACTCATAGAGTCGATCGCACTTTATTCATTTTTACTGCAAAAGTTTGAATTCGTTATTACGATTATGAGGTTATGTCTGCAGGATATTTACACATTTCAATTTCAAGTATTTCTACGACAATCCACGTAAAATACAAGTTAAAATTTAACATTATTTTCCTTACAAAATTCACACTTTTTACGTCAGCTACGTATTTGTTGCTTAAAGATGCACTTTATTGTTGATATACTTTTCTATTATCTTCTTTCATTTAGAAGTTACGATCTATTTTTTGACTTCTCTCCTAATCTAGCATTGAAATCTTTATATTAATTTTTGCTCTAAATATCAATCAATTAATGACATACACATATAAAACATTTAATTAAATAATTGGACCACGATATATAATACAATATTTAGATTTGAAGATCTGAATGCCTGTAATGTGCAGGAAGACTAATTTTACTAATTTTAGATAATTTGTGGAAGTCCAGAACTCAGCTACGCCATAGTTGGTAATAAATTTTATTTTAATATTAAACCTTACGGATTTTCTATAATTTTTATATTATTTCATAAAAAGAATGTTGAAAAATTTGAATAATTACTTGTTGGAAATATTTTGACTTGTACAGAGTTTATTTTGCGGATAAGGGCATAGGTTAGCTCAGCTTTCAGGCTTCATGAGAATATGCACTCAAAGTTTGTCGGTCGAATTGGTATACACCCTGTAATAATATAACTCTGTAAATCTAAAATTTTGTTTAAAAATACGAATTTACAGGTACACGTAAAGCTCGCTCCTTTTCATTTAATCTGGTGGCTAAACATTTGCAACATTTTACTTCATGTTACTTTTTTTTCCGCACGTTAATTTCAAGTTCCACCAACGTAAAGCGTAACAAAGCCACAAAACATCATTTTTACTGTTTGGTAGTTTTTCCAGTGAAACTCGTGCGGTTTCATTATGTTTTAAGGAAAAACTTTTATAAAAGAAACGACTTCCAACAGTGTTTCAAATAAAAACAGAGCAAATTGCTGGAAGGTAAGTGTGTGGGTTAAAATATACTTCTAATTATTATAGCAGTGACCTTGCTTGCTCAAAATAACAGCAAGAAGTTAAAACCTGTTTTTCCGATGACTCCTCTTCTTGGTAATTTCCTCAAAGTAAAATAGGTACATGAAATCATTTTAAGAAGAATCTGATCGGGGGAAAAGAAAAGTATGGATAAATTGGGTTAATCATCTAAAAGAACGAGTTAGGCGTTGGCGTATACGTTCTTCTGCATTTGATTTCTAATTTAAATTCGTTTCTGGCTTACTACAAGTTTGACAGTTAAGTTGAACTTACATTCCAGTTATAGAAATCATCGACTATTATTATCTGTTAATAGTAGGCAATGCCGAAGTACTGGTTAATTATGTAGTGGCAGCAGGGAAAGTTATTACAATAATCATACTTAAAAGTAATTTTTATAGTAAATAGCCTTGGTATACACAACGGCTGTTTCTATTACTTAGAAGTAAAGAATAAATGATTTTGCAGTTTATTACTCAATGCCACAGTTTCCACCATGACAGTTAAGTAGGAGGTTTCTAAATATTTTTAAGCAATAAGGATTAAAACATATGCCAACTAAGCGTAACTAATGTAAAGATAAGTACGAGCCCCTATGGGTCCACCTATTAACATAAATTAACTTATCAGTTTTTTTTGGGCACCATAAAAAAATAAATAGTACTACCCTCGGTACTACCTACATGCTTTTTCTAAGCTTCAGTTTCTAGTACCTAGTTCTGATTTGTCTTCAATTGAGGCTTTGTGGCACGAGATAAAAAAAGGTGCTACGGAAACATCCTGTTAGAACAATCCCCGAGATTCGTTTACACCGGAATTGCCAAGGCCTTGTAAATACACCCCACCCCCAAAGAATTTCAGAAGAAATTTTGGAAGTAGTTAAATTGAGTGATCGGCAAAATCTCCCAACCTTAGTTCACTCAAGTATCAAGAGCAAAGTTTATATAACAAAACTGGACAGCAACGAAAACTTGCTGCTGTGTGGGTATCAGAAATGAAATCAGGGAATACTATCTCCGAAAAATGACAACGCCGACCGCGACGTGTGGAAATTGTTTCAGAATTTTTTGGAATTGTTAAAATTTTTGTGGAATTGTTGAGTTGTGGGAATTGCGAGGGGAATTGGTTGGGAATTGTTTAGAAATTGTGAGATTTTCTTGGAATTGTTGGAATTATTTGGGAACTTTCTAGAATTGTTGGAATTATTTGGGAATTTTTTGGAAATTTCATGGAATTGTTGAGGAATTCTGGGAATTTATTGCGAATTGTTTAGGAATTATGGAAATTGTTTGGAATTGTTGGAATTTTTGTGGAAGTGTTGAGAAATATATTGTTTGGGAATTGTTGAGGAATTGTGGAAATTGTTTGGGAATTGTTAAGCAATTGTGGGAATTGTTGAAATTATTTGGAACTTTTTTGGATTTTTTATGGAATTATTGAGGAATCCTGGGAATTTATTGGGAATTGTGGGAATTGTTGGAATTATTTGGGAATTTTTTTGGAATTGTTGGAATTTTTGTGGAAGTGTTGAGAAATTGTTTGGGAATTGTTTAGGAATTGTGGGAATTTTTTGAAATTGTTGGAATTATTTAGGAATTGTTGAGGAATTGAGAGAATAATTGGGGAATTGTTTAGGAATTGTGGGAACTTTTTGGAATTGTTGGAATTATTTGGGAATTTTTTGGAATTGTTGGAATCTTTTTGGAATTATTGGGAAATTGTTTGGGAATTGTTTAGAAATTGTTGGAATTTATTTGGAATTGTTGAGAAACTGTTTGGGAACAATTCATCGTCAGCACTTGACGGCCTAAACAATTCATCGTTCTAACAATTAATCGCCAGCATCTCACCGCCTAAACAATTCATCGTCAACACCTCACGGCCTAAAAAATTAATAGTCCCACCAATTCGCCGATCCATAAATTTGCTGGCGATGAATTGTTTAGGGGATGAATTGCCGACGGTGAATTTTGCGGATACGGTAGAAAAAAAACAACCTTATTATAGGCAGTGGTACACCCTTATACAAACCCCCCTCCATTATGATATTTATGTGTAATATTCTACAGGGTGTCTCTAAAAGGTTTGTACAAAACACTAAAACATATTGTCGAAACTAAACGTGAACGTTTTAGCCAAGCTTGTCTCAATCCAAAACTATTTCCTGAAGGCACGTCAAAGATGTTCTTCTAATCATTCCAAACGTACTGGAATATCGAGAATTGTTGAAATTATTTGGGACTTTTTTGGATTTTTTATGGAATTATTGAGGAATTCTGGGAATTTATTGGGAATTGTGGGAATTGTTGGAATTATTTGGGAATTTTTTTGGAATTGTTGGAATTTTTGTGGAAGTGTTGAGAAATTGTTTGGGAATTGTTTAGGAATTGTGGGAATTGTTTGAAATTATTGGAATTATTTAGGAATTGTTGAGGAATTGAGAGAATAATTGGGGAATTGTTTAGGAATTGTGGGAACTTTTTGGAATTGTTGGAATTATTTGGGAATTTTTTGGAATTGTTGGAATCTTTTTGGAATTATTGGGAAATTGTTTGGGAATTGTTTAGAAATTGTTGGAATTTATTTGGAATTGTTGAGAAATAGTTTGGGAATTGTTTAGGAATTGTGGGAATTTTTTGAAATTGTTAGAATTATTTGGGAATTTTAGTGTATGCCATTTCGGTTCGTGGTTTACCCTAGCTCTACACATAGCAGTGATTGCGCCATTCTGGCTGCAGATAATCTAGGAACAAACTAAAATCGATGCGTTTTAGGATTTTTTACAGACACAATGCTGTATATCCAAATTACAGAATTTATTTTAGGTATTCTACTGTCTATGTACTACTCTGAACTCTAAAATAATCAAATATTTCTGTTTCTCTTTCTATTATTAACTGCCACGAGTTTGTGGAGGACACAGAGAAATTGAGAGCAATAGTGAACCAAACCCTAGGTCTGAAGGGTCTAAAGTACTGTTCATATTGCATTATTAATTAAGTACACTTCACTATAGTAATCTCTTGTATAGAGTAGGTAAACATGGTAGGTATTTAACTGCAGTTTACAAAATATAACTCTATACTGAGAGACTTTAGAAAATGGTTGCAGTAATTTTTAAACTTAAAAATAAACGAAAGTAAGGGAGAAAATATTGTGTTGTCATGATAAAAACATTTTTCTAATAAAAATTATGTATCGTCGCGGTCGGTTTGTTTTAATTTATTACTCATTCATACTTTTTCAATCATAAAGAGCAGAGGTGTTTATCCTACTACTTTTATGATCATCGGAAAAACAACCTGACAAACATCGGTCATTTACCGTAAGCTGTTACTAATAATTCTGCAAACTCATTGCGGGCTTTGAACTTATGAATCAGACGTGGACCATATTCTCCACTGAAAGCTAATTTGATAGCAGGGTTTCCTTTCAGAAATCTCTTTACAAATAAAAATCCTATACTTTCAGTAGTACGTATATGTACTACCTATTATAAGAAAAAAAAAGTTGTTACAACAATATAAAATTCAGGACTATTACGCATATCTTTTTTTTCAGGACAAATGATCCCCTAGGTAACAATAAAACCACTGACAATTTTATTTTCCCTTTTTTCAGAAAAATTTCGATCCACATTGGATAAATAACGTCCTTTACTAAAAATCCTTGGGCATTCTATGTATAGTCAAGTTTTTCAAATATCTAACATAAACAATTCAATTAAAGAAAGGTCGCCCTTCTGAACAGCGTTGATGACGCCACGAATAGCCGTACAAGGGTGCCGAATTTATAACAAAGTAAACCACAAAGGTTTCATAAAGGTCGTGAAAATACGATATAATTTTTTTGGGTGCATTCAATATTGACAACTATGTATGACTTCCGGTTGTCTATTATTTATTATAAAGGTAGATTTAATTTCGAGGTTTTAGTTCTTCAAAAAACATTAACAACAATAGCAGTTTCATTGGAGCAAGGAGTTGGAAATTTTAAGTGTTCATTTTGGAGAAGGTCAACATTTGATGAAGCCCACGTTAAGCATTTGACCTTTATAACAAAGGTAAGGACATACGCATTGGGAGTAGATATTAAAGAATGTTGTTAGTGGTTTAGCGTACCGATCTAGTACGTAGGACTATTTCAAGGTCCAGGAGTTTGCAAAAAAAAATCTATAAAACAATACATAGACATCCACATCGATCTATAGGTACAAACTGTTATCGCGGCGGTGTTGAATTTCAAGGTAATTCTTGTTTATTTTAGAATTACCTCAAGCTAGATAGGTTTGGTGGTTTAGATTTGCCCTTAAGATTCATCACCAGTATCGAGTTTATATATACATATGCCTGAAGCTCTGATTAAATATTAACATCCAGTTGCGTGCTTACTTAAGACTACATGAAATTGGTTTGAATGCAAATTGCCTTCAGTGCAACGTCCTGGAACTTTAAAAATTGTGAGTAGTATGTTACATACGTATTATTACGTAAAGTAATTATCGGTAATTATTATTTCGTGCTCGTTTAAGAACAGGTTGATGTAAATAATGAACAGAAAACGTTAGATTACTGTAATAAGTTTAGATTACCAACACTGTCACGATGACTAAAACCGATAATAAAATGTTTCATGCTGTTGGATATTTTCTTAAATTTACATTCAGACAGCACTGACAAAAAGTAATATTTATTCATGTTGCCAGACTAAAATTTACCGCCAGCAATCTTCGTCTAAAGAAATCATCGCCCCAGTAATTCATGGTCAACACTTCACCGCCTAAAGAATTCATCGTCAGCACTTCACCACCAAAACAATTCATCGTCAGCACTTCTTAATTGCCTAAACAATTCATCAGCCTAACAATATGCATAGTCGGTACTTCACCGCCTAAACAATTTCCCAGCAATTCAACGTCAGCACTTTACCGTCTAAACAATTCATAGTCAGCACTTCATGGCCTAAACAATTCATCGCCTAAAGAATTCATCGTCAGACTTCGCAGCCTAAAGAATTCATCGTCAGCACTTCACCGCCTAAATAATTCATCGTCAGCACTTTACGGCCTAGAGAATTCATCGTCTAAAAAATTAATCGTCAGACTTCGTCGCCTAAAGAATTCATCGTCAGCACTTCACCGTCTAAACAATTCAACGTCAGCACTTTACCGTCTAAACAATTCATAGTCAGCACTTGACGGCCTAAACAATTCATCGCCTAAAGAATTCATCGTCAGACTTCTCCGCCTAAAGAATTCGTCGTCAGCATTTCACCGCCTAAACAATTCATCGTCAGCACTTTACGGCCTAGAGAATTCGTCGCCTAAAGAATTCATCGTCAGACTTCGCCGCCTAAAGAATTCATCGTCAGCACTTCACCGTCTAAACAATTCAACGTCAGCACTTTACCGTCAAACAATTCATAGTCAGCACTTTACGGCCTAAACAATTCATCGCCTAAAGAATTCATCGTCAGACTTCGCCGCCTAAAGAATTCATCGTCAGCACATTTACGGCCTAAACAATTCATCGTTCTAACAATTAATCTCCAGCACTTCACCGCCTAAACAATTCATCGTTAGCACCTCACACGGTCTAAAAAATTCATAGTCCCATCAATTCGCCGCTCCATAAATTTGTTGGCGATGAATTGTTTAGGGGGTGAATTGCCGACGGTGAATTTTGCGGATACGGTAGAAAAACAAAACCTTATTATAGGCAGTGGTACACCCTTATACAAATCCCCCTCCATTAAGATATGTATGTGTAATATTCTACAGGGTGTCTCTAAAAGGTTTATACAAAATACTACAACATATTGCCGAAACTAAACGTGAACATTTTAGCCAAGCTTGTCTCAATCCAAAAGTACGTCAACGATGTTCTTCATAATCATTCCAAATTTACTGGAACATCGAGAAGTTAAAATCTTTAGAATATTTCTGAATAAATTTTTAGCATCTCGATGTATTTTCTAATAGTTTCATAACCGAATATTTATTTATTTTAGTCGATATGATGGGCCAATTACTACCTGCAACTAATTTACCAGGATTACTTGATTTACTAACTTGTAATATTTTGGTTAATCCAATATAGTTTCTGTATTGCGTAGATAAGCTTGCCATCTTCCAGCAGAGAATAAATCTGCAAGTCCCTTCTGACAGACGTTTCCACGTTGATCCCTACTCGATATAAGACGGAGCTTCGGAAACATTTCCATTTGTTGTGATCTATTCCCTGACATCAGTAATACCCCTTAACACCCCAGACATATATATTACATGTTTTTTTACTTTACCTAAAGGTTAAAAATTGAACATCTACATATTTTATTAATCATTATCCACCATGTAATATTATTTGGTCGAACCCATGCTTTAACTTTTTAGATGGACTTATTTAACGAAAGCAATGTTTGCAAGTTACACAAAAAAATATCACTGCCATGTTTACAGAGTTGCAAAAACACACAACATCGAAAAATCCCTTTGAACCTTCATTTTCCCTAAATCTGCTGAAAACTAATTTTATTAGGTACCTTTAATCTTATTAACTGACTTTCAAATATACCTACTGTTTAAATAAATGTTCATTAATTTTTTGGTAGCTTTAAGAATTAATTAGATATAAAACTTAAAGCGAATTTGAAATTTGTTTATTTTCTAACTAGTACTTATTATTTTATTTTCATAAGAATATTGGCATGCCATCATGGTTTTTCTGCCTATAACATCGTAGAATTGATGTATTTTAAATTACTTTTCTTTTACTTCTTATCTATCGATTTAAACGTTAGAAACGAATTGCATTTGAAAAGCGAAATAAACTTCCCACACTTTACATATTTTAAAGGCATCTGTAGTTAATCCAAGAATTTATATTAGACGAGTTAATCGCTTTAATATAATGACTTGCTAGGAAATTAAAAAAAATCCAATGGAAGTTTTGCATATTTTAAGCATTACGTAGTACTAATTGTCTGCGTTTCCGATAATAAGAAAATGTTACTCTACTCCCTTATCTGAAGTATTAAATTAACACAATATGTGAATGCGCTGTGAATGTGTCTACTGAACATCCTCGTTCCTGCGATTCGTAGCGTTTGCGTCAAATGATTGTGAATATAATTCGATTAATAATTTTAAAGGAAAAGTGTCCAACAAGAGCGCGAATCTAGCTTCACGTTTATTTATGGGATTTGGTACAGATTTACATGAGGAATATTTCATTCCATTTAACCAAATCTGCATCTGTCATAACAAACAAGATCTGCATGTTGAGAATGAGTCTGTGGACACACTGTATACGGAATACAGAAAATAGATAACTTGTGTATCCTGTAGAATGATAATAGTATAAATTTGTCGTACATCATTAATAATTACAAACGCACAATAAACAGGTAGAATTGAAAACATAAATTTTCCCTACACAACCAAGGGAGCATGAAATGACTTTTTAGGATCTCTTCATTCTGCAAATTTCGCATTAATCTGAAATGCACACACGTTCTAGAATTCTGCATACAATCATTTACATAGACTTCAACTTATATATGCCATGTCAACCGAATAATATTAAAAATTACAAACTGTACGTAAACATTACAAAATTATCATTTTCGAGGATATGTACGGAGGAACGCAAATAAATTCTCGTGTAATTGAAATCTTTAAGTGATATATCTCCGAATATCTCGGTCAGATACTATAAAAGAATACAGCATTAAATCGACACCCTGTATAAGACACGTTTTTACAAAAATATTTACATATTGCTCTTTACTTCACAGAATTTTTTGCTAGGGGTAAACCAGTTGGAAAGTTTGGTAAGTACATAGTGCGAGTAGTCTTGAGGAAGTTTGAGGAAGTTATGCATAATCCAGAGGAAATCTGGGAGCGTCCGGGAAGTCTAAGGAAAGTTAGGTTAGCCCTCGGGGAAATCTATGAAGTCTTGGGGAAGTCTGGGAAACCTCTTGAAAGTCTCTGAGCCGTCCAGGGGAAGTTTTGGAAGGTCTGAGAAGTCTTGGGGAAGTCTAGGGGCGTTAAAGAAACCTTAGGGAAATTAAAGTAATCCCGGGTAAGCTTAGGTGTCTTGAAAATCTTGGGTAACATGTGTGGAGCTCCTGAAAGTCTCGGGGAAGTTATGTTAGCCCCGGGGAATTCAAGGGGACATCTGAAAACTCTTGGGGAAGTCTGGCCAACCCCTTGGAGGTCTCGGAGATATTCGAGTAGTCTCGCGCAAGTCTAGGGGCGTCTAGGAAGTCTTAGGGAACTTAGGTTAGCCCCGGGGAAATCTAGGGACGTCTAGGAAGTTGGGGCCGTAATCTTCGGCAAGTCTGTAGGCGTCCTCGAAGTCTCAGGGAAGTTATGTTAACTCCAAAGAAAACAACGGGCATCTGAGAAGATTTGGGAAAGCCTGAGGGAGCCCCTGGATACGTTAGGGTACTCTCAAAGAAGTCTTGGACGGTCTGAGAAGTCTTGGGGAAGTTTGAAGAAATCCGAGTTGTCCCAGGGAAGTCTAGAGGCGTCTACGAAGTCTTATGGAAGGTAAATTAGTCCCGGGGAAGTCTAGGGGCGTCTGCGAAGTCTTGAGGAAGTTAGGGTAGTCTTCAGGAACTTTGTAGGCGTCCTGGAAGTCTCAGGAAAATTATGTTAGCCCCGGAGAAAAGTAGCGGGCATCTGGGAAGCTTTGAGGAAGTTTGCGGGAGCCCCTGGAAGTCTCGGATACGTTAGGTTACTCTCTGAGAAGTCCAGAGGCGTCTAGCGAAGTCTTATAGAAGTTAGCTTAGTGCCGGGGAAGACTAAGGGCGTCTGCGAAGTCTTGATAAAGTTAGGGTAGTCTCCGAGAAATCTGTGGGCGTCCTGGAAGTCTAAGAGAAGTTATGTTAGCCCCGGGAAAGTCTTCGATACGTTTGAGGCACCCCTTGGAGGTTTTGGAGACGTTAGGGGAATCATCAGGAAGTCTGAGAAAATCTAAATTGTCCCAGGGGCGTCGGGGAAGTTTTTCGGAGGTTAGGGTATACTCCCGAGGAAATCTAGGTTGTGTGTAAAAGGTCTTGAAGTAAATCTGGGTTGAACCATGGAAGTCTAGGACGTCTAGGAAGTCTTGGAAAAGTCTGAAAAAAGTACGGGGAAGTCTCGAGGATTTCTAGAGAAAATTTTGGTAGTCTTTTCATTAGGTAGTTTGGTGGCTTACTCCTCGATTTCTTGTCAAAGCAGCTATAATAGTTTACAATTTATTATTCGAAACAACAAAAGTTAATCGCTGCAGTAAATTGTTGTACATTGTGGCTGCTGGACAATTGCGCTTTGAAATAAATTCTCATCTCGAGCTGAAATTTTTTTTCAAACGAATTTCCTAATAATTTTCCGTAGACTGCATATTATTGCAGTACAAAACTTCTCAGAACGAAGGCTATCATAAGATACTGAGAACTTGACCAGCAGTATCTCTATTTAAAATAAAAATAAAAGGTCGCTTGTCAAGACTACGATAACAAACTTGATTCAACGAATAGTTATCAAGGGGGCTTGCTTGTATTGCTCATTTTCGTGGATGTTTAAATATCTACACTAATCAAATATAATTATTATCTAGCATTATAAAGAAATGTCAAAGTGGGTACGGAAAAACAGGAATTAATAATTTGTTAAATAATTAACAGAAAAAGGGAGAAAAAACAACAAAAATTAATTGTCATGGATACCAATTGTTATAACAATCATATCCATGACAATTGATTGTGGATCAGTTCAACTACTTCAACTGGGAGTTCAACCCACAACCACTTGATACAACTGGGCCTAAGGGGTTGATGACAGACGTCCGGATTTTACGTAAAACGATGTCCCCCTTGCTGTGTTTGTTGATATGCCTTGGCGATTTTCAAGCAAAGGATACTTTTGAAAGATATTTTCGTTGAAAACTTCTGTATGCTTGTTTCCACAATAATTTTGTCAGCTGTACCTACTTAAAAATATTTGGATAATAGTAACCTACATCAGAATTATTAACGATGTATTATTAATTAATAATTTGAATAAATATAGACAGTCAAGTTACACGTTTTTGTTTTTCTGTCTCTTTTTATTATTATTGATCACCTGTTATAACACTACCTGTAATTATTTTTTGATAATGAGCATCAAAATTCATTACTAGATAGTCAAAAATATCAGAAATTGTATAGTACCTCTGATAAAAACTTTTCAAACAAAAGTTATTTATAGATATTTACATTGTATATGTTTGGTTCTAAGTTATTCAATGCGAATTTTCCCATTATTATTCATCGCAATGAGTTATCAAATGGTTTAGCATTTAAACGAGCGTTGAGAACAACTTTTTTATTTGTTACTTTTTACGAGTCTTACTAATAATTTTGCCTTTCACCTTTTACGGCATTTAACTTGCATAACATCATTATATGAAACTCGAAATGGCAAACAATTGTAATTCCTAGATAAGAAATAAAATACATAACATAGAGTGTATTATTTACCTTCAGTATGTTGAACAGGATCCAACGGTGAAGCACTCAGGTGAATAGCAAAGGTGATCAGCAGCAACACTGCACTCGTCCGAACTCCGGGTGTTAACATTGTAAACTTAAACTACACAAACTCGCATCACTGTTAATTTCTTTAGCAGTCATTAGCGTCATAATATCATTCACCTGATATTACACCAAGTAATAACGATCCGTTCAACATTCGTGTCTTTAAGAGCCACTTTGACGAACATTTTCCAACCAGCTGGACAACACACCTACAACCTACACACTCACAGACCACTGTGTTGATTTCTTGTTGCATTATGTTTAGCAAGCAGCATGCGGATGCTACGAAATTGCTCGATCGTACCCGAATGTTTTATCCTGTTTCAGGATGAAACAACAGGAATCTGGAAGCGCAGGGATTGGTGCAGGATTCAGGATTGCACGTTGTCTATTATATTAGTTAGCAAAATAAGTTAAAGAGGGCATTGGGTTGTAATTTTTTCATATTTTCCAATATACTTTGATTTTTTTCAGGATTTCACTTTTTTTTAGTATATCTGTTTTTTTTCAGTAGATTTTTGACATTTTCCAGAAGGTCTACACTTTTTTCGATACACATTTACTTTTTTCCGAATATCTTGATTTTTCAGTAAATTTTGAGTTTTTTCAGCAGATTTTCAGTAAACAGACTTTCTTCAGTTTATAAATTTTTTCAGAAGATTAGACGTATTTCAGCAGACTTACTTCTTTCAGAATATTTTATTTCTTTTTCAGTACATTTTGCGAGGTTTTACAGGTAGGTTTTTACTTTTTTCAATTTCGACTTTTTTTCTGTAGACGTTTACTTCTTTCAGGATATTTTTTCAGTACAATTAGAGTTTTTTAAGGTATTTCAGAATATTTTGTTATTTTCGACCGTTTTCTCGCCAAATTCGTCAACAAACCAATACACACGAAAAACGAAACAAAGCATTTTTCTGTCTGATTACAGTCTCAAATCCAGTTGTTCCTTAAATAAATCTTCTCCGCGACATTTACCGCTAATTTCAGTTTCTGATTCTGGCTTGGACGCCCTTGCTATTTCGGAAAAAGAGGAGTAAAGAATTCCCTTACCGCCTTATGTTTATACAACCAAACATACCGCACTTGACCGTTAAAAATATAATATTACTGCAACTCGTTAAATGGGTTGCATAAGCATAAGGCGGTAAAGAGATTTCTTTCATCCATAGCGTTACCATTGTATTTATATTACAATGGCGTTACTTACAAATAATTTGCCTCTACTACTCATTACTCTTAGCATTTTTATACCAAAGCATGAATCGCAATCCATAAAAGTTACAAAGAGAATAATTAGTGCAGTCATAATAAATTCCTATTTTCAACCATTCTTCCACCAATCTATAACCAAAAAGGTTTATGTAGGTACAATAATAGGACAGGGAACTACATTAAAAAAAAGTATTTGGATTTATATTTCATTGAAATTACATAATATGGTACATAATTCCACAAACCTCTATAAAACTTACATTACGTTTGTTTACAGTTATAATTTTATAAAATATTACTTAGGTCGAATAAATGCATTACACAGTACATTATATTTTCCTCCAAACTATTATTTTTATAATCTTGTTTCTATGCAACCGCTTACTAGTTTATAAGAAAAAGTAATATAAGATAAACCATAGAATTGGCAATTTTAATTACACACAGGGTTCCACGTAATTTCCAGGGAAGAGACCGGTTATACCATCCATAACACCTTCCCACCATCCATCATCATTCTTCTTCAATACATAAATAACTGCACTTTCTTGGAAACTTAGTTCATCATCCTTATCAGCATAATAATCGTAGATTGCAACAACTGAAAACAAACAGTGGGGATAGAAGACTGAAAATTTATTTTCAAAAGAATAAACACTCAAACAGCTAAAATAGTTTTGTCCTAAACAAATGAAATGCTTTCATACCTTTCTCAATATAATTTTTGGGTACCCATCCAGGAAGATCTTCTTCATCTGGTACAATTGGCATAACTCCCGACGTACGAGGTCTTCCAAATGCTTCATGCTCATCCTCAGGTGGTGGAGGTGGTGGCAGTGGGGGTGAATGTGCTCCACTACCCCTAGATAATCTCTGATGATGGGATAAAGTATTCATACCTATTGTGCCATGAGGCACAGGTACATGATGCGATAAAGTCATTGAATGAGTCATAGGATGATGATTGTTGACACTGTCTGGTATACTAATATCTTGAGAATTGACTAATGGAGAAGGTGGAGCTGTAATAAACAAAGACACTATAAAATATTAATAATTGTTTAATAAAAAACTACTGGCAACACACTTACGTGGCATGTTCATATGATGATCTGCCACATATCCTGCATTAACAGGTGGCGGTGGTGGGGGAGGTGTTTGAGGATGTTGCTGTAATTGCTGCTGTGAATTTAAAGGATGTACCATACCAACCTGAGGCGGAGACATGGCTTGATGTTGATTTGGAGCCATCGGAAGAGTGCTATAGCCAGGTCCTCTTTCACCGGATCTCCTTGGATGACCAATAGGATAATTAGGAGCATAATGACTTGGAACCTGAGGAGGTGCTACCGCTGGTGGGGTGCGATATTCTCTGGATCCTTTTAAAATAATAATATGAAGAAAATGTTAAATAATAACAGTAAGTTGAACTTACCTTTACTTAAAGTTCCACCAGATACCGATACTGAAATTAATAAAATTTGCTGTAAATTTATAAAATTTTAACCTGAATACTAACATTTGTTATATACCTTTACTGCTTGTACGAGATACTTGAGGTGGAGTAGGTGGTTTTGTAGTAGGGGGTGGCCCAACCGAGTTGCCACCAGCCACCATACTGCTTATAATATTGATGCCGACCATCGACTGAATACTTCCCTGACTGGATCCCCTTTGTTTTTGTTGTCTTGGAGTACCTGTACTGCGGATGCCATGGCCGATGTCATCCAAAACTGCACATTTTATACGAAATATTTCTGAATTTTAATTATCTACCATTAAAATGCAAAATTGTTACCTGCAAAGTCAATAGGTTTACGAACATATTTTATTGGCTTTTCCGGATTTGCTGGTGCAATAATCTTGTACTGTCTTGTAGTCGATTTGTTAGCTGTAAGAACTCCAATTTCCCGCCTTGCTACTTTCTCCTTGTGAATCATAACAGTTTGCGATATGTGGTTCATTTGGCTTTCCATTTCGGCCAATTGTGCAGATTGCAATTCTAATAATTGCAAAAAATTATAAGCAAGCGTATTTATTTGATAAGCAACACTAGCAAGCGATTGTGTGGTATAATTTTTGGTTTCTTCCAGTGCCACCCGTTTATTCTCAGACTGAAAATAATTAGCTTCACAATATTCAGCAACTCGCTCCAGATTGCCATGGTTATCCGTTAAATTGCTTCGCCCTTCAGGAATTTCGGATCGAAGCAGAGCTGCTAATTCTGCCATCGTGTCACAGTCACTCACTACGCCTGATTCCCGACTTGGACTTCCTGCTTCCAATTTATTATTAAATTAAATAGTGCATTAGATTACGGAAGAGTAAATTAATTCTACTTGTATATACTGACTAACCGTGGGCGTAGTATCCGATATTCATTCCGTATAAACTGCTTGAATTTTCATATTTAGAAATAACTTTTGTATTCACTGATAATATTCACCACTTTGTCTATACTTTACCACTTATAAAATCGTAAAGGATTTAGTAATAAAGAGTACATAAAAGAAATTAACTTTAGAACACACAGTAATGGCTGCAGCTTGACATTCACCGACATTCACTGACGTTTCCCATTTCTCCTAAATATCGTTGGTTCCAAAGATTTTATGACCTACTTCTACGTTAATAGTCCAATCAACATCTCAACCGAACACGTTATTTTGAGTTCGAAACCCGTCCGTTTTTGGTGATCTTTTATGATTTCGATTTGTCACAGGGGCCTTCTGCGAGTATAATGGTGAGTTTTCGGGAGGCTACGCAAATATTTCTGTTATCGTTATGACCAATAGAATTGCTCTGTTTTCAAAAACAGAGCAATTCTATTAGATTAAGCAAAAACGCAATACGCGTACATTGTGGCAAAATAGTACAAAAAAAGCTGTATTTTGTTTCGGCGGTTGCAGTGAGTATGAAACTGTGAAACTGAAATTTTATTAGATTTGACCGTTGCAGCACGAATCCTGCAGTGAAACAGAATGAAGGACCATGTTTTTTCCTCAAAAATATGGCAATGCTGGGAAAGTTGATCATGAACTTCTGAGGAGTTCGAACTATTTTCTCACGTACGTCTCGAATATTTTCTGCTGTGCGTTTCCTGGGTCAACCACTACGAATCGATAGCTTTGACAACAATAATAAATAAAAAAAAATTGGAATGTGATCTTAAACCTTGAACCATTAGGCTGTTTAGAATCTATTTACTTCTTAATTTCTGGATCAACAAAATGTCAATAATATTTTTGATATCAGCGTTACTTCTGAACTTTGATTACGATACATTTTTTTTAGGGTGATCGTGTAAGGTATCCACAACTCGCCGATATAGTCCTTAAAGCTAAAAAATTGGTTAGATTTAATAATGTACTCGTTAATCATCAATTTTGTGGACTCATGTTCTAATACCGGATCCGCAATTGAGGGCTAGGTACACGTACCGCGTTTTAGCGTAGACCAATAGAATTGCGGCTATTTCAAAAATAGACCAATTCTATTGGTGGAAGGTAGCTAAGCAAAATACGATCTCGCAGATCGAAAAGTCATATTGTTCGATTGTTATTTCAGTTTGAAAATCGTCACTTTATCGATACACTTCTTTATTTTTATCCCTGCAGGTTTGTTTCATTCGAAGCAATGGTGTTGGACTACCGTTTGTCTTTAAACTTCAAATATTTTTCATTATTGTTTTTTAATTCTTAATTCATTGCACAACAGAAACTACCGTTTATATCGGAGACGCAAAAAGGAACTTGCAAAAAAAGACGTCCGCAAAATTATGCCCACTGAGCGTTAAGGCGTTAAGTAGGGAAGTAAAAAATATTTATTAGAAAGGGATGTAGACTGGCTCAGAAGGAGATAAGGGGAATGAGTCGGCCATAAGGGTCTAAACCGTGTAAAGGGTAATTAATTAAATTTCATGCAGGCTAAATCAAGAAATTCAGGACGCCGCACAGTGGTTCCAAATCATCAAATCGTGGACATAGAAATCAATTTCAAGTTTTTGGTTTGAAATATTTTTTTTCTTATAGAGCATCACTGTCTGAAGAACATTTTTAAATAAACTTTTTTTATATTATGACGGTAAGTGGGTCAATTTTTTTTTATCAATAATCAAAAAAATCAAAGTCATTTTTTTGAGTTCTAATATTTTTTTCATGATAGAAGATGGTTATACCTACATTATTTCCCAATAGCATTTTTTTGTATTTTGAAGTTAAGATGGCGAAAGAAGTTATTATCGAACCTTGAAAAAAAATTTTTTGCGATTTTTTGCGATTTTTTCGAAAGGTTTTAAATTGCCAGGGCTGACACTGTAACTGTATGTAGAAGAAGGTGTTTTACAGAACATAGGCGAAAAAGTATCCGGATATCCTTGCGTCCGTGGTAGTAATAGCTCGAGGATCAATTTTTATCGATGAAAATAAAAATCAAAGTGAATCACAGTCATTTGTTTGAGTTCTCATATTTTTTTCATGATAGAACATGGTTATACCTACATTATTTCTCAATACCAGTTTTTTGTATTTTGAAGTTAAGATGGCGAAATAAATTATTATCGGACATTTTTGTTAATCTCAAAAAATCGCAAGAAATGTTTTTTTAATGTCCGATAATAATTTATTTCGCCATCTTAACTTCAAAATACAAAAAACTGGTATTGGGAAATAATGTAGGTATAACCGTCTTCTATCATGAAAAAAATATGAGAACTCAAACAAATGACTTTGATTTTTATTTTCTTCGATAAAAATTGATCCTCGAGCTATTACTACCACGGACGCAAGGATATCCGGATACTTTTTCGCCTATGTTATGTAAAACACCTTCTTCTACATACAGTTAGAGTGTCAGCCCTGGCAATTTAAAACCTTTCGAAAAAATCTCAAAAAATCTCAAAAAATCGCAAGAAATGTTTTTTAATGTCCGATAATAATTTCTTTGGCCATCTTAACTTCGAAATACAAAAAAATGGTATTGGGAAATAATGTAGGTATAACCATGTTCTATCATGAAAAAAATATTAGAACTCAAAAAAAAAACTTTGATTTTTATTTTCATCGATAAAAATTGATCCTCGAGCTATTACTACCACGGACGCAAGGATATCCGGATACTTTTTCGCCTATGTTCTGTAAAACACCTTCTTCTACATACAGTTACAGTGTCAGCCCTGGCAATTTAAAACCTTTCGAAAAAATCGCAAAAAATCGCAAAAAATGTTTTTTCAAGGTTCGATAATAACTTCTTTCGCCATCTTAACTTCAAAATAAAAAAAAAAGCTATTGGGAAATAATGTAGGTATAACCATCTTCTATCATGAAAAAAATATTAGAACTCAAAAAAATGACTTTGATTTTTTTGATTATCGATAAAAAAACAATTGACCCACTTACCGTCATAATATAAAAAAAAGTTTATTTAAAAATGTTGTTCAGTCAGTGATGCTCTATAAGAAAAAAAATATTTCAAACCAAAAACTTGAATTTGATTTCTATGTCCACGATTTGACGATTTGGAACCACTGTGCGCCGTTCTTGCTTACTTCGGCGCATCACCCTAACTTTGCCAGTATATGTTATCAATGCTGTGTATTTTTATTTTAAAATAAAAACAATAGATTATCCTTAACAATGTCCCTTCTACTTAACTAAAGTGATATTTACTATCGAATTCTGAGAACTAGATGGGGACCTTCGAATTTGGAGTACTCCATAATGACACAGCAAGTAAAATTCTAATCAGAGCTTAAATTTATTTTTCTCAGAGATAATCTAACAAGTTTTAGGGGCCAGATAAAAAGATTGATTCTTTTAAGGATTTAAATGTTACTTACGCACTTTCCAATTAAATTAATTTTAGAGGACTTTTTTTTATCAGCATCGTTAAGAGATTAAAGTTTATCGGAACAGGCACTGCTATAAAGACAACAATTTAAGATTTCTCACTTAAACAAAGAGAAAGTGTGAAAATGGTGGTATCTATTGCAATTTTGATTGTTTTTCTTGCGCTCAGCGTAATTTATTTATACAGATTTTCTAAAAATAAACCTTTGAATTTTCCACCAGGTAACTTATTATTCTTTATACTTTAATAATAACTTCCTTTTATAATTTAAATTTTATTTACAGGTCCGCCACGATTACCTATATGGGGAAGCTACTGGTTTTTGTTAAAAGAAAACTACTGGTTTTCACATTTGTCTACACTAGTTTTGGGAAAACGCTATAATACTGATATTCTTGGTCTATATTTAGGACCTGCACCTACAATTGTCGTCCTAGAGTATAATTTATGCAAAGAAGTATTAACGAGAGAAGAATTTTTTGGGAGAAATGATACAATCGTAACTAGGGGTAGAAGTTTTGGAGAACTAATAGGTAATAACTTTATAATTAATACTAGAATAAAAAAAAAAGTTTTCTAACTACGATTGGCTATGCATGCCATAACCATTGCCTGCGCTTGCGAGTACCCAGGTCTTTCGATTGATTTTCCGAGAAAATTGCAGAAAAGTGCATGTTTCTACTAAAACCACCATAATTAACAAAAAGTTCAGATTTTAACAAATACTACCCTTATTCTAGTTTATATGAGATGGACCCCGACTTTTAATTGTAGGCCGAATGCGTGGATGAAAGCCCTAGACGCGGTACTGAATTAGAAAAACAACCCTTACGTGCAATCCAGGACTAGAAAAAGATTTGTAGTATAGTTCCCTCTAATCAGAAAAACTTTTGTTCGCTTATTATAAGTAGGATCCACTTGACTAGCATATGGGGTGGCGAAAATCATTGTTTCTATAGCCTATCCGAATTTTTAAAACCCCTTATAAATAGTTCGTGATCTTTCTAATCCCACAGAAATATAGAGCATCCTTTACAGGGTGGATTTAAAAACTGTAGCATATTTTTCTCCTAATCCGGCATTTGCGTATTTTAAATTTTCCTATCATTGAAGGAAACTTGTTTAAACAGGTTGGAGGAAGAGTAGCGCAGAGGTAGAACCGAGAAACTACGACTACAAACGCAATAGTTCATCCATCGATATTCTCAAATCTCTAGGCTATGGCTCAATATTTGCATAGATACCTCACATCTTTCCTCTGACCTTTCTACCTCTCTAAAATTAAGTTAAATATCCGGTCGTTCCAATGTAATTCCCCTTGAGAAGATTTCAGAATACGGGTGATTCAAATCCGGTTCGTCCATGGGTATTTGTTTGTCTTTCGTCTTAGATATATAATAAGTGTTAGATGGCGAGACATATGACCTATTGACCTTAGCAGTTGACGCCTCCCATAAAGAATGTGTAACAAAAAAGGAGTAATAAAAATATGTTTAAAAATTAATAATATGTAAACAACATCTCCTGCGCAATATATTTGCGGAATATCGTTAAAAATTGCTCTTTATCGTACGTTCTCATTTTAAATGAACTCTAGTGGGTACTTATATCAAGTTGGCTATGTACGAGTATATACGAGTAATACAAGCGTATACAACCCACATGTTTTAATAAAAAATTACATGATGAGAAGTGGATGTAATTCCAATTCTTCGTTGCCATTTTATACGCGAATACCCACTTTTCTGTTATTCATCCCACATTTTTGAAGTTTTGAAAAAAAGAGTTACACATTTTATTTTGACCTCTTATAATAATTCTCCAATACAAAGTCTAAGTTTTAACAAAAAAAATGTTTGTTAGTTCATTAATTTTATCAACACATCATTATTTTTATTTACATTCCGATTAATAATTTTAACGTTCTGGAATAAACAATCTCTGTAAATCAATTTCTGACTTTTGAGGAGTGTTCTGGTAAAAGACTTTCAAATTTAGCGATAAGATCAATAAGGTCCATAAAGCTGCCGCAATATGTGGAAAACTTTTAATTACAGAATAAATTTTAAGAAAATTGCGGACGCGGGTCCCTAAGAACTTGGGGAGCCCAAATTTAAGTTTAAATTCCAGTTTCAGTGTAAATATAATCTTTAATTTAACAACACCATTGCTTATAGTTCTAATTTTGTATATCATCAGGAATTTTCTTTGTGGATGGCCCATATTGGCATGAACAGCGAAGATTTTCACTTCGGCATCTACGAGACTTTGGGTTTGGTAGAAGATATACCCTGACTGAAGAATTATTTGAAAAAGAAGTTAGAGATCTCATCGAGTTATTTACGTCAGAACCTAAAGCCACTGATAAGGTACTTTATATGAAAATTTTGTTTGTAATTTAAAATGAAACTTACAATTTCTAGGATATTTGTCGGAAAAAAGGTCAAGTTCTAGTCCCAAAAATTTTTGATGCATCCATTTTAAACTCAATATTATACATGTTAGTGGGTCGCCGATTTGATAATAAACAACTAAGAGAGTTAACAAGTGCAATTTTGAGATTTTTACGAAGTGGAGACGGTACAGGTTGTGCATTAAGTATCACACCCTGGTTACGATATATTGCTCCTGAGTATTTTGGATATACCCCAGTTATAGCAGAGAATAAGCGTTTGGTGGATTTTTTCAAAGTAGGTCCATATGTAATATATATCAGAAGATTTTATTCCCTGGTTTTATATTTTAGGAACAAATTCAGGAACACAAACTTAATTTTTCCGATGATCATCATGCAGACTTAACTGATGTATATCTAAGTAAAATGGAAGAACTTAAAAAAGAAAATGTCACTGATAGTACATTTACAGGTAAAATGGTCTTACATGTATTTTTCGTAACAGTAAAAATCAGAACGTTTTCAACATAGACTAAAGCACGGTTTATACTATAATGCAAGGCACGGACAGGGCACGGACGCGCTACGGGCACGGCACAGACATGGCACGGACACGGCAGGGTTTCGGCAAATGACGGTAGGGTATGGTCACCAACTCACTAAGCCACGATGATTGCTTGTAGCGATTCTTTCGAACCATCTTTGTCGAGACAGTGACCATGGCATAGATTTCAAGAAAAATAATTTCCCAATCGCGTCGCGTGCCTTGCACTATAGTGTGAATCAAAGCTTCATAATAAAATTTAAATTTTCAGACGGTCAGTTACTATGGACATTGATAGATTACATGTTCCCCGCTCCAGTGGCAATAGGACAAAGTTTAAATTACTTATGGGCTTACATAATGGCTCTGCCAGATATACAAATCAAAATACAAGAAGAAATAGATAGGGTTGTGGGTAGATGTCGTTTACCAAACCTTGATGACAGAAAAAAGTATTCTTTTTCTTCTCATTTTATTGTATATTACCTATTATGTTTTTTTTTCTAGCATGCCTTACACTGAAGCTGTTATACGAGAAGCTCTACGAAAAGATCCTATTAATCCCTTAGGTATACCAAGAAGATGTATGCAAGACACAACCCTAGGAGGCTATTTTATACCAAAAGTAAAATTTAATAAAATTTAATATTTCCAAGCAAACCCTTTAACTTGATTAACTTTTATTTTTTTTCACAGGACACAGTCGTTTTAACACATATATGGAATGCTCATCATGATCCAAAAATATGGGGCGATCCCGAAAATTTCCGACCTGAAAGATTTCTGGATGATGAAGGCAATTTGTTAAGGAAAGATTACAGCATTGGATTTGGCGCAGGTAAATGATCCATGTCCACATTTTAATAAATGTTCTAAATTATGGATTAAAATTGTAGGTAAACGATTATGTGCTGGAGAAACATTTGCGAGACAAATCATGTTTTCATTAGTGGCTGGGTTACTACAGAACTTTACTTTTAAACCTGCAGACAACTTACCAGATCCAAGCAAAAAGGTATGGGGTGTTTTGTTAGGCATTCCAGAATTTTGGGTGGAAGCTGTTAGTCGCTAAATATGGCATCTAACTAGAAAAATACAATATTTATGTTAAATACTGTATCAAAACGAATCCCAGATAATTTTTACATAATTTGAGTTATAAGGCTCGATTCAAGTATAGTGCAAGACACAGGCTAACCACGGACTCGGAAAATTATTTTCCCGAAATTATTATCGTCGCTTGCCGAGCCCGTACCGTGCCCGTGCCTTGCTTGTGCTTTGCACTATAGTGTGAATCGAGCTAATAATACACAATTTATGAAACACAGTTAGTAGGTACAACAACCGATTAGATATTAACAATATGTGATTGACATGTATTTTTGCTAGTATGAGAAATAATACCTATATGTAAATGATTTAATTTTACTTCCTTTCTAATTGACATGGAACTTTATTGTAACAATAAATTATTTATCAAAAACAAGAGAACTCTTTCTATTTCTATTGTACTTGATATCCAAAATAAGATGATGGCCATGAAAAACCAAAAGAGATTCGATAGAATCAAAACAGTATGACCACTTGGAAGACGAAGAAGAAACCCAAGGTATTTGCAACAATGTGGGAAATATGGTAAGATTATTATTTTGGCCAGTTGGGAGGGGACGGGAGATGTTTGGCACATATTTTCCAAGTCTTTAATCTTCATATTACATTCTGGGAATTTCCTAAGGAAATCGGAAGGGGTGAAAAAAATATTCAAAAGAAGAAAGAAGACTAGATAGCCTTTCCTTTTTTTCTGAAAACTTTCTGAATTTTTTCGATCAGATGGGAAGGGATGAGGGATGTTTAGTACATATTTATCAAGTATTTAGTCTTCATATTACACTCTGGGAATTTCCTAAGGAAATCGGAAGGGGCGAGAAAAATATTCAAGAAATAGAAGGATAAGCCTTCCGCCTTGCCTTTTTTTCTGAAAACTTTCTGAATTTTTTTGACCACATGGGAGGGGATGCGGGATGTTTGGCACATAGTTTCCAAATGATTGGCCTTTATATTACATTTTGGGGATTTCCTAAGGAAATCGGAAGGGGTGAAAAAATGCACGGGCGCGCCTTTTTTGGCGGACGCTTTTCCGGGAGAAGCGACTTTCGTCTTCTTCAATTTGGGAGCCTTTGGTTTCTTGGTCGACACCTTGGTGGGTTTCTTCGCTGTCGACGGACTCTTGGGCTTTGTGGTGGTGGCGGCATTTTTCTATCGGCCGCGAGAGCGGCCAACGCCCCGGCAGCTTTCCTGCCCTTTGAGGCAGCGGCGGCGACTTCCTTCTCGGCTGCGCTCGCTGTCGCGGGTTCCTTGGCTTTCCTGGCGGCCGCGGCGCGCGGCGGTGCATCCGCCTTGCCGTTTTTCTGAAAACTTTCTGAATTTTTTTTGATCACATGGGAGGGGATGAGGGATGTTTGGAACATATTTTCCAAGTGGTTGAACTTGATATTACATTTTGGCAATTTCCTAAGGAAATCGAAAGGGGTGAGAAACTTCCCTCATCCCTTTCCATCTGGTTGGAATATTTTCAAAAATGATTTTTTTCCGAAACCGACTGAAAACTTTCTGAATTTTTTTTGATCAGGGAGGGATGAGGAATGTTTGGTACATATTTTCCAAATTACATTTCCTAAGGAAATCGGAAGGGGGAAGGGGTGAGAAACTCCCCTCACCCCTTTCCATCTGGTTGGAATATTTTCAAAAATGTTTTTTTCCGAAACCGACTGAAAACTTTCTGAATTTTTTTGATCAGATAGGAGGGGATGAGGGATGAGGGGGTGAGCTTCGTAAAAAAATCAAAATGTAGTTACCTGTTGAAACCACAATTTTTATAAAACAACATTTATTAGTAATAATATTTAGAAACCAACATGCTAATGCGACATAGATTATTACTGTAATATAAATTAACTAGAATAATAATATAAATAAAGCATACCTACTAAAGGTATAGGCTACTAGCGGAATAGTGAAGTACTAAAACTAAACTGTGTAATTTTTAAACTATGAACAGAAAGTAATGTTACACCCGATACAAATGCGTATTCCTTTAAATATAAGAAGGCATAATTTACTGCATCTTCGTACAGTAGCAATAGTACGTCTAATTATTATAATTGTACTGTTTTTAATTCATAAAATAACCAAATGCTTTTTTACATAAAATACTTGACAACTCTATTATTACTTTTTATAAAATAGTGACTATTTTCATTATTATGTGATAAAGTAAAACACAAAGACGTTTTCACGTTTTAACAAATGCATGGTTTTGTGGAGGCGTTAACCTTTGTTCGACTACTTCGGAATTTCCAAAAAAGTTATCTACCCCTAGATGATTTAACGATAATACTTTAGAAACAATATTCAAGTCTTCGTGTTGGTTTCCTTTGGCTATTCCTGAATAATACAGCAAATTATTAAGTTGATTATTTACATTATGAGGTCTAACACTCTGCGCGTTGTGATAATCTTGGGATACACTGGGGGTTATACTAAACGTATCAGGATTTGAACGGAAAAATCTGTTACTCTGAGCTATTTGTGCATGATTCGGATTAAAAAAATTATTTCGAGTATTAAAATCATTATTCAGGAAATTTCCAGTTCCTGATTCGTGTCTAAATACTCGATTGCTTTGCGAAGGTACGTTTTGTCTGAAATTAATATTTTGGAAATCCCTTATCGGTTGTCTCAAATTAAATTTCTCATATTGTTCGTCAGAAAGTGGTGGATACTGCGGTGGTTGAAGAAAATCTTCTGCATGTTTTAGAGGAAGTTGTTGGAATAGATTTTGACGAAAATTCCCAGCATTTTTAACAGGAAGTTGTTGATCTACTGGCAGTACCAGTGCGTTATCAATATGAGGAGCAGGTTGAAACGTAATGCTAGGTTCAAATGAAATAGAGCTAGAAATCCCTTTGTTTACACCCTTATTTTGTTGCGGTAGGTTATTATTATTAAGTTGGTTATTAAATCTGTTTGGGTTAAAATTAACAGCAGGAAGAAGAGGGGGGGAAATAGACCGTGGAGATGTATTCTGTTGATTTTTAAGAACTGATTTTTGTTCCTCCAAAAGTTTTTGTCGTTGCTGTAACAAATTCTGTTCCTGAAATAATTGTTGCTGACGCAGTAAATAATCTTGATGTTGCTGTTGTTGTTGCAAGGTACGTATTTGTTGTTCCAAGAATTTTTGTTTTTCTTCCAAATCAAATTGAAGCCTAATTTGTTCTTGATGTCTAAGATATTGTTGCAATTTTAATTGTTCTTCTTTGTACTTCTCATCTTGTAATTTTTGGCGCTGAGCTCCGACCTCCCTTAAACGTTGTTGTTGAAGATCTTTCGTTGAAACCGAATTTTGTCCAGGGGTTTTAAATAAAGGTTCAACACGTTTTGGTAAACCTAGTTCATCATGATGCACCGTAAATGCAGCCACTAAGGGAGCAGCAAAAAATTGCACGTCTTCAACTTTAGCTTCACTCTCTTCTGTTGATGATGTTATTATAGGTGTTGCGGTAGTGATGTCAACCTGTGGTGAAATTCTGCGAGGCTTCTTTGTAATGCTAACCAAATTTGGGTTAACTTTCTCAGGTACACTTCTTGTTTGTAATACTCCATTATTTTTAAACGAATGAAATTTTGGAGATGCCGTAAAACTGCTACTTGCACTAGCGATAATTTGTTCGGAATCGTTTATGGGATCAAATTCTGGTTTAGAAGTTGGAATGAAGGAAGTTACAGGTCTATGTTGAATTCCGCTACTCTTTTGTATTACAACGATAGGTTTTTCGGTTTGATTTTCAGTCGTTACAGTTGTTTCAGTAGTAGTCGGTTTTACTGAACTTGAAGTTTGGGTTATAAAGGAAAAGGTGGAAACCGGAGCCTTTCGTAAAACGCCATTTATTAATGAATCTGGAAAAGGTCCAACTTTTTTGGAATTCTGTTGTAAGCCTAATTCCGCTTTTAATTTTTCTTCAGTTTCCAAATCATTTAATGCTTTCAGCAATGCTTTCCTTAAATTTACATCTAATTTAACCCCGGGTTGTTGTTCATAAATGTCGTTGATATTTTCCGCTTTGCCCCAGCAATTTATAATAACTGCCATGAGGGTAAAATGGTGTATCTGAAAAAGAAAGTAAAAGTTTTAGAACAGTAAATTTTGAATTAATAAAAAAAATATTAAACATCGTTCTATGAACGCTGTATATATTTAATATACCCTTATAAAGTATGTGTGGGAAACTGTGAGAAGAAATATAATAATAGTACAATGATGGTCTAGAATAATTTTCATGAAAGTGTATCTTCTTTTACACAAACATGCCGCACTAGAAAGTTTCAATGGATTCAAACATAATTTAATGGGGTTTTAGGAACATCGTAAAAATTTAATGTATTCCTGCTTTTATATATCATCTTAAATAATATACAAGCATTACATGATTATAAGCCTTTTAATATAAACGAACATACAGGGTGTCCCATAAAGAAACGGCATCCTGTAAAGGGCATGTTCCTTTCATGAAAATAAGAGGAAACGTTCCTATTAACATGGGTCCGCAATACAGGGTGTTGAAAGTTGTAAAAAATATCGATCTTTTTCATTTATTCGGAAATGACTAGGAATTAAATTTTAAAAAGTAAGCAATGCGTATATATGTACATTTGCTATAAGTGGATCATATTAGTTAGTTTTTCCTTCTCCAGTGGCGTAACTACAGGTGCGTATGTGGATATTTCTGGAGGAAAAAATGGTACTCACTGTTTTTTTTTTTTTGATACAATTTTCAAATTTCCCAACTAATTTACGGTTGAAACAGTCTCTTGAGATTTTTTCCTACCATTAACCGTTTTCGTGTAAATCACACTTCAAAGATGAGAAATGCGAATAAAAAAATAACTCTGCAAATCCGTTTTTTTAATAATGACCGCCTTTGGCCTCAAAATTTTATTCGAAGAATAGAAGCTGATCTTGTAGCTAATGGCGGTCGTTTTGAACATTATTTGTAAAATAATAATAATAATTTTGGAATAAATGAAAAAGAATTTCAACACCCTGTATCTCGATAACAAAGCATTTGCGGGTCCATGATAATAGGAACTTTTTCTCGTATTTTCATGAAACGAACATCCCCTTTTTAATTGGATGCCGTTTCTTTTTGGGACACCATGTAGAATATGTCTTGGTAACATTCGTTTGACTTTACAAAACTATAAAATAATTATTACATCTTATGATGAATATAATTTTGTTTGTCTTTTAGTAATTTTAAAATAAAAATTTAAGAAAAACTTGGTAAATATTATAACAACAACAATAAAATGTTATTGCTTCATATCATACGCATAAAATTGCTACTCTCTTGCACTGAGCTCCCAGAAACATAATTCCGGATTGTTTTCACGCATTCCATGACAATTCTTGCATTGTTGTGTTAAATATAACTACTATTTCCGGAATTAAAGAAACGAACATTATCATTAAAGTAAGCTCTAGATTCTTGTTTCAGTGACAAATTACCTTTTAAGTCTCGTGAGGTAAAATTTGCACAAGACATAACTTGCTCATTAAAAGTAGCATCTAAAATTAATTACTTTTGTAGGTAGAATGTTTGAAATGATTCATTAGATATGGACCACTGTAGTTTTATTCCAGTCGTCCAGGAACGACTAGTTACCTAACGACAATCGTTGACGACTCTCGCCTAACTTTAGATCGAAAAATCGTTTGTAATGACTTACAGGATAAGGGTTTAGGTAAGGGTCTATTTATTTTAGCTGTTCCGTGGGTAATAAATTTTAAGCAGGAGCATGCGAAGGGGGAGCGCAATAGCCATAGGGCGCCAAAATTATAATAAAAAGCTCATTTTGTCCTCCCCAATTCCATGTCCTCCATACACACAAAAAATATTCTTTACAAATTTTTTAAATCCTTTTCTGGGTCACTGCTCAGTTTAATAACAATCGGAAAAAGTTCTAAAAGATGTATATCACTGTTTTCAGTATCTCCGCACGAATAATTTTGGGATTAGCTTGTCGAGACGGAAAACCTATTTCCAAGCTTTTTAATTTTAAAGTTCAATGTCAAGGACCAAGGTAGTATAATATTGCTTCAGAAGATAGAAATTTCATTTGATTCAAGGTTAACAAGGTTATAGGTTCTTCAGGTACCATTGAATTTCTCTTTTAACGCATAACGTTGAAATGTTTATAATGTCCACTTGTATCTTCTTTCGTTTTATGACAAAGTTATTTGAAGAAAGAGCAGGTTTTGTAAGTGTAGTGAAAGCAAGATCTAAACTCCATAACGCACTTGTTGAACTTCTATATAATATTGCCTAAGGGGTTTGATTTGACACACTTCCGGAAATCGGAACGTCACGTGCCTGTGATCATTTCCAAGTGTTTGATCAGAGTTAAAAAAATTAACTACTTGTTTCAATGCTCATTTGTTGTATACGACTATTGGTTAGAAAATGTATACATTTCATAACTTTCAAACATTCAGTAAAAGTTTTTAAAGTATCTTTAAATTATGCAAAAGTCAATATAAAATATTCTTTTCATATTTAAATAATTCCAACTTGATGATTTAAAAAATCTAATAAATATTGAATATTTTAACATAACTGCCTGTGGAAGATTTTTTTTTGATATAATAGTCGGATATTTTTAGATGTCTACAATCGGTTAAAGGATTAAAAGTTTGAAAAAGAGACCCTCCTCTAATGGTACAAAAAAAGATAAGGAGCTCTATTTCTTTCTTTCAACCTCCATATATCTTTTTATGCCATTAGGGGAGTGCCTCTGAAACCCACACGGCAGCATTAGAGGTTTTTCTATGCATCCCTCCACTTGATCTTTTCGTGAAAGGACTTGCAACAAGGACTGCTCCTATCGCTGCACCTTGGAGGGCTGTGATATACTGCAGGGAGGGATGTTAGGAATACTCACATCTTTGATGAGGTCACTGAGATTCTTCTTTTAAATACGACCATCGACTACATCTCCCCTAAACATACCTTCAACAATCACTTCAATGTAAATGCTGAAGAAACCGATCACATGGACATATGCATCTTTACCCATGAATCCAAAACTAAACTAGGTAGCGGCGCGGGAGTCTTCTCCAGCTACCCAAATCCCCGGCAGAGTTTGCCATTAGGCAAAATGGCCACTGTCTTCCAAGTGCAGGCATCAGTGGGCATAATGTATGGTGCGCTAGCAATCCGTGATCAAGTATCAAAGAATCGGCATCTAGAGTGGTAGCAGAGCCACTCTACTCGTCCTAGGCAGTTACAAAATTACCTCAGGGATAGTATTGCAGTGCTATGGGGTGACGGAAATTACGGAACCGAGGAAGCTGACGCAGCTGCGAGATTGGCCTCTGAACAACCATCTTGGGGACCAGAATCCATAATTCCTGTGTCGCTAAACACGTTAATCTCTATGCTATACCAAGAAACCCTAAGAAATATCGGCAGAAGATGGGTTAACACTTAAAACTGTAATGAGGCAAGGGCTGCTATAGCAGCATCCTCGCCGAGGACAGCCAAATACTGTGAGCAGTTGTCACGAAAGAACCTGCGTCAACTGGTGGGAATCTGCACTCTCAAGAAGCATATGCACAGGATGGAGCTGATGAAAAGCCCCAACTGTCGCGGATACAGCATTGATGACGAGATAGCATGTGGTGTGTCACTGCACTGCTCTCGCAAAAATAAGAGAATCCATGTTGGGGGACTTCTGGCCCGTTATGGGCAGCATCAGAAACACCCGTATTCGTCCAAAAGATTGGATAGTTTGAGTGGGACCTGAATCGGGAACCTGCTGCCTGGGGTACTGCAATAATGGGCTCACCTACTGTGGCCTAAATGCGTGTGGGATATTTCTCACCCCTTTTCTCAAATCCAAAATCCAGGAGAGCGTCTATTTCTTTCTTTCAAATCTTCAATCATGATTTAATAAAAAAAATTGACTATAAATATCAGGAATTTATTAACATCGGTACTATATGAATGTTACAGACCAAAACAAAATAGTACAAATGTGTAAAGCAGTAGATTTCGAACAATGAAAAAAAGGGTGCATTCGTGCATATAACTTACAATTCATTGTGAGTTACATTCTGGAACACAAGAAATTTGGTGTGGTCAGAAAATTAACAGCAGGTAATAATTTTCAGCTTAAGTAAACATTATAGAAATGCCACAAGCCATTTAAGAACAATTAGAAGATTGCGTGTGGCACAGCTTTCACAACTACCGCATTTTTCCTAATCTAATTGAATGCGCAATCATTTTTATTATTTCCTATACAACTGTTTTTCACAAATGTATTTTTAAATTTGTCATCCGACGTCTGAAAGGGCAAGAGGAGTAGCGAAAAAGACCCCTTAAAGTAATGCATGATGTGGCAACCGAAGGGAATATTAGAATACTCTGTAAAACACCCGGTAGGCGTAGGGGTTTTAAGTAATGGTCCATACATTTTTTCAGCAATGTATTTGTTGTTACTGAAACGAAAGCTTTATAAACAACAAATTCTCAATGAAAACTTTTCAGGACAAAAAAAGTAGAACTACGCTACGCTACTAACTGTGATTGCAGAGTTAATCCGGTAGAATGGCAATAGTTCAAAATGATGGATTCAACAAAAAATTAATACCTCTTCTGCACGTTGTTACCATGAAACATCCGGTTTTTTATATCATCAGTCACATTTAATTGTAATTTGAAAATTTCACTTTCGTTAAATCTGCAGTTACTTTCATTTATAACAAGATAGTACCGATCAAGCTTGTTTATTAATGTTTTATTTATGAAATGCATAATGAAACAGAAAAATGAAGTAAAACGTATAATTTATTATCGCATACACGCTTATGGTGCGAATAGACTAGCGAGAAAGCTCGCAGGAATTTTCTCGCACTATTACGCTTAGGTATTCACAAAATAATTTTCAAATTGTCAATCAAAATCCGGTAATTCCATAAAAGAATAGAATATGCGAAAAAAATGTCGATTTTGTTTTAATTGGAAGTTTCAGGATTTTATTCTGTCGATGACAAGTTAGGACGAAAGGAAAAGCTACCGAAGTTACTCGTTTGATTTTTCAATTTATTCATCGCAAATGATGCATTCTATGTTTAATAAATATTTATAAGCAATTCTAACAAGAAAGTTCTATAGGTGAAAAGCTTATCATGATCGTCTGCATTCCAATTTCAGATACGAAGCCTACTCACGGATACGTGTGCACATTTCTTTTCACTCTCATTCGAAACACGTTTGACCTAAACGTGAACTCTTGATCTTTGAATGTTTATAAACGAAACGTTGGGATTTTAACAAATTATCTCGATTATCTACGTTAAGTCAGTGGAATATGTAATTAAACCTGAAGTAACACCATGAACAGCTCCCGAGGTTTTATAAAATACTCTCTATACAAAGCAACCGAGCTCTATACGATTTTTAAATGAAAATAAGATATCGAGTGATCCAAAATTAGATTTATCAAAGCTTGCCATGATAAAAATTAAGTTATATGTCTTTGCTTAATTTTATTGCCCAAATCGGTGTGAGAAATGGCCTCTGTATGTCTTATGTTTGCCTTTCTAGGACTTCTTTGGATCACTCGATATTAAAATGTTGTATGCCACAAGGATCTCTGCTAGAGAAATCGATTCACATGGCTGTCAGCTAACAACAAAATAATAATAACGAAATTACTATAGTTAAACTAAATACATAAGTAGATATTAGTTTATGCATTGCTTTGATGCAAAATATCTGCAGATCTCACAATACAGGGTGACAATAATCTTGTATGGGTACTTTCTTGTCCTAAGACTTACAGAGTGGATTAAATTAGCAAATTTGGACAGAATTACAAGACAAATCTAACGCCCTTTTCGTTTCTGATCAATATTGGCAAGTTTCTGAAATAATGTGAAAAAACTGAAAACCGCTTAAATTTTCAATCAAAAATATCTTCTTAACCATCGCAGATAAAAGAAAAGTACAAAAGAGATAACTGATAGATATTCTTACGTAGTATTAGAAAATAGTTATTTGTGTACTAAGTTAGGAAAAGTAAGATTTTTCCGTTTTAGACGTGAACGTCGTGAACGGAAAAATCTGATTTTCCTAACGAATTGCACACATAATTTTTTCTAATTCGGTATAATAATTTTACTTTCTGAAAGGCCGAGATCAAAAAAACGTCTAAAACTAAAAAATCAAAACGTCAAAAACGGAACAAAAAAACGTCTAAAACGAAAAAATCAAAACGTCACAAACGAAACAAAAAAACGTCTAAAACGAAAAAATCAAAACGTCTAAAACCGAAAAATCTTACTTTTCCTAACTTAAAACAGTTTTCGATACAAGTTAGAAAAAATAGTACTTTTCCTAACTGAAATGAATGTTGATAAGTAAGAATTTTCGATACCGTATTAGAAAAAAAATATTTTCATGATCGTTTTTTGTTTCGTTTTTGAGATATGACATACCTACAGTTGATTTTCTTTAAATCGAACCCATGCATACTCAAATTTTAAACCATTAATAGAATTTCTTTATCTGCTTTCAAACATTTATAGGTCTCCCTATACAGGGTGATAACAATTTAATGCTCCGAAAATTCTGAAAAAATTGAAAGGGTTTTTGGTTATCTGGGATTATTTCAGAGAGTTGGTAACATTGATCAAAAACGAAATCGGCGTTAGATTTGCATTATTGTCATCCTGTATAGTGTCATTTGTTTATCAAATGTCAAACAATGAGCTAGCTATAAGAATGTATAGTAACCTTAACATTGATATGATGTCGAAACCTTCGACAAAATGTATGGTAATCCAAACGGTAGAAAGCAAAAGCAGTTGTTTTATAATTGTTTGGTGTCATCATAACAATCTTTCATTATACCAAATTTAAATATTTAAATATATTTACATTACTAATTAAATAATAAATAAGTATTCACTTTTGTTCTTGAATATAAATTTCTTACTAAATCTTCAGATTAGAAAAGAAAGTTGAATGCTAGAATGCGAGAAACATCTGTAGTAGGTAGTACTAATTATAAAAAAAATTCGTTGTCTTTGTTAACCACGGTTTGGAGTATGGTACACTATTCTGTGGTTCCGAGTTGGGCCAAAGCATCCGAGTTGGGTCAATAAGCCCATGGGGATGGAGTGTAAAATTCGAAATTCGGATGGGGGGCGAAGTAGATCAAAGAAAAAATTGTTAGAAACTATGAAGGAAGATGTAATACCTGAACAGATTGCGAAAAAACAGGAAAAATAAAGGGACTGGGTAAAAAAATTGAAGTCAAAGACGTAAAGCGATTTTATATCTAATTAAAGATTTGTATTTCCTAAAGGTCACGGTAATATACATTTTCTTGACTTGGTGCGATAATAAATTTATACTAATTTGAAAAATTATTACTCCTAGATACTTAACTATGGTGAGTTTATTGGCATAATAACCTTTTTGACGTGTGACCGAGAGAAACCACAAACATTTGTTTAAATAACCTCCACTTTCTCCATGTAGTACTTCTTTACCAATATATTAAAATGAAAATAATATTTTCTAGAATGCAAATTAAACTTTTTTTTTACATTTAAAACTAATCAAAGTAGGTGCAAAGTTTTTCAAGCTTCCGAATTCGTTGTACGACTCCATCCAACATGAAATTTATATTTCCGTATCATAAACCCGTAATTAAATTTATGTAAACACAAAATAGTATTAGACTTATTTGAATATTTTAAGTTTGCGAGGAATTAATATTTTAACGTAATATATCTAAAGGGCATAAGATGTGTTCTAAAAGAAACTCGTGAGAAGGTGTGCCTGAGTCAAAGATCATACCTAAAATTACACGTTCTGAATTTAACTTTCCTTCTCCATATCATGGAAAGAATGTTGGCATCAGTAATTAACTCATTGTTCTTTTTTTCAAGCGCCACTTTTCTCTCTCGGTTTCTCAGACGCAAAATGACGTACCGTCATTAATAAACACAGATGCAAGCTAGCAATGCGTTCTGCGATGCAAATTGTTGTTTAGACGTGAAGATTTTTATAATAATCTCATCATCATCAATGTAAATGGGAATACCTTGACTACACAACACAGGAGGTGTTAAAATGTCTGTTAAGTAGAGGGTTTTCTACGGTCATTTTTATAAGCTTCTACACTTCGTTAATAATTTAAACTTTCCTTTAAGCACTGTCAGGGCTTATTGTTAAGCTATAAAAGAAATCATTCACATTCTATTTTTAGTCAAGAATATACCTGCAATTGATTCTTTCAGCACTACCTACATCTGTTTTACTTTACGCAAATGTAAATTTTAAATTAATGTTAGAATTTGTTTGGAGATACCTAAAGCCGGAACGTGACGAAGAGGACCATACTAAATTATTTTCAATCTCTCTATTAAAGCACTCATACACATTCATAAATCATAGCAAGGTCTTCGCACTTTTGGTTCAAATATTTTCCCGTTGTGGTAATCAGAACTCAACACAAAACCATTTTTTTTTAAATACCAAAAAATAAAATAGTTAAGAGTTAAGACCTTTTTCTCTTTTCTGTTTAGCCACCCCCTGCGTACACGGGTTGAACCCCCTCCAGAATTTTGAAAAAATTCCGGAATCGAACCCGTGTCACCCCATCAAATAGGTACTAGATTTTTCCCAGATTTCTCCGTTAAATTCGTGTTCAGGAGACCGTTTTACAAAGGTATAGTACGGTTTTATTATTTCACCGTACATGTTAATGTTACCCTTTCGTGCCGCTTCTAGAAAAAAAATATTCTACAATCTAAACAGTAGGAAATAAAAGGTGGAACGTTTATGGCTAAATACAGGAAATTTCTGTGGGGCTCAGCCCCACATACCGGGTGGTGACTTGAGCGAACGCAACATAGGGATTTCAATGGAAAATTCTTAATGTTCAATTATTGGCTCCCCTAATTATTTTAGAGCAAAAGTGAGTGTAGGTTTTTTGTAGAGAAATAAATTCTGTATCTTTCCATACTATTATTTATAATTTTCCATTTTCCGGAAGCGTAGAAATAGAAGAAATTAAAAATGGTCTTTTTAAAAAAATCACTGATGCCATGGAATTATAAAATCAAAAAAAAGCACTGACATTTCTGTCTCATTACATTTTTTTTCTTTTTAAAGCAATAAAACGATTAGGTAATAGGAACATATTTTACGCTAAACAAGGGCACTTTATCATTTCTACTTTTTCTTTCGTTGAATACATTTTAAAAATAATAGATTTTAATAATCGGTTATAAACTTCAAACCGTAATAACAGATTTTGCGAACGTTGGTTGTTTAGATAATTCCAAAGCATCACTGATTTCTTTAAAAAGACCATTTTTAATTTCTTCTATTTCTACGCTTCCGGAAAATGGAAAATTATAAATAATAGTATGAACAGATGTAGAATTGTTTTCTCTACAAAAAACCTCAACACACTTTTGCTCTAAAATAATTAGGGGAGCCAATAATTAAACATTAAGAATTTACCATTGAAATCCCTATGTTGCGTTGCTCAAGTCACCACCCTGTAGATTATTTCATATGGAGCTTGGGCCTCATGGCCTCCAAACGTACATTTTCATGAAAACCCAAAATTGAGAATCAAACGGCTATACAGGCGTATTGAGGACTACTATGATCCGGCACACTAATATTCAAATTCGGAGTTTTCAGTACAACCTGAAAAATTCAGTTTTCTAGTGTAATTTGATTATTATACGAGAGCCAAATAGTTTTAAGATTATCAAGACACTTTTTAATGCACATTTCAAATCTCTAATTAAATTTTTTGTAGACACTTTTTAATGCACATTTCAAATCTCTACTTAAATTTTTTGTAAGTCTACAACTTTTTTTTTATTTCAAATGGAGACAACTAAATCAACCGACTGCGTTAATAAAATATATTTCTACGTAGATCTTGTTTGTCGTAAAAAAAAGAGATTCAGGAAGTAACCGTATTTTGTTTAAGGAAATGAGGATGGTAAAAATATTTCAAGTAACAATAAATCACTTTAAATCATTAATGTGTTCAAATGATCGTACATGACTAATCGCAAAACTAAATTGTAGTTGAGTACTTTCAGCGAACACGGTTTTACTTTCTGAACCAGTTCATCAGCATCCTCATGCTTTCACAGCTCATTTTAAATCAGTTCCGATGTGACAACACTGAAATGAGCTATGCAACTAAACGATGTGAAATTATGCTTCAGAATTATTTACAACTCATACATAATATTTAAATAAACTAATGTGTTACTAAACTTATTTATGTATCAAGGGAATTATGATGAATTGAAGACTTTAAGTACCGAGGGCAACATATTATCCTGAAGGGCATCTAATAATTCCCATGATACATACATAATTTTATTTCTTACTGAATAAATGATTATATCCTAAAATATGATTACATTTAGCTGTCTTTTTTATTTGGATACGGTTACTATGGTTTGCAAGTTGCAACAGCATTAGAGAGAGCCATAGGGAGTTGAATGAATTTATAACTCCCTTGTGCTTTATGGAATAATTGCGTGTACCTAACTAATTCCAAATAATTTTAGGAGTTTAGCTTAATCTGTAATTCATTTCAGTGCTTAACTATTACAAAATACCTACAGCAATCGTTTAAGTTACGGGTATACGTACCATTATAGGGGTATCACAAACTAAATAAAGTTTAAAGAGCCTACTTCCTACGTATTCTTGTGCAAGTTGTTAATTACCAATGATTTTATTGTATGCGAAACTAACTGACAAGACAATACGGGTTATGCGATACCGTGTTTTAAAATTGCAAAAGAGCTTTAAACAAAATAGAGATTTGTTTATATAGATATCATAAAAATTTTGGTACTTACTTTAACCTACATTTTCGTAATTAATGGTGACAAATTCGGCGAGAGCGTACTCATTAGTGAGCAAGCAATTATATAATGATAAATGTCTTTAATATTAAATGTTGAAATTGTTGGGAGACGATTATGGTATTGTTATTCATTTTTACAAATCTCTGATTTGTACAACTGAAATTAATAATGAAACATTAACAAAAATGCTTCATTATTCACACATATTTAATATTATTTTACATTTCGAAATAGAATTATTGTAAAAGTCTTCCGAAACAGGTTCTTACAATTTATCACGAAACCGTACCCTAATAGTTCAAACGAGAGGTCCAGAGCTTTATTATAGTTTATAGCTGTATAATGTAGCAAGTAATATCAATTTTTACACAACGTAGATTTAGGGGAATCCCTAAGCGGGCGAATCGGTTAAGTACGAGAGTGAGAGTTCGAGTATCCCTGGGACATATTTTACCCAAAACTGGCCAGATCCGACCCGGACCTGATACAAAAATAATATTTTTATTGTTTTAAATGCAAGTATTTATACATTTCCGGTATTAGAGTTCGGAAAACGAACCCGACCCGGGCTATATTTTTTTTATCGGACGGAACAGATCCGGACCGGACGGATCGGACCCGGCCCGGACCTGACTGATCCATAAATATTTGTAATTTCTTAAATAATTAAAGGTAGATAGGGGATAATAATAGAAAAAGTTGATATTTTTAGGTCATTTTAATTCAGAGAAATGACAAAATTAATTTTTTGTTAAGATTGCACAAGAAAATTAAGAGAACCATTTTAACGTAGAATAATATTGTTGACTATTCGTAAAACAAAGACGCGGTGCATTTCTTCTCATAAAGTATACTAAATTAAAAATATATTAGATACATTAGAAAGAAATCAGGCAGATGGTGCAGGTACAGCAAAAAAATGTGGATATTTTCTATTTAAATGATTTGCTTTCTCCGTTAACCACCATCAGATACAATACAAATTTCTAAATGATCTGCTGGAAGTAACTTCTAATTTTCTACAAATTTGCAAATTTCACTGCAGCAATAGTTAAATAAATTAAATGTAATCTGTAAGCTACACTTTTACGCTAAATGTACGCTTAGAGAAATCAATCCCACCTGCTACTGCTATTTTTAAATTAATATCTGATACTGGTAGGTAATATATCATAAAATAGGATCTTGTTACCTTTTGCAAAATAATTACAACAATTACACTATTTGCCATTGCTGTAACAATTGACCGGGTAATACCCAAACAAAAATTTATATTTTATTTTAAAATTTCACGTTATTCCGTATTATTTCTAAAAAATTCAATAGCAAAATTAATCATTAGTACTAAATTCACATTTTGTTACACGAGATGAGTATAAAAACAAAAAAATGAGATATTCATGCACTCTACCTTTTTGTATAATAGAGCAGAGGGTGTGCGTGTAGATATATTACTGATAAAAATTATTTTTGACTTACCCAAAACATAGTATCTTCCAAATGTAACTAATCCAAAACAAAAGGTGCCAAGTAGCACTCACAAGCACAGAATGTTCAAGACTGAAGAAGAATTGGGTACAATCTCTCCGGAAGAACCGTGCATTACCGGGGAGTAGTCATCCGCGGCATTGGTTACCAATATTCTAATGGATGGCCTCGTTATACAAAAAGAATGGGGATGTAGGTACTTACATTGCACACATGCATACACACCCAAGATAATTTATTCTGGTGTTGAAATATTTGATGAAAAAGAAAATGAAATTTCTCTAATTAAGAATTAAAATACTTAATATTCACATGTTGACGTAAAATTTCTTTTGTGCGTTTCGTTTAGTTTGGAGAAATTTTCAGTATCGGATGTCACTTAAATATTTAATATTGGAAACTTTTGTTTGGTTTAAAGGTAGGTATGAAATTTTCTAAAAGCGTAACATTCCATTCTTAACTAGTACTGCATGATAATATGTAGGAATGATCAGGAAGAAAATTCAAACGAAGTTTTTCCTTGCTTCCTATCTTCGTAGTTCCTCAATCCTCCTCCCTCAAATAAAAACAACAGATAACATAAGGCAATATTTAAAACACCTCCAAAATACTGACCTAATTGACAAAATCTGAAGATTTAACGGGTCACTTCACGATTCCTTTGCTACCAATCCATTTTAGAGCTAGCATCCGGTTTTTCAACGAAAAGTAGCCACCCGCAGAATCTTTCAAAACTATTGTTTGCTTGAAAATCGCCAAGACACGACAATAAAGACAGTAAGTGGGACATCTTTTTACGTAAAATCTGGACGTCTGGTATCAACCCCTTAGCCGTCACAACCACCCCCTCTAAAATTTCAAATGCACCATATCATGTGTGGAAATAAAAAAGATATAGTTATTAATGTTTTTGTGTCAATTTGATGCGAATAAAAAAAATAAATAATAGAATGAATTCCTTATAAAATTACCTATCCAACGATGTGTCACACATGGTATGATGCCATTTAAAATTTTAGAGGAGGTGACTGTGACGGATAAGGGGTGGATGAGCAACGACCGTATTTTACCTTAAAAGATGTCTCCCTTGCTGACTTTGTTGACATGTGTAGGTAATTAAACAAACAAATGGTTTTGAAAGAAAATTGGGTTGGCTACTTTTCGTTGAAAACCCCTATATCCGACAAACAATATTTCCTGGAAAAGTGTGTAGGTTTTTTTGAATAAAAAATATTCAAAAAAACATGGAAAGCCAATACATATTATTTGGTAAGGTAATTTCAACATTTAATTCTTAATTACGTTTTTCTTATTGTGTGAATGCAATTTCAAACAACAAAGAACAACATTCTTTTTAATCAGATAAGCTACTGCGACACCTTTAAATGTTGATGCATAATTATGTTTAGTAACCAAATAAGAAGTTTTAAAACACGCTTTTGTAAGAGACCTACATCTTTTGTAAATAATATTTCATCATCATAGGAATAACAATTAATTAATTTATGTTTATCCACAACCGGGCGTAATATAAGAATTACCGCGCGCAAAGTACATCATTCTAGCCCCGGTATGTAACAATTCGGCGCCGGCGATTTGGCGTCGGCGATTCGGCACCGGCAATTCGGCGCCGGCAATTCGGCGCCGGGCGATTCGGCGCCGGGTGATTCGGCGCCGGGCAATTCAACGCCGGGCGATCTAACCGATGCGATAGGTCCATAACACAAACTTTTGATTTAAATGACGAAAATCAAAGAAATGAACATCCCTCAGCTTACCTGCTAACCAATTGTTTGTTTTCTTTTATGGGGAATGAGCATCCCTTTGTGTTACCATCTTCTTTTTTTAGCCATCTTTCTATATATATATTACCAGCAAAGAGCAACTAACCTGAACACAGACTAAGGCGCCATATGCACATGGCACCTTAGTCTGTGTTCAGGTTAGATCGCCCGGCGCCGAATTGCCCGGCGCCGAATCGTCCGGCGCCGAATGGCCCGGTGCCGAATCGCCCGGCGCCGAATTGCCGGCGACAAATTGCCAGCGCCGAACTGCCGGCGCCAAATCGTCCTGCTCCGTTCTAGCCCACGGCCCGTAAAGTTGTTTTACAGCGTTGTCATCAAAGTACTAACTAAATTTTTGATGATTATGTTTATTGGTAAGTATTTCTGGTTGTGGGTAAATAATCTCTGGTGCAAACGGTCTGTTCCAGCCCTCGTATGGTTCCCAGTCCTCGTGGTTCACTCGCTACGCTCGGGCTGCAAGCTTCCATCCATGGAACAGCCTTATTTGCACCCTTGATATATAAATAACTATTACCCACAAATTGGTGTGGCAAAAACCGTAATACTTTTCTACTTGAAAATAAATGATTCTATCCTGCACATCTTGAATAATTGAATCACATAAACTTGCACTTTCTTTTATGGAAATTTTGTTGACAGTTTCTATAACCGTTGCGTATTGTGCAAATCTAATTTGCATGTGTATACTACACTCCTATTTACTTTTAGTTTTGATACGTTTCCGTTATTGTAGGTAGGTACCTATACTACTCTAAGGCCCGGTCTTTCCATCTCCTACTAAAGCTTCTATTAGCTAATAAACGATTAGTTGTCATGGAAACAATTCTTGTAACAATGGTATCCATGACAAGTAATCGTTTATTAGCTAATAGAAGCTTTAGTAGGAGATGGAAAGACCGGGCCTTAGAATAAAAAAATTGAAATGATACAATTCGTCATACTATGATTACGATTTTTTTTCATACATTACTTACAGTATTATAATTATTATTTAGTATTTACCTTTTATTTTGTATGTCATTGGAATAATTTTCGTAGTCAAAACAAATATTACAAGATATAATAGGTACCTTTCAAAATAGTTAAACAATTAAATGTTTGTTTATTCAATCAAGGTGAAATTTTACGTAGCTATCATAGATATCTAGCCAATTTTATAGCATCTGATTGTCAATACTTTTTAAACTTTCACACATTTCATATTCCATTGCCACTGAATACGCATTAGGTAAGTACAATGAAAGGGAAACCAGAATAAAATAAGCTCTGGGACAGTTTTAGCATACAAATGGTACCTACAAGTCATAAGAGTTATAAAAGCGCTATTTCTATTTCAAGTTAGTAGGTTTCTAAAATAATAAATTAAATTTGAATTTGGTTTGTTGTAATAATACTCTTTGTATACGAAATACAATAATTCTTATTAGATGGTTAACCTATACCAGAATCTAACGAGGAAATGAATGAGAATTCGGTTAAATGAGAAGAAATGTTCAGCATATTGAGGACTACAACGATTACCATTTAAATTCTGTAAATTTTGCGCAGTTTTCAGTACCTACAACCTGAAAAATCTGAAATTTTCAATTTTCTATTACCTACCCCGTATAATCTGATTATTATAGATAATAGTGCCAAGTGGCTAGATGAGTCTGAGTTACTGAATCACTAAATACAGAACCGTTAATTATTTTTTTAAATCTACTTAATGTTGAAAATGATTGCATGCTTAGAAGTCTAAAAACAATAATTTATTATTTAATTTGAAAATCATAGTAGATACTTTTGTATTCATTATAATTCCCACAAACTCTTAATATTTTTTAATAATAGGTATAGATTTTATAATTTGTTTTCATGAATCGTCGTTACCTGTGATTTAATCGTGAGAACTCGATTATTGCGTGAAAGTACTGCAACATTACCAAATTTACATAAAACCAATAATACAGGATGAATATTATTAAAACTTTTTAAAACACTGCAGATATTGAATTTTTAAATTTACATAATATAAGAAAAATTTGTAAATTAAAAGAGAAAGTTTTTGTTTCTCATTCAGGAAAATTCTTATTCTTAAATATGTGAAGACACAAACGCATTCTTTGCAACCAGAAGCAAATTCCAGCTTTGTATTATATCCTGAAGCCTGAATTACAGTCTTAGCATGGTATACATATAGCCTCCAGGGTATTTACTAATCCGAATTGTATACAGTGGATGCCTCAAAAAAAGGAGGGGAAAACATCTCTGATTTGAATAGATCTAATAAAAAAATGTATGAAAACCTGAAGTGAAGTGAATCTTATTTACCTTTTTTTATTTGTTTATTTTCGGCGATATGTCCTAGACCCATATAGTTCCGAAATACTACACTTAGATGTGTTGGGCCTTAGAAACGGAACTATTCATGATTAACTACTAAATGTCTTCTTGATTTAAAGATCCGGAAACAACATTCTCGTAAAATTCAGATTCGCGATCTCTAGTAACTCTTACGTAGAAATCAAAAATACATTAATATGATGGTTTAAACTTTTTTATCGATTTATTGAGTTTTTATAAAAACTTTCTATCCTTTCATAAATTGTGTTATAATATTCAGAAAAATAAAGTATTTCAAATATAAATTTTCAGTACGTAATAGCAATCCAAAATATAACCTGTCTCTATTTTTCTTTCTTTAGATTGATTACCACTTAAATGTAAACCCGTTAAAAAATATATAGCTATGAAGCTTAAAACATGAAAGTGATATCACAGAAAGTAGAATATTTCATATAATCGTAATAGAAACGAGCATTGGTTTATATAACTTAAAATGTGATTTATAAATAAATTAACACGAACGAATTTGTTAAAGGTTTCGCAAACATATGCTCTAGAATTTTATAAATATTGCATGTTCATGAAGGGAAGAATAAAATACACCTCGAAATGGACAATTTTCAGGAAAACAGAACGTATAATCTAACGTCGCAGATAATATAGTAGTAGTGATTATTTTTAGTCGGGTATAAAGTCCGGTATAAAGCAAGTTTAACCCAGCTCGCTGTAATCTCTAAACCTAGAAAAAAACTAGACATACGTTTCTATTATACATGTTGGAGATAATATATATTTACCATAAAGAGAAAGTAAATAATAAAAGGGGTACGTGTATTTTTTATTGGTATATCCGCCTAAAAATAATCACTTCGAGCGTGGTGGGAATATAGTATTTCCACCACGACTTCGAGTATATAGTTCCTACACGTGGAAATGTAGCAAATCGCAAACACATCCATTAAACAAATATGTCCATTGTCCAGTCTAAAAAAATGTACTCACCTACTATTGTTTTACTCTGGGTTTGAAGCGGACCATGGACTGCGCCCTAAATGGCCCTCATGCCCCCAATCTGAACCTTTAGTCTTTAAAAACATACCCTTGTGCTTTCGAGGTATTCCCGGATATCCTGAAATTAAATTAAAAGTATCACAAAGAGTATTCCCCTTTGAAATTTTTAATTTGGGATTGTAAAGGCTTAGAGAGGAGAGAGCATCGAAAATTGACGAAATTATTGTTATTCGAAACTTTGAGAACGATCTGTATATAAGATAGTTAGGTAATCTTCCTCCTATCAATAATCCTGCAATTTCGTGTATCGGAATGTTAGTGACTAAATGACAGAAAGGGGTTGTGCACGTGCACGTATTAAGGGGTTGATTGGGGGTTTAGTAAAACGGTGCCCGTCACGAGCTGATCGTTGAAAGAAAATCCGTGTCTTTCTCAGAATATTTCTGTATATAAATTCTGCACATTTTCAGTTAAGGCTTGACACAATTTCATCCTGAAGCAAAAGAGAATCTCTCTTTTTACCAAGTCGTTTCTTAGTTAAAACAAATGGTACTCCACGAAGGAACACAGACTAGTGCTAATTTGCAAAATCACATTGTTCAAGAAGGAATGGCACTTTGGAATCATCAAAAGCAAGCAGCACGACTACAAAAGTTACAGGAACAGAAAGAGGTACATGACATTATTTTTCCAACTTTTCTGGTGCATGTTTCGGATTTTTCAATTTAAAAAAAAATTCTGCATGAGTTTTGTAGCGCAATCAAATACTTAACACAAATTTTAGATGCGAAAAATGCTAGACAGTTATTGGCCTTGGGGTACAGGAGGTGCACAACCAAGAGGTCTGAGAAATCTAAGATTAGAAGGATTGTTCCCGAACAACGACTTTCTAAAGGTTTTATAAACATGACCTAGATTTAAATAATTTTTACCAACAGTTCAAAAATTGTAGGCAAGGCGTTTGGTCAGTCCTTTAACTTTTGGAAAAACAGGTGGAGGTGGTGGTGGAGCGCCCATAGTAACCCACTCAGGAAGAAAAATCGCGCATACTAAAGAAGATCCGCTTTTAAGGTTTCAATGGAATAAGGATTTAAGAAAAACTGTCGATAACACATTGCGATACAAAACTGATAAAGATGAACGAGAAGTATATAAGGAGCAATTAGGTAAGTCTCGTAAGTGTAACCGTGGAGAACAACGGCCTTTAAAAAAAATGTCAACTGTTCCTTGTAATAATATATTCATTGCTAATAGAGAAAGTTGATGAATATTCTTTACACGAAATTAGCCACTTTTCATATAGTGCGTGCATTTGATTACATTATCTAATACAGAAATTCACTTTCTTTCGTTACAGATGCACAGGTGAGCGAAAGGAAACTCAAGGAAAAAAAGGAAAAGCACGATGATTTGGTATTCCATCAAAGATCAGTAAGTTTATGTTATGTATACATTCGACGTAAAAATATAAGGAAGCTGTTTTAAGTTTTTGAAAAGTTCTCCATGGGGAAAACCAGGTCCTGGTGGAACCATCTGGAGGCCACCTGGAAATATAGGAATAAATTTTTTAAAATCCTTGGTGAGCTTGCAGTAGCTTGCATAACACTAAACTAACATTCAATTTCACAAACCTTTAAATACTTTTTAAAAATAAATTTCTACAGGGATACGATTTGTTACAGGGATGGTCTACTGAAAAAACTTTGAACAGTTTAGAAAGAGAACGTCAAAGATATAAAGATACCATTCGTAAAGAATATGAAAATTTTAAACAATTATCTGTGCATCCTCCAAATAAAATCAGTCAAAACGAACAGTCTATTATGTCTAGAAAGGAAAATCAGGAAAATATTCAACCGCAAGTTAATAATAGCCCTAGGGTTAATTCGATGGTAGGAAAACGCAAACTCTCTCCCTTAAATAGGAGAAAAGTTAATGGAGAAGAGTTAGTTCCACTTTTAGCGAAACAAAGAGTTATTCCACTTAAAATTCCTTTGGGAACAACTGATGTTACTAGAGGCAATCCAGAGAAGTAAGTGTACACAATTTTTCGTTATAGTTTAATGGAGCATGTGCATGGACCTTCTGGATTATATCCTATCGCTTTAGGTTAATCTAGAAGGTCGTGCTGCACATAGACTGATAAGTAAACTCGTTGTTCCCAAGCATTGTTTGAAGCGTCGTCGTACAAGTTTTTTCGACAGATAACATTTTGGTTGTGTTAGGGGAATAGGGGCAGTTTACTAATCTATAGTTAACTCCTTGTTAACCTAAGCAACGGTCACATTTTTTTGATATCTGGTATGGTTCGTGAGATATTAAGGGTGGATCGTTTTTCAATGATCACTCTGTATAGACTGGTGAGAACTCTCGCGCGTTTTCAAAAAAATTGTTTACAAACAGCTGGTATCCTTTTAGAAAACAAAATGTAATACAAAATTAAATGCTTCATATTTTTAAGGGTGAAACCTGTGACTCCTGCCTACCTTCGAGAGCTAACTAATCAAATGGATTACAAAAAACTACGGATGAAGGTAATTTATGATGTACCTACCCTGTCGTGAGTTCATATTTAATGTTTGTTCTATTTATATCTACTATCGAGTCAAGGCTAGAAGAATTTTATAATCCGTACATTTTTATCAATTTCTACATTTGTATTTGAATCTCATTGATCAAACAAATGAATTTTGCTACTATTGTCAGTTTTAAAGTACCCATCCATAATTCTAAATATAGAACCACGCAATGTTCTTAAACCTTTCAGGTTATTAATATATTTAGGAAAAGACTACGATTAATAATTTGCAGGAAATGAAGGTGGGCGACATTGAAATGGTTCGTCGACATTTTACGACTTTGGATGGTTTTTGGGGAAGGCCTGGTCATGGTGCTCCGCGTCCAATCATTAAGAAAGGATGTTTGGACCGATTACTTTATGATCACACTATTTATGCACGTTAAGCGTCGGTTTATCAATCCATAGTTAACTTCTTGTTACACTAACCAACGGTCAACTGTTAATCGTTGATTAGTTTAACAGGGAGTTCATAAACCGCCTGTTAAGCTTGTTAGGTTTGCAATACCCCGTGTAGAAACCCAAATTTTGATTTCATTAGGTAGTAATTAAATTTTAAAATATTCCTGCACAGCGCATTACAAAAATTGTACTACTCCCTAATTAATTTTTAAAGTGTACAGCAAATAGTATAATAATTCATACCAAATACGGATTTAAGCTTGTCATGAATAAATGAAAATAATAAACGACGAATATTATCAAGGGTGTGCCACCATTATTAATTTATAATTTATTATTATTAATAACAACCTCATTGTCAAGTTGCAACAAGCTGCGACACACGTCTTCTTGCTACCTGCCGCGGCAAGTAGCAAGAAGATGTGAAAGAGCGGTGCGGCGTGTCTCAGCTTGCTACAACTCGCCAGGAGGGTTGTAAATAAGCGCAATGCTTACTTTTGTCCCTGAGTGTACATACTACCTACCACCTACCATTTAATTCCTAGATGTAGATGTAGCAGGAGAAATACGTCAATGTTACATACACAAAAAACTTGTAATGGAAACATATTTTGATCCTTTTGACAAATCATAGGATGTGACAGATGCAAGTTTAATATAAAGTTGCCGTTAATGGTGGATTCGCAACAAGCGCCGCACGCAGCAAACCGCTTCTAACCAATCACAGACTAGTATATTGTATGGTACCAGTTCATGATTGGTTAGATGCGGTATACCGCGTGACACATACTGAGCCAATCGGGAATCCACTTTTATACACAGCTTTTATTTTTGTATCTTTGATATATTTCGTAGGTATATTTACAAATACAAGAAATGCTTACAGAGTAGAATAATATACAAAACACATACATAATAATATTACAAAATCCATTAACGATATTTATTATTATTATTATCTTAAATAATAATAATTATATACAGATTTATTTACTTGCAGCTATTAACATAAGCATAACAGCAAAATTTATAACAAAAAACTATTCATTATTGACTTCAGATACGTTTCATTAGAAAGTGCCTTTATTTTTGATGATACTATGCTTCACTCATTTCCATGGGATTTATCCAACAAAATCCTAAATAAGGCAAGAATTAAATAATTTATTTTTGAAAAAAATTGAGGCGTTATCCTGAAACATACAACAAAAGACGTCGTTCTGTGATTGGTTGATACCTCGCGCGATCACGCAGTCACAGTCGTATGGGAGGGAGTATGGAAACCTACCTTAACTTCCCAAATACTTTCTTTGGAAAGCAACTTTTTTAGTTTTAAATTGAGAACATAAATTATTTTAATAAATGGCTTATAAATTCTTTGCAAAAGAGATAATTTACCAAATTGTAATTGGAACTTTCTAAGCTTAAAGATGGTGACGATTATTTTACATCAAAACTATTAATTGCACATTTTTTTTGTATTACACAGATACCTATAAATAATTATGTTCATTATCCAGTGTAGTATTATACAATAACAGTATTGACTTAATTATGTGTCTAATTAGAAGGTTTTTAATTGGAAGACGAGTCATCTAGATTCCCCCTTCTAGAAGTCATTAATAATTTGTGAACATATTTTTGAAACTAACGTTCTGAAATTTTATTCATTAATTAAAGCCTATTTCACATAACAGTGGTAGTGTCAGCGTCACCCCCCACCAGTTAGCAGTAGATCAGTGAAATTGCATAATATTACCAAATACTATTAATACGCTTATATTACCTACTTGACGCGGAAATTCTTTTCATTGATCTGTTGGTAATGGGTGGGGGGTGCCGCAGACGCTACCGCTATTATGAGTAAGCATAAAGCCGGAATTACCTGGAACCGCGCATTCGAGATGCGTAATCAGACGGAAATTGCTTAAACAAAGCTTATTGTTTACGATTTTTAATAATCGCGCTTCAGGTAACAGCCACGGGCACAGTTCTTGAACATCATACGCAATGAACACTGCTTGAACAAGTTCTGCGTAATCACACTGTTCCACATCGCCCATCTGGTAGTCCCGGCTTTAAATCATCGACTAAGGGTGGATCCGCAATGGGCGCGTCACGCGGCATGTGGTAAACCGCTTCTAACCAATCACAGACAACTAATACTAGTTCGTGATTGGTTAGATGCGTTTTACCGCTTGACGCGCCAATTGTGGATCCACCCTAGTCGTATTTTCAAGGAAAAAAATGGTTCAACAAATTATTAATAAAATACAGTTACATGATACAGCTTACACAAGTGCACTGACCATTTTACAGATTATAAACTATAAAATCAACCAACAATTTAATAATAACAACTTTCCTATTTATTATAATTTGCAAATACTTCTCAACATGTTTTTTTTCATAATTACAAGAAAGTATCAGTCAACGCAATTGACACCACTATGTATTGCAAATAAATAAAATATACATAAATAGAAAAGTCATAACAGGAGCATTATTTATAGCTACCAAAATTATTACAATACAACATAAAGTGACAAATGTTGCAAAATTATATTTCTTATAAATTCTTAAATGTTAACAATATTTTTCCAGGATTTTTAAATCTTTTAATAAACATGTTTTTTAAATCAAAAAAGAAATAATAGGTTATCAGACGGTATAAAATAAATCCATATTACAAAATTAGAAAGCAAAATACAGCAGTACCTACCTAAATAGGTGCTATATTTAATGTTTAAATAGCAATATTACCAAATAGTGTTAACTGCTAATAAAAATATATTATGACTTTGATTTTCGGTAATACACAGTAAGATATCGATACAGTACCTCTGTCTATATTTTTTTTAATTCACTTATAATACATTTACACATGTACAGTCACAGATAAAAGTACTGTCTTTCGCCGCCTTATGCTTATACAACCCCTTTGATGAGTTCCAGTAAGCTGAGCCACAGGTCATGCTGTTACTTGTCGTTCTTTAAGCGGAAGGGAACAAAATAACGCCTGTCTAAGCTTACTGCAACTCATCAAAGTGGTTGGATAAGTTTAAGGACATTACTACTTTAGTCCATGACTTTATACAAAGAGCATAGCTTACAACATATACAGACTTTAAATGAACACTAAACCTAATTTAACAATGAGCACACCTTCAGTAGATTCTAAAACTAAATGGATAGGTAGTACTTATATAAATAAACATATCCTTTAAACAGAGAAAATAAAAATGCTAAGGTAAAGGATAGAAAATAACCTACTACTAAGTAAGATAATTACTATATTTCTGAATACACAGTAGACTAGTTACCTATTTACCATTTAAGCAATTTGGAATTTAAGTGAATAATAACAACATTATTAGCTACTTTGGTACTATTAAACTGTCTTCAATGTTTAAATAATTATTGCTACAGTAAAACACAATGTTATTAATATGAAATCAATTTAAATTTTGTTCACTATGCTGTGATTAAAAATATTAAGAATTATTTGTTTATACAAAATGGATAATCAATAGATAATGAATATTATGAAAATTTGTGTAGCTCATTTTTAATGACCCATATGATATATAACAATAAGGCATTCCCGGTCTAGGATTTAGGGTGCTGCCATTTGGGGGCGGCCGGTCGGGCGTGATACACTTGGGTACAAAAACTTTCGAGCGCGGGCCCCTAAAATGGTACTTTACGTTATCAATTTTATAAGTAGCATATGTGCAACCCGAACAAATTATTTTGAGAAGATTCAAATTATGTCTTTGCACCCGAATGCTTCGACGCCCTAACGCCTCGCGCGCTGTGAGTGCGGCTTGAACCGTCATGTGACCAAATGCCATTGGAATACCTTACACTGGATAAGTTAAGGTCTGAGCCTATGAAGTTAATATCTTCATATTTCAGACCCTTTCACTACAGTGCTACCGCTAAATGTGTTTTTACAACAATAACAAAAATTATAATACAGCAATTATTTCTAAAATATATTATGCACAATTGAATGGTTATTATATTATAAGTATGCATCCATTTCTTGAAGTACACTTTAAGGTTTTTTATAGTAGCAATATAAATATATAATATAAACATATGAAACTTGAAACTGGATGTCTTAAAGCCGGGTCCGCAATTGACACGTATCGCGTTTTTGCCTAAACCAATAGAATTGCAGCACTATTTTTGAAAACGCCGCAAGTCTATCGGTCCACGCTAAAACTTTCCTAGAATGTGGCAAATTAGTTTGTAGTTACCTAATTGTTTTTTACCTTAAAATTGTAGATTACTATTTATTATTTTTGTCATTTTAGTGAAAAATAGATAGCAGTCCGAATTATTAAATGAACTGTTTATAACCGTTTTGCTTTGTAAGAAAAATAGTTTCAAGAGACATTCTTAAATTAAAAAAAAACTTTAAATACTAATTAATATTTCTACAACATGATGTTGTTTGTGACTGTTTAACCATATACTATTTCATGCGATTCAGAACAAGATCTGCTACAATAATTAGGGCCTTCTGATACGGACTCTCTGCCAAAAGATTGGCAATTCGTACTGCTTCCTGGCAATGTTGTTTAGCAAGAAACTGTGTTTGTTCAAGACCTTGCGATTTATGAACTAATTCAAACGCTTTTTCTACATCTCCAGGCTCTTGAAACCTTCGCATAATCATTGGATTCAATTCAGGATACTGCAAAAAATCTTAGTAAATGTTATATTTCCCGAGAAATTACAGTGAAATATACCTTTTCGCAAGCAAAAAGAACAGGAGCAGTTGCAAGGCCTAGTTTTAAATCTGCAGCCGTTGGTTTACCCATTGCAGCAGAAGATGAAACAAAATCTAATAAATCATCTACCAACTGAAAAGCTAAACCTAAATTTCGTCCATACTGGAAAGCCAACTCTGAAAGTTGATTGTCAGCACCGGCTAACATGGCAACCTACAAGGAAAATTTATAATTAGGGTTAGTGCAAGGAGAATATAAAACTTTTGCTTAACATTAAGACAAAACATACAAACCGCGTTCGTAGCAAATGCGTCCATTTAAACTTACCGATTTTAATGAATTTGCTATAAGAGAAGCTGTCTTTCTGAATGTTTTTGTGAGATAATGAGCAAATCGTTCGTTTTCCGTTTCTTTTGAACCTAACTGCATAAATTCTCCTTGAACTAGATCAGTGACTACCTGAAATAAGGAAGCAATTTAATGCACTAACAACGTAAACAATATTTTCCACAAGCTTTATAATTAATTTCATAATGAATCATTATTTGTATCCATTAGTTAACAGTATAGTATATTATACAGTGTGTCAGATTGAAAGGGCTTCAATATGTAAATTATATATGGGGTAGCAACAATCCTTGTAGGGTTAACTGGTAGACTTACAGAGTCGGTTAAATTAGTGAAGTTGTACAGAATTACATGACAAATCTAACACAGTCCTCGTTTTTAATCATTTTTGACATTTTCCAGAAATAATTTTAAAAACCTGAAAAAGGTTTAAATTTTCAATCCAAAATATTTTCGTAACCGTTGCAGATATTGACCCACCATCATCGGTTTGAACGAATTTTGACTAATATTTTTTTGGGGGGAGGGAAAATCCTAACAAGTAACAACCCCTAAGTAAAATCATTAATCGCTTAATCGTTCTTAAATGGAATATGTTTAGACTTGACTACAAACTGTAGACTGTAGATCGTAGGTGTGAATGTTTGCGCATGGTATGAAAAAGGAAATTATGGAAACTAAATGCCGGCTGTAAATTAAAATTAAAAAGAAACCAAAATATATACCACTCACCTGGCTAAGGACTAAGGTAACGTCATCGCTCCTTAATTTGGCTATCATCATAGAAGCTACAGCTAATATAAAATCACCAGCCATTGTGACCTATAAAAAAAACTGTAACTAAAAATAATCAAACGTTTCAAATATTTTTTTATACATAACCGTTGGCTATTCTTTAAACAATTATCCTCAACTAGCACCTAGGTACTATGACATTTTTAAACCTGATTTTAAAATTATTTAGTCTTGCTAAATATGACACAAAAATTAATGTTACAACACTGTAAGCTTGAATACTTTCACTCTTGATTAATTCTTATTTTTTACTGTTATTCTTTTAATTTTTAGCAATAAAGCAATTGTGAATATCGTGATTATGTGGCCATGCAAATAAAATATAATACTCGTGTGTAATGCTAAAACGCTTTCTAAATCTTGTATAAGTGAGTTCTATTATAATATTGGAGTGTGATTAACTATTACACAAGATTTTTAAAGCAATTTTAGACCCCATTTGATATTTATTGACTCTAATAATGGTAAGTAGAAATTTCTTACTTCAAGCACTGCTTCAAGGTTATCAGAAATTACGAAACATGATTTTTTTTAAACACTCTTAGTAAAATTAATTAAAATTTTCTATAGAGAGAAGAGTTGCGTATTTTTGAATAAATTCAGCAGAAATTTTATTACTACCAATGATTAGACACAATGCGGAAATTAATATTAAATAATCATTCAGTAAGAGGAGGTAGTCGACGTTTCATAAGAAGGTAATGATATAAAACTGAGGGTATTGTAAAATAGAGACTTTTTCAAGTACTATTTACTAAAAGTTCAAATTTCATTAACCAAACATAACGTAATGCACAATCCATTATACTGTATGTGGAAATAAATTGGGATGGTCACATCAGCAGCTGAAGGAAACTAGCCAAGGCGTAACTTTTCAGAAATTCTTGATAAAAATTATTTATTACATGTATTGTTTGAAATTTTTTTGAAGAATTAATTATTCAAAAGATACATTGGGTTCCATGGGTAAACAAGGGAAAGCGATTTTTATTTCTACACAACAAATTGCGAATTTGCTCTACTTTTTTAAAATATTGAACTTTACATTTGTAGGAACTAATACTAATATATGGAAACAATTTAAAGTTTATAAACTGTAAATAAATCGAATAATAATCTAATGTGAGTAAAATTAATCTCGTATAGAAGGCGCTTGTTCGTTTATCGATTTATAACAACTGCAACTTTTTAAGAGAAAGTAGAGATTATTGTTAACCAGCTGTATTAAAGGAAAATCGGTTTTTTATAATACGTTGGTTATTTAAAACTTACACCAATTCACATATAGCACAAAATGGAAAGGTTGTAAGATCAATGTTTGATGAACTTTCGAAATAATATTTAAATATTTTAAAAATCTTAATTTTATCGCATATTTTGAATAATTAATTTTTAATTTAAAATAAAAACACTCCACACTAGTTGTATTGTAGAATTTTATGAATGGATATTACTAAAATATAAATCTGTTAAATGTTCACCTTGACTTCTTTAGAAATCTAACAACAAATCGAATTTCTAATTCAAATATACTAATATGAAATCCTGAAATACTCAAAAGGTTGACGACAAATAATAAGTAGTATATACTTCAGAAAACGTTATATGGTTTCAGCAGAATGGAGCAAAATTCCAGAAAATTCTAATTATGTAAATGGCAACACGATCTCCCAACCCGACTTGAATCTGTTGGTCTATTCAGGATACGTTAAAAATTTAGTCTACACCAGAAGATACAATATTATAGGTATAACTAAAGGTGGGTCCGCACTTGGCGCGTCACGCGGCATGCGACACACGATAAACAGTTTCTAACCAATCACAGACAAGTAAAAATACAATAGAACTAATATAGCGCATTTTATTTTTTTACTTGAAAACTATCAATTTTACGGGAAATACGAAAGACACAAAAAAGTTTCCAGACTTATCAAGCTATGTAATTCATATTTTTACAAACCCATACCTTGGTTTACAAAAAAGTTCTGAAAGGGAAATTGATAAGAGTTGTAAGTTTCACCCCCTTGAAACAATAAGGGATGACTGACAAAAAAATTCATAAAATGTCTTTTCATGAGTGTAATAACTTCACCAAATTTAATTTTCATAGATTTCCCCGTTTTCGAGAAAAAAATTAAAAACTTCTTCTTAACTTTCAACTTTGGAAAGGCTTAACTCCGAAAGGAGGGGGTTTCGGAATTTTTTTTTATAGTAAAGGCTTATGCTACTTTTCGATGTAGAATCGCCTCCTGAATTTCTTCGCACTTATTATTAGTTAACACCCTGTATACTATAATATACAGGGTGTTAATACTAAGTCGTTACACCCGAAAATGGCAGTTAGAACTCATTAAAACAAACAACTTTTTTTAGTTCCAATTTTTGAATTGGGGCCTCTATTCGTAGTTATTGGATTTCTTTTGTTTTTTTAACAATCGTAATAACTCCTTCATTTCAAGGAATATTTCAAAAAACGGAAGGTTTTCGAAATGAGCTTACGGTTCTCTACAACATTTGTATTTACAGTTATTTTATATTTTTTCAAATAACAAAATGGCGGCCGATCAAAAATTTCAAAACTCAATATTTTGATAACCACCACATAGATTTTTGAAAATATTTTTTTTTCTAAATCGTCAAACTATCTATTACAACATTTGTCTAAAACATTTTCTTCTATCTACGCAAAAAATAGGTCTTTAATTAAATTACAGAAGAGCATGTGTAAAGTATCGACGAATTAAAAACCAAAAGCACGTTACGAAGTTCAGTATTTTGATAATTATTCATTTTAAAACGTATCTCGTTCAGTTTTGTGCACTTATCTAATTGTTCTTGTTTTATTTTTTAATGGCGAAAGCTACTTCGATCTAAATTGTTTTTAATTCGTCGATACTTTACACATGCTCTTCTGTAATTTAATTAAAGACCTCTTGTTTGCATAGATAGAAGAAAATGTTTTAGACAAATGTTGTAATAGATAGTTTGACGATTTAGAAAAAAAATTATTTAGAAAAATCTATGGGTTGGTTATCAAAATATTGAGTTTTGAAATTTTTGATCGGCCGCCATTTTGTTATTTGAAAAAATATAAAATAACTGTAAATACAAATGTTGTAGCGAACCGTAAGCTCATTTTGAAAACCTTTCGTTTTTTGAAATATTTCCCGAAATGAAGGAGTTATTACGATTGTTAAAAAAACAAAAGAAATCCAATAACTACGAATAGAGGCCCCAATTCAAAAATTGGAACTAAAAAAAGTTGTTTGTTTTAATGAGTTCTAACTGTCATTTTCGGGTGTAACGACTTAGTATTAACACCCTGTATAGAAAAGAAGAGAAATTATAAAAACAAGAACGCAAACGAAATGAAAGTGAAACGCCGAAAGGAATTTATAGAAGCGTTACGTGTAGTTCTTTTTTTATGACTACGAAAATTAACAATCTCTTCGGGATTTTCCAAAATATAAAATTCAATTGCGAAACAATAGAATTACTTATCAATTCTGAATAACATTGAAACATGTCCTTCAATGAAATCTATGTGGAATTTCTAAATTACTTTAATTATAATAATATTATTGTTCCCAGGACAACATACCTACTTGCGTAAAAGGTTGAATAAATTAAATGTATAAAAACAATTAAAAAGTTCAAGACGTGTGAAATACAATTTATAATAAACTACTTGCAACTTAGTGTTATCCGGCTGCACATCGACACAGAAGCTACTATGTAGGTCACTAGTAAGAGAGAGGAAAAGTTACTAATTATACGATTTGAAATTCGCAATTACCGTAATGTTCGGCTAATAACATGTCCATTTAGCGCATGCAATAAATGATATTTAATTTTGTGAAGTTCAAGAGTTACAGTAAACTGCTTTAATCAACACAACTATTGTAATGCATCTGTTGCCACGCTTAACTCAAACTCAAGGAGATAACTTTGAAAATCTCTTCACTTTCAGCAGTTGGTCAATGAGAAAAGCGTCGAAGAAATTTCACTATCAAGGCAACCAGGTCACTTACTCCGAAAGTAAGAAGTTCGTCTGAACAAGTGGAAGTGGGCTGGGTTCACTTTTTAACTTGGACACAAATTCATTGAATAAGAATGTAAATGACGATGTGTTATCACTTATCATAAATATTGTAACAATTAATAGATAATAGTTTAGGAATTCTTTTTTTCGCTTCTAACTTACTCGCCTCGTATATCCCGTACAAAAGTGAAATTATCTGGAACACCTTTAAACCTAACGATTTGAACCAAAAGCACCTTTTTAATATACTTTTATGTTCTACATTCGTTACTTGAATTAAATGCAGAAAAATTGCAAAGAGAAGAAAATTAGAACACAAAGATATCCGATGACTTCCCCACGAGGGACGCCCCCCTGATTGGCTGTAGTTCCGTAACAACGTTTTTTCGTTTAAACAATTTCAACGCTAAAATCACTTCTTTAATACACGCTTAAGTTATACAGGGTGTTCCTGAACGGTTTGTACAACGTACTACCACATATTTCTGCAACCAAAACCGGACGATCTAACCAAACGTATCTACCTATTTTTTTAAATAACAAAAGAGTTCTTTTAGCGATGGGGATGGACAAAAATACTTATGTAATGTAATGTATATTTCCATTTATCATATTCAGGTACTACATGATGTTGGAAAGACAATAAAATATATATACTAATTAAAACATCAACAATAAAACAGTTAGTAAGTACTACAATATAAAAAGGATAACGCATAATACATTAAAAAAAAAAAAAACTTTAAAAAGTTAAGTTAAAAAGTTAAAAATATTACAAACGACACCTATGTAATTAACTATCTAAAAACTGCAGTTAAAAAATTCGGTAATATTATAAAATGCATAACCTAACAGGAACTTTTTTAATTTACATTTGAAGAGTTTCAAGGGCACTATATTTTTCAAATGAACAGGAAGGTGATTATATACTTTAAATCCCGTATAGAGAATAGATTTTTTAAATATTTCGTTATTTGGTTTAACTAGGTCTAAATTTGAACAGCTTCTAGTGCAATATTCGTGTATATCCTGACGTTTATTAATAAAACGGAGATTTTTAAAAATTAAGATACATGTTTCGAAGATGTATAAATTTGCAAGAGTCATTATTTTGTTTTTAATGAATAGAGGTTTGCATGACTGCCTTAAAGGAGTCTTATTTAGAATTCGTATGGCTTTTTTTTGTATTTTGAAGATACTGTCGATATCTGCAATATTTGCGTTTCCCCAAAAAGGTAACCCATATCTTAACACTGATTCAAAAATTGCAAAATAAATTTGGCGACAAATTAACAAGTTAATTTCACTTGACAAAACCTTTAGTACGTAGCAATTGCATGACAATTTTTTTTCGGATATATTCGATGTGTTTGCACCATTTTAAGTTTTGGTCTATGACAATGCCTAAGAATTTCGCATGATCAACGAATGCTAACTCACTGTTTCCAATTTGTATTATCGGTGGAGTATCATTTAATTTGATTGACATTAATTTTGTTTTTTGCATGTTTAATGACAATTTATTTTTTGCAAACCAACTGTTAATATTAATAATATCTCCTATTACCACTTTACTTAATGCATTTTGATCTGAATGAGACCAGGATAGGGTTGTATCATCTGCAAAAAGGGTAAGTTTACCAGTTGCATATGATACAATGTCGTTCACATAAACTAGAAATAACTGGGGGCCTAGAACACTGCCTTGCGGCACACCGCATAAGACGGGTTTCATACTAGATTGGAATTTAACCATAGTGTTGTTGGTTGCTTGTTTTATTTCAACAAGCTGTTTGCGATTATTAAAATATGATCGAAACCAAGCTTGGGAGACGCCTCTAAAGCCGTAGTTTTCGAGTTTGTTAAATAAAATTTCGTGGTCAACACAGTCAAAAGCTTTTGACAGGTCGCAGAAAAGATTTATATTGTTTTGATTGTTATTAACGTAGGTGTAAGTATATGACAGAAAATTAAAAATTGCATCATTGATGTTTTTCTTTTTAGTGAAACCAAATTGACAACTGTTTAATATATTATGAGCATCAATGAAAGCAGTCATTCGTTTATATACCAGGGACTCTATTATTTTAGCGAAAGATGATTGCAGTGCTATGGGCCTGTAATTCGTAATGTCGGTTGCGTCTCCCCCTTTGTGTAAGGGTTTTATAAGTGAGATTTTTAAATAATCTGGATACACTCCCTCGGTAAAAGATAAGTTAATTATATCTGTGAAAATTTTTAACACTATATCGGGTAAGTTTTGAATTACTAAAACGGATATTTCATCATAGCCAGCGGATGTCTTATTTTTTAGATCATTAATGGTCTGTTTTACTTCAGATATGTCAGTAGGGTGCAAATAGAAAGTAGGATAATATTTTTTATTTATATCTGTATCTTTCAAGGTTGGGTCTGTATATAGATGCAATTTTTTTTGTATTGTTAAAGCTAATGATTGAAAGTAAGTGTTAAAAGAATTCGCTATTTCAATGGGATTGACGATGGTACCTACAATTATTTTTTGTTTTCAGTTTAATAGCATTTTCTGATTTTTTATTCCGACCAGTAACCGTATTTACAATTTGCCATACTTTTTTACTTTTATTTGGTGCAGTAGATATTTGCGATGAATAAAATTTATATTTGGCAAGTTTTATTGTACTTCGAAGAATTCGATTGTATCTATTAATATAATTCAAGATGTTCTGATCTACCGTAAACTTTTTAATATAATTCAAGCATCGTTTATTATTACATGCGACTCGAATTCCTTTACTAATCCAGCCTTTTATGCAGTTATCTTTTATTCGCTTATTCGGGAATGCTGTATTAAAGTGTATTGCTATTTTATTCATAAACTTATGAAAACTATGGTTTGGGTTATTGGAATTATTTTCTGGTGCTACGTCAGACCAGTCACAGGAGGTGCATTCGTAACGGAACCGCGAAAGATTACTTTTGTTGTAAGTTCGTCTCATTTTATATTTTGGTTTGGAAGATATGATTTTACTACAGTCAAAAATGCTTAGAATTGCTTCATGATCTGCTAAACCAGGCATTACGTCTATATTTACATTGTCCAAATTTGAACAAATATAATCAATAATTGAAGGTGTCGTTGAAAATCTGGTGATGTTTTTAATGTGCATGGTTAGGTTATGCATTCGTAATAAATCTTTCAGTCTCAGTGAATCACTAGTGTCCAAATTGTAATCTATATTAAAATCGCCAGAAAGAATAATATTGGATTTGTATCGAAGCCTATTTAGTAAACAATCTAAATGATCAAAGAATACACTGATATCTCCTGTTGGAGATCTATATACACATATAATAAAAGAATCTAAATCTACAAAATAAACACAAGAAAATTCAAAATCAAGTTCAACAATAAGGTCATCATAAATTGAGATAGGATCGCAATAAAATCTATCGTTGCAGTAAATAGCAGTACCACCATGAATTTGCTTTTTTCGTTGAAACACAGAAATTAAATTATATTTAGGTATCTCCGGCATTACTTGATTTTCTACCACCCAATGCTCAGTAACACACATTAAATGCGGAAGATTTAACTCATTTGCAAATGCTGTTAACTCATCAACTCTACATCGAAGACTGTTAATATTAATAAGCAGCAGGTTAATATTAGTATTTTTAGTATTTTTATTTGTAACACTATCGTCGAGTATTAAAAAGACTCGTTGATCGGGATTGATGATATAACACTATAAGATAAATTTGAATGTACAACGTTTACACTGTTATGAGTAACATTAATTTCATTAATTTCTAACTTTCCGGCGTTCGGGGTTATTGCTATTAGGTTTTCATAATTTATATATCGTGCTCGATCGTAGTTGGTATTCAGGAATAATTGTTCGTCCATACCTCCTATTATGCCACAATTAATCACCTCACATAGCTTACCACACAATTTCTTTTTACCATTTTTTTATTTACAGCATATTTACAGCAAATGTATTATTGCATTAAATTTATCCACCATTAGAACAGTTTTTGTTTTGTTACTTTTTTTGAACGCCAGCAAACCAATTGAGCTGCAGTACATGACGTACACCAAATCAAAATATTTTTTTCTGCCTAAACTATGGCAGATATCGTAATCACGCAAATGACAAAAAATGTGTAAAATGAGAAGTTCTGTCAGTAGTAAAAGTTTAAAAGGTGTTGGATCAACCGTTAAAAAAATCGACAGATGGATGATGAACTTTTGGCCGACTGGGTAACACTTACGAGCAAAAAAATTATGTCAGTACCTTTTATCAGTACAGATTCACACCCCAAATTCCATCCCCATCGCTAAAAGCATTCAAATTAAAACCTACCCCAACAGCATCAATACATTTGCTCAAAAATATTATCTTACTTATAGCTACCTATCTCAAAATTCGTTTAAACATAGAATTACCTTTTGCAAGAAGTATAAATATCTCCATATAGAAAGTGGTTTCTGTTTCATTAGAAGAATTTAGCAAACTGGGAGGACGAGTTTCATTGACCATTGAAAATGGAAGTGGTTCAAGAATCAAGAAAATCACGTTTGCTTTTATTATTTATTTTTACTTTTTTTATTGCTTGCAGCAATTTAGTAAAAATAAGAGTGACAGCAAAAATATTTAGTAAATAGTTGCAGATAAAGGAGAGGGATAGTAAGTCAGGGGTTTAATTTGATCAACTAGGACAGGTACTAATCATACGTTACCATGAAACGTTTTATTCTGTGCATAACTCAAACAACAGGAAAAGGTTTGCATATCCAAACAACCTCGCAGACATATTTTTAAGTCTTAACTTAGAAATATTTCGATCCAATTAAACAAGATCTCATTAAAGTAACAAGGTATTATTAATGGGACAATCCTTGAATCGTATTTCTATAACCGGATAATCTTTTTCACCTCAGGGTTGGTTTATTCACGACTTTTAAAGTATTCGACCGCTATCGCGGCCTCGCACTTCAACAACCCTCCTCATCCCGTAAAATAACATTTTCGTGCCTTGTCAGGTAAATAACTATGAATTAATTTTTAGGAAAACAAGAACAACTAACTCTTTTATACACCCTCTAAGAAATGCAGTTTATCTACAACACGGATACTTTACCCCTTTAATATAAGTTAGCACTTTGTCTAACACAGTATCAACAATCACTGCAACAACCCCAATCTTTAAACATTTCTAAAATTAACAATGTTTGATGAACCATTATTACGTATTTAGTTGTTTATTTTTTTTATTCACGGTGTAATTTCAAGGAGCAATGCAGTCTAGTAAGAGCAAAGACGTGTTGGCATCCAATAACGTTGAGAAACGCCTGCCTGTTTGTAGAAAACGAAAGAATGAATAATTTATCCAGATACTCATGCGCAATAAGTAAATATTACTTACTTACTACACCCTGTAACAAATTTTGAAATCGGCTGTTTAAAAGCTTTTAATTGAGTACGATTAGCAACTGATTATATTAGTGAGCGCGTAGCGTGATTCACAATGAGCTATAGTGTAAAAAAATCTTGTTCCAGATTTTTTTTTAAATTGCTGCAACAATGGAATGATTTCATTGGAATTTTTGTATAAATTAAGATACGTTAGTCTTATTTCAAATTCCGTTCAGGAGAGTTGTGCCTGTGTGCCATCCATAAACTTAATTTATATGTATATGACCTTAAGAAGATATAAAAACATCCTGGAAAATCGCAACCCATTGTTTTATTTTCCTTTCTTAAAAAGTATACATATACATAATATTATATTATGTACAGTCAGTGATAAATGTTTTCACCAGCGTTACAGTAGTACAAGACTGGTGAAAACATTTGTCACTGACTGTACTTATACATATATACATACAGGTATAGGTTCCTTTCGTGAAAATAAGAGGAAAAGTTCCTATTAACATGGGTCCGCAAATGATCTTTTTTTTATTTATTCGGAAATGACTAGGAATTAAATTTTAAAAAGTATGCAACACGTATGTATGTACATTTGCTATAAGTGGTCCATATTAGTCACTTTTTTCCTTCTCCAGTGGCGTAACTACAGGTGCGTATGTGTATATTTCTGGAGGAAAAAATGGTACGCCACTGTCTTTTTTGTTTTTCACACAATTTTCAAATTTCTCAACTAATTTACGGTTGAAACAGTGTCTTGAGATTTTTTCCTACCATTAAAACCGTTTTCGTGTAAATCATACTTTAAAGATGAAAAATGCGAATAAAAAAATAACTCTGCAAATCCGTTTTTTGAATAATGACCGCCTTTAACCTCAAAATTTTGTTCAAAGAATAGAAGCTTGTCTTGAAGCTAATAGCGGTCGTTTTGAACATTATTTGTAAAATAATAATAATAATCATTTCGGAATATGTGAAAAAAAATTTCAACACCCTGTATCCCGGTAGCGAAGCATTTGCGAACCCATGTTAGTAAGTACTTTTCCTCTTATTTTCATGAAAGGAACATGTCCTTAACTGGATACCGGTTCTTTTTGAGACACCCTGTATAATCAGATAAAAATATTCCTAGGGCAGTACCCTTCCCCCCACCCTCCTTACGACTACCGTGGGGCTAATAAAGAATTTTTTTTAATAATAAACTAGTTGGGCAGTTAAAAAATCCAGCAAAATCCAAAAAAATGCGACATTTTTGTTTCCTTGACTAGCTATCTACATTTTCAAAGTCTTCTAGCGATCATCGCAAAATTTCATTTTTTTACAAACAGAAAACGTTGTGTCATCCGTTCCTAAATGGAAACACCCCCTGAACTTTCAACAGAATCTGGAGAATAAGGTATATAGTGCATACCTACATAGTTTTATAATTATGAAAGCGGAAGGTACTTAATTAAAATTTATGAAATCGTAATTGTCATGTGGAAGGAAATAAAAAATGGTAGGTAACCCTTCTACACCCACATCAAACTTTTTATCTAAAATTGTATAAACTGTATAAATATTTTGCATAACACTATATCGTCCTGCGCATTTTTTTATTCACCTATGACTTCGCAAGATTCTATGTTAGTGAAAGGATTGAGAACACCGTGCGGTTATTATGTAACAGCCTTAAAGCTACTCATATCGCCTGATTTATTGACCTTAACTGAAATGTTACTCACGGGCCACCAGTTGTTTCCATATTTTCAGTAAGATTTTCTAGATTAACATATTTAGCTACAGTTACAAATCATAAGAACAGAAACTAAACCAAATTGCGGATTTGCGTCCAATGCTCTATTCCATTACCACATATTTGTGCGTGCTGCTCCTTTGTAACCTACATTTAGCAAGAGTTCTTATTGATATGCCTACATGTGCTCGTAAAAGGTAGGGAAAAAATAGACTTTCTGTTAAATGAGAAATATGCAGCAGCGTATTGAGGACCACAACGACCATCATTTGAATTCTAGAAATTTTGCGTAGTTTTCAGTACAAGCTGAAAAATATTAAATTTTGAGTTTTCAGTTTCTCTGCTTTAACATTAAGGTATTTTTTAATAAAAAGAACAAATCCCTAACTAAATTCTTTATAAGTCGCCAACTTTTCAAGATATTGACATTAACTTTGCTAAAATTATTTAAATGTAATAACTTTCCTTAAGTATCGTACTACACTAATGCATTATTAAAGTAAACCGATTTGCTATATTTATTTTCAGGAGAGACTATTTTATTCCGAGATGTAAATTAGCTAAACTATTATGAACTATTACGTTCGTTGGTTCGTGATTTCCGGAATAGCATAACTGGACGAGTAGGAAATTAATTTTTATATTACATAATTGTAACCAATTAAATTCGTTATAAAAATGCAGTAAATCAATGCAATATTTACAAAGTATTGTTATGTAATGAATAAATTGGCAAAATAAAAAATACAAACGTAGCATTACAAAAGGTATGCATAAACGCGAATTTTTATTCGTATTACCCCAGAACTACCCTTTAATTAAAAATTGGTTTATCGATACGAGATAGTGAATGGGGAATCAATAATTAGCATGGAGATATCCATTTTATAAATCCACACACATGAGCTTTTCGATTTGTTATGTTATATGCACCACGGGAATTATGAAGATGTCGGAAGATGTTCATGCCCGTCGAGGGCAACAAGCTAGCAATCAATAATTAAATATTATTTCGGAGTACGTTACATAATAAAAAAAAGTACCTTTATTGCATATTCTGAGGAGAATATTAATTAATGACGTTTACGTTTTTTTTTATATTCTTATAACAACCGACCATAGATGAACCAGCAAAGTCTCGTAGTGCATATAAACGATACCTTGGCATTGAATGGTAACAGGAAATCATGAAAATTGCGTAAAATAAGTCCCCTACCTTTTTATGACTCCAAAGCACGTTGGCGCTGGGTTTCCCTCTTCGGAAATCTGACTGGTCGATAACGTCATCGTGGATAAGGGAAGCCGAATGGATCATTTCCGATATCATGGCCACCTCCCTTTGTGACGGTAGAACGGCGCTAAAATCAAGAAATTAAAAGTAATTGATAGCTTCATTTACTTATTGATTCAGAAACAAAATAATCGACAATAGAGTGCGCTCATCACGTGGTCTACCCCGGTGGGTAAACAACTACACGCTCACGGGTTGTCATAGGGACCAATCATCACGTAGTCTAACCTTCGAACGGTCTACCTCGGTGGGTAAGCGCAATATCTATGGTAACCGCAGGATCTGTTCTTCGGCAGCCCATAAGCGTGAAGATATTTACCCACCCAGGTAGCAAACTTCACGTTGCTAACATGCTGACGGAACCTGACCGACCCCTATTATCATTATCATTATCATAGCTAACTAAATTTTAATTTAAAAAAAAAAGATTTTTAATTTCTAGAATGCGTTGCGATTAATTAATTTTTTTCTGACTTGGCGTGGGTTCCCCCATGGCCGCAAATGAAAGTAGTTTGACACAAACTAACTTTTGTGTTTAAGTCAAAATTGTTTTGTTTTGTTTCCGCTGCAATACGTTTAATATTTGTTGTGTAACCGTACGCGAAGTAAACGTTTCGCGTCTGCTATACAGGCTACGAAATCCAATTTCGCGGCCGTTGTTAAAAGGTAACGGCTGTTAAAATAAAACCAATTGTTTTATTTACGCTATTTCCATAGTAACGCGCCGACTTGCTTTCAATTTTTAAGTCTAGGAAAGAATCCGGAACGGAATCCTTTCCATATTATATTAATTATTATTAGGTATACCTGCATAAAACATGAAACTTCAGGAAATTATTTATACTATAATGTAACAGAGATTATTATTTGGAAACTTTTCTCTACGTCCATCAAATTCCAATAAAATATGGGAACTATTGCCCAACATAGGTAGTATCGCTGTGTAGCTGCGTCTTATTATCTTAATTACATGGAGAAACTTTTGTATATACGCATCTCCATTATTATATGGACGCCCTTGACTTTTATAAAGAAATCAAGAAATGTGTTGACATTTTTGGTTCCGGTTTAGTAACGATTTAACAATTATTTCGTTTCATCACTCCTGTTATAATTTATAAATGTTTACCTTAAAAATGTCTAGTAAAAGATACTCAACGGTTGGGGAAGGGTATTATCCCTTAAAAAGGTTTTCATGGATACGTTCTAATATTAAATAAGGAACACCCTTGCTGTATGATATGTGATGTGATTCACGAACATGATATCATCCAGACCTCGCATACTGAATATTTATATGTTAAAGAAAGTCTTTTCTACTTACACAAATCATAAAAAAAAGAGTCGATTTCTATTAATTTAATTCTGCATGTTTAAGTGGTTTCGCAAATATTTACACAACCGAATGTATTACTTAAGCATATTTTTAGCTTCATTCTTCTGTAGTATAATAGTACACAGCAGTCTACCCCACTTCCACAGAAAAATGTGAAACGGTTATTACTATTAAACCCAACAGAAGAACTTATACACAGAAAATTAAACAAGGGGACATCTAAAAAAAATTATATCATACTCCCTACTAGCAGTGAAAACCCGAGGTTGTTGAAAAGCGTAAGTGGGGTACTAGTCTATCCACGACAGAAAAACTCTGGAGTGAAGAGGTGCGGAACCCTATATGGTTGGCCTTGCTTACAACAGGGGAAAGAGATATAATACTGAAAAATGCTGAAGGAAAATTAAGGAATGAAATGGACAGAATTAGACCTTTTTAGTCGCAGACTTAGAACTTCAAGGAAGTTTCGTAGTTCCAGTTTGCAGTGGCTGCATTGAATGGGGAAATATGGATGTAGATTATTATCAACTCCGCTAGAAAAAGAATCTACAGCTTACAAATCGACAAAATCAAGTTAAGAAAAATTTCTTTTTGGAATGTCCAAACATACCACTATGTGAACCACGATGTGAACAAACTTTAGTGTAACGCAATTATCGGATTTCCGATGATGTGTACAAAAATAGGATGTATCCAATTAGACATAAATAGCAATGCCTTAGTTTTATTAATATATTATAAAATTCATTCATCGTGTTCCTCCGCACGTTTAGAAAGTGAAAATTACATCCGGAACAGACTGTTTATAATGCAAAGCAAGTAGACTTTAATGAATTAAATTCAACCTTGGACTGGACGCAGCATCGAGGATGCAAGGTCATCTAGTTTTATAGACAGTCCACGAGCTGCGGTTTACTTTCAGGAAACACCTACTGCAGGCCATCGCACCCTGATGCATACGCACCACACCGGTTACACCATTAAAAGTTATTTTGATAGTAAAAGAATGCAGTGGGAAACAAGAAATTAAATTCTCTTGGGTGCATCCAATGCCGTCGTCCTAGTTTTTCTCACATCTTTCCAAACGTGTTTCCAAATAGTAATTTAGATTTTCTTTCTCTTCTAGTATCGAGCGAGCAAGAAAATTGATCGTCAGAGGATTGTGGAATGAAAAATCACGTTATTACAAGATTGAAGAAATATTTACATTTAGTAATAACGTGATTTTTCATTTCACAACCCGTAGTTGTTTTTATAATCCTGTGATGCATCAGGGAAGATACGTAATAAATGTTTAAAATCATTAACTACTTAACCCAGTTTTGATTCTGAATTCTACATGTGCGTGTGAACAATAGTGTCGCGGTTAGCTCAAAAATTGGTATCGAACAATGATTTTAGGATTTAGGAAAAAATGATGAGCATTGATTTATACGATTGTTACTAGCAGAGCAGACAATATAATCATCTAACGTTATCTAGAAAGGACATCTACTATTATTACATAAGTGATGCACATGGTGCCCACGCCCAGGTTACTCCCCTGAATATGCAATTAATAGGTCCCCTGTATAATATTTCTGTGTTTTTATCTTTTTCTCTTCATTTTCATTTAAGAACTATTTTAGTTTTAAAATAAAACATTCATTCCAGAAAAAATATATCTCTAATAATTAGAATTTTGTAGGAATTTCAAGATTCTCATTATACCCTAACTAAAGTTTAATAGTGCGACTAGCCACCGCGTACTACACGTACTTATGATTAATCTCAAATATTATTTTGCAGGGTGTATCTTAACGTAGCGACACTTACCTCTTTTCTTTGTACATATGATAATTCATTGCTCTCGCCATAAGAATTCCTACCATCGGTCGTATAGCTTTTCCCTGTCCATCAAAATAATATGTCGCTATTTCGTAGAGTTCTTCTTGGTATGTATTTCTTCTTAATTGCTGAAATTCAAATGATTTGAATATTATTCCTCAATTAACCTGAATATTATAATTTGTAGGTCACACGTTTAAATCTCCTACCCTATAAAATTTTTATCGAAACTGGAAAAACTGCTATTGTTGATGAATCTTATTAATATTGTAGAATTTTTAAAACTGTAAAACTTTCGAATATAACAAACATAACTTTCAAGAATAAAAAAATTGAAAAACTTAACACCCATGACATTTAAATTTTAAAAAAATCCCTGAAAAACTCGTTGCAAGACTGCAAGAAATATGTTCACATTTAACTTATCGTTATCACACTGGCCGGTCTTTCAATTCGAATTTAACTGCCAGTTAAAGTACCTAGCTGACCGTCAGTTGTCATGGATACTATTGTTAACAGATTTGTTTACATAACAACATAAGTAGTCCAGGAGCTAGCGGTATATTTTAAGACTAATTTCTATCAAGCTGAAATTTTTTTTATGAGCTGGTATGGTTATGTCTGCCAAATGTAGGTGGTCGGCAAAATAGGATCGCGGGACATAGAGCGCTAAGAAAAAAAATTGGCCAACTAACTAATCCAGGACGTCAGAGAGTGCTTCTGTCCCGCTCAAATTGTCGGACAAGGTGATTTTTGTGTTTGTTAAATTAGTATATAGTTATTAAAAAAAAATCAGGTTGATGGTAATAAGTCAAATGTCTTAAAAACAATACGAACTCCAAACGGCAGACACTGATTCAGTTCCGACTCTTATGTCGGACAGTTAATTTTTTGTTCTCGGAATGTCTTAAATAACGAGCAAAATAGGAATTAGCTTGATTGAAGTTTGTAAATTTCATCAAAAAATAATTAAAAACAAAAAAATTCTGGGCGCTTTATGTCCCGCGGTCCTATTTTGCCGACCACCTACATTTGGCAGACATAACCATACCAGCTCATAAAAAAAAATTCAGCTTGATAGAAATTAGTCTTAAAATATACCGCTAGCTCCTGGACTAAAGGGGGAGTTAAACCCGAATTGAAAGACCGGTCCTTAGGGGCGGTTTATCAATTGGTCAATTTTCATGGACACGATTCTTGCAACAATTTTTCTGCTGCACCTATTACTTCTCAATAACTCATTTTTACATTTTATTCTTTGTTTTCATTGTCATCACTTCAAAGTCATACTGAAGTGTACAACAAGGCGATGTACGAACATCTTCTGTTCACTTTCCCTATAGTTACCCTTTACCTATTTGCGCTTCAAACCTAGATCCGTAATAAAAGTTCAACTTCAACAGTTTCTTTCTAGCTTACGCTCTTAAAAAGAAACAAAAGAAATCAGTATAGCACGATGCTATGGTCTGTTTTTTAACTAGGAGGAGCGATTCAAATTTGTCGCGCCAAAATCCACACCTGTGATTGGCTGCGACCAGGCCGGTTTCACACCGCTAAGTAATTTGTATAAATTTTGACGTTTGGCGTGATTTAATAATTATTTCTCTTGGCGCTGACAGTGACATAATTCAGGCAAAATACAATAAATTAGTTTTCATTTCAGCTGTAAATTTTAAACATGATCAAAATTCAAATTTACCGTCAAAACTATGGAAGTCTTCTTTTCTAGTGACATTTCTAGTGTGAATCTGGCTTTTGTATTCACTCCTCCTAGTTAAAAAACAGACCATAGCTGTTTTTGAAAATTTATAAATGTCACAATGACAATTCACAATTTTACAATGGCTTACTAATTTATTTTTTTATTTTAGTACAACCCAAAATTTCCCGAACTACATTTATATAAAAAAAATCAGACAAATTCCTGGGCGTCATCTACTTTCAAACAGTTTTCTTAACTGCAACTGCAGCAATGCCAAACGTTTTACTAATCTTCGAAAACACTGACTAGGAATCCCTTTTATGTGAGGGTCATAAGTGAATATTTTCACTTTATGGTTAAATATTTGAAAAGGGTACAGGTCAGCAAAAACGCGTGAAGGACAACTGTTAAAATGTTTGCAAAACGTAATATCTGCTTAAAGTTTTACTACTATTAGCATATTTTATTAGTTATAGTCAAGGTATATTACACAGGAAATATTCAGAATTCTCAATCCCAGCATTGTTTCCTCACAGTTATTAAAAGATAATATTCGCAGATTTTCCAATTAACCCGGACCACGCCGTATAAACCGTATCCTTACCCACCCTAAATAAACATTGGTTGTGTAATTATTCGTTCTTTGATTCAATTTTTGAATTGCATTGCGAAAGTAACAAATTTCTAGAATTTGTAATAAGCTAAAATAGAGCCTGATTATAAATAATTTTTGAAGAAACAAAACAAACGTGTTTTTAGTGTAATATTACTAGAAACCTTAATTCAATTTCTTAAAAGCACTATACGACAATCGTACAAACACGCTGTGTAGCCTCCAGCAAATTCCCATAACTTTCTTACCAAGATAATAACTAAATAATTAAAGACACACCTTTCGTATATCGACGTATACATCTTTAAGGTCATCGTCTAAAAGTTGATAAGGGTCTACTTTGTATTCAGGTAGAGAGCCTGGTTGGTAGGTTCGAAGCGTGCTGAAAGTTCTGGCCGTTGCTGCAACTTCGGGTCTGCTGCAGGGATGCCAGCATCCTGCTGCGCTTGTATTTGCTGCAGCTACTGCGGCTAATGTATTTTGGTGTGTATCCTGTAAAATATATTATATATTTACTTAACGTAGGTAAATCAAAGTCACATTGAAAAAATTATTTAGTTCAATTATTTATTCATCTACTTTAGTGATTCTTATTATCGGAGGACCCTCCGGTTCCGATTTCGAAAAAAAAAGAGAAATATTGTTCACGGTTCTGGATTTGCTTCCAGTGAAGTGAAGACGACAATATAAGAAAGAGTACGATTTATTCATAGACTGGAAGAAGAAAAATGATGTGACATGTCGTCAATGAAAATGTGATGATTTTTTCAGTAAATAAATTCAGTCCTCTAAAGTAACATTTTGCGAATTTGTAACTTTCTCACAATGGTCTGTTTAAAAAAAGAGTTTTTGTAGACTCGGCTTACGCCTCGTTCATAATCTTTCGAATTTGTCCATTAAAATTATATTTTGCGTTCTTGCGTGCATAAAAGATTGTTACAGTTCGCCATAATGGAGTTCTCAAGCAAGCGTTTCATGAATATATTTCGGTTAGTATAAAATTTAGAAAAAAATGTTATAAAAGTTAATTGCAGCAAATTTTTTACTGTACAAAAAAGGATAGAACACATTTTTTCGTATGACGCACTAGTAAAGAGTTATGGAGCAAAAACCAACAAAGGTGACTCAAAAGTGGTCATACCTACGCGCGCACACGCACACTAATTCCGAAAAATTGAATCTTTAAGTAGGGCCTCGGTACATACAACATACCCAAAATCCAGAACTACATGACCTTTTGTCAGGTAATCCCCCTTTTTCACGACCTGGCCACTGAAGTATCCGAATAAGGGTGCCTATTGTTTTGACACCACGTTATTATTTGTCAAAAAAAATATTATACAATTAAAATTTGAATAATTATATGCTTTTTGAACAATAACAATAAAATTAGTAAACGCAAAGTAATGTGCAATATTTTAAATTATGAACAATAACGTTGGTAATAGTTAGGATTAAAATTATAATTATAAATAGCATGCTTGTAGAGACACTTCCTGTAATGCATAATAATTGACAGCATAAGATTGTATTTCCATTATTTGTAAGTCAATGTTAAAGCTAGTTACTGTAGTAGACTACAGTTTTATGTATTTATAACATTCCGTAAGATTTACATAATCTGAAATATGAAGACAGTGGTGGCCATAACTCATAGCATCCATAAAATGCCGGAATATGCATTCTTATTATAAAGAAAAGGCCAAACATATCTAAAATATGCATTAGCTATCTATGGATCATGGAAATTATGATGATGTTAATCATCGAGGAAAACGACTATCCTGAGAACCCACAAAAAGCAAATTTGGAGTCATGCCTATTGTATTGCTTAATAAATTTACAAGAGATGTTGAAAATGCTTGCCTTCCTCTTGTAACTTTTTTTGCTGATACTATATCCATATAATATATGTATACAGGTTGCAAAAAATACTGGGAAATAAATATTGCAGCAAAGTCTCCGAGAATATAATCATTGATGAATCGATTATGCAATATTTGTTGCAACCTTCGAAAGAAATCTCTCACTAATGAATTAACCTTTGAGCTTTGAATTAAGAAATGTTGGCACATTTCACACATTTCAGTTCACAGGTTCATGTAAGGACCACGATAGGGACCAAAACTGCGGTGCATGCAAAACTTTGCAACATTATTGCAAAATGAAATGTAAAAACTAAAAATAATAATTGACTTCGAAACTTATAATTAATTCAATTTTTTAGGTTTCTTTATAATATTCATGTCTAAGGATTACATCGACATGTTTGTACAGTTCTTTGGTTTAAACTTTTTAAATCCCAAGGGAATAATTGCTTATTTTACTCCTTGTTTCGAGACTATCGTTTTATAATCTTCCGTGCAAAAATGTATATTGTCGTATGATTTGCAACATACCATCATTATATATTTTTATTGAATAATTTTTATTTCACAATTTAAAAAGGAAATAGTAATAATTGAAAGTAAAAGAAATATCTTATGTGATTTCGACACAATAGATGTTTCACTTCAAACGCAAGTACATAAACAGTAATTGGTGCATTAAACATGTGCAATATGTTGCTTATTAACATCACAAGGTACAAGGTAATTAATTTCAGTGAAACGCCAAACAAATTTGTTATATCCACATTACTGTATCAATGTTGTTTTGGTTCAGCTAAAACGTTCCACGGTACATTCTTCATTTAAAAAAACGATAGCGAAAACAGTACTACAGTAGGAACAATAGTTCTTTTCTGAAAGCGGGCATTTGTTTCTTGGTACCTTTGATTCTCTTTTATCAATACTAATACCATTAAACCATGTTTAACATTTGTTAAGAATGTGTTTATTAAACATTAAATAATTTATTTCTCGAAAATTTTCTTATGTAAGGTATCAACATTTTTATACTGTCATTTCAGCAATTGAAAGATGTATCAAAAACGTGAAAAAAAATGGGGGTTGACATTTAAAAAAAATACTGATGACGTCATCACTTACAAACAAATGAAGGTCGGAAAATTATTTTGACATTCCAATGTGTATTTTTAAAAAAGAAAATTGACGTGTTTCGGGATATTTAGAAAAAAACATTCATTTCGGTTTTATTTGGTATGTTCCATACTTTTGGTGCTCACTGTATAAAGTAATTACGAAGCTTGTACGGAATGTGTATCTAGGATTAGTAATTTCAAAAGAGTTAGGTAAGCCGATTACTACTAACCGATGGAACACACATTAAATTAAATTAAATTAAAGAGAGCGGGCGTAGAGCAGCGGTAGAGTCATAGTACTTTTAAGCTGCGAGTACAAAGACAAATGGGGTTCAAATTCGGGTGCAGAACGGGAAAAATTGATTCGTCTATGGGTGCAGATGGGGTTAGATAGGGACATTCGGGTCTATTGCGTATCACAATCGTTTATTCAACGACAGTCGCTATCATTTACTTTCAAGAAAATAAAGATCATGTTAAGATTTTAAACCATTATCATGTCGTGCATCTTTGGATGCAATAGGTACAGTCAGCGACAAATGTTTTCACCAGTCTTGTACCACTGTAACCCGCTTTACTGAGAAATATAATACATTTCTATATTTCATTTCATCTTGTTAACAGTGTTACCAACATATCTATATAAAACAATAAGAACGACGTTATGTTACCTCTTATATTTCTCAGAAAAGCGTGTTTAGTGGTATCATACTGGTGAAAAAATTTGTCGCTGACTGTACATCTTAACATGAACTTCATATTATTTGGCAGAATCCAGACATCATTATTTAGTCGTGTTTTTCTTTCATAACTTATTTCTGTTGAATTTTGTAACGGTCAACCTTTAAACTAAATGCCTAATAATTATTAAAAAGCTAATTATTATTAATATTTTTATATGACGCTAATTACATTATTATTAGTGTGTAACCTTTTCACACTTAATTTTAAGTTTCTTTTTTTTTCTTAACAACATCAATAAAAGAAATAATTAATAATAACTTGAAATAGTCTACACGCAATAAAGTTTTCTAAATATTTTGAAACTTTATAAACATCATTTGCAATATACAGCAATTATCTTAAGAGAAAACAAATAGGACATCAATTTCCATAATATTTTCCTTTAGAGTCTCAGATTTAAACAATGATTCCGCAGTTCCAAATTGAAAAGAAATGCAAAATATAGACTACAGTGCGATTGATCCTAAATCGGTTATAACATGTGAAAAGAAGAAAATCGTTTTGTTCAGATAATCCTACTTGGAGCTTTCGCCATCAACCGATCTGGTTATAAATCCACATTCCAATAATACGACTTACGAAAAAAAAATCTTTGATTGTTTTCAGCAATAAACGCAAGCAGATCATAAATCCGAAAAAACTTTCTCAAGTATACTACTAATAAAGCCGAATCAACATTAAAGTAGAAAAATCTTGAAATAGACAGAAAAAAAACTCACGCACAAAAAAATTAATTAGGGGGTTAAAGAAAACTTAATATTAACAATTAACCATTGATTTGTGGTGCATGATAAAATTAAACTGTTGGTTATTTTAAGTTCATGTTGAGAGTCAGCAAGCATATCACTTTCACATTCCTCTGCAGTGGTCAAATCTGGGTTATAGACAGTCTCAGTGCAACAGGTGGCGGACGATCACCTGAATGAGAATGATTTATAAACCGAAAACTCCGTGCATTATTAGAAATAACCTTATAGATACAGCACAAAAAGTTCCACTTCTGCTCCTAATAAAACAATAATCACTATTAGACAATAAATAGAATTTTAAAATCATAAATAAATAACGTTAAGGGTTTTTCTTATTTATTATTATTAGAGTGAAAGTTTGCTTATGGAAAATGAAAAATCCAAAGAAAAGTTATGTTAAACATTTCATTAAAAGAAAGCTATTAAGTTTGCATTAACATTTATAACATATTCTATACACAAAAACACAACAATGGATTGTACATAATATTTAATTAAAATAGTAAGGCAAAGAAACAAACGTGCGAAATATAAACTAGATTACGCGTGCCGATTTGGAATGCTAATGTTATAATCGACGATTTGTAAAACAGAAGCAGAAGTTATTTTGGCAAAAGAAAGTTATAGTAGTTTATGTCCTGCATAGTTCTCATTGGTGCCTGATCAGAATCAAAAACTTTGTTATTACAGATTGCCGAATAACAAGAACAAAAATAAAGTTCATGTTAAGGCTGGTTCGCGTATCTTCGGTCCCAGATACACGAGACAACCAGACTTAACATGAACCCAATTTTTGACGTTAAATACAGTGCCGTTCCCAGGATTTGGCCATGGGGGGGAGGGGGCAATGTCTAAAAAGTAGAACCTTAAAAACATCAGGCGGAGGGGCTCGAGGGATCCGGAATGTTGAAATTTGATATTTTTTAAAAAATTTTTTAGATTGCAATAAAAATGATTTTATTTTTAATTTTCGTGTGTGTTTGTGGACACTATAATATAGGGTACATTTTAAATTTTTGTTACAGATTTTTTTTAGATTGCAATAAGAATGAGTTTATTTTTATTTTTTCGAGCTCTAGGAGGAGCGGGCCCCTTTGATCCTCCCTTGGTGCAGCCACTGGTTAAATAAACAATAAATGATATGCAATAGGGCTGATTATCTTAAATTTCTATGGCATAACAAATATTTGAATATCGATTATAAAATTCCAGTGATTATGTAAAAGTATAAACCTTTATAATAATTCCCACAACCAAATAAAATTTCACCGCATCTCTTCAAGATGTTTCTCAAGAGAAAATTACATAACCTGTATAATCATTAAACATGACACCTTATTGTCTTTTATTAACCACTGGCATATCTACGCACACGAAAATGGCATTGGCATACTTTAAATTTGACAAATCTTAAATCGGTGGGCCGATATTTGAGATGAAAACGCAATCAAGTATCAACTAACTAGGGTATGACATCTATTTTAGAATTAAATTAACGCTTTTTGTAGTGTCTTGTGCAAGATATTAACACATAAATGTGTTACACAACATCGCAAAGTAAGAGAGTTCGATTAGCAGTGAAACAACAAAATTATTCGTGGTAGATCTTTAAAACAATAATCACGAAAGAAAATATAAAATATCGGTATCAGTTTTCTATATTTGCATTAGAAACCCGTATCATGTTAATTCCTGTACAGGGTGGCACAATTTGGATTTTAATATTAAAAGATAAATTCCAATTTCAACTATGGTTTCTATTTAGGTACGAAAACACAGCAATATTTCCAAATATTTAAACCCTAGTTAAAAATAAATTTATGTACGCCACTGAATTCTACTCAAAAAAGTGTCTTTAGAATGCTTTGAGATCGCGAATAAATAGTTATTTTTTATACAAGACGATAAAATTATATTTTATCGACAAGCGGAGTAGCGAGTCGATATTTAAATTTTATCGTCGTGTATAAAATTCTATTTTTTTCTATAGCAGATGTTAAAAAAATAAGAAAAACTTGTAAAAAAAACAATTTAAAATTGGATTATATTAAACCCGAAAATCTCAGTAGCAAAGGTTTCCATTCGGTTTCCATGGAGTTTCCAGAAAATTAAAGTACTTTATCTATCCTTGCGGTTAAAGTAATACTTGATCAACTATTTTTAGTCGAACAAAGCACACTTTTACATCTGCTATAGAAAAAATAAAAAAGTTATTCAACATAATAGGAAATTTCTGAAAAATCGAGTTTTCCTTGAAAATCTGAAACAATGGCAAGATTTCGTCTGAACCGCCACGCCCCGTACACTAACGAGAATTTCATGCACTTATTAAGTATTTATTACCATTATCATTGCAATAATTAATTAGGGGCGAATTGTCTGTCCTACACCCCTAATCTGTAAGCCGTAACGACTCGTTAGCGACTGGTTTACTAACAATTATCGGTGTTTGAACGATTTTTCGCTCTACGTTATTATGCGAGTTATACAATAGAGTCGCCAACAATTAATTGTCGTTGGCTAACGAGTCGCTCGTGCACGACTTTTTACAAAATGAGTATGTATGATGCATCAAATATATTTATAGGATTTGCTATTCTTAATATACTTCCTAACAAATTATAAAATACTAAAGAAAACGTTATTACAAAGGCATACACAAAAATCACCAACAAAACAACTTCCAAGGTTGGAAGGGATGCAATAGAATGTAAAATTTAAAAAAAATTATGCAATTAAAAATTAAATTCTTTTGCTGTTAAAACCTTGGTCCCCTTGAAATATCAGTCCAGAAGGCAGCAAACCAGTTAACTTTTAAATTTTGAAGCCAAATTTTAATTCAGTATCTGTATGGACAACATTACCTAATGACACCAAAATACCCTGCAAACGCCTATACAAATAATTACTCTATTACTTTCTAATAACTCAATGGACCTTGAATTTTTCTCCTGCTAAGTCAATTAATTATGTAAGATTATTAAATATTTAAATATAGTTCTTAAAAAATAAAGAAATGATTATAAAAATTGACGTAGTCGCGCAATCGGAGCTTTATTGGACTTTATATTAATAGGGGTGGGAATTTTTCTAATTAAGTTACATCTGTACTTTCATGGGGATTGTTTATGTCATGTAGATATTAGAGGAAAGGTCATATGACCTTAAGTAGAAATAAAGATGGAAACAAATTTCATTGGAATATTCAAATAAAAATTTAAATTTGTTAAATTTGTCACGAGCGAACGAAGCGAAGGAGAGAAATAAATAATGACAAATAATGACAAAAAATGACAAAATACAATCTCGTAACGTGGTGATTTGTAAATATTTTCAAATTTACTCCCTAGAGATTTAATCACAAAAATATAAATTGTTGATAAAGATTAGCAATATTCAGCATCCTGGGACGACAGTTTAATTGCAAATTAAAAACTTGCATTTTAAAGTTTTTGACCATGAAATTATAAAAAAACCATAAATTTAGCTTCCCTGGATTTAACTTTATAACAGGTGCATTAGTCATTGTTTCTAACCGTACAATAATAGTAACATTATGACATATCCTGCCATATAAGATCAGGTTTAATTTCAACATAGATAAGACTAAAATTTTGTAACATTACGATACGGTAAGTTAGAGTAATTAAAATAATGATACATACAAAATAAATTAAAATACGTGACAAAATGCCAGGCAGATGGAACTTGCATTAAAAAAAAGTTCTAATTATAAATTTCATTATTTAAACAATGGCTAATTAAAATTTGTTTAGCCTTTTGTGTATATCCGTCCAAGTGTACATGGTGCTAAGCGAACTCACCACAGAAGGTTGGTCTAATTGGAGAGACATACATTAAAAAAAGTACGTGTCCCAATTTTGAAATGAAGCTAAACCACTAAAAGATTTTTTTATCAAACCTTCATCAAACCAAAAGTCGCTTCTAATATAAAGGGTAGGATATTTTGAAATAAACTGGTAAGTAGAAAATACATAGGAGAATCGTTCGAAATAGTACAGTATGCAGGGGATTCCTTATATTCATCATCCGGAACCTAAACGTCATTTTTAAGGGTTGTTCAGCGTTTAATGAACAGGACGCCCAATAATTGGATAAATAAAATGAGCCGTAACATAGAAAGGGTGTCTAAAGTGTAACAGCACAGAGTTCAAAAAATATGAAAATGGTCTCTGAGAAAAAAAACCAAACAAAGACAGTGTGTGTAAGGGAACCGTGTTAGAGCGAAACCGTGTTATAAGTAGATACTGTATTCAGGATTGCCGCAATGCATCGTACGTGTAGATCAGTTCCTATTTTACGTAACAAAATATTCTTTACGAACTTTTAAGGAAATCGAAAAAACATTTCATATTCTAGAATGATTACAAAAATCATTACCTTATGGACTAATTAACTGTTTTATTTAAAATATATTCCCAATTGATCATTTCCTTATCGTACATAAGAGAAAAGAAAAGCTAGAAATTTCACTTTCTATAGAATTCTTATTACCTATTTTGAACATGTACACTTTGTACAGGTATGTGTTTTAAAGAGATAGGTATACTCTTGCGTCAAAACATTTTATAAAATTTATTGTACAGAGAATACCTATTGGATATTCGAAGAGACAACCGCAATTCGCTTTGTTAGAACTACCTTGAATCTCCCGGAAGATTTTGCAGATGACCCCGAAAATGTATTGACTAAATCCGCGCATTATAAAAGTTCACTGAAAAATTCATTAATTTCCTTTAAAAGTTAAACTTAAATTTAATAGGCGAAGGTAGTCCGGAATTTACATAATATTTAATAAAAAATACCTACTATAGTCACAATTCTTACATGATTGGATTAGTCAATGCTGAAAGACGCTGAAAGGTAAGCAAATTATTAATGTTTGAGGAAGCTAACATAACAAGGCCGTTGGCCAATTGTTTTAGTAACTGAAATGAATGAACTTTTTATGTCACTAGTTATGTAAAAGGTCATCGAAAATTTATGTTACGTTGTTCAAAGCATAGTTTCTTTATAGTTTTAGTTTTAGCGAAATAAATCATGATTAATAATGAATAATGAAATTTCTCCGCAGTCTCCACAGTGAAATAGTTAAAAAAAATTAATTAAAATAAATGCGAAAAGAATCCTGGTCGGAAAATTTTAGAGACTGAATATTAACCTTCATTTTTCACCTCCAGTTAGAAATCACCCTGTATAGTGAAAACATTTCATATAAATCTAGCTGCACCTCATTAAATCATTAGCCATTGTACGTGTACATCCTTCATACACCAATACTTTTACATAACCTTTGAAGATAAACAAAACTTTAATAATAAAATTCAAATTAAATTTCTAAACAAACTTTAAAAGTTATACTGAACAGGAAGAAAAATAAATATGTTAGAAATGTTAACTCAGGTTAGCCTGAAATTTCTTACGTAAACCTTCAATGTATCCGAAAACTAACATAAAAAGCGTATTACAAATTAATTTACATATTGCTGTTAAATTTTTATATGTGTTTAGTACTGCATCACAAATTTCTTTAGGTAGTACAGATACTTATTACAACAAGTTTGGCATTGGAAACATCTTAATGTTCACGCACAACAAATTCAGAAATGTTTGCAATGTAATTGACCAGTTCCGCGCTAAAGTAATTTTTTACGAATTTTAAATGCACAAATAATTTGAAACTTGACCTTGAAAAGTTATGGTGTCATGGCAAAATCTTTAAAAAATCATAGCACATACGACCTTCAACAGTGGCAAAATATTGAGGAAGTTGTGCGAAAATTTGTTTAATTAGACAGTTTAGGTCGAATCATGTTATTAATCGCAAAATTACCAATGAATCCTTTATTTATCTTTAAATGTTGTATGAATCAGGTCAAAACCGATAAATAAGTCGGAAACATCAATCATTAACATTCGGAACTAAGAGGATACAATAACGTTGAAGGTACCGCGGATATTAAAGGATAATAACGTCCTCGGGCATTATTATCGCATTAGTATAACGATACAGCCCTACTGCCCCTGCTAGTCTGTTATTTTGCAATAATTACCCTATTCTGAAATACATTAAGTTCATGGTATATGGTTCATACATATGGTACATACAGTGCTTCCCGAAAGTAACGGATAAATTCAATAAAATCGTTGAGACGAATATTTCAAATAAATGCTCGGACACGTCGATTTTTATTTTTAAATTACCATTTAGAGATGTAATTTTCAACCCCCCACCCCCCAACCCCTAAGCGCTGTCAACTCCAACTTTAAAAATTCAAATAGCAAAGAACCCTTTCTGATACCTCATCTGATAGCTTTTTTTATGTTGAATACAATAAAAAAAAGTTTTTCAAAATCGGTTGATAAATAACGGAGATATTTACCAAAATGTATTCAAATGAAAGTGCCAATATTCGAGCAGGCGTTGGTACGGCTCTAGCAGTGGGTGGTAAAAAACAATTGCAACTTGTTTGTAATTGAATGTAAACAAAATGTATCGATCTACCTCCAACCCCAATCATCATTGAAACTTCGATTCTTTCGGCTTCAGTAAATCTCATTTTTGTTATCTTATTTTTCAATCGTTAATAATAAGTAACACACACTCCACCAAGTAATGTCAATACATTTTGTTTACATTCAATTACAAACAAGTTGCAATTGTTTTTTACCACCGCCTGCTCGAATATTGGCACTTTCATTTGAATACATTCTGGTAAATATCTCCGTTATTTATCAACCGATTTTGAAAAACTTTTTTTTATTGTATTCAACATAAAAAAAGCTATCAGATGAGGTATCAGAAAGGGTTCTTTGCTATTTGAATTTTTAAAGTTGGAGTTGGCAGCGCTTAGGGGTTGGGGGTGGGGGGTTGAAAATTACATCTCTAAATGATAATTTAAAAATAAAAATCGACGTGTTCGAGCATTTATTTCAAATATTCTTCTCAACGATTTTATTGAATTTATCCGTTACTTTCGGGAAGCACTGTATGTATGGAAGTCTACTCACCAATCCAGCAAGCAATAAAGACAATGCAATTATAATAAACAACTTCGCACTATTTAATTATTATAATCATACAGATTTAAATCGTTCCACTTTCGCAAGTACCATTTAACAAACGGGCTAGGAGTATATAAAAACCTATTGTACAGGGTGTACACGAATGCGACCGACGATCTATTTCTCGACTTCTGTCCTAATCTAGCATTGAAATCTTTAAACGAATTTTTTTTTCTCTAATATCCAACTTAATATTAATCAATTAATAACATATGAAATATATGACATTTAAATAATTGGACCATCATTGGAAATAAAATATTCAGATTCGGAGATTTGAATGCCTGTAATGTATAGGAACACTAATTAATAATTTTGAATGATTTTTTGAAGTCCAGGACACAGTTTTGCCTGCGATTGTTTGTTGGAAATATTTTGTCTTGTACAGAGTATATTTTGCAAATAAATACAAAGGTTATCTACGCTTTTAGGCTTCAGGGATATGCACTTGAAGTTTATCCGTCAAATTCGTATAGGTACCTACACCCTGTATAAGTTTGGAAAATTATAAAACCTGATTTTGTATTTATATTTGAAATTAACCATTGATCTGTATTTTTTAAGCAATAATGTTCACGATTTTGACATATCAATGTAGGTTAGTTATAACTTATAACGTACAACTACAAATTGCATCACACTCATCTGGTAATTGCTTGCACGAACCTTCGTTAGCGAGAGTTAATTTTAGTGCAACAATGTCGTAAATGGAAACAACAAACAAATACCTGTCTCAACAATTCAGTGGTCTATAAATATTTGACGCTGTTAACAACTACTGTTTTACACATCGCTAATGCTTTTATGGATTCCATAAGTACTTACACGTTCTTTCAGAATCCAAATACACAAACATTACAAAATATACCTACCGGTTGCACTCAAGGTCATTGTAGACAACTTTACAGTTTTGCGATTAGGTAATGTAGAACTGAAAATAAATGTCACATGTCTCCCAGGTAGATATAACACTATACCTTACCAGCAGAAATTAAAACGAAACTTTTTGTTGTGTTCTGGAGAAGCATTAATTTTGTGTGAATACATTTTGCGCGGTTTTCAGTACAGACTGAAAAATCTTCAAATTTTCAGTTTTCTATAGGGTATATTTAAAAGGCAAACATCTTGAAAAGTTGGTGACTGGTGGCAACTGAAGATTTAAAATTGATAGATTAAAGAGAAACATTGAAAAACAGAACAGTTTAATAGTAACCCAGATTTTGGACAAGAAAACAAACTTTGTAACCCTTGAACTACTGCACCATTCACTGCTACTGTCAGCGTCCGTTAAAAAAAATTATCAAATCAGATTTTGATAGTTAATTATAAAAGTTTTTCCTTCGTAGCTGTATGTATGTCAAACGCTTGAAATACTTTCAGTTTCCATTTACAACGAGAAATGTAATCTTGAAGGAGAGTTGATGCCGATTGCCTGGTCCGGTTGATTGCTCATTCAAGATAGCAATGAATGTTTTTATTACATTTGTATGTATAGTAAAAACATTTAAATTACTATGATTTTGTAATCACATGTGACATAGTTATAGCATCGCATGCTTATCCCAAACCTGGTAAAAAAAGAAGAATTCAAATGTATGGAGTGTTTCGGCAATTATGGAGAATGACACATAGGTGTGAAATAATATTTTTTTTCTAATTCGTTACCCACTTATATTTCCCCAAGCTGCTCCCGGCACAGGGAGCGGAATATTCGTAACAAGACCCCAAGACTTTGCATCAAACGTAAAGAATACAAACACAGGTGCAGGGCGTGCCAAACTTTCACCATCTCCTCTTCCACTACTTAATAAAACAGTACGAATACAATAAGTTGACTAAGTAATCCAAAAATTCACTTTTTAGATTGAAATAACTTTACGTAAATACCTTTTGCAATTTATTTTGATAAAACAAAGTTTTTAACACTTCATTGCAAATATGTAATTCACTTTAAAGCATGAAATCTGTATTCATTAAACTTTCACGAAACAATATTGTTTGCTTATGAATATTTAGGAATTCTTGTGGCTTCGCTATAAAAAGTAGGTGTGTAATGTAAAATTACGCACTGATCCACCTCAAGCAAAATTATCTTGCAAAGACGTCATTATACAAGGTGCCCATTTTCTATCAGATTACACTTTTTTAGTGTAAAAGATAGAGGATTCGTTAAATTAGGAAAATTGGGCAGAATTAAAAACAAAACTTGGTATCATGTTCAAAAATGACATAGGACCGATTTTACAATAGGTGCTGGTATAAACCTGGAACAAGCTATTCCTCCGACAACTGCCATGGTTACAATTGTTACAAAAATTGTAACCATGGTAATTGTTTGAGGAATAGCTTATTCCAGGTTGAATGTTTTTTTTCAGCTAACTATGGTTTCCATTTAAAAAACACAAGTTTGTGTTATATCTCGAAAAAGAAGGGGGCCGTTAATTTTATCGAATTCTACGTATAACAAAGAAGCCCTCTTTACTTTTATTGTAAGTTGGAGGACGGATTTATTTAACATTGAAAAAATCGACAGTTTTTTGTTTTTTTAAGTACGTGGGTTCTTCAAAAAGTTGATCACATAACTCAGTTTTGAGCATTGCAACAAATTTGCTCGCAATTCTGCCAAACTTCCCTAATTTAACATTAAACATAAAAGTTGTTCAGTATATATAGCTCTGCATTCTTCTAAATTTATGTCACGTATACAGGGTATTTGCTTTTCACAGTACAATAAGCAACTTTGTTATTTTAAATTAAACACCCTGTATATTATTATATAGTTGAATGCAAAATTTAATTGTCTAACACATAGTATAAGGTAGTCATATAGCTAAAATGTACGGTTGATGAGAAAATCGCGAACTTCCGCTGCGTTAGTAAGTTAAATACATGTCTCTCTTCTGTACGTATCGAACCCGTATAGTCTGGTCTTTCGCGCTACGCATTTAAGTGATTTCCAATGCTACCTCGCGAACTACTGTTGGATACCAAAAAGGTTTATTTTTAGTATGGGAAAGTTCAGGGGAGGTGTGTAACTCCACTTTTTAATTTCTACACCCACGACCCCCTTGAAACAACATCTAGGAAATATTTCTATACAATTGGCATTGGCGATACAGTGCAGACACTTTAAGGCTACAGAAGAAACAACTAACCGCCCACATAACTATTTTATAACGGAATATTCTAAAAATTATGTTCCCTCAAGTAAAATTTCTAATAAAAAAAAACCAACAAGGATTACAGAACGAAGAAGCAATCACGTAGGACCCACATTAAAATAGCTTCCTTTTCCTTAGAACCGTTATCGGAAATACTTTTCTAAGAAATCACAATGCACCTACCTCTCTTTGAGAATGTGTAGAAAAGTGTTTTCTGTTGCAGTGAATTTAACTCAAGTGTCTTTTTGAAATCACCATAAAATTTTTCACATTCCTGATAAACTTGAATTTCTTGAAAAAATTCCGTTAATCTTTTGTGCGAGACATTGTACAATTGGAATGAATTCGATAAAAAGCGATTTAAGATAATGTGGAAAAATATAATACAGATGGTGGAGGCGCCGATGAAGAAGAAAAAATATTATAAATGGTGGAGGCGCCACTGATCTTATGATTATTTTTTTAAATATCCATCACTGACTGATGAAATTTTGAAATTTTAACTACCTACAATTGAAAAAGTATTTATAGTTTTTGTTTCATATCACCCTATAAGCTATATAGGAATGCCAAATGTTAGTAACCAGGTGAGAACAAAACGAGCAAAGATTTCATGTGTTACAGAAAGGCTACAGCAATTAAGAGATAAATTCGTACAACAAATAGCAACATTTTTATTTCTTTCAGTTGTTTAAGATACCGCATATATTATATAGTAAAAGAATTATTTATATTTCAGGGTCATCTATTATTTCATGGTAAGCTTCCTATTAGCACTAACATATTGTAAACTGTATATCTACATATAACATTATGAATTTGAAATATTGCAAAATAACTGCTAAATTTATGTTGTTTACCTTACTTTAGCTATCAGAAATAAATGGCAAACATGAATAAAACTTTAGGGTATTGATTTAATTTGATGGAAGAGTGAGATTATTCTTGTCATCAGTGATTACCGTGAACCTGGTTATAATATGCCATTTAACTTTGCAAATACAGGAAGTTTAGTAAATTTACAAGGTGCTTGGCACTTTCTGTAGGTCGTTGTTTCATAAATGGCAACGGATATATTAATCAAGGACAGATTTATAATTTTACTTTTTTTTTGGTATTTAACAAAAGTGTGTTACTGGCATTATACCTTCTTACCATTATAATCATACTCTGCGTTTAAATACCGGAAGATTTATTTAATTCAATTATCAAGAAGGTCGAATGCACACCGAATCATAAATTACTTAGGTATTGTATTTTTACATGCGGAACTTTTAAATTACGATATTTTATTTGTTTTCTCAAAAGTTACATTCTTTCTTCTTCTTGTGGAACAACTGACAACGTACTGTACTGTACAGACCTTTCAAAAACACCCTATAGAATTAGAAATATTAACATCCCACGTATTCCTTTACCCCCCAACCCCAACCATGATTGCTGTGAGAAAATATTAAACAAATCGTAAACTATTCTACTGACAACATACGAAAAAAAGGAGGAAGTTTCCAATTAAACAAGGATATAAACCATTATGACTGAATAATTAAAAAAAACTGACAATGAAATAAGACAAAACTGATTATGATTTCAAGTCATTATTTAATTTTTGCAGTTAGTCAACTTCTACAGCTTAGAAATGAATTAAACGAGTTTTCTAAATGCAATTTCTAGGCCAACAAGAAAGTGTAAACTTTTAAACGTAGATATTCCTTTACTTGAATATTAAAATCATCAAACACACATTGGCATGCAACGGTTCCTCGCTACAAAATTATTTACATAAAAAGTATTCAGTAATCTATATTCCTCTATTAAATAGTTCCTAGTTGTATTACTTAATGATATTCATTAAAATACAAATTTTATATTAAGATACAAGTTTATAGCCAATTCTCGGTCAGTATCAAATATTGCCACGCCTAGAATAGGCGAGGGTTTCGTGGCTCGACCTATGCTTGAACCGATTTCGAATCACGTGACCCTGTTCGAGTATGTAATATCCAATATATCCATGACCATCTGACAGTTCTAAAATAGTGTATGCAACTCACATTTAATAGCTATTAAGAAACAAATATTCATTATGACACTCGCCTACGGCTCATGTTGTAATTCTTATATTCGTGTCTTAATGACTATCATTAAATGTTCATTGCATAATATAGGCAGATGATAGTAGCAGGACGTAAAAAAGAAGTCCACGTCTAGCCACACACAGATATTTTTATTCTTTATAAGGACAAGGGGAAAATATTGTATACCTACCTAACAAACTATTTATGGGTTCCCTTAATTTATTTATAAATATGAAGTTCGAATGCCAATATAATTATAGTCCTATAGCAAAAATTAATCAATAACCTTGTAACTACCTGTTGCTTGATCAATAAATAATTTGTTAACCTAACCCAGATCTTTAAAAACTTGCGTAAAATAAAGTATCAAACCGCATTTTATATAAAACGGATTGCTAATCAGACTCGGTTAAATCAACCCAATCTCAATATACCACAGTACAAAGTCAAATGATTGCCCTACGTATATTTTATAATCTTTACCAAGGGTGTGCATGATGTCTTCGAAAATTAAACGATCAAAGGTGAAAAAGTTATCTTTCGATTTATATTTAAAAAAAAATGAAGAAGAAAACGCTTGAAGGGTTAAACTACCCTAACCTGATGCAGCATTTCCAAATCCTGGTCCGAGTTACGTTATCGAATTGTGCAGCATTTTTAAGAAACGAGTTAATCGAATATTTCTTACATAACACTTTATGATACATTCTAATCATCAACTCGATATAAAATTCTTCTGTACACTCAATATCAACATAATGGTGTGCTTAAACACCAATATTGAATATAGGTACCCGCATTATTTACTTTTAGATAAGTTAGCACTTCAATGTGCTTTCTTAACTTACACTTCCGTAAGTTTACTTTCAATTATGTTGTGTAATAGTAATTTTAAAATCGTGAAGTAGCACTATACCAAGCCTTCAATACAGAAACTATAACCGTAACTTATACAGCCTACATAGAACAGGAACCCTGTCTTTTCTTCTCCTGTTTTATTCCAAAAACGATTGGGACGGGACGTTTTGGCGAGACCGCTTTAATGCAAGGACGGTTGCATGCAGGGACGTTTGAACTCAGAGAGGGGTTGGCGCAGGGACTTTCGCACTTGGGGACATTTGGACTCAGGGACGGTTTAGTGCAGAAAGTTTTGGACGAAGGGGCGTTCAGACGAAGAGACGTTTGAACGTCGAGATATTTGGACGAAGGAATATTTGGACGCAGGGACGGTTTAACGCAGGAAATTTTGGACAAAGGAAGGGACGTTCGGACGAAGGGGTGTTTGGACGTAGAGATATTTGGACGAAGGGATATTTAGACGCAGGGTAGGTTTAGCGCAGAAAATTTTAGACGAAGGAACGTTTGGACTCAGCGGCGGTTTAGCGTAGGAACCTTTGCAGGAAAAGATGTTTGGACGCAGGGATGTTTGGGCGAAGAGACGTTTGGAGGAAGGGACGTTCAGACGCAGAGATGGTTTGGCGCAGGAACTTTTGGACGAAGGGACGTTCGGACAATGGCGTGTTTGGATGCAGGAACAGTTTGGCGCAGGGACGTTTAGATGCAGGGACGTCTGGAAGTAAGGACGGTTTGGCGCGGCAACATTTGGACGCAGGGACTTTTGGACATAAGAACGGTTTGGCGCAGGGGCGGTTTGGCTGCAAGACGGTACAGACATATATTAATAGCTATTATGTCACTCGTGTGAAAAGTGCACGTTTACGTCACGTGTATGAAAGTTCACAAAACGAGCTTGAAACAACTATCTAAGTACCTTTTGCTGTAACAAGTAACAACCCTCGACGATCTTGCCATGGCTAGCTTCATCCTTAACTCGTAGGAAGGATAAAACTGGCCATGGCAAGGTCGTCGATGGTTACCTCAATCATACGGTTCCCCTGCCTCTAAGGTCTTCTCCCTTGTCAACTTTGCATAATTAAGGTACAAAATTTCCAAAAAAAACGCGAATTTTGGACTAGAAAGACGCTAGCGAATAAATAACAAAATAAAGTAATCAACTTTATTATAAAAAAAATTAGACGATAAAAAATTTAACCCTGATCTCTGTTGATTAATCCTTCAGTTCGATGAAACTCGACTTAATTTTTTCTGGACGGTAGTTCTGAGTCCAACATAATATGAAGTCTCCATAGAAGACATGTGGACACGATTTCGCTTTGTATGGTTCGTGATGGCATTTGCAACCTGGTCGTAATCGCGCTACACGAACAGACGGGTACACGCGTGGTCAGCAGCAAAAGAAGAAGAAAGCAACATCTGACCCACTTCTGAAGGAGCAAGGCCACTCTCACCTCCACGGAGGGCTATTGCACTCTTTCAACCAGCCGGTATTGCGTACTACCAAATGCTTGGGAAATGGGAGGATCCGTGTAATCGTTCTATTGATCAACACCATGTCTGATTTGAACTTTTAACATTTATTCATAGGTCGGTAGTTGTCCGCCCCATAATCAACAAACAAATTGAAATGTTAACACTGATTTCAGGTAATATACAGGAAGCAAACGCAGTAAAAGTGATACAGTGCAACGGGTCCACGTGCAGGAAATGCTATTATGTTTGTGCATTATTTGATCTGTAGTTGTTATACAATATACTACAAGGTATTTCACTCATAACATGCAATTACGCTCAAATTAATACATGAACTGCCTTCTACCTTACACAAGACTACCAAAAGAATTTTATGTACTAATCATAAATCATCACACATAACGTTTATAGTCGACGATTATAAGGAATCTCCATATTATGAGGGTCGTTGCAATCGCTGATTGCATCGTCAAGCATTGTACAAAGCGGGGAATAACGACTATATAATAAGGGATGGTTTCTATTTCCGAAAAAATTAAAACTGACCCAACCATGGATGTGTGTTAATGTCTGTGGATATTATATGGGGGACCATATAACTCCAGTTGTTGCGATTTCGCGTAAATATAGGAAAAAATAGTAATATACTGCATTCTAAGAGAAAAACTTTACAATGCAAAGCAAACATTTATAAGAACATTAAGAAAATCGCCATATTCGGTTAAATCGAATTTTTATTAGATTTAATGATCTTAAATAAATATTTAATCCAGTTATGTGCTATTTTACTTCCGTACTTTCCAAACAATTTATTTTTTAATGAATGCGTAATTAAAATTCTATCACTATTATGAGTTTGTACTACTAGATATTGTTCGCTATTTTCAATCTGTTTAAAGATGTACTATCTAAACTATTTATATACTACTCTATTATTGTCTTCTTTCATTTAGAAGTTATGATCTGTTTTTGGACTTCTCTGCTAATCATTCAACTCATTAATGTTTGCTCTAATATTTAACTTAATATTAATCAATTAATGACATACTACACATATGAAACATATGACATTTAATTATGGACCACCATTGGAAATAAAATATTCAGATTTGGAAATTTGAATGCCTGTGTAGGAACATTAATTTTGAATGATTTTTGGAAGCCCAGGCCTATGATCGTTTGTGAGAAATATTTTTACTTGTACAGAGTTTATTTTGTAGATAAGGACAAGCTTTTAGGCTTCATTTAGTGAAGGGAATATGCACTCGAGGTTTGTTGATCGAATTCGTATAGACAATGTATAGCTTTTTCAATGCATGGAGGTCACAGAAGAAAAGGTATGGGTTGGATTGGATGAGTTACAACTGACAAGGTCGATTAAATGAAATGAAAGTTGCCTAACTACCAGAGAATTTTTTGATAACTTATATTTTCTAAAATATTCATTACCTCCTTATATTATTTTATTTTAATCATTGCATTGATAGGTCATGCGTTTCTTTCGTAATGAATCCGATTTTTGATTAAAAAAAAATTCTTGGGGTTCATTATGAAACCAGAATGATAGCATTTGCATGAATAATTTTACAGCTCATACAACTGTGCTGATATCACAAACTTTTTTGCTTTTATTTCGGATTACTACCTACCCGTTATTTATTTTTGGAAACAGAAAGAAATAGTAGGTGCTATAAAATTCCAATTCCTCTAAAACATTATTTGTATTTCTCAAATAATTTTTAACATCGAGACTTATTACGCTAGGTTTTATTTCAATTTCCAATGACACCGAATAGCTACAAACAATGCAAATAAATGTTGGATTTTTTTCATTGTAGGTACTTTCCAAAATTTAAAATTCCGATTTCGTCATTGGACAGTTCATTCAATAGAACAATTATTCAATTCAAGAAATAATTCCGAAAACAAATCAATTAAATAAAGTAGGAAGAGCAGTGGCGGCGCTAGCATTTTAAATTGGGGGGTTCACTAAGGGGCCCACATTTGTTGTGAGGGGGCAACCGTAACTCAATCAGTGCAGGGTGCAGGCCTCATATTGTGAAGATAGCATGTCAGCAGTATAGAAAGTACTAGGTATATTGTAAAAATATATGTTCATAACGGAAATTTCGAGAACAAGATGCCTGTAGCTATCAGCATGCAAGGACAGGATTTTATTATCTATAGGTAAAAGGACAATAAAGGTACAGTGAGCAATAAGCAGTTGACCGACAATTTTTGTTGAAGAAAAAACTAAGGGGGCCAACAGGGGGCCGTGTTAATATCTAGGGGCGCCTCAGCCCCCCTCGTCCCCCCGCTAGCGCCGCCACTGAGGAAGAGGATATATCTTTCTGATTACACCGATTCATGGCTAAAAGATTACCTGCGCTTGCGATGTTTATTATGTAATTTTTTTGTTATTGTACCAGTAACACACAAAACTCCTAATCTTAAACTCATAATACTCTATATATTTTTAAATTTTTAAGACGTGGGTATAGCATATAATTGTGCACATTTATCAGTACAGGCTGTAAAATTTTAAATTTTCAGTTCAGTCGGTGATCATAGTACCTCGTTGAACATTTCTTCGCCGTTTACGTTATCTTAAACACCCTGTATATAAATATACATAAAGGGTTTAAACTTCAGGAAAGAAGAAAAGGGCCCATGAAACGGTTGAAAATTTAATAAGACCCTACAAAAAAGGCCTTGTACTACTTGATGATGATTATTAATTAATCATCTCTTCGCTCATTAAAAAATTATAGCATTAAATAAATAAAATATTAAATCGAGAAGTGTTATTAGCAATGTTGCAACAATTACATACAATTAACAATAGCTACTAAAGTAGGTTCTTTACAAAATAATTACAAATTATTAATTTCTACGAATATAAATTTTATGAGCTATTATTGTATGCAATATGTTGTTAATTTTAAAACACCTAATTTCTAAATAAACGTTTCCAAGCTGTTAATTGCCATTCTAGAAAAAAAGCGAAACTCTCTTTAAAAAAATAAAAGTAGGTATTCATCTATTCAATCCATTATACATTTATCTGGAATTATTAGTGCGTTTAGTTTCTTTATTACATGATAAACAAGCATAAGCATTCATATAAAACACTTTTTACATTTTCTTAAATACCTATACTCAATTTCTAACATAAAAGTTTCATCATTCAATTTTTTTACCTTACATTCTTATCATCCACTGTCAATGAATAATTCAAATAGAACAAGGATATGACCGCAATATTCTACAAAAAATTGAATCAGTTTTTGATTACCATATTGTTCGTTAGATATGTTCTTTTATTGTAAATGTACAAAAATTAGTTCTTACGTAATCCACAGAAAACGTAAAACATTGTCCTTTTAAAAGACTAGACTAGAGCATGGCTGTCTAGATGCAACATAAAAAAATTATTCAAAAAAATTCTGTGTATCAAAAAAATAAATGAAACACACGAGTGTATGCAGAATTTCACCCTGAATCCAAATATGTAAAAATACACAGGGTGTTCCATTTAAAATAAAAAAGTTGAACATCATAGCTTAAAGCAGTCAATAGATATTTACAGAAGGGTGATGTCAAAAGATAGCTTTTCCCTTATCATTTAAATTTGTATATAGTTTGTGGAGCCCAAAATTTAAAATAACAAATTTATGACTCGAAGCGTTTTCTAGTTCACAGTCTACTATATAATATTTTTCAGGAAACTAATGTTCAGCATTTTTCAAGTAGCTATTAAAAAAATCTATAGGCAAACTATAAACAAATAACAATTATAGCGATGCCAAGGTATTTAATCGACAACACGTTATTTAAAAGAAAGTAACGACAAAGATAGAAATTGAGAAAGTTGTACGAATTATGCTTAAGAGTATTTTTCAAGAACCCAACTAGATCCGCTTGCTAGCCTACTTTTTACTTATAATTTAATTAGCATGCTCTTTCAATGATACTTCTTCTCACTTAAATTTCAACAAAAATTAGGTAATACTAAACAATATGAGTATGGAAACCAATCGCTTTAAGTAAAAAGATTGCGGAATATCATTTAAAAAAAGCGGAATTGTGCATGGTTACTACGCATGCGTTAATCATCTTTCACATTGTTGCCAAATCGCATTAAAGTATTTATATTTGACCGTGTTTAAGAAAGAGATTAGGTTATAAACAAACCCTTGAAAAAAAAAACATTCTACATTAATAGCGAGTGCTGTAAAGAATAATTTATCCCTAGTAAATTTTGATTGCTTTACATTACACACTAATGGTTTTATTATTTGAAGGAATAAATGCAGAGCCGGATTACCCATTAGGCCCACTAGTTCTAGACCTAGGGGGCCTAACCCCGCCGATTACAGCTTAGCTATTTTATCCGGAAGACCGGATATAATAAAAAAACATGCATTATCTACTACTCCAATATTTTAACATTACTTTTTGTATTAAATAAGTAATCTAACGGACTTAGATCAGGTGATTGTGTAGGCCACACTATTGTTCTCCATTCTGGGTACCCAGTAAAGCTGAGCGACTGTTTTTAGAAAATTCCCAAATAAACCAAAGCTGTATATTAACGCTGGGCTCGCTCGTAACTGACTGCACATTCACACTTGTTACAAAAAATTCATTTTACTTAACTTGTCAAACAATCTATTTCTTGTGACAAGAAATATCATTTTATTATTGCTATTGAGTATAGGGGGACCTCGTGCAAAATTGGGAACACAGCCAAATATCGCGTTGTTTGTTACGCCACTAAAGAGGGTCCATATTTTCCATTTGGGCCTAGGGCCCGGAAATTTACTAATTTGCTTCTGAAACCCTAAACCGTACATATCCATCGAATATTTTAAAATTTCAAGCTCTTAACGTTTATTGAATAGAAAACCTTTCTCTTAACGTTAGTTATATCACGTACAACTAAGAATTAAACAACGAGCAAAAATAATATAAAATGTAAGCGTACATAAAAATTTAAAAAATATGTATCGAACTGGCAACAATGGAGAGCCGTGAAGTGCAAATTTTAAACACAGTTGCCCGCGAATTTTCTAACAAGCTATCAATAATATTATTGTAATAAAATATTGCATTCAGTTAAAAATATAAATTTAGGAGTAAAGGAGGCTATAGTTTAGGGGATGTAATGATCCCTGCAAATGGTACATAAATAAATCAAAAAAAAAAAAAAATAATTTTTGAAATTTTGAATTTAAAAATTATTTTTAAAAAATAATACAAATATGTTGGAAAGAGATATATAAAAAAAACTCACCTGGCATTGTTTTAAAATGTTCCTGGAAGGCGGCGAAATTCCCAATTTAAACCGGGCACAAGTGGTAGTTTTTTTTCGAACTTGTGGTGATTGTCCCAACTGACACAATTTCTCTTGCACCCGAACACAGAGTCTACTAGACCCTAAACAAGCCATCGTCAAGACTGTTGTGAGACGGTGATCGCAACCGCGTGAAGGAACGGGACAGTGCCTTCTACCAGCACCACTTTTTGGGCACTTACTGTCCCTCTACAGCTGACTGCAAAACGTGGGGATCATGGCTGCGTCGTTATTAAACCGATTTAACGTGGCTATACAACGACTGGACCATGCCATTGCAACATTTTTTGGGAGAAGATTTCCGCCAGGTAAGGGTTATTACATAATACTTGGTAAAAATGCATGCCTAGGATCTTATCACAACTGCTCAACCCACATAACCTTACTTTATTTTTGACAGATGGGTTTGCTCTTGCTCTTCCAAACTTTGATGTTTATCCTCAGCCAGCTAAATCTAAAAGTATTACAATAAAGGATATATTAGGGGATGGATTTTTATGGGCAGTACCACGAAATCGAAGAACAATCGAGAGACGTTGGAAGAGAAAATTTGGACACCCCGATTACGTTTTAAAAATCTTACTTCCTAAAAAGACACTTCGTGTTTGTAATGTTTGTGGGGATGACCATGAAGTTGGAGTACTCTGCCGTAAGTACAACTTTTCTTGAATTAATTCAATTAATACAACGTACTTACAAATAAATTTATAGTCGATTGTTTTGGTCTCGAATATTCCAATTAATTCAGAAGTAAAATACGACTATGTGTAGCAAATTAGGGCTATAATACAATTATTTTGTAGCTATTAATTATGAGTATCATTTTTATGTATCCACGTTTGTATGTTATGTAGTAAAAGTTGCACTAAGAAGTCACTAGCATATGGAAATATACCTTTTACTAAATTCTTTAATTAAATTATTAAAATAAATTTATACATTCAGCAATTTTATGTGGAACAACTGACTTTTCACTTTAAAATGTTTTTTTTATTCTTATGTACAGGCTACAGGGTGACCCCCTTGGGGAACTGGAATTTTTGTCTTTTAATTAATTTCTTCAAGTGAAGTAGCTTTTCTGTACTAACTACAGTAAAACTTCATTATGAAAAGTTGTTTAAAATGTAAAATTATCACCAGATGCAAAATTTCAGAAACATTGGTTTAGTTTTATGAAACAGTGACTTGGAAACTTTCATTAGAAATTTGAAAAAAATAAGCCACCAATATTTCTGAAATTTTGCATGGGATGATTATTTTAAATTCTGAACAAGTTTTCTTAATAAAGTTTTTCCGTGGTTAGTACAGAAAAGCTACTTTACCTGAATAAAAAACATTTCTTTATCTACCATCAAGGTCTACTTGATTTGAAAAAATCGAAAATATACTTAAAATTATTGTCAAACCAAGCAGGACTCAATCCCCAAATATGAAATTCAACTTCAAACATTTTTTGATCCACTCCATAGACATGCTCTATATTTTATACCTCGGTAGAATAAAATCGTCATCTTCTATGTAATAACATCGGTGTCTTAACAATAAAATGCATATTACAATGTTTAATATTGTTACAGCAACATGTTATAAGAAAGTAATAGATGAAACAAAGGTAATGCAGGATGCAATTCAAAATGAATTAGGACTTACCCCCGTTGAAAAAGAAGTTGTAGTACTGTATGATGGGGAGAAGGATGAAAAACCTGCAGAGTATTGGGAAGGAAAACGTATTATAGAGATGAAAAAACCAAGACCTTCCTGGTTCAGTAAAAATCTGTTACAAGAAACGACACAACAACCTGCAACAACCGCTGATGTTAAACCATCACAACTTGGTTAATGTACTTCATTTATACTTTTAGAAACATTTGTATTTTTTTTATCGTTAGTTGTCTAAATGTGCTATTGTAATTGTTATTATTTGCTATAAAAAATATAATTAGTTAGTAATAATTATGTTGTATTAATTTTCCATTTGCCAAATATTTTCTTTATGGGGTTATAAAAAAATAAATAGGATTATAGATACTATAAAAGGATTTAGGAAAGAATATGAGTATAGACTTCTGTAATAAGACAATCTGCTGAATCTATGAATTCAACGCCTTGATGGTTATGCAACTTAAGTTACTGATTTATTTAAAGTGATCTGAAGCAGGACCTTTTACAATAATCTAGAAGGTCCTGTCCTGAAATTTATAAACTTTTCTTCTTAATTCTATTCTTCCTTTGAAAAGTAATCAACAATTCTTTTTGCCAGTCTTGGAGTAATTATTAAACGCCTTTATTAGAAGAGAAGGTGGTTTGTTTTCAAATACGGTTCAAAAGCGGTACGAAAGTAGTACTTTCGCGCCGCTTTCAGAAAAAATCAAATATCGTTCAATATTTACCTATGTATAGGTAACAAAAAAAAAAAACGTATTTATTCACTATCGCGACTGCGCTTGAATTCCAAAGGAAAAATCAATTGCTACCCACATGATGTGCAACAATACAAAATAAACGCCGAATGATCAGTAAAATATGGCCTTAGAATTTACTGCAACCTATAAAATACTAGTTCTTGGAGATTCAAATGTAGGGAAAACATGCATGGTACATCGTTTTTGTGACGAACGTTATTATGATACGTATATATCAACGATTGGTAGGTATCTTTATTTTTTTATTGGTGGAATAAACCAAACACCCTGTTGCTTTGCATTCTTCATATAAGCGTAAATCATTCAAGTTGGGGAAGGTCTGGATCAATTCCCATAAAAAAGGTCAGTGTGTCATTCACCAGATGTTGTGTTTGTAGGGATAGACTTTAAACAAAAAATAATTAATCTGGATGGGATACCAGTAAAATTACAAATTTGGGATACCGCCGGCCAGGAACGTTTTAGAACTTTAACTACCGCCTATTATCGTGGTGCTATGGGAATACTGTTGATGTATGATGTTACCAATTTAGAATCTTATAATCATCTTACGTATTGGCTCAAAAATATAGAAGAGGTACCTACTAGTTATATATTTCCAATCACGTTCAATTTTTTTTGAATTTCATTTACTTCAGAACGCTTCTCCAGATGTGGTAACTGTTTTGGCTGGAAATAAATGTGAGAGTACTGAACGATGTGTGGATACTTCAAATGGTGAAAAGGTAGGAAGAAATCATACACGGTGTCCAAGATAACGCGAATAGAATTACGATTTTTCAGCCGGTACTGAAAACCGCGCAAAATTAATAAAATTTGAATAGTGGTCATAGTAGTAGGCTTCAATTCATTGAACATTTCTTCCTATTTAACCGAATCTCTATCTGTTACCGTTTACGAGATCCCCATGTATGGCGCTCCTTATGTTGGACACCGTGAAGAAATATTTTTTTTCAAATCGTTATCATGTTAATAGTAGATACCCATGACCTAACAGAAAATCAAACACAACCCTCTTCCACAGATATTAACTAATGAATTTATTGTTTCCAGTAAAAATATTTTTTAGATTGCAGAAAACTTCGAGTTACCTTTCATCGAAGTGTCTTGCAAAGATAACATAAACATTGAAGAATCATTTGTAATTTTAGCCCGAAGAATACGTGAACAAGCAGAGAAAAATGTATGTATCTTTATCGTCTGGGTTTTAATATCTAAAACTACCACCCATATATTTTTCAGGGGGAATCTTATCAAGACTGCAATAAAGAAGACATTCATGATGTATTGAAACAAGAAACAAATGGAACGAAGCAAGCATGCTCAACATGTTAAGAAACGTGATAAATAATTATATATTTAAACCAAAATTATATAAATTTCTGCTCTAAGCTTCAGTATAGTAAGGGTTTATAATTTTAAAGAAAAATGTGACATTTTTTTTGTTTAGTTTTGTGGTCTAGGAACTATTTTGGTGATAATTTCATAGTTCGGTCTTTAAAACAGCGCTTTTCTATGTGCTTACTTTGATTTTTTCTTCACAGTACTAGGTCTTGATTATCCACAGGTTATCCCCAAAGTTTGGGAAGTCCAGGGTGTTCAAGATATGGGGATCTCCTAAACGGTAAGAGATAGAGATTCGGTTAAATGAGAAGAAATGTTCAGCGAATTGAGGACTACTACGATCACCATTCAAATTTTATCAATTTTGTGCAGTTTTCAGTACAGGCTGAAAAATCTTAAATTTTCAGTTTTCTACTTTCTACTGTGTAATTTGATTATCATAGGCGATAGCGCAAAATGGTTTTGACATTATCAAGGCACTTTTTAATTGAGATTTCAAATCTTCAATTAAAATTCAAAAAAGTCACCAACTTTTCAATATCGACCAAACCAACAATTGAAATAGAAAAAGAGCTTTTTGCAGTGGTGGGATGGCCGCCTCTAACTCATATTTGAAAAAGGAAACATAATGTCAACATTTTAAAAAGTTGATGACTAACAAAAAATTTAATTTAAGATTTTCATATTTGTAGAGAATTTCTATTGTGGGTATTGATTTGATAAACTTACAAATGTTCAAAATGTGATATAAATACCACTCAGCTTTAATGTAAAGTGTATGTATACCTAACTGCTGACCAATATATTATACATTATATGATGACAGAAATGCGTGACTGCTTTAGTATTACCTACCTATCCATTATTATTAATTCATTAGAATTAGCTTTGTGGATCGAGTACATTTGAATCATTTCTACCTGCATTTATTTTTTATGTGAGTAGTACCATTGAATCGTAGTACATTCGCTCACCAGACTATTGTTTGTCTATGGAACAGCGATTTTTCGTATGAAAATAATATACCCCTTAATCTATAAAAAGTCATTCATGAACGAGTCGATAGCTAACGATCATCGTTAACGACTCTCGTATTTCTGTAAACGCGGTCTCGCTTATGGTCAAGCTGAAAAATCGTTCAAATTCCGACAATCGTTTGTCAACGAGTCGTCAGGGTTTACAGAATGGGGGTGATAGATTAAAGAGTAAGTACTGAATGGCATTACAGTTTGCAAACTATAAAAATCATACCTTTAATAATGGGCGTATTCAGCCAACTATCAACGTGGACTCAACAGTTGAGTCAGCGGTGCATTCCATTGAACGCCTTGTCGATTTCCAATGCTCTTATTGGCCAATCAGTCAACAGTTGCACAACTGTTGAGACGGCTGAATGCGCCCATTATAAAAGTATGGTAAGGAAGGGTGGGGACCATAACTTTTTAAGACATCATTCTGAACTATCCCTGGGATCCCCCGTGAATATCAACGTTTAATAAAAAAAAATGTTGAACACATGAAAAGTTGTGAGTTATTTAGGAAAATAGCAATAAGTACGCCTGTCGTATTGTGTCGAAATCCGTCAATATCCAATAACGTTTCTATGGTAATTTTACCATACATACAATTTAGTACATTCCGAGCTAAACCTGCAATTACGTACAAATGCGTAGGTACTACTTGGTATACAAACAGTTTTCGTGTTAAACCCCCATACGTGGCGATTATCAGTGTCTATTTTTGAATTTACCTACGAAATGGTTTCACGAAAAGAAAATTTTGAAGGATACGAAAGGATCAAAACAATTGGAAAAGGTAGAATTTTATATACACTTTATTCAAACCTGTTGCATATGAATATGTTTCACCCTTTCAGGCGCGTTTGGAACTGCTGTGCTGTACAAAAGATTATCTGATAATAAAGATGTTGTTATAAAGGAAATTTTTTTATCAGATATGGCTGTTGCAGAAAAAGAATTAGCTTTTAATGAAGCTAGCGTTTTAGCATCCCTTAATCATGCAAATATAATCAGGTAAATATTTAATAATATCCTGATTCAATAATACAGACTACTACCTCTATTCTGTAAATCGTAACGAGTCGTTCACCAACGAATGTCGGTGTTTGAATATTTTTTCGCTCTAAAGTTACTCTGAGAGTAATACGAGAGTCGTCGACGATTGTTGTGAGCTACTCAGTCGTTCGTGAACGACTTGTTCATCAACGATTGCTGATGTTTGCTCTAATTAAGTTAGTAGTACTCGTGAGGTATAAGAGAGTCACCAATGATTGTTAGTTCCTAATTTATTTCTTTTGAATCGTCCAAGGTACATGGGAAGTTTTGAAAGGGAAGGATCTTTACTGATAGAAATGGAGTATGCTGATAATGGAAATTTAGCGCAGCTAATCAACCTCCGCAGAGAACGCAAAAAAATGTTTAAAGAAAAAGATGTCTTAGAAATAATGTCTCAAATCACAGCTGCAATAAGTTACATGCATTCGCATAAAGTCTTACACAGGTAGTATGTTGATGTAAAATGCCATAGTACTATATCGAAAAGTTACCTATATTTTAGAGATCTCAAAGCTGCAAACATATTCTTAAACAAAAGTGGCACAATAAAAATTGGCGATTTTGGAATATCAAAGATAATGACCACAAGAGCGCAAGCTCAAACCGTTGTTGGGACTCCATATTATTTAAGCCCCGAAATGGTATGTTACCGACTTATTGTGTTTTCTTTTCAAGACAAACAAAAGGAGAATGTAAATCATATTTATTTACAGTGTGAAGGAAAAGATTATGATGAAAAATCAGACATTTGGGCATTAGGTTGCGTTCTATACGAACTTGCGTGTTTCCGTAAACCATTCGAAGCGCCCAATCTACCAGCACTAGTACAAAGAATAAGCACTGTTAGGATTCATTAAACGCAAACATACCTACGACTTAATTATTTGTTAAAATTTTTAGTGCGAATATGACGAAATTCCGGATATTTACTCCAAAAATTTATCCCAACTGGTGAGGGACATCTTACAAAAGGATTACATTAAACGACCCTCAGCTCAATACATCCATGATGTAATTATACCCAGTTTCTTACAGTATTCGAATATACGCAGTGAAAGCAGAAGACTTTCACTAACTTCACTACCAATTGAAAGTAATTTTACCAGCAGATCGGTTTTGTACCATTTAGATGGATTTGGAGAAAAATTAGATTTATTACCAATAGAATTGCCAAGCAAAACGATTATCAGCTTTTCTGCAAGCAAATCACACTTTATTGTAGTAACTTTAGGTATGTCAATACAAAAAAAATTAAAACAAAAAAGGGAGCGCACAGTAATAATTTAATTTTCAGATAATTTAGTGTATACATGGGGTAAGGATGCATTCGGGCAGTTAGCTCATGGTGGGACAAATATTTGACGAAAACATCCTATTTGCGTTGAATATTTGAGAGGAAAAAGTGTTGTTATGTAAAATTAAAATACAGGGTGTAGAATTAGATTAATATGCACCATAAGGATTTCAGTGCAAAATTCTCTCCCCTAATTATATTTTAGAGCTAAACTGTTCTTAAGTTTTGTTGTAAAGAAGGAAATACTGAATCGGGATGTTCTATTAGTTTTCTATTTTAGTTTTATGGAAAAAAAAATTACAAAAATTGAGCGTCTGAATTTGAAATTGGCGCACTTTTTTAAATTACGGAACTGTGAGTTACGCTGGACGAACTTTTATTCACAAATGAAATCATCAATTACATTTACAAAATATGTTAGAAATCCTTTAATTCATCAATCCCACAAAAAAAATTACAAAAAACGCGCGATATTCAAATTCAGGTGCTCAAATTTTGCAAAAATTTTTTTTTGTAAAACTAAAATACAAGACCAATAGAACGTTCAGATTCAGTATTTCTTTCTCTACAAAAAACTTCCGAATAGTTTAGCTCTAAAATAATTAGGGAAGAAAATAAATGCATGGTGCATAATTCAATTCTACACCCTGTACATGGAATATAATTAACATTTTTTAAAAAATGTACTTATATTAATTATGTTGTAGGTGTGCTGCTGGGGATGACTTTAGCGTATTTTTAAACAAAAATGGATTAATTTTTACTTGCGGTGATGGTCGTCAGGGCTGTTTAGGCCACTGCAATTGGAATAGTCTTTTACGGCCAACTTTGATAGGTAGGTAATTATTAACGTATGTAGGATACATCCAGAAATGCTGGTAGTTGAACTCGGGACTCGTCCATAAACAGCAAAGATCTTCAATCTGGGCTGGCGATCTCATTCCAGCTTCGTTGAGTCTTCAAGATACGATCCTTGGAGATCAGTCTCTCTTGCATCAAACAACCAAAGCCACCACCAATTGTTTTTGTTTGTCACTTATCGGGCAACACTGTTCTTAGATAAATTCAGTATTCCTATTGTTGGTACCGCGATGACGATCCGATCCGACCCTTTTTATATATTATCCCATTCCATCGTATGGTTTGCTTCATAGGGGGCTCTACTGAAGTATGAAATTTTAAGGGTAAATGTGACTACAAAAAAATGATGTCTAGGTACCTACTGCTCATTTATAAGTTGAACGAAAACGTACAAAAAATTAAATGAAACTAATATTTCAAAATTCTTTCAAACGGTGACAATATATTTTCAGATTCCTTAATAACTACAAACATAACTCAAATTAGTTGTGGTTCAAAGCATGTATTGGCGCTTACAATCGATGGAAAAGTATATTCTTGGGGTTCATCATCCAGCGGCCAATCAGGATTAGGTCATGAAAAGTTTTGGTAAGTATGCCAAGCGCAATTATTAAGGCTCCCAGAAAGAAAATTTCTTTTATTTCTTTTAAATACAACATAACTATATTTTTTGTTAGCTGTATACCAACGTTAATAAAACTACCGAGTGAATATACTATAACAAATATATATGCTGAATCGAACTCTTCGGCTCTTCTAGATTCAAATGGAAGAGTTTTAGTTTGTGGAGATAATACATGTAACAAACTCGGTGTTCAAAATGAGACTAAAGTTCTTAACTTTCAAATATTACGAATACTAAAAGATAGAATCATAAATGTATGTATGGGACCTACTCACACCATTCTCGTTACACAGAGTGGGAAAGTAATTGGATTAGGAAGAAATGCTGAAGGACAGCTTGGTATAGGTAACTGTACCACTTATAGATATCCTCAAACTATTCGTACTCTTCAAAATATTGTAGTAAGTGGTACCTTTTATAGTCTTGTACCTACACATTTTCTATTTAGGACAGATGTTTCAATTCGGGTTTAACTCCCTGTTAAGCTAACCCACGGTCTTGTAACAATGGTATGCATGACAATGGACCGTTTGTTAGCTTAACTGGGAGTTAAATCCGAATTGAAAGATCATCCCTTAATAGTATTTTGATAAAAATGTTTCGTATCAGATGATTACTTGTGGACCAACCTATACAGCTGTAGGAACGAGTGAAAATGTAGTGTATTTTTGGGGTACTTATTATAAGAAGAATAGAACCGATTCAGCTTCTGAAATACACGAAAAGCTATCTACTTATAATTCTCCCATAAGTCACAAACAAACACCTTTACAAAAGGTCTACAACTTTCTATTAACAAACTTTAAAAATTGTAAATTCGTATGTTTCTAGATTTCTGAAATTGGTTCATCAACAGACGATCAAGATTTAGATGCAACCAGTCCTGAACTAATAAAGAAACCAAAAAGTTTATTGGCGTAAGTATGACACCTACAAAGCTAGAGGGTGACAACAATCTAATACCGAATCGGTTAAATAAGCAAAGTTGGACAGAATTACAAAGAAAATTTAACGCCGTTCTCGTTTTAGATCAATTTTGATCACTTTCGGAAATAATCTGAAAAACCAGAAAAACCCTTAAATTTTCAATCCGAAATATTTTCGTAGCCGTTGTAGAGAGAAGAAAAGACAAGTGGCACTTACGCGCCTACAGGGACCCAACAGCTGAGCCGCTGAGCGTATCTATTCACAAGTCCACTGGACTTGGTCCCAGTTTCACAAGTCCAGTGGATTTGTGAAAAATAATTCACAAACTGCAACAAACCTAAAGCACAGCCTAAAGTCAATGGGGCGCCCCACTGAACTTTAGATTAGTTGCAGTTTGAGAATTATTTTTCACAAACCCAGTGGACTTGTGAATACATACGCTCCGCTGCTGGGTCCCTGTAGGTAGAAGTGCTATCCGCTTTTGAAGAAAAGTACCTACAAGAGAGATAACCTATTGATATTTTTATGTAGAATTATGATTTTTATTTACATTTCAAATTCCGAATAGTAGGTATGTTTAAAAAAATTATCTTCTAGATTGTATGCTTCAAGTGAAAAATTGAAAGCAGGACAGAAAATCTGGTTGGACAAAATACAAGCATTACCAAACAGTCTGATGATTATAGTAAACACTACTGTACCTCCACCACTAAAAAAAGCTCAAAGCGTGGATTCTACTTATGGCAGCAATCGTCACAGCAGCAGTAGCAATGTACGTTTACTCCTACCCAACTATTGGTATCGATTTTTCTATGTTTCTTTTAATCATATTATTGTTTTTTTTTTCGTTAAAACAAAACTAATGTTAACTTTTAGATTCCTGACTGGATGGACACAAATTTAGATTATTCAACATTAACAACTTTACCAAATACAGCACAGTTTCATTAATTTGTTTAATTAATATTATACCACAAATAACAGAAGGATTTATATTCTAAATGTGTGTTAATTAACGGTGCAATAATAATTGCTCAATTTATGATATCACTAGATACGTACTACATCAGAAAATACAAAGCGATAAAACCTTAAGTAACCTACCTATTAAACAAAAACAGCCAGTCTTTGATCTGTTGGTATCTATAATTTAGGGAGAGGGAGATAAAATGTTGCCAAATAGCATATGAAATCACATCCAAACATTCTGGGTTTAGCAACATAGCGCCCTCAGTGTTTTTGTGGGGTACTACTAATAACATTGTAGGTACTCAGTTATTCCCATAGATAAATATAACCCCTATAGTACTGCTACAGTGAAATGTTGTATTTGAACCACGGCAAATTGTAAGCAGCGGCACGTTGTAACCATCGGCGTGCGAGAGAGACAGAAAATTAGTGGCCACCAATGCAGACCTACGCATACGGGTTTCAACTAAACTATTGAAATTATTGGCTTTCCTAATTATTTTAGAGCAAAATACCAAAGGAATAATTTGTAGATAATGTAAAACTACATCTAATGCATTAACCATTTTTTAAATATCGTTACCACACTAAAAGAAAATAATAAAAAACTCTTCAATAATTTGCAAGGATTTAACATGTAAATTACTGAAATTATTGGATTTCCTAATTATTTTAGAGGAAAATACTACAAGAATAATTTGCAAAGAATTTAAAACTGCACCTAATGCATTAATTATTTTTTAAATATCATTGCCCAGGCTACAAGAAAATAATAAAAAATTCTTCAATAATTTAACAAAATTTATCAATTAGCTGGCTTTCAGTTGTTAGAATTATTTTGTAGGTAATCTGATTGCTTATAGAGTGAGAGATCAACGCAGATGATGCCTATAGGTATTGATTTCAGTGATTAATCTAACAGGACATTTAAATCACAGAAAAACACTGTACGATGTATTTCATAAAATAAACTTTGACAATTGAAGCATTTAAATAGTTCATTAATTTACATGTGTATGTGTGAGCAAGTAATGTTCTATTAACATTATTAACATAGTAGAATATTATAGAACCCAAAAAAGAATTCAAGTGTATCTGCTGTATGTGTTTATTTATAAATTACGTTTATCTCCTTTCAATTTCTTCCTTGGTTTACAATCTGTACTATCGACCCTATTAAAAAAATACCTAATAGTAGAACATGTAACTACCTTTAAAAATTAACAAAACTTACTTTGTAGTAGTATTTGCAATAGCACCGTATTTGCTAGTAAATGTATCCAAAAATACTTTCGACTTACCAAATACATTTACAAATAATTCTTCAGGGGCACTTCCAAGCAAAGCATTTCTATCAAATTTCTTGGTTATTAATGATTCTAAAAATATAAGAACTTATTTGAAATAAAACACTTAAGTAGGTACTACAAACTTCTAGAAATTTCCCCTCGTTCGAGTTCATGTTCCTGTATCTCTTTATCTTTTTTTTCTAACCAATCGCATAATTTCTTCTGTCTTACTTCCAAATACTGAACACTTTGTATCAAAGGTATTGTGAATTCATGAAAGAACTAAAAGTAATTTAAAAATAAAATAAAACATAAGTTAACAAATAAAATTACCATATTATCATCTCCGAGGTGTAAGCAAAGCTTAAATCGAATAAAAAATTCTGGAAGCTTACGTTTTAATTCTAAAATTATATTATCATTTTCCTTATTTAAACCTATGACTGTATCGACATGGATTTCCTTTATTAATGACGTTATCTTAGTTAGGATATCTTCAGGACTCAAAGAACTAACATCCACTAACGGATTCAATTCCTAAAAGCAATTGAATATATTTAAATAATCACAATCCTTAATATAGTGAATTCTGAATATTTCAGGACAATAATACATGTGCATAGGAATATAACAAAAATGTATGCTACGATCCAGCTGTAAGAATCGGATGTCTTCCTGTCTCTACTCAATCGGACTATACAACTTTAGAATTTTATATTTAATTATAATAATGGGGTAATAATTATATAATTAATATAAAGTATAAGTTAATAGTTAATCTCCAAACTAAATTTTTGTTATGCACTAACCTGAAAACGAGAAATTAAATCCTCAGCTAGGATGTTTTCCACCCAAATAGATTTAAAATCTGTAACGTATATTTTTACATCTGTTGTTTGGCTGTATTTAATTAAATAGCTGCAATTATTAAAAATAAAAGGGCTCCACATTTTCAAAATTTGTGCAGCAACAATAATAAAAAATTAATGGACGATTCACAACGAGCACATTGTTCAAATAACCCAAAGTATAATTCTTAACTTTATTGGTATTTATTGTAGCACACTATTTATTGTTATACATTATGTAATAAAATTAGATCTAATTGATTAATAAATAAATCATATCAAAAGAATAAGGAAATTATAATCCAGCGATTTGTGAACCTATCATTATTATTTGACAGTTAGTTGTCTAACCCTCTAACCTAACTTTATTACTTTTATATTCAAAATAAATCCACAAAATAATCTTCTTTACTCAAACTATTATAATGGAAGGAAACTTACACGGTGCTAGATTGCAAGGAATTTTAAATATCGTGTTAGAAAAAACAGGAGACTTCACAAAAATTAAATACAAAGGAGGTAAGAATTTTGTGTTTTTCCAAAATATCTCTCCACATTTCTTAACTTTTCAAAACGTTCCCAGGTAATGAAGAGAAAATACTCAAGATTATTGAAAGTTTAAGAGAATACTTTGTCTTGAAAAAGTTTTTAATTGATGGCCATACGAACAGCGAATATATACAAGAATTGCAAAATATCACTAGTCTCCTAATAATCAACACCGAAATTAAACATAACTCCTGCTTATTGGATAGAAAAGAATTTTCTCATTTAATAAAAGCCATACCGACATTATCAAAATGTGTACTTGCAAATATAATTATCGAGCTGGACCTCTCAAAACATTATTGTTGGTTTATTTCAATTTCCCCATTTAATTTAACTGAAGAGTTACTTACCGAGGTAATAATTTGTGTTAAGCAGTGTGAACCCAAAAAAGCTTTACGGGATACACATTTATTCTTAGATACCATTATAAAAGTTCTTGTGATTTTGGATTCGGAAAAAAATCGACAAGTGAGTATTTATTTGAATTTATCTATTTTACATAAAGATCAATGCTTTAATTGTTTCTAAACTGATAAAATGGATTTATTTACACAATATTTTTTGTAGAATGAAGAAATTATAGATCACCTATCTGATATAAGTTCGGAGATGCTAAAGACTATTTCTGGATTTAATTCAAACTGGATTCAAAAATGGCGAGCAGTGCAAATAAATGAACACATTGGTCATACATTACTATGTTACCTGCAGCTTTTACGTTCTTGTCCTTTATACACCACTAGTTTAAGCCGTGTAATTGACGAATTAATTCGAGCTACAATTACAATCTTACAAGCTGTTACTATAAAGGTTTTCTGTGTTTGGGCTGAGGTAACTTGGTTTTGATAATAATAATAATAAGGCTATATTTAATTTTTGATTTATGCAGGTAAAACATGAGCATGATCAACCTTTACAGATTGTTATTGCTGGTGAAGCGTATATGGTAATTGAGTACCTTCATAAATTTAAACCTGCTAAGGAGTTAATTCAAATGTTGGGAAATATTGCAAGAAAACCTAAAACGATTAATGAAATCATACTTGAAGCTGATGTAGATACAATGATTGCTAGCATTAATAAATGTGATGATAATCAGAAACTTTGGTTTAACGCTTTTATAAATACCCGTGTAGTACTCCAAAATGAAGAATCGTTAACATGTCTAGATAAATGGGCCGAGTTATGCACTCAACATGATGTTATTCGTCTTTTAAACATGAGCGTTGGTTACAAAGAACCTCGAATAAAGAAACTGGTTTTAAAATGTGCTAGATCACTAAACACCGAAGAATTAAAAGTAGTGTCTGCTCGGTATCTTTATGAATCTAACTCTAATAATTTAGAAACGGAATCTCTTAAAAATCAGTTAACATTACTATTAAATAAAACACAAAGCAGTACCGATATTGAGGAAAATTTCGTAAAGGATATTTATTTGCTACTTTTACAGAACGCAGATTTTGTAACAACTACTCTATTCACAGAGTGTTTAAAAAAAACTGCTTGTACACATTATTTGAGAAAGGTGTTTAAAAATATCAAAACCACCATAAAAATACACGATCTTGCTAAAACAGTTTTTATTAAAGTTTTTAAAAATCATCCGCCTATAATGGAAAACATTGCATGTTATAAAGAATTATTAAATACACTTTTAGACTTGCAGTATTTTCAAGAAAAAGTTGTTTTGTGTGAAATATTTATGCCACATTTACAACAATGCTTTAAAGATGATGATTATGAAATGTTATCCTATACATTGCAGTTATTAAACGTAAGTTTATTTTATAATTTCGTTTGTGTAATATTATTTTTTGTTTGTTTTAGTTAATTTCCATTAAACATACCATCCATCAGGATGTGTTTCCAGTAATTTCTTTGCTAGGTAGTATTTTGGATAAAGCGAGATGTCAGTTTTTCACATTTTCATTTATCAATCAGCGTGTTGTAGAGGAAACTACAGATTTGATTATGAAATATATACAATCTTCTTCAAATGCACAGTGTATTGCATATAAAGGTAATATTTTTTACTATACAGGGTGCCCCAAATTGATAAAAAAAATTATCTACCCCAAGGCATCCTCGATTTAAAAAAATCGAAAATATACTTTCTGAAATTTTGTATGCGGGGATGATTTTACATTGCGAACAACTTTTCTTAATGAAGTTTTGCCGTAGGTAGTATATAAAAGCTACTTTACCTAAATAATAAAATTCTACCCCCAGACCTCTTGGATTTGAAAAATCGAAAATATACTTTCTGAAATTTTGCATGGGGGGATGATTTTACATTCTAAATAACTTTTCTTAATGACGTTTTACCGTAGTTAGTACAGAAAAGCTACTTTACCTGAATAAAAAAATTTATCTACCCCCAGACCCCTTTGATTAGAGTAATTTTTAGCAATTACTGTAAACAGTGTAACAACTTATAACAAATTAATGGCCATCAAAACAAATATCTGTTGTTTTCAGATTTCTTATGCGGGCTTGAAATAAATAATTCTATTAACAAATTTTATTTTACAACTTTATATGAAGACCTAGGAAATCAACTTTTAACATTCATATATCCCAGATACAATGTAGAGGACAATACTGTAGTCCTCGCCAATTTAATAAAAGTAAGTATATTTTTTTAAATTATAAAAATAAAAGAATCATTATTGAAACCTTAGATTTTACCCACATGTACTACATCCGAGTGGATTCTAATAATAAAGGAATTGGAATCTCAGTGTGGTTACCAACGCACATTATTATTATTGGAAGATACTTTTATACTTCTTTGTCAAATTACTAAATCTCAAATGAAAGAAGAAGAAACTGCAGTTAATAATGGATTAAAATTTTGTTTACAACAATATGGCATTGTAGTAAAGGTACCTAATCTTTTATAATTTCAAAAAAATTGAATGTTCACTTTCTTTTTGTAGGATGTTTTACAACAAAACTCTACCAGTTTAGAAAATGATATAATGTTAACTCGAAGTATTTGCAACATACTAAAAGATATTCCAAAAGAGATTAGAGCAAAAGAAGGTTTACAATTTACCAACTTATTATCTGAACAATCTTTGCATTCTTTAAAAAATGACAAGGAATTTATTTTATCACTTGTTGCCATTGACGACTCAACAGTTACTCAAGTGATAGCACAGAAAATGCTGCTGTAGGTTTTACAATATTTCCACAATAAATAATTTTTAATTAATTTCTATATCCGTTATTAAAAGATAGATCTCTACTAATTGTGTGATTCAGTAAATTTAGACCGAAGGTACAATTCGGGTAGACACAAAACTAGAAATTATTAAACAAACTTTATTGGTAAATTCAAAATATACTCTTTGCATTTATATATCCACAAGTGTAACTATTTTGGTACTTTTAATACAGCACGGATACTAAAAAAAATTTATATTAGTGTAAATTATATATCAATCATATGATATTTTCATACCTTTCCCCCGTGTGCATCAAATGCAAAGCTTTATTAATCTCACTGAAGTCTAGAGTATGAGAAATAAAATCATCAAGAATCAGTTTGTTCGACAAATATTGATCAACCAACTTTGGAACACTATCACGGCTTTTCCAACCTAAAATTATACATTTAAATATCTGTTCAATAAAATCCATTAAAAAAAACAAGTAAGTACCTCCAAAAGCGGTGCCTTTCCAAACACGACCTGTTACCAATTGGAATGGGCGTGTGCTAATTTCTTGTCCGGAACCAGCTACACCAATAATAGTGGAAACACCCCAACCTTTATGACAAGCTTCCAAAGCTGCTCTCATGGTCTGTACATTACCGATACATTCAAAAGTAAAATCTAATCCACCATCAGTCAGTTCAATTAACACATCTTGAATTGGCTTTTCGTGTTCTTTTGGATTCACAAATTCAGTACATCCAAATTTTTTCGCTACATAAATTTTTTATCAATTATTGCATAAGAAGTACGGATGTTTGTATAGGATATCTCGGTACACGTCATCAACTATGGTTTCCATTTAAAAAAACAAATCAATATAATTTTCAAAAATTGTTACCAAGATACCGTTATACAGACATCCAAATTGGACCACCCTGTGCTAGCACAAAAAAATGAGGTACACCAACTTACACCGTTGGAAGTGGCTTATATTTTTTAGTACTTCATTTTTAAAATTAAATATATCCACTCTTACCAGTTTCAAATTTAGACGAATTAATATCTACTCCTATAATTCTGGAGGCTCCAGCAGCCTTGCAGCCCATAGCTACAGCCAGTCCAACAGCTCCAAGCCCCCAAATGGCACAAGAGCTTCCAGGTTCTACTTTTGCAGTATTCAGAGCTGCACCATAACCAGTTGAAACACCACAACCAAGTAAGCATACCTTATCCAATGGGGCTTTCTCATTTATCTGGAAAATAAATACAAACATAGAATTTACTTTGCAATGCAATTACTTTTAGGCCCAACTGCACCAGTTACACTTAAATAATAAGCGTCCCTAAAAAGATTAATTCCCATGGATACAATTGTTACAAAATTTTATCCATGGTAATTAAACTTTTAAGCCACGATTATTTAAGTGTAACCAGTGTAGTTGGGCCGAAATAACACATACTTTGGCAACAGAGATATCAGCAACAACTGTGTATTCACTAAAAGTAGAACAACCCATGAAGTGAAAAAGTTTCTGTCCTTTGCATGTGAATCTAGATGTACCGTCAGGCATTACTCCTTGGCCTTGAAACGCACGAATTTTTGAGCATAGATTGGTCTTTGGATTTTTGCAGAATTTACATTCGCCACATTGAGGAGTGTATAGTGGTATAACATGATCACCTGTAAATATGAATTTGTCCAACATAGTCACTACCTGTTGCATCTACTTGATTGTAGTTCTAAACACGAACAGAATGAACCATATCGTCTATTCGAACTTAATTAGTATAACAAACAGTCAAAAACAAAAGTTACATTACATTCCCGTTACATATGTATACAAAAAAAAAATAAAGTCTGTTAATTACAGAACAAAAATGTACATACAGAAACAGATTTTATACAGTAATCTAAGTATAGTCTACCTGGTTTAACATTGATAACACCTTCTCCGATGCTTTCTACAACACCTGCACCTTCATGTCCTAAAATCACTGGAAAAATACCCTCAGGATCTTGGCCACTTAACGTAAAACCGTCGGTATGGCAAACAGCGGTGAATTCAATTTTTATCCGGACTTCATGGGCCTTTGGTGGTGCTACTTCAATTGTTTCGATTTTTAGATCTTCTTTTGGACCCCAGGCCACTGCAGCTTTGCAAGTAATGGTCTAAACCAAAGGAAAAATTAATTACTATTTTAGAAATTGAAATTACATTTAAAATACCTTCCCTACTGTATCAGCCATGTTGTAGCCCCAAAGTGAAATAGTTACACAGCACTTTTAACCTTCTATTTCTGTATTTTAATCGCAATGTGATACTTGTAATTGGTTACTGTACTTTTTTTAATTGATAATCAAAAGTAAACACCGGGTTTTGTAATGAGTAAGACAGAGATAAAAATGTTAAAGTAAGAAAAAAGATAATTTATGGTAGGTTCACAATCGTGTAACATGTTTTGAATGCACGTTTGTGATTGGTTGCCAAACTGTGAGTAATGAAAATATCGTTTTATGATTGGTTGTAACCTACGTTAGTAATGAGTTATTATTTAACATCTGTAAAGTAAAGTAAAGTGACGAAAACAATTGGGGAATACAAATGAAAACATCGCCAACTTGACCTGGTTTTTTTTAGCGAATTTATGAAAATTATGGATGACACGTTTGTGTAACTTTTCTAAAAGTAACGGGAGGCAATATTGATCGCGCCTTTAAGATTAAGCTGTCTCTGTCTCTCCCATTGCGTCGTGACTTTCTGCCGTAACGTAAAGCAGGAAAATATGTTTGTGGTCGTAGTGGTGGGGTTAGATGATTCAAGCGATTCAAGCTGATTCAAGCCATTACTACTTTTACGAATAGAAGACGGTTTATTATAGGGCGTGCATGTTTATTGTGTTGGGCGTAACTTTGTCATGTAGCTATGATCGCTAAAATTTTAATTTTTTATCTTTTTACATTACATCGTACCAAAGCAGGTAAAATTTTACATACTCTTCATGCTTATTTCCCAAATGCTTAATAATTACTTTATAAGTTTCTAAAATTAATATCAAATGTTCAAAATGGCTGTTATTTATTATTAATATTTAGAGAATTTGTAAACAAATGAATTGGACTCCTGACCCCTGTAGGGGTTCAAATATTCCCAGTAAATGAGGGAAGATTTTAGAAGGGTTTACTTGTGCAGTTACTAAAGAATGTTTAATAATGTATGGGTGACTCATCTAGCATTTAATTACAAATATTTCCCTTTAATTTTACTAAAACTAATTATGATTTATGTTTCTTAGATATCTACGATGAATATGAATGTTTCTCACCACTTATGCAAAGGGCTGCTGTATCCGCCACATCGTCTTTAAGAGATAGGGGTCCAAAAAATGCAATTTTATATGGTAAGCTTTATAATTATTCTAATTACATTGTAAATAAAAATCACAATAGTTTGTTTTTACTTGAAAAATAATTCCCTTTTATAAATACGTAAATCAAAAAATTGAATGCATAATTTATCTTCCATTTCCTTTGCTACTCCTTATTATGATAATCAAGTATTCAAGTCCTGTAATGAATATCATGTAGCTAATACAAGCTACTTACATATTCATGATCTTTTCGTACAGTAAAACGCAGTTTTAAAATTTTAAAAACCGCCTTTTAATAATGCTTGTATAGAAATTATGTCCGTGGATAAATCCAAACCTTATTGATTACAAGTGGAAGCAAACTAACTGTGCCAGTTCAATTAAAGTGGTAAAGATTAGCCAATGTTTATTGTATTTTTATGCTTTATGTTGCGAGGGTATGATCTCCATACGATTTAGCTTGTTAGCCCAGTTTTTATACTAAATATCTCGCTAGGTAATTCCTTTTAAATTTATTGGCTAAACTTTATTATTATAATCGGTGTATTTAATGTTATACTAGTATTTGCAAGGGGTAAACCACGGTAAAAAAATATATACGATAAACTACCCAATGTGAAAGACTTCCCAAAGCCTACCCAGATTTCCCATTTCCAGTGACTAACCCAGACTCCCCAGAAACTTCCTGATACTTCGCAGAGACTACCCGGGCTATGTACACCCAACTTCCCACATGGTTTGCCCTTTGAGTATTTGTAATTTAGAACAACATAACACACAATATTTATGGAATGAATATGAAAGCAAACAATTAGAGCAGACTACAATAAAGCATCATTATTTACAGTGGTTGTAAATTTAATAATTTACTGATTAAAAATTAAAACTTAATTTAAGAATAACATACACATTGCTAGTTGGTAGTTCTAGTCTATTTTCAGGTTTCCTCTATCACTTTTGAGCAAGCTACCCAGTTAGTTGAAAAAAAATCTAAGAAAAAGATTTTAATTTTTAATTGGTATGAACATTATTAAAATGGCAAATAAAAGTATTCGCTGGGCATTTAATTTCTCCAAATGGAGTCCCTCCGAATCAGATTTGTTATTAGCTACAGCTTGTATTCAACAAGAAGAAAAAGAAAGGCTTGCAAGATTTGTTTTCCAAAAAGATTTCAAACCTTCCCTTATTGGAAGGTTGATGATGAGAAAGTTTGTACACGAAGCTACAGCTATACCCTATAATGAAATAAAATTTGGTAGAGATAATAAAGGAAAACCTATTTTACTTTCAACCGCTTCCAGTCAACTAGCTTTCAATGTTTCTCATCATGGAAATTTTGTAGTTTTAGCCGGGGAAATTAATAAAGCATTGTTAGGTGTAGATGTTATGAAATTAGAATATTGCGGGACAAAAACATTAAGTGAATATTTTAGAATTATGAAAAGGCCTTTCTCTGAAAAAGAATGGGTAGAAATAAAAGCTGGTGTTACAGAAAAGGATCAGATAGATATGTTTTGTAGGCATTGGTGTTTAAAAGAAAGCTATGTAAAAGCAATCGGTGTTGGAATTACTATAAATCTGCAAGATATTAGTTTTAAAATAAATACATGTACACTTACAAAGGATAATTTTACTACAGATAGTGAATTGTATGTGAAAGGTGTAAAAGAAAATTGGATTTTTCAAGAAATTCTAATTGACAATGAACATTGTGTAGCAGTTGCATTACCAAAAGATGAACAGAGCAACGTTCAAGAACTTGAGGGTTTTTGTGAACTTGAATTTTCAAATATTGTTGATCTTGCTGTACCTTTACTGGAATATGATAATTTGTATTGTAAAAACTATTTTCAAAAACCTAATGCTCCATAAAGAGGAGATTTATTAGTTAGTTACCTAATATACAGGGTGTGTATAAATTCGACCGATAAATTTTATTTCCAGTGGTTGTCCAATTATTTAATTAACTGTCATATGTTTCATATGTCTATGTCATTAATTGATGAACATTAAGTTAGATATTAGGACAAAAATTCATTTCATAATTTTAATGCTAGATTAGGAGAAAAGTCCAAAAACAGATCGTAACTTCTAAATGAAAGAAGATAATAGAAAAGTTTATAAAGGATTTAGGTACATCTTTAGGAAAAAAATACTCCCTGAAAGCTTGTTGGTTAAATTTGTATACATCCTGTATATTCTCTGAATATAATTAGACAGTTTCTCACTAGGGATGATTATGATATTATTACATATGGTGCTGGCTAGCATTGTCCTTTGTTGTTCAGTTTTTATTGAAAAGAAAGGACCGATATTATTGTATGATGCTGTAGTACTTTGTTGCAAAATACACACATAAATTATATAATCCAAACATTTTTTTTAATTGATGAATAATTCATTCCATAAATATTTTGTATAAAAAATAATATGTGCATAAATATAAAAGTTCAAAAATAATTTCTTATTCCCTCAACTTAAAAAGACAAACATTACTACCTACTTTATTATTTGTGTATGAAATTGAAAGTTATTTAGGAGGGTTGTAGTCTCGTAGCAGAGATTGTACCACCCTGTTGATGGCACTGAATAAATTCCCTTTTAGCAGGCTTGCATGATGTTTGATATTTGTGTAGAGCTAGAAATTTGTATTATCCTGTTTGATTTGCATGATTTATTTTGATATTTAGTTTTACTGTCAACGTTATTGATTTTATTTCAATCCTTCCCCTCTTCTTTATGCAGTAATTACCTACGAAATTGATAGAAATTAACAAAAAGCAAATCCTGAAATTTGGATTGGGTATGAAGAATAATCAGGGGATGTTTCTTAATGAAGTTTTGCTGTAATTAGTACAGAAACTACTTTACCTGAATAAAAAAATTTATCTACCCCCAGACCCCCTTGATTTGAAAAAATCGAATATATACTTCCTGAAATTTTGCATGGGGGGATGATTTTACATTGTGAACAACTTTTCTTAATGAAATTTTGCCGTAGTTGGTACAGAAAAGCTACTTTACCTGAATAAAAAAAATTATTTGGCCCCAGGCCCCCTTGATTAGAAAAAATCGAAAATATACTTTCTGAAATTTTGCATAGGGGAATGATTTTACATTTGTGAACAACTTTTCTTAATGACATTTTGCCGTAGTTAGTACAGAAAAACTACTTTACCTGAATAGAAAAAATTATTTGGCCCCAGGCCCCCTTGATTTGAAAAAATCGAAAATATACTTTCTGAAATTTTGCATAGGGGAATGATTTTACATTGTGAACAACTTTTCTTAATGAAATTTTGCCGTAGTTAGTACAGAAAAGCTACTTTACCTGAATATAAAATTTTATTTACCCCCAGACCCCCATTGATTTAAAATCGAAAATATGCTTTCTGAAATTTTGCATGGGGGGATGATTTTACATTGTGAACAACTTTTCTTAACGAAGTTTTACCGTAGTTAGTACAGAAACGTTACTTTACCTGAATAAAAAAATGTATTGTCCCCCAGGCCCCTATACGGATATCCAAATTCGGTTACCCTTTACACATAATAAAGACACAAACAATTATAGAAGCAAGTCTCTTAATATTCTGTTTAAATTTACTAAACACGGTCATACATATATAATACAATCTGAGACCCATTATAGTTTATGTCTATATGATTTTTCAAAACATTCTTAAGGTGGCAATGCATGGAGCCCAGTCCTCAATGATTTTGATCAGAAACTAATTGTTGATTTGGGCCAAGTTATGAATATTACACGTATTTGGACCCAAGGTAGACCGCATAGTGGCGAATATGTCATGGAATATAGTATCAGTTATGGCACTAACGGCCTCGATTACGCTGACTACAAAGAGCCTGGTGGCGATATTAGGGTGAGATTTATTTTTAGTTCTTTAATATCGTAAAAACCTTTCCATCATTACCTTTTTAATTCCTTTTTTGTTTTGATTGTCTGATTTGTTTGCCATGTGATTAGAAACAAACCTTTATTTTTGTGTTAAACTGTTTTGCTTGTTATGTAAGTACAGAATTTGAGATTTAAGATTTTGTTTGCAGTACATAGATTGTAAATTAACAGTTATGTTAGTTTGTTTTTGTGTAACTTTTGTTTAGGTATTCAAGATCCTTATATGTGTTAATAGTGCTATAGGAGGTGATGGTGGTAATTTCTTTAAAAAATTATTAATTTTTTTCTATATTAAACCTAATATTTAGTTGCATTTATAATTGAATCTTTAATAGTTTATTAAATCTATTATGATTAACTAAGGCCAACTGTATCAGAACAGACTGGCCGAGTGGCCGCTATGATACAGTTGACCTTGGATAAACACTAGACTATAATGTATTAGGTATACCAATGGTATTTAGTCACATGACCTGCCTTGAGGGTAGCATAAACAAACTACGTCACAGTTGTATCAAGTAACCCTCATGGAAGACACTGATTGGCCTATTTTGTCTCAACAAGGGTCACGTGATACGACTAGACCTAAGATTGTTTGTACTGCCCCTCAGGAAGGTGACGTAACCAACTGTCATTGGAATACCTTATAGGTGGTGGATCTACACTTTCTTTTGTTTCTATCTTGGACACCCTGACCCTTCTGTTGATCCGTAATGCTAAAGCTGTGCGTGACGAAATAAACAAAACACAGTCTTTGGATAATACAACCCAAATAATTGTACAACTTTTCCCTATTATCCTAATAGCTTTACCTTAGTTTGTTTGTGGTGTTGGTGTCTGTTCTTTATAACGTTATTATTATACATACACTGGTGTGAGGAACATAAATTCATATCTTATTCATAAAACAATCTTATTTATGCACATTTCTCTATTTTGCACGTTACTTTCTTATAACAACTTTGTCTCTTAATTGCTTAATAATATTTCCTAACCTGTGGATGTAGGGGACTCGGCATGGGCCCCTACCGAGAGTAATTACTATCAGTTTTTAACGATGGATTTGGGTGGTCGCTTTGAAATTCGTTCAATTGCAACACAAGGTCGCAGCAAGACGAGATCTTACGTCACAGAATATATTGTACAGTCTTCTGATGATGGAGAAGGGTGGAGAAGCGTAACTGATCCAGAAGGAGAAGCTGAGGTGCTATTTGATATTATTAATTAATTTTTCTTTTATTTAAACTATTTCTAAAAAATAAAGGTTTGTTTTTTGTGTAAATGTGCAAATATGGCTTCACATAAAATGTTCTTGTAGTCCTCAACAAAAATAATAAAACCTTCTATGTTTAATAGTTATTCAAAGGCAATACAGATGGAGATTCTGTACATAAAAATGAATTTGAGGTACCGATTATTGCTCAGTGGATTAGAATAAATCCTACAAGATGGCGGGATCGAATATCATTAAGAGTGGAATTATTTGGCTGTGAATATGGTAATAACATTTCTAATAATGTTCGTATGAATAAATAAAAAAGTATTCCCTTTTCAGAATCGGAAATTATGTATTTTAATGGCACTTCCTATATAAGATTGGATCTTCTTAGAGATCCTGTTGCAGCTTACAGAGAGAGCATTAGATTTAGATTTAAAACTTCTGTTGCCAACGGTGTACTACTTTATAGTAGGGGTACACAAGGAGATTATGTTGCATTGCAGTTGCGAGATAATAGGATGCTTCTTAATATTGATTTAGGTATGTATTATGAGAATTCATGTAGGGGACAGGTGATTTTTTTTTATTATAACTTTCTTTGTATAGGAGCAAGAATTTCTACAAGTTTGTCAGTTGGAAGTCTGTTGGATGATAATATTTGGCATGATGTTGTAATTTCTAGAAATCACCGAGATATTTTGTTTTCTGTTGACCGTGTTGTGGTACAAGGTAGAATAAAGGGAGAGTTTAGTAAATTAAACTTGAATAGAGGAGTAAGTGCCATTTAATCGCGTTAAACTTCCTTTAATACAATTACTTTTAGTTGTACGTGGGAGGTGTTCCTAACATGCAAGAAGGTTTGATTGTAACTCAAAACTTCACAGGTTGTATAGAAAATATTTATCTGAATTCTTCAAATTTAATTCGGGATATGAAACAAGCAATCCAAATTGGTCGCTCATTACATTATACTAACGTAAATGCTGTGTATGGTTGTCTGGTAAGTTTCTTATTTTATTAAATAAAAATGTTAATAATAATTTTGAAATTTTAGGACGTTCCTTTGATATCAGTTACATTTTTAACTCAGAAATCTTTTGCTCGTCTTAAAGGGTATGAAGGGGTAAGCTCTTTAAATGCGTCTTTTGCCTTCAGAACTTACGAAGAAGTTGGATTGATGTTGTATCACTCATTTTCTTCTAGTGGACATGTTGCTGTAAGTTTGTAATTTATAATTACAATTAAGTAATAATAATTTAAAATTTTTAACACAATATTGGGGTACTGGTTTTAAAGTCACCGTATGGTCCACAGAGCAAGCAGCGACCACTATACAGTGACTTTAATTGGTTTAAGACCGCAGCGCTGGGGTGGCAAATTTGAGACCTCTGTAAGCAAGCAACATTATGTATTAAAAATCGTAGGGTATTACACAGTTGTAATTTTCAAGAATGTTGCTTACAGCAGTTCAGAAAAGCCACCAGGTGGCGTGTACCTTACCATAACCAAGGCCAACTATACTGGCATAACATATCGAATTGTTGAATATAAATATTTCTTCAGGTATTCTTAGAAGATGGAAGAATTAAAGTAGAGCTCATAACGCCAAATAATCCTGCAGTTAATTTAGATAATTATGATGAACAATTTAATGATGGAAGATGGCATACTGTTGTTTTAACAATTGGTATTAATTCACTGACTCTTAGTGTTGATTATAGACCAATGAAAACTACGAGATTTTTGAAAATGACCACTGGTGGTATTTACATGATTGCAGGTATGTAAATGTATTGATAAATTATTTCTTAGATTCCCCTTTACTGGAAATTTTAGAATAAAAGCCGACAAATCGTTATTCAATTATTATATGCTTTTGAAAATGACAGATCTTGAAAACTTTATCCACCCAATTTATCATTGGAATATAGGCAACCCATTATACACTGCGATCACTGTTGCGTCTGCTTACTGATTTTGATTATTGTTTGTTTATTATTTTTTAATAGAGAACAAGATTTAAAACTAACGATTTATTGAAAACATGATTTAAATTTTCTTCAGCATTTCTTTTAGAAAACCACTCAAACATGTTTTTCTTTGTTCAGGTGGTGTTTCTGGTGCTATAGGCCTAACAGGACAAAAAATCCCTGGTTTTGTGGGATGTATGCGTACTATAAGTACCGATGGTAATTACAAATTACCAACAGATTGGACTTCTGAAGAATACTGCTGTGTAGATGAAGTTGTTTTTGATTCATGTCGTATGACAGACCGTTGCAATCCTAACCCATGTGAACACGGGGGTGTTTGCAAACAAAATGCCTTGGAATTCATATGTGAATGTTCTGGTACTGGCTATGCAGGATCTGTATGCCACACATCCCTAAATGCATTATCTTGTCAAGCATATAAAAATGTACAAGCAGTCAGTCAAAGAGCAGAAATAAAAGTTGATGTTGACGGTAGTGGCCCCTTAGCACCTTTCCCTGTAACATGTGAATTCTATGCTGATGGTCGTGTTGCTACAGTTTTACACCACATAAATCAACAAACCACACCAGTTGATGGATTCCAAGAACCAGGTAGTTTTAGACAGGAAATTATATACGATGCAGATGATGATCAAATAGAGGCATTTTTAAATCGCTCCGTATCCTGTAGACAACGTATTCAATATTCATGTCGATCATCTAGATTGTTTAATTCTCCTTCTGATGAAGCTAATTATCATCCATTTTCCTGGTGGGTTTCGAGACATAATCAGAAAATGGATTATTGGGGAGGAGCTTTACCTGGGTCTAGAAAATGCGAATGCGGCATTTTAGGTTCATGCATTGACCCCACCAAATGGTGCAATTGTGATGCTGGCTATGAAAGTTGGACAGAAGATTCTGGTGATCTTACCGAAAAAGAAAACTTACCCGTTAAACAACTCCGATTTGGAGATACCGGAAATGCGTTGGATGATAAAGAAGGTCGATATACTTTAGGGCCTTTAATTTGTGAAGGTGATGATCTATTTAATAATGGGGTTACATTCCGTATTGCTGATTCTACAATTAATTTACCAACTTTTGATATGGGACATAGTGGAGATATCTATTTTGAATTCAAAACAACTGTTGATAATGCAGTTATTTTACATGCCCGTGGTCCTACTGATTTTATAAAACTGAGTATTACAAATGGAGATATGATACAATTTCAATACCAAGCTGGTTCGTCCCCATTCGCAGTCAATTATAAAACTTCATATAAAATAGCAGATGATAGGTGGCACTCCATTTCTATCGAACGTAATCGGAAAGGAGGTAGATTGGTTATTGATGGAGCATTAAAATCAGAAGTGCGAGAGGATACAGGTCCGGTTCGTGCCCTCCATTTAACATCGGAATTAGTTATTGGAGCAGCAGTAGATTACAGACATGGTTTTACTGGATGTATTCGAGCTTTATTATTAAACGGAAAGTTAATCGATTTAAGAGATTATGCTCGTCGGGGAATATACGGTGTGTCTGAAGGTTGTGTTGGTAAATGCTCAAGTAATCCTTGTCTTAATAACGGTACGTGTTGGGAACGTTATGATGGCTATACATGTGATTGTCGTTGGACAGCATTCAAAGGTCCCATTTGTGCTGATGAAATAGGAGTCCATTTAAAACAAAACTCAATGGTTAAGTACGATTTTATGGGGTCTTGGAGATCCACGTTATCAGAAAAAATTAGGGTTGGGTTTACTACCACAAATCCAAAAGGTTTCTTGCTTGGTTTTTCATCGGCTATTAGTGGAGAATATATGACGATTATGGTATCTAATTCAGGCCATTTAAGAATTGTGTTTGACTTTGGATTTGAAAGACAAGAAATAATTTATCCTCAGAAACATTTTGGTCTGGGTCAATACCATGATTTAAGGGTGTCTAGAAAGAACGGTGGGGCTACTTTGGTAATGCAAGTGGACGATTATGAACCTAGGGAATTCCACTTTAATATTAAAACTTCGGCAGATGCACAATTTAATAATATCCAATACATGTACATTGGACGAAATGAAACTATGGCTGAAGGATTTGTAGGATGTATTTCCAGAGTTGAATTTGACGATATTTATCCGTTGAAATTATTGTTCCAAGAAAATGGACCTCCAAATGTTAGATCATTAGGAAGCAAAAGTAAGTACAAGTAAAATTTTACTGCATAATTGATATTATATTTTTTTGTTACTACAGCACCATTGGCTGAAGATTTTTGTGGTGTTGAACCTATCACACATCCTCCAGATGTATCGGAAACAAGGCCACCTCCAATTGTGGATGAAGATAAGTTGAAAAAAGTTTATAATCAAACGGATTCTGCTATTCTTGGAAGTAAGTCTCTGGTTTAATATTACCAGTGATGTATTAATTTTTATTTGTTACGCAAATCTTATGCGAGAAAGCTCATCTGTGCGTTCGCGCAAAACACGCTCGTGCAGGAAATTCACCTTCCTGCATTTGGTTTGTAAATAACTATTTTCTACTAGCGTGCGGAAAAACGCATTTTCCGCACATGTTTTAGTGCGGAAAATCCACTTTTCCGCACGGTGCGGAAAATCCACTTTTCCGCACTAAAACACTAAAACAGTGCGGAAAATGCGTTTTTCCGCACGCTAGTAGAAAAACTATTGTTCCTAACACGTGCAGAAACCTATTTTTCCGCACTTAAATGCTTGACACCACTCCGCTACGCGTCGTGCTGTCAACGGCATTTGCGTGCGGAAAAATCGATTTTCTGCACTTGTTAGGAAAATAGCTATTTTACTGTATATAATCTATAGTCCGTTTGAGGTAGCAAATAATACACATCATCAATAAATTTCATGACCTCACAACATAATACATAGCGTACATATAATATATTCTAATTTTTTTGTACCTCAAAAACTAGAAAAAACTAAATTTACTGAAGCGTAAGGCTTGTATGTGAATTTTGAACTAATATGTACTAATTTATCCTAATTATCTTATTCTATGACCAAGTATACACTTAAATAAATAAACCCAAAGTGTCAACAGTTGTGTACTTTCTATCGGTTGCATACAACTAAAACTATGTGAAAAGTAAGAAAAAGCATATTTTAATAATAAAACTTTCATTTATATATATTATATATTATTATAATACGATACATCATTGCACTTCCATTTAACTGAAGAGTTGAACATCCAGCCGTTCAACGGTGTAGATTTTGTTTATTCTCGTTGGGAATAAGTTCCAAATATTGTCAATTTTTTATTTCATTATTAATTGGTTTGATTTTTTTTTACACTACTCGCAGCAAACTTACTTCCAGAAAAACATTAAAAATCCAAATTTTTATTTATCCAATATTACGTTCTTGTTCGAAATAATCTAGTAAAGAGACGACAAGCTGTTTCGACTGACTGCTTAAAGGTTTCGGCTTTTTAAAAAATGAAAATGAGGAAAATATGGCAAGGTTTAGTTCTAAAAAACACTGTTTTAATATTATAAATAAAATTCAGAGTACAAGGAAAATATGACTACAAACGTCAGTCAAAACTTCAAAATGACAGCTACTGCGGCAAATTAATGTAAACTTTTCCAAAATAATACCAACATAACGAACTAACCATAATTTTGTTGTAAAATATAACGAGATTTCATTTATATTAACAAAAATAAATGGATTTTATGGTTACACACAGCTGTCGTAACTTAGAAAAGGCTAAAAATAATTTGCCAAAATGTATTATTTTATAATTATATTTTATAGTTTTTAGTTTTATATTTTTGGTAAAGCAGACCGTCGGATCACGTGATCTATGACCTGTATTACTAGCTATCTCAAATGGACTTTATCTTAAAGATATTAAAAAACATTCTGATGACACTTTTTTCAGTAGAATTCAGTGGCATACTCAAATTTTTAACTAGGGTTCAAATTTTGGAAATATTGTCATTTAATTTCATTTATTCAGGTAAAGTAGCTTTTCTGTACTAACTAGGGTAAAACTTCATTAAGAAAAGTTGTTCAGAATGTAAAATCATCCCTCTATGCAAAATTTTAGAATTATCGGTTTACTTTATGAAATTGTCTTTCCTTGTTGGAAAAAAATACGCAGACAATATTTCTGGAATTTTGCATGGGTTGATGATTTTGCATTCTGAACAACTTTTCTTAATGAAGTTTTTCCATATTTAGTACAGAAAAACTACTTTACCGAATACTATATTTATGGTCCTCTTCAAAAAAAAATTTCAATTTTTGGAGGCACACTGATCTGAAGAGTTTTTAAAAATGTATATATTTTTTGTAAACTAAGGTGCATGGTATATGAATTGATCTTTAAACCCTGGGAAATCTGTTATGTATGTTGTAGCGTAATCCCTACTATTTTTCAATGACTCGTACTAATACTTACGAAATTTTTACAGGTATCCTGGCAATTATTTTTATAGCTGTAGTAATACTCTTCATCATAATTGGAAGATACATGCACAGGCATAAAGGTGAATATCTGACACAAGAAGATGCTGGAGCGGAGAGTGCAATAGACCCTGATTCTGCAGTAATTCAAGGTACAACAGGTCATCAAGTTCAAAAAAAGAAAGAGTGGTTTATATAGTACATTTACAAAACCGTTACAAATTGGAAATATTTGTGTTTTAAAAAATTACTTTTGTTAATGTAGGCCTAAACAGTACAATGTAAGGGTTTTGTTTAAGGTAAGTTTATATTAAAAAAAAATTCATGACTATGGCTACAAATCTTTTGAGCCAGTTCCACTGCCGCTTTATGATAGAGTTTTATGAAGGTTTTTAGTATAGAAATATGCAGTTGCCGTGAATGAGTAGTTTAGATCTCTTGCACTCTTATACTTGCTGTTTTAAAGCAGAAATACCAATTCTCCATAGCTTTGATACTGCTTTTATAAGACAGTAAATTTTCTATTTCAATTAATGTACAGTTTCCTGCGTTTAAGTAAAACTAGCAAGTATATTTATCTAGCATCCATATTTTTGTATACTATACTGTGTACAAATACTCGACTGTTGTGGAACTAGCATTTACAAAAAAAATAGTATTTTGAGTACTTTCCAGAGGAATTTTTATCTCGTAAGGTGCATTAACTTTGCATACATCTATAAATATCAGGCCAAATTACCAAGTACTCATTAAAAAAAAGTAGCAATTTAACTTGTTACAGAATAATTTATCTAGTGATATTAAACTATGACTTAAGTTATATATTTTAAAAGTATTAGTTTTCCGTCCAATTTTTTTGTACTATTTTATTTTTAGAAAGTCTTCAATTATTTATATAAAACAATGCATTCCTTTAAGGGTTTTACTTTTTATTATATTTACATTTTTATTTAAAATAAATGTGGGTGTTACATAACTTAGTACCTATTGAAATAATTGTACTGAAGGATTGATCTTCCACAAAACGCAAAGTGCCTTTTAATGGCACTTTAGTATTAATTTTTGTCAACTCTTGCAAAAGTGAACTTATCGACAACATAACAATTTGTATATTAAGAGATTACTTATGAGTTGTAGTTTTACATCTTAAATTGTATATTTTGTTTTTTAAATAAAAATGAAAATCACACATTTAATTTTTTTGCTAAATTAAATTTTATAAGACAAAATATTTTTGGTTTTAGATGTTGCAGTAAATCAAACCCTTCAATTAATTCAGTACTGCATAATTAATTCTTTATACAGATATAACAGTAATGAGTGGAAGTAGTAAAAAAGATGATTCGCATGTGTAAAAAAGAGATGCAAGAACATTTTGAAATTATAATTATTCTAATGTCAGATTTTTAACTGTTCTTGCATCTCTTTCTTACACATGGGAATCAGCATGTTTTACTACTTCCACTCATTGCATGCATCTCTTTCTTACACATGGGAATCGGTATGTTTTACTACTTCCACTCATTGCATGCATCTCTTTCTTACACATGTGGATGATCTTTTTTACTACTTCCACTCAGCTGTTGCATACACTAGGCCCTATTGACCAGAAAATGTCGGTTAAAAAAAATTTAATTTTGATACAAAAATAATTATTTTAGAATTGAGAAAACATAACATAACATTTCTAATTTTTTAAAAATTTCCACACGAAGTAAAAAATAGGAACATATTTAAACCTAACATATAAGAGGTATTTATATGTACCCCCATTACAATTTAATCTATTTGGCCCAAAGTGCACACTGATAAAAAAAAACATTATGTGAAAACCAAAACTTGTATTAAGTTTTAAATTGGCACTGTATTAATATTAATTACACATGAAACAAAGTTTGTAAATGAACTATAGAATAATCGGTTAATAAAATTAATCTACAATATTTGTAGAACTACTGTAGGCGCTGCTGCTATCTGATTCATGAACTCGAGAAATTGGTAAATGTTTCACATTCAATCCATATTCGTCATCTTCTAAATTAAAAAAAAAAATTAATAATTCGTAATAAAAAATTATTTAATATTTACCTGAATCATAATAATCTGATCCGCGTGGAGATAGTTTGCAACCACGTGCTAAATATGATTTTAGTATATCCTTACAAGCCAGAATTAGACCCATAAATGGTGGAGATGGAGCCATAGGTCTGGAGAGATATTCAGGATGAAATTGTACTGCTACATAGTAGGGATGGTTTTCTAACTCTAATATTTCCATACGTTCTGCTTCAGTGTCAATACCTAAAAATGTATTAACGTTTAAATTATTTATTTATTTGAAGTTTTTCCGATACATACCTACAAATTCTAAACCACCCTTTTCCAATTCTGCAATATATTTAGGATTTACTTCATACCTATGTCTATGTCGTTCTTCAATTTTTTCTTTATTAAGATATAAACGTCCTGAACAGAAAACATTAAAATATTGCCCAAATTGAATACTTTTTCATATACTTACGAATTTTACTATTGGCTGCAGATTCTTTAAAAACTGTTATGCGTTTTCCTAGACGCATAGTTCCTCCCATTTCACCTGTATTATGCTCGGGCATATCAATGATTACGGGATGAGGTGAATCCGGTTCACATTCAGTTGTATGAGCACCTTTTAAATGCAACACGTTTCTAGCAAATTCAATTACGGATGTTTGAAAACCTAAACATATACCCAGAAATGGTTTATTGTTTGTTCTACACCATCGACTTGCTTCGATTTTGCCTTCCATTCCACGCTTACCAAAACCACCTGGTACTATAACACCTCTGCAAAAATATATTTTAGAATGGCATTTTCTTTATAAATTAAAAAATACATACTCGCTTTTACACAACTGTTTCCATGCTTCATGATATGCAACTGGGTCTTCATCAAGCATTTCTTTTTCAAGATTAGAAGCTTCAATGAATATTACATCAACTTTATATCCTATTGTATTTGCAGCATGTTGCAAAGCCTTTGTAACCGAAGTGTAAGAATCTTCCAAACGGGTATACTTTCCAACAAGAGCTATGGAAACCTCATTACGAAGATTATCTATTCTGTCAGCTAAATCAGTCCATTGTTTCATATGTTTTCTTGGTATACTTTTTAAATCCAACTGCAACCTTTCGTTTAAATATTCCACTATTCCATGCGACTCCATCAAAATAGGAACTTTATAAATTGAAGATAAATCGGGAATGCATATAACCTGTAATTTTTCGTAATATATCACTGCCAATTATTTTACATTACATACCTAGGGTATAATTATTATTTTATTAGTCATTATACCTCTGTAAACACCCTCATTTAAGATGCTTTAATTGTCAAACCAATTTACAACTGCATTTCTCAAAATTATTCTCTAAAAACGTAAAGATATTTTCAAAACAATTTCCTGTACGTATAATACCATAAACTGTACATAGAATTTTTCAATTAGAAATATAAAAGTTATCTGCTAACTAAAGGGCCAGTTCCATTAAATAATAATAAATAAATAAATCCATATTTTACCTGTTCTGGTGCAACATGACAAAAATTCGATATTTTTTCTTTAACACTCTGTACAATGGGTTTTTCAGATCGACATACTATAAAATCTGGAGATAATCCTAGGCCACGTAATTCCCGAACAGAAGATTGTGTTGGTTTTGTTTTTGGTTCCCCAGTAGATCTTGGCTAAAATGAAATCTGCTGTTAATCTCTAAATAAATGCGCTATTGCTTAATAGGCCCACCTGCGGAACTAAAGATACATGAGCTACACAAAAATTCTCTCTTTTAGCACGGAACTGAAATTGACGAAAAGCTTCTACAAAGGCCATACTTTCAATATCTCCTATAGTGCCACCAAGTTCTACAATACACACTTCAGGCATCTTCTTTTTTTCTGAGACTGGTATTTGTGCTACCCGTTCAACCCATTCTTGAATTGCATCGGTTATATGCGGTACCACTATCATAATACAAGATAATCATAATTAATACCCGTTAGTACATGAAAACAGTCTCGTAAACTTACCTTGAACAGTTTTTCCTAAGTAATCACCACGTCGTTCTTTATCTATTACCATTTTATAAATTTTTCCGGTAGTAATATTATTGTCCCTGTGAAGGGTTATGTTTAAGAATCTTTCATAATTTCCCAAATCTAGATCTACTTCTCCACCATCATCCAAGACGTAAACTTCACCTAAAGCAGTTAAAGAAAATACCTCATCTTAAATGGATCTAAAGAGGCCAAGGGTGTTTATTTGTTAAAAAATTATTTAGGATGATAATGAGCATTAAACACAAATATTTTGATTTAATCAATTTAAATCACAGTACTACTACTTAACTGTAAATAAAAATAGCAACCTGTTGTCTACAATTTAATTTTAAAAAGTTATTGGCATACGTAGACGATTTAAAAATAGTATAATAGAGGTAGGTGATTAATTTATGTTGGAAAGAGCCCACAAAATTTTAAGTTTCCGTAATAGCCTTAGTAAAATTATTAAATCGGTTATTTATGTTACATCCCGACGCAGGGGGACAAGAAAATGAATCGAGAGTCTTATGATACTATCTTACCATGTTCGTATGGAGAAAATGTTCCAGCATCCAAATTAATGTAAGGATCTATTTTAATGGATGTTACTTCGATTCCACAACTCTTCAGAATTGTTCCAAAAGAACTTGCAATAACCCCCTTTCCAACACCGCTTATGACACCTCCAGTAACAAGAATGTACTTCATATTGGACATTATTTCACAAAATAGAAAATAGAAGGTTCCAGCTGTCACTTAAAAAGAACCAAAGGGCTTTTTATTGCGCCTCAGACAACGTGGTTTTATTGCGCGAATTTTAACGACCGCAATTCTAACCAAATTACAATTTAAAAGGAAGAGCGCAGGTGCATTTAAAAGTGGGGGCCCTGGTGGGGCGTAGACGTCAGTTTTGGCAGAAGAAGAAGAGGGGGTAAGATATTTCGTTTATTCCTATTGTTTCTAATTCTCATTATACCCAAAAAGTAAAATAATATTTTATACAGGGTGTTTCACGTTTAATTTATGCCCTAATGTAAAAATAACTTTACATTTCGCAAAAACGAGAAAAGAAGTTGATGAATGGCTTTAGTTATGGTTAGGTTTTAGAAAGTTTAATTGAGAATACAAAATTTGCTGTATATTTTGATATTTTAGGGGCATTTATCACATGAAGAGGAAAATATCTTACTCCGGTGAATCCCCAATACCGTTGCACTACTGCTAAGATGTAAGTTATTTCTATTAGATCTAATTGCCATTTTTCCAATTATCACAGTATCAAACACAATTTATAAAAATGATCTGCTAAAATTTAATTATGTGTTTAATTTCGGTTATTAATGTTGTAGTTATTAGCTTTTACCGGTACAATAATTAATAGTTTAACAAGTAATATGTCATATGCATTAAAAGCAGCCAAACTACTGAATTGTACGTCAAAAACCGGGGGTAGGTGACCCCAGCAGAAACTTTTCCAGTTGCTTGTATTATTTTTTCGATTCATTTTATATTAGAAACATTAGTATACAAGCGTAAATAGTGTGATATCTAACCGTTTTTATGCAAACTTCCTGGTAAAAGGTCAAAGGGCGCATCGTATTTTGATTTCGCGTTTCACCCAGTGATTCACGTGAGTAATAATAACCAAATTTAGAATTAAAATGGCAAGAGGACCATTAAGGTGTAAAATAGGACCATCAATATTAAATTCCGACTTATCTCAATTATACGAAGAATCTCAGCGACTTTTAGATAATGGGGCGGACTATTTACATTTAGATGTAATGGATGGCCATTTCGTCCCTAACCTAACAATCGGTCATCCTGTTGTTAAATGTTTAAGATCTAAAATAAAAACTGCCTTTTTTGAAACGCACATGATGGTTTCTAACCCCGAGCAAGTTAGTATCCTTAAAATTAAACTGTGTAGTACTTCACTTACTAATTGTACTTACAGTGGATCGAACCCATGGCGGATGCAGGTGTTAATTTATACACATTTCATATCGAACCAGTAAAGGAAATTCCAAAAACATGTCGACTTATAAGAGAGGCCGGAATGAAAGTAGGATTAGCGCTAAAACCAGCTTCTGGAATTGAAGATGTTCGTCAATTTATAGATTTAGCCGATGTGGTACTAATTATGACTGTAGAACCAGGCTTCGGAGGTCAAAAATTCATGATGGACATGATGCCGAAAGTGCAGTGGTTAAGACACAATTATCCTTTATTAGATATTGAAGTAGACGGAGGGGTTGGATTAAACACAATTAACGCTTGTTCTGAAGTATGCAATTTTTTACGTTCAAACAAAATATATTTTACAGATTTTCTTTTAGGCTGGTGCTAACATGATTGTCTCGGGAACAGCTATCATAAACGCAAGCAATCAAAGGGCTGTTATTGCAAGCCTTCGAGAAACTATAGAAAGTTCAATTCATAAATGTAATGTCTAATTACTGTGAAACATAGGAATTGTTCAAATGCTATCAGTTTTGACGACTGTTTTGCACTGAATATTGAGCTTATTACTGTTATTGTTATAATTATGACATTGTTAAATATTGCCTTTGGACATTCCAATTGGTGCCAAGTTCCAGTATATTTTTTATATCTTTTATATAAACCTCATTTCCATTAGAATTTTATTAGGGACACACTTTTTGGCCTATGAGTTGGGAATTATAAAAATAGGTTTCAATTCTTAAACGATTGAAGTTCCATGATCATTTGATTAGAAAATCTTTTTTAACATAGCAAAACTAATCATCATTTTATAATGTACATAAATCATTGGGGAATAAAATGTTTACTGAAGTTTAAGACTGTTTTTGTTTTGCCACTATGATATTGACGAAAATGCTTAATATTCCATACAAATTATATGGAAGAATCCCAAGGTAGAAGTCTTCTAATAGAGAGTTTTTGAGCACGGTACGCTAAGGTAACGCTAACACTAACGTCTGCTAAGCATAACAATATGTTGCTTAGCAAAACAGTATGTTGCTTAGCAAAGACGTTAGCGTTACTGTACCATACTGTACTCTAGCGTATAGTCCTCTAAAACTGTCTATTAGAGAGTTTTTGAGCACTATATGCTAGAGTTCCCGTATCCTGCACGATTTCCATCTGAAACATACAAACGGATTCACACACAGTGTATCACCCTGTATTTCCAGAAAGCGCCTTTGTGGGTGGATTAGACAAGCGGATAGCTCTCACCGTAAGGGGCTCCCAACAGCTGAGTGTATGTATACACAAGTCCACTGGGTTTGTGAAAAATAATTCTCAAAATGCAACTAACCTAAAGTCAGCGGGGCGCCCCACTAGTCTTTGCAAAGTCTTTGCTTTAGGTTAGTTGCAGTTTGTGAATTATTTTCCACCAGTGCGGTTTTTCCAGTGGACTTGTGTATACATACGCTCAGCTGTTGGGAGCCCCTCCGGTGAGATCTATCCGCTTGTGTGGATTAGCATATTAGCTTCTCTCTCTGTCACTTGAACTTAAAAGAGAGTAGAAAATTCGTAAACAATGAACGTAACCTCTAAGAAAACTTTTTAAAATCCTTTTTCTGCAATTCAAAGAAAGGAGTTTATCGTTAATTACTTGCTCCCATTCCCAGTGTGTTAGTTGGGTAGTTACAAACATTTATAAATAGTAAATGAAGTGGTAACGAAATGACTGAAGACCAAAGGAAATCGAAGCAATGTTCTGATCATAATCCAGAACAAAAACTAAAAATGTTGGCTATTCATGGATATCGACAAAATGGAGAAGTTTTTCGCCAGAAAACTGGTTCATTTCGTAAAATGGTACATAAATGGGCACAGTTTACTTACATTACAGCACCCCATAAAGTTATACCAGTAGACGATCTTAGTAAAATTGATGAAATCGATGTTGGAGAAAGTACAAATACAGGTGGGTACAAATTATCAGGACTAGGGTACATTTTACAGTTACTGTTTAAATAAGTATCTGATTTAAACTCCGCTTACAGTGCGACATAGTAGCTACTCATTTGTAAATTAATCGTATCTTTGTAAGGATAGGTTGTATCAACGTAGAATTAGTATTTAAGCATGATCCATTATCATGGATACAATTATTGTAACAATCATATCGACAATTAATGCTGGTTCAGCTGAATTGGGAGTTAGACTACGCAATTCAACCAGCCTTAAAGCATAATTCTTTTTCTACCTTTTATGCTAACATTTCTACTGTTTTTATTAGAACAGTATGGTTGGTGGTTTAATAGAGATGATCGAACATTCCGTGGAATTCGAAAAGGTGGACCTGCAATTGGTTTTGAAGAAAGTGTTCGGTTAGTAGAAGAAACTTTTGAAAAATATGGTCCCTTTGATGGTATTCTTGGTTTTTCTCAAGGCGCTTGTTTTGTTGGCCTCTTATGTGATTTGCAACACAGAGGATGTAAGTATTTTTTTTTAATTGATAGGTATATACTTTTATTAACGAATATTACAAAATAATCACCTTTTTGTTTTAGTGACGAAAATGAAGTTTAATTTTGCAATAATGGCTTCAGGATTTAAATCTGGAAGCCTACCCCATCTGAAATATTATAGCGAAACTATTAATTTACCCGTTCTGAATATTTACGGGGATAGCGACGATATTATTCCCAAAGGTAAAGAATTTATTTAAGTAAATCATATTTGGTAATATTATCATTACAGAAATGAGCCAAGCTTTGGGAGATGTTTTTGAGGATCCAGCAACGGTTGTACACCCAGGCAAGCATTATTTGCCAGCGGCATCTCCACAAAAACATGATTACCAAACTTTTTTTAAACAACGACTTTTAGAAAAACAAGAGGAACTTAGTAAAATAGAATTAGAAAATAATTCTCATATTAGTTAATCTGAGTTATATGTATACAGGGTGTTTATGATAAACGGCACATGCATGAGGATCTCGTAAATGGTAAGAAATGGAGATTCGGTTAAATGAGAAAAAATGTTCAGCGCCTTGAGGACTACTTTAATCATTATGTATAGATTATCGTAGTAGTCCTCAATACGTTGAACATTTCTTCTCTTTTAACCGAATATTTATTTCTTATCATTTACAAGATCCCCACTACTGATCTTGGACACCTTGTATAAATAAAATTCTTATCAATAAATTTGGTCTAAATACAAAACAGACTTTTTATTATAAGGTCATTGGTTGTACAGATAATCCTTATCAAATTTTTCTAGACGGAGCTTGAAAATTCTTCGCTTTGATAAAATTTTCTTATCTTAATTTATAACCTTTATAGGAATCTATTGTGTTTGTATTTGAAGTGCAGCTTTATAATATATTATGTGACAATGTAATAGCAATTGTGCAGTTAATTTTCATAATTAGTATATTGCGGTGGAACGGTGGAAGATATTTTATCTAAAGTGGTTAAATCTCATAATGGAGTTAACTGAAGCAAAAATAGCGGCTATAATTGGATTAGGGCTTAGTAGCATGATCGTTGGTTTACTTCCAGCTTGGTTTTCAGCACATGGACGACAACAATGGCCCTTATTTTTATCATCGCTCCTTTGCTTTGGAGGTGGTGTTTTAATGTCAACTTCATTAGTACATATGCTACCAGAAATAAGAAATGCAATGCCCGATTATCAACAATATGCTGAATTAATATTCTGCGCAGGTTTTTTCATAGTTTATATAATAGACGAACTTGTCCATTTCTTTTATGGTGATGCACATGATCATACTGATCATGACAATAGAAATTCGCAAGAAACCTTTAACAAAGCAATTACACGAAGACATTCATTTACTTATCAAAGAGGGTCAGGATATGGTTCTACAGAATACAAACCTTTGTTATATGGAGATTGCAGCCATAGACAGTCTTCATACAATCCTAATTACCCTGAAATTACAAGCGCTCATAATTTCGCATGCGACGATCACCCACCATCACAACTATGCCATGTTGGGCATCAAGAACCATGCGACGCATCTCCTATAGGGAATGCCGGGCTTTTAATAGCGCTTTCCGTACATGCCCTCTTGGAAGGTCTTGCAATAGGACTACAAAGATCTTCTTCACAAGTAAATATTAACTTGATGTAATAAACAATTTCACGGATTTAAACTTTTTGAATGATATGAGATAATTATGGAATTTTTTGTAGGTTTTGTTATTATTAGGTGCGGTAGCATCTCATAAACTCGTGGTTGGATTCTGTTTAGGAGTTGAATTGGCCTCATCAGTCGGAAGCTCAGCTTGTCGTCATTTTGTGTCTGTTACAATTTTTTCGTTTGGATCAGTGGTAGGAATTGGTATTGGTATGGCGCTCGTTGAAATTCCTAAAACGGTATTGGCGATTGTTTTTCCTGTTATGCAAGTAAGTCAGCAATTATGATATGTAAGTAATATTACGTAAATATTTATACTGTTTTAGGGATTAGCTGGTGGAACGTTGTTGTATGTAACGCTAAGTGAAGTACTTCCTCGAGAAAGAGCTAGGTGGCATAAACAGCATCATCATCGCATAGCTGGTATTGTTCAGCTTGTATCTGTAGCACTTGGTTTTATAATCATGACAGCAATCACCCTTCTCTTAGGTAAGAAAATTCCTACTCATGTTTTACTGAAAGCTCTCCTAATTAAAATGTCACAGCCTGCTATACTGACATCCAAATTGGGCCACCCTGTACATTTTTTTATTTACTGTTTCGAAATAATTTTTTTTTACGACATGCCCCTTTACTTGCATTGTAAATCCTATCTACATTCTTGATCTTTTTCAGAGTATGGACACAATTAAAATAATTAAAAGGTAATTAGTTTATTATTATAAAATATTTAAGTGATATTATTTAATTTTAATGACTGCGTATCTACCTAGTCTTATGTAATACTATCTAAACCTAAATTAAATAAGTAATCAGAATATTATTATTCTTCCCCTATCATATACAAATTTCATATTAGATGATTAAAATGGAGCCACGAATGGAGCATTTCCAGATACATCACATGGAAAATGCTCACTACATTTAATACATATGAAACTATTGATAATTGAAGAATATTATGCAATAGTTTTAACTTTAAAGCAAAGGGCTATTGGAATAAAAGTTTTATAAGGCTACAAAATTTTTTATTTAATTAAAGAGACAGATAACAACTATTAACACAAATATTTATAAAGTAACTTCACCTCCGTCTTCTATTTCAACACCTTCCATTTCTTCGTCACTTTCATGTGTATCTTCCAAGGCAGCTTCAGCTGCCTTACGTGCTTTAAGTCCAGCAGCTGGTGATCTGATAAGAGACAAATCTCTTTGTACTTCCTTGATATCACGTTCGTTTTCTAATTCTGTGCCTTTGCGTAATCTCTGCATTATGTGTAGGTTTTGTCGTTTTTGTTTAATAGTTTCTATTTTCTTCATAGCTTTTACAGCTCTGTTCCAAGTGGTCCTATCATATTTGATAGGAACATTGCGACGTTTTTCAAATTCAAACGATGGATCAATTGCAAGTTCTTTACCCACAGTTTTGCGGTATGCTTTAGTCCATTTAACTTTACGTGGGTTCTTCTTCTTTTTAAACGCTGCATGACATTTTGATCGGCAGAATTTGAAAATCTGAAATAAAACAAAATTTATTAAAATCGAACATTATCTGTGTTGATCTGCCATTAGTAAGGGATGTTGTGTGTAGCCCCCAATTACATTTTTCGTCGTCTGCATAACTGCATTGATCTGTCGTCAATGCTTGATCAACGTAAGACATGAGACATGTAATTGGGGGCCATGGGGACTACAAAATCGTGCAACTACATACCTTGCAGTCATTTCTTACAAATTGTATACCGTGGCCTGGATAAATCCGAGACGAACAGAAGTAACACGTCTCTATACGCATATTTCTTACTTTTTTTGTTTAATTCAAGAAAATAAATTAACGGCACGTGTTATTGACAATCAACCATAACGTCAAAAGGTTGGGGATTTTCTTTTTGTTTGACATTATTTTAGGGATATTTACTTCAATTCCTTCAGGCAATTTCTCAAACACGTAATGTTTGTTTGGTAGGCAATAATGCGTCAATTGGATGTTATAATTTTGTGTAGATGATAAAAAATTATATTTAACAAATAAAAAATATTATTATAGAAACAATTAAAGAAGGTATGTAATAAAATGTACCATTTTACAGATTAGTTCAGTAATATCTGTCTTCTAAAAAAATGGTATAGTTTCATTTAAAGAATTCCGGTATACAATGGTTGGGTGATTGTACAAGAAATTGCCTAGACGTTATTGAACTAGTCACCGGATTGATGGCGTTAAAAGCACTGCGGTTGTCAAATACGTACGTATAGGTAGTTCCAAAGGAAAATTATTAGTAATATTGGAAAATTGTATTAAAAATGGCAGAAGCAGCGGTAGAAGATAGACCGCAACAAAAATTTTATTGTCACATTTGCAATATACAATTTGAAAATGCGTCTGCGGTAGGTACACGTAATTATGGATTTTCAAGTGTCTACAGGAGAGATTGGAAGTTGTTTTCATACCAATTTTTTTCTAGAACTTCACTTGCCCTCACTGCTCTGGAGGCTTCATAGAAGAACTGGAAGTTAGTGCAGATAATCCACCAGAAGTAGTAGATGTGGATGTAACAGATGATGATGATGACGAACCATATAATGTACATTCAATTTCTAGAGATATATTATGTTTTTATATTATTTCCGTCCTTTTTGTAGATGTTAAACTATGGAATGGATTTTACGGATTTATTTTTAACACCAGGACCACCAGAAGTAAGGAGGACAGGGCGACAAAGATATCCTAACGACGCTGCTAGGAGAAGAAGGTACGCAACTCTACATCCTCGTCATGGAATTGTTAGACCAAGGTTGGAAATGTTTTGTCACAATTGTTGCACCTGCATATCGCTGTCTTGTTTCTAATAATTTTGTAGAATATTAGGTTTTGATTCATGTCTTACGTAATCCAAGTTCCTGTTAAACTCTTATTTTGCGTAAACTATCTTGACAGCCACAGGATAAATATAAAATTATAATATTTCTTGTGAATTTATGTACGTATTTGGAAGTATCTCTGCAAAGTGAGCATTGCAGCTTGTAATTTGCATTGTTGTGTGTTGTGCTTTTCGTTTGCATATTTCAAACTAATTTTGTTTTAACGTTTAATTAATTTTTACATGAACATTCATTTTTCTGTCTCACTTATTTTCAGAACCTTAACAAGATTGTCTTCTTCTAATATAAGGCACCCAACACCATTTGAAAATTTAATTCAAGAAGTTATATTAAACTTAGGAGTTGGAGTAGATTGGGCCGGAGGTGGCAATATGCAACTGTTCTTAGGCAATCCTGGTGATTATGCATGGGGACGAGAAGGTCTTGATGCTATTGTTACGCAACTACTTAATCAAATGGATGGAACAGGTTATAGATCAATTTAATTTTTTTAGTATTAGGGTCGGTCTCTCCGCTAATGAAACATTTAAATTCAAACAAACTAACCCATTTTATAAGTTGTGTCCAATAAAATCTGTAGTGTGTGTTTTATTTAGGTCCACCACCATTATCAAAAGATGTAATTGATGCTTTACCTGTGGTAGAGGTATCAGAACAACAAGTAGATTCAAAACTGCAGTGTTCGGTGTGCTGGGAAGACTTTGTTTTTAAAGAATGTGTACGACAATTACCATGTCAACATATATATCACGAGCCTTGTATACGTCCATGGCTAGAATTGCATGGTACTTGTCCTATATGCAGACAGAATTTATCTTCAGGTGATAATTCTACAAACGATGGAAATCAAGCATCTGGAAATTCAGGTGTAGGAAGTACGTAAACGGTTGTTTTTGTTGTACCTAGTAATTTTACCGATGTAAATATTTTCTGTTTAGGAACTACCTATGATGCGCTGGAACAACTACTTTGGAATTCAGGAAATAGATCAAATAGCCCTTCCAGCTCGACTGCTACTAGGGGTTCAGATAGCCCCACCTCTAGTAATTCAAGTTCTAGTAATAGAGATTCCAGAATGTAGGTTTTTTCTTGTATTATAGCTATCTTGTATTGGAAGTTAATCACACATCGGAAGTTTACTACGGTTGATATTTACTTTGCTTCTTTAACATATTTGATACAGAAATAAGAGAAGCTGAAAATATTAATTTGCACTTATTTATTTAAAAACAAAAGGTGTAGTATGATTACATGAAATATGTAAGTATCCTCGAAATCAATACAAGAATAATTTGTTATTTTTACGGCTTACATATTTCGTGTAATAATTATTGTGAGACTGAAACTTCGTTAATAAATACTTAAGACAGAGTAGTAGTGTTGTGGTCCTCACCATTAAAAGAAACGTTTTCTACAATGTATTTTGTTCAGTTGCCTACTAAACTTTCTTTAAAATTGTGTATAGCTATTGTTTGTTTTAATACATGTAAGCAAATGTAATTTTTCAAACGATGACATTTAAACTCGGTATTCAATTTGTTCAAGCAGTTATAAAACATATTTATCTTATATTCTGTATATAGAAGGAAAAAAGTGGATAGCGAACTTGTAATTATTTGCTTTAACTGTGATAATGTTGAAATTATTTAGAATGTTGTCCCGTGATTTTTATTTGATACTTCAACAACAAGCAAAGCAGAAATTCAAATTTGTTTTATTTTCTTAATAGAGATTAATTACGAATTAAAATAAATACTGTTCTGCTTAAACATTTTTGAATACAATTTAGTGTCCAGATAAATTATTGTCGCATTCCTTCAACAACTTTCTCTACTTCCTTTTAATAATGATTTTATTTGAGTGAATTATGTTTCTTACTTTTGTGATTATATAAACTATTAAAAATGTTACAGCAATTATTGGAATTTGATTTAAGGCACACCGTCTTCTTTTCAAAAGTGTAACGTGTTTCTAAATTTAAATTCAAAAAATGAAGGAAGTGGGTAGAAGATTACATTTACTTAGGACGAAGGGCAGTTAAATCAGTTGGTGGAGATAAAAAGAATAAACAAAGATGGGATACTCTTGGAAGATTAGCTATGGAGTTTGAAGACTACCAAAAATAACAAGTCTAGTGGGTGAATTAAGCAATACCTAGGCATACCAGAGAGGTATAGAAATAGTAGAAGGGGTAATGAAGGGTAAAGGTGAATCCCATGGATGAAGAATGTAGGCGAAATGGACCATCAAAGTCCTATAATAGAGGCCATGGTAAGACCCAGAGACCTGGAGAGAACCAAACCCAAGATTGGATTGACAACTTCAAAAGTACCAGAGGCCCAAAAAGGATACAGCAGCTAAACGATAGGAAGGAAGAACGATGTTCAAGGATAAATAACGTGTTGATTAAAAAGAGCGTTTTTTCCAGTTGTACTACTAGGAATTAGGTTAGTTAGTGTACGTTATACGCTGTGAGAATATTTTCATTTTGAAAATTTGTACCTAATAAGAATAAAAAGTACACCTAACCTAAAAAAGAAAGCCTGTTAACATACCGTTTTCCAGTGATTTTCAATCAAATTCAAGGATCTGAAGTGATTTTCATGTAAGTTAAGCACCCGATTATATTATCATTATATTGAAATGGCTCCAGTCCAAGAAAAAAAATCATGGAAGGAAATTAATAAAACCCACAAAGAACAACGTAAGCGATGGAAAGAGGAAAATTTAGTAAAGAAACTGAAGAAACCAGAATTAAAAGAGCAAACTGCAACTGATGAACAACATCGTCAAAATATTCAAGATAAATATAAAAATCTTTCGACTATTAGCATAGCAGTACCAGGTTCAATTTTAGAAAACGCCCAAAGTGCAGAATTACGAACATATTTAGCAGGACAGATAGCTAGAGCAGCATGTATATTCCAGGTTGATGAATTAATAGTTTTTGATGATTATACAAATACCCTTAAAGCAAAGAAGTCTACTATAGAAAATGCTGATGGTGTTAAAACGGTGAGACAATCTTGTGTTCAACTTGGAAGAATTTTACAATATTTAGAATGTCCACAATATTTACGAAAACATTTCTTTCCTCTACATAAAGATTTACAGTATGCTGGAATATTAAATCCATTAGATGCACCACATCATTTACGGCAAAATGACAATTTCCTTTTCAGGTCAGTAAATTAATAATCAAATCTATCAATTATAAATGATATATCTTACAGAGAAGGTGTAGTAACAAACAAACCTGTGAAACCGGGACGAGGTTCTCAAGTAAATGCGGGTCTTCTACAAGATGTTTATATCGATAAGTTGCTAACACCCGGATTACGTTGTACAATTAAATTAATGTCGCAAACTGAAAATACTAAAAAATTAAAAGGCTGTGTGGTTGCTCCAAGTGCCCCACGACAAGAAACTGGAGTTTATTGGGGATACACTGTAAGATTAGCAAATTCTTTATCTCAGGTTTTTTCTCAATGTCCATACAATCAAGGGTATGTTTATTAATGAAAAAAAAAAAAAAATTTACATTCCCTTTAAATTTTAGGTACGATGTTACTGTTGGTACTTCCGATAAAGGAAGTTCTGTCGATGAATTTCAATGCCCCACATTTCAGCATTTGCTTATAGTGTTTGGTGGGCTTCAGGGTTTAGAAGCCGCCTTGGAAAATGATGATGTTTTAACCATAGATGATCCCAAACTACTGTTTGATCATTATCTAAATACATTGCCAGATCAAGGATCAAGAACAATTAGAACAGAAGAAGCAATATTAGTAAGCTTGGCTGCTTTACGATCAAGATTAAACCCAAAAGTTAAACCTATATCATTTGTACAGCACGAATGCTAATATGAATTAAATTCATCAAATTTTTGGGTTGTTCTCCGCAAAGACACTAGGATCACTGTAAAAGCATGATGTATGAATAGTCCTCTAATGCAATGAATCTTTAATATATAAAATTATTATGTAATTTTTATTACAAATATGATTTGTAACATCCTACAAAACTATATTTCTTACATGAAATTATGTGTCCATGTTTTTCATTTTCAACAGCTTACAACTGCAATTTTTATAGTGATAATAGTTCTTCAAACTAAATAGTAGGTGTCCTCAGGAAGACGGAACATAGGTGTTAGAAAGGAACAAGACCAACTGTATCAGAACGATGAAGTTGCTAAGAAATAATTCAAAGGCGAGTATTGAAATACAGACCCCTCACGTGACGTATGCGTATAACACAAGTCCACTGGGTAAAAATAATTCTCAAACTGCAACTAACCTGAAGCAAAGGACTTTGCAAAGACTAATGGGGCGCCCCTCGAACTTTAGGTTAGTTGCAGTTTGAGAATTAATTTTTACAAAAACCCAGTGGACTTGTGTATATACATACGTCACGTGAGGGGTCTGTATTTCAATACTCGCAATTCAAAGGCTACACATAATTCCCAGAATGTAATACTAAGGCTAAACACTAATATGTGCCAAACATTCCTCATCCCCTCTGATTTGGTCAAAAAGAATTCAGTTTTCAGAAAAAATCCCTTTCAAACTTGACTAATGAAGAAAAATGCAAATCGCACCCTTTCTATGCATATAGGCACAAATTTTGTTTTCATTGGTTGAATTTTGCGGGAAATTTAAATTTAACCAATGAAAAGAAATTAAAAGTCGAAAGTAACAGCAAACAGTACTCTCATGCCATTAATGACAAATTTATATTACATTGAAAGGCCAAGAAATGTAAGCGAGGCAATTCACAATAAATTAATGATTCTTATACCGTTACGTGTAGAGGAACTGTAATTATGTACAACAGATTATAGCCCTTTTTCTTTTTATTAATTAGAAGATTTCTTAATTACATTAATTTATCAGTAAATTATACTGAAACAATAACTACTAATTCTATGATATAGGTAATGCTCATTCCTTTTAATGATTTATGTATTATTATTGTATCAAGAATATTTACAAAATCAAATTAATTTTAAAAATTATTTCTACGACTATTTTACTTATTATATTATCTACTGCTATTAAAAAATTAACAATTCATAACTTTAGTAATACAGTAAGAACAAATGTACATTTTTAAGACAACTTTTTTCTCTAGCAGCTCAAGTTATTAAATTTTTCATAACCGCTACTTTCTACTTTCTTATTTCTTATGGTTGCCCTCGAGTTTGAAATACCCTGTATACGTTGACCAGCGTAATTACAAACATAAACCTTCATTATAAAAATTTGTTTGTTTGTACCATATTACCAAAGATTAATTCTTACATGATAAAACACCTAAGCAATACAAAATTAAAACAGAGCTATAATAGTAGACGTATTTACAAATTTAATCCCGGCGTTTTCTTTTGTCTCTCTCATCACGTCGCTCAGGTTCTTTACGTTTACTTGCTCTTTTAGCTTGACTCAAGAACTGATCAAGACCGAAAGGATCTTCCTCCTTCTCAAATTGAACCGGGCCAGATCGACCCCCACCACCAGTACGGTCCGTTCCACTAAATTCCTTATCTGGTACAAATCTGTTTGTCTTCACCAGTTTTTCAAGATCTTCTCCATAAACATCTTTATCTACATTACGGCTGGGTCTATATAAATGATTTGCCATAGAACCACCATCCCTCCATGGTTTATCGTACACGTTATAAGCTTCGTCGTCTCCATAACCTTGTCCCAAACCTTGAGCTTGACCGAAGAGACGTTGGTCAAATTGTGTTTCACCAGAAGATTGTCCACGGGCTGGCATACCTAACGCAATTTGTTCTGAAATATCACGTTCTCGTTCTTTCTGTAATTTGGTTCTCTTATCTGGAGCAGCTCTAGCAAGATTTCGTTCTCTTGCCCTTTCTTTGTGGCGATCTTGGCGAAGCATTTCCCTTTCACGTTCTTCTTCGTTAGTTATATTGGGGTCTCCAACAGGGTGACCACTTTTTATTCCAGCTCTTTCATCACGTGCTTTCTGGGCCAACTGTCGCAAATGTTCTTCTTTTTGTTCCTTCTCTTTCTGTGCTAACTTTCGTTCTAATTGAGCACGAGTTTCAACAGCCTCTCGAGCTTTACGATCCGCTATATACAATGCTTCTGCGAGTTTAGCGAAATTTTCATTAATATGCAATTGTTGCAACCCTCGTCCATCGGCTGCAAGGCGTTTATCTAAGGGCACAGTATAACCCTTAGCGTTCTTCCAGTTTGATATACATGGAGGTATTTTCCACTCTTTTTGTTCCTTTACTGTTACTCTACGAGTAGGGCTATGTAGTACAGGCGCAGGAGGTGATGGCGGTCCACGTGGAATTTTACGATTAATTCGAAATCTAGGGGGTTCCATAGGATCTACTTGTGCTTCAACTAAACGAATAACACGTTGTTTAGCACCTGAATTAAAACCAGCTCCTTGCTGAGAGGGAGTATATCGAATATATTGTGGTGGTCCTAATTTTTCTGCACAACGCACGGGCATAGCAGCTGCTATTTTAGAATTCGTTAATTTTTGCAAAGCTTGTCTTGTTTTTTCTGTGATTTCATCAATCTCTTCTTGATTTGGCTTTTGTAAACTTGGATCACTTTCAGCAACAACCTCTGCAGGAAGTAAGTCGGTAAGTTTAGAATAAACTATTTTATCTTTCGAGTGACCATGACGTGCAATTACATCGTACTTTACTTTTCCCTCAGCATCAAGCTGAACCGCTATAGCATTGGAGGTAGATTCTTTTCCTTTCTGGCCCATTTCCAACGGGTACTGTACGACATGAATTTCTGGAAAAGCTCCTCCATCTCCATAATCGGAGGGTTTCCGTGGAATCCAACCTCTACGTTGGCCATAAGGTGGAGCAATTGTTTGGGCAATTACTAACGCATTTGAGGGCTTAATCGAAGTTCTTAGCTTGAATTCATCATCTCTGTCGAAGATGGTTTGACTTGGGGCTGGTAATATGCTGGAGAGATTCATCATCTAAAACTTTTGTAAATATTTTAAATAAATCAACTTTGAAGCAGTACAAGTTTAACAACCTAGGGCTCATATGCTAGATTTAAAGTATTTGGACAGTGTTAGCAGAAAAATTAGAAGTCAACGTCACACACTACAATTTACGGCGGAAAAACCACAACGGAAATGTAAAAATCACTATTGTACACCAGCTGCTTAGAAAACGGTCTTACCAACATAAAAATGGTGTTTTATGATCCAACCAAACTTTCTGTTTATTGTTAAAGCTGTGATTGTTAGTTTTTGTTGATATCACATTACCGCCCCACAACACAGTATCACAGCACAGTATACACTGTGACATTATCTTGTAGTTTTTCTTTTGCAAGCCTGCAATAGTTTACCTTTCTTGGGGTCTTAAAGTCATCCGGAACCCCCTTCTTATAATTTTACCGAAGGTAAATATGGAAGAATCTTTCGGAGCTCAATATGCTCTACAAATAGCTCTTCAAACATTGCGAGAACGTTGTCAACAGTTTCAAGAACGAGTTGCTAATTTAGAAGACGAAAATATAAATTTGCGAAGCAAATGTGAGCCAAAGCTGGGTGACCAAGACCATTCCGTTCCTGAAATCGATGCCTTACAGCTACAGATTGCTCAATTAACAGAACAGAAGCTTCAACTAACGAACAATATTCAAATGATATCTTCAGAAAACCGTCGTCTTTGGGCTCGACTTTCCAAACTTACACAAGTTAATGAAAATTTGGGTTCGAAGTTGAACAAAATAAATGATACGTTATCGCAGCATAGCACTGCTATACAACAAAATCCACATACTGCTTTAATCCGATCAAAAACTTTCACTCAAGATGAGCCTCACATAAAATTTTTACAAAAAAATGTCACCGACGAGAATGACAAAATTAGTTTAGAATTAGAGGATATTTCGCTCAAACTAATTTCTACCATTGCTAAAGAAAAATCTGAATTAGAATTGCAGTGTTCTCAAATGGCAGAAATCCAAAATAGTGATACAGTGTTTATAAACTCGTTTGCGTTTGCTTATCCGATTGACGAAGTAGAAAATTCTTCTTCTGAAGAATTTGAAGAGCAGTTAAATAATTTAAAGAATATTAAACATGCTCTCGTAGTAGAAAAAGAGAAAATACGAAAGAATATAAATAATCTCAAGACTATTAAAAGTAAGTAAACATTTCGGGGGTTATTTTACCAATTTTTGATATAAATATATGATTTTATTGTAGGTAACAATTGTGCAACATCAAAAGAATGTACTATCCAAACAGTTTCTGTATCAGTTCAAACTACAGAGAAGAGTGAAAATGAGAAATCGGAAGAGGCAGAATTTGCAAAATTAGCAAACTGGGGAACCCCAGAAAATTCACTTACTTTGAATAAAATATCAAGTAATTCCACGAAACCATTTTTGTCTTACGAGGGTGATAAAATATGTCCTATGTGCAGTAAAATATTTCACAGTAATTGTAAGTTTAACGAATTTCAGAATCATGTAGAAAGTCATTTTGTAGCTGAAACTGATAGCATAAGTAATTTTGAGGAAGTTTTGTAATTTTTATGGTAGTTAACTGTTTTATACTGTGTTTTAAAAATAAATCCTGTTTATTTGACTGTAAAAGCATTTACGTAAAATACTGGGGCATAATGCTATTAGTATATTAGCTTTAGTAGATAGAAATATTTCTTATATAAATGGGTAAAGTAAAGGATCAAAAAGGAACTCTGAGGCTGTGTATCGCAACTGGAAATATAAAACTTTGTTTTCTGTTCTCATAATTATCTTCTTTAATTATAATAATTTATTTTAATTAATTTGATCAGTTAAAATACTTTTTATTTCTAATAATAATATGTTTATTGTATTCGTTTTATTTATTAAATTACATTAATTTACATGATTATTTCACTGTTATTTTATAATTAGATGGCTCCCTTAATTATTTTAGAAGAAAATACCACAGGAATAATTTGTAGCGAATTTAAATTGCATTAAGTATATTTAAAAGTAATTATACTCAATCCTGTATACATGTATTATGAAATGTCCTGTATGTTACATTTATTAGCTAGTAAGTTTTGTTTTTCATATGTTGGTAGAGAGTAGCACGACTTCAAAGTTGACAGGAAGGTTGACAGTTATGTGACTGATTACGGTTTTTCAAGAATAATATCTTTCGAGGCAGTTTTTATTTCTGTTTACGAGTTTAAAAGGGTTCAAATAGTGAAAAGTAACAATTTTGTAACATTAAATTGATTGCACAAAATGATAAAGAGTGGCGCATTAATACATAATGCTTCTATATAAAAAGATTCCAGTCACTTTGCTTTATATTTATTTTGTAATAAGTGGATTGTGTTAAGTTTAAATTATAGAAAGCAAAGTGCCTGTAACTATGAATGCATTTCAGACATGTTCGAATACCTCAGATGCTGTTCCACTGTACCTTTCGCAACAGCTATATCTAAAACCGATAGCCCGGTTAAAGATTTCTTTACAGCTTCCGCAAAGAACAATGGGCAAAAGTATATCCAACTGGGAAGTAATGGAAAAGCTACGGTTTATGATAAAACCTGAAGGATTTTGTATACTAAAAGTTACAAAAACTAATTTGGAAGTTGTTCGATTCGAAGCAGAAATTGAAGATAAGAGTAAACTAGAAGCTGTGATTACTAAATTGAATAACAAAATGATTAAATTAAAGGAATTTCCCGAATTAATGAAACTTCGTGCTTGTGAAGCCAAATTGAATTTCCCGAGTAGACATACATGGGACACCTTTTTTCGAGAAGCAAAAGAAATGAACGAAATGAAACCAGGAGAAAGACCAGACACAATGCATTTATCCAACTTACCTATCAAATGGTTCATACCATACCACCTCTCTAACGAAGAAGATGTGAAACCATCTGAGAAAATATTTTTTCGGGTTTTTGAAAAGTTTGGTCAAATTCGTCGTGTCGATATTCCAATCTGCGATCCTTACCGGAGCAAAATGAAAAGTGAAGTTTCAGGAATGCAAGTTTTTGATTTCAACGAGGAACATTTCTTTGAAGGTTACGTGCAATTTAAAGATTATATGGGGTTTACTAAAGCAATGGATGCTTTTCGAGGAATGAAGCTGTTGCATAAAGGCGATGGACAATCTCATACTGTTAACATTAGTGTTGACTTTGATAGAACAAAACATCTTAGTGATGCTTCATCTCGTAGAAGAGAAATTGTTAGAGATCGATTAGTAAGGAAAGAGATAGATCGAGAAGAAAAAGAACGACTTGAAAAGGAGGAGGAAGAACGCAGGATACAAACTGAAAGGTTAACTATTAAAATAAGAGTATATTACATTCTTGATTTAGCCACTCTGGCAAGATTTTATTCCAAATAAAATTTTATAACAGGTATTCAAAAGGCAGGGAGGGGAGTCAAGTTTGCTGTGCCTGTATTTAGTTTTCATGAAACAACAACCAACTTGACTCCCTGTTTTGAAAAAGTGTTAATACTAAATTATTACGGCCTGTAAAGTTGAATTTTTGCTACATACGGATATAATATCGTGTGGAATTCAATATTGGCTCTCCTAATTAGTTTAAAGCAAACCAAGGGGTAAACCACGTGGGAAGTTTAGTGGTCATAGTCTGGGTAGTCCTGGACAGTCACTGAGAAGAGTGGAGGGTAATCGCTGGGAAGTCTGCTTATTCTCTGCACAATCTTGATAGCCTTTAGGAAATCTGGGTAGTCCTGGGAAGACTAGGTAATCTTTCTTATTCCCATGCAATTTTCGGGAGCCCCAATTTTCCTCTAAAATAATTAGGAGAGCCAATAATTGCAATAGTTTGGTTTTACGTGTTTAATCCCTAAGCAGTAAGCCTACAGCCCATGTAATCTGTCTTTGTGACACGCTTGTCTACATGTTCCGTGGTTATTACAACTAGCATCCGTCTTAAATATTTAAAATGGTTGTATATGTTTACAATCATTTTAATACGGTGTGAGGTGTAGTTATTATTTCTAGGCAAAAAGAAACTGATGAGAAAACTGCAAAAGAGCGCAGACGCCGTGAGCGTGAGGAAAAAAGAAAAACTAAAATTTTAGCAAAGTTAAAAGTAAAGGGCGCTGATGATATTAATGAAAAAATTGCCAAGGAAGAAAAAAAGCTTCTGAAAGTGCAACGTAAACTTGAAGCTATCCGTCTCGTTGAAGAACTGTTTAGAAGAATAAAGGTATGTAGGTTTGCAAATGTGTTATGGTTTTATTCAATCTTTATTGGTTCCAGATCAAAAAAGAAAAAGATTTGAAAGCACATTCTAGTAGAAATAACAATGAAGATGAGGTAAATAAAATTTATGTTATGTCCCAAAACTCGAAACAATCATTTCCATTTGAATATCCGATTTTTAGTTTGGATATTAGTATATGCACCATATTTACATGTTTCTAATTTTTAGTTAACAAGACTGAAGAACTCCAGTGAATTAGAAGTACGTCAACAAAAAGAGAAGCTTCATCGGGTGATAGAAGGTCGAGTAGTTTTAAAAAGTATTTTGAGCGATGGACCTCGTATTCGTGGTTATTACGACAGTTCTAGCTCTGATTCATCAACAGCTAAGGAAAAATTAAGAGAAAAGAAAGGTAAAGTTACAACATCATGTGTGGAATAAAAATAAAGTTTGAAGTTTTAGGAAATGGGAAAAATACTTCCGATAATATATCTTTTGATCCCAACTTCCAGTCAGCAGAACCAATGCTACCTGTAGGTGATTGGTATGGATACCCACCCTCTAATGGTATATATCCCTATCCTGCAATGTATCCTATTCCTGCTTTACGAGGACACCCTTCCAATTATTTTCCTTATTTGCCAAGAGGAAGAGGTATAGGGAGAGGTGCAATTGCTGGCCCTTCTCGGGGTAAGTAATTTTATTTATAAACAGCTCCTGTAATTCGAATATATTATTTATTTAATGCATTGACTGACTCAGTAATGGGGAGTAATAAAGGATAAAGACATTTTTTTTGTTCAGCTAAAGTAGCTTTTCTCTGCTAACTACGACAAAACTTCATTAAGAAAAGTTGTTCACAATGTAAAATAATATCCCCATGCAAAATTTCAGAAAGTATATTTTCGACTTTTTCAAATCAAGAAGGCCTGGGGGGAAATTTTTATTAAAAATAAATTAGAAAAAAATAAACTACCGATAGTTCTGAAATTTTACACACAAGGAAATAATTTTACATTTTGAACAACTTATCTTAATGAAGTTTTGCCGTAGTAAGTACAGAAAAGCTACTTTACGTGGATGAAAAATTTTTGTGTCTACCCCCAAGACTCCATGATTTGAAAAAATCAAAAATATGCTTGAATTATTTTTAAACAAAAATTCCCTAAATAAAATAATTTCTATATTATTATTAACGAACTATCATATTGTAGGTAATACATATGTGAGACGTTCAAGAAGTGGACGTTATCGTGGAAGTTTTCGAGGTGGCAAGTCTCTTTATCCTCCAGAACTACAAGATCAATACTACAGATATTTTGAAAAATTTTTGCATGAGCATGACGACCGTCGTAGTCATTCTAGATCTCGTTCGAGATCTCATTCAAGATATAAAAGTTCATCCAGACGTTCTAGATCACGTTCATGCAAAAGATCTCGAAGTAGGTCAAGATCTTATTCAAGACGCCGATATAAATCGAGATCACGATCACGTAACCGCTCAAAGACGAGATCTTATTCAAGGTCATCTAGATCAAAGTCCCGTGTACGTTCAAAAAGGAAATCTCGGTCACATTCTAGGCGTTCCCGTTCAAGCAGATCAAGTAGGTCACGCCATTCTTCTAAATCAAGATGTACTCCACCTTCTAAAAACAATACAAAACAATCGAATACAACACGCAGCAGATCTGTTCATAGAAAATCTAAAGAAAGAAACAAATCAAAGTCGAGATCTCCAAGTTATAGATCTATTGATAGTTCTAAGTTTATATCACCAAGCCGTTTAAGAATACCACGTTCAAAGTCTTGGTCTCTTCCTAGAGAGTCTGATACTGCCAATGCTAAAAGATCGTGGTCAAAGTCTCCTTCTCCAAACAAGAAAAATTAATTATTTTATCAAGTTAAGATTTAAATAAAATCCCTTTTTTTTAAATTAGGAAAGTGTTAAGTTCATTAATATTCAATTAAATCTTAATTTATAAGCTGGAATAATATACAATTTTTTAATGAGAAGTCTTTTCATTATTAGTACTGAATAACGAGTGGAAGTTGTAAAAAGAATCATTCTCATGTGTAAGAAAGAGATGCATGCAAGATGGATATAATAAGAAGCATCATTCCCTGGAAAGAGATGCATGCTAAGAATGAAAGTAGTAAAACATGCTAATTTGTGTGGATGAATTTAACGTATATTGCATCTCTTTTTCACACATGGAATGAACTACTTCCACCCATTGGGGTCCGCAGGTGCACTGACACTGACAGACAGCAGTCTCTTAACCTCAATTTAGAAGTTTTTCCCGCCATAAGTATTGTTTGGCGTCTCGGTACTTTCGTTAAGAATAAAGTTATTTTACGTACTAATTAGTGCCAATAAGTTTAATACTGAGTAGTCATGGATGCTGCAAATATTGATCATCGACTTCGCGAAATTCAGCGAGAATATTTGGATTTTCTGGATGATGAGGTAAGTTCAATTACATTTTTTATAACCCTTACATCTACTTTCCACTTTCATTGTTTAGGCTGATCAAAAAAAGTATGCACAACTTGTGAAAAATATGATAGCAGATAAAAGTCGAAGATTAGTTGTAAATGTAAATGATTTACGTCGTAAGAATCCAAATCGGGCCCAATCTCTATTGCAAAATTCTTTTGAAGAACAATTGGCTTTCCAAAGAGCTCTTAGAGATTATGTGTTCTCCATTGCTCAGGATTATAGCAAGGATAAGGAAGATATTTTTATTGCTTTTGAAGGAAGTTTCGGAAATAAACATGTTACTCCTAGAACACTTCATTCACGTTATTTGGGAAATCTGATTTGCGTAGAGGGAATTGTTACCAAATGTATGCACCTCTAATATTATTGTGTAAAGAATCTTGAAAACATTTTGGTGGTTCTTTTAGGTTCATTAGTACACCCAAAAGTAGTTCGTAGTGTTCATTACTGTGCTGCAACAAGGAAAGTTATAGAAAGAAAGTATACCGACATGACTTCTCTAGAGGCATTTCCTACAAGTTCTGTTTATCCTACACAGGTTTGTTAAGGTACAAATATACCACTTTTTCCGTTATAATATTATGTATTGTACATAGGATGAAGAAGGAAATCCTCTAGAGACCGAATTTGGTTTATCACAATATAAAGATCATCAAACAATTTCTATACAAGAAATGCCAGAAAAGGCTCCTGCAGGTCAATTGCCTCGTTCAGTAGACATCATCTGCGATAATGACCTTGTAGACCGTTGCAAACCAGGTGATAGAATTCAGGTGGTTGGAAATTATCGTTGTTTACCTAATAAACAAGGCAGTTTTACAAATGGAACATTCAAGTGAGTTATTTTTTATTAGATTCTCCTTTACTGGAAATTTTGTACATAAAACGTTGTTCAATTATTGTATACTTTTGATAATCATGCTGAATAAATAGAATTTTTAATGATACAAAACATGCAAACATTTTTTGTGATTGGTAAGATTTTCATTTACAGAACCGTTGTAATTGCGTGCAACATCACTCAATTGAGCAAATCATCAAATCCTTCAATTTCACGTGAAGACGTAGCCAGATGTAAAGCCTTGGCAAAATCAAGCGAAAATATCTTCAATCTCCTTGCAAAATCGTTAGCACCTTCAATTCATGGTCATGAATACATAAAAAAGGCAATTCTCTGCTTATTGTTGGGAGGTGTCGAGAAAGTCTTGTTAAATGGGACTAGACTTAGAGGTGACATTAATGTACTTCTGATTGGAGATCCCAGTGTGGCCAAATCACAGTTATTGCGTTATGTACTTTGTACGGCACCTAGGGCCATACCCACAACTGGCCGAGGCTCTTCAGGTGTAGGTCTCACTGCTGCTGTCACTACTGACCAAGAGACTGGTGAGAGACGTTTAGAAGCTGGAGCTATGGTACTTGCTGATCGAGGTGTTGTTTGTATTGATGAATTTGATAAAATGTCGGATATGGATCGAACTGCCATTCATGAAGTCATGGAACAGGGTAGAGTTACCATTGCAAAAGCTGGGATACATGCAAGTTTGAATGCTCGTTGTTCTGTACTTGCTGCAGCCAATCCTGTATATGGAAAAGTAAGAATCGAAATTTCATATCTAATACATAATAATATTGTACATAGGGGTTAGTTTTAATTAACTGTGACAATTTTTTCAGTATAACCAATACAAGACCCCCATGGAGAATATCGGTTTACAAGATTCCCTGTTATCTCGTTTTGATTTGCTGTTTGTTATATTAGACAGTGTTGATGAAGATCAGGATTTAAGAATATCTGATCATGTGGTTCGTATGCATCGGTACAGGTAAGAATTGTTTATTGTATTTAGGTCCATTGTTAAAATTTTAATTGTTACGCTTTAATCCCTGATGGCTTTTACATTCACCCGTACTTTGTTTTAGAAATCCGTTGGAACAAGATGGAGAAGTGTTGCCAATGGGATCAAGTGTTGATGTGTTAAGTACTCAAAATCCTGACATCTCTGAAGAAGATAAAGCAGTACCAATGTATGAAAAATATGACCCATTACTACATGGCGGTAATCGCAGACGTACAGATAAAATACTCAGTGTAGATTTTATGCGAAAATACATTCATTTTGTTAAAATTATGAAGCCCAAGCTCACAGAAGAAGCTTGTAATATTATTGCCGATGAATATTCAAGATTGAGATCAGAAGAAATTATGGATGCTGATGTTGCAAGGGTGTGTATTATTATTATCATCATCATTAAAGCAAATTTATTCATACATGAGGTGTTCTGATTTAAGTCTCCGATCTTTCTTATTAAAAACTAGAATACTTGTTTATTTTAGACTCAACCGGTTACTGCAAGAACTTTAGAAACGATGATCCGTTTAGCGACTGCACATGCTAAAGCTCGTATGTCTCGAACAATCACTGCAGAAGATGCACATGCTGCTATTGAACTTGTACAGTATGCATATTTCAAGAAGGTGTTGGAAAAGGAGAAACGAAAACGTAGAAGGGATTCTGGTCAATATTCTTCCGAGGACGAGGAAGGTAATAATGAAAGACCAAGAAGAAGAGTGAGGGTTAGTACAAATAGTAGAAAGTATTATTTAATGTTTTGATTTTAATTCAATTCTATTGTCTTAGAGATCACAAACTGATGACGAGTCAGAGGAGGAGACGATACCAACTCAAAGTTCTACACGAAGTCGTCGGGCATTAAGTGTTGCTGCTGATATTCAACCTAATGCTAATGATACTGTTGATGAAATTCATGAGGAACTGGAAGTGGTGTCAGCTCCTACTACAATTGAAAATGAAAGGTAAGTAGGAATTTAGTTGTAACATTACATGTTAAATATATAAAATTTCTAGGTTGTCAGTTTTTAAAAGCAGTTTGTTGCGAATGTTCCGAGATAATAGATCACAATCCCTAACTGTAGCTGGTGTCCGTCAAAGTATCAATATGGAAACTGGTACTACTCCATTTACACAAACTGAGATTACTGCAGCTCTTGAGAGGATGGCGGATGATAACCAAATTATGTTGGCTGATGGAATGATTATGTTAATATAAATATATTTTTGCTTGTTATTTACAACTAGTATATTCATTTTGTATTGTAATTGTAAGATGTACAGGGTGGTCCAATTTGGATGTCGTAGATTGGTATACAGTTTGGAATATGAAACTAAAAAGGTTTAAATAAAATGATTCAATGCCATTTATTGGAATTGGGTCAGCAAAAATAGACAAATTATTGAATACAAACAAAGATAACTCTTCTTTTTATAAATCTATTTAAATTAATCTCCCAAAATAGAATTTTATTACATAAAACATTTCTTAAATATTACAGAAAGTAGCGAGAATGTAATGCTTCAATCAATTTTTTGGCAGGCTGGAGTAAAAACATAAGGGAATATCCGTTATTTATAGTTCAACTGTCTATATAGGTGATTAAAAATTCTTTTGCCGATTTATAGATTAATGAATTTAAACGTACATGTTTTGGCAACACCCTCTGATTAGAAAAGGTTGGTCATGAAAATAAAATTATCTTTGTTTACTTCAGAACTTATTAACAATTAATGGATTCTAAAATGAACCAAAACACTGGTTTAATTTTTTCTAGTCAATCCTGAAGTACTTGATAATAAATTTTAACTACATTTAACGTTCATATCTTCTGTTTCCACGATAATTACTTGAATTATGCCTGTCTGAATTGCGATGATGGTTATGTCTTCTATAACCAGAACGATTATCTTCTCGTCGATCTTCACGATGATGTGATGGGTCCCATCGCTGATACGGACTTGAACGAGCATTTGTATTATAATTGTTATCGTAATTGCTACCTCGCACCTTATTATTAAGTGACAACTGATCTCCCATTTGCATAAGCACATCAAGGTTTTGGATTGCACTAAGCATATTTTGAGAATTTAACTGTTGCATGGATATTGGAGAATGATCACGATGATGTGAACTCTGTCGTTGCAGGTTACAGGTTCTCGGTTTTATATTGAGTCTTTTTTCAAATAATAGAGTTCCGTTGAGTAAATCTGTGGCATACTGAACGGATACTTGATGTTTAAATGTGATAAAACCGTAAGTATTCTGCTTTCCATCTTTATCTTTCGGAATGCGAATCTTCTCTATAGGTGCTGCCTGTAGGAAGAGTTCATACAGGATTTCTTCAGACACGTTGTCTGAAATATTACCACACCATACTGTTCTTTCTTCTTCCTGAGAATCGTCCATTTTTTTAAAAATATCAATTACTTTTTTAAAATAAGTTTTTCTCTCGAAATCCCAAATGTCAGGTTAAAATTTATAGAACACAACAAACGTCAAAAAACAGGGTAACCAATATAATTTTTAATTAAATACTAAGTGATATAACTTATGATATACAGGATGTTTCAATTATGAAAGCATCCAGCTCAAAAGCGAAAATTAACAGACAACTTATTATTCCTGCAACACCCTGTACAGTGAAGTCCCACTCCTTGTGACGTTACAGTTATTTGACACTGACAGTTCATTACCTAACCTAGATGTATATATATTGTATGTAAACATTTAAAGTGCAAATTTTAAATTTCATGTCCTATTTCAAGCTGTGAATATGTTTTGTGCTGTGAATTTAACAAATTTTGAAGGCTCAAGTTAATTTAATATAAACTCGAGTGTTCCAATAGTGTATAATACCTACCCTATAATTCAAATACTAGTTGATTTTTGAATATGAATTGTGGTTCACATTGCATTTAATGCAATAGTCAAGGATAAGAATAATTTTAAACCAGAATGGATTATTTTAATCCAAATTTTGAACTAAGAGAATTGTCAAAAAATTTGCATTCAGTGGTGTTACCTTCTACTCTTTGGGCAATACACACCGACCCTGAATGTAATTTCATTGCAGTACTGCATATACAAGTGAAGTCCCTATCGAAGCTAAACATCGATAAGGGCATTCTTATAACATTCAATAGTTCAAGCAACTTAATAAATACATCGCCTTTTATTCAAAATGAAATTGTCTATATGCCAGCTTTAAACAATACCGTTAAATCTGTATCTGATCTATCTCGTTTAATATATATTATGCACAGTTTGAAACTATGTCCAAACGTAGATAAAACTATTGAATATCCTCAGTGTTGTAAATATCTTAATATCGAGAAGTACGAGACATTTTGTCAGACATGTGTTTGTTCAACCAAAAATGCAATCGGTAGTAATAATATATGGAAAAATGTACCAGACATACAGTACTCAAACTCTTCATCATCGGATGAAACTGTTGTGAATAATTTGATTGAAGAAAATAATTTATGTTGTTTGGAAAATGATAATAACGAAATAATAAATGACAAGAAAATCGTATATGATCATTTAGGAATTGTATCAGATGATGTTACACCTCAGGATGGTACAGAGTCGTTTAAAATAAAACTCGTTAAATCAAAAAATGATCGTCGTTTTCTCTGTGAATTATGTAATAGAACTTTTTCAAGTAAAGGTCATTTTGAAGAGCATTCACGATCTCATACCGGAGAAAAACCATTTTTATGTGAAATATGTAATAAGGCTAGTAGTCGCCGTTCTGTTCACCAACGGCATGTACTTACTCATTCAAATGTTAAGCCTAATTTATGCAATATATGTGGGAAAACATTTTGCCAAGGTTATCCAATGAAAGATCATCTTTTAACTCATTCTTCCGAGAGACCGTATGAATGTCAGACATGCCATAAAGTTTTTGCTAAAAATTACAATTTAAAATTACATCAGAAAACCCACTCAGGTGTGTACTAAATAGCATTTAATGAAATTAAACAAGATTTCCTTTTAAATTACATACTGTAGTGTGGTTGACTGCGCAGGACCCAAACGATACTTTTTGCATGAATACACTTAAATAACTTTTGGAATTTTGTAGGAATCTGTATAAAATTTTTATTAGTTATGAAGGCCATTAAAATGCATCTTTTAATAAGAATACATTTTTTTTTTAAATCAAAAACTAACCCAACTAGAATTAAAATAAAAAATGGGGCTTCAAGTAAAGTCATAGTAAGGATAAAGATAGAGCAAAACAGTATTAAAGAAAGTTGTTTGAAATCGCAAAAAGATCCTAAATACGAAGTTTTGCTGAAAATTTTTACTTTTCTAATCTTTCACTACAAAAAATCTATTTTAACGACTTTCATAATCGGAAAAATATTCGATCTCTTTTTTTCTGTGTTGTTTAAATGTGTAAGGAAATTTTGTATATAAAATATCTTTGCTTCTATAAAAATAACTAAAATATTGGCTGGGGCATGCTCAATTATTCGTAACTGTAAGTGAGATCGGTTCAAAAAAGAGAATCAAATTTACTGTTTCATGTGTGACGAACCACATTGATCCTTTTTTTTTACCATTCCTTAAACTCCTTTTAGGAACACATTTTATAAGAAAAAAATCTTATAAACATTTGTTTGGAAAACCCCCCTCGGAAAGTTAAAGAATCTGTCGGCAAGCAATATATCGAACAAATGTTTATATAGAGAATATGGCCCTGTAATTTACTTCATGTAACACCCTGTATAATAATATCATAAGAAATCAAAATCCTTTTATTACTTGTTGTTTTAGGTGTTCGTCCGTTTATATGCAGTACATGTGGAAAAACTTATACAACGCAAAGTAATTTATCAACACATGTAAGAAGTATTCATACTAATAAGAAACCGCATTCTTGTACAAATTGTCAAATGGCTTTTGTGCATCCTCGCCATCTTAGGATACATATGCGGAAACATACAGGGGAAAAACCGTATAAATGTATAATATGCGCAAAAACATTTGCCAAAAATGTTCATCTTACAATCCATATGAGAACTCACACTGGAGAAAAGCCTCACACTTGCACAATTTGTGGTAAAGGATTCACTACTACGGGCAATTTATCCTCGCACAGGCGAGTTCACCATAAAGACGTTAATGTGATTAAATAAAATCAACAAAGGATTTTTCTTTTAATCTTAAAACACTACAAGAAGATCTAGTTAGCTGTGATTTCATGTAAGTTGCATGATGAACCCTTTTTATACAGGGCCTTCATTTATGGAGGGGGGATTATCATGATTTGTCTCTGTATAATTTCATTATTATAGGCAATAACGCAAAATGGTTTGGACATTATTAAGGCACTTTTTAATGCAGATTTCAAATCTCTAATTACATTTTTTGTAAGTTACCAAATTTTCAAGATATTGATATTAACTTTGCTTTTTCAAATATGCATCAAAGGAGGCCATGCCACCATTATAAAGACATGATTTTTTCCTTTACATTGATATAAGGTTTTATGGATTTATTTTAAAAAATAGTGGAGTTATAATAAAAAAACGATTTTTTCCATAGCAGGCCATGAAAAATATTTTTGAGGTAGGTTAGAACGATTTTTTGTTTCTAGCTCTGTTGTTAATGGTGACAAAGCAAACAGTTGAATGAGAGAAAAAGACCTCTTTACAATGGTGGCATGGCCACCTCTGATGTATAATCGGAAAAGCAAAATTAATGTTAATATCTTGAAAAGTAGGTAACTAATAAAAAATTTAATTAGAAATTTGAAATCTGCATTAAAAAGTGCCTTAATAATGTCAAAACCATTTTATGCTATTGTGTATAATAATCAAAATACACCGGGAAATAGAAAACTGAAAATTTTTCAGCTTGTACTGAAATACAAATTTCGTAACTTTCAATTTAAGTGAACCACTCTGTATAAATAGCTTTTAATAGTGTTTATATTTTTTTATCCTTGGAGTTATATACAAAACTAATAAGCACCAACGTGAGAAATAAAGTCTGTATTCATAATGACCTCGATTGGAAATTTTATTAAGTAGGGAAATGCAGATTTATTATAAAATCATTATGTTAACTATGGAAATTTTATAATACACTATTTTTTGTATAAAATGGATTCTCTAAAAAAGTGTGTAGTAGAGGGAAAGTAAATTATTGATTATTTTAAGTAGAACGGATCAATATTCAGCTTGTTTACCTGACCTTAGCAACTTATTTAGTTTATAAATTGCAGCACATATGCTAAATGTATGAAACTGCAATAAAATGATTTTAAAAGTTGATTTTGGTTTTATAGTACTCCTTTTCTTCGTAGCAAATTTTTTTAACATAGGTAATTATTTAGGTTGTACTAACACTGAGACAACTAAATTTAAGTATTTTATAGGAGAAGCAATTGATTGTTTTAAATGTGCGTCATTAAATAATGATTATCAACCCTGCGAAGATCCCTTTCATAATAATTATACCTTGGACATATACGAGTCACCATGTATGGGAGGTAAAAAGGGAAGAGATGGTTTATTTCCAGCTACATCCTGCATTAAGATAGTTGGAACATTTGGTATATTACATTTACTTCATACAGGAATTAAATTAAGTTTCATTAATTTGCAGAAGATAATGGTGATACAATAACCGTACGAGGCTGTGCTTTAGACAGTGGTACTTTAACAACTGATACAGAAATTGTTAGATTGTCTCATTGTGGTGGTTTTTACTATGATGACAGGTTAGTGCAATGAGTTTCTATATGCATTTTAGTGTTGATAAATATAAGAATTTATTTGATACAGTCCTCCCATCTTTCTCTAATTTCCTTGTCCGTTACTATTATAGTTAAGTTTGAGTTTGTGTTTAGAAATTCCCCTCAGTACTTCTTGAGAAAGGGAGATTTCTTGTGTTTATATTCAGTGACTGTACAGGGTGACCTAATTTGGATGCCAGTATAGTATATTTTCGAATTTGTCAAATCAAGGAGACCTGAGGGTAGATAAATTTTTTTGGTTCAGGTAAAGTAGCTTTTCTGTACTAACTATGGCAAAGCTTCATTAGGAAAACTTGTTCACAATGTAAAATCATCCCCCCATGCAAAATTTCAGAAAGGATGGTTTCTTTTTTTTCAAATCAACGAGGTTTGGGAGTAGATACTTTTTTCTGTTTAGGTAAAGTACCTTTTCTGTACTAACTACGGCAAAACTCTACCAAGAAAAGTTGCTCACAATGTAAAATCATCCCCCCATCCAAAATTTCAGAAGTATATTTTCGAATTTCTCAAATCAAGGAAACCCGAGGGTGGATACATTTTTTTGTTCAGGTATAGTAGCTTTCCTGTACTAACTACGGTATAACTTCATCAAGAAAAGTTGCTCACAATGTAAAATCATCCCCCCATGCAAAATTTCAGAAAGTATATTTTCGATTTTTTCAAATCAAGAAGCCCTGAGGGTAGATATTTTTTTTTTGTTCAGGTAAAGTAGCTGTCCTGTACTAACTACGGTATAGCTTCATTAAGAAAAGTTGCTCACAATCTAAAATCATCCCCCTATGCAAAATTTCAGGAAGTAAATTTTCAAAGTAGATTGTCGATTTTTTTCAAATCAAGGAGGCCTTAGTGGTAGAGATACCCTATACTGACATTCAAACTCTGTATAAGTCGAGCCATTTTGGTTCTTTTTAATAGATACTGTATTAAAATTATTATTTTCAGATATGCTAAAGGTTGTGTACAAAGTTGCAATGATGGTGATGCTTGCAACTCGGCCACATTAGTTTATAACTACAAAACGTTTAGTTACATCATTATTCTTTTAAATTATTTAATATATGCATTATTGTAGAATATATAAACACTTTTATTTAACGCTTTGCATCACTCACACGATTTAGTTAATTTATAAAACAAGTTCTTAAAACGTATAATCAGTTTGATGGTAATTTTCGACTAACGTCTTGCCTCATTGTTTGCAATTTCAGCCAAGTAAATTATTGATTTCATTTCTGTTTAATAACTTCTCATAATTATTAAAGTACTGCATAAGGACATAGGATATTAGATACTTAGTGTTACTTCATATCACACATTTTTTTATAGATCGGACAAACATTTATAATCTCTTAATCATGCATTTTTTTAACTAATCTTATAGCTGTAAGGTTTTGAAACTACCAATGATGCTCATACTCTGTGTAATTACAAAGCTCATATTGCATTTTTTATTATTTAATAATTAATGTCATACATCATCAAACTGAACATAAAATTAAAAATGGATTAGTAAAATTCGTGTATGAATAAATTATTTACTACTTATATTAAGACATTTTTGAAAGTATTCCTAAGAACTTGTGTATTTAGGTTTAGTTTCTTGGTCAGTAACCGTCCTTATATAAATAGCATCTTCAGGTAGGGGATTGGGTGGACTATCTTCTTCCAAGAAATATGAGCATGCAATAGCTAATACGGACCCTAAATACAAAATAATTAATACCATTCTAAATCTTATTTCGAAAAGATTATAACTTACCATTATGACTAAAACTTAATGATGTAACGGATGTATGATATTGATGAAATTGGCACAATCGCTTCTTGTTAAATCCATCCCAAATATTAACATAACCATCAGATCCTCCAGTTGCAAATGTGTTATGAGTTGGGTGGAAGCTAAACACAATGAATTAAGAGAATTGTTTATAGCTTTGTATAAAAATAAAATAAATAAATAAATAAATATAAACCTGATTGCGTTTACTGGATAAATCCGTTCTAATCCATCTTCCTTGATTCTGTGACATTTAAATGCATATTTTTTCTTCTGTACTTCTGGACTAGTATCTAAATATTCTACAGCAACCCGTCCTTCAATACTGCTGAGAACAAATCCTTGTTTATTAGGAAAACATCTAATGGCCCTGGTTTGATATTTAAGGTTGGATTCACGTTTCTGAAGGGTGTAAGACATATTTCGTATGTCCCACACTAGAATTTTTCGACCTGCAGTACCAACAACAAGCTTTTCTCCGCAAACACTCATTGTGTACACCTTATCCCCTTGATTGTAATTACCGCTACACATTGGAGCTCTTGGATCCCACAACTTTAAGTGATGATCCCAACTTCCGGTAAGAATACCATTTACTTCGGAACAATATTCTACACATCGGATTGCATTGTTGTGAGTACCAACGGTTGTTTCTAAAAATATTATAATTTCAAATAAATAAAAGTATAGGTAAAGGAAAGTATAATAGACCTGACGTTGTATTAAAATCTAACGATTTAAGAGTGTTGTCCAATCCACCACTGTATGAATGAACGGCATCCTATAAATAAAAACTTGTTTGAAAGTTACGCACAAACTTTGTTCGATACTTACTGTAAAGCAACAATCCAGTACAGGGCTATCGTGTGAGTATTTATGTCGTAGAGTATTTGCTAAAACATCATACAATCTGACACTACCATCCCATGAACTAACTAATAAAAACTGATTTGTGTTCGGTCCAAATTTGACTGATGAAACAGCACCTTCCGGTGGAGATTTTAATTTATATTCTGTTTGAGATTTTATCAGCATTTTTATAATTAATCGATTATTTTTCACAAATTTATTATTGTTTTAAAGAAAACTAAGAATGAAAACGGATAAAAACTGCTAACTTCGATTATTGAGGTTAGGAATATTTAACGTAAACATGTCGCTGTTATTCCCCTACCTTGTACGGGAGAATTAGACAGAAACTTATCGGTAACATAAAAGTTGCATGCAATTTAGGGGATTTATTCATTTTGTGTTGCGATGATCGCGGGTTCTAATCCAATTTTTATAGGCCGGCCATTTTTATAAGTGCAGAAGGAACAATTTCGGTTTATCTCCCTCTTAAAACTATCTCCTGCTCCCTCTCGTCCTTCAGCGGTTATTGAGCCACATTCCTAGTTATTTTGATTTTTTACTTTGGTTAGGTTGGTTAGTTGGTTATGCCTTATTTTGACGTTTACAGAACAGTCATAATTTTTTAGTACCGAAGGCGTGTTTCGTTTTTAGTTTAATATCAATTTATAGAACATAATACTCAGAATGGAATCATACGACGTCATTGTAAATCAGCCTGTTGTGATTGATAACGTAAGTACAATTTCTAAATTTTGAAATAATTTTTTCAAAAAAAAATCGCTGACCCTTCACCAGTACAACCCAGACTTTAATTAGCATTTTTATTAATAGGGCTCTGGTGTTATAAAAGCTGGTTTTGCCGGTGATCAAATACCAAAATGCAGATTTCCAAACTAGTAAGTTTCTGAAGCTTTATTCTTGTATTTGCATTAATATGATTTTTAAGCATTGGTCGACCGAAACATGTTCGAGTTATGGCAGGAGCATTAGAGAGAGACGTTTTCATCGGGCCCAAAGCAGAAGAACATCGGGGTTTACTTGCAATCAGGTATCCAATGGAACATGGTATTGTCACAGATTGGAATGATATGGAAAAGATTTGGAGCTACATTTACAGTAAAGAACAATTGTCAACATTTGCAGAAGAACATCCAGTCTTACTTACAGAAGCACCTTTAAACCCTAGACCAAATAGAGAAAAATCAGCAGAAATATTATTTGAATCTTTTAATGTTCCAGCACTTTTTATTTCTATGCAAGCTGTACTTAGTTTGTAAGTAATTGCATTATCTATTAATTAAATATTAAACGGAAGTGTTTCAGATATTCTACTGGCCGTACTACAGGAGTAGTATTAGACTCAGGGGATGGAGTGACTCATGCAGTGCCTATTTATGAAGGATTTGCAATGCCTCATAGTATAATGCGAGTAGATGTTGCAGGTAGAGATGTTTCCAGATATCTAAGGTAATATTCACAATTATTACATAAGTAAATATTTTGAATCCTTTTCCTTTAGATTATTACTTCGAAAAGAGGGAATTAACTTCCGAACAACTGCTGAATTTGAAACTGTTAGAACAATAAAAGAAAAGGCATGTTATTTAGCTAATAATCCTCTTAAGGAAGAGTCTGTTGATACGGAACACATGAATTATACATTACCTGATGGAAATATTATACAAATCGGTCCTGCAAGGTTCCGTGCACCCGAAGTACTTTTCCGACCTGACCTTGTTGGAGAAGAATGCGAAGGACTTCATGAAGTGCTTATGTTTTCTATTCAGAAATCTGACCTGGATTTACGGAAAGTTTTGTTCAAGAACATTGTGTTATCTGGTGGTTCCACATTGTTTAAGGTATTACTTTGATTTATTTTAGTTGATGCAGTTTATTAATCTGAGTTCTACTTTAAAGGGATTTGGTGATAGACTCTTGTCAGAAATTAAGAAGTTATCTCCAAAGGATGTGCAGATTAAAGTAAGTTGGCACCAAATCAGAATTTACGATATATAATGTATATTTAAAGATTTCAGCCCCCCAAGAAAGGTTGTATTCAACATGGATTGGTGGTTCTATTTTAGCTTCTCTAGATACGTTTAAAAAAATGTGGGTCTCAAAGAGGGAATACGATGAAGAAGGACAAAGGGCAGTTCATCGAAAAACCTTTTAGTTTTATTTTTAGCAGCTCTGTATGTGATTCTAAATATTAAGACATACACATGTTAGTTTTTTACATTTCAATGTTTATTTATTTTAATCAAGGTAGGTTATTTGAAAAGCTATTTAATATTTCTACAGAAAATACTAATAATTTATTTCCCTGCAGCATATAAATTTACTATCGTACTTTACTTTTGTGCAAATGCATTTTATGGTAAGACTACCACTCTTTGCTGCTTAATGTATCTAAACTAAGAAGTAAATATTTAAACTGTAGATATAAGAGCTTTGTATTGTGAAGGAATAACATTCAAATTTTGTATTTTAAATATTTTTATTCCATTTTAATTCGTTATTTCACATTAATTTTTCACAGCTTTAAGTATATTCGCAATCCCTTTTGTATTAAAATGATTAAAAAACACTTTGGATTTTATTTTTGATTGTTGCTGTATTTTAGATCAAGTTAATTGTGGTTTTATGTAAGATATTTGAAAGTACAACCAATTTTACCATAGGTATGTCTTAATACACCCTGTACATTTTAGATGTTACGATAATTAGACTAAATGATATATTTTAGGTTAGTTAAGAATTGGTAAAATGAAAGATCAATAGATTTGACTTTCGTTTTGTTTAACCTATATTTGTGTAGTGAAACTTCAGAAAATTTAGATTTCTTTGAATTAAAATATAGAATCTGCGAATTTTACTAAAATGTTAGTAAAGAATAAATAAAATTGGTTTACCCAAACCAAAATGACTGAATCAAATGAAATACTTGAAACCAATACAGAAAACCATATGTTAAAGTTTACTGAGTCCCCATCTTCCAAATCGGGTAGCAGTACTGAAAGTTCTGCTGCAAATGAAGCTTCAAGTGATGCTGATTTACCTGAAACAGAGTCAGGAATTTCCGAGGAAGAAGGTAAGTGCTTATATGGGTAAAAGAAGATACTCTTCAAAAAGTACTTGGTCTGTGTTTAACAGATGCCACTGATAATGAGATGAAAAACAATTCAGAAGTATATTCCAATAATAGAGAGCATGAACAGAGTGATACAACTGATACGGAAAATGAAAAATCCGGAGAATCCCAAAGACATTTGGAAGATTGCATACGTAATATTGCTATGTTGGAAGGACAATGCTTTCAATTTAATGAGAAATGCAAGGAACTCGAATCAAAATTGCAGCTGGTGAGATTTACATTCTTTAGTTTTTAGTAGAATTATCAATGTTTCGATTATTTATGTCTTAAGGCTGCAAAGCAACGTGATAGTGCAGTAAGGGAGAAAGAAACAATGGTTATGAAGTATGCCGTAAGCGAAAAGACTGTATTAGACCTTAAAGCTGGAAAGGAGCATGCAGAAAAGAAGCAGAAAGATACCATTCGTGAAAATGAAATCTTACAGCATAAAGTATCGACTATGGCTTCAGAAAAATCTAGAATATGTCAGATGTTGGATAACAAGGTACGGTCTCCATGTTCTTATGTAACAGACTGTAATGAATAATTTTGTAGTGTTACGATCTCAAATCTAGTCAACAGGAATTGGAACGAGTAAAGTCTGATTTAAATGCTTTAGAAACGAAATTAAAATGGTCACAGAATAGCCTTAGAACTGAAATGGATTTGCGAAAGGTATGATAGTCGTAGGTTTAGTATTATTAGTAAGTTATGGAAATTAAATTTTGAGAATACAGCAAGTAGATACATGTAGTAGTTTGTCTATTAATGATTTACTTGGATTTTATAAATAAATAGTCAGCGTTATTCATTATATTGCCAATTTTACTTTTTTTTTACTGTATAGAACTGATATCGACAAGTTTTTGCTTTACTCTTAGCTAATAAATGTTGTTTTAGGAAAGTGAAGCAAAAATAGAAGTTTTAACATCAAAATTACAAGAAGCAATTGATGAAGTAGGCCAAGCAAAACACGAAGCTCTAGAATCCATTCGAACTTTCCATCATTCACAAGATAACCGAGCTAATGTACTGGGTTAGTAGTAAATTAATTATCGCTAATAATAATATACTACCAACAAGGATTTTTCAGATCAACAACTTAAAGAACAACAAGCCAATTTGATTTTGTTAAGACATGAAAGAGATGATAGAGAAAATCAAATTAAGACATTACAGGTAGAACTTGAAAGATTGCAGTCTAAACAGAAAGAAACTTTACAAGAAAACAATACACTTTCGTTGAAAATACAGCAGTTGGAAAGAGAACGATTAGATACAGGACAAAGGCTTAGTGAATTGCGGGGTTGTGCAGATCAACAAAGACAGGATGCGGCTGATTTGGTTGCAAAAAATGCACAACTAGAACAATTTAAATTACAAATACAAAAGTAAGATTTTTTAGAAATTAAAATGTGAATGTAAATAATTTTATTTTAGTGAACAAGAACAGTTGGTTGCTTGTAACGAACAGATGGCGTTATTGAAGCAAAGAAATATGGACTTGGAATCCGATATGGAATCTTGTAGAGAAAGGGAGGCTGAATTACTTCTATTCACACAACAACTTACAGATAAAAATGTTCGACTTCAATCAGAATTCACAGCCATGGAGACAAAAGTAAGAAATACATTTTAGTTAGAAATTATTATTTTTCATTCAATACTTGGTTTTATGAAGGTACAGCAGTTGACATGTGAACAATCACTTTTGAAAAGGGCTACAAAGGAACAGGAAACAAAAGTTGATATTCTATCATCACAGTTAGCAGAAGAAAAAAGAAAGCATATTGAAGAAGTTGAAGAATTATCAAAAAATCTTGCAGAAAAAACTAAATTATGTGAAGTACTTACACAGGAAATTGCTGATCAAAAAGGTGAAAATAGTGTTATTAAGAGAAAACTTGAACATTCATTAAAGGTGAGGTGGTAGCTATTCTTTTATTTATTATACAGGGTGGCCTAATTTGCAATAATTGTAATTTGGTTTAATATTACGTATTAATCTACAAAATAAATTACAGGAAGTAAATAAAGAGTTGCAGCAGTGTCGTAAAAAAATTGAACATTATGAATCTGCCAGTACCAGTAGTAACAGTTCAAGTACATCTTTAAACGCCATAGAGCATTCAAGTAATTCGCCTATTCCTCCTTCAGCAATAGCAGAACAAGTAAAAGTATGTAATACTTACATAATGTTAATTTTATTTCCAATAATTTTAATCTTCTCATTTCAAGGTTATTCAACCTGAAGCTATTGTGGATAAACAAACGTTAATCGAACATATTGTTAAACTACAAAGAGTTAGTGCTCGTAAATCAGAAAAAATTGATTTCTTAGAGGAACATATAAATACTTTAGTTTCTGAATTGCAAAGGAAAACACGGCTCCTTCAGGGGTATATAATGCGAGAGCAAACTGGAACTTTAACTTCTAATAAAATGGATAATAATAAGGTTGGTGTATTTTTAAAATTATGTGCTTTGCTACTGAAATAGAAACAACAGTTTGGAAATTGTAATATGTAGGGGTAGCTGGGTGGTAGTAGGGTTGCAACACAGCAAAAACCATGCTAGATAGGGTAAAATATTGTAGGATCAAAGTTGTAGAAAATAAAATTTCCTATAAGAAACTCCGGGAAAGCATACGTCCAACTTTAATAATTTGGGCTTGAGAACCATTTGAAGCAGAAACCAACAAGTCTGTTTTAAAATTGCAACGCAGCGAAAACGGCGCAAGATAGGTGAAAATACCATAAGACCAAAGTTGTAGAAAATAAAATTTCCTATAAGAAATTCTCGGAAACTGTGTGTCTAACTTTAATAATTTGGGCCTGAGAACCGTTTGAAGTTAGCATAAACCAGTAAGTCTGGTTTAAAATTGTAACACAGCGAAAACGGCGCAAGATAGGTGAAAATAACATAAGACCAAAGTTGTAGAAAATAAAATTTCCTATAAAAAACTCCAGGAAAGTGTTCGTCTAACATTAATAGTTTGGCCTTAGGAACCGTTTTTCATAATAATCTGAATTACTTTACTCAACTTTACTACTTCCAATGTCTGGAAAAACTTTTGTTTCTATGCTTAACTTTCTTAAAAATTGCTGTACAGTGTATTTACGTTGCTTATTTCATTATGTGCATGCATACATAACGTTTAGCCATCAAAACTTTGGTAAGTAGTATGAAAAATTTTATTTCATAGTTTTATCTTTTTATTATATATTCTGTATTTTTTTTAAAGCAAAGTATGAGTTATTATGTGCTTTTTATTTAATTTTGTTAGTTATTTAAGTTTATTAACTAAATTAAGTCATTATTCCAATTATCAAGCTGATATTGTGTATGGTGTGTGGTTTACTCTCTGTTTTTTTTTAAATTATGCATCATCTGCTATATTTCTGACAATAGTTTAATTTTTAAAACTAGAACCTGTTTTAGTATAAATGAATATTTTGTAATATAATTATCTAATTCCTGTAAATCTTTAGGCGCACATAGCAAAGTTACATGGAGTAATGGCATCTGTGTATGGTTCACGTGTAGCAGATAACAGTCTCACCTTAGAATTATCACTAGATATAAATCGGAAACTGCAAGCCGTACTCGAAGATGCCTTGTTGAAAAATATAACTCTAAAGGTAAGCTAAACTTAGAGATAAATCAGATTAAATCAGATTTTCTATTCTTTGCATGTTTTCAGGAAAGTGTTGATACTTTAGGTGCCGAAATTGATAGACTTAATAAACTTTTAAAATCTCCTCCTTTGTAGTAATTAACCAAGTTAAGTGTTATATAATCAAAGTCATTCTAAGAACGAGATCTGTAATTGGAAAGCGGAGATTATGAAGAGGTAGATGCTTCTAATCGGCATAAATTTGATACTTACTAGTTTTTTTGTATATACCAAATGGAATTTGCAATTCGCATCCTAATAATTAATATTTACAAATAATTTTTATTTGCTTATAAATTCATTCCATATCATTTCCTCTGAGGCAGTGTTCATTTTTAATTAGTGTATGAAAAAATAACTTTTAAAACATGATACCGGAACTAAAACCCTATACAAAGTGAATCACACATGGATATACGAGTAGTTTTTAATCAGTAGGGGTAATTTAATTCTCTCAAGTTTAAATTCTGAAATAGAATATTAAAAACTAACGCTTCCCTTATAAACTGTAACAATATTAATTTTCTTTCATTACCTTCTGTCTGGTTTTTCAATCTGTGCCTACATTTTTTGGCATAATATTACAGTAATTGTTTTTTAACCTTCGATTTAGTGTAGAAATTTGATATGTTTATCGTGGATTTATTTATTTTTCCAGTTATGTACAGGGTAGCCCAATTTGGATATCAGTAACTATTGTCGTAAGGCACATCATGAAGCTCATTTTTGAAACAAATTTAATGACGCAGAAGAAATTTTGCTATTGTTTCTATTCGTGTCTTATATATTTTCGATTTTTTCAAATCAAAGAGTGGTGGTAGATAAAGAAATTTTTCTATTCAAGTAAAGTAACTTTTCTATACTATCTACGGCAAATGAAAAGTTGTTAACAATGTAAAATCATCCCTCCATGCAAAATTTCAGAAAGCATATTTTCGTTTTTTTAAAATAAGTGGGCCTGGGGGTAAATACATTTTTTTTATTCAGATAAAGTAGCTTTTATGCACTAACTACGGCAAAACTTCATTAAGGAAAGTTGTTCACAATGTAAAATCATACCCTCATGCAAAATTTCAGAAAGCATGTTTTCGATTTTTTCAAATCAAGGCGTGTTGGGGGTAGATAATTTTTTTTATTTAGGTAAAGTAGCTTTTCTGTACCAACTACGGCAAAACTGCATTAAGAAAAGTTGTTTACAATCTAAAATCATCCCCCCATGCAAAATTTCAGAAAGTATATTTTCGATTTTTTAAAATAAGGAGGCGGGGGTAAATGCATTTTTTTATTCAGGTAAAGTAGCTTTTCTGTACTAACTACGGCAAAATTTCATTAAGAAAAGTTGTTTACAATCTAAAATCATCCCCCCATGCAAAATTTCAGAAAGTATATTTTCGATTTTTTAAAATCAAGGCCTGGGACTAAATACATTTTTTTATTCAGGTAAAGTAGCTTTTCTGTACTAACTACGGCAAAATATCATTCAGAAAAGTTGTTCACAATGTAAAATAATCCGCCCTTGCAAAATTTCAGAAAATATATTTTCGATTTTTGCAAATGAAGGAGGCCGGGGGGTAGATACATTTTTTTATTCAGATAAAGTAGCTTTTCGGTATACATATATAGCAAAATTTCGTCTGCACCATTAAATTTGTTTCAAAAAATGAGCTTCGGAATATGGACAATAGTTACCGAGATACCCTATACTGACATCCAAATTGGGCCACCGTATACATCATTCTATTCTTCCTTTGTGATTCAGGTAGTTTACACACCATAAGTGTGTAATCAGAGTACATACCTACGTACCTACGATTTAACAATAATAAACGAGTGGACTTGATTCTTGATTTATTATTGAGCGAGTTGAAATGAAAGAATGTATGTGATGGGTTACAGTTAGAATTCAAAATAGTATAATAAATTTATTGTATTTATGTACAAACAACTTAATGTTAAATTGTAATATGTGTATTATAACAGAAATTGTGTGGAGTAGGAGTAGTTAATATTTTCCACAAACTTTGAACATTTAGAGGGGAATTTTATTTTACGAACAAAATCCATTTAATATATCAAATCTTTTTATGATTCTCATAAATTTATTTAATATTAGTTTTTAGTTCTCAATTCTTTCATTCCATCTATGTAGGAATTATTTATGGATAGGTCTTTGATGCTTACAGTATAGAATGGTAGTCAGGCCTAGTAACGGGGGGGGGGGGAGACTCGGGGGTTGCAAAGCATGACCATTCAATATGTTTTGTTTTCAAAATCCAGAATTAATTTATATCTTTATCAGAGGTGTTCTCTATTGCTTTCCTCGTGGTCCTAATTTTCTAACCCTGACGATAGTCATTTTGTGTTTTGTATATATGGTATAAAGGTCCATTTACTTATTTCTATACAATCATGTAGTAAACAGCAAATACAGTATTATTTTAAGAAAAGTTACTTACCAAAGTTATGTTTAAAAATATGATCGTATTTTTATATTAAAAAATTTTTAGACTTACATTTCTCCTAATTTTTAAATGTAAAAAAAACTTGTACAATTAATTGTAATTATGCCTCCCATGAATTTTAATCATTCTTAAAATTAAAACTTAATTGAGTTGAGCTCTTGAAGAATTGGTGTCCGAGCTATAAAATACTCTTAATGAAGTCTACAGGGTGAGTCTGTTGATTGTAACAGGATTTCAACAGTTGTTAGAAGACTTTTTTGGCCCTCTCTCTCAAACGAAGCGTTTGTACGACCCATGTTTATTAGAAAATTTTCGTCTTAAAAAAGTCGTATCTATTTTTGAAGTTTTGCTACAAAAAATTTACTCACCCTGTACATTCGATTTTGATTCTGGTGACCATTACAAAAAAAATTGTTAAAAGTTACAACTAAGGAAAATATCTGTGGGTGTTATCTCTTTCTTTTTTTCTTATTTTGGTTCCTCTACCCCACTCCCTTCCCCCCAAAATAGTGTTTTTGAGTTAAGGGGTTAATTTTTGGGAGGGAGGGAAGGGGATGGCGTGCTCTTTATCTCCTGAACTGTGGAATTTTTTACTTACACCCTGTATAGAATAATCAAGGCACCGCTAACAAGTTCAGGGTGGTGTGTTTCAATACCTTACGGCACAACTGCGACTGCGCAACCGCGCAACGTATTAACCAATCAACATTCGCAGTTTTTAATTTTTGAATACGGCGTCGTTCTTTGATTGGTTGATTTCTCATGCAGTCGTAGTCGTGCCATAGAGTATGGAAACGCACCTAACTGAAAAAATTAAATGGCATCTCTTATAGAGCAATGGTCACTAGATCAGACATATCTTATAAAATTATAAAAGTTAATGTTTCCAGATAATCTTATATTCTAAAGTTAACGAAAAAAAAATTATGTACTATACCTTTATTGAAATGTTAAATAGAATAAAACTATTTTAAATGAGAATGGATTTATTGACGAATGAAAGAATTGTAATAAAATATACCATTACAAAATGCATATTTACAGAGATAACTGAAAAAATAAACCCATATAACTATTTTCGAAGTTTTCAGTTGACTTCTTTGACTCTTAAATGTTCATAAGTTTATCGTCATCTCCATCTCCGATTGCTTCAGAAGAGACTTCTTCATAATCTCGCTCAAGTGTTGCAAGGTTTTCACGAGCTTCAGCAAATTCACCTTCTTCCATACCTTCTCCAACATACCAATGTACAAAAGCACGTTTAGCATACATAAGATCAAATTTTTTGTTTAGTTTATTCCAAGCTGCTGCAATAGCGGTAGTGTTTGATAACATACATACAGCTCTTTGAACTTTTGCCAAATCTCCTCCGGGTACAACTGTAGGGGGTTGATAATTTATACCAACTTTGAAGCCGGTTGGACACCAATCAACAAATCGTACATTACTTTTGGCTTTCATTTGTGCTATAGAGGCATTAACATCTTTTGGTACAACGTCTCCACGATACAATAAACAGCATGCCATATATTTTCCTTGACGTGGGTCACATTTTACCATTTGATTAGAAGGATCGAATAATTCAGAAGTTATTTCAGATACGGACATTCCTTCATGATAGGCTTTTTCTGCTGAAACTACTGGTGCATAGGAAGCTAAAGGAAAATGAATGCGGGGGTAAGGTACCAAGTTGGTTTGAAATTCTGTTAGGTCAACATTCAATGCACCATCAAATCTCAATGAGGCGGTTATTGATGATACCACTTGGCTGATAAGTCTGTTAAGATTTATGTAGTCAGGTCGTTCAATTCCTAGTTTTCTTCTACAGATATCATAAATAGCTTCATTGTCTACCATAAAAGCACAATCGGAGTGGTTTAAAGTCATATGGGTTGTTAAAATTGCATTGTATGGTTCAACAACAGCTGTACACACCTAAAAAATTGTAAAATATAGATGGGTCCTTAAGAACAGGAATGAGTGGAACTAGTAAAAAAGATCATTCTCATGTATAAGATAGAGATGCATAAATAAATAGACAATTGCGCTTTCCAATTGGATGCGGGAGTAACTTCGAGTAGCACTGAGTAGCTCAGAGTAGCTCTGACGTACTTTATACAACTAGGAGCAACTCAGTGCTGCTCGGAGTTACTCCAGGTAGGTCCAGCTTAAGTAGGCGTTCAAAATCATTTTGACATTACAATTAAAAGTCCAATGTCATTGCATTTCTCTCTTACACATGGGATTTATGATGTTTTACTACTTTCACCCATTGCTGTTATTACTTAATAATTATCAGTTTTTATTTTAATTCTTGAATGCTATTGTTGATCATCAGTAAACAATGAAATTTTAATTTATAATAATTAACCTGTGGTGCAGGATAAACGACAAATTCCAGTTTGCTTTTTTTGCCGAAATCTTGTGACAATTTCTGCATTAGAAGGGATGTGAACCCAGAGCCAGTACCTCCTCCAAATGAATGGAATACAAAGAATCCTTGAAGTCCGCAGCATTGCTCAGCTAATTTATACAATCGTTCCATGACTACCTCTATCATTTCCTTGCCAATGCTATAGTGACCACGAGCGTAATTGTTGGCAGCATCTTCCTTTCCTGTTATTAATTGTTCTGGATGATACAATTGCTTGTACTTCCCAGTACGTATTTCATCTATAAAATTAATAAATGTAGTAAAACTAGTTGTAATAATGTATGAAGAAAAAATTACAGACCTACGACAGTAGGCTCCAGGTCGATCATTACAGCTCTTGGTACCATTTTTCCATTTTCCACTTCGGAAAAGAAGGTACCATAGCAATTGTCAGTAGAAGCCAAAAAACCCTTACTTCCAGGTATGGTTCCATCAGGATGAATTCCATGTTCTAAGCAGTATAATTCCCAGGTTGCATTTCCAATTTGAACTCCAGCTTGACCGACGTGTACAGATATGCACTCCCTCTGCGGTAAAAGTTTTGTTAATTTAAATATTTAAAATATACTAAAACAAACTAGAACTGGTGTTTCTTACCATTTTGATGACTTTTTACAAAAATTTCGCTATTTACAAGACTGAAATTCTAACAAATTAAATTTTGAAAAGCTGCAAGTTAGATCACTCACAAAAATTTTGATAACATGTTGTTTCTATTATTTCTCTATGGAGACCAAAGGCAACTTTCTTTTAAATTTTGTTCTTGGCAGTCTTTGATTAAAATATATTTAAATAAAAATTAGTGGCCTTCTAATTTTATTTTTATTTCTAATTTTTATTTTTCTAAAATATTAAAATTCTTTTATTTTTATGGATTTTTTGTACTCTTTATTCCATTATTACTTATCTGTTGCATTTGAGTCTTGTAATAGAAGTTTAATAGTATCCATTAAATAAGTGCCGGATGAGTATGAGGTCTGGTGATCGAGGAGGCCATACAATAAGGCATTCCAATGATATTTGGTCACGTGACCTTCCTGGAGGACAGTGTAAACAAATGATGTTGTATCACCGGCCAATCAGCGCCTTCCACGAAGGTCATGTGATACGAATTTGATTTGTGTCTTTAGGTCTGTTCGTTTGTGCTGCACTGAATCTGCACTATCTACACCTACTCTAGAGTAGGTGCAGAAAGTGCATGGATGACGTCACTTCAGTTCAGTTAGTACAGTTTAGTGCAACACAAACGAACAGACCTTTTGTACCGACTTCTAAGAAGGTCAGATTCCTGTTAATAAAAATTGTAGATATACAAATGATGTAATAAATAAGAAGTTTAAGCATAACATGTGGACTAATTATGTCCTTATTTAGGTAATCTGGCATAAATATTTCTCTGAACCGATCATTTCTGAACAGAATGGGGTATTTATTATTTATCACATCGCTGGTTGATCAAATTGACTGTATTCCTACAAAAAGAATGATAAAGCATCGCCCCCTAAAACTTTTACTTGGCCTCCTTTTTTCAACATACGGTATTTGGTTATTTAGTTTCTTCAAGTTTGGACGTTTGTTGGTAGTCCTTAAATCTGAAGGCGTTTTTATTTTGACGTTTCGTAATTCGTACGCATAACCTAAAAGTTTTAATGTTTATCCATTTTTACTGTTAATAATAATATATTCTGTGTTTATTAATACAAAAGTTAGTAAAGTACTAAAAATGGAGCAGCAACCACCTATAAAACCACCAAGAGGTGTAAAACCAATTAAAGAAACTGTAAGTTACATTTGAGTTTGTAAATATGTTGTGTAATGTTTATATTTTCAGAGTGGTTTATTAATGTCTGTAATTCGTACTTTATCTGCAAGCGAGACTAATGAACAACGCGATAGAGAAAAGGCAAAGTTGGAAACAGAATACAAACAAAGTGATCGGAAGCTTGACGAACTTGTTTCAAAACACGAACAAGATCTAACACAAGTAATAATCCTTAATCTTCCTTAATCGGTTATACTATTCTTTTTTATCCTTGTAGGTAATGCAACTCTTTGGAGTTCTTTCACAGCAAGTTAGTGAATCACGCGAGAAAATTCATAAGGTTAAGGAAAATTTAAAAGCATGTAAAACTTTATTACGCTGCCGAAGGGATGAATTAAAAAAACTATGGCTGGAGGGTTTGGAATACAAATATATGTTACAACTTCTAGAAGAAGTGTAAGAAAATGTTTTTATTCTTAGATTTTATTTATCTTTTTTTGTTATAGAGAAAAAATGAATGATGTACCAAATCGGTTAACCACTCATTTAACTCGAAAACAGTATTTACATGCTACTAGATTATTAGTTGAAGCCGTTTCATTAGGAAAAGGTAGTTTAGAAGGTGTTGAAGGTCTTAAAGAATTAAGTCAAGAATTAGAATCGAAGAAAGAGGTAATAGTTTGGAAAAATTATCATCGTTAGTTTATTATAATAAAACTTTCAGCAACTTCATGTTCAACTTGTACATGAATTAAAACAGCACTTATATGTAAAAACTGCTCAGCATGCTTTAGCACTACGCAGACAAGGTTCAGGAAGAGAAGTTTTATTTAATTCACCACTTCAGAGAAGTGTAGAATTACGATTATCGTCTCGTCAAAGATCCGCAGTAAGAAGAAATTTGTTAGAAGTTACACCAAAGTAATTATTAATTTCATTTTTTATGATTTGTTATAAAACCGTTTATAAACCTTTAGATTAGGGTCAAAACATGAAGACTTTGATATAGAAGAAGATTTAGAAGCTACAGATCCAGAAGCAGATTCTTCACATTTTATGGCTATCCTTGTTAAATGTTTGGCCCTTTTAGAAAAATTACCATTTGCAGTTGACGTATGTATCTCGTCAAGTTTATGCTTTTCTATAGTTTATTGTTTTTTTCTTTATGCAATTTTATAGAAATTAAAGGTAGAAATGCAAAATGAGCTCCTAAATATAATTCAACGTACAACGCATTACATAAGTGATATTAGTGCAATACAAACTGTAAACGATACAAAGCAGGCTAAACAGATAGCACTATTAGAACTTATGCAAACTCTATTTGAACAGTTTAGGCAAGTAGCACAAGCGCATTCAGTTTTATTAAATCATTTAGGAAGAGCTTGTGAAGCACATAAAATAAATGTTAAGCTTTATGATATGAAAATTTTTTGGGCACAAGTACAAGCAGTTGTAAGTATTTTATTGCGTATGTGTTATAATATTTTTAACCCGTTCTTTTTAATTTTAATAGCTGCAGCTTCTCCTTACTGATTATTTAGATATTCAGAATATATCGAATGAACCACAATTACCGGATAATTTTGCCAATCCCAATGATATTTCTTGTTATTTCTCTCGCCGTAAACAACAAGTGTAAGGTTTAGTGATCAATTTTCACTTTCAAAATCACTTGATTTTTATATTTTAGGAAGAAAAAGCCTTTATTCAAGTTTGATGGATCGTCTAGTGCCTTAACAATGAGTAGTAATTCAAAAGAAGTGCCTGCTTTAAGATCTAGCAGAGAAAAAATATTGGTGTGTACACCTGATCCTAATAATATTACTTTAATATTTGTTCCCCTGATGTGTTTCATAGAAGAAGTAGAACAATCTTTGGAGTTAAAACAAGGGTAATTTGAAGATTAAATAAAATCTGCAAGCCTGTATTGACATAAGGCAAAGAACGATGTGCGAGATGAATATCTAATAACTTTTTTAATTTTGTTGTAGTATTTCTTGTTCATTGAATTTGTTTTTATCAAATTATGTGACTGACGGATTTCTTATGAGAAAAAGAGCAGAAACTATGGCACAGATTGATATGGCTGTAAGGGCTGCTGATGCTTGGAAAGCTACAGTTTTGTTAGATGTTACTACTGATTATAAACCTTTATTAGTGGTAAGTAACTAATTTGCTTCATTGTTTCCATATACAGGATGTTCAAGATAAGGAGTGCATCATGGGGATCTGGTAAATGGTAAGAAATAAAGAGTCTGTTAAATGAGAAGAAATTTTCAGATTTCACATCTCCATTACATTTTTTTTTAAGTCACTTTCAAAATATTGGCATTAACTTTGCTGTTATTACCCTTTATGAGATCCCTATGCATATGCTTGTTACCTTGGTCACCCTGTATAATCACAACAATTAATTATTATAAATTATAGACCACAGTGACTGTAGAAAACTGCATTAGAGACTGGCGTACTCTACTTCAAACTTTACCATTATACAGTGAACAACTTGTAAGATCAGTTTGTTCTGCTCTAAAAGAATACAAGGAAACATGTTATGCTGCCTATCAAGGTATTGTTCAACCCCATTCAGAAGATCGACGAATTTGTAGTGCAGCGTGGCTCAAGGATGAAGACATTAGTAGATTTTTGAAGTAAAAATTATAATTTTGTTTTCTAAAGTAGATTTATACTTTTCTTCTTAGATCTTTACCAAATTGGTTAAATCTTAAAGCACAACAAGAGTATCAAGCACGTAATGAGCGTAGAAAAACAGTGGTAAGAAGAGATCATCCATCTGAAGAAGAAAGTCCAGAGGATGTGCGGCAGCGAAATCGTAGGGAAGCTGAAATATTAGCCAGCAATTTAGGTGAAGGTGGTGTTAGTGCTGGTGAAATTTTATCAGATATGGCGTTACTTAAAGAATTAGCTCAGTTACAAGAAAGTATGGTAAGTACGTATTTAAGCATTCTGTGAAATCACTTGTATGGGATCGTATGTACAGGATGGTCCAATGTGGATATCGGTATAAGGTATATCAGTAACTATTTTTGTAAGAAAAAAACCGAGGGCATATTCTTAAGCTAATTTTTTAAAACAAATTTAATGGCGCAGACGAAATTTTGCTTTTGTTTCAAATTTTCAAGGAAAACGTGATTTTCCGGAATTTCTTATTATCTTGAATAACTTTTTTATTTTATTAGCTATCTCAAAGCTATTATTAAAACTAATATTTTTTTTTGATATAAAAAATTTATACTTTGATGGGTATATTTCATTTAGTTTTTCAGCAAAATTGGAATTTGTCTTTTTATTACATTTATTCAGGTAAAGTAGGTTTTCTGAACTAACTACGGCAAAACTTCATTACGAAAAGTTGTTCATAATTTAAAATCATCCCCCTATGCAAAATTTCAGAAGGTACATTTTCTATTTTTTCAAATGAAGTGCCTGGGGGTAGATAATTTTTTTTATTCAGGTAAAGTAGCTTTTCTGTACTAACTACGGCAAAACTTCATTAAGAAAAGTTGTTCATAATGTAAAATCATCCCCCCATGCAAAATTTCAGAAGGTACATTTTCTATTTTTTTCAAATGAAGGTGGCCTGGGGGTAGATAATTTTTTTTATTCAGTAGCTTTTCTGTACTGACTACGGCAAAACTTCATTAAGAAAAGTTGTTCATAATGTAAAATCATCCGCCCATGCAAAATTTCAGAAGGTACATTTTCTATTTTTTTCAAATGAAGGCGGCCTGGGGGTAGATAATTTTTTTTATTCAGTAGCTTTTCTGTACTAACTACGGCAAAACTTCATTAAGAAAAGTTGTTCATAATGTAAAATCATCCGCCCATGCAAAATTTCAAAAGGGGTGGTAGACAAAGAAATTCTTTTATAGACTGACATCTAAATTGGGTCACCCTGTGCACTTCACAGATTGCATTTTTTATATGAAAACAAAAATATGGAAAACATTCCAAGAATAATATTGTTTTAATATTTTTAGGAATGGTTTTCAGTAAGAATGCTTCAATTTGCAAGCGAATTTAGACAAGAACCTTCCCTAGCTCCAGCTACGATAACCGTTTCATCTGTGGAAGTACCTCCTCCAGTGTCACCTTCTACACTTCAACAACTGACTAGTATAGCTCAAGATTTTGATGAACTTGCTAATACTTGCCTACTACTACTTCATTTAGAGGTAATAATTTATTATATCCATCACATTTCTAGTTTTTAAAAAAATAAAGGTTGTTCAAAAAAAGGGGACAACTTTTATGCATTGTTGACTGTTGTGTGCAGCCACTAAAATCGTGTACAGTGGGGAATAATTTTAAGGTATGCAGTACAATGTATTTCTAATAATGTATGAGTAGTAGTACACCACACAAGTATTTTCTAATGTATAAGTAATAGTGCACCACATAATTTTTTTGTATTTTTGTTCCTTTTAGTTAGGGTTTGAGTCTGTTCTAGTTGTACTTTTCCTCCGTCCTATTATTTCTGTTTTTGTTGTAGGTTCGTGTTCAATGTTTTCATTATCTATTGGCTCAAAGTGAATATAACAAAGAAACTCATGAACCGGATCCTAAAGTACTAGAATTAAGTAGAGTTCTAGCAAATGTAGATGAAGCTATGACGTCAAGTTTACATCCCCGTAAATGTAAAGTATGTTGATTAAAACATGCATTTGAATTTTATTAAAACTTTCTTTTTTCAGTACATATTTGAAGGTTTAGGTCATTTAATTGCAAAAATATTGATTAGTTCTTCCCAATACATGAAACTTATTGATGAAGCTGGTATACAACGTATGTGTCGTAATGTGTTTGCTCTGCAACAAACATTAACCAATATAACGATGACTAGGGAAGTAGCTTTGGACCATGCTCGTCATTATTTTCAATTGTTCTTTTTGACCCCAGAAGTAAGTAATAGATTTTTTTCATTGTATTATTGTTTTTTTTTTTAATACTTGTACAGGAAATTTTAAATGGAATCGTGGAAAAAGGACCTGAATTTTCTGAACTAGAATACATGAATGCTTTTCAACTTTTAAATCGCAGTAAAGCAGGACGAAATCTAGGGGCGGTGAATACACACTTGGAAAGATTGTCCGATATTTTAGGAGAGGTAGGAGTAACAGTTTAATAATTATTATGATGCTCTATATTGTAGTAAAGTAAAATACGTACTATTATTATATTACATTCATATTATATTATGAATGTTAAATAATTGATATAAGGAAGAAACAATTTTTGTATTATAACCAATAATGAGATTTTATTTCATTTTCCTATCCCTTAAACTTAAAGCTCATCTTTTGATACACTTAATTTCGTATTTTCTTTAATTGGTAAAGTGTCCCAAAATTGTCTGTTCCCTAAAAATTCTATAGAGTTTACTACTAATTTTGTTGGATTTTCGATTAAAACAAAGGGTAATGCTTGATCGATATCTTTTGAAACTTGAGGCCATTTCACATCTTGCAGTTGAGGAATGCTGAAACACAGTTTTTAGAATTGCAAACGAATTTTTTTAGCTAACTGTAACAAAAACAGCAGCGTATCTTCTAACAACCTTAAAGTGTCAGTGGGCGTCTGTTAATGACTATTTTACAGCCACACTTACTTCAAGGTCGCGCATATGTCACGGATATACGGCCGTGAAGTAAACGCGGCCGTGAAGTGAATGCGGTCGTGAAGCATTATAAACGCATCGTGAAATGAAGTAGTGATTAACAGACGTCAAAATATCTTTAAAAAAATTAAATTTATTAATCTAAAAAACGTTTGCGTCTTGATACAACAATAACCATTAATTTTAGTAGATTACCTTGTGTTTGCGTATGTTGTCCACATATCCACCAACAACTTTGACATAGCTCTATCATTTTCTGTAGTTTGCGTGTTCACATCAGTGGAAAGAATGTATACTGTGTCATCGCCATGAGCAGCACCTAGTATTTGTTTTATTAATACCGCTAACAATTCATTTATGGTAGATAAAATACTTACCATAATCTATATTAGAACGTGAACGAAGTTGTGATTTACTATGTGCCCCACGATAAGTAAAGAAGTAATAATACACTGGTGACTTTATTGCAGCAGAATGTAATCTAACTGCACGTTCCATATCTACTAGATATAATCTATCACTTATTAACTAAAAAAATGTTTATTATACAATAGTTAGTTATAAAAAACTAGAATAGAAACAACCTTTATTAATATCGGAAATGTAGATTTAGAGACTGATTCCTCTTTGAAATAGAAATCTCTAATTTTTTTGAGAACAGCCATTTTTTGTTGTGGATTAAGGGTGTTGTGAAAATCCAGAATGTATGGAATTAATTCGTTCCAACGGGTGTTAATTTCATTCAAGTTTTCAGGATTTCCAATGAAATCTAAAAGAGAGTATTCTGTAAATTATTGCTCAATTAATCAAGAGGTCTAGGATGTTTTAGGGTGGTCGTGGCGCACGGACGGTCTCTGCGCAAAACCGTTTGGGGCAAACCGTCTGCGTCAAACTGTCTGCGCCAAACCGCCTGCGTTAAACTGTCTGTCTGCGCCAAATTTTCTCTGCGTCAACTGTCTGTCTGCCCCAAACCGCCTCTGCGTCAAATGGTCTTATCTATGCCAAACCGTCTACGCCAAATTGTCTGGGCCAAACTGTCTCTGTGTCAAACTGTCTGTCTGCGATAATACGTCTCTGCGCCAAGCCGTCTGGGTCAAACTGTCTGCGCCAAACCGTCTCTGCCTGAAAATGTCTGTCTCCGTCAAACTGTCTCTGCACCAAGCCGTCTGGGCCAAACCATCTCCGCGTCAAATTGTCTGCGCCAAAGCCCCCTTGTGCCCAATCGTCCTTGCGTCCAAAAGGCCGCACCAAAATGTTAAGTCCCGCTGTAAGGGCGGGAAAGGAATCAGATTATGCAGTTATAGATTACCTGCTCCTGGATATATCCCTTCGGATCCTACATTTGAAAATATCCATGGTAGATCTTGTACTTTTCCACTTGTGAGTGTAACGTAGGGATGTTCTGGTACAATTGGTTCAGAGGCCCATTTATCAACAACCACTCCAAACGGAGAAAAGGGATTGTATAGCCATGGCTAAAAAATGTATATATCTGTTAGATTATTTATCTTATCAGTCGTAATTATGAATATTCGTATAATATTACCAGAAAATGCTTAACGGTATCGACAATGTCATGTGCAGGTTTCTCCCGTAAACAGTTAATCATATCTTCAGTTGTAACTGTAGGACATCCTAGATGTGTAGCTAACGTTTTACTTTTTTCCAACGATTTTTCTACCATAACCCATGGGTTTAGTGCTGTACCACTTTGAGATATCCCTCTATGAAATAATCCTAGAATTTAAATTGTAATCATAATTTTATTCTATTGCATGTGCTATTTTGTCACCTTTAGAAAGTGGAGACAAAGCATGAAGTTGAGCGCTTGCTCCACCAGCCGACATTCCTGTTAAAGTTATGGAATCTGGATTTCCTCCAAAATACTTAATGTTTTGTTTGATCCATTTCAGTGCTAATAATTGATCTCTTAACCCATTATTTCCAGGGACAGTTTTATCTTCCGTACTAAGAAATCCTATAAATGATTTTTTTTTAATAAATAATGAGAGTAAGGTAAAATTTGTTTACCTAACGGTCCTAGTCTGTAATTAAAAGTTACATACACTACATCTCTGTCTAGAATTATTTTTGGGCCATAACTTCCTCCATGGTTAAACATAAACGCACCCCCATGAATGTACACGATTACATTATGTGATGCGCTTGTGTCTGGGGTATAAACATTAATAAATAAACAATCTTCATCACCTATAACGAAATCGTTCCCTGGTTCTGTGTAGTGATTGTATTGGATACATTTGCGAAGGGTATTTGCTTCCCAAGTTCCTTTCCATGGTTTGATAGCTTCTGGTTCCTTATAAAAAGAAGTTTGGAGTGTTTTTTATTTCCCATACCACCGATATGGGAAGTATTGATATCATGAAAATTTTCGAAATTGAAATTTTACCGGACTCTAACTTCAAAATGGCGGCCACTATGGATTTTTCAAAATTTTGACTTGAACGCTCCGCAATTCAAAAACCACTTATCTGGTCCGGTTCAGCAACAACCTGTTTGAAAGACCTTTGGCGGACTATACCAAGAAGAAAAATTTATTTAATAAATCCAAAAACGGTCGCAACGGCGATCTTCCCAAAAATTTTGAAATTTTTGAAAAATTATTACAAAAAAACTGACTACACTATTTTGTTTAAATTTTCTACAGTAGCTAAAATTTACCTACGCTTGATGAGAATTTCGCGAAGTTCACCTACGTTTTGTAAATTTTGAAGATTTAGTATTATTTTACTACGGATGCGCGTCTTTCTTCTAACCCGTATAGTTCGTTTGCCGTACTACGCATTCAAGTGATTCCCAGAGACTGCCTCGAGGTCGAGAACTATACTATTGAATACCAAAAACGAAATGTTTATTTTTAGTACTATGGAAAAGTCCAGGAGAGCACGCGCACCTCCACTTTTTTAAAGTTCTGTTTGTATGTTTAAACCAATAATGTTAAAATAATTAAAATGATAAAGGTAAACAAAAACTTACTCGAAATCTGAGTTTTCCGATGGGTGCTTCAGCATAAGGAATCCCTTCAAAAGCAGCAAATGATCTTCCATTTATAGTTTCCAGGAGGTGACCTTTAACTTTTCCTAGCGGTAGGGTTACATCTGGAGCTGTACCTAACGTTCCAATAGCTAAAGTAACAAAACGGAAATAATGTTTCAATATGATTGCTAATTTATAATAAAATTTACCATGAAATGTTAAAACATTTAAAACTAAAAAAATTAACATTTTTAGGTGTTTGCCTTCGTTGTTTTTATCATTAACTAGATTAAAAGAGCATTAACTGTCCTGTTGAGTCCCTTATCTCCATTTGAAGCGAGATAAGAAAATATTAATATGATTTAACCTTTTTCTTAAAAAAATCAAACAATAGAGCAAAGATCAAACTAAAAATATGATAAACTATGTTTATATTTTTAACGGATTATTTCTGTAGATTGTGTAGGTTATACTATTAGAGTTATGAGGTTTCTATTTTTGATATAGGTTCGTCCATCGATATTCTGAAATCTTTTTAAAAAAATTTTTCTAATACCGGATAACATTTAAATTACTTGCTGGTCTTTCAAATCCGATTTAACTCTCAGTTAAGCTAACTAACGGTCAATATTGTCATGGATACCATTGTTACAAGAATTATTTACGGTATGACAATTGACTGTGGGTTAGCTTAACAGGAAGTTACACTCGAATTGAAAATCGCAGGTGAACAAGTCGTTACGGCTTATAAAATAGAGGTGTATGTAGGTTTGAAATTAATTTGTAGAATATGTCATATTGTATTGCAAAAATTTATAATTTTCCAATATTATTTATAATTCATCTTTTTTAGTATTTTTTAGAAACAGGTGTTCGTTTTCTTCAAATTGCAAAGACTCCCAGAATGTCCTCTGGCCCATTTCTTCGGTTTGCTTTAAAATAATTTCATCTGGGGACATAATGTGTAAATAATTGAACTTTTCCTTTTTATTTGATGCAACAGGAGTCCATTGTATTCCATTTAATTTGGGGGACCTAGAAAATTTAACGCAAGTCGTAGTGTAGTGTCGCTGATTTTTTTTTAATAAAGAATAATGTTAAAGGTAACTAACCCTGTATTTGCAAAAGTGGTCCATATTTGTAATAGAAGATTTTTCATATTTTCGTCTGCTTCTGGAAGTTTTTTAACTGGCAATTGAGGGTTGTGTAATATAAATGCAACATCATCCCCATGACATATACCTGTTGAATTAATATTTTTATTATAAAACGCTATCGATAAAAAATACCAGACTTTTTGTAGGTATTTACCATGTCTGACTTCAGAATATGCGTAATATATGGTAAAAGTAGATACTTCTTCACCTGCGTAAGTAAAGTAATAATAATACGTAGGTGATTTATTTACTTTTGCTTGAAGTCTTGCAGCTTTTTCAGAATCGGCTACGAAAAGTCTGTCACTTACAATCTAGAATTATACAAAAAAAAATTGAAAGGGGGTGAGGGTGCTTCACTAGCGTGGCTACCGTCGGGCCAAGTAAACGCCTCGGAAACTATAATTTGTCCCACAACTTTTGTATAATTGATTAAAAATATTTTTAGGATTACACAAAGAGCAGAAACATTAATAAACAAAGTACAGTCAGAATTTGCCGTTTAAGATCCTCAAAAAAATTTAAGCAATCAAGCTGTGACTCCTACCTGAATTAATTCTTGATATGTTTCTATTGAAATTTTTTTGTTTTGGAGATATTGTTTTTTGATTTTTCTTGCCACATTAGCTTGTAATTCAGGAGAAATGGTATGTTCATAATGTAAAATGTGTGCTGCTAGTTCCTCCCATTTTTCTTCAAGATAAGGTAAATAATGCTCTTGCATAATAAAATCTAAATATTCAAATCAAAATTACTTTTAAATTTCTTTCAAAATTCAGAAAACTTACCAGCAGCTGGATATAATCCTTCATGAGAAGTGACTGATGTTATCCATGGTAAATCTTGAATTTTACCATTTACCATTAGTTCATAAGGGTGTGCTGGTAAGAACGGATTGTTATTATGTTTCTCCACCACAAGACCAAATATCGAGAAAGGATTAATTAACCAAGGTCTAAATCTTCGAGTACTCTCAACAATTTGATGAACTGATCTTTGCTTTAGGCATTTCACTAATTCTTCTGATAATTTGTGAGTACATCCCATTGCTGCCCCAAGCACCCTTGTTTTTTTGAGTGCATTTTCTTGTAAAGTCCAAGGGCATAATGCATTTCCACTTACCGATATTCCACCTCTGAATAATCCTACATTTAATCATAATATTAACACACACCGTGCTCAAAGTCCTCACCTCTTGAGTTCAATTCCCGACTGGGATAAATTTTTTTTTCATTTTATTAAATTTATTTTCTCTTTTATAAATAATTATAATAATACTTTTCTGTTAATTGTTTGTAATAATATTATCAGTGTATCGAAATATTAAAAAAAAAAGTTTATCCCAGCCAGGAATTGAATTGGAGGGTGTTCTGTTCGTTCGAACGGAAATGAGATAACTTTTTTTTTTATTCTGTATATTAGTAGTAGTAGTAAGCGAAATTTGGATGAAAGTACCTTTTGAAAGTGGAGAAAGATAGTGATAGTGGACACTAGCTCCTCCAGCTGATAAACCTGTTAAAGTTATTGAGTCGGGATTGCCACCAAAATATTGTATATTTTCCTTCACCCATTTTAATGCCGCAACTTGATCTTTCATACCGTTATTGCCTGGCAAAACGTCATCCTCGGTACTCAAAAAACCTGAAAATTTCGTAATTGTCGATCTTTAAAAAAAAGTCTTCTTGTGTTATAATTACCTAAAGCACCTACTCGATAGTTAAAAGTAATAAAAATAACGTTTCGGTCCATGATATATTTTGGGCCGGAATATACAATACTGGATCCAAAATTAAATCCTCCTCCATGAATGTCGAAAATTACATCAAGCAAATCTTTTTCTGTATCGATTTTGGGCACAAATATGTTAAGGTATAAGCAGTCTTCCTGTCCTGATTTATTTAATAATTAAATGCATGATCTATAGCATTGGGAAATTATATTTTACCTCTGAAGTTTCCACCTACTTCAGCTGTATGATCCAATTGTGCGCATTCGGTTGTAAAGTTAGCTTCCCAAATTCCATTCCATTTTTTAAGTGGTTGGGGTTCCTATACAATTATAAACTATATAAGTGTAGGTACAGGGTGGCACAATTTACATGTTAGTATAGGGTGCGTGTCTCGATAAGTAATATCGTAAGGGCATATTCTCGAGCTCAATTTTGCTTTCAAGGAAAACGAGATTTTCCGAAACTTTTTTGTTGTATTAGCTACAGGCCACCCTGTGCTATGGCTAGAAACTGAGTTTGATTATATCACTAATAGTATTTAAGAATTTTAAAAAAAATCTGTGTTTCTCGAATATATCTTTTTGGTTCATTCCGAACTGACTAATTGCATTCCTTCAAATCGGTAGGAAATACCGCTCCCGCAAGCGGTCGGGGTATTTCCAGTCACATTCCTTTGAGTAAAATATTCTTTTGTCATGAATTCTTAATAACATACCCGAAATCTAAGATCTCCTATTGGAGGCTGTGCATAAGGGATGCTTAAATATTCAGCATAAACTCGACCGCTGTACGATGTTGCATATGATCCTCGGACATGCCCCTGTTGTGTAGTTATTATAGGTTTCTCGTTGTCATTTCCACAGGTTACATAAAAAACTAGAATAATTTTTTAAGTTTAAATTGACTAGCGTTGTATCTAAACGCGTCAAGTTTTTTGTGATTCCATGCGAGTCAAATAATATAGAAACATTATTTTAGCTTACCTACCCATGGAATTTGAACGCCCGGTATAAGTATATGATTATGAAATTGTTAAAAAGTATAATATAATAAATACTTTTATACTTACAGTTTAAAAAAATTAATAAATGTGCTTTAAGTAACATCGTTGAGCTTAAGGGTAGGTACCAGCTTCATGTATTTACAAGCAATTCAAGTCAATGCACATTGTATACCTATATAGCTTTGGTTGAGTAGATATAGTAAAGCAATATCATTTAGTTGGGTACTTATATAATATTATTTTCGTGATTAAGTACTTTTAATCAAAATCTTATGGGTGTCCACCTTTGAATAATTTTGCTAAGTCAGTGGTACCTATCTCGATTTAGTAATTACTTTGATTTATTTTTATCTGATAAAAATATTAGTATAATAGTAGTTTAATATTTATTGAAACAAATCACAATCAGAATAAAGAGACCCTACAATTCAGAGATAGATGAACAGCCTTTCAATTACCTATCACGTCCTAGTGTGGTTCAAATAAATTCGATTAATATTGTATCTTTAGTAGACTGATTTTTATCAATAATTAATTGCTGATGAAATGTTTTTGTATATTTTGTAAATAGGTACTACATAGTAAACGTTACATAATATACTTGACATTATATGATAATGATAAGTATATGAGCTGATACCTATATCTTGAAATCTTTTAAATTTAAAGTCAGTATTTATGCCATTAGAGTTACTTTGTTAAGCTACCTACGTTGTTTTCTATTGAAGAACCTTGCATATTTTATTGTTTCATTTATGTGTAAGCAACTTCCGTAAGCTACCAGCTCACCCATCTATATAGCACAAAGACATCCATTGGACGTTGTATGGATATATTTATATATTGGGGATGTTCTTAGGATGTCCATTTAGGGTTCGCTGGACATCTTTTTGACACAACTATGGACTACTAGAGGATGTCTAGTCTATAATGGACATCCAGGAAGATACCATCCTGTATGGACGTATACTACATAGAACATAGTACTGGGCATCCTTCTCGGACATTTTGGGACGTCCAAAAGATGTCCATTTAATGTCCGCCGGACGTCCATCGTGCAAATCCAAGTGCTAGAGCTAAAACAACCATCAACTGGGTCCAGCCCCCCCCCCCCCATTCACGAACCGCACTGATAAAACAGGAGCAAATTGTCGAACGGAGATAAAAGATAGGCAAAGAAATTTTCTAGCACCTCGAAAACGTTTCATGCGCCGCAGCGACAGCCGAGTTAAGCGAACCTAATGCTTATGAGTTATGACAAACACAACAGAAATAACACAATAGGTACCATTTATTATCTTCTAAAACTACTTTATTTATGTATTCTTGAAACTAATAACTAAAGTTCTTCTTTTGGAAGTGCAGCATTTTCATTTTCCAAACTATGAAATGTATCCCAAAATGTTTGAGGTGCTATTTCTTCTTTAGAATTTATAGTTGTTTCATTAAAACGTATAAATAGATATTCTAAATCACCAGAACTTGAAACTGGCTTCCAATTGATACCTTCCACTTTCGGTTTACTAAAACAAAAGAATTAACCCCCAACAATCGATTGTTTAAACTTTCATCATCTTTGTGTTTTATATTTTGAATCCAACACGTTGACTATACCTACCCGTCTTCTGCAAAGGACGTGACGATGTCCAACAGTAAATCCTTAATTACTTTATCAGAGGTGGATAATTTTTTTTGATTGAAAAAAGGAGTTTGTTGATAATAAAGAAGGATAGCATCATCTCCATGGCAGACGCCTATAAATCAATATTTATCTTACTACTTATCTGTGATAAACTGATAACCTTCAGCAAATGTTTTAGGTATACCTACCATAGTCTTTATCTGCTCCAAGGAAGTCAGCAAAGCTTTGTTCACCCCTATGCCCGTATAGGATGAAATAGACTGGAGATTTCGTTACTTTTGCCTGCATCCTTGCTGCCTTTTCAATACCTACGGTAAAATGTCTGTCTCCGAAAAGCTGAAAAGTAAATAAAATATAAATTACAATATCAGCCAATAGGGAATACGAATTGATACACGAACTTTAACTAATATTGGAAAATTTTCTTTTGAAATCTTTTTTGTGCCAAAATAAAACGTTTTTAGTTTTTCTCCAGCAATTGGTTTAATTGAATTCGGTATTGTGTGGCTATAATCCAAAAGGTGTGGCATTATTTCGTTCCATCCTTCATTCAATTCCTCCAGTCTGTTTAAGAAAACTAAAAATGAAATTGTATTTAGCGGTCGAAGAACCTGAGCGGTCGTGATGCTTATAATCGCTAAGTAAAAAGTAAAGCCCACACATCCATGGTTATAGGAACTAACGGAGACATAACAGATAACATTATGTTACGAAATGCTGTTGGCAAATAGCAAGAGTAAACGGATAGAACAATGAAATAGGAAGCAAAAAAGGAAGAAGTAGATCAGAAAATGCTCTAGTAGTAGTAGATACTTACTCATGCCTGGAAAAATTCCTTCGTTTGTAGTTACAGAACTAATCCAAGGAACATCATAAACATCCCCATTATCCAACATTTTTAAAGGATGTTCTGTCAGGAAAGCAGTTTTATGCTTCTTTTCTATAACTGGTGCGAAGATTGAAATTAGAATTTCCGGATATTTAGAAAGCAGTCGAACATTTTGATGAAGTTGTTTTACTGGTCGTTGTCGCATACAAGAAATAAATTCCTTTGTTGAAGCAAAATCACATCCAACAGAAACCGCTAGCTGTCTTGCTTTCTCGAGTGGAGCTTTTTGGATACCCCATGGATTTAAAGCAGTACCACTTTGTGATATTGCTCTATGAAATAATCCTATTGGAATAAATTAGTACTAATTGTTATCAATTTTTTTATTCAATTTTTATTTGCACCTTTAGATAGAGGAGAGAGGTAATGGAAATGGACTGCTACTGAACCTGCAGATAATCCTGCAAGTGTAACAGAATGTCGGTTACCCCCAAAATATTCTATATTATCTTGAACCCATTTTAGAGCCAAAATTTGATCTTTCATTCCATTATTTCCAGGAACAATGTCATCTTCGGTGCTTAGAAAACCTATAATATCGTTGATAAGATATATTTAACAAAATAATCTTATTATCTACCTAGTGCGCCTAGTCGATAGTTTAGACTAACGTAAATAACATCTCTATCCATAATATATTCAGGACCAAATTGGCCTCCACTTCCTCCTATAAACGCACCTCCATGGATATGTACTATAACGTTAAAGTTTTTGTTCGACGTAGTAGGTGTTGTTTTCGGAACGTATACGTTAATGTACAAGCAATCTTCACTTCCTAAAAAGTATCATCTTTTATAACAAAAGATAGTTTTCCAAACACAACAAAAAGTTAACAATTGCCGAGGAGTGTAATTGGATAATGTTTATAAACTTCTGGTTCCCCCGGAATTGATAAACGAACGCCTAACAACCAACTGAACAAAATTGACAGCTATCTACTTTAAGAACAATGTAAGACCAACCCTTAAAAGCTGTTGAAAAGTCTTTACAGTATTGTACACGTAGATAACTACTTATACAAGAAATAATGACTTAAGTTACAATTTTTCATGATATACCTACCCGTAAGCTGCATTGAATATGACTGAATACATTCATGAAGAACGGTTGCATCCCAAATTCCAGGCCATGGTTCTGCAGGACGGGGTTCCTGTTAATAGAATTAATACATTGTCACCGTAACGACTCGTTGGCCAACGATGTTTGAACGATTTTTCGCTAAAAAGTTATGCTGAGGGTTATACGAAAGTCTTCAAAGATTGTCGTTAGCTAACGAGTCGTTCGTGAACGGTTTTTTACAGAATAGGTTTTATTCTGTACAATAAATGAGAACTAATTATTAAGGAACATTTTCTGAATCTAGTAACAACGTGATTTTTCATTCCACAGTCCGTTATTATGTGATACTTACTTGAAATCTTAAATCACCTAAAGGGGGTTTTGCATATGGAATTCCTTCGTATGCAGAAAAAGTACGACCCCCATATGAGGTTTTATAATGTCCTCTAACTTTACCTAAATTGGTTTCTACGATGGGACGTACAACTGCTGATGCACAAACTATAAGAATTCAGTATTTGTAGATAAATTTTTATTTTACACGGTGGGTTTTCTAGAAACTAGTGTTGATAGGTATTTTAGAAACCCCAACAGATATAATATCGGTTAGATAAAAAAAAAATTAATTGAGGGTTAATACTACGTTTCTATAAGAAAAAACCTCAAAGGGTTTATAATAAATTATTAGCCTCAGCCTCATACAGGCGCGGATTGTTTTCATTGGTTAAATTTGGCGGCAAATTCAAATTTAACCAATGAAAACAAAATTGCGCGTAATCTGTGCTAAAACCGTTTTAAGTTACAATGGCAATGGCTCGTTTGTATCTCTAGTTTGTTGTACTATAATTATTTCCTTTAGGTATTTTTTTATTTCATTAATGATAAATATAATTAAATATACAAGAATTTTAAATTCTAAATTCTTACCCCATAGGAGTAAAAAATCGATGACTGTGTAGTATAACATGTTACGTCTATATAGGTACTAATAAAATGCTTGATTGTAACGTGGCCTTGGGTACAAATTATTACGTAATTACATTCGATAGAGTACTAAGTCGAAGGACACGCCTTATAATGATTCAGCAAACTATATCCAATCTATGTTTTAATCTCTTATGAGAGATTATAGTATCTACAGGTGTGACTTTAAAAAAGGGGATGGGACATACAATAAATTTACTGTATACACGGTGATTTAAAACTATACCGATAACGCGTGGGAGGTGATTATTCTACTCAAAATATGAAAAAAAATTGTTAGAAAACTGGATGTTCCTGATTAAATTTGGTTTACAAAAATTCTGTACTAATTACTGACCTCGGCTGTCGCTTCGACCAACAATTTTTACTCTCACCTTTTTCCTACTAAATACCTACACAAAATCATGTAAACGAGGCAAATTATTTTAGTCAGAACCTAAGTATACGAAAGTTATTCCAATAACAGGGGTTCAAGATACCCACATTGAACACCTGCAACTTAAAAATTTTTTGGAAGAGCCATTGTGTTCTGCTACAACATTCTTCCTTGAAGTAAACGATAAAATATCTTTTAGGCGAATTCAATCCTTTTGTATCTTTAATGTTTAGACAGTGCGCATTACGGACACCTACAACAGGAAATGGATAGGATTCTAATATTTGATTGGTAGTTCAAAAAGGAATCAAATCAGCAATCTTGGGGTTAATTAATTAAAAGTAGAATTATTGACAAATTAATGGGTAACTTAATTAATCAAAATAAATAATTGCGCAGATAATAATTAGTACCTAACACCCTAAAGTTTTAACTTTTGTAATTATTAACTTACAGTGTACCACCTAAAGTAACCGTGTAATTCTGAGAAATACAAGGTTCGGTTCAAAAGTAATTCTCCGAAATATGCGCATGTGCATTATACCAACCAATGAGATAGCCGTTGGACGTGGAGTACTAACCAATAGGCATTTTTGACTTTTTGGTGTCTTCCTAACGTATTATATTCACCTCGTGATGCACGTTACATTTACTACACGAATTATCTTAAGCGATTGTGAAGCATTCTTGTGCACGTTATCAATTCAATCAGAAGAATACATCAAAAATTAGCCAATTTGATAAAGGTAAGTCTTTTATTGTTATTCATTGCAAATTCCTGGTTTTACATAATTTTTTGAGTGTTTAATTTTTGTCGACAGCTGTTTTGGAAAAATTAATTTTTCAAAATGTAGAAAATTATTTTGAAAAATCACGTCAAAAGACCAAGCAGTTGTCTGAGTTAATAGTTATGCAAAATTGAGAATATTTTTTCAAATTTGTAAAAGTAAATACGATTTCTAACGGAAAATTACGGTTACATTGATGATTTAACGGTTTTTTCATGTATTCATGTAGGAACACAATCTGGCAACATTGTAATGTGGATTGTTTTAACGGTTTTTGAAGTGGGTGGGATGTCTGGGTGGTTTGTCCAATGAAAAGCGCGGATTACTTTGAAAGCGCCAATCGAAATGTTAACGACGATGAGGTGGGAGAATTGTGGAAGGGAAAATGTAGTGGGGCGGAGGCGATAATGAGACATCTACCGGTATTGTTCTAGATAATTTCTCATCTTTGTGAACCTGTAGATGCATTTCGTACCGCCATTGTGTCGTGTGAACATCTTGAAGATTTTCCGCCCCAAATTAAAGTGAATTAATAATTAACTTTGGAGTAAGTACTTATTATTATGTAATTAATAACAATTTTCTAAATTTTCCATTAAATTTAAAGAATGGTTTAATTTTGAACTGCCTATTTTTGGATTTAATGTTAAAAGTTAATAAATTATGATACAATTTTAAATTCAAAAAAAGAAATAACATTTTTATTATTTCGAAAGTTTAATTTTTCTAATTGCCACGGTGATTAATATTAAATTTATGGAAACGCGAATAAGGGCGTTGGGATAAAGCTGGCCGTGGTCGACCGTTAAAATCGGTTAGAAATGTTGACGGTTGGTGGCGTTCGAAATTTGAATTTTTGAATTTTCGTAACCGTTTTCTGTTATTAGTAATCGTAACACTTTTCAGCAGGTTGGGTACAAATTATGACTTTTTTTTAGGAATTCCCTCGTAGTGCACGGTATATTGTTTAGGTTGCTTTAAAACAGTCGATTTTTGACTTTTTTTTCTTTTTGTTTTCATTGGGTAAATTTGGCGGCAAATTCAAAAATTGAAATTTGCCGCCAAAGTTACCCACCCCTAATAGAAAATCGACACCCTGTATTTATAGTGTCTATGCTTTTACCACCATCATTTTATTAATTTTTTATTAGACTCTTGGTTTTTATACTTAGTATTTATTTGTATTTCAGTTGTGAGTACGTATCATTGGTTAATCTTCAGTTTAAATCAAGGAAGCAGGGTTGAAAAAAATCTATTACTAGGCTAAATCTATATGAAGTTGTAAGCTGACAATCTTTTTGAGGGACAATGATCGACATGGATTTCGAGTAAGTGCACAATTTAAATAAAAAATATTTTTTGGTGTTGTACAGGTGTTTCACTTTGCATGAAAACACCTGAATATTTTTTTTATTTTAAAAGCAACCCATATAAAATTTTTAACAGTTATGAGGGGCATTAAGATGCATCTTTTTGTAGGAAGAAAAAATTTTTGAAAGTCAAAATCTAGCCAACTATGATTAAAATAAAAAGTGGGGTTTCAGGTAAAGTCATAGTAGGGATTAAGATAAAGCAAAAAAGTATTTAAAAAAGTTGTTTTAAATCGTAAAAAGACCCCAAATACGGAGTTTTACTGAAAAATTTTCACTTTTCAGTTTTCAAAATTTAAATCCCTTGATTGCACCCTTACATGGTTTATGCTAAGGGTTTATGCATGTTAATGAGTATTTTTCACGTTATTTCAATTTCTTTGTACGATCTACTACCTACCCTTTTATTACACAAAAAATTGTTACAAAACCATTAAAAATAATTAAGACTTATGTAATGGGACTTGGATAAAAGGTTGGGGTTCAAGCCTTCAAGGTTCAGTCTTATTTTTCATTGCACAATAAGATTCACGAAATTTACAAATAGTTTTAAATAAAATTCATTGCTTTTCTACTTATTTAAAATCAGTTTACTCATTGGGTAGATGTTGCGTTAAGTATTGATAGGAAATTCTTATTGGTTGCACTCATGCCAGGATAGTGGCAGGCAGTGGGTGATTGATGGGTAAATTATTAAGTGTTTGTTTTGATTGTACCTAAGCCCTGAAATGTCTGATATGATGCGAGAATTTCCAAATAACAAAAATTTATGTTACAAAATCCTTAAGGATAAAGGCAAGACGTGTACTACAGCTAGAAAAACCATAAAAAAGTAGGTAGTATTTATTGTTTTAACCTCACTTTTTTATTTTTGCTTAATTTTATGTAATTTATTGCTAATACTCTAATTATTATTAAGATTTATTATCACAGGTATACATATAATATGATGACCTGTAATTGAATTTGAAAAATCAAACTTCAAAAAAATTACCGAAAAAATATTTATTATGTATGTATGTTCTAGGGTATTCCGAAGTTTATACTGTGTAATGTTATCCCTTTTTAAAATTTTCAACTATTTAGAGTCTATTAAATGTGTAACAATTGGATTATAGGGATGTTTTTGTGTATGTATGATGGTATGTGCTTAAAACGAATGACGATGGAGAAGTTTTATACTTTGACAGTTTGGTCTTTATATGATTTATAGCATGTTGTGTTAAATCTTATACTTAATTTTATCCTCATTTACACCTTAATCCAGTTCATCAGCCCTTGTTCTCCAATTATTGTACCAGTTAGGACCTTGCAGTGTGATGTAATCTATGAAGGCCATCGATTGGTCCTTCTTGTTTATAATTATTCCTTTCATGCTTATACTGACCTTACTATGATCTTTTGTAGTATTACATTGAGCAATTATATGTAGGCAGAGAATCTGCAGCTTTCAATGTTGCTATTGTTAGTTTAACCCTAGTTGAACAAGTTTACTTACTACTCTATTTTTTCTTATCGCTCCATATGGATCTCTTTGTAATACTATTATAATGGTTTATGTTTTTTCATATCATACTGGTTTATATCTATCTGACGGGTGGTAAAGTAACAACAAAGTTACCCGAGCAAGGGGATAGATTGTTGTCGCCCTGTAAATATTATTCCTCTTTATTGTTAGATCTCATTTCTTTCCTTTTAACTGCAGAAAATAATTTGAACATGTATTTTTATTATAGGATGAATGTTCAACAATTTGATGGACTTCTTTTGGATTTTGGTCTTACAGAAGAATTTCGGATTTCCGTAGACTTAGTATTTAGAGAATTAGAAAATTCCACTACACTAGAATACATATTTTCTGAGACTCTAACTAATGATCAAAGAAAATACATACATCTGAAATGTAAAGCTTTAGGATTCAACTCTAAATCTCAAGGTAGAGAACCACATCGTAAACTTCGGATTTGGAGAGCAAATAAAACTTACCAGAAAGTATTTCATCTTGAATACAATGAAGAAATAGAAGCTATATTAAACACTGGCTTAGATAAATATGCAGAAACTACTAGAAGGAATTTCAATAGAAACCAAAACCCTTCCGCTAGATGTCCTCAGAATGATCAAGTGTTTGGAAGATTGAGTTGTGGAAATGCCGTTATGATCCCCGAACCCGTACCAAACAGACTAGGAGAGTTCAGGAAAAAATTACCAATTTGGTTCAAGAAAAACGAAATCCTGGAACTGTTACAAAGTAATCAGGTTTTGATCATATCTTCCGAAACAGGTTCCGGTAAAACAACGCAAGTTCCTCAGTTTATTTTAGAAAACGCTTGCGCTCAAGGGGATCGTTGTAAAGTAATTTGTACTCAACCTCGTCGTTTATCAACGATTGCTGTAGCAGAACGTGTGGCAGCAGAAAGAGGTGAAAAACTTGGTGAAACTGTGGGTTATCAAATAAAGCTAGAAACAAGAATAGGATTAAAATCTGCATTAATATACTGTACGAATGGGATACTTTTACGTACCCTTATGAATTCTACAACAAGTTACTTGAAAAATATAACCCATATTATAGTGGATGAGATACACGAACGGGACAAATACACCGATTTTCTATTAATATCTTTAAAACGGTGCTTGGTTAATTATCCAAACTTGAGGGTTATTCTGATGTCTGCTACAGCCGATGTAGAATTATTTATGTCATATTTCCAAACGGCCGTCCTTTTGAATATTCCAGGAAAGCTGCATGTAATAGATGAACTATTTCTTGAAGATATTTTAATGTCTTTGAAGGATCCCAATGGTAACAGTGCTACTAATGAGCGTAATCAAATATTGTATGATATTGATGTTTGGAAAGATGAGAATTACAGAAATCAAATTCCTTCTAATGATCCGTTAAACGAGTGCGATGAAAGCTATGCTGCATTAATGGAAGACATGAATAATACCATTACAAAGTGTGTGGACAGAGGATCAGACGACTACTTTCAAGAGTTAATGATGTTGATTTTATCCGAGGATGGTGATGTTAATTATCAGGTTCCTAATACAGGGTACACTCCTCTGATTGCTGCGGCCATTCATGGAAATTTAGAAGTTACTAGACAGCTTTTGCATTTGGGTAAGAATTAATTTCTTATTATTTTTTATATTTTTAGTATGTTCTCTAGTCGCTAGGAAATTCACTGAACATTTCTTTTCATTTAACCCAATCTCTATTTCTTACCGTTTGTGAGTTCCCCATACATGTCGTCCTTATCTTGGACACCCTGTGTAATAAATATTAATTAAAACATTAATTTCAACTGTAAATAATTATTTTTATTTGCTTTATACGTATTTTGACATGAATGTGTCATTCTCAAAAGCATATAATATAATAATTGAATAACAATTTCTGTGGCAAACACTTGATCCCATTTAAGTCAGTTTCATTTTTGTCTTGCATAAAAAATTATTATAAAATTGTTGTTTTTAGGTGCTGATACCAGTTTAAAAAGCGGTTCTTTAACGGCATCTGAATGGGCTGAGTATTATAATAAACATGAAGTACGTGATCTGATTAATAGATATAACATGTCAGATGAGAATTATGGTCAACAATTTCAACCTGAAAACTTATTAGAAAACTACGATCGTACTGTATCGCATGAAGCAATCGATTTCTCGTTAATTGTAGAAATCATAGCAAATATTCATAAAACTGATAAACATGGCACTATTTTGGTATTTCTACCTGGATACGATGATATAACGAATTGCTTACAGAACATTATAGCTGCATCTTCCATCGACTCGAAAGAATTTGAAATTTTTATGCTTCATAGCAGTATGAACATTAAAGCGCAGCATCGTGTATTCGAATTGATTCCAGCTAAGCAGAAAATTATTTTATCAACGAATATAGCAGAGACGAGCATTACTATTGCTGATGTTGTATACGTTATAGACACAGGTCGAGCTAAAGAAAAAACTTACGACACCGTACGTAATTATAAATCAAAAAATGTTTTTGCTAATAACTTTTTGTTTCAGATAAGTGGAACTTGTTCTCTACAAACAGTGTGGATTTCTAAAGCAAGCGTTAAACAGAGAGCTGGAAGAGCAGGTCGTACCCAAGCAGGAACATGTTTTCACTTATTTTCCAGGAAACGCTTTGTGTCTATGTTGAATAATCGTATTCCAGAGATGTTGCGTGTACCTCTTCATGTAAGTGTATCTGAAGTTTGGGAATCCCCAAACGGCAATAATTTTTGTAATATCCTCTTAAGAATTATACAGGGTGTTTCAAATTCGACGGCAACCAAAGAAACGAGCCCTATGACAAAACTTTAACATGGCATCCTATGGTTGGCCTTGAATTTAAAACACCCTGTATATAGAACCGTAGTAGGATAGTGGCTTATTTATTACTTACTTACATGAATATACTGTTTTTATTGTAGGAACTCTGTCTACAAACTAAACTGTTGGCTCCTTCTGATTTAAAAATTGTGGACTATCTTGGACTCGCCCTAGAACCACCCCCAACTTTATCTGTTGAAAATGCAATTCGTGGATTAAAGGAATTAGGTGCACTTAAAGAAGATGAAGAGTTAACTTATCTTGGAGAACATTTGGTGCAACTTTCTGTGGAACCTCGTCTTGGCAAGATGTTGATATATAGCGTTATATTTAAATGTTTGGATCCGATTCTTACAATCGTAGCATGCTTGGCTTCTAAGTAAGTAAAATTTATTTAATTTATTTAACGGTTTAGAATTTTAGATTATATACAGGGTGAATTAAAATAATTTTTATTAGAGTACTTTTATTGGTATAGTTAAAAAATACATACTTTTGAAAATAATAATTAACAATTGTTCATAATGTAACAAAGGTATTATATAATATTTATTTTAATGGAAAACTGCTATGTACAGGGTGGTCCAATTTGGATGTCAGTATAGGGTATCTCGGTAACTATTGTTATCGTAAGGAGATAACTGAGAACTTGTTCATCTATTTCATGTTCACAATGTAAAATCATCCCCCCATTTAAAATTTCAGAAAGTATAGTTTTGATTTTTTCAAATCAAACAGGCCTTGGGGTAATAAAGAAATTTTATACTCAGGTAAAGTAGCTTTTCTGTATTAACCACGGCAAAAGTTCATTAAGAAAAGTTGCTCACAATGAAAAATTATTCCCTCATTCAAAATTTTGGAAAATATATTTTCGATTTTTTCAAATCCAGGAGGCCTTGGTGGTACATAAAGAAATTTTGTATTCAGGTAAATTAGCTTTTCTGTACCAACTACGGCAAAACTTCATTGAGAAAAGTTGTTCACAATGTAAAATTATCCCCCCATTTAAAATTTCAGAAAGTATGTTTTCGATTTTTTCAAATCAAGAAGGCTTAGGGGGTAACTAATTTTTTTTTTATTCAGGTAAAGTACCTCTTCTGTACTAACTATGGCAAAACTTCATTAATAAAAGTTGTTCACAATGTAAAATTATCCTCCCATGCTAACTATGACTTCCATTTAGAAAACGACAATATTTCAAAAAATGAGCTTGAGAATATGCCCCCTTACGACAGTAGTTACTTAAATCACCTTTAACAACTACCAAATTGGGTCACCCTGTACAATGTTATAAATTGCGTAATTATTTTCAAAAATGTTTATTAATACCATAAACTTTGTAAACTACATTGTAATATTTTTTCAGAGATCCATTTACATTGCCACAAAATCCTAGACAGAAACAAATTGCTTCTGAAAAACAAAAACAATTAACAAGTTATTCATTGAGTGACCATGTGGCATTCTTGAGAGCATATCAATTTTGGCAGGTTTGTATTACAGTTGATCAAACTTAGGTGTATTCTATTATAATTTATTTTTCTAGCAAGCCGAAGTAAGTAATTCAGAGAACTTTATAAAAGAATTTTATATTAATTCAGCTACTATGCAAACAATTCATGAAACACGTACACAATTGATGTCGCAACTTCGAGGTGCTGGATTTGTTTCAATGCATAAGCCATTAACCGTACAGGATGCGAATTACAATTCCTATCACTGGCCCATTATCAAGGCGGTCTTAGCTGTAGGGTATTATCCCAATATTGCCTTTGGACAAAACAACAATTTTGCAACCAGGTTCAATTGCAAGTTTGCATCCAAGTTTACCCTTTATTACCCTTGTTTTTTTTTAGAATGGAAAAGAAGATCATCTTCCATAAATGCTCTTGTTTAAATATCTTTACATGTGATAAAAATAATTCCTGTAGACAAATTAATGATTTCTGCATTATGTTTGAAGAATTATCAAAAATTGGCAGACATTGTAGTATTAAATGTGGAACTGCAGTTACACCTCTTACTGTAAGTATGGGAAAAAAAAGTCTTGGCATTATTATGATGGGTTTCTTATTAACATGTCAGTGTAGGGTATCTCGGTAACTAGTGCCGTAAGTAGAATACTAAAGGCATATTCTGAAGATTTTTTTTGAAATAAAAAAAATAAAAAAAAGGCGAGTTTTCAAAATTTATTATTATATTGAATAACTTTTTATTTTATTAACTATCTCAAAGTTATAAAAACATTCTAAAGGCACTTTTTTGAGTAGAATTCAGTGGGGTACTCAAATTTTTAACTAGGATTTAAATTTTGGAAATATTAAATAGCTTTGTATTTTTTTAAATGGAAATCGTAGTTAGCTGTGTCCTTATTAAAACTAATATTTTTTTCTGATTTAAAAAATAAATACTTTGATGGGTATACTCCATGTACTTTTTCAGTAAAATTGGAATTTGTTTCTTTTAATTACATTTATTCAGGTAAAGTAGCTTTTCTATACTAACACCTTCAAAACTTCATTAAGAAAAGTTGTTCATAATGTAAAATCATCCCCACATGCAAAATTTCAAAAGGTATAATTTCGAGTTTTTGAATCAAGGGGGCCTGGGGGTAGATAAATTTTTCTATTCAGGTAAAATACCTTTTCTGTACTAACTACGGCAAAACTTCATTAAGAAAAGTTGTTCATAATGTAAAATCATTCCCCCATGCAAAATTTCAGAAGGTATATTTTCGATATTTTCTCACCAAGGGGCCCTGGGTAGATAAATTTTTTATTCAGGAAAAGTAGCTTTCTGTACTAACTACGCCTAAACTTCACTAAGAAAAGTTGTTCATAATGTAAAATCATCCCTCCATGCAAAACTTCAGAAAGCATATTTTCGATTTTTCAAATCAAGGGGGCCTTGATAGTAGATACAGAAATTGTTTGTTCAGGTGAAGCAGCTTTTCTGTGTTAACTATTTATAGCAAATAGCGAATTCCAATCGCTGCACTAGCACACTGCACTAGTGTACACTAGTGTTGTGTGCTAGAATTGTGCAATCACGTGACTGCACTGCACTGGTGTTAAAATTTAGAGGAAAACTCAAATATAGGCACATTCAAGTCACAGATGTAACACTTGTTAAAAACTACCTGGTTATTTTTGTCTGGTGCAACCACGATTTGTCAATTTTGAAATTCGAACACACTACACTAGTGTACACTAGTGCAGGCTAGTGCAGCGATTGGAATTCGCTAAAAGCTTCAATAAGAAAAATTGTTCAGAATGTAAAATCATCACCTTATGCAAAATTTCGTATTTATTATTAAATTTTTTTAGGTGGCCTTGTTATGTGGGACCGAAAACAAGCATTTTGAGCCGCACAATTTAACAATTGATGAGTATTTGAACTTCCAACATGGTTACGATAGGCTAGCATTGTTTTGCTTATCAATTAAAACAATAATTGGCCATAAAATAGAGAATCCCCGCTATGTTTTATGTCCTGCAGAAAAAGAAATGTTAAATTCATTGCAAAAAGTTCTCTCTATAGAAGAACAGCAACATGAACTATTAGTACAACCTACAGGACTTGGGATACTACCAAAGCTGTTTACAAATCAACAGATGTTCAGCGCTTCTCATCGACGACGTAATGATTTCAATCATCGACGCAATGATTCTAGCCAACAATACGGTAGTTTCAACAATAGACAGTGGGAACCTAGGCGAATGAATCATGGTAGAAGATCAAATCATTTCAGAAATGAACCATCTGATATCATTTTAAATGGTTCAAACAATGCACAATCTTCACATGTTACCAATAACAGTGGGCATGCAGGGAAGGGGAGTCATCAATTAAGTGAACGTCTTGAAGATAATCCAAGCAGACACCCATTCAATGCAGAAAGCCTAAATGATTTTAGTCTGCATTTGGCTTCTAGTCAAGGTTTCAATCCCAAAAATGTATCTACTAATACTTTATCAGATTTGTTTTTGAAGCGGGTAAATATTACAAGTTCACCATCACCATGTACCTCCAGTGATGAAGGAAGTTGTATACGTTTAGGTAGTAATGTGTTTGAGTCCAACAATGCACCTCCACGTAATGTAACTGAACGAGCAATCAATGTAGAATATGTAAAAGATTTTAATAATTATTTGCCAAGTAGCAGTAGTACGATCCAAAATAATGTACCACCAATTAGGCAAAATGACCTTGCAGTGTTTCGGAATCAAGTTGCAGCAGCATTTCCAACGAATAAAAATCTCACAGCACAAAATTGTTGCACAAGTAATGTTGATAATTTAAGTGAAGTTCTTCTACAAGCATTAACTGTCCCTAAATTTCCTGCAACTAATCAATCTCAAATGAATGTTAATACTCCTGGAACTTCAGAAAATTTACGGCCTACGAATAGTACCGACATAGTACCTTTGGAACGATTAGATATTCCTTTACATACAACTTTCTTTGTTATAAAACCACCAGATTACAATAGTTTTAGGATGGGAATTTCATTAGGCACATGGATATTTTCTCCCCAAACGGAGAGGAAAATTTTCCGCTTTGTTAATGTAAGCATAAAATTTTTAATTTAGAAAATAAATAGGAATTTATGTAAAATTAATTTTCAGCAAGGATATTTTGTTGTGCTATTTTTCTCCATTTCCAAATCTCAAGAATTCCAAGGTCTTGCAAGATTGCGGGGTATTAACGACGGCACCAATCTTGCTTGTCCAATTCAATGGTTAAGTACAATGCCGGTTTCGTATAAGAGAATTAGAACTAGGTAAGTGTTATTAGTTCCATCGTTTTTTTTTAAATCCAATCACAAACTAGAATACCAGTCTGTGATTGGTTAGATGCGGCTTAGCACGTGTCGTGTCAATTGCGTGGCTAAGTCACGTTTTGGAAATACTTCATTTCTTTAATAAGGAATTTAAAGTGACATTTGATTACATCACCTTTCTGGAGCCCAATCAGCGCCCGAGCATCATGTGATAGATGTTTGACATTTTTTGTACAGACGTTCACGAAGGTCATGTGACCAAATGTCATTGGAATGCCTGAAGGCTAATCAGCACCCTCCAAAGGAGGGCAACACAATTAAACTTTTCACATGAACCTCTTGGAGGGCGATGATTGGTCTGTTTTGTTTGTGTTTTGTCCCAACAAAGATCACGTGATGCGTCTAGCGATTGTACTGCCCCTCAAGAAGGGCTGTTCGAATACCTTATTGACACAGAGTGTAGTAAGTCGCATCTAACCGATCACAGACTAGTATTGTAGTTGTGGATTGGTTGAATGGGGGTTACTGCACACCGAATACCGCGTGCCGTACCATTTTTTTATAAAAACCTAAAACTAATTTATGTCTGCATTTGCAATAAAAAGAGTTTTGTTTGTTGCAGAAATTTAACAAACTTATTAGATGGTGAAAAACTACTCTTTCAATGCGTAGATGGGCAACAGGTTGAATATAATGCTGGACGTCAACTTTGTAGCATGTTTTTTGAACCTGCGCCCAGAGACGAACAGAACTTTAGTAGAGCCATATTAGGTAGTACCAACAAGTGATTCATTTTATCTTTACAGTTAAATGTACATAGAAGATGTTGTTATTTACATATTCTTAATAGTGCAATAACTTGAAATTCACACAAAATTAATTCCTGAATCCTTTGCTTTTTTGTTTCAAATAGTTGTCGAAATATTCGTATAAATAGCTTTTGCCAAATTTAGAAATTGACAAGGTAAACATTTTTATTGTTTTGCTTATCTCTATATATATTTTTTTAAGGTAATTCTAAATTTACCGTCTGGTCTCTTTTAGAGAAAAATTTTATAATTCCTTGTCAAATTGAATAGTTCTGTGAAGTTTATCATTTGTTTGTGCATGTACTGGAGCTAAAACTTTTTAATTAAAAAAAAAATAGTCATATAATTGTAACAAAAGAATTTTTAAATTTATGATTGAAATCTTTATAACCCGGGTATTTCCTTTGTTTTTCGTGACGGAAGTCAATTTTTATATTAGCTGTACCTGATGTACATTTATGAAGTAGAAATTCACAGTGGTGATATATTTTTATAAAATTGTAGGTAGATCTGAAATGTAGAATAAATTCATAAAATGTTTGTTTTACATTTCAGTAATTAATTTATTTTAACGATAATCGTTTTAAACATTGCCTGTGGCACCTGTATAGGGATTTTGTTTTAGTTTTGAATTTTAATGTTTCAGTTTTCTAGGTGTAAGTTTTAACATTCTTGCTTAATTCTCTTCCTTTCCTTTAGTTTTTGAATGTTAGTAAAGAGGAATTTGAGTAACGATATTAATTTTCTCATTTTACAAACTGCAATGAGGTCTAATACATCTCTCTTTATTTTATAATTATTTATACATTCTGTTTTATTGTTTTATAACTATGTATCTAATTGTTAGGGTTTTAAAAATGCATCTTACAACACTTTTTTAACAATTTTTCAGTATTTGTGTTGTGATTGAATTTTAAAATGAATTTTTATCTTTTACTGGTTCATTAGTCAGGGTGTCTGCTTTTCTAGAAAATCTACAAATGAAGGGATAGTTTTTAGTAATTTGGCCAGTAAATGTCGAGTGAAAGTTTAATTGATTCCAATTTCCTGCCAATACATTGTTTTAATTGTTTTAATTAAATCTACCTTTTAACCTTTTTAATCTAACTTTTTAATGATTTGAAAACTTTATTAATTATGGAAAAGTTGGGAAATTTTATATTAAAACTTTAGTGGACACCCTACAATTACATTTTTAAACATTGTATTTTGTGGTAGATTTTAAGTAAACGTGGATTTTTCTATTGTAATTATTAATATTTTTATGTTCCTAAGTACCTAGTAGTGTGTAGGTGCTACTTCCATTTTTAATAAAATCCACATGTGATTTTGGAAGGGATTATTAATTCATTATTTATTTATTCATGTATTTTTACCAATTTTTCATTTTAAACTCACAATTATTCTTTTATTAAAATTAAGTTTTAGTTGATGAGGTTTTAAAATGTATGTTTAATTTTTTGTATTCGATTGTGACAATAAATTTGTATAACCTGCATCCTGTTGTTAAGTAGCAAATGTTTTGTCACAGCTATGAAGTTTAGCAGTTTGAACCTCCATCTCGTTAGGATTTTTCCACAAAGTTATTTGGAGGCCATAGGCTCGGAAATTATCGGCAAAACTTGCCTCTACCCTTTCCATCTGGGGAAACCTCTCTCACCCCTTCCCACTGCTTCCTACCTAGTTAGAAAAATGTTCAAAAATGGATTTTTTTCTGAAACCTTTCTGAATTTTTTTTGACCAGATGGGAGGGGATGAGGAAAGTTTGGCACATATTTTTCAAGTGTTTAGACTTCATATAACATTCTGGGAATTTCGTAAGGAAATCGGAAGGGGTCCGAAAATTTTTCAAAAAATGAGGAAAGACTATAGTCTGCTCTTTTTTATGGACATTTTTTTCACCCCTTCAGATCTGGTTCGGATTTTCCCAGAATGTTATTTGGAGGGTGTATACTTGCAAAATATGTGCCAAACATCCCTCATCCCTTCCCACTGTTCCACGTGGCGAGTAAAGTTTGAGAAATGGATTTTTTCTGAAAACTTCCTGAATTTTTTTTGACTAGACGTGAGGGAATGAGGGATGTTTGGTAATTTGCGTTTCAGGCGTTTTCAATTTTTCCTAAATTACTTGGCGCCAAGCGTTTAGGAGCGTTTTCAGCGGATTGCGTCATCACTTAAAAATTCAGACAAGCTTTGCGTTTGGGACCGTTTTCAATTTTGCAGCGTGAAGCTTCTCTTTGGAAAAACCTTTCTTTTAAATTTTAGTTAGTCCTGTCTTAAAGAACTGTTTTTATATTTGCATCCCTAAAAAGGGGAGTCTCTCCTTCAGGACTGATGATCTTGGGCTACCTCCTGGAAGAAGTGGGCGACGGTCTCCCCATGATGAAATCGTTCGAGTCCTCCAGGAAATTCACCTAAAACAAATTATTTAGACCCCACTTGCCCCGAGTGTTCATTTTAATACATTCTGGGAAAATCCGGACGAGATCTGAAGGGGTCAAAAAATTTTCCAAAAAATGAGGAAAAGTCTTTCCTTTTTTTTCGCTTTAGCTAATAAATGTGCGTATTGCAGTAAATTTGTAGTCCTAAGATAAGAGCGCTATACCATTGCTGCATTTTTAATTAATCCCCTCTCTAGCCATGGAAATTTTTGGAAGGTCTTGGAACTTCGAGTTGTAATATCTAATGTAGCTCACTAGTGCAAAGATTTTGTGCAAGCAACAAGTGTTTTATTAAAGATTCAAATGTTAAACCACACCTTTAAAGTTTTTCTTCGTAATTTTCTTGTAAATTAATTTTTACCGATTAGGTAAGCAGAAATGTATTTTTGTTTTAATTATTAGGAAAATCTTTGGTTTAGTCAGAAAATTTATTTATAAAAAGAAATTTATTTAATTAGTTATTATTTATTATCTTTTATTTTGGTTTTCAATAGTGCCAAGGTTGCAGGATTATCCTCGCCACCCCTGTGCATCCACTTAATCGAAAGAATAAGACAAATTGTCTTACAAAGAGAACCAACTTCTTTAAGGGTAAGTTTACTTCTTATATTTTCATATTTAAACCCTCCACCCCTTTTATTAAATAATTTTAACTTTCTTCTGATAAAGAAATAATTTTTGGAATGATGTTAAATTTTACACCGTCTTTGTGCTTTTAGTCTGAATGTAAGTTTCGATATTTAATTTTAACTTTCTTTTTATAACAATTCGAGTGTTGGTGTTAACTTTAGTAACCCTTATTTATAGCATTCCTGTAAATGTGAAGAAAATATTTAAACAAGCAATTTAATTGTTGGATAAGGGTATATTGCACCCATTTTGTAAAAGGTTTTATTCCAACCCAAAAGAATTTATATCATCCCTATGGTTTACTAATTGTTATATAAGGGTATGTGTGTCATCATTATATAGAAATGTTTACCTAATCTAACGTTCGCAGTCCACAAAAATAAATTTGAATCATACAAACTAAAAGCATCGTTACCTAACATGTCTTTTTCTTTTGTAAGAAACAAAGTCTGTGGAATTTCTTGAACGTAAGTTTTGATTTTACCCTTGACATTGTTTTTATAAAATACAAAGAATAAACAGAGGGAAGGAAGAATTATTTCTCATCTTTTATTTTTTTCTGCAGAATTGCTATGGGTCACTATACATTTCCTTTTATTTAAAAATTAGACATCCTTAACAACTTTAAAGTCTTCGTAGTTTTCAGTTTCAGAAAAATCACTTCAAAATTGATATTCAGGGGGGAATTTTAATAATTTTATGTCCCAGGAAACCCCACTTTGAAATTTCAAACTACACCCTCTATCTTGTGATAACAATTTCTATTCAACAGTAGCAAAAAAATTTGTTATTTCTGCATGAGGGAAAATTATTTATTTATAACTTATTAAGGGTGTCCCTTCCCCTGTATTTTTTTATTTATCTGCTTGAACAATTCATTTTGCGTTTATAATATTCTTGTCATAACCAGAAATATTTTTCCATTACATAATAAGATTATATTTTTATTGCAGTTCAGTGTTCAAGAATTGCTGCTAGTATGTGGATGTCTGAGGAGGGATCACCGCAGTCCGAAAGTGTTTTAAGTGAACTTTGTACTTTTAAGTGTAGTGAACTGAAGTGAACTAAAGTGATAGTGCGGGAAATGGAATTCGATCGCGGAAATGGGGATTTGGTTTCGTGTGCTTCAGAAGAGGACAATGCAGTTTTTTAAGGTAGGAAACCAATTTTATACACAGCAGTACGGCCAGTAGTTAAAACTCACAACAATATTTTATAAAATATAAGAACTGTTACCATATTCTCTATTCTACACACATCACCTACACTTCACATCAGCAGGTTCTAGATGAATGAACCATAAGATTTTTGGAAATGCTTGTAAATGATTTTTCTTTCAATCAAAATTACATTACAGACTAAAATGTAACAGTTTTTTATTTTATAAAAAATTAAATGCTTACTTTTATTGCTCGTAATTTCACGCTCGTCCGGGAGTGTTCGTGCATCAAATGGTGGCAGCGCTATTGCTGAACCAACCATTACCGTATTCGAAAATTAGGGTTGTAGGGTTTTTCAGGAGCGATCTTAGGCTGAATTTAATATTTACCAGGTATCGGACCTATAAAATAAGAGTTTGTAAACGTTTCCTTTTTGAATTTTTTTTTTAATTAAATGCGGCTTTTCTTTAGACTTTTCGCGATATCCGGTTAACTTTTGTGTGTCGGTATCCCCTACCTGTCGTATGAGACGACTATTTGGGCCGACCGCGTTCTTCGTTTGGTCATGTTTAACCATTTTAACTCATTTTATTTATCCGTTTGGGTTCCGGAAAAAGAATAGACCCAGGGTATCCCCTGCCTGTCGTATGAGGCGACTATTTGGGCCGACCGCGTTCTTCGTTTGGTCATGTTTAACTATTTTAACTCATTTTATTTATCCGTTTGGGTTCCGGAAAAAGAATAGGCCCAGGGTATCCCCTGCCTGTCGTATGAGGCGACTATTTGGGCCGACCGCGTTCTTCGTTTCGCCATGTTTGGCGTGTATTGTATTACGAGTATAAAAGGGCATAACCCATAAGAGCAGTTTTAAGTTTAAACAAATACTTACACATTCAATAAAATGCTTATAAGCATTTGCATTAATTTAGAAATAAATTGATGCTTGCGGCCACACACAGCAACATAACATTTTTTTTTGTAAAATCAACTGCAGATGAGTTTTAACTGAAACGCCCCCGTACACCATACAAAACAGGATGAAAATTCAGGAATACGTTTTTGAGTTTCTCGTCTTGATTTGTTTTCCCCCTTCATTATTGAACTTCAAACTGGCTTTACTGTTGTTGTTTATTTTGGTTTTTGGGGACCATTTTTAGTATTTTTTTTGAAATACGGTATGACTTGATTAATGCCTCTTGCCTCAATTATAACGTAGTTGGTAATAAGTTCCGAGGCAAGAACCACTTTTCAATGCGTAGGAGTAGATCTGGGGTGTAGGTACTAAGGTTACTCTGAGATGCTTCAGTCTGTGGCTTCAGTTGGTTATCGTGTGGACGAGTCGGAAGCTGTTGATAGGATGCGTCCCTTTGCAGTATCGATCCCAGGTACGTACTACCGGTTGACAGCGTTTTTTAGTTGTCTGCTGGCTTAGTATCTGTGCTTCATGTCTGTGCTTAGTATCGTACGGACTTCCTCCTTATCATCAGGAGACCATAGGAGCCTCGGCTTCCTATTTCTCCGATGAGGATAGTCCGTTTCTGGAGGACCCTACCTTAGCTCCATTTGATTTTAAGTTAGTTCGACTCAAGTTAAGCCTATTTGGCTTTTTGCTCCGGTCAGTTTAAAAACTTAAAATAGAATGCATAACTTTGTGCAGGTGACAGATTCTGGTGGGGTGACCTTCGGCGAAAGGACGGGGGCATGGGGGATCGAGGAGGAGCCGCGTAATTTACCTACATTTCAAAACTACTGAACTGTTCACAGGAACTGTTTCGTCGTTCTTGCATGCTATTTGCTATTGTGTCCCCATCCATATTGCAGTACAATTTTTTATATTCATCACCGTGGGGGCTCGTGGGCACTCAAACTATACCGTGTACTACTTTGGCGAGATGAATACAAATTTTAAACTTCATGTAGTAAATAAAAAAAGGTCCTTAATTTTTGTATTTAATATTTGTGTACCTATTATGTATAGATCAGCTGCAAAAATATTACCTATACAGGGGATGATTTTTGCAATCGGAAAATGTTCTTCTTCTTGGGTTTCATTTTGGGATTTTTTTATACGAATCTGATGCGCCCTCCCCTCACCCTTATTTTTTACTAACTGTAGGTTTGAAAACTTGGAAGAATTGACATTTCCGATTATCGAATTTAAAAGATTTGAATGAATTGCTTGCAGAAATGTTAATTCAACAGTAAATGTAGGTATAATAAATTGTTGCACCCAGCACCCTTGCCAAAAGTAAAATAAAGTCGAGTAAATGGAGTTAATCTTTTAAATTTCGTACATAATTTAATGTGTTACTGTTTACTGATCCATTTTTTGTGGCGCTATGTTTCCGCTAGCGAGACATTAGTGCAAGCTTTCTGAATTGTCTGTTACTGTTGAGGAAACAAGTCAGTTTTTTATATTTTTTTAAATACGAAACCTATTCGTTATTTGTGTTTCCTTAATGGTAGCAGGAGGGGATGTATATTTATATTTTTCTGATAATGCTCTGATCGAAATGAATTTTAAGTACGAAGTACTTTGCGCACCCTGTATATTAGTTTATACAAACGTTTTTGAAACAGCGCGAATTTTTTAATTATTTTTATATTTTTGAAGGTGCGCCCTCTGTTCAAAACACATTGAACTTCCAGTTCCAATTCTATTATTTCGGGAAATTTCGTTTCGCACGGTTGATAAATTAGGAAACTTGTTGCCGACATGCGGATCTGTCTATTCTCACGCTGTTTCACAAAAAATAAAAAAGTTGTCCGTTTTAGGCAATAAATGTTAATTTAATTGACTGTCATCAATACTGAAGCAGTCCGAAAATCAAAACGGGCAAATTATTCCATATTAAACGTCCTAATCGGCAAAATATAGGTTTGTTATTGTCACAGGTGCGCGCGAGTAGTCACAGCCAAATTTAATTTTTCTAACCTCAAATAAATCAAAATTTACGTCGTAAAATTTGAATTTCTTTGTGATTCATGTTTCAAGTGTTAAATGAAATGAATTTTAAGTACGAAGTACTTTGCGCCTTGCGCCTCGTATAAATGCGTGTAGTAGGTACAATGCCACAAAATAATACAAATTTGTTGTATTTTGTGGTTAGGCAGCGCCTAATTTGCGCTAACTCCTTATTTATCCTAAGTATATATGTTGCAGTATTTGCCAAATAGGGAAAGTAGTATCTTAAGACACCCTTTCCCTTTTCAAATTAATCTTTTAGGTTGTTCGTAAGTCTTAAGAATTGTTAGTTAAACTATGTGCAAAATAAAAATTAATTTATATTTCATCAAAAGAAGAGTTTTGGTGCATCAGAAGAATTAAGATTTCTATGCCGATATGTTGATGATGGAAGGCTTTTCTGGCTGTTTGCGATAAAATTATAGGTGACTTTTCTGAAGCCAGTGAGAATCACACTGAAGCGAGGGGTTATAAAACCCCCTGTAAGTAAATTTACAGCCTTTGTTTAGAGGCAGATCAGTATAGTTATTTTTGTATCAAGGCCAAAAAGTGAATCTTTTTCGGCCGCGACTGATTTTCTGGTCGAGGCAAAGCCGAGACCAGAAAACAGGGAAGGACGAAAAAGCACTTTTTGGCAGAGGTGCAAACAACATTTTTTAGGCGAATATTACAAATTTTATTAACAAATTTAAATTGTTATCTAAATATTCCAATGACATTTGGTCACGTGACCTTTGTCATAGTCGACTAAAAAATTATAAATCAGCGGCCGAAAAACACAAATTGCGGCCGAAAAAACCATTTGCGGCCGCAAAATAGAAATTGACAAATGCCTACTACAAATTGACACTTTTCGGCTGTCAAAAGATACGTAAAACAGCTGTTTTTATCGTAGTCGACTAAAAAAGTCTTTTTTTAATTTTGTTTCATGTGTCTTTGGAGAATGGGTCGCTGCGTACTGTTCTATTGCCAGGGATGGTTACAACGTGATGTTCTGGTCGCTTAAATTTTGATCAAGACTGCAAGGTACTACTTATAGTTTCTTTTATCTATAAATAATTATTTCAAAATGGCAAAGGCAATTTAAATAAAACACCCTGTATCGTTCTCATTTACCTCTATTTATTTCAAACGTTTCGCGCTTTTAAATTCAATTTTATTTCATTTCCAAATTTATCAATAGACTACGTTAGACAAAGATGAAATTATGAACGTATTCCAAAATAAATTGATGTGATTCGAAATTAAACGTCAGTTTGGTAGGTCGTTAGGTTAATTTGAATTTTATAAATATTTTGCGATATTAAGACTGTACAAATTTCAAAATGAAGCCAGGGGATGATTTGAAAACATCCAAGGGTTGTTTAATCATAATAATTGTCCATCTATTTCGATCAAAAAAATATTTAAGAATTGCCATTGCCAGAGTGAAATTACTCATCGATCGGTTTAATACAGGGTTCTTTTATGTATATTTGCGTATTCCTGGTAGATGTATATACAGTGAAGTCCATTAAATTGTGCAATATAGCTATATTGCAAGTTAAATGGACCGGCCACTTTTTTATATAGGCAACCCATTATACACTGCTATCACTTTTGCCCCCTGCTTACTGATTTTGATTATTGATTGTTAAATTACAGTGTTTTTTTTTTTCGTTTTTAATAAAGAACAACATTTAAAACTAACGATTTATTGAAAACATGATTTATACAGACGAAAAAAATTAATAAAAATCTGTATACTGTGTCACTCCGGATTATCGGATTATCATTAGGTAACGATAGGAATCATTTTAGTGTAAAATACCCTAACAGACCAGTTCCTAATGTGTCTACAATATCAAGAACATCTAGAAAATTTGCAAGTGCAGACTGTGTGGCACAACATCAAAAAAGAAATCAACGTAAAACAGCAACACATGAATTTGTACACATTTCTATTTTTTCTTGGTCTGTATAAATGATATTTTCAATAAATCAGTAGTTTTCAATCTTGTTCTGTATTAAATATTATTTCAAAGAGTTTACTATGTGTTACAGGTAGTTACAGTGGAAGGCACCTCAACGCTAAAGGATAAGAGCATTACAAGAATGGGCAAAGCCCGGAATCGACCACCACAAATGTATTCTGTATTATAGTATTAATAAGAAATTTTCTGACTGGTCTTAACTTTCAAGAACAAATCTTGGCAAAGATTAAAACTAAGCTTTTATTTGTTTTAAATAAAAAGCATCGTTCAGAACAGTCAGACATGCATGGTTGTTGATTATAATAATAATTTATGAGAAGATATGTACAGGGTGTTTCACAAGACTCTGTAGGTGATAAAATAAATGCATGTTTGCAGATGCATACATAGATTTGCATGTAGAACACCCCACTATTTGTTTAACATTACCTTTCGTTGTTTAATGATATTTTTAAAAGCTCTCTAGCTTAAATTTGTGATTACTTTTGAAGCTAGGAATTATTGAATGTGTTTATTATGCCTGTTTGGTTTGCAAATATTGTTTTTTAACTCATTTTTATGTAAAATTTGCCTTTTACCTAGTTAAAACTTTTCCAAGATCTCTTGAAGTAATATTTTGTTCATTTTATTTAATAATTCACTTACTTTAAGGTAATATTGTGGAAAAATTGAAGTCTTTGTATGTGTTAGGTACAATTTTAGGGCTTACGCATGGAAAATATTGTATTTATAGAATGAGTAACCTGTAATTATTTGTCAGAAACCGTTCTAGATTAAGCAAGTAATATTTCTGGACTTTATGTTGCAATTAGCATGATTTGTATGCATCTGTTTATAAAAATAATGGTAATTTTATTACAATGTTAATAATTTTTAATATTCTAAATAAATGTTTTTAATTAAATTACAAATTTGATATTGACATGATAAATAACCTGTGAAAGAGCTATAAAATACTAAAATTCAAGAATAAATTACAATTTCTAAAGATATTTTCTGTCCCGCCAATATTCAAATTTGAATATCCCGCACTTCCCCACTCCGATATTTCACACTAAAGAAGTTAACCAACCTAAATAACAAGTTAGCCAACCTAAATTAAGGTAACCAGATTACTCCGGATACCTCCTCGCAACTCCTATGCTCCTGATACTCGAAATCGAATTTTATCTTATATTTCCCGATAAGCCTTAAGAAAATTTGTTCAACTGCTTTAAAACTTCAACCAAAATCTAATTTTTTCTGATCAGGATCACAGGAGGTAAAGAAGATTGTATTCCTATATTTTCCGGTCAAATAAAATGTCTGAATTTGTAAATTAAAACTTCAAAATACGATCCTCTTCACCTCCTGTTATCCTGATACAAATATCCAAATTTCAGTTGAGATTTAAAACTTTTTGAATTTAAAATTTAACAATCTTCTTTAACTCCTGCGATCCTGATGCGAAAAATTCAAATTTGAATCTAGAATTACAGCTTTCACAAAATAAAAGTAAACATCTTCTTCACCTCCTGTGATCCTGATACAAAATTGAAAAATTTTTGTGGCGGTTTGAACAATTTCTTAACGCCTTATCGGGAAATCTAAGATAAAATTCGATTTCGGGTATCAGGAGAATAGAATGAGCGAGGAGGTATCAGGAGCAATCTGGTAACTTTAATTTAAGTTGGCTAACCTGTTTTATTTTTGGTTTGAAATATCAGAGTGGGGAAAGCGGGAAATTCAAATTTGAATTTTAGCGGGAAATATAAGTTTAAAAATTTTGAATTTTACAAGTGATTTGGTTTAATAGAATAAACATTTGTAGATATATACTGTATGTTTAATTTTATTCAAGTTAAAATACAGGTTATTTTAATCAATAAACAACTAATTTCTAACGATTAAACAATATAAAGGTGCGAATAATGTAACAATTTGATGTAAAAATATATAAGATTGCTTACTATCTAAAATTCTGGGAAAAAAAAGCGTAAACAAATATTTCTTAAGAATATTACAAATACAGAGGTAACATATTTTGTAAAATATAAGGAACATTCCTCGTAATCAGTCTCTCCACTTCAATACTTGTATTTGAAGTTCATCTTCAGCAAGTATTTAATATTAACTTGCGCCACATCGTATACAATGTATCTGGATTAGTATTAAGGAAAAATTAATACACAGAGCGTTTAAAATATACAGACATATCAATTCAAAATTTAAAAATTGTCTGTAAGACCTTCAAAAAACTCTTTCTTTGACTATTTCTGAGCAAAAAGGTCATAAAATTAATAACAAGGTTTTTTTCTTAAAATAAACATTAATATTATATATTTTTTCTAATAAAGGATACTCATTGTAAAGCAATGAACTTGCATCAGGTCTGTTCATGTTAACACCTTTTCCGATAAGAACATGTACCCCTCCGGATATTTCCTTAATTTGTGCAGGATCTGGTTTGGTTCTTCCGACACCTTTTACACTGTGTTGACCTTTTGGTAACTTCTCCACATACTTAGCATGTGGAAGCTCATACATCTAAAATACAAATACTTAATTAACAAAAGAATTGAAGTATTAAAACAAAACTTACGTCTCCTAAAGCAACTTCGCATGACAAAAGCAAGTCGGTGTTACTGGTAGGACTTGTAAAACAATAATTAGCAGATTTGGATACCATATCAGCGAAATAGATGCCTTTACCAAACATATAACCGGTAACAGGACAGGAGCCTCAGGTGGTGCAATACGCAACCCTTGAGATAAAATTCCAGCAAAATTAGTTGCACGTGAACCGTGCCATAATAATTTCCTATTGTGTAGTTTACGGAATGGTTTGAACCGTTTCTCTTCACCTGACGTTTTACTATAAATACGTCTTCGATTTCTAATCCATAACTACCATGAGTAGCTGCATGAGTATTTTTGACGTATTCCTGGATAACTTGGAATTCTTCTGCTTCACGGTCGAGAATACCAATTTCTGTTTTAAGTTTATCGTAGTGAGCATCAATGGTGTTATTATCACCAGTGGAATTCATTAAACTGTAAGCAATTTCCAGGTCCATAAGATTCTCCACCATGTCAATTTTTTGCTAAGAAATAGAAATTTTAAGGAACAAAGTGGAAAGAGGAAACAAAAGTGCTTTACCTTGATCATTTCAATGTTGTCAATGATGGAGGATCGTCAATTCCGAATGAGTGTGGAACAAAGGTGTAGAAACGGTTTGAAGCGTCAATGAAGCGGGCACGAGACCCATCTGACTCGACCAATTATTGTAATTCTGATAAGACGCCATAAGCATTTTGAAGTTGTGTTTTACTTAGTTTTCCTGTTGATCAAAGAAAAGTTGCATTATCAGAACTTAGCAGTTTTCTAGGGGATGAGGGATGTTTGGCACATCTTTTCCAAGTTTTTAGCCTCCAAAAAAAGAAGACAGACTATAAGTCCTTCCTCATTTTTTGGACAAAAATTTCACCCCTTCAGATCTCGTTACGATTTTCCCAGAATGTTATTTGGAGGATGTACACTTGGAAATTATGGGGCAAACTTCCCTCACCCCTTTCAAATGGTTCCCAGCAGGTCAGAAAAAGTTTGCGCGTTTTGGTCGATTTATGAAAATCCTACAATTCTATTGGTTCTCACGAGTACACGTGGATTAGTGCATTTTGATGAGAACCAATAGAAAAGCTCGATTTTTCAAAATGCTACAATTCTATTAGTTCTCGAAAGTCCACGTGGAGTAGCGTGTTTTGATGAGAACCAATAGAAAGGCTCCATTTTTGAAAATGCACAATTTCTATTGGTTCTCGCAAGTCCACGTGGAGTAGTGCATTTTGATGAAAACCAATAGAAAGGCTCAATTTATGGAAATGCTAAATTCTCGCATCTTTAGATTATGGGATTTCAAACTTAGACATAAGCTTTAAATAAATAAACGTTTAAAAAAGGATTTAGATTTTTAAACGTTTATTTTATCTTTACCTATTGTATCTATTTGCAATACAGAAATAAAAATACGTGTGCGTTGTATTAAGATTGAAGGGAATTGTCTTGTCGAGGAACGTTTCCTCCATGTCAAATTATTAACATTCCAGGACTGGCTTCACTGGGAAAATATTAAGCGGACTTTATTTTATCCCTGACGGTTATTATCATTTTTTGGAAAAAAATTTGACCCCTTCAGATCTCGCCCCGATTTTCCCAGAATGTTATTTGGAGGGTATACACTTGGAAATTATGGGGCAAACTTCCCTCACCCCTTCCCACTGCTCCACACCTGGCTAGGAAACGTTCAGAATTGGGTTGTTCCAGAAAACTTTCGGAATTTTTTTGGACCAGATGCGAGGGGATGGGGGAAGTTTGGCACATATTTTTCAAGTCTTTACCCTTCATATTACATTCTGAAATTTTCCTAAGGAAATCGGAGAGGGTCAAAAAATCTTCGAAAAAAAAAGGAAAGACTATAGTCTTTGCTCATTTTTGGGAAAAAAATTTCACCCCTTCAGATCTCGCCCCGATTTTCCCAGAATGTTATTTGGAGGGTATACACTTGGAAATTATGGGGCAAACTTCCCTCACCCCTTCCCACTGCTCCACACCTGGCTAGGAAACGTTCAGAATTGGGTTGTTCCAGAAAACTTTCGGAATTTTTTTGGACCAGATGCGAGGGGATGGGGGAAGTTTGGCACATATTTTTCAAGTCTTTACCCTTCATATTACATTCTGAAATTTTCCTAAGGAAATCGGAGAGGGTCAAAAAATCTTCGAAAAAAAAGGAAAGACTATAGTCTTTGCTCATTTTTGGGAAAAAAATTTCACCCCTTCAGATCTCGCCCCGATTTTCCCAGAATGTTATTTGGAGCGTATACACTTGGAAATTATGGGGCAAACTTCCCTCACCCCTTCCCACTGCTCCACACCGGGCTAGGAAACGTTCAGAATTGGGTTGTTCCAGAAAACTTTCGGAATTTGTTTGGACCAGATGCGAGGGGATGGGGATGTTTGGCACATATTTTTCAAGTCTTTACCCTTCATATTACATTCTGAAATTTTCCTAAGGAAATCGGAGAGGGTCAAAAAATCTTCGAAAAAAAAAGGAAAGACTATAGTCTTTGCTCATTTTTGGGAAAAAAATTTCACCCCTTCAGATCTCGCCCCGATTTTCCCAGAATGTTATTTGGAGGGTATACACTTGGAAATTATGGGGCAAACTTCCCTCACCCCTTCCCACTGCTCCACACCTGGCTAGGAAACGTTCAGAATTGGGTTGTTCCAGAAAACTTTCGGAATTTGTTTGGACCAGATGCGAGGGGATGGGGATGTTTGGCACATATTTTTCAAGTCTTTACCCTTCATATTACATTCTGAAATTTTCCTAAGGAAATCGGAGAGGGTCAAAAAATCTTCGAAAAAAAAAGGAAAGACTATAGTCTTTGCTCATTTTTGGGAAAAAAATTTCACCCCTTCAGATCTCGCCCCGATTTTCCCAGAATGTTATTTGGAGGGTATACACTTGGAAATGATGGGGCAAACTTCCCTCACCCCTTCCCACTGCTCCACACCTGGCTAGGAAACGTTCAGAATTGGGTTGTTCCAGAAAACTTTCGGAATTTGTTTGGACCAGATGCGAGGGGATGGGGGATGTTTGGCACATATTTTTCAAGTGTTTAGACTTCATATAACATTCTGGGAATTTTAGAAGGAAATCGGAAGGGGTCAAATATTTTCCAGAAAATGAGGAAAGACTATAGTCTTTGCTCTTTTTTTGGACATTTTTTTCACCTCTTCGATATGGTTCGGATTTTCCCAGAATGTTATTTGGAGTATGTACACTTGCAAAATATGTGCCAAACATCCCTCATCCCTTCCCACTGTTTATATTTGAAATAATTTTGTTTCAGGTCCATTTAGTAACTTTCTTGGATGAATTCAGCCTGGAGAAGTGATCGTCCACCAGACCGCCGCCGCCCACCGTCCTGTGATAAAGAAGAGCCCCTTTTCGGGTTGCATATACAAAAACAGTCCTTTGCAGGACTAACAAACGTTATAAAAAGATTTTCCTAAGAGAAGCAAGCGCTAGCAATGTGAACGCACCTTTAGCGAATAAATTTTGCTGTGTGAATGAACCTTTAGGAAATAAAAGTTGCTGTGTGAACGAACCTTTAGGTAATAAAAGTTGCTGTGTGAACGCACCTTTAGCTAATAAATTTTGCAGTGTGAACGCACCTTTAGGTCATATAAGTTGCTGTGTGAACGCACCTTTAGCTAATAAATTTTACAGTGTGAACGCACCCTTAGCTAATAAATTTTGCAGTGTGAACGCACCTTTAGGTAATAAAAGTTGCTGTGTGAACGCACCTTTAGCTAATAAATTTTGCAGTGTGAACCCACCTTTAGGTCATAAAAGTTGCTGTGTGAGCGAACCTTTAGGTAATAAAAGTTGCTGTGTGAACGCACCTTTAGCTAATAAATTTTGCAGTGTGAACGCACCCTTAGCTAATAAATTTTGCAGTGTGAACGCACCTTTAGGTAATAAAAGTTGCTGTGTGAACGCACCTTTAACTAATAAACTTTGCAGTGTGAACGCACCCTTAGCTAATAAATTTTGCAGTGTGAACGCACCTTTAGGTCATAAAAGTTGCTGTGTGAACGCACCTTTAGCTAATAAATTTTGCAGTGTGAACGCACCCTTAGCTAATAAATTTTGCAGTGTGAACGCACCTTTAGGTAATAAAAGTTGCTGTGTGAACGCACCTTTAGCTAATAAATTTTGCAGTGTGAACGCACCTTTAGGTCATAAAAGTTGCTGTGTGATCGCACCTTTAGCTAATAAATTTTGCAGTGTGAACGCACCTTTAGGTCATAAAAGTTGCTGTGTGAACGAACCTTTAGGTAATAAAAGTTGCTGTGTGAACGCACCTTTAGCTAATAAATTTTGCAGTGTGAACGCACCTTTAGGTCATAAAAGTTGCTGTGTGAACGAACCTTTAGGTAATAAAAGTTGCTGTGTGAACGCACCTTTAGCTAATAAATTTTGCAGTGTGAACGCACCCTTAGCTAATAAATTTTGCAGTGTGAACGCACCTTTAGGTAATAAAAGTTGCTGTGTGAACGCACCTTTAGCTAATAAATTTTGCAGTGTGAACGCACCTTTAGGTCATAAAAGTTGCTGTGTGAACGCACCTTTAACTAATAAACTTTGCAGTGTGAACGCACCCTTAGTTAATAAATTTTGCAGTGTGAACGCACCTTTAGGTTCATACAGCAACTTTTATTAGCTAAAGGTGCGTTCACACAGCACCTTTTATTGCCTAACGGTGCGTTCACACTGCAAAATTTATTAGCTAAAGGTGCGTTCACACTGCGAAATTTATTAGCTAAAGGTGCGTTCACAATGCAAAATTTATTAATTAAAGGTGCGTTCACACTGCAAAATTTATTAGCTAAAGGTGCGTTCACACTGCAAAATTTATTAGCTAAAGGTGCGTTCACAATGCAAAATTTATTAGTTAAAGGTGCGTTCACACTGAAAAATTTATTACATAAAGGTGCGTTCACACTGTAAAATTTATTAGCTAAAGGTGCGTTCACACTGCAAAATTTATTAGTTAAAGGTGCGTTCACACTGCAAAATTGATTACATAAAGGTGCGTTCACACTGTAAATTTTATTAGCTAAAGGTGCGTTCACACTGCAAAATTTATTAGTTAAAGGTGCGTTCACACTGCAAAATTTATTACATAAAAGTGCGTTCACACTGTAAAATTTGTTAGGTACCGTTAAAAATTTCCTGAAAATTTTCTAACCAGCTGCAAAACAGTGGGAAGGGGCGAGTGAAGTTTGCCCCATAATTTCCAAGTGTACACCCCCTAAATAACATTCAGGGAAAATACCGACGAGATCTGAAGGGGTGAAATTTTTTCCCAAAAAATGAGGAAAGTCTTTGCTTTTTTTTTCGAAGATTTTTTGACCCTCTCCGATTTCCTTAGGAAAATTTCAGAGTGTAATATGAAGGGTAAAGACTTGAAAAATATGTGCCAAACATCCCCCATCCCCTCGCATCTGGTCCAAAAAAATTCCGAAAGTTTTCTGGAACAACCCAATTCTGAACGTTTCCTAGCCAGGTGTGGAGCAGTGGGAAGGGGTGAGGGAAGTTTGCCCCATAATTTCCAAGTGTATACCCTCCAAATAACATTCTGGGAAAATCGGGGCGAGATCCGAAGGGGTGAAATTTTTTTCCCAAAAATGAGCAAAGACTATAGTCTTTCCTTTTTTTTTCGAAGATTTTTTGACCCTCTCCGATTTCCTTAGGAAAATTTCAGAATGTAATATGAAGGGTAAAGACTTGAAAAATATGTGCCAAACATCCCCCATCCCCTCGCATCTGGTCCAAAAAAATTCCGAAAGTTTTCTGGAACAACCCAATTCTGAACGTTTCCTAGCCAGGTGTGGAGCAGTGGGAAGGGGTGAGGGAAGTTTGCCCCATAATTTCCAAGTGTATACCCTCCAAATAACATTCTGGGAAAATCGGGGCGAGATCTGAAGGGGTGAAATTTTTTTCCCAAAAATGAGCAAAGACTATAGTCTTTCCTTTTTTTTTCGAAGATTTTTTGACCCTCTCCGATTTCCTTAGGAAAATTTCAGAATGTAATATGAAGGGTAAAGACTTGAAAAATATGTGCCAAACATCCCCCATCCCCTCGCATCTGGTCCAAAAAAATTCCGAAACTTTTCTGGAACAACCCAATTCTGAACGTTTCCTAGCCAGGTGTGGAGCAGTGGGAAGGGGTGAGGGAAGTTTGCCCCATAATTTCCAAGTGTATACCCTCCAAATAACATTCTGGGAAAATCGGGGCGAGATCTGAAGGGGTGAAATTTTTTTCCCAAAAATGAGCAAAGACTATAGTCTTTCCTTTTTTTTTCGAAGATTTTTTGACCCTCTACGATTTCCTTAGGAAAATTTCAGAATGTAATATGAAGGGTAAAGACTTGAAAAATATGTGCCAAACATCCCCCATCCCCTCGCATCTGGTCCAAAAAAATTCCGAAAGTTTTCTGGAACAACCCAATTCTGAACGTTTCCTAGCCAGGTGTGGAGCAGTGGGAAGGGGTGAGGGAAGTTTGCCCCATAATTTCCAAGTGTATACCCTCCAAATAACATTCTGGGAAAATCGGGGCGAGATCTGAAGGGGTGAAATTTTTTTCCCAAAAATGAGCAAAGACTATAGTCTTTCCTTTTTTTTTCGAAGATTTTTTGACCCTCTCCGATTTCCTTAGGAAAATTTCAGAATGTAATATGAAGGGTAAAGACTTGAAAAATATGTGCCAAACATTCCCCATCCCCTCGCATCTGGTCCAAAAAAATTCCGAAACTTTTCTGGAACAACCCAATTCTGAACGTTTCCTAGCCAGGTGTGGAGCAGTGGGAAGGGGTGAGGGAAGTTTGCCCCATAATTTCCAAGTGTATACCCTCCAAATAACATTCTGGGAAAATCGGGGCGAGATCTGAAGGGGTGAAATTTTTTTCACAAAAATGAGCAAAGACTATAGTCTTTCCTTTTTTTTTCGAAGATTTTTTGACCCTCTCCGATTTCCTTAGGAAAATTTCAGAATGTAATATGAAGGGTAAAGACTTGAAAAATATGTGCCAAACATCCCCCATCCCCTCGCATCTGGTCCAAAAAAATTCCGAAACTTTTCTGGAACAACCCAATTCTGAACGTTTCCTAGCCAGGTGTGGAGCAGTGGGAAGGGGTGAGGGAAGTTTGCCCCATAATTTCCAAGTGTATACCCTCCAAATAACATTCTGGGAAAATCGGGGCGAGATCTGAAGGGGTGAAATTTTTTTCCCAAAAATGAGCAAAGACTATAGTCTTTCCTTTTTTTTTAGAAGATTTTTTGACCCTCTCCGATTTCCTTAGGAAAATTTCAGAATGTAATATGAAGGGTAAAGACTTGAAAAATATGTGCCAAACATCCCCCATCCCCTCGCATCTGGTCCAAAAAAATTCCGAAAGTTTTCTGGAACAACCCAATTCTGAACGTTTCCTAGCCAGGTGTGGAGCAGTGGGAAGGGGTGAGGGAAGTTTGCCCCATAATTTCCAAGTGTATACCCTCCAAATAACATTCTGGGAAAATCGGGGCGAGATCTGTAGGGGTGAAATTTTTTTCCCAAAAATGAGCAAAGACTATAGTCTTTCCTTTTTTTTTCGAAGATTTTTTGACCCTCTCCGATTTCCTTAGGAAAATTTCAGAATGTAATATGAAGGGTAAAGACTTGAAAAATATGTGCCAAACATCCCCCATCCCCTCGCATCTGGTCCAAAAAAATTCCGAAAGTTTTCTGGAACAACCCAATTCTGAACGTTTCCTAGCCAGGTGTGGAGCAGTGGGAAGGGGTGAGGGAAGTTTGCCCCATAATTTCCAAGTGTATACCCTCCAAATAACATTCTGGGAAAATCGGGGCGAGATCTGAAGGGGTGAAATTTTTTTCCCAAAAATGAGCAAAGACTATAGTCTTTCCTTTTTTTTTCGAAGATTTTTTGACCCTCTCCGATTTCCTTAGGAAAATTTCAGAATGTAATATGAAGGGTAAAGACTTGAAAAATATGTGCCAAACATCCCCCATCCCCTCGCATCTGGTCCAAAAAAATTCCGAAACTTTTCTGGAACAACCCAATTCTGAACGTTTCCTAGCCAGGTGTGGAGCAGTGGGAAGGGGTGAGGGAAGTTTGCCCCATAATTTCCAAGTGTATACCCTCCAAATAACATTCTGGGAAAATCGGGGCGAGCTCTGAAGGGGTGAAATTTTTTTCCCAAAAATGAGCAAAGGCTATAGTCTTTCCTTTTTTTTTCGAAGATTTTTTGACCCTCTCCGATTTCCTTAGGAAAATTTCAGAATGTAATATGAAGGGTAAAGACTTGAAAAATATGTGCCAAACATCCCCCATCCCCTCGCATCTGGTCCAAAAAAATTCCGAAACTTTTCTGGAACAACCCAATTCTGAACGTTTCCTAGCCAGGTGTGGAGCAGTGGGAAGGGGTGAGGGAAGTTTGCCCCATAATTTCCAAGTGTATACCCTCCAAATAACATTCTGGGAAAATCGGGGCGAGATCTGAAGGGGTGAAATTTTTTTCCCAAAAATGAGCAAAGATATAGTCTTTCCTTTTTTTTCGAAGATTTTTTGACCCTCTCCGATTTCCTTAGGAAAATTTCAGAATGTAATATGAAGGGTAAAGACTTGAAAAATATGTGCCAAACATCCCCCATCCCCTCGCATCTGGTCCAAAAAAAATCCGAAAGTTTTCTGGAACAACCCAATTCTGAACGTTTCCTAGCCAGGTGTGGAGCAGTGGGAAGGGGTGAGGGAAGTTTGCCCCATAATTTCCAAGTGTATACCCTCCAAATAACATTCTGGGAAAATCGGGGCGAGATCTGAAGGGGTGAAATTTTTTTCCCAAAAATGAGCAAAGACTATAGTCTTTCCTTTTTTTTCGAAGATTTTTTGACCCTCTCCGATTTCCTTAGGAAAATTTCAGAATGTAATATGAAGGGTAAAGACTTGAAAAATATGTGCCAAACATCCCCCATCCCCTCGCATCTGGTCCAAAAAAATTCCGAAAGTTTTCTGGAACAACCCAATTCTGAACGTTTCCTAGCCAGGTGTGGAGCAGTGGGAAGGGGTGAGGGAAGTTTGCCCCATAATTTCCAAGTGTATACCCTTCAAATAACATTCTGGGAAAATCGGGGCGAGATCTGAAGGGGTGAAATTTTTTTCCCAAAAATGAGCAAAGACTATAGTCTTTCCTTTTTTTTCGAAGATTTTTTGACCCTCTCCGATTTCCTTAAGAAAATTTCAGAATGTAATATGAAGGGTAAAGACTTGAAAAATATGTGCCAAACATCCCCCATCCCCTCGCATCTGGTCCAAACAAATTCCGAAAGTTTTCTGGAACAACCCAATTCTGAACGTTTCCTAGCCAGGTGTGGAGCAGTGGGAAGGGGTGAGGGAAGTTTGCCCCATAATTTCCAAGTGTATACCCTCCAAATAACATTCTGGGAAAATCGGGGCGAGATCTGAAGGGGTGAAATTGTTTTCCCAAAAATGAGCAAAGACTTTCCTTTTTTTTTTCGAAGATTTTTTGACCCTCTCCGATTTCCTTAGGAAAATTTCAGAATGTAATATGAAGGGTAAAGACTTGAAAAATATGTGCCAAACATCCCCCATCCCCTCGCATCTGGTCCAAAAAAATTCCGAAAGTTTTCTGGAACAACCCAATTCTGAACGTTTCCTAGCCAGGTGTGGAGCAGTGGGAAGGGGTGAGGGAAGTTTGCCCCATAATTTCCAAGTGTATACCCTTCAAATAACATTCTGGGAAAATCGGGGCGAGATCTGAAGGGGTGAAATTTTTTTCCCAAAAATGAGCAAAGACTATTATAGTCTTTCCTTTTTTTTTCGAAGATTTTTTGACCCTCTCCGATTTCCTTAGGAAAATTTCAGAATGTAATATGAAGGGTAAAGACTTGAAAAATATGTGCCAAACATCCCCCATCCCCTCGCATCTGGTCCAAACAAATTCCGAAAGTTTTCTGGAACAACCCAATTCTGAACGTTTCCTAGCCAGGTGTGGAGCAGTGGGAAGGGGTGAGGGAAGTTTGCCCCATAATTTCCAAGTGTATACCCTCCAAATAACATTCTGGGAAAATCGGGGCGAGATCTGAAGGGGTGAAATTGTTTTCCCAAAAATGAGCAAAGACTATAGTCTTTCCTTTTTTTTTTCGAAGATTTTTTGACCCTCTCCGATTTCCTTAGGAAAATTTCAGAATGTAATATGAAGGGTAAAGACTTGAAAAATATGTGCCAAACATCCCCCATCCCCTCGCATCTGGTCCAAAAAAATTCCGAAAGTTTTCTGGAACAACCCAATTCTGAACGTTTCCTAGCCAGGTGTGGAGCAGTGGGAAGGGGTGAGGGATGTTTGCCCCATAATTTCCAAGTGTATACGCTCCAAATAACATTCTGGGAAAATCGGGGCGAGATCTGAAGGGGTGAAATTTTTTTCCCAAAAATGAGCAAAGACTATAGTCTTTCCTTTTTTTTCGAAGATTTTTTGACCCTCTCCGATTTCCTTAGGAAAATTTCAGAATGTAATATGAAGGGTAAAGACTTGAAAAATATGTGCCAAAGATCCCCCATCCCCTCGCAGCTGGTCCAAAAAAATTCCGAAAATTTTCTGGAACAACCCAATTCTGAACGTTTCCTAGCCAGGTGTGGAGCAGTGGGAAGGGGTGAGGGAAGTTTGCCCCATAATTTCCAAGTGTATACCCTCCAAATAACATTCTGGGAAAATCCGAACCAGATCTGAAGGGGTGAAAAAAATGTCCAAAAAAAGAGCAGACTATTACTTTTTCCTCATTTTTTGGAAATTTTTTTGACCCCTTCCGATTTCCTTACGAAATTCCCAGAATGTTATATGAAGTCTAAACACTTGAAAAATATGTGCCAAACATCCCTCAACCCCTCCCGTCTAGTCAAAAAAAGTTCAGAAAGGTTTCAGAAAAAATCCAATTCTGAACATTTTCTATGCAGGTGCGAAGCACAGGGAAGGGGTGCGGGAAGTTTGCCCCTTAATGCGCATTGAACATTAACAGCCTGTATCTTTTTTGTTTTTACAGATACGAATATGATTATAGAAGCAAACTTCTAGTATTTTTTATTTCCGAATTAATGACGCAGACAGAAATTTGAAAAATCGTCTGGTTGCGGAGTTACAGCCCTTTGACCCTTTGTCTTTTTGTTTTTTCGTAACGCCCTGTATATATTTTTGATGATTGGATGTATCCAATTGTTGTCTAAAGAAAATGATTAAAACTAATCTAGTAATATTAGGAATACGTACGTAAATAATTTTTTTTATGAAAAACGCACCAGCACAAAAACCAGCAACAACACGATCGCGAAAATACAGGACGTGGCGAAAAAAGTAGTTACTGTATTCTAACCGCTCTCTTAAAAATATTCTAGAAATGTACGCAGGAAAACTATTTCTGATAAGAAATATTTTCAGATAGAATAACACATAGGTAACTATCAAACATAATCGAACCCCCTCTTTGCCATCTTAGAAGAAACACAAATTTTTAAAATTCAATTAAAAGCAACGAATGAATTTTCCATTAAAGGAAAATATTATTAGCACACCGAAAGTGTTTCCTCTACGGTAACAGAATCAATTCAGAAAGCTTCACTAAAGTCTCCCCAGTGGAAACGTTTAGTGCACAAGAAATATGGTTTAGTAAACAAACATTTCCAGGATTTTAAGGATTAATTACAATAAGTACTTAATTTTTTTCTTTGTCAAGAAACTGATTGGGCGAAAAAATGTTAAAACAAATTAATCCTCGAATCCTGCAGAACTCGATCAGCAGAAATGTACATTGTTTTTGGGTTTCCATACAATTAGTAAACAGGGGCGAGGGGGGTTTTATTTATCTCACAAGTAAAAAATAATGGAAACCCAAACACGAATGAACATTATTGGAGCTTATCAAGTTCAGTAAATACACAAAAATACAAAGGAAGGACCATTTTTAATCAATTAACGTTACTAGCCAGAATCCCAGAATAGAAGAAAACATTTTTAATTTCGAAAAACAAAAACACAATATATGTTGGTTTTAACGTGCCCCAGGGAAAAATAAATAGCAACATGTAAACTATTTATTATTTATGTAACCTGAATTAATAATATTAACATAAATATGGAGTAACGGAGTTGAAAATTAGGGGTTCGCGTTACCAGGGCTGTTCGTTTAATTAATGAAAAAATTAATCTAGCCCTTCTGGTATTGCGTACGTAGAGCGATAACGAAAGAGAGGCATTATATAGAGTGAGGGAGAATATTGCAACCACAACAGCTACATTGATTTCGAGGTTGATCAATTAGGATACGCTAAGACATCCCCCAGCCCCCGACGTGACCAAAGGTGGGCCACCTTCGTAGTATACACCGCCTTTTTGTCTCATCATCGACATGGCTATCGATCAAAGGCTACCGACGATGTATGGTGCCCTATGCCCCTGGGTGGGCTAGCTACAGAGTGGGATTATCCAACCCACCGGCCAAACGCCAGTCTAGACCGCAGCCTCCTTGACCAAGATCAGCCACCAAAGAGGCGATGTGATTGAAAACCCCCTCACTCACTAAATGCTCCCGAAAGGGAAAGAGATTGGGCCTCACAAAAATATTGTAGAAAATTGTGTAAACACAGAAAATATGGTGGTGTGTGGTTACACAATAAAACAAAATTAGGGCTTAAGGGAATTTTAATTTCAAACAAGTACGGGGTAAAAAAAATCATATAGCGATAACAATTTTCTACGTACGCTGTATTTGGAGTAATATTGAAGCAGAATATAAATTTAGACTAGTTCGTACTTGGGTTTTGGAATTTTAAAACCCTTTAGTACTTTGAGGTACGTAAAAACCACCACATATTGTATTTAATAAAATGGTCCTTTAAAAAAATGTAGCACAACAGTAAAGCCAGTGTTTTATAGTTGAAGGATTGGTAAAACGCAAAAAGGAACGAGGGAACTCCGAAACGTATTCTGAATTTTCGTCCTGGTTTGTATTTTTAAATTTTGATGATAAAACCGAAAAGTTCTTTGAAAACTATTTTTAATTAAAACTCGTTTGCAGTTTGTGTTTTGATTTTAACATGAAATAAGAAAATAATCATTTTAAATTTAAAAAGAAAATGATTCTATTAGAATCCTGCAATATGCTCGTTCAAACTCGTTATCCATGCAAAATATTACCTATTATTGCGAAAAGTTTAAAGAAAATCTAATGCTATCCATAACAACGATAATACCGTGAATAATCATTATTCACTAGGCGCATTAAAAGGCTAGTTTCGTAAATAGTGAATAAAAAGCAACATTACATGCGCTTGTTGCATAATAACCGTTGACTACTTGTATTGCAAAATTTATGTCGAAAGCGCTCCTGAAAAATCCTACATTTTATAATCTCGAAACGGAATAGTGGCTCAGCAAAATAGTGCTGTCACTATTTGATGCACAAACACTCCCGGAAACGAGCATTACTAGAAAGCATATCAATTCATAAAATAAAAACCGTTACGATGTGTACTAATTTTGACTGAAAAAAAATCATTTTTACAAGAATTTCCAAAAGTTTATGGTTCTAAATCCATGAAGTGTAGGCGATGTGTATAGAAAGTTCGAGAATATCCAGAAACAAGTGGGGGTGCTTAAATAAAATATTACTAAAATTTTTAAGTGCAGGGTGGAACGGCGGGCGAGGCGCAAAGGGTGTAAAATATTTCACTGGAATCTGTAAACTTTGACTTTAATTTAAATTTAGTCCCTAATAGAGATATTTCAAGGAGGGCTGGATATCCTCTCGCTTCTTGTAACAGTTCTTATATGAATTGTCGTTGTGAGTTTTAATTGCTGGCTGTACTGCTGTGGAGGAAATTGGTTTTCCTACCTTAAATTTTGTTGACTTCATCCTTGTATCCGCTTCCACCGACGTAGACCTTGTCCTCTTCTGAAGCACACGAAGGAATCGCATTTCCCGTAATCACTACACTGCACTACACTGGCCCTTCCTCAGTCATCCAAAGATATCAGAACTTCTGCAAAAAAAATTCATTCAATATTCAAAAATACCATCAGATCACAAAAGGTTTTGCTTTAAATTACCAAATTACGTTTGAAAAAACAAACATTTAGTTAAAAGTAAAATCAAAACTTCTTTTTAAATATCAAAACTTAAATCCATATTCACAAAATAAAATTTATCGATAACAAACCAAAAGGATTGATGATTGAAAGAAAGATAGGAACACGTATGTCGTCACCTGTGCCTGCAAAGACACGACGAGGCATGTCACGTCTTACATAACGCCTCTTTGGTTTATATGACTCAAATTTTCTTTATTCACTACGAAGTGCATTACGTAGAAAATTGTTTTATAATGATTACACATTTGCAAAAAATATGTCGTAATTAAATCAGACGTAATTTTTAATATTTTTGAAAATATAAAAAATTAAATAAGGGTTGGTAAAATTCTTATCATTGATGGTCGATTAGTAAAAAGAAGAAAATTAAAAATTGTTTTAAGTGTTAAGCAGTTTGAAAATAAAAATAGTATATTAAGTATTAAGAACGGTAAGGACATTTTACCGATCGAAGACAATAGTTTGGAGGAGGAGCGCAGCGACGACTCCAATTATTGTCTGAGATCGGTAGTCCTTAACGTTCGTGATGCTTATGACGTTTTTTGCGCTACTGAATCTGGTAAAAAGAATTTTTAATAAATTAATAATTAATACAGATTCAAATGCGATAATTGTCAGTCTCCGCATCACGTTGCCGTATTGTCGATTGATATATTGCGTTTCTATAGCAATCTGTAAACTGTTACCGCCATTGCAGTTTTTTGCGAAAATTATTTTGAGTTCCGTGCTAAAAATTAATGAAAATGATTCCGAAAACGAAATAGAAGAAGCTTGGAATGTGGGGTGTTCGGTTCTCATTGCTGATAAGTCCAGAGAGACGCTACGAAGGTACCTACAATATCATTCTAAAAATTGGTGTACCAAGAAAAGTACAAATATTGATGAAAAATCTTTGCTGGCGTACTTTGTTACAAGAAATGAGAAATTAAAAGCTCCAGGATTTGTTTTAACTATAACATTGGAAATTGCATTCATTTTATTTAACTAAACTGACATTTGTGACTGACATTAATTTATCAAATTACATGGCACATTCGTTTTGAATAAATTTACTTACCGTTCTAGAACGCCAAAGAATTTTACCGACGACTTTATTCTTAGCAACTAGTAAACATAACTTACTGTCTTGGAAACAGCCTCGGTAAACAATGAAATAGAGCACAGTAGCGCAAAAAAATTTAAACTTACCCTTAAAGAAGTTTTCTTTACCGAATTTGTTATTCTTTGGATGTAAGGGGGCTGATTCTGATCCCTCAATGATTGAAAACTGTAAAAAATTAAATATTAATTAATAATTTTCTTGAAAATAGCAATTCTTTATTTTTATATCTCAATTTAATCAAATATTCTCATAAATTGAAACAAATAAAACATACCTGATCCAATAAAAACTAATTTCTGGATCAGAAGTAACACGTCTTAAAGAAACACTACAACTAATAATTGTACGAGATCACTGCACAAAGTAAATTCGAAGTGCAACACGTACTAAAATTCTCCCATTACACACAAACTCGTCCAAAACTGACCAATCAGAAGTGAGTAATGAAGTATTGTTATCGATAAACTAAGGACAGGATTTTCAATAAAAATCCCTGCCACGATCAGGACAAAGCGGCAATAGGAAACATATGGAAAAGTTTGTACAATTCTATTATTTGTTATTGTCCGCTTATGTGTGATATTCCCAATACATTACAAGCTGATAACAAAATTTAGAAAGTTACAAGTATAAAAACTTGCAAGAATGTTTGTTATCTTGGACATGGATATAAATTCTTTGGATATAAAACAAATATAAATTCTTTTCAAAGCGATTTTAACTTTTAAAAATTGTGTAGAGGGCAAGACGTTTAATTAAATACGGAAATCTTACAGGATTTTCTGGGTCACTGAAGGTGCTGTCGCAACCCACTTCTATTTAGAGGATGTATAGTACGGAAGACATTTTTTTTTCGAAGAAGCAAATAAGACGTCACTATTATGAAGAGTAGCTCCATTTTCTTATCAGGAACTAAAACACTGAACACTTGGAAAATATGTGACAAACATCCCTCAACCCCTCCCATCTGATCAAAAAAAAATCAGAGTTTTCAGAAAAAAGTCTTCCTTTTTTTGGTAACTTTTCTCACCCTTTCCGAGTTCCATACAAAATTCTCAGAATATAATGTGAAGGCTAAAAACTTGGAAATTGTGTCTCAAACTTCTCTCATCCCTTCCTATATTTTTTTTCGAAAATAATTGAAAGACAAAGACTATAGTCTTTCCTCATTTTTTGGAAAATTTTCTGACGCCTTCCGATTTCCTTAGGAAATTCCCAGAATGTTATATGAAGTCTAAACACTTGAAAAATATGTGCCAAGCATCCCTCATCCCCTCCCGTCTGGTCAAAAAAAATCAGGAAGTTTTCAGATAAAATCCATTTCTCAAACTTTACTCGCCACGGGGTCAAAAAAATTTCCAAAAAAAAAGGAAAGACTATACGTGTCAAACATCCCTCATCCCTTCCCGCAGTTCACCACGTGGCGAGTAAAGTTTGAGAAATGGTTTTTTCTGAAAACTTCCTGATTTTTTTTGACCAGACGGGAAGGGATCAGGGATGTTAGGCACATATTTTCCAAGTCTCTAGCCTCCCTGTTACATTCTGGGAATTTTAGAAGAAAATCTCGTAGGTACGGATTTTCCCAGAATGTTATTTGGAGGGTGTACACTTGGAAATTATGGGACAAACTTCCCCCACCCCTTCCCACTGCTCCCTGCCTGGTCAGGAAATGTTCAGGAATACATTCCTTTTGAAACCTTTCTGAATATTTTTTGAACAGATAGGAGGGGATGAGGGATGTTTGCCGCATATTTTCCAAGTCTCTAGCCTAAAAAAGAAGGAAGCTTCCTTCTTTTTTTAGACATTTTTTCACCTCATACCCAGAATGTAATATGAACAATCGGAGCTAAAAGTAGCGTGTAGATAATTTGTGAATTTCCTGGAGTACTCGGACGATTTAATTCTGGGAAGGTCGCCCTCTTCTTCCAGATGGTAGCCAGAGATCATCAGTCCTGAAGGAGAGACGGCCGTTTGGAGGGATGTAAAGTGTAAAGATAGAAACAGTCCTTTAAAGGACTAATAAAAATTTTAAATAAAGGATTTTCCTAAGAGAAGCGACACACTGTAAAAAATTACAAAACTCCAAGCGTTTGGGAACGTTTTCACCGGCTTGCGCAAAAATATTCAGACAAAATTTGTGTTTGGAATGGTTTTCAATTTTTCCTAAATTACAAAACTCCAAGCGCTTAGGAACGTTTTCACCGGCTCTTTTTTCTATTTTTTTGCGCCTGATGGGCAGGCAACCAAACCTACACTCAAAGTTATGCCGAACTTAGCGCCGCCGTATACGAAACGGAATATCGCTGAACTAAGAGGTTCAAGAATATTCCTAAACCTGTCCTAAAGGAGTTTACCGTTGCGTACATTTCCTTTTGGTGGACTCGTTCACCTTAGCGTTCACCAAGCTGTTGAAAAGGTTGTAAATTAACGCACCGGTAAACTCGTTCAGACCCACGTTTAGAGTTCAACTCTTTAGTTGAGCGATGTTGCGTTTCGCGCCAAGAGTCGCTGCGTTCGCCTTTACTTCGACGTATTTTTGGTTGCCTACTATGGTTGCCTGTCAACCAGGCGCGACAAAATCTTGCTATAAATAGAATTAAAAAAATTGAAATTAAGGGGGCTTTGGAGAGGGGTTAGGCAATATGCCATGCAACGTAAAAGTTAGCGAAAACACGGAATCTTTTGTCAAAGATTACGTTTCCAAAAAATATTTTTAAAAGCAGATCGCTAGTTTATTATACCTTTGGACGGCATAGGATTGCTTGTACAGAGCTAGTTTTTTGAAAAACGATTCCATATAATTTATAGAGGTCAATTTAGGTATTTTTTATTATTGAAAAATAAGGCTAAATTTTGACTTATCGAAAAAAACGGCTCTGTACGTGCGTTTATTTAGTTGGTTAGAATAGAATAATATGTAGAAAACGATTTCAACTACACCCATTTTTGAAAAATCTTTGTCAAAGCAATATGTTTGAAGACGTTTTCTGACCCTACGAAACAGCTGAATGAAGAAAGTTAGGCAACACACTAATGCATGACTAATGCCGTTTACCTGCGTTTATGCATCCACCTCTTATCAGTTAATCCCATCTGGTTTTGAAAGTGATGTTTGGGAACTTATTTCAGTATTAATAGTATTGAAAATTTTATGGTTGTACCAGAGGCTAACGGCCGAAAATTGAAAACAATTAATAATAAATTAATTTAATATAATATTTTATTATTAATATAATAATATAATTAAAAATAATAATTAATATAAGTTAATTTAATATAATAATAATAAATTAATAATATAATAATATAAGGTATTTTATACACTTTATTTACTACATACTATTTACGTAGATTTATCATAATTTCATAATCATAATCAAAATCCAATAGATTTCTACGTCATAAACATCTCACGTAGATTTTGTTGGCGCCCTCGGCAAAAAGTATCAAATTGCCGCCCCTTTTAGCGAAACCGATTAATTCTGTACTGTTTTTTATTATAATTTTTAAAGAAAATGCTTATTCCCGAAGCAAATATGTTGAAAAAAAGAGTAATATTGCGATAAATTAATGTCGTGGACGTGCTTTTCTTTCAAACAAAAATAGTATTGTAGCAATCTGCTGCTGTAAACGCAAATTCGTTCAATAATACCTTATAATTTGCTTTTGTAGGGCCAAATCGGTTTATAATTTTGTCATTTTGGCGCCCCTGGAAGTTGGGGCTCTGGGCGGCTGCCCACGTTGCCCACGCCTGGAACCGGGCCTGATGTAACTTTAGCAAACCTATCTGCTCATTACCCAAAAAGTAATAACAAGAAATTATAAATGATAATAGACTAAACATTTAGAAAAAGGTATACCATTGTCTGTACCAGACTTCAAATTCAGTGTTAGTCTTATGGAGGCCGGCATTGACAAACCTACTTCTCAGTTGGGTTGACCGTCAACAAGCCTGGTACAGACAATAGGTACCTACTTGGCAGTTAGTTTTAACAAACTTTAAAAAAAATTGCAGGGGGCCTTTTCTTCCGGGGTTTTTTTGCTAGGGCTTTTTTCCTAGCGCTTTTTTTTCGGGGATTTTTTTTTCGGGTTTTTTTTCTCGGGTTTTTTACCTAGATTCAGGCATAGGACAATGGCGACAATGGTATGCATTAAATTTGAAATTAAAATATTGGTTAGGTTCATAAACAATCCAATAATTTCTAATTTCTATTTACAATTTTTTTTGAAATCTAAACTACCTACGAATAAAACTGTCACAGGGAAATTTACCACAAATTAATGGATATACACGAATTTTCGTTGTACCTATTTTTAGGGTATTTAGAAAAGGATTTTTGCGTTTGTCGATAATCCTTCTACCTGCGTTCCGGTCTTTCCTACATTTCGGTAAGTGGTGTATGTTTTACCAGTTGCCTATTTAAAAACAAGTAAGGCGCACTTCAGAAATCTGAGCTCACTCCTTATAAGCCCAAGCTCTCCAAAGCCCCCTTAAACACATTTCACCCTTTCAAATTTTACCAGAACGTTATTTGGAGGCATTTCTTGTAAATATGAAAATTGGTCCTGTAGGGAAAATTTTGGAACAATAATAATTTTGGGTGGCAGGTGACAGCGGTGACAGTAATAAATACATAACCAAAAATTCATTTCATTTTAATACAATTTCCAAGATTTCTCTGAAAAATAGCAAGTTATAGATTCTGCGATAAGGCATAGCTGTAGGTATGTAATTTGCTACGTTTATGATGTAGGAAATGAGCACATTAAAGTAAGTTCAATTTATTATACATGTTCTAGGTGAAATCGGGTGAAATCTAACATCGTAAGAATGGCATATCCTGCGGGGTATTTTAGTGATGAAGATGATCTAGATGGTTTTTTATCGGTACGTATAAACACACACAATGGAATTTAAATATAAAATGCTACCTAATAATTTTGAGAAAACAGTTTTAACATACAATAATTCCAGGACAACTCTGCAGATTTGGAAAACATACCAGTAGTACAAATAGAGCAACAATTAGATCAACCTCAAGAGTATTCTAAAGAACAAATATTAAACAATCTTTTCTTTGCTATAATGAATGGAAATGTTGAAAGCGTTGTATCTACATTCAACCAAGGTAATTATACTGACAATTTTTTTATATTATTTTATGTTATTATAATTTAGATATTGAAGTAAATGTTGAAATAAGAGATGGTTGGACACCTCTAGTACTAGCAGCATCGGTTGGAGATTCAGATATTGTGAGACACTTAATTAGGCTAGGAGCTGATGTAAACGCAAGCAGAGGTAATGACAAAAAGGGAATTTATTTGAGGATACTCAGAATAAAAGGTTTTTTTAGACAAATACACGGCATTAATGGCAGTATGCAGCTGTCCAGTCGCTAGTTCTCCTACATCTAAATGTTTAGAAGTTCTTACCTTATTACTCGAAAACGGTGCTAATGTAAATGCTATAACTCGCACTAGAAAAACTGCGATAATGTTTGCAGCTAGTAATGGAAATGTTGAACTTGTTAGAAAATTACTTTCATGCTCTGATGCAAAGGCAGAAGATAATCAGGGATGGAATGTAACAAATCTAGAACATTAACAGAGCCCAATACTCAAAATAATTATTTTAGGCATTATTCTGGGCTGTGAATGACAATAGTCCTGAAGTTGTACGATTATTATTGGATGAGGGTTTTAGTCTTGATAAAGTGGATGTACGTGGAAACACTCCTACATTTTATGCTATTTCTCAAGAACATGAAGATGTAATCAAAATACTTCCTGTAGAAATTGAAAATACAGTAAGCACAATACAAGAAAGTACTTACCAAATTGATACCTTGTTTGACAATGGACAGTAAGTTTTAGGTAAAATTTTAAGGTCATCATTTTTATTATCCTGTTTTAGACCGCAGTTCTATCGTGATATCTGCTATATGTTGTATGGAATGAAATGTGAACACCTAGTACATAAATTTGCTGAAACGAATTTGTTAGATTTTTTATCTCTTAATGAAACAAAGCTTTTAAAATTAGGTATAGCAATACCATATCAACGGAATAGAATTTTAACGGGATTACATAAATTTCACAAACACCTTTATAAACAAAAATCTATACCCACAGTTTCAAAGGATTCCATTTACAGGTGAGTGAATATATTATTTTAACGTATTATCAATTGAATTTACATGTTTGTAGCACACTTAATGTGTCCGATTCGATAATAGCTGCTATAAGACAAATAATTTCTATGGAGGCTAGCATCAGATATATTTCAGATTCTTATATGGACACAGAAAATAAACCATTCCATATTAATGTAATAAGAATAAGAAACAGATTAACTAAATTACAGAAAACGGCTACTGCATTGCAATCTGCAACTAAAGCGGTAAGGTTTAAGGTATCTTTTTTATTAAATCAAATAAAATATAATTTTTAGTGGGATGCCAATAATTGTCCAGTTGATCTAATCACAAGTAATTCTAATAGACGTCCTCGAAGATTGATAAAATGGTTTCTGTTTCTTGGGATTATGTCAATTGGTTCCGTGATTGTTAATAAAGTACGGAGCCAGTGAGAGGCCAATAATTTTAACAAACCCAAAATTTTGTCTGAATTCTTTCTTTACATAATAAAATGTAGTATTTAAACATCCTTTATTGTTTATAAATAAATTACAAAAAATTCATTTTCTGCTTATTAACTACCGTGATGTACAAGCCGTTTCTAAACATTTAATAAATTTAGTACCAAGCATTGCACTATCACAATTTCCACAACTTGAATTTATATTAGCACAGTTTTATCGTGAAATTGTACACATAAAATTTAATATCAGCTAGCTAACGGTAATAATATAATAATAACAATAGTAATGAAACATTGCAATAACAAAAAAATTTAGATTCTTAAAGCAGGTGGAAAGGTGTAGAGAAGGCGTCACTTTTTTCTGTTTTGAATTAGTGTTGAATTGGAATTAATTTTTCACCATGAGTGATAGCTGGTAATGGAGCCTCAACTGTTAATACACCATCTTTGCTCAAAGAACTCTTGATGCATTCAGGATTTGTTCCTTTTGGCAACAAAAATTCTCTGTTGTACTCCCTGTACACTGATTTAGTGTCGGTTTTTTCTTCGTGTTTGGCATGAACCTGAATTAACAACAAATTATTAATTCATAGAAATTCATTTACACAATATTTTATTAATTTTTTTACTTAATACTAGACTTGTAAAGGATTTTTGCACCAAACAGGAAGGCTAACAGGTGCTGATTAACATCACGGACAACACAAAAGTGAATCATGCAAAAGATAAGAATGCGAGAAGTGTCCAAAAATTATGAATGGGACCTTCTACACACATAAGGCAATGAAATAAAAAATTACTTACCAAGAGTTTATTGTCAACTGTTTTGACAACAATTTCTTCTGGAGCATACTGGCTAACATCAAATCTCAATTTAAGACATTTGGAGTCACCATCACCTTGGATAAGGGGCGAATTCAAATCGTCTAACCATGTTCTGACTTCACCTGGTCTTGCAGTTAGATCACCACTTGTATTGTGTGAGGACTGTGTAGTTGAACTGCTATAAATTACGAAACAAATCAGAAATGGTATATTTAAGTAACAAGGTCGAGGGTAATTTTGCAGGAGGGAGCAAGGTCCTCAAATTATCTGAAACCTGTAGAAAAGGAACTTAGCTTACAATATTTTGTAATCAAATCAGCTATGTACCTTTTTTTAAACTTCAATGATATGTTGTTAAAGGAAACATGTACACTGCTGGAGAAAAGTAATGTCGTCAACAGTGGAACATACCTCCAGGTAGACGTTGGTCGCGATTATATTTAAAACATTTGTTGTCTTGACTAACGCCCGGTTTCATAATCGCGACTTCAAGTCGACTTTAGTCCACTCTAACTAAAGCAAAATACGAGTAAACACAACCGACCTGTCAAAAGAAGCAAGTGAGGTTATGTGTCCACTTTAACTAAAGTGGAAGGTGTGTTGCCTATACGCGGCTACTACTAGCGACATTACTTTTGTAGTGCAGTGTACACAACAGTATTTTATGAATATAACAGCCCTTTGGGCGGCAAAAAAGATTGTTAGTAAGGCAGGTTTAATAAAATCATGAAGCACTCATCTATTCTAAATTAATATTTACAACACCTCTACCTATCACAAGGCAATCTAGAGTGATACTAATTTTTATACACACACTACAGTAATTGAAGATAAGAATATCAATCCTTAAGACACCGCGTTATAAGTTTCTCTCTAGTACCTACTATACCTACAATCAGATTGCATTGTAATAATTAATAAGTCAATGTATCAATGTTGTAATAGCCCTCTGTATTCTTCAAACAAAAACAAGATGTTGAATCTTTGCCAATGAAAAAAAAAACAATAATCTAATAATAATAAAAATTATTCACTGTTGAAGAATGCAATGAGGGTCGGGTCAGTAGTTGTTAAATTATACAAACCTGCTAGATTTAGTCTTGTTTCCTCCAGAAACCTTTTCATACTCGTAAGACATGCAAAGTTAAAAGGCACTGTTAGATTTATTGTTACAAATGCAACACAGGCACTACAAAAAAATTAAATTTTACAAATACATTAGGGGAACCACCACCAAATCTCACAGCATTCTTATGTGTAGCTTCTTTTATGTTGCTAAACCGGTAAAAGTGATAGTAATATCACAACTGATTGGAAAATCTCTTAATTTTTTAGTTTAAGGGTTAGATATTAATTTAAAAATTACATATTAGAGATATTTTTCTCATAAATAATGCAAAACTTTAAATACTTTGTCTAGTAAGCTGAAGTTCTAGGTGTTATATTTATAAACGACGCCAGTTGCATTCCAGTGTGGTGCCAACTTTCTAGAATGCATGGTAATAAGATACCTTTGCTACCTTCTACATATCAATGAGCTGATTCATATCTCATTTAATAAAACATTTGAATATGGGTGGAATTTACTTTTAAAATATATATTCCTATGTTTGGACATAGAGAATTCTAATTGATATCGACTGAAAGAAGAATGAACCAACAATTGTAATCCTGACAGCCACTCCTACCATGTGCAAGCCATCAGCCTCCGATTGTTCCTTGTACTTGTATAACAACCAACAAGCTATTCTATTTATGGATCATGACATCATCAACAAGTTACGTATGCACTCTTTAAATGGACACAGTTGTCAGGCGCCGATTGTAATTTACACGATACAGCAAGATTCAAAGCTTTCAATGCGCTCATGCACCATAAAACCATTCATTACTGAAATTGGTACAAGAATAAAACTTGAGGCTACTTGAAACTAGAATAAAAATTATTTAGGAGTAGGTACTTGATAAAAAGTTGTCAGTTTTGGAAGGGTTGTCTCAATACTTTTGAAGGAAAAAGGGTTGAGAAGAGAGCCCCACGTGATTCGATTTAAACTATTTTTGGTTCGACAACAATGATGTAAAATAACGAATTGAGGTAAACAACAATAACAGTTTTAGAGTCGGACCCATCCAATGGAAAATATACTAATTTAAAAATATCTGGTATAGCGACTACATTATTACAAAAACATGAAAAGCTGTTTCCTGAATTTTTACATCGAAGAGTAAAATTTCATACGAAGGCACCGTACGTGGGTGCGAACTACCTAATGCACTTCTCAATGCACTTCTCAATGCATAAACGAGTTTAACATTAGCTTTCCAGGAGTTTCTTATAGGAAATTTTATTTTCTACAACTTTAGTCTTACGTTATTTTCATTTATCTTGCGCCGTTTTCGCTGTGTTACAATTTTAAACCAAAATCGTTGGTTTATGCTAACTTCAAACGGTCCTCAGGCCCAAATTATTAAAGTTACACGTACGCTTTCCCGGAGTTTCTTATAGGAAATTTTATTTTCTACAACTTTATTCTTATGTTATTTTCATTTATCTTGCGCCGTTTTCGCTGTGTTACAATATTTTAAACCAGAATCGCTGGTTTATGCTAACTTCAAACGGTTCTCAAACCCAAATTATGAAAGCTAGACGTACGCTTTCCCGGCGTTTCTTGTAGGAAATTTTATGTTCTACAACTTTAGTCTTGTTATTTTCATTTATCTTACCCCGTTTTCGCTGTGTTACAATTTTAAACCAAAACCGCTGGTTTATGCTAACTTCAAGCGGTTCTCAGGCCTAAATTATTAAAGTTACAGATATGCCTTCAGGGAGTTTCCTGTAGGGAATTTTATTTTCTACAACTTTGGTCTTATAGTGTTATAGTGTTTTACCCTATCTAACGTGGTTTTCGGTGCATTTCAAAAATAAGTAATTTAGGATTCCCATAACTGGCGTAGTTAACATTCAAAAAGAGGGGGCGATCAGAAATTTTAAAAAATTTTAATATCTAAAATATTTAAACCATATCCATCAAAAATTATGTTTCCGTTTAATTTATTTGTTGGCTGAAGGTCCAATACAAGGCTCATTAACTATTTGTTCTAGCATCATCTACTTTGACACCCACCTTTGTAAAGTTGGTGCCAAAACCTAGTTTCCTATAATACTACTAATAGGTAGAGGTAAAAAAAATACAAGGCATTATTAAAAAAACGTTGACGAGGCATTCTAAAATTTAGTAAAGACTCATTTGCGTGATAATTGGCAACAATATTTTAACACCTACTGAAATAACATGGCTCAAAATCTAAATATTCCCACGCACTTTAAAAGAGGAAGATGAATTTATTAGACAGAGACATACATTGTGACATAAAAACAAACTTAAATTTTGGCACTCGTTTACTAAACTATACTAACATATTTTGCTTTTTGTTTTAAGAATGCAACAAAGTAAAACAATACCTCAAAAATATTTTTTTAAGAGAATTATGTAACCGACTGTTTTGCAAAAAATTAAATAATGAACTCAAACTGCAAATCAAATACCATTTTTTAATCATTTGATAACAACAGGATTACGTACTAGACGACAAAAATCATGTAATGACAAAAATACGGATACGTATCTACCAATTTACCAAGCGCCATGGGGATAACCCTGCAATCTAATGCCATCCTATATCATAACTGTTAAAAAAAATGACCTTTGCATACTTTCTGTTGCTATGGGCTAGAAGAAACCTAACCGAAAGTTGTCTGGATTTCTCTGAACAGTTCCCAGTTACGTAAGGTAACCTCTGTAAATGACAAACAATTTACCAACTACCTGCGAACATCTAAACTAACTACCTCTTTTGATTGAAAAAAATTATTTTCGGAAAAAAAATGCATGGGAAGTTATTGGACATTGATTCAGTCCAAAATGTAATTTTTGTACAGATTATATTATTAAACTTGATTAAAGCACAAAATGCGATTTATTTGAAAAAAAAAATATGTAGGAAACGTAATATTAACAAAACACGAACCAGTTATGTAATGAACATTGTTTACTGCAACTACTACCTACGACCTTCACACCTGTACATGCATGACGGAATAGGTAAAGTAAATAATGAAAAATGGCAAGTTTGGATAAATAAAGGTTAAATTTAACTATGACTTGGTTCTAGTAGTACTTAAAAATTATAGAATGGTACCTACGTAGGTACCTAACGTAATTGAAAGAAAAACTGTTGATAAATATTTTTTCAGTGGGCTAGAATAGTTTTTTGTGTACACCTCTATTGTTATGAAGAGAGGCCAACCAAATCAAACCAGTGGAAAAAAGAGAAAAGAGCTCTTCGCATGGTCGCCTTTGAAGCAAATTTGAAAAAGCAAAATTAATGCGAATACCTTAAGAGATTTGAAATCTGTATTAAAAAGTGCTTTAAAAATGTCAAAACCATTTTTCCCTATTTGCTTTAATAATCAAATTAGACAGGGCTATAGAAAACTGAAAATTAATATTTTTCAGCCTGTAGGTACTAAGAAAGTGGGAACTGTAAAAATGCATGGAATTTAAATTTAAATCATAGTAGTCCCCATTACGCTGAACATTTTTTCTTCTGATTTAACCTTTCTCACCATTTACCACATCCTCGTGCATACATTCGTTATCTGCGACACCCACCCGGTATCATACAGTAAGGAAATAATAAAAAAATCTCAATTCAATTACAAATCAGGAAAAAAATTATATCATAAAAATTGTAGACCAATGTCCTTGAACCCAAAAATGATTTAAAAGTATGACTAGACCAGACTAGAGGTTTGTGTATATCAACGAATAAAGATAAGATGAGTCACGTCTGTAAATACCTATGTCGTGTGGCACGATTTCAAAGCAATAGATCTTCAATTTGGGCATTCACGATTATTTTTTTACATGAATTCTGATATTGAAATGTAACCCTCGGCGTAAAAAAAATGTATACACCAAACTATACCTAGACCTCTTCCCACATGATTTACTCCCTCCGACTGTATCTTCTATTTCACATAAAATTTATTAAATTATTGCAAAAATAATAATTAGCGTCTTGTAAGTCTTTTAAACATTTAATATGACTGTGTAAGATGGACACCTACACCTATGATACTCCCGGAATTTGAACCTACCATAAGATTGCTAAGCCACTGAGTCATGGGTGAATTAAACTGTCAGCCGGTGTTATTGTAGTGGCAATTAAAATCTAAGAAGTACATACAATTGTCAGATGACATACCATTGTACTAAAGATGCGAAAAGTGGTGGGTAGTTGGTTAAAAAAATTCCAAATATGTACCCTCAGTTCCGTAGTCAGAACATAACTCAAGATAGGGCCACGAAATTTTAAGATAGGGGAAATTTTTTACCACTTGCAAAGTTCCAAGCTGTTTTCATAAAAGGCACCTGTGTGGAGCAACACGAAATTTATAAAAAAAATTAGGTAGGGCAAACACAATTTAAGGTAGGACACGAATCTATTTGCGCCCCCCCCCCCCCGACCTTAGCTACGGAGCTGTATGTACCTACTAAATACTTTTTAACAGTTGAAGAAAATGATTCTCCTACGCTATGAAGTACTTTCCCTTTTTATCCTACCTAGTAATTTTGTTTACTCGGTTAAACTTCCTGCAACTACTCTCACACCGTGACGGAATGCAACAAATAACGACAGACAATATTTTTCAGAACCCTTTTTAAAAGTGGCAGGCTTTGTTAAATTAACGTTTCCTGCAGTAAAAATATATTGCACTGCATATGGTAGGTACTGCTAATGTCTGTGGATTGGATTAACAATATTAACAGAAAATAGATATCCATATCAGGAAATATTATCTTTGAATAATAATTTATCACCCTGTACATAGGAAATTTAAAAACAGGAGCAGGTACCTCTAGTTCGCAAGACCATAGAAAACGATAGTTAGTGGTCCATGGTTGATGGGTCTAGCCTGAATTTCTTTTTTGGGCATATACGACGTTATATCTACACAATAATATTGTAGGCCTAATACAAAACATACAACCCTTGAATGCGCCCTTCTTTATCTAAAATATATCTAAAAATAAATTTATTCTTTTATTAAATTTTGTAACAACCCTTGCTAATCAATTTCATATACAAAAGCACAAGGGACAAGGGAGCAAAATAATGAAAAAAAAGTTTACAAATAATGAAAACTGAAAATAGCCAATATAATTTTTCGCTATGGTTACGACGATTGCGTGTAGACATCTTTTTAGGTTAACGTAGCTATGGCAACAGCCATGTCAATACAGCCAAGAATTATTAGAATGTGCACTGATAATAATTAATGCAACCCCATTTCGTACGAAATTACATTTTAAAAATGCAGGGCGCCACCATTCAAAACTGGGAAGCAGTTAGACAAAGAGAGTTAGTACTTTCATGAAAATCGAGTAAATTGTGCCAACCTTCACACATTTATACACATATTTTATTAGCTAGTACCCCACCCCCACCCTCGAGGGCAGAGCATACCTATACATAAATAAATTAAATTGATAATGAAGGGTTGTGAAATTATGAATTTTGCCTCAACATTTTCGGGAATCCTCATTCATTGCCTGCGGGGTTCTCCCGGACTAATTTACTCCCCCCCCCCACCCCACTTTCAGATATCCTCTACATTAATTGGTTTTCAAATATTTAGATTTCCATAATAAACGTAACATAAAACAATGTTACTTAAGTTTCCGAAATCAAGCGAGCACGCTAAATAATTTTAAACACCCTGTATAAAATTGGAGGTAGTAATAACGGAAATAATCGTTTAAAAAATATAAATAAACGCGAATAATGGGCATGGTACCTATATAATAATGAAATTTGCTGAAACCAGCTGAAATGTTCCTTGTTCGCTCTGAAAATCGATTCTTATTTCATTCAAAATTTAAATTTGGGTTACGGCGCCTTTCCGCCAAAATTTGAATTATGCTAATGGGTACCTACTATTATATTATAATTTTAATTCACATTAGTAATATATTCTATAAAAAGTTTTTTAAAATTAAAATTTTGTTCAGGACGAATTTTTTTTTATAATAATATGCCCTACAGATATCGACGACTAAACAAAGCATTTAAAGTGTGGGAGGTACTTATATTTAATCGTGTTATTATATCTAATCGAAACTACTTACTTTACTAATTTAATTAATGGATTAAAAGGCAAAAAAATTCGCAAGAGTCTAATAAAACATTTTAAAATTATTACCTGGTTGTAGATTTGAAAAAGTTGTTGGCTTCCCTGCTCATCAATTCTGACCTGAATTTACTCATTTCCTCTTCCATTTTTCTCATTTCAGCATCGAATCTCTCTCGGATGCCAACGAATTCACTATCGATGACGCTGAAATCTCCCATTTTGATGGGAATATTACGATTTTCAGCCATGGTAATGTTTGCACTTCACGTAACAGCACAAAACACAAAATTTAATCAACGGATACGTAGATATAAAACACCTCTATATTACTCCTCACTCTTCGTTTAGTCGATTGTGACTGATCTCGCTCCTCTAGCTGGGGTTTCGTTTTAAATATAGAATACACTCGTGGGGGCCAGGCTTGCGCAACCGTAACACCTCTCATGGACGGTGTTAGTAATGTGCAGTCATTGTAATTGTTGTAAAAAAATTCCAGAACATTTCTTGTTCGCAGCCCACACATTTTTCTGAAATTCTTTTACATATTATTGTCACCGGAACATACATAACTTGATTCGAAAATATTTTAAATTTTTATCAACAAATTTCAATCAAACCAAATAATTAAAAAAAATGAAGTTAACATTTCTAATCCGATTTGACCAAGAGGCACATAAAAAGTCGTACTTGGTTGTAATAAAATTCTTTTTAAAATGATCACCTTACAAATTTTTACCTATCTTGGAAAATATTCATTTGTTGATCAGGAATTGATTCTGAGGAATTAAAAAAAAATGTAGAAACTGATCTAACCTGGATCTAACTTAATTAATATACAGGGTGTATACTATACGAACTCGACCGTTAAACTTTCAGAGATTATTTGCTCTCTAAAGATGTACCGAAATTGTTTATATAATTTTTCATTTAGAAGTTAAGTTACTATCTATTTTTCAACTTCTCTCCTAATCTAGCATTGAAATCCACCTTATTCGAGTTTTTAAAACACGATTTATTGTATATTAGGAGATAAAATTAAGAGAAGAACAGAAGCAGAGCAAACAGGTCAAATTATTGTTCCCAAATCCCAACAAACACGTAGGTATTCTTTGAACTCCATGTGCATATCTGAAGAATCAATAAATTAGGGGTGCAAAAGACTATAACCAGTGTAACCAAAGAATAATTGAACCTACAAAACTTGTTCAGTTCCGAGAAAACAAAACAAAATGAAAGATCCAAACAACTTTTGAGTCACTTTAAAAAAGTGCATTTTAGTGTGTCGAAAAAACTGATTTTTTTAAGGAGGTACAAAATTCAAAAACATTGTATGGTTCAAATACCTATATACAATGCTCACTATATAGAGCTACCTACACATGATAACATTTATGAACAAGATTTAGCTTACGAAACAAAAATTCGCCCCTAACCAAAACCGATCAACCCCTAAAAACCGAAAAATAAGATTTAGATCGATTTGTTATGATTTACCGAACAATATTAAAATGTGTTGTACTTGTATGCAATGGATATTCAAACAGGGCCAGCTAGACAGGGGGGGGGCGAGGTTGGACACTCAGCAAATTATGGTTGGCGCCTTCTTGGCTTTTTTTATATTATGGTCATTAAAGAATTCCAAAAGGGCGCTTTGAAAAATTTTGCCCGAGTACACCAAGAAGGCAAAGCCGGCACTGTATTCATAAAATAAAGTTGCAAATAATATTACTACTAAGATTTCAACATCTGCCATGCATTAGCGAAGAAATACAAGAGAAATGTATATTCTGTTTCTAAATATAGCAATTTGACTGAGCGAAGATCAAAAAAAAATGTTGGGAGTGTCGGGGCTTACTCCTCGCACGCCACTTGATACTAAGATACATGATATTCATATTTTAGAACAAAGAAAAACAAAAGAATAGAAATCGGAGATGGTTGGCAGTTCAATAATAACTACACAGAGAAATATTGAATTTTCCAATTTTATTTTATATTTAGAAAGTATAACATTTCAAATTATTTCTGAGGGTGAAAAGACTGTCTTGAATATTCCATGTAGAATAAAAATTAATTATTTCAAGTTTGACCAACAAAAATATTGTGTTTACAAAATACTAAATAGTTTATCGTAAACGTCCTCAATTACTAACGGAAGAAAAGGGGTCCATGATACTTCGCCCAATGTCCACAACACACAACGCTGTTCTTTGCTCATGACGCCCAAAACTGTGAGAGTACCACAACGCTCAACACAACCACTTCGCCCAATTCTAAATGTGACAACAAAGTCCAATGGGACCACAACGCCCAAGGATATTTCACCGTGGTGTTTACTTCGGCTAAACTCAACATCGTCTTGTGCTATTTATTATATATAATATATATATCCTGCTAACGGCAACTAACCTCGGCACCATGTACACTCACCTAGGTACCATGTAAACAGATCTACATGATATAATTATCTATGAAACGATTTTGGCCGAAATGAACACCGCAGTCAAATATTGTTGGGGGTTGTGTCCGTATTGCATGGGCGTTGTGGTCACATTTAGAATTGAGCGAAGTGGTTGTATTGGGCGTTGTGGTACTCTCACAGTTTTGGGGGTTGTGGATATTGGGCGAAGTGTCCCAGCCCCGTTTATGTCCCTAACAGATAACGCAGATTTTTACGCAACGATGCTCCACGTGCCTGTCCGGTGGCTAACGGTACGCCAGGTAAAAGCTATCCAGTACCGTAACTTACATTTCTTTTAGTAGGTAACTTGAAATAAAAAAAATGTTTTCACAAATCACTTGTCATAAATTGCTAACTAATATAAAGCACATTATCGTTGAAAGTTATACAATTTATTTAAATAATAATATCTAAAGGTAATAATTATTACCTACCGATAATGCCAACTTTATGTTACTTATAGGTAAAAACTTTAATTACTACAAGCAAATTACAATATTTGCAAATAGGTTACGTTATTATCAACAACACCTAATTACACAATTCTTCCCTTTTACCTAAGTACAAATACATACGTTATCATTACTGTATGTACTAGTTGGTTATTAGTAAGCAAATTAAAAAGTTCTACTAATTATTATTACATGTTTCAATTTGTGCGCCAACATGCCAAAACGGAATATCCAAGTAATAAATTAAATATTTTTTTAGTTAAGTAGAGTTATCAATTTCACATTTTTAAGTTGAGCCGTTTGTCTGGCATAATTTTATATTGTGTTTATTACAGGCTCACAATTTCTATGAGCCCTATAAAATTATTTGTTTTGAACGCCACTGACAAACCTTTCTGGATAATTTCCGGTTGTTATACGACGACGACGTCTCAGCCGACAACCGACAAGTAGTAGGTCGTTTCATAAATTCTGCGTTAATCTGTAGGGACATAAACCAAGCGAGTATGCCCAATGCGCAGCAGCCTCGGGAGGCTGCCTTGCGCTATGTACGCACACTGCGCGTCAGCCTCGCGCGGCGGCCTCGCAAAGCTGCTGTTACCGATCTGCCTGAGACTGAAATTCTGCGACCCACTCAAAACACACGCACCGCCAATAGAACGAGTGATACCCTTGTTCCAACAGGCCACACCTCTTTCCCACATACTCAAAGTACACGTACCGCTAACAGAACCAAATGTTCTAGAACATTTTCCTAAATTCGTCACCCCATTTCCAACCACTCAAACGCACCCTCACAAGTTCACACCCTTATTCTAGAACAAATCCCAAGGTCCAAATTCTAGTATAAATAATCCACCCCAATCCCAATCCAACTAAGATGTTCCGAGTCCACAGCCAGCAACTCTTCAACTTCAATCCACCAACTCCAAGCTGTCTCTTCGATACAACCCTAGCTACCGGGGTTGTTATTGAAATATTGTTGCCACGCCCGCTTCGAGGTAACACTGCCTTAACTGATGGCTGCCTTGCGCTATGTACGCACACTGCGCCGCAGCCTCGCGCAGCGGCCTCACAAAGTGGATACCAACCTCGTGACTGTAGCGGATTCACCGTGAGGCAGCTTCACCGTAAGCCAACGGTAGTCGTTGTTCTCAAAGATTTCGAGAAGATTCCTGGATGGAAATCAGTTATATTTTAGGGCTGCCCGTAGGTACACTAAGGAGGATGCAAAAACAGCAATAGGTGATGATTGTGCCATGGTTGCTGCCTCGCATTATCGCACTAAAAAGTAGGGACTGCGCTGCCTCGCCTCGCGTTTTAAAAGGCGCAAGGCTGCCATCAGTTGAGGCGGCGGCCTCGTGAGGCTGCTGTGCAGTGTGCATACATAGCTTGAAGTTATGTACGCTCAAAATAAACGGAAAATATAATAAGGAAGTAAAGTACCAAAGTAAGTATTTGCCGTTAAGGATTATTAAAAGATATTTGCATTTTTTTCGCACTTTAACCCAACCCTGTATATTGCCGACTATTTGGGGGGAAATCCCTTGCTAGTGGAGCTAGTTTGTACGGACCAAAAAAAATTTTACGGCGCGTTAATTTTATTTTTCAACGAACCCTAGATGGCGAGACAAAAAATTAGGACCATGCCCAGAATATTTAAACATTATACGAAATTCTACAGTGATGGCTTACAACCCTGCATTCAAGTACAAGATGGACAGACAATTGCTATAGGAAAGTACCTATCGCTATAAAATGCAAATTTGGTAATTGGAACGGTTTTCAAAGGATCGCTGTAACCGATTAACAACGGAAGTCATTAAAAGGATGTTACAAATAGAATATTTGTTGCGCAACTTGCTTTTCTTCCAAGGGATAATCTTATTGGACACATTGCGTGACCTCGAAAGCGAGTGTGGATCAATAGGGAAACTGTGAGTCAGAATGGCAAAATTGTTACGAAACGTTCTCACTGGTACTGAAATTTAATGCTAAGGCGTAAACAATATTTATTTAACCGTTTATGTGCAGATAAAATGAACAAACAGCATTTTGTTAATAATACGGTGGGTCATTATTATTTATTACTATACTATGTAGTAAATAAAAATTATACAGGGTATCCAAGATAAGGAGCGCATGTATGGGGACCTCCGTAAGGGTAAAAAATAGAATGTAAAATGTAGGGTAAAAAAATGAAATGTACAAAATATACCTTATATAATGATTAATACCGACAAAAATTATTTAAAGAAAATTGAAAGGGTACAAAGTACAACTTCGGGATTTATTAGTTGCCAAAAAGTTGCTTAAAAAAGATTTATACATAGGAACATATTGTTCTGACATAATTAACATTTTTCATCGATTTGGCTAGTACCGATACCTAAACATCACGCCATTATTTCGTTTTATTTTGATTCCGTGTCATTGCCAAAAGTTCAAAATGCAAATGTTTTGAAAATTTTAACATTATGATCGAAATCGAAAATAGCATTCACCAAATATTCAAAATAATAATGCAAAATATAGTTTGAGTATTTGGTTAACCTTTTTTTTCCCATTCCGTCACATTTACATGTAGGAGTAAAAAGTGGGTCAGCAAACCAACGCACCCCTTACTACGAGAAATCTCATAAGAAATAACTAGAATGACCTTATCATTTCCTTTTTAAGTTGACCTTCTCGTTCTCTTTCAAAAACAGAACACAATTTTGTTATTTCAGTGAACATAACGGATTCATTCGATTTCGGCATTAAATTCTTCTTTTTTTTACATGAAGTTAATTGTTAAAATTAAATAGTTCATGATGTTTAATTTTAATTTCCTAATGTGTGTACTTACTAATAAGTTGACACATCCATCTGCCTACATGCAGATTAATCTAGAACGGCGACCCTGCTGACCTATCCTAAGGATCGATTAGTAGCTTGCAAATTATGACGCGCTTTCCGTTTTCTACAAGTTCAAGTTTGTAATAGATTTAATTTGGATCGTAGTCGTGGGTAGGTAGGTACCTTTGGCTAAAGTAAAGGAGTACCGCAGAAAATTAAAATAGATCAAGTGACGTACTTTTGTGTTGTTCGTTCTAGAATGATGAGCATTAAGTTACGATAACAACCAACCCGCCCACCTGAATACATATTTCCAACTATTTTAAGACAATATTTTTCAAAACTATGACTAATATTCATTCATGGGAAAGAAAAGCTAAATAAACTATTCCAAAAGGATGATTTATATGACCACCTGAATATTCAAATAAGGGTTTTCGGCGTTTTACAACACCATTTCCATTTAATTATCAAATTATGATGATTCAAACTCAATAAAATCTGTATTTGGAAGTATATGTCAAAGAATTTTGTGTAGAAGAATTTCGATACTTTTTCGGACTATAAATAGACATAGAAGGAAGTTGAAATCAGTGAAAGCTCGTAAAATTTATTCATTTGTTCATTTTCTGTTCGTTCTTTGGAATTTCTTATCAAAGAAGGTAACATTTGATTTGTTTAACTATGCGGCCTGGGCGGAAATGAAATCAATGTGTCAGGGGAGGTACAGTACTTTAGTGATCATCCCAGACACAAACCTTTACTGGAACCAATGCTGGAACCAACAGCGATCAGAAAAGGGTAAATCGCCCTAGCGGTGGTTAGACATACATTTGACAAAGCGTGGGGTCTAAGACCAAACATAGTGTACGGGATGTACACTAGGACGGCCTTGGTATGATGGTCCCAGGTCAGGATGGAGACCACCAAAGACTAGGCAAGATATAAAGACTTCCCTGGTTTAACTACCATGTGCGTTATAAAACTACCCCAAACGGCCGTAACGGAGACTCTTCTGAACCTTCTCTCCCTTCATATTGTAATCAGGAGGACTAGGAGTACCTATACAGATTGCACATAAGTTTTCGTAGATCAGGGCAACGCCGATTGCAGCATTGTGGGCCCCATTTTCAAAATGAAATCGGACCACATGAACCCAAAACACCTTATAGCTACGGTTCGAAGTAACAATACAGAATCGGTCGGGACTAGAGGTGGGCGATATTGAAAAAAATATCGATAATATCGATATCAAAAAAATATCGATATTGTCGATATATTGATTTATCGATATATCGAATATATCGATATACCGATTTATCGATATCTCGACTTATCGATATTTTCCAAATTCAATATCGGTATTCGATATATCGATATAAAAATCGATATATGAAAAAAATCCCAGCCCTAGTTGCAATTAGAGGTGGACGATATTGAAAAAAATATCGATATTGTCGATATATCGAATATATCGATTTATCGATATCTCGATTTATCGATACATCGATATATCGATGTATCGATACATCGATATTTTCCAAATTCAATATCGGTATTCGATAAAATCGATATAAAAATCGATATATGAAAAAAATCCCAGCCCTAGTCGGGACCCAGGCAGAACTTTCCTTTTGGTAGCCTGATCTGGTGTACGGAGGGCTCAAAAACCGAGACAAGTGCTGGAGAGAGGAGGGGGATCTGTGGGCTCATATATAGGAAACCAAAATAACGGCTTGGGTTTGAAAAACAATCAGGGGGTCATTTAGAAGACCATTCCGTAGACAGACACAGGAGAAAAACACTAGATATTTGTGTTCTGTGTTGAATCTTCAATTAGAATTATCCAAACCTCGGCAGAGGGGGTGACATGCCTAGCCACCACCAAGCTTTGAGCCGCCACCAATACAGAATACTCGATTTCTGTCTTTGGGCGTATCAAACAGATAGTCTAAAGTATTTTTAACAGTTTAGGTCAAATTCAAGATCAGTACCTACTACTAACCCTCGAATATTGGAAAAATACGACATGTGTAGGAAATTTGTAGGTGGACAATGCAAAATTTCTTTTTTTAACCTAGGGGCGTCGCTAGACCATTTTTGGGGGGGGGGCGCGCGCCCCCCAATCCCCCGATAAATAATTGAATTAAAATCAAATTTTAACCGGAAATTTTCCAACACGTTGTCCATCGGGATTCTACCTAGTTTTATTGCTGTCAACCATAAACAAAAAGCAAGGGGTTGGCTATACAGGGTGTCTCTAAAATATGGTGCCATAGCTTAACCACAGATTCCGGGGATCAAAATAAGACGATTTAACGCAACTTACCTCTATCCGAAATTGCTTCGTTAAAGCGCTATCGAACGCACAAGATCTTCAAAAAATTTCTATTTTTTTAAATAACAAAAGATTGTCTTTAGCGATTAGGATGAAATTTGGGATATGATTCTTTACTGGAAAAAGGTGTTTTTTGACATCATTTTTTTGTTCAGGAGGGTCGCGTAAGTGGTCAAAGGTTGATCATCCACAGTCAAAGAAGCTCATATCTTTTTAACAGTTCGGCCAATAGTTTTCAAAATTTTTTTGCAGAGAGACATTCTTATTTCAAATATTTTTTGTCTCTTGTTTTATTTCGGTATTTGTCATAATTTAGGCTGAAAAAATTATTTTGATTGGCTGCAGTGCATTTCTTAAAACAGATGTAGTAATCTAGTTGTCCCGTATGTTGAGAAATAAATCACGAAGAGACAATTTGATATAAAGTTTATTACTAGCAAGTATGTAAAGGGTGGCGCAAAATAATCCGAACCATTTCTGAATCAATGGTTCAGCTTATTTTGTACCACCGGTAAATTAATAGATTTACAGCAAATGCTCAATGTGACCACCATTTTCCCGGATGCAAAAGTTGATTCTACGCAAAAAATTGTCTCTTCGTCATTTATTTCTCAGGATACGGGACAAATAGATTACTACATCGTTTTAAGAAATGCACTGCAGTCGATCAAAATAATTTTTTTCAGCCTAAACTATGAGAGATACCGAAATGGAACAAGAAACGAAAAATATTTGAAATAAGAATGTATCTCTGTAAAAAAATTTTGAAAACTATTGGCCGAACTGTTAAAAAGATATGAGCTTCTTTGACTGTGGATGATCAACCTTTGACCACTTACGCGACACTCGTGAACAAAAAAATGATGTCAAGAAACACCTTTTTCCAGTAAAGAATCATATCCCAAATTTCATCCTAATTGCTAAAAATAATCTTTTGTTATTTAAAAAAATAGAAATTTTTTGAAGATCTTTGGCGTTGAATAGCGCTTTAACGAAGCAATTTCGGATAGAGGTAAGTTGCGTTAAATCGTCTTATTTTGATTCCCGAAATCTGTGGTTAAGCTATGGCACCATATTTTAGAGACACCCTGTATAGTAATTTTAGCTGTTTGCGACAGGGCGAGTTCTGGGGTTCCATAATAGTTGCGCCCCCCCAAAGCATATTTCCTAAGGACGACGCCCCTGCCGGGTTTAACTGTTCTCAAAAGTTTTCTATTCTTAAAGCTGCACTCTTGACGAATTCAATAGAAAATAGTTATGCAAATAAAAAATATTATTTACAGAATAGAAAGTTAAATGATTGATGCATCTTCATTTCCGCAACCTTCTAAGATAAGTCAATATTACCTACGGTTCAACTTAGATGGTATTTGTTGAGTTACTTTACTATAAAAGTAGCCAATCAATGATGATAGTATTTCTAAAATATTTTCACACCATATACATTTTCTAAAAATTCGTAACACATCAGCAGCAATGAATGGTGGTAAAATAATATGCAAATATATATTCAACAAATACGGGTAAAAGTTTCTCATAATGTAGGTTGAGAGTTATTCATAATTGCTGTCGATTAAAATTGTCTGACTTGTGCCTTTAATATGGAAATTTATCCCACAGTTTCAAAGCCCAAGGCTCAAGAAGTAGGCGAGGAAGTAGTCTGACGTGTCCTGGGTACGTAACAGGTTACAAGCATTCGCTATACGTTCATGACCTTATTAGGTTGTATTTTCTGAACCACTTCTTAATTTGTCTGCTAATGAAAGGCGTTGTTAATGTACTGGTTTTTTAAATGAGTTACTGCTACTTAAGTTTAGAAAAATTGATAGGTACATGCAACCAAACACCTTTAATCATGATATCAATTATAATTTGGTGCCCCTATCCACGGCAGTCAGAAAAGCGGTCTCTGCGAAATTATTGCAAAATCTGCTTCACTACAAAAAGGATAGAGACTGCCACTTTCAAAAATACTGCTTGACAGGGATATTAGGTGAGGATTACTGGTGGTCAACAATGCTCTTCAACGGGACCAGTTTGCCTACAAAGAAATATCAACAGAAATAGTTCCATTAATATAGATCCTCCCTTAGACGATCCTCCCGAAGAGGGTGGAAAAGACGGTAGATAATAAGGAGATCCTTCTAAGGTCTTTTTTGGACATAGAAGAAGCAATCATTTAATTCCATCAAGTCGGCTATTGGGAACCTAGATCTTCCTGCAGGTGAGTATAAGTACTGCGTTCTAGGGGGAAGAGTGGTATTTACTTCATTAATGAACGAGACATTGACAACGGGTGACAGGACGGTGTCATCTTAGTTGAAGCCAAGGGCGGATCTAGAGAAATTTTCTGGTGGGGGGGGGGTAAATATCAGGGAGGTACAGAGGACCCCCAGGCGATGATGTTAAACGCGAAAAAATTTTTGGTAATAATTTTAATACCTGGCCTTTAGGGGGGGGGTAATTAACCCATTCACCCCCCCCTCGTAGATCCGCGCTTGGTTGAAGCCAGATTCGCCAGCACAACCAAAGAGCGTAGACAATGATTGTTGTGAGTTGTGAGGAAGAAGAAGAGAAAGGAAAATTGAACGAATTGAGAATTAAAATTCAAAGGTTGAAAGGAGAAATAATGAAATTTTAGGATGCATACTTTATTAAAGAAAAGACAATAGGTTGCTGGATATAAAGATGAGCGGACGACGCAAGATAGACAAAAAGATTCGATCCTTTAATAAGACTACGAGCAGAAAATGTAGAACTTGCACACAAGTTCTTTCAGTAAAACACGCAGTCTAAGTTCTGTTAACATTCCGTACGCTTTCATTAAAAAAATGTATACGCTAATTTAGAAAGGCGCCCAAAGACGTCTGGAACCGCTGCTATTTCAGTCACTGGTTAGGATGCGGCCAGAAATAAACCAACAGCTGCGCCGTATCGACACCGGATGAAGCAAGTTTTCAGGGTTAATTCAATTTTTATTGATTACGTAGGGCTTTTGGCAGGAAACGTAGATATTTATAGAATTTTATCCAAATTAAAGCACTACGGACCACACAGTACAAAAAAACGGTTATTGCCCTCAAGCAAGGAAGTTTGGAATTTTTAACTTCTTGACTTTTTAAGTAAAGATTATGCACCTACTTGAAGTACATAACTCTAATAAATTTTCATGCTAGTACTTATATCAACACAAGTTCAAAGTCTCTTTACCTTCAACAGATATAACATGAATCGTGAAAAAACAAACTACAGCTGAAAGGTGCCAAACATCTACAGAAATAACCTTTCATTGCTGTGCTGAGACACATTATTTCTGCTGCAACGAACAAATTTATGAATACTTGTGGTTGATATACAATAGCGCCTATGTCTTTTGTGGAAAATTAAAGTAAAGAAACTGAAACGTTGAGCTAAAACTTAAGCAATAGTAGTCGCTACCAGAGGAAATCATAGATAGAGGAAATTCATCAACTTCTACTCATCTGAGATGAAGAAGTCGTTAGGGGAACAAAAATTGGTCCATCGCAATAAGAGGAATATTTCTTTTCAAAGATTTCAAAAGAATCCAACTACGTAATTCACCTTTGTGTCCTTTGAAGAGAAACTATGCCGTCCTAAAAGATTATGGATCAGGAAATAATTGGAAGGGAAAGGATGCAAGAGGAGTATGAGCAGTTCTTTGATAGAGCTCTGGTTCGTGAAATCTCATGTGGGAACGAGACATATTTATGCACAACAGGCAAGACATAATACGCACAACAGTGACAAAAGGCGCGGCGCGGGGCCCATATTATGGGCCCAAATCTGCGAGCTGTAATAATGGTACGGATTTTAAGTCCTCGGTATAAAACTTATATTAAAAATTTAAGGGTCGCATCTTATGGTGTTATACATCATATTTTATTCATTTATTGGATCTATTTTTAAAACTAATCGAGATAGGCTACTACTGAGATTGAGGGCCGGATTTATAAAGTCTGATTGACCAGCGCTTAACACAACCAGACTTTATAAAACGGACCCTTACCCTGGGAGTGCCGGCTTGGACTTACTTTTAAAAACAATGGAAAGATGTAGTACTTACCCTGGGAATACTGCTTGGGCTAGAACGACCTGCATATACCCACAAGATGCATTCTATCTTGGAATCTATAAGAGATAGGGCACAAGTTAAATAGAGAAAGCAATGTAATTGTTTCAAAATATTTACAATGACGTGCCAGATATTCGCACTAAAATGAAATTGGTTGAATTCTTGTAATCAACGTACATCTCTTTTTATTACAATTAGAAATAAGTAATAAAGCTGTAGATATTTTTATCCTCAATAAAACCGACATACTATCTGATTACCTATGGCTTTTGTTCTTTGTAACATATAGTAAATACAACAGAATTTATCTACATGGTTTAATGGCACGGTCTACAGACCGTGTGAGACGACGTTTTGTATTACCAGTGTATAGCAACTTTCTATCAGATGACACTGGGAATATTTTTAATACATATAAAAGATCGAGGATCTGTAAACTTGGAAAGTTAATTTGAAAATTCTCCAAGAATTAGGCAACCAAACATACGCGAATGCTTGATTTATTACATAGGTGCGTAAGATTGGTTGCCTAGTTTCAGGGGTAACTTTTATCGGCTTCAAATAAAATATACACGCTGTATAAATGATAATAGAAAAGCAGCTAAAATAATAGATAATTAAAATATCCATCATTTTATAATAGTTTTTTTGTAATTACTGGAAACCCACTGTAGCTATTTTACAGAGATTTAAAATCAAGTGCCTGTAACTTTACATTGAATCAGGATTCAAATTTAAAAGACTTGTTAACAAACCCCAAGAAATTTATTTGACCAATAATTACCAGAAAATTAAAATTATTTGAAGCAGCACCATTCAGAAGCTATTGTAGTACTACTTATTATTACTATATCCTCTAATATACCCGAAAGCAGTCAAAACTGTTCTAGTATCTAGTAGTCAACTATTCTATTAACATTACAGGAAAGTATTGTTAAAATAAACATGCCTCCTCGTCTTGAATCATTTTAAAATTTTATTACGCAACATTTTTGTACAATACGTACAATTTAACAGAACATTTGTAGAATCTATACAAACAAATGTCGACTAGACCAATAATAATACCATCAAAATTAAGACAATTATTAATACAAATCTGGTTGTCTTATTCTCGACACCTTGTCAGAATTCTTAACATGGTCTTTCAGCATATGCATTACCTCATGCTCAAATTCTTTAGGAGTAGGTTTCAAACCAGTTGCCCAATAATAAATATCCCAATCATTCGTAGGTTTGTTAATTAATCTGAAATATCAACATCTTAATAGCAGGGAACTGAAGAAATATTTTGCTTTACACAAATAATGTTGATTCACTTACTTATCATACATTTGCAACTGATTTTCATCCATTACAGGTAAAAATTTTGCTGCAAAAGTACTTAGTAATAATCCATTCTCCAGCATTCCTCTTTTACGTGACTGGTATAGCAGTCTAAAATGTAGAAAATGAATTGGAGACACTTATTTTGAAGGACGGGGTATATAGATAGTTGAATATCGTATGCCCCCTTTGGGGTTTATAGCTCCTTTTGTTAGCATTTCAGGGCATGAATGTAAGGGGTATTTCAGACCTAGTAAATGGAAACGCTTTTACCTTGCTTTTAGTACTTTAATATTTTCCCCTTTTCGTTCTTGAAATCCAGGTATATCTGGACTTCTATCAGGAGGATCTATTATAACATCGCCACTATTTTTCCCACTTCCTGTTGAAACCCCTCGTAAACCAGAATGAAACTATAGCACGAAATGAGAAAGTTTATAGGTTATAACTTTATAAGCATGTTAGGTAACTAAAACAATGTTCAAAGTAACATTTTATTATCTTAGAAGAGCACAAAATAGAAATTTTTACAAATTTCTCCTATTCTTAAGGGGGGTAAAAGCAAAAAATTTAATGAAACGTAATAATTGTTTATACATACCCTGAATAGATTCCTTAAATACTTATTTGCGCACATGCTGAAAATTTATGATTTATTTGAGTTTACTTATGAAATGCAAATAAAAAATTATTTCGAAATGAAAGCCGAAATGTCAGAAATAAATCAAAATAAATTCGAAACAGAGTCATCTCGTGGTGATTCTTTTATTTAAATTTTTGGCGGTTAATTTGAATGTAGCGGGAAATTTAAAATTATCCTTGTTATTTAATTTCTTGGATAAATTTTGTTTTAGAAGTAGTTGTATAACAGTATTCATGCAAATAATATCATAACATATCTGAAATGAAACCAAAAAGTACAAAATATCACAAACTAAAAAATAATAATTTTTTAATTAAAACTTAGGGGTCATGATCCTGGATTATTATGAGTGTTGACATAAGTCCTACTGAATTAATGTAGGTTCTGAGCTACACTGTTTTGCTTTAGATATTTTAGTATAAACAATTTCATTGCGTCATTAAAATATCTTGCGTCCCTCACTTGATAAACATTAATTTCTGAAAATAAGAATATATACAGCTTCACGACTGATAATTTCGAATAAATTAATATTCATCGTTTTAATCTCAGTGTAATCGCACGCGTCGTTTCAAATTAACGCCGGTAAAATAAGTGCGAATAACTTAATAAAACTGAAGTATTGTTTAATTTGTGATTCTAAATCCAGTATCTATATAAATTTAGTGTTAATTTCTTTTTCTGATTTTACTTCTTTTGTACATCCTGAAAATGGCAATGAATACGAAACAGGTAGGCTTTTTCTTTGATTAATTGCAAGCTCTATTAATAAAAATATAATTTTTCACTAACTGTACTAATATAGGAATCCAATCATATTTTTTTATAACAATTCGATAAGTAATTAATAATTATTATTAGTTTGTAAATCGGGATTTCCAATTTTTATCCTAAACGAATGAACTTATAAACAAACATAAAACTAAATTTATGTATCAACTGAATATAAAATTTATGTTAAAACAATCAAATAATAAAATATTTCAGTTCGAATCACTTTTAAGTAAAGATGTCCATACATGGAGGACCTACTAGGTAATTTTTCTAAGCACAATTATTGTTTTATCTTAACACAAGGAACGCGTATTCATGGCAGAAAGTCAAAAAATAAACAAAATATGAAATTCTTTATTCAAAAGTTTACGTATTAGGGGTAGAACTAATTCTCTGATTGTTTCTAATTGTCTTGAAATTTCCTAAGATTAAAGAAACCTAAAAAAAGTCCGAATTAATTTTTGAATAGTCATGTGGATATTTATTTAAATAAAGTCTCATAATATTTAGAAACTATCTATAAATCGATCTTCGAACTGTTTTATATTTACAGTAGTTATTATTTATGAAACATATTTTTACCAATAAACACTGCCTCTCATTTTATTTCTACTTCCTTTTTTTAAACAAATAATTTAACATATAAATAAAATGTTACCAGTTTTAAAATAATCTTTCAGATAAACTGTTGCTAGGCAATAACTGAATTGAATAAAATATAGTTGTGTAAATATAAATAATTATCTTCAGAAGTAAATTTTTGATTGTAAATTTGAATTAAATTTCGCCAAAATTTTAAAGCAAAGCAGACATTATTCTGTATACCGCATTCATTTTAAATCATAAGGAAAAAATTCAAACCCTTTATTATTTTAATTGACTTGGCATTTGATGTTGTATTATCACAAACCAATATAGATGTTTCCTTGTAAGCAAAAGAACTATATTTAATACTTCAGATTCTTTTTATAATTTTTTATAATCTAGATTCACTAATGACTGGATATCGTTTAAACACATTTGCCCTCTTATTAATATATAATAAATAGTGATGCAAGGACTATCATTCTTTCATAGTATCATAAAATGCAAATTACTGCAGGTATACAGGGTGATCAAGATAAGGAGCGCATATTGAGGATAGTGATCCTAGTAGCACTCATACATTTCTTCATTTAACCGACTTTTTTAAATATCCCCTGTACGAAGTAGTACCTATTTATTAGGCACACAATTTCTATAAAACAAGTAGGTACCTACCCTATAAAAATTTAGACCCATTATCTACATTTCGTTTCTCATAAATAGAAATAGGTTCATTGTTCCAGCATTATAATTAAAAAATGAAATGTCAATGCAATCGTTTAAAATTCTCTAACAATATTTTACAGTTTTACAAACCAGTACAATCTAGAAACAAAGATAAACTTTCAACCCGTAAAAATATAATACACAAATTTCGAAATAATCTCTTTCTATAAGCAATGTTGACCAGAAGATAACAAGAAATAATTCTATGATAGAAATGTTATCATTAAAAAATTGCTTAAGTTATTGGAATTAATGAGACAAAAGCTTGTTACACATCCTTTTAATAATTAGTACTACGTCAGTTTAAATGTTTAAACATTGTTGTAACTCATGAATTTCTTATAGTGTGCTTGTAGGTGGGTATTGCAGCACCAACACAAATTAAAACAAGCTGCCCGAAGTTGCCATTTAAAAGTAAAAGAAGCATTAGGAATAGATGAGTATAGGAATTACGAATACGACAATGAATACACTTTTAAGGTAAGATAATAAATTGTAATATTTTATTTTTATTCTATAACTATAATAAATGTAAAGTTCAGAATTATGTGTTCTAGTTTAATCAAACAGCCAGTCATGGAGTCATTCCGATTAATTATTTTAGATTTACAGTATCATTGTTTTGTTTCTAAAGAAATATACAGGATACCTAGTATAGCTAGTATAACTCTTGAGTATAACTGGCAGGGGTGGTTTTGGGATTTTTAATTAAAAAGTTTTCAAAAAAATTTATTGTATCTATCTGAAATTTTGCATGGGGGGATAATTTTACATTGTGAACAACTTTTTTTAATGAAATTTTGGCGTAGTTAGTATAGAAAAGCTACTTTACCTGAATAAAAAAAATAACTACCCTCAGGCCTCCTTGATTTAAAAAAATCGAAAATATACTTTCTGAAATTTTGCATGAGTGCATGATTTTACATTGTGAACAATTTTTCTTAATGAAGTTTTGCCGTAGTTAGTACAGAAAACCTACTTTACCTGAATAAAAAAATTAACTACCCCCCGGGCCTCCTTGATTTAAAAAAATCGAAAATATACTTTCTGAAATTTTGCATGGGTGCATGATTTTACATTATAAAGAACTTTTCTTAATGAAGTTTTGCCGTAGTTAGTATAGAAAAGTTACTTTACCTAAATAAAAAAAATTAACTACCCCCAGGCCTCATGGAATTGAAAAAATTGAAAATATAATTTCTGAAATTTTGCATGGGTCCATGATTTTACATTATAAAGAACTTTTCTTAATGAAGTTTTGCCGTAGTTAGTACAACAAGGTTACTTTACCTGAATGGAAAACATTTCTAGATCCGCTCCACTGAGGATTAAAAAAAATTAAAAAATCGGAAATATTCTTTCTGAACTTTTGCATGAGTGAATGGTTTTGCATTGTGAACAACTTTTCTTAATAAAGTTTTGCCGTAGTTAGTACAGAAAAGCTACTTTTCCTGAATAAAACATTCTTTTATCTACCACAGCACCCCCTTTTGATGTTAAAAAAAATCAGAAATACACTTAAAATTAGTTTCAAGCTAAGCAAGGCTTAATCCCTAATCATGAAATTCAAGTTCTTTGTATCTCAATCAGTGGATCAATCCTGGATTTAAAAAAATGAAACTCTTCTGCTACCACCAGCAAAAATGTTAACAGTCATGAAAGTAAATTTCCATGCAATGAAAATATATTTTCATTAATGTTGTTTACAATCATAAATTAATTATAAACTCGGATTAATTAATGGTGCAAAAATAATTATCATCTAATGTTGCAAGTAAATACTTCGATATGTTGTTGTTGAAATTATTTTTAAATTCCAAATATAAGTATCTTCCATCTATGATTTATACATAATCTGGATTATTATTCTAAGCAATATTTTTGTTATTATATTATTTTATAAAATAATACTAATATGGTGAAAACTAAATTTCTAAATTTATTTGTAACTCCCCCACCCACTTTATATTACGATTTATTAAAAATTATTTAGTTCTCCAATATATTAGCTTGTTGTTATTTTCAAAGTCGAAAAAATGTAAATTTTTTATTGTTGAAATTTGAAATGCAAAGCTAAAAGTTTGTAATTTCGAAATATGAAGGTCAACAGCACAAAACTTGATGTAAATATACGCAAAAGGAATAAAACACATTATTTTCATATTTCAAATTTACTTAGGAGTTAATGCAGATGTTTATCATCGTTTCAGTTCACACGTGTTAAGATAATACAAGTGCAGTAATTAAAAACATGAATCAAAAGTAATTATTTGGTAAATTCCTACGTAGGTATATAAACATCTAACTTTAAAATATTTCCGGAAATTGAATCAAATACAGTGTGTTCATTTAATCGTATAACCCCTTAAGCCCCTATAATAGGCAACACACTTTGCAATCATAGCTTAGAGCAAATTAAAAAAAAATGCTGTGGATCAAATTGGATACTCCATCTATAAATCTAAATACTGCATAGGAATATTTTTTATATTTTCATGCCAAACTTTCTTCAAATTTATTGTAATATATTTTAATTAGCAATGTGACCTATGGTGTGTTTGTTCCCTACTCTGAATAATCAAGGCGTTACATAATAAAATGGACACACTGTATAATAAATATATTTACTCAAAAAATAATAACAAATATTTTTTTTTAATTTCTAGTACGGTGATCTGGTTACAACACTGGCAGAACCTAATCAACTACGTTCTAAACCCGATGTTAGTGAACTTAAATTTGGACAAATATTTACGGATCACATGTTGAAAATATTCTACCACAAAGCCTTGGGAGGGTGGCAAAAACCAGAAATTATTCCATTTGAAAATATATCCCTTCATCCAGCTGCTAAAGTCTTGCATTATGCTATTGAGGTAGGTATCTACATGTTTACCCCCAAAACTGGTAAATACCCAATTTACAACATGTTTTATGACACTACTATGTACTAGTATATTTATGAGTTTCAATGAAACAATTGTGTAATAAAATTATTCATTCATAACAGTGACGCAAAAAAGTTATTTATCTTTGTTAAATGTTGCAAATAATACACACGCGTTTGCTAAAAACATATTTATGGAGTTAACAATGAATTGCAAAAGGTTTTTTTAAATTTTTTAAATTAATAAACAAAGCTTTTTCTATGAAAACCAATATTTCAGCTTTTCGAAGGTTTGAAAGCGTATCGAGGGGTAGATGGAAAAGTAAGAGTTTTCAGACCGGATCTGAATATGCAACGCATGAATTTATCAGCTACTGGATCGGGTCTTCCTACATTCGATGGTTCTGAATTGATTAAGTGTATGAACCGATTAGTCCAAATAGATCAAGAATGGGTACCTCATAGTGAAGCATCCAGTCTTTATATTCGACCTACCCTAATAGGAATTGATGTAAGTCTTTTTTAACTTCTTCTTACTTTCTTAGTTTAAACATTAGAAGCCAATAGGTAGTACATCTCGAATAGTTGCGTTCAATAAGTTCTCAGCAATTGTTTTTGAACGATGAACGTTCAATCGTTTCGAGTTACCCATAATTTCCTATTTGCTGAGTTAAATTGTCCTACATTTTTTACGCTGAAAGATACTTAGATACAGCGGTTTTTGAAATTTTGCACGGGGGGATGATCTTACATTGTGAACATCTTTTCGTAATGAAATTTTGTCATAGTTAGTATAGAAAAGCTACTTTACCTAAATAAAAAATTCTATCCCCAAGCCATCCTTGATTTAAAAATAAATCTAAAATATACTTTCTGAAATTTTGCATGGGGGTATAATTTTACATTGTAAACAAGTTTTCTTAATGAAGTTCTGCCGTACTTAGCACAGAAAAGCTACTTTACCTAAATAAAAAAATTGTATCTATGCCCCCAAGCCTTCTTGATTTGAAAAAATTGAAAACATGCTCTCTGAAATTTTGCATATGGGGATAATTTTACAACGTGAACAACTTTTCGTAATAAAGTTTTGCCGTAGTTGGCACAGAAACGCTATTTTACCTGAAAAAAAAATTGTGTCTACCCCCAAGGGCTCCTTTATTTGAAAAAATCGAAATAGCTAACCTAGCCTACATTTTTTATGCTGAAAGATACTGACAGTGGTTTTACATGACTTCCGGATTAAACCAAGGAAGGATTGTTCAACGTTCAACAGCAATTGCTAGGCTGGACACGTCTCTTATTTCCATTCGGTCTAGGGGCCGGAAAATTTTAGTAATCCGCTTTTGCGGTTCGACCTTTGAATATATTATCCATTTAAATTTAAATATGTGTATGCAGAAAATGCAGACTAGGTTTTGGTAAAATTCACAGCGTAAGTTTCCACTCATTGTAATATAATAGGAGCAATTTAACATACAGAATGTATTCAAAGGTAATCAGATTTTGAATACTGGCAATTGTTTAATTCCCAACACCAAATACAGTGCCCCAACTATTTTAACACTCGATTGTGCGTCATTAGAACCATTTGATGTTACATGACCTAATCAAGCTTCATTATCAAATTTGAAATTATTATTGGTCGCTATTGCATATGATAATTTCTTAACACAAAATAAAATTAACCTAACGAAGAATCTAAGTTTCTTTCAAGCATGTCTTTATCACTAACATAGAAATGATTATAGGAACATTTTAGTTACGAAATATATAACCCTTGACCCTTACGTCTGATGAAATGTAACGCAAACCTATCAACATAAGTCACCTTGCAAATATTCTATTTTTAGGGTACCTTGGGTGTCGCCCAATCCGACTCTGCATTATTGTTCACCATCCTTTGTCCTGTAGGATCATACTTTGATGGAAAAAATGATTCTGTTAGATTATTTGCTGACCCATCATATACTCGAGCATGGCCTGGTGGATGTGGAGATAGAAAAATGGGTTCAAATTACGGACCTACAATTAGGGTGCAAAGGCAAGCTTTAAATAAAGGATGTCAACAAGTTCTTTGGTTGTATGGAGATGACCATCAATTAACGGAAGTTGGTACAATGAATATCTTTGCATTTTACGTCAATGAACGTGGAGGTAATTATCAGATAGCGTATAATCTATTTTTAAGATAACTATAAAAATGCAACATTTTATTTTTTATCTTGTATCTATAGCTATTTTATTATAAATTATCTTTTTATCAGCCAAATTTACTTAAAATTTAATGAACTGTTACTAAATATAGTGAAAATTGAACTTCTTCATACGAAGTTAATTTTTACTTACGTAGTTGACCTTTTTTTGTATAAAAATTGCCTAACATTTCAATGTTGCAAAATATTTATCTTTTGATAAGGATAAATAAAAAGAAAGTAATTTATACATTAAAAAATATTTTTGACAGTATCATTACTAAATTTTCCACATGTGATAAAAATTAAACCAATGTCAATATATTAATAATTAATAAAAGGACACATTGTTTATAGATTATAGTTTTTTTGTTGTTTAGTAAATAATTTTAGAAAGAAGTAGTACACCCACAATAATATCTTTCTGCATATAAATTATTAATTATTTTTACAGTAGAACCAATCAGTATTGAATTCAGGCATACCTCAGGGAGACTTAACCCCCCCCCCCTCCATTATGGCCTATGGCCTACATCCTACTGCGATTATTGCATAAACATAATTCTCATTTAATAAAAATTTACAGAAAAAATATTAGCAACTCCACCACTCAATGGATTAATTTTGCCTGGTGTTACTCGACAATCCATACTTCAACTAGCTCATGAATGGGGAGAATTTCAAGTTCAACAACGGGTACTTACTATGAATGAAATTATACAATTACAAGAAGAGAACAGAGTAAGTTCTTAAACATAAAATTAATTAGTACCATGGGCAAAAAATTGAAGGAAATGTGGCATAAACTGGTTTTAAATTACATATACATAAAAGATCTAAAACTTGAACCCTAACAATTAATTAAGGTCACAGTTATTATCAAATTTCGTAAGTAATGGGACAAAGCCTTGAAATAAAAAAATTAAGAATCCTATATTTAAAACAATTTAATCATTGTATTAAATATATTTCGTTAGAAATTTTAGCAACTACAGAAATTTAAATTTAAATTTTTTTACAATTCATTGCTGAATTACTTTTTTCAAATTTTGATATACAGAGTGTAACAGGCTCATGGTACACCCCTCTTATTTTTTTTAATTTTTCAGATAAACTTTTCAAACTTGGTACATCCAATATACATATCAAAAGTCGTTTTTTGTGATATACGTAAATTTTTTTGCACTTCCAGTTTCACCGGAAGTGACAACAATTTAAATTTTTTAAATGTAATACCCTGTATATTATTACATTTTTGGAATCTAGATAATTTTCTGAATTCAATGATACCACATAAGTGACAAATCCAGTGTTAAAAAAATTTTGGAACCTGTTAAAGAGGCACCAAAATTTTCAAAATTTTGAAAAAAATAATTTATGACTCCATCCAAGGGGGATGATGGCACTATAAAAAAATAAAAGACTCCAAAAATTTTTCGCCACTTGAATTGTCAGTTCTATGGTATCATTGGATTCTGTACCAAATTTGAAAAGTTTATCTCAAAAACTAAAGAAATAATTCATTGCTGAATTACTTTTTTCAAATTTTGATATACAGAGTGTAACAGGCTCATGGTATACCCCTCTTATTTTCTTTAATTTTTCAGATAAACTTTTCAAACTTGGTACATCCAATATACGTATCAAAAGTCGTTTTTTCTGATATACGTAAATTTTTTTCCACTTCCGGTTTTTCCGGAAGTAACATCAATTTTAATTTTTTAAATGTAACACCCTGTATATTATTACATTTTTGGAATCTAGATAATTTTCTGAATTCAATGATACCACATAAGTGACAAATCATATGTCAAAAAATTTTTGGAACCTGTTAAAGAGGCACAAAAATTTTCAAAATTTTGAAAAAAATAATTTATGACTCCATCCAAGGGGGATGATCGCACTCTAAAAAAATAAAAGACTCCAAAAATTTTTCGCCACTTGAATTGTCAGTTCTATGGTATCATTGGATTCTGTACCAAATACTCAAAAACAAAAGAAAATAAGGGGGAGGGGGTATATTCCCTTAATAGTTTTTGCCACTACAATCTTTGAAAAACTTCTTGAAATTAATTTCGTACTCATAAAAACAATGACTTGTATATTTCTTATCAAGGAATATTTTATTATCCACTTGAACATAATTTAATGTTTTTGCAGCTTTTGGAAATGTTCGGTTCAGGAACAGCATGTATTGTAAGCCCAATATCATCGGTTGAATATTTAGGAAGAGTACTTCACATACCAACAATGGAACATTCAAAACCTTTATTTAGAAGGATTTTAGACCATCTTGCTGCTATACAGTATGGTCACTTTGAGCACCCTTGGGCTATACCTATAGAACAATGTTAGGTATACCTTTGAGCCCTTGCCGAAAATTCCTATTTATAAAATTAGTACAAGAAAGGTAATTTTATAACTTTTAATTGGAGAATATTATGTGATTGTTAAAAATATACAAGTATAGAGCAGTATCTGCTATAGCGACTTGGCAGTGAATAATAACTTTCTTGGGAATATTATTTTAAAGTAATAGGTACCACCTACTATCATTCTCTTACTTGTATCTGACTGTGTTATCTTGTTAGCAATAAGTAATTTATTTATAAGTTCCTACCATTATTAAAACTAAAACTATTATAGTAGGTGTTAGATACGTAATAAATGAATAAGATCCGCCCTTCTGCTTTTGAATCAGGATATGTTAATGTTTCGAGAAAAATGTAAGTAACGCAAATGTAAGAAGTCTGATACCTACTTACTAGTTGTACATTTTTGCAATCTATACTAATATAGGTAAGCAGAAGAACGGAAATAGATAATATAAGTTTTTATTATACCTACTACTACATACAGATGAAATAATTAGAAGTAATGATGCAAGAATCTTATTTTATATCTCAGAAATTACTATGAGTGGTTGTGATGTGTATAACTACTTTTGTAAAATTATTTGATAGTAATAGTTATTTATCCTGCGTTACTGCCAGAAAAATATAATAATAGAAATGTAGTGATATCAGATTTGATCCAACTGTTGCGTATTATCTACTTATAAGTTTTTAATTTTTTAAAGACCACTAGATTTTTTTTAGACTTAATATAAACGTTTCTCAATTTTAAAACCAAAGACTATTACCAATGTCTTTAAAATGTTTTGTAAATGTTTTGTAAATACACATTTGTAAATAAATAATATTGACTATATAAAATATGTTTTATATTGGGAAGTACGAAATGTTTAATTTGTAGGACGAGTCGTAGTTTATGACCGAGCGAACGCAGCGACAGAGGCTAATCGCTAATAAGTTAAAGCCGCCCCCCCAACCATGGATGAGAGTGCACGGTGTGCATGTTAGATGGGGGGTTAACTTATACACCAAATTATAGCCCTAGTTTTTTTCTATAATACCTATGGGAAAATTTGAAACTTTTTTCTGCTGCCGTTTTGGAAAGATTAATTTTTAAAAATCACTAAAATTATTTCTCAAAATCACGTCAAACATTTAAAATATTTCTAGACAATCGCAGAGTACAGTTAAGGGGTTAAATTATACACCAAATTATAGCCCTTACTTTTCTCTATAATATAGGAAAAATTAAAACTTTTTTGTGCTACCGTTTTGGAAAGATTAATTTTTAAAAATCTCCAAAATTATTTGTCAAAATCACGTCGAACATTTAAAATATTTCTAAACAATCGCAAACTACAGCTAAGGGGTTAAATTATACACTAAATTATAGCCCTTACTTTTCTCTATAATATAGGAAAAATTAAAACTTTTTTGTGCTACCGTTTTGGAAAGATTAATTTTTAAAAATCTCCAAAATTATTTGTCAAAATCACGTCGAACATTTAAAATATTTCTAAACAATCGCAAACTACAGCTAAGGGGTTAAATTATACACTAAATTATAGCCCTTACTTTTCTCTATAATATAGGAAAAATTGAAACTTTTTTGTGCTACCGTTTTGGAAAGATTAATTTTTAAAAATCTCCAAAATTATTTGTCAAAATCACGTCAACATTTAAAATATTTCTAGACAATCGCAGAGTACAGTTAAGGGGTTAAATTATACACCAAATTATAGCCCTTACTTTTCTCTATAATATAGGAAAAATTGAAACTTTTTTGTGCTACCGTTTTGGAAAGATTAATTTTTAAAAATCTCCAAAATTATTTGTCAAAATCACGTCAACATTTAAAATATTTCTAGACAATCGCAGAGTACAGTTAAGGGGTTAAATTATACACCAAATTATAGCCCTTACTTTTCTCTATAATATAGGAAAAATTGAAACTTTTTTGTGCTACCGTTTTGGAAAGATTAATTTTTAAAAATCTCCAAAATTATTTGTCAAAATCACGTCAACATTTAAAATATTTCTAGACAATCGCAGAGTACAGTTAAGGGGTTAAATTATACACCAAATTATAGCCCTTACTTTTCTCTATAATATAGGAAAAATTGAAACTTTTTTCTGATGCCGTTTTGGAATGATTAATTTTTAAAAATCTCCAAAATTATTTGTCAAAATCACGTCAACATTTAAAATATTTCTAGACAATCGCAGAGTACAGCTAAGGGGTTAAATTATACACTAAATTATAGCCCTTACTTTTCTCTATAATATAGGAAAATTTGAAACTTTTTTCTGCTACCGTTTTGGAAAGATTAATTTTTAAAAATCTCCAAAATTATTTGTCAAAATCACGTCGAACATTTAAAATATTTCTAGACAATCGAGAGTACAGCTAAGGGGTTACATTATACACCAAATTATAGCCCTTACTTTTCTTTATAGTATAGGAAAATTTGAAACTTTTTTCTGCTACCGTTTTGGAAAGTTTAGTTTCTAAAAATCTCTAAAATTATTTCTCAAAATCACGTCAACATTTAAAATATTTCTAGACAATCCCAGAGTACAACTAAGGAGTTAAATTATACACCAAATTATATCCCTTGTTTCTCTCTATCAAATAGTAAAATTTTTTTTTAAATTTTTTTCGATAGGTATCCATTTTGGAAAAAAATGTTTAAAAAAATTCAAAATCACTTTATTATTTTCTATGGCCATTTCAACTATTTTATGATTTTTATATTATTGCCGTTTTTAAAAAAAATTGTGACATTTTAGAAGTTTATGGCCATTGGGGAAACCCCTATGATGTAGAGTTAATTTAAAACTAATAGATAAGAGATAAAATGAATTCTAAGTAATGACGAGTTATTTATGTTTGTTTGTTAACTTGGTTTATAAAACATCGGTAAGCATCGTCCACTTCGTGGTTTTTCTGAATTTTTTTTATCGCTGGAAAACACAAACCAGTGCCATACTAACTATAACATAAAGTAACTATAGAAAGTGACTGTCGCGACTTTGAAACTATTAAGAATGCAACAAACGGCAACAGAAAATACCCAACTTAACATGAGTAACAAGGAGCATAAAAACGGTGAACGACAAAAATTTTTCGAGTATTTTACGACTGTTATACATGTTTTACTTTTCGGATATGTCTTATTTATTTTGTATTTATGTTTAACTAACGAATTAGTATTTTTTACGTGGCACCCTGTTCTTTTATCTACTGGAGTAAGTGTACTTAACTTAACTAATGTACTTAACCTCAATACTTTTTCAATGAAATTGTAAATTATTTTGTTTTAAATACTTATAATAATTTTTTATTTTACATCTTATTTATCAATATCCAAAATTATACCAGATAGGTGCTTTATCGGAGAAATTTAAAAATAAAGTAAGGTAGGGTTAATAAGTAACTACCTACTTTATCCCCTGGCACTTATTTCTAGCGGGAATTTCAATTTTTGAACTCTATCTGACCTAATACTATACAGGGTGTCCAAGATCAAAGCGCATTCATGGGAATCTTGGTTATCAATGGATATATGTATTTTTAATATCCCTGACTTATCGTACTTTATCCTATACGCTATTACTTTCGGGTATTCTAAAAGGCAAAAACAAATAAATTTCACCAACAATTTAGAACAATAAATAATTAAATTAAGTTTTAATTAATTTTCTTTGCAGTGGATGCTTTTAATGGCAGAAGGAATATTAATGTTGGCACCGAACAACGCATTTAGTAAAATATTTGCACTATCTCACAAATCAAAAGTTCAATACCACTGGATAATACAAACTATTGGAGTTGGTTGTAGTATTATAGGATTCGCAGTTATCTACATCAACAAAAATTTGAAGGAGAAACCCCATTTTCATTCATGGCATGGTTTGATTGGTTTGGTTTCTGTTATATGTTGTCTACCAGCTTGTACAAGCGGAATAGCAGCTCTTTATAATTTTAGTTTTAAGGGTTACATTAAACCTGTTAATAGTAAACTAATCCATAGAATTTGTGGAATTTTAACATTCCTTGTAGGCTCAATTTCAATTTTATTAAGTTTATATACTAAATGGTTTGAACGAAAAGTAAACGAAGCAATAACTGTAATGTGGTTTATTCTTATAATGATAATTGTGATAGGGGTTGTTTTACAGGCTTCTATTAAAGTAGTTAACAGATTAAAATCTATTATATAGAAACTATTAAATTTACTTTTAAACTTTCTTACAACAAATAAATATATAAAACTTTTATTATATACATACCTAATTTGGAATTTTGTTAAATACCTACGTACCTATAAGTACTAAATAACATTTTTATTTTTAAAGGAATCTGTATAAAATTTTTACCAGTCATGAAGGTCATCTTTGAAGGATGCATCATTCTTTTTGTAGAAAACATTTTTTTTTTATCAAAATCTAGCCAACTAGGATTATAATAAAAAGTTGGGTTTAAAGTAAAGTCATAGTAGGGGTTAAGATAGAGACAAAAAAGTATTAAAAAAAGTTGTTTAAAATTGAAAATAGGCCCTAACTATGAAGTTTCGCTAAAAAATTTTCACTTTTTTATCATTAATTTTATTTTTTTTGCAGTCAGTAATAATTTTTTTGTCACAAGTGACATAAAACAGTAAAACAGTTAAAAACTAATAATATCTAGAAATATTTTTTACTTAGTACCCACCTATAGGGTACCTTTTTGACTTGGGTAGTCTACTAATTGGACTGGATGTGATTTATATTCTATTGTTTGTTTTTTTTTATTATAACAAAACTGAATCGGGTTTCTAATGGTTTCCCACAAATGGTTTCTAAGAGATTCCTGTCACTATATTATTTAGTATTTGTCAGAAACCAACAATGATTGCTTCCTATTTTTTGATTCCGTCAGTAAATACAACGATTTGTATTGTAAATGTTGCAGTAAGTAAAATTTTTTATAAGTAGTGCCTATACACCATAACACTGAACTTAATTATTATCAGTAGCTAATCTTCTTTCTTTGTTCAACGAATATTTTGATGGCAAGTATACCTATGTGTATAAAGTTTTCAACAATAAGTATTTATATTATTTATACTTAATTAAAAGCCTACCAAAGTTTCACTTTTTATTATTAGTAACTCTACTACCCATTCTAACTATTTATCCGACCCATAATTATACCGAATGGAAACATTAAAGGGGTGAACAGTACAAATTTTATTATTACCTAATATATCTTTGACTATGACATTCAAATAAAATGCCTAAAATGTCATAATCAAAGCTGATTATATGTATCAGTAGTGTCCACCCCCAAATGTGATACGTAACAAGTGCTAGCTATTGCTGCAGCCCCATAAAAAAGGTAGGTTCTTGAGGGGTCAAGGGAAAGTACAAAGATCACTTCAGGTGCAACAAGCTCCAGTTAATTGTAACGCACTTGGTGCAGTTCAGGAGCTACTCGGAGTTACTCCCGCGTGCAATTAGAAAGCGCCTAAGATGTCCACCTGGTATACATATACCAGCAATGAGTGGAAGTAGTAAAAAGAGAGTGGAAGCTGCGAACAAGTCATTCACATGTGTAAGAAAGAGATGCATGCAATGAGTGGAAGTAGAGAACAAGTGTGTAAGAAAGAGATGCAAGAACAGATAACTGCAGTCATCTTTTTCTTATACATACATGTAAATGACTTGTTGGGTTCTCTACTTTCAATCATTGCATGCATCTCTTTCTTACACAAGTGAATGATTTTTTTTACTACTTCCACTCATTGGTGTTATACAACTACGGTCTCATCTGTTTATAAAATTAAAATCAATCATTTTGCTTTACGAAATTTTTAAGGTCCAACTCTATAATCTTGATTTAACTCGCTGTTCAGCTGTTAACTATAGACAATTAATCATGGATCAGTTAAACAGGGAGTTACACCCAATTCAGTGGCCTTGAATTAAACCATGATTTGATTGCTTAGAACTGGACCCATTATAATTATCCTATGATTGGACCTCAGTAAATATCTCTAGCATCATTGCTGTACTTTAGACATGAGTATTTATAATAACAACTGATTTAAAAAATAATACAAAGTAGAACATTATTTTTACATTCCAGATGATAATTTATTCTACTACTACTTTAAAGGCCTGTACCTATTTGATATTTCATTTATGTTATGCCCAACACATACCTACATTACTCCCACTTCTTTGCAGTAGACAGAAAACATAAGACCAAATAGGACATAGCACGAAGCATGTGCATCCCTGCATAGCACGGTTACCCTGTGCGGTTACCAACCCAGTGACTTTCATTTGTTTTCATTACCCATAATTGAAAGAGGATCAGAATAGCAATTAATTGTGGTTAGAACATAAGTTAGGGTCTTTAATACAGGTAATTACAAAATGTTTTCGTAGAAAACTTTCAAATAATACAAAAATAAGCTGATTATAACGTGATTATAACCTAACTTAGATAGACCTGTAGCACCAGACTTGATTATTATAAAATGTAGGTAGGTATCACAGCCACACCTCCTTTACCTAGTTCCAATTTAAATGGCTGTGTAGTTTTATATCTAACCATTAAGACGGTAATTAATAATATTTAAGTTTAAGCAAGTATACTAACCCTGATTTACTCACTAAATGGATAATAATTATTATTATTATTAAACAGTTATAATAATATCATTATGTTACAGATTAATCACATGTCCGATCTGGCAATTCATCATAACCTGCTGCAATCCACAGGACCAAGAATGACTAATTCTGATAGAACCGTGTTTACGGTATGTTTTGTATTGTATACCTACTCCATACACGTAATAGCTGCAATGCACGGGATGCTAACCATGATTATATAATACGAAACACGTAGTTTATACTTATAAGTTATAATAGTACTTAAGCCCATTTTATTATAATAGAAAAATTATTAAGCAATTAATGTAATTCCAATATTCTTCTGGTTTTGTTTCTATAGAGATAGACAACTACACTGTTAGTAGATTTGTTATACGAATCAAATTTTTTAATGCAGATCTTTCAATATTTTCATGTGTTTTTTGGTTTGAAACTGACTGTACTAATACCCTAAATAATTTTGAGATAGTCTTTTGTTCTGCATTTTACTGTCTGGGAGTACGGTAAAGATAATGTGACCAGACATCCCGTTTTAGATGGGAGTTCATTTTTTCAGTACCCTGTCCAGGAGGTCTGTTTTTTCACGATACATGTCCTGTATTTTAAATTTAAGTCACAAAGACCTAATAATCGTGAAACGTATATCGACATTGTCATATCCGGTAAACTTTTAATTCATTTTGAAAATTTTCAAGCTGCAGTGCATGGCATGTTTCATATCAAACGTTTTTTTCTGATTTACCTATAGGTAGTAGAGCTTCTTTCTAAATGGATAATAAAATTTTTATCACTTCAGTATTACAAGAAGGAGCAAAAAATATGTCAGGAAACACCTTTCTCCAGTACAAATTCCAAAATTAATCTCCCATCACTAAAAGCAATATTTTTTTTATTTAAATATTAGGCATTTTTTTGTCGAACTTTAACGTTCAATGGTGCCTTAATAAGGACTATTTTTGTGTTGTCAATAAGCAGTAGCGTTTTGTACAGACTTTTAATGGACACCCTGTATAATACTAGTTTAATCATATACACTTCTAGTAGGCTAATTTTCTCGAAATTTTGCATAGCGCCGTAATTTCAAATTCTAAACAAATTTTGTTTCTAGAATTTTTCTATATCTTGAACACAAAAGGTACTTTACCTGAATCGAAAATAGTTTTTGCTCAACTGTCGACACCCTGTATAATAGTTTAATCAAAGTAAGCCAATTTTCTCGAAATTTTGCATAGCGCCGTAATTTCACATTCTAAACAAATTTTGTTACTAAAATTTTTCTGTATTCTGAACACAAAAGGTACTTTACCTAAAACTAAAATGGTTTTTGCCAAACTTTCAAGGACACCCTGTACAATAGTTTAATCAAAGTAAGTCAATCTTTTTGAAATTTTGCATAGCGCCATAATTTCACATTCTAAACAAATTTTGTTACTAAAATTTTTCCATATTTTGAACACAAAAGGTACTTTACCTGAAATGAAAATAATTTTTGCCTAACCATCAAGGCAGACTTGATTTGCAAAAATTGAAATATAAATTATGTTTTAAATTGCAGCCTGCTCGAAATCCCAACTTGGCAAAATGGGAAATCCTCTTTGATAAAAAGATTGCTGAATGGATTTCGTTTAAACCCCAATTAGGACTACAAGTATACCCCTGTTATGCCTGTCGGGATATGTAAGTAAAATATATGACCTGCCTAAATTAGTTTTTATTTAAAAGAACCTAGCAAACAAGCACAGTTAATTTGATCACGTTTTTCATTAAACCCCTAAATACAATAATAAATAAAAATTGCAGGTTTGGTTCGAAGAATTCATTCTTAGATCACGTAAATCGACGAGGAATGCTTTTGAAGTACAAATGTAGTTTTTGTACACATTCAGATGTCTTAGTATTTTACAATCCATGTTCGTTCCTCTTACATACTCGTCAACATTATAATTTATTAAGTGGACAGATTAATTTGGAAAGTTTAGAAGTTTCTTTATTACCCTACGGGCTTGGAGGATTTCTACCAGATCCAACTGTCCCAATGGTATACGATGTTGAAGATGATAATTTAGGAGAAACAACATTCGTCAATACTAGATTTTACAGTCCTATGCCTCAGTCTATGGGCCATCCTGTTGTAAATTTATTACCGAACGAATTATTATTTTTTTTTGCTCCGGAAGCAACATCTTCGGCAACATCCTTAGTGTTAAAACAAATCAGTTCAAATATTCCTCGTTGTCAATTTGTGACTTTAGACAGTAATCGGTTTGCGCCAATTCCGAACGGTATAGACATTACAGGAAAAGAAGTAACGCCTAATGAAACTAACAACTCAACTTTAACGGCTAGTGATGTTCATATTAAAGAAGAACCTCAAGAAACTCAAACAGATTTCCAATACAATATGCCTATTATAACTAAAATTGAAACAGTTGATGAAACGGAAAATGAAATTCATGAGCCATCAGCTTCCGTTTCAAATGAAAATATAGAAAATTTTCCTCAATGTCCTGAATGTGGAAAAGCGCAATCAATTTCAATGGGTGAACATTTTATGAAAACAGACGATCCTTTTCAAGATTCTTTGAAATGTTCAATTTGTAAATATATAGCTCCTACGATATGTTCTTTGAAAGCGCACGAACGGATACATAACAGCATTGAACCCTTCGTATGCCCAGAATGCGGTAAAGATTTCGAGGATTGGGAACTCCTTCATGCTCATTTAGAAGAAGTTTGTTTCCATTTAACAAAGCAAGTACGTTTGAGATGCCCAGGAAAAAAGTGTGGCAAAATATTTGCACAGGTTCTTACGTTTTCCGCACATTTCGTAGTTCATATGCAATGCTTAAGTAAATGTGCTGTGTGTGATTATATTTTTTATAGTGAAGCTGAATACTTTAAACATAATGAGATTCACGAAGATAAGAAGTTGCCTATCAAAATTTATAAATGTACCGTTTGTGTCGATCTAAATGAAACATTTACGGTTTCAAATTACCAAGAACATATTCATCGACATGCTACGAATAGAAGACAGTGCTTGTATGTTTATATATGTAAACGTTGTCACAGTTATTTTAGATCAACTCTTACATATGCAACACATTTACTTCGTTGTTCTAAACCAATGCCTCATACGAACGTGCAAAGCAATGCAAAGAGCAATGCGGTAGAAGCAAAACAAAAACGGAAAACTGTATTTTTACAGGTTGTCGGTACTTGCGTAACTTGTAAAACTCAAATTAAAATACAAGTTCAGCATTACGAGAATGCACCTGTAAATTGTCCTAATTGTGGTAATACGCTCACTTACACGGATTGTGCTTTAAATAACAACAGAAATATATTGAATAAAACAATTTCAAAAGAATTAATGCTGAAAACTTTAACTGATGATATTTCTTCTTGTCTTTTATGCAATAGGAAATTAAATTTAAAGGAAATAAACGATCATTTTGAATCTAAGCGATGTAAATTTCAAAATTCAGTTGTTGTGCTCAATTCCAATACTATTACCAATTATTTTACTAATAAAAGTTCTACAAAACCAGATGATAATAAGAAAAAACGGAAAAGAACACCTAATAGTAAATTTAGAAAATTATCCACTTCAACTTCTGAAACTGATTTAAGCATGGAAGCAGATGAACCTACACCGTTTGATGGCACTTATCGTTGTAAATTGTGTGATTTTTCCGATACAAGTAGGGAACAATTCCATGAACATATAGTCGTACATCGACATGTGTGTACTGCGTATCAGTGTATGGAGTGTGGAGAATGTTTTGTAGTAAAACCATCTTTAACAAAACATCTACTTTACTACCATCAAGTTAGCGATTTTGAAACTTACTTTAATAAAAACAATTGCTTCGACAAACAAGCTGTTAAGGAACTAGAAAATATTATGCGTTTAGCACCAGGAGAATCAAAGGAACCTGTTGCGGAAAATCAATGTAGAGTTTGTTTACAAAAATTCACTGATAAGCTTGAACTGAATAAACATTTTCGTATTCATGGAATGGCATTTTTGTTGAAGAATTCGAAATAGTGCCAATAAAATAAAGATGAACGGTTACCTACTATCTGATTTTGTTATTTAAAATGCTTTTCTGTATTATAATGTAAATATTTCTTATACTTGTTATATTGTAGGTAGTTGTTTTGTTACAATAAAGTTAGGTATTTATAACAAAAATTTAATTAAAGTAAAACTACCGTATAGGTAGGTACCTAGTGTAGGCGCAATTTCTCCAACAGACAGGATTATGTTCCGCTGTTTAAAATTTTTTTTCAGAAAAACAAGGGACATAATTTGGTGTATAATTTAACTCTGTAGCCATACTCTACGATTTTTATCATTTTGAAAAATTAATTTTTCCAAAACATACATGGAAGCATGATACAATATCATTTTTCATTTAATCGTAGAAAAAGCACAATGTAAAACTTCTCAAATGCAACTAAAGAGAAACTTTCCATCAAGCACATTATTAAACATTTGCTGTGTCCTTATTTACAAACATTTTTTTTAAATAAATTCATAAAAGTACTCACCTACTGAATGCAGGGTCCCGACTTGAGTTAAAAAGAATCTGGTCACCACTATTATAGTTCGTTGGATCACAAAACTATTACACATAAACAATTTATATAAAGTGAGAATAGGTTACAATTATTTTTGGGTACAATTCGATTCCTTTTTACACTACAAACACATTAGCTTTTCTACACAATCGAAAAATCTTCAAATGAAAGTGTTGAGTAGGACTTAAATAAGAATTGATGTATGTACCTACAGGTAGAACCTACTACTAAATCAAAGATTATAGTACTAAATGATATATCAATAAAGACTTTTGATAGTACAAGCTGACTAATATACTTCTTACATCATCAGCATCAAAAAATAAAACATATCTGACAAAGGATAGGAATATTTAATGTGCAATAATGCGAGACATGGGTAATCTTCCAAATAGTGAAATTTATAAACACAAAGAATTTGTTTTGTCGATTTTTTAATATAAATTATGCACTGATGATATTTTTGAACACAACTTTAAAACTACCTGTAGATACTCCCCCACTCCACCCCCCTCCAGGTTTAAATTTTCTGTTCTTGTCAAGTTCAAAATTGGAGGTTATGGTCTCTTGCGGTCGCCTTTTCTGATTATTAGGTTTTTATTTATTTATTCAAAAATGAGTAGTACATTTAGTACCAAATTATCTATAATCTGTGCTTTTGTAATAATAAGTGTAACATGCAAAAAGTATAGCCAATCAGAAAAGCCAGATTGGGCCAAAAAAGATATTCGAGATTATTCAGATGCAGATTTAGAAAGATTATTAGACCAGTGGGAGGTAATACAACGATTAGTGATTTTAAAACAAGATAATTATATTATATATCTGTTATAGGAAGATGATGAACCCTTAGAAGAAGATGAATTGCCAGAACATTTGCGACCGCAACCCCAAATAGACTTGAGCAAACTCGATGTTAATGATCCAGAAGGATTACTTTCAGCAACAAAAAAAGGACGTACATTAATGACTTTTGTCGCAGTAAGTGGAAATCCAACTAAAGACGAAACCGAACAAATTACAAAATTATGGCAATCAAGTTTATGGAATAATCACATACAGGCCGAGAGGTAGTTTCTTAAGTTATTCTTTATTCAGAAATGTTAATTAAAAAAATATTTATAGGTACCTTGTAGATGATAATCGAGCGATATTCATGTTTAAAGATGGTTCACAAGCATGGGTCGCAAAGGAATATCTAGTGGAACAAGAGCGGTGTGAAAGTGTTACCATCGAAAGCAAGGTGTATCCCGGAAAGTTTTCTACCAATGAAAAAAAATTGTCAGACGAGTTGTAAAAAATTTGTAGATATAAAAGTAACATATAAGTTGTAAAATGATTTTTGTTAAACAATTTTCTACAATCGTAAATAATTTTGTAACTTTTATTGCATTATAAATAAAAGTATTTTTTACATAAGCGTGGAATTAATTTATACGTACAACATAACTAACTTAGATTAGGAGATGAATATTAAACTACAATCTATAGTAAGTTTATGGCGGAGGTAAAATCTAGAAGTAAAGTAGTTTCCAATCAACAATTTTGGTTAGCTTCATCGGTGACATTATCTTTGTTATTACCAACTTCTTTCCGTAGTTCTCGAACAATAGTTGCAAGGGCTTCTGGATTTACTCCAGCCTCACATAATCGAACACATATTGTTAGTGTTTCTGGATCCAACCCAGTACACAACAAACGAGACATCTCTAATAAAGTTTGAAATACCTCCCTTGCTTCGGTTATTTGTGAATTTGCTACATTGGGCATCTAAAAATTGTATTGTACAATTTTTGTTGCTAATATTACTATCTGAAATGGTTCTTACCGTAATAAAGGTCATATCTTTTAAATACAGAAAAGAAAATTTGTTTATAATCGCACACTAACCTTAAATTTCTGGCCTAAACTGATTGTCAATGTCACAACAATAACAAACAAACATGGCCATTTCCTATACTAAGCAAAAGAAATTCAATGACAGACAATTTTTAAACAATGTTCTGTATATTGGTTGTACTTTCAAAAAGTGGTGCATTAATTATGCATTTTAATTACAAGTTTTAGTTAGTATTCGTCAATGACTAATGTTTTTCATTAATAATTCAAATATATAAGTATATCTAATAATCAGTATGTACATTGCCTGTCAATCATATGACTGCTGTCATATTACTGTCAGGTGACAGTCTTGAGAGGTTGATTTAGCAAAGTTTTTAAGTTTCAAGACTTATCATAGACTTATAATGGCTCTTCATGCTGCTATAAAAGGAAAACTAATATCAGTTATTGGAGATGAGGTAAATCAAGGTCTATTAAAGTATTTACGACACTAAAATTGCATTTTAAGGATACCTGTGTTGGATTCCTTTTGGGTGGAGTTGGCGAAATTAACAAAAATCGACACCCCAACTTTATGGTAGTAGATAAAAGTAAGCTTATTGCTTTATTTGATAACTTTTGTTAAAACCAGTTTGGCTTTAGATACACCAGTCAGCGAAATTGAAGAGTGTTTCAAACGTTTCTTAAAACGAGATGATATCGACATCATTCTTATAAATCAGAACATTGCAGAATTGATTCGTCATGTAATTGATAATCATACACAGCCAATTCCGTCAGTATTAGAAATTCCATCAAAAGATCATCCATATGATGCTAGTAAGGATTCTATACTACGTCGAGCAAGGGTAATTTGATTTACTAAGTACAAGCAACGTATTATCTCTAATTTTAATTATATTTTAGGGTATGTTCAATCCTGAAGATTTGGTGCGTTGAAATATTTCATGTAAATAACTATAAATATATTACGTAAATGTAGTTCAAATGTTTAAACATTTTTAAAAGTAAATAGTTTACATTCCGTTTAATTTCTGTTGATTTCGCAGTAAGTAGTATTTAATAATTTTTAATTATTAAATGTAATGAATGTATTTGGTATTGGTAAAATGAACTAAAAATTCATTGACTTGCATTTTATTATAAACAAGCATTCTGTGATTTATGACTGGCAAAGACTTATTATCTTCTTCAGGCATATCTCTTTTAAGGCACGGTAAACCATAGGGCCCTAGTTAAATTTCAGAATTCAAAGGGAAATGCGAAATTTAAGGGGTACTTTGGGGTTAAACTTGCATTTAATTCCCGGCCTAAAGGATCTTAAAATTCCATAGTGTAATGTGTTCTAGAAATGTCTACCGTTTTTATAGACATTACATAGTATTCTGTTATACATACAAAGTGTTTAAGCTTCATATAGAAGGTGTTTGCTTTTATTACAAAGTTTTAACTCCTTGAAAGGAACAAACGACATCACCTACCTAAATATTTATTTTATTTTTTCAAGACATTGTATAAAATTAACAATCATTATAATAACAAGCCACTGCTGTACAAAGCTTTAAAATCGGTTACTTATCAATCGATAAATAACCAGCACTAATGTTCAAAATATAATTACAAAATTGCAATTATACTTCTCTTATAAAAATGATTAAAAACTTGATATTTACAAATCAGAACTTAATCTCTGTTACTCTATAAAAGTCTAGCCAATCTCTTAGAAACGGTTTTACATTTTAAAATCATCGGTGGACCCAAATCTGGAATTATATTGAGATTCATCAGAAACTAAATTAAAACTCACCACCACTTCATACAATCAACTATTCTTTCTTGTATTTTTAATGCAATTTAGAAATTCACTTATTAGTGCAAAAACAAACAGACGTTAATCTTCATGTGCGGCCACAAATAATTTTTGCGACACTTCCGTAATTTTTTCTGAAAAAAAGAAGAGAGTAGTACTTACAATAATAAAATAAACAGATAAGCTTACGCATAATTTTTTGAAACCATTTTGGTTTACTTTTCCAACAAACACCAAAGTAATAGGCAGGTACGCCTGTTATAGTAATTAATGCTCCCATTCCAACTTCATATGGTGCTTCTACACAAGGCAATACGATAAGGAAAAGACATAATAACACAAATATGATTGGGACTATTATTGAAACTTTTATAGGCCTTTCAAGTTTTGGTTGTGACCATCTCATGTAGAGAAGACCTGCTACTGATAACATTACAAAAAACGACTCCACTATTGTACAATACGTAATGAGTTTGTGTATATCACTAGTACATAACATGGCTAATGATAAAATATTCTGAAAGAAATAAATTTAAAAAAACGATTTTAAAGAAACTGAAAAATAACTCACTAAGAAAACTAAGGAAGCAACTGGAGTAAATCTGGTAAGGCTTAGATGTGATAACATTGCAGGAAAATGCCCGTTTCGAGCTCCTACAAATAACATTCTTGAGGATGCCATTATGTGGACACTTAAACCACCAAATGCTGATATGGCTACCATCACTGGAATTGTCCACGCTGCTTTACCCATTACTTGATTACCAAAGGTCTGTAACATTGTTATTAAAAAAATTGCTTTAGGAACTGAAAAGTTCGATTATAGTCATATGCAATGAATAATTACGCCTCTTTTGATTAAAACTTTCGTCCGTTGTATTTTATATTAACATAAATAATTATTAAAATTACAAAATTTATAATAACAAACTTACCACCGCAATAGCATCAGACGCTTTCATGGCTTCTGGAGTTAGAACCGACAGATATGCCATATTTGCTAATACATAAATAGCAGTCACCAGAGGAATTGAAATGTAAATAGCTCTAGGCAAATTGCTAAAACAAAAAAAAATCATTATACAGGGTGTAAACTTTAATTTGTGCCACTATGGTGAGAGATAGATGGGTTAAGTTAGACAAAAGTTGCCTATTTTAGGAATCAGCATGCATCCAGTTTCAAAAGTTTAAAAATATTAAGCTTATACCTTGTATAAATTAACAAAAAAAACTTACACATATGGATTTTGTAGTTCTTCAGTCATAAAGTTGAGGTAGTTCCTAAAAATAAATTTTTTGTTGTATTTTTAAAAAGAAAATAAGAAAGAATCATTTCTGTATTTAACGATCAGAATACCAGAGTGTTCAATTAATAAAATATTTCATACCATCCGGAATAAGAGAAAATTCCTGAGTAAAGAGCTTTGGCAATTTTTCCAGGGTTATCTGTAGTTCCTTCAAAAACATTTTCAAAATTTTCCATATGTCCCAAACCCATCCACACAATACCAACTAATATCACAGTAATTAATGCTCCTACTTTACAGAACATGAACACATTCTGCATTTTTGTTGTTGCTTTAACATTATAACCATTCAAATATGATAAGGAAGCTAAAAGAAAATATTTCAGATTGCTCCCAAAAATAAATACTTCTAAAATCGTGGCAATCATTTAATCACCGTTTGAGAAATATTAATTTAGAATTAATTACAAAAGATTTATATACCCACTTACATATAGTTATTGCTGCTATGAACGACACTGCTAATTCAGGCAAAACGCATTCAGGAAAAAATGGTTGAATAACGTACTTAGCAAATGTAAGTCCCATTATAGCATTTGTTGTAGGTCTATTACAAAATCAAAAATTAAATAATATAATGCAGCGTCTATCATAAAAATAGTTACATACACAAATATTAAGTTTGCAGCCCATAAATATAGGAAAGCTGGTAGAGGTCCGAATGCCTCAAATATATAAGCATAGTCACCACCCGATTTTGGTATAGTTGTACCCAATTCTGCATAACAAAGAGCACCGATCATAGATAACAATCCACATAGCACCCATACTACCAAAGAAAAACCTATGGAATCCACTTCTTGTATTACACCTTTTGGTGATATAAAAATTCCTGTGAATTAAAAAAAATATTAAATATAATGGAACATTATTTCATGCTATTTATATTATTATTAGGTATCAACTCCTTACCCGATCCAAATATAATTCCTAAAATTACAGCAACACCTTCAAGTAATCCTAATTCCTTTTTCATTCGTACTTTACTTTCTTCAGGAGAATCTGCAGTCATTGGAGAGACCAACTCTTCTTCTAGGGGTGTTAAAGCAATACCTTTCTTTAATTCTGGCATATTAAATTTAATCGGATTACCTACAATCAATAGAAAATTTAAACAAAAAAGATAGAAATGTCTTAAATAAATTGCATCATACCTTTATACACTGTAGTAGATTAAAATTTAAATTTTATTACTGTATTGTTTGAACCTTTTAAACACACGTGGTTTTGATGGTATTACATAAAATTCCACACACTAACCAGGTGTAAGAGTAGGTAGCCTACACTTTCTCTTGTAAATGACTCATTGATACACAATTCTAATCGCCCCAAGACTGGTTATTTCACACCGGTGGGGATAGGAATAATTTCTAAAGGTATAGCGCCCTTGACATTTAAAGATCCTGCGATAAAGGGTTCATATATAGCCAGGAAAGGTTTAGGGTAGTAAGAGTCTCGAATCACGCAATACATTTCGTAGTATAAATACTACTCTAGTTTTTATTAGAACTAATAGACTGCGGTTATAAAATTAGAACGTGTGGTCTAAACTGCGCCGGGATATCCTGAAAGTGTTGCCATAGCTACCTGCCAATAACCAATCACCGTCACCGTAATTCATTTGTTCATTGCTTTGCAGAAAAACAGTGGCGTACGAACATAGGGAACAAAATTCGCTTAAAGGGGGTTTCATATAGACGCGATTTTTTTGCGAATCTTTTTAATTTTGTTAAATTTGGTGGGAAATTCAAATTTAATCAATGAAAATAAAAAGAAAAAATCGTGCGTATAGGAACGAAACTTAAATTTTTAATCCAAAATATTTGCGTAACCGTTGCAGATAAAAGAAAAGTACAAAGAGATAACTTATAGATATTTTTACGTACTATTAGGAAAAAATATTTTCACGATTGTGTTTTGTTTCATTTTTGAGATGTAACATAAAGTTGCTTTTTTTAACGGAATTCATAGTCAAATTTGAGACCATTAAATAGGAAATTATTTTCCGATTTCAAAAATGTATAGCTTTCCTTATCTATCTTTATTTTTTTCGGAAACTGGACGAGCAATACCAATGAGGATACAAAGGAAGGAACCACGAACTTCCTATGTGATAAAAATATATGTCCGGACATTTATCATTCATTTTCTATATAAAGAATGTATAAATACACAACATAATGTCCTGTTAATTAGAGTTTACTTATTAGCCTCTTGAACAACTTCCAAGAATTGTGAGTATGGCCCAAAATATTTCCATAATATCCACATACAGAGTGAGAGCTCCAAAAATGTATTCTTCTGGAGATAATTCTACTCTTCGGCCACCCATAATCATTTGTGTATCATACAATAGATACTAAAAATTTAGAATTATTTGGGTTTTCAATTTCTTAAATTAATGCAATTACCGCCGAGAATAGAAGAGCTACTGCTCCGGCATATATAAGGAACATAATGTTACTGCCCGTTAATAAAACCACCACTACAGCTATAATACCAAATATCATAACAACTAACCCAGCCACACATAAAAACATCCCCCAGTCAGTAACGTCATACTAAAAATATTAACACATAAAATTAATATTTAGAAATTATTCTGAAATAAAATTAATACCGAAGTTTGACAAGCGAATAAAGAAACTATTAGCGAGATGCCAGCTGTGATACCCAGGCTTGCAAGCACAATGAAAGTCGAATAAAATGTAGACATGAATGCCATTATATACGCAAATGCCATTGTCTGAAATAAAATGTTAAAATTGGCTGTATCTTTAAATAATTAGGGTAACACTTTTTTGGGACTTCGTAACTTTTTTAGATTCGATATGATACGCAGATAAGACATCAAATTTTATTCTAATAAAAGAATAAAAATGAATTGTAGACTGCTTTTAAGATAAGATTAACAATTTTAAATTGCAAAAAAAAAAGTGTCAAAGGCTAGTGTAGGTACATCCGTTCCAACACTCCGCATCCTCGGTGGAGAATGAATGTGATACAAGCAGATACCCACACGGCCTACAGAGACCAAACCACTGAGCGTATGTATTCATAAGTCCACTGGACACTTTGATGTTTTATCAGTTATCGACATACCAAAAAAATGTTCTCCTCAGTGGTCAGTGTATTAAACAAAGCGGGAAAAAAATATATTGCTAATACTTACAAACAAACCCAGGAGAATAAAATTTAAAGGAAAATTTCTTCGTGCTGATACGCAACATGTTATAGTCAACACTAAAGCAAATTCTAGAAATCTGAAAATCTTGTTAATTAATAATAGTAGCTATATATTATACCAAGGCTCGTGTCATAATGAATATGAGTATCTTAATAGGGTTCGGTCATTACGTGGTCTACCCCGGTGGGTAAACGCAATATCCATGGCAACCGCAGGACCCGTTCCTTCACAACCCATAAGCATATAGTTGTTTACCCACCGAGGTAACCACATTGCTAACGTGCTGATGTCACATGAGTGACCCCTATAGCCAATAGCTGCGTTCAATTGACTCAGCAACTCACCACAATCGCCCAGCCTGTTTTAGTGCCAACCTATAGAATGCATGTTTGCAAAAATTGAGCCATTCAAAAAGCGCTACGCATTTGTGCTGAATCAATTGAACGCAGCTATTAAAAATAAGTTGCTGGTCGAATCACGCCTATTCTGAGCGTGGTGATATTTAATATTGATCAAGTATTGGGTATAAACTTGTATCGTAATGAAAAATTTGTACCATAATGAATGTCAACTTACAAAGCCAAATAAACCAGTAAAAGACTAGAGCGTACTAAAAGTTTCATTTGCGGTCTATAAAATAAAATAAAATATAACAGTATTATGTAAATTTGGTTTAAAAATAACTTACGAAAACATACAAAGGGCAATGAAACCGCAAGTATAAATAAGTTGGACGGCAAGTATGGAGTAAACTCTTTGTACAAATCTATTCCGGATAACTATATCATCGAAGGTTTCATTGAATATAAAAGAGTTATCGCGGTAATCGTAATCATTATGTCTGGGTCGGTATGAAGCCATTCTTGAAGCATCCTCAGGAGGCGGTCTTCCCTTTACAAAATTATAGTTGATACAAAAGTATGCAAATTAATTTTCGGTATCTCTACACGGTGTTTAGGGGGTTATTATCTAAAACTAAATTATATATTAAGAAAAATACCTGTACATAAACTGGTTGTCCTGCTATCTGTTGTTGTTGATAATAAGGAGTCTGTCCATATCCACCCTGATCTGTTGTATAAGCAGGATATGGAGATGATTCTGTTTCATCTTTTTGTGCAGTGATTATTTCATTATCGGGTAAAGATATGGAATTTTTGGGCTTTGGAATAGTATCTCCTTCTGCTAGTTGTTCCTCTTTTTCGTTAATGATTTTAATAATCGGAAATGAGGGTGAATTATGTACATCACTTAAAGCCTCTACGACTTTAGTTTCTTCTAATTCAAATTCGTTACTCATAATTATTGGATGTAATATATATTGTATGTCAAATGTAAATAATTTGACAAATTTGTAAAAGTCAGTTCGTATTGTAGAGCCAACTATGATTAGCCGATTTTTGTTTTCCCTTCAGGGTGCATAATTTGGTTTTACAATTTTCGTAGCAATAGGTCTGTTCGATTGTGCTGCACTAAACAGGAACTAACTACATCTGCTCTAGAGGAGGCGCAGGGAGTGCATAGACGACGTCATTTCGATTCAGTTAGTACCGTTTAGTGTACCTGCCCCAAACAAACAGACCTAATGTGAAATGTTTTTGAGAAAGAGATGTTTATTTACGGTTACATGATCAAATGTCATTGGAATAGCTTATTTGGGACTACACTAGAATTTCATTAACTTACAATTACTTCATACTAAGGGCCGGTTTTTCAGTTTTTTTTTCCGGTTCAGCTAAACCAAGGTTTATCCATGGCCAGCTTCATTCTTGGGAATGAGGCTAGCCATGGTTTAGCTGAACCAGGGTTTAAACCAGAACTGAAAATCCGACCATTAAAGATATACATGATAAATATAATTCAAAGTAATTTTAATTTAAAATAGCAATATATTTTGAAATTTCCTCCATGTGAACAATTGCGAATACATATTTAAAAGCAAAACTTAACATACACTTCAAGCATGGCTATAAAAAAGCACACTTACATATTTTAGGCCAATTTATAAATATTAACAGTGCAAGCAACATATTTATTGACCACAGTGTATTTAAAAAAAAAAAACAATTGGAAAAACTAAAACAATGCTTACATACAAGAGTGTACAGGAATTCGACCAACAATTTTCAGGTGCATATCTTTCCCATTAAATGAAGCCTAAAAGCTTAAATAACGTATTTCCGTCATTTCCCTAAACGTTTGACGGTCGAATTTCTGAACACCCTCTATAATTAATTAAGTGTAAACTCAAATACCAACCCAATTTTCAAATTATTACGACACAAAGCTATATAAGCCAACAATAAATAAAATAATTGTTATTAATTTATTCAGATTATCTTGAACAAATCTGTTAAGAGGGCGGCCGCTGCGCTTTTTGTCGATAGAGGGCAGCAGTCACAAAATAAATAAATAAATAATAATATATGAGTGATATAATCCAAAATATTACAATTTAATACCAGTACTGCCCTCTACTAAGATAATATCATACTAAGTTTGCAAATAAGCTATCCCCACTCCTTAGACCACCCTCTTAAGATAAAAAATCAAATTAAAAATCTTGTGTTTCTCTATGTGCGTGTATTAATCGTATTAGGACTTAATAAAAACCCATGCAAACTAAATATGTGGTAAAATGTGAAGGAGCATTAGGTACACACGGTACATAAAATATTTTAAAAATTTACAAACATTAACAAACTGTAAATATTATTCAACAGTAACATATTTTGAAACAATTATGTTAACAATTTTTAAGGCATACCTACAAAGTAATTAATTTGAAAAAATGTTTTCTCTTAAGTTTTTAATTTTTTTTTTAAATAATTAAAATATTAATGTAATCCTCAGTGCAATTGTTCTCAAGAAAAATTAATCCCTATCGAAATAGAAAGTCTACTTTATTATACATAAAGTGTAAAAAATGAGAATTTTTTGTATTGGACAAGTGACCCATTAACAAGCTGAAACAAGGCTCTTACCATAAATAAATATTATTTATTTAACTTTAAATAATAAATTATGTGTATTATAAAAAAAAAGTAAAATGTTGTTCCCTAGCTTTTGATGCATTTTCTGGACCATTTTGTACAGAAGTAATGCAAGACATTTCAAGTTCCTGTATATTAGTTTATAGTAATCATATGTCCTAGTAATTAAAATATGGTCAATCAACATGCTTTGTTAAAGCTTGTTAATCCCCAGTTGTCCTATTCTAAACTATCGACGGTATGTGATGTATACGTTTCAAATGAAGAGTGTATAATATTATAACTTTGGTATTAAAAATTTGTTTATTTAAAGATAAAATATTTATTTTTTATAAAGATTAAATATTTACGCTTTACTGTAATTAAGGAATGAATACTGAGCTAGTTGTATTTTCAAGTTCGTAAACTGAATACTTTTTATATTAAAAATATAAGTTTTTAAAAACAATATTTAAATAATTTTCTTACAAAAAAAAGTTAATCAATAGAATTAAAGAGTAACTTCCAGCCGAATATGGATTGTACATGTTTCAAATTTATTTTAAATAAAAATCATGCTGCACTTATCTAGAGATTAAATAAACTGCAACAACATATTAGAACAATCCAAAAATTAGTAAAAACATTCGTCATAAAATTTTGAAAATCAATAATAACTGTACCTTAACATACAGATACAGAGTGATCTAAAATAAACAGAATCCAGGTGGTTGTAATTCCATGTAAGGAATCACAGCCAACTTGACCAAGTTTATTTTCCATCAGTCTATTGTACTTGTTCAAGTACACTCATGCCAATTTCTGCCTATCAATTAGGCATTCCAATGACATTTGGTCATATGACCTTCCTGGAGGAAGGCAGCACAAACAAAACTATGCCAGTCGGCGCTGATTGGCCTGTATAGTTTGTGTTTTGTTTCAACAAAGGTCACATGATACAGCTTGACTTTGGATTGTTTGTACTGCCCCTAGGAAAGTCATTGGAATACCTTATAGACAAATTAAACAAATAGTTAGTAGCAAACATTAGTCTAAACTGAAAATTAAATTAACTTCACATATTTGGCTATATTTCTAATTTTATATTTAAAAACCCTATAATTATTAAAATCAATAAAAATCAAGCAAAAATATTTAAAACAAAAATAGTGAATTGAATAAACAAAAGCAAATTTTTGTCAAATCTAAATTCTGAAACCAGCTTGTTATTTATTTTTAATCACTGGTTTACATAATAAGCAGCTTTACAGATGTGCTATACGTTAGGTAGTACCTTAAGCATTCTTCATAAGGTCTTCAATTTTACTGCAAATTTCATCTCGCAAATATGCATCTCCAATTAATATAATCTTTCCTGAATCACTGGACCCAAAAAGACCCAATTTTTTCTTTTTACTTTCTGTAGTGGATATCGCAATTCCTTTTGAAATTATCTTTGGCGGATTTTGAATTTCTTGCCAAGTATATGCCCAATCAATCTACAAGAAGCATTAGCAATAATCAGTCTATACTATATGCACCCAACAGATATAACTAAGCCCCTCCCCACAACACGCCCAGTATTTGAATTAAAATATATCTATTGGTTGGATTTTTTTATTTTTAATTTGTAGCCTGTGAAACTGGTTTTTGTTTCTAGTTTTAATAAAATTTGTACTCACCTGCCACCCTCCGAATATGTCATTATGTGTTACATATGCAAGCCGCTTATCTGTAAGCATTAAAATTTCTTTTTTGTCTATTATATTAAAATGCAAATTATAAACATCAGTATTTGCATATTTTCCTTTCTCTAATTCCATTAATAGTTTGTGTCCCTCAGCTTCACGGAGATTATATGGTCTTACAAGACAATCTGCTTGAAGAAAACGTGGTGGCCGTAATCTGTTTGCTTCTTCACCCAAATCAGTTGCCCTTTTGGTTAAATGCAAAATTATTAGTAGAATGTATCAAAAAAAATCTACCTATCATTGTAAAAATAATTTTTTATGCTAAGATGTGCGGAGAAAATACCTTGTTTCCAGTTCAAGGGCAAACATGGGGTGGTAGGTTTAAATTCGGCACTTTTTACGGAATTTTATGCATAACAATATGTCGTAAAGAAATTTAACCCAACTGCATCCGTCACAAAATGTTGAAAAAGTGTCAAATTTAAACGTACCCTCTATTTCTTATAATATGCGAGATCCCCATGTTTTCCCTCGAATTTTAAATACCCTGTAGATTAACAAGTCAAAGAAAAAAATTACCTTTTAACAGCATCAAAAGAGCCACTAGCAAAATCAATAACCCCAGCTGTAGGTCGAGTGACAAGTCCAACTGCACCTTTTCCAAGTCCCTTAAAGAAACCTTCAACCCCTTGTTCTTTTGCTCCACTTATTGGTTTTGTAAAGACGCCAGTTACACCATCTACCACACCCTGGATAAAAATAAAATTATTTATTCATATCCTTTTTGATTATTTATTAGATTTACCATCACAAGTCCTTTTCCTCCTCGTGCAATACCTTCTTGTACAGTTGCTGGTTTTTTGTTAATTTGATCTCTACGTTTACGTTGATAGTCTTTATCAAATGTAAGTGCAGCAATGCCTTTTCCCATAGCACCTGTTATGCGGGATACAGCACCTGCTGCCCCACCAACAGTGTGTCCAAATAAACTGCGAACACCCAAAACTAAACCTTCTGCAAATTCTCCAGGACCTTGAATTGCACCCTAATTGTAAAAAAATAATACAATAAATCAGTTCTGAAAAAATTACCAAGTAAATATACAGGGTGTCTATTTAGTATGGGATTACTTGATGGATAAATCGTTATTCAATTATACGGGGTGTAACACAACTTATCCGAAAAAATTTAACCATATATGCACTTTTAAATAAGAAATCGATTTGTTAAAAATTTCTTAATAAAAGTCCAACAGAAAACGAGATAAAAATTGTTAAAGTTACAAATTACGGAAAAAAAAAACAAAACTTATCCGAAAAAATTTAACCATATATGGACTTTTAAATATGAAATATTTGTTAAAAATTTTTTTAATAAAAGTCCAACAGAAAACGAGAGAAAAATTGTTCATGTTACAAATTAATGAAAAAAAAAAAAAACACAACTTATCTGATAAAATTTAACCATACATGCACTTTTAAATAAGAAATCGATTTGTTAAAAAAATTTTTAATAAAAGTCCAACACAAAACGAGATAAAAATTGTAGAAAATGTTATTTTAACATTTTCATTAATTTGTAACTTTAACAATTTTTATCTCGTTTTCTGTTGGACTTTTATTAAAATTTTTTTTAACAAATCGATTTCTTATTTAAAAGTGCATATATAGTTAAATTTTTTCGGATAAGTTGTGTTTTTTTTTCATTAATTTGTAACTTTAACAATTTTTATCTCGTTTTCTGTTGGGCTTTTATTAAAATTTTTTTAACAAATCGATTTCTTATTTAAAAGTGCATATATGGTTAAATTTTTTCGGATAAATTGTGTTACACCCTGTATATGCTTTTAATAATGACATATGAATGTCTATCTATAATAAATTGATGTTTTAATGAATTTTTATTTAAATATTTAAAGATTTCAACAAAGTAAGGCTTGGAAAATTTCTTAAGTTTTATTGTTTACCTGGAAAGGTTCATAGAACAAATCTGCAGCACCTTGAGTTATTCCAAGAACAAGTCCATACGGATTTCCAAGCACATCTAAACCTAACACCAGGACGTATAATTGTTTTACCGACTGGCCAACATAATGAGTAGTAGCTTCACTTATTAGCTGTCTTTGGGTTAAGAATGTGTATTCACGTTGGAAATATGCCAACCTTAAATAAAAAAACTTGATTTTATTAACCACGATGTATGACACACTTTAATTTGTACTGTGTGGAGCAAAAATCTGGAACAAATTCAATATCGACTTCGAATTAAATTGAATTTATTCCGTACGAAATAATGGAATGGCATACCTAAAAACTACATCCTGCATGTCAGTAAGGGTAACCCCCAGTCCTTGTAAAAGAACGTTCAAAAAATTAGGAGTATTTGCTCCTTGTACTGAAGAGCCTGTTTGTAATGAAAAACTAACATGAACTTTAAGTGGAGAAAAGTGAAGTAAATCATAGAAATTCTTCTGCTCTTGTAACGATTGTGTTGCCACATGGGAAAGTAAAGGTTCATCAACTAATTGTACATCTTTCAAAAATTGTTCTTTCTGCAATTTAAATCATCTTATATTTGTTACACGTAACATTTTTTATAATTACCTCTTCCTGGTCGGTGTATTCTGAACTTTGTATAAGATCAACCACTGCATTAACAAATCCTAAATCAACTTTGATGTGAAACTCTTGGATTAATACTTTAAAATATTTAAACTGACGTATTTGACTGTATTTCATGAGCCGTTGTACTATACTCAATTCAGCGAAAGGTTTTTGGACTTAAAATAAAAAAATATTATAAAATACATAAAAATTGGTGATTGGATTATATTACCATTATCCCCAGCAACACTTTTAGGTGGTGGTACAGGTGCTAAAACAACTGGGAAAACAGAATCAAACATTTGATTGTCGATTTGAAGACGGTTCACTTTGGCATGTAGCTGTAATTGGTGTGGACTAGTCTTCATCTGTAACCACAACCCAGTTTGGAAAGTTCGACGTATTCTTCTTTTATGTGGTTTTAACATATATCCAGTTTCAAAATCAACTTCCGTTTTATTGTCTATTAATGCCCTACCAAAGTCCATAGTAGACACCTGTTGTTTATTTAAATAAATTTGGTAGGCATTCTCCATGTTGATACTATCTCTTGAATTTAATTGTTTGAATCGTTTAGAATGCATTTTACAATATTCCCAAATAATACCACTACTAGCTACCCCGACATACATAATTTCTTGTCTTAGTTGATTGTTAACCAAAGACAAACCTAATCCATGGATTGAAACATTAATCTCTTGCTGTATAGCTTCAAATTGTTTAGCCGATTGTACATTTTCAGCAACTACTTTATCCATGGTGAACAGTAAAACACGTTGCATTCCATCTAAGAAGGATACCCAATAAACATGATAATTTTCTTCCGGTGAAAATTCACCAACACCGTCTTTACGTAAATCATCTTCTAATTCTTTTTTGCGACCTATGTCCCATACTAAAACTCTAGGACCAGAGGGATTTTCCCATGTATACAGAGCTTTGTGGTTTGGATTAAGACGCCTATGTAACAACAAAATATATAATCGGTTCTGATAATGCATCTGATTTATACTTTACCTTATTTGGACGGTTTCCTTTTCCCAGAAACTCAAAGTATCTTTAGTATGATTAATTATTAACGCAGGTGCCATACCCACTTCGTAAGCAGTTAAGTTGATATAAACGGCACCTTCTGTCATTTGTATATCCACATTAATACCACCATACTAGAATTTAAAAAGCAAAAAATTAATGTAACGTGATTAAACACTTCATAATATTTACTTTATTTTGTAACTTTAAAAGAGTGGTGTGGGTCTCGGTATATAAGAACGGTGCTGAAATTTCTTCAGTGCCAATTACTCTTAACTTAAGTAATTTATCTTCTCGTTCACTACGAGGCCAGAATGCAGAACATGAATTTGCATCTACATGAGTCCAAGCATCAGCAGGTCGATCTAATTCTTGACATTCTATAGGGAATGATGCATTGTTTATTATTACATAATAAGGAGTAAATGTTACTTGTTTGGTTAAACCATTGTAAGTTAGCTGGTTGTGTACTCCAATCTGAAATTTCAAATTTTATTGTAAAATGTAACTAAAAGAAATGAAATGTTACCTGGTAGATCATGTTATTAGCTTTGCAAACGACAAAACCAGATGATCCTGCTACGTCCAAAGAAAATTTATCTGACCATTCACCTTGTTCTACCCTTACTGATGCCTTCTTTTTACCAAAGAAGTTTTTAGCATTAAATGAAAATAGCACTGGCCCTTTGAATGTTGCTGGATGATGAAGAATATTTAAGTTTTCATCGGAATTCTGTGTGTATATAAAAGAAATATTAGAAGAGGTAATAAAGATTTTTTCCAAATTCCACTAAAACCACACATCACACATGCAATAAAGTGTTATTTGCAAAACAACAATTTCAAGCTCTAATGTTAGTATTTGATTTGCATAACAATGAAACACAGAAAGTTGGGAAAGGTATATATACCTTGGCAGGACTTCCGGAAGCTTCATTTTTCTCTGTCTTTTTAGATTTCTGCAAAAGGATGATACATGTGGGATAAATTACATGAACACAACTACAGATAAAGTTAAATTGTATGGACCTTCTTCGGTATAGTATACAGGGCGTTTCCAATTCGAGAGCAACTATGGGGATCTTACTTATTCTAAAAGATAGAGGGTTTAAATTCGGGATTTTTGCGGAATTTTATACATAACAATATGCCACAAATGAATCTAACCCAACGGCACCCGTTTCCGTCTTATGGAGAAAAATCGAAAAAATTGGTTATCGTTTTTTATTTACAACTTTGCTATTAGAAAAGATATAAAAAAAATGTAAATACATTCTTAGAACAACTTTTTATTCTCTTTCAGCTGAAGGTATTAAACTTTTCTGTTTCGATTTTTTAACTATCAACTTTCTTATTTTCTATGGATGCCATGTTAAATTATTATCATTGGGTTAAATTTCTTTGCGGCATATAGTTATTCACAAAATTTTGAAAAAGTACCAAAATTAAACCTACCCTCTATCTCGTATAATAAGCAAGATCCCCATGGTTGCCCTCAAATTGGAAACACTCTGTATATTAAAATAATTACTTTGATTCCTTGTCATGCAAGAATTTACAAAGCATTTTGTTATTATTAACTTACTAGTAAATATTATAACAAGTAGGATGAACAGTAGCATGCAAAAGTATTTACATAATTTGTACAGGGTGGATCAAATGTTTAGTAGATTATGCCGATCAGATTCTTGATTTTTTTAAAAATATGTACATTAAATTATGTCGTTATATTTTTAGTAGCCAAAAAAGTGGAGGTGCAAACCTCCCCTGGACTTTCCCATACTAAAAATAAACATTCGTTTTTGGTATTCAACAGTATTGTTCGCCACAACCGATAAACTAAACTTGAAAATTAGTATATGGAAAATTAACACAAGTGCCGATTGTGTTCATCTGCGCATGTGTGATTATTTATATTCATAGGCTGCTAGGATTAGCCGGCGACAAGGAATTCCCGTCCCGCGCATGGTCACTTGAACATATCGGCACTTACAAAAAATTTCACCCTACACTGTTTTAAAGTTCAAAATTTACGAATTTCTCATTAACCGTACATTTTAGCCATATGAACACCTTATACTATGTGATAGACAATTAAATTTTGCATTCAATTATATAATAATATATAGGGTGTTTCATTTAAAATAACAAAGTTACTTATTGTACTGTGAAAACCAAACACCCTGTATACGTGATATAAGTTTAGAAAAATGCAAATCTATATACTGAACAACTTTTGTATTTAAACTTCTTTCATATTTTGACTAATAAAGGCGCTATAGGCGCATCAATTTCCGATTTTCAAAATCTCGTAGAGGGCGCCACAGTGGAATTCTGGCGTTCATCAAAAAACAAAAATGTAGCTAATACCAAGCTGTATAAGTATAGAAAATTTAAACAAATTCCTTAGACCAGTTTTTTTGTAATAATTTTTCAAAAATTTCAAAATTTTTGGAAGAGCGCCGTTGCGACCGTTTTTGGATTTAGTAAATAATTGTTTTTCTTGGTGTAGTACAGCCAAAGGGCTTTCAAACAAGTTGTTGCGGAACCTGATCAGATAACTGGTTTTTGAGTTACGGGGCGTTAAAGTCGAAATTTTGAAAAATTCATAGCGACCGCCATTTTGAAGTTAGAGAGTCCGGTAAAAAACTGTTTCCCTTGAATTATGCCCTTCTTTCATATCCCCTACTCAGAGTTTCAAAATTCCGCTTCTGAAAAAAATGATACCAAAAAAACATGTCTAACTTCCGCTTCCGGTTTCGGATTTTTTTGAAAAGCTTATTTTGTCGATGAATTTTCGATATACCCCTTCATTTAAAATTTCATCAAAATCGGTCCAGTAGTTTTTGCGTTAGAGGCGTTACATACATACCCACCCACGCACCCACGCACCCACCCACAGACAGACATTTTTTCTAGACCACTTTTTTGGGTTCCTGGGGACCCAAAACACGTATTTCCGCGAAAATCTCGACTTCGAAAATTTTCATGATATCAATACTTCCCTATACCAGTAGTGGTATGGGAAAGTAAAAATTGTTGCCCCTAGTGAATAATAATTAGTCTACCACACCTACACATTAGCCAACCCTCCCGCCAATTGTTGAAATTGCAATCACATAAAATGTATATTGTGCAAGAGTGCAATAGCAATTACAAGTGCTTTAATGCTAATAACAACGGCAAAATAATTTTCACCAGAAAAAAAACATCAATAATTAGGTAAGTACTACATAAATCAATCGAATCACCATAAATTAGTAAAACAAACCCAAATATGTGTTGTAACCCCCAAAAAATATTTGATTGTATGGATAGCTGATATGATTATTCACGAAGCACCACCAATGAGTAAATGAGAGTGAATATGAAATATTTTAAAAGCAAATAAAAAAACATGTCCCTTTACTTTAATTTGTTACCTTGTTTTTTGTATTATAATACATTAAAATTACCAATATTTTTATATTAAAAAACTTACCCTATAAGAAATCAACAAGCCAGTCTTGTTCAGCATCCAAAATGGACAATAAAGTGACATCACCATGGAACCGCCTTTAATTAAAACATGCATCCCAAGATCTAGGGATACTTTGGTTACACTATCGTAACTATCAAACTGCCATACAGAAAACGCAGGAGGATTTGCAGTTACGTCATGTTGACATGACCATTCCTTTTCTAAATAATCTGGCAACTAAAATAATTTAAATGAAATATGTTATTTATTAAAAAAAAAAGTTTCCAATACCCTTATAACAATTCTAGATGTTCCAGGGTCAACAGTGGGCATCTGAAGTACTTCTCCTGGTTTAACAAGCTTTTCATCAATAACGTTCTGCACACAGCAAATAATATCCACAGGTAGACAATTTTTAAGGGTTACTGCTGGATGCAAGTGAATGTTATAGCAAGTACTGGCCATTGTATGTCGACTTGTATTTTCATGATATATTTGTTCAGTTTCCCCAACAGCCTATTTAGAAAATACGTAAATTAATGTTCAATTTAAATCTTATATGCTTTTGAAAATGACACATTGATCTCGAAATAAGTATAATGCAAAAATTCAATCATTTAGGGTTGAATTTGATATTTTAATGAATATTTATTTATTTTAATAGCAAAACACAAATAATAGTTTAGTAATCTTACCTTTATAACAAAAGGTTCGTTATCATCTTCAGAAGATTTAGGTGTGCAATGCATTAGTTTAGTAACTGATAAATTTAACTGTAAATCCTTCCAAATAAATGGAGTACTTGTAACAGAATATCCAGGAATAGAAAAGAATAATTCATTCGTGGGTGTATATACAGCTTTTAAAGGTACATTCATAAAAGCACCGGGTTCTATAGTTGAAATACATTCTAATTCGTTACCCCTCGCCGTCATATAATACACATCCACAGGCGTATTAAAATGATTATGAACCTATTAAAATTAAATAAGTCATTCAATTAATTATTTCTTAACACAAAAATAGATACCTGCAGAATACTTCTCAGAGTTACTATGAGAACACCTTCTTCAACAGCCACGGCAGATACAAGGCCCCAATTATCATTATTTTCACCACGGTGTTGAAGTAAAAAGTATCTTTTGTCAGCTCGGACTACTGGTAGTTCTAAATTGCACTTCATCAAATCACTAATCTACAATCGGAAAGAAAATACCTTAGGTATACAAATTTTTTTATAAGAGGTCTAAAAATTCATGAGTAATTCTTCTGTTGTACCACTCCCTGTTTCATTTAAATTCATCAAAAAAATTTAGATAAATGTTAAGTGGATATTATAATTTCTTTTACAAATATTACCTGTACATGAAGATAACGTTCCAAAACTTTAAAAGAGCTCAATGATATTTCGCGAACTAAATGCAAGCTATCATTAGCTTCTAGTGACGGTTTAAGTTGTAAGGATACTTCAGCTCCACTCTCTAATACAACTTCTAATGGACTAGTCTGACCATAAACATTAAATGCACCTTTGTCTAGGCAAAGGGTTATTTTCAATCCAGCATCATTTTTCACTTTGTAAGGTGCAGAAACTTCAGTTGTTTTCACTATACCAGATGCAATGGCATTTGAAAAAGCTTTCCCTAAATTATTCAAAACTTCTAAAGCAGTTTTAGTAACAGTAAGTTCTAAATTGGTGCTAGAAGAAATATCAATGCTCATGGCGGCTTGAATTTGATTTCGTTCTTCATCACTTTCTCCAGTGGGACTTGATGGATTTGCTTCTTCAGGTTCATTCATAGATACCTTAGGATTACGTTAAGTTAGTGCATACATGATAAATTTTTATAAGACAACTTACTTCCAACTTCAATCCCCACGGTACATAAGTAAGTTTGCTGTCCATTATACTTTCTACAGGTTCAATAAGAGGTTCCCATAGTGCTAATCTGCTGTTGTAATATCCAATTTGTAATGTTAAGCTTGCTTCAACTGACATTTGCGAACTCCAATCATTTACGCTTCCTTGAAAACTACTTTCAAGTAAAAGCATTGGAAGGGTTTTGTTTCCTACACCAGCCTCAAGAGTTACTACTAACGAATTTAATGATAAAATACATAATTCTTTAACTTTTGGAGTAGCCTCTAAACCAACAGAATCGTCACTAACAATATCCTGTACATATTCAAAGGCATCTTCAGCAGTTTCTAAAATATACACCACAATTAAAGAGTTAACATAAGACGATTTTTTTTAATACTGACCTGCTTTTAAAAACCAGAAATCTTGTTCTACATAAGGTTTATATTCCCAAACATGAGAATGATCCTCCAAAGTGGCGAGACTGTCTACTTGGGTTTTATCTCCACCAGACATAGTAGAATAAACTCGGTTCAATAATTCAATTGTTGATGGTGATACACTAATCCGTACATCCGTTATACAAACCTAAAAAAAATATTTATGTTTGTGTGAATAATATTGCATAAGAAAAGTTACATACTTCAATATGCAATCCTTGGCCTTCAGGTGTTGAGCCTGCAACACTAATGCTCACGGGGTGTAAAACTGAACCTCTTGTTTCAGCTCTTCTTACTGGATCATAACAACATGTATAAAGTTGAATATCGTTAATAGAACCATTTATAACTTGATGAGATCCTGAAGTTCTCAGTTTCATTATTATTTCAGTCTAAAATAAATAAATCTGTCATTCTCAAAAGCATACATATGTTACATAATCGAATATTACGAAAGAAATTTAATTTTCCAAATCTTTATTGTCTATCTTTATTTATTGCAGTAAAATTAAAATACTTACATTAAGAACAAGAGCATTTGCATCAATGTTGTCCATATGTTCAACAAGTATAATATCTGGTTTTTCTACACGCAAATTAAGAGACATGGTTGTTTCTTTAGCTGCTGTAACTGTACTTGTCTTACTAGTACTACGAGTGCTAGGAATTTCTTTCAAAGCAGCTTGGGTTGGTGCATTAATTTTAGGTATATTTTCTTGTGTAGCCGGAGTGAAAAATTCTGCTATTTTTAAGAGATAATCCACTGACAAAATTAAAGTAAAACTGTATACACGTACATCAGCTGAAAAATATATCTAAATTTCTGCTCTTAATATTTAAGATTTAAAAACTTACCAAACATATCATTATCCTTTAGTTGAAACGTTACATCTATCATACTTCTAGCAGGACAAACAGATTCCGTTGAAGCAGAGGTAGAAAGAACTTCAAGTTCTGTTGTATCATGCTTTCGTTCTATTAAACGATTTAACTTATGTTCTCTACCTTTACGCATATCATCCATTAAACAATTTACTAGGAGTACAGAAGTTACAATGGAGTTATCTGATAAGATACGACCTTTTACTGATAGTACTTCCAGAGAAAAACGGGCCAATGCATCTTTAGGATCATGTGTAGGTGATATAATTGGATGCTGAAATATGAAAGACAATAAAATGATATTTTCCACTTTTTATAATTTGAAATTACTTACTGCTTTTGATCCACTCGAAAATAAATTAATAATAAAACTATCCATTGTAAACGTAAATTTCACAGCTGTATGAACCTTTGGTTGCAAATCACATGTACTCTCTTTAGACGGTATAGTCATATCTGTTGATTTGGAGGACGCAACATGTACATCACTTTTAACTGGAATAACAGTAGCACTCGCAGTTTGGGGTTTTGCTCCTTCAGCCATATTTCCACTTAAGACACCCATCATCATTTGATAATCAGATTGACTCAAGAGCAGCTGTAAGTAGAATAAGAAACACAAATTATACTTTGGTAAGAAAAGAGATACACGAAAATTGACTAGAATGCTAAATAAAAGAAAACTATAAAAAATTTAACAATATCTAATTATACACACCGTAATAGATTCAATTTTTCCAGACAAATCAATATCAGGAACAGCCCTGTACCAAGAAGTAGATAAATTACGTTTAACAATCAATGAAAACGTAACGGGTTGTAACAATGGGCATGTAGTCACTAGATTATTGTCATGATCCAACCTAACTCTAGCTAATGTAAAACTAGTTAGCTTCAGTTTCATTTCATCCAACACAGCGTTTTGGTTTTGTTCATTTTTAATGTCGAGAGTAAAAAATCTGTTTGAAATGGTTAGGTGACCCAAATCTAATAACAAAGCATCGTAACTTTGGGAACTAACAGGGACAATTATGTCAGGTGCCTTCAAATCAATATTTAAACTTATTCGGGTGGCATTCTCATATGCATTTTGCATATTTTGTTTTGCAGATTGTGCAGCAGCTTGTGACGCTTCTACAATAGCTGCTTGTGCAACTTGGAACTGGTTCAAGAAATCCTGCAGAAACAGAAAACATTTAATAACATTTTTTTGTAACTATTAATAACATACTTACCAACATGTCAGTTACGAAACAGTTAAGAAATATTATTTTTAAGCAACCCATTGTGGCTTGAATAGACATATCAATATTATTGGGATCCGCAGACTTATGTTCTGCATTATACATTACAACTTGTGCATTAACAGCTTCTTCACTGCTCACTGTTAAAATCTACAAATAAATTATAGTCAGAATTTTGATACAGAAATTTATTATTAACTCATACCTTTTTATGAATCTTTTGATTTATATCCATAATAGTAATGTCAAGTAAACGTGCAATAACTTGAGTATATGACTTCTTTACTATAACTTCAGATGTTATACCTTTCACAGCAACTGATGATATTTGATGTTTGTCACAAGCAAACAGTACTATCAGTTCTTTTAAATGTGCGTTAAGTTTAAATTCGATAGCTTCAATGACGATTACTTTTGATGGCTTTTTATCAAGCAATGTAGTAACTATAAAATTAAACAATTTTGAATATCTATTCTATCCGCAGTTTCAGTCTACAATTTGCGGAATATAAGATGGTTTACCTACCAGTTTTAGAAGATTTAACTCCTGCTACTATGCTCTCAGCAACAGAAGACATTCTTCGTATTCTATCTACACTGGATGTTGATTGAATCCCATTTATGCTAGCTAAGGAAGGATTACGAAGTTCTTCTACTTGCATTTGAAGTTCTGTTGCAAATTTCATCAAGGACTGCAGTCCTTCTTGATGCAAAATTATATTCAGGGATGAAAATTCTAAGTTCAATCGTGCTTCACATGACTGATGTTTTGAGTGGAATTCAGGAGATCTCTTATCTACCTATAAATTACAATCTATCATAAATTTACTGTTTTATATGAACTATTTAACAAATTCATCAATTTACATCTAAATAAAAATTTTATTTGCCCCCAAGCTTCTTATCAATTTGAAAAAATTGAAAATAATCTTTCTAAAATTTTGCATAGGGAGATGATTTTACATTGTAAACAATTTTTCTTAATGAAGTTTTGCGGTAGTTAGTACAGAATAGCCACTTTACCTGAATAAAAATTTAGTGTACCCCAGGACCCCTCGATTTGAAAAAATCGAAAATATACTTTCTGAAATTTTGCATGGGGGGACGATTTTACATTCTGAACAACTTTTCATAATGAAGTTTTGCCGTAGTTAGTACAGAAACGCTATTTTACCTGAATAAAAAAATGTGTTTACCCCCAGGCCTCCTTGATTTGAAAAAATCGAAAATTTACTTTCTGAAATTTTGCATGGGGGGATGATTTTACATTCTGAACAACTTTTCATAATGAAGTTTTGCCGTAGTTAGTACAGAAACGCTACTTTACCTGAATAAAAAAATGTGTCTACCCCCAGCCTCGATTTCAAAAAATCAAAAATATACTTTCTGAAATTTTGCATGGGGGGATGATTTCACATTGTGAACAACTTTTCCTAATGAAGTTTTGCCGTAGTTAGTACAGAAACGCTATTTTACCTGAATAAAAAAATGTGTTTACCCCCAGGCCTCCTTGATTTGAAAAAATCGAAAATATACTTTCTGAAATTTTGCATGGGGGGATGATTTTACATTCTGAACAACTTTTCATAATGAAGTTTTGCCGTAGTTAGTACAGAAACGTTACTTTACCTGAATAAAAAAATGTGTCTACCCCCAGCCTCGATTTCAAAAAATCAAAAATATACTTTCTGAAATTTTGCATGGGGGGATGATTTCACATTGTGAACAACTTTTTTTAATGAAGTTTTGCCGTAGTTAGTACAGAAACGCTACTGTACCTGAATAAAAAAATGTGTCTACCCCCAGCCTCGATTTCAAAAAATCAAAAATATACTTTCTGAAATTTTGCATGGGGGGATGATTTCACATTGTGAACAACTTTTCTTAATGAAGTTTTGCCGTAGTTAGTACAGAAACGCTATTTTACCTGAATAAAAAAATGTGTTTACCCCCAGGCCTACTTGATTTGAAAAAATCGAAAATATACTTTCTGAAATTTTGCATGGGGGGATGATTTTACATTCTGAACAACTTTTCATAATGAAGTTTTGCCGTAGTTAGTACAGAAACGCTACTTTACCTGAATAAAAAAATGTGTCTACCCCCAGCCTCGATTTCAAAAAATCAAAAATATACTTTCTGAAATTTTGCATGGGGGGATAATTTCACATTGTGAACAACTTTTCTTAATGAAGTTTTGCCGTAGTTAGTACAGAAACGCTACTTTACCTGACTAAAAAAATGTTTCTACCCCCAGGCCTCCTTGATTTCAAAAAATCGAAAACATACTTTCTGAAATTTTGCATGGGGGGATGATTTTACATGGTGAACATCTTTTCTTAATGAAGTTTTGCCGTAGTTAGTACAGAAACGCTACTTTACCTGAATAACAAAATGTGTCTTACCCCCAGGCCTCGATTTCAAAAAATCGAAAATATACTTTCTGAAATTTTGCATGGGGGGATGATTTTACATTGTGAACAACTTTTCTTAATGAAGTTTTGCCGTAGTTAGTACAGAAACGCTACTTTGCATGAATATAAAAATTGGTCAACCCCCACGCCTCATGCCTCTTTATAACTCAATCCATGGGATATATTAGTGTACAATTAATTTATACTTACTTGCATGAATTCTACAACAAACAAATATTCCCCAGCCTCAGCCTTTACAGGTGTACTAATAATATTAATAACATCATCCCTGCGAGACTGACTACAACCAATTCCACCTAATCTCACAGTAACGCCAGTGTTGTACGTTTTTTGCAATAAATCCAACTCCAAAGATGTGATGTTAAATCTAGCTACTTCTTCAGGAGGTGAAGAAGACATTTCTTGATGACTCACCACCACAGATAATTCTGTTAAGACATTTAGTTAAGTGTATGTTTCGTCAAATTTTAAATACAAATTACCTTTCATAACGAATTGCACATCTAATGTTGTAAATTGAACAAAATCTCCTTTAGGAGTTTTAATATTCGAAGTGGCAGTAGATTTAGGTTTTTCACTCAAATCTAAATATTTTAACATCATAGCCTGACTTGAGCTACGAGACCTGGATGATTTCTATGAAAAAAAAAAAAATAAATAAAAAAAGCTCCTTATAATGTACTAATGTTAAACTAGCCACATTTTAAAATATGTCTACTGAATATTAAAGTAAAATTGAACGTTTTATAAATACTTACTAAAAGTGGTTTATTTTCAGGTGGAGTTTCAACTGGTAATGGAATGCTGGTAGCCAAAGCAACCAAAAGTAACAATCTAACATCGGTGATGTTAACAGCAAGGGATGGTAATTGTCCTCTGATTTTTGTAAGTGGCAAACGAGGATCATCAGTAATCAAACATTTATAAAAACTTAAATTTAAGCTTACAGGACTTAATAGATGCAAAGGAGTAACACAAGACTCATTAACAAATTTATTCCAGTCCTCTCCACCTTGTGCTAACACAATTTGCAAATCGGTAAACTCCAAATTAAACTGATCATAACTTCGTGCAATCATTTCATCCAAAATTTCATGCCCAGCAGCTCCTTTAGCATGCAAGTGTCGAACAGCAACAGCTGAACGATCAGCTGATGATATTTTTACGTTACCCAAATTCACAACCAATACATTTTCAGTGCCTGTGTATTTTCCACCGTATGGTATAATCACATACGGAGCATGTAAATCAACTTTTAAATCTAACACTGTGTGTTTTTCAATTGCGTGCTGTAATCCAGTTGCAGACATTTCTTTAAAGTTGCTTAAACTATTCTCAGCAGCAGCTGATAATCTGTAACAAATTTTATATTTCAGGAATAGAAAAAATAAAAATTGTCTTGACAAAAAAGAAAATTGAACCACGACAATAAATAAATAATTACTGTTCTAAAGCAGACGACTCTTGAACCTTAAAAACATCTATAACTTTATTAATTGTTTGTGCATCATAAACAATCTTGAGTGGTTTAGCATTAACGTGAACTCTTTGAGCACAAGTTTTATCTATAGGATTTGTTTCAAATAGTACATCGAGTAATGCACCATCTTCCCCTGAATGTGTTTTAGATGTGACCAATTGAGGTAGTAATTCATCTTGTTGCAGCCCATACACAGCAAATTCATCAATATTTACAGCAACTCTAAAAGTAAAAACAAATTAATCAAGTCATAATGCGTAGAAGATCTTTATTATTACTTTACGGCAGATGCAGCAGGTCTTGTGTCTAGCCTACATTTTACCCCTTTCAGTTCTGTACTAACAACCCTGGGTACTTCACTTAAATCATCTCTTACTTGAATTTCTAGTAAGCGAAGTATAAAAGTGCAGGAATTATCAACGTATATCTCAGGAAATTCTAAAGGTGCTGAATTTTCCTGATAGTCGATGGCTTTATACAAACGTGATTTTTCATCTGGTGTCATGGCAGCTTCAAACTTTTTCACTAAAAAAAGAATAAATATTAATTCGAACTGTAAATAATTGGCTTTATCCACTTTATACGTATTTCGACACATCAAAATGTCATTTTCAAAAGCATATAATAATTAAATAATGATTTAAAATTTAAATAAAATGTTATTTACTTATATCAGTAGATTCTGAAAGTTCTTTATCTTCTTCTGCAGGACTGCCCCACCAACTACTAAACCATGATTTTTTCTGTACTTGTGATTCAAGTTTTCCCATCCGTGCTACTTCCAATTCAATTTTCTGACGTATAATAACAATGTTGACTATATCCAATTTTTTTTCATAAACATCTAACTTATTTTGAGCCTCTTGTGAAACCTAGAACAGCAAAAAATCACAAAATAGTTTGGGTTTCTACGAAATTATGTCACACCTTTTTATGTATTAACTTTGCTTGATAAACGTTAGCATAATCTTTACACATATTACGATGTTGTCTTATGTGTGTCCAATCAAAGTTGCGTCTTCTTCTTCTTACATCTTCTAAAACTCCGGTATAAGCAAACTGCCACCATTCTTTGTAATGGCCCCTATAATTCGCAACATCTGGTCTAAATCGGCGGTACGGCATACCCCTTGACATGCGATCCATAGATTCAGCTAATGCTATGATGTCTTGATATTGTGCTTTGCTGATACCTGTAGTTTCCAGTTTTAATAACAATTTTATTCTATAAAATAATTACGAGATGCTTACCTATAAAAAGTTTCTCCATTTCTAAATTTAAGTGTACCTTAGGTACTGAAAATTCAGGAGAATCACACTCAGGTTTTGGATTAAGACGTAATCGAGCAGAAGAATTAATAGGTCCTAACACTGTAAATATAAGAGTTTACTTCTGAAACATTTTTTGATATACTACAGGTACTTACAATATTGGTAGTTGTTAGGAGTTGCAGTTTTGGTTGCAATTTCATTATTAAAATGACTTATAAGATCAACCGTTGGAAGATTGGCATATAAAGCAGAATTGCAATTCCAATACACAGCTAAACCTTCTAAACTAACCACCTAGAAATAATAAAAAGTAATTTCACATTGTAAATGAATGAAAAATACTATTACTTTAAAAATCTTAGTGACCATGTCTTGGACAATGGTTGGTTTCCAAGTTTCATCTGTTGTCTCCAGAGACAAATTGCTAAGAGAGATTCCTAATGCAAACGGGTGATTTAGATGAGTCACTTTGTCTTCATATCTAATGTGTATATTTGAAATTTTTAACTGCACATTTTTTATAATTTGCGTAGTTAATTTCTCCACAAATGTATCATCAGGTTTGGGTTTATCTAAAAAAAGAAAACTTTATATCATTAAGAATAATTGCAGAAAAACTCAAATTTGTTCCAATATTTTTGTCTCAAGCCGACCTTTTTCAGCTTCTTTTTTCTTTGCATCTTCAATTTTCTGTAGCTCATCTTGTTTACTTTTGATATCCTTCTTTTCCTCCTTTTCTGCATCATATTTGACCTGCTGATTAGGAACAACAAGCAAGTACAATTCTTCGATGCTTGCTTCAACAGCTGCGCCATATAGATTTTTCCAAGGAATTTTTAATACAAGTTTTCCTATACAAAGAATTTAAATGTAGGATTCAGTTTTTTACATGAATGTGGATTAATTTTACATACCTAACCGTCCGTAAACTGTTTGAACAGGTAAATCTAAGTCGTCTAAAGCTGATGGTTTTAGGACAAGATCCGTAAGTACGACATCACCTACATAAACACAAGCAGGTATTTTAGCTAGGATTAAATAAATTAGATTTATAACGTTCATTACCTCCCCATATTCCAATTTTTAGCTGTTTACTATCCAAATTTTCGACATAATCACCGAGCACTCTATTTAACACATCAGTGACAACTGATTCGAATACCATTGTGTTTTGATTTCTTAATACATTAAGGAATCAATTTTTACTACAAACACAGTTTCACGGTTACACCCCTCTAAAAAATGCGGTGTATCAAGTTAAAATAGCGATGACATAATGCAACCCAATTGATTACCAGTTTAACCTCAATCAGACTCCGATAATTTTATATTAAGATTAGGTTTTTTAATTCGAACTTTACTTTTGTTATCACATACTTATTCAATTTACTCTTCATAACACACAAAAATTTTATTTTTATAAAATCACCAATGACATTGACGTTTGTGTTCGCACCTTTCTTTCATAAACAAAAATATTAATATACAGGGTGACTATAAAATTTTGATACAAGTGAAAGTTTACATCCCCAGAAAGTCGAAAATTATAAAATGTATTAGATCATAGATGAGACATAAATAATACTTTAAGTACCTTGAATAATACTCTAGAAATAATATAAATGTAAAAAATACTCAGGAAGCTCATATGTATGTTGGGTTGCATTTTTTTAAAATTCAACCAGGAAGTGGAACAAGCGGATAGCCCTCACATTTGTGCTACAAACAGCTGAATACACAAGTCCACTGGGTTTTTGTAAAAATTAATTCTCAAATTGCAACTAACCTAAAGCAAAGACTTTTTGCAAAGACTAGTTGGGCGCCCCTCGAGCTTTAGGTTAGTTGCAGTTTGAGAATTATTTTTCACAAAAACCCAGTGGACTTGTGTATTCAGCTGTTTGTAGCACAAATGTGAGGGCTATCCGCTTGTGGAAGTGGAACATCACATCATTGATCTAAAGGGAGTCAGGTTTGCAATCTGGAGAGTTAAGGTCTCCATTCAAATAAAATCCAACATTTGAGTTTTAAATTTACAGAGTAGGTACAATATACAGGGTGATTCACGATACTGATAGGCAACCCAAATGACAAATATTCTAAGCAACCACTTTTTCAAATTTAATTAATGAAGCAAATCGTTTATGCTACTACTTTATTTGCATTTGACGATAATTATGTGGATAAGGTTTATATTCGTTTGTAAAATTTGGCGGCAAATTCAAATTTAACCAATGAATTAAAGTACAAGCTGTAGTACCATAAAGCAGTTATTATCGTCTACATGAATTCCATTGTTCCCAGTAATGCAAATAATTCATACTGCAACTTTTAAAAATTTTTAATAAACATAAAGATAGCACTAATTTTTATTTGTATAATCTTGAAAACAAAAAGTAAATAATGTAGTTCTGAAATTGTAGAAAATAACCATGGCATCTTAACTGTAATAATTATAAAACATAAATTAATGATGGAAAAGACGAAGGTTGGTGTGAGCCAAGACAATGTTATGACCATCACATGCTTTAATAACTTCTTCATCATTTGTTGAACCAGCAGGACTTCCAATGTATGAAACACCGCTCTATATTTAAAAAAAAATTGTAAAAATGTAATATTACAAAAAATAAAGAGTAAATTACCAAACGAGCTCTATCAATGTTATCACGGAATGGGAAGAATGCATCTGATCCCAAACAAACATCTTTTAAGTTGCTAAGCCATGCCTTTCTTTCACTTTCACTGAGTTGTGAAGGAATTTCTTCATACATAGCTTCCCATATTGCAGTATCCATATCCTTCCCTAAAAAAACAAATATTTTCATACATTTTATTTATAAATATCTCCTGAAAACTAACCAACAGTTCCATTAACGTAATTGTCAATGGCATTTGATATTTCTGCTCTCTTAACGGTTTTCTTGAACTTCATTCCTAAAACTTTTGGATGCTGCCTCATCCACCAATTGTCAGCCTTATCACCAGCCAAACGAGTGCAATGAATCCTTGATTGTTGACCTGCACCTATTCCAATAACCTACAAGAATAATTTCGTTGGGTGAAAATACAGGGTGTTTCAAATTCAAAGGCAACCATTGGGGTTGGTTTAAATTTGGCCCCCTTGAAGAATTTTGTGGATAATAATATTCTGCAAAAAATTTAACCCAATGAGACAAAAATAATCAGCAAGATCCCCATGGGTGCTCCCGAATTTGAAACACCCTATATAACCAAATTATAAGAAACTTTTTAGAAGAAATCTTTTATTAATTTAGATTTAAAAAATTAATAAATAAACCATTACCTGTCCATCTTTTGCATAACAAACAGAATTACTCTGAGTGTACTTCAGAGCAATGGTGGCTACAATAAGATCACGTATTGCAGAATCGGGTAAGTTCTTATTCTTGCTTACAACATTAGTGAAGAGTGACTTATTAATAACAGCATTATTTCTTTGTTGTTCTAATGTTAACCCAAACAATACTTTGCGTTCAATTGCATCTGGTTCATAATTTGGATCAATCTAAAAGAGTATTAAAATTTAATTTCTCTCAGTAACCAAAATATTTCAAAATTGTTTTACCTGTAATATACAGTATCCTCCATTTTTCTTCTTCCTCAAAAGTTCCAAAGCTTCAGGGGAATATCCTGGTGCTATTACTCCATCTGATACTTCTCTTGATATCAAGCGAGCAGTTGCATAATCACATGGATCAGATAAGGCAACAAAATCTCCAAATGAGGACATACGATCTGCACCTCGAGCTCTACCATATGCTATAGCTAAGGGAGTTAACTGTTCCAACAAATCATCCACCATACAAAGTTTGGCCTAGAAACAGGAACGTAGTTTAATTCAACTATTTTGTTCGTTTATAAAAATTTGTTGACAATTCATGAACATTTCCATTACTGAATGCGCCAATTACTTCACTAAAACTTTCCGTAGTATTACTTAAATATGGTACACTTCGATAAGAAACAATTTGTTGCACAACCTGACCTTTTTATCTAATGTATTGACAAATAATAATGTTTGAAAGACTTACTCAAGAGATTGAAAAAATATACCAACCAACCTGATCGGCTGATAGCGGTACTCCAACAGCAGCTCCTGCAGGTGAAACATGCTTGAAACTGGTAGCAGCAGGTAGACCCAAAGCAGTTTTCAGTTCTCGTACAAGTTGCCAACCATTAAGAGCATCACATAAATTAATAAATCCTGGTGAACCATTTACAACCATTAATGGTAAACGAGAAAGAGTAGTGTACAACTGTGCGGGCTTTTGATGAGGATTCATGCCATATCTCAAAGTTAGTTGTGATACACCGGTTGCATACTGCTTTCGGAAGTAATCTGATATAGCAAGATCATAATCAGAAGTATGGGTAAAGGCTTTCAGTGCCAAAGTTTGTCTAAAAATGAGTTTTTTTATAAATACCCACATAATTACATTTATAGGTGTATTACCTTGTCTTCAAGCTAGTATCTTTGTTTGAAGAATTTTTTATTTCTTCAACTACTTTGTCGTAATCAGTTGGATCACAAATCACAGTTACACGTTCGTGATTTTTAGCAGCAGCTCTTAGAAGAGTAACACCTCCAATATCAATGTTTTCAACTGCATCTGCGATTGTTACATCGGGTTTGGTAACAGTTTGAACAAACGGGTAGAGATTGCATACAACAACTCGGATTAAATCAATATTCTGTTGCATCAAGTCTAATTGATCAGATGGTGTTAATCTGGAATATCCACCAAAGATTTAATAAAAAAAATTATTACAGGAGGTACGAATAAAAAACGGACCTCGCTAATATTCCACCATGTACTGTTGGATGAAGAGTTTTAACTCTACCCCCAAGTATTTCTGGAGCTCCTGAAATCTCGGATACATCTTTAACAGCAAATCCAGCATCTCTAAGACTTTTTGCTGTACCCCCACTAGCAACTAATGTGAAACCCAGTTCTTTGAGATTTTTACCCAAAGCAAGTAATCCATTTTTATTGGATACAGATAAAAGTGCTGGAAAAATTAATTAATACAGTTTCAGTTACTGAAAAATAAATGTTTTTGCATACCTATATTACCACCGGATGACATAGTAACTGGTTGGGAGTACAAACTGAAAGTGAAGAATAAATTCTATTGTGAAATGAATATTTAAAGTTGCTGGGGACAACTGCAATCGAAAGGTTAAAGATAAATGATAAACTTTTGATATTACAACAAAAACATGTTATTATAAAGAAGTGACATATGTTGACGTAAAAGTTCAATTTATTTCATCTATTTTTGGAAAAGATAATATAAATAGGTATCCAGGGGGTTCGTATACAACCCTATCTCTTTTGATTCAATATCTTTTTTTAAATCATATATACAGTGTGTCTGGGGGTAGATTATACATTTTCTTATTCAGGTAAGATAGGTTTTTTGTACGAACTATGGCAAAATGTTGTTCATAATGTAAAATCATCCCCCTATGCAAAATTTCTAAAAGTATATTTTCGATTTTATTAAATCAAGGAAGCCTGTGGGGGTAGGTAATTTTTTTTATTCAGGTAAAGTAGCTTTTCTGTACTAACTACGCAAAAACTTTATTAAGAAAAGTTGTTCACAATGTAATATCATCCCCTCATGCAAAGTTTCAGAAAGTACACTTTCGATTTTTCAAAACAAGGTGACCAGGGGGTAGATAATTTTTTTTTATTCAGGTAAAGTAGCTTTTCTGTACTAACTACGGAAAAACTTTATTAATAAAAGTTGTTCACAATGTAAAATCATCCCCCCATGCAAAATTTCAGAAAATACACTTTCGATTTTTCAAAACAAGGTGACCTGGGGGTAGAGAATTTTTTTTTATTCAGGTAAAGTAGCTTTTCTGTACTAACTACGGAAAAACTTTATTAAGAAAAGTTGTTCACAATGTAATATCATCCCCCCATGCAAAATTTCAGAAAGTACACTTTCGATTTTTCAAAACAAGGTGACCTGGGGGTAGAGAATTTTTTTTTATTCAGGTAAAGTAGCTATTCTGTACTAACTACGGAAAAACTTTATTAAGAAAAGTTGTTCACAATGTAAAATCATCCCCCCATGCACAGTTCAGAAAGTATACTTTCGATTTTTCAAAACATGGTGGCCTGGGGGTAGATAATTTTTTTTATTTAGGTAAAGTAGCTTTTCTGTACTAACTACGGCAAAGTTCATTAAGAAAAGTTGTTCACAATGTAAAATCATCTCCTCACCATACAAAATTTCAGAAATATCGGTTTGCTTTTATACACCTGACGAAAGTCAAAAGTTTGAAAACAAATATTAATTAGCGGCTGATATTTTGCATGGGGGACTGATTTTACATTGTGAACAACTTTTCTTAATGAAGTTTTGGCGTAGTTAGTAGAGAAAAGCTACTTAGTACCTGAATAAAAAAAGTATATAATATTCTCTTTTTTTTAAACACATATTATATTATTTGATATTCTTTCTATCAAAGTTTTCTATTGTTCTTTGTTGATACTATAAGTAGGTACCTATTTGTTTATGTAAAGCATGCATCATTTGCCAAAATTTCCCGTTATCCTCTTCGTGATGATAAGAACAAAATAAATCCAAAAAGTCAAGAAAAGTTATTATTTTGTTAACTAAGTTGTTATTGTGTTGGCTACTATTTTATCAATATATAATGTAATTATTATTTTGTAATTAGGTAAACATTTTGCGTTTCAAATTATACACAAATATGAGTCCAGATGATTGAACCTAAAATATTTGAAACTCTGCATGCACTTATAAATATTAAATAGAATAGAAATATTAAATCATTTACAGTCGATAACAGAGGTTTGTTCTGCCATTTTATCAACAATCTGAGAGTTTTGATGGATAAGTACAGAAAAGTTATAGGAAAAAATGAAACCAGTTACAAGGCAAAAAAATAGTAGAAAAGTGTAATAACCCCTTAATAAATAACAAAAGGAAACTTTAGGAAATAAGGAAAATTTCAAATAAACCCTAAAGGAGACGTAATGAAGGGTATGCAGAAAAAGTTCTTGAATCATTAATTGAGTAAACTTGAGGTCAATCATGATAATAACGAGTTTAGGAGTTTTTATCAAGGGGTGAAGGCGGAAAGAAGGGAGGAGTGAACGAGAAATTGGAAATATGGAAGAAATGTTTTGAAAGCTTAGTAAGAGTAGTACCGAACTCAAGAACAGGACTAAAAGGGACACAATAATAGCAGATAGGAGCTTAGGATAGGAGAGGATATCAGTCAGAGTACTGCGGTTGAGAATCATGAGATACTAAAGTAAGAACTATATTGTGAACATAATAAACCAACAAAAAAAAATACATGGAGGAAATGGTATAAGAGCATAGCCTACATTGATGTTTTTTAATAGAAGTAATATTTGGTTATAGAGTAAAGTTTTTCGAGTAATGATAAAAATTTCTATTGGAAAAATCACAGGGGAATCCCTATTCTCTATTCTATTATCATACTATATGTACACCCTATCACAAAAAAGTATTTTTTATATAAAAAATTGCAATATTAATAGACTGCCTTTAATTGCAATTAATAATTGAATAAAAGGATGAATTGAGTGACTTAGAAATAGTAATTAAAGTTTAGAAATGTAAACAATAATAATTATACAAAGGAAATTCAAAAAACTAACCTTAAGCACCCAAATCAAACACCAAGCTGAACACGTGTTGCAGAAAATTCGTTGAAGTAATCGACGAAATAAAAAATTTTATTTAATAAAATTCATACGAAAAACACAAAAAGATTTTATGAGGAAGCAAATTCTAATCAATCTTTTTAAAAACCATTAAATTTTGATTATAAAACACGTATAATTCTTGAGTAATTAAAGAAAATTAAGTTTCGATGTCGATTACGAACACGATGTAATAAAATTCGATGTAAATATTTTTCAAGTGACATCATTCTGTTGTGACAGTGACAGTGACAGTTCGTCATATTTTCCAAGGCAAATTAACACTGAAACAAAATTATAAGTTAATTATTTTATTACAAAAATGAATAGATTATTTGGAAAAGGTAAACCTAAAGAACCAGGACCAAGCATAAATGATGTCATAACCGGGGTTTGTATAAATATTCGTGGAAGGTACAAAAAATTTTTGCTGACCAACTCTTTTAGGTGGATCAAAGAGCTGAAGGACTAGAGAAAAAAATAGGGGCATTGGAAAATGATCTGCGTAAGTTTCGAGAACAAATGTCCAAAATGCGCGAAGGACCTGCTAAAAATGCTGTTAAAGCAAAAGCCATGCGTATTCTTAAGCAAAAGAAAATGTACGAACAACAGCTTGATAATCTTCGAGGACAGTCGTTCAACATGGAACAGGCAAATTTTGCTCACCAAACATTAAAGGATACTCATGTTACTGTTAAGGCTATGAAGGATGGAATGAAGCAGATGAAAAAAGAATTTAAGAACATTAATATTGAAGAAATTGATGTAAGTATCATGTTTCTTTTTTTAATAATTTTGGAAGCCTATAGAAGTTTTATTTTGCTAGGATGTTCAAGATGAGTTAGCAGATATGATGGATCAAGCTAATGAAGTGCAAGAAGCTCTTGGTCAAACGTATCTCACACCCGAGTTGGATGAAGATGAACTTGCTGCAGAATTAGATGCACTCGGTGATGAAATTGCATTAGATGATGATGCAAGTTATTTAGATGATGTTTTGAATGCTCCCGAAGCTCCTAGTAGCAAACCAGAAAAACCAGAAGCTGAAGCTAAGAAAACTCCTGTAAGTATCTGCAGTGTAGCCCAAATCTACAAGTGTGTAGCTAATTATTAAGATTGATTTTTATTTACAGGGTGGCATTCAAGTGGATGAATTTGGTTTGCCTCAGATTTCCGGCAATCATTAAAATGTACATTATATTGTTATATTAAAACACAATTGCTAATATTAAACACATTATTATTATTATTGTTAAGGAAAAGTTTTTTGTATGCAATTTATTTGAGCTTTTTGTTATGTAAGCACTCAAAATAGCGCTTCTGTAAATTAATTAGAAATACATATAGTTCACTACTAACGTTTTAGGTAAATACGGCTTTTTGTACGTATAATGTAAGAGTAAGAAATTAAAAACAAGTGGAATTGTGAAAGTTATATTACATATTAAATGTTTTGTAGAAATACTTGTATTATACCACTTCTAGCATTTTTTAAAAAAAATTTTATTTAAAAAAAATACAAATAAAAAATAATCTATGCCTATGAGGTACCTATTTCTTTCCATTTTTAAATGGTAACTGGTCTTGAAACTTTTGTACATTTGTTAAGTTCCATTTGTTTATAATCTCTAATACTGGTAAGCAAACTATTTTGGCACTCTTCGAAATATTGGAAATCAAATCCAGGCACTTGTGTATAATGATGTACATGAGCCTAGAGGATGAATTTTATTAAGAAAATCCTAATTGGTGTTGCTTTCATTACCTTTTTCTTGTAGAGCTTTTTATAAAGTTCAGATATATGTGAAAATAATGTTGCCATGGCGGAAGTGTTAAACAAAGACAGCATAGATGCACTGTGACCCACTGGTGGAATTGTACACAGTCCTGTTTTCACCGCTTTACGAGACCAAGAAGTGTAATGACCTTTCGTTTGCAATTGTTCCACATAGCATCTCATATCAGAAATAGTGAAGTCACCACGCCCAATTAATGTTGTTCCAAGCATAATCGAGTTTAAACCTTAAGATGTATAACAATTTTTTGAAATAATAATTTAAAAAAAAAATATTACCTAGTGGATCAATTTTTAGTAACTGATGATTTCTGCTGCATGTTGATCTGAATATTTCATCCTTAACTGGCTGACTAGGGATTAAACATAACTAAATAATTAATTACATAAAAATAAATTCAAATTTTTCAACCTGTACGTCTGTCTGGGAGATTTCATAGAAGACAGAACAAAAGGACTAAAACTAGATGATAAAAAATGCATTCTTGGATAAGGAACCATGTTTGTGCCGATTTCGTTAATATCCACATTCATATTACCAGAAAATCTTGAACCGCTACAAAAAGGAAAATCATGTTTATAACATCTATTAATTTTATATTGACTTACCTTGTTAAATTTAATAACATATTGACAATTAAATTATTCATATCATGGAATGGTTTGTATTCTACTATCTGATTTGTGTTTACACAATTGAAATTTTTATTACGAAATTGTCTTGAAACAATATCTAATAATGCTCTATTTTCAACTGGAAATACACAACTTGCATGGTCAATTAACTGTCTAGTCGATAATGCCATGTTATATGGACACGTTATTACATCTTCAGTACCAGTTGGATACACACAAGACACTAATCTAATGCATCAATACAAAATTAGTTGTCTATTAAATTTTTATAAGAGAATTTGTTTTAAAGTGTCTTAAACACAAGATTATAACTTAAATATTAACAGGGATAAGCAAGGGTACTGCAGGAACATTCTTTATTTTTTTCATTACAGTTCAAAGTCATTAATTGTAGGGCATAAATACTGGTCAATAATAGCAGGTAATTATTCAGTTTATATACAGAAATTTTGTGTAAAAAATTTAGTTCCAAAAAGATTACAACAAGGTATCTTAACTCCTGTATCCTTTCTACCTCAAAAGAACTGTTCAATGTTTTTTTTCCCTTGAATGGTACAGTTGACGAAAGTGTTTAGGTGTCCCGATTAAAAGAATATTTTTGGTTTAAAATTAATTACCTTTCGATGTTAGAATAGTGATCATCCAATAATTCTAAAATGTAAGTTCCCAAACCAGAACCAGTACCTCCACCAACAGAAAACATAAATAGAAATCCTTGTAAACTATCGCATTTCTCCACAGCCCGCTGTATAGTGTTTAATATTTTATTTTGATAGCGAGGTCCATGATTACAGTAACCCTCTGCCCAATTATTACCTGATCCTGGATAATCGATTACATAACACTTATCGTCAAACAGATCTCTAAATGGCCCTGTTTTATATCTTGTTAGAACGCTATCTTCCATATCCACTAGTATGGACTGTAAAGGATACTACAATTATTAAGTAGCCATCGTAGAATCTCTGCTAATAAATGTAAAATAAATAAACAGTACAGATAGCGAAATGAGGAAAATAAACTACTATAGTAACTATATAACATAAATTAGATTATTTTCTATATTAGTAGATATTTACCCTTGCTTTCACTTTTGCCTGCATCAGATCTGCGGTTGTATTTAGTGAAGTACATGTTGTATTTGATGGTATTGCGAAAAAACTGTGAAATGATGATCGTAATTCCGTAACTGTATTATCTCTTATTGAACCTGTTTTGCCTGTCCCTTCAATTGCATTTTGAAATCCATATTCTTCTAATACCGAAGGCCAAAATGAAGAACCTATTTGGTTGCCACATTGTCCCACTTAAAATTACCAATGAGATAGAATAGTTACGAAATTTCATTATAATTACCTTGAATTGTTATAAATTCACTCATAAAATAGGAACTTTAAGTTATCACCTTGTATTTAATGTACAAACGCATGAGTTAATGCCTAAATTGTAATTTAGTAGGGAAAACTTTTAATTTGAAATGAAAACCGATTTTTATCCAAAATCAAACAAACGTCAAAATAAATTCTCATTTTATATAAATATCATTTGACACAAAAGTTTTTGGGTACTACAAGTTTAGAACTATTCCTACTTTTGATATTTGAAAAATTTTCTGTTAATGTCAGAAAAAGTGTAAACATAAAATTAAAGAAATTAATTATGAAAAGTATCACAAATAGTTGAATTTCAGGTATTTTGGCTACCGGTATTTTTTTATACATTATTGTGTACCCTACAGTTCGTACATGGTGTAAAAATTTAGTTTTTTATGATGCCTACTTGACGGTATTACATAACCTTAAAAGAAGAAGGTTGAAGTTAAAACTAAAAATTAAACGAGTATTTGCTTAATTCTTTCCGAAACTCCTTACGATATTATTAAAAATGCTAACCACTTTACTATGTCTATTGCTGTTACAAAGCATAAACTATAAATTCGTAGAAGCTCAAAACTCTGGTAAGTTAGTCTTGAATAACGGTCAAAGTTATCTTAAACAATTTATACATTTTTTCCAGCAATTTATTTGAAACAAGGTGAACGAATTACACATAGCCCAAGCTATGGTAGAGAGAATTTAAAAATTTACTGCTATGAGGGCAAACCAAAGTATATCATTTACATGTGGCAAAGTGTTTCGGTACAACATTAAAAAACATAATTCCATTACAAAACGTCATACTCTTTTTGTTTTAGTTGGAAATAAGTTCAAAATCTGATGATTATGCGTATTATGAAGGTACTACACCCGATATTGTTCGTAGGCAGTATTCAGAACATCGATCTAGCTGGGCTATTAATTTATTTTCTTGGAAACAGAAATCGTTTAAATTAGATCCCTTTAATCAAAGTTGTATTGGAATTGAAAGCAATAAAATATTCGATCTACATTTACATGCTATACGTAAGTTATGCAAAATGAATGCAGTGAAGAATAAATTACTTAATTATTATTTCAGGAGTTGATTATTGGAAAGTATTATGTCTTCTGTTAGGACTACTGGTATTTTTTTCAGCAGATAAATTAAGTAAAAACGTAGTATTTTATTATTTATGTGGTATAACATTTGGTATATGCGCATCGTTTTTAATATTAATATATTTTTTAAGCAAAATGTTTCCTAAGGCAAGTTTCTACCTTAAAGTTGTGTTTTATGTTTAATTTTTATATTAATTTTATAGCGACCCATGATGTACGGTGTAGCAATCTGTGGGTGGACTATTGGTGTATACATTTTACAAATACTGTGGGAAAACATGCGAACTATTTTAATAAATTATCAAAGTTATGTACTTTGGTATGGTTTTATAACAGGAATTGTTAGTTTCGTAGGTATGGTATAAACTGATTTTAAATTTTAAATTATGATTTGCCTTTTTTATTTGCTATTAAAGTCTGTTATAGATGGGGACCGGTAACAAACGAACGCACTAAAAATCTTATTCGTTGGGCTCTACAAACTTTAGCGTTAGTTGCTGTATTTCACAGCAGCCATTTTCAGGAAGCTGCTATGGGACAAATCGTGATCATCTTATTGACTTATAATTTTCCAAAGAAATGGGTTTCAAAATCAAAAACGTATTGGTAAGTGTGTTTCTATTTCTAAATGTAAATATAAAATATTATTTTCTTTTCAGGAAAAGAAAATTTCCACCAAAAGTACACCTTTTATCTAACGAAGAATATTACCAGGAAGGTGTGAGAGAAACCCAAAAAGCATTAACAGATCTTCGAGAATATTGTACCAGCCCCAAATGTAATCAATGGAAAACTGCTATTAAACTTAAAGATGTTAAACGGTAATTATTATTTTTTCTAAATTTATAAAAATTTATGCTTAATTTAATGATAAATAACATAATTATCGTGCTTGTAGGTTTGCTTCCTTTATGGAGGGCACATCACATTTAAGCGATGAGGAAATTTTGGAGTACGAAACCTCAATCCAAACAACTGATTTAACGGATGATGAAGATGATTTATTAACTGATGAAGAATCATAACAAAGTCTGAAAAACAATATTGATAAGCGTCTTCTTATTTATTTTATAATTTACAGTTTTCATTTTCGTTACTTTTAGAAGTTAATACTAAGTAGGTGTAAATTATTTTGTTAATAGTTCTGTGAACATTTTAATATTTACAACATTAAAAGTGCAGCTATATTCTATGTGAATTTAACTTTTTTCGAACGATCATTTGATACGTCTGGTATGAAAAAAATTGTTTGAATTTCATTATCGGATGGATGTGATTTAAAAAATAGTTCTCTTAGAATAATATTTTCATTTTTTGTAGTATTGTGTAAAGAAGTGAAACTTGTACAATCTTCATGTATTCTAAAACAAAGTAAAACTAGATTTTTAATATAAAACAGAAGATTAATTATTTGCATCATACGTTGTTGTGTATCTTGTTTCTGTTTGGCTTTCTCTGGTTATCATTAACGGTTTGTGTTCATATTTTTCTACAGCTACTCTTAAGGTATTGATGATTCCTAATGCATGTTTCATTTTTGCTTTGTATATAATATATTTCTTATTATAAGCTTCTAACGTAGTTTTTTGGTTTGTGTAATTTTTATTAGCTTCACTAATTTTTGCTTTTAATAATTTTATTTCTTTTGTAAGCTCCAATTCTTTTTTTCCAAATAAATCTTTTTGTTTATTGCACGTAGTTTTCAATTCATTTACCTAAAGTTAAAATTGTATATAATGGCATTAACTGAGGACAAGAAGACGGAAGTAACAAAACTATTTTTAATCGAATATTATAACTATATAAAAAATATTTATATAAATGTTAGATGATTTATAATAATATGAAATAATTATGTCACCTCTTTCAAAAAATTTTTCTGTTCTTGCAGACACTTTACATCTTTTTCCGCTAAAGCAATTTCTTTTTCATGAATAATTTGTTGTGATCGTTTCAATTTTAATACTAAATGATCTTTTTCTTCATTAATTATCTGTTCATAATTATTAAACTTATGTTTAAGTTCTTGACATTCAAGTTTTAATTCTGAATTTTTATCTTGCAAGAGGGCCTTCTCGTTTAAAACTATTGCAAGCTCCGCAACTAAATCTGTTATTAAACGTTGTTCATAAAATGGTGTACATTGATTTTCCTTAGTTACATCAGTTTTATTCAGCATTATTATTCTAGTACACGTTCTATGAAGTAGTGATAGCTTTAAAGAAATTAAATTTCTTTTAGTGTTCACAACACGTGCGACACTGATGACAATTTTGACAAATATATGAAGTTGATTGTAGTGTTTTTTCAAATGTTTGTAATGGGAGATATAAGGGAGAGGTCCCGGTATGCCGATCTGTGGCAGCTCATTTCACTGCGGCCAATCTAGCCAACTATGATTAAAATAAAAAGTGGGGTTTCAAGTTCAGTTGTTGTAGGGATAAAAATTGTTCAATTGTTTTATTTCATGGCACTTTTGACAGAAAAAATATTTATTGACATTCTCAAGCGTCACTTTGTTGAAATCCATGATTATATAAATAATAAATATTAAATAAAATATCGATTTCAACGGGAAATAATAAGATTTATTCGCTTTATACGTATTTCGGCATCATTGTGCCATTGTCAAAAGCTATTATAAAATATTATAACAAATGCAAAAATATAGTAACTCCTTGATTCTATTATTTTAACACTGCGTGAAGCAGCTGGCCCCAGTCAACCCGTCGGAGGTCAGTCGCTTATCAGTGTTTTAAAAAGATATTTATTCCAAAATCTTCAGTAAAGGAGAATCTAAGAGATCAATTTGCTCATTCATTAAAGGTATGTTGTTTTTTGTGTGTTTATAAATTTCAAAAGCTTCTAAAATGTTTAATTTATTTTTGTTATCAGAAAAGTGTAAAAATTTAATTGTATTATTAGATGTTAATGTGTGATTTTGTTCTAACAAATGTTTAGCAAAATTTGATTTATGTGCATGTTTATATTTGTAACAACGGATATGTTCTTTTTGCCTAATACTGAAATTTCTAATTGTTTGACCTATATATACTGAATCACAATGTGAACAATTTAATTTATAAATACCTGATTTTAGCAAATCATTAATTTTGTCTTTAGCATTGAAAAGAGAGTATAGAATATTTTTATTTGTTTTAAAAATGACTTTATATTTATTTGTGTTATTTATAATTTTAGCAATCTTTTCTGAAATTTTACCAAAATATGGAATTGAAACGTATTTTAATGTTTTATCAGTGTTATTAATGGAATAAACTTTTTGAATAGCTAATTTATAATTTTTCTTTTTAATTAAAGTGTCAATAAGTGTAGTGTTATAACCATTGCTATATGCAATTTGTTTAATAATTGAAATTTCTCTATTAAAATTATTTTTATCTAAAGGAATTGTTAGAGCTCTGTGTACTAAAGATTGATATGCTGCTAATTTATGTGTATTATGATGACAAGAGTTATGTGGTATGGTAATATCAGTTTGTGTAGGTTTCCTATAAATTGAGTATTCGAGTATGTTTTCTGAATTAATTTTTATGTTTAAGTCTAAAAAGTTAATAGATCTGTTTTGTTCAATTTCTAGTGTAAATTTAATTTTTTGGTGTAAAGTATTAATAAATATTAAAAAGTCGTCAATGTATTCGAAAGAACTATCAAAACATGCCAAAATATCGTCAACATAACGAAACCAAAATACAATTTTATTTGATAGATTTGATTCAAATATTTGATCTTCTATATTTTCCATAAAAATATTAGCCAATAGTGGTGAAATGGGACTACCCATTGGTAACCCATCTTTCTGAAGATAAATTTTATCATTAAAAATAAAATAATTTTGATTAATACAAAGTTCAAATAATTGAATCAACTCTATCCTTTTAAACATTAAATAATATAATTAATAATTTAGGATACACTCCAAAATATTCAGTTAAAAACACTTCTGAATTGATTAATAAATTAAGTAACATTAGCTTACCACCACTATGTAAAATAGTTAGTTTTGATGTTACGAGTATGTTTTCACAAATACCCCCACAGGAATGTATTCCTTTATTAGAAAATGTTTTAGTTAACAATAACATTGAATTAACAAAAAGGATAGAGTTGATTCAATTATTTGAACTTTGTATTAATCAAAATTATTTTATTTTTAATGATAAAATTTATCTTCAGAAAGATGGGTTACCAATGGGTAGTCCCATTTCACCACTATTGGCTAATATTTTTATGGAAAATATAGAAGATCAAATATTTGAATCAAATCTATCAAATAAAATTGTATTTTGGTTTCGTTATGTTGACGATATTTTGGCATGTTTTGATAGTTCTTTCGAATACATTGACGACTTTTTAATATTTATTAATACTTTACACCAAAAAATTAAATTTACACTAGAAATTGAACAAAACAGATCTATTAACTTTTTAGACTTAAACATAAAAATTAATTCAGAAAACATACTCGAATACTCAATTTATAGGAAACCTACACAAACTGATATTACCATACCACATAACTCTTGTCATCATAATACACATAAATTAGCAGCATATCAATCTTTAGTACACAGAGCTCTAACAATTCCTTTAGATAAAAATAATTTTAATAGAGAAATTTCAATTATTAAACAAATTGCATATAGCAATGGTTATAACACTACACTTATTGACACTTTAATTAAAAAGAAAAATTATAAATTAGCTATTCAAAAAGTTTATTCCATTAATAACACTGATAAAACATTAAAATACGTTTCAATTCCATATTTTGGTAAAATTTCAGAAAAGATTGCTAAAATTATAAATAACACAAATAAATATAAAGTCATTTTTAAAACAAATAAAAATATTCTATACTCTCTTTTCAATGCTAAAGACAAAATTAATGATTTGCTAAAATCAGGTATTTATAAATTAAATTGTTCACATTGTGATTCAGTATATATAGGTCAAACAATTAGAAATTTCAGTATTAGGCAAAAAGAACATATCCGTTGTTACAAATATAAACATGCACATAAATCAAATTTTGCTAAACATTTGTTAGAACAAAATCACACATTAACATCTAATAATACAATTAAATTTTTACACTTTTCTGATAACAAAAATAAATTAAACATTTTAGAAGCTTTTGAAATTTATAAACACACAAAAAACAACATACCTTTAATGAATGAGCAAATTGATCTCTTAGATTCTCCTTTACTGAAGATTTTGGAATAAATATCTTTTTAAAACACTGATAAGCGACTGACCTCCGACGGGTTGACTGGGGCCAGCTGCTTCACGCAGTGTTAAAATAATAGAATCAAGGAGTTACTATATTTTTGCATTTGTTATAATATTTTATAATAGCTTTTGACAATGGCACAATGATGCCGAAATACGTATAAAGCGAATAAATCTTATTATTTCCCGTTGAAATCGATATTTTATTTAATATTTATTATTTATAGAAAAAATATTGATTACCTATTACAAAAAGGAAAATTTTTCAGCGAAATTTCGTATTTAGGTTTTTTTTGTAATTTAAAGCAACTTTTCTTAATACTTTTTTGCTCTATCTTCACCCCTACTATGACTTTACTTGAAGCCCCACTTTTTATTTTAATCATAGTGGGCTAGATTTTGACTTTTGAAAAAAAGTTATTCTTACAAAAAGATACATCTTAATGCCCTTTATAACTGGTAAAAAATTTATACGGATTGCTTTAAAAATAAAAAAGTTAATTAGGGGTCATGTGTAAAGTAAAATTACAAAAAAGGAAATTTTTTTGGCGAAACTTCGTATTTAGGGTCTTTTTGTAATTTAAACAATTTTTTTAATACTTTTTTGCGCTATCTTCACCCCTATTACGACTTTACTTGAAGCCCCACTTTTTATTTTAATCATAGTGGGCTAGATTTTGGTTTAAAAAAAAATTTATTCACACAAAAAGATACATCTTAATGCCCTTTATAACTGGTAACAATTTTATTCGGCTTTCTTTAAAAATAAAAGTTATTTAGGCGTCATATAAAGTGAAACACCCTGTATAAACAATGTTGGGCTCAATATTTATATTTTGGTCTCTAGTATTTTCAGTTTAGCTATTCTTATCTAACCACCTTGTATAATTTTTGGGGATGGGCGTGAGTCAACAGTAGACCTTAGGTTTTAATTTGGGACCGATGCCGTAAACTTTCTTTCTTAAAAATTCAAAAATAATAAAATACTTCATAAACTGTTTTATATTTATAATTTATTTTAATTAAAAGTAAATATTGAATGACTTCTTTAAGGCTAGTTGCAATTAGTTTTATATTTTAGCATAAATTAAAAAAATTTAATAAACGTTATACATACAACAAATATAAAAATTTTAATTAAATATAAATATTTTTCATATTAATTAAGGCAGTGTTAAGGCACAAAATTCTCTTTGATGCTAATATCTATCCACACAATTTCTTATTTGGTTTAACGTATTCTTGAAATTTTCTTAGCTTTATCAATGCAAGGTGGTGGAATTGCTGGTTTATTTGTTAGATATCGGCTGAACATTCTAATAAACACAAATAATTGGCATTTTTGTAAACTAAATGTTATTATCATTAATAAAACATACATGCGGTAAGTTTCACTGCGAAGATAATCCATTAAATGATTTATTCCAACTTGTAATTGATCAGCAATAGGGGTTACCCATTCATTTCCTTCCAATTTAAAAACTGCTTTGTTACTGATCATATCAAGATTTCCAATTTCTGGTGGTAAAATTGTTAATCGATTTCCTTGTATATTTAGTTCTCTTAAACGAGCGAGTTCTCCAATTTCTTTTGGAAGTTCTATAAGATCATTTTCACGGAGTACCAGCTAAAATTATATTGGCATAACATTTTTCTATATAAAAAAAATATTTAGGGTACGTTACTTACAATTTGTAAATTCTTCAGATTCTTAATTTCTGGTGATAAATATTCAAAATCATTGTCTCCCAAATATAAAGCACGAAGTGTTTCTTTGATGAAAAAATAAAAATAAACCGTAAAGTTAATAAAAATAAAAATTACTTACCCATCATAAAGAAATTTCCTGGTAAATTTTTTTCATTTAAGTTATTGTATGTTAAATCTAAAACTTCCAATACTGGGAAAGCACCGAAACCCCTTGGTAAGCCATAAAGTCGATTAAAAGACAAATTTAAAATTCGTAGTTTAGGCATTGATGATAGAGATAGTGGTAGTTCTTCAATTTGGTTATTGGCTAGGGTTAAAATTTCTAAATTTACAAGGTTCGCCAAGCCAGGTGGTACAGCTATAAAAATTATAAATATAAATAATTATTTAATGGGACCTGGTTTCCACTTCTTACTTTTGATCTTGTTGTGACTTAAAGTCAGTCCGGTAATGTTGATCATGTTGACTAAAATGGTACAAAAGGTTTTTTATGTCAAACTATATAAAAAATTGTGCCATACCTACTCACTAATTATTAGGGAATAAATAAATATTGATTGAAATCAGAATTGATTCTTCCAAGAGGAAGCTATTTTAAAGGATAAATTTAAGGATTATGTTAGACAACTAAACAGTAACAAATACGCTACACAAACAATGTTCTATGGGTTACGTTGCCATTTCATGTACCAGAAAAGTGCAAGGTGTAACAAAGCTGGACCATTGTGATGAGACTACCCAGACCTTCTAGAGGGGACTGTCCAGACTTCCTTCCCAAAGGCTACCTAGACCTTCTAGACACTTCCCAGAAACTACCCTGATTTTCTAAAGACTACCTAGACCTTCTAGACACTACTATGGTACTTCCCAGAGACCTAGACCTTCTAGACACTACCCAGGGGCTTCCCAAAGACTACTCAGACCTTCAAGAGAATAAGCAAGAACTGTCCAGACTTACCAGAGGCTACCTAGACCATCTAGACACTACCCAGGGGCTTCCCACGCCTTCTAGAGATTAACCAGGGACTGCCTAGAACAAGCGGATAGCCCTCACAGTTTGGCTACAAACAGCTGAGCGTATGTATATACACAAGTCCACTGGGTTTTTGTAAAAATTAATTCTCAAACTGCAACTAACCTAAAGCTCGAGGGGCGCCCCACTAGTCTTTGCAAAGTCTTTGCTTTAGGTTAGTTGCAGTTTGAGAATTATTTTTCACAAAAACCCAGTCGACTTGTGTATATACATACGCTCAGCTGCTTGTAGCCGAACTGTGAGGGCTATCCGCTTGTCTGTCTAGACTTCCCGGAGGCTACCTAGAGTTTCTTGAACACTTCCCAGAAACTATCCTGATTTTCCAAAGACTACCTAGACCTTGTACACTACTATATGGGACTTCCCAAAGACTACCCAGACCTTCTAGAGATTAACCAGGAACTGCCCCCGACTTCCCAGAGGCTACCTAGACCTTCCAGACACTACCCAGCAGGGACTTCCCAAAGACTACTATCATTGATGCTACTATCTTCTAGAGATTAACCAGGAACTGTCCAGACTTAGAGGGTACCTAGATCTTCTTAGACACTTCCCAGAAACTACCCCGATTTTCCAAAGACTCCCTAGACCTTTTAGACACTACTACGGTACTTCCCAGAAACCTAGACCTTCTAGACACTACCCAGAGACTACTCATTCGTCTTAAGGCTCTTAAGATACACTGTGTAGTACATAAACTTGTTTCCTTATAGAACTACAGGGTGGTCCAATTTGGATGTCCGCATAGGGTATATCTCAGTAGGTAACTATTGTCGTAAGGAGAAAACTGAGGGTAATTTTCTAGCTTAGTTTTAGCAACAAATTTAATGGCGCAGACGAAATTTTGCTAGATTTTCCGAAATTGCCTATTATGTTGAATAACTTTTTTATTTTATTAGCTATCTTAAAGTTGTAATTTTAAAGGCACTTTTTTGAGTAGAATTCAGTGGTACTACTCAAATTTATTAAATGTTTTTGGGTTTCTTTAAATGGAAACCCTAGTTGGCTGTGTCTTTATTAAAACAAGTGTTTTTTTTCTTTTAATTTCTTTACATTTAAAATAGAACGTTCTGTATGACTTGGGTGGGACAAAAATTGACTCTGTACTCTGTATATTATCATCACACAATTCCACCGTGATTCCACCCACATCTCCCGACTTTTTGAAAGCCCTACTGCATCCTTTTGCCTAAAGCCATCCTGCCCCAAATATAGGTAATATAGAAAGCTGTCGATTTCAAAATAATCAAAATAGTACAACTAAACAAAAGAAAGACACGGTGAACCACGCCCACTTCAGCACGAAGTAGTATAACAGCATCCCAAATTAGGTAATACAACAACAAGAGATTAAAGTAAGGTCACTTACATAAACCTGGGATTTCTTCGAAGGTGGTAACGCCCCTATCGGCTAAATCTAACCCCGGACTTTGAATTTCTTTAGCTTCTTCTAAAACCTTCTTTATTTTCGACATTTTACTTGTATTTGGTATACAAGAAACAGGAGGTTGACTCATTGCGCGCGCGCACTTTTTATCCCGCTAATTCAAAAATGCGATGTTACCAAGAGAATGGTCAAGACTCGAATGAAGACTACTGGAATAATATTTTCAGAAGTTGTGGGCAGTTTGCCAAGGTATTTTTACTACTTCGTAACTCTGCCAACATTAACAATTAATATGCAAAGATTATTTTATGTAATGTCGATATAATAAATTTTAGATTGCTACAGGGCCTCAGATCAGTACAGCTACAGCGCAGGGTAAAATTAAAAAAATATGGACTGTTTGTACTATAGGTACTATCTTCTTTTGTATCTCCATTAATATTTTAAACACACATACATAAATGAGCTAAAAATTTATGTAAAACAAATATTTTTTATCACACACACACAGCATTACTTCTTCAGACTTTCATAAATTTCTGAAAAGTTCATGTTTCAGTTTGTTGTTAGTGGAACGCTCTCTTCTATCATTAAAAAGAGCCAAATACTGCGATTAATTAATAAATTTGTATTTAATATTTAAAATTAAAACACTTTGCCTTAAGGATATTTCAAAGCAGAAAACAATTCGTCATTCTAGTATAACAAAAGGGTTTCACCGTCTCTCGCAAAAACGAATATTTCTAATAGCAGAAAAATTATGTTTCTGCATAAATGCTCTACTGGCTTTATATAGAATAAATTTATCTGATAAAACAGTTAAATCATGTTTTAAAAATAAGTACAGATTACAAGGACTAGACTTTGGTTCCCTTTATAAAAAAGTAACATTTTAGTAGTAAACAAATAGAAGTTTGAAATTGTTTTCCTTTTTTAATTCTTCAACGGAATAATTTTGTAGTCATAGTTTTTTGGGTTCTTTTTATCTTAACAAGGTTTTTTAAAGATTAAAGTTCAATTTAACTTGTTGTTCTGAAACTTGTTGCTGCATTAAGGAAAACGAAAAGCAGACATATATGAGGGTAGAATTTTTTTTATTCAGGTAAAGTAGCTTTTCTCTACGAACTACGGCAAAACTTCATTAAGAAAAGTTGTTGACAATATAAAATCATTCCCTTACGCAAAATTTCAGAAAATATACTTTCAATATTTAAAATCAAGGACTGGGGCAGACAATTTTTTTTATTTAGGTAAAGTAGCTTTTCTGTACTAACTACGGCAAAACTTCATTAAGATAAGTTGTTCACAATCTAAAAGCATCCCCCCATGCAAAATATCAGGAACTGTACTTTCGATTCTTTCAAATCAAGGAGGCCTGGGGGTAGATAAATTTTTGTATTCAGCTAAAGTAACTTTTCTGTACCAACTACAGCAAAACTTCATTATGAAAAGTTGTTCACAATGTAAAATCATCCCTCCATGCAATATTTCAGAAAGTATATTTTTGATTTTTTCAAATTAAGGAGGCCTGGGGGTAGATAAATTTTTTTATTCAGCTAAAGTAGCTTTTCTGTACCAACTACCGGAACACTTCATTAAGGAAAGTTGTTCACAATATAAAATCGTCCCCCCATGCAAAATTTCAGAAAGTATATTTTTGATTTTTTCAAATCAAGGAGGCCTGGGGGTAGATAAATTTTTGTATTCAGCTAAAGTAGCTTTTCTGTACCAACTACGGCAAAACGTCATTAAGAAAAGTTGTTCACAATGTAAAATCACCCCCCATGCAAAATATCAGAAAGTATACTTTCAATATTTAAAATCAAGGAGGCCTGTGGGGGTAGAATATTTTTTTTATTCAGGTAAAGTAGCTTTTCTGTACCAACTACGGCAAAACTTCATTAAGAAAAGTTGTTCACAATGTAAAATCACCCCCCCATGCAAAATATCAGAAAGTATACTTTCGATATTTTCAAATCAAGGTGGCCTGGGGTAGAGAATATTTTTTTCAGGTGAAGTAGCTTTTCTGTACTAACTGCCGCAAAACTTCATTAAGAAAAGTTGTTCACAATGTAAAATCGTGCCCCTATGCAAAATTTCAGGAAGTATATTTTGGATTTCTTCAAATCAAGGATATGGGTGCGACAGTAGTATAGATAAAACGTTTTATTCGGATTCTACTTAGAATTTGTGTGAAGTATTATTAATAAGAAAACACAATTAAATTACATGATGGTTTATTGCTCCTTTCCTTACACATTCCTAAAACTAGAAACTCACTATCTTAAATATTAAACACTATGTCCTTCAGAATATTCAGTCCAATGGGAGCAAATCCTTCCGGTAGCTGAAACTTAAAAGCAGCTTTTCATTAGTAAATTTGAGTTACAATAATAAAACTGAGAACAATCTGCAAAAAATAGGAATTTTTTTTGATGGAATAATTTTGAATTTTTAAAAACCTCAAAATAGGAAAGTGGCATAAAATGGAACGATACAATTAAATACTCAACCCGACGTCACAAACTTCACTAGCACAGTTGCGACCGCAAGACAACTGAAAGCAAAGCATAGTGTGATAGGAACTGCAAATACTATAATGTTGCTAGTAGATACCTAGTTTCTGGTCCATTTAGTTTAAGTTTGTAACGGGTAAAGTTATACATAAACGTTTCTTATTATACATACATAAATAATTACTTCCTTTTTGGAATTTAATATTCAGTTGGTCCAGAAACAAGGTAGAATTAAAACAAGTATCTACCACACCTTGGCAAAGCAGAAGATCAGAAGGTAATACTGCAAGCCTTCCGAATTGCCACGATTTCACCGTCAATCTGAAAATTGAAAAAATCCTAAAACCATATTCACAATTCTTATATACGTGTATAATACAATATCTACTTTTTTGCAATTATTTCTTGTAAACACTTAGTTATTGATTATTAAACCATATTTCCGTGTAAGGAAAGAGCATCAATATTACTGTCCATACTTAAATATAAGATTATTTTGATATTTAATATCTTAAAAACAAAATGTAATGTTCATAAAACTAATACAGACATTTTAAATCAACTGCAGCGGCAGTCTCTTCACGCCTTTCATAACTTCAATCCTTTGCACAGAAGCTAGTGTTTTTATTCCATTGTTTTCCACGTATGATGGGCATTCTCACTGCACGAAGGGCAAAACTCTAACGAAACCCGGTGTTTTGATACATGTAGACAAACTCCAACATCATCCCTATTAATTGTTTCTTCATTCGTGAAGATATTTGTATAATTATGCTCGTGCAAAGCATTATGTAAATTTGAGGAATTATTCTTTTGGTAACCCCCATCTTCAAAGGTTTCAAAAATTATTGGATCATCTCCCATTTCATCGAGGTCAAACCGGAATTCTGGAATGTCTAATGGGATGTTTAAATCAAATAAACCATCGGAAATGTCAAAGTCTCCACTGGCGTCACTAATTGAAGGTAAAGATTCTTCTGGAATGGGAATGTTACGGTGAATTTCAACAGACCGGTCCTCCCAAGGATGTGCAGTTTTCCGTGCTATATTTGGTGTACGCTTTGAAACACAATCATTGTTCAATGTAAGACTTTTATCCAAAGAAGTTGTTACCGACATACCTGTACTATACCTAATGTTTTTAATTAAGTTGCCAATATCAGTGCTGTTGGCTAATATGCTTTTCATGTATTTTACTTCCTTTCTTAACTCTGAAATAACGAAAGATTGGTTGTCTAAAATCGAGGAAAGTTTTCCTTTTTCTTCTCTTAATTTGGATACTTCATCTTCTAAATTTTTAATATACATTTTCTTTCTTTTACGATTTTCACGTGCCATTACAGCATTTTTTGTGGAACATTTCATTTTTCTCATTTCTTGGCTGGAACTTTCTTGAAAATATTCTCCTTTGACCTTGGAATTTTTTGTGAAGTTTTCTTTCTGAAATTTTGTATTTACAAGCGATGTTTGATTTGTTTCTGTATTTCTTACGTGTATATTGAGTTTTCTCTGCTTATGTGAAGGAAAATAACTTATATCTTCCTCTGAAGAGCTATCAGATTCGGTAACGTAAGAGGAACGTTTTGTACGTGAAACCATTTTAGAATAATTTCTTGATTTTAGTACACACACTCACACGTAAAAGAGGGAACTCCAATTAATCTTTCAGTCTAGTAAGTTTAATTAATAACATTCACAGGATAAATCGTAATTTTCTTGATTAAATCACTAAAATAATAATAACTGTCGCAAAACCACATTTAACAAACGTCAGATTAAACCGGAAGTTGTACTCGCCATGCCTGTGGCCATGCCCTATTCAGACAGCGTCAATCAAAACTACATCCGGTTTCAAGGTTTATTTAAAAATAGGCGGGAAAATATGTAAAACTTCAGTTTGTTGCACATAAACTTAACTTTTGTAAGTCTTTGCAATTAATTCGCGACCCTTTTTTACAAATCTTTATTTCAAAAAACAACGGTAGTAACAGACCTCGCTATTGTTTGGCCCTAAAACTCGCCCTTGACTGGTAAATACTATTTATACCTCCCTTGTTGCTTAAATATCTATTATAGGTATTATTTTCTGTATGATATGTATATTTAAGAAAAAAAAAAATCGGTAAGTATTAAATTATCCCCTGAGGTGCAGGTGCAGGTGGGGGGGGGGGGTTTTAGAGGTACAGGTACCTTACTTGAAGATATAATTGTTATGGACCATCTTATCTAATATGTTTTCGAGAAAATGATGTAAACAAATTTGTGGATTAGAATGATAACCGGGTTATAGGTTACTGAACAAATAGACGTAAGAATAATATATTATTATGATGTAAAAAAAGGACAATAGTTGGGTAAACATAAAACTGATTAATCATTCGGTATATCTGTTGAGTTTTCAAGGATACATATTTATAGATAATATAAAAACTACACTCTACCATCATATTTCAAGTTATATTCTTATATTAGCCATACATCTTTATATAAAGTGATAATAAACTTCGAAGTAGTGCTAAAGTTCCACTTTACTCACTTGTACTGTAAATACTAATTATTTTACAGCTGCAGGATAGTGCTCCTATCCCGCCGATTTTATCCCAGAGGTGCTTTCCATTTGCACGTGGGAGTAATTCCGAGTAGCTCCGAGTAATACGAAGTAGCTCCGAGCTACTCGCGGCTACACAGTGCTACTCGCAGTTACTCCCACATATAAATGGAAAGGGATTCAGTATAGGTACCAAGTAAAGCTGTGTTTCTATTTACCTGACATGGAATCACAGCTAACTAGATCAAGTTTCTTTTAGGTTACCCTGGTTACCCACAGGTTTCCAGTTTTGTCGGATTGTATGTCTTATACATTAGGCAAATAAGAAATCTGTTCTGTATAGTAAAATATGAATTATTTGTTCCTTAATCATGAAGAAGAAGAAACAGTCTGGACATTGATTTTTGTTTAAAGAACTTACATGTTTATGTACCTACATTGTTATATTATATTGTCACGATGTGATTAATTTCATTACCTAACAGATATAGCCAAAGCTCTTCCCACGAAGTTCCTCCTCACAAAACGCGCAATATTTGAATTAAAATGTTTCTATTGGTCGTGTTTCAAAATCCCATGAAACTGTTTGTAGACTTATGCTAGAGTTTTTTTTATTACTCCGCGTTTATTAGCAGCATAACACAAAAATTCAAATAAAAAATACAAACAGTATCAGTAGGTATTTAGAAAAAAAACGTATGGTAGATTAATTTTTAATTGAGATGTTAGAACAAATATTTTTTTGTATCCGTGTCTGTGCACACAGTTACTAAGCACTTTTCATAATCAGTTGATAAAACGTCACATGGCACACTTTGTGTAGCTATAAATACCGTAAACTGCATTTACTTCTTACTTTAGCTGCTTGAACTACTTAAGAGACGTTGTAAGAAAACAGCAAAAAATATCATTTTCAACATGTCTCTCCACTTGGGTGATGTAGTTCCTAACTTTAAAGCAGAAACCACACAAGGTCCCATTCAGTTTTATGACTGGCAAGGCAAATCGTAAGTTGAATAGTCTATTTAAAAAAAATATTAAAATTTTAATATTAAATGTTTTTTTATCTAAACAGTGAGGAAAGTGACCTCTTTACTCACTCCTAAATATAGAGTTAAGAAAAAATTTACTCTCTAGTTAACATTATCTTACTAATTTTTTGCTCAATCAAAAACTTTATTCACTTGTACTATAAATAATTATTTTACAGCTGGGTAGTGCTGTTTTCCCACCCCGCTGATTTTACCCCAGTATGCACAACTGAACTTGGAAGAATTGCTGTGCATGAACCTTTGTTCAAGAAACGCAATGTTAAGCTCTTGGCTCATTCCTGTGATCGTCTCCAAAGCCATGTTGATTGGGTTAATGATATAAAGTCATACTGTCGGGACATCCCCGGGGACTTCCCTTATCCTATTATTGCTGATCAAACCAGGGAACTTGCCGTTCTTTTGAATATGATCGACAGGAAATTCAAGGATGATGAAGCTCGTGCTGTTACCGTAAGGGCTATGTATGTAATTGATCCCAATCACGTACTAAGACTTTCCATGCACTACCCCAATACTACTGGACGCAATGTAGAGTAAGTTATTTTGATTAAATTTTCTTCTTGTAATTATTAACTAAAATTTTTCTTTATTTTAGCGAATTACTCCGTGTGATTGATTCCCTGCAACTTGTAGAAAGAATTCCCCAAGTCGCCACTCCAGCTAATTGGGTGGTACGTATTTAAATTTTTCTTACATCAAAATATGATAAAAAACGGTTTTTAAAGAAATTAAAAAAAAAATTATTAATTACAGCCTGGAGAAAAGGTAATGATCCTTCCCCATGTATCTGATGAAGATGCCAATAAACTATTCCCCGGTGGAATTGAAAGAGTTTCCATGCCTTCAGGTATTTCATATGTTCGCACCACGACTGATTATAAGATGTAACTTGTTTTAAATGTTATATAAGAACTGTTGTAAAATATGTCTTTTTGTAATTGTGAAATAAATTTTTTATATTGTTTTTAAATGTTTATTAATGTTTATATAAAAAAATAACTACCCCCCTTAAAACAAATAACACCAAAACTTTCTGAACACCCGTTGAGTTTAGGTAGGTACATACTATAGCACTAGGGTTAAATTCGCAGCTTGCATATTTCTAATCGAGTACTTGATATTTGAGTTTAAAAACATGAAATATATATTTAGAGCCTCAAACAGGATTATCTTGTTTGATAAAAATCATATAATTTAACTTTTTTAATCTGTAAGTATATCTCGAGTGTTTAAAAAAATTGTCCTGAATCATGGCTATCTAGTGCATTGCTAGGTACCTAATGGGGATCAACTAAAATAATAAAGATAATCAAAAATTTAAAACTTTCAACATCATAAAAACATTAAAATCAACTCTGTCTCTCAGTTTGCAACCCGTACTTCAATTGAAGTCGGAATTTAAATCTTAAGGAGCACCAATATTTTTCCCCCATTTAAGATCATGTTGGCTTCCACGATCCATATTAGGTAGGGATAAGATTTATTCCAGATTTTTATCCAGAATGTTTAAGATTTCTTATTGTCATGGCCAGCTTTATCCCCTAACTCTTACCTACATGCTTTTGTTATGATGTGTCTATATGTATGACATATTATTTTCAAATTACACTAAAAGTATTTTGTATTTCTAGTTGAAATTTAAAAGTTATAATAAAAATAATTAATGGGCAATCCTATTTGTTGTATATTTTGGTTAGTTATATTGATTTGGATATCATTTTTTGTAGCGGGTATTTGTGCACCATTTTATATAATCATTTACGCTATAACTCCATGCATACCAGATTGCAAGGTAAGAATATAGAAATCAGTCAAAGTTTATATTTGGCCTGGTAGGGTAGATTTAAAAGTAATTTTCTGCTTATCATACTTGGCAGTATATATTTTTTTATCTATTTTGCATTACGATTAAGAAAATAAGTTTTTATTTTTAGGGCTTAACAGATATTTTACTGCAAGGCCTTCAATTTCCAGGATACTGTGCTCAGAAAATGATTAACTGTGAAGGATTATAATCTAATAGCAATAATAATCATGATTTGATTTTAATGTATTATTCGAAGTAATATTGAAATGCTAACACTGAATATAATTTAAATATTTTATTTTGTTTCTGATTTTAAGAAATGAGTGTTTAATTCTACAGTTACTGTTGTCTATCGTAGGTACATACACTATGGGGGACCTCATACTGAACTGGGAGACATAGGACCCCAGGGCACCCTGTTAAGAAAAATTGGAGTCATTTCCGGCAAAATCACAGATTGTTAACTTTCAGTTCAAATTATGAGCTCCTACATGTATACAGGGTGTTAATGAATTGCAGGGATAAAGTTCTAGGACTTAAAGTATACATGAAAACATTTTTTGTTTATAAATGTATGGTCAAAAGTGTTTCGTTTCAGGGATAGAGATTCTCAAAGATTCTTTAAGAAGCGCCTAGATGTAGGCAACTTAAAAAACACAAAGCAAAAAGTGCAATTTGGGTTGCCTATTTTCAGGTATTTCTTAGGGAATCGAAGAGGCTCCATTTTCTAAAGAAAACACTTTTGACCAGACATCTATTAACGAAAGTTGTTCGCTTTGTTGTGTTTTGCAAGCCCTACAAGTTTGTCTCTGCAATTCATTAACATCCTGTATAACCCATACAAAAATTTATTCAAATTGGTTGTAGAATACCGTGAACATTTAAGTTAGTTTATAAAATATCAAAACAAATTTAACTTCTGAATTGGTAATTTTATTGTCTTATATACCCAATTTAATTTACTGTCAATTAAATTATATAACTAATAGAAATAATATTTCAATGATAACAAACTTGTTCAGGTAGAATTAAGACAGTTCAAGTGTTATAACAACAATAATTTCTATTTCTTTACAAATCAAAGTATTTATTTAAAGATAATTCCGTTTAAAGAGAATCTCATAAACTTTGTTTCATTACTGATAATATATCAGTTATTTGGTCATTGGGAATGTCAGTATAGGAACACTCAAATACTTCACTAAAACTATTTAGAAATAACGGAATTATTTCTTCTATAGATACATGTCTCCCTAATTCTTCAGACAGAGATGTAACACCTTTGTCTTTGATGCCACAAGGAACTATATGACGATACCAATTTAAATCAGTGCAGCAATTTAACGCTAATCCATGAGATGTGATAAATCTACTGCCATGCACACCAATTGCACAGATCTGAACAAGAAAAACATGTAACATTAAAGTGTACTACATAGTACTTTATCAAATTAATACACACTATGTGCTTCATTATTGTCCATTTTATGATAAAAACGAGCAGAAATGTAAAATACTAATAAAATGGTTAAATTATAGTTGCGAATATTAGATATACCTTATTATCTCCAATCCAAACACCTGTATGTGGAGATGTTTCTGCTTTTAATCCTAGATTTTGACATAGGCGTATAATAGTTTTTTCTATGTGACAAACATACCATCGCATACTGGCTTTGAAGTCTTTTAAATTTAATATTGGGTAGACAACTAGCTGTCCTGGACCATGAAATGTAATCAAGCCACCTCGATTAGTCCGGTAAAATTCTGCCCCTAAGAATTTACGATTCATCAATGTACAAATGGTCCCATAATTTTATATAACAGCAATGGGTGAAAGTAGTAAAAAAATGCTAATTCATGTGTGAGAAAGAGATGCAATATAGGTAACTGCAACTGTCCTGAAATTTTGAAGGCCTTCTAGAGCTGTAAATGCATCTCTTTCTCACACATGGGAATTGGTATGTTTTATTACATCCACTCATTGCATGCATCTCTTTCTTACACATGCAAATGATCTTTTTTACTACTTCCACTCATTGTTGTTATTCTAGTTTATAATTATATATTATTCAACAATATCGCAGGCTATAATACAGTGTATTATTTCATAAGGATATAACTGGAAAATACAATTACCGGTAGTACTGAGAGCTCTGGGTTCTTTTAGTGACCCTACATTTAAAATAATTATGATCTAGTTTCGGAATATTTTTTTTAATTTGCACCAATTGATAGGAATTTAGAATAATAATTAAAAGTATTAATCAATACTTCACAATAAACTTAGGACTCTTTTAAAGAGTACAACTAATTGGGTACCTCAGGTATCATCAATTGATGGTTATTGGTAAACATTGTATATATGGTGTGGTAGGTGATATGGGTAGGTACTTATTACCAATATTATACATTCAGACCTGTTTCTTTAAGTCTGTTTTCATCGCTTGTAGTATATTCTTTGGTACGGATTCCCGTAGTATAAACGGGTGGATGTTCTACAAGTAAAACAGTATTGGCGATTGGTGTATTTGTATGATGTAAATCTGTTAAATATTTCTGTAGTTTCAAACTGGGTAAATAGCTAATCCTGCCTACTTGCCATATTTTAACGAGTTTATTCATTTTTATAACCTTAAAATCTATAAAAAGGAATGGGTTAGTATTCAAGCATCCTGCCGAGGATAATTTTAATTTAAATACAAGCTTACCTCTGTAAAAATACCTAAAATTGGGTGATCTTTATGTATTCTTTACCTACAAATAAATTGTTTTAAGAAATCTATTTGATTTGAAAATGTGACCCATAATTTAGTTGTACGATGGGTTGCCTATCAACAAGGCGCGCGGAAGCACTTTTTCAACTGGGGCGGAGGCATTTTTTAACTGGGGCGTAGGCACTTTTTTACAGGGGTGGAGAGAGGAAGCCTTATTTAATGCATAATTTATTAATTTAATGACTATAATTATTAACAATGAGTGAAAGGAGGATAAAAGATCATTCACATTTGTAAGAGAGAGATGGTTGCAATATTAGAAGCAGATTAGTAATCTAAAATTTGACTATTTTTGAATCTTGCTTTTCTTTTTTACACATGCGAATTGCTAGGGTCCAAAAGATCTTTTTGATTACTTCCACTCATTGTGTTAACCAGAGTTATGGATGGGGAAGTTCCTTTTTTATGAACTTTTCCAAACGTTTAGTTCTTTAGCAATTTCTAAAACGTTTAAGATTAATTTTGGTAGTAGGGGTGCCTAATCGAAAAATACTCGAGTTATCATTATTTCTGCAAAATGAAATGGAGAATTTAAAAGTAGGTAATAGTAAAAAAATATAAAGGAGCGTATGTTTTTTATTTATCGTAAGTCGTCTGAGTAATTGTATGTGATCAGACAGTTTTTGAACACCCTCTATCTCTTTAAGGAAATATTTTAGGAAATACATTTCTAGTAATACTATTGTCTTATTTTGAAAAGTAGGAAGTTTGTTGTAGAATTAGTAATTTTGATGTTTGGACTTTGAAATTAAAAAAAAATATGAAAATTAAGGTGGAATACCCACTGGAATTTGGGAATATCCAAACATCGCAGTACCTGTTCGTGATTGGCGTTTTTTGGTGCATATATTTTTGGCAATCTTATTTTTTATCGTTTTATTTTTTCTTTATTATTTTATAATTTTAAAAAGACTGAAAGCCAGAGCTGAAAGCTATCCTGTAGATACACGCGGATTAATATCGCGGTGTGTATATCGCGCATGCGATACACATTATCATCAACTACTTTTCACTTTACTATGTACTATCTTTGTCTGACACGAAGGATTTTATGTTTTTATTTCGAGCGCGCAATTTGACATTCAACGTACAATGAAAACTATTGACACGAGAAAATAAAGTCAGTTTACAACGTGTTGTGTGGGAGACTCGTTTTGATCGTGAAGTTTTTAGTTTTTTTTACCATAAAACAATTTTTTTTAACGCGATAGTACAATCGGTTGCCTATCAGTATAAGAAGGGATTGTCTTGGTAAGCGCACAGTAATTGAGGTATTTTTTAATTTTGTTAAATGATTTGTACAAAAAAAAAATAATAAAGCAGCAGTGGAACATTCCTTGTTGATTCATGATGAATATGCAAATGTAATTTAAATATTCCACAAAAATATAAGTAGGTATTACCTATGATGATAATATCCAGACAGGTGACGCTTTTTAACGACTTTTTAATTATTATTCGGTACATAAAAAATGTATAAAAAATATCTCTAATAAGTCTTCATGTTTGTTTGTGTTAGGAAAAATTTTGCATTTATTATTTAAGCGGTCTTAAGTACTTGAGGGTGGGAGCAATGTTAAATTTGATTGTTGGTCAATGTGTTGCGCCTCGTGAGCTTACGCGCACGTGACGGTCGCCGCCCTAGCTACAATTATGCGTACATACTACAACTTTATTTGTATTCTTCTGACTGACCTCATTTCGACGACTCTTGTAAGAATTTCGTGCTGGGAAACTCTAGCGACAGAAAATGTAATTTTCAAAATTAATCTTTTTTTTTAATTTGGTGGAAATTAAGATTTTAAGAGTTTTTTACGTTGTTACATGCTAACGTAATATTTAATGTCTTCCGGTCTAAAAAAATCCTTGAAGGAATGTCATACTGTGTTATACTTAAATTATGTGATCAAAATTCAACAATATTGACCTATTTAGAAAATAATGGTAAGCAGGAAGTAGGTGTAGGATTTCCCGAGCATTAAATTTTAAACTTTTATAATAATGTTACTGGTGTAAAGGTGCGTATAGACTGTTACTGTGGTTGCTAGGCAACTTCTCGCCAGTCTATATGCGCCTTTAATTATGAAAATTTAAATGAAGTAATGACTTTTATTCACATCCACAAGCAGATATTTTTTGGAAGTGGGTTTACAGTTTGAAAGAGGGAACATGAATGGAATAAGTGAGGACTTTAGGGAGAACTTTTTAAAATATAAGTAGGGATGAAGTTAATAAAAAACATTAACTTGCTATAAATAGTATAGGGTTTTTTTTGTAGTACGTGATAATAACTATATTACAATGATATCATTTATTGTTGCTGCACAAACAACATTATATGTCAATGTCATACTTATCTGTCTGCGTATATGGCCATAGTGATTTAAAATTAACAATTAGTATAATATACATGTACTTTGGTTTTTATATAAATTGGGTGATATCTAGTTTTTTTAAAGCTGCAATCAACAACTGATTAATATTCACCACTGGCTTGACTTTTTCTAATATTTTCAATTATAAAATGTAGAAGCTTGTATTTAATAGCTTTTCTGTTTATAACCAAAACGAAATTATTTTATTACATGTGCTCTAAAGGTCGTCATGCGGCACGCGGTAAACCGCATCTAACCAATCTGATCTGTGATTGGTCAGATACGGTTTACCGCGTGCTGCGCGCTGCGCCAATTGCGGATCCACCTTTACCCGTCACGCGGTAAACTGCATCTAACCAATCACAGACTAGTATTACTAGATAGGTTGCTTAGATGCGGCTTACCCCGTACCCTGTCAAGGTCGTTACAGTCCCTCATCATCTAATATTCCTATAATTTTACACGTAATCCTAATCACAGACACCCATGGATTAGGTAGCTTTAATTATTTTAGAAAGGTCTGTCCCGAATAAAACTTGAACAAACAACCCCTAATGTTAGAGCGTAAAATCTTATGCATACAGGCGCGATTTGTACTTGTGGTTTTTGTTTTCATAGGTTAAATTTGGCGGCAAATTCAAATTTCACGAAAACAAAAATCGCGAATCATGTCGCGCCGGTATGCATGAGAGGATTAGGCTCGCACCGCCCCAAAACGAAATTGATTTGTTTTCCAAAAGGATTTCTTATTTATTTTATGGCACTATTTTATTTAATATAGGTATTTTTTGTGAATTTAAATTTTTGCAACATTAGTGCAATTCTAGTTGTTCAGCAATTTTTTAGATATGCTTGTTGAATTTATTGTTATGTATTATAAACTGTCTGTGTACCTACCTATATAGCTGTGGCACCCCAATTTACTAGAACGTCAATATTCAAGCTATTTATATCTAAGAGCCGTTCAGTCAGGATGGTTTTTATCATTATGTAACGTTCGTTATTATGTTAGAAATTGAATTACTTTGGCCCGGTTGTACGCAAGCGTACAGAAGTATTTGACTGCCAGTTCAGTTGAACCACGATCAATTGACATGGATACAATTGTTCAAACAATCGTATCCATGGCAATTAATCGTGGCTCAACTAAACTGGCGGTCAAATTGTCTCAATTTGAAGAAAATAAAAAATAAATAGTAGAATGAATTTCTTATGAAATTACCTTTCCAACAATGTGCCACACATGGTATGGTACCATTTAAAATTTTAGAAGGGGTGACTGTGACGGCTAAGGGATTGATGACAGACGTCCTGATTTTACGTAAAAAGATGTCTCCCTTGCTATCTTTATTGGCATGTCTCGTCGATTTTCAAGCAAACAACAATTTTGAAAGATACTGAGGGTGCGTTTTTCGTTGAAAAACCCTGTATATGAAAATACTATATTTCAAGGTTCTAAAGTGGGTTTTCGTGTACCGAGAAGATCGTTATACGGTGTGTCCACAGATTCATTCTCAACATGGGGATCTCTCGTATCATAAAATATACAGATTTGGTTAAATGGCATGAAACACTCCTTAGTTAAAGTTCTGCCAAACCCCAAAAATAAACTTTCGATATTTAAATTCGACTTCCTCTTAAAATAAATGATTTATAGACGAAAATGAAAAAGTCAAAAATCCACGTTTTTTGCCACAGTTCCAAAAGTACCTTAAATATTCAAAGTTTATTTATTGGGTTTGGTGTAACTTTAACCAAGAAATATTTTGTTCCATTTAACCAAATCTGTATCTCTCATAATAAGCGAGATCCCCATATTGAGAATGAGTCTGTGGACACACTGTATACTATCTACCATATTATAAATATTTAAAAATGCTGGTTGTGTAAATTTGTTTAACGTGACGTTGAACTGTAGTGTACATATTTAGCTGCTAATATTTTCTGCGCTAAAATAAATTTTAATTTATTTTTTCATACCTACCTTTAAATAGGTTGAAGTAAAATTATATATTTTTAGATTTTTGTTTGGCATATTAGCGGAGGTAAATTTATAAATGTGCTTACAATTTAATTTCAACATTTGAGTTTGTAATTTAGGTAGGAATTGACGAGTATCGATTCATTGGTGCCTCTACTACTATTATTTTTAAATGTGAATGTAACTTATGGCGTAGTATGGACTATTTAGTATCAGTTTAAGAGCCTCCAATACGCATACCATGATCTAGACCTATTGTATATCAAATCAAACAATGTACGACTTCGAACGGGAATGAAACGGAAGTTTGCTCCCTCTAAACCGGGGTTAAACCAAAAGTTTATTTCCATGGGATTTAAAGACGCCATGAAAAACAAAGAATTGTACCACGACCTTCTTGATTTCCAAGACTTGAGACGTCAAGTCTCGGAAATCAAGAAGGTCGTGAATTGTACAAACCGAAAGAAACAGACAACAGACTACTAGGTAATAGATTTTGACAACAGGACCAGTATTCTCGAAACCATTCGACATTTTTTCGTGCTCGGCAAAAAAAATTGAATCAATCCGAAGGCTATTTTCCTGACAATTGATCATATGTCATGCCACAAAAAATAGTTTGATTGGTTCATTTTTTATGTCGTGTGCGAGAAAATGTCGAGTGATTTCGAGAATACAGGTCCAGGAATCACTTCGAACGAGTTATCGGTGTTCTTTTGATTCACCCTGTATATACCATAACAATTTAAAATCACGTCAAAAATTCGGCAATAAATATTTTCTCGAAAATCATGGATCTACAGCTCGACCAAGCTTACAAAGTTGAAAGGGGGCGTGTCCGGCGCTGTTATAGTTTTTCAAAGTACAATCAAAATAAAAACATTTAGGCGGCAAATTTAAATAATTGTAAATTTTTGAGAATTATTGTTTGCTATTGATTGACGTATTGTCGCGCCTTGTCTTTCAAAATTTAGTTGACATATTTTCCGAGGCATTTGTAAGCTTGGTGGAGCTTTAAATTATATTTTGTCAGCAGCATGGTCAGCTTCATCCCCAACTCACGCGTTATGTGGGAATGTCATGGTCAACAGTATGCAAACGTAGGGTAGGTAGGTATGTCAGATAACGAAATCTAACAAAAGTCAAAAGAATTTAAAATATATACAGGCTATATCAAAAATAAGTATAAAAATGTAGGCCCAAGTTCAGTTGGACAGTTTTTAGTAGTACCTACCAGTTTGTTTAAAATAAAATATTCACCCAGTATAAATTTTATCTAGTGTCTCCAATGATGTCTCACACCCTTATTTAACTATTTTTATAATTTCGTTACGATTCTCTTATTTTGGTAAATATAGGAATAATTATTTCCGGTAATATTCTACTGATGGGTTACCATACGAATCATAATTTATAATAGAAGGACGGTCAGTAATTTATACATGGGTAATCATTATTATATATCAAACGTGTTTGTCACATTTCAGGTTACTGCAATAACAATGTTATTTCAACATTAAATTTAATAAAATTCGTCCATCTATTAAATTAAAGTAGTTTCACTAAGCAACAGGTTATATAATGTCATCAGTTCAAGTATTAATTAATTTTCAAACTATGTCTGGAATGTTTAGTGGCCGAGCGGAATAGCGAGGGCACTAAACATATTGGTTTTAATTTTTTTATGTCTCAATTTGAAGCGAATAAAAAAAGAAACAGTAAAATGAATTCCTTATGGAATTGTCTTTCCAAGGATGTGCCACAGCCACACATGGTATGGTGCCATTCGAAATTTTAGAGGAGGTGGCTGTGATCGTTAAGGGGTTGATGACAGACGTCCGGATTTTACGTAAAAGGATGCCACCCTTGCTGTCTTTGTTGACATGTCTTGACAATTTTTAAGCAAACAATAGTTTTGAAAGATACTGACGGACCGTCAGAGAACCGTCAAAGAAAAGTAGCCACCGTCAGTGACGGTGGCTACTTTTCTTTGAAAAACCCTGTTATGTCTCTACAAATAAATATTTTTTACTGGTCTCAAGTCGCGGATCGTGGCGGCTTAGGTATAGCACCTATCTGGGAAGCTGGTCATAGATAATACAAAATAATTATTTTTTGCTATATTGTTCGTAGGTAGGTACTTATAATCTGAACCTCTCTCTCTTTCTCAAACCGATTCAACAGTTTTAGTGAAAATAATTATAATTACAAGATGTACCTAACTAACACCGAGTTCTAGAGTTTGTTTCGTAATACCTATTATGGTAAACTAGTTGTGCTGGTTTACCGAAAGTAGGACATTGAAATTTCCACGAATGGTAATATGAATGAAATACGCGAAATAGTTTGCGCAATTAAGCGAGTCTACTACTATATTAGACGAATTTTATTAACATGGGAATACCACGACTTTTTATAAATACTCCTAGATTTTTTTTAAGTCTCTAACATCTTTATTTGATGGAACAGGCGTGCATTTACGTTTTATCCTAAAACTTTAAATTTGGAAGATGTTTTATTTAATATTATATTAGTACCTACTAGCAGGAATATAACTCAGCATTTGTATGTGAATAATTTTAATATTAATAATATTTTTAATAATTAGAATTTATTTAATTTAACTCCCAGCTAAGCTAACTTACGGTCAGTTGACGTAGATACATTACATAGTAATTCTGGTATAGTCGGGGCACGCTAAAGGTGCACCTACGTCATCAATTTTTTAATGGCGTCCATGACGTCATGAATTACTCTGTTTATATTTATTTATTGTTTCTCGAAATGTCGTTTGCTTTAATGTGTTTCTCAAACTGTCGAGTGACGTTTTAGCGATATACACACAATAAAAAAAAACAACAATGATCATGTGCTTCAATAAAAACTTATAGAACGAAAAAAATACTAATTAGAAACGTTTTTATTTTTTGCAGGAATAATATGAATACAACTAATTAATAAAAATAATAACTGTAAAATAACATTCTATGGGCTTATAAAAAGCATACTTTTAATATGTAATTCGCAAAAAAAATTACAGTTTTATACTGTTTCAATATTGGTACCACAAAATTACCAGGAAATGCGATTGATGACGTAGATGCACCTTTAGCGTGCCCCGACTATAACAAATTTTGTTATAAGAATTATTTCCATGACAGTTGACCATGGGTTAGCTTAACTGGAGTTAAAACCGAATTGAAAGACTGGTCCTAAGTTGATTACAAAAATTCAAGTTGTTCGGGAGGAAAAATTTAAATTAAAAAAACAATTAAAATTATATCGCTGGTTTTTTATGTGGGGTGAATTCTGAGACAAATATTAATTTTTTAATTATAAACTAGAGACAGACATATTTTAAATATTATGTAATATATTTTTTATCATCTTTAGATAAGAATTCTGCAACACTGTATATGAATATATATTTTTCAGTTTGTGGTATTTAGCAGAAAATAATCTGGGGAATTTACTAGACGTAACTTGTTTTATTTGGTAATAAAAGCATTAATGTATTTTGATTCGATTGTATTTGATTTGAAAAGAATTTCAGAGAAGTTTAGAAATTTTTAAATGTATGTAGTATCTACATAACATGAGAAATATTAAACGTATAATCAATATTTCCACACATACGTAATATATTTTATCACTTTATTACTGGTATTTACTCATTTTATTTATTTTACGAGAGATAAACGTCGAAGGTTAAGAAATTTTGCATGTCTGATGTAAATTTGCGGTAGAATATTTTTTATAACTATAAGAATGGTGCAAAAACTACGTTTAGTGTATATCATCAGGTACGTTTATTTTTAGAGTTAATTCGTTGTTTGACAAGCATTTCCTGTAGAATGTCGACAATTAGCCCATCCGTAACAAAATTGGATTTATTATGTACTACTTGCTAAAATCATAACAGACCAGTTTGTAACAAATCCTATTCAATGGTGATGGATAGGAAGGTTTATTATTATGACCAGCATGTATTTATATACTATCGTGTATAACAGTTAACAATAAACCACTTCCTCATAAAGTAGCCTTGTGATAATAATTATAAAACTAGAAAATTGGATAATCTTCTAGAGAATTGATGCGTAATGGGACAAACTGAGAAGAAACTCCTCATATAAAAAAGGCCATTAGTAAATTAAATTTGTAAGTAAGGGGAAGGTTAGCGATGGAACTAATGGTATCTGCTTTTGCATATTAGCTTTTCATTCATTAGCTATCTATCTAGAAGGCCTAGAAAATTTCTGAAGGCACCATTCAACTCGGAGTGGCCAAAAATATAAAGTTACCAAGTTTGATTAAAATAATGTCAATGGTATTGAAGATAATAATTTTTTTCTGAAATCGCTATTTTCAGTTTTTTCGTGAAGCAATCAAAATATCCTGAATTTCTTTCCAGATTCTCAATCGTTATAAAAAAGCGCAACTTTTGTTTAATTTAACCGACTTCGTATCTTTTACCGTTCCCGAGATACTAATGGTGAGAATCGAATAATCATCACCCGGTATACCAGTGGTGGTATGGTGGTAATAAGAGACCTGTTTAGTTCTTGGTATTCTAAGACCTCTATGAAATAATTCTGATGAATATTTAAACTTGGAATTATTTATTAAACGAACTGTGTAACGATCGGTGGAAGCAGAAATGAACAAAACCACATGGAAGGTCGAAGATCCTTGACACACATCAAATACCGGTCAATGTCTTATTAATTCACTTGTGGAATAACTAAACTAGTTGTTCATTTTATCCAGGTATTGATTTGTGATGTCAATAAATTGTTAGTTAATCAACCAGTTGACCTGATAAATGTAACTATAAAGTAAGATAATTGATAAAAGTTCAGTTAACAGTCTTTAGATGAAGAAAATTTAATTAAATCTTAAGTTTTAGTTTTCTAACTATATGAGTAGCGAAATTGTTTTTTATTCTCAGTATTTTGTAACAAACAATAATAAATTAAAATCTACTTTTTTATACTTGGATCTATTCCTGTGTGGCATTGAATTACCTCGCAAATAATTACTGTGGGTAAATTTGCAGTCAAGGTGGTATCATAATTACTTTTATTAGTATAATTTTTTTGACGGTCATTTTAAGGTTGTGATATTGATAATAAAGGCCGCTAGTAGATAAATCTGAGAAACAGTGTTTTTCCATTTTTATTTTCTGCTCTATAAATTGAAATAAAAATTTTATCCTAGAATCTGGTGTTCATAATATAAATTTTCTGTTGAATAAAAAAAATCTACTTTACACACTTGTATTAAAAATAATTATTTATAATAAAGCAGGCTCTTTTCAATTGTCAAATACCACGAAAAGTTGACAATTGCCGAGTACAGAGTAATCTAAAGTTGGTTCTGATTCCATTTAAGGTAAATGGAATCATAGGCAACTCGACTAAGTTTATTTTAGATCACTCTATATTATAGAAATAATAAATAAAATATCGATTTTATTATTTTATTTTATTTCGAGGACCCCGGGGTACCCCTCTAATTTTTTTTATTTATTAACCGATTTAAATAAATTTTTGTATGCGTTATATTAATGATCTTTCAGTTCCGGTTTCGCCGGAAACGACCCCAATTAACTTTCTTATTTCAAACACAACACCCTGTATATTTTTGCATATTTCAACTCAGGATTAAATTCTGCATATAGTAGGCCATGAAAATGATTTTTTCAACTTTGAAAGGCTCTAGCCTACTATATGAACAAAATTCAGTAAGTCATGGCACTCTAGAATTAAAACGTATTTTTGAAATTAAAAATTTGTAAGTTCTCAAAACTGTAATATGTTGACACTACTATATGCAGAATTTAATCCCGAGTTGAAATATGCAAAAATATACAGGGTGTTGTATTTAAAATAAGAAAGTTGGGGTCATTTCCGGTGCAACCGGAAGTGAAAGATTTTTAACAATCAGTTCAAATTATGTGATATTACGTGTATATATCGCATACAAAAATTTATTTAAATCGGTTAAAAAAAAAATAATAAAAGGGATTTTCTAAGATCTTGGGTGCTGTACTATAAATAAGACGTGGATCGAGCTTTCACCTCAATTTTACGCAGTTAAGTTTAGGGAAAATTGTTTTGTGACATTTGTTTATTTAATTACTATTTCAACTCTAAATTACTTCATTAACACGCCCTTAAAGCAAGTACCTCGAGCCATGAGGAAACCTTGTAAACCATAATGAGAATTTTTTTTAAGCAAACAGAATAGGTACCTACACTATAATAACACGATACAATTATATCAATCTATCTATTGGCTTTAATAATATTGTAGTTGAATTTGTTTGGCTAAATAGGTTTGATTAAAAGGAATTCCCTCGAATAATATCAAAATATAAATTCACCATCGGCATGCATGACCGCTCCTCTTTCGCGTTGATTAAATTAACTTTTGACCTCGCGTGACATCATTTTATAGTGTCTTTAGCAATGAAGCTAGCAGGAAGGAGCGAACTCATTATTCGGTAAGAAGCTATTTACTAATCTTCTTGTTATGCTTATATTATAGTTACGATTTCTAAGAAAAATTTACCTTTTCGAGAAATTAAAATCATTGATAACTGATAACACTCACGCTGGTTTACCGGATACGTTTTGTCACGAAATACACCAATAAGTGTTGTTAACTACTAGTGCTTGTGAAATTTTAATTCATTATTATTCGCAGAAAAGGAATACCTACAGGTGATTAATTGTGGCACTGAACCCTTTCGTGCAGCCAAGAATAAAAGAACTGATTTTGTTCTCACGATACCGTTATTATTTAACGTTAGGGTAGAGATTTCTTTTTAAATTACATTTTAGATTTTGAGAATCTTTTAGAAATTGAAAAAATATGAAGCTAACAAATTTAATAAATAATAAAATTTATGAGAGTGGATTAGGCACTTAATCTGCGAAAAGTTTTCTCATATAAAAAAATAATTGCGATTAGTCGGTTTTGGTTTTCCCTACTCGCATTTAATTTTAAGGAATTTCCTGTGTTAGTTTTTTATTGCATCTAGTTTTGATAAGGATAAGGGTAAGGTGTGGCAATGATTACGTGTGTAACTAGATTTGATTTTTGGAAAAGGAAGGTTGTGATCGTGAAATATAAATTCAGTGGATCCTATATAAAATTTTAAGCACAAGTTTGACTCAAGTAAACTATAAAACTATACCTCGATTTTTAGGGGCTATATTAGGGGCTAGTTTTTTGCGTTACAATTTTATTAGTAATCGGAATAGGTATGTAATAACTATTCCGTAAGTTAATTGTTGGTGTCTATACAGGCTGTTCCAAGTTAAGTCTACACTATTGCTAACTTTGTTATTATAGGAGCTCTTATCAATTTCTCTTTCAGAACTTTTTTGTGAACCAAGGTATGGGTTTGTAAAAATATGAATTACATAGCTTGATAAGTCTGGAAACTTTTTTGTGTCTTTCGTATTTCCCGTAAAGTTGATAGTTTTCAAGTAAAAAAATAATTTAATGAAATTTCAGTTTTGTCAAATGAACAAATTTTCACGCATTTTATTTTTTTACTTGAAAACTATCACCTTTACGGTGATACGAAAGATACAAAAAAGTTTCCAGGCTTATCAAGCTACGCAATTTATATTTTTACAAACACATACCTTTGTTCACAAAAAAGTTCTTAAAAATCAATTGATAAGGGTTGTAATTTCCCCCCTTGAAACAATAAGGGATCACTAAAAAATATTCATAAAATGTATTTCCATGAGTGTAATAACTTAACCAAATTTAATTTTCACAGATTTTCCCATTTTCGAGAAAAAAATTAAAAAGCTCTTCCTAACCTCCAACTTTGGAAAGCGTTAACTCCGAAAGGAGGGGGTTTTGGAAAAAAACTTCATAGTAAAGGCTTATACTAATTTTCGATGTAGAATCACCTCCTGAAATTTTCGCTAATATTAGTTAACACCCTGTACAGTTTATGGGGCCTAAAACTTAAAATAAATAAGTAATAAGCCGCGGCGCGGCGTTTTTCAGGAGACAGCGTATCATTGGTCGTGTCCGCGAGTTTTCGGACACCTTATACAGTGCTTCCCGAAAGTAACGGATAAATTCAATAAAATCGTTGAGAAAAATATTTCAAATAAATGCTCGGACACGTCGATTTTTATTTTTAAATTGTCATTTAGAGATGTAATTTTCAACCCCCCACCCCTCAACCCCTAAGTGCTAGCAACACCAACTTTAAAACTTTAAATAGAAAGATACCCTTTGTGATACCTCTTTTGATAGGTCTTTTTATTCTTAATATAACAAAAAAAAGTTTTTCAAAAATCGGTTGATAAATAACGGAGATATTTAACAAAATGTAATTTTTACTTTCGGGAAGCACTGTATATTAAATTACACAAGGTCGACATATCGTTACCTGTTACAGAGCTGATTCCCCCCAAAGTAATAAAATTTCTGTATAATCATTAGCATTACAATTTTTAGTATTTTACAGTGGCATGTTTTTCTTTCATTTTTGTTGATTGAAGGTAGGTAGGTACCTATTATTATGCTTCGATGATTTTTGCGTAATGTGGGGCTCAATAAAATACTTATTTTCTATAATCATCTAATAGTATTAGAATGTTTAAAAATTGAAGGTCGAGTTATGTAACTATACAGCAAATTTTGTATTCCCATTGCCTGAGTAGTTCTAATTTCGTAATATATCAAACCAGCGTGTAAATAATAGGATACCTTGTTAATTGCTGGGTTCTTTTAGCCGAAAAATAAAAGGAATATAAAAATACTTTAAAAGAAATGAAATTTAAATAAATTTCAAAGCCAACTTGTTTGATGTTGTTGTAACCACTTTGTTGTTGTAAATAATGGAGAGATTACAAAGAATAAATGATTTAAAGAAAATACGTAGTGTAGGAACATAATTTTAATTTACAATGCACATTTAATTGTTAAATTAACTGAAAAACCTCATTCGTGTTGTGATTTAGTTGCTTCTATGGACGATGAACAGTATTACTTCCTTTTACAGTGACATTACAATAGCCCATTCCACATTCTTTACTTGATAGATAAAGGAATAATAGTATTTTTCTTCTTCGTTTTGCGGTTATAAGTTTATATCATCCCCGTGGTGCTCAGTATTTTTTTGAAACATATCCTTAGTGGATGTTGCAGGCCTTAGTGGGACTACGCTTAAACATTATTTTCCAATTGGTTTTTTTTAATTATTTACCTAGACGTGTTTCGCTGTATTACTTATAAACATTTACTGGGTCATATTTTAATGAAGGTAGGTTTTAAACTTAAGTTATAATAATTACTAGACAACTATTATAGGACTTGTTAAAAAAAAGATTAAATTTTTGATAAAATCGTTTACAATGCTTTGATTTTTTCCGCCTATCAACACATTATCGTTAGGCACATCTTCACATTTTGGAAGTACTATTTTAGAGTGTGTACTTATACTAATATTGATGGAATTAAAATAAAATCTACTGTTGTCTCCTGCATATTTCTATAAAATTAGGAATTGCCTGAATTATTCTGGCTGTTGTGATCAATATTCGGGCGCGTGTTCGTGAAAAGCGTTACTGCGTATTTATGATAGTTTTAGGCACCGGTATTCGCAGAGTCGTTAAGGAGGTTATTCCGAATCATTCTCCTTTTAAAATACTGCAACAGAGGTCTGGTAAATCAGAAGCTTTAGCATGTTCGATTAATTTAACGAAAGCTTGTTAGAAGCCCCGGCACGATAGGGAGTAAGTATAGGTATCTGGATGAAGGCAATAAACGTTCTTATATTGTGTTGATTTTAGACACTTGTTTCCGTTTTGATGTAAAAAAAAGGTACATATTTATATTTTGATTCGATTAAGCTTCTTTAAAACTAGGCTAATCATAGCCACCTAGCGTCCTCGTCATTTGAACTCGGGCTCGTCAATGTGTGGCAACAAGGGAGGGGGTGAAAATCCTATATGAGTACAAGTTATGATATAGCATGCAAGTGTTTGGCCAAACCTTTAGATTAACCTCCTTTTTTTGAAGAATTTCAACCATCCAAGGGTCTCTTTATACATTTTTACTTTCCCACACCACCACCATAGGTAGGTACATACCGGGTGGCCGGTTTCAAAGGTGTACATAGGGATTTAACATTGTATTGAACGTTTCTGCTGATTCCTGCTCGCCAATTCAACTTACAGGAATGGGAATGGTATTAATTGAAAGGTAAAATTATTGCGCTTCAAATGGCGCCAATAATAAAATTAAATGTGCTATATTTATTTTAAAATAACGATTTAAAATTTTACGATTTTTAAATATGACGTGCCATGATTTTAAAATTTTACAGCATTTGTCAAAAAATTTGATAATTTAGTTGGCGTAAATTAGTGGATTTTTGTAAATGACAACTAATTTAACAAAAATTTGAAAATCATGGCACGTCATATTTAAAAATCGCAAAATTTTAAATCGATTTTAAAATAAGTATAGCACATTTAATTTTATTATTAGCGCCATTTGAAGCGCAATCATTTTACCTTTCAATTAATACCATTACCATTCCTGTAAGTTGAATTGGCGAGCAGGAATCAGCAGAAACGTTCAATACAATGTTAAATCCCTATGTACACCTTTGAAACCGGCCACCCATATGGAAAGTAAATTGATATCATGAAAATTTACGAAAATTGAGATTTTCGCGAAAATTCGTGTTTTAGATCTCCAGGAACCCAAAAAAGTGGTTTAGAAAAAATATTTGTATGTGCGTCTGTATGTGACGCCTCTAACCCAAAAACTAGTGAACCGATTTTGATGAAATTTGAAATGAAGGGGTATATCGGGTATTTTAAGATGGGATAGTCCAGGGGAGGGTGCTCAACTCCACTTTTTTTGGATTGCTTCCCACGTAGTCTTCATTAAATTATTTTTGTCTGGTTATTTAGGCTGTTAGAACTTTTAACAAAAGCTTCAATACCCAAAACCCTTACTATCTTTGACACGTGTAACGATATCGCATAAAACAGATTTTCTTTGCATTAAACTTTTATAATGTGCTACCCTTACCATTTTTACTTTCAATTTCGATTCATACGTAAACAGAAAATATTCGCTCTACATTTAAAATAATTTTCTGTAATTTTCCTTGAATACTTACGACAGTTTAAATGTTTTAAAAATATAAGGTAATACAATATTTGTTTAAACGTTTATCTGAAAGTTTCATGCTAAATGCAAACACAAGAGACGGTGTGGTGTGCCTGGTTACTTGTATTTACTCGTTTAATTAACGTCTTGTGACTGTGACGACTGAACCATTACTATAGGAGGTAAAATGTAGATGTGAAATTTCATTTTCTTGTTTGCATTACCGTTTAAACTTTATACTTCGAAGTACTATACATATTCAGTTGATTGTTGCTTGTTCAGGTTAATTTTACCCATAATAATATAATTACAAACCAATTAACCATTACAGGTATGTTGATTATATTATGGTCATAATTATTTTCATTTTCTCTTTTTGATAAGAATTTTTTACAAATTATTCCATTGTTCACGAATAGCTTATAGGCTATTTTGGTTGTTGATTCAAGAGTGTGTACCTACAAGGTATTTTTCGATATCAAACTCGGTGACGTTTAGGTATAGGCATAATACATTAGATGCATTAAAATTGCCGTGTTTTAGTATCACGTAAGTGAAACTCGTTTATCTTTTGTACTAATATTACTATAGAGGGTGTGTATCAGGAATAGGTACAAATATAAAAACTTTTAGTAGATACAAACCGGAAAAAAATTTTGTTTTGTAAAGGAGGTCTAATATAGAAAAAAAAAGGTAATTGATAATTTTCACCAAAAATGCTTTTTTTTGGGTGGTACCGCAGATAACAATGAAAATTAAGGTTCAAAGACATGTTATGCAAAGGAGAGTATGATACAACCGTAAAAAGCGATTGCTTATCATTTGGCATAAACTAATTTCGTAAGTTTATCAAACGCTAGTTTTTACGTTTTTACCTTCAAGGTAGATTACAATTTGGTACCTAATAAATATAGAACGTAAGTAAAAGATTTCCATTTCTTTTGTGCTGACTGTTTTCCTCCCCCTAAGATTATTATTATGGGCCCGGCCTCTATATTTAATTCCGCATACTTACGGATTTGTATACCTATCTGATTTTTTTACAGCCATTCCGATCAAAATTCTTGTGGTTAAAGTACAGAATTATAAACAAATGGATATCTTAATTTTTTTGGGTTAGCACAGTTCAGCTCGTGTTTTATTCTGTAATTGTTGGATGAGTCAGACTTCGAACCGTTTTTTTATTTTACAAATTTCAAAAGTTTTTCTAACCGAGAGTTGGAATTCAAATTATACCTACCACAAGTAAATTCAGAGTACTTTGCTTAATACTTGAGATTTGCAAGCTAGTTTGATCAGTAAGGAATTTGCGAATGTGCATAATGCTCCAGGGTTGATCCCTTTTTGAAAGGTCGAGTGCTTTATGGCATGCCTTAGGGATATTTAGATTTTAGATTCTTAGTTTTCCGAAAAATAAGGATACCTCTATTATGAAAAAGTCGTGCACGAACGATTCGTTAGCTAATGATAATTCGTTGAACGAGCAATCATTTAAACACCGACAATCGTTGGTGAACGAGTAGCTAACGAGCCGTTACACCTTACAAAATAGAGGTGTTAATAAAAATATAGTCGTTTTATTTTTGTTTTACTGAGGTACCTACTACTAAAGATTGACAATTACATGTCGTTCAGTTTAGGTACATAAGTATGGCTTCAGGATATTTTGAGATTTTTTTGATTGAATTAGAAGTTCCCTAGGATGCACCCCTGTAGGGAAAGCTCATTTGTGGATGATTTTGAACTGTAAATAATACGACTTATATTTGAAAAATGAAAGCTTTGAATCACAATCCCTAGCCACAGGATTGGGGGTGGTTCCTTACTTTGCGTATTCAAAATTTGGATTTTTTAATTGAACTGGATATTCTCTATAATACACCCCTGTGGGGCAAGGTCATTTCTGCATGTTTTTGAATTATAAAATAATTCACGTCTTACATTTGAAAAGTTACAGCTTTGAATCACAACCCCTAACCGCGGGATTGGGGGTGGTTTCCTATTTCGTGTATTCAAAATTTGTATTTTTTAATTGAACTGGAAATTCTCTATAATACACCCCTGGGGGGCAAGGTCATTTTTGCATGTTTTTGAATTGTAAAATAATTCACGTCTTACATTTGAAAAGTTACAGCTTTGAATCACAACCCCTAGCCGCGGGATTGGGGGTGGTTCCCTACGTTGTGTATTCAAAATTTGGATTTTTTAATTGAATTGGAAATTCCCTATAATACACCCCTAGGGGGCAAGGTCATATCTGCATGTTTTTCAACTGTAACTAATACGCGTCTTACATTTGAAAAGTTACAGGTTTGAATCACAACCCCTAGCCGCGGGATTGGGGGTGGTTTCCTATTTCGTGTATTCAAAATTTGGATTTTTGATTGAATTGGAAATTCTCTATAATACACCCCTGGGGGGCAAGGTCATTTCTGCATGTTTTTGAAATGTAAATAATACACGTCTTACATTTGAAAAATGAAAGCTTTGAATCACAACCCCTAGCCGCGGGATTGGGGGTGGTTCCCTACGTTGTGTATTCAAAATTTGGATTTTTTAATTGAATTGGAAATTCCCTATAATACACCCCTAGGGGGCAAGGTCATATCTGCATGTTTTTCAACTGTAACTAATACGCGTCTTACATTTGAAAAGTTACAGGTTTGAATCACAACCCCTAGCCGCGGGATTGGGGGTGGTTTCCTATTTCGTGTATTCAAAATTTGGATTTTTGATTGAATTGGAAATTCTCTATAATACACCCCTGGGGGGCAAGGTCATTTCTGCATGTTTTTGAAATGTAAATAATACACGTCTTACATTTGAAAAATGAAAGCTTTGAATCACAACCCCTAGCCGCGGGATTGGGGGTGGTTCCCTACGTTGTGTATTCAAAATTTGGATTTTTTAATTGAATTGGAAATTCCCTATAATACACCCCTAGGGGGCAAGGTCATATCTGCATGTTTTTCAACTGTAACTAATACGCGTCTTACATTTGAAAAGTTACAGGTTTGAATCACAACCCCTAGCCGCGGGATTGGGGGTGGTTTCCTATTTCGTGTATTCAAAATTTGGATTTTTGATTGAATTGGAAATTCTCTATAATACACCCCTGGGGGGCAAGGTCATTTCTGCATGTTTTTGAAATGTAAATAATACACGTCTTACATTTGAAAAATGAAAGCTTTGAATCACAACCCCTAGCTACGGGATGGGGGTGGTTTCCTACTTTGTGTATTAAAAATTTGGATTTTTTGATTGAATTGGAAATTTCCTATAATACACCCCTGGGGGGCAAGGTCATTTCTGCATGATTTTGAAATGTAAATAATACACGTCTTACATTTGAAAAATGAAAGCTTTGAATCACAACCCCTACGGGATGGGGGTGGTTTCCTACTTTGTGTATTCAAAATTTGGATTTTTAATCGAATTTGAAATTCCCTCTAATGTACTTCTGCAGAACAAGGTCATTTATGTATCCTTTTGAATAATAAAAGTCTAAAATTTGAAAAATTAATTCTCTGAATTAAAACCAACCCTCCCCGAATTTTGTAATGTGATTATTAAACCTTATCTTTTTCTTTTAAACTGATGAAGATATTAGGATACTTTGAAATATTACCTAACTTTCTATTTATAGCATTTTGTAATTTGTTTCAGAACAAATAATTATCGTACGGCCATAAAATGGGGAGCCTTTTTCGGAGTGAAGAGATGGCGTTAGCCCAACTCTTCATACAACCTGAAGCTGCGTATTATTCAATATCAGAACTTGGTGAAACAGGATGTGTCCAATTTCGAGATGTGTGTAGCTTAATTTTTTTAAAAATTCTTACAGTCTGATTTGTCTATTTCACAGTTAAACGAGAACGTAAACGCATTTCAAAGAAAATTTGTGAATGAAGTTCGTCGTTGTGACGAAATGGAACGTAGGCTTAGATACATCGAAACTGAAGTCCGTAAGGATAATGTTGCAATTCCTGATTGTTTGGAGCTTCCAAAAGCACCCAATCCAAGAGAGATAATTGATCTAGAGGTACAACTGATAAAAATTAAAATATGCTAGTTGTATTGTTATACTTTTTGTAGGCGCATTTAGAAAAAACCGAGGGAGATATTAAGGAATTAAGCGAAAGTGCCGTTAATATGAAATCAAATTATTTGGAATTAACCGAATTGCGACATGTACTGGATAAAACTAAAGCATTTTTTAGCGAGCAAGATGAAGTTAATGGAACTTCCATGGAAAATAGGGCCTTGATACCGGAGGATGCCCATAATGCTAGTACTATCAGAGGGCATTTAGGTTTTGTGGCGGGAGTTATAAATCGTGAAAGAGTACCCGCGTTTGAAAGAATGTTATGGCGTATTTCCAGAGGAAATGTTTTTCTTAGACAAGCTGAAATTGATAAACCATTACAAGACCCTGCTACGGTATAATTTAACTATCACCTTCTGATTCATCTCTTTATTATAATATATTTCTTTAGGGAAATGAAATGCACAAGACGGTATTTGCAGCTTTCTTCCAAGGCGAGCAACTGAAAAGTCGTATAAAGAAAGTTTGTGTAGGTTTCCATGCATCGCTCTATGCTTGTCCAAGCACTAAAGCTGAGCGTGTTGAACTGGAAAATGGTCTTCGTACTCGTTTAGAAGATCTAAATATGGTATATTATTGTTGCATTTGTTCCTACAGGATCAGGACGTTAATGTATTTTTCATGTATAGGTGTTAAATCAAACTCAAGATCATCGCCAAAGAGTGCTTGTAAGTGTAGCAAAAGAGTTGCAAAATTGGACGGTAATGGTTCGTAAAATGAAAGCTATTTACCATACTTTGAATTTATTTAACATGGATGTTACCAAGAAGTGCCTTATTGGAGAATGTTGGTTACCCATAAAGGATCGCGATATTGTACAACAGGCTTTGTCTGATGGGTCTGTGAGTAAATGTTTTTTTAATAGAAAACCATTAAGTGTTTTTTTATATAATTGTTACCATCTACTATAGAGTGCCAGTGGAAGTTCCATACCATCGTTCCTGAATATCATTAATACCGCGGAAGACCCACCAACTTTTAACAGAACAAATAAGTTTACTAAAGGTTTCCAAAATCTTATTGATTCCTACGGTGTAGCTTCATATCGTGAAGTAAATCCAGGTATCATTACTTAAAATTTTTTAGATTTATATGTTTTTTTAATTTTTATTATTTTTAGCGCTATACACTTTAATAACTTTTCCATTCCTGTTTGCTATAATGTTTGGTGACGCCGGACATGGAATAATTATGTTAACATTTGGAGCTTACATGGTTATTTGTGAACGAAAATTGCAAACTAAAAAAATTGATAGTGAAATCTGGAATATATTTTTTGCCGGCCGATATATTATACTTCTTATGGGGATGTTTTCCATATATACAGGTGTTATATACAACGATGTATTTTCGAAATCGTTTAATATTTTTGGAACAAGTTGGACTGTAAATTATGATAATTCTACTATACAAGAGTTTCCTGAATTAACGTTAGATCCAAAATCAGATTTTGATCAAATTCCTTATCCCCTAGGTCTTGATCCTGTGTGGCAGGTAAGAATAGCTATACTTCGTTTCCCAAACAGATTCAGTAGATGCCCCTTCCACTAATGCCTATTAGAGGCAGCGTCACGGCCCACCCATATTGCATTGGTTTGTTGTTAACGGGTGGGGGGTGACGCTATTGCTTTTATGTGAAATAGGCTTAACGCGCGCGAAATTTGAATAAATAATTGTTATATTGGTCAGCCAGATTCACACGTCGCCGATGTTCTATTCCCACAAATGTTTTTACTGAATCTATTGAGTAAACAAACTATAGAACGCCAGTTTTGATTTTTAACAACCCTCAAATTTTTTTAGGTTGCTAAAAATAAAATAATATTCTTAAATTCTTATAAAATGAAGTTGTCCATTATATTCGGTGTAATTCATATGATTTTTGGTGTTTGCTTAGGAGTTGTTAATCACGTGTAAGTATTATTTGCGCAGAAAACTATGTTGTAACAAAGGGGTATGTTTTAGGCATTTTGGAAATTATTCAAATATATTTTTGGAATTTTTACCACAAATGATATTTTTAGTACTTTTATTCTTGTGGATGGTCATCATGATGTTTATGAAATGGATTATGTATAGTTCGCTTAATGGTATTACCTTAATTGATTAAATTTTATTTTTTTATAAACCCCATGTTTGTATTTTAGAAAAGAAATATGGAACATTCTGTGCACCTTCTGTACTTATATTATTCATAAATATGATGTTGTTTAAAAGGGCAGATGTTCCAGAAGGTTGTGAAGAATTCATGTTTGAAGGTCAAAAAGCATTGCAAAGGGCTTTTGTTATTATAGCTGTATTATGCATACCTGTTATGCTGTTCGGAAAACCTATCTACATTTCCCTTACAAAAAAACCTCACAAACCTCATGTAAGTAATTTTATATTTTTCCAAGGTTAAGTTAGCTCCTCCTACTATTCAGCAAATAGGGAATTGTGGGTAAAGTTTTGGTTTCCAAGGAAAGCGGTGCCGTTTTTGAACGGCCGTGTTGGCGGTAGCGTAAAGTCTCAAGACGAAGTATAAACATACACCGCCAAAAAACGGGGAACTAATTCGTACCATACTTTCCTATGAAACCAGAGCGAAAAACTGCTGAACGTTCAATAATAATAATTGCTGAGCCCATTACACGCAACTATTTTGTTTTATTCTCAGGTGAATGGAAGAAATGGAGATGTGAATCAGGGAATGGAATTACAACCAGAAGTACTTGAAGAACAAAAATCTGCATCACATGCTGCCCATGCAGACCATGATGAGCCGATGTCGGAAATTTTAATCCATCAAGCTATCCACACCATAGAATACGTGCTCAGCACAGTATCGCATACCGCATCATATTTACGTCTTTGGGCGTTATCACTTGCCCACGCACGTAAGAAAAGTTAAAGGAAAGTTAAATTCAGAAAAATTAATTTTTCTTCTGGTTTTAGAATTATCAGAAGTTTTATGGAACATGGTGTTGCGGATGGGTTTAACACAACAGAGTTTGGTAGGGTCAATAATGCTCTATATTGTGTTCTTCTTCTGGGCAGCGTGTACAATCGCAATTTTAGTGATGATGGAAGGTTTATCCGCTTTTCTTCATACACTTCGTTTGCATTGGTATAATAATGTTCATTTCTAATGTTAAGAAGTTACTTAATATTTTTTTTGCAGGGTGGAGTTTATGAGCAAGTTTTATGCTGGTTTGGGTTATCCCTTCCAACCATTTAGTTTCAAGGCAATATTAGATACTGAAGATACTCCAGAAAGTTAAAATAAATCAGCTAATTAATGCCTGTAGTATTGACTTTAGAATATAATCGAGTATTAAGGCAAACGTTGCCTTTTATAAAGTAGTTTATCTATTTGACTAGAATCTATTCAATATTTTTTGTGCCTTTAAATAATTTTTCCAAACAAAGCTTGTTATACAAAGTGCCTAAATTTTTTTAGTAATACTATAAAGATCAAATTCTAAAGCAGTGTTATGTGATTGATTCTGTGATGATATGGGTCCAACATTTAAGTAGATATACTCATGTTCTACTGCCATGTTAAATGCTTCGTAGAAAAATTGTAAATAAACAAATACTTATTGTTATCTCCATGTAGTTTGCAATCCTTCCCTAATATAATATTTATTTATAGAAACTGTGTGCAAAGTGGCTAAAGTTTAACAACAGGTAGGACTGTAGGAGTACTGAAGAGACCGGCAATTAGCAAAAGACGCGCGTCTCACTGTATTGTAACTCACTAAACCCCTCTCCGCCCCGGATGTGTAAAGAATTTTTTTTTAATCTTTGATACGCGTCTAGAAATATTTACAATTCAGCAGGCAGACGTTCTGGTTTCTTTTGGATAATTTCAGTTTTCAGGATACATTTTACGTCATTACGTTTGTGAAATTTTTTTTGTAGGTCTTTACAATTCCGTGCGGATAGTTGAAAAACTATAATGTAATCATTATTTCTAATTTTTTTTGAGTGGATGAGCTAAAGACGGTTAAAACGATTTCGAATTATTTTTGTTCGAATGCGGAAAGTTTAATTTCAGTGGAAGTTGCGACAAACTTTTCCCCAACCTCGGCCTCAATAATTCGAAGCACCCCTGAGCAGATTAAAGGTAAGCAAACGTGTTAATAAGAAAAAAGTTTCCAAAAAATAGTGTTTCAGGAAAAATAGCTCTGGAAAATATACCTACTGGAAAAATACTCCAAGAAAACATACCCCAAAAAAATAATTGAACTTATATACAGGAGGATTCCAAAATTTGTTCCTAATCTTAAATTAATTTCATTTTGTTTACGTGGATACTTACAATAATTGTTATAATAAAAAAATAAAACATCTTTCAACATAAAAGTTGATTTTTCTCGAAAACGGTCAACTTTATAGCTTATGACCAAGAGTACCTTTTTGTGTAGAAAACATTGGCGGTTCAAATGGGCGGTTCAAAACTGTACTTTTCCCAGTGGCGTAGAAGTTGGGGAGAAAAACACCCACTACCCCTTCAAAATCTTCACCAATTACGATAAAAAAAAAAAATCCGCACAAAACATTAGTACTCATTATGAGTAGAAAATACGATAAACAGTTCCGGAGATTTTCGCAAAAAACGAATTTTTTTTTTAAATTTCAACACCCTGTATCTCGAAAATGGTGCATTTTAGAGGATAAGTTAATAGAAACTTTTTTTCATATTTTTGGACGAGCTATCACATCCTTAAGTCCTGCGCATATTATGAAACACCCTGTATAGGGGATCTTAGCCGATACCCCCTCCCTCCTTTGGTAGTGGATGTTTAAAAAAATGTCTGCTATCAACAAAAATGTGTATCCCAATTTGAAATCGGTCGCTAAAACTGTAATATTCAATAGCAGCTTTAGTGAATGTGGTCAATATTTCTATATCCTTTTGTATAGATCTTTCGGAGATACACACACCCCATTTATGTACGTTAGCTTCATTCGCCAAATTTTACTGATTTTATAATTTTTCAAATTAAAATTCGTACTCGCAAAAATAATTCCACTCCCATGTATATTAGAGAAACAGCAGAGTTGATCTTTAATATCTTTTGAAACAAGCCTTCTTATCAAAACGCTATCATTTCTCCCATGCAATGGGTTCAAGAAAAATTTAAGTACCTATAGTACATTCAGAAAACTCCCGTGACGTTTAATGTGTTAAATTGAAAATTCGGTTGGTTAACAAAAAAAAATCCCTATTACCTATTAGTAATCAAAGCCCCATTTTCAAAACTTTTTGGTGATTTTTATACTAGCCAACTAAATTTTCCATTTGACACATTAAACGTCACGGTAGTTTTCTGAATTGATTATAATCAAGGAATTTGAAATCAAATTTAGTTCATAAGGTTGGCTATAGGTACAAGGTTTGAAAAGTTAAAGTCTTATCAGTTAGGTTGGAAAGATTTTGAGCTCCCCCTTTTATGATTAATTAACCATCGTGGGTCGACTCAGTTACAATTTTGGCAATCAAATAATCCTCAAGTTAAATGTTCACTCAGAAGATAATCAATTCGCTTCCTTATTTCAATTTTAGTTATTCAGATACGGTTTATGAATCATTTTGTTTTATGAGATAATTTTACTGTTGATGATAGTTGTACTGACGGACTTTGCCGTGATTACATTTTTGTTTTACGTATTTTTTATATTACGTTGTTCATAGGAACAATTTGCGAAATGATTCTTATTTTGACTTCTAACCTTGACCGGATGATATGAATGAGCGGACAATATAACATGTCGGTAATATGATTTATCTAACGACATGTGACCAATTCATATCACGTGCTAAAATTTGCATCAAGAATAACAATCATAATAAAGCTGTTACCATTGAATATAGTAGTAGGTCAGAATGTTTATTCCAATGGTAAAGATTGTGCCTAGTTTTGTCATCTGTAAAAGGGCCGGTAGATGGGGCAGTAATATAATATTCAGATTTTTTCGGATGCATTAATCATTTGTCAACAAGGGTTTTAATCTGTGGAATTTTTTCCTTGTTACAACTTTCGCTCAACAGAGTGCAATGACGTACATAGATACCGTAGATACCGGCATTTATTAACTGCGTTCGCCGTTCGGAAATATCCGAATGAGAGCCGATCGAGCAACTGCGGATTTTGGTCACGTGGTTTCCAATCATGTCAATAGGTTAGGTTATAACATTTCGCTGTCATAATATTGAGGTGCTGGTTAAAATTTATGCCTGTATTATCTTTGGTGTATGCAAGGCCCCACTCCAAGAGTATATCTTGATACAATAATTGTGGAGTTACAAGATGCAGAAACTAACAAAATACTGAAAGAGGAGGTCGTGAAGGTATGTATTATTAAATTATAATTATTACTGTTAGCGTTGGATCATAACCAGCACATTTCTTATTGTATATTTTAGGTGCAGTAGGTATATGTAACAACTATTTTAGATAACATATTAAAAGAACGAAAGGCTGAGAGCGTGTGTGCGCCGAAGACAAAAAAATAATTTGGACAAAAATGATCGCACTGTTTTGTGAATACAACTAGTTGAAGAACATGAAGAAGCTCAGAGAAGCCTAAAAATATGTTTGGTCAAAAATTGCTCAGAAAATCAACTGCACTGGTACTTCTAATGTTACATGGCAATAATGTGATACCAAATGGAAAGATATTAAAGAACACAATTCCACTAGTGGTAGAAAAAGAAAAAAATGGGAATACTTATATCTAATGCATAAAATTATATACAAAAGCCTGAAATTTCAGCACCCGAGCAGCTGCAGGAATCGGAAAACAGTTCAACATCTGAAGAACCTGCTTTCAAGAAAAGAAAATATTAATCCACATAGGTAGTACATGAAGAAACATAATAACATTGTGTCAAATGTTGAAAGGCGACATCGTGAAAGGATGGATCAAGAAAACAAGTTTCTGGATACATTCTAAGAATTGGTGAAGGTGCCTATTGAGTAAGAATAAGAAGTGTGCATATACCATAATGTGAATTAAAATGTTTCAGGTTTATAATATAATTTAATAATATTAATAATTACTAGTATAATAGGTATATCACTATACTTATTCCAATAATGAGTTAATAAACAATAAATAAATAGCACAATTTTTTTTATTTTATTAAATAACTTAAGACGATTAATTATAAAAGGAATAAATGTGCTAGTAGTGGAAAAAATAGTATATAAACGACGGTAGAGAAAACTTATCAGCTCGGCAGAGAAAAATGTCTTCTCTACCTTGGTGTATAATATGCTATTATGCACTCAAAATGTTTCTCATTGTGAATTATATTCTGCACAACTGGTCACTTCAATAATCATGGCTTCGTCGAAATAATGAAAAGCAGCAGAAATTATGATTTAATGATAATGCAGTCATACAAATATAGGAAATGCGGAATGTTAAAAAAACTACCATGAAGCAGTATCCCGGAACAGTGTGTACGTCAGAAAATATGAAAACAAGTTCCTATAAACATGGGTCCAGAAATGCTTCCTAAAGGAGCTGGGGCCCTGTGAAGATACTATCCAAAATGTTGTTTTTATTTAATATCTCAGAAAGTATTCGAGATACAGCGATCAGTTTTGGCATGCGAGTTAGAGTGTTAGAAGCGCCATTATAACGTGATAACAACTAAAACGATAATCTGGCAGGGACGTGCGAAAATAGGGGGGAAGGCGACCATTTCCCCCTCCATTTTTTATTAGCAACTATTCCGAATTTTTTAAATTAGGAATCTATTATATAGTCAAAATTACATAAAAAAGGTCCTCTTCTTAGAAACCCGTAGGAGCAACCATGTCCAAAGAAAATTGCTTCAAAAATTATATGCATGAAAAAACAAAAATTTTCATGCACATAATTTTTCTCGGACACGGTTGCTTCTACGGGTTTCTAACAAGAGGACCTTTTTATGTAATTTTGTCTAAATAATAGATTCCTAATTTAAAAAATTCGGAATAGTTGCTAATAAAAAAATGGGGGGGGCAGGGGTCTCCCTCCCCAGTATTTCTGCACGTCCCTGGCAGATTTTCGTTTTGGTTGTTAGCACGTTATAATAGCCCTGTTAACACTAACTCGCATGCCAAAGTTGATCAATGTATCTCGAACACTTTCTGAGATATTAAATAAAAAGCAAGTTTTGGATAGTATTTTCACACGGCTCCAGCTGCTTCAGGAAGCATTTCCGGACCCATGTTTATAGAAACTTTATTTCATATTTTCTGACGTAGAATGGCCTCCAGAAATTAATGACTGTAGTTTAAAAACACCCTGTATAGCCCGCGCATTTTACACGTCCATATTTGGTAAGGTACCTACACTTAGGCACAAATTACACCGGCCGCTCAAGAGTTAAAAATGTTTCCTTATTTATTTTACTGTCTGGGTAAAAGTGCAGATGACAATAAGGCAATACATTTTCCCATTTTATTGTGTTTACCTTAATTTAATGAACTGGTTAATGCAAAGTTACCAACATTTAATGAACTTTAGCTTTATTTATTATATTAGCAGGAGAAACATACTTTATGTACCTAATTCTTCATTTCAAAGAACACCCACTGAAATACAAGTTGAAGAGAAATAAAACGTTTATAAAAATGTCTTCTCTTACGAACATTTACGCAATCTACTGAAGCGGAGCTGCTCTTATCAAAAGAACTGTAATTAGTAGGTAAAGCCCGAAATGTTATGCAAAAAAATATCAAATTATAACATAAACTATGAAGCAGGAATAAATTGCTAAAATATGAATAAACATTGAGTAATATGCAAAATATGAAACTTTTATGCTACTTTCAAAAATAACATAAAAATTAGAAAATACACTGAAAAACATGTTTATTTTTACAATTTGTTGTTACAATAAATCACTAACAATTTCTCTAGATTTTCAGGCAGAAGCCCTTGTCTTTTATCGGTCAATATATTTTTGAAATCACAGGATGTTACTGGCGCAAATTAAAAATTCGAAATATGATCAGGTTTAATTTCTGAAATTTATTTTTCTTTGCTTAAAAACTAATTTATGTTGCTATTGATCTTCTTACAATAAGAGAACAATCAAAGGATTGTTCTTAGTATAGGTTCTTATTTTTTGTAGCTAATCCGAGAGCCACTTAAAACCCTACCTTGGACAGATTATACCGAGAAATGCTACAGGATTTAGAAACATTATGATGCTTTCCAAAAATATTCTCAAGAACTTTTTTAATATTACTTTTACGAAAGTTATTTTAAAAATTAAAGAAAATATGAAATAACTATAGAAATTTTTCGTAAATATAAAAAAACAACCAAAATATAATGAAATATGAAAAATTTTATTGCACTAATTAAATGTATCTATATCTACTACCAGAGGTGAAAATTCTAAATTTCGGAACAATCTAAGCATTTTTGAAGAATATGAAATTTCATAAATTTCCGGGCTCTAGTAATGAGAAAGCTAAGCTACTAAACTGAAACAAATTATAATTAATAAAGGAAAAATAGTTTTACTATGTACTTAATTGCAGCTTTAGAAAAAAGGGCCATACTACCTATAGCTTTTTTGTAGAGAAAAAATTCTGCGTTTTCTCATGCATTCATTTTTAATTTTTAGTTTTTCAAGGCTGAAGTAATGAAAAAATAGGTAAAACCAGTGGTAAAGCTGTTTTGACGAAAATCTCTAGTGCCTTGAAATGGAGTTGACAACTGCCGTTCAGTGATATCTTATTGTTACCATTTCCTAAATAATCGCATTTTATGATTTCCAGTTTTTTTCGTATAAAATAAACGTTGACAGTACAACCGGCATTCTGATGAACAATAGATTGTCATTCCAAGGCACTGCAGATAGGATTTATTATGTTTTTGATTTCCCGGTTTCTGAACAAACGTCATGCAAACCTCTTGGCATTTCCGATTGATTTTGCGTAACCTTTTTTTTTTGCAATTTTATCGATTTTAAATTTTATACATTAACTTTTGGGTTGCTATAATTAAATTATGGTTCATTTGTATAAATACGAAATATTCAGTGTAATGCCATTCCGCAAAGGCGCCCTCTGTAGATGGATAGCGGTGACAGTTGTTATTGTAAATTGTATATTTTTGTAATTACTAAATTTTAGGGGCGACACCTATCGAAAATGTTTGGCGTAACTTTAAACGGCCGCTACGGTGGCGCCCACTGGAAAATAACGGCCGTGGAACATTCTCAAAGTTGGGCGCTGGTATAAGCATTCTGACCTACTACTATATTCAATGCTGTTACCTATCAGTTTTATCTGCAGTATGTTGTTTGTTTTCTTCATCTTTAGATGTTTTTTTTTTAATTTTCGCCTGATCATTATTTTTTTTGGTAACTATTCAAATGTTTACAAAAAAGTGTTCACTAAAAAAATTCGAATTTAGAGATAGTTAAGATTAAGGTAAGCTGTGATATACAGGCTGTCTCAAAAAGAAACGGCAGTTAAGGGCATGTTTCTTTCATGAAAATAAGAGGAAAAGTTTCTATGTTAACATGGGTTCGCAAATACTTCGTTACCGAGATACAGGGTGTTGAAAGTTGTAAAAAAATATCGATTTGTTTTCATTTATTCGGAATAGACTAGAAATTAAATTTAAAAAAATAAGCAATACGTACATTTGTTATAGGTGGACCAGTTTTTTCCTTCTCCAGTTGCGTAACTACAGGTGCGTATGTGAATATTTCTGGAGGAAAAAATGGCACGCCACTGTTTTTTTGTTTTTGACATAATTTTCAAATTTCTCAACAAATTTACGGTTGAAACAGCCTCTTGAGATTTTTTCCTACCATTAACCGTTTTCGTGTAAATCACACTTCAACGATGAAAAATGCGAATAAAAAAATAACTCTGCAAATTCCTTTTTTGAATAATGACCGCCTTTAGCCTTAAAATTTTGTTCGAAGAATAGAAGCTTGTCTTGAAGTTAATGGCGATCATTTTGAATATTATTTGTAAAATAATAATAGTAATAATTCAGTTCAGAATATATGAAAAAAATTTCAACACCCTGTTCTCGATAACGAAGCATTTGCGGACCCATGTTAATCGAACTTTTTCCCTTACCTATTTCATGAAAGGAACATGCCTTTAACTGGATGCCGTTTCTTGGGACACCCTGTATTTAAATAAAAATATTCAATGGCGAGTATTGTAATATAAGGAAGGGAAGCGATCAATTTGAAAAAGTAGGATTTGGCGAGTAGCGTTTAAATTGAGTCCAGTTCTATACAATATACATTATACAAAGGCAATGAAATTTGCTCTTTTGTCCAAACTTTCATTTCGTTGGTAACATGTATTTAGTACACAAAAACAACTGTAATTTGCATAATCTCATTAAAGTCCGTTAGGCATGTGGGATACGCTTTTGTTAGATTCAACTGTAACAATAAATTAATAAACATGTTTGTATATTCATGTATCAGAGGAAGAAAGCTTTTAACCAGCAAAAAAGAATGTTCAATGCAAAATATCAAGTTTTAAATTCAGGTGTACACGTAAAATTATAGAAAATTTTCTACTTATGATGACATTTTGTGTGTTTTGTAATAATAATTGCTAACAAACTTGCGTATGTAAAACTTGTTTTATAGATACGTCATAATGCACTAACATTAAAAATTACACACATTACTTACAATTAAAACAAAGTAGTTTGCATTTAACATTTTATAATGTTTCTTATCCTAGAAATTTTTGTTATACCTACTTCATTTATAAGACTCGGATTTCTTGTATATTCGATCACAATTAAATAAAAATTAAGAAATTATTTAATGTCCTTTACTCTATATTATGTAATTGTGAATTACTTAAATATTATATACAGAATAATTATTATATTACTACAGCTTCCATAAAGAAGATTTTGCTATTGGGAGAAAATAATGTTTTGCCAAATAAATTTTGCGAAGATGTAATATTCGTTTTGAGCAATTAGATTAGATTAATTGCGTTGCTCGTTATAGCTTGGCAGACGTAAAATAATGGAACTATATAATTAAGAATAAAAAAAGCAGCTTCTTTTAATGTCTTTTAATTTACATCGTGTCTTTATTAAAGCGCTGATGAAAATGAACCCGACTTGACATTTAGTGAAATGAAAATTTGTATTATTATAGTACATACTATTTTTAGGGTTTTTGATTGATGTACATTTACGATATACAGGCTGGTTCCTAAAAAACGTTTGCCATGAACCCCATAGCCGCCACAGCCACCCCTTCTAAAATTTCAAACGTTTCAAATTGTTCCTATACAGGATGTCTCTAAACCTAGTACCATAAATTTACCAGCCGCTTCCTGACTCAAAAATAAGTCGAAAAAGTCTATAAAAATTTTGTCCTAAACTGCAGCATAAGGAAGCTACACGTCTCGGAAAATGGTGTTGAAAAAACGGAAAACAATTGCATTTTAAAAACGGTTGGAGATAAAAAGTTGAAATTTTGCAGCCAGCCTAACCTATTAAAGGTATAAACTTTCTACTATTTTTTTTGTAAATTAACCAGGGACGGCGCGAATGGGGGTTATCACCTTTTTCTTGTAACCCGTTTTTCTTAACCTTTTGTTTTTTTCCATTTTAGTTTAGAGATTTGTATTCCCTGTTGCCTAATTAACAAAAAAGGTACTCTTGTTTCAACTCGCTTGGACTAACCGTTTTCTATAAAATGCAGGTTTCCTGTTTAGCCAAAATCGATTTAGAATGCTGGATTTGTATGTAAATTAATTTATTGAAAAATAAATTAAAATAAAAATAGTTACAGTAAGTGTTCGTACTGTTTAAACCTTCAATAGGTTAGGCTGCATACAAAATTTCGATTTTTTATCTCAAACCTTCTTTAAAATGCAATTGTTTTCCGTTTTTTCAACACCATTTTCAAAGACGTGTAGCTTCCTTATGCTGCTGTTTAGGACAAAATTTTTATAGATATTTTCGACGTATTTTTGCGTCAGGAAGCGGCTGGTAAATTTATAGTACTATGGTTTAGACACACCCTGTATAGTAATATGAATTATTTTGGTATGTTTGTGGTTTACTTAGAACTTAGATTGTTGCTAACTTCTTTACTTTTTTTAAAAAGATAATTAAACTAACTTTACGTAAATCGACGATTTTATCTTGGCTTTTGTTTGCAGATTCAAGAAGTATTACACCATTGTTGTTGTACATATTTAATCTACAAATTAGGGTAGATTACTTGTAATTGCCGCACTGTTAAGTCAGGGATATAAATAAATACAGTAATCTTAAAACGATATATGTAACAGAATCTTATATGGTAATAAATTTTTCTTCCGAATGTATCTCACTTTTTGTACAATTCATAAAACCCCTTAAGGCATAAAATAAATTCCATAACAATACAAAATTAGATTTACTAACTGGATCCCCCGAGAGCAAATCATACAATAATTGTCAACTTGAAAATTAAAATTAAAAGCATAAATTTATATTTACGGTCGGGAGAAAATTTTTATCTGGGATAAACCCTCTTAATCCCTCGATTCCTTTTGTTCGCCTCAAGCATTACTTTCAGTCATCGGGATTAAAACAGTCGTTTATTCCCTTGGTTCACAAATAACTGGAATTATTCTTAGAGAGCTTTTTGTTCTGCTTTCAAGTTTGGCCAAGAAAACAACAATTTATGCGTTGACTTAGAAAGCAATCACCTTAATACAAATAGAAGTGGGATAAATGTGCGGAAAAGATTAAGTAATTATTTATTTCTTCAAGCATATTATACTATTATTCGTTATCACGTTATACAACCATTACTAAGTTTAAAAAGAAGAAGAAATATTATATCACTGGTAGTAGAATGTTTTTTTGTGTTTCGCTCAATTTGCACGGCTTCGGCTAACGTCTTAGCCAAAGCAATAAGAACCTATTCTACTCGTACTCGCTCGTACTAATATAATTTAGTATTAGTATGCAGTAACTGTAAAAAATAATGCTAATTAATATTAAATGATAAAATATGACGCAGGTCGAGAAAAATTGTAAATCAGTAAATATTGTAATCTCAAGGAAATAAACACCAAGTCAAAGCTTTTGGGATCCCAGTTATGCAGTTTAAAAAATATAACTTATAGATAAAATTAAAAATAAATGTTCCGTTTTACGACACGTGATATTTTAACGATCCTCCTGACAGATAACTAGTAGAAAGACTTTTCCAAAATTGCGTATTGTGATTAAAGGTACCTATACAAATCCATTGAATATAATTCGCTGTAGAAGTCTGATATGCCTAATTATTTGGTTTATCGTGGACTTGCTAAATCAAATTTGTTACGTAAATAATAATTTTAGTATTATATTGAACTGGTAGCAACCGTCTAAATTGTTATACGACATACTTGAGTTTTGTCATGGTAAACTTTGACGAATTAAATTTTGACCCACTAGTGCTATAATCTATGTTAGTGCTCTCGAAAACAGCTTATTTTGTCTATAACAAACAAGTATATCTACACGAAGACTGAAAAATCTGAAAATGGTTTGAAAAATATAAAAAATCAACTGAAATTATTTTTTAAATGAGGAAAACGGTTGGTGCTTCTCACCGTGCGTGCACCCAAGAGCATTATCTAATATTTAAATGGACTGTCCCAAATACAGGGTGATTCCTAAGTACGTGTAGAAAATGAAGGGGGTGATTCCTGGGCGAAAATTAAGGCTACTTTTTCCTATAAACGTGTATCCTAATATGCTTCCCTGAAGAGTTACCCCTCTTCAAAAATGGAGGAAAAATTTGGTTTTTAATTTTTATCTCAAATTTGGACAAAGATAGAAAAATAAAAATAAATGGACGTGTTCTACTAACAGGAAGACCCTTTATGGATATTTTCTTTATTCACTTGTATTGTTAGAAAGGGATGAAACTTACAACCCCTGTTCATTTTTTTATTAGAACTTTTTTATTGCAACGGAATTTTTAATTTAAAAAATAGGCATGAGAAAGCCTTATTCATTTAGAAAATTATTTGTCTCTTTTATTTTTATCGTGAGACAAATAGTTTTGGAGTAAAAAATTAAAATCGATTGTAATGTGCGCCTCAGTTTCGTGAGAAGTTGTAGTAAATTTCTGAAAAAAAAAAGTCTAGGTAGGCGGATTTCATTTATTCATCAATAATGTATGCAAACTTACTAACAATTATTATTATTATTAAAAACAACAAACATAAAAAATGAAATCCGCCTACCTAGACTTTTTTTTTCAGAAATTTACTACAACTTCTTTTTACGAAACTGAGGCGCACATTACAATCGATTTTAATTTTTTACTCCAAAACTATTTGTCTCACGATAAAAATAAAAGAGACAAATAATTTTCTAAATGAATAAGGCTTTCTCATGCCTATTTTTTAAATTAAAAATTCCGGTGCAATAAAAAAGTTCTAATAAAAAAATGAACAGGGGTTGTAAGTTTCATCCCTTTCTAACAATACAAGTGAATAAAGAAAATATGCATAAAGGGTCTTTCTGTTAGTAGAACACGTCCATTTATTTTTATTTTTCTATCTTTGTCCAAATTTGAGATAAAAATTAAAAACCAAATTTTTCCTCCATTTTTGAAGAGGGGTAACTCTTCAGGGAAGCATATTAGGATACACGTTTATTGGAAAATGTAGCCTTAATTTTCGCCCAGGAATCACCCCCTTCATTTTCTACACGTACTTAAGAATCACCCTGTATAGTTGCACATAATATGACAATGAGCCAAAAATTATTAAAATCGATTGAACAATAAAAAAGTCATAGCGAAAAATCGAAAATCAATAAGGATAATTTTTTTAATGGACATTTGTGGCGCTAGTTTTACCAGATCTACTTAAATACAAGAGATTGCCCACCGTTTCTAGGATACCATGTATATCTGCAACAAAAATCAGGAACTCTAATTTACAAGAACCCTGTTAGGGAAAGAATAATCAGAATAATATCAAAAAAATATATTCTAGGAAGATGAAGGCTACTATAATGATTTGTTACGTGCACACACTTACGAGAGCGACAGGTGTGGAAAGCACCTGATAATTGCAAAAATGTTGAATTTAGTAAAAAAAATGCAGAAAAATGTAAAATTTGAAAATCATATGAAGTAAACAAATTAGAAGCATTTATGTACCTACTGGGAAAATTACTTTAACCTGGAAGAGTATATTGGAAGTGTCCATAAAATAAAATTTGAAAAAAAAAATGCGCGAACTGAAGTCTATTCAATCTAGCCCTATTGCTTATCATAATCTTTCATTTAACGATAGTCGTTTACGTTTATTTAACGACATAAATTAACATTTTGGTAGGACTGGTTTGCATCGCGTATCTTCGGAAAGTGATGTACTGTAACCGAAGAGACGCGATGTCAACAGCGGTTTCTAGTCTTAACATGAACGTAAATTTTGATGTTAAGTAAACGTAAATGACTCGTTAAATAAACGATTTTCGCAAATAAGGTATACTACCAGGGTTTTATTAAACAGACGAATAGAGGATCGACGAGGGAGAAATCTAGAAATTATTTTTTTCTGTTTATAGAAACCCTATAGCCTTGCTTTATTACGAGACGAACGTTTTATTGGAAAATCAACTTTTACTGTATTCTGTTCGTGTTCTTTTCATTAACTTTTATTTCTATTCTTCGTCTCTTGGATGCCTAGATCGAAGCGTTGTTTACACACCACTGAACTTTCGCACTTTCGATAAACTTTTTTGATATTTGTTTAGATACTCACTGTTTACTTCACCAAATGGAATAGTATACAAGTTCGCGTTTGATTAACTCTCTAGGAAACTTTTATTGCTTTAAAAAGTAGGACGCAGAAATTTCTTTAGTTCAAAAAGGATAAAAGGATTTGTCTCTATTGTGCAATAGAAATGTTTGAAGTTCGGTAACAATGACAAAAAATATGGTTTGTGTCTGGTTGTTATGAATTTAAAATCAATGACTTCTTGAAATTACAGACTGTTTTAATTTTGATAGAAAATAGTAGTAGGTAATAAAAAAAATGTAAAGCTCCGTTATGAAACTTCATGGATTGAATCTTTCGTTACGCTTATTAAACACCCGCATAGTGTTTGTTTGAATAACCAGGATTCAAGAACGATTATTGTTAACATAATCATCTAATAACTGATGTGATTTATATGATAATCTATGTAATATGGTGGTAGAAATTGTTCAGTATATTTAGAAATCCACTTTTGTTTTGATGAGTAAGTTTGGACCAGAAACAACCCCTCCGTTAAGGTCTACAAACCCCTATTGAAGGGTGTTAAACAATAACAGGACGACTTAGGTTAGAAAATAGGGCGCAATCTGCTTTATTCCAGAAACCTAGTCACATCATAGTCAAGGGTAGATCAAGCACGTACATAACGTATTTGTACCCCTTGTAAGCTCAAACGGAGTTTCGCAACCCCATTGAGGAAGTGTATACACATGGGGTTGCTTTTCTCACTCTTACATTATAAATTACAACACATGTATTTAATGTATGCAGTATGAACGTAAATCGTTTAATTTGTGCGTTTAAAAAATTGAGGCCCGCAATGTCATGCGCAATCTCGCGCCAAGCTTAAAATTTTAGTACATTCTACTAGCGCGGCCTGCTTGGTGCACGTTTGTATGAAAAGTTCGCGTTGATTACTAATTTTTCGTTAGTTATTATTAATTATAAAGTGATTCAAAAAAGATATGAATGGAATTTTAGACACGTAGTTCATTTACATTTTTGTAGAGGTATGTTCACTTTTTTATATCTAGTTTTAATTGAAAATTTTATGATACGGTTTGATATAGAAATTTCGCGTTTATTTTACCTTTTTTTTTTAAATGCCTGTACCTTTCCTTTAATTATTATATATTTTTAATTTTTTTTAAAGTTGCGATTTGTATTTTTTTCCTTGAATATGTATGATGTAAAATTTTGTGAAGTATGGAAACACTTTTGTTAAATGTCCTTGCATTTTATAGGTAAATTATAATACCTAGTACATAGTGATTAGCACGAAATGGTTTGTCAACAATATGTATATAAAAAGTAACCGTTGCATGAACACGTTAATATGATAAGTTATAGTTCATAAGTTAATTTTGAGTTGAGAAACACTTTCGAATCGAATCGATCATTTACCATGAGATTTTCCTATTTATTAGAAACATTTTGTAGTACTTGATGATAATATTTTCATGTACCTACCAAAAAGATACATAGCAAATTTAAACATATTAGAACAGGGCCGTACCCAAGGGGGGGGATTAGGGGGTTGAACCCCCCCCCCGAAATGAAACCAACGTGTACTTTGAGCAATGCTTTTTGTTCGCTTTCTACTCGGCCTCCTTTTATTCCCTTCTCATGGACCGGTAAGGTAATTAAACCTCCCCCGAAGTAAAATCCTGGGTACGGCCCTGTATTAGAATAATTTTTTATTCCGTATTTAAAAAATTGACTGCGAAACAAGAATTTTCAATCTGTTCATAAATAATAGGTACTTAATAGATTTTATCGTTTTAAAGAATGATTAGAATGTGTTATGGTATTTTTATTTAACAAAACGGTGTTAAATTATTTTATACCCACACAGAATTTTATCTACACCCATTATATCTACTTTCTTTCCTACGTGATATTATAAATATTTTGATTTTGTTGCTTGGAAATCTTGAAATGAGTGTACCTGTAGTTTTCATGGTGTGATTCACTTCATACAACATAAATTTTTGAATCACACAAATTTAATAGTTTTTTAGAATCAAGGTATAAATCATTTATTAAATATAATTGTTATAAATTGCAACAATTATATTTTTGTAGGTCATTTTAGATAAAAAAATAGCCGGAAATGTTTTCCTCAAGATTTTTAGCTGCTGTGTATTTTATACGATACGCCTGAAACTCGAGGGAAAGCTCTTACCCAATATGTTTTCAAATCGATCATCTAAACCTTTTCCTATCTCCACGAACAGGAATTTAATATCCCGTTCACTTCCGGGACGCAAGTATAAAATATCTTATTTTTTCATCTTTCTTAGAACCGTTCCTTTTGTAATTTGATTTACTTTGGGAAATTCTAATAAAAAGTTAATAAAATAAGCGAAAAGGCGAGTAAAGACGGTTTTAGTCAAAACAGGTTCTCTTTGATCTTTAGTAATTTACATCTGTATCGTAATAAAAATCATAAATTGCATGTTCTTAAAAGTTTTTTTTTAATCTAAATAAATTTTAATAATAACACCGAACGTGCTCTGTTTATCTCTGATAAAACATTTCTTTTCTAAATGGATAAGGACATTCAGGTAGAATGGTCTTTGAAGTTGTATTCTGATTATACGGGCCATTTCATGTAAAAGCAGTTTTGTAAAATGTTTCCAACAGAACCTAAAATTGCGTATATTTATGTTTTTTTTTTAGATATGTACTCAACCCTTCTTTATTTTTCATTTAATCATATATTATTAAGATCCAGTTTATTTAAAAATTATAAAATAGGTACGACCTAGAAATGATAAACTTTTAATTAATTGAGAATTTTCTTGAAATGAAAGCGATTAACAATTTTTCTTTCAGAATGGCTTATAAAAAAATAACTTGTTAGGTACAATAGTACAATATTGCCAACAGTTTCATTGATTGCAAACTTGTAAAGGGGTGTCGGAAAACTAACATTAGGTGACGGTTAGGGGTTTACTTCTGCTGCTTTAGTTTGTCAGTCGTATAACGTGAGAACGGTTACTCCTACGCGAAAAATACATAGAACCTTTTCGATAGAGAATAGTTTTGTCTACAACATTTATAATAAACTAAATTACCGTATGATCAATAGGAAGGGAGATATTTGCGATAAACCGATTTTCTAGATCCTTCATTCCGAAGAACTTCTGACGCCGACACGTTATCGATGGGGATTTTTTACACGTTACTTATAATGCTTAAATGAAGGTGTATATAAAAATTCAGCTAGCTTCGAATTTTGTCCAAGTGATTTCCTAATGTTGCTGGGCTAAAATTCGTTCCCGGACAATTCGCCCTCGAGGATATCTCATCCCCGGAGAGTTATTTAGTTAAGAATTTTCAAAATTTAATTTATGTTATAGATAAAATTGTAATATTTATTTTGAGATTGTTTTAATTTTCAAAATTGTTTGTTAGGGCGAACTGTTGGGTGGCGAGTTGCCCGAGAACGAATTGTCCTAGAAGACTTGAATACATTTGTATTGCCAAACATTTGAATTAATCATTCATGCATCTTAATATAAGATCTTGTTTTCTAGCTTTAATTTATTTTGACGAATGCAAAAGCACTTTCATAAATTTATGTTGTTTTTCAAAATGGGAACAGACCCTTAATTAAAGAAAGTCCATCATTCTTGTAAGATGAGACATAAAATATATTGCATGTCAAATGTGCGGCATGCTTATAAAGAGGGGTATTCGTCTTGTAAAACAACACAGCTCCTAACATTGTTGTGTATTAGCCATCTGTTCAAATTAATATATTATGCGAGACAAACAACTTTAAATTAGTTAAACTTGGATTAGCCATTAAATATTTTTTTCCTATTATACTAATAGGAATAAATGTTGGGAACTAGAACCATATGTTAATTAGATACTAGTGCATTTCATGAGAATCAAATTTTGGGAATAACATTTCTCAAATTGTGATCACTCGGTTGGTGCATTTTTTCCACAATTTTAGGATGCCCTATATATTTTTCTATTTTTAAACTAACAAACAAGTAATTGTCGAATTGGTGAATGTAAATATTGTAATTGTTTTAGATATTTGGAATACTGAATAGATAATGCCTACGAGGTTACCAATAATTCTGCATTCTCGTCTTATCCTGCGTATAGGGTACAAATATTTTTCAAAGTTTTCATTTTCAAAGTGTTCACACGAAAATAAGTTTTCCAGTTTTCCTTAAAAAATTATTTCATTTTATTATTGTTAAATAAGTTTAATATTAAGCTACTTTTCTGTCACTTAACCTCCCGTAGAATGAAACAGCAAAAGTCGCGTTCACGGAAACATTAATAAAGAGGTTTACTACTAAACCGTTTATTAAATTAATAACGAATGTTTTTGTCCGAAATTTTAGGTTTAGAAAAAATTTGTATTTCAAATTTTTTGCCACTAGTATCCTTAAATTATGTAAACCGTTGAGTTTTTTTATTAAAATTCTTATTGTTTTTGCAATATCTAAGTAGTAATTAACGCCGATTTTCTAATTCGGATTTAACTCCCAGTTAGGTAACTAGCGGTTAATTGTCATGGATACACCATTTGTTACAAGAATGGTTTCCATGACAATTGACCGTGGATTAGGTTAATCCTCAAATATTAGATACTTAGAAAAAAATGGAAATCCTGGTGCAATTTAGTTTATCAGGTGGGAGTATACAGTGTGTCCCGAAAATGGTGCATAATATATAATATGGTACGCTGTTCAGTACCGCTAAACAAGTGTGAGAAAAATATTAAAAAAAATCTTTTCGCTCAAATTTGTAAGATATGAAGATGTAAAGTTAACACTTGTAACTTTTTAAAAATTGGAAATGAAACTGACTAAGGGTACTCTATTTGTAGAAAATAATGTCTTTTATTGTTTCCAAATTTTAAAAATTTCAAAAAAGCACGTAATTCCAAATTATTAAATAATTACTGAAGACATTTTTACATCGAGATAGCGCGAAAATGATTCTGGCAACATTGTGCTCTGTTCAAAAACCAATCGTATGGTTTCCCAGGTAATAATGAGTAGGTAACAATCAAAATAAATAGCTTCCTAACAAGTTATAAAATGTGGATGTGCCAGATTGTGCACTTCTTTTTCGGTTAATAACTACAAAAACCCGGCAGGTAGAATTTTTTTTGTATTTTTCCCTTACTCCCTTGTCAGTCACCTACAACGCCCCATAAATATTATGCGCCATTTTCGGGACACCCTGTATATAAAAAAAGGAAAATCAATTATTTACATAATTATTATTCTTACCGGTTGAAAACATTTCAGTGTTTTAATTCGCCTACTTATCTATTACACTCTGAATTGATTATTGAGAATGTAATAATTTTAATTGATCTCTAAGCGATTAATTTTCTGTAAAATGAAATTGTGTAGGTAACAATAACATTGGCAGTTGTTTACGATTTTCAAGATTAAAATGTTTGGTTCTGTTGCGTGTAAAACATCAATTAAAATACCAACCTCGATTAAATTTTTGGTTAATATGTGAATCAACCTGTTGTTATATTTTTTCCGGTTTGTCGACACAATAATGTCGAGTGTAACATGATATAAGGGACTGTCTTTGGTCTTTGTTATTAATGCTCTTTAAAACCATTTGAATGTGTTTTGATGAATGTAAGATGAGCTAAACTCTTTAATTCTATTAAGTAAATAATATGGCCTTGCTGGTTTCAGTTTAAAATCCCATTTACATAAGTGTCCCATTAACGGAAGTAAAATGCGGGTGTGTAACTATATGCCCTTATGGATTGAATTTCTTGTTCAAAAATATACAGGAAGACCTTACAATAATTTACATTTTATTGATGTATAGTAAGTGGGCTCTTTTGTCTTAACTTAGTGTACAGTTTCTGGTCTATATTTTTATTAGGTTTCTGATCCGAAGATGCAATTTTAGTTTACTTCCGTTTATCAAGATTTACAATCGAATTTTGAAAAGAGATTATTTTAAAGGAATTACAGCGTGCCAAAAACGTATAAAGCAACACAATGTTTAAATTTGATAATTATAATATTTTCAGGGTATCTGAAAGTATGTTAGACGTTACAATTTCACAGTTAAAGTTTTAGTTTCAGGAACAGTTTTTTGAGTCATGAAAAAGTAATAGTGGAAGAAAAATTTAAATCAAATTCAAATGGGAATTTTATGAGATAATCGTTTGTTAGAAAAATTGCAATGGAAGAAATCTTGTGCGTTTTAATAAAACTTGCTATAATTTGCAACGTTTTCGTTTGATTTATTTCTAGATATATTTAGAATTAAATACAGGTTATTTTGTGTCCTATTAACCCACTGACTAGTCCAAATACTAAAAATATAACTGGAGACATTTTTGGCGAACGCTGTTTACAAACAGAGATACAATGAATGCAATTTGAAATTAGTGCACGTGGTTCCATTAATACGAAGTAAATGAACTAAGATCTTTCAAAGGTTAATTATTATGTAAATATTGATAATTAAAGTAATTTAGACGTCAGAGATAATTTAGTGTTTGTCACATTTCTCATTTAATCAGGAAGAATATTTCAACGGTAATATTTTAATCGTTTGTTGTGATTTAATTAAAATTTAATGTCTTGATTATTCTTTGTCGATTTCATGGGAATTTATATATAAACAAATGTCTTACTCAAATTTTTTTTGAAGTATGATAAGTAGATAAGACCACACGTCAAAGAGCAACATTTATAAATGATTTGATCTACGAAAGAATTTAATTTCTTGGCCTTTACCATTTATCACGTTTTATTATTTATCATTTCCGTAGCTAAAAAGTGTGATTAAGAAGCTTTTACATTAAACCATGCTTAACAAAGAAATGCAATTAAATCAAAAGAACATTTACGACGGATTAAAAGATGAACCGTTACCCGCATGATGCAGGAAGACTATATGCCGGTACGTAGATTCTAAAGCTCGGTATTATTAATAAAACATTTTTATTTATTAGTAAAATATAAAATTTCTATTAAAGTTATTGCAACAAAATACTGATTTTCATTATGAATTTTTTAGTGAAATATTGTTCTCCTGAACTGTACAGCATACAATTTTTTGAATTTCTCTCTCTCGTGTTACACTGCGGAGATGACCAGTGGATTTAAAAATTCTATTAGTGGAAAGGCCAATTAGTTCATTTGTTAGAACGAAATTGTACCACCCAGAGTCATTTTTTCATAGCTAATTTTAATTTTTTATTCCTCTTCGATTCAGAAATAAAATTTTTACAATTTTAAAAACAAAGAACCAGTGATTAGTAAGTAGGGACTAAAAATAACCACATTTACGCAAATTCCATGTTCAGTAGTATTCGTAAAGCAGGAATACACAGGAGGATTCGTCTACATAATATAAAATTAATTGCTGGAGATCATTTTTCCAGCTTAGGGTAATGAGAAATAAATGCAAGAACTCTTCCCTAATGATTTGTTTATGGATTCAGTTGAGTTCATTTTCTCTATTATTTTATTTCAGCCTTAATGTAAAACCAATAGTTTAGCTATTTTTTTTTAGACAAAAATAAAAAAGTTATACAGGATTTCCTTGTGAATTTAATCAATAAAACATCAGGAAAAAAATTCAAGATCAAATAAATTTATTTCAGTATTTCCAGTAGATATTGAATTCTGTTGACATTGATACCACATAGGTGCAATTTATCAGAATAAGCGGAGTTGACACTTGTGGTGGCGCACGAGCGTAAATCACGAATTCGTGGATCACGAAAGTCGCACCAACGATCCACGACACTTTAATGTTTAATATTTCACGACCGTGGTTGTGTATGTGTTGCATGTAGAACTGAATACCCAAGAAAAAGGCAAATTGTTTTTCGGTTAAAAATGATTTCAGTGTTTAAAATGAGTGCTCCAAACGCATGGAAATTATTTTCAACAAAATTTTATGCTCCCGTTATGTTTCTTTGCAGAATCAAAACTAAATAGCTGCCTGGATTTCTATTGTAATCTGAAAACAATAAAAAATCAGAGAAGACTTTGTCGCAAATCTCTAAACGTGTATTGTCAAAATTATTATTTTTTCATTTTCAGGGAATGACCCATGGTCGTGATACTTTCGCCGTCATGGATGCTGTAACGACTTCCTTTAGCAAACAGAATAGATTGTCAATGTCAAAGAGTCTAGCAATTTTCCTGGTCGTTTTATTCATCGCTTGTTTAGTAGGAACAGGATTACTGGTCTATCATTTATCTTCGTGTACTCATTCTTCAAAGAATGTGATAGAAAAAGTACAAATATCCAATCGAACACCTGTAGACTTGATTCCTACAACTAGCATCGCCGAAGAATATGTAGGACCCACGTCTACCATCTCAACTATCAACAATGATGTAGTGGATTTCCCAACCCCTAGTAAAGTGATAAATGTGAGACTCCCAACGTCGATCGAACCACATTCCTACGAAATAAAGCTTGTTCCTTTTATTGTCGATGGGAATTTTACATTTCACGGTGAAGTTACTATATTGGTGAATGTTACACAAGCAACGGATAACATAACTCTTCACGCTGATGATTTAAGCATAGACGAGTCATCCGTATCGGTATATGAAGTTGTTGCAGATGATGCGAATAATATAATTAATGGATCTATCCGAGTTCGACAACTAGCAAATGATACGGAACGTCAATTTCTCATTATATATTTGCAAACACAACTCGAATCGGGAAAGCAGTATAAAATTTATATAAAATATATTGGTATACTCAATGATTTACTACAAGGGTTTTATAGAAGTTCGTATATGATTGATAATCAAATCAGGTACTAATCTAGTGTGTAGATAATTCTGGATTATTAACTTACACGTTTGTAACAGATGGATTGCAGCAACACAGTTTCAACCAACGGATGCTAGGAGAGCTTTTCCATGTTTTGATGAACCTGCCCTTAAAGCTAAATTTAAAATAAGTTTAGCCAGATTTACAAATATGTCTACCATTTCAAATATGCGGCGCCTATATTCCGAACCCTTGTAAGATTCTATGTGGATTTTTTTCAGTAGGATATTAATATGGGTTTTAATTTTTTTAGTAACGGTCTTGAGGATTACGTATGGGATCATTATGAAGAATCAATTCCTATGTCTACGTACTTAATAGCTTTTGTGGTATCCGATTTCCAGTTCATAAAAAATGGTAATTTTTCAGTATGGACGCGTCGAGATGCCCTTCTTCAAGCAAAACATAGTTTAGAAGTAGGACCTGATATTTTAAAGTTTTTTGAAGATTACTTTCAAATTGCATTTCCACTTCCAAAAGTAGACATGATTGCTTTACCAGATTTTGCTGCAGGTGCTATGGAAAATTGGGGACTTATTACTTACAGGTAAGTAATACCTTCACTGATCTAATGATGTATTTTTATATATTCATGTTAAAGAGAAACTGCCCTTTTGTATGAGGATGGAGTTTCAAGCAGAACAAACTTGCAACGTATTACAACTGTAATTGCTCATGAGTTGGCACATCAATGGTTTGGAAATTTGGTTACGCCGAAATGGTGGACCGATTTATGGCTTAACGAAGGATTTGCGAGTTACATGGAATACATTGGATCAAATGCTGTATATTTTTAACACATCCCTTATTTAACTTATTATTAAAACGGGTATCTTTCTGTTTAGGTAAAACCCGCATGGAAAATCATGGACCAATTTGTTGTTCATGAACTTCAAAATGTTCTCGCCCTGGATGGTCTTAAAACTTCACATCAAATTTCAATTAAAGTCAATAACCCAAATGAAATTAACGATATATTTGATAGAATTTCTTATGCAAAGGGTAAGGTTACAGACAGTAATATTATTTTGATGTTTTCTTTGTTGGGGACTACGCATTAGAGTGCTTTGATAATCTACGCCTAAGTTATTTCAAAAACAAAAAAAAATTAATTATTGTACGATTTTAAAGAATCTTCTACTTTTAATAAGACTAGATTTTTTTTTGGGTAGGTGCTACAATAATTAGAATGATGGAACATTTCTTAACATCCGAGGTTTTCAGAAAAGGATTGACAAATTACCTAAATAGCAGGTTTGTAACTCCTGAAGTGTTAATTAATTTATCGAAGTAAACTAAAATAAATTACAGAAAGTACAGTAGCGCCGAACAGGATGATCTGTGGTTTGCTTTAACAGAGCAAGCACATAAACATGGAGTTTTAAATGAAAAAGTATCGGTAAAAGAAATAATGGATACGTGGACCCTTCAGACAGGATTTCCTGTAATTTCAGTAACCAGAGGTTACGACGAAAACTTTGCTAGTTTGAAACAAGAAAGGTTTTTGTTAGAAAACAATAAGAATGAGACAACGCCTTTGTGGTGGATCCCAATTACTTATGTAAGCAAGAACGACGACGAAATAAAATCGACTTGGATGTCAGCTGAAGCTGAAATAGTTTTATCAGATTTACGATTATCTTCAACTGACTGGTTGCTAGTAAATGTCGAGCAAAGAGGTTATTACCGAGTTAATTATGACCACAAGAATTGGCAGTTACTCACCCAGCAGTTGTTGGATAAAAATGGATACAAGAAAATTAGAGCAACAAATCGAGCTCAAATGTTGGACGATGCTTTCAATCTTGCAGCTGCAGGATATTTGGATTACGATGTTGCTCTCAATGTGACGAGATATTTAGTACACGAACGTGAATGCGTGCCTTGGATGGCTGCTTTTACAGGTCTGGATTATTTGCAAGAGATGTTCATGAAATCTGCAGATTTTGACAAGTTTAAGGTAGGTAACCTTCTTTTATTACTTTTGGAAAATTAAGTTTCTTTTTCGACAGAAATAACAATAAAATCTTTGACGGAATTGTATGTTTGTTTAAAAAAGGGTTAGTATATCTTATCCTATAACATTACGGATGTCGTTGGTTAAACGATTTTCTGTTTACAGAAGATTACGAGTGTTGCCCTAGGGCGTTATTAGCGGAAATGATTAATTAACCGCTCGTTATGCCCTCTAATAATATACAGTGAAGTCCATTTATTATGCAATATAGGCATGTTGCAAGTTAATTGGTGTACGCACTTTACCATTGGAATATAGGCAACCCATTATACAGTTAGCTAGTTTTTTTTTATCTAACCATCTATGATCTAATCGAAATCAGCAACACATGGAAGTTTAACCTCAAAATAAAACATGTTCTTAGTTAAAAAAAGATTATTTAATATTGAAAACAATAATAATAATACATTCCTGACAATTGAAAATTTAAATTCATCAGTAGGCAGGGGCAAGAGTGCTTAGCAGTGTATAATGGGTTGCCTATATTCCAATGGTAAAGTGCTCACACCAATTAACTTGCAATATGCCTATATTGCATAATAAATGGACTTCACTGTATTTTGGCATCGTCATAGATACATAAACAAACAGCACCCCCAAAGCCATGTCATGGCCGTGTCTAGTTTATAAATCCCCATTCAAGTTTTTTTTTCTTTTTTGGTTTCTTTTTAAAACATGCTTACGATTGTGAACCACTGATGTCTGTTACATATGTTTTTGACCATATTATATTCTCCTTTCAATGTTTGTTTTTTAACAGCCCTGTATAGAAAATTGGTCGCATTTAATCCATATCTTTAAGGGATGATTTTGCTGGATTTTAAAAATACGTCTTACCAAAGACTATACCTTTCGGATTACAAAGCTATCATACTAGTTGTTGTAGAGGGGCTCTATTATTGGGTGTATACAACCCTTAGATATATGCTAAAAGCGTTTTTTGAAAAACATATTTATTTTATAGATGTCAATATAAAAAATGCGTATTCTGTTGTAAAAAAATGTTTTCACGGGATCAAAGATAATATATTTGGTAATTTTTGTAGTTCCGTTCAGTGGTTAGAAATGAATATTCAACAAGGGGCGAAATAAAATATCTTCCTATTTCTAGAAATATTTTCCTATTCTTTTTGTTGTCAAAAAACAAGTTTTTTTGTTGTAATCGTCCAAGGTCTAAATAAAGCCGTATCTTTTGTACCTGTGTACTTAGCCAACATTGTTACAAAAATTGGAGGAATGCAGACACTGCTTCGCAAATACATTAATAAAGTGATATGAAATATATTAAAATATATTAAATATATAAATATATAAAAATATATTAAATTATATATATATATATATATATATATATATATATATATATTAAATATCATTATTACAATATGCAATCCAACAGCATAAGATAAGAAGACAATTTTAGAAACGAATACTAAAGTTGTTTAAAAAATATATCTATCCACTTACCTTTTCTGCCATCATCTCCGACCTCAGGATACAGTTGAGGAAACACTTGGGTTACACACACACACACACATAGTTTTGTAAACACAATATAAATAGCAATGCTGCTAGAACTATAGTAAAATGACTTGACTACCATCACAATATCACATCGCTAAATGAACCACTATAATATTTAAATTAAAAGAAATTATTTGATTTTTAAACGAAATGTCTTTTCGATAACGTCTAACTATTTCAAACGCACAATTCAGACTGGTCGGGACAAGCAAATTCCCGTTTCATCAACAAAAAATAACCCATCCTTCTCTACTTATAACAAGTAAAAATGTTATAGGTGATAAGAAAGTAATTCTATTCAAAAGAACTTGAACTTGCACCAGGTGTGAAGTTACGCAAGGTTCTTATCGTTGTCTATTCTAATAGGAAATATTTTATTACAAAAATGACATTCTTAACACCAAATTGGAAATACTCACTTCACAAATTGAATATACAATGCCTTTTTGTCCAGGGTACAGAACTAAAATTTTAATATTTTTTATAATAAACATTTATATGCGGCGCTTTTGTAAAAGAAGGGTTGGCTAAACGATCCGAGAGGTACGAAGAACCCTTAGATGATCTAACGCGCATTTTTTTTGTGTAATAATGTTAATACCTGGCCCGGGGGGGGGGGGTAATTACCCCTATTACCCCCCGTAGATCCGCGTTTCTCTCTTCACCAGAAAGCGCAGTGGAAACGAAAAAGAACGGATCTCGAATGAATCCAGCCCGGACATATACCGAGTGAGTCAGACCACCCGTATCAGTTGTTTTTTTCGAAAACGGTTAATCGTAGAGAGTCGGGCCAAATTTTTTTATTACAAAACCTTCATGAAGAATCGAATGGTGCCATTGGCATTCGCCGGAAAAATCGGCATCCTGAAGAGTTTGCTCCAGAATGTCGAAAACTTTAAAATTTCAAATAGCACGGGGGCCAAAAGTAGTATCGTTGAAAAGGTCTTTAAAAGATAAGCCAGTTTTGTAGGAACGATACTACTTTTGAACCCTCGTGCTATTTGAAATTTTGGAGTTCTCGACATTCTGGAGCAAACTCTTCAGGATGCCGATTTTTCCGGCGAATGCCAATGTCACCATTCGATTCTTCATGAAGGCTTTTGGGATAAAAAATGTTGGCCCGACTCTCTACGATTAACCGTTTTCGAAAAAAACGACTGATACGGGTGGTCTGACTCGGTATATCTTTTATCGGACGGAACGGACCCGGACCGGAAGGGTCGGGCCGGGTCCGGATATGTGCAAGTTCACCTTTAATATCGAAAAACCCTTGTCATTATTTTTACAGCGTTTACTATTCCTTTCCGTTTTTCTCTTTTCTTCGCCGTTCCAAGTTTGTGATTTTAAGGGCCTGTCTTTTAATTCGGATTTAACTCGCAGTTAAGCTAACTAACAGTCAGTTGTTGTGGATACCATTGTTACAAGAATTGTTTCCATGACAATTCACCGTTGGGTTAGCTTAACCGGGAGTTAAACTCAAATTCAAAGAGCGGTCCTTAATGTTTTATTTTTAAATTATGCTTGGTAATTAAAGTTAACTCTGAAAAACTCTGTAATACATATAATTTTTTTTTTAAATTAGATTAGTTTTATTTTAGGTTTACATGATGTCTCTGATGGACGGACTATATAAGGACGTTGGATTTGAAGATTCAACAAAAGATTCTCAACTAACGGTTTATAATCGTATAGATGTACTTTGGCGATCATGTTTACTGGGAAATTTGGATTGTATAAGGAATGCCGTAACGCATTTCCATAACTGGCGAAGTTCACCAAACCCTGAAGTATACAATCCGTAAGCAAATCTAAGATACGTATTAGTTGTCTCCCTACAACCCCTTCTTTATAGAATATCTCCAAATTTAAAGAACGTTGTTTACTGCATGGCTATAAGGGCTGGTGGTCAAGAGGAATGGGATTTTGCATGGCAACGATACCTAAACAGTAACGTTGGTTCGGAAAAAGAAATAATTTTATCGGCTTTGGGTTGTTCACGAGAAACCTGGTTACTTAGCCGTTATTTACACTGGGCTGTTACTGAAGGATCTGGTATCCGGAAGCAAGACTCAGCTCGAGTATTTACATCAGTATCTAATAATGTAATTGGACAAGAACTTACATATAGGTTCTTCAAAAATAATTGGGATTCTTTAAAAAAATAGTAAGTTTGTCGACTGTTACACTCTTGTATTGTATCATAATCCTTATCTTTTAGTATGGGATCTTCGTTATTACTGCTCAATGCAATAGTCAAAACCGCTACGTCGAAGTTTAACAGTCAGGAAGAATTAGATGACGTACGTATTTTTTATATTTTACGGTGAATTATAAAAATTTTGATTATGATTTCCAGCTTAAGCATTTTTATAAATTCAATGAAGAAGAATTAAGTATGGTGTCCAGAACCTTAGAGCAATCGATTGAACAAGGGGAAGCTAATGTAAGGTGGATGAATACAAATTATTATAAAATCGTGCGATGGTTATCTTCTTTTCAAGCTTCGATACAACAGGTACCAAACTATTATTTAGAAAACTTTATTTGAATTAATTGTTAATTAATTTTTAGGTATAAATCAAAGTACAAACAGTATGAAATAGATTTACTTAATTATTTAAAACAATTAAAAATATATTTAATTATAATTAGTTTTATACCTACATGTTTTATATGTATACCTACTTTGTGAATTTTTATGTAAATTACTTTCTTTTAAGATAAATATGGAAATTAATGTTATCAATGTGCAAATTTTACAAGCTAAACTAAAATAAATATTTGTCAAGAAATCAGTGGCATAAATATTTTAAACTAAACTTCATTCCCTGAGACCACGACTAGCATGTAAACAAAACCACGTGAAACATGGGCGTAGTAGGATCTGTGATTGGTTGGTTACAGGCGTTCCCTGTAAGCAACCAATCGCAGATCCTACTACGGCCATGTGTCACGTCGTTTTTTTAGATGCTAGTCGCGGTCTCAGGGAATGCAGTTTAGTAATACAATGAATGTATCGTCTTAGGTAGCGTGGTCGTCGTAGGTTGGGGGATTGTACCCGGACGACTCGAGTTCGATTCCGCATGAAGGCGAACCAAAAGGAGCCGGACCGGGGGGTTATGTCATTGAATAATTTACATCAAACTTACCTCATTCGTTGGTTTATCTCCTCATCTTATTGATAATTTATTTTGGAAACGTAAATCTAGATAATACCAACGATAATACTGTCGCAATTCCTCCAATTTACAAAGTTCTCAGTCAGAAGGCGACGTCAGATGTCAAAATTTCTTTTCATCCCTTAGCTAAGAACTTTGATAAAACTTGTAGACAAGTTATGGAGTCTAGTGTAACCGTTATGTGGTTGCAATCAAAGAGGCTCCGCAGCTGCAGTCCTTTGGGGATGCCGATTGAGATCGTACACTCAGCTACTCGCTCGGGATGTACGGCAGTTGTTGCAATACCGTACCCTCACGTTGAGTAGGCCATTGCACAACCTTACCCGTATGGATGGGGTCGTCATCCTAGCACAACTGACTTCCTAATTAGAGCAAACCCGAACAACCCGGTAGTACCTAACAACCGAAGCCATCTCGCCGTACGGGTCGTCAACCACTGTCCCGTACAGACCAACCTACACTTACACCTGACCCTGACGTACTCAGTAAACTCAGTTCGGTGAAGAGTGTGAAGAGCGTCGCGCTGCGTACTTCCAGGTGACACTGTGACTACTGTGCCCATGTCCAAGCTCTGGTAAGCTCTTTTTATTACATAACCACTTGCTACTCATGTCGTCAATTGCCGCACAATTGACACGTTTGATGAGTCTCCGCCGGAGGAGCGCATCTCTCGAGTTGCAACCCTTCGTCACCTCATTTTACCATTGTCAGGATTAGGCGGTTAAATAATGGTTTTATGGGTGCCGACCGTGGGGTATAACCGTTAGTAAAAGGCGTACCTCGTGGACTCGGCGCAGAGAACCTTCAGTCAACGCTATCTGTTGCACTTAGGCCATACAGGTTATATTCTGACCTTCCGCGAATTCTCTGCGCAATTCTGGGTCCACGAGAGTTTATCCACCCGAGGTGGCAGAGCTCCCTGTGCCACAGGAAACGGGCAATCTGGTAAGGCTGCTTTTGCATTTCCTCTTCCACACATTTAATACAACTTGGCGCTTTCCCGTTCCCGTCGTGGAACTGGACAGCATTCTAGGATGTTTTATCGGTAGGTGCAGTGTGGTTTATATTCACCTCCAACTCATGTTAGGGAGACTACCCTCCGTGGATCCTCTGCCACACAGTGGATATACTCCCAGTCGAGTCCGTTACCCTTGGGGTTGGGTGTTGCATCTGACAGTTTTTTCGGGTAGCCTTTGTGTGGTCTGCGGCTTATCCTTAGGAGTCTGGTACAATTCACTATAAACAGTTCGTCGCGGCCATTTCGCCGCGAAACATTTCACCATAGCCGTCACGGTCCGATTCGCGCCGCTGGGTGTTTCGCTGGGAACTTTGCTTTAACCCTTTGTATTATTTATTCCTAGTAGTGTTAGTGAATGTTGCAACATTCGCATAATGGAACCATAACTTTATCTTAAAAATCCTTTAATACCTTTTAGGAAAAAATTATAGCTGTCTCCTGCTTAGCTGCTTATATTTGATTTGGCCTTAGATTAAGTGTTAGAAAAAGAAATATCTCTGGTAATGGTGATAGTGTAGTCCGAAACATTTTTTAATTTATTATTAGAGCATATTTTGTTTTGGAGCAAAAGTTAACATAAACATTCTTCATTTTCACTGCGGGGCGTTGATAACTAACGTCTCAGTACCGATTCCTCGAAATTAGCTTCTGTTAAAGGTTCAATTAGAAACAAATAGGCAAGAAGTAAAAAAGAGCAGGTATATACTTTTTATTTGGTCAACTGAAATGAATATTTTGAATAAAATTTTATAGAATTAGTACAAGTACAAATATTATTATTATTAATTACAACCTCATAGATATAGTCTTTTTTTTATAAAACGTATTTAAGAACTCCTCGTTAAGCATAATTCTAATTGTTTCTGCGAAATTCTCTAACTACTATTATATCTGTCCAGTATTAATTTACCACCTGGTAAGCATTGCTATAATACTGAAAAGGAAAACTGTGCTGCTCAAGGCAATGGAGGTGGCACCATCACCACCTGGTTTTTCAGTTGTTGAACTAGGAGCTGGGGTAACATTCTTTTCTATTAAATATGCTAGTAAATCTTCAGAGATGGATTCAACCCATGATAGGTTTTCTTCGACTTTCGTTACAGCTTTGTCTGCGCTCTCTTGGGCTGTACCTAACCCAGCTGTTTTAACAAATGTTTCAAACTGCAAAAGAGATTTAAAAATCAAAACTACAATAACTTAAGGTCTATTTACAAAGTTTGATTTAAAAATTATTTGTTCGTGTACTATGTTCAAAATAATACAGTAAAGAAAAATATTACTTTTCTACCTAGTATCAAAGTAGAAAGTAATTTTTCTGCAATAAAAAAGTAAGTAATTATACTAACTTTATCAAATTGTTCTTTTGTGGTGATTCTGTCAGCCAAAGAATTTATAACGCCTATTAAGGGACTGTTACCACCATAACTGTAAAAATGTAAGTTATAAAAGGTACATGCATATACGTAGGTAGTAACTTAGGTACTTACAAACTTGAAACTTTTGAGTGATGATCTATAAGGAATTGAAGACCAACATTAACTCCTTCATTGCTGTTAGAAACAACTGCTGTAAACACAGACATAGCGTCTTGTTTCCTTATTCCAGAGTTTACGGTAATAGTTTTTTCTATGTATCTGTTAATAAGTGAATGTAAATTAAGAATAATGCAGATAACTACAATAGTTTGTTTTATTTTTGTTGAACACGCATTGCGAGGACTTTCCAATAAGATCCAATAAAATCACTTTTGGTGCCGCCACAGGTGTTTAAATTAAATCTAAAAAAACAAATAAAATACTTACTCCTTCAAAATTGCTGAATCTTTAGTGCATCCTAAAGCTGATATAATGGTGGTACCTTCAGTGGCCATATTAGTTTTAGTAAATCGTTCCCATAAGAAGTCCCAATTTGTTCTATCTGCTGCATTACGAGTAGCTGTACAATATACGACACTTCTCAGATCAGGTTGAACTCTATGAATTACATTTTATTAATAATTTTTCTTTTTTTTTATGTTAAATATACTCACGGAGTACCGTTTTCCTTTAGCAAATTGAATAATTCCTGAGCGTTTTCAATACATTCTGTATTGTCTAGTTGACAAGCCCATGTTAGAGCTAGGACCTTCTTATAAATTTCCACTTGTGTTTTTGGTCCTTCCTCAGACGATACGTTTTCGTATAATGCTTGCATTAATTTAGATATATGTGTCTGAAATTAGATATTAGATTATTAAAGCGGTTCCAAAGTTTTAATTTTTGTATAACTTACATTTAAATTTTTTCCCAGTTCGTCATCGCTGTTGATTCGGCGCCTTAGATATGAGAATCCGTTAAATGCAGAAGACCATGCATAATAATCAGTTTCTTTTTCTAGATATTGAAGAACATCTAATGCCTGGTTGTAAGTAACCAAATTAGCACGCGCCAAGTTCAATAAATCATCTGCGATTTGGGCTCTGTTTAAAATATGAATATCTTCATGTTTTTTTTCAAGTGCATTTTGAATCCGTTTCCATAGTTTTTCGTCGTAGTTCACACGAATGTAAGCTATAAGCATTTAATTTTAGAGTTAAACTTTTTAAGAAAAGCCACATTTCCTATATTTAGGAATCCAATTAGTGACGTTCAATGGGGACTCAGCAATTGTTATTGGACGTTTAGGAGTTTATCCAGAATTCCCTAACGTACATTTTTGGTTTTACATGATTTCCGGTTTGGATCAACGAGAGATCGTTCAACGCACTGCAGCAGTTTTGTGCTGAGTTGCTGAGTCAATTGAACGCTGCTATTGTCTATCGTTGTATACTTTACATAAGAGTTAAAGTTAAAGATTTAGATAGTACCTGTAGATTGAAGATTTACAATAATCCATGCATCATCAGCTAATCTCTCAGTAAGCTCAAGCAGTTCATTTAGTCTAATCCAAGTTTCTGAAGTTGGTTGGGTGCGATCAAAGTTAGGGTTGGTAGATGTGGTGAAAGTTATTGGAATGTACCACTTAGAAGTGTCTTTTTCTGTCTCAGGTTTATTGAACAAGAATCGCTTCTGCAATAATAATTTAACAGATAATATGGCGAGTTGTAAACTTAATATTATCACTTACAGCTTTAAGAGAAACTTTATTGTTGTCTGATACGCTAACAGTTACTACTGGAAATCCTGGTAATGAAGTCCAGGTTTCCATAATTGTTTCTAGTGTAATAACAGATGGTGTCGGAAGCTCTGTAGTAGCTGAAGTCATGGCAGTCCAAAGATCGTTTGGTACTACATTTCCAAAGTGACTAAAATTTAATCGATTTTTTTAAGACAACAAATTTATTCCTATCAAGTACTTACTGCTTTTCTGCTTCGGAGGTGTATTTTTGTATTCCTTGATTGAATTTTTCTTCTCCCATGATATGTTCCAGCATACGAATAACACTTGCACCTATGTTTAAAACGTGACAACTAAAATTGGAAAGTTATAAGAATAATTTGCTTACCCTTATTGTAGGTGATAGAATCGAATTTGTTAGCTATTTGGTCTCGTGTTAAGACGTCTTTTGAGAGTGAGGTTAAAGGACTTGCGCCAATTACAGCATCTGAATTAAGAATTGCCTGTTGTTGTTCAATAACAAATTGATTCTTCAGTTCCCAGCCTGTTTCAACCTGAAAAAATTTAGGAATTAGTGATGTAGATTCATTTAAAACTTGTTATCTTACCAAATTTGTCGCGTAATATTGGTAATAGCTTGCAAATCCTTCATTTAGCCAGGACGCTGACCACCAATCCGTAGTAATTAAGTTTCCAAACCACATATGGGCTAATTCGTGTGCAACAGTGGTAGCAACTCTTTGCTTGGTTTGTGCGGTTGATTCTAATTTATCCCATAACAATGCGGATTCCCTAGAAAATAAAATGTAACATTAATAAGCAAAACAATTGTTAAGAGATTTTTACCTGTAAGTAACAAGACCCCAGTTTTCCATTGCACCAGCTGAAAAATCTGGAATAGCAATTTGATCAAGCTTTGAAAGTGTAGATTGGCTATATGGTATTTTAGTGAACGTTTTCATTGCTTCTAATATTTTGGGTGCTATCGCTAAACTGTACCTAGCTGTGTCTATAAGTTGATATTGTGCCCATACAGCGTTGTTTATGTTATCAACAGGGACGGCATTCATGCTTGTAAACTTTGATACTATAAATGCAAGTAGGTATGTGGACATTATTGGAGTTGTCTTAAATGTAGTGGTCGTGGATTTTTTATCCGAGGATCTAAAATTATAATTAAGGCCATCAATATTTCAGATAAAAGTAGTACCCCCTTTTTTTAATTAACAATGTATGTGACAACAATCTGGCGCATTGTATGGTTATTGTAAGACTTACAGAGTCGGTTAAAATAGCATAGTTGGGAAGAGTTACAAATCTAACGCTGTACTTGATCTTGATAAATGGTACCAACTTTCTGAAATATCCTGAAAAAAACTGAAAGACGCTTACATTTTTAATCTAAAATATTTTCGTATCCATTGCAGAAGACAAGGACAAGAGAAATAACTTGTTCATTTGTGTGTTCTGTATATCGCTTGGTTTCAAGAAAGGAGAGTGAAGGTATCTGTTCATTATGGCTGCAAGTGCGATGCACCTGCAGAAAATGTGCTCGGAGGATTCCTCCTGATCTTGACATCTCCGACACCGGCCAGACGGAACAATGTCTATGGTGTGGAGATGCTTGTTCAGGAGTCTGTATATTTTTAGAAGGCCCGTTACGATCTTGATCTGTCTTCTATTCAGACTGAGTAGTTATTTTTCCGTCATGAACGAGAAGCCCTTTATCAGGGCTCTTGTTTGTCTGGGGGTTTGTAGTGAGGATCAAGCTTGCTGAAAAAGCTCCGTATTGTTTTCTCAGATCACAGTTTACAGTTAGGGCGTCAGTTTCCTCATTGCCCTTGATTCTACTATGACCTCTAACCCATGCGATCTCACATACTTCTCCATTGAGAGCCTGGTAAGTGTTTGTCGACATTCCTCAACGATCAGAGACCCCACACCTTCAAAGAAATTAGGGACCTGTGGCCCCTGTGGGATATGTACGCTGTACGGTTTACTAACTGAGAAGTAGGAGACCATGCTCCATCGCTCTTTATCTAAAAGATGGGGTTGGTCGATGTCAGCCGGGAGGCAACCCTGGCAGGTCTTATGTTCTCTTGGATGGGTGGATAAAAACTTGTACGCAACACCAAATCGCAATGTTATTATTATTATTAGCAGCGATTGGAATTTGAAAATTAATAACAAAAAAAATCGCAAAACTGAACTGAACTGATTAGAAAAGTATTCCATTGTTTGTTGTGATAAATATTTCAATGCAATACTATCTATTGTATTGACGGATAGGGACACTTTTAAAATCAGAAAATAATTTTCTATTTAACGGTCTCAAATTTGACTATGGATTCTATTTAAATAGAAGTAATTGTATCTTATATCTCAAAAATGAAACAAAATACAATGGTGAAAATATTTTTTTCAAATACTACGTAAGAATATCTATCAGTTATCTCTTTTGTACTTTGTACGGTTACGCAAATATTTTGAATTGAAGTGCTTTTCAGTATTTTCAGATTTTTACAGAAAGTTTACAACATTGATCCTAAACGGGAATGGTGTAGGAGTTTTCTTGTAATTCTGACAATAAGAAAGTTACCCATACAAGTATTTACTTACAAAACACTACTCTCAGCTTCTGTATTACTTAATGCTCGATAGTTTGCTGGATGAGTTATAACAACATCAAATTTAGCTTTGAAGCTAGGTTCATCAAAACATGGAAATGCTCTACGAGCGTAGGTTGGTTGGAATTGTGTTGTAGCTATCCATCTGGAAATAACGACAATTAAAATGTTTTCTTTTAATAAAAAAAAACTTGCTGTGAATAATATAAGAAAGAAAATAGAAATTCACTTACTCGTCTACATTATTTTCTTTGTACGAACTTAAGTAGAAACCGTACATATCGTTGAATAATTTTCCAGTGTATTTTATTTCAAGTATGTATTTACTACCCTTTACTAGGGATATTCCTGCCTTTAGTTGGAATGTTAATCTGTGCAATCTTTCGTCATTAATGGGGGCATCTTCATGTAGCAAGTTTTCTGTTACGTCGTTTGCTCTGTACAGAGTAGGTCTTGAATCCAATACAATCTCTTCCGCATTAAGGATTACACTCTCAGTAATTATATCGGTAGATGTAAATGTTATTTTTACAACCCCTTTAAATTCTGCTTTCGTTGGAAACGTATCAGTTAGGGTTAATTCTATGGCATAATTTTCTGGTACTATACTTTTCTTTAACCTATATTCTGCTTCTACAGGCCTTTCTTCGGCAGCTTTTATGATAACAGGATTGCTATTGGCTAGAGTTATGGTTAATAACAGGAAACCGATAAAAATCCCTTCATGCACAGCCATGGTGACTGAAACAATTGTTTGCTAAATAATTATAATTGCTAAAAAAAATTAAGTGTATGCGAATTCATATTAGAATTCTAAAAGTGATGAGATCATTGTAAGTATAGATTCTATTTTTGTTATAATCTCGAGACTAATCAAATTCTTGTTTAATCTGTGAGAAGTTTTATCTTAACTAAGAGTTATTTGATAAACAAAAACTAAATTCGTCGTTTGCAAAAAAAACTAAAGGGAATCAAATTGTTATGTGATATAGATAGCACTTATGTTAGTGATTTTTGCGTCTGATATACAGGGTGTTTCTAAACATAAGCGAAAAATTTTAAGGACCGATTCCTAGGGTTATTATGATCAGAAAAGTTCATATGAATGTATGTCCTAAACGGCTTAGTTTTAAAGTTACAGGATGTTTAATAATAAATTAAAAGGTCATACAACAAAACACACTAATACAACAAAATTAAAGAAACTGTTGAAAATGACCGCCTTTAACTGCAATGCAAGCTTCTATCCTCCTTTGCATTGCATTGATTGGTGAGTGCGTTCAAGAATACCGGGGGTGTTTCGAACTGTCTCAAATGCTGCAACAATACGATTTCTCAGTTCAACATTTTCAATAGGAGTCGTATACACTAATGCCTTAAGGTGGCCCCAGAGAAAAAAATCTAGACAATTTAAGTCTGGAGGTCACGGTTGTGGACCTCCTCGCCCTATCCATCGATTTGGATACTCACCGTCCAAAAACTCACGAGCAACTAAATTGAAATGTGCTGGAGCACCATCATGCATAAAATACATTTGTAATCTTAATTGCAACGGGACTTCTTCCAACAGTAGTGGTAGCTCCTCTTCAAGAAAGCGGCGGTATACTTCTCCATTTAACCTCATCGGCAAAAAAATATGGACCGATCAACTGATCTCCAACAATTGCGGCCCACTCATTAACAGAGAATTTATGTTGATGACGGGTTTCCAATGTTTGGTGTGGGTTTTCTTCGGCCCATGTGTGATTGTTATGAAAATTAATAATAGCATGTCTGGAAAAATTAGCCTCGTCGGTGTAGAAAACTTGAACCAAAAACTGAGGATTAGTGTTATTTTCTGTTGTATGTTGTATCCATTGACAAAAAGCCAATCTTTTCGGAAAATCGGCTGGCAAAAGTGCCTGTACCCGTTGTATGTGATATGGATACAACATTTGATTCTTCAATATCCTCCAAACTGTGGGGTGACTTATGTTTAAGGCAAAGGCAATTTTTCTGGTGCTTGTAGTAGGATGTTCCTCAATTTCATTTAGCTCCATTTCTTTCGAATGATGCGGGATGACACGGTTCGGGTATCGTTCTTCATAAAGACGTCTAGCTGCAAGTGAATTACCATTGGCAAGACCGTAAACAAAATGCATATCGCACAACTCAGCATTTGTGTAATTCATTTTAGAAAACTTCAACAATTGACACAATAATTGGTTCATCAACTGTCATGGATACAATTGCCACAACACTGTATCCATCCAACTAACCGTTGTTTAGTTTAACAGAGATTTAACATCTGATGAATGAACCCCTAAAATCGTGTTAGTTATAGTAACTTTAAAACTAAGCCGTTTAGGACATACATTCATATGAACTTTTCTGATTATAATAACCCTAGGAATCGGCCCTTAAAATTTTTCGCATATGTTTAGAAACACCCTAGATTGTAGGATGACGATAATATTGTTAATGACTAACTCATCAAATGAATCTGCTTTTGATAAGAAATATATACTTATTATGCAATCTGTTCTGGCCCAAGTTCAAAATTACAGGTACTTATCATGATGCGTATTTTTTTTTTATTAACGTTTATAACAATCGTCGTAGCAACAAATTTAATTTTTCTAATTACCTACCTATTCAAGAGCGGATCTATGGAGGGAGGGGTAATAGGGGCAATTACCTTCCCCCCCCAGAGGCCAGGTATTAACATTATTTCAAAAATTTTTTGCGTTTAACATTATCGCCTAACGGTTTTCCGTATCTCCCGGATCATTTAACCTCCCCTCCCTTGATAATTTCTCTAGATCCCCCCCCCCTTGTACCTATTATACAAAATATACATTTCCAATATTAAAGTAGTTTTAGCGAACAATAATTTAACTCTAGATTCTAATAATTATTTATGAATAGTTTACCTGTTGATTTTTTTTATTCTAATCAGAAATGAATAAACGAAGTATCGCAACTCACCTGTTCACAGACACAAAGCGTGGGATGATAAGTTATGTACACCCTTTTATAGAGTTTGCTGTGTTATCTTATCGTATGAATTTTCGGATTATTGGAGAGTAAAGGTCCGCGCGCACTTGTTCGGTTCGGTTCCGTTCGGTTCGGAACCGTCCGATCAGCAATAAACAAAATACATGGAAATGAATGGCAGCCCGCGCATTACGTCGGTTCGGTTTGGTCCCGTTCGGTTCAGTCCAACTATACCACAGATGTCAAAAAATTCCGAAAGTCCGATCAGTCTAAAGGTAAGAACGGGACGAAAAGGATGGTGCCGTACCAAATCAACGTAATGCCAGTAATTTCCATGTATTTACGCGGCATTTGTAAGCTTGGTGGAGCTTTATTTAATTTTTTGCCGATCGGACGGTTCCGAACCGAATTGAACGGAACCGAACAAGTGCGCACGGACCTTTATGGGGTCTAGTATAACCGTTGTGGTGTTGCTACCAAGGAGGCTAGGGTGTACCTAGTAATGAAGTGTACCCCCCGCAGCTGAAGTCCTTTTGTGGATGCTAACTGAGATCGTACACTCAGCTATTCGACCGGGGTGTACGGCAGTTATTGCAATACCGTACCCTCACGCTGAGTAGGCCATTGCACAACCTTACCCGCCCTGATGGGGCCGCTAGCCTAGCCGAACACAACTGACTTCCTAATTAGGTCAAGGCAAGCCCAAATGACCCGGTAGCTAAGGACCGAAGTCACCTCTCTGTACGGGTCATCAACCACTGCCCCGGAGAGACCAACCTACTCTTACACCTGACCCTGGCGTACTCACTTCGGCGAAGATTGTCGCGCTGCGTAGAACTTGCGATCTAGTTTCAAATTACACTCTGACCACTGTGCCCATTGCCCATGTACCATGTAAGTTCTTTTTATTACACAACCACTAGCTACTCATGTCGTCAATTGCCGCACAATTGTTTGGTGACTCTCTCACCTCATTTTACCATTGTCACAACCGTTACACTCCAAAGTGCGATAGGATTAGGCTGTTAAATAATGGTTTTATGGGTGCCGACAGTGGGGTATAGCCGTTAGCAAAGGCTTACAGTATCTCGTGGACTCGGTGCAGAGAACCTTCAGTCAACGCTATCCGTTGCACTTAGGCCATACAGGTTATATTCCGACCTTCCGTAAACTCTTTGCGCAATTCTGGGTCCACGAGACTTTATCCACCTGAGGTGGCAGGGCTTCCTGTGCCACAGGAAACGGGAATCTGGTAAGGATGTTTTTGCACTTCCTCTTCCACACATTTAATATAACTTGGCGCTTTCCCATTCCCGTCGTGGAACTGGACAGCATTCTAGGATGTTTTATCGGCAAGATCCGTGTGGTTCACATTCACCTCCAACTCATGTTAGGGAGACTACCCTCCGTGGGTCCTCTGCCACACAATGGGCATACTGTCAGCCGAGTCCGTTACCCTTGGGGTTCGGTGTCTCATCTGACAGTTTCTTTGGGTAGTCTCTGTGTAGTCTGCGGCTGATCCCTAGGAGTTTGGTACAATTCGTTATAAACAGTTAAACATTTCACCATAGCCGTCACGGTCCGATTCGCGCCGCAAATGGCGTAAGTGCAAATGGCATACATATTGCAAAGTAACAAAGATGAGTATCTACAGCAAAATTCGTAACGAACCTGAATCTCATGGCAAATCTCAGAAAACGTCGATCGATCAAAACAGTAGACCTTTTAGGAAGAAATTATAGTTGTCTCCGGCTTAGATGCTTATAATTTGATTTGGCCTTAGATTAAGTGTTAGAAAAAGGAATATCTCTGGTAATGGTGATAGTGAAGTCCGAAACATTTTTTAATTTATTATTAGAGCATATTTTGTTTTGGACCAAAAGTTAACACAAACATTCTTCGTTTTCACTGCGGGGCGTTGACCGTTGATAACTACCGTCTCAGTACTGATTTCCCGAAATTAGCTTCTGTTAAAGGTTCAATTAGAAAAAATAAGCAAGAAGTAAAAAAAAAACAGGTAAATACTTTTTATTTTGTCAACTGAAATGAATATTTTGAATAAAATTTTATAGAATTAGTACAAGTACAAATATTATTATTATTATTAATTACAACCTCATATAGTCTTTTTTTATAAAACGTATTCAAGAACTCCTTATTAAGCATATTTCTAATTTTTCTGCGAAATTCTCCAGCTACTATTATATCTGTCTAATCTGTATTAATTTACCACCTGGTAAGCATTGCTATAATACTGAAAAGGAAAACTGTGGTGCTCAAGGCAATGGAGGTGGCACCATCACCACCTGGTTTTTCAGTTGTTGAACTAGGAGCTGGGGTAACATTCTTTTCTATTAAATATGCTAGTAAATCTTCAGAGATGGATTTAACCCATTTTAAGTTTTCGTCGACTGTCGTTACAGCTTTCTCTGCGCTCTCTTGGGCTGTACCTAACTTAGCTGTTTCAACAAATGTTTTAAACTGCAAAAAAGATTTAAAAATCAAAACTTTGTTATTACAGTAACTTAAGGTCTATTTACAAAGTTTGATTTAAAAATTATTTGTTGGTGTACTATGTTCAAAATAATACAGTAAAGAAAAATATTACTTTTCTACCTAGTATCAAAGTAGAAAGTAATTTTTCTGCAATAAAAAAGTAAGTAATTATACTAACTTTATCAAATTGTTCTTTTGTGGTGATTCTGTCAGCCAAAGAATTTATAACGCCTATTAAGGGACTGTTACCACCATAACTGTAAAAATGTAAGTTATAAAAGGACATGCATATACGTAGGTAGTAACTTATGTAGGTACTTACAAACTTGAAACTTTTGAGTGATGATCTATAAGGAATTGAAGACCAACATTAACTCCTTCATTGCTGTTAGAAACAACTGCTGCAAACACAGACATAGCGTCTTGTTTCCTTATTCCAGAGTTTACGGTAATAGTTTTTTCTATGTAACTGTTAATAAGTGAATGTAAATTAAGAATAATGCAGATAACTACAATAGTTTGTTTTATTTTTGTTGAACACGCATTGTGAGGACTTTCCAATAAGATCCAATAAAATCACTTTTGGTGCCGCTACAGGTGTTTAAATTAAATCTAAAAAAACAAATAAAATACTTACTCCTTCAAAATTGCTGAATCTTTAGTGCATCCTAAAGCTGATATAATGGTGGTACCTTCAGTGGCCATATTAGTTTTAGTAAATCGTTCCCATAAGAAGTCCCAATTTGTTCTATCTGCTGCATTACGAGTAGCTGTACAATATACGACACTTCTCAGATCAGGTTGAACTCTATGAATTACATTTTATTAATAATTTTTCTTTTTTCTTATGTTAAATATACTCACGGAGTACCATTTTCCTTTAGCAAATTGAATAATTCCTGAGCGTTTTCAATACATTCTGTATTGTCTAGTTGACAAGCCCATGTTAGAGCTAGGACCTTCTTATAAATTTCCACTTGTGTTTTTGGTCCTTCCTCAGACGATACGTTTTCGTATAATGCTTGCATTAATTTAGATATATGTGTCTGAAATTAGATATTAGATTATTAAAGCGGTTCCAAAGTTTTAATTTTTGTATAACTTACATTTAAATTTTTTCCCAGTTCGTCATCGCTGTTTATTCGGCGCCTTAGATATGAGAATCCGTTAAATGCAGAAGACCATGCATAATAATCAGTTTCTTTTACTAGATATTGAAGAACATCTAATGCCTGGTTGTAAGTAAGCGTATTAGCACGTGCCAAGTTCAGTAAATCATCTGCGATTTGGGCTCTGTTTAAAATATGAATATCTTCATGTTTTTTTTCAAGTGCATTTTGAATCCGTTTCCATAGTTTTTCGTCGTAGTTCACACGAATGTAAGCTATAAGCATTTAATTTTAGAGTTAAACTTTTTAAGAAAAGCCACATTTCCTATATTTAGGAATCCAATTAGTTACGTTCAATGGGGACTCAGCAATTGTTATTGGACGTTTAGGAGTTTATCCAGAATTTCTTATTTGCTGAGAAACTAACCTACATTTTTTACGTTGGAAGAAACTGGGTGTGGTTTTAAATGATTTCCGGTTTGGATCAACGAAAGATCGTTCAACGCACTGCAGCAGTTTTATGCTGAGTTGCTGGGTCAATTGAACGCAGCTATTGTCTATCGTTGTATACTTTACATAAGAGTTAAAGTTAAAGATTTAGATAGTACCTGTAGATTGAAGATTTACAATAATCCATGCATCTTCAGCTAATGTGTCAGCAAGATCAAGCTGTTGATCTAGTCTAATCCAATTTGGTGAAGTTGGTTGGGTGCGATCAAAGTCAGGGGTGGTAGATTTGGTGAAAGTTATTGGAATGTACCACTTAGAAGTGTCTGGTTCTGTCTCAGGTTTATTGAACAAGAATCGCTTCTGCAAAAATAATTTAACAGATAATATGACGAGTTGTAAACTTCATATTATCACTTACAGCTTTAAGAGAAACTTTATTTTGGTCTGATACGGTAACAGTTACTACTGGGAATCCTGGTAATGAAGTCCAGGTTTCCATAATTGTTTCTAGTGAAATAGTAGATGGTAACGGAAGATCTTTAGCTGAAGACATGGCAGTCCAAAGATCGTTTGGTACTACATTTCCAAAGTGACTAAAATTTAATTGATTTTTTAAGACAACAAATTTATTCCTATCAAGTACTTACTGGTTTTCTGCTTCGGAGGTGTATTTTTGTATTCCTTGATTGAATTTTTCTTCTCCCATGATATGTTCCAGCATACGAATAACACTTGCACCTATGTTTAAAACGTGATAAATAAAATTGGAAAGTTATAAGAATAATTTTCTTACCCTTATTATAAGTGATAGAATCGAATTTGTTAGCGATTTGGTCTCGTGTTAAGACGTCTGTTGAGACTGAGGTTAAAGGACTTGCGCCAATTACAGCATCTGAATTAAGAATTGCCTGTTGTTGTTCAATAACAAATTGATTCTTCAGTTCCCAGCCTGTTTCAACCTGAAAAAAATTAGGAATTAGTGATGTAGATTCATTTAAAACTTGTTATCTTACCAAATTTGTCGCGTAATATTGGTAATATCTAGCAAATCCTTCATTTAGCCAGGACGCTGACCACCAATCCGTGGTAATTAAATTTCCAAACCACATATGGGCTAATTCGTGTGCAACAATTGTAGCAACTCTTTGCTTGGTTTGTGCGGTTGATTCTAATTTATCCCATAACAATGCGGATTCCCTAGAAAATAAAAAGTAACATTAAGAAGCAAAACAATTGTTAAGAGATTTTTACCTGTAAGTAACAAGACCCCAGTTTTCCATTGCACCAGCTGAAAAATCTGGAATAGCAATTTGGTCAAGCTTGGAAAGTGTAGATTGGCTGTATGGTATTTTAGTGAAGGTTTCCATTGCTTCTAATATTTTGGGTGCTATCGCTAAACTGTACCTAGCTGTGTCTATAAGTTGATTTTGTGCCCATACAGCGTTGTTTATGTTATCAAAAGGGACGGAATTCATGCTTGTAAACTTTGAAACTATAAATGCAAGTAGGTATGTGGACATTTTTGGAGTTGTCTTAAATGTAGTGGTCGTCGATTTTTTATCCACGGATCTAAAATTTTAATTAAGATAAAAGTAGTACCTCTTTGTTTTTAATTAACAATGTATGTGACAACAATCTACCGCATCGTATGGTTAACTTTGTTATTGTAAGACTTACAGAGTCGGTTAAAATAGCATAGTTGGGAAGAGTTACAAATTTAACGCTGTACTTGATCTTGATCAATCTTACCAACTTTCTGAAATAACCTGAAAAAACTGAAAAACGCTTACATTTTTAATCTAAAATATTTTCGTAACCGTTGGAGAAGACAAGGACAAGAGAGATATCTTGTTCATCTGTGTGTTCTGTATATCGCTTGGTTCTAAGAAAGGGGAGTCAAAGTATCTGTTCCTTAGGCTGCAAGTGCTGTGCACCTGCAGAGAATGTGCTCGGAGAATTCCTCCTGATCTTGACATCTCCGACACCGGTCAGACGGAACAATGCCTATGGTGTGGAGATACTTGTTCAGGAGTCTGCATATTGTTAGAAGGCCCGTTACGATCCTGATCTGTCTTCTATTCAGACTGAGTAGGTATTTTTCCTTAATGAACGAAACCCCCGTTATCAGGGCTCTTGTTTGTCTGGGGGTTTGTAGTGAGGATCAAGCTTGATGAAAAAGCGCCGTATTGTTTTCTCAGATCACAGTTTACAGTTAGGGCGTCAGTTTCCTCGTAGCCCTTGATTCTACTATGACCTCTAACCCATGCGATCTCACATACTTCTCCATTGAGAGCCTGGTAAGTGTTTGTCGACATTCCTCAACGATCAGAGACCCCACCTTCGAAGAAATTAGGGACCTGTGGGATATGTACGCTGTACGGTTTACTAACTGAGAAGTAGGAGACCATCCCATCGCTCTTTATCTAAAAGATGGGGCTGGTCGATCTCAACCGGGAGGCAACCCTGGCAGGTCTTATGTTCTCTTGGATGGGTGGATAAAAACTTGTACTCAACACCAAATCGCAATGTTATTATTATTATTAGCAGCGATTGGAATTTGAAAATTAATTAGAAAAGTATTCCATTGTTTGTTGTGATAAATATTTCAATGCAATACTAACTATTCTAAGAAAAATAACAAAGACAGATAGGGACACTTTTGAAATCAGAAAATAATTTTCTATTTAACGGTCTCAAATTTGACCATGGATTCTATTTAAATAAAAGTGGGTAACTGCATCTTATATCTCAAAAATGAAACAAGATACAATGGTGAAAATATTTTTTTCAAATACTATGTAAGAATATCAGTTATTTCTTTTGTACTTTGTACAGTTACGCAAATATTTTCTATTGAAGTGCTTTTCAGTATTTTCAGATTTTTGCAGAAAGTTTGCAACATTGATCCTAAACGGGAATGGTGTAGGAGTTTTCTTGTAATTCTGACAATAAGAAAGTTACCCATACAAGTATTTACTTACAAAACAGTACCCGTAGCTTCTGTATTACTTAATGCTCGATAGTTTGCTGGATGAGTTATAACAACATCAAATTTAGCTTTGAAGCTAGGTTCATCAAAACATGGAAATGCTCTACGAGCATAGGTTGGTTGGAATTGTGTTGTAGCTATCCATCTGGAAATAACGACAATTAAAATGTTTCCTTTTAATAAAAAAAACTTGCTATGAATAATATAAGAAAGAAAATAGAAATTCACTTACTCGTCTACATTATTTTCTTTGTACGAACTTAAGTAGAAACCGTACATATCGTTGAATAATTTTCCAGTGTATTTTATTTCAAGTATGTGTTTAATATCCTTTGCTAGGGTTGTTCCTGTCAATAGTGCGAATGTTAATCTGTGCAGTTCCTCGCTATTAATGGGGTCCTCATCCTGTAGCAAGTTAGTTTTTCCTAGGTCGTCTGCTTTGTATAGAATAGGTCTCGAGTCCAATACAATCTCTTCCGCATTAAGGACTACACTGTCAGTTCCTGCTTCGGTAGTTATAAATGTTATTTTTACAACCCCTTTAAATTCTGGTTTCGTCGGAAACGTATCAGTTAGGGTTAATTGTATGGCATAATTTTCTGGTACTACAGTTTTCTTTAACCTGTACAGAGCTTCTACAGGCCCTTCTTCGGCAGCTTTTATGATAACAGGATTGCTATTGGCTAGAGTTATGGTTAATAACAGGAAACCGATAAAAATCCCTTCATGCACAGCCATGGTGACTGAAACAATTGTTTGTTAAATAAGTATAATTGCTAAAAAAAATTAAGTGTATGCGAATTCCTATTAGAATTCTAAAAGTGATGAGAACATTGTAAGTATAGGATTCTATTTTTGTTATAATCTCGGTACCTACTAATCAAATTCTTGTTTAATCTGTGAGAAGTTTTATCTTAGCTAAGAGTTATTTGATAAACAACAGCTAAATTCGTCGTTTGGAAAAAACCTAAAGGGGAATCAAATTGTTATGTGATATAGATAGCACTTATGTTAGTGATTTTTGCGTCTGATATAGATTGTAGGATGACGATAATATTGTTAATGACTAACTCATCAAATGAATCTGCTTTTGATAAGAAATATATATTATCCAATCTGTTCTGGTCCAAGTTCAAAATTACAGGTACTTATCATGATGCGTAATTTTTTTTTATTAACGTTTTAATTAAAATAATTTTTAATTGATTTTTTTATAACAATTGTCGTAGCAACAAATTGAATTTTTATAATTATCTACCTATTCAAGAGCGGATCTACGGAGGGAGGGGTAATAGGGGTAATTACCTTCCCCTCAGAGGCCAGGTATTAACATTATTACACAAAATATTTTTGCGTTTAACATTATCGCCTAGCGGTTTTCCGTACCGGCCGGATCATTTAACCCACCACCCCCTGAGAATTTCTCTAGATCCCCCCCTTGTACCTATTATACAAAATATACATTTCCTATATTTTGGAAAGTTTTAGCGAACAATAATTTATTTTTAGATTCTAATAATTATTTATGAATAGTTTACATTTTGATTTTTTTTATTCTAATCAGAAATGAATAAACGAAGTATCGCAACTCACCTGTTCACAGACACAAAGCGTGGGATGATAAGTTATGTAAACCCTTTTATAGAGTTTGCTGTGTTATCTTATCGTATGAATTTTCGGATTATTGGAGAGTTAGTATGACTTGTTTTTAAGCGCAGATGTTATCACTACTGATATGGATTTGTTGGAATTATTTCCGATAGAATCTAAAAATCAAACTCAAATTTCTACTGAAATACTTCCTCGAATATTACTTGAGTATTGGTGAGAATGTATAAATTTGCCTTGGCGTTTGTTTTACCAGAATTATTGCAACCTTGGTTACAGTTCACTACACCACTCGAAACAGGTGTTTTTAATGAATTCCTTCGCCTTGTTATCTATTTTCTGGAAGTACCATCCTGATATCAATCAGGCAATGCGATGTACCGGTTCAGGGTAATCTGAACAGGACATACATTGAGAATGGTTTAGCAGGGCCCGAATGTTTATTATACAAGGTGTTTCAAACTCGCCGCAGAAGTACTAACTATAATACGTTGTTCTGAAACTTACTAGGAATGAATGCATAAGTTAAAGTAATTTTTTTGCTGTCGATACTTTTCTTCTCAAAGGCACAAATTAACATCTACAAAAGTTTCAGTCATCATTTTCAGGCGCTTGGTAATTATTTTGGAAGAGGGAAATTTAAGTGATTTTTAAACCTTCCTGAAGTTTACAATTTGTTGGAGAAGTAAACAATACTGTATGGGGGTTAGTTCATCTAAGTCTATAAGATAGATAATAATCTCAATTGAAGAAGGATTTTAATTTTCGTTACAAATGTAAGGTGTATAGTAACGTGTTATATCTCCTTTTAATTTAATATAAGTTCGTGAATCGAAATTAAGGAAAATCTACTGATCTTAAACAATTATTAATCGTTGAAGTTCGCAAATCAAAAGGTTTTTAAAATTGTACTACGTTGTATCAATATATGTCCAGATAAAAATGGAGATAATAATTGACGTCATGAAATAAAATGTTCTGAATTTATTGTAGGAATTTAAATAATTCCTTTACTATTAGATATTAATTTGTTTTGTAACATAATGAAGTTTTACTCATATAAACGATTAATCGACTGTTGTGGCTTTGAATGTTCAAACTTGAAATTTTATCAAAAAATTCCCTAAAAAGTGATGATATGCTATTCATTATCTTATTTATTCATAAGGATATAAATGTTCACTTTTAGAAAGGATTAGAATGCTACTAACATTTATTATACTCCTTGTTTCAATATCGAATATTATTTACCTGGCGATGCTCGTAAATGTAGAGCAAGATCGATCGATTTTTTATGTTCAAATTTTTCTCCTATCGATGTTTAATTAGTTTCTTCTATAGCAAGGTTAAGTATAACCCTTTTTTAGATTGGCACTGTTCAAAAAAATTGAACAGTCAACAACTGACCCAGTGATCCTTTTAAATATTTGGTTACAGTACGCGCAACGAAACAAAACTTCCTCCAGGAACATTAGTTCTACATAATTATAGTATAGAGTCGTATTTTGCGTCATTAATGCAGTTAGCCACAGTAATTACGAAGATAAAGTCTTGGATTCACAAAGACTACTTCTTTGGGGGATTGCACTACTGTTTCATAGACGTTTCAACGTTTGTTTATACGCCAGCGAAATTATTGTAAAAGTAACTTGACTTTGCGAACAGAAAGGTACTAATGCTTTAAAATTATCATTATTTTCAAAACCACAAACGTAGCATATGATAGGGATAAAGAGAAACAAACAGGGGAGGACTATATCCAATATTGGGGCGAAAAAGTCTGAGAGAAGAAGAAGAAAAAGCTGTCACTCGCCGCGTAAATTTAAAAACAATTTGGTTTCAGACTTATAAAAATAAATGTACTTAAATAATTTTTTTTTTTTTGGTTTTGGCATTCAGATATCTATTTATTGTTGTATACATTTTTGATAAAAGAGTCCTTAATTATTGGTTTATGAAACTGAATGAGCTTTTGATAGATAAGACTGCTATAAAATTTGATTAGATTACATCAAACTAGCTACTAGTGTGTCTACTTTATTTATTGTTTCGCACTTTTTTTCATAATTCAGCCCTCATTGCGATAATGTTGATAACTTAATATCAAACTTACCAATAATTTGTAATGCAAGTTTTAAAAAGTTTATGGGGTTGTGTAATAGTTAGATAATTGCGATTACAAATCTAAGAGTAGAAGTGGAACTTTTTGTGCTGCGTCTGTAAGGTTTACTGGCAACGGGTGGCGGGTGCTGCCAATACTTTTATGTTCCCCTATGCTGACCAAAAATTCACAGCAAGCTGAAGTATAATTGTGTACATGATTTTAAATCCAAAACGTTCCGAAATTATTCATAAAAATTTGGATATAATCATTGTTCCTTGAAGGGGCTCCGTAATCTCCTTTAATTTTCTCCATTATACAGCGTGTCTAAAAATGAATTACATCTAGTTATCTGTGAAATTTGTTTGCATGAACATTTTTATGTGCCACTATTTATAGATTGGTATTGCACTATCCAGAACTGTCATTAATTAATTGTCAATAAAAAAATATTCACCTCAAAATTCAAATGGCTTTAATAATTATAAAATATTTATTAATACTAGAATACAAAATGTACAGAGTGCAAGAAAACATTTTTATTATTGAGGCATATTTTCGATCAGGACCGTTAATAAATGGAGAATGGCAGTATTCTTTTGTCTAGCTAATAACAGTATCGCGCGAAAGCGGCACATTGCACCTTTGTATTGATGTAATTCATTTTTAGACACGCTGTACATAGAAGGCTATGAATTATTTAGGGAAAAATAGGCCTCACAAATTTACATTTTTTCCCTTTTTAATTGAAGTTGTATTTTTATCATTTACGATAGTCATGACGAAGAAAATTGTTTTACCTTAAAAGATTAATTTTCCAAAGTTATATGATGGAGCAAATATGTAGAAATCGTTATTTATTTTTAATAGAAATAGTCAGTAATTACACAATATTTATTTAATAACTGTTACACAGGATATGGTAAAATAGCATTTATTTATTTTCATTGTCGGTCTGTCTACTGATTGCAAATACTTTAAAAACCAATTTAGATAATATTTATTTGCGCACAGTAAGACATGGTAACTTATCTTTTTTAATATTTTTTAACAATAATTGATAAAGGATAATGGAAAGTGAAATTCTATTGTTCACAAAATACTTAATGAATCAACTTGATTTACGGCCATGGCACCACACCGGATAAACAGAAAACTGAAAATTTAAGATTTTTCAGCCAGTACTGAAACTGAATAGTGATCATAGTAGTCCTCAATAGATTTTTCTAGTTTAACCGAATTTTTATTTCTTACTGTTAACGCGAGATCCCCCCCGTCCATGCTCTCCTTATCTTAGACACCCTGTATACTATTTTACTAAATCTATTCAAAACCTACCGGATAATATTTTCAAAAATAATATTATGTAACAAGTATAGAATGAAGCTCATTTTCGTACCATAGTATCAGGTTCCGGTACGACCCGAAGTGTAGTGCGAAAATCAGCAATTCTTGCGAGCTGCATACTATTCGATTATCTGAATTTTTAATTTTGCACACGGAAAATAGCAACTAATTACTTACATTCTATTATATTAACATGGGGGGTAGAAAAACGATGTTTGTTAAATCACTGCTGTACTATTCGGTAGGTAAACTTCTGAACACACCGCTATACTTGTTTTTATTCTGTATTTGCAGTATATTGTGTATTACCTATACTATTTTTAGCATTCGGTGATATGTTTATATATTTAACATCTTATGGACGTGCCACAAACATATTAATATATTGTAAAGTGGTTAATAAAGTACTGTTTACTGTAGAAAATGGAAATAAATAAAAAAAATCATTTTGCAGATATCACTAAATGGATGAAAGTATTGGGAGTCGACCATATTATGTTAGTTCGAGAATAAGGAGAAACAACTATCTCGAGATAAACTGTCTTACTTATAGGAATCCATCTTATATTTAAAAATAAAGAAATTGTTTGGGGGGGGGAGTAAATGACCCGGGAGGTACGGAGAACCCTCAGGCGATGATATTAACCGCGAATGCTCAGCGGTTCTTGTCTGAGTTACCCAAAATTTTCTATTTGTTGCGAAGCTAACTTTTTTTTTCGCTGTAAGAAACTGGAACAAGTCCACTGGGCTTGTGAAAAATAATTTTCAAACTGCAACTAACCTAAAGTCAGTAGGGCGCTCCACTGACTTTAGATTAGTTGCAGTTTGTGAATGATTTTTTATAATTTTTCACAAGGCCAGTTTCAATGCATATGCTCACCTGCTGGGTCGTTAGTGGTTAGAGCTATCCGCTTGTATATTTTGATACGTTTACTGCTAACTACAATAATTTATCTAAGTAATAAATAAAGATAAGCAATCGATGTGGTAATTTCAATATCCGCTTGTTAAAGATAATTATCTTTTTTTTGGAGGTAAACTATAAACCAATATCCGGTCCAATAATAATATTACAAGTTTATTTATTATACCGAGTGGGTACTTTCAAAGCCGAACATAGGAGAATTGCAAAACCCTCTGCTCTACTGAACGCGTTATTATTCATATCTGATATTAATAACAGAAACTTATGAGGTTATGACTGATGTCAAATAATTTAATTGACAAATAAAAAAAGTTGACAGCATAGCAACCTATGTTATTTCAAAATAGCATTATTTTATAAATTTTTTTACAGAAAAAGGTAACTAGGTACTAACATTTATTGGTACCATCGCATGCGCTGTATTTTTGTCGATCTATTCATACCATTACCATTTTTGTGGGTTTAAATGGCGAGCAGGAATCTATCTAAAGGTTAGTTACAATGCAATTCTCCTATGTTCGGTTTTGAAAGTACCCACACTGTATAGGGTATAGGTACTGAAAATGCTTGGCCAAACTTTGGGAGGAAAACAGAAAAAAAGTGCAGATGAAGGTGAAACTTCGTTAGGGAGCTACCCTTCCTGATGGACACGCATTAATCCTTACAGCTGTTTCTATAGGGACCGGTCATCACGTGGTCTACCTCGGTGGGTAAAAGCTTAATCACGGGGGTCATGCGAAGACTACTTTCGGTATTGTCCCTTTTTATGGGGGTCGCTTTACTCTGTGTTTGTATAGCCACCAAGGTGCCCACCAAAGAATAGGGAAGGGAAGAAAGGAAACTCAGCTACCGTGACGTCGAGTGTGCCCTCTTGGCCCTCAGATATGTTATTATGTCGAGCAAGGGCGTGCATATAACCCTAACATGTTAAATTCATAATTCATTCAAGAATAATAAAAAAGACAATCCCGAAGTTGCATTTTTTAGTTTACCCAAATGTGAGGAATTGTAAGTTTTGCAATTTATAGAAATTAAATCAATTTGGTAAATAATAGAGCGACTGTGTGACAGAGTGACCTCTGTAGTTTCAGATGTTGCACCAAGCGTCAAATTTTAGGCGTTCGTTTCTTCCCCTCCCTATTCTTTGGTGTTCACGTGGTGACGTCAAAGCGACCGGTCCATATAGTTTCGCTTTGCTTGATCCAAATTTGGATAAAGAATAAAAGTTAAAAGTATAGTGAAACAGAATTATGTTATGGGTGACCAAGGCATGGGCAGTAGTTATTTTATGGGAAGAACCAGTTCAGCTCAAATGTTAGAAAATTGTATGGTCGGTTAATAAAGAAAAATGTGAATCATACAAGCAGGGACAGGTGCACCTGTGCATTATCAACAATTTCCACGTTTCTTCCAAATAACATCTGGGGAAACAATCTTGAAAATTTTTATCAATGAAATGTTTAGGCCATGAATATAAAGGTAAGTTTTGATAATTAATTCATAAATATTTAAAAGAATTTTTGATGTTAGTCTTGAAGAACACAGTACGAAGAACTTCCTTTTTTTCTTATTTCTACTGAATTAAGACACTGTTGTCTGTTGTGTTTAGTTAACATGGAGTACTACATATTTTTATTTATCAGGTGGGAACAATAATTCAGTTCGCGTTTACAATCTAATATTCTTATCATGCCCAAAAAATGTATTATACTCTGTTTTTTAACTGTGAGGAGTGAATACAAAAGCCAGATTCACACTAGAAATGTCAGTAGAAAAGAAGACTTCCATAGTTTTGATGGTAAATTTGAATTTTTATCATGTTTAAAGTTTACAGTTGAAATGAAAAGTATAAAATTTATTGTATTTTCTTTGAATTATGTCACTGTCAGCGCCTAGAGAAATAATTATCAAATCAAGTCAAACGTCAAAATTTATACAAATTACTTAGCGGTGTGAAACCGGCCAATCACAGGCGTAGATTTTGACGTAACAAATTTGCAACGCTTCTCTTATTTTAAAAACATACTAGTCTAGTTAATTACAAAAATTGAATGTATTCTCATTAAAAATTGATTCTATTTTAAGTGATTTACGTGTAGTGGTATTTTTTGAATGAGGTTAGATTATATAACTTTGTCATAGAAATGATCGAGTATTAAAAGCAAGCGCTGGTTCCATTTGGATGTCTCAGGAGGGATCAAAACATTAGTGTGGCTCAGAAGAAGACAATGTACTTTTTTAAAGGTAGGCGTAGGTTAATATAATTAATTAGTCCTGTTACCAACCCCCCCTCCCCAATTTGGCAACGTGGCCGTGTTGGGCGTTGTGGTGCTTTCATACTTTTGGGCGTTGTGGGCATTCGGCGAAGCGTCATGGACCCCTTAATTTTTCTACGTTTTTACTTACTTTCTTAAAATACTGGCCTGAAACGTATTGAAACGTATTGGACTTATTACGAGTAGACATATTTTTTATTTATACGTAATATATGCATTAAGTATATAGGTAGGTATTACATTTGTTTGGTCGATACAGCAAGCAAAAATATTATTTATTTACACTGTATATGGATTAGAGAATACAACGCTAGCATTGTTGAATCTCTGTAAAAAATTAATCAGTTGTAGTATTAACTTTTCTGTTATTGAACCACTCCTTTATTTGGGGAAGATGGTTCCTAATCCAATCTATATTCGCGCTAGCAAGTCCCATTCCAGGCCTAAACGCCATGTGAACTCCAACAAACTCGGATTTAAACGCTTTTAACTGAAAAGTAAAATAACATGAGAAAATGGGAATGTTTATAATAAAGGAAATTTACCTCGTTTAGTTGATCTGTAGTTGTGAATTGTCCGCCCATAGTAGTTAGTACTACATCCATATTCGGCCTGAAACAATAGTTTTTTTAAAACAGTAATTTAATTTTTCACAGATCGTTAGAAAAATTCAACATTTCTAGTTAAATTTGTTTAAGAGAAATTCAATATTCCAGTACATTTCGTTAACGATAGAATAACATTGTCGATCTAGATCGGGAATATTATTCCCAAACGGTTTTTATTTTATTCTTATTCGATTTTTATCGATGGCTGAGATTTGCAATCAAAGAAGTTCTATTTTTTCTGCGTATTGTATCTCAATCTTTTTTGTGACTATGTTTATAGTTCAGGTATTCTAATGTATTCGATTAAATTTGTATGTAGTCCTATGTTGATTTATAATGTAAGACAAATTTTCAAATACTCACAACTTCCAAAACTCCCTGAAGTGTGTCCTCAAGTAGCTATTTGCCAGTTTCAGTCCAATTTCTCCAGACTGAATGATTTCAATTAATGCGTTTGTGCGATCAGTGCGTGTTAAGACAGTAGTATTGGCGTCACGAATTTTCTCTAAAAATCTAAAATTTCATAAATGTACATTTTATAAAAAAAAGGTTTGATCAAGTTTACTTTGTAATTATTTCTTCATTTTCGCTACAACCTAGCGCTTTCAAAATTCTAGTTCTTTCAGTAGATTTATCGGCAATTTCGTATTTACTGTAAAGGAAATCCCAATCATCCTGATTTCCAATACGGATTGCCCCGCAAAGTAAAGCTTCTTGCAAGTCAGGAGATATAATAGCATTGTCGTTTGTTTTCCAATTTCTCAGTTTTTTTAAAGCTGTTTCTCTACATTCTAAATGCCCTAATGTGCATAACCAATTTATGACATTAGCTCTATTCAGTTTATCTAAGTGATCATCTTGTTCGTTTTCATCATAGCCTAGTTTTTCATGGATACCTCCAAGAATGTTGATTACATAATTCTGAAATTAGGTATTATTAAGAGAAATTAATTATTTGCACCTATGTAGACTTACCTTAAAGTCAGGATATATCTCTGAAGTAACTAAACATTTATTTAAAAGTTCTATTGAATTGAAAAACGAAGAGAATGGTACATAATCTCGTTCTTGCGTTAAATATTCGCTTAAACTGAAAGGAATTTTATAATCAAGATCTTCATGTCTTGCTAGGTCGAATGAATCGCTTATAAGCTGAGCCCTGTTTAAAACGTGAATGTTTTTGAAGTCGGGACTCCTTAAAAAGGTAATAAGTCTGTTCCAGTTGGTTAGATCATAATTTACTCGATAATAACCTTAAAAATTGGTAAATAATATAAAAAAAATTAGAAGATTAATAATTTATTTCTTACCACTAAATTGTTTATTTACAATTAACCAACCCTGAGGGGTGAAGGTATCTTTGAGTGTAGACGTTTCTTCTGTTAACCAATAATCTGCGGAAGTTTTTCCAAAATCTTCTGCAGATTTGGAATTGAAAACGTAATTAACAGGAATAGACCACACATAATATGTATCATCATTTTCCTCCTTCATAAATATATATGGAAAGAATGTACTCTAAAAAAAATTACCTACCATTACAATGTGTTATTTTAAAAACGAAAACGTACTTGTTCCAGTTTTATAGATCCAGTTTCATAATTTCTAGTTACTTTTAAAATTGGGTAAGCTACAGCAGAGTCCCATGTACTCATAATATCAGCAACAGTATTGTTACCCAACAAATTACTAACTCCAGCTTCATCAACTGCGGTTTGAAGTGCGGTGTAAAGATCAGATGGAACAACAGCACGGAATTCACTTTAAGTAGATAATCGAGATAATACTAAATATTAAATCTTAAGACAACACTTACTTATTTTTTATATAATGTTGCAAACCTTTTTGGAAAACATCAGGAGTGAGGAAATTTTCAATCATTCTGATAATGGAAGCAGCTAAAAAATTGCGTAGATAATATTCAACAAAGAGTAGTATGAGACAAAAGCAACTCACCTTTTAGGTAAGATACCCATTGTGGTGAAAAAAGATCATTTAATGGTTCTTCGTTGTAAGTATTTTCTCCTTGGAAAGCCCTTTCTAGAATAATGTTTTGAAATTGTTCCTGAAGTTTCCAGGAAGGTTGTAGCTATACAAAAAAATGATTATACAGTTTCTTTATATTAAAACTATATATTATAGTTTGTTTACCATATCTCCAATACGAAACTGAAGATACGTTGCAAATCCTTCGCTTAACCATAGATATCTCCATTCGGAAGGAGTAGCTGAGTTTCCAAACCATTGATGAATAAATTCATGTAACATAGATGTCAAGCATGTTTGTTGTTCCATTGTTGTAGAAAAATGATCAGAAAATAATAGTGTATTATCACTAGAATAAATATACAAGTTAGTTACCTAACAAGTGAGGAAAGTGTCCCTTTACGGGATTAGGGAGTTTGTTGAAGTACGTAGCGCTGCCACTGATTACTTTGAGCCTGTAAGTCTTGTACCTCCAAATTTTGAGTGAAAGTGAAAAAAGTATGATAAGTTAAATATAAATAGATTGAGTATGAAAACTGATTTATTTAAATAAATGCCCAGTTTTACGTACCTAACTAAAGGTCTAAAAAAGTTTAAAAAATGTATTATTGCGAAAAGAAGGAGTAAGGATTATTTATTACAACTAAACAATCTATAATCGGTTACTTTCGTGCCGCAAACGTTGTTGATTATGATTTATGATCATACTCTACCTGTATGTGATAAGTCCCCAGTTTTCCATAGCTTCTCCCACAAAATATTCGCTTGGAATTGCAACGTGATCAATTTTGGGAAACATATATTTCGTATCAAGATATTTTTCAACAGCTTTTAACGTTGGGGCAGTTTCTTTCAAAATGTAGTCAGTTTTTCCACTTTTTATATCTTGAGGTTTAGCAAAAATTCGATGTATTCCATTTTTTTCCGTATGATTAAGTTGAGAAATTGTGAAAGCAACTAGATATGTTGAGGTTTTGCATGTTTCTTTAAATACGTCTAGAACACGCCCATTTCCTAAATTTCTACAAAAAGGAAAACTCGTTTTATTTCATATGAAGAGCAAAAATACAGGGTGTCCCAAGAAGAAACGGAATCAAGTTAAGGGCATGTTCCTTTCATGAAAATAAAAGGAAAAGTTCCCAGTGGCGGATTTTGCGTTTGCGGGGCCCTAGGCGCAAAGGATATTAAGGGGCCCACCTAAATATTAAAAGCCAATCGAACATTCGTAATTCCAAATTTTCCATATTGCCAAAAATTGATTGTTTTTGTTATAAAGACAACTCCGTGAATATTAAATCTAAGTTTTAATTTTTGATAATTTGGCTAATTTTGGGGCCCCCTGGGTGCGGGGCCCGAGGCTTGCGCCTCTTGCGCCTTTACGTAAATCCGCCGCTGAAAGTTCCTATTAACATAGATCCGCAAATGCTTCGTTACGAGATACAGGGTGTTGAAAGTTGTAAAAAATATCGATTTTTTTTTCATTTATTCGGAAATGACTAGAAATTAAATTTTAAAAAGTAAGCAATACGTATGTATGTACATTTGCTATAAGTGGACCATATTAGTCCAGTTTCTTCCTTCTCCAGTGGCGTAACTACAGGAGCGTACGTGGATATTTCTGGAGGAAAAAATGGTACGCCACTGTTTTTTTTTGTTTTGACACAATTTTCAAATTTCTCAACTAATTTACGGTTGAAACAGTCTCTTGAGATTTTTTCCTACCATAAACCGTTTTCGTGTAAATCACACTTCAAAGATGAAAAATGCGAATAAAAAAATAACTCTGTGCAAATCCGTTTTTTGAATAATGACCGCCTTTAGCCTCAAAATTTTGTTCGAAGAATAGAAGCTTGTCTTGAAGCTACTGGCGGTCATTTTGAACATTATTTATAAAATAATAATAATAATCATCATTTCGGAATATATGAAAAAAAAATTCAACACCCTGTATCTCGATAACGAAACATTTGCGGATCCACGTTAATAATATCTTTTCCTCTTATTTGCATGAAAGGAACATGCCTTTAAGTGGATGCCGTTTCTTTTTGGGACTTTTTACTAACCGATTCGATACTTACTCCTCACTTATACTTTCCTCATTCGAAAGTGCACGATAATTATCAGGATGAATAATTTTTATGTTAAACTGACTCTTTATAGCAGGTTCGTCGAAGCATGGAAAAGCCGATCTAGCATTTGTTTGGGAAAAAGCTGTAGTAGCAATTAATCTGTAAAGTCAAACATATTTTTATACCCTAAGACAAGTTGTATAAAAAATAATCACCTATCCTGTCCATTTTCATCTTGGTACTTTGCTAAATAAAAACCTTGATTGTCATTGCGTAAATTTCCCGAATATGTAATTGTTAACTGATAGTTTTCGCCCTTTTGCAAATCATTCTCAAAAATAATTTCATAGATGTCTTCAATCCATGTAAATTCAATCTCAGTTACAGGAATTATTTCATCATTTGCGTTCTTCATTATAATATTGTCTTTAGTAAAATCAAGTCTAGATGCATGAAGAGTTATGTTATTAGTATCTTCGACGATTTTTAAATCAATGATAACGGTTCCATTGAATGTTGCTGGAACTTCGTCTAGATTGGGTTCTACTGTTATATCGTATTTAACAGGTATTGCTGTGGTTGGCAATTTCCTTGCTATAAAACCCGCGTTGGTTGGATAACAACTATATGTCATCATCCATAGGACGCACAAAAGTGTGTTAAAATGCCCCATTATCTGGAATTAGTAATTAAACTATAATATTCTTTATAGACTTTTGAATTATATTCCTAAAGCTCCCCATGCTAAGTGGGCTACCGTGTACCTTGTAGGAAATCAAAATTATTCTATAATTTACCTTACCTATAATATAGATATTATAACACACATCTTTCTACACGTAAAATGATTAGAAGAAGTTCAATTTTATGACCATGGCAATATTCCTATGTGTAGCTGCGTTATAAAACAAAAACACTGTTCCATGCTAACAAAATTAAGTCTAGCGCAGTAGGTAGAGGTCATAAATAACTAGTACATCCGAGGAAATTTCCTATTAACCAAACAATTAATAGTAATAAAGAGAATTTGGCGATAATTGTTAATTTTTGACTACAACAATAACCGTCCCAGAATCAGATGTAAAAGAGGAGGCCTAGCAAGAGATAACAATAGTAGAGCTGGAAACGGGTACCTACTTGGAAGAGAAAAAAAATATTTTAAATGCAAAATTACGCTTTATCACGTTTAAACAAACCTTCTTACATAACAAGATGAATTTCGTTTTATACCAGTATTATGATACTAATTGTTTATATTAATCAGTGTAATAGAGATACGGTATGTTTCTCAAAATAATCTTTTCTGTAATTTCAAATTCTGGAAATTGAACCTTATTATGAGTATCTGCGTTTTTTATTTTACGGACAGTGGGGCTGAAAAGGTCCAATCATAAGAGGGCTAAATACGTCAATTTACAGCCCTCGGGGTTGAAATTATTTCTACGCAATTTTATGTTCAAGGAGACAAGGAAACTTTTCTGAATGGATATTTACTAAAGGATTCTTATTTTGTATCTACAAATATTTAATCGAATTGGTGTAACATTTATCAAGACAGCCAAGGGCGGATCTACGGGATGGCCACAGAGCATTTATACATAAATAAATTGAAAATGGATCATTTAACCTTCCCCCCCTCCTCAGAGAATTTTTCTAGATCCGCCCTTACAGACAACTGAAGCTTTGTGCGATCACACTGCTTTCGTTATAATTTCATAATAGGAACTATTTCAAAATTGCTTAAATGTCTAGAGGACATGGAGATCATGACAATTTATAAATTCAAACGTTTGGTATTTTTAACCCTTATACGCCGGACTGAGATTAAATCCATGCTGTCTGTTGTTCATTTCTTAATTCTTAATTTGATACTTTTTATTGCGAGTATACGATGATAAAAATTTAAAATGATTATTGTTTATATATTTGGCAGTTATTGTGATTTTATAAATGTTGAAATGTTTATCGTGAGACTAGGCTGGTCAAACTACGGTGTAGGTCATTTGTTATCAGCTTGATAACGTTAATTATACAATATTATATAATATTATAATTAATTAAAAGAAATTTTTTGAAAACAATTTTCGTGTTTATAGTAACTGAGTAACTTGAAAAATAGTTGATGCGAAACGCCCAGATTATTTAACAGAATTTAAAAGAACTAACATTATTGCATGTAGCCAGTCGTACGTTACCATAAAATTTTCAAGTATGCCATGGATAATAACCAAAATTTTATGGAAAAAATATTTAAATATAACTACAAATAGTTATTTTTGTATCATGGCCAAAATGCACTTTTTGGCAGAGGTGCAAACAATATTTTTAGGCGAATATCACAAATTTTATTAATAAATTAAAATTTTATTTCGAAATTCCAATGACATTTGGTCACGTGACCATCCTGAAACGTCATAGCCGCATCAGTTTTTATCATAGTCGCCTAAAAAATTTATAAATAAAAAAAACTGCGTTTGCAATTTAAACAAACCAGTGGCTACAGAGGCCGTGAAGTAAAGGCGGCCGCGAAGTAATAATTGACAAATGCCTACTACAAATTGACACTTTACGGTTGTCAAAAGATACGTAAAACAGCTGTTTCACCTAAAAACGTATTTACAAGATATTGCTCAAATTTTCCGCCACTTAACACAACTGATATCGTTGTTTTATGGTAACGCACGGCTGTCTAGATGCAACATAAAACAATTATTTAAGAAAAATCTCCGTATCAAAAAAACACATAAAACACGCTACCGTATGCAGAATTTCACCCTAAATCTAAATATGTGAAAATATACAGGGTGTTCCATCCAAAAAGTTGAACATCATAGCTTAAAACGGTTTATTTATAATTATATTTAGTTTGTGGGGTCTAAAATTAAAATAAATAAGTTGCGGTTCGAGGCGTTTTTTAGGAAACAGCCTGTATATAAAATAAGTAATGCATAATATGATGTGATATTCGTTGCCCTGATAGAACATTATTATGATGATATGGATTAAATAATTAACTCACCCAAAATGTGGTTTTTGGCAGAATGAGCAGAATATCGCAAGATGTTTATGAAGTATGGATAAAGAGGTGGTTATCTTAAAGCAACTAACAAGTTAGAGATGCAGGTCATCTCCTGTAATAAAATAAACAAACCTGTTTTAATTGCTACTTGTAGATAGTAAAACACAAACATATATCAGCAAAGGAAGAATTCGTGTATAAAAACAGGGTGGATTTGGCAAGCTGTAGGAAATAAGGAGAGGGTTAAAAACATAAATTTTGTTTGTTTGTTTTAATTCTAAAAACTGGTTGAGGGCGATAAGTTAACAAGCCTGAGGGCCTCTTGACTGAGGATTTGTTAGTGGCTCCTTCAGCAGAAAATCCGTCAACGTTGTATAACTTATAATTCAATATAAATCTATTTTTTATTTGTTCATTATGTTTTACTAAGCTCCTGGAGTGAATAGTCTCATTCTGCGAACAGTCGGAAGCATTTCTTTATTTTTTTTGTATTACTTACTTCAATATTTTTTTCAGAATTTAAGAAGTTTACTTTCTGACTAAGTCTTTTAGGTTCAGTGGCGATTTTAGGAATATTATACAGGGGGTGATTCTTTATGAAAAATACTATAGAGATTATTCTAAAGGGAAAAGACATTGTGAACAGCAGGGGGTATGTTCGTACCATATCGCACCTCCCGTGGAACCGTTAGTGCAGATACAGTAACCGTTAATGATTCCTATTCCTCCGCTTTCAAATTTAATTTCTTTTACAATAAAAAATTCACGTCACACTCATACCCGATAGAATAATCGTTTTTACCATAAACTAATATATTCTGAAAAACAAAACATTTAAATTTGTAGTGTCAAAATTACAAAAAATACTTGAAATACCTGTTTTTTTTTCACGTGAGCGGTATCTGTTGTTAGCTTTTCAGTGTAGTGTAGTAATTAAAAAAAATAAAACCTTTAAAGAAAATGCTATTTTTGTAATATGTAATAATTTCATATTATTACGATTAGTGTAATATAAAATAACTTGTAATGGTCATTTTATAAGCTGATTCATATCACAAAAGAATGCTAAAGCGATTTCTAATGCTCATCTACCTTAGATACAAATTTTCTATAGACCTGCAAAGTCAAGGTTGGCCAGATGTTGTTTTATTATTGCAAGTTCCCTTTCCTTTGTAATGCACATCTGTAGATAACAAATTGAAAGAAATTTAACTTCAGTCGAGTAATGTGTACCTTTAGTGATGTTTCAAAGGTGTTAAGTGTTTTTAAAAGCATACCAAATATGAAAATCAAGTAGGTTTACATTTTATAAGTCTAATTTTAAAGAAATTAAAATGATTATTGGATGTTTGTCATTATGTGTATCGCACTACTACTTGTATGTGTATTTACAATAAATTTAATTTGCAGAGATGAAGATAAGAAAACTTCGGGAGATGGTTAGCAGAGTGGTTGCAACGATAAGGTAGGATGTTTTATGATAGTATACGGTGATGGGTTGTAGTTAGTAATTTCGTTAAAATTGTCATGTAGGTAAACAGAAACATTAGCTCCAGGTGTAAAATTTCACCCGTTATGCAACATCCTTACTGCTAAGAAATAGTTTCTGTAGTTACTGTTTTACAAAAGCGCCCTAGGACTCATTTGGTGACCTACAAGGCACATACTTGTTCCCCTAGCATAATAACATAATAAGAAAGATTGTAATAATTCCTTATCGTAATTCTTGAACGGTATGAAAACTTTTGGCTATGCTTTCTTCCTTAAAATGTTTGCCCTGGTTAGCCCTGGTTTGCTACCCTGAAGACTTCGCACTAATAACAAAAAATAGGGAAGAATATTAAAAATTTATCTCAAATCGTAAACTGAAAGTTTGATGTTCAAACCTTTTGGTTAAGTATGATCTTTTCCCTAAACCAGCTGTACCCTTAAGCCTGATTTGCATCCCTGCAGTGACCCCACACTGGTTTCGTATAGTAATAATAAATAATAAAGGTTACTCCTTTATCAAAAGTCTTGCATTAAATTTGACATTACAAAAATGTATTGACTATTAGTATCTCGCCTTTTAAATATTTCTCTTAAACCTGGTTTACGTCCCTGTGAATTAGAACTCTAAAGTTTAATATACAAAGCTTTAAATTACGATCTATCTTCTTAATTTTTTGCGGTTTGGTCCTGATGTGCTATACGTCTTTAGCTAGTCGTCTGGGTTGCTGCCTTCGGGAACCACCATTGTGCCTCGAATGTGAAAAAATAACTAAAATGAGTAACCTACCAGTAAATTAAACATGTTACTTTATACTTAGGCCCGGTTTATTCACCTACCAGTAAAGTCCCCAGTAACTACTTGACAAGTAACTCTATAGGTTACCCGGGTAACAGGACTAATATAGTCCTGTTACCCGGGTAACCTATAAAGTTAATTGTCAAGTAGCTACTCGGGACTTTACTGGTAGGTGAATAAACCGGGCCTTAGTGTTCTTTGATTGTTTGTATCGTATACGTAGCGCCGCCGGCCGTATAAATAATTTAGCAACAAACAGAAACAACTCCGATAGGTAATCATGATTTATTTTAGTTTAATTACATTTAAGTTCTAATATGATTAAAAAATATGTTTACATCAACAATATTAATTTAATTTTTTTAATAAATAAAAAAATTTGTTGACAATAAATTAATTTTTCGTTTCAGAACATTTTATACAGTTTATAGTAGTGCATTAACTATCTTGAAATTTCGGCTGCGTAACCTTTTCTTTTTCAATCCAATAATTTTTTTTATTAGTATGCGTTAGACTTGTTGATAACACCGAATTCTGCCATAATTACACTTTACGGGTGCAACTAAATTATGGGCTTAAGATTATATTGCATTACCTGTTTTATTATTATTAATTACGGTTATAGATAATCCTCTACCTTTCGTAATAGCTTTACGGGATCTAAAGTTGTTTATACGTCGACACAAGAGTCTAGAAAACTTTGCTTTGAAGAAACTGAAATCAAAAAACATGTTTTTGCAATAAAAGTACTAGGTACTTTACTTTTGTTTGTCCATTTCTTGTATTTCTCCAGCAGGAAAGTAGTCACAGCAATAGAATAATAATAATTATTATAGGTCTGTATTCTAAGTATTTGTGGGTATAGAACGGAATCACGCAATATAGATACTCCCCTTTCCCTAATTATTTTAAGAAATATGTATGTTAAGAAAAAAATCTGTAATTACGCATGTATTCATTATTAATTTTAAGTTTTTCAAAGACTGAGAAAAGAGAAAATAGCGAAAAGCTGTTTTGACGAAAACCCACGGTGCCAGGGAGTTGAATTGTGACTAGTGCTGGGCGATATATCGATATATCGATAAATATCGATATATCGATATATCGATATTCCGATATATCGAATATCGATATATCGATATATCGATATGTGGATATATCGATATGTCGATATATCGATATATCGATAAATATCGATATAATTTTAATATCGATATATCGATATTCCGATATATCGAATATCGATATATCGATATATCGATATCCAAATTTGAATATCGCCCACCCCTACACAGTGAGCACATTATTTATAATAATTACATTGTTAAAATATGTGAAACTACATTTTTGGCTGACTCGTACCTCCTGTTTAACAATTTTATCTATTTTTGAAATAACAGTAAGGTACATACCTAGTGTAGAATTGGTTTACGTACCATAGGAATTTCAATGCAAAAATATTTAAGTTCTTTTATTTGCTTCCCCAATTATTTTACAGCTAAACTGCTAAAAAGTTCTTAGGGCCGATTTTATAATACTAGTATAAACCTGGAATAAGCTATTCCTCAGATAATTACCATGGTTACAATTTTTCTAACAATTGTAACCATGACAATTGTCGGAGGAATAGTTTGTTCCAGGTTTATACCAGTATTGTAAAATGGGCCCTTAGTAGAGAAAGAAATCTGAATCCGGACGCTCTACTGTTTTTGAATTTTAGTTTTACAAAAAGACAAAAATTGAGCGTCTGAAATGAAAATCACGTACTTTTTTTAGTTGCAACACTGTCAGTTATTCTGAGCGGACTTTTATGTTTGATTATAAACTCAAAAAAAATGTATCTACTATAGTTTAAAGAAATACATGAGGTCATTCTTTTAATATCATCAGCTAGCTTGGAAATCGATTAATTCATCAATCCTCAATTCCTCCTCCGCGCGACTTTCAAATTCAGACGATCAATTTTTGCGTTTTTTCTTAAAATGGATAGCAATGCAATGTCCGGATTTAGTATTTCTGATTATGCAAAAAGCTTCTGAACTCGAATACTTATCGATATTTATCGATATAATTTTAATATCGATATATCGATATAATTTTAATATCGATATATCAATATAATTTTAATATCGATATATCGATATATCGATAGATATCGATAAATATCGATATAGCGATAAATATCGATATATCGATATATCGATAAATATCGATAAATATCGATATATCGATAAATATCGATATATCGATAAATATCGATAAATATCGATATATCGATATATCGATATACAGTGTGTCCACAGATTCATTCTCAACATGGGGATCTCTCGTATCATAAAATATACAGATTTGGTTAAATGGCATGAAACACTCCTTAGTTAAAGTTCTGCCAAACCCCAAAAATAAACTTTCGATATTTAAATTCGACTTCCTCTTAAAATAAATGATTTATAGACGAAAATGAAAAAGTCAAAAATCCACGATTTTTGCCACAGTTCCAAAAGTACCTTAAATATTCAAAGTTTATTTATTGGGTTTGGTGTAACTTTAACCAAGAAATATTTTGTTCCATTTAACCAAATCTGTATCTCTCATAATAAGCGAGATCCCCATATTGAGAATGAGTCTGTGGACACACTGTATATCGATATAATTTCGATATCGAATATCGATATCCAAATTTGAATATCGCCCACCCCTAATTGTGACAGCTCCTGTGTTCAGTCGTCCCTTATTTCCGTGGTAGCATATTTTTTCCGTAGCATAAGTTTTCAAATCTTAGTAGCGCATATGAAAGAAGACCATAAGTCAAGGGAAACATTTTCTTACCGGATTCTCTAACTTTAAAATGGCGGCCGCTATGAATTTTTCAAAATTTTGAGTTTAACGCCCCACAACTTAAAATCCAGTGCTCTGATCCGGTTCAGCAACAACTGGTTTGAAAGCCCTTTGGCGGTACTATATCATGAAAAAATAGTTATTTCTATCACAAACTGTAAAAATTTTTAATTTGCGTCAGTGTTTAACATTTTCGAGGATAAAAATCTAACAATTAATTAAATACAGGAAAAATTTGAAGCAAGAGTTGAGCCTTTTTTAGATTTCAAGTGTTTGTACAAAGTCGATTTCTGATATCATAACTGATTCATTTTTTAACAATCTTTTGTACCAAATAATTATGATTCATACTCTAAGTATCTTTATTGTAGGGTTTCCAGAAACTTATCAACATTTAGCAGATCACTTATAAGTGGATAATTTAAAGATTGTTTCGATAAGACTTTTAACCGAAAATGCTACCGAAAAGTTAAAAACAAAGTATAACTGGATACCCGCGCAGGCAGGCGCGTAAGGGCCGCAAAAGTAAACCGCAGTTGAGTATATAAACAAATATTTTGCAATAAATGTGAGTAGTATGAGAGGAACTAGAAAAATTATGTACCTAACCATGCAACAAAAGGCTTAGTTATTTTTATTTCGAAATACTTTCCTCCATTTGCAACGAACTTGCGTCATTTGTCCTGCTCAGCGGAAAATTTGTTAAATTTTAGCGGCTGTCTGCAAGGTACCATGAAAAAGGCGTACGTTATCTTGCTATAAATTTGGATTATCTTTGGCAATAGTTGTATGTGGATTTTTGAGGGTGTTATCATTGACCACTGCAGTGCTTGTAAGTTCTTTAAGTATACAAGGTGCCCCGTGACGTAAGGTAACTTCGCTTACGTGTAGGAGATATGAAAACAAGGCGAAACTAAAGAGTGATCATTTTTTTAAAACTAAATCGTGAAACGCCAATTGCGCAAATAATCACCGACATAGTCTATTAGCAAGTATTTAACTCAACCAGCCCGTAACTACATTAAAAATCGATTTTAAAATAATGACCACTTGGGTTTGTTACATTTTTCCCTGTACTCTTCTTAGACACTTCAATTTACTTTAATATTTCCTCAAAATCATTTAAAAGTAAAAATTATTCACGCTAGAGCAGTTTTAACCAAGACTTAGCTATTGTTGTACCAAACGTTCAAGGTCTTCAAATGTCATATAATTACAATTCTAGCAAAATAACTTTAATTGCGTATTTTTTTGTTAGCTAATGTTAGGTTTAAATACGTAAGATTATTACGAAGAACAAACAAATAGTATATTGTTATAAATAATAAAATAATCGACAACAAAGTTTCAGTATTAATTTGCCATCATGAACGTCGCAATTGTGTTGTGCGTCTCTTTTATAGTTTTTCAGGTAAAGTACAGAATAATATTTTAGAAACTCAAAATATTTCTTACTTTTAATTTGGTATAATTTTTTGTTTCACCACTAATAAATAATCATCAATTTTTTATGGTATCATGAATTATCGTTATTCACTAGTGAATAATGAAGTAGGTGCGTTTTTGCACGTGAAAATAAATACGTCGTGTAATAACCATGAACAAAGTATTGCATTTTACTTTGCTCAGAAAAAGTTTATTTTTTGACTCACCTTGTATATCCAAACTTGCAATTATTATTAAAATAAAATTGTTGCTTCAGTAACAGTATTTGGAAAACATTTTTCTTATAGTCTCAGGTCATTATTGCCATGGCCAGGGCTATAGAAGACACATCAGATTCCTCTTCGTCCGAAGAAGAATTGTTAGAAACCGCGCAAGCATGTGTAGACGAATTACACATAGATAAGAAACTAATAAGTGATATAAATCAAGAAGAAATAGCACCAGAAGATAACGAGCAATTTAATCAATTTGTGGGTTGTTTTTGGGAAAAAGAAGAATGGATCGATACTGAAGGAAATGTTAAATATGATAAGTTATTAAATGCACTTGTAGAAGTAACAGAAACTAACCTAGGAGAAGACGACCCTGAATTAAACGCAATTATAATTGAAAATATGAAAATTGCTATGGCTTATTGCGAAAACAATCCTCCTAAAGGTAGTTCTAATGGACAAACAGCTGTTAAAACCAAAAACTGTGTCATAAAGAAAATGAATGAATTAATTGACGAAGTTGATTTTTCTTCTTCTGAAGAAGAGGCATTGGAACTTTCTTCCAAGGAAGAAAATTGTGTAAATGAATTAAAATTAGATCAACAATATATAACAAAATTAAACAACATGTATGTTGCACCAGAAGACAGCGATGACTTTAACAAATTTCTAGCTTGTTATTGGATGAAAGAAGAATGGATGGACAGCAATGGAGAAATCAATTACGACAGTTTACTTTCTGCACTTAAGGAAATGGTAGCAATGGGGTATCAGGGGGAAAATCATGAAATTAAATCGATTATAAAGAAAAGGCTCAAACGTGCTGTAGCCTATTGTAGAGAACATAGTACCAAGGGTGAAAATTATGGACAAACTGCTGCTAAATTACAAAATTGCATCACAGAGAAACTTGACAAAACCTTCTCTACATAAAAATTATGTTTTAAAATTAGTATTAGCAATTTTATAAAGTTATAATAATTATTAGGTACCTACGTAGATTTGCTTTCCATATACAATAAATATAATTAATAATTTAATTTTTTGTTAATTAGCGTTTACACTCAAGTGCGGTGTAATTTTACGGTTCGCGCATTTCTAGTTATTTGACGTTTATGAAATCCACAGCGGTGGTCTAGGAAACGCAAACAGTTGGTATTTTATACCCGCAGAATTAAAAGGAATTGTAGTGTAGAAACAGTCTTAGTTTATTTACAGGAAATCGATCAATTATGTGCCGAATTTTTAGTTGAGCTACTAAGGTCTTCAGTTTCGTTCTATTAGCTACGGTTGCAACCTGTAAACATGTACCTCCAAATGGGAGGGGGTGGGGGTGTTCATAATTCCGTGTCTTAGCGATGCTAGCGACTTCCAGTTTTTTGTATAAATAAAAAAAAAATTCTGCTATATAGTAGAGTACAGTTTTTGTCTCTTACTTCCAAACGCGGATCTGCGCGGTGGGGAGGCCTAATTACCCCCTCCCCCAAGGCCAGGTATTACCATTATTACACAAACTTTTCGCGTTTAATATCATTTCCTGGGGGTTCTCCGTGCCTCCCGGATCCTTTACCCCCCCCAGAGAATTTCTCTAGATCCGCCCTTGGTTACTCCTCTTAATTTAATTTTTTAATAGTTGGCGTTGGTGCTAAGTTCTATCAGCAGAATAAATAAAATAAAATTTAAATGCATTTGTTTGGATTCATTTATAGAAGTTACCTAACAGTGTAACGTAAATAACTTTCAACTTGAAAAATATTATTTATAAGTACATAATATTATATAGTTTGAGACAAGTGCAGGTACTTATTAATTACGTGTATTATCTAACCATTAATTTTTTAGACGACGTTTTCAGTTTCGATATTCCTTTCACTGTATTCTAAGAGCCATTTAGAAATTAAATGCACGTTCTTTTTCCTAAATTTTTTCAAATTATCTTCACCATACCATTTTATCGGATCATATCCATTTAATGTTTTTGCCTAAAACATAAACTTGTCTTGGGGCTCTTCACAAATGGAAAGTATTTTAATATCATGCTGAGCCAATAAATTCTAATATACAGGGTGCTATCAAAAGTATAAAGTAAAAAAGTAATTCAAAGACAAGCAAAGGCATTCTAAACAAAAGACAAAAATGTAAATTATTTTTCTTCTCATGCACAGTAACTGAGCTAAAGGGTTCACCCTCTATGTTTGACTACCCCCTTTTTTTAGGCAAATGTTTATTTCGCCCACTAATTTTAAATTTATAAGTTTCTCTAGAAAGTACTTATTTATCGGAAATGTAAAAACTAAAAATAAAGAAAATAAGGCAACAACAAAAAATTTCCGAGACTTCGATCGACAGTCAAGAAGGCCACATAAAATAGCCTACTATTTTTCCATTAATTTGAAACAATAGTGGCACTTAAACGTCGATAACGTAATCTAGTTATTTCCATTCTCATGCTATATAGGATGTCCTGAAAAGAAACGGCATCCAGTTAAGAGTATGTACCTTTCATGAAAATGGCAGGAGCATTTGGGGACCCATGTCAATAGGAACGTTTTCCTCTTATTTTCATGAAAGGAACATGCCCTTAACTGGATGCCGTTTCTTTTTGGGACAGCCTGTATAAAACAAAAAATATTAATTTACATTTTTGTCTCGTTTCGCTCTCTACTGCCCCCCTTAAAATTTTCTTCATACTTTCGATGACACCCTGTATAGTTAAATCGTTGAACATTATTAATCGATAAATCATAAAACAATGGTATTGATTAAAAAAATACTAAGAACCGAAGCCAGAAAATATACACTAACCTGATTGAGCTGTTCTCGAGTTGTAATTTTGTCTGCTATAGTTTCTCCAACAGTACCTTTGAACCTGATGGAAATATTTTTTAAATTTCATAATTGATTAAATTATATAGGAAGAATAAATGTTAATATTAAATTTTGAGTCAAACTTACATTGTGTCTGAATCAGCACAATAAATATTTAAGTATTTTAGTGCTTTTTGTAACCCCTTATCGTGAATTTCTATTAAGGCCTGTATAGCAACTGGTCGGTCTCTTGCAGAAATGCTATTATTTTTATTACACATAACTTTGAACATACTAGAAAAAAATACGTAGTAGTACAAAATAGTAAAACAAAAAAAAATCAATTTTACTTTTCTATTATATCATCATTTTTCGAACAGCCTAGTGATGTAACATATCTTGCCTTCTGAAATAAATCTTTTGTGGAATAATATTGTTCATACAAAAAATTCCATTCATCTTGCGTTGCTATTTGCATTGCTCCGCAAAGTAATGGTTGTTCTAAGTCTGAAGAAATAGAACTAGAACCATTGCCTTTCCACCATCTCAGCTTTTGTAATCCTACATTTTTACATTCAGAATGTCCAAAATAGCATAACCATTTAAGAATACTCATTCTATTAAGTTTGTCTGTATGCACATCTTGTAATTTTTCTTCAAATCCTAAATAATTTAATGCGCCGCTTAATAAATTTCTAACATAATTCTAAAATTAAAAAGAAATTGTTAAGTAAAAGAAATTCGAACTAAGAGGTATGGCTATTAAATATGGGGACTGTCCAATGTTGATTTTTTACCTGAAAAATATCGTATTCTTCTGTTGCAGACAACGCCAAATCTAAATTTTCTACCACCGTTAAAAAAGAATTGATAGGAATTAAATCTGTTTCTTGTATTAGATATGTACTAAGATTTAAAGGTATCTCGTATGAAATGTGTTCAGATTCAGCTAAATTGAAAGCATCATCTATGAGCTGTGCCCTGTTTACAGGAGGAATTGATTTAAACTCTTTCTCCAATAAGAAAGTGATGAGCCGTTCCCAGTTGGTAGTATCGTAATTTACTCGGTAATATCCTGAGAAAAATAATGATTCTTTTATTGTGATTGTTTATTTGATGAAAGTTATCGAGTCGAGTCGTTACAGTAGTCGAAAATACCCGAACGAGTCTTAACATGAACTTAATTTTTAACGTTAGCCTTACCTGTTTGCTGTTTATTCAATAAAAGCCACCCTCCTGTCGTGAAATTGCTGTCAATAACAATAGTTTGATTTGTAAACCATAAATCAGCAGTTGTTTCCGAAAAACTTTGGTTTTGATTTAATTCGTAAATGTAATTAATCGGAATGTACCAAACAGTCTTGTTATCAGTCGAACCATCAATCCTAAATGTTGTCTAAATCAAGGGATGGCTTATTATTATTAAACTTTAATCTTACACGGTTGTTAACCTACTTGTGACAATGTCATAGCGCCAGTTTCATAATTTCTTAGCGCAGTAACCAGAGGATAACCTCTGTTGGTATCCCAAGTTGTTAAAATATCAGGAACACTGAAATTTCCTAAAAACTTTCCTGTACCTGCTTCATCAACAGCTTTCTGGAAAGCATTATAAAGTTGCATAGGTTTAGTTGCTTCGAATTGGCTGAAATAATGTTGTTACTATTATTAAATTATTCTCATGTAGTATAACATTATATTACTTTTCTTGTAGATATATGTTTAAACCTTTTTGAAAGATAGGACGTGATAAGAAATGTTCTGCCATTCTAATAACCGCGCAGGCTGTAATAAATGATAGAGGTATAAAAAAATATAGCACTTAGTATCAAATCTAAACCTTTGAAATAAGCAATCCAAGAAGATGGGACAGTACCGATATATCGAGGTTCATAATTCATTGGTTCTGTTCGTGCAAAATCATCATTTTTTAGCGCTGTTTGGAAATGTTCGGTAACGTATTGTTCTGTAAGCCTCCATGAAGGTTCCACCTGTAAATCGTTAATAACAAAATAGACCCCTACTGATTCTTTCTGTGTATAGTCCGCACGTTGAAAGAAATCCTCGGGTTCGTTCGTAATTTGTTGTGGGAGTAATCGCAGTAAGCTAAAGGTACAGTCAGTGGCGTAGCAGTGTTGCTGCCCGTGTACGAGTACAATATTTTAAAATTTGAACACTCCCGTATTACTACGTCACTGGACCAACTTTCCGAAGGCTCGTTTCGGGTTGCGCGAACTGAGATTTCTTTCAACATGCAGACTGTAAGTTCGGGCTGTATTATATTTTAGATTAAAATTATACCTACAACATCTGCAATATGGTATTGGAAATATGCTGCAAATCCTTCGCTCAACCACATGTATTTCCACCAATTTGGAGTTACTAAGTTTCCAAACCATTGATGGGCAAGTTCGTGAGCACTGTATGTGGTGCATCTTTGCAAATCTTCTGTTGTCGATGAATTCGAGTATAGAAGATGAGTTTCACTGTAAAAAATTGGTTATTATAGAAGCATTACGTAAGTGTTAGATAAAATATCAATTATAAGTCAATTTTCAAAATTTTGTAGTAGGATTGAACAAATGGGTGAACTAGCCGCGATCCCATACATCGTCCAAGAAAACTTTTATATCTGAAATATTAAGAAAGATATCGATAAAATACATGCATTTTACTACTTGCCTATAAATCACTAGCCCCCAATTTTCCATTGCACCAGCTAAAAAATATTCGTTTGGTACTCCCAATAAATCCATTTTGGTAAATGTGTAATTGATACCAGTGTAATCTTCCATCGCCGCTAACAATTTTGATGCTTCTAATAAAATATAGTCTGCCTTACCATCATCTACGGCTTCTGGGTTTTCAAAAACTCGCAACCGTTGGATTTGTTTTGTATGTTTGTAGTTAGAAACTACAAATGCTACAACGTATGTTGACATTGGGGCTGTTTCCTTGTATGTGTCTTTAAACCGACCGTTTCCCAAATCTCTAAAAAATATGTTACCAATCAATGACTTCCGATGGAAGAAAATCAATAGGGTTGCAGGGGTATCCCGGAACACCTAAGGGATATGTTTTGTTGTACTTACGTTATTGCAGTTAGTTCTTCATTAGAAACTGATGTAAAGCCCTCTGTTCTTATTATGTGAATAACAAATTTAGCTTTGAAAGCAGGTTCATCAAAACAAGGAAACGCCTGTCTTGCGGCATCAGGTTCAAATTGAGTCATTGCAAATTTTCTGAAACGTTATAAAACTTAAGTTAACAATTTTTTAGTGAAGATAGTAACTTTATACTTTTCGTGGCCTGTGGAATTTTTGTATTTAGCCAAATAAAAACCATTTTTATTAGAATTTAGTATTCCAGTAAAGTTTCCAATTGTAAGATTGAATTTTTCATCCTCTTCTAGTTCGGTGTCTAAGTGAATGATATAAAAGTGTCTCTTCTGATCTTGAGTTGTATTGTGGAATGTTAAAATGGTTCCATTAGAATCTACTATTGTGATTGTGTTTTCATGAATGTGAAGATCTTGTGCGTGAAGCGTAATATTATTAGTATTTTTTAAAATTTTCATTTCTATTGTAACACTTCCCAAAAATATAGGTTCGTCAAAATCGGTTTCTAATTCTGGTTCCATAGTTAATGTATAACGTAGCGGTTTTATAGATTTTGGAAGTCGAAACGATTTATCTGCTTTTTCCAAAAATGAATGGTCACATAACGTAATTGCAATAATGCAGATACATAACAGAATTTGTAGCACATTTACTCTGCAACAACAAAAGATTATGTTCCTCGAAATTCGCTCTTCTAATAAAAAATATTGTTTTATAATAAGAGTCGGTGGTAATTTATATTCAAAATGCTTTTTATCCCGTGACAATTTGAAGTTCTTTTATTAAAGATTACACTTACCTTATATACCCCATTTCGACTGCTACGCATAATTATTCAATGAACTGTTATTACAATTTCTTGAAAATTTTCATGTAAAGTAATATTCTCTTATCGATGTTTGTAAAAGTTGTCGGCAGTAGATAATATTTGCTCACATCCACATATAGGTTACGATAGTAATACAAAAGTTATCAATGATTTCAATTAAAATTTCGAAACACTAGTTAATTTATAGTTTTAGTATAAGATATGAAAATTTCTTCAATTTATCAGTCAAATAAATTATTAAAAGAGATCTGGAACCAATATTATGTACCAATAATTAAGTTCTGTTTTGAATTTTGACATACTTTTATTGTCTTTATACCATCATAAAACTCACAGAATTTAATTTTTTAAACATTTATTTGTTGAACTTTAAAGGGAAACCCATGAAAACATAACTATTTTAAGAAATCTTGGTATACAAGGTGATTCCAAAAGGGTGGGTAAACTTCTTTCATTCTTAACTGTGTTTTTCAATTCCTTTCGGGTATCTCTCCTTTGGTAGTGGAAACACAACAACCAGAATAATTCACCGCCAGCAATTCCCTGCCTAAACAATTCATCGCCTCATTAATTCATCCCCACCAATTCCTCGCTAGCAATGCCCTCCTAAACAATCCATCACCCCAGCAATACTTCGCTAACAATTCCCTGCCTAAACAATTCATCGCCTCACCAATTCACCGCCACCAATTCCGCTCTAGCAATTCATCGCCCCACCAATTCACCCCCAGCAATTCTTTGCTAGCAATTCCCCGCCTACCCAATTCATTGCCCCAGCAATTCGCCGCCAGCAATTCATCGCCAGCAATTCACCGCTCTGTAAATTTTAGTACTAAGGGGGGTTAAATTATTTGCATGAATAGTGATTTAATTCTCGTTAGGCTGGCGTGAATTTTCGGAGAGTTAGTCAGTATTCACATCAGCTGATTATATGCGAAGTTTATACTACAGAGAACGGGAAGCACTACATTTCGTAATTTATAATATGTATTACCTGCTAAGAACAACTAACCTCGGCACCATGTACACAGACCTCCGTACCATAAAGGTTTGTTCAAGGAAATAAAATTACACCGGAAGTTTCTCGGTTCGAATTGTTAGCAATGAATTGCTAGCGGTGAATTTTCCGGCTACGAACAACCAGTATATAGATATAAAACAATTTATTTAGAAACGCCTTACAGCTATAAAAAAACTCAAATAAGTAATTTTTTTAATTTCATTTACCAAAACTAAACTATGTTGGTACTTTCTATATTTTCAAAAGTGTATTGACGAAGCCAATCTTCAATTTGCTTCGTATATCCTTTTCTAGCCCAATTCAGGTTGTCTTCCGTGAATTGAATCCCATAACGGAAAACACCTGGGAAGGTACTGTTGAGCAATTTCATCTAAAGAATGTAAAATATAAAATATAAAGTTTAATGTTTTTGAGATATAATATTTATACCTGGTTTAGTTGTTCTTCACTTGAAAATCTTAAACCAAGTTCATAAGCGAATGTATATTGCCTGAAATTAAAAATTAATATTTAATGAGGAATTGGAATGTCAAGAAATTATTCTATGAAAGCCATATTACGGTTGGAAATCTATTACAAAATTTGTGACCAAATTAAAGGAATTTTTGGAAGAGTTACATAGCCAGCAGATATTATTTCATTACTTGATAATAAAAGAACACGATTTAGTGATGATAGGTTTTTCAAAATACTTACACATGCAGTGGGATATTACTGTGGCTTCTCACGTATTCGTAAACTGTATCTAGTCCTATATTTCCTGTACTTGCTATTGCACCAATATACGTACGTCCCTTGTACGGCAAGGTGATTGTAGTATTAGAAAGTTCATCTAAAAATCTACAAGACATTCATTGTAATATCGAATGATGATGTTTTTCCAGGTTAATATAAAATATCTGATTAAAGTAGGTACCAACTTTTAATCTGAATGTTAATTTTTAAAAAGATAAAATAGATTCACTAGGGATTATATAATTTATAGTTCAAATTGGAATAGGTGAATTGGGCGCAGCCAGCGTAGCTAAGTGGCCGCAGCCAAGTCAGTGCAGCTAAGTGGGCGCAGCCAGCGTAGCTAAGTGGCCGCAGCCAAGTCAGTGCAGCTAAGTGGGCGCGCCAGCGTGGCGCGGCCAAGTCAGCTCAGCTAGTGAGCGCGGTCAAGTAGGCGCAGAGGCAACTTGATTATTTTACAATTTGTTTTAAATACTTACCTGTTTAATATATTTCGATCTTCACTACAACTTAATGCTTTAAGGGATACATGTTGTTTATGTGCTGAAGCTGTAACCATTTTCCAGTACAAAAATTCCCAATCTTCAATTGGCGCATTTCTCATTGCACCACACAAAACAATAGCTCGTAAATTTTGAGGAACTGTAAACTTTCCTGTCTCTTTCCATTCTCGAACTTTTTGTAAAGCATTATTTCTGCATTCCGAATGTCCAAATCGACATAACCATCTCAATATTTCAATTCTATTTAGTTTATCCAAATTAGTATCATCTGGTTTTTCATCAAATCCTAGATAATCATAAGCAGTGCCTAATAAATGAAGGAGGTAATTCTAAAACCAAGGAATTAATGTATCATAAAAATTCGATTTAAAAATATCTTCTAACTTTAAACACATCATATATTTCTGATGATTGCATCATAAGGCTGATATATTTCATAGCATTTAAGAAGGGAGTAAACGCTATGTGGTCCTTTTCTCTTATTAGGTATTTACTCAAATTTAATGGGATTTCATAAGGAAGTTTTCCATTTTCAGCCAAATGAAAAGAATCGAAGAGCAATTGCGCTCTGTTTACTACGGGAATAGAATCGAAATTTTCGCTATTCAGAAAAGCAGCTAATCTGTTCCAGTTGGTTAAATCATAATTTATTCGATAAAAACCTGTAATAATAAAAGTAACGATATTTACACTGTAAAGATTTGCACACACGCTACCGCTCCTTGGCCAACCTTAAGTTTAGCGGTGAGTCGGCAGCGACCAGTCGTCCCGTTTCACTATAATTATTATTTCAATGGTGATCTGAATTGTTAGGGGTGTATATCTCTATTAGTAACACCATTTTTCAAGAATGGGTTATTATGTACAGAAATCTAAATACCTGATTGTTGTTTGTTGATTAACAGCCATCCTTCAGTAGTGAAATTATTATTAATCACCATATCTTTTTCTGTAAGCCATACATCTGCTGTAGTATCCGAAAAGTTGCTGTCGGTGTTAAAGGCGTAGCTAATTGGAATGTACCAAATATTATTACTTTCAGTTTCTCCATCTTTCAAATGTCTTTTCTAAAATGATAAAAATGTAGTAATAATATTTAACAGAACTGTTGCTATAATTTACTTGAGATAATGTAATATCTCCTGTGTTGTAATTTCTCGTTACAGTTACAATTGGATACCCTCCTTTCGAGTCCCATGTTTCTAATATTGATGATAGGGAATGATTTCCTAGAAGTGCATGCGCATTTTCTTCATCTATTACTTGCTGAAATGATCGATAAAGATCTAAAGGTTCTGTAGCACCAAATTTACTAGAATTAGAAAGAGTTTAGGAGATTATTAACTTTATATATCAAAAATATACTTTTTTTGTAAATAAATTTGTAATCCTCGTCTAAAAATGTCGTTTGTTAAAAAATGTTGCATCATTCGAATTACAGAACTGGCTAAAATATAAAATATAAATGTTTTATAATTAGATGCGGTATACAGGGTGATTCTTAAGTACGTGTAGAAAATGAAGGGGGTGATTCCTGGGCGAAAATTAAGGCTACTTTTTCCTATAAACGTGTATCCTAATATGCTTCCCTGAAGAGTTACCCCTCTTCAAAAATGGAGGAAAAATTTGGTTTTTAATTTTTATCTCAAATTTGGACAAAGATAGAAAAATAAAAATAAATAGACGTGTTCTACTAACAGGAAGACCCTTTATGGATATTTTCTTTATTCACCTGTATTGTTAGAAGGGGATGAAACTTACAACCCCTGTTCATTTTTTTATTAGAACTTTTGAATGCACCGGAATTCTTAATTTAAAAGATAGGCATGAGAAAGCCTTATTCATTTAGAAAATTATTTGTCTCTTTTATTTTTATCGTGAGACAAATAGTTTTGGAGTAAAAAATTAAAATCGATTGTAATGTGCGCCTCAGTTTCGTGGGAAGTTGTAGTAAATTTCTGAAAAAAAAGTCTAGGTAGGCGGATTTCTTTTTTTCATCAATAATGTATGCAAACTTACTAACAATTATTATTATTATCAAAAACAACAAACACAAAAAATGAAATCCGCCTACCTAGACTTTTTTTTTCAGAAATTTACTACAACTTCTTTTTACGAAACTGAGGCGCACATTACAATCGATTTTAATTTTTTACTCCAAAACTATTTATCTCACGATAAAAATAAAAGAGACAAATAATTTTCTAAATGAATAAGGCTTTCTCATGCCTATTTTTTAAATTAAAAATTCCGGTACAATAAAAAAGTTCTAATAAAAAAATGAACAGGGGTTGTAAGTTTCATCCCTTTCTAACAATACAGGTGAATAAAGAAAATATCCATAAAGGGCCTTCCTGTTAGTAGAACACGTCCATTTATTTTTATTTTTCTATCTTTGTCCAAATTTGAGATAAAAATTAAAAACCAAATTTTTCCTCCATTTTTGAAGAGGGGTAACTCTTCAGGGAAGCATATTAGGATACACGTTTATAGGAAAAAGTAGCCTTAATTTTCGCCCAGGAATCACCCCCTTCATTTTCTACACGTACTTAGGAATCACCCTGTATATTATACCTTTATAATAGCAAATCCAGGGAGATGGAATTGTTCCTAAATATTTGGGTTGGTAATTCATTGGTTCTGCATCACTTAACATATCATTATCAAGAATTCTATGTTGCGTAAATAATACAAATTGATCCATAAGTCTCCATGAAGGCTTTACCTAATAAAAATAAAGCCATTAAATATAAATAATAATAAGAGTCAGTGGCGGCTGGTTGCAAGGGGCACGGAGGCACTTCTTTTCTAAATTATATTACTCTAATATAATTTTTGGGAAAAAATGTTTCTCCAAACCATGAAAATAACGTTTTGTTTTTTGAGAGGGGGTGTATGAATATCTGTACGTTTTAGAATGATAACTATACGTGTAGATTAAAATAAAAGATTGATAAAAACTAATATTTGCAAATAAACTTGTAATCCTAGGTGATCCAATATGTATTTATGATGATGACGAAACGATTTCCAATAAACTGATGATTAAAGTATTGTAAACTTACGAGCGATGCAATGTAATACTGAAAGAAAGATCCAAAACCTTCACTTAACCATAAATACTTCCACTCCTTAAAAGTTACCAAATTTCCAAACCATTGATGACTAAACTCGTGTGCAATATACGTGGTACATCTCTGAATATCCTCAGTCGTTGAAGTTTCATTAGAAATAAAGAGATGTTTTTCACTGAAACATTATACAGGGTGAAAAATTGTTTAATTAAAGGTTTTAGTACTTTGAAGAAGCTAACTAAATCTGTATAAATTTGGTAAAAAAAAAGTTTAATTTTCGTAGATATTGCCATATTTGTACTTTTTTTAAATGGAATACCCTGTATATTATTACACTAATTAAGGGAAAATAATTTTTGCTTTAAAAAAGTTTAACAGTTCTTACCTTCTAAACTTGATAGTTTTTGAGATATTAATGAAAATATTGAAATGTTTCTTCTCAAAATAAAGTGTGCGCTGAAAACAAAATTTGTTGACAGTTGAGTTATTTTGTATTGTATTTTATTCAAACCATTCGTATTTATTCAAATTAGCAAGAAAGATGCGTAGGACTAGATCAGTATTAAGGAATTACGAAACACGTGAGATAAATGAAAATTTAGAAGTTGATGTATTGGAATATTTCCATATTAACCCGAAAAATTTTGAATAGTTTTTGTAGTTAGATAACATTTATTTTGTATTTATCTATGAGCTACTATGATAATAGAATAATTGTTTATTTTGTACATTGTTTTTAATAGTAATTTTGTTTTCAGCGCACACTTTATTTTCAGAAGAAACATTTCAATATTTTCATTAATATCTCAAAAACTATCAAGTTTAGAAGGTAAGAACCCTTAAACTTTTTTAAAGCAAAAATTATTTTCTCTTAATTAGTGTAATAATATACAGGGTATTCCATTTAAAAAAAGTACAAATATGGCAATATCTACGAAAATTAAACTTTTTTTTTACCAAATTTATACAGATTTAGTTAGCTTCTTCAAAGTACTAAAAACTTTACACAAACAATTTTTCGGTATCTATAATAACTTCCGAGAAAAAAGGTGTTTCCAATTTCGCATTCCACCCTGTATATCCAATAACAGACAATTTTTAAAATATTTTTTAAAGTACCTAAATGTAACCAGTCCCCAGTTTTCCATAGCCTCATCTTTAAAATACATATCTGGTATGGCAATTTGGTCCATTTTGGTATTGGTATAATTAACACCAGTAAAGTCTTCTAATGTTTGTAAAATTTCTACTGCAGTAGATAAAGCATAATCTAATTTGCCACTGTCTATAGCTTCGGGATTAGCAAAAATTCGATGTCGTTCTTTTTGTGGTGTATGTTTAAATTTTGAAACCATAAAGGCGACTACATATGCGGGCATAATAACAGTTTCTTTAAATGTATCCAAATATCTTCCGGATCCTAAATTTCTAAAACAAAAATATTATTTTCCAAATTAGATATAACGTTAAAGATGAACATTATACTCTGTAGAAATGATTTCTTCATTCGCAACTGAATTATATTCTTCAGGTCGAATTAATTTTATGATAAATTTCGCTTTTATGGCTGGTTCATCAAAACAAGGAAATGCTTTTCTTGCATCTGTAGGTTCAAAATCAGTTACAGCTAGATTCCTAAAAACAAACAGTTTTGTACAATAATTACTTTATGTTGACATAATTATCAAGATATCTTACTGTTCCTGTCCTTCAGAATTTTTATATTTTGCTAGATAGAAGCCAACGTTATCATATTTTAAGTTTCCTCTAAAATCTCCGATGGTTAAGTTATAATACTCATGTAGTGATAATTCATTTTCTAAATGAATTATAAAAAATTCCCTATCCTCATCAGTTGAAGATTCCAAAAACTTTATTTGAGAACCATTTGAATTAACAATTTCAATTGAAGTTTCGTTTATGAAAAGACCTCTTGCATTAATTGTGATATTTTTGGTAGCTTCCACACAAAGTAATTCTATTACAATGCTGCCATTAAATGTTGAAGCATTATCTTTTATATCGAGATTTGGTTCCATAGTTAATGTGTACCGAAGTGGTTTTACGTTTTTAGGAAGCTTATAGGAACTATCCATAATATTTCTTGCGCTACATACTAATTTGAGGAGGATACTGAATAGTAATAAAAATAGTAGATACGTTTTCATGTTGGGTATGTTTATAAAATATCTGAAAATTGAGATTTTTTGATAAGAATATAGTACCTACACGTTTTATTTAAATTTAATGTGATAGAAATAAAATTAATCTCTGTTAGTGCTTCAATACAGCTTCTTATCGCATAGATAGAAATTTCAAACGTAGTAACTTTATCACAAGACGTAAATATATTTTCATTCACAATTTCATTGCGCTAGGCTGGGCGGTACGGTATTCAGGGACACCCCTGTTATTTTTTTATTTTTTAACCGAGTTAAATAAATTTTTGTATGCGTTATATACACGTAAGGGCTCATAATCTGTACTAATTGTTAATATCTGGTATCCGGTTTAGCCGGAAATGAACCTAACTTTCTTATTTCAAATATAACACCCTGTATATTTTTGCATATTTGAACTTGGGATTAATTTCTGCATATAATAGTGTTAATATATTACAATTTTGAGAACTTACAAATTTTTTATTTTAAAAATACATTTTAATTCTAGAGTGCCACGACTTACTGACTTTTATTCATATTGCCGCTTACTTTTCTAAAACTGTTTAACATAATAAAAGGTGAATAACAAGTTGGCTAGAGGCTCTCAAAGTTGGAAAATTGATTTTCATGGCCTCCCATTTTTCCCTCAACGGTTGAAAAAAATACAGAATATTCTAAATAACTTTGATTTACTCGAATAATTGTTAAAAGAAACGTCAAGTGATACACATCGTTGTAATCAGCAAAAAATGGTTTCTCTAAATAGGTCAGTCTCATTCAAACCTTCCATTTGAAAAAAAATAGTTATTCGGGGACAAATAGATTTGGACACTAGAATTAAAACGAATTGTTGAAATTAAATTCAAGTTTTCAGTTTATTTTAGGTATCGTTTTGTAGCTAAGTAGAAAATATTATTTTGTCTATTTGTTCCCAAAATGTGTTTACTTCAAGTTTGGTTTCAAACAAATTATTATTACAAAGGCAGTTATTATATCACAAATTTAGATAAGTATGGCAAGGTTATTCTGTTATCATTAACATGTGGTATTATTTTTAATTGAGAAGAAGAAAACTAATTTATGTATTTACCACTTACCCTATTTAAGAAATCTCTAATTATCCTAATTAACACAATAATTATTTTAATACTCGGGACACGCTGTTACTTTAAACGCACTGATTGAAATTGTTTTTTTGGTTAGTAATTACGCAAACTAGTTTTCTTTATCACAGTGCTGTCTCTAGTGGTCTTCTCACTTATTGAGTATACGCTTGTACCACATAACATAATTCGTCAGCACCGATGTTGTTTATCTTCTAGTAATCATCCTTCAAACGAAGTAAATATATATTTTAATCAGAAATTAATGAGAACGAAGAGATATACTACTTTATCTAGGCAATATTCTCCGACTCTTTGATGAAACGTCATGAATTCTAGTTTTATTGGCAGTGTATTTTCCTGGAACAGTCATTACGATGGGGATTTTTGTTTGGGTTTACCGTCACAAGTCTCTCAAAGTATTCGTGAAATGTTAACATTTCGATTGTTTTTTTTAAGGTTTTCTAACGATTCTATCAAAGTATAACAAAAATAGATTTGTTATTTTATATTTATTATTAGGAATTCTTTTAAATTTTCAATTTCTTTAATATCTTAAAGTTAAATGCATTTTTTTTGCGTTTTGTGGTTTGTGGTTTGTAGATGAGAAAAACATAGACGATCTTTTTGTTCATTTCTTGCGTAAGCTGTTACCAATAAGACCAGAATTCTGCAGACATGTATTGCCTGAGGAATGGATGGATAATAATCGTAGACCCATAGCAAGCACCAGGAGAATCACAGAAGGATGTGCGTGCGGAAAGGAACTTCACATGGCGACTTTGGTTTCTCTCATTCCTTTGGGACATATTATATATCTCTACGATACAGAGCTACCTGAAGAAAAACCAGAGAAAAACTAAACCAGAGGACCTGAGAATTTTGATTTCTCACAAGCGAAGCAGGTCTCCCGGAGCAGCTAAACGCTAACTTAGAAGAGAAGAGGGGGAAGCTGGGATAACCACCAACAACCAATGACTGGGGAACCAAGTCAAAGCTCTTTTGACTCCTCTAGGGAATTCTAAAATGGTACCGAACAAATGGGAGTACTCCAAAAGACGATAGAAAACCATATAAGGGAAAGAGGTGTAAATTCCGAGATCAGGAATGGAACCCAAAGACGAAAAGTTCAAAAGTTCAAGGACATCTTCCAGGGATCCGGAGGATAGTGAATGGCAAGCTTACACCCTCAGGGTGCCGTTACGGACGAAAAGTCATAAAAGTAACTCCTTTCTGCTTTGATCGTACATTAAATGTTGGTCGCTATTTAAATATCTGGAGATAGAAAACTTGTTCCTGCGTTAAGGACCTTCATACAGGTGCGATTTTTTCTGCGAAAAACCAACCAACTCGGTCAACAGAATTGCTCGATTTTTGAAAACGTAGCATTCAATTGGTTGGCATTAAAACAACACGGTACGCGTCTGAGTCAATTGAACGCAACTATTGGTTAAATTTGGCGGCAAATTCAAATTTACGGAATGAAAAGAAAACGAAAAAATCGTGCCTGAATGAGGGTTTAGCTGTTTTATTTCGAAATATAGAAAAATCGGACACGCCGAACGAAACGAAACCATCTGGTTGCAGCAAGATATAGTGCTCCGTCACATTATGTACTTAATGTATGTAATAACTTTCATCACTGATGTGCGTAGAAGGAAATTATGAAAACGTTAATATTATACCAAAATCTTAAAAGGATAATATGAACTTAGATTTGTTTTCCCCAATAAGCAAACGGTACCTAAATGTATTTAGCAAATATACCACGAAAATAATATGCGTCCAAGGCAGGAAAATACTTTTTAATTATTTATTCTTTATGCTACAGTGTCTGTAAGACTTTTGCTAAGTTGCAGACAATGTTTTTCTATATTTGATATTTAGAATAATCCACAAGCCAGCTCTTGATGGGATTGATGTATTTTAGACTCCATTCTATATTTTCTTTCGTTTTTTGAATTGCCTTATTAAATACATTGGTCTGTCCGCCGTGTTTGTTAATTAGAGTTGTTAACTGCAACCAAACAAATATTAATATTCAAGATAACTGTAAAAAATACTGCTACCTTATTTAGTTGTTCTTCGGTTGTAAATTTCGCAGCGATTTCTTCTAACATTGCCGGTATGTTAACCCTGTAAAAGAAATAAATGTTAACATTCTCATTTAAAAGTATACGAAAAGACTTACGTTGTATTTAATTTCGCAAAATGTTCATCTATATACTCAAAAGCTGTGTTAAGTCCATTATTTCCAGCGTTATAAACTGCCCTAAATGCTAGAAAACGGTCACTGACTCTTAGAGCGCTATTATTCTGAATAACCTTATCTAGAAACCTGTAGATTAGAAATGAATGAAGAATTAATTTTTTTGATAATTTTTCAAATAAAAATAGACCTGTTTAAAATGGTTTTGTTTTCACTACAACCTAAGCCATTAAGTATCCGAATACGCTGAGATGTATTTCCAGCAATTTCATATTTTTCGTATAAGAAATCCCAATCATTTTGATTTCCAATTCGTAAAGCACCACAGAAAACAGGAGTTTCTAAATTGGGGGTTATTAAATTTGTATTGTTTTCCTTCCATTTCCTTAACTTCTCTAGAGAATTACGTCTGCAATGTAGATTACCAAAGTTACATAACCAACTAAGGACGGTGATCCGGTTAAGTTTATCCAAATGTTCATCAGAGTGCAATTCTTCATTACCTAGATAGCTATAGGCACCTGACAAGGAATTATTTATGTAATTCTACAAAATAATAAGAACCACATTAACTTCTGTAAATGATTTAAAATTCAAATTCAAACCTGGAAGATGCTGTATTCTGGTGTAGCAGCCAACATAATATTTAAGAAATTTTGTGCGTTTAAAAATGATGTTAGAGGAATATAATCGATTTCTCTTCTTAAATATGTACTTAAGTTAAGAGGGACATCATAGTGCAGTTGTCCAGCTCTAGCCAAATTGTAAGAATCGTCGATAAGTTGAGCGCGGTTAAGTACGTGGATAGAATTGATAGAATTAGTCCTAAGGAAGGAAGAAATCCGATTCCAGTTGGTTTTATCGTAGTTCACTCGGTAGTACCCTGTATATAATTTAATTTCAAAATAAATGATAATGTCTTAAAGAATAATAAAATTACTTCAATGATCCTCGCAAAATGATGATATATGGATGGTAATAACAAAAATTTTTTTTTAATTATGATTAAAGATTATAGTTATCTGTTTAACAAGGCAGAAAAGTAGCAGATTTACTGACGCAGCTGGTACCAGCAAAGGCAGTAAATCTGCATTTCTGCCGTGTTGAACATATATTTTTTTCTCCGATTGTTTACATTTAACATTAATTTAATGATTATTTTTAATAATTTTTGTGCTATTAGTATCAGCAAGCATCTGTTGCTATGCAGTTCTTATTGGTTGCTATGAAAAAACATATTTCAGAAATGTCATTCTATTTGTTGTGAATAAAATAGTTTAATCTTGTTAATTCGTAAATATTAATTAATTTATAATAATATTTACAATGGAAAATGACGAAGAAATGTTCACCCCATCCGAAATTAAAGAAGTCGTGAAAAATATGGAACTTAAATTTAATTAATAAAAATTTCAAATTTATTTGTTTTTCGCAGCAACCTGATTTTGAATGCTACTGTCAGCAAAAATGATCACTTTTGCCTAGGCAACAAATGTGGAACTTTGGAGACAGTCAAATGTCAGTCAAAGCATGCTTTTACTGTCAATCGGAGAAAAACAGTTTTGTTGATTCCTGTAAATTCGTACCTGTCTGTTGTTTATTAATAATAAGCCAACTAGAATTCGAAAACTGATTTAAACTCTGTGTCCTCTCCGTCATCCAAAAATCCGCGGTTGTGTCAGAATTACTTTCATTAACCGAATAAAAATTTATTGGAATATACCACGTGTTATTATCTTGAACTGAAGAATCTTTAAGGAAAAATCTCCGCTGAAAAATATATTAACTTTTTTTCTGCCTTATTTGTTAATTTTCGATTGTGATACCTGATGTAGCGACACGCGTCCTGTTTTATAATCTCTTGTTACATTCACTACAGGATATCCTTCTTGAGAGTCCCATGTTTCAAGAATCCTGGAAACTGAAAGATTTCCCAATAAGAATCCTACACCTTCAGTATCTACAATTTCTTGAAGCGCTTGATAGAGGTCGGGTGGTTCCACAGCTTGAAATGCACTAAAAATATTAATAAATAATACAACATTTTTTTGTTTCTAAAACAAATTATCTGAATAGTTCGATACATACTTTTTGTTTAGATAAAGTGTAAGGGCTTTTCTAAAAATATCCTTTGTAAGAAAGTGCTCAAACATTCTAATTACAGAACCAGCTAAAACATATATTATGATTGTTTTCTAGTTGTAAATTACGTGAAACACATTACCCTTTTGATAAGCAATATAGCTTGGTGGGCCACTGCCAGGGTAATCTGCTTCGTGATTCATAGGCTTAGTGGAATTCAAACTGTCGCTCTCGAAAGCTCTTTGTAGAGATGTAAGTACGAATATATCCATAAGTCTCCAAGTCGGTCTTACCTGTCATTAAAAATTTATTAGTTTAGTTTAGGGGTATTGTTCAAAATTTACTGGTAGGTAATCAAAACTTTATTGCAATTTGACGTATACAGGCTGGTTCGGCAGAATTATGGAATAATGCTTGAGGACGCTCAAAAATATCTATTTTTTTTTAATCCGATAACGCAAGCACAAAATTTTTGCGCATAAAATTTTTAAATGGTTGAAAAAAGAATAAAACTGTATGTTCCTATTAGACGTCTGCAAGCTTTATTCCATATTTTTTCCGAACCCTATACCTAGTACTCGTCTGATATTACCATTGTCTTTAGAATACGATATTTGATACTAAATCTAATTTTTTTTTGTACAGTAACTTTCTGTATATTTTTTTGGTTTCTGCTTACCAGGGCTGCAGCGTAAGATTCAAAATAATTAGCAAATCCTTCATTAAGCCAAATGTATTTCCACCATGAACACGTAAGTAAATTTCCAAACCATTGATGGGCAAATTCATGTGCTACGATTTGTACAGTCTTTTGCACTTCGCTAGTTGTAGCGTTTTCGTAAGGGAAGACAATATAACTTTTTCTATTAAGAACTCATAATTAATTTTATTATCAGTGATAAATGTTTTAACAAACCTGTATGTAACCAATCCCCAGTTTTCCATTGCACCAGGAGCAAAAAAATCATCTGGAATAGCAATCTGATCCATTTTATTCAAACTGTAAGTTACGTTGAGAAACTGTTGTAAACCATTTAACACCTCTATACCAACTTGTAATGCATAATCGGCTTCACCATTATCTACTGATTCTTGGTCAGAAAATACACGTTGACCATCCGTTCTATTTGTAGGTTTATAGTCAGAAACAACGAAAGCTGTTAAGTACGTTGACATTTCTATCGTCTCCTTATATGTGTCTTGAAATCTACCATTACCTAAGTTTCTAAAATTTTAAGTCACAAGTTTTGTACCCTGATCATCATCATCATCGCTACTTACCTTGTATACAATAATTCCTCATTAGAAATAGAAGTAAAATTTTTATTTCGTATCAAATTTACAACAAATTTTGCTTTCATGTGTGGTTCATCAAAACTTGGATATGCTTTACGAGCATTGGTTGACTGAAATTGAGTTGTAGCAAATCGCCTGAAAATCAGTTATAACTTAGAGAAATATTGGCAAAAATTGTTTTTGGAAATTTAATAAAAATTTCCTGTAACAGAGCCACCTACGAAAAGAGTTTGTTTACAACATTTTTATTAATTTTGACCTTAACAATAATAACACTTAAAATGAAGTGTCTATCGCATAAATTGTTGTTGCACTTTGAAGGTTGACCATGAAAGTGTATTGATTGATTACGTTTCATCAATGAAATTTGTTATCTATTTGATTTACCGATTTTAAGGTCAAAAATTTCGTCAGATTAAGGTCGAGATGAATTTCCAGATATTTAGTGTTTTCAGAATGTTGCTCTATTTTTTTTCCATTTCATATGCCTGTCTTGTCACTAACAGAATATGATCCAATACTTTTTTTAATATTGGACTTATTTTCTTTAAGATCATTAGGGAAATTTTAAATAGACTAACGGATCGGTACGATCTGGCTTTTGTGGTTTTTGAAAATTTTTGAGCAACTTTTCATTGACTTGGAACGTGATCAATTCTGACTGTGGCATTAAAAATCTGTGTGGTATCTTTTATTCCTACTGGTGGGTAGCTCTTGCAGAGCTCATTAATTGTAGCAGTTGCATAATATCTCCGGAAGGGTCCAGAAATTGTTGAATTTCAACTCGGTTTTAGATTCAAAATCCTGGAAGATATTTGTTGCCAGGAACGAAACGTCAATGGGTCTTAGCGCTAATCAGTTTTTTGGGACGAAACATCAATTACCCATTTTTATTATTTATTGTTACATAACTATATATACTCTCGTAATACTTTGTATAAATGTGTACTAACAGATAACAGAGATAACATAGTTGCACTGCATGAAAAAAAGAATGTAAGCTATTACCAGATACCAGTGACCAAGTTTATTTATCTCCCTACGTTGTAATAATAAGGAAAACAAAGGTTGTATGATAACAATAATTTTTTAACAAGCTTAGGTATTTTGTAAAAATAACAAACAGAATTACACGATCAAATAGAAGATAAAACATACACAAACAACTTGATTGCATTATTCTTTTTTTATTAATTAATTTGAAAAAAGATTTATTTATTATAGTTTATTTTTTATTAGTAAAGTGATTGAAATTTGAAATATTTTTTAATTTTGTTTAAGAAAAATAAATTTTTTGTACCTTATTGGTTTAGATTTGAATTTCTTTGTTCATTTTGAGAAGAATTTAATTTACCATAGATCTATCCCCAACCCGATACCAATGTCTTAATGAGACAATTTCCGATTTGTTAAAATAAAAAATAAAAATTATTTACCTTTCATTTCCTCGTACATCGTAATATTTGGCTAAGTAAAATCCTCCATTATCCAGATGTAAAGTACCATTATAGCTTGAAAATGTTAAAATGTAAGTTTCCCCTTTTAAAAGTGAAGTATTTAGTTGAATAATATCAAATTCTCTCGTAGTATCTCTAAGTACATTAGAAAAATATACTTTGGATCCATTTCTGTGAACAACAGATATGTTGTCCTTATTAATATTTAATTGCCGTGTATGCAAAGTGATATTTTTAGTATTTTCCAAAGCTATTATTTCTATAGCAACGGATCCATTAAACGGAGCTGGATTTAAGTTTGGTTCAAGTCTTGGCTCGAGGGTTATATTATAGCGTATAGGACGTACAGTTTGGGGAAGTCGATAATTTATTTTTCCAGCTCTATGCTGTTCTACAGTATCTTCCAGTAAAGGGGGACAACTCAGAACCGCAGTACTGAGTGTGAGAATTAAAGTCAGTGACGGTAACATATTTTCCTGTAAAATAATATTTTAGTAAATGCTAAAAAATTTGCCTCAAAATTAATGACATCAATATGAATACAAAGGGGACGATTTAGTGTTAACATCTTTAAAAAATCCTATTCTGTTCCCGGTTTTCATTTATTTTAATGTTATATTGAAATAAATTACAGAAGTATAGGGATTATTTTTTTAACTTGACTGTCGAACAAAGGATTTTATAAACACGAATCCTTCCTATCACAGGGATGTATAGGTTGGATAATCAATTAAAGAATTCGGAATTGAATTCAGAAAAAGTTTGATATTTATTTATGAAAAGGTGCTATACTTACCTCATATAAATGTAATTATTGTCACATCAACTGATCGCACGATTATATCGGTGCACTATTTAAGAAGAATGTTATATATCACTACATTATCAATGATAACGAAAGTAATCGGGAGCGAAGTCTACTAATGATAGGATATACCTCTTACCTAAATAAAATTTATCATAATGTTTTGTTAGATAATACTACAATGTATTTTGTAAGAATTTTCAGTTGCTCGTTAAAATTGACTGCAGATTTTGTAGGACTTCCAAAACCAAAAAAAATAAAACATAACTTTTTTTATTTCCACTTAAAATATTACTGAAGTCGGTAAATAGGTAACCAAACTGTGCTGAAAAATATTTGATAATTCTTCTTTTAACATACACAGCTGGTGATTCGTACCTATCTAAAAATATTTTAATAAATTTTCTAGTTGTATTAACATTTAGGTCATGTTTTTTTTAAATAGTTTTAGTAATTAAATAATTGTTTGTTATATTATATTAGGATGGGGAATAGACTTGCGTTGGAAGGACATAAAGGACTTTGTTTAAGGAACGCGGTAAGTGAACAAAACCAGCGATTTATCTTGTTCTAAAGCGGTTTACATTTTACACGCTCTGCTGTTACACGATCTAGGCTTATTTATCTTCTTTCTGAACATTGTGACCTTTTCATGAGCATGCTGTATTAATAATCTCTACAAAGAGTTATTCATTATTTTGAGAATATATTTCAGTATTTTTCAAAACTATTTTTGCCTGAAAATCGCCAAAGTCATGTCAACAGAGAAAGCAAGGGGGACATCTTTTTAGGTAAAATCTGGACGTCTGTCATCAACCCCTTACCCGTCACGGCTACCTCCTCTAAAATTTCAACTGGCACAATACCATGTTGTGTAGCACTGACGATCCATTTCTGCCAGAATCCAGCTATCTCTAAAAGTTACAAAACGTAGCGGAACTTCGCGAAATTCTCATCAACCGTACACTTTAGCTATACGACTACCTTACACTATGTGATAGATAATTAAATTTCACATTCAATTATATAATAATATATAGGGTGTTTCATTTAAAATAACAAAATTAGTTACTGTACTGTGAAAATCAAACACCCTGTATACGTGATATATATTTAAGAAAATTCAGAGCTATATACTATACAACTTTTGCATTTAAACTTATTTCATATTTTGACTAATAAAGGAGTTACAGAGCATCAATTTCCGATTTTCAAAATCTTGTAGATGGCGAAACAGTGAAATTCTAGCATTCATAAAAAAAAGAAAATGTATCTAATACCAAGCTGCATAAGTGTAGAAATCGTGTGGCCCGTTTTTTTGTAATTATTTTTCACCAATTTCAAAACTTTTGTCGGTCGTTGCAACCATTTTGAATTTTCGATATATTACCCCTTTATTTCAAATTTCATTAAAATCGTTTCATTAATTTCGGCGTTAGAGGCTTTACATACACACCCGCAGACAGACACTTTTTTTAAACCACTTTCTTGGGATCCTGGATATCCAAAACAAACATTTCCACGAAAATTTCCATTTAGAAAATTTTTATGATACCAATAATTGTTAGATTATTTAAATTATTACAGCATTGTGACACTTTATTCACAACTTTTTTATTTTCGGTAGTGAATATAACGAGAGATCAATAAAAAAACCAATTAGGACAGGCTGTGAAATTGAATTATTTTAAATTGGTACTGTAGCCACATCCACAGAATGACATTTCTGACATGAAAATTTGAAACTGAACGCTCTTGTTTGATTATCAAATTATTAAAATATTATTATCAAATAAAAAACTTAAAAACTTAGACAAGAGCGTTCAGTTTTAAATTTTCATGTCAGAAATGTCATTCTGTGGATGTGGCTACAGTACCAATTTAAAATAATTCAATTTCACAGCCTGTCCTAATTGGTTTTTTTATTGATCTCTCGTTATAATATTTGTCGGTAGTTGTTCCCAACAATATTACGCGCAATTAATAATTCTTGAATGTAAAAAGTTAGCCCTAAAAACTTTTAGATATTTTTATGTAAAATATAGTAATTATATATTATATTTATGTTAGATATGGCATAACGTATTGTACTAGCGCCTTTCTATATTAACTAACATATCTGTACAGGAGATAACTTAATATAACTGCAAAACTAGTAGGGAAGACGTCCACTGCATTTCCACTTCCACTGTATTTCCCCAACCAGGTGGTTATTTCTGAAAGATACACTGTATTCCAGTTCACATTTTCTTCTGCATTGCCAATAGCTGATTTAAACAAAGTTTTTTGTGCACTATTTTTTTCAGAAAGGTCTTTAAGCTGAAGGTAAAGAATATTAATTAACATCTTGTAAATGTTGTAGATTTTATAGCTTACTCTTGTTAGTTGTTCGTTTGTCGTGAGTTTAGATCCAATTCCATTAAGAATAGTTGCCATACCATCATCCTTTAGTCTAAAAATAATTTGAAGTTAGGGTAATATTTATTAAAATAATAATGATCCTTACTGTTTGTGTAATTCCACGAAGTTATTTGTAACATAATCGAAAGCAAATGTTACTCCTATGCTGCCGGAATTATATATCGCTGCAAATGCGTCTTGGGGTCTAATTATACTACCAGTAGCGGTTGAATTTTTTATAAAACTAGGAAAATTATAAATTATTAGTCCGGAAAGTAGTATTACTATATACAATCTTACTGTTCTAAAATTTTAGTATTTTCGCTACATCCCAAAGCAGTTCGAATACGTGACCGTAAAGCACTATCCTCGGTGTTAAGTGCATCCTTGTATTCACTGTACAAAAAGTCCCAATCGTCTTGGTTTCCTATTCGCATAGCACCACAATATACAGGTCCTTGCAGATCAAGAGGTACGGGCATTGATTCGTTATTTTTCCAGTTCCTAAATTTCGACACAGCGTTTTGTCTGCAGTCATTATCACCCAAATTGCATAACCAGTTAAACACATTCACACGATTAAGTTTATCCAGGTGTGTATCATCTTTTTTTTCATCAAACCCGAGATGTTCATGTACACCATGTAATATCTCTAATACGTGAAGCTGAAATTATAATCCAGTTAGCTTCTACTAGAAGAAATGAGAAGTGAATATCGACAGTGCCTTCAGTGACCCAGCAGCTGAGTCTATGTATATTAACAAGTCCACTGGGGCGCCCCACTGACTTTAGGTTAGCTGCAGTTTGAGAATTATTTTGGCCGTTGTTAGCTCCACGGCTAACGTGGATATAATTTTGACACTAAATCCACGGCATTACGTCTTGTCAAGGGGTGACGTCATTAATTCGGCGACGCGAATACGAGCTGTACCTACTGCGCATGTCCGGGGACCAATAAAAAATACTAGAGTAAAGTCTGAGCGATTGATTTTGTTTATAGTTAATAATTATTATAATTAGATTTCTCAGAAACAGACTTTTACGCCTTGGGAATAGGCAAGCAATCGTGCGCACCTCTGTCCCTATAATCTCAGGAAGCTGAAATAATTTTCAAAGTCCCCAGACATGCGCCGAACGTAATGCCGTGGATTTTGTGTCAGAATTATATCCACGTTAGCCGTGGAGCTAGCAACGGCCAATTATTTTTGCATACGCTCAGCTGCTGGGTCACTGCAGGCTCTGTCGCTATCCGCGGAAATTACCTTAAAGTTACTGTGTGCTGGTGATCCAGGAAGCATGGTATGTAAAAAGTTTGCGGCGGTAAAGAATGAATAGAAAGGAATATAGTCTGTTTCTTTACTTAAATATAAACTTAGTTGAAATGGTATAGAGTAGCTTAAACGACCTGATCTAGCAAGATTAAACGAATCATCAAGTAACTGTGCTCTGTTTAGAACATGGATGCTTGTTAAATTATTCACTAAGGCATCGATTAACATTTTCCAGTTTATTTCATCATAATTAACTCTGTAGTAACCTTAATACGTGAAATTTTTAGTTAACATTCAGTGGATTTAGTAAAAAAAAAACTGTTTTACCTGTTTCCTGTTTATTAATGATAAGCCAGTCATTAGCAAGCAATCCTTTAACAAGTTTAGTATCCTCTTTTTTTGTTAACCATTGTTCTGCATTCGTGGTATTAAAGTTGGTCAAGTTGGTTTTCGTAGCAAAATTTAATGGAACTGTCCAGAAAGTTCTATCATCAGTTGTTGCATTTTTAAGGAAAAATCTGCTCTAAAATATAATACTCGTATTACTAATTACAACAAATTTTAAGTTTAGTACGCTTACTTGATTTAAAAAGATCTCCTCTTGTTTATCAAGAGTATAATTTCTGATTACGTTTATCACAGGGTAACCTTTCTGACTATCCCATGATTCCATAATTTTCGAGACCTTATCTGGTAAGAGTATTGTTTTATTTTCAGTGACTGCTCTTTGCAATGCATCATATAGATCGAAGGGTGTAGCGCTGCTATATGGCCTGAGATCATAAGAAAACGATTATACAAGCTGTTTCTTAAAAAAAACCCCTTAACTCATGCCAACACCATGCCACATCATACAGGGGCAAAGTTTAAAAGTTTTAGATTTCCAGACATACCTACAGGTTCCAACTTCCAAGATAACAGATAAAATTAAATAAAAATATTAAGTTTAAAGGTTCATAGTACGTTTTTCTTAAGGAATTTAATAAAAACATTCTTACTTGGATTCAAGATAATATTTCAGACCTTTTCTGAAAACTGGAGTAGTTAGAAACGCTTCGATCATTCGTATTACAGAACCGGCTAAAATAAAAAGAAAATATTAGTAATATTAATTTTAGTTTTATTTTCAATTATACATTTTTCATAAGCAATTCTGTCAAATAATGCAGAAATTTCCTTTGGTGATCCAGCTTTATGATTCATTGCTCTAGTTGTATTCAAACCGTCGGGTCCAAATGCATATTGCGTGCCTCTTACAAGAAATTGATCCATAATTCGCCATGTCGGCTCGGCCTTTTAAAAATGAACAGAAATTATGATAAAAATTTAAATTCGAAAGACAATAATTTACCAGTGAAGCACCGAGATGTTCGAAGTACGTAGCAAATCCTTCATTCAACCAGATAAATTCCCACCATTTCGGACTAACAAAATTTCCAAACCATTGATGTCCAAATTCATGGGCAATTATAGTGGCAATAGTTTGATGCATACTGGTTGTTGTGGATTTCTTTGACTTAAGCAAATATGTTTCTCTAAAAATTTAAATTAGAGCTTTGAATAAACATGATTATTTTTACAATACCTATACGTAACAAGCCCCCAGTTTTCCATAGCACCAGCCGAAAAATAAGTATCAGGAATAGCAGCTTGATCCATTTTTTCTAAACTATATGTGATACCAACAAAGTTGCCTATTTCGTTTAAAATTTTTATTCCAGTATCCAAGGCATATTGTCCTAATCCTTCTTTAATAGCTTGAGGTCGAGCAATTACTCTATGGGTTCCTTTTGTGACGTACTGCATTTCAGCCACAATAAATGCAAGCAAATAAGTCGACATTGGTACCGTTTCTTTAAATTCAACTTCAATTTGATCAGACCCTGCAACCGGCCTAAAAATATACTAAATTGTACGAAATATTCAAGTAAGGTAAACTTGACTGACAACGACTGGTATTGACTTACCAGTTCTTTTCTATGGGAGTATTGGAAACCGCCATGTAAAGATTATTTGGTATAGTCAAAAATATTTTGAATTTTGCTTTTAATGCAGGTTCGTCGAAGCACGGAAAAGCACGTCTGGCTGCTGTTGGTTCAAATTGTGTTGTTGCAAATTTGCTAAAATAAATAGCGACCAAATTAGCATTAACTTACAGTGGATGTAATTAATATGTAACGTACTGTGTTATGCCGTTTGCATCTTTATATTGGGCTAAATAAAATCCTTGATTCTCATTATTTAAAGTTCCAGTAAATTGCCAAATTGATATTACATATTCTTTTCCTTCTTCTAATTCCTTGTTTAAAACAATTACGGAAAATTCTTGATCTGGCCTTTCGCCACTTTGGATCTTTACCACTTCTATTTGGGTTGTGCCACCTGTTATTCTAATGTCCTCTGCACGGAGATCTAATTGTCTATTATGTAGTGTTATATTGTTTGATGCCTTATTTACTTTAATTTTGATTTCTGCAAATCCCGTAAATTTAGCAGTTGCAAAATCTGGTGTAAGTCTTACAGTATAAGACAGAGGTTCGACGTGTGTTGGTAATCGATAATTGAAATCATCTGCCCTGGGTTCAGCGGTTAATAATCTGGATAGTGGACCACCAATAGATAAACCGACTAAAAGTGACGTCACTACTATTTGAGTCCACATGTTTATCCTAGAATATATTTTCAGAATGTTTTATTTAAAGTAATTATTTTATCAAAAAAAATATACCGGGTGAGTCAGACCACCCGTATCAGTCGTTTTTTTCGAAAACGGTTAATCGTAGAGAGTCGGGCCAAATTTTTTTATTACAAAAGCCTTCATGAAGAATCGAATGGTGACATTGGCATTCGCCGGAAAAATCGGCATCCTGAAGAGTTTGCTCCAGAATGTCAAGAACTCCAAAATTTCAAATAGCACGGGGGGTCAAAAGTAGTATCGTTGAAAAGGTCTTCAAAAAATAAGCAAGTTTTGTAGGAAAAATAATTTTATTACCCCCACCCCTTCAGAGGAATATTCGATTGAAGTTATTAAGTAATTGTACTGTTATTGAGGCAGGATGTAAACGGCGGCGTAAGTAACTACATACGTCCTAACAATAGAAATGCATGGAAAATCAGCAGTGGATGAACACGGGCTAAGAAGAAGAAGAAAACTGTTATTTAACTTTAGATTTAAAAAATATCTAAAATGTAAGTTTGACAATATCACAATAATTGTTCAAACTGTCGTCAATCCACTTCTAAACACTGTCGAGCTCTTCTAGTCACATTATCAGTGGCTCTCAATATTTCTTCACCACTTAATGACCGGCAGGCATTACGAATTCTCAGCTTCATATCATCTCTTGTATCCAGTGGAGTACAATCGGGTGACCTATTGTCAAACTTACATTTTAGACATTTTTTAAATGTAAAGTTAAGTAACAGTTTTCTTCTTCTTCTTGTCAGCTCGTGTTCATCCACTGCTGATTTTCAATGCATTTCTGTTGTTAGGACGTATGTAGTTGCACAGGCCGTTTACATCCTGCCTAAATAACAGTACAATTACTTAATAACTTCAATCGAATATTCCTCTGAAGGGGTGGGGGGTAATAAAATTATTTTTCCTACAAAACTTGCTTATTTTTTAAAGACCTTTACAACGATACTACTTTTGACCCCCCGTGCTATTTGAAATTTTGGAGATCTCGACATTCTGGAGCAAACTCTTCAGGATGCCGATTTTTCCGGCGAATGCCAATGTCACCATTCGATTCTTCATGAAGGCTTTTGTAAAATGTTGGCCCGACTCTCTACGATTAACCGTTTTCGAAAAAAACGACTGATACGGGTGGTCTGACTCACCCGGTATATATATATTTTTGGGGGAAGATATACATACAATCAATATTGTTATAAAATTGTAAGCTTGAAGATTTGGAATTAAAAAAAAGTGAATCAAGCGTGATCGTAAAAAGTAAAATACGAGAAATTGCAAAAAAATTTTATTTTTTCTTAAACATGTTAATAATAAATCAAACAAAATATAGTGCCACGTTACTGTTAGCACTACAAAAATTATGCAATTTTATTTTATTGTACAAATATAAATAATAATGCGTACTTACCTATCTATTGATCACACACTAAATGAGAGCACTAATGATTTTTCCCTTTATAGAATATCTTATCAATAAAAACGATGCATATCTTATCATATCTATTGAAGTTAATTAGAATTTTTTTTATTCTAACAGTAGGTACATTTATTAAATTTTGAATAATTGCTTAAACTTCTTTAGTTTATTAAATAAACTATTTCGAATTAAAAATGGTTCTTAGTTCCTGTAGCTTATGTTTAATAGTTCCGAAAATGTAAAGTGGAAACGTAAATAAAGAAATGTGCAAATAGATCTTTTATAGAACAGTAACAATAATTTATTATAAAAGATTCTGACATAAGTTTAGAATTTTCTTTCTTTATTTCCTGTGAACATTTTCTGCAACCGAAAATTTTAGTTTTGTAACTGTATCTTAGAAAATTATGTAATCTGTGTTACATAGTAGGAATAACTATTGCGATTGTATTATGCAGACTGTTACCTAAAAAATGCCTCAAGACATAACTTAGCTATTTTAAATTTTGGACCTCACAAATTATACAGTGTGTCCACGGATTGAGTGCATATAAGGTGTAAATGACAAATTTTTTTAGAGTTGGATCTTCATGTTCTGAGGATCGCTCTTGCTTAGTCTCAAACTAATACATTGAAAAAATGAGCCAAATCAATTAATATACAGGGTGTTTTTTTGGAAATCTAAAAATTAGTCAGAAGTAAACTGTCTTTATTTTAGCAGATATAACAAAAATGTATTAGAAAAAGTTGTTTAGAATTAAAAGTTATTGAAGATTTTCAACTTTTATATAAATCAGCTTACTTTGTTTTTTCATCTAATCCAATACTTTTGAACTCATGTTTGTAACAAATAAGGTTTAGTATTTTTTTAATAAATAATTTTTTGTTTTTCAAGTACTTTGTTTAATTACTTTTCATGCATGGGTCATTAAAACCACAAATAAAAAATCTCATGTTGATGAAAAAAGTCAAAGTAGGCTGATTTGTATAAAAATTGAAAATCTTCAATAGCTTTTAATTCTAAACAACTTTTTCTAATACATTTTTGTTATATTTGCTAAAATAAAGACAGTTTACTCCTGACTAATTTTTAGATTTCGGCCAAAAAAACACCCTATATATTAATTGATTTGGCTCATTTTTTCAATATCGTAGTTTGAGACTAAGCAGGAGCAATCCTCAGAACATGAAGATCCAACTCTAAAAAAAATTGTCATCTACACCTTATATGCACTCAAACCGTGGACACACTGTATATAATTTTAAATGGCAAGTCAAAAGCTATCTTTTGACACCCTCCTTTTATAAATATCGGTCAACTGCTTTTAGCTGTGATGTTCAACTTTTTATTTTAAATGGATCGCCCTGTATATTTTTACATATTTCAATTCAGGGTGATATTCTGCATACAGTAGTGTGTTTCATTTGTAAAACACAATAATCAGAATTACATTACCTGTTATGCTGTGATGTACAACAGGGCCATTAGGAGAATATTGTGAAACTATCGGGAAATAGTTATTACAATAAGTATTTTTCTTGTACCAAAACTTTATTATTTACAATGCTTTCAATAGTATAATCATAAAACCTTGCTGATAACAAATCGCAATCACATTGACATCCTCGGAGGATGCTCCCACTTGAAAATATAGATTTTAGGTATTTTATTAAATATATGGGCCTTATCCTGCATATTTAGATATTCTAGATAACTAACTTTTAATTTTCAACACAAAATACTAAATCCTTTTTATAGAAATGCTGATCCTATCATACTGTTAAACCAGGTCATTGTTTTATATGACAACAGAGTAATTATTTTATTTTTTTACTTGAAAACTATAAACTTTACGGGAAATACGAAAGACACAAAAAAGTTTCCAGAATTATCAAGCTATCTAACTCATATTTTTACAAACCCATACCTTGGTTCACAAAAAAGTTCTGAAAGAGAAATTGATAAAAGTTGTATGTTTCACCTCCTTGAAATAATAAGGGATGACTGAAAAAATATTCATAAAATGTCTTTTCATGAGTGTATAATAACTACACCAAATTTAATTTTTACAAATTTCCCCGTTTTCGAGAAAAAAATTATAAACCTCCAATTATGGAAGGCCTTAACTCCGAAAGGAGGTTGTTTCGGAAAAAAAAACTTTATAGTAAAGGCTTATCCTAATTTTCGATGTAGAATCACATCCTGAATTTTTTCGCACTTATTAGTTATCACCCTGTATATAACATAATACATTCTTCTTAGTAATTGTTTAAAATTTTCAAGGTTTGTCAAGGCGTTTGCGAAATAATGAGTTTCAAAAAAATTGACCGAATTGTCCAATCAGTTGGTGCAGGTTGTGTAGTGTGGCTGTTGACAATTGGCTCTAGCTGCTTCAAAGACATGTATGGTGTGGAATTCAACGTGAGGTTCTGCTTTTGTTTGTCAAACATCCGACAAGCACCAATAACAGTTACAAAGGAACTGAACTTGTCGATTTCACGCTGACCGCTTTAACTTTAGTCCCTCGAAGCTCTTCCCTATGCTGTAGCTTCCTCTGGTATCTGAAATTGGATATTTTCAAAGCTTTAAAACAAAAAAATACTTTTAAGCAATTCGATAACTCAACTATTAGACAGAATTTACAATAAGAATAAAATTCTAGATTTAATTTTGAAAATATGAAGACTCCTAGGAAATTGTGTTTGTATGGTATTCTCCTGATATTATAGAGAAGTCTGTAGATTATGAAACTGTATGCTGGGATTAAAATCGAAATGACTCAAGTTTTGAATTTTTCTGAAAGAACTTGCTCTAACAAAGTATTTATAGCTACCTACAGCTTATAATTTATTTTGCTACTTTATAATGAAAACAATAGGTTTTATCTTTAAACGTTCAAGACGATTATAGCCAATAAAGATAGATTAGATAAAATGTTCAAAGAAACTTTGAACACTAAAACGGTATTTTTGCAAATTCAGTCTTATCTGGAACAAGGACTACTATTGTATGCTATTGTGAATACTATCTATAATATTCATTTAAAAAAAAAAACAGAAATTCGAGTAGGGGTCCAATAAATATTATCGTCCTGCAAAAATAATTTTAATCAACTGGGTTTTTTTATAGTCACGCAAAGAATAGGTATCTGCACTTAAACAATACAATAAACTTAAAAAATAAAGTAACCTTAGTGTATATATGTCATATTAAGAGGAAAAACAGCGTAAATATTTCAAGTTATCATTGTTTAGCTTGTAATATCTATCCAAACATAGTCTGCATACGTAGTATGCACATAAAAACAAAAAGTTACACTATAAACGGTTACGTTGCGATTGTGAAGCAGGAACAGAAGGAGAAACGCAACTTTATGTGCAGATAGGTCGGATTTTCATGGAAAATGTGTTTGGACTGAGGATTTCTTGCTTCGGGGGAACGAACATCTCCAGACATACATAACATTTCTTTAGAAAATATAACAGAGTAGGACACAAGTATTTTCAGTAATTATTTATAAAGTAAAAGTTAATGTCTTCAAAATAAGCTTCGCTGAAAATAGTATAAAATAAATTCTGATTATTTTATCTTGAAATGAAATTCGAGGCCATGCTGTCCTACCTGTCCTGGATAATTGGTTTGTAATGAGTACATAAAGATTGAATAAAAAAGCCTCGTAAACTCCTTGAATAAGAAAGAAACCTAAAAAGAAAAATAGAATTATGTGAAGTTAGAATATATTTGCGAGTATGGCATATAATAAAAATATATGTTCGTTAGGATTTAAAAAAAATTAAATTTTCTTACGTCAGTTACAGCTCTTAGAATCGAGTCTAGGAAAATTCGCCGCCAGCAATTCATCGCCTAAACAATTCATAAATAATCCTAAATGTTATAAACTTTTCGAGGTATATTAAGGGTCGGATTTATAAAGTCTGGTTCAGCCCTTCAGTCAACTATCTGTCAACCAAACTTTATAAAACCGACCCTTAAACGTATCAAAATAAAGAGTGGTTGATGGTCGATGGTTATGGGTCGGCGTAGGGCTCCTCCACCATCTCGGCCGTGTAGTGGTTTCGTATTTTATCAAACCCGCTCGTCCCGTAAAGTGACACTTCCATGACTTAAATAATTATATCCATTGCCTTCCATGACTTTACAAATTTGTCTATGGTATGCTGTTTAGGGGCAGTTTTTCAGTTCTGGTTTAAACTCAGCTTCAGCTAACCCAAATTTAATTACCATCGATACAGTGTTGTTATAAGAATTGTAACCATGGCAATTGTTTAGCATTTAGCTGAACCAGGGTTTAAGCGAGAACTGAAAAACCGGCCCTTAGAAGTTTAAACTTGTGCGTCGTACGTCAATGAATGTCATGCGAATGTGTAAAAAGAGTTTTGCTAATGAGTACAAAATCACAGACTAAGGAGACGTTAGCTATCTTACGTAGACACGTTATTTATTTAATTTTATTTTACAATATTATTGCAATTACAGCGATTTCCTTACTAAAAGTATGATGCAACTACTGTTGTATAAATTCAAACGTAAATTTCTATATCGTTTCAAACCCGATTCCCCTTTCCACTAAACTAGAACGTAATTGGAAACTATACATGAAACTAAGTAGTTATTTACAAAGTTTAATTATTTTATCTTGTAGCGGACAAAATAAATGATTTAATGTTGTGTATCAGACACTAGTTAATTTATTTCATAGAAATAAAGGTAGTAAACCTGAAATTTCTTGCGTTTGACGAGTCCTCGGTAAGATTTAGATTAAAACCATAAGTAAACATAAATAAATGAGTTTAAACTAGATATTAACTTGTGAAAATTTAGTATAAACTTGATAATAACCTAACAGCTTCTAATTGCTACTGCTGCTGTAATAAATTGAATTAGAACCCGAATATGTCTGATTAGACCCACTTAGTATGTGTGGCGAATGTGAATACCTAAGGTTTGTTTGTAATTTGATATGAATACTAGGTACGCCACAATAATTGACAATATTAAGGAAAAGATCTACAGAGGAAACTCCTTCCAATAAACTATTTAAGAGTTTGTTTTATAATTCAATTGTGAAGCATCTGAAAAAATCAAGATGCAGTAAAAATATGAAAGGTATGCAGGGGCCAAATCAGTAGGTTTTTTGTTTTTCAGTAAGTCTTGAATATTAAAATAAAATATAAAAAATATTGTACTCTCGCCCTTTAACGTTAAAGTATCTCTACCATGGGGAGTTCCCCAGAAAGTATCATTAATATACATCATATAATTATTATTATATTAGACATTCTTTACAAAAATAGCTTAGAACTGAATTAGAGCTACGATGATCATCAGTGGTAAAGGCATTACCTGCGGTTATGCAAAATTTTAGTCGGTATTAATAAATATCTTGCTTCCGCGGCTATAATATAGAACGTATTTGCATTCCCTGGTGATGAAATCCCATTAACACCAGACCACATAGTGCCAGTCTGAAAAGTAAGACACTATTAGAAAATATACAGAGGGTAAATTTTCACATTTTCATTTTTTAAAATGATGAATGTTCGTGTTTCAAGTTTAAAAATAAATTTTGAATAGATAAGTTGGTATTTTTGTGTCATATTATTCTCTCCCATTAGTTAGTTTCATGGAATACGGGGTAGAATAAAAATTTAGAAATATTATAATAATGCTCATCATTCATCAAAGAGTTCGTATAAGAGTAGTATTAGTCAACGTCTAAAATTTTTGTATTATGAAAGGTCCTCAATTTTTTTACAAACTGAAGCAAATTTTACAGATATATCCTGATTGAGTTAATGTAAGAAAACAAATAATGAAAAGCACATAAGTTTCCATTTTTTTTTGCTTATTAATAATAATCAATTTTTAATAATAATCAATTTTTATTTTTCCATACCAGTACTGGTACATGGGAAGTAGTAGTCCAGGAGCTAGCGGTATATTTTAAGACTAATTTCTATCAAGCTGAATTTTTTTTTATGAGCTGGTATGGTTATGTCTGCCAAATGTAGGTGGTCGGCAAAATAGGACCGCGGGACATAAAGCGTCCAGATTTTTTTTGTTTTTAATTATTTTTTGATGAAATTTACAAACTTCAATCAAGCTAATTCCTATTTTGCTCGTTATTTAAGACATTCCGACAACAAAAAATTAACTGTCCGACATAAGAGTCGGAACTGAATCAGTGTCTGCCGTTTGGGGTTCGTATTGTTTTTAAGATACTCGACTTATTACCATCAACCTGATTTTTTTTAATAACTATATACTAATTTAACAAACACAAAAATCACCTTGTCCGACAATTTGAGCGGGACAGAAGCACTCTCTGACGTCCTGGATTGGTTAGTTGGCCAATTTTTTTTCTTAGCGCTCTATGTCCCGCGGCCCTATTTTGCCAACCACCTACATTTGGCAGACATAACCATACCAGCTCATAAAAAAAAATTCAGCTTGATAGAAATTAGTCTTAAAATATACCGCTAGCTCCTGGACTATAGGTACTACATATGTCATGAAAATTTTCGAAATTGAGATTTTCGGGGGTAATACCACGAGTGCTTAAAAATTATCCGGTTAATTTTTAAGCACGAATGGTATTTAGGGAGAATATTTCTCGAATAAAAATACTCGAAACTAATAGCATTTTTCAAAATGAATGCAAGTTCGGATACTGGAGTCTCTCGATCGAATGTGTACTTTTTTTCGGCGCAAAATGACATAAACTGTCTCCAGACACTGTCCTTGCTCTTTTTCGTATTTTTGCATTCACTTTTTATAACATTTTCGTTAATTTCTCGTTCTGAGACGTTACCAAAACGGTTCATGACGTTTAACAAAATTTGTTTTTTTTTTAGTATTATGTTGTGGTCGCAAGTTTGTCATGGCAACGTGGAATTTCCACTAGATTGGCATGGCAACGCTGCATTTCCACTTATTAATTTTGTACTGTACTACTGTTCCAACAATGTATGAGTGAAATATTCGGGGGTAATACCACGAGTGCTTAAAAATTACCGATAATTTTCATGAAAACACGTTGTTAATAATTTCACGAGCTCGTAGAGCGAGTGAAATTAGACAACGTGTTTGAATGAAAATTATCCGGTTAATTTTTAAGCACGAATGGTATTTAGGGAGAATATTTCTCGAATAAAAATACTAGAAACCAATTGTATTTTTCAAATGAATGCAAGTTCGGATACTGGAGTCTCTCGATCGAATGTGTACTTTTTTCGGCGCAAAATGACGTAGACTGTCTCCAGACACTGCCCTTGCTCGTTTTCGTATTTTTGCATTCACTTTTAATAACATTTTCGTCAATTTCTCGTTCTGAAACATTCCCAAAACGTTTCATGACGTTTAACAAAATGTGTTGTTTTTTTTTAGTAGTATGTTGTGGTTGCAAGTATGTCATGGCAACGTGGAACTATCGCTAGATTGACCTGGCAACGTGGAACTATCACTTATTAGTTCTGTACTGTACCTACTGTTACAACAATGTATGAGTGGAATATTCGCGGAAATACGTGTTTTGGACCTCCAGGAACCCAAAAAAGTGGTTTAGAAAAAATGTTTATTGGGTGGATGTCATGTGTGTGTGTATGTGACGCCTCTTACGCAAAAGCTGGTGAACCGATTTTAATGAAATTTGAAATGAAGGGATATATCGAAAATTTATCTACAAAATAAAATAAAAAAATAAAAATTTTGAAAATCTGAGTAGCGGATATGAAAGGAGACCATAATTCAAGGGAAACAGTTTTTTACAGGACTTTCTAACTTCAAAATGGCGGCCGCTAAGAATTATTATTTTTATTTATAATAAAAATTACCCAAAAATAAAATAACAAAACGTTAATATTATTCAGGCATTTCAATTTTAAGTTATTCTATATTACGTTAGCTATAGGTAGATAAGATTTGAAGGAAGGGAAAAATTTCTTCACATGTATTGTGTAGTAGTACTACTAAATTTTAATTTACAGCTGAAAAAAAGTGTTAGTACGGTGCTGTGTTTTGCTTGAGGTTGCGAATGTAATCACACTTGTTCTGGTGACTGGCAACAGTCATCTCACTCTGAGCTGCCCTATAAAGATCCCATCGCCTGCTGACACCCTCCCGACATCTGAAACTAACGTGCGTCAGCTTTGCGTTCTCATCATAATCATAAAGATGCTATTTCTAAAAGAACCGCTACCATACTAAAGAAACTAAACTCGGTTTTAGAGAACCTCATTACGGCTTTATATCCTTCAATGCGCCAGATTTTTGTGTCAAACGAGTAATCATTCAATAAGTTTTTACAGCTGTTTTATTGCTTTTCTTTGACTCGCACTGCAGGCAGTATAAAGTTTTTCCGAAAATGTATAGAAGTATAAGAATGCTACAAATGTAGCTAAGAATAGGTACTTCTACTTATGTCATTCTTGCTATACAAATGTAACCGCTCTGACATCTTTAAAGGACATTGAGGAATAAATGAAAATTTTATTTGAAAGCTCTAAGGCGATATGACTGAAATTATGTAAATATTGAATACTTTTTCTCAAGTGGTACTTATATCGAGTGATCCAAAATTAGATGCATCAAAGAGGGCCTAGGAAAACAAAGATAGGCATACACTGCGATTTGGGCAATAAAATTTTAACCCGAGTCATGCTTAATTTTTGTCATGGCAAGATTTGATGAATTTTATTCTGAAAGTTAATTCTACAACTCCGTTTTATTTTAGTTTGTATTAGGTTCAATACGACTCCTTTAAACAAAGATCGTAAAAGCTTTGTAAAAGCATACCTAGGAATGCTACTCAAGCATATTTTAGGTTCTCGGTATTGTTTCTACAATTTTATGAGTGCCTCAGATGTTCTTCTAGTTGTGTCTTACGTCTGATGTTATTCAAATGCAATAAAACTTCTACGGTTACGGTTACCTGAGTCTATTCAATAAAATGGTGCATCCTGAAATATTTCTTACAGTGACTTCTTACAGGATCGTATAAAGTTGTTTAACTTTACATACTCCTTATGTGCTAACGTTCTGCAATTTATCGGACATATCTATAGGGTGCATCTGAAATAGTTTTTACTTTCCCATATCACCACTGGTATTATGGAAAGTATTGATATCATGAAATTGAGATTTTCGCGGAAATACGTATTTGAACCTCCAGGAACCCGAAATTTTTATTTTTAGTAGGGGAAAGTCCAGGGGAGGTACGCAACTCTACGTTTTTCAACTTTAGATAATAATGGAACTTCCCATAAAAATCGATAAAAAAATTGATGGACCTACTATTTACTAATAAAGTCGGTTACCCAACTTGAACTTTAGAAGTACTTTCATACTGAATGAAGCGTTCATTGCTTATACTTTATGTATTACGTATTATTATCGAGACATTAACACTTGGAATAGACAGATAATAATTATAAGATTAGAGTTATTTTTAAATTATTTTTCATGGGAGGTTTCTACGACATCCTTACATTTATTTTAAAAAACAAGTTTGTTGGCAAATTTATTTTATTAAGTGTGTATATAAAAACACAATAATAAAGTTTAATAGTCTCACTGTTGTTTTAGTATCAAAGCTAGCACCATGCATTGCTTACACAGTATACAGGTCAGGCCCTCCTCTGTCTTGTAGCCTCATTCAGCATACGCAAATTGCTGCCTTTGTGATTCAAGTCGGGATCAACCCCATGAATAGTTACAAAAGTGAAGCACTATTTTTAGCCTTAAAACCCTCATTAATATTTGAATAATTTGTTAGTATACATGCCGCCCTTCACCGAGCATTCATTGCATGCAAAACTCTTGTGAAGCTCTATATCTCAGATGGTGTCTGTAGATTAGATATTTGGATAAAATTCAAACCGTTATTAGATGCGTATCCTCGACAGGTATTTATATTAAAAAAATATAATTATCACCGAGAAGCAATTCATAATTCATATTTATTTTATAAGAAATTTAAAGTGCAGAGTATTTTAATTAAAAAAATTCCACAAGACAGATTGTCGTATAAATTCCTGCTATCAATAAAAATATGACTAACTATTGTTAAATAAAAAAATGTATTTTTCTTCAAGCGTATCATAATATCCGTATTGTTGTACAGAACTGGCTATGTAGAAGGAAGTCATTTTGTTAATAGTCAAAAAATGAAAATAATGTTACTAGTACAATAATGTGTTTACGTATCCATGGCAACGGCAGTATTTTGCCCATAGCTCCGTCCCCAAGGTTGGTAGAGGGGAGAGCGTTGTCCTGTGCAAATGACTTTTTAGGAAATATTTATTTACAGCAACAGAATATTTTTACACTTGAAGAAAAAATAGTATAATATTATTCGGAGTAGAACGTCTTATTTGTGTTTCGCTCACTTGCACAGCCTCGGCGCGTGCGCCTCGGCCGCAATATGAGCTCAACACAAGAAGAACTCTTTCTACTCCTAATAATATAATATACTATTTTTCGTCTAACTCTTTATCTATCACCATTCCACCAGCCTGTCTGATATTTCTTGTAATAAAATATGATTATATAAGAGACTGTTTTAATGCAAGTTGCCATGGTTACCGGTAACAACTTGTTATAGTTTTCCATTCCATTCCACCAGCCTGTCTGATATTTCTTGTAATAAAATATGATTATATAAGAGACTGTTTTAATGCAAGTTGCCATGGTTACCGGTAACAACTTGTTATAGTTTTTATAAAAAATTTTACCTTCATATTTTCTGGTTAGGAGCTCAAATATCTGAAAGTAGATGGTAGCAGAAAATACATAATAGCCGTTTTTGTAGCCAAATAATTATTTGAAAAATTAAAAAAAAATTAAGATACGTACTTCCATATTATACACTGTATAAAGTAGGTACACCAAAAAAATGTAAATCTGTATTCAAAGCCAAAACTGCAAGCAATCAATAAAATTGGCAGAAGATTATGTCAGGTACCTACATGTTGCCCCAACTCGGATGCCGCCTATTACCAGTTTGGCCCAACTCGGATTCTCCGATTTAAAAGTATTTACTATTTCGCGTTTTTTGTATGTACTTATCAATACATAAAACAATTTGGAATATTTCTATTTGAAGATAAAGTTTTACGATAAACCGAATCACTAATTACCGTGTTTCGAGTTTGTAGGCTTAATACGTACACACATTTTGCGTTTTGAACAAGATGTGTCACACTTATTAATGTTTAATGGATGCTGTTCAACTGAACACAACTCTAACATAATTTCGTTATTAGAATCATTTCCCTTTCTACGCTCAATTACTTACTCGTTTCAAAAGCATATAATGACTTTGATGGATGTTGGGAACCTTCTCTCTTGCATTATTTTGTTTTATAAAATGGTTTAATTATTTTTGCTTATTTCTTAATACCTAATATACAGTTTTTTCATGCCAGATTGAACGTAAAATAATACTAATTTTCATAAAATAATTGAAAACTGAAAATACACTCCTTTCCATAATTTGTGATTCCATTCATTAAAATAATTAAAAATATTTTTGAATGTTATTGTTCGATATCAACGCATATTTTATTACTTTAAGTATTTGTGAGATTAATTAAAATTTAAATTGCAAGTATGCAACAAAGGTTCTAGTTTGTTAGTTGTAACTCAGCGAGCGAATTAATATTTTTTACCACTAGCATGTTAAAACAGATGGTGTGTTGAGGTAACAGAACATCGGACAAATGGCAGCAACATATATTTAGAACTTAATATCATAGGCATGAGTGGGTCGCCGTAATTTGAATCCAATATTAGATGAGTTAACCAAAACCATCACTGCAAACCGCGTTGCACTGCAGGAAGCTCATCAGAATTCATTCGAACTTAATTGTTAAAAAGCAAATGAAAGCAGAACAGAAACCAATCTGAATTTCAATGCAGACCATTAGATTTTGTTTTTCAAGGTATTAGTTTAAATGGTTTTTTGTAGATCTCCAGCTCTTCACAAAACACAAACTAATTTCGAAGGAATTCTCTATTCAAACTGGGTAATTATCGATTTTAGCGGAATCACTTTAACCAACTGCAAAATGCTATTAAAAGCTTTAACATGTACGTTGAGGGAAATAAAACAGTGTGACTAGAATCCGGACTTTCCTTGAGTCCTGATCGCAACCTTCCATTTTGAACGACAATTCGTTGACGAGGAAGCAAACTCTAAAAAGGCCAGTGTGTAAATTATTGCAGTCTGTTATAATTACAAGATTTTATAAAACTTTCTTCTCACTGGGGGTTATAATTTAGAGACTATATTGTACTACACCAATTTTCTGCCATTTCTGTTTGAAATAAAAATTAAGAATAAATGAAAGATTTTTTTATAAATAAATCGATCAATTGAAAGTAAGAAGCTTTGCGTAATTATCTAAATATTTTATTAGGAATAATAAAAGTATTATTTACTTCACAGTGTAATAAATTTTAGTTACCATTTGTTTGCCTTCTGGGTGATGTCTATACATTATTTTTCCTTTATAATAGTACATCTAGTTCAAGTAGTTAAAGTATAGTTTTATTCGTGTTAGTGTTACCTTTAGTCACGCATCTTTAATTAATCTTGCGTGTATTAAGGTATGTAATAAGAGAAGGTTTTACCGCATAGTTGCTACCCTGCGACACATTTTACATTATTCATTGGTAATGTAAATTTACATCTACGTTCAAACACGTCTTATACCATTAGTTGTATTTTGCCTATCGATTTAGAATAACTCGTACCTACATACAGGCTCTCTAAATATTTTAAAAAATGAATCATTTTTGTGTTAAACTAATTTTTGTGGGCAAATCTGTAGGGGCAACGCTGCTTAACGTTTCCCCATTGGGTGTGGGCCATGCTGTTAGTGCTGTTAGCAAACGACAGCAGTACTAAAATGGTTTAAGAAAAATTTCTGCCTCATGCAGGATTTGAACCCACATCATTATGAACTGAGTCTCGAAGCCAAATTGTTAGCTTGCTCTGGCTCGTCAGTCCTTGGATCTTGGGCACTTTTTCAGTTACTAGAGAGCTACATTTTTTGCGCCTTACAAATCTAAGAAGCTATGATGAATGTAGAGTAGCGTTGAAGTAGTTTACATTGTAGTTTACAATTTTATACTTGAATCTATATTATCTTGGCGATTATCATTTTTGCTCGATCAGGTTATATTCTATTTTCTGTTATCCATCCTTTTAAATATTTTTTCAGAAATACACAGAAATATCTGATAGATGAGTGAGGTGGGCTAGGTCCCCCTAATCCTGTACTTGTACTTTGTCTTGTTTTTAAAATTTATGAATTTTTTAAGGTTTTTAAGGCAAACCTGAAGAAAGCAGTTAAATGTACCTAAATAAAAACATAAGGACTCTTTTACTGCTATATATCCCGTCACTAATGTACGTCTTACTGTGAGGGTTACTATTTAGGGCAAGCAATATAACTGCCTATAGATGAATTAATGTGGTTTATGGCTTTTATTGATTAGAAGCTGATTTTAACAACTACCTACATTTTTTTTTGATATTGAGAAAGAGATGAACAGTTACAATGGTAATTAGAATTACAGTACAACTGGGCAGCAAGTAATTCATTTTCCGAAAACGGATTAGCTAGGGACTATTTATGAGGTTAGTCAGATTGATATTTTGTCGATATTCGATGTGATTTTATTTTTTTTATTCATAATATCGGGGTTTTAAATTATTAAGGCGAATTTGAAACGGTTTCCTTTTATCACCGAATCGAAATTGAAAGAGTTCAGTTCATATAGTAAAACCTGTTGACGCTGTAATGTAACCATTATAGCGTTATCCTTTAATCTGCTCCTGTTTTGTAACGAAACACGTAATAAGTGATTCAATTTCCTAATTTAATAAATTGTTTAATAATTGGTATATTTTAAACAACAAGGTTAGTAAGTGAAGCTTACAAGGTCGAGGGTAATGTTTGTAGGATCGAGACTTGTAGAGGTTCTTAAATTATCCGAGACCTGTAGACGAACGTAAGACGCGCGTAGTTTACACTATTTTTTTGTACGATCGGTGATACATTTTAGGAAATCAAATCAGCTCTATGTATGTTTTAAAAAAACTTACTATACATGAGACATAGAAAAATAAATCAAACCATCAAAATATAAAATAATATCAAGGAAATAGTTATGTCATATGACCATGATATAAATATAGACAGCCATTTTCAAAAATATATAAGTAATCAAGTAAATATTTATTTCCATGACAATTCAATTCATATTCGATCAGCCAATCGGAAGCGTCCTTTTTTAAAAGTTAAACCAATCAGAAGGCTATTTTACTGATAATATTTTATGACAACTAAAAGCAGCGACAATATTTATGTCAGATATACGTCAAAGAAACGTCAAAAAAATATCATTATTTTAAAAATTCGTGTTTATTGACTTATCCGAATACACAACTCTTACCCCGAGTTTTTCTTCAATATTTATCATTCATTCATTACTCGCTGTTTTTGGAAAATAATTACTCGCGTACGTAATGTTCGAAATTATTTTCGTTACAGCAGCATCTCGTATTCAGAATGACAAATATTGTTGGCAAAACTCAGAACTCTCGTTATAATATACATGACAATCATGTAAAACCAACTTTACCGCCCTTGAGCTAGAATGGTACCTACATTTTACACCCGTTAACGCGGGCGCAAATGCTTATTTTGTAACTGCTTGTGGCTAAACACTTTTAAGCCTTACCAGCATTTTTGAATAACCCTTTGGTTAAATAAAAACATCTGTGGTGTTGCGAAGATGCATCTATTTGTGTTGGTTCCCAAATATATTTCGAAATATTGCCACGATCTTTAAACATGCCTAAGCTAAACAAATGCAGGGGTGGAAATGATTGGAAAATCACGTATGAACTCAGAAGTCCTAGGAATAAGTACGCGATGATGGATGAATAAAAGCTACACAACGGAATCGGTATAAAATGGAGACTTACACCAAATAAATACCCAACAAGGGATGATTTATTCATTGAATAATCTATAAATAATTTAATGTTGAATTAAACTACAACTACTAGCTTTATTATTTTATTAACTCTGTTTGGGTCTAATATTTCGATTCCAAAACGGAACTCGAAGAATAGTAACTCAAATATTATTTAGTTTCGGAATGAAAGCCTTACAGGTTTACATGAGAATCAGTAAAATAATTTAGTTTTACTGTAATTTTCCAATGCTTTGGTTATCTAAACGAAAGTACAACATAGTGTTAAATAGTTTATCTCTAAGTTTGCGTGCGGTGGTGAGACAAAGAACGTAACATCTTTACAACAAATGTTTTACAAGCTCTTATGATGTTATGTTTCGTAAGTAATAGAATAATTACATGTTCAGACTCGCTTAATTGACTGGAAAACAATATAATTTACAAATTCTTACACTCAGGAACCGTAAATAATTGCATATATAGGCGCTTGCGCTCCCGTAGTTTCAAATTGAAAAGGCGCTTCGCCAACTTGTGTGCTTCACTCGGCGTCGGTTATTCAGTAAATGCGGTTCAAACACGATTGTTGAACGTGTTTTTACATACCTGTATCAATACTATTTACTGGTATTTTAATTTCAGCTAACCACTTTTTCTTTATTTTTACCCTTTTTACGTAATTTACCAATTTAAGTTGCAGATTACATCAGTAATTTCTCTTTCGTTTGAGATGTTTGAGTTTCTTCATCACCCAATTGAACAAACACCTGTTACTATTTTAATTCTTTTCTTTTATTTTTTGCATGAAGTGCATAGTTTAGCTTCGAACTGCTGCATCCGAATTCTTTGTGTAAACATGAAGGTTTATTTTGAGGTGTACACTTCGATCGCAATTTAGATTCGCGTTCCATCATTTTCACGGCAACGATTGGAACTACCTACGTGTTAGAATATTACGTTGCACCGGAAAGGTATGTGATTACTACTTTTCTGAATGAAAGCTATTATTAAATTTAAAAAATAATATTTGAAAAAAATGTCCCAAAAAGAACGTTTAAAACAATGGCATAGATAGCGAGGGATATATAATTCGCTTTTATTAAATGTAGAAAAATTACTGAAAATAAAATCCATCACATGTTAATTTTATTTTAGTCACTGTGTGATTGTTAGTTAGTGATTAACCACACGATTTATTGTATCCAAACATTATTTTATATAAAAAAATGAAGCATGAAACAAGAATTACACATCCGTGATGTATAGGAACGAAGTATTTCAGTTCCTGAAAAATGAAATAAAATTTTTAAAGCTTCGTCAAATAAAATCTCGTGAATAGGGAATCAGGGATTCTATATAACATAATTAAAAGGCATCAGCATCAGGAACTTGGAAAAAGAAACGAAAAGATTGTACTTATACGTCGCTAAATCTCTTAAAATCATCTCAGCGTTAACACCGCCCAACACTTTGGACATGTATAATTGTTGCTACATGAATTAATTAAGAATTTTCAGTGTCACTAGGAACTACAGTTTCAAACCTTTCATTTCCTCTGTAGGGGTGTCCCAAAAAGAAACAGCATCCTGTTAAGGGCATGCTCTTTTCATGAAAATAAGGGAAAAAGTTCCTATTAACATGGGTCCGCAAATGCTTCGTTACCGAAATACAGGGTGTTGAAAATTGTAAAAATATCGATCTTTTTTTTCATTTATTCGGAAATGACTAGGAATTAAATTTTAAAAAGTAAGCAATACGTGTGTAGGTATATTTGCTATAGGTAAGTGGACCATATTAGTCGGTTTTTTCCTTCTCCAGCGGCGTCACTACAGGTGTGTATATGGATATTTCTTGAGAAAAAAATGGTACGCCACTGTTTTTTTTTTGTTTTTGATACAATTTTCAAATTTCTCAACTAATTTACGGTTGAAACAGTCTCTTGAGATTTTTTCCTACCATTAACCGTTTTCGTGTAAATCACACTTCAAAGATGAGAAATGGGAATATAAAAATAACTCTGCAAATCCGTTTTTTGAATAATGACCGCCTTTAGCCTCAAAATTTTGCTCGAAGAATAGAAGCATGTCTTGAAGCTAATGACGGTCATTTTGAACATTATTTGTAAAATAATAATAATAAGAATCATTTCGGAATAAATGAAAAAAAATTTCAACACCCTGTATCTTGATAAAGAAGCATTTGCTGACCCATGTTAATAGGAACTTTTTCTCTTAGTTTCTAGAAAGGAACTTTTCCCTGTATATATGCAGTTCTCCAGGGATTTCCCTTTTTCTAACTCTCAGAAGCTTTCTGTTTCGATTTATCCATGAAATCTCCTAAATATCTTAAGAAATGTCGGGTTTAGAGGTATTACCAAGAACTTCATTAAATAGAAATTTGATTTTGTTATTTAAGAGTAATTTTCGAAATATCGAAAAATTATATTTCGTGACTCCTGTTCCGATGCCTTTAAAATAAACGATATATAGGTAGCACTTTATATTATATTATTCCTTTATAATAAATCATTACGAAAATATAAATTGGATCAATGCAAATATAGAAAAAAATTATTATGAAATTCCTGAACAAACTTCAATATCTTTTTGCAAATTGTTTTCTAATAATAGTTTGAAGTAAACAAACAGTATGTACCTACAACAAATAAGTTTTATAGCTTCAGTTTTATCTAAAATTATTTTGGTAATACCCATTCCTATAGATGTGTACATGATTCTCTTAAATGTACAAAAATAGTTCTTTCTGTTGAAAATGCTAGAATCCTTTAGATAAAAAAAACGAAGAAATATTTATACCTTTCTACTAATCAGTCCGACTGTTCAGAATTTATTACCAAACAGGGCCTTAGCATTTCTATCTTTAGCATGTGCGTGCAAGAGTATCCTTAACCTTGTGCATGCTTATCACTACTCGATTACAAAAATATTTTAACTAACTGTAGTAGATCTCAGATATACCTTAAGATCCAATAGCACAAACCGCAGTGACGTGTTTAGATATCTTTCGCTTCTTCCTGTTTTCCGAAAATCTGAGAATATTTGAGTAGGATAACTCTTGAAGCATTCCCATGATTTGGATTACCATAGCACAAACTGATTAGGAAGATTTATAACTAGAACTAATAACGCCGCCCCTGATTAAAGAATCGAATACTTTTCCAATGCCAAATGGGAAACGGAATAGTGCTTCACGCAAACTTGGAAATAAACTAATAAACATGCACTTTATAACGCGGAAAGAATTTCATGTTGAATAGGAAATTTCTATTTGGTAACATTGGTAACATATTTTGAGTTAGTGCAGAATGCTTCAAAACTACAAACATTTTTCACAAATTTTACACGAATACCTACAAGTGATACAAACTTAATCCCAATATTATGAGTGGTGGCAACTGTAGGAAATAGCGAAAGAACAAACGAACCTAAAAAAACGCGTGTGCGAAATGGTGCGTATCTTTTCCACATACTTTACAAATCTGAACAATTCTTTTTGAGCCAATAGGCCATTTGATTTCGTATTGAACTATAAATTCTGTATAAATTTAGAAGGGTTATAAATTTATGGCCCACACCCCCTGTATAGGACTTGAAATTTTTTAAATTTCCATTTAAATATTTTGTAAATTGTGAGAAGAACAATAATTATAAATCAGCTTAATTTTCATTTGGTTAAATTGTTAATGAGATGTAATTCTAATGTACAAAGACTTCTTAAGATCAATTTTGGTACTTACAAATTATAATTAAATTTACCGTAGCTTCAATTCAATTTGCAGTATTAGGAAATTAAGCCTCTCTATGGTTGGATGAATGCCACGTACCGTAATTTGATTACAATCCATATATACTAAGATCAGTTAGAGCATAATATTTGATAGAGTAGTATAAAGCCAAATCGGTGCTTCTCAAACATGCCAAGTAAAAAGTAATAAATAGCACGGGTTTTAATAAAAATAAGAAAAGATTTCTTGTTGCATTTTCACCCCGCCTAAGATTTCTTTGATTGCACCAATCATTATTCCATATTATCTTTTCTTAAACTAAAATTAGTTAGCCAAGGATTTAAAACAATTCATAATTTGTGTTGTACTAGGTTTACTGGCTGTCTAGATGCAACATAAAACAATGATTTAAACAGAATCTGCCTATCAAAAAAGCAAATTAAACACAGTACCGTATGCAGAATTTCAACCTGAATCAAAATATACAAAAATATACAGGGTGTTCCCTTCAAAATAAAAAAGTTGAACATCCTAACTTGAAACAGTTGATAGATATTTACGAAAGGGTGATGTCAAAAGATAGCTTTTCCCTTACCATTTAAAATTATACCGGGTGAGTCAGACCACCCGTATCAGTCGTTTTTTTTCGAAAACGGTTAATCGTAGAGTCGGGCCAAAATTTTTTATTACAAAAGCCTTCATGAAGAATCGAATGGTGACATTGGCATTCGCCGGAAAAATCGGCATCCTGAAGAGTTTGCTCCAGAATGTCGAGATCTCCAAAATTTCAAATAGCACGGGGGGTCAAAAGTAGTATCGTTGTAAAGGTCTTTAAAAAATAAGCAAGTTTTGTAGGAAAAATAATTTTATTACCCCCACCCCTTCAGAGGAATATTCGATTGAAGTTATTAAGTAATTGTACTGTTATTGAGGCAGGATGTAAACGGCTTATGCGACTACATACGTCCTAACAACAGAAATGCATGGAAAATCAGCAGTGGATGAACACGAGCTGACAAGAAGAAGAAGAAAACTGTTACTTAACTTTACATTTAAAAAATGTCTAAAATGTAAGTTTGACAATAGGTCACCCGATTGTACTCCACTGGATACAAGAGATGATATGAAGCTGAGAATTCGCAATGCCTGCCGGTCATTAAGTGGTGAAGAAATATTGAGAGCCACTGATAATGTGACTAGAAGAGCTCGACAGTGTTTAGAAGTGGATTGACGACAGTTTCAACAATTATTGTGATATTGTCAAACTTACATTTTAGATATTTTTTAAATCAAGTTAAATAACAGTTTTCTTCTTCTTCTTAGCCCGTGTTCATCCACTGCTGATTTTCCATGCATTTCTATTGTTAGGACGTATGTAGTTACTTACGCCGTTTACATCCTGCCTCAATAACAGTACAATTACTTAATAACTTCAATCGAATATTCCTCTGAAGGGGTGGGGGTAATAAAATTATTTTTCCTACAAAACTTGATTATTTTTTGAAGACCTTTTCAACGATACTACTTTTGACCCCCCGTGCTATTTGAAATTTTGGAGTTCTTGACATTCTGGAGCAAACTCTTCAGGATGCCGATTTTTCCGGCGAATGCCAATGTCACCATTCGATTCTTCATGAAGGCTTTTGTAATAAAAAAATTTGGCCCGACTCTCTACGATTAACCGTTTTCGAAAAAAACGACTGATACGGGTGGTCTGACTCACCCGGACATAGGTTGTGGGGTCGAAAATTTACAATAACGAAGTTATGGCTTAAGACGTTTTTTTAGGTAACAGCCTGTGTCATCATTAAACATACATTAGTAGAAAGTTGTACCTACGTGTTTAATTCCCAATTAATTAAATACAGGGACGAACAAGTGTAATCCCTTAACAACCATGCAATCTAAACTGATTTTCATTATGTAGGCCATCTAGTATTCCATTAATCAGTTTATATTTACCTAAAGAAATAGTTTGTATATTATCAGTTTATATCTATGCTATCACTACTACCTATAATGTAATTAATAAACAGGAAGACATTGAACCAAGTCTAATCTACGGGTTTAATTGCGAATAATACAAATAACAAATATCAACAACGTACACTTTTTCGCCTTGGCAGCCAAGGCAATGTCTGATGTTAGGAAAGGTAATAAAAATAAGATAACAGTATTTAAAAGTCAATATTGTTATTAGACTTACTTTTGTGTTCGTAAAAATCTTTTTCTAGTAGCCTTCTTTGATAAATTCTTTTAGCAACGATTTTCATTTTTAAGCGTTTCAATGATTCATGACTTAAAACTCTATTTTTTCCTAAGATTAGATTAGATCATTAGTTTTCTGCAAAGCAATAATATTTTTAATTGTGTATCCAAGCATACAAACTTGTACAATATGATCATTTAAATTTTTCATAAGGGTTGGCCATGAAATTATAATTATTAGTGTGTCTTTACTTGTTTCGACCAAAACTGTCTTTTGCCAGTTGTCAAGAATATACAGGGTGTCCCCAAAAAATGACATCCAGTTAAGTGGATGTTCCTTTCATGAATATAAGAGGAAACCGTCCTATTAACATGGGTCCGCAATACAAGGTGTTGAAAGTTGTAAAAAATATCGATCTTTTTTTCATTTATTCGGAAATGACTGGGAATTAAATTTTAAAAAGTAAGCAATACGTATGTATGTACATTTCCTATAAGTGGACAATATTAGTCAGTTTTTTCCTTCTCCAGTGGCGTAGCTACAGGTGCGTATGTGGATATTTCTGAAGGAAAAAATGGTACGCCACTGTTTTTTCTTATTTTTGACACAATTTTTAAATTTCTCAACTAATTTACGGCTGACACAGTATCTTGACATTTTTTTCTACCATTACGCGTTTTCTTGTAAATCACACTTCAAAGATGTAAAATGCGAAAAAAAAAATAACTCTGCAAATCCGCTTTTTGAATAATCACCCCCTTTAGCCTCAAAATTTTGTTCGAAGAACAGAAGTTTGTCTTGAAGCTAATGGCGGTCATTTTAAACATTATTTGTAAAATAATAATAATCTTTTCGGAATATATGAAAAAAAAATTCAACACCCTGTATCTCGATAACGAAGCATTCCGGGCCCTTGGAATAGGAACTTATTCTCTTATTTTCATGAAAGCAACATGCCGTTTCTTTTTGGGATACGCTGTATATCTAAACCTAACCGTTTTGTTAAAGTGATTAATAAGTAATAACAACAAAGATGTTCGATTACGACATCCTGTCTAAAATTCTGAGGTTTAAACTTTCGAGCAATGAAACAATATTTGATTGAATGAACAATCATTCTTGGTTAAGCAAGATATTTCGATGCGTGTAATTCCAAGCAACGATATTTCTCTTAGGATTTCTCATCTAGAACTTTGTCAACAAAAATAAGGTACCTATACCTACCTACTTCACCAGATCAATAACAAAACCGTTACGTACGGATAAAGATAGTAAAGTTTGAAGGATGGATTTTTCTGTTAAATAGCAATCACTGACCATTATGACGCTAAAATCAATTTCTTGTGTACGAATTGAATTCTCTTCTTAAAAATCCATTTTACGAACTTGTCTCACAAAATATTAGGAAGTTCAAGAACAGCAAGATTAAATGTTTGTATCAGACCTGATGTTAACTTTTGCTCATCTATATGAAACTGACAGATACAGTTGAAACAAAACAGAAAATTCATCTTGCGAGAACTTGCGGTGAAACAAAGGCATCTATAATAAACAAAATATAGTTTTTAATTTTTTTATGTCTTAATTTGAAGCGAATAATAAAATAAATAGTAGAAGGAATTTCTGTTCATGTCTTAAGTTGTTTACAAAAAATCTTCTAAATTCAGTTTTAATTTCGTTATTGAATTATCTTTGTGGTATAAGTGTGAAATGGTTGAAAGCTGTTTTAATGTGTGACTAATAATTATTCTAATATCCTGTCAAACGTCAACAATTAGAAATTGACTGATAACCAAAAGGCACGCATATTTAGCAAAAGCTCTTGCAAAATATCAAGTTCATACAGCAAAACAAAAGGAAATTAGCATAGCCCGATAAAGAGCAACCTTTGTTTTTATATTTTGCGGATCTGATATGAAATAAAAGTTTTTAGATGTCAAAAACACGCGATTTGTATTAACCCAGAAAACGTTTTCGTTTATAACCTGTTATTCTCGGAAATAAATAAGTTTCCTGCATTCATTTTCACATTCCTGGGGGTTTCTTTTTAATTGTTTGATATTTCCGACTTTGTTTAATAATTGCGCGAATTTAAGAATTTAATTTTTCTTGGCTATTTAATTAGTCGCCCTGCAGTTGTATAAGAAACGTAAACAGTTAATAATAGCTTTTTATATGGAGTATGTATGAAACACGCCGACAAAATTTGGAAGTAGACTCACGGGACAAAATTATGCCAAATTAACTCAATTTAGGCGTATACACAAAAGTACACCCCTTCAGACCAACAGCTCTTTAAAGTTGTCATTATCTGCCCTAACCTAAGGCCTAAACCATTTGAGACAGGACCTTCAACTTTGAATTTCTTTTTGTCAGTCGTGAATAACTATAAACCGGAGTTTATAAAGAAAATCGAGATAATGACCGATAACGATAACATTCGTTTCGTTATCGATCACACTACCTACTTATATTCTGAAAGTTTTTTAAATTTTTATAAAGTATCTTAAAATAAATTTAAACAGCATCTCTAAAGCTAATCGTCGTACTTATATTTCGATTTGTCTGTAGCATACTATGTTACGAAGATGAGGAGAAATATCTTTTGTATTTATGGTTCATAGTCCGTTCATCCGTTAGTCAATTTCATTTAACTCAAATATTTCTTGTCTTCAAAATATTTGTCAAGAAATACTATTACGTGTTGTAGCACAATTTTGTTAGATAATAAAAATTGGGGTTAGAATGTTACCAAATACTTTTCAGTATAATTTTGCCGAGAATAAGAGCCTAACTAAAAGAATGGCTTTTGATAATTTATTTATTTGACATTTGATTCCCAAAATCTTTACTACTTGTGATAATTTTGTAATAATTATACCACTATGGTTTTAGCAACAGAAATATACTTCGTCCATCATAATAACTAACCATTCCATTCACAAATCGGCTTCATTAAATTCTTCTTGAAATATAATAAAATGGTTGTAGTAGTATTTGACATTATCAAAGTTTGAGAAACGATTTCTAAAAACACAATGCCTTTAGGGCAGCACGTCATCCTTAAGACGCCTTGATCTTTACGACGCCAATTTGTGCGACATGACACAGGTTTATCTTTGAATTGTAGGGAATTTGTGGGATTTATTGTTTGTTACAGCTGCCTTTTTTATTTTTTTTATTTAAAATCAGAAATATCAGATAATCAGCTTAAAGTGTTTTCATTTTGTTCCATACCAAGGAAAATGTCTATTCGTTCAGAGTTGCTTTGATTCATGACTATTGTAACCATGGATTACTTTAACCGAAAGAAAAACCATCCTGTTGCGTTTCCTTTTTCAAACTACAAAACAAAAAAGTGGAGTTGCGCACTTTTCCATACTAAAAATAAACATTTCGTTTTTGGTATTCAAGAGTAGTTCGCGAGGCAGCATTGAAAATCACTTAAATGCGTTACGAGAAACGCCAGACTATACGGGTTCGATACGTACAGAAGAGAGACGGGCATCTAATTTACTAACGCAGCGGAAGTTCGCGATTTTCTCATCAACCGTACATTTTAGCTATATTACTACTTTATACTATGTGATAGATAATTAAATTTTGCATTCAATTATATAATAATATACAGGGTGTTTCATTTAAAATAACAAAGTTGCTTATTGTACTGTGAAAAGCAAACACCCTGTATACGCGATATAAATTTAGAAGAATGCAGAGCTATATACTGAACAAGTTTTATATTTAAACTTCTTTCGTATTTTGATTGATAAAAGAGTTATAGGAGCTACAATTTCCGATTTTCAAAACCTCGTAGATGGCGCCACAGTGAAATTCTAACGTTAATCAAAAAATAAAAATGTATCTAACACCAAGCTGCATAAGTGTAGAAAATTTAAACAAAATCGTGTGGCCAGTTTTTTTGTAATAATTTTTCAAACAATTCAAAATTTTTGGAAGAGCACCGTTGCGACCGTTTTTGGATTTACATCCCAATACTTCCCATATAGACATAAACCAATGGTGGTATGGGAGAGTAAATAGCTAAATCGCATCTGTAAGAATGAGATGCATGTCGATGACTGGCATCTCAATTAGGAGTTTATTTGAAGAGAAAAGGGTTGCACGTTGCAAATTTTATTATAAAAGCATTCTCGATTTGAAATTTATTTTTAACAGTTATTTAGAAAAACGAAACGAATTAATCGAGCTGTCATAATTACAAACCCGGAAATCGTATACAGCATTCTTAAAACACTCCTTAACACGAAACAATTTACGTAAAATATAATGTTTCAGTCAAAATACGTAGTCCCTATTCTCTTTATGCAAAATAATATCCATAATGAACCAAAGCTTTAAACAACTAGATCTGAACACATAAAAAGAAAATGAAATAGTCTGAACAAGAAACAAGCGTTCGAGTTTAATTTCCGTTCTGTTCGTTAATCGCGTTTGAAATGTAAAGGTCATCAAAGCGCAAAGAAATACAAAATGTGTATCCCAAGTGGAACAGAACGACTCCGAAATAGTTTATGTGTAGGCGAGATACGAGCAAGTGGAAAACAGCAAGCAGAAAATGAAAACACTGACAGTTCAGGAAAATCGGAAATTCGGTTGGATGCGGAATGCCACAGCTTCTTGCATCGGAAATAAACAATCAGACGGTAGCGTCGCCTACTAACACAAAATGAAAGTAGGTACATGCAATTACATCGTCGTAATATTAAAAATTTTATATTCGAGGTAGTACAGTTTTATTTTATAAATTTTTCTCGTAATTTATTCGAATTGCCTAGAAAATCTATTTATACGGGACTCCGTCTTCTTTAATATAATTCAAAAAATTATTACAAAAAGTTTAGAACTTAAAATGATATATGATTATTAACATTGACTATTTGAGCAAGTTCCTTCGACAAGTCTCTATAGAATTCTACACAGCCAAACCTAAAACAAAACCCGCTGCTAAAAGCATACCTATATTTATGTATGAAAGAACAGACGTAGCGATATGAAATGCGAAACTCATATAATTCAAGTAAATGAGCAACTACAAAACCTTACATAAATAACATGAATAGCGTGGTGATCTAGTGTGAAAACAGCTTCACATAACCGAATTTACGTAATGTTTCTGCTATTAATTGATGAATATTAATGTAAGCGTAAAATAACAGAAAATGCTTTGTTGTGTACAGAAGTACAGAATATCCGGATTTAAGATACAATCTCTCATTTCAAAAGGGATCATTTCATTTTTTTATAGCACATCTTCAATTAAGTTGAGTACCTAATAATTTTTATAATTAAATTTGGATTAAAATGTCAAGTTTAAAAAAAATAAATTGCTGACAATTCAATTCATATTCCGGCAGCCAATCAGAAGAGTCCTTTTTTAGAAAAAGAACCAATCAGAAGGCTATTTTACTGACAATATTTTTGTCAGATAAACGTCAAACAAACGTCAAAAAAATTTATTATTTTAATTTTTTTTATAAAATAATTTTTTCAAAAGTCAGACTGACATTTTGAGCAAAATGAACTTAAAATTTGTAATGCAATCGTGACAAAAAATGTCATTCGATCAGCACCGTGGGTAATTTAATCCACAGGTGTTAGGTTTTACAATTCAAGCTTCCCATTATGTGGCCACCAAGGTCGCTATAGACCTCACGCCATTAGACTTTTGTTTGTGGACCACCGCGGCCAATCCATGGTGTTGGAAAAGTTTAAATATTAGAACTTTGAAGACCCTGTCTCCAATTAGTTTTTCTCTCATAATCCCGAAATAATGAAGGAAGCCTCTTGACACAGAAAAAGCGTTTCGTAATATATTTGTTGTGTAATTAAAATACAAACAAACATACACCCTCTTAAAACTGCGCTTTTTCTGGGAATTACGGTTACGTGTCTACACTTCTCATAATCTGACAAAACATGGAAAAATTAAAAGCGGTAATAGTACGGTCTTAACATGAACTTCATTAAAAATATGTTGCCTACTGCTTCCCTTCAACTATTCATTTTCAAAAATGTATTTAAAAATAATATGTAAGGGTGTAAAAAATGTTGTTTGATTCATTCTTGCATAAATTTGTAGTAATTTTGTTATTTTTGTTATCATATAACATATTATAAAGACTTATTACTATAAGAATTATTTTAACTCAATACATACATAGTAGTAAGAATTATTTCCTTCTGATTTCGTCGAACGTTTCTTAAACTTGGTATTAGCAAAACTTTGCATGTATAATGAATCTGTTTTGCAAATTAAATTTATATTTTCAATTTGCATTTAAAAACGTAACTTACAAACATGGAGGATATTGCTTATTTATATGCAAGCTACTCAATATTTAAATTTCTCATTCGACATTTGATTTTATCAACAAGGCTAAATATTATTAACATGCTATATAACCATTATATTCCCATACTTATACAGCTATAATTCTTGGATGTTTTCGATTATAAATTTATTGTTTTTGATCATAATGACTATAGAGGGGGTTTCAACGAAAAGTAGTCACTTTCAGTATCTTACAATACTATTATTTGCTTGAAAATCGCCCCAAGACATTTCAATAAAGACATCTAGGGGGACATCTTTTTACGTAAAATCCGGAGGTCTGTCATCATACACTTAGCCGTCCCGTCACAACCACCTTTCAAATGGCACCATACCACATGTGATGTGACACATCGTTGGAAAGGTAATTTCATAAAGCAATTACCGTTAAAGTAATTGTTCAAAATTACTTTTGTTAATTTCCATACAACAATACAGACGACTTTGAAAGAGAGAACGAACATCTGCGAGAACTTGCGGTGAAACAAAACCATCTACATAGCTACTGCTGTATAGGTACAGCAGCTTAACCGAAATACACGTTTTTAATTTTTAATGTCTAAATTTGAAATAAATAAAAAAAATAAATGGTACAATGAATTCCTTATGAAATTACCTTTCCAACGACGTGCCACACATGGTATGGTACCGTTTGAAATTTTAGAGGGGTGGCTGTGACGGCTAAGAGGTTCATGGTAGACGTCCGGATTTTACATAAAAAGATGTCCCTCTCGCTGCCTTTGTTGGCGTGTCTTAACGATTTTCAAGCAAATAATAGTTTTGAAAGATACGGATATGCCTTACTCTTTGTTGAAAAACCCTCTGTATACTGCAATATGATCAACAAAATTGTCGATAAGGGTTGGCCATGGCCCATGTGTCTTTACTTAAACTCTACGATTGATTTAGCTCTTGCTTCTATTCTTAACATTAACTGTCAAAGCCAGTTTTTAATCGAAAGAAGCAAAGTTACACTAAATTATATTTCAGGGCCGACCCAATTACTGAAAAGTTTGTGAATCATATTGTATAAGCAACTTTTCAATAATTTTATTATAGACTTGATTGATATTTTATTTTCATTGAAACTTTTATTTCTAACAAATGGTAGGAAAACTTGAACATTTAATAAAAGTTGATAATTTAGCTCTTTAAAAGTAGATATTTCCACCCTAAATAACTTCTTTGCTAATCGGGTTAGCTAATTCAATAACCTAATCTGTTGAGGATGCAGGTGGGGCGCAGAGCAGGATATTTTTAGACGACATTCGATTAGCATCCGCGTGAAAATTAGTAATGAATTTTGGAAACGCTATACAGTACTTTTAACCAATGTTTTTCGCTTTAAATCGACTATTAAACGTTAAATAAAAATAATCAGTTATAGGTAAAACTCGAAGTATATTCGAATATACGAAAGCCCTCTTATGACATTACTTACTATCAAATATTCTTATTTTCATACCAACTTACCAAACAATTCAAAATGATTATTATGGCTATACCTATAGCTAACTATTGATTATCGCAGATTTTAAAATAACCATTTTATCGCTCCCTCGGTTTTTGCATTATTACGTAGTTTGCAGTAATTTATAACCCAGGACCAGTATTTCTGTCCAAGCCTTGTAAACTAAAAATAATTTAAAAAGGTTCCTTTAATATCAAGTGTCTTGCAAATAACAAGACACCTTAATTATGACCAAACCTAATACGTCTATTGCTAATACAATTCGACTAACAAACTTCGAATATATTATATTCCTCTCATGAAGCCTAAACGTTTAGATAAGCTATATACTTATCTGCAAGTAAGTAAGCAAAGTAAACTCTGTACAAGTTAAAATATTTACAACAAACAATCGTGAACTTTTCGATATTCGTTTTATCAAATAATATAATATTAATATATTTTATATTAAAATAAAATTTATTATTAAGTAGCTGTGTTCCAAAAATCATTCAAAATTGGTGTTCCAGCACATTACAGGCATTTAAATCTCCAAATATGAATATTTTATTTCCAATGGTGGTCCAATTATTTAAATGTCATATGTCATTAATTGATTGATATTAAATTAGATATTAGAGCAAACAATCATTTAAAGATTTCAATGCTAGATAAAGAGAGAAGTCGAAAAATAAATCGTAACTTCTAAATGAGAGAAGATAATAAAAAGTGCAGTGTGATTACAATATGATGCATTTCCGCAGCCTGTAACACAGGACACAGGCTGAAAAATCTTACACACCATTACGTCTGCTATCACAGCCAACTTGACCTCTTTTTCTTGAACTTCCGTTACCTTACGATCAAATAAAACTGCATTAAAATTAATCACATCTGTTTATGTATTGGCAAACCCTGTATATGGACATTTCTGTAAATGTTTAAACTCAAGTACAACATTCAAAGATTAATCTTTCAATAAATAACCCCACGCACGAACACGAAATCGAATTATACTCAAACCTGTAACGTTCCTTAAAATATCAACTCAAATCTAACAAATTGCAATCAATCAAATCGTCTATAAAGTCAATTGCGAAAACGAATGGTATACTCAAAGGTAAATTGCTGTATCCACTATCCTTTAAAGTAATTGAATATCCCATCTCTTTTTTCATCTCATTTCGTTCTTCTCTCTTAAGCATAAGTAGTGAAAAGAAAAGTGTTACCTAAATAAAATTAAATTGTACCTGAGATTGTCTCCCTAGTCATTTATTTAGTAAATCAAAAAACGGTCGCAACGGCGCTGTGCTCTTCCAAAAATTTTGAAATGTTTGAAAAATTATTACAAAAAAACTGGTAACACGATTTTGTTTAAATTTTCTACACTTACACAGCTTGGTATTAGGTACATTTTAGTTTTTTGATTAATGCTAGAATTCCACTGTGGCGCCCTCTACGAGGTTTTGAAAATCGGAAATTGTAGCTCCTATAACTCTTTTAGCAATCAAAATATGAAAGAAGTTTAAATATAAAACTTGTTCAGTATATAGCTCTGCATTCTCCTAAATTTATATCGCGTATACAGGGTGTTTGCTTTTCACAGTACAATAAGCAACTTTGTTATTTTAAATGAAACACCCTGTATGTATATTATTATATAATTGAATGCAAAATTTAATTGTTTATCGCATAGTATAAGTTAGTTATATAGCTAGAATGTACGGTTCATGAGAAAATCGTGAGCTGCCTCTCTCTTCTATACGTATCGAACCCGGTTAGTTTGGTGTTTCTTGCTATGCATTCAAGTGATTTCCAATGCTGCCTCGCGAACTACTGTTGAATACCAAAATCGAAATGTTTATTTTTAGTATAGGAAAGTCTAAAGGAAATGTGCAAATTCACTGTTTTATGTTTAATTTAGTAATTTAAAGTGAACACATCTGACATTTAATTATTACCAAAAAATTGTTCATAACTTCCTGTCTTAAATTTAATTACTCCCTCTAATTAAAACCATTTTTTAAAATATTCCTAAAAACACAATACTATATTCTTTCAATTGGGGTAACGCTAAATGTACGTTTCCTCTGTAATTTAGAAAAAAAATCTATGAATGGAATGGATATCAACAAACCGTTTAACCTAATAGTCGTAATATATCAAAGCTACTGATATTCCTGCAAAATTCGTCCCTCACAAATTGGGAACCTAAACAAATTTGTTGCTTGTGTGACGGTACCAGTATAGGAACCCCATATTATAGCTTGTTTCACTGCCAATTTAATGAGGTAAATATACGGCTGCTGTCAACCGGATTCGGTGCAGGTAATTTTGTTCTTTTTATTGAACGTATATCAATTTACTACACCATTAATTTTAAAACAGCAGCATGACTCGTGTCCATCGAAGTATCGCTTGTTATTGGTAATATCAACTATATGACTTTACGCAAATATAAATTACTACAAGAATCTATAAAATACAATCAATGCAATCTAATCCTAATGATAATCGAATGATACTGAAATGGAAGGCCATAACAATATGACTTGTACTTGTAATAATTTTATAGTAGGTTGCCGTCTTACAGCTCACGCGATAAAGCATTTATAGCACGGTATAATTTAGGCAACTTTGTATTCATTTTATTAATAGCTAGAAAATCAGTTGCAACACTTCATTAGGATTCACGAACGATTGGCGTCATTTGTTCGCACTCACAATGAAAAGCTTTCAAAGCAATACAAGACTGATAAAGCATGCCATGTACGAAACCTATATTTTTCACGTCAGTCGTTAATGGTTGACGAATAGCTAAGACTTTCAAAACTATTAAATTTATAAATGTAGACTCATCAGACAAGTAGGTACTCAATTTACAAATTAACATTCTAAAAGGATTTCTATAGGACCTACGTATAGTTTTCGAATAAAGCAAAAATTAAAAGAACGAAGGTCTTCGATCACTTTTCTGTGATCTACGTTGTTATCAGTTACAATAATCATACTAAAAAAAAATGTTATGATGGATATTTCTGACAAAGAATGTTTACAGAAAATAAGCGTATGACAAATTTATTAAGACGTAATACTTCATTCATCAACAATATAGACAGACCTATTAAAAGTTTTTAGAGGATACAACAAAATATAATCTCAATTTTTGTCTGAAAAAGCGAAGAAAATATCCTTACAGTTTATGTAAGTAGGTACTCGTATTATACTTTCTTAATCAGTATATCGAGGGAAATGTGTTATTACTGTGCTTGATATCCGTCATTTGAGAAACACCTTGTATAATATAAAACAAACGTAAAGTGCATGATAAAATAAAAAATTAAGTAGCGCTTTAAAGTAAAATAGATAAAAATAAATTGAGGTTTAATGAAATTCTGAATAATACAGAATGCAGTGAAAAATTATTTTCATGAACAACCATCTGCGATTCAAATGGTAAATCTATTTATCAATAAATGTTTAATGACGAAATAGCCACTCAAACAATTCAAAGCGCATTAATTAAAGTTCAATAAGCTTTTATTATATTATTTTCATCACCATTTTACCACTAAAACTTCCGCTAACGTAATTAATATTACCTCGTTAATTTCCCAGCGTTTCTTGGAACGTTATATACAGAGTACGTCATAACAGAACACTTGCAGAGCATCAACCAGTAATAATTTAAGACAAATAACATATTATCACGTAAGAGGTCATAATTTGAACTTGAATGTTAATAATCTTGCACTTCCGGTTTCGTCGAATGACCCCAACTTTCTTATTTAGAATGCAACACCCTGTATATTTTTGCATATTTTAACTCGGGGGTTAAATTGTGCATATAAAAATGTAAGATAATACAGTTTTGAGAACAAATATGTTTTAATTCTAGAGTGCCATGACTGACTGAATTTTGTTCAAATCATTACCGCTTACTTTTCTAATAACTGTTTAATATAATAAAAGGAGGATAATTAGTTGGCTAGATCCTTTCAAAGTTGGAAAAATCATTGTCATGGCCTTCTTTTTTCCCCAACGATTCGAAAAATACAAAATATTCGTATAATAATACTACGACTATGAATAGTAACTACGAAATATTCGACAATTTTTGGACAGTATGTAAGAGTACTTGATTCCGAAGGACGAATAGCGAATTATCGCGCATCAAATACGAATACCAATACGTACTGTCCAAAAATTGCAGGATTATTTCGTAGTGACGAGTAGTATTGGGAGGACAATTTCACGAACCAAATTTTAAATTTTTATATACATAGTTTCAAATCGGATTATTCTACCTACCTAATAATAAATTTCTTCTTAACCATGGTTTTATAAACAAACCGGACTAAAGTCAAATTTAATTTTTCTTTTTGTGTATAATTTGTTATATTTGCGGGGCAAAAATGGAAGCAAAACGGTTTGGCCAAAGTACAGTTGAAGAAATGGATAAAACTGTAGCAGGTAAAATGCCAAAGAACACTTTCAAATCTTACAACTCGGTTTGGAAGCAGTTTTCCGAGTTTTGTAAGGAAAATGGCTTCATCCTTGAACATGAAACAACCCCAGACGAGCTTAATATGATATTAAAGAGTTGGGCTCATAATATGAAGCATTGCCGCAGCAAGTTAAATGTTAATATATTTTTGAATAAAGTTTTTGTTTGACGTTTACAATATTATTTTTATGAATTTTATGGAGGTTTGCTTTCTTAGCAACGCGAGATTTTTTTGACAGAAAAATATCCGCTGATATTTTGTACTATGATAGTCCTAAATATCCGAGAATATACAAATTTGGAGTACGCTGATTGGCTTGTCAAGTCGGTAAAACGTAACCGCATTGGTCAGTTTAGGGTGTGTCAAATTGTCTCACTATTAATATCCCGAGTGCATGTCAAATTACCGGTAATTTTTTTTCAAATGTACAAGAGCGCGAATGCGTTCGAGTGCATTTTAAAAAAAAATTATCGGCAATTTGATATGCAAGAGGGATATTTTACTAGACTATTTCCCGAACGAATTTTTAATTAAATATAGCTGATTTATTTGTAAATTTATTGATAAATATGTGTATTTGAAGTTATTATTTTTTCCAAAGATCTAGTCGGTTCGTAGAGAAAACAGTAGATATTTTTTGTTCAAAAAACTATAGCAACGTGTAAATCCGTGTAAACAAAAAATATTGGCAATTTGCATTCGTGCAAATTATCGACAATTTGCACAAGTGCAAATTATCGCTGTCATTCGCATGTGATTGGTTAAACGTCAAAAATTAAAGCCTTCTGATTGGTCAAAAATGTATCAAGGAAATAGTCTCAATGTAATAAGTCTCAAGTAATACAGTGGATGATGAAAATTCTGGATTCGGCTCCTTCGTCGCCTCATCCATTAGCATCTAAACTTATACTTTAATGAGTCACTTCGCGGACTTACAACGTAAATAACTATTTAATTCTAACTTTTAAATAAAATCATGATTTATATTGTTTAACCAGGAGAATCCAGACTCTATACCTTCGTCAATTTCTACGTAAGATAAAAAAGGTTAATTGCTTTGATCGTTAAAATGAAAATGAAGGTTAACTCTTGATGTCTCGTTTAGATGTTCCCTTGTGCTTTCCATTTTTGTGTATAGCAGAGCTAATGTAATTATTTTTGTTCAAAGAAGAGGACACTCACTACAGGTTCAGAGTTTTTAAAGCACTTAATATAAATAGAATATGGTGATTCTTTTAAAAAACCCACCACCAACATGCTATAAAGATAATGAAAAAGTAACAATTTTAATATTTTACTGATTAATTACTGCGATTCAAATTTAAAATGATTTAGTTACTTGCTATTTTCGGATTTCACAAGAACCTTCGATTCGTTGACCTGAATTGTAATACTTCCTAATACCTAAAATAGTACTCTACATTTTTAATCACGCTGCTAGTAAAAAGCTCAAACTTTAATCAGATTAAAAATTTGGTATTAATGTAAGCTCTCTACATATGCAGCTTAATTTTTTTCCTGGTTAACATAGGTATTATTCATTTATAAAAGAAGTTTAAATGCACAAAAATGTGAGTATTACCACGTACTAGACGTTATTTGTTATTTTAAATGTATATCCTAAACTGAAAAATTGGTTACATTTCGCAAAATAAAAAGTTTAATACACTAAACTTTTTAAATTAATAATTAAACCACAGATGAAAACAAAACCAGCCATAAATTAAAATTAAGCTTTTTGTGAGAACATAATTAAAGAAACTTTGCAGAAAAGTGTTGTGACGTGTTAACGCCCCTTTTTGGCCCATTGCTGCTTAGCACGTGAATGTATTCTTCCTCAAAATACCGGATATTGTGGCTGCAAGCAATAACGTGCAGTTCCTATTTTTATTTTATAACATTTCATTCTTAGCTCCGTACCGGAAATGTCAGAATGATATACTGCCTGAAACTGTTATTGATTAACAACTAACAAGCTATTTGTCAGTCTACACAACAAGTATTTATCCTTGAATAAGATTTATAAATAAAACGGTAAAGTTAAATTGGTACGTAATCATGTTCATTCAACTTAAAAATGTTGAAACCCAACAAAGCTGACACGATATCCTGACGATTTCTGATAACATCCATTTGGGTCATTAAGTTACGGTTCCAATTTTTAGTCCTACGATTTCCACTCGAAAGTCGTGATTTGCAGCACGCGATGATTGTTAAATCAGATAAGTCACCCCCGAATTAACCACGTTAACAGCGGCAACCTTGCATGAAAGCTCCTTTAATGCGAGTTTTATATCAACCTGTCCTACATAACCCAGCATGAAGACTTGTCATTACTGCGGAAGCACGCCAGTTCAAGGTCGACTTAATGATCGTGACCTTAAATTTACGACCCTCTAATATTTTAAGGATGTACACCTGACCGGATTTGTAATAGATCGAAAGCGATTCAATTTTCTTTCGCCAATATAACTTCACTTATAGAGAAGGTACCCGATCATCCTCGTTAACCTCGGAAGAAATTTGATCGTGGCCAGATTGATATTTTCTTGTCAATTAGTGTGAAGGGAGCTTCACAAATCTGCCACAGACTAAAAATAAACTCAATCGATACAAAACACTTTCATTGTAACCGAACATCATCAGGTATCTTGATAAACCCTCTTCACTATCATACATTTTCATCTTCTCTGTGTTAACATTGATGTATATCAAATGATTATCTACTTCTAATTAATATTTTTAAATTAGACAGATAAGTCATAAAGCTCAATCCACAAATAATGTATCTTTTAGAAAATTAGCTTTGTTTGCCACATTTCATTACAGCATGTCAGAACCAAGGGATGGTAGTATCTAAACATAAAATATTAAAACCACAGGCGCTATTGGATTTTAATGAAATTTGGGGTATCCAGATGAAACAAAATATAAATTTATACTGAAGTATATGATAAATTCTTATACAAAACAAGAAGGAAACAAACGAAATATTGGAATTGTATTCTCTTTGCAAACTGTTGCACGAATACGTTCTTTGCTACGATTATTTAAAATTTTCACTTTATCACATACAGCAGATCAGAGATGCATAGATTATGGTGTTATGTAAGTCCTATGGGATATAACGTTATTATATGAAAGTATTTTTTCTTGTACAAGTCACGTGAGTGACTCCATAAGAATTTCCCTTGTTCTCGTTTTCTCGGCTGACAAAAGAAAATCTATCTTTAACGGAGGTTATTCCTCTGAAAAAAATAATAATATCAAAACAATCTTTTAAGCGTTCAGGGTTTGGTAAAGAAAATTATTTACTGATATAAGGAATATCTAATCGCATGTAATAAATGACAATGCAGCAGTATTATAAGACACAATTTTCAAATTTAAAAATTAATTTTTAAATGATATTTGACGTCAGACACCTCCAATTTGCAAACAGAAGTAGGTTGAAATACGAAAATAGCAATGGAACGAACAATCGCATCAAGACAATGAACAACCCGTGTCAGCGCCTTAGGTTCGTTCAGTTGTTATCCAGTGCCTGGTCTTTGTCGCTGAAACTAGGATTCAATAAAGTAGATCCCACAAATTCCAGGACATTGTAACAGTGAAAGCTCTACAATAGTATTTTGTCACAAGCACCTAATGGAAAAATATTGTTTAGGTAGAATGTCAAAAATTGTTTTACCGCAGTTAGAATAATTAAACCTACGTCGCGCCGTAGTAATATTTTTAATGTTATAAATTAAAATAATCCTGAATTGATTTTTTTTGCTAAATATAAAAATACAGAAATAATTACACCGGGGAGGGTACCAAGGAAACAAGTTGTAATCAGAAATGGGGTTTAAAAAAAGTTTTAGAAACGCTGATAAAAAGAATTCCATCAAAAAAAAGTGAAATTTTACTGAGATACACAAATAAATTGAATACATCAGTCATGCCGAAAAAACCTTAACTTCAGAATTTCATAAAAGAGTCTTTGTCCGCAACGGACGTTTTATTAATCCTGCAACTGTCCGTAGCTATAAACATTTCCGACAAGTGGTGATAAAATGTAACCCTTCTTATCTCAATTGCCCATAACTACTTTATAATCAACCTTAATCTGCAGTTGGTTGTCTATAAACGAGTTATTATTAGATAAGATGGTATGTCTTTACCCTTACAGAGGATTAAAATCATTTAGTTTTTCCTTTCCCATACCACTGGTAGGTATATGGGAAGTATTGATATCATGAAAATTTTCGAAATTGAGATTTTCACGGAAACACGTGTTTTGGACCACCAGGAACGCAAGGAAGTGGTCTAGAAAGTAGGTACAAGTTGTAGAAGAAAAAATTTCCTGAAAAATATATTTGCAAAAAGTTTTATCTAGTCTCAAATCATTAATTTTCGGAAGAAGCGCAGCCGCATAAGCAAGATTACTAGATTTAGGATTCAAATAAATATTTAGCATACAATACAACTGAAAACTGGATTATTTACTAGACCACTATTGGTAGTACCTACATTGTTTACTCAAGCTAGTTTATGCCCAGGATGATAAATCAATAAGTCTGCACAAGTACTCACAATCCTGCACTTGGCTTTACACCTGGAAATGTATTGCATGACTTAATACTTTCAGGAGTAATATAATAAATGGTCTACGTTATTGACAATTTAATTTATGATGAATGTATGAGTTATGACTCAAGGCAACGTAGTGTAGTATTAAAATAGTTATTTGTATACCAAGGACGCGAAATGTGTCTTTATCGTACCGAGAGAAAATTGTCGCCGAGGACGCTTGCGGCCGAGGAAAGACAATCTCGAGGGCGCTAAAGAATTTCGCGGACAAGGTATACACAATATTTTTTGTGCAACCGTAAAAAATGTGTAATTGTAAATGTTATTGCTTTTAGAAAACCTACAGCTTAATTCATTGTAAATAGAAAAACGGCTTTCAGTTAGCGCGTTACTATGGATATGGAGTAAATAAAACAATTACTTTTGTATAAATTACAATGATTTTTACTTTAGCGGCCGCTACCATTAGCAGCGGCCGCGAAATTAGATTTCGCGTCCTGTATAGGGTATAGCGGACGCGAAACGCCCACTTCGCGTACGGTTGCACAAAAAAAAAATTAAAAATTGAAAAATTATGAAATATTGCGTGTGTAAGTAGTTGAGTTTTACTAAACAATTAATTTTTACGTAATATCTATGACCGATATTACTTATACCTACATTATAATGGTGATGTCCGTTCTAAGGATGTTGTCCTTGTCTTTTACCCCTTTCTTTAAAGTCTTCTGATATGGGAGTTGTTGTAAGGTAATGGGTTTTGGTTTTTCGGTTATCTAGAACAGTACTATAGTGCATTATATGGTGGTAACACATGTTTAGGTGTACCCTCGAAGAGCTAGGTTATTTGCAGAAGTCGGGCTAAGAGAGGATGTTTAATGATTTTCTTGACTTATCTGGGAATACCGTTTAGAGGGATTGTGTTGGCTTAGGGGATTGTCAGGATTTTGGGTGGCACTAAGGGTGCGGGTTATGTTGTTTTATGGCGGTCGAATATAGTAGTTATACCATTATGACTGGCGGTTCCACAGGGGGTACCATGGTACCGGTACGACCGTATCCCCCGTTTGTTTCATACCCAACCCCTTTAATTAACGCTTTTGTCCACATAGTTTGTTGACAAAGAGTCACCTCACTGATATATTACGTACCCCATTATAATCTTATATTCCCCAATCCTTTTATTTATTTGGAAATTCCAAGAGCGGAGTAGTCAGAAAAACATTCAACATTATAAGATCGAGACGTGTTTTTAACACAGAACAATATAATGATGTACCTACCTATACGCTATTGTGTTTAATTGAATAAATAAATAGAAATAAGAAACGAATACAACTTCAAAGAATTTTATAATTAATTACAATACTTTGTTGGATCTGCTTATTAAACTTCGTTAACATTTGATTTTATTTAAACGAATCTATTTTGCTATGAAATATTACAATAGTAGGTATACACTAGATGTAATAATTAAAAGTTCTAAAAGCTTAATAACAACGTCGAAGATTCTCTTTGTTTTGTAATTAGAAGGAAATATTATTCAGAATTCCTCACCCGCGCTAAAAGTGGTCTTCTACTACTTAACGTCTTAACTGTAATCCTCTTATTGTACTGAGTAACTAAATGCGTATTCCAACTTCCAAGTTCTTGTTATCTATATATTTTTAACTTTCATAAAATATTTTATGATTGATACAATTACCAAACTTCTCCACCGTGTGAACATTTAATATTTATCTATTAAACAAAGACGATCGATCGTAAGTAATTTTTCTCCCAGCACTTAATTTTTTGTATTTATAGCCAGATAAATAATAAGTAGTAATTTCCAAAGTTGTTGTACTCTTCTTTTAACGTCGCCCTTGTCACTTGATTTTCTGCTACCGTTTTCTATGTACAAGCGGATAGCGACAACGCCTACAGTGACCCAGTAGCTGAGCGTATGTATTCACAAGTCCACTGGACTTGTGATAAATGATTTTCAAACTGCAACTAATCTAAAATCAGTGGGGCGCCCCATGGGTTTATGAAAAATAATTCTCAAACTGCAACTAACCTAAAGTACAAGCGGATAGGTTTCACCATGGAGCACCCAACAGTTGAGCGTATGTATATACACAAGTCCACTGGGTTTTTGTGTAAAATAATTTTCAAACTGCAACTAACCTAAAGTCGGTGGGGCGCCCCACTAGACTTTGCAAGGTCTTTGCTTTAGGTTAGTTGCAGTTTGAGAATTATTTTTCACAAAAACCCAGTGGACTTGTGTATATACAGAGTGATGATAAAGTATCGCACAAAAATCATATTCTGGTTATTTAATGTTTTTGCGGAAAATCCTGAGACCCGTCGATTTTTGTTTTTAAATCTCCATTTAGACATATAATTTTCAACCCCCCACCCCTCAACCCCTAAGTGCTAGCAACCCCAACTTTAAAATTTTAAATAGAAAGATACCCTTTGTGATACCTCTTTTGATAGGTCTTTTTATTCTTAATATAAGTAAAAAAAGTTTTTCAAAATCGGTTGATAAATAACGGAGGTATTTAACAAAATGTAATCAAATGAAAATGTCAATATTCGACAAGAAACGGCTCAAACACGCCGTAAATGGTAACATTAAAAAGGGCACTTCCTGACCTAAAAGTGTGGTTTTGATCGCCCATTATTTCTACGCTGTGACGTCATAATTTTTTTTTAAATGTCAACCCCATTATTTACATTGATTACATTTTGTTAAATATCTCTGTTATTTTTCAACCGATTTTGAAAAACTTTTTTTTGTTATATTAAGAATAAAAAGACCTATCAAAAGAGGTATCACAAAGGGTATCTTTCCATTAAAATTTTTAAAGTTGGGGTTGCTATCACTTAGGGGCTGAGGGGTGGGGGGATTAAAATTACCTGCCTAAATGCCAATTTAAAAACAAAAATTGACGGGTCTCAGGATTTGTGCCATTATTTCTACGCTGTGACGTCATAATTTTTTGTTGAATGTCAACCCCATTTTTTACATTGATTACAGTTTGTTAAATATCTCCGTTATTTATCAATCGATTTTGAAAAACTTTTTTTAGTTATATTAAGAATAAAAAGACCTATAAAAAGAGGTATCACAAAGGGTATCTTTCTATTTAAATTTTTAAAGTTGGGGTTGCTAGCACTTAGGGGTTGAGGGGTGGGGGGTTGAAAATTATATGTCTGAATGGCAATTTAAAAACAAAAATCGACGGGTCTCAGGATTTTCCGCAAAACCATTAACTAACCAGAATATGATTTTTGTGCGATACTTTATCATCACTCTGTACATACGCTCAGCTGTTGGGTGCTAATGGTGAAACCTATCCGCTTGTACCTAAAGTCATTGGGGCACCCCAGTGGACTTGTGAATACATACGCTCAGCTGCTGGGTTACTGCAGGCGCTGTCGCCATCCGCTTGTGTTGTATCTTCTCTATTTCCTACTTGTCGCAATATATGTAACATCTGCAGCGTATGCAATACATTAGTATGTTATAAAAATTTGTTTTTTTTTTCTATATTTATTCCACCATCGCAAATTATTTGCTCTAAGATAATCTGAACGTACGTGAAGCCCACTACCATTTAATCGTGCCCTACATTTCAATACGAAAGCAATCAATTTGCGACACCCCATCTGTTTTGTTTTGCGAACTTTTGTAAGAAGTATTTGATGTTTCCGTTTTGTATTCAACAAACAAATAATGTAACGTAAGTTATAAGAAATATTTTTAACGTGCAAGTAATTGAACGTATGTAACTCTTGCATGAATATTATATCATTACTTGCTTTCGTGCAACGAACGAGTTCTGGAAAAATACATTTATGATTAGATTTGGTGTAGCCACAAATAATTAAAATAAAATTTTTGAAACGTTGAGTTTCTTCGTCTAGTAAAAGATAAAATTAAAATATAATACACATTTCAAATCTACAAAAATTACTATAAAAAAAAGTAACAAATGGTGGCCTTCAGACGTTATTAATCCACGTCGCCTTTACATATTTTGAATTACTTCCAGAGACTGAAACATTTATTATTCGGTTGAAGAAACTCCCACTATTACCAAAGGTTTTACAATATTTATGATCATGAGACCTATGTTACATTTAAAAAGTTCCAAATAAAACTAAAACCTATCATTTATGATTCTTGGAAATAAGTTTAAGAGTTTATAAAGTTCGCACGTCCCTGAAAAACTAATTTGAAACAACTTACGCTTATCTGAAAGTTTCTGCAAAATCAGTGATTAACAGATTCTGGGTTGTATACTTCGGTAGTTTTATACGGTTTTATGATTATCCACTTCTACTAATTTTTCAACCCAAGTCACGCTTGATAGGAATCGAAAGTAAAACAAAACTTTTGCTAGTTTTCTAATTAAATAAAAATTACACAGAACTATTATGAAAATTTTAAACGCTTGCATAAAACCAAAATATACTTCAGGGATTTAGAAACAGTCAAAATATTTACTTAAATATTCTAGAATAAATACGCATAGAATAAAAATATAGATACCTTGTTCAAACACACATGAGATGAACAGAGATTTTCGTAAATTCTGAATTGGTCAAACCACGACCTTCTTGATTCGAAGAGACGTCACACTCGAAAATCAAGAAGGTTGTGGGTCAAGCAAAGGACATACATTTCAGCGCCGGTTTTTCAATTTGTGTTTAAACCCTAGTTCAGCTAAACCAAGATTAATTTATTCCAATGGATGCAATTAATGTATTCAATATTCTTGTTTTAATCCGGAGTTTAATCCGGAACTAGGAAGCTACTTTTACATTCAGACAAGTGTCTATAACGAACCTGAATTTAACGGCTAAATTGTCCCATGTTGTCTATTAAAAAACGCGTGTGTTAAATAAAACGATCACTTTAATGAACTTTCTCAACTTGACAGCATTACAGTTAAATAATTTATTCGACAGTCCACAGAACGGCGGTGGTGGTTTAATAGAATTTTAAAAGTCATGCAGTTGCGGTTAAGAATTATGACAGTGGTAAAAGGGGTTGGTTGCTTGTAACTGGTAGCTTTAGGATTAAATTTGTTGTTTAAATTTTCTTAATAATTGTTACTTATTAACAATGAAAATAATTAAAAACAATGTATTCTGATTTTCAATACTTCAGGATAAAATGAAATGAACGGTTCCTGCACAGGAAGGAATACTAAATTAATATGAAGGGAAATAATTAAAAAAAAAATTAAAAGATTCATAAATGCCACAAAGTAAATACTTAACCTGAATATATTCAAAGATTCAAAAGCACTTTAACTTCAATTTCCCAGATCTTCGTTCTTAAGATGGCAATTTGTGGCGTCCATTAGGTTAAATGTGGTTCATAATTTGACTTTATAAAAGCGAGAGCAATTCTTTTCATTGTTTTTTCTTTGTTGCGACAAGCATATTTCAGCGTTTATCTCTATCTTCTTCATTTACACTTTTATAATGAATTTCCCCAGAACACTTTATTAGAGGGAAAGTTGTATTCGGTTTGTCGCCTTTGCTTACAGAGAAACAACTTTGGACTACACTTATTACATCTCCGTAATTTTATATTATCATATCATAACACATCAACGCTGAAAAAAAGTGTAATACAGTGTACCGACACAATTTTACCATACCACTACAATATCAATAAAAATTAAAATGTAAATTAGGCAATAATCATAGAAGTCAGATCTTTTAATTTGTTTTATTCCCTAGGGAATGTTGTGAATTTTATTGCAGCAAGATTAAATGTGTCCTAAGTCAGATACATAATCTGACAGTTTATTCCTGGTTGTAAGAAATATTAGTTATTTTTTATACAAGACGATAAAATTATATTTTATCGACAAGCGGAAAGTGTTAATTAACGAGCGATGAAATCGAGGGTGAATTAATTTTCGCAAGTCGATAATTAAATTTTATCGTCGTGTATAAAATTTTATTTTTTTCTATAGCAGATGTTAAAAAAATAAGAAAAATTTGTAAAAAAAACAATTTAAAATTAGATTATATTAAATCCGAAAATCTCAGTAGCAAAGGTTTCCATTCGGTTTCCATGGAGTTTCCAGAAAATTAAAGTACTTTATCTATCCTTGCGGTTAAAGTGTTACTTTATCTACCCTTGCGGTTAAAGTAATACTTGATCAACTATTTTTAGTCGAACAAAGCACACTTTAACATCTGCTATAGAAAAAAAGTATATTATATAGCAAGGGGGTGGTGGTATATGATCAAACCTTGAGGGAGTGCGAGCGAAGCGAACGAGAGAAATAAATAATCAGCTGAAGGATTAAAGATAGGTACCTCAATCCCGTGGTGTATACGCTATTTTTACATTTCCGGATAATTTATTTGACTATCGCATTCACATGTCACGTGACAGACGTAGACCAATGAAAGTTACGCGTTTGTCTCGTCACAGCCTATCAAATCACAATTACTTGAAAATTTTGAGACGCGAATATTGCACTAGTGCTGATATTCGGTAATCACCCGCGATGGCGACTAGATGAAACACAATTCAATTAATGACAGTTATACAACAAATAAATTATAAATTATAATGAAGCGTACAATTAGTATATTAAATTTATATGGTTTATGCGATAGTCTGAACAAATATAACTCGAGCAAGGCATATTACTTAAAATTTTTCCTTTGCTGTCGCACGCGTGTTTGTTGCCCCTTGAAAACTTTTCATGGAAACAACAAACACTTGTGCGACAGCGCGAAAAAATTTTCGGTAATATGCCTTGCACTTGTTATATTGTATATGAATATTAAATTATTGTTTTTTTTGTCAAAGTGACAATTATTGACAGCTACAAAATTATTCATAAATCCTACTCTCTAAAATAACAAAAATCAATCGTACTAATTTGTAAATCACCAGTCGCTACTGTGACGAAAACAGCAGCAACGAGTAGGTAGGTAATGAATGAATGACAAATATTGAAGAAAAACTCATAGTAAGAGTTGTACCTATTCGAATGACCATTCAATGAAACAAAAATATTAATAATTATTTTGACGTTTGTTTGACGTTTATCTGGGATAAATATTGTCGCTGTTGTAAAATAGCCTTCTGATTGGTTTAATTTTTAAAAATGGGTGCTTCTGATTGGCTGACAGAGTTAAATCTCTAGGGAATAAAAATTTATATTTTTCCGTAAGGATCAAATAGATTACTTCAGTCCCTTTGGAAATGGATTAAACTAGCCAGTCAATTCAGTCTCGGAAGTGCAAAAAAATTATTATTGCATTCATTGTTTTAATTGAAATATTTTAAACTATTATTTTTTAATAAAACTTTAACGTTTTGTAGTTTTTCATTCTGCATTATCGTAGAATTCTTATTAAGATTATTTTCTACGACCAGATGCGAAACCTAGACATTGCTGGGGTAGGATCCCAGGTGCTAAACATATTGCGCTGTCGAGTAATTTGAAATTAGTTAAGTAACATTATCAAGATGAAAACTCGATTTCAAACTACAACTATATAATTCTAAGCAAGTGGAAGATATTCACTTATAATTTCATTTTATTACCTTTTTAGAGATTTACAATTATTTGTAATTTTACACTTAACATTAGTTTTTGTTATTCCTCTGTGTGAGAAATTGATTAAAACACAACCTTAGGGTTTAAACTTTAGGTATTAATAATTAAAAAAATAAAATTGTTGAAACCCCGTTCACGTTTCACTACTTTACATTGAATACAAGGAAAGTCCTTTTTGACCCTTAAAATTGTTAAACCATCTAGAAAAATGTTTCTTTAAAATATATTTGCACTTCGTTTATCACAAAACCTAAAAATCCCAAATTATTAAGTAGGACAACTGGAACGACAAGTCTCACATCCTCTTAGATTCTCTCTCTCTCTTTCGTAGCCTGTTTTATAGAATTACAAAACCCTTAATCTGTAACAATAACTAAAGCATTTTTAAAAGAATATTTCACACAAGTTATAAAAACATACTTATGAGTGTGGGTGAGCAGGGTATCAAGGGGATGCAGATCGAAAATGTTTCAAAATGAAAATTATAAAAAAACTACACATATTTTATTGAAACCTTACAGGCATAAATTAATTTGTAAAATGACATACAAGCTTGAACACGGTTCCCCATCCTAGTATTCTTCAAAGTTGAATTTTTTTTAAATTATTTGCTACTAACTGCATAACTAAAAATAAACAGATAAACAATGTTCGTTATCGTCGACGCCTATTATTTGATGTTTTTCGTTTTTTGATTAATTCTCATGTAGGTACTTCATACCACGTGTTCGGCTAATAAATAAAATTTGACACTCCAAATATTGCTCTTTAAATCGATTATAGTTTCGGTGCATTTGTAAATATTTTAGTAGATTTATTGCGTGTAGGAAGAAAAGTTGAAGGGTAAAACGTGGAACTCATTTGATGGATATCCGTGAAAGTTCAGTTATTGATCTGCAACATAGTACTCCATACTGCGAATTTATGTCGATACAAAAAATGCACTAGGATTAATAACGCTGCCAAATGCAAATATTAATAATAAAACCGTTTTTATTCAAATATATTAGGAAAAAATAAAAAAAATCTGAAACAATTTGGAAGGTAAAATTAAATTGTTCGGTCACAAGAGAAAATTAGAGATACGGAAAATAAGTTCGGAAACAAACAATAGACTATTTCCATTGTCCACCCGAAGACGTTGCAATTGAATTCCTGATTGTTACGTTAGGGTACAAGGCAAGAAATTGTTCCCTCGGGATCTCACGATCCTTTCCTTTTATAGACGCGCCTCTTCTTAGAAATACCTATCGAAAAGGATGTAGTTTAATAAATGATTTACTTATCGTAATTTACACTTTTCCGTTTTATTTTTAGGGGTTGCGACACTAGGAAGCACACTTACTTAGAGATGCGAATAGAATCGACAAAGAGGTGAGGGCCAACATGGAGAACTCCACGGAGCCCTCCGGCCTCAACGCCTCTGAAACTTCAAATCGCACGACTCCTGTCTTCTCCATAGGACCGCAATTTATTGCACAATGGTGAGTTCATGCAAATTCTTTGCCGATCTTGAAGTTTTTGGACATAACAACGCAACACACGTTTCCCTTTCTAAAATGTTTGTTAAAATATTCACGGAAATGTACCTACATACGTTTTATAATCTAGCAAGATTTCACAACTGTTGATTCAGGGGAGTATTTTTATTACATCCGAAATATCTTTAAAAAAAAATTTTAAATCCACAAGAAAATTCGATTCATGGTGAATATAATTTTTATTACTTTACATTGAAAAGTCACAACCTACGTTACAGGACATGCATGCGATCATATTTTTACTTTCTCACGAACAAATATTTTTAATATAATGCACGTTGTACAAAAAATACGAAACAGGAAAGATTTTTAACTTTAAGCCTGTATAAAGTACTATCTCTGGTTACATTAAATTACAGTGGCTTATTGAAGCTTAAACTTGTATTACTTTTAAGTCAGTTGTTATAGCACACTTGGGGGGTTGCAAAATTAGTCTGACCACTAAAACACTTAGATGTTTTGGGGGAAAATACGCTAAGAAAAAGGACGTTGAACGAAAAGGTTATAAATGGAAATTATTTAAAGTAATACAGTGTAGATCGTTTAAACCTTTACAGTTTACATATTCAGCCCAGGTTCGCTAGAGAACCTAAGAAATATCTTGCAATTCTCAGAAATGTAAAAATATTACGTTATGAAACGGCCGCAGTTTTCATGAAACAAAATATTTCTGTAATATAATCTGGTCACTGACCTTGTAAGTGCCTACTGTAAAATTTTCATACCACTGTAATATTTTCTCTCACAGATTCAACACAATCGGTTGAAGTTTTAAAAGTTCCTGAAACGTATGATTCTGTTAAAAAATTTTTAGGGGGACAAGTTAATTACTAGAAACAAAACGTGACATCGGCTTTTCATCTTTTTAAACTTCAGAATCGCAACCGCAAACCAAAGTCTCGACTTTTTTCTACACATGTCATAAATTAAACTTTTTCAAGTACGAAATGAATTTAAAATTAAGAATTCTTGCACTATATATTATGCAATGAGCATTGAATGTTTGCTATTAAGACACGAGTATGAGAAGTACGGCACGAGTCTTGCCGAGTGTCGTTATGAACATGAGTGTCTGAATTGCGATTAAATGAAGTTGCATACACTAATTTTTCTACAACTAGTCATAATAATGAAAAATGATTTATTTTGAAAATTTATTCAATTTTAGAATTTGTCAGAAGATTAGGCAATATTTGGTATTGCGTAATAGAACAGGGTCATATGATTCGAGACCGGATCAAGCATTGGTCGAGTCATAAGACCCCTGCCTATTCTGGGCGTGGCTCTATTTGATACTGACCTAATATTGGCTATAAACTTGTGTCTCTTAATGAAAAATTTGTATCATAATAAATATCATTTAAGCACAGGTAGTTAATATCTGAAACATTAATGGAAGTAGGAAAATGTCAATCTCCTTTAAGTTCGCCATTTACGAAATGAAATTTTGAAAATAATGTCTTTACAAATAAAAGGTTACAGAACTTAAAGAAAAAAAAATTCTCTCGCGTCTAGTCTGAAAAACTTTTACCATATTACAAGACCCATTTGCAAATGTAGTACATAATAACCGGGAAGTACATTCGTGAAATGTGGAAATGATTTCTCAGTGAAAAGTCTTTTACACAAAAGTTATAGGATCCCACACTCTTGCTCTCTCTTCCAATTCCAGTAAATTATATTACACGTGTTTACCTTCAGTATTTCCAGCTTCAACCAAAAATTTTAAAAGGTATTAAACATGGATTTAAAAAAAATTAGATTATTAATTGCTCCATTTATAGAGTTAGGACCTCTTCATCACTTGCTTTCAGTCTAAACTAATAAAACAGAACCAAAATGAAAACAATAATTTACTTCATTAAAAAAAACTGAATAAAGAAATGCATTGCAGAAAATAACCAAAGGCAGCTTTGGTTGACTGCTTATAATCTAAAGCTTCATCACTGCAAGGACTTTAGTTAACCAACTTTTAATTATTTAAATTTTATTCAGTATACCTTAGTGCGATAATGACATGAAGTCATTTGTGGTTTTGAAAAAGTCGAGCTTTTAAAAATGATGAAATTTTCATAACGTCATCTATGACGCCAACACACCACATGCTGTGTCAAAGTGTGCGAAAGACCACCCACATGGTCCTGACTTCACAATTCGGTCATTCCGAACATTAAATCGTTGCACGTATCTTAAAAGTACTTGCTTACTACACAGGCATGGAAAATATGAAAGGGAAATGGGCTGTCTAGCGGAAAAGCGCGTTATTCCAGTTGACAGACTCTCACCTGGGCAAACACGACAAGGACGGTATTACCGATACCGATCCATAGCACCATAATATCGATACCTGCCGTTACATTCCTTTGCCGTACCACGCACATTCGTGTCAAGGCTAGGGCATTTCGCAAAAAGAACCCACGCTTGTTAATAATCATTGATTTGACTTAATTACAGAGCAAAGTCTTGCTAACGATTTTTGCTTGGCTGGTGTCGTGCAATTATTTGAGAAACGCTAAAAATTCGTTAAGGACACATAAAAACTGAAGGAGAAAGTCGAGGAAAAAGAACTTCGTCAATTTACTTCATTAGGGGATATAGAATACCTACTGCTGGCATTTTCACTGTAAATACTTTTAACAATGAAATTTTTATAACTTTGTTAACCACATATTATTATAACACACCAAGTTTATATTTTTATCCCTAAATTTCTACAGAATTTTGAAAGACAAGAAACTTTTATGGCAAGAGTTTCTTGTATGTAAGTTTTATGTCTGAGGGTTTTTGTCCGGGGGTTATTCGTCTTATGTCAGGTCATGTTTTTAGAAACCATGTTTTAGCTCCGAAAACCAAATTTCATTTGCAGAATGTCTAGGAATATTGAAGAGATGAAGCTTTCAAGTCAAATACAAAAAGTGAATAGCAATCTCTGTATCACGACCTTCTAGAATGTTGTATGAACTAACGATTTTAATGTTTAGTGTAGCCACCTCTTGCCCTAAAGGTAGCGTCTCTTCCAATATTAAATTCTGGGTGGTGTCTTTTGGGGTAGTTTTCCTCTTCTTCCCTACAAGCATTTCTGAGAACGTTAAAATTGAACTCTGACTGGAAAAATTCTTGAGAGATTAGTCTATTAAAGGTACCTGTTAATAGCCACGTAACTAGCAGGCGGTTTAACTTTGAGGTGCCTGAGATCCGTATACCGAGACATTTTATTAATTTAATACAACATTGTTTAATATGGCTGGCCATGGTTTGATACTTAGCGATTTCAGTTGTCTTGATATGAATCAGTTTAGGTAATACGATCAGGATTCAAGCGGTGGCGATTGCATGGCTATCGCGATTACGAATCTAAGAACAAATACCTCCGGAAAAAATACCCCGGAAAAAATGCTCCCGGAAAAAATACCCCCGGAAAAAATAGCCCCAGGAAAAAATACCCCAGAAATAAATTTAACATGGAGGTGTATTAAATGTGAGTTGTTCAAGTTTCATCTGGTCAGCGGCTAACTCTTGCCTCATCTTTCTAAGGATCCATATACTCGGGTGGTTCTGCCCGACTAAATTTGAAAAGTGGTGTTTCCAACCTTCTGTTTGATATTGTTAGTTCTTTCACCATCAGTAATGGTAGCCCCAAAAACATTCCAGGTTTCTGACGGAATATGGCTCACGCGTATGTTACCATTGTTACCATTTCCCACTCTTCTGTATGTGCCTGAAACATATGTAGAGTAATCCAAATCCAATAGATCTTATGTGCCATCAGGAACGTTATCCTTTAAATAGATTATGCCCCACGCTTCGTGTTCGAAAGGCAAGAAAGCCAAACCTAACTTAACCTAAGCTAACCTAACCTAACATTCCGTTTTTGGGGGTATTTTTTCCTGAGGGTATTTTGTCCGGAGGTATTTTTTCCGGGGATATTTTTTCCGTAGATATTTTTCCCGGGGGTATTTTTTCCAGAACCCCGCGATTACAGATGTTTATGGCCATGACCACCCTGTACCTATATTTCCGCTAAAACGAAAAGTAGGCTAAAAGAGGGTGTAAATCAATTTTCGCTAAAATCAGTGCTACCACGAAATAATAAATTAATAAAATCAATTTTTCCTGTAACAAAACTTTCCCCACTTACAATAGTTTAAGGCTTTAAGACTTTTGTAAAAATCAATTATTCAATCACTATTGGCATAATTATATTAAACTATAAAGAACCAACACATTTTATATAAATCCTTTTAAAAATTATGAAAATAAAATTCCTACACTTTGTGTGATATAAAGTAAATAATGGTTTTATCGTCCGCATGTTACGTCGGGCTGGCCAGAATCTGCAATAATTTCATTTCAGGTAAAATTCAACGCGAGTATTGAATATGACACAATCAGTTTCATCTGTCGCAACCCATAAGGACGTTTTGCCTTTCCTCTTAGAGATAAAGACGCCCTTCACTCCAGTGGCTTTGTATCAATCCCTTCAGATTGACATGCATTTGACATATCTTAAGAGAAGTGCGAGAAAAGTGGCATAGCAGACTGAAAAAGGCTAAGACTGTATTATTAATAGAATTTATTGTAACGTCACGTTCGATTTAAAAGCAAACGAAACCGGCACGATACGTTTCTTCATAGAAACGGTATGAATACAAAACGTAATGATTTTTATTTCCATATAACATTTTTGGAAACTTTTTTTCATAGTCTCAAATTTTCCATATCATGACTCCCCATTACTCAACAGATTGTATGAATGCACTGTAAAATTTACACGACAAATTTATTAAACCGCGCCTTTTGATCCTGAGGGAATGCATACTGCTTATCAGGGAAGTCCGAATAGATGTCCCTCGGACACGAGGATCATCTTTTATGACCAAACCAAGGGACTTGTTCAATGTGCCATAACGCTTTACTGACTTAAAGCAGCCTTACAAAACCAGATCATGATGGATTTACTATCGCGTCAGCATATGCGGAAGCTTAGTGAATAAAACAGAATGCTACGCGAAATATTTTCGAGGATAAATGAACACATTTTTCAAACCATTATTTTATTTACTTTCTCAAAATTATATCTTTAATAAAGGTATCCTTGAGTGTATGACACTTTCTATAATTTGTCGTACATTGTATCTGCAATATGATTTTTCAGCACAGAAGGAACTTCTATGCCTCCAAAAAAATTCCAATTAGAGTCGGCTGTCATCTTATTATAAAGTTGGCAACTTACAAACAGTAATATCCAGTTATTATAAAATTTTTGATGTAAAATGTGTAACAATTTTGGAGGTTGTTATTTAAAGTTTGTTTGTTAAGTTTAGAATCAACCACAGCATACGCTAATTGAGGTTTGTTTGGAAAACAAGCCAAGCCAATCGCGTCATTTTTCAAGAAAATCTCAGCATTTTAAAAATTATTTTAAAATACAAGCAGAAAGATACTAAAATAATACAGCGTATTTGTTGGATTGATGACGGTTATTTGGCGGAAGCTCTTTGGGAATTTCACGCAACTTCATGAATTTTAAAAATAAAAATGATGTTCCTCTTGGTACCTACAGATATTTTTTGTGCAAAAATGCAATCCGGCAAAAGAACATGTGCAAACGATTATATTTAATAATAGCACTGTTCTTGGCACTTTATAGTTGATACAGTAACTATTCTTGTCCCAGATGTTAACATTTTGATTAGATTTTGTATAGTAGAAAAATATTAAAGCAGGAAGTGGACGAGTACAACACTACACCTGCCCCTTCAACGTAACCACCTTGTGGTATTAAATTACAATGTCTACTCTAGAGCTAGACGGTAGGAGGTACAACTGCCAGTTTGCTATTTAATATTTTCTACATTTGTTTTTGAAAAACTACGGACTGAAACCAATAATCGTAATAAGAAGTGACTTTATATCATCTTTAAGTGCAGCTACAAATGAAACCTCTTATAACTTAATCAGATCGTTAAAATTGCTTTGGTTTTGAGCGAGCGCTCGTAAAAAGTTTCTATATTTATTATCTCGCAGTCTGTAAAATGAATACTGATATAATAAAAGTTCGACAACGGGGGCCCATGAGATCAGTGTCTAGCATCGTATTTCTGTAACTCTCCGCCGTAACCGTTCGGTAGTCTCGAGGACAGATTATTATACATTACCGTATTAGAGCTGAAAAAAATTCAATCGTCATTTGTTTCATACCAATTTGGTTTTTAATTAAACATGCTAACTTGTAATTCAGTATACGGTCGTCTAAAAATGAAACAAAAAAAATCAGTATTCGCAGCAGTTACGTTTGGTTGCTTCTACTGATAGTCCAGTGGCCGTGAAAAGGGGGGATTACCTAACAATAGGTCATGTAACATTCTGAATTTTGGATATGTTGGATGTACCGAGGCTCTACTTAAAAATTGGAATTGGAGCACGTGTGCGCGCGTAGGCACGACCACCCTTGTGTCACCTTTGTTGGTTTTTGCTCAATAACCCTTTACTAGTGTGTCATACGAAAAGAACTGTTCTATAATTTTTTGTAGGGCATAAAATTGTTTACAATTTACATTTTTAACATTTTTTCCCAAACCTTATACTTACCGAATTATATAGCTTCAAAGTACATTTTTTTCTAAACTATAAAGCACAGTTATCCGTCAAGTTTTGGTACTTGATCCCTCCCTATTGATTGAATTAAAAAAATCCTCTACCCCTCAAAGGCTGAAGAGTCACTCCCTAAAGGGCTTTTCCTTCCCATCTGGCAACACTTGACTTTGACCACAAGGAGGGTAAGCACAGCGACGTCCGGCAGCTGCAACCCCCTCTACCAATTCACCTCCCTTCGTTTCACAACTCGCGAACAATAGAAGGTGGTTGTCCTTCACATTCCCCTCCTCCTATACGATTTACAATAAAGGTTGAATTTTTTGCAACTTTAGAAAAAAAAATTGTGATTTGAAGCTCTATATTTCGGTATGTATACGGTTTGGAAAAAAGTATTATAAAAATAAATTGTAGAAAATTTTGTGTTCTACAAAAAAGTGTGGAACAGTCTTTTTCGTATGACCCACTAGTAAAGAGTTATTGAATAAAAACCAACAAAGTGACATAAAAGTGGTCGTACCGACACGCGCACATGTGTGCCATTTCGGAAAACCGGTACATATCCAAAATGCATAATATAGAATACAGTGGATGAATTTATTAAACGCCTCCTGAATTTCTGAACATATTAGGTTTGTAAGTCTGGGCCACCCATAGCTCAGATTAAAAATAAATTGCAATTCTGTTGCAATTATAATTTGTTCAAAATTCATGTCAGAAATGATGGATAAAACTCTTACAAAACACGACGTACTACAACATAATGTCGCAAACTAGATTTCCTGCACACTTGCTTTGATTAAAGGTAAGCTTCTTTCTTTTAGGCAAGTGGTAGGGATAACACCGTCCCATCAAATAAAAATTCATTAGGGGTTGGCTGTGACGGAATCTAAATTATTAACAATACAAGCTTTAATAAGTTAACTTTAAGAATAACAACTCGCAAAATTTGTTGTTACACATTTTCCCTTAAGAATTTTATGATAACGCATTACTGGTTGTATGGTGGCAACTTTATAATAAGATCACAGCCTACCCTAGATTAGGTTTTTTAAGGCACGGTATTAGTTAATAACAAGAAACATAACAGAAAGATACGTTTTGGGAATGTTACATTTTATCCCATAGTTTACTGATAAAAAGTCGTGAACACACCCCCTCTACAAAATTGAAACTAAAATTTAAAATGTAATTAAAATGTTATCTTGTATTTTCGGTGTAAATAACTCGATTTGGCTTGTATTGATTTTCAGAATTATATAGTAATCTCGGTCCGGAATAAGTACCCGGCCTTGATAACCCCTTTATCCTCTGTTGTACTAAATAATGTGTTTAGAAACTTGATTGCATTATTTCGCACTATAGGAACATAGATCAATTTGTAGGCAATTTATCTCTTTTGATCAACCTGTGCTCTTTTGTTTCTGTTTTGGAAACGTTAACTACTAGTGTTTTATAATTCTCAAGAAAATTCAACAACAAGTATTTGTAATTCAATCTCAAAGTTATTAATTTTCAAGGTGATAGGATATTATTTCTATTTTCAAGTTGAGACATTAAAATCAATGAAATCGGGTTGAACTTAATATATTGATAATAATTTTTAATTCATATTTACATCCCGAAAGTCATTCCAAATAATCATTTTGAAAAAAGACACTCTAATAATAAATTATGAGAGTTTAAGCAGGAAACCATATTCGAGTCACAATTTTTCATTTCAGATTCAGTCACCACTTCCTTTTTGTTAACAGCAATTTAATTCAATTTTCTACTACTCATAAATATTGATTTGTTGGCGCAAATCATTTTCCTGCGTCACCATGCAGCTGTTTTTGCTGCATAATTTATAATTGCTACTATTACAAGAAACTAGAGAAATTGATTAATAAACGAAATGGTCATGAGATAGCAACACCTAAAATAAGTTAATTCCATAAACAAGGGCAGGATCCGACTTTTATTATTATTCGAATTACCTATCGATTGAAACCAAGTATTAACTAGGAAGCGATAAATAAATTTCCTTAACAGGTATAAAACGGAAAAGCGTTAAGTTACAAACTTATGTAGTTAAAGCAAGCAAATAAATTTTACTGCCTGCGAATCGTGCAATCATTCTTTGACGGGGTGGCATGTAACTAATACACGTTGTAATTAGCTACCTGTACTAGTTGTTAACTGTAAATTATTACATTTTCTACCCTACTTTGGTTGACATATTCCATTTCAGTAGCTCGGGGGCTAAATTACAGAAGTTTCTAAGGCATTCTTGTTTGGTGAGTACACAAACGAAGTAGTTAGCTTAACAATAAAGTCATACCTACGCCATAAGTTCTATTATCTTCGCATTTCACAAAGATATAATAAACTCATAAATAAATTTATTGTTATGTCATAACTTATACATATTTTTTAAAACGTAGTACTATACAGGGTGATTCTTAAGTACGTGTAGAAAATGAAGGGGGTGATTCCTGGGCGAAAATTAAGGCTACTTTTTCCTATAAACGTGTATCCTAATATGCTTCCCTGAAGAGTTACCCCTCTTCAAAAATGGAGGAAAAATTTGGTTTTTAATTTTTATCTCAAATGTGGACAAAGATAGAAAAATAAAAATAAATGGACGTGTTCTACTAACAGGAAGACCCTTTATGGATATTATCTTTTTTCACTTGTATTGTTAGAAGAAACTTACAACCCCTGTTCATTTTTTTATTAGAACTTTTTTATTGCACCGGAATTTTTAATTTAAAAAATAGGCATGAGAAAGCCTTATTCATTTAGAAAATTATTTGTCTCTTTTATTTTTATCGTGAGACAAATAGTTTTGGAGTAAAAAATTAAAATCGATTGTAATGTGCGCCTCAGTTTCGTGAGAAGTTGTAGTAAATTTCTGAAAAAAAAGTCTAGGTAGGCGGATTTCATTTTTTCATCAATAATGTATGCAAACTTACTAACAATTATTATTATTATCAAAAACAACAAACATAAAAAATGAAATCCGCCTACCTAGACTTTTTTTTTCAGAAATTTACTACAACTTCTCACGAAACTGAGGCGCACATTACAATCGATTTTAATTTTTTACTCCAAAACTATTTGTCTCACGATAAAAATAAAAGAGACAAATAATTTTCTAAATGAATAAGGCTTTCTCATGCCTATTTTTTAAATTAAAAATTCCGGTGCAATAAAAAAGTTCTAATAAAAAAATGAACAGGGGTTGTAAGTTTCATCCCTTTCTAACAATACAGATGAATAAAGAAAATATCCATAAAGGGCCTTCCTGTTAGTAGAACACGTCCATTTATTTTTATTTTTCTATCTTTGTTCAAATTTGAGATAAAAATTAAAAACCAAATTTTTCCTCCATTTTTGAAGAGGGGTAACTCTTCAGGGAAGCATATTAGGATACACGTTTATAGGAAACAGTAGCCTTAATTTTCGCCCAGGAATCACCCCCTTCATTTTCTACACGTACTTAGGAATCACCCTGTATAAGGGTGTTCTTTAAAAGAACTTTAATCAAAGCGAATGTTAATATCCGCGTTAAAAATATTTTTTATAGCAGGTATTTGTTGTAATCGGTCGAGTTCTCGGTATGCGGATGCCTGGCAGCTTGTTGTACTTGCCAACTGTGCTCCATTTAACTGAGAAATTTACCTTCAACGAGATATGGATTTCCAGAACACAGTCAGTTCGGAAACCTGTACCTATATCTCTTTTGCTTTAACACGTTATGGAGCCCTTCTTCAGTTAAAAATTTGAAGACATGTATAAACATAAAGGGTTTTTCAACGAAAAGTAACCATCCTCAGTATCTTTCAAAACTATTGTTTGGTTAGAAACCGACAAGACACGGCAACAATGACAGCAAGGGGGACATCTTTTTTTCGTAAAATTCGGACGTCTGTCATCAACCCCTTAGCCGTCACAATCACCCCCCTAAAATTTCAAATGGCACCATATACCATGTGTGGCATATCATTGACAAGATAATTTCATAAGGAATTCATTCTACTATTTATTTTTTTATTCGCTTCAAATTGAGACAAAAAAAAATAAAAACTAAATTTTGCGGCCTTGACTGCAGGCTGTTACATGAATTATACTTTATTGTACTTTATCTAAAAATTCATAAATTGAAACAGTCTGATTATATTTTTTCGTTTTTGACAAATTATGTAACACAAATGTGGATGAAATCATAAATAAATAATTAAATGAATTTACTTGTGCGGGAGATTGTTTAAAAAATCCATAAACAAATTAACCACGTAATTATTTTTAAAATAAATTTAATTCGTCTCCGAATCGCAGAAACACCCCAAATTTACGTTGTTAATCCTTCTAACGATATTAATTTAAATTTAATCTACTCCAACATGTAAACAGTTTCTAATCGCTTCAGTATACAACTTTAATTTCCGTTTAAAGGCAGAGCTGCTACCTTTTTAAAGTTTACATGTGACTCAATCTCAAAATAGCTAATTATAACGAGCTTTACAGTAATGGTGTCAGATCTGTATCGCCAAGCTGTTCGTTACCAAACCGACACAGTTCCACGATAACATCTTGTAAATCCTAAAGGACATAAAGTAGCGTGTGAAAGCTTCTCTGTGTGCATCTTACCAAATAATAAATAAAATACGTAACCTAAATTAAGTTTCAATTGAAAACAACGTCTTACTGGAAATAACTTTTTCAAAAAAAACTGTCTGTAAAAATCATGAAAGTTCTGTAAACGTGTCATACATGCGGAATTTAATAATCGGTCAATCAGTGGCTGATATTGACATCTCTCCTATCTTTATGTTATGGCAGATTGACGCATGTTCCTCGTACAATTTCCGTTGTTATATTAGATGCCTAAAATAGACACACAGAAGCACATTGCTCAGCTTATTATGAACACCCTCAATTCCCCAAAGGGAAGCAGGTGGGATTACTGAATCTGTACCAAAATTATATCCAAAACCCCTAAACAAATTGATCGTCAATTCATAACAGGGTTGTTCTTATAGATATAATATTTTTGAATAATTCTTTAGATATCTGAATTCCTTTTTGATTTGATTTTCTATTTTACGACTTTCAGCTCTTTTAGTATTCTATGTAAGCCTGCGTTTCATGCTAAAGTCAACATAAAAACGCGAAAACGTATTTCTCGTTTGATAAGAAAATGTCCTTTGTGAAGTTTCATTGGTGTATTACCCAAAGTTGGAAATAAAACGCTTCCCCTGTCCGCTTTCAAAGTGTTACAAATGTTTTAGAACGCTCCTAGCTCCTGGATCCCACCATCACATTGACACGGGATTCTATTTTTGTCCACATCCTCTTCGTATCCGTATCCTGTCTTATCTTCGAAACCGAAGCACCGCCTGATTCCTGTTCGCGAGTCGTTACCCACCACACACCAGCAATGTTGGCGCGTTAACGATGCCATCAAAAAAGCCGAAACGTTGAATCAATTTGTAGTTTTTCTACATCCCCGCGTGAATATCTTTCAAGTGCTCATTGAGATTTGATTCTTTAAACTTTTTTTTTTTTAATTAAACAAGAAATTCATTTTACTTTAAACAATCTTAATGTTACTATTTCATACTCAACATATTTCAGTTTTTGGAGGGGTAAGAAATTTTTTTTTATTGGGTATTCTGTACCCAATGATTCTTTTCATTGCTGGATGCTCCAACATTGGAGATTATTATAATTGACTCATTGTGATCAGGACCGGTCACACAAAATTTGGGTTCTGGAGAAACAATATAGACATCAACCCCTACCTCTGAGAAGGGTATAGATTTAAGACTCCCATTTTACGCAAGATATGCTTTGTTAGCTCACCCTGAGTATTAGTTCTGCGCCTGGGAAACATTCAGAAATCTAGGAGGCTACAATTACTGTTTATTACTTGATCATCAAAAAATTCTGGCAAATTCTAGCATAACTGCGTGTGACTTGTCGTAGCTCGTAACGTACCCCCTTGTTGTAGCTGCTTTATAACTTTGACTACTGTCAACTTTTCGAAAATCATTAAATGCTCCGAGTACGCGAATTTTGAATCATCTTGTATAATAATAAAGTTAAAAATTGTTTTTTACTTTTGTTCTGCTTATAATTTTATAATTTTACTAACAATTTGCATGACATAATACAAATCGCAATACAAATGTTGCTTACAAGTTAAAGCTAAAAAATTTTCAGCTGCCAACAAAGGATATTTGCAAGAACCAGCAGTTGCAGCCATAAATCTATAAACCTATTTTACTGATCATAATGCCTGAACGTCTTTTTCAAAGCTCTTCCGAAATAAGTCAGCAATAAATCGTTGATGGAAGGTTTTCACGACTATTACATCATTTTACCAACCCTTCTTGACATACTTTCTGTTATATTTTCAACTTTCAACTCGTATGTTTGAATTTTTAAAACCTTCGTTATTTAAATGCCTAGAATGCAATCTCTGCACACTTACATTCACGATTCCTCTTTAAAATAAATGCGAAATGTATGAACGCACTTTAAAACATTATTAAAGACCAGGAAAGTACTTTATGCATGACTTAATCAATTCAGTTGCGATTAAAAGGTCAGTATTTGATCATGATTACTGTTGTGTGCGTGTACCTAAAAGCCACAACTTACTGGTGAACTAAACTCTAACACGACAAACTATACAAAGCAATAAAAGCACATAACAGGAACTAAATTGATTAAAAGCCGTTAAATTTATGAGGAAACAGTTTGTTACCGGACTCTGTTACTTCAAAATGGCGGCCGCTATGAATTTTTCAAAATTTTAAATTTAACGCCCCACAACTCAAAAACAAGATACCTGATCGGGTTCAGCAATAACTTGTTTGAAAGCCCTTTGGTGGTACTATACCATGAAGAAAAATGTATTGAGTGAATTTAAAAACCGTTCCAACGGCGCCGGCGGCGCTCTTCCAAACATTTTGAAATTTTTGAAAAATTATTACAAATAAACTGGCAACACGTTTTTTTTAATGTTCTACACGTATGCAGCTTGATGTTTTCGTTTTTTGCTTATTGCTAAAATTTAACTGCAGCGCCCTCTACGTGGTTTTGAAAATCGAAAATTGATGCTCCTATAGCTCCTTTATTAATCAAAATATGAAATAAATTTAAATATAAAACTTATTCAGTATATGGCTCTACAGTCCTCTAAATTTATATAACGTATACAGGGTGTTTGCTTTTCACAGTACAATAAGCAACTTTGTTATTTTAAATGAAACACCCTGTATATTATTATATAATTGAATGCAAAATTTAATTGTCTATCACATAGTATAAGGTAGTCATATAGCTAAAATGTACGGTTAATGAGAAAATCAGGAACTTTCGCTGCGTTAGTAAATTAAATGCCTGTCTCTCTTCTGTACGTATCGAACCCGTATAGTCTGGTGTTTCTCGCTACGCATTCAAGTGATTTTCAATGTTGCCTCGCGAACTACTGTTGAATACCAAAACCGAAATGTTTATTTTTAATATGGGAAAGTCTAAGGCAGGGGCGCAACTCCAGTGTTTTCTATTCATACCTAAATTCGGTTTCAAAACTCGTCAATGTTCAGCCATTATTTCTAGTAGTTTCACATTTACATGTAAATAGGAAAAACGCATTTGGGAAAATCGTAAGCAATATATGAGAGGACATATTTTTAACTTCTTATACGTTGACCAAAACAAAATACATTTTTTTAAAGCTCGACAAACCCTTAACAATTAAATTACTTTAAAATTTCATACAACGTTGGCTTGAGTAGCAATGCGGCCACGAAAATAATTCATTTATGGTATGTTAATTATGTACGATGCGTATTTTTTTATTGAATCTTAAAGTTGCTATAAAATATCTTTGTGAAAAAAATTTTATTATATCGAAACCTTTTTAGAAATAAAATGTTGCTTTTTAAGGTTTTCACTTTTTACCTGCCTCATACTAAACCTTAAATAAGACATTGCGCGTTTTGTTGGTAAAATTACTCGTCAAGCATATCGTTTATAGTAAGCGATTAGTCTTCTTTAGTAGAAAGTTTGTGTAGAGGATCAAGTTTCTTTGTATTAAAAGCTTACCCTTATTTTGACAGAGTAGGCTCTCTGTCTTAACAGAAGATCTATCGCTAATAGATAATAATAATAATAATAAAATATTTAGCGTGTAATTTAACATTTAAGTTAAGAAAATGGTTAGTAGAGGTTTCCCTCGTCTCCTCTCACATACGCTTACATTAACCGATCAAGTTCATAAGTCCAAAGTTGGCGGAGTAAATCCAAACCCAAAACTGTTGAAGTTTTGCTTTATTACTCCCCGTCAGTTTTATTCAAGCAAGCACGTCCGTGTAGAAATTTCAACTGGAACAACCCTAGGGTCACATTATACCAATGTTTGCTTTCCACCCCGCGTTCCCATTCCATATTCGTTCCCTCATTTCCCTGAGCTTGGGTGAACTCATCACTGGGACAACACTTTTTCCGTTTAATATTTATACTCTTTAATACTTAACTTGGAGTCTGTGTGATTGCCGCGAATGGTCGGATAATTATATCTGCTGCCTGAATCTGGAGCTTTTCACAATTTTATTTTCCCAAAGCAGTTTTCATTTTAACTGCTTATGAAAATTGCGCGTGAAAATACGAGCGGTATGTAAATTTAAATGGCAAGTTAAATTCTAGAAACTTTGTATTCAATTAAAAGGATCTACATTATTGCATTACATTTTTATAATCCATTTACATATACAGAAACCGCTTCTTTGAGAAGAGTACAGGCAACACCATTACATATAAAATAATTTCAGCAATAATTATTACAGATAAGACGAAGACAGGTGAAAGGGGAGAGGAGCGAGCCTTTATATTAATTTTTAAAAAAAGCAAGCAGGCTGGAAACGCTAAACTAAAACCATTGTTAGTGAAGATTTTATTCGGAAAAATCCGTCAAGAAAGTGTGTGTTTTGTAAAAGGATATTGATAGCGATTTTAGCAAACATCAACTCAAATTCTTTACATGTCTTGCGACTAGTGAATATCTATAGTAAAAAAAATGATGTTTCCCAATTTTAGAAGAAGATGAAGGCAACCGCGATTTATTATTGTTGTCAGTGAAGCTCATTGTGCAAAATGAGAGCAAAAGAAATGACATATACCTACGTATGTTAGTTGAAAGACATTAAATAGATAGCGATACAAAATTTAAAGAATATTTCAGTGGTATATTTTATTTAGACGCATACGATGTGAAAAGGTTAACTTTTACCTAAGTTCCGAATTATTTTTCCCAAGAACAACTATGTTCTTTTGAGATTTAGAATTTAAATTGTAAATTGTTATTTTATAAAATCTATTAGTAAATGTTCGTGAAAAATTTAATTGTTTATAAGATTTTCGATTCATTTTCATTGAAAAATAAAAAATAAAACATTAGTCGTGAAATTTCATAGCAACGCCGATTTTGCAAACCGCTGATGGAAACATTCGTGGGGGGATAATGCGAATATTTTCAAATCAAATTATCAAATATTGAATATACGAAAATTCTAGTACGACGACGATTCGAATATTAACATTGCATACTTCGGAGCATTACCCTCATGTACTTATTTGAGGGTAGGTGGCCAATACTGTAAATGTTGCTTACAAACCAAGGAGTCTTGGGTTTGATCCTTGGAACCACATATTTTTCAAAAGATTTCAAGTCAAAGAGATTTGAAATCTCATGATAGAGTACTGGGTTTGATCCTTTGAACCACGTATTTTTTCAGGAGATTTCAAGTCAAAGAAACTTGAAGTCTCCTGAAAGAATCTTGGGTTTGTATTTGATCCTGGGAACCACGTACTTTTTTCAGGAGTCTCCTTGACTTGAAATCTCATGAAAGGTATTGGGTTTGATCCTTTGAACCACGTATATTTTTCAGGAGACTGTTTCACTTGAAATCTCATGATAGAGTACTGGGTTTGATCCTTTGAACCACGCATTTTTTCAGGAGATTTCAAGTCAAAGAGACTTGAAGTCTCCTGAAAGAATCTTGGGTTTGTATTTGATCCTGGGAACCACGTACTTTTTTCAGGAGTCTCCTTGACTTGAAATCTCATGAAAGGTATTGGGTTTGATCCTTTGAACCACGTATATTTTTCAGGAGACTATTTCACTTGAAATCTCATGATAGAGTACTGGGTTTGATCCTTTGAACCACGTATTTTTTCAGGAGATTTTAAGTCAAAGAAACTTGAAGTCTCCTGAAAGAATCTTGGGTTTGTATTTGATCCTGGGAACCACGTACTTTTTTCAGGAGTCTCCTTGACTTGAAATCTCATGAAAGGTATTGGGTTTGATCCTTTGAACCACGTATATTTTTCAGGAGACTATTTCACTTGAAATCTCATGATAGAGTACTGGGTTTGATCCTTTGAACCACGTATTTTTTCAGGAGATTTCAAGTCAAAGAAACTTGAAGTCTCCTGAAAGAATCTTGGGTTTGTATTTGATCCTGGGAACCACGTACTATTTTCAGGAGTCTCATTGACTTGAAATCTCTTGAACGAGTATTGGGTTTGGTCCTTTGAACCACGTATTTTTTTAGGAGATTTCAAGTCAAAGAGACTTGAAGGCTTGGTATTGTATTGTATTGGCTTTGAGTTTGACCCTTAACTATACGCAGGAAGGGGGAGATTTTTTTACATAAAATACGGACGTTTGTCATCTACCCCTTAGCCGTCACAGCCACCCCTTCTAAAATTTCAAATGGCACCATACCATGTGTGTGTGACTGTTGTATAACAGTACCTAGATACTTTGTTTTACAACAATTTCTCGCAAATATGTTCGTTCTCTCTTTCAAAGTCGTTTGTATTATTATATGAAAGTTAAGTCATTCCGAACAATAATTACTTTAACGGTAATTGCTATATTCAGCAGCTTAGCCGAAACAAAACAAAATCTAGTTTTTCGTTTTTTTATAATCTCAATTTGAAGCGAATAAAAGAAATAATTAGTAGAATGAATTCCTTATGGAATTATCTTTCTAACGATGTTCCACACACGGTATAGTGCCGTTTGAAATTTTAGAGGAGGTGGCTGTGACGGTTAAGTTGATGATAGACGTCCGTGGTGTCTTTGTTGCGATTTTCTATCAAACAATGGTTTTGAAAGATACTGAGGATGGCTACTTTTCGTTGAAACCCCCGGTAGAGAACGTGAAAGTCAATATTTTGTTTTATAAACTGAGAAATCTCGCACCGTTGCGTTGTTTAAATTGGAAATCTTTGCTTAATATATTATTAACTACGGACAGGATTTTATCTACCTACCTACCTACCTACATTTTGGACAGGAAATATTGATCGGTATTTCGTTATAATTCAAACATGGGTTTCCTACGGTTGATAAAATCTCATTTACGTATTTGTACTACCTCCTATTACCATTTGATTAATTTTGAATCGAATTACAAAAGCTTTACTAAACTTCTTAATATTAAAGGGTTTCATTATAAATGTGCCTTCTCAAGTTTGTCAGTATCATTTGAACATATTCCTAATTAAAAATTTAAAAATAACCTGAAGAATATTCTAGGTAAAAGGTCTGCTAAAAACTACAAAATATAATATTATGCTAAATATAACATAACGTAGGAGGCTTCCTTTCAAACCAACTGGAAATGCACTTCACCAGGGAAAGGCCACATTCCTATAAAATGTTCTATATTTTGGAGTGGCACAAAGGAAAATATATCAAAAGACGTTCATGTTAAATGACATTATGTTAATATTGCACGCCTACGGCTTTTCGTATATTACTTCTTTAGTTCGAGCGGCGCTGATGGATAAAGATGAGTTGAAAATTGAGGACACAACGCTTTTAATTTTTTTCTAACGTTTTAATCGCATTTAAAAAAATTCCAAGTCTACACTTTAATTTTTGGGTGTCTCCCAGCTGTATTATTTGTTAAACAGTTTTCATGGGTTGATCAATTAATGTAATTATGTACCTATGGATGAAATGATTAAATTTAAATCCGAATAGGCACAGAAAGAGGAGCTAGTAAATTTAAATCGAGATTTCTTGGTTCAATTTTTATTTTAGAATCAACATTCTTCAGCCTTCACAATTTTTTGTCCCCTCTTTTTTTATATTACATAGCGAGTGATGACTGCTAGTCTAGTTAAATTGTTTTTTTTTATTGCTGTCGCTTTTTATTTACTTTTATTGTTTTTTTCATTGTTGTGCAAAACGTACAAATTTCTATTCCGACACGAAACGTTCAGGTTCCTGGTCAATCCGCGAGTTTTTCATTTCTTTCCAAGACATTTTGCTCACACAGGGGTCCTATGCGGACCAAACGAAAAACCTTCCGCTTCAAAGGCTCCTTCATATAGGCGCGATATTTTTTGAGAATTTTTCTTTTTATTTTCATTGGCTCAATTTTGGGGGCAAATACAAATTTAATCAATGAAATGCCCTCATGGGGCAAAAAATTCGTTAAATAAATAAATCCCCTAATTGAAGGTCGGTGATATAGAAGTCTGAATGCATATTCCTGGTATACTGCCAAAACCACCTGAAATATAATCTTATACTTTGGAGAACGTAAAAAAAAGGTAGTGACGAAAAGATAATCACCGAAAAGTAGAATATGCCAGAACCGCAAAGCGAGAAGAAAATGTTTATGGTTTCAACACCTGAACATGAATTGCAATATAACTTTAGTTAAACTTTCAAGTTATTACTCTAAAGTTTCAACCACCCTATAAATTTGATTTAATATTATATTAATAATTACCTTTCTACGCCTTTGCAATTACTGAGGAGTTGTACTTGTAATAATTACCGTGCCCACCAAAATTTCAAGTAAAAGTTTTGTGTTATAAATCAAATTAGAATTACGAAAGCTTTTAGAATTTCCTTTTAATATTTCATTTATACCATAAAATTACTAACCTTAACATATAGGTACAGTAAACGGTATACCTAATTAATATTTTAGATTAAAAGGAATCAATTTAAGCTTAAGAAGGGGCCTTGGGAAGTAAATTAACTTTCCAATTTTCCTACGTCAACATAAATTTCTTATCAGATCTTTAAGCTCCTGTTAGAAAATGTAAGTATCTAACAGATAAAAATTTTAATTTTCTATCCTATTTAGCATAACGAGAAAACTTATAAAACTTAAGCAGTAACATTCGGTAAGTAATGCACTCTTTATAAGAGTTAACGTTCTTCTTGTGGTAAATTATGAGATCATTTTTCGATTTATGCTCTTTTTTTTCATACAATGGATTCACGTCTCGCGAACTTTTAGTAATAAATCTTATTATAATAAGTATGCTTGCTTTCTCTATTGGGTACCTACTGTAATAATTCGCGGCGGTTTAGGACTAGTTGATGGTTATGGCCGCCGAGGGCGACTTGCTAGCAGACCCGAGGGCCTCTTCCTTTACTCTGCCTTGCCTGACTCTAGGAAATTAAAATAAAATAATTGTCTGTTATTCTGAATGCAAGATTGATATCGACTTATCATTTCTAATAATAAGAAACTGAGACATTTCGACGTAAAGGTCCAGCTTGACATCTGAGACGAACAACGTGAGAGTAAGGCGGTTCGGTTCGTTCATCCAGGAAACCAATACGACGCGACTGGTCGCGGGCGACCAGTTGCGCGCGACCAGTCGCTCGTTTCTTCGTACACCAAAGAAACCTAAATTTTATCAGTTGCGAATATGTCGTCTTCGGATGAGGACCTTCTTGTATCTAAAATGTCGAGCAAAAAAACGTAAGCGTTTTTGGGTTCACCCAGATTTTAAAGATAAACAGGAACAACGATGGTACAAAATCGCAAGTGATTTTAAGGACCCTACCAAGTTCAGACAAACCTACAGGATGAGTAGGGAAAGCTTTAAAGAACTTGAAAGGCTTGTAGGTCCTGTAATTTTGAGGAAGGACACCACAAATGCATACAACACGTGAGAACACCTCCATCAACGAATGATCGTAGACAACTAGTCGCTCGGCGACCAACCGGTTTGATCGTCAGCGATCAGTTTCTTCGAGTTTAGTCTTGAGGCGCGTCCACACTAGTAAAAATATACGTTGTGTGTCGAATGTAGAATTCGGCACAAATATTTGCGCCGCAAAGGCGCTACAATCGCTGCATAAATATTTACGCCGTGCGCCGTGCGTTCGCGCTCAACACGTGTGTGATGGTTTGTTATTATTAATTTTTGAAATGATCCGTACTTTCATCCAAGGATAGTACATTCAATAATCTGCTGCAACCATTCTGTTTTTTATTTTGATACAGATGTTTAATCCAATAGCATCTGTTTTTTTTAAATTTCTTTTTTCTTCATAATAAGATGATGCATAACAATGAAAACAGCACATTTCCTTTTCATTATTATTAATGTATCAGACATGTTTTAGCCGTTACCTACCTATTTGGGTTAACAAAGTATGATTTAAATTAACTCCCACTGACAAAATACGCCACAATCACTGGGTTCACGAAAAATACGTCCACACTAGAACGACGTTGCAGCGCAAATCTCTTTGATGTATTGACAAAAACCGACAAGGAATGGATCGCGTGTGTTGAATTTGGCGAAAAGTTTTGCGTGCGTTCGGATGCGGCGAACATGTCTACATTTGCGTAAATTTGTAACTCACACACAAATTTGTGGCGAATGAAACATACAACGCATATTTTTACTAATGTGGACGCGCCTTTGGACGAACAACTATTATTTTTAATGGAATGGCTGCATGCGGGACTGGTCGCTTGGTCGCCCGCGACCAGTCGCGTCGTATTGATTTCCTCGGTGGACGAACCGCCTTAGAAACAGAAAATAGAAAAGATGGAAAGACGCCTCTCCATCACGTAGAGGAATCTCTCGAATAAACCAGATCTTTTATGTAACCTTACAAGAAAAAATCAAGACGTATTAAATCTGAGGATCGAGCAGGCCATGTACTAACATGCCTTGGTCTCCTACATCTAGTAGCCTCAAAGTCATATAGGGGCCAACTTTATAATTTGTTCTTTATTTGTAGGATGTAGATAATCTTGATTTATTATGAAGGATCGGATGGTGATTCCATTGAAGATGGGATATCAGTTAAGGGCATGTTCCCTTCATGAAAATAAGAGGAAAAGCTCTTTTTAACATGGGTCCGCAAATGCGTTGTTATCGAATTTTTTTTTCATATATACCGAAATGATTATTATTATTATTATTATTATTACTTTACAAACAATGTTTAAAATGACGGCCATTAGCTTCAAGACAAGCTTCTATTCTTCGAACAAAATTTTGAGGCTAAAGGCGGTCATTATTCAAAAAACGGATTTGCAGAGTTATTTTTTTATTCGCATTTTTCATCTTTGAAGTGTAATTTACACGAAAACGGTTAATGGTAGGAAAAAATCTCAAGAAACTGTTTCAACTGTAAATTAGTAGAGAAATTTTAAAATTGTGTCAAAAGTTTAAAAAAACAGTGGCGTACCATTTTTTCCTCCAAAAATATCCACATGCGCACCTGTAGGTACGCCACTGGAGAAGGAAAAAACTGACTAATATGGTCCACTTATAGCAAATGTACATACATACGTATTACTTACTTTTTAAAATTTAATTCCTAGTCATTTCCGAATAAATGAAAAAAAGATCGATATTTTTTACAATTTTCAACACCCTGTATCTCGGTAACGAAGCATTTACGGACCCATGTTAATAGGAACGTTTCCTCTTATTATCACGAAAGGAACATGTTCTAACTGGATGCCGTTTCTTTTTGGGACACCCTGTACGTCTATAGTCCGATATTGAAACTTGCTCCATGGCCAGATTCATCCCCTAAAAGAGTTAGGAAAATGAATTGCATCTTATTGATTGTTTGGCAATAGGTTCTTTGTTTTGTCTGGTGCTATTAGCATATTATATTTCTTGGTTGTATGCTGAAACTTTTCCAAGGGTATCTGTAGTTTATCTTCCTCGTCAAGTGTTAGTAAAAGCCTTATCGGCGTAGCATTTTTCTCTTCTTCTAGTATGTTAAGCACGTCCTTCAATTCTAATCTATCGAAGGCCTTCATCAAGTCAAGTCAACGGAACATATGTATATCGGGGTATTTTATCAGCTATCTGTCACGTTATAAAGATAGCGTAGAGTGCGCTCCTTTTTTTACATTCCATGCCAATACTTGAATAATTGTTTAAATTCTTCGGTTGATTTTTTTGACTCCCTATAATTTAAGAATTTATAAAGCATGCGCCTACAATCTTAAAATAAATATTTTTTAGATTTTTAAATTTAAAAAATCATAATGGTATTACCGAGCCAATAATAAAATGGTGAAAATTTATGATATGGTTCTGGGATCAGGCGTAAATTTAATCCACCGCTTTGAAATACTAACGTATAATTAATGCAAGAGCTCATACTACACCGACCGAGACTGAAGTAGAACAAGAAGAAAGAGGAACAACGAAAACTCATTTTTCATGAAAAATCGTTTAAGAATTAAATAATCTTCAGGCTAGTTCTCAGCATGTTTCGAAATGAAAATTATGGTATCTATTAACGTCTAAAAAATATGTCAATATGTAAAGCTTAAGGGTGTAAACAAATGAGGATGGGTAGTTAATTAATTTTATGTATAAATATTTTGTTCTTAATTTTGATTGGAAGCTTCATTGCTTTTCCAAATTTATTATCATTTTAAATTTTCTTACCGATTAAATCTGTTCAATCTTTATGTAGTGTATAACTTTTCAGGAGTATTATGTTGTAGATTGTATGATTGTCCGAAAGGCTATAAAAATATGAAAGGTGAAGCTTTATGGCTCACTTAAATCTATCGTTCCTAGATAAATCGACCATCAGAAATTCAACAGGTTCCGTTCCTATGGTATACTATTAATGCAGAACGATCTGAAAATATCGTTTATCATAATATGGATTTAATTTGAACGGTAAAGATGAATTTTATGTATCTTTTATAATTTACGAGCAAAATATTCAACCTAAACGATTCCTATAAATTGTACATGAAATATCTATTGTAATAAAGTATCAAGATTGTATTAAGATACGAGGGGCGGCCTCAATACAATTTAAAGTTACCGCTTACTGAAAAATCTGGAATCGAATATTCCTGAATGTCAAAAAGAACCTGTCACCTGTAAAACATTTTTCCGCATTTTTCAATGTTACGTTTACTTTTCATATACCGGGTGGCCGGTCTCAAAGGTGTACATAGGGATTTAACATTGTATTGAACGTTTTTGCTAATTCCTGCTCGCCAATTCAACTTACAGGAATGGTAATGGTATTAATTGAAAGGTAAAATGATTGCGCTTCAAATGGCGCTAATAATAAAATTAAATGTGTTATATTTATTTTAAAATATCGATTTAAAAATTTTGCGATGTTTAATATGACGTGCCATGATTTTCAAATTTTACATCAGCATTTGACAAAAATTTATTAAATTAGTTGTCATTTACAGAAATCCACTGATTTATGCCAACTAATTATCAAATTTTTTGACAAATGCTATAAAATTTGAAAATCATGGCACGTCATATACTTAAAAATCATACAATTTTAAATCGCTATTTTAAAATAAATATAACACATTTAATTTTATTATTAGCGCCATTTGTCAGCGACAAATGTTTTCACCAGTATTATACCACTGAATACGTTTTTCTGAGAAATATAAGAGGTACCATAACGTAGTTCTTATTGTTTTATATAGGTATCTTGGTAACACTGTTAAGAAGATGAAATGAAATATAGAAATGTGTTATATTTCTCAGTAAAGCGGGTTACAGTGGTACAAGACTGGTGAAAACATTTGTCGCTGACTGTACATCTTTGAGACCGGCCACCCGGTATATTTTGAGTTGCCCTTTAACGTACGCCATTTTTGAAACGCTCTGTATGTAACGAACTCGCTTTACGATGGCTTGTACAAAACATATAGCCAAGAACAAAGATAGTTTATGTCGGTAACAAAATTAGGTAAGTCTCAGGGCGGTACTAAAATTGTCTGTGATAGTTCTATGCATACTGCATGCGATGGATGGTGTGCACATAAAATTAATAATAAAGTCGTTAATTATTTTATTTAATAATTAACTTGGTGGTAGCATTGAGTAGCGCAATTTTAATAATCGAACACAATTCAACAATGAACGTGAATGCTAGAGACAATCGATTAACTTAGTTATGAGGACAAGTTGATTAGAAAACGTGCAGGTTCTCCTCGCTCTTCTTAAATAATAGGTAGCTATACGTAGTAATGAATTGATAAGAGGAACAGTATCAATATCGAGGAAATTTAAACACGTAACATAGGGGGTTTAATAACGAGGCGCGCTTTTTAGGAAACAGCAGGTTTCGACCTGCAGGAGGCTGTAGGCTTCGACCTGCACGCGGATGTAGGCTTGTATGTTGGTGGTAAAAATAAATCGTTAAAAGAACTGTAAATATTTCAACATTCATCTACAGTTCTTAAAGGCTGAAAATAGTTTATTTGAATGAGTGAGGAAAATTGCAGTCCGCGTTCGAACACAATCGCTGAGTTCGTCCATGGGCGTTTGTCTTTCGTCTTAAGCTAAGTGTTAAATGGCAGGACATATTATGATGTTAACCACCGAATAATTATTTATACAAACTGATTTAAATTCGAGCCTAACTATGGGGGTAATTTTTTTAAATAATGGGGTAATTAAGAAAAACGTTTTGAGAGAGTGGCTTGGATCCTTCGATAAAATGAAGAACTGCACATCAACACTAAAAAATTAAAATATGAAATATCAAATCTATTGTACACTACAGTTTTTGGTACTGAGGAGGATAATAAACTGATCCACGACCCTCTTCCCCACAATCAAGAAAGTCGTGAATTATTCAAACAATATATTTTTCATGGACCACACGTGATTTTTTAAGTTGAATGTAACATACGTGTATGAGAAATATCCCACACATATTTACCCCACAATAAGTGGACTCATATGGGGTGCCTCGATGTTGGGTGTATTCAGCCAACTAAACGTTGAGATACCACGAAATTGATTGGCCAATAAGAGCACCGGAAATCGCAAGGCGTCCAATGGTTGTCTCAACTGTTGAGTTGGCTGAATGCGCCCATTGACAGATACAGTATGAGTCTGATATGCTTTTAAAGGAGCAAATGGTGTGACAAAAGGTTGAATATCCCTGAATTATTCTGAATTTGGGTGTGGACAGAGAAATATCCCACACGCACTTAGGCAACAGAAGGTGGGTCCATTGTACTACCCCCAGGCAACAGCTCTCCAATTCAGGAGCCATTCAATTCTTTGGACGAACTTTGGAACATCCGCAATTTGGGGTCTTGCTGATGTTAGCCATGTCCCCAACGTGGATCTTATTATTCTTGCGAGAGCAGGGCAGGTTGTTTGTGTGCTTCTTGTGAGTGCAGTCGCAGGTTCTTTCGTGACAACTGCACACACTATTTGGTTATCCTCCACGAAGGTGCTGCTATATCATCCCCTCGCCTGACGACAGGTTTGAGTGCTAACCTATCTTGTGGTGAAATTTCTTGGTACGTATAGCATCGACCTTAATATCTTTAGTGACACAGGAATTACGGGTCCTGTCCCCAAAGATGGTTTTTCAGATGCCTGTCTTCCTCGTTTCCGAATATGGCTTTAGTCTTCTTCCTATTAATTGCAATAGAAGATTTTTTTAGAAACACCCCGAATATTATTTTTAAGCTACTTTCCTCTTAGAATTATTAAACATCACAAAATTAAGCAACTGTGTCGAATTTAAACCTACCCTCTAGATCTACTAATAAGCGACATTCCCATGGCGAAGCTCGAATTTGAATCAGTTTGCAATTATAAAACTTTTACATTGGTTTCTTTTTGCAATGCAGTTGATTACAGCACCCATAGAAGGATTTATAATAAATCAAGCACTTTCTGTATACTCAGTATGAAACGTTTATATTGTTAACCGCGTTAAATAAAAATCACAACTATTTCTATTTACGGGGAACAATTTATTGACAATGTGATAAAAATAGAAATATAGCGTTCCAGTGGAAATATTTTATGAAATACAATTGTTTATTTCAAAATAAAAGATATAGATATTTTGAATACTGTACTGTAGGTAGTTACCTATTGTCTGATTTATTCATGCTCTATTGATGTTTAACACGATTAACCGTTTACAGCTTTAGATTTTTCTATAAACGTTTATGATATACGTATCGTGGAGCTTATACGTACCTACGCTGTTTGAGATATGCTGTCACGTTTGCTGGGTATTGATTTTGTAATTTAGTTGTAAGCAATCTATGGAGTTGCAATACTGAAATATTAAAATCTCATCTACAATAAATTATTAAATAAAAACTTTTTAACGCTTCCATATTCGAAAATCGAATGATATCTCACACATTCCTTATTCCGAATGCAGATTCGTTATACGAATATTTACAAAATGTAGCACAGGACGAAATGGGAAGCAGTAAAAACATGTAAAACAAGTTATAAAATAAATAACGCGCTGAAATCAAATTTGAATTCCGTAAGTTTATAAAATTTTCCATTTTATGATTAAGCTTAGAGTACAATTAAAAATATCTAATTACCTACTAGAACTGGAATTTTATCGTCCCTATAGTTTTTACACCAAGCCAAGTATAACGAGTGCTAAAAAGCAAGGGAAGGTTCGTGATTGACAAATCTGCTTAGGTCGTCGCCTGGTAAAAGAAAAAGCAGACAGTGACTGATGAATACGTGAAGTGTTCAGGGGTAGCTCGGTAATATATACCAAGCATTATAGATTAATTCCCTATTGTCGGCGGATTAGGTTCCATGTTTAATGTTTGTCATGGGATACTTGCCATGTTTGGACGTGTTATCCACCAGTGACGCGTATAACGTGTTTTATTCGTCGCCTTTGGTGTATAACATCATGCAAATTATTTCCTTTTGTTTTAAACTTGCAATGCTAAATAATTTTGTAAATGGGAATACTGTTTACTGTTTAAAAGTCAAAATATGAGTAATTTTGGTGGATCACATGGGTAAAGTCAATCCTCGTAAACTTTTGCAAATTCTGTACTTATCAATCTAAGAAAATACGAATAAAGGGGCATTTACGGACCGGACCGGACCTGGCCAGGATATGTTCTCCGGACCGGGTCTGGTCCGTCAGATGCGGCTCCGATCCGGGGTATCCGAGTTTATTCCGGTAACTTTAAATACTTTTGGAAAAGATTAATATCCATCTCATCCCTGATAAAAACCGAAACAGAATTTAACCATGTGCATTCAATCTTTCAATATTTTCTCCATTCCTTGGTTTTCTATGTTTTTGGAAAAGGATATCAAAACAGTACTGAGTTCTTTTGAAATAGTACTCATGAAACTTTGTTTTGTTATCTACAAGTTCCTTAAATTTTGTGGCGTACTCTTCCTCAATTGATTGTGTTTTCCTGTTTTCCAAGCTTTCATGGAGCCATATTCGCTTTCGTTTTCCACATCGTTTAGCTTCTCTTTCCTTAATTTCCTCTTCTTCTTCCAGTCTCATTATTATAGTCCAGGAGCTAGCGGTATATTTTAAGACTAATTTCTATCAAGCTGAAATTTTTTTTATGAGCTGGTATGGTTATGTCTGCCAAATGTAGGTGGTCGGCAAAATAGGACCGCGGGACATAGAGCGCTAAGAAAAAAAATTGGCCAACTAACCAATCCAGGACGTCAGAGAGTGCTTCTGTCCCGCTCAAATTGTCGGACAAGGTGATTTTTGTGTTTGTTAGATTAGTATATAGTTATTTAAAAAAAATCAGGTTGATGGTAATAAGTCAAATGTCTTAAACACAATACGAACCCCAAACGGCAGACACTGATTCAGTTCCGACTCTTATGTCGGACAGTTAATTTTTTGTTGTCGGAATGTCTTAAATAACGAGCAAAATAGGAATTAGCTTGATTGAAGTTTGTAAATTTCATCAAAAAATAATTAAAAACAAAAAAATTCTGGGCGCTTTATGTCCCGCGGTCCTATTTTGCCGACCACCTACATTTGGCAGACATAACCATACCAGCTCATAAAAAAAAATTCAGCTTGATAGAAATTAGTCTTAAAATATATCGCTAGCTCCTGGACTATTAGAACCATTACGAGCTCTCTATAAGAAAGCGCAGGGCCTATTATACTATTAGACAACTGAAAACCAAACTGATCCACAACGAATCCGGCCCGGGCATTTCATTTAGTTTTTTAACGGAACGGAACCGATCCGGACCGGACTTGCTCCGCCCGTCATTTTAATTAATTTTATTAGTAAATTCAAGTCACTGTACCTCTCAAATGTTGAATTAACTTTCTTGTATACATTCGATAAACATTGTTAACTGTCTAAACTATTATAGCTTCTAACCATTTCGCTAATACGTGCAACACGATCAGTAATAACCAAGTTTAGTAGTTATACCTCATTTGCTAGTTCCAGTTTCAGTAATTTAACCCCTATTCATAATGGGATACCTACTCATCCTAAACCTAAATCGAACAGTCGCAACGCAAGTTATGATGAAAATCTACAAACAATAATTAATTGTTGACTGCAAAGTAAGTGTGTTGAGGCTGTGAAGCTGTTTTGAATTTTCATTAGCTCAGAACCGCCTGTTCTACTTAACGGTACCCTTCAGAATGAAATATATTTCGGGAAGCAGATTAAGTTTTAATAAGCCGTGAAGCTGAATGTTCATTGCTATATTTTTAAGAAGTCATGTTTAAATCAAAACCTTATCTCTTATAAATTTATTTTCGTGGGTAATTCCTTTTGATTGGCACAATGAATCCGAAAATTTACTTTTTTGTATGATCCAACATCTTTTGTAGGTCATTAATAATTATATTTGAATATACAGGGTGTTTCAGATCAACAGCATAAGAACTAGAGCTTGAAAGTAACAAAAGCAAAATATTTGGATGAAGCCAACACAAAATTATAGGGGGAAGTTCAGAACTGTAAGTGTGTCGTGTGTCTGAATTAACACGAATAATAAAATGTGACAACCGATACATTAACGAATTTTTCGGAAATTATGGATAGGTACTCTTTTTTTGTACTTTTTACAAGTCCTGAAATAGTGAGCAAATACTATTAGAACAAAACTCGGAGCTCTGGTAATTAAATACCTACCTGTACAACTGTTGATTGTGATCGTCGCAAGCTTGAAATACTTCTCTGTTTCCCCTAAATTATTGCTCCCTTTAAAGAAGTTGGCCCATTACTAGAAAATTACATTGAAAATTAATTCCCAATGTAAACCTCTCCTTGGTTTAATATCAAAAGAAATGAGTCAAAACTTAATTTCTTATCAAGATTTTACATTTAGGTAAATTTTATACTTCAGCGGTTTCAGTTTTACAAATTCATACTCAGCAACAATTAATCAGCAAGGAAAATTAATGTTCTTCTTATTCAAATTCCCTTCGAGTATTTACATAAAGAGGATATGATACACAGACTCTGCAGGAGTGGAGCTAAATTCTAGAAGACAAGTTTTAAGTTTGCGTGTAAGATAACCAGGTGGTTTTAATTAAAATTTTAATTGCGGGAAACTGGCGACTTGCGGTCTCAGATTTCGAGCTTTGTGTTTGTTTAATTAAATTGTTATCTTAGTTAGATAAACAATATTGGTATCAATTTAATCGAAAGGATGTAATAAAACTATTTTTATTTAAATAACTTTAGATATTTTCCAAAACCTCCTATTAGGACTGGGTACTATCCGCAAATTTGTGGTTTCTATTGAGTTCCCAAACTTACTAATAAAGTTTTTCTTTGAAGTTGAAAGCAGACTTTTTCCTGAAAACTTTTTTCTTCATGCTTTCGATGTCGAATAGACTGGAAGCATCATCTCCGTAAATTACAACTTAAAAATGTGTGTCATGTGCTTTTGCGTTAGCCTGTAATACACACCATAAGCTACTAATACACCAAAGCACCTTTGATGCTTATTAATATTCTCATTGCTAGACACTAATCAGTACAAGTTTCAATTTTTATTCGTATGTCACAATAAAAAAATAGTGATTTGTATACCAAGGACGCGAAATGTGTCTTTATCGTACCGGGAGAAAATTGGCGCCGAGGACGCTTGCGGCCGAGGAAAGACAATCTCGAGGGCGCTAAAGAATTTCGCGGACAAGGTATACACAATATTTTTGTGCAACCGTAAAAATGTGTAATTGTAAATGTTATTGCTTTTAGAAAACCTACAGCTTAATTCATTGTAAATAGAAAAACGGCTTTCAGTTCGCGCGTTACTATGGATATGGAGTAAATAAAACAATTAGTTTTGTATAAATTACAATGATTTTTACTTTAGCGGCCGCTACCATAGCAGCGGCCGCGACATTAGATTTCGCGTCCTGAACAGCGGACACGAAACGTTCACTTCACGTACGGTTGCACAAAAAATCATGTTTTACAAAAAAAAATGGTGCGGGGAAATGATGCAGGCATGCATCTTTGTGTTCATTTGTGTTTTTATATAAGTTTGTTATTTAAATTTTGGACCCCACAAACTATACAGCGTTTCCCGAAAGTAACGGATAAATTCAATAAAATCGTTGAGAAAAATATTTCAAACAAATGCTCGGACACGTCGATTTTTATTTTTAAATTATCATTTAGGGATGTAATTTTAAACCCCCACCCCCCAATCCCTAAGCGCTGCCAACTCCAGCTTTAAAAATTCAAATAGCAAAGAACCCTTTCTGATACCTCATCTGATAACTTTTTTTATGCTGAATACAATAAAAAAAAGATTTTCAAAATCGGTTGATAAATAACAGAGGTATTTACCAAAATGTGTTCAAATGAAAGTGCCAATATTCGAGCAGGCGTTGGTACGACTTGAGCAATGGGTGGTAAAAAAACAATTGCAACTTGTTTGTAATTGAATGTAAACAAAATGTATTGACATTACTTAGTAGAGTGTGTGTTACTTATTATTAACGATTGAAAAATACGATAACAAAAATGAGATTTACTGAAGCCGAAAGAATCGAAGTTTTAATGATGATTGGGGTTGGAGATAGATAGATACATTTTGTTTACATTCAATTACAAACAAGTTGCAATTGTTTTTACCACCCATTGCTAGGGTCGTACCAACGCCTGCTCGAATATTGGCACTTTCATTTGAATACATTTTGGTAAATATCTCCGTTAATTATCAACGGATTTTGAAAAACTTTTTTCTATTGTATTCAGCATAAAAAAAGCTATCAGATGAGGTATCGGAAAGGGTTCTTTGCTATTTGAATTTTTAAAGTTGGAGTTAGCAGCGCTTAGGGGTTGCGGGGTGAGGGGTTGAAAATTGCATCTCTAAATGATAATTTAAAAATAAAAATCGACGTGTTCGAGTATTTATTTGAAATATTTTTCTCAACGATTTTATTGAATTTAACCGTTACTTTCGGGAAGCACTGTATATAAACTATCTCTTGAGTCCTGATATCACCCTTTTGTAAGTATCTAAAGTATCGAAAGGAAACCAACTGCAGAACAACCACGCACGAAATAACTAACACATTGGCTGTTGTTGACATTATTGGCTCTCTTAGTTGCCGACTATTGTGTCTGCTTTATAATTTAACATGAGAAAACAGAGCTGTTAATAATTACGTGCAAAAAGATTTATTATCCCAGAGGGTTGTGTGTAATATCAACGTAATAATTAGGGAATAGTTCCAGAGTGCGGTTTTAGCACATTAAACCACATATCAGTGCAGAATATCCTATTTGGCAACCCCCTCCTTTATATGTATCTGGAATATTTAAAGACTTTCCTAGAATTAACCCCTAACCTTCTTGATTTATGTAAATATCAAAAATGTTTAGGCTAGTTTTCAAGTAAAACTTTGGTGCCGTATACCGCGTGACACAGAACTCCGGGGGACCCCCGTTTCTTTTTTATTTTTTAACCGATTTAAATAGTTTTTTGTATGCGGTACATATACACGTAAGAACTCATAATTTGAACTAAATGTTAATAATCTTTAACTTCCGGTTTTGCCGGAAATTACCCCAACATTCTTATTTAAAATGCAACACCCTGTATATTTTTGCATATTTCAAGTCTGGATTAAACTCTGCGTATAATAGTGTCAAGATATTACAGTTTTGAGAACTTACAATTTTTTTATTTCAAAAATATGTTTTAATTCTAGAGTGCCATGACCATAGGCCATGACAGACGTCATGACGTGCCGCCTACCTTTCAAAAACTGTTTAATATAATAAAAGGAAGGTGAATAACTAGTTGGCTACAACCTCTCAAAGTCGGAAAAATTATTTTCATAGCCTTCTTTTTTTCCCAGCGGCAATGATATGAACAAAATTCAGTAAGTCATGGTACTCTTTTACGTATTTTTAAGAATAAAAATGTGTAAGTTCTCAAACTGTAATATCTTGATACTATTATACGCAGAATTTAATCCTGAGTTGAAATATGCAAAAATATACAGGGTGTTGCATTTTAAATAAGAAAGTTATAGTCCAGGAGCTAGCGGTATATTTTAAGACTAATTTCTATCAAGCTGAAATTTTTTTATGAGCTGGTATGGTTATGTCTGCCAAATGTAGGTGGTCGGCAAAATAGGACCGCGGGACATAAAGCGCCCAGAATTTTTTTGTTTTTAATTATTTTTTGATGAAATTTACAAACTTCAATCAAGCTAATTCCTATTTTGCTCGTTATTTAAGACATTCCGACAACAAAAAATTAACTGTCCGACATAAGAGTCGGAACTGAATCAGTGTCTGCCGTTTGGGGTTCGTATTGTTTTTAAGACATTTGACTTATTACCATCAACCTGATTTTTTTTAATAACTATATACTAATTTAACAAACACAAAAATCACCTTGTCCGACAATTTGAGCGGGACAGAAGCACTCTCTGACGTCCTGGATTGGTTAGTTGGCCAATTTTTTTTCTTAGCGCTCTATGTCCCGCGGTCCTATTTTGCCGACCACCTACATTTGGCAAACATAACCATACCAGCTCATAAAAAAAATTTCAGCTTGATAGAAATTAGTCTTAAAATATACCGCTAGCTCCTGGACTATTAGGGCCATTTCCTAAAGGGAATGATTGTTAAAAAATAAAAATAAAACAGGGGTGTCCCGGGATCCTGTCTAGGTACCCGGTATTTTGCCCGGTATCTACATAGGAGGTACCTAGAATATAATTATTATTTATAAGTTATAACGATCCTGGAGACTTCTAAATTTAAAAGCTGTAATTATTATTCCCTTTAGATGGGATCGATGCAGTTGTGTACTGAATCTCTCATCTCCCCAACCACTAATAAAAATGAATTCTTTCCCAGAAAATAAATGCTGTGCTTTTAGTATAGCTTTCTTTCATGAAATCCAAATTAAGAATTCATCAAGGCGTTGAGATAATGGCTATACCTACTTGTAAACTTGACTTCAAAAAGATTCATATTCTATAGAAAAGCATCTTATATTTGCATGAAGCTCGCGAAGTGCACAAACCAGTAAGCTGCTGTAGTAACCAACATTGCCGATGGGGGTTAACGGAACCGTTAATAACTGGTTCAATTTCACCGTCGTTGCCACGGCCGCCTCAGGACGAATTCATCACGTCTCCCTTCTTCTTTTTAAGCTTTAGCTTATACCAACGCGCACTGAACGAATCGTAGATTATTATTTATATATGCTGCTGATTTTACGCCATTCGGGGAATAACCTAATCAATTGCAAATTTTCTTATAACGCCGAAAAGGCGTGGTATTACCTATCTAGCTATTTATATAATACTGCTGAAATACCGGTCAGATAAAAACGTCACAAACTTAAACGTTTAGACAAAATTTAATTTACCCATGAGAAGTATCGCCAAGCAAGCGATTTGAATTGGGTTGGGTACAATTCGCCGCGAACGATTGGTCGGGTAAGGATTCGCCGGGAACGATTCGCCGGTGCCCCATTCGCAGAGAATGTTACTTAGATTTAAACCTGAAGTGAGCTTACTAACCTGATCAGCGCTACGTACAAGCGAACTAGTGCGCCCATAAATCTACGAATATTTGTAGTAAAATAAAAGAAACCCAGTTGCTAAATTTTTGACGACGAATCGTGCCTCGGAGGAATTGTTCTTGGCGAATGGTACCTACCCGACGAATCGTAGCCGGCGAATCCTTCCCGACGAAGTGTAAGGTACAAACATGAGGTGTTCAAAAATGAATTGAATTCTAGTTGGCTGTGCCCCCATTTAATTTGCATGGAACCACAGACAACTAACCTGGTTCATTTTTGAAACACTCGTTACAAAAAATATCTGTAAAGTAGACAGTTGAGAGCCTTGACTGCCTTACCCAAACGCAACGTTTTCTACGCCTTATTTTCTAATTCTAATAATTTTTTTCTGAGTTCTTGACATAATAATAACTCATTCATTTTTTTATATTCGCTCAAAACATCGCATTTGACGACATTTTATTTTAACTGTTGATTCGATGTATTTTGAAACGCGTGAACGAAAAGTTCCTGCAATATTTGTTGATCATCAAAAGTTGATTAATTAAATTCGACTAACCCATATAGATAATATAACCGACTAAACAATGAAACGATAAATTTTGAGTGGGTCAATCTTTTGCGGAGTCAACTCTGCTGATCAACTAAATTCGTCCTTATATACCACAAGGATAGAATTCTGTCAGTGATGGTGTTCAGTCACGATCAGAAGCATTTAGGAAAATTTGTGTCAGTAATAAAGAGAGATCTATGGTAATACAACTTGGTTTCAGAAACAAGATTACGTTGATTCACAGAATTTTAGGATGTTTTTTCTACTGGAAACCCACATTTTTATGTTCTTTTTTAAACAACTACAAGGGAGTTGAATACATTTTGATATACGGTCTGTACATTTGAAAACGATCAACACGAACTACGCGAAATATTAAAAAATGGCAATTAATTGAAATTGATAACTAACTTACCAATTATTGAAGCGATGAAAATCCGCTTATCTTCAGAAAGGGTCTTATACTAAGTGGTCACCGAAAACAAAGGTGCGTCGATTGGTAATATCAAAAAATGCTAGCTAGATTTCGTAATAGAAGCTTTGGTAGAAGAGAAGCGATAGCATAGCCAGCACGATCCGCAGATTTAACCCCCATTGATTTATTTCCTTAGGGGCATTTAAAGTCAGTTAATCATAAGACTCGGAAAATATTGACGACCTCCGAGAATGAATAATTCAAGAATGTTGATCGATTCCGCGAGACGTTTCTCAAAATGTTGGAGTGTGATTTAAACAAAGCATAGAATTTAAAGGATTTGCACAATTTATGGAATACACGCTCAATTAACGTTTTGTAAAAACATATGTGACCGTGCGTAAATCTAAATTTTTCGTAACCGATTATACGCAGAAGAGATATTCACCGCCCTTCTCTGCTATTGCTAGATTCTCCCTTGCTTTTGCAATAAAATGTCGGTGATTACATTACGTTTCACGATTTAGCTTTGGAGGCTATTTTATTTTGAATTCCAATTAAATGGCTCGGTATCTAACGAAGAAGCAGGGAGTTAAAATGATAATTCAACCGGTAAGTGTTGCAATGAATCCGATAAAACAATTTACTTGGAAACAGAAGTAGATTTTTAAAATAACTTTGTAACGACATAAAAACAGTGTTGTCAGAGTTTTAGTAGAATTCTAATTAGTTACTAGATATATTTATACATCAAAGGACTTAAGATGATTTTTAGTTATCGAGGGCAACAACTATCCTGAGGGCCCACCATGTTATGTGCAAGTGGTAGACGTTGTGTTGTAAATGTAGTCGACTTTATGTTCAATAAAATTAAGTCGAGATTGTCCAGGATAATAATATTTTCTTATAAATAACTAAATAACAATAAAGATTTGCTTTCTCTAACCATTAGAATCAAAAAGGAATTCAGAGAAGTCCTTAGGTTTGTCCAATAAAAAAATAAATCATTACGCAAATAGAATTCATGCTTGCTCTGTCTACTTAATAGGTCTTTCAGGATACCACATTTTTATTAAATATCCGTTTTTAAATTTGAAGAAGTTTTATAAACGCACAAAAAATGTTTAAAATCCTGACGGATAATGTAAGGAAGAACGTATAGTAAGAGTAACAAGTTTGTAATTAAGGAGAAAGTTCAATGGCAAAATTCAACATCAGCTTCTTGCAAGCAGCTCTAACAATAACAAATAACTTTGCGTCTGAAGAAAAATTATAACGTAAATCTGTTTTTCTTAACCTCCACTTCTCTTCTAAGCTGCAACTTTGCTCTTCATATCCTTGGGGCTTAAACTAAAACCGCGAGTGAATAAACTTCTTTATCGCCTTAATACTTCGGCTACATTTCGCCCTCCCAGTTACACTGATACCGCTGCGTAAAACTCACCATTTATAGAATTTTCTTATTCATTAAATATTTTCGCAAATAAAAGCCACTTTTAAATTAATTCTCAAAATCAAGTCGACGAAATAGAAAAAACACCACAAAAACCTACTCCATCAAATCTTCTGCAAAAGGCAACCTATGTGAACGGTCTAAAAAATTCAACTTTCCAAAAAACATCAAAAACATGAAAAACAGGGAAACTGCCATCAGTATTAAATATGAAACACCAATGTTGTACTTTCTCGAAGGTGTTTTGACGAAAATCTCTAGTGCCTTGGAGTTGAGTTGTGACAACTGCCGTTCGGTGATCCCTTACTTCACGGCTACTGTTCCCAAAATGATCCTATTTTATTATTTCTAGTTTTTCTTTCAATGAAAACATAATAATTCGTATAAAATAAACGTTTGGTAAAATTTTTCCATCAAAGTGACAGCGGTAATACGATAAACCAATAATTGTCACATCATAATTCCAAGGCACTACAGATTTTTACCAAAATAGCGTTTATTGATTTTCGATTTCTCGGTTTGCGAACAAACAAAAAATAATATCGATAACATTAAATTTATGGAATCAGATTTTTTTTCATATACAATATAACAACAAGTCCTTGAATTTTTATCGGAAAATTTCAGTACTAGTTCCCGAAACATTGTTGCTAGGTAAAGCACGAGAGCACAATATATAGGAACTATTTCCATGGGAACATCAATTTCGAATAGAAATCGCGAAAAGTATAATATTATTCGAATATACGAAAGCGCTCTTATAATATTACTACTGAAAACAATGTGATGGTACAGAACCAAATGTAGAAAATAACTCTAGTTTCCATGCTTCTGAAATATCACTCCATCATGTGTCTTATCATTTAATAATCAAATTTTATACAGGCTGGTTGTTATCTGTGATTCGCGGTAATGAACTTCCAGCTCATTCGCTTGTGTAATGAACACCAGCCATCGCATAATTTCTATCTGCTCATCCTATTGTCATCTCAAAAAGGACAAAAGGTGCGACTGATATACTAACAGTAAATTGTATTAACGTTAACTACCCCTACAAAATTAGCAGTAAAGTTGTCAATAAATCAATTCAGCAGGTAAAACATTCAACGCGTATTGTAATATAGGTCAGTAGTCAGTTATATTTCATGCAACAATCTTTGTAAATAATCCCAAGTGGTTAGTAGAATTTTCTTTATAACATAACAAAAAACCACCGCAATTTTATGCACATTTTATATTGTTCATAATATAATTTAAAACATAAAGAAAGGAAATTCTGATGCGTACATTGCGTAGGTACGTAATTACCAACAAATTGCTATTTGTAATTATTGTGAGGTTCATCAAAGCACGGATGAGGAATCGATATTTGCTTACCAACAAACGAAATGTCAGCCGTGATTCTGTAAACACTTAACTATGTAATTTCCGTATTTACAAACGTAGAAGCAAAGTTTTTAGATCTTTCAACAAGCGAAATGACACTCAAGGATGGAGATGCCGAGATGTTAACTCAGTTTACAAATATATTATACTGGAATGGTACACAGAAAAAAAAATTTTCTTAAATCAAGCAAATGCTTAATCTCAATTTTATGTATTTGCTTCAAGAAAATGTTTTGTCTGTTTAAGAAAATTAGCTCAATCTGAGAAGCAGGGTATGTTCAATTCAAGAAAAATATTGTCTTGAGAATATTTCTTGTTTCAATCATATACGCTTGCTACAAAAGATATACTTCTTTGGTACGACAAAATGCATACGTTTGGTGGAAGAATATTATTAAATTTGAAATAAAGCAGCAATTTATTTCACCCAAGCATATTAATTACACTTTGTTGAAAATTCGCTGAGTGGACACACTCTTGCATACAAACTGCTAGACGGTTATTCCTTCGAAGACCTTCGACGTGATACCTATGTAAGAAGTGCTGAGTGCTGAAAATAGTGGTATATTTGTTTAAAGTTAACAGGCAGAATATTGGCAATGGAAGAAATATTAAAAACGTGGGACTTGGAGTGTCTTACAGGGGTATTTTTAGGTAAGTACTATAATTTTTGTTATCAATTAAAATAAATATAGGTACTATAGTTCATTAATTTCTAAAAGGAAGACCAATTGGGTATTTACCCTTGTTTATACAAACTCTATTTCTTTATATTGCCCTTATTTATTTAATAAAATGATTAAAATTAGTACATACGCAGTATAGTACCTATAGCAGTAGGTGCTTCCCCTGTTACTCATCATTGCGCAATTTTGCTTTCCTCGAACACCAGGCATGTCAATTTGCTGACTGCTTCAGTTTATATTTAACCTTTATGTATTATGTCTGCACAAATTAGAATCGATATACATATTCCTTGTATATTGAGTAACGTAGGCCAACAGTTACTTCAACATTTTGTTCAATCCCTAAAACATCTTACCAATCTTCGAATCTTGAAGCGTTAATTGCTAAACAAAGAAAGTTTGAAAATTTCCCAGGCATTATTTTGTATAAATACAACACAATTATGAAACAAATCTTATTTTATTACATCTTGTCGGTTATTAGCTTATTAGGGACATAATGGCGTCCACATTTTATTTGAAGACTCCATGTCTTCAATTCTTGACACTATGTATTCTTATTGTTATATATTAAGATGTATTATTATGTTATTATCTTATATATTTTTACCTATTATTGAATCTTTACCTATAATTTGTAATTTTACTTATTTTTGCTATTTTAATTTCACAACTTGTTTACTAACTTAATTTGACAGATAGCGAATTCATAGAAATGTAACTCATTTAATAACGTTCAGCATTGGATGTTATATATATTAATTCTTACTGTTACATTCTTAATGTAGAAAATGAAATAAACTTGCACAATTTATCCAAGTTAAACGAAGAGCTAATAAAGGAATTGATTCCTAACATCGGAAAGCGAATTAAATTTATGGAACAATTTAAGATTTATCTAAAGAATTCCGAAGAGGATGAAACCCCCGCACCGATCATTAACACTCAGACGCCAGTGGTTAGTACCAATTTTTTTAAACTTTAGAAAACAGCGCGCCTAAATAGTTCATTCGATTTAAATATCTACCCATTTAAAAAATGTCTAAAATCGATATAGGTATAAAGTAACACTTAGCTTGTCGTTTTAGTTTATATATTCTAACCGCATAAAAGTAAGTCGTACTTGCATACTATAGTAATTATCTTAAAAATAAGTAAATAAGTTCTGTCATTTTCACAGAATGGCAAACGGTTTTAAGAAATACTATTTTCTATCGATTGTAGAAAAAATCTCGTATGAAACACGTTTTAAAATATAAGCATTTAAGGCAGTTGACGTGTTTTCCAATCTTCACGTCGACATGCCTAAAACCTTTACATTTCGCAACTTGTTACATCAATATAGCTACTATTATTAACATACTCTGTTTTAAATGACAATAATTTCATAGCCTTCTAAAGGATAAAAGTATTCGATCATGTTATATGAAATATTGACGCAATAATATGTGTATTTGTAGATTATTGTAAATAATGACGGTAACAATAGCATGTTTGATACTGAAAGTGATAACTTCAGCAATGCAAGTACTTCAACCAACACCAGTGGTGACGTAATATATACCGTTGTGCCGGCAGAAAATAGACAAGTATCATTTCTTGGCATCGAAGAATTCAGAAATAAGAGCTTGATTCCAATATTTCCCGAATTTGATCTACAAACATTGCTGACAACGTCTCCTTTGGGAAATTCAGTAATTGAATATTACGAAGCTCATGGTACTTTAAACGATACCAGTAGAAGTAGACTAGTTGACATCATTATTAAACATCTGTACAACTTTTATATCAAACAGTAAGCATATAATATACAGTATAGTGAGTGTCCCACATTTCTTGCAAACAGCTCTTAACTTTTAAAAAAGTTGGGAAGAATTGAAATAAACTTGGTGCTTGAAAACCCACTCATTACCATATCAAGTGTGCAATGAAAAACTTGGTTGTTTTCAAGAAAAATGGGTCACACTGTATACACATACATAGCAATGCTTTTCGAAAAGTATTAAACTGTTAACATTTGTGTTTCCAGTCGCTTGAAGCATGAAGATTACAACAGGATAACTGCAAAAATAATTACTCTATTTCCAAAAGAAAGTGCTGGAACTTACTACGTAGCTGCAGTGCCAAAAAGGTTGAGCTATTGTAATAAACCATTGTTAGCTAGAGGCAGACTCGTTGATAAATGCCGAAACTTGCTACACAAGAGCGGAGATACTGTCAAAGTACGTAGACTAAAGAGAGGACGTTCTGATATCTTAATTGCTAATGCAACTGATACTTCACAGAAAGAGAGAGCTACAGGTACTTTATATGCAACGAAGTTGTACATAATCGCCAAACTAAATATCTAACTTTGTAGAGGGTGAAATGGAGTGTATTACATGGTTAAAACACCATGTTGAACCATGGTCTGAAGTATTAGAGAAGTGGCAGAAAACTATTCAAATACGTAAAAGATGTGAAGCAAAAACCGTAGCCGAGTTTTTGACGGAGTGGCCATCATTAAAAGATCTTCGAGCTGATAGTTTGGTATGTTCTCTTTTGTCTTTGACATGGTTAGTTTAGTGCCGAAACGCTAAGACCAATCAATTTGGTATTTCTTGACATTTTGACAATAATTTTTGTATCCAAATTTAACCGAAACTGTTTATCTAGCCTGAAGACTATGTGGTACAGTGTAAGTACAGTTTCGACCTAGAAAATGAATTTTCATAAATTATATTTTTGTTGTGTTGTATTTATATATCATAGTGAAAGAAACATTTTATTTTACCCAAATTTTATGATTCTGTTGAAAGTATGGTATTTGTTTTAGATTAATATAGATTTTGACCATATATATCCCCAAAGAGGTCTAAACTTACTTTTGAACTGGTCGCATTTTATAGAAAAGATATTGGATGTTAAAGACACTGTAATTAACACCAATGAGCGCTCCCTACCCTTTAGAGATGAATTATTGAATGAAGATGCTAATGATGGTAAGTCTCAAAAAATGTTTATTTAAATTTTATTGTCTGTTCTTTTGTTTGCAGACACCAAATTTTATTGTCAACTAATTTTGCTGTGTTATGCATTACCACCAAAGGGTAGAGTACAGATTGACAACAAACACTGGAAATTTTCAACGCTTGAGACGATTGAAGGAATCATAGTACACGCAAAGGTAAATATAGTTAATTGAATGGCTTTTTTAAATTACTGGAAGTAAATGTAACATTTTGTTCTAGACACCAGGTGATGTGGAAAAACTTGTGATTCAACAAAAGGAAAAGGCAGCTATCAGGAAACAACCTCTTCAACCGTATGTATTAGTAGAAGGACCAAGTATCGGCGAGTTGAACAACAAATACATCATAATTGACACTATCAGGTATCAGCATGAAACCTTAATTAAAGCGTTTGATACGTTATTTAAACTGCTTCACTCCATGAATGCGAACTATCCAGTTCAAAGCGAGCATATTTTTACACTGATTCAAAAAATCATTTATAAAATTGATACAGAAGCTGATAAAAGGTTTCCCTACTTAAACGACGTCATTGACATGTTCCAAAGTTCTTAATCTACTTTAGGTTCTTTATCAGATACATTCATTTTTTTCTTTACTTTTATTGTCTTGTAAAAGATTTTCTGTATTTTTGTTTGAAAACCTTCACCAAACTAGTGGGTATAGTAATGTTTTTTAGTTTTAAGGATACTTACTTTTAGTTTTATAAACATTAAAATGTATTGCCAGATGTGCAGTGTCACATTTTCGACTATCGATGAATATATTATTCATCAGGAATATTCGCATAAGATTAATAACAACTTTGTTTGTCCTTTACAAAATTGCAAAAGATCATTTCAAAGAAAGGATGTCTTCAAACGTCATTTTAGAGCTAAGCACATTGACGGTAATTACGACACTTTTCAGAAAAATGAAACACCAGAAAGCAATGATATTTCAGTTTCCCCTAGTTCTGAAGTACAATCTATTGCTGCAAATAATGAATGTCATACAAATTGTCCGATATTTTCTGAAAATGTAACGAATTTGGCCACTACACTTCAGCAGTTTGAAACGACTTTAAAACATGATTTGGAAATCTTTATCTCGAAATTATATGAAATTACTATGTTACCACGTTCAACTGTTCAAGAAATTGTAGACAATGTAAGTGCACTTTTATCTTCAAATTCTATTAAAATTCTTATCAATCTCTTGGACTCGCACCTAATAAACTCGGAAGAACAAACTGAAATTGGAAAAATTTTAAAAACAATGCTATGTATTTTTCAAAGCCCTTTTCGGCATTTTAATTTGCACACAGAATATAGACGTTTTAAATACTTTCATAATTCCAATAAATTGGTAACTCCTGTTCAGATAAACGTTGGTATGTCTGCTGATAATACTACAAAACAAATTCAAACCTCTCTTGTTCTGAAAAATAGAACTTGTACCTTTGTGCCAATGAAAGAAAATTTGAGACAATTTTTAGAAATATCCGGTGTTTTTGAACGTATTATAAAGTGCCAAACAGACTGTTCTCATAAAGTAGGATCAGAAGTAACGAACATTATGCAGGGTAGTTTGTGGAAAAGTATAATCACTCAGGAACCTCCAGATAAGGTACTTTTGCCTCTCATCTTGTATTTTGATGATTTCGAGACTTGCAATCCTCTCGGTAGTCATGCGGGATATTACAAACAAGGGGCCGTGTATTACTCTATTGCATCTATTCCTCCTGAATATAATAGTAGGTTGGAAAACATATTTTTAGCCCTTTTGTTTTATAGTACAGATAGGTCAGAATTTGGAAATGAAAAAATATTCAGTCCGCTGATTGAAGAGTTAAAGCATTTGGAAGAAGTTGGTTTGGTGATAAATGTAAATGATAACTTAATTAAAATTCATTTTGTTGTTGTGTTAATAGTGGGCGATAACCTAGGCCTTCATTCTATTTTTGGTTGTACGGAAAGTTTTTCTGCAAATTATTTTTGTAGATTCTGTATCACAGCTAAAGCTGAAACTCGTAATCAAGTTAGGGAAGATATACTTTCTATAAGACAAAAAGCAGATTATAATGATCATGTAGTCAATACTTCATTTGGAATTAAACAACGGTGCATTTGGCATACTTTAAAATACTTCCATTTATACGAAAATTGGACTTGCGACGTAATGCACGATTTACTGGAAGGTGTACATCGGTACGATATGGCACTAATCATTTCTAACTTAATAACAAAGAAATACTTCACGTTAGAAATATTAAATTCTAGAATTAAATATTTTTCTTTTGATAGTTCGGAAAAAAATAAACCTCCGAATATAAAACAAGACCATTTAACAAATGGACACATAGTAATGTCAGCCGCGGAAATGTTAAATTTAGTAAGAAATTTCGTATTTATTATAGGTGATCTTGTACCAAAAAATGACCCTACGTGGAATTTGTATTTAAAATTGCTTAGTATAACTGATATAGTGATGTCATGCTCCTTTATAAAAGACACTTTAAATTTATTGACATGTTTAATTACAGAACATCATGAATTATATATTTCCTTATTTGGTTTAAATTTAAAACCGAAGCATCATTTTTTATTGCATTATCCAACAATTATTGAGAAGACAGGGCCTCCTATATATATTTCTTCTATTAGGTTTGAAGCGAAACACAAAGACTTAAAATCTTACGGTAATAATATTTCTACTCGTAAAAATCTTTCGTATACACTGGCCTACCGCAACCAGCTTAAAGTTGCCCAGAGATTAATATCAGGCAAGGGTTTAATAAACAGTTTCAAATTTGGAAAAATTCAGCCAATAATACATGCAAATTTGTCATTGCCTGGCATAAGTAACGATTACTTTTCAGTGAATTGGTATGAAATAAATGGCGTTCAGTATAATGTGTCTAATGTAGTCTTGAGTGGCTATCACGATAATGTCCCCGAGTTCTGTCAAATACAACGCATTTTAATCCATTCAGACAATTTCGAATTATGTACCTTTTATTGTGAAGTTCTTGGTATAATAAAATTTGATATGCATTTCCAATCTTACGAGATCTTTTACAGTGGACAACAGAAAGTTGTTTCGATGTCAAGTCTTTTGTCCCCTATACCCACTCGTATTCATACTTTATCGAACGAAAGATCATACGTTTCGAATATAAAACTTTGTTAAAATTATGTTAGTGTTTCATAAGGGCTGGTTATGGAATTGTAATGAGGAAGTTTTATAATTTTTCAATTTTTTTGTGTATAACCAAGAAGGCCTAAGATATCCATGTAACTAATAAAAAAACAATTAGAATAAGAATTGAGTTGTAGTTTTTTGAAATAAACGTGTTGCTATTAATTCATCTTTTACTGTAAATAATTTTTCACCTACTGCATGTTTGTACATGTTGATATGAAAACAGGCTACATAAAACTGGATAATACAATACAATAATGTGCAAATCAAAATCCTGTCAATGGCATTTTGAAGATTTTTTAAGAATTATGTAAGGTATAGTATATTTTATACACTACAGGTATATTTCAAATAAGATTAAAATCTACTTGAAATCAAGCAAACGATATATTTCGTTAAAGCATATAATATTCTTTTTTCAAGCACATCATGTGGTTCGTGCAAGATACAAATATACTTCATTCAAGATAACTATAGAGGTATCAAGAATTACGATATACTCCATTCAAGCAAATCATTTAATTAGGTCAAGAATACAATATTGTTGGTTGAAACAACGATAGGGTTCGTTTTAAAAAAATTATGTACTTTTTTCAAAACAATCATATGTTTGGCGTGAGAAACTCATCATTTGGTTCAAAAATATCATATATTTAGTTCAAGGATATCATATAGTTCGTTCAAAAATACGGTATGTTTTAAGTAAGATAATTGCATTATTTCAGGTGAATATATCATATTCTTGCTTTTAAACATTGTGCTCAAGAAAATCAATTTCTTGCAATGAATGTAAGGTTTACTTGCGTATATCGAAAACTATGATTTATTGCAACCAAGACTAATTTATTTGAATCAAATGAATCCTTTTTTCTGTGTAAGCTAAAGCTAAAAAGTCACTTAACAAAAGGGAGAGATTTTTTTAAACATTTGACAAACAAAAATAATAATAAAATAATAATTGTCAAACCCTTCGGTGAAATTTAGGGGCGGTTTATTATCTCTCTGTTAAGTTAACCAACGGTTAAAATTGTCATGGATAAAAATTGTTGGAAAAATCATATCCATGACAGCTGACCGATGGTTAGTTTAAGAAGAACTTAACTTCGGATTGACAAATCGGCCTTACGTGAAATTACATAAAATCTAAAAAAACACTTTTTCTGGCTTTTTGTACACTTGTTGCTCATATATTATACAGCTACAAACTGGTTACAAAGCTTTTGGTATTTAATAGAAACTCGTACATGAGAAACAAGCGTCTCTATGTAGCTACTAATTACTTTGCAACTTTACCAAACTGAATAATCCCCATGAGAATTTCCGAATGTGTGTGCGGTTAAACAGATTTTTATCGTTTATTCATGAAAATTTAATCATTTATTGACACGGTATACGAGGTGTCCATCAAGATCAGCAACGCATGCATGGGGATATTGTAAACGGTAAGAAATAGAGATTCGGTTAAATGAGAAAAAATGTTCAGCGTACGCCTCTACGAGGTCCCCATACATGCGTTCGTTATCTTGAACACCCTATATATTTTTGTTTATTTGTAGCCTTTAACCATGTGAAATAGAAAATAATGATTACTCGAAGGTTATAAAATAGTACTTGGGTTTTTTGGGCACTACCGTAGCTTCGTACTTTATACAGTGTGTGGATAAAGTTTGGAACAAATTCAATATCTCCCGAAATATTGGTTTTTCTGGAAAACGCTCGGACAGGTATAGCGATTTACATTACGGCGCATATTTTAAGATGCTTCAAAATTTTTTTGTGTCAGTCATTTGTTTATAGTGACGTCATCGACTTTTTTTTTAAATGGAAACGTATATTTGATTATCGCATTGGATAGACATTGTTTTTCTTTTTTTAAGCTTCCAATATTTTCATACCCTTACATAAGAAAATTTTTGAGAAAATTGCTAAAACAGTTTTACGTCTCAGTAGGCCGATCTGGAACAGCGGGTGCAGCTCCAACTCAAAGCAATTGTTTATTTAAGCTTATTACTTTAAAGTGAACAGAAATGTGAGTATCAAAGTACATACGATTATAAAAAAGGTAAATTAAATAAATTAAATTAACAAGAAATTGAAAAAAAATGTTGATAGCTTTAAATGACATACAAAGAAATGATGGATAAATTGTTATAGTAGATGTTCAAATTCATATCCGTTTACAGCTCGACAGTGTCCAAGACGAAAAATAAACTCTTGTTGAACAATTAAACAATTGCTTCGAGTTGGAGCTGCACCCGCTGTTCCAGATCGGCCTACTGAGACGTAAAACTGTTTTAGTAATTTTCTCAAAAATTTTCTTATGTAAGGGTATAAAAATATTAGAAGCTTAAAAAGAGAAAAACAATGTCTATCCAATGCGACAATCAAATATACATGTTTCTATTTAAAAAAAAGTCGATGACGTCACTACAAAGAAATGACTAACGCAAAAAAATTTTGAAGCATCTTAAAATATGCGCCGTAATGTAAATCGCTATACCTGTCCGAGCGTTTTCCAGAAAAAATAATATTTCGGGAGATATTGAATTTGTTCCAAACTTTATCCACACACTGTATATCGTCTCACTTTCGTGCCTTGTTACGTAAATAACTATTTCTACTTTAATTTTCAGTTTATTTGAAATGGTCAGCAAATTTATAATTTATTACTTGCCTACCCAAATAGCAACTATACGAACTCACCCTAGGCTAGTAATTAATGCACGCTGTTAAAAGCAAAAATAAAAACATGCAACTTCTGCAATTATTTTAAATGGAATTGCCAATATTAGGATGTGTATAATTAAAATGCGAATTTTCATGCAAATTGATGATTAAGTTTTGAGTGCAATGTGCTGTCAACTATAAAAATCCGCGCATGGGTTGTTACAGTTTAGTTTGTTGCTATGAAAATAATTCTTGCAACAACAAAATGTTTTAATTTTAGACAAATTACCCTCTAACGTATACTACTATAAAAATGTTTTATTTCTACAGTTTTAAAATGCCCCTGAGAAACAAAATAATCTAAAATTTATGATATTTCTTTTAGGAAACTTCAAAAGCAAAAGGAGCGGTTCTGCAAGACGGTGTATCAAGGTGTTCTATCGTTTACAGAATGCACCCAAGCGTTCAATTCGACGACTGCTCTTCGATCTTGGGATGTCGATCCTTTAAATATGCTAGGAAACGATTCCATATCTGTTATCGATTGGATAACGCAAGGAAACGACACAGACAACACCAGCTTAATTTCTTCAGAACCTAGTCTTACTTCAGTTCTTCCTCCTTTTGAACTGTGGCAGACAATATTAATAGCAGTGTGTCTCGGAATCTGTATAATTCTAACCGTAGCCGGAAATGTCCTGGTTCTTCTCGCTTTCATCGTAGACAGGAGCATTCGACAACCCAGTAATTATTTTATCGCATCTTTAGCTGCTACCGATATGCTTATAGGTGATTAAAAAAATATTGTTAATATTTCAGTAAAATCTAATTCATTTTGGAATATGTTTCAGGAACGGTTTCCATGCCATTCTACACAGTGTACGTACTAATGGGTTACTGGGATCTAGGACCATTACTGTGTGACCTTTGGTTATCAGTGGACTACACCGTATGTTTGGTGTCCCAATATACGGTGCTACTTATCACCATTGATAGGTTTTGTTCTGTAAAAATTGCTGCAAAATATCGCGGTTGGAGAACTAAAACAAGAGTGGTTTGGATGGTTACTATAACTTGGATTATACCCGCACTTCTTTTTTTTATTAGCATATTCGGTTGGGAGCACTTTGTTGGATATAGAGATTTGTTACCCGGCCAGTGTACAGTGCAATTTTTAAAAGACCCCGTTTTTAACACCGCATTAATTATTGGATATTATTGGACTACGCTTATAGTGCTTTTTATTTTATATGGTGGGATATATAAAACCGCATATGATATGCAGAAGAAGAGTGAAGCAAAACAACGTAAAATGCAATCTATGGTAGCGCTAAGTGCGGGTGCTATGTCGGGAATGGCGGGAAGAGCGGCTGGTATAGGACTTTCAAAAACCCAGAGCACATTGTTGAGCCAAGACAAACCTCCTCCGATTACAAATGTAACGGTTCCAAGTGGACAGACTGTTGTAGTTCCAACCCATCTAGGGTTGACGGTGCGCGAACCCCACCAAGGCGCTGGATCAGGAGATTCTAACTCAAGTCAGAAAACGAGTTCACATAAAAGTAGCTGCACTACAACCACGACTACCACGACGGCCGATTCCAGAAACTGCGATCGACGCAATTTAAGTCTTCCTAATGCACAACTTGTGGCAGAAGTGGACAAATCTGAACGATCTAGTAGTCCAGCGTTTGAATCGGACGAAGATAGTACAACAACTGCTAGTCAACAACAGCAACTCCAACAGCAACAGAATAGAAAGCGCTCTTCCATGGTCGGAATTTTAGTACAAAGCAGCGCACCTCTTTATGCATTTGATAACAGTAATCGTGTAAATGGGGGTATTCCATCATCTGGGAAAAGTACTTCGGGAGGATCAAGACAATCACAAATGCAGAAATCCAACAGCGAGGATATTACACCATCTCTTCCACAAATTTTAGAACAAAACCTTATGGACGCGGAGAATTCTATTTCTGGGGTAGGTGACAATTTGATAGTTCCCCTGCAGCCGAAACCTCTGTTAGATGTGGCATCTCCTAGCCAACCTGCAGCGCCCCCAACATCTCCGGATCTTTCACAAAAATCTCAAAATATTATTCCACCTCCTCCTCAGTTTCAAGGTAGTCCCCCAGTATCGCACAGTTCTGTTGTTTCAAATAGCCCCCCCGTATCAAGTTGTTCCCCATCCATTGCTGAACGACCACGTAGTTTGCAAGTTAAATCCCAAGCAACGTACGATGTCTTAGTAGGACTTGATGGAGCTGATCTCCGCTATATGGATGAAAGTTCTATTATTGTACCCTCGCCTGTTTGTGAAAGCTCTCCTCCGTCTAGTATTGCACAAGAATCCCCTGCTCATACAGTTAATACTGCCGCAAATACTTCCTTGCTTCAGACCGCGTTACTAAGAGCCACGTCCCAAATTGCACCGGCCCGAAAAGTGGATACGGAGGTTACAATAGCGGCCGAAAGACCTGTGACGACGATTGTAAGCGAACCACCAACCCTGGATAATCGTGAAAGCTACACAGGGGATAGCACCCCTGTATGCGGGATGTCTACAATTAGTCAAACAGGTAATGCAGCTGCCATTATGACAGCAACGACTGTAGTTGAAGTAAGCAAAAATAAAACTTGTACTAAACCAGACGCTGACGAAAGTAAACTGAAGAAGGACTTCGTCCGAAACTTGGGAAAGAGACTGAAGGGGAAGAAGAAAAAAATGGAGGGTCCATTCGGAGTGCTTGGGCGACAAAAATCAAAATCTGAAAACAGAGCACGAAAAGCTCTTCGTACAATATCCTTTATCTTGGGAGCTTTTGTTATATGCTGGACTCCGTATCATATTCTAGCGCTTGTGGAAGGATTTTGTTCAGAACCGCCTTGCACCAATGAACATTTATTCATGTTCTCCTATTTCCTATGCTACGCAAATAGCCCGCTTAATCCTTTCTGCTACGCCCTCGCAAACCAGCAATTTAAGAAAACTTTTACACGGATTCTTAAAGGCGATCTCCATTTGACGTAATAAGGTAACTTTAATTATTAATTAATTTATTAATTACAGTATACGTAGGTAACTACTTAGAACGGCGATAACTGTATAGTTAGCAAATATTCCAATTGAATTGTCACGAATTATTTTTTGTGCCTAGAGCACAATAAAGTCAATACTTTAATGGACAATAAGTAATATATTAGCTCATGTTATAGTTTATAAGATATCGTTATAATAATTAGTACCTATTGCGCTGGTTTCTTGCGGGACCCAACCACTAAAAAATTTTAAATGTACATAGTACCTATAATATTCAAAAAAATGTAAAATTTTTATGTAATGCCACGTTCTATAGAAATTCCAAGTTTATAAAATATTAATAATTTTGTAGGAAATTCTTAGAACGTGGCCAATGAATGTTCTTGGGTTCCAGCGAGCACTTCGTTATCGAATGTAATTATAATGACAGTTTGCTGTACTGAGCCCTTCCAGCTTACTTTCATTATTATGAACTAACAATTAGATCACAGGAACGTGTTCTTTTTATTAAAACGATGGAACACGTTCCCGCTCTTCCATGGTAGTTAATGAATGTAGGTACCTACAATGTGATCCTTAGGACAACAAACATTAATTAATAATTATGTTACCATTTAAGAGCTTTGCGAAGCATAAATATTTGTGCAAGTACGTTGCAGAAGCACAATGATATTTATAATTTAGATTCAGCATAATAATATTCCCTATTCAATATCACAACAACCCTGTGATAAATTATAATGAAGTAATAGTTTTTAAAACGCATCTACCGATTATAACATATCGTATTTTTTTAAACTGTACCGTATCTATTATTATTATAAAGAATTTACTTTTTAGGAAAAAAAACTCTTAAATCAAAAGTAAATCAAAAGCATTTTAGTTGCGAAAATTGGAATTAAGTGTTAAATTTCAGAATTCATGAAAACGCTGAAAACGCCTCGGGTGATTTGTTCTTGTCTTGGCAATTAAAAAACTCTGTTTTCTTTAGAATTAAATCACATAAATATTAATAACTCTTATATTTAATAGACATGCAAATATTTCTAAAATTTATATTATTATGGAAATATTACTAGTTGATACCAAGAGACTAAAGCCATTGTAGGATAAGATGACAGTTAGACATAGGTTACGACGTAAGAATGAGTTTTTTTTGTCTTAACGAGAATAGGGAAAATGCATGTGTTTGTAGAATTATGTAGTTTCCTGTTCCCTAGTTGAAAAACGCAGCTAAATGAAGTTAACGTGACGTTCTGGGAATCGCGATAATTTTCAAATCGTGTTTTAGAGGTTCGAATCCTGTTACAAGCATTTGATTTTTTATTTTAAGTTTATTCTAAATAATTATTGTAGTGCTGTTTGATTTATAAAAATTTAAATAAAATTTGAAAAACACAATTCTAGGATTTGAAGACGAAAAATTAATGGGATAGGTACGGTACTTTTTATATCAAAATGTAAGTCCAAAGAAATTTTAGTACCGAGTATTGAGTAGATGTAATATGTGTTGGTTCTAGTTCCAGTAGGTCTCCTGAGTTGTAGTTAATTAAGCTTCAGTTAAGTAAGTGTCAGAGACTGAAAGATAACTCCAAGAAGTTGAAACCTGTTAAAAGCACGATTAATGTATCAAGCTGTTTTCAGCAACCATATCTTACATAGAACCTAGTTCAAAGAAGAACAGACGCTTACTGCAAAATCTAAAAATTAAGAAATTTGGGCCCTTGGGTAGTTTTACCCATCCATGGACGCTTTATTGTAATGAACCCCTCTGTATCCTTACTATTGTCCTTATTTACACCCTGAAATAAAATGACTGTAAGTATGTTATTATAAAATAATTATGTGTGGACAAAAATCTTCCAATTACATTTTATATAGGTATCATTTAGTTTGGGAATACTGGCGTCCGTTCTTCGTTTACTGAAACAGCATTGTAATCGTTAACTTTTAACAGCCTATTTATAGATAATTAAAAATTTAGATTACTTGATCATACAATAATCTTATAATTTCATTTAACCTTTAATCACCTTTATAAAACACTTTCAACCTCGAGCTTTGTAGTACAAAGAGCTAATAAATATGTTAAGTAATAATAAAAGCCCATCATTTTACATTCCAAATATCTATTAGCATATCCGCCCGAAGTCAGTGTCCTTTTCCTTGTCTTCTGATTGGATGAACTTAAAATTATTTATGTCACGGAAAAAAATGATTGACGATCTTAACTTCTGGACCTTTTCTTAACCGAGTAGAATGTCCAACCGTTAAACTTATTGATTAAATCATCACATAATGTCCTTTTTCTCGTTATAATATACCAGCACATGCTTTGGTTACAAATAAGTACCTACTCCCATATACTTAGAATATATCTCAAAAATGATACAAAACATGATCGTGAAAAAATATATTTTTCTAATACTGCGTTAGAATCTTTACCAATTATCTTTCTAGTACCTACTTTTCTTTTATCTGTAACCGTTACGCAAATATTTTAGATTGAACATTTAAGCGCTTTTCAGTTTTTTCAGATTATTTCAGAAAGTTAGTAATATTCATCAAAAATAAGAATACCGTCCAATTTTCTTTGTAATTCTGCTCAACTTTACTGATTTAGCCGACTCGGTAAGTCTGACAATAACCCGTACGTGCCCCCATAACGCGGTAGAAAATTCTCATATCTTTAGTTTACGTGTCAAGAAAATTTTGTACAATATGCTGAATCAATGCTGAATCAAAACCTCTTATCAATTTTTTTAAACATTAATCGAATATACCGGTCCTTGTGTGCAGCAAACTAATAGGGTCCCCCCTCTAAAAGTTCTAGAGCTTTGGGATACATTAAATTATTATAACATTTAGTTTCTTCTATTAGAAAGACAAACGTGAAAACCCTACTTGAACAATGTTCTACATTTAAACTTCGCGCCATATTTTAACCAATCGTATCGCGCTACTGTTTCCAGCGACAGTAATTCATAATCACCCTGTATGTAATATTTAGGGTTTTTGCAAATGTATATTGGTGTTATTTAGGGATATTTCTAGTGTATTCCAAGTTGAATGCCCTTGGAATTTGACGTCACATCCAGATGCTATAACCTCAAAATTGTAGGACAGCAAATGTAAACAGTTTAGTATCTTAAATCTAGTTCCTTTAACTATATTCCCCTTCAATTGAAAAATTATCCCAATTATTTCCATTATTGCCTTTGTGTAATAGAATGGCAGTTCAACTAAGTACCAGGGAAAAGCTGCTGCATCTTATGGATGATATCGAATTAATTTCAAAGTAAGTAACATTTTTAAAATATACACATAGGGAGGATTACCTACCTTAAACTTTCAGGGAAATGATTGAAAACGCAATAGCACCAAAACATCTCAAGCTATCTTGTGCCGATTATGCACAACGTACAGATTTATTAGTAGCGAAAGATCAGGAACTCAAAGAAACTTTAAAATTAGCTGCCGAACAAGCAAAAATTGATGAAAAAATGGATATCCTTAAAGGTGAAGTTGAACGACAGGATCAAGATATTAATCAGCTACAAAAACAATTGAAGGAAGCGGAACAAATATTATCTACCGCAATATATCAAGCAAATCAAAAGTTACAGTCAATTCATAGAGCTAATAAACGTCCTGTGTCTTCAGAAGAACTGATTAAGTTTGCACATCGTATTAGTGCATCAAATGCTGTATGCGCCCCATTGACATGGCAACAGGGAGATCCTCGCAGACCTTATCCTACTGATATAGAAATGAGATTGGGTTTCCTAGGTCGATTAAGTGATCCTATCAATGGACATTTACTTCAACAACAAAACAGTCTGACTGAATTGCATCGACCAGGACATCCTGGAGGCAAGTATTTTTATTTTCATTATACAAGGTGGAATATTCCATCAAACTACAAATTTTCTATTTGAAATAAATAGAATTCTATTAAACAAAAATGAGATCACCTAAACGAAAAGGAAGGCACTCTAATCAAATCTAATCAGTTTTATTTAGAAGTAAATTTTATATTACCTACATCAATATAAAAAATAAGCATAAAAGAGTAACTTGGGGTTCCCCCAACTCTTGTAAATGTTTATAATTTGAAATACCTAAACCTACTAGTTTAATACTTGTTTTTGTGCAGACATTCCTGCATCTCAACCAAATCAATTTGCATGGCATCCATCCGGTGAGATACACATGAGTGTGGGTCAAGGAAGTGTACCGGTTGATACACGAAATCATAAACAGGAAACTGAAGATGTAGAAGTAATGTCAACAGATTCTAGCAGTAGTTCCTCAAGTGATTCTCAATAAGTTTACATTTTCAAACCCGCAACAGACATGAAATATTATATTACTTAATTTTTTCTTATAGTTAAGAATTAAGTAAATTTTAGTCATGTCTTACATTAATTAAGAGAAAGTTATATGAATTTTGCAGTATTTTAAAATTGTCCACAATGCTTCTACTTGAATAAGTCTTAAATTTTAGTATGTATCTCTTTAATAATACATGCTGGAATAAACTTTGCAAAAAATACAACTCTTTTTAGTATTAAATAATACATTATTTAATACAAAAATTAATAATAATTACGGGGGGGGGGACAACGTTTATGTAGTGACCAGGACCTGGCGGTCACCATTACGTTTATGCCAATACCAAATATACAGCATATAATGTTTAGAAAACATTTGCATAAAAGAACCTCCGAAACGTACTTCCTAATTAATCTGGAAGGAAATATCCTGTATTTGTTCGGGTTTTCCCCGTTTCAACAAGTGAATCGATGAATAATCAATGAGTTTTACATGTAAGTTCGAATTTTCGATGTAACAACGATTAGTTGCAATGTTGCAACATGTCATACGTGTACAGCGAGTATTCAAATAGCCCTCAGCGACAGCATTGGACGCTAGGCAACCAATCAAGACTCTCGCATTTCAACGCTGTTTTGCTTGCGGCGCGTGCCTATGATTGGTTACCTAGCGTCCTATGTTGTCGCTGATGGTTATTTGAATTCTCGGGAGTCTGGTGACGGGTGTATAAAAGTGTCAAGGTTAACTGTCAAGTGTGGTTTTCCTGATGTAATTTTATCTTTATTACATTAATCTGTAACATACTTACATATTAATACCGGTAAAAATTTATTCAAGAAACTAAACGTGTATTATTATAATGCCGACAGTAGGAATTAAACGTGATGTTCTATTTAAAGCACTGGGAAAATCCTACAGTATGTTTTAAGGTTAGAAATGTATATGAAAATTATTAAATATTTGTGTCTTTGCAGCTGATGATGAATTTCAAAGCCTCTGCTTTGAATTCGGACTTGAATTGGATGAAGTGGTAAGTATTGAATACTTATTTTACTGTAATAGTACCTATTACTTGCTTCATCCTTGCTAATCCTTACGTATTGGTTCATGGTAGCTTGAAAGCTTAGTTTTTGACCAAACCTACACGGGGGCCTCGGTAGGCGAGCGGTATAGCCCCTTGTTCATACCCAGGGATCATATTGCTGTTCCTAAAACCTAAGCCGCTGTTAGTGGCTAGAGCTTTGGTATGTGATTGAAATTTCTAATATTCCGAAAATCTTTAATATTTTAGACAACTGAAAAGCAGATGATAACAAAAGAACAAGGTGAAGGTGCAGAATCATCCGTAGGTGCTTCGGAGGACATCATCTACAGAATTGATATTCCGGCAAATAGATATGATTTACTTTGCCTAGAAGGTTTAGTTCAAGGACTACTAGTGTTTCAAGGAAAGTAAGTACTACCTAACCATGGCCAGCTTCATTCTCCTAATTCGAGAGTGCCATTGTGTTAATTAATTGAACAGGTAAATATCTAATTCTTTTCAGAATTCCTTTACCAATATATAAAGGCATTCAACCATCTGATGGTTTAGTACAGAAATTAATAATAAAACCTAATACAGCAAAAATACGTCCTTATGCAGTTGCTGCTATATTACGTAATATGTATTTTACTCAGGAATCCTATACTAGTTTCATTGATTTGCAAGATAAATTGCACCAAAACATTTGCCGTAAGAGAAGTCTTGTTGCTATTGGAACCCATGATTTTGACACAATTGAAGGTCCGTTCATATACGATGCTAAACCACCATCAGATATCAAATTCGTTCCTCTTAATCAAGATAAGGAATACACAGCAGTTGAATTAATGGACTTGTATTCTGTAAACATTGATAAACCACTTTAAACTATTTTTTAGAATAAATTAATATTTTTAGACCCATGCACAACTTAAACAATATTTGCCCATTATTAAAGAGAGTCCTGTTTATCCTGTAATCCAAGACAGTAAAGGAAGGGTACTTTCAATGCCACCAATAATTAATGGAAATCACAGTCGTATAACTCTTGATACTAAAAATGTTTTCATTGAATGTACAGCTACTGATTTAACTAAGGTACGATTTATTAAACATTATTTTTTATAGCACAACATACGGTATGTTTCAGGCTAAAATAGTTCTTGATACTTTGGTGTGCATGTTTAGTCAATATTGTAAAGAGAAACATACTGTAGAGTATTGTGAAGTACATCAACCAGATGGAACAATTAAAAAATATCCAGAATTAGCATACCGTGAAGAAGTAGTCAACATTTCCAAGACCAATACTGCAATTGGAATTAGGTAAAGAATATTTATTTGTTAAATCTTGTAAATTAAAGTCTTATGTTTAATAAAGCGAATCGGGGAAGAGCATAGCAAACCTGTTATCTAAGATGTGTCTGAAGTCAAAATTGTCTTCATCTGGCAAAGGTGTAAGGGTAACAATTCCACCAACAAGACATGATGTGATACATGCATGTGATATTTATGAAGATGTGGCTATTGCATATGGTTACAATAAAATTTCCAGAACCATACCAAAAACTAATACAATTGCCCAGCAGTTACCAATAAATAAGCTTTCGGATTTACTAAGGGAACCCATTGCACAAGCTGGTTTTACAGAAGCATTAACTTTTTCTTTAGTATGTTAGATTAGATTATTAAATTTAACTCGTCACTGTTTAATGTTTTTTAGTGTTCACGGGATGATATATCAGGAAAGTTAGGCCTTTCTATAGAGGAGGTTCCAGCTGTCCATATATCTAATCCGAAGACTTTAGAATTTCAAGTCTGCCGTACAATTTTACTACCTGGTTTGTTAAAAACATTAGCAGCAAATAAGAAGATGCCTTTGCCCCTTAAAATATTTGAAATTTCCGATGTTATTTTAAAGGACCCCAAAGCAGGTACAAATTCAATTGAGATTGCATACAAATTGAAGTGAGAAATTAATTTTTCTTAAATATTTATGCAATTCATTTTGTAATTTCCATCTTTTTATATTTGTAGAAGTGGGAGCTAGGAATGAGAGAAGAATTTGTGCTGTGAATTGTAATAAAACGGCAGGGTTTGAAGTAGTGCATGGTTTACTTGATAGAATTATGATGCTATTAGAAGTACCTTGGAATCCCAAAAAAGGTGAAACTGGATATTACTTACGAGCTGCTAATGGTAACATAAAGAATTGGAGATAAAATTAAAAATAGATTTTAAATATTTCTGCTTTAGATCCAGCCTATTTTCCACAAAGATGTGCTGAAGTGGTATGTAATGGAAATGTAATTGGAAAAATTGGAGTATTACACCCCAATGTTCTGACGAAATTTGAGTTGACCAATCCTTGTTCCTGTGTAGAAATTATAATTGAATCATTTGTTTAAATTATAGAGAGCTGTTACCGCTTTTATTATAATTACAGGTGATTTGTAATTGTTTCTAATTTTAGAGAAATTTCTTTTTTACTAAGAAACTGCTTCTAAAAATACATATTTTGTTTTTATATGTAGATTATAAGCAATGATGAAGAAAATTTTATTCCTGGTTTTACATAAGCTCCGAAGTTTTCAGAGCAAAAAAATTTTTAATTTTACAGAGAAAAAATTGCAAACATTGAGCGTCTGGAATTTGAAAATCGCGCGCTTTTTTTAAAAGAATTTCAGCAAGTTGATGAATTAAAGGATTTCTAACAAAGGTAATTAGAGGGTGATATTAAGAGATTAATCTCATGTATTTGTGTAAATTATACATTTATTTACAGTTTATAATCAAACATAAAATTTCAGCCAGCATAACTGACAGTTGGAATTTAAAAAAAGCGCGCGATTTTCAAATTTGAAAATTGCGCGTTTTATACTAATATAAAAATAAAATGGAAAAGGTTCGAACTCGATGCCTTATTAACTTATAATTTGCAGTTTATGTCCAAGATTTGTTCAAAAATGCGCTAAAGCCGTAAGGCACTGGGTTTCAAAAACCTGCAGAATCCCTAATTTTTATTCTTTCAGGCAAAGTAGGTTTTTGAATTCGTATAAACTTGAACTTAGCGACATGGTATGAAATTAATAAGACAGATATTTATTTCAAGTGGCCCCTTTAAAACAAACATACGGTATAGGGAAGTGTACTATGGATTGATATGAAACTTATTTGAATTTTCGTAATTCCCACCTGTACTGGCAAATCTCACTTTGGTAAAGTTTTCTGTAACAGTGGGAGCACGCCCATAAAAATTTAGTTTAGTAAATTTATCAATCACAGGTAAAGTTCGTCAAGATATTATTTAGAATAATGTTAAAGTGTAGAGCAGGTGATTGCGTAAGTATTCGCGTGTACCCCCAATCATCTGGAATGAGTTTTTGCGTGCAAAAACGTAAATAAAATGTTAGGAAGACGGACTACGGAGCAATCTAGCGATATTCTAGGGTACCCCAACCGGTAAGTAAGGATAAAAATTCTGTATTATCGATGAAACCGGGAATAATAGTTTCACATACCGGGTGTTGATGGCGATAGGTGTCCAGTGCGCAGTTATACGGAACTTCGTTTTTTGCGTTCGCCATAGTTGAAAATGGCGGCGGTGACTGTAATGTAACGAGTGTATTCTAATTTTTACGTGTAGTGCAGTTTGATAAGTTTTTTAAAAACAAATATATCCCCGTTTATTTTCATGAAATGCAAAAATGCAGAATGTAGCACAAAGATCTACAACAGATAATCCAAAAATAGAAAAAGTTAGTGTTAATCATCACGACATAGGGAACTCGTCGTCGACTCCCCATTCATCCAACTCTAGCCCTGCGAAATCGGAAACAGATACATATTCAGAACGCAGGCGATTTATGTCCGATACTTCAGAAAGCGAAGAGGATAGCGTCTCAGAGGTGAGCAATTGTTTTATGCCGATCTTCCCTTGTTTCCCGTGGTATTTGCCTTGAGGCCTGATTAATGTGAACTTCTGAGAGACATCTTGTGGCACTTGCATACCGTACAATGCTCGCCCTTCGGCCCTGCCGTGTCTATAATTTTTGTTTCTAGCCTTGTTCATAATGAACGGAATTTGTCTATTGTGAAACCCGCATTTATATGCATTAAAAAGTATAATGTGTACGTGTTGGCCTTCCCGTTACTATCAACCCGTGTGTATATAACGAGTGCTACGTAGGGTCAACACCAGTCGTAGAGCCGTGTGTCATCCTAACGACCAATAAACTCAGCTCCGAGTATTTAATTTATTTACTGCGTTGTAAATTCGGTACATATTTTTTTATACCGATTATAAAATTACTACTGGTAGAGGTAATAGAGAAAAGTTCGTGGCCCACTTCATGGCAACCAGTGAAACTTTCTGATACACTGATTAACCACACTCATGGTATTTATCAACAAATTCCGGAAAATTATGATGAAACCTTGTGTATTATTTATTTACGTTTTGCGAATTTTCATTTCTTTTATGTACCTATTACTTGATAATGGTACGATTTCCTTCGATGTTTGCGAACAATGAAGTGACCGATGTTGTTTTTTAAACAAAGATTAATGCACTTCCGCTTTTAATTTGCAAGTTTATACTCTTCTTCGGTTGATTATAAAGGAATTATCATTCTTGCACGCAATCTTCACATGGGACTTTCGTTAGTACTTTGTATCATTGTATTGGTACCTATCCATAATCAAGTGAAGGTAACAAGTGATCCAAAATTAGATTCATCAAAGAGGGCTTTGGAAGACAAAGATAGACGTACAACAGGGGATGTTTTGATTTGACAAAATCAAATCATAATTAGATTCATCAAAGCGTGCCATGACAAAAATTAAGTAGGTATGTCTTAAATTTATTACCCAACAAATTTTATTATTACAGCGATTTGGGCAATAAATTTAAGACATGCTTCATTTTTGTTATGGCCAAGCTTTGATGAATCTAATTTTGGATCACTACAGGGTGAGTCCAAAATGAGGTAACATATTTGTCAGGCAGATTTAATGGTCCCCTAAAACTACCCCAAAGGAATTGCTCTATTTTGGACTTGCCCTGTATATTAATAATCGATATTAAATACCGGCACTTAATTATTAATTAATTAATAAATACTTCAAGTTATGAAAGAAAATTATACGAAAAAAAATTATTATGCAGCTAAAGAGTCCACCCCTATGTTTGGGTACCTACCCCTTTCTTTTCTTTTAAACACAAGTAGGCAAAGGACCTAAAATTTGTTTGTTTCGCCCTTCTAACGTTTCGTCTACCAATTTTAAATTTGTCTAGGAAGTATTGATTTATCTGAAATGTAGAAAACAATAATAAAACAAAATAAGGCAACAACCAAAAATTTCCGAGACTTCGACGATCAAGAAGGCCGTGCTTAAATTAAACCCCCCTAAATTTTCAATTTCAAGCGCTCAATTTCTATTTCAATTTTCTTTTAAATTTTTAAATGCTGGTCGACTTTTTAACACCAAAATTATTCTTTTCATTAAAAATTATTATTACATCGATTAGATCTAATGGTGATGACCACGTAATGTAGGTTCGAATCCTCGCTCTTAATTTTTTTTTACTTTATTCTGCGTTTTTTTTTATAGATATTATTATTGGTATAATTTTCCTATAAAATTGTCTAATAATTTTTTTGAATATTTCGGTTTGTTATGGTACACCTATCACACCTGGCTTTGTATTTGAAGGTTGCGAATTGTTCCGGAATTGTTACTTGGCCACAAGCGGTTCTATCTTTAAACTTTGGTTCAAATCCAAAAAGAAAAAATAAATAACAATAAAGGTGTTGCACACTTTAAATGAGACACCCTGTACATTTCGTATAACATTTAGTTATAGCGAAATTTACAAACCATCTGTACTAATTGGATTTAAAAAGAATTTGCGATTTTAAAGCAGCGAAAGCCAACTTGAGCGAATTAAATAAAATAAGTGTGAAGCATTTAAAATTTAAAACTCGCTTACACAGCTGGAACAAAATTGTTGCTTGAACCGGTAAATCAAGAAGAGACATTCGTATTTGCACTCCAATGATAACCGCTTTTATAGCAATTTATATAAAAATTGTGTATTTATTTGGCTAAAGGTAAGTCTTTGGTAGAAAACGAATCGATTTTCCTTGAAATCAAAGACCTGGAACAAAGATTATAAACCATATCGTTTGAAAAATTTCACACTCTTTCAATTGCCATGGAGTTTCCAAAATTTAGAAGTTATATTCCTTGAAAATGCAGGAATGAATAAGGGAATCAAACTTCTTTTGTCTGCTTTCTTTTAAAAATTATTTTAGTTATCCTTTACCCTTTATTTATTGTGGTATTCAGGTTTTGAGATTGTGTCTGCCAGTGCATTCTTTAAAATTTATTGCCTGGTTATCAAGATTCAACAATTTTTGCTCTATAATCCAAAAGATTATCATCCTGCAAAATAAAGCTAAATCGCCAAAGAAACGAATCGTTTTTGTAAAAATCTTACCATGCACTGCTTCAGTACTTAGTAGAGATCCAACCGATCCAACCCCATGTACCCATACCATGAAACACGTATAGCACCATTATTAATAATAATTAAAGTAGATTTATGATTTTAAAAAATGCCCCCCTATCAGAGTGTTTTGAAAGACCTACTGTTAAAGTTCCATTGTCAGTCGCAAACCTCTTTACTTCTTTAAAAACAGTTGCTCTACATCATCTGAAGATGAACAACAGGCTGTACTCACAAAGTGGTTGCCATTTGCTTCATTTGGTTGTATTTTTTAAACTAAAGCCTTCATTGAGGCTCCAGAAGTAAAAATTCAAAGGGTTGATCTTGAATCAAGCAGCCCATGCAGCCGGATAATTTTTATACCAATCCAGAGAACCCCAAAGTCTTCCTTATTGGATTAACATTTTGATGAACATGGGGAGGGGCTCCATTATACATTAACCACATACTTATTCACTGGAAATTTATTTAAACAATTTTTAATTTCGTTTTGCATAAAATTTAAATATTTTTTCAGGACAAAATTAAATTCCTCCTGAAAACCTATTACGTTTAATGTCTAGCCAAATGTGGATGATCAACAAAATAAATAAAATATAAACTTCTTGAATTGACCACCCTGTTGCTAAGTGGAATTTTGAATAGGTATTCATTTGCAAATGCTTTTGACAAAAGTTAACTCTTCGTGGGTAATCTTTAGGGAGCAAACCCTAGTATAATGATACGAATACTCGTTCTGTAACGTTCGTGAAAAGTTGTTTCCAATTAATTTGACGAACTTTCTTAGTTGGATAAATGTAAAAAAAATTCATCGAACTTTACAACATCATTATCTGCAGGCCTTCCCTTAGGTACGGTATTTATTCTCATTTAGCCAAATTTTGAATCCTTCGAGCGATGTTCTGGAAAACTCTTCTGTGCGGCACGACACGCCCTTGTCTAGAACTCGCTTCACAATTTTATACCCGCTAAACAAATTCTTCCTGAACTAGGTGCCAGGAGCAAGTCTGTGTACTTTTGGAAACCACCCTTTCAGACAAAATAACAAAATTATAAAACGTACTTATCTCGTTGCTGTTTAAGTATAAATGGGAGGGTTAAAACAAAAATAAATGAAGAAACGCGGAATGGAGATAGACAATTTTTTCTGCGAAAGTTTATAATTAATTATTGGCGGTGAAGAAAGTATGATAAGATAAATGCAACCAAAAATGAGTATGAAAACTTTCGGATTTAATTTTAAAATGCTCTAGTTTTGTGTAGCTGCAGTTTACAAAAAGGTGGAGGTGCAAACCTCCCCTGGACTTTCCCATACTAAAAATAAACGTTTCGTTTTTGGTATTCAGCAGTATAGTTCGCGAGGCAGACCCTGATAAGCATTTGAATGCCTAGTGAGAAAAACGAGACTATTCGGATTCGATACGAACAGAAGAAAGACACCCATTTATCTGTAGCGGCTAGAAATTACAGCTGGCGAAGCCGAACGATCGCTACCGACCGACCGCGACGATCCGTTTCCGTCAGAGTCCAACATAATATTCAAAATTCACGAATTTCTCATCAACCGTACATTTTAGCTATATGAACACCTTATACTATGTGATAGACAATTAAATTTTGCATTCAATTATATAATAATATATAGGGTGTTTCATTTAAAATAACTTATATATAAAATAGCTTATCGTACTGTGAAAAGCAAACGCCCTGTATACGTGATATACATTTAGAAGAATGCAGAATTATATACAGAATATCTTTTATATTTAAACTTTTTTCATATTTTGACTAATAAAGGCGCTATAGGAGCATCAAGTTTCGATTTTCAAAACCTCGTAGAGGGCGCCACAGTGGAATTCTGGCGTTCATCAAAAAACAAAAATGTAGCTAATACCAAGCTGCATAAGTATAGAAAATTTAAACAAAATCGTTAGAGCAGTTTTTTTGTAATAATTTTTCAAAAATTTCAAAATTTTTGGAAGAGCGCCGTTGCGACCGTTTTTGGATTTAGTAAATAATATTTTTTCATGGTGTAGTACCGCCAAAGGGCTTTCAAACAAGTTGTTGCGAAACCTGATCAGATGACTTTTTTGAGTTATGGGGCGTTAAAGTAGAAATTTTGAAAAATTCATAGCGGTCGCCATTTTGAAGTTAGAGAGTCCGGCAAAAAACTGTTTCCTTTCAATTATGGTCTTCTTTCATATTCCCTACTCAGATTTTCAAAATTCTGCTTCTGAAAAAAATGCTACCAAAAAAACATGTCTAACTTCCGCTTCCGGTTTCGGATTTTTTTGAAAAGCTTCTTTTGTCGATGAATTTTCGATATACCCCTTCATTTCAAATTTCATTAAAATCGGTCCAGTAGTTTTTGCGTTAGAGGCGTTACATACACACACACCCACCCACAGACAGACATTTTTTCTAGACCACTTTTTTGGGTTCCTGGGGGCCCAAAACACGTATTTCCGCGAAAATCTCGATTTCGAAAATTTTCATGATATCAATACTTCCCCTATGTACCAGTGGTGGTATGGGAAAGTAAAAATAAAAAGTAACAAAGATTTGATCCCCGATTTTTTAAACCCTTAAAAGGGTTTAAACGCGTCGTCGGACGTTGATCTATAACGCGCCTAGCGAAATTTTGAGATATGATAATCATAACAAATATTAATTGCCTACAAAAATTTTGTACTTATTGCCGCATATGCGGCACGAAAGTAGCACTTTCATGCCTTTTATAGAAAAAATCGAATGAAAGTAAAGGTAACAATAAATTTTATTTTTTCTCTTGTGTTTTTGTGTTGTGTTAGGGTTTATTTCTAAAAATTCTTCCAAATAAATTATTTTGAAACGATGTGGTTCCTATATGTATTTTCTTTTCTTTTTTCTCCCTAGTGCTTTTATAGAAATATGAAGGTATAAAATATGGATTATTAAAGTTGTAATATAATGAAAAATTATTAATAAATTAAAACTGAATGACCTTAATTTGTGACTTACGGAAAGAACCTTAATGTATCAATTGCTTCTTTTGATTAAAGTGACCTTATTTTAGTTGGCATTTCCAATATTTCTTATGATGCTTTTATTAATTAATATGATGCGACTCCAATAATTTTAATTGTCTTGAAGATAAAATATTATTCAAACATTGATTAAGTAAATATGAACTTTGACAAACATTTTGCTCGAGTCGATATGCAATAATTTAGAATTTCTTACTAATATTCAATGTGTATTTTCATTTACTATGCAATTTGCCCATTATTTTCATTTTATAATTTTTTTTTCAAATATATAGGTGTAGTCTAATCAATACATGGTGAGGTTAACGCCATTATTTGCATTTATTAAAGAAATTTTAATTTTTAATTGAAAGTAACCGCTCAATTTGTGCTTCGATGAAGTTATTTGCAAAAAAAAATTCTGGAATTGTTTCTACGCTGTTTAGTGCAGCCAATAAAACGATCCTATATACTTTGCTTTGGTTAAGAATAAACTATTATATTTAAGGGCGATATTTTGAAATTAAAACCTTTGTGTAGGGAAAATATGAACACAGACAGATCCTTTAAACGATGATTATATTAGGTAGCGAAGTTGAAATCGTGGAAGTTGAGTCCATCTGGGTTTTATTGATTTTTAGGAGTTTCTAGAAATCTTTAGTTCCTGTTATAGTTCAAACTTATGTTGTAATTCCTTCACAAACTGTACGAACGTAACAAACATTACATTTAGAAAGAAATCGTTACCTAGAGCATGAATAAGAAATGTAATTTTCTTATTTAGTTTTATAATTTCGCCATTTTAGTTTATAAAACTGCTCTGCTTCCTTGATGAAATCTATAGAACAGAGAATAATCGATCTTTTCGTAATCAAGCTGCAGTAGGCGATGCTTATTTCTTGATTTAAAGCCTAAATTTTAAATATTAAAGGGGGTAAACCACAAAAATGACCTTAGGAGTTTGGTAAGGAATTAAATATCGACATCTGTATGCACAACCCTTCCTTCGTTCAAAAGGATTATATTATGAAAGTGCTTGTTTCAAAGTCTGGACGATATTCTGCTGCTGCGGAAACCATCCAGACCAAGTAGAGTGAATATGTAAATTTAGTTTCCGTTGAATTATTTCGATAAATGAACTGAAGGACTGAGGAATTATATTGCCAAAGTAGAGAGAGGGTTGTAAATTTGATCTTCCCAGAGTAAATTGTTTTTGTAAAAGTCATTCACCGCTTCGTGGAAAGGAAATTTTATCAATTTTTTAAATGTATGATTTTTATTTCTTGTGATTTTTATTTCCTATAAGAGTTGATCATTAGAATGTGATCGAATGGGAAACTATCATTCTTGTTCCTTTCAAATTGCAACAAAAACCATTTACTTACAGATTTACAGGAAGTACTAATAACTTCTATTTACTCGGATAAATAAAAAGGTCAAGGGCGTATTATGCTAGATAGCAGTAATTATTTAATTAGTTTTGAGTTTGTAGTGTCTATGCTATGGAAATAATTTCATTTATTTTTTTAAAAATTAAATTTAAAAACTATAATTTTTAAAATCCTTGAAGGGGAGCACCAATTGATATACCCCCTCCACCTTCCGATTAACATTCACAAAACAACCCCTACCTCCAAGCGAAATAACTTTATTCTATTTCTAGTCTATAAAAATTGGGACAGTCTCTCATGGTACTTGCGTACGTCAGATGGGTGGTAACTGGAATAAATTCTAGAATGTACACCCGACTCCATTGAAAATGAACAGGGCCAGGAGTTCTTTTGATTGAAATAAGAAACACTGTACCACAAAAAGTTTAAGAAAGGTTCTTTAGGTAGACTTCTTAAACTTTTTGTGGTATAGGGTTTTTCTTATTTGATATTGCTTTATCAACCAAAAGAAAACCTCTCCCTGTTCATTTTCAATCAGATGTGTCTACAGTATTTGGAAGGGTCTAACCACCCAACCACCATCATCTTTTTACTTTCCCGTACCACCACTGGTATATGGGAAGTATTGATATCATGAAAATTTTCGAAATTGAGATTTTCATGAAAATACGTGTTTTGGGTCCCCAGGAACCCAAAAAAGTGGTCTAGAAAAAATGTCTGTCTGTGGGTGGGTGGGTGGGTGGGTTGGTTGGGTGGGTGGGTGTGTATGTACAGAGTGATGATAAAGTATCGCACAAAAATCATATTCTGGTTATTTAATGTTTTTGCGGAAAATCCTGAGACCCGTCGATTTTTGTTTTTAAATTGCCATTCAGACGTATAATTTTCAACCCCCCACCCCTCAACCCCTAACTACTATCAACCCCAACTTTAAAAATTTGAATAGAAAGATACCCTTTGTGATACCTCTTTTGATAGGTCTTTTTATTCTTAATATAACCAAAAAAAGTTTTTCAAAATCGGTTGATAAATAGTGGAGATATTTAACAAAATCAAATCAATGTAAAAGATGGGGTTGACATTTAAAAAAAATTATGACGTCACAGCGTAGAAATAATGGTACAAATCCTGAGACCCGTCAATTTTTGTTTTTAAATTACCATTTAGGTAGCTAATTTTAATCCCCCCACCCCTCAACCCCTAAGTGATAGCAACCCCAACTTTAAAAATTTAAATGGAAAGATACCCTTTGTGATACCTCTTTCGATAGGTCTTTTTATTCTTAATATAACAAAAAAAAGTTTTTCAAAATCGGTTGGTAAATAACAGAGATATTTAACAAAATGTAATCAATGCAAAAAATGAGGTCGACATTTAAAAAAAATTATGACGTCACACCCTAGAAATAATGGGCGATCAAAACCACACTTTTAGGTCAGGAAGTGCCCTTTTTGTCTACCATTTACGGCGTGTTTGAGCCGTTTCTTGTCGAATATTGACATTTTCATTTGATTACATTTTGTTAAATATCTCCGTTATTTATCAACCGATTTTGAAAAACTTTTTTTGGTTATTTTAAGAATAAAAAGACCTATCAAAAGAGGTATCACAAAGGGTATCTTTCTATTTAAATTTTTAAAATTGGGGTTGCTAGCAGTTAGGGGTTGAGGGGTCGGGGGTTGAAAATTATATGTCTGAATGGCAATTTAAAAACAAAAATCGACGGGTCTCAGGATTTGCACAAAAACATTAAATAACCAGAATATGATTTTTGTGCGATACTTTATCATCACTCTGTATGTATGTAACGCCTCTAACGCAAAAACTACTGCACAGATTTTGATGAAATTTTAAATGAAGGGGTATATCGAAAATTCATCGACAAAATAAGCTTTTCAAAAAATCCGAAACCGGAAGCGGAAGTTAGACATGTTTTTTTGGTAGCATTTCTTTCAGCAGTGGAATTTTGAAAATCTGAGTAGGAGATATGAAAGAAGGGCATAATTCAAGGGAAAAAAGTTTTTACCGGACTCTAATTTCAAAATGGCGGTCGCTATGAATTTTTCAAAATTTCGACTTTAACGCCCCATAACAAAAACCAGTTATCTGACCAGGTTCCGCAACAACTTGTTTGAAAGCCCTTTGGCTGTACTACACCAAGAAAAAGAATCATTTACTAAATCCAAAAACGGTAGCAACGGCGCTCTTCCAAAATTTTTGAAATTTTTGAAAAATTATTACACAATAACTGCTCTAAGGATTTTGTTTAAATTTTCTATACTTATGCAGCTTGGTATTAGCTACATTTTTGTTTTTTGATGAACGCCAGAATTCCACTGTGGCGCCCTCTACGAGATTTTGAAAATCGGAAATTGATGCTCCTATAGCGCCTTTATTAGTCAAAATATGAAAGAAGTGTAAATATAAAAGTTGTTCAGTATATAAATTTACATTTTTCTAAATTTATATCACGTATACAGGGTGTTTGGTTTTCACAGTACAATAAGCAACTTTGTTATTTTAAATGAAACACCCTATATATTATTATATAATTGAATGCAAAATTAAATTGTCTATCACATAGTATAAGGTGTTCATATGGCTAAAATGTACGGTTAATGAGAAATTCGTGAATTTTGAATATTTAGGTTGGACTCTTGACGGAAACGGTTCGTCGTCGGTCAGTAGCGATCGTCCGACTTCGCCAGTTGTAATTTCTGGCCGCTACCTACTACAGAGTACAGATAGATGCGTATCTTGGTGTCTTTCTTTTGTTCATATTGAACCCGTATAGCCTCGTTTTTCTCGCGAGGCATTCAAATGATTTCCAATGCTGCCTCGCGAACTACTGTTGAATAGCAAAAACAAAATGTTTATTTTTAGTATGGGAAAGTCCAGGGGAGGTTTGCACCTCCACTTTTCTTCAAATGGTAGGGTATACCAAGTAACATATCGTTTGAAAGCTCATCAAGAGAAATAATGGATAACATTGGGCGAATCCCTCCACACTCTCTATTCTTAAAAAGTGGCTCCTTCCATCACAGTTTTCAAAAAAATCCAAAATACTCGGCACCTAAGCTGTCATCTTCAGTAGGAACAGTCCTAAAGTATCTAAAGTTGGTCTGCCTCCGTTCATTTTGACTATTCTTAAAGAATAAACTTTTATACATTGCAAAAATAAGTATTCCTGACGGTTGCGGATCGGTACAAATCGAACCAACGTAATCCGAGGCCTACCTGTAGTTGTTTACCCTTTGGACCTCCTCTCTGAATCCAATGAATAATTACAGCAATTTTACTAATAAATGACTCGTCATTATGAATTTGTTTTTCTTCTATCATATGGTAAACAAATTTTTGTACATAGAGATAAAATTGAATTCTAATTCTCATTGCCATTTATTTTTTATCTTTATATACTTTGTGGATAAAAATAATTAACACATCGCTTTTTCTTAGAATATTCCTGATCTTCTGCTGTTAAACTGCATGTTAAATATTTTGTACATACTATTTTTAAACTTTAAAAGGCGGCATACTTTTACTACTTTCACAGACAGATGAAGAATGATAGGGGAATAAAAACGCGACTTGCAAATTAAAAAAAATTGTAGCTATAGTAACTTCGGAAGTTCACATGACCACACCAAGAAGAAAAGTGTAGAGATCTTTCGTAGCTTATTTGGGTGTGGCTTGAAGTTCATAAATAAGAAAATAATTCAAGTTAGGAACAAGTGAAATGCCATTGAAATAAAAAAATTCTGACTTAACTGGTATTTGTGAGAAGTATTAATACTTGGTAGCTAAACATCTTTTTGTTGAAACGATAATCCAATTTTTTTTATTGTACGTATTAGATCATCATTATTTGACCTAAATTTAGTGTTAGCATCTGAAACGTTATCTCTTTTTGCATCATCTACTTTTTTCTGTGGTATGGTACATTTCTTTTATAAGATTATGTATTGAAACAATGACATTATTATTATATATTTTTAAAACCGAGACTAAGAAGATTGCAGTTCATTATTTATGAGTGCATTACATGACAAACTTTTAAAACGCAGTAAGTTTTATTAAATTAAGTTATAGGAACTCTATGCATATTCCCAAAACCTTCTCAATATCGAAATCTACCCAACATTGCGCTGATGTATAATTCAATCCGCCCTTTAAATTTTTAGTTTGTAGACCCCGCAAACTTTCATTCGATTTCGTTACTTTTATTAATAGAACATACGTATTTTGTTGTATTAATCGATCAATATTAGCGCATGGGTCCTAAAGTAATTGCCTGAACTGTTTTTCTAATAAAAATGATGCAAAATTAAAATCTATAACCTTTTGCTTATACAACTTTTGCTGGAAACAAGGTTATTATAGACCGGTGGCGTGACTAGGCCACCTTTGCTTGATTTTTTTTCCAGGACAATATAAATAATAAAGTGGTAACAGTATAACAAAATGGTGATCGTTTTCAGTAGAATCCTTGACAATCAAAATTGAAAGTTTTAATACAGAAACAAAAAATTGTACAGTGCTACTAACCTTCGTTTATCAATATCGAATATTCGAATGGATGGTCGTGGATTTATAAAAAAACAATTAGGAAAAATTAATTACAAAGTAAATTACAGTAGTAAGTTTGGTGTCGACAATTTTTCGTTATATTTGAGAAAACTAAGGGGTAAACTACATGAGAAGGTTGGTGTATGGCCGAGTCTGGGAAATCTCAAGAAGATCTTGGGAAGTTTCAGGAAGTCCCTGGAAAATTTCATGAAGTCTGAGAAGTCTCGAACGTTTTTGGGAAGTTAGGGTAGTCCCTGGGAAGTTTTAGGAAGTCTGGGTAGTCCTTGGGAAGCTTCTGTGAATTTTCAGGAAGTCTAGACACTCTCGAGAGACTCCCTCGGAAGTGTCAGGAAGTCTAGGTATTTTTTGGGACGTCGGGGTAGTCCCTGGGAAGTTTCAGGAATTTTGGGTAGTTCCTAGAAAGATTCGGGAAGTCCGTGGAAAGTTTCAGGAAGTCTGGGTATTTTTTTGGAAATCAGTATAGCCCGTGGGAAGTTTAAGGAAGTCTGGGTATTTTTTGGGAAGTCGAGGTAGTCCATGGGAAGTCCCTGGAAGGGTTGGGGAAGTCCGTGGAAAATTTCAGGAAGTTTGGGTATTTTTTTGGAAGTCAGTATAGCCCGTAGGAAGTTTCAGGAAGTGTGGGTAGTATCTGGGAAGTCTGGGTATTTTTTGAGAAGTCGTGGTAGCCCATGGGAGTCCGTGGAAAATTTTAGGAAGTCTGGGTATTTTTTTGGAAGTCGGTATAGCCCGTGGGAAGTTTCAGGAAGTGTGGGTAGTATCTGGGAAGTCCGTGGAAAATTTCAGGAAGTTTGGGTATTTTTTTGGAAGTCAGTATAGCCCGTGGGAAGTCTCAGGATTCCCTGAAAATTTGTAGGAACTCTGACTAGTCCTTGGGACGTCAGGATAGTCGCTGGGAACTCCCTGAAAAGTTTTAGGAATTCTGGGTAGTTCCTGCGAAGTCTGGGCAGTCTCACGGAAGTCTGTGTAGTTTTTGGGAAGTCTGAGCTAATTCCTGGGAAATCTGGGTAGTCTTTCACTTTGGGTACCTAGTTTAGTATACACAAACTTTTACAGTGGTTTACCCAGTGGTTTACCCCTTGGAGAAAACCGTTAACCATTAACTGCATATTTTTTATAATCACCGTTGGTTTATTCAGCAAGGAAGTAAGTGGATTAATACATCTTATTATCAGGGTAAATGGGTCGGTAAATGGGGGTGTGAAATTAGCAAACTCCTCTTAACAAGTACCTACTGCTTACGATAAGATACCACTTAACCGCAAAAGATCTCTATAGTAGGAAGTACAAGTACAATTTGAATAGCGATCCCTATTAGTCCTCAATACGCTGAACATTTCTTCTTACTTAATTGAATCTCTATTTCTTATCGTTTACGAGATCCCATGTATGCATTCGTTATCTTGGGACACCACCCTGCCACGGTTTGCCGAAATAATAACTCTGTTGTCCCACGTTTTGAGCCTGTTCTGCTATAAAGTTTCTTTTTAATAAATTATCTTGACATTTAAGTTTTTTCATATTATCTTTATTTCACTACCTACCTGTGTAATAAAAAAAACTAAAAGCAAAATAACTTTCTGCTCCACTAAAATTATATTAACGCACATGACCTTAAAGTTGTCTAAAATTCCAAAGTGCCTGGCTGCTACACGTTTCCTTTGAAGTGAATATTAGTAAACAATCTAAAAAATTAGGGCTTGGTAGAAATTTTCTAGATTTTAAGATCCGTTACCTATCACAGGCGTGTCTTCACATTTAATCCGAATCGAATTTTTCTAGAACTGAAAATTTATTTAAAAAAAAACTACAGTAACCGTTAGTATCTCTCGAAATTAAATAAATTATTTATGATTATTGGTTTTTCTTGCTGTTACTAGAAATAACGAGAATTTCTGTTTTCAGTTTTAATTTCAATAGAACATAGTCATAATGATTTTTTTATGCGGTGTGTTGCTTATCTATCATAAAGCTATTGTCTATTCATCGATTTTATTATTAATAGGTCTTTATAAAAATCGTAAGTGTAATAGATATCGATCTCGGGGTGAATTGTGTCGGATACCTATACCTACTAGAAAAATCAAAGAAGCAATTTTGTTCCAAAGGCGAACGGTATTTTTTTTGGGATACTGTAATATTGTCTTTACGGGACAATCTAATCTAATAAATTATGTGCTAGTACTATGTTTTTCTAATTCAAAAATTGAACTTTCATCCCTTAATTTATATGAAACGTATATTTAGAATCGATTTAGAAACACATTTCCGATAGCGTCACTATCGAGTAGCGATATTTGGTATCTAGCTTCTATTGATAATTTCTTGCGTTCTATTTTTAGGAGGCCATACGTTTATAAATTATAACACATTGCAATGCTGATTTTAAAAATCAATAACGGCTGTCTGCTTGATAACCGGATGCCAAAGGGTACTGCCGACGTTTCGTTCATCGTTACACGAAACATCATCGAAACCGCTCTTACACATGCATGATAGCAGTATTGAGCTTAAAATTTGCGGTGTAACCGTGGACGAAACGTTGGCAGTCTACACTAACGTGCGCTGTAATTTTGCGGCTCGTCCCGTTCTTTCTTTCTAGCTTCTTACAACGAGCGCAAAACTTTGACGTTTATGAAATACACAGTGGTTGCCTAGGAAACGAAAACAAATCGCATTTTTTATCCGCAGAATTAAAGGGAATTGTAGTGTATGTAGGGTACATATACATAACTTCTTGGATATACAGTATGTTTCTAAAAAAATCTAAAACACGACAATTTTAGTTTTAGTCTTAGTTTATATTCACCTGGAGGGGTACAACCACCACCACCTTTTTGACTGATTTTGTTGAATGGGGGAGGGTCTGCAGATCTTGCCGGCCACCCAAATGTGATACATTAAATTTTTCACTTAAAAAAATTGGTAACTTTGCTTTTAGTTCTTTATGGACGGGTCTAACCGAGATCTAATGAATTATTTAGCATTAATCTACAACATTAATTTAATTTCGTGAATCTATAGAAATAACTCGGTTTCGCTTTAAGATTCTAAGGAAATGTCTAACTAGTTTATTCTGTTCTATGACTAATTAATAATTCTCATAATTCAACCTTCCTTATAAATCCGGGAACTGCCATTTCTAAAATTCATTCATTCTAACTATTAATTATTTCTTGTTAGATAGCTAGGTAGGTGTAAAGCAGGTGTATTCCGCGCCGCTCGCCTAAGCACTGTCAAGATATGTCTTGGATGATGGTACTATAAATTTTCTCCCATTTTTTCCTGTCTTGTTAAATGCCCTTCCTAAGTTGCTACTTACCCTTCCTTAATTCTTGGCAATCTTTTTTTCCCATTCACCATGTAAATGTCGTGTATCGTCACTACCTTTAGTTGTTGCCATTTCGATTTCCAAGCTCGGAGGTATGTCTTCGAAGATGTGTGTTATTACGTATTCGATCTCTTATCGTCTCGGTCTTGTGGCTATGCTTCTGAGGAATTGCATTTCGCATACCTGAAGTCTGCTCTTTTACTTTTTTGTTAGGGAACTTGATTTACAACCATCGCATCGGTTGGTGTTCGGTATTGTTTTATACATGCCAAATTCAAAATACTTTTCTTTAGGCTTCTCGTCTTGGTTTTCTTAATATTGATTGATTTTCTAAAATATTTTTTCAAATATTTATTCATTACCTCCTGATTATGCTGTAGATCTTGGCCTGTTTTCGCCTAAACAGTACCAAAAAGGCTTCCAAAAATTTTGAAATTTTTGAAAAATTATTACAAAAAACCTGACCACACGATTTTCTTCAAATTTTCTACACTTACGTAGCTTGGTGTTAGGTACAGTTTCGTTTTTTGATTAATGCTAGAATTTCGCTGTGGCGCCCTCTGCGAGGTTTTGAAAATCGGAAATTGATGCTCCTATAACTCCTTTATTAATCAAAATATGAAAAAAGTTTAAATATGAAAGTTGTTCAGTATATAGATTTGCATTCTCCTAAATTTATATTACGTATACAGGGTGTTTGCTTTCCACAGTACAATAAGCAACTTTGTTATTTGAAATGAAACACCCTGTATATTATTATATAATTGAATGCAAAATTTAATTGTCCATCACATAGTATAAGGTAGTCATATAGCTAAAATGTACGGTCGATGAGAAAATCGCGAACTTCCGCTGCGTTAGTAAATTAGATGCCTGTCTCTCTTCTGTACGTATCGAACCCGTATAGTCTGGTGTTTCTCGCTACGCATTCAGGTGATTTCCAATGCTGCCTCGCGAACTATACTGTTGAATAGCAAAAACAAAATGTTTATTTTTAGTATGCGAAAGTCCAGGGGAGGTGTGCCTTGGGAGGTGTGCAACTCCACTTTTTATACTCTAAAGCCGTGTTCAGACTGTTGCGATGAAGCGCGCAAAGGTTGCGTCGTCGTCGATAAAAAACAAAATAAAATCCATTTATTCTGCAAGCACCAATTTAGTGTGTTTGTCGCTGTTCCATATATTACTGCCAGGGAAATTATAGAGTAAGTGGGGTAACTAGAAATGTGGCTACCCTTCAGCAGGTCACCCTGGTAACTTTCTTCTTTAACGTTGCTCATACCGCATGGAAAATATTAGTTCAGGTACAAGATACGTACGGTTTGTTGCAGCAGTCTAGACGCGGCCTACTGTACACTACTGTATGCACTTTCTTCTGTGTCCAGAATCCCCACTTATGTTTCTTTAATTTAGTATAACACACCTTTATTATTTCCTGGTTAAATTTAATTTTAATACAAGGTACTAGACAACTAGATATTTAAAGTTGTCTCGGTTCAAAAGTGAAACTTGTCTATACTACTGACCTCTACTTTAAAAAAAGGTGCCTTTTACGCTGTTGGTACAAGAGAAAATGCAAAAACAGCTGATGGCGGTATACCGTTGCCAACTGGTATGATTCATAAGGTGACCACCACGGAAATAGCCACAAAACGATGGTATTTCCATTATTACCAATGCTTTGAGAATCTTCCAGAGAATCCTTAATAAAAATATGTTTTAAAAGAAAATAAGTTCTGATATAATTGGTTTAATCATCATTTTCAGCGTTAACCGCGAATAATGCATTTAAAATGAAACGAAATTCGTGTGCAACTCCTATCTTTTAATTTTCCTGTCTGCTTAATCTGCTAAATTCGAATTAAAAACGTTTATTTGTTCAATCCGAGGATATCAGCAAAATTCTAAGCATTGAGACCACAGTCTAAGGGTAAATATTGTAATTGTTCTGGGTTAGGTATATTCTTTGTCTTTTATTTTAAACTCCTATTCTCTTATAAATTTTGAAAAAGTAATAAATCCGAACAGTTACAATAAAAATGGTGTCTATGAACTTTTTTGTTTAGTTGACTGTTTAGTAGCGATTTTAATAAAAAAGAAAAAACAGTGCCACTTCTAGCAGAACAGAATTGAGTAAGATCTCGAGTATTTCTGTAACTTTGCAAAAAGCTAACGTTGAATTTGTTTCTGAGAAGTTGACTTGCTGGAGGGGAAATTAAGTTTGTATAATCTAGTTATGGAATTCAAATTCTATTATCATTTTATCTTATAGTAGTTGGAATTAGAGTTAGCACCTGTTAGAGCTTTAATTATAATTTTCTAAAAAAAGTCACTTTTTTCTATACTCGTGCATGAGTTATATTTAGTGTAGGTTTTAAACTAAATAAATGTCAGCTTGGTAGCATATTCTGAGATTTCTGAAACATCTTTTTAAATATAGAATCCACAGTACAACAGTTCAAAAGTGATCGCAATACAATTTTGTAGCAATTGTATATTTTATTATTCCACCTTTATTATGGGGTGACGACGATAGTGTGTATCCTTCGAACATCACTGCTCCTTGTCTCGAAAGTGCATAACCGATGGTTTAAAAAAGATTGACAGAAACGACAATACAATTGTTAGAAAGTGCAACAAAGATAAACAGATAATAGGAACTAAATATGCATAGTGCGCATGCGTCAAACAGCTGTGGGCGTGGCTTTATGGACATCAAGCCAATTACTGTGGTCTAAATTACCGCGCATGTGCAGAAAATACTGATTCCTATTATGTCTGTCCTTGTCAATCTTCTTCGAGTCAATTTCGAAATGGTTCCAGAAAGAACGCGATCTTTGATTCATTCGTTTATTTTCCATGGCGCATGAGATATGTTCAACATGGCTCGTTCCATTGCACTCTGTTTTATTTTAATTTGTCAATACGGTGGTAGTTAAAATGTCCATGACTCTTCGTAAGTTTTAATTTTTTTGGGGGTACATAGATCTGCTCTACGTGTTACATTTTTTTAAAAGCAAATCATCCTAATGTAATAATTCCTTTCCGCTTCCGATTATTGAGCTTGACAATTTATGCAACGCACCTCTTCAAAATACCACGAAACCAGGCATGATTGGTTTTTTTTCAGAAATAATGTTGAACATGTTTAACGTTTTCTATAGAATTCAGGACCAATGTACTAAAGTGTATGGTCTAAAGTGCTAACCAATTAATTTTTTCGTCACAATCAAGATTGTGCTATTTTTGTTCTGAAGCCTAAACAGAGAGAGCATTAAGGTCCCTAACGATGTTAGTTCCCATCCCTGAAGAATACTATAAATCGTAATGATAGGCCAGAAATAATTCAGAAAAAATTCGAAAACTGTTCTGTGTGCAGTAGAACTTCGCTAATCCGGACACATACTTTTCCGCTGTGCATCTTGATAATAGTATATTATATGATTAGGAGTAGAAAGAGTATTTTTTTGTTGAGCTCATATTGCGGCCGAGGCGCACGCGCCGAGGCTGTGCAAGTGGGCGAAACACAAATAAGACGTTCTACTCCGAATAATATATACTATTTTTTCTTCAAGTGTAAAAATATTCTGTTGCTGTAAATAAATATTTCCTAAAAAGTCATTTCCACAGGACAACGCTCTCCCCTCTGCCAACCTTGGGGGCGGAGCTATGGGCAAAATACTGCCGTTGCCATGGATACGTAAACACATTATTGTACTAGTAACATTATTTTCATTTTTTGACTACTAACAAAATGACTTCCTTCTACATAGCCAGTTCTGTATAACAATACGGATATTATGATACGCTTGAAGAAAAAAATATTTTAGTTTCTCCCTCTTAATATCAAATATGGTTGATATTGGAACTCTATATTCTTTTATGAAGACTGTAATATTTCAGATACAGTGTCGGTGTTTTGCACTGACGTTTGATAGAAGCCATTTCTTCATTCAAACCAGTTTGTGCCTACTAGTAGAGATAGCACTTCAACAAAATTATTTAGACCGTCGAATAAAATAGAAGTGAGTGACCACAGTAGCGAGTATCCGGATTATCGAAGTTATACTACACGTGTTAAGATTTTCTTATTCTTTTAGGAATGCGAATAATTTTGATATGCGGTGGACTCGCGTTGGTGTTAACTGATAACAAAGTTAACATATCGCTAATCATTTGAGACGGCAATACGATTTATATTTCAGGAATAATAATAATAACAATTACACATGGTATGAATGAATGTGCTTGTTTTCTTTCTAACTGATAATATGTAACTTGTAGAGGTGAGCAATATAGTAGTTAGTCAGTCGTGCCTGGTGTTCTTGTGAAGGAGTACGTGTAAGTAGATTTTCGATAGCTCTGTGTACCATTTTAAACCTTAAAAATCCCCACCCCCTTAAATTGAACAGTCGATATTTTGGGAAAATCTAGACAAGTCCAGGAAATTTCATTTTCCCCTCTGGATATCTAGGATATCAGTCGTGGAAATGCAAATAGGGAATTTTAACTGAAGGTTCCTGAAAAACTTGGAATAGTCTGGGATTTTCAGAATTTCGAAATAATCGAGACCCTGATTAAATAATTAGTAGTCTAAACTCTTAAAAAAAGCTATTGATCATAAACTTTTTCAAAACTCCAGGGTGTGGAAGAAACTTGCTATAGGTTGCCATTCCATAAAATTGTTGATAAAATTGGTAAAATACTTCCTTAGGTGTATAGGACCCACCTCAGTTACATTAATTTAGAATATTTTTTTTGCCTTGGAATTAATCAAAGTATCACCCCCTAAAGCTCGCCCCCGATCCTAAATTTCTCAAGGTTAACCTAGCAGTAAAAATGTATACACACAAATGTGTTAACATTTTGTACACCAAACATTTAAAGTGCAATTTCGCAAATACTGATTAGTATTGTACATTGGAGCGAGGGTAGCGCAGAGCTCGAGTCGACGCGGTTGGTAGAAATTCTGTCCTAGAACGGATAAAACCGTTTCGTCCATGGGTGTTCGTCTTTCGTTTTAGATTAAAACGTGTCGGGTAGGGTAGGCAATTATTGACCTCCTCCCCCCAAACAAAAATGCTTGTAAAACGAAATTTCAATCACTCGTAGTTTTAAGTGGTCCTTCACGAATTAAAATGTTTGTGTTTGTTGATTCAGACGACACCTTTCATCTATTGTTAAGATGAATTCTGAAATTCGCGTTAAAAAATTCATTTAGATCTAAACTTGATCAAATTACCAAAACTTCATTAGAGTTATAATCGCTTGGAAAACCACTTTGTATGAACGAATCGATTTTTATCGTAGATGCAGTTCTGTGCATGTGTCGAAAGAACAGTAGTAGCATTGAAAATGTTTTAGACAGAGACGAGTTATTTTTGATTCCAGTTCAGTACAATTAGTGGTGCTGTATCACAGGCACGTTAGTTCAAAACATTTAACATAAAATCAAGGAGTATTAGTAATCGTGATTTAATTTTTCGATACTAAAATAAATCTGTTTAAGGTGTTATTGTTTCGTGTTATTTCTGGCGGTTTCTTCCAATGATTGTCCCAATTCTAAATCTTCTGAACTACGGTGTGGCACGCAAGTCTGCAGAGTTCGATTGCTTTGCTGAAGGTCTCGTACGAAACAAGGTAAAACAACCACCTTCACACAAAAGAGAAATAGTACACGTGGATAATTATTTATGAAAAAAAAAGTACAAATATGTGGGATTACTAAAATAACAACTATTATAAAGAAAGTTCAGTTCGAGGTAAAAGTAAAAATAGAGAGGTCCCCGCCAGATGAAAATATTTTTGTCGAATTGTTAGTCCTGTCTTAAATCGGTTCTATTGTCTTGTTTTCCTTATTTTTTACAATAACCTATAGAATTGGTTACTAATTTTGAATTATGAATGTATGATTTTGTTAATGCCCTAAGCGATTCATATCGATATGTATATAATTGTGAATTTTTTTTTATTTCAAGCACCTTCCTTTTATTTTTTGATTTTGAGGAACGAGCTGCAGGAACACGAAAAGCAATTTTCGTATCTGTCGAGCCCCAGAAATAGGTTGCTCAATTTTGATTAAACATATACCGATTTTCAGAATAGATATCAACACAATTCGAATTTTTAAACGTTTTAACTTGCACCGAAGAATATTGCTACATTTTATATCGTACCTATCCGAGATTCGCATAATAGATGACGAAATGTTTATAAAACGGCTCTACCGATTTTCCAATTCTGTAGATTACAGATACCTAGGCTGCGGTTAAATTCTTTGCTGATTAGTAGATTGCAAACGAGCTTCTTAAGTGAAATCGTACAAATCAATAGTTCTTATATTATGAGTAGAGGATACGCCTTCGAATATAGTACACTGTCCCTTGACTGGAAAGAGCATATCCCTATGCTGCACTACACAATCGATGGTTCAAAAAAGATTGACAGAAACCACAATACATTTGTTAGAAACTGTAACAAGGATAAACAGATAACAGGAACTAAAAGCAACGCCTGTGGGCGTGACACTATGAACATCATCACTTAAGAGCCAATTACTGCGCTCCAAGCACATGCGCAGAAAACACTAGTTCCTTTTATATGTCTATCCTTGTCAACCTTCTTTGAGCCAATTTCAAAGCGGTATCCTCTTTCCATAAAGGAGCAGTGTATGTTCGAAGGGGCCGACGATTGTCAAAAAATCGTATGGTGCAAGTTGGTTGTGACTGTGAGTGAACAATCACCAAATTTTTAATCGAAACAAAATTATGTTATTTATGTAAAAGTCGTTCCTGTATCGATTATCGGATTATCCAATAGAATGCCATCTACTTCTGCTCCATCATTCAGTACTATTTTTTGCACCCCACCCTACCGTGTATTACTGATTTTTTTACCACTACTTCGGAGAAGAATCGAGAATCGTTTATTACATAAAATAAAAAGTGGAGGTGCAAACCTCCCCTGGACTTTCTCATACTAAAAATAAACATTTCGTTTTTGGTATTCAACAGTAGTACGCTAGGCAAAATTGGCAATCATTTGAATGCGTAGCTAGAAAAACGAAACTATGCGGGTTCGATATGTACAGAAGAAGACACGTATATGTATCTGTTGTAATCACAGCTGCCGAAGCCGGACGATCGCTACCGACCGACGCGCATGATTCGTTTCTGTCCGAGTCCAGCCTAAATATTCAAAATTCACGAATTTCTCATCAACCGTACATTTTACCCATATGAATACCTTATACTATGTGATAGACAATTAAATTTTGCGGTCAATTATATAATAATATACAGGGTGTTTCATTTAAAATAACAAAGTTGCGTATTGTACTGTGGAAAGCAAACGCCCTGTATACGTGATATACATTTAGAAAAATGCAGAATTATATACTGAATAACTTTTGTATTTAAACTTTTTTCATATTTTGATTAATAAAGGCGCTATAGGAGCATCAATATCCGATTTTCAAAACCTCGTAGAGGGCGCCACAGTGAAATTCTGGCGTTCATCAAAAAACAAAAATGTAGCTAATACCAAGCTGTATAAGTATAGAAAATTTAAATAAAATCCCGTGGCCAGTTTTTTTTGTAATAATTTTTCAAAAATTTCAAAATTTTTGATAGAGCGCCGTTGCGACTGTTTTTGGATTTACTAAATAAACTTTTTTTTATTGTATAGTACCGCCAAAGGGCTTTCAAACGAGGTGTTGCGGAACCTGATCAGATAACTGGTTTTTGAGTTATGGGGCGTTAAAGTCGAAATTTTGAAAAATTCATAGCGACCGCCATTTTGAAGTTAGAGAGTCCGGCACAAAACTGTTTCTCTTGAATTATGGTCTTCTTTCATATATCCTACTCAGATTTTCAAAATTCCACTGCTGAAAGAAATGCTACCAAAAAAACATGTCTAACTTCCGCTTCCGGTTTCGGATTTTTTGAAAAGCTTATTTTGTCGATGAATTTTCGATATACCCCTTCATTTAAAATTTCATCAAAATCGGTTCACTAGTTTTTGCGTTAGAGGCGTTACATACATACCCACGCACCCACCCACCCACAGACAGACATTTTTTCTAGACCACTTTTTTGGGGTCCTGGAGGTCCAAAACACGTATTTCCGTGAAAATTTCGACTTCGAAAATTTTCATGATATCAATACTTCCCATATACCAGTGGTGGTATGGGAAAGTAAAAATATATTACGTTTCATTGATTGTTAAAAGGCAAAAATAAGCAAAATGGTAGAAGGTAATTTTAAAGAAACCCATGTACTACTATTGTCTACTTATTTCCCTCTCTATAATTACAAATTATATGGAAAATGTTTAATGATCTTTCTGTGTACCTATATGTGGTACAATTCCATACATGGACATTGGTCCGGATTTTAAGGAAGTACATACTTACAACATTCTTTTAAAATCGAGATTTAACAATGAACAACAGTTTTTAATTGTTTGAGTATTAATTTATTCCTCGCCTGTAGATAACTGGGGACTTTCTTAGGTAACTAACATAAACATGATACATAAGAGTTGGTTGTAACTAAAGAATGGATTAAGTGTTTTGCCTCACATCCGTTTAATAAAAATACTTTCTCTTGTGTATTTTCACATACCTACGTTGATATTTCACTAGAGTAGTCGAGAGTAGTTTTAAGTCGATTAAAAAAAATACAACACACGGTATTAGATTTCCAATAATATTGTAATATTTGATTATGATTGATTTTTATAATTTCCAGGCTTATTTTTTTGCTAGATAAGTCTTTTAGTAATGTTTACAGAATGTGATATTAAGCTATCTCTTAATAATCTTCTATTATTCACTGATTGTTATTGCTATTAATACCTGGGGGGGGGGGTAGTTCACGATGGAATTTCGGCGTACACACATGTATTGGGAATTTTTCTGGAATTGTTGAGGAATTATTTGAGATTTTTTTTTTGAAATTGTCGGAATTGTTTATGAATTTTTCTGGAATCATTGACAAATTATTAGGGAATTTTTGGAATTTGAAATTTTAATGTAGGCCATTTAGGTTCGTGCTTTACCCCTGGGAGTAATTCACGATGGAGTGTGTACACATTTTGGGAATTTTTGTGGAATTGTGGGAATTAAGACCTCGTCCGGTCCGCCGCGCCGTTGCGGGCGCCCGCTCCGGTCCACCGGAACGATTCGTTACATACACTTCATTATGAACACATCACACAGGCTCCGGCAGACGGCCGATTGTCGCAAGGGGTAAAGTTGGATCGCATTGCCAACAGTTTCATGCGGGCTGTCGGAATATGATAGCCAATCACAGAGCTTGATTTCTAACAGTACCGCAGCAGACCGCTGTGGTGGTTCGGAGCGGGCGCCCGCAACGGCAGACCGGGCTCTGTGTGGCGAGGCCTTTATTTAGCGTCTGTTTGAATTTGAGTTATGGGAATCATTTGGGCATTTTTTGGAATTATTTATGAATTTTTTGGAATTGTTGGAATTATTTGAAATTTTAGTGTACGCCATTTCGGTTCATGGTGTACCCCTCGTTAATACCCAAACACCAACGAAAAAAAAAATGTAGATACCGTTCTCCAGTGTCGTCATTCGGGAAAAAAAATCTTCATTGTCCATATCGGTTATGACTATGAATATCGCGTAAACGAAAATAAGATATCTTTCTCTTTCTTACTAAAATCACTAATACGTTCCTTCTATATCGTATAAAAGTAAACCACACATTCTCTTTCGGACGAAAGCTGCTAATAGCCTACAATTATTCAAGCTATCTAACTGATCTATTAGGTTTGCATTAACATCTATTGACCTTTTCAAGGCCGTCTACATATATAGAAATGCAATCCTAATTCAATATTCACACTGCTCGTGTCTTAATTCCGTCGTGATTTTATTTTAATATTTTTACAACAATAGGGTCGTATTGTTGTTATCCTTGGTTATCCCATACTGTATGGATAACATAAGATAAGTTCTACAAAAATTGTCATATTTTTAAAATGATTTCGGGTTATTCAATGCGGCCTTTGTATAATTTATAAAATCGCATAATTTATTTATAAATGTTTAAATTTCAAAAAAAATCTAAATTATTGTTCGGGTTAAACCATTGAGGAAATTCGAATTTCGCAGTTTGCTATTGAGGCTAGTTTGGTTGTTGACGGCAAATCAATACGAAATTATGAAATTAACAGCTACTGCTAACTGAGTCTATGTTTTATTTACATTACATCCTCGAAGGACGAGTTTTTTTTAAACATTTACTTATTAAAGGCTACTTCTGAAATGTTACATTTTTGTAATGGACAAATCCCATTATGGCGATCATGATATAACTAGGGCTTTTAGCGCGCAGCTAGGTAAGTGGAGAATAATCCATCTGGATAGAACACCATGAACTGCGGTGTGTTCTTTGTTCCTTAAAAACCCTACCTTGGTTCGCTGTTACATATAACACATTATGATTTATAATGCACTTTGCAGACATTTTAAATAAAAAGAGTTTAAATTGGGTATAGGAGCGACGAGTAACTTCCTACAGCGATTTTGTCGAGACAAAACTTTTTATTAATTTCCTCTCCGAAACTTAAGGATAACTACCTACTAAGACAGTTAAATAAACTTTCATTAATATTCCCTATTCTAAAGCCTTTTAAAAATTGCCTGAAAATTATTGTCTTATTACCTTTTTTTTAAACGAATACTGGAACAGCTGGTATTCAAATATTAATATCAACAAAATCCATAAACTCATTTCTATTAGAAAGCATAATCCACTATCTAAATTTTTATCTGTAGAATAGAGCGTTTGATTATGGCCTTCGTTCTCCCATTGTTTTATTACATTTCACAGTTTCGCTTTTACCTTTTAGTACGTCTAGAATGAAATATTATGCGCCTGCCATTTTCAGTACTAGTTCTGAAAAGTCCCGTGTAATTGCTTAATAATTGACTTGTTTGCTAACATAATCGAGAACAGCGATTCTAAAAACTTTAATAATCCAAGGGGCCAAGCGTTTTTGGGGACGCTATTTTCCTGCGAATTATAAATAAATTTAATTGGTGACTAACTAGAAGTTAAGTTGTTGACGATATTAATCCATATTCATACCCCGGTACCTAATACCACCGCGACCTCCATAGATGATACAAGGACGACCGTTTTAGAACCACTGCTCTAATAGAGCAAGCTAACCGATAGTAACCCCTCGAGTTAAGTACTGCTGTGGTGATTTCTATGAATTTTTTTAATGTTTTAATAATTAGAATAATGTAATATTTTCGAAAATAATTAAGTTTTTAAAAATATATTCGTGGAAACTTTCACATTTTACATTTAACTGTCTAATTTTTAATAGAAGAAAGTACAAGACTATTATACTTTACTCTAACCCACAAATCTTTTAGTACCATTGTGATTACTTATTTAAAAGTGGTTTGTAAAGTTTTTAAGGAGGAATATGTAATAATCATACCGAATCATATTATACAGGGTGTCCGAGATAAGATGATGTACCTACGTGGGGGTGGGGTACAGTACAAGTCGGTTTAAATTAAGGAAAAGATACGCAAATGTATGCCCCCTTACGAAAATATTTTTTTAATATATCTGCAAGCATTCCTGAAATATCTTGAAAAAAACTGAAAATTGTTTTTTTCGAAAATCTCGTCAATGTGAAAGACTTCCCAAAGATTACTCATAGTATTTGCTAGGGATTATTCTACACTTTCCAGGGACTAACTCAGACTTCCCAGGGAGTACCCAGACATTCCAGGGACTAACGCAGACCCACCCACCCGCGGAACCACCCAGACTTCCTTGGAACTTTCTGAAACTTCCTAGAGAGTACCTACCTAGACTTTACAGGTATTAACCAACAGGCTTTCTAGAGACTTCCCGAGACTTCCCAGGGACTTAACTCAGACCTTCCACGAGCTTCCCAGAGACTTGCCAGGAAATCTTTCATACTTTCCAGGAACTAACCCAAACTTCCCTGCCATCGTTTGGGAGCCCTTGTGTTTAGTTTAGTATTGGGGGGTTTCTAATGTTCTAGGACTTTATCCATTTTACAAATCTTCCTTCTTTTATTCTATGGACATGATTTCTCCCACCTCTCGAAATTTACATCTTTCATTTCATTAATTGTTATATTCTGTCAAATTTTTAAAGAGCATCCCTGACGCCTTTAACCGATATCTAGCGAAAATGATTTCTCAGCAGTACGAATCCTTGGCAATCGCTCCATGGACCCCCCTACCCCATTGTTTGATAATCACGATTGTTGTAAATTACAAATTTATGAGTAAGCATGTTTGTTAATTAAATTCTTTTATAAACTTTCAAACGATGCACCTGTGTATTAAAAGAAAAATGTGATTAAGGAATCAAGGTGAGTAATAACTAATAACAGTGGAAATGTAGGTATGAAATGTTTATGATACACGACTATAATGTACGTCATTGCTACTTAAGGTATCCTGTTAAGGTGCATTACTTATTTTCTAAACTTGATTATATTCTTATCTCCAATTACTAGATATTTATAAAAATTATACGTTGCAAGTATCAGGTAAATATACACATGATCTATATGGAAAATATTTTTTGCACATACCTACTAGTATACGACAGTACATAGGACACAGCCTACTAATTATTGTCGTAGATGATATTATTTAACATGGTTCTTTTTCTATTGTTTAACACCAATACCGGTCAGTAAACCTACCTTTTCCTGCATAATAGTTCCATATTTTGGTTGCTGATAGTAGCTAATGGATAATCCCCAAGGTAACATGCTTGATCTATCAAACAACAGTTAGTAGTACATTCATTATTTTTTCATAATAATTTATCTTCAAAATGCAATTTTATATCTGTCAGAGGGTCAGGCAATATTTGATATTGCGCAATCGAACAGAGTCACTTGATTCCAGCATTGGTCGAGTCACTAGACCACGCCTATTCTGTCAATATTTCATACTGACCTAGGATTTGAATCATAATGCAAAATTTGTATCGTAGTAAATATCATTAAAGTACAGGTAGTAAATATCTAATACACAAAAACCCATACATTATTTAATTAAAATAATCTGTGAAGAGAAGTCTAAAGTTTGTAGGAGGAGGAAGTTCAGTTCTCAATATTTGCTCAGATATACTTATCTAAGTATGTTAACAACCTTAATTGTTGTTGTCCTCATCTTTATTTAATACTTTTAAGAAGGATAACATCCGCATTTTAGCCCTTTCAAATGTTTTGTTATTTAGGACATACCGTAAGGATCTCCTGCATTCGATTCATGTGTAGGTGTCCCTGTAATTGGTATAGTACTAGAAATTTTTGTGGCTAGCCCACTTGATACTCCTACTTAAAGCAATGACTATCAGGCATTTCCTAACCTACACAATAAAAATTTTTAATTTACACCATTTATCATTCTTTGTAGAATTGTTGTAATAAGGAAATCGGATTTAGAAAAATCTTAGCTCTTATTTTGATTAATTGAGAATTGCTTATGAATTCCTTGCGGTTAAATAAAATCGTGAGTTTTAGATTTTGATCACCAGAAGAGTAGAAGGGATCCCCATTCGGTTATAATATTGTTGTACATTGTTACAGTTGAAAAGTTAGGTCATCGACCTATGTGTAGTTAGTATCATGTACTATTTCATAATGTTTAAGAAAACGTTTCCTATCATTTTTATTTCTAAAATTTAAAATAATTTAGTCCTTAAAACATACAGTGCTTCCCGAAAGTAACGGATAAATTCAATAAAATCGTTGAAAAAAATATTTCAAATAAATGCTCGGACACGTCGATTTTTATTTTTAAATTATGATTTAGAGATGTAATTTTCAACCCCCCACCCCCAACCCCTAAGCACTGCCAACTCCAACTTTAAAAATTCAAATAGCAAAGAACCCTTTGTGATACCTCATCTGATAGCTTTTTTTATGCTCAATACAATAAAAAAAAGTTTTTCAAAATCGGTTGATAAATAACGGAGATATTTACCAAAATGTATTCAAATGAAAGTGCCAATATTCTAGCAGGCGTTGGTACGGCTCTACAATGGGTGGTAAAAAACAATTGCAAGTTGTTTGTAATTGAATGTAAACAAAATGTATCTATCTATCTCCAACCCCAACCATCATTAAAACTTTGATTCTTTCGGCTTCAGTAAATCTCATTTTTGTTATCTTATTTTTCAAATCGTTAATAATAAGTAACACACACTCCACTAAGTAATGTCAGTACATTTTGTTTACATTCAATTGCAAACAAGTTGCAATTGTTTTTTACCACCCAGTACCAACGCCTGCTCGAATATTGGCACTTTAATTTGAATACATTTTGGTAAATATCTCCGTTATTTATCAACCGATCTTGAAAAACTTTTTTTTATTGTATTCTGCATAAAAAAGCTATCAGATGAAGTATCAGAAAGGATTTCTTGCTATTTAAATTTTTAAAGTTGGAGTTGGCAGCGCTTAGGGGTTGAGTGGTGGGGGGTTGAAAATTACATCTCTAAATCATAATTTAAAAATAAAAATCGACGTGTCCGAGTATTTATTTGAAATATTTTTCTCAACGATTTTATTGAATTTATCCGTTACTTTCGGGAAGCACTGTATGGAGGATGTACTAAATTAAATTAATTTGTCTTCTTTTAATTTATTTTATTGTCCTTAATTCCTTACAAATATTTGAATTTCAAATCAAAAGTTCGGGAGTTACTTAAAAATAAAAGTAAGTTGATCGAGTCTAACCCAATCTTTGAAGATTCAGATAGAGGTCAAGTTACTACACGAACTTATTCTTTTGTTAAGTGTCTACAATCTACACCTTACATGTTGAAACCGGAGCAGTGTTTCAAGTTTCAGAATGTTAGAAGTTTTCATGCCTAAAGTGGTTAGTGTTTTCTATTGCTAAACGGGATTAGCATAACACGGAGAGTAAAATTTAAGTTTTGTTATCCTAGGAAAGGTGAAGTTCACGATCCGAATCTGTTTAATTGGTTTAACAACAAGGGGCATTTAAATTTATGATCGACATGCACAGACTATTATAAGGTCTCATAGTAATGAGCATTTTTTTTTTCTATGAATATTATTTTGGAGATTGATCGTCCATAACTACTAGACACCACCTGTAATAAACAAGTCTGGGCATTTTTAGAGATAAAATTAGAATTTGCTTCTAATAGTACCCTTTTTTTTCATTTTTAAGTAAACGTGTCATTATTTTGTATTCACAAGCAGAATCACATGAAATTGGCGACAGTTCAACTTCATTTCAAGCCAGACATGTAATTGAACTTGAAATATTCACAGTAACATAAAGTTTCGCTATTTTCATTGAAGGTTAAACAATGGAAATGTGTTCCATCTTCATATTATTTTAGTTACGTATTTATTTGGACATTGTGTATTGTAAAATTTTGTAACGAGATAATGTATCGAACTTTCCAATTAAACAACCAGAAGCGAAAGAAAATGCTGCAAGCAATTTAAACAATTTAATGGATGGTATTTGGATTCTAATGAATGTCAATGTAAATTGATACCAGTTTGAGCGAAATATCGAATAAAATTATAAAAGCTAACCATAGCAGCATTAAAGTGGTGAATATTTTTGTTATAATTAGTAAATTTTTTACAAAAACAGGCTAGTGTTAAATCAATCAAAGAAGTGTGGTAGGTACCTATAGCAAGAGCTTAATAAGTGAATACTGATTCACGTACATAAATTTACTATTATAACTTCTACAGAAGAAATATGAAAAAAATACACCAAGTCTTCCCCATGATTAGAAATTTATTAAATAATTAATAGTATAAGGCTACATGTTTCAACCCCTAATGGTCATCTTCAGACCGATCATAAACTAATCTACAAATAAATTCTACACCGTGAACAATTTCAATCTCTGTTTAGTGAACGGTGCGGATTACTTGCTTTGCTCGGTTATTTTAAGTGAAAAATTCTGTACACTAAACTACCCATGAAAGACTTCCCAAAGACTACTCAGATGTTCCAGAGAGTGTTCCACACTTCCCAGGGACTAACTCAGACTTTCCAGAAACTAATACAAATTTCCCAGGAACCACCCAGACTTCCTTGGGACGATTAACCCACATACGTTTAGGGCCTTCCTGAGACTTCTCAGAGCTTATTGCATACTTCCCAAAGACTACTCAGATTTCCCAGATACTTGCCAGGGATTATTCCACACTTCCCAGAGACTAACCCAAACTTCCCAGGAACCACCCAGCCAGCCTTGGGATTTCCTGAGACTTCCCAGGAACCACCCAATTTTCCGTGTGACTTCCTAGAGAGCACCTAAACTTTCCGAGGATTAACCCACAGACTCTCTAGGGACTCCTGAGACTTCCTAGAACTTATTCCATACTTCCCATGAACTAACTCAGACTTTCCAGGGATTATTCCACATTTCCTAGGGACTAACCCAGACTTCCCAGGAACCACCCAGACTTCCATGCGCTTCCATGGGTCCTCCCAAGACTTCCCAAAGATTATTCTATACTTCTCAGGAACTAAGAACTAACCTAAACTTCCCAGGAACCACTCAGACTTTCTAGAAACTTTCTAAGATTTTCCAGGACCTACTCGGACTTCCCAAGACTGTCCAGACTTCCCAAGACTGTCCAGACTTCCCAGAAACTATACCTGGACCATTCACACCAAACTTCTCTGCTCTAACCTCTGACAAGCAAGGATTGTAATCGGAGACTTGAAACGACCATTTAACTTGTCAGAGTTAGGGTACTGAAGCTGGCCGTGGTAGGTACATGTTGTAAAAGCAAAATATCTACAACTACCCCTTGTTTACGCCAAGGTTAGACTTTGGTCGGGAAGCAAGCCCAAATGAAACTATTATGGCGTAATTTGTCGTATTTTAAAACAAGATTGTCTACATTTTTTCGAGAATTTCAAAATTTGAATTTAGGGTTGATATGAAGGCCCTTTTAGCTGTAACAATCTTGCCCTAGCTGTGATCAGTGTCACAGAGCATTATACTATATAGGGCGTTAATTAAATACGTAGACAAACTTTAAGGGATGATTCCTTGATCAATTCTAAGGTAAAAAGGATATTCGTTTTCAAGGTATCGCATGTGGAAGTTAAAAAAAATATTTCTTTTTTTAAATATCTGGAGAATGCCAATGCCTAAAGGTATCTTACTCAAACTTGGTTTAGGTTGATATTTAAAAAAGTGAAATTATTTTGATAAAAATAAATTCATTTATTTCTACCAGTGGTGTGCATAGGGGCCACCCCAGCTACGTTATTTCAGAAAAATCTTGTATGCCCCTGATTTTTTGTTAACATGACGATTATTGTTTTAACTTTATCCATTAAAACTATACAAAAGGTTTTTTTCTTCATTTTTTGTTAGAATAAACTGATTTCCAGAAAAACGTAAAAATTTGTATTTAATTCTAAGTTTCTTCATTGCCTGGTAGTCGATGCTAAGGCGGTTTAATGCATACATTGAGGTCGGAGGTGGTCATTTTGAACAGTTTATTGCTCTGAGACAATGCTCTTTAGTTGATTGGTATAATAGTAGTTGTGTAGGTATGAAAATATTTTATAGATTATAATGTTAATAACTTCATCAGCCTGTTTCTTGAGAACGAGGACGTTTACGACCCATACTCGTTTACCAATTGAATAATTTTTTTTTTTATTTAAAAAAAATAAAATAAATGCTAATTGATGACTACCTGTATTGTTAATTATCTGAAAGTTTATAAAACTTAACCCATTTACAATTAATTATAATATGTATTAAATAAAAAATATTTTCATACAATATACAGGTTGCAAAATCAATTTTTTACTTTCCCATACCACTACTGGTATAGGGAAGTATTTGATATCATGAAAATTTTCCAAATCGAGATTTTCACGGAAATACGTCTTTTGGACCTCCAGGATCCCAAAAAAGTGGTCTAGAAAAAATGTCTGTCTGTGGGTGGATGGGTGGGTGCGTGGGTGGGTATGTAACGCCTCTAACGTAAAAACTAGTGAACCGATTTTGATGAAATTTTAAATGAAGGGGTATATCGAAAATTCATCGACAAAATAAGCTTTTCAAAAAAAACCGGAAGCGGAAGTTAGACATGTTTTTTTGGTATCATTTTTTTCAGAAGCGGAATTTTGAAAATCTGAGTAGGGGATATGAAAGAAGGGCATAATTCAAGGGAAACAGTTTTTTACCGGACTCTCTAACTTCAAAATGGCGGTCGCTATGAATTTTTCAAAATTTCGACTTTAACGCCCCGTAACTCAAAAACCAGTTATCTGATCAGGTTCCGCAACAACTTGTTTGAAAGCCCTTTGGCTGTACTACACCAAGAAAAAACATTATTTACTAAATCCAAAAACGGTCGCAACGGCGCTCTTCCAAAAATATTGAAATTTTTGAAAAATTATTACAAAAAAACTGGTCTAAGGAATTTGTTTAAATTTTCTATACTTATGCAGCTTGGTATTAGCTACATTTTTGTTTTTTGATGAACGCCAGAATTCCACTGTGGCGCCCTCTACGAGATTTTGAAAATCGGAAATTGATGCTCCTATAGCGCCTTTATTAGTCAAAATATGAAAGAAGTTTAAATACAAAAGTTGTTCAGTATATAGATTTGCATTTTTCTAAATTTATATCACGTATACAGGGTGTTTGGTTTTCACAGTACAATAAGCAACTTTGTTATTTTAAATGAAACACCCTATATATTATTATGTAATTGAATGCAAAATTGAATTGTCTATCACATAGTATAAGGTGTTCATATGGCTAAAATGTACGGTTAATGAGAAATTCGTGAATATTGAACTTTAAAACAGTGTAGGGTGAAATTTGTAAGTGCCGATATGTTCAAGTGACCATGCGCGGGACGGGAATTCCTTGTCGCCGGCTAATCCTAGCAGCCTATGAATATAAATAATCACACATGCGCAGATGAACACAATCGGCACTTGTGTTAATTTTCCATATACTAATTTTCAAGTTTAGTTTATCGGTTGTGGCGAACAATACTGTTGAATACCAAAAACGAATGTTTATTTTTAGTATGGGAAAGTCCAGGGGAGGTTTGCACCTCCACTTTCTTTTATAATATTCCTAACGTGGTACTTTGTACCTTGTCTGATTTTTTGTAAAATTTTCAATTTAAATCATAAAAACTTAATATTTCCTGATTATTTCCTTATGTGAGTTACGTCGACAGTGTTGACTAATCATATCGTAACTTGTAACAATAGTTATGTCAATTCTTACATAAAAGTAGTAATTTTTATATTTTCTGAAAAAATTATAAATAAAACAACCGTGCCAAGATAATTAATTTACGTGAAATTTTAAACGTTACAATATTGAAGAACAAAAATTAACTTCTTGGTAACTAAAATTACTTATAATTTTTGTATTAAATTTACTAAATAATAATTAATTGTTACAGGTGGAGTCGTTTGTGATAGACCAGGAGTTTGAGGAAGATCCTCAGGTAGAAGCTGCTAAATTCCTATTAAGTCCAGACGAAGATCGATCTGTAGATCCGGAAACACAAGCTCGGCTTGAAGCTTTACTACAAGCAGCAGGTAATTACAAATAATTATTAAATATAAAAATCTTAAATACACATACAAAAAGGCTAATACTAATTAATAAATAAATAGCTTTATGTTATTAACACAAAAGGATTGAATCATAAAGACACATTTTTCACACTGAAAAGAAGTTTCAAGGCCATAACACAATTCTTTAGATAAAAATAATGCAACAGATGGAAACAAATAGGTATACTACTTTTTTTTTGTGTAAATCTTAGGACATTCAAGGTGAAATTATAGACAGGCTTAAAAAATTTGAAATTTAAATCAAATCAACGAAATGAAAGTTGATGTATGTGTATAATAATGTAGGTATAATGCTAGTAAAAGTGTGCTGTTTTCAATTAATTTAAGATCCATTAAAATTTAAAAATATATGGAAACCTAAAAACTTGCAAAAATGGTACTTCGATAGTTATGCATTTACTAACTTTTTTAACCGGTTACAAGGCATACAGGGTGGAGGCATTAATATAAATAAAGGAAGGGGTGGTACTGTTATGAAAATTTAGGTACTACTACTCTTACAGTGATAATAACAAAATTAAACCCTTGGGTTGTTGGTTACTGAAAGACACCCTCCCCCCAACTTTAAAAATATCCTGATTACTTGACTTGAAAACACATAAAAGGGTGTCTATTTTCAAAAAAACCTGAAATTCAGGAAAAGTCAGGGAATTTCATTTTAACTCTAAAAATAATCAAAAGTTTATTTATTATAATTTAGTAAATATCCGAAAGGGAAATTTTCAGGGCTTATAAATGACGTTTTATTTTTTAGATATTTTTTGTATTTGTTTAAAAAAAAAAGGAATAAGTAGGAGTATTATATTTGAAATTTTAATTCTGTCTCTGTTTCTTTCTCAAATAAATTGTTTTAATTCTTTCGCAAATGGGGAGAATTTTGACTGAAAGTTCCTGAAAAACCTGGAATACCCAGGGAATATCAAAAATTTGAAATAATCGTCACACTAACCTATGTATTCACAAGTCCACTGGGGCACCCCACTGACTTTAGGTTAGTTGCGGTTTGTGAATGTATTTTTCACAAGCCCAGTGCGCTTGTGACGTTGTAATCAGTTGCTGGGTCGCTGTAACCGGTATCGCTATCCGCTTGTTATATCACACGTACATCTATAACATCAAAATACACAAAATTTATTGTTTACATTTCTTCCAAAAGATGGCACATTGAGTATCGCAATCTGATAAAATAAATACGTGAGGATCATCGAGATAAATAATTTTTGCAAGAGAAATACAAGGCTCAAACAACAAAAAAAACACAGATACCCTAATTTTCCGTGAAGAACGTTCCCAACATTTTTACCGCTCTATACAGGGTGTAACACAACTTAGCTTTTAAATTTTTTTTTAACAAATCGATTTCTTATTTAAAAGTGCATAATATGGTTAAATTTTTTCGGATGTGGGTTTTTTTTTTCATTAATTTGTAACTAACAATTTTTATCTCGTTTTCTGTTGAACTTTTATTAAAAAAAATTTTAACAAATCTATTTCTTATTTAAAAGTGTATATATGGTTAAATTTTTTCGGATAAGGTGTTTTTTTTTTTTTTTTTCATTAATTTGTAACTTTAACAATTTTTATCTCGTTTTGTGTTGGACTTTTATTAAAATTTTTTTTAACAAAGATTTCTTATTTAAAAGTGCATAATATATGGTTAAATTTTTTCGGCTAAGTTGTGTTACACCCTGTATATTGTTAACAAAATGTATTTAAAATATTTTAAAAAATTTATGTTTATTTTTCAAATGCAAAATCTATGTTCTAGTGGTTAGTAAATCAAAAATAGAAATTTTAGTATCTAAATGGTCTCTTTTTTTTGAGCAAATGGATAGAGACCAAGTCTCTATTTTCACTGGTGAAATATATTGTGAGCCCTGGAAATATTTATTTAGCCTAAGTATTTTAAATTTTGCAATTTTTTCAAATGATGGTATGGGAAAAATGAAGTGAAATATCACTTTTGAAAAACTTGGCTATTTGTTACAAATCCATTGGATTTCCTATCCTGCTTGTCAACTTTTTCATTTTTATAAAAGATTTAGTAATACCATTTAATTTATCATACATTTTAGTATACTGATTGCCACTGGTTTACACATATTGACATAATTTCATAGAAATTTTTAATAAAAACGAAACAATTAAACCAAAATTTTCGTATTTAAAGGTATTGGCCAGTTAACAACAAAGGATGGGAAATTAGCTGATCCAGAAGTTCTGAGACGGCTAACCTCTAGTGTATCTTGTGCTTTAGACGAGGCTGCGGCTGCACTAACCCGTATGCGTACAGACAACCCACGCACTCAGCCTGAGAAGACGTCTATAGTGGAGGCTACAGTGGATGGTGACGTTCGAACCGTTCGCAAACTGTTAGGTGAAGGTCGATCTGTGCATGAAACGTCTGAAGAAGGAGAGAGTCTCTTATCGCTTGCTTGCAGCGCGGGATACTTTGAATTAGCACAGGTATTTTAAATTTTTTTTTCTATTTTATCCCTATTTTGCAAAAGTAGCTTGAATTGTAGAGCTCTTAAAGGTGGACACGCAATTGACGCGGCATGCGATACACGGTAAACCGCATCTAACCAAGCAGAGACGAGTATTCTATTCTCCAACTGGTTGGATGAGGCTTACAGCATGTCGCGTTCTGCATCGATTGCATATCTACCTTTAGTCCAACATTTCTGTAAATAATAACAATAATTGTTCAGGATGAGTAAAGAATGTTAATATTGCACTTTCTGCACTTTTAAAAAAATGATGCATGTCTTATCTTATAAGCAACCAGTATCGTAAAACAGTAGAATTTTATATTTTGTGTTTAAAAATTTTATCGCTACGGTCTAATTTAAATATTTTTAGGTTCTCTTAGCAATGCATGCTAACGTAGAAGACAGAGGTATAAAGGGAGAATGTACTCCTTTGATGGAAGCCGCATCTGCGGGCCACCTTGACATTGTTCGTTTGCTTGTAGCACACGGAGCAGATGTCAACGCCCAATCCTCTTCAGGTAAGGAAATTTCCTTTTTTTTACTCTAGATTTATAGTTTTGTCAAGTTTGATGTTTCACAGCAAAGGACTGATAATAATTATTTCATTGTTTTCTTAAGGTAATACCCCTCTTATGTATGGTTGTGCGGGAGGTCATACAGATGTGGTAAAATTCTTGCTGGAGCACGGTGCTAATGTAGAGGACCACAATGAAAATGGACACACCCCCCTGATGGAGGCTGCCAGTGCTGGCCATGTAGAACTTGCAAAGATTCTTTTGATGCATGGTGCTGGTATTAACACTCATTCCAACGAATTCAAAGAATCTGCTCTTACTTTAGCTTGCTATAAGGGACATTTAGATATGGTACGATTTCTTCTTGAAGCTGGTGCTGATCAGGAACATAAGACTGATGAAATGCATACTGCTTTAATGGAAGCTTCCATGGATGGTCATGTGGAAGTTGCAAGACTGCTTTTAGATTCAGGTGCACAAGTAAACATGCCTACAGACAGTTTTGAATCGCCCCTCACTCTAGCGGCATGTGGTGGCCATGTAGATTTAGCCATGTTACTAATTGAGAGGGGGGCTAACATCGAAGAAGTTAATGATGAAGGTTATACACCTCTTATGGAAGCAGCTAGAGAAGGTCATGAAGAAATGGTTGCACTGCTTCTTAGTCAAGGTATAACTTAACATTTTTTTTGTAATACCTACTGAAAATTCTATCATCATTTTTATTAATTTCTCTCTCTCTCTCTCTCCTCATTATGTTAAATCATAATTATTAGCACGTACCTAAATAAAAAAATTATCTACCAACAAGACCTCCTTAATTTGAAAAAAATCGAAAATATACTTTCTGAAATTTTACATGAAGGGGTAGTTTTACATTGTGAACAACTTTTCTTCATGAAGTTTTGCTGTAGTTAGTACAGAAAAGGTACTTTACCTGAATACAAATTTCTGTATCTACCACCAAGGCCTCCCCTTGATTTGTAAAAATCCAAAATATACTTTCTGATATTTTGCATGAGGGGGTAATTTTACATTGTGAACAACTTTTCTTAATGAAGTTTTGCCGTAGTTAGTACAGAAAAGGTACTTTACCTGAATAAAAATTTCTCTTATCTACCACCAAGACCTCCCCTTGATTTGTAAAAATCGAAAGTATACTTTCTGAAATTTTGCATGAAGGGATGATTTTACATTGGGAAAAACTTTTCTTAATGAAGTTTTGCCGTAATTAGTACAGAAAAGGTACTTTACCTGAATACAAATTTCTGTATCTACCACCAAGGCCTCCCCTTGATTTGTAAAAATCGAAAGTATACTTTCTGAAATTTTGCATGAAGGGATGATTTTACCTTGGGTACAACTTTTCTTAATGAAGTTTTGCCGTAGTTAGTACAGAAAAGGTACTTTACCTGAATAAAAATTTCTATATCTACCACCAAGACCTCCCCTTGATTTGAATAAATCGAAAATATACTTTCTGAAATTTTGCATGAAGAAATGATTTTACATTGTGAACAACTTTTCTTAATGTAGTTTTGCCATAGTTAATACAGAAAAGGTACTTTACCTGAACAAAAAATTTCTGTAACTACCACCAAGGCCTCCTTGACTTGAAAATATCGAAAATACACAAGATTTTAAGGTTTTCATTATAAGCTATAGTACTTAGCCACTTTGAAACTAACAAAAAGTGGGTTGATAATAATTTTTCTATTTTAGGCGCCAATATTAATGCACAAACCGATGAAACACAGGAAACAGCACTGACGCTGGCATGTTGTGGAGGTTTTAGTGAAGTAGCAGATTTCCTTATTAAAGCAGGTGCTGATATAGAATTAGGAGCTTCGACGCCACTTATGGAAGCAGCACAAGAGGGGCACCTAGAATTGGTTAAATATCTTTTAGAAAATCGTGCCAATGTTTGTGCACAAACGCAAACTGGAGATACAGCACTTACATATGCCTGTGAAAATGGTCACACTGATGTTGCAGACCTTCTCATGCAGTTTGGAGCTGATCTGGTAAGTTATAGATCTTACTAGCGGTCATGTTTTGTAACTTTTTTTTTCTAGGAGCATGAATCAGAAGGTGGCCGCACTCCATTAATGAAAGCATGTCGAGCAGGACATTTGTGCACAGTACAGTTCCTTATCTCCAAAGGTGCAGATGTTAACAGACAGACTACAAACAATGACCATACACCCTTGTCTTTGGCTTGTGCTGGTGGACATTTAGCAGTAGTTGAACTTCTTCTAGCTCACCGAGCGGATCCCAACCATAAGTTAAAAGTATGAACAACGTAAAACCAAAATTCAAAGATGTTAATTTTTCCATTTTGTGTAGGATAATTCCACCATGCTAATAGAGGCAGCAAAAGGGGGCCATACACAAGTTGTGCAAATGTTATTAGATTATCCTCATTCCATAATAAGTTCCGCAGCAACAATGTTGCCAGGCCAAGTTAGCAGTCGTGATTCACCTTTACCAACAGGTACTCTGCCTCCAAACATGCCCCAACCAGTCAACTTTTTTCAACCACCATCCACCCTTGCTTCTCCAGGTAAGATGAAGTAGAAATTTTAGTTATATAATCGTGATGTTAACATTCCTATTAGAATTCTCTTCAGCAGTTTTACAAGAGGTTCCTGAAGCAGTACGAATCATACCACAAGAGGATAGTGGTCAAAGTCAGTGTACGGAGCCAGTGAATAAACAACTCACCGTTCCATCTCCAACTCGTCCAACCGATTCTCAGCAGGGAAAAACTAGCAGTCGTAAATCAACCTTGCCTAAAAGTCGACCCACCACCTCAGCACCATTGGATGGAAGCTTAAATACCACCGAAATTTCACAAGGGACACTGCGATCACTGAGCTCCACCGAAGTTTCACCTATGACTCTCCGATCACAGCCCCTTCCTTTAAGCGAGTTAGAAGATTCCGAGTTCCTTACTGAAGACCCAGCACCTACTGGTAGTATTATTGATTACATTAAAAACCGCAAAAAACAGCAGTCTTGTACAACTCCTCCTTTAACAGATGAAGGAAGCACGCAGAAACAACAGATACTTGAGGAATTACATGTATGTATTTTTAATTCATTTTTATATTGATCAAAAATAATGAATCAAAAACCCCCTTTCCTAAAATTTATTGCAAAGTATGTTTTAGTGTTTTGTTTTGTCGCTACAAGTGGACTCATAATAATGATACCATTTGTTCAAAAAGTAATTACATAAGGGTTGGCCATGGAAAATAAAATTACAGTCTTTCACATGCTTTATAGCCCAGTCAAATTAGCAAAACAGACAAAAATAATCGGTAAAAAGCTATAAATTGGTGGAGACCTTTATCTTGACATACTATTGAACATACTAAAAGTCCGGATCGCTATCTGCAGGGCTCGATCCGACATCTTGGAAAAGAGATGCCTCAATTCAGTTTTTTCCTCATTCCTCGGTAATCATTAATCCTATAGTGTTGAAGGTTATTATAAAAAATAAAGCTCATTAAATTGTCTATAAAAAAGGCACAATACATTTTTTTCATATCTTTAATAGTTTCTCTGTAATACGCTAGTTAATATATGGATATTTACATTTTATGTGTCAGGCTGTCCTTAAAATCACTCATGCAGTTTAAGATTATTCTGACACGGTTCATGGTTGTGAATCTGTAGGGCTAGGAGCATCATCTACATCTTCAATATCGTCCACGAAGAAATCATTTTCCTGAAGCTTCCCCTCAATGGAACTCTCCTTTTCCATGTGAAAAGCATCACTTGAATTTCGACATGATGTACCATGGCAGTAGTGTTGTTACGATTTTATGTAAATGTTTTCGTTCCCTCAACAGTTTAAAGCATTTTAGTTTTCCCTTTTGGAAGAGATACGATGTTGTATCACAACCACTAAACGCGTGGGCAAATAGAATTATATCTCGAAGTCCTCCATATTGTAATATACGAGAACAGTAGATTTTGCGTTCGGTTTTTCCTCTTCCAGATTTTAGGAAATTAATATTCCGTTCTAGTGGCGCTAGAGCAATTAGAAGAACGAGAAAGTCTATGTCCTCCACAACAATTACAGCTTCTTCGGAGGAAGATACTTCTATCGCTGTTGTGATGATAAGATTATCAGCGTCGTCTGCAGCTTGTTAACGGTAAAACCTTTAGCCTCAAATTTTTTAGATAGGCTAACATCGTTTAAGAGTACAGTCCAGAAATAAACATTATTTATGAATCATCGGTGTATTACCGAGAAATTATTAAAGATATGAAAAAAATGTATTGTGCCTTTTTTATAGACAATTTAATGAGCTTTATTTTTTATAATAACCGTCAACACTATAGGATTAATGATTACCGAGGAATGACGAAAAAACTGAATTGGAGCATCTTTTTTCCAAGATGGCGCATCGAGCCATGCAGATAGCGGTCCGGACTTTCAGTATGTTCAATAGTATGTCAAAATAAAGGTCTCCACCAATTTATAGCTTTTTACCGATTATTTTTTCAAATCGCCGTTTTCTGATCTAATTTGACTGAACTATTAGATTAATTTCCAATAAGCTATTCCAATGACAGTTGTTTACGTGACCTTCTTGGGGGGTCAATACAAGAATTTTAACAGGTCTAGTCATATCACATGACTTATTAGAACAAAACATAAACAAAACAGGCCCTCCATAAGTGTCATGTGATACAACTGACGCCTAAATATCAGCTTATAGTGAATTCTAAAGTTTACTGTTGACAATACTTTTATATTCCATGGCCAACCCTAATGTATACAGTGCTTCCCGAAAGTAACGGATAAATTTAATAGGATAAATTTAATAAAATCGTTGAGAAAAATATTTCAAATAAATGCTCGGACACGTCGATTTTTATTTTTAAATTATGATTTAGAGATGTAATTTTCAAGCCCCCACCACCCAACCCCTAAGCGCTGCCAACTCCAACTTTAAAAATTCAAATAGCAAAGAACCCTTTCTGATACTTCATCTGATAGCTTTTTTTATGCTCAATACAATAAAAAAAAGTTTTTCAAATTCGGTTGATAAATAACGGAGATATTTACCAAAATGTATTCAAATGAAAGTGCCAATATTCGAGCAGGCGTTGGTACGGCTCTACAATGGGTGGTAAAAAACAATTGCAAGTTGTTTGTAATTGAATATAAACAAAATGTATCTATCTATCTCCAACCCCAACCATCATTAAAACTTCGATTCTTTCGGCTTCAGTAAATCTCATTTTTGTTATCTTATTTTTCAAATCGGTAATAATAAGTAACACACACTCCACTAAGTAATGTCAATACATTTTGTTTACATTCAATTGCAAACAAGTTGCAATTGTTTTTTACCACCCAGTACCAACGCCTGCTCGAATATTGCACTTTCATTTGAATACATTTTGGTAAATATCTCTGTTATTTATCAACCGATCTTGAAAAACTTTTTTTTATTGTATTCAGCATAAAAAAAGCTATCAGTGAAGTATCAGAAAGGATTCCTTGCTATTTAAATTTTTAAAGTTGGAGTTGGCAGCGCTTAGGGGTTAGGTGGTGGGGGGTTGAAAATTACATCTCTAAATCATAATTTAAAAATAAAAATCGACGTGTCCGAGCATTTATTTGAAATATTTTGCTCAACGATTTTATTGAATTTATCAGTTACTTTCGGGAAGCACTGTATAATAGCACTGGGTGGGAGTAGTAGAAAATGCTAATTCATATGCATGAGAAAGAGATACAAAATAGGTAACTGAAGTTGTAGGAGGCTGAAATGTGACTTTTTCTAAATAGTTCTAATGTCAGGTTTATTCAAAAATTGATTTGGATGCGTTCTGGAGCTGCAGTTATCTATTTATGCATCTTTTTCTTACACGTGGGAATTAGCATGTTTTACTACTTCCACTCATTACCTTCATCTCCTGCTTACACATGAGAATAATCTTTTTTACTACTCCCACTCATTGCTGTAATTATGGACTCATCTGTATATCTTTTGTAACTAATGAGGGCAGATAATTAAAATAATTAAAGAAATTCAATTTCAAAATATTTTGCACATAAAAATACTCATTTGAATTTCTTAATAAAAATTAGATTAGGCAATTATTTATTGTAAAAAAAATTAATAATGTTCATATATTTTAGCAAGTGGAACGTGACCTGCATGGAAAACAACAAGCCCGCAATCATCTCCTCTTATCACAGTTCACCCTTCCTCAGGACCAGTGCCCTGCAAATTCTGCGAACACCCCACTGCCACATATGTTGAACTTAGATTTAGCTGTGCAACAACAACAAGGTATAGAAAAACTGTCACACATATGTTGTATCAGATTGTAAAATGCTGATTGTTAATGAATAATTGGTCAATGAAGCAAAAGATTATCATCCTTCTAGCTCTAATGTATTACTTGTTAGGGCTAGCGACTGGCATGTCAGGATCTGTGTTCCCTGGTAGCAATCTTCAAGTTCACAATGCTTTCTACACAGGAGCTGCTTGCCTTCAATCACCAGGAATGCCACTTAAATTGGCCGTCAGTGGTGATTCGGCCACAGGAAATTTTACCACCAGTCAAGCACCATCTGCATATTATTTTGCACCACTACCGAGTTCTGTAGCTGTTCCATTATCTACTGCCACCTCTAGTGTTGTGTCTCAGCCTATAAAATTTCAAACAGTGAGCTCTCATGCAGAAGTGAGTCAGGTATGTATGAACAATATTTTTGTTCTACATGTATTTAAGAGATTTTATTTAAAGTAATAATCCTTTTACACATTTTAAATTTGTTTTTATTATTTGAGTGTAATATATTATACAGAATACTGCTATAAGTGATAGACCAAAAGCAAAACCAGTCTCAAAAAAAGAGGGTAAAAACCTTCGAAAACAACAACAATATCAACCTGCATTATATGGTCAACAACAACCACAAGTTTTTATGACTAAAGTTCCTCTTCAACAACAACAGCAGCAACAAACTTCTGAAAAACCTCTTAATGTATCTGAATCGTTAAATGTACAAGGGTTAGATTTAGATTCTATAGAACAAGAATCGTTAGTTCTCAAAGATGAAGCCCAAAATAATCTTCTAACGGCTTCGATACTTCAACAGTTCCATAATTCACCACAGATTAACACCATAAGAGCTGCTTTTGTAGGGTCACCGGTAAATTAGTGTTAACTTATTATCCTCTGTTGATTTACAATCTTAAATCATTTTAGCAACAAAAAACTCGTTTAGAACTATATGACCAAGCTCTAGAAACCACTGCAAAAGCATACATAGAACAAAAAAGTAAAGATCTAGCCGATAAAGAGGATTTTACATCAGATCTTGTTGAAGATGTGGTACAAACACTCGAATCGTACAATGTAAACGAAGTTGCTAACCAGGTTGTTGCTCAACATAGCTTGCAGGTACATTTATTTTACTTTTTTAAATCTCTGAAATAATTAGTTTAAGATTGATTTATTTGAACAGGTACAACCATATGCAACTGCACTGGATGAGTCCGTGATGGCAACCTTGGCTGCACAACATGAACTTGCCTCTCAATCTGATGGTTCTAGGCTTGAGTATTTTGTACCTACTAATGGAACTCAATTACCTGTTCAAGTAAGTAACGATTGTTAACTTATACTATACCTGGTGAACACTTCTTGATATTTACCGGATCATAAATGCATATGCTCCTTTTCTTGGGCACCCTGTATAAACTAAACATGATTCTAAGTTAACTTTTGTTGTAGGTTCCCCATACCTTATATCCATACGATCATTATTTACAAGCTGTAGCTACTATGTCAAATAAAGATCAAACTGGTGCAATCTATCAGGCTGGATTTCAAGCTGGAATGAACATTGTACAACAGCAATTAGGTTTGTAAAAATTTTATAGCTTTATATCATTGTCAATATTAAAAAATTGTATTATTTTGTTCTACTTGAGACATTATTTTACAGCCAGTTCTGGTGAAACACTTACTACTGCAACTGTCCCTAGTACTGTTGCTACATTAGCGGGCACCTCATCTCAACAATATGTGTCATCCGTTCAGCCAGCTTGTGTTCCAGTGCAATCAGCTTGTTCTCATATAACAACTAATACTGCTGCACAGTCTACTCATCATTGCCAAGTCCCATGTAGTCAGCATCAACATTTATTAACAACTCATCAACAACAAACTGCCACCCATCAAGTCCAAGCAGCCACTCAAACACCACAGACTGCCTCTGTTACATCTGAAGCGAAGAAACAGGCAAAGAGTATCACTGTTCAAGAGGGTGTGAAAGTTAAGAAAGGTCGATTACTTCTTAGAAATCAAAATCAAGCGCAGCAAGGGACAGGATTTCAACAACATCAGAATCAAAATTACCAAATTGATCCTAATTCTGGTAAGATTCTTATTGAAGTCTCTTCTGAGCATCTATTATTTCATTTTTATTATTTTTTATTTTATTAAATGTACATTCTGTTACAGCTATAACCCAATACAATGCTAACAACCAACAATGTGTTAATGGCACTGTACAACCCGTTAATTATTGTATGGATTTAGACTCTGAAACTGAAAGCAACCATGATACTGCTCTTACACTTGCTTGTGCTGGAGGGCATGAAGAACTTGTAGAGTTACTTATAAAACGTGGTGCTGATATTGAACATCGTGATAAAAAAGGATTCACACCTCTTATTCTTGCTGCCACTGCTGGCCATGAAAAAGTAGTCGACATATTACTAAATAATGGTGCTGATATTGAAGCACAATCAGAAAGGACCAAGGATACTCCTCTTAGTTTAGCTTGCTCAGGAGGAAGATACGAGGTATGTATTTTACTACCTTGTATTTATTGCTAGTACAGAATTTAGCTATGATAGCACATAATAATAAATTTTATTTACCTTTTATCTAGGTGGTAGAACTACTGTTAACCCGAGGAGCCAACAAAGAGCATCGAAATGTATCTGATTACACACCACTTAGTTTGGCTGCTTCGGGAGGATATGTGAACATTATTAAACTACTTTTAAATAATGGATCCGAAATTAATTCTCGAACTGGCAGTAAACTTGGTATTTCCCCTCTTATGCTAGCTGCTATGAACGGTCATACCGCTGCTGTTAAACTATTACTGGACATGGGAAGTGACATCAATGCTCAGATTGAAACCAATCGCAACACAGCTTTAACCCTGGCTTGCTTCCAAGGCCGCCACGAAGTGGTTAGCTTACTCTTAGACCGTAAAGCTAATGTAGAACATCGAGCCAAGGTATTTCATTTCTGCCTATTACGTAATGTTTCAATTAATTATTATGCATACACTTACAGACGGGTCTAACACCTCTTATGGAAGCAGCAAGTGGTGGTTATGTAGAAGTTGGGAGAGTTCTTTTAGATAAAGGAGCTGATGTGAATGCTACCCCAGTACCATCTTCTCGAGACACCGCTCTAACAATTGCTGCTGACAAAGGTCATTGTCGATTTGTAGAACTTCTACTTTGCCGTGGTGCTGCTGTTGAAGTAAAAAATAAAAAAGGAAATTCTCCACTGTGGTTAGCAGCAAATGGAGGTCATCTCAGTGTTGTAGAATTGCTTTATAACTTATCTGCCGATATTGATTCTCAAGATAACAGAAAAGTATCATGTCTTATGGCAGCTTTCCGTAAGGGTCATGTGAAAGTTGTAAAATGGATGGTCAATAACGTTACTCAATACCCAAGTGATCAAGAAATGATAAGGTACATCTCTACTATAAGTGATAAAGAATTACTGGAGAAATGCCAAGAGTGTGTCAAAATCATTAGAGCTGCCAAAGAAACTCAGGCTGCTAAAGCTAATAAAAATGCCTCCATTCTTCTTGAGGAATTAGATATGGAGAAGAACAGGGAGGAATCAAAAAAGGCTGCAGCTGCAAGGCGCAGGGAACGAAAGAAAAAGAAGAAGCTTGAAAAACGGGAAGAGAAGCGCCGATTAACTGAGGAAAATAAAAAGAATGAAAAGTATAATGAAGATGATGATAAAAAGACTGGAGATGAAGATACTGATAAATTAGATGATGAAGGTATGTAATAATAAAATGTTTCTTTACATTTTATAATAAACAACTCTTTTATTTTTAAGAAAACATGCAAGAGACCACTGGTTCTGAGTCACCAATACATAACAGTGAAGCAGTTGATAAGGAAGAAGGTGATAGTGGAATTGATGCTAATAGTCAAGGCAGCTGTTCCAGCAATGATGTGAAAACTAAAGAAAAACGTAAGGAAAAGAAGAAGAAAAAATCCTCTCAAACTTCCAACTTGAATTCCAAAAAATCCGATCACGAATTCCGAGATCCACGAACAAGCGGTAGCAGTAGTGTAACACCAAGTAAAGCCCATACTTCAAGTGATTACAAAGACACGTCCGACAGACGTACAGAAAAATGCCATGATAAAAATTCAAGGTTGAATCAAACCATTAAGAAAGGTTTAATTTTTGAAGCTACACGCCATCCTGCCGAACGAGATGATTTTGAAGCTACCGGAAATGAAACATATGTTCCTGCAAGAAATAAAAAAACACATAAGTAGTTTCTTCTCCATAATGTTGGATATGTTCCTGTATTAATATCTTTTTTCTAATTTTAGCCAACATGATAATGAAGTGCCGGTTGTAACTTCAAAAACTAGCCCTAAACAATCGAGTAAACGAGAAGAAGGTTGGAAAGAAGTAGTAAGAAAATCTTCAGTACAGACAGTAACTACAAACGATTCTGGGGTGAAGAAGGTGTCTGTACCTTTGAATGCAATTTCAAGGGTGATTGGTAGAGGAGGCAGTAACATCAATGCAATTAGAGGAGCAACAGGTGCCCACATTGAAGTTGAGAAGCAAAGTAAAGGTCAAGGAGAAAGAATTATTACACTTAAGTAAGAATATTTTATTCTAAAATATAAAATATACTCTTCACTTGATATTTCAGAGGATCTGCTGATGCTACTAAGCAAGCTCATTCATTGATAGCTACTCTAATTAAAGATCCTGATGTTGATATCTTGCAGATGCTTCCAAAAACAAACAAGTCTGTTTCAGCAACTACCACTTTGTGGGATAAAACTCAGTTGGGAGTAAGTAAAATTTGATACTTAGAAAGTAGTGTGCTAGTACCTATATATTTTGGTTACTCGACTGAATTATAGCTAAAAGAATCCTATAGAAATATAAATATCAAATAAAATATCGATTTTAACATTGATGCCGAAATACGTATAAAGCAAAATAAATATTGTTATTCCAGTTAAAATCGATATTTTATTTGATATTTATATTTCTATAATTATGGATTTTAACAAAGTTACGCTTGAAAATGTCAATAAAAGAATCATAATTTTCATTTTAAACTTATATTTTCGATATTTTCAAATCAAGGAGGCCGTTAAGGCAAAACTCCATTAAGAAAAATTTTTCACAATATAAAATTATTCCCCATACAAAATATCAGAAAGTATGTTTTAAATTTTTTCAATTCAAGAATGCCTAGGGGTAGATATTTTTTTTTTATTCAGGTAAAGTACCTTTTCTGTAGTAACTACGGCAAAACTTCATTAAGAAAAGTTGTTCACAATATAAAATCATTCCCCATACAAAATTTCAGAAAGTATGTTTTCAATTTTTTCAAATCAAGAAGGCCTAGAGGTAGATATATTTTTTTTAATTCAGGTAAAGTACCTTTTCTGTAGTAACTACGGCAAAACTTCATTAAGAAAAGTTGTTCATAATATAAAATCATTCCCGCATACAAAATTTCAGAAAGTACGTTTTCCATATTTTCAAATCAAGAAGGTCTGGGGGTAGATAAAATTCATAAAAGTAAACAGAATTTTTTTTATTTTGCATGGGAGGGTGATTTTACATTATGAACAACTTTTCTTAACGAAGTTTTGCCATAGATGGTACAGAAAACCTACTTCACCTGAATAAATAACATTTCTTCATTTACCCCTCTTTGGCCTGCAGTAAGTCAATCAATACTGATTTGCTTTGTACTCCTCTATGTTTATTTACCTAGAGAAAAGCAATTAAAAAATCTTCACGATAATCAAAACAAGTTACAGTGCTGCTGCTGCTACGTTTCATGATTTGTCCAATTTACCAATACCCAAATTATTATTCTTCGCATCCCCAACTGTCCTGCTACTTCAGGTGTGGTGTCCCTCTTTTATGTCCTTCTGTTGTTCTCCAGGCCCAGTTCCATTTTAGCTGCTTACGTGCCTCCACATCTTTTGTTCCCATTTTTCTTATAAATTTAATTTACTCTTGCCACATAGCATTAAATGTAATATCAATTTCTTCTTCATTCTTGATTGTGTAACATTCAATTTTTGAATTAATTTCTTGTTTAACATCCAGGTTTGCCTACCGTAAGTTACCTTTAGTTACCTTTCACTAAACCGAAGAAAAATTGTAATATCATTGTATGTTTGAACAGTCAATTAACCAAATATCGTAGTAATTTTATCTATACAGACATTTTATTTTGTTATAACTATTTTTTACTACTTGATACAGACAAAGAAAGTGGTAGTTAAAGCCCTTAGTGTTTCACAATCAACCACGACTACAACAACTGCACAGCAAAAGACTTTGACAGTTACAACATTATCTACTACTACACCTGCAAGATCTACAACTATACCAAAGGCTAGGGGATCTACCCTTCCAACTGTCCCTCGAGTGACGGCACCACGCCTAGTAGCCCAGGCTGAAAGAAATGCTGCCATACAACAAGCAGCTAATACAAAAAATACTATGTCCTATACTACAGCTATTATGACATCAGCTAGAACATCAACAAAAGTTGTTACCACAACCGCTACCCAAACATTTGCTGCAAAACTGACTGAAACAACGTCATCAAATTTGCAGCCACTTACAGTCTCACAAACATTTCAAGGACATAAGGCTAGAACAACTCAGTCTTTGAATGTACCTCAAATAAATGCAGGTCCTTCTTCTCCTCAGGCCTCTATGCAGCCAGTAAATTGTCAAACCTCTCCAAAACACCACCGTCCAACTCCAACAGCATCGGCACCACCAACTATGCAACATTACCAAGCTCCTGGAAAATTTCCTCCATTTAGTAATGCATCGTCACAAGCATCATCTATTTCCGGTGGAATGGAACATAATATTTCAACTGGATTAAGACAGGCTCACAGTCCTGTTCCTCAGGCACAACCTACCATGGTACCTATTTCATCACACGTAGAACAATTACCAACAACGCAGATTTCTAACAACTTGACTACCACACAAGAGTATTCCCTTTTCAATTCCATGGCCCAGCAACCAACATGGAGACAAGAAAGCGAATCTCATAAACCAATTAATTTTGCAGCAGTAACAGGAGGAGCAACAGCACAACCACCCACAGCTAAGTTTGTAGACAACGATCCTCCTCCACAAGCAGATGCGTCTAAAGCACCTGGTTACAGAGGCACAGCAATGTGTTCACCTGTTTCCTCTAAAACCAGTAGCAACAGTACTACACCTCCAAGCCTGCCTTTAGCATCTGGTTCTAACTACCAAAGTTTCCCAGAACAACCAAAAAATCAACCGTTACCTCCTATTGGCACCAACATCATGCATAACAGACCCGCTTCTCAGTCAAATCAGCATGACATTTCCAACAGTCATTATTATACTGGGGCTGACTTGCCCACTCGTTCTATACAACATCTTGCACATTCTGATACAAATTTGTACAAGTCAGGATCTGCCGGTTTTCAAGAATCTACTGCCACTAATATGTTAAATATGAGCGCCAACGATTCCCAACAACATTTGTTGCCCTCATATCATCAATCTAGTTCTATGCAGCATCTGAATTACTCGCAACCACAACAGCAGCAAGCAATTCAAATTAGTACTGCTTCGGTCACGATGTCACGGTTAAATCCTAAAGCACCAGACTTTGCTGTGCATGCCATGTCTAATAAACAACCACCACAAATGTATAACGGTTATGCAATGGGAAACCAAAACAATAGTACTCTTCATGCTTTAAACAAATCCGGAATTGGTAACTATCACAGATCTGCAATAGGAAATCCACAGAGTCGTTGGCCTTTGCTGCAGATGCAGCAACCTTTCAGTCAGCAACAAAGTGAATTAATTAGTGGAATGGCTGGTATGACATTGCATAGCATAGCTAGAGCTGCAGGTGGAGAAATTTTAGAAAATGGTGCAGAACTTGGCACTGTAAATAGTTCCCCTGCAATGTCTCCAAATCTTCCTCCCCCTCACAATTTACACCCTAGTGATGGACACTACATTGAAGATCGCAAACAGCCACAACCTATTGGAACTGAAAGGGCTCGTAAGTCTCAAAATCCAAATATGGATAATAACTGGTTAATGTCAAATGATTCTAAAATGATGGTTGGTCGCCAATGGGCTGGTACAGCTAACATGGAACGGTATCCCATGCTAAGAAATCAAATTGATGCAGACTATATTTCACATCCATTAGATTCCTATCAGGTAAATATTAACTACACAGAACTGTTTATTTAAAAAAAAAACATTCTTCTTTAAATTTGTTTAGAATGATCCAATAATGAATTAAAATATCAATTTCAACTGTGAATAATTGGAATTATTTACTTTATAGGTATTTCGACATCAAAATGTTATTTTTAAAAGCATATAATAATTGAATAACGAATAATTTCGATTAGTAAACAAATTGCATAAAGATATTATTTATACTGTTACGTATATACAGGGTGTAGAATTAAATTTGCACCATAGGGATTTCAATGCAAACATTTTTCTGTGCAATTATTTTCTCTTCTAATTATTTTGGAACTAAACTATTTTAAAGTTTTTTGTAGAGAAAAAAATACAGAATCACTTATTAGAAACCTAACCCATTGACGTCAAATAATACAATTATATTTTTACACTTTTGTGGTAACAAACAGAAATTAAATGTTTTGGACGCTTTTGAAATTTACAAACACATGACCAAAAATAGACGAGCAGATAGCAACAGCACCTTCGGTGATCCAGCGGCTGAGCATTTGTATCCACAAGTCCACTGGGCTGAGTCAATGAAGGTGCTGCCGTTATCTGCTTTTCAAAAACTAGCGCGAAGGAATGTATAAATTGAGCTCGAAAATTCTCTTTTACCAGAAATTTTGGAATAAAAACCGAAGGTGTATACATAAATCATTCTTTAATTATTATATGTTTTTGAAACTGACATTTTGATGTTGAAAAATGAAAAAACAAATAAATCCAATATTTACATTTAAAATAAATCAAAATGTATGCATGAACTTGAAGAGTAAGCATGATGTAATAATTAGAATTAGCCAAAATACATTTTACTTGAAAGTTTTAAGATATTAACGTAATTAATTGCAGCATGGAGTACCATTAGAGAACCCTCAAAATTACGCGAGTGGAGCTCCATTTCAAGCTTACCTTTTACAACAGCAACAGATGACCACCATGCGTCCTTTGGATTTTGTTCCAAATGATACATTGAAAATGGAACTACCACAGTGGGAAACGTCTCGCCCTAATATGACTGATTTACAAGATAAACCACATGTATGATTTTTTAAAATGTTTGTAAATATAAATCAATAACGAATTGAATTTTAGGGTTGGGCAGGCTTGACCAACAAGTGGAACCAGTAATTATTTACATCCATACAATTTCATACTATAAGCGTTTTTAAAGTCCATTTATCCTGAAATTAGCTTTCTATCTTTGTGATGTTTGGGATACAAGTTTTGCAGTAGCATTCAATCGTAGTTTTGTTCGTATTTTGTACCCAATCATATGTATGCGGCAAGTTAGAAGCCCACTTACCACCTGTGACTGAGTAATAGCTGAACCGTTCCAACGGATTTGATGTTTATTACCGGTTGGGGTTATCATACTTGTAGTACATATTTGCATGTCTCATTTGTTTTGATAACTGCTTATAGTTTATCACTGTTACTCATTTAATTTTTGTAGCAGAATTTGAACATGATCGATATCAGCTTCGTTAGTGGCAAACAGGTCAAGCTGATCCAGTTGAAGTTAGACATATAATACTAAACACAATATATATTGTAGTAGTTGCGCAGTGGTATTGAGGGATTGGCGATAGGGGCAAATGTTAAATATGTGATTTAAATATTTGTTCTCTATTTATACTTTATTTTCTTTCATACTTGTATAAGTGCAGTGTTTGTACGCAGCACATTTGAGTTGCGCATAGCACAAACACTCAGTGGGTATCGCTGACTCCCATGAATCTGTAGGGTTATAATTATACGGAATATGTAATATTGCTTGTACATGAAGACTTAAATATATCTTTATGCACTGTACTGAATATTTATTTTCATCTTTACAACACAAATAGTGAAAACTATTAATGCCTAAAATTTAAATGGTTAATATTATTAACAAAAAAAAAATAGATTCCCTTCAATATTAACAAATCTAACCCAAATATAGCTCAGAAAGTGGAGGATCAAGATTGATGAGGACCTTCAACATGCCCACCTCAGATTTGGCAACAAATTAATTCCTTAAGCAAACGAAGTCGGGGTACTTGAGTCTACACTACATAGTCTTTTGACTTTGAAGCCAAATGGGACTACTGGAAAACACCACCACAACATAAAATTTTTGATTGCTAAATACAGAACTTTAAATACAAAGACTAAAGAGAAAAAACCCAAACAGTTACTGAAATAAAGGGTAATCCTACTGGATGACTTTTGCAAAAATATTCAACTTCCCTCAATCCTTCTGATCCCCTTAGAAAATTTTCAGAAATAATTCAAAGGCTGATTGGCTGCTTTTGAACACTTTTTTCACCCATTCCCATCTCGTTAGGAAATCTCTAGAATCTTACTAGGATAGGAGGCTAGACACAAAGGGGGTGAGACAAAATAGAGGGAACTTTCAGACATTTTTTCCACCCCTTCAGACCTCGTTAGGATTTTCCCATAATGTTATTTGGTGGCCATGGACTTGTAAATTATCGGCCAAACTTGCCTGACCTCTTTCCCTCTGGTTGGAAAATATTAAGAAATCATTTCTTCTGAATTTTTTTGACCATATGAGAGGAGATGAGGGATGTTTGGCACATATTTTCCAAATCTCTAGCCTCCATAATTACATTCTGGGAATTTTAGACGGAAATCGGAGGGTGTGAGAAAATCCTCCAAAAAAAAGGAGACTCCTCATTTTTTGAAAATTTTTTTGGCCCCTTCAGATCTCGCCCCGATTTTCCCAGAATGTTATTTGGAGGGTATACACTTGGAAATTATGGGGCAAACTTCCCTCACCCCTTCCCACTGCTCCACATCTGGCTAGGAAACGTTCAGAATTGGGTTGTTCCAGAAAAGTTTCGGAATTTTTTTGGACCAGATGCGAGGGGATGGGGGATGTTTGGCACATATTTTTCAAGTCTTTACCCTTCATATTACATTCTGAAATTTTCCTAAGGAAATCGGAGAGGGTCAAAAAATCTTCGAAAAAAAAAGGAAAGACTATAGTCTTTGCTCATTTTTGGGAAAAAAATTTCACCCCTTCAGATCTCGCCCCGATTTTCCCAGAATGTTATTTGGAGGGTATACACTTGGAAATTATGGGGCAAACTTCCCTCACCCCTTCCCACTGCTCCACACCTGGCTAGGAAACGTTCAGAATTGGGTTGTTCCAGAAAACTTTCGGAATATTTTTGGACCAGATGCGAGGGGATGGGGGATGTTTGGCACATATTTTTCAAGTCTTTACCCTTCATATTACATTCTGAAATTTTCCTAAGTAAATCGGAGAGGGTCAAAAAATCTTCGAAAAAAAAAGGAAAGACTATCTTAGTCTTTGCTCATTTTTGGGAAAAAAATTTCACCCCTTCAGATCTCGCCCCGATTTTCCCAGAATGCTATTTGGAGGGTATACACTTGGAAATTATGGGGCAAACTTCCCTCACCCCTTCCCACTGCTCCAAACCTGGCTAGGAAACGTTCAGAATTGGGTTGTTCCAGAAAACTTTCGGAATTTTTTTGGACCAGATGCGAGGGGTTGGGGGATGTTTGGCACATATTTTTCAAGTCTTTACCCTTCATATTTCATTCTGAAATTTTCCTAAGGAAATCGGAGAGGGTCAAAAAATCTTCGAAAAAAAAAGGAAAGACTATAGTCTTTGCTCATTTTTGGGAAAAAAATTTCACCCCTTCAGATCTCGCCCCGATTTTCCCAGAATGTTATTTGGAGGGTATACACTTGGAAATTATGGGGCAAACTTCCCTCACCCCTTCCCACTGCTCCACACCTGGCTAGGAAACGTTCAGAATTGGGTTGTTCCAGAAATCTTTCGGAATTTTTTTGGACCAGATGCGAGGGGATGGGGGATGTTTGGCACATATTTTTCAAGTCTTTACCCTTCATATTACATTCTGAAATTTTCCTAAGGAAATCGGAGAGGGTCAAAAAATCTTCGAAAAAAAAAAGGAAAGACTATAGTCTTTGCTCATTTTTGGGAAAAAAATTTCACCCCTTCAGATCTCGCCCCGATTTTCCCAGAATGTTATTTGGAGGGTATACACTTGGAAATTATGGGGCAAACTTCCCTCACCCCTTCCCCCTGCTCCACACCTGGCTAGGAAACGTTCAGAATTGGGTTGTTCCAGAAAACTTTCGGAATTTTTTTGGACCAGATGCGAGGGGATGGGGGATGTTTGGCACATATTTTTCAAGTCTTTACCCTTCATATTACATTCTGAAATTTTCCTAAGGAAATCGGAGAGGGTCAAAAAATCTTCGAAAAAAAAAGGAAAGACTATCTTAGTCTTTGCTCATTTTTGGGAAAAAAATTTCACCCCTTCAGATCTCGCCCCGATTTTCCCAGAATGCTATTTGGAGGGTATACACTTGGAAATTATGGGGCAAACTTCCCTCACCCCATCCCACTGCTCCAAACCTGGCTAGGAAACGTTCAGAATTGGGTTGTTCCAGAAAACTTTCGGAATTTTTTTGGACCAGATGCGAGGGGTTGGGGGATGTTTGGCACATATTTTTCAAGTCTTTACCCTTCATATTTCATTCTGAAATTTTCCTAAGGAAATCGGAGAGGGTCAAAAAATCTTCGAAAAAAAAAGGAAAGACTATAGTCTTTGCTCATTTTTGGGAAAAAAATTTCACCCCTTCAGATCTCGCCCCGATTTTCCCAGAATGTTATTTGGAGGGTATACACTTGGAAATTATGGGGCAAACTTCCCTCACCCCTTCCCACTGCTCCACACCTGGCTAGGAAACGTTCAGAATTGGGTTGTTCCAGAAATCTTTCGGAATTTTTTTGGACCAGATGCGAGGGGATGGGGGATGTTTGGCACATATTTTTCAAGTCTTTACCCTTCATATTACATTCTGAAATTTTCCTAAGGAAATCGGAGAGGGTCAAAAAATCTTCGAAAAAAAAAGGAAAGACTATAGTCTTTGCTCATTTTTGGGAAAAAAATTTCACCCCTTCAGATCTCGCCCCGATTTTCCCAGAATGTTATTTGGAGGGTATACACTTGGAAATTATGGGGCAAACTTCCCTCACCCCTTCCCACTGCTCCACACCTGGCTAGGAAACGTTCAGAATTGGGTTGTTCCAGAAAACTTTCGGAATTTTTTTGGACCAGATGCGAGGGGATGGGGGATGTTTGGCACATATTTTTCAAGTCTTTACCCTTCATATTACATTCTGAAATTTTCCTAAGGAAATCGGAGAGGGTCAAAAAATCTTCGAAAAAAAAAGGAAAGACTATAGTCTTTGCTCATTTTTGGGAAAAAAATTTCACCCCTTCAGATCTCGCCCCGATTTTCCCAGAATGTTATTTGGAGGGTATACACTTGGAAATTATGGGGCAAACTTCCCTCACCCCTTCCCACTGCTCCACACCTGGCTAGGAAACGTTCAGAATTGGGTTGTTCCAGAAAACTTTCGGAATTTTTTTGGACCAGATGCGAGGGGATGGGGGATGTTTGGCACATATTTTTCAAGTCTTTACCCTTCATATTACATTCTGAAATTTTCCTAAGGAAATCGGAGAGGGTCAAAAAATCTTCGAAAAAAAAAAGGAAAGACTATAGTCTGCTCATTTTTGGGAAAAAAATTTCACCCCTTCAGATCTCGCCCCGATTTTCCCAGAATGTTATTTGGAGGGTATACACTTGGAAATTATGGGGCAAACTTCCCTCACCCCTTCCCACTGCTCCACACCTGGCTAGGAAACGTTCAGAATTGGGTTGTTCCAGAAAACTTTCGGAATTTTTTTGGACCAGATGCGAGGGGATGGGGGATGTTTGGCACATATTTTTCAAGTCTTTACCCTTCATATTACATTCTGAAATTTTCCTAAGGAAATCGGAGAGGGTCAAAAAATCTTCGAAAAAAAAAAGGAAAGACTATAGTCTTTGCTCATTTTTGGGAAAAAAATTTCACCCCTTCAGATCTCGCCCCGATTTTCCCAGAATGTTATTTGGAGGGTATACACTTGGAAATTATGGGGCAAACTTCCCTCACCCCTTCCCACTGCTCCACACCTGGCTAGGAAACGTTCAGAATTGGGTTGTTCCAGAAAACTTTCGGAATTTTTTTGGACCAGATGCGAGGGGTTGGGGGATATTTGGCACATATTTTTCAAGTCTTTACCCTTCATATTTCATTCTGAAATTTTCCTAAGGAAATCGGAGAGGGTCAAAAAATCTTCGAAAAAAAAAGGAAAGACTATAGTCTTTGCTCATTTTTGGGAAAAAAATTTCACCCCTTCAGATCTCGCCCCGATTTTCCCAGAATGTTATTTGGAGGGCATACACTTGGAAACTATGGGGAAAACTTCCCTCACCCCTTCCCACTGCTCCACACCTGGCTAGGAAACGTTCAGAATTGGGTTGTTCCAGAAAACTTTCGGAATTTTTTTGGACCAGATGCGAGGGGATGGGGGATGTTTGGCACATATTTTTCAAGTCTTTACCCTTCATATTACATTCTGAAATTTTCCTAAGGAAATCGGAGAGGGTCAAAAAATCTTCGAAAAAAAAAGGAAAGACTATAGTCTGCTCATTTTTGGGAAAAAAATTTCACCCCTTCAGATCTCGCCCCGATTTTCCCAGAATGGTATTTGGAGGGTATACACTTGGAAATTATGGGGCAAACTTCCCTCACCCCTTCCCACTGCTCCACACCTGGCTAGGAAACGTTCAGAATTGGGTTGTTCCAGAAAACTTTCGGAATTTTTTTGGACCAGATGCGAGGGGATGGGGGATGTTTGGCACATATTTTTCAAGTCTTTACCCTTCATATTACATTCTGAAATTTTCCTAAGGAAATCGGAGAGGGTCAAAAAATCTTCGAAAAAAAAGGAAAGACTATAGTCTTTGCTCATTTTTGGGAAAAAAATTTCACCCGTTCAGATCTCGCCCCGATTTTCCCAGAATGTTATTTGGAGGGTATACACTTGGAAATTATGGGGCAAACTTCCCTCACCCCTTCCCACTGCTCCACACCTGGCTAGGAAACGTTCAGAATTGGGTTGTTCCAGAAAACTTTCGGAATTTTTTTGGACCAGATGCGAGGGGATGGGGGATGTTTGGCACATATTTTTCAAGTCTTTACCCTTCATATTACATTCTGAAATTTTCCTAAGGAAATCGGAGAGGGTCAAAAAATCTTCGAAAAAAAAAGGAAAGACTATAGTCTTTGCTCATTTTTGGGAAAAAAATTTCACCCCTTCAGATCTCGCCCCGATTTTCCCAGAATGTTATTTGGAGGGTATACACTTGGAAATTATGGGGCAAACTTCCCTCACCCCTTCCCACTGCTCCACACCTGGCTAGGAAACGTTCAGAATTGGGTTGTTCCAGAAAACTTTCGGAATTTTTTTGGACCAGATGCGAGGGGATGGGGGATGTTTGGCACATATTTTTCAAGTCTTTACCCTTCATATTACATTCTGAAATTTTCCTAAGGAAATCGGAGAGGGTCAAAAAATCTTCGAAAAAAAAAAGGAAAGACTATAGTCTGCTCATTTTTGGGAAAAAAATTTCACCCCTTCAGATCTCGCCCCGATTTTCCCAGAATGTTATTTGGAGGGTATACACTTGGAAATTATGGGGCAAACTTCCCTCACCCCTTCCCACTGCTCCACACCTGGCTAGGAAACGTTCAGAATTGGGTTGTTCCAGAAAACTTTCGGAATTTTTTTGGACCAGATGCGAGGGGATGGGGGATGTTTGGCACATATTTTTCAAGTCTTTACCCTTCATATTACATTCTGAAATTTTCCTAAGGAAATCGGAGAGGGTCAAAAAATCTTCGAAAAAAAAGGAAAGACTATAGTCTTTGCTCATTTTTGGGAAAAAAATTTCACCCCTTCAGATCTCGCCCCGATTTTCCCAGAATGTTATTTGGAGGGTATACACTTGGAAATTATGGGGCTAACTTCCCTCACCCCTTCCCACTGCTCCACACCTGGCTAGGAAACGTTCAGAATTGGGTTGTTCCAGAAAACTTTCGGAATTTGTTTGGACCAGATGCGAGGGGATGGGGGATGTTTGGCACATATTTTTCAAGTCTTTACCCTTCATATTACATTCTGAAATTTTCCTAAGGAAATCGGAGAGGGTCAAAAAATCTTCGAAAAAAAAAGGAAAGACAGTCTTTGCTCATTTTTGGGAAAAAAATTTCACCCCTTCAGATCTCTCCATGATTTTCCCAGAATGTTATTTGGAGGGTATACACTTGGAAATTATGGGGCAAACTTCCCTCACCCCTTCCCCCTGCTCCACACCTAGCTAGGAAACGTTCAGAATTGGGTTGTTCCAGAAAACTTTCGGAATTTTTTTGGACCAGATGCGAGGGGATGGGGGATGTTTGGCACATATTTTTCAAGTCTTTACCCTTCATATTACATTCTGAAATTTTCCTAAGGAAATCGGAGGGGGTCAAAAAATCTTCGAAAAAAAAAGGAAAGACTATAGTCTTTGCTCATTTTTGGGAAAAAAATTTCACCCCTTCAGATCTCGCCCCGATTTTCCCAGAATGTTATTTGGAGGGTATACACTTGGAAATTATGGGGCAAACTTCCCTCACCCCTTCCCACTGCTCCACACCTGGCTAGGAAACGTTCAGAATTGGGTTGTTCCAGAAAACTTTCGGAATTTTTTTGGACCAGATGCGAGGGGATGGGGGATGTTTGGCACATATTTTTCAAGTCTTTACCCTTCATATTACATTCTGAAATTTTCCTAAGGAAATCGGAGAGGGTCAAAAAATCTTCGAAAAAAAAGGAAAGACTATATAGTCTTTGCTCATTTTTGGGAAAAAAATTTCACCCGTTCAGATCTCGCCCCGATTTTCCCAGAATGTTATTTGGAGGGTATACACTTGGAAATTATGGGGCAAACTTCCCTCACCCCTTCCCACTGCTCCACACCTGGCTAGGAAACGTTCAGAATTGGGTTGTTCCAGAAAACTTTCGGAATTTTTTTGGACCAGATGCGAGGGGATGGGGGATGTTTGGCACATATTTTTCAAGTCTTTACCCTTCATATTACATTCTGAAATTTTCCTAAGGAAATCGGAGAGGGTCAAAAAATCTTCGAAAAAAAAAGGAAAGACTATAGTCTTTGCTCATTTTTGGGAAAAAAATTTCACCCCTTCAGATCTCGCCCCGATTTTCCCAGAATGGTATTTGGAGGGTATACACTTGGAAATTATGGGGCAAACTTCCCTCACCCCTTCCCACTGCTCCACACCTGGCTAGGAAACGTTCAGAATTGGGTTGTTCCAGAAAACTTTCGGAATTTTTTTGGACCTGATGCGAGGGGATGGGGGATGTTTGGCACATATTTTTCAAGTCTTTACCCTTCATATTACATTCTGAAATTTTCCTAAGGAAATCGGAGAGGGTCAAAAAATCTTCGAAAAAAAAAGGAAAGACTATAATAGTCTTTGCTCATTTTTGGGAAAAAAATTTCACCCCTTCAGATCTCGCCCCGATTTTCCCAGAATGTTATTTGGAGGGTATACACTTGGAAATTATGGGGCAAACTTCCCTCACCCCTTCCCACTGCTCCACACCTGGCTAGGAAACGTTCAGAATTGGGTTGTTCCAGAAAACTTTCGGAATTTTTTTGGACCAGATGCGAGGGGTTGGGGGATATTTGGCACATATTTTTCAAGTCTTTACCCTTCATATTTCATTCTGAAATTTTCCTAAGGAAATCGGAGAGGGTCAAAAAATCTTCGAAAAAAAAAGGAAAGACTAGTATAGTCTTTGCTCATTTTTGGGAAAAAAATTTCACCCCTTCAGATCTCGCCCCGATTTTCCCAGAATGTTATTTGGAGGGCATACACTTGGAAATTATGGGGCAAACTTCCCTCACCCCATCCCACTGCTCCAAACCTGGCTAGGAAACGTTCAGAATTGGGTTGTTCCAGAAAACTTTCGGAATTTTTTTGGACCAGATGCGAGGGGTTGGGGGATGTTTGGCACATATTTTTCAAGTCTTTACCCTTCATATTTCATTCTGAAATTTTCCTAAGGAAATCGGAGAGGGTCAAAAAATCTTCGAAAAAAAAAGGAAAGACTATAGTCTTTGCTCATTTTTGGGAAAAAAATTTCACCCCTTCAGATCTCGCCCCGATTTTCCCAGAATGTTATTTGGAGGGTATACACTTGGAAATTATGGGGCAAACTTCCCTCACCCCTTCCCACTGCTCCACACCTGGCTAGGAAACGTTCAGAATTGGGTTGTTCCAGAAATCTTTCGGAATTTTTTTGGACCAGATGCGAGGGGATGGGGGATGTTTGGCACATATTTTTCAAGTCTTTACCCTTCATATTACATTCTGAAATTTTCCTAAGGAAATCGGAGAGGGTCAAAAAATCTTCGAAAAAAAAAGGAAAGACTATAGTCTTTGCTCATTTTTGGGAAAAAAATTTCACCCCTTCAGATCTCGCCCCGATTTTCCCAGAATGTTATTTGGAGGGTATACACTTGGAAATTATGGGGCAAACTTCCCTCACCCCTTCCCACTGCTCCACACCTGGCTAGGAAACGTTCAGAATTGGGTTGTTCCAGAAAACTTTCGGAATTTTTTTGGACCAGATGCGAGGGGATGGGGGATGTTTGGCACATATTTTTCAAGTCTTTACCCTTCATATTACATTCTGAAATTTTCCTAAGGAAATCGGAGAGGGTCAAAAAATCTTCGAAAAAAAAAGGAAAGACTATAGTCTTTGCTCATTTTTGGGAAAAAAATTTCACCCCTTCAGATCTCGCCCCGATTTTCCCAGAATGTTATTTGGAGGGTATACACTTGGAAATTATGGGGCAAACTTCCCTCACCCCTTCCCCCTGCTCCACACCTAGCTAGGAAACGTTCAGAATTGGGTTGTTCCAGAAAACTTTCGGAATTTTTTTGGACCAGATGCGAGGGGATGGGGGATGTTTGGCACATATTTTTCAAGTCTTTACCCTTCATATTACATTCTGAAATTTTCCTAAGGAAATCGGAGAGGGTCAAAAAATCTTCGAAAAAAAAAAGGAAAGACTATAGTCTTTGCTCATTTTTGGGAAAAAAATTTCACCCCTTCAGATCTCGCCCCGATTTTCCCAGAATGTTATTTGGAGGGTATACACTTGGAAATTATGGGGCAAACTTCCCTCACCCCTTCACACTGCTCCACACCTGGCTAGGAAACGTTCAGAATTGGGTTGTTCCAGAAAACTTTCGGAATTTTTTTGGACCAGATGCGAGGGGATGGGGGATGTTTGGCACATATTTTTCAAGTCTTTACCCTTCATATTACATTCTGAAATTTTCCTAAGGAAATCGGAGAGGGTCAAAAAATCTTCGAAAAAAAAAGGAAAGACTATAGTCTTTGCTCATTTTTGGGAAAAAAATTTCACCCCTTCAGATCTCGCCCCGATTTTCCCAGAATGTTATTTGGAGGGTATACACTTGGAAATTATGGGGCAAACTTCCCTCACCCCTTCCCACTGCTCCACACCTGGCTAGGAAACGTTCAGAATTGGGTTGTTCCAGAAAACTTTCGGAATTTTTTTGGACCAGATGCGAGGGGATGGGGGATGTTTGGCACATATTTTTCAAGTCTTTACCCTTCATATTACATTCTGAAATTTTCCTAAGAAAATCGGAGAGGGTCAAAAAATCTTCGAAAAAAAAAGGAAAGACTATAGTCTTTGCTCATTTTTGGGAAAAAAATTTCACCCCTTCAGATCTCGCCCCGATTTTCCCAGAATGTTATTTGGAGGGTATACACTTGGAAATTATGGGGCAAACTTCCCTCACCCCTTCCCACTGCTCCACACCTGGCTAGGAAACGTTCAGAATTGGGTTGTTCCAGAAAACTTTCGGAATTTTTTTGGACCAGATGCGAGGGGATGGGGGATGTTTGGCACATATTTTTCAAGTCTTTACCCTTCATATTACATTCTGAAATTTTCCTAAGGAAATCGGAGAGGGTCAAAAAATCTTCGAAAAAAAAGGAAAGACTATAGTCTTTGCTCATTTTTGGGAAAAAAATTTCACCCTTTCAGATCTCGCCCCGATTTTCCCAGAATGTTATTTGGAGGGTATACACTTGGAAATTATGGGGCAAACTTCCCTCACCCCTTCCCACTGCTCCACACCTGGCTAGGAAACGTTCAGAATTGGGTTGTTCCAGAAAACTTTCGGAATTTTTTTGGACCAGATGCGAGTGGATGGGGGATGTTTGGCACATATTTTTCAAGTCTTTACCCTTCATATTACATTCTGAAATTTTCCTAAGGAAATCGGAGAGGGTCAAAAAATCTTCGAAAAAAAAAGGAAAGACTATAGTCTTTGCTCATTTTTGGGAAAAAAATTTCACCCCTTCAGATCTCGCCCCGATTTTCCCAGAATGGTATTTGGAGGGTATACACTTGGAAATTATGGGGCAAACTTCCCTCACCCCTTCCCACTGCTCCACACCTGGCTAGGAAACGTTCAGAATTGGGTTGTTCCAGAAAACTTTCGGAATTTTTTTGGACCAGATGCGAGGGGATGGGGGATGTTTGGCACATATTTTTCAAGTCTTTACCCTTCATATTACATTCTGAAATTTTCCTAAGGAAATCGGAGAGGGTCAAAAAATCTTCGAAAAAAAAGGAAAGACTATATAGTCTTTGCTCATTTTTGGGAAAAAAATTTCACCCGTTCAGATCTCGCCCCGATTTTCCCAGAATGTTATTTGGAGGGTATACACTTGGAAATTATGGGGCAAACTTCCCTCACCCCTTCCCACTGCTCCACACCTGGCTAGGAAACGTTCAGAATTGGGTTGTTCCAGAAAACTTTCGGAATTTTTTTGGACCAGATGCGAGGGGATGGGGGATGTTTGGCACATATTTTTCAAGTCTTTACCCTTCATATTACATTCTGAAATTTTCCTAAGGAAATCGGAGAGGGTCAAAAAATCTTCGAAAAAAAAAGGAAAGACTATAGTCTTTGCTCATTTTTGGGAAAAAAATTTCACCCCTTCAGATCTCGCCCCGATTTTCCCAGAATGTTATTTGGAGGGTATACACTTGGAAATTATGGGGCAAACTTCCCTCACCCCTTCCCACTGCTCCACACCTGGCTAGGAAACGTTCAGAATTGGGTTGTTCCAGAAAACTTTCGGAATTTTTTTGGACCAGATGCGAGGGGATGGGGGATGTTTGGCACATATTTTTCAAGTCTTTACCCTTCATATTACATTCTGAAATTTTCCTAAGGAAATCGGAGAGGGTCAAAAAATCTTCGAAAAAAAAAGGAAAGACTATAGTCTGCTCATTTTTGGGAAAAAAATTTCACCCTTTCAGATCTCGCCCCGATTTTCCCAGAATGTTATTTGGAGGGTATACACTTGGAAATTATGGGGCAAACTTCCCTCACCCCTTCCCACTGCTCCACACCTGGCTAGGAAACGTTCAGAATTGGGTTGTTCCAGAAAACTTTCGGAATTTTTTTGGACCAGATGCGAGGGGATGGGGGATGTTTGGCACATATTTTTCAAGTCTTTACCCTTCATATTACATTCTGAAATTTTCCTAAGGAAATCGGAGAGGGTCAAAAAATCTTCGAAAAAAAAAGGAAAGACTATAGTCTTTGCTCATTTTTGGGAAAAAAATTTCACCCCTTCAGATCTCGCCCCGATTTTCCCAGAATGTTATTTGGAGGGTATACACTTGGAAATTATGGGGCAAACTTCCCTCACCCCTTCCCACTGCTCCACACCTGGCTAGGAAACGTTCAGAATTGGGTTGTTCCAGAAAACTTTCGGAATTTTTTTGGACCAGATGCGAGGGGATGGGGGATGTTTGGCACATATTTTTCAAGTCTTTACCCTTCATATTACATTCTGAAATTTTCCTAAGGAAATCGGAGAGGGTCAAAAAATCTTCGAAAAAAAAAGGAAAGACTATAGTCTGCTCATTTTTGGGAAAAAAATTTCACCCTTTCAGATCTCGCCCCGATTTTCCCAGAATGTTATTTGGAGGGTATACACTTGGAAATTATGGGGCAAACTTCCCTCACCCCTTCCCACTGCTCCACACCTGGCTAGGAAACGTTCAGAATTGGGTTGTTCCAGAAAACTTTCGGAATTTTTTTGGACCAGATGCGAGGGGATGGGGGATGTTTGGCACATATTTTTCAAGTCTTTACCCTTCATATTACATTCTGAAATTTTCCTAAGGAAATCGGAGAGGGTCAAAAAATCTTCGAAAAAAAAAGGAAAGACTATAGTCTTTGCTCATTTTTGGGAAAAAAATTTCACCCCTTCAGATCTCGCCCCGATTTTCCCAGAATGTTATTTGGAGGGTATACACTTGGAAATTATGGGGCAAACTTCCCTCACCCCTTCCCACTGCTCCACACCTGGCTAGGAAACGTTCAGAATTGGGTTGTTCCAGAAAACTTTCGGAATTTTTTTGGACCAGATGCGAGGGGATGGGGGATGTTTGGCACATATTTTTCAAGTCTTTACCCTTCATATTACATTCTGAAATTTTCCTAAGGAAATCGGAGAGGGTCAAAAAATCTTCGAAAAAAAAAGGAAAGACTATAGTCTGCTCATTTTTGGGAAAAAAATTTCACCCTTTCAGATCTCGCCCCGATTTTCCCAGAATGTTATTTGGAGGGTATACACTTGGAAATTATGGGGCAAACTTCCCTCACCCCTTCCCACTGCTCCACACCTGGCTAGGAAACGTTCAGAATTGGGTTGTTCCAGAAAACTTTCGGAATTTTTTTGGACCAGATGCGAGGGGATGGGGGATGTTTGGCACATATTTTTCAAGTCTTTACCCTTCATATTACATTCTGAAATTTTCCTAAGGAAATCGGAGAGGGTCAAAAAATCTTCGAAAAAAAAAGGAAAGACTATAGTCTTTGCTCATTTTTGGGAAAAAAATTTCACCCCTTCAGATCTCGCCCCGATTTTCCCAGAATGTTATTTGGAGGGTATACACTTGGAAATTATGGGGCAAACTTCCCTCACCCCTTCCCACTGCTCCACACCTGGCTAGGAAACGTTCAGAATTGGGTTGTTCCAGAAAACTTTCGGAATTTTTTTGGACCAGATGCGAGGGGATGGGGGATGTTTGGCACATATTTTTCAAGTCTTTACCCTTCATATTACATTCTGAAATTTCCTAAGGAAATCGGAGAGGGTCAAAAAATCTTCGAAAAAAAAAGGAAAGACTATAGTCTGCTCATTTTTGGGAAAAAAATTTCACCCTTTCAGATCTCGCCCCGATTTTCCCAGAATGTTATTTGGAGGGTATACACTTGGAAATTATGGGGCAAACTTCCCTCACCCCTTCCCACTGCTCCACACCTGGCTAGGAAACGTTCAGAATTGGGTTGTTCCAGAAAACTTTCGGAATTTTTTTGGACCAGATGCGAGGGGATGGGGGATGTTTGGCACATATTTTTCAAGTCTTTACCCTTCATATTACATTCTGAAATTTTCCTAAGGAAATCGGAGAGGGTCAAAAAATCTTCGAAAAAAAAGGAAAGACTATATAGTCTTTGCTCATTTTTGGGAAAAAAATTTCACCCGTTCAGATCTCGCCCCGATTTTCCCAGAATGTTATTTGGAGGGTATACACTTGGAAATTATGGGGCAAACTTCCCTCACCCCTTCCCACTGCTCCACACCTGGCTAGGAAACGTTCAGAATTGGGTTGTTCCAGAAAACTTTCGGAATTTTTTTGGACCAGATGCGAGGGGATGGGGGATGTTTGGCACATATTTTTCAAGTCTTTACCCTTCATATTACATTCTGAAATTTTCCTAAGAAAATCGGAGAGGGTCAAAAAATCTTCGAAAAAAAAAGGAAAGACTATAGTCTTTGCTCATTTTTGGGAAAAAAATTTCACCCCTTCAGATCTCGCCCCGATTTTCCCAGAATGTTATTTGGAGGGTATACACTTGGAAATTATGGGGCAAACTTCCCTCACCCCTTCCCACTGCTCCACACCTGGCTAGGAAACGTTCAGAATTGGGTTGTTCCAGAAAACTTTCGGAATTTTTTTGGACCAGATGCGAGGGGATGGGGGATGTTTGGCACATATTTTTCAAGTCTTTACCCTTCATATTACATTCTGAAATTTTCCTAAGGAAATCGGAGAGGGTCAAAAAATCTTCGAAAAAAAAGGAAAGACTATAGTCTTTGCTCATTTTTGGGAAAAAAATTTCACCCTTTCAGATCTCGCCCCGATTTTCCCAGAATGTTATTTGGAGGGTATACACTTGGAAATTATGGGGCAAACTTCCCTCACCCCTTCCCACTGCTCCACACCTGGCTAGGAAACGTTCAGAATTGGGTTGTTCCAGAAAACTTTCGGAATTTTTTTGGACCAGATGCGAGTGGATGGGGGATGTTTGGCACATATTTTTCAAGTCTTTACCCTTCATATTACATTCTGAAATTTTCCTAAGGAAATCGGAGAGGGTCAAAAAATCTTCGAAAAAAAAAGGAAAGACTATAGTCTTTGCTCATTTTTGGGAAAAAAATTTCACCCCTTCAGATCTCGCCCCGATTTTCCCAGAATGGTATTTGGAGGGTATACACTTGGAAATTATGGGGCAAACTTCCCTCACCCCTTCCCACTGCTCCACACCTGGCTAGGAAACGTTCAGAATTGGGTTGTTCCAGAAAACTTTCGGAATTTTTTTGGACCAGATGCGAGGGGATGGGGGATGTTTGGCACATATTTTTCAAGTCTTTACCCTTCATATTACATTCTGAAATTTTCCTAAGGAAATCGGAGAGGGTCAAAAAATCTTCGAAAAAAAAGGAAAGACTATATAGTCTTTGCTCATTTTTGGGAAAAAAATTTCACCCGTTCAGATCTCGCCCCGATTTTCCCAGAATGTTATTTGGAGGGTATACACTTGGAAATTATGGGGCAAACTTCCCTCACCCCTTCCCACTGCTCCACACCTGGCTAGGAAACGTTCAGAATTGGGTTGTTCCAGAAAACTTTCGGAATTTTTTTGGACCAGATGCGAGGGGATGGGGGATGTTTGGCACATATTTTTCAAGTCTTTACCCTTCATATTACATTCTGAAATTTTCCTAAGGAAATCGGAGAGGGTCAAAAAATCTTCGAAAAAAAAAGGAAAGACTATAGTCTTTGCTCATTTTTGGGAAAAAAATTTCACCCCTTCAGATCTCGCCCCGATTTTCCCAGAATGTTATTTGGAGGGTATACACTTGGAAATTATGGGGCAAACTTCCCTCACCCCTTCCCACTGCTCCACACCTGGCTAGGAAACGTTCAGAATTGGGTTGTTCCAGAAAACTTTCGGAATTTTTTTGGACCAGATGCGAGGGGATGGGGGATGTTTGGCACATATTTTTCAAGTCTTTACCCTTCATATTACATTCTGAAATTTTCCTAAGGAAATCGGAGAGGGTCAAAAAATCTTCGAAAAAAAAAGGAAAGACTATAGTCTGCTCATTTTTGGGAAAAAAATTTCACCCTTTCAGATCTCGCCCCGATTTTCCCAGAATGTTATTTGGAGGGTATACACTTGGAAATTATGGGGCAAACTTCCCTCACCCCTTCCCACTGCTCCACACCTGGCTAGGAAACGTTCAGAATTGGGTTGTTCCAGAAAACTTTCGGAATTTTTTTGGACCAGATGCGAGGGGATGGGGGATGTTTGGCACATATTTTTCAAGTCTTTACCCTTCATATTACATTCTGAAATTTTCCTAAGGAAATCGGAGAGGGTCAAAAAATCTTCGAAAAAAAAAGGAAAGACTATAGTCTTTGCTCATTTTTGGGAAAAAAATTTCACCCCTTCAGATCTCGCCCCGATTTTCCCAGAATGGTATTTGGAGGGTATACACTTGGAAATTATGGGGCAAACTTCCCTCACCCCTTCCCACTGCTCCACACCTGGCTAGGAAACGTTCAGAATTGGGTTGTTCCAGAAAACTTTCGGAATTTTTTTGGACCAGATGCGAGGGGATGGGGGATGTTTGGCACATATTTTTCAAGTCTTTACCCTTCATATTACATTCTGAAATTTTCCTAAGGAAATCGGAGAGGGTCAAAAAATCTTCGAAAAAAAAGGAAAGACTATATAGTCTTTGCTCATTTTTGGGAAAAAAATTTCACCCGTTCAGATCTCGCCCCGATTTTCCCAGAATGTTATTTGGAGGGTATACACTTGGAAATTATGGGGCAAACTTCCCTCACCCCTTCCCACTGCTCCACACCTGGCTAGGAAACGTTCAGAATTGGGTTGTTCCAGAAAACTTTCGGAATTTTTTTGGACCAGATGCGAGGGGATGGGGGATGTTTGGCACATATTTTTCAAGTCTTTACCCTTCATATTACATTCTGAAATTTTCCTAAGAAAATCGGAGAGGGTCAAAAAATCTTCGAAAAAAAAAGGAAAGACTATAGTCTTTGCTCATTTTTGGGAAAAAAATTTCACCCCTTCAGATCTCGCCCCGATTTTCCCAGAATGTTATTTGGAGGGTATACACTTGGAAATTATGGGGCAAACTTCCCTCACCCCTTCCCACTGCTCCACACCTGGCTAGGAAACGTTCAGAATTGGGTTGTTCCAGAAAACTTTCGGAATTTTTTTGGACCAGATGCGAGGGGATGGGGGATGTTTGGCACATATTTTTCAAGTCTTTACCCTTCATATTACATTCTGAAATTTTCCTAAGGAAATCGGAGAGGGTCAAAAAATCTTCGAAAAAAAAGGAAAGACTATAGTCTTTGCTCATTTTTGGGAAAAAAATTTCACCCTTTCAGATCTCGCCCCGATTTTCCCAGAATGTTATTTGGAGGGTATACACTTGGAAATTATGGGGCAAACTTCCCTCACCCCTTCCCACTGCTCCACACCTGGCTAGGAAACGTTCAGAATTGGGTTGTTCCAGAAAACTTTCGGAATTTTTTTGGACCAGATGCGAGTGGATGGGGGATGTTTGGCACATATTTTTCAAGTCTTTACCCTTCATATTACATTCTGAAATTTTCCTAAGGAAATCGGAGAGGGTCAAAAAATCTTCGAAAAAAAAAAGGAAAGACTATAGTCTTTGCTCATTTTTGGGAAAAAAATTTCACCCCTTCAGATCTCGCCCCGATTTTCCCAGAATGGTATTTGGAGGGTATACACTTGGAAATTATGGGGCAAACTTCCCTCACCCCTTCCCACTGCTCCACACCTGGCTAGGAAACGTTCAGAATTGGGTTGTTCCAGAAAACTTTCGGAATTTTTTTGGACCAGATGCGAGGGGATGGGGGATGTTTGGCACATATTTTTCAAGTCTTTACCCTTCATATTACATTCTGAAATTTTCCTAAGGAAATCGGAGAGGGTCAAAAAATCTTCGAAAAAAAAGGAAAGACTATATAGTCTTTGCTCATTTTTGGGAAAAAAATTTCACCCGTTCAGATCTCGCCCCGATTTTCCCAGAATGTTATTTGGAGGGTATACACTTGGAAATTATGGGGCAAACTTCCCTCACCCCTTCCCACTGCTCCACACCTGGCTAGGAAACGTTCAGAATTGGGTTGTTCCAGAAAACTTTCGGAATTTTTTTGGACCAGATGCGAGGGGATGGGGGATGTTTGGCACATATTTTTCAAGTCTTTACCCTTCATATTACATTCTGAAATTTTCCTAAGGAAATCGGAGAGGGTCAAAAAATCTTCGAAAAAAAAAGGAAAGACTATAGTCTTTGCTCATTTTTGGGAAAAAAATTTCACCCCTTCAGATCTCGCCCCGATTTTCCCAGAATGTTATTTGGAGGGTATACACTTGGAAATTATGGGGCAAACTTCCCTCACCCCTTCCCACTGCTCCACACCTGGCTAGGAAACGTTCAGAATTGGGTTGTTCCAGAAAACTTTCGGAATTTTTTTGGACCAGATGCGAGGGGATGGGGGATGTTTGGCACATATTTTTCAAGTCTTTACCCTTCATATTACATTCTGAAATTTTCCTAAGGAAATCGGAGAGGGTCAAAAAATCTTCGAAAAAAAAAGGAAAGACTATAGTCTGCTCATTTTTGGGAAAAAAATTTCACCCTTTCAGATCTCGCCCCGATTTTCCCAGAATGTTATTTGGAGGGTATACACTTGGAAATTATGGGGCAAACTTCCCTCACCCCTTCCCACTGCTCCACACCTGGCTAGGAAACGTTCAGAATTGGGTTGTTCCAGAAAACTTTCGGAATTTTTTTGGACCAGATGCGAGGGGATGGGGGATGTTTGGCACATATTTTTCAAGTCTTTACCCTTCATATTACATTCTGAAATTTTCCTAAGGAAATCGGAGAGGGTCAAAAAATCTTCGAAAAAAAAAGGAAAGACTATAGTCTTTGCTCATTTTTGGGAAAAAAATTTCACCCCTTCAGATCTCGCCCCGATTTTCCCAGAATGGTATTTGGAGGGTATACACTTGGAAATTATGGGGCAAACTTCCCTCACCCCTTCCCACTGCTCCACACCTGGCTAGGAAACGTTCAGAATTGGGTTGTTCCAGAAAACTTTCGGAATTTTTTTGGACCAGATGCGAGGGGATGGGGGATGTTTGGCACATATTTTTCAAGTCTTTACCCTTCATATTACATTCTGAAATTTTCCTAAGGAAATCGGAGAGGGTCAAAAAATCTTCGAAAAAAAAGGAAAGACTATAGTCTTTGCTCATTTTTGGGAAAAAAATTTCACCCGTTCAGATCTCGCCCCGATTTTCCCAGAATGTTATTTGGAGGGTATACACTTGGAAATTATGGGGCAAACTTCCCTCACCCCTTCCCACTGCTCCACACCTGGCTAGGAAACGTTCAGAATTGGGTTGTTCCAGAAAACTTTCGGAATTTTTTTGGACCAGATGCGAGGGGATGGGGGATGTTTGGCACATATTTTTCAAGTCTTTACCCTTCATATTACATTCTGAAATTTTCCTAAGGAAATCGGAGAGGGTCAAAAAATCTTCGAAAAAAAAAGGAAAGACTATAGTCTTTGCTCATTTTTGGGAAAAAAATTTCACCCCTTCAGATCTCGCCCCGATTTTCCCAGAATGTTATTTGGAGGGTATACACTTGGAAATTATGGGGCAAACTTCCCTCACCCCTTCCCACTGCTCCACACCTGGCTAGGAAACGTTCAGAATTGGGTTGTTCCAGAAAACTTTCGGAATTTTTTTGGACCAGATGCGAGGGGATGGGGGATGTTTGGCACATATTTTTCAAGTCTTTACCCTTCATATTACATTCTGAAATTTTCCTAAGGAAATCGGAGAGGGTCAAAAAATCTTCGAAAAAAAAAAGGAAAGACTATAGTCTGCTCATTTTTGGGAAAAAAATTTCACCCCTTCAGATCTCGCCCCGATTTTCCCAGAATGTTATTTGGAGGGTATACACTTGGAAATTATGGGGCAAACTTCCCTCACCCCTTCCCACTGCTCCACACCTGGCTAGGAAACGTTCAGAATTGGGTTGTTCCAGAAAACTTTCGGAATTTTTTTGGACCAGATGCGAGGGGATGGGGGATGTTTGGCACATATTTTTCAAGTCTTTACCCTTCATATTACATTCTGAAATTTTCCTAAGGAAATCGGAGAGGGTCAAAAAATCTTCGAAAAAAAAAAGGAAAGACTATAGTCTTTGCTCATTTTTGGGAAAAAAATTTCACCCCTTCAGATCTCGCCCCGATTTTCCCAGAATGTTATTTGGAGGGTATACACTTGGAAATTATGGGGCAAACTTCCCTCACCCCTTCCCACTGCTCCACACCTGGCTAGGAAACGTTCAGAATTGGGTTGTTCCAGAAAACTTTCGGAATTTTTTTGGACCAGATGCGAGGGGTTGGGGGATATTTGGCACATATTTTTCAAGTCTTTACCCTTCATATTTCATTCTGAAATTTTCCTAAGGAAATCGGAGAGGGTCAAAAAATCTTCGAAAAAAAAAGGAAAGACTATAGTCTTTGCTCATTTTTGGGAAAAAAATTTCACCCCTTCAGATCTCGCCCCGATTTTCCCAGAATGTTATTTGGAGGGCATACACTTGGAAACTATGGGGAAAACTTCCCTCACCCCTTCCCACTGCTCCACACCTGGCTAGGAAACGTTCAGAATTGGGTTGTTCCAGAAAACTTTCGGAATTTTTTTGTACCAGATGCGAGGGGATGGGGGATGTTTGGCACATATTTTTCAAGTCTTTACCCTTCATATTACATTCTGAAATTTTCCTAAGGAAATCGGAGAGGGTCAAAAAATCTTCGAAAAAAAAAGGAAAGACTATAGTCTTTGCTCATTTTTGGGAAAAAAATTTCACCCCTTCAGATCTCGCCCCGATTTTCCCAGAATGGTATTTGGAGGGTATACACTTGGAAATTATGGGGCAAACTTCCCTCACCCCTTCCCACTGCTCCACACCTGGCTAGGAAACGTTCAGAATTGGGTTGTTCCAGAAAACTTTCGGAATTTTTTTGGACCAGATGCGAGGGGATGGGGGATGTTTGGCACATATTTTTCAAGTCTTTACCCTTCATATTACATTCTGAAATTTTCCTAAGGAAATCGGAGAGGGTCAAAAAATCTTCGAAAAAAAAGGAAAGACTATAGTCTTTGCTCATTTTTGGGAAAAAAATTTCACCCGTTCAGATCTCGCCCCGATTTTCCCAGAATGTTATTTGGAGGGTATACACTTGGAAATTATGGGGCAAACTTCCCTCACCCCTTCCCACTGCTCCACACCTGGCTAGGAAACGTTCAGAATTGGGTTGTTCCAGAAAACTTTCGGAATTTTTTTGGACCAGATGCGAGGGGATGGGGGATGTTTGGCACATATTTTTCAAGTCTTTACCCTTCATATTACATTCTGAAATTTTCCTAAGGAAATCGGAGAGGGTCAAAAAATCTTCGAAAAAAAAAGGAAAGACTATAGTCTTTGCTCATTTTTGGGAAAAAAATTTCACCCCTTCAGATCTCGCCCCGATTTTCCCAGAATGTTATTTGGAGGGTATACACTTGGAAATTATGGGGCAAACTTCCCTCACCCCTTCCCACTGCTCCACACCTGGCTAGGAAACGTTCAGAATTGGGTTGTTCCAGAAAACTTTCGGAATTTTTTTGGACCAGATGCGAGGGGATGGGGGATGTTTGGCACATATTTTTCAAGTCTTTACCCTTCATATTACATTCTGAAATTTTCCTAAGGAAATCGGAGAGGGTCAAAAAATCTTCGAAAAAAAAAAGGAAAGACTATAGTCTGCTCATTTTTGGGAAAAAAATTTCACCCCTTCAGATCTCGCCCCGATTTTCCCAGAATGTTATTTGGAGGGTATACACTTGGAAATTATGGGGCAAACTTCCCTCACCCCTTCCCACTGCTCCACACCTGGCTAGGAAACGTTCAGAATTGGGTTGTTCCAGAAAACTTTCGGAATTTTTTTGGACCAGATGCGAGGGGATGGGGGATGTTTGGCACATATTTTTCAAGTCTTTACCCTTCATATTACATTCTGAAATTTTCCTAAGGAAATCGGAGAGGGTCAAAAAATCTTCGAAAAAAAAAGGAAAGACTATAGTCTTTGCTCATTTTTGGGAAAAAAATTTCACCCCTTCAGATCTCTCCATGATTTTCCCAGAATGTTATTTGGAGGGTATACACTTGGAAATTATGGGGCAAACTTCCCTCACCCCTTCCCCCTGCTCCACACCTAGCTAGGAAACGTTCAGAATTGGGTTGTTCCAGAAAACTTTCGGAATTTTTTTGGACCAGATGCGAGGGGATGGGGGATGTTTGGCACATATTTTTCAAGTCTTTACCCTTCATATTACATTCTGAAATTTTCCTAAGGAAATCGGAGGGGGTCAAAAAATCTTCGAAAAAAAAAGGAAAGACTATAGTCTTTGCTCATTTTTGGGAAAAAAATTTCACCCCTTCAGATCTCGCCCCGATTTTCCCAGAATGTTATTTGGAGGGTATACACTTGGAAATTATGGGGCAAACTTCCCTCACCCCTTCCCACTGCTCCACACCTGGCTAGGAAACGTTCAGAATTGGGTTGTTCCAGAAAACTTTCGGAATTTTTTTGGACCAGATGCGAGGGGATGGGGGATGTTTGGCACATATTTTTCAAGTCTTTACCCTTCATATTACATTCTGAAATTTTCCTAAGGAAATCGGAGAGGGTCAAAAAATCTTCGAAAAAAAAAGGAAAGACTATAGTCTGCTCATTTTTGAGAAAAAAATTTCACCCCTTCAGATCTCGCCCCGATTTTCCCAGAATGTTATTTGGAGGGTATACACTTGGAAATTATGGGGCAAACTTCCCTCACCCCTTCCCACTGCTCCACACCTGGCTAGGAAACGTTCAGAATTGGGTTGTTCCAGAAAACTTTCGGAATTTTTTTGGACCTGATGCGAGGGGATGGGGGATGTTTGGCACATATTTTTCAAGTCTTTACCCTTCATATTACATTCTGAAATTTTCCTAAGGAAATCGGAGAGGGTCAAAAAATCTTCGAAAAAAAAAGGAAAGACTATAATAGTCTTTGCTCATTTTTGGGAAAAAAATTTCACCCCTTCAGATCTCGCCCCGATTTTCCCAGAATGTTATTTGGAGGGTATACACTTGGAAATTATGGGGCAAACTTCCCTCACCCCTTCCCACTGCTCCACACCTGGCTAGGAAACGTTCAGAATTGGGTTGTTCCAGAAAACTTTCGGAATTTTTTTGGACCAGATGCGAGGGGTTGGGGGATATTTGGCACATATTTTTCAAGTCTTTACCCTTCATATTTCATTCTGAAATTTTCCTAAGGAAATCGGAGAGGGTCAAAAAATCTTCGAAAAAAAAAGGAAAGACTAGTATAGTCTTTGCTCATTTTTGGGAAAAAAATTTCACCCCTTCAGATCTCGCCCCGATTTTCCCAGAATGTTATTTGGAGGGCATACACTTGGAAACTATGGGGAAAACTTCCCTCACCCCTTCCCACTGCTCCACACCTGGCTAGGAAACGTTCAGAATTGGGTTGTTCCAGAAAACTTTCGGAATTTTTTTGGACCAGATGCGAGGGGATGGGGGATGTTTGGCACATATTTTTCAAGTCTTTACCCTTCATATTACATTCTGAAATTTTCCTAAGGAAATCGGAGAGGGTCAAAAAATCTTCGAAAAAAAAAGGAAAGACTATAGTCTTTGCTCATTTTTGGGAAAAAAATTTCACCCCTTCAGATCTCGCCCCGATTTTCCCAGAATGTTATTTGGAGGGCATACACTTGGAAACTATGGGGAAAACTTCCCTCACCCCTTCCCACTGCTCCACACCTGGCTAGGAAACGTTCAGAATTGGGTTGTTCCAGAAAACTTTCGGAATTTTTTTGGACCAGATGCGAGGGGATGGGGGATGTTTGGCACATATTTTTCAAGTCTTTACCCTTCATATTACATTCTGAAAGTTTCCTAAGGAAATCGGAGAGGGTCAAAAAATCTTCGAAAAAAAAAGGAAAGACTATAGTCTTTGCTCATTTTTGGGAAAAAAATGTCACCCCTTCAGATCTCGCCCCGATTTTCCCAGAATGTTATTTGGAGGGTATACACTTGGAAATTATGGGGCAAACTTCCCTCACCCCTTCCCACTGCTCCACACCTGGCTAGGAAACGTTCAGAATTGGGTTGTTCCAGAAAACTTTCGGAATTTTTTTGGACCAGATGCGAGGGGATGGGGGATGTTTGGCACATATTTTTCAAGTCTTTACCCTTCATATTACATTCTGAAATTTTCCTAAGGAAATCGGAGAGGGTCAAAAAATCTTCGAAAAAAAAAGGAAAGACTATAGTCTTTGCTCATTTTTGGGAAAAAAATTTCACCCCTTCAGATCTCGCCCCGATTTTCCCAGAATGTTATTTGGAGGGTATACACTTGGAAATTATGGGGCAAACTTCCCTCACCCCTTCCCACTGCTCCACACCTGGCTAGGAAACGTTCAGAATTGGGTTGTTCCAGAAAACTTTCGGAATTTTTTTGGACCAGATGCGAGGGGATGAGGGATGTTTGGCACATATTTTTCAAGTCTTTACCCTTCATATTACATTCTGAAATTTTCCTAAGGAAATCGGAGAGGGTCAAAAAATCTTCGAAAAAAAAAGGAAAGACTATAGTCTTTGCTCATTTTTGGGAAAAAAATTTCACCCCTTCAGATCTCGCCCCGATTTTCCCAGAATGTTATTTGGAGGGTATACACTTGGAAATTATGGGGCAAACTTCCCTCACCCCTTCCCACTGCTCCACACCTGGCTAGGAAACGTTCAGAATTGGGTTGTTCCAGAAAACTTTCGGAATTTTTTTGAACCAGATGCGAGGGGATGGGGGATATTTGGGACATATTTTTCAAGTCTTTACCCTTCATATTACATTCTGAAATTTTCCTAAGGAAATCGGAGAGGGTCAAAAAATCTTCGAAAAAAAAAGGAAAGACTATAGTCTTTGCTCATTTTTGGGAAAAAAATTTCACCCCTTCAGATCTCGCCCCGATTTTCCCAGAATGTTATTTGGAGGGTATACACTTGGAAATTATGGGGCAAACTTCCCTCACCCCTTCCCACTGCTCCACACCTGGCTAGGAAACGTTCAGAATTGGGTTGTTCCAGAAAACTTTCGGAATTTTTTTGGACCAGATGCGAGGGGATGGGGGATGTTTGGCACATATTTTTCAAGTCTTTACCCTTCATATTACATTCTGAAATTTTCCTAAGGAAATCGGAGAGGGTCAAAAAATCTTCGAAAAAAAAAGGAAAGACTATAGTCTTTGCTCATTTTTGGGAAAAAAATTTCACCCCTTCAGATCTCGCCCCGATTTTCCCAGAATGTTATTTGGAGGGTATACACTTGGAAATTATGGGGCAAACTTCCCTCACCCCTTCCCACTGCTCCACACCTGGCTAGGAAACGTTCAGAATTGGGTTGTTCCAGAAAACTTTCGGAATATTTTTGGACCAGATGCGAGGGGATGGGGGATGTTTGGCACATATTTTTCAAGTCTTTACCCTTCATATTACATTCTGAAATTTTCCTAAGGAAATCGTAGTGGGTCAAAAAATCTTCGAAAAAAAAAGGAAAGACTATAGTCTTTGCTCATTTTTGGGAAAAAAATTTCACCCCTTCAGATCTCGCCCCGATTTTCCCAGAATGTTATTTGGAGGGTATACACTTGGAAATTATGGGGCAAACTTCCCTCACCCCTTCCCACTGCTCCACACCTGGCTAGGAAACGTTCAGAATTGGGTTGTTCCAGAAAACTTTCGGAATATTTTTGGACCAGATGCGAGGGGATGGGGGATGTTTGGCACATATTTTTCAAGTCTTTACAATTCATATTACATTCTGAAATTTTCCTAAGGAAATCGGAGAGGGTCAAAAAATCTTCGAAAAAAAAAGGAAAGACTATAGTCTTTGCTCATTTTTGGGAAAAAAATTTCACCCCTTCAGATCTCGCCCCGATTTTCCCAGAATGTTATTTGGAGGGTATACACTTGGAAATTATGGGGCAAACTTCCCTCACCCCTTCCCACTGCTCCACACCTGGCTAGGAAACGTTCAGAATTGGGTTGTTCCAGAAAACTTTCGGAATTTTTTTGGACCAGATGCGAGGGGATGGGGGATGTTTGGCACATATTTTTCAAGTCTTTACCCTTCATATTACATTCTGAAATTTTCCTAAGGAAATCGGAGAGGGTCAAAAAATCATCGAAAAAAAAAGGAAAGACTTGCTTTGCTCATTTTTGGGAAAAAAATTTCACCCCTTCAGATCTCGCCCCGATTTTCCCAGAATGTTATTTGGAGGGTATACACTTGGAAATTATGGGGCAAACTTCCCTCACCCCTTCCCACTGCTCCACACCTGGCTAGGAAACGTTCAGAATTGGGTTGTTCCAGAAAACTTTCGGAATTTTTTTGGACCAGATGCGAGGGGATGGGGGATGTTTGGCACATATTTTTCAAGTCTTTACCCTTCATATTACATTCTGAAATTTTCCTAAGGAAATCGGAGAGGGTCAAAAAATCTTCGAAAAAAAAAGGAAAGACTATAGTCTTTGCTCATTTTTGGGAAAAAAATTTCACCCCTTCAGATCTTGCCCCGATTTTCCCAGAATGTTATTAGGAGGGTATACACTTGGAAATTATGGGGAAAACTTCCCTCACCCCTTACCCCTGCTCCACACCTGGCTAGGAAACGTTCAGAATTGGGTTGTTCCAGAAAACTTTCGGAATTTTTTTGGACCAGATGCGAGGGGATGGGGGATGTTTGGCACATATTTTTCAAGTCTTTACCCTTCATATTACATTCTGAAATTTTCCTAAGGAAATCGGAGAGGGTCAAAAAATCTTCGAAAAAAAAAGGAAAGACTATAGTCTTTGCTCATTTTTGGGAAAAAAATTTCACCCCTTCAGATCTGGCCCCGATTTTCCCAGAATGTTATTTGGAGGGTATACACTTGGAAATTATGGGGCAAACTTCCCTCACCCCTTCCCACTGCTCCACACCTGGCTAGGAAACGTTCAGAATTGGGTTGTTCCAGAAAACTTTCGGAATTTTTTTGAACCAGATGCGAGGGGATGGGGGATGTTTGGGACATATTTTTCAAGTCTTTACCCTTCATATTACATTCTGAAATTTTCCTAAGGAAATCGGAGAGGGTCAAAAAATCTTCGAAAAAAAAAAGGAAAGACTATAGTCTTTGCTCATTTTTGGGAAAAAAATTTCACCCCTTCAGATCTCGCCCCGATTTTCCCAGAATGTTATTTGGAGGGTATACACTTGGAAATTATGGGGCAAACTTCCCTCACCCCTTCACACTGCTCCACACCTGGCTAGGAAACGTTCAGAATTGGGTTGTTCCAGAAAACTTTCGGAATTTTTTTGGACCAGATGCGAGGGGATGGGGGATGTTTGGCACATATTTTTCAAGTCTTTACCCTTCATATTACATTCTGAAATTTTCCTAAGGAAATCGGAGAGGGTCAAAAAATCTTCGAAAAAAAAAGGAAAGACTATAGTCTTTGCTCATTTTTGGGAAAAAAATTTCACCCCTTCAGATCTCGCCCCGATTTTCCCAGAATGTTATTTGGAGGGTATACACTTGGAAATTATGGGGCAAACTTCCCTCACCCCTTCCCACTGCTCCACACCTGGCTAGGAAACGTTCAGAATTGGGTTGTTCCAGAAAACTTTCGGAATTTTTTTGGACCAGATGCGAGGGGATGGGGGATGTTTGGCACATATTTTTCAAGTCTTTACCCTTCATATTACATTCTGAAATTTTCCTAAGAAAATCGGAGAGGGTCAAAAAATCTTCGAAAAAAAAAGGAAAGACTATAGTCTTTGCTCATTTTTGGGAAAAAAATTTCACCCCTTCAGATCTCGCCCCGATTTTCCCAGAATGTTATTTGGAGGGTATACACTTGGAAATTATGGGGCAAACTTCCCTCACCCCTTCCCACTGCTCCACACCTGGCTAGGAAACGTTCAGAATTGGGTTGTTCCAGAAAACTTTCGGAATTTTTTTGGACCAGATGCGAGGGGATGGGGGATGTTTGGCACATATTTTTCAAGTCTTTACCCTTCATATTACATTCTGAAATTTTCCTAAGGAAATCGGAGAGGGTCAAAAAATCTTCGAAAAAAAAGGAAAGACTATAGTCTTTGCTCATTTTTGGGAAAAAAATTTCACCCTTTCAGATCTCGCCCCGATTTTCCCAGAATGTTATTTGGAGGGTATACACTTGGAAATTATGGGGCAAACTTCCCTCACCCCTTCCCACTGCTCCACACCTGGCTAGGAAACGTTCAGAATTGGGTTGTTCCAGAAAACTTTCGGAATTTTTTTGGACCAGATGCGAGTGGATGGGGGATGTTTGGCACATATTTTTCAAGTCTTTACCCTTCATATTACATTCTGAAATTTTCCTAAGGAAATCGGAGAGGGTCAAAAAATCTTCGAAAAAAAAAGGAAAGACTATAGTCTTTGCTCATTTTTGGGAAAAAAATTTCACCCCTTCAGATCTCGCCCCGATTTTCCCAGAATGGTATTTGGAGGGTATACACTTGGAAATTATGGGGCAAACTTCCCTCACCCCTTCCCACTGCTCCACACCTGGCTAGGAAACGTTCAGAATTGGGTTGTTCCAGAAAACTTTCGGAATTTTTTTGGACCAGATGCGAGGGGATGGGGGATGTTTGGCACATATTTTTCAAGTCTTTACCCTTCATATTACATTCTGAAATTTTCCTAAGGAAATCGGAGAGGGTCAAAAAATCTTCGAAAAAAAAGGAAAGACTATATAGTCTTTGCTCATTTTTGGGAAAAAAATTTCACCCGTTCAGATCTCGCCCCGATTTTCCCAGAATGTTATTTGGAGGGTATACACTTGGAAATTATGGGGCAAACTTCCCTCACCCCTTCCCACTGCTCCACACCTGGCTAGGAAACGTTCAGAATTGGGTTGTTCCAGAAAACTTTCGGAATTTTTTTGGACCAGATGCGAGGGGATGGGGGATGTTTGGCACATATTTTTCAAGTCTTTACCCTTCATATTACATTCTGAAATTTTCCTAAGGAAATCGGAGAGGGTCAAAAAATCTTCGAAAAAAAAAGGAAAGACTATAGTCTTTGCTCATTTTTGGGAAAAAAATTTCACCCCTTCAGATCTCGCCCCGATTTTCCCAGAATGTTATTTGGAGGGTATACACTTGGAAATTATGGGGCAAACTTCCCTCACCCCTTCCCACTGCTCCACACCTGGCTAGGAAACGTTCAGAATTGGGTTGTTCCAGAAAACTTTCGGAATTTTTTTGGACCAGATGCGAGGGGATGGGGGATGTTTGGCACATATTTTTCAAGTCTTTACCCTTCATATTACATTCTGAAATTTTCCTAAGGAAATCGGAGAGGGTCAAAAAATCTTCGAAAAAAAAAGGAAAGACTATAGTCTGCTCATTTTTGGGAAAAAAATTTCACCCTTTCAGATCTCGCCCCGATTTTCCCAGAATGTTATTTGGAGGGTATACACTTGGAAATTATGGGGCAAACTTCCCTCACCCCTTCCCACTGCTCCACACCTGGCTAGGAAACGTTCAGAATTGGGTTGTTCCAGAAAACTTTCGGAATTTTTTTGGACCAGATGCGAGGGGATGGGGGATGTTTGGCACATATTTTTCAAGTCTTTACCCTTCATATTACATTCTGAAATTTTCCTAAGGAAATCGGAGAGGGTCAAAAAATCTTCGAAAAAAAAAGGAAAGACTATAGTCTTTGCTCATTTTTGGGAAAAAAATTTCACCCCTTCAGATCTCGCCCCGATTTTCCCAGAATGGTATTTGGAGGGTATACACTTGGAAATTATGGGGCAAACTTCCCTCACCCCTTCCCACTGCTCCACACCTGGCTAGGAAACGTTCAGAATTGGGTTGTTCCAGAAAACTTTCGGAATTTTTTTGGACCAGATGCGAGGGGATGGGGGATGTTTGGCACATATTTTTCAAGTCTTTACCCTTCATATTACATTCTGAAATTTTCCTAAGGAAATCGGAGAGGGTCAAAAAATCTTCGAAAAAAAAGGAAAGACTATATAGTCTTTGCTCATTTTTGGGAAAAAAATTTCACCCGTTCAGATCTCGCCCCGATTTTCCCAGAATGTTATTTGGAGGGTATACACTTGGAAATTATGGGGCAAACTTCCCTCACCCCTTCCCACTGCTCCACACCTGGCTAGGAAACGTTCAGAATTGGGTTGTTCCAGAAAACTTTCGGAATTTTTTTGGACCAGATGCGAGGGGATGGGGGATGTTTGGCACATATTTTTCAAGTCTTTACCCTTCATATTACATTCTGAAATTTTCCTAAGAAAATCGGAGAGGGTCAAAAAATCTTCGAAAAAAAAAGGAAAGACTATAGTCTTTGCTCATTTTTGGGAAAAAAATTTCACCCCTTCAGATCTCGCCCCGATTTTCCCAGAATGTTATTTGGAGGGTATACACTTGGAAATTATGGGGCAAACTTCCCTCACCCCTTCCCACTGCTCCACACCTGGCTAGGAAACGTTCAGAATTGGGTTGTTCCAGAAAACTTTCGGAATTTTTTTGGACCAGATGCGAGGGGATGGGGGATGTTTGGCACATATTTTTCAAGTCTTTACCCTTCATATTACATTCTGAAATTTTCCTAAGGAAATCGGAGAGGGTCAAAAAATCTTCGAAAAAAAAGGAAAGACTATAGTCTTTGCTCATTTTTGGGAAAAAAATTTCACCCTTTCAGATCTCGCCCCGATTTTCCCAGAATGTTATTTGGAGGGTATACACTTGGAAATTATGGGGCAAACTTCCCTCACCCCTTCCCACTGCTCCACACCTGGCTAGGAAACGTTCAGAATTGGGTTGTTCCAGAAAACTTTCGGAATTTTTTTGGACCAGATGCGAGTGGATGGGGGATGTTTGGCACATATTTTTCAAGTCTTTACCCTTCATATTACATTCTGAAATTTTCCTAAGGAAATCGGAGAGGGTCAAAAAATCTTCGAAAAAAAAAGGAAAGACTATAGTCTTTGCTCATTTTTGGGAAAAAAATTTCACCCCTTCAGATCTCGCCCCGATTTTCCCAGAATGGTATTTGGAGGGTATACACTTGGAAATTATGGGGCAAACTTCCCTCACCCCTTCCCACTGCTCCACACCTGGCTAGGAAACGTTCAGAATTGGGTTGTTCCAGAAAACTTTCGGAATTTTTTTGGACCAGATGCGAGGGGATGGGGGATGTTTGGCACATATTTTTCAAGTCTTTACCCTTCATATTACATTCTGAAATTTTCCTAAGGAAATCGGAGAGGGTCAAAAAATCTTCGAAAAAAAAGGAAAGACTATATAGTCTTTGCTCATTTTTGGGAAAAAAATTTCACCCGTTCAGATCTCGCCCCGATTTTCCCAGAATGTTATTTGGAGGGTATACACTTGGAAATTATGGGGCAAACTTCCCTCACCCCTTCCCACTGCTCCACACCTGGCTAGGAAACGTTCAGAATTGGGTTGTTCCAGAAAACTTTCGGAATTTTTTTGGACCAGATGCGAGGGGATGGGGGATGTTTGGCACATATTTTTCAAGTCTTTACCCTTCATATTACATTCTGAAATTTTCCTAAGGAAATCGGAGAGGGTCAAAAAATCTTCGAAAAAAAAAGGAAAGACTATAGTCTTTGCTCATTTTTGGGAAAAAAATTTCACCCCTTCAGATCTCGCCCCGATTTTCCCAGAATGTTATTTGGAGGGTATACACTTGGAAATTATGGGGCAAACTTCCCTCACCCCTTCCCACTGCTCCACACCTGGCTAGGAAACGTTCAGAATTGGGTTGTTCCAGAAAACTTTCGGAATTTTTTTGGACCAGATGCGAGGGGATGGGGGATGTTTGGCACATATTTTTCAAGTCTTTACCCTTCATATTACATTCTGAAATTTTCCTAAGGAAATCGGAGAGGGTCAAAAAATCTTCGAAAAAAAAAGGAAAGACTATAGTCTGCTCATTTTTGGGAAAAAAATTTCACCCTTTCAGATCTCGCCCCGATTTTCCCAGAATGTTATTTGGAGGGTATACACTTGGAAATTATGGGGCAAACTTCCCTCACCCCTTCCCACTGCTCCACACCTGGCTAGGAAACGTTCAGAATTGGGTTGTTCCAGAAAACTTTCGGAATTTTTTTGGACCAGATGCGAGGGGATGGGGGATGTTTGGCACATATTTTTCAAGTCTTTACCCTTCATATTACATTCTGAAATTTTCCTAAGGAAATCGGAGAGGGTCAAAAAATCTTCGAAAAAAAAAGGAAAGACTATAGTCTTTGCTCATTTTTGGGAAAAAAATTTCACCCCTTCAGATCTCGCCCCGATTTTCCCAGAATGGTATTTGGAGGGTATACACTTGGAAATTATGGGGCAAACTTCCCTCACCCCTTCCCACTGCTCCACACCTGGCTAGGAAACGTTCAGAATTGGGTTGTTCCAGAAAACTTTCGGAATTTTTTTGGACCAGATGCGAGGGGATGGGGGATGTTTGGCACATATTTTTCAAGTCTTTACCCTTCATATTACATTCTGAAATTTTCCTAAGGAAATCGGAGAGGGTCAAAAAATCTTCGAAAAAAAAGGAAAGACTATAGTCTTTGCTCATTTTTGGGAAAAAAATTTCACCCGTTCAGATCTCGCCCCGATTTTCCCAGAATGTTATTTGGAGGGTATACACTTGGAAATTATGGGGCAAACTTCCCTCACCCCTTCCCACTGCTCCACACCTGGCTAGGAAACGTTCAGAATTGGGTTGTTCCAGAAAACTTTCGGAATTTTTTTGGACCAGATGCGAGGGGATGGGGGATGTTTGGCACATATTTTTCAAGTCTTTACCCTTCATATTACATTCTGAAATTTTCCTAAGGAAATCGGAGAGGGTCAAAAAATCTTCGAAAAAAAAAGGAAAGACTATAGTCTTTGCTCATTTTTGGGAAAAAAATTTCACCCCTTCAGATCTCGCCCCGATTTTCCCAGAATGTTATTTGGAGGGTATACACTTGGAAATTATGGGGCAAACTTCCCTCACCCCTTCCCACTGCTCCACACCTGGCTAGGAAACGTTCAGAATTGGGTTGTTCCAGAAAACTTTCGGAATTTTTTTGGACCAGATGCGAGGGGATGGGGGATGTTTGGCACATATTTTTCAAGTCTTTACCCTTCATATTACATTCTGAAATTTTCCTAAGGAAATCGGAGAGGGTCAAAAAATCTTCGAAAAAAAAAAGGAAAGACTATAGTCTGCTCATTTTTGGGAAAAAAATTTCACCCCTTCAGATCTCGCCCCGATTTTCCCAGAATGTTATTTGGAGGGTATACACTTGGAAATTATGGGGCAAACTTCCCTCACCCCTTCCCACTGCTCCACACCTGGCTAGGAAACGTTCAGAATTGGGTTGTTCCAGAAAACTTTCGGAATTTTTTTGGACCAGATGCGAGGGGATGGGGGATGTTTGGCACATATTTTTCAAGTCTTTACCCTTCATATTACATTCTGAAATTTTCCTAAGGAAATCGGAGAGGGTCAAAAAATCTTCGAAAAAAAAAAGGAAAGACTATAGTCTTTGCTCATTTTTGGGAAAAAAATTTCACCCCTTCAGATCTCGCCCCGATTTTCCCAGAATGTTATTTGGAGGGTATACACTTGGAAATTATGGGGCAAACTTCCCTCACCCCTTCCCACTGCTCCACACCTGGCTAGGAAACGTTCAGAATTGGGTTGTTCCAGAAAACTTTCGGAATTTTTTTGGACCAGATGCGAGGGGTTGGGGGATATTTGGCACATATTTTTCAAGTCTTTACCCTTCATATTTCATTCTGAAATTTTCCTAAGGAAATCGGAGAGGGTCAAAAAATCTTCGAAAAAAAAAGGAAAGACTATAGTCTTTGCTCATTTTTGGGAAAAAAATTTCACCCCTTCAGATCTCGCCCCGATTTTCCCAGAATGTTATTTGGAGGGCATACACTTGGAAACTATGGGGAAAACTTCCCTCACCCCTTCCCACTGCTCCACACCTGGCTAGGAAACGTTCAGAATTGGGTTGTTCCAGAAAACTTTCGGAATTTTTTTGTACCAGATGCGAGGGGATGGGGGATGTTTGGCACATATTTTTCAAGTCTTTACCCTTCATATTACATTCTGAAATTTTCCTAAGGAAATCGGAGAGGGTCAAAAAATCTTCGAAAAAAAAAGGAAAGACTATAGTCTTTGCTCATTTTTGGGAAAAAAATTTCACCCCTTCAGATCTCGCCCCGATTTTCCCAGAATGGTATTTGGAGGGTATACACTTGGAAATTATGGGGCAAACTTCCCTCACCCCTTCCCACTGCTCCACACCTGGCTAGGAAACGTTCAGAATTGGGTTGTTCCAGAAAACTTTCGGAATTTTTTTGGACCAGATGCGAGGGGATGGGGGATGTTTGGCACATATTTTTCAAGTCTTTACCCTTCATATTACATTCTGAAATTTTCCTAAGGAAATCGGAGAGGGTCAAAAAATCTTCGAAAAAAAAGGAAAGACTATAGTCTTTGCTCATTTTTGGGAAAAAAATTTCACCCGTTCAGATCTCGCCCCGATTTTCCCAGAATGTTATTTGGAGGGTATACACTTGGAAATTATGGGGCAAACTTCCCTCACCCCTTCCCACTGCTCCACACCTGGCTAGGAAACGTTCAGAATTGGGTTGTTCCAGAAAACTTTCGGAATTTTTTTGGACCAGATGCGAGGGGATGGGGGATGTTTGGCACATATTTTTCAAGTCTTTACCCTTCATATTACATTCTGAAATTTTCCTAAGGAAATCGGAGAGGGTCAAAAAATCTTCGAAAAAAAAAGGAAAGACTATAGTCTTTGCTCATTTTTGGGAAAAAAATTTCACCCCTTCAGATCTCGCCCCGATTTTCCCAGAATGTTATTTGGAGGGTATACACTTGGAAATTATGGGGCAAACTTCCCTCACCCCTTCCCACTGCTCCACACCTGGCTAGGAAACGTTCAGAATTGGGTTGTTCCAGAAAACTTTCGGAATTTTTTTGGACCAGATGCGAGGGGATGGGGGATGTTTGGCACATATTTTTCAAGTCTTTACCCTTCATATTACATTCTGAAATTTTCCTAAGGAAATCGGAGAGGGTCAAAAAATCTTCGAAAAAAAAAAGGAAAGACTATAGTCTGCTCATTTTTGGGAAAAAAATTTCACCCCTTCAGATCTCGCCCCGATTTTCCCAGAATGTTATTTGGAGGGTATACACTTGGAAATTATGGGGCAAACTTCCCTCACCCCTTCCCACTGCTCCACACCTGGCTAGGAAACGTTCAGAATTGGGTTGTTCCAGAAAACTTTCGGAATTTTTTTGGACCAGATGCGAGGGGATGGGGGATGTTTGGCACATATTTTTCAAGTCTTTACCCTTCATATTACATTCTGAAATTTTCCTAAGGAAATCGGAGAGGGTCAAAAAATCTTCGAAAAAAAAAGGAAAGACTATAGTCTTTGCTCATTTTTGGGAAAAAAATTTCACCCCTTCAGATCTCTCCATGATTTTCCCAGAATGTTATTTGGAGGGTATACACTTGGAAATTATGGGGCAAACTTCCCTCACCCCTTCCCCCTGCTCCACACCTAGCTAGGAAACGTTCAGAATTGGGTTGTTCCAGAAAACTTTCGGAATTTTTTTGGACCAGATGCGAGGGGATGGGGGATGTTTGGCACATATTTTTCAAGTCTTTACCCTTCATATTACATTCTGAAATTTTCCTAAGGAAATCGGAGGGGGTCAAAAAATCTTCGAAAAAAAAAGGAAAGACTATAGTCTTTGCTCATTTTTGGGAAAAAAATTTCACCCCTTCAGATCTCGCCCCGATTTTCCCAGAATGTTATTTGGAGGGTATACACTTGGAAATTATGGGGCAAACTTCCCTCACCCCTTCCCACTGCTCCACACCTGGCTAGGAAACGTTCAGAATTGGGTTGTTCCAGAAAACTTTCGGAATTTTTTTGGACCAGATGCGAGGGGATGGGGGATGTTTGGCACATATTTTTCAAGTCTTTACCCTTCATATTACATTCTGAAATTTTCCTAAGGAAATCGGAGAGGGTCAAAAAATCTTCGAAAAAAAAAGGAAAGACTATAGTCTGCTCATTTTTGAGAAAAAAATTTCACCCCTTCAGATCTCGCCCCGATTTTCCCAGAATGTTATTTGGAGGGTATACACTTGGAAATTATGGGGCAAACTTCCCTCACCCCTTCCCACTGCTCCACACCTGGCTAGGAAACGTTCAGAATTGGGTTGTTCCAGAAAACTTTCGGAATTTTTTTGGACCTGATGCGAGGGGATGGGGGATGTTTGGCACATATTTTTCAAGTCTTTACCCTTCATATTACATTCTGAAATTTTCCTAAGGAAATCGGAGAGGGTCAAAAAATCTTCGAAAAAAAAAGGAAAGACTATAATAGTCTTTGCTCATTTTTGGGAAAAAAATTTCACCCCTTCAGATCTCGCCCCGATTTTCCCAGAATGTTATTTGGAGGGTATACACTTGGAAATTATGGGGCAAACTTCCCTCACCCCTTCCCACTGCTCCACACCTGGCTAGGAAACGTTCAGAATTGGGTTGTTCCAGAAAACTTTCGGAATTTTTTTGGACCAGATGCGAGGGGTTGGGGGATATTTGGCACATATTTTTCAAGTCTTTACCCTTCATATTTCATTCTGAAATTTTCCTAAGGAAATCGGAGAGGGTCAAAAAATCTTCGAAAAAAAAAGGAAAGACTAGTATAGTCTTTGCTCATTTTTGGGAAAAAAATTTCACCCCTTCAGATCTCGCCCCGATTTTCCCAGAATGTTATTTGGAGGGCATACACTTGGAAACTATGGGGAAAACTTCCCTCACCCCTTCCCACTGCTCCACACCTGGCTAGGAAACGTTCAGAATTGGGTTGTTCCAGAAAACTTTCGGAATTTTTTTGGACCAGATGCGAGGGGATGGGGGATGTTTGGCACATATTTTTCAAGTCTTTACCCTTCATATTACATTCTGAAATTTTCCTAAGGAAATCGGAGAGGGTCAAAAAATCTTCGAAAAAAAAAGGAAAGACTATAGTCTTTGCTCATTTTTGGGAAAAAAATTTCACCCCTTCAGATCTCGCCCCGATTTTCCCAGAATGTTATTTGGAGGGCATACACTTGGAAACTATGGGGAAAACTTCCCTCACCCCTTCCCACTGCTCCACACCTGGCTAGGAAACGTTCAGAATTGGGTTGTTCCAGAAAACTTTCGGAATTTTTTTGGACCAGATGCGAGGGGATGGGGGATGTTTGGCACATATTTTTCAAGTCTTTACCCTTCATATTACATTCTGAAAGTTTCCTAAGGAAATCGGAGAGGGTCAAAAAATCTTCGAAAAAAAAAGGAAAGACTATAGTCTTTGCTCATTTTTGGGAAAAAAATGTCACCCCTTCAGATCTCGCCCCGATTTTCCCAGAATGTTATTTGGAGGGTATACACTTGGAAATTATGGGGCAAACTTCCCTCACCCCTTCCCACTGCTCCACACCTGGCTAGGAAACGTTCAGAATTGGGTTGTTCCAGAAAACTTTCGGAATTTTTTTGGACCAGATGCGAGGGGATGGGGGATGTTTGGCACATATTTTTCAAGTCTTTACCCTTCATATTACATTCTGAAATTTTCCTAAGGAAATCGGAGAGGGTCAAAAAATCTTCGAAAAAAAAAGGAAAGACTATAGTCTTTGCTCATTTTTGGGAAAAAAATTTCACCCCTTCAGATCTCGCCCCGATTTTCCCAGAATGTTATTTGGAGGGTATACACTTGGAAATTATGGGGCAAACTTCCCTCACCCCTTCCCACTGCTCCACACCTGGCTAGGAAACGTTCAGAATTGGGTTGTTCCAGAAAACTTTCGGAATTTTTTTGGACCAGATGCGAGGGGATGAGGGATGTTTGGCACATATTTTTCAAGTCTTTACCCTTCATATTACATTCTGAAATTTTCCTAAGGAAATCGGAGAGGGTCAAAAAATCTTCGAAAAAAAAAGGAAAGACTATAGTCTTTGCTCATTTTTGGGAAAAAAATTTCACCCCTTCAGATCTCGCCCCGATTTTCCCAGAATGTTATTTGGAGGGTATACACTTGGAAATTATGGGGCAAACTTCCCTCACCCCTTCCCACTGCTCCACACCTGGCTAGGAAACGTTCAGAATTGGGTTGTTCCAGAAAACTTTCGGAATTTTTTTGAACCAGATGCGAGGGGATGGGGGATATTTGGGACATATTTTTCAAGTCTTTACCCTTCATATTACATTCTGAAATTTTCCTAAGGAAATCGGAGAGGGTCAAAAAATCTTCGAAAAAAAAAGGAAAGACTATAGTCTTTGCTCATTTTTGGGAAAAAAATTTCACCCCTTCAGATCTCGCCCCGATTTTCCCAGAATGTTATTTGGAGGGTATACACTTGGAAATTATGGGGCAAACTTCCCTCACCCCTTCCCACTGCTCCACACCTGGCTAGGAAACGTTCAGAATTGGGTTGTTCCAGAAAACTTTCGGAATTTTTTTGGACCAGATGCGAGGGGATGGGGGATGTTTGGCACATATTTTTCAAGTCTTTACCCTTCATATTACATTCTGAAATTTTCCTAAGGAAATCGGAGAGGGTCAAAAAATCTTCGAAAAAAAAAGGAAAGACTATAGTCTTTGCTCATTTTTGGGAAAAAAATTTCACCCCTTCAGATCTCGCCCCGATTTTCCCAGAATGTTATTTGGAGGGTATACACTTGGAAATTATGGGGCAAACTTCCCTCACCCCTTCCCACTGCTCCACACCTGGCTAGGAAACGTTCAGAATTGGGTTGTTCCAGAAAACTTTCGGAATATTTTTGGACCAGATGCGAGGGGATGGGGGATGTTTGGCACATATTTTTCAAGTCTTTACCCTTCATATTACATTCTGAAATTTTCCTAAGGAAATCGTAGTGGGTCAAAAAATCTTCGAAAAAAAAAGGAAAGACTATAGTCTTTGCTCATTTTTGGGAAAAAAATTTCACCCCTTCAGATCTCGCCCCGATTTTCCCAGAATGTTATTTGGAGGGTATACACTTGGAAATTATGGGGCAAACTTCCCTCACCCCTTCCCACTGCTCCACACCTGGCTAGGAAACGTTCAGAATTGGGTTGTTCCAGAAAACTTTCGGAATATTTTTGGACCAGATGCGAGGGGATGGGGGATGTTTGGCACATATTTTTCAAGTCTTTACAATTCATATTACATTCTGAAATTTTCCTAAGGAAATCGGAGAGGGTCAAAAAATCTTCGAAAAAAAAAGGAAAGACTATAGTCTTTGCTCATTTTTGGGAAAAAAATTTCACCCCTTCAGATCTCGCCCCGATTTTCCCAGAATGTTATTTGGAGGGTATACACTTGGAAATTATGGGGCAAACTTCCCTCACCCCTTCCCACTGCTCCACACCTGGCTAGGAAACGTTCAGAATTGGGTTGTTCCAGAAAACTTTCGGAATTTTTTTGGACCAGATGCGAGGGGATGGGGGATGTTTGGCACATATTTTTCAAGTCTTTACCCTTCATATTACATTCTGAAATTTTCCTAAGGAAATCGGAGAGGGTCAAAAAATCATCGAAAAAAAAAGGAAAGACTTGCTTTGCTCATTTTTGGGAAAAAAATTTCACCCCTTCAGATCTCGCCCCGATTTTCCCAGAATGTTATTTGGAGGGTATACACTTGGAAATTATGGGGCAAACTTCCCTCACCCCTTCCCACTGCTCCACACCTGGCTAGGAAACGTTCAGAATTGGGTTGTTCCAGAAAACTTTCGGAATTTTTTTGGACCAGATGCGAGGGGATGGGGGATGTTTGGCACATATTTTTCAAGTCTTTACCCTTCATATTACATTCTGAAATTTTCCTAAGGAAATCGGAGAGGGTCAAAAAATCTTCGAAAAAAAAAGGAAAGACTATAGTCTTTGCTCATTTTTGGGAAAAAAATTTCACCCCTTCAGATCTTGCCCCGATTTTCCCAGAATGTTATTAGGAGGGTATACACTTGGAAATTATGGGGAAAACTTCCCTCACCCCTTACCCCTGCTCCACACCTGGCTAGGAAACGTTCAGAATTGGGTTGTTCCAGAAAACTTTCGGAATTTTTTTGGACCAGATGCGAGGGGATGGGGGATGTTTGGCACATATTTTTCAAGTCTTTACCCTTCATATTACATTCTGAAATTTTCCTAAGGAAATCGGAGAGGGTCAAAAAATCTTCGAAAAAAAAAGGAAAGACTATAGTCTTTGCTCATTTTTGGGAAAAAAATTTCACCCCTTCAGATCTGGCCCCGATTTTCCCAGAATGTTATTTGGAGGGTATACACTTGGAAATTATGGGGCAAACTTCCCTCACCCCTTCCCACTGCTCCACACCTGGCTAGGAAACGTTCAGAATTGGGTTGTTCCAGAAAACTTTCGGAATTTTTTTGAACCAGATGCGAGGGGATGGGGGATGTTTGGGACATATTTTTCAAGTCTTTACCCTTCATATTACATTCTGAAATTTTCCTAAGGAAATCGGAGAGGGTCAAAAAATCTTCGAAAAAAAAAGGAAAGACTATAGTCTTTGCTCATTTTTGGGAAAAAAATTTCACCCCTTCAGATCTCGCCCCGATTTTCCCAGAATGTTATTTGGAGGGTATACACTTGGAAATTATGGGGCAAACTTCCCTCACCCCTTCCCACTGCTCCACACCTGGCTAGGAAACGTTCAGAATTGGGTTGTTCCAGAAAACTTTCGGAATTTTTTTGGACCAGATGCGAGGGGATGGGGGATGTTTGGCACATATTTTTCAAGTCTTTACCCTTCATATTACATTCTGAAATTTTCCTAAGGAAATCGGAGAGGGTCAAAAAATCTTCGAAAAAAAAAGGAAAGACTATAGTCTTTGCTCATTTTTGGGAAAAAAATTTCACCCCTTCAGATCTGGCCCCGATTTTCCCAGAATGTTATTTGGAGGGTATACACTTGGAAATTATGGGGCAAACTTCCCTCACCCCTTCCCACTGCTCCACACCTGGCTAGGAAACGTTCAGAATTGAGTTGTTCCAGAAAACTTTCGGAATTTTTTTGGACCAGATGCGAGGGGATGGGGGATGTTTGGCACATATTTTTCAAGTCTTTACCCTTCATATTACATTCTGAAATTTTCCTAAGGAAATCGGAGAGGGTCAAAAAATCTTCGAAAAAAAAAGGAAAGACTTGCTTTGCTCATCTTTGGGAAAAAAATTTCACCCCTTCAGATCTCGCCCCGATTTTCCCAGAATGTTATTTGGAGGGTATACACTTGGAAATTATGGGGCAAACTTCCCTCACCCCTTCCCACTGCTCCACACCTGGCTAGGAAACGTTCAGAATTGGGTTGTTCCAGAAAACTTTCGGAATTTTTTTGGACCAGATGCGAGGGGATGGGGGATGTTTGGCACATATTTTTCAAGTCTTTACCCTTCATATTACATTCTGAAATTTTCCTAAGGAAATCGGAGAGGGTCAAAAAATCTTCGAAAAAAAAAGGAAAGACTATAGTCTTTGCTCATTTTTGGGAAAAAAATTTCACCCCTTCAGATCTGGCCCCGATTTTCCCAGAATGTTATTTGGAGGGTATACACTTGGAAATTATGGGGCAAACTTCCCTCACCCCTTCCCACTGCTCCACACCTGGCTAGGAAACGTTCAGAATTGAGTTGTTCCAGAAAACTTTCGGAATTTTTTTGGACCAGATGCGAGGGGATGGGGGATGTTTGGCACATATTTTTCAAGTCTTTACCCTTCATATTACATTCTGAAATTTTCCTAAGGAAATCGGAGAGGGTCAAAAAATCTTCGAAAAAAAAAGGAAAGACTTGCTTTGCTCATCTTTGGGAAAAAAATTTCACCCCTTCAGATCTCGCCCCGATTTTCCCAGAATGTTATTTGGAGGGTATACACTTGGAAATTATGGGGCAAACTTCCCTCACCCCTTCCCACTGCTCCACACCTGGCTAGGAAACGTTCAGAATTGGGTTGTTCCAGAAAACTTTCGGAATTTTTTTGGACCAGATGCGAGGGGATGGGGGATGTTTGGCACATATTTTTCAAGTCTTTACCCTTCATATTACATTCTGAAATTTTCCTAAGGAAATCGGAGAGGGTCAAAAAATCTTCGAAAAAAAAAGGAAAGACTATAGTCTTTGCTCATTTTTGGGAAAAAAATTTCACCCCTTCAGATCTTGCCCCGATTTTCCCAGAATGTTATTTGGAGGGTATACACTTGGAAATTATGGGGAAAACTTCCCTCACCCCTTACCCCTGCTCCACACCTGGCTAGGAAACGTTCAGAATTGGGTTGTTCCAGAAAACTTTCGGAATTTTTTTGGACCAGATGCGAGGGGATGGGGGATGTTTGGCACATATTTTTCAAGTCTTTACCCTTCATATTACATTCTGAAAGTTTCCTAAGGAAATCGGAGAGGGTCAAAAAATCTTCGAAAAAAAAAGGAAAGACTATAATAGTCTTTGCTCATTTTTAGGAAAAAAATTTCACCCCTTCAGATCTCGCCCCGATTTTCCCAGAATGTTATTTGGAGGGTATACACTTGGAAATTATGGGGCAAACTTCCCTCACCCCTTCCCACTGCTCCACACCTGGCTAGGAAACGTTCAGAATTGGGTTGTTCCAGAAAACTTTCGGAATTTTTTTGGACCAGATGCGAGGGGTTGGGGGATATTTGGCACATATTTTTCAAGTCTTTACCCTTCATATTTCATTCTGAAATTTTCCTAAGGAAATCGGAGAGGGTCAAAAAATCTTCGAAAAAAAAAGGAAAGACTATAGTCTTTGCTCATTTTTGGGAAAAAAATTTCACCCCTTCAGATCTCGCCCCGATTTTCCCAGAATGTTATTTGGAGGGCATACACTTGGAAACTATGGGGAAAACTTCCCTCACCCCTTCCCACTGCTCCACACCTGGCTAGGAAACGTTCAGAATTGGGTTGTTCCAGAAAACTTTCGGAATTTTTTTGGACCAGATGCGAGGGGATGGGGGATGTTTGGCACATATTTTTCAAGTCTTTACCCTTCATATTACATTCTGAAATTTTCCTAAGGAAATCGGAGAGGGTCAAAAAATCTTCGAAAAAAAAAGGAAAGACTATAGTCTTTGCTCATTTTTGGGAAAAAAATTTCACCCCTTCAGATCTCGCCCCGATTTTCCCAGAATGTTATTTGGAGGGTATACACTTGGAAATTATGGGGCAAACTTCCCTCACCCCTTCCCACTGCTCCACACCCGGCTAGGAAACGTTCAGAATTGGGTTGTTCCAGAAAACTTTCGGAATTTTTTTGGACCAGATGCGAGGGGATGGGGGATGTTTGGCACATATTTTTCAAGTCTTTACCCTTCATATTACATTCTGAAATTTTCCTAAGGAAATCGGAGAGGGTCAAAAAATCTTCGAAAAAAAAAGGAAAGACTATAGTCTTTGCTCATTTTTGGGAAAAAAATTTCACCCCTTCAGATCTCGCCCCGATTTTCCCAGAATGTTATTTGGAGGGTATACACTTGGAAATTATGGGGCAAACTTCCCTCACCCCTTCCCACTGCTCCACACCTGGCTAGGAAACGTTCAGAATTGGGTTGTTCCAGAAAACTTTCGGAATTTTTTTGAACCAGATGCGAGGGGATGGGGGATGTTTGGCACATATTTTTCAAGTCTTTACCCTTCATATTACATTCTGAAATTTTCCTAAGGAAATCGGAGAGGGTCAAAAAATCTTCGAAAAAAAAAGGAAAGACTATAGTCTGCTCATTTTTGGGAAAAAAATTTCACCCCTTCAGATCTCGCCCCGATTTTCCCAGAATGTTATTTGGAGGGTATACACTTGGAAATTATGGGGCAAACTTCCCTCACCCCTTCCCACTGCTCCACACCTGGCTAGGAAACGTTCAGAATTGGGTTGTTCCAGAAAACTTTCGGAATATTTTTGGACCAGATGCGAGGGGATGGGGGATGTTTGGCACATATTTTTCAAGTCTTTACCCTTCATATTACATTCTGAAATTTTCCTAAGGAAATCGGAGTGGGTCAAAAAATCTTCGAAAAAAAAAGGAAAGACTATAGTCTTTGCTCATTTTTGGGAAAAAAATTTCACCCCTTCAGATCTCGCCCCGATTTTCCCAGAATGTTATTTGGAGGGTATACACTTGGAAATTATGGGGCAAACTTCCCTCACCCCTTCCCACTGCTCCACACCTGGCTAGGAAACGTTCAGAATTGGGTTGTTCCAGAAAACTTTCGGAATATTTTTGGACCAGATGCGAGGGGATGGGGGATGTTTGGCACATATTTTTCAAGTCTTTACCCTTCATATTACATTCTGAAATTTTCCTAAGGAAATCGGAGAGGGTCAAAAAATCTTCGAAAAAAAAAGGAAAGACTATATTACCTAGTCTTTGCTCATTTTTGGGAAAAAACTTTCACCCCTTCAGATCTCGCCCCGATTTTCCCAGAATGTTATTTGGAGGGTATACACTTGGAAATTATGGGGCAAACTTCCCTCACCCCTTCCCACTGCTCCACACCTGGCTAGGAAAAGTTCAGAATTGGGTTGTTCCAGAAAACTTTCGGAATTTTTTTGGACCAGATGCGAGGGGATGGGGGATGTTTGGCACATATTTTTCAAGTCTTTACCCTTCATATTACATTCTGAAATTTTCCTAAGGAAATCGGAGAGGGTCAAAAAATCTTCGAAAAAAAAAGGAAAGACTATAGTCTTTGCTCGTTTTTGGGAAAAAAATTTCACCCCTTCAGATCTCGCCCCGATTTTCCCAGAATGTTATTTGGAGGGTATACACTTGGAAATTATGGGGCAAACTTCCCTCACCCCTTCCCACTGCTCCACACCTGGCTAGGAAACGTTCAGAATTGGGTTGTTCCAGAAAACTTTCGGAATATTTTTGGACCAGATGCGAGGGGATGGGGGATGTTTGGCACATATTTTTCAAGTCTTTACCCTTCATATTACATTCTGAAATTTTCCTAAGGAAATCGGAGAGGGTCAAAAAATCTTCGAAAAAAAAAGGAAAGACTATAGTCTTTGCTCATTTTTGGGAAAAAAATTTCACCCCTTCAGATCTCGCCCCGATTTTCCCAGAATGTTATTTGGAGGGTATACACTTGGAAATTATGGGGCAAACTTCCCTCACCCCTTCCCCCTGCTCCACACCTGGCTAGGAAACGTTCAGAATTGGGTTGTTCCAGAAAACTTTCGGAATTTTTTTGGACCAGATGCGAGGGGATGGGGGATGTTTGGCACATATTTTTCAAGTCTTTACCCTTCATATTACATTCTGAAATTTTCCTAAGGAAATCGGAGAGGGTCAAAAAATCATCGAAAAAAAAAGGAAAGACTTGCTTTGCTCATTTTTGGGAAAAAAATTTCACCCCTTCAGATCTCGCCCCGATTTTCCCAGAATGTTATTTGGAGGGTATACACTTGGAAATTATGGGGCAAACTTCCCTCACCCCTTCCCACTGCTCCACACCTGGCTAGGAAACGTTCAGAATTGGGTTGTTCCAGAAAACTTTCGGAATTTTTTTGGACCAGATGCGAGGGGATGGGGGATGTTTGGCACATATTTTTCAAGTCTTTACCCTTCATATTACATTCTGAAATTTTCCTAAGGAAATCGGAGAGGGTCAAAAAATCTTCGAAAAAAAAAGGAAAGACTATAGTCTTTGCTCATTTTTGGGAAAAAAATTTCACCCCTTCAGATCTCGCCCCGATTTTCCCAGAATGTTATTTGGAGGGTATACACTTGGAAATTATGGGGCAAACTTCCCTCACCCCTTCCCACTGCTCCACACCCGGCTAGGAAACGTTCAGAATTGGGTTGTTCCAGAAAACTTTCGGAATTTTTTTGGACCAGATGCGAGGGGATGGGGGATGTTTGGCACATATTTTTCAAGTCTTTACCCTTCATATTACATTCTGAAATTTTCCTAAGGAAATCGGAGAGGGTCAAAAAATCTTCGAAAAAAAAAGGAAAGACTATAGTCTTTGCTCATTTTTGGGAAAAAAATTTCACCCCTTCAGATCTCGCCCCGATTTTCCCAGAATGTTATTTGGAGGGTATACACTTGGAAATTATGGGGCAAACTTCCCTCACCCCTTCCCACTGCTCCACACCTGGCTAGGAAACGTTCAGAATTGGGTTGTTCCAGAAAACTTTCGGAATTTTTTTGAACCAGATGCGAGGGGATGGGGGATGTTTGGCACATATTTTTCAAGTCTTTACCCTTCATATTACATTCTGAAATTTTCCTAAGGAAATCGGAGAGGGTCAAAAAATCTTCGAAAAAAAAAGGAAAGACTATAGTCTGCTCATTTTTGGGAAAAAAATTTCACCCCTTCAGATCTCGCCCCGATTTTCCCAGAATGTTATTTGGAGGGTATACACTTGGAAATTATGGGGCAAACTTCCCTCACCCCTTCCCACTGCTCCACACCTGGCTAGGAAACGTTCAGAATTGGGTTGTTCCAGAAAACTTTCGGAATATTTTTGGACCAGATGCGAGGGGATGGGGGATGTTTGGCACATATTTTTCAAGTCTTTACCCTTCATATTACATTCTGAAATTTTCCTAAGGAAATCGGAGTGGGTCAAAAAATCTTCGAAAAAAAAAGGAAAGACTATAGTCTTTGCTCATTTTTGGGAAAAAAATTTCACCCCTTCAGATCTCGCCCCGATTTTCCCAGAATGTTATTTGGAGGGTATACACTTGGAAATTATGGGGCAAACTTCCCTCACCCCTTCCCACTGCTCCACACCTGGCTAGGAAACGTTCAGAATTGGGTTGTTCCAGAAAACTTTCGGAATATTTTTGGACCAGATGCGAGGGGATGGGGGATGTTTGGCACATATTTTTCAAGTCTTTACCCTTCATATTACATTCTGAAATTTTCCTAAGGAAATCGGAGAGGGTCAAAAAATCTTCGAAAAAAAAAGGAAAGACTATATTACCTAGTCTTTGCTCATTTTTGGGAAAAAACTTTCACCCCTTCAGATCTCGCCCCGATTTTCCCAGAATGTTATTTGGAGGGTATACACTTGGAAATTATGGGGCAAACTTCCCTCACCCCTTCCCACTGCTCCACACCTGGCTAGGAAAAGTTCAGAATTGGGTTGTTCCAGAAAACTTTCGGAATTTTTTTGGACCAGATGCGAGGGGATGGGGGATGTTTGGCACATATTTTTCAAGTCTTTACCCTTCATATTACATTCTGAAATTTTCCTAAGGAAATCGGAGAGGGTCAAAAAATCTTCGAAAAAAAAAGGAAAGACTATAGTCTTTGCTCGTTTTTGGGAAAAAAATTTCACCCCTTCAGATCTCGCCCCGATTTTCCCAGAATGTTATTTGGAGGGTATACACTTGGAAATTATGGGGCAAACTTCCCTCACCCCTTCCCACTGCTCCACACCTGGCTAGGAAACGTTCAGAATTGGGTTGTTCCAGAAAACTTTCGGAATATTTTTGGACCAGATGCGAGGGGATGGGGGATGTTTGGCACATATTTTTCAAGTCTTTACCCTTCATATTACATTCTGAAATTTTCCTAAGGAAATCGGAGAGGGTCAAAAAATCTTCGAAAAAAAAAGGAAAGACTATAGTCTTTGCTCATTTTTGGGAAAAAAATTTCACCCCTTCAGATCTCGCCCCGATTTTCCCAGAATGTTATTTGGAGGGTATACACTTGGAAATTATGGGGCAAACTTCCCTCACCCCTTCCCCCTGCTCCACACCTGGCTAGGAAACGTTCAGAATTGGGTTGTTCCAGAAAACTTTCGGAATTTTTTTGGACCAGATGCGAGGGGATGGGGGATGTTTGGCACATATTTTTCAAGTCTTTACCCTTCATATTACATTCTGAAATTTTCCTAAGGAAATCGGAGAGGGTCAAAAAATCATCGAAAAAAAAAGGAAAGACTTGCTTTGCTCATTTTTGGGAAAAAAATTTCACCCCTTCAGATCTCGCCCCGATTTTCCCAGAATGTTATTTGGAGGGTATACACTTGGAAATTATGGGGCAAACTTCCCTCACCCCTTCCCACTGCTCCACACCTGGCTAGGAAACGTTCAGAATTGGGTTGTTCCAGAAAACTTTCGGAATTTTTTTGGACCAGATGCGAGGGGATGGGGGATGTTTGGCACATATTTTTCAAGTCTTTACCCTTCATATTACATTCTGAAATTTTCCTAAGGAAATCGGAGAGGGTCAAAAAATCTTCGAATAAAAAAGGAAAGACTATAGTCTTTGCTCATTTTTGGGAAAAAAATTTCACCCCTTCAGATCTTGCCCCGATTTTCCCAGAATGTTATTAGGAGGGTATACACTTGGAAATTATGGGGAAAACTTCCCTCACCCCTTACCCCTGCTCCACACCTGGCTAGGAAACGTTCAGAATTGGGTTGTTCCAGAAAACTTTCGGAATTTTTTTGGACCAGATGCGAGGGGATGGGGGATGTTTGGCACATATTTTTCAAGTCTTTACCTTTCATATTACATTCTGAAATTTTCCTAAGGAAATCGGAGAGGGTCAAAAAATCTTCGAAAAAAAAAGGAAAGACTATAGTCTTTGCTCATTTTTGGGAAAAAAATTTCACCCCTTCAGATCTGGCCCCGATTTTCCCAGAATGTTGTTTGGAGGGTATACACTTGGAAATTATGGGGCAAACTTCCCTCACCCCTTCCCACTGCTCCACACCTGGCTAGGAAACGTTCAGAATTGGGTTGTTCCAGAAAACTTTCGGAATTTTTTTGGACCAGATGCGAGGGGATGGGGGATGTTTGGCACATATTTTTCAAGTCTTTACCCTTCATATTACATTCTGAAATTTTCCTAAGGAAATCGGAGAGGGTCAAAAAATCTTCGAAAAAAAAAGGAAAGACTATAGTCTGCTCATTTTTGGGAAAAAAATTTCACCCCTTCAGATCTCGCCCCGATTTTCCCAGAATGTTATTTGGAGGGTATACACTTGGAAATTATGGGGCAAACTTCCCTCACCCCTTCCCACTGCTCCACACCTGGCTAGGAAACGTTCAGAATTGGGTTGTTCCAGAAAACTTTCGGAATATTTTTGGACCAGATGCGAGGGGATGGGGGATGTTTGGCACATATTTTTCAAGTCTTTACCCTTCATATTACATTCTGAAATTTTCCTAAGGAAATCGGAGTGGGTCAAAAAATCTTCGAAAAAAAAAGGAAAGACTATAGTCTTTGCTCATTTTTGGGAAAAAAATTTCACCCCTTCAGATCTCGCCCCGATTTTCCCAGAATGTTATTTGGAGGGTATACACTTGGAAATTATGGGGCAAACTTCCCTCACCCCTTCCCACTGCTCCACACCTGGCTAGGAAACGTTCAGAATTGGGTTGTTCCAGAAAACTTTCGGAATATTTTTGGACCAGATGCGAGGGGATGGGGGATGTTTGGCACATATTTTTCAAGTCTTTACCCTTCATATTACATTCTGAAATTTTCCTAAGGAAATCGGAGAGGGTCAAAAAATCTTCGAAAAAAAAAGGAAAGACTATATTACCTAGTCTTTGCTCATTTTTGGGAAAAAACTTTCACCCCTTCAGATCTCGCCCCGATTTTCCCAGAATGTTATTTGGAGGGTATACACTTGGAAATTATGGGGCAAACTTCCCTCACCCCTTCCCACTGCTCCACACCTGGCTAGGAAAAGTTCAGAATTGGGTTGTTCCAGAAAACTTTCGGAATTTTTTTGGACCAGATGCGAGGGGATGGGGGATGTTTGGCACATATTTTTCAAGTCTTTACCCTTCATATTACATTCTGAAATTTTCCTAAGGAAATCGGAGAGGGTCAAAAAATCTTCGAAAAAAAAAGGAAAGACTATAGTCTTTGCTCATTTTTGGGAAAAAAATTTCACCCCTTCAGATCTCGCCCCGATTTTCCCAGAATGTTATTTGGAGGGTATACACTTGGAAATTATGGGGCAAACTTCCCTCACCCCTTCCCACTGCTCCACACCTGGCTAGGAAACGTTCAGAATTGGGTTGTTCCAGAAAACTTTCGGAATTTTTTTGGACCAGATGCGAGGGGATGGGGGATGTTTGGCACATATTTTTCAAGTCTTTACCCTTCATATTACATTCTGAAATTTTCCTAAGGAAATCGGAGAGGGTCAAAAAATCTTCGAAAAAAAAAGGAAAGACTATAGTCTTTGCTCATTTTTGGGAAAAAAATTTCACCCCTTCAGATCTCGCCCCGATTTTCCCAGAATGTTATTTGGAGGGTATACACTTGGAAATTATGGGGCAAACTTCCCTCACCCCTTCCCACTGCTCCACACCTGGCTAGGAAACGTTCAGAATTGGGTTGTTCCAGAAAACTTTCGGAATTTTTTTGAACCAGATGCGAGGGGATGGGGGATGTTTGGGACATATTTTTCAAGTCTTTACCCTTCATATTACATTCTGAAATTTTCCTAAGGAAATCGGAGAGGGTCAAAAAATCTTCGAAAAAAAAAGGAAAGACTATAGTCTTTGCTCATTTTTGGGAAAAAAATTTCACCCCTTCAGATCTCGCCCCGATTTTCCCAGAATGTTATTTGGAGGGTATACACTTGGAAATTATGGGGCAAACTTCCCTCACCCCTTCCCACTGCTCCACACCTGGCTAGGAAACGTTCAGAATTGGGTTGTTCCAGAAAACTTTCGGAATTTTTTTGGACCAGATGCGAGGGGATGGGGGATGTTTGGCACATATTTTTCAAGTCTTTACCCTTCATATTACATTCTGAAATTTTCCTAAGGAAATCGGAGAGGGTCAAAAAATCTTCGAAAAAAAAAGGAAAGACTATAGTCTGCTCATTTTTGGGAAAAAAATTTCACCCCTTCAGATCTCGCCCCGATTTTCCCAGAATGTTATTTGGAGGGTATACACTTGGAAATTATGGGGCAAACTTCCCTCACCCCTTCCCACTGCTCCACACCTGGCTAGGAAACGTTCAGAATTGGGTTGTTCCAGAAAACTTTCGGAATATTTTTGGACCAGATGCGAGGGGATGGGGGATGTTTGGCACATATTTTTCAAGTCTTTACCCTTCATATTACATTCTGAAATTTTCCTAAGGAAATCGGAGTGGGTCAAAAAATCTTCGAAAAAAAAAGGAAAGACTATAGTCTTTGCTCATTTTTGGGAAAAAAATTTCACCCCTTCAGATCTCGCCCCGATTTTCCCAGAATGTTATTTGGAGGGTATACACTTGGAAATTATGGGGCAAACTTCCCTCACCCCTTCCCACTGCTCCACACCTGGCTAGGAAACGTTCAGAATTGGGTTGTTCCAGAAAACTTTCGGAATATTTTTGGACCAGATGCGAGGGGATGGGGGATGTTTGGCACATATTTTTCAAGTCTTTACAATTCATATTACATTCTGAAATTTTCCTAAGGAAATCGGAGAGGGTCAAAAAATCTTCGAAAAAAAAAGGAAAGACTATAGTCTTTGCTCATTTTTGGGAAAAAAATTTCACCCCTTCAGATCTCGCCCCGATTTTCCCAGAATGTTATTTGGAGGGTATACACTTGGAAATTATGGGGCAAACTTCCCTCACCCCTTCCCCCTGCTCCACACCTGGCTAGGAAACGTTCAGAATTGGGTTGTTCCAGAAAACTTTCGGAATTTTTTTGGACCAGATGCGAGGGGATGGGGGATGTTTGGCTCATATTTTTCAAGTCTTTACCCTTCATATTACATTCTGAAATTTTCCTAAGGAAATCGGAGAGGGTCAAAAAATCATCGAAAAAAAAAGGAAAGACTTGCTTTGCTCATTTTTGGGAAAAAAATTTCACCCCTTCAGATCTCGCCCCGATTTTCCCAGAATATTATTTGGAGGGTATACACTTGGAAATTATGGGGCAAACTTCCCTCACCCCTTCCCACTGCTCCACACCTGGCTAGGAAACGTTCAGAATTGGGTTGTTCCAGAAAACTTTCGGAATTTTTTTGGACCAGATGCGAGGGGATGGGGGATGTTTGGCACATATTTTTCAAGTCTTTACCCTTCATATTACATTCTGAAATTTTCCTAAGGAAATCGGAGAGGGTCAAAAAATCTTCGAAAAAAAAAGGAAAGACTATAGTCTGCTCATTTTTGGGAAAAAAATTTCACCCCTTCAGATCTTGCCCCGATTTTCCCAGAATGTTATTAGGAGGGTATACACTTGGAAATTATGGGGAAAACTTCCCTCACCCCTTACCCCTGCTCCACACCTGGCTAGGAAACGTTCAGAATTGGGTTGTTCCAGAAAACTTTCGGAATTTTTTTGGACCAGATGCGAGGGGATGGGGGATGTTTGGCACATATTTTTCAAGTCTTTACCCTTCATATTACATTCTGAAATTTTCCTAAGGAAATCGGAGAGGGTCAAAAAATCTTCGAAAAAAAAAGGAAAGACTATAGTCTTTGCTCATTTTTGGGAAAAAAATTTCACCCCTTCAGATCTGGCCCCGATTTTCCCAGAATGTTATTTGGAGGGTATACACTTGGAAATTATGGGGCAAACTTCCCTCACCCCTTCCCACTGCTCCACACCTGGCTAGGAAACGTTCAGAATTGGGTTGTTCCAGAAAACTTTCGGAATTTTTTTGAACCAGATGCGAGGGGATGGGGGATGTTTGGGACATATTTTTCAAGTCTTTACCCTTCATATTACATTCTGAAATTTTCCTAAGGAAATCGGAGAGGGTCAAAAAATCTTCGAAAAAAAAAGGAAAGACTATAGTCTTTGCTCATTTTTGGGAAAAAAATTTCACCCCTTCAGATCTCGCCCCGATTTTCCCAGAATGTTATTTGGAGGGTATACACTTGGAAATTATGGGGCAAACTTCCCTCACCCCTTCCCACTGCTCCACACCTGGCTAGGAAACGTTCAGAATTGGGTTGTTCCAGAAAACTTTCGGAATTTTTTTGGACCAGATGCGAGGGGATGGGGGATGTTTGGCACATATTTTTCAAGTCTTTACCCTTCATATTACATTCTGAAATTTTCCTAAGGAAATCGGAGAGGGTCAAAAAATCTTCGAAAAAACAAGGAAAGACTATAGTCTTTGCTCATTTTTGGGAAAAAAATTTCACCCCTTCAGATCTGGCCCCGATTTTCCCAGAATGTTATTTGGAGGGTATACACTTGGAAATTATGGGGCAAACTTCCCTCACCCCTTCCCACTGCTCCACACCTGGCTAGGAAACGTTCAGAATTGGGTTGTTCCAGAAAACTTTCGGAATTTTTTTGGACCAGATGCGAGGGGATGGGGGATGTTTGGCACATATTTTTCAAGTCTTTACCCTTCATATTACATTCTGAAATTTTCCTAAGGAAATCGGAGAGGGTCAAAAAATCTTCGAAAAAAAAAGGAAAGATTATAGTGTTTGCTCATTTTTGGGAAAAAAATTTCACCCCTTCAGATCTGGCCCCGATTTTCCCAGAATGTTATTTGGAGGGTATACACTTGGAAATTATGGGGCAAACTTCCCTCACCCCTTCCCACTGCTCCACACCTGGCTAGGAAACGTTCAGAATTGGGTTGTTCCAGAAAACTTTCGTAATATTTTTGGACCAGATGCGAGGGGATGGGGGATGTTTGGCACATATTTTTCAAGTCTTTACCCTTCATATTACATTCTGAAATTTTCCTAAGGAAATCGGAGAGGGTCAAAAAATCTTCGAAAAAAAAGGAAAGACTATAGTCTTTGCTCATTTTTGGGAAAAAAATTTCACCCCTTCAGATCTCGCCCCGATTTTCCCAGAATGTTATTTCGAGAGTATACACTTGGAAATTATGGGGCAAACTTCCCTCACCCCTTCCCACTGCTCCACACCTGGCTAGGAAACGTTCAGAATTGGGTTGTTCCAGAAAACTTTCGGAATTTTTTTGGACCAGATGCGAGGGGATGGGGGATGTTTGGCACATATTTTTCAAGTCTTTACCCTTCATATTACATTCTGAAATTTTCCTAAGGAAATCGGAGAGGATCAAAAAATCTTCGAAAAAAAAAGGAAAGACTATAGTCTTTGCTCATTTTTGGGAAAAAAATTTCACCCCTTCAGATCTCGCCCCGATTTTCCCAGAATGTTATTTGGAGGGTATACACTTGGAAATTATGGGGCAAACTTCCCTCACCCCTTCCCACTGCTCCACACCTGGCTAGGAAACGTTCAGAATTGGGTTGTTCCAGAAAACTTTCGGAATTTTTTTGGACCAGATGCGAGGGGATGGGGGATGTTTGGCACATATTTTTCAAGTCTTTACCCTTCATATTACATTCTGAAATTTTCCTAAGGAAATCGGAGAGGGTCAAAAAATCTTCGAAAAAAAAAGGAAAGACTATATTTGCTCATTTTTGGGAAAAAAATTTCACCCCTTCAGATCTCGCCCCGATTTTCCCAGAATGTTATTTGGAGAGTATACACTTGGAAATTATGGGGCAAACTTCCCTCACCCCTTCCCACTGCTCCACACCTGGCTAGGAAACGTTCAGAATTGGGTTGTTCCAGAAAACTTTCGGAATTTTTTTGGACCAGATGCGAGGGGATGGGGGATGTTTGGCACATATTTTTCAAGTCTTTACCCTTCATATTACATTCTGAAATTTTCCTAAGGAAATCGGAGAGGGTCAAAAAATCTTCGAAAAAAAAAGGAAAGACTATAGTCTTTGCTCATTTTTGGGAAAAAAATTTCACCCCTTCAGATCTCGCCCCGATTTTCCCAGAATGTTATTTGGAGGGTATACACTTGGAAATTATGGGGCAAACTTCCCTCACCCCTTCCCCCTGCTCCTCACCTGGCTAGGAAACGTTCAGAATTGGGTTGTTCCAGAAAACTTTCGGAATTTTTTTGGACCAGATGCGAGGGGATGGGGGATGTTTGGCACATATTTTTCAAGTCTTTACCCTTCATATTACATTCTGAAATTTTCCTAAGGAAATCGGAGAGGGTCAAAAAATCTTCGAAAAAAAAAGGAAAGACTATAGTCTTTGCTCATTTTTGGGAAAAAAATTTCACCCCTTCAGATCTCGCCCCGATTTTCCCAGAATGTTATTTGGAGGGTATACACTTGGAAATTATGGGGCAAACTTCCCTCACCCCTTCCCACTGCTCCACACCTGGCTAGGAAACGTTCAGAATTGGGTTGTTCCAGAAAACTTTCGGAATTTTTTTGGACCAGATGCGAGGGGATGGGGGATGTTTGGCACATATTTTTCAAGTCTTTACCCTTCATATTACATTCTGAAATTTTCCTAAGGAAATCGGATAGGGTCAACAAATCTTCGAAAAAAAAAGGAAAGACTATAGTCTTTGCTCATTTTTGGGAAAAAAATTTCACCCCTTCAGATCTCGCCCCGATTTTCCCAGAATGTTATTTCGAGAGTATACACTTGGAAATTATGGGGCAAACTTCCCTCACCCCTTCCCACTGCTCCACACATGGCTAGGAAACGTTCAGAATTGGGTAGTTCCAGAAAACTTTCGTAATATTTTTGGACCAGATGCGAGGGGATGGGGGATGTTTGGCACATATTTTTCAAGTCTTTACCCTTCATATTACATTCTGAAATTTTCCTAAGGAAATCGGAGAGGGTCAAAAAATCTTCGAAAAAAAAAGGGAAGACTATAGTCTTTGCTCATTTTTGGGAAAAAAATTTCACCCCTTCAGATCTCGCCCTGATTTTCCCAGAATGTTATTTGGAGGGTATACACTTGGAAATTATGGGGCAAACTTCCCTCACCCCTTCCCACTGCGCCACACCTGGCTAGGAAACGTTCAGAATTGGGTTGTTCCAGAAAACTTTCGGAATTTTTTTGGACCAGATGCGAGGGGATGGGGGATGTTTGCCACATATTTTTCAAGTCTTTACCCTTCATATTACATTCTGAAAGTTTCCTAAGGAAATCGGAGAGGGTCAAAAAATCTTCGAAAAAAAAAGGAAAGACTATAGTCTTTGTTCATTTTTGGGAAAAAAATTTCACCCCTTCAGATCCCGCCCCGATTTTCCCAGAATGTTATTTGGAGGGTATACACTTGGAAATTATGGGGCAAACTTCCCTCACCCCTTCCCACTGCTCCACACCTGGCTAGGAAACGTTCAGAATTGGGTTGTTCCAGAAAACTTTCGGAATTTTTTTGGACCAGATGCGAGGGGATGGGGGATGTTTGGCACATATTTTTCAAGACTTTACCCTTCATATTACATTCTGAAATTTTCCTAAGGAAATCGGAGTGGGTCAAAAAATCTTCGAAAAAAAAAGGAAAGACTATAGTCTTTGCTCATTTTTGGGAAAAAAATTTCACCCCTTCAGATCTCGCCCCGATTTTCCCAGAATGTTATTTCGAGAGTATACACTTGGAAATTATGGGGCAAACTTCCCTCACCCCTTCCCACTGCTCCACACCTGGCTAGGAAACGTTCAGAATTGGGTTGTTCCAGAAAACTTTCGGAATTTTTTTGGACCAGATGCGAGGGGATGGGGGATGTTTGGCACATATTTTTCAAGTCTTTACCCTTCATATTACATTCTGAAATTTTCCTAAGGAAATCGGAGAGGGTCAAAAAATCTTCGAAAAAAAAAGGAAAGACTATAGTCTTTGCTCATTTTTGGGAAAAAAATTTCACCCCTTCAGATCTCGCCCCGATTTTCCCAGAATGTTATTTGGAGGGTATACACTTGGAAATTATGGGGCAAACTTCCCTCACCCCTTCCCACTGCTCCACACCTGGCTAGGAAACGTTCAGAATTGGGTTGTTCCAGAAAACTTTCGGAATTTTTTTGGACCAGATGCGAGGGGATGGGGGATGTTTGGCACATATTTTTCAAGTCTTTACCCTTCATATTACATTCTGAAATTTTCCTAAGGAAATCGGAGAGGGTCAAAAAATCTTCGAAAAAAAAAGGAAAGACTATATAGTCTTTGCTCATTTTTGGGAAAAAAATTTCACCCCTCCAGATCTCGCCCCGATTTTCCCAGAATGTTATTTGGAGGGTATACACTTGGAAATTATGGGGCAAACTTCCCTCACCCCTTCCCCCTGCTCCACACCTGGCTAGGAAACGTTCAGAATTGGGTTGTTCCAGAAAACTTTCGGAATTTTTTTGGACCAGATGCGAGGGGATGGGGGATGTTTGGCACATATTTTTCAAGTCTTTACCCTTCATATTACATTCTGAAATTTTCCTAAGGAAATCGGAGAGGGTCAAAAAATCTTCGAAAAAAAAAGGAAAGACTATAGTCTTTGCTCATTTTTGGGAAAAAAATTTCACCCCTTCAGATCTCGCCCCGATTTTCCCAGAATGTTATTTGGAGGGTATACACTTGGAAATTATGGGGCAAACTTCCCTCACCCCTTCCCACTGCTCCACACCTGGCAAGGAAACGTTCAGAATTGGGTTGTTCCAGAAAACTTTCGGAATATTTTTGGACCAGATGCGAGGGGATGGGGGATGTTTGGCACATATTTTTCAAGTCTTTACCCTTCATATTACATTCTGAAATTTTCCTAGGGAAATCGGAGAGGGTCAAAAAATCTTCGAAAAAAAAAGGAAAGACTATAGTCTTTGCTCATTTTTGGGAAAAAAATTTCACCCCTTCAGATCTCGCCCCGATTTTCCCAGAATGTTATTTGGAGGGTATACACTTGGAAATTATGGGGCAAACTTCCCTCACCCCTTCCTACTGCTCCACACCTGGCTAGGAAACGTTCAGAATTGGGTTGTTCCAGAAAACTTTCGGAATTTTTTTGGACCAGATGCGAGGGGATGGGGGATGTTTGGCACATATTTTTCAAGACTTTACCCTTCATATTACATTCTGAAATTTTCCTAAGGAAATCGGAGAGGGTCAAAAAATCTTCGAAAAAAAAAGGAAAGACTATAGTCTTTGCTCATTTTTGGGAAAAAAATTTCACCCCTTCAGATCTCGCCCCGATTTTCCCAGAATGTTATTTGGAGGGTATACACTTGGAAATTATGGGGCAAACTTCCCTCACCCCTTCCCACTGCTCCACACCTGGCTAGGAAACGTTCAGAATTGGGTTGTTCCAGAAAACTTTCGGAATTTTTTTGGACCAGATGCGAGGGGATGGGGGATGTTTGGCACATATTTTTCAAGTCTTTACCCTTCATATTACATTCTGAAATTTTCCTAAGGAAATCGGAGAGGGTCAAAAAATCTTCGAAAAAAAAAGGAAAGACTATAGTCTTTGCTCATTTTTGGGAAAAAAATTTCACCCCTTCAGATCTCGCCCCGATTTTCCCAGAATGTTATTTGGAGGGTATACACTTGGAAATTATGGGGCAAACTTCCCTCACCCCTTCCCACTGCTCCACACCTGGCTAGGAAACGTTCAGAATTGGGTTGTTCCAGAAAACTTTCGGAATTTTTTTGGACCAGATGCGAGGGGATGGGGGATGTTTGGCACATATTTTTCAAGTCTTTACCCTTCATATTACATTCTGAAATTTTCCTAAGGAAATCGGATAGGGTCAAAAAATCTTCGAAAAAAAAAGGAAAGACTATAGTCTTTGCTCATTTTTGGGAAAAAAATTTCACCCCTTCAGATCTCGCCCCGATTTTCCCAGAATGTTATTTCGAGAGTATACACTTGGAAATTATGGGGCAAACTTCCCTCACCCCTTCCCACTGCTCCACACCTGGCTAGGAAACGTTCAGAATTGGGTTGTTCCAGAAAAGTTTCGGAATTTTTTTGGACCAGATGCGAGGGGATGGGGGATGTTTGGCACATATTTTTCAAGTCTTTACCCTTCATATTACATTCTGAAATTTTCCTAAGGAAATCGGAGAGGGTCAAAAAATCTTCGAAAAAAAAAGGAAAGACTATAGTCTTTGCTCATTTTTGGGAAAAAAATTTCACCCCTTCAGATCTCGCCCCGATTTTCCCAGAATGTTATTTGGAGGGTATACACTTGGAAATTATGGGGAAAACTTCCCTCACCCCTTACCCCTGCTCCTCACCTGGCTAGGAAACGTTCAGAATTGGGTTGTTCCAGAAAAGTTTCGGAATTTTTTTGGACCAGATGCGAGGGGATGGGGGATGTTTGGCACATATTTTTCAAGTCTTTACCCTTCATATTACATTCTGAAATTTTCCTAAGGAAATCGGAGAGGGTCAAAAAATCTTCGAAAAAAAAAGGAAAGACTATAGTCTTTGCTCATTTTTGGGAAAAAAATTTCACCCCTTCAGATCTCGCCCCGATTTTCCCAGAATGTTATTTCGAGAGTATACACTTGGAAATTATGGGGCAAACTTCCCTCACCCCTTCCCACTGCTCCACACCTGGCTAGGAAACGTTCAGAATTGGGTTGTTCCAGAAAACTTTCGGAATTTTTTTGGACCAGATGCGAGGGGATGGGGGATGTTTGGCACATATTTTTCAAGTCTTTACCCTTCATATTACATTCTGAAATTTTCCTAAGGAAATCGGAGAGGGTCAAAAAATCTTCGAAAAAAAAAGGAAAGACTGCTCATTTTTGGGAAAAAAATTTCACCCCTTCAGATCTCGCCCCGATTTTCCCAGAATGTTATTTGGAGGGTATACACTTGGAAATTATGGGGCAAACTTCCCTCACCCCTTCCCACTGCTCCACACCTGGCTAGGAAACGTTCAGAATTGGGTTGTTCCAGAAAACTTTCGGAATTTTTTTGGACCAGATGCGAGGGGATGGGGGATGTTTGGCACATATTTTTCAAGTCTTTACCCTTCATATTACATTCTGAAATTTTCCTAAGGAAATCGGAGAGGGTCAAAAAATCTTCCAAAAAAAAAGGAAAGACTATAGTCTTTGCTCATTTTTGGGAAAAAAATTTCACCCCTTCAGATCTCGCCCTGATTTTCCCAGAATGTTATTTGGAGGGTATACACTTGGAAATTATGGGGCAAACTTCCCTCACCCCTTCCCACTGCTCCACACCTGGCTAGGAAACGTTCAGAATTGGGTTGTTCCAGAAAACTTTCGGAATATTTTTGGACCAGATGCGAGGGGATGGGGGATGTTTGGCACATATTTTTCAAGTCTTTACCCTTCATATTACATTCTGAAATTTTCCTAAGGAAATCGGAGAGGGTCAAAAAATCTTCGAAAAAAAAAGGGAAGACTATAGTCTTTGCTCATTTTTGGGAAAAAAATTTCACCCCTTCAGATCTCGCCCTGATTTTCCCAGAATGTTATTTGGAGGGTATACACTTGGAAATTATGGGGCAAACTTCCCTCACCCCTTCCCACTGCTCCACACCTGGCTAGGAAACGTTCAGAATTGGGTTGTTCCAGAAAACTTTCGGAATTTTTTTGGACCAGATGCGAGGGGATGGGGGATGTTTGGCACATATTTTTCAAGTCTTTACCCTGCATATTACATTCTGAAATTTTCCTAAGGAAATCGGAGAGGGTCAAAAAATCTTCGAAAAAAAAAGGAAAGACTATAGTCTTTGCTCATTTTTGGGAAAAAAATTTCACCCCTTCAGATCTCGCCCCGATTTTCCCAGAATGTTATTTGGAGGGTATACACTTGGAAATTATTGGGCAAACTTCCCTCACCCCTTCCCACTGCTCCACACCTGGCTAGGAAACGTTCAGAATTGGGTTGTTCCAGAAAACTTTCGGAATATTTTTGGACCAGATGCGAGGGGATGGGGGATGTTTGGCACATATTTTTCAAGTCTTTACCCTTCATATTACATTCTGAAATTTTCCTAAGGAAATCGGAGAGGGTCAAAAAATCTTCGAAAAAAAAAAGGAAAGACTATAGTCTTTGCTCATTTTTGGGAAAAAAATTTCACCCCTTCAGATCTCGCCCCGATTTTCCCAGAATGTTATTTGGAGGGTATACACTTGGAAATTATGGGGCAAACTTCCCTCACCCCTTCCCACTGCTCCACACCTGGCTAGGAAACGTTCAGAATTGGGTTGTTCCAGAAAACTTTCGGAATTTTTTTGGACCAGATGCGAGGGGATGGGGGATGTTTGGCACATATTTTTCAAGTCTTTACCCTTCATATTACATTCTGAAATTTTCCTAAGGAAATCGGAGAGGGTCATAAAATCTTCGAAAAAAAAAGGAAAGACTATAGTCTTTGCTCATTTTTGGGAAAAAAATTTCACCCCTTCAGATCTCGCCCCGATTTTCCCAGAATGTTATTTGGAGGGTATACACTTGGAAATTATGGGGCAAACTTCCCTCACCCCTTCCCACTGCTCCACACCTGGCTAGGAAACGTTCAGAATTGGGTTGTTCCAGAAAAGTTTCGGAATTTTTTTGGACCAGATGCGAGGGGATGGGGGATGTTTGGCACATATTTTTCAAGTCTTTACCCTTCATATTACATTCTGAAATTTTCCTAAGGAAATCGGAGAGGGTCAAAAAATCTTCGAAAAAAAAAGGAAAGACTATAGTCTTTGCTCATTTTTGGGAAAAAAATTTCACCCCTTCAGATCTCGCCCCGATTTTCCCAGAATGTTATTTGGAGGGTATACACTTGGAAATTATGGGGCAAACTTCCCTCACCCCTTCCCACTGCTCCACACCTGGCTAGGAAACGTTCAGAATTGGGTTGTTCCAGAAAACTTTCGGAATTTTTTTGGACCAGATGCGAGGGGATGGGGGATGTTTGGCACATATTTTTCAAGTCTTTACCCTTCATATTACATTCTGAAATTTTCCTAAGGAAATCGGAGAGGGTCAAAAAATCTTCGAAAAAAAAAGGAAAGACTATAGTCTTTGCTCATTTTTGGGAAAAAAATTTCACCCCTTCAGATCTCGCCCCGATTTTCCCAGAATGTTATTTCGAGAGTATACACTTGGAAATTATGGGGCAAACTTCCCTCACCCCTTCACACTGCTCCACACCTGGCTAGGAAACGTTCAGAATTGGGTTGTTCCAGAAAACTTTCGGAATTTTTTTGGACCAGATGCGAGGGGATGGGGGATGTTTGGCACATATTTTTCAAGTCTTTACCCTTCATATTACATTCTGAAATTTTCCTAAGGAAATCGGAGAGGGTCAAAAAATCTTCGAAAAAAAAAGGAAAGACTATAATAGTCTTTGCTCATTTTTGGGAAAAAGATTTCACCCCTTCAGATCTCGCCCCGATTTTCCCAGAATGTTATTTGGAGGGTATACACTTGGAAATTATGGGGCAAACTTCCCTCACCCCTTCCCACTGCTCCATACCTGGCTAGGAAACGTTCAGAATTGGGTTGTTCCAGAAAACTTTCGGAATTTTTTTGGACCAGATGCGAGGGGATGGGGGATGTTTGGCACATATTTTTCAAGTCTTTACCCTTCATATTACATTCTGAAATTTTCCTAAGGAAATCGGAGAGGGTCAAAAAATCTTCGAAAAAAAAAGGAAAGACTATAGTCTTTGCTCATTTTTGGGAAAAAAATTTCACCCCTTCAGATCTCGCCCCGATTTTCCCAGAATGTTATTTGGAGGGTATACACTTGGAAATTATGGGGCAAACTTCCCTCACCCCTTCCCACTGCTCCACACCTGGCTAGGAAACGTTCAGAATTGGGTTGTTCCAGAAAACTTTCGGAATTTTTTTGGACCAGATGCGAGGGGATGGGGGATGTTTGGCACATATTTTTCAAGTCTTTACCCTTCATATTACATTCTGAAATTTTCCTAAGGAAATCGGAGAGGGTCAAAAAATCTTCGAAAAAAAAAGGAAAGACTATAGTCTTTGCTCATTTTTGGGAAAAAGATTTCACCCCTTCAGATCTCGCCCCGATTTTCCCAGAATGTTATTTGGAGGGTATACACTTGGAAATTATGGGGCAAACTTCCCTCACCCCTTCCCACTGCTCCACACCTGGCTAGGAAACGTTCAGAATTGGATTGTTCCAGAAAACTTTCGGAATTTTTTTGGACCAGATGCGAGGGGATGGGGGATGTTTGGCACATATTTTTCAAGTCTTTACCCTTCATATTACATTCTGAAATTTTCCTAAGGAAATCGGAGAGGGTCAAAAAATCTTCGAAAAAAAAAGGAAAGACTATAGTCTTTGCTCATTTTTGGGAAAAGAATTTCACCCTTTCAGATCTCGCCTCGATTTTCCCAGAATGTTATTTGGAGGGTATACACTTGGAAATTATGGGGCAAACTTCCCTCACCCCTTCCCACTGCTCCACACCTGGCTAGGAAACGTTCAGAATTGGGTTGTTCCAGAAAACTTTCGGAATTTTTTTGGACCAGATGCGAGGGGATGGGGGATGTTTGGCACATATTTTTCAAGTCTTTACCCTTCATATTATATTCTGAAATTTTCCTAAGGAAATTGGAGAGGGTCAAAAAATCTTCGAAAAAAAAAGGAGACTGCTCATTTTTGGGAAAAAAATTTCACCCCTTCAGATCTCGCCCCGATTTTCCCAGAATGTTATTTGGAGGGTATACACTTGGAAATTATGGGGCAAACTTCCCTCACCCCTTCCCACTGCTCCACACCTGGCTAGGAAACGTTCAGAATTGGGTTGTTCCAGAAAAGTTTCGGAATTTTTTTGGACCAGATGCGAGGGGATGGGGGATGTTTGGCACATATTTTTCAAGTCTTTACCCTTCATATTACATTCTGAAATTTTCCTAAGGAAATCGGAGAGGGTCAAAAAATCTTCGAAAAAAAAAGGAAAGACTATAGTCTTTGCTCATTTTTGGGAAAAAAATTTCACCCCTTCAGATCTCGCCCCGATTTTCCCAGAATGTTATTTGGAGGGTATACACTTGGAAATTATGGGGCAAACTTCCCTCACCCCTTCACACTGCTCCACACCTGGCTAGGAAACGTTCAGAATTGGGTTGTTCCAGAAAACTTTCGGAATTTTTTTGGACCAGATGCGAGGGGATGGGGGATGTTTGGCACATATTTTTCAAGTCTTTACCCTTCATATTACATTCTGAAATTTTCCTAAGGAAATCGGAGAGGGTCAAAAAATCTTCGAAAAAAAAAGGAAAGACTATAATAGTCTTTGCTCATTTTTGGGAAAAAGATTTCACCCCTTCAGATCTCGCCCCGATTTTCCCAGAATGTTATTTGGAGGGTATACACTTGGAAATTATGGGGCAAACTTCCCTCACCCCTTCCCACTGCTCCACACCTGGCTAGGAAACGTTCAGAATTGGGTTGTTCCAGAAAACTTTCGGAATTTTTTTGGACCAGATGCGAGGGGATGGGGGATGTTTGGCACATATTTTTCAAGTCTTTACCCTTCATATTACATTCTGAAATTTTCCTAAGGAAATCGGAGAGGGTTAAAAAATCTTCGAAAAAAAAAGGAAAGACTATAGTCTTTGCTCATTTTTGGGAAAAAAATTTCACCCCTGCAGATCTCGCCCCGATTTTCCCAGAATGTTATTTGGAGGGTATACACTTGGAAATTATGGGGCAAACTTCCCTCACCCCTTCCCACTGCTCCACACCTGGCTAGGAAACGTTCAGAATTGGATTGTTCCAGAAAACTTTCGGAATTTTTTTGGACCAGATGCGAGGGGATGGGGGATGTTTGGCACATATTTTTCAAGTCTTTACCCTTCATATTACATTCTGAAATTTTCCTAAGGAAATCGGAGAGGGTCAAAAAATCTTCGAAAAAAAAAGGAAAGACTATAGTCTTTGCTCATTTTTGGGAAAAGAATTTCACCCTTTCAGATCTCGCCTCGATTTTCCCAGAATGTTATTTGGAGGGTATACACTTGGAAATTATGGGGCAAACTTCCCTCACCCCTTCCCACTGCTCCACACCTGGCTAGGAAACGTTCAGAATTGGGTTGTTCCAGAAAACTTTCGGAATTTTTTTGGACCAGATGCGAGGGGATGGGGGATGTTTGGCACATATTTTTCAAGTCTTTACCCTTCATATTATATTCTGAAATTTTCCTAAGGAAATTGGAGAGGGTCAAAAAATCTTCGAAAAAAAAAGGAGACTGCTCATTTTTGGGAAAAAAATTTCACCCCTTCAGATCTCGCCCCGATTTTCCCAGAATGTTATTTGGAGGGTATACACTTGGAAATTATGGGGCAAACTTCCCTCACCCCTTCCCACTGCTCCACACCTGGCTAGGAAACGTTCAGAATTGGGTTGTTCCAGAAAACTTTCGGAATTTTTTTGGACCAGATGCGAGGGGATGGGGGATGTTTGGCACATATTTTTCAAGTCTTTACCCTTCATATTACATTCTGAAATTTTCCTAAGGAAATCGGAGAGGGTCAAAAAATCTTCGAAAAAAAAAAGGAAGGTCTTTGCTCATTTTTGGGAAAAAAATTTCACCCTTTCAGATCTCGCCCCGATTTTCCCAGAATGTTATTTGGAGGGTATACACTTGGAAATTATGGGGCAAACTTCCCTCACCCCTTCCCACTGCTCCACACCTGGCTAGGAAACGTTCAGAATTGGGTTGTTCCAGAAAACTTTCGGAAATTTTTTGGACCAGATGCGAGGGGATGGGGGATGTTTGGCACATATTTTTCAAGTCTTTACCCTTCATATTACATTCTGAAATTTTCCTAAGGAAATCGGAGAGGGTCAAAAAATCTTCGAAAAAAAAAAGGAAAGACTATAGTCTTTGCTCATTTTTGGGAAAAAAATTTCACCCTTTCAGATCTCGCCCCGATTTTCCCAGAATGTTATTTGGAGGGTATACACTTGGAAATTATGGGGCAAACTTCCCTCACCCCTTCCCACTGCTCCACACCTGGCTAGGAAACGTTCAGAATTGGGTTGTTCCAGAAAACTTTCGGAATTTTTTTGGACCAGATGCGAGGGGATGGGGGATGTTTGGCACATATTTTTCAAGTCTTTACCCTTCATATTACATTCTGAAATTTTCCTAAGGAAATCGGAGAGGGTCAAAAAATCTTCGAAAAAAAAAGGAAAGACTATAGTCTTTGCTCATTTTTGGGAAAAAAATTTCACCCCTTCAGATCTCGCCCCGATTTTCCCAGAATGTTATTTGGAGGGTATACACTTGGAAATTATGGGGCAAACTTCCCTCACCCCTTCCTACTGCTCCACACCTGGCTACGAAACGTTCAGAATTGGGTTGTTCCAGAAAACTTTCGGAATTTTTTTGGACCAGATGCGAGGGGATGGGGGATGTTTGGCACATATTTTTCAAGTCTTTACCCTTCATATTACATTCTGAAATTTTCCTAAGGAAATCGGAGACGGTCAAAAAATTTAGACAAAATTTGCGTTTGGGGACGTTTTCAATTTTTCCTAAATTATTCGACTCCAAGCGTTTAGGAACGCTTTCACCTGAACTAAATGGTTCAGCATAATCTCGTAAATATGGCAGCACCGTCGCTAAATTTTGGCGGCAGCACAAAAAATACAAAATGCATCCAAAATATAACCAAAATAATTAAAACACAGTTAAGTAATTAAACCATTTATTTTACGAACCGTATTTTCATAATAATTAATATCTCGAACACAGAATATAACCATGATTTTATTGTGAGTAGTTTGCAGATGCCAATAAAGGACAAACACAAAAGAGCGATTAAGTCTTTTAATTTCGCGCACTTCACCTCATTCAATGTAGTCAACAGTCAAATTTAAAGATTACACTGAGATTTTACCAGAAGCAGAAGTCCATAGTTTGAACACTAGTGCAAGTTTGTTGACTCACCCACTTTTGACCGAATATAACAGTAATACAATCCAGGCTGCCTATAGCTTACTAACTACTAAAGTAGCTAACTTACTTAAAAGGAGGTCGTGCAACCGTTTACATTATTGTTCTTTTTTTACTGCAATATGTTGAAAACACTAAACAGCTGCAAGAACTCGTACACATAATACAGCCTTGCACATAGGCTTGCATATTAAATAGACATCCACCAAAGTGCCAATAAATAATTATTTAGCACACGAATGCCAACTTATTAAAACCCATACCGAACAAACCACTAGCACATATTAAATGCTACTTTTTCTATCGTTACTAATTCCTTTTTCATATCCAAAGACATTCTGTAAAAAAGTTCTGCAAGTATTTTCTTGCAAGATCTTAACATTCCTGCCATAAAAGAAATTTCAAAGCTTGTAGCTACATTTAACATAAATATGGCAGATATGGCAAATCTCCACACATAAAATGTCTTTACGAATTTCATTTTTTGTCAACCCATCAATACTGAGGCAATCGCCTAAATTAAATTAAGGCATTATGAGCAAACCAGTTCACATAGCAATAAATTGAAGGGTCACTATATTCTCATTTACAAGTTTTTTTAATCAAATTTTTGTAGTAATTAAAGTTAGTTACTATTTATCTTAAATTCGCTAGTGTAATTATTATGGAATACACATGCACATTACCTTTTACCTTTATAAGGAAAACATTGTTTCATACACACTTAGTAGGTATAAACGACTGTCAGTAGTGTTATAATACTACACAAGATTTGACACAATTTATAAGCATTTACTGAATATACATTTGCATGTAAAGTTATGTAATGACGAGTACAACAAAACCATTTTGGTAAATCAAGATTACCACACAACCAAAAATTTGTGCGCAATAGAAATAAATAATACATAACTAATACAAAAGTACAAACTAAAAACATTTTAGTACTTAACATACAAGAAAAGTTTTTACTGCACCGTTAACAAAAAAATTAATCCTTAATAACACTGGTTTCGTCCTTCGCGTTGTCTTTTGATATTTCTGCGGTTTGATTTACTGCAGCAGCTGAGCTGTTATTGATAACAGCTTTACTTACAATACTGGTGTTACTAACTATTGCAGAATTTGATGAATTTGGAGTTGCACTGTCGCCCAGTTTTACATCTTCTACTTTGTCATTTTGAGTTGTTGAGAGGTTGCTACCTTTAATAAAAACAAAATATCAATCAGTTACAAATATTTTCATAAAATGCTCAAACACTTAATGATGTTTGCTGATATTCTTTTTTAAATTCGAAGGCAACCATGGGGATCTCACTTATTATAAGAGATAAGAGGGTAGGTTTAAATTTGGCACTTTTTCAGAAGTTTGTCAATTTCTCCATGGTTGCCCTTGAATTTGAAACCTCCTATATGGTACAAATGAGCTCATAATTATACACAGCGACCTAATATAATCTAGGCAACTTGATCAAGTTAATTTTAGGTCACCCTGTATATAACAGCAATGGTTGGAAGTGGTAAAAACTGGTAATTTCCATGTGTGAGAAAGAGATGCAATATAAACAACTGCAGTTGGTAATTTGTTTTTTTCTAATTAAATCTAATGTCAGTTTGGTTAAAAATTCATTTTGAACACCTAGTGGTTCAGTTATCATCGTAATTATGTATCTCTTTCTTACACATTATAAAACACCACCCAATGAATTTAATTGTCCAAAATGGTATTGAGCAATTTTATATCAAACAAAATTATCTTTAATACTCTATCAGGTTTTAAAAGTAAATAAGGTATATAAGATAAATCGTTCTGATAAAAAAAATGTAGTTTACACAACACAAATCTTTATAACGAAAATCCATTAATATAATTATTATCCGATATCTGTTATTATATTATACACTGGTCATGTGCTGTAAGTAAGGGGGTAGGTTTAGGAAATTATCAGTGCCATACCTATTTATTTCTAGTTAGTAACTAGAAAATTTAACAAACCAGTGAAACTGAAACGGAACCAGTCTAGTATTTTTATATCTAATAATATAATTAAACTTCTTTTCCTGCAGTAATGTAATAATAACTTTGTAAGAATATTTTTTGTCATAAACATTTTCTTCTTTGTAAAAACGTACACCAAGTGTCTGCTAAACTCCAAACACGTTTTGCATTGCATACATACTACAGTTTGTCCATGGATTGAGTTACGCAGTGCTATGATTAACAAAAAATGTTGGAATTTATATTTTTGAGTTTTACAAATCAAGGAGGCCTTGGTGGTATATCAAGAAATCTTTTTTATTCAGGTAAAGTAGTTTTTCTGTACTAATGACAGTAAAACTTCATTAAGAAAAGTTGTTAACAATGTAAAATGAGGCCTTCATGCAAAATTTCAGAAAGTATATTTTCAATTTTTCCAAATCAAGGAGGCTTGGGGGTAGATACAATTTTTAATTTAGGCAAGGTAGCCTTTCTGTAGTATCTACCGCAAAACTTCATTAAGAAAAATTGTTCACAATGTAAAATCATCTCCCCACGCAAAAATTTTAGAAGCACCCTGTATACAAAACATTAAATTATCAAATGGTTAACTACCCAAAATCTTCCAATTAATAAAAAACTATCGCCAGGAAATCTTAAAACTATAATCCAAATCTTCCATCACTAACTGTAAAACAACTTCAACTTTATACCTCTACCTACATTTGCCCACATGCAGATAGAACCACATCACTACCTGTAAACACTAGGAAGTTTTTCGAGAACCAAACAGCGTACAAATATTAATAACTAATGAATGTATTAGCAAACATTAATATTTTATTGACGCATTTATTTGCTTTATATGTATTTCAACATCAATGTGTCATTTTCAAAAGCATACAATAATTAAACAACAACTTTATATGCTTTTGACAATGACACATTGATTTTAAATTTTGTTTGCATTATATTAAAAACAAAAATTGTATTTTACATTTTATAGGATCAGAACAAGAGAAATAAAGAAGTCAGGTTTTCTTAAAGTTTTCTCTTGTGAACCTCATGGAATTATTCGAGCACGAGACACTTGGATACCTCCCATGTACACATGGATTTTTATTAAGGGTGGGTCTTTCAATTAGGATTTAAATTTCAGTTAACCAATGGTTAGTTGTCATGGACACGATTGTTACAAGAATTATATCCATGACAATTGATGGTGGGTTAGCTCAACTCCAATTAAAAGGCTGACCGTAAGTAAGCAAAAAGTAAATATTTTTCTTAAAATGGTATTTGTAACAAATGTTCTTCAAACTTTCATTTAGATTTAAACACAAAAAATGCAAATGTTGATAATTTCAAGTTCAAAAAAGGTTTCTTAGTTAAGAATTGCAAAAGGAATTTTTCAATAATAGTTTAATATTTATTATAAATAAAACTCTACCAATATTAGCATTAAATATTAAGTAATACACATCAATACTAAATATTTATTTTATGTTATATTTATCGCGAGTGGAAATATAAAATGCTTTACCTTGAGTGCCATAATAGTTACGAGCAGCTAATTTACTGCTTTGATTTGCAGCACGATGCTTTTGGTTATTTGAAGCATTATTACTCTGAATTGTACCTACAGCAGGCTGAAAAGTCACTGGACGCTGTATAGGTGTTGGATACCGTTGAGTCTAAAAATATAATAAATTTATTAGAGAATCACCTAAAAACACAAAAATTATTTTTCTTTATCACATACCTGTGCTGCAGATTGATTTCCAACTGCTTGATACAAGTTGTATTTATGTTGAGCAGTAGGGCTGGGTTGAGGAGGAGGTTGCTTCATATTCTGTCGAGACTTTGGAGAAGGAATCTGCGGTCCTGTAACGTACACTAATTTGTACAAAGACAGAGTATTAACTTTCTCAAACAAAAATAAATATTTCTCTTTTCAGAAAATTGACTTACCAGAATTAAAAACGGAAGATAAAACATCCTGCTGACTTCCTGGGCTTTTAATTTGTTGCGGACGAGAATTCTGATCATGGTTATTAACGCTCTTGACATAGGGTGAATTTTGTAAATTTGGCGAACGATACTGTTGAGCATTTAAAGCAGCTGCAGCAGCAATTTGCATAGGAGATGATAAAAAGTGAGAGCTAAAGTTTTGCAGTCCAGCACTCGTATGTGTTTGATTAGGGGTGCCAAACACATTTCCTTGTAGACCATATCCTGCCTGGTGTTGTTGTAGTGGAGCAGATGGAAGCGTAGAACTACCAGGTTGTTGGAAAAATCCAGTCTGTCCTCCTAAAATTGTTTATTAAATTTAAAGTTGTTAAAACCATGCACTTTTCATCCAAATTAATGTTAAAACAAACTACTTTGAATTAAAAAAAAAATCACTATTAGCAACCTGCCATTTTCAGACACAATCAAACCTGTACATGCAATAAAACAAACACCAACTTAAAAAATGAATTTTATTTCACGATATTATCTACATAAATTAACTTTAAATCTTACATGTCGCGTATTCGTGTCTATCTGATAATAATGTAACAAAACATACACAAAAAGAGTATCAGAACAAAACTACACAAGACTATCTCAAGTGGTATAGAAAACTACAAGTAAAAAATAGTTGCACTACAAGTATTACTTTAATCGCTATCCTATCTAAATATTTTATAAAGAAAATACAAGTATCGGTGAATTTAAAAAAAACCAATATTTACACTACGATTACAACTACAAAAGAATAAGCATGCACTTTTAATACAACATGATCAAAAATGAATCCCATTACAGAAAAAATAATCCAGTGTGTCCCCGGCCCCCCTACTTAAATATCTTATAGTAGGTCTGAGACTGAATTTAAGGGGAATATGTTGATTATAAGAATTTAAAAAAAAAAAAGAATAAACATGGAAGGCGAATTTTTAATACGAAATTTTTTTTCAGAATTAATTTGAAAATTCGTTTATTAATTTCAAAGATGAATCTAAATTGAATTCCTTTTCGAACATATTGTATAAACAATTGCACATAAAATACGAATAAACAGAAGTGTGTAGTTTTCAAAATAAATTAATTTACAGATGTAGAAACTACGAATAAAGGTACAGGAGTGGCACGAGTTGAAATAAGCAGATTTTATGCAATGATGTGATCAAATTTAGTTCTCAAGAATAAAGAAATAAATGACAGGGTGATTTTTAATTTCGTCCCCCCTCTCTTTAAAGAAGAACATAAAAGCAGGATGAAAACAAAACTACATCCAAAGGATTATAAAAATCAAGTTTTCTTGTTTGTGATCGATTCATTCATATAAAAAAGACAAAAATAATGTAAATACAAGGACATGACCCAACTTTCTATAGAATTTTAATGACCCAATATTAGTAAAGGCCTTGACAAATAATTCAACAGATAATTTTTTTTTACTTGGTGCAGTTCTGGCAAATTTAAAAAAGAAAGATGAGAAAAACTACAAAGGTGCAGTAAAAAGAGAATGTGTCATTTTCAAAAGCATATAAAAATTGAATAACGATTTACATGTTTTTGAAAATTACATGTTGTTGTCGAAAGATGTATAAAGCAAATAAAATAAAAGTTCAGTTCTGGTGAATTTTAATAAAGATGACTAAAGGACAATAAAAAAAGAAGCTACAAAGAAGTGAGAAATTAGAAAAAGCAAGAAAAAATAATCTTACAATAATTATGAACTAACTTTGGTTTATGAGAACACATTTCAAATTAAAACTGATGTATATGAACATCATAAACTATATGGAGTATCTTAATTACGCAGAAAGGAGAATTAAAAACAAAAGAAATAAAATTTAATAAGCATTAGAAGCATAGGGTAATAAATTTTGTAACAGAAATAATACATGAGCCATTGTTACCCCTTCACTTACAATTGAAGCAAAACAAAATTATGTAAATGAGATTCCCTGTATTGATCAAATATACTTTAAAAAAATGATAAAAACTAGGGTTGACAGGAATAAAATGAATCAATCAGTAAACAGCAAGCTGTAATAAATTGCCACCATAGAAAATGTGCAGCAATTCTGTTACGTACTGCCAAACACCAAAGAAAGAAAACAATACAATATACATTAATATAATATTGGGTAACAAAAGCCTCGCCCAAAAGCAAGTTAGTTTAATACCTCCACGATGTATTATAAGCTTTGCCAGTACCTGAGCTTCCAGTATAATATGAAGAAGAAGGTTGCAATGCAGGCACCACATTATTCTGCAGGGGAGCAGTTGGACCTCTTTGCATTACACCAGTGTTTGGTAAATAATTTGCTTGCATTGTTGGATCATATGTCATGTAAAGTTGTTGTCCTTGTTGAGATTGCTGCTGATATGCTTGACCAGCTCCACTTGCCTTTGTTCCTGTTAACAAAATTAATCGTTACATACATATTTTTTATTAACAAAAAAAAAGAAAAAGAAAACGTAGCCAAAACAAAATTTTTTTTTAAATAAAAATCCAAGAATTTTTTAATTAAATTACAAACAATTTAATAATCGTAGGAAATACATACCAATAGCGCTTATCTGTTGTGTGCTGGGTTTGACAGTAGCCGACATCAAGGAATTGGAAGTAGAAGATATAAGCACAGTAGTTGGATTATTAAGCTGCTGGTTTTGACCAAAAGGACCTGTGGCTGGTAAGCGGTAGTTATTCAAATTTTGATAGAGATCTGGTGGTGCCTGGGCTGTAGGAGGAGGATGAGGTTGAGCTCCTTGCAAGTACATAGACTGTGCAGAATAAGGACTGGAAGCTGTTTGGCCAAGATTGTAGGGATTTGGGTACTGCGAATATTGAGAACGTCCTTGACCACCTAATACTTGTGACTGATCTATTTGAAAGGCACCATACAGTCCTGTTTGTGCCTGAAGCTGTTGTGTTGAATTGAAAAGAACTGTAGGAGGTGATGGAATAGCAGACATTCCATATTGAGTGCTTCCACCAAGACTTGGCTGTAAATATTGGTAGTACTTAATTTAAATGTATTAATGGTAGCTCATTGATCTTTCGTTGAACAAAGCTTGTACCATTATAATTCTCGTGAAATTATTAATAAACAACAGATATAACATAATAATACCTGATAGCTTAGATGTTGATTTGAAGTGTAAGGTTGAGGTGGTTGACCAAGACCCACCCCAGCACCAATTACAGGTTGCATAGGTGGGGGAGATAGTGGATGCCCAACTATACCTGGACCAACCACAGCTGAATGTTGCTGATGTGCTGCGGCATGAACTGCTTGTCCACTAGTTCCGGCCACTTGTTGGGTAGGTTTAACCTAAAAACAAACGTAAATGATTTCTTTATCTAAAGTTTCTTGATAATAACTTACTTTACACACATTTGTTGTGTTATTTGTTGTTGGTTGATTTGGCGAAGAGTTGTATGCCTCGTGACCATCATCAGGTGCATCACCACCTTTACCAAATGCACCAGAAGGATCAAGAGAATTAGGATCTGGTCCGAAAGATGTAGAAAAGCTAGAATTTGAATCTTCTTGACCAACCGAGTGCTCTATAACCGTAGGCATAGTTTCCCATACTTTTTTAACCGAAGCAATTTTAAAGTTTAATGCATCAGCTGTGGATGCAGATATCGTATTGTTTGCACTAGTAATGGCATGCATTGATCGTGGCAAGCCCATATTTTTCGAACTCTTATCTTCTGTCAAATGCGATAGTTCAGATTCGAAAAAATCTAATTTCATATCAGCACTATCTTCTTTACTGAATGTTAGTTGCATCTGAATAGCTTCAGCTTGTTTTTCATTTTTGTTCAACAAATCTCGGATAGGTTTGTTGAAGCTCGATATAACAGCTTGATCCATTCCACTTTCATCCAGCTTGTTCGTGCATGATTTTTCTGAACGTGGTGCACGGGCACCAGGTGCAGACTTGAAGTTTGTATTCTCAAATATTATGGTGTTAACTGGTGGTGTAGTACCATCCAATACAGTTTTTTCAGGTAAATGATTCGATTTCATGACCTGTAATAAAAATTTATTAATCAAAATAATTGCAACAATTTAAATGTCATTTTCAAAAGCATAATAATAATTGAACAATGATTTTATATGCTTTTGAAAATGACACATTGATATGGAAATGCATATAAAGCAAATAGAATTATTTGTATTTATATACAGGATGAGTCAACATTCTTATCAACCCGGGATATATTTTGAAAAGGATTATAATAATTTATTATAATACAACAAAAATATCCTGATTCATAAAGAGGACAAAAAAGGGATCAGAATGTGTCAAATTTCTGACTAACATGTGTTTTAAATTATTGGGAAACTTGAAAACCCCCGTCATTAAAGTTTTATCAACAAAAATGTTTCGTAATATGTACCAAAATATATACTGGGATTAAAAATATCGACTCACCCTGTATTATATATTTATTTACCTTATCAATATTGGGACTATTACTCTGACTTGTTGATTGCTGTGGTTGTTCCAATGTTTTGGTAGTTTCAATTCCAACAGTAAGCATACCATCTTGTTCAGTACGTAAGTGAGTGCTTAAAGGTTTTTCCCAAGCATTGGAAATGCGTCCAGGGGCAGTACTAGCTCCATCTTTCAAACCATACATATTTATACTGTGATTAACTTTATTCATATCGTTTACATCACACATTCCTTGTTGCATTTGAGCTTTCTGCAAGCGATTGTTTTCTCTTTGTTTAGCAAATCGAGGGGGCAATTTATTTTGACGAGATCGATCAAATTGCCCTTTATTAGGTGGTTGTGGTACTACAGATGGGGGATTTACAGGGGTATCCATTAGAGAGGGTATATTTGCTATTTGTTGTGGAGTTAATTGTTGTGTAGAACCGTTGGGTTTCTTACGTTCAACCAATTTATCTTTTTCAGGTTTGACAGTAGACTTGACCAAAGGTTTTTCTTCACCTGACTTTTGTCGTTGTCCAGTCTTTTTACTTTTAACTTCTTGGAAACCATCAGAATCACACACGGTAGAGCCTTTTTCATCTAAATCTAAATCTGCATGTTCTATTTCTTCAGAACTTTCTTTATTTTTGGATGATTTATCAAGAGGTATGCATAAGGATGACATAAAATCATTTCCTTTATTTTCCTCACCTTTATTTTCCTTCTTCATGTAACCGGATTGTAATGACCCAGTTGAATTTTGACGTATGCTTGAGTTTTCACTACGAGAACTGTAGTTACCACGTTTATCATTAGCAAACCTTGGCGGTGGATTATTGCGACGAGTTAAATTACTAGCACTGGATGATCGATTTACTCCCGTGCTACCCATGGTACTCTTTGAGCCAAACTTGCGAGATTTCGAATCTTTCAATCCGCTTTCATCGGAATTATCAGACGTATCACAATTGTCATTAGCAATACTATCCTCACTTTTGAGTTTCTTCGGACGCTGCATACTGGATGCACTACGCGACTTATTAGAATCAGATCTATCTTCCGGCTTCTTGGAAAATCCTGTTGAATCTTTGTGGGAACCACCAATGATACCAGCTGATAATGCCTGCTGACTTTGCTTTGTTTTTTCATCGGAACTTACATTATCAGTAGCGGCGTCATCATTTAATATTTTTTTATCTTTATCTTCATGTTGACCAAAAGGACTTTTTGAGGGTGGAGGTCCGTATCCGTCTATACGTTTACTTAATCCACCGCGACTTCGGAAATTACCCGCTCCTCTACCATGTCTTGATGGTTCTCCTCTTGGTACATAATTATCTCTTCGACCTGAATCGTATTTACGGTCACTACCAGCCGATTTCTCGTGCTTGGCTTCCTTATTTTTTTCATCTTTTTCGTATTTTTTCGTAGTCTTCGGACTACGTTGGGACATACGCACTGAACGCTCATCTTTTCCACTCTCGGTAGAAACAGATACTTCATCTATTGAGACATCGGAATCAGTTCCGTGCCATTCTCCACTTTTACCAGATGATGATTTTTTTGGACCCCCACTTCTAGAACCTCGACGAGAATCACTTTTCTTAGACCAACTGCTACGGTGATAAACATAACCGCTACTTCCTCCCCAACCTTGTTGTCGGGGATCACCACGACGGCGGTTCGATGAAAGTCCCCTCTTGTCATCTTTATCTTTGTCGTGCATTCCTTTATCACCTTTTTTTATATCCATATCATCTTCTTTACCTTCTTCTTTAATAGAATCGCTTATAGATATGTTTTTGTTATTTTTTTCAAGAACTTCCATGAACTTTGGATTTTCAGGGGCAATAGTGTTTGGGGATATAGCATCTGCCCAAGCTTTTGACACCCCTGAATCTTCATTATCAATTTCATCTTTATTTTTTAGATCAATCCAACCATCATCCACATTCTTATCCATTGCTTGTTCGTCTTTCTTACCATCTAAACCTCTCTTGTCAGGAATATATCCTCGCTTCAGTTGCGTTAAATTCTTTTTCTCGGGTTTAAGGTCCTCTGCTTCTATTCTTTCTTTAGTAATAGGACCAGGCACAGATCTACGATCTTCTCTAAAATGTTCTTTTCTTCTATCATCATATGTAGGTTCAAATGGAGTATCTGCCCATGAACCGTGATATTCACGAGGTTCAGAATCTCTAGTAGATTCTCTTGAATGACGTGATTCTCGAGACGTACGGGAATCTCTACTATCAGGTCTTTGGGGTCTCTCAAATCTATCTTGGAACTTTTCTTCGTATTTGTCACGACGATCATTACGGCTCTCGTCGCTACTGTGACGACTTACACCACCATGTTCATCAAACAAATCTTGCTGAGAGTTTCTTTTTTCAGGCTTATTTTCCTTTTCCCATTTTTCTTCATTTCTGTCTCTTCTATAATCATAATCATGACTTCGATAATCACGACCATCTTCATATTTTTCTGGTTTGGGAGCTGCTTCCGAATAAGAACGATAAGATCCACGATAACCTTCATCAAGTCTTCGGTTATCTTTACGTTCATCTTCTTGTTCTTTATTTTCAAGCTCTTCCATTTCTTGTCTTGTTTTACGAATACTGTTTGAATTTTTATTGTAAGTCTGATTCTGTTGCCAACGTACATCATACTGTTCTGCAAATGGTACACCTGGACCTTGAGGCTGAGGGCTAGAACTTGCGTTATTACGCAACTGTTGTTGTTTTTGAAACCGCGGAGGTAAATTGGATTGAAACTGCTTTGAAAAACTTGGGCCACTTTGCTCCCTTACATCTCTTTCACGATCTCTAGAATCTCGGTCAGCACTTCGAGTCTCTTTACGAACAAAACTTCTACCTTCGATCTGTGTAAGTTTGCGAAAATCAGAAGTATTTTCGCGATATTGCGCTTTATTATTCGTACTTTCAACTGGAGTACGGGATCGACCATCCTTTTCCCTATCCCAATCTGGTACCGGAATTGGCACGGGAGTAATGGGTTGAGGTGGAACGACCGATGGATTTATGGTTCCTTGACTATCATCCAATTCTTTGTCATGCTTGCTTCTGTTAATTTTTTCCTCCAACTGTTGCAATTTCTTTGCTGCAGCTTGTTTAGTTTCCAAAAATCTTTTTTCCTCTTCCTCTTTACGTTGTTTAGCTCGTTCTATTACCATTGCAACTTCTTCAGATTGTTGACGACGGCGTTGAATCCATACTTCGTCCTCTTCATTGGTACGACTTCGACCTCCTTGTGATGCAGTCGACTGCGCATTGGACCCTGTTTTGGAAGCACTCCAATTTTTTGAGTGTGCTTCTTGTAAATTATGTTCAGTCTTATCGTATTCCTTATGAAGAGAACCATACCGGTTTCCTTTACCAGACTCAGCCTCATCGTCGCTAAATGCCAGTTTTTGACTAAAATAAATGAAACAATAAATATTTGTGACTGCAGTGAATTTTATAAATATTACTTATAATCAATATCATCGTGGGATGCCCAACCAACATCTCGGGTCATGTCATCCATTCGGTTGAGATCCTCTTCTCGTATAATAGGCCGGTGGCAGACCTCTTCATTTTCACCGCGAGCTGTTCCTCGATTATCTTGTACACGATTGCGACCACCATTTGCAGATCCAGGAATATTGCCAAAATTAGGACCACCATGTCCATTCGGGGCAAAGTTACCTCTGTACATCTGGCAATACAAAAAAATATATAGAACCGATAAATAAATTTTCTTTACCCCCTCTTTTTTTATAATTTATGTAAACAAAAAAATCAGATAATTCCCAATATTTTTTCCTTAACCTTGAGGTATTTTAAATTTTCTTTGGGAATTAACTTAAAATATTTTTGTATATTGAAGTTCAAAATCAAGTAAAATTTCTTTGTTCCAATGAAATGTTTTTAAAAAATCAAAAACTTACAAATGGAGGTATCAACCCTCGAAACTGTGGAGGTAATGGTTGTTGCTGATTTGGGCCGGCCGGGCCCGAAAGCTGTGGTGGGGGTCCCAGCGGGGCCGAGTTGCTCCTTGGAGGGGGTTCCGTTCCTGGACGTGAACCACCCTGTATCCAAGATCCTTCTGTTTGAGGTCGTAAACTTGGGCCGGGGCCATACTGAGTGTCTGAGCCAGTACGCTGAGGGGCGCCATCGCCAGCGGATAGGCTGGGGAATTCGTGCTGGAATTGTGGACTCTGATAGGGTGGAGGTTGCAAAAGGTCTGAACCGCTCATAACAGCGCTCCATGACTTGTCTGCGGTAACAGGCGTGGCAGTAGGGGCGACGTGATTTTTGTTTGGTGGGGGGATAGGAATTGGTATTGGTATTGCGTTCACAGGTTGTGCAGTCAGTTGGACATTGGCAGGGCTTGTATTGGTTGAATTCGAATTGGTTGTAGTTGAAGTCTATGGACAATCAAATATTATTAATAAAATATGTTTAGTTAGGGGGAGGGGGTCCCCCAACCATCTTGTTTAATTTTCAAATATACAGATGCAGGTATAATATAAAAAAATAGTCTAGACATTAAATAATAATAGTATATTGTTATTTTTAATACCAGTTTTATAATAACTGATCACAGTTTGAAATTCTTATCAACAAAATAACAAATGAGCACATGGGTGATTCATTCTCTGACAAAGTTAAATGTTTATTTTTTCCAAAAAGAATTAGTCATAAGGAAAAAAAACCAAGATAACCTTTTTTAAACACTGCAGCAGTGAATAGGAATCCATTATCAAGAAAGTTCAAAAATTGTACATTAAGGTAACAAAAGATAGGGGTAAGGTGGTTATGCCTCCCCCCCACAAAGTAATAGATTTACACAAAAATGACTGAAAATATGTTAATCTAGACCTAACATAATAATATGTTACATTAATTTTATTTTTTAATTTTTCTTACCAATGGTGGGGTAGTCGTAGAAGGAGAATTTGGGTCCTGTTTTCCCCATCCTGCTCCACCCGAAGGTACAAGAGAAACAGCTGCGTCACTTCCGGTATGTTCAGATTTCAGGGAAGGGAGATTGGCAGGTGGCCGGCGAGCTGTGGGAACCTTACCCAGACTTTGCATGCCATGTTTTCGCGGTAGTGTATTTTTTTGTTGTTGAGTCTCTAATGGTTCGGTCTAAACATATTATAATTAATTATTTTAATTACAAAGACAGAACATTTATGTCAACTTACTGTGTAAACTTTGTATAAATTATTGATATCCAAAGACTGAAACTTTGACTTTCCTTTCTCCCCTTTGGAGGCCACGCCTGGCAAAGTAGACATGCTGTCTGCACGCAACCATTTAGATCTGCAGGACCCAGCGAACGAACCTTATTTCTGTAACAAATAATAATTATTTAGAAATATAACATTTGATAATAAATCTTCTCTATATAAGGAAGTTGTCCCTATATCGCACAAGGGAATGGTGGGAATTATTTAAGAAAAAATAACCTCATACCAAGACTGATACCAATGTCAGCCAGTACACAACATACTAATTTATGAGCAGTGAATTTTCTTGGTTTTGTTTGATATGGCCTTGATAATACCAAAAACTATTAAAAAATAATACAATTATGGGGTTTCTCAAATTGTATTAAAAATTTATAAGAGTTGCCTGTACTCTTTGTTTCTTAGATGATTCCACCCCTTCATTCATTATTAAAGTAGTAACTGTGTAAGGGACAAAGTATTGGTACAGTGATCCTTCATACATGGAGAAACTCCAGCACTCAGGAGGAAAAGTTTTTATCGTGCTAACCATGGATCCTATTCAATAAGACATGCTTAAGATTCATTCTTCATTCATAAAAATCATATCAGTTTGAACTTACAATCATAGGATTCAAAGGTAGTTCTGCTAACCTTTACACCACCCACGCCAACTACATTAATACCTATTGCTTTATATAAACGTAATGATTAATGCAAACACAGATTGACGTGTTAATGCTTTAATAAAATAAGCTAATCAATTTAAAATGTATACCTACAGTGCTAAACCAAAGTTCACTTGTTTTAAGACGATGACATCTAGCACGGAAAGGTACGTTATAATATACTTCTGTACGAAATTGTTAAAGTAAGTACCACACTTCTCTTTCTAACAAACCAAGTAATTTATCAATTCTACTGTTGTATTTATGATTTTATTTTTATCACAAAAACATAAAAATAGATTTAAACACAAAACTCGTGAGGTAGTGGGTAGATTAGTTTACACCACCTAAAGACATTGCACAAAACTATACCAACCTTCATTACAAAGTCTTCATTAACATAACATTTCCATTTCAATAATTAATAACAAGGTAGTACATGTTTTATTTCAATATGAAGGTAATTAGAAATTATTTTATATTATTTTTATTTAAGTGTGCTACTTTCTTTGCAAACTATCATGATTTATACCTTTACTCTGTGATTAAAAAAAGAATGTAAAAGCAATTAGGTAAGATATACCACAAAAACAATGGAATTTCACTCAAAATACACAAAGTGACCTCCTTTCTGATTAAATGAATGTGAAGCCATGATTCAGACAAGGATTGGATGCTCTCTCATTATTCTTTCTTTTAGGAAAACAGTGAAGGTTTTTTGAAAATTTTTCTTGTCTACTTATCTGTAGGAATGAGAAACATTTTGTGAATAGCATTAATATAATATAAATATTATCTACTACATAAAAGTTAAATAAAATGTGTTAATGAATAGGAAAATAAAAATAAGGTTCTCATTGCTTCATCACCTGACTATGCTTTCATTCAACAGAAACCAATCTCGTACTCCTTCAAAAACAAAGCTGCAAACAAAAGCACGTACACAACGTCACTCGCCACTTCCGTATAGTTCCTAAAATGAACTAAATGTTGACCAAATTGAAAGCTAGAACGGCGTATGATTTGGATTTCCAAAAAATATCATTACAAAAGGTTCTACGTAAGCACAAAACATTGAACTTGCCCAACCCCAACTATCTGCCAAAAACTGTATATAAATGATGACGTTTATGGGGTTAAACGCAAATCTGGGATTTTTAAGAAATTTTCCACTTTACGAAAGTACACTGGAGTATTTTATTGATTAAAATACAGCAAAACGAAGGCTGTGTATGTAACGGTACATAGACAGATTTCATGTATCAAATGAAAACATTAAATTACGAAATTCAACAACCAAAGTTCAATTTAAAAAAATTCACTCTTTACCTTGGTCCGTCCAAATGGGTGAACAGTAAACAACAGGAAATTAATCCGAATAAACTTAAATTAGGACGGATGATCACAGATTTTATATTATTTCACCACTTTCAAATCTTTTTCACTTAAGTCAAAATGGCGGACGCCGACTACTACAGCAAATTTTTAATCAATAATGTGACGTCACCAGATGTTTCGAGGTACACGCCATCTATTCACAATAAACTGTAAGAAGCTGAGCTGCCGATTTTCTCAGTGGCATATACAGCAACCTTAATATACAAGGTGGTGCAGAATTTATAATTAAAATAATTTATACGAGGATTCTACCGGGTGACCGGTCTCAAAGGTGTAGAATCAACTCGCGTCTATATCCCAACCCTAATCCTGTCAAATGCGCATGCGTATCTAAACCGCGCGAACAATTGCGAGTGTTTGAAATAGATAGAACATATATTTTTATTTAAAAATGTTTATAATAATATACAAAATAATATAGAAATAGGTATTATTTTTTTGGTTTTGCTCTAAAATCAAAAGTAAAGGTTCTTCATCATTAGTTGCAACGTCAGACTTCTTTTTCTTCCGTTTTAATTTTTTTAATGAAGGTAACCAACTTTTTTGATGTTCAACAATTTTGTTATGTTGATACTTTTGTGTAGGAACCATACTATCACCATCATTGTTACTTTCTATTGCACGTATTCCAGCAATAATGGATGAAACATTTTTTGATGCGTATGTAACTGCTGATTCAAGTGTATTGCCACTTGCGGCTTGCTGAAGATGACTGGAAATAATGTCTTGTTCTGCATCATCTGAATTATTGTTTTTATCAATGGCTAACAAATTATTTTCATTTGAATCCTCTTCTTGTTCCTGAACAATTATTTCAGTATTTTTTAATCAACCATCAGTCGTCCATTACAAGCAACAAGGTAGGTAACCTGCACAGATAAGGAAACCTGACGCATGATACGCATGCGCCCGAAAATCTTCAAACATTCCTAACTCCGGTAATTAAATACACCAACAGACGCGACACACTCGTATTTCAAACACTCGCAAGTTCGCGCGGTTTAGATACGCATGCGCACTTGACAGGATTAGGGTTGGGATATAGACGCGAGTGTAGAATCACCTCTCAAAGTAGCGTAACGTTGTTTCCAGACACCCTCTATGTACATATACAGAATGGATCATAATTATTATAACAATTATAATAACAGCCAATGAGTGGAAGTAGTAAAACTGCTAATTCTCATATATGAGAAAGAGATGCAATACAGTTATGGAAGCCTGCTACAATTTCCTATTTATGCATCTCTTTCTTACACATGGGAATTAGCATGTTTTACTACTTCCACTCATTGAATGCATCTCTTTCTTATTGGTGTGAATGACTTCCACTCATTGCGTGCATGCTTTCTTACACATGTGAATCTTTTGTACTACTTCCACTCATTGAATGCATCTCTTTCTTATTGGTGTGAATGACTTCCACTCATTGCGTGCATGCTTTCTTACACATGTGAATCTTTTGTACTACTTGCACTCATTGCAGTAATATAATTTTATACTTTATTAAATTTTATAGAGAATGTAATCGATAAGACAGATTAAGTAAAGTTTGTAATCACCTTGTTAAAGGGCTCCAGCACTTTATATAAAAGCTTTTAAACCGGAATCGCTGGTTTATGTCAATTGCCAACGGTTCTTAGACTGGGTACGTTCCTTTAGCCTTTTTCGCATAGCAATGTATGTAGGTGTTTATTGCTATAAAAAATTAAAAATAAAAAGTAGTAGAAATCCCTATTAGGTGCTATATTATAGAGTTGGTGATGAACATGCAACATTGTTGCTGCTTCTTCATTGACATTACCTCTCTGGAGAATATTAAATAGAAAAAAAATTAGTTTTCATTTTATTATGTAAAGAATATGGATAATCTACTGAATTTAAAAATACTTCCAATAGTGTAATGTATTAAATATTAAAATAAATACAACTCTAATACAATAGTTTATACATTTGGTATAATGAACGACTGTAAAAAGCAAATAAAAAATATTAATAGTGAGCTGTATTCCAAGATTACATATTAAATATAAAAACTTAAAAAATTAACATACTACCTTATAATAAATAATACAAACAAAAGTTTCAACGTCTAAGAATATCCCCAAAATATTTATATTTTGTTAAGGAATACAGCTCATAGTACGAAAATGCTTTATACAGAAGGATCAGTACATTTTTATACACAACACTCATCAAGAACATCACGTAGGTGACACATTGGATCGTGTTATTCTTGATTGTTGCTCTCGTCTACATTCTTCCACTTGACGTTCAAGCTGCTCTTTTAAAACAAGTAATTCTCTGATACGTTGATATACAGGATCCTAAAGATATTTTGATATCAAGTGAAGAAATATACGTTATGAACATTAAAAAAAAATTAAATTTTAAACTCACCTGTGTTCGCATACTTGGATTCCAACGACAATAATACGACTTCCACAGCTTAATATGTCGAATGCTTGCAATTGGTATTAGTACTTGTTGTTGGTGTGTGTTTGCCCAGAACAATGGATTGCGATATAAATCCAGCTGACTGTTAGTGAGCGACCATAAAGAAACCGCTTGTTCTTTAACACCTACAAAGAAAAATATTAACGTAAACTTTTATTTGATATTCTTTCTAAAATATCTCTTTATAATGTTATATTTAATCTAACCATCTTGAAGAACCCTTTCTCGTTCACTGTTGCAAAGGAATGTACCAAATCGACAGCTGTATAGATGATCCAAAATCGTAATGAGGAAATACTCATTAAACTCAAAAGCATTCGGAAATTGTTGAGTAATTTGCCATACACAGTCAATAAACTGAAGGAACACTGGCGATCTATCAGCATCTGAATGGTGTTCATCACCATGACCAATTCTCTAAAAATGTAAATAATAACGTTAGATGTATATACAGGGCGTTTCAAATTCCGAGGCAACCATCAAGCGCGATCCCTATGGTTGCCTTCAAATTTGAAATACCCTTCACACAATTTTCAAAATAAAATCTTTCAACCAATCACATGAACAAAAAAATTAAGGGTGAAGCAATTTTAAAGGCCCCTCTAGGTCTTCAAATCCACTCATACCTGCTGGAATTTATGTCCAAACGATAGCCACTCTTTCTCAATAAGCACTTCAAATCCTTTAATGGTACGGTAATATGGATCCAACATTAACATGGATAAGGCAGTTAGCTGAGCAGTACGATCCCAACCGTCTGAACAGTGCACTAATACTGAAGTTTTGTGATTTTCCACCTACAAATATGAAAGTTAAAATTTTGGCCAACTGCCAATTTTGGGCTACCCTATACAACATTTATCACGTTGTCAACTTACTTTATCGACAATCCGTACAGCTCCAGCAAGTATGCATTTGATATGTTTCAACCAATATGTAGATTCGACTCCAGATAACCACCGGGTCTCTTCAATGTTGGGAAAACATAATTCTTTTAATTTTCGTAGTGATTCTCGCATGACATGAATGTTATGAATATCAAGAAAAACTAATTCAGCATTTTGATAAGCATCCTCAGACTCATACCTGAAATGTATTACATATTTCTGTAACATTATACAGCGACTCGAAATTGGTAATAAAAGTTAATTTGAGTATAAGACAAGTCAATAACCATTTTAAGAAATTTTAAAGGGGCAACAATACAAGGGTAACACCAGTTAAAAAAATATTTCTGCTACTTCTACTAATAAGGAGTAAACCTCATGGGAAGTTTGGTGTACGTAGTCTGTGGGAAATCTGGGTAATGACTGGGAAGTCTGGGTATAGTCTCCTGGGAAGTCTGGGTAGTCCCTGGGAAGTCTGGGTAGTCTCTGGGAAGTTTAAAGAAGTCCCTGGGAAGTCTGGGTTATCCCTGAGAAGTCTAGGTAGTCTGGGAAGCTTAAAGAAGTGTGGATAATCCGTGGGAAGTCTGGGTAGAATGCCACCCATACAATTAATATTAATAAAGACGAGAATACAAAAAATGTAAATGTAAAATTATTAACAAACGTTTACTGACCCTCCACCCTTTGCTTTATTAGCAATTGCATTTGCACTTGGTCTAGCATCCATAATAAACATTTTGTGTGACTGCGCATTAGCATCCATTATCAATTGAATATATCTTTCATCTTCTCTGCAACGTTTCCCACTAACCTGAAAAAAAAGTAAAAAAATCAGAACAGTTGATTATTAACAACAAAATATTACTTACCCCAACCAAAGGTTGTGAACAGCGAGTAATTGTTGCTTGAGACTCTGTATGTATCCAACTAAGAACAGGAACACGTCCTCGACTTCGGAAACTAGCTACAGTACGAATATCAACATCGGTAGCTTGTGCTGGAATAGCCCAGACAGCTGGATAACTATCACACACTTCATAGTTTTCATTAATTTTTGTTATTTTCCACATATCATTATTTACACCCTAAAAATTCAACAAAATGGTTTAATAATTTAATAAATATGAAAGATTATACACACACACCATTCTTTTTAATTCCGCAATGGGTTCATATACATTCCACCCGTTTTCAGGAAGCACTTCTGTATATTCAAAAGCAAATAACTTTATTTTATGTGAGATAGGAAATGCATATTGTTGTAGTTTTTCAAATACATCTCTTCGTGAATGATTTTCCTGTTTATGAGCAAATCGTAAATTGCGCATGTCTTTGCAAAATACTTCAATACCATAAGCATTTTCTCCTCGAGACGATGCCCCCCCTACTTTTTCAATACGGGATACCTATAAGCAATTCATTACAATACACTTAACACTGTAAATTGATTTTTTAACGATATGATGTACTATAAAAGAATTGATATCTACCACTCCTAATGGGACATCCACAACATTTGGTGTATCTCTGTCTACTGAACGAAAATATAATTTATAGTTTGTGACCGTTAAAACTCCTCTTGCAGGTCCATAATAAGGACATAAATAAGTCACATCTCTAGCTTGACCGGAGACTTTTTCCCCTGGTAATAGTGGAGGTTCATCGGGTCTTGTTGAAACAGCCGACTCAGCATTGGTGCTCTATAAAATTAAACGGTAGAAACCTTGAATTGAAATATAAAAGTAATTGAATTTACTTTAGTAATTTTTCTACGTTCCAAAGTGGATACGACATTTTCTGTTGAAGTAGAACTGGATGAACAATAGCTCTTACTAGGGGAAGTTTTACCCCAACTGGTCTAAGAATAAAACATGTAAACATGCGAATTAATTTAAAGTCTATCTCAACTTACTGTTTCTTGTTTCGAGTTAAGGGAATTTGATTTTGAATCCGAATGAAAGGAATCTAAACTTAAATTTTTATTGTAATTTGTACTGTCCCTTTCTAAATTTAATAATTCTACACTACCACGTTTATCCATTTTTGAAGATTTTTGGGTAATTACAACAGCATAAATGGATATTAAAGGGTTTTCTCTACCAAAACCAGCCCAACCTCCTTCTACATTCAGATAACCTCAAAAAATATGAATAAATGTCATAAATAAAACATGACGTCATCACTGACAAGTAGACAGTGGAGTACTGTCAAGTGAGACAGTGGCGTACCTCTGATTAGGGCTACATTTAAAGGTAATGAATTTTTTAAGGGAAACTAACATTTCTGTGTGATGATTATCAATGTTTCTTTAAAGTAAATGGTTTAAATTACCGAAAAAAATAAATTACTTGGATCTATATAAGAAGCAGTTTTTTAAAATTTAGACTCATCATGTTAATATTTTTGCTTTGAATAGATTTTAAAGACAAAACAATAGGGTCAGCTAACACGGAACCAGTTAATTTGACTTCCATATACTCTATAAGACCAAAATTAAATTTCAAAATAGTCAAAAAATGTGCAAAATTAAATTCAGCATTAACACTAAAATCCTTTATTGTATAATAGATGTTTGTTTTTGTATTGCATTTTCTAACGTTTTCTTGTTAATTCTCACTAATTTGAAGTGCTGTAATGATATCAGTTCCCCATCCCATGTTCTAAGTGCTTGTAGTTCGATAGGATCCATAATATTTGGCATTTCTAAAAACAATTGTACCATTATACAGCCAGAATTTACAAAATGTACTCGTACCTAATCCACTTGTGTTATATTCTTCTGTCTCTCTCTTTATAGTCATTTTTATAATATCTTCTCTATTGGCATGTTGTCGGTTTTTGCGGTTGCCTATAGAATGTTTAATTGCAATTTGTTCTAACTCTTCGTTAAATCGAGCTATAAAGCTGAAACAGTAAATTATAACTGTAAACTGTATTTGTCACAGATTTGTTAACATTTTCAAAAAAATTAAGAATGAACACAAAAACCTTGTTAGTTATTGCAAAGTACTTTAAGTTGACTGCAGTAACATAAACTGTATTCGTTTTTTGGACTATGAGCTTAGATCATACATATGAGTGCATCTTTTGATACCAGTTGCATTTTTTTCATTACAATCAGAACTGATTAGAATGGTTCGAGTCAAATAGAACCGCTCTTGAATCAAGTGACTCTGTTCTGCTCTTGCAACTTGACTAATAATAAAAGAATATTCTTCAAAACTTTACTCTTTATTGTAATTCTTACCTTTCAATAAGTTCTTTGGTTTCATTGGGAGAATACTTTTTACATTCAGGATTTAGATGATCAACGAACCATTGAACTTTAGTAGCAAGTACACTTCTTTTCAAATTCTGGGCCAGTACAGCTTCACTGCGAGAATTTATTCTACAAAATAAATCTGTATTAAAAATTTGCCATCAACTTTAGCTACAGTTACGTATACTTTTTAGCCCGTTTGGTGACAGCCTTTGTTTTACGACTGTTTGGATGTTTACATTTTGATAATTCCTTATTGAGACTCTTCTGCAACATTGAAAAGAACGTTTACACATCAGCTACGTCATAAGTAAAGGAGGCTATTACAATTATCTCGATTTGGAATACAATTCCACATTAATAAAGTACGGGATAATCGGAACCTTCAGTAACGTTACAGAATTGTTTAAGGCTAATTTTTTAGAAGCAATATTTAGTAACATCAAAGAATTTGAATTAAAGCATTGTTAAGCAAAATGAATTAAGTCTATGAGATGTAGGATCAAACATTATGCTATAATGTACATATTCGATGATAAAATAGAAGTCAACATCGAGTATTAAATGCAAAATTTATATTTACCATTCTGCAATTGTAATTGTTGGTAGTATAGTATAATTATGGGATAATTCTAATGGAAATTGAAGTATAAGGACCGAATTACGAACACAAACTATTCTCCGTGTGGAACATCAAAAGAGTGAGGTTAGAAATCGAGAGCTGGAGACCAAACGTCATCGGAATCCAAGGTATACAGAGTGCGTGGAAAAATATGCACCAAATTGATTTCAGACATTCCAGACACTTAAAACAAACAAAAATGCTTCTTTAATTTAGCAGTAATTGTGCTAGCACTTTCAATTTTTCATATTTTAAATCACTTACGAACCGTGGGCTTTTTCCATTGATTACAATTTATACAGGATGCCTCATAATTGACACCCCTACTTTTAGTATAAATGATAGTATATAATATAAAAATTTAATAATGCGACTTCCGTATTGACGTTTTCAAGCTTTTATTAGAGTCATAACATCTTTATATATTTTCACATACGTATAATGGTCAGTAAGATTATACTATGACAATTATACAAAAAAAATTAAACACGAAAAATACAGTAGCAATACAATTTCTTATTTATATCATGCCTGCAAAAGCTTTTGAGAAGTTGCTTGAAATTTTGGAATTTCATCTCGTACATAATGAATCAGTCTCTTGACCATTTCTACAACTTTCCATCTTGGACTGTACGGATAATTTTCACAATTTTGTATGAATGGTTTCTCATGCTGTAATTGATACACAGAACGTATTGCTACTTTAGGTTGCTCTTGTGGAAATTTACTCCCTGTAAGTGATAAATTGGAAATACAACTACAATAAGAGTTAAATTCATCACTTACCAATATGTACAGAAACTACAACATAAAATCCATTATTTTCACAAAGAAATACTGCTTTTGAGAACAATGTATTATCATACTCAATAATACAACAACCACAAGTCGAAAGCAAGGAACTTATGTACTCATTTTTCAATTTATAATGATTAGCAATTTGGTGGACCTTTTCATGCAACAATTTTGCTACTTGTGGAATATACTCAATTAAAGTACTGTCTTCATTAAAGTTTGGTATACGTAAAATAGTTGAATTGCCAATAACTTGTTCAAGACGCGGAGATAATTGTAAGTCACATTGTACCTTAGAACAATCGGGTTTAATAAATGATACTCTAAGCGATGCTGTATCTTCATTTGGGTTTAATATATGATCAGCTTTCCCAGTTAGTATTCTAAAACATTTAATTAATTTGTGTTGGAAACTAATTGATGTATTCAACTTACGGCTGAATATAAGGTGGGAGGCAGGAAAAGTCAATGTTAATACACATGAGAAAATGGACCGCACCAGAGTTATCAATGAAAACTTCTATATTTTTTTCAGAATTGCGTGGTTGTGATATTAAAAATTCATATTCATTATAAAGTCTTGTATATTTATTTTCTGTGTGTAACCTCATCACCTGCAAATACTCAATATCATGACATAGCAAGTGCCACTGTGGACACCGTGTGTCCCAAGAACTACAAAACATAGGGAAGCTCTAATGTTAATTTAACAATAGATCCACAACTGATTAGGATATTGTATGTACTCTGTGTTAAAGTTTGTAAGTATCTGTTAGTAAACGAACTTGAAACGTGTTGGATGAGTACAATATTTAATTCACTCATGAAATATTCGCGATAAAAAAATTTGAAAATAACATCTTACCTGAAATTTTTTATATAATAATAGCAGTTCTTTTATTACAAACACCAAAGATTTTGGATTGTTAACATTCCAATTTGCTAAGCTAGGAATGGAATTGGTAATAATATTTACGTCAGGATCAAAAAGAAATGAATCGTTGGGAAAATCAAAATCTGGTGCATAATCATAGTCTTCATCTTTAAAAATAACTTCCCAGAAAAGCATTTTTCCTGCATATGGAACTTCTAATATGAAAGTATCAGTGTATGTTGCGGTATATTCCTCTACGGGCACTTTACTGTTACTTATATGAACTTTCATATTCAGTGATGATATTCCTGTAATAAAATATTGGTTAAGATTAATATTTAATAATACAATCATTGCAGCCCATAAACGAACAATGTAATACATGGAAGTTACACTGTAAAACTCTAGGTCTCTTGGCGCATGATATAAAAATGTTTTACCTGGGTGGGAAACTGTGTTTGGGTTTCCCCATAATTTTATTTTACATTAAATACTGGATAAAATTAAACTTGAGGCCTGCCGGCGTCTTGTGTAGTCTAGAATACTTGGTCCAACAAAGAACTAACCTTAAAAAACTTACCAACTCTTCCATCTGTCCATATTTCTCGGATATTCTTCCTCAAGCGAGGTGGAAACTTTAATAGTATATGATCTTCGGGTATTACGAAATCATTCATTTTATTTTAATAAAGTAAACCTCATAAACTAACGAATTATATATTTTTTTTATACACCAACAAACAGAACTGTCACTTAGTTTCACATTCATCTGGTTTGTGTGAAATTCCCAAAATTTCAAAATCCCATTAATTCAAAATGTCATACTAATAAATGAATCTTGTACTGTACAAGGTGCGTCATGGAAAATGGCCCTAACACTTTAAAATGATGCACATCTTTCACATTGGATTTGTGTTCACGTCTAGATTGCTTTTCATGTTTTAGTTGTTCAAAATTAAATTAAAAAGAACTTCAATTAAAATGTAAATAACTTTAATTTAAATGATTATTAAGAAACGTAAATTTTATTACTGGTATCGATATTTACTAAAATAACTAGGATAATTCATGAATTTATTTATATATACAGTCGAAACAATCCCAATGATTCTGTCAACAGATTACGTGAATTTTAAAAATATATAGTAACAGTAATACGCAATTTTATAGAAACCTGCACTACAATAGAATTTGGTTCAATAAATAAAGAACTTGATATAGTAATATTATACAGATGAGGAATACTTATAAAACTATTATTCACAGTAGTATCGAATAAAGTCTACCACGATAGTACCTTAAGTGTATTCTTTATATCTTTGTAGTAATATAACCGAATATACAAAATTTCTAAAAATGTACTGTAAACGTCAATAAATACCATAAAAATTAAATACTTAAAAGATCTTAAAAATTATAATATACAATTGTTAGTCAGAAAATCTTCCAAACAAAAAAAAAATAATACACGAAACGTGATAAGAGTAAAAATATTAAAACTTATCTAACTAGAAAGGTGCGGTTGTGAGACAGAATTGGTGAGATCTGTACTTGCTACAATTTCAGAAGCAATCTGCTTGTCACAGTCCTCTAAAAATTTAAGAACTTTTTCTGTTGCTTTTATTGCACACACACCAGAGGCACCCGTCTGAAAATAATCGGTTCTTATTACTCTAATTATTAATTTTACATATGACTTACTGATGCAGTCAAATTCATGAAATTAAAGAATTTTTTCAACATATCCACCATTGAGGAAAAGTTATGACCTTTTAAAAATTTTCTTACAATATCCAAGAACTCTTCATTGTTCATTATTAAATATCCAAATACCATAACAATATATGCTGCTAAAAACGTGTATTCCATATGGGTTCCTGCTTTCTGAATTACTGTTAAAAAAAATTATATTTAAACAAAATGTATAATAAAGGGTACAGAAGATGATTATAGAAATATTTTGCTTACATTTGGCAACAGTTTCTTCAATAAACTCTTCTTTATTTTGAGCATTCTGAGTTTCTTCGTCTTTTTCTCCATCTAAAATAGCATCTGTTCTTTTCTCAGCTACCCTTGCTGATTCTTCCCACAAATAAAACTGTTCGATCAAGGCTTCCAATGCACTTTTATCACCTTAATAATATTTTAATGATAATATAACATTTAAAAGAATAAGAAAATATACTTACATGCAAAAGCACTTTCAAAATCGGCTGGTGCTTTGGCATTAATAAGCAACTTTTTATTGGTATTTTCTTGTACTAGGTTTATTAACAACATTAAAACCTAAAACATTCTTGTTAATGTTAAATAATTAATAAATATACTTTATTTTTTAAAACGCTACTTGAATCTTCGTTTCAAAATAATTTTCAAGCATGCTTTAATCTAACTAGCAACTAAAATATTTTTATAAACCTAATTAATAAATTAAAAATTACATCAACACTTACTAAGATTCCTAGTTCAAATTTCTTTTGATCTGGAATATAATGAGGTACTTGAAGAAGTAAATGCAAACTGGCTTCCACAATTCCTTGTTTTGCACCAATTAGTGCACTTCCCATGGCTAAAAGGTTTATTTTACAGGGAAATTAATTATTAAAAGTTTTATACTTACAATCTTTATTATAGTGATGGGTTAAATTTACAAGAACTTTTAAGGTAACTAGAAGTGCTTCCCTGATAACAGCTCCGGTCGATTCTTTATCAGCTATGTCAGTAACAGGATAAAGAGGTATTTCCGAATCACACAGTCTGTATAATTTTACTAATGTCTCTAATATCATTCCATCGTTGTATTTCAAAATATACACCTGGTTTTCTTCATTGTTATGAGTAACCTAACAGTTAAAAGTTCTTTCATAATAATATAAAATATAAAAATAAGCCTAAAATTAATATTCATTACATAATATACAAGACAAGTCAAATTCAAGGGCAACCATGGGGGATCTCGCATATTATAAAAGAATGGGGGTACATTTAAATTCTTGCAGACTTTTATGAGTAAAATATGCCCCGAAGAAGATTAACCCAATGACATAAAAATTTAACATGGCATACAAAAGAAATAAGAAAGTTGGTGAGTTAAAAAATTGAAAACTTTTACTTACCTAATTTCCTACCCCTATCTCTTATAATAATGGAGATCCCCATGTTTGCCCCCGAATTTGAAACATCCTGGATAGTCACAATTCTTTACTTACATTTTCTAAAACACGCATGCACCTATCAATTTTTTTTAACTTATCCAGAAGAGCATCAGTCCAGGTAACTACATAATCAGAAACTTGTCGACAGCATTCATAAATTGTTTTCATTATATGCTCTAATCCACCCAGTTCCCGTAATTCTTCTTTGAACCATTCTCCAGCACGTTTTGATGTTAAACTCAGAAGTGTTTCCATTGCCAGTTGACCAACCTATTATAAAATTAATTTATTGGAATTGTAGGGTAGAAACAGATACAATTAAAAATTTACCGTTATGCTGTCAAGGTTGAGATGTTTGGCATGTCCTTGACTTTGAATCTCAGCACATAGTTCTCGCACCTTTTGTTTATTTTTTTGTAATTGTGTTGTACTTAAGCCACAAACATCAAGCGCTTGTTGGTAGCTAACATCAGATTCCAATAAATTCAGCATTAACTCAAGACAATCTCGATCTAAGTCCATGTTCAGTCGGTCTTGACTTAAGACAAACATTACAGTTGCTGTGCAAAGGCCTAAACTCTAGTAGAAATAAAATTCAAAACAGAAAATAGTTAGAAAGAAATTCATGTAAAAAATTAAAGCTGTAAATACAGCATGGCGATAAAATCAAATGTTAGGAGTGTGTAGTACTTGATTTGAAAAGCTGCCGATATTTCTGAAATTTTACATGGGGGGATGATTTTACATTGTGAACAACTTTTCTTAATGAAGTTTTGCCGTAGTTAGTACAAAACGGCTACTTTACCTGTTACAAAAAATTTATCTACCCCCAGGCCTCGCTTAATTTGAAAAAATCTGAAATATACTATTTGAAATTTTGCACAGGGGGATGATTTTACATTGTGAACAACTTTTCCTAATGAAGTTTTGCCGTAGTTAGTACAGAAAAGCTACTTTACCTGAACAAAAAAATGTATCTACCCCCAAAGCCTCCTTGATTTGAAAAAATTCAAAAATATACTTTCTGAAATTTTGCATAAGGAGATGATTTTAGATTGTGAACAACTTTTCCTAATGAAGTTTTGCCGTAATTAGTACAGAAAAGCTACTTTACATAAACAAAAAATTTTATCTACCCCCTTGGTCTCCATTTGAAAAAATTTGAAATATACTTTTTGAAATTTTGCACAGGGGGATGATTTTAGATTGTGAACAACTTTTCCTAATGAAGTTTTGCCGCAGTTAGTACCGAAAAGCTACTTTACCTGAACAAAAAATTTCTGTATCTACTACAAACGCCTTCTTGATTTAAAAAAAACGAAAATACACCGAATTATAACTTTGTTTCGTGTACTACAAACTCCTAACTTGCTACAACCTTTATTGAACATTCTTAATATAAGAAATAACATACCTGATCTTTAGTAGCATCATGAAGTGCTTTAAAGAATTTTGCAACTGTGCCATGTGCTCGGACATGCATACGAAAAGCAGGTACCATACATTTAGACGCTAAAGTAATAGCTGAGAGGCAACGTGTGCTAATTGGGTTATTATCTTGAAGAGCATCCAAAATATACTCAACATCATCATTAAATTCTTGAAATTCACCAATCTCTTGAATTTGATGAGCTTTCTTAACATTACGTACTACTGTATAATACTAAAAATAACATTTTTGATTATTTAATGGTAACTATGGGTAAGAAATTTTTTATGTACCCCTTTATCACTTTTGGTGCATTTTAAACTTGTAACTGCTTCAGAATCTTCATTACCAAATTCTGTGGTTACTCTTGTAAGTGGTTCATTACTAAATCCATACTCATCGTAGACAGATGCACCTTCGCCTTTTGAATCATCGTTGTTTCTTTGAGAAGGATCTTTATCATCGCTCCATTTATGTTTATATAAAGCTCTTCTTTTCTTACTGCCATCAGCAACCATACTCCTACTTTTAAATATACTGCCTTTCTTTTTAGATATAACCAGTTTTACTGGGGCCAAAGATTCTAATGGTTTCTCCAAAATTTTATCCAAGATTTCCTCTTTATGTTTCTCTAAGGGGAAAGTTTTAGGTTTATCCACATTTTTTACAGGTTTCTTTCTTTCAGGTTCTGGGGGTGCAGCATCACTATCCGTATCTGTAGACCAGTCTTCGACAACCTTTGGTTTCTTCGATGGTGTTTCTAACACCTTATCCACTGAAGTATTAAAATCGACGTAAGTCTCTTTAAGTAAATCTTCGGCTTGTGTTATTTTTTTCTGATCATCCGCTTCCATTAACGTACTTATGTCCATAGCTTCCGGTATTTCATCTTCCATTCCTTTTTTCTCTTCTTCGGAAGCCATGTTTTCTATCACCGGTTCTATGTCAGCTCCTGAATAGCATTCATCCGTTTTACTTGGAATATCCAGTAAATCTTCATTATAGTGATCCGAATTTGTAGGGATACTATCCGGAGATAAATTAAAAGGAGTATCATTGGTCTCTGCGTTTTCAGATGTAGCCGATTCTCTTGGAGAATTAGGTCTTAATAAACTGTCATATAAGGCTTTCCGTTCTAATTCGTATTTTTCTGCAGGAATATATTGAGGGGATAAATCCAGATCTTTCTTTGGAGATGTAAAAAGTGCAGAAAATGTATCTCCAGGTGTATCGGCAGTAGCTGGACTACTGCTAGGGTCTTGTTGCATGCTTCGTCTTGCTGAACGAGTGATTCTAATATTACCAGGGGATCGTTGCGCACTATCCCTGACAGCACGGGGAGAAGTAATAGCAGAGGTAGATGGTGTGCTGGATGGAGTAGGCGTGCTTTCTGACTCATCTGAATCACTTAACAGTTGTGACTTACCACGACATATTCTAAGTACGATAGGAGGTTTACTGTCATCACGTTTAACATTAGTATTTACATTTGAACTTAAAACAGTCTTTTCTGCAGAATTATTTTTTGATGTGAAAAACTTCCTAGATGTATTTGTTTGTGATTTTTTAGGCGATTGTTTTTCCGAAGAACCAAAATCACTTTTGCCTTTTTTACTAGAAGAACCATAGGTTTCCGTTTTACCAGTGTACAAGGCAGGCTGACTGTCTGACTGATCGGAATTTCGACTCTTGAAGAACTTTTTCGGTTTTGGAATGTTACTAACTGAGGCCTCGGGTTTTTCACTTTCATATCCAAGAGCAGCTAATCCTAAAATTAGAGCTAATAAGAGAGAAAAAAAAACACTTTATATCAATATTAGAAAATAATTGTTATGTAATTGTTGTGGTTGATTTAAACGATAACTTTCACAATCATATACAGGCCGTTATTAGATTTGCACGTCATTATAGGGATATAGGCAATTGCAAGAGTATTTTATTGTCAAAATCGAAAATTTACTTTCTGAAATTTTACATGGAGGGATGATTTTACGTTGTGGACAACTTTTCTTAATCAAATTTTGCTGTAGTCAGTACAGAGAAGTTACTTTATCTGAATAAAAAATTTTCTCAACCCCCAGGCTTCCCGTATTTGAAAAAAATCGAAAATATACTTTCTGAAATTTTGCGTGGGGGGATGATTTTTCATTGTGAACAACTTTTCCTAATGAAGTTTTGCCGTAGTCAGTACAGAGAAGCTACTTTACCTGAATAAAAAATTTTCTCAACCCCCAGGCTTCCCGTATTTGAAAAAAATCGAAAATATACTTTCTGAAATTTTGCGTGGGGGGATGATTTTTCATTGTGTACAACTTTTCCTAATGAAGTTTTGCCGTAGTCAGTACAGAGAAGCTACTTTACCTGAATAAAAAAATTTCTCAACCCCCAGGCTTCCTGTATTTCAAAAAATTCGAAAATATACTTTCTGAAATTTTGCGTGGGAGGATGATTTTTCATTGTGAACAACTTTTCCTAATAACGTTTTGCGGTAGTGAGGACCGAGAAGCTACTTTACTTGAACAAAAAATTTCATCACCCCCCAGGCTTCCTGGATTTCAAAAAATCGAAAATATACTTTCTGAAATATTGCATGGGAGATGATTTTTCATTGTGAACAACTTTTCCTAATGAAGTTTTGCCGTAGTTAGTACAGAGAAGCCACTTTACCTGAATAAAAAATTTTCTCAACCCCCAGGCTTCCTGTATTTGAAAAAAATCGAAAATATACTTTCTGAAATTTTGCATGGGGGGATGATTTTTCATTGTGAACAACTTTTCCTAATGAAGTTTTGCCGTAGTCAGTACAGAGAAGCTACTTTACCTGATTAAAAAATTTTCTCAACCCCCAGGCTTCCTGTATTTCAAAAAAATCGTAAATATACTTTCTGAAATTTTGCGTGGGGGGATGATTTTTCATTGTGAACAACTTTTCCTAATAACGTTTTGCCGTAGTGAGGACCGAGAAGCTACTTTACTTGAACAAAAAATTTCATCACCCCCCAGGCTTCCTGGATTTCAAAAAATCGAAAATATACTTTCTGAAATATTGTATGGGAGATGATTTTTCATTGTGAACAACTTTTCCAAATGAAGTTTTGCCGTAGTCAGTACAGAAAAGCTATTTTACCTGAACAAGAAATTTTATCTACCCCCAGGCCTCCTTGATTTGCAAAAATCGAAAATATACTTAAAATTAATTTCAATCGAAGCAGGGCCTAATCTCTAAATATGAAATTCAAACATTTTTTGTCTATCATACTTCTTCGTAACTCACTCCATGAACATACTCTATTATATACAGGGTGTAAATAAAAAAATGTAATAAAAAAAATAGAAAACTTGAATCTTTACTATACCTGAGTGGCTAATAGCAGGTTTGTTTTGTTCTCCAGCGTTTAGTCTTTCTGTAATTAGAATTAAAGATTTTTAAATTTGTGGATGCTGTATAAAAAAGTTACAAAACAAACATGAATAATGTAAAGGTTAGTGTTTTGTTTAGATATGATAAATAATGAAAAGAAAAATGTTGCTTTATTTATAGTTGCTCTATATTCAACCCATTTGAATGATTTCTTAGTCTGAAAATTGCAAGGAAAAATGCTTACTTAAGGAGAACCCCATTACTTTAATAATAATAGGAGAATCTTAGTTATTTACTAATTTGATGTTTACTAAGATATTAACCATTTTTAATGAATGAGTTTTTAAATTCAGGGGCATTTTATTTAATATTCTAATGGCATATTGCTTCTTCTATTGTAGCTTCTTTAAACAGTATTTCAGAATCTACAACAAAGTGTTTACTGTTACTTACTAACAGTAAACACTTTCAAATAAAACCGAACATTATGCTAGGCTTTTCATTATTTTCTACACAAATTCAGACATAAAAACTAATTGTGCTACCTTTACTATAGTTAATATAAAAGTTAGACATAACTTATATTCTTTAAATATAAATAATGCTCTGCCCTCTATATTTTTAGTATTTTTCGTGGATATTGAAGTAATTTTTATAATAATAAGAAGACAGAAGTGCATTTTTTGTAACAAATAATTAATACTACCTACTAAAAGTTCATTTAGCTACAACGAATTTCATTTATTGCCGGTGTTAATAAGAATATTTGAAGATGAGTGTTAATTGTTAAATTCTATTTTAAAATGATTTGTTCTAAAAGTGTTTTAACTATCTCCAATGTGGCCCAAGATCCATAGAAATAAAATGCAATTTGTGATTATTAGATCAATTTTGAAATTCTCAAGTAATGCTAAAAGTCGCTATTTATATGTTATAAACAAAATTTGAACATCAATAAAAGCTAAAAATATACACAGCATTATAACAAAATAAACGTGTGTCAAGGATTTTATATTTGATGTTCAACTGTTCTTTTGATTTATTGGAAACATTCCGGATAGGTCTTTTATGTTTTTGTTATTTCTCCATAAATAGTTGAAATATTGGTTAGAGCCTGCTCAGTCAAGCATTGCATACAGTTTTAACGAAACTTAAAAAAATGTAATCATGCATGTTAATGTTCGTAGCATGCAAATGGATACTAAACAAACCCTTCAACGTACGTATTGAGGTGAATGATGTTATTCCCCATTTTCCAATGGTTCCAGTAGATCTTGCAGCGATTGGACAGTTACTATTTTCTTTCAAAAGCTTTTCAAACTGTAAATTAGTTTGGCAGTTGGCTCGACGATACTTTCCATATCCTCGAGACATGGTTGCTGTTTCATCTATAATTATATATTTGCTGTTAGGTGTGCTACTATAAGTGCAGTGTAGTGATATAATATGCAAAAAGCACAAAATTAAATACACAATTTTTTTTTAACTTTGTAAGGTTAAGAGAATTTTGGATAAAACTCTTGATTTCAGATTTTTGTATTGAATTTCTTGATTGTAGTTTGATACTTACTTATTATTTACTGCAGTTAAAGCATTCTAAAAGTAAATTAATAATCGCTCATTTGTGATTGTGTGACAACACAGTACACATATAATACGAAAACATTGAAAATTGTGTCATTTTTCACATCTTCTTCTGCTCATATTACGCTGCCTAAGATACAAATCCAATCAAAAATTATTTTTTAATGAGTATTCAGCGAGGTGTTACACTAAAATCACGTTAATATTTTCAATACATGAACTATACGCCAGTTCTGTAAACTGCATCCATATTGTGTTTTGGTCGTAGTTCATTATTTGCACCACTTTTATATGTTGCGTTACCTTACTTTACGTTGTGTCGGTTACTTCTGTGTTACGGTGAATAATTCTAGGCACGTTTTCGTGGTCACTATTGGTTACGTATACCATGGCAATACTGTAGTGGTAATCAACCTAAAGGGCCCAAATGGCGATTTGTGCCTTCATATTCCTTTGTGTTTATCCTCATATGTTTAGCTGCGTTCGTTTTTGCACTCTTTTGTGCAACTTTTAAATCCATTTTTGAGTAATAATTTCTGCTCGCTTCGTTTGAGTGCGTTCGCGTTAATTTTCATTTGTTTGTGCTAGTTCCTATTTGTTCGTGTAAATTCGTCAAGAGAGTTAAATTTGGCGGCAAATTCAAATTTAACCAATTAATACTTTCCTCACTAGGCAGTTAGCCAGCCAGTTACTAGAATTCTCCTTTTTGCGCCAGTAATCCACAAATCTCGTGCGTGCCTGCGCATTCGGTCCATGCAGAATTGTGTGCGCGCCTGCTATAAAGGTTGCTGTTAGGTCAAATAACCAAAACGTGTGATTAAAATTAAATGTAAATACATTATACGTAAAAAATAGTAAATAATGAATATTTTACTTTTAATTACTGTTTTTATAACAGCATCGTTAAACTTGGTAGAATGTCACAACAAATATTCAAAAGAAGCGAATATAGAAAAAGTAGAGGAAACAACACCCCCTTCTTTAAAAACATTAGAAAAGCCATTTCGAATGGCAAAACTTAATAAGTTATGGACTAAAGCTCAGTTAGTGAGTAGTAACCACCCCCCTTGTTTGTCTTTACCTAACTTTGATAAATTTTTAGCGACTTTCAGAGCCCAAGTTAAAATCCTTATTTGGAGAACTTAAATTACATGATAAAGAAGAAATAACATGGAAACGATTAAAATCAGAAGGAAAAGATAAAGAAGGTTTAAAAGAAGCAGAGTTACGTACAAAACTATTAACTATTATGAATATGTATGGTTTATTAGAACATTTCGAAGATGTTTCAGATCCTACAAAAAAAGCACAGGATAAAATATTTAACGAGGCATCTGATACTCATATAAATAAAAGTTTGTTTAAAGATAAAAAATTAAATAAGCTATGGTCTAAAGCAGAAAGTGCAGGATTTACTTCTCAAGAATTGCAAGCATTGCGAGAAGAATTTACACATCATCAAGATAAAGTTGATGAATATTATTCTATACTCAAAGATGCTAAAGAAGGACCTGATGATCATGATCAAAGTAAATATCTTTTAAAGAAAAGAGGGTTAATTTAAAGTGACCCCCTTTTTTATTGAACAGTGGTTTTCTTAAAATAATTGTTTTAGATTCGGTTGATGAAAAATTGGAACGTTTTAATTCCCTCAATGCAGAAGAAAAACCTAATAAGGATTATTTAGATAAAGTAAACCTCCTAAGAGAAAAACATCGAGACTTGCGCGAAGGTTATGACCGGCTTCATCGCTTGGCAGCTAAAGGTCCGAACAGTAAAGAATTTGTAGAGCCAAAAGTACAAGGTCTTTGGAAAATTGCTCTAGACAGTGATTTTGGAGTTGAAGAATTGGAATCACTTAGAATTGAATTATTGCATTATGAGAACAGGCTTTTAAAATTACGACATTTACAAGCAGAAGCTGCTTTTAGTGAACAAAGGCACAAGGAGAAGGAGAAAATGGCTGGAGTTAAAAGTGATGGCATGTTACTTCTTGCAGATAATATTAAGAAACAGTCAAGAAAAGTAGAAAAAATACATTTAGATCTGGAAACGAGAATTATGCAAAAACATATCGAATTGTAAATTACAGCCCAGTCATAGGCGCTTTATTCTTTTGTTTTGATTGGTTAAATTTGAATTTGCGCAGATTGGCGGCAAATTCAAATTTAACCAATAAAAACAATCATGTCATTGAAAATAAATGCAGTACAGCTAATTTGATCATAATTGTTTTAGGACACACTTTAAATTGTTTATAAAATGTGCATTTTTTTGGAAAGCAGCACAAACAAACTGTCAGTTGTATCCTGTGACCCTTGTGGAGGGCGCTGATTGGCCTGTTTTGTTTGTGTTTTGCAGTGATTAAGGCTAGACCTTTGACTGTTCGTACTACCCCCTAGGTCACCTGAACAAATATCATTGGAATACCTTCTTGGTAATGAATGGAGATATAAAATAAACTATTTTTACATGAGCATTTTTTTATTACAAATCTATCCGCATTCATGTAAGAAGAATATATTTTACGGATATTAGTATCACATAATATAAAACATTGCAGTTAAAATATAGGACCCCTCTGGTATTTTTATTGGATTTCTAGAAGTGATTATTATACAAATTAAATTTTTTTTCAAGTGAATCGTAACTTTTTCTAGGACACTATTCAAAACTTGGTACGGAAGGAGGGGACTGTGTTGTTTCCCGATCTTCAAATTCATTCTGAAATTCTTGTATAATTGTTAAAGTTGCGGCTTTCAGTTTCTGTGATACTATTTGCTTTATTTGTGAACTTTCAAAAGCGACTGTTTCATCTTCAAATTTTTCCATAATTTGCTGATATAAATAATTCATAGACTGTTTTAGTTTTCTACTAAATAAGTCTGCTTTTGAATTTTTATCAGCAAGTTGCTTCTTTAAAATTGCGATGCTCTCATTTAATTGATTGATCTCTACTTCTGAATTTTTATTTCTATCACTTTCTTCGTTAAGTTTTTCTAATTTATTTTGTTGGTCCGTTATGGTCTGCTTTAAATCATTAATTGTTTGTTCCTCCTTTTCTAAATTCTCTTTTGAAGTATGAACAATTTGTTCTTCTAAAATATTTTTCTGTTTTTCTAATTCTTGGATTTTTTGTTGTTGTTCCAAAATTATTTTATTTTGTTCTTCAGTTTGCTGATTTAAATTACTAATAGTTTCTTTGTCGTCAATGGAAGCTTCTTGTAATTTGGTATGTTGTTCTTGAAGGTTGTTTATAATTTTTTTATTTTCTTCGAGTTCTTTAACTTTTTCTAAAATTCTCAAGTCATTTATTTCGGATACTTCAGTTGAACTTCCTTGTCCTTTATTAATGCTTGATAGAACTTGGTCTAATTTTGTTGAAAGTTGGGATACATTCATTCTCATTTCGCAGTTATGGGTTCGATTTTCGGCTATAAAAACATGTAAAGAATCCGACATTGGTGATACTTGTGGTTGAGTCACCATCATTTGGTTAGGAATATTTTGTATATACGGATTATGTAAAGGATTTACAAAATGGGTTGGTACATTTTGTGTTAATGACGATGTAGGTACTAATTGTCCATTAATCGTTATATATTCTGGTACAGGAGTTGTCTGCATAGTTAGAGTTTGATTACTTACAGTTTTTACCTTCTCTGATGGAACGTATTCCCCATTAACTAAAACAAATTTTTGTCGTTTCTTTACAGGTTTTCTATTTAGTGTTTGTTCATCCATTTCCGAATCACTGTGATCAGATGATTTACTACTGGGAACAGAAGTAACTGGTAAAATAGACTGCCCCATTTTAGCCATTCGTGTCAAAATATTAGCTCTTGTTTTATTTGTAGAATTATCTGAAGCAGAATCACTTTCCCTATCTTTTTCTGTTGGTGCCTTCAAAACATTTTCTTCTACTTTGGGAGTCCCATTTTGAGATACGTCCTGCGAATTAGCATTCTTATTATTATATCTAATTTTACCATTGTAAACTTGAATTTTTTCTACAAAAATGTCTAGCTCCTTGGTATTTTCAAAATGTACAGACCATTGGTGTTTTTGATCATCGCAGAAATAAGAAAAATTATTGCTTTGTATAGTAAATGTAAAATCTGAATTCAGTTTAGTTCTTGTTATGATTTCTTGCTTGGATTTGTAAATTATTATTTCATATGTTTTTAGAGATTGATTGCCAATTATTGCGAGACCACATTTTCCGTGAGGTGTATGGTTCTTATCGGATCTAAAATAAAACACCAAATATCAAAGTATGAATTATTTGGCTATCTTATAATAATAAAACGTTACTTACAGTTTAAATACTTCTACAAATTTCGAACAAATAACTATGCTCTGAGGTGTAGTTTTTGGTGTAGTTTTAGGTGTTTCCTGTCCACCGGTTTTTGGTTGTTTTGGGGCTGTGTAAATTAAACTTGCAGCACTATCCTGTTTAGGAGGCATGGATGTTCCAAATAGGGAAGCCAAATTTGAGCTAAAATTAACAAAAGTTATTCAAAAACGTAAACGTTAATTTAAAAACCTACGTGGCTGTTGGATTAAAGAATTCGTCGTCTTCAGGATTAGAGAACATATTTAATTTAAAAAAAAAATTGTATCACAATAATACTTATAGGCTGCTATAAATAAGGAAGAAATATGAATTTACATTAATTTTAGAATAAGATTTTAACGGAAAAGAATCAGCTGATTGCAGTGGAAGACGTCAAAATCAACATAACCTTGCTTTACAGCGGATACAAACTGCGATCGGTGGGAACCTTGAGAGCATCGAGCAGCTAACATCACAGAAGTGTAAGATGTGTTGCCTACCTAGTTGTTACAAGATAAAATAGGCACATTTTATCAAGTAACTAGGTAGAAAATTTTCTGAAAAATTTCTAACCAGCTCGGAAGGGGTGGGAGAAGTTTCGCACATAATTTCCAAGTGTATAGCCTTCAAATTGTATTCTGGGAATTTTCAAACCAGAAACGGGGCCCGTGGGTTGATGGAAACCAGAGTTCCAAGGGTTCCGGAGACTTTGTCCCGTCAAGCGGTATTTTCGAACTTCAGTAGCCGTTGGATGACCTTTCAAGCCGCAGGCTGGCACTGAAAATTTTGCCGTCGTAGGGGTCCCGCTGGGTGTTGGCTGGTTGGCGGAGTAGAGGCACTGGACTGCGTCGCTCCCAAAGAGCTGCCTGAACGTGGCGGTATCCAGTGGGCTACCCACGACCAGACCAGCGGGGTGTCCTGGAGGCGTCTGCTTATCGGGCTTTGGTACTGGCGCCTGCGTCGGACTGCTGGGGTCCCTGAATAGGTTTAAGAGCTTTCGGCACAATGTGGGGCACAACGTGCTGTCGATGGTTCGGCGTGGAAACTTGCCCCATCAAAATTAATTCTGAAAATTTTCTTACCGGATCGGAAGGGTGGGGGAAGTTTCGCAGATAATTTCCAAGTGTATAGGCTTCAAATTGTTTTCTGGGAACTTCATAATAAGATTGGAAAGGATAAAAAATGTCGAAAAAGGGGGGAACCAGAGCCAGAGTTCCGGGAATCCTGGAGACTTTCTCCCGGTAAGCGTGGTTGAGATCTATCTTTGGACTCCAGTAGCCGGTACAATTGGATGACCTCCTAATCCACCGGCTGGCACTCTGGGGCCGACGTCCTGCTGGGGTCCCCGAAGAGGTCTAAGAGTTTTCGGGACAGTAGTGTAGGGTCCAACGGTCTATCGGCGAGCGTTCGACGTAGAAGCTCGCCCCGTCGGAATTAATTCTGAAAATTTTCTAACCAGAAAGGGTTGGGGAAGTAATTTTGAAGTGTATAATTTTCAAATTGTTTTCTGGGAATTTTTTAACGAGATTGGAAGGGGTGAAAAAAAATTGAAAAAGGCGACAACGAGAGAGTGGGCTTACAAGCAGCGTCTCTTGCATGGGACCGCAGGACGCAGCAGCCAGAGTTTCGGGGATCCCAGAGACTTCCTCCCGATAGGCGTCGTTGAAATTTCTCTTCAGGCTCTAGTAGCCGGTGCAGTTGGATGAACTCCCAAGCAGCGAGCTGGCACTCTGAGGTTGGCGTCGACGTTGGACTGCTGGGGTCCCCGAAGAGGTCTAAGAGTTTTCGGGACAGTAGTGTAGGGTCCAACGGTCTATCGGCGAGCGTTCGACGTAGAAGCTCGCCCCGTCGGAATTAATTCTGAAAATTTTCTAACCAGAAAGGGTTGGGGAAGTAATTTTGAAGTGTATAATCTTCAAATTGTTTTCTGGGAATTTTTTAACGAGATTGGAAGGGGTGAAAAAAAATTGAAAAAGGCGACAACGAGAGAGTGGGCTTACAAGCAGCGTCTCTTGCATGGGACCGCAGGACGCAGCAGCCAGAGTTTCGGGGATCTCAGAGACTTCCTCCCGATAGGCGTCGTTGAAATTTCTCTTCAGGCTCTAGTAGCCGGTGCAGTTGGATGAACTCCCAAGCAGCGAGCTGGCACTCTGAGGTTGGCGTCGACGTTGGACTGCTGGGGTCCCCGAAGAGGTCTAAGAGTTTTCGGGACAGTGTAGGGTTCAACTGGCTACCGGGAAGCGTTCGGCGTGGAAGCTCCCCCCGTCGGAATTAATTCTAAAAATTTTATAACCAGATTAGAAGGGATGCGGGAAGTTTCTAATTTCCAAGTGTACCTATAGCCTTTAAATTGTAGGTATTCTGTAAATTTCCTAAGCAGATCGGAAGGAGTGAGAAAAGTTTCAAAAAAGGTTAGATAGAGTTTGGATATACCGCAGGGTCAGTTTAGGGTTGATGTAGAAATATAAATAAGAAAACTCTCAAATTATTATAAAATAATTTACTAAATAGATAAATGGTATTATGTACAGACGTAGTTAACTGATGCAGTCAACATGTTTATATGTGCGGATGAGGCACGGAAAATTCTTGCGTTCGATATCGTAGAGACGCCATATCCATATGACTGCAAACAGTACTTGGAGTTATGCTTGAAGTGCAGTAACTAATACTGGGAGGTAGAAAACCGCACCCCTGTGCACTTAAATGGCTGCTTATTGTTGCTGCACTGGAATATAGGTCTTGCTGTGGATAATGAGAACATTTCCAAGGTAAAACGTATTGCAAGTCGGATTGAGCTGGTGGTGGTTGATGACTAAGTAAAGGTTGTTGTGGTACATTATCTACATTTCTTGAGCTAATGCCTGATAAGGATGTTGGTGTAGATTTATTCGATATGCTTTGCTGTAAAGCTAGACTCCTTTCATTACGTCTGAATTTTGCTCTCCTGTTCTGGAACCATACCTAAAAAAATTCCGGTACAATAAACAAGATAAAATTTTTGAAGGAAAAAAATATTAATTAATCGACAATTAATATTATTAGCTCCCGTTAATTTGGAAAGAACCATGGGGATGTGAAAGCAAAATGTTTGCACCCTTCAATTTAAAGACTTTATAGATGTATCTTCTTTCTGGCGAATCTCTCATGGATGGAACCAACGCTTGATTCGAGCAGGGTCTTACAGCGACAAAAGCATTATAAAATCCCCCCCCCCCACTTCTTATGATCCGCGGCATTAGATAATGCTACATTGTTCCTCGAAGTAAATGTTAGAATTAACAAACAAATCGGGGTTTTATTCAAGTCATTATGCAAGTAGGAAATCAAATCAAAATTCGGAAACCGGAATGTCAGAGATGATAATTTCTTGATACGGGGCGTAGCGCAGCGATAAACTGAAGAGACTGTTAAGCTTGGTTTAAACCCCCGTCGAACAGGGGTTTCGTCTTTGATTAAATGTTAAAGTGTTAGATGAGGGATACATGAACCAGTCAGTAGGAACCCCTACCCCTAGTGCATTTGCACAAGAGTGATTGGGATGTTAGCTGTTAGCTGTATTTCTTATACCTGTACTCGAGCCTCACTAAGAGAAACTTTGGCAGCAAGATCTTCCCGAACAAATGCATCTGGATAGTGAGTTTTCTCAAATACACGTTCAAGAGCAGTAAGCTGTGCAGTTGTAAACGTGGTTCTGTTTCTTCTTGGCTTCTTTAATTTATCTCCATCTGAATTTCTTTCGCATTCAAATCCCAATCCTGAAAACAGAAAAGTCATTGAAACATTTTATTGGGTTACCTCTACTAAATGAAGATGCAATATAGAATTATATCTATTAATAGAGATGGGGATAGTTTTATTTTTAATGAAAGTGCATAAAAATGAATTATACATTCGCTGATACAGGGCGCTACTCAAATGTTCCCAGAAATCTCCTGTGACATAAATAGTATCCTTGGAGAAAATGTATCAAAGTTTCTACGTCGACTTGCAATATTTGTGGGAGCCCTTTTGTAGTTTTGTTTTAGGTGCTATTTTAAAATTTAAAAGATAAATGATGAGGAACTTTTATTAAGAAGCCTGAAACTAAAAGTTGGGCTACAAAGTACCTATTTTGTAGAGAAACCGGGTGTGGTAGAATGAATTTTAGAAAGCTTAGCCAAACATGAAATTTTCAGTGAAACGAAAAGGAACCGGAAAAAGAGAAAACGATATGAGGAATATTGTAGAAGCAGGCGAAAAATGTGAAAGCCCGAAAAATACTTTATAACAGTAGGGGATAGGAATACCGTCGGATAAAAGTAGAAAGAACTGGGGACTGGGGTGGCGGCTACGCGGCGCGGTGTTATGTAGAGAAAAATGAGCTGGAAAACTATAAGACCATGAGTGGAAAAAATAGATTTGGGCTAATCTCAGCCACGAAGGACGGGTTATAACGAAAAGGTTACCCAAAACCGAGACAAAGAAGGATTTTAAGAAAATACACGGCTAACAATTCGCTCACAAGAATAATTCACCGCAACAACAATTCACCGCGAGATAAAGCAGAGGCATGAGACAGACGCAATTTCGCTCATGCTCATTACGATACTCGCTAAGGCTCGTGTCGTAAATCTCCTAAGCACCTATAAAAGTTAAGTACTCGTATGCTATCTGACGAATTTATTATGAGCAACGAATTGGTTTCGATGAAATGTTATCGGTTATTGGGTAATTGTTGGGGGTAAATTTTCCGGATACTATGAATGGAGTTTATATTCAGACGGTATGAAATGGTTAACGAAGAAGAAGAATCATAAAGCTACTAGAGAATTATCTCAACAAAACAGAGAGAGAGGAAGAGAGATAGAGAGGGAAAACAAAAGTGTGTGGATATTTTCCGCTCTCTATTCTCTATTCCGTTCATCCCTATTTTCCGAATTGCGCTGAGAAGCTGAGAGGTTTTACATGACTTCCGGTTTGAATCAAGGAAGGATTGTTCAACCCACAGCATAGCATAGCAGTTATTATTGTTACGCTGTTAGCAGTTTTGTGCTGAGTTCCTGAGTTAATTGAACGCAGCTATTGAATGCTCAGCAGTTCCTAGCTGAGTTACCCAGAATTCTGTGATTGCCGAGTTGTGCTAACTTAGCCTACATCTACAATTTTTATGCTAAAAGAAGTTGGCAGCGGTTTTACAGGATTTCCGATCAAGGACGGATCGTTCAATGGACAGCAGCAATTGCTGCTAAGCTATAAGCAGTTTTGTGCCGAGTTGCTAAGTTAATGGAACGCAGCTATTGAATGCTCAGCAGTTCCTACCGAGTTACCCAGAATTCCGTGATTGCTGAGTTGTGCTAACTTAGCTTACATCTACATTTCTTCCGCTGAAAGAAGTTGGCAGCGCTTTTACATGATTTCCGGTTAAAATCAAGGATGGATCAGGACCGTTCAATGGACAGCAGCAATTGCTGCTACGCTATAAGCAGTTTTGTGCTGAGTTTCTGAGTTAATTGAACGCAGCTATTGAATGCTCAGCAGTTTCTAGCTGAGTTAGCACTTAGCCTACATCTACATTTTTTCCGCTGAAAGAAGTTGGCAGCGATTTCACATGACTTCCGGTTAGGATCAAGCAAGGATCGTATCATTAGGAGCACTTTTGTGCTGAATTGAACTTGAACTTTATATTTTCGTTTATATTCCTATTTTATAGGCGGAGAAAATCTATAAAACATTTGAAAACCCAACTTCAATATCTTCTTGGATCGTGTTAAACTAAATTAATTAATTGGGTCTGTATTGATCCATCTCTTACAACATAAAAGGATGTATTTGACCACTCGTCTATTATCGTACTCGTTGCTTGTTGGTTTAGCATAGTTCTGAATTTCCCAGATGAAGGCATGTGTGCAATAATTGTAACATTTAAAGTTTATGTACGTATTACACACGACTGAAATCGTTCTGAAAGTAATACATCATGTAATTAGGTATGATATGCGCTGTCGGTGCATCAGAGCGGAATATCGAGCACTAACGTACAGATCAAAGGCGTTACTGTTTGTATCAATGCCCTGTTTGTGGCGTGTAATATGATATTCCACTTTTCTCTAAACGAAGATAGCATATTATAAATTTTGTTTTTCGAAGGAAGTTACATTTTTTTAATAACAACTTTGAAGACTTAAATGGCCTAATTGAATAAAATTAATATTAATTTAATAAATTAACGTGGGTTCTACATCATATGTCATGTTCATAAATTAAACTGATTGCATGTTCACAAGAATTTTCTAAGATGGACATTTATTCAAACAGACAAATAGGTACCTACATATTACACATACAGTGCTTCCCGAAAGTAACGGATAAATTCAATAAAATCGTTGAGAAAAATATTTCAAATAAATGCTCGGACACGTCGATTTTTATTTTTAAATTGTCATTTAGAGATGTAATTTTCAACCCCCCACCCCGCACCCCTAAGCGCTGCCAACTCCAACTTTAAAAATTCAAATAGCAAAGAACCCTTTCTGATAGCGCATCTGATAGCGTTTTTAATGCTGAATGCAATAAAAAAAAGTTTTTCAAAAGCGGTTGATAAATAACGGAGATATTTACCAAAATTTATTCAAATGAAAGTGCCAATATTTGAGCAGGCGTTGGTACGGCTCTACAATGGGTGGTAAAAAACAATTGCAACTTGTTTGTAATTGAATGTAAACAAAATGTATGTATCTATCTCCAACCCCAATCATCATTAAAACTTCGATTCTTTCGGCTTCAGTAAATCTCATTTTTGTTATCTTATTTTTCAATCGTTAATAATAAGTAACACACACTCCACTAAGTAATGTCAACACATTTTGTTTACATTCAATTACAAAGAAGTTGCAATTGTTTTTTACCACCCATTGCTAGAGCCGTACCAACGCCTGCTCGAATATTGGCACTTTCATTTGAATAAATTTTGGTAAATATCTTCGTTATTTATCAACCGATTTTGAAAAACTTTTTTGTATTGTATTCAGCATAAGAAAAGCTATCAGATAAGGTATCAGAAAGGGTTCTTTGCTATTTGAATTTTTAAAGTTGGAGTTGACAGTGCTTAGGGGCTGGGGGGTGGGGAGTTGAAAATTACATCTCTAAATGATAATTTAAAAATAAAAATCGACGTGTCCGAGGATTTATTTGAAATATTTTCTCAACGATTTTATTGAATTTATCCGTTACTTTCGGGAAGCTCTGTATAAAGATATACAGGGAGTTTCACGGAGTGCTATAAGGATTCTATCATGCAATTTTTTGTGAAAGATTAACGTAAGTTGTGTACAGATTTTTTTAATGCCCGTAAGCCTGGGGGATGATTTTTATGAACGCGTCGGATTACGCCAGCTATTAAGTACTGATCTACCAATTAATTTAAAGGTAGCGAGATCTATACACACAGGGAGTTTATATTTTTTTTTCACTTCGTGAAAATTCCTGTAATAAATAAAGAAACTCGGTTTGATGTGATTAGTACATCTTCGTCAAATAAATGTTTGATTGGTAGTAAATTATGGTAAATAATATTTATATTAGTTATTCGTTCTTTTCCCAAGAATTTTCTATCTAAATTGAAAATAAATGAGTCATGTCTATTTACAGAGTTTCTTCTTTCAAATTGGTATCTCTGTTTTTTTTATATTTCTTCCTTTTTTTTCTGGTTTGCACAAGCCATATATTATATGATGGAGTTTCCGATATTTATTTTATCTGATTGCCTATGGAGGAGGTCTTCCTATTCTTTGGATGCTGGTAGGTATTATTTCTTCGTGCGGATACAGTTTTGGAAAAACGCAACCTGATTTTTTATTATTGGGACTTAGTTTGGGCATATTGATATGGAAAGAGGTTGTCTTGTTATGATCGATTATTAATAAAAGTAGGTTAGGCAAGAGGTATTCAGCATCGGTGCGTAAATAAATATTAAAAGAATTCTAAGACGGATTCGCAAATGACGGATGATTAATTGGAAAGTAGAAATTAATAAAAGCATGGTTGTCTAGGTGTATCTAATGCATTGTGGAAATCACTTAAATGCGTAGCGAGAAACACCAGACTATAGGTACGGGTACGTACATTTTAGCTATATGACTACCTTATACTATGTGATAAACAATTAAATTTTCTATTCAATTATATAATAATATACAGGGTGTTTCAGAGGTGTTACATACATACACACACTCACCAACTACCCACAGACAGACATTTACCACCGACACACACAAACATTTTTTCTAAACCACTTGTTTGGGTTTCTGGATGTTTAATTTTAGCGAAAATCTTAATTTCCAATATTACTTCCCATATACCAATGGTGGTAGCTATGGGAAAGTAAAAAAAAGTCTACACGTAAAATCACCGCTGAAGTGGAATATACAGTGTGTGGATAAAGTTCGGAACAAATTCAATATCTCCCAAAATATTATTTTTTCTGGAAAACGCTCGGACAGGTATAGCGATTTAAATTACGGCGCATATTTTAAGGTGCTTCAAAAAATTTTTGCGTTAGTCATTTTTTTGTAGTGACGACCTTGACTTTTTTTTTAAATGTAAACATGTACCTATATTTGATTATCACATTGGATAGACATTGTTTTTCTCTTTTTAAGCTTCTAATATTTTTATACCCTTACATAAGAAAATTTTTGAGAAAATTGCTAAAATAGTTTTACGTCTCAGTAGGCCGATTTGGAACAGCGGGTGCAGCTCCAACTCAAAGCAATTGTTTATTTAAGCTTATTACTTTAAAGTGAACAGAAATGTGAGTATAAAAGTACATACGATTATAAAAAAGGTAAATTAAATAAATTAAATTAACAAGAAATTGAAAAAAAATGTTGATAGTTTTAAATGACACACAAAAGAATGATGAATAAATTGTTATTTTAGATGTTCAAATTGATATCCGTTTATAGCTCGACAGTGTCCAAGACGAAAAATAAACTCTTGTTGAACAATTAAACAATTGCTTTGAGTTGGAGCTGCACCCGCTGTTCCAGATCGGCCTACTGAGACGTAAAACTATTTTAAAAATTTTCTCAAAAATTTTCTTATGTAAGGGTATAAAAATATTAGAAGCTTAAAAAGAGAAAAACAATGTCTATCCAATGCGAAAATCAAATATACGTGTTTCTATTTAAAAAAAAAGTCGATGACGTCACTACAAAAAAATGACTAACGCAAAAAAATTTTGAAGCATCTTAAAATATGCGCCGTAATGTAAATCGCTATACCTGTCCGAGCGTTTTCCAGAAAAAATAATATTTCGAGAGATATTGAATTTGTTTCAAACTTTATCCACACACTGTATAGCTGTGTATCTAGCTACAACGAAAGAAGAAGAAATTTCCCGAATTCTCGACTCAGAAGATGTAGAGCACGAAAGAAACCGATGATTTTAAAGAAGCAAAAAAATATAAAAGGTTTGCAATCTCTCAAAGAATTAATATTTAAGTGTGTGTTCTGTAGATTTTCCTGTTTTTAAAATGGCCTACAGAAGGAAGTCACAGGGAGCTAAATCTCGTCAGCCAGTTAGTGGCTTAATTAAGGGATTTGGTTCAAATCCGCTGGATAGCGATCTTACTAGAACCAAACTTCTTGATTTTTACGTATACTTACTTTACTGAAAATTATTGATTTTTTGAGGATACCGTCCTAGAATTAAGTTCAATGAAATAAGATTTATTATTATTATAAGGGTATAAAAGCCTGGGTTTATCGGGTAAGCAAACGGATGAAGTAAAGTTGCAATGCGCACCTAGTACTGGACCGCGGATTTGCATTAATAATCCTCAAGAGATTTTATTTCAATGTTTCATTTCTGGTTCCAGTATTATTTATTCATTTGCCGACAATAGTTATTTTTGTATCAAGGCCAAAAAGTGAATCTTTTTCGGCCGCGACTGATTTTCTGGTCGAGGCAAAGCCGAGACCAGAAAACAGGGAAGGACGAAAAAGGACTTTTTGGCAGAGGTGCAAACAACATTTTTTAGGCGAATATTACAAATTTTATTAACAAATTTAAATTTTTATCTAAATATTCCAATGACATTTGGTCACGTGACCTTTATCATAGTCGACTAAAAAATTATAAATCAGCGGCCGAAAAAGTAAAAACAGCCGAAAAAAAACAAATTGCGGCCGCAAAATAGAAATTGACAAATGCCTACTACAAATTGACACTTTTCGGCTGTCAAAAGATACGTAAAACCGCTGTTTTTATCGTAGTCGACTAAAATAGTTATTTGTATACCAAGGACGCGAAATGTGTCTTTATCGTACCGAGAGAAAATTGTCGCCGAGGACGCTTGCGGCCGAGGAAAGACAATCTCGAGGGCGCTAAAGAATTTCGCGGACAAGGTATACACAATATTTTTTGTGCAACCGTAAAAAATGTGTAATTGTAAATGTTATTGCTTTCAGAAAACCTACAGCTTAATTCATTGTAAATAGAAAAACGGCTTTCAGTTAGCGCGTTACTATGGATATGGAGTAAATGAAACAATTAGTTTTGTATAAATTACAATGATTTTTACTTTAGCGGACGCTACCATAGCAGCGGCCGCGAAATTAGATTTCGCGTCCTGTATAGCGGACGCGAAACGCCCACTTCGCGTACGGTTGCACAAAAAGATCTTTTTCGGCCGCAAAATAGAAATTGACAAATGCCTACTACAAATTGACACTTTTCGGCTGTCAAAAGATACGTAAAACCGCTGTTTTTATCGTAGTCGACTAAAAAAGTTATTAAGGGACAGTTTATCCACTCCCTGTTAAGTTAACCAAAGGTTAATTTCCATGGATACGTATTGTTACAAGAAACGTATCAATGACAGTTGACTGTTGGTTAGCTTAACAAGGAGTTAACTACGGATTGATAAACCAAGATGAAACTAATTGTAGGTAAATGGTTATTTCTGCGTCAAGGGAGTAAACGCTTGTTTTCACGACCTAGGTACTAGATTTTCGTAGAGCGTGCTGCTTGTTTTAATCCTAGTGCCTAAAAGTTTCAGTATATGGAAGTATATTCCAGAAATGCATACAAAATGTATCTCCCTTTCGTATTGAAAATGCGAAAATGGTATGTAATTTCTTGTATGATGTGCACTGAAAGTACTGCAGCATAAAATCTCTAAACTAACCTGAAAGATCTGTTTAGCAAAGTGTTTAGCAAAGAAAATGTTATTTTCTGGAATAGTAATTCTGATCTAGCAATAACATCGGAAGAAAGAACTGACCCAAAATAATTCCCTAACATGAAATTAATTGAATCCCTTGGTTTCGCTTCATTTCCAAGGAAGAACGAACAAAAAAACGTTAAATCTACGTCAATAGATGTAAATTAGTCAGAAAAGGTAAGAATCTGATTTAGGTTCGGCTGCATGAAAAATATAGTTATTTGTTTAACAAGGCAGAAAAGTAGCAGATTTACTGACGCAGCTGGTATTTCACAGATGAGGCGAAGCCGAAGCTGTGAAACCAGCCAAGGCAGTAAATCTGCATTTCTGCCGTGTTGAACATATAATTTTTTCTCCGATTGTTTACATTTAACATTAATTTAATGATTATTTAAATATTTTTTGTACTATTAGTATCAGCAAGCATTTGTTGCTATGCAGTTCTTATTGGTTGCTATGAAAAAACATATTTCAGAAATGTCATTCTATTTGTTGCGAATAAAATAGTTTAATCTTGTTAATTCGTAAATATTAATTAATTTATAATAATATTTACAATGGAAAATGACGAAGAAATGTTCACCCCATCCGAAATTAAAGAAATCGTGAAAAATATGGAACTTAAATTTAATTAATAAAAATTTCAAATTTATTTGTTTTTCGCAGCAACCTGATTTTGAATGCTACTGTCAGTAAAAATGATCACTTTTGCCTAGGCAGTAAATGTGGAACTTTGGAGACAGTCAAATGTCAGTCAAAGCATGCTTTTACTGTCAATCGGAGAAAATCATTTTCACCACCGTTTAGCGGCTGTAAACACCCACTTTTCCGTGTTACTACCTTTTACTTAATAGGTAGTCATGGTAATGATGTTAATTTAAAATAATCATCGTTATTTAATGCTTCTTCATTTTATCATGAATCAGAAGCACTAAAGCTTCTCGCAAGGCACCAGAAATAAAAGTTAAAGTACACACTGCGATTCTATTGAATTTTGCTTTTGGCAAAATGTAATTTTTAAGAAAAAAGGTCTTTCAATGTAGTTGAATAGTTGAATTTTCTCTAGACAACTTTCTATGAAAATGCACTTTTTGAGCAAGTCGCGGCCTATGGTCGAGCGAGCGCAGCGAGACAGGCTGATGATAATTAAGACGAGACCTACATTTTATATACTAACTATTAATTTTCTTTTGCTTTTTTTTCATTGAAACCGCAAGAAAACGGTGATTATAAATCGTTAAGGGTTGAAATCTATTTTGGCTTAAAGTTTACGGGGAACTAAATGGGAACTAGTCAGATAAAGTTTTTGTTTCTGGATTAGTAGAAAACGCACATATGTTAAATTTTTTTCTAAATAGTCTAATTCTTCGAACACACTAATCACGACTAACGTAGGTAGTACAAATTTCAAACATGTTTCCGTCGGCATCTTCTAACTTCAACTGGGGCCGTCACAAGTGACAAGTAGAGTGACGGTTTAAGTCAGCTGTGTTGGAAGAATGAGTTACAATAAAATTCGGTTAGACATCTCAGCGCTATTTTATAAAAGTATGTTTTTATTGTCTTGCATCTTAAAATAGTTTTATTGCATCTGCAGTTCCTTTAACATTTGACTGCCAAAATACGGGATTCACAACGTTTTTAAGATTTCTTATAATTCAGATTTGATTTTATTAGATATCTTAGTTTCTTACCTTCGTTTGTTTCAACTGTAGAGTGATGTCTTTTTTGATTCAACTTCAAAAGGCTACTGACTGAAAATTGCGTAGTGTTATCTGATTGTGCGGTTCGGCATTCCGGAGTTACACCTGATTCAGTTAGCCCCATACTTTGTCCATTATACCCTAGCATGATTGTTCGTTGGAAAATATTTTTCTATATCGAATTACCACTTTGATATTTCCATCCACTCATAATTTTATTTTTAATTATATTTATGGGAGTTAAAGTTTCACTTCCTTGTTATAATAAACATGTCAACAGATAGTAATTTTTCTAGTAAAGATGAAACGAATTTAAATTAAAGTTAAGAAATCCAATAGAAAATAATAAAAATAATATTTTAAGTACTTGTTTCAATCACGATTATTTTGAAAGCGTCTGTCTCATTTAATAAAATTAGTAAACAGTTTTCATTTAGCAATCGCCACTTATACCGACGACTGTTGAATTGTTAATTTGACACAGTCTCAAATTGATATTAATGTGTGTTTATGAAACCGCTAATCTAATAATGCGACCACTAAAATACGACTAACGGAAAACTGGCAAAAGCTTTTAATACTAAAACACTCCTTAGTGACGTCTCGTGCCATCCCCACCTCAATGACTTAATTTAAAAGAGGGCGGAATTAAGCTAAGATGAGATGAAGATGTCAAGTGCGACCCTAGTCTGTTACGAAAATTATGGCTTAACTAATTGGGTCTAATTATGTTGAAATATTAAATTATATACTTAATTATACATAAAATAAAGAATGTCGAACTAATCTAGTCTTTATTTTAATCTTATTATGTAAACTAGTGAAACTATTTTTTTCTTATTTTGTTAAACCACCAAGACAAATAAAAATAACTTAATAGAGGCAAGTCAACCGTAACATTGTCATGTCGAAAATTTTTTAAAAGCTTGTGTGCATAGTTTTTTTCAAAAATCACTGATAAGATCGGTGCCACAAATTTTTAGGACTGCTAGAATCAAATTTTTATCAAAGGGCAAATAGTGCACATTTTGAGCATTTCACGAACATGTATATAAACCGAAAACGCCCAAGGACTTTTTCAATTTATTTCTGTGCGGATTCACTCCTGGAATTGTTACGGTCAACCTCCATAACATTCTGCTTTTGATCAAATGAAATGACAATCTAAAAGAAATCCTTCCTGGAGTGGTGTAGGTTTAATCTTCCTGGAAATTAGGTTTAAAAAATTCTTTAAATTTGACAAGTTATAACAAGACAGCGTTGTCTAGATAGCGTTGATAATTTAAATCGTCAATTATTATAAAGTAAAGTGGAAGGATATAGTATCCTGAAGAATCCTCGAAAACCAGCGCTATATATATTTTTGTCTCATTCTAGTTACACCTTGTATACTATAAATAAATTAATAAATATTAAATTTGTTATAAACTTTGTCTAGAAGACATAAAAACGCTCATTAGAAAAGGCTGTGCAGGGGCCAGCATGGCAGAGCGGGTTGAGCCTTTAGCTTCGAAATTCGGTTGTTATGACTGTGAATGAAGGGTTGAAGACGTATGACCCTGTTAGATGCCGCCTCCTACAGAGTGTAGGAAGGTGTAATAAATATATACCTACTGTGTAAATAAAAAAAAATTACGTATACGTAATCAATTTTACAATTTTGTATTAAAGCAGGAATCTGAAAACAATAATTATACGAGTCTTTTCCCATTTCAGTTGGCCCACCCTAGTATTTTTCAAAAACTCATCTTTTTAGCATCTCTTAATTGCAAGAAATAAGTACCTACCTACTCATTCAATGACTAACACCCACATTCTGTAAAAAGTCGTTCACGAACGATGTTCGAAATTGAGATTTTCGCGGAAATACGTGTTTGGACCTCCAGGAACCCAAATAAGTGATTTCGAAAAACTGTCTGTTTGTGGGTGGGCGCTTGGTGTGTGTGCATGTGACGTCTCTAGCACAAAAATAGTGAACCGATTTTGATGAAATTTGATTTTTCGCTACGCATTCAAGTGATTTCCAAGAACTACTGTTGAATACCAAAAACGAAATGTTTATTCTCAGTATGGGAAACTTCAGGGGAGGTGCGCACCTCCACTTTCTATCTCGTGCCACAAAGTCTCAATTGGAGGCAAATCGGTACTAGGTACTACTGTACTAGAAACCGATTTCAAATTCTAGGTCTAAAAAAAGTTTGTAGCATTTATTATTTGTTGAGGGTCGTCTAGTTGTAGTCGATGTAACAACATTGGGGTATTATGATTTTTAGTTGCCACTAATTCCTACATAGACTTCAGACTTCACAAAAAAGTTTTTTTTGCCCGAATTTTTCTATTATTAATCAAAATCAATCTATAGCAATTGTGTTCAGTAAATAGCAGTAAATAAGGGACAATAAAAATAGTCAGGAGTTTCATTACTGAAACAACATGCAAAACTATGGCACTGAACAAATTATTGTAGACAATCTGGTACACATATTTACACTAAACTAAAATAAATAAACATAGATAGATTTCAGGTGGTTCCTTATGATTAATATTTGACAATCTTCTGTTTTGATGTGCTATCATTACTTATCGTGTTTGTCTGTTTGTAGCTTTTTTATGTTACGTAAAGTCAACATATAAATAAATGCTGTTTGCTGTATTATAAAAAATATCTAAATCTAAAATAAAAGGTTTTTAGAAGGCGTCGTAGAGCCAAGACCAACCCATGACGGGCGGAACGCCACACATGATGCCAGCGCCAGAACGTCTTCAAAAGTCAGTGATGCGTGAAAAACATAGAATTCTGTCTTGCATGGTCTGCTTGTTATATTTGAGCAATGAAAAAAGAAAAAGCAATAAAATGATCACCGAAACTTACATTCGTCCGACTATTTTAAGTCAATTATATTTGAACTGGAAACTGTAAGGATTACTAACCGCAATTGTTAGATTTTTTTTATTCTCTTTCAAAGGATGCAGTTTTTGTGAAAAAATTATAAACAAACTTAAAGTTGAAAATCTGTATCTACCAATTGTTATCAACTGTTTACCACGTAGAAATTTAGGAAGGAAGATGAAAATGTTTCCACGTTTTCTACAAAATATATCAATTTTCAGGTCCTTCGGGAAAAAAATAAGGCCATGAAAATTATTTTTCAACTTTTAGAGGCTTTACCCAACTAGTTATTCATCTTTTATTATGTTAAATAGTTTTAGAAAAGTAAGGGCCGATGATATAAAAAAATTCAGTACTCTAGAATTAAAACGTATTTTTGAAATAAAAAGTTTGTAAGTTCTCAAAACTGTAATATCTTGACACTATTATAAGAAGATTTAATCCCGAGTTGAAATATGCAAAAATATACAGGGTGTTGCATTTGAAATAAGAAAGTTCGGCGAAACCGGAAATGAAAGATTATTAACACTCAGTTCAAAATATCAGTTCTTACGTCTATATGTCGCATACAAAAATTTATTTACGTCGGTTAAAAAATAAAAAACCGTTCTGGGAGACATAATGAATTTGCCTCCACCCCGCCAAAAATCGCTGATTTACGATTAAGTACGAAAATTTTCCCCAAAAAGAGGATGTGTGGCATGCGTGACATCTTCTAGTAAAATGGGAAGATTATATTGTACCTAATAGGATTGCAGGTAAGAGAATCTAGGAATAAAAATCCTAGGAAAAAAATCCTCGAAAAAAAAATCCTGGAAAAAAAATCCTCGGATAAAAAAATCCTATGGAAAAAAATTTTCGGAAAAAAACCTATGGAAAAAAAATCCTATGGAAAAAAATCCTCGGATAAAAATCCTCGGAAAAAGTCCTCGCAAAAAAACCCCGCTGTGTTAGGAGATCAGCGGTTGCCCAAATCGAACAAATTATTGGTAAATAAGTTTTTCTTTATTATACAATATTAACAAAATTGAAACTTAAAAAATATTATTATTATTATTACATACACAATATTGACAAAATTTAAACTAAAAAAATATTATTATTGTTAAATATTAAACAATAAACAAAATTGACTCTACAAAACCTAACCTAACCGATTTCATTTTAGTAATTAGATAAGTTACAATAATGTAGTAAGTGCAATGTATTATTTTGATATTGGTATCTTTGCAATTATATGCCAACTACAAATTTGTCCAATTTTGAAAAACATATTTGGGAAATAATATGGTTCTGCTAACACATAAAGTTAAACAATGTCAGATATGGTTCATTATCCATAATATAAAATGATTAATTTTATGGTAATGGAAAATGGATTTTTTTTCCACAGGATTTTTTTTCCGAGGATTTTTTTTCCACAGGATTTTTTTTCGAGGTTTTTATTTCTACAGGATTTTTTTTCCACAGGTTTTTTTTCCTGGGATTTGTTTTCCAGGTTTTTTTTCGAGGATTCTTTTCCTAGGATTTTTTTTCCGCCTACCAGGTAAGATTACCTAAGAAGTGGAAACACTAAACCGTATAACGGACTGGTGAGTTGGGTGTACTAAGTTTTGTTTGACTCTCTGTACTGATATTTGTAGAAAATGCATTTAAGACATAAGTAGGTACATTTATTACCTAATATTGTAAATTCCAATGTCGCAAAAACTTAAAACCTTGTCTGGCTTGTGATAAACTATGGAATTCGAAGGTGATAAGAAAATGTTTTTGCGATTAGATCGTATACTACTTTCCTTTGCATAACATGTTTTTGAATATAAATTTTTGACATTATTCTATGTTACTCAAATATTTTTGGGGCAAAGTTGTAATTGCCTAACAAATTTTCTGATTTGTGTACTTGTATAGTTTCTTCAGAAATTACTGTTAAACATGGCGCCACAATTTTTTTTAAAATTTCTGAAAATATTGAAATGCGCAAAAAAAGCAAATACAGCATAAAAAATTAGACGAAGGTGGAAAGTTTTGTTTTCTTAGGAACACAAAGAGTAGGTAATCAGTATTCAGTTGCTCTAACCCAATGATGGATGGTGAAGAAGGACAAATAAGGAAATTGTAAACACATACGAACAACCCGAACAAAATAACATAACACGAATAGTCAAGGCATAAAGAATAAGGACAGAATGTGACAGAATCATAAAAAGGTACTACTTGGGGAACTTGCATGGGAATCAGGGGGAAGATCGATTAGGTATCACTGGGATCTAAAACAATAATTATGGTGGTAAAAAAGTAACATTCAAAATAAAAATCTCGCACTCCAGGAATTGAAGGCAACATGCCAAAAAATCTAACGCCTGGTGAATTATTTTCATGAATTTCAACATAAAAATTTTTCTTCTTTTTATGAAACAACGATTTTTTTGAAATTAAATTCCATTAGTATGTTGCTGTTGAGAGAGAGAATAAAATATTTGTCGCAAATTAGTAAAATCGTTGATGTAAAGTTTTATGAAGACCGTAAAACACACAGGACATTATTATTATTACTAGCATAAACTGAAATTACTGGAAACTCTTGGCATAATGTCCTATGAAGTTTCAGACGATGTTATGTCTACATTATGTAGCGGTCAATTTTCAGAAAACATGAAAAGACACTTTTACGCCAAGAACTGTGCACTTATTTTAAATTTATTGCATAGATTTAAGCATGCAAGCAGTAGGTAGGTATATATCGCAAGTATTTTCACTTACAACACCAAATTTTAATTTTATGAGAAACAAAAAGGAATTTAAATGCCTACTAGCTTTATTTAAATTAGAGATGGGTTATACGGGGGAATTCATCAGCAAACCAGAATACAGAATCTTCAATAATTGTTTCTTTTTACGATTTACGATTTCTTCATCTTTTTCTCTTTACCTATTGCCGAAAATAAGGGACTAAAGATTGGTATGTTTTGACATAACGCATCATATACGAAGTAATAGAATAACAATCAGAATCAGAAGACAGATTTGAAACCAATCTATGAAACCAATTAATTCAGAAAACAGTTTTTGTTTGTTTTCTATGGTTATTGCTAATTTTTTTTTTTTACAGATGACTTGAGCATCTTCAGATGCGATTGTCACCAAAATTTGAATACAGCAACTGAATAAAAATTTTATACGTACGTACAGGGTGTCCCAAAATTAAGGGCATGTTCCTTTTATGAAAATAAGAGGAAAAGTTCCTATTACCACGGGTCCGCAAATGCTTCGTTACCGACATACAGGGTGTTGAAAGTTGTAAAAAATATCGATTTTTTTTCATTTACCTATTCGAAAATGACTAGAAATTAAATTTTAAAAGTAAGCAATACGTATGTATGTACATTTGCTATAAGTGGACCATATTAGTCAGTTTTTTTCTTCTCCAGTGGCGTAACTACAGGTGCGTATGTGAATATTTTTCGACGAAAAAAATGGTACGCCACTGTTTTTTTATTTTTGACCCAATTTTAAAATTTCTCAACTAATTTAGGATTGAAACAGTCTCTTGAGATTTTTTCCTACCATTAACCGTTTTCGTGTAAATCACACTTCAAAGATGAAAAATGCGAATAAAAAAATAACTCTGCAAATCCGTTTTTTGAATAATGACCGCCTTTAGTCTCAAAATTTTGTTCGAAGAATAGAAGCTTGTCTTGAAGTTAATGGCGGTCATTTTGAACATTATTAGTAAAATAATAATAATAATCATTACGGAATATTATATGAAAAAAATTTTCAACACCCTGTATCTCGGTAACGAAGCATTTGCGGATCCATGTTAATAGGAGCTTTTCCTCTTAATTTCATGAAAGGAACATGCGCTTAACTGGATGTAGTTTCTTTTTGGGGCATCCTGTATATAAAGAGAAGAAATTGAAGAATTGATAAATCTCAAAAGAAATGCATGGTTGGTCTTGAATATCGGCCTTTCGAATGGAAGAGTGTACGAAAGACCGGCGTCTTCAGATATAGTAGATTGGATTGTTTCCCCAAAACATTTTTTTTGTTTTTTGTATTGTTTTTTGTTAACAATAATAAAGAGAATTTGTACCTCCTCCATCCAAGGACGCTTCCAAGGATACGACTCCTAAACTTTTTTTCGAATACCGAGCTCCCATTTACTGTACCCTGTACTTCCATCATACCATATCCAACAAATCCTCCACCGAATTTTCCGTCTACACCGAGAACATCCTAATCCACCAAAATACCCAAACCATTTCCATATCCGACGGCCTCATCCTACTCCAACAAAGCTACATGACCCTGAATTCCGCCCAAAATCCAATTGCCCTACAAACCCTGCGAAGCTCCCACAAACCCCTAAACCAGCACCTTATCTCTCGTAACCCCAAGCGAAAGTTTAAACACCTTCCCATCGGTTTCTTATCGGTCTCTCTATCCTGACCTCCTCTATCCTTGTTTTCCTTCTAAATCTTTAGGTACATCGAATAAAAAATATAAAATAGAAAATTGAGAACGTGCCACAATGTTCTCATTATTGCTCCTTGAAGCAGGAAAAATTTTGTAATTTATTCGAATTTCTATTGCTATAATAGAATCGGATAAAGTCGGTAGATGATCTACAAAAAAATCTGTAAAGTAGAACGGTAAAGTAGTCCCCTGCAACATAGTGTATTTTTGCAAATCTTGTGTGGTTTTGGCCACACCGTTGAGAAGAAGAAAATAAAGAGGAAGTGTACTGTAATTATCCTGGCAGGACAGGATCTTTATTAAAATGTCACTCTCAAACGCTGCAGTAAATTAAGCGAACGTAAGCGATTATTCATTAGTTTTATGATTTAGTAGGTCCGTATTTTGAGTTCTTTACATCACGTGTGTTGACGGGGTGACTAATGTTCTCGGTGGCTCGTTTACATAATTTGCGCCAATCAGTGAGCCTCTTCGTCTTCATGTGAACCACAATTTATCTTGTCTTTTCGGAACAGTTAAATGCCACATCTGTATCTGTCACCGACGGCCGCCGCCATCCGGCTATATTTACACAGAATTCCCGGTTAACTTGTTTGATGCAGCCACAGCATCAGATTCCTTGCAAACCACCAGACCTCCCATTAGAAAAACCGAAAATAATAAAATAAAGGGAACATTTTTAAAGTTATATCAATTTTTCGTTTTTTCTGTCTTCTAAATCATAATTTCTTGAGGATGTTTTGAGTTTATCAAGACATGACTTTCAGAAATTTCAAATAATTGGCTCGTATTCAAGACGGAAATGACGAAAAATAAAAGAGAAAAATGAAACTTATTTTACAAATATAAACATTATTGATGGGTGTTGATTAAAATAAACAATTGGTTAAGCAAAAAGACATATAGACCCATGGACGAACGTTTGTGCTACGCCCACCTCTCTTTAGATCTTTTGCAGGTCTCGATTTTTCATTTTTTTCATCAAAATTTAACAAAAAATATCTGAAAGCTTAATGGTAATGGAGCCATGGTGAGCATAGTAGCAACGGGTGAAGACTTTGATTTTTTATTAAATTTAATGTTAAAATTAAATTTATTTCTGCTGTTATGGCTTAACATCGACGCCCTAAAAATGTTTACTGATTCATTCCGAAAGTATGTTTCGATTCTAAACATTTTAGAACATTACCTTCGGTGCTTTTTATTCTTAAATACAAAGTAACGCATTTGGCACATGATTTAGAACTAATAATTGCTCTACTTCCTTTATATCAAAGGATGCCTCTGCGATAGGCGTCTCTTGCCTTTGAGTACCACGCGTATATAATATTAACCGATTCTGAATCATTTCTGAAACCACCCCTGAATATTTTCTGTGATCATATTTTATACATATCTTTATTATTCGTCCCATACTTTAAGGACAGAAAGTAAAACAGGGTAATTAGTTTCCTTAATTAGCAATTACACGTGAATATTGTTAATTTTACAAACCTAAATATATTTCTAACCCTAGTCGTCGCATATGCTAGCAATGGTCATAAAATTGACACCCTTGTAGCATGCTGATGTGGTAAACTTTACTGCAATGGTGTGTCGGAAAGGACTCTTAAGAATATTTTAAGTTATAATTGGGAAATAAAACGCCTTTCTGAAATTAACACGTTTGGAGTGTTAATAAGTAGAAGGGCCCAGTAAGTAGTAATTTAGGTTAGTAAAAATTTTTGGTTAAATTTAATCTAGGTTTACTTCTCCCAATCTCATAATGTAATATAAAACGAGTAGTATACCAGCATCGAAATGTTATGTTGTGTGCCCCCAACCAACTACAATAGTTTCCAATAAATGTTAGGCTATTGAAGGTATAACGAATTCAGAATAGCACTGCAGATGTGTGCTGGTACCATGAAATTTTTTTTAAATTGAAATTCGATCAAATAATTTTTATGCAAAAATCAAACAATCCCTTATATGAGCCTTTCTTATACAGGGTGTCCCAAAAAGAAACGACATCTAGTTAAGAGGAAAAGTTCCAATTAAGATGGGTACGCAAATGCTTCGTTATCGAGATACAGGGTGTTGAAATTTTTTTTTTTTCATATTATCCGAAATGATTTTTATTATTATTATTATTTTATAGATAATGTTCAAAATGATCGCCATTAGCTTCAAGACAAGCTTCTATTCTTCGAATAAAATTTTGAGGCTAAAGGCGGTCATTATTAAAAAAACGAATTTGCAGAGTTATTTTTTTATTCGCATTTTTCATCTTTGAAGTGTGATTTACACGAAAACGGTTAATGGTAGGAAAAAATCTCAAGAGACTGTTTCAACCGTAAATTAGTTGAGAAATTTGAAAATTATGTCAAATACAAAAAAAAAACAGTGGCGTACTACAACACCCTGTATCTCGGTAACAAAGCATTTCCAGACTATTTTCATGAAAGGATTAATTGGATGCCGTTTCTTTTTCGGACACCCTGTATAAGGATGTAAACTTTAATCTCCCAAACTATGAGAGACAGAAAATCGGTTAAATTAGACAAAAGTTATTCAAAGCTTACTAGATAACGATCAAAAAATTCAAATTTACTGTTTTCTGTTTTTTATCTGCGATTTCTTTTTTGTAGTTGCTTCTGTTTTTGCAATAAAATTTTATAAGGAATTTACTGATGAACTCAATCTCCAAAATGACGAAAGTGCTACTTTCGTGTCGCTTTCAGAAAAAGTAAATAACAAGTTTCCTTTCTAACTTCATTATTTTAAGGGATGTGCTTTAGGAATTCTTACAAATTAGGTAAGCAAAAACATAGTCCATCATTTACTACACAAAATTCTTGAGATGATTAAATATTTATGAAACTCTCTACGTTTGTATACTTTAAAAGAATTGCATGTTAAAAACACAGTGGTAAGGAGAGTAGCCATTTTTATTTATCTTTGAATTGTAGAACCACTTGAAAATGTTTTATAACGAAAATCTTGTAGATTTAAGATGTTAGTAGCGTGTAATGCGTGTATCAGACTTCATCATATGGTTACATACAGGACGACGCTGCTGCTTGATGATACGGGTAGCAGGTGCAGACGCTCACCTGCTTCTATTTATCACTTTGCCCTTTCGTTTCTCTCGAGTTCTATATAACATATTACTAGTACACACATCTTGAATTAATGACTAACCACGAACTAATTTGTACAAATCACAACCATTCAAGTACATCTCTTATGACTGTTGGATTTTCGATTCAGGTTTTTATTTTTGTTGCATTTATGTTTTGAAATTAATCTTAGTTTTATCAGGAAACCCATTTGAAAAATTTGAGATTGAATCAAAATAAAATATTATTGGAGAACAATATTTTCTGTCCCTTAATATCTACGATAATTTGATAACGTAATCAACATTTTAAGCACGCCAAAATCAGGGAGGAGGTGAACTCTGAAATATCGTTGGGATTCTGAGGAATCGAACCTACTTTACATTGTTTATAGAAATAATCCTTTAGGTTAGTTACAAATGTTGAAGATTGTACTTCCGTTATCTCAATCACAAGTAAACCAGAAAATAAACCATAAAATCTATTAGTACTTGGGAGTGGGGACTTTCATTATGGAAGAGCCGAACAATTGCACAAAAACTTCTTAAGTAGAAAAAAAGAGTTTTTCCAAAAAAAAACTTAGAGTTTACAAAACTATAGTGAGTGATACCTGAATTGGGAAGGTGCTGTCTGGGGGTAGTAAGTAGAACGGGATCACTATTGTGACCTAAGTACGTGTGGGATATTTCTCACTCCCCCTTCTCAAATCCAGGAATCCAATAGAATTGGTACAAAGCACTTCATAAAATATGAACTATAGGAAAATGTTGCTGATTATTCGTTCTAACTGTGACAGCTAGTGTTCTTTCTGATGACGATACCGTGAACATTTTTAAGTGGTGGAAGTAATTCGAACATTTTGAAAAGGAAGAGGTTAAAAAAAGTTTTATTTGTAAACGCTTAAAATAAACCAATAACGCGTCTTGTCAACTGTTCGAACATTAACAATAGAAATAAAAATTTTAAACTATAAATCGTTTTATGGTTGCTTTTATAGCCAACGGTGGACTGTGTTTTTGTGTGAAAATTAACAACACACAGATGCAAACTCTTAAGAAATTTGTAAACATAATTCAAGAATGAGTGTAAAATGTCGCTTATAAATGTCTTAATTTCACTTTGATCTGCTGAAATAAGAAATAGCTACTACGATTTAAACTTTATATTATACAGGGCAAATCAAAATAGTGCATGTTACATCTATGTGTATTGCGCTCCGTTTGGGATTATTATTATTATTATTACTGCTTTCTTTTTTTGATAAAACAGCCTGTAACGACTGTAACGCAAAAACTAGTGAACCGATTTTGATGAAATTTTAAATGAAGGGGTATATCGAAAATTCATCGACAAAATAAGCTTTTCAAAAAAATCCGAAACCGGAAGCGGAAGTTAGACATGTTTTTTTGGTATCATTTTTTTCAGAAGCGGAATTGTGAAAATCTGAGTAGGGGATATGAAAGAAGGGCATAATTCAAGGGAAACACTTTTTTACCGGACTCTCTAACTTCAAAATGGCGGTCGCTATGAATTTTTCAAAATTTCGACTTTAACGCCCCGTAACTCAAAATCTGATTAGGTTCCGCAACAACTTGTTTGAAAGCCCTTTGGCTGTACTACACCAAGAAAAAATATTTACTAAATCCAAAAACGGACGCAACGGCGCTCTTCCAAAAATTTTGAAATTTTTGAAAAATTATTACAAAAAAACTGGTCTAAGGAATTTGTTTAAATTTTCTATACTTATACAGCTTGGTATTAGCTACATTTTTGTTTTTTGATGAACGCCATAATTCCACTGTGGCGCCCTCTACGGGATTTTGAAAATCGGAAATTGATGCTCCTATAGCGCCTTTATTAGTCAAAATATGAAAGAAGTTTAAATACAAAAGTTGTTCAGTATATAGATTTGCATTTTTCTAAATTTATATCACGTATACAGGGTGTTTGGTTTTCACAGTACAATAAGCAACTTTGTTATTTTAAATGAAACACCCTATATATTATTATATAATTGAATTCAAAATTGAATTGTCTATCACATAGTATAAGGTGTTCATATGGCTAAAATGTACGGTTAATGAGAAATTCGTGAATATTGAACTTTAAAACAGTGTAGGGTGAAATTTGTAAGTGCCGATATGTTCAAGTGACCATGCGCGGGACGGGAATTCCTTGTCGCCGGCTAATCCTAGCAGCCTATGAATATAAATAATCACACATGCGCAGATGAACACAATCGGCACTTGTGTTAATTTTCCATATACTAATTTTCAAGTTTAGTTTATCGGTTGTGGCGAACAATACTGTTGAATACCAAAAACGAATGTTTATTTTTAGTATGGGAAAGTCCAGGGGAGGTTTGCACCTCCACTTTTTTATCTACTTACCTTGCTATCACACTTAACTAAACACTTAATTCACTTCACTTCACTTACATGTAAGTATATGCAAAGCGTAACAGGCTTGAGGCCTCCAGGTTTGCAAAGAAAGTTAGAGAAAAATAAAAGAATCAACGACTCACTATTTATCCTGTGAAGTTCTCTTATCCAACAGTGTGGAACCTATCTAATTATGGTGATTCTCTGCACTATAGTTGACCATTTGTAAATTATTGCATTAATAACACACAGCAAATTTTGAAAATTCAATTAAAGCCAAAACATTCTTTTGAAAGTAAATGTAAACTTGAAAGCCTTCAAACCCGTTACAAATAATTCTAAACAAAGACTCAGTATTTATCCGGTGAAGTTCTCTGCTCCCTGGAAACACAACAATCGCTCACTTCATATTGTTTCAAAAATTTAAAATGTACATCCGTACAATACAAAATTTAGAACACAACTGAGCTCCTTCCTACCCGGAACTATGGAAGATAACTATAATCTAGCTAACAAAAAATCGATGACTCTGTATAATGATTCATACTGGAATAGAAAAATCTGCTTCTACATAACGTAAATGTTATATAAAGTTGTTGTTCAATAAAGTGTATGGCCTTCAAAATATTTTAGGAATTTCATAACGAGATCGGAAGGGGTGAGGAAAATTTCGAAAAAGATATTCAAGTGAAATAAATTTGAAATTTTATTAATTAAATTTAAGTTCCATATTTTTCACAATTTCTTTAATTTCGGATGGGGTGAACATTTCTTCGTCATTATCCATTGTAAATATGATTATAAATTAATTATAATTAATATTTACGAATTAACAAGATTAAACAACAAATAGAATGACATTTCTGAAGTATGTTTTTTCATAGCAACCAATAAGAACTGCATAGCAACAGATGCTTGCTAATACTAATAGCACAAAAAATATTAAAAACAATCATTAAATTAATGTTAAATGTAAACAATCGGAGAAAAAATTATACGTTCAACACGGGAACACGGCAGAAATGCAGATTTACTGCCTTGGCTGGTTTAACAGCTTCGGCTTCGCCTCAGCTCAGCTCAGCTACATCAGTAAATCTGGTACTTTTCTGCCTTGTTAAACAAATAACTATTTATTTAGATAGGTCGGTGACCCTCAACCCTTTCATTTAAAAAGGAGTTATTCGGGGAAAAATGGATTTTCCAACTTTGAAAGGTTCTCACCAACTAGTTATTCTGTTACACAGTTTTAGAAAAATAAGCGGCAGTGATATGAACAAAATTCGGTAAGTCATGGCATTCTAGAATTAAAATGTTTTTTGAAATAAAAAATTTGTAAGTTTCCAAAACTGTAATATTTTGACACTATTATAAGCAGAATTTAATCCCGAGTTGAAATATGTAAAAATATACAGGGTGTTGTATTTGAAATAAGAAAGTTGGGGTCATTTCTGGCGAAACCGGAAGTGAAAGATTATTAACATTTAGTTCAAATTATCAGTTCTTACGTGTATATAACGTATACAAAAATTTATTTATATCGGTTAAAAACTAAAAAAAAAATAACAGGGGTGTTCCAGAAATCACGTCACCATGAATGGAAATGGTTAAGTTCTATTAAAATGTGGTAACAACAATTATTCAATAGATTGCGCTTTACATTCCTTCTGTTGTGTTCCAGATATCAGATTTATGATAAGTTTTCTAAAGAAAAACAGCCGACATATTTAGCGGTTATTAATCATTGCGATCATAATTTACCGTGAAGAGAAAATCTTAGCCAACGTTGAATTACAATAATTTTTTAATACGCCTAGAGTAGTACTTAGATTAGCAGTATGTGCTTAGATAATAGTAATTTGGCGACATACAAAAATGATAATAATATTTTTCACAGAGTTAATGATATGTAGGACCATACGGAAATGCAACGGCGCGTGCTTTCGACCCTTCTTTAGCCGTCGTACCGTCCGGATTCTAAAGACCTCATGTTATCCGACAAAGATATACCATGAACCTTTTCTTATTTATGCATCCATTCTTTCAATTTAAAATATCAACAAACCTATAAATACGATCTGCATTTCCTGGGCCAACTTAGGTAGTCTTTTAATGTTGGTATACACATCCTTTTATATTTATCTTACAATGAGAACTGCAGACTTGTATGAAAGGCAGACTGTTACGTAAGAAAGCAGGACCAGGTGTTTTTATACCGATTTGCCATAACGCATTGCGAAGCAGAGGTTTGTGTTGAAAGCCGCATAAAATTGTGCAAGAGGAACAATACGAATGAAGAAATTTAGAGCAGTTTCTAAACCCGACCTTCCCAATTCCGGGTAAGAAACGACGGTTAATTTTGAAAGTCTAATTCGTCCTCTAATTGCTTTGTAAAGGACCTTTGCGTTTACATTTAAATGAAAACTTAAAAAGATATAATTTTTGAAACATACAGCGTGTTCAAGAAATTTCTATAACATCTTTTTTGTATACTTTTCAAGAATGTATGGCAATCCAAATATTATTTCATCATCGCAAGCCTAGTATACGCCTTTTAATATCCTACTGCATGGTACATGCCTCCTTTTTCCATTATATTGGCGTTACTCTCCCATAGGGACTAATTCTCGTGGGAGAGAAACACCCTGTACTAAACGCAGATGTTTGCGCCATCCAAGGATTGACTGAATCAGTATCTTAGCTATAGAATAATTTGTTGTAACTGTAATACTTCATTTATTACTTCATGGATTTTCACATTCAATACGAGGCTTCAGCGTCCAAGGTCAAATGTCCCCCTCATTAAACTCTCTCGACTCTACCGCCGCGTTACGCCCGTTTGTGTTTATTAAATGATTTGGAGGAATTATAAATACAATCCTATATAACCACTTTTACAAATGACTGAACATAATGAACACTATTGATGTGCTGTGGTGTGTGAAATTAAGTTATCAACACCACGTAACTTCTTGTAAATGACATACAGGTGATAAAATCTTTGATATTGACCATAAAATAAGGGTTGGTTAATTTTGAAAAATTTTATTTTGAAATGCAGAAATACTTTCATATTTCAAGACGGAAAAGAGTTTTGGGTCGGATGGGCGTAACTCGGCGGTAGAGCTGAGAGACGGTTCCGTTTTGTCTCTCGCCTTAGATTAAAGTGTTATATGGAGGATATAGTATGACCCCCCCCCCCATGCCGTAGGATAAATTCTTATTCTATTCAAATAATCTTATTTGCAAACATCTCATTGTATAAAACTTACTTAGTGTTCTGCCGCAGCTGGTCTTTAAGGAGTCTGGAATTGCATCCAGACGCCCCTAGTACGAATTTGAGCCTCACAAAGTAGAACAGACAAGGCTAACGTGTAATTGCAAACTAAGATACTGTATGTTAATATTTGGAATAGATATAACAGTGTCGTGTGAATTTTTAAAAACCAGAGCTCTAACCATTAGCCCACGTAGATTGCCAGAATGATTTAACATTTAGAAAAAATTGGAAAATTATTATGGGATGTAGTTTGGGACTTAGAAACAACATCATGTAACTAACCGACATTCGTAATTTTTATTTTAAAAAATCTTGCACTGGAAAATTTTCCCACAAATTACAAAAAACGGGCGTGTCTTTAATTGCTGTTTATTATTACATCATTATCCTATAACCGGAATTCTGAATTTAGGTAATGACATTTTTGTAAACGAACAACCCTAGAATACGTGAAAGGTATATCTAATACAATGAAGATGTTCCTTCGATAAAATTGCAACGGTAGTTAAACATCAGTAAAAGACTACACTAAGGAACAGATCTCATGTTGATTAATGAGTTTGTGCATTCACTCAGTCGTTACTTAAGAAAATAGAATATCACTTTTGACACATGCAAGTTAACGAAGCGAAAATATCAAGGGTTGATTACTTTCAGGAATTGTAGTTTCGTAGTATAGTAGTACTCACAACTAAAAAAAATGTGTTATGAGGGTTTAAAAAAAATATGCATATGCTTTGTATACATTTTCTCATAATCATGTTTATTTAATAAGAAACTTGTTATTATAATTTAATTGTACTGGTAGGCAAAATACAGAGAAATAAATTTAAAAGCAATTCATAAAAAGAGCATTTAAAATACACTGCATCACAAACCACTTCTAAATCAACCATCCCACATTTATTCGAGTAGTAAACACCCTAAGTACTCCATCAATTACGTTTATTAGCTACCATTGTTGCAGATCATTGTATTTTGTGGCTCACGTACTCTAGATCTAGTTCTTCATAGACACAAAAAGTAACAAAGCTTTCGTGTTAAGGGGTTTAACGGGGCGGAATATAGCTAGCACTTTGGTATACCCCATTACACGTTACGGACGTTGCTCACTAAATTTGATTTTATTGTAAAATAAAAAAGTAACCATTAAATCATTCTAAGCCTGTTTTACTAAACTTACTCCAAGCTTAGGTAAGAGATAAAGTAGAAACGCCAATTTCGTATTATTCCAAGAAGTTAATTGTTAATAAATAAAAATACAGTTTGATGTTCAAACTAAATAAGTGGCCGGCAAGATCTCCAAATCTAACTCCTCAATTTTTTCTTATGGAAATATCTCAAAAATAAGGTTTAGGTAACAAACCAGGACAAGAACAGGAACCTTCAGTACCGTATCAGGCAAATCTCTCCAGAAATGTTACAAAATGAAAAATGGTGCAAATCTTGAACTTTTTTTCATATTAAACTGTTTTCCTCTGTTTTACGTTAACATTTTGGAATAATTCGAAAATAAAACATGTATTTTAAGTCCTCATATGCTAAGATAGGTAATCATGAAGAGGGAAAATCCAGAAGGCGTGCGAATTTATAAACAAGAAGTTCAAAAGGGTGGAAGAAACGACGATAGAAAAAAAAATCATCTTAAAATTTGTTCTCTGCCAGTAAATGAACTTTTGGATTGTTGGTCCACGCTGGGGATAGGTATTGGGATGAAGTTTTCAGTATTTCTTGTAATCCAGATAGTTAGAATTTTTTTTGTTGGTATGGTTTTTTAAATGTGATTCCTCTTCTATAGTTCTCCGGTGACAACAATTTTTTTCTTGTCTGTTCCGTTATGTGTAGCTCTTCCATATTTCAACGTATTTTCAGGAAGTGTGTTACAGGAACATAAAATCACTTTTGTATATGGTGTTGGTTACAATCCAACCTAAATCAAAACCTTTACTGAGCGAGCGTCTATTATTAAAGATGAGATACTAATTTTTTCTATTAAGGACATCTCAGGGTGATATAAAGAACAGTAGAATTTTTTTTGTGCAATTTAGTTACAAAGTATAAATATGTCCCTGAAAATGAAAGGATTCTTCGAAATACACGTAGGTATATGTAGTATAATAAAATCAAAATCTTTTATAAGAAGTAATTATTTAAATATCTCTGAAAAATAATTATTTAATTGAAGGTTTGACAGAATCGACATGATGCTACCTACTTTACCTTTTTTCTTCCGAAAGGACAATCAGTCTGGATGTACACAGTAAGATATCAAAGAAGAATGCACCCGGGTACCGCAAAATTTTTATTTTTTTATTCATTTGTGACGACAATGTATTTTGTATTGTAATGGCAAGGTAATTACCCTTTCACACCCGAGGCCAAAGCACATACGTACATAAATAAATTGATCAGGAAGGGTTGTATTTTGTATTAATATTTAAAAAAAAAATCAGAGTAAAAATTGTAAATTTGCTCCAAACTTTTCCGAAATCCTCCTGCCTGGAGGATTTTCAACACCTCCCCGGACTATTTACCCCTCCACTCCCCTTTCAGATTTCCTTTAGATCCGCAGTTGATCTTACGTCCACTTTTGGTTAAAATTTATACTCGATTGAATTTATCGTACCTACGACCTTTACCCCGCGGGGGGGTTGCATGAGGGTCCCCAGACAACACGAGGACTGGCCAGGTACCCCAGGTAAACCCAACGGTGTGCCAGACACTTGCTGGGTTAGTTCCCGGTAACTTCGAGTGCTTTAAGAAAGGTTAGCGCTCTATACAGTCAAGCTTAAATGTATTTGCGAATGTTGAAAGTGAATAGTGCGATCTTGACCTCTTAGGAGAGTGATAGTGATGACTAAACTATTTGGAATGTAATTAAGGTAAATATATTTTGTTAATTAAAAAAATGGTTTGAATAAGTTATAGCCAGAAGGGGGAGAATAATTAAAATAAGTGTTGAAATTTATAAGAATCTGGTTTCATTGTAGTATAAACAATAATTGATTTTAAAAATTTATTTTGAAAGTATTCAACAATTTTTTTTAAATTTTATTGGATTAAAAAAATATTGAATTCAAATGTTCTTGTGCTTTTTGTACAGAAGAATAATTTGTTAATTTTAAATTGTTTAAATTTTAATTATTAGTAGGTACCTAACTACAAAAATCTCTGAACTGTAGAAGATTATGTTTCTTTTTTAATTTTGAAAATTTAATAATAACCAATCCAGAGCTCAACTTTCAGTGAATTTAAAAGCGATTTCAATAAACAAAATGATCAGTTGTCATTTAATTTTTCTAATTATAAATTTAATTTTAAGTTTAAGTTCGGAACAATTATTATAGGAAACTTTTTTTATTTAACATCGAATTGAGATAATTAATTATAACCAAAATCACATGTGTTTATCAATTGGAAGTGTTAGATTTGAAATGATGAGGAGAGAGAGAGAGAGATTTTGCAAACCACGAGGAAAAACAGAGTTACCTACATGGGCTTGGGTAGTATTAAATTTTTTATTGAATAATTTGGTTGAATATTTCTTAACGATTGGATGTTTTTTCCGTTTTTTCCCAATACACTTAATAAAAGAAAAATAATGCCCCCCCCCCATGTATCAATATATTTTCGTAATCTATAACAATTAAAAATTGATCGCCATTTTCTTGGGTTTAAAGAATAGCCACACATGAGATATTCATATCCGGTAAATAAGGCGGATGCGCCCTTAGTGACAAGCCACTTTTTTCATTTTTTTGCTACTGCTGCGGATCTGATGCCGATAACCTCTTGAATCATTTTATAATAGCTCTCGGATCTTCTTCAATCTTCCCCTTTACTACTTCAATGGTTAAAAGTATTTTCGATCTCTTTTGAATTTAGCGAAGAAAATGCTGTTGTCAGGGGTGGGTTTTCGCCTGATGTACTGACGTCCGTTTAAAATAATCAGTGCTACTACGATACTTTCAACAGACATGGTCATAAACGTTTTTGGGACTCAAGACAATCGTCATAAAATTTAGAAAAGCATACCGCAAATAAAATGTAGGTTTACTGCCTGGGCATGGGATTGTTTTACCTGAAATTTATTTATTCATGATAAGTTGAAGGAAATTCTCGAGGAAATGAATTTTGAGATTCGAGTCGTGTTATTATGTTTTTCAGGGCATTCCTGTATGGAGAATATATAATAATCGAGAGAATACTGAATGATTCCAAAATTGTTTACTAAATTATTCTTGCTGGTTTCAATTTAAAAATTATACATAATTTTTTTTTTCATTTTTTATACAGAATCGCATGGTCGGTCGGTGTAAATATTGCCCCTTATTTAAGATTCACTCTGTATAATAGGGCATGCATTCGGTATGCGTTAAAAAAAACAAAACGAAATTAAATGAAACTTTTAATTTTTCCATTGAACCACTTCCAGTGTCGCGAAAATATTTTGTGGCGCTTACTTTCAGTTTGTTTTCTTGCAAAATTTGTTAGTTCCATCGTTTACTATGTCTACGTAATGATTTTCGAGATTTGACAAACTCTTGAAAATCTAGAGGGCGATGTGGTTAATCATCGAGTCATGCAGAATTAGATTCATCAAAGAGGGCTTAGGAAGACAAAAATAGACATACAGATCATGTTTAGATTTGACACTTAAATTTAAGCAAATATACTTAATTTTTGTCATGGCAAGCTTTGATAAATCTGATTTTGGATCACTGGATATCTCATTTTGAAAATTTCGGCGACATTTTCTTTCCTTCCTTCCAAATTCTGCGGGGAAAATCCGAATCTTAATTTTATTTACGTACCTATCAGGTACACGCATTTTGTATGTAATAAAATATATAAACATTAATTATACCACACATGTTATTAATTCACCCCCCCCCCTATTCAATTTAAAAACCAATTCATGCTGGTTTTGTGCATTCCAAATTTGTAAACATTAAAAAGACTTAAGTAGGATGTCCGTTTTGCAAGGCATTTACATGTAGTATGCAAAATAAACAGTGCAGGATTCTATTTTAGATTAGTAACATGTTTATCCTTTGATTTTTACCGCTGGATAATGTTAAACATATGGGTTGGAAAAAAAAATTGTAAATATAAAACCAATCTTATTTTTATTAACAGGATAACTAAATATCCCTTTAGAGCAGTTATACGAATATTTATTAACAAGAATTTTGTATTTAAATTAAAAAACCAATTTTAATCACAAGTTACGGCCGGCGTTTATATTAGGTAGGCATATTTTCTTAGTTAAATATCAAAACAGTTTGAATTTGGTTACTCATGTATCCCTTTCTACTACGGGGCAATATATCAAATTTTTCCATAGAACCCTCAAAGTCCAGCAGGTTTGGGACCCTTCAACTTTGTAACGACCACAACGGCCCGTTTTAGAATGTAAGTCACATTACAAGATCTAGTTTAGATTACAATTGCATAGTCATCAGATATGAAGAATATAGGTATCCCTCCATTATAATCTTATTATGGGGTTGTATCAAACTGAAATTTTAGTAATTTTTTTATTGTAAATTAGAATTTAGAAACGTAACTTTAGAGCTCGAATATCTTAGAGCAGAGGTTTTGAAAAATTTCCTCCTACGAGTTTACCGGAAGCTTTTCACTTCTAAAACTGTGCTATAACAAATCAGTGTTGTTAAGTACGTGGGAAACTGTTTGGTTTACAAAATATTCATACCTTCTAGTTGGTATTGTGTTATTTAAAATTAGATCATGTATTGTTGCCATCGAGGGTAAGAAAAGGTTGGGTCAGGTTAGTATAGACGGGTCCTGTCACCTGGTATACTTTCCAAAGCTTTTTAAGCTTTAAGGATAACGCTCTATAAGGTCGTATATTGCTGTACTGATTAGAAGATGTGAGACTGTTAAGAAAAAAAATAAGAGAACAGTTGCAAAAACTTCTTTTGTACTTTTTCTTACGGAACTACATTCAGAATTTCCGTTAAATGTCATCCATATAGTTGCTTTTCAATTGCTTCCGCGTTGCAATTTGAGAAGTCTGACTTGTTCAAGTTTAGCATAAAATATTTTTTAAACCTGTTTATCGATAGATATCATTTTGAAGACGTGATGTTAGACGGTTAAATGTTTACGTTACGTTTAAAAATATTTTTTTACCTGACCACCCGCGGTCTGCTATTAAAATTTAATTCTACGGTTAGATTTGTTGAATTAAAAATACAGGAGTTCTTGATTAGTATTCATAAAAGCATATGGTTCCAACCGACAATTACTGAATTTAAATCAGCACAGTTTTACATGTTACGGTAAGGTGCATTAAAAAGACCATATGTTAAGCTAAACGATTGACATATGGTAATTATCCCCTAAATGCATTTAATTTCGACAGTTTTAGTTTTAAATTTTCGTTAAGAACAACCATGTTTATCCTTTTATAAATAATCGAATAAAATTGGTATGGTATTCGGCGTATAATAACTGAACCTTTCAAGTAATTCTCCATTAAAATTATTTGTGTATATCCAATTTACATAACACCCCCTAAAACAATATTAGATCTAATCTAATCTAATCTAACTACCTAGAAATTTTCTGCGCCAACCTTTGTGGTATGTATGTATTTATTACTCGAGACATGTGGACGACGGTACCCACGTGCCTTCTTAGTGAAAAATGCATAATACATGAAGTCACGGGCCTAAAGACTTGTTTCTTTTACGGTCGATATATTTCGGCAACCAACGATTCCAAAAAGAGAGCTGGTATTTGTTAGGGTAAGACAATCGAAAGACAGCTTAAACGGTTTTTAATGAAAAAAAAGTATGAATTTTACTCTTCGGTAATTTGAGGGTGATTTGAGGTTACAGGGTGGTACCGTGGTCTATGTTTTGATATGATCTACACATTTGTTTCATGGTCGATATCTTTTTGTGTAAATTGTTTGACAATGTGTTCCATTATTTTTTATTTTATTAGTGGGGTCGCCTATAGATATACAGGGTGGGTAAAAAGTATGGAATAAATTCATTATCTCCCAAAATAATGTTTTTTTGGGAAAACGCTCGCACAGGTATAGCGATTTAAATTATGGCGCATATTTGAAGGTGTTTCAATTTTTTTTTGCGACTGTCACTTTTTTTGTGGTGACGTCAGAGTAATTTTTTTTAAATGGCACTCCATACTTTTTTTGACGGATTTCGACAAAAGACGTCATTCTGCATCCGAATAAGGATCGTGACCTTGAAATTGACAGTTTCTGCGATGTTCATTTTTTAAATCTGAAAATTGTTATTTTCAAAAACAAGGTCACGATACTTACTTATTCGGATGCAGCATGGCGGCCTCTGTCGAAATCCGTCAAAAAAAGTATGGGGTGCCATTTAAAAAAAATTACTCTGACGTCACCACAAAAAAATGACTGTCGAAAAAAAATTGAAACACCTTAAAATATGCGCCATAATTTAAATCGCTATACCTGTGCGAGCGTTTTTTAGAAAAAACATTATTTTGGGAGATAACGAATTTATTCCATACTTTTTACTCACCCTGTATAACTAAGGCTAGGCGATTGTAGATTCAAATCCAACTTGGGGTTGCATTTTCCTGAATAATCATGGGTGTGCATGTTAGAAGGAGGGGGCATATGACCTTATCAGTTGGTTTGCCCTATGAGTATAGTTTAAAAAAATGACTAGCAGGTAAGTATGATTTTGACTCAACCCCCTATCAAATTATGAAATTTGAGTTCACTTACGAAAATAATTTAAATGCTAATGTTGTTTCTCTATTAGGTTTGCCTACACAAAAATTACTGAACACACTGTTATGTTTTAACGACAACTAGATTGGTATTTAAAGTTGATTGGTAGGGAGATAGTAAGGGGTCTTAGTTCTTCCAATTTTCAAACAACCATTCGGGCATCAAACACCTGACTGCTAATTTATAAACACCTGCACTACATCCCCTTTCTATTTGTGATTATATAAATCTAAAATACGACTCAAATAATATAAAACCCGTGAAAGAAACAAATTAAGTGCCATTTAGAAAATTGTAACTGCTAAATTATGAGTTTTATACAGGATGTCCCAAAAAGATACAGTTAAGGGCATGTCCCTTTCATAAAATAAGTGTAAGAGGAAACGTTCCTACTAACATGGGTCTGCAAATGCTTCGTTATCGCGATACAGGCTGTTATAATATTTTTTCATAGATTCCGAAATTATTATTATTATTATTATTTTACAAATAATGCTCAAAATGAACGCCATTAGCCTCAAGACAAGCTTCTATTCTTCGAACAAAATTTTGAGGCTAAACGCGGTCATTATTCAAAAAACGGATTTGCAGAGTTATTTTTTTATTCGCATTTTTCATCTTTGAAGTGTGATTTACACGAAAACGGTTAATGGTAGGAAAAAATCTCAAGAGACTGTTTCAACCGTAAATTAGTTGAGAAATTTGAAAATTGTGTCAAAAACAAAAGAAACAGTGGCGTACCATTTTTTCCTCCAGAAATATCCACATACCCACCTGTACCTACGCCACTGGAGAATCAAGAAACTGACAAAGATCGATATTTTTTACAACTTTCAACACCCTGTATTTCGGTAACGAAGCATTTGCGAACCCATGGAACTTTTCTTCTTATTTTCATAAAAGGAACGTGCCGTTTCTTTTTTGGAAACACCGTATGTATACAGGGTGATAAATTAAATGGGTGCCGGGTGGCAAGTTCCCGAAACATAGAATTCTCTAACTGGAATTTAGTAACAAATAATAAATGCGTACCACATCTCTGTGCGTTTATTTTTCACCTGAAAATCATGTAAGATTGTTCCAGATATACCCTCTAAAGCTATACAGTAACCCAAGTTAATTTATTTGCAAGAATATTAAATTGTAGAGTAAAGTACGATTTATTACATTATCTTACCCAGGTGTAAGTAGATCCGCAAGTCTAAAAAAGTAAATATCCAGGGTGTTAGGGAAGAAGTTAGGGGTGAATCTAGGGATAAAATAAAGTTAAAAAGTAATTTGTAATAATTTTTAAACATTTAATATACATTTTATTTTTTTTTGTTTCAGACGAAAACCAAATGTTGAAGTGGACTGTAACAAGAAGAGTTCCTTCGCGTGAATCGAGCGTATCGCGCCCTCCAACCGCCGACGTATACAACAATCGGCATCGCGGCGCTAACCAAGCTAAAACTAGACGTTCGAGTAACTCACGACGGCGTCGCAGCACGTCTCGCAAATCATGCAGTCCAACCCTTAACAAAGTTAGTTTAGAAGACAACAAAGAAAACTGTTTCACTTCTACTCCTATCAAGACATCTGAAAATTATTATCACTACGATGCGCTTCGGGATGTTAGCAATTTAACTCCAACAGATACAAACAATAGAAGGGTTCGTTCGGTAAAAAGATGCAGAGAACAGGAAAATGATAAAAAAGGGAATTGCAATCAAAATAATTTTAAACGGAAATCGCCGCTTTCAGAAAAAAAGAAAAAGAAAAAAACATGCCTGAATCAATCTCATGATCAATTTTTTACATTTAGTCCACGAAAATTTGGAGATCCTTTCAGCACGAACTACTTTAAATCATTTCAGTCTGTTGATTCGCATATTGAAGGGATACCAAATATTGAACCTTTTTGTGAATGTAGCAAAAAAAATTCAACCACTAAAGTTAAAGTTAAAGAGAGGGTTGATTATTATGCCCCAACCTTACCAACTTTTGATGTTGAAGATTCTCCTTGTTTTATACGAACCAATCATAATTTGGACTTTCTAAATCGTGAATCGTGTTCTTCAAGATTAAGTTTACCTTTAAGTAACGTCTCATGTGATCACCCTCGTGAAACAAACTTTGACAAAGATTATCCTCCAATGAAAAGATCAAAAGTTGAGCCCGAAAACGACGAGTTACTTCCAATCCAGTTTGGTACCCCTTTAGGAAAGCTCGACAAAACTGAATCTAAACTATGTGACGAAATAAATGTTTCTCCTCTAGTCAAACGTTTCGTTGATTTAAGATTTAGTAAAATTAGTTACAATGCAAAAATTAAACATAATAATTCGTCTTTCATAAACAACCTGTCATTGGATAAGATTGTAGATGCAATTCTGGAAACTACCGAAGAAGATAACTCGGATACAAAGGAAATTAGTAGTGGGAATACCAGTATGGTGGTTAATTTAGATCCCAGATTGCAAGAACGAGAAAACGAATTAAATGAAACGCATGAAGAGAATTTAATAAACAGTGAACACGAGAGGCAAATATCTGCGTCTACAAGCTCTTGCGATCGCAATTCTTTCGATTCCGGATTCAGTAGCACAACTACAAAGCAATTTCACGATGTTGGAACTAACTTTATATGCAAATGCAATAATAATAACGATAAAACAGGACGTTTCAAGGAAAATGAGGGACTTACGGAAAAAAGACACTGTGATAAAACTATTATAGACTTGAGTGACAATTTTAACGAGAGATGCGTTGACGAAGATAGTACCAAAGTAAAAAATAAATCATGTTCACCAAGTAACGTAAATTTAAAACGATCTTATAGTGATAACTCAAATGAATACAATTTGAATGAAAATTTTGCGTTAAAACGACAAAAATGCATTCGGCGTCGCAAATCAAATAGATTTCACGGATCGGTAAAAAATAAATTTTCCTGTAAAACATTAAATCCTCCAACAATTCCTAAACAATTGTTAGAACATACTGCAAACGAAATCCTAATATATGATGAAACTGCAAGTTCTTTTAATACTTCTAATGTATCCGACATTCGTTTTAAAGGAGAGGAAAATTGGGAAAACACGGAAAGTTTGGAAAATTCAAGAAAAGAATTAGAGCAAACACACACCGTCGTTAAGAATAGTAGCTTAGGAAGGAGGAGCAGAAGATGTTTATCCTTCGACTCGATGGAGGATAAATTTCCAGAAAATCTTACCGTTGTTAAAACCGAAAATGTGGATATACAAGGTAGCATGGATTTGGACATATCACACCAAAAAAATGAAATTATACTTAAAGGTGAGTGTTTAGGAAATAATATTTATTGCAGGATGGGGGATTTTCGTTAACGCGGTCATGTATAGTAAATTTTTTTACCAACCAAGGGCTGTTATACAGGGTGTTCCACAAAGAAACGGTGTCCATTTAAGGGCATGTTCCTTTCAAGAAAATAAGAGGAAAAGTTCCTATTAACATCGGTCCGCCAATGCTTCGTTGCCGAGATACAGGGTGTTGAAAGTTGCAAAAAATATCGATCTTTATTTCATTTATTTGGAAATGACTAGGAATTAAATTTTAAAAAGTAAACAATACGTATGTATGTACATATGTTATAAGTGGACCATATTAGTCAGTTTTTTCCTTCTCCAGTGGCGTAACTACAGGTGCGTACGTGGATATTTCTGGAGGAAAAAATGGTACGCCACTGCTTTTTTATTTTTGACACAATTTTCAAATTTCTCAAGTAATTTACGGTTGAAATAGTCTCTTGAGATATTTTCCTACCATTAACCATTTTCGTGTAAATTACACTTCAAAGATGAAAAATGCGAATAAAAAAATAACTCTGCAAATCCGTTTTTTGAATAATGACCGCCTTTAGCCTGAAAATTTTATTCGAAGAATTGAAGCTTGTCTTGAAGCTAATGACGGTAATTTTGAACATTATTTGTAAAATAATAATAATAATAATAATCATTTCGGAATATATGAAAAAAAATTGCAATACCCCGTATCTCGATAACGAAGCGTTTGCGGCCTCTTAACTGGATGCCGTTCCTTTTTGGGACACCCTGTATAAATAACGTAGTTTTGTTTACATATCTCCCTAACAACCGTAGCATTGAAGTGTCACGTCGAGTCGTCTGCGTTGATATGTCATTGATCAAGGTAGGCGACGCATTAAAGTATAAAAATTACATACTGATGAATGATGATACTGACATACAGCTGATTTGGTTATAAAATATTTTTTGACATATACATTAAACTTATACAAATTTTTATTATCGATCGTGCAAAAAATATTGTGTGTGTTAAGTTCGCCTACTCAGGTCTCGGATAATTTAAGGACCTCGACAAGTTTTGCTCCTACAAACATTACCGTCGACCTTGTAAGCTTCACTTACCAACGTTGTTGCTTAATTTAAGTACAATAAATTGTACCATTTACAATTAAATTGAAGAATAGTTTCCCCAATCAAAAGCCCTATTTGTCCAAAATCGTTATCAACTCTTACACACTTTCCGAGTTGGTAAATTAATTTAGAGACAAACTTTGTTCGTTATCTCAAACTTGCAGAAGTTGAAAAGGGTCAAATCTGATATACTTATAAAGAATAGAGTCGCGGTATTTTGTTCGGTGTTTTGTGGATTTTATGCTTTCGCTTGGTTTGATAACTTAATTTGTTATAAGTTATTTTTTTATCTTGTAGTCGCGTTATTACAAATTGTGTACAGTACAATATTTGTTATTAAAATACCAAATCGTGTTTAAGATTAAATTTTAAATATTATAATAATAACTAATTTGTGTTTGTGAACTTGTAATCAAATTATACAAAATTATATTACAAACGATCAAACAAGTAATTTTTCGTAAAATTATTTCAATTAAAACTCAGCAGGTTGGTACTTTGTAGATAAGCAGGGTCTGCGGTAAAAATTCAAGGAGCGACAAAATACTTGAATACAAATAAGAACTTACATACGAATTGCGTGATTCGTGGAAGTTTATATTGCAATACTACATTCATTTTTAAATGCTTGAAGTAGCGTGATACGCTGTGTAGCCCTGTAGTTCTATTTTTTCGAGACCCTACTTTTCAATTTTTAATGTCTGTATATCTACGACGTTTTTTATTTATGGTTTGAGAAATATCCTAAGAAAACAAGTGTTTATTATCAATTAAATCCTGCAGAAATAAAGAGAATGTTTTTTTTTCAGTTTTACGTTGCAAAGATCTCAGTCGCTTAGGGATGGATGGACAGATTAATGCTTACGTGAAGGTATGTATTTTCATTTGCTTTCAACAATCTTATATCTTAAATCATAAACACGTATAAAATAAATTCTGTCAAATAAACCCTCTATTCAGTGGCGGTTCGTGACCCAAAATTTTCGGGAGAACACTCAGCAGCGAGCATAACGAGAAAATAGTGTGCCCCCCGAATAGCTGGCACTGCGTTCGCTTTTAATTGCCCTTACAGAAAATAATCCAGTTGGGAAATATCTGGTCAGGTCAACTTACAGGTCCATGAGTGCCTATCCAATTTCTACTTAAAAATAATTATTGGGTTGCTCTTGTGAGTGGGAGCACCATTTTGCTGGTAATAAACTGTCTTATACTTAGGGGTATATATTCAAGAAGATTATTTTCCAAAAATTTGAGAAATTGAGTTCCCATAATTGCACTTACTACTTGTGGCGTCGCAAAATTGCCGAACTGTCGAACAATTTACAGGGGCGCGCAATTCTGCCTACTTTCAAATAAGACTCCCATGTTGTATTCATGTGCATTCAAATTAAGTCAACACTACTGCAATTAAGCGGGTCTAAGTTTCAACCCTTCTTCGAGGTTGTTGAATTTTAAAGCTGGCGTCGCGTCGCGACGAACCAAGGGCTTGAGCAGGGTGGTAATGGCTGCAGAAATGCTTGCGACTGACACTACTTCCAAAAAATAAAACGCTTCTGATTGTTTTGTGGAAGATTTGTGGGGGCATCGACGTCACCAAATTATAGAACAATAAACACGTAAAGAGTTTTCAGTTCATTTAAGTTTTCATAATCCCTATCGCGTATAAATTTGTCGACATCCTTAAAAGTTCGTAAATTGGCACCTAGGCTACGTGAGGATAAGGAACATTTTAAAATCGCAGAGGCCAATCCTTAGGGATTGTCGTTTGGAAATAAAAAATTATTACAATCCCCTATTAACAAAATGTTTAGACAACCTAAATGCATTTCAGGGACTACGTTCCCATCTTCAGTAGGACTGAAACGAAATCTAAAACAAATTCGTTGCGTTTGGACGGTTTCAGATTTTTTATCAATAAATAAAATAATTCTAAATTTGGAATAGGGCCATTTTGGACTGAAAAGGTTAGGTTTGTTATTGAAAATACAAATACTTTTGTATGATGTATCTAATCCCTTTGTCGAAGAAACAATGAAATTTAAAGTGAGTGATATGCTCTTTGAACCGGGTGTCAATCCCGCGCGTATTTTGTCTAATTTTAAACCAATTTACTTCCGGTTTGGAGTTTGTTTGAAATTTGAAGCAGCCGCTGGAAATTTCATTCTGCTGCCACATCTGATGCCAAACAAGCGTAGCATATCAGGACAAGTCAGCTGTGTGTTCGCTGTAACTTCCAGTAACTAATTGCCGCTGACAAGAAGTATCGATTTCAGTCAGAAAATGTAACTGGAACTGAAAAATATGCCCCAGTTGACGCGACGTATTTCCAACTAGCCTGCAACGATTAGTCACCGAAAAGACAAAAAAAAATAATTATCCTGGATTAACGTTAATTTTCATTAAAAAAATTTTTGTTATCGGTACATTATTTTCGGGAAACTGTTAAAGGCTCAATGTCCTGTAAAATATTGTTTTCATTTTCTAAATTAGAGTTGCTTTCGAATTTCCAGTAAAATTTAATATGCATAAAGTTTTTATATCCTATTGTAGAATTGCAAAAGAATTAATTTGCTTGCTCAGCACGGAAGAGTTCGGAAAATGTTCATTCGATTCATATTCATGATGCTGCAAAGGAAAGGCATAGTAACAGGAGGACTGGATCGATATCATTAGTTGCGTCATTGGTGTCTACGTCATAGTGACGACACATTTCGAAGTTTTGAATTTACTTTATAGCAAAAAAAAATTATTCTTAACGGGAAAGATGGGACAAAAGCAGTTTGTTGAGAATTACAACTTGAACCTAGAAATAAAAACATTCTGTTGTGAGTAAACAAGTAGAAAATTTGTTTAAAAATGGGAAGAAAAAATACCTGTTTTAACTACCACTGGTATATGGGAAGTATTATTGATATCATGAAAATTTTCTAAATTGAGATTTTCGCGGAAATATGTGTTTTGGACCTCCAGGAACCCAAAAAAGTGGTTTAGAAAAAATGCCTATCTGTCGGTGGGCCGGGTGGGCCACACGATTTTGTTTAAATTTTCTACACTTAAGCAGCTTGGTGTTTAGATACATTTTTGTTGTTTGATGAATGCTAGAATTCCACTGTGGCGCCCTCTACAAGATATTGAAAATCGGAAATTGATGCTCCTATATCTCCTTTATTAATCAAAATATGAAAGAACTTTAAATATGAAACTTATTCAGTATATAGCTCTGCATTCTCCTAAATTTATATCACGTATACAGGGTGTTTACTTTTCACAGTACAATAAGCAACTTTGTTATTTTAAATGAAACACCCTGTATATTATTATATAATTGAATGCAAAATTTAATTGTCTATCACATAGTATAAGGTAGTCATATAGCTAAAATGTACGGTTGATGAGAAAATCGCGAACTTCCGCTGCGTTAGTAAATTAGATGCCTGTCTCTCTTCTGTACGTATCGAATCCGTATAGTCTGGTATTTCTCGCTACGCATTCAAGTGATTTTCGATGCTACCTCGTGAACTACCGTTGAATACCAAAAACGAAATGTTTATTTTTAGTATGAAAAAGTTCAACTCCCCTTTTGTTTTTTGCTTGTTTTGATGTCGAGAACGCTTCATATCAATTTAGATATTCAATTTCCGCAGGATGCTTTATGGAATTTTGTGCTTATGCTCTTGTACTGATATACGTACGTGCTCTTAATAAAAATATCAAAAATAGTATTAGGAAAATGTATACAAAATGATGCAATTCAAGTAATATCGCAGCTTGGTAATTGAAATCTAAGTAGATAATGGAAACATAAATTGTAGGAAGCAAGGCTGTTTCATAATTAAGTATTTCTTCTAATGATCAACTATGTTAATGGTATTGTAAAGTACTGTACCTATTAATTTATCAAAAATTTATATGTCGTGTCCTAATTTTAGAGCTGTTGCCATTAATGGCTGCTATTATATGAAAGTGATTAATTAAGAGACGACCAAGTTTCCAAACAGCTTGTGCGTGTCTTGCGCGTCAATCGTTACATAATTACTTACCCTAAAATGTTTTAAGTTTCGGAATAAATAACAGAAGTGTAAATTAATGATGCTTTAAAGTTTTTGCTTTCAATTAGTATTTTATGTAAAAACCTAACAGTTTAATTAAGGCAGTACAAACTAATCACAATCAAGGATAAGTAAATCTTTTTCCATATAGATATACAACAATGTGTTGACTTCAGTTGAAATAAACAAAAAACAAAAATACAAGTCGAACAAAACCCTGTGCGTTTGGTGGATACCTTCGAACATACTCCTTGACTGGAAAGAGGATATACCATGCTGCAATCCACAACCGATGGGTCAAAGAAGATTGACGGAAACGACAATATAATTATTAGAAAGTGTAATAAGGATAAACAGATAACAGAAATTAATGTATAGTGCGCATGTGCCAAAGCAAATAACTGTGGGGCGTGGCCCTACGGGATATGGACATCATCAACAGCCAATTACCACGCGCATGCGCAGAAAATACTAGTTCCTGTTATATGCTTGTGCTTGTCAATCTTTTTTGAGCCAATTTCAAGCGGTATGCTCCTTCCATAAAAGAGCAGTGTACGTTCAAAGGCGGAAACAGAGTTTTGGATCTGTAGGAGTTTTGTTTTTGTTTTCTGTGTTTTTAAATTTAAGAACAAACACAAACTCGACGAGTCGGTTTGGTGAAAAACCGACGTTACGTTACCAGTTAGACATTATTAAAATTCGCCAATAAATATATAGGGGGTGGAGAAGCCATGTCTGTAAAATCAAGTTCCATTTCATACGCATACACGTTGTAAGTTTTCTTTATTCTGGATCGCAGAAATATTTTCTATAGTACTTGGTTTTATGTTGCTATACAGAAATCTTTAGGAAGCAAGTGTTTGTTGGTAGCGTATTAAAACGTGTGAGAAAATATTTATTATTCAATTATGTTTGAGTATAATAAGCTGCAATAGAATTATAATGGATAGGGTGGGTAATTTTAAATTCAAGAATTTGAAATCACTAAACTATAAACAAGAAGGGTCGCAGTAAATCTTAATTATCTTGGAAGGTAATAAATATTCTTGGCACATACACATAGACACGGAAACTTCTAAATTTTGAAGTTACTTGACAAGTATAAAAGCCTTGGGTTAAAGAACACAAGCGTCGTACTTGAACATATAAGTAATAAAGTAATAAATAATTAATAAAGCAACGTTGGATGAATAACTTCGATTTCGTTGGCAATGTAATAAAAACACTTTCCTTGTAATATTACAGTCGATACACTTTTCCATTGTACAATTAAAAATTCTTTGCAAATTGTTACATAATCATAAACGAAGTGTTTGAAAAAAAACGCGAAAATCAAAAACGTATAACAGATACGCCACTTTTTGGTTAAGAGCCGCATGAATTATAAAACCATGAAGCAGTTCTGTACGTCCTTCTGTGTTTCTCTTTAGCTGAAGTTTTTTTATGTTAGGGAATAGAAAAAAATCCCAAAAGGTGCAATTCGGCAAAGGGAACGGTTGTTATGTTTGTAGAGGCAAAAAGTATAGTAGAACTTACCATTGTTTGGTGTGAAGAATTCTTTCGCGTCGGCATTGACTTTGTATTGATTCTTCCTGTCGAAAAAAATAAATTAAATCAAGACAAACCTTTAATTAGTACGTTTATAAAATTTTTATGATGTATGAATGATAGTTACGTTCACCTTTTATAGACCCAAAGCGCTAAATTGATGCTTCCGAAAACCTAAACATTTGGTTTTATGCGAGAAAAACTACACACGCGAATTTCCAATTTAGAAAAAGGAGAAACTAAAAGTGTATTATGTATATTGATGTAATTGACTTTAGCTGTTTACGAAATTAGTCGGTATATAATAGAATTTTATTGTACTACTCTATGATTTTTTGAACATACGAATCTAACTATCTAACATACAGATTTCAAAAATATAAATAAAAAGGTAGATAACGTAACTATTACCAAATTATATTCAAATGAAAAATATTAAAAAAATATTTTGTTGTAGGTTATTCTAAGCGATCGCATAGCTGATGTTCCTAAGAAACGGAATGGAATTCTGCAGCGAACGGCAGTCCAGGCAAATTCCTGCAGACCTACCTTCAACCACACCTTTAGATTACCGATTTACAAACAGGATATTAACAAGAGGCTTCATATAGAAGTGTGGCATAGGGATCGTACTTGCAGGTAATTTTTTTTTGGCTAATGATTTTATTTTCAACACTAAATTGTCTTGAGGTAATCGATATGGATTTTATGGAGTAGATATGAAGTTAATTTGTGATATGTATTTTTCTGACCTTTAACTATTGATTGGCGTAGGTCTGAAACCCTTAACTATTGATTAAGTTGAAATTGTGCACATCACCTTGCAGTATGATGTGGAATAGGACCTAAAGAATAAAAAGTGTTTTATTCAAAACTCATTATTAATCATAAGAGTTCCTTTTTTCTCTTAGTTTATTATGTCTTTGAATTGATATTTTAAAATATCTTGTAGGTAATAAGTGACAGCAGTTTGGTGCGTACGAAACGCGATAGTAGGTGTTTAAAACGGCGACCCTCCTCGTGGGGGTAATGTTTCCATAGTTGTGCGTTTATCGGGCAAAGGATTTCCTGCAAAGCGTTGCAAACCTGTTGAGATTGTCGCAGTAGGGGTGGAAAAAATGTATATCAACTACAACAGGCTGTTTACAGGGTATAATACGTGGTTTTCGAAAAGTGAACCGGAGAACCAACAGAAAATGAACCGAATGACCCCCCCCCCCCCGTCTTTGCAACATCTCTTACGGTGTATACAAATAAAGGAAAAAGAGAAAAGTTAGGACAAAAATAGGTAGACTAGAAAAACCAAGAATTAAAGGGTGCTTCTGTGCAAATGTTTGATGAGGTTTGAAAACGTGCTCCACTCTCTAATAATCACAGACCAGACATACTTTCTCTGAAAACCCCTCAAAAAACATAACAAATGGAAGACACCACTGATTCACTCGATTTTCCGACTCTTTATGGTGACACAGGGTCAAATAAACTTACAGCAAGGTTTTGTGCAACATCTTTCCTGATGCCGTTTTGCGGAATAATTCGCCGAGTAAGAATTATTTTAAGGTTGCGGGTTAGATTCTTGTCTTGGATCTATCGATGCCCTTTTGCAGAATAATTTGGCAATTAAGAAATATTTTAAGGTTGCGGCTTAGATTCCTGTTTTGGATACTATCTTTGACTTTATTTCCCTGAGTCCATGTTGATGGACTGCTGGTCCGACGTAGCTAGAATTAGCAACAATCCATGTCCTTAATAATTAAAATGACTTAGGTGTTACCTGATTTGAAATTGCGGGGCAGTACTAGTACAAAATTTACCATCGCGTGTTAGTTCTTAAGAATCCAAAATCTAACTTCAGCCAAGAGTAGAAGTTTAGGGATAAAATTCGTACTATGACAATACCACATGATTATCCAATGGGAGAGTTAAGGAACTACGATGGAATCTGTTTTACAGTTCCAATTTTTAGCGACTGCGTTACCTAAACCGTTTGGGACAAATTGTCGATGACGTCTTAGGTTGATGTTAGGGAGCGAATGCGGTTGAGTTCATAACCTGATGACAAATCTTTCATAAAAATGGAATCAGTGTATAAATGTTGATTTTTGGCTTCTGATAAAAACTATACCATGACAACTTTTAGTCTACATATGGTTTGATACAACAGTATCGTGCCATACATATCAAAAATTAAAATACTCAGTCGGAGAAAATGAATAGATATTGTAAGTCTAGAAAATTTAGCTTACCTAGTTATTCTAATCTTATTCAACATAACGCTTACGTAAGTAGAGGAATTCTACAATAAAGATATTTATCGAAGTTGCGATGTGGGTGTTCGCAGTGTTCAACATCCGCCTAGACGGAAATTACCCAGTAAAGTGAATTGTAAAAGGAAACTTGCCGAGTTTGGGTAAAATTTGTACAACCGCCATTTAAAGTAAATTGTTGATTTTAAAAAATAAAGTAATTCCATAAATTTATTTATTGTTTTAGAAAAATGTTGTGTGTAATGAATAAAATCGTGAATACTTTTCCGTAATTACAGAAGAATTAAGAAGAATTACAGAATCACAAATTAGTAAAATTTATTGGTCCAAATAAACTTTTACTATGCCTACACTATTTCTTGGCAGCATGTACCATTACCGACTTCCCTTGGTCTCTAGTTAAAAGAAACATCAACACTCACACTTTAATTTTTTTATATGAAGACTCGGGAAAACCGTTCTATTGATTGATTTTTAGTTTCTGGGTCATATGTATTAAGAGAATTTTTCATTACTCGAAAGTGTTTAAAGCAATTTTTGCAAATATTTATTTTCAAATATTTTGTTCCTTTTAGTTCTTTATTTTCGGACCCCATGTATAGTAATTTTGTTCTTTACTTATCTACAATTTAGTTATTTACAATTTTGACTAACATTGTTTCATATAAAAAAAGCAGTTCCGTTGAAGTGTCCCCTGTGGGCGTAGGTTCAACTCATTCATGGAGGTGAAGTTTTACGGTTTCGTTGTGATTGCCCGTGAGCCTTAAATATGGGCCCTTTGTAACACCCACTTTTTAATTTAAAAAAATATTATTATACGATTCGGTTACGTACTTAAATAAAATACAAATTACTATTTATAAAGGGTCCTCCACATACTCACTCCTATTTGTCAAAGTTTTTGTTGCTTCTGCGTAAAAGGAAACCTTTGCCGCTTTGCCAGCACATATTTCGAAATTAATAGAATACCGTGTTTATCAAAAGTGCTCTGTATGTGCGACCTAGTTTTACCCTTTTGAGATTCTTGAGTTTTGCGTGCGCAAAGTTATCATTTTAAAGCTACCGCTATTATGAAATACTTCCACCTATGGGAGAGGGGAGGGATCTTGTAGAGTAATAGAGTTAGAATAATTGACGAATTATTTTTGAGGAAATTATTACGTATTCGGGATTTCAAAGAAATCGTGAGAAATGGAAGAAGAACGTAGATTAACGAAGAAGTGTAATTTCTGTATGATAGTGAAAATTTGGCTTTTAATATAACGCGATTATTAGTACAATGTTGATGGTTAATTTTGTGTAAAGACTGTCGCTTCGCATGCTATCCAATGGCATTGAGAGTAAAGCACAAGAAGAGACCGTGCAGGAAAAAACATCAGAGAACATCCTCGTGCGGATCTCTTCTATGTAGACCACCGCACTAGCGCGCGCACTACGCAAAATCGGAACCCGGTGGATCGATGTTTAGTTTCTCTCTTCTTGCACAATGTACCACGAAGGAAAAGCGGTTTTTCCTCTCCCACTAGTACGCTGAAATTGGTTGAAGTGAAACGAGAGATGCTACTGAAAACGATTGTGCCGAAGGTGCTGTCCATAGCGGGACCTGGAGCTACTATCTTACTCTTACTGACCTCCTGCTGTAATCAACACCCCCGCCTTCGGGGTCCTCTGCTCAGTGCGGGTCGTTGTGCTGCGGTGATTGGTGATAATGCCTGACATTCAATTATTTTAAGTTCTGTGACCCGTGAAAAACATTTTGTTAAGTTTGTGAAAGCTAACTTTATAAAATAAGGTCCAAAACAATTTGAATTTGATCTGAATTCCCGACGCAGCTAATATAGGGCACTTATAAAATATACAGCTTGATGTGATACTTTTGAAAACCTAGCTGTGTTACAAATAAAAGGTACTTCCCGAATTACTTTTACATAAACACTCTATTTTCAGTGTGTGAGGTAATAAAAAATCGTAATTTTGCCCCAATTAATGTTGTGTGCGTTTTTTTAGAGAAATTTTTTGCTGTTCTTCATGTTTTATACAAATGTGCTTCAGATTAACGCTCTAAATTTTGGTGTTTGTGAAAAATAATTTGGGTCAACTCGCCTCGACATGTTACATCGGTTAAAACTTTGTATTTATTTCAAAAAATTGTTTAATTGCTACGATTGCAGGTCCAAAATAGGTTAAAAAAATTCAAATCCCATCTTAATCGTTGTTAAAATATTATGAGTGAATATACGATAAGGATTTAGATAGAAATAGACCTTGAAAATTTGTATTTGTTGAGAATCGAAAGTATACTTAATAGAAGTTAAGGAATATAGTCATTTTTGTAAAATGAAAATTTTCTATGCTGCTGCGCAGTTTTTTAATGCATTTCGTTACATGTTTGCTTTTAATATTCAGAATTACAAGTAATAATGAACTTCCAAAAACATTTTTAAAATACCTAATAAGTAGAAAAACAATGTCCAAATACTTTTATGGTATAAGTGACTCTTTTTAAAAAAAAATGATTGTAGTTAACGTTAAATCCGTTTTAAAGTTACGTGTTGAAATCAAAGTGTTTGTTCATCAAAATTAGGATTTAACAAATTTCTACATTAATTAATCTTTATGTGCAAACGAGTAGTAAATAGTAGTGAACTTAATTCTTTGTGAAAGCTATGTCGTTCGTGTCGCAAACAGCAGCTTGTTGCAGTGAAAGATCTGGAAGAGCTGGTGACCATTGCGAAGGGCATTGCTGTTGTCGTGAAAGAAAAGGCAGCCTTATAAGTCAGTCTTCTAGTGTGGAATCTCCTGTACGAGAAGTATGACCCCAACCATCTATACAGCAGTAGGTTTCAGAGTCAGACTAATTTATTAGATCATACATCATGCTATCATCATGCATGCATTTCGTTAAAAATTCAAGCATATCTCTCACGATATCCATTTTTATCTTTGTGTTTTCTTTAGTTTAGCATTTAATCCAAAAATATTGTAAGTACCACATCATCAATCCCTAAGCACTATTTAATCTTCAATTTAGTGGTCTAAGATTAGCGTGTCTACCTCGGTGTCTACGATTACAGTCTAACTGGTAAGATTTTTATAAATGCGCAATGAGTTTTAAGCCTTTATTCGGAGATAGGAAAACTTTAGATACCGTCAATACAAATCTCAGTTAGGGTGTACAATGAGCATAGCTTCCAGGGATCTGCATACTGAAACCATATAGCTTACCATGGTATACAGGGTGTCTCAAAAAGCAACGCCATCCAGTTAAGGGCATGTTCCTTTCATGAACATAAGAGGAAATGTTCCTATTAACGTTGGTCCGGAAATGCTTCGTCATTGAGATCCATGGTGTTGAAATTTTTTTTCATATATTCCGAAATTATTATTATTATTATTATTATTATTATTTTACAATTAATGTTCAAAATGACCACCATTAGCTTGAAGACAAGCTTCTATTCTTCGAAGAAAATTTTCAGGCTAAAGGCGGTCATTATTCAAAAAACGGATTTGCAGAGTGTTTTTTATTCGCATTTTTCATCTTTGAAGTGTGATTTACACGAAAACGGTTACTGGTAGGAAAAAATCTCAAGAGACTGTTTTGACCGTAAATTAGATGAGAAATTTGAAAATTGTGTCAAAAACAAAAAGAAACAGTGGCGTACCATTTTTTTTCCTCCAGAAATATCCACATACACACCTGTACGCCACTGGAGAAGGAAAAAAACTGACTAATATGGTCCACTTATAGCAAATGTACATACATACGTATTGCTTACTTTTTAAAATTTAATTCCTAGTCATTTCCAAATAAATGAAAAAAAGATCGATATTTTTTACAACTTTTAACACCCTGTATCTCGGTAACGAAGCATTTGCGGACCCATGTTAATAGGAACTTTTCCTCTTATTTTCATAAAAGGAACATGTCGTTAACAGGATGTGAATTCTTTTTGAGACACCCTGTGTTTGGGATTATTTTAAGTAAAAAAATTCTTTTGAAATGTACCCAAAAACCCTTCATTTCGGAACTGATGATATGTTTGCGTGTATTAAGGGTGTCCTGTATGTGCGATTCAGTTTTTTTGAGTGTGCAAAAGGGAGAAAAATTAATGCGCCCGATATTATGAAGTACCTACTAACCTACTAGCTGTGGTATTTTGTATTTTTCAAACTTGTACGAAAAAATCCGCACGAGTTAAAAAAAATTGAACCAATCAGAAGACCACGACAGTTGATCCATTGAGATGCGAAAAATTACGTGTTAGGTACCCTGGGTCACCAAAGTAGGAATTTTATTCGCATGTCATAATTGCGTGGTAAAAATATTGACCCCCATTTAAGAATCACCTTGTATAAAATTTCAATAAAATCCAGTGGTTCCTAGATTTGCGGTACGCTGTGAACTTGAGTAAGCAAATGCTTTTGAAAAGAAGAAGATGAGTTAAAAGTCTGATAACCGAGTTGGTGTCATAATTGCTAAGTCACCGCCATCGCCTTTTTTTATTATAGGTTAAAAATTTTCCGAAGATGTTTAGAATTTCCTAAATTATAAATGTTGCTTTATTTTACGACAACAAATTTACCAACGTGTGACTTTTAATTATTTGTACGGAATGAGGATCGTGTAAAGTTTGGTGCACCTATTCCTTCTTTAATCACAGAACCCTTGATAGTTGATACTGAAAATCTTTTATAATTCACTTTTAATCATATTTCCTCCAACGAAAAAATAAATAAATTATAATAACAAACAATTACAGTGAAATTATCGCAAGTGCGAACTTGAACAATCATCTTGAAAATTTTTTTGGTGAGCTTTTATACAATAGAGTGATACAACAAAGTAACATACCTTGAAAGGCTGCTGAAATGAAGAGGTTCAGACATGCAACTGAAATTAGTGCCGTACCAATTATTTAGATGCGCAAGTGGAGTTAGAGACCCCTCTGGGACGAGGGCTAATAGTTTTAAGGATGTTCTCGACCAAAGACCGTATTCATAAATATTTGTATATGAAATGGTGGCTCTAATTTTAGGGATCAATTATCTAATTTCGTATTTAATTCTGAGCTTTAACCAAGATAGTTTTTCTTCTCCAATTTGTATTACTTTCTGTTGCAGGAATATTTTTAAAAGTCATATTTAATAAAGAGCGATGTTTCAGTTTATATTCTGTAATACTAAAGAACGCGAACCGTAAATTGCAGACAGTTTTGGAAATATTAAGGAAAGGTATTGGGGCTAGTTTGTAAAGATTTCCCAGTGGAATAACATGTCCCAACTCAACCACATGAAATAAATAACTAGACACTCATGTATTACTCTTAGCTAACGGTAAAATTTACGGCAATGTATTTTTAAAACTTTTCGTGCTGTCCAGTATTTCATCAACAGCGACAGGACATACAGTATGTTCTATTATGTATAACGCATCCGAATAAAGGTACAGGGTGTCCCAAAAAGAATCGGCATCCAGTTAAGGGTTTGTTCCTTTCATGAAAATAAGAGGAAAAGTTCCTATTAACAAGGGTCCGCAAATGCTTCGTTATCGAGATAGAGGGTGTTGAAAGTTGTAAAAAATATCGATCTTTTTTTCATTTATTCGGAAATGACTAGGAATTAAATTCTAAAAAGTAAGCAATACGTATGTATGTACATTTCCTATAAGTGGACAATATTAGTCAGTTTTTTCCTTCTCCAGTGGCGTATCTACAGGTGCGCATGTGGATATTTCTGGAAGAAAAAACGCCACTGTTTTTTTGATTTTGACACAATTTTCAAATTTCTCAACTAATTTACGGTTGAAACAGTCTCTTGAGAATTTTTTTACCGTTAACCGTTTTCGTGTAAATCACACTTCAAAGATGAAAAATGCGAATAAAAAAATATCTCTGCAAATCCGTTTTTTGAATAATGACCGCCTTTAGCCTCAAAATTTTGTTCGAAGAATAGAAGCTTGTCTTGAAGCTAATGGCGGTCATTTTGAACATTATTTGTAAAATAATAATAATAATAATCATTTCGGGATATATGAAAAAAAAATTCAACACCCTGTACATCGATAACGAAGCATTTGCTAATAATTTGTTAATAGGAACTTTTCCTCTTATTTTCATGAGGATGCCGCTTCTTTTTGGGACACCCTGTATTCTAGATGATCAAGATGATCTTAACACAAAGAACGATTTTTCTTACAAGCTTGCATACTTGATTAATTGTTTGTGGTAATCTCAGACATTTGTGGTGCACAAAATGCTAATCAAGATCATTATTATAAGTTTGTAAAAAAATGGAATTTTATAAAATGGTGGCTTTTTATTGCACCATTAACGAAGCAGAAATATGGCGCGCACACAAGCCGCATCTTCTATACAGAACACTTTTGGAAAGGGAATAGATCTAAGCGTTGGAGAAATTGTAAAAAATTAAAAAAATAGTAAAATGGTGGATGTTACATGTCCTGGAAAGTAAGCAAGTCTACGTCAAGGGATGGTAGAATCTCTGATTTTATCAGATTTATCTGCACCGTGAACTTTTGTCAGATTTCATCAAAATCGTATTCCCTTACAATTAATTTTACGGCATTGATGTTGAAATATTGCTTTAATCGATAAACAATAACCTATCCTTACAGGATTTGGCTCAAGCTGTTATTAACTATTACGAGAATTATATTTCAAAAACAGTATTCGATGGCCTGTTTATAACAACAAGATTTTAGCTTAAAGCATATTTTTTATTCTTTATTTTATTTACATTTTCCCTTTCCCTTCATAAATGTATCAAAATCAATTTTATGTAAAAATTTAACGATAGAAAATATATTCCAATCAACTTGTTTCATAATTCTGTTCTACATTCATTCTTCATGGATATAGGGATAACAAATATTCAATTGTGAGTATTCATTAAAATCTGTGTTAGTTCGTTATAGTAGGAATGAAGTGCAAAATATTCAATAAGTTATTGATGGATACCCGTTTGAAAGATTTTGATCACCCTCATATTATGTACCCGTATTCGGTTTATTATGTTGTATTGTTGAATTGTGGTGAATCCTGCAGCTTGCATGCGGGTGGTCATACATGTTCAGAAAATGACCAGTAAACTATGGTATAATAGGCTGTTATGATTCGAATTTATGATGGAGTGTCCGTGACATATTTCTAGGGTTAAATTATCATTTGGAACAAACATGTTTGTTATTACGATTATGATAATTAAGAAAATGTGCAAAGCGTGCCAAGAATGTTTTTTTTAAACAATCCATATAGGAAATATGATGTGATGCGAAAAGACTGTTTATAATAAAATATAATAAGGAATAATTGGTTTCAATTTTGCACGATTTTTTCTACGATCCTGTAGTAGGCCATTATTTACTACTACTTTCAGTGCAGAATAGGATGTTACTATAGTTACTGTATTTTTTATTTAACCCGCCATTAATTCACAACGTAAATCAATTCTAGACGATTGTAGAACCATGTAGAACAAATATTGCATCCAAACTTGCCCAAAAAGTGATATTGCACTTGACGTATTGTCCAACTCGCCCTCCGGCCTCGATGAACCATTTTTACATCATTTTTTTGCATAAATCTTGTACGATTTTGCATATTTTGTATCTTTGGTTACAATAAAGACCAGTTTTCCAGTTCTGGCTTAAATCCCGGTTCAGCTAAACCAAGATTAATTATAATCTTGGTTTAGCTAACCTGGGGTTTTCACCACAACTGAAAACCCAGCCCTAAATAATTTTTAATTTTATTTAATTTTTTTTTAATTCTAATTTTTAATTTTATTTTATTTTAAAGTAGACAAACAAAAATGTGTGTGTGAGGGATGGCCGTAGCCTAGTGGCTGAGTTCGAATCCTGCACGTAGCATTTAAATCTGCTTCATCCATTGACACGTGTGGTTTAGTCTTAAATTAAGTGCTAGATGGGGGGGTATGACCTCAGTATGTCTCTAACCTAACATTTTATTTTAAAGTAGACAAACATATGTGTGTGAGGGGCGGGCGTAGCTCAGCGGCAGAGTTAGAATCCTGCGCATAGCAGTTAAATCTGGTTCATCCATTGACATGTGTGGTTTAGTCTTAAATTAAGTGCTAGATGCGGGGGTATGACCTCAGTATGTCCCTAACCTAAAATTTTATTTTAAAGTAGATAAACATATGTGTGTGAGGGGCGGGCGTAGCTCAGCGGCAGAGTTAGAATCCTGCACTTAGCAGTTAAATCTGGTTCATCCATTGACATGTGTGGTTTAGTCTTAAATTAAGTGCTAGATGGGGGGGGGGCATGACCTCAGTATGTCTCTAACCTAACATTTTATTTTAAAGTAGACAAACATATTATGTGTGTGAGGGGCGGGCGTAGCTCAGCGGCAGAGTTAGAATCCTGCGCATAGCAGTTAAATCTGGTTCATCCATTGACACGTGTGGTTTAGTCTTAAATTAAGTGCTAGATGGGGGGGTATGACCTCAGTATGTCTCTAACCTAACATTTTATTTTAAAGTAGACAAACATATGTGTGTGAGGGGCGGGCGTAGCTCAGCGGCAGAGTTAGAATCCTGCGCATAGCAGTTAAATCTGGTTCATCCATTGACATGTGTGGTTTAGTCTTAAATTAAGTGCTAGATGGGGGTATGACCTCAGTATGTCCCTAACCTAAAATTTTATTTTAAAGTAGATAAACATATGTGTGTGAGGGGCGGGCGTAGCTCAGCGGCAGAGTTAGAATCCTGCGCATAGCAGTTAAATCTGGTTCATCCATTGACATGTGTGGTTTAGTCTTAAATTAAGTGCTAGATGGGGGGTATGACCTCAGTATGTCCCTAACCTAAAATTTTATTTTAAAGTAGATAAACATATGTGTGTGGGGGCGGGTGTAGCTCAGCGGCAGAGTTAGAATCCTGCACATAGCAGTTAAATGTGGTTTATCCATTGACATGTGTGGTTTAGTCTTAAATTAAGTGCTAGATGGGGGGTATGACCTCAGTATGTCCCTAACCTAGTGCGTAATAATGTGCATTAAAAAAATGTGTACCTACAATATTTTAAAAACCTGAATATGAGGTAATAACTCAAAAAGTGACGGTTGAAAACGGTTTCCTAAAATAGAGGCATTAATTAACCACGCAAATTTTGTTTGAATCACATTTTTTCTGTAAAATATACATGGTAAAGCCATTAATCAGGTCGCAAACCGCTATAAAACGTAAAACAAGGGTGATAGACGTACAAAACATTTATTTTTCGAAATAATCTCCGCTAATATTGATACACGTAATCCCATCGCTTTACTGATGCTGCGCAACCCGCAGTATACAAGTTTTTGGATATTTGTCACATTCGCACCTCATTTTCAACCTCTTCGTCATCGGTGTAACGTTTACCACCAAAGTGGTTTTTCAGCGGAACAGGTGAAAATTGCTTAGGGGATAAGTCGAGGGTATGAGGTGAATGTTTAAGAAGTTCTCATCTTAGTTTTTCATTTTCTTAGTTTAGCATTATCATACTAAGGGTCGGTTTTTCAGTTCTCGTTTAAACCCTGGTCCAGCTAAACCAAGGTTAACTGCCATGGATACCATTCTTATAACAACGGTATCCATGGCAATTAAACTTGGGTTACCTGAAGCTGGGTTTAAACCAGAACTGAAAAACTGGCAATAAATCAGTGTACTATGCACCTGATCCAATGATCAGGTATACACTGATTTATTTTCAGATCAATATCTGAAAATTTTTTGCCAATTGCATCTGGAAGCTCCAACATAATTTTACAATAGGATCTAACAATTATCTTTTCATGTTGCTTCTGTAAAAGTAGTCTAACAGTATCCTCCCTGAAAATGATACAATACGGCTGTTGTACGCCTTCTGGTGGACCCGATCAGAAGAGGTCATCACAATTAATTTCGCAATCTAAACAGAAAACAGATCAGGATCGTTACGGACAACCTGCATCTTCATACTAGAGGAATTGCAACTTTTAACCGCAGTATAGGAAATGTTAAAAACTGGTACTACTTGAAGGCGCGAGGAACCTTGGTTCTCCCTTCCCGGAACCAAGTGAAATACAGGACACTTCTTGTTGTTGAGTGAGTGATGTCTAAATCGCGGGGATGCATAATGGGTCCTGGAGGCCTATGAGTCGAAGCTATCCCATGTGTAAAATGAATGAGTCTGAGGTGGTGGGGTGTATTCCGGCGAATAAGGTGGCTACGTCCGGTTAAAGTGGCTTTTTTAAGCTTTGATCAACGTGTGGAGTTGGAATGTTTGGAGGGAGATTGTTAAGCATATCTCTTCCTTCCTGAAAGGGATATTTCAAAAACAATCCTATTCGGTTCGTTGTTGTGTTGTCTAAACTGCTCTAGCATGAAACAGTTTCTACGTTATCCATTACCTTGCTCCATTACCACCTGAATTATCTCCTTTGCCCGCTGCACAGTTGCGACGTTTCAGCGTCGTCGTTGAGGCTATCCTGTTGTGAACCCTTTTATTCAACAATCACTTTGTATCGTAAACAGGAAACATGTATTTATCAATATTGTTTACAAGAAGTCTCCTTGTCCATAACAACTAATAAAATACTCTTCTCTTCGGTAGAGCATCCCTTAAAAGCATGGTTGCCGTTTTAAACATTGAACAGCCTAGCATGTCTTGTACTGTTATCTAGCTAACTGGAACATTTAGAAAACATGTTCGTTCCAATGTTCTACTTCCGTTTCTGACCCATTTACTGACAAAACAATCAGCTCATGTGTTACAGTTGTCTAGTTCGCTTTTCAGTGTACGATTTCTCAAAGACAATTCTAAATTCAGTGGATCTTTGATCTTTAATCGAATAAAAGCAAATGATCTAAGTACCGGACTAGGAGATTTTTTTATAGGAATTACTAAAATGGTTTATTATAACATTTATAATAAATTTGGCAATTATTATGATGTACTTTGCTTTTCCAAGAAATAATTTAATAAATATTATATCTTTTTTGTTTCAGGCGCAGCGATTTTTTGGGTTGTATGTCCTTCACAGTCAAAAATGTCATTAAAAAGGTAAGCACAATGGTATCTGTCAGCGTTTAAAATTTTATTTTAACAACACATTTGCTTACAACTGTGTAGGCTTTAAAAAAAGCAAACCCAACTTAATCTGCATTTGTAACAATTCCAGTGCCAAATGGAATTTATCAGGAGATCTGCCCCAAATTGTAGAAGTTCCTAAACGTTTTGGAATATTAAAGTCGTTTTTCATTATTCTTATCTCATAAGCGCATAACTTGAACATTCATACGAAAACTTTTATTCTCTTTTTGTGCAAATGAGGACAAGTTTGTAAAACACGATAATATGACAGTAAGCTGCATACCCTGTATCATATTTCATTTCTGCAAAAACAACCTTTAACTGGTTGTTGACTGCTTTGCAGAAACGGTATTAAGTTTTTACCGCCTTTGGAAGTTGTAAATGATAACCCAATTACGAATTTAGATCCTTTTTTTTTGGTTTCATGTAATTTGGTACTAAACTCTACTAGAAAATTTAGAAGTATAAACTGTATCTGGTAGCCCTCCTAAGAAGAATTGTTTTACAAAATCAACCCCCCTGTCTAGAGCTTGTGGTCATTCATAAATTCCTGCATTGTTTTAAAAAAATTTATATGACTATATGGCATAGTCTTTGCTACAGTCTGAAATGTTGTTTGCAGGAAATCAGTGGTTCATACCGTTTGCTGCCACAATCAACAGGTCGAAGTCAGAATGTGCCGATAACTAAATATAATTTAGGGCAGTCGTTTGCTTCTGCGATTAACGATTCATACATGCAAACGGAAGATCTATTAAACATGTGTGAAAGCCAGACCACTAACGACGAAATCATGAGCATTGACGACTTCGATGGCGACTTTAAGAAAACCTCTAATCCGGCTCTCTTAAATCAGCATCAGAAGGATGCGGATGAAAATTTATTTTTAAGGTACTTGGAATTAGATCCTACGGAAGGTCCTGATGCTATTCCGGCCGCCTTACAAAGGAAAGCCACTGGAAATAAAAACGGAAGAACGCCATTCACTACTACTAAAAAATTAATTCGCGCTCCGAAAACTGGCTTTGGATTTTCCGTAGTTTGGACTCATCCGCCTAGGATAGAACGGGTCGAGAAAGGGCTACCTGCAGATAAAGCAGGAATACTACCGGGAGATTACATAATCTTCGTGGATAAGCACAACGTTGTCACAATGCCTGAGATTGATATCCTAAACCTAATAAAGTAAGTGCTGCTTATAGTTTGCATAATACAATTCGGGAATATTTTGCTGAAACTAAAAAAATTATAATGTAGTTGGTACTTCATGAAATACATATTAAATTAAAATTCAAAATGCCTGCTACGCTAAAAAAAGAGTTGCAAAATACCTGCTACGCTAAAAAAAGTTTCAGATTCGTCCTTGAATTTTCTAAAATTTTTTCTATTTTCTTTTTTGGTTGTTTTTGTCAAAAGTAACACTCAATCAGTTAGTTACGGTATATACAGTGCTTCCCGAAAGTAACGGATAAATTCAATAAAATCGTTGAGAAAAATATTTCAAATAAATTCTCGGACACGTCGATTTTTATTTTTAAATTATGATTTAGAGATGTAATTTTCAACCCCCCACCACCCAACCCCTAAGCGCTGCCAACTCCAACTTTAAAAACTCAAATAGCAAAGAACCCTTTCTGATACCTCATCTGATAGCTTTTTTAATGCTGAATTCAATAAAAAAAAGTTTTTCAAAATCGGTTGATAAATAACGGAGATATTTACCAAAATGTATTCAAATGAAAGTGCCAATATTCGAGCAGGCGTTGGTACGGCTCTACAATGGGTGGTAAAAAACAATTGCAAGTTGTTTGTAATTGAATGTAAACAAAATGTATCTATCTATCTCCAACCCCAACCATCATTAAAACTTCGATTCTTTCGGCTTCAGTAAATCTCATTTTTGTTATCTTATTTTTCAAATCGTTAATAATAAGTAACACACACTCCACTAAGTAATGTCAATACATTTTGTTTACATTCAATTGCAAACAAGTTGCAATTGTTTTTTCCCACCCAGTACCAACGCCTCCTCGAATATTGGCACTTTCATTTGAATACATTTTGGTAAATATCTCCGTTATTTATCAACCGATCTTGAAAAACTTTTTTTATTGTATTCAGCATAAAAAAAGCAATCAGATGAAGTATCAGAAAGGATTCCTTGCTATTTAAATTTTTAAAGTTGGAGTTGGCAGCGCTTAGGGGTTGGGTGGTGGGGGGTTGAAAATTACATCTCTAAATCATAATTTAAAAATAAAAATCGACGTGTCCGAGCATTTATTTGAAATATTTTTCTCAACGATTTTATTGAATTTATCCGTTACTTTCGGGAAGCACTGTATAATATATTGCTTTCTCTAATTTTTTTCTTATCATTTTTCGTTCTCTCTTCTTTAATCCTCTTTTAGCTCATCATGTCTGAACCCGTTTTCTTTCTTGTTCTCTGGGTGTTAACAATTCCTGGAAGCACCGTTTCCATATTTTCATAATTTTTCCATTTTTTCTTCGTAGTGTTTGTCCTTTATTTAGAGTGTTCGATTCCTTTCGTTGTAGGTTTATTTTTGCCGTAACTCGACTTCGCTGCTTTTGATGATTTAAGGGTTACACGGAATGTACTGCGCCATAAGTGCGGTAAGGTTATTCCCTGATGTACGTATAAAGCCGCAGAATTGGAAAAAACATTGTTTGTTAATTCTATGTTCGTGAAATCAGATTTCTACCCCACAGGAATTAAATGTTACGGTTCAAATCCAACACGCTACGATATTTTTCTGAATATGTTTCATCTTCTGTTACGTCTTAACGTTCTTTATAAAAACAATGAAATACGCGTATATTTCTTAAATAAAACTTATTTTTATGATTAAATAGAAAATGGTATAGAAAGCGTATCTTATTTCAGTTGGAAAATATTTCAATCGATTATCATCTATTCCTGATCAACTTAATTTAGAAAATATTTAGGGATAGTTTGCGTTAAAAAAAATCAAGATTTAATACATTTCGAAATATACCTCGAAGACCCTGTCTTTTAAAAACAGTTTTCTTTGTTTTTGTCTTGGGGCCTCGTCTAAGTGTTGAGTTATTTGGCCAATTTTCGTGAACGTTCTCTCAGTATTTCAGTCTGATACTATCCAGCAGTAACTTATAGTGAATTTCACCACGGCTTTTAAAACACCCTATAACATTCTGTAATAATATTGAACGAGGTCATTTTTGAGTTGGGTATGATAGTCGGGTCTATTTCTATTACTAAGCGCCTTATTGGATTCGAAATTACATTAAAATATTTCTACCTCTAGCTATCTTTCGATTTTTTGGGCAAGCTTCGATAAATAAGTTTCTGGCTTGCTGATTCGCGAAAGTCTATTGTTAGGCATGATACGTATCACAAAAGAATTGGGAATATGTCATAAACTTTTCTGATTCAGTGAAAGTTTTTAACTTCCGTGAAGTTATCTTTTCTCTTTTATTTAACCGTCGTCGATGCAAAATGCATATGTTATGTCAGACAAGTAGCTAAATGGTAAAAAAATCTCTCTGAAAAAGAATCTTGAACGCAGTTACGACTGATCGCTTTGATTTTTACAGATCGTTTGGATTTCAACTAACCTTAGAATTATTCAGAAGAAATGCATCTAGAAATGGTTCAACGATGAGTGTTCGACCATTACCACCAAATCTTAGTGGGCTTCCTACATCATCTTTTACAAGTCAGCATCGGCCTTCCACTATTGGTTCCATAAATACTGCATCAGCGGAATGCAGTAGAAGAAAATTACATTTACCCCAAATAACTTTTCATACCGAGGTTGGTAATGGAGTTATAGTATAACACAATCAAACAATTCCAGCATGTTATTGATTATTTAATTTTTTTTAATTAGTATGTAATTATTTTATCTCATACAGAATAGTATCTCATTATGCCTATAAAAATTAACGATGGCGATTACGATTGTTTTAGTAATTTATGTAGATTAATTTTTTTGTGGCCAGTAATAATTTAGTAAATATGTTTTGTTAATGAAAGTTTTACTTTTTTCAGTGTACCTGTGTTTATTAATTAATTACATTCGCTTTTTATTAATAACCAGAAAAAAAAACGCAACCTACACAGAAAACTGTAAATGTATTACGCAAAGTGCAGAAATTATATTTGGGCATTTAATTTAGTTTGCGTTTAGGGCATTAATAGTGAATAATATTTTGTCGTTTTTATATTTTAGTCTCATGTTTATTTCATATTTACGCGTAGTATTCTTTTTACGAAAATATATGATTTCGAACTCGTTGTTTTGCTACTAATAATTTAATTATTTATTTTGTTACAATTTGTTTCTGTTTCCAACGTTGTCATTAAATTATTGAAGCATTAACAATTTTTATTTTTACATGATTTCAAAACCTCTTCTACTTTAAATCTAGAAATATGTGTAGTAGATCGTTCGCAGATTGACGCATTGAAACGAAAAAAGAATTACAAAAGTCGAAACACTTAAATCATTAAAATATCAATAAAAATGTTTAACGAATAATACGTCAATCTGAGAACAATTGTTGTTGAACAAACTAAGGGGGATAATATTGGATAGAAACCAATTACCAACTCCGAAGAAGCGAGAAAAAAGGCAATGTATCAACTTCTTGCCAAAGAACAGCATTATTCTGCTGCTCTGCAGTTTGCCTTAACAAGATTTGTTTCGGCATTAGTGGAAAGAAAGGACCTAATTACACCAGCAGAGCACCGCGTACTTTTTCAAAATTCCGATGAGGTAAGTCTATGGTTTTTATATTATTGGATTATGATTTGGATTCAATAAAAAGTTTAATTATGCAACAAGTGTTTTGTACGAGTTTTCATACAACATTGTTGAAATATTTATTATCATCTCTGTCGGTTAAATGTTCTTAGAATCGTACCAGAGCCTTTTTACTTTCCGGGTGTTTCTCGCTACGCATCCAAGTGATTTCCAATGCTGGATCGTGAATTACTTTTGAATACCAAAAACGAAATATTAATTTTTAGTATGGGAAAGTCCAGGGGAGGTGCGCAACTCCACTCTTTTCTCTATAGTAGGTATATCCGAATGGCCTTATTTACGTCAATACTTTCTAAAATTTCCTTGCCTTGCGGTAATCTACACCGTATACTCCAGCAATCCGTTTCCGTGTCAATTTTTTTGGTACAAGTTTCTATATTTTTGCTATAGGAGGGGGAGGGTGGAAGTGCAAGGGTCATAAATCTTATTGCACCTAACCTTAGATGACACCACAAAGATCCACAAATCAAAACACAATTTAACTTTTAAGAAAAAAAATTGCCGCAACTAACTCAGAACCTCTAATAGACTTTTACCCCTAGTCCATGCCGGCCCCTAAGTTTCTACTTGCTCTATCTACGTTGACTGCTCTGTAAGATACTTCTTCAGTATTTACAACCATCCCCGGTAGCGTTCACTTATTCAGTTCTGCGCCCCACATTATTTGTTACGATTTTATGCACCTCCATGTTTTACAACCGTCTGCTATTTTCATGGAAGGTTGGAATGTCAACACTGGAGAACACTCTATCAATAATAATTAGTGTAGGGTGTCCACGACGACGCGACGCGACGTAGTGGCTCAGCTTGAGATTCAAATCCCCTAAGGGGCCATAGATTCCGGGTTATATCTTGTGTATACGTCAGATAGATCTTATATGAGGGTAGGTTAAAAAATATTACAGACATAAAGTATAATCGCCGTATATAAAAATTTTAAAGAGGTAAGTCTTAAATAAACGAAATGCCATTTCCTGATATTATATAAATAAAAAATTTGAAGTATGCGGCATTCTAAAAATAATCAAAATATTGATACATACACAGAAACTACAGAACAGTAGAAGTTTTATTCAATTTGCGGCATTTATTGGAGTTCTGGAAAATTTATTGGGTAGCTTGGGGTCTTTTTACGACTTTGTCGAACTCTCTTAACTGTGTCGCGATAAAGTAAATAAAATTACTGCGCGGATGCGTTACCCTACCATTCTCATAACAAAATTATTTGATAAACTTTACTGCCGCTGTTTTTACTTTACGGAAAATAAAATTTTTAAAATAAATGTAAAAGATGGTGTAATCCCCAAATTTGATCCATTTCATACAGAATATCATCTCTTGGAAATTTAAATAAAATATGTAATGGTAGGAACAAATAAAGTTTCATAAATATTTATTATACTAGATACAAAAATATGTATTGCCCTATTAAAATAATTAATACAGTGAATAAAATCAAGCGATTAGCATTTATTATTGCATTTATTGTTAGATGATAATAACATTTAAACAACTGCATCTAATATGAGCAGTTTGTTCAATTAGGGGCCCAAAGAAACATAAACTTATTGCCGTTATAACAAATTTTGATTTTTTTGTATTCTAGAATATGCAGTTGAGTTTTTTGATTTTTATAGTACCTTGATATTAGATTGTTTTGATTCAAAAGTTGTTTGCTAATTGACCGAGTGAAGAGACGATTTTCGAGACGATTAGGCGAAAATATATTTCTGTTTATGTATGTAGGGGTATAGGTATTCGAATCTATATTCCACATTTATATCGGCGAAAGTTAAGTACAGATTTTCATGAAAATTTACGGAGATGTTCTATGAAACTTTGGAACGATGCTACCCAGCTTTGGTTTCACTCTTTTAGAGCATTCGGTGTCGGGAGACCCTAGCAAAGCCTACCATTCTTCAAAACTTAAGAACTGAACTGCTATGCTATTATTGCAAACAAGTGGAGGCTATTAAACATTTCGGTTTTGGTATTCAACAGCAGCACAGTTCTCGAGGCAGTCGCTACCGACCAACGATCCGTTTCTTTGAAAACTTATTTTGTCGAAGAATTTTCGATATACGCCTTCACTTCAAATTTCATCAAAATCGGTGCACTATTTTTCAGTTTCGGCGTTAGAGGCGTTAACTACACACACACACACACAGACAGACATTTTTCTAAACTTTTTTGGGTTCCTGGAGGTCCAAAACACGTATTTCCGAGAAAACCTCAATTTTAAAGTTTTTCATGATACAATACTTCCCATATAGGTCCCAGTGGTGGTCTGGGAAAGTAAAAATACAGAGTGCTTTCTAATAGGTGTAAAAAAAATTCAGAGGTTCGTTCTCCACCGAAAATTAATATTTGTATCATACTATGGCAAACTAATAGTTGCAGGTAATCAATTACGCAATCGATTTTAAACCTGGTTCACGAATGCGATTTGTTTTTGTGAATTTGCAGAAATTTACGTGCAGATTGTTTCGCGGCTATAAATATGTAACCAGGCTTAATTTGTTGTACTTTCAATCAATGTTCAACCTTTTCAGATGTAGTACCTATAGGTAGTACAAAATATCGCGATTAATTACACAAATCTATTTTCGAAGATAGCACCATATATCGGTTTGATAATTACTGATAAATGTTTTAACATTTAATTGAATTTCAGTATAGCGAATGAACCTATGGCTGGCATTGAGTAATGACAGCAATTATTCACAAGGGTTAACTCACCGTAGTAAATAATAGTCATTATATGGTGGCAAAACGTTTAGTTTATATTATTATTAATATAAATAAAGTTTCGTTTTGACGTTTAAACCGTCTATTATTCACAAGAGTGTATAATGGAGAGCAATATTTTTGGCCAAACCCCAATGCTTATGTTCTTTGAGGTTTATGAAACATGCATTCATATAATCGCGATTTTTTCTTTTTATTTTCTTTGGTTACATTTGAATTTGCCGCCAAAGTTAACCAACCAAAACCAAACAAAAAAAATTCTCGAGAAAAAGTCGCCTCTGTATGAAGCCTCCTTTATTGAAATAATTTAGCCCTGTTGCTATGACAATAAAGTAAACAATATTTTTTCTAAAGTGGTATGGAACCGCTAACATAGGCATTTTCCTATTAATGTTTAATTCTAATATAATTATTGTAAACAAAACCCTCAAATGGATGATGTTTATAGATTCTTCGGATAACTGAAGATATTTTGGACACCCTAATTCCAGATGATGGCGATCCGCAGTTACAACTTCTTCCACGATTGTACCAGTCCAAAGTAAACGAAATTGCTTCCGCGTACAAAAGATATTGCTCAGGAATCAAAAAAGCAGACTGTATTCTAGTTAATAAAACAAAAAACTCCAATTCTGATTTCGTTAGATTTTTACAAACTCCAGCGATTCCTAGAAGAAGACCCGACATTACGGCCTTTATACATAAGCCTTTAGAACATTATAGGGAAATTTTAATATTATTCAACGTAATTTTAAGCAACACTAAAACGAATCACGAAGATTATCAGGTGCTAAGTAAAGTAGTACAGGATTTACAGGTAATCATTACAAGTTTTTTTTGTAATAAGGCAATTACTAACAAAATACTTTAATTACAGATAGCTTATAGGGAAATGACGGCAGAGGCAGGTCTAATGGAACCTATAGGGGAAGGACGTCCTCTGCTTTCAGTTCAAGATTTAGAAAACCGTTTAGTATTTACAAAATGCAAGGTGAGTCGATCAGAAATTTATTAGTCACTTCATGTAAATGTAATTAAGGATGTAAGAGAGTTCGTCATTAATTAAAGTGTGGTACAAAAACTTTAACGGTAAAGGTAAATTATAAATCGTATCCGGAAAATTCACCGCCAACAATTTATCTTCAACAATTTACCGCCTAAACAATTAATCCCTAGCAATTAATCGCCAACAATTTAGGTTGTTAGCAGAAGAGTCGATTACCAAAGAAATGGGGACGAAATGGTGGTCGCCGCTGTCTGTGTTTTGTAATTTACGGAGCGCTGAATTTCGGGCGATGAATTGTTTCGGCGGTGAATTGGTGGGGGTGAATTTTTGGCGTTGAATTTTCCTGAATTCGTTGTAAATATTTGTATACCTTGTTTCAGCCGTTCGTTTTAAGTAAACCTGGTAGACAATGGATATTTGGTGGTGACTTAGGTAGAGTAGAAGGAAGAAGTGTTAGACAGTATTGGACGCTGTTATTTAGTGATTTAATTCTATTTGCCAAAGTATCGAGAGACAGGGTTCTATTTATAATAGAAGATCCCCTTCCCTTAGCACATGTTTCAGAAATGCTTTTTAACGTCAGAAAAAAAGGTATGAAATAATTTTTCTCGTTTACAGTCTATAAATTAGTTGCATTATAGCAACGGAATTCAGACTAATAGTACAACCCGGTGGAACTGCCGCTAAAAGCCCCACTGTTCATTGCGGTCCAGAATTAACAAGAACACCTCGAAAAAATGCAAATAAAAGATGTGTGGTTCTTAGGGCACCCACCACAGAATTGAAAGCTGTTTGGCAAAATTTATTACAACGACAATTGTAAGTAGAAATAGAAAGACATAGTAGCAGTAGAAGTTTTTATTATAGCATGCTAATTCTAATAGCAATTAGTTTACAAATTAGTATTACAATGAATAATACACTCGCAATGTTTTTAGCTTTAATTAGTAACAGTATAGTGTGTATTATATTCTTCGCCAAATTTGCATAAAAGTATTCAGATATTATACAAGAATTTTTTTTAAATTCTTGTTTCAACTTGACTAAATCAAACTTTTTGTTTGTTGTATTTAAACAGCACTGTGCAAACATTTCTTTTAGAAGGTATTTATAGAAAATGAAAAGCTTGGTCAAATCGATCTAATTAATTTAATTCAGTTTAGGTTTCGTGACAAGTGATAAAAATCAGAATAAATGTTCGTACTTCAAGAAAATAAAGGTCAAACTTTTCACACAGAAAAACTGTTGTATGTACTCTTAAAATATTATAAAAGATACTTTTGCAAGATAAAGTAAAACAAGAAATTATTTTAGGGTATATAATAAAACTTATCTTGTTACGTGTAGAAAGTATAACGAAAATTGTTACGGAATGAAGAGATACGATAATATTATTTGACTCGTCTTATTCTACGTAGGATCAGAATTTATTTCCTAACTTTATATTTTGGACAAAATTCAGTGAATATTGAAAATTCCGTATCTATATGAATCTTTACGTAAAATTATAAAAGTTTGTTGGTCTTTGTTATTGTAAAACTTACAGAGTCGGTTAAATTAGTAAAGTTGGTCAGAATTACACGGTAAATCAACGCCGTTCTGGTTTTTAATCGATTTTCTGAAATAATCTGAAAAAACTGTAAAACGCTTAAAATTTTCAAACCAAAATATTTTCGTAACCGTTGGAGATAGAAGAAAAATCCAAGAGAGATAACTGATAGATATTCTTACGCAGTTTAATTTTACGCTCGTGTAAATTTTGAGAAAAATAACAAAGACAGCTAGGGAAACCTATCAATTTTTGAAATCCGAAAATAATTTCCTATTTAACGGCCTCAAATTTGATTTTGGGTTCCATTTAAAAAAATCAACTTTATGTTATATCTGAAACATGAAACAAAACACGAACGTGAAAATATTTTTTCTAATACCAACAATATTTATCAGTTATGTCTCTTGTACTTTTCTTCTATCTGCAATGGTTACGAAAATATTTTGGATTGAAAATTGAAGCGGTTTTCAGATATTTTTTCGGATTATTTCAGAAACATTGATCAAAAAAGGGAACGATGTTAGAAATTGTCTTGTAATTCTCCTCAACTTTACTAATTTAACCAACCCTGTAAGTCTCAAAATAACAAAGTTGTACCCGTACATACGCGGTAGATTATTGTCACCCTGTATAGATTGTAACATTTACAAGGGTGCGGTAAACAGAATAGTTTATTATGTTTAAGCAACTCACTATGTACATAAAACCTTAGCAAAGTTGCGTATTATAATTGTTTATATAACGACGGACGTTTACGCTTAACATCAAAAATTGAGTTCATGTTAAGACTAATTCGGATCGTGTACTTTCGGCTTACAGTACGCCAATACCAGAAGATTAAAAACGTTTCTATAAATGTCATTGCTGAGCTACCCATCCATAACCAAGAAAATCACAACTTCTAATTGAAATGTTAATTGTTGTTCTAATTACAAAATGCAATTACGACTCGGGTCGGTATTTTGGGTTCTGTACTACACGGCGTTGTTGGAAATAGTTTTGCTCATGTTTAATACACAATTGCCTGGGAGACCGTTGTGGCTGAACGAAAATTATCCACAGATTCACTACGCAAATAGATATTTAAGACATATCTGTAAGATTACAATTGCTGCTAACTTTATTTATCGGTAGATTTTTATTTTAACATCTACGTAAATGAATAACACACAGCTATTATAAAAACAATTTTGTACGTGCTGAAATGGTAGCAATTAATGAGAACATGTAATTTAACTGAAATTTGGAAAGGGTTGAGTAACCGTTAGTAATTAGTGGTGTATACGTGCGCTACATCGTAAGCAGACCCCCATTCAAAATTATGGTGTGATGGCAAGAGTATAATTAAGAAAACTAAAAATAGAAAGTAATTAATAATAAAACACTAATAAAGAGTTTATGAGTATGGGGTGCTGTGAACTCTCTAACTAACGTAGGAGGTCGATCATACTACAAGTGATCTGTCTGGATGTGCATCACACCGTTATCAATAAAAAATAAAATCATCATTACGACTCCCTAAGGGCCTAAGGTATCTTTTTTTATTTTCTAAGAAATTCTTAATAATTTTATATATTAATAGATATTTTTGTATACGCCGCGAAATGTGTCTTTATCGTACTGAGAGAAAACCGTCACCGAGCCCGCTTGCAGCCGAGCAAAAACAATATCGAGGTCGCTAAAAAATTTCGCGGATAAAGTATACACAAAATTTTTTGTGCACTGCAACGGTAAAAAATATGTTATTACAAATGTTATTGCTTTTAGAAAACCAACACTTTAATAATCCATTGTAAATAGAAAGACGGCTTTCAGTCAGCGCGTTACTATGGAAATGGTGTAAATAAAACAATTCATTTTGTACAAATTACAGTGATTTTTAGTTTTGCGGTTGTTACCATAACAACGGCCGCGAAATAGGATTTCGATATATGCGAAACGTTCACTTCACGTATCTTAAAAACCTTTCCCGAACGTGGGGGGTATCAAAACATTGAAAAATATATTTATAACAATTTATTTTGTAGATTTACCTCTCAAGAGATGTAATCATGAAGAAATTTGAATCCAAAATTATTAATTTGGGTCTGTAATGTGCGATAAAAAATAAATTTTATAAATTCCCCACTAAGTACTGTAATTTTAACAAGTACCAACCCAGGCCAAACCTACGTACTTTAAAAAAAACAATATACAATCAATATCTATAAATATCAAAATGTACAAAATTTAATCAATATAAGTTCTATTTGGAATAAATGAATTCGGATTGGTGGTTAAATTAAAATTCTCCTACCATTTGATATTTTGTAGAGCTTTAACAAGTATTTTTATTTGTGGGGTTAGGTACTACTGGTTAATTTAAACATCCGCGATATGGCTTACAAGTACTACTAGTAAGTAGCAGCTAATTTACAGTTACAAGATTTTTTTAATAATGGGTGTCTATTAATAAAACTGTCTATAAAAAGCACAAAGCTCAATAATGTATAACAAATCTAATAATATTAGACATCAGAAGATCATATCAATGAACTGTGTTTTTTTTTGCTAGTTCCCTACGCACAGGTTGTCTTTGGATACTTGGTATATACGTAGGTAATGACATTAAGCGGATAATAATCTCTGAATAAAATTACAGACGTGGGTTTTTCTAGTGAAACACGAAGAATTATAAAATATCTATTTATAGATAGAAATAGAAAATAGTCAATGTACAAATTAGTGATTAGTTAAACGTAGAACTGATAGTGTTGTTGTTATTATGCACGCAGCTTCCAAATAAATGCGGGCATGGACAGCAGCGCATTTAGCAGTCCATTAGAATCTCCTGATGCTCCAATCACCTCATCCGTGGCCACTCTACAATCGGCAGAGTCGCTGTCGATCCGCCGGCAGGTGCGTCAGTGTAGTGGTCTAAACATCCGACCAGTAGAGCTTCTTTGCTTACCCGCACGGACTTGTTCCTCATTACCCCAATCTCCACTGCCTGTCCAAAGCTCACTCACCAAAACCCCCGACACACCATCAGCTAACACCACCCCCTCACTATTGTCTGAATATTCGCAAGCCTTCACTTCGCACTTCACATCAGAGACCAGCCTTCTGCATAAAGCACAGCTTTCTGAAGAGCCCCATACCCCTTCCGCAATTCTTACACCATCGACTGACTTGTCGCTTGAAGATGATGCAAATTTTGCGGAAGATATCGATCATTTACAATTTGATGAGGAATTATGGGATATTGCGAATTTCGATAACGAATTCACAAATCTTAGTTTTAATGTAAAATTTAAAAACGACAATTGACTAACGTAAAATTACGATCTATTTTTGTACAATCCAAAATTTTAGCTGTGTTATTGATGTGATTCTTTAACAACATATTTGTACCAATTCGACTGCCTGTCTTACATGTACCTTTAATATTCAGAATTTTATACTAAACTAGAGTTTTACTAAAGCTAGATATTATAGTTTGCATTTTAGAATGAAATATTGTTAAAAATGTAATTTATAACAATTTTGTTTACGAATAAAAATGTTCATAATTAAAAAGTTTTTGTTTTTCTTTATTAATACACGGCGTTTTTCAGAATCTTCAATGCGTAAACCAATCAGAAACAACAGAATCGCAAAAGCAAATAGATGACTTAATAGAACATAAATGTAAGGAGCTGGGAAAATGCGGTAGTGGCAGTAAAGGAAATGCCATTCATTTAGAGCAATGGATGAGGGGAGAATTAGGGAAAGGACAAATGCAATCCCCTGACGACGAGCCTGACTGCGAAATATGGACCGAAGAAATGTTACGTAGAAGAACCGAGGAACTACAATTGAGCGATAGCAGAAGTTCTCCAAGGCTCACTGAAAGTAGATGCGAAGAACACATATTATCAGATCAAAGTCCTTCAAAAAGTACTAGTCCTGAAAGTCAAGTAAGTATAATATTACATACCACCACTATGATATGTTAACTTTCTTCAATATAGGTAACCGTACGTTCAAGTCCTATAGCAGCAGATACTGTACCAGTCTGCAAACAGTGTCATAAAACATGTCTTATTACTTCGAATAGTACCAACATTAACAATTTTAACAACAATATAGATCACAGTAAATGTTCTGGAAGTATATTTTCAAGAAAAATAATAACGACATCAAATTTCCATGATGATACATGCAATGAAGACGATGTATGTGATGACTTAGGACGTTTGATGTTAATGGGACTAAGTGCAGTTAATCCTGCAGCAAGTTTAGTAAAACTAGATCCATTCTCTCCTGTACCCAAAATATCTGTAGTGCCCCCAACTCCAGATACAAGATGCGAATTTAGATACAGCGAATCAGTCATTAGTAGTAGACGATCAATGTCACCGGTAAGATCTAATTATTTAATTCTTATCTATAATTAATTTTATGGGGAATATTTTTAAGGTAAATAATAATAAGGAATATGATATTTCTCCTGACGATTCCCCACAAGACGAAGAACAACCTTACCACTCCCTTAGCAGTTCAAATCCAACTCTTCGGAGATTTGGGACAGTTTCCAGTTTGGAACGCTTTGGATCTGATGAAATTGACGAAAACAACGACGTAAATGCTACTTCTTCCGATAGCGGCGATGAAGATATGGGAATAGATAATCAAGCGTTTAATCCTTCGATGATAAGAGGTTGGACCGCTAGAGCAGGTGCTTTTGTGTCAGAAAAAATGGCTTTTTTTGAAAAACTTGGAGAAGATTATAGGACAGGGACAGGATTTTTTGAAAGGTGTGTACAGGGTGGCCCAAATTGGTTGTCCATATAGGGTATCTCAGCAACTATTGTCGTAAGGAGAAAACTAAGGGCACATTCTCGAGCTCGTTTTTAGAGACAAATTTAATGGCGCAGACGAAATTTTGCTATCGTTTCACATTTTCAAGGAAAACGCGATTTTCCGAAATTTCCTTGTTCCTATTATGTTGAATAACTTTTTTATTTTATAAGCCATCGCAAAACTATAAAAACATTCTAAAGGCACTTTTTTGGGTAGAACTCAGTGGCGTACTCAAATTTTTAATTAGGGTTCAAATTTCGGAAATATTAAATATAGTTGTATTTTTTTAAATAGAAACCATAGTTGGCAATGTCCTTATTAAAAGAGGTATTTTTTTCTTATTTTAAAAATATATACCTTATTGGGTATATTTTTTATAGTTTTTCAGCAAAATTAGAATTTATGTGTTTTACTTACATTTATTCAGGTAAAGTAAGTTTTCTGTACTAATTGTGGCAAAAGGTCATTTAGAAAAGTTGTTCAGAATGTAAAATCACCACCCCATGGAAAATTTCAGAAATATCGGTTTACTTTTTTTTAATCGTGCCAGCATATTTTTTATTCAAAAAATTTTGAAATAAATAAGCTGACAATATTTCTGAAATCTTGTATGGGGTGATGATTTCACATTCTGAAAAACTTTTCTCCTACTTCATCTGAATATCCATGTAACTGAAACACAAAAATTCCACTTTTGCTGAAAAACTATTAGAAATATACCCATTAAAGTATATATTTTTAAAATCAGAAAAACACACTTGTTTAAATACGGGGATAGACAACTATGGTTTCTATTTAAATAAACACAACTATATTTAATATCTCCGAAATTTGAACCCTAGTTAAAAAATCGAGTACGCCACTGAATTCTACTAAAAAATGTGCCTGTAGAATGTTTTTATAGTTTTCAGATAGCTAATACAGCAAAAAAGTTATTCAGCATAATAAGAATTAGGAAATTTCGGAAAATCGCGTTTTCCTTGAAAATGAGAAACGATAGAAAAATTTCATTCACGCCATTAAATTTGTCTCAAAAAACGAGCTAGAGAATGTGCCCTCAGTTTTCTCCTTACGACAATAGCTACTGAGATACCCTATATGGACAACCATGGCCACCCTGTACAGGTATATTGGATATTCTAACCAAGTGATTAACATTCCTTTTAGATATTTAAAAACGGCTGAAGTGAAAGGTGAAAACGGAGAGGATGATGACTGTGAAAATTCTGGCGCAACATCAGGGGAAGAAATTTGGGGAACCCCAACTAGTGGAGAAATGGAAGATCCTCTTAGTTCTTCAAATTTCGATGGAAGAATTTCGGTTAGTAAATTATTTTATTATGATGCACGTGATTGGTCAATCCGTATTGATGTAGTAATGAATCGTACGTATATTTATAATTTATGCACGAAGCGCGCATGCTTCTAATAATGTTTGTATTGTAAAATCAATATAAATGAATGTCTAGCCGAACGGAGATTCCGTGTCATCCGAAAATGGGGATGAGACAGAACTGATGATGGATGAGTTGTTGATGACTCCTCCTATAGCAAGTGCCAATTTAAGAGGATTACTCCCACGACGCACTCTAGAACCGTTAATGGAAGAAGACTCGGATACGTGCACGTCTACATCATCAACTCCTACAGAGCAAACACCATCACCCAAGCAGGTAACTATTGTTGTAAAGAATAACCTTACAAAGAATAGTTATAATATAATACTTTAAAATGTGGGCAGGGCAACGGAACTGGAGATGTTGCTGACACTTGCTTGACTGCTGCGGAAGCTCCAGGGAGAACAACCACCCAAAAACCATTAAATACACCTGCAGTAGCATCTCAAGCCAACTCGACAACACCCAGATTTCTCCGATCCGACAGTTATCGTCACATCATCGACGCAGAAGACGACAACGCAAATTTTTTCAACCGTTTCAAGTCAAATGCGAAGATGATGAATGTTGAAAGAATACCACGATCCAAAAGTGTCAAATTGTAAGTATTTAAGGAATTATTTATTAGTTTTGAAATCGATTTCGGTAAAGAGCATTGAACGGCGATGTAAGTTTTATTTATAAACTACGTTCTAATAGAAAATCAATCGAGCAACCAACATTTTTAGGTGAAGCTTAATTTTGTTACATCCGTAAATATTTATTGTAGATTCCAAATATTTTACGTCAAGAAAAATGAAAGAAAAATTCACGAAACATTTCCTGAAGGAAGTCATTTAATAAAAATATTTAACAGGGAGGGCATAACTTCGGACGAAGTTCCGACTTCATATTCGCAAAAACCACTTTCTCCAAGAAAACCAAAGGTATAGTTATAATAGATATTTACGATAAGAGTATCGTAACGTGCCATATTACGATACGAGATGGAAAATTTGTTTAACGAGGCCGTTAGGCCGAGTTGGACAACCTATTGCTAACGCAGACGACGACTTTTTTCTATATTTCTTCGAACAAGAGTAGGCTGATTCAGTTTACACCGACATCGACATGACCAGTGGCGACCCGTGACCAAAATATTTGGGGGCATGATAACAGATGAGCGAAAGGAACAAAAATGGCGCAGCAGACGAAATTGTTTTTTTGGAGTGGGTGTGGCCTATTAAACGCGGTTTAAGAGGCGACCTGGACATATCGCCGAATGGACAAAACGCCGAATTTTATTTTCTGGGCACTTTCGGAGATATATCCACTCTAACTAATTCGGCGATTTGTCCATTTTCGGCGATATGTCCAACAACAGCGATCGGCGTTCTGGACATTTTCGGCGGTATGTTTCGGGCTATGACGACATGGAAGTATACTATTTCAATTTTTTGCTGGGCAAGTGTCCCTGTGCCCCTTGGCACCGGCCACCACTGGACATGACATGGAAATTTATAACGACACTAGTATCGTAATCGTAGGTCTCGCACGAAACCATTTTTTATTTTGTAATGTTGACTGTTACTGTATTAAAGTAGAGATTGTTTAGGCGTGTACTTTTTCAGGATAAACAAATGGACGGCAGATTTTGGAGACAGTTGAGCAGACGACGAGGTAGTAAGAAATAAGAATCACTTCTCAGCGGCCTATTTCCAAAAAGACACTTTTTATGAAAAGGACGTAATGTTTTGAAATATACAGCAAGCTCAATAAAAGTGATAAAAGTGCTTAAAAAATAAAAGTTTGGTTTAAAGATTTTGCCTTAAAAACGCTGGTAGTTTCGCTTTAACCGTTGGCGCTAAATAGAAGTTATATTTTATAAATAAACAGCTTTTAAAATGTTTACAATTTCACCGGTGTAGAATTATTTTATTTACTACGTATTAGCAAAAATGCTTCTTCTATTAACTGTTGCATTGATATTGTTAGAACCTATAATTAAATAACTGTCCATAAATTTATTGAGGTATGTGAGTGTAAGTTGTAGGTAACTACGATTTTTTAATCAAAAATCCGTCACAACCTTATGTGATATAATGCCATTTTATACTGTTATAAAAGAATTATTTAAAATACAGACAAAATGAAATAAGTGCTTCATATATTTTTAACTCCATATACAGTTTACATTAAATGAATAAAGACAGCAACACACTTTAAAAGGTAAGAACAGAACTAACGCTAGATTTCATTTAGCGTTGCAGTTTAAAAATTCAGTTTCTCTGAAATGAATTTCCCAACTTTTTATGAACTTCTTCAAGGATTTTCCTACTTCGAATTAATAAAAAAGATTCCATATTTTTGGATTCTAGAGGCATATCCTCGATAGAAGCATTAAGTTTTGAGGATGCTGCTAATTTCTCAATATCTTCAATTGTGAATTCGACTTCAGTTATTCCCGAATCATTATGTTTATGATGAGTTTTAGTAGGTATTTGTATGATAACTGTGTCTTGTTTTGATCTACAATGATTTTTAACTTGCTTTAAAATGTTGTTCCATATGTCTGCTTTACCCATTTCTGCTTTAGTAAGTTTTGTTAAAAATGCCAGTTTATCTACAGAAAAATGAAAAATATATTACTTCATTAAATTTAAAGACAATATAATCATCATTCTTTAATGACATCAAAAAATTCTTATTAAAGAAAATGATGCTAGGTGTAATTAGAAGTGTTTGTGTTTCGATACTAAAATTTTTACATGGCGGTAAAAATTATAATCCCCTAATCCTACTCCACCTTTAAACTAACGAAAGAATTACGAGAAATTTCCCGAAACATTTTAAAGGAAATCTGGTGAATTTTACAAATGAATCATAATTAATAAATACATCAGATTTAAGGGATGAAACTAATAAAAACTACAATTTTTAAAGATTACAGCCTTACATGTAGTATTCGTTAGGTATTAATTTTATATCAACGTTTGTAGGTGTTAACGAAGAAAAAAAATATCACAGTCAATATTGTTTGTATGTTAAAAGAATTTTAGTTAGGTACCTGCTGTATTGCATTGACGTTGGTGCATAAAGTGACAATAAATAAATAAATTGGCGTTGAAGAATTTTAAATTTTAAAGAGATGGGAATGCAGTAACTTTTAGGGTTCGAGAAATTTCAATCCTAGGAGTCCAATAATCGGAACAATCCAGTTTGTCTTAAAATAATGATATTTTGGTTTTCTGAACGAGCATGCTGTGCACCTTACCGCACTTTTGTTTCCAACAAGCATTCGGAGCAAAGAATGAAATCATCTGAATTTATATCTCTAATATTTTCTCGGAAAAACTGCATTATCGATACATTTGAAGGTTATTCCGTCATAAAAGGAACTAACAAAAAAAATTTATTGGGGCCTGTTGGTTGGTTCTAAGTTACACCAGGGAAAAATTTCGAACCAATATGTAAATGTAGTTTTTGTTCACAAAAAAAGTCTTTTCCAGGGGTAGGGCCTTTCCTTTTAAATTTTAAAATGTTTATCTATAGCGTACGCGCGGCTGGTGTCTTTTATAAAAATAATTAAAATTAGGTCCACACTTATCTAAAAAATTACATCAATACTTCTTACGAGAATTGAAAATTGAAATTTCGTAACCCGATCTTAAGTTTTGTTCTGGGTATGGGGCATATCTTTATATGTGGATGAACAACTTGTTCGAGCACAAAAATGAAGTCGAAAAGCATTAACACAAATTTAATCCTCATCGCTAAAAGCAATTTTTGGGTATTTCAGAAAATTAAATTTTTTGTACGTCTTTGAAGTTCGATAGCCCTAACGAAGGAGTTTTTAATAGAAAAACTACGTTTGGTTAAATCGTCCTATTTTGATATCAGGAATATGTGGCAGTTGTTTGTACTTATAGAATTTTTAATCAGAATTTGGATTCAGACTTTCTGCGAAACTTTGAATAGCATTTGTTAATGCCTGTTTTACATTGAGCAAGATTGCAAGTGCAAGCGCAATTTGAAACAAAGTTACATATTATATTGCACTTCCATGTTGCTCAGTGTAAAACCGAAAAAATTGCGTCTCCAATTTATTTTTGCAGTCAATTGCAAGCAATACTTGCAATTTGCAGTTGCAGGTTGCAATTGCTCAATGTAAAACTAAAAAAAAAATCGCAAGAAAAAAGCCACCCGTTAGTCTGCACAATGTGTTTTTTTTGCCATTTATTTAGGTACCTATCGTAGGTAATTTGCTAAAAGTAATCCATCATCCTTTAACAATTGGCGAAAAACATAAGTTTTCCCAATTAATGATTAGCAAGTTTAGATTTTTTTTAAAAAAGCCTAAATACTTTACTTCAGCGTAGCCGATTTTTTTAGAAAGGTTTTTATATGATTACGGAACTGCCAAAAATATTTACCTTTGCAGCGCGATTTTTTTAAACCTTATTTTATAATTTGTGTTAATTATGTTATTAATTATTGGCAGTCGATTTTTGTTAAATGAGTAGAATTTCCCATTTTATACAAAAGCAACCTGAGATGTATTTTATAATAAGATCACAAACATGGAAAATTTAAAATAATAAAGTGCAATATTTCTGTTTAAGAATAAAATTAAGTAGTATACAGGGTGTTAGGGAAGTCAACCATAACAATTCGAGGAGTGAATCAGCACAAAAAATAAATTAGAAAAGTTCTTCGACTTATATGTATAGTTTCTTCAGAAATTGTTGTTAAAGTCGATGCCACAAATGGTTATGACTCATTTTTTTTATCAAATCCTGACCTAGGTGCACACTTGCACACTTTCAGTATTTAATCTAAAATGTTGATATTTTATTATTTATTTATTGTTTTGTGTATTATTTTGTTTATCACCTTTTACTACTTTTACTGATTTCTAAAAAAATCTGTAATCAATTCAAACTGGATTATTTTTAGATAATAAATATTAAATTGCGACATTAGACTGCTAGATTGTATGATAAGTTTAAATCCAAGAGTCCAAATTAACAGCAACTTCCGAAGAAATTATGCAGATAAGCCGAAAATGCCTAAAATCTCTTTGACATTATTTTGTGTACTGATTCACTCCTGGAATTATTACGGTCGACTTCCCTAACACCCTGTATAATTACGTTTTCGTAAAACTTATTCCAAGTAAGTGAACTACTTGTCATTGTACCTGTGACTGAATGTTTATGGGAAATTCGTCTTTTCTCCTCTGTATTACTATCTCGAAGTTTTTCATATTTGTGAGATTTATCTGTTAACATCACCTGCTTGTTTTCTGCAGATGGTTCCGTTTCAATGGAGGCACCGGATTCTTCATTCCAATTTTCAATTTTCGGATTTATATATTTTATTTGTACACGCTTATCTTTTTTAGGTTTCATGCTGTCTGTTGCATGATGTTTCCTTGTGCTTGTGTTCTTCTGCTGTGACTCACGCTTTTCTCTTTTCTGAGATTTTTCCGTAGTACCTTTTTTATTGTCATGACCTCGGAATTTACACTCAGACCAATCTTTTATCGGTAATTTTAAACAAGGTATTAGTGATCGTTTGTGGTCGGTGTATTTCATAATCCTTTCACATGGTAAGTTGCTGGGCGAAAGACTACTAATTCGAATAGGAATTGCAGACCTTTTAGAAGACTTTGGTGATTTTAAATCACCATGGATATTTTTGAACGAAGTAGGAATTTCCAAAGGTTCTAAGAAATCTTTTCGCCACTCCTGTCCTTCGGAAGTTACTTCATTTAATGGTGAAGGAGGAATAGTGTCCTTGGTGTTAATTTTATCCAAAGCCGCATCCATTGCTGCTTTAATGTTATAGATTTGTTTTGTATTTTCGCTGTTAAAAGATTTTTGCTCCTCTTTAATAGCATCAACAGTTGGCTTTACGTGATCTTTGAATATCTTTTCAGACATCATATCTATCATTTTTTTTAAAGTTCCACTAGATGATTTTGGAATAGCAACGTCTTCTTTTTTTGTTAATTCAATGTTTTTTGAAATTTCTTTATCTTCGAAAGGTAAAGGCGCTTCAAATAAAGTTTCCGTCATGATTTGTACCGGTGTATTATTTCCTTCATGTATCTTAGCTGTAGGAGAATATGTTTGACATGAATTCGTGTTGGTTGATGTAATTTGAGTTGCATTAGTTTTCGTTAAGCTAGATTTTGTTGCATCGGTTTTCGGATCAGATTTCTTCGAAGAAGTAGCTTTATTTTCAGATTCGTTCACGTTTTTAATATTCTGAAAGCGTTCGTCTAATAAAGACATAATTTTTATTTTTAAATCGAAACCTGGTTTAATAATTTCTTCCCCCCATTTCCAAAAACTATCCATTGTAGTTGATTTTTCTTTGAACGAATTTGATTCTTCACTTTTCCTAATGGTTTCCGATTTTTTTGAGAAAAAATCGCTTATTGCGTTAATCGTTTTTGTTCCTACACTTTTACTCGATACGAGTTCTTCTGAATCCTTTGATTGAGTTTCTAAATCTTCTTGTGCGACAAGTACAGGGTTTACACAGAAATTTCTTTTTGTATTCTGTTGTATCTGAACGTTTCGGTGTTTAACAGTTTTAGTTTCTTTTTTTATCTTTGATGTATTTTCTGAACTGTATTGTGTGGCATGGTCTATAAAATGATGACTCCGGTTTAAATTATTAAGCTGCACAGCTTGTAGTGAGTCTGGGGTATGTCTATGCCAAAGTTTGTTTATAATTCGTTTAAAATAATCTTTGGGTACTGCTCGTTGTTCTTGGGCGGCTACTCTAATTTCTAGGGCTTCTAATCTAGACGCCAGATCACGAAATATCCAGAAATTATCATCATTTGTTTTTATTTTATCCACTTGTGGATTTTTTAAAGATTCCCTGCGTGTTTCATGATCCATTTTTTGGGTTTTGGTAGGATATTCGTTTCTTGGCCAACCTGTATCTGGCTTTTTTGCTGGTGACGCGTGCATGACTGGCCTTTTCTGTGATTCTATTAAGAGACCAACCATTCCGCAATGTTGACATAAACAAGGCTTTTCATTGTCTTGATGTCTTCTATCTGCATTTTGACAGGCTAAAAGTTTTCTTAATTTTCCATGATTATTCGCAGCTGCGTAAATTTGTTGTGTGTGCTGACGTCTTTCTTCAGGAGCTTCGGGTATATAATGTTTGTCCTTAGAAAGATTGGAAGCTGATCCACAAGCAAATCGTTTGTCATACTGTTTTAATTCACTGTTTGAGGAACCATCTCCAATCTGGGTAATACTAGCTTCTAAATGTTTTAAGGATTCTTTAATTTCTCCAACTAGTGGTTTCAAAATTGCTATGGGAGCTGAATTGGAATATGCTTCCCCGACTTTATATTTTAAAATATCTGCATCCGCAATGTGCTTTTTTTTATCTGACTTATAATCTAACTGTAAGCTACATTTTGGAGGAGCACTCATTACGGTAATATTTCGAGCACATCCTGAATTTTCAGATCGTTTTAGCCTGCGTTTGTGCGTTTCCTCTTTTCTACCTAACGTACGCTGACTGTCTTCATTATTCTCTTTTGTACCTTCATTTATCGTGTTTATTTTTGAAGCGATAAATTTTCTTTTACATTCTTCAATGAGTTTCTTCTTGTGTTGTTTTTCTCTTTCCATCGACGCTATTAAATTTCGTACTTCGGTACCTTTAAACGCCAATGTGTTATTAGTATCTAAACCTCGAACAAAATCTAAATCTGTTGGTCGTACAATCGTGACGTCTAAAAGGTCTGAACTTTGATGCTCAGGTGAAGCAATTAAGTGCTTTAAGCTATCTGCAATTTCAACTTCTAAAGAAAGCTCCACATTTTCTTTAGAAGAATCTTCTGGATGATTTAATTTTATCGAACTGTTTATGCCGGAGATTGGATGGGTATCCGAGGTTCCTTCATAATCGTAGTTAAAAATTTCTTCCTCATCTGTGTTATAATATATTTTGTCATTTGGCCTTTCTTGCTTATTTAAACGTTTTGCCATTATAAATTAAGAGCACGAGACAATTTTGTTTAAAGGGCATATTTTTATGTGTACAAACGACGCATAATTTTATAATAATCGAAGTTAGAGCACTTAATTTTGAAAACAAACTTGTCAAATATAATTTCTTCTGTCAATTAATTTTAAATATCAAGTATGAATACAAAAACAATTGCGTATTGTTTTCAATTATTAATTCACTTTTACATTTTCTGTCAATTTTAATTATGTCTGGTGTTAACATCAGCTATGAAATTGGTAAGATTCACTAACGTGGCAGAGGTAAATCTTAATAATTTGTATATTATTAGCTAGCACTGGTGGACCAATAACATATTACGAAGAAAACTCTTTATGTTCAAAGGGAACACCAAACTTAGCAAATGTCATAGCAGGAGAAATTGTAAACGAGATTTTAGAAAACGCTTTGGACATTGCCACCCGAGCTAGCGATACAGGTAAGGACTTAAATATATTCTATGTATTTTTATAAAAATATATTTTAGGTATACATTGGAAAGAAATAAAAGAATCACGTAGTCAGCACAGAGCTACTAATATGGATCAATCACATGTCAACGAAAGTGATCCGCAAAATGCAAAACAGAAAATAAACGACTCGCACAGGGAAACATTGTGTTCAAATATTGTTGGTGATATTGTAGAACACATAGGAATACCTTCTGCACCGGATATTTCAAACATCATCGATGGCTTAAATAGCATTAACGTAATTCAAGAAACAGAACAAGATAAATCAGGCGCAGAATCGATCGACATTGAAATGAAGAAACTTCTTGCAGAAATGTTAGCACCACCCTACGAAAACTTACCTGCAAACGGTGGTATTGGTGACCAACCGAATGAAATCACTGAAAATATAACAAATCAACCAGCACCGCAACCAGAGATTCCCTCCCGTACCGTTGAGAAAAAATCGCGTGTTACGGATTTGGTAAAAAATTCTCCAAGAATAATTTCGGAATACTTGATGATGGATGACGTAGCGAAGCAAAATCAAGAAGAATGGGAAGAATCCACTGAACAAATACTACAAGTGATTGAACTGGATCATGTTAAGGTTGGGGAAGAACCATTTCGGGCTCAAAAATCCGTTTTCCCGGAAGAAGTAGCTCTACCGATAGACGACGATGAAGATGAGTTACTTCAAATGCCCTCAGATGATTTAATGGACGTAATTATTGATCTTAGCTCAAATGCATTTAAAGAAGAAGAAAGACAGTTATCTTCTACTAATGAAAACAGTACCGGTGCAAAAGGAGATGACCGAAAAAATGACAACCTGGTTTTTACCGCGAAACCTTACAGAGCTGCGTCTACAGATGGAGAAGTAATCGGGGGTATTGCTACAAACCAAAAAGAATTTGTTGGAACGCCATCAAATGCCGATGTTGAGCAACAAAAAGTAAAGAAGAAAAAATGTAATTTTGGAACGAGATTGTGGGAATTTCTGAAAAAAGGTCATAAAACAAATGGGCAGGGTTCATCAACATCTACTTAAAAATTTCTTTTTAAAGGCACATTTTCACTTATATTTATTTAACTTATATAATTAAATTTTTACTTTGACTTTACGTTTATTTTTATGTTAAGAGTAAGCTCGTCGTCTGAATCATAAATGAGTTGCATACCCATTTCTGAAAACATCGGCGATAGAAAGTCATTAATAGATTAGAGTAGAAATAGTCAGTACATTTAGTCGTAAAATCCCTACTGAAAAAATTACAGAAGCGGACAGCGATGCACCCTGCTGACCCAGCAGCTGAGCGTATGTCTGTCCACTGGGACTTTCACCAATAATCCTTCTTTCGGACGGTGTCTTTCTACAATTGTATGAACCTATTCTGACTTCCTGTTAGTGCAGAACTGCTTGACAAATAAATACGACGAATAAAAACTTTCAGTGATTCGATAAAAATATACTCTTGCCTGACTCTTGCACTAATAATATTTCCTGTTCGACAAAGAATATTTTTGGTAGCGTATTATTATAACTAAGTATTCTGTTCATAATTAAAAAAACTATTCAACTCTTGGTTATAGAATGAAAACAGTACTGCTGACCAAATTTAGGTTTCTAAAACTAACTAAAGTTACATATCCTACAAGAATGTGATCTTGACCACCCCTTCCATTCCGAGAGTTATTTTAAGATTATTTGGGCCGTATGTGTGGTGTTGGAGTTGCAATATTTAGGCCAGAAAATAGAAATCGACGTTGCCAAAGTTAGCTGGGTCTTAATTTTCCATTAGTTTCAGTTTTAAAACTACAGTAACGCCATCTATTCATATAAAAGCTCTGGATAACGAACCTCGGGGTCCCACTTCTCGTCCATCGTGCAAGAAGGAAAGTTTTCAGTTGCATCATCACAATGGTAAGTAACATGTGCGATTTTTTACCTTTTTTAAAATTGTGCGCGATCGTTTTGTGCCAGTATTAATTATTGGATGTGAAGAAATTACCGAATTTATGTTGAAGGCGTGATAAGATAATAATTAAGATAATTTTTTTCCATCTAAGGTCTCATATACATTTCCAGAAAAGGATTCCTTAAATAGTACTCAAAAGTTTTTGTTCTATTTTATTAAAAGAATAGTTTTTTTAGTTTTTCCATTTTTTAAAATAGATTAGTTTAGTTTCCTCTATTTTACAGGCGGACCTTAGTGCCAGGGATGTTGAAAGTAAGTTCTAAAGGCAATTATTATCAAAATAATGCTAACTTGCTTGAAGCGATAACCGGAATATTATTATCTGTAAACTATTTAATGCTTGTTCTATTTTCGTACTCCTGCTTATAAGGGAAGGCGTGCGGCTTAAGCGTAACATAAACTGGCAAGTTAAAAATATCTGAGCGACTTTGCCACTCCTTTTGGCTGCTGAGTGTTTAATATTCTGCAGTTCAAAGTTATGTAATAAATTTAGTATGTATTTTCAGGAGCCACATTCGTATTCTCCATCTACGATTTTGAAGGAAATGGTACCGCCGATGCCGTTAACTTGGGAGATATGCTCCGCGCCCTTAACCAAAACCCAACATTAGCTTTGATTGACAAATTAGGAGGCACTAAGAAGAAGAGTAAGAAAAAAATTATTATCATTAAATGGTGCATATTTAAGCAGGGCTATATTTACAGATGAAAAAAAACTTAAAGTAGAAGAATTTCTTCCCATTTTCAGTCAAGTTAAGAAAGAAAAAGAACAAGGAGCTTTCGATGATTTCTTGGAATGTCTTAAATTGTACGACAAAGACGAAAATGGTAAAATGATGGGAGCTGAACTTAACCACATCCTTCTTTCTCTTGGTTAGTTGAAATTTTTTTTATACATTCTAGTGGACTAATTTATTGTTTCCTACTTCTTCTAATTGTAAACTTAAATTCTGCTAAATTGGATTTGTATATTTTTTCTTTTTACAGGCGAATGCTTAACAGACGATGAAGCTAAAGCAGTTATCGCTGACTGCATGGACGAACCTGATGAGGATGGTTTTATTCCATTCGAACGTAAGTATATTTTAATTTTTTCTCTCTCTAATTCTAAAAAAAATATATTACGTAATGATCCCTTTAGAATAAATGTGTAGAACTTAAAAATATTTTTATTTTTTCCATTTAATATTTTTTCATGAGTTTCATGTAGTTTAGAAACCAATTTTAAATTCCAGCTTTCCTTAAGAAGATGATGGCGTAAAAACACACTTATCTTAAATATATTTCCGTCGTAAGTAGTTCCGACAGCTTAATTTGCTTCTGCTTAGCAATGTTTATTTATTATTTTCCTCATAATTACGAATTCAGAAAATACGTTTTCCTTTTCACAGCGAAGCAGTTTTTTTTTCAGAAAACCAGATAACAGATTATTATTATTTTGCTGTAGCTATTACGCATCTTTATATTTAGTGGATAAAACGAATATTGACTGTTAATTTATTTTTTTCAGCCCCCTTAAACAGTGTGCCATGTGAAAGATCGTATAGACTGTTCTGGACGTGTAACATCTATTTAATACTAAATTCAGTTTCCAGTACTGAAAACTGTACCAATACATTCAAACAACTACGTGATGAGGGACCTCAGCACAATATCTGCGCATATAATTTTCCGTTAAATGTATACGTTAAGTTTATTTCTAAAATAAAAAATATTCTCATTATTTTTATTTTATTTTGGGCAATAATTGTATTACATATTAGTAATAAAATAAGTAAAACCATTCATGGCTGTTACTCAGTATTTATTTTTAACGAAATATTATTTTTATGTCAAGGGGTTGAGGAATGGACTATTCTTATTTTTTTTATATCACGGTATTTTTTTATTTCATTTTGCTTCTGCAGTGTTGCCTCAGATTCATTTTTTATCAGTAATGGCATCAATTCTATTAAGGAATCTACTAAAGATACTAAAATCCTATGATGTAACATGCATAATTTAAGGATGTTGTATTTTTTGAAAACCTCTAGACGGTACACTTTGTTTTTTTGTTATTACAGAACTTTTTGGAATAGTTCGAAAATACAAATATAAAAGAAATCTCATAATCAAGTTGCTTTGATCTATCATATTTTATTAAAGGAATTGGAGGCATAAGATAGTACCATAGTTCCATGCAAAGGCTACAAGATTTTTCTTTTTTTCTGCAGAAATTGTATGCCTGTTTTTGTTTATACCCTCCACACATTATTTATTATTAGAACATAATAAAAAGAATAGACAGTAAAATCTCTTAAGTAGCACTTGCTGAAGTTCCAGGGAAGATACAGCAAGGGCTTTAATTACAAGCTTTTCTCAAATAAGCAATTATTTTAAAATATACTATCGGAGGGTTACAATTAACTATTCGTGGGGTGGTCGCCTTTGCGAATAGTAACAAAACAAATACACTACACACCCCCTCTACAAGATAGCCCTTTGTGAAAAGAAGAAAGAAACGGGAAACTACCATAGGATGGTGATTTTCATAACAAGTGCGGGAAGACGGCGATTCCGAAATGAATGCAGTTCGGAATTGCTCTTCCCGCAAAGGTTATGAACAACATTTTTCCTACAATCGTATAGAATTGTCTTATATTACTGAAATGTTTTTGCTGAGTAACGTGTTGTTGAAGGATATTCCCGCACGGTGCGGGAATTGGTTATTTCTCGCACTCAGTTTGCGTGGCACGATTGTAAGAAAACACATTTCCCGAATAACGGACATGCACTCTTTACCTTGGAGACCCTGGTAACCAGATACTTTTCAAATGAGAATGGTTAACCATCGACCTCTTCTCCTTGTTGCATGTTTGTCGTTTCGAGCATGGTACTTCAAGAAGGACGAAATATTGATGAGGTTTCTAAAATACTACAAGAACCAGAGGTAGATCCATTATTTGCCAAAAATTTCATGAAAGGTGTGAAAGGAATTATTTCATCATACCGAGACCAGTTTTATTGATTCGATTCTGTTGTGTGGTCAATAATTTCTGACCTTCGATTGTCTTCATATTTTGTATACGTGGACGATATTAAAGGCCTTCATGGCAAATCGCTTTGACTTACAATGTTCCTTTTGTTAAAATTAATGTTACGACCAATTTGTGGGCATGCTATGCTAACTTAAGTTCTGGAAACATTTACTGAACTTCCCTCGGAGCATTAGATATCAGTCATTTACAAGTCGCAAAATGGGTTAGGTATGGTTGTCCCATGAGTTTCTTTATATTCCAAGGCCACCGCGAAATCTTTGAGGAGATTGTAGAATGTCCTTGGATGCCTAGCTTTATGGGAATTCTGTTTACTGTCTTTGTCTATTTTCACATACGACGATGCATTTCCATTTCTACATACCTTTCAGTACATTTCCTACAGCTTCTAGGATCGACCACCTTATTGCAATCTCCAATGATAATTTAAAAAGTTGGGAGCTCTCTTTTTGGAAATAGAGTAAACCTATCGCTTTCTAACCGAAGCGCATCGTGTATTTATAGCATAAATTTAACCTTAATAATGTAGTGGGGTAAAAAACTGCATATCCCTCTACTTACGGTACAGTTTTAGATTTGGTGCATTGCGTATAAAGTTCATTGCATGCTTGCACTCACCGTCACTTCTTGTCGATCATTCTAAATTACTAGTGGTACAATGGTGAGTTAGTAGTTTCACGCATGTTCCTATATCTGTCTATCGTAGTCCCTTTCTTCTTCTTCTTTTTCAACCTTTTTTCGTATATTGTTGAAGACCACCCTAAGTGTCCCGGTGGTCATTAGAAGGAATGCAGTATAATGAATATTAAAGAATATATGACTAGGGATAAATGGGTATCAAATGAAATGGGAAAAATAAAAATAGATGGGAAGACTCTCATATCTGTTATTTGTATGCAAATTATTTTTTTGGTCTAATCCATTAATCTGGATATACATACAAGTCAAAAACGCAACAATACGTTTTATTTTTGTTTTGAAGAGAAATTTGAAAATTGAAGACAGTTGTTTCAGCAACAACATTTTTAAAAAAATTTGTGTTACCAATCATACTAGCAAGCACAATCTAATAATTTTTTTGTTTTCAGACGGACCTTAAGGAAAATGAAATTGAGCGTAAGTATTGGTTTGGGGAGAGACCCCCTTAATAATTATTAAGTTTTAAACCTTAGTAGATTTAAAAATTGCGTTTCTACTGATTCTTATAGATACCGGTAGACAGTGATCTAATTTTATACACCGCTTATATGGTGACGCACCTGAATACTGCAGTGATCTAAAAATATTTATCAGCACCGCTCTCTGATGACCTCCGATAATTTACTCTTGCTAAATGTTTTGAACTTGTATAATAGATTAATAATACGAAATTAATTTTAAAATTGTACTGTTGTAATTTTTTTAATTTTATTATTCTTTAAAAAAGTTTCATTGTTGTAAATGTATTCGAAAAATTAAAAATTATGTTTGTCGTACTAGGCTATACTGAAAAACATTTTGTGATTTAATGTTTTTTTTTATTTTTAGAGGCTGAATTTGCTTATGATATTTATATGGGCATGGACGATCTACTGGATGGAACAATGCTGGGTACATTTTTAAGAGCTCTTAATTTTAACCCAAGCTTAGATTCATTAGAAAAATGGGGACAAACTAAAAAACCTGGTGAGTATTTCTGTCAGCAAACTACGTTTTTAAAAATTCTAGACAAAGGATACTTTAAGATAAGCAATTTCTAGACATTTATTCTGTAATTATAAATCATTTTTCATGCAGGAGAGAAGAAATTTAAGTTGGAAGAAGTTCTTCCTATTTTCAGTCAATGTAAAAAAGAAAAGAAGGATCAAGGATGTTATGAAGATTTCGTTGAATGTTTAAAATTATACGATAAAGCAGAAGATGGTAAAATGCTTTACGCAGAATTATATCATTCGTTAGTTACTTTAGGTATGGTATTTTATTTTAGAGTTCTTCCCATAAAATAGATTTTATGTATCTAGACTAATTCTAATTCCAAAATAGCTGATTCTTAATTCAAATCATAATTAATAAGGTGATTCAAAATTAGATTCATTAAAGAGGGGATGAGAAGACAGAGATAGACATACATTGCATGTTTTATCATAGCGATTTGAGCAATAGGGAGCAATAGGGAATGTGACGAAAATTATTTATATTCTGACAATTTAATTCATATTCCGTCAGCCAATCAGACGCGTCCTTTTTTAAAAATTAAATTAATCAGAAGGCTATTTTACTGACAATACTTTTATGACAACTGAATATTTATGATACGATATTTATGTCAGATAAACGTCAAACAAACGTCAAAAAAATAGTATTATTTTAAAAATTCTTGTTTAATTGAATTGTCATTCGAATACAATTTTTGGTATGATTTTTTCTTCAATATTTGTCATCCATGCAATACTCGTTGCGGCTCTTTTTGGAAAATAATTACTCGCGTACCGCTCGTAATTATTTTCGTCATAGGTAACAGCAACTCACAAATATTGTCGGCAAAACTCAGAGCACTCGTTGTATTATATATGAAAATTATACAGGGTGTTAATTTTGAGAACGCTACATAAGGACAATAGCTTCAACAGGTGTTTGTGGAATTACTTCATTTCTCACCCCTCAATTACGACGCGCAATTGAAACTAATTACCACAGGGAGGGTAATTTTTCAGAAACTAAATCGAATCCTTTTAAAATCTGTTATTTATATTTATTTATTTTTTATTTTATTTGTTTGTTAGAACTGCGAACAGGCAAAGACCAAAAAACAGCAGCTTCGAATATTATACAGAGTGTGTATAAAAAGCTGCACGTGACGATGTTCTGCGTAAAATTCTTAGTAAAAAAATCTTAATAGTACCTTGCTTAATGTTCTCTCAGGAATCATTTGAACAATACATACATTTGGCAACACTCACATAGGTCTTTTTTTGGGCGGGATGTCATACAAAAGCAGGAGGAATGATGATACAACATTTATGTATTAAGATTTTCGATTATAATTTTACGAAGAATATCCCCACAAGTAGCTTTTTGGCCAATGGAGCATATTCGAAGTCGGTATTAACTTATAAATATAGTTTGTATATGTTTTACTCATTACTAGGTGAAAAATTAACTGACGCCGATGTGGATGTACTATTTGCCGACTGCATGGGCGAAGAAGATGACGAAGGACAAATTGATTATGAACGTAAGTACACTAGTGAGATTATTTATAAAATTTCTTATGAAATTGAACAAACAAAAAATATTTAGAATCTCTGTTAAGAGTTGATTAATTTTTTATTCAACCCCGTAGTATAAAATCCTACTCTGTTTTTACCATTTTCAGCATCCATTACCTGAAGTTTTTAAATTTTGAATAGGTGAAGTAAGTAATAATCTAAATGAAGTATAATTTTTTTTAATCTGCGGCTTTATTATGTTTTGCTAGCTACAAACATTTTTGTCTGCTAAAATGCCGAATATTTAACTCTTAAGCAGTAACAAGCAGTATTTACAGATTTTTTGCTAAAAAAACTTATTTTTTCGCTATCGAACTGTATATTAATTTAAATTAAGCATAACCTGTGGTTTGAAAAAATAATCTAAAAGTGAAGCGCTAATTAGGAAATTACGTTACCAGAAAATTCCGAAGAGAAGTTATTGTTAAATAATTTAAATTCCTGATGACAGGAAAAATGTTGTTTTACTTTTCTTCGGCATTAAAAGAATTTTATACAATGTTTTAATAATTATTATTTTATTTAGCTTTCCTGAAGAAAATGTGCGAGAGAACTTGAGAAGTTTCGTTTCTAATTTATTCCCAAGACCATGAAGATGTGTACCAGAGTTAAACATTCGAAACATATTTCTTATGTACCTATTTACTGTTAGTTGGAATGTGAATTTGTATCAAAAACCAGAATTAATCTTGTAATTATTCCAAATTACCTTTATAAATTTATTCTGTACAGTTTCAACAATTATTGTTTAAAAATATACTGTATCATTCATTATATGTAATATTTTCTAATGAATTATTCATAATACCGAGTCTTTCAAATTATATCAAAGAATGTTAAGAAAATTATAAATCATTTGAAAAGACAAATTTGTTCGTCTTGAAAACACCGATGACGTCGTTATAAAGAGAAATCATGTTTAGATGATTCGTAATAATTTTGAGGATGTATAAGAAAATTGCTTGGGGTGTGAAGCATCTCCGGCTTCCTCATCACTAAAATACTTTTAAATTCAAGAATAAATTACAAAAATAAACCAAATTATCCTGTTCTGAACAAGGACGGGGTGGTCACAGTAGTTACAAGAAGAAATTTTAACAAGAAGAACCGAATTTCGTGTTGAATCGTCCCTTGCGCGTTTGGTTCAGTCAAAAATAAAGTTGCATGGTTATAACTGATTATGCAATATCCTGTATAATTTAGTTGCCAAAGGTAGTTTGAAATTTCCATAACCTTTTTTAGTAGCATTATTGAGTTCTGAGTCAATTCCGTGTTTATTCAACGTTTTCTTCTGCTTCCCGTCTATCCGACGCGACCGTACGGTCTGTTTCAAAGAACGCTTCTTCCTCTTTTTCCTCTTGGTCATTTTTCATTTGGGAATTCGCTGCCGTTTTTTCTGCACCAACAAACTAACGGCGTTGATTAGGTTCTATGGCTTTTCTAGTCATGGTGGTTATAACGTAAGGGTAAGATTTTTCTGATGATGTTAGACGAGACAAATAAATCGGGACTCTTCAGATCCCTATAATTCTTTTTTTTGTATAATAAGGTCCTTCGAAGTTGAAAAAAAATCCACTTTATTTTTCCTAGGTTGAAGAATTCAAGGTTGTGCTTTAAACTTCTTTATTGTTGGTCAAGTCGAATGTTTCTATTGCATGAAAGTCAGCTTACTGAAAGGTTTAATTTTTAGTTTTATACCGTAGGCTACGTACGAATTACATTCTGTGATAATAGAAGTCTAATTTGATTAGGATGGGTTTTTGTTAAGAAGTTTCATAAGCTGCAGCCTACTTTTCATTTTATCGCGCGTAAGTATGGATTAGGAAAAAAAAATCTGTGATGATTGTGACGCATATTAGTCATTTGTGACTGGATCACGTTGTGGTTGTCATAACTGGTTTATTTACATTATAAATGGCGCCTTTTCCCTAATTTACCCCAAACGTGTTTGGTTATTATCTTACGGTTATTAAAACGTGTTAATATGATAATTATTTTTCGTATTTATTTATAAGTTTGAATACTTCCGCAGGAGAAAATCGTGAGTATAGTGAGTTGCCCAATTCACAGGAAATTTTCTTTGCGAGGTAAATTAATCAAAATATAAATGTTCCCTGGAACGTAAGAAACACAACAATTGAGGACCCTATAGTATATTCGTATGTGTAAAATAAATATTTTTCGATGCGGTTTAAACGTTTACCCACTTATGCGAGTCCGTATTTAGGTAATTAGACAATTCGTGAATATCTTCAGATTTTGAAAAAAAAATATTTTGAACACTCCTTGATTTATTGCTGACAGAATTTGAGATTGGCCGTAATCTAATAATTATCCTAGGAGATGGATTGACTGTCGTGGATCGATATGCTACCCAGTTCAGTCGAAACGTCTTTATTTGACTCTACCAATGATCAAAATGGTCTTATACAGGGTGGTGACTTGAGCAACGCAACATAGGGATTTTAATGGTAAATTCTTAATGTTTAATTATTGGCTCCCCTAATTATTTTAGAGCAACAGTGTGTTGAGGTTTTTTGTAGAGAAAACAATTCTGCATCTGTTCATACTATTATTATTTATAATTGTCCATTTTCCGGAAGCGTAGAAATAGAAGAAATTAAAAATGGTCTTTTTAAACAAATCAGTGATGCCTTGGAATTATCTAAACAATCGACATTCGCATTTTCATCTGTCATTACGGTTTGAAGTTTATAACCGATTATTAATTGCTATTATTTTTAAAATGTATTCAACGAAAGAAAAAGTAGAAATGATAAAGTGCCTTCTTTAGCGTAAAATATGTTCCTATTACCTACTCGTTTTATTGCTTTAAAAAGAAAAGAAATGTAATGAGACAGAAATGTCAGTGCGTTTGTTTGATTTTATAATTCCATGGCATCAGTGATTTTTTTAAAAAGACCATTTTTAATTTCTTCTATTTCTACGCTTCCGGAAAATGGAAAATTGTAAATAATCGTATGAACAGATGCAGAATTGTTTTCTCTACAAAAAACCTCAACACACTTTTGCTCTAAAATAATTAGGGGAGCCAATAATTAAACATTAAGAATTTACCATTGAAATCCCTATGTTGCGTCGCTCAAGTCACCACCCGGTATAAACAGAATTCCTGATACTAGTATTAATTTTAGGTTTAGGGATCCACAAAGAACATTTATTATAATTTTATTAATATTGGGAGTGGTATATTTTCAAAAATACAAAAGAATATTGTATTTAGAAAGCAAATACTCAGTTCAGGGTGGCAATTATTTCGAAAATCGGAAGTTTCATGAATCATGACTAGGTATTTCAGGTTTTCCAGCAACTTTCAGTTGTTCAATTCTGCAAAACATAATCATTTACAAGACCTTAAAATTTATTAAATTTCCTGAGTTTTCCCAGATTGAAGATAAAATTCTTGGGTTTTCTAGGTTTTCCAGAAATTTAACATCCTTTAGATTATAACGGTTTTATGTAAATAATAGCACAGAATACTTGATAATGAAAAATGTATCTTTCAGCCCTAATCGTTTTTTAAAATGAGGGTTCCTAGACTAACATCATGGGCAGAAGGGTTCCAAAGGGGATGGACGGTGTAGTGGCTGCTACAAAGTATACGATACTGCTGTACCACACCCTAATGACCATGCACTAGTGTTTTGAGACATCCTGTATACTAATAATTACATCATTTCCCTAACTAATTTTTTTGGTTTTGTTTGCGAAATATTTTGTGAATTAAAAATTTTATCCTTTTCAGTTTTGTATACAGTTTTTCAAAATGTTAACAACCTTTTAATGGTATAATTTTATTAACAAACTATTTTTAGCTTTTTAGCACCTGTTCGCATCATTATAGATTTCTAAGGAATTATTCGAGCTTTTAGATAATAAGGAAAATACGCGTGCGCAGCTTTCCATTTTTCCTCTCATGAAATAAGATTCGATCGACATTCTGCAACCAGCATCTCTTTATGTTTCGCGCTTAGAAAAGCTTGGCTCGTTTAAAAACGTACGCAATCGGTAGCATTCGAGTTACGAAAGCTTACGTTTAAACAAGCATCGCCGCCTAGAACGCAATAATAAACGCCAATAAAGCTCGCCTATCTTCCTGCTATCGGAATTAATTGTCATTATTTACAAACGGAAATTTAGTAATTCGCTATATTCGGTTGATTTGTTCACGAGCGTTGTAACATTTTAAATCCTGTGTTAAAATTTTGTTAGCAAAAATGACTGATGTGCAAACGAATGGGGAAACACTGAAAAAACATTCATCTGAAAGGATTAATGGTAGTTCGCCTCATCCTAATACAGGTTGGTGAATTGATAAATAATAATAATTTATAAGAAACTTTCTTGGGATATAAATAAAACGTACAAACATAGCATGACATTGATAAAATAATTATTTAGTAAAAAAATTGTTATTACGTAGGTTTATTTTGCAAGTTAATTAGATAAACAAAGTAAAAATATAGATAAGAGTAAACATGTAATTTCTAAATGTAAAGATAAGCGAATTTAAGTCAACAAACACATAAACCGGTGAATTGGACCTCGTACTTTTATGCGGTATTTTAAATAAAGGTGCAAAAGGCGACTACAAAATTGCGCAACTTACGTGGATGACATCAGACTGATTCGTCTCATGTACAACAAATTAACATATGTATGTTGCAATGATGTAATTTGCGAAAACTATCTTGTCTTAGTGTTGTTTTTATTTCATTATATTACCTTAACTGGTTACTCAATGTCACCTACATTCTTAAAATTATAAAAATGAGTATTTTTTAAGCGCTTTAAATCTAAAATATTCGAATCACATTTGAATGTTTAGGTACTGTGGGAAATCGCATTAAAAATTCAGGAACTTATTATTGCATAAAATTTCAAAAACTAAATGGCAATGAACCATGAGTTAACTTATCGCAAATTTGTTTATACAAGAGTTACAGTTTAAATTCAAACTGTTGAGTGATTCCCATACATTCCAGTCTCTCGTACTACAATCTTAAACGGCATCACGTTTAACGACTAAAACAGAGTCGAGAAACTTTCAGAGAACGTAAGCGGTCATAAAAAACTTTTCTATATCGTAACACTTCTTATGGAGAAAGACACAATAATTCTACCCCCCATTCAATATAATATACACCGAAAAACTATTCTACATGGGAGTTGAACCCTCAGCCACAATGAAATTAGTTTAATAACACAAGGCTCTGGACGCTACTAGGGGTTGAACTTTTGCAACCCGTTTATATGCCGAAAGAGTCATAGTCACACAATCAATTAATTTTTTTATAAAAAAAAACTATCCCTTCGAGCAAATAATTAAAATATACCAGAAGTGATTAGTTATTACGAATAATAATTAAAACAATTCAACATTAAATTTCCTTGAAAGCTTTCAGAAGATTTGAGCTTAACCCTTTGGGGTCAATAAAATAAATATTTTGAAATATTTTCCTACCCCACGCAATCCACATGTATTACGTTTGAGTTTTAAAAATTTATAAATAAAATAGTTTCTTTTTGTGTTGCTGTACTAATCTGTAGCTTCCTGAATGTTAAAATAGAATTCTTTCAAGGGGATCCGGGGTTCTTTTATGTGGGGACACAAATTTGGCAGCAGCATGTCTAGGTATAGAACCACGTTACACATTATTTATAGTGCAGTTTAGTTAAATTAAATGTTAGTCAGAATATTCGATAAGGATAGCAATATTATCCAGATATTTATTAACAATCATTCGGAATTATGTGTTAAAGCACCTATGGAGGTATTTTTCGGTGTTTATGTTTAGTTTAGAGTTGATCTAGCGCCTTTTTAGGGACGACAGGGCTAGTAGAGCAATTCAAATTTGAATACCTACTCTCTTGTGGGGTACACAAAAGAAACACTGGCGTCATTATGAATTGGAATTTAATTAATCCGCAAATTTCATGTAATTTCATTGAATCTAGCAAATGCAACTAAAATTATAAGAAAAATGTTTGCACTTACCTTTGTTAGCATGACTCTGTCCTGTTCATCGTAACAATCTGTAAATAAATAAAAGACAGTTAGAATGTGGCAATGATTAATGCAGGCCGTAACCCTCCACATTGCAGACCTAGTTCCGTATGGTAGCGCCCCTATATCTGTAATAACGAAAATTTTTGTTTCTACCCTCCCGTAATACGAAACCTTCTATTTGGTTTGTCGCAGCAGTTGAATGGCTTTTATTTTTTTTCTTCTATGTGTTGGTTCTTTTCTTATTTTTATTAGTTTGTGTTTATTCCAATCCTCTTAAGATATCCTCGTTAGGAATCCTAGCTCACTCATAAAACTTTGACCATTATTATTCATTATTAGACAGTACACATTCAAAAGTTTTCTCGATTTACTAGTTTCGCATCAATAGAGAAAAATATTCCAGACATGCATTTTTTGCAAAAGTGAAACTTAAGAATATTTTTATCTTTGCTTATTTACTTTTTGATAACGTTTATGTATAAGTTCTTAATCTTGTTATGTAGGTAGTTACATTTAATTTTTTTTATATTGGTCATACCATATTGTATCATTACAGTAAACGATTTAAAATGATAAAAAATATTATTTATTTTAAAAAAAATATGAATCTGATAAATAATAAATGATGTGGAAGTGTACAAGAATTTAGACAGAGAGATCCAACTATCACATAATGTATACCTAATAGACTCTGGCACTTGAAAACACTTGACAAAAATAAATGGACCTAGATTAGATTGCAGTAGATAAAGGTTTACATAATCGGAAGATGTTTTATAGTAGTTACGTACTATAGGGTATAACAAGGGTGCGATTTATTGAGGGCTTCAAATCAATAAATTCAACCGTAATAAAGTAGTCGAGTCCTTTACAAGCGATTGCCATTGTACAAAATACTTCTTCATTACATAAATATTCATTCGCAGATTTATCGATACCTATACTTATAATCTTAGACTCTTCAATCATTAAGTGTGAAGTGTTATTACTAATAGTTCTTAAAATAGTAGATTACTAGATACGACTATTAAAAAGTTTAAGAAATTTGACAAAGTTAAATTTGTTTGTTCAAATTCAAAATTTTGATAACAGATACTCCCTTAAATCCTCTTAATTTTTGGGTTAAAAATTAATAATAAATTCTTTGAGAAATGGAAAAGAAAAAATACAAATTATGTAAAGTGTGAGTTACCAAACGAAACGAGCTTCTAAGTATAATTTGCTACTATTAATCAAAAACTACATATTTTTTCTTAAGATAATATACCACTCTTCATCATTAATTTAACAAACTACAAAATGTTATTTTAAGAAATTCAAATATTTGTCAACTTCATTTCACAACAAACAAAACGTCGTTTAATATAGCTATCATAAAAAGGATAAAAAAATTTGCAGAAACGTAACCTGGTACAAAATGGTACATTAAAACTATTTTAAAGATTGCAAATGAAATATTGATTCTTGTTTATGTAGCATGCAAATATTGAGGTCTGCCAAATTTCGACAAATCTTACTAAACACCTGTAGCTTTAAGAACAAACAATTTATTGCCAGGAATTTTTATTTAACGCTTTTTTATTCCATATCTCCACTATTAAAAAAAAGAATTGATTTTATAAAATAGCATATTGTTAATTAAATTCATATAAGTTTTGAAAATAGAATCGAATTCAATTAAAACTGTTGTGAAACGTGAGTAGACATTTTCCCATTTTCAGTACAATTTCCGTTCCTTTAGTTTGAAGTTTATGTAGAATAATTAATTAGCACAACTGAGTTGGGAAGTACCTACTAATAATTGTAAACAGTTTGTAAAACAGACCGACCGCATTATATCAGATCTGATGTAACCGCCAATTAACTAATTATTCTACTACACCAAGTACTACACAGTTTTTGTTACTTGAAACAATTATTGCAGACTAGAAAAAAATTATTCGTTTGCCAAAAGATATTTTCTACTTTTGAGTTCAGCTAAAATACTTAAAATATAGCAAATCATCCTCCTCTAATCTTAGCATCTTTTCGTTTCCGAATAAATAAGTATTTTAAGAATATTTAGATATTTTTATAAAAGAGACAATGAACTGTGTTAAAGTGTTTCCGCAGAAAAATAAAGTACATGTTATACATCGCACGATGTAGGTGCGGTAAAATTAGAGGATTAAATTTGCTGAAGTCATCGTTCAGATGTAGTAGGCTTGAGTTATTGTTTAGTTTCAATTTAATAATTACAGGGAGCAGCATCTAAGAAATGGACTGTCCTATTTTTGCTAACTGTTCTACTTGTACTTCACATTAGCGCGGGTTAGTACGCGTTAGACATTCATTGGCTCCATTTCTTACAGGAAGAGTGTATCAAAGTATTCGGTGACCTTTTTATAAGGTAGGTGGGTAGGAAAATTCAATCAAGCTCATCTGATTATATGAACCAATTTCAAGGTCTAAATTCCTCTCCATGTTTAAAATATGCATTGTCAATAATGCTGAAATAATTTTTCAGCAGATTTATATTAAAAATTGACTGAAAATATTAGAAATTTAGGAAATATTAATTACTATAGGATTGAATAAAACGGCTTGGGGATTTCAAGGGTAAAATTTGAAAGTCAAATATTGTCTTCCCTAATAATTTTACAAAAAAACTGTAAAGTACGTTTTTGTAGAAAAAAAAATCTATATTCATAAAATGTTAACGATATTATTTTTTGTTTGTTCGCAAACCGAGAAATAGAGTAACAATAAACGCTATTTTGGTAAAAATCTGTAGTGCCTTGGAATTACGGTGTGACAATTGCTCATCGTATTGCCGGCTTGTACTGTCACTTTGACGGGAAATTTAATCTTAATTGCATTAATATCTTATCAAACGTTTATTTCATACCAATAATTATTATGGGAAAAATATAGAAATGATAAAATGGTGTAATTTTGGAAACAGTGAAACAAGGGATTCTTGATTGACAGTTGTCACAACTCAACTCCAAGGCACTAGGGATTTTCGTGAAAACAGCTTCTTCTATTTTCCCATTTCTCAGCTTTTGAAAAAATTTAAATTAAAAATGAATACTACATGCGTAGACGCAGAATTTTTTTGTCTACCTATAATATGAACCATTAACCAAAAGATACCAAAAACAATATTTGCAATGGTAAATAATAATAATAATAATAATAACAAGGGCAAATTAAGGATTTATTATTTAAACCTAACGCATATCGACTTATATTTTATCCGCGAACGTTGAAGATTCCCAGTTTATATCCGTGTACTGAATAGTTTGGGTGGTGGTGACAACAACCGTATCGCGTTGGTATTACGTGGAATTTAAGAAAAAATAATCCTTTATCATTATCATACACAGCATATTTTGTAAGTACTATTGCTGATATAATATTTAAATAAAAGTTTTTTGGAACATTGCCATGTAGTAGTTACATTAACATTAAGAAAATTAAACGTAAGTTATGATATGCAGTAAAATTCAAAACTGGGGTGGACGCTGAAGGTTGCAAAAATAAAATTTTACCTTTGAAAAGTAACAACTCGAAAAGTATGACCCTAACAATCTTGACAGCTTAGGACCTCCGTAGTGCATGACCAATAAATCAAAACGAAGCAAACCACATGAAATTAAAAACATTCTCATGTCAGCGAAACATTGAAAATATCTTATGTAACAATATTGTAAATCTTCAGTTAAACTATGCTAATTGAAGGCCTTCTTCACGCTAATTTTAGATGATTTTACCATTTAGTAATATTATTTTTCGAATTAAAAAATCCTGCACAATTAGGTACTCCTTGAACCAAAATTGGTATTACCTACATATTCATTAGATATTTGTATTTTTAACACCGATTATTTCACATTCCATTTATATCCTCACATTAAACAATTGATTTTATTACTCGAAGGAGAATATTGGATAAAATTGGACAGCCCAACAATATTTTATAATTTTTAATTGAACAAACGATACATATCTATTTTTGTGAGTCGCTGTTTCTATTGCTGACATGTTACTTAATACTTAATAAAATTAACATGTGTGTTGGTGGCCTGAAATGTATTCTTATGGGTGGTTTTTTATGAACATTGTATTTTATTTACAGGATGTAGATTATGTGCTAAACAGTTAAGAAGGTTAAGTTCGATCGTAAAACATACAAAATATGTTCCCACAAAGTTTAATTTAATTTTACGTAAATACCGAAATGGCTGTAAACGTTTCCGTAATGAAATTGTATACAAAATATAGAAAAATAGAAAAATTCACGAGTTCGAGTGTCGTGCGAGTCAGATTTTTCTATGAAGGTTAATGTTTTCAAGAGACGAGATAATATATGATGTTGGGAATTGTCGCAAATGAAGCGTTAAAAAAATATATAATTCCTTACATGTTCGACGAGATCTACTTTGTAAAAGTTCTGATAGAAACTAATGTATCTTTTAACACGGGATAAACGCAAACGTGATTAATTCTATCATCGAGTTTTTTAAAATAGAATTGTATTTCTTCCATTTTTCGGTATGGATGCAGTATTTTTTTCTCTACAAAATATTGTTCTACACTTTTTCTCTAAAATAATTAGGAAAGCAAATAATTCAACATTGAAATCGCTACGCTACATTTTCCAAGTCACCACCCTGTATATCTATCATTCACGCGAAGCAAATTTTGCAAGAGTTTTGGATATGAAATAAGTGGCAGGCACAATTTCCCCTAAATTATTAATTTTTCAAAAAAAAAAAACAAATAACATCATATGGGAATTTCTGTGAAACTGTTAAATGCTGTAGTTGACTGTTGAACGTACGTTGGACATGACCTCCTACAAATTTTTCCTGTCCCCATATAATAAAGAAAACCATAGTCTTAATTATACTTTTTGATTATAGATAAAAAAATCTTTATCTAAACCCACCTGTTGTAAAAAGTTTACTAACATTCGATTTCTGCTTCAAACTCTCTAGTTTCCATGAGCTTTCTCGAGCTTTCTGTTAGTCAACTTTTAAGTGTAACGTCTAGATGGAGTAGTTGTAATAAAAATTTATGTAATCGTTAACATTTTTGTATTTTAAATTTATTGTTTCTATATTCGCAAAATTAAATAAAAACTTTATTTTATGTTTCCTTAATATTAAAGTTTATTCTGTTCTTTTATTAGCGTTTCCAAAATGCAATGAAAAAAATTCTGGAGATCATCAAAGTCGGCCACTGCGTTGTTTGATCTTGTTATTTATTACAGTTTTTCGTTTATTTTTCTATGGTAACTGCTGCATTTCCAATGATTTTGTTTAAATTTCCAAGATCACACAGATTCACTAAAATATTCCCCTGGCATCAATTTTTAAGTAATTTCAGATAGTTTGATATGGTTGTAGAACGAACTTAAAGCTCTTTCAGAATACCAAAAGAAAATATGTAACATTTAAAAAAAAATCAAAGTGTTTCATGTTGTACGATTTTGTTGAATATTTCATTTTGCTTTTTTTAACAAACTGTTTTAATAGGCTATCAGTGTACGCTAAATCATTCCTTTAAATTTTACTTTATACAGTGAAGTCCATTTATTATGCAATATAGGCATGTTGCAAGTTAATTGGTGTACGCACTTTACCATTGGAATATAGGCAACCCATTATACACTGCTAACCACTCTTGCCCCTGCCTACTGATGAATTTAAATTTTCAATTGTCAGGAATGTATTATTATTATTGTTTTTTTTCCTATTAAATTTTTTTTAACTACGAACATGTTCTATTTTGAGGTTAAACTTTCATGTGTTGCTGATTTCGGTTAGATCATAGATGGTTAGATAAAAAAAAAACTAGCTAACTGTGTAATGGGTTGCCTATATTCCAATGGTAAAGTGCGTACACCAATTAACTTGCAACATGCCTATATTGCATAATAAATGGACTTCACTGTATCTGTACTAATAACGGAGATATATGCCGAGACACGTAAAATCAATCACACTGTATTTTTGTTAAAAACAGCGTTATATTTGTAATAGCATTAAGAACCCAAATTCGTTTTGGAATTTAGTTTTGAACTGCGTATTTAGCTGAATATTTTTATCCCAGCAACGTGTATGAGTCAGAATCAATACCTACTACCTTCTTGTTCTTCCTAGGGACTACAGTGAATGTGTTTCACTTTCATTCAAGGTTAACTATCCCCAATTTTAGGTTCATTCAAAATTAATACGTAGAATATATAAGAATCACCTTTTCTTTCTTTGTTGATGGAGAACATAGATTTCATTTCGACGTACTGTTTTAGCTATAAATAGATTACAACAACAGAAACAATGAAATATCACAATAATTTTTGTTTAAAGGGGTGGTGTGGCTAGAAATTTTTGTTAAGTACATATTTTCAAGATATTATGAGTAATTTATAGTTTGATTTATGAATTTTCTCGGAGTGATTTATGATCAACCCTAAAAAGTTTTGTATTACCAAGCCTTTTTAATTTTCTTTCAAACTTTATTTTCTGCTCGATCTTCTTCTTGCTATTTTACGAAGTCAGTCTACGCTTTCAGAAAAAATTTCATATTTGTTATGATTTCTTTCTTTTATTCCCCTGTGGTATTTTTACTTTCCCATACCACTACTGGTATAGGGAAGTATTGATATCATGAAAATTTTCGAAATCGAGATTTTCACGGAAATACGTCTTTTGGACCTCCAGGATCCCAAAAAAGTGGTCTAGAAAAAATGTCTGTCTGTGGGTGGGTGGGTGGGTGCGTGGGTGGGTATGTAACGCCTGTAACTCAAAAACTAGTGAACCGATTTTGATGAAATTTTAAATGAAGGGGTATATCGAAAATTCATCGACAAAATAAGCTTTTCAAAAAGATCCGAAACCGGAAGCGGAAGTTAGACATGTTTTTTTGGTATCATTTTTTTCAGAAGCGGAATTTTGACTAGGAATCTGACTAGGGGATATGAAAGAAGGGCATAATTCAAGGGAAACAGTTTTTTACCGGACTCTCTAACTTCAAAATGGCGGTAGCTATGAATTTTTCAAAATTTCGACTTTAACGCCCCGTAACTCAAAAACCAGTTATCTGATCAGGTTCCGCAACAACTTATTTGAAAGCCCTTTGGCTGTACTACACCAAGAAAAAAAATTATTTACTAAATCCAAAAACGGTCGCAACGGCGCTCTTCCAAAAATTTTGAAATTTTTGAAAAATTATTACAAAAAAACTGGTCTAAGGAATTTGTTTAAATTTTCTATACTTATGCAGCTTGGTATTAGCTACATTTTTATTTTTTGATGAACGCCATAATTCCACTGTGGCGCCCTCTACGAGGTTTTGAAAATCGAAAATTGATGTTCCTATAGCGCCTTTATTAGTCAAAATATGAAAAAAGTTTAATTATAAAAGTTGTTCAGTATATAAATTTACATTTTTCTAAATTTATATCACGTATACAGGGTGTTTGGTTTTCACAGTACAATAAGCAACTTTGTTATTTTAAATGAAACACCCTATATATTATTATATAATTGAATGCAAAATTGAATTGTCTATCACATAGTATAAGGTGTCCATATGGCTAAAATGTACGGTTAATGAGAAATTCGTGAATTTTGAACTTTAAAACAGTGTAGGGTGAAATTTGTAAGTGCCGATATGTTCAAGTGACCATGCGCGGGACGGGAATTCCTTGTCGCCGGCTAATCCTAGCAGCCTATGAATATAAATAATCACACATGCGCAGATGAACACAATCGGCACTAGTGTTAATTTTCCATAAATACTAATTTTCAAGTTTAGTTTATCGGTTGTGGCGAACAATACTGTTGAATACCAAAAACGAATGTTTATTTTTAGTATGGGAAAGTCCAGGGGAGGTTTGCACCTCCACTTTTTTACTTTCCCATACCACCACTGATATAGGTATACTAGTCTCTAATTTTAGTTTCTAAAGACTTGACCTAAAGTTTTGCAGTTTTCATAATCAGATCTACTTAAATATTTTCAGAAAATAAATCATATAACTGCAGACATTCTCCCTGCTTCCTACGTCGTAAAAAACTGAAAAACTGTACCCATAGCAAAATACTTAAATTTTAAAGCTTTAGAACTCTACGACCTTTTAATACTTTAAGGCCCGGTTTATTCACCTACCAGTAAAGTCCCCAGTAACTACTTGGCAATTAACTCTATAGGTTACCCGGGTAACCTATAAAGTTAATTGTCAAGTAGCTACTCGGGACTTTACTGGTAGGTGAATAAACCGGGCCTTAATATAATAAGATAGTCATAAAATAAAAGTTGTAAACTGCTATAGCTATGTTAGTAATTATGTCTTTAAATGCAATATTAACGACCATTTTCTTTTTCAGGTTGGTATGTACGTACTAGTACATGTAGCAGCAATCTGAATTTTCTAATAAGCAAAACAAATGTGAGTACATATTTTGAAATAGTGACCAATCTTTTAAACTTTATAAAAAAAATATTGATTTAAAATTAAAACCGAGAATCTTATTATGTATACCAATTAAATAATTTTCATTCATAGAAATTAAACTCTCAAATTAAAGTTCATCACCCTAACGTGTCATGAACGTCGTTAACCTATTTACTGATAAATGTCAATATCCGACATCACGGTGGTGAATTACGACATATGTAGTTTTAAAATTAGCTCCAGCTTTAGTATTCGCGTGTTTGGTAGATAAATGAACCTTCAATGTTGATTTATCTCTCTATGAGTTCTATGAAAATAGAATTTAATATGGATTTATAGAAAAATCATAAACGGTAGTAATTTAATATTCTTGGGGAAACTTTCTTAAAATTAGAAGAGGGTAAAATAACAACAAAGTGATATTATTGTACATATAACACCCTTGTCACTGATAACATTATAAATACACACACCATCTTTTTATTTTGTTTGCAAGCCATGACCTGTGCTTTAGATACTTATGTGCGCATCTCCTTTTTAAAACATTTTGAAAGGAACAATATTGTAAGATGGAAATGTTACCCCTTTGTGAATATCAAACAGTGGCGGAGAATATCTAGGAAATTAATATCTTCACATGGAATTATTACCAAGAAAATTAAGAAGAATTGAGATTTTGAGATAAAATCAAATTAAATAAAATTGCACAGTGCAGAAAAAATCAAATACAGGAGAAATTCAACAAAAATAGAACAGAACTGTGGCTAGAATACATAATTATGTAGAATACCAGAAGAGTATAAAAAAAAGAAAAGTGGAGGACCCGGAAAAGGGGTTAGTTGTGGCAGAAAGAAGAGAAAAAAAATGTGCAGATGAATTTCCGCTATAGCGTAAAATGCCACGAGTGACGATAGTGATAAAGCGTACCTACACCACAAGTAAGGAAGAGAAAACAAATACGAAATTGAGGGGAGGAACCAAGACATAGAAATATCGAAATATACGGAATTTTTTATATAAAATGTGATTCATGGGGAAAAAGAAAACAAGAACCAAAACGAAGGATAGTAGTGTAAAAATATTTCTGTGTCATTTCCCAGACCCTCCCTTAAAATAGAAATGCTCCCTCCCTTTTCCCACTCAGTGAGCCCTTTGTTTGTATGCATTAGTGTCTTAATTATTTTTCTTATTTACCAAAACGTCAACTCGTCAACTCTTTCTTTCCGGTAATAGATAGCTTCCTTATATACCCTGAAGTAATCGTTTCGCAATTATTTTCCATAAAATCAGATTAGCCAAAAAAAAAAAGGTTTGTTACATAAAAATGATATAAAATATTAAAACACTTTTAATTAAAATAATAGTTCCCCTGTCAAGTACAATAAAATATTTAGCTCAAGGTTACCTAAAATAATTGTCGTCGCGCCTTCCAGCAAGTCTCTTGGGGTCATATTTGCAACCCTACCTTAATAAATACAATCTGAAAATTTAGTAGGTTCCACCCTGGAAACTCTAAACTGTGTTGCGCCACTGACTGTCCAAACAGTCAACAGAATGGGTCGATGTAGTTGCGTTCGCGCAAATGTTGATAGCAAGCTCAGGTTGGGTCAGTTCTCAGTGGCAACTGCCTTAACAGCACAGTGAACTCGCCCTTACAGGGTAACAGGTAACTTTCACCTGCACTAGCTTCTGCTTCGCACCATATATAATAAATTAAAAAAAATCCAATAGAATATAATAGTTTGTACCTGCTAAATTTTTTGCTTTTCCTTGCTCTAATTATTACCCACAACTGCACATAGCGAATCCACAAAACATTTCTGAAAGATACTTTTTAATTTGTAATAGTGGAAAACGCGCGGCTTTAATTAAAGATTGAAATTGCCTACTATGAACGATATATTGCGTGAGTATGACTAATTTTTGGTAATATGATTTATTTCTGAATATCAAAGCTATAGCAAGATAATGCGCCAACACAATTTTAGAAAATGAGTTATTTACTGTTACAGAAAATTCTAATATCAATAATTGTAGGTCGTAATGTTTATTCGCTTATCATAAAGAGCTTAAAGTGTAGTTAATCTAGTAGTTCAAGACACCCCTGTATATTAGTTTGCTCAATAAAATGCAAGGCACGTTATTTAGTACGGTATGTCACACAACTAGGCTGCACTTGTAGGAAATTTGAAATTATATGCATTGTTGTAAAAGTATCTTACACAGTAATTTAAGTCTGTATCAGATTATATTTTGTTATAATTTTCCTAGAAGTTCACGTACGTGAAACATAAGGGAAACTACTAAAATTTAATCACGTTTTAAGGAAAGATAATTTACCGAAAGTTTTACCCTAGAGGCTAAACGTAGTTTAAATATTGTTCGAATTTAGTACTTCAATAGTTCACGAGTGATTCTACATCATGTTAGGATAGGTATGTCGAACGTACGAAACATTTTAGGGAAAGAATTTTTATGGTAGTGTTTTAAATGATCGCTAGTGGAAAGGTTAGAGTCGCTGGTGTAAAAAATGTGTATTTCACATCTTCTAAGTAAATTAATCAATACTTTAGTTATACTCTTTTACATGATAATATTCATTATAAGCGCACGTTTTTCCCGAATCAATTTAAATAATAGTAGACGTCACTTCATTGAATGGGTGTTATACTCACAGGAATTGCAATGCATGTTCAGATCAGTAGGTACCTATAGTATATCCCATTGAAATATTTGGCGCCCATTTTGCAAGGGGATAGTGGGCACAGGTAAATTAATTTATGTGTTTCAGGGATAGACTGTAGTCCACTTATGTAGGTACCTCTGTCTGTATATTTATCTGAATAAGCGCTAAAGCAGCAAAATTAAAAACCGTATGGGCGGGAAATAGAAGAAGTTTATCAAACTTCCTAACTTACCCTGACCAACATTATTCGTATTTCCTCCCTTTACCAGTTTCCCAGTACCTTATTGGTCTTGTTTTATTATTTTTTTAACGGTTTGCTACAGTACATTAAAATAATTATCTAGGCATTATATTCTCTTCCAAAAGCATTATATGGCCAAACCATTTTGATTCATTTTATTCAATCTCTTCATTTATTATTAGCTTTGGACCTTAAACTTTATGAAGCTAGATTGGAAGAGAAATTTAGCAATTTGGATAAAATAGCACAAAAACTGACAAGAGCAGGTTCGAAGGGTTTGAGCAGATAATGCGAAGCGAAGTGGTCCAAGCAAAGCTGCAATCTTTGGTCAAACAGAAATGAATTTTTTCTGTTTTTAAACTCGAACTGTGCATATTTAGATTATTATTAAATATTTTTTTATTAATTTTAAAGATATTTAACAAAAGTACAAATATTTAAAGTCCTTCTGTTACAAAGATAACATACGTTGGAATGCGAATAGGTACGTTTAGCATTTCAACTTTAGTATCAAAAACGTGATGGCTCAATTTCAAGTTATATACCGTATACTCAAAATGTTTGGTGCTCAAATTGTTTAATTTTAGATAATAGATTGTTAGGAGATACCATATAAAATAAAGGGAATTTGTCACGAAAGACAAGACGAGTTTGGCGTGTATTTGCGAAAGGATTTGTTACTGCTCGGTTTCCACGAGCACGAAAATTGCCTGACTTCATTCAGAAACAAAGTTGAAATTATTTACAGAGCGTGTTAAATTTTCAGATGCTAAATCTCGAGTTTGATTAGTTTCATCGTTTCATTTACCCGTTCGTAGGCAATTAATGAAACCTATACCGGGTAACACAGGACCCCGGAGCACCCCTGTTATTTTTTTATTTTTTAACCAACTTTTATCAATTTTTGTATGCGTTATATACACGTAAGAGTTCATAATCTGAACTGAACATTAATAATCGTTCACTTCCGGTTTCGCCGGAAATGACCCCAACTTTCTTATTTTAAATGCAACATCCTGTATATTTTTGCATATTTCAACTCAGGATTAAATTCTGCGTATAATAGTGTCAAGATATTACAGTTTTGGAAACTTACAAATTTTTAATTTCAAAAATACGTTTTAATTCTAGAGTGCCATGACTGACTGAATTTTGTTCATATCCTTGCCGCTCTTTTTTAAAGCTGTTTAATATAATAAAAGGTGAATAACTAGTTGGCTAGAGTCTCTCAAAGTTGGAAAAAACATTTTCATGGCCTTCTTTTTTCCCCAACGGTTGAAAAAAATACAGAATATTCTAAATAACTTTGATTTACTCAAATAATTGTTAAAAGAAACATCTAAGTGATGCACATCGTTGTAATCAGCAAAAAATGCTTTATTTAGATAGGTCGGTGTCCCTCAACGCTTAAAATAAGAAAGTTGGGGTCATTTCCGGCGAAACCGACAGTGAAACATTATTAACAACCAGTTCAAATTATGAGCTCTTATGTGTTTATATAACGCATACAAAAATAAAATAAATAGCAGGGGTGACCCGGAATCCTGTGTCACCCGGTATGGTTTACAATATTCAGCTATAATATTTGGGATTGTATTTGAAAAGTATTAAAAAACGATAATATAAATGTTCAATTAAAAAATTGATTTGGGTAAGAAATGAAAGATGTTGGAATAAAGTAATTTTCAGATTAGTTTAATCCCCTTATTCGTAGGAAATTAATGAAACATAATATACTATTGTTACAATGTTATTCTAAAAACGATATGTCATTCTAATGAAACCAGTAAATAGATAAATCGAGTACTGATCCGAATAACTTTTCCATTTCCAAAGACACACTATTGGTTATAGCTATTCACCGTTACCACCAGAAGTCGAAGCACTTACACTTTACAGTGATATATGTTTGATGGTAATCTGAACAATTTATCATCAATAAATATTGCCGTGACAATACACATGAATATACTTATACAAAATATTTTACAAAAAGGGTGATGATCCCGAAAAATCAATGTCTCTGAGCTTTAGCGTGTGAAACCTTATTTACCTATCCATACACTTCCGATACATCATTTGAAATATATATTTTAATATAAGGCGCAGAAACAGTAGAAAATTTCGTGTTATTTTGAAATATATACCAGTAATTCAAATTATAGGTACCTAACTAAAACAGTTGTGTCCGTGTCTAATTAAAATCAGCTCTTACCCGTTTACAATGCACTTCTAAACAGCGTTTAACTTACTTCGAATCGCGTGCTAAGAAATTTGCTAAACAACTTTTGCATGCAGACAGTAATATAGAATATGTAAAATCTTTTTGAATACTTAATAATATTGTAAAATGGTACATAGTGGAACAGTATGTGTACATCATATTTGAAAATGGCAGGTATGAAAACGCCAACTTGATCTGTTTTTAATGAAATTTTCACTTGTCAATTATTTCTTGTTTATGTTCATAACGCCCTAGAGCGTTATGAGTGGGCGTTATGAATATACCGCTTATTATGTTCTCTAAAGCACAAACATTCATCGATAGATGATATCATATTTCTGGTAAGGGAAAGAGAAGTTTCGAATTAAGTCTTCGTCGGAAACTAAACGTTGCACAGCAGAAATCGAAAGGAAGTGCGTGTGACATATATTTGGTGACCCAAATGAGTTTTTTTCTAAAAATAGTTCTGGGAAGAGTCTAAATAATTAATTGCTACTAATGTTTCATTATATAAATAAGGTGGAGGAAAATGTGATATAAGTTTAAAATATTTGTTACAGTATACAAGAAAATGTCAGTAGAATTAAAATTATTTTCAGAAGTTTTCTTTTACCGTATCAAACTCGCCAATTTTTTTTTAAACCACGATACATTGACATTTTTAAAAAAATTTTATTTTCGCCTTTATATCACCCTAGAGAAGAAAATACTCTAATTGACCCTGAAAACCGTTTGCTGATCATGTTATTCTGGAGCAAGTAATCCGAAATATTCGATAATTCGATCCGGAAGGAACGGAGAACCCCCAGGCGATGATGTTAAACGCGAAAAAAATTTGTGTAATAATGTTAATACCTGGCCTCGGAGGGGGGGTAATTAACTGAGTAATTAACCCTAATAACCCCCCCCCCCTTAGATCCGCGCTTGACACCTTGTTGGGAAAAATAAAACGGAGATATAAGATATCCAGCTAATTCTTCTTAGCAGATTCACCCTGTATACTTAAACGTAGGTTTCCTATGGTGTTAAAACCCTGAGACTGTACTGGCCACTCCAGTTCTTTTGATAACATTATAATAACCAAAATTCAACAGTTTTCCCTATGTGGCACTCTGGAAAATTATTTTAGAAACCCTACCCCACCCTAACTAGTTTAGTATAAATTAGATGTTTTGTTTTAATTTTAGTTTTAGTCCTACTGAAGATGGGAACTTAGTTCCAGAAACGCGTGTCGGCTTCCTAAGAGGGTAAAGGGTTGTTGTAATGTTCAATTCAATAGATTTTCAAAATCATAAATACAAATATGTCTGTAAAAAATCTTTCTAATTTTTTGTGAGGAAAAATATGAGTTTTATTTTTGATTTTTCGAATTTGAAATTAAAGTAAGGTATCGAACAGAATCGGTACAAGTTGTAACGTTATAATTCATTTTCACTTCATTTAATTATTAACAAGCATAACGGTTATTATGATAGTACATGATTAATGATCCCTTGCTTTGATGACAGCAAAAGTCTTTATTAAGACAGTCAAGTATCATACCAAGAGCTTTACTTCTAAAGAATCAAGCAAACATGAGTTGTTTTGTCTTTCGAAATAGAATACCCATAAGAGTAGGGACATGATAGTTCCTTTATAGGAGATCATATAAGTACGATTTTTTATCGAGAGTTTCTATTTCTTTCTACTTCGTCTACTTTTTAGAATTCTCTAGGATACTGATTCATTTTATTGGATTAGGTATAAATAATTTTTACTTTCCCATACCACCACTGGTATAGGGGAAGTATTGATATCATGAAAATTTTCGAAATCGAGATTTTCGCGTAAATACGTGTTTTGGGCACCCAGGAACCCAAAAAAGTGGTCTAGAAAAAATGTCTGTCTGTGGGTGGGTGGGTGTGTATGTAACGCCTCTAACGCCAAAACTAGTGAATCGATTTTGATGAAATTTGAAATGAAGGGGTATATCGAAAATTCATCGACAAAATAAGCTTTTCAAAAAAATCCGAAACCGGAAGCGGAAGTTAGACATGTTTTTTTGGTAGCATTTTTGTCAGAAACGGAATTTTGAAAATCTGAGTAGGGAATATAAAAGAAGACCATAATTCAAGGGAAACAGTTTTTTGGCGGACTCTCTAACTTCAAAATGGCGGCCGCTATGAATTTGTCAAAATTTCGACTTTAACGCCCCATAACTCAAAAACCAGTTATCTGATCAGGTTCCGCAACGACTGGTTTGAAAGCCCTTTGGGGGTACTACACCATAAAAAAAAATTATTTAGTAAATCCAAAAGCGGTCGCAACGGCGCTCTTCCAAAAATTTTGAAATTTTTGAGAAATTATTACAAAAAAACTGCTCTAACGATTTTGTTTAAATTTTCTATACTTATGCAGCTTGGTATTAGCTACATTTTTGTTTTTTGATGAACGCCAGAATTCCACTGTGGCGCCCTCTACGAGGTTTTGAAAATCGAAACTTGATGCTCCTATAGCGCCTTTATTAGTCAAAATATGAAAGAAGTTTAAATATAAAAGTTGTTCAGTATATGGATTTGCATTTTTCTAAATTTATATCACGTATACAGGGCGTTTGATTTCCACAGTACAATAAGCAACTTTGTTATTTTAAATGAAACACCCTGTATATTATTATATAATTGAATGCAAAATTGAATTGTCTATCACATAGTATAAGATGTTCATATGGCTAAAATGTACGGTTAATGATAAATTCGTGACTTTTGAATATTTAGGTTGTAATTTCTAGCGGATGCCTACTACAGAGTACAGATAGATGCGTATCTTGGTGTCTTTCTTTTGTTCATATCGAACCCGTATAGTCTCATTTTTCTCGCGAGGCATTCAAATGATTTCCAATGCTGCCTCGCGAACTACTGTTGAATAGCAGAAACAAAATGTTTATTTTTAGTATGGGAAAGTCCAGGGGAGGTTTGCACCTCCACTTTTTTAGTATTGTGTAGATACACGATCGTGCATATCGATCGATTATAGTGAGCAATGGAGCACGAAACCGTTGTTATGAAAGTAATTACATTAAACTTCTACTATAATTATTTTGGAATTAGACCGAATATAAGGGAAAATAATTATTTGACACCTTTTATTTACAGTTGTTCGAGTTTTTTTTAAGTATATAGTAGTCCTAGTATGGAAAATACATAAAACTTACTATTGCAGTAAACGAGCTAATGCAAACTGCGAAGAACCGGATGTTAAATGGTTGTTTATCGTTTTAATGATAACAATAATTATTATAGCCTACCCCTAATATGCGTGCTGGGTAATCTTTGGTTAATCGGTCTCTAAATTCTAGACTTTGTGTGATAACACTAATAACCGAAACAGTGGTGGTTATTTCTGCTAGTTGATCAATGTCTACCAAGTAATGTTTGTTTTAACTTTGAATTAGCCTTTGTGAATGTTACTGTACGTCTGTTTAAATCGCACGATTCTTACCAAGTTGTTACACCCGAAAATGGGAGTTAAAACTCATTAAAACAAACAACTTTTTTTAGCTTCAATTTTTGATTGTATTTACAAACTATTGGAATTTTTTTTTAATTGTTGTATACACAAAATAGTACACATATAGTAAGTAAGTAGTTAACTAACGATATAAGTAAAAGCTTTACTTAATTTTATTTGGCACTAAATGCACAGTAAATCTCCAGTAGATGAAATATTTGTTTCCCGTCACTAAATAGAATTATTACAGTAATTTCTAGAAAAATTTAAAATTAGTTTAGAATTTAATAATTTCAGTACCTAATATCGAAATTAAATTGATCTGAGCGTCGTAACAGAAATGTCGCAATCACAAAATACAGTTCCAAATGGTCCTTCTGGCGAAGTTCCGGATTCTAAAAATGTTTACGAACCGGTAAGGAGTAGAATCCTATAGAACGCTTTGTAGAAAAAGATCAAGATAAATTGAATTGTGTAGTTAGGTTATTAGAATCCTCAAATATTGACATATGTAGAAGATGAAAGTAGGTTTAGTTAACTTTTGTCGTTGGAGCTCTTCGAGCCAGGCACTACTACCAAAACAGACGTTGTTGTGTGACATGCCACCCTAAAATCCTTGGCTCTTTTGATACTACGCCCATATTTCAAGTTTTTTATAGCAAAATAACGCAACTGTTTGAAATTTTTGTTTTTCTTCGAGATTTTGTAATGAATAACTGGCATGATAATGAAATTTGCTGTATACCACAAATAGAATTTTTCTATTAATAGAACTACGAGCTATACTCAAGTCTTATTAAATATTGATTAGGAATATTTTCAATCCATTAATATTATTACTTGTAATATTTGTTTGGATTTAAAATATAAACGTAAATATTTGTTTATTAATATTCATTAACTGTCTCTATTTTTGAAAAGTGAAACATTTAAATAAAGGTCACACACACGTAATTCTCTACGTGTTGTGTGATTCATAATATGTGCAAACTATAACTTGGCAACGAGAGCTTTTTCCGAGCACAACAAGCTGTGTTGCATTTAAAAAAAAAAAGTAGAAATTCTTATTATTGTACACCGCTTTTCCAGATTTCTTTCCTGGCAGAAATACATTCAAAATTGGTACTGTGTATTCCACGACCTTCTTGATTTTCGAGTCTGACGTCTTCAGACTCGAAAATCAAGAAGGTCGTGGTGTATTCCAATATAAATTGTTTCTCGGTTACAATCCAATTCGTATTTCATAAACCACGACCTTCTTGATTTTCGAGTCTGACGTCTCTTTACGTCAGACTCGAAAATCAAGAAGGTCGTGTCATAAACCAATGAGGAGTGTATTCTTTAAAAATTGAACTAATCAGAAGGCTATTTTTATGACAACTGAAAAGCAGTATAATCTTTCAGCGAGAATATTTATGTCAGATAAACGTCAAACAAATGTCAAAAAAATTATTATTTTAAAAATTCATGTCTCATTGAATTGTCATCCGAATATTGATCAGGGTGGCTTTTCCTTCAAGTACGAATTGTTCTTTGATGCCTTTGCCGTTAAATTAATTTCAAGACAAATTGCAATAAACCTTTGGCTTAATTGTAGTCATACAGCTCGTTTTACTTAGAATCGATTTCTTAGAAATGTATGTACCTATGGAGTTAATGAAAATTAAAACCGCAAACTCGTTTGTAATTATTACCCCATCTGTATACCGGGTGGCCGGTCTCAAAGGTGTACATAGGGATTTAACATTGTATTGAACGTTTCTGCTGATTCCTGCTCGCCAATTCAACTTACAGGAATGGTAATGGTATTAATTGAAAGGTAAAATGATTGCGCTTCAAATGGCGCTAATAATAAAATTAAATGTGCTATACTTATTTGAAAATATCGATTTAAAGTTTTGCGATTTTTAAATATGACGTGCCATGATTTTCAAATTTTTGTTAAATTAGTTGTCATTTATAGAAATCCACTAATTTACGCCAACTAAATTATCAAATTTTTTGACAAATGCTTTAAAATTTGAAAATAATGGCACGTCATATTTAAAAATCGCAAAATTTTAAATCGTTATTTTAAAATAAATATAGCACATATAATTTTATTATTAGCACCATTTGAAGCGCAATAATTTTACCTTTCAATTAATACCATTACCATTCCTGTAAGTTGAATTGGCCAGCAGGAATCAGCAGAAACGTTCAATATAATGTTAAATCCCTATGTAGGTACACCTTTGAGACCAGCCGCGGCCACCCGGTATATTCAAACCATAAACGGTGTTCTACAAAGTTTTTCATCATCCCTCCTCGTTTTACTATTCCGCTTTTCTTCTTTTAGTTTTGTATTTTAAATTTTATACTACTACAGTTAAAATTCTATAATAGGTTAAAATTCCACCAAGTGGTTACGATACTCCACCACATCCAGTCTACACACCGCAACAAATTGATGGTAGTCCTAGGCCACCATTAACAAGACTAGACAGCAGATCGACTTTACAACCAAGACCTGGTTTTCCAAATCCGCTTGTTAGACCTCCACAACCAAGACCACCTCCCCCGGGTGGAACTCCATTTGTGCAAAGACCTCCGCTTCCTCAAAGACCACCTGGACCTGGGCCAAATATTTTTCAACCTAACCAACCACGACCTATACCACCCCCGAACGGTACTCCCATAAACGTACCCAGACAATTTAATCCTGGACCAAATCTGGGCGTAAGACCACCTACACCATTTCAAAGACCACAAATACCAGGTGTAAGACCTCAAGGAGTTTTTCAACCACGATCTGTGCCTACTGGTGGTCCACAGAGACCACCATTTAATAGTTATCAGACACCTAGAAGCCAAATCCTGGATCCTTCCGAATCAAATCTCTCATCTCAAAATGCAGATGTTGTTGATTCAGCAATGTCGGAAAAAATTGATATGGAAAAACCCGCCTTAGCTGCTATGAAAAACAGAAGTTTCAGCGTAAGTGGGGGAAATGTCGAGCCTAAACCTGTTTTAAGCGAAGATCGTAGGCGATCCATAAGTTCAGCAGGAGGCAATGAAGATGAAAGACGTACACCTCTTAATGCCGCCGATATTACAAACGGTAAAGGGGAAACTTTTTCACGCCCGGAGTCTAGAACGGATTTATATATGAGAAAGATTGAGGAAGATGATAATGACGTAGCGTCCAAAAAGTTGCCTTTGAATAAATCTCCTATTTCTATTAATAACTCCATGGAAAGCTTAACAGAGAAAGGTCCTTCACATGTAACTCCTCCAAGTGTATCACCCGCATTAGTCAGTCAACAGCCAACACAAAGGTCTCCCACACCTGTAACTTCTGGATATCCAAAATCACCCCTGCCGCAACAAAACAGTCCAACATATAATACGGAAATAATCGATAAACAAAAGTCACCTGTTAGGACCAAAAACGAAAGTAAAGAAGAAAATGCTAACATTGAGACTGGAAGAAAAACTCCAGATTTGAAACCTGGAAATTTGAAATTAAAACATTTGAAACCAGGTTAAACATTAATTTCTTTCATGTTTAAAAAAATATTCTTAGAGTGTTTACATTTGTTTGACAAAGTTTCTTTGTTTCAGAAGGAGATAACGATAGTGGGGTAGACGAATCTACTCAAGGAAACGTAAGTAAAATTACTGTTAGTAAAATTTCAAATAAAGCCAAATTATACAGGGTGTTCCTAAATTAGGTTTAAGTCTACCTACACAGTTTAGATACGTGAATATAAGAATATACGAAAGTTGTTTCAATGAAGAGATCAAGGTTGAAGTTTGAAAAAATATTACAATACAGGGTGTTGGGGAAGGTAACCGTAACAATTCCAGGAGTGAATCAGGACGCAAAATAAAGTCGAAAAGTGTTTAAAATGTGGACCATTTCTCCTAGGACGAATTGTTACGTCGACTTTCCTAACACCTCGTGGGGATTATTAAAATGATGATTATTAATGATACTTTTTCCTGACATTAAGTGATGTATTTATAACTAAATCAATAAAACTAAGGTAGGTTTATTACCAAACTTAAAATAGAAATGAGTACACAGCGTAATGTAAAAATGTAAAGATACACACCCATATTTCTCAGCTTTTTATGAAAATCCTATTCAACCGTGTCAATTTTTTTTTCTAATTTCTCCTTATGTGTATATTCAAAGCAATACAAAATAATAAACAATCTGTTTTAAATACTTTCGGTTGTATATAAAACGAAATAAGTTAACGTTACATTACGTTAATCATAATTTTGCTAATATACCGCTCACGATGTTAGAAATGCGGTTTGTATTTCTTTTAACACGCAAAGATTCAATTTATTTTTATTATAAATATCTCAACATAACTTTAGTATTTATTGTGATATTCTAATTCAATATTTCAATCATTTCTATTAAATATCTGTATGCAATTATATTAGCATCAAGTAGTACTATACAAGGTTTCTCAACGAAAAGAAGCCACCCTCAGTGTCTTTCACAACTATTATTTATTTTAAATCGCCAAGACATGCCAAGAAGGACATTTTTTTACATAAAATCCGAACATCTGTCATCAACCCCTTAGCCGTCAAAGCACCCCCTCTAAAATTTCATACGACACCAGACTATATACAATATGTGGCACATCGTTGGAATTTCATAAGGAAGTCATTCTATTTATTTTTTTACTCGCTTCAGAGTGAGATATAAAAAAATTAAAAACTGCTTCGATTATTGCGGTTAAGCTGCTATACAGGGTGTTAATGAATGGCAGGAACAAACCTGCAGAGTTTGCTAAGCACAACAAAGCAAACAATATTTGTTAACAATTGTGTGGTCAAACGTGTACTTTTCCAACGATATGTCACACATGGTATGGTGCCATTTGAAATTTAGGGAGAAGGAACTTTTGTTCTGCCACGAGTATCGAATTACGATTAGCTACCTACAATTTCTTTATTATTAAAGATTCGAAAAATTCCTTAAAACAGTTAAAAACGCATTAAAATGTTGAATAACAGGAAGAGTGCTATCAACGATTGATTCATTTATTTTTTACAGGATCTTTTAAGTAACGGTGATCAAAATTCACCTAAAAAGTCTACCAAGAGCTTAACTCCTCGATCATCAACTACTCCAACGAAGAATAAATCTTTTACTAGAGGAGCTAAATCTCCAAATCCAAAAAGTCCTGATACTCCTACAGGAAGTGCTCCTGGTACCGCAGACCGAAAAAGTAAATTAAAAAAAATCTTGAAATTAAAAACAAATTTTAAAACCGATTTCTTTTCAGAAGTTCCTATGAACAAGATTCAAGTAGGATCAGCCCCTTCACCAAACTTGAAAGTGGTGAAATCCAAAATTGGATCCTTACAAAATGCTGCCTATAAACCAGGAGGAGGAAATATTAAAATAGAAAGTCGCAAAGTTGATTTTTCGACAGCTTCGTCACGAATCGCTGCTAAAAATGAGACTTATGCACCGGGCGGGGGTGACAAAAAAGTAATTTATATCATTATTCAGATAAGACATGTTGTTTAATTGAAAAATTTTAGATTCAACAGCAAAAGTTGGCATGGAGTGCTAAATCAAAAATAGGTTCTCTGGAAAATACAACTCACAAACCTAAGGGAGGAGAAAAGAAAATTGAAAGTGTGAAATTAGATTTCAAAGACAAGGCTAAACCTAAAGTTGGCTCGAAGGACAACATTAAACATACTCCTGGAGGCGGTGATGTTAAGGTACTTTTAGTAAAAGTTTACTACGTTTTCAGTAGGTATTTACATGCCATGCAACATGCTTTATGTTATTTGATTCTGGCATGACGTTTAACGTAAACATTTGGGCCAAATTATAAAAAATATTTGGTGTTGTATGTTGTTCCGGAAATTAAACTTCTAATTTACAGTGTAGTTCAAAGAATGCAAGGGTGCAGTACTATCTAGCGGTATATGTTTAGTCACATTGTGCCCTTATTGTTTTTGTTTTCTGTTAAGACCAAAGCAATGAAACAATAAAAAAATGTTAATCTTATCTTGGTAAAAAAAATCATCTTGGCAACAGCGCAGCGTTACCAAATCGTTCTATAATATATTCTCATTTTTTAATACCCACTCTTCTAAATTTTTTTGAAAACCCCCCCTAATACGGAATTCTGGTTGCGCCACTGCTTTATTAGTAAATCTATACTCTACATGATTTTACTGATGGAATGGCGAACCAACTTGACGCGGCCGACTAACCACGATCAAGTTGCCGCGAGATAACTAGGCACTACACAAGTAAAAGCGAAATCTGCATCATTATGGCGTCTCAAATTTGACTATGGATTCTATTTAAAAAAAAATTTTATGTTATATCTTAAAAAGTAAAACAATCGCGAAAATATTTTTTTCTAATACCACATAAGAAAATCTATCAGTTATCTCTCTTGTACTTTTCTTCTATCTGCAAGGATTACGAAAATATTTTGGAGTATTTCAGTAAATTGGCAACATTGATCAAAAACGAGAACCGCATTAGATTTGCGTTGTAATTCGTGTTCATTTGTCTCGCGTGCAGTGGTCCCTGCGCCGAGTTGGCCGCGTCTAATTGGCGGCGTTCCTAGACCATTTTCTTGACGTTGTCGAGCTTTGTTCTTAATAACAGAATCATCACTGATTAGTAAGACTCATGCGGTTGTTGTTCAATTTTATTACATTTTCTATTCCAGTGATGAATCTGAAAATTTGCATGTAGTACCTATGAGTATCTAGAGAGTTTTTCGGGGTTGATTGTACAATATTTGACGATATCTCGTCGCCGTAGATATGTGCATGCTCACAGAAAATGTTTAGTAGACAATTCGATAAAAAAATTTCTCACTCATTAATGTATTCCTGAAACGTGAAATAACAGGCTCGAAGAAGAAAGTTTGATCCTCTGTGGTGTTCAAAGTGTATATTTTCCATTATATTGGAACTTGGAATTAATGTAAAAGTAGGTACTTTTTACACCTTACTCGAATTATTATCATTTTGAAAACGAATTTCTTTAAAGTCGTACGATTTGAGGAAGTGGTGATATCACCTACCCCAAAAAAAAAAATTCGCAATGTTCTACATTCTGATCTGTATCTAAATTTAAAGGACCCTTCATTACCATAAGTTGAGGGTTTTTCGTGGAAATATGAATTCTTGTAAATCTATATTTTGTAAACCTAACCAAAATCCGGGATCATCCAGCTGAATATTTTATGTGTTTGTAAATTTACTGTGCGACTTTGAACTTGGTTCACGTTGGTAAAATTATAATTCAGAATTTATATTAATCGCGGTTTCTTTTCGGATAAAAAGTGGGCAATATTTGAATACGATGTTCGACTCGGTAAAGATTTCCTCTGGAGAAGTGCAAAGAGGTGTCAGGGATTCGAATACCGAAATGTTTTTAATAAAAATTCATCTCATTTTTTAAATTTTATTTTTATCTATGTAAATTGTTTTTTTACAACAAGCGAATTTCCAAATAAATATAATTTCTGGAAATAAATATTTATTTACTTTGTTTAGTCCGAACAAGAACAGGACGAAATCAAGAAAGACGTGAGTAATGATTTGTTATCACATTAAGCGTGTTTATAGCGAAATATTATGTATCACTTTACCACGAGACAAATTTGATCACTTTTCACAAACACACCGCTTTAGAGGTACGTACACGTAGAAGACGACAAAAAAAATGTAAAAAGTATCAGTGTATGCCTGTAAATTAGCTTATACAGAAAATATTCGTCCTGTATAGGTATTGCACGTTAAAAAAAATATTTTTGTGTAGATGCACTACATAATAAGTATTATATGTACATATCTAACAGATTGAAAGCAAGAAACTGGATATCAAAGTCCAAAGCAAGATTGGTTCTTTGGGCAACATTAAGCATAAACCTGGAGGTGGTGATAAGAAAATTTTTGACGACAAGGATTACATTCGTCAAGTTTCAGCCCAATCCAATGCGTCCCTTGATGGTTCTCAGGTGAGTCCCATCTTCAAAATTTTTCGAGATCATTTTTGTTTTTTGTACTGAGTGGATTCAATCTGCGTTTAGTCAGCTCTAACAACGTTTATGTTTTTTAATTTTTTAATTAAAATATTTTTTTATTATTTTGAAAGAATTCATTTTCTGTTATTCCTTTATTTTCAGGCTTCAGATTATCTTTACACATTCTATTAAGTGTTTCATACCATTGTATCATTCGGGGGAAGGTAAAACTACTTACGCTTATTTGTAACGGAATGTTCCAAATCCTTAGAATTCAACAAATACTAGAATGATTCTCAGTACATTTAAATGAAAGTCATATTTTGTAAAGCAAACTAGCTTAAAGTTGTTTTAATTTTGCGGATACGAAGTGATCAAAGAAAAAGTATCGAACAGGAAGAAGTACTACACGTTTTTGGTTCTCTCATATAATTTAGGGAAACTTTACTTTTATTTTAATTTTTTAAATCATTTATTGTCTCTTTATTTGAATAATTTACCTTAAATATTCAAAAGCTAATTAATATACAGAATGAGAAACAATATTTACTTGTCATCACAGTTGAACGTGTTTGGCCTGAGGCCAACGGGGGTTAGTTCGAATCCCAAACAAGGTTTTATTTTTTTTAAGGATTAAGTTTCGAATATAAAGTCAAAACAAATTTTAATGAGAGAAGAAATTTAAAAAAAGTATAAAACCCTCAAAACAACATTTATTAACAGTTTTTTATGGTGAAACTGCTTCAGACAAATTAGTCATCCTAAAATATTCGAACTCCTCCTTGGCTCCGATTGAAATATTGAAATGCCTTGGGGAAACGTGTTTGTCACTTACAGCTAGCAAGTTCGCGTGCAAAATTCAAATAAGAATGTACTAAAGCATATAAAACGACATGTTAATTCCATTAAACATTTTATTAAAGCATTCTTTATCCCTTTGCGATTTTTGGCCCTGAAAATTGGATTTGGGAAATTCTAAATATTGCCGCCATAATATTCCATTCCCAAAGATTACGTACTTTTGTCAATTTCTCATTCAATACACAAAAAAATTTTGAGACGGTGATGTAACTATTAAAAGGAAAATGCAAACTTTAAAGCAACAATCTTCTCCGGAACATTAAAAACTTTTGAAAATTGTTGTTATATTGTTTCAAAATTTAAAAAAACAGTTAAAACAACTTTAAGGAAATGTTTGAAATGACTAAAACATTATTAATGTTATTATACAGGGTGTAGAATGAAATTAGGCAACATAGGGATTTCAATGGAAAATTTTAAAAGTCAAATATTATCTTACCTAATTATTTTATAAAAAAACTGTAAGATAGGTTTTTGTAGGGAAAAAAATTCTGTATCTATAAATGGTATCGGTATTATTTTTTGTTTGTTCTCAAACCGAGTAGGGAGAAAATAATAAACGCTGTTTTGGGAAAATCCTGTAGTGCCTTGGAATTATGATGTGACAACTGCTTATCGTTTTCATTGAAGGAAAAACTAGAAATGATAGAAAGTAAAGGATCACTGAACTTGAATTGTCACAACTCAACTCCAAGGCACTAGAGATTTTCGTCATAACAGCCTTTTCTATTTTCTCTTTGATCCGCCTTGGAAAAACTAAAAACTAAAAATGAATACATACTACGTAGACGCAGATTTTTTTTCATATACCTACGATATAACAAGACCTTGGATTTTTATCGGAAAATTTCAGTAGCAGTTACTAGATAAAGCACGAGAGCACAATACATTCAAAAACACGAGTGTGTCAACACGAGTGTTTTATCGGATTTGTATTGTGCTGACCAAGCGGATTTATCGCGAAAAATGGAATCCTATTGGCTGACGTTTCGGGTGTTGCTTAGTAACTACTGCATGAGTGATTTTGTTTCTACAAAAAACTTAGATAAATATTTTTTCTAAAATAATTAGGAAAGATACTAATATTAGAAAATTGAAATTCCTTAGGTAGCGTGATTCCATTCTACACCCTGTAGCTGTAGAGATCAATTCGTTATGAAGCAAGTCAACCTAATTATAGGCTAATAACTTTGTTTTTGGTGTATACCCACAATATTAATTTTGCAATCGTATGCTATTCCTCGATTTATTAATAATCATGGTTTTGAGTGCATGCGATTGTTTTAAACTGCATCCTACAATAATTTCATATTAAAAATTATTTATTAAGTTAAGATAAAAATATTTCAACAAATCACCAAGAAGGGCAGGTTTTTTTTACTAACGTTAACGTGAACCTAGGTATATCATTTCTAACCAAAGTTTTAAAGTTGAGTTTTCTGCTACTTTAACTTTCATAAAAAATTTAATTATTTTCTATTATTTGAATGAAAATTTGTTTAAAGTTAAATTGAAATACCCGAAAACTTCTTTAAATCGACTTGATTTTTTTAAATAAGTATGCATGAAAATAATTGCAGCTACTGCAGCAGCTTGGCGTATTACCTCGAAATTAGTTTATTCGCCAAATAGTTGCATTAATTGACGCTTTTATGATATTTGATATTTTTTGGTAGAATTCCTCCCAAACGGATGTTCGAGAGCCAGTGTCAGATGAAAATCTCAACAGGCAGCGCTAATTTAATCCATTTATGCGTTTACTAATTGATTTTCCACCGAAACGTGTTATGTTTGTTTACGCAAAGGCATAAATATGATTAAAAAAGTGTGTGATTTTGTAAAACTTGAGCTTGAGACTGAGTTTTGAAATACCTGTGTAAACAAATATTCCACAGTATTTTATATTTCATATTGTAGCGGGTTATGTAAAATTACTAATGAACACACAGCATGTTTAATATATGCATGGACACAATAAATAAAAATCTAGCGATAGTGTTGTATTTGTAAAATTTTTAAAATGTAGTGGTTGTCTTTCTTAAAACTTCGAAATTTTGTAACTTCACTTATTAGTAGAATCAATCACTGCGTATTCTTAAAGCCATTGTCACGTAGAGTAAAATGTAACACTGCACGACAATTGCTATATACTATATTAAAATTTAAAAAAAAATAATTATAAAGGACTTATAACAGTTCCCTTATTATTGTTAATTATCTACATTCTACCTACATTTATTTAAAACGCTTCTACCTAAAAAGTTCGTGAAAATCTTTAAATCGATTGGGCAAACATTTTTCCTGTGGCAAGGAGATTACACTTTGCAAGGGAAGCACATGTTTACAGTTTTTCGGTAAAAAAGTATAACATTGGGGACTCTCCTATAACCCGTTTTTAAACACCGACAATCGTTGATGAACGAGTCGTTACGGTTTACAGAATAGAGGTAGAAGTGTTAGGTAGGTCCAAATTTTACTTATTATGGCACTACTATAATACCATATGCCAGGCACCAATTTGATTTTTTAGAACCATATTATTTATACGAAAATGAATTTTAAAGTTTAAACTAACATGTACTGTTCTTAAATATGTTTTACTGAAAGATATATTCAGCAGTCTTCAAAACTTATTTCTGTGGGATGGTTGAAATATTAGATACGCCATTGTTATTTCCGGGGAATGGGTGTTAAGGCTTAGCGGTAGTGACTTTCACTAAGTATTAATCAAAATGTATAATTAGATCATAAATGTGGAAGTACGCATCCTATTTAGAAAATATAATATACAGGGTGAGTAAAAAGTATGGAATAAATTCATTATCTCCCAAAATAATGTTTTTTTTGGAAAACGCTCGCACAGGTATAGCGATTTAAATTATGGCGCATATTTTAAAGTGTTTCAATTTTTTTTTGCGACTGTCACTTTTTTGTGGTGACGTCAGAGTAATTTATTTTAAATGGCACCCCATACTTTTTTTGACGGATTTCGACAAAAGACGTCATTCTGCATCAGAATAAGTATCGTGACCTTGAAATTGACAGTTTCTGCGATGTTCATTTTTTAAATCTGAAAACTGTTATTTTCAAAAACATTATAATATTACGCAATTTATTTATTAAGAACCAATAATTAACATGAAAAACAATCAACCTATGAAACTGGTAAACTCATACAACCAAATAAAAGCTAAATTAGGTGCTCGAACTGTCTCTCATTAAAGTTTTACTTAACAATTTTTCAAATTTAAAAAATGAACATAGCAGAAACTGTCAACTTCAAGGTCACGATACTTACTTACTCGGATGCAGAATAACGTCCTCTGTCGAAATCCGTCAAAAAAAGTATGGGGTGCCATTAAAAAAAAATTACTCTGACGTCACCACAAAAAAATGACCGTCTCAAAAAAAAATTGAAACTCCTTAAAATATGTGCCATAATTTAAATCGCTATACCTGTGCGAGCGTTTTCCAAAAAAAAAACATTATTTTGGGAGATAATGAATTTATTCCATACTTTTTACTCACCCTGTATAATAAATAAATCAAATGGTGCAAAATAGCTATTTATGTGCCTAGGGTGTTATGAAGATGTTTATATCCGCCAATAACGACAAGCAAGCAAATCCGAGGGTTAGTATGTCGGCCGAGGGCGACAACATCAAGAAATACTCGTGGGGTGTATAGGTACAAAAAATAGTCCATCCTCAGGATCTTTCAAAACTATCGTTGGAAAATCGCCAAGACACGTCAACAAAAACAGCAAGGGGGTTCTCGCAGACGTTCGTTTTCTCTTTCAAAGTCGTCTGTATTATTATATGGAAGTTAACGGAAATTATTTTGAACAACTAATTTAATGGGAATTTGCAGCTTAACCGAAATAAATAAAATATAGTTTTTAATTTTTCTATGTCTCAATTTGAAACGAATAAAAAAAATAAATAGTAGAATGAATTCCTCTTGAAATTACCTTTTCAACGTTGTGCCACACATGGTATGGTGCCATTTAAATTTTAGACTGTGACAGCTAAGGGGTTGAATCAAACGTCCTGATTTTACGTAAAAAGATGTCCCCCTTGCTGTCCATGCTGACATTACTTGGCGGTTTTCAAGCAAACAACAATTAAGAAAGATACTGAAGGTGGCTACTTTAATGAGCGGTAGATCCATAACGCCCTAGGGCGTTATAAACTGCTTAATATACCTCGTTTAATTGACAAGTGAAAATTAAAATTTCCTATTGTGATATTTAAAGCATTAATACATAATAATAATAATAATAATAATAATAATAATAATAATAATAATAATGGAACTGTTTAATTTGTTATATACTCCTATAATATGCTGTTCATATTTAGTTGTATGTGGTAACATTTAATAATTTTTTTGAATAAATACAGCTATCGTGCATTAATTAATTTCAATATGAATTTAAGAATAATATCTGTTGTCGTCCGTAAACCACCCATCTATAAAAAAAACTAAAAAGTAAGTTAGAAATAGTATAGTAGTTGTTATCCTATTGATTGAATTTTTAAACTTTTCATCACTTAAATAGATATTATAAGTTGCTTTATAATGTGAAAAAGTTTATCAAAAATGCTCAGTTAATTTCGCTTTGTTATAATTATTCAGTTTTGCGGTAGAGGTACCTAATTCATATTTTCTATTTGATAAACTTTTACGTTTAAAATATTTGTACTTTGTATTCTAATCTCAATGTATTTTTAAATATCCTTCAGAAAAATTAGAATCATTTGCTATACGCTTAGTTAGGTACAATTTGAAACAAAATGGTGTTGCAAATACATGTAATGTATGTCTGTAGATGGTAATAATTTATCATCGATGTATTAATATTTACCAAATTTTAAAATAAATGTACCAATACTAATTTTAATTAGCAGCCATTTTTGTAGTTTTTGCCTACACACAATTATTTAGTATAGACACATGGAGCACTTAGGTGAAATGTATCACTTTCACCTAGAAACTGCCGCACAAGCTTCCAATCTAAAAGCTTCATGACACATGTAAGTAATAATTGAAGTTTTAACAAAAATTATAAATATTCATACCTACTTCACAATCTATATTTTTATTTAAGTCTAAAATTTCTCATTTTAATGTTGTAGAAGAAAAAAGCAAGACCGAAAAGTATTGATCTGAATTCCCCAGCAGTTAATTTAATTTCTCCTACACAACAAAAAGTAAGGATTTTGGAAGAAGTACAAGTTCGTGAAATTCCATCACCCGACAGTCGACCATCTTCAAGGATTTCCAGGGTTGGATCGGCAAGATCGAGAAGACCCTGTACTCCTCGACCACCATGGAGATATTAATAATTTTGAAGCCATATTTTAATCATCAATTCAGTAGATAATAATTACAACCAATAAATACAGGGTGGTAATTTTAAAAGTTTCAATGGGACTTATCTCTGTAACGAAAAACCGCGCAAAACCATTTCTAGTTTGTCTAGTACCTAATGGTTGAAATGCATTTTTCAACAATTTTCCAATAATGTAAGGTATTGCCTTTTAATATTTTTAAGTTTAGGTCGCTGTGGTTTAAGGGGAAGGTGGGGGTTGCGTTTCTTGTTACATCATTTTCGTTCCCCCTACGTGTTATCAAAACGGTTTGGATTGATTTTTGGTGGGTATTTTTTTTAGTTATACCTAGAGAGATATCTTCATTGAAACTTTTAAAACTGTTATACCTACCCTGTAAGTATATGTTAGCTGTGCAATAAAAAAATCACATTCACAGGTTTTAGGAATTATATTTCCTATAAAAGGCATCAATAATATTTATTACGAAATAAAATGTTTGTTGTACGCAATTAATATCTTTTTGTAAACATTTGCAATAAGAAATGAAATTACTAGACATACTATAGCACATTTAGTAGCTTTCATCAAGTTTTGCTGTGTTTTGTATAATAATTTATACAAAATTTCAGCATTATAATAATCAATTATAATGTATTATATTAACAAAACGTAATATTAATTAATAAAATGCTTACAAACCATGTTTGTTCTCAAGTAATTTCTAAGGGTGGGTTATTTTTCAACTTGGAGAATTTAAGTTAATCGGGGTTAGATCTTAGATATGTTGAAATGAAAATGTGAAGTTTTAGACATTTTTTTCAGCTTCTCTGATTTTCTTTTTAAACACCTGTTCATTATTTTTTTTAAAGGCGAGGCTTAGGGGGGAATGGTTGGGAGCTGTAGTGTATTGCTTCCCCGGGGTTCGCATTTTTTTTACCGGCCTTGGGTACAAGGGCTACCTAGAATTTCCAAGGTCATCCTGATATTTCCCAGGGACTACCCAGGGACTTCCCAGAAGCTACCCGAACTTTCCAGAGACTACTCAGATTTGCCAGGACTACTACTCACTTTCCAGGACTACTTACCCAGAATTTCCAAGGACTACCTAGAATTTCCACGGTCTTGCTGATATTTCCCAGGGTGTAGCCCGGACTTCTTAGATACTACCCAGGGACTACCCAAACTTCCCAGAGACTATGCAAATGGAAATTTATGAAAATATCCTTTGTCGGTTTACGTAACACCAAAATAAATATAGTTGTTTTAAGATAAACGCTAAAGACACAAGGATTAATAAACAAATTACCTAACAAAATTGTAAAATGCATCGATGTTGCTGGATATACCTAGTATTCTAAGACCTACCTTCAAATCTGCACTCTTCCAAATTTCCTCGATGTCCATTTACTCAAGTTCCTGAATGTTCCATCACTACACTCACTTCACTACAATAAAGTTCACAATACACTTCCAGACTGTTCAACTTGGCATCTAACTAGATCAGTTCATTGCCATTCAGCACACAATAGTATTAGCACTTTTTTTAACTAATAACGCAAGTAGTACGAACACTTGATAGGAACGTGTTTCATCAAAATTATTGGAGCAACTGAATTTCATTGCCCCACCTGACCCCCTACCTGCAAGAAAATGAAAACTATCAAAAGCCGCATATGTCTGCAATAACACTCTTATCGTTTCTACGTTATCTAAACACTTTTTGTTCCCAAAGAACTGAATAGGTAGTACTACTTAAATAACATCTGTTATTATTTAAGGCAAACGTGTTTTATAAATACGTATTGTAATTTTTAATGCATTGGGTAATTTCTTAATTAAATAATTTTATTTTTCTACTCTCATACGTGAAGTACCTACCTAATAAGTTTACATACTGATCACAGGAGTGCGTGAAATCTCACATTTAACATCAGATGATAGGTACATTTATTTCACGCATTATGGCCATAAGAGCTCATATACTTTTTAGCACCAGTAAACATTGTTAATAAATTGCTGTGGCTAACAGCAGCAGACCATATCTTATAGATCATACAGATCTAAAGATATTGGTGTCTACTGTTTCTACAACTGCAACACCCTGAATATAGTTTGTACAAATGCAAAATATAATGTTTGAAAATTGTATCCCACAAGAATGAAAACATTGGTCCTTTGAGAATAAAGTTTGTGTACTGTCAAGCACCTCGATTTGGCATTTAAGATTTTTATAAATTTAGTTATTCTGATCATTAAACGTAAATAGTGCTTGAAAGTATTGAACGTAATTGTGAATAATTGTAATTATTAATTGTTCATTATGTCTATCGAAATAGAATCGGCTGAGTAAGGAATTGTTGCAACTTAACCTCACTATTATTAATTTTTGTTCAAATTTTAGTGTTATTCGACTTATCCAGCAATATTTAAAAGAATCTAATCTAATAAGGACTCTGCAAACCCTACAGGTGTGTTATTTATAACCAAATGTATTACAATGGTTATTATAGACAATCGTAAGTAGCAAATTTTTAACACTTTTTAGGAAGAAACGGGTGTGTCTTTAAATACGGTTGATAGTGTAGATGGATTTTGTGCTGATATTAATAACGGACACTGGGATACTGTACTAAAGGCCATTCAGTCATTAAAACTACCTGATAAAAAACTTATTGATTTATATGAACAGGTACTTGGGTTACATGCTAAAATTTTCCAGTATATCATGTTTTGATATTGCAGATAGTATTAGAGTTAATAGAATTACGAGAACTCGGTGCAGCTCGTTCACTTTTAAGGCAAACCGATCCAATGATTATGATGAAACAAAATGAACCAGAACGTTACATTCATTTAGGTAAAGTTTCTAATGTTACGTTTACATTATTTCTTATTCTATGTGTTTTAGAAAATCTGTTGGCAAGGTCTTATTTTGATCCTCGTGAAGCTTATCCAGATGGTAGCAGCAAAGAAAAACGAAGAGCTGCAATTTCACATGCTTTATCGGGAGAGGTATCAGTAGTACCTTCTTCACGTTTGTTAGCTTTACTTGGACAAGCACTAAAATGGCAGCAACATCAAGGATTGTTACCACCAGGTATTATATTTCGTAGAATTTTGATACGTGTGTTTAAACTGTAGTTTTGTGTTTTAGGTACAACTATAGATTTGTTTCGAGGTAAAGCAGCAATTAGGGAGCAAGAAGATGAACAATTCCCTACACAAATGGCAAAACAAATTAAATTTGGGCAGAAGTCTCATGTAGAATGTGCACGTTTTTCACCGGATGGGCAATATTTAGTAACAGGCAGTGTTGATGGAATTGTAGAAGTATGGAATTTCACTACCGGTAAAGTTCGTAAAGATTTAAAATATCAAGCACAAGTAAGTATCATTTTATGTTTAAATCCCCAGAACTCTATAATTTTGTTGTAGGAAAATTTTATGATGATGGAACATGCAGTTTTATGTATGTCCTTCTCTCGAGACAGTGAAATGTTAGTTACAGGTTCTCAAGCTGGGCGTGTAAAGGTTTGGCGAATTAGTTCTGGGCAGTGTTTAAGAAAAATTGAAAAAGCACATTCTAAAGGTATTACATGTCTGCAGTTTTCAAGAGATAACAGTCAAGTACTTAGTGCTTCCTTTGATCATATGATAAGGTAACAAATCATAAAAATCCATTTTATATGAAGAATTAAAATTTTGTGTTTTAGAATACATGGACTAAAATCAGGAAAAGTTTTAAAAGAATTTCGAGGCCATACTTCTTTTGTAAATGAAGTTATTTTCACACAAGATGGTCATAACATTTTAAGGTAATAAAGTTTCTATCCTACATACAGGGTGTATATAAATTATACCAACTTTTTCATGTAATTTTAAGAGAGAAATCACTGTATAATTAAAAATATTTTTTTGTGTTTCAGTGCATCTTCAGACGGAACTGTAAAGGTTTGGAGTATTAAAACTACAGAATGCTCAAACACTTTTAAAGCTCTTGGGGCTGGCGATATTACCGTTAATAATATCCACAACTTTCCCAAAAATCCAGAACATTTTGTGGTTTGTAATCGTAGTAATACAGTTGTAATTATGAACTTACAGGGACAGGTAAAATCTACTTTCATATTTAAAGAAAATTTCAGTACTATTTCAATTTTGCTTTTTAGATTGTAAGATCATTTTCTAGTGGTAAAAGAGAAGGTGGTGATTTTGTCTGTTCTACAACTTCCCCTAGAGGTGATTGGATTTATTGTGTGGGAGAAGATATGGTGTTATATTGTTTCTCTACAAATTCTGGAAAATTGGAACGAACATTAAATGTAAGGAAGTGATTGCATTACTATTCCTTAATAAATTTGTCTGTTTTGTAGATACATGAAAAAGATGTAATCGGTGTAGCACATCATCCCCATCAAAATATGATCTGTACGTACAGTGAAGATGGTTTAGTCCGTCTTTGGAAGCCCTAAATATTTTAAATATGAAGTGTATTTTGTTTTGAGAATGTAACTACAATTAAACAGATTTTTTAGAACTATAAACCAAGTTTTGTTATTACCTTAGGATACAGGGTGTTGATTTAGTATGGGAATGTCCGATCAAAATTTAAAATATTCACTTGTATTGCATAATCTGACTGATAACTATAAAAAATGTGTACGATTAGTGAGAATATTACCATGTAAGGTTCACTTGTATTAAATTGTTCACCGTAAAATACAGTGTTTTATTTCAAATAAAAAAGCTATACCGATAATCGTCGAACTAACCCTGTATAGTTGGCAATAATTTCAGGTGCAAATACTAAAGAACTAGGTAGGTAATTTTTTCTTGATTTTACCCACTTTTATACTTGTTTTAACTATTTGCAACTGTGTTACATTAAAAATTGAACAGAAATTGAGGTTAAGTTGTCAAAGTTTCAGTGCCCTTTTTGTAAGGTTTTATTAATTTATTCGTTCTATCGTACTTAATAAAATCATTGTGTAGTACTATGAAATTTGATAAAATATGCCGAACATGTTTAACCGAAAAATCAACTTTAAAATCAATATTTGGGGCTTGCTTACCGAACATGTTGATGAGTTGTGCTTCCGTACAGGTAGGTGTTTGTTAAAACCTGTTATTGTTGCATTTTATTTCCTTTCGATACTTTAGGTAATAGATGGTGATGGTTTACCAAATAAAATATGTACACAATGTTTACAAATGGTCAATCGAGCCTATACCTTTAAACAGCTGTGCGAAAAATCGGATGCATCTTTAAGAGAATATGTAAATAAAATTAATTTACAAAATATGACTTTAACAACCGATCATAATTTATTATGTAACGTAAAAAATGATCAGTTATTTGTAAACAGTGAAGTCTTGCAACAATCTTCGCTTTTTAGTGAATTATTTGGTAGTGAAACTACGCAATCATTAGTCGATAATTTTACATCACAAAATGCAAATACAGGTTGGTCATTTCTAATATAAAGTTATCCACTAGAATTACCTAATCATACTTTGGTTTTAGTTGTATCCGATTTAGCAGATACAATGCAAAGTTTACAAACAATTGCGGAACAATGTTTACCAGATACGTGGGATAGCGATACAAATATAATGAACACACACAGTGGTTCAGAAGATACTACATGTCACAGCTTAGAATCTTTACTTAAATGCCAGTTTTGTGAAGAATCATTTGGAGGTAACTATCATTAAATACTGCAATATAGTTTAGCATTAATTAACGGTGCCGAATTAAAACCCACCCCATGCTTGCACCCAAATTTGAAGTACCCTTTATAAATATGTATCCTTTATAGTTACGATTTTATCATTGTTTCTTTAGTTAAAATACAGTTATTTTTTTTCTGTTTTAGACGAATGGAGTTTAGCAGAACACATAAAAGTTCATACAGGTCATGCTAAGTATTACTGCAGTGTATGTGGTAAAGGGTATGCTACATCATTAGCTTTAACAAAACATATAAATAATCATGCCATAACTTCAAATCACATGAATGAGCAAATTAATGAAAGGAAAAAGGCATCCAGTTGCAATGTGTGTATATGGCAATCCACGGATTGATTTATAAAGAGCCATCTATGATTGACAAAAAAAGTTCACGGTGTCATGAAAATAAACCCATATTTCTGAAATTTTGCAAGGGGGGATGATTTTACATTGTGAGAAACTTTTGTTAATAAAGTTTTGCTATAGTTAGTACAAAAAAGCTACTATACCTGAATAAAAAATTTCTTTATCTACCACCAAGGCCTGCTTGATTTGAAAAAATCCATAACATCCTTCTGAAATTTTGCATGTGGGGATAATTTTACATTGTGAGCTACTTTTCTTTCTGAAGTTTTGCCATATTTAGTACAAAAAAGCTACTTTACCTGAATCAAAAATTTCTTTATCTACCACCAAGGCCTGCTTGATTTGAAAAAATCCAAAATATCCTTCTGAAATTTTGCATGTGGGGATAATTTTACATTGTGAGCAACTTTTCTTAATGAAGTTTTGCCATAGTTAGTACAAAAAAGCTACTTTACCTAAATAAAAAAATTCTTTATCTACCACCAACGCCTGCTTGATTTGAAAAAATCCAAAATATCCTCCTGAAATTTTGCATGTGGGGATAATTTTACATTGTGAACAACTTTTCTTTCTGAAGTTTTGCCATATTTAGTACAAAAAAGCTACTTTACCTGAATAAAAAATTTCTTTATCTACCACCAACGCCTGCTTGATTTGAAAAAATCCAAAATATCCTGAAATTTTGCATGTGGGGATAATTTTACATTGTGAGCTACTTTTCTTTCTGAAGTTTTGCCATATTTAGTACAAAAAAGCTACTTTACCTGAATCAAAAATTTCTTTATCTACCACCAAGGCCTGCTTGATTTGAAAAAATCCAAAATATCCTTCTGAAATTTTGCATGTGGGGATAATTTTACATTGTGAGCAACTTTTCTTAATGAAGTTTTGCCATAGTTAGTACAAAAAAGCTACTTTACCTGAATAAAAAAATTCTTTATCTACCACCAAGGCCTGGTGATTTGAAAAAATCCAAAATATCCTCCTGAAATTTTGCATGTGGGGATAATTTTACATTGTGAGCAACTGTTCTTAAAATGAAGTTTTGCCGTAGTTAGTACAGATAATCTACTTTACCTGAACAAAAATTTCTTTATCTACCACCAAGGCCTCCTTGATCTGAAAAAATCGAAAATATACTTTCAGAAATTTTGCATTGGGGGATGATTTTAAATTGTGAACAACTTTTCCTAATGAAGTTTTGCTGTAGTTAGTACAGAAAACCTACTTTACCTGAATAAAAAATTTCTTTATCTACCATCAGTAACGCCTCGACTTGAAAAAAAACCAAAAATATACTCAAAATTTGTTTGAAGCCAAGGAAGACTTAACGGTGATTCAGAATACATCTTTAATCCCCAAATATTAAATTCTAATTCAAAAATTGTTTGTCAATCACCTTTTTATAACTCGATCCTTAGACATAGGACTGTTTACAGTCTACCAAAAGTTGACTTCATAAATATTAAGGGTTATTATTTTGAATTTAGGTATGCAGTAAACAGTATGAAGAAAGTTCTTCTCTAAGGAAACATTTAAAAGATGATCATTCTGATATCAAAAATATTGAAAAGAAACATGTATGCTCCGTTTGTGGAAAAAGGTGAATATAAGGTTTTTTTTTATTCACATCACTAATAAAAATATGGGAAATAAATTAAACATGTATGCAGGACCGGATCGACGGTTCTTGGAACCCTAAACAAGGTGTCATTTCCTTTTTGTCTATGGTATAATGCATAATATTGTTAAATACCGATCATAAAAACAATATTTAGTCTTAGTAACTCTGAAAATAGTAAAGTTGCATCAAAAAATCTACAGGGTGTTCAAGAGTCTGTTATCAAGCCCAAATAATATGTAGAACATGCTCTGTATCTCCCGTTTTTCTCATTGCACATGACCCCATACTACCAAACGTGTGGGACACCCTGTATAATATCTAGGAACGTTATTAAAAGAGTGAATGGTACATTGTAAATACTTGTATTTGATTAAGTATCTTTTAAATTTTAGGTATTCGCAAAATAAATTTTTAGTAATACACATCAGGTCTCATACAGGAGAGAGGCCACTGAGTTGTGAAACTTGCGGAAAAAATTTTTCTCTTCCAAGTTCACTGCATAAACATCGGTTAGTGCATAATCAAGAAAAGAAATTTAATTGTACAGTTTGTGGGAAAGCATTTAAACAGATGTCAAATGTTACAGCTCACATGCGTAGTCACACAGGTAGTAATAAGAAAAGAGAACAAAATTTAGAAATCTTGCAGTATGAAGAAGAAAAACATTAATAGTGTTTGTTTTTGGTTACTGCATGATTTCTAAATTTTTATTTTACTTTTTTTCCCCTATACAGTGTGTTTCAGTTTGCATGGATACACCTAAATATTTTTTTTTAAATGGATTTTTTTATATAAATAAAATTTTATACGGATTGTTTTAAAAATAAAAAAGTTTTTCATACAAAATGAATCACCCTGTATCCTTGATCTTCTAAGATTGTTGATTGAAATTTTATCTTTAGGTGAAAAGCCATTTATATGTAACGTATGTGGTAAGGCATGTGCTACAAATGTAAATTTGGAAATACATAAAAGACTTCATACTGGTGAGAAACCTTATCACTGTTCCAGATGTGAAAACACATTCAATAGTACGTAGTTTTGTACATCTTATATTTTTATTACATTTTGGTAACTAATTTTACAGCTAGCAGTCAATTAAAAAAACATTTCATGCGACACACAGGTGAAAAACCTTACAAATGTTGGCAATGTGGAAAATCATTTCGCCAAAAGGATACTCGTGATACCCATGTCCGATACCACACTGGAGAAAGGCCATTTGCTTGTACTTTATGTCCTAAGCGATATATTGCAGCCAGTCATCTAAGAGTAAGTAGTCTTAAACTATAAAATAATCTAACTATCCTTTTTTAACCTTTATTAGTATTTCGTAAATTATTATTATGCAGACTGAATAGGACTATGGATATATAATTCTCAAAGGGTAAATCACGTGGGAATTTCAGTGAACATAGTCTGGGTAGTTCCTGGAAAATTTTCTGCATTGAAAATAATTCTGCACAAAGTTACAGTAGCAAAGTTTTCAAAGCAGGTAGTGGATGGTGTAAATTTGTTTTACTATTTATGTTTGTGAAAGCTTCCTATCTCAACTATGTACTTCCGTTGAATAATTATAGTTTAATAATTACAGGTTCATATGAAAGGACACACTGGAGATAGGAAATACCAGTGCCACATTTGTTCTAAGGGATTTATTCAAGCTCGAACTCTAAAAACTCATTTAGCGACTCATACCGGTGAGAGGACTTACATATGTAAATATTGTGGGCAAAGTTATTCTCAATCCAGAACATTAAATAGTCACGTAAAAGGATGTCATTCAAATGTATAATTATAATAAGTGAAATATAGATGGAATTCTAATGTACGGTTTTATATTTAAGTATACACAGCATTGTCCTGACAATTGAATAATTAAATATTTAGATGAAAAGTGTAAACGGTTAACCTATCCTTAGTTGAATAAATTTTAAAATCAAAATAGTTGTCAATTAACATAATCAACAATCTATAATAAAATTGTAAATGAATAAAATTAAGTGTTGCGTCTTAAACACTCTACCAGTTCCATGTCTCGGGGGAGGAGGGTACTTCTACGTGCATGCAAACTACAAGAGTAACTATCTTCCATATATTGAACTAAATAATGTTCAGCTGATTCGTGTAATGCTTCTAATGCAATTCGTTGAATTCGCCGGCCTTGAGGTACATATATAGACATTATTTCTTGCACCAGTCTTGCAAAGGGTAATTTTGGTATGAGGTTATTAGTGGATGTTTGGTAGTGTTTGATCTCTCGTAAAATCTTTCCACTAACTTTAAATATTTTGGAACCAACACGCAACTGGGAAGATGCCTTTTTCTTCTTTTTATGGATCGATTTTACCTTTGATTGTACATTTAACTGTTTTCCTCTAGGACTGCTTTTTCGTTTTGGAGTTGTTATTGGTGACATTGATGTTTGGGTTGAACGCCTTGGACTTTCAAGACCAACAGAACTCTTTTTCTGTACAGGATCTTTTTTACGAGGACTCTTTTTGCGAACCATATTAAAAAAAATCTACAAACAATAGATATACACCATTATCTTGCACTCATTTTTATTATCTTAAAATTAGATTGAATGTTTGTGAACTACATCTGAATCGCTTTATTAGTATTTTGAGACACTACACTTTATTCTGAAATGCTGGGTGAAATAATTGCAGAGAAGCATGGAACAACAAGGTTTGATGTGTGAATGACTGGAAACATACGATGGAAATGTTTTGTGGGTCGGTAGTATTATGCGCATGTTGGTTGGGGGCGAGGACATATGACCGTAGTAGTAGATTAGGGAGTATATGATTATAACAGGACAGGAGACTAAATATTGGCATGACCTGTATCCAAGTCAGCAAGTGACACAGATAGAAAACGTGTGGCTACCAATGAGGCCTACTGCATATTATGGATTTAACAGGTAATTGCCTTTTTTGGCTCTGCTAATTTTTTTAGAGCAAAATACTATAGGAATGATTTGTAGAGAATTTAAGACTGCATCTAATGCCTCAGTTGCTTTTTAAATAACAAAACCAGCCTACAAGAAAATAATAAAAACTCTTCAATACATATATTTGTTAAATCATGTATTAAAGTTTTTATTATTTTCTTGTAATCTGGTTATGCTCCTTAAGAAAATAGCAAGGTATCCAGACCTACTGGAGGGTTTTAAAGTTAAGTTCCTGTATTGCTAAACAAAATAAAAAATATAAAGTCAAACTTACCAGAACTGACAACAAAACTTTAAAATTGGTCTTTAATCACTAAAAACTGGAATGTTCGAATTAATTAAGTACCTTGTATAATTATAGCTCAGGTTTTACATCTTTTATGTTAAAAAAATACAATCGAACACAAATCTAGACACTAACCTACAAAACATACAAATGCTCAAAATTTGAAAATTTCAAGTAACGTATTTTTGTGGCTGTGGTTAACATTACGCTGCATTACGCTAGAGTGGAGAGAGGCGTCACTGGAGGGACGGGACCACCCGTACGCCTCGGACCACCCCCGATTTGGAAATGTTTCATTTAATAAAGCCTGCTACATGTCGCCGTGAATTTCGCAACTTTTAATAAAGGGGAATTCATACAGTTGCGATTTTTTCTATTTGTTTTCATTGGTTAAATTTGGCGGTAAATTCAAATTTAAGCAATGAAAACAAAATAAAAATTCACATGGAAAAAATCATGCCTACAATACAATGTATGGGGTCTGTCTTCTTTATTAGTTTAAAAATTCGTTGCTATACGAAACAATAGAGTGAGGTATAATCCGGAGATCTTGATGGCCATTCAATTGGTGCACATTTTTTATTTTAAACTGCATTTACAGTGTGGTAGTTTATAATTTTGCAGAAGATACACACTTATGTTCTTCATTTACACAAAATTCGGTTTGTTGTAACATTATCGATGCTGATAGGGTAGGATGATCTCCAAAAGCCATTATGTTCTCACTGGCTGCCACCAATGTGGGATTCTTCTTTTTTTTTTCACTTCAATAACCGCTGAATACTAGATAGGTACTAGTACTAACATTGATTTTCTACTCTGTGGGGTGAAAATAAAAAATAATGTTTAGGCAATCATAAAGTTTATACCTGAAACGTTCAGAAATCAGGGGTTATTTTTATGTGAGCATTAAAATTAAATATTGAAAATATGAAATTTCCATACGATTGCACTCCCGCTTTTCATTTAGAAATTGCAATAAAGAAGAATAAAATATGTATTGTAGAAAGACCAATTCATCACAATACAAAGGTTTTATTATTACCAGTTTAGTTTGTCTTGAAGAAATTGAAAAAATAAAGCTAAGGTGGAGTTGGAATCATAAAGTAAGGGTCAGCTTTAAAGCAGCAGCAGGAACGATCCGCGGGAACCTACACCTGGGTACGCTAATCTGCTCTTTTGTGAACCATCTGCACGCTTTACTTGCGACGATGATTGTAAAGCACGATATTTATATAACAGCAATAAAAGATGTCTTTATTTTTCATCCGATATAAATACCCATCCAGATATAATTATTTAGGAACTTTGGGGTGCTTAACTGCTTTAACACTTACGGTTCTTCATTCTTCATTTATATATGCTTATTGGATACTGAAACTGAAAATAATATAAACAGCTTTAGATTTAAGCAAAAAAGAGTTTTTTTATTATTTATAAATTTTTATTTTGTTTCTTATAATCTATCTGCGATAAAATGGATATACAGGGTGTTCAAGACAAGACATGGGGATGTCGTAAAAGGTAGGTATAGTAAATAAAGATTCGATTAATTGAGAAGAAACGTTCAAAATATTTGAGGACTACTATATGATGCTGGCATTTCCATTTTTTTTGTCACATAGAATAGAAAGAAAAAAAGGCTACCTACCGTTTGCTGTAGGAGAAAATGTCGATGATCCTTAAAATTATAATCCCAGTATTTTATAAAAATTTTATTTTGTGTACACTTTGTCTTCTTTAAAGATTAGATTTATTCCTTGTAGGTATATAGGTAGTACTACCATAGGCATAATTTACAAAAAAAAAACTAGTAAATTGTAATAATTATAAAAAACTAAATACCTATGTTTCGATTTTTCGAACCCTTTGTGCATCTTATTTTTTGTTACATCACATAAATGACTAGTTAACAAGGTTAATCGACACATAATAAATAATAATGTAATAATATTATATTGTTTTATAATAATGCACTATTCGATTATTACATTTCGACTACAATATCAGTTGATAATGCCCAAGTGATTTAATAGAATCGGGATGTTCGTTCTGATTTCTTCCAAGTTATGGAAATGAATTATTCTTTAAATCCTTACAATAATTATATCGTATAATATGAATTTCTAACTGTTATCAATCACTATTTAATTATTTATTACTGCATAAATTTAAATATAAAAATATTATACAGGGTGATGCGAATTTGACCGACAAACTTCGAGAGCATATTCCTCTCATGCACTATAGCAGAGCTGCGTGCTGGACTACCAAAAATCATTTAAAATTAGTATTCCTACTCATTAGGTTAAATATTAGAGAAAAGAATCATGTAAAGATTTCAATGCTAGATTAGAAGAGAAGTCGAAAAAGATCGTAACTTCTAAATGAAAGCTTATTATAAAAAAATATGTAAACGATTTTGAATTTAGGTACAAGTTTAGACAGTTTCTCTGTTGAATTTGTATACCCACACCCTGTATAATAATATATAATAGTTTTATTTTTCATGTTTATAAACACACTCGTGAATTCGCATCATTTTACATCGATGTCGGTAAACTCGTTTTGTTGAAAATCGTTTGTAATAGCACTCACTGGTATCGGAGGTTGTAAAACTGAAGCTGCTGGTGTCATATGAAGACACGGACCATCAAGACACACTGGACAAAAGGCCGAAAAAGCTCCCAGCAGTTTTCTTAAAATAAAGGCAAGAAATTGTAAAACTTCTTCCAAAAAACATATAATGTAACTAACTGCAAATTTAATTTGAATACAAAGTGTAGATAAAATCTACCCTTCCCCTATATAAATCAAAATCTTTATCCTACAATTAGGGGATGTCATACCTACCTATAATGATGATCCAATTGAGCCTTCTCTATTCTTTTATCTTTCGCTCGACGATTTTGAAACCAAATTTTAATTTGCGTTTCTGATAATTGAAGAGCTTCAGCTAACTCACATCTTCTACCACGACTTATGTATTCTGATCTTTGATATTCTATTTCTAATCGAAGAGTTTGATCGCTGCTAAATGTTGTTCTTTGGCGCCGAGGTCGTCCTTCTTTACGACGCCTTCTTGCCACTGGAAAGAAAGTGGTTAAACTATGAATAATATGATTTAAAAAATTTGGAACATGATTTTATATGGGAAAGAAAGACGTGAATGTTGAAAAAAATAAATATATTCGACGTATGGGTGACACAAGGCGATCTACTCAGGGTGGTTTGTCCCCCTTACTTTATAATGTTACGGACGCTCTTGAGGGTCAATCAATTTTTTTTCTGTAAATTCAACCGAATTCAGTATTTTTTTATTTAGAAAAAAAATCTAAAACAATTAAGGAAGTTTTTGCATTGAAATCCCTATGGGGCGTGAACCAATTCTACACCCTGTATATTTTTTATTTATGATAAAGGACTTAAATCCAACCGAATTCAGTATTTTTTTATTTAGAAAAAAAATCTAATATCATTAAGGAAGTTTTTGCATTGAAATCTCTATGGGGCGTGAACCAATTCTACACCCTGTATATATTTTATTTATAATAAAGGACTTTCTCCTTTAATAAACATTTATCAAGCTTCATGTCAATAACCAATTACCTAAACAATATTAATCCCTTGTAATATAATGAACTGGTGGGACACAGGAAATGCAGAAATTAGGAATTATGGTTGATTCGTTTCAGATGATGTAGAGAGGGTTCATGGATTCTGGCGTGCGAACCTCCGAATGGTACTCCAGACGAGGACGTCATGTGCTGTGATTGACGGAAACGAGAAGCCCTAACTTACACCATATGTCGCCCCACACAAGACCTTACCTATTCTTAATTACAGTTGACATGTTTAAGTTTGCCAATAATTTTATTTTTATAGTGGTGAGAATATTTTAGTATTTCAGTACCAAATAATTTTTATTAAAGTTATGGTAATATGGTGCTGCTAGGTCGTTTAGTTTTTGAAGGGATGAAGAAATGTTAAATTAATTACATTTTCGAAAATTAATCTTCATATGTCCTACAACTTTTTCTAGGGTTGCTTACAAGTTTTGCTATAGGTATACAGACTCTTCCAAAAAGTTTGAAATTTTGAAAAATTATTACAAAAAAACTGGCCACACGATTTTGTTTAAATTTTCTACACTTATGCAGCTTGGTGTTAGGTACATTTTCGTTTTTTGATTAATGGTAGAATTTCACTGTGGCGCCCTCTACGAGGTTTTGAAAATCGGAAATTGATGCTCCTATAACTCCTTTATCAATCAAAATATGAAAGAAATTTAAATATAAAACTTATTCAGTATACAGCTCTGCATTCTCCTAAATTTATATCACGTATACAGGGTGTTTGCTTTTCACAGTACAATAAGCAACTTTGTTATTTTAAATGAAACACCCTGTATATTATTATATAATTGAATGCAAAATTTAATTGTCTATCACATAGTATAAGGTAGTCATATAGCTAGAATGTGCGGTTGATGAGAAAATCGCGAATTTCCGCTGCGTTAGTAAATTAGATGCCCGTCTCTCTTCTGTACGTATCGAACCCGTATAGTCTGGTGTTTCTCGCTACTCATTCAAGTGATTTCCAACGCTGCTTCGCGAACTACTGTTGAATACCAAAAACAAAATATGTATTTTTAGTATGGGAAAGTCTAGGGGAGGTGTGCAACTCCACCTTTTTTTGTAAATTCCCCTTAGTTTCGCTGATTTCCCTACAAAGTAGGTCGTCCTAAAACTTTCAGCTAAAATCCTTTGATTCGACCCCTAAATTTGTGTCATCTTAATAATCGATTAAATATTTTAGAATAATATTCTGTTGTAGTTCTACATTAATTTCATTTCATGAAGTAAATTTGATAAGAAGGTATTTAGAACAAAGTTTTGCTTTTGCGAATCTAAATTTCCTCAAAACAGTGTAATGAATGATGATAAGCACTTGCTTTATATTTTGTGTTATTTAGACGATAATACGATTACATGAAGCTTTTGGAGGATGGCGTTGACAATACCTTGTAATATCTATTTTTCGTTCAACAAATCCGACTTGGGACTCTGCTAACACCAAAAGCTTGGTGTGTATTGTACACGGGTATAAAATTTAAGACTCGAGAAATAATATTAGATTTTGTGAAGACTTATGGTTTAGAAAAGCATTATTCAATTTTTTTTATATTATTACGTACTTATATCATCAAACACGGTTCTTGTATTTGTCAAAACCAGAACTATCTACAAATGACAATTTTTTTTTGTTTTACAAACCATAGCAGTATGATATAAGAACATTGTACCTACATTAAATATTTAAACCTTGAATATGTAGCAATCCATAAAATTTAAAGCCTAGAATAAAAAGAGAAAGAAAATTTAAGGATTTTGTTAGCCTGGATACTATAGTACGTGCTTTAAGGAAGGAAATTGAAACCTAAACTATTATTTTCCGTGATCTCCTTAACGAAGTTTACACAGGGGTTTCAGTATTTAATTATTTCTTAATGGTACGAATTATAATTAAATGATAAAGATCCTAATGATGGGATACTCCAGTTTATCAAGCAATTTAAGTGTGCTCTTGAAATAATCGCTAATCACGCAAGGCATGTAGGAGGGTTGAACACATGTCTTGTGTCTCACCCCCACCTGAATTTGATGTCGGAGTATTTAGACTTGTTCAACTGTGCAGTTGTAATCTCATCATAATAATATTTTACATTTCATATTGTGTTGGACTTATTCCGCGGATTCTGTTGTTGGCTGAGCGCACGCAGAAAGCTCGAACAAATTGTTTTGTTTGAAAATTGTAAAATTCTCTTGAAACATCATATATTTTGCGTGAATTCTATTAAACACGTTTAAAATATTGTAAACGCCCTTCATTACAATTTAGTCGATTGTGTTGAACGCTATAATAATTATTGTTGAAGATGGGTAGTCATATATACAAGAATAAATATTTGAAGTTGAAATACAACCCTGAAAATATTAATCTTATATTTAACTCTGATTTTTCCTTCTTTTCAAAATAATATCTAATCAAACAAACATTAGGAGAAAGGATACAGATGCAATCAAAAGCTTCACCGAATATTACAATTCTAGTTACCTTAAACTACCCTGCTTCGGATTTCCGATGTCTCACTAATGCGACGGTTTAACTGAACCATGATACTGACTACAAAATAACGAAATCACATGGTATTTATATTGATTAAAGTATCTACTATAAATTTATAACACAATAATATACAGGGTGTCCCAAAAAGAAACGGCATCCAGTTAAGGGTATGTCCCTTTCATGAAAATAAGAGGAAACCTATTAACATGGGTCCGCAAATGGTACGCCACTGTTTTTTTTTATTTTGACACAATTTTCAAATTTCTCAACTAATTTACGATTGAAACAGTCTCTTGAGATTTTTTCCTGCCATTAACCGTTTTCGTGTAAATCACACTTCAAAGATGAAAAATGCGAATAAAAAAATAACTCTGCAAATCCGTTTTTTGAATAATGACCGGCTTTAGCCTCAAAATTTTGTTCGAAGAATAGAAGCTTGTCTTGAAGCTAATGCCGGTCATTTTGAACATTATTTCTAAAATAATAATAATCATTTCGGAATATATGAAAAAGAATTTCAACACCCTGTATCTCGATAACGAAACATTTCCGGATCCAAGTTAATAGGAACTTTTCATGAAAGGAACATCCCCTTAACTGGATGCCGTTTTTTTTGGGACATTCTGCGTATTAACACTTTAACTAATATTGAAATACGCGCATTAATAAAAAAAAGGGTTACAGTTTTCTGGATTGAGTGTAAAAACAAATGCGGGAATTTTACAAGAACTGTATAAGCGGAATCTTGGTTTAGCTGAACCGGGGTTTAAACCAGAACTGAAAAACCAGCCCTTAAAGAGATTATTATTGAGTCCAACTTAACCTACGGAAGAATATTTTTAAAGCGGTTCTCAATTCAGTTCAAATTTTTGGATTGGCACCTTTTGTCCACCCACCGATTTAATTACAAATGCTTTGTTTGCGTAGTTTGCAGAACGGTAGGTACCTACACTAGTAACTATTTGGATCGATGAATGGATCAAGGGAGTCCATGAAAATGTAAATCATGTGTCTGATAATTTTCTACAATTAATCATTCAGGGCTCTTGGCTCAATTTGTGTGTATGGTTTGGAAAGGGTACAAGATCCTTATTCGGAGCCACGATGTCTAAAGTGCAAATAAGAGATGGTACCATAAGAAGAAGAAGAAGAAGTATGAGAACTTCATTAAATTTAGGTGTAGGTAATTACGAATTCGACCGACAAACTTTCAGGGAGTGTTATATTGTTTGTATATCTACTTTTCTATTATCCTCTTTCATTTTAGAAGTTATGATTTTTCTTTTGACTTCTCTTCTAATCTAGCATCGACATCATTAAAAGAATTTTGCTCTAATATACAGGGTGTCCAAGATAAGATTATGTACATGGGGACGATCAAGTTGGTTAAATTAGAGAAAAGTTACGCAAATGTACTATGTCGCATGTCGGAATTGAATTCCTCGTGTCCCCTTATGTAAGACTACCGAGTTTCAATTGCACAACCTTAATAATAAAAGACTTATTCGAGATTTTTGAAAAAGACAAATTTCAGCATTCTCAGGATATTGCAGAAGTGCTTGCAGATATCTTGAAAATGAATACATTTTCGGAAGGGGCCTCTTTTCTCTAATTTAACCAGCTTCGTATCTCTTAAGGTAGCTGAGATCCCCATTTACATTATCTTATCTTGAACACCCTGTATAACTTAATATTAATCAATTAATGACATACACATATGAAACACAGGATATTTAATTAAATAATTGGACCACCATTGGAAATAAAATATTCAGATTTGGAGATTCAAATGCCTGTAATGTGTACCTACGTTAAAACGAATGTTGAAAAATTCATGGAAATATTTTGACTTATACAGAGTTTATTTTGTAGAGTACCTATACTGTATAAACTTTTTTTTATTTAGTGAACGAATACGCACTCGAAGTTTGTTTGTCGAATTCGTAAACACCCTGTACAACATAACATTTTTGGTATTTTATAAGTGGACAGCAGTATTTGTTTGTTACATTGCTAGTATTTTCGAAAACAAACAGGAAGTATACGGAGCAACTTTGAAATTACTTGAAATAAGGTCGTGTGTGGTATCGTTGGATAGGGCTTTTGAAAACAACTTGTTTGAACAATTTTTTGATACCTCTTACAGTTGCGGAAATTATTTACAAGTAAAAAAGCGATTGATATTGTTGTTATCGTTAAAACTCGTAGCAGGCACCTACGATAATCGTGATTCCTTTGTTGTAATATTTAGAATTTGTCCTTGAGTTATTCTGATCTTTGTGATTTCTGTTTTGCTCAGTTATTCCAATTTACTGAATAGAATAAAATCAAATCACAATAACTGGAAATCGAAATAACTGAGGAAAATACAAATCACAGAGGGATCAGAATATCTCAAGGACAAGTTCCAATGAATTATGATTATTATTTAGATGACAGGTAGTACTTATTAGTTACTACAATTTTTAAATCATAACATCAACATTATCATTTCCTTTTGTTTTACTTTTAATAATTTCCTCAACCTTAAGAGGTATAAAAAAAATCAATTAAAAGAGAGTTCTTTTTAAAAGCCTTATCCAAAAATAGCAAACATGATCTATATTGCCATTTGAAATTTCAAAGTTGCTTCCGATTTTCCGTACGTAAATTCTAGCAGTGCCAAAAAATTCGTTACATGTACTTTGGTAGTTAAAACATTTTTAGCTCTTGGTATTAAACAAAAATAAAAGGATGGGACGGGAAGTCTGAAACAGCCTTCAAATAATTTGTTGAAACAGTCAACTTCCGTAGTTATTATAATCATCAAATAAAAAAAAAAACGTTAGAAGCACATCGTTTCAAAATTGCGTTCCAAATTTCAGGAAATTGCTTTACATGCAAGTCAAGACACTGCATGTTTACAAGCATGGAATCAAAACGAAAAAAGCTTAATTTAAGGGATGATTATTGTATTAGAATTATTGTGAGTTCGAACCTTTTGATATTAAAAATATTTTCAAGCATGTAGGTAAGGCGATCTTTTATTAATTTGTGAGTGGCGATATTTTATTATTATTAAAGAGTAATTTTTTACCATTTAACAAAAATTAAACATGCATTACGAATTTTAAAAATGTATAAAAATTAAATGTCCTTACAAAATGCTGTTAAACCTGCAGCAGCAGCCGCTGTAAGGTGGTGTGCTTCATTTCCTGGTGGAAGAAGAAACGGAAGTGGCGTTGCTAATATTGGCAATGGTGTTACAACATTAGAAGATTGTCTTGATCCAGGTGGTAATTGATTTTGCTGATTCTTCCTAGGTATATCTTCTTTAGTATTTTCCAAATGGCCATACAAACGAGCGAAAAATTCTCGAGGTGAAGATGGTCGAGTTATTTTTTGTGGAGTTGCCATATTTTTTTAACACTTTTTTTAAAGAGAGGAAGTCACCTTATTAATAAATTAAATGATTTTTTTTATTGTTTTCTATTAATGTCGGTAAAACGAAATGAGTTATTATTTGCATATCACTATCACAATAAATATATTTGTTAAATATTTTCAGTATAATAAGTGTTTATCAGACAACTACTAACAGGTAAATAAAAATTACGAAACTTGGCTATAAACTGATGACCAGAGAATACGTCCAGCGCGAAACTGTGGGCGGGAAATTAGAAGGGCGGCACCGACGCTGTCCAACCGACGCCCAGAGTTGACATCCCTTTATTCACTCTTAAACCGTAATTGTTGTGGTAAACGATTACACAGCTTTAAACTAGAAACCCTTAATTGGTTGCTAATACCGGATGTAGTCAATTCACACATCTACGATTTCACATCATGCACGGTTCAATGAATGAGACGAAATATTTCGGAAGTTCAGAACGTTAACGTTTTAAATATTTGCAACACCCACCTTTATCAGATTTGTTTCTTAATATTTTGATTTTGTATCTAATAATTATACAGGGTGTAGAATGGAATGACCAAATTCTAAGGATATCGACGTTAACTTTTCTTTTTCAAATATGCATCAAAAAGGAAAATATCAAAACCATTTAGTCCCTATGTTGCGTGATTCCAGTGGCGCACCCAGAAATATACGTTGGGGGGGGGCAACGTGAAATTTAAAGTTTAAGTAATGGCTTTTGAGGCTCCCCGCTACACCGAAAAATTTTTGAAAATTTTTAACCAAAGAAAAAATATGGTCTTGGGGGGGGCAATTGCCCCTTTGCCCCCCCTCCTGGGTGCGCCACTGCGTGATTCAATTAAATCTACACCCTGTATATACTTATGGATAAATATATTTTAAATATAATCCAGAGGGTTTTGCATCTAAATTATCTATTTTGGAACTGTCAGATGAATGGCATTTACTACATTCCCATTATTTTCTTGATATTTTGCATGTTAAGTATAGACGGTTATGTTTTAAGACAAGTTACTCCTCAAGGATTTCCTTCATCTAATCTCGATGCGACAGAAAGTTTGACGATTGAGGAAGTACCCCAACGGAATCATTTTCCTGATAAAGTTCAGGTATGATTTAATATGTCTTTAAAATCTGCAAACCATTAACAGTTAAATTTTTAGAAGCTGATGGGTTTACTTCGCAAGCATCAATATGATGAGGAAGAATTAAAGGCTAATATTAGACGTCTATTAACAGGGTTCCGTATTCCTCAAAATCGTGATGTATCACTACCACCACCCATATCGGTATGCAAATGTAAACACAAATCCGTGAAAGATGTACTTAACATGCTAAATTTATCTCCAAACCAAAGTGAACTTTTAGAAAAAATTGTGTCAATGATGCAGGGTCGTTCATGTAGACATGCAAGTACGAAAATGAAAATTAATCAAATCCATGATTCATCTACAAATATTCATACTACAGCAACTGAGAAGATAAACGTTTCCGATAAAGGATATGAAGAGGAGATAACACTTAGTCAGAATCAACTTGAAAATATCGCCTTCGAAGTTGTGGAAATAATAAAACGCACCCCTAATTTACGTATGTAGAATTTTTTCGATAGACTATCGGAATGCGTAGATTAAAATTTGAAAAAACTTTTCGCTCACTTTTATAATCTAATTGTTGTTGATTTTACTAAAAACTTCACTGACTACCCCTTTTGCTGTCTGGTAAAATATTTCCCAAAATTGTTCCGCATCTAGTAAATGCTATCATTTTTCGTTTCTCTCAAAGCCCTAATCGAAAATTACTCGGGTGTGCCTGCTCAGTCTAGGACGTTTTGGCGCGGCCGATTTCACGCAGGGACGGTTTGGTGCAAGGATGGAATTTACAGACTTTTGATTAAAATCAACATCCTTGTGCCAAACCGTCCCTGTGCTAAAATGGCCCCGCCAAACCGGTTAGTTTCAAAGTTAAGGCATTCCACTCCATTCTGGATATTGTTATTCTCCTGTTTCTTTTGTTCTTCTAGGTACAAGTTGTTTTATTGAATCAAAAGCACTTTCTATTATGACAAAAACCCACGCTTGGTAGGTAGTACCTGTCCGATTGTCATGCTTGTCCCGGCCCAGATAGTGTATCTACTAATCGCTAGTATTTCGTTTTCCAGAAAATCGGCTATACAGGAATGAATATGGAAATTTAGCACTACCTGATGGCGATACACCACCTTCTGAAGCTACTGCTGCCAGCACATAATATTATTACCAGCACATATTATGTTATGTATACCTATTAGATAGTTATGTAGTAATATATTATGTATAAATAATTTTAGCATTTAAAACATTTCCGATACTTAACAATACCTACGCCAAGAGATTGCCAAGCATCACAACGATTTCCAGAACTTCTTCTGAAATTATCGAATACCAGGAGCGATTCACCATTCATTTTTATTTTCACAACGCGTCATTTAATGTTCTCAGACATTGGAAAAGTCAAAAGTGGAATCTTGGGCTTGTAGCGATATAGGAGCGGTAGCGCACAATAAATGTACTACATATTGGTATTTTATACGCACTTTAATAAATCGGTTAGAAAGGGGGGTTTGGTTAAAATGTATTCAGAAAAGTGGACCGCAAATACTAATAGGAATTGTATCAACTATAATTTATTGTTAAAATCAATATAATATAATAATAAATCACCAAACCATACGAAGGAGATTATAGGAGACGTCAAGGATGGAAACGAAATTAGAATAGGGGAGTAGTAAAAAGTGGAGGTGCGCAGCTCCCTTGGACTTTCCCATACTAAAAGTAAACATACCGTTTCTGGTATTCAACATTATAGTTCGCGAGGCAGACCTTGGAAATCATTTGAATGCTTAGCGTGAAAAACAAGTCTATACGCGTTCGATATGTACAGAAGAAAGACACGCATCTATCTATAGCAGCCTACGAGGCTTGATATTTTAGCGGGCGAAGCCGGACGATCGCTACCGACCGACCGACTCGACGATCCGTTTCTGTCCAGCGCGCAGCGTAAAACTTCAAAACTTTTTACACAACGCGGCTAAAATTCGCGAAATCATCATCAACCGTACATTTTAGCTATATGAACAACTAATACTACGTGATAGACAATTAAATTTTGCATTCAATTATATAATAATATACAGGGTGTTTCATTTAAAATAACAAAGTTACTTATTGTACTGTGGAAAGCAAACGCCCTGTATACGTGATACACATTTAGGAAAATGCAGAACTATATATTGAATAACTTTTATAACTTCTTTCATATTTTGACTAATAAAGGCGCTATAGGAGCATCAATTTCCGATTTTCAAAACCTCGTAGAGGGCGCCACAGTGGAATTCTGAAATTTATCAAAAAAACGTGTAGTACCGCTAAAGGGCTTTCAAACAAGTTGTTGTGGAACCAGATCAGATAACTGGTTTTTGAGTTATGGGACGTTAAAGTCGAAATTTTGAAAAATTCATTGGAGGTGCCATTTTGAAGTTAGAGAGTCCGACAAAAAACTGTTTCCCTTGAATTTATGGTCTTCTTTCATATCCGTTACTCCGATTTTCAAAATTCTGCTTCTGAAAAAAATGCTGCCGTTACATACACGCACCCTCACAGACAGATTTTTTCTAAAGCATTTTTTTGGTTTCCTATAGGTCCAAAACACGTATTTCCGGGAATATCTCATGACATCAATACTTCCCATATACCAGTGGTGGTATTGGAAAGTAAAAAGGGAGAGTGAAAGTTTAGGAAACAAAAATTTCACCATATTCTATACATTTATTCAATTCTGTAATAATTGTATCAGTTCTATACAATACACAAAGTTGAAGGACTGTACCTATATACGGCAAACTGTTTCTATGTAATTTGCCCACCATGCTCATCAGTAAAAAAATATATTAATCTCAAAAGGAATATATAAATAATCTTTAAAATGGAATTCAACATAGCATAATACCAATTCAATTTTAGACTAGTTTAAAAATTCAGATCATTATTTCCATGGAGGTTTGCCTGATCTGTCTCGAAACATTTTATTAGATTTTGTATCATCCGGATTTAATTTATCATTCTGATTCTAAAAAACAGTAAACATTAAATTAATAATTAGTTTGTGTAAGGCGATTTTACTTGTTGTCCTGTGTCTGGATTTTCAGGATATTTTAATTTTTCTGCATACCTTGAATTCTGTTCATCCGTTGGATTTCCTGGCGACTTACTTAAAAGCTTCAAAATTATGAACAATCAAATTAGTACTGAATAGTATTTTATATTGGACCTACCATTTGAATATATTTTTGTAGTTCATTCTCCATTTGTTGTCGGTTCTTCTGCGGTCTGCTAGTAACAGGTGTTTCAGAAGATATTGGTAGTAAAATTTTGTTATATGAATCGTCATCAATGATAACAGATGACATACTTTCCATAGATTGGAAAACTGGCATTTTCAATTTATGAAGTTTAGTATCACCAGATGCCTTGTTGTTACTTTGCTTATCATCTTTAAACAATATTTCTTCTAAATTATTATAAGATCTTGATTTTAAAGAATTTAGTTGGTCTATTGTATTTGTTCCCTTATCCTGTGAAAGTATAGGGCTTTTACCATTGTTTATTATTTTAAGAGCTTCTAACCACTGCGCTTCCATAACTTTATGCAACTGTTGAGCAATATTTGTTCTACGTTCCTGTTGTTGTTGAAATTTGATTTGTAGATTCTCAATCAACTGTTGTGCCTGTGATAATTGAAGTTTATACAATTTTACTTCTTCTTTATGTTTTTCTTCTAGAAGATGCACTTCTAATACATGTCTAGAAAATAAAATGATTATAAATCTCGTTATTTTTTTTAGATACATACTTTTCGGTAACTTGTTGAATGTGTACAGCAGCAGCCTTTGCCACTGATAATTCTCGACTACGAATTTCATCTTGCAAAGAATTTTCTGCTTTTTCAAGCTGAGACTGGAATTCACGTAATTTATCTCGTACTACAATTTCAACTTGATCCTGGTAAAAATTTCGTAATTCCATTTTATTTTTTTCGGTTATATCTTTTTGTTTGTTTACCTCTTCTTGCAATGTTTTCTAACAAATTATTGATTAGTAACAAATATAAAATATTTGAAAGGATACAAAAACCTACCTGTACTTTTTTTTGTGTTTCAATATCGGCTAACAACTTGCTTTTGTCTTTTTCAAGCGTATTTGCATGCTCAAGGGCGTTATTGAGTTCAAGTTGTAATAGTGTTTGAGAAGTTTTTATAGCGTTTAGTTCAGACTGACAATTGTCCACTGCCTTTTTACTTTGGGCAACTTCTCTTCTAGCTTCCAATAAAGCATTTTTATTCTAATAGAATATTTAATGATAATATCTAATATGTCAACAAGGGAAATAATATACAAACCTCATTTAAATCAATTTCCTTTTGAGTTAAAATTTTTGAAAGCTGATGGTTGTTATCACGTTCAGTATTATAATTGTCCTGACCTGCTTTTAATTTATTTTGAAACGCCTGTAATTCTGTAGTTAAATATATATTTTGTTGTTCTAAAGTAATTAATTTATCTTGATTATTATGTGCTAAATTTAAAGCTTTCGATAATTCACTTTCATAATAATTTACTTTCTGTAAAATCGGATTATATTATTAACAATTTTGAATGAATTTCAAAAATACTAACTTTTGTAGCTTCAGATAATTCAAATGCAGTTTTAGCTTTAATTTCAGTGATTTGCTGGTCTAGGATTGACTTTTCATTATTTACTCTGTCTATTTTTGAAGCAGCCTCTTCCCAAGATTTATGTACACGCATAATAGCGTCGTCTTTTGCTAGATCCACTTGAACAGCTACAGCTAGTCGTTCTTGTAGTTCAAGGGTACGTGTCTGTAGTTTCTGTATTAACTGCTCACAATGCTAGTTCAAATAAATCAACAATTAATAATACACAGGGTACTATACACAAAAACAAGACCGACAAGCTTCAAGAGAAAATTCCATAAGTGCTGTTAAAGGTAAAAGTAAAAAAAATTTCAGCCTTCCCAGTGATAACCCAGACTTCCCAATATCACCCAGCCTCCCCAGTGACTGCCTAGGGACTAGCCAGACTTCCCAGGGATTACTCAGCCTTCCGGCAGCCTTCCCAGTGACTGCCCAGGGACTATCCAGACAATACCCAGTCTTCCCAGAGACTACTCTTCCCAATGATTTCCTAGGAACTTCCTGAGATTTCCCAGACAATACCCAGATGTCTCAACAAGTACCCAGCCCTCCCAGACAATACCCAGTCTTGGATTGCCAAGCAAAATAGAAACCTGTTGTTTAAGATCAATTTCAGAAAATGAGATTAAATACATACCTGTCTTCTTAATTTTTCTTCTTGTAGTTTATTCAAAAATTTTGAATGTTCATGATTTCTTGGATCATTTATTGCTGAGGTTTGATTCCAGAGTTCTGAAAGGCTCAATAAAGCTAATGTATTTCTTGCTGATACTTCATTATCTGAAGATTTAGTCTCAAATAAATCATTATGAAAAGAATAAACATTTGGTTTTTCAAAATTTTGTGAACGTACATTCCTTTTTTGATTATCATTTTCAATTGATGGATTGCTGGTTGAAGTTCGAGATAAAAGATTTTTATGCATATTCAGAATGTGTATTGCATTATTATGAATTTTTTCTGAATCTGAACTAACATTAGCAAGATTTTTACCAACATCAGTTTTAGTTTGATAGGCAGTCAATTGTGTTATATCACTGTTACTCAGTGAAGGAGAGTTATCGCTGTAAACTGATCCACTATTCCTAGGGGATAAATTTGCTGTTGATGGTTCTTGTGAACTCATACTTGTTGCAGCAATTCTTTTCGAGAATTTTTCCTGTACCGGTACTTTCTTATATTCTTCATTGGTTTTGTACTGATCATCATATAGAATATCACGCATGCCCATACCCCGATCTGGTACAGAATTTTTATTACCTCCTTGTTGCCACATTCTTTCTTTGAAATGATACTCTTTTGTAGGGACGTTTCCTCTGTTAATATTTAATTCTTGTTCCTTATCATTAAGTCTGGATTCAATTTGTTTTTGTTGAGATTCCATTGCATGTAACATTTCATCTACATCATTTATATTCATTCCAGATTTTGTAATGGATGCTGAATCTCCAGATTCACTTTGTACTGCTTCAGAATTATCAAGTAATTTGCATGTATCAAACTGCGCGTTTAAGTTCCGTGCTGCATTGTATTTTTGAATTGTTTTCACATTGGAAATAAAATTGTCAATTTCATTAAGCATTTTGCTTTGTGCATTTTGTACTTGAGCAGGTTCATCATATCTTGTACCTCTACTCTGTAAAGATTGCTCTGTGGCCTTCGAGGGTTGTCGCCTATCACCTTGTCCATAGTGTCTATTGCTTGTAATGGAATTTAGTTGAGCTCTTAATGGAATGTAACGGTCTGCACTTGGAGTTGATGGTAATGAATGCAATTTAATCCTAGCTCTAGGTTTTTGAGGAGTGCTGTGAGTACTTCCAAGATATACCTCATCTGGTTTTGGTATATCGTCCCAACTAGTAAACCTACGTACATCAGACATTGATGCTGTAGGGTTATTGTAATTCTCCGCCATATAATCAAAGGAATTACTTAACAAACTGGTATCAGACGCTGTTTCGATAAAGTTAATACGATCTTCTAATTTACTAACCTGACTTATCAAACTGTCAACGACTTGGTAATAAGGACCATAAGGTCTTACAGAGTCTTCAGTATCAGAATGTACTCCAAAAAAGTCAGGTGGAATAAGTAGAAGATCGTCAGTATCATCTGTATCACTCATAACTCTTATTTATGGGAATAAGAAAGTTGTAGCCTTCAACACACATTATATCCAATTTTAAGAATTACGTAATGTTAGTTCACTTCCCTTTATAAATTTATTTTAAATTATTAATGGTACAAATATAATGCAGCACACAAAAGTTTTAATATTAAATTTAAACATTCACCATGACAACTCCTACAGCAGGTTATGTATGTATTTATCTGACATTTTGTTTATATTTACAGGTTTATATTCATGATGGCTAAAATTTATACTAGCAATCATCTCGCATACACTTATACACCATGGACGTGACCATAGGAGAAAATGTTTTAATCCCGACATAAAGAGTAAAATAGTTCATCGTTTAATAGTGATATCTGATATGAAGTGTAATATTTAAGAAATGGCTGATTTGTCGCAAGTACTACATATTGTTCTTCTCCAATTAGGTTAACATCTGTTATGTTAATGTGGAGGTCCGACTGCTTTCTAACGTGGCAAGTCTCTGCTTATGGCAGTAGCTAGGTATTCATTCTTGTCTCTGATTATAACAGAGAAAAGCTTGGTCTTTGAGGAAACAGGAGAAGGTTAAAAGATCAGTTCAGGTTCAGGTGCAATAAGCTCCAGTTAATTGGAACGTATAATTGCAGTTTCGTAACTACTGGGTGCTACTTTTAGTTAATCTCGCATGTAATTGCAAAGCCCGTTTGGTACACCCTCTATTCAAAATCGGGAGGCCCAGGTTTTCTTTTGGTTGATATGGAAATACCAAATAAGAAAAACCCTTAGATCAAGGAAAACCCTATACCACAAAAAGTTTAAGAAGCCTAAAGAAACCTTCCTAAACCTTTTGCGGTGTAGGGATTTTCTGATTTGGGTACTTTCAGACCAACTAAAACAAAACCTGTTCATTTTCATTGGATACCTACACTTCGAACATGTTATGTGTTTATCCTAGTTCCACTTTCTACAAATTATTGTATTGTCGTTAGGAATATGCTCCTTTTATAAAGAAGCAGTGTTGCGCTAGTTGCTAAGCAACGTATTTTTTGTAGCTTCGCGGATGTTCTTGCGACAGACAAAATTTTGGTTATCTAAACAAAGATCTAAATAGCTTATGCAATTTTTCATATCACAACAGCAAAAGTCACTCGCACGATAATTGCCGCAATAATTCGCCATCACCAGTCTACATGCACCCTTAAGTCTATTTCACATAGCAGCAGTAGCGTCGTCGTCACCCCCTACCCATTAGCAACAAATTATTCCGCGTCAAGAAATATACAACCGCGCCTGAATTCCTATTCTGTAAACCGTGTACTAAGAACTCGTTCACAAGCGATTGTCGGAGTTTGAACGATTTTTCGGATTGGCCGTACGAGACCGCGTTTACAGAGATACGAGAGTCGTCAACTATGATTGTTGGTTAACGATGTTGTTCGTGAACGACTTTTTACAGAATAGGGGTGAGGCGTTAACTGTTTGCTAAAGGTAGCGATAATGTGTTTCTATATTTTTAAGACATTAAACGCACTTGAAATAAGTTTGAATAGACGGCATTTAAAATTATCTTGGACACAATATTATAAACGAGAAAGTTGTGAGTAGAATAAGCAAAATCTGGAAATGTCAGAATGAAAAAAAATGGTACTTATTACCATACTTTGCGTTTATATTATTATCATTATTGGGTGTATAGCAACCCTCAGTTCCAACCTATTACATCACACAGCAAAAAAATTCTGAAAACTTTTCTTGGTTTTGAAAAACTAGTCGTAAATATAAAATATTGTTAGGTTTATTTCAAATTTTAAATTGCAATAGTGTACCGAAGCAATAAAATGGATTCTTTGTAAGCAATCATTATTTCGTTTTTCCTAAATATTTTTGGTTTTTGGTATGACACGATACTAGTATCAAATAACAGATTTTTATCTGATGAAAAAAAGAACAAAAGTATCTTTTTCTAACGAAAATTTTTAGCAAGAGTCGGTCTTAAAGGACGTTAATCTCTTATGGTGTCGTTTACCAGGAATGGGCAGATAATGTGAGCAATGCAGGCACATAGAAACGAATTGCCTGTAAACGGCATTAGTAAATGACCACTACAGCACCGTACACACACAAATTGCTTATAATCACTTCAACGTAATAGAAGTTTACGTTTCTGTTTCAGATCGCGACTTACCCATAAAGTACTGTTTTACTGGAAGCGTAAACCAATACTTATTTATAAATTGAAAACTTGATACAGAACAACTAAATAAAAGTACTAGGTATTAACTTTTGATAAATAACATTTTACGACGACGTATTACTTAATACCTATCTCTTAGTTTTGTTTATCCAATATTGTGACTGAATAAGATTTAATTAATGATTATTAATTTATTATAATATTTATTATTATTTATGTTTAACCTAGTCTGGTGAAGAATTTTGCCAACACAGAAGCGATTCTGGTTTCCATAGAACCTAAACATTCGCTTAGTGTCTTTTTTTGACATGTGAACGCTTACACCCTGTATAATTTGGATACAGGCGTGTGTATTTTATTATTTATTTCATTTCTTCATTTTCCTTTATTATCGCACCTAAACATTTTACGTAAAATTTGCACGTCTATCATCAACCCCTTAGCCGTCACAGCCACCCCTTCTAAAATTTCAAATGGCACATCGTTGGAAAGGTAATTTCATAAGGAATTAATTCTACTATTTATTTTTTTTATTCGCGTCAGTTACAAAAATATAGTTTATAATTTTTTTGTCTGTCTTTGAAGGGAATAAAAAAAAAGTGGAGGTGCAAACCTCCCCTGGACTTTCCCATACTAAAAATAAACATTTTGTTTTTGCTATTCAACAGTAGTTCGCGAGGCAGCTTTGAAAATCATTTTAATGCCTCGCGAGAAAAATGAGACTATACGGGTTCGATATGAACAAAAGAAAGACACCAAGATACGCATCTATCTGTACTCTGTAGTAGGCATCCGCTAAAAATTACAACTGGCGAAGCCGGACGATCGCTACCGACCGACGATCAGTTTCCGAGTCCAACCAGATTCAGAGTCCAACCTAAATAGTATTCAAAATTCACGAATTTCTCATTAACCGTACATTTTAGCCATATGAACACCTTATACTATGTGATAGACAATTCAATTTTGCATTCAATTATATAATAATATATAGGGTGTTTCATTTAAAATAACAAAGTTGCTTATTGTACTGTGAAAACCAAACACCCTGTATACGTGGTTTAAATTTAGAAAAATGCAAATCTATATACTGAACAACTTTTGTATTTAAACTTCTTTCATATTTTGACTAATAAAGGCGCTATAGGAGCATCAATTTCCGATTTTCAAAATCTCGTAGAGGGCGCCACAGTGGAATTCTGGCGTTCATCAAAAAACAAAAATGTAGCTAATACCAAGCTGTATACGTATAGAAAATTTAAACAAATTCCTTAGACCAGTTTTTTTGTAATAATTTTTCAAAAATTTCAAATTTTTTAGAAGAGCGCCGTTGCAACCGTTTTTGGATTTAGTAAATAATGTTTTTTCTTGGTGTAGTACAGCCAAAGGGCTTTCAAACAAGTTGTTGCGAAACCTGATCAGATAACTGGTTTTTGAGTTACGGGGCGTTAAAGTCGAAATATTGAAAAATTCATAGCGACCGCCATTTTGAAGTTAGAGAGTCCGGTAAAAAACTGTTTCCCTTGAATTCTGCCCCTCTTTCATATCCCCTACTCAGATTTTCAAAATTCCGCTTCTGAAAAAAATGATACCAAAAAAACATGTCTAACTTCCGCTTCCGGTTTCGGATTTTTTTGAAAAGCTTATTTTGTCGATGAATTTTCGATATACCCCTTCATTTAAAATTTCATCAAAATCAGTTCACTAGTTTTTGCGTTAGAGGCGTTACATACACACACACACACACCCACACACACACACACCCACAGACAGACATTTTTTCTAGACCACTTTTTTGGGTTCCTGGGGACCCAAAACACGTATTTCCGCGAAAATCTCGACTTCGAAAATTTTCATGATATCAATACTTCCCTATACCAGTAGTGGTATGGGAAAGTAAAAATAGACAGTAGAATTAATTCCTTGTGAAATTACCTTTCCAACGATGTGCCGGATGTGCCACACATGGTATGGTGCCAATTGAAATTTTAAAGAGGGTTGCTTTGACGGCTAACGGGTTGATGACAGACGTCCCGATTTTAGGTAAAAAGATGTCCCCCTTCTCTTTTTCTTGTCATGTCTTGCCGATTGTCAAGCAAACAATAGTTTTGCAAAATCCTGAGGGTGGTTACTTTTCGTCCAAAAACCCTGTATCTATTCTTGCAATATTCAGAGTCTCAGAGAATGGTTCTCAGGCTCAGCAGCATATCAACGACCGTGTCCGGGGACGGGGTATATAACAGATTCAACAAAATACAGATAACAAATCTACCAATAAGAGTATTCAAATTATTGGTTCTTAGAAGGTACTGGAAGTAATAAATGAAGAAATTACGGTCACCATAAAATGTCCTGGCCGCGTGTAGTACCGAAACTGATTAAAGTAAAAGATAACAATTTGATTGAATATCTAAGAAAACTAATAAAGAAAGGTATCAATGAAAGATAAATATCTTGGGAAATGCATCAGTGGCATTAATCTACACACTGACCTTATTTCCCAGTTATACACGGCACTAATTAAAATATTGACTAACTATATGAGAAAGTAGGATTTTGGAGACACTATAAAGTTTTGGACCATTTTTGTATTTATTTTTTTCTCTTTAAATTTCAGGTGTAATTCCTTAAAAGCCATTGAATCTAATAATCTATATATATATATTACTCTGCGGTTTGTTTTAAATACGCGGAGGGTTACTTGTCTAACGTAGCGTTGAAATCTCCAACGAATTTTAACTGTTAATAGGAAATTGATGCTTCTATTATAGCTCCTCTATTAGTCAAAATATGAAAAAAGTTTAAATATAAAACTTGTTCAGTATATAGCTCTGCATTCTCCTAAATTTATATTACGTATACAGGGTGTTTAGTTTCCACAGTACAATAAGCAACTTTGTTATTTTAAATGAAACACCCTATATATTATTATATAATTGAATGCAAAATTGAATTGTCTATCACATAGTATAAGGTAGTCATATAGCTAAAATGTACGGTTGATGAGAAAATCGCGAACTTCCGCTGTGCGTATCGAACCCGTATAGTCTGGCGTTTCTCGCTACGCATTCAAGTGATTTCCAATGCTGCCACGCGAACCACTGTTGAATACCAAAAAGGAAATGTTTATTTTTAGTATGGGAAAGTTCAGGGGATGTGTGCACCTTCACTTTTATGATATAGCGATAGCCTTCACATAACAGCAGTAGCGTCAGAGGCAAAGGCACCCCCCACCGATTAACAACAGACCAATGAAAAATTCCGGCGTCAAGAAATATTTCCGCCGTCAAGTAATATGCAATTTCATTGGTCTGTTGCTAACGACTTCATTTTTGAATTTTGGAAAAACAAGAAATTGAACAGTGCGGTGTATACCTATGTTGCACGGAGATATGTTCTATTGTACGTTTTTTATGTTCCCTGTGTTGTACGATGTGTTGCCAGATGAATAACGAAACCTGTCTCAAAAGAATATCATGTGTTAAGAGCTATAGTCAACCGGTCAGTATACCAACAATGATGATTTGTCAAGTTATTCAACCTCTGACCCTAAACAAAGCAGTTAGTTTAATATCTCTATGAATTCCACAGGGCACCAGTACTAGAATCTTAATTAGTGACCCGGATACTCATCTAGGATAGTCTCGACTCTCGGTATAACTGTCACTCGGTTTATTGTTTCTGAATTCCTGAATTAAGCAGGCACTTGCAACATAAAAAAAACGATGCTTGTCTAAGTGTTTATTTGTCTTTTACGCGTGAGGTCCAATGGTTATTGTATTAACACTTACATAATAAGGTAGCTTGCCACACAGAAGTTACGCTAATTATTTACTGCCTGAAGGCAAAACAAGATTACACTGAACTTGGAGAAATGAATGAAAAATTTTAAGAATGAAAGAGATCATGTTTATTTATCAATTCTGAATAGAATCTCTCACTGTTTGTTAGTTGTAGTTATTAAAGAGTTGATATTTTTGGTTGTATCGAGTTGGGTCCTAATCCCTTGCAGGTAGCGGGAACGGTGTTTGAAGACACAAGAGGCTCTTTCAGCCCCTTATATTCGTATAGACTAATCTCGGGACCCAACTCGATACCACCCGATATTGGTCTTAGCCAATTAATGCTACAATAATAAAAATAACCCATAGAATCAAAATCTACTGTAGTAGGTATATAATTTTTTATAAAGATATTGCGATAAGAAAAATTATTTTCTTATCTTTATAAAAAATTATATACTACAGTAGATTTTGATTCTATGGGTGTTTAAAAAAAATATATTTTAAAATCTTAAACAAGCTTCATTGGATCTTAAAAATTTTGAAGTGAAATAATGAAGACATTCTTAAAACAAGACGTGTATTAATAGAAAATAATACGTTAGAGAATGGTACTCTTGGTACTGTTATTATGTGAGCTGTGATGTTAAAAAATTTAATACGAACATCAGGTCTTATATCCTTGGTGTTGTGGCGGCTGCTAGAAAAGAAATATTTTATTACCTACTTAACTATTCTGCCATACAATTAATTATAATTACTTATTTTTATACTTTTTTCCAATGTAGTACTCTCGTGTTAGAGGTACATTTATTTTAACAAATATTTTTTTTAAATTTTAGCTTTAGGGTATATGATGATGTTAATGTTATGTATAACTATCAGTATGAGGAGTAATTTAGCAATCAAATATAAATATAACATTCTAACAAATTAAGAACATAGGGTTAATTGAGCTGGACTTAAGGGTGGGTAAATTATGACTTAAGTTAAACAGAAAAAAGATGCGCAGCGGCGGTATGATCTCCTGTTTGTCCTTCACACTTTTCCTGGTTACTTACTGCACCGGTAGGAATCGATCTCTGGTGAACAGTCCATTCTCAAATGGTATGGGTTGTTTTGGCTTACCGACAGGTCGAAGAACCGAAAAAGTTACCGATGCGAGGATCTACGGGGAAAATCTTAGGGTCTAACAGGAAAATACCCCACAAAAGGTATCTATTATTATCAAAGTATAAGTACGAGAATTACGTGTCCAAATGGATTTCAGCCCATAGCGTATTTAATAAAAATAAGGAGTACTATGTGACAGACCATCGATGGAACAAAGAAATCTAACAATGAAGACCTTGGACGGCAATAAGGGGAAGGGGATGTCGATAAACGCAATGGTCGGATGTTTTAAAGAAAATTTTCGGATTTGGTTGGGTAAGGAAAATCTCAGACCGGAAACAAATTGGGGAGGCCTATGTCCGATGGAAAGGGGCTGAAGAAAAAGTCTATTTCACATAACAGCAGTAGCGTCAGTGTCGTCCCTAACCCATTAGCAACAGACCAATAAAAAATTCCGTGTGCAGTAATACCCTATGCAATTTTATTGGTTTGGGGAGTGACGCTGACGCTGCTGCTGTAATAGCGGTAATAGGCTTAAGGGTGGGGATAACTTTTGACATAAAACTTCTCTTCCTATTTGAACCAATGGGTAAAACAATTACATATTCATATTATTTTAAGTTAGAAAGAGAAAGGACGAAAGTTGTCAGTACCCTTATTGATACAAATCTGTCAATGTCATTCAAGGCACCCTACTGCAGATCATATAGAAACATTCACAAGTTAATAACATTGTACTTCTTCCAATCAATTCGCTTTACGAGTTAATAATTGCGTAAGAAATGTACATTAACATAAAATAGTGCTTTATTCTTAATGATTAGTAGGTACAATAGAATGCCGCGCCGCTTTGAACTTCATCAAACATTTTACGGCTAGAGTATGAAAAGCATCAGTGCTTTTAGTGATATTGGATAGTTATTTACTCTAAACTTCAAATTCAGATATGAAAAAACCCGTTTGTTGTTTGCTGAATTATACAAAACAATTCCAGCATGAAGTTTTTTCGTAGCCATTACTAAAGCGCAACTTTAATTTATGAAATGTACTAGGAATATAAATGTAAATTAATGTAAATTATGTGCACTGTAGGACCAACAAAAACCGTTGGTTTTCACGGTCAAATATTTTGTAACTCCAATAAAGATTTGAAATGATAATCGTACATTAAAAAATATCAATTTTTTTAATTCTGTCCGGTAGGAACCCGTCATCTGTTGAAGATTACTAGTTTTTTTAAATCATAGTAGCATTTGGTAACCACAAAAAGTGCAAATGGAACAACATTTGTTCATTACGTCTGTGATTAACCTCCTCTACTTACTTAGCACAGTTTAAGTAACACTTAGGTTGGATAATTGTAAAGATGGTTCTTTCCATGTCATTCGTAACCAATTAAATAATCAAATATTTCAGCGATTAATTTGAAAATTTCAAACAATTGGCATCTACCAAACAATTTTACTTTTCCATACCACCACTGATAATATGGGAAGTATTGATATCAGGAAAATTTTCGTGGAAATACGTGTTTTGGACCTCCAGGAACCCAAAAAAGTGGTACAGAAAAAAATGTGTATGTGACGCCTCCAACGCAATAACTACTGAACCGATTTTGATGAAATTTGAAATGAAGCCGCATATCAAAAATTCATCGACAAAATAAGCTTTTCTAAAAAATCCGAAACCGGAAGCGGAAGTTGACATGTGTTTTTGGTAGCATTATTTTCAGGACTCTCTAACCTTTTTGATGAATGCTAGAGGTTTTGAAAATCGGCAAATAGATGCTAGTATAGCTCCTTTATTAGTCAAAATATGAAAAAAATTTAAATATAAAAGTTGTTCAGTATATAGATTTGCATTCTCCTAAATTTATATTAAGTATACAGGGTGTTTGCTTTCCAAAGTACAATAAGCAACTTTGTTATTTTAAATGAAACATCCTATATATTATTCTATAATTGAATGCAAAATTTAATTGTCTATCACATAGTATAAGGTATTCATATGGCTAAAATGTACGGTTAATGAGAAATTCGTGAATTTTGAATATTTAGGTTGGGCTCTGGCGGAAACGGATCGTCGCGTCGCGCGTCGGACGATAGCGATCGCCCGGTTTCGCCAGCTGTAATTTCTAGCCAGTACCTACTACAGAATACAGATAGATGTATCTTGGTGTCTTTCTTCTGTTCGAACCCGTATAGTCTCGTTTTTCTCGCTAGACATTCAAATGATTTCCAATGCTGCCTCGCGAACCACTGTTGAATACCAAAAACGAAATGTTTATTTTTAGTATGGGAAAGTGAAAGTCCAAGGGAGGTTTGCACCTCCACTTTCTAAGATTAAGTTTTGTGGCCAATAATGCTAATCAGTTATTTACATTGTTTGGATTTTGTGTTTATTACTTTTAAATTTTACGTAAATTGCTTTTTGTCTATAGATAATTCAATAACTGTGGTATTAATAAATCTTATTACATTTATTGACATTCTCAAGCGTCACTTTGTTGAAATCCATGATTATATAAATAATAAATATTAAATAAAATATCGATTTCAACGGGAAATATCAAGATTTATTCGCTTTATACGTATTTCGGCATCATTGTGCCATTGTCAAAAGCTATTATAAAATATTATAACAAATGCAAAAATATAGTAACTCCTTGATTCTATTATTTTAACACTGCGTGAAGCAGCTGGCCCCAGTCAACCCGTCGGAGGTCAGTCGCTTATCAGTGTTTTAAAAAGATATTTATTCCAAAATCTTCAGTAAAGGAGAATCTAAGAGATCAATTTGCTCATTCATTAAAGGTATGTTGTTTTTTGTGTGTTTATAAATTTCAAAAGCTTCTAAAATGTTTAATTTATTTTTGTTATCAGAAAAGTGTAAAAATTTAATTGTATTATTAGATGTTAATGTGTGATTTTGTTCTAACAAATGTTTAGCAAAATTTGATTTATGTGCATGTTTATATTTGTAACAACGGATATGTTCTTTTTGCCTAATACTGAAATTTCTAATTGTTTGACCTATATATACTGAATCACAATGTGAACAATTTAATTTATAAATACCTGATTTTAGCAAATCATTAATTTTGTCTTTAGCATTGAAAAGAGAGTATAGAATATTTTTATTTCTTTTAAAAATGACTTTATATTTATTTGTGTTATTTATAATTTTAGCAATCTTTTCTGAAATTTTACCAAAATATGGAATTGAAACGTATTTTAATGTTTTATCAGTGTTATTAATGGAATAAACTTTTTGAATAGCTAATTTATAATTTTTCTTTTTAATTAAAGTGTCAATAAGTGTAGTGTTATAACCATTGCTATATGCAATTTGTTTAATAATTGAAATTTCTCTATTAAAATTATTTTTATCTAAAGGAATTGTTAGAGCTCTGTGTACTAAAGATTGATATGCTGCTAATTTATGTGTATTATGATGACAAGAGTTATGTGGTATGGTAATATCAGTTTGTGTAGTTTATTACATTTATTTTTTTCTCTTTAAATTTCAGGTGTAATTCCTTAAAAGTCATTGAATCCATACATATATTTTTTTAATTACTCTGCGATTTGTTTTAAATACGCGGAGGGTTACTTGTCTAACGCAGCGTTGAAATCTCCAACGAATTTTAACTGTTCGGAAATTGATGCTTCTATAGCTCCTTTATTAGTCAAAATATGAAAAAAGTTTAAATATAAAAGTTGTTCAGTATATAGCTCTGCATTCTTCTAAATTTATATCATGTATACAGGGTGTTTGGTTTCCACAGTACAATAAGCAACTTTGTTATTTTAAATGAAACACCCTGTATATTATTATATAATTGAATGCAAAATTTAATTGTCTATCACATAGTATAAAGTAGTCATATAGCTAAAATGTACGGTTAATGAGAAATTCGTGAATTTTGAATATTTAAGTTGGGCTCTGACGGAAACGGATCGTCACGTCGCGCGTCGGACGATAGCTACAGAATACAGATAGATGTATCTTGGTGTCTTTCTGCTGTTCGAACCCGTATAGTCTCGTTTTTCTCGCTAGACATTCAAATGATTTCCAATGCTGCCTCGCGAACCACTGTTGAATACCAAAAACGAAATGTTTATTTTTAGTATGGGAAAGTCCAAGGGAGGTTTGCACCTCCACTTTTTAAGATTAAGTTTTGTGGCCAATAATGCTAATCAGTTATTTACATTGTTTGGATTTTGTGTTTATTACTTTTAAATTTTACGTAAATTGCTTTTTGTCTATAGATAATTCAATAACTGTGGTATTAATAAATCTTATTACATTTATTTTTTTCTCTTTAAATTTCAGGTGTAATTCCTTAAAAGTCATTGAATCCAGACATATATTTTTTTAATTACTCTGCGGTTTGTTTTAAATACGCGGGGGGTTACTTGTCTAACGCAGCGTTGAAATCTCCAACGAATTTTAACTGTTCGGAAATTGATGCTTCTATAGCTCCTTTATTAGTCAAAATATGAAAAAAATTTAAATATAAAAGTTGTTCAGTATATAGATTTGCATTCTCCTAAATTTATATTAAGTATACAGGGTGTTTGCTTTCCAAAGTACAATAAGCAACTTTGTTATTTTAAATGAAACATCCTATATATTATTCTATAATTGAATGCAAAATTTAATTGTCTATCACATAGTATAAGGTATTCATATGGCTAAAATGTACGGTTAATGAGAAATTCGTGAATTTTGAATATTTAGGTTGGGCTCTGGCGGAAACGGATCGTCGCGTCGCGCGTCGGACGATAGCGATCGCCCGGTTTCGCCAGCTGTAATTTCTAGCCAGTACCTACTACAGAATACAGATAGATGTATCTTGGTGTCTTTCTTCTGTTCGAACCCGTATAGTCTCGTTTTTCTCGCTAGACATTCAAATGATTTCCAATGCTGCCTCGCGAACCACTGTTGCATACCAAAAACGAAATGTTTATTTTTAGTATGGGAAAGTCCAAGGGAGGTTTGCACCTCCACTTTTTAAGATTAAGTTTTGTGGCCAATAATGCTAATCAGTTATTTACATTGTTTGGATTTTGTGTTTATTACTTTTAAATTTTACGTAAATTGCTTTTTGTCTATAGATAATTCAATAACTGTGGTATTAATAAATCTTATTACATTTATTTTTTTCTCTTTAAATTTCAGGTGTAATTCCTTAAAAGTCATTGAATCCAGACATATATTTTTTTAATTACTCTGCAATTTGTTTTAAATACGCGGGGGGTTACTTTTCTAACGCAGCGTTGAAATCTCCAACGAATTTTAACTGTTCGGAAATTGATGCTCCTATAGCTCCTTTATTAGTCAAAATATGAAAAAAGTTTAAATTTAAAACTTGTTCAGTATATAGCTCTGCATTCTCCTAAATTTATATTACGTATACAGGGTGTTTGGTTTCCACAGTACAATACGCAACTTTGTTATTTTAAATGAAACACCCTGTATATTATTATATAATTGAATGCGAAATTGAATTGTCTATCACTTAGTATAAGGTAGTCATACAGCTAAAATGTATGGGTGATGAGAATTTCGCGAAGTTCCGCTGCGTTTATAAATTTTGAAGATTTAGTATTACTACGGATGCGCGTCTCTCTTCTGTACGTACCGAACCCGTATAGTTTCGTTTGTCGTGCTACGCATTCAAGTGATTTCCAGAGATTGCCTCGAGGTCGAGAACTATTTATAAATATCTTGAATTTGTTTATTCTTAAGATAGGTAATTTTATTTTTGATTACATAATGAAGATGTAAAAAAATAATTTTGTTTCTATTCATTATAAATGAATGCATCATACTTTAAAAAGATTTTCACACGAAGATAGGCTGGTAATCCGTTTGAAATAAATGTATTACATACCTAAATATCGGGTATTAAAGCTTATTACGTGCACTATAAAAACAAATATTATTTTATTACATATAACAACGTTTTAATAGTTTAATGTCGGCTTTCGTCTTATTAAATACGTACTTCAAGATCAAGTTTACAGCATTCGCTCGAGGAAATATCTCATTTTAACTGAAGGCAATTACGATTCTCGGGTTATCCGGTTCGCTGGTGCAATACGACCCGACATTTAATTAAAGCACTAGCATTTATTACGGGCATTAGTTGTTGAAAATTAATAAGAAATTCATGGAATTAACACAATAACCGGCACACTTTACGGCTATTAATAGCCTCAGACGATTTTAACAAGTTGCCGAATTAAGCAAAGAATCTTTCATGCGTAGGATTCCAATTTCTTTCGCTTGCTACGAGATTTGAAACAACACAATTTGCCGAACGGTTATATGAAGTTAAACACATAATAACAGTATGTTCTATTGACAAGTATAACTGTTAACTCATTCACACAGCGAACATGACCACTAATAATTTTATACCGTGCCTATGTATAAGTTGTACACACCATTCCATTTATACTACCAAAACAAATGTTGCGTTGCCAGAAATAATTCTTGTATTCATACAAACTTTACCGATTCATTAAGAAGAAAGTTATAGGTCATCGTGAAATTAACATTTCAGTTCTAAGAGTTCTAAGTGGCCATTGAAAACTTTCAATGGATATTAACTTCATAATTCTCATTGTTCACTGACACTACGCAGACTTTTAAGCATATTTTTAAGGTGGACTTACATACCTATATCCCGGCCGGGTCCGATCCGGCTCCGTTCCGTTCGATAAAAAAATACAAATGGATTCACACAACATGCTCGGGTAGGGTTCGTTCGGGCTCCGTTCCGTATTCACTACGCATTCTGAAGAAGAAGAAATTAGAAGAAACGATGTGGACAACGAAATAGAATATGGGTCCAGGATGCTTCGAAGAAATAATGGTCATAAGCTCATAACACTTTATGTCCTTATAACGGATGCTACCTAAAATTTTAATTCCGCTTTAACCAGAAATTATCTAACTTTTCTTATCTCAAATCAACACCCTGTATATATTTACATAATTGAATGTAAATTATAAATTCCCTGAAACAAGGAAAGTTAAAGAAAAGTTTGATTTATATGACAGATATTAGATACTATACAGTCATTATAGTGTCATCCTGTGCCAATATTATGATCCAAATGTCTTTGGATAGTGGTTGCTGTGAGATTTAAATCATCCATGTCTTTCATGGAATCCACGAAATGATTTTATATCATTAATAATAATAATATACAGTGAAGTCCATTTATTATGCAATATAGGCATGTTGCAAGTTAATTGGTGTACCCACTTTAGCATTGGAATATAGGCAACCCATTATACACTGCTAAGCACTCTTGCCCCTGCCTACTGATGAATTTAAATTTTCAATTGTCAGGAATGTTTTATTTTGAGGTTAAACTCAGTTAAACTTTCATGTGTTGCTGATTTCGGTTACATCATAGATGGTTACATAAAAAAAAAACTAGCTAACTGTATAATGGGTTGCCTATATTCCCATGCTAAAGTGGGTACACCAATTAACTTGCAACATGCCTATATTGCATAATAAGTGGACTTCACTGTATGACAGATTAACCATCCAATCATAAATAGTCGATATATTACATAACACCGTGTATATTAATTACTGGAGATATTACACATCTTTCAGTCTGGATTTAACTCCCAGTGAAGCTAACTAACGGCAAGTTATCATGGATACCACTGTTACAAGAATTGTTTCGAAGACAATTGGCCGTGGGTTAACTTAGCAGGGAGTTAAATCCGAATTAAAAGAGCGGCCATAAAGTAATCAAATCGACAAGGTCGCGAAATGTACTTATACCTAACTCAATTTGTAACTAAATTCCTTTAGAATTATCAAAGAGATGCATGCATAGCGGTGCAATTAAATTCGACTTCTGTTTATAGATACCTATACTTGACGGTGAGAAAACTTTAAAATAGATAAAAAGATAAAAGATAATTGGTCGATTATAATTGAAGGAGCATTGTCCTTCTCCGGTGCACTTCAATTCCCGTCCGAGTAATCTGTATGCTACCTTACCGGTAATGATGGTCCGCTAATCCAACACTTCAATTCCCATCCATGTTAAACGTTACCATCACCATGATGACACTTCAATTACCATCCACAGGTACGGTTTACACAACGTAGCCGTTCTCGCAAATGTTACAATTAACCATTAATTAATAAAACGTGAATCCACAGATCGATATCGGCTATATGGACACCTTGATTTTTTTTATTTAGGGACGTTTTATCAACTCCCAGTTAAGCTAACTTACGGTCAATTGTCATGGATACGAATTATTAGAAGAATCGTATCCATGATAGTTGACCGTTGCGTTGGTTAGCTTAATAAGAAGTTAACTACGGATTGATAAACCGATCTAAAGGCACAGAAAGAGAAACAAATTTATTTGCGTGTTATTGACTACGAGTAATGTTAACTAAAATAAAATCGATTCCTTTATTTTTCTAATGATTAATTTATTTGACACCTGTAAGTGCTATACAAGGTTGGACGGGACGGGACGGGACATGTAGGATTAAGGACCTAAACTATCTCTAGACAGGAATTGAAGTACATCCTTTTCCTCAATTAGGATTTTCTGTAACTTTCTCGTATTTTATAATAAAAGAATTATTTCTTAATTTTAGTTTAGTGTGTCTAGTGGTTATATCACAAATAATAGAAGTTACGAGTATTATGATAAGTGTATACAACAAACAACTTATACACAATAAGCTGCAAGACTTCTCAAGAGTTTCAAGCATTTACGAGTACGGAAATATACACAAGTCAGGTCTGCAACGACCCTAAAAGGAATTGATTCAGCGACCCCGAGCATTCTGAGAAGACAACAGACAGCCAGTTTTTGTCATGGGCTAGAAAGGGGAAGTGTTAAGAAAGTGTCTTGTCATGTACCTACACGTATCATACCAACAAGTACAGGGAAGTCGTAGAACAATCGTTACCAGGAGATTCGCTTCTTACCACATGTCCGATGCAGCATTAAAAACGACCATATTGGGTTTAAGTTTCAGAAAACTGAAAGATTAAGTTTCTTTTCAGGACTGCAATTGATGTTTCAGATTCAGATGTTTAGAAGCGGCCAATTTGGACAGAGGCAGCAGTAGCGTATCGGACATATGTTCCTTCAGAGTTCCTCCGGATCTGCACGGCCAGAGTCGTTGCCCTTTAGTGTCTGCTCACCATCACTCCTGTGTCTGCCGCCGATCCCCGCGATTCACCTGCCGTAACAAGATGGGATTGGTAGACTAGTCACCTTACCAGTCAGCACACAAGCCGAATACCGACCGGCCTCAGTTGCTGACCAACTTGCTCTTGTGGTAAGTTGGAGGACACAGAAGTCGCTGGTGGTGACGGTAACTAACACGCGCTCATCCTTACAAAGTGTTTAGATGGATTCAGCACTCGCTGGATAATATCCGCATAAATGGTCTGCTATTAGTGTTTCCGTTATGTGGCGGCCGTCGTGCGACTGCCGTCCGGCCTAAGCGTAATCATTTAATTCGTGTAATCAAGCTACCTGTGCGCGGTGGAAGCCTGTTCTTTACGACACTTGGGTAACATGTGGCGATTCACATACACACTGCATTTACTCTGCTGACATTTGTTCTGCTTGACGCCAAAAGGTAAGTTCTTTAACATTCTACTTTTTTGCTTCTTTTGCGAATTCAAACGGTGATGCTGCTGCAACCAAGATTAGGTAGTTCGCAGAATAAGATGTGGCCGAGAATGTGAAGTGCTCGAAGCAATCTTTGCAGAACTCTAGAAATTACAGGGGCACGCATCGTGCTATCGCGGACAGATTCCTCAGACAACCACCTCAGGCAAACCCGCCTCTGAAATAAACCTGCTTACACTAGCACCATTCATACGCAGGCGGCTTTTTAATCTTCAAAATACATTTCCGAATATATTTACATATTAAATGATTCAAATCCCTTTTTTGCAAATCGAAATTTTAAAAAAATAACTATAAAAACAAGGCCCATCTTTCTTTATTTTATTTAATACTACTTACACCAAAAAATACTCACCTTACAAAGATATATTTATCGGTTTAATATTATATCGTCAATATTTATGCGGTAGATTAATTAACAACGCGGAAAATCAATATTGAATTCGATAGACAATGAAGATTGATGCATATGTGAACTAGTTCAGATACCAGCTCCAAATATTGATGATCCAGAAAAACAGGTCTGCTGAAGGAATTTGCTATCTTGCAGATGCTATTTTACCATTGCCCTATAAAGATTAAATGAAAATGCTTTTCAAATTGAACCTGTTACAGGGTATTTAACAATAAATATTAAGATTATGTAATTCCTGTGGTATTTATCCATGTATGGAACAATTCGACGTTTAAGTGAACGTAGGGAAATGAAATTTGAGAACTCTAAGGGCCGATTTCAGAGACGTACCTTAAGTACTTCTCATCCTACACCCATTCTCCCCATTTTGAGAATGAGTTACATTCTCACTCATTTCCCAAATTCAAGGTTTCTAAATTTGGAAGCGTCGTCATAGCAACCACAAATAACGTAGCAAGTGCTTAGCAACTACACAAAATTTTTAGTAAAAGTTTATAGTGACGTTTAAAAGAAAACTTTTAATCTTCCTTAAATTTCACTCAAATGTTACTCAAACGAACGACTCATGTTTATGAATACCGAATTTAAGGATAAGTTTGATTGAAGGGCAAGTTTAATGTAAAAGTGTACCTTAAATGACGTCTCTGAATTCATCCCTAAATATGCAAATGTATAATAAGAACAATTCAATTGTACTTTTGCATACGTGCACGCACTGCGTTCGTGAGATTTTCGCGATCTAAATGTTTATTATATTAAGGGCCATTTAGGGGCCTTAGACCCCTTAGGGCCGGTTTAACAATCCGTAGTTAACTCCTTATTAAGTTAACCAACAATCAACTGTCATGGATACGATTCGTGCCAATTGACCGTTGATTAACTTAACAGGGAGTTGATAAACAACCCCTAAGGGCCGATTTTATAAAGTCTGGTTGACCGACGGTTGGCTCAACCACGATCAATCGTCATGGATACGATTGTTTCTAAGAATCGTATCCATGACAATTGATCGAGGATGAGTCAACCGTCGCGTCGGTCAACCAGACTTTAAAAAACCGCCACTTAGGCCCCGTTGTACGAAAGTATTTGATCGTCAATTCAGTTGAACCACGATCAGTTGTCATGGATACGATTGTTTGAACAATTGTATCCATGCCAATTGATCGTGGTTCAACTGAACTGGCGATCAAATACTTTCGTACAACGGAACCTAAGAGTATTATTCGGATTCTTTTCTGTAAAATAATTCAATATTTTAATGCTGGGTATAGTAACAAATTAGAGATGATTTGTGAAAGTCAAATAATTATAATGACTGGGTGACTGTACTGTCTAACTGTTATGGAAAATCAGAAAATGGCGTTACTAAAAGCGCTAAAAGGAAATAAAACTTTCCCACGGATTCCGTATAATAATTATAAAGTGTAAGTTATAAAACGCAGACTTATTAACATCAAGAGAACAATGTGTTGAACTAAATTTGCATATGATTACTTGTATAGATTTATGGAATTATTTGAAAACTTATATAACTTCAATTTATTGAACTTGAAGCACTGAAATTTATCCACGTATTTAGAGATTCTAAATAAATCCCAGAAACGTACAAGATAATGAATTTTTCAATACATCCTACGAAATTGGTTTCCCTCTTTTAATCAAAGAAAAAATGTTCAGCATATTGAGGATTACTACGATCACCATTCAATTCTAGAAATTTATTGCGCAGATTTCAGTACAAGCTGAAAAATCGTACCTACCACCACTGAATGCTTTTCGCATGAAACATGCCTGAATTCTGATTCCTTGCGACGTAAAGTCTAAGAAGAAACTATCTGAGTACTACGTACCTAGTCCAAATATTAACTATCCTCGGTGTAAACATACCTAATAAGTTACTAGCTGCTTCAAGATTATGGACAGTTATCCATATCCATTCATACTATAGAAAGGTTAGTAGTAGTTTATCGTCACAAATTATATTTATATTAATTATAACAAAAAATGGGGACAATTTAATATAAAAATGTTTTTGAATTTCTCTCTACAGTAAGTATAGATGGCCTGAATATTAATAATAACCCTGTGACTAATTGACTAACAGCAGGTTTGTTTTGCCCATCACAATTTAGTCTTTCCGTAAATTAGGCTTGCAAATGGGTGGGGGGGGGGGCATAATGTAAATCCAACACAGATTACAGATAGAATTCGTTGTCTCGATATGTCTATGTCTAAAGAACAATGTTGACAGATTGTCTACAACTATAATTATAAATTGCTTATATAAGAAAGAAATCATTACCTAATTTAATGGTTATTTGTTATATTCCATTATTGTTACTGTAATAACCCAAATATACTGTAGTAACACCTGTTAAGAAAACTTTTTCTTACCAACTAACGGTTTAAGAAATCTTAACAGCAATTGTTAGTTGCACATTGGGCTTAGAACACAGCTGTGTACTGAGAACTATTTTTTCTAATACATTTTATAAAACATCTAGACCAAAGATTAAATGAGTAGTAGCAAACAATATTAAATTTAGATGTGACAAAAACATTTTGTTAAAGGGGATGTAAACATTATAAAATTTAAACATTACTTAAACATTTCAATCTTAGTCTTTTTTTCATTGATTTACATTTATTACTTCTAATTCCAATAATTAGTATTACCACGAATACTAATTCATTTTCTTAATAATTACCATAATTGCTTTGCTACTTCAAGTTATCATCGTTATCAACGCAAATCGTTAAATTAATTTGTACACTATATCGTACTTGTCTCCTATTTCCCTAAGTACCTTGCAAACGACTATTATAATCAAATAAAACTAATTTCGCTTCTCTTTTATTATTTGACTATAATTTATAATTAAGTTATAATTAGTATCGATATGGGAAATATTACACAACCTGTAAACCAGAATAGGGTAATATAATGAAATGTGACAATACAAGCTTGATGTACACTTTAATCTTAATTATCCAGGAAAATAAATTTGTAATTAAATGTCTATAATAATAACGACATTGCACATGTGGCGAGCGAGAGTAATTCATTAAATGTTTTGTATTCTATGGCTTAAGTAGATAGCGGTAGTCCTATTTTCTTGCGGATAAATTAACCGCGTTCTAGTTAAAAGCTACAACAGTTTGATGACACAACCTGTAGTATCATAAAGAAAGCAGTTGTAAAATACTCAAAGTGACTTAAGGGGATCGCTGTGTTTTCGATTATCGCTGATAACAAAGCGGTTTAGAGACACCATTTGTAGGGTGTGACCAACGTCTACTTTACTTTCCCATACCACCACTGGTATCTGGGATTTTTATATCATGAAAATTTTCGAAATTGAGATTTTCGCGGATATAGAACGTGTTTTGGACCTCCACGAACCTAAAAAAGTGGTTAAGAAAAAATGTCTGTCTGTGGGTATATGTGTATGTAACGACTCTAACGCAAAAAGGAAAACTAGTGAACCGATTTTGATGAAATTTTAAATGAAGGGGTATATCGAAAATTCATCGACAAAATAATTTTTCAAAAAAATCCGAAACCGGAATCGGAAGTTAGACATGTTATTTTGGTAGCAATCGGATAGCCTCTGAAAGGTGCCTCGCACGATAGTGGTATATATCAAATTGTCAGCAGCCTCGGTTTAGAACAGTCTTAACAAATTTCATTTCGAGAGGAAAGAGTATAGGTACGGGAGCGAGTATCCGCATATAGGTACACATTCAGCTAAGGTATGAAAAAAATTCTGTATCCATAAATATTATCGATATTATTTTTGTATGTTCGCTAGAACTGAGAAATCGAGAAAATTATAAAAAACACAGTTTTGACAAGAATCTGAGCTGCCTTGGTAACAACTGCTCATCGTAGGTAATACCGCTTGTACTGTCACTTTGACGTGAAATTTAATTTTTTCCACTCCCTGCATTGTATAAGTCACTATTATGACATTGATTTAGGCCCAATTGCACCAGTTACCCTTAAATAATAAGCCTCACTTAAAAGTTTGATTGCCATGGATACAATTCTTTGTAACAATTGTATCCATGGGAATTAAATTTTTAAGCGACACTTATCATTTAAGTGTAACTGGTGCAATTGGGCCTTAATGAAAGTAGGTGTAAATGTTACTGAACGCGTTTTGATCACTGTAACAACGGGAAGTAAGTTTACTTCCCCGTGTTTTTATTGTTGAAGGGAAGTAGTGAGTAAAGAAATTTTTGTTTTGAATTTATAGATGACAGTTAACAAAATTTGGTTAAAATTCTTCAAACAAGGTATTTAAAATTATGTGGATTGTAGGAGTGGGAAAAAATATTATATGCAAATGAAGATGTACCTGAGTAAATTTGCCCAGTCTCGGTCTCGGACTTGTTAACTGAGCGCTAACCAGTCCTACTTACAACCCTTGTAGCATAAATAACTATTAATTGAATTAATATCTTACCAAACGTTTATTTTGTACGAATTATTAGTTATAATGTTTTCATTGGAACAAAAACTAGAAATGATAAAATGAAGTAAACCCATGAAACAAGGAATCACTGAACGGCAGTTATCACCTCACCTTCAAGGCACTAAATTTTCGCCAAAACAGTTTTTTGTATTTTCTCTTTTTTAACCGTTTGAAAAACTAATAATTAATAACGGATACATGCGTGTACATGTCTTTTATTACGCGTTACTGCATGCGGTTTATAACCGAGTCTTTAGATAATTCTGTTCTTGCGCTGGTTGAGGTTGCTATAGATAGAAACAATCAGAAGATTTAGTTCTAGATGGGTAATTTTTAAATTACAGATTTGTTTGCTAAGATAATGGACTGTGTGCTGTGGTGTGTTTTGTTCCAATAAATATAATCATCATCATGTCTTCCATTTTTCCCATTCCGGAAAATGGACACCCGATGTATACGGATGGATCATGAAACCCCTATAGTTAGAAAAATTAGTAAATAAGATAACAATCACCTACTGACGGTAAATAGTTCTAAACATTAAATTTAGCTGGCCAAATATTTATATGCAAAAATGGAAAAATTAATAGACACCTGCGCAAGTATCCAAACAGTTTTACTTTAGAATTAAAAAAATTCTGTAATATTACAAATGAATCTATAACACTTAGGTAACAGTTATCAGTGTAAATTATAATGTAGTATTTAAAGACAATGATTAATGGGCGGAACCTATAAACGGACTAATTAAAAGTTGCTAGTAAATTTGCTATTCCTACGCAGGTGTATAAATAATTCAAAAATTGCTATAACTAACATCATACCTCGCGTTGATTATAGTTTATGAAATAAGTAATTTATACAATCACTTTCTGTATGGTTGACTGAACCTTTGATAAATTCCGGCTAATCGGAAATTGATAAATTCTTTAGCACCTATCATCAGTAATTTGCGCTTTATGTGCCGACATTTTTGCAAAATAATTTTTATCAGATCATACACTGACTAGTAAGTTTATTTGTTACACGTCAGAGTGTTTATTTTATTTTTTTAAATGGTTTGGTGGAAATTCAAGATTGTCCATTTTTTATGTCTACCACTAGGGGTTTATTAGTCCATGGTAGTGCATATTTATGTATGTTACGGTAAGACCGCGAAATCGATAAATACACACCCCGTTTCCGTATGATACTATCGAAGTAAAATTCTAAGACTGCTCCTACTAATATCTACCTACATGTGGCAAAGTTGCTGACAGTATAATTCGAGATGAGGTTCAATTTCTAACTTAAGTCAGTTTACTCTGTCGGGGCCCATCTTAATATGTACTCAACAATCGCCTCGTGTTGGATTCGAACCAACAGTCGCAATTCCTCCCTCTCTTCTCAACCTATGACGGTCCACTGCTGGACGAAGGTGCGTTTCCATTTTTGTCTATCTTCAGCTTATCTCTTCCAGTTTTCCCCTGCTGTTCTGGAAATATCGTCTAACCATCTTAGGTATACCGGAAATTCCCAATAGACTTTAATATTAGAAAATATAAGTATTCGTAGGAATGTGCCTAAAATTATGTGATAAGTCTATCAAATCTTTGCTAAGTAAACCAACAATGGTCAATTGTTATAAATACGAATATCGTTAGCCGTTGGTTCGCGTTGGTTGGTTTAACAGGGAGTTAACTACGAATTGATACAGCGGCCCTTAAAAGACTCCAGGACCATTTAACTACAGTTTAGGATATCTGTATATTTCCTTAAGCCGCAATAGAAATTCCATTCCTTGTAGTAGGTATTGCACTACTCGGTATAACAGTTCTCAACTGCTGCGGTGCTTAATTAATTTTCTAGTTATTTAGTTTTATGGTCAGTGGTTAAGTATCTCAGTTTTTCTTTCAGTAACCACAGGAAATTTTTATATTGATAGTTTAATAAATATCACAGGAAAGCCTATCGAAGAAAAATGATATAGGACAAGGCACCTAAATATAAGTTACCTACGTCATAATAAATTGTTTGTACGTAGTAGTACTACTATACCTAATATAATGGGTGTATTGTAAATTGTTGATTTTTCATGGTTCACTTCTCGTTGATGGTGTTTAATGTAAATTAAAGATACAACAGAAAGCTCTTTCAAGCACTGTAACGGAAAGTGTTTTTGTTGTCTAGAGTGCCATACGTCCCTATTCTAAATAGTGTACTTAAAAAAGTGTTTCGCGTTTATAGCAAACATTTGAATATAATTATTAAAGAGCCGGTTGACTTCCACGGTTTAACGTAATGTTCATGCGTAAACAGAATATGTTTGGGTAAGTAGTCAGAGTACTTTAGTAGGTACCTGAAGATACTGAATGATTGCTTATGTTCAACGATCAATGCCAATTACACATAACACGTGTTCATGGCACAAAGCTGCGTGTGGCTGGTCCGGCCGGCGATTCACATGACCGCTATTGTGCGGCTGCCCGCGGGCCTCCTTGGTTATTGACACCGGGCTGGACCGGGCCACGATGCTTGGCTGCACACATATGCGGCTAATACTGTTATTTTAATTAGTACTGTACTCGAGACGTCAACTGTACATTATCACGATCTTTACTTATTCTCTATAAATCTCGATAGAATTAGATCTGGGACGAGATCACAAATTCGTCATTGTTCAGTGCATCTCACTCCTACCTTCGTATATCTATAACACTCTATGGCATAACTAAACAATTGAAAATTTAATAAATATTGTACGTTAACCTGCATCTAGGAGTCTAGGAGTCACATATTTTTAAAATCCATATCCTACATAAAGTAGAAATTACAGAAAACCTGTCTAATGTTGGTGATTTTAATGATGGGTCACGCGCGTAACAAGAAATAAAACGAAGCTAAAGTCAACAGACGCTAAACCTAACTAGGTGTGAGTAAATTCCGACAAACGCACGTAGTACATATAATACTAAATTATCATTAGTAGAATTGTCATTTGTAGTAACATACAGTATAATAATATGACTTGCAGTTCATATAATTTTTGTCATACTCAGTTTATCGAGATACCTTAAAAAGTTCGGTCATTATGTATACGAGAATTTATAAGTCAATAGGTTTATGTAGATTTTGTAGCCTGTTCAGCACTGAGCTCAAGTTTCTTATACTGAAAGTATCCCCATAAACCCCCGTAATGCTCAATGAAGATAGAAACCGATAATCGAGTTCTATTGCCTCTACGAGGGAAATTGATATTCCTATAACTTCTTTATTAGCCAAAATATGAAAAAGGTTTAAATATAAAAGTTGTTCGGTATATAGATTTGAATTCTCATAAATTTATATCATGTATACAGGGTGTTTGCTTTTCACAGTACAATAAGCAACTTTGTTATTTTAAATAAAACACCCTGTATATTATTATATAATTGAATGCAAAATTGAATTGTCTATCACATAGTGTAAGGTGTTCATATAGCTAAAATGTACGGTTAATGAGAAATTCGTGAATTTTGAATATTTAGGTTGGGTTCTGACGGAAACGGATCGTCGCGTCGGTGGATAGCGATCGCCCGGTTTCGCCAGCTGTAATTTCTAGCCGGTACCTACTACAGAATACAGATAGATGTATCTTGGTGTCTTTCTTCTGTTCGAACCCGTATAGTCTCGTTTTTCTCGCTAGGCATTCAAATGATTTCCAATGCTGCCTCGCGAACCACTGCTGAATACCTACCAAAAACGAAATGTTTATTTTTAGTATGGGAAAGTTCAAGGGAGGTTTGCACCTCCACTTTTTAAGATTAAGTTTTGTGGCCAATAATGCTAATCAGTTATTTACATTGTTTGGATTTTGTGTTTAAGGCTTTTAAATTTTACGTAAATTGCTTTTTGTCTATAGATAATTCAATAACTGTGGTATTAATAAATCTTATTACATTTATTTTTTTCTCTTTAAATTTCAGGTGTAATTCCTTAAAAGTCATTGAATCCATACATATATTTTTTTAACTACTCTGATGCGGTTTGTTTTAAATACGCGAAGGGTTACTTGGCTAACGCAGCGTTGAAATCTCCAACGAATTTTAACTGTTCGGAAATTGATGCTTGTATAGCTCCTTTATTAGTCAAAATATGAAAAAAGTTTAAATATAAAAGTTGTTCAGTATATAGCTCTGCATTCTTCTAAATTTATATCACGTATACAGGGTGTTTGGTTTCCACAGTACAATAAGCAACTTTGTTATTTTAAATACAACACCCTGTATATTATTATATAATTGAATGCAAAATTGAATTGTCTATCACATAGTATAAGGTAGTCATATAGCTAAAATGTACGGTTGATGAGAAAATCGCGAACTTCCGCTGCGTTAGTAAATTAGATGCCTGTCTCTCTTGTGTACGTATCGAACCCGTATAGTCTCGTTTGCCGCGCTACGCATTCAAGTGATTTCCAGAGAATACTTCGAGGTCGAGAACTATACTGTCGAATACCAAAAACGAAATGTTTATTTTTAGTAGGTATGGAAAGTTGAGCGGAGGTGCGCAACTCCACTTTTTGCTGTTATTTTCTAGAAAGTAATTGAATTTGAATTTGAACATTTAATTTACGTAATGGGATTGATGAGCAATGGGATTCGTCAATTTGTAATTCGGTGCTGATTCCATGGCTATCTAGATAAAAGATTTTCGTCTGCTTGGAAACTTTCGTATCCAACTGAGCATATTTGTCAAAATCACGACCTTGTTGATTTTAAGATTCAAGTCTCGAAATCAAGAAGGTCTTGGTCAAAATGTGTGCAATATCTCTAGCACTCTATTCGTGATTTGCAATGAACCTCTCTGTTTTCAGCAGTGTCGCAGCACCTTCTTGATATCGTACTCAAATTTAAAGATGGATATGGATATAGACGATATAGGCGTGAGATTAAAATTAATTTCGTAGATACTAATATTGGTATTTGATAATCGGATCATGTATTTCGGAGGACGTTTAATGAGTTAAAAGCGAGGAAGATATTATGTTACGTTTTTGATCCCATACTCAATATAGTCAGAGCGTGAATATTTCCATATTTCACACCTACTATAAATTAATCACAATGTATTGTTTTACTAGTTTATAATCTTCATGTTATATGCTGTCATTAATAACGCTCAACGAAACGTTTATAACCAGTTCGATATCAATATGTCTTGAGCATATCAATCAGCATCATCATCATTAGGCAAATCTGCATAACTTGTAATGCAAGAATCCTTAGCAGTGTTTATGTTAACGTTAACCATCAGACTGTCATTTTCCTTTTCTTATTGTATATATGATACATTTATAATTATGTACCTATAGTAATCGTTTGTTACAATTTTATACAGACCGTGTGGTAGGTAATATCATTTCTTTTTTTTTTTTGGTAGATTTCGACAAATTTAATGTTAGTAGTAGGTACCTACGGTTTTTTCTTCTTTCCATGTAGCAGCTCCTTTACTACTCTGTTTAAATATTTTGTTATTTATTATGGCAGTTTATAATCCAAAAGTCTCTTTAATAATTATCTCATCTGCATATAGTTTTTGGAAATAGTTAATATTTCAACAGTTTAGGTGAAGGGAATTCTTGAATTGACCAACAATTTTGCAAAGACATCATGTGTACTTATACCGTATTTTCATTTACAAAATGATAATCTTTAAAAATTTAATTGAAGTAGGTAAACTGTCTCTAAGAACTTTCTATAAAAACAATAAGAGTGTTAATTAAGAAATGTCGATAATGTACTTTTAAATAAAATGAACTACGCTTAGTTTGTATCTGTCTATCAATGTTTTCATTTAAGATATGACAGAAATAAATCTATGGTAAAATATTTTAAATTAATGTATAATATTGAACGCAATCGTTAAATTGGCAAATATTTTCAGGGCCGTATAAAGATGCAGAGCCTGTCGAGCCATCTGAGGCGACTACTACCAGCGCCTTTAATTTGTTGCTTCTCATGTTACCTTCTGGCGGTAAGTAAAAGTTGGAAAATCTTTTAGCTAACTAATCAGAAACAATTATGGGCGTTTTTTGTCTTTAATAATTATGCTACATACAAATTCTAATCAAATTTAATTAAGTCAATCAGTTAGACACGTTTTAATCTTCTTTACTCTTGTTCTTTCGTTTGTCGTACATTTCAGACTCGAATACTGCGTTAATTTAGAAAAGAGTTTTCGGGAAATTAATTTAGATATATGCTACATAAATTTATTTTAAAATAAAATCGTGCTTACTCAAGCGATAATATATGTACATATTTATATAAATTCACAAAAAAAGGTATTAGGTTAGAAATAGTAAATTCTACGTAGGTTGTAAATTAGCGTTATGAATTATATAGTTCTCTTCATATTAATTTTAATAAAATTAATACGCGAAACTGCTATAAATAGGATTTATGTAAATCAGATACCTAAATTATCACCATAAGCAGACGAACGTGTTTCTGATGTGCACGGTGTAGTAAATACCGTCACACCACACTGATAGAGCGTTGAAAATATGATTATTTCTGCTTATTACTTACGCAAGTCAACTAGATTTTGTACCGTTTCTAGATTGATTAAATCCTGAATGAATTTCTGTAATTAAATTGATATACTTAACAATTATCTCAAAAACGGTGTATACATTTTCTTCTTTCAATCATAAAGCATAGATACCTACTTCCTACAGAAAATTTATAAGAAAATATTATAAAATATTGAAATATAAGGTAATAATTAAGATAAGTAATATGAGTTTTATTTTTTATAATATTTAAGGTTCTCTTGATTAGTATTTGGCAAATTATTATCGTATGGTCGGATTACCCAGTAGGGCCAGGCCTAGGATCTATTCCGATTGACTACAGCCTAACCATGTATTTTTTGTGTATTTAAATGTTTACTATTAGTAAAGGTATAAAAAAATATTAATCAAACATTATAGAGGGTTCCAAGATAAGGAGCGCATGCATGGGGATCTCGTAAACGATAAGAGATGGGAACTAACGAGAGATCAATAAAAAAACCAATTAGGGCAGGCTGTGAAATTGAATTATTTTAAATTGGTACTGTAGCCACATCCACAGAATGACATTTCTGACATGAAAATTTAAAACTGAACGCTCTTGTCTAAGTTTTTTATTTGATTATCAAATTATTAAAATATTATTATCAAATAAAAAACTTAAAAACTTAGACAAGAGCGTTCAGTTTTAAATTTTCATGTCAGAAATGCCATTCTGTGGATGTGGCTACAGTACCAATTTAATATAATTCAATTTCACAGCCTGCCCTAATTGTTTTTTTTATTGATCTCTCGTTACTACGATCACCTTTCAAATTTTACAAATTTTGCGCAGTTTTCAGTACAAGCTGAAAAATCTTAAATTTTCAGTTTACTATTTTCCTGTCTAATTTGAAGATTGTAGGCAGTAGCGCAAAATGGTTTTGACATTATTTGGGCACATAGACAAATCCTTATCAGGACAGACAGCCAGGCTGCCGTAAAGGCCCTACTGTCGATGGAAGTCTACTCTAAGCCTGTAGATAGTTGCCTACAGGCTCTGAGTGAACTAGCTACCCATAACAGAGTTACTCTGAAGTGGTTGCCAGGGCACCAGGGGATAGAAGGGAACGAGAAGGCGGACTCACTAGCTAGGAGACGAGCTGAACTAACAATGATTGGTTCTGAGCCCACTTGCGGCATTGCTTATAGCAGCGCAAATGGCTTTATCAAAGACCGACTTAGGGAGGCACACTGCAACTACTGGAGGGTAGTGCCTGGATTGAGACAGTCAAAACTGTTTATTCGAGATCCATCCAAGGATTACACAAAGGAAATCCTGAAACTCGACAGGTAGAACATAAAACTACTAACTAGCCTTCTTACAGGACACTGCAAGATGAGAAATGCCCTCAGTATATTGGGGATATTACATGACCTAACGTGCAGAGCGTGTGATATGGAAGAGAAAACTCCATTACATAAATATTCTGCCAATGTGAGGCATTGCCGGCGAAAAAACTGAGGAGGTTTGGAGTTGCCTTTCTGGAAGCATACGAACTCAAGGTCATCGCTTCCAAGGACATCCTGGACTTCATCGAAGACACAGGGTTACTTGAGGAGAATAATTCTACATGGGGCACAATAGGTCGATTCTGGTCGCGGTGCAGTGGGCTTAATGACCACACCCAAAGAAACAAAAATCTCTTACCGTTTGCGAGATCTCTATCCATGCGACACCCTATATAAAAGTATTCAAAATTGTTATCAGGCATAGAGCCCTCTTAAATTATTAATCCTGTTGTGGATAAACCACTATGTTTACCACAATGGTCCTTTCATAAACTCAAAAAATGGTTATTGTTTTAATGTAACTGGTACTTGTATTTCATTTAATGCAAAATAAGCTAGCACGTATAAATATATGCGAAATTTCCCGTACTTGCATACATTGGTGAACTTCTAAGTATAAAAAAAGTAACTTACTATATAGGAATATAGTCAAGCGGTTCTCAGGCGTTTGAATAAAATTACATTTCCGTACATATCCATACATACTATAAGTTTCGCAGAATAGTTCCTGCTTTTGTTAGGAAAGCATATCGCAAATTCAGGTTTGTCTAGATTTACAGTTTTATTGTTGCGAAGATAATGGTGCAATTGCACAACAAAATTAACATAACTGTCGTTATTAAAAAATGTTGGAGCTCTTTAGCCATATTCTGTTATAGTTTCATGTAAAATATTAACTATCCATGTCTAAAACTGTGGGGCATTTAATATAATTTTAAATGTATCAACAAGAACGTGTTGTTTGTTAATGATAGTTTTGATTCAATATCAGGAAATTACTTTTTATTTTATATCTTGAGTAAACCTACAGCGAAAGGTAGCAAACGTGTTTTAGTAGTTGTAGCACTTGGTTAGGAATAATTTCCTTCCTATACTTACTTACATCAGATACTGTTTTTATTTCTATTTGTAAATGTGGTAACTATCCTATGAAATAATAAGCCTCTGCTACAATGACGAGTTATTTGACTGACTCTTAGCATAACATAAATAATAATAGATAGACAGGTAGTTTAACATCATCTTTCACTGACATCGCAAAGACTATTATTTATAAGTATTAATTGTACGGTCAATTATTAAAACAAACTATGGTGGAGCATGGTCCTGCTGCGAATCACTTTATTCAAGGCCAGCATGCATAAATCTATTACTAAGTGAAAACTATAGAATTTGTTAGGAGATAAATCTTAGTTGAAATTTAAATTTTGATTCTATGCGAAAACTGTTAGACAAATATTTTTATATTTATAAAAATAAAATATAACTTATGTGTCAATAGTTATATCTTCTTTATCGTGTGGCGAGGATATCCTTCACCTTCAGCTATACTTTCCTTCTTCGTCTCTTTAAAACATTCTCTCAGGATAAAACACGGCCGTGTCCCATTTTATTAATTACTGTTAGTTTTGAAAACTGTAAATAATGTGACCATTTTCTGATAGACGTTTTAAATTCATTTCCACTAATTACTACAATACTCTTTAATGTGATAGGTATACCTACATTGTTACCTTTTGGCAACGATATTATAGATACATATAACGAACACTTTAAACGTTATGGCTGTTTGAGTATCATAAAGCTTAATGAGTGCTATAAAATGACATAACGGGAACTAGAGTCAGGTGCGCCACCAACTCAGACTGCGTGGCGACCGCTGTAATGAGGAATAAGCGCAACATTAATTAGACAGCACTGGTCACACATAAGTGCCTAGGTCGGCCTTCCATGCACCATATAATCATAGGTGTGTAATTACTGCTCTAAATCTAATAGCTGATACAACGTACCTGAAGCTAGTTGAGAACGAAAATAGATGAGATGTTAGACTATAAAATAATGTCAAAGAAATTTATACTATACAAGCATATAACACGTTTATATTTTATTAGGAGAAGACCTAATAAATAGTATATTATACACCAAGGAAGAGAAGACATTTTTCTCAGTCGAGCATTATTATTTCCTAAGATGCGGAGCATCGAAGGAAATAAGCTGCGAGGCTGATAAGTCTTCTCTACCGTGGTTTATATACTATTTTTTCCACTACTAGCACCTTTATTCCTTGTATAATAATTAATCATTTTACGTTAATAAAAAATAAAAGTACATTTCTAAATATTCACAAAAATCAAGTAGCCTTGCCTGAAAACATTTCAAGTGACATTTGTGTAAAATTTGACGTTTATCTAAAACATATTTATTTCTCATTTTTAACAAATAATTATAATTAAAATTAATAAGAAACAATATTAGATTGAAATAAATAAGCTTTAGAAAGTGGTTGTTGTATTAGGAAGGTAAATAATATTCGATAGTTGACATAATTTTAAAGGCATCAGGCTAGCCTGCTAGATAAATTGTTTCTATTATTGACCAGTGGTCAATAATAAAAAATTAGTAACCACTAGCTGAGAAAATCAACTTCTTACCCTGAAAACAAACTAAATAATGGGACCTTCTAAATCTAGTAGTGGAAAAAAATTATATACAGTGTGTCCCACGATGTGGGTTATTGTAGGTATAGATCGTTAACTTTTCATTCTCTTAAGTAATTACCTATGGGAGTTATTCCTGAATTGAAGCATAATTTTAATTATTTTCTATTTAACGAAATTTAATTAAAACAAGAGATTTGAGAATATTTTACGAGATTGTTGTTTATGACAAATTTAGATACGAAGGCGAAGGTGTTTATTCTAAATAGTTTATTTTCGCATTTATTTACGTGGAATTATAACACTGATTTTTATTGCAACCGTAAACATAGCACAATATGCCAAAACATGTAAGAAAGTAGAATCTTAAGAAATAAATTAAATCCACGTGTATAAATGTTTTCTTCAGAAAACGCGTTTTAAATCTAAAATATGCAGATATTATGGTAATATTGATATTACTTGTCCATTAGGCGTGGGGTGCCTATATACATATTTACAAGTACTACTCATTATATTTTGCATCGTAAGTAAAACAAATTTAATGTAGGTATGTAAAACTGACGATAACTAACGCCTCCGTATTAGTTATCATACCTTTAACATTACATTCAGGATAATAAAGTACAATTAATAAGTGTCTTTCTTTGTACCTCCCAGAGTAAACCTATAAATTTTCAGCGATAGTAATTAAAACACATTAAATTAATATATTATTATTTAATTATCTATTAGTAATCTCACGTGTGGCATAGTATTCGTAAAACCGCCAAGACATGTCAGGAACAGCAGGAAAGGGGACATCTGTTTACGTAAAATCCGGACGTCTGTCCTCAACCCCTTAGCCGTCATAGCCACCCCTTCTAAAATTTTAAAAGGTACCAGATCATGTGCGGCACATCATTGGAAAGGTAACTTCATAAGGAATTCATTCTACTACTTTTTTTTTGTATTCGCTTCAAAGTGAGACATAAAAAAATTAAAATGTATATTTTTTTATTTTAGTTAAGTTGCTATACAGCAGCACCTAGATGGCTTTGTTTTACCGCAAGTTCTCGCAAATGTTCGTTATCTCTTTCAAAGTCGTCTGTATTATTGTATGGAAGTTAACGGAAGTCATTTTGAACAATCACTTTAACGGTAATTTCCATATTCAGCAGCTTCACCGAAATTAACAAAATATAATTTTTCATTTTTTATGTCTCAATTAGTAGCGAATAAAAAAATAAATAATAGAATGAATTCGTTATGAAATCATCTTTCCAGTGATATGCTACACATGGTATGGTGCCATTTGAAATTTTAGAGGGCGTGGATATGACGGCTCTAAGGAGTTGATGACAGACGTCCGGATTTTATGTAACAAGATCTGCCCCTGGTTGACATGTCTTCACGATTTTCAATCAAACAATACTTTGGGATATACTAGATACTGCCCTCAGGGTAGCTACTTTTCACTGAGGGTGGCTACTTTTCGTTGAAAACCCCTGTATAACAATGTCTTAAAATTTTTAATTTTGACGATTTTGTGGATAAAAATTATCGTTAGAGAATCTTCAAATATAACCATTGATGGGCATTACTTTTGTCTTGGCCTATTGAAATTATTAAGTTACGTTTCGCTTTAATTAAGGGTGTGTTTGCTAAACCCTATTCGACCCTACTAATAAACACTAAAATACCTCCTAATGTTATTACTAAGGCCATTACAGCTTCTTAAAGAACTGTATTGTCAATTGTGTACTGCTAAACGAAGCTCAAGCTTTACCATTTAAATAATTTCAATGTCATGTCGGTCGACTAAAAAACGTATTACAGTATTCGGTGTCGATTTCTAAACATTTTGTTGGCAGAAAGTAAAGTAGGCTATATGCACAAGGAATTTTAAGAACTTGAAGAATGTAGGTACCTACTTTTTCTAGGATGTTGTTAATATTTGAGCGTGATCAAATTTTATAACTCAGTTTTATTCGTAAAACACTTATACCTATCACAGAAATGACAAACATAGGTAAGGCTGTCCATATTGAACCATTTTTCAGAAAAGTGGCTGTAACTTGGGAGGAAATTCAAAAATCGTCCCACGATTATAGCCACAATTATTCTGAACATTTAGTAACACATTGGCTGCTAGTTAGCAGTCTTTAGCAAACTTTTCTATATTTTTATAATATACAGAGTAGGTAATGATAAAGTATCGCACAAAAATCATATTCTGGTTATTTAATGTTTTTGCGGAAAATCCTGAGACCCGTCGATTTTTGTTTTTAAATTTCCATTCAGACATATAATTTTCAACCTACCACCCCTCAACCCCTAACTGCTAGCAACCCCAACTTTATAAATTTAAATAGAAAGATACCCTTTGTGATACCTCTTTTGATAGGTCTGCTTACTCTTAATATAACCAAAAAAAGTTTTTCAAAATCGGTTGATAAATAACGGAGCTATTTAACAAAATGTAATCAAATGAAAATGTCAATATTCGACAAGCAACGGCTCAAACACGCCGTAAATGGTAGCACTTCCTGACCCTAAAGTGTGGTTTTGATAGGCCATTATATTTTCTACGCTGTGACGTTCTAATTTTTTTTTAAATGTCAACCCCATTTGTTACATTGATTACATTTTGTTAAATATCTCTGTTATTTATAAACCGATTTTAAAAAACTTTTTTTTTGTTATATTAAGAATAAAAAGAACTATCAACAGAGGTATCACAAAGGGTATCTTTCCATTTAAATTTTTAAAGTTGGGGTTGCTATCACTTAGGGGTTGAGGGGTGGGGGGATTAAAATTACCTGCCTAAATGGTAATTTAAAAACAAAAATTGACGGGTCTCAGGATTTGTGCCATTATTTCTACGTTGTGACGTCCTAATTTTTTTTAAATGTCAACCCCATTTTTTACATTGATTACATTTTGTTAAATATCTCCGTTATTTATCAACCGATTTTGAAAAACTTTTTTTGGTTATATTAAGAGTAAGCAGACCTATCAAAAGAGGTATCACAAAGGGTATCTTTCTATTTAAATTTTTAAAGTTGGGGTTGCTAGCAGTTAGGGGTTGAGGGGTGGGGGGTTGAAAATTATATGTCTGAATGGAAATTTAAAAACAAAAATCGACAGGTCTCAGGATTTTCCGCAAAAACATTAAATAACCAGAATATGATTTTTGTGCGAGACTTTATCATCACTCTGTATAAAAAAATGTTTTATCTGCAAACGGTTCAATTTGAGAAACTTGTTGCCCAAATTGAACCATCGGTATCTTAAATTGAACCTGTAAGATTTTGACCTAATAATAATTGAGTACTTTATTGAACCAAATACATAAGTAATAGAACATTATACAGGGAGTGTAAAAATTCGCGTAGAAGCTTTGAAGACTTCGTGCATGTTCAAGAAGCAAGAAGAAGATTTTTTTCTGTTCGAGGAACAACGCCACGTGAAGCTTGCACGCGAATTTTTACACACCCTGTATAGGTAGAATAAGACAATCTTACTGAATCTTATGGTTCGATTTAAGACACTCTTAAGGTCCGCGCGCACTTGTTCGGTTCCGTTCCGTTCGGTTCGCAACCGTCCAATCGGCAAAAATCAAATAAAGCTCCACCAAGCTTATAAATGCCGCGGAAATACATGGAAATTACTGGCATTACGTTGATTCGGTACGGCACCATCCTTTTCGTCCCGTTCTTACCTATAGACTGATCGGACTTTCGGAATTTTTTGACATCTGTAGTATACTTGGACTGAACCGAACGGGACGAAACCGAATCGACCGACGTAATGCGCGGGCTGCCATTCATTTCCATGTATTTTGATTTTTGCCGATCGGACGGTTCCGAACCGAACGGAACCGAACCGAACAAGTGCGCGTGCTCCTTTATGGGTTCAATTTGCACAACTTCCTGCAAACTGATATTATAACCTCAAATTCAAATAACATTAAAATTGGAAACTCTTTTGAGTACCTCAAGGAATGTAATATTCATAGCAATATTAAAATTTTCTTTACCTTGCACTGGGGTTGTAAATTTCTTTAGCCATACACTCGGAAAGATTAGTACAGATAGAAATAAAAACGGTTATGACAATCGCGTAGTGAAATGCACTACCGAACTTAATGTGCTCTTTCGACATCTGATATGCAGATGACACTGATCTCATTAGAAATTCAAAAACTTGCAGAGGTTCAATTTCGGTCCCGGTTCAATATGAGCTAGTACTGTACCTAAATAGACATCGCCAAATATTCGCGTTGGTATTAAAGTTATGGATCAAATTACGAATTTCTTGTAAATTATATGCATTTTGGTCAACGTACTATTTTTGCTATTAACAGTTCTTCAAGACCAATTTTCAGGGTACAGGGAAATATTATAATAAAATATAAAGTGATTAAATTTTGACCGACAACACTTTTTGTGCGGTCGGTTTGAAATACCCTGTATAAAGTCAAGGTCATTTAAAGAAAATTGACGTGTTTCAGGAATTTTGACAGAAATACAGTAAGGCCCAGTTGTACCTATTAAGTGGTTGAACTCCCAGTTCAGCTGATCCACGATCAATTGTCATGAATACCAATTGTTATAACAATCATATCCACGATTCACGATCAATTGTCATGGATATGATTGTTATAACAATTGGTATCCATGACAATTGATCGTGGATCAGCTGAAATGGGAGTTCAACCACTTGATACAACCGGACCTAACTGTAAGACGCAAGTTACCGAATTTATTCCAATTAAAGTTTCCACTTTGTATAAACAAGACTCAGGGTGGTTTTAGTGGAAACTTGCACTTCTCTGTAATTTTCTCGAAAAACCAATCGAAAGACTATGGTCACCCGCAAAATTCGGTGAATCTCGTTTGTATGGAGTGAATTAATAGTACTATTTCGTGCCATAAAATGGTAAATAGTAGCTCTGTATGGACCCCCCTTTTCAACGTAGGCGCATCCCTATTTTGTCTCTAGTAGTCAGTGCCTATTCTTCCAGTAGGCCCGATAGGCCCGTGCCTGGGGCCCCTGAGTCAGGGGCCCCACGCTCGCCCAACTGTAACTTTTTAAAACAACAATTTATTTCTGACACCAAGTTTTTCGCCTGCACCGCTATTAATGCTTTCCTAATCCTACGAGGGGGCCCCAGAAGGTATATGAGCCTAGGGCCCACTAGAACCGAAAATAGGCACTGCTAGTAGTAATAGCCCTACTTATCAGAAGCTTTTTTATGTTGTTAAAGTTTTACTATTTATGTTAATCAAAGGCTGGGAACCTAGGAAATTTTGTCTTTGACTAAAAGGGATTTTTCCCCTATACTCAAGGAATGGTCCTCAATTGCATACGAGTTTTCGGACACCCTGTACTATAATTACTTTACAATACATTATCTCGTTTGACTAATCAAGTTAGAGTTTGTGCCCTTCTGGTTTCGCTCATAACTGTTAAAAAAGATGCAGTCGAAGTTAACATAAACGGCATAACACATACAGGTGAGGTGATGCTACGACACTAAATTATACTCATCGTGTACAACAGCTAGACAAATGTCCAGTTGTAGGTACGTGTCGTAATGTGTGGGAATTGGTATGATGGGCGCGCATATCGACAAAGTTGCGAAACAGGTCAAGAACCCGCTGGCTACCGCGCCCGACTCGCTATTAGCATTACTAATACTGGATCGTCGCGGCTTCTCCAAACACTCAGAACCATTATACACCTTCATGCTATTTAGCTTTGTTAGCTCTCTTATCACGCTTGTAAGATGTGTATATTGTATATTCAATTCAAGCGTACTCCCGAAGAAGTAAATATATGCTAAGCAGTTTTACTAGAAGGTCCAGTTTTACTCCAAAAATAATAACCAAACCATCCTCATTGGAATTTCATGAACATTGTCGATTACTGATCAACCGTTATGATGATTCATCATGAAACACAAATATCAGTGTTTAGTATTCTACTCTTTCTTTAACCTATTTGCTGCTTTTCTATCCTTATTACCATTCTTTAATACAACGTAGAAGAAGGAATAGTAATGGCATTAGACAAACAGTAATTAAGGATTCGAAATCTCATTAGACTTGTTCCGTTTTGGATCGTCTTTGGGTAATCCCCGAAGTTGCTTCGACATACTGTGGTGACAAATAATTATTATTCAAGATTCTCTATTCTTCCCCCCTTCGGAGTTGTCCTATTCTCCATTCGACTTCTGCCAGTGCTCTCCATGAGATTCACCGTAAAATTCTGGTGAGACATTGGGAGTTTATGTCTCCTTCCCCAGGCGAGGCGGTTTGGGAAGAAATCTCTGCTTTAAATGTCGATTCTCTGTTGCTCATCGTTTACAAGTTCTCCACACTTTGTTCCACATCTTACACGACAAAGGGGTAGGGGTTCGATTAATGGCCATGATGGTGGTGACAAATATTAAAGAGGTACTATAATTCATAATCTCTCTCTTTTATCGATTACATAGGAAATGCAATAAGAGCAAGATATTGTCGTAATCTTCCCTAACCGTGAACCCATTGGTGCATATACCGAGTGTTAACCACCAAACCTGGCCATAGGACCTATGCAGTATCCTGGCAGTATGCATGATGTTTCAAAAATAATATATGAGTTGCCTTGAAATATTTTTGTTTAATATCATTTTGACGGCTTCATTTTTGAGTGATAAATACTAAACCTGGCCATAGTTTTTGCAAAATATATGTCACCTATTTCATTAACAGCACATAAATTTAATAACGCAATTTCATTAAAAAAGTAAGCTGTCAAGACATTAAACAAAAATATTTCAAGGCAACTCATATATTTTTTTGAAACATGCATACTGCATAGGTCCTATGGCCAGGTTTGGTGGTTAACACTCGGTATGTCTCCCATATTCCACCAAGCACTGCCCATCACTGGCCTCCTCATATAATTTCGTTTATGCCTTTCTACCTGATTCGTAGTCTTAAGTTCGTAAATCTCTCCATTTCAAACCGTTAGCATTTTTTGTTTTTTAAAGAATCGTGAAGTTATCTTTCGCCTCATCCCATCACTCGCTACTTACCCTGGATCAGCGCACGAAGCGCTGTGCACAAATCTAATATGCACCACCCTTGAAAACTTCCCCAACTATATTAACGAGTTGAATACCCGTTGTTCCAGAAAAAAAGAGCAGGCTACGACGAGGATTAAACCCATGCCGCCCCACAGTCATGAGAATCCTCATCCAGAAGATACTACCATTTTTGTTCAACACTTTCTTGGAGCTGCATGTTAGGAGAATTTTAAGTTTTGCCGTTACTATTGCAGCTATTAAATGCTTTTCTTCCCTGACTCGTCCATCTACTTCATTTGTTATTTCTTAACGTTATTCCCAAAAGACTTCTGACCTGACGTGGCCAGCATCAGCAACACCCCAATTGCGGATGTCCTCAAGTTCGTTCAAAGGATTGGATGGCTTGAGTGATATCTTAATTGGGAAGCTGCTGTCTGGGGGTAGTACAATATGGGCCCGCCTATTGTGGCCTAAGTACGCGTGGGATGTTTCTCGCCCCCTTCCTGAAAATCCAGAATCTTAAAAGACATATCACGTTCCTTTGAGTTACTTACAATATATTTATCTATGGCACCGTAGGTCGAAACAGGCAACATGCATGGATCCAAAGCCGACTCAGTTTTATTCTGATCTATAATTCATTCATCTGATATTAATTCCTGACCCAAATACAGATAGTTATTTGTTTCTTATTATATTATTTGACCCAAACGCTTTCGTTCGTCGTTATCGTTGTTTCTTTCATTCCTTTGTCATCTAACCTTTACGTTACATTCTTTCAATTCAAATTTCTTTGTTCCTTCTTGCTGTGGTAGGATCATGCCGTATTAATTTCCTTTTACCTTGTAGTGGATGAGATTTTATCCTTCTTGGATTTGAGATACCTACATTTTTAGCATTGGCATCACTTTTTCGATGTCTTCTGTTTGATTTGTGTTTGGTCCTTTGCACTATTTTGCCAAATATTCTTCGCCCAGTTAAGATCTGGTTTAACTGAAAATCAAAAAAAGGATTTAAATAAAAATTTGATAAATAACCATGATAACGATTTTTAAAATACGTTGGGCAGTACTCTTTGAGCACGATACCTACACTAAAATTGTTTAGAGATGATTTTATGAAAATCTCCAATAAATTGCAGATATATCCGTTTTTAGTGCTTTATGGAACGAAAACAGACATCTAGATTGTTGCATAATGTTTGTAGAATATAATCTGCAAATGAACAATAACGAGCAGAAGGTTGTACACATTACCCATCCAGACTCTGTAATTTTTGAAATATGCAGTTGTTAAATTCAGACAAGATTTTTGAGAACCGCATTCCATAACTCAGTAATTTTAGCAACGTTGCGTTTTTTAAATATTAACAGTGCAGTTGATGCGAGTATACTTATAACAGAACAAGAGATACTTACTTGCATCTGGTTTAAATTATTATTTTACATTTTTTACTTTAAACCTTCGACAAAACGCAATACCAAAATAATATTGCGTGCCACGCGATTCTTATTTTCACGCTTTATTAGTTGTTACATTGGATTGTTAGGCCTGTTTGTTCCTTTTCAAATCTCTTGTAAGTTATAAAGACGCACCCATGCGGATACAAAGTAGGTATTTTTATTGTTACTCATGACATTTTTTGTGTCTTTATAAACTACAGATCACGATAAAGTTACTACGTCTAACGCTTAAAAGGGCAGTGTCATGCTAACCAACGGTCTAAGGGGTCATCGGTCAACATTCAAGAAGGAATAAATATTATCTCTAACGGGAAGTTTTATGTTGGAATGTCAATATTTTAGAAATATTTGATGTTGTCGCTTAAATAATTAAATATTTGAATTTATGAATTTGTTTGTATTGGAGACCGAAAATGTTTAATATTTAATATTTTGACACGCAAATGTTTTCTTCTTCCTGTTATTAATCAAAATCACTAAGTATCACTATTTTATTTTCTAGATTTTCAATGTGGTTAGCGGTAGCGGAGACCTTTGGCCTTTAGAGAGGCCAGATGGAATGCCTTCTATTCAATCGTTAGAAGTGATGTGCGGAAAGGACCACATGGATGTTCATTTATCGTTTTCTCATCCTTTCGAAGGAATAGTATCATCTAAAGGGCAACACGGTGATCCGCGGTGTGTGTATGTGCCTCCATCGACGGGTCAAACATTTTTTTCATTTCGTATTGCGTATACGCGTTGTGGTACAAAACCCGATTTACATGGACAATTTTATGAAAATACAGTGGTTGTGCAATATGATAAAGACCTTTTAGAAGTGTGGGATGAAGCTAAAAGATTGCGTTGTGAGTGGTTTAATGACTACGAAAAGACAGCGTCCAAACCTCCTATGGTTATTGCTGACCTTGATGTTATACAACTGGACTTCCGAGGTATATAAGAACTGAAATAATTTCTTGATTTTATATTTCAAGGAAAATATTTATTAGCGTATTTTTTTTAATATTTACAGGTGACAACGTTGATTGTTGGATGGAAATTCAACATGGAAAAGGTCCATGGGCTCCTCCTGTTAGTGGAATCGTACCGTTGGGATCTACATTGACTCTTGTGGTTGCAATCAATGATTATAGAGGTATATAATATAATAATGAATAATATAGAATTTAGTAATAAATAAAATATTTATTCAAGGAGAATTCGACATGAGGGTTAAATCCTGTATGGCATCGGATGGAGGTGGACATGTTATTCAGTTGTCGGATGAATTCGGTTGTGTTCTTCGTCCGAAAATGATTAGTCGATTCCTTAAAGCCAGAGGTGCTGATGAAAGAGCATCTGTAATTACCTACGCCTTCTTTCATGCATTCAAATTTCCCGATGCATTAAGCGTACATATAAAATGTAAAGTTGAAATTTGTCGACATGGATGTTTAGATCATTGCCAGTTACAACCAGGAAAAGGAGACATTGATTCTGAACTTGGTCACTATGGACCTTTAGAACGCAAAGATGTTAACCATAAGCCGACATCTCATTTCGCGTCTGCTCCTGATCCTGTGGATTCTAACGAAGAGGATGATACGATATACGATGATGTTGTACAAGAAGGAGACGAAGGTGCTGAAATTGGAGCAAACCTACCACCTATAAAAATGCCTCTTCATTTTGATATTAGCGGTAGCAAACAAACACAAGCTACTAATCTTTACGAAGTGGTAGAAAATCAAGAACCTGTTTTGGATATTGCGAATTTACCGAATAAGGTATGATTTGTAAATTTGATATTTCTTCAAATCAATTTAATTTTTGTGTTATAGCAACCATTTGTGATGTCAAACGAAAAATTCCCGTATGGACCACGACAATTCAAGGAAGGCGATACACCCCTTCCAGCACCGCGAAGTATGTCTTCTGATATTAGAGATACCCCCCAAAGCACCAGCATTAATGAAAATGAACCAACAACTGAAAATCAAAGTCAGTCGGAAAGCACTGAAGGAAATAGTTTTACGGAATCTTATGGGTCAACTGAAACTTTTCCAAACAAGTCTAAAAGGAGAAAGCGGTCTTTGATGGTGGCAGATCGAAAAGTGCGTAGTGCTGATGTTGGTGTAAGTGGCTTGTATGAAGTAATTTCCGAGGCTGACTTGGCTTTTAGTCCTGACGCACGGGCCGAGGCTGTAACCGTATTTCAGGGTAGGATTAGGGAAGAAGTTGTATATGGAATATGCATGCCTGTACCTGGGTTTAGTATACTTTTTGTATTGGTAGCCGTTTCTGCAGTAGTTTCAGCTCTTGTAGCTGGTTCGTTACTTTATCGGTATCAGTTGCAAAAAGAACAATTGGCAGAACGGGCTCATCAAAATGGTGCCATCGCAATGAGTTCTTTTGCAAATTGGATGGGATTCCGACTACTTAAACCAAGATCTGGAACTTCAACGATTACTGAATCCAATGGTTCCGCCGTGCTTAATTCGTCAATCAGTAATAAGACTGAAGATGAACATTCGTCTGACTGATAGAAATGACAATATACCGTAATTATTGGATACGTATTAAAATTGGTGCTCAAGTGTTTCTGGCTTACAGTTAAGCGTAAAATATACTATACTGATAGAAACAGATAACAAAAAGGGCGCATTTGCAATATGTAGTACGTAGTACACAAAGTGATACGCGATTTTGTAGTGAGCGTATAACGTATGTATATAATAATAAAATTTAGTAAATATATCAGTTACATCTTAGTGGTGCTGTTGCATATTATCCCAGTTGATATGATTTACTTTTTATAAAACGATTTTAGAGTTTTAGAGTAAACCAATCAATCTATAACAGCATCAAACTGTGTTGATAGATCATATTTTATAAAGGGCAAAATTTAGAATTTATAAAATTACGTATCCATTGAAATTTTAAGATTTTTGATACCACAGAAATATTAATTTATTATTTTAAATTATTTAGGTGTCAGATTGTTTATAATTTAGTTTCCTATAGGGACCGGTCATCACGTAAACAACTACACGCTCATGGGTGGTCATAGGGACCTCTCATCACTTCGAACCTAAGCTGCTCCTTTATGGAAGGAGCATATCCCTACAGTTTGACAAGGATAGGATGGCTCGTGAATTGCGCAGACCAGCAAGACACATGCCGGAGGCTGTGTTCTCTCTCTACTTTACCACTGCGCATCCACGAGCTAGATGCTACCGTATCCCTGTCAAAGTGTATGCTGAACTGCACCATCGATGGTTCAAAGAAGATTGACAAAAACGACTATACAATTGTTAGAAAGTGCAACAAGGATAAACAGATAAGAGGAACTAATGCATAGTGCGCATGCGTGATGCTGTTAACATCATCACTAACATCCAGTTACCGCGCGCATATTAGTTCCTATTATATGTCTATCCTTGTCAATCTTCTTTGAATCAATTTCAAAGCCGTACGGTTTGGTCGCTGACAGTTGACAAACAACGGCGTATGCCGGATCCTCGCACTCGCGTTCTACCGTGCCTTTCCCATTCATAGACACGAAGACAACCCCCGCACGTCCTAGAATCTACCTGCGGGAGATCTCACTTTTGCCAACAGTCAATGACCAAACTGTAGGCTTCTTCCATAAAGGAGTATTGTATGTTCAAAGGCTAATCGCGTGGTGTACCTCGGTGGGAAAGAGCAATATCTGTTGTAACCGCGTGACCGATTATCACGTGATCTGCGTTGTTCAATTGTTGGAAGCGGTAACCGTAAAATGTATTGTATTTGCATAACAATCCATTGTTTGCCCCCTACGTTGCTACGTGCTGACGTCACATGACCAGCCCCTATTGGTATCAAATGCGTGCATAATAAATTTCCTTGCTTTTAATAGTTTGCCAATTTTATAATTATTTATTGGAAGTAAATATTTATTTGTATTATTAACAATTTAACTTTTTTTTTGAAAATTACGCTCAATTTATTGTAAACATAGTATACTAAGCAAAAAGAGAAACGAGAAAGAGTTCATATACCGGAAGTTTTAATTTTGTTACGAAGTACTATGAAAACTACAGTATTTTCTATTATATAGAGAGGTCGAGAATGGTTGACTAGATCATACATTCTTTAAAAAAAAAATCATTTGTTCTAATAACAACGTACATGTATACATTTTTTGGATTCTAAACGCCATTTTTTTGTCATAACTTTGAAGATGAGTTGTCATGAACACGTAATCGTTTCTCTGAATCGCTCTGTATAAATATATTTTGTCTGATAAATTAATTTCATTGCCAAAAGTTTAAATTTTTTTGTAACATTTTAAAATTGATTCGTGTTTCTACAATTTTGTACATTACATTGTCATTGTTGCTAAATGCAATTAGTGTTTGTTTTCTCTGTAAAATGAACATTTTTTTGATTTTTTTAGTAACCTTGGAAATAAGATATTAAAGTTGTCAGATCTTATTGTTGTACAGTATTAATAATTGTTGTAAGAAATGTTAAGATATTTTTAATGTAATGTAGTTAAATAAGTACTAATATTATTGTTGTCTAGTTTAGTAAGTAGAAAATAGAACTTATAATTTAAATGAATCCAAAAATATTTGTACATATTCATAATATTTTCAACAACTAAGCTTGACTGGTGTTCTTATATATTTAAGACTACGACGAGTAATACCTAGTAATAAAAGTAACAATTTTTATAATTAATGCAAGCAATTAACTTTGCGATAAGCAATGAAATTTTCACTAATTTTCTTTTTATACTTAGGTAAATTAATAAGATTTTAGATAAAATGACGGACGTTTTATAACCGCCTTGCTCAATGTTATTTATCGAAATTTGTAGCATTAGAAATTAAAATTGATGTTAATTTCGTAATATAAACTACAAAATCTTTTAAAGTATATAATTTACTAATATAATTGATATATAAATAAAACAATATGATCATTGACTGTGCAGGATTTATAGAGCATCATTGTTCTGGTTTGGGCATCCTTGTAGACACGGCCCTGTACTCTGTGAAGGTTTGGAGACGTTCTTGGAGTGATTACAAACTCTTTGGAGGGTATTGCGGAATATTACGGTGTTGTGAGTAACACCCCTATTCCGTAAACCCTAAAGAATCGTTGGCGACACGCTCACAAGCGATTGTCGGGATTTGGCTTGACCGTGAACGATACCGGGTTTACAGAGATACGAGAGTAGGCGACAATGATTGTTAGCTAACGAACCACTTTTTACACAACAGGGGTGAGCAAAAATCGACTTGTCTAGTGAGTTGAAGGGAAGAAATAAGTTTCTAACCCAACCTGGCCTGTTGGGGGTTGCAGTGAAACCAAGAAAATGTGTTTTGATTGCTCTATGGATTTGGTCGTAAAAGTTCCATCCCCTACCTCTAGATAGTCTGACTGTTGGTTGGGGTCTTTTAGAAAGAACTTATGTAGTCGCCGAAGTGGTTAACTAATTGCGAGCCTCCCTATTATTCTACTCTTTTTCGAGTTTACCTCACGCCCACCTCATCTTGTCGAGTTTCCAACACCAATCGCAGATTGTTTGTACGTTTCGCGCAGAATATCTCCAAAGAGGGCAGAGGGCAGAATGCTTCAAAAGATTCGATAAAGAAATTCTGCCGAATATTCATACTAGATTTACATCCGTTTGTAGGGGACGGGTACGAACTACTAAGGTCGTTTGATTCATATAATTACCTGAAAAAAGATTATTAGTCGTTGGCGACTCATTTACCAAAGCTTGTCGATTTTCCCCTATAAAGTTATTCTGAGAGTTATGCTAGAGTCGGCGAGAGTCGGCGAGAGTCGGCAACGATTGCTGTTCGCTAACGACTTTATACAGAATAGGGGCGGGGCGTAAGTATGGAACTTCAAGCGGAGTTAGGGTGTCGAAAGAGGAAAGTTAGAGATGGGACTCAACTGTATTTATGATATTATGCTGATTCTTCAGTTGCTTGTCCATATCTGCATCTTCTTCAGGGCTGTCTGAATTTCCTGGGATAGGAACCTTATCTGGCTGGTTCATATATGCCAGTGTTATCGGTAAACAGTCTCGTGGTTGTTGTGTCAAGGATGGAGTTCATGGTGGAATATTGCGAGCGGGAACCGAATTGTTTGTTTCAGAGGAGATTGTGGGTTTCTAAAATTTGGTGGAGGCAGAATGCTATTTTACTGGAGATCTTTAGATGGGATATGGGTCGTAGAATAAACGATTTTGAGAATTCTGTCCAGGTTTATGGATCATGATGGTGGCAGCTTCTTTTCAGGAAGTTGGAAAGTGAGGAGGTTAGCGTGATCGAGGAAGGGTTTAATCTGGTCCATACCTACACAATCAAATTTTAAAAAGAACTTTTTTTAGTGTCCGTGCAGTTCCTTGGCCGATGTTTTGCAGTCTTGGTAGAGGTGAAAGGTAGATGTGTGAGTTGTAGGGAGAAATATTGAAGTAAATAATACATATATGTGCTTAAACTTAAAAAGTTTTATAAAACAGGTACATAGACAAGTTACACTTGTGTCGAACCGATACTCTTACATGAAAGTATCGCATCGTTTAAATAAAAAAACATTCTTATCGATTATCTTAAGAAATTAGGTAACCTGAAGCTTGACTAGATTCTGTAAAAAAATAGCACCTAGAACTAGATAGCTCTCAAGGAAATTATGGCATGTATTCTTAGATACATAGTTCGTGGAATATGCAAAGGACGGGACGTTTGAAATTATTTACATTATAATACAACTTTATACATAATTAAATAAAAAAAAAATGCTTAAATAACACAAAATAAAAATCATAGAAAATAAACTTCAATTCTAAATAAAAAATTAATATACCGCGAGCTTAGCCATATCCTTGAACATAGTTCGTTTCCATTGCTTATCACGTTTATGAGTATTCCTGGTCCCCAGTTTAAGGAAGAAAAGGGCAATGGTACAAAAATTCTATATTCTTTTGCACAAAAATATAAATTTTATGAATTTAAAAATATGAGTTGTTGCGTTTGTAAAAAAAGCGCAGCAACTAATCAAATTGCCCGGAATAGGTACCATTGTCATTTTCTAAAAATGAGGACCAGGAATACCCCATAAACGTGATATTATGTAAACGACTTACGTTCAGAAATATGACCAATCACTCGGTATACATTATTTTTGAAACAAAATGCCACTTACTGGCTTCCCATTAGTTGAATAAAATCTTCATATGTATTTTGTGGACAATATTTGCGTGTATGCGCATTATCCCCTGAAGCTCCACAAATACGACAGACAAATTTCCTTAAAACAGGACATATGATATTGCCAGTTTCATCTCGTAGCTCATGATTGTTATAAGCACAATTTTGTGCTTTATTTCGAAAACAAAACTTACAAACTCTTTTCTTTCTTTTAGATATATGTGCACCGGGAAACGCACAACCTGACCTGTTGTAAGTCATCGCTGACCTTGTAGATCTGTTGGTGTTATAAGGGGTGGAAGAAAAATTATATGAAGTATTTGCCACATTCACGTCAAAGTACTGCACTGTCTCAGTTGTTTGCGAGGTAATTGGTTGCGCTTCGGTATTTTCAAAATAGGGTGAAAACTGTGTCGACGACATACTTGGAAAACTGTGCAATTGTTCTGTATTATGTTCGTTTTTGTTTTCTCCAAGGTGTACGCGATTGTACCTCCTATTCTGGGGATTTAAAGGACAATAACTGATTGTATGCGCATAATCCCCACTAATTCTACAAATTGGACAAACGTAATTCCTTAATACGGGACACGTAACAATTCCATTTTCCGACTTCAATTGGTGGCTATTATAAACAAACTCAGGTTCTTGATTTTTAAAGCAAAGCTTGCAATATGACGGTGTAACGAATTGACCTGCATTTTGAACTGCGAATGCATAACTTGCCTCCTCATTGAGTATTTTAGGCACGGCCCCAGTATTCCAACTCGGATTATTTGTATTATGTGTGTTTGAAGGGAATGCATCTTCTTCAACGATAGGATTTGCTTCAATAGGTTGCGGTAGGTCATTTTGGTTAGGATAATATTCATTATTATTTAGAAAACGAAGTCCTTCTGAACATGTTTGCGAAGAACAAGTCTGTAAGGTTGCTTGTGCTGTTGTTATTTCTTTATTCATTAATGGGGTGTGTAATTCATCTAGGGATGGTAAGTTGGCGGACACATCTGATGGAGATTGATTGATAACTGTAGGAAAATTAAATTTACAGAAATTAGCCGATTTTCAAATAGAACCATGGAAGCCGGAAGGACATATTATTGCAAGTTTCAATGCATAATGAATATTATAAGCAAGTTTATGGTTTAAAAGGACTATAGTTCACTATACCTGCATTATTCCTATGCCATACGCAATCTACTGGAGCATCCATAATCGGAAACGTCGTAAGTTCTTCAAATGATGATGAGCTGAGGACAACGCTTTTGTCTAATGAACCTGAAGTGTCTTGCCCGCCTAAGTAAGTTGTACAATATTTAAAAATTAAAATATATAAATAATTAATAATAAAGCAAGAAACCCACGCAATTCCTTTCTCCCGTATAAATTTAATATACAGTGCCTTCAACAAAAGAGGGAACACGCAATGAGCTATTTCCAATTATTTCTACTCCCATATTTTAATTGATTTATTAGATATCTACTATCTGTACTTTAATGATAAGTAAATTCATTAAGATACAAATTTTCCATTATGACACAAGGTCCCTTATTTCTTTGAAGGCACTTCCCAATGTGGAGAGCTTTGCTTGGTTATTTATTCTACAATTTATAATTTTACATTTATACGTACTTGATGATGAATCCGTTAATGGCAAACTTTGTGAAAAATATGAAGAAGACATATCAGGATCTGTAGAAACAGACTGTAAAATCTGCATCAGCGAAACATCGTCAAAGTCTGAAAATAAAAATTTTAAACACCAAATTAGTTATCATTAAATATGAGCCTAGATAAAAATAATAATCCTCAACTAGTAAGGAACCCTTACTGCCCTTTATATTTAACGTAATATTGTAATTAATATACGCAATACCTTGATTATAAAGAAGATTTGTAGATGACTCAGCTAATGTACTATTCGCAAAGTTTTGTGCATTTTCAAGCGAGAAATAATCATGTTGTTGTAAAGTTGGTGTTAGCTCCGAGTATTCTGCAATAAATTTTAATTACATACTATACAACAGAAAATTTAATATTAATACCTGTATGGATTTGCGTATTTGAACCTGCATTATTTTCAGTAAAAGGTAAAATGTTATTAGCATTATACAATCTAACAGGTACTAGACATACTGCAGGAATGTATATTTGGGCTCCATTATTTGGTTGAGCTTGTCCGATGTTATTTTGCTGGTTCGAATAGTTTCTTTGATATGTTTGGTCATAATTACCACTACCAATATATTCAGTAGCCAGGTATAAAGAAACTGGTATAACGTCTGAAAAAAAAATGATAAGTAAATGGTAATTATAAATTACAGTTCCCCTTCGAGATATGCAAACATCTTCGAAAACCCTTCAATTATTGCTTAATTTAAAAAAAAAAAAAAACATTTCAATCAACAAAAAAGCAACACCCGGCAAATTGATGTGGAATTTTGACTTTCCTCACTAGAGATGTAAGTTTCCCACTAGAAACGAGATTGAGTTTTTCGGTTGGGGTATATTGATCGAAAGATGTATTTTCTTATGCGGGCGTAGAAAAAAACATTTTTTTAATCGCCATGTAGTACTTCAACTTTTCCAAATTACGGTAGAAAAAATATTATAGGTACTTACTAGTAGGTCTGGTGCTGGATGTTTGAATTGGTTGGTTCGAAATTGATGAAAAATTCAATTGTCTGTTAGATGAATCATAATAATTGGGTTCCATATTACCACCAATGGATCAAAGTATCAAAATATAAATTTATTATTCTTCTAATAGAACCACAAGAGGACTTACACTCACGCTCGTCAGTACCAAACTAAAGAAAAATGGTACATTTTTGCTTTTGTAAATGTTGAAGAGGGGCACAAGCGGCAAAATTTCTTTGCCGTAAACAAACCGCCAAAGACCGCCGCCACCAATCAGTGGACGTCGGTTTTTGATAAACTCTTTGGCGGCGCGGCATGGCGGGTCGGCGGTCAGTCTTAAAGGATGCACGTGCAGTTTGTTTAGAAAACATTTAATTTAGGACCTCTCAAATTTCGAAAATTGTTCGGCATTAATAACATTGCTCTGCAGATTTTTCTCGCTTCAGAGACAGAGACAGACACAAATTCAAAATATAATGAGGATTCAGGTGCGGAAAATAATTTTCCATTTCAGATTCGGAATGGTCGATTCTATTAATTTTTTATAAGATAATTTATTAATAATAATAATTAACGATCTCAATTTATTATAAGAAGTGTACAAAATTTACTTAAACCAGAAGTCCTAGGGGATGAAAAATTGTATAACTCGACTATGCTGCAATTTCGACGAATTCGGTAGTACCTACCTATGTATTTTGTACTCTGTGGTTTTACTAAAAAAAACTTGAGAAAAAAAATAGAAAAACTGGAAACTGTGGTTTGGTAATAATATGAAATCAAACACCCCCTAGCAAAGCCTTTAAGCCTAAACGCGTTTGGAGGACCAACTTCTATTGCTGAAGATGAGAACTTGGGTTTCAAAACAAGTTTCAACGTTAGGATCATTTTTGTGTAAAAATTCAGATTTGAATGATAAATTATCCTAAGGTTAAGGGTGTACTAGGTATGTGAAGAATTTATTGGCAGTGTTAGAACTTTCCATAGGGAAAACTTCAAATTTTAAAGTTTAAATTCGGTATCTAACTCCTCAGCAAGGATATCATTTAAGAAATCTCTGTGGTGCGTGAACCAATATTTTGCTTCCTATATTTTATAAATAAATTGATTTTGAAATAGAAATTTGTTCATAAAAAATTTTTGGTTTTTACGCTTAATCCTACAGGAATTATATTTTTAGATAATTATGTCTAAGTATGAAAAGGTTACTTTTGTATTCCAGAGTTTAAAAATTATTCCAATTCGTTGCTTTAATAATAAAATAGTAATTTACGTTATAAGTACGGTAAACTCAGTTTTACAGTAACGAGTCGAAATGTTTAAGGACGAGGCGACGAAGGAGCCGAGTCAGGAATTTTGAGACGAGTTACTGTAAGAGTTTACCGGACGTATGTCGTAACGCGTTTTATTTCATACTGCAGGCACTAAATCTGTTTAAAATTGAAAAAATTAAAAATAAAAATTTGAATTCATAATATGGACATCTATGGAAGTGTTTGTTTTTTGATTGTTTGCCTTGTCAAAACGGGAGAAAATTATAACATTTTTGACGAAGTTCTTCGTAAATCTATTGCACAATTAATGTCAATTTTAATATATAGTTTCTTTTTAATTGTCATATTTATTAATTTTGTAGTTTTTTAGTAATAAATAGTTTGATTATCGATTTATTTCATTTGAGTCCGGTAAAAGTTTTTACCGGACCTAATACCGTAAAGTCTTATTTACCGGACTCAAATCGTTAACTTAAACATGGGTGTTACGATGCAGTATGAAATAAAATAATTTAAATACAGATTATAACAAGAAAACATCTGTATAGGTGCGATTACGTGAGGTTACATTATTCGTGCGATGACCTGTAATTTGCAGATTGCAAATGCGAATGAATGCTTCATCGGCTTATTTGAAAGATAAGAACACTATAAGAGTTACATAAACATGCCTTGCTGTTTGTCTTTTAAACACGGTTGTATTGAACTTTTTTTTTTGGAAAAGTGTAGTTAATGGTCTGCTTTTTTTATTAGCAACCTTTCTCACTCTTTCCTATTCGTTAGGAAATTCCCTGAATGTAATATATCGACTGAGAAATGTTGCGAAAAAAAGAGTTTTTTTTCTGAAAACACTTTCTGAATTTTGTTTGATCACATGGGAAGGGATGAGGGATGTTTGGCACATATTAAATCGGGCCGGGAGAGGTGGGAAAAATATGCAAAAAAAGGAGGACTATAGCCTTGCCTTTGTTTCTGAAAACTTTCTTAATTTTTTTTGGTCAGATTATAGAGGTTGGGGAATGTTTTTTCACATATTTTTATTTTCGCTTTTTGCCCTCTCAGAAAAGAGTATGATTTACTAATATTCTATTTTTCAAATTACTATACAAATCAAACATTGTTTACTTTTTTTACATTTAAAGATAACAAGCAGTACATTCATATTGAAGCTTAAATTTTAGTATAAATAAATAGCTATAAAAGAAATTCCTACCAAATCAATTTAAAATTTATGTAACAAAAAAATATTAATTGCAAAAGAACACTATCATAGCCTTAGATTACTAACAAAGTTTGAAAATGATAAATGCATTTTCTAATAATCTCTTTATGTACTTTTAAATTAACATTGACAACAATGTAGGTGCTAATATACTAAAAACGAATAAACAGCAAATAATAACTGATGAACTAAATTAAGAAGCAGTTAAAGAACACGGGTGATGACTAAGAATAAGGAAATGCAGTTGCATTTTTTTAATATCTATGAATTGACTATCTTATTAAAAGCGTTTTTATAATAATGCACTGTGCCCCAAAACTCAAATGCCTAAAAGTCTAAATTCTGATTTAAAGTTTGAGGTATATACTTTACATTCTAATTTCCATTGTAGTAATATTCATTAGAAAATAAATTAAACTTAATACAAACAAAGTAAATAATAGTTGCGTTCAATCGGCTCCGCAATTGTTACTCAAAGCTCAGCAGTTTCTCGCTGAATTACCCAGAATTCTCCATTTTTTGAGTTGTATTGAGTAGCTAACTTACCCTACACTTTTTTATTGCTGGAAGAAATTGGCAACGGTTTTATATGACGTCCTTTTTGGATCACTGATGGGTCCTTTAACGTATAGCAGCAATAGTATACAGGGTGTCCAAAAAGAAACGGCATCCAGTTAAGGGCATGTTCCTTTCATGAAAATAAGAGGAAAAGTTCCTATTAACATGGGTCCGCAAATGCTTCGTTACCGAAATACAGGGTGTTGAAAGTTGTAAAAAATATCGATCCTTTTTTCATTTATTAGGAAATGACGAGGAATTAAATTTAAAAAAATAAGCAATATTAGTCAATATTTTCCTTCTCCAGTGGCGTAGTTACAGATGGATATGTGGATATTTCTGGAGGAATAAATGGTACGCCACTGTTTTTTTATTTTTGACACAATTTTCAAATTTCTCAACAAATTTTCGGTTAAAACAGTCTCTTGAGATTTTTTCCTACCATTAACCGTTTTCGTGTAAATCACACTTCAAAGATGAAAAATGCGAATAAAAAAATAACTCTGCAAATCCGTTTTTTGAATAATGCCCGCCTTTAGCCTCAAAATTTTGTTCGAAGAATAGGAGCTTGTCTTGAAGCTAATCGGTCATTTTGAACATTATTTGTAAAATAATAATAATAATAAAAATCATTTCGGAATAGTATATGAAAAAATTTTAAAACCCCTATATCTCGATAACGAAGCATTTTAACTGCATGTCGTTTCTTTTTGGAACATTCTGTATATTCTGTTACACTGTGAGCAGTTTTGTGCTGAATCGCTGAGTCAATTGAACGCAACAATTCCTAATGGAAAAGCGTTTTTTTTTAAATTTCTTTTCTCATTACGATACGAAATTAAAATTTCCCAAACATTTTTAAAACATTTGTTCTCAAATTCAAATTTTAAAATATAAATTTAGTGTTGTTTACTTTTTGGGACACTTAAATAAAAAAAGAAAATTTGAGAATGTATACAGGTACTTACAGAGATTTACGGATGTCTCATAAATTAAATTATATCCACTCTACTTAAAACTAAGTATTTTGAAACTTAATAACAAAAAAAAATAAATACATAATAAATAACTATCTATTACTGCCTTAGCTTAATTTTTTAAGTTAAATAATTTTGAAGTCTTAACGCTAAAGTAGAATGAAACTACTGCCATAACCAACCAAGACCACATCCAGACTCCAACAAAATTGCGGTTCTATATAAAATTAAATAATAAATATAGTATTTACATATCACTGTACAAATTACTTGAGTTCAGTAATTGGTTGTTATAAGAGGTACCTTATTAAGTATAATTATGATAATCTCCAAACTAATTCAAGATGTCTTTTTTTAAGGGTTGAAATAAAATGAAAATTCTACGAATGAATATTGTAATCCGCCAGTATGTATTATTTGATGTATCAGGTAACGATATTAATGCTATACGAGAAGAACAACTGAAAGAATGTCTGGATACGATGCATGATCACAACGTACTTACACATAATACATTCGTAATATTTAAAGCTCTCTTAACACGCGGTTTTATTTACGGAAGCATTATTAATTGAGCTTTTAAAACTTATGATGATCACGCACGTAACCCCTACCTATTGATTTGTAATTTTAAGTTTATGAATAGAAACAACTTTTAGGTGTAGTTTTTTTATCTTTCGTCGAAGAGGTCCTATAATTTAAACTAAGAGATTTATCTCCTTCTGAAAACGGCTTCAGTTTAATGCATAAGAAGGCTGACATGAGACAGGATCCCACTAAAATAGTAAGTAGAACAATCAGAGTCGCGGCAAAACCTATCGTCGTCATACATATTAAACCCGAACTGCTAAGTTCTTCTTTTGCGGGAAAAACCATCGTAGGAGCCTGTGTGCTGGTACTATTCTCATCCAGCGAAAACGTTAAATCCCCCGTTGATACAACACGTATCACTCTATTAACCCCAACTTCTTTTTCTGGATCGGTAGTAACTGCCCTCCGTAATCTGCGTTCTTCTCTAGGTCTCCCTGCTTGCAAGTAAGCTTCTAAAGGAAGTGGAAGATGTGGTGGACCATAAGCTGCTTCTGGATCACCATGACCAACATCCAAAAGACCACTATGCAACCCGTGTACTGCGCTACCATCCGAACACTGATCAGGACATTGATATCGACAAATCTGAATGGTACATTGAAAGTGAACTTCCATAGAATCCGGAAATTTGAATGCTTGGAAATGAGCATACGAAAGGACAGTAGCACTTGCACCAAAGTTTTTAATTTTAGTAAACCTCGACATTAGTTTTGGTCGAGTTACGCAACCTTTCTGGTCTACTAGTTGGATTGGAGCGCGTTTTCCGTCATGTGCCATACAGTTACGGACTAACATATCAAATTTAGAATCGTCATCTTTAATTGCTAATACCATTGTCATAGTTTGTCCAATTTTGACTAGACCTGATACTTCAGAAGCCCATGGTCCTTTACCGACTTGAATCTGCATCCAACAGCCTACGTTATCACCAGCAAAATCAGTTCTTACTACGTCTAACATATCTACTGGGAATGGTCTAAATGTTACAGATTTTTCATATTGATCATGCCACGTACATCTTAATTTTCTGGCTTGATCCCATACTTCCTGAACTTGTGGATCGTACTGTATGACAATGATATTTTCGAAGTATGTTCCTGAACCAGACTCTGCTCCGTAACCATAAAGTCCATTTTCCGTATTTCCAGAAGTACCACAAGCATGAATACCAATTTCAAAATGTGCAGACGTTCGACCTAATCCAGCTGGAAGATGTACACAATGTACATTGCTGTAGTGACCTTTACTAAACACAATTCCATAAAACGGTTTGTCAAACCCAATGTAGACTTTCATTAAATTTTTTTCACATTTTACATCTAAAGATATTATTTTAGGCATTTCTGGTACAGGGGCCGGCCAAATCTCTCCTCCCGTCCCATATTTCTCCATCGCATGTTGTTTCGATAAAGGTGGTGGAGGAAGGCCATTATAGGAATTATGATCAAACACTGGCTGCTTGCCGTGGTTTGGTATTCCAAATGGTTTTCCTCCAGGATGTGGTGGTGTCAATCCTAAGTGACTTGAACTACCACGTGGTGGAATGTTTCCTGGGTTACCCCTAGGCGGCGTGTTATATCCAATTTTCTTTTGTGGTGGTCCATCCTGATCAGATTCTAGAGCTAATTGATCAGATTTTGTTTCACTGTCTTCTCTGTCTTGTGCACTATGTTCACTTAACTCTTCTGTATTAGATATAGCTTCTACCACGTCCACTTCTTCAGCGTTTATTAAAGTTGCTAGCTGAAAATTATAAATATGTGTTAGATATTTTACAAATGATATTATCATTAAATTTTATAATTGAATTGCCTAAAGAATGGTTGATGGTATAGCTACTAGTTTGAGATTAAGGTATTGCCACCACGCAAATTTAAAGTACACATACATATCATGCATATTTGGTACCAACCATTAACAGTTGAAGGAAATAATGTTACCATTTATCTCATGAAGGATAACTTCGAAAACGTAACTCATTACATTGTGCTCATCGAAGAAGCACTTAAGAAGGTTTATCAAACAATACGGCTCTAAAGTAATGAAGTGATAGGTGCGTAGATATAAATTACAATTTAAGTCAGACAAGTGTGATTACGATTAGTGCTAAGGGAATATATCAGAAGACCCTGTGGGTATAACGGGCCACAAGGACAGGTTAGTCGGCCAACACTTATTACTCGACCACTTCACGCACAGAGACCGCACCTCTAGGGTGACCGTTCCCTATGCTTTCATTCCATCACAACTTAGAAAACAGAATTTGTAAAGAGTATCAAATGAATGGGTGGTCTGAATACAAATGCCATAATTTATAAAAAGTAAAGCACGTGTTTGTGGTTGGAATTCATGATTCGTATTTAAATGTAAGCATTCAAAGAAAAATTGACACAATTCCAGTTTCCGAACATTGATTGGTGTTTAATTAACGCGATGTGGAGCATGGAGCCCAGTGCTTGGGGCAGGCCCGGACTGATAACGGTGTCTTGACCGTCCGCCTAAAGCCATCGCTGACCCACACACACACTTATCAGATGCCGGCACAACCACCGCATCGCTGATCAATCAAAACCGACACCCCATCATTAATACCATTCGTGGCCCACATACCCAAATTGTTACAGTATCCCATTCCAAACTCGTTATTTAACATAATAATGTTACTTTGCGTACATGACCATGATATCTTGTTGGCGAAAGCACCAGTAATAGACATGTTACAGAATTACCATTTTACGGACATGCAACGAATTCTTTAACAACGACACTTTGTTGCAGATGAAGGTAATGCTTTACACAGGAAATAAGAAAAGGTAGTAGGTAAATCATCGCACAGTTTGTTGATGAATGCTTCTCTTAAGATATTGCAACATTAAACTACATTCCGTAACATGTATTATGTCATGCACTAATGTATTCTGCTGTAAACTCAGACATGAAAGATACGAAACATTAACTGCAGTAATAATTATGTATGTGTTATATATTTGTTTCTTGTACCTATACAGTGTGGGTACTTTCAAAATCGAACATAGGAGAATTGCATTGTAACTAACCTTTATATAGATTCCTGCTCGCCATTTAAACCCACAAGAATGGTAATGGTATGAATAGAACGACAAAAATACAGCGCATGCGATGGTAGCAATAAATGTTAGTACTTAGTTACCTTTTTCCGTAAAAAAAATAAATTATAAAATAATGCCATTTTGAAATAAGATAGGTTGCTATGACTGTCAACTTTTTTGTCTGTCAATTAAATTATTTGACATCAGTCATAAGTTTCTGTTATTAATGTCAGATATGAATAATAAAGCGTATTCAGTCGAGCAGAGGGTTTTGCAATTCTCCTATGTTCGGATTTGAAAGTACCCACTCGGTATATTGCATGCACCCCGTTAATTACGCCAACATGATTGTGATGTAGATGTAGGTACCATGTAAAAGTACTGTCGGTCGTATAATCAGTATTTCCTATATTTATTCAGTTTTGTCAATACTCTGTATATTTTTAAAATAAATATTTTTTTAGGCGACTATGATAAAAACAGCTGATGGCAGCTGATGCGCCTATGATGTTTCAGGATGGTCACGTGAGGAAATGTCATTGGAATATTCAAAAAGCATTTTAATTTGTTAATAAAATTTGTGATATTTGCCTAAAAAATGTTGTTTGCACCTCTGCCAAATGTTTTTTGGCCATGATACAAAACTAACTATTAAATAAAAAAAAGGACGACAAATAAAATTTTTCAGACTCATTGCTGTTGCAGGACTCGTCGCGGCGCGCGTTGCCTCGTCCTGAAATAAATCCAGTAAATGGCCTGAAAAATTTAATTATTCGTCGGCGTATCATACATAAATTTTTGTTCTACTGCTTTGAAAGCGTTTTTTCCTTTTAAAAATAACAGTTTAATGGCGTTCGGAAAGTCAAAAAGGAAATGATGATATCAAAAAATTTGTATTTTAATTTCGACCAATGGAAACACTGCGACAGTTTTGTTGTTATGGTTATGACTTATGACTAACAAAAAAGTAAAAGGACCGAAGGGGCCTAGGACGAAAAATGTGACTTTTCGGCGACAAAACATTGCCGAAATTTATGGTTTTTCGGTCAGTAAGAAAAAAACTTATGTTTGTCGAGGGGGTTAGACATAAATGCTACTTACATTTCTATAACTAACTGAATTATGATTTTTTTAAAGAATTAACATACTACGATTATAAACTGACTTAAATAGTACATGAAAAAATAGTAATCGTAAAATTTTTTTAACCAAATCAAATAAATCTCCTTTGGAAGACGTTACAAATTCGTTAATTTAAATATTTTAGTTCTAAAACATAAATTGCAGACTCGCCGTCGATTTTATAAATCTAGAGTAACCGGTACTTGACTTTTATTGGCAATTAGCATCTTAATTTTGTCTACATTTTGACCTAATCAAGTTTAAGTAGTGAATTGAAGTTAAACTATACCTACGAAAAACGTAGGAGATTGTAGTTTGACAACAATACAATTTATTGTAATAAAAAGTTCTTATAATTATTATAACAGCATTTTGAAAGGAAAGTCCTGAATATACAGATACGATATTCTGAATACAGGGTGTCCTAGTAGTGACAGGAAATCTCTCGGATTTGAGTACATCTTGTAAAAAATATTCTATTATTTGAGGGGCACGGCGCGGCGGCATAGCATTCCAGGCTTCCAAATCTCAAAAAAAAAAAAAAAAAATCTAATTTTGAAAGCCATTTTCAGGATTCCCAGCTTTTTTACGTGATGAAGGTATAGTTTTCACTTGTGACGTATAGACAAAAAAAGTGCAGTTACGACCCTTATTCGCACAAATTATAAATCATAACCAAGAACGAATATCTCACAGGGTTACCTCGAAGAATGTTTTAAATAAACTTGTTAGTAAAAAGTTTTAAAGGGAAAGGCAGAAATTACAAATACGAGAAAGGAAAACTATGGAAAATAAACCATCATTCTGTTGCAATTCAATTTTCTCCTTCTGTTTCTTTACCAACGTTTAGTCTACAACTACAACCAATTTCAATGTTGGTGCAAGAGTAAACCACTACAGTTAAGATTTTCTCTAATCGTTCTATAAGGATTGAAAAATGTACAGTTCTTCTCGAGGCCCTCCCTATACATTTTCTCCGGAAACACTGTAGCCTAACATCCCAATTCTGTAAAAAATCGTTCATGAACGAAACCCTTTCGAAAATGTATCGATTTTCAAGATATCTGCAAACACTGAAATATTCTGAAAAAAAACTGAATTTTGTCTTTTTCGAAAATCTCGAACATGTTTTTTATTATAAAAGTTATGCAATTGACATTCGATATTCTTACATAAGCGGGCATGAGGAAGTTAATTCCGGAAATTAAAATTCTAAGCCTACTATTTGCAGAGATACGATACCCAACTTTTCTATTTCTTATGGTCGCCATATTGAATTTTTACTTTTTTTAATGGAGGATAAAAAGTACTTTACAACCATGTACGACATGCATTTGCCAACAATAGAGATAATGTTAAAAAACAAGAAAAACTGTTTTCATCTAGGTTGCGTTGAAATTACCACAAAACAATGTGTCGTAAGATTTCTGACAACCAATGCTTTTGTTTTTATTTTGTAACAAAATTGTCAAAATTTCATATTATCTATTTTTTAAGAGTGCCTTGGAAACACAATCGACAAGTATGATACTTGATACTTTTGCCAATTTTAAGAAACAAATATTGTTGTTCATATTGGAATTTGGAACAGAAGAATAAAAACTCCAAAACAGAAAATTATAACAATATAATTTTTCAAGAAAACGTACGTGATGTGTTGGCATCGGAATGTTCAAATTACTTCCGAAACCTATTTAGAACTGATGAGGATTTGGATTTTATGAGGATTCTCCGCATCCGCATTGGCGCTATAGGTTCATATCCGTTGCAATAATAGGCCATACATCCTTGACGTCAGAAAAAAAAGTTGCATACAAAAATACAAAAATCCAATACGACGCCCATAAAAAAAACAAAAATTGACTGTCACTATGTACTTGACTATGACTGTTCACTATTTTAAACGCAATCGCATATTTAGATTCCTCATAAAATAAAATAAATGTTTCCTTTTTTCGGCGAAAAACAAATTTGAAAAGTTTTGAATTTTTAAAGATATTTTCGAATCTAAAAACCATAGGACGGATTTTTCTTCAGATTATTGATCAGCATTAAAGTATACAACTTTGCCCCAATCTAACCGATTTCGTATCTCTTAAGGTAGCCGAGATCCCTATACTTAGCCTTAGGAAAACGGGCACCATAGGGTTTTGTTGTTTATCGTGGATACACGGGATAATGGGTTCTATTTTCAATTTTGAAATATCGTAAAAAATCAAATAAATATGACCTATTGTACTATTATTAGCTCTGTATGTATCAAAATATTATTTTGGATATAGACATCAAGACATTTTTTTCCATCAAACTTTAAGAAACATTTCTTCCACATTTTTAAAATAATTCGTTTCTGGTTAAAAGTATTCGTTAATTGGAACAGGTATAGTTTTAAAAGCATTCGATAACTTTTTGTACCACTGACACACTGCTGTATAGCAGACGGAAGCTACAGACACTAGACTAGTGTGACGGCAGATGACCGCCCCGTTAACCGACGTCGTGACACGATCTAACAGAAGTAACGAGTCAATCAAACTGTTCATGACATATCCTGTTTCTATCCTCAATTCCAACTGCTTAAATATTATCGAACTCGGCTTTCCGGATTAATGAAAAACAATTTGTTACGCAATTAACGATTTGATAGACAGCGTGTCTCCGCTAACTGCGGTACATTGCAAAGGATATCTTGGGGTAACCAACAGTTTTCTAAATATTTCATAATATTGAAATAAAAAGTAGTAAAACAATGTATAAACCAAAGTGGGTACGATAAACAATGTTTATCAGAAATATTAGGCCCCTCCAAGAGTTCACTGAACGTACTACTAGGTACGTTATGTAAAAAAAATAATAGAATATTAATCTAAATCAGTTACAAAGAAAGTAACATAATTATTATTTTGTTAATAAACTTCTAGATCAGCCTAAATACCTAGAAACCGACATTATTACTACAATTAATTCCGTTAGCAAATAATTAAATTGCCATTTAAAGGAAGCCGCGTGTTAGATAGCAGTTGTCCATTAAAACTACAATAAATAATAAAACAATCAATTAACATGCAATTATTAAACAAACACCTCTAAAAATTATTTATGTTTATTTTTTTAATTTACTCAGAAGAATGTTCTAGAACCTATTCCCGGATGATAATCATAAAATTATCGTATCGATTTGATTGATTATATCACTCATATATTATAGACCAATAGGATTTAAGATTTTTAAAAAAAATTACAAATCATGGCGGGACTTCTCGGATATACCTTCTTGGTCTATCGGTATATTCGATTTGGTGCTTTGGCTTCCTATTGGCTGTAATACGATGGTATCTGTAGCAACCGTACTACATAACAATAATTGATTTTTTTTATAAAAACGTCAGATTGACATTTTGAAAAAAATGAACTTTGTGATATAATCGTGACAAATATCATTCGATCACTTCTGTATATTCTAAATACTTTTCCCTCTTTCTATTCTCAATTGATGTTGCCATGGAAATATCCCGAGAGCTTGCTCGAGGGATATTTCGAATAGAAATCGCGAAAAGTATATCCGAATATACGAAAACGCTCTTATGATATTATTACTGAAAATTAAAAAAAAAAATCTAGTTCTACTAGCAATTTATTATACAATTATACTCTACTATTCGAACAAATTGTTTGTTTGTAATCATTGTAGTAAATACAGTGGTTAGTACATAACAGTAAAATAATTATATACTACATAATACTTTGAACAAATTTATTATTATGTTAGTAAATAGACCAGGGAATCGTTGAATTTAATTTTGCATATATACCTAGTTTTTTTAAGTTAATAACACCATTAATTAAAAAAATACTGTTATTTGTTGCTGTAATATTAGGCTTTAATTACAAATTAGTTTTCTGTCTACGAAAGCTCATTTAGGTCATTATGGACATTCTCCCTGCTTAATTGCCAAAGAACTGTAATAATACAAAAACTACGAAGGTATTGAAATTCACTTCTGTACACCGATGATGTACTGTTGTCTATGATTCTAACCTAATAAGCATCTTTCGGATCGTCCCAAATATACTATCAAAGTGAAATAAACCGCAATAATCGCCTCACATTCACTTCTGTCGACCAATCTGGTTGAGAGTTCCTAAGCGATGGTGATATTAGTGCTAATATTAATCAATAATATCTACTAATTTATAAGGTATAAAAAATTCGTACTGAATACCTTACAAGTTCAGGAAGAGAGGTAAAATGTTGTAATCCAAATAACTGTTCTTCTTCGCAGTATAATTTTTTTCATGCTTCTTATGAGAAATTGTTAAGTAAACGTTTTGACACTTTAATAGTTTGCTAATATAGTGATTCTATATTAATAAATAATATAAATTTGTTGATGGTTTATAAAAATAATATTAGAAGATTATTAACAGGAAAATTCGGAATGCTAGGGAAATCAAGGGATGAATCTAGATACAGAATATTGGGTTGCGTTTAAAGCCCCTTAGGCTCATCATACGTGGTAAATAATCTTGTTTATTTCACATACTGGTATTATACTTCTTTACTATGGTTTATAGAAAAAAATACTCACCCCCTGGTAAAGTAGGCCAGCCAGGATGAGGGCGTGCAACCGCATTTCCTTTGAACCGTCGCCAGCGAGAAGTTTTCTGAAATATTGAATAATTATTATTTACTCTAAAAATGAATAAAGGAAATGCAATTGCACATAAAAATTAAACATGCTAAAACGAAAAATTTAGATATATTTCCGATTTTATCTCAAATCAGAAATGCAAGATTGTAGAGGAGTGGGCATTGAACTGAGTTACTTCAAGTTTAAATTTTCAGTCTTGCATTTGACTATAATGTTCTCGAACACTGTTCTTTGTTATATACCAGCATCATAATCCATTGTTGTACAAAGTGCCAAAACCCTATATTAAAACACAAGTGTTGCTATGAAACCGCGACTTTATCAAATGATTTCTTTTTATGCACCTTATGTAGAGTAATCAAATCATTCCATGCTGGCTTTATTGCAATTCAAGAGGATTCTTTTATTCATTTCTTGTTGGGAACAGGAAGATATATGTACGTAATCTAGAACCATAGTTTTACGGGTAAACGTCTATGGATTTGGTACTCAGGACCTCTTGGTCCTCTCGGATTCTTATAGGCACCGCGACCTCAGATTTATTATTGTTATAGACAATATAGTAATAATTGCTATTACTTAAGATAATGAAACTTAGCATGCCTCCCAAAAAATCTAACACTAACACTGTGGGTCATATACCCCCTCCCCTTATTACATGCACAGAGATTCAGACACATTCATGGTTGTAGTTGCTTTAGCTTTTTCAAAAAAAAAATGAATTTGAACCAACAATTATGTGTAATTTTTGTAAAATATAAATAATGTCTACTGATGCAAGTCGAGGAAACAACGATTTCAACACTGAAACGGTAAAATACATTTACAATTTTGTTAACATACTTGAGACGGTATATCCGGTTTAAGATTTCCTTCAGAAATAAATGAAAGTTATAAACCGCATAACAGAATGTTACGTGGCCACAAGTTATGCATAAATGTTATATAGAAGATGCATGTGAATGTATAATTAATGCATATACCATATTCTGAAGATGTAGGTAACTTGTGGCATGATTACTCGATGTTTGCTAATGACCTAGTTCCAAAACCGTGTTTTTTGAACGTGCATTGTTTAGAATTTTAAATTAAATTTTTATAGGCCATATAAGGAAGTATACGACAAAATAATAATTCTGCTCAATAGTGCAGAAAATACTAATGACACACTTATACAAACATTCTTGTAAATAATTTCCCACCATAATGACTACTAAGTCATAAAGAGAATATTTTAGAATTATTTTATAGTATTATGACTATTATGTTAACCTAACCAAATTATTTTTACAGCGAGTCAAAATTTGTTTAACAAAGATTATGATGTTGATATAATAACAAAGGTTTAGGTTTGTAAATATTTTACACATTTGGACGTATGTAATATTATGTGTATTGTGATGCATCCTGTATAGTGATATTCTCATTAAAAAAAAATCGAGATCGGTCGAAACACGAGACCCCACCTATTCACGAGCATGGCAATATTTGATATTGATAAATAATTCTTGGTTATAAACTTGTATCTTAATGAGAAATTAGTATCATAATGTAGGTTGTAAATTTCTAATAACCATTAAAGTATGGGAATAAAAAAAATAAAATCCCTAATTTAGATATAATCAGTGCACATGATGTGGAACACACAGTAATTTATTTATACACCGGCACTTGAACTGTACCACGAAATTTTTGATAACCACATTAGTTCTAATTGGCTGTCAGGATTTCGATACGGATCTTATAATTCGATCATTAGCAGAAGAAATTAAAAATCAGTACTTTCTTAAAAGTAAAAATTTAATAATCTTGGCTATCTAGTGCGTGTAAGGACAAAGATTGCATTAGACGGGAATCAGGTTAGACATTTTTCGGTTTAATTTTTCTCAAACTATAGAAGAAGTAAGAGATAATTTTGTGAATGAGCGAATTCACGGATTAGTATCTTATAAAAGTCTTTTAAGATTGTCTTCTAAAATGTTTACTAAATCCGAACAAAGTTTCAGACTGAAATAATCTTTTTAAGATCTTTGCCATAGCGCCCTTAGATATAAGACCAACAGACAATAATAAAAGACAATACTTATATGGATTAATAGATTGAATAATAAAAGTCAGGATATACATTATAATTAACAACAATTTCCGCATGGCTGGTAATTGAACAGAATTTTCAAAAAAAAATCCTTATGACTATTCTAATTATAGACAAGCTTGACACAATAATTTTATTAAGAATATGTAACCGTGGAATTTAATTGGTTGTTACAAAAACGAAGTGGCCTGCATGTCTAGTGTCCTAGGTCAAGACCAATTCCAAGTAAAAACGGATAAGTGCACTAGTACAAGGTGACAGTGTATCATTGCAGTACATCCCGTTGTACAGTAGATATACCGTAACAAATCTCTTGATTAATGCGGTTAGTTCTTTCTAAACTATTCCCAGAACTATGACTGATATTGGAATATAAACCGTAACATCTAACATGTATTCTTTTTTTCGTCCTGAATAACCTGTAAACCTGGATAATCTTTAAAATTGAAAAAATAAAAATGGGTACTGGATATCCTTAAAATAATACTAAGTGCCTCAAAGAACAATATCCTGTCAAGGACTATTACTCAAATTTTTTTACTACGGAATTCACATTTCCGTGGTGGACTTCCTATTTCTTTTTATAATTTAAAATATAGACGGAAATTCAGATTATAGACATTCCTGGAAACTGAGATTTTCCTAATTGCTGACTAGGTTTATTTAGTTTAACCCCTATTTTCTTCACTGAATACCCTAATATTGTGAATTTAAAAAAATAGAAGAAGCTGTTTTAACGAAAATCTATAGTGCCTTGGAGTTGAGTTGTGACAACTGACAACTACCAGTGATCCCTTATCAAACGGTTACGGTTTCCAGAATGACGCCAGTTTATCATTTCTAGTTTTTCCTTCAAGGAAAACATAATATTTCGTTTAAAATAAATGTTTGATAAGATATTAATGCAATTAAGATTAAATTTCCCATAAAAGTGACAGTACAAGCCGGAAATACGATGGGCAGTTGTCACACCATAATTCCAAGGCACGTTAGATTTTAACCAAAATAGCATTTACTACTGTTTTCTCGATTTCTTGGTTTGCGAACAAAAAAAAATAATATCGATAACATTTATGGATGCAGAATTTTTTTCTCTACAAAAACCTATATTACAATTTTTCTGTAAAATAATTAGGGCAGATAATATTAGACTTTTAAAATGTTACCATTGGAATCCCTATCTTGCGTGATTCAATTCTACACCCTGTTAGGTTTCTATTCAAAGGAAACCAAAATTTTATATTATACTTGCAAAAAATTGATAAATAGAGCAAATAGTCATACACCTATTGCTATTACTATTTGACATCACAAATGGACGATACCGATAAACACTAGAAAGGAACACTTGGAGATATTTGTAGAGCAAATCAATTTTATTTGTAATTTAAATTGGAAGGCAATATACAAATATGAAACGATTTGACGAATATGATAGAGCAACTGACCGTGCTCTACTTGCAGAGTTAAAAAAATTAACAGTTGCTTCTGAACTACTAACCTGTGGCAGTTCTTATAATCGCCCGAAGCAAAAATTGCTAATTTATTCAATGTTTAAAGACATCTTAAAACGTTCACCGATAGTAACAACCAATTCGCAAAATTTATATCCTGTATGAGGCACTTAATAAAATTTTGGGTGATGATCATGAAATAATTTTAGTTTCAACATCAACTATAATTAGATTACTACCTTATGGCTTAATGTTAAACCGTCAAATGTGTCTTAGCAAATATTCGCAATTATGCCCGTACTCTATACGCACAAACATATCATAAATGTTGATAATATTGTAATTTAAAAGTTTTCATAAAAGAAGGTTATACAATTAAAATATTTGTCACGTAAATAAGAAATCCATTTATCCTAATCAACATCCTGCATTATATGAGTCCTCCAAACGATAATTTAGCATACCATAATAGAAGAGGAGAAAATGAAGACAACGAAGAAAGTTTTAAGAATGAACAATCAAAATCAGAGGGTAACAATGAAAACGACATGTGACAAAGGGGTGCCTTAAATGCAAAATCATTGAAAGAATTTAGGAATAAATACAACATATCAATAAATAATTTTTTGTTTGACTTATCGGAAGTTGAGTTCCCATACTTCTACTCAATATAAATAATTTTTTCTTTCATTTCTGAATTGTTATGGTGTGAGTTTTCTCGCCAGTCTATTCGCATAAAAAAGATCGGAAAATCCTAATATTCCTGGCAATGACAAATTCGTTGATAAATCAAAGGCTAGTTAATATTTTGCAAATTTCTGCTTTTGCAGAATTCCGAGCAGAATTCTCATAAGGGAAAGTTAACAAAAGTAAAGGGTAAACCTAATTCCTTATAAACTCGGGCTTTAAATTTTCGACCTATTTCCTATTGATAGCCTCATTTCAAATGCAATTCCAGTTCGTAAATGCTAAAAAAATAACTCAGTCTGTGATAAAAAATTATAATCTGTATACAGTCCATATTGAAGAAACTGTTACGTACTTGTTCAGATGAGCACGGAATCGCGAGTGATAAGTGACCCTTTTCTGACCCGACCTGTTGGCCGAGTGAGCGTAGACACGCTGCCGCCAGCAGACCGCTCACGTAAGAACTGCTTCATGCTGTTGGTGATGAATCTAGCGGAAGACCTGCGGCTTCAGTGTCAAGGTCTATCGTTAGCATGGCAGTTGTATTAAGGAAACTCCCGTGTGTTATGCAAAATTTAACTTTTACTGTTTCCTACAGTATAAATTTTACACAAAAATTATTTTTAGCAACGACCCACAGACCTACATCAAAACAGGTATAATCGCGATTTTCCTAAACTGTGACAAGTTTATAAATTGTTCCCCTAACAAGTTTAGTTAACTGGACAATGATTCGATACAGTTAATTATTTTTAACATAATTTTAGCACATTTTCGTAGATACTAATCAAAAAGCACACAACCACAACTCTTTAAGAGGATTGAGCACAGAAATGATCTTCACTAATCACATCCTCATCTTCATTAGGTCATTCTAATGAAGATCGGAGTACACATCCACGTGACATTGTTTTGATCAATACAACTATGTCATAAACACAAATTATTAAGGGAATATCAACATACCTGAATATGTCTTAACTAACTAATATAAAATAATCCTGCTCTTGGTGAGCGGTCCCGTGGGCACTAAGTAACGTGTTAGTCACACCACACACCAGCTGAAGTCAGAGTAGATTAAGAATGGAATCCACCTGTTTCATGGGCTACCACTATAACCAAGAGACCATGCAGAGTATTCTTCGACAGCCCCACCAGAGCCGCTGATGCGACCGCCTTCTGACCCAGACACGGGGATGTACAGTTATTCCATCTCGCCATCACCCTGCTATGACCACCGAGCCATTTTACACGAGGAAGTAGGTAAATAATGCGAAATATCTCCACACCTGTGGTCCGGCTCATAGTTTCGCACGACTGCTGCTATTGCCACTTTGCAGCCGCCATTGTTTCTGCACGTTCTTCGGATGCCGCCAGGTATCCTCTGCAGGTCAGTGGAGTATGCTCCCCTGACCGCACCGCAGTTACCCAAAATTTTCTTATTTAAATTTTTAAAGAATGCTGTTCATCTACTTTTCTTGGCACAGTAAGACGTATCGATTGTTTGACAAATCAAATCGAATTTAATGAATTACAACCTACCGCACCTTTTGTTGACCTATTTACTACTTGTACCTATGTCTTTGATGTTTTCCCGATTTTACGTCTTTCACATCGCTGAAGTTATTAATAGATTCCACTCGCATTATGTAATTGATAAAATAGTAGCCTCATTTCATTCAATGGTATGCTTGTTCATAAATCTTATACTTATAAAATGTTCTTTGACTTTGGTTATCGAGGCTAAAATAATTACTGCATAATAAATTATGACATCCTGATGCAGTTGCATTATACTAGGATTTACACCGTTTTAACTGCAAGACACCACACGTGTCGTAAAAGGGACAGAAAACGGTAAATAAAATCACTTTCTAAATTCTCTTAATATACGAAACTGTCCTTCCAGATAACATAACATTTTTTTTTAAATAAAATAAAGAATATTTGTGATTCAGAGAATGGATGTCTAATTGATTCTGACCCAAATAATATTCCAATTATTTTTTTAATAATGTTTTAAAACAAAAACTGTTATAAATTTGCTTATTAATGGTAACCGAACAGTTAGAGAATTAAAGCCCAATATGGCTTTCTCTCCATAAAGCGCAAAGAATACCCCTTAAAAGCTTGGATGCACCAATCACGACTTACATTTTTTCAAAGAGTTTCTTCTACCTTGAATAATATGTATTTTTGAGAAAATTTTGTGGTCTTAAAACCTACCAAAATATTTCGGATGCTGTATCCTTTCGTTCTCAAAATAAACCAAAAAGCAAGCACATGGGTAGCAAGATTCAAAAAGGGTCCCAAATGAGCGGGGACTTCGATAAATTCGTGAGGAGAGTTTGCCTCTTTTACAAAAAAATGTACTTTTGTTGAAAGTTGATATCCTACACCCTTTTCGATGAATATTTATGACAGAACCAGAGCTTCTGGAAATTTGAAGCTCATAGAAAGTTTGATTACAGAATCAGTTTTGGTATCAAAATTGTATCCAAATTTCGTAATTTTAGCTCAAACGGTTATTCCAAAAAATCCATACTTAGAAGAATTCTCTAATCACCCCATTACTTTTAAAAAGATCCCCTATCACATAATCAACTTTGACTGAACATTAATGCGCCCAATAAACGTTCCCTGACGAACCAATCGGCACTGGTACGTAATCCAATTCAGTGGTCACCATGGTATCCAGACCTAATTCTGTAATGTACTCCCTACTGTTTTAATTTTTTAATGATATCTTTTATTACCGATTCACACCGTTCTACTTCCGCACCCATTGAGAATTAGATACCATGATACCCCATTTTCCCTTTCTAATTTTTGAAATTTTTTTTTGATTGTATTTACCCTATTCCGACCTTTTCCTTAGCAATTTTCGTTATGTCTACAATCCTTTAACATTTCATTTGCTCATAAATATTTTTTTGGGGCAGTAATGTTCACCGAACTCCCTATTCTAATTTGGTGCGTTCAAAACAGTTACGAGTTCTTACAGCCTTTATGTATAGCCTACCATTATAGATTTGTAAACAATTTAAAATTAACCTCAATACGTTTTAATGCCATATTCAATTTAAATTAACATGTACGTACAGAAATTCTGAAAAGTCAATAAAGCATTCTTAAGGTAAACACTACGCACCTCGCTTGTATGTGTGAACGCGAACTGTTAACATATGTAAGTACTTTATAAAAGGACGTGTATTTGTTTGTCTGTGCTACTTTACTAACAAGCATTATAGAGTACTACATTGGGCTGATTGATTAAGTATATTATTTAAAGCAGGATATTTCTCAAGAATCCTCTTGAATGAAAACGTATTTCAACAATGGATGCGTTCAGTAGTAGATGTTTAAGCGCGTAAGGATGATGATAATAATAATAACTCTGTTTTTCTGAAATCGTCCGTATTTTTTTTATTATCCATTATTGAAACATTTTGGAACAGAACAATAGACTTTTCCTCAATCAATGCACTTGCACAATTTTGACGTTTCCGACTGTATCATACTCATAGTCTAGTCATTATCAATCAAAAAGTAACCATGTTCAGTAACGTCAAGCCAGGGCCGTAGTAACCAGGATTTTATTTCGGGGGGGGGGGTAATTTCCTTACCGGTCCATGAAAAGGGAATAAAAGGAGGCCGAGTAGAAAGCAAGAAAAACATTGCTCAAAGTACACGTTGGTTTCATTTCGGGGGGGGGTTCAACCTTCTAACCCCCCCCTTGGGTACGGCCCTGCGTCAAGCGCAGGTATTCCAAAAAGTGTGCCGGCTCTTATAATCATAATGCGTGAAATAAACTTTAGAAGAAATACATACGATTTTTAGAATTTATGTATTGCGACCAGTGTGTGAACCTATTACTTCACGCACAGAAGTAGAAAAAATACTGTTCCGTATGACGACTTTGCTCAATAATAGCTATTTTTATATTAAGTGCGTGAAGGATGTCTTTTAATGGAGAGTAGTTTTTTTTTGTCGAGACCGAAGGTCGAGACAAAAAAAACGTCGAACCGTTAAAAGGACCTTCGCACACGTAATATAAACAATGCTTTTTCTACAACTTATTTGAAATAAGTCAATTAGACAATATAAATTAAAAAAAATATAAAAATCTATCAATAAATGACATGATCAAGTCACCTTGTTTTTGTTTTTTTGAAATTTTTTCAAACAACCGACGCCATTGCGTAAATATTTGCTTGTACGGCTGCAGTGTATAATTTCGTTTGAAAATAATGAGCAGTAGCGAAGAGGACGAAGTTATGGCCGCCAAAAGGATTCCTGCTGAATTGATTCACGATGCGAAGGCAGCAATTGATAATTTACTACCCAGGAAATCCAAATAAGTAGTTTGTTATTTTGTGTTCAAATTTTGTAATAATAAATTTAAAATCTAGTGCGTGAAATTTTTTATTTACGATCTAGTGTGTGAAACGCAATTTCACGCACACTTATTGAAACGTTAATGTCACTTTTATGTGTCAGTTGTAGAAAAAGAACATTCATCGAGTGTTTTCAAAATAATAAACAATAAGGTGTTTAGTTTGCTACCTAGCAACACGTTTCTTTTTTTATTTTGTTTTTATAATTATTTGGTATAATATTGAACTCATAATTTAATGATTACCTATTTTCAACGAGATTAAGTTTTTTTCCTGGGCACAAAGCTGATACCTCTGATACCTTATGAATATGAACAGACAAAGACTTATCAAAAATGGTGCACAACACAATGCCTCTGAAGGGACCAAACGGATTATGATTAATTGAAGTTTTTCATTTCTTGGGCAATAATTTTGCAGAATAGCAGACAGTTTACGTAAGTAGGTCCGAATAAGATCTTGTGCTTTAAATAAAATACCAATTAATAATAATAAGCAATCAGTACAAAAATAAGTGCTGCATTATTATAGCAAACTAGTTAACGCGTAACCGTCTGACTAGACAATTAAATGAATGACGATTATTCGGCAATCTTGTTTAACAGCTTGCTGGTAAGAAAATGTGCTTAGCAATTAATTTCAGCAATTTAAAAAAAATCGTCCGGTTGACACATTGACACATATTTAAGTTCCTAATTTCAAACAAATTGAATGCCGCACCTCATTATATAAGTGCAAACAAAAGATATAATATATGTAATGCATCTGTCATATTATGGACTGATATCTCCGCAGGTGGTCCAAAAGTGGGGGAAACGTCTGAGATGTTGTTGAATGAACTTGTGTGTTCCTCAACTACACATTCAGAACGGAAGACCAACTGATTCTGATTATAAGTTCAGTGGTTCATTTAAACCTGAATCTTAGATGGTCTGTTCTAAAATAAGGATTCTGAACCTTATGCAGATAGAAACTTAAGAAGTACTAATTAGCTTATGGGTTCTTGCTTAAGAAGCTTCGTAAAACACTTTGTGAAGAACCAGCAATGTTTACGTAAGCTTTCTTTCTACAAAAAACATTTTTTACTAACAAACGGAAATATCGTTGCCTTCTAAATGGGAGCTCGAATGCCTGGAGGAAGAAGAATTCGAATCTTCCATAAGGCTCGTCCTGGTGCCAAAGATAAAACTGACACGGACCCTACAGTTTTATACCCTAACCGAGAAGAGTCATGCCATGCCGCATTAGAGAAAATGAAAAACCACTGTCAGGCTTGAACTCACAAATTTCGGATTCAAAGGGAGACTAATCGCTAATCTTTGGACCACCTACGAAATTTTATAATTCTTTTTATTTTTTTCAAGTTTTCAAAATAAAGTTTCTTTAACCTTCTATACCTACCTTTTTTCATGGTTTATGAATTTACTCTTTTGCATACTTTTTCAAATAACTGCGACGTGTAACATTTCTTTATGAAGCCATGACCACGTTAAGCTAAACATGTTGAAAGCTGTGAACTTGGTCTCGCAGTTTTTTCATTAAGTAAGAGGCTCCTGTGGGTCTACCAAATTACCAGCGGACGTCGAGGAGGCCAAGATGCAGGAAGTGAAAATAGTAGGTCAGTAAGGAGGTTGGCAACGCATCGGAATGTTGACTGACCTTGACTCAGTGCGGACAGCTCGAATTACAGAGGGTCTTCTTCCTAGCAGGATTTGCAGCAGGATAAGCCTAGCTATTAGTAAATGTATGTGGTCTATACTTTTTGTATTTCCTTTGCTAAAACTTGGTCATCGCAGAAGTACTAATGGGATTCGGCCTACTTGATAGCATTTATTAGTTACAACTAAAAGCCATTGGTTTGGAACAGCATATGCTTGTTAAATTGCCAATTTAAACTTTTATACAAAATATACTATGGGCTGTTTTGTAAAATCAACAATGAAAACCTGTATTATACAAAATAAAACTAATACTAACCCATACAAAATTTATTTTAAATTAATAGTAGGTACCTTTAACAACAATTTTTTTCTTGAGTTGACTTGACTTTAAATATTTAATTTATTTGGTTACGCTAGTTTAATAAAATTAAAACAATCAACATTGTGATTAAAAATAAGTAGCTTTAGGGTATATCCAAATATTACCTACTCTACCTAGATTCGTGTGATAGATTTACTTTTTAATTACGTTTAGCCTTTCACGGAGAAGCTGGCGGTATTTAAGAATCTACATCTAAGGAACATTAAAATCTAAATTTAGTTTCAGTATTAGATTTTACAGCAATTCAGGAAAAGAAACCGTTATGTAACTAAATTATTTGAAATATGCTAAGAATGAAACTAGATACGGTAAATTTAGAATTGTCGTACAAATTTTTCCACGTGTGGCTCTTGTATATTTATTTATATCGTATAGTATCGACGTAATTAGGAATCGAAAGAAACGATTTCTTGAATTTGTTTAAAAAACGTCTTTTAAAAAGCACAAGCGCTTTTACTTCAATATTCCAAAATGGAAATCGTGGGGCATTGAGTAGATCTTTATCATCCTTTGCAGGACGTGAAAACTATGACTCACTCTTGCTCTTCAGAGTGGTATAGGTAGATATTTTCGCGTCAAAGATCCTATTATCCTCGGTTAGCATTCAGCAGCATTATCAATGATCATAAATGAATGATGCAAAAAAATTGCTAGAATTCAGAATACAATTAACACATTGAGGGAATTAGAAACTTACACCCGACTCCATTGAAAGTGGTCAGGTTTTCTTTTGGTTGATATGGAAATACCAAATAAGAAAACCCCTATACCACAAAAAGTTTAAGAAACCTACCTAAACAAACCTTCCTAAACTTTTTATGGTATAGGAGTTTTTCTTATTCAGTATTGCCAGGGGCGGACCGTGAATTTGTGGGGCCCTGGGCTAACACTACTTGGGGGGCTACCTAATTAATCAAACTAATTGGCATTTTGTCAAAATACTGTTTTCTATAAGTTCCCAATATTGTTAATTGTCTTCGATGGGGTTTGTAGCCCAAAAAGCCCATATACAGGGTGTCTCAAATGGATTAGGATAGTATGGGCAGTATGGGTATCTTGGTTATTATTGAAGATAACGATGTATAACAACCTATGTTTAAATAAAGTTTTACACTGAATTTACTGATGTTTTAATTTGCAGTCGAGTTAGCCATGAAAACAAAAGACATGAAACAAAATTTATTATTTATTATTTATTAATTTTAATTAATTTATTATTTATTAAGAGGTTTTGGAAGCATTTAATGGTATTAATCGAAACACATTGCGCAAAGTAACTGCTTCTGTATTAAAAAGGTGCCAATAATTATGTCTGGCTAATAATGGTCACCATTTTGAACATTTGTTGTGAAATTTTCTAAGATTTATGATATTTGTAGTTCAGGTGCAACATGCTTTACCAATAATTTTCAATAAATTTTGTTTCATGTCTTTTGTTTTCATGGCTAACTCGACTGCAAATTAAAACATCAGTAAATTCAGTGTAAAACTTTATTTAAACATAGGTTCAGAGGTGGGAAAGCTACTTTTAAAAAGTAGCTCGCTACGCTACAAGCTGTTTTCTTAATATTGTAGCTTAGCTACACTACAAGCTACTTTTTCCTCCATGTAGCTAGCTACTCTACAGCTATTTACGAAATAGCGTATTAGCTACTTTTACGCTACATTTGAAAAAAAATATGTTATAATGTTATACCTAAATAGAATTTAAAATGAAATAATAATATTAAGAGAGCATACAATTAATATTTTATTACTAAATTGCTATAATTGTGTGCAGCTATTAATCAAGTTACATATCATATCTTATCTTTATTGTTAACACATCTTGCCTCAAGAATTCCCAAGCTTAAAAGTACTGGGGACGCAAACATCTTGAAATGTTGCCTGTTTTTTCTCAGAAATTACTCATTTCTAAAATTTTCCCTGATAATTTTTAAACATGAAACCCTGTCTATATTCTTACCAGATGTTGTATTCACAAACAAACGGATTCTAACAACACAAAATATCTGTTTGAACAGTACAGGTAGCAGATTCCAAGAAATATTTGAGTTGGAATTACCCACTCGCCCTTTTAGGACAATTCTCAGGATGCAAATATTGAAGTGACGTATTTTCTTTAAAATTGAAATTGAAGTTTTAGTTGTGAAAACGCAAATAGCCAAAAACATGTTTGTAAATTAACAATAGCTTTAGAATGCATAAAATTAAAAATATACAAATCTCTTCACACACGCACTTTCGAACTCAAATTTCTATTGTAACATTATAGATTATAACTTGTAAGAATGCAGTACTTATGGTGTATGTATATCCAGTATTTTACCTTCTCTGCCAATTGCAATTACTTAAGTTATTTTACCAAATAAAAATAAATTAAAGGAAAGTAAAGAAATTATAAAATTATTTTCCTCAAAATATTTAGCAAGGGTAAGGTTTTTCCTAAATTAAGTTACTTGCAATTGCAAGCAGCAAATTCTAGGAAAATCCAAACCAGATGCTATAGGTACAATAAATCACCCCATTGCAGGATTTAAAGAAAGCTGCAACGGATTGTTGTCTTGTATATAATGAATTGAATATTTTTGATTTATTAAATGAAATTCAATGTTTTCAAAATCAAGCGTAAATAATTTTTTTTAATAATTTAAAATCTCTGCACCATTTCCAGACTCTGGAAGGAATGGCGAAAATTATAAAAAGGAATCTGTTCATATATTTTAAAGATATAATCGATGAATTTGCAAATCAAAAGAAAAATAAAAGTGCTGCTGTATGTTGTTAAGGAAACATGTTAAGAATGCAAATTTTATTTTGTATTTTTTTAAAGTTAGGAATAATGGTACCTTTAGCGATTATCATTCTATGATATTTTGTCAGGAAGGCGCCTTTTTCATATATGGCCATAGGCGTCAAAAAAACTAGTTACGGCACTAAATTACATAACTGGGAAATCAATGCGGTGTTTTTAAGTTTAATAAATGTAATGTAATATGATCCTGTTTTATTTGCTTAAGTATAGATAATAACAAACAATTTACCAAATGAAAGCAGAAATTTGGGCTATTGACTCAAGTGTTCAAAACTCTAGATCCGGCTCTGATAAGAGTCACAAGACCGCAGTGTTTTAGTTTTTAACCAATAAAGTATCAGTATAGAAATTAATTGTACCTGAATATGCAACTTCATATTGTAGGATGAAGATTTTGTTACAGATATAGTTTTATTAGGACACAATTTACACTTCACTGTAAAATTTCCAGCGTCATTTTTCTTTACAAAGCAAAAAAATGATTTGTAATACTGCCAAGCTGGTACACACACTTCTTCATTTTCGCTCATGTTGGTGATTGAAATTAAAACAAAATCGGAAATTATAAACCAGACAGAGACACCTTAGCACATAGAGAGTATAACAAGCAATGACAGAACATTCATTACTAATTCTTGCTAGTGTAGTTGCAACTATTTGTTATTTAAGGGATTAAGGGAAAGTACTGAAGTAGGTATTTTAATCCTTATCCCATGGATTTGATGTTGAAGGTACCTGCCTAACAATAGAAACTTGTTATTGGAAAAGAATTTGTTTGAAAGTTTATTTTAAGTTTTTGCGTTTGTAGCGCGAAAAGTAGCGCTGCGATTTCCGCTACAACTACTTTTTATGAATAGCGCGCTACGCTACAAGCTATATTTTAATAATAATAGCGCGCTACGCTACAAAGCTACAAAAATAGTAGCTTAGCTACAGTAGCGCGCTACAAATAGCGAGCTACTTCCCACCTCTGCATAGGTTGTTATACATCGTTGAAATCAGAAAAAAAAATGCAATCCATTTCTGTAAAAAAACAAAATGGCGCCCATTTAAAATAAGAACGTTGCTATCAATATCTTGAAAACCGCCATCTTGAAAAAAAATTGAATGACGTTTTTAAATCGTGCTAATCGAACCTAGTAACTTTTATTTGAAACTTTTCTCCATAAATATTAAAATTACGGAAATATTCCACTTTTTAAAAATACGCATTTTTCAGTTTTTTCAAGATAACAACTGAACGACTGAAAATTTGTAACTTTTCTAATCGGGATATGAATCAGTATGAGAAACTGCAAAACATTGCCCATTTAACCGAATCTCTATCTTCAATAATAACCAAGATACCCATACTATCCTAATCCATTTGACACACCCGTATAGATCTGCCTCTGAGTATTGCCATATCAATGAAAGAAAACCCGGCCCTGTTCATTCTCAATGGAGTCGGGTGTACATACCTATGTAAGCTACGATGCCAATAAATTTATCAGCACAGTCGTACTTCAATATTGCATTTAGCGTTTCAAGAGATACACAGACAGGAAACTTGAGAGTGAAAATCTGATACAATACGTATAGGTACAGGCTGTTACCTAAAAAAAGCATCAAGCCAAAACTTCGTTATTTTAAAAATCAGCAAACATCACCATGAAATGGTTATAGCTTATAGACCGTCTCATAATTCTGACGTATTGGTTGTAAAACGTAAGTCGAGGTCTCAATGCGCGGATTCCTGGCACCAGACTATACCAGGGCTTCTTCTAACTTATTATTGTTAACCCTAAATGAAAAATTTGTCTACCTAGGGGTATTCTAATCCCCATGAGGGATGGTTATCTTGTCAATCATCGTATTGACACTAGCCCTATGCCCTATATACTTTTACGTCCTAGCCGAGAAGAAATCATGATACAAGGCATGATACAGAAACGAATCTTTTAAGATAATCGCGATTTTAAGAACTACATTCAGCAAGACGTACTAATTTCCACGTTTCTAGTTTTGGTTATCCCCACCTACATGAAAAACACGCCGCCATTCATTTACTATTATCTTTTATCCAGTTACGCCTACGCGTTTGTTAGGAAGGAAGTTCACGTAACTCGTTGCCGCATAGCCGAACTTGAATTTTTTTTCTTTTTTATATTTAACTGGATGTATCGAAGCCTTGACCTACTTTAATTTGTATAATGTGTTCGACTGACCACAATGTTAAATTCTGAAGAAATTTACTAATTTACAATTCCGCTATTATGGATTACCATTTTTTAAATATTAATTTCAGAAATAAGGACATATTTAAAAATAATATTTTTTATTAATATGTAAAAAAATTGACCAGTTCTTTGTTGCTAGCTGAATAAGGAAAGGCAGGAACAAAATCCAAAACAAAAATAGCTGTTGAATTAATAATAGGTACATCGCTTATAAAAATTGAGGACACCAATTTTGAAAATGTAGATATCTAAAATCGAAAATATGACTTCATTTTTAATAAATCACTGTAATATTACTACAAATAGGTACCTATAGGTACAAAGTACCTCTATGGTTAATTAAGACAAACTTATGATTAGAGCTAGGATAGTTAGGCAAAATAAAACCTTTAAAAAGGCAGGCAAAAAGGCAAAAAAAAGAAGCAGAAAAAGCCCTAAAATAGGAAAAATAGTGAAAAAAAGGCAAAAACAAAAAAATAAAGGCAAAAACCGCTTCACGATCTTAACCCATCAGAAAATTGTCACAAACTGGCCGATTCAGTGGTTTAGAGAAATGAGTAGAATATCAAATTTTCTCTGGTAATACCCAGTCATAAAGTTTTTTCCCAAAACAATAAACATTGTAAGAAATTTTTTACCCTTAACCCTCGCCCGGCGGAAATAAATTAGTAACGTACACGGCGGAAATGGGTCAGTTTTGACCTGGTGTAATTTTCGATGTTATGCAGTCATTGATTTGTAAACAATGAAATCTAGTTTCTTCGAAATGAAATGATACATACTGTAATTAAAAAAGTTACATATAGTAATGGTTCTTAGAAATAATATGATATTATACAGTGTATAGTAATGTAGATCCTGCACACATTGCATTTATTTCTTTTTTGCCATTATTCTATAATGTTTTCTACAATATATTTCAGACATTTAAAATCGGTACATTTTTTTACAAATTTTTTCACCAATTTGTTCAAAAATAATTTTTTTTTTAATAAAATAAACAAAAAATAAATTAAATTTTTAAAAATTTCAATTTGTATACCATAAAGGGCAGAAAAAGGCAGAATAAATAGGAAATGCCCCTAAAAAGGCAAAATCGTAAAAAAGACCCAAAAAAGGCAAAAAAGGCAAAATAAAATTTGCATTTTTGAATTGCGCGTACTCTAAAACGGATTTTTAATTGGGTCTGCCTTTAATCTTCCTATTTATTAAAAAAAAGGCATTTGCCTAACTATCCTAGCTCTACTTATGATATTCCACTGGAGTTTCCCTTCCAGTTAGGACTCGTTCAAAACCCTTACGGTACATTTTTGTAACACCGTGTATATTTAATAATAAAATTTTAGCGAGAAAAAGAAATAAAATTAATCTGTTTATGTAAAATCTAAACTGTTTGTTCATATTTCCTGTACTTTATTATGTTTACTGGTCAAGAATGACAAGATTTCGCCTCCGCATATTGATAAGATTAGGTACTTCTATTAGAGGAAACGCAGTTTGTTTAACTTTTAGACCTAAATAGTAAGATCGCTTGTTAAATATGAGTTTCAAAATTATTTCTGTGCTATTTATATTAGTTTCTTCATGTTTATGCTTTCGACAAACTACTGATGACAAAACAAAATGCCCTACAGTTAAAGCCATACGGAATTTGGATTTAGAGCAGGTAAATTTTTACTGTTTTTACTGTAAAACTATTCTATGCTATCAATAAAAATTAAGTACCTAACCTTTAAATAGATGATACCGATACCGATTTAATTTTATTATGATTCGATATTAAAAGAATTACATTTTTTGAAATAAATAAATAGTCCTGATAGTAAATATTATTCTTTGATAAATAATAAGTGGTTATTTGTATTATTATTATATTCAGCCAAAATAATGTCCTTCTAGCTCTTAGGATTTAATATTTAATAGTTTATATTCTATACAGGGTGTCCAAGATAAGGAGCGCATGCATGGGAACCTCGTGTAGGTAAATGGTAAGAGATGGAGATTCGATTAAATGAGAAGACACCATTCAAATTCTCGAAATTTTGAACAGTTTTCAATACAGGTTGAAAAATCTTACACTGAACATTTCTTCTATTTAACCGAATCTCTATTCTTACCATTTTATGAGATTGCCATGCATGGGCTCCGTATCTTGGATACTTTATATAAAATATAAAGATATGTACTCCTGTAGATGCTTGGCAAATGGTACGTGGTGCAATATTATGCAAGTTCAGAGGAAGCACTTCCGTATCGATGCATGCAAGCTGATTTTACCATGTCACTTCATCCTTTGGATATTACAATGAATTTTACGTATAGTTTTACGGATGATCCGCTTAACGAAGAACTTTCAGGCAATATTACATGGACCATACCTGAGTCATCATTACTTGCCCACTGGACACATTCAGAAGATACATGTACGTTATTTATTTAAACGATTTCCAAATTTATTAGGAGAAATATTCGTAAGAAGTATTTTTCAAGGATCTGCAAACATTTGCAGTATTATAATCTCCCGGAAATTCAAAATGGTGAATTAAATTAAAATCTTGTATAAACCCACCACAAATTTTTGTTAGGGATAAAAAATATTCTTTATATTTTATGATTTTTTACTAAAGTCAGATTCTTTCAGATGAAGGTATTTATAATACCTACGTAGTGGATTCAGACTATACGTCTTGGGCTCTTCTTCTGCACTGTGCCGAAAAATCAAAAAGTCCACGATATTTATCCAGTTTTATAATGAGTAGACAACCCCTTTTGGGTATTAATGTAATTTCATATTTACGAGATAAATTACCTCGTTATGATATCGATCTTACCTATATGTTTGATATGACTCAAAACGAATGTGATTTACCACAAGCTGGAATTAATATACCACCCTCAGTTTTGGTGAACAGATTACCACCATCTTTAAGAAGACATCCGTTAAAAGGACATCATGAATAGTGAATATTGTGTTTTTATAACCCACTGTAGATAGGATATCTATATTGCAATTATTAACTAAAAACTTTCATTAAAAATGTATAATCATTTAGGTACATTTAAATAAAGATACCTTAGTTTTAAAACTACCTTCTATTAGTACTATTATTACTATTAATATTAAACATGCATAATAATAAGTTGTTATTTCCCTATGTAGGGTTACTTACGAATTATGTCTATCAGTATTGAATCCAGAGGGATAGACGGGGGTTAAATAAAAAAACATTATCCATTTACATGAAATCACGCATCAAATAAAAAGAAATTCCAAGCTGCTAAAATGTGTACGACTGCAGTTGATCTTGGCGCCTATCATACGCAACCCATATAACAGATGAAAGTGCCACTAAAAAGAAAAATAGCCTCTAAAAAGAAAATAAAAAATTTTGTGGATCTTATTATTGATGTCAAATATTAAATTCTAAAAATCTAAATTCAGGAGAAATAAATCGTTTATAGTCATTGCGGATCCACCTTTACGCATCGTTGTGACAGCCGAATTTGAATTTCCAAAAATGTGCCCACTTTGGCGGTTTGGGGGGGATTGCGTCGAGTCCTGGCACTTTCGGGACAAACTGGAAAAAATAGAAAATTTTGTGCTCTATAACTTCGGTAAGGCAAGAAATGTTCGAAAAATGCCATCTTCAGGGTCGAATTGGCCGAAACGCGTTGGTCTACGTAAAGCGTCGCTAAACTATTTTTTACACTAACCCAGTGACGGATCGATTTTACTTTGCGATTCCGATTCAGTCTTGCAAATCGCGTTTCGATATCTCGCCTCGTTTGTCCAGGGAGGGCGCCCAAAATTTTCAAAAAAAAAACAAAAACTATTTATATTCCACCCACATGTAGCGTTGCTTTGATCAAATTTGAGATTTGATGCGTAACTATGGTTACAAAACAGTTTCTATGATGTCGTTGTTTGACGTTTCATTACCTATTATAGACAATGGGAAATAAAGAGGTCCATGGGCTATGGCCTTCAAGGTATTCTTAGTATTCGGCTGCCGCCTCGGCCTCAAACTTACGTCCTATACCATAAAAGCCTCTTTACGCCCTTAATACATAAATAATTATTATAGTTAGGAACCTGGTTCCGGTTCATAACGAAACAATTACAAAACCATAGTTACATGTTACCTAGCTCTATATCATTTCAATAGAAGAGGAACATTTCCCGATGCTCATAGATATCTATCATTGTTGAGATAGAAACATTATTGATTTAACAAAAAGTAATATTTTATTAGAAGAATTGTAATTATATGAAGTGAGAGATTTAACATTATTATATAACTTTGTGAAGTACTATGTTACAATAATTGATACCACCCCATGCATATTTTCTGCACAGCGGTAAGTGCATCATTTCACGATACATTTTTTAAAATAAGGATATATTTCTTTAATATTATATCGCTGATGTACTGTACCTATTTATTCTTTATTAGGTACAATTTCGTACGGGGTAAATTATTATAAAGCATTCATAAATAAATTAATTTGTTATGAGGGGTTGTTGAAAGCAATCAACACCTGTTAAGTAGATATAACAGGTGTTGGGGCGGGAATTGATTAATAATGTAAAGGTCAGTAACAGTTAGACCACCCTATATTATTTGTAAACTGTTTCTAAAGGAAGTTTTATATAAAACTCTTGAGACTTCTATTAGATCTCTTTTGTTAATATTACCTAAAGTTTTTTTTTTAATTTTAATATACGATTCAGTCTAACCAGTAGATAGGTACCTACCTACTGATGGTATCTAAAAGGTCGTAAGGGGAAGTCATTGATAAAACTATTAGTTTTCGTGTAAAGATTTTGTTTTTTTAACAAATTTTTATTTACAGATACCTAAATAAATCTAATTTCTGAGTTGTGAAAAAAACTTTCAAGAACACCAAAAAGTTTTCCGTCTATAGCTAACAGAAATTTTTTCTGCCTCCTTGATTATGTCTTATTGTGAAATCCATGAACGAAACCCCCATACAGACAGAAACACATTTCAAAATTGTTGTAAATCATCAAAGCCATCTTGGAAAAAAGTTAACAGACAAATTCTTAAACAATTTTCAGATCAACATTATTTATGCAATAATACAAAACCACATTACAGTGGAGCAATAAAAAATGATTGTGAAAAAATTCATAAAAACGGATGTAAAAATTTAAAGGACAAACCGATTTCCCTAAAGTTACATAAACCATTAAACACCAAGTCTAGTGAAATGCGTAAGAAAAATAAAAAATGTTCAGATACCATTCATCAGTTGGGGAATAAGAACAGTGCTTGTGCTTGTTCTACTGATCAAAATCATTGTGACAATTCGGGAGAAAAATTAAAACCTGCAATACCTGAGACAACACAACATGTAAGTAATATTCCCGAAGAAATAGCACAGCCAAACAGCTTTGTCCCTAATAAGGACTGCAAACACTCTCACTATCGTAATAACAGAGAAAAAGGCACGAAATCAAAAGTCTGTATACCTCATACAGATTGCAAATATTGTCTAAATAATATCAACAGTAAAGAAAAAATTAAAAATCCTTTACATCACACAGATTGCAAATACTGTTTAAATAATTTTCATAACAATACAAAGTTAAGAGGATCAGATACGACGTCTTCTACAAGTAGCGAGAGTTTTTGTTTGGAAGAACTTTCAGATGAACTATTAAGTTTAGATTCAAAAAATGGAGATGGATATTATATTCCTTGTTTACTACATGATAGAGAATTAAATCCATTGTACTTCCATAACACTTACTGTAAGATGCACCAAAGAAGACCAATTCCTCGCACTTGTCATGTATGCGAGTATCCAGAATTATGTTTGGTAAATAACCCCCACTCTCCTTCTATAAGGGATTATTTAATTGATCCGTATTTCCAATCTATTCAAGACCTTAACATTAAAAGTGGTAAGTAACTCATCAAATTTGTTTCATTTAATTGTTAGAAAATTTTTCAGGAACACATTTCAAGCCTTGTGAGTTTTGTTTAAGGAATGGTGAAAATCCTGTTATATACAACAGTCATCAGTTTAGAAATACGTTTGGCACTGTGACCTGTCCTATATTGAAGAAAAACATTTACCATAAATGTGAACTTGAAACTTGTGAGAATTACTTCTGTAATTGCGATGAAACAATATCAGCAATCAATAGAATTCATCCTAACACCCCAATTTCCCATATGGGGCTTGGTGCTACAACATTGAGTGATTTGTATTCAACTCAATCATCTTTAGATATATCACCACCATATACTTTTAAGCCTAAGCTTAATCCCCAGGAAAATAGAGATTTCCTTACTAACTTCAACGCATGTGGCTGCTGTACAGAGAAGGATCATAATAGTAGCCATTATAAATTCAACTCTCATTTAAACTTACCAACCCCAAACCAATACGATACTGCAATTCCGTTTTCGATATCTAATCAAAATTATGCTTCCAAACTTACACGGTCAAACAATTCTGCATTTATAAGAAAGTCAAAAAAAGATGTATCCTGTCAATTTTGTCTAACAACAGGTAAACCTCCTTATATTTATAACAGCCATGAATTACGTGATGAAAGTGGTGCGAATATAAAATGTCCAATTTTAAAAGAACATGTGACTGGGACAATAAGTCATAATTGTAATAACTATTTACATAATATGTTTGAATGTGAAATATGTTTTCCTTTGGTAAAAGGAATTACTAATGGTTCACTAGGTACTACTAAACGCCAATATTTTAATTCAAGAGACTTATTACTTGAATAGTCACGAGTTACTTCGTACTTTATGATTGCACAATTTTATTACCATTACTATAGAATAATTTTAATATCCGAGGTATTTCTTGAGGTAGGCAACTAACAGACTTACTCCTAGAGGTAGTAATTCTAAACAAAAACATGCATATGCACTTTCTTGCAATTAAATCACTTCGCGTGTCTGGCTCACCGTCACTGTAAACACGAGATTTAAAGCAACTCCAAAAGAAAAAGTCTAAGGGCGAAAGGTCAGGAGAATGTGCAGGTCATACTACAAGGCCTCCTCTTCAGAATAGCCTCTAGAACACATGATGTTAGTTTGTCGGTTACCTCAGGGAACACCCTGTATAATTCGCTTCATCAGTTCGTTTAAGACAATCTTCCTTCATTTCTTCCGGTCTTCTCCTTCCAGGCTCTTTTTTTCCAGATCGGTCTTCACTGTTTCTAACCGTCTTTTCCGGGGCATCCCCTTCGTTTTCTTCACCTTCGTTTAGTAAGTACTTACTTTGTTTTTTACTTTAGACTCTGGTAATCTCTGTATATACCCGTCATCTCACTCTTTATGCTTCCACCAAATTCGCGATCTCCGTGTCTTTGTACAAGTCTGTAATTTCTTTTTTTGTTCTTCTTCTCCGCAGTTCTCCCTCATTCTTTATTCTTCCATAGATTTTCCTTACGATCTGTCGTTCCCACACCCAGCTTACTATCTTAACTTTTATTTAACAGTTAACACCCACGTATCACATGCGAAAGTAACTACCTACTTACTACTGGTCTTATACCTAACTGATTTTATTACACTATACTACCTACCTATTCTGTAAGAACTCGTTCACGAACGACTATCGTTGTCGACTCTGGTATCTCTGTAAACGCGGGCTCGTATTCACCGTCCAGAAAAATCGTTCAAACCCCCTTAATCGTTTGTGAACAAGTCGCTACTGCATACAGAATAGGGGTGCTATACACCCTGACTTTTGCTTGCTGTTTTAATCTCCTGAACCTTTCACCAGTCTTGCCATTAATTCTTTCAGGCCTTAAGTTCCGCTTGTGTTCTTGCTATCATCAAAGACCTATCATCCACATACGCCCGAAACTGGTGACTTGTATATATAACTGTACCTCCTGACTGTACCTGATGTCCAATTAAGGTACTCTAGACATCTTATGGACGTCCATATGTCGTCTTTTTGGCACAACTATGAATACCAGAGGTATGAACGTAACACAGAACGTTCTGTAAGGACGTACCATGAGCATCCTTCCCGGACGTTCTGGGTAGTCCATAGAATTTTTATTTAATATCCAGACGTTTATTTTGTGGACATACATATGTATTTTTTTTAATGTCCCATGAATGGACTTCAAGAGGACGTCTTTGCGAAATGCTATACGAATATCCAACTTTTGATATTCTATGGACATCCATTTTATGTTCGCGGACGACCGGACGTACGTACCTACATGTTTTAGATCAAAAATGAATGTCCTGTGTTGTATGGGTCTTGCCATACATGTCTAATTAGTTCATGCAGCTCCTTTATGAGTGCTCCCCCACCATACTTTAACAGTTTTGATGGAATATTGGTTTCACCTGCGCTTCTTTTCATTTTTTTTTAGCCCTAATAGTTCAGATTGATTTCCTCCTCGGTTAGGCTTCCTAGCAGCCCGCCACGCCGGAACTGTCGCGCCCTCCCTAATGTCCTTGCGCCCAAGTGTCTTGTGCCAGAATTTCCGGCGCCCTCCCGAATGTCTTTGCTCCAAAATGTCTCGCGCCAGAATGTCCTGGGGCGCCTTAGTGTCCAGGTCCGATTTTAATTTTCTAAATATTGATTTTTATAATGTAGCGTAAATAAATAACACTTTTTATATGTTTATATTGGTTTAATTATCATAAAATTAATAACACAGTAAAGTATTTAACAATAGATAGGTATTTAAGTTTATTACTATCCACTAAGGATCAAATAAAGCTTTGATGCGATTGGATTTAAGAAAAGATTCTAATTTAATGACCAGCTTATGTTTTGCCTTTGTCAATATAAACAAAATATTTTTACAGGAAGTACAATTCAAAAAGAATAAATATTCAAAAATACTTTATCTTAACTCTATTACACCCGGAATTACAATCTTAGTTTAACCAGTGTCCCTCTTAAACTTCAGAATACACAGTTTAACCAGGACTCTGTGGTTAAACCAAGATTGTGATACCGGGCCTTAATTTGTATGACAAAGTATACCTAAACAAATTCAAAATTTTTGTGGCTGATAATTAAATTTTCAACGCCTATAAGTATATTTTAATCACATTAATTTACATTTGATAAGAGTTTTTAATTTTTACAGCTAATTTTTTTGATTTTTAGTACAGTATGCCAATCATTTGTTAAATAACAATAAAATACATGAACAATTGTCTTGAATTTTTTGGCAATATTATTATCGCGCTTATTATTTTTTTATTATAAATAAACAACTTCAGGCTACATCAACTCAGACATTGCTTGGTAAAAAATATTTCGTGCTATCCTTAGGCCCATCACGAAGTTAAAAGTTTGATTTTTGTATTTTTTAAATTTTATTTGAACCCTAATCAATCACAATATTAACTTCACAATTATTAATGCTACACCTACACAAATTAAAAACCATTAAAACATAATAACAAATGTATACGAGTGAAAATTTTGATTTAGTTATTTGATAATTTAAATTTTTTAATAAATGACTCACATGATTATTAGTATTTTCACAACAAACACAATTTTTATAACGGCAAGTATGCTTTCGGAATTAATAATAAAAATTTTAATTAGCTATTAATTTTGTGTTGCAAATATAATTTTAGTAGTTGCTAATTTTCTATTTATGTACAATTTTGGTTTTAAACATAATGTGCATTAATTTTGTCACATTTTATAAAGAAATAGCAACACATTCCTTTATTTATATAGCACCTCTTAGTTAATAAACTTTTCTGTAAAAATAATCTTTATGCTAAAGCAGATGCTGGTAAAGAACTATGTTTAGGTTTCATTTTATTGATGAAAACTTTTATACAACCATTGAAGTCTGCTGATACCAACACATGTCCACCACACCCTTTAGTATGTTGTTCGACCATTGGATCCTCAACCTATAAGCAACCATAACAGTGTGAAGACAACAAACATTGGTATTAGTACATGAGCATATAATTATTGCAAAACATATTCTACAGTCGAGTATCTTTCGCGAGCGCGAGCGCGCAATATTCAAATTCAGACGCTCAATTTTTGGATTTTTTTCTTTCTGTAGAATTAAAATACAAAACCAACACAATGTCCTGATTTAGAATTTCTTTCTCTACAAAAAACTTCAAAGCAGTTTAGCTCTAAAATAATTATGGGATAAAATAATTGAAGATACATTTTTTTGCATTGAAATTCCTATGGTGTGTAACCCAATTCTTCAAAGAAAAAAGGGAAGTCCTTGACTACCCTAGATTAGCTGGAAAATAAAACTGTAAAAAAATATTACCTTATCAATGTGATCTTCATTTTTATTTTGCTCATCTACCATCTTAATTATGTCATCTGGATTAGGCGCAAATATAGCACATGTTACAACAGCATTATGCGCTTTAATTGCTTCCCAAAAATCATTTCTATCTCGCCTGACTGACGAAAATTTGGAGTAATCATGATTTGTTTTCCATACATAAATATCTCTATTTTCCGAACCACTGACAATGTATTTTCCATCATGACTAAAACTTGCTTTTATTTGACTGCTTACATTAACATACCCTTTGTATTTGCATGATAAATTCAAATCTCGTAAATCATAAAGTCTGATACGACTATCATTGGATGTTACCAATATTTTATCTTCACCTGGCATGGGTTCTATTCCACTAATTTTTCTACCGGTTGCATTTCTACCTCTTGTTGATCGTACGTGTATTTGAGTATGATACTTTAACTGATCAGTGTTATAAAATATACACCGACCATCGTAAGATCCAACAACAGCAAACTTTCCGTTTTGGCAAAAATTAGCTGCCGTTATAAGTTTCGAGGTTCCTTCAACTTCATTCCATACTGCTACCTGAAATCAGAGTTGATTTTAAATTTCTTACTAATATTACATCAAAATTATTTAGTTTGTATATTTAATCACACCCATACCTTTTTATCAGGAATATTCCATAGCCGTAATTTACCATCAAGAGAGCCGCTAAGAAAATACCGATCATCTCGTGGATGAAACACAATAGCAGTTACAAAGTCGATATGTTGAAAGCAGCAGAGACACTCTTTCCTAGATATATGCCATAATCTAACAGTCTTGTCCATTGAGGAAGACAATATGAAATAATTTTTAGACCATGAAACGTCTAATAAATCGGAAGTATGACCCGAGTATGTACAGAAGGGTTTAGATACAAATATATGTTTGCTGCCTTCATCTGCTTTCAGAGCTTCTGCCATCATACTATACTCATCAGTACTTTGATGTGAAACTAGTGATTCTTGTGATGGTGTTGGCGAGACCTTTTCAGCGTTGTATTTTGATCTCATATCCTAAAAAAATTTCTTTTACTCACTTTATTTGAGTATCAACACTTTTCTATATTATTACAACAATTTAAAGAAGATATTAACTTTTAACTGTTAATGTGCGGGCCCCACAGATCGCTAGCGTTAATTAAAATTTGGCATTCACGCAAATGTCAAGATTATTGTCTAAAACAGTAGTTTGCGAGGCCGCCTCTGGAAATCACATGAATGCGTAACGCGACAAACGAGACTATATGGGTTCGGTACCTACAGCAGAGAGATGCGCATCCGTAGTAATACTAAATCTTCAAATTTTACAAAACGCAGCTGAATTTCGCGAAATTCTCACCAACCGTGCAATCTAGCTATATGACTAGCTTATACTACGTGATAGACAATTAAATTTTGCATTCAAGTATATAATAATATACAGGGTGTTTCATTTAAAATAACAAAGTTGCTTATTGTACTGTGGAAAGCAAACACCCTGTATATGTGATCTAAATTTAGGAAAATTCAGAACTATATACTGAACAATTTTTATATTTAAACATTTTTCATATTTTGACTAATAAAGGAGCTATAGGAGCATCAATTTCCGATTTTCAAAATCTCGTAGAGGGCGCCACAGTGAAAGTCTAGCATTCATCAAAAAAAGAAAATGTATCTAATACCAAGCTGCATAAGTGTGGAAAATTGAAACAAAATCGTGTGGCCAGTTTTTGTGTAATAATTTTTCAAAAATTTTAAAATTTTTGGGAGAGCGCGGTTTTGGATTTTTTTGAAAAGCTTATTTTGTCGATGGATTTTCGATATACCCCTTCATTCTAAATTTCATCGAAATCGGTTTACTAGTTTTTGCGTTAGAGGCGTCACATACACAGACATTTTTTCTAAACCACTTTTATTGATTAAAAAACTGAGAATATTTCACCGAAACTTCGTATTTGGGATCTCTTTGCGAGGTGAAACAATTTTTTTTAATATTACTTTCCTCTATGTTCATCCCTACTATGACTTTACTGACACCCCACTTTTTATTTTAATCGTAGTTGGCTAGATTTTGATTTTTAAAAAAATATTATTCTTACAAAAAGATGCATCATAATGCCCTTCATAAGAGATAAAAATTTTATTTGAATTGCTTTAAAAATAAAAAAGTTATTTAGGTGTGTTCATGTAAACTGAAACACCCTGTATAATATTTAATAAATTATGTTTACCTGGAAAAACTGGAACGCATTTTTTACAACCCAAATCCTCAACACTTTATCTTGACCAGCAGTGGCAAGTAACCGACCACAGCAAGAAAATTTCATGCACCAGATTGGTCCTTCATGTTCATCTTTCAATTCTTGAACATGTTGAATATTTTCAAGTTCGTATGGTCCTTTGTGCGAATTAGAAGCCTTAAATAGTATAAAATTTTGAAAAAAAACTTTAAAATATTTCTACCTATAGGCACTACCTTTAATTTGATATTTTGTTCTCCAGGATTTACTTCATCAACTATATCCATAACATCTTCTTTATGGCGAGCATGGGACATTTCATGAGCAATAGTTTTTGCTTTGTGCATAGTTTTCTTAACTGTTGATCCAAGTAGTCTTTTTAGTTTGGCAGTTTTTTTACGTACCCGTCCAACTTCGACATCATTATCATCACCTGACGGTATGTCAACCTTTTTGTTTCCAATGATGCTTTCTTCATCAGATTCTTTTTCCTTTTCAAGACTTGAATTACTAACATATTCCGAAGTCAATCGCATTATGTGAAGTGATAGTGGGTTAATGCATTGCGGCAATTTTTCTTCCGCAATACTTAGAGGAACACGTTCACCTGTATCTAAATTTAGGACTGTTACCTGTTCAAGTATTTCTTTGTCTGAAAGTTGTTTTCCTGAGTCAGTTCGAGTTCTTACATAAATATTTAATTGGCGCAACATGTTTTCATCACCAGCAGATTTCCTACGTTCTTTTGAATCTTTTGATAACTGTTGTTTTGTACCTCTAGAAATTGTGATTTAGAAATATTATTAAGAGGCATTTTGTCATAATACAATCACAAATACGTACCTATGTGGGCCTAAGCTATAATGTCCAATACTACTTCGACCAGCTGAACAACGAGGACTATTTAAAGGGGGTGCTTCTTTATCCACAGCAAGTAATTCACTTTTGAGCCTTTCAATTTCATCTTGTGACGGACCTTCTGCTTTTGATTTATCATCATCTTGAGGTTTAACAACATACTGACCTTTAATAGCTTGCTTGATATCTAAGGAATGAATTGAGCGAAGAGTACTAGATTTTGATGACTCCGAACTTTTATCTAACGGTATTAGTACTTTTGATTTAGAATTTGGTAGTTTATCCAAGGAATCTTCAAATTCTTTAGTTAAGGATTCAATTGTGCTTGCAGGACTTGCCAAACAGGAAGAAGTGAATGTTGCAGTTGACGGACCCTTAAATACACCGAGCTAATGCCAGTTAATGTTAAATAGTATTTATTAATTAATAATAAAAGCTTACAGTAAGGGAAAGAGATGAAACAGCATTTTTAACTTTTTTCTTTCGGCGAGGTGGTGCAACGGGTATATCAGGCTTTGTACCCAAATGCAATTGAATGCTTGTAGTAGACTTCAGAACAGAGCTTGAAGGTTTTGTGCTAGCAATTACATCGGGTTCTTGAAGAGGAAGAGAAAGACATGCTGCTTTTTCTGTTATATTACTTTCTGAAAGTGTGTTACTGCTTGGATATTGTGATACCTCTTTTGAACTTGGAGTTGATCCAGACTCATGAGAACTTATTGACAACGTGGATGTCGATGCAGGTTTCTTAATTCCTTGGGTATCACTAGGATCTAATATTTTTAAATTACAAATTATTATTAAAATTATTAACGACCCCTGCACGGTGATTAGTAGATATTAAAATGACTTACTGTCAGGCTCTTTTCCAAAAATTCTTCCTACTCGGCTTAACGAGTTTATACTTTGTAAACTAACAGTATCATGTTCTATTATTCTAAATGGATGTGAAGTTCGACTAGAAGCAGCAAAAACACCTTCAACTGATGATGTTTGGCTATCTGGTGGTGTTAAATTATTTCCCTGACAATCTTCATCATCAGTTTGTAATCTTTGTCGTAATTCTTTAAAACGTTGACGTCCAACTGCAGCATTTGGTCTTACCTGCATAATTTATTTTATTTATAGTAACTTCGGTTAAATAAAGTAGCTTCGATTAGGTTACAATACACTTTTAGATAAGTAGGGTAGACTAAGGAATCTTGTAAACGACAGAAACAACAAAACCAAAGTCTATAGTAGTAATCTGATCCACTAAATTTGACTACAGCAACAGTACGATAATTAAAAATTGATATACAGGCAGTTCCAGATAAGGATGATGTATATAGTATAACCAGTAGAATATGGGCAGATCAATAAGCCTTTGCGGTTTAAATATCCGGCCATATTTTACTGATTATACTGTATACATGGAGATCTCAGGAAGCTTACGTGATAACAAGGTCAGTTAAGTTAGATAAAAGTTGGCTTATGCTTGTAATAGAATTTTTTAATTTAACAGACTTCATATAATCTCTTAAGGTAGCCGATATCATATTTTTTAAAGCAATATGGATGAAATAGTTATACCCATTCCACAACAGGATTTGAACCACCAGTGTTTGTGGTGACAAATTATAAATCCCCCCCCCCCTCCCAAGTAAATTCCTCCAATATGAAATTCTCCTTTTTAAATCCCCCTCAATTCACTCAAGAATGTACAAATAAGCGTGACATTAAAGGCATCACTTACAAAAGTGTTGTCCGTGGTGGGACGATTACAGGTAGGAGAATCTTTCTGTGCTAACTTTTCTTCAGATTTATTAGAAAGGGAAATATTTGGCTCCGAATTAGTTCGATGGGCTTCTTTTGATAATATATTGCTTTTCCTGAAAAAAAAAAGATTTATATTTGAATTGGGCGCTGTAATGAGCGGGAAAGTTTATAACCAATCGTGGAGTTTTCGTCAATCACGTGATTAACCGATGTTCTGATTAAAAATTAAAATCTGTCAAACGATTTGTTTTCTTCAATTGTTATTATTACAGCCGTAATAAACAAGATGGAATGAGTGAATTTTAAATTGTAGAACAATTTGATTCTGAATGAGAAACCCGGCAAAGGTAAATAATTTTGCCTTTTAATGTTTACATAAGGTATTTCTAAAGATCGTATTTTCCTCATACCTCACTGCGTGACATGGCGTGTTGTCCTCTGCATCATAAAATTCTTCTGAATCACTGCTGTTTGACATACTTACATGCCAAACAAGTCGATGTAAATAACGCAGTAAACTGAAAATTTACAAATTACTGAAGTTTCTGAAGTTTGTTCGCCATGTTCGTGCTGTCAAACGTTCAGTAGTCTTACAGATTTTACAGTAGTTTTACCGACCAGTCCGTTGAGGGTCGTCATTTATCTTGTTTTTATTCGTCCAGAGTCACATCGCTAGCACAACTCATACCCAACTCAAGGCTGTTTCCTCACCCAAGAACCAAATCAACATGGAGGATATAACTGTAGAAGTATGCGGCGAAAACGGTGCTCTTTATAAGGTTCGTAGTAGCTGAAGTATGCATTTATTATTTGATTTACTTTGCTATAGTAGTACATTAAGCATGGTTGTATTATATGACTCTTAAGTATTTCATTGCGTAGTTATACTTATTGAGAATTGTAGAAAAATTGTAACACGGAACGCGGTCTTTCTGACGCCATGACCATTTGACAGGGCGTGAATATCCATGTGTCCTAAAATAAATCCATCGCATAACTAAAATATCTTGTAGCTCCTTCTTTTCAATGAATCATAGATAAAAATTTCTCAAATGCATGTTTATTAGCCCTTTTTATTGCTGTATAATTAGGTTAGTTGATGGAAGTATCAGGTTTCATTCATTTTGATTCTTTCTGAAAGATACTAGTAACGCCTACGTGCTAACAAGGGGTTTTATTTGTATTTTATTTTTTAGGGCACTGTACTAGACGTATTTGATGATGAGATCTTAATTCACTTCGAAGATGAGTAAGTCGAGATTGTTGCAGATTTAAAAGTTTGTATGACCCAAACAATTTTTTAGGTGGCAGCCAGACTCCAAATTTCCATATTCACAAGTGCGATTTCCTCCCAAACCTGATGCTAAAGTGGAATTTGTGGAAAACCAAGAGGTGGAAGTATTCTCGCGAGCCAATAGTCAAGAAGCAAATGGTTGGTGGAAATGTCGAATTAAGGTAATTCGCTTTTATTCTTTATGTTTTATAGCATAACTGTGATTCTCTGAAGTCTTGTACTCACGTCTGTAAGTTGCATTTCTAAAACTCTTTAAATATATAGTACGATTCAACTAACGATAGAAATGTTTGCATGTCGCAAATTTACTATCCGTAGACATATTGTTTGTTTAGTTTTGGTATATTTCCAATACTGTAAGAGAATTCTTTTCTATATTTATTTAGTTACTGTTTGCCTAATAATCATTTAGGTATTTTGTTAATCTCTTTGAAACTTTGGTCGAATATAAAATCAGGAAATGAGAATCAACAGTTTATGACCACTGTAATCTTGATGTAGTTCATTTTTCAAGAATTGAGAAGTTTCTTAGTTAAATTGGGATACCTTTATCCCCCAATAATTGAAACCTGTTAGTTGTATGAAATAATATTGTGACATTGTAAATAATCGACATAAACATAACAAATTCTTATTATGAGATTATAAGTAAAGGTCGTATGGCATGCCACTAAAGTGAAAGTCATTGCCCATCATATTACTAAATGAACGAAATAAACCATCGAATTGACATAGACCAGCGATTTCAATATGCACTACTCAACCCCCATTATAGTGCATTCTGATATTATGCTTTCTACGGCTGTGGTATAGGTATCTAAAGGAAATGAAATGTGTTAGGAATGAAAAAAATGCGGTAACGTATGGAAGCATATCTTGAGCTTTATTGATACACCCATTACATTTAAATTCAATTTGACTGTAGAGAAGATTTTCTGGTTTGAAATGGTTTTGTAAACAAACATGAAAAGGTAAAGAGTTTAGGATTTGCTTTATCATAATCGTTTATTTAATGACAATTGTTTACATTCACTTAACGCGAAAAGTGACGTTCATATTAAAGACTTTAAACCATTGGTCATATAAAATTATTGGTAACTATACAGAGGGTTTCGTTTTACTTCCACTCATTGCTGTTATGCAGTATGGTGATAAAAGTTGGGAACAAAATTCATAATTCCGTTAAATGGCCCATCTTTCTACTTAGATTATACTTTTCTATCCCAACCAGTGGCGGCGCAATGACGAGCAACTGAAAAATTTTAAATGGCAACAGGGGACAAATGTTGAATATTTTATCCTAGATTTAAACTTGAAACAATTTTTGAAATATCCAAATTTTTTTTTAATTTTTATTTTTTGTCAAATCTAATCTGCTAATTGTCTTACTTTAGAATAATAATAGAAATTTCAAAAAAATGACAGTTGCTAGAGGACAATAAGACCTTTAAAGAAATATAACATTTTACTCTTGTTATTTAAAATTTTTGAGTTGATCCCTATTACGCCGCCACTGGTTAGAATAGAAAAGTGTAGTTCACATAAAAAGGTGGGCATTTAAAAACAAAAATAAGACAATATTATGTATTTTGTTCCGAACTTTATCACAATATTGTATACAGGGTGTCCAAGATAAGGACGGCATGCATGGGGAAGAGATGGAGATTCAGTTAAATCAGAAGAAATTTTCAGCGTATTGAGGATACCCTGCCTGTAAATAAGAAAAAAGCCAAGATATTTTATAAGAAATACGTCACGATGAGGGCGTGTTTCGAGATAGTGTAGTTAAAAGCTGGGGACTTTCCCTAATAACTAAAATATACCCATGCCCGCTTTTTCAGGAACTAGGGGAATAACCTGCGAAATTATATGGTGCAATGGAAATGTAACACCTTAGCTGTTTTTTAAATTAAAAAAAAATAGTTTTCCCAAAAAGTTTCGCGATGCAGGGGTGGGCTCTAACAAACCAAATGCACATAAAAATTCACTATAATATGCAACAGTTTTTAAAATTCAGGTTGCGTTAAATCTCCTGGACAATAGTGTCTGTGAGAGCATACAGACTAAATAGAATAAAACCCTTGGACCTAAATAAAGTCTTACTGTACTATAATACCCTATGGATATTTATGTGGAAAACATTTGTAATTTTTTACAAACGCGTTTATTTGCGATTACTGTTACATTAACTATATTTAACACAACAAACTGCAGTTACTAAAACTAGTGTCTCCATAGACTAGCGCTAATGATTTCAGTGTCCTAGTGAAAAGATCGCGCGGTCGATTCCTGGATCAGATAAACTTTTTTTTTAAATTCTAAATATTAATAGTAGTCAGTCAATACTATCCTAGCAGAAAGTCAATGAACATATTATAAATACATTATTTTTTTGGAATAGATGATGAAAGGGGACTTCTACGTATTGGAGTACTTAGGCTGGGATACAACTTACACAGAAATAGTGAGCAGCGACAGGCTTCGTGCAAAAAACAATAATCCTGCGATTGAACGAACCATGTTCCATAAATTTGAAATTGAAGTTCCTGAGGAAGTTCGAGAATAGTAAGTTTATTTTTTACTAATATCTTTATAAAAACTTAATACCTATTATACATTCTAGTGCAAGAATTGAAAACGCTCACAAAGAATTCCAGAAAGCAATAGGGGCTGGTATAGTTAATTTTGTCCCCGAACGAGGGGTATTAGTTGTTATTTCTCGTTTCGAAAGTTGCCGTAGACGTGCTGGCATGCTGCAAGATATGCACTTTAGAAATCTCTCACAAAAAGTTCTTCTACTGAAACGCACTGAAGAGGCGGCTCGTCAACTTGAAAGCACTAAACTAGCAACTGTTGGGGGGTAAGTGTTTATTTTTTATTTGTTCCTATTGTTTTACATAGATATATCTTGTTCTATTGTTAAGTTGAGAATGCAGTTTTGAATAAGAAAAATATAACATTTAGGCCCGGTTTATTCACCTACCAGTAAAGTCCCCAGTAACTACTTGGCAATTAACTCTATAGGTTACCCGGGTAACAGGACTAATATAGTCCTGTTACCCGGGTAACCTATAAAGTTAATTGTCAAGTAGCTACTCGGGACTTTACTGGTAGGTGAATAAACCGGGCCTTAAGATTATTTTTCAAATTATCGTATGATTTCTGAAAAACGTAAACTTACAATGAATAACACGTACGGGTTTTGCTACTTGGCATTAGAACAAGATATCAACAATATTTAAGCTAGGTAATGGCTTTGTTTACGTAGACTGGACATAAGTGTATGTTGATTGTACGATATTCGATCAGTATTTTAAAGAAAAAGAATAATAAAAATTGTATTTAAATTTTGTCACTGGTACCAATTTGTTACAAAGCTTAACCTTTCTTAATTCTTGTTTCCCATAATTTATTGAGAAAGTAGTAAAAACCTAACACATTTCCATATTGCAGTGTTGTTAATTTTTACAGATTTTGCTCGAATATTTAACAATATGCATAATTTTGAAAAAAAACTGTTTTATTTATTTCGGCTTTCCAAAAGCTATTCTTAATCCGAAAATAATATAAAGTGATCAATTTTTTATCAAACTTATTTGCATGAAAATCTAATTTTCCTTTCCTGTTGCTAAATTGTAGTGCAAGCTTGCTTTAAATCACTATGTCTGTCCATTCCGTTCAAATTGTAGAATCCATTTGACTACTTATTATTTATTTTACCTAACCATCGACGATTGCACATGGCAAGCTGGCAACTACTTTTGAGTTTTATTAATAAATTATTTATGAAAGTTGTATGTAAAAGAACTAAATGCGCAGATAATGTCAATCAATAGGTACATGTTAACAAAGACATCTTTTTGCGTAAAATCCGGACGTTTGTCATCAACCAACCCCTTAGCCGTTGCAGCCACCATCTGACAATATTTCAATTAAGAGGGCGGCCTTTTGTCGATAGAGGGCAGCAGCCACAAAATCTTTGTTAATTTTAAGAATGCAGAACTTGAACAAAAACGAAATATTTGGATTTTCTACAAAGCATTATTGCGATTTAGGTAGCCATTAAATTTCATGTAAAATGCAGTTTAGATTCTTCATTTAAATTCTATTTGAAAATTACCAAAACAGAAATTTTTATGATTTTAAATTACATCAAATTTTGTGGTCATACAGAATGTAAACTTCAAGTCCGGGTCATTAACGTTGGATAATAATGTTTTTCTGCATTCTTAAAGTTTCTGTTTGACAAGGGCATAAAAAAATGGCCAAGAAGTTAAGCGTAATTTGGATAGATGGCGCTGTTGACATTAAATACGCCGTGATTGGTTCATTTTTAAAAAATTCTTAAACCCTATTGTTTTATAATATATGAGTGATATAATCCAAAATGTTACAATTTAATACCAGTACTGCTCTCTACTAAGATAATATTATACTAAGTTTGCAAATAAGCTATCCCCACTCCTTAGGCTGCCCTCTTAAGATAGATATAAATAAAGCCAATGTGGTTACAAAATGTTTCGAATTCAAAGGGCAACATCTTGGTTTAGTAAACAAAAGACAGTATTTTTGGAATGGTGTTCATGAAAGGTCTCGACTAACAGCTGCTTAAAATTTCATGATATTTAGGAGTACACCAATACTTATAAATCCATTACCTGATACCGTAACATTATACCAGCTACTCACGAGGACCTTTATTTAAAATATTTATAGTTTTGCATAAACATTTTAGGCTTGTCTTTTATACAGGATGCTTATTTTTGGAGGCCAAGGCTAAGGTTTGCAGTTACCTGAAGAGAAATTTAACGTATGATTTTTAGTTTCAAAAATAGTTTTTTTATGAGGAATCCAAATATGTGATTGCATTTCAGGGTGTCGTAGCAATCTGAAGTTCCTTGATTTCCTGGAAATACCCCATAGTTTGTTTTTGTATTGTCCTTGAAATTGGGAATAAATTACTTATTTGTTGCTGAAAATTTAAATTTTTGTGGGATTTTTGTAAAACAAAAGTTGTTCTCTTTGAAAATGATATAAGTAAACCTTTTCTGTAAGCCACAGCCTCAAATTAACTTATTTTTTGAAAATCATGTAAATTTTAATGGAAGCCACTAGGGGTATCTCAGAAAAGCATAGATACAGAAAATTAGTTAAATTAAACAAAAGTTGCCTATTTTAGGGACCAGTTTGCACCCAGATTCAAAAGTTTAAAAATATTCAAACCTTAACTGCTTCAGTTTTTTGGGGTAGTTTTTCAGTTTTGGTTTAAACCCGGCTTCAGTTAAACCATGAATACAGTTATTACAAGATTTTTATCCCTGGTAGCTATAAACCAGAACTTGAAAACCTGCCTGAATATCCGTCCGTTTTCTGAAAACATCTTTATGGAACCCATAATTTTTGTATTCGATAAGGTAATCCATGACATATCACGTGATCCTCATGGAGGGCGATGATTGGCCTATGACTTGACCACAATACAAATTAAAAAACACTGGTGCTGACGCACTTGTGTTTTTAATGCATTGTAGTCTTGTAATATACCTAGCAACATCAGGAAATACTACTGAAATTTTCCGATAAGAATACGAGGTCTTGTCATATTGTATATGACAAAACTGATAATTTTATAAACTATCATTATAGAATTAATTTGTTATAATTTTCTAGTATCAGTTTTTATTATGAGGTAAATAAGTAAGAAACAATTATATCGGTTTGACTGAAACATGAGTATGATTGGAGTATTATGATTTATTTGAATGGTCATAGTGTCTTGCCTAAAATTAATATTTAGCCAGGAAAGGACTTGAACGGAGTAGTTTTACGTTGTACGTTGACACTTTTGTTTCTCTTTCAGCAAATATAAATCCATGTATCAGCGGGTCTCTAATTATGAGGCTGGGCGGGGTGGCTCCAGGTGAGATTGAACCTGCAACAGTATGCACGTAGTTCCTCTTTCTCCTGGATCTTCCTGGCAGTATTAATTTTATGGCAAATTTCATATTTTTGTCGACCATTCGGACAATTCTTGGAATTAGCATGATAGATATGTTGGTGTAAATCATTGTGTGCATGACTTTTCTGTTTATTTCTTTAGTTTAACTGCCAGGAAATTCACTATCATTTGTTTTTTAAGAGAAATAAAGCTTCATTAGTATGCTACGTGTAATATTTAAGCCACATAAATCTCTTTGTTATTGTAGTAATAGGCTCTCTAGTATATTTTTCTATTTCTTAACTTCTTTTTATAAGTGGTATAAGGTTTCTCAAATGTTTCGTGTTTGTTGTTATAAGCAGGCTTAAGCATGTGGTTGTTCTTTTAAGAAGTTGTGTATGTAGTCTTATACAGGCTATCTGAAAATTTGATACCCGACATGATCAGATCACTGCCTATGCACCAGAGAGAATGCAAATATTTCTAGAATCATGGGCCCGAAAATGCTTTGTATCGGAGTTCTTGCCTGATATGAAGAAACTATACAGTCGCTTTTTTTGATAATAGATATTGAGTAACGGTTGCTTTAAAATTTAATGTTTTATCATAGATGATACTGTAGTGTTAAGTTTTTTTAGTGTTTTTGTTTGAAAGTCTTTCTATAGGAAGTTGTGAAATGTTTGCTTTTGAATATTTAACGTTTATGGGTTTATGAATGTTTGTCCGTAGTACATAAATACACAGGCAAGGTGCAAAAAAAAAGTTTATATATTTAATATGAAATTATTCGTGGAGAAAAATTGGAATTATTTTAAAAAGTTATTGTGACCATTTAAATCATATTGAAGACTAATTATTGGTAAACTTCAAGTCCGGGTCATTAACGTTGGGTAATAATGTTTTTCTGCATTCTTAATGTTTCTGTTTGACAAGGGCATAATTAAAAAATGACCGCCAATTGTGAGTAAGAAGTTCAGCGTAATTTGGATAGATGGCGCTGTTGACATTAAATACGCCGTGTATGGTTCATTTTTAAAAAAGTGGAGGTGCAAACCTACCTTAGACTTTCCCATACTAAAAATAAGCATTTCGGTTTTGGTATTCAACAATAGTTCGCGAGGCAGCATTGGAAATCACTTGAATGCGTAGCGAGAAACACGAGACTATACGGATTCGATATGTCACGCATCTATCTGTAGTAACCGGCTTGAAATTACAGCGGGCGAAGCCAGACGATCGCTCCCGACCGACGATCCGTTTCTGTCAGAGTCCACAGCCCCAAAATCTTCAAAATTTACACAACGCGGTTAAAATTTACGAAATCCTAATCAACCGTACATTTTAGATATGTGAACACGTTATACTATGTGATAGACAATTAAATTTTGCATTCAATTATATAATAATATATAGGGTGTTTCATTTAAAATAACGAACAGGGTGAAAGTTCCATATGTAGACTTGTTGAAATAAATGTATACTTATCACTGATAAACTAGTACTTTTGAGTAAACCTCCATTGTCAGAATGAAATTCCCATAAGGTATAGCATTGTGTATCTTTACCACACAGAACTTTTACCCTGAGATGATCTCTAGTAAATGGACTTGCCAAAGTTATAAAAAAAATTTATAAAAGTTTTTAAATATTTATTTCAATTTCTATGTGCCGTTTCTATTAACTTTATAGCTACCTTTTTTTTTTAAAAGAAATCGACATATTTTAGTTATGTTTTATTTAAAAAATAAAGGTAGGTTTTTTCGCTTACAATGTCCCATTTTTTGTGCTTATGTGCCCTATTCAACTGCTCCTGGTTTATAATCAACATGTAGATACTGCATTTATTTTTGTAATTAGAATACGCCCTTTAGTGCTTGAATAGTATTTTGGATTTAATTATTCTTGACCTCCAAAAAAAAGTTTAACTGAAGATAAACATAAAACTTCTGCTTATTCATTTTAATCTACACTAATTAACGTTCATTCCTTTATTTATAAGTTTTATTTATTACAGATATTCGGATGAATTTAATGTTCGAGAAGATCTAATGGGTCTTGCTATTGGGGCACACGGAGCAAATATTCAGCAAGCTAGAAAAGTTGATGGTATCACAAATATTGAACTCGAGGAAAATTCGTGTACCTTTAAAATATATGGAGAGGTACAGTATTATTTTGCACAAATTTGTGGTAGTAAACGTTATCTTTTGTAGTCGGACGAGGCTGTTAAAAAAGCTCGTTCCATGCTGGAATATAGTGAAGAATCTTTACAAGTTCCTCGTGCTTTAGTTGGCAAAGTTATTGGGAAAAATGGAAGAATTATACAAGAAATTGTTGATAAAAGCGGAGTTGTATGTCTTAAATAATTTATTATTTTTATTTACTCACTGACCCAGTCTTCTATTTTTAAGGTACGAGTGAAGATTGAGGGCGATAATGAACCGCAGCCGACTATTCCTCGTGAAGAAGGACAAGTGCCCTTTGTGTTTGTAGGTACAGTCGACAGTATAATTAATGCAAAGGTTCTTCTTGAATATCATTTAGCACACTTAAAGGTAAGATGCATGTTTTATACAAACAGTTACGTTAAATAAAAATAAATATTAAAAACTGCTTTTAAGGTAAATGATCAGAACTGTTGTACATTTAATAGTTTATAAAAATTTTATAGGAAGTGGAACAATTACGCCAAGAAAAATTGGAAATTGACCAACAGCTACGTAGTATCCATGGTTCTACACTGGGTTCAATGCAAAGTTTGTCTATGTCAAGAAGAAGTGATCGCGGATATAGTTCAGACATGGATGGTAGTTCTCGAGGTGGACGAGGTGGTTCAATGCGTGGCAGAGGTGGACGAGGAAGGGGAGGACCAGGTCGCAACAGTGATACTCGTTACAATGCCGGTAGTACCATCTCAGATTTTATTAATAATGTGGACAAACGAAAAGGACTAGGTAATGATAGAGGTCGTGGTCCTACTAGTAATGGTAGGCCTCCTAGAGGGGGGCCTGGAGGCGATCGAAATGTTCGTGATCGAGCAAACAGGGGTAGGTTGACAGTTGATAGTACTGTGGGCGGGGATCGAGAACCTAAATGATTTTCAAATTCCTACATTATGATGACCATTTTGGTCAACCAAGCAACCACATTGTTATAACTTAACCATGGACTTCGGCTTTATGCACCACTTTGTTTTTTCTTTATTATTGAAGACTTTAGATTATGTTTTTGTAAATTTACGTTTAATAAGGGATTATTATAAAAAGGTTTTACTTTATTGCATAACTGGTGCATGAAACCATTCTGTCGTTTCTAGCTGACATACAAACTGATCGAGCTGATGACTTTTATAAAGTTTTTGCTGCATCATTTTATAATAATCTTCAGTTGGTCATTTATTCTTTGTCATCTGCAATTTATAGAATGGGTTTCAACTGGATAGCACAATATTTCAATGTCAAAACGGGTTTTTTTTTTAAGATAATTATGTACCTATTGTGTTGAAATTTAATACACAATTTTTGTAGTTTTATAAAAAATGTAGCACATGGAGTAATTTTTAAACTTTTTGTAAAAATTACTTCCTCTGAAATATTGAAATTTTGTAACGGTGGTGCATAAAGTCATTGTTAAGATTTCCCCGCGAACAAAATATAGACTGACCCGGCGATAACTTTTATTACGAATTGTATGCAATAATTAATACATGGAAATGTATATGAATTGCAAAATTACGATGAGGAATTCATACCAACTTGGAAACAAATTATCAAACAGGAATAGATGCATTTGGAGGAATTTTTTCCTTAATTTTGACTATTCTTTTTTGATGAGTAATTTATTAATTCGTCTGCCTATTGTGAAAGTATTAATCAGAAAAGAAGCTTTAGCGTATCGATTCAAAGTAAAAGCAACCATATATTAATAGCATGTTTGTGTAAACTAATAATTATAACAGCTCTTAATAATGGCTTTAAAGAAAATTGTAGTGTTTTGTTTTGTAATAAACAGTTTTTCATTTATGGTGGCAGCAGGCTTCATGTTGTAAATATTTCAGCTATTGTTATTTACTGGCCTTTGTGCATATATTCCTATAATCATGATTACATTAGAAATTCTTTTCGGATAAAATAAAAATTATAATATTAGCATTACACTCCTTAAAGAATATAGCTGTTCCAAACAGGAACTTTCAAAATTCATTTAGGCCCAGTCTTTCCATCTCCTACTAAAGCTTCTATTAGCTAATAAACTATTAGTTGTCATGGATACCATTGTTACAAGAATTGTTTCCATGACAACTAATCGTTTATTAGCTAATAGAAGCTTTAGTAGGTGATGGAAAGACCGGGCCTTAATACAATAAATTTACATAATAATTAACAGTTAAAAATTTACTTTAAAATTGCTTAAAAAAATTGTCAGAACGTTAATGCTATACATGTTTATCTATTTTTTCTTTTTCTTATTACATTCACAACTATACTGATTGGCAGTTTCGAGTACAAACTTTGCAGGATATTTAACGTGTTAAACTAGTATTGCAAGTCTGTGACTGGTAGATGCTGCTTACCGCATGACACGCCAATTTCAGATCCACATACAGCTTGACAAAGCTTGAGACAAAGTTGAAAGAGAGTGTGTCCGGCGGGTTTGTTCGTTTGTCTGCTCTAAACTGCTCCGAACAGGAAACAGAAAAAGATGGCTACATACGGCGTTGGTGCATTAAACAGAGATAGCATGTTGTTTGTTTCCTGTTCCAAGCAGTTTAGAGCAGACAAACGAACAGGCCTATAGTTTTTAAAAGTACAGTGAAAATAAAAACATTTAGGCGGCAAATTTAAATAATTGTAAATACTTTTCATTTATTATTATTACTAATAACTTCCGAATTATATTTCTGGCTTCAGAATTAATTATCTTCCTCGATTTAACATTCATACTTAACAGATTTTAAATGTCAAAATAATCTGACTAACACTGAAATTATTAAAATTTCAAACTTCAATTGAATTTTTACTGTGAATGTACTTTTGAGTAGGATTGTTTGCTATTGGTTAACGTATTGTCGCGCTTTGTCTTTCAAAATTTAGTTAACATTTTCCGGGGCATTTGTAAGCTTGGTGGAACTGTATGCTAAAGAGGTGTGTCTAACAACTATCTTAATATTAAAAACATCCAATTGTATAGATGTTTTTTAAATGCTATGTTTGTAGTTCAGACCCCCAATCAGTATACTGACAAAACCTTATTTGCCAAAGATTTGTATATTTTTCAATTTAAGATGCAAAAGAAATTATTGTAATTGTAAATTACTTAGTATTTTACCTTTACTTCACATATTGCTGCATTTATTTATTGTTCCTAATACAAAAACACCTAAATGCAATTTAATCAGCAATTTGGGTTTATCGAGTAACAGTAGAAACATGGCAGTGACGAATTTGGCTTGGAATTTTTACATAATGCCGTTCGAATAGAGATTATCTGCAATAATTTGTTATGAAAATTGTTTTAAGAATTCGGATGCACATTATGCACTTTGGCCATTTTTAGAATATATGCACTTGGAGTGAATTTTCTCTATTTTTTTTTCTTTATTTTACTCTCTACCATATACTCATATGTTTATTTTAATTTGATTCTTTTGTTTGAATATGAGGGCAATTGGCTCCACAATAATATGGACATTACTATATAATAATGACGATGTTTACTGTAAAGGGTAGGTGCAGTTACATTCAGAAATGTTTTTTTTTTCAGAAACTTAATTATCCAAAATGCATGCCATACAAGTTGAACTATTTGATTAATGCCCTGTTTTCGGAAACAAATTTTGAAACCCATAATTTATTGGATTTCATAAACAATCAGTGACATGTCACCTGACCCTCATGGTCACATGACCAAATGTCGACCACCTAATCAATTGTTTATGTAATACATAAGTTATGAGTTTCATAAATTTGTTTCTAGAATCCGGACATAAGTCAGCAACTGAAATTAGTAGTTTTCTGACAAGAGACGAGGGATTTGTGTGAATTTCAATATTTATTGACTAACCTAAATAATTCATTATTTTGCAGCTGCACCCTCTATGTAGGAATTGTCGATGATACATTTATTTGTCTTAAATTTCTATTGGCAAATAGTTTTTGCATGATTGTAATAAAACGGTGCAGTGATACTAAAATTGTTGCAAGGACAACATTCACTATACTTTATTATAAGAACAACGATTAATCACATGACAAAGTTTGTATCTACTATTTGTCAGTGGAAATAATGTTTTGAAGTTAGTAAACCCCATAAGGCTCAAAACTTACCTTGAAGTAACTAAAACCTTGCTGGAAGGGTACTCAGGTCAAGCTCTATTAAGTAGCAAAGCCATGTTGTGAGTATGCATCACATTTGTAAATTCTTCTGTTCATCTCTTGAGATGAACAGAGAATGAGCTTATTGTGAGTTTGCTAACAAGTTAGAGGCACTAGTAACTGCCACAGAACTCAAGACTGGCTCATACTCATGTCAAATCTTATTGTGAAAGACTTTTTTTAGAAATATAACTTATTATAAAAAAACGAAATGTGTTTTTCTCTAATTTGACTGAGAGTACAGACTCGTAGTACCCTTTCAGCGGAACTAAACTAATTTCATATCATGTCTCTGCTTTAATTTCCTACTAATCAGTGTTACCATCTGCATGCTGCATGTTTGCTTTGAGGGTTCATCGAGTCTGTGCTTAATTATAGTATATTAAGTATTAAGAACGGTAAGGGATGTTTACCGGTAACCCTTAACGTTCGACATGCTTATAACGTTTTTTGCACGATCGCAATAAAAATAATTGATTTAATAGTTAAATTTCAAAAAATTATAAAAGTACCTATATAACCTAATTTTTTTATAAATTGACTGACAACCACGGTAACCATAGTTATCATGTCTACAATACAATGAATTATACTACTTACTGTTCTAGAACGGTAAGTGAATTACTTACTGTTTTGTTACACCTAGCAACCAGTAAATGCAGCTTACTGTTCTGGCATCGAATCTAGTAAGTTAACAAAAAAGACCGATCGTGCAAAAACGTATTTTATTGCATGTTCTGGTTTTATTTAGATTATTTAATGTTCCTTAAAGAGACGAGTTAGGGGTTTTGATTATTAATATTATAAAATCTATTTTACATTCAGCAAGTAAAAACAAAATCAGAATTGCATCCGTTTTCAGATGTAATATTACTAAAGATATGTATTGTTGGTCCTAATTTAAGGTGAGTTTATGATTCCTCAAGTTTTACTTAAATTCCACGAATTAATATTGGCATATATTATTGTGATCAGATAATATATACTATACAGGGTGTCCGTTTTTCGAAGCTAAGCATGGGGATCTCCCGCAAAGTTGCGTATTTTAATGCTGATAAATAATCTGAAAAGAAATTTGACCTAGGACGTTTAGTTTAGATTTTTATTTTTGCTGATAAAAAATGAAAACAAGTGAAACTACGAATTTTTAATTAAGATATTGGAAACCAGCTAGGTCCTAATTATTTCTTGCGTCTTCACCGGAATTGCATTCAAAATACAAAAATTCAATATGATGTCCATAAGAAAAACAAAAGTTGACAGTTGATTGTTGGCTATTTTAAAGGATATGAGAAAAATGAAAAACAATCGCATATTTAGATTCCCCGTAAAAAAGTGTCTTGTAAAAAAGAAGCATTTGCTTAATAGGAACTTTTCCTCTTATTTTCATGAAAGGAACATGCCCTTAATTGGATGCCGTTTCTTTTTGGGACACCCTGTATGTTAATAAAATGATGTGATTATAAATTACATATTCCCAAAAAATATTACCTTGCAGTATGTCTATTAAAATTTCTAATATCTTATTGTGTATTTAGTATTGTAGCCGAATAGAGAATTCTACAATATTGTAGTTCGGTATACAACTTAAAAAATGTAATTAGGAAGAATTCCGTGAAGTACCTACAATTCACTTTTTTTATTAGAAGAACCTTGCAATATTTTTATAGCCATCAAGATTTTTAAATTTTGAATAAATTACTTGTCGAGACTCTTAAATTATCTGAGGCCTGTAGGCGATCTTTAAACTCGCGTAATATTTTTCCGCCAATCGTTAAAAAAATTATAAATTCCCATAAGGAATGACATTCCATATCTTCAGAACTCTCACCCTAAGACGATCTATAGTAAGTAAACAAAAACACCCAATCTCACAAAAAACTATAAAGGTTCACCCTGAACACTCATTTGAATATTTTATTATAGAAAGGTTTCTTTTATGTTCGGCTTTAAAATAGAGTTGGATAACGTGCACGTTAGTGCTAAAGTTGTTTGAGAACGTAGTTGGGGTTTGGATTTATTATTATTATTTTTTGTTAGTAAGAAAATTTGCATACTTAGTTACACTGCTGTCTTTGGGCTTTTTCGAAACAATCCTGTTTACCCTTTTTTTACGTTAGAGGTGGTTTTGACTTGTTTATTATCAAGTGTAAAACCTGAGCATTTACTGGAAATTGTTTAAAAACAGACAACAATAATGTTTGTTATATCTATTGTATTGGTACAAGTCTCCGTACTTTTTGCAATTATTTTAAAACAACACTTGGTGTAGTTACAGGCATTACAGCTTATAAGGACGGCAGTGGAATGAATATGTTATAAAAATTAATTAGAGGTACATTTTAGTTTGTTTTATGTAATTTAAAGTTTGTTTATTTATAATGTGCAAGGAAAATGTTTGTGGTTTGCGTGCCTATAAGGTCATACGGTCATAATGGAATCCTGGTAGATTTACTAACTAGTGTTCGGATTCCACAATTTGTTTATTTTTATTTGGTAAAATGTTTCTAATTATTAATTTGTAATATAGTATCATTTATTTCTAACTAATTATGTTTAGGGTCTCGCCATCAAACTCCTGATACTGACGAACGTGTAAGGGATCTTCCTCCTAGACAGTTTGGAGGCCCTAGGGGTCCCAGAGGTGGACCTCGACGTGATAATCGTAGAGATGACAGACGCAGAACTACAGATGAAGAAGACACTGTTCTTGACAGTCAAGAAGTTTCCAGTGTTGATCGTGGTAAGTGATAACTGAATTATGAACAATTTTTATTTTTAGATGTGTATATTAATATTAGGAGTATATATAAGTCTAAATTCTGCGTATGTATAATCAAAGATTCTCCCAATAAAAGGTGTGTATAATAGTCTATTGGTATATTTTAAAGTTAGATGTTTGAGAACGATTGTTGAATGCTATATTGTGTTTGTTATTAAAGCATGTGTAAATATTACACGATATTAGAAAGCATGTGTAATCCGTAAGAGTGTAAGATGTCTGACGCTTGTCTTAGAGTCAATATCCAGTGCAGAAGCCAATTCTTGGACAGGTAGCAGATCCCAGCGTAGGCGTAGGCGTCGTGCAAGACAACGTAGTCGCACTCCTTCAACATATGTTAATGACCCTCCTGGTAAGTGTCTTGGCTGTCTGTTTCAGCTAATGACATGTACTTGCTGGATGCATATAGAGTGGATGTTTTAACTGTAGTTAGTTTTTTGCTTTAAATCCATAGCTGAATGCTCTAATGTATAAAACGTAGGTACCCAGCCAATCAGACATAAGGAAAAGGTTTAATTTGTTTTTCTAACTATTCTAGGAAAAAGTGGTAGGTAAAGACATATTTTAGTTCATTTGTTTTAAAGCTTTAATTATTAAATGTAAATATTAAAACTAAACTGTGCAATAGACCCGTTATAATACAAGGCACATCACCTGTCCTGCATCGTACCTGTGGTGGTTCTGATATATTTGAATTAAAAATATAACAAACCTATTTCTATAAGGATGTGTAGCTCTACCACAGTCTCACTTCTTGTCGGCAACTTTGATGTAGGAGCAGTGACAACCTATGCGCGTGTAGTTGTTTACCCACCAATGTAGCTAGATGTTAACTTCACATGACCGGTTCCTTGACAATCCATGACGTGTCGTTGGTTACCGACCGAGGTTGCTATGTGCTGACGTCACATGACCAGCCCCTATTGAGGGAAAACACTTATGTGCAAATAGTTTAAAATTAAAATAAATCATCTAATATTTCCGGTGGCGTAGATATGTAAAAGGGTTCCTATGCGTACTTTGATTGAAAAAAAGTTACCCAAGTGGAATTTTTAAATTTTTTGTTTAAGAGGGCGGCCGCTGCGCTTTTTGTCGATAGAGGGCAGCAGCCATAAAATCTTTGTTAATTTTAAGAATGCAGAACTCGAACAAAAACGAAAAATTTGGATTTTAATTAAGATTTTCTATAAACCATTATCGCGACTTAGGTAGCCACTAAATTTCATGTAAAATACAGTTTTAAGCTATCCCCACTCCTTAGGCGCCCTCTTAAAGCGTCGCGATCAGACTTACTTACCTCGATGCTGTGCGCCATCGTCATTCAACATAATTATTTCGTTATATTTCTCAAATAAACATCTTGTAATTTGGCAAAGGCTACCCCCTGCTCTATCCTTTCCATGGACTACTTATATTAACTTTAACAAACAACCTTTTATTATTATTATGCACAATTGATCAAGCACAGACAATCAATTTTATATGGTACGCCAATGAATACTTCCAAGAGAGCAGTAATAGACAGATTACTTACTCTAACTTGTTTTAATATTTTATTAACTTGAAACTCAAACAACTTCTTTTGGCTCTTGGCTTATAAACTCGATATGGATGAATAATGGTTTTGCTTTATACATTAACATCAGACTTATCACTATAACTGATTACTAAGTATCTGCCGAATATTTAAGAGCAACTATTCTGCCAGTAACAAAAATTTCTTAAAACCCCACGTACAAAAATACTGAACTAGTGATTATATTGCAGTAAACAATGGTCACCCTGCAGGGGGTTCAGGAGACCAACAGTCAACTGCTCCACCAGTTTCAGGTACTGCAGAGCCCAAGCAACAGCCACCAAAACCACGAGCAAGCAAACCACCTCCATCTCGCCGCAATGAACCCAAATCTAAGGAAACACTTGTAAATGGTACAACTGCCTAGAGTTCCCATGTGCTGTGCCAAAGTATTAATCGAAGGTTGTATTACTAATTACCAGTGTGTGCTTCATACGTAAGCAGAACTTCTTAAAATAAGTTCCCTCATTTGTTGATGTTGTGTTTCATATCTTTTCTCCGGCATAGTAAATAAATAGTGGGCGGACGGCTGCCCTATTCCTGGCCGAAACAAAGTGACTGTTAGGTTCTGTGAACCACGAGTCCACCGTGTTGGTTTAGACTGTTTGATGTGTGTGGCTTGCATTGCGCCTCTTCTCTTTACACTACAAGCGCAGATACTGAGATAATTTAATTATAAGCCCGGTGGGGTTTAGCAAGTACTTTTCTAATCTGTAATATTTCAATGTTATTTATCTAGCGCACACTTTTTCAAGTTTAAAATTGCTACAGGATAAAAACTTAAGTTGGTTATAAGAAATTTGTTAATTTATGTACCTTTACTATTTATTTTTTTTATTATTATTCTTTTTTTTTAAGATCTAGTTAGGTTGTTTTTCGTTACCTTGAACTGTGCAAGTGGTTTTTCATCTCCGATGAAGATATGTAAAAAAATGAAAACCAACTAAACTTGTAAATAGGCAAACATTCGAAATTCGGTTTCATTAGGTTTAGACGCTTTATTTATGATTTGTTACACCTTTTGCCATGTATTAACTCTAGTAAATAAATTTTTGCATTGAATAAAGTAATAGAACTGCTCAAATGTTCTTATTTCTTTCTTCTTTTACTAGCAATTTTCGTGATTTTTATCTTTTAAAATATTACAGTAAATAGAAAATTTACAAATAAAGCACTATCTGGTGAAGAAATCAAATGAAAAGTGAAAAGGGATACCTATTATGTATATTTTTAATTGTAAAAGTTTATGTATATTGCACACTAGCTGTGGTTGTATGGCAGTCAATACATTTGCCACAATGCAAACTTTTCAACTAACAAACACTGACTTTTGTGTCGTATCCTACAGAATAATTCCTAGTATGTTCTTTATAAACAACTCGGTGATAACAAGTAAGAAAAGGCAGCTGCGATATTTGCTCTTTGTAATGGGGAGTGTAGAGTGTTTGCTATTATTCTATTTTTAAAACAGTATAAAAATAAAATGTAATAAACTAGGCTATAATAATATTTGTGTACTATAATTTAGAAAAGAAAATACTATCTGCCATTCTAAAAACTGATTTGATTTGATAAAATAATTTGATATGATGTAGAGCAGGGCTGGGCAACCTGCAGCCGAGAGCCATATGATTTATATTTTTTTGTGGCTCCTACACTTTTTAGTTTTTTTTCAAGTAGTGCTTAAATAGGCACCGCTGCAAAATGTGTAACTGTGTATGTTCTGCATTTATGTTATCTGCACAGTTTTCTATGTTTATGAATTGTTTAAATTTTTCATTTATGTTTGTAATGTGTTTTTTATGAATAAATAGTTTTAAATGTGGCTCTCGTAATTAGTTGTTTCTTTGTTAATAGCTCCTTGTTTAATTTTAGTTGCCTAGCCCTGATGTAGTGCTTTGTTTATGATGAGACAGTTATTCCATACCCTTGATAACCTGTCCTTATTGGAAGGCAATCTCCTACATTTGTCTGTAAATAGGGGTTAATAAAAATTATACCCTGAAATGTATTCCGGGTAGAATCTAGCAAATGATTTATCTACACTATCTATATATAAAATTCTCTAATTAGCGAGAGAATTGTATGAAGTCCTAGTCGCCAAACTTGGCAGATTTTCCATAAAAAAGCGCACAGTTCAAATCTTTTAAAAAGAACCTAGGCCTATTATACTAGCACTTCTCTGTGTGCACACTAAATTTACTATTTGGTAATGAAAATGACAAATGTAAGTGCAGTTGGTTAATTATTATGCTTTCATGTTGATATTGCTCTTTTAGGACCACCTTCCAATTTTAATTTATCATCTCTAGTTTCCACGCATTTGTAAAGTGACTTTATTCATCTCTGAAGTCATATACAGTTTAAGAAAAATAGATAATTCAACTTCAACTAACTAAGGATTTATTTAAAATTGATCTATGTAAGATGTAGAAAAACTATAATACTGGGTGACCATGAAAGGCAATGCATCATCCAGATTAGCCTAGAAGAGAAACCAAAACTGTTGTAGTCATGTAAGTAGTATCTACATTGTGTTAATGAATTACAAACTTCTAGAGCTTAAAATAAACATGAAAACAAACATTTTTTGTTAATAAATGTATGGTCAAAAGCGTTTCCTTCCAGAGATAGAGCTTCTCAAAGATTCTTTAAGAAGCGCCTAAATGTAGGCAACTTAAAAAACAACAAATCAACTATTTGAAAAATTACAATTCAAAAATTATCGTAAATGTTCAAAATGTCGCCCTCCAGCTTCTACAGAAGAAGCGCATCTACGTTATTTGAATGCATGTATGAAAATGGAATTTGGGTTGCCTATTTTCAGGTACTTCCTAAGGAATCTTTAAGAGACTCTTTTTTCTAAACAAAACACTTTTGACCACACATTTATTAACAAAATTTGTTTGCTTTGTTGTGTTTTGCAAGCCCTACCAAAGAATATTTAAAATATTCTTTGGCCCTACCCTACAGGTTTGTCCCTTCAATTCATTAACTCCCTGTATAGGCCCTACAAACAAGTAGGAACACATAGTTTGTGATTATTGCACATCTTTTGTTCCTAATAGGTAGAAAAGGGGTGAAATTAATGGGTCTTATTGGCATGTGAATATTTCGTCGATATGATTTTTGAACGGACGCTACGTCGACGTCTAGACGCTTCCTCGACGGTAAGTTTGGACACTTCCTCAACACTTACAGCTATTCCACAAGGTACTATGTTTCAACGAGTGATTGCAGATTAAATTTAAATGAGTGTGTGGAGAAGTGAAGGGGACTTTTAATACCTACATACTACTGGGCGTTTCAAAACTGACTCATAAACACTCCAGAGAACGTTCAAGATCAGCCCAAAATGCAAAGTGTTTTAGACAAGCAGTGGTGTCTTACTAACTACAGATAAGGCTGGGGGCGCACCTAGCATTGAAGGATATCACCCACCCCCGCCTGCTTTTTTTCTTTGGGGAATGCCACCTAGAATATGCGCCCAGCTGCTCTCGCCCGAGAGTGTTGATTCGCGTGCCCCTGCAGACCACAGAATCCTGGATTGGGAGGCCAGTCTAGCCTGGTTTCCTTCTTCACTTCTGGTCGTGTAGGTTGGCCCAGGTATCCTCCAGTTTCCCTTTGTCAACCATCTCTTGAACGAGTCGTTAACTACTGCCCCCTCGAGTCCAACCGTAATCTCGGAACTCGCACAGCATGCCATGCATCAACTGTCCCTCCCCCATTTGATATGCACGCAATCTTTCATATTTTTATATTCATGAAAAAAATTAACAATATCAACCCTGTTGGATTTGAACCAAAAAATCGCGTGGCATTACGTTGTGATGCTTATAGCGAGGCTTAGCGATAACAATCATAAAGACGAGACGGTTCAGCTACGGCGACCGACCCCAAGTAATATTAGATATAACTTGATAAGTTCCAATTTTATATTTATTTCCTTTATTAGATTAGATTAGTATTTGATGAATTTGTTATTAGTTTCATTTGAAACAGTTTGATGTCTTTTTTCTCAATAATTTAGCTGGTCCTAGTATTCGTTGCTTATTGCAGGAATGCGGTTTAAATTAAAATATTAGTGATCGATGAAGATTGATTGAAAGTAGGTACCTACCTAATACATAACATGTCAACCAAAACTAAAATTTAATCGGTTTTGGCTTTACTTTTACCGTGCACGTGGCAGACTAATACATGCAACAACAGAAGCAATTTAGTGTGGAACTTTGGGCGACAGCAATCAATACCTGTACCTGATAGCAAACCACCGACTTCGGAAGAGTATTAGGCATCGCTTATTCATTCTAAATTTACGACCTTTCCGCTGACAAGTTCTCCGTGTTATGAATTTTGACGAAAAAAAAATTAGATAAGATTCGCATTCGAAACTTAAGTTTACAATAAATTAATAGCATCTATAGAACATAAACTAATAATAATAATAATAATAATCAAGATCCACCTGCAAAGGTAGTTACTACCCCAATTCAATCAGCAATTAAATCAAGTATGAAAAATTTCTTTAAAAACTGTAGAAATTTGAAATTTTTTATCTGACGTAATAACGAAATGATATTTTGGAGTTTCACACTCTGGAATATAGCTATTATAAAAGTAGCTTCTGAATAATTTTAATACATTCCAAAAAAATCCTAAATAATGAAGTACCTACTATGGAAAGTTCCTGATTAATTGGTGTTAAGGTGCCTTCACATAAGCGCGATTTTTTCTTGAGAATTTTTCTTTTCGTTTTCATTAGTTAAATTTGAATTTGCCGGCAAAAAATAATTCACAAACTGCAACTAACCTAAAGTCAGTAGGAGGGGCGCTCCACTGACTTTAGGTTAGTTGCAGTTTGATAATTATTTTTCACAAGCCCAGTGGACTTGTGAATACATACGCTCAGTGGTTTGGTCACTGTAGACCGTGTGGGTATCCGCTTGTATGACAAGAGGCGTTCTCGTCCGTCACCGATCCTATAAACACAAAAGAAACATAGGAGGCCTCCAAACTGGGTGAACATTAAAAAATACGGGTTGTGGTCGTGAGTGAATGTGTAGAGCTACATTACAGAAGAGAATGGATACTTCCAACTGTTGTTCGAGGAGGTTTACATCCGAAGATGGATGGAACAGCTGTAGAAGAAGTTGGGCCAATGATTCTGCAGTTATTCAAGGTATTGTAACCTACTCTAATGATGTTGTAATTATTGTAAATGATACTCCCAAAGTCGTCTCCTAAAACATCCCAATCTTCTGCAAGATTGACATCTGATGAATGAAAATAGACAAAACTCAAGTTTATTTTTATGATATAACATCATCATCATCGGAGTTGTGGTGTTGTTTTTGGGGGTGCTAGCAGGGTATGGGTTTTGCGAGCATCTTATCCAGGTACATGTTATCATTATTTTCTTTGTGGGGTGTATCGTGCCTTTTTTAGCGTCCTACTAGGGCATAGGTCACCCTTTTCCGAATAGCGGGTAAAGTGTATTTGCAGGTCTTAAAGTGGGGAGTTGTGGGAAAGCAGTGCTTGCATTACAGTTCTAGTATTTTTTGAAAATCGCCAACTTATAGTAAAAATATTTATACTTCAGCCTTTCAAAAATATGAACCGTGTCATATTTTGTTTGCGAAAATATTGATTTATGTGTGGAGAAGTTAAAACCCTTAAAATTAATTATGAGTATCTCGAAATATCTTGGGATATCTTGTCTTGATTAGGGTTGAATTTGATAAAATTTGGTTGACCGACAGTTGGCTGAACCACGATCAATTTTCATGGATACGATTGTCATATCCATGACAATACTTGATCGTGGTTCATCTGAACTGGGAGTCAAATGTTTTATACAACTCGGCCTTACCAACCCTGGTGCCAAACAATGGTATCCATGACAATTGACATGAAAATTGACACTTTAGTTACTACGAGTACCAATCCTGAATACATTTCAACATCTAAGTCTGAAACTTCCAAAGCTACCTCGGATCAAAAGTCACGTGGGTATCAGTGTTTAATGAAGGCACTGTACAAGCGGCCCTTAGGGCTGGATTTATAAAGTCATATTACGTTGTGATTTGATTTTACACTTTTTTAATTTAAAAAGGTGGTTGTTAATACGTTTCGAGATTTTTTAAAAATTATTGTTACATTATAACCCTTAACCGTAACGTCCCGAATCCTATACACAGAAGGAGTGTATATTGTTACCGGGCAAGACGAAAGTTTCTGCCGTATAATTTTTCAGTTTTTTTGAAATTGTTTTATTTTATTTAGAAACACCTTTGACATTAGAATACAGTGCTCTGAATCTTCATCTGTCATGAATTTCCCAATAAAACACGAAAGGCAATATATGAATATACCCTGGATATTGTGTATTCCCATTCCAACCAAGTTGTTTTGTTTGCATTTAATATTCAAAGCAGACAACAGCTGGTGAATCTCGTAAAAGCAAATATCCTCTGATACTGCAATTTTATATTTTCATATGAGATCCTTATGTGATACTTTGCAATTTGTTTTGTCTTCGTTTCCTCTTCGTTGATTTTCTGCGAGATTACCTTTGGAATGAATGTCTACTTACGTAACACCTACTACAGGGGTTTTCAACGAAAAGTAGCCACCCTCAATATGTTTCAAAACTATTGTTTGCTTGAAAATCGTCAAGACATGTCAACAAAGATAGCAAGAAGGACATCTTTTTAACCGTCACAGGTCACAGCCACCCTCTAAAATTTCAAGTGGCGACATACCATCTGTGGCATATCCTTGGAAAGGTAAATTCGTAAGGAATTCAATCTACTATTTTTTTATTCCCCTTAAATTGAAACATAAAAAAATAAAAACTATGTTTTGTTTATTTCGGTTAAGTTGCTCTATAGCAGTACCTAGATGCTTCTGTTTCACCGCAAGTTCTCGCAAATGTTCCTTTTCTCTTTCAAAGTCGTCTGTATTATTGATCTGTGTCTGTAACGTTTAGGTCCAATTTATAAAAATGCACCTTTAGGTTATATCTTTGGAAAGAAAGCTTTTTAAGATCTTGGACAATATAAACGTTTTTCTGCTCGATATAATCCTGCTGGAGTTGTTATTGCCTGGATCTATTATTGTTATTTTTGAAAATAAGCCGCGTTGTTAGAGGGTCTTTAAAAAACACGGTGAAGATTAACGTTTTAATTCTTTGCTTTTCTTAATAAAGAACGTGGTGCTGGAAGCTTCTGAATGACTCGAAATGTTATTTTATTAGAGATAAGTAGGTACCTAGTCAATTGTTTATAAAATTTTTACTAACTATGTAATTAACCACTTTTCAACATAAAAGAAGTAAACGAGTAATTTATTCGACTTCTTAATTATACGAAATACAATTCTTCGCATTTTTAAAGCTTCATTGAAATGAAAATTAAACAGTTACCTAATTTACATAAAAAACTGAAGCGCAACGCATTCGTGATCTCTAACGACTGAACTAAGTACCTACGTTAAATTTAAACATCAAAGAAGGAATGTCTTTTAACGCGCATATTTGATGTCAAATGTAAATGAAATTAGAATACATTTTTATTGCGTTCAGACAAAAAATTTTGAATTTTAAATTCAACTTTCTTAGGATAGCAAGAAATATTTTAGACTAGGTTTTAATTTTTTGTCAACTTTTCATTTTCGCTGCAATGCACTATTATCCATACATACGGACAATTACTAAATCGTATATCTGCTTTGAAAAATAACAAAGGAAAGACTGAATTATTCTTTAAATTTCAGAGTTAGTTTTGTAGTAACAATCCCAACATTAACGAGAAATATAAAAAGTCTTTAATTTAATGAAATATTTGAAAACGGGATGAATGTCTATAATTAATAACTTTTTCAAATGTGCCTTTAATCCGAATAGAAAATGTGAATCAATATTCCATTACTAGAGAGAACAGGAAACACAAAATCTAAAGTAGCAGCTCGGAAATGTAGATCACAAAAGATATTCAATACAGAGATAGACGGATGTGGATTCCATTCACACATTCTTCGGGGAGCTGAATTAGTTCATGAACTTAGTTCATATCCACTTCGCCCCTAGAATTCCTGTGTGTACTGCGTTCACCAACCATTCGGGAATTTTCAACATCTGTTATAAAATATTAAAATTCGGAACAAACTTTTATATAGATGACACCACTCAATGATAACTCATGGAACTGGAACATCCAAATGCTTAAGTGTCAATCGATAAACATCCACCGCGTGACGCTGTCAGCTTTCCTTTCAACTAAAAATCCCTTTGAGGGATTACATTGCGGTTATGTCAATGCGTTTTTCAGAAACGGTAACGGAAACAACGTAGGATGTGAGTTTTAATGTCAAGACGTGTTATTCGGAAACCAAATCAGAAACGTTATTTCATGCCCTCTGAATACAGAAAAAAATGTGACACCTAATTTGGAAAAGAAACTATTACTGTAGGTAGTATTTAGTAAATTTCTGCTTACATACATTGAACTGTACAGTTCATAAATTCTGATCTAGAGAAATTTTCTGGGTGCGGGGGGGGGGAGATAATTGATCCGGGAGGTACGGAGAACCCCCAGGCGATGATGTTAAACGCGAAAAAAATTTGTGTAATAATGTTAATACCTGGACTCTGGGGGGAGGGGATAATTACCTCTATTACCTACCCCTATTACCCCTCCCTCCGCTTGCTACAAATAGATGCAGGATGCAGTACCTAGTTAGATGTAATCTTTAACAGGATAGAGCTTTGTCGTTCGCCCACATTATGGTAGATAATAGTGCTCCAAGCTTGGAAAGGAAGTTTCCAGTTAGGGACATCACGGGAAAGGAAACCCGAACCATTGCGGCAAACACTTGTCGATGCACCCACTAATCATTCCTGGTTATCAAAACTGCGGTTATGTAATAACAGAAGGCGAATTCATTCGCATATTAGATTGACTTCGCTGTAAGAGCAAAACGAAAATCGCAAATCCCAGGCCACCCCGTACCTAATGGATATTATGTCTGCATATGACACCAAAATGTTGTTTCACTAAAACTTTTCAAATTATGTTTCGCTAAACCACGTTCGATTATGCTTTCAAGCGCCCTAAAGTTTCAGGATTCTCTTTAAAATGTAGGGAACAGGGTAACAGTGACAATAACAGACACCAGGAAAAGTTTAAAGTCCTCGAAAATAAAAAGGAGTGAATTCACGGAATTTGGAATATTTGTATTAGGTGCTTGTATTATACAGGGTGTTCCAAAAAGAAATGGGATCCAGTTAAGGGTATGTTCCTTTCCTTTTATAAACTAATAATAACATTTTAAAAAGTAAGCAATACGTACATTTGCTATAAGTGGAGCATATTAGTCAGTTTTTCCGTCTCCAGTGGCGTAACTACAACTGCGTATGTGGATATTTCTGAAGGAAATAATGGTACGCCACTGTTTTTTTGTTTTTGACACAATTTTTAAAATTCTCAACGAATTTACGGTTGAAACATTCTCTTGAGTTGTTTTCCTACCATTAACCGTTTTCCTGTAAATCACACTTCAAAGCAACGCGAATAAAAAAATAATTCTGCAAATCCGTTTTTTGAACAATGACCACCTTTAGCTTCAAAATTTTGTTTGAAGAATAGAAGCTTGTCTTGAAGCTAATGAGGGTGATTTCGGAATACGTATATGAAAAAAGAAAATCAACACCCTGTATAGGTATCTCGACAACCAAGCATTTGCGGACCCATGCTAATAGGAACTTTTCCTCTTATTTTCATGAAAGGAACATATATGCCCTTAACTGGATGCCGTTCTTTTTTGGGACACCCTGTATATTGAATATAATATACAGGGTGATTCAATATATTATTGATAACACAAAAATAAAAAGTTATAGGCAATTATTGCTGTGCTGCGTTAATTTGATCAGAAGTTTGGTTTAACAAATACTAATGTGTAGAATATTTTAGTTTCTGTTCCTACGGACCCTACGGTGGGTTTTATAGTACTGAGTGTTATGCTATCGTGGGAAAAATAAATTATACCGTCTTTGTCATAAACCTGTGAAAAACAAGACCACATTAAGTTTCTCCTGGGTCCTATGTACCACATTACTAAAAGGACACCCTAGTTAGCCTAACTTACATAATGCTTGAGATTAAAACCTGACTTTCTAGTATTCTATAAATTTTAGTAGAATTTTCCCAAATATGAACCACGTAGTAGGTGCGTAACGGCAATCAACTTTAATTGATTTTCTTGCAAATTATTTAATTTAAACAAGCATTCCTTAATAGAAGTTGCTTAAAAGGGAAGTTATTTAAGAGACCTTGTACCTGGAGTAAATATTTAGATTAATTTCCTATTCCATGTTACCCAGAACTTTCGTAATTAATTTGGAAAACCTCTTCTTATGCCCCGCAGATGTAACAGTTTAGTAGGTTTCGCGCAACCCTCTAATGCCTTTAAAAGGCATAGCATTCTAGACACTGTAACCATATTATATTAGCACACTTGATTTTATCATACTTTTGTACAGTAAATAACTGTTTATTGCGGCGGCGGCGTTTCTAAAGAGAAATTTGGGTAGGTAGTACTAATAAATTTATTGACATTCTCAAGCGTCACTTTGTTGAAATCCATGATTATATAAATAATAAATATTAAATAAAATATCGATTTCAATGGGAAATAACAAGATTTATTCGCTTTATACGTATTTCGGCATCAATGTGCCATTGTCAAAAGCTATATAAAATATTATAACAAATGCAAAATATAGTAACTCCTTGATTCTATTATTTTAACACTGCGTGAAGCAGCTGGCCCCAGTCAACCCGTCGGAGGTCAGTCGCTTATCAGTGTTTTAAAAAGATATTTATTCCAAAATCTTCAGTAAAGGAGAATCTAAGAGATCAATTTGCTCATTCATTAATAAAGATTAAAAATATTTGTGCCTTCTTCTTGTAGAATTTCTTCATTTTTCGTAAAATAGATCAAAGATAACATCAACTGGCTTGTGTGAATTTCTTAAATTTATATCCTTATCGGTTTTTTAGCATAACAACGAAATGTAGATATTTTAAAATCAGTTTTCAACACGTTTTCTAGAGTGCCATTTGACATTTTGACTTTAACTTAAGAGTCTCTATTTGAGATTACGAGAAGCCATTGCCAACCGAATAGGGAGCGTATTTAAGATTCCTTTGCTGAACATACTGTACTGCATTATAACGTTTTAAAGCGGATATCACAAAGCCTGCCTGAATTTCATTTCATTTTCAGTTGGGTGCTTTACTGCAACATTTAATTAAAAGTAACCTCTACTTTAATAAATTTGAAAACATGTATTTACATGAGAATTTGCCTCGTCACTTTATGATAGTACCTATAGATTTTATTTTTCGATTTGAATTGCATACGCGTTTTACATATTGAGAATTTTTTGCAGTAGGTACGATAAAATACAACAAAAAAAAAGTTAAATTAAAGATCCATTAAGTTTCATTCCGTACCAAATTTACAATGGCCATTTTTAAGACTTGAATACTTGAAAATTTATTAGACAGTAAAACCGAAAGGTCCCTTTCAGTCGTGTGGAGTATGAATGCAAACGATTCCATTATTAGTTATCACGCTGGTCCCAACTTCAGGAAACCTTTTGTATAATCGCCCGAGATCAAAGTGCTCAGTTTCTAGAAAATAAATTTTATGGTCTCTTATCCCATTGTGTAAAGCACCATTTGAACAATAGCTGGTGTTAGTTATCTAGATGACAAATGTATTTTTCATGGTGGCATCAAGTACGCGGTGGAATATAATCAGCAACAAGAAGTGATGTGCTGATTTGTGTTTAGAATTATAAAGATTTTCTTTGAAGGTCACAGAAAAGTTAGATACTTTTATCCCTTAGGCCCAATTGCACCAGTTACACTTAAATAATAAGTGTCACTTAAAAAATTAATTCCCATGGATATAATTGTTAGCAAGAGTTGTATCTATAGCAATTAAACTTTTAAGGGACACTTATTATTTAAGGGTAACTGGTGCAATTGGGCCTTAGGAGAATAAGGAAATTTTCCATGATCTACTTATGCCCGATTGCACCGTCGTCACTTAAATTTTAAGGGAGCCTTAAAAGTTGAATTGCCATGGATACAATTGTCACCAAGAATTGTATCCATGGCAATTAAACTTTTAAGGCTCCCTTAAAATTTAAGTGACGACCTTCCACAATTAAAAAAAAACTCAACTCTGTAGGTATTTACTACTGTCATAACAATCACAATTGTTTTTTTAAACACCTACTATTTTTTGGCATTAACTTTCCTCCTCGAGTGAAATTTAATAATTTTTTTACCACGATGTGATTTATGGAGGGTGTTTTGTTACTTATACGGACAGTGGAAATGAAGTATGTCAGGGAGGCTTATTGTATAGCGTACACATTTTTTAAGCTGCGTGACAGGTTGCAAATCATATAACAGAAAATAAATGATAATAAATACATACGCAATAAATTTTTATCTTATGCTTTCAGGACATGTAATTTTTAAAGAATTCAGTGTGTATACGTATATTGTTTAAATGCGGTTTTGCAAGGATACACTGAAAGCTGTTAACATTATTTGTAATGAATGTTCGGCACAAGTAATCAATACCCGGTTACTGAAATTGAACTCGGCGACCGGAAAAACGTGTTGAAGGTCCACTTTTGCTCTCTTTTCAACTTTTCTTTAAAGTTTGCTCTTTGATGAAGAAAATAAATATAATGGCGTCACATTTCAAAAGAAACGGAGATACTCCATTCCCTTTAAGTTTCAGTAGAATCTAAATCGAGCTTTAATAACAATACGTATTCGTAAAGGAAAAAAATATAATTAGGTATCTAGCTACTGTTTGGTTGTATCTACAGAAACTGTTACAAAAAAGGCGCTGTAATTGGAAGATAAAAAAATTTCGAATTAGAAATTCTTTGCAAACAAACAGCATAGCCAACACAGTTGATTGAAACGTCGTCGTCATATTAATAAAAAAAATTAATAAAAATCAACGATCTTACAACAGAAGTTAGAAGTAGGTACTCAGAATCATTCGCAAAATAATGCCAAAGTAGTCACCCTCAGTTTGTTTTAAAACTTGCTTGCCTGAAAATTGCCAAGACATGTGAACAAAGACAGCAAGGGGGACGTAAAATCCGGAAGTCTGTCATCCAACCCTTAATCCACAACTACCTCCTCTAAAATTTCAAATGGCACCATATAACCATGTGTGGTAATTTCATTTTTATTTTTAATTCGCTTCAAATTGAGTCACAAAAAAATAAAAACTATATTTTATTTATTTCGGTTAAACTTCTGAAATAAATAATAGAATGAATTCCTTATGAAATTACCTTTCCAAGGATGTGCCACACGTGGTATGGTGCCATTTAAAATTTTTCAAGGGGTGGCTGTGATTGCTAAGAGGTTGATTACAGACGTCCGGGTTTAACGAAAAAAATGTTCCCTTTCCTGCCCATTTTGACTTTTTTTGGCGATTTTCAAAAAACAATACCTAGTTTTGAAAGATACCGAGGGTGGCTACTTTCGTTGACAACTCCTGTATATTTCAAAAATACCTACAGTGTGTCCACGGATTGAGTGCATATAAGGTGTAAATGACAATTTTTTTTAGAGTTCAATCTTCATGTTCTGAGTATCGCTCCTGCTTAGTGTCAAAATAAGATATTGAAAAAATGAGCCAAATCAATTAATATACAGGGTGTTGTTTTGGTCGAAATCTAAAAATTAGTCAAGAGTAAACTGTCTTTATTTTAGCAGATATAACAAAAATGTATTAGAAAACGTTGTTTAGAATTAAAAGTTATTGAAGATTTTCAATTTTTATACAAATCAGCCTACCTTGATTTTTTTCATCAACATGAGATTTTTTATGGCTTTCATGGTTTTAATGACCCATGCATGAAGAGTAATTAAACAAAGTACTTGAAAAACAAATAATTATTTATTAAAAAAATGCTAAACCTTATTTGTTACAAACATGAGTTCAAAAGTATTGGATTTTGATGAAAAAAATCAAAGTAGGCTGATTTGTATAAAAGTTGAAAATCGTCAATAACTTTTAATTCTAAACAACTTTTTCTAATACGTTTTTGTTATATCTGCTAAAATAAAGACAGTTTACTCTTGGCTAATTTTTAGATTTCGGCCAAGAAAACACCCTGTATATTAATTGATTTGGCTCATTTTTTCAATATCTTAGTTTGAGACCAAGCAGGAGCGATCCTCAGAACATGAAGATCCAACTCTAAAAAAAATTTTCATTTACACCTTATATGCACTCAATCCGTGGACACACTGTATGTATTTTAGTTCATAACTTTGACACTTTTAAATATTTACAAACTGTGTCATGCATAATGCTACTATAATCCATTTTAATCCATCCGGCGGCGTCTTTTTGAACAAATTAACCTTATGCCCTCTAGATTTGTCTCAGATGTGGAGTTCATTGTAAAGATAAAAGAAACTCCTACCAAATGGTTATCGGTCTACTTAATCGCGGTATTAAAACAACTTCCAAAATGGTTCAAAGACTCGTTTAAATGTGGAAATGTAATAAAAAGTTAAATTAACTGAAGATAATCTTTACGTCTGAGAAAAGTTAAAGAGTCATTATTACATATTGTGGTGAAATGAACTTGCTTTAGATAAATTGTTTGATACTAGACATTCTTTTTGTACAATTTCCAAAGTAGCATTGATTGTATCACAACTTTCTGTTTTCAAAACACAAACAAAACAGGCCAATCAATGCCCTCCACGAGGGTCACGTGATACGACTGTGACGTAGTTTGCTTGTACTCTCTCCAGGAAGGTCATGTGACCAAATATCAATAGCATGCCCAATTAAATTAATTATTTTGCCAGATCTTTTAACCCCTATGTGAAACTTGGGTTAATAAGCCCGTATCGAACGCTCATTCAAAAATGTTCCACTTGCAACTGAATTCCATGTAGAAGTGTTGGAATGTGGATTTTTATTCTTATACAAGATTCATAAATTAGTTATGAAAGCGTCCTATCCCACTTGAGAATATACCGACATTTTTGTAAAAACGGTTCCAGTATAGGTAATTCTATTTTCATATTGTCCTTCCAATTTAAAAAACCTAATCTCATTATTTTGTGCTTTACAGTACTGGCCTAGCTAGTTAATCTGATTGATAATCTGCTTCACATTGCTTTTTTCATTAAATCCGCTATCACTTTGAACGTTTTAAACGCAAGGCAGACGTGTGAATTGAACGTAATCCCCGGATATCGAAACAAACACACAAAAACAGACCACTGAGAAAGTTATTAAAATTTCCAAGCTTTGTTTGAACTACCAGGGAACGTGGTGGTACTGGTACATTTACTCAACAGTTTTATTATAAAGTTGCTAAGTAGTAAGTTCTGTTTTATGCAGTTTTACTTTATGGCTAATATTTACGTCAAGATATGGATGCCTTATAACTTATAACTAACCTTAATACTGAGGCATATTAAAAGTTTTTAAGGTTTTAAAGGTTTGATGGTCTTTTGTAATTCGCTGAATTAAAGAGCACTTATGGCCGTAATTAATAAATTACATGCGTCGTATCCATAGGCATTTTTAAGTAGTAATCTCATTAATACTAAAATATTTATAAACTAAATCCCACGTATTACTTAAAATGCGTTAGGATAGATAGAGAGAAAAGTAATTAATATTTTTAATTACTTTCGAGATAATGAACATTCGTGGTTAACGTAGAGAATTTTAAACTTCAAGTGAGAATTTCCTAAGCAGCTATAATCTATCATAATTACAAAAGATTACATTGACTATAATAACACTCTTGAGTTTTCAACCAATTTCTTAGAGAAAACGTCGGTACTAAATGGTTGTTCCTTATGGACATGGACATTTATTCTAATTTATGTTTTTGGTTGAAATTGTAAATTTATTTAAACCAGAAAGAGCACTATTAGAAAAAAAATTCTTGCATCCCCCATGTACACGTAGTTGCTGTTTGCCCGGAGTGGGGGCTCTTTGATATTATTATAAGGCCTTTACTATCTAAATCAATTTTCTGCAATTGATTTAATAACTTATAACTAGGGGCTTAGCAAACCCAAAACAGACCCTTCTAAGACCTTGTGATAAACGCCCGAATCCCGTGGAAATACTTAGTAGTTATACCTGGTGTAACTAATTTTATGGCTTCGAGTTTGCTGGCTTCAAATTATTCTTGCTATCAAATTTCCAATGCGATAAAATATTACAATAACGATTTTGTTATCGCCTGTTAGGTAATCAAATGATTTGTTCACTAAACTCTGGAATATTCAGTACAAAACGTGACTTATGTAAAAAAAAAGTTATTACTACTCTGATACTGCTGAGCAAATGCTTGTCCGGTACATAGTAAGTTTTTCAAGAAAGAATCGATGTTTATGTTTTTTTCAGTTAATCAGTAAACAGATCTTAGAATAATTTACTTCATGATATAATATACAGGGTGCTAAAAAAAGTGCCACAAACTTTAAGGACTGAAAATATGACCCAAAATATGACGAACCTGTTTACTCTAATATTAAATTAGCCGACATGCATGCATGTCTGCATGTTGACGCTCATCCCAATCGGAAATCGCCAAATCCCTTCAGTTCGTGGTTTTGTAAGACTGCACCGAAGATTGGGTGATACCGGTTCATTTGGGAAACGGTCCCATAATTCCGGGAGACCAAGGTCGGTGTGCACCCCTGTGGCAGAAGAGGCAATATTAGCACAGGTAGAGCAGAATCCGGATACAAGTTTGCGGAGAATATCAGCCGAGGTAGGAATTAGTAATCCTCTTGTTTGGAGAATCCTACACGAGCAGCTGCTTCATCCATACCATGTACAAGGAGTGCAGCCCCTTAATCCACCTGATCATCAAGCACGCTTGGTTTTTTTCCGCTGGTTTCTACGCAATGATACTGAAGACCACAATTTTTTTGCCAAGATTATTTTTATTGATAAGGCCGGGTTCACACGAAATGGAGTTTATAATATCCACAATACGCATGTGTGGGCCGACGAAAATCCCCATGCTATTATGGAATCCAGACATCAGGTACGTTTTTCATTGAACATTTGGATTGGTATTTTGGACGACAATTTACTGGGTTCAGTTGTTTTATCAAAACCGATTAACAGGCGCTGGTTACCTAAACTTTCTGCAGAACACACTGGGTAAGATTTTAGACGACATTTATTTGAACCAAAGGCAACAAATGTGGTTTCAGCGCTTTTTTCGATTGTTGTTCGAGAGCATTTATACGGACCTTATGGACGAAGATGGGTAAGAACCGGGAAGGGGCGAAGCTGTATCATGGGGTGCAATATCTCCCGATTTAAATCCTCTTGATTTTTTTCTTTGGGGATATTTGACAGCGTTAGTGTACTCTACACCTTTAAACGAGCTCCATGAGCTGTAGCAATCGGTTTGTTCGTTTGTCTGCTCTAAACTGCCCCGAACTGGAAACAGGGAAAGATGGCTACATACGGCGTTGGTGCATTAAAAAGAGATAGCATGTTGTTCGTCTCCTGTTCCAAACAGTTTAGAGCAGACAAACGAACAAGCCTTATAAGTAGATCAGGGATGCCACCGAATCCGAGCCACTGTGGGGGTTTCCGATAGAGTTCGAATGTCCAGGTGACGGAGATGCCATACCTGCCTGAAATGGAGGGAGGAGACTTTGAACGAAACCGAAACCGTCCATTTGCGGATTTACGTTAATTAAAACTTTTAGTCATATTTTGTGTCATGCTGTCACTGCTCAAAATTTGTGACACTTTTTTTAGCACTCTGTATAAAGCTTGAGCGCGGTAATTCATCGTAGGTGGCCTATCTAAATTATGGATCAGGAGTTTACGAATACTTCTTAGAATGTCAAAAATAATGGAGTATTATGTGATTCTAATGTAAACAGGAATGTCTTTTGTTACTGCAACAACAATTAATATACATTTTTCTTCTACAAATTACACACTGCTGCTCTGCTGCATAACTTTTATCTCATAAGTTTACATTACCGAAATATAAGAGCAGGCCGCTGCGAAATCCCAATGATAAATTGCTTGTATTTACGTGCAAGACAAACTATATGTTACAGCAGAAATAGGTGGGGTTGCCAGGTGAACTGTCAGATTAGTTTAACCCTAACAGCAAAGCAATTAAGTTGCTTCGTAATGAAAGTATTCTATTAAACGAAACGATTAATTATACATTCTTTTAGCATAAAAATATGTTGGAGAAATTTTATCAAAATCGAAACCAAAATAAGTATTGACTGGAGTAACAAATGAATAAATTAGATATAATTTTTTGTTAAATGAGGTAACATGATTTAAACATGTTTTGAAATTTGACCATTAATGTTTTTTGTTAATTCACGAAAAACGAAACAAAACTCGCTTTTAGCTTTTATTGCCTAACAGGATGAGGTAGTGTTTTCTCTTTTTCAATTTTTCAACTGCTTATAAATCCCAATTTATATTTATTTTTAATTTATTGTTACCAGGGAAGTCATAAACGGTTACCTATATAAAAAAAACTTAAAAAGCGAACTTGAATAAAACAGTTATTTCTCGATACAGTTTCCATCTTATCGCTTTGTGCCACGAAACCCGTAACGGAGATGTCTTTGATCTGGTGTCTTAAGATATATTCGTAATTTTCAATCTGTCTGTCAACGGATAAACGTTTCTCACCAAGATTGCTTTTTACCGTCTACCACTATTATGACTAAACGATTATCATGGATTTTACCTTGTGATGGTACTATCATGATAGGGATAGTATCGTGAATCGTGATCAAATAGTATATTATACACCAAGGTGGAGAAGGCATTTTTTTCAGCCGAGCATTATTATTTCCTGAGATGTGGAGCATCGAAGGAAATAAGATGCTAGGCTGATAAGTTTTCTCTACCGTGGTTTATATACTAGTTTTTCCACCACTAGCACCTTTATTCCTTTTATAATTAATCGTTTTTACGTTAATAAAAAATAAAATTACATTTCTAAATATCCACAAAAATCAAGTAGCCTTGTCTGAAAACATTTCAACTGACATTTGTGTAAAATTTGACGTTTATCAAAAACATATTTATTTCTCATTTTTAACAAATAATTATAATTAAAATTAATAAGAGACAATACTAGATTGAAATAAAATAAGGTTTAGAAAGTGCTTGTTGTATAATGAAGGTGAATAATATTCGATATTTGACATAATTTGAAACGCATCAGGCTAGGGTGCTAGATAAATTGTTTCTATTATTGACCAGTGGTTAATAATAAACATTAATAACAACAGATGTGGAAAATTATTGGCTGGAAACGGAGGTATTCTTTCATGAGATTAAAGCAGCCATTTATATTCGTCGAATTTAAAAAAAAAAAAATTAATTGAAAGAAATATATATATTTCGGTTAAATAAAAACCTTCATCAGTATTAATTATTAAAAATATAAATCATTTAAGAATTAACATAATGGAAAATTTTCTAACACATGTTAAAAAATTATTAAATTAAAAAATTTTTAAATTTTGTGGTGGAATTCTAACACACCACTGAGTAATTATTATTTAAAAACAAAAACAATGAAACGGTAAAGTTTCATTGTTAAAAATTGAAAAAGAAAATACTTTAAATTTACGAGTAAATGATGAACTTTGAAGTCAACTTTGATAGCTAATGTAGTTCATCATTTAAATTTAAAGTATTTTCTTTTTCAGTTTTTAACAATGAAACTTTACCGTTTCATTGTTTTTGTTTTTAAATAATAATTACTCAGTGGTGTGTTAGAATTCCACCACAAAATTTAAAAATTTTTTAATTTAATAATTTTTTAACATGTGTTAGAAAATTTTCCATTATGTTAATTCTTAAATGATTTATATTTTTAATAATTAATACTGATGAAGGTTTTTATTTAACCGAAATATATATATTTCTTTCAATTAATTTTTTTTTTTTAAATTCGACGAATATAAATGGCTGCTTTAATCTCATGAAAGAATTAATAACAACTAGCTGAGAAAATCAACTTCTTGCGCTGAAAACAAACTAAATAATTGTACCTTCTAAATCTAGTAGTGGAAATAAAGACTTTTGATAGTGCTATGAGTGAACGACGGACAGAGCGATCTGCAGTAGGTACGCTATCAACACCCATGCATCGTGCATTTGTGCATTTTGTACTCTGAAGGAAGATAGATATTAATAAAAATGAATCATTTCGGGAAACTAAAATAGTTAATAACAGACTATTGAAACACGTTATCTAAATTTCTCAACACAAAACAATAATTTAAGAATCGTTTTTGGAGTGTCTAATCATATTTAATTCAATTTATGAAGTGAGAATATTTCCAATTTTTAGCTGAATTTGGTATTTTGTAATTAAATATCTCCTAATAAAGACCATAGCCTTAAGAATTTACTGCAATAATGATAAGAACGTTGCATAAAGCTTCTAACGTCACAGATTATGTTCTTTTGAATGGAATTATTTTCTTATCAGGCAAATTTTTAACATCTGGTTTTTATTAAAACGTTGATAGTTTTCTCGCTATGAAAACGAACAGTTATTGTTTGTTGATGAAAGGAAGACGTTGCGTTTAAAAATCAAATAATTTCTTTTAATTTAAATTATAGTGGTTCATTTAGTGATGTGATATTGTGATGGTAGTCATTTTACTATAGTTCTAGCAGCATTGCTATTTATATTGTGTTGACAAAACTATGTGTGTGTGTTACCCAAGTGTTTCTCCACTGTTGGAGGAGGTAGCAGAGGATGAAAGGATAGGTAAATACTTTATTTTTTTAATGGAACTTTAGTATTCGTTTCTAAAATTGTCTTGTCTATCTCTCACTCGTGCCAATTGATAGTCGGAATAAATACTCGTAGAACTGTCGTAAAAATTGCCAGCAATTTCTTACTGTCTTACTTATGAAAATTTTGTTTTCATCTAAAAAAACACCCAATAAAAGAGGTTGAACTGCAATATGTGATACGTAATTTAAAATATAAACTATATTCTGTTACTAAAATCACCTCTTGAAGGGGTGTTGCTTAATCAGTAGCAGCAAATATTACATATTGCACAATGTAAGGAAGGTACAAACAGTAAAGTGTAACACAAACGTAATGATTTGCTTTTCGATACAAGAATCTAATCACATGCATGAGCAAAAGCAATTTAGCCTAGGTAAAGGGCCCCGACAATCAATATTGAATATGTGAAGCGAAATGGTGACGCGAAAGAGTAGGGGGTCAAAGTCGTCTTTCCTATTTTCCAGACTCTTCATTTTACTTCCTTTGATAGAGAATTTGCCGCCACTGTTCTTATTATTAAGACCATCAAAGAAAACGGACAAAATAATAATACCCAGCTTTACTTTCCGTATTAAGAGTAATCCTATATTGTTGTGTGATCGCAATTTGGATTTCTGAGAGCACAATACTCGGGTTCAATTCACACAGTACAAATGTCAACATTAAAATAATTTGAACATCCTTGTTTTAATTAGCTCTTATAATATATACAAAATGAGATATATTTCGTAATGCAAATAACATGATTCAACATTTATATTGTATTAAGAAGCAGATATTAAACAAAGCCACATTTAAAGTGATTTTCAAATACGTTGAACATTTAACCGAGTCTCTATCTCTTACCGTTTACGAGATCCCCATGTGTGCGCTCCTTATCTTGGACACCCTGTATAGTTGTACAGTACATTACCTCTATCCAGATTAAACCAACTTTCTAAAAAATATAACTAATATAGGTGCTAAAAATACCTAAACATATTAGAAATAACCTCCATTCAACATAAAACCACAGCCAATTGCAAACCTTCGGCTATATTATATCACCCTCCTGGGATTATCTGCGAGGGACTTTCTACATTGCAACTAACTGAGATTGATGCAATAAATTTCAGTTGAAATCATGCTTTTATAGTTCGACGGTAAGGAATAAAACACACCGTTGGCCTTAATTTTACCAAAAAGTTAACTGAAATAAAAATTTCATGCCGTTATCTTCCCATACCTCCCACTGTATGATTTATTAATTAATAGAAGCTCTGAATAATCTTGTACTACAATTGTGCAGATTTCATAATAGGATCCTTGATTATTACATTTAGTGCCGGTGTATCAATTCGTAGTTAACTCCTTGTTAGTTAACCAACGACTAATTGTCATGGATACGAATTGTTACAAGAATCGTATCCACGACAGTTGACTGTTCCCGTTACGACCCTTCGTAGATGAGTAATAAAGCTGGATTCAGAGTCGCCGTACCGTATTGAACGCACCGTACCGTAACGTTTGAACACGTAGATTCTTATGTTGTAGTTCATAGTTGTTCGTACCGTAACGTAGTATCCGTACCGTACCGTTGCAATTGACCAATTTTCATTTCTTCGTCTTACGGTACGGCAATCGTACAACCTCGTGTAAAATCGAGGGTTTCAACGCGTGTGGCGTACTATTTTATACAAGTTTTTTGGCTGCTAAGTAGCACAAAAGAACTCCAGCAGCAACAATTACGTCATCTTCATTCATATTGGATGGTTTTTAAAACTTTAAATCTATGAAATAAATATTACTACTTAAAACAAGGAGGTTAGGTTATAAAACGTCAGCCGATATCTGAACTTGACAGATCTGCTGTACGCATGCGTAAAGTATTACGTCAACTTAACTATGAATGTTGAAATGGTCTATACGGTTACTGATACGGTACGGTACGGTGCGTCCAATACGGTACGGCTACTCTGAATCCAGCTTAACAGGCCACTTATGCTATGGAACAATTAGTAGTTTTTGTTAAATATGAACAAGGGTATGAACAAGTTTCAAAATTATACAGGATGTTACATGACGTACCGTACATGCTCAAGGTGCATGTTCCTGAGGACATTTTAAGTAGAAAATGTCCGATAAACATGAATCCAATTCACAACCGTTACCTACCCAGTAGAATGTTTATAAATAGTAAATAAACTAAAAACTGTTTTATTTAATACATAGTTATCTCATTATCATTATTTGTTCATTTATATTCAACTTTTAGGTATAGATTAACTTTTCACAACTACGCTCTTTGGGAAAAACTGGCGCTAAGCTTTTGATCCCTTAAGTTATTTTAATCCCTCGCAGCAGGAGGATTACTTAGGAACCTTAGCAAACATACCAAGTTCGGTCATGAAATTTTAATGATGCAGTTGTAGGACAGCCGATGGAAATTGGTCGATGATTCCAACCTACGTATACCGTTGTAATGCTAAACTGAATGCTAAACGTGTACAACAACGGCTTTAAACTTAATTTGTGATTGTTAATGCGAGAATCAATGAATACTTGATTTAACCAGGGTAAAATGTTGAGGTAACATTAAGATCAGTTGCCTGTAAGTAAATTATAATTTTAAATTTTGAAAATTGAAAACCATCGTTTTTGCGAATTATATATTCCCTAGAGTATAAAATTTGTTCCGTATCAAAAGTCAGATAAAACAACTGATACTTTATTTCCCGTCAGGAAAAAACATACTTACAGAATAAAATTTTACATGTCATATTAATATTCGACAATGGTGACTGTGAATCATATTTTCCGCAATAATACGTTTTTATTGCAAGCGCTTTAATTAACAAATCAATTTAAGTCATAAATATTTATAATTTCCACTGACAGAGAAGAAAGTATGATAAGATGAATAAATTAAATGTGCAAGATTAAAAAAATGAAGAAGAAAAAGTTAGTAGCACTCCGGACTAAAGGGTTAGGGGATGAAGGAAGATGTGATTATATTTTCAATATTCACAGCTCTGATAGTTTTACCCTTTCGAATTATTTCAGAGATAATATTGTCCTCGCTCAGGGCTTGTTATCTTTCATTCCCTGCATTGAGTTTTCGATTTCGTCTTCTTCCTTCAATATCTGGCAGGTCCTCCGCATTTACATAAAGCTCCTGCAAAACTTGTTAAACTTCCCAATGATTCGTCTACCTCTAGCCAATTAATTATTCACTTTTATTATGTTAAACAGTTTTAAAAAAGTAAGTGGTAATGATATGAAAAAAATTCAGTAAGTCATGGCACTCTAGAATTAAAACGTATTTTTGAAATTAGAAATTTGTAAGTTCTCAAAACTGTAATGTCTTGACATTACTATACGCAGAATTTAATCCCCAGTTGAAATATCCAAAAATATACAGGGTGTTCCATTTAAAATTAGAAAGTCGGGGTCATAAAATAAGGTGCATGTAATCGTACGTATTTCTAAGTGGAGCTTCAAGCACGTTTTAATAAAATAACATTTGTGTGTACTACTTACCTTTCTACTTACCTATTTGTTGTGAACACCAGCCAACATAAATGTTTCTGTGTTAAAAACTGCCCTGTCCATGGATGTGAGCGATTTTGTCTTAGATAGGCATCAATTAATTATTAGACAACATAAATGTAATTTTGTAGCATCTAAGAGGGTGATTTACACCACGAGGCGAAAAATGAAGATTCGTGTTCAAAATTTGATTCTAAGCAAAAAATGTGAAATAACTTTTTTTCCGATCGGCATGGCATGGCCTACTGTTAGTTTTTTGTGAAATTTGAAATTATAAAAGTTTGAAGCTCGATATCTCCAAAACAAAGGCCGATCGGAAAAAAAAGTTATTTCGCATTTTTTGCTTAGAATTAAATTTCGAACACGAATCTGAATTTTTCGGGTCATTTTTGGTCAAAAATGAGATAAGTCCAGAAAACTTCAACTCTCGATATCTCCAAAACAAAGGCCGATCGGAAAAAAAGTTATTTCACATTTTTTGCTTAGAATCAAATTTTGAACACGAATCTTCATTTTTCGCCTCGTGGTGTAAATCACCCTGTAGTTTGATATTTATATTTTTATAAAGTAATGAATAAAAGATCCACTCAAAAATAAATAATTTGGGGTTACTCAACCCTTCTGCAGTAATTATAATATATTATAATGTAACAGGGAAATTCAAATAAGAGACCTTTCAAGCACAGGCGTAAATGTTCAGACACTAATACAAAGGCAATTTTATCAAAAAAGAAAGCATTCATGTCTGCTATCATTAATTTATTTTATACTCTTTGGCAATTTCTTCTTTTATAATTAAAATGCAAATTTAAATTTTTTTATGTTGTTACAAGACGTTCTCCGTTACCTCTAATACACTTTTCGTAACAGCGTGCATTGGCGAAACTAGACGCCTTAATTTCTGTATGATAGTAAAAATAATGTAGGGTTAATAAAGTTTCCGTGTACATTAAATTTCAACAGAAAAAATTAAGTAGAAGGTTAATAGATCTATAGATAATAAACTCTAGGGAAATATCTTGGAAAATTGTTAGAAATACCTAACAAAAGATTTTATATTAAAAATAATTAACTTATGGTTAAAAAGAGATATAAGGAGAAATTACATTTCCTCATGATCTGTTTATATAGAATTTGAAAAAATTCCCACATGTACGCACGTATGTACGTACACGTACACTTAAGACGATAAGTTTGAAAGTATTTGCGAAATATTTTTTTAAGTTTTTCCAAATTATGAAACCAATAAATCACACGGTCGTATTTAACACATTTGAATTACATCTTGAAATCCTTCCACAGTTGAGTAGGGTTTAAATTATAATCACAGAGTTACAAGTTCGGAAATTTTGAATAATACCGTCACAATCAACTCCCTGAGGCAGACAACGACGGATCCTGTTATTATTACAAGCCAAATCTCACCTTTTGTTATTATAACCGGCAACTCCGTCGATCCTTTACACTTTCTAGAATAGATAGACGGACGTAAGCAAATAATAGTCTCTTTACAACATGCGTCAGCTCGAATTCGGGTATTTCATCAGAGATCTCTAGGATTTGATGTTTAGATGAAGCACAAAACGAATTCCATCAGGTACGAATGCCCGGCACGTATTTTATTTTACCTCATAGCTCTAATTTAATAACATCCACTGGCATCTTCGAGCCTGAATTAGTAGTACCCCACGCAAAAATGAAGTCCGAAAATCTAAAACGACGTAGAATATTCCTTTGCCATTACGTGTTTGTAGGGTAGGTATTGGAATTTCAGATCGAGCGCTTATACAACTCCTTTATTGGAAAGATCGACGAGTTTTAAATGTAATAAAAATATAAGGAATTTATTTTGGATAAACAAAATACTCTACAAGAATTACAAATTACAAATCAAAAAGGTTTTGTTACATTTCAAAGAAATAGAGAAGCACACTTGATTGTCCTTAGGCTTAATGCCAAGGAACAATTTTTACAGTCCTTGGGATTACAGCAAACGTTCACGCTCCTCTGTGGTCAAAGTATCATCTTCATCTGAGTCTGTATACAAGTCTTCTTCTTCATCTCCAGACCCAGTGCCGGATTATATAAGGGGTCTATTTTGGTCTATAGACCCGGGGCGCAAAGCTTCAGGGGGCGCAAAATTTGGAGCATAAAAAAAATAAAATTTGTAACTAAGGTTAATTTTTTAATTCATTCAATTCCATCTAAATAGAAATACATAAAATAAATGCCCTTTAAAACTTTAACACTCAAAATAAAAGAATGCCATAAATATCTTTAAAGCCTTCGAACCACCGAGTCCCCGGCAGCCGACTTCCGGCAAAAGATTAGTGACAGACAATAAATACTTCTAGAAATTTTCAAATATTCACGTGTTAACAATAAGTTGAATAGCAGCAGGTCAAGTGGCAATGTTTTACGTAGAACTGCATCTCAGCATCTGGGGTGTCGGTATATCGGGTGAATGCAATTTTAGGAATGATAAATTAGCATTCGCTTTTCGGTTTCTGTTTCAATTAATTGTGATATGATAGTCCACAACGATGTAAATATTGTTATAAAAAAATTCGCTACTTTAAAAACACGTAAAATTAATCTTAAAATGTAAATATAGTAAGTAGGTTTACCTCCGGTTTACCTATTAGTTACTTTTGTGTACACTGTACTTATTATATTACCTATTACTTATTTTTATTATTTGTATATATTTTGTTTTGTATTGTTTGTTATTTCCGTTATATTTAGTATACAGTATATTCATTTTCAAAAATAAAATCTATTTTCTTAAAACACAAAGGGCGTTAGTTCCGGCTTCAGACCCGGGGCGCAAAAATTGATAATCCGGCACTGTCCAGACCAATGCTCGAATTCTTCCTTGTGATGTTCTAAAGCCATCAAGGATGGAAACAAACTATCGCATGCCGAGCACCTAAGCATAAAAAATTGCAATTAATATATACAGGGGTTTCAACGAAAAGTACCCACTCTCAGTAAAAACTATTGAGTATTGACTTTCGATACATTATAATAAAAACAGTAAGACAGTAGTGTGTGTCTCTGTCCAAATTCGTGTTATGAAGTGTTTATGATACTTCATTTTGCAAATCTGAAATGTTTGATTTTATATTTACACCGCTTTTGAAATGTTTCGTGAAAATCAAGGTAGAATCGTTCGTATCACTAACAAAGGAACCTTCCGGTATGTGACTCTTTTTACATCAGCTTATTTATCGATTCCTGTCATTGAAAAGTTAGGGTAGCCATGCGACGTAAAGCAAAACCCACCCATTAAAAGAACTTCTAAAATCAATACGGACTAAAAGTTTCGGAAGAAGAACCAATAACGCAAACACAATAAAATATCAACGAAAACCGAGTTTCGTAAATGCATTTTGTCAGCTTTCTGTGCAGTGGTTCAATTAAAACAAATTGATCTTTTTGGACCTTCAGTGGTTACACAAAAGGAGTTTTCAAATTTAATTACGTTCTTCTTGTGTTGTGTTCTCCTGTACTTAATTGAATTTGTACGTATGAATGAATGTAGCAGTTTGGTATTTACATTGGTGTAAGGTGTAAGCAATAAGGCACTCTGCATTAAGAATAAGAATTAAGAATGCGTTACTACGTCTAAGATGTTAAAAATAAAAAATTACAATTAATGAAAACATCAAAACTAAACTGAAACTTATTACTACTTCAAATTATAATTTGACATAGAATAAAATTGCGGTGTATTTCATATTTTATTATACAGGGAGAGTCTGCTAAGAATACCTTCTCGGATATTTTTTAAAAATAGAATTATAAATAGAAAAATATGACAAACGATAATCACCAATAAAAGTATTGTGATTAAAAAAAAAAAATAAAAACGTATTCTGTACATCTAAAACCCTAAAAATTGTCTTCCCATTTTCTAAAACTTCAACTCTCCAACTTTGGTCTAACCATTTTTTTCTCGGTCTTCCCCTTTTTGGTTGATTTTCCAATGTCCAATTATTTTAAATCGAATACAAAATTAAAATGTTATTTATCGGAAATAGAGTCAAAAAATTCTTTCTTTATGCACCAACCGAATAAAAAAAACACACTCCCTGTCTAATCTTAAAAAAGGTACTACTGCTTATAATGAATTTTAAAGTATGTAAACTGTAGGGTCGTTAAGAGAATTGTTATATCAGCGCAATTTAAAATGAATCGATTACACTTTCCAGCAACTGCCGTAACATTGCCGCAGAGGCCGTATAATTTATACCACAACCACAATTGCAGCAACGGTCCTAAATATTCCGTTTCCTTTCACCTCTTTCCTTGCTTATCACAATTAACCTATATTACCTTTATTTAGGTGATACGGGGTGTACATCTGTCGACCCAACTCTTTACAACCTTTCAGATTCTCAAATTATTCGTTTTCACGAACAATAAAATTAAAAATACATTTGCTTTTATACATTTTTTAGGTTTAAAATGTTACTGTAGATATTATCAAAATATAAGATAGTAGGCTAAATGTTTCTAAATCTAAATATTGTGTTTATCTATTTTCCCTTTTATAGTTACCACCTACGCTCACTAAATTACCAAATACCAAAATGATTACGTTGTGGTTATTATTTGAATCGCTTTTAATTAGTATTCGATTTTCCATTACCCACAATAACGCAGTGAAACCTCGAAAATCGGTACAAATTTGCTTCTCCAGTATGGGCAATACCGTCAATTTTTTTTAATCCCAGTAATCTGTTGTAATATAAATACCGCGATTTTCTAATACACAATAAGAAAACCTATAAAGCTATAGGCGAAAGTTAGTGAATGGAAGACTTTAAAAATAAATATTGGGATAGTCTTGCTTTGTCCTCTATTGATGCCAAACATGATATAATACTGGATCCTAAATATTTACACTGACATTGAATATCTAAATAATAAGTCATGAATAAACTTTTCAAATTTTAGAACAGTTTTCTTTTCATCACTACTGTATTATCATGGATATTGTGATGTCGAATTATAAATCGCTAAAACTCTCGGATACCCTAACAGCTAACTAGAAAACCATTGACCCAAGACCATGGGTCATTTAAACCTTTCTCCTTATTTTGACCAAAAGAATCACCTCCTACCAGTTGTTGGTGTACTTTTGAATCACCCTGTATGATACATAATTTTCATAAAATACTCCGAAGTTTTCTTTTCGATGTAGCACATAAAATTTATACACCGAGCATAGTAATTTTCATTCCATGAGTGATAACCCTTTTGAAAGTGTGCAATACTTTATCAGCGTTGTCTACGATCAAAAATAAGAAAAAAGTTTCTATTAAAAATAAGTCGAGGATGTTTCCTATAAGGGAGCTACAGTCCCCTTAAAGGTGTCCTCTAAGAATGGTTTTCATTGAATATCTTCAAAACCGTTCACGGTAAAATAATCAAATTTTGCACAACCAATACTCTTTTCATGCGTAATAAGATGAAGCAAAAATAGTTCTATCCATGGGTGTCCCAAATTGGGTGGCTGTGGGGTAAAAATATCCCCAACTTTTTTGCATGTAACTTCTTCCAGTTTTTGGTGGTAGGATACAAAATTTCAGTGTTTTCTTCTTTTCTACATAAAAAAGGTGCACTTACTTGTTGAACATCGGCAGGATGTACCGTTGCTCAGCAAAATCGATTGGAAAATTTTATTACATGGTATGTTGGGAATTAAAACAAAATGGAAATTTGTTTGAACAATCATTGCAATAAAAGAATACTACGTACAAACTAAATTTCATTTGTTTTATCTTGTTAAGCATGAAAAGATTAGTGTTTGTACAAAATATAATTATTTTATTATAACGTGATAAAAGGCAAAAACTGACCCGCTTCTCGTATGTATTTTTGGAGCACGTAACAAAATTTTCCAATCGATTTTGCTCAAAAACCGTACATTCTGTCGATGTTCAACAAGTGCACCTTTTTTATGTAGAAAATACTGAAATTTCATATGTTACTATCGAAAAAAGGAAAAAATTACACCCAAAAAAGTTGGAGTTATTTTTACCCCACGGCCAGCCAGTTTGGGACACCCATGGTTAAAATTTTCACATTATTTTGGCTTCATCTTATTACACATAAAAAGAGTATTTCTGTGCAAAATTTCATTATTTAACCTTGAACGCTTTTGAAGATGTTCAATGAAAACCATTTTCAGAAGCCACCTCTAAGGGGACTGTATCTCCCTTAGGAAGCATCTTTCAACCTAAGTTTGTAGGAACTTTTTTTTAGAAAACTGAAAACGCTGGCAATGTATTGCACCCTTTTTTCGAGACATCCGTATATGTCGAAGCATGTCACAAACTTATAGTTAACATTGACATGGGAAACGGCTAAAATAGTTAAAAATCATACCTTATTGGGGACAAGGAGGGCAGGATTTTAAGAAGAAATTCAAATTATAAGGAAAAACATATACCTACAAATGAAATCGTAGTGCTTCGCCCCCTGAGCATAGGCTAGTGCAAGTGACACCAATTTGGGTGTTAATGTTGTAGAGGGGATTATAATAAATTAATAATTATTGTAAGGCTGTTAAGGATAAATTTAGTGTAGGTAGTTGCTAGCAACATAGACAAAAGTATAGTAACAAACTATAGGAGTGGTGGTAGTATCTAGTAATAACGGGTAAACATAAAATCAAACATACTTTCCAAAAACAGTTAAATAAAATGAAAAGTTACTTTCATACTTTGAACTCGGGTTATTGAGTTATCCTTCCTGTAGTGCAGAACGTGAAAGTTAAAGTAAATTTTTATTGCTATAACTTAATCGTAAAATTTTGTTTGTAGCTTCCTTATTTGTTTTTAATAAAATTTCACAAATCTCGCGCTTTCAAAAATATTCTGGTGTACTTGGATTTACTTCGAGCAATGGAAAATACACAACTTGTTACGTAAAATATTACGCATAAATGTCCGCGTAAATTTGTGAATTTGAACATCAAAGAAATGAACACGATATAACTCGATCTTGTATTTTTCTCAAGGCAAATTTCAGAAGTAGTGCCCTTAACATTCTTGCTATAAGGTAAAGCACTCAAGCACAATACAAAACCGAAAAAACATATGGTGTTGAAACACTCGTGTTTTTATGTGAATTGTGCTCTCCTGCTTTAACTAGCAACAATGTTTCGGGAACTACTACTGAAATTATCCGATAAAATCCAAGGTATATTGTATATGACAAAGTAGTAATAGAAATAATGAATACATACCCAAAGTGTCTCTTCTTTTGCTTATGTGACGACAACTGTTTAGGACATGCAAACGACCTGTCGCATACATTGCAGGTTAATGCTTCATCTGAAATTAAGGAAATAAATAAATATGGTAATGCAATACGCTGAAAAAGTATTTGCATAGCATGAGGATGAAAAGGAAGTTGTTTCAAGTTCTTAAGCACTTTTCGAGTTTTTATAACTTTGAGCGTATTATGTATTCATGAAACTGTGTAACAGAATTATTTAAAATTGAAATTCCATTAAGCAGTAAACGCTATTTTTCTTTGCTTTTATATTCACCATAAGAAAAAATATTTTCTTAAAAAACCAGAATTTTATTTTAAACTTATTCCATGTTTAATATGAAGAAACTTTAGATCAATAGTATTTTATATTGGAATTATGCCACAGTTTATCATATACGTTTGCAAACACACCGTGTTTGGAACAACCTCAATGTTGGTAAAGTTAAATGCTGTATTATACAAAACATAATTATTTTAGTTCTCGACGAGATAAATTCAAGACTTAATTAGAAATTTACATTAGTTATGACGTAATTAAGCACAACGTTTATTCCAGCATGCACCAAGTTTCTGTTTGCAATATCACAGGTTTAATGAAATGAAATTTTCGATAGCAACGATTGAAATAATATGGGGAGGTGGGCGAACAATAGACAAAGCGTGCAGCGCATCACAGAAGTTTAAACATAAAATTGAAGTTTTATGTTTTTCCTTTTCGTAACAGAATTAGAAAGTAATGGACAATAATTTGAAGAAATAGAATATGAATTCAGTTTTACCATTTTAGGTTTATGGATATTGACCACCTGCTTCCAAAATATTTTTACTGAATCAACAAATAAAAAGTAATTTAACGAAACATACTTAATATACAGTAAGTGCTCTATAATGCTATTTGAATGACTAAAAACTTCCTTAGTAATTTTATCTTAAGAACACATAGTATTGTCTAAATAGTGATATTCAAACACAGTCACGCCGCGTATTATTATCTCAATTGCCGCTATTGCTAGAAATTGAGTCGAGAAAGCTGTTTTAATTGCTGAAGTAGACCCTAAGGTGGAAAGCAAAATTACGTACAAGTATATTATTACAGAATCTGTTACGCGTATCTCTTTGTAAACCACTGATGGTTTGCTGAAACCACGGCTGAAACCAAGCTCACTTGATAAGGAGCTCGACTAAGCAAGATGTTATAAAACGCACACAACGCTTAATGAACTATTTGCCATTCGTAATACATATTACGATTACCTATACAGGGTGCAATACTTTAATGAAACTAAAGCAAGAAAGTGGAGGTGCACACCTTCCCTGGACTTTCCTATACTAAAAATAAACATTTCGTTTTTGGTATTCAACAGTATAGTTCGCGAGGCAGACCTGGAAATCACTTGAATGCGTAGCGAGAAACACCAGACTATACGGGTTCGATACGTACAGAAGAGAGACCGCCATCTAATTTACTAACGCAGCGGAAGTTCGCGATTTTCTCATCAACCGTACATTTTCGCTATATGACTACCTTATACTATGTGATAAACCAAACACCCTGTATACGTGATATAAATTTAAGAGAAGGCAGAGCTATATACTGAATAAGTTTTATATTTAAACTTTTTTTATATTTTAGCTAATAAAGGAGCTATAGGAGCCTCAATTTCCGATTTTTGAAACCTCGTAGAAGGCCCTACAGTGAAATTCTAGCATTAATGAAAAAACGAAAATGTACCTAACACCAAGCTGCATAAGTGTAGAAAATTTAAACAAAAAGGTGTTACCAGTTTTTTTGTAATAATTTTTCAAAAATTTCAAAAGTTTTGGAAGAGCGTCCTTGCGACCGTTTTTGGATTTACTAAATAAATAGAGAGTTCGGTAAAAAAAACTGTTTCCCTTGAATTATAGCCTTCTTTCATATTCACTAATCAGATTTTCAAAATTCTGCTTCTGAAAGAAATACCACCAAAAAACATGTCTTCCGGTTTCGGATTTTTTTGAAAATTTTTGACCAATGTTGGTAAAATGTTTCGTGCTACTTGGATCGTATAAGATCTGGTCGGTATTTTAAAAAATACCTTACAAGATTTACAAGGCCCATTTTAAAACGTAATGCTGGTTTTACTTATAATAATCACAGTTCAAAGGTCTTCCGAATAGATTAATACGCAATCAAATAAATGGCTTAAGAAATTACGAATAAAATCACCGCCGATTACGTTCATTCATTTGACCCTACCTCCGCATTTGTACATTGAATAGATAGATGACCATTTCCCTGCCATTCCAATATTCATTATCCAATAATATAATTGCAGACCTTTACGTATATTTAGAGAGGACTCCTCTATTATAGTGAGGGCGTCCCAAAAAATACCTGAATAACGTGGGAGATTGGTACAAGAAATAAATTCGAGCACCAACATGAGAAATTGACTCGCAGACTACATACTCTTCACCTTTTTTTACAAAGGACAAAAAACGTGTAGTACTACTCCTTTCAATGTAAATATAAATTTTATATTAACATTGAAAAAAATTTCTGCATATTGCGTATATTATCATATTACCTAATGGATATATACAGGGTGGCCGGTCTCAAAGTTGTACATAGGGATTTAACATTGTATTGAACGTTTCTGCTGATTCCTGCTCGCCAATTCAACTTACAGAAATGGTAATGGTATTAATTGAAAGGTAAAATGATTGTGCTTCAAATGGCGCTAATAATAAAATTAAATATCCTATATTTATTTTAAAATAACGATATAAAATTTTGCGATTTTTAAATATGACGTGCCATGATTTTAAAATTTTACAGCGTTTGTCAAAAATTTGTTAAATTAGATGTCATTTACAGAAATCTACTAATTTATGCCAACATATTATCAAATTTTTTGACAAACGCTGTAAAATTTTAAAATCATGGCACGTCATATTTAAAAATCGTAAAATTTTAATTTAAAATAAATATAGCACATTTAATTTTATTATTAGCGCCATTTGAAGCGCAATCATTTTACCTTTCAATTAATACCATTACCATTCCTGTAAGTTGAATTGGCGAGCAGGAATCAGCAGAAACGTTCAATACAATATAAATCCCTATGTAACACCTTTGAGACCGGCCACCCGGTAGCTTGTCTGTTGCTCTTGTTTGGATTAAATAATTTACCAAAGAAAGATCATCTGAAATCACCTGAAAATTACAGTTATGCCTTAACTATTGCAATCTATAAGTCGAAACAGTCACTGAACTAATTAATTGGTTTAGTAAGTGGTACGTCACAGTTAATCAGGATAAATCTCCATTCACATTTACATTAAGGAGATACACACGAACCCTTCTGACATTAGTACTATCGACGGTAAGTTAATAACGTGAAACCCGAAAACCGAATATTGGAGACAGAACTGCTGCGCGAATATTAAGGTGCTACAGACAAATTAATCATGCTCTGTCAACAATGATTAAAAATCGTGAATCAAAATAACGTGTGCATTGTTGATCTCCAGAACATTTTCATATTATCCTCCCCCCTATAATTATTTTGTGAAAAAGATGCGAAAACAAATGTTTACTTTTTTGAACAAATATTCACGAATTTTAATCAATCCACAACTCAGATAACCAAAACTTCAAACTGTAATGCATTCCAGGTGCTTTCCCGGAACTTTTCTTCGCGGCACAAAAGTTTTTTTTTTTTTTACTTTTATTTCACATTTTTTGTAAATCTTATAAACAGGTCTAAAGCGTGTTGCGAACAATTTTTTTAAAATATCAAAGAAAATCAGAAAGGGTTGTATTTTCAGAAAGTGTCCGTACTTTTTGCTACAACCAATAGTTTCCGAGATATTTGAGAAAAACTGAAAAAAATTACCTTATAATAGTCCCCCATCCCTCGCTCGCTCCCACCTTCGGGGACTTTTAGAATGTTGTACAGAAGACACCCCTACATAGTTTTTTTTTCAATTGCTATTTTTCCTTTGTTATCTGGGCTAATTGGCCAAATTAAATTGAAAGTGAGTGCCTTTTTATGTGTCCTGGGAAAAATGACATACATAATTCGCTGGCAAGTGACAAATTTCCGCACTCGGTCTTAGGCCTGCTACCTCCACGTTCCTTCTCGTGTGTTAGGTCACTTTCCATGCTTGTTATGGAATACACTATTATTTAAAATAGAATATATTCCTTAAGATTGGCAGTCTAAGTTTTAAAAGTCTCATTCAAATATAAAATAAAAATAATAGACAATGCTCCCTACTTTCAAAAAGGCCGACTTTTATGCCGATTTATGAAACTGCAAGCGCCCGTTCATAAAATGTTTTCTAAGATCCTGTATGGGTTTCAAGCCACAAAATACAACGAACAAGCAGAGTACATCAGCAGAAACTGAACACTAGAACCAAACTGTTTTCACAATGCCGTGCCGCGTAGATTCATATCGTGAAACGATTAATCAATGGAGTCCCACTGAAAGGAATATTTATACTCTAAACATTTTCCACAAACTTGTGTCAATTTTGTCGATTTGTTAGTGTGCTACTCTTGTGAATTTTCTTAAACCGTGAAGGTCTGAATGAAGCTTTTCAAAAGAAAATCCTACAACGAGGGTTGACCCATTACAATCACATCTTATACCGCTTTTCCCATACAAGACGCTATCCGGAAACATGGATGGTTGGTAATGCCGCATCAGGGTGAAAAAAAATGATGTATTTTGTAGAGAATTATTGATCAACACACACTACTAACGGTTTAGATTCAGATTGTCTCTTAGCATCTTAGTTTTAATGTTGAGCAACTAGTAGTAAGTTTGTGAACTTACACATCAGAAACAAACCTGAAAAGAAAAGCTGATTCTTTTTATCTACAGAAATAGAACTCGATTATTATGAATTGTGATCATTCGTTACCTGGAGCCTAGAGTTCTTACTGAAATTCTTCTAAATACAAAACCATTTCAACAGGTAACCCGAAGTTGTTGAACATTTTACATTATTTTGCTTTTCTATGTTTCCCAAATCACTCCCAAAAGGCATGTTTTATGCTTTTAAAATTATATCTCAACATATTTACAATTAGCATAAAGAAATGTATTTATTCAGGAATTATTAAAGATAGGGTGAACATTAAACATGGAAAGTTTAACCCTCAAAGGCACGAACCTTAGTTCCATGTGGATTTAGGTTGTTTGGCGGAATGCTTGTGAAAATAGATCATAATATGGAAACGCCTTTCAATAAAATCTAAAAACTGTAAGCGGTAGAACTTACACAGTGGAAGGTAAGCACAGAAAATTACGCTTGCTTAGTTTATATTCTAAAAGTTAGCCAACTCTAACTCGTTTTAATCTTTTCAGCATATTGGAAATACTTTGTTCTTGATTTATAGTTAAGTATTCTGTGCACCAGGTTCTGAAACTTTACAGCTTTTAAAAACTTAGGGAACAAACTCTATAGAGTAGTTTTAGCTCCCTGAAATAAATAAATACATCAAAATTTTAAATAATGTCACTATATTCTTAAGTTTACATTTGTATCGAAACCGCTGAAACGCATTAACAAATTAGTTTTCTTTCATATTTTACAATTAGTTTTTGAAAATTAGTTTAAATCGGGAACATATAAATTTAAAATTAAACCTCAAAGCTAACAATTTTCGTAGCTCGAAGTGTTTTTCTTTTGTGATAACGAAAATAATAGTAGTGCACTTTTTTTTACACGTGAACGGTTACACCTTGTATTACCTATCTCTAGCTCTTTATGGCTTTTAATAATTTGGGTATTCCTTAGGAAGTCCCATGTATATTATTTAATTTTTTAAGGAGCCGCTATGTGTGATAAATGAGAAAAAAACGAAATTAAGTCAACACAAACTGTGGACTTATTCTGTATTAACACCTCGGACACTTTAATAGAATAAAATCAGTAACGAAATAATTACCGTCATTCGAGATTCGAGATAATCCTTCTTTACCGCATGCAAAGGTAGAACAAATTAGGAAGCGGTTTTGGTAGCTTTACGTGTTTCAGGGTTCCTAATTTCTAAAACTTGTTTGGTTAGGCATTAATCCATTACATTATATGAAAATTTATGATTCAAGATAATTTTATCTTATTTTGCATATCTACATCAACATTTCTTGTAGATTGATAGATATACGTACTACACTTATTTACACAATTTCCAAACTTGGTATTATTCTTTAAAAGTTTTGCTGTCGTGCATACAATTATATCAAAAAAAATAATTTACGTTTAATAATACCATAGTAAATAAAAAGAAACCGTTACATGGTTCTTGTTTCTAAACAATATCATTTTTCGTCTTTTGAAATTCTCATTTCCTATTGAATAAAATTAATTTACTCCCTTAATTAAGAAGATGCTAATACGTCATCAGAGATTCGAGTTTCCTGAAATAATGAACCTGGAAACTTAATACCCTACAAGACTAACAAATTTAATTTAACACCTTCGCATGCAATTATTGAGTAGAAAATTGCAAGACTAAAATAAGGAAAACGTGTCCTTGGTTGGGAATCCTTGATCTAACGGAATGATTCCATTATATCCGAGTTACGTAAACGTTCCTCTTGATGACTTCCTTAATTTATATAAAATTTCACAAACTAGATTTGCAGAAATAAAATTGAATTTTCTGCAAGATTTTGTTTTGTAAAATTTAAATCATCAATCATCCTGTAAAATCAAATTCGCATTATTTTCTGTAAGGTTAAATCGTTGGTATACGATTATAAGCCTCAATATGCGTTTAATGTCCACTTTATGTCACGTTTTGGTCATCTGTTTGATAAAGGGGCTTAGAACGTGATTTTATCAACGTCGAATTTCACTGTTGGTCATAATTAATGATTGTTCTACAAACCTAAGATCTACATTTGTCACAGTCGGAGTTTCCTTCAAGTTAAATCCTAGAGCTCAACAAGGATATTGAAGGCTTAGCCACAGTTCCGCTTAAAGCAAAACATGTATTGTCTTACTACAGATTTGCACGAACAACCTTTGACAAAGTGGTATTCTTTTATTACTTATTTTTACTTGCGACTATAATTTATTCTAACAAAAAGAGAAGTAGGTACGTAACTTACAAACACAAATACTGATGGTTATATAGGAGGAGGTTTTTAGACTTCAAATTTAATAATATTAATAAAAAAAACTCAATTTATTTACCTGCAGATATAAAACGCACAAAATCTAATATTTATATACAAGGTGGACCACGTAAATCGGTCTTCCTAAATGTACCAAATAGTCAACTATTTTTGAAATTTTGTAGCAGATCAGAGTAGGCTTATGCTATAAGAAAGTATGAAGGGGTATATCGAAAATTTATCGACAAAATAAGCTTTACAAAAAAATCTGCAACCCGAAGTGGAAGTTAAACATGGTTTTTTGGTAGTATTTTTTTCAGAAGCGGAAGTTTCAAAATCCTGTTGCGGATATGAAAGAAGACCATAATTCAAGGGAACGCAGTTTTTTACCGGACTCAAAATTGCAGCCGCTATGAATTATTCAAAATTTTGACTTTTACGCCCCACAACTCAAAAACCAGTTATCTGATCAGGTTCAGCAACAACTTCTTTGAAAGCCTTTTGGCGGTACTATATCATGAAGAAAAATATATTTAGTAAATCCAAAAATAATCGCAACGGGGCTCTTCCAAAAATTTTGAAATTTTTGAAAAATTATTACAAAAAAACTGGCCACACGATTTTGTACACTAAAGGCCGATTCTCATTTGTGTGCCAGGCCCGGGATCGGCAAGCGCTCGGCCCGGTCCAGGCTAGATTTCTTTTTCATTACTCTTATGCGTTTTAACGATGTGTATTCACACTGGCCGGGCCCGGTCCGAGCCAAGCCCGCGTTTTTTCTCTATAGAATATTTTGCATGGCCCAAGCCGAGCCCGTGCCTAGCACGCATAGTGAGAATCGGCCTTTATGCAGCTTGGTGTTAAGTACTTGTATCTAATGGTCTTTTTATAAGATGACACTTTGGGTATAAGCTGACTCATATCACAAACGATTTCTAATGCTTATCTACCTTTAATACAAATTTTTCATAAACCTGCAAAGTCAAGGTTGACCAGATGTTGTATTCATTCCCAGTTCCCTTTCCTTGATATAATGCACATCTGTAGATAACAAATGATTGAAAGAAGGTTAACTTTAGTCGTGAAATGTCTATCTTTAGTGGAGGTTTGAAGGTGTTTTTAAATCCCTACCAAATATAAATGCAAAGTAGGTTTGTAACATTAAAATGATTATTAAATGTTTGTCATAACGTGGAACACTACCACTTGTATGTGTATTTACAATAAATTTAATTTGCAGAATGAAGATCAGAAAACTTCCAGAGCTGGTTAGCAGAGTGGTTCAGTGGTTGCAACGATAAGGTAGGATGTTTTATGACAGTATACGGTGATGGGTTGTGGTTAATTATTGTTGGTAATTTCATTAAAATTATCAACCAAATAGAAACGTTGGGTCCAGGTGTAAAAATTCACCCGTTCTGTAACATCCTTACTGCTAAGAAGCAATTTCTGTATCTACTGTTTTTATAAAACTCCCTAGGTCTCGTTTGGTTACCTGCAAGACCTACACTTGTTCGACGTAGCATAATTACATAATAAGGAAGATAGTAAAAGTTCTTTATCGTAAATCTTAAACAGTAGAAAATATTTTAGGTATGCTTTGTTCCCTTGCACCTTGGGTCTGGTTTGCTGCCCCCCTGGACCTACCCTTGTGCCTCGAACGTGATAAAATAATTTAAATGACTAGGTACATTACATAATATAAACAAAGGAAGGTTGTTTTAAAGTACTCGGTACATTTTATGTTGAGGCTTGAACTCGATTTGATATTTAATTCTGTTGCTACAGTGGCGGTTCTAGAAATTTTATACAGGGAGTACGTTCGTACCATCATCGTACCCTCCGTGGAGCCGCCAAGTACTCTTGCAAAACCAATTTTCTTTAAACAAGATATTTATTTTTTTGTGATAGTAGGGAGGTACCATACCACAAATTGATAAAAAAAATACAATGAAAGTTCGTTTCGCCTATCCATCGAAAGTTAAAAAAAATAAAAGTTCAAACTTATTTTTTAATGTAAAACAATTTTGTCGTACCTATACTAATTTCAAACAATTTTTTTCGACTTTAATAAATTCCTTTTTTGTTTTTCTATCTAGGGTTTTATAGAGCGCGTTAGGATAATATTTGCGATAAACGTTTTCGATGAATTTACGACACAAATGTAAAAGAAGCGAAAGGAGTTTCTAAATGAAACAATGTGTACCCTTGTTCTTCTGTTCCTTGCTGCTGTTCTTTCACTTATATTAGAAGAATACTTTTTTAAATTTAAGAGGGGAGCTACGACAATATTTACGGCAAACGTTCACAATTGAATTTTAAAGGCCACCAATGTAGAAGACGCGAAAGTTTTTAAATGGAACAATGTGTTTTTTTGTCCCTTATTTCCAGCTTATTGTCATTGCAATTTTTTTTAAGATAAACACAACAACAAAAACTAAAAATACAATTTTTGGTAATGGGGCATCGGTGTAGATTGAGTCGGGCATATATCAAAAATTTCGTTTACTGGAATTTATGTGCTATTTTTGTTTTGATTAAATGCGTTGGCGGGTATTCCACACTTTTATTAAACAAACTAAAAATAAATCTCAGTATAATAACAATAGGACTCTTAATAATTTATTAACACCAACGCATATAATCCCGATGGAAGAAAACCGTATTCTAGAACTGAGTTACAAACTGACCATATCAAATAAAATCAAAAAACCAGTGGAAATAAATAAAATACTAACGAACTCAATTGAAAAGAAGCTTTAGGCAAAGACGTGATTGCTTAGGAATAGTAAAGGGTCTGACAAAATGTTAAATACAATTTTGTTTCAGAGTAACAGGGAAAGTTTGCTAACAATCTCAATCAAATTCATTGTTAAAAAGTAAATTTTTAGAGTTTTGTTTTAATTCAAGATCGTGAATATTTTTTCAAATCCAACCTTTTAATCTGGAGGTTCTCCTGTACGAAGCAATATTAACCGATGGGTTGGAAAAGGGAAAAATACTTTTAGATCTTTCTTTAAGAGAGAAATGAATTTTCATCTGGACAAAGGCAAAGACACTGTGGAACTTTTTAGATTTTCATTTTGTACTTGAAAAATAAAGGGATAAAGGGATTGAACTTTCATTTAAGTTTAGATAGAGGTGTTATTTAACAAAATATAATTCACGAAATGTTGATGAAATCTCAAAATTTTCTTTCAACATAAATTAGCGAATAAACCTCAGGTTCCATAAAGGAGGACATAATTCAAGATTCGTAAACTCCAGCGTGGAAGTTTTACGCTAAACCTTTCCAGGGCATTTAATTTCACATTATGACACGCTCTGGATTTTCTTCTTTAGGTTTACTTCTAAAAAATCAAAGTTTATGCTAGAAAAAGTAAGACATCAGGAGGACTGATTAGGAAACTGCCTGCAGGATGAGGAAAGTCACCTAACGAACATAATGGATGTTTCATGTAAACCTTCCAGTCCTTCACCCTTCTTGTTTTTTGTTTCACTTTTTCTATAGTTTCAGAAGTCATTAATAAAGAGAAACATTTGTTGTATTATGTGATCCAACAGGAAGTTAAATTAAGTTTAAATTTTTTCAAATCAAGTCCTTCACCTAAATTTATTAAAAGTATAAAATGTTTCTGTTATCCTTGCAAGAAATCTTGCATAATGGAACATTCTCAAACTATGAATTAAAATCATTTAACAGGTGCTCTCTGAAAAAATTACGTCCGACGAATTTTGTAAGTAGTTCTTGGTGATCATTCCTTTCAAGTGCATTTTGGAAGCGAATGTACCAAATTGTACATTTTGCAAGTGTTTGAACTGATATACTTATATGTATCTATAATAGAGCTAGCTTATCGATCTCACCAAATTTTGCTATGGTAACCTACGGACAATACTGCATTAACAGCACCGCATCAAAGTCCATTATAGCAACCCCCCTCAATGTAAGGCGCTGGCTACAGAATAGAGATTAACTAAACCAAATTACAATTAAATGACTAAAACTGAATAATTGTGAATACCGCCAATTAAAATTCGAAAAATGGCTAGAAATTCTGAAGACTGAAAATAAAGCTTCCCAAATAATCATCGGATAAGACAATTCCTCGATTAACTGTAAAACTTCTTCTAATAAACTACAATGTGTAATTTTATTTGTTATTCTTAACTTATAATTTATTGGAAAGAAAAAACAGATTTTGTTACAAACACTAGATTTATAATTTTCCATGATAATTCTTTAATGAATTAAATTTCTTGTTGTTTTTCACAATAGACTTTGAATGCACCCAAACATACGTCAGCGATGTTATTTCTGGTTAAAATAATATTTCAGACTCTATTATGTTCAGACACCGACGTTTCAGTATGTTATGCTAATTATTCCTGTACACCACTACTGTAAACATCGTTAAAAGTTTTTAATTATAAATTAGTTGAAAAGCAAAACGTTGTTGTACAGTTTGTTACATATACTACTCTTTAGGGATCACTCGCTTGCAAAAACTGATTAGGATTTTGACAAGTTTAGCCTTTCTCAGTTGTTAAATTGATTGATTAAGCGCCAATTCAACTCATTATTTGACAGTGATTGAACTGTACGCAATATCGATAGAATAAGCGACATATTTTGACCTACACCATCAAATTTCAGACAAGGTTGAGAGAGGGTTGTCGGGCGGTTCGCATTATCCCTATATTTAAAATAAGAGGTCGATATAAAACTTTTATTCCAAATTACGTATCGTACCGAGTACCAAGTAATTTATTGTTACTCATACTACTGATTTCTTATCAACCTAGGTAATTTTATTTAATTATGTTTTTTAAACGATGACACACATAGACATCCGTTGCTGCAGCAGGTTTAACTACTCCGCGCAAGATTCGAACCTGCGAATGGTTTATCACCTTAAAACTTGTCTTACAATATCGAGGAACTACACTCACCCCATAGCAAAAGTGTATTTAGTTGCCGTTTTTGTAGCCATGAATAGTAACAAAAATTTGAAAAATTTTGTACAAAATTCGATAGTATCTACGATCCATATACAGGGTGTAGAATTAAATCCCGCAACACAGGGATTTCAATGGTAAAATTTTAAAAGTCCAGTATTATCTTCCCTAATTATTGTTCTACAGAAAAACTGTATAGTACAGGTTTTTGTAGAAATAAATTCTGTATCCACAAATGTTATCTGTATTATTTTTTGTTTGTTATATAATTCTGTTGTATCATTCTTGTTGCATATTAAATTGAATAATAGCATAAATTCTTCACACCATGATTTCTTACAAAGAAATCACTCTAGATTAGCCGACCACGGGCTGTATTCTCGAAATCACTCGACATTTTCTCGCACACGACAAAAAAAATGAACCAATCCGAAGGCTATTTTTCTGACAATTGAGCATATGCCATGCCACAAAAAATAGTTTGATTGGTTCATTTTTTTTTGTCGTGTGCGAGAAAATGTCGAGTGATTTCGAGAATACACCCCCACATCCTTTGATTTTTAAGAATTCAAAAATAACTTTGCTTTTGAAAATTATTAACCGAACGTATCTTAGCAACCTTTATTCTATAAAAGTATAAACAATACCCGCGAAACAGAGGATCACCGAACGGCAATTGTCACAACTCAACTCCAAGGCACTATAGATTTTCATCAAAACCCCTTTTTCGATTTTCTTATTTCTCAGCCTTTGAAAAACTGAAAATTAAAAATGAATACATGCGTAAACGGAGAATTTTTTTCTCTACAAGAAACCTATTTGAACCTTCTTTCTAAAATAATTAGGGAAGATAATATTAGCATATTAATATTTTACCATTAAATTTCCTGTCATTGGTGTCGAAGGAACACATGATGGGATGTAAATGTCTGTAGCAAGCGAACATTGTAAGTTAATCATTAAAACCCCATAAACTCGCACGACCATTATGGTTTTGCTCCAACTCGGAACCTCCGATTATTAAACCATATCCAAAGAGTAAGGGATTAAGGGTAGAGGTATACTTTGTTCCAATTGGATGTTAACTTCGTAAAATAATAACTAAGCTAATTAGATATTGTACTCAACGCTAAAAGTGTTTAGATTTTATGAATTAAAAAATGCCCAAAGAACCCATTAGGTACTACATCCAACCTGACATTCATAAAACGAAAAAATTAAAATCTTATGCTCCCATCCTAAAGTTATTCCATTCTAACAACTTAATGGGTCTTTATTACTTGCCAATATTTCAATGTAAAGTCAAGGAGTCATTTAAGTTTTCGACATATTTTCACTAAAGAATGATTTAATTTCTCCTTACAAAGCGTTTTTAAAGCTATCGTTTTCACGGTTTATAGGGGTAAACAGCGATATCTAAGCTCCCGTTTCAAAATTTCCTATATTCGCTATAAAATACAGAGTTTAATAACATTTTGATACAACCTGATTTAATAGTTAATCAATAGTATAGGAGTGTGAAAAAGAAGGTTTTAAAACAAAGGCAATATTATATCGGCAATAAATCATATACTTATTAAAAACTGTGTCGTTTCCACTTCAATCTAGCTTATCTAGCTGAAATGACACAGAACATCCAAGGTTACAATAACGTTTTAGTCATAAAAATAACAAACATAATGCATAAGAGTGAGATAAAAACCCCATGATGAAGATGTTGGGACTAATTTGATGTTCGTGTTCCAGATAGTATCTCACAGGGCAGAGTAATATAGGTCCAAATTAGATGGACTGCTATAACTGGAAATACTTATTATACTGCCAACTGCGAATAATTCTAAGATATATTACGGCTAGGGATTAATTAAATTAGTAATCAGAGTGCTGAGGATTAGGACTACCTAATAGTTACCGAGTGTCTCCTTCAATTTAATCATTTCCTGTAAAACAATAACGCATATCCTAACGCAATACTATATAGTACAGTGCTAGGGAAAAGTATGAAATATTCTTACTATTTAGAACACTACTTGGGAATTTTCAATGAAATTTTGTACATAGGGTAATCACAATATACAGGGTGTTCCAAAAAGAAAGGCATCCAGTTAAGGACATGTTCCTTTAATGAAAATAAGAGGAAAAGTTCTTATTAACTTGAGCCCGAAAATGCTTCGTTACAGAGATACAGGGTGTTGAAAGTTGTAAAAAATAGTTACCTATATCGATCTTTTTTTCATTTTTTCGGAAATGACTAGGAATTAAATTTTAAAAAGTAAGCAATACGTATGTATGTACATTTGCTATAAGTGGACCATATTAGTCAGTTTTTCCTTCTCCAGTGGCGTAACTACCAGTGGGTTTGTGAATATTTCTGGAGGAAAAAATAGTACGCCACTGTTTTTTGTTGTTTTTAACACAATTTTTAAATTTCTCAACTAATTTATGGTTGAAACAGTCTCCTGAAATGTTTTCCTACCATTAACTATTTTCATGTAAATCACACTTCAAAGATGAAAAATGCGAATAAAAAAATAACTCTGTAAATCCGCCTGAATAATGCCCGCCTTTAGCCTCAAAATTTTGTTCGAAGAATAGAAGCTTGTCTTGAAGCTAATGGCGGTCATTTTGAACATTGTTTGTAAAATAATAATAATAATAATTTCGGAATATACACGTTGTCCCTAGAAATTTTGAATACGGACATTTGAATTCATTGCTTGTCGCTTAGTTACTACGCTCACTTTTTACATAACCGAGTCAAATATTTTAAATCACTAAGCAATGGGAAATAAATAGTAATTTCTAATTGGTAATAAACAACCATGGCAATCTATTATAATAATCGAGAATAACAAAATCGCAGTGCCTACATTACTCGTATTCAAAATTTCTAGGGACAACGTGTATATGAAAAAAAATTTAACACCCTCTCTCTCGATAACGAAGCATTTCCGGATCCAAGTTAATAGGAACTTTTCATGAAAGGAACATGCCCTTAACTGGATGCCGTTTTTTTGGGACATGCTGTATACAAATGCAATGAACATACTGTTTTAAATTATTTTAAATGAAACACCCTTTATGTTTCCCAGTAATAATTGAAAGAGCTCTCGGCAGTTTTAAACCTACGTATCTTCAATAATATTAAAAATTTTGCAGGTTATAAAACTTTTATTTGTAGTCTGGTAGCTCCGGGCGTAGGGCTGGACAGGGCCGGATTTTTAATTTAGACGGAGAAGTATCCATACCGCGTACTCTTTCGATCTTGTTTCCAGACCTAGGTTTAGATAAGGGTTTCAATAACCAGATAGTCTAATCCTTTAGTGGGAAAACGGTTTTGTAAGTTCGAAACACAAAATGAGGTAGCAAATCCCCCCCCCGTCTAACACTTATCTAAGACAAAATCACACACCTCCATAATATAGATGCTCGACGCAAGGATTTATGTCTGACGACTCTCGTTAATAAACTACGTCCGCCTCTGTTACCTTTGTACTTTGTACAAATGGAAAAATAAAAATTAAATTCAAATATTTATATTGTTGTTTATTGTTTAACTAAACCCAATGATAGCATTCCTCTTGCCTCAAGCAATTTATTGTAATATGTTCATTATTTGAAAATAAAAGTAAATTACCTTAAAAATACATTTAAATGTTTTATCACAATTTATTCTTTTAGGGAAAATCGGGGGGAAAATAAAAGCTGTTTTTTTATTTAATTAAACCTTAAATTTACTACCACCTGAATCGTAGGAACATGTTCTTCGCTGCGTTTGCATGAAGTATTTGGTCGAAAATTATAATTTATGTGATAAGTATAAAACTTAAAAAAAAGTTATGCTAATTGTTGACTAATGATTACATACAGGGTATCCAGGATAAAGAACGTATACATGGGAATCTTGTAAACTGTAAGAGATAGAGATTCGGTTAAATGGGAAGAAATGTTCAGCGTATTAAAGACCAAGGATTCAAATTTTGCGTAGTTTTCAGTACAGGCTGAAAAATCTTAAATTTTCAGTTTTCTATTTCTCTGTGTAATTTGATTATGATAGGCAATAGCGCAAAATGGTTTTCACATCATTAAGGCACTTATGCGCTCCTTATTTTGGACAGCCTGTATTTTGCAGCAGAAACACAACAAATGCCTTCATATTAAAAAATAAATTAACATATTAAAATAATCAGAAAGTCAGTGATTACTTTAAAATTGTTATTGTTGTGTAAAATCGTTAGGTACCTGCTGAGTTTAAACCAAGTCTTGCAAAATATGATATAATGGTTATTACACCTAATATATTACAAAAGATTTCATAACTGGATTTTAATAATTACATCAAAAGTTTTTAATATAAATTTCCATTAAAGTTTTAACAAAGTGAAATTGGGATTCAGTAATCTTCTACATGGTATCATGTTTAGCAAGGGTTTCAGCAAGAGCGACGTATTCCTATAATATTCATAATTAATCAAAGCACATAGCCCATCCTCAAAGTTGTAGAAAGTGTCGTTTATTTAAACTCCTTGAACATCAGCTATCTGCCCCAACGAACACTAATTTCTAGACATCCCTTAGATAGAAACTTTCCACAGTTCCCTAAAATTTCCTGTCAGAAAACAATGTGTACCTTTTGATTTTATTACATTCTCTATGCGATAGAGACAGAGGCATAGAACGAAACTTGTTGAAAAGATAAATATTATATACGTCTAAAATAAAGAACTGCAGGTTCAGTGTCCTGAAAAATCCGATACTACGTGGGCTTCGTTAATAAAAAGTCATTAATTCACGACGAAAAGTTTCCTGAAAGGAAAATTTGTAATCCTGCCGTACTACCTACCCAACTTTCAAGGCTAAAATGGATATAGCTAGTAATATAAGAGACAAAATATTTTTAAAAGGCTTAGAATAACTTTCTTTGAAGGGAAAGTTTTACACAAATATATTGTAATGAAGAAAGTCACTACACAGTAAGAAATAGAGTGTCAAATTGACGAAAAAATAATGAACCCAGAGGTCTCGTTCATTTTTTTGCTAATTTGCCACCAATGGTTAATGGCAATATTAACAATAACAGAACAGCCAAATCTACTATAATATATTGTAACATTTCTGCTTTATAAAGAATGTTTTGCTACGTAATTAAGTTAAACTTACACTATATAACAGTAATTTGAGTAAACTGTTCTGCAATATTGACATTTGTAAAATGAAAGTTTAGCTTTTATTTTGTGTTAGATGGCCTCTCTCTAATACAAAAACGAGATTATTATTTCATATTTACACTGAAATATTGTTAATATTACAAATATTATTTGTTGTTCCAACATTCTGATTAGCTAAGATGGCATTTTTGGAATGCCAATTTCACCTATATTCATTGCCAGTTAGAGAAAATTAATTTGGTACTTTGGCACAATTGTAGTGCCAATTTAACAAAAACAAAAAAATTATAGGGGCGATTTAGGGGTAGGTACTTAAAAAATAGCTGTAAAAATGCTATATCACTTATTAGTTTAGTAACATTTATTACATTGAACAAAGATACAAAATCATCTAGTAATATAGTAAACGCACATAAGTAGGTACATATAGTTAAATATTGAAACACACCAATTTTACTGATTCGCCCTGATACAGTACATGCTTTTTTTTAAAGTGTCTCATGAGTTCACTTGCAGTTGATAAACTGGATCTATAGAAAAAACAAATAAATATATTGAAAAAAATTATAATCTACAATAATATGAAATAATCAATAAACTTATAAAAATGTTCCAGTGATCTATCGAATTCTAACCCATATACATAATGTACTTCAAAGCAAATTCTAAGGCTGTTAAAATTTCATTTTTGGCACAAGGAATAATGTTCTTATCTAATACAATGTAATAATTACTTATTGCTGCCTTGGAGGTTCCAGTCGCTAATATGAAAGGCTGGCTGGAGGGCAACAAATGTACCAGTATGATCAGTGATTTTGTTGCAGAATTCTAGCGATTCTAGCCTAAAACAAATAGGAAAAAAACTATGAATGTATCTTGCGCATATGTGTATTATTTAAAGGTGATATCTAGTATTACATAAGCATAAAAAAATAAATGTCTTATTATTATTATTATTATAAGATTCTTATATAAAAAATAATAACTTACCATACTGAAGTTAATGGAGAATTCTGCAACCACTAATAAATTAAAACTATTATAGCTGGCTGCACTACAAACACATACAACATCAAATACAATGAAGCACTGTCGACCGTTATTCCCGTGTATTCTACGCGAAAAAATTCGAAAGTTACCGAATAAACCAAATTGATTGCAACATATAGAAGTTAGAAGCAAATTGTCACGTACTTTTCAAAAAACACGTAAAATTGACGAAGATATTTGTAAAGTTACCACTTTAAGGATAGCAGATCGGCAACTACGACTGTAAATTATACAACGTAATGTTGTAATATTAGCAACATTTTACTGGAAAATAATTTTACAAAAATATGTTGTTAAATCAACTACAAAACAGTTTAATTAACAAATTTTTTACTCGCCACTATTTCGAACGTCGATAATGCTATTTTACCAACAAATTTTGGTTTACTTGACTAGAAAAAAGTTGACTTCAAAGTTATTGCGGAGGAAGTGCTAGTTTGGCACTCTATTTCTTACTGTGTAAGATTTCTCTTTACATTTAGGAAAACTTTTGCCATTCAGTTTGTATTCATTAAGTTGTAATAACATTCTAATTCCATTTACGTCTTGTGCAGTGTAAGAACTTAATGCTCGGTTACGAAGCCTTTTGAGAAGTTCCAAAAATTTATTCAAATACATATAATTCCGGTCTTTAGTTGCAAGCGCTTAAAACCCTTAAGTGACTTTATAACATCCTTGCTTTTAAAGGCTTTGCTTGTTTGTACGAAGAAAATGAACTTGACATGCTTTGCATTTAAGTATGAATACTTTTGACAAGTTTTGGATTACATAGTTCCATATTTAGAATAAACTTTTTAAAACGATTTTTTGTTTGTCTACCTATTCCTCTCACGAGCAATTTATTAAGACTGAACATTTTTGTTTAATAGGACGCATACTTTCTGCAACATACTTTCTTTGTAAGAAGAGTAATAAAATTAATAGTAACATCATATTTTATACAAAAGAATCCTTCAAACAAATTGTTTAGATAATTAGATTCTCACAGAACACAATCTCTAACGGAATTGTTAACATTTGTGAGTATACTAGGGACTCCTCTAGAGGAAAACCAACAATGTTTATTGCTTTCGTGTTATTTTAAAAGAATGGATGGTCATTCAATCAAAATCGTTCAAATCTATCCCTTGCGAACCTTCACGAACTACCCTCAAACGTAGAAATTCCAAGATAAAAGCGGGGGATATGTTTGTTCCTTACCTTTCACCTACAATTAATAGCGAAGATAAAGCAGCGCACGCTTCTGCCTATAATAATCAAATTACACAGGGGAATATAAAACTGAAAATTTCAGCCTGTACTGAAAACTGCGCAGAATTTGAATGGTGGTCGTAGTAGTCTTCAATACGCTGAACATATCTTGTCATTTAATCGAATCTCTATATATCTCTTACCGATTACGAGATCTCCATGCATCTCAGACACCCTATACAGGGCGTCTCAAATGGATTAGGATAGTATAGGTATCTTGGTTAATGGTTATTATTGAAGATAGAGATTCGGTTAAATGGGCAATGTTTTGCAGTTTCTCATACTGATTCATATCCCGATTAGAAAAGTTACAAATTTTCAGTCGTTCAGTTGTTATCTTGAAAAAACTGAAAAATGCGTATTTTTAAAAAGTGGAATATTTCCGTAATTTTAATATTTATGGAAAAAAGTTTCAAATAAAAGTTACTAGGTTCGATTAGCACGATTTAAAAACGTCATTCAATTTTTTTTTCAAAATGGCGGTTTTCAAGATATTGATAGCAACTTTCTTATTTTAAATGGACGCCATTTTGTTTTTTACAGAAATGGATTGCATTTTTTTTCTGATTTCAACGATGTATAACAACCTATGTTTAAATAAAGTTTTACACTGAATTTACTGATGTTTTAATTTGCAGTCGAGTTAGCCATGAAAACAAAAGACATGAAACAAAATTTATTATTTATTAATTTTAATTAATTTATTATTTATTAAGAGGTTTTGGAAGCATTTAATGGTATTAATCGAAACACATTGCGCAAAGTAACTGCTTCTGTATTAAAAAGGTGCCAATTATGTCTGGCTAATAATGGTCACCATTTTGAACACTTGTTGTGAAATTTTCTAAGATTTATGATATTTGTAGTTCAGGTGCAACATGCTTTACCAATAATTTTCAATAAATTTTGTTTCATGTCTTTTGTTTCATGGCTAACTCGACTGCAAATTAAAACATCAGTAAATTCAGTGTAAAACTTTATTTAAACATAGGTTGTTATACATCGTTGAAATCAGAAAAAAAAATGCAATCCATTTCTGTAAAAAAACAAAATGGCGCCCATTTAAAATAAGAAAGTTGCTATCAATATCTTGAAAACCGCCATTTTGAAAAAAAATTGAATGACGTTTTTAAATCGTGCTAATCGAACCTAGTAACTTTTATTTGAAACTTTCCTCCATAAATATTAAAATTACGGAAAGATTCCACTTTTTAAAAATACGCATTTTTCAGTTTTTTCAAGATAACAACTGAACGACTGAAAATTTGTAACTTTTCTAATCGGGATATGAATCAGTATGAGAAACTGCAAAACATTGCCCATTTAACCGAATCTCTATCTTCAATAATAACTAAGATACCCATACTATCCTAATCCATTTGAGACACCCTGTATACAGGGTGTGTCTAAATTAGCGAAAAAGCTATATGTAACGATATTCTTCCTAAACTTCTGAATTGAAAATCTTAACATAATGTTGTGAACAGATAATTCTTACAGCCTTTTTACTTTCCCATACCACTACTGGTATAGGGAAGTATTGATATCATGAAAATTTTCGAAATCGAGATTTTCGCGGAAGTACGTGTTTTGGGCCCCTAGGAACCCAAAAAAGTGGTCTAGAAAAAATGTCTGTCTGTGGGTGGGTGGGTGCGTGGGTGGGTGCGTGGGTGGGTGGGTATGTAACGCCTCTAACGCAAAAACTAGTGAACCGATTTTGATGAAATTTTAAATGAAGGGGTATATCGAAAATTCATCGACAAAATAAGCTTTTCAAAAAAATCCGAAACCGGAAGCGGAAGTTAGACATGTTTTTTTGGTATCATTTTTTTCAGAAGCGGAATTTTGAAAATCTGAGTAGGGGATATGAAAGAAGGGAATAAGTCAAGGGAAACAGTTTTTTACCGGACTCTCTAACTTCAAAATGGCGGTCGCTATGAATTTTTCAAAATTTCGACTTTAACGCCCCGTAACTCAAAAAGCAGTTATCCGATCAGGTTCCGCAACAACTTGTTTGAAAGCCCTTTGGCTGTACTACACCAACAAAAAAAATTATGTACTAAATCCAAAAACGGTCGCAACGGCGCTCTTCCAAAAATTTTGAAATTTTTGAAAAATTATTACAAAAAAACTGGTCTAAGGAATTTGTTTAAATTTTCTATACTTATACAGCTTGGTATTAGCTACATTTTTATTTTTTGATGAACGCCAGAATTCCACTGTGGCGCCCTCTACGAGATTTTGAAAATCGGAAATTGATGCTCCTATAGCGCCTTTATTAGTCAAAATATGAAAGAAGTTTAAATACAAAAGTTGTTCAGTATATAGATTTGCATTTTTCTAAATTTATATCACGTATACAGGGTGTTTGGTTTTCACAGTACAATAAGCAACTTTGTTATTTTAAATGAAACACCCTATATATTATTATATAATTGAATGCAAAATTGAATTGTCTATCACATAGTATAAGGTAGTCATACAGCTAAAATGTACGGTTGATGAGAAATTCGTGAATATTGAACTTTAAAACAGTGTAGGGTGAAATTTGTAAGTGCCGATATGTTCAAGTGACCATGCGCGGGACGGGAATTCCTTGTCGCCGGCTAATCCTAGCAGCCTATGAATATAAATAATCACACATGCGCAGATGAACACAATCGGCACTTGTGTTAATTTTCCATATACTAATTTTCAAGTTTAGTTTATCGGTTGTGGCGAACAATACTGTTGAATACCAAAAACGAATGTTTATTTTTAGTATGGGAAAGTCCAGGGGAGGTTTGCACCTCCACTTTTTTTTAACTAATAAGAGCTCCAATGTGAAAGATCGTCAAGCAACAATGGCGTAGCTTAATAATAAGTTAAAGTCGCCTTAATTTTATCTTTTCCATTAATATAATAGACTTGATACACTCCACTATCGTGAGTAATCTAAACGGGAGACGTGCATGCTTAACTTCAATTCTGCAGAAAATAGTTCTTTCTATCTCAGAAAAGTTAACTTTAAAACATTTGTGTACCCTGGCACCAAATAATTATAGGACCACAAGCCCCTAAATAAACCTAAAGTTTAAAGTAATCACTGCTACAGTTCTAGGTTGGTATACATCGATTAGTATAAACACGAAAATGATATTAATTTATTTCATCATGATGATATATTCCTTTGATATCTGTTTAAACATATCCGCACGTAGTCCTCTATAAATATTAGCTAGGGATGTACTTTTTTTTAACGTAGCTTGCTGTTGAACAACTTACCAACTGAAAATTATACACATACCCATAAACATATAATGCAGGTTGTTTTAGTTAACTTTAACAAGAATTTAAACGTTTTATATTGAATTTATCCTATCGACTTTTTATTGGATTCGATGAAAAATTGGGGAGTATAATAATCTTAGTTTAATGTTTACTTTATATTTCCCCAATATAATGAAAATATGAAACATAAATAAGCTAGGGATTTTCTTCAGAGTTTGATTGCTGTTTTAAGCTGTGGGCGTTGGGATTAATCTAAAAGTTATTGTGTGATTTGTAGCAAACCATCCCAACTATAAATCGCAAATATTGTACAATCTTGGCTTCAATATGAAAGGAAATGAACGCCGTCTGGACAAAACGACGCATAGCTAAAAATAAATCTTAAAAGTTTTCTCAGGCGTCGATAATGAATGAAACGCACTTTTCCAACAAAGCAAAGACTGGAAAATATTCAAAATGTTTGAATGAAATCGAAATTCTAATTTCTTAGTTCTTGAAAAAAAAAATTACAAATCCCATTTTTTGCTTCATGAAAGCCATTATGGCATCTCCCCTGGACTTTCACATATTTAAAATAAACATTTCGTTTTTGGTAGTCAACAGTGATAGTTCTTGACCTCAAGGGACTCTATGGAAATCACTACGGTACGTACAGAAGAGAAACGCGCATCCGTAGTAATACTAAACCTTCAAAATTTACAAAACGTAGCTAAACTTCGCGAAATTCTCATCAACCGTACATTTTAGCTATATGACTACCTTATACTATGTGATAGACAATTAAATTTTGCATTCAATTATATAATAATATATAGGGTGTTTCATTTAAAATAACAAAGTTGCTTATTGTACTGTCATAAGCAAACACCTTGATCGATAAAAGTAAAAGATACAAACAAATGAGAAATGTCGAATCTCGCACAGCTCTTTTACGGTCAAGTATGACAACGGATATTTATGGTTTCTGTTTAAATCTCCAATAAACATTTCAAATATATGAGGCCCAAGTCCGGTTCGGTCGCAAAGAGCGGCAGGTAGCAAGAAGACTTGGCACAAGGACGCGTGTCGCAGCTTACTGCAACTCGTCTAAGGGGTTGTATAAGCGTTAGGCTCCGAGTGACATTACTTCTGTCCATCACTGTACACGTAATATAAATTTAGGGGTATGCAAATCCATATACTGAACAACTTTTATATTAAATCAAATTTTGACTAATAAATGAGCTATAGGAACAAATACAATACAAACTGTGGAGTTAAATTACTGTGGATATTTTCCAGTCTCTGGCAGTAAGTTTGTAAATGTTTCATATAGGAAACATAATAATATCCCCTTTAATATCCTTCACGATTTAGCTGGCATGGCAGATAATTTTTCAGTCTTGGCTATATAAAGGATATCGTAAATCCTGCCCAATGATCCAGGGCCGCCTGATATTACCCCTGGTTTGACACCGTCTTTGTCTTAACATTATAATAATACCGTACATGGTTTTCCCGATCCTATACTTTATTTGAAATTTAGAATACTTCAACCTGTTTAAAACTTCATATCATATTGGGTGCTTTTCATTTGAAATTGTAAATGAAGTAAAATAAAATTTTTATTGCACTAGTACAATATAAATCATCACATGTTATATTGCAAATTAATAAATAATCGATCGTAGAAAAATGTTGGTATCTTCATTTCCTTGCTCGTTCTACTGAAAAATATTCTGACAGGATCTAAATCCTTAGCAAGGTCGAACTCTGCCAAAATTTGTGGTGTTCAAATTCTAGATACGGCGACAAGTTTCAATAAACCCTGCCTCCGTTACCTAATACTTTTTTTGTATAAATTAAAAACTGAACGGTTTTTATAAATATATTTCCGCATTTGCAGCATCTTCTGTTCAATTATTGTTCATTTTCGATTCAGTACATTATCATATTTGAATTATTCATAGTAATATTAAATTTTCAGGGAACGGAAATTGACTGAACTCGTTGATATACTAATAATAGTCCACATGCAAACATTTTTTGAAAGCGTTTTTGTGAATTTCCCAATTTGATTAAAAAAACATTTTGCATGAAAGTTTTATTGCCTTGTTGAAAAAAAAAGTTAATTAGGTACAATTTAAATTATTTTAGTCCAAACTTGTTAGTCACCAATATGTGTAAATTACGTTAATCTAACCAAAATGTTGAGCTTTCAAAGCGTTTAGTGAATTTTTAATTAAAAACACACATTTCGTAATGATACGCTGCTGTGTTGTTGATAAACACATTTTAAATTATAAAATAATTTTCTGTGGTGGTTGTATAATTATTATTATTATAATAAATTAATTAATTAATTAATTAATTAATTAATTAATAATAATTTATACTCTTGGTAGAAATGCTAAAGCAATTAATAGACATAAATAATTAACGTGTTACTATACTGACATGTAATAAATGGAGTATGTATTTTATGAGAAATTAATTGGTTTTCATCGACTTGTTAGTTTAGTCTTTGATTCCCATGAAACTTGCATAAAGGAGACAGATTATTCTCTACGAAATACGTTCTAAATACTCTCAGCCTGTATTATTTAAAATTAAATTCCAGATGATAATTGAACTTGAGCAGCTCCAGCGCAATGTCATAAACTCATAAATTTATCTCATACCTAGATACCAAACAATAATTTATTTTTGTGACTCTATCGAAGCTGAATTTGAATCAGTCTGGTAGCACCTACTAACTTATAACAAATACACAATGGTGTTCAAGATAGAGATTCGGTTAAATGAGAAGAAATGTTCAGCGTATTGAGGAAATAGAAAATTGAAAATTTAACATTTAACATTTTTCAGCCTGTACTGAAAACTGCACAAAATGTATAGAATTTCAATGGTGGTTAGTCCTCAATACGCTGAACATTTCTTCTGATTTATCCGAATCTCCATCTTTTACTGTTTACGAGATTTCTATTCATGCGCTCCTTATTTTGTTCACCCTGTACCTATTTAGCGATTCCATTAACAGATATACAAATTTATCGTTGGAAGAAATTACTGCAATAATTTTTCTTTTTACCATCGTACTATATGACGCACTTACCTATGTAAGCGCTTATACGAAACACTAAAAACATTGTGCTTGCGCGTTTTAAATAAAACGACTTTCTTTTACGATATTAGATACTAGGGTATATTAAAATGATATTTTTTCTATAGCAGATGTTAAAGTGTGCTTTGTTCGACTAAAAATAGTTGATCAAGTATTACTTTAACCGCAAGGGTAGATAAAGTAACACTTTAACCGCAAGGATAGATAAAGTAGTTTAATTTTCTGGAAACTCCATGGAAACCGAATGGAAACCTTTGCTACTGAGATTTTCGGGTTTAATATAATCTAATTTTTTTACAAATTTTTCTTATTTTTTTAACATCTGCTATAGAAAAAAATAGAATTTTATACACGACGATAAAATTTAATTATCGACTCGCGAAAATTAACACTTTCCGCTTGTCGATAAAATATAATTTTATCGTCTTGTATAAAAAATAACTATTTTATCCATATAGCAGAGTATGTAAGGAGGACAACGGTTTGACAACTAAAATTTAAAATGTGTATGAATAAATAAAATTGCCTCCTAAAGCCGTAATCGTGATTAAACTATTCCTGTGTACACCACGTTTCAACTTTATCCAACATGCTTTATATGTTAAATGGCAAGAGTGATAAAATATCCAAGTTTTCAGTTTGCTTTTACACAAAGAACTTCCATAAATTATACGCACCGTAATCCGAGTCATCGGAGAATTCATCCCTTTCATCAATTTCAAAGTCCGTGAAGCTGGAATCCGTATCCGTGTCGCGTTGCTCATTCTGACTGCAGTTATTTCTACACACCGCGTTATCCAAGTGCTCCTCTTTTGCCGGAGTAACACTAAGCTCTTCACCTGCTAGCTTATTGTAATCCTTGCGAGCGGGACGATTTTCTGAAAGAAGATTGCATGTGAATACGAGAAAATTACCTTCTTAGATATATTCATCAAACAAGGTTAAAGGGATCTCAACGCTTGCTTCATAATTAAACTGAAATTGCTCCCTTCTCATTAAGACATAGTCGCTTTTCCCTGCGAGCATCTTTAGTATTAAGTACTTAGAGTTAAATACACTAAATTAATTGTAAACTTTTTAAATACGACTAATTAAAAATATCAGAAGTCACCAATGTTAAAATGTAGTATAAAAAGAATGTTCTTCTAAGCACAGATTTCAAAAGTTGCGTAAATGTGAATTTAAAAAATGTGGTTAGAAAAAGTAGTTTAGATAAATTTATTCGGAAATCAAGAACAGGGAGCAGGAAAAAGAGCTACGGAAATTATGTTTATACGAAAATCTTGTACATACAAGAATCTTCGTTTCAGTTTATTGCTTCCATCATAAAAGTACAATCGCATTTCCCTAACTCTATATTTCCTTTACAAAGTGTAAAATACAATGCAGAATCTAAGTGTAGGACAGTCAAGGAGAATAAAGTTGAATTTTGATTTCCCGGAAGTATAAAAATGAATCCAGGGACATGCACACTTGAAACTAAAAACTTGTTCAAACTTTTTACCTAAGAGTTCGAAAAAGCTGATCGTCAGAAAAGAAAAGATGAATTCACAATGGATACGAATCAAATATTTCGCCAGCTGCTTTAATAATACTACCACTGTTTTTATTACAACATTCAATAAAAAGAAAGATGCCGTTGCAGAAATTTTCAAACATGAAAAATATAAATTTTCTTTTGATGGAAATTCAGAGAGTTTACGAATTCGATTTCATAACAATTAATAAAACGTTAACATTGTATCAGGAATTTCCTCGTTACAAAACATCTTCTATACAGAGTGTCCCAAAAAGAACGCCATCCAGTTAAGGGCAGGTCCCTTTCATGAAAATAAGAGGAATAATTTCTATTAACATGGGTCCGCAAATGCTTCGTTACCGAGATACAGGGTGTTGAAAGTTGTAAAAAATATCGATCTTTTTTTCATTTATTCGGAAATGACTAGGAATTAAATTTTAAGAAGTAAGCAATACGTATGTATGTACATTTGCTATAAGTGGACCATATTAGTCAGTTTTTTCCTTCTCCAGTGGCGTAACTACAGGTGCGTCACCAGATATTTCTGGAGGAAAAAATGGTACTCCACTGTTTTGTTTGTTTTTGACACAATTCTCAAATGTCTCAACTAATCTACGGTTGAAACAGTCTCTTGAGATTTTTTCCTACCATTAACCGTTTTCGTGTAAATCACACTTCAAAGATGAAAAATGCGAATAAAAAAATAACTGTTCAAATCCGTTTTTTGAATATGACCGCCTTTAGCGTCAAAAGTTTGTTCAAAGAATAGAAGCTTATCTTGAAGCTAATGGCGGTCATTTTGAACATTATTTGTAAAATAATAATAATAATAATCCTTTCGGAATATATGAAAAACATTTTCAACACCCTGCAGGTATCTCGATAACGAAACATTTGCGGACCCATGTTAATAGGAACTTTTCCTCTTATTTTCATGAAAGGAACATGCCCTTAATTGGATGCCGTTTCTTTTTGGGATACCCTGTGTACAATCCATACGTAGTACTTACGTTTGTTAACTTTCGAACTCCATTCACCAAAAATAAACTAATTAACTCCCTAATTATGTAAAATATACGTTATAATTCCAGCTCGAAAAATTAGTTTAGAAACTCACTCAACAAAATTAAATTTCAAAATAATTGGTCCGTATTTTATCGTTTGAGCAAACCGTATCTTAATATACAACCTTTTTCCAATACATCTTGAAAATGGGAATTTCCGAGGTCTGGAATTTAGCGTTTCGGCGGACGTCCTTACACCGATGTGTAAAAGCTGTCGAGAACACTTCTACGCACATGCTCAATTTTTGGCGGAAATTCATCTAACCCACTAAAACCATTTTAAGGACAAATCCATCTATCAACGACATATGTGTTCTTTCAATTTGCATTTATGAAGTAAGGAGGGTTAGACTATATTTTTTATCTAGAAGACGTAACGAGAACTGAATGTTTTTATAAAAATCAATTATTTCTTTCACAAACTCCTTGTAATTATTGTTAGTACATCATAGCATTGCACAGAAGTGGAACACTGTTTGTACCGACACTGTAAAGTGTAGCTTACATAATTTTAAAATTTAGATAATTACATACAAAGCACAAAAATCTACAATTTTGTCTTGTAACGTAAAAAAAAGATTTATCATTACAAAATATTATGTTATAAATCAGATTGTTATAAGGAACTAAACGGAACAGTTTGTAAAATAAATTATAATCACAAACGCAGCGGAAGTTCGCGATTTTCTCATCAACCGTACATTTTAGCTATGTAACCCTTCATTTAAAATTTCATCAAAATCGGTTCACTAGGTCATTTGACGGAGTACTCCTCAATTACAAAATGCCATCGACCAAAACTGCACCCCTCATTTTTTCTCTCTCCCTCTCTCTATCTTCTTTAAAAATACTAAAGCAAATATCGAAAAGACGTCAGAGTAAGACCGAATACAATTCTAAACTTGATTTTGCGAAAGTGAATCCTGTTTCAGTTAAAGAACTTTTGAAGACTGCGATATTTCCCAAGATACCTTCACTCGTATTTTTAAAACACGATGGTATCACTTCCTAGCAAATTAACACTCTTTCATCCAAGCGTATTCAAGTTTCGCGTAAGATAGGAAAAATATGCACATTTATAAAAGCTATTCAGAAAAATTAAACTGTCATAATTACGTCAAGTCATTCTCTATTGGATTTTCTTCGATTTAAGTCTCTCATGTTACAAGCCTGCCTCATAAATTGCAGTAGAATAAAGCAAACAAAGTGTTAAATATTCAACTCTAAATTGACGTAGTCTGGTACGCATTTTTTAAAATCTACCTACAAGAATATAGAATATGGGATTTAGCGTTTCTGTACGTATACCAACGGAACAAATAATTATAAATTAATAACAGCATGTTGTCTTAAACGAAAACAAAATAAAGAATGGAAAAACTATTGTCTAACTATTTTTAACAATGCACATAAACTCCATTCGGCTGTTCATGGTTCATTTAACGAGTTCACAAAACGTTACAAATCATTAGGGGGTGAACTAGTTGCGCAAATGGACAAAGGTTCTAATGAGCCATAAACGTTTTAGCACCAACTAAAGTTGACAAGAAAAAGGAGTTGCTTTAATGATCTGCCTGCCATATTCAACGCTCATTAAGCAGTAGGAGCTCTACACAATTTTTTATCCTTATACAGAACGATAAAAAATATTTAATCGCATGAAACAAGAATTGCTCATTTAATTATAATTTGTGGAACCATTATCATACAGAAATGCTTTTTTTTACTAGAATTATTATTTATATAACCGTGCTTTGATAATTTAAGTTAACATATATGATAGCCTGTTTAACTGACAAAGAGAAAAATATTTCATGGTTATTATAAGCCATTGGTTAAAGCTGTTGCCTTGAAATCTCCCACATTCCCAGTCTGTGGTTGGAATCCCTTCAGAAAGTAATATTTGTAACATTCTTAATTCCGTGTGTATGTGACAGATCAACGTAGACGACCGACGGTAAAAAGCTTGAGAAATACCTACCGTAAATGTTTATAGATTACCTACTTGATTTATTTTCTTCCGAGTGCGTTTAACACTTCGAAGGTTTTACAAACTTCAAAAAGTTTTTTCCGAACGATTTCCGATAGTTTAACCAGCCGGAAAAAATATTGTAAATCTTCCTTAATTGGAAGCAAACTTCGTAAATTCGATGCCAAAAAGTGTATGGATTCTTATCGCCATAATGCGTGAAATAAACTCAGTAAGAAATGCGTACGATTTTACGCATCAATGTTAAATATCTCACTTCAACCTATTACTTTACGCACAGGATATTTTGTAACAAGTGACGAAAATAGCAATTTTTGCATGCGACGAAGTCGAGTTTGGTAATTTTTTTCGTGTTATTGTGGACTCTCTTTATTATACGATTTTTCGAATATATAGAAAATTCTGTATATGCGACCATTATTTTAAAAATGAAAATACATCATGTCTTCATCAATTTAGGCTAAGTCGTTTATTTCTGTCTCGAAGAAACCAGTTACCACAAAATTCAGTAGAAGCAAAGTAAATTACCTATATAAGCCTACAGATAACATTTCCATTTGCTGTGGATGTTTCTTTAACGAGAAATCCACACCCTCATAAATGATTGATCAGCAGGAGCTAACCGAGTTGTATCAATAATGAGCTCTAAACATACGAAACAAGAAAAGAAAATCAAGTAGCTTTGGCGCAAAACTTATTTAAGAGTTTTTGAATTAAAATTTTTTTTATTCAAAATGTTGTACGAAATATTGCAGTAAGATTCGTTCTTATTCTTAGGAAGTTCCAAGTCTTGGAATTGCGCTCAGTCAGATTTTACTCAAATTGAGGGTAAATTAACTGTTTACTACCAAACTTAAAAATATTATATAAACCAAATAAGACATTTAAAGATTGTACAATTCAAATTAAAAATATATTAAGTATGCGGAATAAATCTGTCTGCTGCAAAACTCGAGAAAATCAAATATGTTTCAGGAAGCCTGTTATTGAATTTCTGCCACGGTTGGTAATAACTATATTATACCTAATATTTTTTTCAGCATTATTACCTTGTGGTTTAAAATATTATTGCTATTTACTAAAGCTTTTTATACCTATAACTGCAACAAATTGTTTGGAATTCTCAAGATTTAGACAGAATACGATGCGATGCGTATAACAATTTAAAACAAATATGTAACTTTCTCTACGATTATTAAAGAATACTCTCATTCTTGTTGCATATTAACCTAAATTGAATAATAGCATAAATTCTTCACACCGCGATTTCTTACAAAAACATCACTCTAGGTTAGCCAATCACATCCTTTGATTTTTAAGAATTCACGCAAATATAAAAAAAACAACATTGCTTTGAAAATAAATAACCGAGCGTATCTTAGCAACCTCCTAAAAAGTTGCCATTTGAAACGTCAAATACACCAATTCAGAAAATGTTAAAACTATGATTTACATAGGTACCTATACAGTGTGGAAGAAAGGTATGGAATAAATTCATTATTTCTAAAACGATGACGTTTCATGAAATTTCCTCGGACACGTCGATTTTGCTTTTTAAAAAGACCCTTGTTTCTATACCTGCGCATTTCCGAAATTCATTTGTTTTCGCCTGATGACGTCATCGGTTCATGTACAGCTCCACTTACTGAATTCGAAAATATACCACTTTAATACTTTATTTCTACACCTTCCCGAGAAAAAAATATTTTCCGATTCGTAGTAAGAACAAATTAAATCAAAGTTACCTAAGAAATTGTTTCCGGCAGCTAAACTAAATATAATCAGAATCGAGAAACTAACACATTAACAATTAACAGATTAAAAATTAATGAATTAATAATTAACAAATTAACAGTTCAACAATAGCAACATGACAATTTTATAAAATAATTAATTAAATGTTCAAAATTATGATCATTTTGTTGCAGGCAGTAATTGAAACGGTTGTTAATTGTTAATTTGTTAATTTATCGATTCCGATTAGATTTTATTTAGCTACCGGAAACAATTTCTTAGGTAACTTGATTTAATTTGTTGTTCTTACTACGAATCGCTAATTATTTTTTTTCTCGGGAAGGTTTAGAAATAAAGTATTAAAGTGGTACATTTTCGAATTCAGCAAGATGAGCTGTACACGAATCCGTTAAAAAATATAGGGGTTCCATTAAAAAAAATATCCGATGACGTCATCACTCGAAAACAAATGAACATCGGAAATGCGCAGGTATAGGAACAAGGGTCTTTTTCAAAAGTAAAATCGACGTGTCCGAGGAAATTTCATGAAACGTCATCATTTTAGAAATAATGAATTTATTCCATACCTTTCTTCCACACTGTATATGTAATTTCTTATAGTCATAGAGAAAGTGTAGTCTTCTACTTGCGTAGAATGGCTATTATTCACGTGGACGATACGAACGAGCGCAGCGAGTGAATGTTGGAATCATCTAAGCTCATCCTATGTTCTTTGAAGAATGTACTAGAATATCATAGGTTACACGTGATATATGAACACAAACTTTCTGAATTATGTAATGTTTACCGTTAAAACAAAGTTCACTACGAGCCATGGCATAAACTCACTAATTATCAGTTAGATGTAAATTGGCCTAGATTCCATTAGCTATAGGTATCAGTTTTCGTGAAACGTTAATTGGGATAATGTTGGTTAACACTCCTACATTTGTTCTCTCCCAGTAACACTTAAAAGCATATTATAGTTTATAATATACGAGTCATTATTAGAATTACCTTTCTGTAGGTAAATATTGGCAATATTGCATTTTAAAATTTCATGAATGAATTCTTATCATTAAACGAAAAATTCAAAAACTGTTCTTGATTTTTTCTTTAAGTTGTACTGAAAAATTATTACACAAAAGAAATGAATACATAACACGTATCTGTTACCTTGCTCAGCATTCTTATCTTAATTTGTCCTGCTGTTTTATTACAGGTTGATAAGAAAATGTTCAGTAGCACTTTGGAAAGCATTCTCTACCTCTACCATTCTTCTATCATACATTTGAGTTTTACATTACAGTTTATGTTTATTAGTATTTCATTTTTCCTACAACTGCGAATTTCCAGAAAAACCTAAAACTCCAGAACAAACATATAATCGTACACATTTTTTTCAGCCCTACTCCTAATCACATTTATCCTAAAATGTAACGGCATTCGTAAACGTAGGTACATCCAATATTTACACCATGGGTACATTTTTAGAGAAATAACATTTTGAACAAAAACTTACTGTGTCACCTTCTTTATTTTGAAGGATTAGTTTTCGGTTCATTATCCGAAATCTGTTCTGTTCTCTGAAAAAAATCATGAATCTCTGTTTTAAAAAGAAATTTCAATTCACATACGCTGAATTAACAGTACTTCATAAAATTGAATATGAGTTGATTTTTTTGTTGAATGTTCATCGATGCCACTAGGGAACTGGAAAACACGTCCTGCTTTTAATGTGTTTGGATTTAGGTTTCGCTCTAATTCCGGCATGGGTAGCTTTATAATTTTGTATAATTTTTTATGTCTCTTGGGTTATAAGAAAAAGTTATTTTTATACTTTGTACATTTGTCTGTTATTTACACGCTGTATCTATAACAGACGATTTTCATAAGAAACACTCAGTCCTATTATGCATCATAGTACGTAGAGTAGATGACGTTCATTTAACGTAAAAAATTAAGTTCATGTTAGGACTTTAAACCACCGGCCCTATCGCAATAACTAATTTATACGTCTACGTAAGTTAATACAGTTCAACAGAAATTGGATGATGGCCTCTGGCTCGTAGAGCTCTACCAAGCTTACAAATGCCCCGGAAAATATATCAACTAAATTTTGAAAGACAAGGCGCGACAATACGTCAACCAATAGCAACCAATTATACTCAAAAGTACATTCACTGAAAAAATTCAATTGACGTTTGAAATTTTAATAATTTCAGTGTTTGTCAGATTGTTTTCACGTTTAAAATCTGTTAAGTATAAATGCTAAATCAAGGAAGATAATTCATTCTGAAGCCAGAAATATCATTTGGAAGGTCATGGAATTCTTCGATTGAAAAATATTTACAATTATTTAAATTTGCCGCCTAAATGTTTTTATTTTGGCTGTACTTTGAAAAACTATAACAGCGCCGGACACGCCCTCTTTCAACTTTGTAAGCTTGGTCGAGCTGTAGATGCGCAGTGATCAAAAAAAGAGCGAACACAGCAGTCTCGGGTGCCTTGAATCATGAATGATATGGACATATTTATGGGTTAGGGTAAAAACAACTTTCATCCTTTCTCTTTCTAAGTTATATAAATGTCACTTAGAAAGAGAAGTACAATTTTTTCATCTCTGTCACTGTCAGTTTAGTATTAAATTGTAATATATGTAAATGTGTAATTGTTTTACATAAATAACCTATGTCAAATAGAAAGCGATGTTTTATACGTTTATACGTCAAAAGTTGTCTTCACTCTTAACTCATACCATATCTGTCACTATCATGGCACCCTAAACACAGCCACCGTCGGCGCTGACTGTTTAAACAATTAATCGTCTACGCCGCCGTTCGGGAGCTATCCAATTTCTGTTGAACTGTAGATTAATCAAACGTGCTTCGCATATGGATTAGATTGTTCTCTCTTATTTTTGTATCACAAAACGTTGCTAATAGACAAGTCATTTTGTCTTACTAGATTCATACGGTCTTCATCTTTCCTGGTTTCAGCTGTAAAGGGTTTTTGAACGAAAAGTAGCCACCCTCTTTCAAAACTTTTGTGTACTTGAAAATCGTCAAGATATGTCAACAAAGATAGCAAAATTCGGACGTCTGTCATCAACCCCTTAGCCGTCACAGCCACCCTAAAATTTCAAATAGCACCATATTATGTGCGGCACATCTCTGGAAAGAAAATTTCATAAGGAATTTTTCAGTTCATTTCACATGTTTAGAAAAGTCGTATCATACGTGTCATGTGTCCTCCATGCACCAAGCTGCTATTTAATTCATTCTATTTTCAGTTTCAAGATACCACACACACAATATCACTAAGCTCCGTTATCAGACACGCAGCAGTGAAGTGACATCGGGTTTTCATTTCCTTCCTACCTTAAGCGGTTTTTAATGCGCTGTCAGGATAGGTATGAGTGTCACAGCTTCGTAAGCGATTTAAACGTTTAAATCAGCAATTTATGCAAATTTTTTCATCGCGCAGCTTTAGATGTAAAGATTTGCATATAATTAAAGCCTTCCCCATTTTAGCCTTTCTAATTTTATAAAGAGGCTGTGTTAAAGGATAAAGTATTTAATATGAAACATCAGTAAATTTTGCAAATGTTTCCTGAAAAGACTGAGTTTATTATTCTTCCAAAATTCTACAATTCTCTTTAATTTCGTTTTCTACTGACTACTAATCACGAGCAAGCTGTGAACAGATTAATATTTAATTAAATATGCAAAGCGAAACGATATTGCTTTTATTTGAACATCATATTTATGATTTTGTCATTGAAATATTTATCGACTAATTGGTAAAGTTACTGCAAAAATTAATTCAGTGCTGAGTGAAAATTTTAAATAAAATTTTATATTCGTAAAAGTACTTTTTGTTAAAGACCTACTAGTTAATTAATTAAAGTACACCTACACATATAAATGTTTTGCATAACTTTTTTACAAAAATGCATAGCTACCATTTTTTAAATTTACTACTTCAAGTTGTAATTAGAAAAAGATTTTTAATTTCCTCAATCGTTTCTAACTTAAGAGAAACCGAGCTTGAAATGAATGAAAGCTTTTAACTAATTTAAGAGCTTATTGGCTTGTTTGAAGTAATTAAGTTCCAAGGCTTTAATTCGTTCTTGTTAAAAGTATCTAAAGTTATGTGATCTAATCACCAAGGATTAAGAAAAAAGATCAAGAAAATTCTATTTCAATTATACTATACAGATGAGAACAAAGTTACATCTGGGAAAATAAATCATAAAAGAATTTATAAAATGCATGTTGGGATTTTTTCAGAAATTCGCGTTCGATTATTCGTTTAAATTGTTATGCAAATATTTTAATTAAAGTGGAATATTCCATATTTTTTGTGTTTGAAAAAATTCTAATTTGTTTATTAGAATATTATTTTAAAAGAATTCGCAGCTTTAATGGATACCCAGCAAACTAAGTCATACAGATGTGTAATTCCTAGGTCACTTTTCTAATTGAACTGGTTTCTTAATCCGTAGTTTAACTCCTTGGCTAACCAAACGGTCAATTGTTATGTCATGTCAAATTTACAAAACGCAGGTGAACTTCACGAACTTCTCGTCAACCGTACATTTTAGCTATATGAACATCTTATACTATCTGATAGACAATTAAATTTTCCATTCAATTATATAATAATATACAGGGTGTTTCATTTAAAATAACAAAGTTGCTTATTGTACTGTGAAAAACAAACACCCTGTATAGGCAATATAAATTTAGGAGAATGCAAATCTATATACTGAACAACTTTTATATTGAAACTTTTTTCATATTTTGATTAATAAAGGAGCTATAGGAGCATCAAACGTGAAATTTTTAACTAGCCCCGGAGAGAGGAGGAACCCACAAAACGTTCTGTAACTTGAGCATTTCTAAATTTTTGAAAGGGTCGCTTAACACTTTTTGATAGAGAACAATTGGATACATCCAAACATCAAAAAACATACAGGGTGTTACAAAAAGACAAAAAGGCAGAGTTTCAAAGGTCTGTAACTCCGTAACTAGACATTATTTTCAATTTCAATGTACGTCATTGAATCCGAAATAAAAAGTACTACCCATAAAATGTTCTGTAACTTGTTTATTTCTAAATATTTTGAAAGGTTCGCAAAGCAAACACAACAGCAACACGTTCCGCTTTTTATGAAATTGCCCTCCAATCAATCACTGCCACAGTAAAGATGTTCTTTATATTTCAACTAAAAGTCGGTATGTCAAAAATTTTAGCTATAAAGCATTGATGTTTCTTATTCAAAATATATGTATCAACATAATATATCAAGATGCGTATCCACCTAAATTGATACAATTTTTAACATTTCCTAATTCAAAATGTATTATACGCCACCGTCGCGACGTCGCTTAACAAGGCGTCAAAACCCTACTCCACATGTTATAACAGAATTGAATGAGAATGTGATAAGTCACCCCATTCTCTGTTTAAATATTTTATTTTAATGAAAAGCTGGAACGATACTGTTTTTTAAAATAACATTTTTCGAAATGCATATTTTTTTACTATCGCGGTTTACACGTACTTAAACAACCGAAATGACATGCACGTGCATAGTACCTACCCTGGAATGTTCCAAACTATCGTTAAAGGTAATCACAAGTCACAACGTGCGTCAATGTTGTTGAAGCTTAAGTAATTACTGAGATGGATATCAAACTCTGAATGTAAAGCCGTATAGTGACGTTTGTAATGTCTACATCTTTGTTCGGTTTATCTGGGAATCGCTCATTAGCTAATGTTTCAAAAATATTGTTTCTAAAGGCAATACTGAAGTCACTTCACTTATTACTTCTTTTGAAATCAATGTTTTGTTAAAACTCACGTATTCTCATAGGCATAAACAGTTTTCATTCAATTCGCGCTAAATTTGATTAAAGAAACTTTTATGACAGCATCATTTGCAATCCATTTTACTAATGAAAATCTGCTAGCGCGTATACCAAACGTAGTTTAAATTAATTTGCATACAACACAGTTGTCTGCTTTCTGGACAACCCTCAAAATCCTGGGTTGTAGACGGCCCTACGATTTACATTCTGAAGGTCCAAGAATAGAGAATTTGACAACGCTTCCAGAAATGTAGAAAATCCGTTATACATATAAATTCCACAATATTCATTGCAATCCTCCGCTTGGCTTGGCCTGGCCGCATTATTTGAATTTTCTTACAATGGAAACCTAAAGTCATTTTTGTATCTGTACCTTATACAAATCAAATAAGAATACATTTTTTTAGCAATATGCAAAATCCATCTGTTATTATAGGATGATCTATAACCCCCGCCCCCCCTTGTTACATATTTCCACACATGGTTTAGGAGCTTTAAAAGAACAAAAATGTTAGATCAACATTTTTGTTTTGTTACAGTTTTGTGAGAAGTTGTGCTAAAAATCCGTAAAAATCTAAAAGAAAAAAGTCTAGCTGGGGTTTGTGTATCTTTCCATGATAAATAATGTATGCAAACTTACCAACAATTAATTATTATTATCAAAAACAATAAAACACAAAAAATGAAATCCGCCTACCTAGACTTTTTTCTTTTAGAAATTTAGTAAAACCTCTCACAAAAATGAGGCGCTCATTACAATTGATTTTAATTTTTTACTCGAAAACTATTAGTCTCACGGTAAAAATAAAAGAGACAAATAATTTTCTAAACGAATTAGGATTTCTCATGCGTATTTTTTAAATTAAAAATTCCGGTGCATTAAAAAGTTCTTTAAAAAATGAACAGGGGTTGTAAGTTTCATCTCCTTCTAATAATACAGGTGGATAAAGAAAATATCGATAAAGAGACTTCCTGTTAGGAGAACACGTCCACTTATTTGTATTTTTCTATCTTTGTCCAAATTAGAGATAAAAATTAAAAACCAAGTTTTAACTCCATTTTTGAAGAGGCGTAACTCTTCAGGGAATCATATTATTAGGATACAAGTTTATATGAAAAAGTAGCCTTAATTTTCGCCCAGGAATCACCTCCTGCATTTTCTACACGTACTTAAGAAACACCCTGTATTACCTAATGTTTGTTATAGGTGTAATAAGTTCACCCTGTATTTTGTCAAGGTTAACGTGCTATTTGAAGTAATCATTATTTCAATTATAATTGTATTGTTTAAAATGAAACTTTACCAAAACAGTCCCTTAAATCAACCCTCGGTTACCGGTAAATACTAAAATCTGCTCGCAAAACAATTTCTACTGCAAGGGATTAGAAATTTATAATGAAATTTTCAACGAAGCTAAAACGGAGGTGAAATATTAGTGAAATCACAGAACCTTGTTCGCAGTATGTTAACGATGTGTACAAAATTTAATTTGTATGCAGCTTTCATGTACAAATGTAAATTGGAATGTAATTTTCTTATTTTAGTGACTTGATGAATAAATATAAATTAGAATAAAATAAAACAATATTAACACTCGGTGGTGTAGTTAGTTAAGCATTTTTTTGTCCAAATGTTCCATGTGGTGCAAACAAAACTTTAAAATTACGAAGCAAGTATAACAAGATAGAATTGAACAAGCAACATACGAGGAAGATACCTCTTCTTTCAGAAGCGAATAAAACTGTAGCTTTCGTGTACTAGACAAAGTCATTGAAAGTTCTCTAACCTATTCCAAACAGAATAAATATTATTATATCCTATCCTTATAATATTTACATATATTTGGATCAAATAAATTTATCGTTTTGTGGTATCAAAACATCAAAGTTATGCCTAAGGGCAGAGATCATCAAATTCCAGAATCCCTACACTTTTTGTTTTGAAAACTTGTCAATATGGAAACTTTATCCAAACACTTCGATCGCCTACCCGTTTTGGTTATAAGGAAACCTTCATGGGTACACAGAAGCGGGTTCATTAGTAACATGCTGTATCTAACAGCCTTGGACACAGGAAAAGCGATTGCCCAAAGTATGTATCGTTTATGTAAGCATTACATTATCATTTCGCTCGTAAATGTCCCACCTATAGGCATAGCAATGGTAAGCTAAAGCCCAATTCACATTATAGGTCAGGTCACGGTTCGGTCTCGCTCCGGTCCCGGTCCGGTCAAATATTGTAGCATGTATTTTCAATGCACCTGTGCACACTAGCGGTCACGGGCAAAGCACGGTACGCTCACCTGACCGCGGCAATTCTTCGCAACGATCTTTTGACCGAATCGAGACCTGTCCGCTGTGTCAAACACGCGGTCTGTTTTGTTCATTACAAGAAATCGTGTACGTACGTATTGAAATTGGTACTTGGGCATCCGAAAATATTGAAAAAATTTGGTTTCGTCATCCATTAGCTCTCTATACAAGGTAAAAAACTCCCTCTGTTTTCCGTTTACTTAACATTTGATGCACCCATATACGCCTTGCTATTTTATTTTCTTCTTCCTCATCTAAAATAAGGGCCATCATGGCTAGATCCGTTTTTGAAAAGTTATTAAACATTAGGTAGGAATGGGAATGTGTGCACTGCAGCTAATAGAAGACTGTTGTATGGCCGCGGTATGACCGTACAGTGTGAACACTAGACAAAATTCCTTGACCGTGATCAGTCCGAGACCGAACCGTGACCTGACCTATAATGTGAATTGGGCTTAAAGGTACGGGGTCTTGGGAATCGCTAAATCATGTCCATCCCATGTGGTTATCTGTACAGGGTGTCCTTGAAAGGTCTATACAAAACGCTACCACATGAGACCTAAATAAGACGATCTAATCAAACTTGCCGATTGCCAGCTCTATCGAGCTTCAAAAATGTTCAGGAAATTTCTATTTATTTTAAACAAAGGAATGCCTTTAGCGCTGACCGATGAGGATGGAATTTGGGAATATTATGTATTGACAAAAAATATTTTTTGACGCAATTTTTTGCTCGTGTGTATTACGCAGTTGGCTAAAAGTTCATGACCCATTTGTCAAAAAACTCGATAAGGGTTTATCCGATACCTTTTAAACTTTCACTACTGACAGAACTTCTCATTTTACACATTTTTTGTCTCTTGTTTGATTACGATATCTGTTATAAAAAATAACTTTTGATTTGGTGTGCGTCATGCATTGCAGGCCAAATAGGTTTAGTGGCGTTCAAAAAGGTAACAAAACAAAATATGTTCTCATGAGTTTATAGACTATAATGCAACAGAAATACAACAATAAACAATTATTCAAGTCAAGTTTAATCTAAACAGAATTAAAATTTATAATGCAACCCTTTCACAGGTTAGCGCCATCTCCCTACTAAAATTTTTTGCTTGGAACTTTCACCTGTGTTTGAAAATACGTTCCTTTATTCTCATCCAAAGAATAGAGTTAATAAAGAAGAATAAAGATGCAGTTCAGGATTCATAATTCAACGTCATCTACAAACAGTGAACAAAAACTGATGGATTTTTCTTGTAGGTACATCGTGCATCATACATAACTTTAAACAAACTTTATTAAAAGATTCTTTAATGTATTTAGTGAACAGAATTTTTACTTGAATCACGCAATGAATTCATAATAGCATGTTAAGCTACTACTATAATCAAAGTTTGCCATTCCGCATTAACGTAACTGCATTCGATCAATAGGATATTGGTGGAGGTACAATCTACCTATTCAAGTTAACTCAAATAATTCACGGAAATTATAAAGCTATTTAATCGGGTTAGAGACTGTTAGAGTTTCGATCACCATTGTTTTATGTCGTAGGATGGTATTATGTTTTGTGATACAGAATTGAATGAATCAGAATGGACCGGACCGGAAGTTTTATTTTTATACTCTCCTATACAGGCTGTCCCAAAAAGAAGTTAAGGGCATGTTCCTTTTATGAAAATAAGAGGAAAAATTCCTATTAACATGGGTCCGTAAATGCTTCGTTATCGAGATACAGGGTGTTGAAATTTTTTTCCATATATTCCGAAATGATTATTATTATTATTACTATTTTACAAATAATGTTCAAAATGACCGCCATTAGCTTCAAGACAAGCTTCTATTCTTCGAACAAAATTTTGAGGTTAAAGGTGGTCATTATTCAAAAAACGGATTTGCAGAGTTATTTTTTTATTCGCATTTTTCATCTTTGAAGTGTGATTTACACGAAAACGGTTAATGGTAGGAAAAAATCTCAAAAGACTGTTTCAACCGTAAATTAGTTGAGAAATTTGAAAATTGTGTCAAAAACAAAAAAACAGTGGCGTACCATTTTTTCCTCCAGAAATATCCTATACGCACCTGTAGTTACGCCACTGGAGAAGGAAAAAACTAACTAATATGGTCCACTTATAGCAAATGTACATACATACGTATTCTTTACTCTTTAAAATTTAATTCCTAGTCATTTCCAAATAAACAAAAAAAAACAACACCCTGTACCTCAGTAACAAACCATTTACGGATCCATGTTAATAGGAACTTTTCCTCTTACTGAAAGGAACATGCCCTCAACTGGATGCAGTTTTATTTTGGGACACCCTGTATATAGAGGTTCGTGATCACTACACCTTTGTCTATCTCTTGTTATCGAACCAATTTCTGTTCCTGTAGTCCAGTCAAATTATGTAGGTTTCTCTACCAAGACCTGGATATTGTTCCAATACCTCGTCTGTCTGATACCATTCGACCCGTTATTAACAAGTGCACGATATCTGATTGGGGGTTGCACTATATTCAAGGTATTCGGCTTCCCTGATTCGAAGTTATCTAAGTCAGTATTTTTGCGCTAGTCGACGGATTTGTTTATTAGTTAGTACACCCTGTATTGTTCATTGATCCTTGCACCATTAACATTTACAATAGCAAACGATATGAAAATTTATCGACTTGTAATAATATTCTCTAAAGTAGTATCAGTCCTATGACTCCTATGTCACGAAAATACGTTAAATTTGAAATACGTTCTCGTAAATTTGCATTGTAATGTGATAGGAGCCACTTTTATAGCTTGAAGATATTTGTTCGGAAAGCGTTGGGAGGGTTGGATAAATTAACGCGTTTGACGTTACTGATAAAATTAGAACTAATATAACGATGTTTTATTTATTAACCACTGTTAGAGGATAAACAAGTAAATAACGGAAACAAACAACACACATTAACAAACAACAAGGCGCGGGATAACCAACATTCTCTGTGACGGTCGGTAGGGGACAATCTTTAGCTTTACCCTACCCTTGTGCGCCTTTGACCAGCATCCCCTTAATGTTAAATACACATGCTTCAGTTAAAATAGGGGTTGCAGGCCAAAACTACCAACATTCACGTTACGGTATCTATTTGGGTTATTGCAATTAAAGTAGAAGCTATAACATTAGAGTCCTTAGAAGGTAAACATTTTCGAAATGATAAATGTGTTGAGATGAGAATCAACTTCGCAATAATAATTTTGGCAGTGGCAAGTTAGAAATATCTAAAACTTTAACAGCATGCTTGTATCACGCTAAATGTTTATTTAAGTAAATGCATACCGTAACTTCTATCCCAGTTTATATCGCCATTTATAAAGTTTTGGCACAACGCTCAGACAGCGCTTGTGCGAACTTCCAAAAGTAAATGTTTATATTGAGTTCTATATATTTAGAAGCATACCACCAAAAACTTTTAATTCATTTAAGTTCGACAAGTAGAATAAAGTTATTTTTATTTAGAGATTCTAGTTGATACAAGGTTGTTTCCTTTTATAAGGAACGAACGCACTTATGATGTAAAAAGATACGATAAACGGGCAGATATTTGAGTTAATCAGCGAATAATAATCTCACAGCTGTCATTTGGTTTTCACTTCTGACCGTCTTAAGCACACACACTTTCTTCATGTTTTTTTAATTTCTCCAAAACGAATCCATCAATAATTTTCTTTGCGTAAAAAGACAGCATTTTAAAAGACCTTTAATTTGGGATATTACAAAGAGCTTAGTGGCATTTAAACTTTTCAAGGTTTGATAGGTGGGGGATAAGTTTTTGTTCGACGCGGATTAGGCTATCGAGTGTTCCCCATCCTCTATAAAAACGTATTTTTCCATTTTTTACTTTCCCATACCACTACTGGTATAGGGAAGTGGTATTGATATCATGAAAATTTTCGAAATCGAGATTTTCGCGGAAATACGTCTTTTGGACCTCCATGAACCCAAAAAAGTGGTCTAGAAAAAATGTCTGTCTGTGGGTGGGAGGGTGGGTGGGTGGGTAGGTATGTATGTAACGCCTGTAACTCAAAAACTAGTTAACCGATTTTGATGAAATTTTAAATGAAGGGGTATATCGAAAATTCATCGACAAAATAAGCTTTTCAAAAAAATCCGAAACCGGAAGCGGAAGTTAGACATGTTTTTTTGGTATCATTTTTTTCAGAAGCGGAATTTTGAAAATCTGAGTAGGGGATATGAAAGAAGACCATAATTGAAGGCAAACAGTTTTTTCCCGGACCCTCTAACTTCAAAATGGCGGCCGCTATGAATTTTTCAAAATTTCGACTTTAACGCCCCTTAACTCAAAAACCAGTTATCTGATCAGGTTTCGCAACAACTTGTTTGAAAGCCCTTTGGCGGTACTACACCACGAAAATTACTTACTAAATCCAAAAACGGTCGCAACGGCGCTCTTCCAAAAATTTTGAAATTTTTGAAAAATTATTACAAAAAAACTGGTCTAAGGATTTTGTTTAAATTTTCTATACTTATGCAGCTTGGTATTAGCTACATTTTTGTTTTTTGATGAACGCCAGAATTCCACTGTGGCGCCCTCTACGAGATTTTGAAAATCGGAAATTGATGCTCCTATAGCGCCTTTATTAGTCAAAATATGTAAGAAGTTTAAATATAAAAGTTGTTTAGTATATGGATTTGCATTTTTCTAAATTTATATCACGTATACAGGGTGTTTGGTTTTCACAGTACAATAAGCAACTTTGTTATTTTAAATGAAACACCCTATATATTATTATATAATTGAATGCAAAATTGAATTGTCTATCACATAGTATAAGATGTGTATATGGCTAAAATGTACGGTTAATGAGAAATTCGTGAATTTTGAATATTTAGGTTGATGGACTCTTAACGGAAACTGATCGTCGGTCGGTAGCGATCGCTCCGCTTCGCCAGCGGTAATTTCTTGCGGGTACAGAGTACAGATAGATGCGTATCTTGGTGTCTTTCTTTAGTTCATATCGAACCCGTATATATAGTCTCATTTTTCTCGCGAGGCATTCAAATGATTTCCAATGCTGCCTCGCGAACTACTGTTGAATAGCAAAAACAAAATGTTTATTTTTAGTATGGGAAAGTCCAGGGGAGGTTTGCACCTCCACTTTTTTTATATTTGGTATGGTTCGCGAGATATTAAGGGTGGATCATTTTCAAATGATCACCCTGTATAGTTTATGGGATGCAAATTTTAAATAACGAAATTATGTCTTGTGAGGCGTTTTTCAGGTAACCAGAGCGGCTTCCCTCTCATGTTCTTGTACTCTATTTTGCAGATGCAATTAGGAATAGCAAGATTAACAGCCAGTTTAAATAAACACCCTGCCCTGACACAACCTAATTTTACATTCATTTCACAATGGACATAAACATGAGCTTACATACAACTCAACTGCATCCATGTATAGAACCGCTATATTTGCGTTAAAATTTGCATACATTGTATAGCGTGTTCTAAACAGCCTTTAACATTAATTTATTTAAATATTAAACAAAGGAGCTTGACATTTTTATGTTCTGTGACAATAGGTATCTACCTTCGGTGCCAAAGCTCCACCATATTTTATCCGCAAAAGTTGCTTTCAGCATTGCTTACTTCCTGTCCTTTCATCTTTCACACTCGTTGCATTTGTTACATTTTTACTTAGGACGGTAAAAGCGATGGTCATCAATCTCGCCCCATTTTTTTGCTTTTTTGATAAATCAGAAATACATACTGAAATTTTTAGTATCTATGGTAGGTAACTTGTGTTTAACTCCTGAAATGTTCTGTTTAACTTTCACATTATTTTAGTACAGATTAACATGTGACAGTAAGGGCGGCCCACTAGGCCGTGCATGAATTGCGCACTTTTCTAATCCCTAATCTTCTGGTATGTTGATTACCTGTTAATGACACATGAACTGGGCACTGTACTTCCTAATCACCCGATATGAACCCTTGTTTATTTGTCATTAATTTAAGTTACTTAGGAGAACAGTATTATAATTGTATAACAATAAAAACAAATTTAATTGTTTACGAATAAGTATAAATTCTTCTACACCCTCATTATTTCTGAAATTAACCAATCAGGTAAGATTTACACTTCGCTTCACCCCTATACGGTCTGGGTACTTTCAAAACCGAACATAGGGGAATTGCATTGTAACTAACCTTTATATATAGATTCCTGCTCGCCATTTAGACCCACAAGGATGGTAATGGTATGAATAGAACGACAAAAATACAGCGCATCTGATGGTACCAATAAATGTTAGTACTTAGTTATCTTTTTCTGTAAAAAAAATTATAAAATAATGCTATTTTGAAATAATATAGGTAGCTATGATTGTCAACTTTTTTTTATCTGTCAATTAAATTATTTGAAATCAGTCGATGTTTCTGTTATTAATATCAAATAATATGAATAATAACGAGTATTCAGTAGAGCAGAGGGTTTTTATAATAAAGATATTACCATCCTTATGAGTTCAAATGGCGAGCAGGAATCTATATAAAGATCAGTTACAATGCAATTCCTCTATGCTCGGTATAATGGAGAAAATTATATTTATTTGTCACCTTTCTGAAATCACTGTAATCACAAGCTTTCCTTTTTTTATTGACGGAAACCTGTTTACCCACCGTGCACCGTCGTAATTTTAATTATTATTTAATAGCTCTACTTTGTCTTAAATCTAACACTCTGTTTTTTGAATGTGGAACAAATTTTGTAAAAGTATTTCAATAGTCGTTTTAACCTTGCCATTCGATATAAAAATGAACTTTTTTTTTTAAATTGGAAATGTCAACGATTTCAGGAAGTAGGGGTTGTTGAGGTTGAGGGGGTGGAATATAATATAATGTGATTAGATAGAGATTTTTTTTACCTGTAAAATGATATATCACAAGGTAGGGGAAATTTGAAATTTCAAGGGGGGGGGTTGCTGGAGAGAAGGGGGGAATTATAAAATTACTTCAATAGTGGCTTTAAACTTCCCCCTCGATATGAAAGTTGACGTGTTTTTATTCAAACTGGAAATTTCAAAACGTTCAGAGTTATTAAAGGTGGCTATAGTTTTAAAATGAATTTTAAGTAGCGAATATTGTATTGTAATGCTGCCTTTCTGTATTTTCTGTTAATAAACCAACAAATAACTTAATCCTGATTTTATTTAAAGTGCCCAGTTCAGTTGTAACTTAAATGTTTAATCCGAGGTCTGGTGCCGAATTCAGGTGGTGTAATTAAGGCCCAGGTAAGCGGTGCCCAATTCGTGTCCGGCCGTAAGGGCAATCCGCAATAGTAATACTCTCCCTTTATATTTGCACCTAAAGATATGTTATCTGACGATATGACAAGTTCTAACTCTACATAATAACTTCCAATTATTTATTATACACTCCTTAAGTAATTTTGGTTTTCATCTTTATACAGCAAATTTTAAAATAAAATTATTATTTCCAAATGATTCACTTTGCTTCTCAGTAGTAAAAGTAAAATTAGACACCTACTCAAAATCCTTTCCCAACAATTATTTTCCGCTAACAATCGTTTTCAAAAGTTTACAAAACTACACTCAAAGAATTCAATTTAAACAACGGAAAGCTCCAAAAATTAAGAAACGATTGCTGAAAAGATTGTTCACCCGCCAAAACTTCCCAAAACAACAATTTGTCCATTGTAATTTTAAATGTAAATTCGCTGCTTTTCCGTTCTGTTCTTTGAGCGCCTACGCAGTTCGTTATCGTACGCACGAGATTTAAATTCAGATATTTTATCTTTAAATTGACCCCAGAAAGAAAATCTTTTATGTAATTGAAGGTACAAGAATATTAATAAAGCGATGTAGGTACTTAATTCTGAATACCCATAATTTCCAATTAGATTTGGTAAAGTTATCAAATTTCTATACAGGGATTTTCAACGAAAAGTAGCCATCCTCAGTAGGTATCTTACAAAACTATTGTTAGCTTGAAAATCCCCAAGACGTGTCAGTAAAGACAGGAAGGGGGACATATTTTTACGTAAAATTTCAAATGACACAGTACCTACCATGTGTGACATATCGTTGGAAAGGTAACTTCATAAGGAATTCAGTCCCTAGATAATAAATATATAAATTCAGTCTACTATTTATTTTTTTATTCACTTCAAATTGAGATTAAAATTAAAAACCCTATTTTGTTTATTTCGAACCAAAATTATGTTTCAATAGCCTAATAATTCTATGTAGCTACTTATAATAAATAAGTATCTATGTCTTATTAGTGATTCAGTTAAATTTTCCCTTATTACGTATGGAAAATGTAAATATTTACTTCTTAATATCTACTGATTCACACAGATTTGTAAAGCATCATCCCCTAAAATCAAATACTTAAACTAACGCATAAATAAAGAAGTACATGGGAAAACTAGGTGCTTATCTAAAATTTAACTACTGGAGAAAAATGTACATTTATAAATTTTGCAGAAGATAAAACAAGAAAAAGTGTGGAAATGTATAATCCAAGACTAATTTTTCAGAACCTTAATGGCCACTAAATCTTTCCTAAATCCTTAAAAGGTAATACTCTTTTAACTTAGTTCATACGGACCAAAGTTCCTTAATCCACGTTAAAAGTAGCACGGTGAACTTTTCCAAAGCGAGATTAATCCTCAGCAAGAGTCATAAACGCAAATACTAACTAGCTGTCGGTCGGTAGGTCTCGTAACGTAATATAATAATAATACCAACAAGTTTCTTTTTCAACAGAAATTACAGAAAATATTGCGCCCAAAGAGTAGAAGCCTTCATTTTAGTGGACAATTCGGAAAAGTACGCTAATAGTAGGTACCTACGCTTTCCGTGTACGATTTTACGGTTTTCTCGTTACACCAATTTAAAAATTTGTTGTAAGCACCTTCGTATACTTCTCGAGATTTATTGGGCAGAAGATTTGATACAACTTCTTTTGCACGGTCTAAAATTTCTGGTGGTGTATCTTCGTTACCATTATCTTGTTCAAACATTTTCGATGGTTTGGCTGGGTTTGACAGAATAAATAAAATTGAAAACAAAAGCTAAGAAGACTTGATTTTAGTAGTAGTAGTGTTGTGGTAGTGTTCTCTAATTCCTCGCATCTTAATTTTATTATTTTAAATCCGGTTGTTCCGGTTGCGGAAAAAATAGTATGTTTCATTCGGATTAAAAGTGACTTCTTTTGACTCGCAAATCGCATCCGTTCGGCTACGCTACGCTCCGCCTCACATATGCAAAATTTGCTCGTCAAAAAAAGTGACACTTTTCATTCTAATAAAACAATCCACTTAAGAAAGGACACTTCAATTCGTATTTACAGACATTTGTAGGGAATATTTATTATCTCCCTAGTTATGAACAGTTGTGGGGATATAAAATAAGTACGAGAACTGTAAGAAAATGTGGAAGTAATTTAATAAAGAATATATTTTTTCGGACGACACGCTACATATTATCTGAACCGCACTAAAAACAGACAAACCACAAGAACTGAAAGCGAAAGAAATCCTCATTCCTATGGACAGATTCTTACATAAATACAGGGTGTCCCAAAAAGAAAGGCATCCATTTAAGGGCATATTCCTTTCATGAAAATAAGAGGAAAAGTTCCTATTAACACGAGTCCGCAAATGCTTCGTTATCGAGATACAGGGTGTTGAAAATTTTTTTTCCTAATATTTCGAAATGATTATTATTATTATTATTGTTTTACAAATAATGTTCAAAATGACCGCCATTACCTTTTTAAGATAAGCTTCTATTCTTCGAACAAAATTTTGAGGCTAAAGGCGGTCGTTATAAAAAAACGGATTTGCAGTTAGTATTTTTTTATTCGCATTTTTTATCTTTGAAGTGTTATTTACACGAAAACGGTTAATGGTAGGAAAAAATCTCAAGAGATTGTTTCAACCGTAAATTAGTTAAGAAATTTGAAAATTGTGTCAAAAACAAAAAAACAGTGGCGTCCCATTTTTTCCTTCAAAATATCCACATACGCACCTGTAGTTACGCCACTGGAACTGGAGAAGGAAAAAACTGACTTCAACACCCTATATCTCGGTAACGAACACAGCACATTCTGCTGGAAAATTCCAAAATAATTTTTTATAAAACAATTTGAATGAACTCATGGCTAGGCAAATGATCACCAGTCGAATGCCCCTCCTCAAGATTTCCCGATTCAATTCCACTATATTTTTATTGCTGGGATTACTGAAAAGTAGGTTTGTTCTTAAAAAACACATGACTACGTTTTATTACATAATATCTCCGTTTTTTAAACCAAATGTGCCCAAATTCCTTTTGCTATATTTCTCAGAAAAATTATTCAACAAGGGATTTGTTCCTAAAGCTGTATCCGAGATTTTCTTAAAAAAATTATTTTATTCCAAACCTTAAAGACAATCTGTGTAGAGAATTAATCTACTTACTCGTAGGAAATTGTAAGTAAAATTCTTCCCTAGATAAAAATAAATTCCTTACATATCGTATGCACCTCACGACGAAAAAACACGAAAGTGTTTTAGTAGAAACGTAAGAATTCTAACAAAACAAACGATACCTGTCAGGTCTAAGAAAATTAAAGTTGTCTTTTTTTGTTTCTCGACAAATTGAGGCAAGAAAATAATTAGAAAAATTCTACGATGGTATGAGATTTCGGGTTGTAGTAAACTGTTATAGCTGATATAATCTAGAAAATGGATAAGTGTGTTTATTGATACCTAAAAAATTCAATATTACACTTTTAATTATTGATGTAGTAGCAATCTCAAGAAAAATCAAACTCATAAAAGAAATCGAACGCCGATAATACCATTACGTCAAGGCCAATTTGAGGAAATCATGATTGATATCTCCAGGGTAATTTGCAGAATTGTGAAACATAGCGTGATGTTCTACAGTGACGTAATTTGAATCCATTTACATGATGAACTACCCAAAGTGAAGCCAATATATCAGTTTGTAAGTTTGGCCAGAGCATCTAAGTCTAAACAATATTGGCAATCAAGATGACAAACTACTAGTTCCTGCAATCAATTTTAGATCACTGACGGGCTAAGCAGTTAATGTGAATGTGTGCTGAAGAAGTTCACATGAATCTTTCGCTTTTTTAGAAGTCAGGAGGTTAAATTAAGACATTTATCAGGAAACGTCGAAACTAACATTTATACCCTTTCAGACTTTTCTATACGCGTAAGATCTTTATTTATCATTTAATTAAAAAAAACTTTTTAAATTATATCTGAAATAACTCTATGGAGATGGTGGGTTTTTATAAAGTGTTTTTCATAACTAACTAACTAGGAACTGTCGGTAGTCTACTGAAGCTTATATGGGCACGGAAAGTCGGTTATGAGGTAGAACATAAATTAATTGCTTTCCTCCCTTACGGCATCCTGGAAGTGCCTATGCTGCTCTAAACTTCAAGGGACATCAAAGCGGGAGCTTGTCGTAAATTACAATTATATCTTTTTCAGAACATCCTCCCACATGCCAACACTAGACACAGGTATCTAACTTGCTAGCAAAATAGGGTAAACGTTTTAGTATAGTAAGACATAGACATAACGCATATTAAGATGGTATGTGAAACTTAACCGACCCAAAAGTGTTTAACTACAACCATTTACAGACCTACACGTTCACCTTAATTTATTATGGCCTGAATACCAATATTCTGTTTACCTTCCCTCTACTGAATGTTGTGGAATTCAATAATGGGAGTTCATGTAAATTTTGTAAGTACGGCTGTATTTAAGGTTTTCTTTATACTCAGTTAAAACGATTTTTTTCTACAACACTTGCACTTGCACTTGTAATTTTTTTACAGAACTACTTTTTGTTGTGTCACCTTGATAGCCATGGAAAAAATCAAAAAGATAGCTTTTGCCTTACCATTTAAAATTATATACAGTTTGTGGGGTCCAAAATTTAAAATAACGAAGTTATAGGACTTGAAGCGTTTTTTAGGTAGCAGCCTGTATATTGATCTTTCACCTTTATCGATAAAGATAACGATAATTTCGATATAGAATATCGATATACAAGTTTCCATATCACCCACCCTTACTGAACTAGGGAAAGTTTATTGAAAAGCTTTGTTGACTACGTTTAGCTGGAATTTAAATGAAATTAGAATTTTTAAAATTTACTAAAATTTCTCTTCTAAAATAAATTTACAAAAGGAATAATCCTCAAAGCAAGTAGAATCTATGAGAAGGTAACTTAAAATATAAAAGCACAAAATATCTGAAAAACCTTTAAATAAACAATTACAGTTTTGAAGAGGTAGCATGTAGAACGCATTAAATATTTAATAACCAAAACGGTCATAAATAGCGACGCGACGACTACAAAGCTACAAAATTATTTTATATCCTATCGGACGCGGACCCGGACTTATATAGGAATAATATTAGTAGCAAAGTAACGTAATGCAATAAAATATTAACATGGACGTGTGTAACTGTAACGTAAGTGTGCAGAGCTAAATAAATTAGGAAAAAAATTGGAGTAAAATGAAAATCATGTAAATTTAGATTCAGTTTAAAAGAATTGAAATTTTAATATTCGTTGAAATTTTCACTTTAAAAATGTCTGTATGCTCCAAAAAAAAATTGAAATCTCCAAGGTGACTGAATAGGTGTGGTCTTAATTTTACGGGGCGATTGCTTGTTCAGTTTTGAGTACAAAATGTTAATACAATAGATGCACGTCCAAAAGTTTTACTACAAGTCAACAGAAATTGAATTGCTCGCAAATTGCGCAGACAAGCAAAAGAAAACTGAAATGTTTAAACGGCGTATTCTCGACATAGCCCCTTCATTTAGCAACCTCACTGTATATTATAAAAGTATTTACATTTACAGCAAGTTGCACAATTTTTCAAGTGACATTTGAGAACAACCAACAAACATTTCCATAACAACAACCAAATAAAGACGTTCCAAGTTAAAATATCCTACTGTATAGACGAATTTGTTTTTTTCATGTTCATTTTCAGTTCTCTGCTTTCTCGTCTAATACTTTTCAGCTTTCATAGCAAAGAATCGTACCTGTCGCTTCAGGCTCTATAATTCGTGCATCCCTTACAAAACTCTAGTGATATGAAATCGTGGCATTTATACAAATACAGGGTACGAATATACTGCAGACTAGAAGCTGCATGACATTTATTTATAAAACTCTACCTGCAATCTAGCTTCCAATTACGTAGGTATTGGAATTTATAGAAATTGTGTACGAATCATATTACGACTTTATAGCTAGGTGCAGGTAAAATGCAAGGTAGTGTAATGGAAAACATTCAATTCTGTAGCACAAATTTTCTTAGAACTCGACGCGATGGAATAATTTTTAAATTTTTGTAGATCGTATGAGTTATGATTTGTGAGTAACGTTGAAAAGACATTGAAAAAAGTTTTCTATTTAAGGTACGTATTTATTGCAAAATATCAACTTGTTAAACGTGTAAGAATAAACCCATTTTAATATAAAATTCTTACATAAATTGTAGCGGTATACAATGTAACTTCTAAATGTAGGAGAGAAGGAAACCGCTTCTCGGTAAGTTGAAGTCGACAATAAAAGCAGAAATGGAAATTTATAGATTTTAAGAAATATTCCTAAAACCTTTGAGAAAATAATACGGCCATTCTTCTTTCGTCCTTTATCAAGGGAGTTCTGCCGACAAATATAGAATTTAAAACTGAATGTAAAACACCCCCTCTGCAAAGCTTTTGCATCCCAAAAGCTTCTTTCATCTGGTGTAAATAGGCTCAAAAATTACTTTTGAAATAAATGAATGCGTATTCTTTTACCTTACCGCAATGAACTTTTTTAAATTCTTTTGTAATTCTTTAAAATTATGAAATACAAAAAATGTTATTTGCTAATTCTTGGAAAATAAATTAGTCCGCATATTTAGGCGCACAATGCCACAAAGTTATTAAGATTACGTAACATTATCCAAACATTTTTTTATTAAACCGTTTTTTTTGTGTGTATTGTACAATTTTCGTCTTTTTTACTTTCCCATACCACTACTGGTATAGGGAAGTATTGATATCATGAAAATTTTCGAAATCGAGATTTTCACGGAAATGGGTGTTTTGGACCCCCAGGAGCCTAAAAAAGTGGTCTAGAAAAAATGTCTGTCTGTGGGTGGGTGGGTGGGTGTGTGTGTATGTAACGCCTCTAACGCAAAAACTAGTGAACCGATTTTGATGAAATTTGAAATGAAGGGGTATATCGAAAATTCATCGACAAAATAAGCTTTTCAAAAAAATCCGAAACCGGAAGCGGAAGTTAGACATGTTTTTTTGGTATCATTTTTTTCAGAAGCGGAATTTTGAAAATCTGAGTAGGGGATATGAAAGAAGGGCATAATTCAAGGGAAACAGTTTTTTACCGGACTCTCTAACTTCAAAATGGCGGTCGCTATGAATTTTTCAAAATTTCGACTTTAACGCCCCGTAACTCAAAAACCAGTTATCTGATCAGGTTCCGCAACAACTTGTTTGAAAGCCCTTTGGCTGTACTACACCAAGAAAAAAAATTATTTACTAAATCCAAAAACTGTCGCAACGGCGCTCTTCCAAAAATTTTGAAATTTTTGAAAAATTATTACAAAAAAACTGGTCTAAGGAATTTGTTTAAATTTTCTATACTTATGCAGCTTGGTATTAGCTACATTTTTGTTTTTTGATGAACGCCAGAATTCCACTGTGGCGCCCTCTACGAGATTTTGAAAATCGGAAATTGATGCTCCTATAGCGCCTTTATTAGTCAAAATATGAAAGAAGTTTAAATACAAAAGTTGTTCAGTATATAGATTTGCATTTTTCTAAATTTATATCACGTATACAGGGTGTTTGGTTTTCACAGTACAATAAGCAACTTTGTTATTTTAAATGAAACACCCTATATATTATTATATAATTGAATGCAAAATTGAATTGTCTATCACATAGTATAAGATGTTCATATGGCTAAAATGTACGGTTAATGAGAAATTCGTGAATTTTGAATATTTAGGTTGGACTCTGAATCTGGTTGGACTCGGAAACTGATCGTCGGCGTCGGTCGGTAGCGATCGTCTGGCTTCGCCAGTTGTAATTTTTAACGGGTGCCTACTACAGAGTACAGATAGATGCGTATCTTGGTGTCTTTCTTTTGTTCATATCGAACCCGTATAGTCTCATTTTTCTCGCGAGGCATTCAAATGATTTTTAATGCTGCCTCGCGAACTACTGTTGAATAGCAAACACAAAATGTTTATTTTTAGTATGGGAAAGTCCAGGGGAGGTTTGCACCTCCACTTTTTTGCATTTGTATTCGGGTACAACCGGTATAATCGCAGTGTTTTAATTCCGGGCTCGGTGGTGCAAGTTAATAGAACACCAGGGTCTCATGCGAGAGGTATCGAGTTCAAATCCGGTTGGGGTAGACCCATGGTAGACCTTTCGAAATATTTTTTCGACGTAAATGATTGAGTAACCCATGGAGTAGTGGATAGTAACACATAGGTCTCTATACACCCCACTGTAGAAGACACCCTTTTGTGGAAAGCAACGAAAAACCACCACATAGAACATATTTCCCTAGTACAGCGGACATACACCTTTCACTTGAGAGACTGTGGTAACCAGATACTTCTCACCAGAGAAAGTTTATGAACATCTTGTCCTTGGTGTACTATGTCCGTCGTGACTCGTGAATGCCTTCTATACTGCGTCTCACGGTCAGTTTAGAGTGTGGAAGAGATAGGGCAATGCAAACCTTATGGGACTTGTCTGTACTACGTTGCCAGCTCTACGTGCCTTAACGACAGGGTATAATGCTTAAATGAAGTAAATGGTAAAGGATGTCCAGGTAACTCTTAAAAGTAGGTAGTTATCGCCGATTAGGGTGTGTACAACAAAAGGCAGATTACATAATGATTGACAGGAGGTTGGTATTTCAAAGCAATTTTAAGACGAAGTTTTGCAACACTGCGCCCCATAAGACTCCATACTCTAAACTGACTGTGAGACGCAGTATAGAAGAAAACCAAAATTTTGGTTATTAATAAAAACAATGACAACCAAATAACTATTAACAGAATTAAAACCCTTTAGGGGTTTAGTAACCCTAAATGCGATTCAGGAGCTACATTCCCATCTTCAGTAGATAGAAGGTTTTAAAAGACTGCGTGGTTTTAGGGTTTCCGTTATTGTCCAAACCACAGTCTCCAAGGCGGTGGGGTAGCCAAGGGGGTGGCTACCGGGCTAAAGCCCCCCCCCAAAGACGCTGACCGACATTATCGATATTCTAGGGATAGAGGTAGGTACCTATACCACGAAGAATTGGAAGACAGGTATATCGAAATAACATACAAACAAATTCACCAAAAGAATAATTCAGAATATCAATATTTTTACCCTTTTTAGACGAACTATTGTCCCAACTTAGCACTAGATTTGGTAAACATCTTGAAATCTTTATCTTGCTTATTCCATCGGGCAACAGTTACAAATAATGTAAAATTTAATCAATTGGACCTGCTTTCTACCACAACGACATACAAGAACTAAACCAAAGCGTTTTTTAGAGCGCGAGTTTGTACTTTGGTATGATCGATTTTGTAAAAACATGACGACGAAACAAATAAAAATATTAGCCATAAAAATATGTACCCAAATAAATATCTTTATTTTGTTAAAAAAAATTCGCCACATTTTGTACCTGTGTTTACTAATAGTACAAGCGAAAGATCATTTTCCACCTTAAAAAGAATCAAAAGCTATCTACGAAATTCTGTTGGGTTGGATAATCAAATATACATTGGGAAACACCCGTTTTATGACGAAGTTTTGGATGATATGAAGAAGAGCGAACATAGTCATAGGATTATTTTATAGAATTCGAAATAGGAATCTATGTAATGTCATATAAAATTATTTTGCAGTATTACAAAGGGAATCAGTTTCATTTCCGTAATTCACTCCTCTATTTTTAATATTTGGGAACAAAGACAAAAATAAAAGGTTTTTTTAAAACCACTTACCCCGGATAAGTTCATGAAACGCTATGCACGGGTCTAACGTGCACCACCCCTGGGAAACCTTCCCCACTACATTTATGAGTTGAACCCCTTCCAGAATTTTGAAAAATCCTACCTACAACAAAGGATCGACCCTCTCTATACTTATCATATTTTTAAGGGGCACTGGGAAAAATCGTTAAAACTTCTCAGTCTGTACATGATAGCCCTCCCCAGATACAATTTCTGGCTACGCCACTGCTCCAAGGATTTTATTTTCAAATAAATAATAAATATTGATGCATCTGCAAAAACAGTTTGTGTTTAGTTACTTAATTGAGTCGGAAATTAATCAGAATTTATAATTCATTGCTCAATATTTTTTGATTAACATTTTATACTTCCTACATAAAGTGATTATTATCGGAAAACGTTCGTGGATTTCCTCCGGCAGATAGTTTTTTTGTTTATCTCTTGTTGTAATTAAAACAACCTTAATTGAATTTAATCGTCTTCGGCGCGAACGACACCGATATCCGCAATGAAGCGCTTGGCAGCAATCGATAGCATAAATAATTTCAGATTTAGTGGCTTGTATCAGCAATTAACAGAAGCAGCAAGAAAAGTTACGACTTCGTGCCCTACCGTATTCTATTTCATTTTAATTTTATCGACAAATTGCTGAAAAAAAATTCGACAAATTGTTTTAGTGACAAAAAGTGGAGGTGCAAACCTCCCCTGGACTTTCCCATACTAAAAATAAACATTCGTTTTTGGTATTCAACAGTATTGTTCGCCACAACCGATAAACTTAACTTGAAAATTAGTATATGGAAAATTAACACAAGTGCCGATTGTGTTCATCTGCGCATGTGTGATTATTTATATTCATAGGCTGCTAGGATTAGCCGGCGACAAGGAATTCCCTTCCCGCGCATGGTCACTTGAACATATCGGCACTTACAAATTTCTCCCTGCACTGTTTTAAAGTTCAAAATTCACGAATTTCTCATTAACCGTATATTTTAGCCATATGAACACCTTATACTATGTGATAGACAATTCAATTTTGCATTCAATTATATAATAATATATAGGGTGTTTCATTTAAAATAACAAAGTTGCTTATTGTACTGTGAAAACCAAACACCCTGTATACGTGATATAAATTTAGAAAAATGTAAATTTATATACTGAACAACTTTTATAATTAAACTTTTTTCATATTTTGACTAATAAAGGCGCTATAGGAACATCAATTTTCGATTTTCAAAACCTCGTAGAGGGCGCCACAGTGGAATTATGGCGTTCATCAAAAAACAAAAATGTAGCTAATACCAAGCTGCATAAGTATAGAAAATTTAAACAAATTCCTTAGACCACTTTTTTTGTAATAATTTTTCAAAAATTTCAAAATTTTTGGAAGAGCGCCGTTGCGACCGTTTTTGGATTTAGTAAATAATTTTTTTTCTTGGTGTAGTACAGCCAAAGGGCTTTCAAACAAGTTGTTGCGGAACCTGATCAGATAACTGGTTTTTGAGTTACGGGGCGTTAAAGTCGAAATTTTGAAAAATTCATAGCGACCGCCATTTTGAAGTTAGAGAGTCCGGGAAAAAACTGTTTCCCTTGAATTATGCCCTTCTTTCATATCCCCTACTCAGATTTTCAAAATTCCGCTTCTGAAAAAAATGATACCAAGAAAACATGTCTAACTTCCGCTTCCGGTTTCGGATTTTTTTGAAAAGCTTATTTTGTCGATGAATTTTCGATATACCCCTTCATTTAAAATTTCATCAAAATCGGTTCACTAGTTTTTGCGTTACAGGCGTTACATACACACACACCCACCCACCCACCCACAGACAGACATTTTTTCTAGACCACTTTTTTGGGTTCCTGGGGACCCAAAACACGTATTTCCGCGAAAATCTCGACTTCGAAAATTTTCATGATATCAATACTTCCCTATACCAGTAGTGGTATGGGAAAGTAAAAAGGGACCTAATCGTGCTTTTCATATTTTCTGTAAAATATTTTCTACGCAATATACAAAGCTGTAGCGTAGTGAAACATGTTATATTTACGTTCCCAGTTGTCTGTACTAATTCCACGTAGGTTTTAGATCATCCTAAGAAATTGACCTCAATATTTCTTATTGATTAGTTAGTACACTGATCGAATTTTTAACCATCTAATCATCTTGTAAACCCATTAAAGCATCCAATTTATCATCCAACCTATAGTTTACCATCAATAAAACGGCATCGGTAGTTACTTTGTTCAGGGAAAAATAAAAACCATGTTGATTAAAATACAGGGTGATTCTTAAATGGCGAACATGAAAATGTAGAAAATGTTTCTGCAATTCTGTTGGTCGATATCAAGCGTAAAGCATTCGACGTTGGGTTAGAATAAATTAACGGCGCTTACCATAATTACTGGCAAGCAACAAAGCCATAAGCCACACTATAACCGATGCTATATAACATACAAATAAACACACTAATGAATAATTGAGGATTGAATTTGATAAAGGTGGAATAAACGGTAGGCGCGTAGTTGTATAAAAGTCAAAGCGGTCCCCACACAACCTATTACTCAATGAAGGGTTAACCCAGAATGAAAATTTATCTCGACAAAGAAAGATCTAAGAGGTTCAGATTAATTAAGAAAGTATGATTTATATATTTTAAGAGGAAGAGAGAAAGAAGAGACTAATGAGTTTAAAAATGATAAACGCAGTAAATGGAAACCCTAAAGTGATAAAGTTTACAAACATTTCTGTATTGAAAATATAAGAATTTAGAGTTAGAGACATTAATTTAAAATCAGGTAAGAATATTATTAAACAAATATGCCCTCCAAAACTTCGGTAATTAACTGTGAATTCCGCTTCTTGTGCTGTTTCGCCAACCAAACCTCAAACAACGCACAAAGTTCTCGAAAAGCGTTCAATGTATGCAAAATCCAAACTTGGAATTCGCGAACAGAACCATTAATCAACGAATATTAACCAGAGACAGTCTATCGAATGAATGTGTGCATTCACCTTAAACGAATACACACCAAATACTTATTCGTATGTAATAGGGATTTATATTCGCAAAACGGTGCCTATTAGAATCAATTCAACATTTCGCTTTTATGTGCTAGATTGATGTTTGAAATGTTTGCATTTCAATCATAATATGAAAACCTGTCAGTTACACACGAGAATATAACCCACAGCAACGAGGTGAGTGTACAGAAGTTTTCTTGAATCGTACATTTTAACTCTTCCCTTCTTGTTTTATTTACAGAAGAGCTTGATTCATACTAATATTTTATCTTAAATAATTTAATTACACAGGGAAATAGAAAACTGAAAATTTAAGATTTTTCGTCCTGTACTGTAGTAGTCCTCAAGGTCATTAGCGTAAGTTAATTAATCTACCTCCATCTATCTTTATTCCTTTATTTTCCCAAACGCACTTTTAGACATCTTCTAAGCCTAAAAACAGACGGAGGATAATTTGGGTAAAGCGGGTGTTTCCTTTTACTGTAAGACAATCTGTAAATAGTTTTTACCGATTCCATTATTCCGTCTTCAGTTTGTTATTAACCCAATACTGAATTAAATCCAATGCATGTTCAAAATATATGAAAAGGGTATATTATTGATTTATAAATTAAGTCTCGCGTTACGTGCTCGTGATCTTGAGTATAGCAGCTACTGCGGAAGCATGTCTGTTCTTATTATTATAAACATCTTTATTAGATTTAATTTTACATGATAAAGTGCTGTTCCCAAAATCAATTTATCTCAATATATTCTTATAAAGAAATTGAATTCTAATTCAATTTTCAATCACATTTACTGCCTACCTATCCAAATAGCCATTCGTCAGTTAGAAGCATAGATGATCCTATCTTTTAACATTCGACATTTGTCTACCTATCGATGTAGCAAATTGACTTATTTCAACTCACAATCCTCAGAAATTGCAAACGTTTTGCATAGGGAAAGGAAAAATTGAAGGTAATTTATTCCAAAAGCACATCCAAAGTGGTCAATTTATAAGGATGGCGTCAAGGCCTGTATAAGTTATAGTATGGGATTATCCAAATTCGTTACACATTGAAATAAATAACAAAGAATTTAAATTTTAATCAAACAACAGCGAAATAAAAGTTAAATAAAAATTTTGTTGAACTTTCAAACAAATCTCGACACACAGAAAATGTTTTGTGGTACCCTATCTATCTCAATTAAATCTTGCAATAGTTAGCAGCAAGGATGGTTACTTTCAAGATGATTGATCGATGATATACCGTTCGATCAAAAAACTACCTCGCAGCAAACCTTGATCGCATAACCGTAACGATTGATTAGCATACAGAATTGAATGATTTTTCTTGTTTTATTTTAGGAAATTTATCACACAGGTTGTAAATAATAATTCTTCGTGTGTTCATAACAAAAATAAATAATTTTTAACTTGTATCTAGGCTTAGATCATTAAGCCCTCCGATATACAGTGTGTCCACGAATTGAGTGCATATAAGGTGTAAATGACAATTTTTTTTAGAGTTGAATCTTCATGTTCTGGGGATCGCTCCTGCTTGGTCTCAAACTAAGATATTGAAAAAATGAGCCAAATCAATTAATATACAGGGTGTTGTTTTGGCCGAAATCTAAAAATTAGTCAAGAGTAAACTGTCTTTATGTTAGCAGATATAACAAAAATGTATTAGAAAAAGTTGTTTAGAATTAAACGTTATTGAAGATTTTCAATTTGTATACAAATCAGCCTACTTGGATATTTTTCATCAACATGAGATTTTTTATGGTTTTAATGACCCATGCATGAAGAGTAATTAAACAAAGTACCTACTTGAAAAACAAATAATTATTTATTAGAAAAATGCTAAACCTTATTTGTTACAAACATGAGTTCAAAAGTATTTTATTGGATTTTGATGAAAAAAATCAAAGTAGGCTGATTTGTATAAAAGTTGAAAATCCTCAATAACATTTAATTCTAAACAACTTTTTCTAATACATTTTTGTTATATCTCCTAAAATAAAGACAGTTTACTCTTGACTAATTTTTACATTTCGGCCAAGAAAACACCCTGTATATTAATTGATTTGGCTCATTTTTTCAATATCTTAGTTTGAGACTAAGCAGGAGCGATCCTCAGAACATGAAGATCCAACTCTAAGAAAAATTGTCATTTACACCTTATATGCACTCAACCCGTGGACACACTGTATAACATGTACAGAGATGTAATACACAATGGGACAGATTTAACTTGTTCTGGAGATATTTTCGTCCCTTGTGTTAGAACAACCCACTACGGATTCAAAGACTACTAGCCCACGACTGTTTTTCGCATTTAAAATTTAAAAAAAATTCTACAATTTAACATTTTCAAATTCACTATCACACTAGCATTGATATTTGTAAGCGTTTTTATGGGACCGGTTAAAGGAAAGTTCATTCGGTCCCGGGTTCTAATCTTGGATGGGGCAAGTTTTTTTTTTTTTTTTTCGTGATTACTGTTGTGAAAATGAAGTAAATGTACAGAATATTAGTACCATTTGCCATTTCTGGATTTAAATTCCAGAGACTTAGACAAAATGTAACAAAACTTTGAGCTATCTGTCACGTGCAAAATAGCAGTTTGTTCCTCGCATAATGAAATTGGTAATGACACCTAAAAGATAATCAATATCTCAAACAGAGTTAAACTTAATACAGCAACTGTTTCCGTACCACGTAAATTTGACTTTGTACTCACAGTGCTTCTAATCCGATTGTTGTCGTTAGGTACCTAACTAAAATGTAGTTCAGGCAAAACGTTTCTAAACTTAATAGAAAATAATAAATAACTTCTTTTAAATTGGGAATTTAAAATTTTTCAGAGATGAACAAAAGTAAATTAAATTAAAGGAGAGTAATTCTTTTTTAATTAACGTAGCCTCAAAATTTATGTACAAACCTTTTAAATTTTTTTGCTGTTGTTCCCTCATTAATTTGGGATTAACTTAATACCGCACCTTTGAACTGCAGATTGCGTTACGTCTAATTAACTTTGAAGCCTAGTATGCGTGGTACAAAACACAAAGAGGAAACCTGACAATTATTTAAAAATTACAATCTCTATGTAAAATTGAAAAAAGTAACTGAATTTTCACTGGCATAACAATTGCCTGAATTAATCTCTTTTTCTTTCATAATGAAATTCGAGGCTTAACATTTTTTGCGATATTGTAAAAGTGTAGATAATCGTTACTATTTTCTTTTGTTATTTATCTCGCATCCACAAGTTGGGGTAATCTTGCTCCCTTGTCAAACATCTCACAAATATTAGGGTCTCTCTTTTAAAATATTCGAACCCTACACCTCGGCTTTGCGAGCTGCCAAGTGCCATTTGATTATTGAAGAAATAAACAATTCTTGTCAAAAATACTTTGGGCTACCTTTAATTGTTACTAAATCTGTAAAGACAACGTTAACATTAAAATAAAAATAGATATTAATTTTTTATTTAAGTTAGTCTTCGTATAACAAGAAGGTTTCAACTTCTAAACTGCCGCTAGCGTCTCAGGATAACAAGTTAGAATTGAAAATCGAGAAACAAAATTCGTTCTGGTTGATCTGAGAGGAAATACTTTTGTGAAAGTTTCTTTGCGTCCAAAACTCGTTCTACTAAAATTAAATTTCGAATTCGATATAGAACTTTGAAACACGTTAAAGTGATATAACCTTGTGCACTACCGCGAAAAATTGCTGTGCAGGTAATTTGTTGCCATCACGTTTAAAGCGTTTATCGAATAGGGGTCAGAAAGTCATGAGAATACCTTACAGCCAACCTATAAATTTTACGATTGCAAATTGATTTCAGTTTGACAATAAAACCTGCAACTGTGTTACGTTCAACAGTTTTGATTGGCAAACAGAAACTTTTTCTCAAGCACAATTATGGTTATTAATTTATTGTTTTTCATGCTTTTGACAAAAAAAATCACAAAGATTAATAAAACCTGAAAAATTAATGCTAGGTACTGGGGAATTAAGTTTTGTTTAACCTCACAAAAATTCTATTTTCGTGCTCAACTTGCTTCAAATATATTGTACCTAATATATTTTTCCTGAAAGTTGCACTAAAGACAATTTTGTCAGTAGTTGGCTGAAAGCTGCAAACTAATTATTTACATCAAAAAAAGCAGTTTTACGGCGGTCCAAAATTAATTCAATCTCTTCGAGATTCGAGGTATGACTCTTTAATGTTTCCACAATATAACAGAAATCAAACATATCAGTTAGGACTTGTAGAGTTGTATTCGGATGACAATCAAGGCCCAATTGCATCAGTTACACTTAAATAGGTAATAAATGTCGCTTAAAAGTTTAATTGCCATGGATACAATTCTTGTAACAATATGGGAATTAATTTCTTAAGCGACGCTTTATTATTTAAGTGTAACCGGTGCAATTGGGCCTTAATGAAACAAAAAATTTTAATATAATAATTTTTTTGACATTTGTTTGACGTTTATCTGACATAAATATTGTCATATTAAATTAAATACGAAATTACCCCGGCGTCCCCAGTACACATTTTAACAAGTGCTACAATTTGTTAAAAAAAACTTTTACCCATGCGTTATTAAATTTCTCCATTTAAAATTATAATTATAACTCTGACATTAATTGATTTAACTAGTTAAGTTAATTTCTGGAAAACAAAAGCTAATGCAGATAAAGCACATTTTACCTAAAATATAATTTAGCCGTAATTAGAATAAATCAAATTACAGAGAATGTTCGTTCGGGATGAAATAAAAGTCCTAGGTAATTTATATTTTTTTAAAAGCAGCAGAAAAAAACTTTTTCTGTGGAACTTTAACATATAGAGATTTGGGATAATACTTTTCTAGAAAGAGAGTAAAAACTACTGGTTTGCTAAACACGAAACGTTTTATAGTAATCAATCAGTGATTTCTTTTTTATTAAACCGGCATCATAATCTTTGTTAAACAAACCAAAAAGAGTTTGAAAAACGAACGTTAAAATACGGCGTGTTTTAAAGGTTGCTATGCAACCACGATTTTATCAGCTTTGTTATTTTCATAGTTCCTAACGATAGTATAACAAACAACAAACTGAAAACAATCCGAATCTCCATAGCAACATAAACAACAAATGCTAAGCTATTTCCATGTATAACCGAATTCGTTTTATCTGTTTATCCTTGTTGCACTTTCTAACAATTGTGTTGTCGTTTCTGTCAATGTGTTTTGAACAATCGGTTGTACCGTGCAGCATAAGGATATGTTCTTTCCAGTCAAGGAGCAGTGTATGCTCGAAGCTATGACAGACGTGTAGTGCCTTTTTTAAGTACTAGGACTAGGAACTGACTAGCATTTGGGATTGGTGCGGGGGTGGACACAGCTTTTAATTAAATGCAATTTAGATCTCTGTTGACTAAATTACTTATTGTATAATCAGAGTAGCATGATAACTGACAATAGCTTCTATACAAATTTCTCCATAATCCTCAAGCAACTTAAAATCACTTTCAATAAAATTGAGAGATCAACTTATAATTGAGGTTGTACTACACTAGGCGTCTTATAATGGTGTACCGATGTAAGAAGATACTATACCCAAGCGTTTTATGGGGATCGATATCAGGCTAATGTGGTTCAAAATGTTAATTTTAGATCACTTAACCGGTCACTATGTATTAAATTTATGAATGACATTTAAATTAATAATTCAGCATTGACGCAAACCGGTCTCGAATTATTAATTAATACAGTAGTACAAATTTCCCAATGTTTTGACATTCAAAGTTGACGCGATCCCAAAAAACCTGAAACATAAAATTTTAAATCACTTCAATTATCTGGTTTCCGCCCCCAGTATTCGCTTACTTGTCAACATCACCAGATCTATTATGAGAAAAATTTCAGTTATTATATCTGCGACTGTATATTAATCTACTTTTTTTTAACGAAAAATCGTTTTGTTCAAAAAGCGAAGAAATAAAAGCGCGGTGATGAAATGTTAAATGCTGCTCCACTACACGATCCTATGCGAATTATTCTTTTCGCACACGTTGCTATGATATAAACCGTGCGGGAATAATTTTGCCGCACTGTTGCTACTTAAAAAATTAAAGCGTAGGTCCACACAAAGTTTTTTCATTCCGTTTCATTCATACGGTCGATAGAATTCGGCCTAAACGTGGTTGGATTTTCTCTAGTGATTGCACCATATTTTGTAATTAAATGTCATGACATAATTTCCGTTTTATCGATCGATACCAACATTTTTTGCATTTTAACTCATATTTTTATGATTTATCTTCATCGGATACGATGGTTATTATCGCTGTTTGCGTATGCGCTACGTAGCTGTTTACTAAATCCATCAAACTGAATACGTGTTTCAATTTCATCGGGTATCATTACAGACTTCTCATTTACATATTATTTTCCTAGGCAGCTGATAATTTTTAGCCTTGGTTAACTTATTTAGCAGCTTAGGAAACTCTGCTTTCGCTGAGGGAAAGGCTTCGTATAATAATGGTTTTGCGTTATTGCGTCATTTCCTTGCAAATTTCTGTAAAAGCTATGATAGAATGCAGCATATTGTAGATGAAACCCAAATTAATTTCTCGAGAAAGTCATAAAGACAGCTGCCTGAAACAACAGAATTCTGCTTCTGAAATTAAACACTGAAAATAGGATAGTATTCTTATCTCAGGATGCAGTCCTTCCGTGTTATAGTTATTTGCGGATATTTGTTACGCCTGTAAATTTTGATTGAAATAAAATTAAAGCCTTACACAACAATTACCCGGGGTTAGTAGTTGATACGGATTTACATGTTTATGTGAATATAGATTAGTACGTTATAGTATATTCTGTTATCAGTTACGAAAATAACATTTTTTTTTGCAACCGAGAGAAAAGTTTACCAAATACAGATATTAAAGGAACCCCAAAAAAAACAGAATTTCAAATTATTGATGTTCATCACGCTTTAGATTCAGTGTGTTATCCGTTTTACTGCACTGTCGCTTCCAAAGCAATCATCACGACGCGTGAAACCGAAACTACCGCCAGATATATAAATAGAAGGGTCACAGACTCACAGATTTTCTTTTATCATATTTTATAATGAATATTTTATAAAAGTTGGCTGAGGATTTCATGGTTCCACGTAAAACTGTATTCATTAAAAATGTTGAAACTCTTTTTAAACAGTTTTGAAGTTTCAATTTCTGTCGAGTCACAGCTCACAGATCACAATCACTATATACCTCTTGCCTCCAATTAAAGATAAACGTTTACAGTCTTGTCTAGTTATAATTAATGAGAATTGTTTTTCTTTTCTGAAACTTTATTTCTCAATCCCGAATTTATATTTCTCTTCTGCCTTGAAATAATGTACACTCAAAATTTAAATAAATTCCCTAACACAACACCGACACCAGGGTATAATCATAAAATAGAAAGGGAACAAGCTCATGCACCCCTAGATGACAAAAGACAGATATATTGCGCTACATAGCTCATCAATCAAGTACAATCCAAGCTATGCAAGTTTTTCAGAAAACTCTTGCTGGGGCTAAGGTACACGTACTGCAATAACAAACCTCGCCTGTCTTGTTGAAAGCTGCGGTTGCACCGTGAATTATTCCCACCACCCCTGCTTGGAAGACTGACAAATTTCCTTTGTATACTACCAAAAATCTAGGTCATAGCCAGTTTCGGACCTAGTTTTCCCATATACCTAACGTAAACATTTACTGCATTTACTGTCCGGTGGAGGTTGATGATAAATTTAGAGGGGGAAGGCAAATCAACCACAGCATCAAGAAGAGAAATGTGCCTCATCAAGGATACCTTCACTGATTCTCAGGTAGGTATAATTACGGCAGTGTACAGCCACAGGGTGATGATAGAGGAAGGTTTTCTCAATACGCGTAGGCGCAAACTTTATTAGATTTAACCTTTGAATGGAGAGAGTAACTCTAAGATGAATATGAAACCATAAGGAGACAAACAAGAGTATGCCATGTAGTAGAGAGAGCAACAACATATGTAGCCAGAAGAAAGTACGAGAAATGGAATAAGCAAATTATGCAATAGGAGCTAAGAGCCGCGACTAGAGGTAGAGGAAGATCACCACCCCAGATAAACTACGAAGAATAGCTGGAAATTGGCAGCCAAAACCCCAAAATAGTGGATGCTTGCAAAGTGATATTTTCGAAATAGCTGTTCGGATTTCTTTCAAATTTCGTATGTGGCAGCTTATGATAGGTGGGATGAAGACAACCCCTCGGGCTACATAATGGCGACTAGGAGACATGTCAGTTAATCAACTTCTCCCATTTTGATGAAATTTAAGAAATTTCAGCATTAATGGTTAATAGTGAAGATGAAGACAAAGGTCTTTTCTCTACTCTGGAGTAATTAAACTGGGGTCTTGCATCTAAGTGGCCTCCAAATTCACTTGCATCTGGGATATACGAGTGAGTAAGCACGGTAATGAGAATTAATAAAAAAATATAAACAAGAGAAGCGTATCTGTATTCAGTATTCAGTACCTGTCCGTTAGGTATACTACTGTCCTCTAAAAATAATAAATCGATATCAACCGCAAAACTCCAATGAAAATGTTTTAACTAATGCATTTCTTAAAGGTCGCTGACGGAGAAACATTTGAGTGAATTATTGATTGTGCCAACGAAAGAAACCGACCACTTCAAAGGTATTATTTTAGTACAATAGGTATACGTGGTGTTGAAAAAAAAATGTTGCAAAACTTATAGAGGCGGTTAAACTAGCAAAGTGACAGAACTACATACAGAGGGTCGGACTCATATGGAAAAATCTGCAAAACTGGAAAACTCAAGGAATTAATAAATCATTACAAACATTCTAGAATTCTCAGGTAAATTCCTGGAGATCCTGGAAAATAATTCATTACGTTTTAGGAATGCATTCGCGTAAGCGCGAGACGCTGCATGCAAAATAATAAACAATAATTATTGTAAACTACTGCTTACATTTAACAAAAATACCAGTTTTATTGCAATGTATGTATAAACCATGCATGCGAGTAAATTTAGTGTCGCTGCGTGCTGAATTTTCCAACCCTCGAGTCACGCACCTTAAAAAGACTAGGGATGTTGCCACGTTGTCTTTAACTGTTGGTAAGGATTATTCAAAACATAAAGTCAGGAAAACTATGTGCCCGACATTGTAAACTAACAGAAGGTTCCAAGGAATGGTTGACCTGGTCGATAGCACCTTAGACCTTGTTTTAAGGGTAGCACATACCTACTCAAGATTGTATGAAAGAGGTCTCTCCACAACTAACGACGAGAATAGTGAAAGGAAACGAAAAGAAAATTTCTGAAACCAGAAGAGACGGACAGCCTAGCATGGAGGATATGAATATATCTCAACCCTTAAATCGTAAATATTTATTTCGGTGGTTAAGTTGACATCTTCAGTAGGAACACTAAACAATCTAAAGTGACTATGGCTGAGATAAGATCTTTGTGCCAAGTCAGCAACTCATGTCTAATTATTAGGTGATGATTTAAGATTAAGGATAACACATTAATTGCTGACTTGCGCCCATTAATTTTTGTCCGAAGGAAAAAACAATGATATCAAACCTGAGTTCTGAATGATCTCGAAAGCCTCTTTTCAAGGAACTCAAGTTTGTTTGATTTGCTTCAGGAAAACCGAAGTTATCGCCATTTTATTGTGGAGAAATGCCCCTTTTCCTCGTGCCCTTATTAAGGGCGCTAGGGTAGAAAATGTCTGATCGAAATTGTGTGAAATTGTCAGAAGATTTCAGTAAATATAATTTTGACCTACCTTATCAAAATTTGGGTGAAATGCCCGCTTTTTAGTCGACCCTGATGGCCCTGGCAGTTGCGCCCCCTCCCGATCAATTTACAGACTTAAAATTATTTCTCAACTTTTGTCATACAGTTTTTTTTCTCAAAGGTCTATACGATGAACGGATCACTAGATATTGCCGGTCCGCATCCTTAAGCAAAAACCCCTCAGCTGAAGTAACTTTATAATCTTTTGATAGTTTAGTTCCGATAGGGTTCCTACTGAAGATGGCAGCTTAGTTGCCGAAATACGTATTTCGGATTTTTCTTAAACAAGGGGTTTTGTCAGTGTTTTTTTTATCCTTATTCAGGTTTACCAGGTTTAGGAGCAGACAAAAATCTACACATTTTAATTTAAAAAAAAACTATAGTAGGGGGAAAATCCAAAATCAATCGGCCCCTTAGGAGTGTAATAAAATAGTCAAGCAATCTAGCGCCGGATATATCAATTCATTTCAAGTTACCTCATAAAAACAAAACAATCAAGCATTTCTAATTAATTCACAAACTATCTTGCACAACTTAAGAGATTAATTTTGATAATTGACCTTTGAAAAATTTTTGTTTTCCGTTAAACCTTTTAACGTATGCAGCTCCATAAAAACGTAATAGTCCAGGAGCTGGCGGTATATTAGAAGACTAATTTTTGTCAAGCTGAAATTTTTTTATGTACTACTGGTATGGTTATGTCTGCCAAATGTAGGTGGTCGGCAAAATAGGACCGCGGGACATAGAGGGCCCAAATTTTTTTATTTTTAATTATTTTCTGATCAAATTGACAAGCTTCAATCAAGCTAATCCCTATTTTGCTCGTTATTTAAGACATTCCGACAACAAAAAATTAACTGTCCGACATAAGAGTCGGAACTGAATCAGTGTCTGCCGTTTGGGGTTCGTATTTTTTTTAAGACATTTGACTTATTACTATCAACCTGATTTTTTTTAAATAACTATATAATAATTTAACAATCACAAAAATCACCTTGTCCGACAAGTTGAGCGGGACAGAACCACTCTCTGACGTCCTGGGTTCGTTAGTTGGCCAATTTTTTTTCTTAGCGCTCTATGTCCCGCGGTCCTATTTTGCCGACCACCTACATTTGGCAGACATAACCATACCAGCTCATAAAAAAAATTTCAGCTTGATAGAAATTAGTCTTCTAATATACCGCTAGCTCCTGGACTATAATCGATTAAGCCCTAACTTCAATTTAATTTATAACAGAACATTACAATCGATATAAAGTTTATGATTGCACCATAACAGTGGGTTTGAAATTATTAAACAGTTTCAATTAAAATGTTTCCGAAAATTTTGCCGCAATTAGAACCTTTCATCATTGTTACATTAACGGCCCTGCTTACTGCTTATCGTTTGTTGAAAATTAATAGGAAATTTGATCTGCACTTTATGTATAATCTTACAAGTTAAGTTCGTGTTGTAGTTATTAAAGGTTCAGCACGTAAACCGGATAAACGTAGCTTAGCCTTTCCTAACAATATGTAAGACCACGTTCGCATACATATGCAATCATTAATCTAACTCCGTAATTAAATTTTCGCATACCTATAATGTTTTCTCTCACTGCATTAATATTCCCGTAATTCTGTGGTACACCTAATCCGAATTATTACTTTTCAGATATTATACCATACTTCTTCAAGGGTTCTGTGACGTCAATCGCTTCTGCTGCTCGTCAATTATTCTCTTACTACACCTGCCCTGTGTAAATTTCACAAGGGCTCTTTTGTATGCGAGCTTTCCATGCAAAGTGCAGATTACTTGGAGTAGCTAGCTTTTTATTTGCGTCAGCAATGAGCCGTTGGAAATTCAATTTTTTTTTAAGCTTTACGAAAAGTAATTTTACATAGACCTACTTTTACTTAACATATAAATTGAAAGTCATGAAAATACGTGCAGAAAAATACACCATAACTTAATGTAGTGATAACTACGGAAAGCAATCTAGTTTTTTTTTATTACACACCGTTTGTTGAAGTAAACCCACACATAGTACATATTATATCGATTTCTTCCCAGATTCAAATTCACGCAGTAAACTCTTCGCGAAGTAAAATAATCGCAACCAAATTCATTCCATGACAAATTCGTCGCAGCAAGTATCATCTCAGGTGAAAACCCTGCAAAGCAATAAAATTTCTTATTATTATCCTCGACGCTATGTACAGTTAATAGCGTTTCGTGTTATATTACCTGTTCAGAACAATAACCTCGGCACCATGTACACAGTAATTGTTGTATTAAACAATTCATGTTTCCTTAATATCATCGTTTGTTCCGGTCTTTTATTATGTGTATTATGAAAATGAAGTCTTGCAAATTCTAAATAATGGAGGTTGCTAAAGACGGCTATTGCGTTTGTTCGATCTTGTTATTACAATGCGGCGTTTGTTTCTCTATGGTTACCTAACCTAACCTAACTTAACCTAACCTAACCTTGTCAAGAGAATTTAAAGCCTGATCTAACCTATGATTTAAAGCTCATCTTTCAGAATATCGAAAGGAAATATATTATGTTATATTTAATTTGCTTTCAATTGCTTTTTTGAATAAACTGTCTTAATGAGATATTATTGTACACGCCTTTAAATTTTTTATATCTGTATACTAATTACCGAGACAAGTAAAATCAATCACACTGTATATTTAAATTAATAGTAAATTATAAAAAACATTAACATCTTAATGATCTATCAATAATTATTATTTATATCACAAAGGTTTGCGCTGATTACATCATTACAATGGGAAAGTTTGGGATTTTCTTCTATCAACTGGAAACGAACAGTGAGAACGGAAACTTGTTGAACGTTCCTGTTGTATTTGATCAAATCTAGTTTTAATTAACACCACTGTATCCATTTTGTTTGTTTTGGTTTCCATTGAGAGTGTGCCTTTCAGTTCAATATAAACCAATCGGATAACGCATTCATTTAGATATTACTCAATAAACTATTGTTTTCGCAATTCGGTTTGTAATATTATTCACACTTTGCTAATTTGGTTTTGTTAATTTTCGCCTTGATATATTCTAGGAAATCAAAAATATCTACTGACTAGTGACGAAAAAAACTAATTCGATTAATTATTGTATGGATATAACAATTCATATTATGATTCCATACACTGTCTGTGATAAATCCGGTAAAGGCTCTGTAATGCATTTCGGAACTGCTGGCAAAATGAAAATCGTACTGCAAAGTCGATAGGGGATTTTCGTGAAGGATCTTCGAAATTGTTCCATGACCAACATCCTTCTCTTGCTGCAATTCGTGCTATCTGACCTATTTGCTTGATTTAAAACCCTTATTTCAAAACTATCAGTTCCTGCATTTTTGTGCTTAACATTATTTGCAAACCGTTGCCTAAACATATCCTCGTAAACAACCATGAATTCTTTGAAACGATTTTACATTGGAGAGGTGGCAATCAGGAAATCGTTCGATATGTGAACGTCTTGTTTTGTACCGACTTCTATTTTTGCAAGATCCTACATAAAATGCATGTCTCGTAAATAAAAATTGTACCATTTTTAACAATAGTTATTTTTTATACAAGACGATAAAATTAAATTTTATCGTCGTGTATAAAATTCTATTTTTTTCTATAGCAGATGTTAAAAAAATAAGAAAAATTTGTAACGAAACTCTCAGTAGCAAAGGTTTCCATTCGGTTTCCATGGAGTTTCCAGAAAATTAAACTACTTTATCTATCCTTGCGGTTAAAGTAATACTTGATCTACTATTTTTAGTCGAACAAAGCACACTTTAACATCTGCTATAGAAAAAAACAATTATTACCGAGTAATAATAATGGAAACTAATAATCTACTCCGTATTTTCAGGGCGACAGTGACAGATCAACGCAGACGACGACGTTCAGGGCGTAACGAAAGCAAACGAAGCATTTTCGAATAGATGTTAATCAGGTAAGCATGCATGTCATTAATTTGAAGTATTTTCATTTAGGATTGGGAATATTTTATAATAATAAAAAATAAAAAAATAATAATCGCTTTTGTTAGTTATTTTAGTGATACATTTTAAAAAATACTGACTTTTGAATGACATATGGCATAAACAATTTTTAAATTTTATTGAGACAATTGCTACGTCTATCTTTTCTAATAACATTTACAAGAGAATAAACAGAGAAAACGGGGAAAGAGGAAAAATTTACGTTATAAAGTATTTAGAATCCTGAATACCAATAAACTCATTACATTAAAAAAAATAATAATCATATCATGAAATGTAAGAGAAAAACTTTTGGGAGTTCATTTATTTCCTGCAATTTCCCAACGGCCGAAGTAAAAACCAGAATTTACAGGAAGTTACAAAGTAATTAAAGGCAACCATCCATTGTGTTTTTAAAATTAAAAACTGATATCGTACCAAATATTTTGAATGGAAATATTCTCGTTCAATAACGAAAACATTGATAACGCTAACTAGACTATAAAGACGTTACCTCATAATGAAATAGCATGAAAACTGAAGTCATGTTATGAATAAAAGATCAATGGAGAGCTTTCAGCGATATCGTTTGGATGATATTGACGGTAAAGTAAAATTAATATTTCAATACATAAAATAGTTTTTGGGAAAGTCGGTCAGAATTACGGAAAATGTTGCTTTGCGTGAACTTTATTTTTTGTATGAAGCTATATTGTTGCATAACTATACAGGGTGTCCCAAAAAGAAACGGCATCCGCAGTTAATGGCAAGTTCCTTTCATGAAAATAAGAGGAAAAGTTCCTATTAACATGAGTCCGCAAATGCTTTGCTACCGAGATACAGAGTGTTGAAAATTTTCTTCATATAGGTATTCCGAAATGATTATTATTATTATTATTATTTTACAAATGATGTTCAAAATGACCGCCATTAGCTTCAAGACAAGCTTCTATTCTTCGAACAAAATTTTGAGGCTAAAGGCGGTCATTATTCAAAAAACGGATTTGCAGAGTTATTTTTTTATTCGCATTTTTCTTCTTTGAAGTGTGATTTACACGAAAACGGTTAATGGTAGGAAAAAATCTCAAGAGACTGTTTCAACCGTAAATTAGTTGAGAAATTTGAAAATTGTGGCAAAAATCAAACAAAACGGTGGCGTACCATTTTTTCCTCCAGAAATATCCACCTACGCACCTGTAGTTACGTCACTGGAGAAGGAAAAAACTGACTAATATGGCCCACTTATAGCAAATGTACATACGTACTGCTTACTTTTTAAAATTTAATTTCCTAGTCGTTTCCGAATAAATGAAAGAAAAATCGATATTTTTACAACGTTCAACACCCTGGTGTATGTCGGTAACGAAGCATTTGCGGACCCATGTTAATAGAAACTTTTCTTCTTATTTTCATGAAAGGAACATGCTCTTAACTGGATGCCGTTTCTTTTTCGGACACCCTGTATATCGAATGCGATGCGCGTATTGTTATCTCATTTACTTTAGTAAACTTTACGTAGAAAAATTAAGCTACCGAACTTCAAGATATTTATGATATATCCTAGAACACAAGAAATTTTGTAAAAGGAGTTCAAGAACATTTTCCGTAAAGCAACATCAATTATTTTGGTTACTGAACTAAGCTTTGAAGTGAACTAAAAATCCTCAATCAAAATGAGTATTTTTGTAACTTTAACTACTATTTCGAGTATCTGCGAAGGAGCAGATAGAACGAATCCTCATCACAAAGAACAAGAAGTTTCCCAACACCTACACAAAACGTCTATTTCGTATAACATAACATTCTGAATCTAATCTCTCGCAACATGTAGGTATTTTATTATACAATATAAGAGTATAATAACAGCGACGGTATTGATTTTGCTAAAATGACCAATTTGATATAATACAGTATAAAAGTTTGCGTATATGACAGAATAAATAAAGTTAAAAAAGTTTTTTCCCTAGTATCAACTTCTGTCAAAACCCTGATGAAACAATTCGAAATTTTTTCTGGATATTGTCGTTTACATAAATTGACGTAACTGTATGTATATAAACTGTAATTACAAAACTTTATGGCGCACTACGAAAAACATTGATATTTCGGAAATGTTATTATACAGGCTGTTACCTAAAAAACACCTCGAGCCATAACTTCGTTTATTTAAATTTTGGACCTCACAAACTATACATAAAAAAATATTTTTGTGCAACCGTACGCGAAGTGGGCGTTTCGCGTCCGCTATACAGGACGCGAAATCTAATTTCGCGGCCGCTGCTATGGTAGCGGTCGCTAAAGTAAAAATCATTGTAATTTATATAAAACTAATTGTTTTATTTACTCCATATCCATAGTAACGCGCTAACTGAAAGCCGTTGTTCTATTTACAATGAATTAAGCTGTAGGTTTTCTAAAAGCAATAACATTTACAGTTACACATTTTTTACGATTGCACAAAAAATATTGTGTATACCTTGTCCGCGAAATTCTTTAGCGCCCTCGAGATTGTCTTTCCTCGGCCGCAAGCGTCCTCGGCGACAATTTTCTCTCGGTACGATAAAGACACATTTCGCGTCCTTGGTATACAAATAACTATTAAATATAATTACAAACTGCAATTACAGGACATTGCTCATCTGGTTGATACCTCAACTGATATCGTTTAGTTTTATGGCAGCGTACGGCTGTCTAGATTCAACATACACAAAATAATTATTTAAAAAAAATCTGCATTTCAAAAAAACAAATGAAATATATTACTGTATGCAGAATTTTACCCTGAATCCAAATATGTAAAAATATACAGAGTGTTCTATTTAAAATAAAAAGTCGAACATCGTAGTTTAAAACAGTTGATAGATATTTACGAAAGGGCGGTGCCAAAAGATAGCTTTTGTTTTATCATTTAAAATTATATATAGTTTGTGGGGTGCAAAATTTAAAATCGGGAAGTTATGGCTTGAGACATTTTTAGATTAAAGGATAGGATCACCACCTCCGGCTGGATCAAAGAATGAGGTATTTAAATTTCGATCAGTTAAAAGAACAGCCTGTATTTTTATTTACACATGTCCTTCAGGTACAACGACTTTAATTTATATGGACAACCAAAAAAATTCATGGCGAAAGAACACTCTTTGGTTGCTAAGTGGATTTTCATTCATTGAACTGTCGCGGTTCTTATTCCAAATCTACTCCTACTCCTCCTAAAAAGAGGCTGATAAAATCTTGACAATAATAAATTTGCTTACGTATTTCAACATTCAAAAAAATCAGTTTCAGCATCAATGAACTCAATATTAAAACTACAACGTAATATAGTAATATAATATCTTGAGAATATATCTTCATCGATATTTACTTACCATTTTATAAAAATTATTTCGAATAAAATTAGAAAACTTAATAAACTTTCCATTGCATTTTCAGTTTCCAGTAAAATAATTCACAACAAAATTTACAGAATATTTAAAACAATATTGTTTTATATTCTGTTGTAAAACAATAAATAAAACTCGGAACGTAGAATCACTCAAGTTTTCCAATTAGTGAAGTTATTTTAATGACCGTTAACCATTGCGTATTCATTAACAAGTCTAATATTAAGAAAATTCTTGGCGAAACGGAAGAACGGAATATATTGAGGGATACTCGGATACAATGAAGTGGTGAAAATTTCTTACCATTAAACATCAAAATATTTATTTAACCGAATAATATAACGAACGGAAACACAAAGAACATGTGTAGAACTAAAAGCTCAAAGCTTTCAAATTCACATAAGGATGTAATATTTCACCTTTTTTTCTTATGGTAATATTTGTAGTCTAGGTACCTTTATTTTATTAGAAGTTATCAAATATTAAAAGACAATATTCCTTACTTATAGGTATGTTATGTCTCTCAATTGTAGAGACATAAATCTGGAAAGTAAGTTATTGTTAGTACTTTACGTAATATTTTTAAATTTGGATTATCCGATATCAGGCGATAAATCACTGCATTCCAAATCAAAAAGTGATTTATTGAGAGGTTCCAAGCGACCTTAACTATGTCTCACATACTGAGTATTATGAGATAAAATTAAGTGACAGAATCACTTCAATTCACGACCATTCCTGTCCATGACAATTGATTGTTCGTTAGTTCAGCAGAGAAATCAAATCAAATTAAAAATAAAGTGAGTCAAAAAATTGGAATTATAAACGATTTCAGGAGAAAATTATTTATTCTACATTAATCCTCTACTGGGTGTTACGTCTTACACAGCATACAATCTGTTTTTTCAAACCTTCAATTTTTATTTTCAAAATTATTTTCCAAAAACTAAACACTCATGCCCAAAACGAAATCGAACATGGATTACAACAGAGATAATATGGTTATCGGAATACAAGCGTAATTTATTCCTACTAACAAGAGCATTGGATCATAAGCACCCAAACCTTGCAAACTTACACGCGGAATATAAAATAATTAAAATTAAACTAAGAATTCTCGTTCAGCAAGCCAAAAAAGAACACTACAATAAAATCTTACAGACCTCAAATAATAAAACTAAAACTGCTTGGTCAATTATAAACAATAAGGTTAAGCCGGGGAAAAACAAAAACTCGATAACCAAAATCTCGACACCTGACTGCGGCGAGACGATAATAGAACCATCAGAAATAGCAAAGGTTTTTAACAAATTCTTTGTAAACATTACAGATACTCTAAATCTGCCAAAGCCAAAATTAGAAAGTTTAGTTTATAAGCAACATAAACACCTATTCTTGTCACCTACAACGCCAAAAGAAATTGAAAATATTTGCCTAGGCCTAAGAAACGTAAAATCGGTCGGATGGGATGAAGTACCCGTATTATTAATTAAAGCATGCGCGCACATAATAGCAGAACCACTGAGCTGGATATTGAATAATTGTTTTGAAAAAGGAATCTTCCCGACACATTTAAAAAAAGCCATAGTGATACCTATACATAAACAGGACGCTACTAATTACGTGACGAACTACAGACCCATATCACTCTTATCAAATTTCTCAAAAGTCTTTGAAACGGCCATACACACAAGAATAACAGATTTTCTTCAAAAATATTCTCTCATATCAGATTCACAACATGGGTTTGTAAAAGGGCGAACTACAACTTTATCGGCGTTTAAGGCCATTGACAACATACTAAATGCCTGGGAGACTAAACACCCCGCGGTGGTCATGCTTTTTGACTTATCAAAAGCCTTTGACTCGATTGATCTGAATATATTAACACACAAACTCAAGTATTATGGAATCCAGGGAGTGGGGCTTGACCTTATCTCATCTTATCTGCGTGACAGACAACAATGTGTTAAAATAGACAACATACACTCGGATTGGTGTTGTGTTCGGAGAGGTGTACCTCAGGGAAGTGTCTTGGGCCCCCTCTTTTTTGTGCTATTTATCAATGACCTGCCAAGTAACGTGAATCAGCGTACATTATTATTTGCTGATGATAGCGCAATCATTTGCGAGGCGAAAGACCAAGCGTCACTGTTAAAAAATATAGATACCTGTATAAAAGCAGTAACTACTTGGTGCGAAAACAACAGCCTGAAACTCAATGCCTGCAAAACAGAAATCATCAAATTCGGAAACTACTTTGAGTTACCACAAAAAATCTCTTGCTTTAACCTCAATGTAAAGAATCATGTAAAATTTTTAGGTATTCACATTGACCATAGGTTAGATTGGAAACATCACATTGATACAACACTGCCAAAACTGAGTAAAGCTTACTATGTTCTAAGAAGTTTAAAGGACGTTGTCTCTTGCAGCACAGCACGTTGTTGAGCATCTATTATGCATTTTTTCATAGTATAATGTCTTACGGTATAATATTTTGGGGAAACTCTACAAACAGTAATAAGGTGTTAAAGTTGCAAAAAAAGTGCATTCGGATCATAGCGGGAGCCAATCCTCTAGCACATGGTAGACCACTCTATAAAAAACTCAAAATATTAACAGTAACAAATTGCTATATGTTAGAATGCGCGTGTTTTGTCAAAAAACATCAAAGCATGTTTGTACAAAACTACCTACAGCATGACTACAACACCCGCAATAAGTACAATTTATGTATCGCCAAGCATACCTTGGAGGTTGTACATAGAAGCGCAAGAAACGATATGATCCGGATATATAACGAGGTTCCAGAAGTTTTAAAACAAGAAAAAAATCCAAAAAAATTTAGAAATGACCTCAAGAAGCTGTTATCAACCACACCCTGTTACAAAGTCGGAGAGTTTATAAACAAGCAGGCAATAACATAGCTAGGATAAGAATATTATTACTCTTATTTTATATTACTATTACTCATATTTGCAATTTTATATTAAATTTATTCTTTGTATTTTGACTTCACACACACAACACCATGTTGTAAAATTGTGCAATAAAATTATTATTATTAAATTATTATTATTATAGGTCTAAAAAATTAGGAATGGTTCACCTCCCTTCTTGTCAATCTTCATTAATTTTGGTAATGGGAAGTCGAACAGAGGGATGCCTGTTTCCCACTAAATTTGAAAATTTCTGATTCCGCCCCTCAAGTGTCAAACTACCTGGCGCAACAATCTGAACCAAAAAAGGTGGCGCAGGTCTCGTTGATGAATCCGGCTATAGGCAATATCGGAAGTGTTATCTACAGGTACTAGTTCATCCCTTCATCAACGTCTCTTAATGGTAAAAAGACTAGCCCATCATTTCTATAAACGCAACGCCCACCGTCAATTTTTCCTCAACCTTGATCACAGCGCCCACTTTTAGAATTGGTCATACTGTCCACCTTGGCCACAACGTTCACTGCTCTCTGTGGTCATAAGGTTTGCTCTGGTCACAACCCCCACCAACGCGATTAACAAGCTGCAACCGACGCTGGTCATAACGCTCACTTTGGTCTCTAATACCGTTTTGAACAAATGTTCATATAAATCATTTTAAAAGCCCAAAGTGCAATATGATCCCCCCCCCCCAACAATTTGATGATTCATAATTTGGACATACATGAGTGAAGAGTATATTTTACAAATTTTGTTACCGGGTACAGACTCTTGCCAGACCAATTAGTAAATCCGATTACAGAGTTGTAACAGAATTAAACTTGCAGTACTTTCAATTTAGAACAATTTTAACTGTTAAGGGAGAGACCACTCTGAAGTAGGTATTCCAAACTAGGTTTTGAAATTAAAATATAATTATGGAGGCGATATATTTTCCAAAATAAATCGGAAATAGTAGAAATCACACACTAGGCTGTAAAAATTACTTTCAATTAAATTTATTGCGCTTTTGAAATTTTTACGAAAATTATACTAATCTTTTGTTTACGTACTATGCGCTAAATGTAAAATATATTAGTTAAGAGTATGCCCAATCAACTTTTAAAACGCTAAAGTTATAGTTGAAGTCAAGTACAATCGGTATGTTATCAAATATAACAAATGCACAAAACTTTTATTTACTTTATAGAGTTTTAAATTGTGCCCCTAAGATTACACAAACAGGTACCTAATCGCTTATAAAAATAGACGATCTTTCATGTAAGTGTAAAAGAAAAATTGGTTATAAAAACTTACCGTTGTTATTGTTGATAACGTTCAACAACGCGGCGCTCGTAAGCCGAGTCCTCCGCAGGATCCAAAACATGACCCTAGCAGCACTGGGGATGGACTGGCGTGCGATGATAAGTACGGGGTGGCGTGCGCCAGGTATAGCCACCCGGGCGTCGGTCGTTTAAGCTCATGCTTGGTGGCTCATTCACGCATCTGGTGAACTTCATAACGCCCAATTGCGGACTTGCATTTTGTATTGTTTCCCACAGTTTAAAATTAATTAATAACGATTCAGATCACCCATTGGGCACATCCTTTCGAAGCTTGGTTTTATTGACCTTGGTAATTTAATTTTAGAAAGTAAATTTCACTTTTCGCATCTCTCCAGACATTCCGTATTTCATAAACTTCCATATATATTTTTTAAGTTAATGTCCCATTTATGATAATTAAACGCAACTCTAATTATTAATCAAAACGATATTTAAATCATCACTACATCTCGCCAAAAAAACGATTTATCCATAGACAGTTGGCTAATATCAGTGGCGGTCCGTGGGTTAAAAATTATGGGAGGCAATATTCTAATAGTGTAATTAATCAACCCATAATCGTCCCGATTAAACTCCACCTTTTTTTTTATTAATTTTTAATATAACGCAGACCGTCATTTAATGTTATAGCGTTACTTGTATTTTAAATTACTATTACATATTGGATATGAAATTGTTCGCACCCTGACTCTAATGCCTATTTCCCATATCAACAGTAGCGTCAGTGTCACCCCCACTCACTAGCAACAGACCACCACGGAAACAATTTCCGCGCCATGTCATTGGTCTGTTGCTAATAGGTGGGGGGTGACGCTGACGCTACTGGTGTTATGTGAAATAGGCTTAACTATTATTTCACATAACATCAGTAGCGTCAGCGCCCTCTACTTGTTAGTAGCAGACCAATTAAATTGCATATTACTAGACGTGAAAAGTTTTTCATTTGTCTGTTGCTAAGGGGTGGGGGATGACGTTGATGCTACTGTAACTCATACGCATCTGTCAGTATCATTCAAGGCACCCTAGTTTATCCTAAAGTATTAGTAAGTGTGTCTACTGCAGTGACTTGTATGGGTCTTCATTCAACGATGATTCCCCTGCCTTTTTGTTCGAATAGTTGGAACTCCATTCCCTGTCAATGGAGATTAATGGGTCATTGCTTTTTCAGCCTTCTTGTTGGTAGTGAGTCCAAGAGTTGTTGGATAGGATTGTTATCGTGACCGGGTAGTCTTGTAAAGTAGGATGTCGCTTATTTCTTTATTAACATCTGTTACGAACGGTATGTTAACATCGTGTAAGGTTCGATTAAACCATGCCGTATGCGTTTACGAAGGCTCGGAGGATTTTAGATTGATTTTGATTAGTTCTATTTGGGTACCCCCATAGCTGGATCCTATACATTCAGATAGGCATGAGGATTGTTGTATATAGCAGGGTTGAGTGATCGATTCCATCTTCCTCTGGCCTGCCCTTTCTCCGCAAGTAATGCTCGAATATGGAGTTGTACTTACGTTATTGGTTTTGGCATGGATCATATTCATATTGGATTTTGGTATAGATGACCATGCTGCTTTTTGAATAAGTTCCGTGAGGTAAATTTTGGACCCACAAACTATTTATAATTTTAAAGGGTGAGGGAAAAGCTATCTTTTGACGTCACCCTTGCGTAAATATCTACTTATCAACCGTTTTAAGTTACAATCTTCAACTTTTTTATTTTCAATGGAACATCTTGTGTATTTTTACATATTTGGATTCAGAGTGAAATTCTGCATACAGTAATGTGTTTTATTTGTTTTAGTGATACTCAGAATTTTTTTAATTTATTGCATGCAGGTAGTCGTATGCTACCATAAAATTTTCAAGTGTGTCATGGATAGGGGTGGGCGATATATCGATAAATATTGATATAATTTTAATATACGACATATGGAATATCGATATATCGATATGTGGATATATCCATATATCAAGTTCAGAAGTTTTTGCATAATCAGAAATACTGACTCCGGACATTGCTTGGTTTCCTTTTTAAGAAAAAAACGCAAAAATTGATCGTCTGAATTTAAAAATGTTGTGAATGTTAAAATTTTTTGGAAAAGATATTTAAATATAACTACAGAACGTATTTACAAGGTATTGCTCAAATTTACCGTTACCTGATTGATAATACAATACAAAATTGATATCGTTTATACAGGGTGTGTAAAAATGGGCGTGCAAACTTCAGGTAAAGTTATTCTTTGGACAAAAAGCAAAAAGCTTATTGCAAAAAAGCTCGCAAAGGGTTCCTCAAGCTACGCGGGGCCTTCAAAGTTAGAAATTGGTAACACTAAAAGAAAGCTATTTTGCAAAATCAAGTTACTTCATGCTTACTTTTAGTGATAATAACTAGAATTTATTGCTATTGATCGTTTAAAAGTAATAGGATATTAATCATTTTCATTATTTCCAATCATATAATTTTTGTAAATGCGTAAAAAATACGCTTGGCAATATTGCAAATTCATAATGATAGCCCACCTTGTTCTAAACTAAAATATAGCCTAGCAGTTTAATAAAACAAGGTCCATGGACTGGTTGATACTTGTAGTTTTAAAATACAAGGTTGACAAATTTATATTTCTTAATTTGTTATGGTGAGGGGTAGCCATGCGCCTAAGAACTTTTTTTAAATAAGCTTTTTGCCTTATTTTTGTCCAAGGAATAACTTTACCTGAAGCTTGCATGACCATTTTTACACACCCTGTATATAGTTTTATCGTAGCGCACGGATGTCTAGATACAACATAAATCAATTATTTAAATAAAATCTACGTATCAAAAAAACAAATGAAACAGACTACTGTATGCAGAATTTCACCCTGAATTCAAATACGTAAAAATATACAGGGTGTTTTTTCATAATAAGAAAATTCAACATCGTAGCTTAAAACAGTTAATAGATGTTTACGAAAGGGTGATGTCTAAAGATAGATTTTGCCTTGCCATTTCAAATTTTGTTTTCATGGCTAACTCGACTGTAAATTAAAACATCAGTAAATTCAGTGTAAAACTTTATTTAAACATAGGTTGTTATACATCGTTGAAATCAGAAAAGAAATGCAATCCATTTCTGTAAAAAAACAAAATGGCGCCCATTTAAAATAAGAAAGTTGCTATCAATATCTTGAAAACCGCCATTTTGAAAAAAAATTGAATAACGTTTGTAAATCGGGCTAATCGACCCTAATAACTTTTATTTGAAACTTTTCTCCATAAATATTAAAATTACGCAAATATTCCACTTTTTAAAAATACGCATTTTTCAGTTTTTTCAAGATAACAACTGAACAACTGAAAATTTGTAATTTTTCTAATCGGGATATGAATCAGTATGAGAAACTGCAAAACATTACCCATTTAACCGAATCTCTATCTCAATAATAACCAAGATACCCATACTATCCTACTCCATTTGAGACACCTGTATATAGTTTGTGGAATCCAAAATTTAAAATAACGAAGTTATGGCTTGAGGTGTTTTTTATGTAACAGCCAAATCAATTTCAGAAACCAATTCATAAGCAATCCTATTTTTCGTTAAACTTATGATATAATAATAATACACCGCGAAATAGAAAACATTAATAACGTATTCATTTTAAACAATAGAATTCAATCAATATAAATTCTATAAAATAAATTGGTTTCCTCCTCAAGAAATCTTTGGGCTTTTATTTAAGCTATTTACTACATCCCTCTGCTGTCTTCCTTTTATGTGAATTTTGTATTATCACTTTTAGAAATTTTATTCGGTGCTCAGGCAATTAATAATGCTCTGTCAATTCTGAACTGACGTCTTCAATTTCATCTTGAAAGTAAAGTAAAGTAAACAAGTGTACTTTCATTATTACGTTATTGTCTACAAGGTATTATGTTCGCTTTGATACTGTACCTATATCAGAATAAAATATGCCATTTCACTGTTTCTTGTAATAATTCGGTTTAATGTGTTAATAACAATATACAATAATCTCAGTTTTGCTTAATATATTTTACAGGAAATTATGTAAACGTTTTCATTTTCCTTCTTGGGTTATTTCATGTGGAGACACCAAGTAGGTGCATATTTCCGTTTGTAAGCGCTACTGATAGGAATGGAAATCGCATTCAAGCTTTCGATTTACTAGACGTTTATCGGATTAAATATGCATTATCTTAAAAAATCATAGCCTTCTTAATTATGTTTGAAAAATGAAACTAAGAGGATTGTATCGTGTGTCCAAAAAAAATCATTTAGAGCAGGCCGTCGTTAAATCGAATTCTGTCTTAATTTGATAGGTATAGGCTGAGGTATAGGTACCTACTAACCGGTCTAGGATATTTCGGCGCGACCGATTCGGCGCCGCCGTTTCGGCGCCAAACGATTTCGGCGCCGGCCGTTTCGGCGCCGGGCGGTCTAACCGATGCGATAAGTCCATAACACAAACTTTTGATTTAAATGACGAAAATCAAAGAAATGAACATCCCTCAGCTTACCTGCTAACCATTTTTTGTTTTCTTTTCTGAGGAATGAACATCCCTCAGCTTACCCGCTAACCATTTTTTGTTTTCTTTTCTGAGGAATGAACATCCCTCAGCTTACCTGCTAACCATTTTTTGTTTTCTTTTGTGAGGAATGCACATCCCTCAATTATGACACTCACACTGACAATTTGAAAACTGTTGTACATGAAAATACATTCTCGCGCCGAAACGGCTTCGCGCCGAAACGGCCGGCGCCGAAACTGCTTGGCGCCGAAACGGTCGCGCCGAAACGGCGGCGCCGAACCGTCCCATCCCGCTACTAACACATCGAAGCAAGTGAACTATTCAATCTTATATTATTATGAAATTTTTTTTCTACTACTTATGAATTCTGAAAGTAATAGTTAGTACTTACTTTTAGATAAGAGTCCCCCAGAAGTATTGTATTAGACGTTCCTAGTATCATCATTGCAAAAACTCCTTTAGAGAATTCAGCAATACATTCCTGGTCTCTCCTGGGATCAATGCGATCAATATTTTCAACTTGAAGAGGCCACTTTAATGTACAAGCACAAGCTTTAGTACACTCCTACGCTTATTATATTTTCACGGTCTTAGAAGAAGTTCAAAACGATATCATATACCGCTAGAGAATAATTTGTTAATTGCTTTCAGGTGTGAAACCTTAATCTTGGAACTAAAAGTTTAACATCAGCAAATTCAGATCAGAAGCGATCAAAGAATTCTGTCACGGGGTACGCATTGGACATAAAATTATTTTTCAAATATGCATTAAAAAGTGCCTTAATATTGTCAAAACCATTTTACGCCAATTGCCTATAGGTAATAATCAAATTCCGTAAAGAAATAAAAAACTGAAAATTTAAGATTTTTCAGCCGGACTGAAAACTGTGCAAAATAGAATTTAAATAGTGATCGATGCTGCGCGTCGTTCAAGTTTCTTTCGCTCATTCTTTTAGGGATTTTCTCCCCCCAAGATCGTCTGGGTCTTCCTTTCTTTTTCTTTTCAGATTTGTAATTAACTTACTCCCAAAAATATTCTTACTGATTCTGTGCAGCAAACGCATTATAGTAGGTCACAATTTAATTTTCATAAAGAACACATCCATCATTTACTACTGTAAAAGCTCAAAATCAAACAAAAACCTTTGTTCTTCAATTCTAAAGTCATGTAAAGACATTTAAGATTTTTTTTAATTAAAATGTTGTTTAGCCACCTTAATTACAATTAACAAAGCTAAAGAAATTACAAATTTTTAAATTGGTTCTTTTATAATCTCTTAACCGAATATCTTCCGCTTCCCTCAGTTTACATTATGCGGAGATCTAAACAAAGTGTTATGCTGAAGACCAAAAATGTTAATTGTGTATAATAATAATAATGATAATAATAATAACGCAACAACATGAAAGAACTCATAGTGACGTACAAAACTCCGATATAAAACTTCAAAGAAAAAACATTTCTGTAAATGTGAGAATTAAAAATCTAAACGTCGTGGAGATAGGAGAAGCGCTTGAAAAGAAGTGCTTTGATCAGTCTACGAAAAAATGTGACCTTATCAAAAGACTAAAAATGACATTGAATTCCTGATTTAGTTTAGCGACTCTGAGAAAAATAAAAGATATATTTTCGTGTAAGGAAAGTAATAAAAAGTGAGTCTTATTATTCACTGAAGGAAGTGTCCCGTTGAAATAAAATAGAAATAGTAAAACGTACAACATTGGGTAAGAAATAATTTCAAAATACACCCCAGTACGCCCCTTAAAAAACGAAATTGGGAAAAACAAAAAAATACATAGGCCCTAACTTTCGGTAGAGAACGTACCCTTCAAGTTTTTTTACACCAGTTATAAATCGCACCTGTCCGTAAACTTTTATATAGTATCTAACTCGTTTATAAACTTTTACCGGAACTATTTCCTGATCCAAAATGATCCAGTAATGAACAAAATCAGGACGATGTCAGGGGAAAAATATTTCCAGACATATCCTATCCTATGTACGCATTGAACAATTTATGCTACAAACTGCGCCATTGATATACTAGAACAAGCTATGAGCCGTGAAACATGGTGCAAGGGCCACCCTGTATTTAAATCAAACGCAGATCTACGGGGGGTAATAGGATAATTATTCCCCCCCCCCCCAGGTCAGATATTAAATGAACATTATTACACAATTTCTTTTCGCGTGTAACATTATCGCCTGGGGGTTCTCCGTATCTCCCGGATCATCCTCCCCCCCAGAGAATTTCTGCAGATCCGCGCTTGCCTTAAATCCTGAAATCACGGCGAGAAAATTTATAATGAAGACAGGATACATTATATTACATTAGACTTTTGATTGTGTGAATAAATTTAAAACACAGAAAAGCTACCAACCCCTTTGTAAATTATAATATCGAATAGCTGTCGCGACTGTATAAATTATCCTGTAATTGCGCAGAATAATATATGCAGTCGTGATAGCGTGTTCAAGGTACACAAACTAATAAATAGGTTCGTATAACTCTTCCTGAAAAAGGTGCACTATAATAGAGTTGTTGATTTTTATTTCGTCAATACATTTTCTTTTTTTCATAAACTGAATTTTTTTTATAACTCGCAGCTTTCACGCGCACTAAGAAGCTTATAGAAACATGTCCTTCTATGAATAGTTTTAGGTAGAGTGCCTTGACACTGTAAATCTGACAGGCAGTATCAAGGTACCTACTTTAATTTTGGGGTAAATGCTAATAATATACAGGGTGTCTACAAACTAGACCTGCATTCTGTTGCGTCTAGATTACTTCCTTCATTTTGTTGTAAGTAACTTAAGTTGCATAACCAGCAAGGCGTTGATGTTATGGATACTGAACGGACTTTACCAGTTGTAGGTACCTACTATAATCGCTATAATGATCCCACACTCATATTGCGTTACCTACTTTATAATAATTTTTTCCTTGGCTGCTGATTTTCGTAGCGCTTGAGGGCTTTCCCCTTGGCTGCTGATTTCCCTATTATGTGTTAGGTGAAGCATTTCCCCATCTATGTTTATTGTTTATTAGACATTTTATCTTAGATTTTCGTCAATACTATAGGACCTTCAAATTTTGAATTCTTGTTTATAACACCCTGTATATTTTCTCTGTTAAATTGCTACCAATTTGATTTTAAAATAAATAGGAGTATGCTATGAAGGAAGATTCAACAGTGCACGTTACGACATTTATAATAACGAGGGAATATTTAAAGAGCAATATCCATTGGATGCTTCAGTGAGTAAAATGTTGTTCATTATTCTACTTCCTGTCCTTGTTCACTTTTATGGAGAAAACATTCGTTATAACGAACCTCTTAGAACCGTGACCTAAATCTTGTACGAAAATTCCGGAGTCTGTATATTAAAATGAATGTGCTTTAGTTCACGGCCAATTATTATCAATAGAACATACATAATACATATAAGTATTTTTACGGACTGTTGTACTACAATGTGGAAAATTTTTGTGTTTCTGTTTCACAGCATATTGAAAATATTGCAAATATATCCTTGACGCGACCGCAGTACTTTAGAGAATCATGGTGAAATATTTAAAAAGGATTATAGGAAAATAAAAGGATAAAGGAAAATAAATGCAGGCTAACAATAATTTTGCACCCACACATAATATGCTTGATAATAATAATAATAATAATCTCTACACTACCCGTATCCTGTTGCCAGGCCCCAAAAGCGCAATGCTTGTCCATAATTCTAAAAGCAAACAGCAATGTGTTTTCCTGGGAGTGTATTTTATTTTTGATGCATGAAGCCTCAATCATAATTTGTATTCACTAGTTAAATTTGAATTTGCCGCCTAATTCAACCAATGAAAACAAAGAGTATCAAGTGGATACAGAATGCGGTCGGTGGGAACCTAGGGGAGAATGAAGCAGCATCGTCGAAAGAATCACGCATGCGCACTTCAATGGTGTGGAGTGTGTTTTGAGAACCTGTAAGATGTGTTGCCTACCTAATGAATTGAATTTTTGCTCATCTAGTTGTGACTGTGATTGTTGCATGATAAAATTTGTATCTACACTATAGTAAATCCAAGGTGGGTTTGTAGTACAGGGTCTTATGGCAGCTGACAATTTCATATTTCTGTAGAAAACTCTTTTGAAATAAATATTGATCAGTCAGTCATAAACTAATCTTATTAGAGCACAACTTTATTCACAACACACTCTTCATAAATTGTAAACCTTGAACCTGTTCAAGTTCAGGTTCAGTCTCGCTTAATATTCAGGATAATACAGGATTGCTTTTTTACAACAAAATAAAAAGAAGCATAAAAATTGGAACATTTTACTTATTACTAAATTAAATAATAAAATATACAGTATATTGAAAATTTCATACTTATAACTCAACAAAAATTATATAGCTTTTGATAAATACACTGGCGACTCTTTAACAAATTCATCTAACTTAGTTTTAAAAAGTTCTGATTGAATTGGTTCGTCTAGCTTGGTAAGTGGATTTTTTATTACATATTCCAGGTATACCTTAAATAAAAATTAGAAATTAACAAAACTATCACAGGTTGATTTTTTTGATAACATATCGTTACTTTTATCTACAGACTTACTTGGCTGTAAATTTGCTGCAATAATTCCCTTACAGCTTGCGAATTAACATCTGTGTTTAACACGAACTTTATTCCAGAAGGAGTTTCCAGAAAATGTAAAGCGTACTTTGACGTTCTGTAGTATAAAAACCCTTCCTTCGTGTCACTAGGTGAGATTTTACTTACAAACGACTTTATTGAAAATAACATTCCGTACATTAATTTGGCTTCCTGGAATAAGGATAGTTATAATAATTTGTTACAAAGTTAGATAGGTATCTGAAAAATTCTCTGAATATAATGGGATCCACTGACCTCTTCCTTCGTCATGCCTGATTGCTTTAAACGGTTCCATTCATGGTAGTGAAGAAGAGTTCCATTCCTATCAAATATGTAAATATTATGTATCGTCATAGTTAACGCTGCAGTAAAAATTTACTCCAAGAATCAAATTTGTTTAAAAGGTTATGTAGATAAATTGACAACTTATGACCACATTATGACAGCTAATCAATTTCTATACTGACTATATTTTATACTAAAGATTATAATGTGTAAAAGCAAAATTTGAAACACCAATAATATTTAATATGTACCTACGATAGATTTTAATGCTCGCTGAGGGTTAGTATCAAGGTGCGTCGAGTATACATTTGGTAAGGTTGCCTACTATCCTATCTTGCAACAGTGACTGAATCATTCCCCCCTCTGATACCTATCAGCCAGCTCCGTGACGTCACGCGTGTAAGGTACTTTTCGCGCCATTCTGAGAGTTTCAGCTCCTTTACTTGTATTGTGTATTCTGCCACTTCTGTTGTACAGTAACAAAAATAATACCAAGTTTCTATATCTATTGCAAGCGATAATTAGAAATTGTTAGCAGTGTTTAGTTGACAAAAGTGTATAAGTACAGGATTCAACAAGGTAAATCAACATCATAGTTATGACTGTAAAACTAGAGATTACAATTTTGTAAATCTGATTATTCTTTGTACAAAGATATTTTCCTTTAGATGATCTTATTAATTTCTATTGTAGATGCCAATGAGCTGCGCTATTGCAACGTGCACAATGCATCATGCAAAAGCTAAAGCAAACAACCTTACTGTTACCTATTTTACATTTCCCAAAGATGAAAATCTTTGCAAAGAGTGGGTGGCAAAGTGCCGAAGAGGTGACAAATTTAATGTATCAAATTCTAGAATTTGTTCATTGCACTTTAGTTATGTAGATTTCGAAAGAGATTTACGCGCCTATCCATTTGTGATTCCACCTGTAAGTATACAGTGTGTCCGCGTAAGTTGGCTACATATGGAAAACTTTTTTATTATTGATTTTATGAAAAAAAGTTATTCTTCATAAAAAGTTCTGCATGTTCTAAAACCCAAAATTCAACCAACAGATATTAAATTATATCAGTCGTATCATAATAATAATAATTATATCATTTTTGTTCAAGAGTAAAGTACCTTCATTTTTGACCATATCGAAAATGTTTTATAAGAAAAGATGTTATGGGTTAAAAATAATTTTTAAATATTCAATATTGTTTATAATTAAAAAATATTATTAATTAATTAATGAATTATTAAATGTAATGTATTAATCTTCAAACTTAAACTTTCAATGTTATCGCAGAGAAAATGTAAAAATAATATTTTTTAATTATAAAAACAATATTGAATATTTAAAAATTATTTTTGATCCATAACATCTTTTCTTATAAAAATTTTTCGATATGGTCAAAAATGAAGGTACTTTACTCTTGAACAAAAATGATATAATTATTATTATTATGATACGACTGATATAATTTAATATCTGATGGTTGAATTTTGGGTTTTAGAACATGCAGAACTTTTTATGAAGAATAACTTTTTTTCATAAAATCAATAATAACAAAGTTTTCCATATGTAGCCAACTTACGCGGACACAGTTCAACTACAGCTTTACACGAATGACGTCACAGCTCGCTGCAATCCCCTCGCGTCTCAGAGGCGGGATTTGTTTAGTAGGCAACCTTACCAAATGTGTATTCGACGGACCTTGGGTTAGTATGTCGCCCGAAGACATAAACATCAAGTACCTAACCTAATGCCCGTGGTGCACAATGTTTTTTATTTTGAATATGTAGGTAAATAAATTGAAAAACTTTAGCATCATCTTCGTACCCACGGAGCTTGATGTTAATGAAGTAGAGATCAAATTATTTAATAAACATAAGATGTCCGAAAATGCTTTGTTACGCAACTACAGCCTTCGAAAGTAAATTTGTTTTTTTAGAGACTGTATTTGCATAACGAAACATTTTCGGACATACATTTATTAATAATTTCGTCTCCAAAGTCTGTAGATAGTTAAGATAGCTGTGTTGATCATCAATTTATGACTTTGATTAACACCACCTTAAGCATTATTGGACGTCGAGTCATGCAACCCTGCATGGAACACCTTGTATACCTCTGGGTATGATAAATGTTGTTTTTTATAAAAAATATTCATTATACAAAATGGTAAAAGTATGTCACTTTCGCAGGACATAGTGCCAGGGATGCCAAGTGCCAGCTGTTTTACGCTGCAGTGTTAAAATAATGAAAATAAAAATTTAGAGACGTTTATCAGTGTTTTTGAAAAGACCTTGCAATGGACGACGTAAATAGTCAACTAATCGCAGCAATAGTGCATTATCAACAATGCTTAGAAAAATACACAAGACGAAATAATGAACCTAGGGTACATAAGATTATACTGCATTGAATTTAGAAAATTATGGTAGAAACAGGTCTCCATTTCATTTCATTTTCCTTATAGATGCTGTATTGCATTTCCAAACTTTACAAATTGCCTATAACCGTTGAACATTTAGAACAAACTGGGGTAGGACGAACTGTAAATTCATTACGTAAGTTCAGTGGTGAAGTAGGAGAAGCTGCGAAGTCGCTCGTTGCTAAATGGAAGGAAATGGTTGTAGGAGAAGATAATGAATCCAAAGATTCTACAATCAGTAAGTGAAATTGTTTCTAATGTATTTGAAATTATTAGTTAAATTTGTATTTGATTCAATAAAACATAATTCAGTACTCTCCGATTTATTGTAAATGATGGTAAAGCTTGTATTCTGTTATATTTACCATTACCATCACCGATATTTTAGTATCTATGCTATTTTCTGATAGAAATACCTTTGCTAATCTTTATCATGCCGAAAATTTATTATATGACTAATATTGTAATAAGGATCAGTTATCTGACGTCAGCATGTGGTTACGTCGGTGGGTAAACAACTTCATACTCATGGATTGTCATGCAAATACCATATATTTTACAGTTATTACTTCCAACAATCTAAAAATGCACTAAAATTATCTAACCAAACATAGAGCAAACTGGCCCGAGTAAAATTTACTTTCTGATTTAATCGGATGAGGCTTGTCATAAGTGCTTACCCACCAAGGTAGACCACGTGATGATCAGTTTCTATTGGGCTATCAATCAATTTTTGTAGTTATGTATTTGAAACCTACAGCATGTAGATCTATAATACTGGAGAAATGCAAAAGGTGATTCCTTATGTCTGTTTGTGAACATGTGTCTTAAAATGATTTTGTAATGTATCCCATGGTGTACCTATAATATCTCATATTTCTATTATTATAAAGTAATGAAATTGAGTATAAGTATTGGTAAGTGCTCCTATCTAACAGCTACATAATTTTAGTCAGTGCCGTTTTGAGGAAAGAATTTAATTTTTTTATTTCTTTGTAATCTTCAATAATTATTGTTTCCATTTTCCATTCCAGGATATACAGAATACCTGTTTTATACTGTTTTTTATATAGAATCATAAAAAAAATGCCATTTTCCTATGTTGAGAGGAGTGAATTATTATTAAACATTTTTGGGAGACCCTACCTCTCTGTAGAAAGATTTTAGGGAATATGTTCATGGGAGTTTCTCTTAAAATGACAAAGAATCGTTTTATTATTTTTGTAATTGTTAAGTAAAAGAAATAAGACATAGAGCATTAACATTAAAAAAATAAATATTTAATAATTTGCCACCAATCTTTATTTATAATAGGAAATTGGTAAACGCAAAATTAACTCCAAAACTCTGGTGTATGACAAAATTAACTTGGAAAGTTTGGTGTACTTAGACCGGGTAGTCTCAGAATGTCCCTAGGAATCTGAATAGTCCCTGGAAAAACTTTGGGAAATCTGGGTAGCCCTTAGGAAGTCTGGGTTAGTTCCTGGAAAGTCTGGGTAGTCCCTAGGAATTTTGGGTTAGTCCGTGGGAAGTCTGAGTAGGCCCTGGGAAGTCTGGGTAGTCCTTAGGAAGTCTGTGTTAGTCCTTAGGAAGTTTGGGTTAGTTCCTGAGAAGTCTGGGTGCACCTGGGAAGTCTGAGTAGTGTTTGGCAGGGGCCGAGAAGTCATTTTAGTGTACACAACTTTTTTTTATCGTGGTTTACCCTTTGGACAGAATTAGGCAAAACAGTTATTCTAATATACCAAGTAAAATAATTTTGACTCATTATAGAATCAGAAAGTAGTAAAAATCACAGAGAAGAATCGAGAAGTAGAAAACACAAAGAAGGAAGCAGTTCGTCTAGTCATAAAGAAAGTGATAAAAGGAATAAACATGAAAGCAAAGAAAGAAATAGTTCCACGTTCTCCAATGGAGAAGAATCACATTCTAAAAAAGTAAAAGATGAATTAAAATATAAAAGGTCTGAAGAAAATTATAAAAAAGAAAAGGAGAGTAACCATTATAAACATAAATCATCAAAACGGAAACAAAGCAGTGATAATTCAGAGTCTGAGGATAATAAATATGAAAAGGGGAGGAGTAGCAACCATAAACATAAATCGTCGAAGAAAAAGCAAGATAGTGATAATTCAGAGTCTGATGATAGTGAGCATGAAAAAATAAAAAGTAATAGTCACAAACATAAATCATCATCTAGACAGAAAAATGAAGAAAGTGAAGATGAAAGTCGATGTAAGGTAGAAAAAGATAAAAAAGACACTCATAAACAAAAATTAGCAAAACGAAAACGTGATGATAGTGATTCTGATGATGAGTATGAACAAGTAAATGCAAAGTATAAAAAGTATTCTGAAGATGAAGAGTCGGCATCAGAAACTGAAGAGAAAGACATAAAAACTCATTCACACAAGTATCCAAGTAAACATAAAGATGAATCAAATGATGTGGCAAAGGGGAAGAACAAACATTCATCGAACAAACATAAAGAGAAGAAAGAACGTAAGGAACATGTGCCGGAAAGTAAACCAAAAAAGTATGATGATGATCATAAAATCAAAGATAAACAATTGAATAAAGACAAAGTTAAAAGTAGTCCTGAAAAACGGGAAAAGGAGGAAAATGGTAAAAAGTCTAAACAAAATTCTTCTAAACATCATCAAGAGAAGGAGCATAAATCTCCTAAAAAGAGTTCTTCACATAGTAAGGGTAAAGTAACTGTGTACGAAAACGGAATAGGATCAGGTTCTGGAACGAGTTTTGCCGAAGCATTAGGAATGTTAGAGCCAAGCAGTAGTAAAGCAGTCAAAAAGAAAATTGCAATCATACATCCCTTTCCAATAGAAAAACCTGTTGAAGCCAACAATTCATCACCAGATATATCAAAAAATGAGGTAATAATTATTATTTGGTACTGTTTCTGTAATCTTTGTCTGTTATTCCAATTCACCTTCCTACTACTTTAACTTTGAATCACATGCAATAAATTTAATGGTTGTTCGTAGGTCTTATGAAAGTTTGAAACAATAGTTGCGTTGGATGGGCTCAGCAATTTTTTATTGAACCCTCTGCAGCTTCTCACTGAATTACCCAGATTTTTTACGTTGGAAGAAGCTGACAGCAGTATAACATGACGTTGGGTTTGGATCAAGGAAGGGTCATTCAGCCTACAATTGAACGCAAATATTTATTTCCAAAGCCAAAATTAATTTTTCGGCTGTTTTTACTTTTTCGGCCGCTGATTTATAATTTTTTAGTTGACTATGATAAAGGTCACGTGACCAAATGTCATTGGAATATTTAGATAAAAATTTAAATTTGTTAATAAAATTTGTAATATTCGCCTAAAAAATGTTGTTTACACCTCTGCCAAAAAGGACTTTTTGGCAGAGGTGCAAACAACATTTTTTAGGCGAATATTACAAATTTTATTAACAAATTTAAATTTTTATCTAATAGCGAATTCCAATCGCTGCACTAGCCTGCACTAGTGTACACTAGTGTTGTGTACTAGAATTGTGTAATCACGTGACTGCACTGCACTGGTGTTAAAATTTAGAGGGGAAACTCAAATATAGGCACATTCAAGTCACAGATGTAACACTTGTTAAAAACTACCTGCTTATTTTTGTCTGGTGCAACCACGATTTGTCAATTTTGAAATTCGAACACACTACACTAGTGTACACTAGTGCAGGCTGGTGCAACGATTGGAATTCGCTATAAATATTCCAATGACATTTGGTCACGTGACCTTTATCATAGTCGACTAAAAAATTATAAATCAGCGGCCGAAAAAGTAAAAACAGCCGAAAAAAAACAAATTGCGGCCGAAAATAGTTATTTATGTTACAAGGCCGTGAAGTAGCACTTTTTTTTATTAGAATGAATATTATTTGGCGAGGCGAAGGCCGAGCCAAATAATCATTCGAATAAAAAAAAGATAGTTCACGGCCATGTGGCATACAAAATTTTGTGTGCAACTGTGAAAAATTACCAAAATTAAAGTTTCGATCGAATCTTTACATAAAATTAAAAGCTAATTTCATTCAAGATCATGACCCGTAAAAAAAAGTCTTTGTCGGCCGGTAAAAAAAAGTCTTTTTTTTACGTTGTCAGGGCTTTTTTTACGTTGTCAAGGTTTTATTTTACTATAAACAAATGTGCTACTTCACGACTCAAAATCAAACAAAAAAAGTGACCTTTTTTTGACAGTTGCACACAAAGATCTTTTTCGGCCGCAAAATAGAAATTGACAAATGCCTACTACAAATTGACACTTTTCGGCTGTCAAAAGATACGTAAAAACGCTGTTTTTATCGTAGTCGACTAAAAAAGCCTTTATTAAAAGTTAATTAATGGAATTACTATCTCTGGACCTTTAAATTTGTGGGCTGTCTTCCATATGCCGTAATTATCAAGCCGAAACCTATAAAAGGTGGTGGACCACAACTGTGTCGCATGATTCATTGTGTGCTTCCATTAATGTGCAATGCGGTTGTCGGAGGTTTTGTCCCGCCTGTTTCTTGTTCTTTGCTATCGTTTGCTAGCTTTCTCAATGATACTGTCAGTTGCCACGCAGCAGCTTGTACCATGATAGTAAGATATACAGCTGGGCTAACATTTTGTTCCAGCTGGTTTTAGAAATGGTCCCAATCCGTATTTTTGGTGTAGTTTTATGAGGGTCCCACTTCCATGGTCCTCAGTATCTAGGCATGTCGTATGGACATGTGTGTCTGTATCATACTCTTCGTTTGTCAATGTAGATTGAAGTATGTCTGTAACTTCCCTTTTGTCTTTGCCTGCTTCTTTAAATATTGTTTAGTTCGTGTTGAATTGCATTGGCTCTAGGGCTGGGGCTGAATGTGAATTTGTTAACAACGTGGGTTACATATGGGAATTGTGGTGGGTATGGTTGGAGTAGTTGCTGGGTATAATTGAACACTTATATTGAATGTGAAAATGTAATTTTCTGGGGCATATTGATTATTTGTGATTCATATCCCAGGACGATTGAAATCGCCACCGATCCCAAGTCCCTTCCCCGAAAAGTTTTCATTGTATTTAAGTAACGAAGTATATATTAATTATTTGAACATGTAATCACTTAATAAATTGTTTCATTCTAGGCATCTGATCTTCTTGTAGAAAAACGATTAGAACCTCTTGACATAAACATTTCAAATTTGTTACCAGAAATCACTCCAAATTATCGACCCATAGGAAATTTCTTATTAGATAATGGACAGTCTAAAAATAAAGCTACAGCTGAAGAGGAAGCTCTTAGTGCAATTATGTATTCTAAAATTTCAAGGTCAGTTATTCTCCGATTAGTATATCCAATAGCGTTACATAGTCTTCTTCTAGAACCAAAGTTTACTCTGGAAATAAAGTGATATATGGTACAGTTCCTACTTTATTTGATTTGTGTACCCATGTGCTACAGGACAACATTGATGGTAATAATTTTAAAAATATTAGTATGACATGTTATCTAAAATTTTTTGTATTACTTGCAGCACTGGAATATACGGGTGGTGTTCCTTATACCATTTTAAAACCTGTCATCGAACGTGCCAACCCTGATCAATTGTTTATGCTGGAACATCATAACCCATACCTTATAGAAGATACTGATGAGTTATGGCAGTTACACTGTCAAAAAGAATTTCGTACTAAGAGACGGGAGGAAATGGAAACTTGGAGAGATATGTATATGCGTTGCTTAGATGAGCGTGAAGCTAAACTAAAAGCACTCACTGCCAACATAAAACAGTCTCAAGATAAATCATTACCTGTTAGACAAACTAAACTTGCTTACGTTGATGGCCATAGCATTGTTAAACCACCCAGATCAATTGCTCGTAAACAGGTAATTCTTTAATTACTTAATATGTTTATATTGTAATTCAAGAATATTTATGGAAAATTTACCTGAAATAACAAAACGTGAAAAAGCCCTATACCACAAAAAGTTTCGGAAGCTAAATTCCTGAAACGTTACTTTTATTTAGAGCAGTACAATTTATTTATCCAATGTTTTTTTGAATGTTTTCTAGGCAAAACATGGAACAGGAACAGGAGTGGAGAAGAAACCTCTAGTAACACCATCATCCCGTTTATCTGCTCTCGCTACTGCTGGTGCAGCGGGTCAAATTGCAGTACCAAATCCTGGAAGTAGAGCTGCTTCAGCTGCAGGTATTTGATCAAAATAATCAGAGACAATGCATGACTGCGTGTGTCAGCTTAGGCTTGTATAATCGCGTGCTGTGAATATTATCCGTCATTTACACCTTCTATATACCATAGTATGCTCTCCCTATTCAAGAGTAGACCCGACAAGGCAGGCAACTTTTCTCATTTAAGGCTGGTCTTTTAATGTCCCGATAAAGTCTCTGACAGTTGTCAGGCAGTATAAGCTAACCCTTAGGATAAATCTACTCAATCGCTCTGTCGTGTCCTTCAATACAACTTATCCTGTTGGAGAGCTATCGGTCAAGTTCTTACTGTTAGAGTACCGCAGTGTTGAGAGAGAAAGATAGCATTATTTTAAAATCCGTGAGTTATACGGACTCGCAAGCTGCCTTATCTTGGTGAAAACTCGTTGTCGGCTGCTGCTAGTATCCGATAAATTTTAACCTGATGGATAACGAAAGTAACAGACAGGAAATAGTGTGAGAGCGGAAAAATGTGCTTTCCTCGTGTTAAACACAAAATTTTTTCTACGACATCATGTTAGACAAAAATTTTATTTATAAACAAGAAAAGTTAGGTTATTGTTGCGACTTGAAACGCAGTCGGTAATGCAGGGAGCGTGCGTCAGCACTTAACACAACACTTTTACATTTTCCTCACTAGAGAGGGAAAACTAATATTCCTCACTATTTTATGAGAGGAAAGTTGGGCTTTTGGGGCATGTCGTGGAAACAATAAATAGTAGAATAAATTCCTAATGAAATTACCTTTCCAACGCCACTTGAAGTGCCATTTGAAATTTTGCTGTGTTTGTTGATATGTCTTGGCAATTTTCAAGCAAAAAATAGTTTGAAAGATACTGAGGCTGACTACTTTTCCTTGAAAACCCCTGTAAATGCAATTAATAACTTTCATGTTCATAAATGAAGGTATTGTGTAATTACAGGTAGTTCCGGTGGTGTAGTAAAACCGAAGAAAGCACCGCTGATGCAGAAGACTTTAGCCTTCATGAAAAACCGACTTTTTAGGAGATAGCTAGAAGAATTAATTTGTATCATTATCATGTAGGTTTGTAGTGGCTATACGCCATGGTCATGTTGAGTAGGTTTACAAAATAGGTAATATATTTCTAATTGTTTTAAAAAGGTACCTAGATTTTAATGAATAATTATCCAGTCTTTCAGTAATGTGATTATGTTGGTTTTAAAAATATTTTTGTACTTTATTTAAATGTAAAACGAGTTGTGTTTCATGTAACTGTATGTATCATTATTCATTTGTATTGTAATTGATTTTTTAATCTGTTTATTATTTAAAACATGCCAAGGAATTTTTACCATATAGCCATTGTTAACCCCTTAGGTTTTTACTGAAAACTGGATATTGATTGTTAAACTGAAACTTTAAGTATAACATGTGTCTACGCATTTAATTTTTATCTTTGTTAAATATTCTGTTATTGCATGTATTTTATTGCGCAAAAGGAATTGTTCTTGTAATATATTTACCTGTCTTTGTCATTGTCTTAATATTTAAATATCTTATTTGTAATTGCTAGACTATTATGTATTGTACATAATAAATAGACCATGTTCAAAACTTTTTATCACACTGTACAAGTAGGTAATAGATTAGTTGTACTATTAGACATTAGGGTTGTTTGGTGTATGCCTTCGAACATACACTACTTGACTGGAAGGAGTATGTCCCTATGCTGCACTGCACAACCTCTATGGTTCAACGAAGATCGACAGAAATGACAATGCAATTGTTAGAGCAAGAAGGATAAACTGATACTCATTTAGGATATTGAATGGGCCACAAGTATGTATGATGAACAAATTTTTGCTAAAGTTGTACTTTGACCCTTGTTCTTTTTCCACCAAGCAACATATATAGGCGCTACCTACCTATTATTGAACTTACTTACTGAGGCGCTTTCCAATTGTATGCAGGAGTAACTCCAAGCAGCACCTAGTAGCTCGTGAACTGCATTTGTTTGTTTCAATTGACTGAAGCTTGTTGCACCTGAACTGATATTTTTACCTTCCTGTTTCGCTTGCAGGACCTACCCTTTTTATGGGGTACCTAGCACTTGTCACGCATCATGTGACATTAAGATCGGTGTAGCATTCCAATTGAATTAATACTGGGGCAGTTTTTAGAGTAGGTTACTACAAGATGAGAGCACTCCAATTGCACGGGGGAGTAACTCTGAGTAGCACCTGGTAGTTCCCAAACTGCACTTATGCTTTTCAATTGACAAGAGCTTGTTGCACTTGAACCGATCTTTTTACCTTTTACCATCCCCTCTAGGATCTCCGAGGCACTTTCCATTTGCATGTGGGAGTAACTGAGCAGCACTGTGTAGCTGCCAGTATATGGCACAGTAAACATAGAAAAGGAACTGGTTCAACTTCAACCCTTACTTGTCGAAATCTTTCACAAAACATTATAATAAAGCAAGTGTTCTAGCAATACGGGGTGTATTAAAAATAGTGGATGTTTAACACTAAATTGGTAGAGTTTTTTAGCATAGAATCGCATGATGTAAATATTAACCACCATTTTTAGTACACCCTGTATAGGAATAAAAAACAGTTGAAGGTATGTAAGTACTATACATTTTTGTACTTTTTACATGAAACTTGTTTATAGAAGCCCCTTTATCATATAGGTACATCCAAGTTTTATAGCGGTTTTATTTTCCGATTCCTAATAAAAGTGAAATTAATAACAAAAAGAAAATATAGATAGGACATTTTTGTAGATAATAAAATGGATTTCATACAGGCGCCTTATCTTGTTAATTTTCCTATTTGTTTTTATTAGTTAAATTTGGCGGCAAATTCAAATCTAAACAATGAAAACAAAAACAAACAATCGCACTTATAGGAAGAAAATACCACTAATTAGGCTTTTAGGAAACACCCTGTGTAATAATTGTTACTTTAATCATGAGTCTCGTTCACAAAGTAAAAATGGAAAAATATTTCTAAACATATTTGAATTTTTGTGGTGCCTTCAACAATTAAATCAAGCGCCATCCGGTAGCGGTTTAAAAATCAGTTTTTACTTCACTATTTTGGCTACTCAGAAATAGAGCATTTTTGGAGGTCAGTAAATAAAAAAAAATAAATGTATTTTAAAGCATTTTATATTTACATTCGGTTGATTTATCTCGCACAACATTGTTGTGAAACTGTTATGAAGTCCAGATAAAATTAGTTTAAACGATATCTAGTGACTTTTGGACAAAAGTTTAAGTATTGCCATCTGTCGATGTGTAGCAGATTTACATCCCCACCCCTCATCCCTCCCCTAAGCTTAGCACCAATTGAAAAATAAAATCCACTCCAATGCCGCTATGTATTTGTATCGTAGTTGTTAATTAGAATAGTTCTTAAAGTTTATGTAGGTTTAATATAATTTTAAGTTTAGCGTAAGAATTTTAAAATTATCATGGAAGACTACGAATACGGGTATGTAAAATTTTATTAGTACTTTTTTTCCCATTATGTTTGACAGCAGTGGCGCCTTAATCACGTCATCTAAAACCAACCGATCTGACGGAAGTAGTAGAGCTGCCATTGTAGTTTGGGCTGTCGTGTGTGATAAACGTTTGAGGGAAAAGTGTTGTAGTGTATTTAGTTCGTAAGGCATAGCATGCGAATGTTGAGATTACCTCACGAAATGGATGATGATGAAAAAGGGTATATGTAGGATAATTTTATATATTTCTTGTATACGTGTATGGTGTTGCAATTTTTAGGTCACGTCGCGTGCAATTTCATGTTGAAAATATGCAAATTTCTAGAACCAAATCTTGGTAGATTCTTTAGTTGCATTGCGATTTAGCTTTTTTGCTTTGGAATATTTCCATTTTGGAAATGCTTCTTAGAATTTCGAGTTTTTTTTTTGCTTGTCAATGGGAAGTTTTAACCAACTAGCGTTCACCGACCCCAAGCGGCATCGGTGTAAGCGGTCAAAGAACGGAAATTGAGGCTTCAAAATTTTCGCTTTTCTCGAATTTGTTGCACTTTTTAACGATTACTTATATTTGATGTGCATCAAACCGTTTTTTATAGTTTTGTCATAGCATTTCTCATTTTCTTCCAGAAAACTGTTTGTTGGGGGCCTTTCGTGGGAAACGTCCCAAGATAATCTTCAGCGATACTTTCAAAGGTATGGAGAAGTTATAGACTGCGTGGTTATGAAAAATGCGGAGTCTGGCCGCTCACGTGGATTTGGTTTTGTTACGTTCGCAGACCCACAAAATGTACAAGTAGTATTACAAAGTGGTCCTCATACTTTAGATGGCAGGTTAGTAAGATATTTGTATTATTATTCGGAACTTATTTTTTAATGGTTGCATCTAAAATATAAGTGCATCGTTATGCTGTTGGAGCAACGTATTTATAGTTTGCATCCGACTTCAGATTTTGTTTATCGCTTCAATGCTAGATGCATTTTACAGGTTTTCAGTGACCATTTGATGATGATGATGTTTATTAACTTTTTTAGATAATCTAATGCAATGCATTATTGTTTGTTTTCAATTTAAAGTTTCACTTCGGTTACAGAAAACTTGTTATGTACAGCATACAGGGTTGGTTTTGCATAAAATTATAGCAAACAAACACAAGTACAAAAGAAAATAACAAAATTTCATTGTTTTTCATAAAATTACTCTACATTTACAATTACATCTTCTAGTAACTCGTAAGCATTGAAAATATTCTACTCTAATTGTCTAAGCAGAAGTTTGGCAAACTTAATGCTTCTTAATGTTTTATTTGCTTGATTTGATGATTCATATTTATTGAATTAAAATGGAGTACAGTTGCTTAAATAAATAGAAAAGATCTAAAATGTTAAATTAATAAGAGTTCACTTTGAATTAAAAGCCCCTCTGCAAGGTATTTGTTTGGTATTTACTAGTTGTAAGTATTTGCTAATGCATTTTTCAATACCAATCTGCCTAAAGGGCTTTTAATAATACTTGGCTTATACCTGAGTTATCCCTGAAGTTAAAGGTCTTTGTTGTAAACTTTGAATAGGTACTTCTCTTATTATTTATGCTTAAGCATTAGCCTTGTGGAATTTCTCATTATAGGGCATTATACCCTTGTTGCAACTTTCTTTAAGTAGAGAAAAGGATACTTACACAGGACTAATGTATAGATAACTATCGAAATCAAAGTTAACCCATTAAAAGCTTATTTAACAGAACTAGAGAAATTCTTGGGAAAAGTAGGTACAACTTTTAAATATCCCATAAGTACTAATTAACCATTTCGAGATGCAAAAACAATTAATTTTCAGATTTACAGGATATAACTTAATAAGTTCCTTGTTTATACTTGGAACAACCTAAGCATTTACTTTTAAATCTCCCTGCTTTGGTTTTCTTAACATTGACTGTAGCTGCTATTGTTTGTTTGTAAGACAAAATATTTTTCAAAGGACACAGACATGGTACAAGATTGGAAACAGGTTTTCAAAAACATCTGTTCAAATTTTCATCTATTCTTTAAAAAAATAAAGGAACTTGTTTTAACTCATGTTTTCCAATCATAACCAGTTATTTGAAAAGCAGTACCGAAAAATTTAATTTCTCAGAAAAATTAACAAGACTATAATGATTCTAAATAATTCAAGTCCTAGATTTTTGAATTCTTGGTAGGTAGTTTGATTATTTTTTTTCAGATATGACGCATTTTTCTATTGTTACTAGAGATACATTTAAATAACTAATTTTCCTTTTTAACTCAAATTTTTTAATTCATTTAATACCTGAGGGTACTATTATGAGGAAACATTTTATTAAGAAGTTTTTCAAACAGTAATACTGTAATCCTTAGCGAAACATCAGTGACGGTATAAAAATCAGTCTAACATTAAATATTTAGAACATTTGTATTGCTGGGAGTAGTGCATCACTGAGATAGTAGGTTTTTGTAGATATTTCTATTGTTTCTTATAATAAAATTATATTTATTGCAAATACACAATCGAGGATGTCTACTACTAAAGTCAGTCCTCCCCCCAATTTAACACTTATCTAAGATAAAAGGTAAACATCCATGACAAGACTGGTATTCGAACTCTGGACCTCTAGGTTGCTAAGTGGATTCTCAAACATTTAGCCACCATAGGCCTGCTTTCGTGTATTATTAATGGTGATAATCATTGCATACATACTACAAACAGTTCCATATATTATTTACAAATAGAAATTTTAAGTTTTGTACCAATAATGTAAGTTGGATGCAAATTATACAGTCTGTAGGAAAGGTAACTAAAGGCTGGTCTTTCAATTCGGATTTAACTCCTAGCTAAGTAGGGTCAGCTTACATGAATACCATTGTTACAAGAATTGTTTCTGTGACAATTCATTGACCATGGGTTAGTACTGTACACTTAAATAATAAGCGTCACTTAAAAATTGAATTGCCATGGATACTATTCTTAGCGACAGTTGTATCCATGACAATTAAATTTTTAAGCGACGCTTATTATTTAAGTGTAACCGGTGCAATTGGGCCTTAGACTATTTTTGATGGATCCCTAAAACCAATATAGTCGCGTATGTAACTAGTTGTTGGGATAGGATACATTAAAGTATTGACCTCGGCTGCCATACTCTTTGTAGTCTTTGGTAGTCATAGTGAAACTTTTCTTCCTCTTTGATAAGTTGGGTTAGCCTCCTACCTTGCATACCTGGCAAGAGGGGCCAAAAGACTTGTTTACTGGGAGGGTGTGATTAACGAATCTAGGATAAAAAGCCCTGGACATACAACTTCCAGATAAACCCCCTGGACAAAAATCCTGTAGAATAAAACGGTTTTATGGATGGTTATTATTGGATATTAAGTATTCATAAATTAATTATGAATTTTTATTCAGTACTCAATGATCATTTTAATGGTTACAGAAGGGATGCTTGTAATTGTTTTTGACAGGGTTTGGACTTAATGGAAAATTCCAGAAATAAAAAAATAATTACAAACGAATTTGCTAAATTCCTTTCAAAATCAGGGAATTTCATGTGCGATCCTGGAAAATAATTCATTATGGTGCATGAATGCGTATGCGAGAGGCACGGCATTTTTCAGAAAACAAACTTCTTCGAAAATCTTTTAACATAGCCTCTGGAAACCGATTTTACTTTCCTATACTACCACTGGTATATACAGAAACAGAATTTTGAAAATTTGAGTAGCGGATATGAAAGAAGACCATAATTCAAGAGAAACAGTTTTTTACCGGACTCTAACTTCAAAATGGCGGCCGCTATGAATTTTTCAAAAATTTTATTTTAACGCCTCAACTCAAAAACCGGTTATCTGGTCAGGTTCAGCAACAACTTGTTTGAAAGCCCTTTGGCAGTACTATACCATGAAGAAAAATTTATTTAGTAAATCTAAAAACGGTCGCAATGGCGTTCCTCCAAAAATTTTGATTTTGTTTAAATTTGCTATACTTATGCAGCTTGGTGTTAGGTACGTTTTCGTTTTTTGATTAATGCTAGAATTTCACTGTGGCCCCCTATACGAGATTTTGAAAATCGGAAATTGATGCTCCTATAGCCCCTTTATTAGTCAAAATATGAAAAGAGTTTAAATATAGAAGTTGTTCAGTATATAGTTCTGCATTCTCCTAAATTCATATCACGTATACAGGGTGTTTGCTTTCCACAGTACAATAAGCAACTTTGTTATTTTAAATGAAACACCCTGTATATTATTATATATTTGAATGCAAAATTTAATTGTCGTATCACATAGTATAAGGTGTTCATATAGCTAAAATGTACAGATGATAAAGATTTCGTTAATTTTAACCGTGTTGTGTAAATTTTATATAGGCTGGACTTGTGCGCGTCGGTCGGTAGCTATCGTCCGGCTTCGCCAGCTGTAATTTCAAGCCGGTTATTACAGATATAGATTTGTGTCTTTCTTCTGTACATATCGAACCCATATAGTCTCGTTTTTCCCGCTACGCATTCAAGTGACTTCCAATGCTTCCTCGCAAAATACTGTTGAACACCAAAAACGAAATGTTTATTTCTAGTATGGGAAAGTCCAGGGGTGGTTTGCACTTCCATTAGTAATGTCTGATGATAAGGACATAGCGCAAATAAATCAACTTCATGTTTACTTTTAATGGCAATTAGATATACAAAACAAAATTTATTTAAAAGTTAGGTATAGAAAAGGGGTGGTTTTTTTTTCAGAACAATTGATCCGAAGCCCTGTAATCCTCGAACTCTTCAAAAACCTAAAAAGGGTGGAGGTTACCCAAAGGTTTTCTTGGGAGGTCTTCCTTCGAACATAACAGAGACAGACCTACGAACATTTTTTACAAGATTTGGAAAGGTTATGGAGGTTGTTATTATGTATGACCAGGAAAAAAAGAAGTCTAGAGGTTTGCTAAAATAAAAATTTTACATGCTCTTTTATTACTCCTGAATATTTTGTAGGTTTTGGTTTTCTTTCATTTGAAGATGAAGATTCAGTTGACAGATGCGTTTCCGAACACTTTGTAAATTTGAATGGGAAACAGGTAAGTTCAAATACTTGTCGTCTTGTATTTGAAAGGTTCTTCCGTTATCAATGATTTTATTATAGGTAGAAATAAAGAAAGCAGAGCCACGTGATGGATCTGGTGGTAACAAAATGGGGGGTAGTGATGCAGGCACTTGGGGACCTCCACAGGCCCCCATGGGCATGATGCAAGGTCCTAATGGACAAATGGGGGGACCACCAATGAATTTAGGTGCACCAATGGGTCCTAATATGATGCAGAGTTACCAAGGGTGGGGAACATCACCACAACAGCAAAGCTATCCTGGCTATGGAACTCCTTCAGGACCTGGTTCATATCAGGGATGGGGAGCACCTCCTGCCCCCCAAGGTCCTCCACCTCAATGGGGCAGCAACTACGGTGGACCACCACAACAACAAGGATATGGGTCTTATGGTAAGTGTTTTTTAATTAAATTTTAAAAATTAGCCATAAATATTTCCGAGGGTGTATACAGAGTTGGTTAAATTAGCACAGTTGGGTATAATTACAAGACACATCTAACGTCCTTCTCGTTTTTGATCAATGTTGCAAACTTTCTGAAATAATTTGAAAAAACTGAAAAACGCTTAAATATTCAATCCCAAAATATTTTCATAACCATCGCAGATAAAAGAAAAGGACAAGAGAGATAACTGATAGAAAAAATATTTTCACGGTTCTGTTTTGTTTCGTTTTTGAGATATGACATAAACTTGATTTTTCTTTAAATGGAACCCATAGTCAAATCAATCCCCAATCTGCGTGTAACTATTTTTATTGTGGTACATAATAAAGTCGGTAAGCTACAGCAAAAGAATGAAAAAATTGAAACTTCTTTTGTTGTAGGGCCCGGCACAGGCAGTGGTGCTAGCTGGAATAGCTGGAACATGCCCCAGAACAGTCAATCGACTGGACCATCTGGTAAGCCTTTTTTCTTTTGTTCCAAGGAATAAAACTTAGATATTTTTTCAACTGTTGCTGACAGGGTATCTTGCAGGGGATATGTATTCCCGCCAACAATCAGGTCCAGGAGGTCCGACCACTCCGAACGCGCCCCCGAACATGTCCTCGTCCAATGCTAACTCTAAGCCGGGATCAGACTACTCCAATTACAGTTACGGTTCTTACTCCACTGACCAGACCAGTTATGGGATTCCACAACGTTCGTATGGGAATGATGCGGGTTCTCAGCTAGGAGGGTACTCTTCGCAGCCACCCAACGCAGGTGCTAAACATTTCAATGATTTTAAAGAGTGGCCCAGTTCTTGACAACCTTTAGATAATATGTGCGCTAACAATTTTACTCCTTCTCAGATTCCGTTGGATAACCGCGCTTCTAAAAACATTAACATTTTTTTCAACGGCATTAAAACTTTAACTACTTATTTGGAAGGCATGGATATTTCTAAGCAGCAGTTGCTGCAAGTTGATAATAATGAAGATGAGCGCGGGTGTCCAGCGGATGGTCCAGCAGGAGTAACATTGAAGCACATAAGTAACTTGAGTAATATGAGTATGTGTTGCAACAGTTGGAAACGTGTTGGCTTGATAAACGTGAAGAGAACATCCGGACTGGTTACTCCCGCCAAACTCAATTATTCTGATTAGACAGACATATGACCCACCGGCGTCCTGCGTCTGTTGCCTATCCTGATCGTTAGTAGTTTGTCCGCACCTGCATGGCACAGACATTCAATCTGCTTCGGTTACTGTTCCATTATTTCAAGTCATTAACATATATATTCTAATTAAAATTCAAAAGTACAGACAGACAGAAATGTTGACTATTTTTAAGCACTGCTCAACTTGTTAATAGGTAGTAAAATAATGTAAATCAAATTTTTACCTCATAACTATTTCAATTATCTGCCTTTGGGATGCCTGCTTGGTTCGTTGGATTAATTTAATTTAGCAAAAAAACAAAGCCTATCAATGTGATTCATATTTTTAGTTATAATTTTGATAACTTAAGGTGACTGCATTTAAAATAGTGACGATTTATTATTACTTGTGGGTATATATTTTTACATTTTAACTATTACTACATCTAAAAAGTATAATTTAAGTGCATCTTAATTCTAGTCTGTTGTTACAATATTTCAAGAATTTGTAGAAGCACGATTGTATATAGATTTACATAAGGATACAAAGATTTATCTAAGTTAACAAAAAAAATTTTAAAGAACCGGTAGGCATTCTGATATATTTAAGGGTAATAATAAATTTTAAATAATCGTTGTAATTTTAAGATCACTATTTATAAATTATTTATACAAATAATAGAAATTACTTAAGAATCCAACCACACGTAGATAGTTAGGAATATTTTATTGAAGTCTGGCTGTACTGTAGTATGCTTAATATAGTATTTTAAACTTTTTTTTTTTATCTATTTTAATTTATTTTTATCATTCGGTTGTAGAAATTATTACTACTATTAAGTTGGCTTGTTTTTAGAATTGATTGATTATACTGTTGCCAATTTTATCTTTTAACTTAACTTAATCGAGTATAATTCTTTATTATGTGATGCAATTCATTAAGTAATGTTTTATTAGCGTATTTATTATTTTACAAAGGATGTTTTAGACGAGTCATATATATACACACTGTATTTAATTTAAAACTTAAAAAGAGACGATGGCAAATGAGAATATTCGGAGTACAGTGTTATAGCATAAGAGTTCCATGTCTAGTTGTGTTGTGATATAGGCAGTTTAAATTTTAACGTTAGACTTGAATTTTGCGCGACCTGATCTTAACTTAGTGTTGCCCTAAGAATTGCACTGACTAGGCCTTGCTGCGGACGCGATATACTATTTGGAATAATTGTATAAATTTAGGGTAGCGGTTATTAATTTACTTCCTAATAATATATCATAGTGGATTATAATTAGTAGGAATGTAGTTCTGTCTGTCTGGGTTCCATGTGTCTATCTAATCAACGGTAATTGACGTTTCTACATAAGTTACATTTTAAATTCTTATGTGACAATCTATAGTAAGCAATGTTTGTTTCGTAATACCGTAGAACATTTGAAATTTTCTTGTTTTCTAGTTTTAATCCTAGTATACGCTTTGGTTATAAAGCTAACATTTAAGATTTCTCGTATGATAAAAAATTTCGTATTTAAAATTTTAAAGAAATAGGATTCATTAGTCCTCCTTTTTGAGGTAGAGAGATGTTGCTGTAAACACGTATTCTACACGTTTTAAAAAGTATATAACTTATCTTCACTAATATCGCACTATTAATAGTGGTGTTTGCCTTCGTTTTCTTTTTTATTTTAAATTTTTTTCTTTAATGTCGGTCATTGATTGAATTATTTGTTTTGAGTGAGGTTTGGTAGTAGTTATATGACTCTGATGATTATTAACTTTTTTGCAGGGCAAACTATTTAAAAGCAACTTTCCTCTCTTTTCCTTATCCACATTTCCTGGGGTAGTTACAAGGTGGGGCGCGTTATTTATTGCATTCTCTTTTTGCGTTCTTTTACTATGAAACATAGTAGGTTATTCTACACACGAATATATTAATATACATTTATGCCGATACCTAAATAATTGTTAAAAGTAGTTCTACTTTAGGCAAAATACAAAATAAATTTACGAACTAATATAGATTAATTATTAAATTGTATTTTGTATTACAATATTGCTGATGTAGTTAATTCAATTGTTAGAGTAATTATAAATTTACATAGTAAATTTAGAACAATTTGACTGATGTACAGATACATACAGAATAAGTTTTAAACTATAATACAATAAAACATACTTTATAAGTATATGATTAGGGCCTTTAACATAGTGCAATTTCACATGTGGTTTATCTAGCAAGAATAGTATCTACATTATGTAAAGGAATCCTCAATGTTTTAACGTAAATTTATATTGTTTAGCGATTAGGTGTTTGCAAAGTTACGGTGCAGACACTGCCCAATTTTTATATGCTATTTGTTGCTCAAAAGATCGATCTTATTTTAAGTATAATTAATTAAAATCGCGTACGTCTAGCAGCCAAGTGATCTATTGAAGAAAACTGTATATTAAATATATGAGTGTGAACCTATAGGTGTGTAAATTTGTTTTTTAATTCTTAAGTCCGATGAGTGATATCGTCAAACATACAAATGTTAGCCGAGAGAAATTTGTGTAGTTAAACTGACCTCGATTATTTACATAACTTGTCCCTCTTTTAACTCATCCTTGCTCCCGTATTCAACACTCACTCTCCTCATCACTGTACATTAGCTTCATAGTATTTTATCACTTGCAAGCAATTATATTGTTATTATTAAAGTATTGTAAAGGTCTGTCTATTACTAGTAGTGATTGTTATTGACGAGACCTGGTTTTTTAGTTAACGTCAGTTTTAAGAGTAGTGCATTTTTATTGGGGTAGTTAACTTAATCTTTAATATATTTAGCGTGAATTATGACAGTAGATTAACAAAACACTGAAAATAATGTACCTATCATTATCTTTGACTATCCGATAATGATTAAATTATGGATCTAAATGGCTTTTATTGTTTGCAAGTTTCCTCCTTTCTTCATTTCCTGTACTCTCCTTGTACAGGCTGCCCCAAATTGCTTGTCCCTATAGGGTATCTCCGTAGCTATTGTCATAAGGAGAACACTTTTGAGACAAATTTAATTGCGCGAACGAAATTTTTCTAACGTTTCTCATTTTCAAGGAAAACGCAATTTTCCGAAATTTCCTTATTCTTATGCTGAATTACTTTTTAGCTTTATTAGTTATCTGAAAATTATAAAAACATTCTACTGGCCCTTTTTTTTTAGTAGAATTCAGTGACTACTCGATTTTTTAACTAGGGTTCAAATTTCGGAGATATTAAATATAGTTGTGTTTATTTAAATAGAAACTTTAAAAGAAAATTTAAAAAAATACAACTACGTTTAATATTTTTGATATTTGAACCCTAGTTAAAATTTTGAGTACGCCATTGGGTTCTACCCAAAAAAAAGTGCCTTATAATCAGAATTTTTTTACAGTTTTGCAATGGCTTTTAAAATAAAAAAGTTATTGAACATAATAGGAACAAGGAAATTTCGGAAAATCGCGTTTTTCTTGAAAATGTGAAACTATACCAAAATTCGTCTGCGCCATTAAATTTGTCTGAAAAAACGAGCTCAAGAATGTGTCCTCGGTTTTCTCCTTACGCTAATAGTAGGTGAGATACCCTATAAGGACAACCAATTTGGGGCACCCTGTATACTTATATGTCTTATGTCTTCAGATTGTTTTCTCACAGCTGTCTCCTAACGTCACTAAATCTTCAATTTCAAAATGAAGATCAAAAAACGCATGCAAAGTGTATTCTCAATAATTAGTAGTAGTACTTGCATTTGTATGATGGACTACTCTCTCTCACTTTGCTGGTATTTCCAGGTTATCACTGCGAGTCATTTGACAATCGGATTTGGGCATAAATGTGTGCTTAATATCTCTAATCTCGGTATGGGGATAACTTCGCTAATGAAATAATATAAGAAATAATATTTATAAACTTAATCTTTCAAAATTATTTAATCAGTATCCAAAATTGTTCTTGTAAAATAAAGTGTGTACAAAAGCTTTGACGATTGCTTTTTTTAAGCTACCAAAATAAAAATAAAACGCCTTGTTAGTTACAAATGCCCAACTTCCAAAGTAGTAGTTCAAGAAAAGCTCTTCCCTTCATCCTGTGAAGTTCCCTTTTGTTGCACTTTCAGAAAAGAGTCCTGACCCCAGTCCAACTTTCCTTTACCGAACAACTACTGTGGTGAAAGCTAAAAGCAATGGTTCATCTCTCGTAGGTGATTATACTGCAGCTGGAGGCGATTCATATGCTGGGGGCCCTCAACGGGGAAGTAACTACGGTACTCCACAGTCCTACCATCCTTACAGACGGTAAACATTCCAGTCATGCATCGACGCTTTGTCGTAAATCACATTTTACCATATAAATCTGTATAGCAATATGCAATAAGTAGCGTTATTTTCTTACAGTTCCAAATAGTACTAAGCTTGAATATGGTATGGTGTAAGTGACAGCAAAGAATTTTCTTCGTTAAGTGTTGTTGGTGAAGACTAAATTTTATTCATTAATATTTTGTAAGGAGCTAGCTTTGTTTTATGAATATTATTTTGTATTATAACTGGCTTTACAAATTTAGGAAATAATCAAGAACGTAACTAATAAGTTAGATTAAGAATGTATTTAGAAATTTACTGTAGTAATGACATTACCAATTTTTTTTCTCCTTTTTAATTGTAGTACGATTGTAGCATTAAAATTAATGCTAATTAGTAATAAAGCGTGTTATTTCACTTTAGTTTTGTTATCTTTTCTCATTGTACAAACTAAAAGTACCGGAATATCATATTTCTATAAAAATTGAACCTACAGTTAGTACGTTACAATAATTATGTAGTAAATTTATTATAGTACCATATAATCAACTAAAATGTTCAAAAGGGTTCGGCCTGGAAAATAAAATCCCCATCTTCCCCTACATCAGATGTTAATCGTGGGAGTTAATTGTTTACGCTTTTCCTGACCAACCCTTATGTGCTTCTTGTTTGATCATTCGGTATATCATAGTTTTATTAATTAACATCTAATATAGATTTGGTATTAAAAGATATTGTACATACATGGTGCTGTTGCTTGAAAAATCTATAAATTTAATCTAAATTCTGTAATTATGACGTAACTTAGATTTACGATATTTAATATTAAATTCATTTTCTACCCTAGGATTCAGAACCAATTTTATGGCCCGGTAATACAATCTCCGTGGTATTCTAAAGTTTACACTGAGATTATAATTCTGGGCCTAAGAATTCTTATTGCAAATTTTTTGTCAGAAGATCAGTTCAATTCCCAAAAGAGAATTGATTCTGGTTCCTTGAATGAAGAGAGTAGAATGATTTAAAATATACCATACTCTTAATTTTATTATTACATATGCAGACCAGTATTATATTTGTTTAAGTACCTGTATGTTAAAAATTTTTAGATCGTTAAAACAGACAAACTATTGTAACATTGTATGTGAGAATATAGCAGTAAGTGGAAGGGGAATCTTAACAATCATTAAAGCTTGTATTAGAAAAATACAGAAAGTGTTCATTAACGTAAAGATATAAACAACTTCACAGAATATCATCCTGAAACTTGTATTTTATGTTAGATATCTATTTGGTGTTTAATGAGTCAGATTGTTACTAGTTTACTTACAACACTGCAGTAAATAGTGGGGATGACTTTAGTTTGGAGTTTATTCAGGTGTATTGGAGTAGTAAGTAGTTCCAAGTGGATATCCGATTATATAATGTGGGTGTGCAGTTTTAATAGAATTTGTGATGTTCTACTTGATGCACAAGAGAGGAAAATGCTAGGCTAGTTGTACCCATCATATATGTAAGTAACAAACTAGAATTTTAGTCGTTTATTATTAACCCATTTCAAATTAAAATGAAAATGCTGGCCGCCCTATGATACTTGTTTCTGTCTGAAATTGGATATACAGGGTGTATACACTGGAATCTTATCCTGAGACAGAAGGAAGGACCAGTGGAAGGTAAGAGTGTGAGACAAATGGTACTTTGAAGTGGTGGTAAAATATAGCATAACGGTAAATCCTTGCAGCTCTCTAATTGCACATGGGAGTAACTCCAAGTAGCTCCCAAACTGCACCTGTGCTGTATGTTCCAATTATCTGGAGCTTGTTGCACCTGATTTGATATTTGTACCTTCCCCTGACCTCTCAAGACCCCGTTCTTTAGGGGTAGCTAGCACTTGTTTTTGCGTCACATGACATTAAAGTTGCAGCGTTCTAATTGAATTAACACCGGGGTAGCTTAAAGTAGATCACTACAGTATCAGATCAATTGGAATGCGCTTCTATGTGGCGCGTAATTCATTCAAATATTAAAGCGCGGGAAATAACTATCACATTTTAGGGACTTTTAAATTGTACCGACAGGTGGGTTTACTATAAACAGGTGCAAGTTTCTGGTGTGTGTCTGGTGTTAAGTGCGCAAGCAATATGGTAGCAGTGTGTTTGTCTGTCGCGAAAATGTTACGTCCGAATATTTGTTATTAAAGTGGATTTTTGCCACAAAATCGATTTAAGGTAAGTGCTCTCCTCTATATTTTTGTGAATAATTTGACATTCATTGTGTTTATTACGAAGATATTAAAATGCTGTGTAAGAGTGTTTGCATAAGTGCAGGTTATGAGCACTAATGTTTTGGCTGGTTTGTTTGTACTGTAGCATCATTGAATTTATAATAAGTTCAGGTGCAACTGCACTAATGATTTTTAAACTTCGGTTTTTCTTTGTTTTTATTCACTTTTAATATACATTTTTCGAAAAAAGTGAATTTTAGAAAGAGATAGTATTATACAGCTTTATGGTAAACATAAGAAGTCACAATACTTTTTTTGTGAAAACGTCTTTATTCGTTATTCTTTAAAATGATATTTAATATACATGGTGTATCGCAGACTTAGGGCTCCTTATTAACGTATTATTATTAAAGTCAGTTTATAAAACATTTTTCATGTAGGCATCCAGCATGTAATCAAAATAGTTTAAATAGTAGATACCTAAAGTCTGTTCAGAACCTATAAAATCAACGCCTTGTTAGTTATGCAACTTAAATTACTTTGTCTAAGGTAACGAGAAACTGTATACCTTTCTGGTTTTCTTTTACACTAGTATTACAATCTCTTGCTATCTCATTGATATTACCATCTGATTGAATAATAAATATAGAATATAGAAGAGTTGGTAATGAAAAATAAAAGCAGCGTCTTTGTTGTTATAAGAGTAAAACACACGTGGACTCATGCTTGTTTCTGTACTTCTTATTCTTATTTAAGTTTTCATTATTTGTTTACCTGTAATTCGGGTAAATGGTATATGATTGGCTGAAAATTGGGGTTGGTTAAGTTCCCCTTGCCCTTCTTTCCCTTGTTAGCCACTTATATGGTACTAGCTTATATGGTAAATGTGCTATTGGTGTTAACACCTTGTATCTACAGTCGATACAGTCCTGTCTCATATTAGATAAATAAAAGATTACATTTTTTGCTGTATATACAGGACTTTCCAAATGGTTAGGCAACCAATTGTTAATGTGGCTTTTCACTCTTAGGTCTGGACGCTGTGGTTTAAACTGAGATTGTAATTAATTCTAACAACCCTTTCTACAGTGTAGACTTAATTCCATTTTTATTAATGAATTTTGTAAAAATTTCAGTGATAAAATTTTAAAAGTCAAATATCTTTTTTTATATTTCTGGGCAAACAGAGAAATTGAAAAAATAATAAAGGCTGTTTCGACAAAACCAGTTTTTCCTATTTTCTCTTTTCTCACCCTTCGGAAAACTAAAAATCAAGCTACGAATATAATATATGCGTACACGCAGAATTTTTTTCTTTGAAAAAAACGTACTTAGATACGTATTTTTTCTAAAATAATTAGGGAAAATAATTGAGCATATTGAGCTTTTACCATTGAAATCCCTACATTGCGTTATTCCATTCTACACCCTCTAAGAATGTAGGTATTAGATTCCAGCCTAGCACGCTTGAGAAAATGTAAATGTATTCATTTTCAATTCGAATTTTGGTTATTTATTAATAATAATAATAATAATAATATGGATCGATTGAAAATTGTTATATTTCTATTGTTTTCCAACTGCCTTTAGTGCTACGTCCGATAGGATTTCGTGTATATAATTATTTCTAAATTATTTCCAGCAAGACACGTGATGATGTAACTGATAAATAAACTATGACCTCACTCGAAATATAGATTAGAGTTCCGTTGAAGGTCGTAAAAATTAGTCCGGTTACAAGAACTTTCATTTCATTTTTCACACAGCTCAAGGATGTTTTAGAATTCTACGTTGTGTGAACTTGGTTTTATAAAAACGTAGTGTAACTGCTTGATTTTTTTAAAACGTTTACCAAAGTGTTACTATACTAAATTATCGTTTACCGGATACCGGTAACGAAAGGACAGAAATAGGAATTACTAAATGCATCCCAAATTACAAATTGTGTAAGAAGGGTTAGAGTAGGTTTCAATTTTGCCTTTATTATTTGTGGCAGTGAATTTAAAAGTTTTTGAAATTTTTGCTACAATCGTCCAAAACATAGTTCATTATTTACTACTTTTCAAAAAACGTGACACTTTTTTGCACTTGTGCAATAACATTTTTATTATGTTGCACTCCGTTAACGTATTAACGTTTAATTTTTGTTATTGTTTAAAAATTTTATGCCATTGGTATGGTAACCATGACTGCTTTCATTGAGAACACAGCATATTAATCAATGTTTTTATGCAAACTCGTTGAAAAGGTGTTATTCTTGACGTATTGTCCAACTCGACCTGCGGCCTCGGTGTACAATTTTTTACCTCGCGTATAATCTACAGTTACCCTGTCCAAAAAACTACTTTCTAAGGAATTGCGAAAAAGAAAATTTTAATCCCGAGGCGTAAGCCACAGTAAAAAAAATGTGTACCACTAAACTACTCAATGTGAAAGACTATAACACCCAGATTTCCCAGGAATTTCTTTAGACTTACCAAAGACTACCCAGACTTCACAAGGACTATTCGAACTTGCCAAGGACTACCCACTTCCCAAAACGGGAATCCTTTCTTTTTTTGTTTACATTTCTGCGTAAATCTCCTCACTCCGGCCCCCTTTTTTTTTATTGCCGTAAATTTATTTCGAAATTTATCTTTACAACTGTTGGTATTAGCACTATTACTGGTAACTTTATAAAGATAACACAACACATATTTCTGATTGTAGGTTATTTCTCCTAAATTTTTATTAATAATAGATTGGATTAGAGATAAGGTAAAAAGTTGTACATTTGTTTAGATGGTATGTCTAATCTATTTAAGTGTTTATTACACGTTTGCAGTCAAATTTTTCAAATACCTATTTTAATTATCAATTATTGCTACATGATTCCTTAAATACTGCATAAGATTAAGGTATTGAGAATCAATATTTCTGCATATTATGTTAAATTGAATCATTACAAAATAGAGAATATCATGCTTGACAACAAGGTGCACTGAAGTAGGTAGATATCTAAAGAATCCTGCAGTGTCATTTAAATAATTAATACATAATTTCACGTTTCACAATGAATCTGTTATTAAAGTTCGCGTATAAAATCGAGCATTCTGGAACTCATTTTGTATTCTGTTGTTTGATACATTGACGTGGTCTTCCCATAATAAATTCATTTCAATATTTGCTCCTAGTTTTATTGAAAACTTTTTCTTAAATAATAGGAAATCGTTCAAACTTTAGTTAGTACCCAACCTTAATGCATTATAAATATTGTTCTACCAAAATTAATTATGATACAATATTTTTAAATTTTTTGCTTAATAATTCATAGGTATTTAATGTAGGGTAGGTATAGGATTTTATTGGGTCAATATTTTAGCAACCGTAAAGTAACGAGAGATCAATAAAAAAACCAAGTTTTTAAGTTTTTTATTTGATAATATTTTAATAATTTGATAATCAAATAAAAAACTTAGACAAGAGCGTTCAGTTTTAAATTTTCATGTCAGAAATGTCATTCTGTGGATGTGGCTACAGTACCAATTTAAAATAATTCAATTTCACAGCCTGCCCTAATTGGTTTTTTTTATTGATCTCTCGTTAGTAGGAATCTGTCAATAATGACTATTTGACAGATGTCATGGAAATGCGGTCGTGAAGTAAATGCGGCGGTGAAGTGAATCGACCGAAAAAGTAGTGATTGACAGACGTCAAAATATCTAAACAAGAAAATTAATTTTTTAATAAAATTTATGATATTCACCTAAAAAACGTTGTTTGCGCCTCTGCCAAAAAGTACCTTTTGACCTTGATACAAAAATAATTATTGTTTTACATATTTTAGAAAAAGAATGAAATAATATTATATGCAAACCCACAGTTTCACAAAAATCTCGTAAAATGTTATTGGGAGTTTGAAGGAAAAGCATATGTAATTATTGTTAGCTGTAATTATACGTTTCGACAGTTATTGATGAAATATTGAAGAAGGCGTGGGAAACTTTAAATGGTTATAAACGGAAAGCACATGTACATAGATGTAATATAAACGTGTTCCTTGCAGCTTTATCATTATATTAAGTAAGAAGAACTTTAGCAGCTGTTATATAATTCCTAAAAGTTCTGAAATATTTATATTAGTAGTATTCCACACTCTTAAGTTTTTAATTAGCAGTCCTTGACATTGTATGCTTGACGTCATTACAGTAGGCCGATATTAAATCGAACTAAGTGCACCATTTGTCGTAAATTATTTTTCATTAAGCAAATCCGGGTTACTTTGTTTCTTTGCTATGTATACGAAGATACTGCTTTGATGTAGTATATTAATTTCGGCACCCTATACCTCCGAAACCAAAAAATTTTCTTCGTACCTATAAGTTTGTACTACAGGGATTTTCAACGAAAAGTAGCCACCCTCAGCATTTTTCAAAACTATTGTCTGCTGGAAAATCGCCAAGACCTGTCAAGAAAGACAGCAAGGGGGACATCTTTTTACGTAAAATCCGGGCATCTATGATCAACCCCTTAGCCGTCACAGCCACCCCCTCTAAAATTTCAAAAGGCACCATACCAAGTGTAGGATATCGTTGGAAAGGCAATTTTATAAGGAGTTAATTTATTTTTTTATTCGCTTCAAATTGAGTAAAAAAAAATTAAAAATCAATACTTCCCATACAGCTACCAGTGGTAGTATGGGAAAGTAACAATTTAAACGGTAATTGCTATACTCGGCAAGTTAACCGAAATAAACAAAACGGTTTTTAATTTTTTTATATCTCAATTTGAAGCGAATAAAAAAATAAATAGTAGAATGAATTTCTTATGAAATTACCTGTCCAACGATGTCCCATACATGGTATGTGATTATTTGAAATTTTAGAGGGGGTGACTGTGACGGATAAGGGGTTGATGACAGACGCCCGGATTTTACGTCCCCATTACTGCATTAATTGTGAAAGATACTGAGGGTGACTACTTTTCGCTGAAAAACCCGTATAAGAAACTTCTACTTTTCACGTGTTCTGTCACCTCCTGAAATTTCAAAGATAGGTACCCAAATTTTGGACCAGCGCAGCCTGTATTATTTATCAATTGCTTATATTTCTACTGGATATTATTCTATAAAGGACATCAAACAGTAGTAGTACTTTCTAAAATATAATCAAGAACAATATATTTTTATGATTATTGTCAAGTACTTATGAAACGGATTGTAACGTTTCAGTGTTCCAGTTAAAGCGAGGTAATGATGATGATTGCTTTGGGATTTCCAATGAATTTAGATAAATGTATAAAGTCTTGTCTCTCAATTCTTCATTTCAAATTTAATCACTGAATAAATTAGATTTCTGAAGTCCGCCGAAAAAGAAAGACGTGTAATTCAGAGATTATTAGTTTGTGGGTTGTAGTAATTAATCTTGTTTTAGTTTACGTAGTATCATGCTCTTTGTTGCGAGGCTTTATCTAATTTAAGTGAAACGCCTTGTTTTATCAATTGTAGTAATTAATCATAATTTCTGAAATAATCTGAACAGACGAAACTAATTTTAAGAATATAGTATTATTCTCAAGCAATAACTTTGTTTTTTTGTATACATTAAGGGCCAAATTCAGAGACATCATTTAAGGGACACTCACAACTACACTTACCTTCTTTGATAAGATTTCGAAAATCGCCTCGTTTCAAAGACACGAGGCCACGAATACAGGGTGTCTCCAAAATTGTGTGGACATAGCTTAACCACAGATTCCTGAAGTCAAATGGGACTTCCTACTGCCGCTAGCAAGCGGCACTAAAGTAAAATATTTGTTTGTGATTGGTGCAAAATTGACTTTTACTGCAGAAAACTCAAACTTTGACTGTTTCTAGGGAGTTCTAAAATGTCTAGTTTTTCCGACGTGTGAAGAAAATATTGTTTATTTTGATTGTACTTTGAAAAACTATATCAACGGTGTAAGCATGGTAGAGCTTGTATACGCATATTATGTAAAAATTGTACGACATGCAAACTTTTAATCAAGCGTTGGGATTAATTGATAAAGTACCTACATTAAAATAAAATCCTAAAACGGGCTATAATTTGATAATTTTCATGATATGCTGAGTGAATGTTTGAAATTCAGGAGGTGATAGTACCATTATATACATACCATGTCACTTTATGAATATTTTTTTTCTAGGTCTCAAACCATTACAAACAAACAACCCCAAACCTTTATCATTAAAGAAAAGCTAATTTTCCCTAGTTTCGTGAAGGGTGTTTTATAGGTAACAGCACACGCGACAATTAGTCAGTACATGTTGCGAACGGGTAGTAAGTGTTAGGGTTAAATGTTGCCAAAAACGAAAAGTGTTGATGGCTACTGTTTAGCAATTTTCAGATATTTATGTTTGGCTGGGTCACGGCCGTAATATTTATGCAACGTGCAACATAATTAGGCCACTTCAAGAATATCACAACAGATAGTGTAGATAATATGCTGAAAACAAGGTATTGTTATGTTATTGTTATTGTTATATTTTAAGCTAGCACCTCTCCTCCAAATCTTTTTATGTATCAAGGTCTGTTTCCACATCGTGAATTTTCTCATTCATTTATTTAATTTTAGGTAGTTCACGATATCTACTGAACTGAAGCGGCATTTGCTGAATGATCATTCAGCTGCGTGTTGAAGTAATAGCCCTCATTTTATTTCTTAAACATACTATACGACTTCGATATTGTACCTACTTTACCCTTATGTTATAATAATAGAAAAGCCAAATGTTCGCTGTTGAGGCTGGTATTAGGTGAAAGATTTAGGAAAAGAATGTGTGTCTTATGAATAAAATATCTTAAAAGGGTTGCTCTTCGAATGGTGTCGATTATACTGTAGCAATTTTAGAGAAAAAATATGACAGCTAGAATTAAAACGAATTTTTGAAATTAAAAATTTGTAAGTTTTCAAAACTGTAACATGTTGACACTGTTACACCCAGGATTTAATCCCGAGTTGAAATATGCAAAAATATGCAGGGTGTTGCATTTGAAATAAGAAAGTTGGGGTCACAAGTGAAAGATTATTAAAACATTCAGTTCAAATTATAATCTCTTGTAGTACAAAAAATTATTTAAATCGGTTAAAAAAAGCATCGGTGCCCCGAGCTCCTGTGACATTCGGTATCATTTCAAACTGATTATAATAACATAAAATGAACATTGCAGTTAGTGCAGAGTAACGAGTAAGTAATAAACGTAAAAGTCTGAAAAATCTAGTTGTTGCGTGACTGTTCAGTGGCATACCTAGTATGTTTATTCCTATTATTTATTTTTTAATTGCCAAAACCGCGCGTGTCCGCCTTTTAAAATACAATGAAGGGAATCCATGTCCTTGCTGCTATGTTAATTTAGTATGCGTCAGTTACGTCGTAGCAGCCAAGAAATTACAAAAATGGGTGCAGCTATGTGTCAGATCTTGAGATAAATTGCTGAAAAATCCAACATAAATTAATTACAACTGTGTTGTCACTGTCAAAAAACAGTTTCTATTTTTATTTTCGACATTTTAGTCTGGTTTTTATGCCCCATCGTGATCCTATATTTCTTGATGCTGTTTGGAACAATGATTGGTAACCGAATGCAAAACAGTTTGGGTTGTTAATGACGTTCCTGTGTCTTTTTTGTATCTTAAAGATGGAGCAGAATTATAAGTTACAATTCTTCTGAAGTATTTAAAAATAATAGTTATGTGTAATTAAATAACAATTCTTGTTATGGCAAATGGTTTTTAATTGCTTGGAAGATATGGAATTGGAATCTAATTAACGTTCGATACCATTATGTAAAAATACCATTAAACAAAATTTTAAAAATGTTTTTTTAAATGTCCTCAACATTACCGCATTACCTATTAGATAATATTTATTATTGTTTTGTTATAAAACAGAGTAGGCTGCAACGTTGATAAAACTTCTATCGTATTTGAGAAGAATGGTATGGTATGGGTGCCATTTGAAATTTTAGAGGGGGTGGCTGTGACGCCTAAGGAGTTGATGACAAACGTCTGAATTTTACGTAAAAAGATGTCCCCCATGCTGTCTTTGTTAAGATGTCTTGGCTATTTTCAACCAAACAATAGTTTTGAAAAATACTGAGGGTGGCTACTTTTCGTTGAAAAACCCTGTATAATACATTCAGAAAACTCCCGTGACGTTTAATGTATCAAATGAAAAATTTAGTTGGCTGATATAAAAGTTACTATAAATTTTTGAATTTTCCATTTGCTACATTAAACGTCACAGGAGTTTTTTGAATCTGTTATACAGTGTGTCCACGGATTGAGTGCATATAAGGTGTAAATGACAAATTTTTTTAGAGTTGAATCTTCATGTTCTGAGGATCGCTCCTGCTTAGTCTCAAACTAAGATATTGAAAAAATGAGCCAAATCAATTAATATACAGGGTGTTGTTTTGGCCGAAATCTAAAAATTAGTCAAGAGTAAACTGTCTTTATTTTAGCAGATATAACAAAAATGTATTAGAAAAAGTTGTTTAGAATTAAAAGTTATTGAAGATTTTCAACTTTTATACAAATCAGCCTACTTTGATTTTTTTCATCAACATGAGATTTTTTATGGTTTTAATGACCCATGCATGAAGAGTAATTAAACAAAGTACTTGAAAAACAAATAATTATTTATTAAAAAAATACTAAACCTTATTTGTTACAAACATGAGTTCAAAAGTATTTTATTGGATTTTGATGAAAAAAATCAAAGTAGGCTGATTTGTATAAAAGTTGAAAATGTTCAATAACTTTTAATTTTAAACAACTTTTTCTAATACATTTTTGTTATATCTGCTAAAATAAAGACAGTTTACTCTTGACTAATTTTTAGATTTCGGCCAAGAAAACACCCTGTATATTAATTGATTTGGCTCATTTTTTCAATATCTTAGTTTGAGACTAAGCAGGAGCGATCCTCAGAACATGAAGCTCCAACTCTAAAAACAATTGTCATTTACATACACCTTATATGCACTCAAACCGTGGACACACTGTATATGTATAATAATTATTTATTTATCAAGGGCCTAATAAGGTTGTGTCAGCCCGCGGATGGAATCATATGAGGGCTGAAACAGACCGTTTGCGCCAAAGATTATATACAATTTTTTTTCCACAACCAGAAATATGTAGTACCTACCAGTAAACATATCAAAGAAATAATTTAATTTCGATTTAAATTATCAAAATATAGAATAATAATTCCTTGTTAAGGTAATCAACGTTCAACTGTGATCAATATGTATCTTGTAATAAATCGTATCCATGACAATTGGTCCTTGATTAACTTAACAGAGAGTTGATAAACCGCCCCTAATATTATAATCAAATGTAATTGGTTCAGCCGTTCAGCGGGTCATTATTTAACTACAAATACACTTTTTTATTGTGATTCTTAATTATTTACATATAAAGCGACTTCTATTTGTAACCCAACCTGAAATTTTAATTATTATCGTCGATTTTCTATGAAATCGAAAACGTCATCTTAAATTCAAGTTAACCATCTGGGATCACCAGAAAATTGGAACTACAGACGCTGTTGTATATTTAGAATTCCTTTAGAGTTCCTTTATCAAAAAAAAAGGAAAGAGGTTCAAATCTAAAGGTGCATACACATATGAGACGAAACGCCGCGCGCCGTCGCGAGCCAGGTTGGGGTCACGATACGCACCACGACCACGCGCCAATGGTCGCTGAAAAGAAAATGTAAAATGGCCGCGTCGCGTAACCTACTCGCGAACATTTCTACAATCCATATTCCATTTCTATCAGAAATGGTAACGACAAGCCGTGGATAGCGGCGAACCTCGAAACGTACTACGGTCGTTACCTGTTCCGCTCGGAACGTGGTTCGCACACTGTTCGGTTCGCGTTTCAGCTCGCGATTCGACTCATGTGTACGCACCTTAACAAATCGAAAAATAAATTCCCTGTTATTTCCATGCAAATAAAAAAAACAAGTAAATAATGGATATTGGGTATCATATTTTATTATGTCACTTTATGTGTACGACATGCAAATGCACTACTAAATAGGTATTGCATTTCTAACTCCTTGTTTTTTTTTTTTATGATTAAAAGCAATACTAATGTCCCGCATTGCTTTTCATTTAATGAAATTAAAGCTATTAGTATACGGAGTATCTTCGATTTTTGTTAACACATAATGGCACAGTTACAAGTTACAATCTTTCACTGAAAAAGTAATTCTATTACAAAATCATGTACTAACATGCATTAAAATACGTAACTTTGTTCTATAATTTAACCGACTAGGTATAACTGAGATCCCTATACTTAGCCTCGAAAAACGGGCGCCCTGTATATGTACAAGAGCTTTAACCCCATTTGCTATAGGGGCTTTGATACCTTAATTCACCTACAAACTGGGAATATCTCGCTTTATGTTAATTTCACCCCGCTTTAATGCCATGACATTTCGCTACGTTCTGCACCAAATAGCTTGTACATTAGTAGTTTTTACAAAACAATCTACAAAGGTGTCGTATAAGCCCTTAGGGTATTTGCGTATTTCCTCAGACTGCGAAATGTGAATTTAACAATAAAATATAAAATGTAATATTCATTAAATTAGTAATTGTTCTTATAGTGTTTTCTATTTTTAATCTGCTTCTGGATATTTTTGTTTAAAGTGGATATACAGGGTGGTATAGAAATTAGCGCAAACGCTCCAGGTAGCGATATTCCTGGTATAATTCTAAGTCGAAAACGTTTAGCAACTTTAAGAACACGATCTACATTTTAGTTACGTTGAATAAATGTAAAAGTTTTTAAAAGTACCCACCTAACTTTTCATTGTTTAATTCCTTATAATAATTTAAGGGGAGATTTTTCGACTTCTTTACTGTATGTGTTAAAGTGTTTACTTATTAGGGCTTCCTACGCATTCACACACCCATATTAATGTCATTACTCCAAATTACCGTTTTATGACTAGGTACTGCTGTTGTTTATTCAAGTCATTTTCCTTTTTACTTTCCCATACCACCACCGGTATAGGACGCCTCTAACGCAAAAACTACTGGACCGATTTTGATGAAATTTTAAATGAAGGGGTATATCGAAAATTCATCGACAAAATAAGCTTTTCAAAAAAATCCGAAACCGGAAGCGGAAGTTAGACATGTTTTTTTGGTATCATTTTTTTCAGAAGCGGAATTTTGGAAATCTGAGTAGGGGACATGAAAGAAGGGCATAATTCAAGGGAAACAGTTTTTTGCCGGACTCTTGGCTGTACTACATCACGAAAAAAAATTATTGATTAAATCCAAAAACGGTCGCAACGGCGCTCTTCCAAATATTTTGAAATTTTTGAAAAATTATTACAAAAAAACTGGTCCAAGGATTTTGTTTAAATTTTCTATACTTATGCAGCTTTGTATTAGCTACATTTTTGTTTTTTGATGAACGCCAGAATTTCACTGTGGCGCCCTCTACGAGGTTTTGAAAATCGGAAATTGATGCTCCTATAGCGCCTTTATTAGTCAAAATATGAAAGAAGTTTAAATACAAAAGTTGTTCAGTATATAATTCTGGATTTTTCTAAATGTATATCACGTATACAGGGCGTTTGCTTTCCACAGTACAATAAGCAACTTTGTTATTTTAAATGAAACACCCTGTATATTATTATATAATTGAACGCAAAATTTAATTGTCTATCACATTAGTATAAGGTATTCATATGGCTAAAACGTACGGTTAATGAGAAATTCGTGAATTTTGAATATTTAGGTTGGACTCGACGGAAACGGATCGTCGCGCCCGGTCGGTAGCGATCGTCCGGCTTCGCCAGCTAATTTCTAGCCGGTACCTACTACAGAGTACAGATAGATGCGTATCTTGGTGTCTTTCTTTTGTTCATATCGAACCCGTATAATCTCGTTTTTCTCGCTAGGCATTCAAATGATTTCCAATGCTGTCTCGCGAATTACTGTTGAATACCAAAAACGAAATGTTTATTTTTAGTTTGGGAAAGTCCAGGGGAGGTTTGCACCTCCACTTTTTTTAAACTTACACGGTGATTTTAACAGTTTGTTTAAAGTTTTTAAAACTTGTTTGCGTTGTGATTTATAAATTAAACGTTTTCAAAGATTTTAAAAGCTCAATTCACTGATTTTCTTCGTAAGGGTTAATTATTTTCAGATGAGAGATTAAACGTTTTCTTTGTTATAAAACATAAAGAAAATTAAAATTGGGTATCAAAACTTACTAATTTAGTTAAATTATGAAGTTTTTATACTCTATTTATTTATCTTATTATACTTTCTTCACTGTCAGTCGAAATTATAAATATTGATACCTTAATTTTTTTTGTTAATTAAGGCGCTTGCAGGAACAGATCACGAACGTGTTTTTATGGGACTCGGACCCACTGGCATACGTAAAGTATTACTTTTGTGCTTGTTACGTAAATATGAATTATTTTTGCGTTTATTGCACTACCATGTAACTGTCCATTCTTAAAAAGATTTTGAGCTATATTGTACACTATACGCCAACCCACCCAATTCTAATTAGAAAACTTTACTCACTTGATACAAGGAAAACAAGTGTGTATAGAGTTATTACAGGAGAATGACCCAGGCTCCTGGTCAAACCCCGCTAAATTGCAAAATCAATTTCTTGAATACACCGTGTACTCTGCAATATTTGCCTAAAACTCTCCAACAAATAAAGCAAGCGTAAATATCAAGTAATGTCCGTGCTGTATAAAACGTTTTATTTTTCACTTTGAATACGTAAATAAAAAAATATCAGTAATTTGTAGGGTATCCACAGTGGCGTAACTAGAAAATTTGGGCCCAGACGCAAAATTTTGTAAATGCCCCCTATCTTCCGAAGCAGGACGATTTGACTCCGGCAGTTCGGCGCTGGCCATTCGGGGCCAGTAATTCGACGCCGAACAATTCGGTACGAGTCGATTCGGCGACGGACAATTTGGCGCCAATACATACATAAATCAAATATTATTATCAATAAATGAAAATACACAATGTTTTAAAATTACATGGGGCCGAAGTTAGTTGCTCTTAGCAGGTAATAATATACAATATACAGTGTGTAAATAAAATAACGGGACACCCGAATAACTTTTTTATTGTTAAAGATATAAAGTTTGTACTTGGAGACAATTTGTATCGTTAGCTATAAGCTTTATTTTTGTTACGTCGAAAATTAGTTTGCATTTCCGGTTTAACCGGAAGTAATGCTAACTTGAAAATTTTAAATAGAACACCCTATATGTTTTTGCATTTTTGGATTTATACTGCTATAAATTTTGAGAAACTTATATAGGACTATGTACCAAAAATCAATAGTTTTCGAGATATTCGAGCTAGAAAGTATAAATTTGTAATTTTTATTTATTTTGATTTAGGTATACCACAAAAAAGGTTATAACCGTTATAAACTATTATAACCTTTTTTAGATTAGTGTCGTTATATTATAACGACACTAATGCCCGGTTTCTGGAAACAAATTTATGAAACCCATAACTTATGTATTCCATAAACAGCGAATAAGGCAGTCTAATGACATTAGGTCACGTAATCAAATTTCGTATAGGCCAATTAGCGCATTCCACGAGGATCACGTGATACGTCATGGACTGCCTTATTGACTGTTTATCGAATACATAAGTTATGGGTTTCATAAATTTGTTTCCAGAAACCGGGCATTAATCCCGTGAAAAAAAAGAGATTTTCACGGGTTCTTGGGAATTTTAAAAAGTCTTAAACACATGTTGACTCAACAGTATTCGATATCAAATATCAATTCGATATATTGGAATGCAAGTTTCTCTCAAGGTCTGAACTCTCAGACGCAGTTCACAATTGCAATTCAATACGACTAAAAAAAATTAACTTTGAATGTTTTCAAAATGCGTTCGGGGGCGCAAGGGCCCCCAGGATTGACGGGCCCCGACGCAATGCGTCCTTTTGCGACCCCGCCACTGGGTATCCAATTCCGCCATTTAAAAAACACTTTGTATAATACAAATTAAATCAATTAAAATAAATAATTTGGTAAGGAATGATAGACAATTTCAGCACCACATCTACAGCATTTATTGATTATGCAGCTTCATTATGTATTTACTACATGATTAAGTGTTATTTTAAGGTCAAAAATAAACTGTCCCGACTAATATCCCGCTAATATCTGTTCGAGTGTAATAGTCTTATACACTTTTGAAGTTTCAGGGAAGGGAGATAATAATTACTTTACTATGTGTAACGCCATAAGGAAAAAATCCTAACTCGATGGTATAGTGGTAGTGGTTGTTGGTAGAAAAATTTTACACGTAATGTAAAACCGTTAGAGTTAGCTACACCCCTAAAGACAACGATTTAAGTGAAGTCGCAGGACTAACAATTGACTAACATTTTTTCACGGGCCTTCAACAGAGATCCCAAGAGATTCAAGGACCCCAATTTAATCAAAAATTGAGAAAAACTTTCTGTCTTCGAGATCCCTTTATTTGGATTCAGATAGACCCTTAGGTACTACAAAGGTACATTTGTAAGTTGTAGACGGAGCAACATACAAAATTCATTGTAAAAAAAATTGAAATTAAATATTTTGTAAAATTTCATCAATACATAGGGAGCAATGTAAGAATCTAACTTTTACAGCACTGCAGTTTTTTCCATGTTAACACATTTAACAAAAACGTGTTGTTACAAATTATAGTTTGTAACTAGTTCAAGAGGTTTTAGTTTTGTCATTGTGGTTAAATTAATAATGTATGTAGTTATTGAATAGTAAACGTCTCCAACATCAGACTGAATAATACACGGATTTTTTTAAGCCTGACATAAGAATTAAATTTGTATTTTGTGATATCGTTACACTTTTTACTGTAACATCCTTGGAATATTCACGGTTATTTTCCTTAAAGTATTGAAGTAGGTATTACTATAAAGTAAATAGTTATTTACGTAATAAGCCACGAAAGTGTTGTTTAATGGGTCGGGGGGATTTATTTAAACCTCCGAGTCCAGTAAAGACACTTTCGTGATATGTTCCATATACCATTTTTGTGCAAGCGCTTTATTTAACAAAAAAACTTAAATCCTCAGACTGTCCTCCCTTTTTTAACCTCGGAAATATTTGGTACTTAGGAGGTTGGAACTGCTAGTATTTAAGGCTAATCGCGAAACTAATTTTTATTTACCTATACAGGGTGTATTCTGAAGATAGTGTAAAATTTGTGTTTTACACCAAAAAAAAAAAAGAAAAAACCAGTCAAACACATTTGTATCTGAAATCGTTTGGAAGCTACAACCCCCCCCCCCCGTTCGTTCTGTCGAAAATGATGTTCATGTTAAGATTGGTTCGTATCGCGTATTTTCGAGTACTTACGTACTGACCAACCTTTTAAACGTTTAACTAGAACTTCACTTTTTTTGTAAAGTAAACGATAACGACTGTCGTCAAATAAATCATTATGATACGCAATCGACCCGAATATTTGGTGATTAGAGTTGGAAAAACTATGAATCATGAAGTGTTATATTTAAAATTCGTTAAATTACTGATATATGCTCATCGTTTCTTGTTTTGTTCATTTGCTTATCTATTTTGAAATCCAAGTAGTAGTCCGGTAAGCATCAAATGTTTATTGCCGAAACGGTTGGTGTTCAAAAATATATTTTGGTGAACATTTAAATTGAAGCCTTGCGAATATATCATTTAGCATTGGTAGCTATTCATAGCAAACGTGTGCATTTATGATTGGTCCTATGATATTTCGATACATGCAAGAGTTTAGAGCGCTCGACCTTAGATACGATGCATGTTTTATTTAATATAGAACTTCGTGCAGAAATTCTGCATATCTCTCTTGTATCGTTATGTTCATGCTTACACTTTAAAAGACTACCCAAACTACCCACGGCCTTCCTGAGAGACTTCCCAGGGACTACCAAGACTTTCTAGGGACAACCCAAAGAGTTTTCAGACATTACTTAGAGTTTACAAGGACTATCCAGACTCCTCACGGATTACCTGGACTCCCAAGAAACTTTATGAGATTTCCCAAATACTACGCGGACTTCCCAGGGACCATCAAGAGACTACCCACACTTACCAGGGACTACTCAGACTTCCTAGGGACTTCCCACGGACTACCCAGACTTCCTAGGGACTACGCAGAGACTACTCAAAACTTTCTGAGATTTCTCAAATACTACACGGACTTCCCAGGGACCATCAAGAGACTACCCACACTTACCAGGGACTACTCAGACTTCCTAGGGACTTCCCAGGGACTAGCCAGACTTCCTAGGGACTACCCAGAGACTACTACTCAGACTTTCCGAGATTTCTCAAAGACTACATGGATTTCCCAGGGGCTATCAATAGACTATCCACACTTCCCAGGAACTAGCCAGACTTCTTAGAGACTACCTAGAGGCTTCCCACGGAGTTTCCAGAGTCTACCCAGACTTCCCAGAATCTACACGGACTTCCCAGGGCCTATCAACACTTCCCAGGAACTCGTCAGACTTCCTAAGGACTACCCAGAGACTTCCCAGGAAGTTCCCAGAGACTACCCAGACTTTTCAAAAACTATCCAGACGCCCCAGGGATTACCTAGACCTCCTAGAGACTTTCTGACACTACCCAGGCTTCCCAGAGACATTCTGAGATTTCTCAAAGACTACCCGGACTTCCCACGGACTACCAAGAGACTACCCACACTTCCCAGAGACTATTCAGACGTCCCAGGGACTATCTAGACCAAGTAGGGGCAACGTTTTCAGCTAACGCGCCAAATACAAAATTTAAGAATATTTTGTGGGTCGGAGCAAAGAACAGAGAAAGCCAAGAATACTTATTTTCATCCAATATATTTTTGTATCGACACAAATGTTATTTCAATAAAATAGTGTTACATTAACGTTCGTTTCCGGTATAACCGTCGTAACTTGAGCTAAGACGGTTACAATCCAATCAATTGGCGTAATCAAGCCGTAAGGTAAGTGTATTGGAAAACCGTGTCTAATTAAGGGAGGGTCGTTGATTTAGCCATAATCCGAGAGTATTAAAAGAACAGCATGATAGGGAAGCTACCATCACAGTAAAAACGAACATCTAACACAATATCAAAGCTTTCCATCTTCCAATACAGTGATGAGCGATAAAAATGATTGATTTCTAGCGCTGCTTTAAACAATATCAATGCGGGAAACATCGCATGTCTACCGTGACTATCCATCCCCTCAGTCTATCAGAGTGTCGTCGCGAAAGCTGAACCACCTGGACGTCATATTATCTATCACCTTATCACTCCGCGGCCCTTATTATTTGATAATCACTTTAGTGATAATATAGTTTCGTGTCGATCTGCAGTAAGTGTACAACCCGCTTTGGGTGAATACAGTGCTCTAGATTTATTTTATTTTTAAAACACGTGATATGTATACGCAGTATTACGGTGTTTTAAAAAAATGCATTCTCAGTGAATTTTTATACATTTGAAAGGTAATATTTATTGGTTATATTATATAATATATTTTTTGCATTATCAAACATCGTTAAGCTAATTCTACGTATCATTACCTAAAATGGAATATTTTATTGTAATTATCGTTGCTGATGATTTAATGTTTTGTTTTTATCAAACTCAACGCAATTACTATACAGGAATAGTAAACCGCAAGTTCCTTTTTACCAGAAGTCTAAAATACCTATGTAAAAAAAACCACTAATGTTATGTACAATTGCGGACAAAATTGAATCGTGACATATTCAAGCTTGATCTTATTGTTAAAGCCATAATGTTATAAACTTCTTCGTAACTATAATAATTTATATTGTGGTTGAATACACAATAAGGATCCTGTTATTGTGAATGTAAATTAGAAAATAGACGGCATTTTACTCGTGATTTAAACAAAGCAAAATTATTTTCCTTTCCATCCCTTGTAGAGTACCTATACCTCTACTTCCAGCGGGTGATTTATCTTTTATTCGTTTTACAGGCCGATTTTCTTTCACTAACGAGATATGTGCTCGTTATTTCTTCCTATTATCCACCAACTTCCTATTTCACTACTGGTTCTATGTTAGATGTTTGGCGTATCTTCTTATTTTGTCTTACAGTGTTTTGATTTTGAATTTTTAAAGCTTTTTTTTGTTGCTATGTACAGACTGTTACCTACAAAACGCATCAAACCATAACTTCGTTATTTTAAATTTTGGACCCCACAAACTATACAGGGTGATCATTTGAAAACGATCCACCCTTAATATCTCGCGAATCATACCAAATATCAAAAAAAAACTTGAAAATACGTTTTTATAAAGGATGAGGGATACTCGATAAGGTAATCCGCGTCGCGGTAATACTTACCCCGCCGCTTCCACCTCTCCAACCTTGAAAAGTTTAACTGGCATTATGCCCTTTGTGATACCTCAAACTGAAGGTTTTTAAAATGCTATCTTTTTACACAAAGAAAATTAAAATCGATAGATTCGTTTTGGAGAAATTAAAAAAATTATGAAGAAAGTGTGTGTGCTTAAAACATCCGCACGTCAAAAGTGAAAATCAAATGACAGCTGTCAGATTGGTATTTTTACAAAAATGATATAATGCGAAAGTATGCTCGTAAATGTTTTGCTAAGCTTAACCTCCTTTAAAGTAGATAAGAAATACTAAACGCTAATTAATTTATCACATCTAAGAAAATTTTTTTCCGCACCTGAGGATAAAAATTCTTGATTTATTTTATCGTAAAACTGTAAAAGTAAAACCGCACTATGGGAAATTGGACGATTGCGTCACTGGGAATTCTAAAAAGGAAACTTCCGCATGTGTGGAAGTAACTCCAAGAATATGGCGTGTGAACTGGTTACGTGTAAAAAGACCGTCGATAAGATATGAAATTTTACGATTAGTAGAAGTTCATTATTGTGCTCGTTAACTTTTAGTTTTAAGAAATAATCAGCAATATTATACTATACAAATGGTTAAAAAAAGAGCTACATTGGCTTTGAAACTTGATTGGATGTGTGCTTTTAATGTGTCTTTAAATTTCAAATTGCATTTTAAACTGGAAATTCACAGCCAGTCCAAAATGGCGCATTTCCTTTGGGGTAGTTGTAGGGGACCGTTAATGCAGTCTGGGATAAATGTTAAAAAAAATCTATGTTATGAGGAAAGAAGTAAAAGATAAATGTGGCAAGATGAATACAAACTGTGGATGGTAAATCTCTTTGAAACAAGTACATTGTTCACTGTTTCTAAGGAAACCATATAATAATGTGTCATGGTATCGTTACCTAATGCATTTTCAGAGACCTTGATGAAAAAGTTTTGATCTTCAAAATTATGAGTACGCCGCCGCCGCTGTGAGAATTAAATTTTACACAAATCCTTATAGGGTGCAAAGCTTTTTATGGAAAATGATACCATCCTTCAATAATTCGTAAGAATATCCCCTTTTAACTCGATGAATTGATGATTAAGATTTTTTTTAACATTTGTCCGAGGTTGCATTAACGGTCCCCTAAAACTACCCCAGAGGAAATGTGACATTTCGGATTCACTTAAAATACCCTCAGGAACATGCTCCTTGAGTATGTACGGTACTTGGTACGGTACGTTTTGCAACACCCTGTATATATATCAAAATATTAATAGATTTAAACTCCATCTCTAAAAGTGGTCACAGATAAAAGTGTAGAAAAAACCCAAAGTCTCCACTTAATCAAAAAGTTTTTGCTTTTGATGAAGTGGAGACTTTTTTTCTACACCTTTATCAATATATTATTTAAAAGGAAAATAGCTACTTCATCTACACGTAAAAACTTTTTACTAAATTTTTTCTACTATACCTAATTTCAAACTAGTATATGGGTAATTAGGTTTACATTTTCATGTGGCATGAATAATACATTCCCGGCACGAAATACCAAGTGTAGGAATATTTTAAGAATATATTGTCGCCAAATCTCTGTAGTAGTTACAGTAGCCAATTGAACTACAGGAAAGGTAAAACGGTATCAATTAGTATTAGAAGATTAAATCATTGTACATCAAATTGTGTGTTGGGGATAGTATTTTGACTTGTACAGAGTTTATTTTGCATATAACAACATATAGGTATTATCCAAAGTTTTAGACTTCAGTTAGTAGCTAAAAAGAAGATGCCGTCGAAGTTTATCGGTCGAATTCCTATACATCCTGTATCAAAAACCTTCCCTTTATGAAATAGTATGCAATAGATTGATATTTACGTAGATTCATTGTATATAAAAAAAATTGAACCAATCACAAGGAGCTATTTTACTGACATTTGATAAATCGAAAAATAACGTTTACACGACCTATATATAAAGACCTACCTTACTCCCTCAAAACAGGGAGTAAAGTGGCCATTTTACTCCCAAGGGAGTAAAAGTACAACAAATGACAAAAAAGTTCAAAATTTTATTTCATGTCGTTCTGACGTTTCAAAAATGCAGTCACCTTAGAGAATTTTCCAATTTCAGTATTATTCTTCGCTCTCATGGTATGCTTTTAACATTGAAAAGAGCGAACATAACTTGATGCTTCCAAGATGTTTGCCTTTTCGACAAAATAAACGAGAAAAACTCTCTCTGTGTAATTTTCAATGTATTTACCCACACACCATTCAAAAAAGTCTTGATACGCTTTTTCGTATAATTGTCGCGACTTTAGGGGTAATAATTCCAACGTCACAATCGCTGCCGCTTCGTCAATATCTTTCAAATCACCCATTTTCAAGAATTTTCTTAAAACACGACCGCAATTTTATAATGGCTACCGGTTGTTTACAAATCGCCTAGGTTACGATGCTTTTGAGATGAGATTTTAATAATTGCGATTTTCACCTATCTACCACAGCATACTATGTGATTACTTTTGGAAAATTCGTAAATTTTTGCAATTAAGCCCTTTAGGTCGTGTAAAAAATAATATATATACCGCAGGACTAAAGTACTTCTTCATCCTTCGGGTGATTTACTGCCCTCGCTCGCTGCGCTCGTTCAGGCATTAAACTTTCACCCTCGGGGATTAAAAGTTGTACTTTAGTCCCTTGGTATATAACATACTATTATCGCATGCGAATTTTATCGTGAAAGTTCGAGAAATCGCACCGCAACGGGTTTTATTAGAAATATCCTAGGAAATTAAAAAAGTGGAGGTGCAAACCTCCCCTGGACTTTCCCATACTCAAAATAAACATTTCGTTATTGGTATTCAACAGTAGTTCGCGAGGCAAAATTGGAAATCATTTGAATGCGTAGCTAGAAAAACGAAACTATGCGGGTTCGAAATGTACAGAAGAAGACACCGTGTGTATCTGTTGTAATCACAGCTGGCGAAGCCGGACGATCGCTACCGACCGACGCGCATGATTCGTTTCCGTCAGAGTGAATATTCAAAATTCACGAATTTCACATCAACCGTATATTTTACATATATGAATACCTTATAGTATGTGATAGACAATTCAATTTTGCATTCAATTATATAATAATATACAGGGTGTTTCATTTAAAATAACAAAGTTGCTTATTGTACTATGAAAACGAAACACCCTGTATACGTGATATAAATTTAGAAAAATCTAAATTTATATACTGAACAACTTTTATAATTAAACTTTTTTCATATTTTGACTAATAAAGGCGCTATAGGAACATCAATTTTCGATTTTCAAAACCTCGTAGAGGGCGCCACAGTGGAATTATGGCATTCATCAAAAAACAAAAATGTAGCTAATACCAAGCTGCATAAGTATAGAAAAGTTAAACAAATTCCTTAGACCAGTTTTTTTGTAATAATTTTTCAAAAATTGCAAAATTTTTGGAAGAGCGCCGTTGCGACCGTTTTTGGATTTAGTAAATAATTTTTTTTCTTGGTGTAGTACAGCCAAAGGGCTTTCAAACAAGTTGTTGCGGAACCTGATCAGATAATTGGTTTTTGAGTTATGGGGCGTTAAAGTCGAAATTTTGAAAAATTCATAGCGACCGCCATTTTGAAGTTAGAGAGTCCGGTAAAAAACTGTCTTCCTTGAATTATGCCCTTCTTTCATATGCCCTACTCAGATTTTCAAAATTCCGCTTCTAAAAAAAATGATACCAAAAAAACATGTCTAACTTCCGCTTCCGGTTTCGGATTTTTTTGAAAAGCTTATTTTGTCGATGAATTTTCGATATACCCCTTCATTTAAAATTTCATCAAAATCGGTTCACTAGTTTTTGCGTTAGAGGCGTTACATACACACATACACACACACACACACACACACATACACACACACCGACAGACATTTTTTCTAGACCACTTTTTTGGGTTCCTGGGGACCCAAAACACGTATTTCCGCGAAAATCTCGACTTCGAAAATTTTCATGATATCAATACTTCCCTATACCAGTAGTGGTATGGGAAAGTAAAAAAATAATTTGTTGTTAAAATGTATTTCCACAACACTTCTGAAATAGTAAACCAGAAGTTATCTAGCAGATTGAATGGTGTGTGCGTTGCAGTAATTTTCCTGCTACCTATTGTGGTTATCTTCTGCACAAGCAAGGGATGGCAGTGGTTTGAGACCATTTAAAAGTTCCTTAAAAGAAAGAGAGATTTCTCGGCCAACTGCAAAAAGGAGGATAGGACGTGCACATACAGGGTGGAAAGGAGTTATGCAAAAACCCACCCAAAGTATGAGATGAGAGGAGATTTTATAAAAAATCATTTTATTGTTGAACTATCCTATAGAGGCCTGAAAAATTTTCTTTCGTATAGTTTCAGCGTTGACTGAGTTTCAGGAAGGTTTATTGTGATTGTGCGTTATAACTGAGTAGTACTTACGCATTCACAATGTAAGAAACTGAAGGCGACCTATTAAATATATACAAATCTATCGACAGTTATTATGTGCTATATTGTTATATCGATTTATCTATACCTATTAATTTAGAAGTCTCATATAATTATTTTCATGTCGAAATCGATGCGAAAGTCACCGTTTCGGCATAATTGCTTCGACAACATTTAGGTATGAATCTTTGCAGTAAACAAAATTACAAAACCACTGCCAAACTAAAGAATTTTTTATCAATAAAATAGCATTTCAACCAAGAAGTGCAGGGTTCGAGTCCTAGCCTCACCGTTAAAATGTATCAAGGATGACCTCAACAGGTTGGTTTCCCCTCGCAGCGTATGGGTAATAATTAAAAATATTTAAATATTTTGAGGTCCAAAACTTAAAATAACGAAGTTACGTACGACTCAAGGCATTTAGGAAACGCAAGAAATATTCAGCTGTAAGCTCAAATAATTTTCGAACCTATTTTGTTAAAAAATTATAATTCGATCATAATTTTTCATAAATTGTCCAATAATAGAAACTCGATGAATTCTGTCGTGGCGTAATAATTTTCTTAAATATTCCGTTCGACATATGATGCTTCCCACATTGATAACTAATACGAGGAATAAAATGATTTTAACTTTTTTCGAAATGTTCTGTTTACCACGTACTTATGTACTTTGGATTAAAACTTATTCTTGCAAAAATATTGCTATCAACTTCGAAAAAGAAAAAAAAATAAGATCGCGTTTATGAATGAAGCTTTACTTTCGTAAATGTAATCCAATGTATAAAGTAACTGAAAATATTGATTCATTTACAAACAAACCTCTAAAGCTAAACGAATCAAATTAATGTACTACTTTTGTTAGATATTGAACCTCCACGCAGGTAGTGTGTATTGCCCATAATCATAACTATCGATTTTTTTTTATAATTAACGAAGTTCAAATATTTATTAAATCCTATTGCCGATTTTAATTTTCTGTCAACTTACCATTAATTAATTACATGTAAACACTAAATTATGTTAACATTTACTTTTCCTCCAAATGATTGCACATTTTTATTGGACACTCTTATAAGTATTGTATTGGAACCCGTTCTAATGGATATGGCGGAAACTAAGAAGAATTGGACGTTGCAATCCGCGTTTTGGTTGCAATTTACCTTTAAGGCAGCTGAGCCGCGGGGTTCCTTCCTCAAAGCGATTTTTAATCAGAATAAACTAATGGAACTATTAAACATTAAAGTTTCCTGTCAAGCGACCCCTTAATCTCAAAAAAACTTCCGTCACATCCGTTGGGACGGACGTTATTGTCTACACATTGTATGTATTAAAACTAATTCGATTTATTGCTAGTTTGATTGATTGATTCATTGTAATGGGTCAAGGTCTGATATACGAATCGCTGGCACCTCATTACGTTTGGGCACCCTAACTGAGAATATTTCTGGACGAATTCGCTATCTTGTAAACAAGATATTGAAACGGGTCCGACAGTTTTACTTCCTATCCGCAAATACTGCTGGTTTAACATTTATAAATCTAAAACTCCTTGTCAACTTTATCCGATCATCGAGTCCAAGGGTATAGCTATGCTCAACTATGCTAACCCCTCCATATAGCGTTTTTCGCAAATTTAATTTTTTTTATGTTATCTAGTAAGCTTTGATTATTTTTAAATTTTTGAAACTCCGATCTTCTATCTCTTACGGTTTCCGGAATACCCATAGTGGCCCAAATTAAAGTTTAAACCTGTATATTCCGAGTATATTCGCAAAACATTTTTTTTGTACCTTTTGATGGAAAGATCGGACCTTAGTGTGTTTCCGAAAAATAAGTGTTTATGTACGTATTTCATAACCAGAACTATTGATATTTTATTGTGTAAACTAATGAACATTTAGCTTAGGTGCAATGACAGTATTAAATAATACCACTAGAGTAATGATAACAAACATTTATTTTATTTGTACAAGCGATATTGTAGGATAAAAGGAAAAATTGGGTAAAGCACCCTCTTATTCTAGCGGTTACCTAACAAAACCAGCATTGAAATCACTGTCGTTTTGGTCTACCCCTTCTGGAATCTTCTGTCTTGGTGTTCTTGTTTCTTTTATTCCTTGTAATATGGGTTAACCCCGTTTCCTATACTTAGTCAGTTCTTCTTCAGGTATTTAGAAGATTTGGCATTTTGTTTATTTTTTTAAAAATTCTTTGTTCTGGTTACAATCACTATGTGTGGGGTCGCCGAAGCTGGGCGGTCGTGATGCTTCCAATCGCTGGGCGTGTTGTTAAACATCACCAGGCAAGGAGGCCACTGTTGGTTCAAATCCGACACAGGGCGGTATTTTTCTGAAGAAGTTAAATCCACCGCAACCATGTTTGCTTGTGAATGTTGGTGCTCCTTAGTTATGGCATTAGCAATTTATGTACCCTGCAAATGTATGTTGGAAAAATGGCAGTTGATATACATTTCAAAGTATGTTGTTGCGTTTAATTTATAGTTTCTTATTATCACCTTCAAAACAAGGTGCAAAAGTTCCCTAAACTAATCTTTGTTTCAAAATCTTTTGCTGGTACCCCTTGAAGTTTAACGATGTTCCTTATCGTCATTTTTGTTCTTTAATTAATTAACTTTGGAAGGTTTTCATTTCTTGTAGCATTTGCTATCGATTTTATTTTATCCTATGCCTGTTTGAGCCAATTACCAACATTATTCCGTAACTGTTTTTATTTTGTTTTTCATATCTCGATTGGAAGCGGTAACATCAAAAAGTTTCTACGTGTTTAGGAACTCAGTCTTGTTTAAAATGGAAACATTGTTTTGTTTGGTAGTGTATTCGCGTTCATAGGCATCATACCCTTTTTAATTCCGTACCGTCGCCCTTAATCCTCCTTTTATTAAGGAGTTGATAAAACCTGGGATTTGCGGGATCTGATACGGTGGCGGTAGACCAACCGCACCACCAAAGGCAACACTTTGATATCTGAAATAATTAACAACTAAACACGTTGAAATTGAATAGACATTTCCATTAAAATTTGTTTTAGAATGAAATCGGTGTTACCAATTTACTAATTAGTACGTTTGCAAACTGAAAACGTCGGTCGCCGGGAAGCCTTGTTAAATGAAGATTGATAATAAATTGACATTTATCAGAGACACTCTAAAATGTCATTGACGCAAGTAAGGTGATAAAATTATATGATATTTTTCGGAAATTGAAAATTAGTTTCTAACGAAACCTGTTTCTTGTATGTGATGATATGTAGGCGCTTCTGTTTGTAAACATTTTCTTATAGACAAATATAACCTTCATCATCCCACAGTAAATACCTATTCTTATTTTAACCAATTAATATACAATTTTGCATATACCATCTAGCCTCGTTGAAGAATTTGCATTCAGTTATAGGTAAATTTTTTATAGAATTTTTATGTGCACATTCGAATTTACCATTTTCGCTCTGATTTATTCAAAATGTGGTAGTTTATTTAGATTTTTTTTTTCTTGCAGAGTGGTCCATGGCAGGGCCGTTCGGAGTGGCCGGCATACGTGCTTGCCGCCTCTACTCTCCAAGCGCTCGCCGACGTCAGCGTCGCTTTCGTGAACGGCATCCTTTATCCTTTACCCCTAACCTACTCCAAATTGTTATACTTTAGTACTTTTATATGTACTTAAATTTATCGATTTATACTACCTCTGCAATATACATACGTATTTATATTAAGATTTTAATATTCACTTTTAGATTATTTCATACATAAATATAAGTGTTACTGATATTTACGTGGCCTTATTACATACTTAAGACGAGTGGCCTTATGTTTACATTTGAATTCATATCATCATAATATAAAAGTACCTGTCCTAATATCCTATTGTATCCCATCATGGTCAGGTCTTCATTAAGGAGCAGCAGAACACGTAGTATAGGTAAGTTTTTTTCCTTCGTTTTGTTCTAATATTTTGGTTAGGTGTTTTCGTGGCAATTCCAATATCCAGCTAAACTACTATAAGCTGACCCGGGGTTTAAACGTGAACTGAAAAATCAGCGCTTAGTCAATTTTATTTGCACGGGTCTAACTTTTCATCTAAATACAAGGGTAACTATGGGAACAGAAAAAAACGTAAAGGTGGCTGCTGTAGACGTGCCAGATTCCCATTCTTAAGTAGTAGCATATACAGTGTGTCCACGGATTGAGTGCATATAAGGTGTAAATGACAATTTTTTTTAGAGTTGGATCTTCATGTTCTGAGGATCGCCCCTGCTTAGTCTCAAACTAAGATATTGAAAAAATGAGCCAAATCAATTAATATACAGGGTGTTTTTTGGCCGAAATCTAAAAATTAGTCAAGAGTAAACTGTCTTTATTTTAGCAGATATAACAAAAATGTATTAGAAAAAGTTGTTTAGAATTAAAAGTTATTGAGGATTTTCAACTTTTATACAAATCAGCCTACTTTGTTTTTTTTCATCTAATCCAATACTTTTGAACTCATGTTTGTAACAAATAAGGTTTAGTATTTTTTTAATAAATAATTATTTGTTTTTCAAGTACTATGTTTAATTACTCTTCATGCATGGGTCATTAAAACCACAAATAAAAAATCTCATGTTGATGAAAAAAATCAAAGTAGGCTGATTTGTATAAAAATTGAAAATCTTCAACAACTTTTAATTCTAAACAACTTTTTCTAATACATTTTTGTTATATCTGCTAAAATAAAGACAGTTTACTCTTGACTAATTTTTAGATTTCGGCCAAAAAACACCCTGTATATTAATTGATTTGGCTCATTTTTTCAATATCTTAGTTTGAGACCAAGCAGGAGCGATCCTCACAACATGAAGATTCAACTCTAAAAAAATTTGTCATTTACACCTTATATGCACCCAATCCGTGGACACACTGTAGATTGCCACACTTTTTAAAAGAACTTTAACTTTAACTTTCTGTTAAGTTACCAATGGCCAATTATCCAAGAATGATCCTAGATACGAATTGTTACGGGTTCGTATCCATGACAGTTAACCTTTGTTTAGATTTTAACAAGGAGTTATAATTGTAACCATGACAATTGATCATGGATCAGCTGATCCAGTTAACGACTGAAATGTTATCAAAACCGTTTTTCAGACTATTCCGAGTATTAAAATATTCCAAATAAAAAACTATTGTAATGCTTGTTAATGGGGATGTTAAATCCCTTATAAAAACGATAAAAACCAAACGTTGTGGGATTTGAGCCAATAGGACGGTATGTTTGAACAAAGGATCAATGTGATACTCTCAGGACTTGTTGGATATAGGCTACAGGAAAGGTTTCCTCAAAAATTAATCTGACCTTTACTGTTTCTAAATGAAATTCTGTGAAATTCAATATTACCTACCTAGAGTTAGGTAACACATATAAAAATCAATGAGACTATTTTGTTTATTTTTAAGAGACTACCAATTTAGAAAATAAGTTTTCCAAATAACTTGTTTGCAATAAATGCGTTGAACGGAAATAGTACCTATTAGCACAGTATACTATAATTAGTGATAGAAATAAATAAATAGTATAGTACTATTTTTTAGTTCGGATTGCTAAATTTATGTATAAGCTTTAATCAGAATATTGTGATTATTTTATTATCATATAAAGTTTGACGTAATATCATGTAATCGAGAATCGATTGTTCAATTAACATTGTAAAAATGATACCAATAGCTCTCAAGGAGTAAGCATAATAATTATGTATAGTATCTTTATTGTGTGCATATTTCTTATGTCAATGAATATTTTGTCTTGAAAACTCTTTATCGCAGTAATATCATTGATAATCATTAACCGCTAGTTTCTGGTAGATTTTTTTTCAAACTGTTTGAATTGGATCGGTTAGCCCCACCTAATTAATTTTAGTTAATTAACAAGCCAACAAACCTATAATTTAGAAGAAGAAGTTCTTTTCAATTATCCGTTTATTTTAGAATATTCTAAGTACTAATTACACTTCATTGTTTTTCCCTTTTCCTTTAATTGATGGGTGTTTAATAAAACATAAAAATTATTGAGTTAAGGAAACTTTTGCTGCATTTGACCTCGATAAGGAGATAAGTCCTTCTGAAATTGTTTTAAACAATCCTTCGTAGTGATCTTCGAATTTTATTACCTATCTTTTATACAGGTTGTTTCTCAAAAAATGACTCGAGCTATAACTCTATGTGATTGTTGTAGAATTCAAACGTCAATGTTTAGAAGAAATCTATAGACAGTCCCAATAGTACTACTTTCATGATAATAAGTTTATCTGCACCGGTAGATACATATTTACCTAATGATAACAAGCATAAATAAATTAACGAATTGCACACAAATTTCGCCAAAGTTATGATAAAATTATCATAGATTCAACTTAAAACGCCTAAATCAATTAAAAATAGTATATTATATTATTAGGAGTAGAAAGAGATCTTTCACAAATAAGACGTTCTACTCCGAATAATATATACTATTTTTTCTTCAAGTGTAAAAATATTCTGTTGCTGTAAATAAATATTTCCTAAAAAGTCATTTCCACAGGAAACGCTCTCCCCTCTACCAACCTTGGGGGCGGAGCTATGGGCAAAATACTGCCGTTGCCATGGATACGTAAACACATTGTTGTACTAGTAACATTATTTTCATTTTTTGACTACTAAGAAAATGACTTCTTTCTACATAGCCAGTTCTGTACAACAATACGGATATTATGATACGCTTGAAGAAAAAAATATTATTTTGTGATGTGTTCCTAAACATTACAGTGTAGGGTACCTTTGTTGTAATTGAAATAAAACAAGACTAGAAATCAGTGGCAATAAATGTGTAATAGTTAAATACGTACACAGGATTTCGTAAAAATAACGCCCATTCACTGGAAAATCGATTGATATGGAAGACAAAAATACATTTCCTATTTTTGTCTTCCATATCAAATTATACGTTAAACAAAATAATAATGACTATTAGTATTATTGGATTGATACCACCCATTGATTTTAATTAGGTATAAAATTGAAAGAGAAGTTGATAAACATTCGAAAAGGTCTTAAGGACTCACGATCATACCCCAACATGTAGGAATTTATGCACTGTTTGAATGCGAAAAGAATTCTTGTCGAAGAACAAATGCCACAGGTTCAGGTCGGGTTACTAAGGAGGCTATACAATTGATCGTCTGTATAAATGATGTTTTCAATAAATTGGTAGTTTTCAATCTTGTTCTGTATTAAATATAAAAAAAAATTAACAGGTGACAAACAATTAAAATCAGTAAGCAGGCGCAAAACCCGATATCAATGTATAATGGGTTGCCTATATTCCAATGATAGCGGGCAGACCAATTAACTTGCAATATGCGTAATATATTGCACAATAAATGGACTTCTCTGGATATCCAATCAGAATTTGTTATAATTTATTGCGAGTTTATAAGACAACGATCCGAGGAAACACCTTTGCCACAAAACGGAAGCTTTTCTGTCTTCCCATTTTGTAACTTAACCCCAATAATAGAAATTACTCAATAATTCTTTCAGGTATAATGCTTTTGCTCAGAACGAACTAGAAGCCGGATGCTTTTATCAGAACGAAAAGGGTGTGTAGACGTTGAAATACTGTTAAGATACAGATAGAAGCTCTAAAATGGGAAGGTGCGATTGTGTCATTTACTTACCTACTTACTGTAACTTGGCATTTGTACCTATTTCGTGTACTAATAATTAAATTTCAGTATTACCTAAATCCTTTTTGTTTTGTTTGGAGGTGCAACTATATCACGAATGTGTAAACTGCGTTGATCAATTGTAACTTTGACCCTATTTCTGGAATTTATTGGACGGCGTTAACCTCATTTCACCAGATTAACCGTGCCTGAAAAAATGTAATAAGCTGTCCCTTCAAATATCTTTCATGCAGTCCATTTAGCAAATTAAAGTTTCATTAAATGTCCTACTTTTGTTTGGGTATCATTGTCGGACCCTATCGGGTTCGTAAGGGTTTATTATGAAATTGCTTCTAAAACATTTTTGAAGAGCAAAAATTACAGTCACGCAAACGCATTATGAAAAAATAATCTCATGCTAACATAGGTGATTAATTGTCTTTGTAATTTGTTATAAGATGTAATTAGACTGGTAAGGGATTGGCTATATTTTATATTTTATATAGAGTGTCCAGGATAAGGAGCGCATGCATAGGGATGTTGTAAGAAAAGCTGTAAGAGATAGAGATTCGGTTAAATGAGAAGAAATGTTCAGCGTATTGAGGACTACTACGATCCCTTTCAAATTCTATCAATTTTGCTCGGTTTTCAGTACAGGCTAAAAAATCTTAAATTTTCAGTTTTCTATTTTCTTGTGTACTTTGAATATTATAGGTACTCGTATAAGTAATAAAGTTCTCAAATCTGTAGTCTGTCTATGTCTGGTCTACTTTATTTGTGTATTATTAAAACTTTCTGTAATGTCACGGTCAGCGCATTATTTTATAAATTTTTAATTATTATGCTTGATGTTTCTTTCGAAGAATTATATTTATAATTGATAAAGATTAAGAATAATTCTAAAACTCGTGTAGTATAGGTACTATACATAAAGCGTAATTTATTTAACTCCAAAGAAATTTATTAAAACTTGGGAAGACGAAAAATTGTAATACTGCAAACGTGCAGCCATAGATTTATCGGTGGTGTGCCAACACGGCAAATGATTTTTTTTCTGTTTAGACGATTCCAAAATATCAAAATCAAACATGAGTCAAAAATGTAAATACAGGATTAAAGTTTATTAAACTGTACCACAATTTTTGGAAACTTGGTGTACTGTTGGCTAGTTTCTGAATTCTGCAGTGGTTTCAGCAAACTGCCAGAAACCACTGCAAAACCAAATCTTTTTAGTACAAAATCACATCCCAAATCAAATGTAATCCAGCGACCTGCGACCTAAAAGTTTTATAATTTGTTGCCGATTTCTGTTTCTCGACATAATGTGCTTATTTTATTTTTTTTATTTGTATGAATTGTTTTCTATTGTCTAAAATATTGTTTCGGATATCTAAATACGGTAAAATCCACAACATTCTGGGATTAAGTTTAATTTTCTTATTTATATTTAAAAAATGTGATTAATTTAATTTAAATTAAAGACGGAATGATCAAAATGTAATTTCTAGATTCGCGTAAATTGATCAAGATGACGTTTTAAGTTTTGTAATAGTTTCAGGTGACTGAAATGAAAAATTTCTATCGACCGAACTTAAATATAACGTCGGTAGATATTTAAAAATATATATTACATATAATGATGTCACAGAGTGTCAAATTTTACTTTTGCAACTATTTATAGGTAATCTTAATTTTTTTTACACGTGCAGTACTGGGACGCCAAATAGTAAGGTCATTATCTACGTCCTCAGGTGTAACTACTTTAATCTAAAATGAAATCGTACACATCCATCGGGATAATCCTTCCACTTCTGGTTTATCAAGTATCTTATGGTATATCATCTTCTTCGTTATTCCTCTGTTATGGTGACGATCTAACACCAGATTTTTCTTTTTCACTGGCACCATTGTCGATTTCTTGTAATGATTGTTAATTTGACTGCATTTTCTTCAATTCTTAATTCTTGATCATTCCTTTTTGGTAGATCGTCTTTTAAAACCGTGTAAAGGGGTACCCTTCTTCCCTACGTCAAATCTAAAAAGAAATTGTATATGTAGTAGGTACCTACGGCTTACTTTCTGAAGAGCTAAAAAATTATGCATTCTCCGTATCTTGAAGAAAAAAACAAGGACTATAGATGTACAAATTTAACTCTGTACCTGTACTATGGTATTTTCTAGGGATAGCTTAGATTAACACGCGATATTGAAAAAAAAATAAACATTTTAAAAAATCAATTTTTCCAAAATGACTGCAGATATATTTCAGATTTTCCTATATTATAGAGAAAAATAAGGACTATAATTTGCTGTATAATTTAACTTTTCTATGAATGTTTTAAATTTAATTTAGACCTGATTTAAAAAAAAAATGTAATCATTTCAAAAGATTATTTTTTCCAAAAACTTCCCTCCCTAATTTTTCTTAAATACTTGAAAGAAATGCGTTTTGTACTTCAATTTTCCTTATACTTTTAAATCTTGGTCCACTTTTTAACAGTTTACAAAACCACTCTAAAATACGTGGGTTCGAATCCTTGTACCTAACCATTTTTTTTACGTTACTGAAATTTTATTGCATTTTCGAGAAATGGTAAAAGAAAAAATATACGTTTGTAAAATGTAACTTTTTAGTTTTTTAAGGGATGTCCAAGGGATCAAAATAAGGGTTGGACAGTATGCGCCATCTAACATGAAAACGTAAAGTAAAGCTTGTACATGTCATGTAAGCCGGTAAAGTAGGAACTTAATGATCGAAAGAGTAGCAAGTTATTTTTGTCATTTTAGAGAATGAGTGACATTTCTTGTCAAAAATGAGTGTAATGTTAAATAATACTTCATTGTAGTAATTACAAGCGAAATTATGAAGATTAAAACTACAGAGTCTGTTTAATTAATCAAACCTGTGATTTACTTACACGCGTGTCATTATAATACTATTATTGTAGGCTAAATTAAGAGTTTCAAGTACTTCCATTTAATTCTTATGTGAAGGAATTTGTGCATTTCCTAGGAACTTTATGATAAAAGAGACACATTATTCACACTTATTTTTAAAATGTTTTCGCAAACAACGGAACGTATGTATTAATGAACTGATGAAATTGAATATCGTAGTAAAATGGAGTACGAGTTGGAAGTGTTTGAGGTATATGATGACTGTGAACAAGCATCAAACAAGAAACATAAAAAACACACTCGTAAAAAGTGTAAACAAAAAAGTTCATTAGCAAACATAGATTCTAGTGATAATGATATTAATAGGTCTAAAACAAGTGTAGTGAGTAGTGATTCACATCGCAGACCTTTGAGTTTGCGACAGTCCATTATAAATGTATTCAGCAAGCTTGTTATTTGGAAAAACCAGCGCAGATATCAGACTACTGTGCCTGATAAACCAGATTCCCCTCATACATCCAAAGATTTGCGCAAAGGTTTTATACCATGTGGTAAGTTAATCGAAATAATAAAAGGTGTAATAGGAATGTTACAGGATAAAATAAATAAACCGGTATATAGTCAATAAGTTTTGGGATGTTCCGTGTGAGTTTTATTATGAATATTTTAAGCAACAAAGCATTACAAGTAAACTATTATGTCGTACTTAATTGTATTTACATCTTCCCGTTCTGACCTATAGTGGGAGACCCAACTACCATTCCAACAGTATTATTATATTTCAGTTGAATTTATATTTTCACACAATTTACTCAGCGTTAAAATACTAAACATACACATAAAAGATAATAAGGTGTACATATTTTTTATTTTTCAAGTGTTTTATTAAATGAAATATAAAAATTACTGAAACTTTAATGTCTACGATTTATTTTCAGATAATCAAAGAAGAATCCATGCTAACGATCGAGTATTCAATGCTCAATTTCGTTATGCGGTAAGTAAATTTTAATTTTGGTTTGGGTTAACATAAAACAGGGTTCACAGCAACCTGAATTGTGAGGGAATGTGGAAGGGCGTCAAAGAGTCGGGGGAATCGTTTTACCAAAAAATCAGGGAATTTAAAAATGATAAACAAAATTCAGATATTAAAAAAAATAATAAAAAACACACCACAAGTAATCATTTGTAAACTGTGTAAAAATTAGTTCTACACTACAATTTTTTTTGTAAATGTTGAACATAAGAAAAGAATAGCTTGCTTTATTTTCTTTAATTGTTTGTAGCAGTTTAATACTATCTCATTGCTCCAATTATCTGCTTCATTGAACAAGCAATAAATATGCTGTACTAACTATAGCTATTTTAATGTTTATACGCAGTTACTCAAGGTAGTTGAGGGTCACTTCTTTTATATGAATTGGTTTCGGAATTCTAGAATTACTCAACAACTTTATAAGGAGTTCTATAATACACTGTTTTTTTGCTAGCAAATTTTCTTAAGTTCCTTCAGAATTCGAGAGAGCTACCCCCAGGTATTCATTTGAGGCTGAACACGAATGATTTCCACCTCTTAGTCAGAAGATCGCAGGTTCAATTCCCGGCTCGGATTTTTTTTTTAAATTATTTTTCTATTTTTATAAATATTGATTGTAATAATAGTTTTTTATTAAAATATAAGGCCTAATGCTCCTAACTGAAGCACAGAACTTCTATTTGCTTGTCTAGTGTAGAAGCCCAATATAAAGCTGTTCATTAGAAAAAAATTCATTCCTATTGATAAAAAAAAAACTATAAACTTATGCTTATTACGTACTCATTCTTTAATTATAAATAGGGATTGAAGTTACCTGTACTTCATGCTTTAAAATTTTATAAAAAGGCTAATATAAAATGATTGTTGAAATTTATTAAAGTATGAGGGAGTCCCAGCAAACTTGATCATACTCCATACATACCACAAAATAAATATTTGATTTGTTCTTTACTTTCAGTAAATTTTCCCTAATATCTAATTTTCTATAGAACAATTATATCAAGACTTCAAAATACACTGTTTTGACGTTCCTGCCGTTGAATCTATTCGAGCAATTCCAACGCTTGGCGAATTTCTACTTCTTGTGCCTTCTTGTATTACAAATGATCCCTGCCATCAGCAGTTTAACTCCTGTAACCACAGCCCTACCCCTTATCGGTGTACTAGGACTCACTGCCATCAAAGATGCATATGATGATTTTGTAAGTAGTGGTAATTTTGGATAAATCTATATTTGATTGTCTTATATTATCAGCAACGTCATATGTCGGATTCACATGTGAACAATCGGAAATCACAAGCAGTACGGAGCGGCAAGCTTGTACAGGAACGATGGTCTGGTGTTCAAGTAGGAGATATAATTCGCATGGACAATGATCAGTTTGTAGCAGCAGATATTTTGTTACTAACAACTAGTGAACCTAATGGTCTTTGTTATATTGAGACTGCGGAGTTAGATGGGTAAAAGCTAAAACATTAAAAATGTTTTTAATTTTAACATGTGAATGTTAACAGGGAAACAAACTTGAAGTGTAGACAGTGCTTGCCAGAGACAGCAGAAATGGGTCAGAATGATGCGCTGATTAGTGAATTTGATGGGGAAATAATTTGTGAGGTGCCTAATAATTTGTTAAACAAATTCGATGGACAGTTATTGTGGAAAAACAAACAATATCCACTTGATAATGATAAAATCCTTCTAAGAGGGTGTATTATACGCAACACACATTGGTGCTATGGTGTCGTGATCTTTGCTGGCAAGGACACGAAACTTATGCAGAATAGCGGCAAGACCAAATTTAAACGCACTAGCATAGATAGACTTCTTAATTTTTTAATTATAGGAGTAAGTAGTTATAAGTTTATGTACTACTGTATAATATTCAAAAATGATGTTAATTTGTTTCACTAAATTGTTTGTGTTTTCCTAACTTCTTTTGTTATTATAGATAGTGTTTTTTTTATTATCCGTGTGCCTTTTCTGTATGGTGGCATGTGGTATATGGGAGTCCCTGGTTGGACAATACTTTCAAACATTCCTGCCCTGGGACACGCTTGTGCCTTCGGAGCCATTGGGTGGTGCCACCATTACTGCTCTACTTGTGTTCTTTTCCTATGCCATTGTGCTTAATACAGTGGTGCCAATATCGCTTTATGTGTCTGTGGAAGTTATTCGCTTTGTACAGAGTTTTCTCATCAATTGGGATGAACAAATGTATAGTGAGAAAACTGGAACATCAGCTAAAGCTCGCACCACAACACTAAATGAGGAATTGGGTATGTTCCATTTTTTTTAACTAGTTCAACATGAAGTATTTTACGCGTTCGCATTGCTAATGATGTTACATGCCTCTTACCCGGTAGGTTTTTCTAGCCGTATTCGCGCAGCTAAGTTAGCAAGACATTTACTGCTATACAGGGTGTAACACAATTTATCCGAAAAAATTTAACCATATATGCACTTTTAAATAAGAAATCGATTTGTTAAAAAAATTTTAATAAAAGTCCAACAGAAAACAAGATAAAAATTGTTAAAGTTACAAATTAATGAAAAAAAAAAACACAACTTATCCGAAAAATTTAACCATATATGCACTTTAAGAAATCGATTTGTTAAAAAAAATTTAATAAAAGTCCAACAGAAAACGAGATAAAAATTAATGAAAATGTTAAAATAACATTTTCTACAATTTTTATCTCGTTTTGTGTTGGACTTTTATTAAAAAAAATTTTAACAAATCGATTTCTTATTTAAAAGTGCATGTATGGTTAAATTTTTTTGGATAAGTTGTGTTTTTTTTTTTTTTCCATTAATTTGTAACTTTAACAGTTATTTTTATCTCGTGTTCTGTGGGACTTTTATTAAAATTTTTTTAACAAATCGATTTCTTATTTAAAAGTGCATAATGGTTAAATTTTTTCGGATAAGTTGTGTTACACCCTGTATAAAAAAATAAAAGTGGAGGTGTAAACCTCCCCTGGACTTTCCCATACTAAAAAGGAGCTATAGGAGCATCAATTTTCGATTTTCAAAACCTCTTGGAGGGCACCACAGTGAAATTCTAGTGCCCAGTTTTTTTTTGTAATAAATAATGTTTAAAAAATTTCAAACACCACAGACATTTTTTCTAAACCACTTTTTTGGGTTCCCGGAGGTGCAAAACACGTATTTCCGCGAAAATCGCTATTTCGAAAATTTCCATGACATCAATAATCAATATCAAAAATGAATTTTCAGTTAAAACGAATGCTTTATTTTTCAGGCCAGGTAGAGTATATATTCTCGGACAAAACTGGAACTCTAACACAAAATATAATGACTTTTAACAAATGTTCGATTGCTGGTCGATCGTATGGAGATGTGGTTGATAAGCAAACCGGAGAAGTAATTGAGATAACTGATGAAGTGGATTCGTTAGATTTTTCCTTTAATCCAAATTATGAACCAGAATTTAAATTTTACGATAAAACGTTACTAGAAGCTGTACAAAAGAATGATACAGAATGCCATAATTTTTTTCGTTTATTGGCTTTATGTCACACAGTAATGTCTGATGATAGAGACGGAAATCTTGAATATCAAGCACAATCTCCCGATGAAGCTGCTTTAGTTTCTGCAGCTAGAAATTTTGGTTTTGTTTTTAAAGAACGAACTCCAAATAGTATAACAATAGAAGTTGTAGGTCGAAGAGAAGTCTATGAATTATTATGTATTTTGGATTTTAATAACGTTCGTAAAAGAATGTCAGTTATTTTGAGAAGAGAAGGACAGCTTCGATTATATTGCAAAGGTGCTGATAACGTAATATATGAAAGATTAAAATCGGGCAGTGACGAAATGACACACAGAACTCAAGAACATTTAAATGTAAGCAATTTAAATTCTCTGTAAAATTATTCTAACACTTTGGTTTGTTTGATAGAAATTCGCAGGAGAAGGTTTGAGGACATTATGTTGTGCCTATCGGGATTTAGATGAAGTATTTTTTAATAACTGGAAACAACGACATCAAGAAGCAGCTTTATCGTTAGATGGACGGGATGAACTTTTAGATGCAATATATGAAGAAATTGAAAGAGATATGATATTAGTAGGTGTAACTGCCATAGAAGACAAACTTCAGGATGGCGTTCCACAAACTATTGCTAACTTAATGTTGGCAGACATGAAAGTTTGGGTATTAACTGGGGACAAACAAGGTAAAAATATCATTTCCATTATAAAAAATTCACACAAACTGGTATTACCATACTACATGACCTTTGTCATCACAATAGAGTTTGATCATCAGGTGGTCTACTTTGGTGGGTAAGCACAACTTCTATGGTAACTACGGGACCAGTTCCTTAACAACACATAAGCATGTGGTTGTTTACCCACAAAGATAGCCGCATTGCTAACGTGCTAACGTCACATGGCTGACCCCTATACAGGGTGTCCGTTTTTTGGAAGCTAAGCATGGGGATCTCGGTTAGCTTATGAGAGACAAAGTCGGTTAAATGGAGGCAAAGTTGCGTATTTTAATGCTGATCAATCATCTGAAAACAAATTTCACCTACGATGTTTAGTTTAGAAAATATCAAAAAAATCAAAATTCCCGATTTTTGTTTTTCGTTGATAACATGAAAACAAGTGAAACTACTAATTTTTAATTCAGACATTTTTAAGACACTTTTTTACGGGGAATCTAAATATGCGATTGTTTTTCTCATATTGTTTAAAATAGCCAACAATTGACTCAACTTTTGTTTTTCTTATGGACATCATATTAAATTTTTGCATTTTTGAATGCAATTCTGGCGAAGACGCAAGAAATAATTAGGACCTGGCTGGTTTTTTAACAATGTCTTAATTAAAATTCGTGGTTTCACTTGTTTTCATTTTATCAGCGAAAAACAAAAATCGGGAATTTTGATTTTTTTTTAGATATTTTCTAAACTAAACGTCGTAGGTCAAATTTCTTTTTGGATTATTGATCAGCATTAAAATACGCAACTTTGTCTCCATTTAACCAACTTCATATCTCTTAAGCTAACCGAGATCTCAATGCTTAGCTTTGAAAAACGAACACCCTGTATACAAATTAACAGCATACTGAGTGATCATTTAAATTTCAGCTCTAGTTATCCATGGAAATTTAAGTCATATAAATTTTTAGTACACAGAACTTTAACAATTTCTTTAGATAAAAATAATTTTAATAAACTAATTTTAGTTTTGTAAAACCAGTCTCGCCTCTTACCTCCCCCCCTCCAAATATTTTTATTTGTTTCATAGTAAATGGATTCTACACCAATGGACAATCTGTATAATAATAATAATATTTTTTTTCAGAAACTGCAATTAATGTTGGATATGCATGTCAGCTATTAACGGATGAAATGGCAGATGTCTTCATAGTGGATGCATCTTCATATGATGAAGTACAACAGCAGTTACTAAAATTCCGTGATAACATAAAAATAGTGAACACATTCCAACCACGAAATACTGATGCAAATCAATTAGGGGCCCATAATGGAGTTGTTGACATATCTGACCATTCGATTGGAACCTCGACTCCACCTCAGCCTCCTGCTCCGGCAGTAAGCGTCGTCACATTCAGGTGGGATGATGCTGATACCTTAGCAATGGGTCAAAAACAGAGAGCAAGGTAGACACAATCGGGAAAATGTTTGTTCTATCTCTGTACACATTTCTCAAAGCTCTCTTGTTTTAAAAAAGCAAATGAGTATTTGATTCTTTCACACTTTAGAGTAAAATTTAAATTTAAAATGGTGTTTGTAAATTTTATTGGTATAAGGGTTGAGAATCTCTTGTGGAGGTTGGAATTTACACCAATTCAGCCTTAAAACTGATATGCCAGTGCCACTATAAATGTTTTAAAATTAAATATTGCAATTTGCTGACTACGCAATTTCATTTTTATTATGCAACAGATAGTTCAAATCACAGTGTGCAACTAACAATAGTTATTCTAAAATCTCTTGTGTGTACTAAACTCTCTGCTCCTTAATATTTCTGCTTATTTCTAGATGTGTTTTATTTGTTACTATTTATTTAGTAACGACTATTAAACCTTTTTTGATATTGTAGCACTAACTTAATGTACCGTGGTGGTTCTCTTGAGGGAGATATGGATGAAACATCAGCAGAGTTTGCCATTGTAATAAATGGCCATTCACTGGTTCATTGTTTGCATCCACAATTGGAAAGATTATTTTTAGATGTTGTATTGCAATGCAAAGCTGTTATATGTTGTCGATCAACGCCTTTACAGAAAGCACTTGTCGTTGAACTTATCAAAAAAAATAGACATGCTGTTACATTAGCAATTGGAGATGGTGCTAATGATGTGTCAATGATTAAAGGTAAAATATAATTTTTTTTAAATTATTATTCATATTATTTTTTTTTGTCTTCAGCTGCACATATAGGAGTAGGAATATCAGGTGAAGAAGGCATGCAAGCTGTGCTAGCCTCGGATTACTCTATAGCACAGTTTAGATTTTTAGAAAGGCTTCTGCTTGTTCATGGTCGTTGGTCTTACTATCGAATGTGTAATTTTCTTCGATATTTTTTTAACAAGAATTTTGGTTTTACCTTGTGCCACTTCTGGTATGCATTTTTCTGTGGCTTTAGTGCGCAGGTAAGTTTACACATGATTTTGATTTATTTTCCCATGTTATGTAATATTTTTTTAAATTACAGACAGTCTTTGATCCTATGTATATTTCGGTGTACAATCTTTTTTATACTTCTTTACCAGTGTTAGCCGTTGGAATTTTTGACCAAGATGTAAATGATAAGAATTCAATATTATATCCACAGTTGTACAAACCAGGGCATTATAATTTATTTTTTAATAAGAAGGAATTTTTTCGGAGTGCATTACAAGGCTGTTACATTTCCTTGGTGTTATTTTTTATTCCATTTGGTAAGCTAAATTAATTTTTATTATAATACTTCTCCAATTACAGTTTTTATTTTATTAGGAACATATTACGATGCGTTAAGTCCAAATGGACAAGTATTGTCGGATTACATGTTGCTCTGTAGTGCTGTAGCTACTATACTTGTTATTGTTAATACAGCACAGGTGTGTATTGAAACAATTACTTTTATCTTTTGAGAAATATAAATTCAAAATAATTTATGGCCTTGAAATTATGTAATAATAAAAATGTGTTATAGATTGCTTTGGACACATCATACTGGACTGTATTTAATCATATAACTACATGGGGTTCCTTGGCTTTCTACTTTATCATGGATTATTTTTATAATTACGTAATGGGGGGAATTTATGTAGGTTCACTTACAAAGGCCATAACAGAGGCTACTTTTTGGTTCACGACAGTTCTTACAGTTACTATATCAGTAGTACCGGTTTTAGCCTGGAGATTCTACTTTGCTGATGTGTTCCCTACATTATCAGACCGTGTACGTTTGAAACAACGCATGGCACAGATGCGTTCACGACAAAGTCAAGACGTTCTACGTACACCTTCTGCTCGCAGAGCAAGACGATCGATTCGTTCTGGATATGCTTTTGCTCATCAAGAAGGATTTGGTCGCCTTATTACTTCGGGTAAAATAATGAAAAAGCTACCTAATACGGATTTTAGTTTTCAATTGCCTGGAATTGGAAAATTCAATATTAATTCAGGAGGAAATCAAGTTAGTAAGAGTACTGCTTCCGTTACTCCTTCACAAGAAAGTAACAGCAGTGCAAGAGCACCTATACAAGATTTGGATACTATTAATCTATGAGATACGTGAAAAGTACTTGGAGCTTTATATCCGATTAGTTCATTTAAGTTAAAATCATTGTTAGATATTTTTGCACAGTTACTTTTAAGTTGTCAAAATGATAAAATAGGAATAATTTAATTGTTGATCTTTAGAATAATTAATCTGCTACCTTATTAAGTATTGCTATGTGATTTTTCACAATAGGTATTTGTACAGTATCAAATTGTTTTATTGTATTAGACTTGTATTTCAATGTTAAGCTTTTACTAGTCAACAGAGAATGTTTAATGTTGAAAGTTTCTTTATTACCAAGTTTATAACTATACAGATATTTTATGCTTTTGTTTTTTATAGTAAAATAAATTTATTTTTTTGTGCATCGAACTTTTATTATACCTATCTATCTCATTTTTCATTCATTTTCAGATTTGTTAACAGCACTCTCAACAATGAAGAACGGACAATGGTGTGTTGCTGTGTCCACATTCTTGCTTAAAGAAAATTTTATGGTATGTCTTATATTATTCCAAACTGCATGTTCTGCTGTGCTTGAAACCGATTTTAGTATATTTTCGAATTTTCCGAAACGAGGAGGCATTGGTGATAACTAGAGGAATGTCTTTTGTTAAGGTAAAGTAGCTTTTCTGTACTAACTATCACAAAATTTCATTGAGAAAAGTTGTTCACAATGTAAAATCATCCCTCCATGCAAAATTTCAAAAAATTATTTTCAATTTTTTCAAATCCAGGAGGCCTGGAGACATAAATTTTTTTATTCAGGTAAAGTAGCTTTTCTGTATTAACTACCGCAAAACTTCATTAAGAAAAGTTGTTCACAATGTTAAATCGTCCGTCCATGCAAAATTTCAAAAAGTATATTTTCGATTTTTTCAAATCCAACGAGGCCTGGAGGCAGATAAAAATTTTGATTCAGGTAAAGTAGCTTTTCTGTATTAACTACTGCAAAATTTCATTAAGAAAAGTTGTTCACAATGTAAAATCATCCCCCCATGCAAAATTTCAGAAAGTATATTTTCGATTTGTTCAAATCCAGTAGGCCTGCGAGTGGATAAAATTTTTTATTCTGGTAAAGCAACTTTTCTGTACTAGCTACCGTAAAATTTTGTTAAGAAAAGTTGTTCAGAATGTAAAATCATCCCCCCATCCAAAATTTCAGAAGGTATATTTTTGAATTTTTCAAATCAAGGAGGCCTGGAGGTAGATCCATTTTTTATTCAGTTAAAAGTAGCTTTTCTGTACTAACTACCGCAAAACTTCATTAAGAAAATTTGTACACAATTTAAAATCATCCCCCCATGTGAAATTTCAGAATAGCTATTTTCCTAACAAGTGCAGAAAATCGATTTTTCCGCACGCAAATGCCGTTGACAGCACGACGCGTAGCGGAGTGGTGTCAAGCATTTAAGTGCGGAAAAATAGGTTTCTGCACGTGTTAGGAACAATAGTTTTTCTACTAGCGTGCGGAAATGGCACATGTTTTAGTGTTTTAGTGCGGAAAAGTGGATTTTCCGCACCGTGCGGAAAAGTGGATTTTCCGCACTAAAAAGTGTGCGGAATATGCGTTTTTCCGCACGCTAGTAGAAAAAGTATATTTTCGATTTTTTCAAAGCAAGGCCTTGCTAGATACAGATTTTTTTTGTTCAGATCTGGTAGCTTTTCTGTACTAAGTAGGACTGGAAAACTTTATTAAGAAAAGTTGTTCATAATGTAAAATCATCCCCTCATCCAAAATTTCAGAAGGTATATTTTTGAATTTTTCAAATCAAGGAGGCCTGGGGATAGATACATTTTTTATTCAGTTAAAAGTAGCTTTTCTGTACTAACTACTACCGCAAAACTTCATTACGAAAATTTGTACACAATTGAAAATCATCCCCCCATGTGAAATTTCAGAAAGTCTATTTTCGATTTTTTCAAATCAAGGCCTTGCTAGATACAGAATTTTTACTTTCCCATACCACTACTGGTATAGGGAAGTATTGATATCATGAAAATTTTCGAAGTCGAGATTTTCGCGGAAATACGTGTTTTGGGTCCCCAGGAACCCAAAAAAGTGGTCTAGAAAAAATGTCTGTCTGTGTGTGTGTGTGTGTGTGTGTGTGGGTGTCCGTGTGTGTGTATGTAACGCCTGTAACGCAAAAACTAGTGAACCGATTTTGATGAAATTTTAAATGAAGGGGTATATCGAAAATTCATCGACAAAATAAGCTTTTCAAAAAAATCCGAAACCGGAAGCGGAAGTTAGATATGTTTTTTTGGTATCATTTTTTTCAGAAGCGGAATTTTGAAAATCTGAGTATGGGATATGAAAGAAGGGCATAATTCAAGGGAAACAGTTTTTTACCGGACTCTCTAACTTCAAAATGGCGGTCGCTATGAATTTTTCAAAATTTCGACTTTAACGCCCCGTAACTCAAAAACCAGTTATCTGATCAGGTTCCGCAACAACTTGTTTGAAAGCCCTTTGGCTGTACTACACCAAGAAAAAAAATTATTTACTAACTCCAAAAACGGTCGCAACGGCGCTCTTCCAAAAATTTTGAAATTTTTGAAAAATTATTACAAAAAAACTGGTCTAAGGAATTTGTTTAAATTTTCTATACTTATACAGCTTGGTATTAGCTACATTTTTGTTTTTTGATGAACGCCAGAATTCCACTGTGGCGCCCTCTACGAGATGTTGAAAATCAGAAATTGATGCTCCTATAGCGCCTTTATTAGTCAAAATATGAAAGAAGTTTAAATACAAAAGTTGTTCAGTATATAATTCTGCATTTTCCTAAGTGTATATCACGTATACAGGGCGTTTACTTTCCACAGTACAATAAGCAACTTTGTTATTTTAAATGAAACACCCTGTATATTATTATATAATTGAATGCAGAATTTAATTGTCTATCATATAGTATAATGTATTCATATGGCTAAAATGTACGGTTGATGAGAAATTCGTGAATTTTGAACTTTAAAACAGTGTAGGGTGAAATTTATAAGTGCCGATATGTTCAAGTGACCATGCGCGGGACGGGAATTCCTTGTCGCTGGTTAATCCTAGCAGCCTATGAATATAAATAATCACACATGCGCAGATGTACACAATCGGCACTTGTGTTAATTTTCAAGTTTAGTTTATCGGTTGTCGCGAACAATACTGTTGAATACCAAAAACGAATGTTTATTTTTACTTTTTAGTATGGGAAAGTCCAGGGGAGGTTTGCACCTCCACTTTTTTTGTTCAGATCTGGTAGCTTTTCTGTACTAAGGCCCGGTCTTTCCATCTCCTACTAAAGCTTATATTAGCTAATAAACGATTAGTTGTCATGGAAACAATTCTTGTAACAATGGTATCTATGACAAGTAATCGTTTATTAGCTAATAGAAGCTTTAGTAGGAGATGGAAAGACCGGGCCTAAGTAGGACTGGAAAACTTTATTAAGAAAAGTTGTTCATAATGTAAAATCATGCCTGTCTGAAGCAGACACTTGTGTTGGGTTAAAAAAAGTACAATCTAGAAAAATGTAAAAAGATGTAGAACAGAACAATAACGAAAGCATACAAGAAATATGGACAAACTTAATATCAAGTGCTACAGTACAACAGTCAAATTAGAGAGGAACCAAAAGGAAAAAACTCAATGGTTCAACCAAAACTGTATAGATGCTCTAAATAAAAGATTAGAAACTTTAAAAACATTATTATATAATAAACTCCAACACAATAATCTTTATTTGCTTGTTTTATAATACAAAATAATTAAAACCATATAAAATTATTACAAATACCTACTCTTAATCATTATACCAGTCTAAAAATAATAAAGAAAATGACATAACTAAAAGAAAAAATAAGACCCACACTCTTAATCCAGCATTTCGTTGAATAGCTTGCCTTATTTGCTGATTAGCATCTTTCATATTATCAGTTGATGAAGCAACTGTAGTAGCAATTCGTTCTATGTCTTGTTCTTGCTGTAAAACCTTTTCAGTAAAAAGTTCTTGTAATTCCGATATGTGTACGACTTTACTTTCAATCTGTTTTACTTCATCTGATAAACTATTTAACTCTTCGAATAGATGTTCATTTTCTGATTCAAACATTTGCATTTCTTCTGCTGACAATTGATTTTCTATGTTTTCTATTACTGGTACTGGCAATGTATTTTTTTCTTTTTTAACAGGAACACTGTCCGATGTTTCAAAATTAACTTTAGGAGTTGTATTTGATTCCATCATTGAAGCTTTTGTTTCTAATTTAGACAACTTATGCGTTTCTATTACTCGTTTTACTCGTATAGCTTTTGCCTCTGTATATATTTTTGAAACGGCTTTCAAATATTTTTCTATAGAATCTGCAATATTACGATAATGTTCTTCTTTTTGCTGTGAGTTGCCTTGATGTCCGATGTTCATCTTATAATTGGCCAAGTCCGAAGTACAAGCGTGTATGATCTTCTGTGCTACCGAATCTATTTCTTGTCTATCTACTTCAGTCATAGTCTTGTTGGTAGATAAATAATTTACTACATTTAAATATGCCATTCTGTTTTCTGCTAGAAAATCTTGTAATTTAGAGGCTTGTTTTACTATTTCTCGAGCTTTAATTAAATTAGTATCTCTAGATGTTTTTAAAATGTTTGTTTTAATCTCTTTAACACCCACATTCTTATTTGTTGTTCTTACAGTTTTAACACAAGCCTTAAATAAAATTGTTATATCCATTGGTATTGCTTTACAAAATCTTTGAAAATTCTGACGTGTATGTCACGTAAACATAACCTCTGAGATACTTCTGTCAAATTTGAATTAAAAAGTGTAGCCAACCCGATAAACTGACGTTTAATTTAAGGGTGTACCCAATTTTATATACAGGAGGTGTAATAATTTTTAAAGGCATTGCTACATGGGAACATGGGGTATAAAAGTTCGGTTATCTTGTTTTACCGTGTTCTTCAGTTATTATACCTTGCTCTCTTATTTTTTGCTAACTAAAACTGTTGTCACTATTTTCTAGATTTTCGTAAAGCGTCTGTTGTTAAATGTTCTTCGGATTCACCCTGTATATAAAATCTGACGTCTACTGCTGTCATTAGAAATTCTAGGTTGTATTATAAGTTGCCTACCGAATTTCTATCTCTACGTAATGCAAAAGATTTATTAGATTTTACAGCTCATATTTAGTAGGTGTGTTCCTAGCTACAGTCCTACAGTTTAGTTAGCGATTGATCAGCTGATTACGTTATATAACGTGTAGATTTCACACTCGTGAAGTGACGTCCCTGCTTATACAACGTATAAATACTTGAGAAGTGCTGCTAAATTTGTTCAGTTGGTGCCAGCGAGTGGTGTTGATTGGGAGTGGTGGAATAGTGGAGGGTTCGTTTGCTATTTTTCATTAATTAAACATTTCCATTAGAAAATGTTCCATCTAAAAGCCATACCAAGGAGCTTGGCTCCTAAAAAAGCCTGCAACGAAATTAACACGCTTTTAAAATTTGTGCCGGCTGCTATGCAAATTCGTTCTTACGCCGATCATCAAATACCAGATAGATTAAAGGATATGCCAGATCATGCAAGTCCCAAATTCTTTGATATGGTGGAATATTTCTTCCATCGAGCATGCATGATTGTTGAAGATAAATTGGTCGAAGATTTAGCTCACCAAAAAGGTTCTCGTTTGGATTTGCAAGCTAGGAAAGCTAAAGTTAAGGGAATATTAACTGTTATGGAGGAATGCAATCATGTCCTTGAAATTGCTTTTCCAATCAAGAGGGATAATGGCCAGTATGAAATGATTAGGGGATACAGAGCACAACATAGTACTCACAGAACACCATGCAAAGGAGGTAAGAAAAATTTCATATGCAAAAACTGTAGGAAATATTTTAACATTATAGTGGGTGTTAAAGAATATGGACTAGTAGTCTGAGGTTACATATTAGTCACATGGAAGTACAGCCAACTAGGCCATTTGGTTGTTTTTATTAAACTCTACTTTGCAGCTGCATTACAGCGTTATAAATAGTAACCTCATACAATTAACCATGTAGTAACTACCGCGGGGTACTTCAAAACTTATCTAAACCGTTCAAAAATTAAGTTGTGGCATGGACTAACTAACAGTTAGTTAGTCTATGGTTGGGGGTATATAGTTCTCTCATTAACATTCTGAAATCCCCAGGAAATGGCTCAAGATTTGTAATGGATAGGTCACACCTTTTAGGACTTAACTATGGGTCCGTCCAGCAGGTAGAACTTTGAAAACAAAATATCTGCATGCCAGCATTGTCCTTTCTACCTGTCTACAATGTAATCCCCCTTAGGACCAGTCTTTCAATTTGGGTTTAACTCCATGTTAACATGGAAACAAATTGTTACAATGGTATTTATGACAACTGACTATTAGTTGGCGTAGCTAACTGGGAGTTAAATTCGAATTGAAAAACCGACCTTTAGGAGATTTCAGAATATCAATGCGTGGACTAATACCTACATAGTGCTGCAATTTGTCCATTAATTGTATCTTTAGACTGTTCTATGTCAATGCAAAATAAAATAGAGTGCTTTTATTTGCAGGTGTAGAAATATTTTCTTTAATAGAATAATGTCAATTTGATTAGATCTGATAAAATGTACATTATTTTCTTTTTAACTCCACAAAAAGTTCTGCCCTTACGCCTTACATGAATTTTAAAATATTACGTACATACCTACAAGGTGTAGAATTGGATTACACCAAAGGGAGTTCAATGCAAAAATCTTAATGTTTATTTATTTTCTCATCTAATTATTTTATAGCTAAACTTGTGCACTTGGTAACACTAAAAAGGTTTTAATAATTAGTACGGTTTCCAACATTACTGTGTACCGAGAAGTTTACAAATAAAATGTAAATAGGTATGCATGATAACTGTATGTGTTACTGATAAGTGATAAGACCGACATGGTTACCGATAAAAAGGCATATTAGTAATAAAAGTATGCGAAATGTTTATAAATTCGAACATTTTTAGAAACATAATTAATTCGGAATGAAAAGTTAATGTCAATATTTTCAAAAGGTGGTGACTTACCTAACAAAATATACAATTAAAGATTTGAAATCTGCATTAAAAAGTGTCTTAATAATATCAAAACCGTTTGGGGCTATTGCCTATAATAATCAAATTACACAGGGAAATAAATAAATTGTTTATAGAATTTTAATGGCTCCTTATCTTGGACACCCTGTATAATAGCGACTAGGGAAAGTGCCTTGATGCTGCCTGTGAGATTTAGTATCAAGGCACTCTAGGTGAAATAAATTCTCGAAGAAATTAAGGGTTTGTTTAAGGTGTATCATAATTCATAACATTCTGGTAACTATGGTTACTATGAGTTTATACAGACATCGGTACGTGTCGGTACCTACCCTAATTAAAAAGTTGAAAAATGTTACATTCATTATTAATATTTAATATTATCGTGTGGAAAAATTTAATCTAAAAAACATATCTTACCGTTATAAATTATTTACATCAGAAGGGTAAAACCAGCTTGTGACGTGCGATATCTCACTTCTGTACTATTTTTAGAATTTGTTTAAATTCTTTTTTTTTGAATTAAAAATAAATAGGTATTCTAACAAAATTGTTGATTTTGAAACCATACTAGGTACTTATAATAAACAAGTACAAAAGTGTTAGTTGTCTTAATTTGCGTAATCTAATTGAACCTAATACAGTTACCACCAGATAATAGCACTTAACAAATATTTGTTGTATGATTTGAATACCTGACTTATAAGTTTTGTTGATGTGCCAAGTGGCGAGTATCACATAAATTAACATTTCGGCTAGACAATTACCAGGTTCCTCATAATTTGAATTCCTAATTTAACTTGCTTTGAGAAACAGGTTGTCCTTCGCATTAATGTTTTATTTTAATATTTGTATCGAGAATCATTTTGTCTGATCATCCCACCCTTCTTTCTCCTAGCAACCAATGCAGAATGAAATTTTATTAATGGCAATTGAGATATTACCATGTCATAAACAGTGAATTAAACAGTAGAGTAATTAGTTTAAATTTGTAGAAGTATATTTCGGGCACAACCTAAATTTTTATTCAAACGATATGGATAATGAAGTTTGCACTTTTAGTGTTGTTTTCGGGGTTGTTTTGGTCATAGTATGTATGACTTTCTTAAGATTTGGTAATAAAGTATTTACTTCGACGTACTTAAACATTACCAAACTAGTATACCTACAGTGTAGTGTGTCCACGGATTGAGTGCATATAAGGTGTAAATGACAAATTTTTTTAGAGTTGGATCTCCATATTCTGAGGATCGCTCCTGCTTAGTCTCAAACTAAGATATTGAAAAAATGAGCCAATTCAATTAATATACAGGGTGTTTTCTTGGCCGAAATCTAAAAATTAGCCAAGAGTAAACTGTCTTTATTTTAGCAGATATAACAAAAATGTATTAGAAACAGTTGTTTAGAATTAAAAGTTATTGAAGATTTTCAATTTTTATATAAATTCGCCTACTTTGATTTTTTTCACCAAGATGCGAGATTTTTTATTTGTGGTTTTTGTGACCCATGCATAAAGAGTAATTAAGTAAAGTACATACTTGAATAATTATTTATTAAAAAAATACTAAACCTTATTTGTTACAAACACGAGTTCAAAAGTATTGGATTTTGATCAAAAAAATCAAAGTAGACTGATTTGTATACAAATTGAAGATCTTCAATAACTTTTAATTCTAAACTACTTTTTCTAATACGTTTTTGTTATATCTGCTAAAATAAAGACAGTTTACTCTTGACTAATTTTTAGATTTCGGCCAAGAAAACACCCTGTATATTAATTGATTTGGCTCATTTTTTCAATATCTTAGTTTGAGACTAAGCAGGAGCGATCCTCCGAACATGAAGATCCAACTCTAAAAAAAGTTGTCATTTACACCTAATATGCACTCAATCCGTGGACACACTGACTGTATATCTGGACGCCAATTATTTTTTACTTGTTTGAATTAATTGGCCAATTAGCTAGGAGTCGTTTTTCTGTAGGGTCTCGACGAGACGAGACGAGAATGAGTTGATTTTTTTGGGTTTTACAATGTAGGATAATCTAAATTGAATTTTTTTTGTTACCACTATGCCTAACAAAGGTATCACGTGGGAAGGTTAGTGTACATTTGCAGTGGGTAGACCCTGGGAAGTCTGGGCCGTCTTTGGGAAGTCTGGGCAGTCTTTGGGAAGTCCGGATAGTCTTTGGGAAGTCTTGGCAGTCTTTGGCAAGTCTGGGTAGTGTTTTACATTGGGTAGTTTAGTGTACACAATTAACACAGTTTTTTACCGAGGTTTACCCGGGTTTGTCCCTTGGTGAGTAACGTTAGTTTGGTTTAAATATTGAACAACTGTCAATGTAGGTACTTAGTATTCCAGTAGTATTCGCTATTTTTGTAATTTTTGTAAATTTCCATTGCAAATTTACAATCTACTCAACTAGGTACAGAATAATAAGCGAGATAATAAGTAAATATGATGCGAGGTATGTGACAAGAGTTAGGTTCCATCCACTGATGGGTCTTCACGTTTGAAAGCAATTTCAAAAGCGTAATAATTTGTACAATTTCCTAAAAAACCCTCAATTCGTCATACATTTCAATTTCGAAAAATTCTAATTCCTAAAACATTCCCACGATTCCAGAGAACAATTCCCAACAATTACATCAAATTTTCTTCGTGATTTACTCCGTGGGGCGGGTAAAACTTACAAAATGGTGCTGTACAATGGCATTTTGTAGTCATGTGACTGTTTTATAATCGCATTTATGAAAAAAGATTTGATAATTAAAAAAATGTTTTTAAATGCAACTACAAAAACAATTCCATAAATAAGCTGTAATTAAATTGTTTCCACATCCGAGTCCCACCGTAACATGGATTCAATTCGATTCAGTTTTAAAAAGTCATATAATAAAAACATTCATTATGTGTTCACCTATAATAGTATCGAAATAGTGTTAAATGTACAGAATGATAGAAAATATAATGCTGGTCAAGTTGGCTGTAATTTCATTAAAATTAAGCCAACTTGACCAGCTTTACTTTATTTTCGATCACTCTACTATAATAAACATAAAGGAAACGGTTCGTTTATGTACCTATTTGCAAGCTGTTGCAAATTAAAGAATGAGTAGTTACAAATGATTGATAAGACAGTTTGAGGTTTAAGATACAAAAGTTTTAAGGCATGTGGTGCACATGACTAAGTACTTAGTCACTAGGTATTACGTACGCAGATGATCATGACAACAATGTGAGTTGTGACACAGAAAATATGAATTTAAAAAAGTTAAAACGATACCAAATTAGAATTATCATAAATAAGTTACATATCTTTGCACACAAGGAAGTGTTTTTTTTTGGCAAGATAAATTTTTCGAGCATCGGAGCAGGCTTTGAAATAACTTTTATTTGTTTATTATGAGACTCCCTGGGTTATTTGTATTTTGGCACCAGTCACTTTTCAGGTAAATACCTTTTTTATCGAGATTTTTTTTGATGTCAAAAAAGTTTATCGATTTTTGTATTTAAAAACATGTTTTTAATGATTCTTGAGGAAATTTGCTGATTTTGGCAAAATTCGCAACTCCCTCTATACAGGGGTTTTCAACGAAAAGTAGCCACCCTCAGTATCTTTCAAAACTGTTGTTTGCTTGAAAATCGACAAACACAACAAGGGGGACATGTTTTTACGTAAAATCCGGACTTCTATTATCAATCCCTTAGCCGTCACAGCCGCCCGCCCCCTCTAAAATTTCAAATGGCACCATAGCCTACCATGTGTGGCACTTCGTTGGAAAGGTAATTTCATAAGGAATTCATTCTACTCTTTATTCGTTCAAATTTGTTCCAACATTCTACAATACCTACCTACCTACTCTATAACTCTGTATGTTCTTACATTTATTTTGTATACCTACCTAAACTTCATTCCCTGAGACCCCGACTAGCATGTAAACAAAACCACGTGACACATGACCGTAGTAGGATCTGTGATAGGTTGCTTACAGGGAACGTCTGTAAGCAACCAATCACAGATCCTACTACGCCCATGTTTCACGTGGTTTTGTTTACATGCTAGTCGCGGTCTCAGGGAATGAAGTTTAGGTAGATTTGAAATTAACTGTTAAAAATAAAAACACTTTTAAAATTATTTAATATCAGGTATTATAATAATGCGAGTAGTAATAGAGTTATTATGCGTAATTGGTTGGTTCCTAAATAGTAGATAGGTACATATTATAGTAGGAATCACAATATTATAGAATAGAGTATACACATCGGTACACACCTATAAATGTTACAACTATTTTAGATAATAATAGTAATTTGGTAGTTAACAAGTTTGAACGTTGTTAGCCTTTAAAACTTTATATCCTCGTTCTTAGCATATTATACAAGGACAGTTTGTTAAGTGTGGCATGTGACAATTCAATCTAGTTTTTGGCATCCTCCATTTATCGCATTCCATTTTGTATAAAAAATGTGGGATTATAAAATAATGATAACAAGTAATAAAGTAGATAGCCCTTAAACACGTGTTTTTACAGTTACATTAGTTATTATGTTTTTATTTGTAATGATGATAATATTTTAGTTTCTTACTTCATCGAATATTATACAGTAATAACTAAAAAGCGAGGCCACCTTTGAATCTTGCAATGTTCCCGAAGGATAGGTGATTTCCTGTAAGAATGGGGGGGGGGGGCTTCAAACATTGTGATAAGTTGAGAAGTTTGATGTACATAGTCCAAGCAGTCTTAGGGACTTTGAAAAGGTTCCGTTTCCTTGGAAGGGTCGGAGAAGTTACCGAAATCTCCGGAAGTCCGGGTGGTCTAGTTAGGGGATGCCTGGAGGGCGTCTAGGGGGTCTATGGAAAGTTTGGGTAATCTCGGCAATGCGGAGTAAGTCTGGAAAGTTAGAGTAGTTCCGGAGATGTCTAACGAAAGCCTTGGGGAAGTTGGATAGTCCCAAAAAAGTTAGGGCGTCCAGGAGGTCACGAGAAAGTTAGGGTGCGGTCTCAAGGGAAATCTGGGCGGCCCGAAACGAGTCTGGAAATTATTATATAAGTTAAGATAGTCTCGGGGAAGTCTTTTAAGGAATTCGGAGTTGTCTCCAAGAAGTTTAGGACAAATCTAGGTAGTCGTGAAATTTGGAAAATGGGGGTAACCCCGGGAAACTCTGGGAACTCGTGAGGATGTCCGGGAGAGTCTCAGGGACATATTGAGCAAGTCTGGATGGATAGTCTTTATTGGGTAGTTTGGTGTACATTCATTTTTATGGTGGTTTACCCCTCGGAACAGGGAGAAGCCCAATTTCATTTAAAATCTGTTTAAAATTTAATTGTATTACAGTGAGTATATTTATACAAGGTGAATCCAAAATGGCTCATTTCCTCTGGGGTAGTTGTAGGGGGCCGATAGATACGTTGCTAACAAAACCTCTGACAACTAATTATGAAATTTCTAATACATTCTACTGGTTTTAATAGTATATTATATACCAAGGGACTAAAGTACAACTTTTAATCCCCGAAGGTGAAAGTTTAATGCCTGAACGAGCGCAGCGAGCGAGGGCAGTAAATCACCCGAGGGATGAAGAAGTACTTTAGTCCTGCGGTATATATATTATTTTTTACACGACCTAAAGGGCTTAATTGCAAAAATTTACGAATTTTCCAAAAGCAATCACATATGCTGTGGTAGATAGGTGAAAATCGCAATTAATAAAATCTCATCTCAAAAGCATCGTAACCTAGGCGATTTGTAAACAACCGGTAGCCATTCTAAAATTGCGGTCGTGTTTTAAGAAAATTCTTGAAAATGGGTGATTTGAAAGATATTGACGAAACGGCAGCGATTGTGACGATGGATTTATTACCCCCAAAGTCGCGAAAATTATACGAAAAAGCGTATCAAGACTTTTTTGAATGGTGTGTGGGTAAAGACATTGAAAATTACACAGAGAGAGTATTTCTCGTTTATTTTGCCGAAAAGGCAAAAATCTTGGAAGCATCAACGTTATGTTCGCTCTTTTCAATGTTAAAAGCTACCATGAGAGTGAAGAATAATATTGAAATTGGATAATTCTCTAAGGTGAATGCATTTTTGAAACGTCAGAACGACATGAAATAAAATTTTGAACTTTTTTGTCATTTGTTGTACTTTTACTCCCTTGGGAATAAAATGGCCACTTTACTCCCTGTTTTGAGGGAGTAAGGTAGGTCTTTATATTATATAGGTCGTGTAAAAAATAAATTTTATAAGATAATTGCAACAAAAGAAAAATTTAAAACTCATTAATCGTTCCATTTCAAAGCACGTGGCCTTTGTGATATTTTTATATTCACAGGTGATACGAGACGCCAAACGGTCTCATTAAATAAATACTAGAATAAGAAATACGCTTGCTTTATTGTAATCTATTTGTAGTAGGTAATATATAGATATAAATTGAACTTTGCCATTGGTACTATGCTAAAAAAACCAGATTTTATGACATTAATAAAAAAAAGTTCCCTTTCACAATAATCGTAATCAAAAGCCATAAAGATTATGCCTAGCGGTTTTGTAAATTGGTCTTTGGTTCATATCAAATAATAATTGAATTAAAGAGTTTAACAAATGTTTTTTAAGAGGCAGTAAATTAAACCTTGTTTAAGCCTGAGTAGGTATTTACAGCAGGTATGATTCTTTATAAAAAATCCGGTAGAGATCAAAAATAGAATGGCGTGACAAATATCTGGCACGTGACAAAAGTAGGTGATTTGTGAAGATGTGACTCGAATCACGAGAAAGTTTGATAATTAAATAGTTACATGTAATTTTATTAAATTATATATGTTAACTTAAGACACATTACTGTGGATGGATGCCCATCATTTTAATTGAGAATGAAACACATTACTACTTTGAAATTATTAAAGCCACAGAGTTAATTATAATAATTGCTGCTTTGATACTTGCTATTAGCCGCTAATTGGTATCTGAGCAGGTACTATCCCTTTTCACTCTTATGGAATTAAGTAATAATTGATTATAAACTTATTATCACGTTAATAATAAGACATGAGTGTGAATCGTATACAGTCAAATGTTACCTTCCGTTACCATCCTTTAAGTAACGAATATTGCCTACAGTGTGATTGCGTTGTGATGTTCGCAAATTTAACCACGAAACAATTAAAAAAAGTCAGAAAATGTTTCGTTACGGAGCTATAGCTTCCTGAAGTAGAACCGCCGAGTAGCACATACTTATACTAAACCACACGCCAAATTTTATTACTTTCTATCAAGTGTAGGTGTACTTAAGTGACGATACGAATTGTGTTAACCGTTATCTAAAGTATTTAATGATATTTTTGTCTATAATTTTTTCTGAAAGATTGAAAGATTATTACTACCATTGAACAAAAAAAATGGTTACGAAATCTTATAAAACTTCCGTATTATATTGTTGAACGTAAAAAAAACTGTTGGTGTAGCAGTAAGTAATAAATATCATAAGAAGCAAGGAAAGAAAACTGGAAAACCATTCGTTTCTTATTAGAGCGACTGCAGTAAGCTATGCTTTTGACCTCTCTTTTGACTCCCAAGGATAGGGGGCGAAATATATTTTACACGACCTATATATAAAGACCTACCTTACTCCCTCAAAACAGGGAGTAAAGTGGCCATTTTATTCCCAAGGGAGTAAAAGTACAACAAATGACAAAAAAGTTCAAAATTTTATTTCATGTCGTTCTGACGTTTCAAAAATGCATTCACCTTAGAGAATTTTCCAATTTCAATATTATTCTTCACTCTCATGGTAGCTTTTAACATTGAAAAGAGCGGACATAACGTTGATGCTTCCAAGATTTTTGCCTTTTCGGCAAAATAAACGAGAAATACTCTCTCTGTGTAATTTTCAATGTCTTTACCTACACACCATTCAAAAAAGTCTTGATACGCTTTTTCGTAAAATTTTCGCGACTTTGGGGGTAATAAATCCATCGTCACAATCGCTGCCGCTTCGTCAATATCTTTCAAATCACCCATTTTCAAGAATTTTCTTAAAACACGACCGCAATTTTAGAATGGCTACCGGTTGTTTACAAATCGCCTAGGTTACGATGCTTTTGAGATGAGATTTTATTAATTGCGATTTTTACCTATCTACCACAGCATATGTGATTGCTTTTGGAAAATTCGTAAATTTTTGCAATTAAGCCCTTTAGGTCGTGTAAAAAATAATATATATACCGCAGGACTAAAGTACTTCTTCATCCCTCGGGTGATTTACTGCCCTCGCTCGCTGCGCTCGTTCAGGCATTAAACTTTCACCCTCGGGGATTAAAAGTTGTACTTTAGTCCCTTGGTATATAATATACTATTCTCACCCAAATTTTAAATTCATTCTGTTAATGGGTGTTGTATACTTGTAGTTCCAGAGCCTCTTTTACTTGATATACTACGATTAAATTCCATCAAAAAACTTTTTATGATATTATCCCCTTATATTTGATAAATTAAAATTACTTAAAAAATAAGTTGAAGTGCTGGATGTGGTAATTCAGAAACTCGGGCTAGATTGTGCGATTTTTTCTTCTTCGTGTTTTGATTGGAATCCTTCTAATTCCGCGTGATTTAAGAGAATAAAAATCTTATAGTATTTCCGTATTCCATAAATAGTGTGCCTATCAGAAATTTTAAAAGAATGTACCTAGTAATAATAGTATGTAATAATAATAATAAACACGTGCCTCATTTACTACTCATGTTTGAAACCACTACAGATATGCTAAATATTTCTTATTATTTTAAATGTTAAGGACATTAACAACATGTTGTTATAAAGTAGATTGCTTATAATTTTTATCAAATAGATAATTTTTATGTTCTCTTGTTACAATAGTTATTTATGTTACAAGGCCGTGAAGTAGCACTTTTTTTATTAGAATGAATATTATTTGGCGAGGCGAAGGCCGAGCCAAATAATCATTCGAATAAAAAAAAGATAGTTCACGGCCATGTGGCATACAAAATTTTGTGTGCAACTGTGAAAAATTACCAAAATTAAAGTTTCGATCGAATCTTTACATAAAATTAAAAGCTAATTTCATTCAAGATCATGACCCGTAAAAAAAAGTCTTTGTCGGCCGGTAAAAAAAAGTCTTTTTTTTACGTTGTCAGGGCTTTTTTTACGTTGTCAAGGTTTTATTTTACTATAAACAAATGTGCTACTTCACGACTCAAAATCAAACAAAAAAAGTGACCTTTTTTTGACAGTTGCACACAAAATAGTTTTATAGCTTTCTGCTAAGTGCTAATCTATAAAATAGTAAATCATGAATATTACCAAATTCTGTTTACGAAGTCGAGTCATTAGAATAGGAGTTTCAGTGTTTAATAAAAATTATAAAACTTACTGATTCAAAAGGCAAGAGCATGAAGCTCTATAAGTAGGTACCCTATCCTATCCTATAGTCTGTGTCACGTTGGGTTTGCAGTACACGCTCTTATACAAACCGGCGTTGTCATATTGCTTAGAAAATTTGTATTACCTTAAGATCAACTCGTCAATCATAAACTAATCTTGATTTTGTGGTAAAAAGTGCTTATCGTTAGTAAAATGAAATATTTTCCCTGCTGAACAAACTTTTACCACTGAGGACTCCCGAGTCTCATTACAACGTAATCCGCCGCTCAGAACTGACAACACAGGACCAAAAACTGACATTTAAATAATTTACCCCTATACTTCCTGTACTGCAAACCCAACTTGACACAGACTATAGTACAGTGGTAACACTTACAAGCAAATATTTTTTTGTGTTTAATGATACCTCCATCCAAATGAGATGCTCATTTTAAAAATGAAAATTGAGACATTTTTTTTGAACTATTGTATTGATCTCATCTTTAATTTTTAACCGAATTTTTATCAAGATTAACGGTTCCACATTTCTCTCATGTTAAGTTTGAATCCGTATGTAAAGGTAGTAGGTACTTCACTTATAAAATCGACGATCTTTTGTCATAAACAAGGTTTTAATATGATAGGATTTGATAGATTAAGTAATATCTCGATACTGGTTGATTGATCTTTTTATAAGAAGATTAAAATTAATGCCTATCGTTATGTTGTTTTGTTATATCCCCCGAGTAGTACAGTTATACTTAAAGAGCCTGCAGTGACCCAGCAGCTGAGCGTACCTATATATTCACAAGTTCACTGGGCTTATGAAAAATAATTCTCAAACTCAAACTCTCAAACAGTTTGAGAAGTATTTTCCACAAGAATTATTTTTCACAAGCCCAGTGGACTTATGATCAGCTTCTGGGTCACTGCAGGCCCTGCCGCTATCCGCTGTGCTATACTTTAATATAAGGTATGCCGGGGTTAAATTAGACAAAAGTTGTGCTTTTTTATGACGATTGAGAATCTGAAAAGAAATTCAGGATATTTTGATTGCTTCCTGATTTATCACGAAGAAACTGAAAATAGCGATTTCAGAAAAAGAATATTATCTTCAATACCATTTTTTAATCAAACTTGGTAACTTTATAACTTTTTGGGCACTCCGAGTTGAATGGTGCCTTCAGAAATTTTCTAGGCCTTCTAGATTTCAAGCTGCGATAGTCAACTTTTTTATTTCTTATGGCCGCTGTTTTGAAAGTCTGTCTATCTGGATTTCTTTTCAGATTCTCAATCGTCATAAAAAACCGCAACTTTTGTCTAATTTAATCGACTTCGTATCGTTTACCGTTCTCGAGATACCAATGGTGAGCATCGAAATAATCACCACCCTGTATGCTCCATACTGGGCTGCTAGTGCAGTTCTCTATACAGGGTGTGGCCAAGACATGTAGTCTTATACAAAAAGTCTTTTTGTTTTGAAAATTTAAGTAGGTACTACCTAATTACAAAACGGCAGTTACACCAAAGCGGTTCTGGAATAATTTTGGTATAATTCGCCGTCACCTGCCACAGTCCATTTAGGACCATCGCTGTACAATCTTCTTGCATTTCTTCCTGTCCACGGCCCTTTTCTTCCAGCCTCTTATTTCTTTCAGGTCTGCCTGTACTGCTTTAAACCATCTTTTCCCGAGTTTGTCTATAGGCATTTTATATTTAATATTTAAATATAAAATTGTTTATTTTTATTTTAGGTATTCGTTATTCTATGGATGTCTCTCGAGATGAAGTAAAAGCATTGTCTGCACTTATGACTTTCAAATGTGCATGTGTAGATGTACCATTTGGTGGTGCCAAAGCAGGTGTGAAAATCAACCCTAAAGATTTCAGTGAACATGAATTGGAGAAGATTACACGTCGTTTTGCTCTTGAACTAGCCAAAAAGGGATTTATTGGTAAGTGAAGTAATTTATTGGGATAGCTAATTTTTGGTTATTTCTATTTATGAATGAGTTTGATTTGATTGAACGGGAATACTCAGACATCGTGTTTCAGGACCTGGCATTGATGTACCTGCACCAGATGTGGGAACCGGTGAAAAGGAAATGTCATGGATTGCAGATACATTTGCAAAAACAGTTGGTTTTAATGATATCAATTCCCATGCTTGTGTCACTGGCAAACCTATAAATCAAGGTGGTATCCATGGACGTGTTTCGGCTACTGGTCGTGGAGTATTCCACGGAATAGAGAACTTTATCAATGAAGCAAACTTTATGAGCATGATTGGAACAACCCCTGGTTGGGGCAACAAAACTTTTATTGTTCAAGGTTTTGGTAATGTAGGTTTACATACAATGAGATACTTACATCGTGCTGGCGCTAAATGTGTTGGTATTATGGAATATGATGGCTCTATTGTTAATCCAGACGGTATTGATCCAAAGGTGTGTACGGCAAAATTCGCAAAGTATTTAAAAAAAAAGTAGAAAAGATCCTAAAGTTTAAATATGCTCTTCTACTCCTACTTCCCATTCAAGAATATTAAATCTTCCAGGTTTTATTTGAAATAAAAATGAAATATTTTTTAGGAACTTGAAGACTACCGTCTTAATAAAGGTACTATTGTGGGTTTCCCAAAGGCTAAAGCATATGAAGGAGAATGTCTTTTGTTTGAAAAATGTGACATACTCATTCCTGCTGCTGTAGAGAAAGTTATTACCAAGGATAATGCTAATAAAATCCAAGCAAAGGTAATTTACAAATTTTATACTTGATTGGTTTTAATACTTCCCTTGTTTACAGATTGTTGCTGAAGCAGCTAATGGACCAACAACACCAGCTGCTGATAAGATTTTGCTTGAAAAGAATATTATGGTTATTCCTGATTTATACGTCAACGCAGGTGGTGTAACAGTTTCATTTTTCGAATGGTTGAAGAATTTAAACCACGTCTCATATGGAAGATTAACATTCAAATATGAACGTGAATCAAACTATCATCTTTTAGGTAAAGCTTAGGTTATAATGAACTAACACTGAGAAACGCTTCTTGTAACTGGGAATGACATGCAAGTAGATTTAAAAATTCATATTTAGTATGCACAGTTTATTTTGTCCTCCATATCCACAGGGGACCACAGACTGGCTATTTGTGTGACATATTAATGAACAATCTTATTGCAATTTTTAGCTTCTGTCCAAGAGTCACTGGAAAGAGGTAAAAATTTATAAAATTCATTTTACACATAGAAACGTTGATGCTTAACACACAAATAGTTTTGTAGATTTAGCGTAGAATGCACTTTACACTTTAACTTTTATCTCTTATTTTGTGTAGATTCCATCTTAACAATTTCTTTTTGATTGTAGCATCCGTGCAGGAATCCCTAGAACGACGTTTTGGTCGTGTTGGTGGTCGTATTCCTGTTACTCCTTCAGAGTCTTTCCAAAAGAGAATTGCTGGTGCATCTGAGAAAGATATTGTACATTCAGGTCTTGATTATACAATGGAACGTTCTGCTCGGGTATGATTCCAAATAGAATAGGTACTGTTTCTAACGATAACTAATTTTTTTTTTTATGAACAGGCCATAATGAAAACTGCCATGAAATTCAATTTAGGATTGGATTTGAGAACGGCAGCGTACGTTAATTCCATAGAAAAGATATTCACATCATATGCTGAAGCTGGGCTTACTTTCTAAATGTACATGCCGAAGTATTTGAATGCGTTTTATTATCTACCAGTATTTGCATACCATATGTTACATATGATTATGAATACTCAATTCTTCAATGTTTAATTATACATTATCTTTGATAACTAAAAAACTTTGAAAGTATTCTTCAGTTAAATGAAATGATATTGATTGATTGTATTAACAATACAATAAAAAGTTTTATTAACATAGTTGTGTGCATTTCTTAGTATTTTTCGTAACATATGTATCTTCATTCTGTAGAATAGCTTCAAGGCTTCCACAAACCAACGCGGCTGCAGCTGAGTCTTCTAAGAAGAATAAACTGAATCTCTGGGATCTGCAGCATTAAAATAATTCTGGGTAGGTTATAATAAATCCAACTAACTTTTAAATCATTTATAGGGTACAATCATGGTGCAGCTGAGTCTAGTAGCGCTTCCTTAATAAATCTGTGTTCAAACGCGCCCATTCATATTTATTTAGGGAGCGCCACTAGACACGCGGAGTATTGCTAGTATTCAGTAATGTGTGATTGGTTAGATGTGGTGCGAAGCGCGAATTGCGGACCCACCTTTAGGGTACAAATTATGCTAGAGTATAGTTGAGTCGGGATAACGCTACCGGTGGGAATGTGGGAATAAAAACACAGATGCGGTATCTAACTCGGCTTACAATTTGAAGTACCGACCGAGTCCACTCACTTTGGCCATTGCACATCTCTGAGCCATCCGCAACCTTATCCTGGCTCAACTGTAGAGAGACCAAGATTCAAATGGCGCTCCCTAAATAAATGCAAGTGATTGGTTTAAATGTATCAATGCTTGAATTGCCGATATGAAGGGGCGCGTTTGAACACCTCACTGCTTGAATCGTGGCTCGCCGCTTTTGCATGCTCGTATTCTTTGTTAAAGAAGCGAGCCAAGATTCATACCGCGAGTCAAGTGACCTAAAGACTGCTACCTCTGTGCGTAAAGTGTCACTTTCGCGACTCGCGACGCGCTTTACTAACCCTCTTCCCTATAGCATGCAGTCGATATATCATATATCTGCAACAAGTCATCTATAGTCTAGTTCCTAAATGGCCGAGGTGATACAGTAACCCCTTATGAAATGAGGATTTTCTACATCTAGAAAGTTTTCAATCAAAATTTAATAGTAGATATGTGAAAGATAGTTTTAGAAATGATAGATCAAAGTATACGACAGTTTGAATGGTGTGGATCATTCACGTGCATGCATGTTGGAGTCAGCACCTTCTTATTTTGGTTTTAACGAGATTGTTTTAATTCGACGTTGACATAAAATAACTGTAACAAATGGCATTAAAGAAGATCAAACCAATACTGAAACAACGATGGTTTAAGAATTTTAATTTCCGCTGCTATGCCCATAAATATCGATATGAAATTCCAGAAACGTATAAAAATGCGTTTTATCTTGCAAACGCTTCACTAGTAGATACTACTAATTGGTTTATCCATAATGCACTAGGGGTAATTTATCCAGAAATAATAACAGAGTTAAAATGCAAAGGCTATAGCACATCTGATGCGCACAAGAAAATTTTTAGTGTTATGAATATTTTAGAACCTTGCAATAACTTTATCGATATCAAGTTTCCTGTGAAAAGAGAAAATGGTATATACGAAATTTTTAGAGGATATAGAGCAGAACATGGCGTAAATATTAATAACAGACCCTGTCTAGGAGGTAATAGGTAGTTTATAATGTTTTCCTATTACAACGACATCGATATATGTTGAACACTGAAAGTTTGATAGTAGGTAGTACTATATTAGTCAAAATAAACGATTAAAAAGTAAATTTGTCATGCCTCGCTGGAAAGCTTTACTGTCTCGCGCTATGGCTAACCTCGGGGCTACGCCCCGTCGCATTGATTAGCTATGTTCGCTCTCGACAGTATTGAATCTTTACTGTACTATAATAATCGTTGATTACTATTCATAAAGAAAACCAGAAAGGGATCTAACGTATCTCATTAATTTCTCTTTTAGGTCTTCGATTATGCCCAAAAATAGAAAAGTCTGACATTAAGGCATTTGCGTTAATTTCAACTTATAAACATGCGTGTATGGGTATAGATATGTTAGGAGCACATGGAGGAATTTTAGTCTCTCCAAAAGATTTAGCACAAGAAGAACTTCAAAAGGTTATCGAAACATACGCAACACAACTTATAAACAAACGATTTTGTGGTACGTAATTTATTATATTTTTAAATTGTGATTATTTTGTTTTAGTAGGTATGATCATTATGTAGGTGAATCTGTCGATGTTATTGAACCTGAAATGAATTGTGGAAGTAATGAAATGAAATGGATTATAGCCGTTAATGCCAAATTTAAAGGTATTAATATCAATTTTTTTAATCCAAATTGTATTGTATCACATTTTCTTGTCATTAATTAGGCAATGTTGGTAATCTATGTGCGGTAGGGAAGCCTGTATCATTTGGAGGAGTTCAGAATCGGGAAAAAGCAGTAGCCCAAGGAATATTTTTTGGATTAGATTTATTTTTACGAAATCGCAACATTATGGATAAAATCAGCTTGGAAACTGGTTGGAATAATAAAACATTTATTCTACAGGTAATGGTACCTATAGGTACGAATCGATTTCCAGATGGAAGTGGTATAAAAAGTGCTCGCACCTAATAAAGTGCTGACGTGCGCCTGTTTGTCCCTGCGCCTAACATACCCGCGCCCAGTGGCGTAGCCAGAGATGAAGGGCGGGGGGGGGGGCGAGATCCTTTAGGGGCACATTTTTGGTGCATCATATTGGAATAATATTGGTTTTATGTTCTTATTTTTTTTCTAAGAGGCGCTAGGAGCGTTGGTCGATAGGGGCGGGGGGGGGGCGATCGCCCCCCTTCACCCCCGTGTGGCTACGCCAGTGCCCGCGCCATATAGCGTAAGGATAAATGTGCGCACCTAAGGTCTGGTATTACAATCTACGACTCCCCGCTAAACTTTGGATTTTGCCTCGGATTTTGCTTTGAAGTCTGAAGTTTAATTGGGACGCTGAGGTTAAACTGAGATTATAATACCGGCCCTCAGCCCCTATTCTGTAAGACGTAATGACTCGTTCACCATCGATTTTTCGATTTTTGTAAAGTTATGCTGAGAACTATATGAGAGTATCGAACGACCCTTTACAGAATAGGGGTATTAGTCTAGGGTCCTAGATCGAAGTATAAAGTATTATACTCAAGAGATTGACCATAAAATGATAATAATCATAATTTAACTGTGGTATTCGTATAAATAAACAAAGACAACTAATCGTTTTGGATCTCTACATTTTAGGGTTTGGGTGCTGTAGGAACCTGTACAGCACTTTATTTTGAATACGCCGGTCTGAAGTGTATAGGAATTGTAGAGCATGATTGTTACATATATTTTCCCAAAGGAATAAGTATTAAAGTAAAACAAGCAAACAGAAAAGAAATTTAAAATTATAATAAATTGGTTTCTTGAAGGAAGCTGTGGCGTACAAAAGTAAACATGGCTCTCTGGATGGTTTTAAATCATTAACTAAAACTTATGAACCAAATGAAGCTTTAAGTGCAGATTGTGATATTCTGCTCTTAGCGGCTGCCCAGAAAAGTTTAGTTTATTATATAGCGAATCAAGTGAAAGCTAAGATCATCGTAGAAGCTGCTAATGGACCAATTTCCCCTTCGGTTCATAAAATATTAGTTGGTCGCAATAAAGTCGTTCTACCTGACGTTTACATTAATTCTGGATCTTCAATTGCGTCTTACTTTGAATACATCAAAAATTTGCATCATTTACCGATTAGGGTTGCTGAAAGGTACTTATTTGATGTATTACCTACCTAAATATATAAAAGTGATTTAAAGTTAACCTGGTCAAGTTGGCTGTGATTTCATGCAAGTTGAACGGAACCACAGCCAGCTCGACCAGGTTTATTTATGGTCTGGTACAACCCCACAAGCCGATTCGGCGCGGCGTTAGGCCAATTCGGTGCCAAGCCGATACGGCGCGAAATGCTAGTTATGTGAATACCTGCTCAGAAACAATAACCTCGGCTAGTGCCGAAACGGCTGCTGCCGAATTGGCATAACGCCGAATCGGCGGCGCCGAGTTGTCCCTGTCTGGTTTATTTACGTATAGTAGCACCAATTATATGGGAGAATGTTTAAGCCACTCTTATGTCATTCATTTCTTCTTGCAACACAATAATAAAGGATCGTAGTCAGCCTAACATTGTTCCATCAGACATACTTCCATCACTTAGGGCCGGTTTTATAAAGTCTGGTTATGGTCTGGTTGACCGAAGATTTCCTGAACCACGATCATTCGTCATGGTTACGATTCTTAAAAACAATGGTATCTATGGCAATTGATCGTGATTCAAGCAACCGTCGGTAGGTCCATCAGTCTTTATACACCCGGCCCTTACGGTTTTATAAATTCTGTTATCTTCCACCGATTGTGCTACACTGCATATTCTCAACTTTAAATATTTTTTTTGGTATAGGTATTGTCCACACGATAAATTTCTAAAGGTGTTAGAAGAAAGTAAAAAAGTATTTAAGTACGACTTTTACAATAGTAATCCCAATAGCAATAAAGTACGACAAAAAATTATATCGGATAGATTTGAGAAGAATGCAGTAACGGAAGTTATAGATTATACAATGAAACAAAGTTATAACGTAACGTTAACGATTATCTATATCTTTGAATATTATATGGCTCTTTATTTTTAGGATATCATAACAACTGCTGAATTATATAAACTGGGTTTAGATTTTCGTACAGCAGCATATATCAATGCATTTAAAAAATTATTTTGGACAGCATATATGCATACATAATTATATTCCCTTCCGACTTTTTATATAAAAACAAAACATTAAATCTTAATATCAAGCTTGTTTTATTTATAAAATATATCTTTTGTACAATATTCATTATTCTTAAACTAAAATATGTTATACAACATTTAAAAGGTTTTAAGTGATCAATTATAAACAACGCATTTCAATAATAAATTATCATTAACTAATTTTATATATTATACAAAGTTACATTTTTTCAACCATTAACTGGTGGAAGATACTCTCTTGTTGGTTGTTGAGAACCACCATTTGTGGGTCCTTGAGGGCTAGGATAACCGCCAGGTCCTTGCGTGCCTGAACTGGGGTAACCTGCATCAGGTCGCTGCGAACCATGTCCAGGATAACTTGTTGATCCATGTTGTCCTGTACTACCACTAGGGTAACCTGGTTTCTGTGCACCAGGGTAGCCGGGAGCAGGTCCTTGTGGCCCCGGATATCCTGGTGCTGGTTTTTGTGAACCGGGATAACCAGGAGCAGGTCCTTGAGGTCCAGGATAACCGGGAGCTGGTTTTGGTTGTCCGTTACCTGGATAACCAGGAGCAGGTCCTTGTCCTCCAGAACCTGGATATCCCGATGATGGTCCATGTGGGCCAGAACCCGGATAACCTTGCTCAGGACCTTGAGGACCTTGTCCTCCATGTTGTCCGCCAGTCGACTGCTCGTATATATTTCCATTAATGCCGTAAAGGGACGTAGCAGAATTACAATCAAATTGATTCCACCAAACACAAACTAAATGCTCTTGATGGAAAATTGTACCATTTGGACATAAGAAATCATACTGTTTGTCATTTGCACATATATGAAAGACTTGACAACGAGCTTCAACATCTGCGTAATAACCTGGAAACTGTTGTTGATCACATCTAAAAGAAGTTTCTGGTATGGAGGAATATATGGGATAATCCGTCTCTGGTTGTCCAGGAATAGCAGAGTAGTCGCCGTCATCAAAACTCTCTTCGTAGTGACCATCTTCATTTTCTGAATTTGATCCATGTCCACCATGGTGTGATGGCCCTGAGGGACCGTGATTTCCTGGATATGATCCAGGTCTTTGAGAATCGGTATGGCTTTGGGATCCAGGATATTGATTTGTAGGTCCTTGTGGCGATGGGTATTGACCAGGTCCTTGATGTCCGGGATACGATGGTCCTTGAGTGCCGGGATAAGAGGACCCTTGTGGACCTTGACCTGGATAAGGTCCTTGTGGGCCAGGAAATCCATTACCATGCGGTTTGCTAGATGGATAACCAGTTCCAGGAAATTGTGTTGTCGATCCGCTAGAGCCGGGATAATTATTTTCACCATGTCCTGTGCTTGGTGTAAATGGTTTGGGGGGTCTGCTGTAATCGTATCCTTGTTGCGCTAATGTATATCCACTACACATTAGTAACACTGAAACATAATTTAAAATAATTTTATTAAAAGGTAGAATATTATGTTGGATGATTTTTCGATACGATAAAAATAAAACCTGGGAATATTTGTGTATGGGTAATAAACGGGGCCTTAGTTACAAACTTTTTCTGGAATTCGAACAAGGTACGGTCTTAAATTTGAAATAAAATCCTTTGGATTATTTTATAAACTAAAGAATAGGTATCTATAAACCGTATGACGTTACCTGAATAATTATTTGTAATATACTAGGAAAAAAATTCAAGTAAAATAAATTATTACAGATTTAATCTTATATAATGTTTACTTATGTAGTAGGTATTTCGATAGAAATTAAGGATGCCAAAGATGGTGTAATCTGAATTAATGTCTTTTTAGCAAAGAAAGTGGGAAACGTCAGCTTTAAACGCATTCACATAGTAATTACTTCACTTGATAATGTCTATAATAACGTGTAGAAGATTACACAAACATTTTGTGCAATGAACTCGACAACAAAATCAGTGTAGATAGGGTCTGCTATTGTGTATCTACGAGTAGAATTCGGTGAGAATTAGCACAATGCAAATGTGTATGATACACAAAGTTATTTCAAATTAAATTTAGACCTTTTCAAGGACAAATTTTACAAAGCCGTTAATAGTACTTTTGGAGTTACTTACTTTGTAATTAACTTTCATTGTTACACAGAATAATAAGCGTTATTTCCTCCAGTGTATGTACACCTAACTTACCCGTAGGGGGGCCGTAGGACTAATTTGTATACAGGGCGTGAACTTTAATTCGGGTCACTATCGTGGGTACCTAGTTCGGAAATCGTAAGAGATAGAAGATCGGTAAATTTAGACAAAAGTTGCCTATTTTAGCAACCAGTTTGTAGGCAGTTTCAAAAGTTAAAAAATATTCAAAGCTTACCTACTCGATACCTAACAGCAAAAATTGAAATTTGCGGTTTCCTTTTTCATCTGTGGTTCCTTTATTTATATTTTTTACTACTTCAGTTTTTTCAGTTTAGTATTACATGAACTGAGAGAACTCACATTTTTCTAAGACCTCTAGATTTCGAACTACGGCGCTGAACTTATCTTTTTTTTAAGACCGTTAATATTGGATTTTGGCACCAATAATAGGTAGGTAGTATTCTTTATTTCTTTTTTCTACAGCAGATGTTAAAGTGTGCTTTGTTCGACTAAAAATAGTTGATCAAGTATTACTTTAACCGCAAGGGTGGATAAAGTACTTTAATTTTCTGGAAACTCTATGGAAACCGAATGGAAACCTTTGCTACTGAGATTTTCGGGTTTAATATAATCTAATTTTAAATTGTTTTTTTACAAATTTTTCTTATTTTTTTAACATCTGCTATAGAAAAAAATAGAATTTTATACACGACGATAAAATTTAATTATCGACTCGCGAAAATTAAAAACACTTTCCGTTTGTCGATAAAATATAATTTTATCGTCTTGTATAAAAAATAACTATTTATCTACTACAGTCATATGAAACAATCTAATAAAAAATTCACAATAAATACAAAAAAATATCCAAAATTTAATACGGCGCGGCGGCTATAAGAAAAAACAAGTTGCCTGCTGTATCTCGAATTTTAGAGGTCTTTGAAAAAATTAAGTTCATCGGAAAATTCCTTATAAAATGTTACACTAAACTGCAGAAACTGAAGCAGAATTCTCGTAAATATTTGGGGTTGAAATGCAAATAATCCCTACGAATTGTCCGATAACTTGAAAAATTATAAAATTTCGCTGACCTTATGTCTTAACTCCGCATAGGAATTAAAACCAAATCGTGTATCCTATAATGTAATAAAAATGCCTCCCGAGGGTTGGTGTATTCCCCAAGTTAGGTAAATTTTTCAGTAAGGGTTTAGTTACAATGCCAAGACTCCAAGAGAGATACCAAGGATCCCGATACTGAGATCTCGGCCCATTATAATCAACAACAAAAATTTTAAGGACGATGTCAAGAATTAAAAGAAAAATGGTAACCGACCTACTCCTTTTTACTGTGATTTTAGTCCCCCTAAATCGTTGGGTCTAGTATCAGCCTTTGTTTGGGACAGTAATTATTTTTTTTAAATTTTAATCCGACCTGAAATTGGAGAACTGTGGTGAGTCGAAACCGCTTTATCGAAGGTTATTTACGTTTTGATATTAGTTTCAAGGAACTTCCTTTAATTGTCAAGTACTAGGACAATTTTGAAAAAGTGACAATTTCCCGCCGTTTTTTAAATTTTAATATGGAATTTCATTATTTCATTTTGAAAATAAATGTACACTAACGCTTTTCGTGAAAATCTATTTACTACCTACTTTTTATAATCTACAGTCGAAGTTTTCTTTGGGTTTTAAAAAGTATGTATTGGTAATAAATTAACGGTTGTATCAAAAAAGAAATATACGTATAACGATTACTTAATTTTTTCCTAAACATTATTGTACAAAAATGTTATTACAACCTTCATCAATTTTTAAGAAATTTCATAATAATGTTTCTTAGCTGATTTTAATCAATTTTTGTACTTACCGTATACAAAATATATCCAGTTCATGGTTTGTTATATCAATTTTCTTGAGCCTATAAAGCCTAAAATAATTTAGCTATGCAAGGCAAATTTCAAACTGATTAAAGCCACTTAATATTTAAGAAACGATCTAACTTTGTTCACTTAGCAATTTGAATTCCTGTAATAGACTGTCATTAATCTAGCACTGTCGAGCATTTATACTTAATCAACCCTTGTACAAAATGTTAGGTATCCTCTCCAAAATCCCAGAAAACAGCACAGTATTACATAGTGAGAGGGGGCTATTGTTTCTTTATAGAAATGCGCGGGTGGAGGGATTCTTCTTCTTAGATAATATAGCTATTTCGTGCAAAATGTTTTTAGATGTCCTCCGCGTAAAAAACGACCTCATAGCGCACGTTATACGGGGTTATACTTTCACTAAGGCCACGCTGGGATCGTGCGGACGGATGCATGTTGTCCTGAGTTGTCGCATCATTTGGAGTATCGATTAGTTGATCTTCGGTGTTTCTTAGTGATAATTGTTAGATTTGCAATTATTGATTTTTATAAGGACGTATAGGCTCAATTAATATATAACATTGCGATGGATAGAATACACAGATTGTCAGTATTTCATGGGAATCATGGGGAACCAATGCACCTAACAAGGAGAAAATACGCGAAATGATTAGCAGGCACAAAACACCTGTTATTATCTCTGAAAATCAGTAATTTCTGAAATTTAATATAGCCATGGTTATTTGTACATTCAAAAATTATTGTGGCTAAATAAAAAATGTAGAAGGTACCTGCAACTCCTTCCTTCCATCTTGGTCAGCTGGTAACTCAACATTTTCAGACCATAGGTTATGGGTGTCTCTAAACCTAGTACCATAAATTTACCAGCGGCTTCCTGACGCAAAAATAAGTCGAAAATGTCTATAAAAATTTTGTCCTAAACCGCAGCATAAGGAAGCTACACGTCTTTGAAAATGGTGTTGAAAAAACTGAAAACAATTGCATTTTAAAAAGGGTTTGAGATAAAAAATCGAAATTTTGTAGGCAGCCTAACCTATTAAAGGTATAAACTTTCTACTATTTTTTTTTGTAAATTAACCAGGGGCGGCGCGAATGGGGATTATCACCTTTTTCTTGTAACCCGTTTTCCTTAGCCTTTTGTTTTTTCCATTTTAGTTTAGAGATTTGTATTCCCTGTTGCCTAATTAACAAAAAAGGTACTCTTGTTTGAACTCGCCTGGACTAACCATTTCCTATAAAATGCAGGTTTTCTGTTTGGCCAAAATCAATTTAGAATGCTAGATTTGTATGTAAATTAATTTATTGAAAAATAAATAAAAATAAAAATAGTTACAGTAAGTGTTCGTACTGTTTATACCTTTAATAGGTTAGGCTGCATGCAAAATCTCAATTTTTATCTCAAACCGTTTTTAAAATGCAATTGTTTTTGGTGTTTCCAACACCATTTTCAAAGACGTGTAGCTTCCTTATGCTGCGGTTTAGGACAAAATTTTTATAGACATTTTCGACTTATTTTTGCGTCAGGAAGCGGCTGGTAAATTTATGGTACTAGGTTTAGAGACACCCTGTATAATAGTCATTTACGATACACAGACATTGTCGGGCGATTTTCTGGATATTGCAGGAGTCCCAAAATTTTTTTTCGTCCTTGTAATATAAATAATTATTATACGACCTAGGGTCCGAAAATGCCCTGGTTGCCGAGTTAGGTACCAGCTGATAAAGATAAAACGAAGAGTCACTAATTTTATTCTTATAAAAATTCATATAAGATATTGTTTTGGTTCTTAAGGAAATTATTCCTCTGGTAGAGAGGTACCTATTTATTAGTATTTTTTCAGAAATGATCCGGAAGATGGTTTTTTTGTCTTTTCACTTGTACTGTTATAAAAAAAATTAAATCATTTCTATATTATCTGTATATTTTTTTAAATCTGAAATCTCAAATTCTTAAGTATAGTTTGCTCTACTTATTTGTTCAATGAGTCTTCTCACGAAGGTGTCATAAACAAATAGAAAATTAAATATAATATATAGGTTGTGTTTAAATGACATGATGAGGAGAACATTGTTTCATATGCTCACAGAATACGGAAGTAAGTAGGTACTCATAACATTACATCATTTAATTGCCTCTGTGTAGTGCTACAAAAACACTACACAGCCTGTAATTTTCTTGATATTTATGTAATTGGTGATGTCTTCGTAAAATAAATTGGGTAATTGTTGGTCCTTTTATTGATCAATTCTGTTGATCGTATATTAAATGTAGGTACTCCAGTCATTAGCATCACCTGGACTGAACCTGAACTGAGTTTTCAATTTTTATTCCAGTCTTATTAAATGTAAGAATAAATTGTAAGTTAACATTAATTAAGGGATGAAGAGGAACTTTAGTGAGTAGAGAAATGATTAGGCATTTTATATATACGTTAATAGAAAATCAAATATGGTTCTTGATTTTATGTCTCTATCTACATATACCAGGTGTCCCAATTAAGTGTGTAACTCTTTAATTAATTATTTTTCCGATTTGAACCAAATTTTTCTCAAAGATATATTATATTGTGTATACTTGTAACCATGTAACATTTTCAGGATTGACAACTGGTTAGAGATAATTTTTTTTTAAATCGCCCAAGGCAGCGGATTCAGATCCGGCGATCGCAGAGGCCATGGGATGGGTTCACCTCTTCCAATTCACTTCTCAGGGAAATTTTCGCATATTCCCAAATATGAAGAAATTTTCGTTTTGGCTTATTTTAGACTTTTAAGTCTTTATGTCATCTGAGTCTTAGTATATTATTCAACTCATTATATAAGTAATGAAATGATAATTGAGGAAAATAGAGGAATTTGCGCTAATAAATAATGTACAAGTATGTAAATACTGTCATTGTGGAATGCTGATCGTAATGTAGAATAACAGTAGGCCGTGTAAGGGCGTAGATCACGACCTGATGACCCTTCTGACAGGAACTGATCCCGGCAATGCCTTGTCGTCGTGTATATTTTTTTTAGACATATTTCCATTGCTTTATTAGTCACAATTAATAGAAATACTGTGATTAGATAATAATTATGCACTGTTCGATGTAAAAATTGTCTTATGTCACGTTAATTCTTAATAGAACAACTATTATTTTAAACGTTAAAGATTCATTCAAGTTTTCTATTCACGATAGTGTATTATGGATAACATTATCCTTGATCAAATCCCTACAGTAAGTTTTCTTTTAAGGGGTTAAATGAATTTATACAAATTTATTTATTTCAGTGAGTGCTTGTCAAAGTTTGTAAGCAGTTGGGATAATGTGTGCAAATATTGCTAGTAAGTATTTGGTATTTAATTCTGGGTTAGCTATAAACCGTGAGTATTAAACGATAAGAAACATTTCCAAGTATGTAATTTCGAGTGAATTATATTGTGTAATAGTGCAACATTACTAGAAACCCTTTTTAATGCGAAACATACCTAAACGTGTTGTAGTAATAAAATTAATTAAGAAGGTGCTCGTATTTAACTCGAGAATTAGTTTTTGTATCAACAGTTCCAGCTGTATTGTCTCAACATCCTTGCAACATTATTCTTTTAGCGTAGTATGTGATGTGATGATGTAAATTTGTTGGTGCACAATGGGGGACATACTGTAGCATCCTCTTTGTTTCTTTAATATTTCTTAACTGTTGCATAATTTACTGTGGTGTTAAAATTTAAGATAGTATAAGTACATGTTGCTCTAGTTAATTATCTTAGATTAAATATTAAAAGTTTCAGTTTCTCTTTCATAATATGGAATATAGGTATACAGGGTGTCCAAAAAAGAAACGGTATCCAGTTAAGGACGTGTTCCTTTCATGAAAATAAGAGGAAAAGTTCGGAAATGCTTTGTTACCGAGATACAGGGTGTTGAAAGTTGTAAACAACATCGATCTTTTTTTCATTTATTCGGAAGTGACCAGGAATTAAATTTTAATTATTAGTCAATTGTTTCCTTCTCCAGTGGCGTAACTATGGGTGCGTATGTGGATATTTCTGGAGGAAAAAATGGTACGCCACTGTTTTTTTTTTACTTTCGACACAATTTTCAAATTTCTCAACTAATTTACGGTTGAAACAGTCTCTTGAGATTTTTTCCTACCATTAACCGTTTTCGTGTAAATCACACTTCAAAGATGAAAAATGCGAATAAAAAAATAACTCTGCAAATCCATTTTTTGAATAATGACGCCTTTAGCCTCAAAATTTTGTTCGAAGAATAGAAGCTTGTCTTGAAGCTAATGGCAGTCATTTTGAACATTATTTGTAAAATAACAATAATAATAATAATGTTAATATGAACATTTCCTCTAATTTTCATGAAAGGAACATGCCCTTAATTGGATGCCGTTTCTTTTTGGGACATCCTGTATAATACATAATGTGTAGTGTTCCTGTGATTTTATCGAAATTAAAAAAAAAAGTCTTGAGTTCTTTAGTTTTTCTTTTAGATACTTATGGATAAAATATCGGTGATTTAATTACGGCAATAGGTACTACATGTTAGACTGTTATAAATCACCATTAATTAATGTACAGGTGTCGACAGGCTGTTAACAAGCGTGAAAAGACTAATATTATTTGTTGTTTGGGTTAATTATTCATTGTCTAACTATTTGCAATTATTCACATGACGTATTCATTCGATTGTAATAAAACTGTTAACTGTTCTCATCCTTTGCTAGAATGTGCTCATTTGATTTTTGTTTCTTTCCATTTTTAAAAGTTACACCAAATTTAATTAATTCATTAACAAAGATATGTGCTTGGTATCGCAATGGGTATTTCATATACTTATCTAAACTTAAGTGATTTTTAGAAAGAAAGATTGCGTTAAGAATTCAAAATTGATATTTTCTAATCCATAATACGGGCTGTTACCTAAAAAACGCTTCAAGGCTTAACTTCGTAATTTTTAATTTTTGTTTTTTGGCATCACCCTTTCGTAAATGTTCAATCTTTTAATTTTTAAATGCAATATCCTGTGTATTAATTGCATGCACCAGAGCTTATAGGTAGTACTACCTACTCCTGAAACGAAAAATCAAAACCTTGTAATAATGTTAACAGCATTGCAAATACACACAGTGTGGGTGTATAAATTAAAGACAGATATAATCTACATGTAAGCAGCTAGGTACAAATAGGAAGTCATTTATTTAAACATTATTTAACTGTTGACTTTCTTGGAGATGTACTTAAAATAAACGAATCTTCGTGTAGAATTTTATTTACGATTGCTGACTTATAGGGAAATTGATATTTTGTAGCTGGAAAGGCAATCGATACATCCATTCACGTGAAAGTGACTATTGTATTATTGTACGTAATTTGTTATTGTATGCTTTTCATAGTCAAACAATGAATGCACTTTTGAAAATCTAGATCACTACTATGTGATCATTTTTTTTAGTTAAACTCCTTAAGGTTGATATCAAAATGATGTAATAGTGTTGTAAGTTGCTATACCCATCCTATTCAGTTTAGTAGTAAAGATTGTTGTGGATGTTTTGAAATTAAATGGGTACGAGACCTTTTGCATTTTGCAAATATTTTTTTAATATTACCGTAGTACCTATACAGGGTGTCTCTAAAATATGGTGCCATAGCTTAACCACAGATTCCGGGGATCAAAATAAGACGATTTAACGCAACTTACCTCTATCCGAAATTGCTTCGTTAAAGCGCTATCGATCGCCAAAGATCTTCAAAAAATTTCTATTTTTTTAAATAACAAAAGATTGTTTTTAGCGATTAGGATGAAATTTCGGATGTGATTCTTTACTGGAAAAAGGTGTTTTTTGACATCACTTTTTTGTTCAGGAGTGTTGCGTAAGTGGTCAAAGGTTGATCATCCATAGGTAAAAAAGCTCATATTTTTTTAACAGTTCGGCCAATAGTTTTCAAAATTTTTTTACAGAGAGACATTCTTATTTCAAATATTTTTTATTTCTTGTTCGATTTCGGTATCGCCCATAGTTTAGGCTGAAAAAAGGTTTGGCCGCAGTGCATTTCTTAAAACGATGTAGTAATAGTTGTCCCGTATGCTGAGAAATAAATGACGAAGAGACAATTTTTTGCGTAGAATCAACTTTTGCATCCGGGAAAATGGTGGTCACATTGAGCATTTGCTGTAAATCTATTAATTTACCAGTGGTACAAAATAAGCTGAACCATATTGGTTCAGAAATGGTTCAGATTATTTTGCGCCACCCTTTACATACTTGTTAGTAATAAACTTTATATCAAATTGTCTCTTCGTGATTTATTTCAACATACGGGACAACTAGATTACTACATCTGTTTTAAGAAATGCACTGTAGCCCATAAAATAATTTTTTTCAGTGTAAACTATGGGAGATACCGAAATCGAACAAGAGAAAAAAAATATTTGAAATAAGAATGTCTCTCTGTAAAAAAAGTTTTAAAACTATTGGCCGAACTGTTAAAAAGATATGACCTTCTTTGACTGTGGATGATCAACCTTTGACCAGTTACGCGACTCTCCTGAACAAAACAATGCTGTCAAAAAACACCTTTTTCCAGTAAAGAATCACATCCCAAATTTCATCCTAATCGCTAAAAACAATCTTTTGTTATTTAAAAATATAGAAATTTTTTGAAGATCTTTGGCGTTCGATAGCGCTTTAACGAAGCAATTTCGGATAGAGGTAAGTTGCGTTAAATCGTCTTATTTTGATCCCCGGAATCTGTGGTTAAGCTATGGCACCACATTTTAGAGACACCCTGTATACCTATGTCTAGTAGGCTTTCGAAAAGTGGCGGGCACAGTTGATGGTACGCCATTAAAAAAGTAAAAAATAACGAACTGGTTGTGTATCGTCAATATATTACCTCTTTAGTGTACACAATGATGATGATTATACATTTTGAATTTTTTCCCACTTACGTTTCTGATTTTTTTTCGCAGAATATAATTTTATTTGCTATTGAATGACCCTGTAATATTGTGATGTTTAATTAAGTACAACTGTCATTATATAAGATTATAGTACTTTATGAATTGTTAAATCAATAAAATTTATTTTTTCTATCGCTATCAAATATGTAGATAAGAACACTGAATGTGTGGTTGAAGTGTTTGCAAGTACTCTTATAGGTTGTTCATAAATATTTTACAAAGATGTTGAAATATTTTATTTCTATTTTTATAGAAGTTCGTAATTTCCGTTGAGAATAAAATTATCCTTGAAGTTACTGATATATAAAATATTTTATGTGTCATTAATGATTATATGTTTCGTTAGATACATTTTCTTTTTTTGATGAATGCTAGAATTTCACGAAAATTGATACTCCTATAGCTCCTTTATTAGTTAAAATATGAAAGAAGTTTAAATATAAAAGTTGTTCAGTATATCGCTCTGCATTCTCCTAAATTTATATCACGTATACCGGGTGTTTGCTTTTCACAGTACAATAAGCAACTTTGTTATTTTAAATGAAACACCCTATATATTATTATATAATCGAATGTAAAATTTAATTGTTTATCACATAGTATAAGGTATTCATACAGGTAAAATGTACGGTTGATGAGAATTTCGCGACGTTCTGTTGCGTTTTGTAAAGTTTGAAGATTTAACTTGACAGAAACGGATCGTCGGACTTGACCAGCAACCTTTCTTTGTCAGAGTCCCGGCTTATTATTACTAAGAGAGAGAGAGAGAAAGAGAGAGAGAGAGAGAGAGAGAGAGAGAGAGAGAGAGAGAGAGATAGAGACATATTATATATTTTTTAGGGAATCTGCTTTATAGTTTTATGAACCGTGTGTAAGATAGGACAGCTATTATTTGGAATAAAGAAATATAAAAAATACATGGTTTCTCGGAAACAAAAATAAACGAGCTAGGTCCCATGCAGTATATTAGTAAAAAAATTATATAGAATTAAAAATTATTAGCGTTTACCTTAACTTTTATAACAATAATCGTTAGATACGGGGTCATTGTCAGAGTCATCATAATTACTAGCGTTAATGCGTGTATTTTTTTAAAACAATTTGAAGTAGTAAGTATTGCGAATTATACGGAAATAATCTCAAGACTACGTAGTACTACCAGTACTAGTACTTAAATGTAAAAAGAAAATTCCTTTAATCAAAAATTTGCTACTTGTTTTCGGATATCACTCCTGAAGCAGGATTTGGGTCATAGTAGGGTGTCGGTCTAATTGATCATTGTTGGATTTTTCTTCTGTCTGCGATCTCACAATGATGAGGAACCCCTTGAAGATTGGACAACTTTTCTGTATCAAATAATCTATGATCTTAAAAAGAGTCCGATTTGACCCACAGGTAACTGTATCGGAGATTTTATTTTTGGTGATTATCTGATATGACCAAATATTTGTCATGGTATAAGCTTCACTACATAACTAATGAAGGATTTTCCAAAAAATATTTTTTACATAAAAATTTTCTGAATAGTAACGTAACGTAACGTATTTCCAAATAGAGATTAGATTATATGTGGCAACAACATAAACGCAATTCCTCATTAAACCATTTACCGCGGTATTATAAATTATCATCCTTGGTTCTATGCGTGGAAAGTATTTTTGTAAGTTTCGTGTTTAATCACTTTAACATACTATAATAATTTCAAATACGAATCGTAATTTAGTCGGACTAACTAATGATACGTTACATGTCACGATCACATTCGTTAGGACATCACATTATTTAGAGTTTATATCGATCTGCATTTTGATGAAATTGTAATTAATAACTCTGCAACAGGCAATAACATAATTGTGTGTTTATTTCTACCTCTGAGATTTAGAAAACGTTAGAGGCGTAGCCAGAGATGAAGGGCGAGGGGGCGAGATCCTTTAGGGGCGCATTTTTGGTGCATCATATTGGAATAATATTGGTTTTATGTTCTTATTTTTTTTTCTAAGAGGCGCTAGGAGCGCCGGTTGATAGGGGCGGGGGGGGGAATCGCCCCCATGTGGCTACGCCACTGGAAAACATGCATTCATTCGTCACATAAGCAACTATCACCTTTATAATACTTCCTCTGATTTAGTACTTCTTTGTACACATAATATAAAAGTTATCAGAGGCTTATTTATTTTTTATTTATAACCGAAACGGTAGTAGAAATTAACCCACTCGGTTTAATTCATATTATTCAAAAAACAAACAATCTAGTAGTCATGAAAATTAACAAAAATCATGAAAAAGCGTATCGCAGTGTTTGTCAATAAAAAAAACATAAATGCTCCTTCTTTATTTTTTTAAATTCTGAATAATTTTTTTTATTCTTCTTCTTTATTGGATGCTATTTTTTTTACATTTACACTTGCGACACATCCATTTCTTAACTTAATAATTCCATTATTAAGAATTTAAAAAATCAAGGAGTTGACGCAAGACTGGAAAAGTAAACAAAAATTATGTTAAAATTGTATTCTTATATACAGTGCGACTAAAAAGTCTGGAACTAATTCAATAAAATGGAAATTATCGAAGTTTTTAAAAAATCCTCGGACCCGTCAACTTTATTTTTTAAATGTGCATCTTTTCTGAAAATTGTCATTTTTCGATCGTCTTTTGTTTTCGAACTATGACGTCATCGATATATTTTTTTAATGGTACCCCATATTTTTGCCGTCATATTTGGATAGAGAAGGAAATTCCGAATTCAACGGTATGTCACAATATGACATTTACATTGGCAGTTGTCGAAATAATCAAGTTTAAAGTAAAAATAAAAAATAGAGTTAGCCGTGGAAAATTGATAGTTTAGTTGTTTAAAATATAAACAAATGAAGTTTTTCATTAAATACTGACAGTTGAGCATTGTTTTGTGCGTTTCCGTTTGTTACTTCCAAATTGTGTTGATTATTTTGTAAGATTGCTGGTGAAAATGGTGCGATATTTAACCGAAAAACAAACTTGAACACCATTAATTGTTATTTTTAGTTAATAAATGTTATTTTCTAAAATTTAGATGGTTACCAAACAATTAAACTGTCAATTTTCCATGGCTAACTCTATTTTTTATTTTTACTTTAAACTTGATTATTTCGACAATTGTTAATGTAAATGCCATATTGTCACATATCGTTGAATTCGGAATTTCCTCCTCTATCAAAATATGGCGGCAAAAATATGGGATGCCGTTTAAAAAAAATATCGATGACGTCATAGTTCGAAAACAAAAGATGATCGAAAAATGTCAATTATCAGGAAAGATGCACATTTAAAAAATAAAGTTGACCGGTCCGAGGATTTTTTAAAAACTTCGACAATTTCCATTTTATTGAATTAGTTCCAGACTTTTTAGTCGCACTGTATAACTAATAGGTAAAGGAAACATTACCATACATTTCAAAATGTATTGGGGGTAATGGTATTATTGCATGTTTATAAAAATAATCACAATTTATGTTATGTACTGTGCATCAATTATTACGGAATAATTCAGTGCAAATTTGTTCGCATTGAAGTCGTGATTGAGGCAGTCGTCTAATCAGCTCGCTGTTCATTTCACGTAACTGAGCTTTCCGTGAGATTAGATTAGACAACGTGTGTTTAAACCTAGTATTTAATGCAAATTACGGGATATTCATTAACTTCATGAATCGGCTTGTATTTCGAAACGCATCAATCACGGATGACCAATTTATAATTATAGCATATCCAGCACAATGAAGCACACAACATTTGAAATTTACGGAAAAAACTTCGTCTAAAAGAAGAAGAGACGTATCCATAATAATTCTTTCTTAAAAAAAATTTTTTATGTAGTAATCAAGATAATTGCCAGTAATATGATCTTATGATTTACATCTCGGTAGTAGGTACACTGGATAATGCAATTTTATGTTTAATTGTAAATTCCATAATTTCATTAAAACACAAAAATAAATAAAAAGTTTGAGGTCTACCACAGTCCTCTTACATCTAGTATATGTATATAGAAAATAATCACCAAAAAATGGTGCCCCCCCCATGCCTCTGAAAGGGTCAAATTAACTATTCATTGATTGATTGTAGATAACTACAGAATGCTTCCAAAAAGGTTAAGCAAAAATGTAATCCTGAGGAAATTAATCCTGAGATTCTAGGTTCATTGTTCTTTAGTTTAGACCCTCAAAATCTTTCTATTTCCTCCCGAAACACTCTGTATATTAAATTTTTGATTTGGCACTCATTCTTAACACATTATGTCACTCTAAAAGTGCGTTGGCAGTATTTCAGTGTATGATTTATTATGTAAGTCTGGAATACCGCAGGACATACTGTACGACAGTGAAGAAGATTAAATTTAAAAGGTCGTACAGTAGATTGACGGATGTGATGCAAGACAATTACGATTTTATTATCTCATATTAATGTGTTATATGGCTAGTTACGATGAATTGTGACGACGACGCTTTGAGAAAATGAGAGCCACAACCGTTTTAATTAGATATCATTTTCAAACGAGGATGTTTAGTTAATTATTGGAGACATAATAGCAACACAGATTAACAGTTATCCTCGCCATTGGAGGTTTTTGACTTTTTGTACATGTACCTACAGATATATGTCAGAACTAGCTGCAATTTTTTGAAATCGACAACTTCCGATTTCGAGGAAAAACAAATTTATTGCTATATGTATAAAGAAAAGATCGACAAATACTTGATGTTTCAAATGGGATTCCAATTAGTTGAATTGAAGTTTACAAAAATCAAGAACATTTTTACTTAAATTTGTTGAGCAAATCTCAATGAAAAGTAATGGCACATATTTTCCAAGTGTTTAACCTTCATATTACAATCTGGAAATTTCCTAAAGAAATCGGAAAGAGTGAGAAAAGTTGCGAAAAAATACTTTTTGGACATTTTTTCTCCCCTTCAGATCTCGTCCGGATTTTCCCTGAATGTTATTTGGAAGGTGTACACTTGCAACATATGTGCCAAACATCCCTCATCCCTTCCCAATGTTCATTCACCACATGGCTAGTAAAGTTTGAGAAATGGATTTTCTCTGAACACTTCCTGATTTTTTTTGACTAGACGGGAGGGGATGAGGGATGTTTGGCACATATTTTTCAAGTGTTTAGACTTCATATAACATTCTGGGAATTTCGTAAGGAAATCGGAAGGGGTCAAAAATTTTTCCAAAAAATGAGGAAAGACTATAGTCTTTGCTCTTTTTTTGGACATTTTTTTCACCCCTTCAGATCTGTTTCGGATTTTCCCAGAATGTTATTTGGAGGGTGTACACCTGGACAATATGAGCCAAACATCCCCCAACCCTTCCCACCTGGTTAGAAAATGTTCAGAAATACATTCTATCTGAAACTTCTCTGATTTTTTTTGAGCAGGTGGGAGGGGACCGCTTCAAATCTTCCCAGAATATAATATGAACACTCGGAGCTAAAGGTAGGGCTTAAATGATTTGTTTTAGGTCGATTTCCTGGAGTACTTGGACGATTTTAACCTGGGGAGGCCGACGCCCACTTCGCCCAGGGGATAGCCGAAGATCATCAGTCTTGAAGGAGAGACAACCCTTGTTAGGAATATAAAAATAAAAACAGTCCTTTACAGGACTAACAAAAAATTTATACAAAGGTTTTTCCTAAAAGAGGTGTCACACTGTTTAGAGTTTTATAATTTAGGACGGTAGCAATACATTAGATTGTGACCAAGTTGGCGGGCCGAGGTGTACATTGAATAAATTTTGCAGTGTGAACGCACCTTTAGCTAATAAAATTTGCAGTGTGAACGCACCTTTAGCAAAAAAAATTGCACTGTAAACGCACCTTTAGCAAATAAACTTTACAGTGTGAACGCACCTTTAGCTAAAAATGTAGCAGTGTGAACGCACCTTTAGCTATTAAAATTTAGCAGGGTAAACTCACCTTAAGGTAATAAATTTTTCAATGTAAACGCACCATGTCCCTTTATCTAATAAAAATTGCTTTGTGTCCTGTCCCTTAAAATAAATATTAAATTAAGAAAATAAATATTAAATTAAGAAAATAAATATTAAATTAAGAAAATAAATATTAAATTAAGAAAATAAATATTAAATTAAGAAAATAAATATTAAATTAAGAAAATAAATATTAAATTAAGAAAATAAATATTAAATTAAGAAAATAAATATTATATTAAGAAAATAAATATTAAATTAAGAAAATAAATATTAAATTAAGAAAATAAATATTAAATTAAGAAAATAAATATTAAATTAAGAAAATAAATATTAAATTAAGAAAATAAATATTAAATTAAGAAAATAAATATTAAATTAAGAAAATAAATATTAAATTAAGAAAATAAATATTAAATTAAGAAAATAAATATTAAATTAAGAAAATAAAAATTAAATTAATAAAATAAATATTAAATTAAGAAAATAAATATTAAATTAAGAAATTAAAAATTAAATTAAGAAAATAAATATTAAATTAAGAAAATAAATATTAAATTAAGAAAATAAATATTAAATTAAGAAAATAAATATTAAATTAAGAAAATAAATATTAATTTAAGAAAATAAATATTAAATTAAGAAAATAAATATTAAATTAAGAAAATAAATATTAAATTAAGAAAATAAATATTAAATTAAGAAAATAAATATTAAATTAAGAAAATAAATATTAAATTAAGAAAATAAATATTAAATTAAGAAAATAAATATTAATTTAAGAAAATAAATATTAAATTAAGAAAATAAATATTAAATTAAGAAAATAAATATTAAATTAAGAAAATAAATATTAAATTAAGAAAATAAATATTAAATTAAGAAAATAAATATTAAATTAAGAAAATAAATATTAAATTAAGAAAATAAATATTAAATTAAGAAAATAAATATTAAATTAAGAAAATAAATATTAAATTAAGAAAATAAATATTAAATTAAGAAAATAAATATTAAATTAAGAAAATAAATATTAAATTAAGAAAATAAATATTAAATTAAGAAAATAAATATTAAATTAAGAAAATAAATATTAAATTAAGAAAATAAATATTAAATTAAGAAAATAAATATTAAATTAAGAAAATAAATATTAAATTAAGAAAATAAATATTAAATTAAGAAAATAAATATTAAATTAAGAAAATAAATATTAAATTAAGAAAATAAATATTAAATTAAGAAAATAAATATTAAATTAAGAAAATAAATATTAAATTAAGAAAATAAATATTAATTTAAGAAAATAAATATTAAATTAAGAAAATAAATATTAAATTAAGAAAATAAATATTAAATTAAGAAAATAAATATTAAATTAAGAAAATAAATATTAAATTAAGAAAATAAATATTAAATTAAGAAAATAAATATTAAATTAAGAAAATAAATATTAAATTAAGAAAATAAATATTAAATTAAGAAAATAAATATTAAATTAAGAAAATAAATATTAAATTAAGAAAATAAATATTAAATTAAGAAAATAAATATTAAATTAAGAAAATAAATATTAAATTAAGAAAATAAATATTAAATTAAGAAAATAAATATTAAATTAAGAAAATAAATATTAAATTAAGAAAATAAATATTAAATTAAGAAAATAAATATTAAATTAAGAAAATAAATATTAAATTAAGAAAATAAATATTAAATTAAGAAAATAAATATTAAATTAAGAAAATAAAAATTAAATTAATAAAATAAATATTAAATTAAGAAAATAAATATTAAATTAAGAAATTAAAAATTAAATTAAGAAAATAAATATTAAATTAAGAAAATAAATATTAAATTAAGAAAATAAATATTAAATTAAGAAAATAAATATTAAATTAAGAAAATAAATATTAATTTAAGAAAATAAATATTAAATTAAGAAAATAAATATTAAATTAAGAAAATAAATATTAAATTAAGAAAATAAATATTAAATTAAGAAAATAAATATTAAATTAAGAAAATAAATATTAAATTAAGAAAATAAATATTAAATTAAGAAAATAAATATTAATTTAAGAAAATAAATATTAAATTAAGAAAATAAATATTAAATTAAGAAAATAAATATTAAATTAAGAAAATAAATATTAAATTAAGAAAATAAATATTAAATTAAGAAAATAAATATTAAATTAAGAAAATAAATATTAAATTAAGAAAATAAATATTAAATTAAGAAAATAAATATTAAATTAAGAAAATAAATATTAAATTAAGAAAATAAATATTAAATTAAGAAAATAAATATTAAATTAAGAAAATAAATATTAAATTAAGAAAATAAATATTAAATTAAGAAAATAAATATTAAATTAAGAAAATAAATATTAAATTAAGAAAATAAATATTAAATTAAGAAAATAAATATTAAATTAAGAAAATAAATATTAAATTAAGAAAATAAATATTAAATTAAGAAAATAAATATTAAATTAAGAAAATAAATATTAAATTAAGAAAATAAATATTAAATTAAGAAAATAAATATTAAATTAAGAAAATAAATATTAAATTAAGAAAATAAATATTAAATTAAGAAAATAAATATTAAATTAAGAAAATAAATATTAAATTAAGAAAATAAAAATTAAATTAATAAAATAAATATTAAATTAAGAAAATAAATATTAAATTAAGAAATTAAAAATTAAATTAAGAAAATAAATATTAAATTAAGAAAATAAATATTAAATTAAGAAAATAAATATTAAATTAAGAAAATAAATATTAAATTAAGAAAATAAATATTAATTTAAGAAAATAAATATTAAATTAAGAAAATAAATATTAAATTAAGAAAATAAATATTAAATTAAGAAAATAAATATTAAATTAAGAAAATAAATATTAAATTAAGAAAATAAATATTAAATTAAGAAAATAAATATTAAATTAAGAAAATAAATATTAATTTAAGAAAATAAATATTAAATTAAGAAAATAAATATTAAATTAAGAAAATAAATATTAAATTAAGAAAATAAATATTAAATTAAGAAAATAAATATTAAATTAAGAAAATAAATATTAAATTAAGAAAATAAATATTAAATTAAGAAAATAAATATTAAATTAAGAAAATAAATATTAAATTAAGAAAATAAATATTAAATTAAGAAAATAAATATTAAATTAAGAAAATAAATATTAAATTAAGAAAATAAATATTAAATTAAGAAAATAAATATTAAATTAAGAAAATAAATATTAAATTAAGAAAATAAATATTAAATTAAGAAAATAAATATTAAATTAAGAAAATAAATATTAAATTAAGAAAATAAATATTAAATTAAGAAAATAAATATTAAATTAAGAAATTAAAAATTAAATTAATAAAATAAATATTAAATTAAGAAAATAAATATTAAATTAAGAAATTAAAAATTAAATTAAGAAAATAAATATTAAATTAAGAAAATAAATATTAAATTAAGAAAATAAATATTAAATTAAGAAAATAAATATTAAATTAAGAAATTAAAAATTAAATTAAGAAAATAAATATTAAATTAAGAAAATAAATATTAAATTAAGAAAATAAATATTAAATTAAGAAAATAAATATTAAATTAAGAAAATAAATATTAAATTAAGAAAATAAATATTAAATTAAGAAAATAAATATTAAATTAAGAAAATAAATATTAAATTAAGAAAATAAATATTAAATTAAGAAAATAAATATTAAATTAAGAAAATAAATATTAAATTAAGAAAATAAATATTAAATTAAGAAAATAAATATTAAATTAAGAAAATAAATATTAAATTAAGAAAATAAATATTAAATTAAGAAAATAAATATTAAATTAAGAAAATAAATATTAAATTAAGAAAATAAATATTAAATTAAGAAAATAAATATTAAATTAAGAAAATAAAAATTAAATTAATAAAATAAATATTAAATTAAGAAAATAAATATTAAATTAAGAAATTAAAAATTAAATTAAGAAAATAAATATTAAATTAAGAAAATAAATATTAAATTAAGAAAATAAATATTAAATTAAGAAAATAAATATTAAATTAAGAAAATAAATATTAATTTAAGAAAATAAATATTAAATTAAGAAAATAAATATTAAATTAAGAAAATAAATATTAAATTAAGAAAATAAATATTAAATTAAGAAAATAAATATTAAATTAAGAAAATAAATATTAAATTAAGAAAATAAATATTAAATTAAGAAAATAAATATTAATTTAAGAAAATAAATATTAAATTAAGAAAATAAATATTAAATTAAGAAAATAAATATTAAATTAAGAAAATAAATATTAAATTAAGAAAATAAATATTAAATTAAGAAAATAAATATTAAATTAAGAAAATAAATATTAAATTAAGAAAATAAATATTAAATTAAGAAAATAAATATTAAATTAAGAAAATAAATATTAAATTAAGAAAATAAATATTAAATTAAGAAAATAAATATTAAATTAAGAAAATAAATATTAAATTAAGAAAATAAATATTAAATTAAGAAAATAAATATTAAATTAAGAAAATAAATATTAAATTAAGAAAATAAATATTAAATTAAGAAAATAAATATTAAATTAAGAAAATAAATATTAAATTAAGAAAATAAATATTAAATTAAGAAAATAAATATTAAATTAAGAAATTAAAAATTAAATTAATAAAATAAATATTAAATTAAGAAAATAAATATTAAATTAAGAAATTAAAAATTAAATTAAGAAAATGAATATTAAATTAAGAAAATAAATATTAAATTAAGAAAATAAATATTAAATTAAGAAAATAAATATTAAATTAAGAAATTAAAAATTAAATTAAGAAAATAAATATTAAATTAAGAAAATAAATATTAAATTAAGAAAATAAATATTAAATTAAGAAAATAAATATTAAATTAAGAAAATAAATATTAAATTAAGAAAATAAATATTAAATTAAGAAAACCTTTAGCTAATACATCTTGCAGTGAGAACGCACCTTTAGCTAGTAAAATTTGCAGTGTGAACCCACCTTTAGCTAATAAAATTTGCAGTGTGAACGCACTTTTAGCAAAAAAAATGCACTGTGAACGCACCTTTAGCTAATAAAATTATCAGTGTGAACGCACTTTTAGCAAAAAAAATGCACTGTGAACGCACCTTTAGCTAATAAAATTATCAGTGTGAACGCACCTTTAGCAAAAAAAATTGCAGTGTGAACGCACCTTTAGCTAATGAATTTTGCAGTGTGAACGCACCTTTAGCTAATAAAATTTGCAGTGTGAACGCACTTTTAGCAAAAAAAATGCATTGTGAACGCACCTTTAGCTAATAAAATTATCAGTGTGAACGCACCTTTAGCAAAAAAAATTGCAGTGTGAACGCACCTTTAGCTAATGAATTTTGCAGTGTGAACGCACCTTTAGCTAATAAAATTTGCACTGTGAACGAACCTTTAGCTAATAAAATTTGCAATGTGAACGCACCTTTAGCAAAAAAATTGTAGTGTGAACGCACCTTTAGCTAATAAATCTTGCAGTGTGAACGCACCTTTAGCTAATAAAATTTGCAGTGTGAACGCACCTTTAGCTAATAAAATTTGCAATGTGAACGCACCTTTAGCAAAAAAAATTGCTGTGTGAACGTACCTTTAGCTAATAAATTTTGCAGTGTGAACGCACCTTTAGATAATAAAATTTGCAATGTGAACGCACCTTTAGCTAATAAAATTATCAGTGTGAACGCACCTTTAGCAAAAAAAATTGCAGTGTGAACGCACCTTTAGCTAATAAATTTTGCAGTGTGAACGCACCTTTAGCTAATAAAATTTGCAATGTGAACGCACCTTTAGCTAATAAAATTATCAGTGTGAACGCACCTTTAGCAAAAAAAATTGCAGTGTGAACGCACCTTTAGCTAATGAATTTTGCAGTGTGAACGCACCTTTAGCTAATAAAATTTGCAGTGTGAACGCACCTTTAGCTAATAAAATTTGCAATATGAACGCACCTTTAGCAAAAAAAATTGCAGTGTGAACGCACCTTTAGCTAATAAAATTTGCAGTGTGAACGCACCTTTAGCTAATAAAATTTGCAATGTGAACGTACCTTTAGCTAATAAAATTATCAGTGTGAACGCACCTTTAGCAAAAAAAATTGCAGTGTGAACGCACCTTTAGCTAATGAATTTTGCAGTGTGAACGCACCTTTAGCTAATAAAATGTGCAGTGTGAACGCACCTTTAGCAAAAAAAATTGCCGTGTGAACGCACCTTTAGCTGATAAAATTTGCAGTGTGAACGCACCTTTAGCTAATGAATCTTGCAGTTGAACGCACCTTTAGCTAATAAAATTTGCAGTGTGAACGCACCTTTAGCAAAAAAAATTGCTGTGTGAACGCACCTTTAGCTAATAAATTTTGCAGTGTGAACGCACCTTTATCTAATAAAATTTGCAATGTGAACGCACCTTTAGCTAATAAAATTTGAAGTGTGAACGCACCTGTAGCAAAAAAAAAATTGAAGTGTGAACGCACCTTCAGCTAATAAATTTTGCAGTGTGAACGCACCTTTAGCTAGAGGCCTGTTGACACTGCAAAATTATTAGCTAAAGGTGCGTTCACACTGCAATTTTTTTTGCTAAAGGTGCGTTCACACTGCAAATTTTATTAGCTAAAGGTGCGTTCACACGGCAATTTTTTTTGCTAAAGGTGCGTTCACACTGCAAATTTTATTAGCTAAAGGTGCGTTCACACTGCAAAATTCATTAGCTAAAGGTGCGTTCATACTGCAATTTTTTTTTCTAAAGGTGCGTTCACACTGATAATTTTATTAGCTAAAGGCGGGTTCACACTGCAAATTTTATCAGCTAAAGGTGCGTTCACACGGCAATTTTTTTTGCTAAAGGTGCGTTCACACTGATAATTCTATTAGCTAAAGGTGCGTTCACACTGCTAATTTTATTAGCTATAGGTGCGTTCACACTGCAAAGTTTATTTGCTAAAGGTGCGTTCACACTGCATTTTTTTTTGCAAAACGCGATCACACTGCAAAGTTTATTTGCTAAAGGTGCGTTCACACTGCAATTATTTTTGCTAAAGGTGCGTTCACACTGCAAATTTTATTAGCTAAAGGTGCGTTCATACTGCAAAATTTATTAGCTAAAGGTGCGTTCACACTGCAAAGTTTATTTGCTAAAGGTGCGGTCACACTGCAATTTTTTTTTGCTAAAGGTGCGTTCACACTGCAAATTTTATTAGCTAAAGGTGCGTTCACACCTCAACTTTTGTTAGCTAAAGGTGCGTTCGCACAGCAAAATATATTGCCTAAAGGTGCGTTCACACTGAAAAATTTATTAGCTAAGGTGCGTTCACACTGCAAAGTTTATTTTTTTCGAGATTTTTTCACCCCCTCCGATTTCCTTAGGAAAATTTCAGAATGTAATATGAAGGGTAAAGCCTTGAAAAATATGTGCCAAACATCCCCCATCCCCTCCCATCTGGTCCAAAAAAATTCCGAAACTTTTCTGGAACAACCCAATTCTGAACGTTTCCTAGCCAGGTGTGGAGCAGTGGGAAGGGGTGAGGGAAGTTTGCCCCATAATTTCCAAGTGTATACCCTCCAAATAACATTCTGGGAAAATCGGGGCGAGATCTGAAGGGGTGAAATTTTTTCCCAAAAATGAGCAAAGACTATAGTCTTTCCTTTTTTTTTCGAAGATTTTTTGATCCTCTCCGATTTGCTTGGGAAAATTTCAGAATGTAATATGAAGGGTAAAGACTTGAAAAATATGTGCCAAACATCCCCCATCCCCTCGCATCTGGTCCAAAAAAATTCCAAAAGTTTTCTGGAACAACCCAATTCTGAACGTTTCTTAGCCAGGTGTGGAGCAGTGGGAAGGGGTGAGGGAAGTTTGCCCCATAATTTCCAAGTGTATACCCTCCAAATAACATTCTGGGAAAATCGGGGCGAGATCTGAAGGGGTGAAATTTTTTTCCCAAAAATGAGCAAAGACTATAGTCTTTCCTTTTTTTTTCGAAGATTTTTTGACCCTCTCCGATTTCCTTAGGAAAATTTCAGAATGTAATATGAAGGGTAAAGACTTGAAAAATATGTGCCAAACATCCCCCATCCCCTCGCATCTGGTCCAAAAAAATTCCGAAAGTTTTCTGGAACCCAATTCTGAACGTTTCCTAGCCAGGTGTGGAGCAGTGGGAAGGGGTGAGGGAAGTTTGCCCCATAACTTCCAAGTGTATACTCTCCACATAACATTCTGGGAAAATCGGGGCGAGATCTGAAGGGGTGAATTTTTTTCCCAAAAATGAGCAAAGACTATAGTCTTTCCTTTTTTTTTCGAAGATTTTTTGACCCTCTCCGATTTCCTTAGGAAAATTTCAGAATGTAATATGAAGGGTAAAGACTTGAAAAATATGTGCCAAACATCCCCCATCCCCTCGCATCTGGTCCAAAAAAATTCCGAAAGTTTTCTGGAACAACCCAATTCTGAACGTTTCCTAGCCAGGTGTGGAGCAGGGGCAAGGGGTGAGGGAAGTTTGCCCCATAATTTCCAAGTGTATACCCTCCACATAACATTCTGGGAAAATCGGGGCGAGATCTGAAGGGGTGAATTTTTTTTCCCAAAAATGAGCAAAGACTATAGTCTTTCCTTTTTTTTTCGAAGATTTTTTGACCCTCTCCGAATTCCTTAGGAAAATTTCAGAATGTAATATGAAGGGTAAAGACTTGAAAAATATGTGCCAAACATCCCCCATCCCCTCGCATCTGGTCCCAAAAAATTCCGAAAGTTTTCTGGAACCACCCAATTCTGAACGTTTCCTAGCCAGGTGTGGAGCAGTGGGAAGGGGCGAGGGAAGTTTGCCCCATAATTTCCAAGTGTATACCCTCCAAATAACATTCTGGGAAAATCGGGGCGAGATCTGAAGGGGTGAATTTTTTTCCCAAAAATGAGCAAAGACTATAGTCTTTCCTTTTTTTTTCGAAGATTTTTTGACCCTCTCCGAATTCCTTAGGAAAATTTCAGAATGTAATATGAAGGGTAAAGACTTGAAAAATATGTGCCAAACATCCCCCATCCCCTCGCATCTGGTCCCAAAAAATTCCGAAAATTTTCTGGAACCACCCAATTCTGAACGTTTCCTAGCCAGGTGTGGAGCAGTGGGAAGGGGCGAGGGAAGTTTGCCCCATAATTTCCAAGTGTATACCCTCCAAATAACATTCTGGGAAAATCGGGGCGAGATCTGAAGGGGTGAAATTTTTTTTCCAAAAATGAGCAAAGACTATAGTCTTTCCTTTTTTTTTCGAAGATTTTTTGAACCTCTCCGATTTCCTTAGGAAAATTTCAGAATGTAATATGAAGGGTAAAGACTTGAAAAATATGTGCCAAACATCCCCCATCCCCTCGCATCTGGTCCAAAAAAATTCCGAAAGTTTTCTGGAATAACCCAATTCTGAACGTTTCCTAGCCAGGTGTGGAGCAGTGGGAAGGGGTGAGGGAAGTTTGCCCCATAATTTCCAAGTGTATACCCTCCTAATAACATTCTGGGAAAATCGGGGCGAGATCTGAAGGGGTGAAATTTTTTTCCCAAAAATGAGCAAAGACTATAGTAGTCTTTCCTTTTTTTTTCGAAGATTTTTTGACCCTCTCCGATTTCCTTAGGAAAATTTCAGAATGTAATATGAAGGGTAAAGACTTGAAAAATATGTGCCAAACATCCCCCATCCCCTCGCATCTGGTCCAAAAAAATTCCAAAAGTTTTCTGGAATAACCCAATTCTGAACGTTTCTTAGCCAGGTGTGGAGCAGTGGGAAGGGGTGAGGGAAGTTTGCCCCATAATTTCCAAGTGTATACCCTCCAAATAACATTCTGGGAAAATCGGGGCGAGATCTGAAGGGGTGAAATTTTTTTCCCAAAAATGAGCAAACACTATAGTCTTTCCTTTTTTTTTCGAAGATTTTTTGACCCTCTCCGATTTGTTTAGGAAAATTTCAGAATGTAATATGAAGGGTAAAGACTTGAAAAATATGTGCCAAACATCCCCCATCCCCTCGCATCTGGTCCAAAAAAATTCCGAAAGTTTTCTGGAACAACCCAATTCTGAACGTTTCCTAGCCAGGTGTGGAGCAGTGGGAAGGGGTGAGCGAAGTTTGCCCCATAATTTCCAAGTGTATACCCTCCACATAACATTCTGGGAAAATCGGGGCGAGATCTGAATGGGTGAATTTTTTTTCCCAAAAATGAGCAAAGACTATAGTCTTTCCTTTTTTTTTCGAAGATTTTTTGACCCTCTCCGAATTCCTTAGGAAAATTTCAGAATGTAATATGAAGGGTAAAGACTTGAAAAATATGTGCCAAACATCCCCCATCCCCTCGCATCTGGTCCAAAAAAATTCCGAAAGTTTTCTGGAACAACCCAATTCTGAACGTTTCCTAGCCAGGTGTGGAGCAGTGGGAAGGGGTGAGAGAAGTTTGCCCCATAATTTCCAAGTGTATACCCTCCAAATAACATTCTGGGAAAATCGGGGCGAGATCTGAAGGGGTGAAATTTTTTTTCCAAAAATGAGCAAAGACTATAGTCTTTCCTTTTTTTTTCGAAGATTTTTTGACCCTCTCCGAATTCCTTAGGAAAATTTCAGAATGTAATATGAAGGGTAAAGACTTGAAAAATATGTGCCAAACATCCCCCATCCCCTCGCATCTGGTCCCAAAAAATTCCGAAAATTTTCTGGAACCACCCAATTCTGAACGTTTCCTAGCCAGGTGTGGAGCAGTGGGAAGGGGCGAGGGAAGTTTGCCCCATAATTTCCAAGTGTATACCCTCCAAATAACATTCTGGGAAAATCGGGGCGAGATCTGAAGGGGTGAAATTTTTTTTCCAAAAATGAGCAAAGACTATAGTCTTTCCTTTTTTTTTCGAAGATTTTTTGAACCTCTCCGATTTCCTTAGGAAAATTTCAGAATGTAATATGAAGGGTAAAGACTTGAAAAATATGTGCCAAACATCCCCCATCCCCTCGCATCTGGTCCAAAAAAATTCCAAAAGTTTTCTGGAACAACCCAATTCTGAACGTTTCTTAGCCAGGTGTGGAGCAGTGGGAAGGGGTGAGGGAAGTTTGCCCCATAATTTCCAAGTGTATACCCTCCAAATAACATTCTGGGAAAATCGGGGCGAGATCTGAAGGGGTGAAATTTTTTTCCCAAAAATGAGCAAAGACTTTCCTTTTTTTTTCGAAGATTTTTTGACCCTCTCCGATTTCCTTAGGAAAATTTCAGAATGTAATATGAAGGGTAAAGACTTGAAAAATATGTGCCAAACATCCCCCATCCCCTCGCATCTGGTCCAAAAAAATTCCAAAAGTTTTCTGGAACAACCCAATTCTGAACGTTTCTTAGCCAGGTGTGGAGCAGTGGGAAGGGGTGAGGGAAGTTTGCCCCATAATTTCCAAGTGTATACCCTCCAAATAACATTCTGGGAAAATCGGGGCGAGATCTGAAGGGGTGAAATTTTTTTCCCAAAAATGAGCAAAGACTATAGTCTTTCCTTTTTTTTCGAAGATTTTTTGACCCTCTCCGATTTCCTTAGGAAAATTTCAGAATGTAATATGAAGGATAAAGACTTGAAAAATATGTGCCAAACATCCCCCATCCCCTCGCATCTGGTCCAAAAAAATTCCGAAAGTTTTCTGGAATAACCCAATTCTGAACGTTTCCTAGCCAGGTGTGGAGCAGGGGGAAGGGGTGAGTGAAGTTTGCCCCATAATTTCCAAGTGTCTACCCTCCAAATAACATTCTGGGAAAATCGGGGCGAGATCTGAAGGGGTGAAATTTTTTTCCCAAAAATGAGCAAAGACTATAGTCTTTCCTTTTTTTTTCGAAGATTTTTTGACCCTCTCCGATTTCCTTAGGAAAATTTCAGAATGTAATATGAAGGGTAAAGACTTGAAAAATATGTGCCAAACATCCCCCATCCCCTCGCATCTGGTCCAAAAAAATTCCGAAAGTTTTCTGGAATAACCCAATTCTGAACGTTTCCTAGCCAGGTGTGGAGCAGTGGGAAGGGGTGAGGGAAGTTTGCCCCATAATTTCCAAGTGTATACCCTCCAAATAACATTCTGGGAAAATCGGGGCGAGATCTGAAGGGGTGAAATTTTTTTTCCAAAAATGAGCAAAGACTATAGTCTTTCCTTTTTTTTTCGAAGATTTTTTGACCCTCTCCGATTTCCTTAGGAAAATTTCAGAATGTAATATGAAGGGTAAAGACTTGAAAAATATGTGCCAAACATCCCCCATCCCCTCGCATCTGGTCCAAAAAAATTCCAAAAGTTTTCTGGAACAACCCAATTCTGAACGTTTCTTAGCCAGGTGTGGAGCAGTGGGAAGGGGTGCGGGAAGTTTGCCCCATAATTTCCAAGTGTATACCCTCCAAATAACATTCTGGGAAAATCGGGGCGAGATCTGAAGGGGTGAAATTTTTTTTCCAAAAATGAGCAAAGACTATAGTCTTTCCTTTTTTTTTCGAAGATTTTTTGACCCTCTCCGATTTCCTTAGGAAAATTTCAGAATGTAATATGAAGGGTAAAGACTTGAAAAATATGTGCCAAACATCCCCCATCCCCTCGCATCTGGTCCAAAAAAATTCCAAAAGTTTTCTGGAATAACCCAATTCTGAACGTTTCTTAGCCAGGTGTGGAGCAGTGGGAAGGGGTGAGGGAAGTTTGCCCCATAATTTCCAAGTGTATACCCTCCAAATAACATTCTGGGAAAATCGGGGCGAGATCTGAAGGGGTGAATTTTTTTTCCCAAAAATGAGCAAAGACTATAGTCTTTCCTTTTTTTTTCGAAGATTTTTTGACCCTCTCCGATTTCCCTAGGAAAATTTCAGAATGTAATATGAAGGGTAAAGACTTGAAAAATATGTGCCAAACATCCCCCATCCCCTCGCATCTGGTCCAAAAAAATTCCGAAAGTTTTCTGGAACAACCCAATTCTGAACGTTTCCTAGCCAGGTGTGGAGCAGTGGGAAGGGGTGAGAGAAGTTTGCCCCATAATTTCCAAGTGTATACCCTCCAAATAACATTCTGGGAAAATCGGGGCGAGATCTGAAGGGGTGAAATTTTTTTTCCAAAAATGAGCAAAGACTATAGTCTTTCCTTTTTTTTTCGAAGATTTTTTGACCCTCTCCGATTTCCCTAGGAAAATTTCAGAATGTAATATGAAGGGTAAAGACTTGAAAAATATGTGCCAAACATCCCCCATCCCCTCGCATCTGGTCCAAAAAAATTCCAAAAGTTTTCTGGAACAACCCAATTCTGAACGTTTCTTAGCCAGGTGTGGAGCAGTGGGAAGGGGTGAGGGAAGTTTGCCCCATAATTTCCAAGTGTATACCCTCCAAATAACATTCTGGGAAAATCGGGGCGAGATCTGAAGGGGTGAAATTTTTTTCCCAAAAATGAGCAAAGACTATAGTCTTTCCTTTTTTTTCGAAGATTTTTTGACCCTCTCCGATTTCCTTAGGAAAATTTCAGAATGTAATATGAAGGATAAAGACTTGAAAAATATGTGCCAAACATCCCCCATCCCCTCGCATCTGGTCCAAAAAAATTCCGAAAGTTTTCTGGAATAACCCAATTCTGAACGTTTCCTAGCCAGGTGTGGAGCAGGGGGAAGGGGTGAGGGAAGTTTGCCCCATAATTTCCAAGTGTCTACCCTCCAAATAACATTCTGGGAAAATCGGGGCGAGATCTGAAGGGGTGAAATTTTTTTCCCAAAAATGAGCAAAGACTATAGTCTTTCCTTTTTTTTTCGAAGATTTTTTGACCCTCTCCGATTTCCTTAGGAAAATTTCAGAATGTAATATGAAGGGTAAAGACTTGAAAAATATGTGCCAAACATCCCCCATCCCCTCGCATCTGGTCCAAAAAAATTCCGAAAGTTTTCTGGAATAACCCAATTCTGAACGTTTCCTAGCCAGGTGTGGAGCAGTGGGAAGGGGTGAGGGAAGTTTGCCCCATAATTTCCAAGTGTATACCCTCCAAATAACATTCTGGGAAAATCGGGGCGAGATCTGAAGGGGTGAAATTTTTTTTCCAAAAATGAGCAAAGACTATAGTCTTTCCTTTTTTTTTCGAAGATTTTTGACCCTCTCCGATTTCCTTAGGAAAATTTCAGAATGTAATATGAAGGGTAAAGACTTGAAAAATATGTGCCAAACATCCCCCATCCCCTCGCATCTGGTCCAAAAAAATTCCAAAAGTTTTCTGGAACAACCCAATTCTGAACGTTTCTTAGCCAGGTGTGGAGCAGGGGGAAGGGGTGCGGGAAGTTTGCCCCATAATTTCCAAGTGTATACCCTCCAAATAACATTCTGGGAAAATCGGGGCGAGATCTGAAGGGGTGAAATTTTTTTTCCAAAAATGAGCAAAGACTATAGTCTTTCCTTTTTTTTTCGAAGATTTTTTGACCCTCTCCGATTTCCTTAGGAAAATTTCAGAATGTAATATGAAGGGTAAAGACTTGAAAAATATGTGCCAAACATCCCCCATCCCCTCGCATCTGGTCCAAAAAAATTCCGAAAGTTTTCTGGAATAACCCAATTCTGAACGTTTCCTAGCCAGGTGTGGAGCAGTGGGAAGGGGTGAGGGAAGTTTGCCCCATAATTTCCAAGTTTATACCCTCCAAATAACATTCTGGGAAAATCGGGGCGAGATCTGAAGGGGTGAAATTTTTTTTCCAAAAATGAGCAAAGACTTATAGTCTTTCCTTTTTTTTTCGAAGATTTTTTGACCCTCTCCGATTTCCTTAGGAAAATTTCAGAATGTAATATGAAGGGTAAAGACTTGAAAAATATGTGCCAAACATCCCCCATCCCCTCGCATCTGGTCCAAAAAAATTCCAAAAGTTTTCTGGAACAACCCAATTCTGAACGTTTCTTAGCCAGGTGTGGAGCAGTGGGAAGGGGTGAGGGAAGTTTGCCCCATAATTTCCAAGTGTATACCCTCCAAATAACATTCTGGGAAAATCGGGGCGAGATCTGAAGGGGTGAAATTTTTCTCCCAAAAATGAGCAAAGACTATAGTCTTTCCTTTTTTTTTCGAAGATTTTTTGACCCTCTCCGATTTCCTTAGGAAAATTTCAGAATGTAATATGAAGGGTAAAGACTTGAAAAATATGTGCCAAACATCCCCCATCCCCTCGCATCTGGTCCAAGAAAATTCCAAAAGTTTTCTGGAACAACCCAATTCTGAACGTTTCTTAGCCAGGTGTGGAGCAGTGGGAAGGGGTGAGGGAAGTTTGCCCCATAATTTCCAAGTGTATACCCTCCAAATAACATTCTGGGAAAATCGGGGCGAGATCTGAAGGGGTGAAATTTTTTTTCCAAAAATGAGCAAAGACTATAGTCTTTCCTTTTTTTTTCGAAGATTTTTTGACCCTCTCCGATTTCCTTAGGAAAATTTCAGAATGTAATATGAAGGGTAAAGACTTGAAAAATATGTGCCAAACATCCCCCATCCCCTCGCATCTGGTCCAAAAAAATTCCGAAAGTTTTCTGGAATAACCCAATTCTGAACGTTTCCTAGCCAGGTGTGGAGCAGTGGGAAGGGGTGAGGGAAGTTTGCCCCATAATTTCCAAGTTTATACCCTCCAAATAACATTCTGGGAAAATCGGGGCGAGATCTGAAGGGGTGAAATTTTTTTTCCAAAAATGAGCAAAGACTATAGTCTTTCCTTTTTTTTTCGAAGATTTTTTGACCCTCTCCGATTTCCTTAGGAAAATTTCAGAATGTAATATGAAGGGTAAAGACTTGAAAAATATGTGCCAAACATCCCCCATCCCCTCGCATCTGGTCCAAAAAAATTCCAAAAGTTTTCTGGAACAACCCAATTCTGAACGTTTCTTAGCCAGGTGTGGAGCAGTGGGAAGGGGTGAGGGAAGTTTGCCCCATAATTTCCAAGTGTATACCCTCCAAATAACATTCTGGGAAAATCGGGGCGAGATCTGAAGGGGTGAAATTTTTCTCCCAAAAATGAGCAAAGACTATAGTCTTTCCTTTTTTTTTCGAAGATTTTTTGACCCTCTCCGATTTCCTTAGGAAAATTTCAGAATGTAATATGAAGGGTAAAGACTTGAAAAATATGTGCCAAACATCCCCCATCCCCTCGCATCTGGTCCAAGAAAATTCCAAAAGTTTTCTGGAACAACCCAATTCTGAACGTTTCTTAGCCAGGTGTGGAGCAGTGGGAAGGGGTGAGGGAAGTTTGCCCCATAATTTCCAAGTGTATACTCTCCACATAACATTCTGGGAAAATCGGGGCGAGATCTGAAGGGGTGAATTTTTTTCCCAAAAATGAGCAAAGACGTCTTTCCTTTTTTTTTCGAAGATTTTTTGACCCTCTCCGAATTCCTTAGGAAAATTTCAGAATGTAATATGAAGGGTAAAGACTTGAAAAATATGTGCCAAACATCCCCCATCCCCTCGCATCTGGTCCCAAAAAATTCCGAAAGTTTTCTGGAACCACCCAATTCTGAACGTTTCCTATAGCCAGGTGTGGAGCAGTGGGAAGGGGCGAGGGAAGTTTGCCCCATAATTTCCAAGTGTATACCCTCCAAATAACATTCTGGGAAAATCGGGGCGAGATCTGAAGGGGTGAAATTTTTTTCCCAAAAATGAGCAAAGACTATAGTCTTTCCTTTTTTTTTCGAAGATTTTTTGACCCTCTCCGATTTCCTTAGGAAAATTTCAGAATGTAATATGAAGGGTAAAGACTTGAAAAATATGTGCCAAACATCCCCCATCCCCTTGCATCTGGTCCAAAAAAATTCCAAAAGTTTTCTGGAACAACCCAATTCTGAACGTTTCTTAGCCAGGTGTGGAGCAGTGGGAAGGGGTGAGGGAAGTTTGCCCCATAATTTCCAAGTGTATACCCTCCAAATAACATTCTGGGAAAATCGGGGCGAGATCTGAAGGGGTGAATTTTTTTTCCCAAAAATGAGCAAAGACTATAGTCTTTCCTTTTTTTTTCGAAGATTTTTTGACCCTCTCCGATTTCCTTAGGAAAATTTCAGAATGTAATATGAAGGGTAAAGACTTGAAAAATATGTGCCAAACATCCCCCATCCCCTCGCATCTGGTCCAAAAAAATTCCGAAAGTTTTCTGGAACAACCCAATTCTGAACGTTTCCTAGCCAGGTGTGGAGCAGTGGGAAGGGGTGAGGGAAGTTTGCCCCATAATTTCCAAGTGTATACCCTCCAAATAACATTCTGGGAAAATCGGGGCGAGATCTGAAGGGGTGAAATTTTTTTCCCAAAAATGAGCAAAGACTTTCCTTTTTTTTTCGAAGATTTTTTGACCCTCTCCGATTTCCTTAGGAAAATTTCAGAATGTAATATGAAGGGTAAAGACTTGAAAAATATGTGTCAAACATCCCCCATCCCCTCGCATCTGGTCCAAAAAAATTCCGAAAGTTTTCTGGAACCCAATTCTGAACGTTTCCTAGCCAGGTGTGGAGCAGTGGGAAGGGGTGAGGGAAGTTTGCCCCATAATTTCCAAGTGTATACTCTCCACATAACATTCTGGGAAAATCGGGGCGAGATCTGAAAGGGTGAAATTTTTTTCCCAAAAATGAGCAAAGACTATAGTCTTTCCTTTTTTTTTTCGAAGATTTTTTGACCCTCTCCGATTTCCTTAGGAAAATTTCAGAATGTAATATGAAGGGTAAAGACTTGAAAAATATGTGCCAAACATCCCCCATCCCCTCGCATCTGGTCCAAAAAAATTCCAAAAGTTTTCTGGAACAACCCAATTCTGAACGTTTCTTAGCCAGGTGTGGAGCAGTGGGAAGGGGTGAGGGAAGTTTGCCCCATAATTTCCTAGTATATACCCTCCAAATAACATTCTGGGAAAATCGGGGCGAGATCTGAAGGGGTGAAATTTTTTTTCCAAAAATGAGCAAAGACTATAGTCTTTCCTTTTTTTTTCGAAGATTTTTTGACCCTCTCCGATTTCCTTAGGAAAATTTCAGAATGTAATATGAAGGGTAAAGACTTGAAAAATATGTGCCAAACATCCCCCATCCCCTCGCATCTGGTCCAAAAAAATTCCGATAGTTTTCTGGAACAACCCAATTCAGAACGTTTCCTAGCCAGGTGTGGAGCAGTGGGAAGGGGTGAGGGAAGTTTGCCCCATAATTTCCAAGTGTATACCCTCCACATAACATTCTGGGAAAATCGGGGCGAGATCTGAAGGGGTGAATTTTTTTTCCCAAAAATGAGCAAAGACTATAGTCTTTCCTTTTTTTTTCGAAGATTTTTTGACCCTCTCCGATTTCCTTAGGAAAATTTCAGAATGTAATATGAAGGGTAAAGACTTGAAAAATATGTGCCAAACATTCCCCATCCCCTCGCATCTGGTCCAAAAAAATTCCGAAAGTTTTCTGGAACAACCCAATTCTGAACGTTTCCTAGCCAGGTGCGGAGCAGGGGCAAGGGGTGAGGGAAGTTTGCCCCATAATTTCCAAGTGTATACCCTCCAAATAACATTCTGGGAAAATCGGGGCGAGATCTGAAGGGGTGAAATTTTTTTCCCAAAAATGAGCAAAGACTATAGTCTTTCCTTTTTTTTTCGAAGATTTTTTGACCCTCTCCGATTTCCTTAGGAAAATTTCAGAATGTAATATGAAGGGTAAAGACTTGAAAAATATGTGCCAAACATCCCCCATCCCCTCGCATCTGGTCCAAAAAAATTCCGATAATTTTCTGGAACAACCCAATTCAGAACGTTTCCTAGCCAGGTGTGGAGCAGTGGGAAGGGGTGAGGGAAGTTTGCCCCATAATTTCCAAGTGTATACCCTCCACATAACATTCTGGGAAAATCGGGGCGAGATCTGAAGGGGTGAATTTTTTTTCCCAAAAATGAGCAAAGACTATAGTCTTTCCTTTTTTTTTCGAAGATTGTTTGACCCTCTCCGAATTCCTTAGGAAAATTTCAGAATGTAATATGAAGGGTAAAGACTTGAAAAATATGTGCCAAACATCCCCCATCCCCTCGCATCTGGTCCAAAAAAATTCCGAAAGTTTTCTGGAACAACCCAATTCTGAACGTTTCCTAGCCAGGTGTGGAGCAGTGGGAAGGGGTGAGGGAAGTTTGCCCCATAATTTCCAAGTGTATACCCTCCAAATAACATTCTGGGAAAATCGGGGCGAGATCTGAAGGGGTGAAATTTTTTTCCCAAAAATGAGCAAAGACTATAGTCTTTCCTTTTTTTTTCGAAGATTTTTTGACCCTCTCCGATTTCCTTAGGAAAATTTCAGAATGTAATATGAAGGGTAAAGACTTGAAAAATATGTGCCAAACATCCCCCATCCCCTCGCATCTGGTCCAAAAAAATTCCGAAAGTTTTCTGGAACAACCCAATTCTGAACGTTTCCTAGCCAGGTGTGGAGCAGGGGCAAGGGATGAGGGAAGTTTGCCCCATAATTTCCAAGTGTATACCCTCCAAATAACATTCTGGGAAAATCGGGGCGAGATCTGAAGGGGTGATATTTTTTTCCCAAAAATGAGCAAAGACTATAGTCTTTCCTTTTTTTTTCGAAGATTTTTTGACCCTCTCCGATTTCCTTAGGAAAATTTCAGAATGTAATATGAAGGGTAAAGACTTGAAAAATATGTGCCAAACATCCCCCATCCCCTCCCATCTGGTCCAAAAAAATTCCGAAAGTTTTCTGGAACAACCCAATTCTGAACGTTTCCTAGCCAGGTGTGGAGCAGTGGGAAGGGGTGAGGGAAGTTTGCCCCATAATTTCCAAGTGTATACTCTCCACATAACATTCTGGGAAAATCGGGGCGAGATCTGAAGGGGTGAAATTTTTTTCCCAAAAATGAGCAAAGACTATAGTCTTTCCTTTTTTTTTTCGAAGATTTTTTGACCCTCTCCGATTTCCTTAGGAAAATTTCAGAATGTAATATGAAGGGTAAAGACTTGAAAAATATGTGCCAAACATCCCCCATCCCCTCGCATCTGGTCCAAAAAAATTCCAAAAGTTTTCTGGAACAACCCAATTCTGAACGTTTCTTAGCCAGGTGTGGAGCAGTGGGAAGGGGTGAGGGAAGTTTGCCCCATAATTTCCAAGTGTATACCCTCCAAATAACATTCTGGGAAAATCGGGGCGAGATCTGAAGGGGTGAAATTTTTTTCCCAAAAATGAGCAAAGACTATAGTCTTTCCTTTTTTTTTCGAAGATTTTTTGACCCTCTCCGATTTCCTTAGGAAAATTTCAGAATGTAATATGAAGGATAAAGACTTGAAAAATATGTGCCAAACATCCCCCATCCCCTCGCATCTGGTCCAAAAAAATTCCGAAAGTTTTCTGGAATAACCCAATTCTGAACGTTTCCTAGCCAGGTGTGGAGCAGGGGGAAGGGGTGAGGGAAGTTTGCCCCATAATTTCCAAGTGTCTACCCTCCAAATAACATTCTGGGAAAATCGGGGCGAGATCTGAAGGGGTGAAATTTTTTTCCCAAAAATGAGCAAAGACTATAGTCTTTCCTTTTTTTTTCGAAGATTTTTTGACCCTCTCCGATTTCCTTAGGAAAATTTCAGAATTTAATATGAAGGGTAAAGACTTGAAAAATATGTGCCAAACATCCCCCATCCCCTCGCATCTGGTCCAAAAAAATTCCGAAAGTTTTCTGGAATAACCCAATTCTGAACGTTTCCTAGCCAGGTGTGGAGCAGTGGGAAGGGGTGAGGGAAGTTTGCCCCATAATTTCCAAGTGTATACCCTCCAAATAACATTCTGGGAAAATCGGGGCGAGATCTGAAGGGGTGAAATTTTTTTTCCAAAAATGAGCAAAGACTATAGTCTTTCCTTTTTTTTTCGAAGATTTTTTGACCCTCTCCGATTTCCTTAGGAAAATTTCAGAATGTAATATGAAGGGTAAAGACTTGAAAAATATGTGCCAAACATCCCCCATCCCCTCGCATCTGGTCCAAAAAAATTCCGAAAGTTTTCTGGAATAACCCAATTCTGAACGTTTCCTAGCCAGGTGTGGAGCAGTGGGAAGGGGTGAGGGAAGTTTGCCCCATAATTTCCAAGTGTATACCCTCCAAATAACATTCTGGGAAAATCGGGGCGAGATCTGAAGGGGTGAAATTTTTTTCCCAAAAATGAGCAAAGACTTTCCTTTTTTTTTCGAAGATTTTTTGACCCTCTCCGATTTCCTTAGGAAAATTTCAGAATGTAATATGAAGGGTAAAGACTTGAAAAATATGTGCCAAACATCCCCCATCCCCTCGCATCTGGTCCAAAAAAATTCCGAAAGTTTTCTGGAACAACCCAATTCTGAACGTTTCCTAGCCAGGTGTGGAGCAGGGGCAAGGGGTGAGGGAAGTTTGCCCCATAATTTCCAAGTGTATACCCTCCAAATAACATTCTGGGAAAATCGGGGCGAGATCTGAAGGGGTGATATTTTTTTCCCAAAAATGAGCAAAGACTATAGTCTTTCCTTTTTTTTTCGAAGATTTTTTGACCCTCTCCGATTTCCTTAGGAAAATTTCAGAATGTAATATGAAGGGTAAAGACTTGAAAAATATGTGCCAAACATCCCCCATCCCCTCGCATCTGGTCCAAAAAAATTCCGAAAGTTTTCTGGAACAACCCAATTCTGAACGTTTCCTAGCCAGGTGTGGAGCAGTGGGAAGGGGTGAGGGAAGTTTGCCCCATAATTTCCAAGTGTATACTCTCCACATAACATTCTGGGAAAATCGGGGCGAGATCTGAAGGGGTGAATTTTTTTCCCAAAAATGAGCAAAGACTATAGTTTTTCCTTTTTTTTTTCGAAGATTTTTTGACCCTCTCCGATTTCCTTAGGAAAATTTCAGAATGTAATATGAAGGGTAAAGACTTGAAAAATATGTGCCAAACATCCCCCATCCCCTCGCATCTGGTCCAAAAAAATTCCAAAAGTTTTCTGGAACAACCCAATTCTGAACGTTTCTTAGCCAGGTGTGGAGCAGTGGGAAGGGGTGAGGGAAGTTTGCCCCATAATTTCCAAGTATATACCCTCCAAATAACATTCTGGGAAAATCGGGGCGAGATCTGAAGGGGTGAAATTTTTTTTCCAAAAATGTGCAAAGACTATAGTCTTTCCTTTTTTTTTCGAAGATTTTTTGACCCTCTCCGATTTCCTTAGGAAAATTTCAGAATGTAATATGAAGGGTAAAGACTTGAAAAATATGTGCCAAACATCCCCCATCCCCTCGCATCTGGTCCAAAAAAATTCCGATAGTTTTCTGGAACAACCCAATTCAGAACGTTTCCTAGCCAGGTGTGGAGCAGTGGGAAGGGGTGAGGGAAGTTTGCCCCATAATTTCCAAGTGTATACCCTCCACATAACATTCTGGGAAAATCGGGGCGAGATCTGAAGGGGTGAATTTTTTTCCCAAAAATGAGCAGACTCCTTTTTTTTTCGAAGATTTTTTGACCCTCTCCGATTTCCTTAGGAAAATTTCAGAATGTAATATGAAGGGTAAAGACTTGAAAAATATGTGCCAAACATCCCCCATCCCCTCGCATCTGGTCCAAAAAAATACCAAAAGTTTTCTGGAACAACCCAATTCTGAACGTTTCTTAGCCAGGTGTGGAGCAGTGGGAAGGGGTGAGGGAAGTTTGCCCCATAATTTCCAAGTGTATACCCTCCAAATAACATTCTGGGAAAATTGGGGCGAGATCTGAAGGGGTGAAATTTTTTTCCCAAAAATGAGCAAAGACTATAGTCTTTCCTTTTTTTTTCGAAGATTTTTTGACCCTCTCCGATTTCCTTAGGAAAATTTCAGAATGTAATATGAAGGGTAAAGACTTGAAAAATATGTGCCAAACATCCCCCATCCCCTCGCATCTGGTCCAAAAAAATTCCGAAAGTTTTCTGGAACAACCCAATTCTGAACGTTTCCTAGCCAGGTGTGGAGCAGGGGCAAGGGGTGAGGGAAGTTTGCCCCATAATTTCCAAGTGTATACCCTCCAAATAACATTCTGGGAAAATCGGGGCGAGATCTCAAGGGGTGAAATTTTTTTCCCAAAAATGAGCAAAGACTATAGTCTTTCCTTTTTTTTTCGAAGATTTTTTGACCCTCTCCGGTTTCCTTAGGAAAATTTCAGAATGTAATATGAAGGATAAAGACTTGAAAAATATGTGCCAAACATCCCCCATCCCCTCGCATCTGGTCCAAAAAAATTCCGAAAGTTTTCTGGAACAACCCAATTCTGAACGTTTCCTAGCCAGGTGTGGAGCAGGGGCAAGGGGTGAGGGAAGTTTGCCCCATAATTTCCAAGTGTATACCCTCCAAATAACATTCTGGGAAAATCGGGGCGAGATCTGAAGGGGTGAAATTTTTTTCCCAAAAATGAGCAAAGACTATAGTCTTTCCTTTTTTTTTCGAAGATTTTTTGACCCTCTCCGATTTCCTTAGGAAAATTTCAGAATGTAATATGAAGGGTAAAGACTTGAAAAATATGTGCCAAACATCCCCCATCCCCTCGCATCTGGTCCAAAAAAATTCCGATAGTTTTCTGGAACAACCCAATTCAGAACGTTTCCTAGCCAGGTGTGGAGCAGTGGGAAGGGGTGAGGGAAGTTTGCCCCATAATTTCCAAGTGTATACCCTCCACATAACATTCTGGGAAATTCGGGGCGAGATCTGAAGGGGTGAATTTTTTTTCCCAAAAATGAGCAAAGACTATAGTCTTTCCTTTTTTTTTCGAAGATTTTTTGACCCTCTCCGATTTCCTTAGGAAAATTTCAGAATGTAATATGAAGGGTAAAGACTTGAAAAATATGTGCCAAACATCCCCCATCCCCTCGCATCTGGTCCAAAAAAATTCCGAAAGTTTTCTGAAACAACCCAATTCTGAACGTTTCCTAGCCAGGTGTGGAGCAGGGGCAAGGGGTGAGGGAAGTTTGCCCCATAATTTCCAAGTGTATACCCTCCAAATAACATTCTGGGAAAATCGGGGCGAGATCTGAAGGGGTGAAATTTTTTTCCCAAAAATGAGCAAAGACTATAGTCTTTCCTTTTTTTTTCGAAGATTTTTTGACCCTCTCCGATTTCCTTAGGAAAATTTCAGAATGTAATATGAAGGGTAAAGACTTGAAAAATATGTGCCAAACATCCCCCATCCCCTCGCATCTGGTCCAAAAAAATTCCGATAGTTTTCTGGAACAACCCAATTCAGAACGTTTCCTAGCCAGGTGTGGAGCAGTGGGAAGGGGTGAGGGAAGTTTGCCCCATAATTTCCAAGTGTATACCCTCCACATAACATTCTGGGAAAATCGGGGCGAGATCTGAAGGGGTGAATTTTTTTTCCCAAAAATGAGCAAAGACTATATATAGTCTTTCCTTTTTTTTTCGAAGATTTTTTGACCCTCTCCGATTTCCTTAGGAAAATTTCAGAATGTAATATGGAGGGTAAAGACTTGAAAAATATGTGCCAAACATCCCCCATCCCCTCGCATCTGGTCCAAAAAAATTCCAAAAGTTTTCTGGAACAACCCAATTCTGAACGTTTCTTAGCCAGGTGTGGAGCAGTGGGAAGGGGTGAGGGAAGTTTGCCCCATAATTTCCAAGTGTATACCCTCCAAATAACATTCTGGGAAAATCGGGGCGAGATCTGAAGGGGTGAAATTTTTTTCCCAAAAATGAGCAAAGACTATAGTCTTTCCTTTTTTTTCGAAGATTTTTTGACCCTCTCCGATTTCCTTAGGAAAATTTCAGAATGTAATATGAAGGGTAAAGACTTGAAAAATATGTGCCAAACATCCCCCAACCCCTCGCATCTGGTCCAAAAAAATTCCGAAAGTTTTCTGGAACAACCCAATTCTGAACGTTTCCTAGCCAGGTGTGGAGCAGGGGAAAGGGGTGAGGGAAGTTTGCCCCATAATTTCCAAGTGTATACCCTCCAAATAACATTCTGGGAAAATCGGGGCGAGATCTGAAGGGGTGAAATTTTTTTCCCAAAAATGAGCAAAGACTATAGTCTTTCCTTTTTTTTTCGAAGATTTTTTGACCCTCTCCGATTTCCTTAGGAAAATTTCAGAATGTAATATGAAGGGTAAAGACTTGAAAAATATGTGCCAAACATCCCCCATCCCCTCGCATCTGGTCCAAAAAAATTCCGAAAGTTTTCTGGAACCCAATTCTGAACGTTTCCTAGCCAGGTGTGGAGCAGTGGGAAGGGGTGAGGGAAGTTTGCCCCATAATTTCCAAGTGTATACCCTCCACATAACATTCTGGGAAAATCGGGGCGAGATCTGAAGGGGTGAATTTTTTTCCCAAAAATGAGCAGACTCCTTTTTTTTTCGAAGATTTTTTGACCCTCTCCGATTTCCTTAGAAAAATTTCAGAATGTAATATGAAGGGTAAAGACTTGAAAAATATGTGCCAAACATCCCCCATCCCCTCGCATCTGGTCCCAAAAAATACCAAAAGTTTTCTGGAACAACCCAATTCTGAACGTTTCTTAGCCAGGTGTGGAGCAGTGGGAAGGGGTGAGGGAAGTTTGCCCCATAATTTCCAAGTGTATACCCTCCAAATAACATTCTGGGAAAATCGGGGCGAGATCTGAAGGGGTGAAATTTTTTTCCCAAAAATGAGCAAAGTCTATAGTCTTTCCTTTTTTTTTCGAAGATTTTTTGACCCTCTCCGATTTCCTTAGGAAAATTTCAGAATGTAATATGAAGGGTAAAGACTTGAAAAATATGTGCCAAACATCCCCCATCCCCTCGCATCTGGTCCAAAAAAATTCCAAAAGTTTTCTGGAACAACCCAATTCTGAACGTTTCTTAGCCAGGTGTGGAGCAGTGGGAAGGGGTGAGGGAAGTTTGCCCCATAATTTCCAAGTCTATACCCTCCAAATAACATTCTGGGAAAATCGGGGCGAGATCTGAAGGGGTGAAATTTTTTTTCCAAAAATGAGCAAAGACTATAGTCTTTCCTTTTTTTTTCGAAGATTTTTTGACCCTCTCCGATTTCCTTAGGAAAATTTCAGAATGTAATATGAAGGGTAAAGACTTGAAAAATATGTGCCAAACATCCCCCATCCCCTCGCATCTGGTCCAAAAAAATTCCGAAAGTTTTCTGGAACAACCCAATTCTGAACGTTTCCTAGCCAGGTGTGGAGCAGGGGCAAGGGGTGAGGGAAGTTTGCCCCATAATTTCCAAGTGTATACCCTCCAAATAACATTCTGGGAAAATCGGGGCGAGATCTCAAGGGGTGAAATTTTTTTCCCAAAAATGAGCAAAGACTATAGTCTTTCCTTTTTTTTTCGAAGATTTTTTGACCCTCTCCGATTTCCTTAGGAAAATTTCAGAATGTAATATGAAGGGTAAAGACTTGAAAAATATGTGCCAAACATCCCCCATCCCCTCGCATCTGGTCCAAAAAATTCCGATAGTTTTCTGGAACAACCCAATTCAGAACGTTTCCTAGCCAGGTGTGGAGCAGTGGGAAGGGGTGAGGGAAGTTTGCCCCATAATTTCCAAGTGTATACCCTCCACATAACATTCTGGGAAAATCGGGGCGAGATCTGAAGGGGTGAATTTTTTTTCCCAAAAATGAGCAAAGACTATAGTCTTTCCTTTTTTTTTCGAAGATTTTTTGACCCTCTCCGATTTCCTTAGGAAAATTTCAGAATGTAATATGAAGGGTAAAGACTTGAAAAATATGTGCCAAACATCCCCCATCCCCTCGCATCTGGTCCAAAAAAATTCCGAAAGTTTTCTGGAACAACTCAATTCTGAACGTTTCCTAGCCAGGTGTGGAGCAGGGGCAAGGGGTGAGGGAAGTTTGCCCCATAATTTCCAAGTGTATACCCTCCAAATAACATTCTGGGAAAATCGGGGCGAGATCTGAAGGGGTGAAATTTTTTTCCCAAAAATGAGCAAAGACTATAGTCTTTCCTTTTTTTTTCGAAGATTTTTTGACCCTCTCCGATTTCCTTAGGAAAATTTCAGAATGTAATATGAAGGGTAAAGACTTGAAAAATATGTGCCAAACATCCCCCATCCCCTCGCATCTGGTCCAAAAAAATTCCGATAGTTTTCTGGAACAACCCAATTCTGAACGTTTCCTAGCCAGGTGTGGAGCAGTGGGAAGGGGTGAGAGAAGTTTGCCCCATAATTTCCAAGTGTATACCCTCCACATAACATTCTGGGAAAATCGGGGCGAGATCTGAAGGGGTGAATTTTTTTTCCCAAAAATGAGCAAAGACTATAGTCTTTCCTTTTTTTTTCGAAGATTGTTTGACCCTCTCCGAATTCCTTAGGAAAATTTCAGAATGTAATATGAAGGGTAAAGACTTGAAAAATATGTGCCAAACATCCCCCATCCCCTCGCATCTGGTCCAAAAAAATTCCGATAGTTTTCTGGAACAACCCAATTCTGAACGTTTCCTAGCCAGGTGTGGAGCAGTGGGAAGGGGTGAGGGAAGTTTGCCCCATAATTTCCAAGTGTATACTCTCCACATAACATTCTGGGTAAATCGGGGCGAGATCTGAAGGGGTGAAATTTTTTTCCCAAAAATGAGCAAAGACTATAGTCTTTCCTTTTTTTTTCGAAGATTTTTTGACCCTCTCCGATTTCCTTAGGAAAATTTCAGAATGTAATATGAAGGGTAAAGACTTGAAAAATATGTGCCAAACATCCCCCATCCCCTCGCATCTGGTCCAAAAAAATTCCAAAAGTTTTCTGGAACAACCCAATTCTGAACGTTTCTTAGCCAGGTGTGGAGCAGTGGGAAGGGGTGAGGGAAGTTTGCCCCATAATTTCCAAGTGTATACCCTCCAAATAACATTCTGGGAAAATCGGGGCGAGATCTGAAGGGGTGAAATTTTTTTCCCAAAAATGAGCAAAGACTATAGTCTTTCCTTTTTTTTCGAAGATTTTTTGACCCTCTCCGATTTCCTTAGGAAAATTTCAGAATGTAATATGAAGGGTAAAGACTTGAAAAATATGTGCCAAACATCCCCCATCCCCTCGCATCTGGTCCAAAAAAATTCCGAAAGTTTTCTGGAACAACCCAATTCTGAACGTTTCCTAGCCAGGTGTGGAGCAGGGGAAAGGGGTGAGGGAAGTTTGCCCCATAATTTCCAAGTGTATACCCTCCAAATAACATTCTGGGAAAATCGGGGCGAGATCTGAAGGGGTGAAATTTTTTTCCCAAAAATGAGCAAAGACTATAGTCTTTCCTTTTTTTTTCGAAGATTTTTTGACCCTCTCCGATTTCCTTAGGAAAATTTCAGAATGTAATATGAAGGGTAAAGACTTGAAAAATATGTGCCAAACATCCCCCATCCCCTCGCATCTGGTCCAAAAAAATTCCAAAAGTTTTCTGGAACAACCCAATTCTGAACGTTTCTTAGCCAGGTGTGGAGCAGTGGGAAGGGGTGAGGGAAGTTTGCCCCATAATTTCCAAGTGTATACCCTCCAAATAACATTCTGGGAAAATCGGGGCGAGATCTGAAGGGGTGAAATTTTTTTCCCAAAAATGAGCAAAGACTATAGTCTTTCCTTTTTTTTCGAAGATTTTTTGACCCTCTCCGATTTCCTTAGGAAAATTTCAGAATGTAATATGAAGGGTAAAGACTTGAAAAATATGTGCCAAACATCCCCCATCCCCTCGCATCTGGTCCAAAAAAATTCCGAAAGTTTTCTGGAACCCAATTCTGAACGCTTCCTAGCCAGGTGTGGAGCAGTGGGAAGGGGTGAGGGAAGTTTGCCCCATAATTTCCAAGTGTATACCCTCCACATAACATTCTGGGAAAATCGGGGCGAGATCTGAAGGGGTGAATTTTTTTCCCAAAAATGAGCAGACTCCTTTTTTTTTCGAAGATTTTTTGACCCTCTCCGATTTCCTTAGAAAAATTTCAGAATGTAATATGAAGGGTAAAGACTTGAAAAATATGTGCCAAACATCCCCCATCCCCTCGCATCTGGTCCAAAAAAATACCAAAAGTTTTCTGGAACAACCCAATTCTGAACGTTTCTTAGCCAGGTGTGGAGCAGTGGGAAGGGGTGAGGGAAGTTTGCCCCATAATTTCCAAGTGTATACCCTCCAAATAACATTCTGGGAAAATCGGGGCGAGATCTGAAGGGGTGAAATTTTTTTCCCAAAAATGAGCAAAGACTATAGTCTTTCCTTTTTTTTTCGAAGATTTTTTGACCCTCTCCGATTTCCTTAGGAAAATTTCAGAATGTAATATGAAGGGTAAAGACTTGAAAAATATGTGCCAAACATCCCCCATCCCCTCGCATCTGGTCCAAAAAAATTCCGAAAGTTTTCTGGAACCCAATTCTGAACGTTTCCTAGCCAGGTGTGGAGCAGTGGGAAGGGGTGAGGGAAGTTTGCCCCATAACTTCCAAGTGTATACTCTCCACATAACATTCTGGGAAAATCGGGGCGAGATCTGAAGGGGTGAATTTTTTTCCCAAAAATGAGCAAAGACTATAGTCTTTCCTTTTTTTTTCGAAGATTTTTTGACCCTCTCCGATTTCCTTAGGAAAATTTCAGAATGTAATATGAAGGGTAAAGACTTGAAAAATATGTGCCAAACATCCCCCATCCCCTCGCATCTGGTCCAAAAAAATTCCAAAAGTTTTCTGGAACAACCCAATTCTGAACGTTTCTTAGCCAGGTGTGGAGCAGTGGGAAGGGGTGAGGGAAGTTTGCCCCATAATTTCCAAGTCTATACCCTCCAAATAACATTCTGGGAAAATCGGGGCGAGATCTGAAGGGGTGAAATTTTTTTTCCAAAAATGAGCAAAGACTATAGTCTTTCCTTTTTTTTTCGAAGATTTTTTGACCCTCTCCGATTTCCTTAGGAAAATTTCAGAATGTAATATGAAGGGTAAAGACTTGAAAAATATGTGCCAAACATCCCCCATCCCCTCGCATCTGGTCCAAAAAAATTCCGAAAGTTTTCTGGAACAACCCAATTCTGAACGTTTCCTAGCCAGGTGTGGAGCAGGGGCAAGGGGTGAGGGAAGTTTGCCCCATAATTTCCAAGTGTATACCCTCCAAATAACATTCTGGGAAAATCGGGGCGAGATCTCAAGGGGTGAAATTTTTTTCCCAAAAATGAGCAAAGACTATAGTCTTTCCTTTTTTTTTCGAAGATTTTTTGACCCTCTCCGATTTCCTTAGGAAAATTTCAGAATGTAATATGAAGGGTAAAGACTTGAAAAATATGTGCCAAACATCCCCCATCCCCTCGCATCTGGTCCAAAAAATTCCGATAGTTTTCTGGAACAACCCAATTCAGAACGTTTCCTAGCCAGGTGTGGAGCAGTGGGAAGGGGTGAGGGAAGTTTGCCCCATAATTTCCAAGTGTATACCCTCCACATAACATTCTGGGAAAATCGGGGCGAGATCTGAAGGGGTGAATTTTTTTTCCCAAAAACGAGCAAAGACTATAGTCTTTCCTTTTTTTTTTCGAAGATTTTTTGACCCTCTCCGATTTCCTTAGGAAAATTTCAGAATGTAATATGAAGGGTAAAGACTTGAAAAATATGTGCCAAACATCCCCCATCCCCTCGCATCTGGTCCAAAAAAATTCCGAAAGTTTTCTGGAACAACTCAATTCTGAACGTTTCCTAGCCAGGTGTGGAGCAGGGGCAAGGGGTGAGGGAAGTTTGCCCCATAATTTCCAAGTGTATACCCTCCAAATAACATTCTGGGAAAATCGGGGCGAGATCTGAAGGGGTGAAATTTTTTTCCCAAAAATGAGCAAAGACTATAGTCTTTCCTTTTTTTTTCGAAGATTTTTTGACCCTCTCCGATTTCCTTAGGAAAATTTCAGAATGTAATATGAAGGGTAAAGACTTGAAAAATATGTGCCAAACATCCCCCATCCCCTCGCATCTGGTCCAAAAAAATTCCGAAAGTTTTCTGGAACAACCCAATTCTGAACGTTTCCTAGCCAGGTGTGGAGCAGGGGAAAGGGGTGAGGGAAGTTTGCCCCATAATTTCCAAGTGTATACCCTCCAAATAACATTCTGGGAAAATCGGGGCGAGATCTGAAGGGGTGAAATTTTTTTCCCAAAAATGAGCAAAGACTATAGTCTTTCCTTTTTTTTTCGAAGATTTTTTGACCCTCTCCGATTTCCTTAGGAAAATTTCAGAATGTAATATGAAGGGTAAAGACTTGAAAAATATGTGCCAAACATCCCCCATCCCCTCGCATCTGGTCCAAAAAAATTCCAAAAGTTTTCTGGAACAACCCAATTCTGAACGTTTCTTAGCCAGGTGTGGAGCAGTGGGAAGGGGTGAGGGAAGTTTGCCCCATAATTTCCAAGTGTATACCCTCCAAATAACATTCTGGGAAAATCGGGGCGAGATCTGAAGGGGTGAAATTTTTTTCCCAAAAATGAGCAAAGACTATAGTCTTTCCTTTTTTTTCGAAGATTTTTTGACCCTCTCCGATTTCCTTAGGAAAATTTCAGAATGTAATATGAAGGGTAAAGACTTGAAAAATATGTGCCAAACATCCCCCATCCCCTCGCATCTGGTCCAAAAAAATTCCGAAAGTTTTCTGGAACAACCCAATTCTGAACGTTTCCTAGCCAGGTGTGGAGCAGGGGAAAGGGGTGAGGGAAGTTTGCCCCATAATTTCCAAGTGTATACCCTCCAAATAACATTCTGGGAAAATCGGGGCGAGATCTGAAGGGGTGAAATTTTTTTCCCAAAAATGAGCAAAGACTATAGTCTTTCCTTTTTTTTTCGAAGATTTTTTGACCCTCTCCGATTTCCTTAGGAAAATTTCAGAATGTAATATGAAGGGTAAAGACTTGAAAAATATGTGCCAAACATCCCCCATCCCCTCGCATCTGGTCCAAAAAAATTCCAAAAGTTTTCTGGAACAACCCAATTCTGAACGTTTCTTAGCCAGGTGTGGAGCAGTGGGAAGGGGTGAGGGAAGTTTGCCCCATAATTTCCAAGTCTATACCCTCCAAATAACATTCTGGGAAAATCGGGGCGAGATCTGAAGGGGTGAAATTTTTTTTCCAAAAATGAGCAAAGACTATAGTCTTTCCTTTTTTTTTCGAAGATTTTTTGACCCTCTCCGATTTCCTTAGGAAAATTTCAGAATGTAATATGAAGGGTAAAGACTTGAAAAATATGTGCCAAACATCCCCCATCCCCTCGCATCTGGTCCAAAAAAATTCCGAAAGTTTTCTGGAACAACCCAATTCTGAACGTTTCCTAGCCAGGTGTGGAGCAGGGGCAAGGGGTGAGGGAAGTTTGCCCCATAATTTCCAAGTGTATACCCTCCAAATAACATTCTGGGAAAATCGGGGCGAGATCTCAAGGGGTGAAATTTTTTTCCCAAAAATGAGCAAAGACTATAGTCTTTCCTTTTTTTTTCGAAGATTTTTTGACCCTCTCCGATTTCCTTAGGAAAATTTCAGAATGTAATATGAAGGGTAAAGACTTGAAAAATATGTGCCAAACATCCCCCATCCCCTCGCATCTGGTCCAAAAAAATTCCGAACGTTTTCTGGAACAACCCAATTCTGAACGTTTCCTAGCCAGGTGTGGAGCAGGGGAAAGGGGTGAGGGAAGTTTGCCCCATAATTTCCAAGTGTATACCCTCCAAATAACATTCTGGGAAAATCGGGGCGAGATCTGAAGGGGTGAAATTTTTTTCCCAAAAATGAGCAAAGACTATAGTCTTTCCTTTTTTTTTCGAAGATTTTTTGACCCTCTCCGATTTCCTTAGGAAAATTTCAGAATGTAATATGAAGGGTAAAGACTTGAAAAATATGTGCCAAACATCCCCCATCCCCTCGCATCTGGTCCAAAAAAATTCCAAAAGTTTTCTGGAACAACCCAATTCTGAACGTTTCTTAGCCAGGTGTGGAGCAGTGGGAAGGGGTGAGGGAAGTTTGCCCCATAATTTCCAAGTGTATACCCTCCAAATAACATTCTGGGAAAATCGGGGCGAGATCTGAAGGGGTGAAATTTTTTTCCCAAAAATGAGCAAAGACTATAGTCTTTCCTTTTTTTTCGAAGATTTTTTGACCCTCTCCGATTTCCTTAGGAAAATTTCAGAATGTAATATGAAGGGTAAAGACTTGAAAAATATGTGCCAAACATCCCCCATCCCCTCGCATCTGGTCCAAAAAAATTCCGAAAGTTTTCTGGAACAACCCAATTCTGAACGTTTCCTAGCCAGGTGTGGAGCAGGGGAAAGGGGTGAGGGAAGTTTGCCCCATAATTTCCAAGTGTATACCCTCCAAATAACATTCTGGGAAAATCGGGGCGAGATCTGAAGGGGTGAAATTTTTTTCCCAAAAATAAGCAAAGACTATAGTCTTTCCTTTTTTTTTCGAAGATTTTTTGACCCTCTCCGATTTCCTTAGGAAAATTTCAGAATGTAATATGAAGGGTAAAGACTTGAAAAATATGTGCCAAACATCCCCCATCCCCTCGCATCTGGTCCAAAAAAATTCCAAAAGTTTTCTGGAACAACCCAATTCTGAACGTTTCTTAGCCAGGTGTGGAGCAGTGGGAAGGGGTGAGGGAAGTTTGCCCCATAATTTCCAAGTGTATACCCTCCAAATAACATTCTGGGAAAATCGGGGCGAGATCTGAAGGGGTGAAATTTTTTTCCCAAAAATGAGCAAAGACTATAGTCTTTCCTTTTTTTTTCGAAGATTTTTTGACCCTCTCCGATTTCCTTAGGAAAATTTCAGAATGTAATATGAAGGGTAAAGACTTGAAAAATATGTGCCAAACATCCCCCATCCCCTCGCATCTGGTCCAAAAAAATTCCGAAAGTTTTCTGGAACCCAATTCTGAACGTTTCCTAGCCAGGTGTGGAGCAGTGGGAAGGGGTGAGGGAAGTTTGCCCCATAATTTCCAAGTGTATACCCTCCACATAACATTCTGGGAAAATCGGGGCGAGATCTGAAGGGGTGAATTTTTTTCCCAAAAATGAGCAGACTCCTTTTTTTTTCGAAGATTTTTTGACCCTCTCCGATTTCCTTAGAAAAATTTCAGAATGTAATATGAAGGGTAAAGACTTGAAAAATATGTGCCAAACATCCCCCATCCCCTCGCATCTGGTCCAAAAAAATACCAAAAGTTTTCTGGAACAACCCAATTCTGAACGTTTCTTAGCCAGGTGTGGAGCAGTGGGAAGGGGTGAGGGAAGTTTGCCCCATAATTTCCAAGTGTATACCCTCCAAATAACATTCTGGGAAAATCGGGGCGAGATCTGAAGGGGTGAAATTTTTTTCCCAAAAATGAGCAAAGACTATAGTCTTTCCTTTTTTTTTCGAAGATTTTTTGACCCTCTCCGATTTCCTTAGGAAAATTTCAGAATGTAATATGAAGGGTAAAGACTTGAAAAATATGTGCCAAACATCCCCCATCCCCTCGCATCTGGTCCAAAAAAATTCCGAAAGTTTTCTGGAACCCAATTCTGAACGTTTCCTAGCCAGGTGTGGAGCAGTGGGAAGGGGTGAGGGAAGTTTGCCCCATAACTTCCAAGTGTATACTCTCCACATAACATTCTGGGAAAATCGGGGCGAGATCTGAAGGGGTGAATTTTTTTCCCAAAAATGAGCAAAGACTATAGTCTTTCCTTTTTTTTTCGAAGATTTTTTGACCCTCTCCGATTTCCTTAGGAAAATTTCAGAATGTAATATGAAGGGTAAAGACTTGAAAAATATGTGCCAAACATCCCCCATCCCCTCGCATCTGGTCCAAAAAAATTCCAAAAGTTTTCTGGAACAACCCAATTCTGAACGTTTCTTAGCCAGGTGTGGAGCAGTGGGAAGGGGTGAGGGAAGTTTGCCCCATAATTTCCAAGTCTATACCCTCCAAATAACATTCTGGGAAAATCGGGGCGAGATCTGAAGGGGTGAAATTTTTTTTCCAAAAATGAGCAAAGACTATAGTCTTTCCTTTTTTTTTCGAAGATTTTTTGACCCTCTCCGATTTCCTTAGGAAAATTTCAGAATGTAATATGAAGGGTAAAGACTTGAAAAATATGTGCCAAACATCCCCCATCCCCTCGCATCTGGTCCAAAAAAATTCCGAAAGTTTTCTGGAACAACCCAATTCTGAACGTTTCCTAGCCAGGTGTGGAGCAGGGGCAAGGGGTGAGGGAAGTTTGCCCCATAATTTCCAAGTGTATACCCTCCAAATAACATTCTGGGAAAATCGGGGCGAGATCTCAAGGGGTGAAATTTTTTTCCCAAAAATGAGCAAAGACTATAGTCTTTCCTTTTTTTTTCGAAGATTTTTTGACCCTCTCCGATTTCCTTAGGAAAATTTCAGAATGTAATATGAAGGGTAAAGACTTGAAAAATATGTGCCAAACATCCCCCATCCCCTCGCATCTGGTCCAAAAAATTCCGATAGTTTTCTGGAACAACCCAATTCAGAACGTTTCCTAGCCAGGTGTGGAGCAGTGGGAAGGGGTGAGGGAAGTTTGCCCCATAATTTCCAAGTGTATACCCTCCACATAACATTCTGGGAAAATCGGGGCGAGATCTGAAGGGGTGAATTTTTTTTCCCAAAAATGAGCAAAGACTATAGTCTTTCCTTTTTTTTTTCGAAGATTTTTTGACCCTCTCCGATTTCCTTAGGAAAATTTCAGAATGTAATATGAAGGGTAAAGACTTGAAAAATATGTGCCAAACATCCCCCATCCCCTCGCATCTGGTCCAAAAAAATTCCGAAAGTTTTCTGGAACAACCCAATTCTGAACGTTTCCTAGCCAGGTGTGGAGCAGGGGAAAGGGGTGAGGGAAGTTTGCCCCATAATTTCCAAGTGTATACCCTCCAAATAACATTCTGGGAAAATCGGGGCGAGATCTGAAGGGGTGAAATTTTTTTCCCAAAAATGAGCAAAGACTATAGTCTTTCCTTTTTTTTTCGAAGATTTTTTGACCCTCTCCGATTTCCTTAGGAAAATTTCAGAATGTAATATGAAGGGTAAAGACTTGAAAAATATGTGCCAAACATCCCCCATCCCCTCGCATCTGGTCCAAAAAATTCCGATAGTTTTCTGGAACAACCCAATTCAGAACGTTTCCTAGCCAGGTGTGGAGCAGTGGGAAGGGGTGAGGGAAGTTTGCCCCATAATTTCCAAGTGTATACCCTCCTCATAACATTCTGGGAAAATCGGGGCGAGATCTGAAGGGGTGAATTTTTTTTCCCAAAAATGAGCAAAGACTATAGTCTTTCCTTTTTTTTTTCGAAGATTTTTTGACCCTCTCCGATTTCCTTAGGAAAATTTCAGAATGTAATATGAAGGGTAAAGACTTGAAAAATATGTGCCAAACATCCCCCATCCCCTCGCATCTGGTCCAAAAAAATTCCGAAAGTTTTCTGGAACAACTCAATTCTGAACGTTTCCTAGCCAGGTGTGGAGCAGGGGCAAGGGGTGAGGGAAGTTTGCCCCATAATTTCCAAGTGTATACCCTCCAAATAACATTCTGGGAAAATCGGGGCGAGATCTGAAGGGGTGAAATTTTTTTCCCAAAAATGAGCAAAGACTATAGTCTTTCCTTTTTTTTTCGAAGATTTTTTGACCCTCTCCGATTTCCTTAGGAAAATTTCAGAATGTAATATGAAGGGTAAAGACTTGAAAAATATGTGCCAAACATCCCCCATCCCCTCGCATCTGGTCCAAAAAAATTCCGAAAGTTTTCTGGAACAACCCAATTCTGAACGTTTCCTAGCCAGGTGTGGAGCAGGGGAAAGGGGTGAGGGAAGTTTGCCCCATAATTTCCAAGTGTATACCCTCCAAATAACATTCTGGGAAAATCGGGGCGAGATCTGAAGGGGTGAAATTTTTTTCCCAAAAATGAGCAAAGACTATAGTCTTTCCTTTTTTTTTCGAAGATTTTTTGACCCTCTCCGATTTCCTTAGGAAAATTTCAGAATGTAATATGAAGGGTAAAGACTTGAAAAATATGTGCCAAACATCCCCCATCCCCTCGCATCTGGTCCAAAAAAATTCCAAAAGTTTTCTGGAACAACCCAATTCTGAACGTTTCTTAGCCAGGTGTGGAGCAGTGGGAAGGGGTGAGGGAAGTTTGCCCCATAATTTCCAAGTGTATACCCTCCAAATAACATTCTGGGAAAATCGGGGCGAGATCTGAAGGGGTGAAATTTTTTTCCCAAAAATGAGCAAAGACTATAGTCTTTCCTTTTTTTTCGAAGATTTTTTGACCCTCTCCGATTTCCTTAGGAAAATTTCAGAATGTAATATGAAGGGTAAAGACTTGAAAAATATGTGCCAAACATCCCCCATCCCCTCGCATCTGGTCCAAAAAAATTCCGAAAGTTTTCTGGAACAACCCAATTCTGAACGTTTCCTAGCCAGGTGTGGAGCAGGGGAAAGGGGTGAGGGAAGTTTGCCCCATAATTTCCAAGTGTATACCCTCCAAATAACATTCTGGGAAAATCGGGGCGAGATCTGAAGGGGTGAAATTTTTTTCCCAAAAATAAGCAAAGACTATAGTCTTTCCTTTTTTTTTCGAAGATTTTTTGACCCTCTCCGATTTCCTTAGGAAAATTTCAGAATGTAATATGAAGGGTAAAGACTTGAAAAATATGTGCCAAACATCCCCCATCCCCTCGCATCTGGTCCAAAAAAATTCCAAAAGTTTTCTGGAACAACCCAATTCTGAACGTTTCTTAGCCAGGTGTGGAGCAGTGGGAAGGGGTGAGGGAAGTTTGCCCCATAATTTCCAAGTGTATACCCTCCAAATAACATTCTGGGAAAATCGGGGCGAGATCTGAAGGGGTGAAATTTTTTTCCCAAAAATGAGCAAAGACTATAGTCTTTCCTTTTTTTTTCGAAGATTTTTTGACCCTCTCCGATTTCCTTAGGAAAATTTCAGAATGTAATATGAAGGGTAAAGACTTGAAAAATATGTGCCAAACATCCCCCATCCCCTCGCATCTGGTCCAAAAAAATTCCGAAAGTTTTCTGGAACCCAATTCTGAACGTTTCCTAGCCAGGTGTGGAGCAGTGGGAAGGGGTGAGGGAAGTTTGCCCCATAATTTCCAAGTGTATACCCTCCACATAACATTCTGGGAAAATCGGGGCGAGATCTGAAGGGGTGAATTTTTTTCCCAAAAATGAGCAGACTCCTTTTTTTTTCGAAGATTTTTTGACCCTCTCCGATTTCCTTAGAAAAATTTCAGAATGTAATATGAAGGGTAAAGACTTGAAAAATATGTGCCAAACATCCCCCATCCCCTCGCATCTGGTCCAAAAAAATACCAAAAGTTTTCTGGAACAACCCAATTCTGAACGTTTCTTAGCCAGGTGTGGAGCAGTGGGAAGGGGTGAGGGAAGTTTGCCCCATAATTTCCAAGTGTATACCCTCCAAATAACATTCTGGGAAAATCGGGGCGAGATCTGAAGGGGTGAAATTTTTTTCCCAAAAATGAGCAAAGACTATAGTCTTTCCTTTTTTTTTCGAAGATTTTTTGACCCTCTCCGATTTCCTTAGGAAAATTTCAGAATGTAATATGAAGGGTAAAGACTTGAAAAATATGTGCCAAACATCCCCCATCCCCTCGCATCTGGTCCAAAAAAATTCCGAAAGTTTTCTGGAACCCAATTCTGAACGTTTCCTAGCCAGGTGTGGAGCAGTGGGAAGGGGTGAGGGAAGTTTGCCCCATAACTTCCAAGTGTATACTCTCCACATAACATTCTGGGAAAATCGGGGCGAGATCTGAAGGGGTGAATTTTTTTCCCAAAAATGAGCAAAGACTATAGTCTTTCCTTTTTTTTTCGAAGATTTTTTGACCCTCTCCGATTTCCTTAGGAAAATTTCAGAATGTAATATGAAGGGTAAAGACTTGAAAAATATGTGCCAAACATCCCCCATCCCCTCGCATCTGGTCCAAAAAAATTCCAAAAGTTTTCTGGAACAACCCAATTCTGAACGTTTCTTAGCCAGGTGTGGAGCAGTGGGAAGGGGTGAGGGAAGTTTGCCCCATAATTTCCAAGTCTATACCCTCCAAATAACATTCTGGGAAAATCGGGGCGAGATCTGAAGGGGTGAAATTTTTTTTCCAAAAATGAGCAAAGACTATAGTCTTTCCTTTTTTTTTCGAAGATTTTTTGACCCTCTCCGATTTCCTTAGGAAAATTTCAGAATGTAATATGAAGGGTAAAGACTTGAAAAATATGTGCCAAACATCCCCCATCCCCTCGCATCTGGTCCAAAAAAATTCCGAAAGTTTTCTGGAACAACCCAATTCTGAACGTTTCCTAGCCAGGTGTGGAGCAGGGGCAAGGGGTGAGGGAAGTTTGCCCCATAATTTCCAAGTGTATACCCTCCAAATAACATTCTGGGAAAATCGGGGCGAGATCTCAAGGGGTGAAATTTTTTTCCCAAAAATGAGCAAAGACTATAGTCTTTCCTTTTTTTTTCGAAGATTTTTTGACCCTCTCCGATTTCCTTAGGAAAATTTCAGAATGTAATATGAAGGGTAAAGACTTGAAAAATATGTGCCAAACATCCCCCATCCCCTCGCATCTGGTCCAAAAAATTCCGATAGTTTTCTGGAACAACCCAATTCAGAACGTTTCCTAGCCAGGTGTGGAGCAGTGGGAAGGGGTGAGGGAAGTTTGCCCCATAATTTCCAAGTGTATACCCTCCACATAACATTCTGGGAAAATCGGGGCGAGATCTGAAGGGGTGAATTTTTTTTCCCAAAAATGAGCAAAGACTATAGTCTTTCCTTTTTTTTTTCGAAGATTTTTTGACCCTCTCCGATTTTCTTAGGAAAATTTCAGAATGTAATATGAAGGGTAAAGACTTGAAAAATATGTGCCAAACATCCCCCATCCCCTCGCATCTGGTCCAAAAAAATTCCGAAAGTTTTCTGGAACAACTCAATTCTGAACGTTTCCTAGCCAGGTGGGGAGCAGGGGCAAGGGGTGAGGGAAGTTTGCCCCATAATTTCCAAGTGTATACCCTCCAAATAACATTCTGGGAAAATCGGGGCGAGATCTGAAGGGGTGAAATTTTTTTCCCAAAAATGAGCAAAGACTATAGTCTTTCCTTTTTTTTTCGAAGATTTTTTGACCCTCTCCGATTTCCTTAGGAAAATTTCAGAATGTAATATGAAGGGTAAAGACTTGAAAAATATGTGCCAAACATCCCCCATCCCCTCGCATCTGGTCCAAAAAAATTCCAAAAGTTTTCTGGAACAACCCAATTCTGAACGTTTCTTAGCCAGGTGTGGAGCAGTGGGAAGGGGTGAGGGAAGTTTGCCCCATAATTTCCAAGTGTATACCCTCCAAATAACATTCTGGGAAAATCGGGGCGAGATCTGAAGGGGTGAAATTTTTTTCCCAAAAATGAGCAAAGACTATAGTCTTTCCTTTTTTTTCGAAGATTTTTTGACCCTCTCCGATTTCCTTAGGAAAATTTCAGAATGTAATATGAAGGGTAAAGACTTGAAAAATATGTGCCAAACATCCCCCATCCCCTCGCATCTGGTCCAAAAAAATTCCGAAAGTTTTCTGGAACAACCCAATTCTGAACGTTTCCTAGCCAGGTGTGGAGCAGGGGAAAGGGGTGAGGGAAGTTTGCCCCATAATTTCCAAGTGTATACCCTCCAAATAACATTCTGGGAAAATCGGGGCGAGATCTGAAGGGGTGAAATTTTTTTCCCAAAAATGAGCAAAGACTATAGCCTTTCCTTTTTTTTTCGAAGATTTTTTGACCCTCCCCGATTTCCTTAGGAAAATTTCAGAATGTAATATGAAGGGTAAAGACTTGAAAAATATGTGCCAAACATCCCCCATCCCCTCGCATCTGGTCCAAAAAAATTCCAAAAGTTTTCTGGAACAACCCAATTCTGAACGTTTCTTAGCCAGGTGTGGAGCAGTGGGAAGGGGTGAGGGAAGTTTGCCCCATAATTTCCAAGTGTATACCCTCCAAATAACATTCTGGGAAAATCGGGGCGAGATCTGAAGGGGTGAAATTTTTTTTCCAAAAATGAGCAAAGACTATAGTCTTTCCTTTTTTTTTTCGAAGATTTTTTGACCCTCTCCGATTTCCTTAGGAAAATTTCAGAATGTAATATGAAGGGTAAAGACTTGAAAAATATGTGCCAAACATCCCCCATCCCCTCGCATCTGGTCCAAAAAAATTCCGAAAGTTTTCTGGAACAACCCAATTCTGAACGTTTCCTAGCCAGGTGTGGAGCAGGGGCAAGGGGTGAGGGAAGTTTGCCCCATAATTTCCAAGTGTATACCCTCCAAATTACATTCTGGGAAAATCGGGGCGAGATCTGAAGGGTTGAATTTTTTTCCCAAAAATGAGCAAAGACTATAGTCTTTCCTTTTTTTTTCGAAGATTTTTTGACCCTCTCCGATTTCCTTAGGAAAATTTCAGAATGTAATATGAAGGGTAAAGACTTGAAAAATATGTGCCAAACATCCCCCATCCCCTCGCATCTGGTCCAAAAAAATTCCGATAGTTTTCTGGAACAACCCAATTCAGAACGTTTCCTAGCCAGGTGTGGAGCAGTGGGAAGGGGTGAGGGAAGTTTGCCCCATAATTTCCAAGTGTATACCCTCCACATAACATTCTGGGAAAATCGGGGCGAGATCTGAAGGGGTGAATTTTTTTTCCCAAAAATGAGCAAAGACTATAGTCTTTCCTTTTTTTTTCGAAGATTTTCTGACCCTCTCCGATTTTATTAGGAAAATTTCAGAATGTAATATGAAGGGTAAAGACTTGAAAAATATGTGCCAAACATCCCCCATCCCCTCGCATCTGGTCCAAAAAAATTCCAAAAGTTTTCTGGAACAACCCAATTCTGAACGTTTCTTAGCCAGGTGTGGAGCAGTGGGAAGGGGTGAGGGAAGTTTGCCCCATAATTTCCAAGTGTATACCCTCCAAATAACATTCTGGGAAAATCGGGGCGAGATCTGAAGGGGTGAAATTTTTTTTCCAAAAATGAGCAAAGACTGTAGTCTTTCCTTTTTTTTTTCGAAGATTTTTTGACCCTCTCCGATTTCCTTAGGAAAATTTCAGAATGTAATATGAAGGGTAAAGACTTGAAAAATATGTGCCAAACATCCCCCATCCCCTCGCATCTGGTCCAAAAAAAATTCCGAAAGTTTTCTGGAATAACCCAATTCTGAACGTTTCCTAGCCAGGTGTGGAGCAGGGGGAAGGGGTGAGGGAAGTTTGCCCCATAATTTCCAAGTGTATACCCTCCAAATAACATTCTGGGAAAATCGGGGCGAGATCTGAAGGGGTGAAATTTTTTTCCCAAAAATGAGCAAAGACTATAGTCTTTCCTTTTTTTTTCGAAGATTTTTTGACCCTCTCCGATTTCCTTAGGAAAATTTCAGAATGTAATATGAAGGGTAAAGACTTGAAAAATATGTGCCAAACATCCCCCATCCCCTCGCATCTGGTCCAAAAAAATTCCAAAAGTTTTCTGGAACAACCCAATTCAGAACGTTTCCTAGCCAGGTGTGGAGCAGTGGGAAGGGGTGAGGGAAGTTTGTCCCATAATTTCCAAGTGTATACCTTCCAAATAACATTCTGGGAAAATCGGGCCGAGATCTGAAGGGGTGAAATTTTTTTTCCAAAAATGAGCAGACTTTCCTTTTTTTTTCGAAGATTTTTGACCCTCTCCGATTTCCTTAGGAAAATTTCAGAATGTAATATGAAGGGTAAAGCCTTGAAAAATATGTGCCAAACATCACCCATTCCCTCCCATCTGGTCCAAAAAAATTCCGAAAGTTTTCTGGACTACCCCAATTCTGAACGTTTCCTAGCCAGGTGTGGAGCAGTGGGAAGGGGTGAGGGAAGTTTGCCCCATTATTTCCAAGTGTACACTCACCAAATAACATTCTGGGAAAATCGTGACGAGATCTGAAGTGGTGAAATTTTTTTCATCAATTCCATTAAGTAAACCTTTGTTCGGGTGTTCACTGTGCATTTAGTAAATCTGCTTCATACAGAATTGCGAAGTACATAAAAAGGTAAGTGAGTAGGTAGGTACTCCAACTACATTTTTAAAATCTTTATTTTCAAAGGCATTTCATGTAACAAACATTCAATAAATTAAAAACTTTTTATTTAATTAAAGACTGCATAGGGGATGTTTATGCAATTATTTTATGAACTACATAACATGAAAAATAAATAGAAGTGAATTACGACATTAATATTTATTATTTGTCTAATCTACAAATAGGAGTGGTCTGTATCATTTGCAAATCAACCTTAGGGCCTACTAAATCACGAATGTTGTTATAGCCATACTTGATCATTGTAGGCCTCTCTAATGAGAGACCCCATGCAATGACACTAACATCTTCTGGTAAACCCATAGGAAGTAATAATTCGGGTCTGAATACTCCTGAATTTCCTATTTCAATCCATTTACCTAAACCTTTATGGAAACAGAATATTTCCATACTAGGCTCAGTATAGGGATTGTAAGCCGGTTTGAATTCCAATTCAGTTATACCTAATTTTTTAAAAAATTCACTTAGTACTCCTATTAAGTCACCAAGTGTTAGATTATGATCTGCAATTACACCTTCAATTTGATGAAATTCTGCTAAATGTGTTGCATCTAACGTTTCATTTCTATAAACTCTATCAATACTAAAGAACTTCACTGGTTTAAATTCTTTTTCACGTGCAACTTTATAGAGTACCCTGGCACTTGCAGCTGTTGTATGAGTTCTTAACAAATTCTTGGAAGCTTCCTCAATCTTCCAATCATACCCATAGCTAACAGTAATAAAGCAAGATAAGTAAAATGCATTTTATCAGAATTTTATGAAATAAAATCAACAATACCAAACTTAACTTACCCTTGTGATCCGTAACCACCTTTGCTATGAACTTTTTTAACTTTTCCCAAATAATCCATTGGAAAATTTGAAGAAGTCTTGGGATCAGCAATAAAAAATGTATCATGAGCATCTCGGGCTGGGTGTTGCTGAGGCTGGAAAAGAGCATCAAAATTCCAGAAAGAACTTTCAACGTAATTGTTTGTAGGCATTTCTGTAAAACCCATCTCTAAGAAGATTTGACGAAATTCAGCTCGCACTTTTAACAAAGGATGCAAATATCCACTTTCTGGTGGTACACCCAGAGCATCCAAATTATAATCTTTGAATTTTAAATTCTTCCAACTACCATTTGTAATCATTTCAGATGTTAAATCTGTTTCTAATTTTGTCAGTGAAACACTAAATTCAGGTCCTTTCTTCAAAAGAAAACTTTTAGTTACAATTTCTTGTAATAGTTTTCGTTTTTTATACTCCTGCTTTAGGTTATCATTTAATTGCGAAAAATCTCCAGATGCAAGGGCTTTTAAATGTGTTTGCACTGTATCAATAATTTCTGCAAGTTTCCGTTTTACTAGTGGTTTTTCACCACTTTTATCTACAAAAATCCATCCAGCAGACATAGCTTTGCTAAATCCTACTTTGGCATTGGGCAACTTCATCAACTCTGTTTGAGGAATTCCTTCTTCTGGAACTGCATTATAAATCAAGGCCTCATGGCTTCCTAAAATACACAATTTTATACATGAGCTTAATCCATATGTTTGACATATAAAATGTTTAGGTACCTTTATCAGCAACGGCTATTCCTTCTTCAGTCAACTCGTACTGTTTTTGACTTTGTGGTTCCGCAGTAACTAAATCTCCATGAGCTTGAATGCTTTTTAAAGCACCAACTATTTTTTGATGATCTTCGTTAAAATTTTTTGCCAAATCCAAAGTACTTGCTTCATTATTAACTGATAAATACCTCAATACTTTTTCAGTTAGTTCTGCCATATTTTAGGTTAAGATAAAATAATAATACTTCACAAAAACTGTAATGTTTAAGTACACAGTTACTAATGTAAATCGAAATATTTAGAAGAGAAATGATGCAAAATTATCTCGCCCACTCTTAAAACAGATAAGACACAGCAGTCTAACAGGATATTACATATGACAGATGTCAAGTGATACAACGTGGCCTGCGCATGTCGCAATATTTGATAAAATAATGTTCAAAAGACCTACTAAAATTACACAATTGAACTAAAACAGCTATTGCACTACTACCATCAGTAAATACGGGGGACAGTAAATAATTATTGGTTCAATATATTTAATTTATTTATAAAAATACATTATTACTATTTTCCAAACGAATTTAAAGTTCAAGTCGTAAGCTTTCTTTATATAGGGAGCGATTTGTTCATTTTGTATTCATTGCATAAATTTCGCGGCAAATTCAAATTTAACCAATGAAAACAAAAAGAAAAATTAGCAAGAAAAAATTGCGCCTGTATGAAACCCCCCTTAAACTGGTTATCGCGAGTCCACTTTAGGAGGGTCAACTATATTCGAGAAATGGCACATTTACAGTCCTAGGCCGGGAGGTGGTGTCGTCTATTTGTAACTAAATAACAAATATAAAGTGGATTACGTGATTTAAAATGAACCACCAACAGGGGATGTTTAATTTGACAGAATTTAATAAAAAAATGTTGTACTAAGTCTTACGATAGGTAAATGAGCATTTTCTTGCCGATGCTGTCCAATTCTAAGAACTACGTGTAACTCTAAAAAAAAACGTTTGCCATTCGTTGGAAAACTTGAAGCAGACATGTTTTTTCTGGCGTTTTAAGAAAACAGCCGCCGATGAAGATCAGGTCCCACCGCGCGCTGTCAGTAAAACATGGCTCACACTTGCGTTTAACGAACCGTTTAACGACAACACTTTAAAAACTAAAAAGTAAAACATTAGTATGCTGCACGGGACCATGCAGTTGTCTTCTTTATTTACATTGGCACTGTATAAAACTCGCTCTCTCTCTTTCTCTCTCCGCGAAGGGTAAAATTTCACGCCGACGAACTGTCTATAACGGTTCCTAAGGACAAAATTAGACATACGCTTTTTGGGGGTTGCTTATAACAAATTTTATTTTCTACAACTTTGGTCTTATGATATTTTCATTTATATTGGGCCGTTTTCGCTGGGTTTCAACTTTAAATCAGAATCGCTGATTTATGCTAACTTCAAATGGTTCTCAAGCCCAATATATTAAAGTTAGAGATATGCCTTCATAAGAGTTTCTTGTAGAAAATTTTATTTTCTACAACTTTTGTTCTATAGTATTTTACGCTATCTAGCGCGGTTTTCACTGCATTTCGATTTAAAGCTATTCTATAATGGTATTTTACCCTTGTCCTTTGACGTCACGCACCACTATTCTCCGACTGAGTACTTTTTTGTAGCCTCTGTCGCACAACAAAATTTACAAGGCTAGTAGCTTTGTACCTAATAGAATAATAATTAAAATATAGTATACATCCCCCCAGGCGCGATTTCTTCTCTTTGTTTCCATTGGATAAATTTGGCGGTAAATTCAAATTTTCAACACTGCTTCCTTTTCATTAAATACCCGCCAATTCACCGTGTACCTATAGACTGTACGTTTATAAAATAATTTTCTTTTAAAATCAGAATTTTTATTACAGAGTTATTTACAAATACATTTATAAAAATTTCAAGTATTAACATCACAGGCAAAATTTCCTTAATTAGAATTTCAAAAATATTACTTAAATAAGTGTTTGTATTTTATGTAATAATTCTGTAAATCGTACAAAGATCCAAGTATATTAGCTCTAGTGCCAAAACACATGTCTTTTTGAGCTTGTTCTAAATTATTATCACATTTCACAGAGTGGTATACATGTATCAATCCAGAATCTACACTGCGTACAATTTTCATAGACGATTTAATTACAGTATCATAAAAATCTACGTCTTCTAAACCCCATCCTGCAATTGAAGTGTTAAATCCTCCTAAATCTTCAAAATCGCTTTTGTACATACTAGCAATACCAAAACCAAATTGTCTCCAAAACCCATTTTGATTATCTAAATTTAATTCAGTGTTGATTAATGCATACTCTAAAGATTTTTTAAGAAATTTAGGATTGTACAAACTGTATACGATAGGAAAATAAAGTTTTTTGTGTTTTACTGTATTTTGGCGAATTCTAAGCAAACTTTTATGATTGAAAACTATATCCACGTCTATGAAAAATAACAGATCATCGTTACTGTAAACATGTACACCATGTTGTAAGGCTCTTCCACGAGAAAATGTTTCACCAATCACTTTATATGTAATCTCACTATTTGGGTATTTTTGTTGAAATTTTGTTATTAAATCTACACTTTTAGTAAAGTCTTCTAATGCATTTTCATTTCTATATAGCACAACTAACAGTCTTGTATGTTCTTGTTCTTTAATACAAATATTTTCATAATTTGTAATAAATCTCTTGAATGTTTCATAACGGCCACTTAACGGTAAAATTAAATTTATATATTTTCTATCAAAATTTGTTTTTGAATTAAAAACTACTGGCAGTGGTAAATTCTCCCCAATTCTTGCAAGCACATCATTTATAAATGTTTTATGCTGATAACCAATATCAATTTCTTTAATTTCTGAGTTATTTTCTTCTCCATTGATAGTTACTTCCTTTATTTCCGTTCCTGAAAAATAAAAGTTTGTACTAATACATAACCGTGGATTAATTATTCATACGCAAGTAGCAACCTTCAATTTTAATGTTATACCTGTAAATGTTTGTTGAATATAAGCATGACGTCTAACAGGTACCGTCATTTTATGGCCTCTGTATTTTTTATATGTTAACGACATGTCTAAAATTAAATCGACGCCATGAAGAGGATCGAGTCGCCAGTATCCATATAATATTTCCTTAAAATCGATTATTCTTCCCCTTTGTTTTGAGTAAAAATTTATTAATTCCATTACCTTGAAAATATTTTGTCAGTCATTGTTGTTTTAATTATTTATCAACTATTATTACTAACCTCCCTTACTACATCACTTAAACCTTCTTTTAGTGCTGAACCTATTCGTCGTCTTGGATTTAAATCCCTATAGGAATACAGTGATTTCGATATCAGTTCCCAGTCTAATACATCTTCCAAAATTTTATAGTTAAAACGACTAAGACTAACTAATGCTCCTACAAATAAATAATTAACAAACGAGTTACGGTATTGTTCATTCAGACATTGTAGTACCTAATAGTTCTGGATCACCAAGATAGTTTTCAGAACCTTGCGGTTCTGGATATAAAGGAAGATCTTCAATTAGTTCCGTGTTGGACAATTGACTAGCCCTTATGCCCAGAGAAGACATCGAAGTTGCAATATCCCTGTGTAGATGAACAGATTCTTGATATTTTTCTTGAATATTTAGTCCCTGTAATTAAAAATATTTTTTAAACGTCGTCGGACGATACGGTATGTGATGGATCTAACGCAAAAACTAGTGAACCGATTTTGATGAAATTTGAAATGAAGGGGTATATCGAAAATTCATCGATAAAATAAGCTATTCAAAAAAATCCGAAACTGGAAGCGAAAGTTAGACATGTTTTTGGTAGCATTTTTTTCAGAAGCATAATTTTGAAAATCTGATTAAAACAGTTTTTTACCGGATTCTCTAACTTCAACATGGCGGGATCTATGAATCTCAAAATTTTGCATTTAACGCCCCACAACTCAAAAACCAGTTATCTGATCAGGTTCAGCAACAACTTGTTTGAAAGCCCTTTGATGGTACTATACCATGAGGAAAAATTTATTTAGTAAAACCAAAAATGGTCGCAACGGCGCGGCGCTCTTCCAAAAATTTTGAAATGTTTGAAAAAGTATTACAAAAAAACTGGCCACACGATTTTGTTTAAATTTTCTACACTTATGCAGCTTGGTGTTAGGTACATTTTCGTTTTTTGATTAATGCCAGAATTTCACTGTGGTGCCCTCTACGAGGTTTTAAAAATAGGAAATTCATGCTCCTATATTAGTCAATATATGAAAAAAGTTTAAATACAAAAGTTGTTCAGTAATAGGTTTGCATTCTTCTAAATTTATATTACATATACAGGGTGTTTGCTTTCCACAGTATAGTAAGCAACTTTGTTATTTTTGAAACACCCTGTATATTATTATATAATTGAATACAAAATTTAATTGTCTATCACATAGTATAAGGTATTCATATAGCTAAAATGTACGGTTAATAAGAAGTTCGCGAAGTTCTGCTGCGTTTTGTAAATTTTGAAGATTTAATATTACTACGGATGCGCATCTCTCTTCCGTACGTACCCGTGGTACGTACCGAATCCGTATAGCCTCGTCTGTCGCGCTACGCATTCAAGTGATTTCCAGAGATTGCCTCGAGCTCGGGAACTATGGGTACTGTTGGATACCAAAACGTTTATTTTTAGTATGGGAAAGTCCGGGGGAGGTGCGCACCTTCACTTTTTTTATGTATCAATTTCAAGCGAATAAGAAAATAAATAGTAGAATGAATTCCCTACGAAATCCCTTTTCAACGATGTCCATGGTATGGGGTCATTTGGTCATCTAAAATTAGATGGGTTGGCTGTAACAGCTAAGGCGTTGATGACAGATGTCTGTCTCCCTTCTCCTTATATTCTTGGCGAACTACCCCGCGTCGAATCGCCGGGGCCAAATTTTTAAGCACCGATAAAAAGTACCTCTTTCAAAAATAATTTGCATGTCTTGATTTATACGTTATTCTTATTATAACCAAACTAAAATCGTATTAAAAACCAAATCGAGCAACTACTTTGCCCCCTTTTCTAAAAAACGTGTTCGAATCTTTCAATTGAGAGGCCATTGACTGTTCAGTTTGAATTTTAATCTATTCAAGGATTGATTTATTCGCATACTTTTTTAAAGTCGTGCGCCAAAAGCCATAATTATATTTTGTTATTACCTATTATTTATTGTCTATCTATAAAAAAAGTGTAGGCAATTGATCGCCCATAATCAATAAAATTTGAATTTTAAAGTTCTCTTCTCCTCTTCCTTTTTTTAATGTGAAAAAAAAACGAATTTGTAGCAGGAAATAATAAGTCTTTCAACGTGTTACGACTGCAGAGGGAGTATGAACTGTAGACTCTAGTTTCTAAATATTGTTAGAATCCAGTTTTTGAAATTATAATAATTAATCGTTCACCTTTTCTTACATAAACAAACATAAACAGCTTCAGATTTCAAGGTTAAAAACTCTTCCTAACTCTATAATCAACTCATTTTTTATAACGAAAAACAAGTTGAACGAATGAACGATAAACGATCAAACAGCAATGATCTCGTTTTTAGCAAACAACATTCGAGATATGAATGCGAAATGTGATGAACTCTTGCCTGAATTAATTTTTGTTGATCGTTCACGTAAAGTTAACTGACTTTGAAGTATTATTTCGATATATTTATCCGAAGACCGTGAAACTGTAGAATAACGGAAACGTTTTCTTATATTTTGTTTTGCAAGTCATTAAACGTATCAAGAAAGAATAAATTGTCCTCAAAGTGAGTGTGGTACGGGTACCTTTTTTCCACAGACAGTTTTTACACGTCACCGTTACTTGCAAACAAATCTAAACACAGAATTATTATAGTTAGCTCTCAGGGAATCACCTTTGTTTACTTTTCGTTTCGTTTCCATAACAACGATGTAAAACAATTTTACCGCCCGTGGGCTAAAATGATATAGTTTGCGCCCGTTAACGTGGGCGATAATACTTATTTTGTGCCCGGTTATGGATAAATCAAATTATAATTTCTTTTGTTATAGAAAAACATTTATACTGCTATAAGTTGTTAAGAAAATGTGTGACGGTTTTTGTCAGGTATCTTAGGATCGACCCATCACGTACACTTCGATTGCAGTCAGAGATTTAATTTTTTTTTTGGTGCGACTGCAATTGATGGGTGCGGTGCGCCTACTTTTGTCATCACTATTTACTTAGTATTTGGTAATGGTTCTTCTTTGAATACATTAAACAATCCTCCTTTAAAAACTTTTTAACATGCGTATGACGATACATGATAAAACAAATACCAAACTAGGTTTTAGATCTTAATTGACTTAAGAGTGAATAGGTAGGTACCACCGCAAGTAGGTACCTACAGCAGGTGGTTATTCCGAGGTCAGCGCATACGTGTGTTAATGGAATATGTAAAGATTTATGCAACTACTTGAGAAATCATTAATTTTCAGGTACGAAAGAAAGTTAAAGAAAGTGCAGAATACGTACAAGATTTGTTATTATATGATTACGTTATTCGCAACAACCGGAGATTTTAGCAATATACCTAGTGTTAATGAAATTTTATTGTTTCCTAAACAAAGACAATTAGTTGGAATTTTTTATTAATGTTAATTTTAGTAACCGTATATGAACGAGTTTTTAAAGTGCCAGAGCAATCCTACAAGTGAAGGTTTTTTCGTTAATATTTATCAAACTTTGAAATACGCCATAAACACTAAAAAAACTGAAAATTCCGGTTTATGATGTTTATGTGAATAACTGTTACTAAAGTATTTTAAAAGATACGTTTGCATACTATTAAGAAACTGACGTAAAACAAACTGGGAATTTCTGAACAATCAGGAGCACAACTTTACTCCTTAAATAGGTTTTCCTACAATCGTTTAAGAATTCAATATTCCTGAACGAAAATTGAGTACGGGAAATGACCACCACAGTGCGGGAATACTCCCAATTGTAAACAATGCGTTGCTTAGGAACAAGTAACAACAGCAACTCGCGCGAGTTTTACTCGAGTCTCACAGTAAAAGTGCAAATTTTGAAAAATAAAACAAATCCAGTAATATAAGACAATTCTATACGATTGTAGGAAAAATGTTGTTCATAACATTTGCGGGAAGAGCAATTCCGAAATCAATGCAGGGGTTATCGAAACGAGCGCAGCGACTTCCTGCACTTGTTATGAAAATAACTATTTCGATGCTAGAATTAAAAATTATTCAAGGAATCTCCAATTTTGTCAAAATTATCTTGCAATACGCTATATGACTCTACAGGGTGTTCGAGATAAGATGATGTACATGTACATATGAAGTCGGTTAAATTAGAGACAGGATGCCGAAATGTTTGTACCTCACGAAAATGTTATAATTTTTAAGATATCTGCAAGTGCTTCCGAAATATCCTACAAAAAACATGAAATGTCTTTTTCGAAAATCTTGAATAAGTCTTTTATTCTTAAGGTTAAGTAAATGAAACTTTTTGTCACTGCAAATACGTATTGCTCTTTATTTTTGTTTGTTTGTTGTATTATTCTTTTTTGGAAACCGATTTTTTTCCTATCTTTTATTTTTCTTCATTGAATGATTGTCCTTAAAACATGTGAACTAAAAATAGGTCGTGTATGAAGAATGGGTAGTCTATGTCTCAAAAATTTAAAATTGTAATTCGTGACTGAGGAATAAAAGTTTCAAATTAAATCATTTTAATGACATGTTAAATTTATGTATTTGAATTTGCATTTGTGTCCTTAACCACCGCAATATGACACGCTTTAGCTTGAATTAATAAATTATAGACTACTTATAGATACCTAAAGTGCGAAAGTAGTTTAAAATTTTAGAACAGAAATAATGTTAACTTGGATAAGATTTGTATGGTGCAGGATTAATAAAACAACTTTATAAGGGGTGAATTATGGGATGGTGGTAGCAATAACAATACAGTCACTTTTCTGAAAAGGTGTCACCATTTTTTTTACATGAATACTATTATTGCATGCTGTATTAAATCAAATCGGCCACGTTTAACGATAGCGTGGGTGTAAAGCAATCAAGACCACTAACGTGATTGATACCAATCCAATTATTTTTAGCGAATGTTTTGTAGGAACTGAAAATAAGATAGTTACCACATGTTAATTTAAAGTGTTAATAGCATTGTTATGCTTGCTATTTTCTAGAAAAAATAATAGGTACCTATACCTCCTTTCAGGTTCTTTATGATTAAAAAATCAATTCAAAATTACGTTCTTTGATTAAAATTGATAATTAATTGTTCACTGTTTGTATGCGTTGCGTTGGGTAATAATAGGTAAACGTTCTTGAAATAAATGTCATAACTTTAAAATAAGCTGTGGGAATTTCATAATATGCAATTGTTTTAATAATAGTACTCGTGGGCGAGTCAATAATTAAAAAAATAAAAACATTTATTTCTTTATTTTATTCATAAATGTGTTTTATGCTTTTGACATTCTTAGACATATTTTGCTAATAACCCACAGGGAAAGTAACCGGTATTCGGATCAGAAGTGCCTGAAATTGTAATCCGTTCGTATTATACAGGTTGATCCATAAATATACCAAGAAACTTTTAGTAGTGGTAGTTTAGTAGTGGAAAACGCTTCGTATGTTAAGAAAAAAAATTTGAACCATAGAACGTGAGCTAGTATCTGGACCAGCGATTTGGTAACGAGTAAATTAGAAGAGGAGGTCCCGTGGCCTAGCCTGCACGTTCGTAAACCCCCTTGATTTCCCATTCGTAATGAGGAAGATCTTGTCGCAAAAATAATGGCCGCTTGTGCGCAACTAGAAGCTATCCCTGGAATTTTCAATGATCCGGTGGTGCAATCTTTGTATTGAAGGAAATGGTCAACATTTTGACCCTGTATCTCGAAAACAAAGCGTTTTCGGACATATGTTTATAAAACAAAAAATGTTTGTTTTCATGTCCCCTACCACCACTAAAAGTTTGTCGGTATATTTATGGAACACCCTGCATATATCAGTTATTACCTATCTCACCTCACCACCTGAAAGAATTGGGTTGACGTTCAGAGTTCAAGTAGATGTAAGGACTGTGAGACCAACGAAGACGACCAATTTACCTGCATAAGCGCTGGTTACCAGAAGTGAACGAACCGAAGAACGTGAAAGTTAAAGTCAATAATTACTTCATCATCAAATTGATCAAATGTAACGAAGATGGAAAACAACATCCAAAATACTGCGTCAGTTCAATGATCTCATAAATTTCGTAATTTAGCAAATTTTCTCGATTTCAACAGAAATCTGTCACTATCAAAAGTTATTTCTTGTCACTAGGACTAACAAACGATGTCTTTCAGCAAATAGAAATGGAAAAGTTCTAGGATAGTGGGATTTACTTAATTTGAAAAAATAGAACCGACTTGGAAAAGTAAACTTATAGTTTCCTGTTTATTCTTATCCTAAGTAAATATACCGAACTGATGCAAACATAAATGCCGCAGATGTTAAAAATTTGCAGACTAGGAAAGAAGAGGGCGTCTGCTAGGATACCTATAACAACACACATAAGGAACTGACCTATTTTGCGTTCTTTGCCACAACACAACAAATCTCTTAACACGTTTTACAGCCAACAAAATGATGTTAGTTATGAATATGGTTCTTAAAGGTATATGTTAACAGCAAAATATTGAATATAGAATTGCACCGTCGACTTTAATAAGGGAAGTGTCCAAGAGCTAGACCCCACCCCTCATCCTGGAGATGCATTTTATTAATTTGTGGTTCTGGGAAACGTTTGGCGTTTAATGACGAATTTACAAATAATTTTAAGTCTGAAACGAACATACAATTATCATAAATAGTGCTATGTTTTGTCTAAAAGATTCTGAAAATTTTATTCTGTAATCGGAGATAATGACCCGAAGTTTACTAGAATAATTATTAGTACCGCTTAATAGGATAATGTGTAATATAATCCGAAACACAAACAATGCACATAATAACACTTGACATTTAATTGCGGTTTCGCAGAATATTCGTCTTTTTTAAAAGTTTTAATTAGTTAATGGTAGTAGAGATAAAGTGAGAACAACGTCAATGTGTTCGTGATAGTCGCGTGCAATTAATATTTCTGCATGACCGTACATGTCAAATGTTATCGTTTGTTGATTGAAGTCATTCTTAAAATTTTTATCATTATTTATGCAATGCAGATTGTCATAATCAAATTAATTTCGTATTTAAATATAACAGACAGTAACAGTAACCGTAAATTGAAAAAAAGTGGAGGTGCGCACCTCCCCTGGACTATCCCATGCTAAAAATAAACATTTCGTTTTTGATATTCAACAGTAGTTCGCGAGGCAACATTGGAAATCACTTGAATGCGTTACGATAAACGCCAGACAATACGGGTTCGATACGTACAGAAGAGAGACAGGCATCTAATTTACTAACGCAGCGGAAGTTCGCGATTTTCTCATCAACCGTACATTTTAGCTATATGACTACCTTATACTATGTGATAGACAATTCAATTTTGCATTCAATTACATAATAATATACAGGGTGTTTCATTTAAAATAATAAAGTTGCTTGTTGTACTGTGGAAAGCAAACACCCTGTATACGTAATATAAATTTAGGAGAATGCAGAGCTATATTATACCGAACAACTTTTATAATTAAACTTCTTTCATATTTTGATTAATAAAGGAGCTATACAGGGTGTCCGGAAACAACGTTCCGTAACTTCTGGAGATGATTCTACATCCAAAAATATGAAGAAAAGTTCTCATGAACAGGGGTCCGGAAAAGCTTTCTAACGGAGCTACGGCTCTTTGAAGAGGGGCCTCAAAATGTGTTGTTTTATTAATTAGTTAATCAATACTGAAACGAGATTGATAAAATTTGGTACCCAGGGTATATTTGGTACGGGAAATAGTTTGGTAATGTTAAAAATAGAAAAAAAAGCCAGGGTCGTGCGTAACGGGTAGGGTGTATTGATTAACTAATTAATAAAACAACACATTTTGAGGCCCCTCTTCAAAGAGCCGTAGCTCCGTTAGAAAGCTTTTCCGGACCCCTGTTCATGAGAACTTTTCTGCATATTTTTGGATGTAGAATCATCTCCCGAAGTTACGGAACGTTGTTTCCGGACACCCTGTATAGGAACATCAATTTCCGATTTTCAAAACCTCGTAGAGGGCGCCACAGTGAAATTCTAGCATTAATCAAAACACGAAAATGTATTTAATACCAAGCTGCATAAGTGTAGAAAATTTTAACAAAATCGTTAGGCAAGTTTTTTTGTTATAATTTTTCAAAAATTTAAAGCTTTTGGAAGAGTGCCGTTGCGCCCGTTTTTATGGGAAAGTAAAAATGATTCTGTATTATATTCCAGGTAGCGGCGGCGTGTCTTCCCTCACCCATATTTTTATCCACTTTTCCCCTTATCGGATATTATGGATACCAAATATTTACATTCGATACATTTAGTAAATAAAACAAATAAAATTCGAGATTAACATTAAAACTCTCATTCTCTCCCGCCGCTCTCGTTTCCCTTGAAAACTAGATTTTACATAAGTTTGTACCTTATTGCAAGAACCTATGATATACGGTAGTAATAAATTCGGAATTGCGAGTCTATTACACCCAAATTAAAACAAAATTGGTAAAGTATTAAGATTACAAAGGACCAACAAGAACAAGGAAAAATAGACCGCAAAGAAATGTATGGATTCGACTAAATAATATAAAAAATTACAAACCCTTACCTTAGAAGTATCTAAAATGAATTAATTTGGAATCTCAAAACAAGACTAGTTTTCTTATAAAATATGTTATGAGCACAAATATGGTAAATGACGTTTTGTGCAGTTATTCAAACAAAAACCAGTACCTAATAAAATTACTGAGTCTTACATAAAATTTAAAAGCGAAATTTAATTTTTACATTCAGCGTTTATTGTGTGCATTATTAAATCTGTTACGTATAATTTTAGGACACCCTGTATAATATTAGTGAATATGTATAAATTTACCAGCAAAAATGGAGATTAGTATTCAATTTACAATTGTTCAACTTAAAAAGTTATTACTACAGAACCGCAGGAAGTTCCATAATATTTCGCTTTTAAAAACTTTCTGCTCTTCTGCAGCTACGAAGATGATAGTTTTCATCAATACCCACATAAAGAAAACTAATAAGCCTGCTGGTTTAACTTCCAGACTACATGCAGTTTCAAAGATAAAATTGTTATCTGCCCATTTATCAGTGCCTCAGTGTTACCAAGTGGTACCTACTTGAATACATTACCGGTGATTCTTCAAGAAAGAAGATAGCGAAGCTCCTAAGAGGTTAGACCTTAAATAGTTAAAAGTGGTTTCAAATGTGTGTTGGCTGTCTGAAAAGATGACAGCTGACTTTTATTTAAATCTAGCTAGGTGTGGGGGAAGAAAACACGCGGTCCCTTGGCTTGTATTTAGTGCCACTGTCAGTTTATGTTACACCTACCAGTCCTACCACAGAAAACTGCGAAAAAAATACTTATACCCCACAATAAGGAGAAAGAAAGCTTTTTAATTTTAGTATGTATATAAAACGTTTTTCTGTAAGCGTCACGAAAGTAGCAATTTTCGTATCACTTGCACAAAAATATTTCTTCTCTTTGTTTGTTTCAGTTTCTTAAAATTCGCTTATATTATGTATTGAATTATTAAATTTAAGTTTTAAAATTCGTTCTACCTTGACATAATTATGAAGGCGCTCCATGTGTTGTGGATGTTTCACAGGGTGCATGGTAATAGCACGATGAACCTCCTTCTGCTTTAAATCTCCAGAAAAAGCAGCATCGCCGCTTTGGTTGTGGTATAGGATAACTTGCATCTGTAATGAGATATAAATTATAGAAAACAAATAATATTGTGTAGTACAATCAATTTTATTAGTACCTACCTACACATAGTGTAGTGTACCTATAAAGATTTTTCTTAAATCAGATACCACTGATTCCAACAGTGGGAAAGCTACAACCACAATAGTCATTCCAAATTAGTGGAATAACTGGAATACCATGATTACAGAATTGCTATAGGATTAATCAATGCTAGACATGATTCTAAAAATCAATTTTATCAAACTCGTTAAAATCACCATTTTGTATATCTTTTACCAAGAATATGCCATTAATCAGTTCAAATATCCGCTCTATTACAGGAAACTGATAAGCCAGAAAATATTTAATTCCGCTTTTTTATTGAAAATTTTTCTGAATGATAATTCTTCTCAATTTGATTTACTAGCTACATATTTGAAATAAATTTTATAAAAATCTTTTGGATAACGTGGTGGAGATGTGGGAGAAGGCTTTTGACGTGTGTGCTATATAAAAAAAACGTTTAGAAAAGGGCCATGAAGAATATGAAATGGCGAGAGAGTTGGGCGGTCTGGTTCATCAAGTACTTCTGAAAACGTGAAAAGAAAACTATTCTCGATACTAGCTACGAAATGAATATTAGGGTGGTTACTGAAGAAGTTCAGAAATTGGTATGAAATACTGTTCAAAAGGAGCAATTTTTACCGGCATTTTGGACAGGAAACGAACAGCAACGAAATTTATAACGAAATTATTGAATTAAAAAAATTGCATCGTAAATAAATTGCTTGGTAATATTGTTAAATAAAATTGTTGGTCCTACCATTGTATTTTCTTACTCACCGACCACGGGCCCCTTTGACATTTTCCAGTTCCCAAAGATGAAGAGAACCACGAAAGAGCAACGTTTTGCGTATAAAAGTAAAATCACTGTACGAGCCGAACGCTATTATACCAAAGAGTGCATTATTAGAATATAAGCATTTTGAAGATTGAAAAAGATGCTGCTGGCATAAGTGTATTATCGATAGGGACCGCTTGATATCAACATTGATGAATAAATAAATATATTTTTTTAAATAACTAAAAGCTTCGGGAAGATTTAGGTCAGACCGCAATTAGTTTAAAAATTAGACTAATATTTCTGTTGTTTATTTTATTTAGTTTTGCTTTGCTCGTCATTTAAGTCTACATTCTTTAAAAATCCTATAGCAGGGGAGAAAAATGTATACGGTTACCCACCTAATTCATAACTCAAGCGGTAGCATTAATCATTTAGTTGGAGCTACATTTACAGCAGGATGTGAAACTGCCCCCAAACAACATATTATGATTAGGATAAATCTATTTTCACAAAAAAGAAGTCGGTAGACCAAGCGATTAGTTAGCATTAGAGTATTCTTAATTTATTCTCACGATTATAGTCTCTGGAAGATTAATTTAATTCAGATAAACCATTATTTTAGCTTTTGCAAACATTTCGTTAGTTCGATACTAAAATTATGATAATTGTTTTTAATTTTCCATTAGACAAACGTTTTGTTACACATTACACTAAGAACATGTATCTATCGTATTCAAAGTTTTTAGTGAATCTGAAAATTTTTAGTGTAGTAAAATCTTTTAGTAAACAAGACGGAAACACAACCACAACTGCAATATTAAATTACATGTTTGAAATATTAAACTATCAGTTGAACAAGACGACGCAGATTATGTATGCAGTATTAAAATGGTATAAGCAATCCTTTTCCTTCCTTGCAAACAAATACTTTCGGCGCTATAAAATTTCAAATCGTTTTGAAATGTTCTAAAACTGCTTAAAAATTTACAGATCAAAAAATTTGTGTAATTTTAAGAATAAATATTTAATCTTGTCGGCCATCTGTTTGTTGGATATAACCAAAGCGCGGAAAATATGCACTACAAAACCGCAAAATATTCATTTTGTATGCTCAATAAAATTAAAAGAAAGGCACATTAGAAAAAGGAAAATTAAAATGTTAATATCTTGAAAATTTGACGACTCAAAAAAATTTTAATTATTAGAGATTTGAAATCTGCATTAAAAAATGCCTTAATAATGTTTCAACCCTACTGCGATAATTTCATAACGAATTTATTTTTTTATTGACTTGGAAATAAACAAATCATAGTTTTTAATTTTTTTGTCTCGATTTGAAGCGAATAAAAAAATAAATAGTAGAATGAATTCTTTATGAAATTACCTTTTCAACGATGTGCCGCACATGGTATGGTGTCATTTGAAGTTTTAGACGGGGTGGCTATGACGGCTAAGAAATTCTGTGATCAAGTTCTTAGCCGTCACAGCCACCCCGCCCGAATTTTTCGTAAAAAGATGTCCCGCTTACTGTCTTTGTTGACATGTCTTTGCGATTTTCAAACAAACAATAGTTTTGAAAAATACCAAGGGTGGCTACTTTTCGTTAAAAACCCCTGAATGCAAAATAAAAGTTTCAAAAATGGATTTCGCGAAAATCCAAAATCATTATCCTGCATGTAAGCTAAATGATATGGAAATGCATATATTTCCGCGCTTTGTATATAACTAAAAGCCACAAGCAATGGTTTTGTTTCCTTTTTGCAGTTTAATTAACTTCGGCTGTTCTAAAAGCAGATACTTCTTAGAAATGTTCTTTTAAACTAGAAGATATAACAGACTCTTGTTCTTATTGAATTTCGTCAACTTAGAATATATTACATTCAGTAAAATTGTTTTTTTTTTCAGAATAAAATTGTATTATAGAAAAACTAGTGTGAAAGTTTTTTCTAGAAATGTTTGTATTGAGAGATTGAAAGGGGGTGACTTAGACAATGACGGCTTGTCCTTAAAAAATAGTATAGGTATCTAAACCTTTCAATTTAACGAATGAACAAATTGAGCTCTTATAGATTCTCGTTTACTGACAATTTTCGAATAAAATATTTTATAAACGGGTTCAAAAAAAATCTACTCAAATTCAGATGCTCACTTTTTGAAATTTTTTGTTACTGTGAAACTAAAATACAAAACTAATAGATTATTCCCGATTCAGTATTTCTTTCTCTACAAAAAACTTCAGAAGAAGTTTAATTCTAAAATAATTAGGGGAGGAAATAAATGAAGATTTTTGGTTGAAATCTCTATGGCGAGTAATCCAATTCTACACCCTGTATATCACTGTAATCTGCGAGGATCTATTGTGATTAAAGTTTTTGTTTTGTACGTAATTACAATATACCTATTGTTGTTGTTAAATGATTAAAAACCTTATTTTTCTTCATAAAATAATAAAAGGAATTAGTACCACACCCTTAATTATCTGAACGTCCTGAAATCCCACCTTGTCTAATAAAGCTACAACGTAAAACAACATTTACAGAGCAATGTATTCGCAAATACAAAATAAGATGTTGGGCAAGCTCAATTACCCACAGTTACTAAAATTACTACTGTAGGATGATAGATGATAGATCATTACTTGTTAAAGATCGTACGCTACACTGCTCCTTTCTTTTGATAATAACTACAATAGTAAACTAGGTGTAATTGTGTAATCTTCTATTTTACTATAAAGTTGTAGCGTTAAAGAATTTCCTCGAGAATTTCATTTACTAAACGGAATACAATTAACGACTAACAATAATAATTAACGTCTAGGAAATGACTGAAACAAAAATACCACCCGCACTATCCCACCAACCCCCTTCGGCGATGGGTAGCTTATGGTGACGAGTTACTTTTCTTTTAATTCCACTACAAAGACATTATAAAACGTAACTTTCCGATGTCATATTTAAATTTCAAATGTTTCAAGTGTTGAGAGAGCGGAATTAGTAGAGAAATTAGATTTCTAAACGTTATATCAGAAAACCTAGTACCAATGTTTCAGTTAGAGTACTGCATAATTATGATTTGTAAAACCCATTTTTTCGAGTTGTTAAAATGATACAATCTCAGAATGTATAGGTACCAATTAAATTTTTACGTTAGAAATAAAGAAAAAAAACTTGTTTATGCAATGTAATAAAAAGATGTGGTTCTTTTGAAATCAGCGTCATAAGCAAAAAAATGTAGCCTTGATTAAAAATGGATTTATAGTTTACCTAATAAAACCAATTTTTTACACTCAATAGAAATTAAATTGATCGTTACTATAATAAATTATAAACGGTTATGCGCTATCTACGATAAAATACCTAGGTCCAAGGTGTTCCAGTTAAAATATCGGCCCACTAAAACTAAATGTCCTGTGATGCTTTTGGGTAATAAGTTAAATATAAAAAAATCCGACATAAGTAAAGACACTGTATATTATATTTATATCACTGATAAATTATAATTTCCTGCAAATTACATGTTTCAAAATATTTACTTAATGGTGGATAATTTTCAATTTATCGCACGACTGATTTTGTCAAGATTATTTTAAATATTTCCTTATTTTCTTTTTTAATATACATCCATAATTATTAGTTTACCGTTTCTCATTGGAATTTCAAAAAGTCGTTTACGATCGCGAATTAACAAATTAGTCAATTATTTTAATATTTAACTCCACTAATAATTGATACCTACTCCAGACTCCTGGACGCATATGTCAAAGGAAGAGGAGAGGGTTATTACTTATTAATGCAATTCATCTCAAAAGTGTAAGAATTAATTCCTTTTCTCAACCGAAATTCACTACAAAATGTTTTGTCATCTAAGTTGTAGAAATGATCAGCCCACGTGTAAATGTTTCGGGGTAATACCTATATACCATATTCAATATTTTCCTCTTTTTCTTTTTCCATTATACAGGGTGTATATAAACAACACCGACAAACTTCGGGAGGTGATTCCCAGCAGCGTAGCGAGGGTAGTGCCAACAGTGCACACGCACCAGGCGCCATCATGACAAGGGGCGCCGCGGCTGCGGTGCCACGCTTTACTACTACTACATAGCTCTGTTTAATTGGGGCAGGGGGCGCCAGAATTATGTATCGCACCAGGCGCAATTTTAGCTTGCTACGGCACTGGTGATTCCTTAGGTGATCTTAAGAAAAAAGTTCCCATTAACAGGTGATCTAAAATGCTTCTGAGTGGGGGTGAATAACATTTCAGTTTTTTGTTAGCAATTCGACCTAAAGCAGAAAAATGTTTAAATCGACTTTTTATGGAAAATGGCTAGTCGTACAAAAAAAATCAAGAGCACCATTTTTATGCACTTTCTAACGTAGAATCAGATTACTGACTGATATTGGTAATAAAATGTAACATTACAAAAATAATAATTAAAAATGACTCAGGCCCCCCGTTTGGAACGCCCCTGGTTTAAATAATTTTATTTGGATATTGTCAGACAGTAACACAGACTAGTACTAAACCGTATGCCAAATTTCGTTAAGTACTTTATATTCAAGGGTGTTTGAGATATTAATGAAAACTGAAATTTTTTTCGCCTCCGGCAGGGAGCAGTGACTCCCCTCAGGGGCATTTTAGGACACCTGTTCATGAGAATTTTTTTCTTAAGATGATCTAAGCAATTCACACTTTCCGTAGTTTGTCGGTGTTGTTTATATACACCCTGTATATCATCGTCCAAAATTATTACCATCCCTAATACAGGGTGTCCGGAAATAACGATGCGCTACTTTGGGAGATGCCTCTACATCAAAAAATATGAATAAAAGTTCCCAAGGGTATGTAAATGTTTTCTAACGGAGCTAGAGCCCTTTAAAGGGGGCTCCCAAATTGTGTGGTGTTTCAGTCACCTTCAGTTTTGAGTTAAGGAAGAAATTTTATAATATAAAACCTCTTCTAAATTAAATAAAAATAATAATAAAAATAAAAATAAAAAAAAATTCTACGAGTAGACAAAATTTTTAGTTAGGATGTACAACGTGCCACGAGGTGTTAAGGTCTTAAGGATCCGCATACCGAGACCTCGATTCATTACAATTAATCAATGGGTGCTTGACACTGACGTTTTAAAACAGAGATTGAATTTTAAAATGTGTTCAATCTATATCATTTTTACTAGAGTGCTTTGATAATGACAGGATAATGAATGATCTGACAGATATTAAGAGCACACAGCATTCTAATTTTTCTATACCCGATTATACCTTATAATGCGGAAACGGATACCATAGGAATATTAAAAAAATAATACAATCTGAAATTAATTCATTAAGTCAAGATTTATAAAAATGTATGGGGTACTATATCCAGAAAATTATGGAATTCCAGGTTGGTAGACACCCCAATGAACAAAAGTTTTCAAATTAGAGTGACATTTGAAACTTTTTTGAATGTCTAAAATTGAACTAAAAAATAAACACCAAAATATGTTAATTTTGATCTTAGTTCCTGTTAGTTCACTTCTGTGTGCGAGTATGTAACATATTATGAGTAACAACATGCCTTCCAACATACACAGTTAAGACAGAGATTAGACTGAGCGATCAGCGTCGGTCGTCCGCGAACGGTCACCGTCGACCAAATTTCCAACACAAGTATTCTAATGGGCAAAGTTACACTGATCGGTCGTTCACGAACGGCCTCGATCGCTATGCAACGAACAGTTTGAAATTAGAATTTTGATCGGTCACGAACGTTCAAAAGTAATTCGTAACCCAACTTTTTAAAAGTGCCCTTGTTTTTTCTACCAATAACAGTAAAGAACGGTCACCATTTGTTCCTTTTCACTTGAACTGGACATTTTTTAATGAATTTAAAAGAAAAAATGTATTTTCCTAGTCTTTAGTGCAATGACCACAAGCAATTTTTTACCGCCACCGACCGCCACCGGTCGCTCAGTCTAATGTTACATTTTTAGAACGTTGCTAACCGATACTGATCGATCGAAGACGTTCGCGGACGACCGACGCCGATCGCTCAGTCTAATCTCTGTCTAACGCGGTTTGAAAACTTTTGCTCCCCATTATGTGCGATATGGTTGACTGATAATCAGAAATCAGGTTATCGGCCACTAAATAGTTAATAATTAATCACTAGGGTCGATAGTCGAGTGGTACTTCGTACTTTCACTCCGGATGCGCATGCGAAACAATTGGTCTTTAATTTAAAGAAACTGAAACCCCTGAAATGCATGACCTGCTGCACTTCTATTTTGTGGTTTCGATTAAATTTGTAAATGTCTATCCATGATCTATCCATTAACTTTGATGATTTGCGATTGCAATTAAAGGTGAATTGATTCCTTCAGAAGTTCAAAAAAATTCGGAAAAGAAATTTTCTATGAATCTAAAATCTATTTTGTCAGTCTTAAAGAAGTTGGCAATACTAGAAAACTTCATTCTTCCTATAAAACAAAATCGTAATCTTTTCCCATCCCACAATGAAATTTTTTAATAAAGGGGCGACTATTTTGTTTGCATTGTTTATGGAGAGATGTAAAAGTATGGAATGCATGGAATGTTGTCGCATGTTAAAGATCCCCATTCTGATTAGAATCAGGAGTTTCAGTAAATTCCTACGCGAATGTTTCATCAGTGCGCTAAACACCGTACCTGAAAATGTTTGAAAAAATATTTTGTCTATGGTTTTAATGTAAGAAATAATACCCACATTAATTATTTTGTTATTTCAAATTATTAATGTGCATATAAATGTTGATGCTTGCCGTTAGAACAATAGGTACGTAATTTGCATCGGTTGAATGATTACGGCAACGATGTACTTTAGTTAATAGACCTATTATCAATTATGTAAGACGTAAAACACAATGATTTCAGGGCATAGAGAGGCGTCACTTTAATAGTTAGGATTACCTCTACATTTCCATTATACTTTATCTTTTCTAATAAATTTGCTATTAATATAAGCAACGTATTATTGCAAATATGGCCAGTTAAAGATAAAAAGGCACTACTTTTTTTATAACACAATAATTACATCGCAGTTAGGGTTTATACCAATTTCGAATCAACTGAAATTTTATTTTAAAATTAGTTTAAGCAGTTTTTATGTATTATATGAGAATATAATTTTTTGTTAGATACCAAAAGCCAATACTACACAAATTACGGTTTTAAAAAAATTGTTGCGATTTCTTGTCAGAATCGTACATAATTATTTACGACGCTTATATTAATTGCATGTCTATATTGATTTAATTTGCATATAAAAACTCTATATGACCTTAAACCCGTGGTATGTCGTTATCAAAATAGGTTAGTGGAACGTAATTTTATAAATGTTCAAGCCTGAAAATAACGCCTCTCTTGCCTGAAATTTGTAGACTCGCCTCATATGACCAAGTGCAAGGAACTCCTGCAAATTTTCTAACACATCTGCCGAGTTCTACGTCTTCGTGAGTGGTGTAAAGATTCCCCAGGCAGTTGTCGATGTGGGGTGCCATCCGCTTCAACGTCTCCCTACTGAATATAACGCCTGGACCACCCATACAGAAATTTTCGTTTTCTTCTAAGGATAGTAAACCGAATTCGTCATTATTTCCTTTTCCTGTTTGTCCTATAAACCACGGCTTACGACTGTCTACGGATCGTAACAAAGCCTCTAAGCGATCTGTTCTTACATAAACATCATCATCTGCTCGAAGAAACCACTGGTACTTATCTATGTAATAATCATGCATATGTTTCAGCATTGCAAATGATTTTCTTTGAGGGGGGTAGCTATCGTCAATGCCTGCTAAGGGAACCAGGGGGATGTCGTTGCTCTGGGAGTACTCGGAACTGAAGAAGAGGATTTTTCCCGGTACATCCTTTCCCCATGTTTCGTAAACTGTTCTTGCGCGATTGTTTACATATTTCGATGCTGTCATTACACCCACCAATAATAAATTATTATAGGAATTATTTATAGCACTACCACTTATAAATTTAGAATGTTCACTAAGAGTTCCAAAATCAGGATTTTTTTCCACTTTGCACACGTTTAGATCTACAGGTGTTACGGATTGTCTTTTGATTACCGAACTTAGAACGAGTCCAATTAGTACACCCAAAATTATATTTATAACTTTTCCTTTTCTTGCCATAATTTGCTTTAATCACTGTTTTAACGTACTCCAAAATTTCCATCGTTAACTTTTATTGAATCTTATACCATATTACCGGTGGTATTACTTTGTTACTTTATCACCACATGGCACTATTTCGGGCTTGGGATTGTCGCCTGGCTCTACAATTCTCACATTTAAACTGAAAGTAGTACTTCATCTTGAACTAAACTCTGGACTTTGTTGTTACGTACTTGTGCTTCTACGACATTGAAAGTGCAAGATTTTGATTTTTTATGATTAATTTGAATTTGATGTGATTTTATCTTTTTTTATCAGTACTTTATTTATTTAATTAGGTTTGAATTTTTCTTGACCCGTGTTAGATTTCTAAGTGACACGGTTATTTATGGATACAAGATAATCCACAAACTTATTTTTCTTGTTGCTTTATCTTCTTGAAATGGTGCTGTATGAATGCATAGTATTTACGTTTATATATAGATACAGTGCGTTACAGATAACAACATGATTAAATTACAAATAGATAAATTATTTTGGCACAAAATTTATCTCTGTAGATATGCTCAATCAATTATAAATACTTGCGAAATGTAGGTACAAATGTATTTTACAATACGAAACAATTATTAGGTGTCGCCAAACACTGTCTATAATGGAAGGCATGGGTACTTTTAATATTTCATAATTTAAAAATGAGTCAAACAGTTTAAATTTAGAGTTTCCCATATTTCTTTACTCTTCCCTTTATTAAAAGAAAATTTAGCTTTATTTTTGAATTTTTTTTATTTCGAAATAAGAAAGAAGAAATCCACCACTGTTTTTTGAATTAAAAAAAGTGGAGGTGCAAACCTCCCCTGGACTTTCCCATACTAAAAATAAACATTCGTTTTTGGTATTCAACAGTATTGTTCGCCACAACCGATAAACTAAACTTGAAAATTAGTATATGGAAAATTAACACAAGTGCCGATTGTATTCATCTGCGCATGTGTGATTATTTATATTCATAGGCTGCTAGGATTAGCCGGCGACAAGGAATTCCCGTCCCGCGCATGGTCACTTGAACATATCGGCACTTACAAATTTCACCCTACACTGTTTTAAAGTTCAATATTCACGAATTTCTCATTAACCGTACATTTTAGCCATATGAATACCTTATACTATGTGATAGACAATTAAATTCTGCATTCAATTATATAATAATATACAGGGTGTTTCATTTAAAATAACAAAGTTACTTATTGTACTGTAAAAACCAAACATCCTGTATACGTGATATAAATTTAGAAAAATGCAAATCTATATACTGAACAACTTTTGTATTTAAACTTCTTTCATATTTTGACTAATAAAGGCGCTATAGGAGCATCAATTTCCGATTTTCAAAATCTCGTAGAGGGCGCCACAGTGGAATTCTGGCGTTCATCAAAAAAAAAAATGTAGCTAATACCAAGCTGTATAAGTATAGAAAATTTAAACAAATTCCTTAGACCAGTTTTTTTGTAATAATTTTTCAAAAATTTCAAAATTTTTGGAAGAGCGCCGTTGCGACCGTTTTTGGATTTAGTAAATAATTTTTTTTCTTGGTGTAGTACAGCCAAAGGGCTTTCAAACAAGTTGTTGCGGAACCTGATCAGATAACTGGTTTTTGAGTTACGGGGCGTTAAAGTCGAAATTTTGAAAAATTCATAGCGACCGCCATTTTGAAGTTAGAGAGTCCGGTAAAAAACTGTTTCCCTTGAATTATGCCCTTCTTTCATATCCCCTACTCAGATTTTCAAAATTCCGCTTCTGAAAAAAATGATACCAAAAAAACATGTCTAACTTCCGCTTCCGGTTTCGGATTTTTTTGAAAAGCTTATTTTGTCGATGAATTTTCGATATACCCCTTCATTTAAAATTTCATCAAAATCGGTTCACTAGTTTTTGCGTTACAGGCGTTACATACACACAGACACACAGACAGACATTTTTTCTAGACCACTTTTTTGGGTTCCTGGGGACCCAAAACACGTATTTCCGCGAAAATCTCGACTTCGAAAATTTTCATGATATCAATACTTCCCATATACCAGTGGTGGTATGGGAAAGTAAAAACTTTATGCAAGTTTGAGAAAAGGCCAACAAATTTTTATTTAAAAAAGAGATGGAATTTGTAATAAAATCCATTCCATTTTTTAAGAATATGATTTTTAGGAAACTTTGAAAAACCTGTATTTTAATTTTTAAATAAATACTGGAGGTTAATTTTAATATCTGTCCTCAATTTTCTAAATCTCAACAACCCCAACAAATCTATTTACGAATAGCTACCAACAGTAGGGCGGGTATTGTATTAATGCCAATATCGGTTTCGCCCAATTTCCACAACCTCGGCTAACGCCTCGGTCGCAATATCTCCTTCTGCTAGGATGGATAACAAAATCCTGCCCAGAGCAATAAAGCGTTTAATTGAGATCGCATTACGATGGTCTATGTGCCAATCTAAAACATTTTCAGGGTCTAGACCAGATGTTAGCAGCAATCGAGCAGCAATAGTCAACTTTTCATTTTCAAATTGTCACCTAATAACACACGGTGGCAATAATCTACCCACGTTGTATGGGTAACTCTGTAAAGACTTACAGAGTTGGTTAAATTAGCAGAGTTGGGAAAAATGACATAACAAATCTAACGCCGTTCTTGTCTTTGATTAATGTTACCCACTTTCTGAAATAATCTGAAAAACGCTTCAATTTTTTTAATTCAGAAACATTGATCAAAAACGAAATCGGGGTTAGATTTTCCTTGTAAATCTTCTCAAGTTTGCTAATTTAACCGACTTTGTAGGTCTTAACATAATAAAGTTACCCATACAAGCATTAAATTATTATCACCCTGTATAGGGAAACCTATACATTTTTGAAATCGTAAAAAAATTCCAATTTATAATGATCTTAAATTTGACTATATGGGTTGTATTTACTTTTCTTGTATCTGCGATGGTTACCAAAATATTTTGGATCAGGAACTGAAGTAACTTATTTGATCCTTAGGGAATAAATGTAAATTTTTAATCCTTAGGGATTAAATTTGAAAAAAATAGCATGTTACCAGATTTTTTTTTCGATTAGTAGAATAGTAGCATTTATGAATAATTTTCACCCTCGGGGATTAAAAGATATACTTACTACTACCGCAGTCCCTTATTCCACTTATTTTAATTGCTGAACTATGTATTGTTGTTATAATTTAAATAAATTTCTCAACAATAAAAATTATAAAGTTTTACCATTATCCAATTACTCCTTAACCGAAGGGTTAATATTAAATTGGTATTAGAGATTTTCGCTTAACGTAGAATCGCCTGATGCGAATATTATTCGCCATTTTTAACAGGTACACCCTGTAGTATATTATTTTTCTAAAATTGGTCATTATTTAACTTCCTTATGCCCGATTGCACCGTCGTCACTTAAATTTTAAGGGAGCCTTAAAAGTTTAATTGCCATGGATACAATTCTTGGTGACAATTGTATCCATGGCAATTCAACTTTTAAGGCTCGCTTAAAATTTAAGTGACGACGGTGCAATCGGGCATCAATGAGAAAATAATCATTAAATATAATTTCTTAATAGAGTCAAGTCACGCTGTATTAAAAATAATTTAAGTTTGTAGCTAAGTCTGAAATATTTTTCTTTATTGTGTAGTACCTCTACCTAGTAGTACCTAAATATGGCATTATAAATTTTTCTAAGCAGTGTTTACATTAAATAGAACACTTCGAAACAATTAGCAAGTACCTATGTTATTTGCAACGCACTGTATGTATAATTCAAAATTATCTTTAGGATTTTATTGTTGGTTCTGCTGCAACTGATTATGAAATTGAAGGTCTAGAATCTTCATCTTGCAGAGAGCGTACCTCCTACCCATTTAAATTTATTAAAGAAGATTCAAATTGTCCCAGCATGATTGTCTATTTAGCAAATTATTGTTTTAACTTCGTAAATTATTATCTTGCGCTCCCAACTTCAATTCAATGCAAGTTAATCGGGACCTTAACTAATTATTCAATTAATCTCTTGGCCTCGATCATGGATCAATAAAACACGTGCCATAAAAATTCTAACTTTTGTTATCACCTTGCGAAAAATGATTATTGGGACACTTTAAAATAATTAAATAACAGAACGGATTTATACGCACGAAAATTTCTTGATTACAAATTTTGCCGCATATTCTGTGATCTTGACCTCTTCATTTGGCAGAAACCCAACCAGTTGCACTGCTTGTAAACCCGCAGAACTACACACGGTCGGTGGCCTCGGCGAACTACTGCCGATTCCGACACCGACTAAAGGGAGCTCCAACTTGAGACCGCAGGCTGCGATTCACAGCAAGTGCTGGGGTATAAACCAGAACCAGATCCCAATACAAAAACTGAATTTTTCTTGACCTCCGCCAAGTCGTGAATACGATTTGAATGTTCTAAACGAGTTCTAGGGTTTTAAAAGTTACGAACGAACGTCTCTCACTTCACATAAAATTTGAGACAGCTTTTTGTGGGGTTCTATCTTAGAACGTCTAATGGTTTTTGTTAACAGACTACGTTTTGTTCTTTTATGTCTGTGAAGAGATTTGCACAACAGCCGTTCAACAATGTTCTACAAATATATATCTTAAGAGTTAGTTAGATGGATTTTTAACACTTTCCTCTTCATTCAAACTCAAGAAAAATGTTAGATACCTATCGCAGAAAAGCAGTGGCGTAACTAGAAAATTTGGGCCCAGACGCAAAATTTTGTAAATGGCCCCTATCTTTCGAAGCAGGACGCTTTTGACTCCGGCAGTTACATTACATTTTGTTAAATATCTCCGTTATTTATCAACCGATTTTGAAAAACTTTTTTTGGATATATTAAGAAGAAAAAGACCTTACAAAAGAGGTATCTCAAAAAAGGATATCTTTCTATTTACATTTTTAAAGTTGAGGTTGCTAGCACTTAGGGGTTGAGGGGTGGGGGGATTAAAAGTACCTGTCTAAATGGCAATTTAAAAACAAAAATCGACGGGTCTCAGAATTTTCTGCAAAAACATTAAATAACCAGAATATGATTTTTGTGCGATACTTTATCATCACTCTGTATATACAGTGTGTAAATAAAATAACGGAACACCCGAATAACTTTTTTATTGTTAAAGAAGAAAGTTTGTGCTTGGTGACAATTTGGATGGTTAGCTATAAGCTTTATTTTTGGTATGTCGGAAATCAGTTTGCGTTTCCGGTTTAACCGGAAATAATGCTAACTTGAAAATTTTAAATAGAACACTATATATTTTTGCATTTTTGGATTTATACTCCCCACCTATTGTGGCCTAAGCACGTGTGAGATGTTTCTCACCCCCCTTCCTGAAAATCCAGAATTCAGATATATTGGAATGCAAGTTTCTCTCAAGGTCTGAACTCTCAGACTCAGTTCACAATATTGCAATTCAATACGACTAAAAAAAATTGACTTTGAATATTTTCAAAATTCGTTCGAGCGCCCAAGGGCCCTCAGAATTGACGGGCCCCGACGCAATGCGTCCTTTTGCGACCCCGTAGTTACGCCACTGCAGAAAAGAAATATGGAAATTATCTTTTGAAGGGTTGCTCAAAAATAGTATGCCAGGTGCCAGGGTGACATGTACAATAACTGTATTTAGCAGAGAAAATATGTTTGAAAATGAAACTACATATTTAGATTAATTTCGAAAATAAGGGTACTTAGTCCTAGTCTGTTACATGTTTTTAATAAACATGATAATTTTGTATGCAAAACCAAATTTTTTCATGTACATAATTCATTAAAATGATAAAATTGGGGGATCTTAAGGATCTGTATCGAAAAATACCACCCACAAACATTTGATGCCTCCTTAAATTGGAAAAATCAAAATTTCGTAAATTTTCGAAATTCTTCAAAAATTATTTTCAACATTTTTAAAGATTTGTGGAACCTATCAATCATATTTCCCCATTCGATGGCATTTCTGAATGTCCTTCAAAAAGATTTGAGTGTAAAATTGATGACCAATATGAGGTTTGTGCGTGGGGGTTGTGACCAAAACGGAATATCGGGGTTATGGTCAGCCTGGGGCTTGTGACCAAAACTAAATGTGGCGGTTATGACCATTGTGGGGCTTGTGAGCAGCCAAAGGCCAAACAGACTGTGGGGATGTGACCAGGGGGTGGTTGTATCCAAGTATAAGTATAAGCAGCGAACGCGGTCGCGAAATGTTTGCGAGACAGTACTACCTATTAGCTCTCGTAATTTATTGTTAAGAGAGCAAAATACTACAGCAATGATTTATTTGATGTTAGCTCTCTAATACGATTTATTGTTAGTAATGTTAGTTCCTTTTTCTCTGAATAAGGGATGATTATGGAACAATAAGGAACATACGAAAATATGTAGCTTTGAATTTTGGCGGTATGGCGAATACCACCCCTACTTTAACCAATCAGGTGAATCTCGTTTACAAGTCCACTGCAGAATTCATATTTCGCTGTGGCTGCCATCTATGGTGGCTCGTGGCTGTTAAAGTTGTCATACATAGAAAAGTGAGGTTATCTTATGAAATTTTATTATTTGGCTTAAAACATGTTTATTTTAAATAAAGGTTGGTGGTTTACATTTTCGTTTATGTAAAAAATCATTGTAATAGTGTAAAGTGCTCTATTTAACATCACAAAATGCCTTTCCGTTACATTGTTCTATAGGTCCTTTAAACCCTAGGTGGATGTTTTTTACCTCTTATTACGGGGATTAATGGATTGCTACAGCCAGCTGCTATAATCCCGTCTGCTGCACGTAATTATGCAGCTCGCAAAGGAACTCGGGAGCGAAAAAAGAAACAGAAAGTTAAAGTAGAAGTGGAAAAGGTCGGTTTTATACCACACAATCAGAGAGATAAAGAGAAGTAAGTTTTTCTGGGCATTTACAGTGGTAATATTTTAATAAATATTTGCTCGTAGATTTCTTTTAAATCGACCAAAGAGGAAATTCGATGATTCTCTCTTACCGCTCCCCCAAGACAATGTGTACATACAAAAGTACTATCAGTGGAAAGTCTATTCTTTTGCAGAAGCAATTCAATGTCATAGAGAAACACATCATCCAGATATGTATAATAAACCCAATGCAAATTTACATGTTAATATTGAATTAAACATGCAAGCGGAGAAAAAGGTAGCTACTAATTGTGAAAGAAAATTTAGCTAGATTTGCTCCCTATTTTTATAAGTTAATACTCATACCGTATCTGAACCTATTATACTATTTGGTCTAATTATACATTCTTGATTTTGTTGTGATTAACGATTTTATGTTTGATATTAAATATTTCATACCTGCATGTTGTAGACAAGATTTGTTGATAACTTTACAAAAATTGCACATATGCCACATACATTTGACCATGGTGAGGAGAGGTCAATAATAGCATTTTCAAAATCACCTGAAATGCAAGAGGAAGCTAAAGCAGCTGGTGCCCAATTCGCTGGTGGCGTGGAGCTTATAAAAGAAATACAAAATGGATCAATATCTTTGCAAGATTTTAATTACGTTGTAGCTCATCCAAATATATTACCGGAACTTGTTTCTTTACGTGGTTTAATGAAACGAAAATTCCCTAATCCTAAAAATGGAACTTTGGATAGTAATTTAGCGTATCTTGTAAATAAATTCCTTCATGGTGTGAGCTATTCTGCAATTAAGGACGAGTATGAGAAGGATTTTGGATTAATTGAAGCTGTTATTGGAACAGTAAGTTGCAATCAAGGAATAAACAGAAATATTTTTTCGCTTCCAAAATGATATATTTTTTTTAATTTAAGATAAATATGGAAACGGCCCATTTAGAAAAAAATTTTGCATCTTTAGTACAGGATGTTTATGCCATGAAACCAAAAAGAGATGGGCCGTTTATCACTAGGTATGTTAATATTAATTATTGATTAAATTGTTCCAGTAATAAAATTTATACCGTTAATAATTTTACAGATGCCTTTTGATGAGCCCTCCATCTCGTGAGAAATTAAAAGTAGATTATTCATTGTATGTATCTCCCCAAGGAGGAGCACAGGAAGAACTAGAAGACGAGGAAGATGCAATAGTTGCAACTGCTTAAATTGTTTTTAAATTTAGTCAGTTTTGTTATTATATTGTTATTGGAAATGAGATCGACTTATCTAATAAATAATTTCTACCTACATTTTTATTTTATTACTCAAACTTAATAGAGATGTATCACACTTATTCTGTTAAAGTAACTGATATGCTAGAGGAGTGAAAGTAACAAAAGATGTAAGCATAAAAACAGTCTGCATACTGGAATTTGTTTCTGTGTTTGTATTTCAAGCAAAGGCGCGCTACGCGGTAAACGAACTCTAACCAATCACAGACAGGTAACACTAACCTGTGATTGGTTAGATATGTCTTACCGTGTAACGCGCCAATCGCGATTCTATCTTTAAACGGAAAATACTTCAGGCAAAGCATATTAAATTTAACGTAGTATATTGCATATATGTACATATCTCTGTCACGTAGAGTACTTATTGTCCATTTGGACAGATTGTACAATAGAGGAGGGGATATTTAAAAAAAACTAAAGGTAAAACATTGTTTTGAAAATTAAATGTAAATGAAAGCCTTTAAACCCGTTACAAATAATTCTAACGACTCACTACTTATTCGGCGAAGTTCTCAGCTCCCTGGAAACACAACACCCACTTACATTTTATACTGTCCACAGTTTTAGAATTTAAAAATTTAGGTAGGTAGGTACTACATCCGTACAACACACAATTTAGAACACAACTGAGGTTCTTCCTGCCCTGAACTATCGAATGTAATAACTATGATGTGAGTAACAAACAAACTGATTACTTACTTTCTATAAGGAGTCATACGGGGAATGGATAACTAGTTTTTATGCTTCTACATAACGTAGGTAGATAAATGTTAAATAAAGTCGTTAAAACGTAAACTTAATATTATATAAGATTATTGGGAAAATCAATCACTTTGAAAGAGAAAGGACAAAAGTTGTCCGCACCCTTTACTCATAGTAGAGTTTGCCAGCCAACAAAAATCTTCTAGAAAAGATTTTCGTTTGCACTTTGTTGCTAAAATGTGAGACCCACTGGAAATCATTCCCCATCCCTCAAGAATGCAAAATCACCTGGTCGTCCAAAAATCGTCGTGTGCAGGGGGTGGCTGGGGGTGATTTTCCAAAAATTTGCAAAAAAAAAATTTCTCGTTTTTAGATCTACGTCAGCTGGCCATGGTTCAGTTAAATTCTCATGTCAATATTTTAATTCGAAATATATTTTTTTTAATTTTAAAAATACCGTGCGCTATGCTTTCATATGGAGCGCCTTGATGAATAAACGTTCGCCCTGAACAGTCATAATTGTGATATTCTATAACTTGTCTTAACTCCAAGAACCTTTAAGTTAATCAAAAAAATTGTTTCTACAAACGTTCTAGATCTAAGATCGAGGATTACATTGCTTTTTTCAAATTCTCAATCCGATTAACAGTTTCGTGAAAAACTTGAAAATTGTAATACCATGCTGTGCCTTCGCTACCGGCCGTGAAGACGCGAGGAAGGTGCGGATTGCCGTGGCCGGGCAGTCGAAAAACAACTGTACGTCTCAGCGTGCATATAAGGCCGACAGTCGCCTATTTCCGTGCAGTTTACGCGACTTCATTAGTAAATCTTCAGTTTGACGGCTTGATTTGACTATTATTTTGCTATTATTAATGGTAATTAGATTTTTCTATGATTTTTTCAATAATAATAGTTGGAAATACGAAATAATAGAGTTTTGTTGAATAAGCAATAAGTTAAAAATAAGAAAAATAATACCATTAATGATATAAGTGTGCAACAGGCAACGCTTAAAGAGGGAGAAGAAAGGACTTATTTTATTTGTTTATAGTCTAGTAGATACATAATAAAATCGAGTATAAAATGTAAAATACTGGGGTAGAAACATTCTCCTGTAAGAATTATTGATATTTTTAATTGTACGATAGGAAATTTTATTTCCTTAGAGCTATTATGCAGAGTCAGAAAACTTCTCTCATTGTCAGATAATATATCTTCAGGGACAAATATACGGCGAGTATTACTGTTGCCCTTATGGCACATGTTAATTGGGCCATACATTATTTGCAGGAGCCAACACAGTTCATTCGTTTTCTTTTATAGGAAGACAGAGGTCCTGCACACCCTGAAATAAAAATTTAATTTAAATTGGTATACTATTACTGTAGACACCACTGCAATAAGTAATTTAGTATGTATACTTTTTTGACAACTGCAAGTATTCAGAACTGAAGTATCCTCTAGTAATATTGTCTCAGTTGTCAATACAGCTACTAATTATTCATTTTCAATATTTTTAAGTCGCAATTTAATAAATTCTGCAAAGATAGTTTGGGTATCCTATCTGTTCAGCCATATTTTTGTCTGATAGTGGACACGACAATGTTGTTATAAACTATCCAAAGTAGGAGGCAATTTGTTGATAGGCTTTGAGGAATCCAATATTCCTCTTAGAGCATTTATGCATTTAATACTGTCATTTTAGTTTGATAGTAAATTTAACGACATCATTTAAAACTTCTTCATCTTAAATCCTAGTTAACTCTGACTCTAACAAGTAGTGCCAAATTTAAAGAATGTTCGTACAGCTGATTATTGAAAAAATTGGTCAGTTGGTTTTTATTGAAAATTAAATGATTAAACAAATGCCATTGTTGCAATAATAATGTATCTGGACTGTCAATCGCTGTATAGTTTCCTCGAGTCCTCTTTTATGTCGTGTACAATTCTTTATTAAAAGATCTTTATAATGATCCATTACTAAATCTATTCTCTAGGCATTGTAGGCGTTTTTAAACAATTAATTTAAAAATATTTGCATTATCTCCAAACGATTTGACGTTGGCAGGTTTGCCAATGGCCTGCATCAATTCCACCCCATCAAAAATGTGGAATGTTTTATAGTTTCCCAATGGCAAGTCTATACAACAAACGGTAAATGTTTCTAAAATATTTCCCAATGCATAGATTTACTTGATGGGGTGAATATTACTCCGTTAGGTGCAAGAGACATTGAGTAAGTTGACAGTTCAGATATCTTCATATTTAATATTTCTTCCCATTTCTTTAGCTGCTAATATTTTCTGCAAAAATTTTTGGCCTTTTTGAAAGTTTTTTTTTATTCTCAGCCGGAGCTACTTTAACTACCGACTGTTGAAATGTTCGAAGATTTTTATTTTTTAAAGGTTTATAAAAATCACCAGCATCAACGTCAAGAAATTTCCTTAGAGGCGCCTTCTCCACTTTTTTGTGGGGTAAGTAAAGAAGTTTGGACAATCGCAGAGGCAATTTCATTAGTTGAAATAACAAGAAGTCGATCTTCGTTTTTAGAAAAAACATTGAATCTTGAAAATTCACTTTGTAGTCTCTGCACAGAATCTTCATCAACTTTTATTCGTTTTGTACCACATTCCACGTTTTGCTTTTTGATAGCTCCAAGTAAATAAAATTTCGTAGCGTAATTATTAAAAGTATCAATAATTCTTATACAGGAGAATGTTTCTACCCCAGTATTTTACATTTTATACTCGATTTTATTATGTATCTACTAGACTATAAGCAAATAAAATAAGTCATTTCTTCTCCCTCTTTAAGGGTTGCCTGTTGCACACTATTATTATTAATGGTATTATTTTTCTTATTTTTAACTTATTGCTTATTCAACAAAACTTCTACACTACCTGCTAATATTCCGTATTTCCAACTATTATTATTGAAAAAATCATAGAAAAATCTAATTACCATTAATAATAGCAAAATAATAGTCAAATCAAGCCGTCGAACTGAAGATTTACTAATGAAGTCGCGTAAACTGCACGGAAATAGGCGACTGTCGGCCTTATATGCGCGCTGAGACGTACAGTCGTTTTTCGACTGCCCGGCCACGGCAATCCGCACCTTCCTCGCGTCTTCACGGCCGGTAGCGAAGGCACAGCATGGTATTACAATTTTCAAGTTTTTCACGAAACTGTTAATCGGATTGAGAATTTGAAAAAAGCAATGTAATCCTCGATCTTAGATCTAGAACGTTTGTAGAAACAATTTTTTTGATTAACTTAAAGGTTCTTGGAGTTAAGACAAGTTATAGAATATCACAATTATGACTGTTCAGGGCGAACCTTTATTCATCAAGGCGTTCCATATGAAAGCATTGCGCACGGTATTTTTAAAATTAAAAAAAATATATTTCGAATTAAAATATTGACATGAGAATTTAACTGAACCATGGCCAGCTGACGTAGATCTAAAAATGAGAAATTTTTTTTTGCAAATTTTTGGAAAATCACCCCCAGCCACCCCCTGCACACGACGATTTTTGGACGACCAGGTGATTTTGCATTCTTAAGGGATGGGGAATGATTTCCAGTGGGTCTCACATTTTAGCAACAAAGTGCAAACGGGATGACACGATAGAAGAAGATTTTTACTCTACTATCATACAAATCTGTCAATATCATTCAAGGCACAGGAGCTACAAAGAGAGAAGTATTTAGAGACGCGTGAAGTGGTTCGGACCAACCGCAAAATAAGAACGAATTTTATTTAAAAAAATCTGCGTATCAAAAAAACAAAATCATAATTAACAAACATTATTTTTGTGTTTGTACTATTTTTTTTTAATTTCGTTTATGAGAAAATAATGGGCAATCGAAAACAGTAAATATCTATGGCAAACTTCACTTAACCGCACTAGTGCGATAAAAACTGTCATTACAATATTTAAAAAAAATTCTAAGTAGATATAACATTTTTTTAATCATTTATCTAGGATGCAGACAATAAAAGTGCAAGAACATTTCTTTCTTGCCGTATCTGTTTATTGTATTTCCTTATACATTTGTTATACATAATGATACATACATACACGATTTTAACAACCATTTTACAACTTTTAGTTTTAATGTTTTAGAACAAACAATTTTAATTCATTACCGACTGTAGTAAAATCAATGAGTTTTTATTCAGTATTAATATAAATATTTAAAAAATGTTTTTTAAAATTTCAAATAGGTAGCTACTAGTGACAAAACGATATGTATTAGCTTTTTGGAATATACGTCTATGGGAAAGGTTATTGGGAATATTAAATCTGTTTTGAATCACAGTTCAATGAAACTTATTAAAGAAGCTTAGTCACGTTTATTTAATTCTAATAAAAAAACAAATATTTTTAAATCAATTTCATGCTTTAAAAATTAAATAGCAAATTATAACAAAACCATTTATCCAAATATAAATAAAATATACAAGGATATACTTACAGCATAACTATCTAAATGACTAGCACATTTGATAATACTATTTTAAAAATAAATAACAAAGAGTTGTTGAGTACTAACTCATTTGACAAAAAATACCATTAAAGCATTGAATTGAATACAATGCACAGAATGTTCCATATCCATTCACTTAAACTTTGTATTCTGGTATTGAATCATATTCCGCGGTTATAAATATAAAAAAAAGTACACATTCATTAATTGGAATCTTTTCATTTTGCTAAAAATAGTAGCATGCCAATTCTGAAAAATTAATACTTTTATATTCACTAAGTTATATTATGAGTGAATATAGATTTATATCAGGTACTTTAATTATTGTTAGGTACTTATTTCTATTTAATATAACATAGTGTTACAAATTAATGTGACTTACCGCCTACAAACTAATGAATCTGGAATGTTGATGTGCTACATTATCGTAAGGAATGTTCGTTTTTTAGTTTCAATTGTACATATGTGCGTGTTCTTCATCCTGATTTACAGGGAACAGTTGTAGCGTGAACTTTTTATTTTTGAATATCGAGAAAGGTTCCCATTTTAAAAACTATCTTGAAAAGTAGACTAGCGATTCATTTTAAAATGATGATGATAAAGATTTTTAATAATTTGTTCAAACTAACCAAAATGTTATTAAGGAAATTACGGTCTAGGACGTTTCGGCGCTGGGACGTTTCGGCGCGAAGCCGTTTCAGCTCCGCCGCTTCGGAGCGAGGACATTTCAGCGCAAATGTACTTTTAGAAGCTGCTTCCTGTATACCGGGTGAGTCAGACCACCCGTATCAGTCGTTTTTTTCGAAAACGGTTAATCGTGGAGAGTCGGGCCAATTTTTTTTATTACAAAAGTCTTCATGAAGAATTGATTGGTGACATTGGCATTCGCCGGAAAAATCGGCATCCTGAAGAGTTTGCCCCAGAATGTCGAGAACTCCAAAATTTCAAATAGCACGGGGGGTCAACAGTAGTATCGTTGAAAAGGTCTTTAAAAAATAAACAAGTTTTGTAGGAAAAATAATTTTATTACCCCCACCCCTTCTGAGGTATATTCGATTGAAGTTATTAAGTAATTGTACCGTTATTTAGGCAGGTTGTAAACGGTCATACGTTCTAACAATAGAAATGCGTGGAAAATCAGCAGTGGATGAACACAGGCTGACAAGAAGAGGAAGAAAACTGTTATTTAATTTTACATTTAGAAAATGTCTAAAATGTAAGTTTGACAATAGGTCACCCGATTGTACTCCACTGGATACAACGAGAGATGATATGAAGTTGAGAATTCGAAATGCCTGCCGGTCATAAAGTGGTGAAGAAATATTGAGAGCCACTGTTAACGTGACTAGAAGAGCTCGTCAGTGTTTAGAAGTAGATGGACGACAGTTTGAACAATATTGTGATATTGTCAAATTTACATTTTAGACATTTTTTAAATGTAAAGTTAAATAACAGTTTTCTTCTTCTTCTTGTCAGCCCGTGTTCATCCACTGCTGATTTTCCATGCATTTCTATTGTTAGGACGTATGTGGTTACTTAGGCCGTTTACATCCTGCCTAAATAGGTAACAGTACACTTACTTAATAACTTCAATCGAATATTCCTCAGAAGGGGTGCGGGTAATAAAATTATTTTTCCTACAAAACTTGCTTATTTTTTAAAGACCATTTCAACGATACTCCTTTTGACCCCCCGTGCTATTTGAAATTTTGGAGTTTTCGACATTCTGGAGCAAACTCTTCAGGATGCCGATTTTTCCGACGAATGCCAATGTCACCATTCGATTCTTCATGAAGGGTTTTGTAATAGAAACTTTTGGCCCGACTCTCTACGATTAACCGCTTTCGAAAAAAACGACTGATACGGGTGGTCTGACTCACCCGGTATGTTGCGTCTCTAGTTATTAACCACTGAAAAAAATCACAACAGAAGAGATTGGGTTCATCCCATAATCAGTCAACATTTATTGAAGGGTCAATTTCAAAGACTATGCGGATTTGAGGGCGTATCCTAGAAAGGTTCTTCGACTTCCATAGAATGAGCATCACACGTTTTGCAGAACTATTAAATATTATTGGGCCTTCGATAAGCTACCATGACTCAAAATTCAGAAACTGTGTTTCATGTGACCTAGACTATATGAAACCATAGTGTGGCGGTCGACAGTTTAGTTGTACTCCGGTTTGTTACATGACACAACAGAAAATTTGAGTCGACTGTCTGTAGGTATTTCGCGCATCTCCGTATATTTCATTAGACTTCACGCGGCCGACTAAACTGTTGAATGACAAAAAATTTATAGTGCGGGCTTCGGCAACTACATAAACCTTCGGACCATGAAGACAGCAGCGTCAAGCAATAATTACCCTTCCCGCTCTATTTATTATTATTCCATAAAGTATGAAGTCCTAAAGCTCCATAAGAAATCTACTAAGTTGATCAGTTATTGGTAATTAGCGGTACAGCGAAAATATCACTCGCGTCGAATCGGTCGCGCCGAAACGTCCCTTCTCGTACTATTATTATGTCAATTGTTTCTTTGATATGTTTTGTAGATTTGGTAAAATAAGAACAAGTGGTTAATCCAATTGCACGGTTAGTTAATACAAACTGCGAAATGCAGTGAAACAACAACCAAGCATGGATAATGCGGTTTTATCCTTAAAACCTTTAAACCCCAATAATCGCACTAAAAAATGATTTTAAAATCTGGATTTGAAACATCCTGTGTATAGCAATGTGGTTTCATAAAGTTACTTAGTACTTAAAAATAATAGGTTTATCACTTGAAGTGAAATCAAAAATCGTATTTGAAATTCGAAGACATTGACAATACAACAAAAGAATACAATACAGGAAGATATGTTTTTATATATTACTTGTGTTATATTAAATTATGTGCACTTTAATAAAAATATGTATACCTATGTACATTGCTGGAAGCCAGCAAAACTATTTATCATAGAACCATTACAACACGAGAATTGTGGTGGTTGTGATGTGTTGAATGGTGCTGGTGTGGACTGTCTGCATCACTGTTTTGTGATACATTTTCCGTTTTATTTTCTCCATTCCATTTACATATATCAGGATTACTAATTTCCGCCAAACTTTTTAAAGGTTCACAACCTTCCGACTGCGGTGTACCACCATAATCAGCGTTAGTCGAAGGGGATCTACTTACCGAAACAGGAGATGAATGTTGAATGTGATTCGATCCCCACATTAACACAGTTTGACGTGGAATCTCTTGCACCGATGATGTGGTAACAGGTGAAAAGTGATGCGACGGTGGAGGGTTTTGTTGGCTCATACTAACGTGATGAGACGTGGGACTGTCTGACTGTATCATTGATGTATCCGCTTTAATATCTTCCATTTTGGGCGTGATTAATCCACTATTTACAGGTGAGGAAGAGTGATTTGAAGATATGCCATCAACTGATGATGAATGTTTTACGACTTTTCCGCAAGCTTTGTGGCTCAACTCCCCAACTTGAGCACTCATCACTTGTACGGGTTGTATAATTCCAGATGATGGACTAACAGAATATGGCCACGATACGTCTAAACACTTACCAGAGTTTGCTACCACGTATCCCCTCGAACTGTCAACATAAGTAGCGTACTTGGTTGACGGGGAAGTGTCAACAACTTGTTGACACGAATATAGTTTATCATCGACCGGCATAACAGCGGTCCTGTATGTCGTATGATGGCTAGCAGTGGTTGATCCAGGATCATATGTTGGTACAGCAGCTCTGGAGGGCATATCCAAAAATCCATTACTAACGTATGGACTAGTCGTAGGAGAATGATGATAATCTGGATAATACGAACTAAGCGGTCGATATTGATGAAACAAATTTTCCGTAGTAGTCAGGTATCTATTATCAAGTGCTGCGGGTGTAGGATATAAACTGTGTTGGAAGTTTGAGTGACTCATGTAGGAGGATAAACCGTGATCTGTTGCTGTCGGAGCATAAGGTGTAGTATACATATTGTAGGCTGCGGTACATCCGTCAGTTGCAATATAATCTACGGTAGGCATAGGACTGACTACTGCGGCTGATACTGTAACATTTACTGGAGGTGTTACTTGTCCGCTGTTAGACGCAGATGATAATTTGCGTTTAGTTCGACATGTCGAGAGAAAATCTCGTAATTGTGTTTTATATCTTCTGTTGACTCTGGACGGGGTACTTGGAACAGTGTGTTGAGCAACGGTGGCTGTGCTAGCTAATAATTGATCTGATTCTGTAAAGTAGCTGTTAGAAAGACCTGCATCCAAATAGCTAACTTTAAAATCCATGGTGCGTTTCCCTAATAAATCCCGACCCTCTTCTTCCCTATAGAACATTAAAATTATTATGAAATACTATTTTACAATTTCAAGTAACTTACATTAAAGGCCGATGTGTACTAATAATAAAATCGGGTTTAGAATTTTTATATACAAGACGAGAACTGGTTTGCAACCACTGCCATTGTCCTTCTTTGGTTTGGTACCTATAAGCGATCATACCAGATGCACCTGTTTTCAAAACTGTAAAAGAATCTTTATACAATTACCTGGAATATTATTATTCATTTTAACTTACGTTCTTGATGAGCACTTGCCACATAAGCTAAATCATCATAATGAACTAAATCGTAGCCACCCATATTTGCCAATTCTGAATCTGAATAGCCCAATAACATTTTACCTCTGAAATGTTGTTATAAGTTTAGTATATAACCATGAGCAGATAGTGGTGTCTTTACCTTGGATCCATGGACACTAGCGCCAAATCTAGTTTGTGTTTACTTTTAAACATTACTTCTTTTTGTGGAATTTCTAATAACGAAGGAGGCCCAAATGGTGTGCAAATTGCAAAAAGTGCTAACGGGGGTTCTTCAGATTTACGATTCTGTCCATGTAATACTTTTACACGTCCTCGTATATCTAAACGCTGAAAAACATATTACCATTAGAAATTGGCTATGATACCTGACTAAGTAACAAATAATAAAGGTATCCTTCAGTTGAAATTCTAAAACTGAAATTGTTTCAATACTTACTAAGAAACCGGAAGTATTGTCTAATAGACATCGGAAGCGCACTGTAAAACTACGTTCCAGCAGATGGCAGTTTTCTGGTAATAACACATCTTGTAGACCGATATTTGCTGATTCCGGTGGAAGATATGAATTCCACATTAACTGTCGCTGTAATTCTTCTCTATCCTCAGAATGTACCAATTCATACACAGACTGATGCACTATATCCGACTGAAATATGACGTATTAGTCAAATAGGAAAAACTTACAACAAGTAAATGTGTACCTGATGGAATCCTAAATAGCCTTCTATGCTGTGCGTAGCAAAAAATACTTCGCCTTCACAAGTTAATATCATTAGGAACCCATTTAAAGCCTGTAACATGAAATAAATGCCAGATGCTTAAAGAACAATTTTTGTTTTGGTATTATCATAAATGTAGCAGACTGTACTTCATTATGAATAAGTTATGAAAGAATGGTACTGTATATTTTAAAATTACCTGCAGGAACATTTCTCCATCTAACGGTGTATGGTCAAAAGCTGTCAGGTCTCTCGGCCTATGCAATCCACCACCATCATCTTTGTCTTTGTGCATAACCACTGTAAAGATTAATTTTTATTAAATACATTTATAACAGTATGTTCTTGAATTTAAAGTATGCAAAGATTAAGAGTAATAAATCCCTTAATAAGAGTTTTCAGCCCTTCCCCTCCTAAATGAGATTTTTCTCAGAAAATAATTTTCTTAAGTGTATCATGTTTCATGTAAATGAATGTAGAGAATAAAAGATAAATAAAACGAATTCCGGTAAATAGGTAGATACTATGCGATTCGGATAAGGGCAATTCGGTGCCGGCCAACTCCGCGCCAAGACAATTTGACGCCGGCGCGCGCCGGCGTACTCGGTTTATCAACGAAAAATAGCCACTGTTAGTAGCTTTCAAAATTATTGTTTGCTTGAAAATCGCCAAGTGATGTTAATAAAGAGTCAAAGACAGAAATCCGCACGTCTATCATCAACCCTTTAGCCGTCACAGCAACCCCCTCTAAAATTTCAAATAGCACATCGTTGGAAAGGTCATTCTACTCTTTTTCTTTTATTCGCTTCAAACTGAGACATAAAAAATTTAAAACCATATTTTCTTTATTTCGGTTAACAGGGTGAGAATCTTTAATTTGTTTGCGTTTTATAATGTCGTCTTATTTTGGGCAGAAGGACAATAACTAATCTCTGTTATCCGGGCACGGTCTTAGGTACTATACAGGGTGACCTACCGTTAAACCGCCAAACGTTCAGGGCTGATTTTTCAGTTTAAAATAAGACTTTTTTCGTCTACAAATTTATTTCCAAGAATGCACCCCCTCCGAGCTAGAGTGAAAAGAAGAAAGAAGTCTCGTTTCATACATTTATTACGAAACTGATAAGTTTTCAAAATTCGCAAAAACTGCTCGAAATGACTGCCACCATTTTCAATGCAAAGCTTACACCTACGTCATCAATGCACAGCTGCTTATACAATTCTTTCCCGGGGACAGCTTCGTCGTTGACGGGCTCCACATAAACCTTTTCCTTCATTGTACCCCATACATAGAAGTCCAAAGGAGTCATGTCCGGTGAGCTCGGACGCCAAGGGCGGGAGTAGTCTCATTTTTCTATATTTTTTTCTTTTCAGTCTAGCTCGGAGGGGGTGCATTTTTGGAAATAAATTTATAGACGAAAAAAGTCTTATTTTTAACTGAAAAATCGCCCCTAAACGTTTGGCGTTTAACGATGGGTCACCCTGTATGTTGTTCTTGCCTCATCCAAGATAATGCAGTTTTCGTTATACGAACTCCTGTTTTAAAGTTAGGGGTGGAGTAATGCCACATATGTAGTACCATAATATAGTCGCTTTCGGTTCCGATTTATAATTATTTAATGTTCCCCCCGGTCGGCGCGGCGGCATGCATTTACATTCGAACTTGACTCGATTGGAAGGGACATCTAAGGGCAATACGTTAAACTAACTGTGCCATCGAGGACAATGAAAATACATTTTCTTTTGTAAATGCAAAAGACGTATCACTCATAGCCCTCAATATTATTTTATATTGAAAAGCGACATTATGATAACGATAAGTAAGCAGAGCAGTTACACATTTTATTTAATGTTATTAGTAGTACATAACTAGAAAGAGGCACGATTTTTTTAATACCTTTCATAGTGCGTCTTTAATAATCCGGGCCTACGACTTCAGAATTAGCCAGGGGGTTTTGAAACTAATTATATTCAATATACAAGGAATAATTTAAAAATGCGAAGATTTCCACAAATTTATCAATTAGTGAGGAAAGCGTGTCGTAACAAACCTATAGTTGGTTGAGGGTTGTTATTAATTTAGGAAAGTAGAGATATATTTTTGAATCATAATATTTCATAATATCTTAGCATGACGTTGTTCTGTTTATTTTTCCGTATAAAAACTAAGAAATTAACTGAAGCATAAAATATAATTCTGTAATTAATTACCACAGTAATAATCACATCTAATAATTATTCCAAAATAAAAATCTAGTAAAATTACTGTTTACAGAAAAATTACGTCAATGCGTAATAGACAAAAATTAACTGCAAAACATGGTATGTTCACATTTTTTCAGACGTTACTCTTGATTACAATCCAGTTGTAAAAATTTTATAAACTAGAAATTATACGTTGTTGATTATTACACAATGTAAATGCAGACGATAATAAATTATTGTACTTTGCGATAAAGCACTAGTTGTAGTTCCCTTTAGTAAACGAATGAATGACATATAACTTCTACTTGTAATTACTTTATGCGACTCGTTATGATGTTATCAAATTTTTTAAAGAAAACATGTACTCTTTAATGAGGCTATCCAGTTTTAAATCAGATTTATGACCCTTTATGTGTAATAGTTAACGATTATTTATTTTTGAATCTGTAGTGAATAAAAAATATGTCACTTGCGTATTTGCATGGAAACTTGGAAGTATAAAATGTATTTTCCTTGCAACTAGTAAATAATTGCAGAAAGTCCTTATACCACAAAAAATTTAGGATGTCTAAATACGTTTTGGTTTTAATGGAAACTTAGTTCCCGAAACTTTTTGCAAAAATATAAAACTTGATGTTTTACATCTTTCTGCTTCTCTTAATATACAGAGTGATGATAAAGTATCGCACAAAAATCATATTCTGGTTATTTAATGGTTTTACGGAAAATCCTGAGACCCGTCGATTTTTGTTTTTAAGTTTCCATTCAGACATATAATTTTCAACCCCCCACCCCTCAACCCCTAAGTGCTAGCAACCCCAACTTTAAAAATTTAAATAGAATGATACCCTTTGTGATACCTCTTTTTATAGGTCTTTTTATTCTTAATATAACTAAAAAAAGTTTTTCAAAATCGATTGATAAATAACGGAGATATTTAACAAAATGTAATCAATGTAAAAAATGGGGTTGACATTCAACAAAAAATTATGACGTCACAGCGTAGAAATAATGGCACAAATCCTGAGACCCGTCAATTTTTGTTTTTAAATTGGCATTTAGGCAGGTAATTTTAATCCCCCCACCCCTCAGCCCCTAAGTGATAGCAACCCCAACTTTAAAAATTTTAATGGAAAGATACCCTTTGTGATACCTCTTTTGATAGGTCTTTTTATTCTTAATATAACAAAAAAAAGTTTTTCAAAATCGGTTGAAAAATAACAGAGATATTTAACAAAATGTAATCAATGTAAATAATGGGGTTGACATTTAAAAAAAAATTATGACGTCACAGCGTAGAAATAATGGCCGATCAAAACCACACTTTTAGGTCAGGAAGTGCCCATTTTAATGTTACCATTTACGGCGTGTTTGATCGGTTTGAGCCGTTTCTTGTCGAATATTGACATTTTAATTTGATTACATTTTGTTAAATATCTCCGTTATTTATCAACCGATTTTGAAAAACTTTTTTTGCTTATATTAAGAATAAAAAGACCTATCAAAAGAGGTATCACAAAGGCTATCTTTCTATTTAAATTTTTAAAGTTGGGGTTGCTAGCACTTAGGGGTTGAGGGGTGGGGGGTTGAAAATTATATGTCTAAATGGAGATTTAAAAACAAAAATCGACGGGTCTCAGGATTTTCCGCAAAAACATTAAATAACCAGAATATGATTTTTGTGCGATACTTTATCATCACTCTGTATATATTTTATCCCTGTATGACTGTGGTAGGTATAACCATCCTAAATAGTAAACAATGGATATAAAATGTAAATGTAGTGGGTAGTTTACACGGTGTAGTTCTATAAAGAATGGGGAAGAAGTCGATGGATAACGCACGTGGCGCGTGACCAACCGGTCATCAATAAAGGGCGCGATAGCTTACTCTACTATAATAACACCTGCCATACTAAAATCACGGGCCCATTAGCCGTTTATTCAATAGACAAGTTAAATATGACAAGTTGCAGCATCATCATGACTAGACTTTAATAAAACGCTGCTCTTTATACCATTTAATGTGCAATCCCAATTACTTAACGTTGTTATGTGTGCGCACAGCTTAATTTGTTCACTCAACCGAAAGTAATTTATCTACTTTTAGCACCCCGAAGACGACCCCAAGGCTTACGAGAACTCACTATAGCAGCTGAAAATTTTAAATAGGAATGTAACATCTGCATAAATGAATTCTAGTAAACAGTAATTAAAGTTCGTTTTATGTGAATACACGGTGCATGAATCAATGTATCTACAACTATTAAAGCGTATACTCACCGGAAAATGAAGCAATTCACTTTCTTATACTACTTACAAGTTTACAATATATAATGATTAATTATTTCAACTATTCTTACTCGCTCAATTAATGTTGCATGGTTGCGTGGATATTCTGAATATTTTTCTGAGCTTCTAGTTCAACCGTAAAAAATGGTTTTGACTTTGAAATGGATGGGTAGCATTTTCACTCGCGGTTTTAAGTCTATGTAATATTATTATGCTGAGAAGTAAATTTTTGAAGTACCACTAAGGAAACCGCAAAGGGATCAAATTTGTCTGTAAGTTAAACGCACACTAATAATACAAATTGAGAAATCCTAGATGGTTAAATAATACAGATGTGGTAATAATGTAAGGACTTTACTTCTTATTAACGCAGACGTAAGTACTAGTTATTTATTCATTATCTATTATAAAGTATAATCAAAATTAATATTCATCTAGGGCTCCTATGATCATAATAGAATATTATAGGTACAGGGTATTTCTAAAGTGGTTGTTACCAAGTACAGTCCGACACTTCCCTCGAGATACTGATTAGAAAAATATAATTCGTTGGGGTCTTTTCTTCGCTAGGCTTAGAGTTATTCTTCGATTCTATTTTTTGTTTTCTAGAAAGATGAGTACTCTCAACAGTTTTATGGTTCCTAGCATAAAAGCAACATTCGAACTGTTCCAGAAATACAGGATAAAGATAAGACTTTCTGTAAATCGGGAATATACAAAATCAATTGCTCCCATTGTAATCAAAAATATATTGGGCGAACTAGGCACGGTATAGAACCCAGGTTCTATAAGAATTAATATGGGTTGCTCACTTTAAAATCCATCGCTTTGAAAAATTTATCGTTGTTTAACATATTTTTGAAATGGAACAGAGCATTAAAGGGATGATTTAAAATTGTTAGAGGCTGTTCTCACCAAAGCAACCGGCGACCGCAACGCAACTGCAACGCAACCGCAACTTTAGTTGCGTTGCTGGGCTGTTCTCACCAAAGCAACTGGCAACGGCAACGCAACTACAACGCCACCGCAACTTTAGTTGCGTTCCTCTTGTGTTCTCACTGAAATCAACTGTTTTGAAGTCTCTTGTTGAGGTAGTCCTGAACAAAATGTCGTCCTCGTCAGATGAAAATATGGCCGCTGCATACTTGCTAGTGAAAAAGCGTAAAAAAAACATACCGAAAATTTTGGGTTAACTCTTTTAAAACCACAAATTTGGGACATAGTTTTGGCGCAGGAATTGAATAATGATCCTGTGAAAATTATATAAGCATCTGTGCGCTTCAACGAGGGCGACAAAATTTAAAGTTTTTGCCGTTTCGTCCGTCATTACAGCAGTTCTTGCCAACCGACGCGGTATGCAGAGCAACCAATTAGCAACTGGTTGCGTTGCCGTTTAGTAGGTGGGAACACGCGTATTTAAATATTAGCGCCGAGTCGCTTTGCGGTTGCATTGCAGTTGCGTTGCAGTCGCCGGTTGCTTTGGTGAGAACAGCCCCTTAAAGGTAGTCTAATAATTGCATAAGAAAGTACCCATATCTGTCAAAAAAATAACTTAGGGAGTGCAGATAATGACCTTGATATTAAAAACAATGAACCAGTTTTTGTCAGAGAGTTGTTGGGGGATTATGTATTCCACCATTTTAGGGACATATACAGTATCTAGGGATCGGTAGATAAACGGTGTCCTAATTTAGTAATTTGGATGTAGCGAGTTTCTCTCTGGACCGCAAGATTAGTGTACAAAGAATTATCCTAATTACGCCAGGTGACAGGTGTAGCCGCAAAGTGCTTCTTGAACAATCTCAAGATTTTCCGAAATTGCGGCCACACAGCTTGAAAGTGCTAGCCACCCTCAGTATCTATCAAAACTGTTGTTTGCTTGAAAATCGCCAAGACATATTAACAGAAACAGTAAAGGGGGCATCTTTTTTTAGTAAACTCCGGTCTCCGGACGTCTGTCATCAACCACTTAGCCGTCATAGCCACCCCCTCTAAAATTATTATTATAGGTAACGGTTACCATCCCTGTGCCGTGTTTATCTTAACATTAATTCTTTAATTTGATGCAGTAAGAAATTTTACAATCATAACTAAATGACAATTTATTTAAGCTCCAAATCATGGTCTCTGTAAAACCAAGCTGTAATAAACTGAAATATAGAAAAACAGTGACGTTAAATGAATTGTTTCTCTACAAAAATAAAAGGTTTATTATACTCCAGAAACATTCTATAATAATATAATTCATTTCTCAACGAAAGACAGCAAAGTCTAGTTCTTGGAAATTACGCCATATTTTCTGTTTCTACATCCAATTAAAGCAATAAACACTAAGAGTAATTCTAATGTCGGTTTATAACGTTGTAATAATGATATAATTATCTTAAATGAGTTGCAGAGAAAATGACCATGCGTTTCTACATATGCGGTACTATATGAAGAGAACAGCAATTCCGCATAATCGCAATAATATTTAAATTTTATATGTTGATAACTTTTCCAGTATAATATTAACAACATATTATAGAGTGTCTAAAATTATGAGTAGTGCGACAGCGTATGTTACGGAAAATAGTTGTGGACAAACATCGCATTTAGAGACACATTTTAATAATTTTTAAGGGTGCTAATTTCGTTTTTGAAGTGGGTTAATAATCACAGTTGTTGGCGTCTCCGCAATACATAAATAAAAAGTGGAGTTGCGCACCTCCCCTGGACCTTCCTTTCTTTTCTCTAAACCATTTTTTTTGGGAGAAAACACGCATTTCCGCAAAAATCTCAATTGTCATAATATCAAATCCTTCCCATATACCAGTGGTGGTCAAGGTTCTACATGGCAAGACGCGACCCATTTTAAACATAACCAAAAACACTTCCATTAATGTTCAAAATTAACCCACGAATAGATAATTTATTTTCTTCTGGTACTAGCTTGATTATAATTTCACGCCTCCTACAGCATATATTATTACCTCTGGCAATTTATGCACCGACAAAACACCCTCTGTTTTTGTAAAAAGAGGGGTTAAAACAAAATTAGATATTAATTGTGCCGCACATCCCTGAGACGAGAAATATCTCAAAACTGAGGGTCAGTCTTTCAATTCGGATTAAACTCCCAGTTAAACTAACTAGCGGTCAGTTGTCAGAGATACCATCATAGGCTACAATACCTATGATATTGTTAAAAGATCTGTTTCCATGGCAGTTGTCCGTGGATTAGCTTAACAGGGAGTAAAACCCGAATTGAAAGACAGGTCCTTCGACTACATTTATTTCGTACAGGCGTAGGACAATATTTAATCCCAGTGCCCCAGAGAAGCAACCAAGTCATTCTCCGGATTTAAATTCGGTCTATTTTGGAAGCCAGGAAGTGTGTTAAACCATCTTAAAAATTTGGAGTCGCCATTATAGGAATAAGATAAATTATAGGTGGAAAAACGCTACCTACTATACTACTGTAGAACTGCAAACGTTAATATAATATTAATGGATTATATCGATCAGTTAGCTGTAAACGAATCCTTTAATACTTTTGCAGCTAGTTAAAAATACCCATTAAAGTGAGTGTTGTAAATAACCCTATCCTTTTTATGTAGTGGTCACTGCCCACAAATGACCAGTTAAACAGAGTCTATGAATCATATTTTTTGCTAATGCAAATTGTATATTTTTAATTACCAATTCTACAACGTACAGGAGTGTGGCAAACGCTTTAAATATTGTGGCTACCATTATTGAATAGCACAGTTTTATTATTTCATACAGGGTGTAGAATTGAATCACGCAACCTAGAGAATTCAATGGTAAAATTTTAAAAGTCAAATATTATCTTCAGTTTTATTGACATTTTCAAGCGTCACTTTGTTGAAATCCATGATTATATAAATAATAAATATTAAATAAAATATCGATTTCAACGGGAAATAACAAGATTCATTCGCTTTATACGTATTTCGGCATCATTGTGCCATTGTCAAAAGCTATATAAAATATTATAACAGTAATTATTTTACAGAAAAACTGTAATAAGATTTTTGTAGAGAAAAAATTCTGTATCGATAAATGTTATCAATATTATTTTTTGTTTGTTCACAAACTGAGTAATCGAAAAATAATAATCGCGTTTTTGCAAAAATCTGTAGTGCCTTGGAATTTGCTATGTGACAATTGCTCATCGTAATGTCGCTGTACTGTCACTTTGATGGGAAATTTAATCTTAATTGCATTAATATCTTACCAAACGTTTATTTTATACGAATTATTATATTTTCATTGAATGAAAAACTAGAAATGATAAAATGGTATTATTCTGGAACCGTAGGTAACCGTGAAATAAGGGATCCCTGAACAGCAGTTGTCACAACTCACCTCCAAGGCACTATAGATTTTCGTCAAAACAACTTTTTCTATTTTCTCTTTTCCCAACCTTTGAAAAACTAAAAATTAATAATGAATATATGAGTAGACACAGAATTTTTTTCTCTACAAAAAACCTATATGGACCTTTTCGTTTAATTTGATTGTTGTTAATGTTTATTAATTTTTTGGAATATTATTAATAATATAAGTAGCTGTTACAAAATAAACAATGTGTTCAGAAAGAAATTAAAAATATTTACAAAGAGTCTTGTTTATGAATAAATTCAAGTTTTTAAAAAGAAAAGGCTATAAATCAATGTTTGTTTCCGTATAAAGGTAATCTTTTTAATTTTATCGAATAATCAAGTTGCCAATCAAACATCACGGAATTGACTTGTCACTTTAAACGTACTACATGGTCTACATGCAGCTTTTTTATACTATACTGTGTATTGTGCAGTCGTCTAGTACTAAAGGAAATTTTTGAAAATGTTAGTAATGATTTTGAGGAAATATTGTTTTCTACAGGGTGAGTCCAAAATGGCGCATTGCCTCTGGGGTAGTGTATAGAGGACCGTTAATGCAGCCTGGAAAGGAAATATTTAAAAAATCTATCTGCTTAGTTTTATAGTTATGAGCAAAGAACTAAAACTAAATTTGGCAACATGACTAGTACTGTCTTCCAAAATAAAAACAATTTTAAATACAGACTGTTATCTAACGCCCCAATCCAAAATTTCGTTATTTTAAATTTTGGACCCCACAAACTATATTGTATACATTTAAATAGTAATGGAAAAGCTATCTTTGGACAAAAAAACAAGTGAAACACACTACCGTATACAGAATTTTACCCTGAATCCGGTATGTAAAAATATACAGGGTGTTCCATTTAAAATAAAAAAGTTGAATATCGTAGCTTAAAGCACTTGATAGATATTTATGAAAGGGTGGTTTCAAAAGATAACTTTTGGCTTACTACCATATAAAATTATATACAGTTTCTAGGGTGTAAAATATAAAATAACGAAGTTATGGCTTATGACGTTTTTTTAGGTAACAGCCTGTATACTATATATTTCATCAAAAATCTACTGGTTTGGTATAAACACAAATGATAGTAATAATTTAGGCATAATCAAAAACGTCTAATATGTTTGATAGTTATAAATATTTTCATTTGGCATTTTAAGTTTACGATTACACTTATGAAATATTTATTAGAGCGGGTATTTATATCTAGACATATTTATTAGTGGTAGAAATAAAACAAATAATTTGTAATAAATATATAACATAGTTATAGATTCATGGCGAGCTAGGCAGGCAGGTATGAGATTCGACCACGGTAAAACAGTAAATTATATAGTGTTTTTGTATATTGATTAGACGAGGGTAGACCGCAAGTCTGGCGCTGCTCCGCAGGAGGCCCCAAGTATTGATCAAATAAATATGGTTTACGGATAGCTTACCCTTGCTCTAGCTTTCAGACTTTTATTAACTACATACGTATCCATTTATACTCTACAAAATTACTTTGCTGTAATCTCGGATGTCGAGAACTTACAGTTGAAACGTATGGTTCTGTATAGCAGTTTTAATTATATCACAACTTTCTGTTTCATTCATATTTATCCAGTAATGAATAATATATAATTTAAATCTTGATCGTGCAATGGAATAGCAATTACTTTTATTACATTACTATTTTATAAACTTTTCTTTAATATAAAAATTCATATCGGTACAACCAAAATGGTAAAAAAACTCACCTTTGTTTAAATGTAATTATATGAAACTTTATATTAGCGTAAACGAAACGAAGGGGGGTATGTAAATTTGACATTAGAAGTTATTAGAGGTGAAGTTCAATTTATCATTTTAACGAGCCCCCTGTTGAAAGTATAATTTTCCTAAAGACGTTCAAGTTACCTTTGCAGTGCTATCAAGTTATCTTATTCCTCCTTAGGACCGTATCCATAAATAACACAGTGTAAATTAATATTAAGTTATTTTTATTACGTTAACTCTTTTTCAATAGAACTCCGGCAGGCTGAGTGGTCGTTTATTTATTTACAGTTGAAATTGTAATAGCTTCGAGTTGTTAAATAAAAATTTAATTAGATTTGCAAATGTCTTAAATTACAACCACGAAATTTGTTTATACAAGACCGTGAATATTTATTTAAAAATAGGCTGAGAAAAAAGACTGAGAATTAGTTGAGAAATTTGAAAATAACGCTCAGAATTTAGTGTAGGCGATTGTCCAGCGAATTTTTTAAGGGCCTATAATGTCTGAAGCAGACACTGCACAGGAAATTTTGTGGAATGAAAGTACTGTTGGGTGAAGTAAACAAGGATTTACTACGACTGAAAATTTTGTTGTAATTTAATGACCACAGTATTTGGATTGTTTGTGATCATTTGCAAAACTCCAGACAATTTTCGCTTGGAGATGTGGTGGAGCATGATAGGACGCTTAGTAACAATATCTGAATGAGCCAATTAAAAGGAAACACCAATCATAGTAAACAAGAAATCTGTGGGTAACTGGGTATGTGTTCTTGCTTGCATTGAATACGCAATTAATTACGACAATTATCGACATCCATACACTGAAAACCTTGACTGGTTTTAAATTTATGAGAAATGTTGACAATAAAAATGCACTTGCATCATGCAGAGACTATCCGGATGGACGACACCATGGTGTACCCATTTTTTTTAATAAAGAAAAATCATTTACAGACTACTAACTTAACAGAATATATCAAAGGCGATGCACAAATTAACCAGTTAGCCTGAATTTTTTTTTAGATAGAAAATGTATTATAGGGAGAATGATTGTTATTAGTCTAGGGCATTTCTATGATACATAGAATATTCTAGTTTCCAACAATAATTATATTCAAGGCTGTAGTGATATACCTACGTATATTATAGTTGTTTGAAAATTCCTAGTAAGTAAAATGAAGATAGAAGTTGAAATACAATTAAAAAAAAATATTACTGCATCTTGAAATACTAAAGTACCCACTAATATAAATTTTGCCCTACTGTTATAAAGTAGGCAGAACTAATATTATTACGAAATTATTTTTATGTCGTAGGTGTAAAGCAAATTTAGGGATATGATTATTTGCCTGGACATGTGCTAAGTGCCATGGCAAATAGAAAAATGATTTAAAATGGACACGATTTTCGTAATTTCTGTCTTGTCTGAACCATATCTGTCTACTCTAATAAGCATTTCCCTAATATTATCAGCATTGCTCATCAAATGAGCAACATATATAGGGGTCCCAAAAAGAAACGGCATCCAGTTAAGTGCATGTTCCTTTCTTGAAAATAAGAGGAAAACTTCCTATAACATGGCTCATATATTCCGAAAATTCCAAATGATTATTATTATTATTTTACAAATAATGTTCAAAATGACCGCCATTAGCTTCAAGACAAGCTTCTACTCTTCGAACAAAATTTTGAGGCTAAAGCCGGTCATTATTCAAAAAACGGAGTTGCAGAGTTATTTTTTTATTCGCATTTTTCATCTTTGAAGTGTGATTTACACGAAAACGGTTAATGGTAGGAAAAAATCTCAAGAGACTGTTTCAACCATAAATTAGTTGAGAAATTTGAAAATTGTGTCAAAAACAAAAAACAATGGCGTACCATTTCTTCCACCAGAAATATCCACATATGCACCTGTAGTTACGCCGAATAAATGAAAAAAAGATCGATATTTTTTACAACTTTCAACACCCTGTATCTCGGCAACGAAGGATTTGCGGACCCATGTTAATAGGAACTTTTACTCTTATTTTCATGAAAGGAACATGCTCGCTCTTAACTGGATGCCGTTTCTTTTTGGGTCACCCACTGCAGGTTGATATTTGCCTAGACGTATGCCTAGACAAATAATTATCATTTGCCTAAATGTACTTTATTTATATTCTAAGGAAGCAAGATATAAAATTTTCTACTTATTACCTACAGAATTTGAAAAACCATACCTGAATTAAATTTGATGGTGTTATCATGAAACATGCCTACATTTCGCTTCCGGATTTGTATTTCTATATAAAAGTAACCGACATTATCAGTACATGGAAAATTTATCACTTTAGTTTAGAAAATGGAAATTACTTTAATGCAATTTTTTCCCTGTTGTTTAAAATGAAAAACAGTAGAGCAATAAGCTTACATAGCAGTTTTATCTTATCTTTTATCGAGCTTCAGTCCCTACAAGAGAGATTGCAACTGTCGTAACCACGCCCCATTTATGTAAGTTGAAGATAGCGATCCGGTGCCGTACTACCCTCCATTTAACTTCAAGTACACAGACATTCAAGTAGGGACTAGGGAGAATGGATACTACCTACCTTATATTATCTAGTCCAGACATATAATTAGTTTTATTATCTTTTTTTCTATTTGATAACTTTCGACATTAGATAGGTAGATACCCTATAGAAGTTTAAAAAATATTGGTAATCAGCTAATCACATAGCTACCACTATTTTGGTGGAATTGTGGACAGTTTAATTAAATTAATTTTTGACTAAACTAGGTAGTAATACAGGGTGGTGACTTGAGCAACGCAACATAGGGATTTCAATGGTAAATTCTTAATGTTTAATTATTGGCTTCCCTAATTATTTTAGAGCAAAAGTGTGTTGAGGTTTTTTTGTAGAGAAAACAATTCTGCATCTGTTTATACTATTATTTATAATTTTCCATTTTCCGGAAGCGTAGAAATAGAAGAAATTAAAAATGGTCTTTTTAAACAAATCATCTGATGCCTTGGAATTATCTAAACAATCAACATCTGCATTTACATCTGTCATTACTGTTTGAAGTTTATAACTGATTATTAAAATCTATTATTTTTAAAATGTATTCAACGAAAGAAAAAGTAGAAATGAAAAAGTGCCTTGTTTAGCGTAAAATATGTTCCTATTACCTACTCGTTTTATTGCTTTAAAAAGAAAAAAAATGTAATGAGACAGAAATGTCAGTGCGTTTGTTTGATTTTATAATTCCATGGCATCAGTGATTTTTTTAAAAAGACCATTTTTAATTTCTTCTATTTCTACGCTTCCGGAAAATGGAAAATTGTAAATAATAGTATGAAAAGATGCAGAATTTATTTCTCTACAAAAAACCTCAACGCACTTTTGCTCTAAAATAATTATGGGAGCCAATAATTGCGTCGCTCAAGTCACCACCCGGTATAAATGTATATAAGGAGTAATTGTCGTTACACTTTTTTAGGGGTATCAAATAAAATCAAAGTTTGATGGATTATTGTTAGGCTCAAATTACATACATCTTTTATAATAAATGGTTTTCATATTTATTATTATACTTATGGGAAATATTCATCTCTTGAATAATAAACACATGCAAGAAGTAACATAACAGGGCTAAAGTTTTTCGGGTCAACAATCTGCAGGACAATATTTCCTTGTGTTCGTTTTATGTAAGAATTATTTGAAATCTGCATTAAAAAGTTTCTTAATAATGCAAAACAATTTTCTGCTAACGCCTATAATAATCAAATTACACAGGGACATAGAACACTGAAAATTTAAGATTTTTCAGCCTGTACTGAAAACTGCGGAAAATTTATAGATTTTGAATAACAATCGTAGTTAGTCCTCATTACGCTGAACATTTCTTCTCATTTAACCGAATTTCTATCTTTCACCGTTGGACGCTTTTCTTATCTTGGACACCCTGTATAGAATATTAAATAGACTCCAATTAAAAATTATGGTTACAAGGAACGTAAAGATTAAAGGGCTTTGTGCTCAACTACAGAAGCTATTTAGAGTATTAAGTTTCTACTATAGCGTCAGTTCAATTTTCATTCTTGTTTGAAATGCGTGTAATTTATGCAAAAAACCGAGTTAAGTGTCATGAATATTTTGTAGAACGTCCACTTTGTGGTAGAATGTTACCGCTAAAACACAATATTGTTTAAGTAAAAAGCATAAAAGATTGTTTTCTGGATTTTTGCTATTTTCAGAAATCTCCCCTGTGTAAAAATGTCCTCTGTTATAACAAAGGTCGCAACTCGCAATGTGACCTCGTATTTATGATCGATTAGGAAAGCGTGTTGTTTTAGCAACCGTTAAAGCCTAATAGGTATTTCTTATCGTAAAAATGCAAATTCTTATATAATTTCCCAAACGCAGGATATTTAGCATAATCTTCAAATAATGAAGTCGGTATTATGAATGGGCTGTCATACGCGCATGAACGGTTTAAGCGCGCGTGGTTATCGGACCTTTAATTTTCACCGGTCACGGAATGTGCCAGAACTATTTAAACACTAATTCATATTATTAATTACATGTAAATTATGCTTGGGATAATTAACGGCGAGGTTTGTTTATTTTATCTTGCTTATAAAAATTGAATTAGAAATATTATTTTTCTTTCGTTTAGAATACTTATCAGGTCATTGTCAGAAAATTACTGCAAACAATTGTTATGTTATCGTATTCTAAAATAAACTTTTTATAACCGCATTTTAACTTATAAAATTAAATGTTTTTTTTTAATATGAAGCGAGTCAATGATCATTCTAGGGACTGTCCAGGAAGAGAAAGAAAACTCGGCATCCGTCAGTGGGTAACGTCATTCAAAAGCACATCCAAAACAATCCAAGCGGAAAGTTGTTGTGAAATGAGAATCAATCGTGAGTCGGACCGGTTAATAGTCAAAAGGAGCTTGGGCTGAAACGTGAAACCTTACAAGCTGCAGAAAGCCCAACTGCTGCCGAACACAACAAGCTTAAGCTGCAAGATGCCGTGAACTATCCGTCGTCACGCCGCAGGTGATCGTTGGAAAAACATTCTGTTTACTTTTGCGAAGCGGGTATACAGGGTGTCCGGAAACAACGTTCCGTAACTTCGGGAGATGATTCTACATCTAAAAATATGAAGAAAAGTTCTCATGAACAGGGGTCCGGAAAAGCTTTCTAACGGAGCTACGGCTCTTTGGAGAGGGGCCTCAAAATGTGTTTTTTTATTAATTAGTTAATCAATACTGAAACGAGATTGATAAAATTTGGTACCCAGGGTATATTTGGTACGGGAAATAGTTTGGTAATGTTAAAAATAGAAAAAAAAGCCAGGGGCGTGCGTAACGGGTAGGGTGTATTGATTAACTAATTAATAAAACAACACATTTTGAGGCCCCTCTTCAAAGAGCCGTAGCTCCGTTAGAAAGCTTTTCCGGACCCCTGTTCATGAGAACTTTTCTTCATATTTTTAGATGTAGAATCATCTCCCGAAGTTACGGAACGTTGTTTCCGGACACCCTGTATAAATATGATCACGAAAATGAAAAAAATTGATCAGCAAAGGTGACTAAAATTTCTGTCATTATTAAGCAACGCATAAAAAACGTCCAATGTTAATATAGTAAGTAGCAGTATAGTAAAAAGCAATCAACCATTTACTAACGCTAAAGTATATTCCTATCCTTGAGAAATATTTTGGAAACCAAGACCGAGCTTTCCAACAAAATCACGTGCCAGATCTTAGGGTAAGATAACATAACAGTGGTGCAAGGACTTATTTCTAACTTAAGACAATTGGCCACCATATTCGCCAGGTTTAAATTGAATAGATTACAGTATTATTTGCTATAGTGGTCGATAATGAAGGCCAAAGTGTTTCTTATATCTCATTATAGTTTTGTTCATAAAGTTTGATTTGTTGGTAAATTGTACTTTATCTTGTAATTTTTTTAATTACAACCCTGATTACAACTTTAAACATACTGAACAAAATAAATTGTAGTTCTATAATTTTTTATTTTGTTTTAAATTCCTCGAAAAAAAAATATTGATTAAGTCTACATTGGCTGAAATATAAACTTGAAAGAGGTTTTCTAAGAGAAAGGGAAAATGAAGTATCAGACAAATCTTTAGTTGGAACATCAATTATTGGGAACAGTAGCGAGGTGTTAAAAGCGTGGGTTGGTTTGAATGCGAACTCGAATTATGTTTGTTCTTACAGCTAATGTATCTGTAACAAAATCTCACATTTAATGAACTGGTGTGGATTTATTGGGAGCTAGTCTGGTATCGGGCGCGCCACCTCGCCATCTCCTCCGGGCGTCCTCCGGTGACGGGCCCCTTCTAGCAGGATAACCCGGCACCGCGATAAGGTAAAATAATTACCGCAAACGAGGGGGGCTGCGCGGTCGCTCGTAAATAACCAGGCCCTGGGTTAATGAGCTCACGCCGCGGACAACCCTTTTATTTATTATTCCCCACCTTTTTATGTGCTCGAATATCTTGGTGTTTTTATACGATGACGTTTCTGGATTAAATTGGAATTAAGCTCTTCTTGTTTTATTGCTTTTGATCTTTAATTATGTTTCTGAATTAGTGTTTCCACGGTCTGTAAGAGCCAAATAAAACCAAGAATAAAGTTGCAGTCCAGTTGAAAATAATGTACTATCCCTATCTACACTTTTGTATCGTAAAATACAATTTCTTCGAAGCTTATTTAGGAGCAGTCTAGAAGTAGACAGCCGTTGTGATTTCAAAGACAACTATTAATTACTTGAAACACATTTTTTAATTAGTGTAGACTTTTTACATTTATCATAAGAATATTTTTTACCACGAATAAAGAACATTACCATATTCCACCTGCTTCATATTGTCTAATACACTTTTCTAAATATTCAACATTAATTTGTGGAGATAGCCATATAGAGAACGATTCAATCAAGACATTTCAGAATATCATCTACAAGGGTATATAAAGTAACGTCTATTCAGTATAAGTAAAGAAATAAATCTAGTGTACATTGCCAGAAAATTTAGTTTTACCTAAAGAGATTTTTAAAAATTTTACACTTCACACATGGAAGAAATATCGTTTTTCATTATACGTGCATATAGTAACAAAACCAAGACAAATATTATAGTGGATCGTGTTCAGTGGTGCACCCCGAGATTTCTAGTTCGCCCCTGGCAGTCGGTAGATTAACGGAGCATTCTGGCAACAGTATAGAATAAAATAAGTTCTATATACCATGCAGGTACTTGGCATTATCAGCCGAAATAGACCGATGTTAAATAAACATAGTAGAAAAAATAAAAACGAAATAATAATAAATGTATTTTAACTTTAGTTGAGTTTTTCAGATTACCTATACTTTCTAACTTCTAGTCGCCTGCTTAAGATTCTTGCTTGCAAGAGGTCTACAGAGAGCTTTAGAACTATTCGTATTTCGGCGTTTCATTCGTACAACGATTATAAATTGTTATGAGGGAATTCGGCGTACAATGCGGAGACTTAAGGGCTCTAATCATCATACACGATACCCGATCTTATATAATTCCATCAATAGATATATCATCTATAATAACCATCAGAGTAGGTACCTACTATAATTTAATATCCGTGTTCTGTATTTTAAAAAAATTATAGAATATCTTTAACGAGATCACCATGCATCTGGTCGTTATCTGAACACTATGTATACCTACTTATCCACTTATCAGTACAATTTTCAATTTATTGTCCTATTTTTTTTTTTTGATATTTCAAAGAAGTAGGTACCTACAGGAAAAATAAATTGCAATAGCGATTCGAAAGAATTCAATTCATATTCTGACAGTCAATCAGAAGCGTCCTTTTTTAAAAAGTAAACCGAACAGAAGGCTATTTTACCGACAGTATTTTTATAACTGGAAAGCAATGGAGTCTTCCAGCAACAGTATTTATGTCAGATAAACGTCATACAACGTTTAACGTTTAAACGTCAAAAAAATATTATTTTAAAAATTTTTGTTTCATTGAATTGTCATCCGAATACAACTCTTACTGTGAGTTTTTCTTCAATATTTGTCATCTATTCATTACTCGTTGCTACTATTTTTGGAAAATAATTACCCGCGTACCGCTTATAGGTAATTATTTTCGTCACAGCAGCAACTCGTAGTATTCAGAATGACAAATATTTTCGGCAAAACTCAGAGCACCGTATTATAGGTATATGACAGTAATCTGCTACACTCTTGATAGTATCACTAAATATTAGTAAAGGACGACCAGGATTTAGTGTTCCCTTTCATTCTCTTTCTGGTCATCAATGATTTTTAATTTATTGTAGTTTTGATTATCACATGGTCAACTCAAGAGTGCCTTGATAATGAATGTATCAAGGCACTCTAGTATTTCTAGTAATTGTTTCCAGCAATTCTCATTGTTTCCAATTCCAGGTAATGTTTGTTTCTACTTCTGTCTTAACGTACTACTAAGCTGATATGTCATCAGTTAGTAACCTTCTTGCAGATGAAACTTTGCAGTATGCTTCAAAGTAGCAGAAATTAACGGAATTGAAGAAAGATCTTTTCACGTAATTATCTTTGATTTTATTTGATTTAAGCTTGAAACTGTTTCTCATTATTGTAGACATATAATACCGGGTTTAATACTGAGCTTGAAAGATAGATTGTTTCTATCTGTTAAGACTCCCCTAGACCGTAAATGGCGGAACAAAAGGGGGATACATAGTTTTATAATCCGTGTAAGATATACAGGGTGATTCAAAAATGGCGCATAAGCTCTTCAGTACGTTGTAGGGGACGGTTATTTGAACTGTAGAAAAATCATAAAAAAATTTTAGCTGCTACATTTTTGTAGTTAACAACGAAGAAGTAAATTGTAGATTTGGCAACACGGGTGCAGCTATGTAGTATATGAGTGGCTTTTATTTCTTTTCATTTACATAGTGAGCTTATTAAAAGTTTCAAACATCGTTGCCACATATTTTTTTTAACAACTTGGTACAAAAATATCAATTTTGAAAGCTAATATTTCAGGATAATGAGGTGTTATGAGCATTTTATTTATTACCCACTATGAAAAAATACTTAAATTATTTATATGAAATGATGAGAAGTTTCAAAATCCACATGAATTCAAAGTTGAGTTCTCAACTTAACTTCTTCATTTCTCAGCAAATTAGCGGCTAAGAAATTTTTTACTATTTTTCCTACACTACAATTATTATTCCCTACAACGTACTGACGAGCTTATGCGCCATTTTTGAATCACCCTGTAGATTTAGGGTTAAAGTTTGTGATTGCTGAAAATGGTAATGAAAAAGTAGTTCATGGATAAAATAACCGCCCTTGTAATGCGACCTTGCAAGTGCTTAACGGTTAACACCAAAAAATCCCGAAAAGTACTGTTATTAACACATTATGACCTAAAACACACATTTTGGCTCAATCAACAGCTCACATACTCCACGTGAACGTAGCTCGCGTGTTTCGTTGCAGCTGAGATCCTCAAGTGTCGAGCGCACGCTATTGCGTGGACTTTGTATATTTATATGCTCTTCGTCAATCCGTCACACGACGCGATCAGCTGATTTTACAGATTTCAGTACTATGATGGTTTTCTCTGAAAAAGTTTTATTTATAAAACGAAATTCATATTTAATGATACTACATACTTAATCGTCTCTTTCAAACTTTCAAGGAAAGGTAAAAAAAGTTCGATCCTGAAATATTTCTTTTAAGATTTTCCATGGCAATAATTTTTAACGTGTTAGGGAACATCAGTGAGCTAGCAGGGGTATTTGGGGTGATATTTCAGTGCTTATTCGTTCGTTGTTGTCCCTAGCAACCGCCGCCGGCCCCACCCTACGTCGCGACGTCTGTAATGGCGGACGCGAATTCTTCACGAATATAAGTACTCTCCGACTTAAAGAACAATAGTAGTTTACGTACAGTTTTATTACAGACACAGAAGAAATTAACCGAAATTATCGAAGTAAGTACGTAATGCAGGAGCAAAGGGGATGTAGAGAGACCCCGGAACAATGGCACGTGGCCCTGCCACAATCAGAATTCGACGAATGAGCGCTCCATCGCGTGCCGACCCCGGCCAGGAATATATGCACAGGTCACGCAAACCCGAAATGTATTTTAGTTTATACCTTGCTACTAGAGACAATAGTAAATGACAATGTGATACTTCGCTTTTGTAAGAACCAGCCTTAGCGAGGCATGTGAAAACACAAAACCATGAGCGATTATGAGAGCTAAGCGAACCGTTTTTATGGGCCTTTTATAGCTAAATTTAAAAGAAAGTTCATTATGATTTAGATGGGGTGGTGGTCCCTTTTCCGAGTATTTCCGTCGATGGAATTTAATCTGTAACGATAATATACTGCCTCGTAAAGGTAATTTAGCATTTGGAATTCACGAAATGTTCCAGAATAAATTTCGTTTGAGCAATAATAAAGTTTACATTGGAACTTACGAAGAACATTAAATAGTTATCTGTAAAGAATAAAAGTGAAATCACCATACAGAACAGGTCCGCGACATGAAAGCAAATTGCCCAGGGAGTGCACCAGTAGCTGTGTATAGGAGCCTTGCGTGTCGAGCCCCCATATCTACAACGAGGAACAATACAAAGGACCTGACTGGGATTATTACATTTAAGAGTAGTATGCACTACTTACATATGTCTTTGCCCCATACAGATCGTTATGTGAGAGCTTTGTACTCAGCCAAATTAGAAATTACTTTTATTTACCTAACTTAATAGTTAGTTAGACAATGTATACTTAACTATATGTTATGTACTTACAGGAAATAGAATAAATTAGGTACCAACTAATGTATTATAGTAAAAGCAGTTGTACCATTAGTAGTTGCTAAAATCAAGCGAAACTAGCAAAAATATGTTCTTGTCTTGTCGTCGAAATGTATCTCACGAGAGGGAATAAACTAAAACGATCGTATACTACTATATCGGTTGCCCTGCAATAGGATGATCTTAAGTTCGTATAGGGTGTTTGTGATTATTTTAAATAGAAAAGTTGTCCAATCTTCAAAGGGTTTCTCTGCTTAAACGAAAATTAACATTTAACCTAACAAAATGAATTAAATCGGAATAGCTTCTCCTAAAAGAGTGCTGTGGTTTATTAAATTTTAGGAAGATTCGATAAGTTTAAGTCTTCTGCCAGATCACATACAAAAGCAGAAGTGATAAATCAAATAATGAGTTGTGGTTTTCAATTAAAAAATGATTCAGATATTGTCCATTTCGAGGAAATTTGTTGAAAGCTGAAAATTGAATCTAAATTTAAGGGCAAGATAGAAATACGAAGGAAATCTGTTTTTATTTGAAATTTCCTGCTTGAAATAATTCCAAAAACTGCTGGACACCTCCTAGCGTGGGCCACCTTGCACAATTATAGAGAACTTTTAAAAGGACAGTTGGATTGTTCCTAATATTTATCAAATCGTTAAATATCCATGGAAAATGGAAAATTAATCTTATGCGAAATTTAGGAATTTTCTGGAAATACCACTGCTCTATACTTTTTTAAAGCCAAAATGATTTCCAATCGAAAAATTAAAAAAATACAGGGTGTTCCATTTAAAAATAAAAGTTGGCAACATTTCTCGCTAAACCGGAAGTGCCATAAAAATAAAATTTTACATTCTAAATGAGCATAAAAAATATTGAATATTTCCTCATTTAACCAACATTCCATCTCCACAGGTAATAAAGTTACCAACGGTGGACAATTTAAAATTGGCACCCTATGCAGAGTGTTACTTAAATATATCGACAAACTTTTAGTGGTGGTAGGGGACATCAAAACAAACATTTTTGCTTGATAAACATATGTCCGAAAACACTTCGTTTTCGAGAAAAAAAAAATTAAACCATAGAACGTGCGTCAGTATCTGGACTAGCAATTTGGAAACAGTGGATTGGAAGAGAAAGTTCCGTGCCCTGGCCTGATCGTTCTCCCGATTTAAATCCCCTTGATTTTTTCCTTTGGGTTTATCTGAAACATTTAGTCTGCGAGATACCCATTTCTAATTAGGAAGATCTTGTTGCAAAAATAATGGCCGCTTGTGCGCAAGTAGAAGCTATCCCTGGAATCTTCCGTAGGGTGCGCGAGACAATGATCCGGCGGTGCAATTTGAACAATTATAGTAAATTATAATTTTATTAAAATGCAATAAACTTAATAAAAATTAATAAACAAACTTTTTTTTAAAAAATTTCAATACCTAGAATTAATGTAAAAAAGCAAAAAATTTTGTTTTGATGTCCCCTGTCACTACTAAAAGCTGGTTGTCGGTATATTTATGGAACACCCTGTATTCAAACTTTAATACTATGGAAGTAATAAACTAATCAATTGCTCCCTTTCGTAGTCAACTACTGCATAAATAGAAATAAGAATCAATAACGTACCTAGGCATTTCGGGAAAGTTGCGCACCAACCATCGAAAGTCAAGATTCAACGAACAAAAATAACAAACTAATTCAAAATTAGAACATAGTAGCGTAATAGTAACATCAAAGTGGTTGGTTATAAATTTATATAACCATTTTCTACTAAGACACGCAGCTGATACACGCATGTTTACTAAAATTGTAAGTCTGGGATAAATTACTGGAACCTTCTCAGATATTCTTATACGAATAATAAGTAAATTATAATTAGTAATAAATTCTAGACTCTTTTTGGAGTTAGTTACTATACATATTATTGGAATTATTTTATAAGATTTACAAACAACGATTATACCAAACGTTTATAGGGAAATCATCCCGAATGGAACAGTTTTCTGTATAGGTAACTTTTCAGCAGTTCTCCACACCAACTTTCTTTAATTGTGTAATAAGGTTTGTTACTATTGTGGCGTAATAAAACCAAATAATTTTAATTGCCATGTAGATAAAAAATTATATATTGTTAGAAGTATTTTCATGTTCCCGAGTATACGTAACGAGAAAATTATGGCTTAGTAAAAGTTTAATAAGGTCAAATTCTTTTATCATCAATATCAATCTACTGATATAAGTTAAGTACATGTGTTGGATAGTATTTTTAATAAAATATGCCTGCATGTCTGGAATTCCCATAAGAAGTAATGTTGGTAAGAGAAAAACGGAGGTTGTTGAAATATCTATGTCCGCATATGCTGATTGCACCAAATAAATAAAACGTTGAGACTTAACGACATACAAAGTTTATTACTCAAGAGCTAGATTATAATTGAGACGTAGGTAAGGTACACACAGAATATAAATGAAATATTATAGTTGCGGCTCATAAATAACAATTAGTTTGTGGAGTACTAAATTGGTATACCATACACAATCAGGTTCTCAGCACAAGCGATCTCTTCATTAAACTAGCTTTTTAATTTATTATACTTCATTTTATCATTTGTTATGTTTACGATACATAACGTCGAAATAACCTAGTGAATATTCATAATATGTCCAGTCTTTAATTAATTGCACTTTTCTTGTTTGCATTTATTGCATTAACAAACAAAACGTATGTGTCTGGAATCTGTCTAGACCAGAATATAAATTGATAAGTCGCTAAACTGAAAAGTACTTTGAATATTAATCGTTATATTCATAGTTAACAATGTTTCATGTTTATACAAGAATCTTAAATATTTATTCTCATTATCATTTTCATATTAATTTAAATTAACACGCGGTATGGTGTTTTAATCTCAGAAAACGTTAAATAATTTCTAAAGGATATTTTCACATTCCTTGCACAAATTAAATTTCCTATCTGTACGTGGTGTGGAATTTGGATATTTATCTCAAAGTTTTCTATAACTAACTGATGATGCTTGATTATAATTTATTTCTTAATTGTGTTACTCGTTATTGCTTAATCTAGGCTGAAATTTAAATATTCATTGAAAAATAATAGTCATGTAGACATACATTCTTTGTCTTAGTAAAGCTGCCTGAAAAATAAAATGTTTGCCAAAGAGAAAAGTTTTGAATGCCTTTTCTATTATTATAGCCTATACCTTAATGAAGAGCGGTCTAGGACGTTTCGGCGCGGCCGGTTTGTCGCGGCCGTTTTGGTGCAGGGACATTTTGGCGCAGGGACAGTTTAACACGGGAACGGTTTGACGCCAGCATGTAGTGATATAATTTATTTTTTAAATGAAACACTGGTTTTAATAAGCACATAGCCAAGTATAATTTCTTTTTAAAAAACACAATACTTAGGTATAATATTTCCAAAGTAAACCCTAATTAAAAGTTTGAGTACCCCACTGAATTATACTTAAAAAAGTGCCTTCAGAATGCTTGTTGCTATTGCTATTACAATAGAAAAGTTATTCAACACAATACGAATACGGAAAATTCAGAATCGGTCGCGCCAAAACGTCCGGTCCCCTCCCCAATGAGGAGTATGGAAGAAATTTATAATTCTGTTATTATTTTGCAAATTATACAACAGACAGATATCACTAACCAATTCCAATCAAAACCCTTGATTTCTGTTATAATTCTAGGTAGTAAACTCGAGCTTAATTGCGATAATTATGAACTACAATGCGGAGGGATTTGGGCGAGTTATATCTTGAGTAGATCTTCTAAACGTAAAAAAGCTTCTTTGCACCTGCATTTTACATTTCAAGTTTGCAAATGCAAAACCTTACATACTTGATTGGTATAATGGTTTTAAACGAAAGAGGATGTTATCCTGTTTAGATTAATCTTTAGGTTGCATTTTATTTTTATTGTTTATTACCGTAAAATTTGTTCTGCAGAAGTATAAAATTCTCTTAAATCAGATAATTATTTGCACAGATCAATTTTTAGTTTATGACCGACTTTGCAGCTGCTCTTAATTTTGAAACGCAGCACGCGTGGTCAATCACACTACTAAACCCGTTTATTTCACGCATTTTTTATTACCACCATCTGCCTTTGGTAATTAAAAGCTAAATTTTGTTTTAATTTTGATTTTATTTTTTCAACATATGTATAGATCTAATAAGAATGTTTTTATAAGCATTCTTTGATCTTACTTAACATATAATATCGTACCTTGCAGGTTTGATTAATTAACTCCACAATCATGATAATCTTAAGTGCATGTCTAGCAAAACTGTTGTGAGGATTTTTCGAATACGTCATCAAGTGTCAAAATTGTTTTGAATAAAAAATATTAGTACCAGGTATAACCCATAATTCTTTGAACCTCCCACGATTTTATAGAATGGGTGATTCAGTGGAACCAATTTTAATTCCTTTTGCTGAAACAATTACTAGACCGAAAAACCGTAAACAGTTGTTTAAAAAGTTTGATACGTGGTTATGACATTTTTCGAAAATTATATCGGTAAAGATTTATATCATTCCAGAAATACTAATTTCTTTCCTTGCAGCACATACAGATAAACTCTCACCTTGGAGTATTGATCGGGGTGGAAAGTAACCGAAACTTTAACCAATTGAGAGGGGATGTAGCCTTAACGTAGTATACAGCGACAGGTAAATTGGAAAAGGCGCATGTATTTTCTTTTATGTTTCTCAACGCCCTTGGAAAGGAGTTGGTTATAAAAAATAATTGTTGGTGGGTGACTGACATTGATTACAAAAATACGATAATGAAAAAAATTTGTCTTATTGTGGAGGATCAAACAGGATGCATAGAAATAGAAATATTGATATCGAAATTAACCCTTGCTTCTATTGCTAGAGGGTAGAAAAGCTTAACGTATCCATATCTTTACAGTTCCTTATCTTTACGCCATAAAAAATAAAAATTAATTGTTAATAAAATTTATTGTACTTATTCGTTATAAAGGGGGAAAACATAAAACTAAATGAATATTGCAGAAAATTATACTTTGGTATAAAATGTTGCCTTGTTAAATGATTGCGCAATTCAAAATTTCCAACCTGCTATATACTCTACTTGAATAATAATCTTAATATGCTTATAAATATTGTTATTTAGTTAATATTAGCAAAACAAAAAAGTTGAAAGCATGTTTTAGAAGTAATGCGTTTTTAATTATAACGATAAAATTACAGAAAATACTTTGAGCTACGAACTTTGGGAAGTTAACCTCAAAAGCAAAGTGAATGCCAGTGAGTCACTTATTTGAGATAATTTCAATAGCATCGCCATTCCGTAATACTAATGATACGTTTCAGACCAAGCTTAGAAGGTGGTCGTGAAGAAATAATTATTTTAAAGAAATCAAGGCCTTTTGCTTGGAAGCTTGTACTAATGCAAATATTTATGCAATTCATTTCACACACAGGAAAATTTTTGGTTAATATTATTTACATTTTTGGAACCCTTTTGAAACAGTAATAAAATTTTTTTAATTATAATTCCAGGAAAAATAAATGTAATAAAATAATTAAGAAGAATAAATAATTGCAACTATTAAAATTGATAATCAAGGAAAATTTATTTCATTATGAAGGAAAATATTTATCCTCGTATATTCTTGATATTTGAATTTATGTTTCATGCTACGACATGGCAGATGTGAGCACTTGATTTAGCATATTGAGAATTTTGTGTTTATTACATTACGAACCTCATTGAGACTACTAGGAATTTGCCTTTAGTTAATAAATAGTCACTTTACATCTTGTTATAGTACCTATGTACCTACGAGGTATTATAAATAATAACAAATATCATAGTCCTATTATAGTTAATACAGAGTGAACACTTTAACTGAAATAAATTCTGTAACTTGAATACACAGTTGTTCTCAGGTTTTTTTCACCCGGAGGGGTGTAACCATTACCTACTATAAAAATATATAAAACGAGACATCGTTTAAAATCTCATTTCAGCAGAAATAAAATGCATGTTTTATATTCGAATAAAACCAAGAGGTTAACTGTAATAGTTATTTACAAACCAAATGCGGGAAGAAGAATTTTCTCTACCAGCGTGGTTTGAAGAATGAGCGAGCTTGCGAGCGAATTCCTCATTGCGCGAATGCACGGATGACGCTTTCTCGCATAAGATTTGTACAACATTTTTTGTAACGAACAAAAATACTATTGACAAATTAAAAACTCAGTTTTCATATCTTTGGAAGTACAAGGGTAAATAAAAAAGTACGGTTATAGCAGTTTTTGACTTTGACATTCCGCTTCCAATAGATGGGGGTCACAAATATTTTTAACATACAGGGTGATTTCTAACGTACGGAGGAAACTGAAAGGACAAGTAGAGGGGACCAAAACATAGTATTTTTTGCAATAAACTTTTGATCAAAATCGAATAACAAGAAAGTTACAGCAATTTAACGTTCTTATAATTTAACGCCCAAGTTTTAAGTACCGCTGAGCTTATTGTATTCGCTTTTTCATCAGAAACACTTCTCACACAATCTGATAAATTGCTCCTGTAATTTTGACTTACTTACATGATCAGATTATGTAAATCAGCGGCTGTCAATAAACAAACACCTAATAACTGAATATTTTCAAGAACACTTTAAATAGCCATAACTTTCGTCTTATAAAAATTTTTACTAAATTTTGTTTAATTAACTTACAAATATACAAAAGTTGAATTCAAAACGTAAATAATTACCGTGCTTCATTAAAAAAGTCCTCAAGTTTATAAGAACTTTAAGCTGTTGTAACTTTCTTGTTATTCCATTTTGATCAAAAGTTTATTGTAAAAAAAACTATGTTTTGGTCTCCTCTACTTGCCCTTTCAGTTTCCTCCGTACGTTAGAAATCACCCTGTATAATTAGCGATTTTTTTTTATTTGTAGATATTATTAAATGATGAATAGCAATTCACCTATTAGGGAAATTTAATCTAAATATTGCGGAACAGTAAATCTCATTTGAAAATAAATCCGCCAAACATAAAAGAAAACATCTTCTTGAAGAAGAGTAAGATATGTTGTTCCATTAAGATTATTGTTGAAATATCTTGGCCCTGCTACTCGATCATCAATTATCCTAGCCCACACATTTACTGTTTGTAGGGACTGAGTATAGGTTTCCGTTCTAAAGATATTTGTTATGGGTGATAAAATCTATTATTTGGTCGCAAAATTCAATTCTACGAACCGGGTCATCCCCAATTAATTTCCTAACAATCTTCTTTACATTTTAAAATAATTTGGGGACAGTATGGCTAATATCGTTATCAAATTATACAATTTTATTTCAGTTAGCCCTTTAATATTCAGGGTGTATAAACTTTGAACACAGTGAATATTATTGAACCCTAGAATAATTTATTCTTATCCGCACTCAAATAATTATTTCAATTCAATACTAAAACAGGAGCGCACTAATTAATAAAATTAGATTGAAGATAATGAACTTTCTAGGAAATTTATCGGTGGGTCGAGACAGACCCGTGGCACGGTGGTGGTCAGTAAGGGTTACGAGTCAAGGTAATACCGGAAACTTCGACAGCGTTCACTCTATCGTGGCGCCCGACCGGAAATGGCGTTGAGTCACCTACTCGTCGTACTCTGAGTTATGGTTTTGCATAATTACATAGGAAGACTATAGTAGGGACCGTACATTACTAGTTTTCTTTGAAAATAAGGAAATTCGGAAGTGAAGGTGTAGCAAGAAGTAAGCACAGATTTTTGGAATTATATAAGATATAAGTACAAAGAGATATAAAATATTCAGTGAGAACCGCTTATGGAGAAAATTTTTCGTAAAGTTTCAAAATTGATAAAAGATATTGCAGTAGAAAGAAGCGGAAGGCCTACTTGAACCGAAGCAAAAGAAGATAGAATATAAAAAAATTTAATTTGAAAACAATTAAAGCAGGTACTTCCATAAATTGATTAATTATCTAAGTTTGGTTGTATAAAATTATTCTTATCGAAAATTTATTGTAAGTTGTATTCATATATTTACAACTTATAAATGATTTACCAGAAGTATTTACATAAACCCGGAAGCTAGGAAGCTGTTGATCCCACAATACGAGATGTATCTATTGAAGTGCAATGAGACGCTAAACCCATTAATAGGACATCAAGTCCACAATTGCATTATAATAGAAGTCTCGGGCACTTATATTAACCCCGGCGCGTGTTCATTGTATGGGGACTCACCCGTGGAGCGACTCACATCCATATGCTTTGTAAACCACCCCATGTTTACATTTTGTATCCGTATCACTACATTAGTTACTCGTTAATCCACGAAGTAAACATTCTGTAATGTTAACTTTATTTTGTTTGACGTTATAATAAATAGGAATTGAAAACAATGTTACAATATGGAATTGACTTATTATTTAATATTTTCTACCGCTTTTTGCGTAACGAACAACTTTTGAATCGTGACAATAAAATAAATATGGCAGTGATAGTAGGTAGTAGATAACTGACGAAATTACCATTAACCGTTTTCGTGTAAATCACACTTCAAAGATGAAAAATGCGAATAAAAAAATAACTCTGCAAATCCGTTTTTTGAATAATGACCGTCTTTAGCCTCAAAATTTTGTTCGAAGAATAGAAGCTTGTCTTGAAGCTAATGGCGGTCATTTTGAATATTATTTGTAAAATAATAATAATCATTTCGGAATATATGAAAAAAAAATTTAACACCCTGTATCTCGATAACAAGCATTTGCGGGCCCGTGTTAATAGGAACTTTTCCTCTTATTTTGAAACGAACATGCCCTTAACTGGATGCCGTTTTATTTTGGGACACCCTGTATATTCCATGGCCAACCCTTATCGAAGAGTTTGTTGATCATATTGTAGTACTAGTTCTATTCTAGTGTTCTATTGGACTATGTACAGTCGCGTATAAGTTGTCTCTGTTTGAATGGAGTTCCCTTTTGGTTCAAACCATCATTTTCAACCCTTAAGTCTCTAATATTGAAAGCAAAGTACGTAACATCACTTCCAAAGAGCATAATTAATTTCATAAATAATAAATATTAAATAAAATATCGATTTCAACGGGAAATAATAAGATTTATTCGCTTTATACGTATTTCGGCATCATTGTGCCATTGTCAAAAGCTATATAAAATATTATAACAAATGCAAAATATAGTAACTCCTTGATTCTATTATTTTAACACTGCGTGAAGCAGCTGGTCCCAGTCAACCCGTCGGAGGTCAGTTGCTTATCAGTGTTTTAAAAAGATATTTATTCCAAAATCTTCAGTAAAGGAGAATCTAAGAGATCAATTTGCTCATTCATTAAAGGTATGTTGTTTTTTGTGTGTTTATAAATTTCAAAAGCTTCTAAAATGTTTAATTTATTTTTGTTATCAGAAAAGTGTAAAAATTTAATTGTATTATTAGATATTAATGTGTGATTTTGTTCTAACAAATGTTTAGCAAAATTTGATTTATGTGCATGTTTATATTTGTAACAACGGATATGTTCTTTTTGCCTAATACTAAAATTTCTAATTGTTTGACCTATATATACTGAAGCACAATGTGAACAATTTAATTTATAAATACCTGATTTTAGCAAATCATTAATTTTGTCTTTAGCATTGAAAAGAGAGTATAGAATATTTTTATTTGTTTTAAAAATGACTTTATATTTATTTGTGTTATTTATAATTTTAGCAATCTTTTCTGAAATTTTACCAAAATATGGAATTGAAGCGTATTTTAATGTTTTATCAGAGTTATTAATGGAATAAACTTTTTGAATAGCTAATTTATAATTTTTCTTTTTAATTAAAGTGTCAATAAGTGTAGTGTTATAACCATTGCTATATGCAATTTGTTTAATAATGGAAATTTCTCTATTAAAATTATTTTTATCTAAAGGAATTGTTAGAGCTCTGTGTACTAAAGATTGATATGCTGCTAATTTATGTGTATTATGATGACAAGACTTATGTGGTATGGTAATATCAGTTTGTGTAGGTTACCTATAAATTGAGTATTCGAGTATGTTTTCTGAATTAATTTTTATGTTTAAGTCTAAAAAGTTAATAGATCTGTTTTGTTCAATTTCTAGTGTAAATTTAATTTTTTGGTGTAAAGTATTAATAAAAATTAAAAAGTCGTCAATGTATTCGAAAGAACTATCAAAACATGCCAAAATATCGTCAACATAACGAAACCAAAATACAATTTCATTTTATGCATCACAAAAATGAAATTCTAAAGCTCATCCATGGAGGATAAACCTTCACGAATTAAAGAAATATTTTATTATTCGATTTTCAGAAATCTATAGCTAGGTATAAGTGTCCGTATAACACTAACTACATACTCCTTGTTTGTTCGTGTTGTTTCGATATTCAATCAGATTTGAAAACCTGAATTTCAGTTGGTGTGCTTGCCAAACTTTTATAGTTAGAACATCAAAGTCTGTTGAATAAAAATTATATAAATATTATTATATTTTCTTGTTCTTGTTAAATTAGTTTGTTATGAGGCGGAGTATGAATTATTTATTATAATTTTATTTATATTAAGCTAGATAACAGTCAGAATGCACTCTAAACGGAATTAGACTAAGAATTCACATCAGAAAGTACAATGGGTATGTGTAGTAAATAAAACTATGAATGCACAATTAACTGTGTAGATCGTACATATGCTTTTCCAAATCGTTAAGTTAATAATATACAACACAGAATTTATGAACATTTATTTCAGTAATAAATTTCAAATATCTGCGATAGAGTCTCATACACGATCCATGCTTATATCTAAACCGGAAGTGCTACGGCCTGCGAATCAGGGTATGTTGATTATATCGAGGGTAGTGGTTAATTTATTATGGACGGGACTTATAATAAATTATCCACGTACAATTTTATAGCATCGTAACTTTTTAATGGAGATTTTAATAGTTTTTGATGTAAGCAAGGACAATACCTGAAATTATTTTAAACCTTACCTTAAAAATATTATTTACCAAATAAACTTTTGTAACATAATTTAAAAAAATATTAAAGGGTATACGTCATTTTAATTGTCGCAGAAGCAACTGAACGAAAAAATCTTAGGATGTTTTAGGACAATCACTAATTCTGCCTGAAAAATTTTGCATCCTAATGATTTTAATTTGTGGGTACAGTTTTTCCAGATTGCTTTATTTTAATAACGGTTGTAGTTGCCGTCAAAGGAATTATGGTTTTAACAATATTGTTGATTATGGTAATTAAAATTAATTGCGAATAGTAAACTAAAATTGCCCATTTGTTTTTCATTGTTTTGCCTTCTTGCAGATAATATGGTGATATGCAAAATTTTGGAGGTCTCAACGAGTTTTCGTGATTCTAGTTGCGTTACATAAAAGTTTACGTCACTCCAATAGCGTTTGCGTGCCTGTATAAAGTAAGGGTTAACTTCTCTTAAATTACCCTTAATATAATTAGCGAAATTGAAAATGAAAAGATCTACAAATCTGCTGTATGTAGACTTTATGACATTAACTTTCGTTTAATATTTTAATTCACAAATTTATACCCAATATTATACAGTATAGATATATATCTTTTCTTTTTATTATATTTGTAGCAGGATTCGAACCCTGTGAACTTAATATACAAGAATCAGATAATCGAAGTACTATATTCCTGCTATGAATAATTTATTTTTTTGTAATACTGTGTAGTACTTAGGCACATTTATTTAGTTGTCGAGTAGACTAAATCCAAATAATAAATTAAATTTATTGGTAACCCTTTGGATAACCACCCTAACGTTTTCAGTGCCACGTGCTAAGAGCCAATAATTTTACAATGGAATAAAAGTAAAAGTGTGTGCAGTAAATTACTTAAGCCCCTTTTGGCTCCTACTTTCCAATTAGTACAGCAGAGTATGTTTTCAATACTGGATAGTATAGTTAGCCGATACCTCTACCAGGCATTAAAAGTTTTCGTAGACTAGTGTTTCTTTACCGTCACAGTAACACATCAATAATTAAAATAAATGGAACTCTCATGTTTTTGTCATGTTATGATTACTAAACAACTCAGTAATTAATTTTTTTTCGTACGGTTAATGTTACATAACAAAACTAATCTAGTACTACAATTAGCAAATCAGTGACAAAGCATGTTTGTACAAAAAAAAAGATTTAAACTTCAATGTCAAAAAGAATATATAGGTATTAATTATTATAAAAGAAAACCGGGTCTTCCGGGTTTTCATAACAAAAAGCGTTCCTTTTCTGAACTAAAACTTCTTTCTGAGATTAGCAGGGGCTCTGACTAATAAACGGCCCTAACGTCAGCAAGCAGCCAGAGATATATGGACATTGAAATGGAGAATATACAGCCGCGAGGAAGCCGGGCGTGATGGGAGAGAACAGCTGGACAGTTCCAGGTGAAAATAATGAAATCAACGAGCCGAAACAATAGACCACTTCAGTCTACCTCTCTGAATCCACTCATAAGCACATTAACTAACTAATATCGTAATCTGCTTGTACTAAAATATAAAATGTATACAATTTTGTTAGAAATTTATTTTATTTCAGGTACCTATCTCCAATTGGCGCTGCCACCAAAATACATTAGAAAATGTTACCTCTACTATCTATAAATTAAGTTTCTTTAATGATAATTCTTTTCTAATCCTTAAACACAAATATTAATATTATGACAATATAGATTTATTTTAATATTGATCTTTTCTGAAATCCTTGAACTGTGGAAAACTTATAATACACGCGGAGTGATTTAACGCAAACAAGAATCCAAAGAGCTCCAGAACAGCGGTTGCTATCCCGAATGGAATGTATGGCCAAGAATTCAGGTTTACGGAATACATGCCCCTATATAGAATGTGCCAAAATGTTTATATACAGAGTGTTCCGTATCGTTATGTATAACCATATAGGCTAATGGTATAACCGTCTCTAAACTCAGTGAAGCACAGTTCTGGTATTTTCATTTTTTTAGGTGATTCAAGGGTATCATGTTTTTGACTTTTTTATTTTACGTTTTTCCTGCAAGATTACCGGCCAAATTCAGCGCCGCCGTCGCATTTAAGGAACACTCACTTACCCTTAAATCAAACTTCCTTAAATTCGGTATTCATAATCACGAATCTGAGTTGTGCTTTAAAATTAACTACCTAGGCCCCTGGGGCCAGTTTTTCAGTTCTGGTTTAAACTCCGGTTCAGCTAAACTAAAATTAATTGCTAAGGATACAATATTCTTCTAACAGCTGTATCCATGACAATTAAACTTGGTTTAGCGGAGTTTAAACCAGAACTGAAAAACTGATCTTTGAACGTCACTACAGATTTAGGTACTAAAAATTTTGTGTGGTTGCTAAGCACTTGCTATGTTATTTGTGGTTGCTATGACGACGCTTGCAAATTTAGAAACCTTCTTGAATATGGAAAACTGATTCTCAAAATGAGTGGAGAATGGTATAGGATGAGTGTAGGATAAGTGTAGGCCGAGGAGTTGTGGATAATTAGTTCGGTTCCATGACCTGCTAGATCCCCGGATCATAATCCATTTATATTACTCGGGTTATATGAAACAGAAGGTGTACATACAAGTTTCAAACGCGCCTCAAGGAATTATGGGAATGTATTTAGGATGCTGACTAAAAAATAGCTGCGTGCAAGTAAAAACTTATAGAAACGGAGGGGGGATTTTGAATATATCTAGATATCGCTGAACGTATTCAAGATATATGGGTACTTACAGAAATATTGAAATAGTGCACCTGTGTTGGTTATACCTACTTTTCAGAATATTGTGTCTGGTTCCGTAATATATTCAATTAACAATACTCGTATTTTTTTTTATTAGAACTAATACTTTCCATATCTTTGTAAGTATGTAGTTTAATTATGTTGATAACCAATCTGGGAAATTTTAAGACCTATAAAATAATATAACTACTACGAAAAACAAACACAATAAAAAATTTAATATAAGCGTTAAAAAGATTGTTAAAGAAGTTAAGTAAGAGTGATGGCGACCCAGGATTAGGTAGGTAGGTACCGGTAGGTACTAGTTGATCTCATTTTTCTGAAAACTCTGGTATCTAGATACTGTTTCTAAAGAACTGAAATGTATAATTATTTTACAGCAGGAATGATAGCGTTCTAACATAAGTTACGCTGTTTTATTATAAATTTCTTTTTAATATTTCAACGTTTAATACTAAATTTTAATTAAAACAAACTTAGATAATTAAATATTTATTATACATAATGTTGAATATGCAACTACTTATTAAAATATTTTAATATATCTTTGTATAAAATAATTTTTAAATCGGTATCTCGTAATAATTATTGCAGTGGGTTTAACCTTTACTTTTGGTTCCGGTTCAACTAGCGACCTCCAAAATAACTAATTACGTTTTGAGTAGATACCTACTATAGGTACTCTAACGTGTCAGTCTGTCGTAAAAGGTAATAATTTCGTATAGTATGACTAACAAACCAGATTAATATTTAAAAGTAGGCGAGAGTTACCAATAATTAAAAATAAATTTTAATGAGAAGAGGGTATAGTAGTACCACTGCAATATAAACTATTCTGCAGTCGCGTTAATTAATTGAGTATAATCCGTCAGAAAATAGATATTAAGAAATAATTGAAAAATATTTATTAAAGCAAAATGAATGGATTAGGCAACGAACCCAATTCGTTTTCAAATTCGTATAAGCTGTACTAACTAGATGCTTTTATTTGCATTTTATAAACATGCATGATATAGGTTGAAGACCAAATGGTGTAAAATACGCCCATACGTTAGTTTTGCAAATTCATGAACTTGTTCAACCGTGTCATATCTCACCGGTACTATAATTCGTATCACATGTTATTAAAATTCACTTTCAAATAGGTATGTAGGAAGAGGAAGAATAATGATTGTTTCATTAATCATTTTGAAACATAACAATGACTTTAGGCAAAATATATACACAATGGATTAACTTGTTTGCGACCAAGTGGACTTGCTGTATACAATGACCAAGCGTAACTTGATATATTTCGTTAAAATAAAAGCAAAATTATTGATGAAAGATAATACAGTCTACCTAATATTAAATAGCCTTTGCAAAGTCCATAATTAAAAATTGTATATTTTTGTTAACGTAACGAATAACCACAGAAATAATTTGAAGAAACTTCTGTTTATTGTATTGGTGAAAGACGGACAGACACCTATTTTTTTAATACGTTCTGTTTTTGGATGGAAACATATAAAATGAGAAATGCCAAAAATAATTACAGTTGTCTTTGCAGAGATAAATGACCGGTGCCCCAATCAGAGGCAGGGTCGTGACGGGCAGCTGCCAGGGCGCCCCGGACGTCAGTTGGCCGATTAATGCGCTTTGGCCCCCTATTCCAAAAAAACCACTACACCATGTCAGTGCGGCCTTATACGTAAATGATATACATGTAATTAGCTAATTATGGTCTGTGGCCAGTGCCCCAGGCGTAACATTCAAACAAAAACCTTGCATATAATTACTATTTTATCTAATTTTATTTCATCACTGACATATGTTTCAAAACAGTGTATTGTAACTGTACAATGGTATTTCTGATAAAAACTGAAACAACAAGATTAGCCGCGAAAGAGGTGGACAGTAACGCTGACATGTAATTATTATAACCACAGTTGAAAATTTATAAGACGATTTTGTGCCACCTAGTTAAGATTGAATTCGTAATGAGAATGTAATAAGGATACGATTATTCTTAACAAGAATTGTAATAACAAAACTTCAGGTTTAAAATTTGCACAACCCAGGAAAGACAATATGTTTGTCTATAAACCGTTAGGAATTTATTTCAAAGATTATACTAATTACGTACTATGCCTTGATAACACATTTTTTTCAAATGCTTCACAATAATTTGGAAACATACTTAGGGACGTTAAATGCCCTTATCTTTAGGGGGTAGTATAACGGACTGCTCCTATATCCAACATTTATATTAAATTAAACTGAACTACAATATCAGGATTCGAACCTTTTTGTTATCTAACCCAACAGAGCCTCAATCATATATATTTAAAATTATGTGCTTTTGAAAACGACACCGAATTTTTTAAATAAAACATTTTTTGTTGATTATAACGATGTGCATCACTTGACATTTCTGTTAACAATTATTCGAGTAAATCAAAGTTATTTAGAATATTCTGTATTTTTTTAAACCGTTGGGGAAAAAGAAGGCCATGAAAATAATGTTTCCAACTTTGAGAGGCTCTAGCCAACTAGTTATTCAGTTTTTATTATGTTAAACAGTTTTAGAAAAGTAAGCGGCAAGGGTATGAACAAAATTTAGTAAGTCACGGCACTCTAGAATTAAACGTATTTTCGAAATTAAAAATTTGTAAGTTTTCAAAACTGTAATATTTTGACACTATTATACGCAGAATTTAATCGCGAGTTGAAATATGCAAAAATATACTGGGTGTTGCATTTAAAATAAGAAAGTTGGGGTTATTACCGATGAAAGCTCTTGCGTGTATATAACACATACAAATTTTTTTAAATCGGCTACAAAATAAATAAAGTAACAGGGGTGCCCCGAGGTCCTATGTCACAAGTTATATTTACAATGTAGGTAATTCTGTCTAATTATACCTACTCAGAGTATTTTCACGTTCTGCATTTGCAAATTCGATATAACTAATTTAATGATCTTCTGTTTATGTTTAGCTTTGTAAATGTCTTAAATACCTTATGTTGAAAATTTTTAATGAGCTAATTAAATATTTAAGTTCCTTCTCTGTTACATTATTAATTAAAAATTTTAGTTATGTTGGGAATATGGAAACGGAAGTAAAATAAAAAACTTCCTTTGGAAATGTGATCCAGTCATAAAGTAACACATTTTATATACAGGCTGCTACTTAAAATTTAAAAATCGGTTCAACCTATAACTTCGTTATTTTAAATTTTGGACCCCACAAGTTATAGTACTTATACAAAAATGTGTCTATTTATTATTAAATTTAATTAAAATAATATTTGAATTAAATTAAATTATTTTTTTTAAATAACTAACTGTATCCGTATTTATTTTATAGATCGGAATAGAAAATTTATTTTGAAATGGAGATTGTTATATTTAATAACAGCAAAATATAAAAAAATTGTATGTTGCGTGACTTTATCCGCATACTGTTTTTACTGGTATAATTTGATTAATTTCAGCAGTTTACTGATAGCCGGGTATATGAATGTTTACCTATAATTATCACTTATGTGCTTCCAGGTTGTGAGGTGTATTAACCAAATGTTTTCACTTGCATAACTGAAAAAAACTGTGTTAAAATTAAAATTAATAAAAAGTAATGTAAACTTTCACAATCTGAAAATTATTATGCGGATTCGGTTTTATTAATTGACATTATACCCTTTGGTACAAGGATTGGTGAGAATAAGCGATAAAGTGAAAATAAAAACAAAAAATCGATTTAACTATTCTAGTGTAAATTCAATATTCGTAATCTTTTATATGCATGAGTAACAATAAACCACATGTAAATGATAGATGTGCCGTTATTATATAATATGTAATAAGTTATGCAATGTGATAGAAAGGTTCAGAGCGGGAATATTAATGGGGGTCTCGCGTGTTTTCCACTGAAACGCCCGCGCCGAGGTTTATCCCGTGACCATGCGTTTAAACGCATTTAACACTTTTTTTTTACCTAATATGTAATATTGTGTTGTCAATGTTTATAAATTACTAATTTTGATAACACAATAATGTACAATAATTTTGTATTTACGAGCACGCAAACTTTTTTAAACATGTACCTATAACCAAATGTTTTCTATAGTTTCGTTTATTTATTATAAAGACAATATAGTACTGAAAATTATACGGAGAATTTTAATAAAAACGTAATGAATATGTGACAACAGCAAAATTCGTATTACTCAAGCCACACCTTTGTTAATTATACTAATGGAGTACTTTACAATAGTATAATGTTTAATGTCATCTGTGCGCCCCTTAAACATAAATAATATTCACGGTAAGTGAAATTTAACTGTAATTATAAAATTACAGAAAATGAATATTAATAAGAAATTTCAAACCAAAAAAACTGAGAATGAACACTGACAAAAATTTTAACTGTAGGTATCTACTTATGGTTAGTAACTTTGACTGAAAGTACCCCTTTCTTATATACATTGTAAGGATCGTTAACACGAAAAACACTTATTAGAGTGGAGCTATATGTTTACGTTCTGGGGGGGATAAATAGATGCATTATATCTAAATGCATTTCACAAACCTCGCTGATTTTCGAACCGCGGTACCTTCGGTCCAAAGGCAAACGTGTATACCACTGGACTGCCATCGCTGGCTAAAAAAATATTTAAGTGTAATAGCACAATAATGGACTTTAAAATTGTGTCTTTTAGGAAATAAACTAAAGTAGAATAAGAAAAACTTTTTGGAAACTAAAATTATTGGTTTTATTTAATTTTTCTTTTGTCGTAATAATAATACCTAGCCTACAGTAACTATTATTATGGTCGAGTTCCTTTCAGTTATTTACAAAAAACGATAATGGAGAAAGTGAGATAATTGAGCTTTCTTCTGGTATTTAAGTGGTCTCTTAATAACAGTTTGTTTTTTTAAGAACTGTGTACGCAGATGTTTCTTATTATTGGGTTTTAACAATTTGAAAATAAAATTTCCAAAAGTGTAAAATAATAATTATGAACAACGAACCTTGAAAGTAGCTCTTGGTGCGCAGGTAGCTGACGGATAACCGCAGGATGGAAAGGCGGTCTAACTTGGACAGGATATTTTGCTCGAAGGGCAGAAGACTCGCCAAGTTGTCTAGTTCAGCGTTCAAACGTTCACGATGCCGCTTGCTAGGGTTACTTTTAGTTACTCCGTCTTTCGGTGTTGGTTTTAAACTGAAACAAATTAAAAATAGAAAAATCATTTTGTTATAATATATTTACAGAATTACGATTAGTAAGAGAATTAATTTTTTTTCTCTGTTATGTAGGTAGGTGCTTCTATAATAGACAGCAGTTTATCAAAGTAAGATATCGTTAGTGGAATATCAGCAGCTATAATTAAAGGCAAATAACGAATATTTTAATTACTGCTTGATATTTTAAATTCAAAAATTTAAAAAAGCTTGTATTCGCTATTATAGTCGTGCATTGTGAACCAAGATGATCTATAATCTCATATACGAGCACATAAATAATCTAGAATAGAACTAACCACCTAATTAGAGGAGTAGTAAGCCTTAAAATGTTTTATAGTCCATAAAATTCTGCAAAATACATCATAACTTTGTTGCTTACATAACTGGTAGTTTGAAATAAAAATTCATTGTTGGATTATGGGTATATGAAGTACAACAGGGTTGCTTTAATTTAAATTAATATTCAGTCTAATTTAAAATTCAAATGTACTTTTCAATGAAAAAACTGAATATTCAGGCAATTCAATTGTTGACATGAAATTACTTTTTTTTTAAGTATTTTGCATTTTTTAAATTTAATTTGTTATGCATTACATCAACGTAATATACTTGCGATGTTTTTGTTATAAACGTTTGAATAAAAAAAAATGTAGCTGTTGCTAATAAACCGGGTGTTCATAAATATACCGACAAATTTTTAGTGATGCTAGGGGAAATAAAAACAAACATTTTTTGCTTAATAAACATGTCCGAAAACGTTTCGTTTTCGAGGAAAAAATCGCCAATATCTGGACCAGCGATTTGGCAACCATTGGATTGGAAGAGGAGGCCCCGTGGCCTGACCTGCGCGATCTCCCGATTTGAACCCCCTTTATTTCTCCCTTTGGGGTTAACTGTATTTTTAGAGACCATGACAAAGACATTTTGATTTTCACTAATGGGTAAATTAGACGCCAGCCGTGAGCATTCGATTTTACACAAACCTTATACAAAGCTTTTTATGGAAAATGATTCCATTCTTCAAATTTCATAAGAATAAAGAAGTTGGGTTCTTAAGTTTACCCCTTTATATTTTTTTCAAGCTGTATTAACGGTCGCCCAGAGGAAATGCTCCATTTTTTACAAGTGTTGTACATAATCAAATTAAGCAGAGTGCAAGAAAAATAAATAAACGTACAGCTCATATTTTACACACATATTCCAATTTAGTTTTGGGGGCGTGTCCTGTTCCAGCAGGACAAGGTACAATGAGATTTTATTGAGTAAATTAATTGACGTAGGTATCTTTAAGCATGTGTATTTAATAAATGGTACAAATAATTATGGAGAACCTTCGAATATACTGGCAGACCATTGAAAAAATTAATTTATACAAGGTTTTTGAAAAGTATTATTGTAATTTGGATTTAATTTTGTAAGTGGAAGATTTACGACTGGTATATACAAATCTGACGTTGAAGTGGTATACGTATAATTATATTCTCTAAGTTCATTATCTCATCAGAATAATTAACGTGTTTAGATCTCAGAATTTTGAGTAATTTTCTTCTTGCTTCACTTTTATATAACAACACGCATACTACAGTTATATTTCTGGAGTTCTAACGTCAGGTTACCTCCGTGTGAGGGCTCAATTAGTCTCGGATGACTCAAATGACAAATGATGTTTACACACCCTCAATTGGAGAACAAAGCCGAAATTCACTGAAGCTGTCAATTTTTCAAGTAAACATTAGAGGATAAAAACTTGAACAGCTAATTAAGGTTTTAAGAAGCCGACGTCAATCGTCTTTATGTAACGTTTATGAAAGTCACTTTGAAATGTATTTCTTCAAAACATTAAATATCAAACAAAATACTAAAAGTGGTCAAAACATTCTCAAAAGCTCCTTCTCCAATCTAGAGAATATCTGAATCAAAAACCTTAGAGCAATTAAGTAAAACTTGGCAACAATGTTAGGAAAGTTAAAGAAATCATCTTTACAAAAACCGTTCCCTAATAACCTTCTTCATCAATCCATCAAGCATTTTTTGCGAAAGGTATATATAATTTAAATCTAATAATGTGCTTTTTGTCATTCAAGTCCAGTGTATGCTTTCTTTATTTCACGTTTGGGATAAAAAAAATTAGCAGCTACTATTTTGATATTTTAAAACACCTTAAAGTTCATATCTTTTTTTTAAGCATTTTAATAAATTCGGTTAACGGCGGTAGAAATTAGTAGTTTTATTGCAGTGGGAAATGAAATCAGTATCTATTAAAAGAATTGTGGTAGACTCGTACAGTAAATATTCAAAACACAGCGGTCCAAGCAATTATAAATGTATTATCTATTACATAACGAACAATCGTCGAGGTAGGTTCTCGAATGGAGCAGTTGGAACTATTACCCTGATTTCAAGTTGATGAATTCCGGAATGTAATGTACTTTTTTCTCTAATGACGGGGCCCTGACCCGTTCAGCGTTAATGTTAGCAGAGGTGGCAGCAGGTGATCCCTCTCTAATGCGATTTAGATACGTCATCACATAGTATTTTTGTTGAAGTTCAAAATTAGTATAAACATAAATACAAAGTTTGCAAAAGGAAAATGTATTATTAAACAAAAAATATTTTCATAATCTATCCATGGCGAAAGGTCATGGACTTAAAATTAAAGTATAATCAAGAACTAATTATATACTAACCTTTAAATTCTTCTACAGATTTAATTTTTTATTTGATGGTTGTATTTAACATATTATACATTTGTATATTGTTTGTTCACGAAAACCATATTTCTTAGTTTTAACCGCAAGCGACTGCCGAAATCAAAGCTATAGCTAAGGATGAATTCCATTTAATATTATTTGAAATGTCTAAAAATTTAGAAGTTACGCAAAGAATGTTTTAAGTTAATTATTAGACATTGTTGAAGTTTTGTATTTACATAATTTTTTTTTCTTTTGGAGTAATATACAAAGACTGTTAATTCTAACATTATACACTAAATGAGCTTTTTCATAACGTATTTAATAAAAAAAAGAGTTTGTAAATGTTAATTCTTTCCTTTGGTAAACTATTACAACAAAAGTATCGCGAAACGCCCACTTCGCGTACGGTTGCACAAAAATATTATTTATAGTTAGTTAAAAAATATTGTCCTATTGTCGTTGTACTATTGTCCTGGGTAACCTACCCAGGACAATAGTTTTTATGCAGTGAGTCTGAAACACCCCATGTAACAATGAGACCATAAGACAATCTACGAAGTCAGTATATAGAGTTAATACTGTTTGTATTTATTATTTTGCAGGATTCTAAACAGTAAATTTAACTTCCTGCATACCAGCAATTTTACGCTAAATAGATCTCAGCAAATAAAATCCGGTTCCTGTGGCACTGTTTTTCTTTGTTGACAATGAAATTATTTTTTATTATTAGATTACACTAATCGTTTTGGAAATGATCATAAAAATAATGATTGTAATTATAACATAAAATGCTTAAAATTGTATTCGTCCGATTCAAAATCAAACTCCTAAATGGAAATCCAAGTTAAAAAAAAGTTGATACATGTTACTTGGAAAATTGGTAAAAATCGGACATTCTGTCTTTGCCTCAATAGGTAGTTAGGTACTTAGGTTGGTAGGTAAAAAAAGACATTTGTTAACACCTATCGTGAGCCACGATTTCGTGATTCGCGCTCGTGTACCACGACAAAAGTGTTAACTCTCCGTACAAAACGCGCTACCCCATACTCCTGAGATCAAAAGAAAATGATTGAACCCACTTCTCCGTTCTTAATGCCATCATCCGAAAGTGTTTAGTTAACCGTGAAAGTTCTTTAAAAAAATAGTGTTTCTGTAAATACCAAATGATGTATAATGCATAGATCGTGATACTGAAATGATATATTTTCAAATACTCTGCAGCTAACTGCAAAACTAAAATGGGGTATCACAAAACCAGCGTTCCATTCGTTTACAAGTCACTTCTAATATCGACCCCTCGTAAATGTTGCTCAAACAGTACCAGTATGTGGAAGTTACGGTTATAGATTTCTTACTTTCCGATTTTCAAATTAATTTATATCGTTTGGATTGGATTTGAGTTGATTTGAATTTTCGTTATGTTTACTTTGCGTAGATAAACTTATAGTTTGAATATAGAACAAGAAAAGAGAATTACATTTAGAATTGAATTACGTAGTAATTGTAACAATGAATTGATATAAATGAATATAATATATTTTCTGAGAAGTGCCCATGACTTTAATTCCACACTCATTAATGATATGTTATATAACCATGATGATAAAACTTACTTCGTTTTTATCTCTGTAGAGCGGCGTAAACAATGAAAATATAGACATAAAATGGATAATAATAGTTTTAATTACTCTACTAGCTGGAATATGCCGTTATATGTCTGTTGTATTAAATGATGTAAATCTAGTGTAGCTATGATATTTTCCTTTTGAGCTAGGAATGCAGCAAAAATAAAATTAAAAAGCTTTGGGTACCTACTACAACCCCACGGGCTGCCTTTTGGTGAATTATTGTTTATGAAATCACAATACCTATGTTTCCCAAACATTTCTCTATTTTCTCCCAGAAAAATATGATCAAAATGTACAAGTACAGCAAATAAAAGTCAAATTAGTATTACGCTGGTCACGTTTAAACTGCAACCAATACATGGGGTGACAAGGTCCTTAAAGAGGATGAAACAGAATAATCATTGGGACACGATGTAAAGAGAATTATGGAAACTATGAGAAAGGGGGAAAGAGATAGTGGGACAGAAAGAGGTGAAAAAGGGGAGAGAGAAAAATTTTGTTCTTGGGCACCTACCGACTTCTTTGAAAATGAACAGGGCCAGGTTTTTTTTGGTTAATATGAAAATACTAAATAAGAAAAATTGTTTTCTAATAAACCAATGACCAATTGGTAGGTATAGTGAGTTCGAACCTCCCCGAGGACATGTTTGAAAACGTTTGTGGATATTTTATGTTAGATGAGAAGGTGGTTTGGATCCTAACACTTCTCTAACTGTAATTTGTTCTAGGATTATTCTTTATTTCAATTTTGTTCAATGGTTCCAAAAAAATGCTGTTGTGAATTATGTAAACTTGCTCAAATTTAGAATATTTGTAAGATTCAAGGTTACCTTCTTTATTTACTTGTACCTACATCATAGGTTCTTTATTTTTCTAGATAAATATGGAGTTATTTTCTGTTAACATAGCAACAACGTTTCTTACATGTAAGTAACTGTATGTTTTAATATTTATACTAAACAGTAATGCATTTTAAAAACCATCGCAGCATACTAATTATATGGTAAGTTAATTTCAGCTTGTGAATGGGAAAATGTTGCAATAAAAGATACCCAGAGTCTGCTTGTCATTCCCTTTAATTATAACTGTTGAGAAATTTAAACCTCTCATTACGTTGGGAACGTATTTTATACGCATTTAAGTGAAACTACGGAACATTTATAAAATCCAGAAGAATAAAGCATTTCTATTGCATAAAGAGTTTGTACTCAATTGCTTAAATTTTAATATAACGTGCAGAAAATTATATCTAGCCATCGAAAATAAAATCGTTTGTATAAAGAAGTTAAAATTATGAAAAATCAACAAATTCGGGGTTTTTAGTTGTAGGTACTTTCTACGCATTTTCTTTTAGTAGCTGACAGTTTTAGGGTTACAGTATTTTTATGAGATATAGGTATGTTGTCAGATTTCCCATTGAAAAAAGTACTACCTACATCATTAAGCAACCAATCTAAAATTACTGCGACGTATTATAAAGAAATTTGGAGCCTTGTTCAGACATTTTAAAAGTTTCTCCTAACTCTTTTGTAATGACAGGCTGTTCAGGCTGCTATTAGCCGGTTCAGCCGTTGGCTGTCTTGATTACAGCTCATATAAACCATGAATATGTTGAATTATACGTAAAAATTATTAGTTTCTTATCTCCACATTATTTACAAAGATTTAGGAATGTAAAGGAAAATTATTGTTGAATATGTGCATCGTCAGTTAAATGATTTTTTCCTAAATACAGCATAACTTTTCGAAAATAGTTCAAAGTTTTTTTTTGCTAACGTTTCACTGATAGGTACTACATATTTTTCTATGATTTTCTCATAGTAAGATGATAGTTGCCTATATGCAAGGTAAGTAAAATTAAATAAACGAAACCTACTGTAAAATACGGGTTTCATTGCTAACGCCTCATTAATATCACTCGCTGGGTCGCGCGATTACTGCGATTGCTAACAACTACTTCTCTTATAAGCATTCATTTGATTATTGTATTTGTTCACTAACAAGGTGGTTGACTTTTATTTATTCCTCCAAACTAGATATTTATTTCTTAATTATGTTTATAATTATCTTTATTCTGATTTATATTAATTTTATCCTAGAATCTGTTTATATACAGCACGGTTGTGACTGTTTCTCGTTAAATTTGAATCTGATTATCATTCTTATTATTTTTATTTCTAAATTTTATAACGAACGTATTATTTTATTAGTTTATTCAAAATCAAATACGAGAGTATGATAGAAATGCAATTTCTTATCACCTCTAGCACAGACCAGTTTCGTTCTTTATTATTATCACAAGGTATAGAGAAATTTTTAGGTGTTTGCTGCATTTGAGTTTTAATGTACCTACAAATTTCAGAAAAAAATGAATAGTAGATACCAATGGATTCTAGTTTGCCAATTTTTTACTGGTTTAAATATTTATTCGAATTTTTGTTACAATTGAAACACGTATATGTATTTATATGAAAAGTGAATGCAGGAGCTTTTAATAAGCGTTTCAGTAGAGTTTGTTGTTTCATGTTAAACTTGGAAATTCATTATAGTAACGCAGGAAAGTTTAGGTAAAATGGCAGTAGGAAAGATCGTGTAAACAAATACACGTGCCAGCGTGAGTACAGTAAGACATGCACCGTCGTATTTACGGTGTGCGAAGATTTCATTGAGACAAGCGCCGGCGGCCGGGGCGTCGCACGCCACATTCCCTGTCGCTCATTCCACATGCACTCGTCGTTCCGCCCCGCAACACGAAACAAGAAATTAAAATTTAACACCTTACATTCCCAGCCTTCGATTCGAAACGGTTACGCTTATTATAAATCAACCTTGCCTAAATTGTTTATCTCCTGGTTAGGTTATTTTAAATTTGGAAAGCATTTGGGTGTAGTGTACCAAAATTGCTTCAATTTACTCGTTTACGAATGGTATGAGAAAACTTTGATTCATGGTCCTTTCCTAAACTGCGTGACCTTTCATAATTTTATACAATCAAAACGGAAAAGTTCAATCGCAGGCGGAAATATGTGAAATGTTAATAGAATGTGTTAAAAATTATTGTGCGTACAAACTCACAGTAATGAATGCTGAAACAGTGAAACTTTATACAATGAAAATTATATTTGCAACCCTGTTCAGATGCAAAAATTAACCCCTGAAATTAGTAGATATTGCACAATATTGTATAAGATTCCGAAGATATACTTGACTACATAATGAAACATACCACTGCGAGAATACTTATCTTCATATTTCAGTTTCAAAATTTGCTAAAATACTTTGTTCAGGTATTGGTGTAGTTAGTACCTATTTCTTTTATCTTTAGCTTAAATAATTATTCTTGCACATTAAATTATATCTTTAGCAATAGTTGACTCGGTCGCTACACGGCCTCGTACATGATACATCGTCTGGTCAATAAAGCATCACTTTCATAATTTTGACATTGGCGTGTTAGGATTAAATATGATCGGAAATATTTGACCCTTTTCTTATAGAACACAGTGGATCTAAGTATAATAAATCTTGAATGATCTCGCTGAAATGGTTTTATGCACATTGGAAAGGAATCTACATATTATGGCAGTTTAAACTGAAGTAATAAAATAAAAAGAAATGTAACCGTTATAAATAGGTATCTGGGGGTAATTACGAATTCAAATGGTACTTGTAATAAAGACAGCAGTTTACATTATACCTTAGGGAAGAAATCGAGGAAGAAATGCAACAAGAATTTCAGGGAATATTAACATTGCATAAGAAAACGCCAACGGTACGGAAATTTTACCGTTAACAAATAAAAGTATAGAGTCATAATTGAGGCAATGGAACAACATTATTATATGAGAAAAAAGTTAAAACTAACTAGAAAAGGAACAAAATCAGTAGTAAGAACAAGAACAATCACTAGACGTTACGATTAACTAAATTCTAGTTTTTAACAGTCACTTCGGTGTATGTTTGAAAGCTGTGGACTGTGGCAATGGCGCACATAGTTGAGACAAGATAGCAGCGTCAGGATCTTTTCTATACAGAGATGGTGTAGGCGCAATGCGGATCATACTTGTATTCTTTAAAATTATCTCCGGAACAGTTACGCAATGCTATGAAACTCCCGAAAATATCAAAAAAGAACATGATGAAAATTACGAGGACAAGGAGGCTGCAGCCGGGTGTCATGACACCCGGAGAAGCATCCTGGGGACTAGAACCTATAGATATGTTAAGTTCTATAATATAGAACTTGACACGAACATGGGTTCACACAAAAACTTGTCATCGGGCAAGGCTGCTCTTACAACACCCTCACGGAGGACCACCAAATACTACGTGTGGTTATTCCTGAAGCACCTGCTGTGTGTTGTGGGAGTCTGAACTGATGATTGAACTTTCAAGAAGCACATGCACACTAGAAAAATAATATTAACTGTCCCCGATCAGACAACGGTGATGAGGTCAGTGCCTCTGCCCGAAAGAATAAGAAAGAAGATCCAAGTTGGAAGATTTTGTCTCGACTTGGTTAGAGTCTACAACACCTTAATTGCGGATATCTTCATTCAAAGGATAACTTGAGTGGTACCTGATTTGGGGAACTGCTGTCTAGAGTTCTACCTATTTTGCCCTAAGTGCTCGTCAATTTTCTTACCCGCAATTTATAAATCCAGAAGCGAATATTCGATTGTTGCCTAATGGCAGTACTATGGTTTAGCGACGTAACGGGTATGTAGTCATACCGACGACTGTATGTCGAAATCGCATGTCTACAGTATTTATGTTAATTATAAATGCTTTCATTATGTCTGTTATGTACATATAATGGAACTTAGCATGTAGTATTAGCGCGGTATTCTTATATTTAATTGTCTCTTATGATCTAATTATTCTAATCTAATGCCTAAGAAATCTTTGCGTATACATGAATCGGCGATTTATTTTTAAAATAAAATTTGGTAGGTAAATATCTTTGTCGGTGAAAAGGAAAATATTATTCGGTAGGTACTTATTAGTTACGCTATCAATTAACCCACCATAGGTTTCACTCCTTTACCCGTTATGAACTATTACAACTTTCTGTTTCTTTTTTATTCTTCCGTCTATGATTTTATGATCAAATTTATTTTTGAGGTACGGTTTATACAGTGAGAATTTTTTAAGACCTGTATTAGCAAGCGCGTTAACAGCTGATATAACGACGTCGACGCTTCTACCAACTAGAAATTCAAAGCACTCGTGGATCATTTTAAAAAATTCCCATTGTAAGATCCCTATGTTCCGTGTTTCCAGAGACACACGCTATACCTATCTTTGCATCAACAAAGGGTTGTTGGTATGGAAATGTAATAACAACTCTGCGTTTATTTTCCAATATTCCATTAAAAAAAAGTCGTTTTTATACTATCGAGATGCAAAGATAGGTATACGTTCCATGTTAAAAAAATTTCACTGTATAAGGGCGTTCATGTAACTGATAACTGACTAATATTATTGTCAGAGCAGCATTTATGAAAAGTTGTGTAGGTCCATAGGCCATCTAATAAATAAGAAACTCTTATTATGTTTAAAAAACATCATCTGACATCACGAATTACTAACAAATTTATGTTAAGTAGAGATTTTTTATTCCTGTTTAGAAGAACAGATTTACTTGTTGAAAGAAATGTCAGCGAAATACATTGAGACAAATACGCCGAGTAATAAATACCGTTTGAATGATTGCGATAGCAGGGAGATATGCAGAGTAGCGATGTTCGTGGACAGCGGTACACATCCTACACGAGACATTGGGTTGGAGAGGAATTCGTTGTTTGAGATATAGCTACCGGACCGGTAGCCACGGATGAAGACATCAACCGGACTATTAACGAGCTCGTCTGGGACGAGGTCCAGTACTCAGTATGCTAATCGTCTCACACTGATACATCAGATCCACTCCACACCGACACTTCTAATTGTATTTTAAATATTCCTTGGTTTCAATAAATTTTAGATACAGTCAGTGTAAAAAAATAGTTTGGAAACAGGGAAATGTCTCTATTACTGAATTAATTTGGAATACCTACGATTAATATCATGGAACTCATGATTTTAACGAAACCTTTGTGAATGTGTTAAAATAAAACCCAATCTGTAAGCAACGATGGCTAGGTACTACATTATCCGCTAGCCTATGAAACCCGAAACCGTAAAGGTTTTCTGTTCCGATTTCAACCATATTTTCGGTGTACCTACAAATTATTTTAGCGTTTTTTAAAAACAGAAAAATAAAAACTTGTATCCTGGAAAGTCACCTTACAAAATAAGGAGGCCAATTTACTTTTAACCTTGGAACTTTTTAGAAGTGATGTCATTATTAACGCCTATTTAGGTACAATTATTTTAATTTGTACCTGACGCTAAAATAAGAAAAAACGGCAATGAATAATGTAAATCAAAATTGTCTTTTAGTCAGAAATAATTGTTATACCTATAGAATCATGATTTTTAATTTGATATGTAAGTAAATAATTTGTATTTTGGTTCGTTTCATACGACAACTTTAAATGGAAGAAGAAAAGAAGGATGGTAATCCAGAATGGAGACTTAATTTTGTTATCTTACCATGTTTTATCTGCAGGTAGGTCCCTAATGTTGTATAGTGTTTTAGTGTCAAACTTTCCTTCCTTTGTCTGATTTATATTATTCCCTTGGCTGGTATATTACCATTTGATATAAATTTTGTTACTGTTCCTGTGCCACAAAAGTTGTCTTGTAACAACAAGCGCGGATCTAGAGAAAATATCTAAGAGGGGCTTTAAATGATCCAGAAGGTGAGGAGAACCCCAGGCGATGATGTTAAACGCGATAAATTTCTGTGTAATAATGTTAATACCTTGCCTTTGGGGGAGGGGGTAATTACCCTATTAACCCCCCGTGGATTCGCGCTTTGTGTCACAATGTCTTCTTTGATTTCTCGTTCTACCTTTTAATACTTAAGTTTCTCACGCTGTCTTTTCCATATTATAGCAGCCTCTCTAAAGTAATCAATTTCTAGTGCTACCAGCAATTCCATTCTCTCTGAGAGTTGTCGTATCTTCGGTGCATGTACCTACCTAGTAGCACATTGAACAGTTGTCCTATAAATTTGTTTCTTTTTGTTTACTTTATCCTGCTCGTCCCGTCGTTTTCCATTTAGGGCTTATATTACCCACTTTCCATCTCATATAAACTACGCGTTCCTTAAATATCTTGCTTTATGACTCTATGGCAGTATTTTGCCGGATTCCAAAGTTAACCCGACATAATTTTTTATTGGTATTCAACCTTACCACTTATTTTGTCCACTGTTCTTCTGCCTTAGTGTGTTTCATGTTGTGTTTCTGTACAATTTAATATCGTATGCGAGTTTTATTGTTAATGTCAGCTTTTGCTGCATGGGCCATAATGCACTTTGTGTAAAAATTTCAAATGAAGTTAGAAAAACGTAACACTCCTGCTCCTGCCTTTACTCTAAATCCTGTTAATTATTATAAAAGTTTTTCCGAGTTCTGGCGCGCGCTCTGCTTGTACTGTTTTCTAGTCAGTATGGTTTTAAATACTGTCGCTGTTTAAAAATTTTAACTCTAACTCACTTTCGGTCGAAAAGCTTCTTTCTATTACTTGGGTCAAACAAAAAAGTTAGTCAAGCAGGAATTGTATATCAGATGTTCCTTTCTCGCTTTTCGTGCTGCACTTTGTGTTGATTCTCCATTTGTTTTTACATAAATATAGTTGCCGGATAAAATATTTGTAAAAGTTGCGTTTAAAGTAGGTATACCTAAATGACATTCAAACGTTAATTATTTTTATTAATATTATATTTACTAAATTACCGCAAAATGAATGTTAATGATCATCCAAACTAAAATTGTGATAATAGACAATAGTACCGTTGTTTTAACGTCAACCAAATTTGTTAAAATTTAGAAAAATTTAATTGGTAGCAAATGGATACGATAAAGATGGAATCTTGATATAATGAGGTAGATATCTACCATCACAAACGTTCGCTGTCCATTTATGCAAATAAATTCAAGAACTTCTAGAACTTCTTCCACTGTAGAAAACGAAGCATTTTGAATTTTTCTAAAATTACCAGATATTTTAAAATATTTTCTTTTCATTGAATTATTTTATAAATATTGAATCAACGTATGATAATTTTAATTTCAATTATGAATAGTTCATAATCTTCCGATAAATACGGCGCTCGTTTTGATGACTAATATAATAGAGTAATTCGTTTGTTTAACTGCTTTTAAGTCATCTCAAACGCCTTTCTATAGGACACACGATTTTCAGTCCAGTTGGGCGCACGTTGCACACTATCGGGTCATCATCAAGTTTTGATTTACAGCATAATAACCCTGCGATGTAGTACAAATGGACCAATTAACATTAATAGGACAGGTTTGTCGATACAGGCATATACATAAAACTAGATAATAGGTATACGGGTACGAGTTAAAATCAATCAGCTCTCAATAATAGTGATTATCGATTTAGAATCTCCAGTCATTTAGTAGTGTCAGCGTTCGCACCCATACAGGTAGGTAACGCGGTAATAAATAGTCCAATCATGCGACCATTTATCAGCTTGTGGAGATACGCTACCGTGTATTACCGTGGGTATCGGCGGTGCGGTGATACACCCAAAGATAATATGACAGATTAGAATTCCAGATTTCACTTAAAAAGCCATTACGAGTGAGCGGCCAGCATTCTTTTCGGATACATTATTATCAACGTGTAAGTATAGTCTGGGTGATAAATTGAGCCCACGGACGGGTTGCGTTCTAGCCGATGTTTGATAGCTGGTGCTGGTGTTGGTCGACCCACTCCGGCTCAACTCAGTGCAGATACGCCATCGTCAGCTCGCTAACGAGTCCTGTAAGTTGCTGCTGTTGCTGTTGTTCTTCCTATCGCTTCGAATGCGTCGACAACGGTTCAGTTAAAATCAACACTAATTACACATACCTACTTAACAAAGGAGTGACCGCTTCTTGTTCTGAATATTTTTTAAACATACTAGCTTCAACCTGTAAGCAGCTACGAAATTTCTTAAAACTTTCGTATAGTTCAGTAACAACAAATTTTATTTTTTTAAAGAATACTCTCCTTACCCAAACTCGAAGACACAAAAACTGATTTTACTGGCCAGCTTAAGAGTCAGATAATCTAACATCGGGATACTAGATATTTAGAAACCTGCAGTGAAATAAAAGCAATCGCTCTTGGAATGACAAAATCAGCAGGACAAAAGGACGGATTTAAAATATAATATTTCTATACAGGGTGTCCCGAAAAGAAACGACAGGAGCTTTTCTTCTTATCTTCATGAAAAGAACCTGACCTTAACTGGATGCCGTTTGTTTTTGGGACACCCTGTATTTCAATTCAAGGCGGTGACTTCACCGTTAAGACCCTAATGATTGTAGGTTCGAGTCCCTTACGGTACGGATTTTTTTTTAAAGATATAAATCAGTCTCGCTTATAAGTGATCCCTAAAAGTGAAATTCGAAATAAAAAATAAACTCAAGCAGAGTGCCTATAGAAATGAAAATAATCAATTGACTTTAAATTTCTTTAAAGTACGCATAGTTTCCGTAATTTATGTTTTCTTTTATGTGTTTGGCATAATTTACCAACATAAGGTTACATATATTAACATTTCAGCGCCACTTTTAATTTCTAAAAGATCTAGTAATATATTTTGACCTTGTTATACCTCATTAAAAATTCGTACAATTTTTACTTGTCTCAGATTATGTAATGAAATGGAGGCATAGTAATAATTTATGTATCTTTGCAAGGAATACGGTAATGGTAGAAAATTAATCCCCTTACTTATTTCTAGTGTTTTTTGCATGTATTAACAGTTCAGTTGTGTATAAAGAAATATGTGTATGGGTTTTAATTACGGAGTTGTTAAGCCTGAAAACTAAAACACACCGAATTAGTTGTCTGGAGATAGTAATTAAGAAGACATGTGGAAAGGGCGTTTGTTGTTGTTGAATAATAGAGCTCCTAGTCAGGAAACCGAAGAATATATTTAGCCCAAAGCCGAATCACTTATTGGAGGAACGTACTATACCAACTGACTTTTTTAGCAAGACTTTAATAATTATCACTAAACAGAATTCTAGATTAAATAAAATGGATTTCTCAGCTTAAAAAGTAATTAAGAAAGTTTTACATTTTTTTGGAAGATTTTGTTTAATTAACATTTAGACAATATCTACACGAAACTATTCTTAATTAGAAAAAAATCTTTAACTACAGAGCTTTTGCACTCCATTTTAAATTCAAAGCATGAACCAAGCGGGATTTTACAGTATAAGAAGTAAGGAAACACAATCATAAGTAACAAGTGGTGTATGAAAGTGTTGGAGGGAAGTTGTCGTGGGAGGCTGGTTAGTGCGTGGAAGCCCTGAGTGATTGTTCACGGCACGCGAAACAATCAAACACGAACTACTAGTGTAGGGATAGGTCATGGATATTATGTATTACATACACATCACACATGCCACGACACCTGATTACGCTAGTTCTATAGCCACACATCACGAGACCGCCTACGTAATTTGTAAAAAACGAGGTAGTACATATAGAAAATCAATCATGAAGATTTTTATATTCAGTTGTTTTAAGTATCGATTATCTTCCTCAAAGTACCAAGTTTTTTATCTAAAAATAAACTCAACTGTTCCATGCAAATAAAATTAATCAAATAAATCAAATTCTAGGACAGTAAGGATCAATTTTAAATTCAATTCAAACAAAAATTCAAACATTGGTTTTCAAAGGGAAATCGTCTCGGAAATCGTTAACATCCATGATGCTTATATCGTTTTTTGCACGATCGGAACATAAAAAATATTACATTTTGTTCTAAAAATTTAATTTTTTTTTATCTACCTAGGGTTGTTACCACGTCGATATGTTGCGTTTACTGGTTGCAACAAGATACCTTATATACGTAACGTGGATGTTAAATATTTGTTTGATGTTTTTATCTTACAATTTACCACAAATAAATATCTCGTTCAAGATAGAACGATTGCGTGTTAAAGTGTGTGTTAGAGACTTAGAGAAATATAGTTGAAGACTTCATGAAAATTATTTAATGATTTGTTTATTAAAATTCGTGCAAACGACGATTCTCTAAAGTAGGTATACAACATAATTTTACGAACTAACCAAACGTACTTCAAGACATCTTATTGTAGGTACAACCGGAAGTGATTCGAGAAAATCCATCCAGAGTTTTCCAACGCCCCGGAAGCCTAGACAGATAAACGACCAAGTTCCGGTGTGAAGCTTTTAGTAACAGCGCACATTTGGCCAAGAACTACATGTAAACTTCGAACCGGAACACATATACTGAGTAATCAATGGTCTGAAACCAGTTCTTCTTGGAAATACGTTCCTCTAAGTTTTTACAGAAGAAAATAGTTTTGAAAATTACATAACTACGCTCATTATAAAAAGTACTTGATGTAAAAAGTATACGTAATCTTGATGCTAATCATGTGTAATTTTTATAACGGCTCTACGACTTATTCAATACAATATGTAATTGCCTTGATGTCTGAACGTTTGAAAAACATGTTTGTGCAACCTTTTTTTTCATGGAAATAATTTTGTATTACCTACTTGAAAAAAATAATTTAGTTGATCTAACAAAGTAACACATGATCTTTTATTTAAAACAGAAATTAACCGAAACATTTCCAAACCTTCCCTCTATAGTATACATTCGATTGTACTACATACAGGGTGTTAGCGATGTCGTTAAAATAATTTCAAATCTGGGTACAACATGAAGTCAAAAAGTCCCGAACCACTTTTGTATATAAGTAAATAGGCAAATCAAATAAATAAATAAAACTTTAAACAACTTTTCTGGTTTCCCTAGTTGGTAAAGAAACCATCACTGTTCATAAATAATAATATTGGTAATCTACGATTTTGTTAAACATACCGACATGATTTTTTTTAAATGGTCAAGATGTAGGCGTACAAGTTAATGAAATGAAAATGTATTAAACAAACTGAAAGTAAATTATTGCTTGATCTCGCAGCCTCGAAATTTTTACTTGAATATTAATAAAAGGTACATTTCTTTACTGATTTATTGTTGTAATATACAAAATAATCTTTAGCGGAGGTTTTGGAATAAAAGGATATGTCAAACACAGTTACGTAACGTCAATAATTATAATTTGCTGATATGCACCTAACGTCGTATAATATACAGAAAACAATGCAAAGATAATTGGTGGGAGATAAACTGTAAACCACTACTATTACCATGAGCAGTAGCTTATTACGGAAGATGGAACATATAATACCAAGCTAATTACTCAGCAGTAACATGGTTAAATTGTAAGCTTCGTAACCATATGAAAACTTTCACACACAGATGACAAAATGCTGCATCATTTAAATTTTGAAGTTATTTTTTACTTAAATAATTACCGACAGTTAAGTAATTATACTTCAATTATTTTTGATTGGAAGCATTAAAAGTATGATTGTAAAAATATTAAGTTATTAAAGTCATAATATACCGGGTGGCCGGTTTCAAAGGTGTACATAGGGATTTAACATTGTATTGAACGTTTCTGCTGATTCCTGCTCGCCAATTCAACTTACAGGAATGGTAATGGTATTAATTGAAAGGTAAAAGGATTGCGCTTCAAATGGCGCTAATAATAAAATTAAATGTGCTATACTTATTTTAAAATATCGATTTAAAATTTTGCGATTTTTAAATATGACGTGCCATGATTTTCAAATTTTTGTTAAATTAGTTGTCATTTACAGAAATCCACTAATTTACGCCAACTAAATTATCAAATTTTTTGACAAATGCTTTAAAATTTGAAAATCATGGCACGTCATATTTAAAAATCGCAAAATTTTAAATCGTTATTTTAAAATAAATATAGCACATTTAATTTTATTATTAGCGCCATTTGAAGCGCAATCATTTTACCTTTCAATTAATACCATTACCATTCCTGTAAGTTGAATTGGCGAGCAGGAATCAGCAGAAACGTTCAATACAATGTTAAATCCCTATGTACACCTTTGAAACCGGCCACCCGGTATAGGTTTTTATCATGAGATATATACAGGGTGTGCAAGATAAGGAGCGCAGGCATATGGATCTCGTAAACAATAAGATATAGAGGTTTGTTCAGCGTATTGGGGACTACTGCGACCACAATTCAAATTCTATCAATTTTGCGCAGTTTTCAGTACAGGCTGAAAATTCTTAAATTTTCAGTTTTCTATTTCCTTGTGTAATTTGATTATTATAGACAATAGCGCAAAATGGTTGTGACATTATTAAAGCACCTTTTAATTGAATTTTAAATCTATAATTAAATTTTTTGTAAATCATCCACTAACTTATCTTGGATAGCCTGCATAAGGGGTAATAATTAATAGGGCGATTTGTAATAAAGAACCAGAAAAATCTTAATTTTTAACAGACAGTACAGGTAGGTACTGGTGTCCTTTACGAGCCTATGCATAAATATTTGTTATTATTAATCTGAAATAATATAAACCCGTTTTAAGAAATCTTTTATGCCTAGAACAACCTGAACAAACAAGCTCACATATAAATAGAAGTGCATCTTAATTAATCAGGTAATTATAAATAAAATATAATCCACATTCTCACAAACCATTTCATTTCTTGGTGCATGGCGTAAATATGAGTAAAGAGTATAATTGCAATTGCATATTTTGATCTCGATGCCGTTGTTTTTATGCAGTTTATAGACCTTTGCGGATGTGTTAATAAATAATGCATATTCTTTGGGTATTACTCGGATAATACAAAAATTGCATATGCATTACATTATTATTATTTCCTTATCTTAATGGGATTCACATAATTTACAAATTTTGCTTGCGTATATATTTTGCATAACACTTTCGGTTTTTTTATATAGAACTCATAAAAATATACCTTGAATTGAATATCCAGCTGTAAGTATATCCACATATATTTACCCTAACCATTTTTTTAAAAGTCAGAAATATCAAAAACCTCAACTAACAAAATATGCATAACTGTAAGTTTTGAAGAATCCGAAGAAAACTTCAAATAGCAGATCAGGTTTAGGAAAGTATTAGTTCACTTTAATAGATTTGAAACAAATTTATTCACTTCTAATAGTTAATTTTAATTATTATGCTATCCATTTGCATTCATTTAGAAAACCGTCAGGTTTGTCAGTATCGTCCGAGTGGTTCCTAGAAAACGCGCTCTAATTTAATTTTAATCGTAGAATATTATTTTGTGATTAATTTGCAGATATAACACGATTTTCTTTTACACAAACTAGTTAATCAAAACAACTGTGATTTACCCTATTACCATAAACTCTGGGTAGATATAATTTTCAGACGAAACAATTCAGTCCTGAAAGTTGTTTGGAAACTAGAAGATATAAAATTGTCTACTCATTATTATTATTATTTTTATGCCACTAGTGCTTTTTCTTAAATCCCACAAATAAATTTTGCTAGTACCTACTTAGATATTCACCCTTGAATCTTAAGGAAAACACACACTTTAGCATTATATAAAATGCTTTGCTCTTTGACTATGATTGCTGTTATGTTCCGCTATCTGCTATAGTAATCAGCTGTAACAGTTTTCAGCATAGTCATGTTACAGGATCTGAGAATGAGAATATGTTAACATGATTATTGTAATGTACTAGAACGATCTCGTTAGTCTAATTTAATGAGTTTAATCCATTTCACGCAATCCAAACAAACGGCACGTGCCAATAAGAGATAAATTACAAAAATAAATGGAGCATCTTGTAATTTAAAAACTTACACAACTCATACGTGTTTAATTATTTCTAAAGATAGCCTAATCAGCGTTAATTGCAGTTATTAATTGCATAGTTAAAGGACATACTCCTGTAGCAGGTGCGACAACTGTTCAAGCCGCCAAAAAATAATGAGGCGGGCAGCTGATGCCCCTAAATGAGGTAATTGAAGAAATCTATATTTTGTATTTATCAGTACAACGAACTTGTAATTTTTGTAACGCGCATCAGCAATTTATAATAAGCATCGGTGACATTATTATACCGATCCATTTTTAAGATACTACACATATATTTTATGCCGAGGGAAAATGCAAATTTCCTAAAATTTACAAACACATGACATTAAACTAATCTAGAAAGTGCATAACGTAAATACCCCCTAACAAAGATAGTTTATCGGTTTAATTCACTTTAGTTTGCTATTAATTTAATAAGGGTACATCCACCAATGATTATCTGTTTTCCTCAGGGATGTGAGAATGCGACGCTCGTTCCGATCCAATCAGAGCGATGGTGGTGGTTTGCAGCGACTTATTCATAAAGCAATAATATTTTAGGTCTGTTAACTAATATGAGTTGGTAATGTATTTCGACACACCATTTGAACACTAAATTACGCGACGCACTACAATAAAATTTCCTGGGATTTCATAAATTCGTTTTCTACGTCACCGTTACATAAAATTGTTTCAATTCTACGTTACTAACGTATTATTTCAAAGAAAGCTTACTGTATATTCGTAATGAAGATAAACGATGTATAATATACAACAATCAGTTTCACTTTCTCATTACATTAACAGGTAGCCGTCGCCTTTGATTTAGAAAAAGATATTCTTAATTTATTCAGCAATCAGCGGCTACAACTTCTGCGAACTAAGTAGGTAGATTGTGGTGTTTGCATAGTTATTAAAAAAAAAAGATTCCGTATTTTAATTTTTTTTGGTAGTACAATCCATTAGGTCACGTAATCTTTTATTTACAACTTTGTTTAATTTAAAAATTTATTATACTAGTCAATTATTTTTTTAACTATAATGAAACTTTGGTGACTTTGAATATGGGAAGTTTTAGGAGTTCTACAATTTTTTGGCTACGGATCGATAAAATAAATAAATATAAAAAAACGTGTTACTAGTATTATTTTACATTGATTGAAATAAATATAAAACCGCTTTCTCCCAGGAGTTAGTTATAAGCCATTCCCCACCGCAATTACAAAGGGGTAGTTTATATCTTGATGGCAGTAGAAGTTCACAGACACACCCCTAGTGCCGCCGACATGGCATCGAACCAACAACATTTATGATTCATATAATATTTCAAAGTGAAGTTTATTCGTTTTATATTGAACTAGTCTAGTAGTTGTATTTACCATTTAAAATAAAAATCCAGTAGTTTTATTATAGCAGGTGACAGTCATAAAAGATTCCAATTAATTATCCCTTTACAAAACGCTGCCGAAATTACTTAGTAGGTTTTCGATATAAATCTACAGTATGCAGTAAAGATGATAATAAAACGGTTCTAATCAAGATTTTTGTTGTAAATCCGTTTGCAAAGAATGCAGACAAATAGACTACTGCATATTTAAATAACATACCACAATAAATTTTATTTTTTATGTGAAATTATTTTCTGTGTATTTATAATAAAGGCATTATAGAATAAAGAATATATTTTTGTGTGATGTGGAGATATGACCTTATAATTATAACATAAATGCCTACTTTTGAAAATATGAAGATCAGATGAAATGTGAAACATTAATATTTTCAAGATCTTTTGCCGTATTTGGGCCTCCTGATAACGAACGCTATAACGCAGACAAACCTAAAAACGGCATTAAAAAGTAGAAAAGTAGCCTGAAATTATTTTGAAATGAGGAAGCCTCCGCGAGCTTACCGCCGCCGTGCACCCAAGAATGTATCCAATATTCAAATAAACTGTCCTAAAAACTTTGAAGGAATGACATTGACTGAACAATATAATAATTATTGGGAAATATCTATTTCCACAACTCAACTGCAAGAGGTTACCTCGAAGAAACATTTTTTTAGAAACTTTCAATCCGAAAGGTAGCCCACCATTTCTGGGACACCCTGCACATATTCAATATCCCTTGAAATGAAAAATATGAAATCAAAAAATTTATAAATGTGAAAGGAAGCCTGTTCAGTTGGAAGAAGTGATTATACTTTTTGAGAAGCTACCATTTAAAACAGGCCAAGGAACAACAGAACTGAACCAACGGACTTTATCACCAATAATCATGCTGGGGAAGTAGGTATAGGTATCAAAAGCTATCCTGAGTTGGAATTTTTTTGTTTGTTAAAACGCATTTACATATTTTTCTAAATGGGGAGCAATACTTCGATATGTACCTACTATATTATGTACTCGTTTCTACCTATTTTAATAGTAGAGTGTTGAGTGTACTTTATTGTTACAATCTGTGTATGGTATCATTAAATAACGAATATTTAGATGGATTCAGAATTTAAACTGTTAACTATAAAACAATTCTGTGGACAAGGATTTCCCATTTCGCCGAGAAGCAATATTTTATAAAGCAATTAAATTACTCAGGGAATGCGCATAATGTAAAATTTCTAAACGTACCTACTATATACGAATGTTCAGGTTTGAAGTTACTGGTACATTTTTTTTATTTAGCTAAGTGACTGTAACTAATGACAGACTTCATAATGTGGCTTTAAGTAATAAAGAAAGTGATCACACGGTGCTTAACAAAGGTTTTACTTTATACCCCAGTTTGCATAAATATTTTACACAAGTGCAAGAGCATTCTCACAGGTATTTTAATGTATATACATTAGTATTCTGATACGTAGACAATAGTCAGCTCGGTTCGGCGGCTCTGCTACTGTATCATTACAACACATTGCGATTTTAGCAAAATTATGGTTTGCCCATGCATCGAACGATACACCGTCTCCCTATGCACCACTTAGCATATATTAGGGAGCATAGAATAGTTGAAAGATTGCATATTATACGAAAAGAGGACTGAAATTTACCTAAAAATATTCCCAAAACGGTCGATACAAATAAGATGTTGTTTCGCTGCGAATGCTGATTTTCTCTTACTTTTTGTATTTTTGTTTGGTATGCATATTTGACTGTAATTATGAACCCTAATTTCTTATCAGATAAAGCTACCGCACCCACATTATGTGAATATTATGAGTTTATTCGTGTGGGGTTGGCTAATAAATAACTTTGATATATAAAATATTTTTATGAACTCTTTTATGGGAATACTTGGAGACATGCAAACGCAAATATGCTAAAGTTAACCACAAAAGGGCCCACAATTTATATACAAACGGAAAAACTTCTCTACATGGATTAATTAATCTAAAACATTACTCCACGTTCATAAAACTCGTTAATTTTTGTTCTATAATTATATTTAGACTATTTACTTATTGTCATTAATTTGATTACAACGTTGATATCTGTAGTAGGTATCTAACTGTTTACTATTTTATTGATTATAATAATAACCACCAAAAATTTTTCACACAATTCTAGTACATAGGCACTAATCAATACAGTAATAATAAAATAGATAATAATAGTCCTTGAACCCTCTGTAATTCCATATATCATTCAATGATGGTACAGATTGACCGGTAATAGTTATTTACAAACAAAATGCGGGAAAACGAATTTCCTGTATCTGTATCAGCCTATCAGCTTGTTTTGAAGAATGAGCGAACGAATTCTTCATTGCGCGAATGCACGGATGATGCTTTCTTGCATAAGGTTTGTACAACAATTTTTGTAACGAACAAAAATACTATTGACAAATTAAAAACTCAGTTTTCATACCTTTGGAATTACAAGGGTAAATAAATAGTATATTAAGTATTAACTATTAAGAACGGTAAGGACATTTTACCGATCGAAGACAATAGTTTGGAGGAGGAGCGCAGCGACGACTCCAATTATTGTCTGAGATCGGTAGTGCTTAACGTTCGTGATGCTTATGACGTTTTTTGCGCTACTGAATCCGGTAAAAAGAATTTTTAATAAATTAATAATTAATACAGATTCAAATGCGATAATTGTCAGTCTCCGCATCACGTTGCCGTATTGTCGATTGATATATTGCGTTTCTATAGCAATCTGTAAACAGTTACCGCCATTGCAGTTTTTTGTGAAAATTATTTTTTCTACTAGCGTGCGGAAAAACGCATTTTCCGCACATTTTTTAGTGCGGAAAATCCACTTTTCCGCACCGTGCGGCAAAGAATTTTTCCGCACTAGTTTTTCTACTAGCGTGCGGAAAAACGCATTTTCCGCACGCTAGTAGAAAAACTATTGTTCCTAACACGTGCAGAAACCTATTTTTCCGCACTTAAATGCTTGACACCACTCCGCTACGCGTCGTGCTGTCAACGGCATTTGCGTGCGGAAAAATCGATTTTCTGCACTTGTTAGGAAAATAGCTATTGAGTTCCGTGCTAAAAATTAATGAAAATGATTCCGAAAACGAAATAGAAGAAGCTTGGAATGTGGGGTGTTCGGTTCTCATTCCTGATAAGTCTAGAGAGACGCTACGAAGGTACCTACAATCATTTTAAAAATTGGTGTACCTACCAAGAAAAGTACAAATATTGATGAAAAATCTTTGCTGGCGTACTTTGTTACAAGAAATGAGAAATTAAAAGCTCCAGGATTTGTTTTAACTAACATTGGAAATTGCATTCATTTTATTTAACTAAACTGACATTTGTGACTGACATTAATTTATCAAATTACATGGCACATTCGTTTTGAGTAAATTTACTTACCGTTCTAGAACCCCAAAGTATTTTACCGACGACTTTATCCTTAGCAACTAGTAAACATAACTTACTGTCTTGGAAACAGCCGCGGTAAACAATGAAATAGAGCACAGTAGCGCAAAAAAGTATTAGGGTTATAGCAATTTTTGACTTTGACATTCCCGGTTCCAATAGATGGCGCTCACATATAATTAGCGAGTTTCTTTTATTTGTAAATATTATTGAATGAAATTCGCGGAAATAGCACTTTATAAATTAAACTTAATTATTATTACAACGATTTTCTTGTAATATGTTTGAGAGGGCCTGTGCTTTTTGCTATTTTTCTCGGTTTCAGTTCATCGATAGCGTTCGTGGAATGTCCTTTGCCAGGCAGTGAGTACAAAAAAGTATATTTGTGTACAAAACGCTTAATTTCGAAAATATTTAAATAGAATATTAAATTTTAAATCGGTGCAAGCTTATGTAGCAGCTTTATATTTTAGAAATTCAAGCGGTCTGTAATCACGAGCAATCAAAGTAGCCGTTTAAAGTATCTGCAGAAATTTTCGTCGCTACGTCTGTAGTCTATAAATAATACAGTTCGTAGTTGTTTGATTTAATTGTGTTACATTAATATCTTATAACAAGAAACCAACAAATTTCATTGATTATGTTAGTTTGCATGAAAACTGTAAGCGTAAGGGATGAAGAACTTGGTAATAATAAAACTAATGGCTAAGGTTACCTAACTTGTTTCAGTGAATTTCACTAACGAAAAAGAAAATGATACAAGGTGATTTTAGTTAGTTTAGGAAAAATAATTAATATGCAGTGTAGTCATATACTTCTTGTTTGACAATTAAATAGGCATACTGTTAAGTTAGCAAGCTTAATTTGAAAACCCAGGACGATATACATGAACCGGTAAACTGATTATACTATTCTCCTCTTAACTGTGGAGTATAGAAGTATAAACAGTATAATTATCGTCAGAATTCTCAGAATTCTTGATATCCATATATTTTGCATGCGCAATAATAATACCCCCGTTATTGAGGATCAAAGAAGATTTTAAGAGTAGTAGTCTGCGGCACTGACAGTAGGTATGTTTATTTTTATTTAACATATACCAATTTTCTCATATGAAAAATATTTATACAAGGTGTTCCATAAATAGGTATAGGTACCGACAAAATTTTGGTATAGAGGACATCAAAACAAACATTTTTTGCTTGATAAACATATTGCTTCGTTTTCGAGAAAAAAATTTATTGCTGAATTTTTTTCGAAATCGAACTCTTTTCCTGCATCCATTCTTAATTTTTTTTTATTCTGGACTTACACAAAGAATAAAGAGATATAGGTATATTACCTCGTAAATATCTAATATATTTTTTAATATAAAATCAACAGTGCGGTGCTTACTACGCAGGTTCTGGGAATATAAATTTCTTAGAAAAATCGATTTAGAAACGAGAGTTGGCAGGTGTACCTACTCTATAGAATACCCGAAGCCGTTCGATGACGTCGCGACGCCGACGTTACGTTGAACTTAAAAGGAAAAATTGTTGCAAATTACTAAAATGGTGAATCTAAACTGTTTTGTAATGTAAAAACTTTAAGGGAGCGATTCCTCAAACAATTTTATGAATACTCAGAGCTTAATTTTAGAAAAATTAGTTTTGAAATTTGGGATACGCCAAGGGAGTCCACATCCGTGGCACCCAAGGATCCAGACTACAATCCTTTACATATTTCCTTGCGGGCTGTTTAAAAGGACTCGTCTACATCAACCCCAATTGAAAACGAACAAGATCTTCGAAAATTTATTATGAAGGGCTGTCGGACTATACTCGCAATACCTCCGGCATTTTCGAACACATTCGGAAGTTTATGAGGCGTCGAACTGAAGCATGCATGATGGCTAGAGGTGGACATTTTGAACATCTGCTACTTTGTAATTACTGGTATTATTGAAAAAAATAAAATATTTTAACACCCGGTATCTCTAAAAGTACAACTCTTATGTTTGCTTGAGGAACCTTATTTATGAAAAATTCTGTACACTTTTATTTATAATTAATTTTTCATGCAGTGGACCATAGAATTAGTATTTATGTTAAGTACAATATTACATCCACCCAACACAATGAATATGATTTGGTAATCAAGTTATCTGTATAATATTTGAAATAGTCTGTGATTTTAATCGGACTTGAATAATAATTTCATCCAAATAATATAATTTAGAGAGGCTATCAACTGCCATTATGGATAGACATTATGTACACCGACTTCTGTGTTTCAAGCCAACACATTATTTGCTGTATACGCAGGTGACATTATTGAACAACTGTCTGGATTGGTTGTTTGCAGTGCAGTAAGTATGTGAAAGCAAAGCCAATAGATTGAAGTAAAAGGCATCCATTCTAAATAACATTTAATTTTAATGGCGTTTGCAGGGCAATGCAAATGTAAGCCAATAGGTTCATAACACATTCTCTCAATAGCCGTCGCGTAATGGTATGGCCACACACGCTTTCCGTACAAATTGCCATGTCTAACTACCTACGTCACAACACGTAATGTAAATAGATACCTCTTTACTACAGGTATTGTAGCACGCATCACCATCACGCAATTTCTATCGGTGATTACAATATTCATGCCGTGCTCACATGCTGCATTGCTTCCGAGAGGTGTTCGGGCCAATTAACAGCCAATTAGAAAACAATGCGTTCAGTCTGCACTCGGTCATACTAAATAGTGCATATTCTGTGTAACTCAGCGTATGTGGCGCGTACATTTATAAACTAATTGATGTTCGACACGGTTATGGATTATGGAAATCATATTGCGATGTAGGTAACTTACGCATCAAATATTAACCGTGTTGGACGTAGAAATTGCTTTAAAGTAAAAATGTTTAGTGAATTATTCTGCACCATTAGGAATGATAAATGGATAACTAAAACTGCGCGACATTTATTGATAGAATGTTTAAACACGCTTAACATAGTCGTGGTAGCAAAAGACTGATTACAGTTACAGTCTTAAACAAAAAACATTTTTGTAACTCATATAGGCAAAATAAGTTTAATGGGAACATGCAGATATGTTATAGAAAATCCGCGCTTTTATTACTATAACCGAAGATGACTAGCATCTAATATGAGGACGGAAATATATAGGAATTATATTAAACGGGACCTAAACTAAAATTAGATTTTGACAAAATCGATTCTGTGTAGTTCTGAATAAAATAAACTGTGTGCCATAAATGGATTATTTCCTATTTCCCTAGAATTTGCAGATTTATGTTAAAGGTAAGTATACGAGTTCACAGGTCCGCACCGCACAGAAAAAATATTTGCTCCATACCTGTCACATAACTTTGCGTCTAAGGGGACAATGGTCCGAACGCTACTGATAGTAAAATCGGCACCAGTAAACGCAGTACCATGAACATACTCGGTATGGTCCGTACGGTGCGGATGCTGCCGCCCAGTAGACGCGTACCTTTAAAGTCGTTTTTCTTTATTCTACAGGGAGTCTCTAAAAGGTCTGTTCAAAGCGGTACCACATAGGTAATCTTGATACCGAAATGGAAAGATTGTGAAGTGAACTTACCTCTGACACTACAGAACGTCAAAGATTTTCAAGAAAATACTTGCACCGTGACTTGCACTAAGGCGGGGGGAGAACTGCTAATGTCATGTCGTGTCACGTGTCATCTAACACGTAATCTAATACAAAGGACAAACATCCATGGAGGAAACGGTTTACCCCTCCTGCGATCGGATTTGAGCCATCAGCGTTTATAGGCCCAGAAAAGTCTCAACACTACCTCTACATTACGCCCATCCCCCAAACATATCTTGTTCAATTTCGCTGTTTATAATAGGTTTGTTCCAACAAACACTCGAATCGGTTCGGAACTGGCCGGAGTGTGCGCAAATTGAAATTAGCGTTCCAACAAATACGGAACGTATCCTGGTACTAGTTCACAGAGCGTTCCAACGTCGACAGAACTAATTCCGAACCGATTCGAGAACGGTGAAATCAGTTCCTGGTCCTGACTTAGAACCACCTTAGAACTCATAGGGACGATTTCTTAAAGCATGCGCGCAAGGATCGTGGTCATTTGTGATACGTTCCAACACGCAGCAGAACCAGTTCAGAGACAGTACTTTTTTAAGGCATGCGCATAAAATCGTTCCTGAACTGATTCATGAACTGTACCTACCAGAACCGCTTGTTGGAACAAACCTAATATTCTAGGCAGAATAATATTATCATTTGATGTACGCCTTTGTATAGACATTTTAAAAACACCCTCCTGTATATCATCTTTTTGCATATCCTCTGTAAGGTACCTACTACAGTTTTGCAACAAATCTGTAACTTTGATATTCTAAACTCTTAAAGAATAGTAAAACCAACACCGAAATGTAGTGAGTAGAGTGAACTATTTTTATATTAAAAAATGTCTAGAAATTTAATATTGACTTTATGTTGTGTATCGAGTTTTATCTGTCGATGGAAAATAATTTTTACTGCGGTTTAGTTTTATTGGGTAGTATACCTACATAAACTTTGTCAAACTAGGGATGTAACTAACAAGTAATGAACTGTCAAAAGTTGCAATATAAGCAATTATTGATAATTACAAAGGACGTGCCATAGACGTGCAGCGACTATTTAAACGACCTGCAACATCGTACCCCTAGATTATCATTTAAAATTCCCAATTCTACCTTAGTCCGTTGTTGTTGGGAATGATTTCTAACAACTACAGAAAATAAGGAGTTTAACGGAATTTACCGCGGACCATAACTAAGTAGGTATCTATAACACACAATTTTCTTAAAAATGTTATTTGGATTGGATGAATAATAAAATTTATACAACACCCAGGGAAATTTTTACGAGATATTCAAACATTAGCGTTAACTCTATTTTACATATCAAGAACACTCTAAAAAAGTATTTAAATGTTTAACTGATTAAGTCTAAATTGATATGTAAATTGGAATTTTGTCACATTTAAAAGTCAGGCTAATTGAACAGTTAATTGAGAAAAATAAAATATGTCCCAATATAACGAGTATAGTCTATTCACTTAGGAATATTATTATATATTATATTAGAATACGGTTGGCATTTAAAAAAAATTTACAGATACTTGTTTCTCAATTTTTCACGGACGCCTTCTTTCATCTTACCAACCATATAATGGTGTTATGCTCTATTCAATTTTACTCAGTGCCTTAGTATGCGAATGTGGAATAATTGAATATTAATTAATTACCACCTCATTTAAGAAAAATTAAAATGACCGTAAAATATGTTAATTCCGATATTGTTGGATTAACATGAAAACTGATAACTTTAGCTATTATAGACGTTACATGGTTAAGGTTACAAAATGCACTGTATAATGAATTTTACTAATAGTTTTAGCATTCATTATTTTTATATAAAGCAAATGTTACATATTAGTTTATTTAAAATATGTGCGACGTACTACTTCCCTTTTCAACGGAAATTACGTGGACTTGTGATTTTTGTACATAATGGACATTTTTAATTATAAACTTTAAAAATATTGAACTTAGTTTACTAATTACATTAAACTTGGATATTTATCAAAGCAGAATAGTTGATGGCAGTTCCTAGACTGTGATGACCGTCCCGATAGATAGCTCGATAGATGTAACGATCTGGGTGAGAGGAGTAAGTGTAAACGAAACCGTGGGTGCAACATAATAATGCAAAATCTAGAAACTGCATTTCCCCCAATAGGCACTTAATTCTCTTGTACAAAAGTGGTGTCAGTATATAAAATAAATTTATATGCAAATTTCACAGAACGTAATCTGAAATAAGGACATTTCTTTGCAAATTCTACAACAAAATGTTAGAAACGTAAAATTCTTAAACATTTTGAAGAAAAAATAGTTTAATATAAGTTATTTGGCCGGAAGTTTGGTGCTGGAGGAAATGTCTTTTAACCTCGGTTCAAAGCCCCTAATATAGGTATAGGTACATGGGACAAATTCTATATTTTCATAGATATCTAATATTTAGATCAATAAATTTCCCAAATTTAAATGTGAACAACAAGATTCGTTCCGTGTTTGCACGGTATAATATTTAACTTTTAGCTGATACAAAAAACTACTGTAATTCCGTTACCTATACCGAAATAATTTATTTTAAGGCAAATTCAAGCCCTGCAGTTTTGAGATTTCGTAGTTCACTATATTTTATTTTTTTCAATCGACATCTTTGTATAGAACACCTTAGACACAGTGCTAGTAGGTACCATGTAGTAGTACTCTATATTGGCTCGTCTTGGAGGCGATGAATTTCATTCGCTATCTATTAAACTTCTTCACCCATATCACTATGGTTACGTGCAAAAACTTTACTACCACCATAAAGAATATAGTCTTTATTAGTACTTTTTCTCTTCCGAGATCACTGTGGGTGTGGGTCAGTAGATTATGGGTCAGTTTAGCGACCCAAGTTGAGGCGAAGCAATAGAAACCCTGTAGGTAACGTCATGTCCAAATAATACAAAACTTGTATTCTATTATACTTAGGTAGGTATATACTAAAGCAAATTGATACATTATAGGCACCTACTTAATTATTTCATAAACAAATAATATATAGGTATTTATTTATAGTTTCGGATTCCGTCGGGTACTTACTCCTTCGTGATATAATTTTACATTTTAATTCACGTTGCAGATATATATAGGAAACTGGACACCAACGATTTTTTTAAACGTTTATAATTCCTTATAAAGATTTTCTTTGTAAAAGTATTCAAATTAAAGAAAACTATACGCAATTCCTATAATTTTATTCAGGAAAAATTATTATTTTTTATGTATTAATAATAGTTTCGCAACTTATGTAATAAAAATTCTCAATTCAGTTCCTCCTAAACTAATTAAAATTTTTCTTAGAGGTTTAAGACTACCTGTGAATGGGACAAGACTATAGGTAGGTATATCTTCGTGTGGTCTTTGTATAATAATAACATTATCGGTACAAGATGGTGTTAAAGATAAAATGTATAATTATTTTATTTATGTGCAGTAGTAACAATTTATGACGTAGGTAATTTGAATGTCCTTTAGATAAGCATTTCTGATAGGTAGGTAGAAAAAATGATATGGAGTTCTTAAAAGATGATAGGTGTAGTAGAATAAGGCTGATTCGGATATGTACTTTTGATTTTTAATCTAAAATTGTAATAATTCCTCAATGCTGAACTGTAAAGTTACGGTTTCTGAAACATTTTGTATTTATTTTTATTATAATACTATAAAGAAGTTATTATTTGAATCTTGATTTTTTGATATTGCATTTGAATGTAATCTACTGCGTTTAGTATATACTATAAGATTAATCTACAAAAAGATTTTAATAAAGCTAGACGCTATATATAACTCAAATGGTTTTACGGTGTTCAAAGTATTGATTTGAATATCTAAACTTGCTTCGGGTGTTCTGGTAATAACCTGGTATTTTAGTTGTAAATTCTACCATTATATATTCTATGGTTATACATAGAACATGTAAGTAGAATGAACTTCAAAGTCGGAAAAGCAACCGTACATTTTATCTGCAGGAATAATGGTACCTAGGTATAATCTTCGAGTTTCCGTATGTGGTAGACCGATGGTAGACTAACCTCTTGTCGCGGTGTTGGTCTTAAGCCATATCAGCAAAAATATATTGACATTAAACAATATGCAATATAAAAAGAGGATAGTCTAAGTAGTAGGTAGTAGTGTGGGGGTCATTTTTTACGTTCGTGCATCTTAGAAATGCTAATTCATTAATTCTGTTAATTCAATAATAAAACCTGGCAACAGGACATGGGTAGAGTAGATTATTATTATTATAAGTATACAGTATTCCAAATACTGAAACGTAATTGTCTGCATTACAAGAAGAATCAAAAGGTAGTACCAAACGGTTTAAATTTTGAACATTGCAGATGTATTCCGGTAAACCCCCTATTAACTAACCCTATAGGATAAATTAAAATAAAACTTACTAAATTCGTTAAATATTTTACTGATATTTGTTTGTATTGTAGGTAAATTTAAGTTTTCCTATTTCATTTCAGCGGAGTCACATCATAACTTATGATAATAATTTAAACATTTAATTTTAATTAACTTTCAGGATAATCAAGAAGGCTAAATTGCTGTTTATCCAATATTATGTTAAAATTGTAAATTGTAATGTCATTAAAATCAAATATTTCATAATCTGAGAAGCTTATCACGCATTAATTTTACTGGTATAACTTCATAATTACAGATGAGATCAATATTAAACATTATAGAATGCAAAAGCAGTAATAAAGATATTAAACTGGAAAACTTGATTATTTGCACTTGCAAATTTAAAAAACTTTATTCTGGTATAGGTACTTACTATCTAAACATCAACTAGAAAATGTCTTCGTATTATATTTTATTTTCATAACCACATTATAACAGCATTCATACTCACAACCTCGTTATCATAATTAGATTATTGGGCTATAGGTAGCTATTTTGTATGTATTATCTATTCACTACCATACATAGGTAGAAGAGAAGATGTTTTAACAGTTGGGGTTAACAAACGTTCATAAAACTCCGATTTTGTAGCAAATAGATACCGATGTAGCTTTAAATTATTATTGGCTGATATATAAGCGACTACTACTTCTTCAGAACTACTATGTTAGGGAATTGTTTAAAAAAATTTCCTTCTAACGCACATTTCCATATTATGTTGCAGGTATATACTACTTCAGATAAATTGAACGAACGAACAGTGTACGTACCCTCTTCAGCAGAAGATTTTGTTGAAGGAAAAGATCAAAATTGAAGTTTTGCATAAGTAACACTGATATTATTTACTAACTCTAATATTTCGAAATAGAAAATACTCGAGAAAATATGAAAATCACAGCAAATTTGTGATGGTGTAGGTACGTCGCTATATCTTGAAAGGAGGAGTGGTTGAGTATTTTACTTGCTTTAACTAGATCTTTAGTGCTGTTATAAGAATAATTATTACATTAAGACATTCTACAAAATTTTCTTTATATTTTATTACGATGGAATGTCTCGACATCAGTTCCGCGGGTAGGTGCATATAAGAAAATAAACTTTACACATTTTAATTATGATGGCCGTTTGTTCATTCACAGTAAGACATTAACTGACCTAATCAAATGAAACAAGTGGAGGTATAGATTTATTCATATTATAGAGGGTGGATGCAAAACATACCCCTTTTAACGACCAGGAATTAAAATGATAAGATATACTGTTTAAAGTAAATTCTATAAAACTGAATTGGCATTTCTTGTCCCAGAACCCTTGAAATTAATATCTAACGGGTTGTTTTTAGATCACCCTTTCTGTGTGAGTAAAACAAGCATTTTGTGTTCAAATCGTGATGTTTAGCGAATTTATAGGAGATATTCTTACCTTTTTCCATTCCGTCGGCGACGCTTGGTAGCGTAAACAGTACCAAGTTGATTCATGGTGGTAGTCGGCGCCGCGACGACGATGGGGGTGGACGCCAAAACACTCGGCGGCTCACCTCCAAATGACACAGCGCCCCCGACGACCGATAACGTACCCGGTGCACATTGGCCCTGCACTGAGTTTATGAATTCCGTGATGGCGTCAGGAAGTCACTCACTGAAGGACACGGGGCACTCGCGACGTTGCTGCTATCGTCCTCACCAAGAGTCTACGCACGAGGATCTGAAGACTCATGCATGCGCACTTTGCGGCGCCCACCTAGATCACCCCACCACCCGACCCCCCCGAGGCGCCGGGGAAATCCCGCCCCGTTGGCGAATGGGGCGCCATTACGTCCAAGATGGCCTCACCCGCAGTGGGGACTAGGCTGATTAATCCCTATGCAAAAATTGTTTGTGTGTAGTGTATCTCACTTCTCATTAGCCTTATCTGATAGTGAGATAACACCGGTATACTAGCCCGCGTTTTTGTCGATTCTATCGTGTATGCAATTACCTACAAGAATTTTAGAGTTGTGGATTTTATAATATACTGCAGGCTTAACTGCTAACAAACTTAATTAGTAGGTATGGTTACACTTCTTTTTTTATTAAATACGTTTCCTCAATTTACTTTTCCTTGAGAACTTATATAGTAGTACGAATTGCGAAAGATAATATTATCAAAATATTTAGCAGGCGCAGATATACAATAGCAATTATAGAAATAATATAAATATTTGATGTCGTAGCTCTTGAAAATTCTAAAAATCAGAAAAACGTTTCCTAATTTACATTTTTAATGCACCAATGATACCTACTACGAATAATATGAGCAGAGCATTTAAAAGAAATATTATTTTCATGTTCAGGCATTCAAACGTAATTTCAAAGTTCGCTTTGTCTAAGGGCTGCAGTTTATCAACTCTCTGCTAAACTAACCAAAGGTTAATTGTCATGGATACGAATTATTACAATAAACGTATCCATAACAGTTGACTACAGATTGATAAACGAGCCCTAAGGCTAATTTGCTTAATTTCTGATAAGATATAATTTCATGACGTATATTTAAAGTCAATTGATACTAGTAGGTATGTATTTTGAGCCAAACAGGCTTTTATATTGTATACCTACAGTATACAGGGCAGGGTGTCGAAAATTGACAGATAATTAATCAAAAATGAAGCCTGAAAAGTACCAGATCGTAAAAGTTTCATTATAAAAACAGTTTGTTTTTCATGTATTATCTAGACATTTCAGGGGGTATTAGGATCTTTTCAGGGATATATTATTTTTGGGCCACAATATTTTAAGCTACTCGTCACTGGATGTACTATAGTAGCTAGTAAGTACCTATACACTATAACTAGGTATATTTTTCTTCACAAAAATACTTATTGTCTCTTAAGGGACAGATTGTATGTAGAGTGGAGTTTCAATAAAAAAAAAATCATTTCTGAAATACCTAACAGTTATGAACAAATTGTTACCATCTATTGTCATGGGTATGATTCTTAAGAACAATCGTATCCAAGACAATTCATCGTGGATCAGCGTAACTAGGAGTCAAACCTTTTATACAAGTGGGCCTTAGTTATAGGCATAAGATAAGCTGCAGAGGCAAGATAGAAATATGAACAATACCGACAGATGTTCGATGGGTAGGATATGCACTTATAATCCAAAAAGTATGATAGATTAGAAAATAAAAACAAGGTCTCATAGATCTGGGATTTGAGAAATAAACACCCTAGCCAGAGTTCAATTCTTGGTCATATATTACCAGTTAGAAGGGCGTCTTTAAGATAGAATCTATTACCCTACTAACAATTTCTATTTCCTGTTTGTAGCGAAGGCAATATCGTGGTAAAATGATTCATTGTCCTTTTTTAACTTGTCCAGGCATATAGGTATCTACCTACTGCTATTACAGCATTTAGATATAAAATATAAATTTTACCATACTATATGATTTAAGGGTAATATAAATAATAAATAGGGTAATACTGAACGTCGCAGCAATCATAAAACTAATTAACATTAGCTTTCTAGTTCTTATTATAAACTTACATTTATATTAATTATGGCTTTAGAAAGAAATACCTAAAGCTAAATATACCCCTAATCCTAATTAGGAATTAATAAGTAAACTGAAAAAACGGGCGATACAGATTTGGTGCTGGCGCCATCCTAATATTTCTTGATAAACTAACCTTTTCCTCGTAAGTTGATCTACCTGCTACTAGCAAGCTTTTAATCCCCTCATTTGATTTAAATTTGATCAGATGTAGGATGTAGTAAAATACTGAAATACGTGACTACAGATAGATACTTAAAATTTATTCTTTGTTAAAGTAGTAACGGCCTACTTACTATAATACATTTATTGCAATTAGAGAAATATTTGTAGTAATTAGTTTCATTATTTAGACATCGTTTCAGTTTTCAAAATTGAAGGGGAGTGACGGAGTATAAATAACGACATTTTGCTATTTGTTTCTTTCTGTTTGTGCACTTAATCGTTGCATGCATTTACATGACAGGTTGTCAATCTTTCTGTACTGCTGTTTACTAAATTTTCTGAACCGCGTATAATGATAATAAATACCACCGATACCATATCTAAATTTGTTTCTTAGCTCTACTCTGACAAATCAATAGTTACCTATAAAATTGCGATTCAATAAAGTTGTGCTACTCTGTTCTACTGTTAACCCCGAAGTCGTCAGTTGCGTTTACACAACACAACATTGTGTTGTAGGTATTCGAATAATAATATCGAATGGTTATTACCCAGAAAGTGCATGTTTTATCATATTTCTAATAAACATAAATCTTTGAAAACCGTTGGGTTTCCTTTACGAAAATTAAGTGAAAAAGAATTTTCATTCTGACTTTACTTTGTTTATTTTTAGTACTGAATCTAAATCTTTTTTTCTACAGTAGCTCTACAAAGGTTTCCGCCGTTTGCTATTAAATACAAATGTTATATTCAGTATACTTTCAATAATCAACGAGAAGTATAAATAAGATGTAGTAGGATGCTGGATAGTTAAATACTTTCTTTACGTGATAATTCAATTCATATTCTATCAGTCAGTCAGAAGCGTTCGTTTTTAAAAATTAAACTAATTAGAAGGCTATTCTACTGACAATATGTTTATGACAACTGAAAAGCGCGGTAGAGTCATACAGCGACAATATTTCTGACAGATAAACGTTAAACAAACATCAAAAAATTATAATATTTTAAAACTCCTTGTTTCATTGAATTGCGATCCGAATGCAACTCTTACTCTGAGTTTTTCTTCAATATTTGCAGTCATTCATTCATTCTCGTTACTGCTGTTTGTGGAGAATTACTCGCGTACCGCCTGTAATTATTTTCATCTCAGCAGCAACTATAGGGCTGGGCATCGACATATCGATAAGTATTCGAGTTCAGAAGCTATCAGCATTGATCGTCTGAATTTGAAAATCGCGCGCAGTATTTAAAGAATTGTTGTGAAGATTGATGAACGAAACAATTCCCAAGCCCAACACATTTTGTAATATGTAATTGATGGTATTAAAAGAATAACTTCATTATTTGTCTAGGGCTGTTATCGATAATCGATAAATACCGATATAATTTCGATATCGACTATCAATATCCACATTTGAATATCGCCCACCCCTAGCAGCAACTACAACATTCAGAATGACAAATATTGTCGGCAAAATCCTTACCCTTACCAATTCTCTCGTCAGTACAGGGTATTTTCTATTTTGACTCAATCCCCTAAAAATAGGAAACGTTATACGGTAGGTCAGTCCCCCGAAAGGGGTGCATAAAATTTAAATCATATAATTAATCGATCAGATAGGATCCATTAATATGGTTTAATAAAATTTGGCATGTGATTTGGTACTAGTAAATTCTGTTAGGTATGTGATAACAGCATAACACACAACTAAAATTATTTAAACCAGGGGCGTCCGAAACTGGAGGTTCTAGAAATTGTTTTCATTATTTTTTTAATCTGCGTCAGTGGGTTGTAGTTTCGCAAGGAAGCCGTAATCAGTTATTTGAGTTATTGCTGAAATGGTTTATTATGTGAAATAAATAGGTACCTAATATACCTTATTTACTGCAGTTAAATTTAATTCCTTTAAGAATTGTAGTTTTATAAAAGAGCTCCAATTTATTTGATATACCTACGACTTATTATTAACTTACATTTCCTGATCATGACTTTGAATACTTACTTACTTATAATGAAGTTTGAGTTTTCGTGACCCTATTATTTTTAAATTTTAATTTTAAAAGTTAATTGTAAAAAACCCACGAAAACTTACAATTAAAACTTACTTACTTATATTAACTGAATTGTAGAATATTTAATATGGAAATCGACTATGTATATGATTTATATTAAAAAAATGTTTTATTTAAAAGAAATATATAAGGGAACCGAAAACTAAATGTATAAACAGAAAAACTAATCACGCATGTCTTTCCTACATAGATAACGTCTCTTATCCTGCAGTACTGTAAAGCATTTTGTGGCATTCATCATTATAAAAACGATTTAGTCGACAAACTTTTTCAGCAAACATGCAATGCAATTCCACCCCATACCAGGTATATCTAACAGCGGTTAAATTATCTCAAGAAATCTTCTGATCAACATATTACAGGGATGACTATTAATTATTGGTATAGTATACTTCTGATTCATTCTGATGTCACTGCCCTGATCTAGTTCAGTTCCCGTTTCTTAGCACAAACGAAGACGTCTTTGCTTTTCGGAAAGCAACGAAGTCTACATCCACTGAATCCAAAATTAATAATATCTAGTAATAGTTTGACCTGAAGCATATAGTATATTGTTTCAGTTTGGCTATACAGTTTAGGTACACCCTCTATACACGTAATCATTGGAGCTTATATTCTATAAAGCTTAATTTAATTAACAATTAATTCCTTAATTTTGCATCCGTACAGATACCTACAGCTTTGACTGCTTGAGAAGTAGGTAATTAGAAATGCCATAAATCCACAAACTAAAAAAAAATGAGAATAAAAACAGGAATATTTGTACAGAATATCACATCAAGGTTTCAAGTACAGAATATTTTATTTATAATTAGGTAATATTACATGTACCTACCCACAACAATATGTAACTAGATTTATAAAGAAAATAAAAACAAACATTGTTACGCATACCATGTCTCCTTTAAAATTATGGTCTAGTGGGTTTATGTTTGAGTTTACCTAACTGTTAAATTTTTTTCTGCAGGAAGTAGGTGGTAGTATTATAAAAAAAATACAATAAAATATTTTTTTTCTTCAATAAAAATTGACATTTTCACACCGTTCTAGTAACTGCTGCAAATAATCGCTATTCATATTAGCCACAAGCGAAATTTGATCTAATTAAAAAAAATAAGCTATTATGAAGCGTGATAACATCTCATGCGGTTAACATCAAGCTTTTTATATGGAACACATAATGAATAAGCCGTCCACAGAGATAACATGCGTATATGGACAGAATGCCCGATACCTGTTGTAATTGGAAGGATATAGGAAATTAAAAAATGCAGCATGGAATTCACATAGCGGTGAGATCATATCATGCATACACATAAAATATAAAACATGTTCGAATATGCATAATATGCAGTGTACGGTTTCAGATAGCCGCATATTAATATGTATGTGCTAACTGATTATAGAGGTTGATAAACACATGGTCTTTATGCGAATGAAACTACCCTTGTTATGCCGTAAATTAATATCGCTAATGGGCTCAGTTTCATTTGATATACTTAGCACGTACAGACCACATATAGAAATGTTGTATCTGATGTTAACTGATATTGAATATTTTACTACTAAAGTATTTTCGTTTTACTATGCAAACCATATATTTGCTTTTTTTAAATAATAGAACTCTTAACTTGTTTTAGTGATAATTATGTTACTTTGTTAGTTGTTAGATAATAAATGTAAGACAGTACCTACCTATATAATATATTCCGATTCAGCGTGTTATATAGTTTTTATATAAAGTTTAATGCAAATTAATAATATTCAACGGACTGTATTATAATATAAGTCTACCTTAAATGGATCGAAAATTGAATATGTAATCGCCACAGGGATCTCATAACAGTAAATGCCATTCGCGGTTACTCAAGTCTTCCAAATCAATATAGACACTAATTAACTCGACTTGCTCGAATGGCTGTATGATGGTCAAAGTACGAAAATACAATCTTTTGCATAATCCAGGAAATTAAAATTAGTGCATCATTGCGAAATTACTTACATTAACTATTGGAACTGTAACTTTTAATAAATGTATACAGGGTGTCCGGAAACAACGTTACGCTACTACAAAAAATATCATAAAATATGAAGAAAAGAAAAGTTCCTATGGACAGGGGTACGAAATGTTTCCTAAAGGAGCTACGGCCTTTTAAAAGAGGGCCCTAAAATGTGTTCTTTTATTGATTATATAATCACCCCTGAAACTAGATGGGTAAAATTTGGTACCAACAGTAATTTTCTTTCTTTCGTAAAATTGTCTGACTTTAGAAATTTATAATTTAAAACTGAAATACAAAAACGGACATTTTTATCGAACTCCCTACCCGTTACGCTCGCCCCTGGTCTTCTTTTCTCTTTTTTATGATCACCAAACGATTTCCAGTACCTACCAAATTAACCATGTGTACCAAATATTACCCATCTAGTTTCAGTGATGATTAAATAATCAATAAAAGAACACATTTTGAGGACCTGCTTTCAAAGGGCCGTAGCTCCGTTAGAAACCATTTCCGTACTCCTGTTCATAAATCATAGGAGCTTTTCTTCTTATTTTATGATGTCGAAACACCTTCCGAAGTAGGGTAACGTTGTTTTCGGACACCGAAAAGTAGGCAACTTTTGTTTAATGTAACCGATTTTCTATCTCTCAGTGTTTTCGAGATAATGAGCCGAATTAAAATTTACACCCAATAGGTAGGTATACAGTGTGTCGACAGACTCATTCTCAACATGTTGGGGATCTCGCTTATTATATATGAGATATACCAACTGATATACAGATTTGGTTAAATGGAATGAAATACTTACGTAAAGTTGTACCAAATCGCATAAATAAACTTTTGATATTTAACGTAGTTCTGGAACTACAGCAAAAAAGTGAATTTTTGACTTTTTAATTTTTTCTACTTATAGCCTAACTCATTTATTTTAAGAGGATGTAGAATTTAAATACCTACATACTGAAATGAAAGTACTACCTATACCGTCTGGGTACTTTCAAAACCGAACATAGGGGAATTGCATTGTAACTAACCTTTATATAGATTCCTGCTCGCCATTTAAACCCACAAGGATGGTAATGGTATGAATAGAACGACAAAAATACAGCGCATCTGATGGTACCAATAAATGTTAGTACTTAGTTATCTTTTTCTGTAAAAATAATTATAAAATAATGCCATTTTGAAATAATATAGGCTGCTATGATTGTCAACTTTTTTTTATCTGTCAATTAAATTATTTGAAATCAGTAGATATTTCTGTTATTAATATCAAATAATATGAATAATAACGAATAATCAATAGAGCAGAGGGTTTTTATAATAAAGACATTACCATCCTCGTGAGTTTAAATGGCGAGCAGGAATCTATATAAAGATCAGTTACAATGCAATTCCCCTATGTTCGGCTTTGAAAGTACCCACTCGGTATATTTATGGGATTTCTTTCCATTTTACCGAATCTCTATCTCTCATATAATAAATTAATAATCGAGATCCCCTGTCGAGAATGAGTCTGTGGACACTTTGTATAAATTTATATCTACATATTTCATAATCGTTTACGCATTTGTAAAATACTTTTTTCAAAAATTGCATTTCCGTAAATGTCCAAAGCACAGCTTTAAAAAAATATTCTTTTCAACCTAAGTACTTTATTTTGCTATAACTATAATCCTATTCTTTTAGAAAAACTTCCCCTCACGTTTATACATCACAGTTTACCATTGATGATGCAGAATTATCTTCTTCAAATATCCCCCAAAACAAGATTTTCATTGTAAAGTAATTTAAAAATGGATTTCTAAAGCACCATTCATCTTCAAAGCAACTATTTTTGAAACGCTTTTTGTTCTAAAAGTTTAATTTCGAACGGTTTTCCGAAGAGTACTACTTTTGAAAACAGGCTTTATTATAAAATAGAGGACTTGCAACGATTTGCATGTCGATACCTGTTTTCATAAGTTTTAAATTAGGGGTTCAGTAATTCGCAAATAATATCCTCTGTAGTAAAAGTTAGGTAGTAGGTACCTACTCATCTAAAAAATTTCACAATTACCTTCTACATTACCTATAGACTTTCTCAAAGCTACCCTTTTTACCGTTTGATGCAAATGTATTACGTAGGTATTAGTCGTCACCCTAAGAGTATTTTTGGAAAAATTCATTAGAGACCCCACAAAAGAAAATTGTTAAAGATCTGGATTTATGAGTTCAAAATCGTTATCTATAGGTACTAATTCTACATATCTTCAAGACATTCGTGTCCTACCATATCCAAAGATACCTATCATAATCATTTTTATAATGTTAATCTGCGGTTTATAATTCTAGTATATTTGATATTTTTCAATACTTTAAAACTGTATAAAACGTACCTACTGCAGTAGCCGAGCCGTTTACAAAAATGATATGAAAGAACCGCAAGTATAAAACATTTATAAATTCTGAAGAATACTCCACTTAATTGGCATCACACCAAGCAAAGCTGAGTTGATTTCAAATTTATTTGCTTATGATGCTATTACCTCTCTATGTAATGAACTAAATTAGTTTATTATTTATTACTAACATGGTAAGAGTCCTCTCTACAATGTGTCCTGAATAAGTATACAAAAAGTTTAAGCGCAAAATGTGATATAATAATTAATTATAGGAAAAGTTTCCTAAAAGTTCGTAGGAAGAACTTCGTTTGTATACATGCTATTATTGATCCAACTAAGACTTGCAGTAAGTAATACCATAAAATTATTAAAAATAGTAGATAGATAGTAGGTACCTATGTTTCATAATTTTAATTATCAATTTATTTTCAAAGAAATAACCTCCCTAATTGTAAGGTTTTTTATTTTTATAATTAGTACCTATATTCATTGTAATGCCGTTACAAGGGACACATATAATTATATTCTTTCACTTCTTTGGCCTGCATTTCTGGACAGCAAAAACAATTTTAATTTGAGACCCACTTAACAAAATTAGACAAATTATATCTTACGTATAATGTGTCGAACAACTTTCGCAGTATTCAAGCATACAGATTGGTGTCCGTTAATGTGAACATAGAGAGACAAATGATTACGCGCTTTGCATATATCGACACCTTGATTATGCATTATTTTTAAAATTGTGTTCTTATCTCGAATTGTACGTATTGACATGCCCCCATAAAACCATTTTACGATTTGTACTTTTTCAGTTACCTTGTATTTATCCATCTAACCAAAATTTTTTCTTTTAATTGCAAATATTATACAGTAATGACAGCAACTGACAGAACACAATTTTAAAAATAATGCATAATCAAGGTGTCGATACATGCAAAGCGCGTAAGCATTTGTCTCTCTATGTTCACAATAACGGCCACCAATCTGTATAGGTACCTATACTATACAGGGTGTTAATACTAAGTCGTTACACCCGAAAATGGCAGTTAGAACTCATTAAAACAAACAACTTTTTTTAGTTCCAATTTTTGAATTGGGGCCTCTATTCATAGTTATTGGATTTCTTTTGTTTTTCTAACAATCGTAATAACTCCTTCATTTCAGGGAATATTTCAAAAAACGGAAGGTTTTCGAAATGAGCTTACGGTTCTCTACAACATTTGTATTTACAGTTATTTTATATTTTTTCAAATAACAAAATGGCGGCCGATCAAAAATTTCAAAACTCAATATTTTGATAACCAACCCATAGATTTTTCTAAATAATTTTTTTTCTAAATCGTCAAACTATCTATTACAACATTTGTCTAAAACATTTTCTTCTATCTATGCAAACAAGAGGTCTTTAATTAAATTACAGAAGAGCATGTGTAAAGTATCGACGAATTAAAAACCAAAAGCACGTCACGAAGTTCAGTATTTTGATAATTATTCATTTTAAAACGTATCTCGTTCAGTTTTGTGCACTTATCTAATTGTTCTTTTCTTTTATTTTTTAATGGCGAAAGCTACTTCGATCTAAATTGTTTTTAATTCGTCGATACTTTACACATGCTCTTCTGTAATTTAATTAAAGACCTCTTGTTTGCATAGATAGAAGAAAATGTTTTAGACAAATGTTGTAATAGATAGTTTGACGATTTAGAAAAAAAATTATTTAGAAAAATCTATGGGTTGGTTATCAAAATATTGAGTTTTGAAATTTTTGATCGGCCGCCATTTTGTTATTTGAAAAAATATAAAATAACTGTAAATACAAATGTTGTAGAGAACCGTAAGCTCATTTCGAAAACCTTCCGTTTTTTGAAATATTCCCTGAAATGAAGGAGTTATTACGATTGTTAAAAAAACAAAAGAAATCCAATAACTACGAATAGAGGCCCCAATTCAAAAATTGGAACTAAAAAAAGTTGTTTGTTTTAATGAGTTCTAACTGCCATTTTCGGGTGTAACGACTTAGTATTAACACCCTGTATACCTAACGTACTTAACAATAGTATGGAATAATAAACTGCTTATTTAACTAGTAATTCAATTATACGGTTATGACACCCCTATGATATTTTATCTGTACATATTATGTTATTATATTAAGATTAACATTAATATGATCATTTTCTAATTTTATACTGAACTCGTTTTATAGGAGAGATTCAATAGTCATGTTGTTAGTTTATGTTGAATCGAAGGGGTGCAACCAACATCAAATCTAACAGTATATCTCTATTAAGCGACAGATTGTTTGAAAGCTCGCATTGAGAGAGAAATATAAGGCATGTAATATTATTGCAAGAAATTCGTTGTTAAAAAAAGAAAATCATATTTAAGATTATATAAGTAATGCATCGAAAGGATGTTGGCAATATGCACCAATGGGATGGCCGGCAAGATCTTAGTTTTCTTATGGAGATGTCTCAAGAATAAGATTTATGTGCAATTATTATACCTCTTCTTTATTAATTATTTATATATCAAGGGATTTATGATTAGGTATGTTAATTAATACCGAAGACAATAACTACTATCGTGATTCGTGAGAGTCCATTCATTGTATATGCATCTCTTTCTTACATATGCGTCTGTTACTACTTCCACTCATTGCTGTTATAATAACGAGAGATCAATAAAAAAACCAATTAGGACAGGCTGTGAAATTGAATTATATTAACTTGGTACTGTAGCCACATCCACAGAATGACATTTCTGACATGAAAATTTAAAACTGAAAGCTCTTGTCTAAGTTTTTAAGTTTTTTATTTGATAATAATATTTTAATAATTTAATAACCAATTAAAAAACTTAGACAAGAGCGTTCAGTTTTAAATTTTCATGTCAGAAATGTCATTCTGTGGATGTGGCTACAGTACCAATTTAAAATAATTCAATTTCACAGCCTGCCCTAATTGGTTTTTTTATTGATCTCTCGTTATTATAAAGTATGGTCAAAAACAATTTTCATCTAGTATGGCTATGAAAGAACAAATTGATGCCATTAAGTTGACTGACATGCAAATCTGACAGCTGTCAACAATTATTTCGATGTAAGAATATAGGTATTAGGTATAGGTAGGTAGGTATAGGTACTACTAACCAATTGTAAATACAGCAATTTATTCTTTTATATAGCCCTACTAGATGAAAATCATTTTTGATCATACATACGAAATTGATTGGACCAACTTTCATCGCATTGATAGTAATGTATTTTTTTTAATCTACATCAAAATGATTTTAAAGATCTAACAAAGTCATGAAATGATTCCATTGGTGACACTAATCTTATAATAACAAAGTCCCATACTATCTATCTATCTTCCTATACTAGAAGGTAGTAGGTAAACTGGTCTCGGTAACAAAATTTCGCTTAAGATTTCCCAGAAAAATTTCTAGAATTATTAGGTACGGTCCTGTTCTTGACAAGGACTCAGAGTAGCATAAAGTATGTGCAATTGCACGTGCAGTGAGTGTAGGCGGATACAACTTCCTGCGATCTGTAGTCGGCACGGCACGCCTTTTGTGTCCATTGGCGCTGCAAGTACGTTTTCCACGCCTTTTACTTTGCTGTCGATAGGTTCTCAATCATAAGATTTGAAACGTGTTGCCGTCAATACACCCTATGAATAAGGTCGTTTGAGACGGTTTCAGATACAGAATGGTATTAAATTTATAACCAAATACCTGAGTGCATCGACATGAGGAAAATAGTACCTATAATGTCTAATAAATTTTTTGTAGTGGGTATAGTACCTATAGGTACTTAATGTAAGCGACTAGGACTTTTTGACTTAATAAAAAAAAAACGCGTAGGTACTCTTATTAAATAATATACAGGGCGAACCCGAAATGGCGCATTTCCTCTGGGGTAGTTGAAGGGGACCGTCTGGGAGAAATATAGATACCTACCTATGTATTAGAAAATTTTTTTAATCATTTACTAATTCATCGAGTTTTAAGGGGGTAAACTTGGGGTAAACTTATGAACTCAACTCCTTTATTTTTATGAATTTTGAAGGATGGTATCTATCATTTTCCATAAAAGGGTTTGTAGGTACCCTACCCTGTAAGGATTTGTGTGAAATTGAATGCTCACAACGTCTAATTTTCTCATAATTTTAATTTTGAATTTTGATAATTTCTTCGTCCGTGTCTGAAAATGCATCTGGCAATGATGCGAAAATACATCATTAAGGTTTCCTTAGAAACAGTGAAGGCTACATTAACGGTTCCCAGCAACTACTCCAGAGGAAATGCGCCATTTCGGATTCACCCTGTAGGTATAGGTAGTAGGTACAGTACAGTCAGTGACAAATGTTTTCACCAGTATGATATCACTGCACCCGCTTTTCTGAGAAATGTAAGAGGTAACCTAACGCCGCTTTTATTGCTTTACATATAGGTAGTACCTGTACCTATGTTGGTAAGATGGTAACACTGTTAACAAGATGAAATTAAATATATACTGTGTTTTTTCTCTTTATCATTCAGAGTAGGCGAAGTCAACTTTAAATATTTTTATAACAGTGTAGAAAAGTTACTAAAGTCACTGGTGGAAACGTCACTTGTAATCAATTGTCGTCATATTTTTGACACACTGAAACACATTGCGTTTTCTTTCTAAAGGAATAACCTTTTGCTTTGGCATTTTTCAAAATAAAACCTCAAGAATCACGTTCTTACAAGAATGACAATTTCAATTTTGACACTAGTAATTTTTTGTCTTTTATCTATACCACAGTCTATACCTACACTATAAAACTATATAAAAATCACGGCACTCTTGAATGATAAAGAGAAAAAACCGGGTATAGAAATGTGTTATACTTCTCAGTAAAGCGGGTTACAGTGATATACAAGACTGGTGGAAACATTTGTCGCTGAGTGTACGTAAATATTATGCGTGTTCGATAGAAACAAAAACCGTATTCTGCAATTTTGATATACTAAGGCCCAACTGCACCGGTTACACTTAAATAATAAGCGTGGCTTAAAAAATCAATTGCCATGGACACAATTCTTGTAACAATTTGTATCCATGGGAATTAATCTTTTAAGCGACGCTTATATTTAAGTGTAACCGGTGCAATTGGGGCTAAGCCCCAATTGCACCGGTTACACTTAAATATAAGCGTCGCTTAAAAGATTAATTCCCATAGATACAAATTGTTACAAGAATTGTGTCCATGGCAATTGATTTTTTAAGCCAAGCTTATTATTTAAGTGTAACCGGTGCAGTTGGGCCTAAGCCCCAATTGCACCGGTTACACTTAAATATAAGCGTCGCTTAAAAGATTAATTCCCATAGATACAAATTGTTACAAGAATTGTGTCCATGGCAATTGATTTTTTAAGCCAAGCTTATTATTTAAGTGTAACCGGTGCAGTTGGGCCTAATCTGACTATTTAAATAACAAGACTAGCGTTACGAACCAAGTCGTAACAGGAGAATGTAATAGTATACTATCAATGGCTTCAGAATGAATTATCTTCCTCGATTTACATTCATTCTTAAAAGATTTTAAACGTCAGAAAAATCTGAAAAACACTGAAATTTATTAAAATTTCAAACGTCAATTGAATTTTACCAGTGAATCTACTTTTGAGTAGGATTGTTTGCTACTGGTTAAGGTATTGTAGCGCTTTGTCTTTTTAAAATTTAGTTGACATATTTTCCGTGACATTTGTATATAAGCTTGGTGAAGCTGTATAAGTACTACCTATACCGAAAAAATTAGTAGGTACTTATAAGTGTTCGCTCTCCAAGGTTTCCACTGCAGTATACCTACTACCTACCCATATTATTATTATGAGAAGTACGTCGGTTACCTAATTCTTCGTTTTTTATGCATATCACAGATCCCCGCGACCCCGCAGCAAAAACACAAACGCATTTCCTACCAAAGGGAGAAACTCTATAATACTTATACTAAAGTATCCTCATAGCTATCCATACAAATATAGTAAGTGAATTAATAGTGAGTTTGGTTTCCTGTTGAAGCTGGCAGGAAGATTAAGATTACGTACTAGTGTAAACAATGACTTTTTGAATAACTTTCAATTATTCATCGAGTTTTATTGTATACTTAGTTAATTATAGACAGTGTCGCACGATGAAGCGCGTTTCGGCATTATCATGAGAATTTTGTGATCACAAACTCCAGTATTTTTGTTTCTTCTTATACTCCTTTATCGCTTTATCTGAAACTCTTACACCTTTCAGTAGGTATCGAAGTAAACACTCTCCATAATTTTATTTATTTTGCGTATAGGTACCTACTATCAACATTCAGATCAATGAGTAAAACGAGTCATAAAATTGGTATTTATGAATTTTTTACATTTTTCTAGGTAGTACCTACTGTTTTTTGAGAATTGTATTCACAATCTTATTTACGTTAATTTTGTTAATAACGTTTGTTGTTACTCTCATGCCCTTGATCCACCATCCACATCAAAGTGGTAGTATTTTGGAAGAGCAGACTTTTTCCAGGTTCAGTTAATTTCTGTCAACTTTAAACTCTGCTATCTGGTTAACACAACTTAAAAAAATTACGTAGATTTTGAATATGATAAGTATACCACAAAAAATATTTAGCAATAGAGTATATGTACTAGTAATAGTAAGTAGTATCTATAGGTACTTTTTTTAACAATACTCATTCTCCTACACATTTTTCGTAATTATCGTGGGACAATTCGCAGAATTCGACTTTAACCGCTCTAAATAAGTGTGTCATAGAATAATAAGGCGGCATAGTGAAAATGATAGGGTACACCATTCATCTATCGGTGTTTTAAAAAGGAGGCCTATGGCGGTGCTTATTGAACTCTGTGAACTAGGATCAATTTTTTTCTAAGGAATTATTGTAAAATGCATTTTCATTTATGTACAAAATTTTAAAGTTAGATATACCTACACAAGCACAAAAATTTAAATTAAACAGACTCACATCCTAATAGGTAGTATTGGTTGTGCAGTTCATTTAAAAAAAAATTGTTTCATTTCAAGAAATACTGCTATTTGTTTAAATTTGCAATACCTAAAGTTTAAAAGTGCGGAAGGTTATTCCAAATCCTATGGAACTAGGAATTGTATGTTCCATAAAAGTGTGGGTCCGCATGTAGCCAGTGTAGGTAAGGGCAAAGCGACATACAGGTGCGTGGGATAGTATTCAAAAGATGTCTTTGAAAGTTAACTTTTGGGTACCTTTGAATACTAACTTTTAGGGCGCCTGAAAGTTACGCTATGATTATATAATGATATTATTTAGGAGGAAAACTTTTGTTCACTAGAATGGCAACCAGATTGTACCTATATTACCTAAATATTGCGCTTTACATCGTCTCTATTCAGACGACTACTGTCTAAAAACGATTTTTCTATTAATATCTTCTCAGAATCCCTACCCCAAAAAAAAAGCAGAATTAGGGAAAAGAAGGAAAAACTAAAACCGACATACCTAGTCCTTAAATTTCCTGATGTCTTTACGATGTTCCTGTGTTGCGCTTACACATCAGAAACATGTTTTTTTAAAATCAGATAATTTTATTGTGTTGACTTAGTTTGTATTTCTTCACCACACGAAATTTACAGACATACTGGGCTAATTTCTATTAGCCCCAATTGCACCGGTTACACTTAAATATAAGCGTCGCTTAAAAGATTAATTCCCATGGATACAAATTGTTACAAGAATTGTGTCCATGGCAATTGATTTTTTAAGCCACGCTTATTATTTAAGTGTAACCGGTGCAGTTGGGCCTTAAAGATTCTCATAGCAATAAGAAATTAATTTACGTTTTCGTAAACAAAAACAAATAAAACTTAAATAATCCTGCATGAAAGTTATTAGTTCATTGTACATAAGGGTCGCCTAATTAGTACCAATAAGATAATGATAAAGTATTATTGGTAAATTCAAAGTTTCTTTCATCGATATATGTATGCAACACGCAACTGCTGTGAATATTACCATTACCCTAACGCAATTATTGATTATGTATATCGATATAGAGAAACTTACGACAATGGTAATGATCGCAATTTCCTTAGAGCACGAGTAGTTAAAACCAAGAAACAGCTATTTGGAATTGCCGTTGTTCGATAACGGATTGGAACAAGAAGCAGAATTATTAAATTATTCACAGTCATAAATTGTAAATTCTATTGTGACCAATTTTAATAATATCCGTTTCCGAGTTTTATGGAGATGGTTAAGAATTATTGATACCACTGGAAAATGTCTTCCTTTAATAAGACTTAAGATTTATAAGTTTGGGTAACTTTACTTCTTGAAATGACGAGTCCTAAATATCAGCTAAACACAATGTTTTAAGAATATCCTTGGCGACGATGGTAACAAAAATTTAAGTACCATTTAACTGTTGTGTTCTTTATTAAAGAAGTTTACATCAGAGACCGGAGCTTTTCTTTTAGGAGATTATTTTTCACTCCTTAATACCCTGTGGGGGAGGAGTCCATGAATACTTCTAAAGGTTTGCTTTCAGTAGTTGTCAGCATTAGTAATTTCTTAAATTTAGAGTGGGTCTTTTAATTCAGATTTAACTCCCAGTTAAGCTAACTAACGGTCAGTTGTCATGGACACGAATTGTTACAAGAAATTGTTTCCATGACAATTAACTATATGGGTTAGTCTAACAGGGAGTTAAAAAGCCAAATTGAAAGACCGGTCCTAAATGTCGGTTCCTGTTTCGGCTAATAATATTTTCCTCATTGTGTAAGATTTATCTACGATTAATTATAATATACCTAACACAAATTTGCATAAACATAAAACTTTTTTGAATAACTTTTAAATTCAGCAAGTAGAACAATTTACTCAGTTACTAAGTAGAATCGTCATATCTGAAAAATACTTCGAGTTTTGTACTAAACATTTCTTAAACAATATTTATTAATGACTAGATCAAAATGAATAATTCGAAACACAGGTAATTAATTTATATTTAATGACAAACCTATAAATAATATTAATTCGCGTACTACATAAAATTAAAACATGAAGAAAATTTGTTCGGCTGGCTTATTCATAAATACTGCCAAAAAGAAATTCAAAGTAAAATATCTTCATCGCTTTCAACACAAGTCACATAACTTGCAGAACGCTTAACATATATTTACGATAATGACTGAACGAGCTTATAATTTAATGTGCAATTCTGGGTATTGTGCATTATAGGCGATTATTAATTAATTCTCAGTTAAAAGCGAGGACCTGGAAGTGCTGGAGGACGAGTAGGCATCCTGCAGTGAACAGACTCAGTGTGGGTCCGCGGTTCGCGATATCGTCGGCCCCACACCTCTGCAGCCCCCAGCTCGGGCGCCACAGGGCAATAAACAATTGACTTGTAAGCCATAAATATCATAATAATTTTCAGCTTAAGATTCATTCAGGTTCAATTCAGAGCATACGTAAAATAAAGTTGATGTTATATACTCGTACTTGCGTACTAATTCATTAGTCATTGCAAATTTGTACTTGGGAAATAAAAAAGAATTTGATACAGTATTCAATTTTGCTTTGGTGTTTAAGAACGTTTGATGCGCGGAAGCGCATAATGAGAAAAAGCCTATAAAGATAGGTACCTACAAGGGTATTTACGGAAAATATTCTTAACACTACAGTTACTTGAAGAGAAATCTAAAAAGAAATTCCGATTTCCTTAAATCTAACAGTTCGTTAAATAAATTTCAATATCATTTGGTGCCATTACAAAAAACTACGTTTTAGTCGATTGAGCAAAAGACTATTCCAAAATAGGGATGTACCTTTCAAACGTTGGATTCAAGCTTTTTGGGCAATTCTGATAAAAAAACCTCATATTTAATTTTTTTTAAATTTTATTCGTATCGCCGATGGAAATGATGGAATGACTTTGCATTTTGGAGATGGTTATTTGACTACAAGCCTATAATGCGTTCTATCTGTGAGGAAAATTTGGTCCTAGTCGAAAAAGATAGATATATTTTAATTAGGATACCCTGGATATAAGAAAATAAAACTGCCACTGCTGAATTATTATTCTGGCACTGAAGCAGCGGTCCTGAAATTATGCCCATACCATGGGGCTGAGATGTCCCACTCTGACAAATACATTAGGAAACTACCTTGAAACTAAATTCTAACGACCGATATGCTCTTAGCATAAACAATAACCCTTAAGAATTATTTATTCGAATATAAGAAATATCAGACGCCTTTTCAACATCGACAACTGCTTCAAAATGCGATAAGAAGACTCAGTTTTGCAACTGGTTATAACATTAGAAAGGATGATACGTTGCAAAACATTAGTTTTAAGTGGGATATCCATATATCCATAAGATCATATTATGTTATTTATCTCATAATGTCCTATAGAATAGCACATGTAGTGCCTAGTACTTACACTCAATTATTATTTTTTTAATTTTATTTAAAAGTTCATCTTATAGATTATTTTCATCTTAACTATAAAATAATATTTGTAAATAAGGAATACGAATGCGAATCTAAAAATCTAAATTGTTGTATCATATTCAATGTGTTTGATGTAATGTGGGACCGTAAACGGCAGCTGCAAATCGCAGGACAAATAATGAGCTAACTGGTACTTGTACAACTCACAAAAAGGACCTGTGGAATCTTTACCGTAACTTATCAAATTGCATATGTAAATCAGTAAGGTATACAGGATAGCCACCATGTAAGATCTCTGCACACTGTTGTTTCCACCACCACACACAAAGTGTTACTACAAGAACATAACTTGTCTTTTGATCAGAGTTATGAGAAACATTAGTACAAAATGTTACCGATACCTCCTTGCACATTCCTTTACAAATGTTATTGCATCCCAAATAAACTAAAAGTCCTACAAGTCTGTTAAATTGTTTCAAAACTGATTTGTGGAAATGTAACATTGTATTCACTCATACCATTATTTTTTTATTACTCTGCACCAGAACAGATTGTAAAAATGTAAATTTAAAGGAATTATAATAACATAACAATAAATATGAACTTCTATCAGATTATTTATTCTAAAAGACAACTATTTAACACTAACCCTGTGGGAAAGTCGAAAGTGTAGGAAACCATCAGTTTACAAAAATGTTATATCAATTCTGAATAAATAGAAAATCTAAAGCAAGCAATAGTTATTTTTTATACAAAAGACGATAAAAATATATTTTATCGACAAGCGGAAAGTGTTAATTCACGAGCGATGAAATCGCGAGTGAATTAATTTTCGCGAGTTGATAATTAAATTTTATCGTCGTGTACAAAATTCTATTTTTTTCTATAGCAGATGTTAAAAAAATAAGAAAAATTTGTAAAAAAACAATTTAAAATTAGATTATATTAAACCCGAAAATCTCAGTAGCAAAGGTTTCCATTCGGTTTCCATGGAGTTTCCAGAAAATTAAACTACTTTATCTATCGTTGCGGTTAAAGTGTTACTTTATCTACCCTTGCGGTTAAAGTAATACTTGATCAACTATTTTCAGTCGGACAAAGCACACTTTAACATCTGCTATAGAAAAAAAATATTTTTGTTGTCATTATTTTGATTCCCTGTATATTCCCCAATGTTATCATTTTGGTAAGTTTCACGAGAACTGGTAGTAAGTAATATTTAGCAAGGTAAACACACGTTAAAGGTATTCACACTACTGGATACTGACTAAGCGGTTTGTTTATGAGCACATGGAACAAATTATTGAGGCTGGCCGTGGGGATCATAGATGGACCACATGCTGCCGTGATTTACATTGTGCTCCATGAGGATGGATAACTGCGTGCATAGCCAGATTTACACAGCATCAGTTAAGGTATTACGAGTATTATTTAACTGTACTACAGACCGAATAGGCACATCGCTTGTTTTTTATTCACTGATAGGCTATAAGGAAAGCAGTTGAGCTTTTTTCAGAAGAACGCTACCCCCTTACCCGTCCTTATTCTCAGATGCTTCGTGGGATAGGTAGGTACCTACATTTATCGATTTTTTATTTTTGTCTAGTATTATTTTCAACTACAAGAAATGCAAAACAGCAATTCTTCTACAAAAAATCAAATAAATCGTATCACATTAGAGATATTCTATGGAACAGACTTAAAGTTATCTACGAAAGGGTTTAAGTGTTCGCGCAGTTTGGGATATGACAGAATTGTATGTGAATCATGTCAATACAAAAAAAAGGCATACCGACTCAAGTAGCAAATAATCTCTCTACACTTTTCCCTCAAACTAAATCTCAATTCATTCAACATACAAAAATATGTAAGCCATAGCACTCTACACGACCTGGTCATATCGCCGAATGGACAAAACGCCGAATAAGTTAGCGAGTACATATCGCCGAAAATGTCCAGAACGCCGAATGCTGTCGGTGTACATATCACCGAAAATGGACAAATCGTCGAATTAGTTAAACGTGGACAGATTGCCAAAAAAGGACAAATCGCCGAATAACTTCACAGAATTTTGCGGGGCATTTTCGGCTATATGTCCGCGCTAACTAATTCGGCGATTAGTCCATTTTCGACGATATGTCCACGTTAACTTCGGCGATTTTGTCATGATTCTGCGTTTTGGCCATTAAAATAAGATTTGGCGTTTTATCCATTCGGCGATATGTCCTAGACCCCACCCTACTATTATTATATTAACTATCCTTGAACCACTTTATTACAATATTCGCTTCTAAAATTTACATTACAGAGAAATACTAACAGATTATTTATTTGCATAATGTAGTAGGTAACAGCGAATAAGAATATTTTTCCATGATATTATTTAATATACTACTGTAAACCTGTCTTTCTGCGCACTAGGACCTATATATATTGGATACTTCGTGTTCTCACATTTATAATTGAGAAACGACTACAACTTGTAAAGTTTATTGTAAGGCTTCTGCCGACCGCATAGGAATGGGTAGATACACTTTTCATCAATATTCAGCAATTTATTGACTACATTTAAGATGATACGTATATCATTATATACACAGCAGATATTTTAAAAGTTCCAATTAATATTCAGATTAATATCGGTAGGTATGCAGTTTGCTATCCGCTTGGAAAATATCTTGTTTTTTTAATCGAATGCTGTACAAGTAAAAAAGTGATTTTACTTTTACTGTCACTTTTTTTAACTTGTATAATGATCTAATATTATCTAAGTAACTAATAGTTATTTTTTATACAAGACGATAAAATTATATTTTATCGACAAGCGGAAAGTGTTAATTCACGAGCGATGAAATCGCGAGTGAGTTAATTTTCGCGAGTCGATAATTAAATTTTATCGTCGTGTATAAAATTCTATTTTTTTCTATAGCAGATGTTAAAGAAAAATAAGAAAAATTTGTAAAAAATCAATTAAAATTAAATTATATTAAACCCGAAAATCTCAGTAGGTAGCAAAGGTTTCCATGGAGTTACCCAAACAAAGTCAGAAAATTAAAGTACTTTATCTATCCTTGCGGTTAAAGTGTTACTTTATCTACCCTTGCGGTTAAAGTAATACTTGATCAACTATTTTTAGTCGAACAAAGCACACTTTAACATCTGCTATAGAAAAAAAAATATTTTTCTATAGCAGATGTTAAAGTGTGCTTTGTTCGACTAAAAATAGTTGATCAAGTATTACTTTAACCGCAAGGGTAGATAAAGTAACACTTTAACCGCAAGGATAGATAAAGTACTTTAATTTTCTGGAAACTCCATGGAAACCGAATGGAAACCTTTGCTACTGAGATTTTCGGGTTTAATATAATCTAATTTTAAATTGTTTTTTTTTTACAAATTTTTCTTATTTTTTTAACATCTGCTGTAGAAAAAAATAGAAGAAGAAACACGACGATAAAATTTAATTATCGACTCGCGAAAATTAATTCGCTCGTGAATTAACACTTTCCGCTTGTCGATAAAATATAATTTTATCGTCTTGTATAAAAAATTACTACTAGTATATCTCATCAAAACTAAGTACGCTTTTGTTTAGAGTGACCTAACAGAGATTTGCCAATTATAACCTAGCCAAGCAGAATTATTGTAATACCTCAGATAACAGATAGTCAAAAATTATTTATTACGTGTCTTCTACTTATTATCTTGCAAAAAAAAATCTTATTGACAAAACCGGATGCGTTATAAATTGTAGGAGCAAAATAAAGAACTCCACAATGCCTTCAAGATCTCCGCATCGGTTTCAAGAGCGTAATTTTTTTCTTTTATCTCTTCCTTAAAATATTATGCCCCAAAAATATTTTCATAAATATTAAAATTTTGCGCTAATTTATATTCTCTTGTAAGTTTAATTGGTGTCAGTGTTCCTCACTTTACAAATGATATCCCAAAGAGATTATCAAGGATTATAAATGCAGATGGACGTGTGTCAGCTGCTTAATCAGATCCAATCGTCAAAATGAAAACCGACCAAGTTTTTACAAACATTTATTTATTATTTATCGGTTTTTTAAATGAATCCGCGCCAATTAATTTATTTTAACCCAGGAAATATATTTGAAAATGCAGCTGTATGGTAGGTAACGACCGTTGTGATCGTGTTATAAAACCCGTTTAATTTTTTATTGTATCCGAAAAGTGTCTTCATTATTCTTTAGTAAATTAGCTTTACAAACAGTAATTATAACAGCTGATCAGACATGCAATATTGATAACAATGCTACTACTTTATGTTGTGTACACAGTAATCCTTTATTCACAGAAGAATTAACTATTGTGTTAAAACGTTAAACTTGTAATTAAAAATTGTTAGATCAAATTTCGTGAACTTAATTTGTCTTGCGTTACCCTGGCCTAATTTTCAAGGAATTCTCGTGAAAAGTAAATTTTAAATAGATCTCGTTTTGTTAAAATTACTAAATTGATTAATATAATAATAAGTACATTCCAGATCATGGTATAACAACAATTTTTATTTATGAAAGAATATTCTAATCATAAAATTTGTTGTAGCCAATCAGCGTTCAAGATTTAAAAAAATTACTACTTGTTTTTTAATCCACCTTCTAAACCAATGAATGCGGATTTATCATCAATATACAGGGTGATTCAAAAGAACACTCAAGTCAGAGAATTAATAATAAATTACCAACCATTTAATTTGTCCTGATTTCCTGAAATCTTGGTTCCTATGACCATTACACCTCTGGTTCAAATCCCGAGTAGGATATACCTTTTTTAAAATTTATTTAATATTTTGCTAAATATTTTTGAAAAAAATTAATAGAAAATTCGTATTCCTATTAATGTTTATAAAAATATAAAATATTATTATGTATGGATGGACGTCATCGTCGCGTCGGAAAGTCTGATTTGATCTTTTACTATAAGGTCGCTGAATATTATTATTATTATTGAATTTTTTTTTGATAACTAATATCACTTTACTCAGTTCGCAGTGAGAAAAAGTGCGCGATTGTTTCGTGTTTGTATATAGGGGTACTACCATTAGCTGTAAAACTTCAAACAAACTGAACAAATATTTGTGTAACATTCTGTCCGTCTTCTAGTGTAAAGTGTAACAAACGATCATACCTGACAAAGTTGTTTGGCGAAACTTGGAAAGATCCAATAGATAATATAAAATTCAATAATCATTGAATTTTACTGCACAGACCGTTAATTTAAGCCGTTTTCTCCTTCATTCCTCAACCCTTATAGTGAGTTTTCTTGTACTACTGCAAAACAAGCTAGAAGGCTTCTGTTGGTCCTGCAATGATTGTAGAGAACATTGCCATAGCCTAGCATTTTATTTCAATACCATACTGGTCAATTATTTATTTGGAATTCTTAACCAATGTTCTGTCATAGTTAATCAAAACTGAGCCAACAGAAAGAAGAAAAAGATAAATGTGGTTTTTACATTTTGGTCTTGAAGTGCGACAATATTTACTTTACTTATACTACTATTTCCTAATCAATGGACCTGCAGGAAGCAGGATTAATTTCATGGCTTCCTAGATCCAGATACGAATCCCCTGGATTTTTAAAAAGCTTTGATTTCTGCTGGTTTCTGCGATTCCTGTTGATACAATAATTGAGGTTTTGTGACAATTCACTGTAAAAGGATTATTGCGACACTATTCACTTTCTGTAACATGCCTGAAATTTTTGTACGACTTCAGCGGTATCTAATAAGACGCATACAGAACAGTTGTTCAGTAAATTGTTATTTATCTTTGTTCGGATTATTTTATTTAGAAAACTTGGACAGTTTGTTCCCAAACATTTAATTTTAATTGTTTTGTTGTCCCACAACGTTAATAGGAACTTTTTGAATTGTTTGCATATCTTTTGTTAAAGTATGGCAGCATAATATTTAGAAACCCTGTATGATAGGGTCAAATTAATAATAATAATAATAAGATTTATAAAGTACCAATACGGAAGTGTTATGAACTGTTTTTGGGACGGGCAACGGCAAAAGTAGCGGAATCTATCAGCGAGGAATTTATTTTCATATTTGAGAGAACCTTAATCATTTTAAATGTATTTTGGCTTTGTCATTTATCAACCGGTAGTGACACGATTGTTACAAAAAATTGTTGAATCTTCTATTATACGTATAAACTATTAAAAAAATAGTATTGTATTTTCTGGGAGACTGAAGAAGTTAATTAAATATTTAATGAGAATAAATTTAGAGTATAAATTACATAATTTTAAACTGCATTAATTGCTTTGCTTTTCAATTAATGGTTTCCTTAGTTAATAATACTAAATAGCGTAGTACATCTCTATATTGTAAGAAATAGACGCAGTGTAGATTATTTGTAAATATATTTAATGTAATGTAAGCACGATTCCGTGCTAAGCTAAAGCTTGTATGACTTTATACATGTTTTATAAATTTTGCAACTAGATACTACTCGTATATTATGCATATTAGAACATAAAAACGTTGAAGTGAAAAAGTGCCTATGTTTAGCAGCGACTGATTAAAGTATTTAATATTTATGCTATTCAATCAAAAAACTACCCTTTCATACATTGTGCGCGTATACTAATACACTATAAATTTAAAATGCAAATCTTGTCTGACCTAAATATGTATTTATTCGAGCTTATTGTGTATCATAATTGTTTATTTGAAGACAGTTTTTTTCACGTGACGTATTTTCGTATACTGATATGCTGCACCCGAAGATACCTGTTACGACAGTGGTTTAAAATCTGAACAACTAAAACATGAACTTTATTTTTTTTTCGTAATGCACGATAACGACTTTCGTTAAATAAGCGATTATGATACGCCATAAACCCGAATATCTCCCTGTCGGGCGTCGATCTGTCACTCTAAAATCTATCAATACTTTTGTATAGTGCAAATGTTAACTGGAGAAATTTATGTTAAATGGTGAGAATATGACATTTTACCATTTTTAAATTATAAAATTTGAAAATGAACGTGGATTATATTAAACTTTTTTGATTACATCCGACAGTAGCAATTTTATTCCTGAAAGATACTACGTATAATACTAAAAAATTCATAATTTTTGTACACAAAAACTTCTTTCTGAAAGGAGTAGGTAGTACCTTGGTAGTACCTACTATTATACTACACAAAATTACGATACATAAAATAATAAAATTAGACAGGATTTACTTCCCGTTGCTATACAGGGTGACCAAAAAAGAAATGGCAACCAGATAAGGGGATGCTCTTTGCATGAAAATAAGAGGAAAAGTTCCTATTAAGTAACATGGGTCCGCAAATGCTTCGTTACCGCGATACAGGGTAGGGTGTTGAAAGTTGTAAAAAATATCGATATTTTTTTCATTTAAAATGACTAGAAATTAAATTTTAAAGAGTAAGCAATACGTATTATACATTTGCTATAAGTGGATCATATTAGTCAGTTTTCTCCTTCTCCAGAGTGGTGTAACTACAGGTACATTACGCCACTGTTTTTTTGTTTTTAACACACTTTTCAAATTTCTCAACTAATTTACGGTTGAAACAGTCTCTTGAGATTTTTTCCTACCATTAACCGTTTTCGTGTAAATCACACTTCAAAGATGAAAAATGCGAATAAAAAAATAACTCCGTAAATCCGTTTTTTGAATAATGACCGCCTTTAGCTTCAAAATTTTGTTCGGAGAATAGAAGCTTGTCTTGAAGGTAATGACGGTCATTTTGAATTTTATTTGTAAAATAATAATAATAATCATTTCGGATAATATAAAAAAAAATTTCAACACCCTATTTATCTCGATAACGAAACATTTGCGGAACATGCGTTTTAACTGGATGCCGTTTCCTTTTGGGACACCTTGTATATAGCGACCAAAACGCGTTCAGTAACATGCACCGACTTTCTTCATAGTAGTGACTTACAATGCAAAGTCGATGCAAAGAGTGGAAAATATATTTTACATTTGTTATTTCTAAACTGGTGCTAACTGTTCAAAAATCATAATTGTAATTATATTTGACGGAACACAGGAAGTTTGTCAAATTGTTCTTTGCTTTTACATCAACAGACGCAACAGACAACTTACCACTAGTTAAAGAAAAATTCAATTCTAATAATAGTAATCATGATAATTAAGCAAACCTAAAATAAAATTTTGCAGTTAAGTGGACTAAAACACAGGTATCTAAAGAAAGAGAAAATTGAGCATGAGAGTTTTGCGTTCCCTGCTTTGTAATAAAACCTTCTGTCAATTCCGCAACAGGACGTATACACCAACTTACTGCTACGAACAACCGGCGGTAATTTTTCCATAACAGATAGGTACCTACCTACATATAAAATCTCTCAAAACTAATTTTTATGACAATATTATACTGTGATGTGCGAATGCCGTTAATTATTTTAAAATTAGGCGTAAGTAACTAAAATATAAAAGGGGTAATAAAAATGACAAATAATATTAATAAATATTTTTTACTGTAATAATAATAAATATCTAGTAAGCTTCCAAATATTTTTTTATTTGGAAATAAAACAAATTGAATTTGAAACTTAATGACTTCAAATTTTTATTTTTTTACTTGAAAACAATCAACTTTACGGGAAATACGAAAGACTTATTAAAGAGTTTCCAGACTTATCTAGCTATGTAATACATATTTTTACAAACCCCTATACCTTTTTGTTCACAAAAAAGTTCTGAAAGAGAAATTGATAAGAGTTGTAAGTTTCACTCCCTTGAAACAATAAGGTAGAGGTATGACTGAAAAATATTCATAGAACGTCTTTTCATCAGTGTAATAACTTCACCAAATTTAATTTTCACAGATTTTCCCGTTTTCGAGAAAAAAATTAAAAACTGTTCCTAACCACCAACTTTGAAACGCCTTAACTCCTAGAGGAGGAGGAGGTTTCAAAAAAAAAACTTTATAGTAAAGGCTTATGCTAATTTTCGATGTAGAATTACCTCCTAATTTTTTTGCACTTATTAGTTAACATCCTGTATATGAAAATAAAATTACTTGACTGGAGTACTTTCAAACTTAACTAATGGTGTACCTATGGATTATTAATCAATTTGTTCTATTATGCAACCACGATTAATTTTTTTGTGATGGGTCGCCATTGTAAGAGTATGATGCAACTATAATTTTGTGTCCATTTCATTATTTTCGAGTAAGAGAATTTGACATCTAGTAATAGGAGCTTTATTGAAAATTATTTTCCTTTTTCTATACAGGGTGTCTCTAAACCTTCTGCAGGAATTCTTGTTGTTTCACAGACTACAGGAAACAAGAAGAGGAAGCCGAAAGAGAGCGGCCTTTTATAATAAATTCGGAAAAAGTTATATTAAATGAAACGTGGAGAGAGAGAGAGAGAGAGAGAGACACCATAAATTTACCAGCCGCTTCCTGACGCAAAAATAAGTCGAAAATGTCTGTAAAAATTTTGCCCTAAACCGCAGCATAAAGAAGCTACACGTCTTTGAAAATGGTGTTGAAAAAGAGGAAAACAATTGCATTTTAAAAAGGGTTTGAGATAAAAAAATCGAAATTTTGCAGGCAGCCTAACCTATTAAAGGTATAAATTTTCTACTATTTTTTTTTGTAAATTAAGCAGGGGCGGCGCGAATGGGGGTTATCACCTTTTTCTTGTAACCCGTTTTTCTTAACCTTTTGTTTTTTCCATTTTAGTTTAGAGATTTGTATTCCCTGTTGCCTAATTAACAAAAATGGTACTCTTGTATCAACTCGCCTGGACTAACCGTTTCCTATAAAATGCAGGTTTTCTGTTTAGCCAAAATCAATTTAGTATGCTGGATTTGTATGTAAATTAATTTATTGAAAAATAAATTAAAATAAACATAGTTACAGTAAGTGTTCGACGTTCGTACTGTTTATACCTTCAATAGGTTAGGCTGCATTCAAAACCTCGATTTTTATCTCAAACCGTTTTTAAAATGCAATTGTTTTCGGTTTTTTCAACACCATTTTCAAAGACGTGTAGCTTCCTTATGCTGCGGTTTAGGACAACATTTTTATAGACATTTTCGACTTATTGTTGCGTCAGGAAGCGGCTGGTAAATTTATGGTACTAGGTTTAGAGACACCCTGTATTCAGGCTGCAAATGGATTTCTCTGTGCTAAGTATGATTCATTTACCACTAGAAAATTATGGAATAATCTATATTCTCAGAAAATATTCACAGCACTGCAATTTGCATGAATAGTCAAATAACGATGTCTTATTTAACATTCTAAATCATACCATATTTTTATTTCCTGTAAAAAAGTCTATCCTCAATTAATATACCTAGAGCAAGATCAGTCAAACTGAATATAAAATCATTTTAAAAATTTTATATTAACGTATGAATTCCTGACTTCAAAAACGTATAATACAAAGGGAATAGATAATTACCATAGCAAACCCGCCAGTATAAAATCGCTAAATGCCTTTATTAATATGAAATCCACGTGTATTGCAATTAAACAGCTTAATAAGTAGCTATCATTGCATTAATTTTAAATAGAGACTACTAAGAATACCATTATGTATCCACGCAAGTCTATATTACTCTGTTTAAAATTATTATCGATTATTATCTAGTGTGACTTTACACATCTGCACACCGCCTACTATCAAGTACCTAATATTTTTTGTAAACAAACATTTTTTAAAACCAAAGTTAAAATAGTAACCAAAATTTATACCAAACTATGTAAATAAAAAACGTCCATAGTACGAATTGTAGATAGGTGGTGTAAGTTTGTATAAGAATAAGAACCATCCGGAAGATATTGAGATGAAGACTGTGCAGATGTGTCGAAAGACGGCAGAGTAGATAGATTGACGAAATTGGAAAGTAGTAAGAACAAGGTGGCAAGGAAGCAGGATATAAATAAGATAGGTACGAGAAATGTGGAAATGGATGGCAACCAAAAAGGAAACAAAAACGTTCATCGGGTACCTACATTGCAGTAAAGCTGCGGACATGTTTCAGCCGTTTCAGATCAGTTCGATATTAAAACTTTGTTTGCGTACGATTTATGCTACATTTTCGTGGACAATTTGTTGCTTTTTTTAAACAATTGGCGCATAAAGAGCAACGTCGTGCTAAATAAGAATTAAGTAAAGCTGCTGTTAAAACGTATCAAAGGCATTTAAGGACGTAGTATAAGGGGACCAGTGCGACGCATAGCATGAGGAATTCTATAATAGTAAAAGAAATTTTTGCGCTACTGTGCTCTATTTCATTGTTTACCGCGGCTGTTTCAAGACAGTAAGTTATGTTTACTAGTTGCTAAGGATAAAGTCGTCGGTAAAATACTTTGGGGTTCTAGAACGGTAAGTAAATTTACTCAAAACGAATGTGCCATGTAATTTGATAAATTAATGTCAGTCACAAATGTCAGTTTAGTTAAATAAAATGAATGCAATTTCCAATGTTAGTTAAAACAAGTCCTGGAGCTTTTAATTTCTCATTTCTTGTAACAAAGTACGCCAGCAAAGATTTTTCATCAATATTTGTACTTTTCTTGGTACACCAATTTTTAAAATGATTGTAGGTACCTTCGTAGCGTCTCTCTAGACTTATCAGGAATGAGAACCGAACACCCCACATTCCAAGCTTCTTCTATTTCGTTTTCGGAATCATTTTCATTAATTTTTAGCACGGAACTCCAAATAATTTTCACAAAAAACTGCAATGGCGGTAACTGTTTACAGATTGCTATAGAAACGCAATATATCAATCGACAATACGGCAACGTGATGCGGAGACTGACAATTATCGCATTTGAATCTGTATTAATTATTAATTTATTAAAATTTTACCGGATTCAGTAGCGCAAAAAACGTCATAAGCATCACGAACGTTAAGGACTACCGATCTCAGACAATAATTGGATTCGTCGCTGCGCTCCTCCTCCAAACTATTGTCTTCGATCGGTAAAATGTCCTTACCGTTCTTAATACTTAATATACTATTAAATTTCTGGAACCGTAGTGAACGCATTTTTTAAAAACTGCAGTATAAAAAATCAGTATTTAAACAACATTTCGCATTTGTCATTGCTGGTTGACGTTTATATTATACTGACAATATTTATGTGAGATAAACGTCAAACAAATGTCAAAAAAGGATTATTATAATTTTAAAAATTCTTGTTTCAGTGTCATTGTCATCCGAATACAACTCCTTACTCCGAGTTTTTCTTCAATATTTGTCATTCATTCATTACTCGTCGCTGCTCTTGTTGGAAAATAATCATTGGCGTACCGCTCGTAATTATTTTCATCAAAGCAGCAATTCGTCCCAAAAACTTGGATCTAAAATCTAAAATTTACTAAAGACGATCATTTCAAAATATTGAGGAATATCAATGATCAAATGTGAGGCAGGAGTTTTACTACCGATTTATTTCTAGGTATATGTAATTTACAATTTTTGCACTAATTCATGTTTTCTTTGTTCAAATAACTACCATCTTCTTCTTCAATACTCGTTGGATCGTTTCATAAATTAGTCTTAAAATATTAAAATTAATTGAGAGAGAAATATCAGTGTGCTTTGCCTTATTAATCCATGGCATCAATAATTTTTATAAAAGTGGCAATTCTTATTCCTAATTTCGATTCTGGGAAATTAAAAAAGTAATCGTATGCACAACATGCAGTATATTTTCTGCATAGAAAAGACTTTAGGTGTAAAATAATTAAGACAGTCAATCACTGAACATTAAAAATGTATCATTCAAATCGCTATATGCTAATACTCTCGCAAGATACTCTTACCACCCTGTATTCCTGCAACATTGGATGTGTAGCAGTATTCAGAAAATGCTTTATTTAGATTGTTGATGACCACGGCAAAAAACTTTGGACGGAAATGGAAATAAGAGGGAACAATTAAAAAAACTTGACAGCTCTGGAAGCTCTCCTTTAGCAATGAAATAAAATTCTCTAAAGCAACACACCCCAAAATATTTAGCGAGAACCGCCACTGAAGTATAAGTTTTTCTGTTAGATTTATTGGAGCAAATTATTTTTTGGTTTCAGATATAGGTACAATTTTCAGATAAGTACTACTTAAGTACTACCTACCTATTTCGCTGGCCGCACTCGCCCTCACATAAGTAAAGTACAAGGAGTAGTACGCATTCGCGCGAGTAGGAATTAAGAGCTTATAAAATTAATTATATATTATGATTGCCGATTTGTTCAATAGAAGGTATATCTATATTACGAAATTCGGACTAGAAACTTAGTTTATTTGTGTTTCACAGACATATCTTTCCTGATAATTTCGTCTTGTTGAATAATTTACATGTAGGTGCCTATACTATGTTAATATAACAGCCCTTAAAGGCGCGAAGAACTCTTTTCAGGAATGTCTGTTCGTAGCTACAATTTGCCAATATTCTATGATTTATATGTAATTCTCCCTGATGTGTTGTAATAAATGTAATGTAGATAGATACTACGCTGACGCATCTAGTAAAAAACTGATCTACCCAAAATGTTACCAACAATTTATTACATAAAAATTCTCAAATTGATATTGAAAGGAATGGATACTGTTTCTAAGTACACAAACGTGGTAGGTAATGCCGACCGAAGCAACAAAAAGATACTTTATGAAAATCAGATATTTTTATCTTATCCTCGAATAATATTAAAATGTTAAATAGAAAGCCGCTCTATCGAGCACTTGATATGTTATATGTATACAGGTACACACTATTCATTATACCTACATAAACATATTCCGATATAATCTCTTACCAGCATAAGCTTATCGGTAAGTGTGTCCTGATCAGCATTACGGAAGTTCTTTTCAACGCAAGTTTTAGATCCGCGAATAGGAATTAGGAAGTGATGTTTGTTGACTGTATCAGTACACAGCACTACTTCAAAATGGCTTCCAACGTAATTTTTACTATAATAAGAATAATTTTCAAATATGGTTGAGCTGTTATTATGTTTTACGGCTTCATGATTGGCGGCTTCCAGCACAATGGAGCAAGAGTACCTCCTACTTTATGACGTCATAGAACGACAAACGGAAGCTCGAGCACCCCTAATGTCAGTAAGGGGTGCTTTTGAACCCATCCAAATTATGTAGATTTATTTATAACTATCTTTGTTTAACTTATCTTTAACATAATGAGATGAATTTCCTATAAGTGCAAGTAGAATTCGTTTGTAAATAAATTAATTATACAGCTTTAAGTATTTATTATAATTTATAAAATATAAAAATCTAAAATGTGGGAGTGGGGTGAGGAAGAGGTAGCTTCCTTTAAATTTTTATATTGCGGTTTACTTCCGTAAATAAAAATATGTAAGTAATTTCTTTATTGAAGTAGCGTTGTACCTATTTCAAAATCAAAGCACATGATGTTTGTTATCATTAAAATTACAAAATAAAATTCTTAAAGACTGTGGTTTGGAAAGTTACAAAAGTTGTTACCCTAGAACCCCTGAAAATTATATCAGATAGGTACCATAGTAGTCCCCTTGCAATTTTTTGTTCTCAACAATTTAATCTCCAATACTTTGGATATATAATATATTGTGTCTTATAAAATTTTAATTTATTATTACTTACAAGTGTGCTATTTTATACAGAGCTTTGACCGCATAGCATAATTACAAAAATCTGCTTGAACGGGGCGAAATGGAAGAGAAGGAAAACATCCACCACGCACTGTATTTATCATGAATTTATTCAACTGACAAGTTAAATTCTTATTAACCACTTCAAGATTCGGGTATTAAAATAAATCCACTAGTAAATACTAAGTCACTGAAATGTACCACTATTCAACATCAAAGATAATATATTTGGTAATTTCTGCAATCACGTCGAGTTGTTAGGAATGAAATGTTAACACAATTTTCAAAAAGTTGTAAAATAATAATTTCGTTTTGTAGGTACATTTAAGGCGCCACCAAATATTTTCCTATTTTTTTCTAGTTACTATTTCTAGAAACCTAATACTTTTAGGTGCGAAATAATACTATTTTTGTTGTAATCGTTGAGGCTCTAAAGAATGCCGTATGTATCCTTTCCAACTCTGTATTTTGTCAACCTTGTTACAAAAATTGTAGAAATACCGACAGAATTTAATGTTACAATAATGCAATCCAAAACCATAAGATTAGAAGAGTTGTATCAAAAAATAAGAATTTACCTTTCCTGCCATCATCTGCTACGTGCTACCCCCTTCATGCTGTTGAGGAAACCCTTGGGGTTACACACACACACTTTTGTAAACACAATATAAATAGCAATGCTGCTAGAACTATAGTCAAATGGCTACCACCACAATATCACATCACTAGATGAACCACTAAGTATAATTTAAATTAAAAGATTTTATTTGATTTTTAAACGAAATGTCTTCCCGATAACGTTTAACTATTTCAAACGCACAATTCAGACTGGTGAGACAAGCAAATTCCCATTTCTTTAACAAACAATACCCCATCCTTTTCTACTCAAAGCAAGAAAATTATCAAAGTTAATAAAAACGAGACGTTAAAAACTAGTCTGTTATATGTGATAAGAAAATAATTCCATTCAATGTGTGACGTTACAAGCTTTTATGTAAACTCCTTATCATTGTTGCAGTAAATCCTCAAGGCTGGTCTTTAGTACCTATATAGGAAATATATTCGATTACAAAAATGGCTTTCTAAACACCAAATTTCTGCTAACTTTAAAAGTTGGAAATCTTCTCATTTCATAAATTAAATTAGACACTTCAAAAAGGTTATAATCGACAAAAATAGGTTTCATTTGTAATAAAAATAATACAAAATCCGTCGTGATGCAATGGTTCCTATTCTTAATATTTTAAGGATTAACATTCTTTCGTGTACTAGAGGTGTTATTGTTATCACAATGAGTTGTCGGTTACGTATCTACCGATTTCTACTTTAAAATCGAAATTTTTGTTGACTAAAGACACTAGCCTTAATCAGATAATAAATTTTTAATATAAACACTGTCTGATGCGAATAAAACTCCAATAACCATAAAACTATGATAATCCATCAGAATATGGGCGTTCTCTTTAAATATTAAGGTAAGACAATTCGAGTAGGTAGGTATTAGCCGATATCGTATGCAAACAGAAACACAGTACCTATTTATATCATTATTCTTATTATTATTGTCGTATACATAAGAAAATCGTGCAGGAATGACGCATGTTTGGGTATTGGTAACTATACATTTGCATTTTTTCGCCGCTTCTTCTGCAAGGGTTTACAAAAAATATTTATCAAACATGTTTGGGAGATGTAATTGCGTATCTTATACTAATACTAGAAAGTCCATTGCGTACCATATAACATAATGGTTTATACACCATGGTACTCCATTTAGCTTCAAGCGAATAATTCGCAATTCTTTATCAAAACGTCTTTGAATAACAGATTCGTAGACGAATGCATAAGTCGAGAACCAAATGAATGGCTGACGCGATATTCTGATTTAAATCCTGCACCTTTGTTAGAATTTATACCTTTAGGGACACCTAAAGATTCCTGTTTATTCGACTTCAATAAAAGAAGTTCACTAGTTCACATTCTGAGGGAACAACCAGGACTGTCGATAGAAATAATTTACAGAATTAAGGGATTTTGATTTGATGAAGCGTCCGTACTGACGTCTATATGACGACATGGCTCATGGCTGTAGGAAATTTCGAGTATCTTCTATTAATCTAATGCATATACCTATTTCTTCCCTTAAGAAACATTACCTGTTATAAATGAAGAGTACTCGAGACTTAATTGCTATATTATTATTGCAGTATGGTGTCACCTGGAATATTATAAAATTTCTCCAAAAGTAGGACATATGTGAGGTTGACGGAGAAGCCCTTTCAATGTTTGATACCTGCAGATTAAACCTGTAGAAACATTTTTTGAGATTTACTGTTTGTGGTCGATTAAGGGCTACACTTGTTATTTATTATACTTGTTATAATTTGATACCAACTTATCGGACCAATATTTATTTGTAGGTAAGTACACGCTTTGATATCAGGATAATATTAATTTTATTACAGACTTTGGGGGTACTAACAGGCGGCTGTATATTTTCAATATTTGCAGGTAATAATTATTCTGTTATAACTTGAATTGATAGATAATTTAAGAGTATTTGTGGTATGTATGTAATATAAAACAAAACTCAAGTGCGATTTAATTTTGTGGGCCAAATGTCATCTGTTTTCGTTTCCTGTTATTTTTTTTTAATTTTTCATACGATTTTACTTTACTTGCTAATGTTCTGCTTTTTTGAAAAAGCTGAAATTCTAAAACTATCATAAAATATGAGTGTTTAGTAATTTTCGTTTTGAAAAGAGATTGAACATATTTGGAAAGTGCAATAAAAATCTGAGATTATTATTATGCTTTAGAATTTCAATTTTTAATTTCGTATTCCTAATTTACAAATATTTCCAACCAATACAGTATTTATAATGAATTGTCCTGAAATGGTTCTTCTAGTTGACTCTACTCACATTTCTCATTTCTTTCCGAATAATGTGGGTAAAGGGACTACGCTACTTCTTTGACAATAAGAACAATAATTAATCATTATCAACCATTACCATAGAGTACTCGCAGGAGGTGATTCCTCTCGTCAAAATAAGGAAAAAAATGTAAATAACCCATGGTTCGAAAATGCGTGGATGCCGAGATACCAGCCGACAAAAATGGAACGAACAATTACAAATTTTGTTCGTAAGAATTCAAACAAATAAGATATTGTTTTGGTTCTTAGGGGAAGTATTCCTCTGTTTAGGGGGCACTAATTAGTGCTTTATTTTTAACTTATTAGAGTAAAATTATCCAGAACATGGCAAACCTGAGGACCGTTTTGTTTTTTTAAGTCATAACTTTTTTGTGTTTTCAGTTTGGGTAAATTTAATCGTGGATTTGAGACCCCCCATGCTAGACAAAAAGAAAAGGTGTTCTTGTTGTACAACGAAAATGTGCACTCCTTTTGAAATATCGGGGTTTTGACAATACTGTTCGTATCACCGCACATTATCTCTGAGCATCTACAATTTTAAAAATTCAACCAAATTAGAAGTCGCCTCAAACAAATGCAAATAAAACAAACAAATTTAATCTGAAAATAGGTGACAGACATCAATTATATTATTTGGTTCGAATTTTTGATATTTCAGTTGGCAAAAGTGGTGTGCGGTGATACGAACGGTTTTGTAGAAACACCGATATTTCAAAAAGGGTGCACATTTTCGTTGTATACAACAAGAACACCGCTTGTATTTTTGTCTAGCATGAATAAAATTAGTGATTCTGCGTTCCATCTTTGTTGACTTGTATCTTGACATCCAAACCATAGGCATTTAAAAAAATTTCCTTATTTTGAGAAATAACCTCCTACGAGTTGTCGGTGTACTACTTTTGATTACCCTGTATATTGTTGGATCGTGCTTCTTGAAATATCTAATTCTCAGCCTAATGTTTAACACATGGTACTTACTTTAAATGAAAGGACAAATAATAAAAGAGCAATCATGGATTTTTGAAAAAATAATCAATATGCAGCATCCTAAAATAGAAGACACATGTTCACACAAGAGTTGTATCTGTCAAAATATTTGAAAAGAAAAACTACTGAAACTTGTTACGTATTTTGATGCTGAAATTTTGCAATATTTGTAGATTGATTCAAGTTATCCCTAATAAAATCCAAAAATGAACGAAATTTTCATATTTTAAAAAGTTTATATTGTTGCAATATTCACAGTTACATTACATAAATATAAACGTTGTACTACTGTTAAAAAGAAATTATATTTTGTAAATGATAGGAACTCGAACTATATTCTATACTAGAAACTTATTTGCTATAGTAACCTTTTTCTCGCACTTTTTAAGGAATAGGGATATGCTTCTAAATCGTCGGATCGTTCAGTCCACTTATACCAAAATTCTTAACTACCTTTCTTCGAATGTTTCTAGTTTCATATTATATTACTATAATCTACAAGATCATATTTTTACAGTTTTGTTGCTTTTGATACTCCACCATTATCTCACTACAATTAATTCTAACTAATAATAAGAACACGCGTAGAAAAAAAATAGCCAAAGAAACTGCAGTAGTGTTAAAGTCTTCTAATACATCTTTATATGTGGTCGTACAAGTAAACAAAAAAGTAAATGAAAATTTACTTACAAAAGTACCTATAAATGTACTTGTTCACTATACAAACATTTCTGCACTTTATCACAAAAATACACACATAAGGGTAGACGGTATAGTTGAAATCAAAGCGCTTTTACTGAACTTCGTCGGCGACTGCAGCGTAAGCTCGCAACTTCCAGCAGAACGCGATGGTGGGCCCCCAAATGTGCCGTGATGGCCCCAGCACATCCTGCACGCCCTGTTGCGTGCTGCACGGAGGAATGCGTCTCTTCTGCAAACTGTTGCACTCGAACACGCATATGACATCAAATTAAACTGCGAATAAATGTCTTTAAGGTATTTTTATCGCTTAATCAAACTTGTATAACACGCTTGTAGTAGGATTATTGTTATTGGTCCTTATCGACGTCTAAAGCTAACTGCTTGAACCCTTGCATGTCTTCGTTGTACATTTACCAGCGTATCATGCTACAAATAAATGAGTAACCTCCAAGATTCACTTTGTCGTGTTATTCTAATACACTGCAGTTTGAAGAATTGCATGTCTATTACTGAAAAATTAACCATCTAGTGTTGTTTGAATAAAAATGTGTCCTTTTAGATAGGTTCTGCTATATGTTTACTGTTTACATAGAGTCTCAACCATTTACCTACATATTCTTCCTTCTACGTATAAGCCCCAAGTACTTAACGCTTGTGGTTCAAATCCTGGCGCAGAACGGGTAAAACGGTTTTGTGATTTTGTCTAGGGGTGTCTATTGGCTTTGGTCTTATATTAATTTTGGGTGGGGTAGACATATGACCATGGCAGTTGGCGCCCGCCAAAGTACACATGTAAAAAATATTATTTGAAATCTATCGATCCCTGTTCACGAAATTCTCCTAAACTGTTAGTTTGAAAATAAAGCACTTATGCCAGTCTGTTCCGTTTTTATGGAAAATTGTTGTTTTCCCTCTATTTCATGAAATTGGTGCAATTATATTTAATAGGTCTTGGTTCGCTACGATTATTTCCCAACTAATTTCCCTGTGCAACAAACAAATTATGTGGCTTGCGGAGTGCGGCTTGCGGGTCTGCGATCAGATCGCGCCCGGTCTCATTTAGCTGTCACGGTTGCATCAAACAGCCCCTATAATTTAACTAGAAACAAGCCAGATAAAAGCGGGACAATTTACCTACAGATTACCAACACACAAAGAAATACTTGGCTTGATATACGCTTTTTCTATTATTTCTTAAAATACCAAAATTATCCTAGGCACAACCGTTATACTAAACATCGGTTAGTATTAAAAAAATCCTATTATAGATCGGTCTTCAAATTAGATATTTCGAAAGTTTGAAAGCTGAAGTATTTTCGATCGATGAAAATTAAAGATATGTTTACAACTATTTATAATTTTCTACGCAATTTGCTATTCGATTTAATTGCCATCATTATAATAATATCATACATTTGTGTGTGCTACTAATTTCAAATGTCGCCCTAGTTCTTTCTGCATTGTTAATTAATAAATTATAACAAAATTTCTATTGTATCACAAAACAATCAAAAGTATACACGATTGCAAAAACATTATTCTTTTAATGTACCCAATTGTAATTGTTAATAATTCCTATCAATTTTGAAACAATCTTGTAATTGTGAATAGGTTCTTAGTAATGTAAAATTATTTTCACATAATCTTGTTCATATAATTTTGAAAATTCTATTGCCTTTTTTGCTTTATTATTTATATTTACTTATTATATATACAGGGTGGTTTAAGAAAAATGCCGCCCTTTAAAGCTGCTGACAGATAGGCAACCCAACTTACAAACATTAATTACAAAGCTTTCCATTTAAATTATTTATAATTCTTTTTGGATATCCGTGGAATATTTAGTGGAAACTAGTGAAATGTTATTCAAGTTATATTCAAACTAAGAAAAAATTGATTTAATTATTTTAATTCTAATTTATGATGAAACGGGTTCCTATTTACCGTCGGCGTTACACTGGAAGAGAATACCTGACGCAAAAATTTTCAAACGTTCATACACGAACAATTCCCTATGAAGAGGACTTGAAACGGAAGATAATTGAAACCTGCCGGTCTATTAGGTACTCCATAAATGTTGGAAGAAGTGAAGCGGTGGCAATATTTTGCACGTAAATGAAATTAAAAATTAAGTTAAGTGTTTCTCTGTATTGGTCATCATTCTATGTAGAGGAAATTTTTTGCAATGTTTCGTTCCGAATCTCCCTGTCGATAAATTTTTCTAATGTCTTCAGAATAAAGGAAAAACCACTTTAGGCTAGCGCAGCCTAGGAATTACCTCATCACCAGATTGTCGAGATCTTGCCATCAATGTCCAGATCTGTTATGATCGAACATTTTCTACCTTTGTTTTCAACAATGAAAATTGACATATGTCAATTTCTGTAAATACTATAAATGATTCTTATATGTTAAGTCCGATATAGTATATAGCAACAAAGTAAGTCAAAATACCTTCGCGTAATAGGTATTCGACAATTACATTTCGTTATTAATTAGTGGTAAGTATTCAAATCCCTAAACTGTGAAGAGTTTACAAAAATTTACGCAGTTTAATTGCTACTAAAAATAATGGGAGCAATTAACATGATTGACAATAATTAGCAGGTGTTACTTTTCATAATTAGTAGGTATAATAACTATTTACATTTTTAATTTATTTGGATCATTCTTACTGTCAGAAGACCACTCTCAATGGATCTTCTCACCACCTGCGAAGTGTAAACCACTTATGTAGTTATTAAAAGTTTTACTTTTAAACTGAAAACATCTTTGATTATTATAGATAATAATCTAAACTTCCAAGAAACTAAATACTATTATATCAAACCTAATTTCTTGTGTTTTTACCTGTTAGTAGTGTTAGTAGTACATAACGTACAGTTTTGGTATATTCAAGTAATTTCAAAATGTATTTGTTCTTTGTTTAAATCGTTCCAGGTACTACTGTTATCATATCGTATTGGAAATTATTCTTTCTTCGACATCTAACTCTACTGCTGAACAGATATATACAGTGGGCGTATAAAGTTTGGAATAATGGAAATAATTCTTTTCCCGGCAAATTTAAAGAAAAACGGTTTGACACGTCAAATTGATTTACCTATTTTAAAAGAAATATTTTGAGATAATTTTTATTTTTATACAGCTTTCCGGTTTCAAGCAGTGACGTCATCGCTATTTTTTTTAAATGGCAACCCCCTATTGTTTTGGCAGATTTGGATAGATAATGAAATTCTGCATTCAAAAATATCAACATTTATGGTATTCAGAATGATTAATTTTTGAATGTAATCAAATGAGTGATTTCTAAAATAAGTTTATTTTTCCAAAAAAACAAATTTTTTTGCAAGGAAATGGTAGGTACTGATTCCTGTTACAAAAAGTGAGTTCCAGTATGGATAAGAACCACACCAACATCGTTTCTTCAAAAAAGTAGTTGGTTAGTATCTAAAATAAACTTATTTTAGAAATCACTTATTTGATTACATTCAAAAATTAATATCTCTGAGACAATCAGTCTGAATGCCATAAATGTTGATATTTTTGAATTCAGAATTTCATTATCTGTCCAAATCTGCCAAAATAATAGGGGGTTGCCATTTAAAAAATATATCGTAGACGTCACTGCTTGAAACCGGAAAGCGGTAGAAAAATGAAAATTATCTCAAAATATTTCTTTTAAAATAAATCAATTTGACGTGTCAAACCGATTTTCTTTAAATTTTCCGGGAAAAGAATTATTTCCATTATTCCAAACTTTATGCGCGCACTGTATAATTATTTTTCAGAGTCAAAAACGAAACCAAACGTATGCTAGTTGTCATAAAGATAATTAAAATCAATTACCTACCGCTTAAAAACCAAGAAGCAACTAAAAGACTAATATGGACATGCAAGAACTTTTAACAGCATCTGCGTGTAATCCAAAAATAATTGATTTATGATAAAATTATCCGTGTTGATTGATAAAGCGGAAATACGAAAGCAGTTATATTTGTATGTGTGAGTAGGTACTACACTAAAGATCGGTGTAAGTTATTTTTATTGAAATGGCAATGTGTTTTACAAATGCACGAATATAATTATGCGAAATATAAAAATCTGAAATAACATTGCTCGAATTAATATTGTTCTATAAACATGTACGATGTACCACCAAGAAAAATTACCGTTACCAATTGTCGCAATTTTTGGAGACCTCCTCCCTCTCTTGTAGGCTTTTTTAATAATGATCGTTAATGTTGTCCTTTTATGCCTAACGAATCCGGCAATGTTAAGTTTATTCAGGAGCGACTCCATTGAATGTCTAAAGACGAATTTGGAAATGTAAACCTTACAAAGAAAATGACCCTTTTGACAAAAATTTTCCTAAAGACGAAATCGCGTGTAATCTGAATATTTCCCTTTATTTTTACTCTTTGAACCTACGATACTAGTTTGAACCAAAGTACATAGCTACTTTTTTTTCTGATTTCGATATTTTTCTTCTGCACAATTAGTAAGACCGAGTTGTATAAAACATTTGACTCCAAGTTCAGCTGAACCACGATCAATGTTCAATTTAGATTTTTTTTTTTGTATTTAATGAGTGTACTGATTACCGATACTTTTGAGTTTGCTGACCCCATACCGCAACCCCCATTCTGAGAACTACAAAATTCTTGTTTTGGATGTATCATGTTCATGTGGATTGTCTTTCACAACTGTCGAGCTGCTCATGCTTTCGGATGTTATTGCAAATTTGAACGGAAGTTGATTATAATTGCTTAGCAATATCTTACAAGATATTTGTCATAACTTCATGGAAAGTTTCTTAATGTTTGTGGAGCTAGAATCTCACTTCAGCTGGAATTATTCTTAGGATTGCATTCTTAACATTAAATGTATGAAGAACAAACGTAAAATGACATACGCAATAATTATTTTAAAATTTCAGCAAATAATAATATGCTGATGTATTTACAGGGTGATTCGGTTAATTCAGTAAGCTTGCCTACCGGCTGTAATTTGGAAAGTATGTGTCCCATATTAACGGGAAAAAGTAATTGTACTTACAATAAATCGAATAAATCAGGGAGTGGTAACATCAGTTCGCATTTTTAAGAAAACATATCATGAAATAAGGAAGAAAGTTGAAAAGTATCTACATCAAAAGGCCGCCTAATTTTATGTAAAATCCATGCATTGGAAGTTTAAAAATTCTTCATGGTAAACTACTAACCGAAGACATAATATCTAACGTTAAAAGTTTTTGCATTTCTGGGACCTGGGTGGAAGAATTTTGTTTTAAAACAAGTACTAGTTCATGAAGCCGATTCATTTCAAGTTTGTGACGAATTTTAGCGGAACTTCGCATTTTCCTGTACTTTTCTCAAAAATTTCAAATAGAAAGGCAAATATATTTTATTGTATCAACCATAAGTAGAATACAAACAACTGGAGGTCTTGGGAACATCCCTAGAAATTGTGTGTAATGTAATTATTCCCTCGGATTTGAACTACGCCCTTGATTCTTAAACCTTCTATAAAACACTTGTTATCTAACCCTAAAATATACAGGGTGTTTCTTAAATCGCGGACACGGAGCACAGTACTACATTCCCCTCCAGATACCAATTGGAAAAATATAATACAATAATGCCCGTTCTTCGCTAGTTTCAGAGTTATTCTCAGTCAAAGATTGAGATTCAATTCCTTTATGCTTTGGAAAAACGGGTAAATTGTAACCGTTCCTCATTGTTCATCAATCAAATATTAAATCTTAATAAATTTGGAATTTTTTATACGTTGTATTCCTTCCTCCGAAGACATTCTTTCTGATAAATATCTGTTGTTAAACTTTTTTTCAATATGTTGCAACAGTGCATTGTAGCTATGAGGTTATTACCTAGGAAACTTGTTCATACTGCCTTATTAAAACACCAAACGTTTAAAACAAAGTCCGTGTAAGCATGCGCAATGTTGTCAAAGTTAAAATTTTTAAAATGCGAATAACTCGGAAACTAAATACATTAGGACAAAATCGCCTATACTTTTTCAACTCAGTTTTAAGATGAGAATCGCGTAGTGCTCTCCGTGTCCGCCATTTAAGAAACACCCTGTATACTATAAATCAGATAAATGTTTTATTATAGGTACATAAAATTTTAAAACCCGGCTCAGTTATTTTGCCTGCTCCAAACCCTTTATTTCGTATATATTTGGAATTACAAGGTAAGTTTCGAGGGAAGCAAGTTTATTTAAAGACCACCTTAAAATTATACCGGGTGGCCGGTTTCAAAGGTGTACATAGGGATTTAACATTGTATTGAACGTTTCTGCTGATTCCTGCTCGCCAATTCAACTTACAGGAATGGTAATGGTATTAATTGAAAGGTAAAATGATTGCGCTTCAAATGGTGCTAATAATAAAATTAAATGTGCTATATTTATTTTAAAATAACAATTTAAAATTTTGCGATTTTTAAATATGACGTGCCATGATTTTCAAATTTTAAAGCATTCGTCAAAAAATTTGATAATTTAGTTGGCGTAAATTAGTGGATTTCTGTAAATGACAACTAATTTAACAAAAATTTGAAAATCATGACACGTCATATTTAAAAATCGCAAAATTTTAAATCGATATTTTAAAATAAGTATAGCACATTTAATTTTATTATTAGCGCCATTTGAAGCACAATCATTTTACCTTTCAATTAATACCATTACCATTCCTGTAAGTTGAATTGGCGAGCAGGAATCAGCAGAAACGTTCAATACAATGTTAAATCCCTATGTACACCTTTGAAACCGGCCACCCGGTATAATTGAAAAATTTATCACAGCTCACAGTATCAGGTTCTTCGGCAAATTCCCAGACTACTTGCTGAAAACCATGATTAAAGGATATTTTAACATGTTACGCTGAATGATTTGCAAACCTCCTTGACAAAAGAGGAGTATTTGTTTGATAATTAATTTTCATCCTTATCGCACCTTATAAAATTGTCTACCATGGAGGTGTGGGGGAAGTTAATTTCTAAATATATACTTTTGTACCGATATGCAATTATTTTCAGAAATATTCGTACATGTTCATTGGGTTACATATATTAATTTAAAGGTAGGCAACCAAATCTACAGAGATATACACCTGTGTGATCAACTACAAAAAGGTGTGCTGGCGGTCTACTTGAACAATCCACGATACCTGGGAAAGGTAAGTCGTGGAGTTGGTCCGAGGCACCGCTATCTTTCCTGCTCGAAGTGGGTAGCGACTATTAACCGACAGGTGCGGCAGTGCATTCTAGAGTTTATTTTTTGCTGTCGTAGCACCTATTTTGTGCATATTATGCACATTACAAAATATGTATCTATATAATATTTTGCACTAATTTTAAATCATTCTCGACCGGTAACGTTAAAGTGAAATAATTGATTTAGTTCGGTGTGACAGTGTCTTCAGGATGTATAATCAGTTACTCAATATGGATAGATGAAGAGATTATAAACGGATTACCATTATATGGATAAAATTAAAGTGTCGTCTATGTATTCTATAGATAATTGTAAGTATTTCCCAGATTCAATTTTTTTTCAGAATGGTATTTAGAATTCTATTACCAAGTTTGTTGTCTATCAGGGCATTGATAGCTCCATGCAATATTAAATAAAATTGACCTCGATAGGGTATCTATTCGCCTACTTTATGTTGCTTAATAACCGCTTTAATGTAAACATTACGATTGCTGATTGTACCAAAATAGGCTTTTATTGAATCCTACGTTGTATTGTTTAAAAGTTAACAAAGTGTGTAAACGTATATGAAAGGCGACTAAGATTATGCAAGAATCTTGTGAAAGTTATCTCTTGGCCATTTTGTAATGTGTAAGTCTCTTATTTTCATTTATGGGAAATTATATTAAGTTTCAGGAATGTAAATAAAACGGTAAATTGTTTGCTTAAACAATTTGCTTGAGAGTTGGTGGGTCTAGGATTATATTAAACCAGTATAGCAAGTATATCTGTAATTTTGCGGCCAACGTATATCCATTTCTGTACTTTTACATTTTAATACCGGTTTTGAGTTTGAGTCACAACCTCTCATTATAACCTATTTTATATACAGAAATAAGTTGTCATTTTTATGCAAAAATTACTTGAAATTCTCTTTCTTTTGATTGTCGTAACAAGCATCAAGATTAACCAGAAGATATAATCAGGACAATACCAAATACAAGGAGTCAGTTTATGAAAGTATTAAATCTAGAAATAATTTTGTTTGCACTCTAAAACGGTGAAGCAAAAACAAAGAAAGTTTCTAAAAGGTATTGTTAAATTTTCCCATAGACATGTATTACGTTACTCGAAAGTACTACAAAAAATATTTCTAAACTATGTACTTTTTTTGAAAATTTGCGTAGTACCCGGAAACTCGATACAAGTTTTCACAATTTGTCGGCAGAATCTTGAGAATTACAATTTCCTATAATCAGAATCATAGTACTATAGCAATTTATATAAGAATATGACTTTGAAGTTTATAAATTATGCCCACTTAAGTTAAGTGAGTACTATTTTAGAAACTAAACTCAATATACCTGAACAAATGCTTTAAAAATTTAATGATAGAATCATGATCTACACGACCAAGAAATTTAATCAATCAAAGTTTCTAATCTTTTCTTCAGTATTTCCAGAATTTTTACATTTAACATTTAGATAAATTAATAAAAAGAAAATCGATAATCCGTTATCCCTCAACTCGAATTCAGTAGGAGCTTCTTGCATATAGGAAAAGGAATAGGTTACATGTTTCACTTCCGTTTCCCATACGATGTGTGCTACCGGGTGCACTAACCGTGTAAGGGCCTTATTTATCCATTCATTAAGTATTACGCCATTTTTATGTCGGTTTTTTAGTGATTATAAAGTATTTGTAGTTGCAGAAATCATAAATTATTATTATCATTATTATTATTATTATTATTATTATTCAATTAACAATAATATAACGCCCCAGTTAACAGCTATTGTTATGTGTGGTAAAAGGTGTACTAAACCTAGATTTGATTCGAATCAAATTTAAAATTGAGATCATTTTTGTTATAATCGTGTACACGGTTGTCATTTTTAGTTTCCCATGCCACCACTGGTACATGGGAAGTATTGCTATCATGAAAAATTTCGAAATTCGAGATATTCGCGGAAATACGTGTAATACGACAAAATAAGTTTTTGAAAAAAAAAATAATAGTTAATAATATATAATAATAAATAAAAACTCGTAAAAAGTAAAACATACTGTATATTACTATATAATTGAATGCAAAATATAATTCTCTATCATACAGTATAATGCAATCATATACTATAGCTAAAATGTTCGGTTGATGAAAAAAACGCGAATTTCCGCGGCGTTAGTAAATTAGATGCCTATCTCTATTCTGTACGTATCGAACCCGTATAGTGTCGTTCTTCTCGCTACGCATTCAAGTGATTTCCAATGCTGCCTCGCGAACTACAGTTGAATACCAAAAACGAAATGTTTATTTTTAGTATGGGAAAGTCCAGGGGACTCCACTTTTTTGATTTTATGACATTTTGCTATTACGACCAATCTCAAAAAATTAGTACTTTATTTAAATTTCTACTAACACCTAACACTGTACAATTCCGTAATAAATTTTACATAAATCATAATAATATGATAGATTAAAAACTTGACAAACCATAGCAACGCCTTTAATTGATTAATTCCCGGTGACATAACAATATAGTAAGCAATAAATTGGAATGTGCAATACCTACTAAAATCATATTATGAGTAATCAAGACCTTAAACAATCGCGAACAACAATAGCTTATGTTATATGTTACTACAATACAGTACCATTGCATTTTTGTTATTTCTGAATATTTACTTAGAAAACTGAAGTGTGTAGGCGCATAATTAGTGGATTTGTAAATACCCACGATTGCATTTGGAAAATAGGTGTTGAAACTTGAAAATACAAACTACCTATTTAGAAATGCATTGGTTGTACGCTAAATACACAAATGTCTTACTACACAACCGTTAAAATTGGTGTAGTAGTAGTATTATAGAAGAAGTTCTGTATTCTGTAGTAGCAGTTGTTTGTAGTTAAATGAAGGATATTTAAAGTAACACCCCTAACATGAGACTATGGGCAGTAACCACATAGGTAACGAATTGAATATTTTGCGAGATCATGGGTCAATGGGTCGCTAGAGATTTGCACAACGATTGCTCGATGTTACTTAATGTTATTTCGTTCCAAATGATATATAGGGTTTAAACATACAGTAAAGCTAACGGTCTTTTGTAAACTTAATGTAAAAAAATATTTATGAAGATGACACACAAATTCATAGTTAGTGCCTCTACCTAAAATAAATTCTTTTAGTTGATACTAAGCCATTGAAATGTTCTCAACATCAAAGATAATATATTTGGTAACTTTTGCAGTCCCATTCAAAAGTAGCGAAATAATCGTGTTGTACTACACTTAATTCTGCACCAAATATACTCCTAATTACTTTTCAATTCCTATATTTCTAGAAACATTCCCCTAATACATTTGTACTTAATAAAGTGATGTGAAATGTATTATTACAATATGCAATCCAAAACCAGAAGATAAGAAGACAATTTTAGAAACAAATACTACAGTTGCATAAAAAATAAGAATTTACCTTTCCCGCCATCATCTGCCACCACTTGGGTTACACACACATTTTTTGACACAATATAAAATAGCAATGCTGTTAAAATAGAACTACCATCACAATATCACATCACTAGATGAACCACTATAATTTAAATTAAAAGATTTTATTTGATTTTTAGACTAAATGTCTTCCCGGTCACGTATAACTATTTCAAATGCACAATTCAGACTGGTTGAGATAAGCAAATTCTCATTTCGTCAACAAACAATAATCCATCCTTTTCTACTCAAAGCAAGAAAATTATCAAAGTTAATAAAAACCAGATGTTAAAAATTTGTCTGTTATATGTGATAAGAAAAGAATTCCATTCAATGTGTAACGTTACAAGTTTTATGTAAGGTTTTTATCGTTGTTGCAGTAAATCCTCAAGGCTGGCCTTTAGTAAGAAATATATTCGATCACAAAAATGGTACCTATTCTAAATACCGAATTTCTGCTAAATGGTAAAAGTTGGAAATATTTTCAGTTTATAAATTTAGTTAGACACTTCAAAAATGATTATAATCGACAAAAATATTTGCTATAAAGTCGTGATGGAATAACGGAATAATTCTTATTCTTATTTTTAAAGGATTATCATTCTTTCGTCTACTATATGTGTTATCATTTATTATTACACGGCGAGTTGTCGGATACCTACCTACCCATTCCTACTTTAAAATTTGAAATTTTTGTTGACTAAAGACCAGCCTTAATAGAGCCTGGGAAAAATGTAAAAACGTGTATCTGCTTTTATTTATAGTCATGATCAAAACACTAAATTTCCTTTTAAACCGAGGACACATATTATTACACTTTACCATAGAGCTGCAAAAAGTGCAACAGTCATAAATTGCAGTGCAGTTAAGTTATAGGGTTATAGGTAAATTAAGAATGAAATCCGAGTGACTTGGTGAAATCTACTAATTTTAGTTCTCCCGGTTCTCCCTTTTCTGCCTTGGGAGAGCTTTCCATCTTCTCCTTTTCATTATTTTCTTTGGATTAATAATAAGAATACTACTTTTCAAAATAATAATTGTGTTTTAATTATCAGGATAAAAAAATCACATATTTAAAAGTAAAAAGACTGAAAATTAAGCTAATATCAAATCATTTTTTAATTGGAAGACACCTAAGTCCTCAAAAAAATAGCTTTATAATATTATCTTACTTTCAATTTATCGGTTTTTCACTTTCTGACAATCAATGTAAATGGATGAGTACATAGAAAATCAAGCAAATTATAATTAAAAATATATTAATCAAATTAATATAAAACTGAAATTGAATGTTATATCTACTTACCTTGCTATCACACTTAGTCAAACACTTAATTCACTTCACTTCACTTACACGTTAGTATATACAAAGATAACGAGCTTGAAGGCCTCCATGCTTGCAAGGATAGTTAGAAAAAAATGAAAAAATCAACGACTCACTACTTATCCTGTGAAGTTCTCATATCCCACGATGTGGAACCTACCTATTATAATTATAATAAATATTAAAATTTATCAAATTTTATTCGTATTAATTGGATGTACATTTTTTGCTACCTAATGTTCAAACGTCTTGAAAATATACCTATGTACAAACATTATTAAACATAAATAAAGGTCAGCCATGCAAATTAGATGTACAATAAGTAAGAAACGTGGTTACCGTTCCATGTACAACTTCAAAATATGTAGGTTCATTATGTCATGCGTGTACAAGGAATTAACATTCTTAACAATTTCATAATAAGTTAATTTATTCTGACTATGTACCTATGATGTATTAATTTAACTATTTAACTACTACAAATAATTTGTTGTTAATCGTAATATTTCTTTTTAGTCAGTTTCCTTAACCTTTAAAAAAAAGTATTTCACCAAACCGTTAAGCGTATATTTTAGGCATGCTAAAGGAATGCTAGTTTAAAGATTTATAGTCTTAGATATTTCCGGTTGTGTTAATCCCCACTAAAAAAAGAAACTTTGGATTCTCCAAGTATAATAATCTATGTATGACAATCACAATTTCATCTTTATTAATGATGTGTTGCTAGATAATCACACGAAAACATTAATATTCCTAACGTTCACCATTCAAAAACACCACGCGTTAATTAGGAACGATATGACAATTTGCGTAGCTTTGACTTCTCTACATATTTTATAACCATAGCACTTTAAAAGTTATGGTTAGAAGAGTGTAGACAGAATCCCACTATTGTTCCAAACAGAATGCGTAAACTACATTATCTAGAAATTGTAAAATATCCTGCCATTTAATTTTTTAATTAATATAGGTTCGTGTAAGATAATATTACAAATTTTTCGAAATATTTTTTTATAGAAACGTAGGTAAATAAATGTTAAGAATTAAGTACGTATTATGTTCATAATTTATTTAAACACACAAAGATGTTGGTCGGATGCCAAACAAATTTTTTTTTGAATGTGATCACAAATCTTCGTGATTGCATTAAAGAAAAAAGAAGAAAGCGGAATTCTCTTTCATCAGGATAACACCCCGAGACATTAAAGATAAAAAAGCCTCATTTCCGCACCGAATTCGTGCTAATCCACCTTACTCCCCTGACCAAGTTTCCTACGATTTTGATTTATTTCCTAAGCTAAAAAAGAATTTTTGAAAAAGAAAATTGAAGGGTGATGGAGCTTAAATTTATTTACTATTTTGTACATTTTGATTCTAAAGTAGGTAGGATTTTATATCATAGCAGAAATATGTTCAATACTATATACACGCACACGTCAACACCTCGAACGTCCACCATCTAATTTGTTTAGAAATCTGACTGTTCATCTAACATTTAATTTACGGTGGAAAGTAACCCAATTATGAAAGTGTGGAATGTACCTATTTACTTCCGTAACAATATGCGCACGTGCGTGTCCACAGCAAGATAAACTTGAAAGTTGCTAGAACTAACTCTTTTAATTATAGAGTTTCATGATTTATTGTTCTTTGTCACTTTTAACTAGTAAACGATAGATAGACATTCGTAACAAATAAATTTCGGAAGGAAATTCCAATGACCCTGTCCTTTGAAAATGGATGATTCATTTATAATAAAACAAACAGTAATAATAATAATCATACTTGCAAATGAAAACTGAGGCGGAAGGAATTCATAGTTCAAGAGTGTGCTAATAAAAGCGTAAACCATTCAGTTATACCATGTTATACCAAATTAAAATATGTAGGAAGGAAGTGTTTATAATGCATTTAATTTTGTTACGTTCGTTGAACTCAGTTTGATGCTTAGTTGATTTTTGTAACCGATATTTTGGGAAATTCTGCTTTTATGTAGTATTATCCACCACTACAGAAATCGTATCTTATACAGCGTCCAAAAAGTCGTGAACACGGTCGATCAAGTTGAGCTGAGTAGGGGAAAAAAGTCTTTTTCTCGAACAAAACATGCTTAATCATTTCTGTCGCTCCTGATCACTTTTGAGACTTTGAAAATCGTTCGCAAATAGTAAACTGTGCGAATATTTAACAGATAAAAGCAAATCATTAAATTTTCATCATTTCATACATACATTACAATTCTCTTTAATTCTACGGGTACTAAATGTACCCTGTTTTCGTGTCCTAGACACACAAATAGAGTTTTGCGCCTGCTGTAACCTAGGAAGCTAGAAACAAAGAAGTATCACCAGAAACAACCACCAGTGGTTCGGACGAGCCCCAAAATTACATCGCACTTGAGTGTACAATTGGATACTAATAAACAAATTTAAAATTCTTGTACCATCGGCGGCGTAGGCTATCTTGATTGTTTTTATTGTGATTTTCGAGTGATATTAAGTAGAATAATTTTTTTTGTTATAAAAGCCATACAACTCTTGAACTATGACTGCATATACCACAATGATGGTTGCACCAAAATTATTGGAGGAACTCTATGAAACGCCTAGATTGGAAAATTCTCGAGAAAAGCAGAATTTGTGCTACCACAGAGTATATTGTTGCATTATAGAGAAACTACCGTTTGTAGATAATTATGCATCAGTATTTATCTGCTTTCTATTTTCACCAGTGAAGAAAAATTATTAATATTAGAAAAAACTTTTGCTTACTAACAGCCTTTGCCACAATTATTCTTGTATAATTAGATGTACAGTAATAGCTGTACCTATACATAGTCATTATTTAATAATAATGTTGGTAAGGAACATTTTTAATTAAACGTAATGTTTATCTGACTATTTACAATATTTACTAAAATAAAAATACATAAATAGGTACTAGGTACTTATTTTAAAAATTAGATTTGGATATGCTATTGGTTATGACATTACATACAATTTTCAATTCTACTAGATGATTTCAATTTTTTCTCATTCATTCTACCTGTATTCATTTTTGAAACCGCATGATTAAATTCAAGTTCACTAAAAGAAGGCTAAATATCTAAATATCTAAGACTTGGAAGGAAAACAGTGTCATTGTCATTTTTTCGCAATTAACATAAACTGTGTTAAACGCCGGTGGTGTCCTGTGAGACTATACCGGTACATGTAAATTATACTGTTTTTGTAATAATCGTTACGTAATTTCCTTTACACTAATGAGTATCTATAAGTTGTTAAAAATGAATGTTTATTATTAGAATTTAATCGGTAGAAAAAGTTTAATCTACTCATATGAGTTTTCAAGGATGAGGTTTGTCAAGGAATATTTAGAAAGACTGTCTTTCAAGTAAAATAATTAATTCTCTTAAATATGATGTGGAAGTACTGTAATTATGTATGTACAGAAGGATTAGGGACGAGCATACTATTATTGCTTAGCATATTTGAATTTACATTCTGTTTACACTTTACATCCATAAAATTATAAATATGGATGCAGTGAATAGTTATAGATGTCATTAGTCACAACAGTAAATATTTATGATGATTAAACAGCTACTAAATCTTATCCATACAATGTTGCAAAGAGATTTATTTCGTGCATTAAACTTGACTTTCAGAGACTTTTTCTTAAAATCTAAGCATCTGGTGAAATGAAATATACGTGAAAGTTGGAAATAATACTACAGGAATAAATAAGTCTAACAGCGTTCGAGACTGAGAAGCAGTTTGAAGAAGTTTGAAATAATATATGTATTCAAAAAATGACTGAGATAGATAATTAATTTAGAGACCACCATATAAATGTTTAATAATATAATCTGTTTAATAATTTACCAAAGAAGCAAGCAACCGAAGTATGACTCGATAATTCGCACAAAAAAAGAATGATAATGTCAGTAGCGAAAGATGCAAACTTAAAAGAAAGAATAATTCGGATGTTTTGAGAAAAATTTAGGTAAAGAGGGATACGTAGTTTTTTATTAAAAAAAACTGTCACAACAATTTTGCTTTCGAAACATTTTTTTTAAATTACACATGAACTACGGGGGGCGCCAATTGCTAAGAGGAGAGACCGGGAATCGAAACCTGAACCGCCTGATTGCATCCACCGCGTATAGTAACATTTATTATAGAAAAATCCAAACGCTGTAATCCGTAACCTTCAGTTTAAACCTTCTCTAAAAGTTTAAAATACTAAATACGAGTTATTTATTACAGTTAGCGAAAGTGAATTAGTAATAGGAAATAAACTGTCTGTTGTCTTAAGTATGGAGACATTTTGAGAAGTGTTTCATTAGATTTCACCTTCATCTTTTATTAATGCAGATCATACCCAAACTATACAGATATTATAGTTGTTAAATTTGTATCCCCACCCCGAAACTTGCTATAAATAAAACTAATTATTTTAAAAATACAAACTCGTGTTTTACTCAATTCAGTATTTGTCATACGTATTTATTTTAAATTAGGTACCTACTGGCTAGTTTATTCTTTATTAATAAATTGAACTATAAAATTCTTGACCTTAACAAAATTAGCGATGATTGTTAGATGGCCACCGCTTAACTATTACTACATACCTGTAATAGAGTATAAATATATTTATAAAAACATATAACCCGAGGTGAAAATGACTAAATACGGGTACTATACAATACATTGTTTAGATTCCCTGAGGATTAGAAAGTGGCTATAAATAACACGAATGTTGTTAATACATTCCTGCATTGGAAATCTTTATAGGAAAAAAGGAATACTACGAAGATGGTTCCATGATTCTATATTTAAAAGGGTCCACCCCTTCCATATCCCCTCATTATAATATATTATATTATAATATTATCTTAAATACAAATATTTTTTTCTTGCATAAAATAAATATAAAAGGATATTTCAAATGTTAACCTGCGAATTTTCGGTTATTGCACATCTACAAGACATACTGGATTATTACAATTGACATTTAAACCCGTTAACCCCGTTAAAAGACGATTCGTCTTAAAATTAGCAAAGAACGTAATTTTATCCGTTACGTTATACTGAAGGTTACCTATTTCACGGTTTGTAAAGTTCACCATTATACACCTGTAGCCACTACAGAATATTTTTATTCTTATTTTAGAGGAGCAAAGTACAGAATGGTTACACTAATTGTAGGTATTTCGTTTTATATTGTTTCTATATTTTGATCTACAACACATTTTACAAAACAATTAAAATAACTTCTGTTTTAATAAAATTATTTTGATAATTACTTTATATTTTTAGAAATTCCATAGCCTGACGTAGATTTTATTTTTCTTAAAAAAATTGTTATCTAAAGAGTGCTAAAGATTGTACATAGTGTAGGTGTAGGGCGGGTGGTGGAAAAAATACCCTAAGAATAAAATCTCCGGAAAATTCTCCCCAGGTAAAAATACCCCTGCAAAAAATATCTCGTCGTAAAAATATCGCAAAGGAAGAAAAATAAAAGATATTCCAACGCAAATAAAAATGGACAGTATTTGAAGAAGAATTGATCGTACCTGGCTGTTTTTATCGTTTGCAGAGCTTGCACAGAAAAATTCAGAACCTGATTGAAAAAATTCTGCATGATGACGATAGATGATTCTACCTTCTAAAGGTAAATCTTTTCACTGGAACTGAAGAAATTCTGAACTATTTCAGTAGCACATGGTACTTACAGAAGGAATTGTAAATGATAATAATGTTATACGCAACATTCTTGCAATGTTTCCACCTTAAACTTGGAATGTTCATGTAATGACATTATAAGACGGGAAGAGTACCAACAAGGCAACAACCAAAGGGAAGTTTGGAATATCTGTCTTTCTAATTTGGTGGGTCAGATGCACCCTCCTGTTTGCATATAAGCCAATAAAATGACGCAGGATCTTGCCTCTGACAGAGCGAAGATCCAGCAACAACAAATAGGAAGGCTGCCTACAAAAAAGAAAAGAAGGGTTCATGAGGTACTACAAATTCGGTTAAAGGGTCTCTGTGAGGATTATATTGCGGGTACCAAAAAGTAAGATGTAAGATGTGTAGAAATCTTCGTCTTTTTTTCCTGGGGAATTTTTTCTTGGTGCATTTTTTCTTATACATTTGTGTAGGGCATGCCATTTGAAAAACTCAAAAGCTTACTTCTGACGATGTAAATGTGTTAAAAACATAAAACCACCATGCTCTTGTGATTTTATTATCTCTTATTTAAAAATATACAATTTTGCTTTAAATAAGCGATGTGTTCCGTCTGGTAGTACTTTTTGGAACCCCCTGTGGGCCCGTCTAATTAAAATCAATTGTATTCCCACTCACAATCCCACTTTCAATAAGTTTTTCTCTTTTTTTTTAAATAAGAATATAAATGAAATCTTGAATACCTTAGCCTTTCTGTTTAAAAACGACTTCCTTAAAATTTACATTAGTTATATAAAGTGAGCAACCATGAAAGTTATATAAAATACAGATTATATGTTAAGCCAATTAACTTATTCTGTTAACATTATGATTCATACTGATACAACTTAGAAACTTAAACACTACAGGGTCATCTTTTAAAGCAGGTTTATTGTTGACCCATTTTTTATTATAAAATAAATACATAAATTATTACTTTCTTTATAATTAATTAATTATTTATATACCTACAATGGGAATGTTGAAATTACTAGCAAAGTAGCAACCCAGTTAATTAACAGAATAAAACATTGTCACCCGACTATTAAATTATTTTCTTCTTACATTATTTTAAATAGTTTGCGTTTGAAGCTATTTCGTGGCATATAAAGCGAACCTTTAACCCACTGCCGCAATGTTGATCAATAACGGTACATCAGTCTGGTTAAATGCCCCGCAATGATGATCAGAGCTACACGCGTGTCCTCCATACATTCATTCACACATTTCTAATTTATACTTCTAACAGGCTAAATTTTTCCGTTAGATTACAAGCATGGTCCTGAAGAAACTATTTAATAGATATTTATGCGCAATGGAAGTAGTATAGTGGATGGTATAATCCCGACATAAATACTGTATCCGGAGTAAAGCGTAGCGAGGGGTAGGTATATTTATACAAGGGACTAAAACACACTTTATTCCCGTGGTGCATATACCTAACATTTTTTTTTCGAACCGGCACTTCTACTGCAAAAAAAGTAGGAAGGTATTTAAATTTTTTCACGATCAAAAGTAATCAATGAAAACCGTTTCAGGCGATAGAGTAGATTGACGCAAGCCACAACGGCACAATTAACAGTAGTCAAGAAAGATGAACTATTTTAAAAAGCTCCGTCTACGTTGGAAAACATGAATACGATTCTTGCAAAAATTCATATCCATGACAATTGACCGTTGGATAATTTAACAGGGAGTTGATAAACCGCCCCTAATCTTCTCAGATATCTTAAAGCTTAACAATGTCCAATTTTACTTTTTTCCGTTAAAATAAGTAGGTATCTACTTTCATTGTTAAATAATTGTTCATTAACCTGATGTTGTTTAAGTGCAACTTTCCAAATAATTAAAACTACATTAAACTTGAAATATTAAAGTAGGAACAAAATACCGCATCCATGGTGCGGATAATGTAAACAATTATAAAATAGTTTCGTTTAGGAAAACCTAAACTATAATTAATTTAGGTGCATTGTGAAATAGATTTATTAAGGATCAATTAGTTACTTTGTAATTTTTTTAATAATTAGAATTATTTTGTATCGTTAAGCGAATTGGGAAACATGGGATATCAATTTTGTATGAGCCACTGGTATAGGTAAAAGTTAAGGATAAAACTGCTGCTGAGAAAAACGTCTATATAGAGGGTATTTCTAAAATGTGGTGATGATAGGTTAACCGCAGATTCCTGAGGTCAAGTGGGACTTCCTTAAGAAGTTAATAGCGCCTTAAAGTAGAAAAAGAATTTTTAACATTGCTTGGGTATACTATTGCCTACCTAAATATAAAATAATTGTCTTCAATGTTCATTCAAGCCATTCCAGTTCTTTTACTTCAGTTACAACATATTAAAGAACAGTTAAATAGGAATACAATAAGTTACAACACTACCGGTAAGTATACCTAGCGAAATTCAGCGTGAAACCGTTACGTAGGCGTTGCAATTTAATAAAATTTGGCAATTAAAATTCAGAATAGGATTAGCCAAGTTGACTTCCTTTGAAGGAGGACATTGGCCAGTTCTTTTAAAGGAAATGGTAACGACAAAATATTGGAAACGGTATAATTATTTAAATTCGGAAATTATTATTATTGCTGTTTTTAACCATAAAATATATTGTGTAGTAACCTATATTTCTTTTAAAAATAAAAGTTATAAAAATAGTTATATTACTTAAACATTTAGTTGTTACATACAGTTATTTGTGAATTATAGAATTAACAATACGATTCTTTTCAGATCGGCTGAATGGCGGCAAAAATTCTAAGAACGTGCCTGGTGCTACTTTGCATTTTTTATAGGACAAATGCTAAAACGGGTAAGTGTTCTTTATATGATTTTGTTAGACGTTTTGGCTTTGCTTCTTTTAACAGCGTCTATGTCAAACTGTAGCATAATTACTAAGTATATTGTAACCGCAGCGCAAATCTAAAAAAATAGATCAATAAATTATAGCATAAAACTGTTTTTGTTTAGAAAATTACTTACCGAGTGAAGCAAGGAGAAATCAACATTGAATAGTCTACAAGCTGAAATTTCTAATTTGTCATGCATTAAATGCAAAGATGTTGATATTACCTGAAAAATAATAAAGATGTGAATTAATAAGTGGTTCTATGAGATGTATTCTAAATACATATTGGAGTGGTTGAAAAATTAAAATAACTTTCTAAAGGATTAATTCCATAACTAGAATTGAATATCTATTACATATGTAATTTTTCGGGTCTTAGGTTCTAAAAGAAAATATAAGATAACGAGGTACGTGAAGGCATTAATTTAGCCACTGGAAGCTTTCACAATTTTTTAAATTCCTCTGAGGTTAAGGAAATAATATGAAAATGGAGGTGGGTTTATTCTTCTAGGCAGTCTTCCGAATTTTGCCCTGCAGCCTAAAAACCCTGATTATTATTCACCCCCAGGGTTCCCCGCATCAAAATGTGCAGGTCTCTCATTGGGTGTGTTCGAAGAAACGCATCTGAATTGTACAGAATGTGCCTAGCTGTCCCTGGTTCCCTATTGCAATTGAATCTCCATTCAACTTCGCCATCCTTCTAGTTCTAGGGTGGTCCTTAGCATCGTGTTATGGTAGGAAACCCACGACAACTCTAAGCTGGTTCTTCTTAGCTGGCTAAATCCAGGACCCTTACTGCGTTTATGTCCTGGCTTATTCGTCTTTTGCGTTCTAGTCACCTCGTATCCCCTGAACCCTTATGTAGTGTGTACGGAGAGTAATCTATATACAGTGTGTGGATAAAGTTTGGAACAAATTCAATATCTCCCGAAATATAGGTTTTTCTGGAAAACGCTCGGACAGGTATAGCGATTTACATTACGGCGCATATTTTAAGATGCTTTAAAAAATTTTTGTGTCAGTAATTTTTTTATAGTGAGGTCATCGACTTTTTTTTTAAATAGAAACATGTATATTTGATTATCGCATTAAATAGACATTGTTTTTCTCTTTTTAAGCTTCTAATATTTTCATACTCATACATAAGAAAATTTTTGAGAAAATTGCTAAAATAGTTTTACGCGAGGGGCGAACCGCTGTAGAAGTTTGGTGTACAAGTTCGTAGAAGTCCGTAGAAGTCCTGTAGATGTCCGTAGAAGTCCGTAGAAGTCCGTGGAAGTCCGTAGAAGTCCGTAGAAGTCCGTAGAAATCCGGTGGAAGTCCGTAGAAGTCCCGTGGAAGTTCGTAGAAGTCCCGTGGAAGTCTCATAGAAATTTGGCGTTTTTAGTTTTAGTTGCATACGTAAATTTTGTACATGCGCCTAGACCTGCTTCGCCTCGTGTTTCGCCATTTCGTAAAAACGTTGAAGTGTGCGAGATGTGACAGATTTATGTTTTAAAATACTACTCAACACTCATGTTATTCGAATACCTTATTTGAAAACAAAATAAAAAAAGTGCAGGTGCAAACCTCCCCTGGACTTTCCCATACTAAAAATAAACATTTCGTTTTTGGTATTCAACACTAGTTCGCGAGGCAGCATTGAAAATCATTTGAATGCCTAGCGAGAAAAACGAGACTATACGGGTTCGATATGAACAGAAGAAAGACACCAAACCACGCATCACAGCTGGCGAAGCCGGACGATCGCTACCGACCGACACACGATCCGTTTCCGTCAAAGTCCAACATAATATTCAAAATTCACGAATTTATCATCAACCGTACATTTTAGCTATATGAACACCTTACACTATGTGATAGACAATTACATTTTGCATTCAATTATATAATAATATACAGGGTGTTTCATTTAAAATAACAAAGTTGCTTATTGTACTGTGGAAAGCAAACGCCCTGTATAAGTGATATACATTTAGGTGAATGCAGAATTATATACTGAATAACTTTAAATCTAAACTTCTTTCATATTATATATACCAAGCTGCATAAGTATAGAAAATTTAAACAAAATCCTTAGACCAGTTGTTTTGAAATATTTTTCAAAAATTTCAATATTTTTAGAAGAGCGCCGTTGTGACCGTTTTTGGATTTAGTAAATAATTTTTCATGGTGTTGTACCGCCAAAGGGCTTTCAAACAAGTTGTTGCGAAACCTGATCAGATAACTGGTTTTTGAGTTATGAGGCGTTAAAGTCGAACTTTTGAAAAATTCATAGCGGCCGACATATTGAATTTAGAGAGTCCGGCAAAAAACTGTTTCCCTTCAATTATGGTCTTCTTTCATATTCCCTACTCAGATTTTCAAAAATCCGCTTCTGAAAAAAATGCTACCAAAAGAACATGTCTAACTTCCACTTCCGGTTTCGGGTTTTTCTGAAAAGCTTATTTTGTCGGTGAATTTTTATTTTTGTATGTTTCATAATAAATAAATGTGTTTTCACATAAAGTTTTCAAGTTTCCATCATTTTAAGGAAGTGAAAGTTAGAATAGTCATTTTAATTCTTTTCCCATCTCTTTCCATTTAGAAACTATTTTATGCAAAAGTTTTCAGTAGAACATCCGGTAGGTATAGTAAGTTCGACTAGAATCCAAGTGGAAGTCCGTAGAAGTTCATAGAAGTTCGAGTAGAAGTCCGTAGAAGTCCGTAGAAGTCTGTAGAAGTCCGTAGAAGTCCGTAGAAGTCCGTAGAAGTCCGTAGAAGTCCGAATAGAAGTCCGTAAAAGTCTGTAGAAGTCCGTAGAAGTTCGTAGAAGTCCCACTCAAAATAGAAGTTTGGTGTACAAATTTTCATCAGCGGTTCGCCCCTCGGTTTTACGTCTCAGTAGGCCGATCTGGAACAGCGGGTGCAGCTCCAACTCAAAGCAATTGTTTATTTAAGCTTATTACTTTAAAGTGAACAGAAATGTGAGTATAAAAGTACATAAGATTATAAAAAAAGATAAATTAAATAAATTAAATTAACAAGAAATTGAAAAAAACTGTTGATAGCTTTAAATGACACACAAAGAAATGATGGATAAATTGTTATAGTAGATGTTCAAATTCATATCCGTTTACAGCTCGACGTCCAAGACGAAAAATAAACTCTTGTTGTCGAATAATTAAACAATTTCGTCGAGTTGGAGCTGCACCCGCTGTTCCAGATCGGCCTACTGAGACGTAAAACTATTTTAGTAATTTTCTCAAAAATTTTCTTATGTAAGGGTATAAAAATATTAGAAGCTTAAAAAGAGAAAAACAATGTCTATCAAATGCGACAATCAAATAATACATGTTTCTATTTAAAAAAAAAAGTCGATGACGTCACTACAAAAAAATGACTAACGCAAAAAAATTTTGAAGCATCTTAAAATATGCGCCGTAATGCAAATCGCTATACCTGTCCGAGCGTTTTCCAGAAATAATAATATTTCGGGAGATATTGAATATGTTCCAAACTTTATCCACACACTGTGTATATGGCCCTTGTACACAATTTGGAGAGCATGAAAGTTCAAAAGAATTTCCATTGCAGTCGTGAAGATTTTTTCTTAAAGTTCATGGCATTTAGACTGATAAACTATTTGATTCTGGATAGTCTCTGTTTGATGTTTTCCATCTTGACCTATCATACCATCCTGGTATGATACTTCTAATGCGCTACTATACTTATTTTATTGAGTATAGAAACCCACTCCTCTCTTTCGATATAGAACAATAATATTTAGTTTGCTTACCAAATTTCGAGAATCAACTTTTTCTGGATGTATTCTTATTCCATGCAACACATCCTTGGTATAATTTGCCTGGAATGCAATTATAAGTACTTTATTACTCTATAACAATCATTATGATATACTCACATAAAAACACATTCTAGTTGTGTAGCGAATTACGATAAACAGTTCGAATGCCGTATATAACAAAAATTGCAGACTGTTAATAACTAAAAATCGTGTATCACGATCCACCAAGTTTCCAAAATTTAACAAATATATTAATATGTAACCTTGCGTAATTAGAATAACAAAGTCCAATGCAACATAAGATAGAAGTGGAAAGGAATAACAAAAATTAGTGGATCTCCCTATCCTTGTCAATTTTTTATGTAACTCTATGATGATTTCTATGTCTTTACTAAATATATCCTCATTAACAGGATATTTAATTTTAGATGACGATTCCTTTATTTTAGACTTGAGTAAGCTGTTCAGAATTTTAAATCTTTCTCTAATCAATACTGTCCAAGTACAGTATTGCAGTTTTACAGATCCATTGACAAGAAGCGAAATTGAAGATGTAATCATTTGATAAATTGGAAAAGTATAAAATATGATACCCACAGTTATGGTAGTTGCATAGCACACAATAAAGATGACTAAAAACATGATAACTGTGTATTTCCACATGATGTAATTCGATTTCAAAAGAGAGTTTCGCAAACCCATTTTTTTAAATGTGACATCTATTTCATCGATTTCTTTAAATGCATCTACTTTTCGTGTGGCAAATATTTGACTTATGGCAAACATAGAAACGGTTATAATATTAATGCCATGCATATAAATATGCGTTATGAAAACTATAATTCCTGACTTTTCCAGCACTGGAAACGGATATATGTTCTCGTACATACCTAACAGTGATAAGGTTGTATATGTTATTAAGTAAACAACACTTTGCAGTAATTGTAATTTTGATCTCGACCAATCTCCGGATTTCTTTCTTATAACAGATCTCGTAGCAGTTACTATGGATAAATAATTTAGCGGTTTTGTTACTTCGTGAACAGTTTCAAAAATCTTCATATTTCTGCTGAAAAATGAAACTATCAAAGACATCAATATACAGAGTGTCCCAAAAAAAAACGGCATCCAGTTAAGGGCATGTTCCTTTCATGAAAATAAGAGGAAAAGGGGCCCGCAAATGCTTCGTTACCGAGATACAGTGCTACCTGTGCTCATTTTCAGAACAAAATCATATTTTAAAAGGCCAATCTTGTTAACATCAGCATAAATCCCATCTAATTAATAAAATCGCCATACCCAAGTAAGCAAGAATGTCAATGATTTGAGGACTAGATATATCATGACGTAAAACCTTTCAAAAATGTAACATATTGTAATGAAATAATGCACAACCTCCGTTTGGACCCACTTGTAAAAATATCTATGTAGGACATTTAACCTCGCAAATATTTGTAGCGCAGGTAATTGATCGAATATGCAGTATTTTATTATTTCCTGCTTATGTTCTAAATTATAAACGAAAACAAAATTTAGTAGTAAACGGTGGTAGCAATAATGTTGATGCTCTTAGTAATTAATGTCCTGCTAAGAAGAGAGAAGTATTTCTAATTAGAAAGTAGTAAATAGTGGTCATACTCTACAAAATGCCTTTGTCTAAATATTTCATTCTCTTTGTCTTAAACGACAGTTTCCCCTTGTTTTATCTAAACTCCTTACAAAAATTCCAAATACAAATTTGATTTTTCTATGGGCTATATGTGAAGAATGTTAATATTAAAAAAAGTTCGTAAGTATATACTTCTTAAATTTATCATTCCTACTCAAGAACTGCACAAACTTTCATTTGCAGTTAGTCAGCAGTTATTTTTTATTTTAAATTAAAAAAAAATAAAAATACAAAATCATTTAAGTGCTAAATACAGCCGTTCTATTAAACTGGTCAACCAGAAATCGAACATTTGAAAGTATAAGATTGCTTTTTATAATTTTTAGGATTCCGTCAACCAATCAGAAGCGTCCTTTTTTAAAAATTAAACCAATCAGAAGCGAGAATATTTTTATGTCAGATAAACGTCAAACAAACGTCAAAAAAATTATTAATATTTTTAAAATTCTTGGTTCATTGAATTGTCATCCGAATACAATTCTTATTCGTTGCTGCCGTTTTTGGAAAATAATTTCTCGCGTACCCCCCGTAATTATTTTCGTCACAGCTGCAGCAACTCGTATTCAGAATGATAATATTGTCGGCAAAACTCAGAGCACTCGTATTATACAGTGTGTGGATAAAGTTTGGAACAAATTCAATATCTCCCGAAATATTATTTTTTCTGGAAAACGCTCGGACAGGTATAGCGATTTACATTACGGCGCATATTTTAAGATGCTTCAAAATTTTTTTGCGTTAGTCATTTTTTTGTAGTGACGTCATCGACTTTTTTTTAAATAGAAACATGTATATTTGATTGTCGCATTGGATAGACATTGTTTTTCTCTTTTTAAGCTTTTAATATTTTTATACCCTTACATAAGAAAATTTTTGAGAAAATTGCTAAAATAGTTTTACGTCTCAGTAGGCCAATCTGGAACAGCGGATGCAACTTCAACTCGAAGCAATTGTTTAATTGTTCAACAAGAGTTTATTTTTCGTCTTGGAGACTGTCGAGCTGTAAACGGATATCAATTTGAACATCTACTATAACAATTTATTCATTATTTCTTTGTGTGTCATTTAAAGCTATCAACATTTTTTTTCAATTTCTTGTTAATTTAATTTATTTAACTTACCTTTTTTATAATCGTATGTACTTTTATACTCACATTTCTGTTCACTTTAAAGTAATAAGCTTAAATAAACAATTGCTTTGAGTTGGAGCTGCACCCGCTGTTCCAAATCGGCCTACTGAGACGTAAAACTATTTTAGCAATTTTCTCAAAAATTTTCTTATGTAAGGGTATAAAAATAGTAGAAGCTTTAAAAAGAGAAAAGCAATGTCTATCCAATGCGATAATCAAATATACATGTTTCCATTTAAAAAAAAAGTCGATGATGTCACTATAAAAAAATGACTAACGCAAAAATTTTTGAAGCATCTTAAAATATGCGCCGTAATGTAAATCGCTTACCTGTTCGAGCGTTTTCCAGAAAAGCCAATATTTCGGGAGATATTGAATTTGTTCCAAACTTTATCCACATCCATAGTATGAAAATATTTTACAATAATTACAGTTTATGTAAATATTACTACAAAAATTTAGGGATTTTTCTTCCAAATTATATTTTAATTTAAATTAATGCAGAAATGTTTATGCCATGTACTTAATTAAAATAAACCGTTTTCACGAAAAAATGCAATAAAAAATTAAACTATAAAAATTCTTCAGAAATAACCAACCTTAATATCAATTATTATTTTGTGCAAAGCTTGAGAAGTTCTAGTTTAAGAAACACGAACGTACAGTAAATGCATACATTAGAATATATAAAGCTATTACTTAAGAAAATTAATTATCGATTGCCTACCTCGTTATGCAAATAGTAATAATAAAATTATACATCACAATAGAAGCGACTTGTTGTGTTTGTAATAAGCCAAACAAAGTATTTTTTATCATCAATCTAATTATATTCGGTTCAATTATTCCCCAATTATATTTTTTCAGGACTATGCGAGGTAGAAAAAGCACAATCCAATATAATTGTAGATATAGAGGAAAGCAGGGGTCTCTGTGAGTATAATTGTGTATTTACTGCTGTAATTAAATTTGCCCTTTGGGAATAAAAATTGTCACAATAAGGACGTTTTTAGCCGTTAGTCAAGAAACAATTCCAGCAGAATTACCAATAGGAGGTGAGCCAAATGTAGACGTTTTCCTCGATTTAATCTTCCCCAAAGGATCTCCTATATTTTATCTTAATGGCAAAAAATTACAATTAATATCTCCTCTAGACAGAGATGAAGATAGCCTATCTCATATTGTTTTTCAGGTAAAATGAGAAAATTGTTTTTATTTTATTTTTTAATAATAAAACAATTTTAGTTAACCTGCACTGTAAAAGAGACACGCAAAAAACGAACTATTCCTGTGATTGTAAGACTGACTGATATTAATGACAACGCACCTAAATTTATTAATACACCCTACGAAACGACCATATCTGAGGTAAGGGAGCATTAGACGTAATTTTAAAGATTTTTATCAACGTGTATACCCACAGCTCACGCCCATTGGAACAACTATTTTTCAAAATGTCTTGGCTAAAGACAAGGATATAGGTGTCAATGGTTTAGTTGAATATTCAATTATTGAAGGAAATAGTAGTGGAATTGGTTATGAACAAGGTATAGGACGAGCAAGAGTCACTAGTGCTGATGGCTACGGATTTTTTGTAATAAATTTACCTCACCAAGGACAAATATCTGTGAATAGGACGTTGGATTTTGAAAAAACTCAAAGATATTATGTTACTGTAGTAGCTTCAGTAAGTAGACATTTTTATAACGTCTGTGTAAAATAATCAATGGGACGTTAACGTTTTTAATTTATTATGTAATAATTGATCTGAAAATTATGTAGAACAGAAAACTATAAAGTACCTACTTGAAACTGTGGATAGTTTACTAATTATTAAATAAAAAGAAAGTTTGATTTATGAAATATAAATATTTCTCGATAAGAAAATTATTTTTGCAAAAAAGAGCAATGAATGAATAAAATATAAGAAATTTAAAATTTTTGATACATAATTAAGTACTACGTTACTTTTATAAAATTAGCATTAATTCAGGTCTCAATTTCCATTATATATTTTCGTGAACTTGAGTTCTATTTAATATTCAGAACGCATCACAGAATTATTTCCTAACACGCAAGCATTTCTAACATAAAATTCGTTAACATCTCAAATTATTATTTAAAGTAGCGGCGCATGTACTATCAAAGGAAGTTTTAATATGCATAAGGATTAACGTTTCTCCACTTTTAGGGTTATAGTATGAACGTAGTTTAAAATACAGAAGTTTATATACAGGGGTAGATTGCATTACGCAACATAGGGATTTTAAAAGTCAAATATTATCTTCCCTAATTATTTTACAGAAAAATATTAATATAGGATTTTGTAGAGAACAAAATTCTGTATCCATAAATATTATCTATTTTATTTTTTGTTTGTTCACAAACCGAGAATTAGAAAAGCAGTAAACGCTATTTAGGCAAATATCTGTAGTGCCTTGGAATTACAGTTTGATAACTGCTCATCGTAATGCCGCTCACTGCCACTTTGATGGAAATTAAATCTTAATTGCAATTCTTATCACTGAACGGCAGTTGTCACAACTCAACTCCAAAGCACTATAGATTTTCCTCAAAGCCGCTTTCCTTATTTTCTTTTTTCTCAGCCTTCGAAAAACTGAAAATTAAAAATAAATACATGAGTAAACGCAGAATTTTTTTCTCTACAAAAAACCTATGTGAACCTTCTTTCTAAAATCATTACTACACCCTGTATAATTTTAAACTGTATTTGTTTATTTCTTTTTTTATTTAAATTTTAGGATAGAGCAAAAAATATAGATGAAAGATTATCATCAACTACTACCCTTACCGTAAACATTAAAGATGACGACGATCAAAATCCTGCTTTTATATATCAAGGTTGTATGTTACTGGATGGTGCGTGTATCAACCCCGAATATTCAGCATCGGCAAGTTATTTGAAAAAAAAATTACCAATGTAACCTTTTTGAACTTAAAAATATTTCCAGGTGTCAAGTGGTATCCTACATGGCATTCTTAGTATTTCACCGGAAAAGATTCAAGCAGTGGATATGGACACTGTTAATTCCCCTATTTTATATAGTTTTGCAAGTGGAACTCCATCATCTTATGCTGAATATTTCAAAATTGATTCAGAGTCGGGGGCTATACATCAAATTAAAGCAGTTGACACTTCTACCACAAAAATGTTTAATATTATTATAAAGGCCCAAGAAAAATCCGAGGCAAAAAGATCGACTACAGCGAAATTGGTGATAACGATAAAACCTGTAGACGCCAACCCTCCAGAAATTTTTATATCGTCCCCAGAAGGTTTTGTTGATGAAAATTCCTCAATTGGTACGATTGTACTTGATGGCCAAGGAAGATCCTTAACATTTTCGGTTGATGATAAAGATTTCGTAAGTATTCTAAACATCAAAGCGACAAATTTTAATTTTGTATTTACCAGGGACCTGGTGATCCGAAACCAGATTACACGTATGAACTAACGACTCCTTTTTTTGAAATCGATAAGGAAGGTCACCTTATAGTTAATGAAAATAATTTAGATAGAGATCCTCCTAATCCGGGAAAATTTAGATTTCAAGTGGTAGCTAGAGAAAAGAAAGGAAAAGCGGCGAGCCCGCCTATTTCGGTTACCGTACATTTGAATGATGTTAATGATAACCCTCCTGTCTTAGCAGCAATTCCTCCAGTAACGGTTCCAGCAGGAGAAGGGAAACGCGTAATCATGACTGTACGCGCAACCGATAATGATATCGGGGATAATGCCATTATTACATATTCGATTTACCACGTATCAAATAATGGAAACAACAAATTTATTATTCATCCTAACACAGGAGTTTTGGAAACCAATGGTAAACTACATGCTGGAGAACAATATAGTTTAACAGTTAAAGCTACAGATAGGGGTGGATTACATAGTCAGGTTATTGTTGAAGTTACCATAACTCCTGGTCCTAATACCAAAAGTCCTGTTTTTGAACAGTCGATATACGATATTGAAGTTAGTGAAGGAGCAACCATTAATTCAACTGTCGCAACTGTTATGGTAAGAACTAATTTTGTTAAAAATATCTAGCTCTGTTAATTAAAAAGATTATAATTTATAATATTTTTCCCAATAGGCTGTGGATCCAGAAAATGACCCCGTGACGTACGCAATTGTCTCGGGGAACGATCTACGACAATTTTCTATCGGTCCTACATCTGGAATAATAACCGTAATAAGGATGTTAGACAGAGAGGACCTTACAAGATATCAGTTGGTAAGCTATCTTTAATTTTCTTTTTATTAATCAGATACGGATCACTGATTTGAATCGTTTAGATCGTAAAAGCTGAAGATAATGGAAAACTGTCGAGTACTGTCACGGTAAACATTAAAGTTACGGATATAAATGATAAAAATCCTGTATTTATTGGCGACCCGTATACTTTCACGGTTAAGGAAGGCGTTAAAAAAACTACAGTCGGATTTGTACATGCAACGGATGCTGATGAAGGGATTAATGCCGTTGTTACTTATTCCATACCATCTGATTTACCTTTCCATGTCGATAACGAAACGGGGGAGATCACTACCATTAAGACATTGGACTATGAAGATCAACAGGTACCAAAACTTAACCATATCATTATATTTTATAACAAATCTAATTTTATTTCAGAGCTTCCAATTTGTAGTTACAGCAAGAGATGGTGCTCCAGATCCTCGAATAGCAACCGCAACCGTGACCGTGACTGTTGTTGATATTGAAGACGAACTTCCTATATTTCCCCATTCATTATACGAAGCCTCCATTCCGGAAAATGTTCCTGATTATTTTGTTGTCGATGTTATAGTACGAAAATTACAATTATGGGGAATATGGGAAAATATTATTATATTATATTTACAGGCAGACGATCCTGATACGATAAAAAAAATTACGTATGTTATTCAGCAAGGACCAACGGATCTCTTCAGAATCGATGGAACTTCAGGTTCAATATACACCACGCGCGGTTTAGACTACGAAAGAGAAAGCGAACATATTTTGATTATTGGAACTTTAGAAAATATGTCCAATGAAAAAGGAAGCACTACAAAAGTGTTGATTCATGTTGAGGTATATAAAATTCCCTGGTCTTTTATGGGATATCTTTATTTCCAATTACCATTTTCAAAAATCTAAAATAGTCTGCTTTTACTTGTCTTTGCGGGCGCCGAGAGAAAATATTTTAAAAGTCCACCAATTTTTCCAAATGAAAGTTCTACTTTAAATTTGAAAACATTTATGATTTACGATTTACGTTTAATTAATCGCTTTTTTATGGACAATAATTTTAAAGCACTACCGAATATTTTTATAATTTGCATTGCATGACGAATGATTTATTACAGGATCGAAATGATATACCGCCGGTATTTACCATAGTGCCGCATCCTATAACTTTAGACGATGATGTCTCAATAGGTACATCTGTAACAAATCTTATTGCAACAGATGCAGATGGTACATCACCAGGAAATAAAGTGAGTTTAAAATAATGAGTATTGCAATAGAATTTAATTTTCTTAATCTACAGGTTCGTTATGAAGTAATCGGAAGAGGAAAAGCTACTAATTATTTTCAAATTGATCCCGACTCGGGAATTTTAAAAGTCATTAACGATTTTAGAAAAGAGATTGATACAGAATATCAGGTATGGGATATGGATAATAATTAATTAATTTCATGTAAAGCTTATACAATATTTTTCAGATCGATGTGCGAGCATATGATTTAGGAGACCCTCAATTATCTTCTGTTATCACGGTGGAGGTTTACATTCAACATGTGGCGACGGTGGCACCAGAAGTAGGCCTAAGGTTTGCTGATAATGCTTACAGCGTACAAGTATTAGAAAACGCCACTATAGGACATTTAATTAAAACCTTAACTATAGTGAATAGCCGTACTCATGGAAATAATATACCCCTTAAATGTCACATTACCTCAGGAAACAAGGACGGTAAGTTATTGTGTTATAATTTAAATTTTAAATTCTACATTACCGTTTTTAAATGCTAATTTTAATTGAATATTCAAATCTTATATTGGGGGATGTTGGACACTCTATAATTAAAATTTTAAACCTACATTTTTTCAATTTAGAACCCATATTAAAGTTTAGTTAAGGGTGATAAGGAAAAAATTCTTACTGAATAAAAATGATTTATGTCTTATTCCTTAGCTGGTTTTTAGGGACATTAACTTATTTTCCCAATAATTCTAGGAAAGTTTAAAGTGAATGTTACGGAAGAAAGAAATTGTGCGTTGTATCTAAACGGTACCATTGATTATGAAAGCGAAGAATCCTACCAGTTAGAAGTCCAATTAATATCATTACAAGGTTTTATAAATAGAGATTTTAGTACAACACAAGTAACTGTTAATGTTGCCGATATCAATGATAACACACCATTTTTTATTTATCCAACAAATACAAAATCCGAAAAATATTATGCTGCAATATCTGATAAGGCTCCTTTGGGAACAAGTGTGATTCAAATAAAGGTAAGAATTTTTTTCTTAATCACTATTTAACTTGAAACAAAAAAAATCCTTTGCAGGCTGATGATAAAGACAGTGGAAAATATGGAAAATTAAATTACAGTTTATCAGGGAACAAAAGTAGTATCGAATACTTCAGCGTTGATCACTCTTCGGGGATGATAAAAACTAAGAAAAGCTTCACGGATGTTGATTTAGAAAGCTTGCCGTTTAGTTTAATCGTAAAAGCAAGAGATAATCCAAATGGTACTACATCGGACTTTAACGAAATTGAAACATCCCTTATAGTAAACTTAGTATCTGAATCGGATAGAATGATCTTAGTGATAGGAGATGCCAAACCTGATGTTGTAGCTACAAAACTTGATACTTTAACGCATGTAATACAAGAACAATCTGGACTTATAGTTGGGATAGAAAAATTGAGTGCGCGAGAATATATTGGGGGTAACGGTACTTTAGAAACAGATCCAGCAGCCACTGATGTTTGGTTTTATGTTATTGATCCTGAAACTGATTCTATACTTCCTGTTAATCATACAATAGTACAAAGGTAAGGGTGAAATCAGTAAAGCCGCGATAGTTGAACGGTCGCGATGTTTGCAATCACTGCTCAGCGGAATAGGACGATTTGACGCCGGCAATTTGGCGCTAGGTAATTCGGAGACGGACGATTCGTCGCCAATAAATAGATAAAAAAAATACGCCATATTTTTTTAATTGATGTTGTCTGTGTACATGGTGCCGAGGTTAGTTGGTCTCCGAATTGCCGGGGTCGAATTGTTACGTACCGCTACTCGGAATTTTTGTGTTTTAACTTTTCAAGTAGTACACAAGATATAAAATATTTACAAAGATTTATTTCTAGGTTCATTTTCGAGAAATCTGCAATGGATAACATAACATTCGATGTTTCTGGACAAATAAAACACACTGCATTCAACATTCACGAACCTATAGTAATACACAGAGTAAAATCAACTACTATTGCTGCCTTTAATGGAGAAGTTTTCCCATATGCCCTTATTGTCATCGCTTGTATTATATTTGTGTTTGGTATAGTTGGAATTATTTACATTTGCATCTCTTGGTCTAGGTAAAATTAATTTTTTTTTAATTTTTATAGTTGTCAACATTAAACACATTTCAGATATAAATCTTTTAAAGACCAAATGCAAAGATCGTACATCGTCCCAGCGAGTCCGGCGCGATACGATACGGTGTATGTAGAACCAAACTTAAAAGAATACGAAACTCAAGTTTTACAAATGTGTGTACCAGTAGATGACCACGACGAATACAACGACTTACACTTAGATTTTAGTAATAAGAACCATGCCTTTAGCTTAGATAACGTTAGTTATATTTCTAAGGATAATAATTTGAAAAAATACGGTAAGTAAAACTTATTAAAGATCTTAACATGATATTTTTATCAAATTTTATTTAAGGACAACGAAGTCCTGTTAGTAGCGAATCAGCAACCACAGCTCGCGCTTCCAGCATTGGTGATCACGGACTAGCTAAAATGGATAGAGATACACTTGGACGAGATCATATTTATCAACGGTAAACAATTTGGTGATTTAAAATTGAATTTAGTAAGAAATAGATTTTTACTTTTAATAATAAATTGTTCTTGCTTTAAGTGTTGAGCAAGTTGATGAATCACTACTGTATAGGTAGAACATTTTAAAAACGATTTGCGACACTGTAATTATTTTCTTATTAATTTCTTAATTTTAGATCTTCAGATGAAGATGATATGAGTACAAGTCCGACGAATGACAACGTAATGTTTAGAGAAAAGAAAGACTATTCCCATATAGGATTTTCATATAACGACCACTCGCCTATAGAAACAACGACCGAATTGTAGATATTTTTATATAGTGTATAGTTAAAAGAGAAAGAAATTTATTAATTTATACGTATGAGATAAAATACAGGTTTTAGGTAATCTAATTAATGACTTTGAAGCCATGTAACAATACGTTAACATTTTTCTACAATAAATATTTTTGTTTACATTGTTGTTTTATTTCTGTTAAAAGGCTACGTAGGTTGCAAACGAAACGGAAATAGGATAGCTAGGACCAGCCACGGTGATCGCTACTTATTTTACCGGGATAGGAGGGAGCCTGCATTAGCTTTGTCGTCCAATTTTTGTTTATATATTTTCAAAATTCGTTATTTCCTCAAAAGTTGGTTCTATATACCTAAGTGACTAATTTTTTCTATTTATTTTTACGGATTATTTATTTTTTTCCATAGGACACTCACCCCCCCCCCCTTGTCACTGGAAAACAACGTCTATCCCTATGTAGGTACCTAATAGTAAAACCTTTTTTTATAAACCTGCGTAAGCGTTTCACGAACATACTTATAGCTAATCCCATTAGCTAACAATTAAGTTACTATAGAAAGATTTGGAATCGAACCCAGAACAAATTGTGATAGTAGGTAATGGTAGTGGTTGTAATACCCAAAGTAAAATTATTAATCGTATTTTATAAAACAATTCGTATTTGTAAAGAAAATCGGATTAGACTTTTTCATACCTTTCAAAAAGGTCATGGGCTAGTTCGACCACGTACCCTCATTAGTTGTTGCAAGTGATAAGGGCACTTTCTAATCCCATGGGTGAGTTCGACCACGGGTAACTTAAGGGACAGAGATAAGACTTAGCACATTGGCGTCGAACATACCCTTTCTATCAGTGCTGTTTGTTCTGTATTCTGTTTTTTTTAAATCGAATTTAAAGACAAATATTCAGGAATTGGGACATTTTTAAAATTATTCTTTGATATTCAGTTTCAAATGGAGACTTATGTTAAAATAAAATCTGCAAATTGTAAAGCAAGAGAATTTAATGGTTTTACTAAAAGAAAGTGTGAATTTTTAAGTAGCTAGAATTTAAAGAAAACCGTATATCAAGATTCGACTTTGTTAAATGTTTAGCGTATAAATATTTGCCAGTTTTTACATAGTAGGTAGGTAGTACTAATTATATAAATTGTAATTTTTCATCTACGTACCTAACATGTGTATCTATCACCTATATATTTTTAAATAAATTCATTTCAAACCCCCTTTTTTAAATTATTATAAAGGGCTGTTTTATTATATTAGTATTAACTTGAACTTTTCGATAATGTGAAGTTACTTGAAATTTACGTAAATGATTCTTATCTGTATAATTATCTCCTTAAGTTTCTTAATCCCTTGGAGGTCTGGTGGTGGTCGAACTGGGCTACCGGATTACGGGCCTACCTGCATTCGTGGTCGAACTGACCAACGCCGTTCAAAAAATTAATCGTAATAATTCTATGTTTTTAAAAATCAAAAATAAAATTAATAAATCTCTAGATTTTCTGGATAAAAGATCTTATTATACTAAAGAATTAATGAGAATGAAGTAACTGCTTACCCATAATTAATATTTCAACAATTCAACACTAATTATAAGTAGAACTCGGCAAATATTATAAAATACGCACACACTTCACCAATCACTACATTAGGAGATATTGGAATAACTAAAATTGAAATAATCATCCGGTCTTTAGGGTCTAAATTCTAAAAACATGCACTCTAAACAAAACACCAAACAATGACAGCAATGTATAATCAAAACCCACAATAAATGTTAACGTAACACTCTTATCTCGCTTCTACAGGCAAGATTTTTCGAGTGAATGCGAGCAAAAAATTTACCTACCTTAAGAGATAATAAAATAAAGAATTGATATTATTTCGAAGGCCAGTTATACCATACAACAATTTCCATCGTTTTTCAAATTTTTTAATATTCTAAAGTGTATTGACGTTCCTTTATGGTAGATAAATTGAACAATCAATCGAATTTAAACTATACAATGTGTTTATTCCAGTATCATAAACTTTAAGGATATGTATCTAAGCTAACAGAAAAAAAAATCTAAACCCATTCATATAGGCGCGATTTTTTCTTTCTGTTTTCATTGTTAACATTTAAATTTGCCGCCAAATTCAACCAATTTTATGGGAAAAAATCTTCTTAAGGGAGCTATAGTCCCCTAAATGGACTTGAGTTATCTGGAGAATGGCTAAAAGTAAAATTATGAAATTTCGTATGTATTTCTTAATTTTCGAAATTGTTCTTCAGTTTCTAGCGTCCATGCAGTGAGGGAGGTCCATTTAGTCGTAGTCGTGATCGGTGAATAAATACTGAAGCAACCAAATATCCTCTCGTTGCTATCAATTCCTTTATCCCATCTCTTCTCTGTCACTTACCACCAACTCACCTTCACCCCCCTTGCCATTATAATACGCTGTATCTTCCCAATCGTCCGAATTCTAGCTCCACAGATACCAAGGCGGGGAATATCTCCCTGAGTTTGACAACCTTTTACTCCTTCTTGATCTCTCACGGATACAATAAATTGTCTCCATGTTTTAAAAGTAAATTACAAATAAAACGCCCTGCCGAAAACAGCTCAACCCCTACCCGCTACATCCAAATATCGTGTCGCTCTGCACAGCTACGAGCCACAAAACCATGGAAATTATCTGCTTCACCAGAAAACCCACTTCAACTATCCCTTAATGAACCTCCTTCTGCATTGTAGCTCGCGATGTTGACCTGGATATTACCCCAGAAGGCATAACGGTCCCGAACTACATATATGACAAAATACTGGCCTTGCCGCCTCACCCCTCTTATCAGGATTATCTCCACCGATAAATCCACGATCGACTCCCTGCTCATCTTTGGAAAATCCTCTAACACCTTTCTCAAGTGCCCCAAATATTTCATCTTTGCTCACTAATCGCCCGACTGCCCCAACAAACTGAAATGCCCCACCTTTCCATGCAGTTTTCAGTAGGCAATTCATGTTGGTAATTTTTTTAATGTTTAATTTACAATTTTGATTGTTGAAGTAGCGCTATATTAGTTTAATACCTAGTTCTATAGTTTCAGTGCTATTACAATAAATTTTTAAACAATTTTATAGCAAATGTATTTGGATGCTTTCGTAGGAGGGAGCAATCAACTAACCAATACTTCAAAATTAATGTAGTAATAGATATATTATATATTTATTATCAAACTTTCAACAAATAATTGCACTTATATGACCCTCTAATTTAATGTAGTTTAAAATATTATTTTATATACATAAATATATACAGACACACAAACATACAAATAAAAAGGTAGTATATTCAGCTGTCTTATAGTTTTACGAATATGTACAATAATAACTAAAGGACTGTACATTCCACTATAAAAAATTACATACATTTGTTGAACTATTTGTTCAACAAAATATAACTCTGTAATCCTTAGTAAATAACTTAATATGGTAGGAAGTAAAATAGTGGAGTAGGCGAGTAGCACATCTAAAACTGAATAAATTGTGTACGTCTTATTTAGTTCCAACATATCAAAATTTTAAAATAACATATTTTTGCTTGCATATATTCGAAGTTAAGTACGTATTTTTAACTTTAAACTTTAGCTTACATTTAAAGGGCTATAACGTTCGTTATTAAAATATATAAAATAGATAAATAGATAACAGGAATAAAACGCTAGACCATTCTAAATTTGAATAATATATACTATACCAGTTTTTTCCGCTGCATTTTCTACTTGATTCGATAAACAGTATTTTTTATTAAAATACAAATATTAATATTATATAAATAGAATTTATATCTTAACATAGGATGATCACCACAATCCTTAATTAGCAATAAAAAAAATCAACAACCCATCTCACACAAACTCATATTGGATGTTACTGTTTAAAGAAAACTGCGCTATTTATATTTAAGCCAGTTTTAAAGATATCATTGCAAATAAGACATACGAGTATAAATTAAAAAAAACACACATTCATAAACATACACCCTACTAACACACATTTAAATGTAACAGCACGTCTTGAAGGTTTCTTAAGCTGAAATAGTAAAAAGCTACAAAATATATGAGCACATGATTCGTATACCTATCTTTTTAGACTAAATACGATAGAATTACTTTCCAAATTTGGAAGCTATCACATACAGGGAATTCAGTAATTCTAACGCCCGCGTATCTTCATCTTCATCATCTAATGATGGATGAACAATATGTTTCAAAGAACTAGATTCTGTTATTGATACCTCACCATCTGAACGAGTCGCTCTAGAAGTTACAGCAGGCTGCTCTGTGTTGTCCGAGTTTAATTTAGTTTCAGCTAAACCAAATACGCTATCACTAGAAACAGCCCTGGTATCTAATTCTTTATTTTTGTCGGTATTACATTCGCTAATCAAGAGTAATATCAGACGACGAGTTAAAGGATTTCCTTCGATTTCTTTCATTTTATCTAAGAATTCACCCTGACTAATATTGAGCTTATGAAGTATTCTTTGTAATTTTCCAGACCCTTCAGTTTTGGTTGCATTCATGAAATCTATAAGAATCCCATGAACTTGTGTCGAATTTAAGTCAATCTTTGGAAGAGACCTTAGCTCATATTGTATTTCAGATACTCTGGTTGTTTCAGCGGCATCACTTGAGCTTTCGGAAGAATTATCTTCTGAACCGGTTACTGTACTAAACCGAGTATCAACATCTGGAGATGTAAAACCTTGTCCAGTTTGTGATGAATCGAAATTTTCATTGAGAAGCGCAGGGTTTATTGAAAGAGTTGTTTGCCATAATTTTGTAACGTCCGACGAGGTTGTCCAATGATTATCTGGCAAACTTTTAGCATCATCATTTGTAAATCCCGTTGGGTCTGAAGCTTCTGTAGTACCTTTATTTCCATCTAAAGCCAACGTCGTTTTGAAAGCTTGCGAAACTTTATTAAGCTGCGATATGAAAGACTGTGTATCAGCACTTAATAGGTTTTCATTATCAGAACTCAAAGAGTTGTGCGATTCTAAATTATCAGGACCTGGTGAAGATTTATTAAACGCTAAAATATAGCCCCAAGTTGGACTAACTGGTATTCCGGTGGGTCGAGCAGGAAGATGAGGATGATCAGATTTTAAATCTGAATCAGAATAATTTAGCACTTCGTCTTCATCCGTTTCGGTAGTTTCACTACGACTACTTAACTGTGGGGGTTCTGTAGGTCGCACATCATGAAGTACTTTCTTGAAAGTGTCTGGATCCTCAAGATAGGCAGATAATGCTTCTGTAAATACTCGAGCCAACTGTCGTACACCCGGACCTTCAGTAGTTGCTGGATACTTAGTATCTTCTCTAATTAAATCATTTTCATTGTCATCAGCACCACTTCTAACTGAAAATGGTAATTCTGTGGTAGTGGCATCTTTTTCCTTTTCCTTAAAAAGATGATCGTAATTGCTTCGAGTCATTTGAGTTAAAAGAGACTTAATGAGTTCTTCATTGTCGATATGTATTATAGGTGAATCGGTTCCTGATTCGTCATCGGTTTCTTCGGTGTGCTCCCGATGGCTAGAAGAAGTTAAATTATCTAATGCATTGGCGAAATATATGGCTAAGCTGTGAAGTGTTTGAGGGCCAGCTGATGGTGGCACAACTAATCCTGGACGTGGTGTACCAAATCCAATTTCTTTATCGCCAAAACGTTGCTTTACAACCCCCATGAGCGTGTTTATAACATTATTTATATTTTCGTCTGTAGGATTATAACTGTACAATGATGTAGATTCCGTAGAGAATGGTGTGGGTAACGTCGGAGTTGGAGTCTTTGGTCCTAAACCAGCGCTAGGTTTATAAGTTGTTATAAAGGGACTTGCAGAAGATACTGTATACGGTGGAAGTTGTGACGTGCCAGTAGTTTCCAATAAACTTTTGTCAGTATATCCTGTTTGAGCAGAACCAAATCGAGTATCTGTAGATGCTGAAAATGGTTTGGGTTGAAGAATACTCGTTGGAGATGTATATATTGCGTCATCCGGAGTTGCAGTAGTTACTGTGTTTCCAATTCCACCCTGACCCCTTACCGAATAGTTAAAAGCAGGTGCTGAATGAATTTCATCATTTATGGTAAGGTTTATTCTTTCTGTCGAAGTTGGGGCTGGGGAGGTAAAAATCTCGTCGTTTATAGTAAACTCTACCGTTTCCTTTTCAGTAGGTGTAGCGCGTGTTGAAGTACTTTTAACATTTCCTTCTGTGGATAATCCGTCAAAATTATCTCTAGTTACTCCAAAGGAATCACGAGGACTGCTATTAATGTTTATACCAACTGTTTCATCATTAACTGAACTTTCACTGCTTGGGGTCGATGATATAAAATTCTTTTCATATTCACTTGCTGTTGTACGACTTGAGATTCCTACACCTTTGGTGGTAGCTCCAAATTTATTAAAACTAATTGAGGGAGTTATGTTAACCCCGGTAATAACTCTAAATGAATTTCCATTTGTAGAAATTCCGTTTGTTTTTATTCTTATGGTTCCTGGAGATACCGTTTGACCACTAGATATAAATTGACCGGGTTGTCCTGAACCAAAACTGATTTTAAACTTGGTTCGATCATTTCCTGTTACCTCTATAGGCCCTGCACCGAAATCTTTCGTTCTGGCACCATCCAACGTTATTACCTGAATTTTAGGAGAGTCGGCATTAAAAGCTTTTCCGAACCTAGTATTTGATTCAAATTGTGGCGATATCGTAGATGGTCTAATATTTAACTTTATAATTGGACTATTATTGGAATATGGCTTTTCAGTACTTCCAGTACTACTAAATCCAAAGCGTCCATTTCCTTCAGAAGAGCTAGAGAATTTCCCATCGTAATTATTGTTTCTCTGAGAATCAGGATAATCTGTTGTGGATCTGCCTTCTATATCATCTGGTGAAAGGGTTGAGGATATTGAATTGAACCTCACATCCGCCCCATTAGTATAGCCCCTGTCGTGAGTAGTAACATCAACTTTATTCGATCCTATGGTAGCAAATCTTGTTGTTGTTGGTAAGGTAGTTTGACCAAAACTGTTTATTCCTCTACTTGTAGACACTTCAATTTGTTCTGTACCAGAATTGAAACCAACACTGGATTTAGTTGTTTGCGGTTCATTTGCCCCAAAACTGAATCTATTGGTTGTTACAGGTGACTTGCCAGTTGTAAATTGTTCAGTGTTACTAAACGGAGTAAATGTAGTTGAAACTATACTGTCGCTTCTTCCGGAGGTAAGGGCATTTGCATCTACCGAAGGTTGTTCAGTCGTAGAGATATCAGTCCTGTATCCATATCTCGAACTAATAGTTTCTTTTTGAGAATTAACTTCGGTGGTAGTTCTTAAACTACCTTCCGGTGACGAGACAGGTACGGTTGAAAGAACTTGAGGGCTAACCGAAGAACCGTAGAATGGTTTTTCAGGTAATTTACTTTGCGGCTGTTGATAATACTGCCTGGGATCTTTAATATCAGTGTATGTTGTTTTGTGATTTGGATAAGGATTTGTAGTAGTAGCTTGTCTATTATTATCTAACAAATTATTACGTCCGCTCTTAACAAACGATGCACTTTCTTGAGGTTCCTGAGTTTCAGCGGATACAATAAGAACTGGTATTTTCCCAGCGTCATCCACTTCTTCCTTATGTGAACCAAAACTATATCCACTTTGTGTAGTGTCACCCGTTTTTAATCCAAAGTTACTTGTGGTTTGCTCAAATTGTCCATGTTTTCCTTGCAAGTTTACATCAAATCTGTTTTGCCCAGTACCACCAAATGTTATATGGGAATCTCTGCTAACTGTGGTTTGACCTCGTTCAGTTAATTTGTTTTGGCCATTTCCTCCAAATATGTTTTGTTGGTAACCATTTCCATTTTGTTGTTTACTTGAATCAAATTCATCTGATTTTCCTTGAGAACTAATACTAAATTTAATTTTATCACTTCCTCCATTTATACGCGAACTAGTTAAACCTGTTCCAAATTGGCTGGTGCTTCCCTGACCAACAAAGGCATTGTGTTCGATAGATGGTATTTTTTCTTGCAAACTAGTATCAAATCTATTTTGGTCACGTCCATTTAATTTTTGTGATGTTACATCTAAGGAAATTTTACCTGGGCTACTACCAAAAGTTTGTTGAGTATTTGTACCAAAGGTAACCTGTCCGTTTCCGAATGTATTCCTGCCTTGGTCACTTATCTTTTGTGAGGTTGCATCTAATTGACCGGCAGTACCCCCTGTCGCTTGTTGAGTACTTGACCCAAATGTCACTTGTCCTCGACCATGTTGATTTTGATCACGTATGTTGGTGTTTTGTAAATTACCATGAAGTGGAATTTGCCCAAATCTTTGTTGCGTATCTGTATCAGAGGTAGATTTTCCGCTGGTAAAAATGTTTTGATCAAATTCGTTTACTTTTTGTGAATTTCTACCTGATGGGAATTGACTCACACTACTTCCTACTGTTTGTTGGGTATTTGTACCAAAGGTAACCTTTCCGCTTCCATATGTATTCCTGCCTTGGTCACTTATCTTTTGTGAGCTTGCATCTATTGTAAGTTGACCGGCACTACCCCCTATCGCTTGTTGAGTACTTGACCCAAATGTCACTTGTCCTCGACCATGTTGATCTTGATCGCGTATGTTGGTGTTTTGTAAATTACCACCAAGTGGAATTTGCCCAAATCTTTGTTGAGTATCTGTATCAGAGGTAGATTTTCCACTGGTAAAAATGTTTTGATCAAATTCGTTTACTTTTTGTGAATTTCTACCTGATGGGAATTGATTCACACTACTACCTACTGTTTGTTGGGTATTTGTGCCAAATGTAATTTGTCCTCTACCAAATATATTTTGATCCCGTCCATTTTTCCTCTGTGAACTTCTGTCTAATGGCAATTGCGTAGTTGTGGCATGCGTAACTCTGCCGAATTGATTTCGATCGTGCCCGCTTGTCCTTTGTGAGCTTCTATCTAACGGAATATTACTTGAACTTTCAGCGGTTACTTGGTGAGTACCAAATCTACCGAATATATTTTGATCATATCCCTGTGTCCTCTGCGAGTTTCTGTCTACTGGAATTGAAAATGAATCTGTTTTTTGTTGGGCACTTGAACCAAATGTAACTTGTTCAACTGTGTGGGGTTTTCCATGCAAATTTACTCCAAACCCTGTTTGTCCAGATTGAGATATACCTCCCTGTAAACGGGCACCAAATGTACTTTGACCGTGTTCACCTGCATTATATTGGGAACTGTCACCAAAAGAAGTTAATCCAGCATTGTCATCTACTCCATGCTGTATGTCAGTACCAAACGCAGTCAGTTCCGTGTTTGTATTTTTATGGACACCAAAGCTATTTCTAAATGTATTCTGGTTTTGTCTACCTGAACTTGTCTCTGTACTTGACCTAAAGAAAACATTGTTGTCTCCTTGTTGTTGTCTACCCGCATTAAACGTCGCTTGTTTTCCTATTTCTGAGTTTCCTTGTGAATGTACATTAAAACCATTTTGTACATTACTGCCAAATGTGTTCTGATGTCGTTCAGTTGCAGTTCGTTGGGAATTACTGTCTAACGAAACTTGTCCTATAAAGCCATTCGGTTTAACTTGTGCCCCAATACCAGAAGTAACTTGTGTGTTAAACTTGTTTTGCAAATTAGCACCAAACGTGTTTTGGTCACCTCCTCTTTCATTTTGCTGTGAACTTCTATCAAATGAAAATTGCTGTTTATATCCATTAGTTCCAATATTATCTGATCTGGTAGATTGTGAAGCTCTATTAAATGAAAATGGTGCAACCGTACTAGTTTTTTGTTGGAAACTCGTACTGAAGCCTGTTTGCTCCCGTTGTCCCGGTTTCACTTGCACGTTAATATCATATGTGTTTTGGCCATGTCCTGTTGAAAATTGGTTCGTTTTATCATAATTTCTTTCTCTCACCCCATTTCCAAAAGAGTCCAAAGTACGATCTCCTCGTGTATTATAATTTTTTCTAGCTGACCCTTCTGTTGTAGCGATAATCCTATTGTCTATGGTTTTCACGGAAGCTCTATAGGAAGGCGTTACAAGATGTGCAGGAGTTCCTCCAAATGTATCGTGCCCATGATTATAATCTTCTTTACTGGAAAATACTCCTTGTTTTGTGCCGTGATATGAAAGCCGCCGAGAATCTTTTCGTTTAGCATTTTCACGTTGCAAAACTTCTGCACTTTCTTCATACAATGAAGGCGAGTTACTACAGTTAACTTTAAACCACCAATCGCATATCAGTTCGGATTGTTGAAAAGTTGTTCCATTTGGACATAAGAATGACAATTTTCGGCCTTCGTCGCAAATATGGAACACCTGAAAAATATACTTGTAGTATTGGTGTTAAGTTTTAATTTTTATATTGATTAGTAAAAGTATTTGTCTTTAAATTAGGTATGCAAGTTAATTGCTTTTGAAGACGATATTACAATGAAGTTTACCTGCGGCGCATTTAACACGTCCTAGCAAACTCTCTAAATTAATTGCATAGGTATTTGAAAAATTAATTTCCTTATGTAACCGTTTTGGAAACGACATGTTTATTCCAATTTAGGCAATTTCACCTTTGCATGTTTAAGATTTTTTTTATTTAAATTACGTCTGTTCATGAGTAATAAGTTGTTTGGCAGTATAAATTTAATATCAAAAAATCACTCTCTTCTCAACAAATCAGGAACATCGTAAAGTATCAGACATCAATAAAAATATAGCCCACGGCATAAAAATTCAATCTACGATTAGCTCTTCCTATGTTTTAATACTTTTCTGGTTGAATACATAAAGGTATTGTGTAGATTTACATTTTATGTACATACAGATAACTAATTTTCAAGTGTCTATTGCTAAAAAAATGTATGTCTGTAGTCTAAATCAAAATATATCCAGTATAGTCTTAGATCATACATATTTATGTATAATATGTTTTTAAACTGGCGGACACAAAGAACACAACGCGATTCTCTTCTTAAAACTTAATGAAAAAAATCTATCGCCTGTTTGCACCAATCACCCTTACAAGTGCTACTTGTACTACCAAATTGTTGAAAAAATCGGCATAGGGCCACAAGCAGATTCGCATTCTAAGCCGTAAATCTTAAAATTTGCAGTCGCATTTTCAAAAACAAAACAGGAACAGACACCCGTGTCTGACATAGCCTTATCATTGAAATTTGCTTAATGGGGCCAGAACAGACACATTTTGCGGGCACAATAATTCTTTAATTGCCTGGGGCCACAGCAGATACTAAAAGAAGACACATAGCAGGTCAGCAACCACTGGTCCTGCCGTATTGAAAAAAATAGAGGGTTGCTATTAGGCTCTAGCAGACACATAGATCAAGTCATACAAACAGATACCCATAAATGGGAAAGGATATGGCAGGGTAATGGTGCACACATATTCGCTGGGCATTCCATTTAACCGTTCCTGCTTGGCGTGTTTATTGTATGCCAGAAGATATGAATAATCTACGACAGGATATTATCAAACGATTTTTAAATTTATCATAATAATATACATGGTGACCCATCGTGAAACCATCAAACGTTCAGGGCTGATTTTTGAGTCGTTTTTGAGTATGGACGACAGACTGAATAGTTGCACGGCATTCTGCTGGTGTGATCTGCCGGGATGCTTGAACAATCCCTTCCCGGAGAGTAGCTTAACGGGCTCCGCATAAATTGTTTTCTTCATTGTACCCCATATAAAAAAATCCAAAGGAGTCATGTACGGAGAGCGCGGAGGCCAAGAGCGGGGGCAGTCTCGAACGCGACCAATCCATCTACCCGGAAAATTTCAATCTAGCTCGGACGGGGTGCATTTTTGGAAATAGATTTATAGACGAAGAAAGTCTTATTTTAAACCTGGAAAATCAGCCCCGAACGTTTAACGATGGCTCACCCTGTATAGCGGATGTATTATGAAGATTCTACCCGAGCAGGATAGAAGGGTAAAACGGGTAAACTTATCTCAGATACATAAACGTCAGAGAAAAAGACAGCTAGTATTGTTTAAAATGTTAAAGTGCGTGTCTTTTAATTCTTTAAGCCTTGGGAAACCCTTATAAGTTTAAGGACAAATTAAGAAATCGAACTCGCTATTATCCCAAAGTATTTTTAATTCGCGCCCTTCATGAATGAATTACAATTTTGCATTGACATCTTTTTTTGATATTTCTGTATTTGTCGATCTTACATTGAATTGATAATATCAAAGGTTAACAATCATTAAACACGACAAACCAAAACGTTGGTGAGCATAAAAGGTGTTGTGGTTTTTAATTACAAACTTGTTTTAATTTTAATTTACTAAGTAATGAAGTACTTTGAAATCTAAGGTCTAATCTACGTGGTTCAACCCATTTCATGTATTTTAATTTTTAATTATTTTTATTATTTACGGGTCTCAGTCAAAATTTAAATTTACAATCCAGATACTGGTAACGTAGAATTGGTAATAAATGCAAATTTAAATTAAAATGTTGCACTTTACATTCGACATTTTTGACGACCTAATTACTACAATGAATATTTAAATTTACATTGCAAATAAAAATGTTGGAATACGAGTTCGTGCACTACCAAAAATTTATCACATTTCATTATCTTTATTCGCTTTTACATTTTTGTAAATTTATAAAATACATATTCAATATAAACAAAATTTTATTCCCATTTAAAAAATTTCCAAAACAGATTTGTTAAAAAAAATATTGCTGTGACCTGCGACGCAACTGAACTTTGTTTCAGTGCGTTTCAGCTGTTAAATAAATGTTTAATACTTTAATGCTTTTTTAACGGTCAATCGATCAAGAAGCGAAAGCCTATAACCGTTTATGTATAAACATTCCCTCTTATTATTTTAGTTAATTATAGCACACAAAATGGTTTGCGTGTTATTAGGTGAGTCAGTTTAGCCTTAGGACTATATTTTATGATGTTCATAAAAAATATGATGCATACTTGACAGTCAGTTTCCAAATCCGCATAATATCCGGCTTCCATTTCACGGCAACTAAATTTCGTTCTAGGAACGTAAGACCAAGTTGGAAAGTCGACTCCTGGAGTACCATCAGCACCTGTAATCATTTAACATTCCAACATCCATTACATCACTTGTTAATTTATAAAATACCTTGGTAGAAAACAGCGTTGTCATCTCCTGAATCCCTTCTTTCTCGATAATCTGTTGTGTTTGTTGTACTAGTGACATCATCTATTTTTAAACCGTTTACAACCTGTTTGATAATAAATTTTTTATAAAGGTGAATCTATAATTGAATAATTGGCGAAATGTAGACTTACCGTTTGTCTGGCAAAATAAACAGCATAAAATAGAATTGCTAATCCTAAAACAAATATAAAGTGAAATTTACTAAACGCAATAGCAATTAAATCATGAACGAATTAAGTTTTATTACTTAATTGCAGATATTACTTATTCTGCATTATGTAATGCTGGTACTCAACAGTAAATGTTAATCTGATTATAAGTACAGAATTACATTCGACTTCTGATACAGTAACCGTAAATGAAGTTAAAGAGCCTGCAAACGGATGTTAAGTAATTAAAATGCTGTGTGTGGTCCAATGTTAATCGCCGGATATGACTTCCAAAGATCGACTATAATAAAAGGTATACCGATCTCTCAAATCGCACATCCAGATGCAACCTTCTTTCACAAGTTCCCTAAGTCAATTGTTCTAGCAAAAGTGCTAATAACTATTTAATGCAGAAGTAATTACAGTGGAACACCAACAATGGCTTACAAGTACAGCTCTCCTGAATTGTTAGTTAAGAAAAATATTTAAATTAATAGAAAGAGTTTGTAAACATAAAAAATATAAGTAGCTAGAATATTTCAGTTAAACTCTTAGGTACCTCGCTTTAAAATTGATAAAATATTACGGGGATCTGTAGAAAAATTTACATCGTGATACTATTCGAAATTCCAACAGAAGAATTTAATCTCCTGACTGGTCTTAAGTCAATTAAGATATTTCAAGGTATTTTCCCTCAAAAATTTCGTAAAATAAAAGACAATCAACAAAACAGCAATTTTCATACATCAGAAATATTCAACAAACCTTAAGAAATGGGTCGTATGAATAAGTTATACGTTACACAGTGACTGTAATGAAACTGAATATGTGAGAAATTTTCTAATGAGTCTTATTTCAGTATTCCCTTATAAACTTATAGGTACATGAACCAGAATGTTTTTGTTTTGAAAGTACCAATCAGTTATTTTCCTTGGAGGGTTTTTAAATTTACTTATGAAAATTTAGCAGTTCTGGTTTAGTAGTCCTACATATTTTTATGTAAACATACAGAACGAACATCAACTCTGATTTTCCAACAATGTTTAAAGTTTATCCTTGAAACCAAACCTCACAATGGTGTTTGCATTTGATATTAGTAATTTTTCCATACCTATGTACATAATTACGCAGGTCGGATAATAAAACTTGAAACATGTTAATTAAAAGGTCAAAACAGTTAGAAAAAGTGGAGGTGCGCACCTACCCCAAACTTTCCCATACTAAAAATAAACATTTCATTTTTGGTACTATTCAACTGTAGTTCGCGAGGCAGCATTGGAAATCACTTGGATGTGTAGCACGCGCATCCGTAGTAATACTCAATCTTCAAAATTTACAAAACGCAGCTGAATTTCGCTAAATTCTCATCAATCGTACATTTTAGCTATATGAATATCCTATACTATGTGATAGACAATTAAATTCTGCATTCAATTATGTAATAATATATAGGGTGTTTCATTTAAAATAACAAAGTTGCTTATTATACTGTGGAAAGTAAACACCCTGTATACGTGATATAAATTTAGAAGAATGCAGAGCTACATACGGAACAACTTTTATATTTAAACTTTTTTCATATTTTGACTAATAAAGGAGCTATAGGAGCATCAATTTCAAATTTTCAAAACCCCGCAGAGGGCGCCACAGTGAAATTGTAGCATTCATTAAGTAAATAAAATGTATCTAACACTAAGCTGCATAAATGTAGAAAATTTAAACAAAATCATATGGCCAGTTTTTTGTAATAATTTTTCAAAAATTTCAAACTTTTTGGAAGAGCGCCGCCGTTGCGACCGTTTTCGGATTTACTAAATAATTTTTTCTTCATGGTGTAGTACCGCTAAAATAATTTCTTCTTATTTAAAATGCAACATCTTTAATTAATATTGACACTGAATTCTAGAACAGATTCCAATTTAATGTTGAGTGAAATCCCCATGGATTATTTCGCAGACGCTTACAATGTTTAGTACTGTAACCCCTATAATTCCCTGTGTTGCGTGAACCAATTCTACCCCTTGCACGGTTTAAACGCTGAACGCTTACAATATCAAAATAATATTATCCTGGCACACTACCGGTACTGTTACTTTAATACTATAAAGAGGAAATTGTTTAAACGTACTTTAAGTTAGGAAGCAGCTACGAGGACAGAAATCAGACCATAAATAATTCCATCAGTGACAGGACAATTACTTCTATACGACGAAAAGTTTAAGGACAACTTAACTTCTATAAAACATTTTGTAATGTCTTTGTAATGTCTACGAACATAAAATGTGATGTCATATGTATTCATTTATCTTACGAAAACACATGTACTTTTGTAATTTTGTCTAAATATCATATTTACCTCTTGTAGGTACCTACTCATTTAACAGCAAGTAGTAATTATCCAACAAATAAAGTTGACACCAGGCAACCTACGAAATAAATGAATTTTAAGTATAGGTAGGTACCTACTTCGCCATTTTCGTTCCTATTAGCTGATATTTGATATAGGTACAAAACTAAAAAAAGTGTTCCCGAATAAAACTTAAGTTTAACGAATTACAGTAATTTCTGAAATGATTTAAAATTTCCCGTTCAATCTCTGTGCAACGTTTTTGAATGAGCATTTGAACTAGCTAGGATAGGTAATAACAAATTAGTTAATTATTTATAAAATTGGCAATAACATTAATTAATTAATATGAGAATGAAGCTTTCGCTGACATATTCACAATTAATAGCTAAATGATTAGAGACAAGGTTAACATTAAAGAGACTCTTGATCACTGCTGAGGAAGTTACGACATATATGCCACACCTTTCGAAATGTAAATAAGAGTTGCGAATTAAAAATTGTCAAAATGTTAAACTGCTAGTTTAGGTAGGTACCTACCACTAAACACTTTAATTACAAGTTATTGACCCCAATGCAATAAAACTTAGGAACACTGTAAGAAAATTTTGAATTTTTTAAGCAATTTCCACTTTTTTTTATTTTATGTGCTTTATACCCCTATTCTGTAAAAAGTCGTTTACGAACGACTCGTTATCTAAAGACAATCATTGCTGACTCTAGTATAACTCTAAGATTAACTTTAGAGCGAAATTTGGAACTTTGAACAAAACAATTTTTGTAACAAGTTTTATTTTAAAATACTGTAATCCACTGTAGTTTATCCACCATATTACTAGTGTGCCTATAGGCTTTCATTCAGTTGCCGATTCTTTTTCCATATAAAGACCAGTAGGTATTAAATGCAGAATAGATAATACCTCACATTTGCTATTCAAATTATTAGATCCTTGATAAAAAATAACGAAAAAGACACTTACCTAATTTGTATATATGATACCTCTCCATTGTTTAAATTATTCTGCAACAAAATAATAATTATGTGTATACGATTATGAATAAGAGAACATTGCATCATTTAGCAAATTGAATTTTAAAGGTTAACCTGGTCCTGTCTCGACACACTATTATTACATTAGCTGAACTAAATTAACCCACATAATTTACACCTTTGAAATTAAATCAAGGAATCTCGAATAACTTCCGAATTCTATAGAAGATGTTACGGTTAGAATTCTCCTTTCATTGATGCTGTGAATTTATATTAATAACTGCGAAGGAATTTACATTTCAAATGGAATTTGTTTTTTGCCTCTCGAATAGTGCACAAAATTACAATATGTACTTGTGCTTCACCCAGGGAGTGTAAAAATTAGAATTAATGTTAAGGTTGCTCGTGATGCAGAGATTAGCAAGAATTTCGTAATTATGGTGATGAAAAATACTTTCTACGCGACTTTGAAATATTCTTAATACACTATTAGAAGATCTAAGTGCATTTGCCATGAACTTTTGATTTATTTGATAGAAAATGCATTTACACTATTTTAAATGAGCTGCTTTATAAGAGACTGGAATTTTACTATATGTCCAAAGCACGTTTTAGACATAATGGCAACATAATGTTTCCAGTAGTTATGCAAATGTAACCATTTCCATTTAACAAGTTTAAAAATAATGCACATCTTTAATTCGAGGCTATTCTCGGTTCTCCTACAAAAACTTTAAAACGTATTAACTGTAAATTTTGTAAAATAACAAATAAAGCAGCATCAGTTTCAATTAATCAGGGTCTGTTGACCAACGAAGTCAACATTTGTACCTATGATAATTATACTGTGTTTTTGTTATTACAATAAATATTGAAATTGTTGCCCCTTCAGTATACCAATTTTTGTGTATTCCCCAAAGAAATTAATTTAAAATATTTAAGGCGGACGATCAAGCCGGCCATGCGTTGGCTCCGTCAGAATAAATTCTTTAAATTTCGTTGTGATTACCCACCTTCATTGATTTGATATCACAAATTATTTAGAACGTCAAAGACAAAATTATAGTAGAATGTGTTACTGAATATTTTAAGGAGAACAACCTTCAATGGTTTTTGTGCTAGATGTGTTAGATAGTAGATACACCCTGTATAAAGATGATATTAGCTATTCTAACTTACTAATCGTGTCTTGATGATAAATTACTATGAACTTTTAGAACAAATAAAAACCTTCGATTGTTTTCTATTCCAAGCATGATTAAATGTCAAATGAGCACACTACCTTTTTGCTTTAGGTATAAGAATATGGGACTTATTTATTTTTAAGTGGAATTGGATTGCTAAATTATCTTAAAAAGAAAGATTGTGTGATAGGTGAAAACCGATGAAACTGGTTAATTAAAATTAAAATCTAAATACAGCTTCACCAAGAATATATAATTTTACTAAGACTAACAAAATAAATCGAATAAGTGGAGTCTACTTCGTTAGGGAACAAAGCAACCAATTTAATGATGAACGAATAAGACATAAATTCATGGTAAACCTGAAAAATGATGAAACTGATTTATAGCAGCAGATAGTTTTAGATGAAATATTCTGTGAAAGGGAAATAATTCTGTTGTTCTTGAATCGCGCATGAGGTCGAGGATATAAATTCGCCATTCCAAGCATTAATACTTTTTATAAACAGAATATCAAATAGGATATTGCTATAAATATTTTCAAAAAGACATCTAAATTGAATAATAAAATAGGTCAAAACATCAATTAACATTTCAATTATGAAGAGTACAATTCCTCATTTACAAGTCATATTAAGCAGGCAGAAGAATTAGAGAGGGATTTAATTAATCATCTGCATATATTTCCTTCCGGTTAATAAATTAGTACTGAGAAAAAATTGAAACTCTTCCAAATATTACTACTTTAATCCAGAGATAATGAATGAACGGTTCAGTAGGTATCCTTTGTAAATTCTGTACAAGAATGAATACAATGAATGAACGACCCAATTTCTTACCTCGTGAGAACCGACGTGATCTCTGTTACGTACATGATACATTGCGAAACGCGCAATTCACATTTAGTGTACAAGAAAACGATGTCAGGTAAAGAGAGAAGCGCATCTTTCCTTAAAATATCTTAATTTCAGCGCCACCCATATAGATAGGTGTCTACTTCGTGCTTTGTGTAGCAAAGAGTATGGAATAAATCGATTTCTCTTGAAACATTCTTTTCCCGGAAAATGTTAGGATTATTTACTGCCATTCTGCCTTTAGATATTTGCAGGCCCGTAGCTAAGGGGGGGCCAAGTAGGGCCGTGCCCTACCTTAAATTGTGTTTGCCCTACTTTAAACTTTCAAATTTTTGGCAACTTGTAGGACAGGAACTGTACACTGAAAACGAACTTTATTTACTAGAGAACAAAATTAAAAATAGGTATATGAAATAACTAAAACAAAATAAAATAAATTCTTAGAAATATCTTAGTAGTAGTCGCATATCAAAAAGCAACCACGGAGGTGAAAACAAGTCTGGTTAACTTATGCAATGTTCGCACTTTATTTTGAATCTTATATTTTGTATTATGTGATACGTGCTTAATTAGGAATAAAACTATAAAACAAACTATCTTTTAATCCTAAATGTAATTTGCGCAGGGCTGGATTTGCTTTGCATCTTCGCAGTTTGTTTTCGTTTTGGTACTTCATGAACTTGTTGAACCTATTTTGTGATAACTAGTTACTAGTTAGTTTTTATAGGTAGTTTATTGTTCTGTTTTTTACCAGTTTTTGTACGTAAGTTTTTGTTTCTCTATTCATGTTCATAATATTACTACGTACAATTGTTTTGTCCGTTTTTTTTAGTTTTGAATCATGGACATACGAACTACGATACCTATACAGGGTGTCTCTAAACCTAGTACCATAAATTTAGCAGCCGCTTCCTGACGCAAAAATAAGTCGAAAATGTCTATAAAAATTTTGTCCTAAACCGCAGCATAAGGAAGCTACACGTCTTTGAAAATGGTGTTGAAAAAACGGAAAACAATTGCATTTTAAAAACGGTTTGAGATAAAAAATGAAATTTTGCATGCAGCCTAACCTTGAAGGTATTATAAACAGTACGAACACTTACTGTAACTATTTTTATTTTAATTTATTTTTCAATAAATTAATTTACATAGAAATCCAGCATTCTAAATTGATTTTGGCTAAACAGAAAACCTGCATTTTATAGGAAACGGTTAGTCCAAGCAAGTTGAAACAAGAGTACCTTTTTTGTTAATTAGGCAACAGGGAATACAAATCTCTAAACTAAAATGGAAAAAACAAAAGGTTAAGAAAAACGGGTTACAAGAAGAAGGTGATAACCCCCATTCGCACCGCCCCTGGTTAATTTACACAAAAAAAATAGTAGAAAGTTTATACCTTTAATAGGTTAGGCTGCCTGCAAAATTTCGATTTTTTTATCTCAAACCGTTTTTAAAATGCAATTGTTTCCCGTTTTTTCAACACCATTTTCAAAGACGTGTAGCTTCCTTATGCTGCGGTTTAGAACAAAATTTTTATAGACATTTTCGACTTATTTTTGCGTCAGGAAGCGGCTGGTAAATTTCTTTTACTAGGTTTAGAGACACCCTGTATAAAAGATGGCAATGTCCTAACATCATTTATTAATACATTTTACGAGAAGTCAAAATTTTCGGGGCCCTACCTTGAAATTTCGTGGCCCTACCTTAAATTTTGTTCTGGCTACGGGGCTGGATATTTGATTATCTATCTCATTAAATTATTGTTGTTCTTATGTCTGCAGTAACTATCAATGTAAAAGTTTTGGTCAGCTCGGGACTCGAACCCACTACCGCTACCATTAGAGCTTACAACTACAAATTCGAATCTGCGCCGTCTTTGCTAAGTCTTGAACTTATACAGTGCTTCCCGTAACGGATAAATTCAATAAAATCGTTGAAAAAAACATTTCAAATAAATGCTCGGACACGTCGATTTTTATTTTTAAATTATGATTTAGAGATGTAATTTTCAACCCCCCACCCCCAAGCCCTAAGCGCTGCCAACTCCAACTTTAAAAATTCAAATAGCAAGGAACCCTTTCTGATACCTCATCTGACAGATTATTTTATGCTGAATACAATAAAAAAAAGTTTTTCAAAATCGGTTGATAAATAACAGAGATATTTACCAAAACGTATTCAACTGAAAGTGACAATATTCGTGCAGGCGGCGTTGGTACAGCTCTAGCAATGGGTGGTAAAAAACAATTGCAAGGTGTTTGTAACTGAATGTAAGCAAAATGTATCTATCTTTCTCCAACCCCAATCATCATTAAAACTTCGATTCTTTCGACTTCAGTAAATCTCATTTTTATTATCTTATTTTTCAATCCTTGATAATAAGTAACACACACTCCACTAAGTAATGTCAGTACATTTTGTTTACATTCAATTACAAACAAGTTGCAATTGTTTTTACCATCCTTTGGTAGAGCCGGTTCCAACGCCTGCTTGAATATTGACACTTTCATCTGAATACATTTTGGTAAATATCTCCGTTATTTATCAACCGATTTTGAAAAACTTTTTTTTATTGTATTCAGCATAAAGAAAGCTATCAGATGAGGTATCAGAAAGGGTTCTTTGCTATGTTAATTTTTAAAGTTGGAGTTGGCAGAGCTTAGGACTTGGGGGGTGGGGGGTTGAAAATTATATCTCTAAACCATAATTTAAAAATAAAAATCGACGTGTCCGAGCATTTATTTGAAATATTTTTCTTAACGATTTTATTGAATTTATCCGTTACTTTCGGGAAGCACTGTATGGATTTTCGAGCAAGATACTCTGATAGTTTGTAGGACAAGTTCCACCATTTAATACCAAAAGGTTTTTGGTAACTACTATAAAACAATACAGTACCTACTTATCAGTGAGCATAGCAAATCCTTTACAGAACATTTCTTTCTCCAAGCTTTGGAATCGGATTCATTACAGCATCCTTATTATTTTACAAATCAATTAACTATAATGCTGTATACTACGCTGGCATTAACATTTAACGAGTATTTTTACTATTAACATGTAGGTATACATGTGTAGGTGTGAGCAAAATGTTAACAATATAATAAAGGTTATAACATATTATTAACTTGTCTTTAAGTTAATAAACATTCCATAGCACCATCTTCATACAAGATGCAGAGGTAATAAATTTGCATTCATAAAAATAATTTATTTTTGCTAGAAATGGCTTGCATCATTGTTGCTTTCATTATTACTAATAATTGTTATGTACGGTATTATTGATTCCACATATTATGAAAAAAATATTGAAGAGATTGATTCGATTTTGTTTAGCTGCCGGAAACAATTTCTTAGCTAACTTGATTTAATTTGTTGTTCTTAGTTCTTACTACGAATCGGTTATTATTTTTTTTCTCGGGAAGGTGTAGAAATAAAGTATTAAAGTGGTACATTTTCGAATTCAGCAAGTTGAGCTGTACACGAATCCGTTAAAAAAATATAGGGGTTCCATTAGAAAAAATATCCGATGACGTCATCACGCGAAAACAAATGAACATCGGAAAGGCGCAGGTATAGGAACAAGGGTCTTTTTAAAAAGCAAAATCGACGTGTCCGAGGAAATTTCATGAAATTTCATCCTTTTAGAAATAATGAATTTATTCCATATTTTTCTTCCACACTGTATATGACAATGCAGATTATGGAATGTTTTCAACTCCCTGTTTAAGTTAACCAACGGTCAATTGTCATAGATACGATTCTTGAAACAATTCGTATCCATGACAATAAATTGACCTTTGGTTAAAGAATTGAAAACCGCCCTTTTAAGAATACAGCAATATTGAGATAAAAAATAAAGAGTAAAGAGTATCATAAAAAGTAGGTAACAATAATTTTGATTTAATGGATGCATTGAAAATGCATCACACAAATCTTTGGAAGGTGCGGTATTCGATTAATTATGTGAATCCGGATCTAGTAGCAACTATAATGTGTTATAATCAAACCCGTGTGCTTAATGCTTAATTATACTAATTGCATAAATGGATAGGTACGAAATATCAAACTGTGTTATAGAAATCAAGGTTGGTCAGTTCAATGTCTCAACATCTTTCCAGATAATTGCCCTTTACTAGACTTTAGATTTTTTAATTGCAAAATATTTCTTGTAATTGACTCGTCTTACAAAATCATATCAACCCACAATACATTATAAATCAACTGTTAAACTTAATACAATTACTACACGCAAAATATAAAGCGAAATTAATGACCTAATAAACTCATGCCAGATGTATCGTCTATGTTGTGTAAATTTCAAAAACATGTGTACTTTATTTGTCCTTAATTACATTTATGCGATAATGAATGAAAATTGACGAAAACACTTCTACATTTCCTTGACCTTACTGAACAGTAGTTTTAAAGGATTGTAAAGAGAATAATGTCCATTTTAAGACGTTACGTAATTTTATATTCTTATTGAATGATGCGAAAACTACGATCATAAAACTGTACGAGTAGATTGAATTATTATAAATAATACAGGTAGTTATAAAAAATATAGATATTTACTACTTAAATGTTTATCTATACACACATGTGTTTTTACTAATAACAAGTTTGTTATTAATAAACACACTAAATATAAACGTAAGTACCCCAAAAAAAAGTACATTTAAATAAAGAATATATTACACAGCGTAAATGTTGAAATGTTTGAATAATTACATTCAATTATTAGTTTCCAATAACATCAAGCTGCTTTTTCAGTTTATATTTTGAATGGTATATGATATCTATATGATAAACTACTGGAGGGGAGTGCCTGGATTGAGGCAGGCAAAACTGTTTATTCGAGATCCATTCAGGGATTACACAAAGGAAATCCTGAAACTCGACAGGAGGAACATAAAACTACTAACTAGCCTTCTTACAGGACAGTGCAAGATGAGAAAGCACCTCAGTATATTGTGGATACTAAATGACCCAAGAGCAGAGCGTGCGATAGGAAAGATGAAACTCATTAGCTGCGAAAAGACTGAGGAGGCTTGGAGTTCCCTTTCTGGAAACACACGAACTCCAGGTCATCTCCCCCAAGGACATCCTGGACTTCATCAAAGACACAGAGCTACTTGAAAGAAATAGTATATTAAGTATTAAGAACGGTAAGGACATTTTACCGATCGAAGACAATAGTTTGGCGGAGGAGCGCAGCGACGACTCCAATTATTGTCTGAGATCGGTAGTCCTTAACGTTCGTGATGCTTATGACGTTTTTTGCGCTACTGAACTCGGTAAAAAGAATTTTTAAAAAATTAATAATTAATACAGATTCAAATACGATAATTGTCAGTCTCCACATCACGTTGCCGTATTGTCGATTGATATATTGCGTTTCTATAGCAATCTGTAAACAGTTACCGCCATTGCAGTTTTTTGTGAAAATTATTTTGAGTTCCGTGCTAAAAATTAATGAAAATGATTCCGAAAACGAAATAGAAGAAGCTTGGAATGTGGGATGTTCGGTTCTCATTCCTGATAAGTCCAGAGAAACGCTACGAAGGTACCTACAATCATTTTAAAAATTGGTGTACCTACCAAGAAAAGTACAAATATTGATGAAAAATCGTTGCTGGCGTACTTTGTTACAAGAAATGAGAAATTAAAAGCTCCAGGATTTGTTTTAACTAACATTGGAAATTGGATTCATTTTATTTAACTAAACTGACATTTGTGACTGACATTAATTTATCAAATTACATGGCACATTCGTTTTGAATAAATTTACTTACCGTTCTAGAACCCCAAAGTATTTTTTCTACTAGCGTGCGGAAAAACGCATTTTCCGCACATGTTTTAGTGCGGAAAATCCACTTTTCCGCACGGTGCGGAAAATCCACTTTTCCGCACTAAAACACTAAAACAGTGCGGAAAATGTTTTTTTCCGCACGCTAGTAGAAAAACTATTGTTCCTAACACGTGCAGAAACCTATTTTTCTGCACTTGTTAGGAAAATAGCTATTACCGACGACTTTATCCTTAGCAACTAGTAAACATAACTTACTGTCTTGGAAACAGCCGCGGTAAACAATGAAATACAGCTCAGTAGCGCAAAATCAATTCTGGCCGCGGTGCAGTGGGCTGAATGACCACACCCAAGGAACAAAAAAAGAAAAAAAAGGGTGTGTACAAAACAAAAAGTCATGCAATATAGCGCGAATCTTCATGATTACTGTCACTATTTAATTTTTTAGTATGTTATTGAAAATAGAGTTATTATCTCCCATCATACATTCATTTCCAAGGTCGTATACCTTCCTACCTAACACATGATCTAACACAAAGCATCAATGTACAAAAAAATTTAAGTGTTTTATAAAATGTGTGCCCTGTGGGAGGCTCGAAGTCAGTCTACGTTGACTATACCAAAAATAGTTATTAAGATACAATAATAAACTACTCATTACTCATTACAATATTGTTACTCATTGTCTAGACATTTTTTATAATGTTTCTTATACAGGGTGATCAAAAATGATTGAAGGTCACATGACCGCTAGTCGGTCCAATTACTATCAAAAATACTTTCCGTTTTGTCAAACAGTCTGTTGTTTATCAATACTTACATCTGTTCAGTGTCTTGCGCATTATTTTCCATCTGTCATTTCCATCTGTCATTTAAATTACAATGTCTACACCACTGAAATTACCAAGGTTATTTAAGTACCGACAGCAGCAGTAAGCGGACAACAAAAAATCAGTATGAAGCGGCACGTTCAATCATTTTTGATCACCCTGTACAATAAATACGCTAATTAGGATCATTTTAAATCGATTCTGGAGAGGCAAACAAAAAACCTTCTGTGGACAAAAAGAGGATTACCAATCTTTAGGTTGTATCCGAATGACTTTATACTTTAACCTGGATTTTCAAATCCCGCAGATTCAAATTTATAACGTACACCTACCTACGATAATTACATAAATATATTTCTTTTCAGTTTCAGTAACTTCTGCTGGCAATAGTTGCAGTTCTGTTTTAGTTCTGGTATACGAAGTATTGTCGGACATTATTAAAGAATTTCGACTCTAAATTATGCAATTATAGTTGAAGGCACGTTAAGAAAAATAATTAAATCAAACAAAAAGAAATATCTTCGGTAATATCAATGTCATAAAGGAAATCTTTAAATTATTTGTAGGTAATAATAAAGAGATGGCAAAAAATAAAAAAATAATCTTGAACATGAACCGAATCTCGGGGGCTATATACAACAAATTACAAACTTAATCGATATTCCAAATCAAACTTAAATTACCATAGTAGTACCTACTTTTTGTTATTTTTATATTATTATGCCCGCCCAAACCTGATATAATCTCTAGTTTAAAATAAAGAGTTCGTATACTAACCTATAGCATTTAAATTTCTTGTGAAATATGAACGCTTTCATATTATACTTAATTACATTTTGCATATATGTTGCAAGTTAAAATCGCTCTAATTTAGGTATACCGACTTAATATTAAAATACATTCGATACTGTAAATAGAGTAAAATTTCGTAACTTCGTCATTAGCATTTACGGTAATGGACAGAGAATGGTATCTAAAACGCTGTTGTTATTTTTCTGCATTAGCAAAACTACTTAAGTAATTTTACATTACTTATAAAATTAAAAATATTCTCCTTGCTGTAAATTAAAAAAAAACACTAATATACATGCAATGGAATGCATGAGCTGATTCATAAAGTAGTACATTATATTATAGTATCTAACATGGCCAGGAGCTATATTCAAATAGTATATTGTATAACTAGTGCTGAAAATTGGATATTTCAAACGAGTATGAAAGTTTGAGCCACGAGCCTTGGCGAGTGGCTTAAGCATACGAGTTTGAAATATCCATTCAGCACGAGTTGTACACTGTACTTTTCCGACGACCACAACTTTTCCGACCACCACTTAATTCTGTTTTAAAAATAGCAAAATAAAAAAATTAATTAATTATAACATTTTATCATCCATATCGTCCATATCAACAGCAAAACTAAATAAAATATAAAATTATGTGAATTAAATGTATTTACCTCTTTTATTTATTACAATTTACCAATTTTCTTAATAAAAATTCGGCTAGTAACAGGTTAGTAGGTACTGCACTTCGTTGCATTTGCTACAATTTGACGTTTCAATATTTAATTTTTAATAAAATGAATGACGATTTTCAAAGTGGCCAACTATTTTTTATCGTCTAGCGTGTGAAATATATTGCACACGCTCATATCACACGGTTTCGTTGCCATGCGAAATATACAATTTTCAGTAACAGTAAACGGTGCGAATTTGGTCACATTTCATAGTGGTCGTCGGAAAAAGTAATTACGTAAGGGTTGGGTTGTATCGCCATCACAATTTAAAAACGCAACTATCCCAAAATTCGCTTTTTGTAAATACGCCCTTCTCATTTGACACAGCAGTGTAAAGTGGCTGATAACATTCGTGTACTGGTTATCCTTGACGTCGGAACTTAATGGCAAGTTACATTCGTTACACATTGTGACTAACAATTGCATTATGTTCCCAGGGCTGTAGGGGACAGTTATTATTTTTCTAGAAATGTAACAGTATTAAATTAAATTTCCAAAAAATATTTTCTTGTTTTTTTATGTTTGTTATTACCGGTACCGAGGAAATATTGTAATAAATAACACGGAATGTATCAGTTATTAACATTCTCGGCAGGCCATAAGGATCAGGACTATTACATTTCCAGCTTCCTAAATATCTCTTATTACCTACTGGATATTGATTCTGGTAGAACATTTACAAACACCCTTCGTTCTAGCACAATGTCTGCAAAGGTGTTTCAACCTTGTGTAATTTAATTAACATCATCTGACAGAGAAATTTGAGTATTAACTTTAGTAGATATAAATGAATGGTAAGAAAATTAACCTGCTGGATTAAAATATATTCACTACCTACGTATTACACAAGAAGCTAAAGATACGACCCACACATGATATAATAGACACATCCATAAATGCAATAATCGCATTCGGAGAAACGCGAAAGAGAAATTTACTTACAAACAGTAAGTCACCAAATCCTATCAAAATATTGAACAACATCTTTTCTAAACTTTCTCACAAATATGTATCCTTCAGTTAGTGTACTTGACCTCTAGATTTGCACTATGACCATACGAACTTGAAAAACACAACGATCGGTTTATGGATAATGCTTTCACTCTTAGGAAATATTTGGTTCGACTTGTATTCAAAATAGTTTGTTAGAATGGTCTTTATAGTAATACCTAAGACTTTTTTTCATATTTTTGAAAAGTGAAAAATGTACATAATCCGTTTGTTGTTAATTTATATTTGATATGCATATTTGTCAGATGTCACAATAAGGTTCTTAAACCACTAGGAAACAATGTTCTTTTGTTCTTACATTTATTTTGAAATTTAACACAACTTTATTGTGTTACAAATGAGATTTTAACAAACGTCATTTCATAATGTAGTAACCAGAATACAATTGAGTATAAACTAAATTATCAGAGCTAAAGCAAACCCATGTTTATTTATTATATCTAATAATAGTATGTGCGTTAAAACAGTTAACCGAAGAAAAGCGAAAGTTTTTAAACAAATAAGCTATCCATTCGACATAACAGTTGTAAAACTTCAAAAGTAATCCTTAAATGTTATCGTGATTCTATATTCAATCCATAATACCTAAAATGGTATTTACAATATAATACACTCGTATAATGAATGGGAAATATATTTAGTGGCCTTATGTTTAACAAAAAGAAAATTTATTGCATTTGAGAAAGTTTAACAATTCGCTACCAAAACAAACTGTGAAATTAATAAAACCTCATCTTATTTAAACTATTCACAACCAACTTAAAAATACCATTTGAAAATTGTTGGTGGTTCCGTGTCTTGGATGATATACAGGGTGGGGCAATAGTGGGTGGAGGTTCGATAGCTCCTACACCGTAACAGTTTTTGATTTCTTGGTTATAAATAGCTATTAGGATTACATATAAAAAATGTTCGCTATTTAATTCTGCACAACATTGTGAAAAAATATACAGGGTGTTCCATTCGAAAAAGTTGAGAAAAATAACTTTGAAGTTTTGAAAATGTGAAAATTAATTTTGAACATCCTATACATGGTGCCTCTACGATATTTAAACAAGAGCACCCTACAACCTCTTACAATAAGGTCCTTACTTAATGTCGTATTCAAAGCTGCGGCCGCGAAAGTGGTGAAATGTTAAGTGGAGTAATGTAACAATCAATTTCTTTGAAAGAAAATTATTATTTCTAAACCAGACATTAGATGGGGCTAATATTTTAGATATGCATAAACATCTCAAGAGAAGTGTTAAATATGCAAAAATATTCAGAGCATTCCATTTAAAAAAATTACCTTTTAAGCATGCCACACTTTTTTGTAACACCCTGTATATTTGAAAATAATTTCTATGTTTGCGCATTTTCCCATAGTTTACATCTGCACTAGAATTTTTTTTTGTATCTGTTACGGTGTAGGAGTTATCGACCTGACAATGATTTTTGAAATTTGGTTTTGTTAAAACAAGTTTAGATACGATTTTTGTTGTCAATTTTTTGTTTCAAACTAACAGCATATAATAGAAAGAGATGGGAGTGTCTAATTGGGTATTATTACAGTGGCGTCCCGTGACCAAAATATTTGGGAGGCATGGTAACAGATGAGCGAACGGAACAAAAATGGCGCCGAACACTAAATTTTTTTGGAGTAAGCGTGGCTTATTAGACGCGATTTAAGAACATCTACCAAGGTTTGGGATGAAATTAAAAAAGCTGTTAACTTCGAAACTTTTACAATGAAAAATTAAAATTTGTAATGACCAAGCGATATAATTTAAAAAAATATTCGTGAAACGTTCACTTTTAGAGTTCGGTAAAAATGTGGTTACAACAATTTTGTTGAAATCAACCCGGCGAAGTGTTTTAAGAGCACGTGGTACGCTGGCGCACATTCCCAACTTGTGTTTGTTGCCGAAAATTGATACAGACTGTCGGAAAACGTGTCCTGAAAATATATCTACTGTAATAACAATTAATGAAGAAAATATTCAGAGGCTTGTATTTCCGACATAAGTATACCTACACGTAGGTATTCATTTCCTGTTGAGATCCACTTAGGAACTGTATTTCGATTGCTAAACTACTCTACATACCTATCTGATAAAATTATAAAAAATTACAGTTGTGAGCTGCTGAAGTTTCCAATTACTTTTATAGTGAACGCAAACACAGAGCATAATGAACATGTTGATCCTTAGCAAGTTTAAATGTGCATGTAGGTTCATCGTTCAATATTAGATAAGCCACATTCACTTCTTCATTTCTCTAAAATTACTTTCTCTTATTGTCGGCTATTATTATTGAATTTTTCAATCACAATTTCGTTTACAAATCCTGCAATGACACTTTAATATGCTCTTATTTTAACAAGCAACTGATTGTTATGCCTGAACGTTTTATTCATGAAATCGTGTTTCATAATAAGATTAGAAAAGTCGATTGATGGTAACGCCTTTACTTACCAACCTTCAACTTTCTGCGGAAAAGATGGTTAGGTCACCGCGATTCAAAACAGATGCAATTTACAGAGAATGTAACGAATGCAACTAATTCCACTACTTTTGACGCCGCAAGACACATTGAAACAAGTCTAGCACGTTTTGATGAATAAAGAAATTGCTTTTCCCAGTTTTGCGATTGCATAAAATTATGCAAATCTGATACTGGAATAGTACCTATGATATAGAAACGAGATGGTCAAGACGTGTAAAACTCCTTCATCTTCATATTGAATAAAATTATACGTACACGAAGCTTTAAACTTGTAATGTTGAATATTTATTTCATGATTGATAAACTGGTCGTTAGGGGCGGTTTGTCAACTTCCTGTTAAGTTAAGCAACAGTCAATTGCCATGGATACGAATTGTTACAAGAATCGTATCCATGACAGTTGACCCTTGGTTCATCAGGCCGTCCGTCAGTAGATTAACACATTTTATTGATTTTTGGTTTCAATTATTTTCGAAAATAAATAATTAACATAACTCAATAATAATGAGTAACAATTATTATAAAAAGAATTTCCGTGCCTATTATCTACTTCTTATTAATTTTTTTTCCAACAGTCACATTATGCTAGCATTTCATTTTATTATTAATGTACTTTAAGATGATTATTTTAATTACCTGATTATTCAATGAAAGTTTGATTAACTTTTTCTGTTGAATTTATCAGAATACGTCGATTTCTTTTTAATTAAAATGCGGAAGGAAGAGCTGTTTGCTATCTATGATAATCATTTTTTATTTCTATCTGAATATTATGCATTGGATAAATAAATAGCAAATATTATCGCTTTATTATTGTCCATCGTTGTCATATTGAATTATTGTTACTTACTTTTACTTTACTTTATTCTTTTCAGGGGCGAATCATACAAATTTATAACAGACTCCCAAGTCAAACTTTCTCTAGTTTTAATCAAATATAAGCTATATCCGCACTTTCTTGTATCATGATGCATACTCGCATTCAATATCTAAAAGTGGATGTGCCAAAATTGAATTTTTTAAATTATACGTAAGATTTAAGATATGAAGCGAGATTCATATTTTGCATTTCTACAAGTATTTCCTACGGAACATAATTTTAGGTGATTGACAAGCTACATACTATAGAGAACAAAATGTTTAAAATTAATAAATTGCAGAAAACTCAAAATGGAATATGAGTGTGTTATACAGAAGAAGAGGACCGGATATAGGAAGTAAATAAGCAAACCTGCATTCATATCCCCCAACACGCACTTGATACACCAAAACATATTCCTTTTACCTCGGTTTCGGTAATAAATGTTGCTACTGGAATTTCACAATTATAAAAATAGTAGTTCAAAAACTTTCAGTGACACTTAGTGAAAACGATTTTTCTGTTGTACCAAGACTGAAAACAACGAAGTACAACCTGAAAACCGCCACAAAGAAACAGAAAAAGAAAAATGTAGATAGAAAGAGATAAAGAGAAAGATCATTCAAGAATTTTTGTAATAAATTATAGTATATCTGAGCCAATCACACTTGTTTGAAACTTTACACGAAAACATCAATATTCTATGCCATCTGAACATATAAAACTATTCTAGAATTTATATACCTACTCTATAATTTTTTATAGGTACGTTATGAAATGAAACTGTTTTAGTTTTACATTTAAAAAGATCAAATACTAAAACATAATTGCATAATTCAATTTACAAATTAAAATACTACTGGCTTATCCTCTAATTCCACATCATTCGGTTAAATAATTCTCAGGTATAATAAATTACACGAAGATGACATGTACGAGACATTTTTTTCCCATGTAAATGAATATAATGTTGCCTTTCACCTTTCTTTTAGAACTACCTACTAAAATTCCACAAGTTTCATATGGAAGCATCTTCTGCGCTACATGGGCAACCTCATGTAACACTAATGAACCGCTATGTACAATATTATTAAACTAGTTGTTCTTCTAGAAAACTTTCCCTCTCAGACCATCCGAATTACACGGATTACGTCAGAAGTCAGAAAACAGTTGATTTGTTACCTCAAATTAAAATTTACAATTTAAATTTACTTCGCCTAAATTTCAATTACGGAATGACCTTCAGGCGTGTTTCTGAAGATACCGACGTTTTATCAAAGCCAATATACAAATGGTTAACAATTGCAAAAATACTTGAAGGTCTTGGCTATCAGAACAAAAAGTCGAGGTTGACTGCAAACCACTGCGTTATACTTTATTAGGTATGAGTATGATGTAGGAAATTATACGTTTCTTTAATTAGGTACCTATAGTTTATTAAATTTAATTTAACTATTATGAAATTTTTGAAAAGATCAATTTAGATTTGATTTTACAACACGCGTAAGAAGGTCCAGTAGCCACACGATTTTGTTTAAATTTTCTACACTTATGCAGATTGGTGTTAGGTACATTTGCAGTTTTTGATTAATCCTAGAATTTCGCTGTGGCGCCCTCTATGAGATTTTGAAAATCGAAAATTGATGCTCCTATAGCTCCTTGATTAATCAAAATATGAAAGAACTTTAAATATAAAAGTTGTTCAGTATATAGATTTGCATTCTCCTGAATTTATATTACGTATACAGGGTGTTTGCTTTCCACAGTACAATAAGCAACTTTGTTATTTTAAATGAAATACCCTGTATATTATTATATAATTGAATGGAAAATTTAATTGTCTATCACATAGTATAAGGTATTCATATGGCTAAAATGTACGGTTAATGAGAAATTCGTGAAGATCGTCGGTCGATAGCAATCGCCCGGCTTCGCCAGCTGTAATTTCTAGCCGCTACCTACTACAGAATACAGATAGAAGTATCTTGGTGTCTTCTTCTGTTCGAACCCGTCTAATCTCGTTTTTCTTGCTAGGCATTCAAATGATTTCCAATGCTGCCTCGCGAACCACTGTTGAATACCAAAAACGAAATGTTTATTTTTAGTATGGGAAAGTCCAGGGGAGGTTTGCACCTCCACTTTTTAAGATTAAGTTTTGTGGCCAATAATGCTAATCAGTTATTTACATTGTTTGGATTTTGTGTTTATTGCTTTTAAATTTTACGTAAATTGCTTTTTGTCTATAGATAATTCAATAACTGTGGTATTAATAAATCTTATTACATTTATTTTTTTCTCTTTAAATTTCAGGTGTAATTCCTTAAAAGTCATTGAGTCCATACATATATTTTTGTAATTACTCTGCGGTTTGTTTTAAATTCGCGGAGGGTTACTTGTCTAACGCAGCGTTGAAATCTCCAACGAATTTTAACTGTTCGGAAATTGATGCTTCTATAGCTCCTTTATTAATCAAACTATCAAAAAAGTTTAAATATAAAAGTTGTTCAGTATATAGATTTGCATTCTTCTAAATTTATATCACGTATACAGGGTGTATGGTTTTCACAGTACAATAAGCAACTTTGTTATTTTAAATGAAACACCCTGTATATTATTATATAATTGAATGCAAAATTGAATTGTCTATCACATAGTATAAGGTAGTCATATAGCTAAAATGTACGGTTGATGAGAAAATCGCGAACTTCCGCTGCGTTAGTAAATTAGATGCCTGTCTCTCTTCTGTACGTATCGAACCCGTATAGTCCGGTGTTTCTCGCTACGCATTCAAGTGATTTTCAATGCTGCCTCGCGATCTACTGAACGAAATGTTTATTTTTAGTATGGGAAAGTCTAGGGGAGGTGCGCACCTCCACTTTTTTCAAACAGTTTAAAGAATTATATGAGAAATTTGATTACTGACGTTTAATAACTTACATGCATTCACCCTTTCTATATGTAAATTCGCATAATCTTCAAAGTTTCACCTAAATTCTCTCATCTTAACAATCATGTAGCATAACCTAAGCATCTGAGTGTATTCTTTTACTTCCTTATTAAATAAATCACATTCCGAAATTAATAAAGCTTAGCTTTTACTCCTGGAAGTTATTTTACATTTTAGATGGGCATTCATTAAAATACAAGAAGGTATTGCTTTTTCCAAACCTATCTGGATTTAATCATTCTTGTCTAGGACAAGTCCTATAATCTAAAATCAGGACACGATTTAAAAACCTATACTTAAATTAATAGCTGGTTATGTCATTGACCTTAGCGAAAAAATAAACATTTATAAATGCAAATGACTGACATATACTACATGCAGGCAACTAAAAATATGGGCTGAACATAATTGCACAATGGCAAATCTGATTTCAAGAATTACGCCGAAGGTTATGAAGATAATGATTTACGAGTTCACAATAATTTCATGCATCAACTACAACATCAACGAGCAGATGCATTCATTAATCTGTTCTATGAAGTAAGCCAACAAATCAGAACACCTCCTGGCTAAAATCTGTTTTGTAAATGGGCACTTTTTATAACTACTGTCATTGCCAAATATACCGTTGACCATGGTTGATTATTTATTTACACGTGCTAGATCAATGCAAATAACTTTGCAATTTTTCATCTTCTGAATTACTAATCCAAACCTGAATGTTAAGTAACCTTTGGAATGTTTTTTTTAATGCAATAAAATTTACACTAGATCAAAAGTTCTAAATTTCTGGAAGCTCTCATTTAACATTGCCTAATGTTTGCAAACTTTAAGTGGAATAAATTTTATAATAACTTGGATGTCAGTGTTTCTTTAAAAATTACTAAAACAGATCATGTTCTTAGATTATTTTCCACCGAAGAGTGCAAACACCAACTTGTTGCTCCTAAAGCGACAAATCGTTTGAATGGTCATTGCAAGAGGAATAAAATGCTGTTTTATTTTGGAATAATTCCGAGAGGCATAATAGTAGAACTGTGATAGTAGTGGGAATTTCTAACTTTGTCCTTAGGTATTGCTTCAACTGATTAAGAAATTAGTTCCAAAGGGTCAAATTGAACACAACCCTTCGCTTCGGATTACTTAGAGACAGCATCCAAATTTACCCCCTATTATCCATTGAATAAAAATTAGTAAAATTGAAGCACAAAACGGGAGTTGGGTTACTGGGGAATTTTCCTCGGCGGTGCACCGCGCCATGCTATTTCAACAAAATTTTCCCGAATAGGTAGATTGGAAATAGTGGTCGAATTAAGTGACCGGCAAGGTCTTCGTACCTTACTGCACTAGATTCTTTCTTATGAGGCGAACATAAGAAGAAAGTTGATATAGGGTGTCGAAGATAGGAGCGCATAATATGCGGATCTCTTAAACGGCATGAGATAGAAATTCGATTAAATGAGAACGTTTGTGGTCTTGTTAACAAATATTTTTTACGATATTTATTGCCAAATTATCCGGAAATTATTAGTCTACTTATAAATCAAGATGGTTTAAAACGTCCTCGTTAGCGATTTATAACTATCAAACTATCAAAGCAAACCACAATAAAAAGATTTGAAGATAAATCACATTTAGTGGTCTACAATTTAACTTTTAAACGGAACTAATTTACCGTACCGATAGTGCACTGTTATATTTTATACGTTTATAGTTCTTGTGATTCAAACAAGTGAAAGTACAAAGGTGACAGGTCGTCTCCCGGTCACACGGAACACGGATATTAGTAAAAGCCGTTATTCGTTGTCTACAAGCCGCTATAGGTCAGGAAAGGTGCATCTTCAATAAAATGCTAAATGCTCCTTGTTCATGCACTACTTTGCAAGGTTACAGTTACTCAGGTGTGTCTTATTACACATTCATTAATTTCTGATGCTACAGAAGGACGTTTACATTTCAAGCAATAATGAAAATTATGCACACTATGTAGTCACAAAGTGTCATATTAAATAACCGCTTAAGATTCTGGACTTGAACCCCAAGAAATAGTGTTTAAACTTTAAAGCACAACTGTTGTTCCAACCAGATTAACTCTAAATTATTATATTAATATTTTTTTAATATAAAATGCTAACATTTCTTCAGAAAAGTTCTTATAGGGTGTAAACGTAGGGGGAAGCGCGGCCCCCTCAGAGGCCAGGTATTAACATTATTACACAATTTTTCTCGCGTTTCGCCTGAGGGTTTTCCGTACCTCCTGGATCCCTTACCCCCTCCAAAGAATTTCCCTAGATCTGCGCTTGATTCCTGCTCCCTATTTTTACAGAAAAAATGGCAAAGCTATTCCATTTTAAAGATAATAGTCTGCGTTGGTTAATATTAAAAATAATCTTCTTTTGCATAGAAATATAAAATAAAATTTCAAAATATTAATTGGATGATTTTTCCTAAATATTTATTTTTGTATTTCAACCTGCGCAAGAGAATGTAGGTATTTGTGGCTTACATCATTCCACCAAATAGATGTTTTAAATAAAAAGTCTAATACTTAATTGAAAATAGATATCAAGCAATGAGGACATTTTGATTGTGTAAAAACAATTTTTCATCAGAAGTATAACATGTCATAGTTGCGACCTAGATTCTTCTCATCAAATTACATTAATCTGATATTAAAATGTCACTTTAAATTAAGGTAGCTACCGATTTCAGTTATAAATTATTAATTTAAGCAACACATAGAATTTCTTGGCAAATAATCCTTTTGATTTGCAATGTTATGTCATAAACCCTAAAAAAAATCTTTACATCTACGAATACCATCAGAACATTATTAATTTGAACTCCATTTTTGTGTCACAAGTTTTTATACTTACATTCAGAAATCCTATACAAGAGCCGTCTGACACGAGACTAATTTCAGTACTGAATTTAATACAATTTTTGCGCGCGCAGATTCAGTTAAAAATTAGTTCGTGACTACAAAATTGCTGTCTGACACGTAAGTACCAAAATCAGTACGTGCGCATGCGCTATAGCTGCTTATTTTAGCCTCTAAATTTAAATATGAAGTAAGATGATCATGCTGAACTGTCAATAGAAACGTAGTTGTAAGTGAAATAAAAGCAGATTTGGATCGTCACGGGCGAATGCTCTAGAAGCAGCCACAAATATAATAACAATAATGATGATGCATATTAACAAAAAAAAAGAAGGCAAAAAAGGGCCCAAAGAAAGCTCGAATTTGGGGTATGCTTTATACAAATCAATTAGGAACTGAACTTGTACTTGTGGCCACGACATTTCACACTTTTTTATAAATAATAATAACAATCAGATGAAACTCGACCTAAACAACAATACCACGTGATAATCTGACAGTTATGATATGATCACACAGCAACGCGTCGATTCAGTCAGTTTCATGCTGAAATTTAGAACCTGTTCTATTTTCTTGCATCCAAGCTTACTGAATCTGCGCGCGCAGAAATTGTATTAAATTCAGTACTGAATTAGTATGGAATTAGTCTCGTGTCAGACGGCTCTAACATATTTAAAAAAATCAATACATATAAGGATTTAATTTCTATAAAATCACGAAACTGTAGCATTACAGATTTCTAATAAAGAAAAGTTTTATTCATTCATTTTGTTTTACCCGAATAAATCCGTACTTAAACCTAGATTTTAAAATAATAATTAATAGATTTACTGACTGTTAATTTTGCTTTCACTTTTTGCCAATAAATGTTAAAATAATTATTATCACGTAAACTAAAATTATAAAATAATTAGAGATTAGTCACTGTTTAATTATGATACATTAATAAATATCTATTTTTAATTCAATCCCGTTAGGTAAAAAAATAACTCTGAACAGTCTGAACTGCTTATGTAAATAAGTAGGCAGATATTTGGATTGCATATTAAAGTATGAAGCCTTTATAGTACCTGATTACCTAATGACAATATAACGAATGAATAACAAGTATAATATGTGTGATTAAAAACTATGAGTACATTTTGAAATATATTCGATGTGTGAAATATTATTTGTTGGGAAAACTATGCATACATTCAAAGACCTACCTACTATGTACAAGAATTTTATCTAATAATAAATATAAATCAAGATAATCAATAGTTATTTTTTATACAAGACGATAAAATTATATTTTATCGACAAGCGGAAAGTGTTAATTCACGAGCGATGAAATCGCGAGTGAATTAATTTTCGCGAGTCCATAATTAAATTTTATCGTCGTGTATAAAATTCTATTTTTTTCTATAGCAGATGTTAAAAAAATAAGAAAAATTTGTAAAAAAAACAATTTAAAATTAGATTATATTAAACCCGAAAATCTCAGTAGCAAAGGTTTCCATTCGGTTTCCATGGAGTTTCCAGAAAATTAAAGTACTTTATCTATCCTTGCGGTTAAAGTGTTACTTTATCTACCCTTGCGGTTAAAGTAATACTTGATCAACTATTTTTAGTCGAACAAAGCACACTTTAACATCTGCTATAGAAAAAATCAAATTATCTTATACATCAACACTTGGAAATTTTGTAGCGTTTTAAACAATTTTGCAATAACACTAAATACCACCCACGTAAATAAATGTCCCTCAAAGCTACATCAATTGAAAACGCAAATAAATATCAGACATTTAATTAGGCACTGTTGCTAAAGCGTACAACATTATATTACACAGATTATGTTTTGATAAGGTTGTATGCTAATTGGTTGTAAATGAAAGGATTATCCTGTTAATTTGGCATTATCATACTTGTTGTTTTAAAAAAGAAAGGAATTCTTAAAACGTTTCAAAAGTCACCCAGCCTAAAAAATATTTCTACAGGTTTATTTTTTAAAAGACGCAAAAAGGAAATTTTAATTCCACTTACTATATTATCATCTCAAAAAAATGAGTGTGTTAGCATTCTGAAAAATTTATAAATTACAATATAAATACAAATAAACACACTAGTATTGTATGCAAAATTTCATCCTGAATCCTAATATGTAAAACTATATATAAAAAGGTTTTGTAACTTTTAGCATAAAAATATTACGTGTATCAAGCTTCTTAAAAAGAGAAATTATTTCCGATAAACTATGACATCGTGTGCTAAATGTAAAGATTTTCATCGCACATTCGCAATGAAATAATCCATACTCCAAAATGCTTAAAAAATTCCATATTTGTCAACACCTACAATCAGATTTATTGATTTCCTGGAGAGATTTAAAAGCGCCAGTGTTCTTTGAACTTTTCAACACAGAGAGATCACTTAATTCTAAAGAAAGTTCGGTTGTAAGTATTAAAAAGTAAATGGTAAAATTAATTTCGATGTTTCTATTTTCGTAATGAATTAATTGGAAGAATATAGCACATACCAGTCAGTCTATTATAACGTAATTTTCAATGAAAATAAAAAGATAATCTAACAAAAATTGCTCACCTGTTACTTTGATTAACAATAACAAACAACTTTTTTGCCTAAGGTGTTATTTGATAATTTAAAAACAGTTTTAAAATAGAATTACCTGTGGATAATATTTATTTTTAGTAAGCAATGATTGTACTTCAATATTATTTAAGGAAATACAAAAAGTGAAATAAATCAACTTCTTGTAATATATCAGTTTTTGTGACCTCCAAAGCTAACCTAACAAGAATATGAACAACACTTACCATTTAATTTGTAGTTTGTGGAGTCTCAAATTTAAAACAAAAAGTTATGGTTCTAGGCGATTTACAGGAAACATCCTGTATTTAAATGGAAATACAATATGCCTTTATTATACAGGGTGTTCTATAAATATACCGACAAACTTTTAGTGGTGGTAGGGGACATCAAAACAAACATGTTTTGCTTTCAGACGTATGTCCGAAAACGATTCGTTTTCGAGATACAGGGTGTAGAAATTTGTAAAAAAATCGTTTTTCTATTAATCTTTATTAGTTTTTAGTTTATTAGTTTATTGCATTTTAATGAAATGATAGTTTACAATTTTATTATTGTGAAAAATGTTGACGATTTGCTTTAATACAAAGATTGCACCGTCGGATCATTGACTCGCGCACCCCATGGAAGATTCCAGGGATAGCTTCTTCTTGCGCACAAACGGCCATTATTTTCGCGACAAGATCTGCCCCATTACGAATCGGAAATAAAGGGGGTTTAAATCGGGAGAACGTGCAGGCCAGACAACGGAACCTCCTCTTACAATCCACTGGTTGCCAAATCGCTGGTCCAGATACTAGCGCACGTTCTATGGTTCAATTTCCTTTTCTCGAAAACGAAGCGTTTTCTGACATATACTTATCAAGCAAAAAATTTTTGTTTTGATGTCCCCTACCACCACTTAAAAGTTTGTCGGTATTTTTATGGTAGTACATCCTGTGTTTATCTCACAGAATTTGTAGGTATATACAGGGTATAAATAAAATAAAAATGAAAAAGTAGAAAATGTAAAAATAATTATACCCTTTTAGACTAATATCTAGTATAATATCTTTTTGTTATCTAAGATGAAAATGCGTATTGCAACCAAAAGTTAGACAATAACTCAAAATTATAAACGAAGCTACAGTCTAAAATATTTCTTCCGAAAATTCTAAAATCAAAAATGTCAAGTTTATAATACCAGTTGGATCTAAAATGTACCGACCATGTTGACATTTAAATCTATCTTCATTATAATTTTCATGCAAATATCAAATTGATAACGGTATTTAGGAATTAATATGATATAGCTAATAAATTAAGTTTAACAGATTTTTTAATATCCATTTTGTGTGTTATACGAGATACAAAGGTTGAAAAAATATAATTTCTTCCTCGTTTTACAACTAAAAATAAATTAAGAATTAACCATAATTTATTAATTATTAATAATTCATTTTATTACTAATTCTTAAATGGATATTATTGTGATTAAAATTAAGATTAAAAGACAAAAAGTGTTGTAATATTAATAACAATCTTACAAGCAAAATTTACACCACTGTATGAAGGGGATCGATAAGGATATTGGTACAAGTAAAGTTTGAATCGGTGAAGAAGATTAAAATAATAGTGAATCAGGTATAGTAGTAGATATGCTTCAAATAAACTGAAATTTAGTAAGAACGATCCTCTTGGAAATTTATAATGCCATTCGAAATTAACATTTCAATTTTTCAAATGAATAAATTTTACTACTGATATTTTCTTATCATTAATGACATTCTGATTGATTGTAATATCACATCCAGTATAAAAATATACGCTAGATCTAGAAGGTACTCTAAAATAAATTAATGATATCAACAAATAGTACACAGTAATGTCTTGTATCGTCCTACACGTCTCTTAATGAAAGTAAATCAGTCAGTGTAACATACATGAAGCAAGCAGCATTCCGGGTTAATTCCGGGTCTTTAAATATTATCCTAGCTCAAGAAAATTAACCGTTAATTAAGTTGGTAGCATCCAAGAACAAGTGTATGAAACTACGAAGTGAAACTAACTGTGGGAGAATACTGTAGACAAGAAAATTTTCACTTTAACAATTTACTGGGAGTATTAAAGTTATTCGTTTAAAAAATTAAAACCCTTCACTTGAAAAACTATAGGTTTATCAAAAAATATTTCTCTACTAGTATTTATTATTAAATTTATTAAATAGTATACAGGGTGTACAGTGGTGCCAAAATCCAATAATATACCGGCCTTAAGAACAAAAGAGAAGTTGACTGCTGTATCTCCTAATCTAGAAGTCTTAGAATAATTTGAGTTCCTCAGTAAATTTCTTATAAAATGTCACTCTACACTAAACACTAAACAGTTACAATATTATAAATAAAGGAATCACCGATAAAAAAGCAAATTTCAATTTTTTGATGTTATCTACTAAGCTTTGAATATTTTTAAACTTTTGAAACAGGATACCTATAGTGGCCCGAATTAAAGTTTACATACCCTCTAAGGTAACATAAAATATCTTTGATGATCTCTTTAAAACAGCTCGTGTGTATGTTGCAATTTAGAAATGAAATTAATGTGTGGTTTCATTTCGGATGAAGTGCAAAGATTTAATCTGGCATTTCCATAAATATCACCTACAAAGTAAAATATAGATATCTTATATAACAATGGCGCTAGAATTACGATAAGTTAATGGATTTATTACCAAAGTTGTCAGTCCAAGACTATCTCGGAGCGACATGGTTAAACACAGATCATTGTGAAAGTTATTGTTTAAATAAAATGTTATTTAACAGCAAATTTAATTATTGCATCGGATGGGTTATTATTATATACACGAAACCTAAATTTTTTATTTTAAAACAGCTAATATAAAATTGTTTTAAAGTGGGGATGTATTTTTAAGAAATTAACAAACTGGACCGAGTACAAAAATGAAATGTATATAACATTTGCAAAATGCAATATGTACCTAGAATGAAAATACCAAAGGGCAATTACGTGAATTTTAAAGACATCACAAAAAATATTGAAGAGATTTGTTGTTCCGCGTTAGCAAAAAGAAATACCTGCCACATTATAACAAGAATGTATTAATTTTTCCAAAAAGATAATTAGAAGCTCACAGCAGTTTGTAACTTCTATTAATAAACCACGTCAAACTAACCATCTAAATGTAGGGTACCATATAAGCTGAAGCCATAGATCAAAGATTTCTTATACAAGAAGTACATTACGTAAATAATTACAGGTTATCCTAACCACTCTATTAGTGACATTTAAAGAAATCAAGAAATTCTACAACAATACGCAATAACTTTTAATTTAACAAATGTGTAAAAAAAAATACTAAAAATTATTCTTTCATAATCTTTGACTTTCAGTCAAAACTAGAGCGAAAGTAAAACTGGTAAACCACCAAGTAATTCAAGGAAAGTATATGGCATGGCAAAATACATACTTAATACTTAAAGCTACCGCAGATAGTGAATGTTGCTTATACGCCATGAATACCTAATGGAATCGGTCTTCATTAGTTTCATTTTGTTCGAATAAAAATGAAATTAACATAGAAACTGATGTAACAATATCAGGCTTGAGGGCAATTACAAAAAATTTCATGTTTAATTAACATTAGACTAATGATTCATGTACCTATTAATGAATAATAGACGAACAAAAATCAGGATATAAGCTTCAGACTTTAAAACTAAGTAAGAATAGAATAGATTATTACGATTGTTATTACATTAAACAAGAATTATTTTTTTAAATTTTGAAATCAAATCGTTTTTACCGTTTTTGTCTTCAGAAATAAATTTCTGAAATACAAGTATCTTCACTTTCCCATAGGTACCACCATTTTCGCGGAAATACGTGTTTTGAACCTCCAGGAACTCAAAAAAATGTCTGTCTGTGGGTGTCTATATGTGAACCGATTTTGATGAAATTTGAAATAGAGGGTTATATCGAAAATTCATCGACAAATTAAGCTTTTCAAAAAACCAGAAGCGAAAATTAGACATGTTTGTTTGGTAGCATTTCTTTCAGAAGCAGAATTTTGAAAATCTGAGTAGTGGATTTGAAAGAAAGTTATAATTCAAGGGAAATACTTTTTAGGGGATTGTCTAACTTCAAAATGGGGGCCGCTAAGATTTTTTCAAAATTTTCACTTTAACGCGCCACAACTCAAAAGCCAGTTATTTGATCAGGTTCAGCAACAACTTGTATGAAAGCCCTTTGGCGGTACTATCCTATAAAGAATAATTTATTTAGTAAATCCAAAAACCGTCGCAACGGTGCTCTTCCAAAAATTTTGAAATTTTTGGAAAATTGTTCCAAAAACACTGTGCACACGATTTTGTTAAAATTTTCTACACATACAGCTTGGTATTAGATACATTTTCTTTTTTTGATAAATGCTAGAATTTTACTGTGGCGCCCTCTATGAGGTTTTGAAAATCGGAAATTGATACTCCTATAGCTCCTTTATTAGATAAAATATGAAAAAAGTTTAAATACGAAAGTTGTTCAGTATACAGATTTGCATTCTTCTAAATTTATATTACGTATACAGAGTGTTTACTTTCCACAGTACAATAAGAAACTTTGCTATTTTAAATGGAACACCCTGTATATTATTATATAATTGAATTCAAAATTGAATTGTCTATCACATAGTATAAGGTGTTCATACGGCTAAAATGTACGGTTGATGAGAATTACGCGAAGTTCTGCTCAGTTTTGTAAATTTTGAAGATTTAGTATACCGTTGATTACGGATACGCGTGTCTCTTCTCCACTTTTTCTAAATTCAACGTTGAGAGAAGATTTTCCGACGTAAGTTGGGTTGGTAGGACGTAGTAAACCGATGTTTGCTTGATCTGAAGTTATACGTTCTGAAATCTTTGCATTATCCAAATTTCGAAGTTGACAAATAACCTTAACCTTTGAATATCAATCTTGTTTCAATATAGAAGCTTAGCAGGAAAACTCATCAGTTTTTATTATTTCAGTCTGTACAGGTTAAGGTTAAGAACCAATATTAGTAGTTCGAGTTCCATTTACTTTTAGCAGATATATGACTTGATTGCGCAAAATAGCGATAGGTAGATATTCATAATTTTATTTATAAAAATTAATAACGTCAACTTTTTAACCTTATCTTAATCATATAACCGCTACATAAGAGGATATAGCAAGATTTCAAATTTAAACATCTCTGACAGTTAACAAGTATTTTAACACATTTTAGGTGTCACAGATTCTAATCCTTTTATAAATAATAACGCTTACTGCAACTTAAGACAGAAATTACACAACTAGATACAAATGGTAACACAAATAAAAATTATCCAAACTTCGCCTGTCAATTATTATTTAGATCGTAGTAACAAAGTTGTAGTTCATGAAAAGGAAAGTGGGTACAAAAAAGGTGTTGATATGAATAATGTAGTGTTTAATTAACCTTACGCTTGTTAGTTTATAGTTAAGTGTTCTCTGTTACATACATAAAGGTAATTTGTTTACTAAGTCTTCTGCATACAATGCTTATAATACGTCCTATATAAACTGCGGGTCAAGGAGACTGATGATAATCTTTAGGAGGATTCACACAGAACCGATCACTTGGCCGTCAAGTATTTTAACAAATCGTGAACTCGTGATAGTATAGATTTGCTATACCGGACATTTTGCTTTATAATAGTAATTAATATAAAAAAAGGTCATTCTGTAGTATCAAAGGAAATAATATTACGTCGCAGGTATACCTAATACCCGTATACTGCTGTTATTCTCACGGTAGAACTTAAGAAGTTTGCGAATCTAAAACAATTTTCTAGCCAGGGGCAAATTTACTTAAATATTGGCCATGAATCTTAATAAATACACGATGGGATAAATCATGATAATGAAATAATTATTTCGACAAGCTTATGATACACAAGTAGCGATAAGGAAATACTGCACCCCTGAAAATAAATTGTTATTTGTTAACAAGAGCTGAAGGCTATTATAGAAACAAAAGTAGTATATTACAAGAAGTATTTCAAGTGAAATTATACCCGAGTTTTAGTGTACTACAGAGATCCAGTACAATAAAAATAAAAAATATATTTGTGTTTCATTAAAAATTAAAATACTTTGGTTATGAAAATGTCAAAAGAATGGAAAACACATTTTGTAGTCAAAATGTGACCTCATGAGTGCTACTGCAAACCGTGTGAACACGTCCTTCATATTAAGTTTTCGTGAGATAAATGTGACCTCATTAAGAATATTATGAAGTATATGATAAATTTCGTAACTTTCATCCCTGCGTATGGATTTCATTCATTTACTTCAGAGGACAACGAAGGACGTACCTACTTAGTTTGTGAATATACTATGACATTTTAAATTTGAAAGCTTACTACCGTAATGTTAGTTAACAATTACCAACAATGCATAATTAAATAATTTTGCCTTTAATGTAAAATAAGGTACAATAAATTTAGGAAAGCAAATATTATTATTAATAAGATGTATCATTTAGATAACATTATAAATGTCAACTGCAATTATAGTCAACAATAGTGCATTTCACATTTAAATTGATTTGATGTCATTACTGGCTGCAACAATACTCATCATGCATTGTTAAGAGACACTCCCGAGAATATAATTAAAAGATATTTAAAAGTAAAAAGGGTGCTATAGAAAATTAGAAAATTTACTGATGAATATATTATGCTGCTTGCATAAATTCAAAAGGACATAATATTCACGCGTAACATATACGTTCAAAATTTAACAATGGATAGAAATAACAAATATTCACAGTTCTCATTAAAAAAACCTTCTGACAAACGAATGTAAACTGACTGCCCCTGTTGTGAACTGTAGTAGAAAATATATTCCATGATAACAATCGACTTAAATGGGACTATGTATGTAGGTAGCTACTTTTATTAGTAGGACAAAAAATATATAAAATCTCAGTTATTATACCTAAGAAGTTCAACAAGGGAGTTTGTCCATATTTCGGATTTGACGTAGTTTCCTGCTAAATCTAGAACGATTTTCACAATTCACGAACTTTGACTAATAAGCGCACTTATTGCTAAGAGAGCGTTCCGGAATTCTAAAACAATATCATTGCAGCAACAATTTTGCATTGAACACCGGAAGGTTTACACCACTGAAGTGTAAATAATAAACTTCAGTTGAACTTTGATGATGCCATCTTTTCCAGATTTTCGGTCTACCTGGCTCATCCTATTACGAAAATAAATTTACCACAAAACTCTTTCGTTCTAGAGAAGAATGGTTTTATTTAAATGAAATATTTCTATAGCAGAAATTGTAAAGTGCTAGTTGGTAATATGTAACTATCATTAAAAATAAGAAGTCAATTCTGCTACGGTGTAATATTTTCACATGAGTATGATCACTGAACAAAATTTATAATCAGGTCGCATAGCCAAGCGCAGCTAATTTCCTAGGAAAGCGATACCGTTTTTAAACGGCCGTAAAATACGGTGAATGACGTCATAGAAAAAATACGGTCGTCGCAGACAAAGTGTCACTAAACACAACATACAGCCCCATAAACATTAAACCGCTCTATTTCGTTCGGTGTGCGCTACCGCTCTTTTGGAAACCCCTTCGCTTACTATACACGACACCGTTTTACATGACGTCACTCTCAACGTATGTTACAGCCGTTAAAAGACGGAACCGCTTTTCTAGAAAAGCATAAGCATCACAAAGCGAAGCTTGTGGCTGTTGGTTCGAATGCAACACGGGGGATTATTTTTTTCTGAATAAGCTAAAGCGAGATTTTTTGAAATCTTCAAAATATTCTACGTAAAGGTCTTTAAAAGTAGTGCTGTGTAATATCCATAAAGTCGCACGTTACCCATAGCGTTAACATTTCTACCGAAAATAAAACACAGAATTCAATTTGACTGCAATCTCAAATTTGTATCCTTTGCCCCAAAAATAAACTCATTTAGAGCAGGACTTCGAGAGAGAGTAAAAACATCTAGTCATGTCTTAACTTGAATGTTTCTCTACAAAAGATTGAGTGGCTCACTTGCTTCAATATAAGATAAGCTTCAATTTGGTCAAGGCATGCACAAACCGATTTTTTTTGGACATACGATAGAATCCTTTAATTAGTTCCAAGACATTATAAGTTTTAAAATTAAATGCAAATTAAGAAATAAATAACTCATAGTTTGCAGAATAGCTAAAACATTATGACGAATGTCTTAAAAATTAGATTCCTCTATCACGACGACGTTATAAAATTCATAAATGACATTGAGAATTGAATAAAGAAGATAAACATTCCCTAGAGAGCCTTTCAAATCGTTGATCATTTTAAAACGTTTGCATTAAATTAATGTATGAGTACTATTATTACATTCTTTACGTAATGCTCCTGCCCAAAACTGTATAACCAATTATAATAAATTAACAAATCAATTTGTACTTCATAAAGTTTTCGTTAGTTCACACGAATATATTATGATCTAAGCGAATCAAGGAAATCTGAAAGTTATACAAATTAATGGAACAAGCTTTACGATGATGTTCTTTATTAGAGAAAATTCCGACTACCGGATTAATTTTACCGAAACGATGTTTGTTTTCGACACATTTCGATATTAAATCGTAATTATAGCTGTTTCTCTCACGTACACTACTGTTACAAGATATATACTCACGCAGAGAAAATGGAACGCACTAAAAGAGTAACGTAACCGAGGTCTACCGCTTCTGTGATATTTGGAAGTTTATTAAGAAGAATATTAAAAAAAAGTGATTATATGTTTGAACACTACAATTATTTCTTACTTATATGATAATTGAAGTCGAGAAAATAATTTTGTTATAAGCGCCTCATTTTACACACTTATTTTATTTTTGGGTTATAGGATTATTTTTCTGTAAACACCAAAAAATAGTTTCTAACATTTTTACATAATACCATATAATATGGTGAGTCCAGAATGGCGCGTTTCCTCTACGGTAGTTGTGTGGACCGTTGGGAAAAATGTTTAAAAAATTTTAAATCATTAATTCAGTGAGTGATAAGGGGGTAAGAACTCAAATTCTACCCTATAAGGATTTGTGCAAAATTGAATGCTCACAGCGTCTAATTTACACATAATTTTAATTTTTAAAATCACAATTTCTTCATCAAGGTCTCTGAAAATGCATTTGGCAACTATGCGATATACATATTACTATGGTTTCCTTAGAAACAGTGGACAAAATGTACTTGTTGCAAAGAGATTAACCTGACACTGTTTGTATTCATGTTGCCAAATTTACCTTTTAGTTCTTTGCTCATAACTATAAAACAAAAGCATAGATTTTTTTAACATCATTAATGGTCTCCTATTCCGTCTGGGTACTTTCAAAACCGAACATAGGGGAATTGCATTGTAAGTAACCTTTATATAGATTCCTGCTCGCCATTTAAACCCACAAGGATGGTAATGGTATGAATAGAACGACAAAAATACAGCGCATCTGATGGTACCAATAAATGTTAGTAGTTAGTTATCTTTTTCTGTAAAAAAAATTATGAAATAATGCTATTTTGAAATAATATAGGTTGCTATGATTGTCAACTTTTTTTTATCTGTCAATTAAATTATTTGAAATCAGTCGATGTTTCTGTTATTAATATCAAATAATATGAATAATAACGAGTATTCAGTAGAGCAGAGGGTTTTTATAACAAAGACATTACCATCCTTGTGGGTTTAAATGGCGAGCAGCATCCTATATAAAGATCAGTTACAATGCAATTCCCCTATGTTCGGCTTTGAAAATACCCACTCGGTATAACTATCCCAGAAGAAATTTTGGACTCACCCTGTATGCTACTGTAGAAATAAATATTTTAGGCTTAATTATAGAAATGGCAATCCCTTTTATTGTACATCTTGTATTAATTGCAATTAACAAGGTGTTGCTACAGACAAGAAAAAATAACAATATTATTTCCATCTTCCCCCTTTACACTAGGCTGCACGATGTAATCCCATACTACTCATAACCTTACTAATAATGACGGTAATTAAATTTGGGAAACATTTATTTCCCTTGTTTACTGCATTTTAGTAGTACAGTAATGTCTAAAACAGAAATAAGCAATAAATAATGTAGGTGTTTATCAAAGACCTAACCTTCTCGGTAAATCGGTCGAGGGAAACACTTAAATCATTAAATATTCTTTGCTTAAACTATATGATACCTAACATTAATGAAAATTTTGAATAATAAAAAAATATTTTTGTTTCAGTAATTAATCTACTTTGTTTATACAGGGTTTCCCAAAAAGAAACGGCATCCAGTCAAGGGCATGTTCCTTTCATGAAAATAAGAGGAAACGTTCCTATTGCAGTTGTTGAAAGTTGTAAAAAGTATCGATCTTTTTTTTCATTTAGTCAGAAATGACTAGAAATTAAATTTTAAAAAGTAAGCAATACGTTTGCTATAAGTGGACCATATTAGTTAGTTTTTCCTTCAGTGGCGTAACTACAGGTGCGTATGTGGATATTTCTGGAGGGAAATGGTAAGCCACTGTTTTCTTTTTGACACAATTTTCAAATTTCTCAACTAATTTACGGTTGAAACAGTCTCTTGAGATTTTTTCCTACCATTAACCGTTTTCGTGTAAATCACACTTCAAAGATGAAAAATGCGAATAAAAAAATTTCTCTGCAAATCCGTTTTTTGAATAATGACCGCCTTTAGGCTCAAAATTTTGTCCGAAGAATATGTCTTGAAGCTAATGGCGGTCATTTTGAACATTATTTGTAAAATAATAATAATTTCGGAATATATAAAAAAAATTTCAACACCCTGTATCTCGGTAACGAAGAATTTGCGAACCCATGTTAATAGAAACTTTTCCTCTTATTTTCATGAAAAGAACTTGCTTGTAACTGGACGCCGTTTCTTTTTGGGACACCCTGTATACTATGATATATCAATAGTTTCTTGAATTTTAATGTTACAAAAAATAGAGATTTGATTGGAAAACATATACATTTTCTGCCATCTATGAGATATAAACTTTTAAGTTTTATTGTAAATATAATTACCCATGCTATTACATTTACTGTACCTAACAGTTCATAAATAATATCCTTGGAAAAACTATAAAATACTTATTACTTTTTCCACACTAACTAATTACCAGCTAGTCCACAAATTATTTTAGCAAGGTCATGATACCGAAAAATGAGGAAATTGATTTTTTTGGATCCGCAAGTCAAGTTAAATGCTAAATAATTTAAAGATCTGAGAAAATGATTAATTAAAACCGTTAATGAAGATTCACATTGTAATTTCTCACTATACCAAATAGAAAGTAAAGAATTAATACCCAATTACAATTAAAAAGTAAACATTATATACTCATAAATAAAACATTAAGCAGGTAGGTACAATATATAACCCAAAATTTTATATAATGATATATAGTTCTAATTTTTCATGTGAAATGCACTTCATTCTATTTATTATTATTATTATTATTTCTTCCGACCAATTCGTTCGGGTTATCCGTTCTCATAACTTACTGGAAATAATCCATATATTCCTAATAATAAATATAATAGCTAACGATAAAAGAAACGTATACGTATGCTATAGCATCCAGTATATAATTTTTCACTTAAAATAATATTCTGTCAGCCTCTAAGCAGACTAACGTTAATAATTAGGGAAACTACAAATATCTAACATATAATTACAACTATTTCCGCGATAATCAAAACAGCTTAGCTTTTTCTGCATCCCGAATGTCGACAAGGTATAATCACGAGACACATTTCTCTATTACATTACAGACCAACAAAAGATTCTATGTCTATTTATATATTTAAGCAATGAAAGTATTTATTTCATCTTACATCCCGTAACATTTGTAGATGTCAATAATTTTAAATTGTGGATCAATCCAACTTATATACAAACATGATTAAAAGTGATGTCGCTATAAAAACTGACGTAACATTTAAAATCAAAACATTTTGTTAAAGGCCAAAGTATTTCTTTTTGATGTAGTACATTTATTGCTAATGTGGTGCAATTATTATTAAGACTTATAATGGTATCATAAAATATCACGCTCATGTTGCAGAACCAGAATTTACAACTTCGAGGCATTATTAGACAGGAAGCGAGATGTATTATATTAAATACCTTTTAACCCACTTGCGGTATTTTAATTGCCACTTGGAAGAGCAAAATGTGATTTTTTTTAGCAGAAGGAAATTTAAATTGTAACAGAAGATGCAAAGGTGAATGTTTGTATTCGCCTATGCCCGTTCGCGTATTCGCCGTCTAAACATTTTGTGTAAAATATTATTTTTTTTAAAAGTCTAAAGACATTTTAGATTTTTCAGCAGCTGGTCTGGTACTGGCAGGAAAGGTAACATTTGGTGCCGCTACAGACGTCAAATACTAATTTACAACATATTGCTTTAATGTCTTCCTTGTTTTAAATATCGGATGTAAATAAAGTTCCTAAATATTTTTGTACCTCACTTTGAGTAATAACATTTTGGTAGCCTAATCGTCTTTTCTGCCAAAAATATCTTCTGTCTTTTGTAAAACCATTTTCAATCCCTTTATCTAATATTCTTCTAAAAGATCATGTATTATAGTTCCTCTAGTTCCTGCCATAGAAAGTAAACTTTCTGATATTCTATTTGAACCTGCATACCGCGGGATGTTACTGTGTTTACTTCTCTAGGACTTTAAAGGATTACCTACTGATCTCTGTATTACTACGAATGGGATAACAACTTAAATAATGATGGATTAAAAGGATGATATGGCCTCAGTGTAGAAAGGAGCAATAAATATTAAAATAATCAATTGCATAATATGCAGGATTAAGTAAGACGACATTATCTTCAAGTACGTCTACGTTTAATGTTTAAAATAATGATCCTTATTCCTCATCGTTTACTTATTAACTGTCTATTTGTCTCTTAATTTCTAGAATGACATGCAAATATGGTAATTATTATTACGGAGAAACTTTCTTCTTTTATAGTTTGTCGCACGTACTATAATACAAAGCCTAACGTTATGTTATGACTTTCATTATTATAAAATAAGTTAGGATTTTGTTGCCCGTAATTGGTGGTGTAGGAAGGTATAATTAGTTATAGGAAGAGTATCATATTGTAATTGGTTTAAACACCTATACATAAAATATTATAAACATATATCTACAATTTTATCAATAGTTGACTTATTGTGATCCAAACTTTCTTTATAAAAAGAATATCCCAAACCCATAATTTAAGACTATTTACAGGTGTAATCTAAAAGGTATTCAATTTTCCACTGAAAACAATATTTATATAATAAACATTAAAGTATTACTACAAAAAGGCTTGTACTTCCTATACCCAGAAACACTATCGACCTCAATTTTAATTTCTGCGTGCATTTTATAGGAATCTAGATATTGAAAATTGAACATTTAGTACATAGTTACTGAGTTTTTGTAATTGTTTTTGTTCGTTTTTTAATGATGTATAATTTTTATTAGGTGCTGAAAATCTAGAAGATTTTCTTTAATTACATTTATCTATCATTATTATTACGTCATAGGTTCAGGTGATTGTTTTTTTGTATAAAAATACAGTTTGCACACTTTCAATTATTTTTATAGTTGCGTTTATATTGTCATTATCTATAATAAAAGTCCCAGTAATAAATTAAATTTAACCATTATTTACTTGATCGCACAAAACCATCCTGTTTCATAATTACTGCTAATTAATTCCCAGTGCGGTAATCATTTTAATGATCCTTAGAAGTTTTAAATTCTCTCAAATGAACAAAAATATATTCTGTGTTCACTTCAAAAATCAAGGAGATCCGTGTATTTGATCTAGATTTCAGATTTAACCAAGAAGATGGTTCGATTATAATTTTGTAAACATTTAATTAATCCGAATCCATATAGGTAGTATTATGTCGTTTCGTCATCCACGATTATCTGCTAAACCAACGTGCAAGTATTCTACCTGGATTTTAAATTATTTCGTAGATCTGATCATATAGACACTTAATAGTAGAAAACGTGGATTAGGAAATCGGTGCTACGGAAATATACACATAATTTTTAAGACAGATATAGTAGGTAGATGTTTCGAAAAGACTTTGCAGATGAAAGAATACGGCACCTTCTAAAAGCATGAATGATTTACGTGAAGTAGTTTATAAAATTTATCAGATCTAACCACACCCAATGCACATAACAAACAGCATGAGTTTACAGATCAATAAAGGTTATTTTTCAAACGTAACAATATCTATAGAAAAGATCAACTTGTTTAACATGAAGTTCATCTTCTATCATCAATTTGCGTTTAGAAAACTAATTCTGTTTCATTTGACTATGAAAAAACAGCACAGGAAGCAACAATTTTTATTAGAAAACAAATCATATTAAATAATAGCTAATTAATTGATGAAAGATGTAAAATACAACGTCGGTCAAATATTGTGGCCACTTACAATAGTACAAAAAAAATACAGGCTGTTACATAAAAAAATCTTGATAGATATTTACGAAAGGGCGATGTCGAAATATAGGTTTTGCCTTACCATTTAAAATTATATATAGTTTGTGGGGTATAAAATTTAAAATAAGGGAGTTTTGGGTTGAGCCCCCTGTAGGTATTAGAAAACATTAATATCCCATCCAAGATTAAAATTCAAAGTAAAACAATTATAGATAATATTTTCAAAATTAGCTTTACACTCGTTTCACTAGCAGCTGGTATAGAAAGTAATTTTTATAATTCCATAGATGTGGACACTTGTTTATTAGCGCAATTAAAGAAAAATACTCTTACATAAGCATAATTGCGTGATATATCCACAGAATCTGAAAACCTAATTTCGACGTGTTTCTCTCGCAATTCCACTATCGAAATGCTGTTACTGCATAGAAAACACGCGCTGAAAAAATTGTCTCGTTGCGTATAGACGACCTATTAAGATGACCGGATGAGCCAAAGTAATTACGTGCATACACAAAAACTCAAATAAAGTTATTAAACCATAGACGTTATATAAACTCATTTTAAACATTTATCGTCCACGATTACGATTAGAAGGCGTAAGCTTCTTCAAAATTATGAATAGGAATGGGTATAGAAGATAAAACTGTACAAGAAGCTGTCTTGGACACTTCTCTTGTTCCTGTATCTCAACTTCTAACCCTTTCCAGTTAAACTATAATTTGCAGGATAGTTAATTAAAAATAATATCGAACAGAAAATTATATAATTTTTTATTAAAATAACTAACACCATTTCCGGTGAAGTAGGAAGTTGATGCTAACGCGAGTATTAAAAATTAATTGACATTTCTAAGGTAAAATTTACAGAATCACTTAAAAATTAGCATTTCGCAGCTCCAGGCACCAACTTAAAAATACTCGCAGAATATTCTGTCGTAAGCTATAGACAAGTACAAGATTACACACCTGCTACGAGTACCTATCTTTCATCCCGATTTGCTCTTTATATACAAACATTGATTAAAGATTCATTCCTGTTATAAAATGCAATCTAATCTTTCCCACTGAATAATACACGAACAAAACTGGAAAACGTAAACTAATATATCAAACAAAACTTCTTAAAAGGTTATATTTACGTAATCTTCAAAGTTATTCTAATTACGTAGCTACACGAAAGTTGCAGGTAAAATAAAACTTCAACGTCGCAATTTCTCTTAAAGATAGACATCTAAAATAATTTTTATTTTTAAATAGTTTTGATTTTAATTGATTGATTTACAATACTTAGCCCCAATTGCACCGGTTACACTTAAATATAAGCGTCGCTTAAAAGATTAATTCCCATGGATACAAATTGTTACAAGAATTGTGTCCATGGCAATTGATTTTTTAAGCCACGCTTATTATTTAAGTGTAACCGGTGCAGTTGGGCCTTATTGGATAATTAAACAAAAAAAAATCTTGGTATCCACAACAAAATATTCTTTTTTCTATAGCAGATGTTAAAGTGTGCTTTGTTCGACTAAAAATAGTTGATCAAGTATTAGTTTAACCGCAAGGGTAGATAAAGTAACACTTTAACCGCAAGGATAGATAAAGTAGTTTAATTTTCTGGAAAGTTCATGGAAACCGAATGGAAACCTTTGCTACTGAGATTTTCGGGTTTAATAATATAATCTAATTTTAAATTGTTTTTTTACAAATTTTTCTTATTTTTTTAACATCTGCTAAAGAAAAAAATAGAATTTTATACACGACGATAAAATTTAATTATCGACTCGAGAAAATTAATTCACTCGCGATTTCATCGCTCGTGAATTAACACTTTCCGCTTGTCGATAAAATATAATTTTATCGTCATGATTTATCAGATTGATATATGATCACTACTTTTTAGTATTTGGACAGGTATAGGATGGCTAACGATATCATCACATGAATAATTTATTATTGCTAATCAAAAATAACAAAGAAAGATTTATTTTATAATTATTAGACTTTTAGGTATAAGTAGGTATTATTTATTCTGATTAAAAGAAAAAAAATGTTTAATTAAAGAAAAAATAAGTTCCACGATTTTATTGTTTTATTGTCTTTTTAACGTAAAATTCCCTCATTTAGTATTCCTGCTCTAATTTACAAATGACCAAACAAAGATAACCTTGTACCTTCACTTTGCTATTTAACCCAAAATTCAATTTGTCACGGTATTATTTATGGTGTAAATAGGCCAATGCAAAATGCTTCTATTATATACCTTCCTCTACGACAAAGAGCGAATCCGGTATTGTTGACATTGGAAATTTGTCATTAAGGATTCGTTACTGGATCTAATTACCAGTTTTTAATAGTTATCATTTGCTATAATAGAGGTAAATACACTCAGACACTTATTTATAAAAAGGAAAGTATTATTATTCACTTGTGTTTATATAAAAATCGTTTTTAATTTAAAATATCAATTTTTACTAAACTGCTTAACAAAAATTCTATCACTTTTCATGTATTTGTGTAGTAATCAACTATCAACTAGTAGAAAATTAACTAAAATTTGAACTGTACTAAAAACTGCAACATTCTAAAAATCAAGTTTAATTTGTGTAGTTAAGCCAATTACATCAAAATATCTGAAAGCTCTAAAGAATCAGTCACAACACGAAAGCTCACTCACTGCTTTCCTGCGTTTCCTAATATTTACCTGAACACGCTCGAATAAAAAATATACATAGGTACACTAATGCAATCAAATTTTTCTAAATAACATTTTTTAAATTCTTCTGGCAATTAATTTTAAAATATCAAGTGCATGTTACTCAAGAGTTATAAATTCCGTCAGATTCATAAAACAATGTATAAGTAATAAAATTTTGTATTTGACTCACCTCAAAGTAATTAACACAAACAATATAAACAATTGATAATCACATGTAAGCGCTAAAGCACAGTTGTAGGAGGACGTACAAGGAAGACTAAGAAGCCGGAGCGCGCTTCACTGGAAGATCTCGAGATGAACCCAAACAATTCACTCTCTCCCGCGGAGTTTCCCAATCAACGGACGACCTTTCACAACACTCACACGCATACTTAACAAAGGCCAGAGTTGCAATGGAAATTGTAAAGATTAACAAAGTGCTATTGCTAAAGTTCACAAGTTGAGCTGTAATTTGGCTGGACTACCATTGTTAAATTTTAGAACATGTTGGGAATATCCTTATAATAAAATCAATTATAATGGAATGAAGCAGCTGGTTATCAGAGTAACCTTTAGGTAATAAATGCCTTCCAAGTCACGATTAATCGTAATTTCGTGATCGATTGGTGTTTGATTCGAAATATTTTTCTGAATTCCAGTTTTACAATTCTTTAACACATAGCACTACTGTAGCAAGAAGTTAGAGACTAAAACAAAACTCCTACACACACTCCTTACAAATTCAATTCATTAGGAGTTTTCCAAAATGTTTTTGAAATTTTCTTTGATGTCTATCAAAAGTCTAATTTACTTTATTTACAAAAATGAATACTACACGATCTTTGCCTATATTTGCTACACAAATGTTCCCAATTAAAACCCTTGAAACATTTTGATGTCGTATGTAATCTTCTACGGAAGCCTGCCTTGGATTCTGATTTTCCATAAATATAGTTTTTAATTTTTTTATATCTCAATTTGAAACGAATCAAAAAAATAAATAGTAGAATGAAATCTTTATGAAATTACCTTTCCAACCATGTGCCACACATGGTATGGTATGGTGCCATTTGAAATTTTAGAGAGGGTGGCTGTGACGGCTAAGGTGCTGCAGATAACAGACGTCCGGATTTTACGTAAAAATATGTCCCCCTTGCTGTCTTTTATTGACATGTCTTGACGATTTTCAAGCAAACAATAGTTTTGACAAACACTGAGGGTGGCTACTACTTTTCGTTGAAAAGTCCTGTATGCTCGTCGACCTTAACCAACAACATCCATCTACCTCTTTTAAAATCCTCCTCTAACCCTTTTCCTGATTTTGTTAACAGTCTTTTACATATTTTTATTAGGGTCCCAATCTTATAAAATTCCATAAAAGATTTCCAGACATTATTATTTCATATTTGCATAATAAACCTACCAATAGATTGACTAAATTTTCTATTCACCGTCCTGCTAGTGAAGATATTTTCATCTTAGGAAACTGCTTTCTCCTTATGATGATTCAGAATGCATAATGTTAACAATATTTTAATTTTGATACTGCTTAGTCATTGAGAAAGAAATATTAAACATCTTTATCTTTCTATTGAAAGACACTTTTTGGTTATCATTTCTTTTTGTATTGGCGTATAATACTATAAGCTAAAGTTTTTATTAAAATTACCGCTTATTGTAGCAGCAAGTATATTAAAGACGATTAACCTTTTTAATAGAGACATAAATATAAACCAACAGCCTAATCTTATTTTGAGTTAGTCAGCATACACTCCAGGAGGTTTTTTACACTTTAACACTGTAAGGTTTAGAAACGTACGAAAGCAAGATTATATCTTAACATATAAATGAAAGCCATCTACATATATTGATGTCATAATTATTGTAAAGCATAAACTAGAAAAGAACTTTTGTTGAATGAAGTGAATGTTGCTGGGAAGCGCAAGTACCTACTAATGCGTTTAGGTTTTCTAAACAGTTTGTGGTAAGCGGTCTTTACAAATTGTTTTAATTCCTCCAAACCACAATCTACAAAGATTTTATACTTGTACTAAAAAACCCGCATAACTGTGAACTTTATATTTGATAATGCTCATTTAAAACTAAAATGGGGTTACCCGTTTACATCATTTCTATTTTTTATTAAAAACTTACCATACACGTAAAGTGGTAATATTTATCCCTTATCTTAATTATGAACAGAGCATCAACAGGTGTACTCGTTAAGATCAATCTAAATAGTACACTAACATCCATTACATAAATGTTAGAAGAAAGCATTGTAGTTACATACTGATTATCTAAGAAAAATATTTTAGAATGCTTTAGAGAACCTCAATGATACAATCTGAGCAATAAACTTTTGTTTTACTCGGAAGATGTCTACTACATCTCATCAGAGTTATATAGGCAACAATACATAAATCATCGTAGCTTGTTAGATTATATCTAATTACAACTGATTACTCAAGAATGGGTTCATTGCATTTTGATTTTAAAGAAGATTTGATATTAACAACCAGGAGTAACATTAAACACTGAATTATACAGGGTGTCCCAAAAAGAAACGGCATCCAGTTAAGGGCATGTTCCTTTCATGAAAATAAGAGGAAAAGTTCCTATTAACATGGGTCCGCAAATGTTTTGTTACCGAGATACAGGGTGTAGAAAATCTTCTGCATATATTTCGAAATGGTTGTTATTATTATTATTATTATTGTTTTATAAATAATGTTCAAAATGATCGCCATTAGCTTCAAGAGAAGCTTCTATTCTTCGAACAAAATTTTGAGACTAAAGGCGGTCATTATTCAAAAAACGGATTTGCAGAGTTATTTTTTTATTCGCATTTTTCATCTTTAAAGTGTGATTTACACGAAAACGGTTAATGGTAGGAAAAAATTTCAAGAGACTGTTTCAACCGTAAATTAGTTGAGAAATTTGAAAATTGTGTCAAAAATAAACAAAACAGTGGCGTGACATTTTTTCCTCCAGAAATATCCACTTACGCACCTGTAGTTACGCCACTGGAGAAGGAAAAATCTGACTAATATGGTCCACTTATAGCAAATGTACATACATACGTATTGCTTACATTTTAAAATTTAATTCCTAGTCATTTCCGAATAAATGAAAAAAAGATCGATATTTTAACAACTTTCAACACCCTGTATCTCGGTAACGCAGCATTTGCGGATCCAAGTTAATAGGAACTTTTCCTCCTAGTTTCATGAAAAGAACATGCCCGTAACTGGATCCCGTTTCTTTTTGGGCGTACCCTGTATTAGTAGATAGATAGAAACAATAACGCATTAAGCTTGTGTCTAATATATGAAATTATGCACGACACGCAGCTTTCTCATATAAATAAAGGAAAACTTCTAAAACCGCAACCATTTTAAAGAGCAGGTTAATAATTAAAGTATTCTTTGGAAACACGACATGTTTTCTTTTTCCCAGAATCTTTTAGACTTTTTTTCAGGGTTTTACGATTACTGCATATTAATTCTCTTTAGCGATCACTGAAATCCCTGGAATTACCAGAAAAAAGTTGCGTATAAATAAACTAATACTGGCTATACCTTCAAAGAAATCCCTTTGTAAACTGTGCTTTCTGGAGGCTAGGTGAGCATTACACTAACAATTAAAAATAAATACGGAAGTATTTCCAGTAAATTCTGATTAAAAAAATATTTTGGTACGCAATGAAAACAAAAGGCTAAACGAAAAAATAGCAAAATCAAATTAAATATTAAGGAGAATTATAACAAGCAAAATATTACAAAAGAGAATAACGTTAAGTCGAAGAAATTGTAAACTGGGAGAAATTTTCTTTTCATTTTCTTTTTAGTACCATGATAGCTTTGACCATAAAATAATAACAAAAATCTGCTTGAACCTGGCGAAATGAATGAAAATGAAAAAATCGATCACACTGTATAATAATGAATTTAATCAACTAAGGTACTGAAATGTTTTCAACGTCAAAGATAACATATTTGGTAATTTTTGTAGTCACGTTCAGTGGCTAGAAATGAAATGCTAGCACAATATTAAAAACTTAGCGAAATAATTGTTTTGTACATTTAATTCTCCACCAAATATTTTCTATATCTAGAATCATTTCCCTAATACTCTTTGAGACGACAAAATACCATTTTTGTTGTAATCATTGAGGGTCTATAGAATGCCGTATGTATCCTTTCCACATTCTGTACTTTGTCAACCTTTGTTACAACTTACAAAAATTGTAGGAATACAAACACAGCTTCGCAAATATAGAAAAAAAAGATTGAAACTTAATAAAATGGTATGAAATTTATTGTTACAATACTATGCAATCCAAAACTATAAGATAAGAAGACAATTTTAAAAATAATTGCTAAAGTTGTATAAAAAATAGGAATTTACCTTCCTGTCATCATCTGCAACCCTCTTCAGCGTGGAGGAAACCCTTGCGGTTACACACACACATTTTTGTAAACACAATATAAATAGCAATGCTGCTAGAATAATAGTAAAATGACTACCACCACAATATTACATCACTAGATGAACCACTATAATTTAAATTAAAAGATTTTATTTGATTTTTAAACGAAATGTCTTCCCGATTACTATTAACTATTTCAAACACACAATTCAGACTGGTTAACACAGACAAATTCCCATTTCTTCAAGAAACAATAACCCCATCCATTTCTACTCAAAGCAAGAAAATTATCAAAGTTAATAAAAACCAGATGTTAAAAATTTGTCTGTTGTATATGATAAGAAAATAATTCCATACAAACGAACTTGAACCAGGTGTGACGTTACAAGCTTTATGTAAGGTTCTTATCATTATTAGACTAAATCCTCAGGGCTGTGGTGTTTACTATAGGAGATATTTGATCGCAAAATACCAAATTCTCCTAAACGGTAAAATTTGGAAAAATTCTCATTTCATAAATTGAATTTAGACACTTCCTATTACATTCTTTCCTGTACGTGTTATCATTATCACGATGAGTGTTCGGTTGTTCGGTTACGTACTTACCCATTCCTATTTAAAAAAAATTTAGAATTTTTGTTGACTAAATAAGGCATAGGCTACATGGAAGAGAACCTTTGTTTGACCCTTCATCTCGTGACTGCTGCGAGCCAACATTTATTGGTAATAAAATAACTACTCTTCCGTTAATGTTTATTCTTATATGGAAATGAACACAAAATTAAATTAATTTCTATTCCAACCCACTAGCACACTACTAACTGACAGTCTCTTTACCAATTTACCGACAAAACAAAACACATAATAACTCCCTAAGAACAAAATAACTTAGTCGTAATATTTATTCATCAGCATTAAAAAATCAATGCCATATAATAGCAAAATCTCAAAAAAAAAAAGTATCAATTACGTAAACAATTTAGTAGTAGGTATTTGCGATACACCCACCAAATTAAATTTCTTGAAAAATTGATTCCTTCAAAATTTGAAGGAAAGAACAATTACGTTTCCGATTTACAGCTGTTTGATGTAAAGGTCAGGATGAACATCTTCACGTCCACCAAAATAATTTCCATGTATTAGCAATAAATTACCACACAAACATTAAATTTTCCTTTTCCGTATACCGACTCGTTATTGGACAGCCCATGATGTAGCATTGACATTGTCTATTGCATTTATATAAATACGTCCTTCCATCAAACATCAAGGTAAAGTTCAGAGAAATTTTAATAAATAAAAATAAAAAATAATAATAATATAAGTAGATTAACCGAAGAAATACCCAAAAAGTTTTATTCCTTTAATTTCCATCCATGATGTTAATATAATCTGGATAAATTAATATTTTTTGATTCAAAAATAGTTTTAATATTAGCGACCAATCTTATCAAACGTGTTTGATTCTAATATTATAGTAAGTACCTATAACTAATCCGCTTAACCACTTTTTAATAACATTCTGTACAATATGTAAATAAATATAAACGTTAGTCTTCTTAATTGTTTAATAAACATGTAAGATAATTTATTTATTCTCCGGGATTTACGAATTTAATTTGTCATAAATCAACACCAGCTGTGAATGCTTTTCTCTGTTAAAAAATAATGTGTGGCCATAACGACTTTTCTAACGTGAGTTAACAGTCAGGAAACATATAACTTATTATTTAATTAATTTCTCAGTGGGCAACGTTTTACTTTCTCGCAATTCTATACAGGGTGGATCACGTAATTTGTTTATACCATGCAAGATGAAAGTCACAATTGTAATAGAAAATTCTAGAACACAAGTACATACAGATTCTGCCAGATAGAGCAAGAGTGGAAAAAATCAGTGGCTACCTCGGTGGCTACCAGTGATTCAGTCAGCACACAATAAAAAAATTATTGCGAATTTGATGGAGGTCCTTCAATCAACGGATCAACGGTTTAGTATTAAGCTTGAAAGCGTCAATAAACATAGAAGAATTTGTGGTGTAAATGTCAGTGAATTGACTATAAGAAGGAAGCTTAGGGAAGCCCCCTGGTGCCAGACTTCTCTCCGATAAAATCTCCTAGTAGAGACCATCAAAATCGGGCATACAGCATTGGAAGGCAGTATTTGCCGATTAATCCAGGGTTGCTATATGCGTGGTACAGATGGTGGTGAAAGAATGTGGAGAAGGCCATACTGTAATTTCTTTCAACACTAGTGAGCTTTTAGGGAGGGTCTATCATGGTTTGGTTTGGGGACGTTTCCTGACAAGGTCGTACACAGCCAGATTTATTAAAGGATATTCTGTAACACTAGATCGTTACCTCCGAAACATTTCGCAAGAACCTCATTGGAAACAATTTTGCCTTGATCCAGGACAATGTTAGACCTCAGATGGCAAGAATTTTTCGTGAGAATAGGTACTTAGCCCAGTTGTATAAAAGATTTGATTCCCAGTTTAGATGATCCACGGCCAATTGTCATGGATATGATTCTGAAGAACATGGCATATGGCAATGATCGAATTGTACAGCAATTTTAAATTTCAGGAAGACGTAAAATATAAATGCTTCCAGGATCAGTTGGCCATGGCCATAAAAAACAATTGTATTCCATTTTTGTACTTATTTTTTAACAAAAGAATTGTAACTAAAAGACAAAACAGTTCAGTAACATTAGTCTACCTTCTAATAACTTTAATCGATCTGCCTAAAGAGCTATTGTCCCACCATAAATAGAATTAGGCAAACCCGAAAGGTCTTGAAAATGAAGGTGGTTTATTTGAACACAATTTCTAGTTAGTCGCTTTTTGTTTTAATGTCCTTTTACGATTACAAATACCCACTACTTTGAAAATATTTGTTTATCGTAAGGTCTATTATATAAGTAGGTTATAAGTTCAACTTTTAAATTAAAATTGATATTAAATCTTGTACTTGATTATCGCTTGATGAGTTTTGCTTGTTGCTTCACTATATTCGAGAAAGATACAAAATAATAGATTTAAAGGTATTCCCAAAGTGTTAGGAAAGGCCGATTATAGTAAGGTAGTACGAAGCGAATGATACTACACGTCGCCTACTATTCTAAATAATTATAACTTAAATATTGCAGCAATTGCAATAATTTTACTACTACTTATAACACTCAAGGAGTCTTGTACATTACTGCAGTACTTACCTACATTACATATTTCATTCGGACAATCACTACAATGTATTTTATAACTCCTAAAAAATTAACCATGACCTTACAGCTAGGTGTCCTTCGTTTTTTAAAAACACTTTAACTCGTAACTCAAACAACTATTTCCTTCTGTAATCATATTTTTTTCTATAATACATTGGTATACGGTGCAACATTCCGATCGTTAAAACAATCATTAATTTATTAGCCTATTATAGTAAGGTGTTAAGAGAGGTCAAAATATAAAATGTTTGTAAGTGTCATATTAATGCAAACTTAAATCATCAAATTTTTTGGTAATATTTTCCAAGTATTACCACACGTTAGTCAAAGTTCACATGTTATCCTCGAAGTTTTTCTATCACTGCCAGTTTGACAACATCTGGATATCAATATTTCAAGTACAATTATCTTTGGTAAAAAGGCAAAATGTAATCAATGACAGATCAACACGTAATATGTAAACATTATTAGCCTACGCACACATAGCAATAGTTAATCCTTGATTTTTTAATGTTAATTTTCCTATGTCGGATAGTTCCTGAGACACTGTATATTTATGCAAAAGAAGCATTATACAATTATTTTCTAACAATATACAACCCACATTATTATCCTCTTCAATTTGGTACCATTATGCTACCATTTTCGTCACTAGAGACGAAAGTTAATGTTTTGAAATATTTTCTCCCTAGAAACGGAATTGCCGATTTCGATTGAGGTAGCCCGACGGAAAATTGTATTTTCGTATGTAGTCATAGAAAAATAGAAATTTTCGGTGTAGCCTTTAATTATTAAAACTTAATTTTATGCAATTATTTCTGAAAATACAGTTCAGATTCTAAGAAAAATGTATACCTAATAGGTAGTGAAATCAAGTAAACAATAAATACTTATACCAGGAAAACATTTATTTCTTCTTTGGTTTGGAAGGTGGAGGCGGTGGTGGTGTAGGAAGAGGATCATCTTCATCTTCACCAAGCTGATCTGGATATGGACTAGTCACCAAGCCTTCAAACTTTTCACTAAGCTTCTGAAGATCTTTTATGCAATTATCAATCACGTCTTTTTCTATATCAGGTGTAAGCGATTTACCGACTTCGTTTATTACCCATGAAGCCATATGCCTTTTTAAAATAACTCTTTCCATTTCTTGCCGTTGTACACAAAAATCTAACTGCTTTTTTACAAGTCTATAAACCTGCATTAATCTTTGCCGGTATGCAGTTTCGAGTTGCAGATGAACATTCTCTCGTTTTGCTTTGACTAATTCTAGTTGTCCGTCGTTCTGCCATTGGATACGTTTTTCATTTTCAATAGCATTTGCTAATGTGTTTTGGTTATAATCTCGCATATTTGTCCAACTTTTTTCATATTCATCAAGGTCCTTGTCAATATAGTTTGCTATTCCTGGTCCAATATATTTAGTAGCAAGTATGCAAAGAATGGCCATTGAAAGCCCTCCATAATATTCGTGTTCCATAACTAAATATTCTTTACTCATCAGATATATTGAGACGGTGAAGGTAAACGTTCCTAAACCTGAGACTCCGGTTTTTGGAAAAAAAAATGTAAACCATTCATCAGGAATAAATCCTAATCGCACTGCACCAGGGTCTTGACGAACTAACGTACGAGGTGGAGATGAAGTTGTCCCTTCAAAACGTTGTACCAGTAAGTTGGTGTTTGGTGATAATAGTTCTAAGTGGAAGTCGGTCAAGAGACTTCTTTTTATTATGGAACTGAATCTTCGAATACCGTGATTAGTACAAATGGTACACAGTGGTTTGGAAAACATTTTTAATCTTAATTAATGGATGAAATATAGCTTCAAGGTGAATGCGCACCAAAAGTCGCGCAACTGAATTGTCATTTGTCAAACACTTTTAGTTTGGTTACAATTATTGTAACTGTCTTGTTTCCGGAGTTTAAAACTGAAAACATGAAAGAGCAATGATTTTTGAATGTAGGTTTAAATAAATTTTGATTATACATCGGTTTATTGTTGAAATTATACAAAAGCCGCCTGCTATAATTAGGGATTTAATTTTTTCGTTGGCAGTTAAGTTGGATACGCTGAAAATTCAAATTTTCCCGCCAATATTATAAAACCAAACGCTAATTAATAAAAAGTAGGTAAAGTCTATTTTTTTTTAAAGATCCACCAACCTTGCAATTTCTCTCGAAAGTATGTTTGGCAACGCTGCTGGTGAAATTTTTTAGTAATTTTTAAAGTAGGGTTAGGACTAATAAATTTAATGGTTAATTTTGACAAGTGCTTTTCACAAGAAGTATTTTCATATATTTTGTTAAATATTGTTGATTTATGTGGATATATGCTGAGTTTATGTAAATTTGCTCGATCTAATAAGGAGTATTATAGTTTTATAATAATTAATATATAAATAATTCGAGGTAAGAATAGAAAAAAGTACCTATTCAGAATTAGAATAATTGGGATTATTTTCAGAATCAGATTGGGGTGTTTCAAATTCTAGGAATCATCATATGAGGGATATGGTTCAAAATTGAATCTGTATCCGAATCTTCACCTTGATATATTACGATTGGCGGTATATTTTGAACATAAAGTTGTCCATTTGTCCTAAATTATTTATCAGCTGCCATAATTGAACTTTTGTACATGTAAGTTAAAATGGAACGTTACACTTTATTAAATAATTTCCCATTGCAGTTTTGTTGGAATAATGTATTGGAGGTCTCTCCAAACGGACAGAATGACATGGGGCATTCATTAATATAATAGGGGGCATTGTCAAAAATAATGGCAAGCCAAAATAATAACAGTTTTAAAACCATCAGATGGTAGAGCTGGAATTAATTGATTAATCCACTCTTTAAATAGCTGACATCGTTTTGTGATAATCCCTATCGTTGTTTCTGGGTCTTAAAAGCAAACTACATCCATCTAAGAAACCTCAACACACCCAGGATGGAGCACTGTAAACCTGCTTTCCTTAATTTATAATCTTTCTTGGGAAGGTTGTCAATAGTCCAAGATTTAGTAGCAGACTCGTTTTTGTAAATCGGGGTTTCATCAATAAAAATAAATCTTTTATTAGAGTACCTAGTCTTCTTTATGTTTTAATTAACATTTTAAATAATTTAAATTTGAAATGTAGTGATGCGCACGCATAAATTGACAGAACATTTTGATTGATCTTTGAATCAATGTTACCATATATTGACAAAAATTACTAAAAATTTCAATTTTTTTGTTATACCAACTGAAATCAACAGGTGGTGGATCTTTAAAAAAAAACGGACTTTACATAATTCTTACTGTTGGTATATTTTATTTTTATGGGGGCGCTGATGATTATTAATTTAACTAAGGACTGTGCTAAGGACAAAATATTAAAAAAATACAAAATTAAATATTTATTTGTTATTAAGTAGTAATAGTCGAAAGCAGACTAAAAATCAGCTATGAACAGTGACGTAGCAAAAAATTATAAGATCACCTTAAAAAAATTAAGATACTGATAAAATTACAATAGTTTTATAAGAATAAATTTATATAGGAGAGCTCTACTACATCCCTGACTATATACAACTAAAATAACTTAAAAATAAGCTATAATTTATAAAATACTTGAAAATGTTTAAAATAGATGCCTACATATTGGACAAGTACTTTTGTTGCTTGTACTAAACCATTTGTACTGAAAAGAAATAAAAAACATAATAATTCAATTCTATAAACAGAAAGAAATTTTAACGTACCAAGCAAGCTGAATGGAATTTCTTCCTACACGTTTGGCAGCTAAGTTTTGGCAATTGGTAAGTTCCTTGATGCAAAACGGCAAAGCAAATGTAACATTCTTCAACTCCATCAAACTTTTTATCTAAATTATTATTCCATAAAGAAAGTCCATCCCATATTCGACCATTCTGAAAATAATAAAAAACCAGGTCAAGTTGGCTGCGTTACCATCTAAATTGCACCCCTAAATCTCAACTCACATAACAGCACTAGCAACAGACCAATGAAACTATTTTCGCCACAAGTAAAATACAATTTCATTGGTCTGATGCAATGGGGGAGGGGGTGACGCTGCTGCTACTGCTGTTATGTGAATTAGACTTTATCTTCTGAAATTTATTCCTGCAACTTACTTGATGTTGGACACACATTTTCAACTGCATTAGCCATTGTTTATGTGATGTACCATAGATTTGTCTATTGCACTGTACATCGGGACCCCTTAGAGGGTAGTTATTAGGAAGAGTTATTACTAGCTCCATTTGGGCTTCATCAACAGTATAGACTGCTACAACTTCTCGAACACTTGGATGAACTTTCACCTAGAAATTAATTGATAAATATTTTCCTGGAAAGGTAAACTCTTCCTCGATTGTTATTGAGGTCTTACCACCATGTTTTTAAACTTAGTTTCATGTTGTTCTACATCAGTTAACTCTTGTTGACACAATTGTGGAGAAACAAATGTAGCAGTGACTCGTTCTACTATTTGTTTAGTGCGAGTTTCTTGTTGTGACCACCATTGTCTCACCAAAGGTGGTAATTGGGAAAGTGCTGAGAAGTACATCCAACAAACCATATGTTCTATGCATTCACTTGAACATGTATCTGAAATATTAATATTTTAACTCTGCTTCATTAGGTTTTTGTAATTACCTGTCAATGACACTGAGAATTTTGTTATGAACCAATTGGCGTAATGTCTTGCCTTTCCTTCTGCGTGATGCATGATTTCTACAGGCATTAATTTATAGATATTATCCAGTAGGTTGTTAAGAAAATCTTCTTTTCTAAAATATAATAAAGATTATACCTGTAATGTAAATTATTTGGAAATGTTATATTACTTCAGCCAATCTGCATATTGGTAGCACAATTCTGTTGATGATTTTTCACATAGGGTTAGCAAAATATCCCATATCAGAAAGTAGGCAATTGTATACGTGTAAGAGTCGGTGAAAGGTTCAACCCTGCAACTGTCTTCACCCAACCTGAAGATATTGCGCAATTATAATTTGTAAAATAATTTGACTTAATATTTTTTTTTACCTGAAATCTAACAACATGGACTGTACTATTTCGTGGGTGTGACATAAAACATCCTTGAATTGTTCAAATATCAATCCTTTTTCATGAGGGGTATTTGTATTAACAGCCACAGAATCAACTTCTATTAATCCGGGAACAAGTACCATCAACATGTGATATCCCCATAATTGTAGGCTATTTATAGGGTGCGTTAAAAGTGAACAACATTGCTGTAGTAATTTCGGCCATTTTGGTAAATTTGGATGTTTTTTGCTAAATAGATATGTATAGTCTAAGCAGCTTAGACCTTTACCAAATTCTTGTAAAAATGGTAGGTCAGTTATATTGAAACTGTTGGGATTTCCACGATACTGGTCTAAAATAAATATAATACTGTAGGGATAGAGTGATGCACTTAAGAGAGATAAACTTAAAAAGTGGAGGTGCAAACCTCCCCTGGACTTTCCCATACTAAAAATAAACGTTTCGTTTTTGGTATTCAACAGTATAGTTTGTGAGGCAGACCCTGATAAGCATTTGAATGTCTAGCGAGAAAAACGAGACTATGCGGATTCGATATGAACAGAAGAAAGGCTCTATCTGTAGAAATTAGTCCCACATAATATTCAAAATTCACGAATTTCTCATCAACCGTACATTTTAGCTATATGAACACCTTATACTATGTGATAGACAATTAAATTTTGCATTCAATTATATAATAATATATAGGGTGTTTCATTTAAAATAACAAAGTTGCTTATTGTACTGTGGACAGCAAACGCCCTGTATACGTAATATACATTTAGGAGAATGCAGAATGATATACTGAATAACTTTTATATTTAAACTTTTTTCATATTTTGACTAATAAAGGCGCTATAGGAGCATCAATTTCCGATTTTCAAAACCTCGTAGAGGGCGCCACAGTGGAATTCTGGCGTTCATCAAAAAACAAAAATGTAGCTAATACCAAGCTGCATAAGTACAGAATATTTAAACAAAATCGTTGGACCAGTTTTTTTGTAATAATTTCTCAAAAATTTCAAAATTTTGGACGAGCGCCGATGCGACAGATTTTGGATTTACTAAATCCTAAAAGTTTTTTTCATGGTCTAGTACCCCCAAAGGGCTTTCAAACAAGTTGTTGCGGAACCTGATCAGATAACTGGTTTTTGAGTTATGGGGCGTTAAAGTCGAAATTTTGAAAAATTCATAGCGGCCGCCATTTTGAAGTTAGAGAGTCCGGCAAAAAACTGTTTCCCTTGAATTATGGTCTTCTTTCATATCCCCTACTCGGATTTTCAAAATTCCGCTTCTGAAAAAAATGCTACCAAAAAAACATGTCTAACTTCCGCTTCCGGTTTCGGATTTTTTTGAAAAGCTTATTTTGTCGATGAATTTTCGATATACCCCTTCATTTCTAATTTCATCAAAATCGGGTCAGTAGTTTTTGCGTTAGAGGCGTCACATACATATATACACACCCACCCACCCACAGACAGACATTTTTTCTAGACCACTTTTTTGGGTTCCTGGGGGACCAAAATACGTATTTCCGCGAAAATCTCAATTTCTAAAATTTTCATATCAATACAGGAACACCCAAAAATAATAAAATTCCAGAAAAAATACTTACCGCAAACATATAACCAAATTTCAACAAAATCTTTATGAATATCTTGAGCAAAAACATCGTGCCATTCACTAACAACATTTTCTTTATCACAGTTCTGTATATAGTCGGTAATAGAAACAAACAAATCGGATAAAGAAGTAATAAATGAAGCCGTCTGTAAAAGAATAAAAATTTATTTTAACATATAAACTAAATTAATAAAATCCGCACCTGTAGCTCCTTGAATTTTGCTTTGCATTTAGTTATATTTGTAGACCATAATGCAAAAGGTACTATTATCAAATCGCTTCTATTAAACTGAATACATTGAGGTTTATTTTTGAGTATCACAGAATACAGGCGCATAATTTCACTTATAATTTCAGTTTCACCCCATGTTATGGTACTTAGGGTCGTACTAGAAACAAAAAAGTTTAGTAGAGGCTAACGCCTCAAGCCATAACTTCATTATTTTAAACTTTAGATTCCAGAAACTATAGTTTTCATGGGTAAGACAAAAGCTATCGTTTGACACCACCCATTCGCAAATATGTAAAAATATACAGGGTGTTCTATTTAAAATAAAAAAGTTGAACATCATAGCTTAAAACAGTTGATACATATTTACCAAAGGGTGGTGTCAAAAAATAGCTTCGGTGTTACCATTTCATTATTATTTATAGTGTGTGGAGAATAAAATTTAAAATAACGAAGTTACAGCTCGAGACGACTTTTAAGAAACAACCTGTATACGGCACTAAATTAAAAAACAAGTTTTACCTCTCATACATAAATCTTGCTCGATTTTCTTGTTGTATCCGATCAATTTTCGAAAATGCTTCAGCAATTTGAACTTCTAACTCATCACAGTTTATAAGAGACGTCAAAACTATTATACTTTCAACAGGGGAAAGTTTTTCCCAAATCTGATCATAAGTTATGTGTTTAGCAAAAACTTGAGTAAGATGTAATAACGCCAATTGGGAATGTTGTGCTTCTGTTTTATTAATTATATGGGTATAAGTTTCACATAAATCTCGAAGAATTATTTCAGAGAAAAATATATAAACTGTTTTAGCCCAAAGCCAAGCATTTGTAAATAATTGGTTTATTAATAAGGACTCGATTTTTTCTAAGCATTCGGCATCTAGAATTATTGTTAAATTTCGTAGATTTTCTTTTATTGCACAAGATTTTGATACCACACTTGTACTATATTTTGTCTAAAAATTAAATATGAAGAATCATAACAATGTGTAACACTTGTCTTAATAAAATTTTGTATACTCACACAATGATAGTTTTTGTTAAACGAATCAGCTAACGCAAGTGAATAAAACAAATCAAGTATTAAACTTTCAATATCCCCAGCTACTTCTATAGTTTTTATAAGAGATAAAATTTCTACTTGATCCTCCTCTTCTTCGTCTTCTTCATCTTGCGACATAATAGGTCTAGTAAAAACTTGTGCAATTAAATCCATCCAAATAAAATATTTTATAATATTAGATTCTTCAATATTTCCTTGTTTATCATTTAAAGAATTATAAGGACTACATAAATTTCCTCGGATAAATTCAGCATTAATACATGTATTGGTTAAAGCTTCCTTCCATGTTAAAATAAAATCTCGTTTTAAAAACAAAACCAACATATCGTGCATTCTAAGTGGACTATTACTTTGTAAACATTTTACAAAGTTCACAATTAAATCAACAATGCGTTCAATATCAACATCAGAATTGTTATGCAGTATTTCTTTTTCAATTACATCTGCACATTTCAATGTTAGTTCTTTGAAATCTTCCAGAGGAAGCTCACGAGATAATATACAAGTAGCATCTTGCCATGCAGTGCTTACTTCCCATAAAGTATCTTTAGATAATGTATCAGGATCGATATTGGAAGCAGTAAGCAAAGTAAACATCGCTAAGAATAGTTCATCACCATATTTTAATTTGAAATTTGTTGTGTATAAAATTGCGGATACGTAAGCTCCAAAACTGGCACATGTGTCAATTGTTAATGGATAATTGGAAGGATTAAGCAAAGATTTATTTAAAGTATGTATTATATCAGAGATTGCTTGTTTACTTATGTATAATTCTAGAAATTAATTCGATGAAATTAAATCATGGATCAATTTAAAATAGCTTACCTCCATCTGGTTTTTCCGTAAAGGCTTGTTTTAAAATTAAACTTAAATCCGGTGTACATTCATCTGCTAATTCTTTCTCTGCAATTGTTATCAAAAATTTGCTTACATTTTCATTGCAAAGCCAAGTGTGAACTACGGTGTCTGTATTATGGGGATGTGATAAGGCCTGGGCTATACACCATCCAAGACATTCTTGATTTAGAAGGGTCTAGAAATATATTTTTTATTTAAATTTAACATATGAGAAGTTAATGCTTGTCAGACCACCCCTATGTATTTAATTTAAAATAGAAAGTGCTGGAAGAAGTCAAATACAGCCCCCCAGACTCCCCAGGACTACCCAGACCTCCTAGACTACCTAGGCTCCCCAGAAACATTCCAGGGACTACCCATGACTTCCTGAAATTTTTCAGACTCCCTAGGACTTTCCAAAACTCCCCTGGACTTCCTAAAATTTCTCAGGGCCTACCCAAGGACTTCCTAAAGACTTCCCAGAGAGTACCCACAGACTTCCTGAAACTTCCCAAGGGTTACCCAGAACATCCTGAAATTTACTGGGGACTACTCAGGACTTCCCAGACTCCCAAAGACTACCCAGAGGCTACTCAGGTATTTCCCAAATCCCACCCAGTCTTCCTAAAGGCTCCCAAGGACTTCCCAGGGACTACCCAGGAACTTCCCAGATATTACCTAGCCTCCCCAGAAATTTCTCAGAGACTACCCAGATTCCCCAGGACTTCCTGAAATTTCCCATGGCCTACCCAGAACTTTCTGAAACTATCCAAACTTCCCAAGAACTACTCAGACTTCATTGGACTTCCCAAAGATTACCCAAATTTCTCAGAGACTATTCAGGACTTCCTAAAACTTCCCAGGGACTACGTAGACTATGTACACCAAACTTCTCACATGGTTTACCCCTCGATTCAAGCTCTATTAAGAACTGTGTTGAGTGATGTGTACTGCGTAAGCTACATTTAAATGTTAAATGAAATCTTACTACATCTCTTAAAAAAATATATAATAACAGGGATGGTCCAAATATTTTGTAAACAATACTTACACTGCTGAAACCATTTAAAATTTCAGCTTTTTCATCCTCTTTCAAATATTTAAACAGTAAAAATACCAAATCAACAACTGCTTTTGTACACAATATTTTACTATTAAGCCATTTTATTAATAATTTTCTATATATTTCTATTAAACTAGCTGCTTCATTTCCAGATCCAAACTGAACATTTAAATGATAAAAGAAGCTTTCAGTATCGAAATCTTGTATTAAACTAACTAAATGCTCGATCAATTCCTTTGAACGTTTTTCATTTATGAATTTTACAAAGTTTTCACAAGTTTTATAAGCTAAGCAGTTTAACGAGTCTATGTATGATTTATCAAAACCAATACTAGTGGTGCTGTTATTTCCTGTTTCTGTATTTTCTGGTTGTTTATCGGCATTAAAAGTTACTTTTAAATGTTTCCTAGGTTTTACTGTATGTTTTAATGATAATAAGAATTCTATTTGTCTGCTTGCTAGTTGTGATATCGCGTTTGATTCATAGTTGTGTTCTAAATTAAGCATAAGTCCTTGAAAGAGAGATCCAAGGTTGCTCCAAAAGTAATCTATGTACTTGGTGTAATTAGTAAAATCATTACTATCTCGATTTCTGCTCCAATACTGGACAAGGATTGCAACTTGGTTAAAAAGGGCTTTATAAGATGCTTGTGAATCAACCAAGCTCCATTCTAATAGTGGAAATAATTGTGTTTTAATTAATTTTTCACAAAGGGCCAAGTCGGATTGATTTTTTAAAATAATGTATTGTAAGCATTCAACATATGCCGTTGAAACCGCTAGTGATTCTGATCGGCTTCCAATTACATTTTTATGTTTCAAACTAAAAAAAAAAATTAATGTAAGTTTATTAAGGGAAAATGTTAAAGGAAATAAAAAAATATAATATGAGCAATAGGAAAATTTCAAAGAATAAGAGAAGCTGGAGAAAACGAAGTCACAGTAAAATCCTGAAATGAAATACAAAGAATAATCCTGAACAGGAAAAGTTGGAGAGGGTTGCTGAAGTGCGGAGAGAAGGATGATGATGGTAATCCAAATGCTTACCCTGTTCTCATATTTTCAAAAAATGAGCAATAAACAGTATTAATATCAGCAACTTGTGGAAGATGTGAGATCACAGGAAGTAAATTAGGAAAAATCACAGACGCATTGCCTTGTCCACCTTCCCTCAATACTTTCCAGAGCTTTGGTAACACGAGCTTTTCAACACTAACATGTGTCCACCATTCCTAGATAATAAAGTAAATTTTATATAAAAACGTCTACAATAAACAAAACATTCATTCTCAAACAATCCAAAAATTAGTAATATCAGGAAATCTAATCGATGAGACTAAATTTTATTAAATACTTTCTTTACGTTTTTGAATAAATCAATGAGAATTTTTTTATAGAACAGAATGCTTATTCAAGTATATTATTAATGATTAATGTCAACGATCCATAAATAGAAATATAATTTGCACGATAATGGCATATAAGGCGCTTGATCAATACGTTTTGGTTGGAGGCTATGAATCCCATCTGTTTAGAGGATTAATCCTTATAAAATGTTAACGATAATAAATTAATAAAACAAAAGGAACTTTACATTCATCGTAGATAAAATTGATAAAGCAGCTTCCCATACGGATGGTAAAATTGTTGGTTCACTTTCATCCAAATTTCCAAAAACAGACCCAACAATGTGCCCGGATTCTTTCTCCCTTAAAACAGGTGATTTCTGACATAACGCTGTGATAATTCCAAACCAAGCTGCTTTAACTGGAGCCACTTTATGTTTAGCAAGTTTCCAAAATTTAGCATTAGATACAATTTTTAAATTCAATTCAATTTCTTTTTCTACTTGTTCTGTTGATACGGTATTTAAGTACAAAGCATATCCATGCAAGCTTGATATTAAAACTCGCTGGTATTTTGCTTCTGCATCTTCCGGGGACGTAGTTTTAGAATTACTTAATGTTTGTACTGTATGGACAGTTAAGTTATCACAAACGTATGATAAAATTTCTTCTTGGCAGAATACAATCGCCTCTTGAATTTTATTTTCAGGAAACGCATCCTATAAAATTTATTTTATAAGTAATTGTTTAAAAAAGGGGGCTGAAGTTAATTGTACTTCTAAAGAAATATGCACAATACCTGAAATGCTTTTTTTGCAGCACTAGCAGCAGGTGCATAAGTATCGTACTGCGAGGTAAACCAAGGCCCAGCTAATTGCTTTAAGAAAGGTGCTAAATTTCTCTTAGCTTTTAAGACAACTTGATGGTGTGCCACATGAGCAGCTTCACGTACTTTATGTTCAGTGTCTGTTGCAAGAGCACAATATAATCTAGGCCAGAATGGTAAAATTGCTTTAATAGCTTCTGTTTCTGTTGTTTTGATTAATTCTGTAAATTCTTGAAGAGCCTAGAACTAAACTTTAACACAACTACAAAAAGAGAATATTAGTTCAAACCTTTAATTTGGTAGTGGCATCTTTTTTATTCATCTTTTTCAATACAAGTTGAAAATTTGAATCGATGGAGGAATCAATATCGTCTGTGGATAATGAAAAGCCTGGCATGACTATGCCAGTTTCCTTCACTCCGGAGAATCCTACAAATTGAGGGATTGTCGATCCTAGTAATTCTGCACTCCGACCACTACTTGAAGGCTACGAAAATAAAAAATATGGTATCACATATGTTTATGTTATTGGAATTGTACATACTCTGGCATTATTTTTAGTTCTTTGAGCTTGCTTATGTTTTCCACCCATTTCTTATTAATTTTCCTTATGCAACTGAATATTTTTTAGAGTTGTCAATTGACACATGGATAAATTTTTGACAAATCACAAATATAATCTAATTTGTGATTTTTCTACCTAAGGCGCTTTAGCGAGTAGCTCGGACCAACTCTGTGCTACTCGGAGTTACTCCAGAATGCAATTGGAAGCGCCTTAGATATACCAAATCTAGGCAATATTTAATGTAAGTGTCAAAATCAAGCAGGCCTTGGTATGTACTCAGTTTTCTCTTTCGACTCCAACCAATCAAACAGCTCCAATCAGGAGTTCAATGACCTCTCTCGGATAACGTGATTTGTTTTGGAAATGTTGTCACCGCTTTTGATGTGCTCCGGAAATCTTTAAACGAATGCAACTAAAATATCGCTATTTATTAGTGCCATAGATAACACAATGAGTGCCTTCCGTTTTTGCTTTCGGCCTTTCGGTGATGTCTGGTGTTTTTTGAAATTTTGTGGAGGTTTTGTTCCAATGGTGAAGTGTGGTAAGTCTCTTTTAATATTTGTGTAGATCTTGTTGCTTTACTTATCGTGCCTGATATATTTGAAGAAATGCTTGCTCTTTTGGAGCCTCATAGGTTTTAACATAGGTTACACAAGGCACTGATCGCATGTCAGCCCAGATCTAGTACTCATCACAAGTACTCATGAGGTTAGGTGGGTTGGAAGTGGGTTGGAAGATCAGGGAAGCCCCGAGCAAACTAACACGGTATAGATTTGCTGGATTTGCTTCGAAGTTTTGCCTACGTTGCCTGGTTGCTACCGATTATAACAAATTTGACAGGTTCTAACCTTAAAGTTTATATTTTTTTCGTGGGTAGTTTTAAAGCCATTAATTATTGAATCAATATTTCTAAAAATAGGAGTTAGCATGCGTATAGCTTAGAAATTACCCTGATTTATTCAGTATTAATAAAAACATTGCTTGTGTGTGTTATAAAACATACAAAATGTACTCCTTATGGTTGTATATTTCCTACTACATAAGACCCTTGATAAAATGGTTCTTACGAAAGACAACAGGATTGTGTGAACTACAAAGGATTTGTTATGGTGAACAACATGGAGCACCTCGTATAAACGGAGTGGAACGTTCCTTACACTTGTCAAGATCGCCTCAAATCAAACTACTGGTTAATCACCTGAACGATATAACTGATAATCAACGATTCATTGGTGCAAACGAAAGAGAAGTTTTACAAGGTGCCATAAGTACAGTTTTACTGGTAAAACAAATTAGTCCACAAATACATACTCAGTTTGTTAAAAGTTTCGGTAGATGTGTTGAACAAATTTGGGGCTATCGTCAATTAATAGCTGAAGTGGAAACTTTAAGAAAAATAACTTATGATGCAGACAATTTAGAACATGAGCGTAAATTATGTGACCTATGGGAAAATTTAATGCCATCCGAACCTTTAGAATCTAGGGTTTCTAGACAATGGCAGGATATTGGTTTTCAAGGGGATGATCCAAAGACAGATTTTCGTGGAATGGGTCTTTTAGGACTTGAAAATTTATTATATTTTGCTACAGAATTTAAAGGTCCTGCTTCACATGTTTTGTCACATTCTCTTCATCCCGATTATGGGTATGCATTTGCCATTGTAGGAATAAATATTACAAGTATGGCATGGCAGTTATTAAAGGAAGGGAATGCTAAGACATATTTTTATAACATGTCCAAGAGTTTACCCTGCATGAGACATTTTCATCAATTTTATTGTTATTTGTTTTATGAATTTGATCGGTTTTGGATCGAGTGTAAACCTAGGAATATTATGGAGTTTTCGTGTATAAGAGACAGGTTTGAACAAAATATTAGAAATAGTTTGCTAGACCCACTTAACACTTTTAGGATTAATGTTTCCGTTGATACCGTTTAATGATTGTGGAATTTTTCCTCTTATGATTATTTTATGTAATAGGAAATTTGCTTTGCTAATTATTTAATTTTATGTCTGTGGTATTACTTTGTATGTCCTTTCCTCATTCTTACAATATGGAAGTATATTGTAAACTGTTTGTTTATCCGCTTATATGTGTACAAAGTTTGAAATGTTACAAATTAGTGGACTGATTTTAATTTAGAAACAGAAGGGATGATACAAAATCTCAATGAAGGCATAGAGAACTTGTTAAGGAATGCTATTACCCATAAAATATTTTTTTTAAATTTATGTATGGGTATTTACAATTTTTAAAGAATAACTTAAAGTGCTGTACTTAATTTGTAGACACAGTAATGTTTAGGGAAGTTATTCTCACCCACATTTTTTGGCTGGCAATTTTTTAGTAGGTACCATTTTTCCCATTAATATAATACTGGAAAAATGTTCCGCTTCTGCCTATAGTTATAATTTTATAGGCACCAGTCTCAGTAGGGAAATGATGCGATTAATGTATTCAGTGTTGATAGTAATTTGATATTAGAGGACTAGAATTTTATAATACACTGCCTTTTGGAAACAAAATGTAAATATTGTTGAAGTATTTATACCCATAGGGTAAAATAAAAAGTCTATAAGGGTTGGTCATGAAAAATAAAATCAGCATTTTTGTTTATTTCACTTGAATGTTATCTTTTGATAATTATTGCTGATATTTTAAATAAACAAAGAGATTGATTTTTCTTCCCCAACCCTTATGAACTTCTTTAATCATTTGGTACTGCATTAAACAGCACATGAAGGCAATAATAAATAACTGTGATAAAATTTAAAGATCTGCACAGTTGTACAATATTTATTAAGTAGATATTCATAAAGGCACTGCCTTTTTTACTCAATTTACAAAATGCACAATTTATCATCCTATATATTACTGTATAAAAAATTGAAAAATAAATGCATTACTACAGAAAATCTCACTTCTTGTAACTAATTTTATTTGAGCACTATTTTGCCTTCTTGGTAGTTTTCTGTTGTGATTTTTTAGCAGACTTAATTTTAACAAAAAGAGAAGCTAATAAACCTAGAATAAACGTTACAGCTCCTAATTGCCATACCCATGGGTTTTGTCTTAAGTAATCTGCGATTAGTGCCGTTAAATCATCACTAAAAAAATTTCATCAATTATAATTTCTTTTAAAACATATTTTACTTACAATGGTGATTTTGGGACTGGAACTCTTTCTCCCTTAACATTCTTATACCAATCTTGTGCAAACGAAACAAATGATGCTACATCATATTTACGTATTTGGTATCTGTACATTTTTCCTTGACGGAATAAAAGGAATGAAGGCACGTCATACACTTCAAACCTTCGGGCAGTAGCTGCTCCAGCACCTCCTCTATTAACTCTTGCTATATTTAATCTTGTTTTTAGTTGTGCTCCTACAGCCTCCCATCTTGCTTGAAGTCTTTGGCAATCCACACATTCTGTTGTATAACTAACAAAATATTTTAATTAATTTTATAATTAAGACCCAATTTTGTTTTACTTACAACATAACAAACCAATCTCCTGTTGTTGCACCAGTTGCAGCTTGTGTTAAATGTTCAAAAGTTTCATCCGTTAATTCTTTGACTATGGGTTCTTTATTACTTGTAAGGGTATGTAGAATTAATTCATCATTTATTGGACCTAAACAAATTTGTAATAGATATTTTAAGGATTGTGTGTTTATGATGGGTAGAAGTCTTGATATGCAGATCATTTACGGAATCTGTATACCTTGAGAATTTTATTTACTTGGAGGAAGTCGACTCCTTAGGGGTGCAACACTAAAGGTTAAAATATTTATAGTTACCATCATAAAGTAGAGGTATTCCATGTCGGAAGAATACAAGTGCAGGTTCATTTGTAGGGCTATAAAGACGTACTAATTGACTGGCAGTAGCTTTCACCACCCAAGCGTTTAAAGAGTCCACAATATCTTCCCTTAATGCTGCCAATTCGTTTTCAAACTTATCACATGTTTCACAGTCTTTTTTAGCTAAAATAAGTTTCATATGAAATGGTTTTATAAATCACTTTCACTTAATACTTACTGAACAACACTATAACATATTTTTCTGTTCTAATTAAACTTAACAATTCTTCATCATTTACTACTTCTAATGTTGCAGAAGTATTTGAAAATAATATTATAAAAGTTGATAGGGTAAGGAATAACTTTAACATATTTAGGCTGTTTAATTAATAAAATTTAAATTTAACACGTGTAACTTTAAATTTCTTTTAATAATTAGTTCAGCAGCTTGCACGCAGCTGGATCATTTCGTGACGTTTAAAGTGTCAAAATATACGAATTATGAAAAATGGTATTCGATTTGGTTATTTGTTATACAGGCAGCATTCCTACTATTTTGAAGCATTCCAATTGGCCATTAATTATACTCGGGAAGGAATATATCCGTTGGGTAATAATCAGATAATCCTTGATATGCAATGTTTTGGCTAAAGGGGGCTTCATGGGAGCGCGTAACTTTTTGATGTCATTGATTAATTTTGGCGGCAAATTCAAATTTAATTTAATTGCGCGTACATGAATGAGGGTGAATAATTCTTTTAAATGACTGTAAAAATAGTACGTCCTTAAAAAAAGAATTAATAGTTATAATAATGAAGATTTTGTTTATAAAAAGCACAAATGTATTTCTACATGAGTACTTCCATGTACTGTATACAAACATTTTTACAAACAATATAAATGCATTAAATACAAACTTATATTACAAATACTTGAACTTATATAACAGACTTTGTGTAAACATTTCATAATTTATAAATAGCGAAAACACATTCATTTTTTACATAACGGTAACAACATTAATTAAAGCAGTAGCATAACACATTTATTACTTTTCAAGCAAATCTTTTCTTTAATAATTGGTGAAACATTTCAAATTAAACATAGAGGTAGGCAAAGAATTTCCTTTATTTGTTTTAAAAAAGGCAAAGGTTTTTAAAACAAACCAGCATTATTTAAAAATTATGGACGGTTCTTCAGGGTTGCCTACACCCAAAACTAAATCTACACCACAACATTTATTTGGAATTTCGTTTTAATAAAATTATAAGTGTTTTTTTTTATTCTACGTACGATGAATATGTGGGCAGATATATTTCTTTGCAAATAATTAGAAAATATATTAAATACGTCAAAATATCTCATTTCATTACTGTTATGATGGCTTGATAAGCGTTATAAACGTTTATTATGTTAATTTGGCAGGTTGTAGTAATATGTTTAAGATATGTCTATTTTAACCTTTGTGTGACATTTGCTAGAGCCACAGCAAAAGCCTGTAGGGCTGAAAAGGGATATTGGAAATCAAGCGTGTATGCATTTCCATCTATTCTTCCAAACTGCATCACCTAAAAAATAAATGTATAATAAAATTAAATCCATACATAATAATTGGGAAAGCTATGTATATGCGGGGTGCTATAAAACGACCCTTTACAATATACTACATTATCATCCAGGGTGTACGTTTGGTTGCCTATCTAAGCTAATGTTAACTACAGCTTGAAATTAATTTTAAGGGAAATGAAAAATGCTGAGGAGAATAAAAATGCCCTTGGCACTGCTAACACCCCTAATGGGCCTACTTTCAGCCAACCAACTATACAGAAATTCAGTTTATTTTTACTTTTAAATTTTTTGATTACAGGTTACACCCTATATAATCGATTGGTTTATTAGGGGTTGTTAATTAAAAATTCGATTTAGTTGGTTTTGTTCTAGCCAAGTAAATAAACTTAATCATTTTTTATTATATTTATTACCTGTTTTCCTCTAAATTCTATTTGGAAATTTTTGGCCGATTCTTGTGTAACTCTTCCTCCGAAATCCAGTTGATACACTTGACTATTTTCATTCCACATGGGAGCTTTATTGTGCATTACAAATTCCCGTCTTTGAACTGTAGAATGGTTATTGCAGCTGCTACCATTTGGTTCAATTTTTCCTCGCTTTAACTAAATTAATTAAACCGACAGTAAATAATCCATAAAGGATGCTTGCTAAAAGCAACACTACCTTTTGCCTTAACTGAGCCTTCTGGAATGTTTCCAAGTCCCTATAGTTCGTTCCGTTACAGACTTCATCTCCAGATGCGTTAACCTCATCGTCAGAACTTTCTTGATTTTTATTTTTTCGATTTTTTCTACCCAATAATGGAGAAGCTAAAAGATGTTTTCGTATGGGCGATGCTGATTGAGGTCTTTTACCTAAGGGTTGAATAGGAGGAAATTAAGTCAAATAGTGAAGGACTAGGCGACTAACACAGGAGGTACCTACACTGAAAGTGACATTTTTCTTTGTAATAAGACATTTTTATTGCAATTCTGGACGGGATATCTTACATAACAAGGAAAACTGAATTTTTTTAAAAGATCTTAAGCTCTTTTATAATTTATAGCAAATATGTTTACTAACCCTTTTTAATAGGTGCTGGGGATGAAGGTGAACTTCTTGGAAGGCGCGGTGAAGTCGGAGGGGTTGTTCTATTGTCATCTCGCAGTCTGGTTATTAAACTTTCTAGGGTGGCAAGTGCATGTGTGTGTAGGGGTGTGCTGTTTGCTCGTGGAGTTGTTTCAGTCGTAGTAGATGTAGAGTTATCTAATTCTTTCCGTGTTGCGACGGGAGTCTTTTGTTTGTTTCTACTTCTACCTTTAGGCGCTTTATCACTAGAATTTGCTAACGGACTACTGGAGGCATTTTCTGGTTTCTTTCGCTTCATTAAAGGCGATTTGGTGCTGAAGAAGTTAAGTTTCGAATTTTCGCGTTTGGTTTTATTACTGACAGGCGGTAAAGCTTCTTCAGTGTTGTTATTAGAAAGAGGGGAAGAACTTGAAGATTTGTCTTCGTTAACGTTTTGATTTTCTATTTCCGGAATAGCTTCTTGGATCTGACTAGTTAAGTTACGTATGTTTTGTATTTCACAGGGCGGGAAAATGTCACTTGAATCCAGACTTTTCGATTTGCCGCAGTTTTTCAACCGTGACGATTTAGAATTATTCTTATTTTCTTGCATTTGCTTTTTGTGGTGTTTTCTTTGTTTCGATTTTTGATTTACTAGAACTAATCTTTTAGGGGCATCTTTTCGTAACATTTGCAATGCTACATCACTAGGAACTAATTGTGCATCCACTAAATCTAGGTAACCAACGCTACAGCTTCTTATCATCGAATCCGTCAAATACGATGTACTCGCTATCGTTCTGGATGGCCCCGCTGTTGCTTCTTCATTATTTTCTTCATCGATGAACTTTAGTTTGTCGGACGTTCCGCTTTTTTGATTACCATTTGTGCCAGGCCTACTTAAAACAACTTCTCTTTTTTTATTGGTATTTGTCACTGCTTCACTAGCACTACTTCTTAGATTAATATTTAAAGTTGGTTTAAAATTTACATTAGTATCACTTTCATTAGAAGTTTTGTTAGACACTTTCGTTGAATTTTCAACAGCGTCCTTTTTCACTACAATTGGTTTACGAGGTTCACTACTTAAATTTAACGAGATACCGTTCCTGCCGTGGTCGTTCATCATATTAGACTTAACTTGCTGCACATTGTTTGAAGTACTGGTGTAATCTGCAGTTGAGTAAGATAAAAGTGTTTGGGCAGGGGGACGATCAAAAATTATATCACTTGGAGCAACCGCATTTTTAGGCGACTGTAAAGCTGGAACGGATCCTTCACAACATAGTGGTGATATAGCATGTCGTTGATTTCCAGAATTTGTAGAATTAGTTCTGTTGTATTGCCCCATAAAACTAGTGCTTTGCAAATTGTTACTAGGACGTCCAGAAGGTTGGTTACCTATATGTCCGTACGAGCACTGTGGACGGATACCTTCACAATACCCAACAACTTCTCCAATATGGAATAATACTTCATCCTCGTACGATTCGGCTCTGGCAAGTGCCGCACTTGTTCCTAAATTGGTAGTAACAGTGGTATCTGGTGTTACGAAATGGCTGGAGATTTGAGACTTTGGCCGATTGAGTCTGTTACCTCTGGGAGACATGGGTGCTATGGGAGGACTATTATCTACAGAAGCCCTATGCAATTTGGCACGTTCTTCTAGTTGATTCAAGTCCTCTTCGTCTTCAGAAAACAAATTTGGATTAAAAGTAGGGTCGGGTCCAGTTGGAAAATCGTCTCTAAGTTCTGTCATTACAAGGGTCATTTGTCGCGGTTGTAAGTGTAATAGAGAAGTTTTATAGGTCACTTGGCCTAAATTAGCGGGAACGGAGTTCACCAACCCGTGAATTTTGAATTTAGTACCCCATATATTTGAAGTGACTTCAACTAGGCGCACGTGCTGCAAGGAAACAATTTTAGTGCAAAGTAAACGTACTAGAATAATTATTTACCTCGGGAAGTGTGTCAACGTAAGCTAAATCATCCCCATCCGTCTCTCCTGAACTTTGACCAGATTGTCTTTCAGGTTGTCCTGTTCGTCCACGAGATTTATTCCTTCGTTTTCGCCGTCGTTGCATTCTAGGTGATCCTGTACAACCCTCTTCTCGGTCACTTTCAGAAGAATCGGTAATCGCTCCACTACCATTATTTGATTGAATTGAAGAACCGGAACTTTTAGAATCTGGAGACCATCGTAATTGTATCCCGAAATCTAAACCGTTAACAGGTTAATGTATGTAACTGTAAGTTTATCGTACATACCTTCAACTTGAGGATCGAAAATTACAAATTCAGGCCTAATTTTACTGGTCCGTTTTCCTTTAAGTAACGGCACTAACCCTCCTAAATATTCCAAGTATAACGTATAACACGTTCCGGATGATAAATTGTTATCTTCGTCGTGTCTTATCATTGTACAGTGAAGACGTACCGAACCAACTGGAGGTTTCGAAACAAATTCCCTTAAAGCACTTGCTTCAGGCACGCAACACTAAAATATGTATGTTATTAATTACATAAAGAATGGCTGGTTTCTGACTAACTCGAATTGTTTGAGCGAAAAGGTTCGCTATCAAGCTTCTTATTCGTGAAGGCAAAGGTAACGCTGGTAGTTGCGACTCATGACGAAGAGAATTATGGATACATAATCGGCAAAGTAATTGAAGGGTTGCAATTCTTCTTGACACCCAAGCGATGTGAATTTGTGTTCCTGTTGCCAAGAATAACCGTTTGTCGTTATGACCCCAAGTTAAAGCGGAAACAGGCGTCTGAAAAAATAATGAGAAGTTATGGCTTACATTAAGGTTCGCTTACATTTTTTCTAGCAATCTTGGAGATTGGTAATTTCATGATTCTCATCCCACCTGGTTACCGCAGATTAGCGTATACACCATACCCCTAACATATCCCCTGCATAATTCCCCATCTACATCAACAAGTTGATTCCCCTGTTGCTCCAGTTTAAAAAAATCCTGCTTTTAAACGTTTGGTCAATGTGAATGTGTTACAGTGACTCAATTGAGCCCAGCCTGCTATCTGGATCACGAGTCAAATCTGAGCTTAGATGTACTTTAGCTTTAAATTCCGTTTTCAGTTTACTGAAGATGGGAACTTAGTTCCCGAAACGGGGTTAGGGTTCTTTCGTGTTTTACAGTTTGCTGTTTCTGAACCACAGTCATCACTGTCAGACAAAATTATAAATATTGATGACTAGGCCCAGTTGTATCAAGTGGTTGAACTCCCAGTTCAGCTGATCCAGGATCAATTGTCATGGATATGATTGTTATAACAATTGGTATCCATGACGACTGATCGTGGATCTGCTGAACTGGAAGTTCAACCACTTGATACAACTGTAGTCCAGGAGCTAGCGGTATATTTTAAGACTAATTTCTATCAAGCTGAAATTTTTTTTATGAGCTGGTATGGTTATGTCTGCCAAATGTAGGTGGTCGGCAAAATAGGACCGCGGGACATAAAGCGCCCAGAATTTTTTTGTTTTTAATTATTTTTTGATGAAATTTACAAACTTAAATCAAGCTAATTCCTATTTTGCTCGTTATTTAAGACATTCCGACAACAAAAAATTAACTGTCCGACATAAGAGTCGGAACTGAATCAGTGTCTGCCGTTTGGGGTTCGTATTGTTTTTAAGACATTTGACGTATTACCATCAACCTGATTTTTTTTTAATAACTATATACTAATTTAACAAACACAAAAATCACCTTGTCCGACAATTTGAGCGGGACAGAAGCACTCTCTGACGTCCTGGGTTGGTTAGTTGGCCAATTTTTTTTCTTAGCGCTCTATGTCCCGCGGTCCTATTTTGCCGACCACCTACATTTGGCAGACATAACCATACCAGCTCATAAAAAAAATTTCAGCTTGATAGAAATTAGTCTTAAAATATACCGCTAGCTCCTGGACTACTGGGTCTAAATGTTTTTTATAATTTTAAGGTAGCCCTGAACTATCAATTTTATTGCGCAATAATATTGATCGTAATTAAGACTCGCACTGCCCTTGCAGAAATAATACACGGAACATATTACGAAAGTGTCTTTACGGTAGTCGGAGGCTTAAAATATTCAAAATAAAACCTCTTCCCTTAAACACTTTTACGATTCACGTAAATAACTATTAGGAATTCACACCCGCGCCCCTGTTTAACCTAAAGTCCTAGACGAAGCGCAACACACCAGATCTAACCCTTGAAATCCTCTCCAACTACATTAACGAGTTGATGCCTCCCCTGTTGCTCTAGAATTTAGAAAAAATTATGGTTATAAGATGGGATCGAACCAGCGTCGCCCCATCGACAAGAGAATTCTCATCTACAAGCCCAAATGGGCGCTTGTTTGTAAAGTAAGATATTCTAGGGATGTTCTTGAATTTAATGTGCGATACCTTTGCTTTGATTACCGAACACAAAGTTGTTTTTTGGACAGCCCCGGGATGTAATTATGATACGCCTTGCTCATAAAACGTTTAATTAAGTTAGCAGCATATAATAAAAAAAGGTATTTACGGAATTATTGCAATTTTGTTGCTTTCCCGTTAACACTAACTTGATAAGAAGCGAGAACTTTCATGGGTTCTTCTAATTTATTATTGACATTTTCCGCTCGAAATTAAATATCAACCTGGAAAGGTTACAGTTTTGTTGTATCTCTGCCTTTAGAGCTAAGACTGAAGTTTATACGTATCTCGATCAGATTTCGGGAAAAGCGTATAAATTTTTAAGGATGTCCTTTCCATCGCCTACTGCAAATGTAAGTCTCCTAAATCTTATATCCTTAAGGTTGTGATTGTATAGACGACGCTGTTCCCTACTAATATCAGGGTCACTGGATATCTTCTAAAGGGCATGGAAAGCGTGGTTTTTACGACTCTAGCGGACCATTATATCAGCAGGGTAGGTCGTTAGGGGCAACCGTAAGCTTCGCGTTTGTGTATGATTTTATTTGGAAAGGCGGGTTGATATTTCAGCTGACACTCATCGAATTTATATTGAACTCAGAGTAGGTTTTGTTTATCCACTTTGAAAGGTTAAAGTGGCCGAATTTCACCTTTTTAGCTTTTAAATTGGAGTAAGTTCGGTAATAAAAGAGAAATTGAGGGCAATTGAATAAGAATTTAAAATCTTATTGATTATAACTTTCTAGTTTGAATTACCTGTGTGTATGGAATAACGCTTTCGTATAGTAACGTCCCCTTTTCATTATAAAACTTCAGCATGCTAACACATTCTGTTTGAACTGGAACGTTAGTAGAGTTTCGTAAGGTACCAGCTACTGCTAATATTTCTCTTGAATTACTCCATTCCATACAAAGAGGTCCTTGTAGTCCTGTGTCCATATGAATTGGAGAAACATCATCGAATGTTTTCAGAAGATATATGTAGCCATTCTGCATACAGACAGCTAAGACGAATTTTCGTTCAGCTGAAACGTATTTGGGTAAAAGAAGATCTTTGCAAAAACGAATAGACAAAACCTGCGTTGGTAACTCCAGGATCATTATCGTCACCTTCTTCCATTTTGAATTTTTCACAAGACCAAGCCATTGAAGAAATCCCCACCTCTGAACTTAATTGAACTTGCGATACCATAGCACCATGGACGTCCATGACAATTATTTGGCCGGATGTGGTTCCAAAGTATACTTGCTGATCATCAGGTGTCCATATACCACAAGTGATGGTTGCTTCTAAGTTCAACATAGATGACCAATATCTTTGACCAGCTACTGAACCCACTAGGACGAAACCATCCTAAAAAGTAAAATATGATTGTTTATCTTCGTTTTTGATGTTAGATTTCTTACCTGATAGCAAATTAACGCCATCCTACCATCATGTGACCAAGAGAAATGAGTCACGGGAGTATTGCGATCATTTATTAATTCAATAGACCATCGACCTTCGTATTTGATCCATACAAATATAATTCCGGAACTATCACAGGAAGCTAGTTTTTGGTAAGGTTCGTTCCATTTTACGAGAATTACCTAAAAGACAAAGGAAGTACGTAATGTTAAAATTTTAAATTGAATATTTGGGGCATCTATCGAGAGAAAGTTTGGGTTTGAGAAATTAAATTTAATACCTCACCAATGGTGATAAAGAACTGAAATATGAACGTTGGGGAACATAAAACTTGAAGTGCCGATAAAAATTATATAAATTGTTTATTTCAATTAACGACTTTATTGTTCGATATTTAATCAAGACTATTTTCAATAACGCACGAGCTAGAAAGAGATGAAAGAATTGTTTGCCTATGCATTACAACTGTTTTTCCTTCAATCCATTTTAAATTCTCAAAGTGCTGTGTAGGTTAACGTACCTTGATACCTTTTTTACAACATTAGCAATAATTTTAATTTTTTGCTATTAAGTGCGTTCGATTATTCATGATGATTCTTGGGAAAATGAAAATATTTATGGTATTGTTATTTTTTGTATTCCACACTGTTCATAGTAGTGTGTCGTTCAGTATACCTGGTGATAGAAAAATAAATTTAGAGAAGTATGAAACACCAAAATGTTTTTGTCAGAAAAATGTGGATAAAGTTTGTGGCCGAAAAGGAAACAAAGGTCCATTTCAGACCTTTGTAAATGGCTGCGTGGCTCGTTGTCGTGGAAATATAGTTAAATATAAGGGACCATGCCAAAGAAAAAAACATAAACTGTAAAAGGATTACAATAATTGATTTTTTATACCACTTTCATGTAGAAAATATATAAATAAATAATTCTACTATGACTAGAAAATACTGAATGTGTTAAAGGATTCATTTCCCTAAAGATTTTACTGTTTATTTTTGCTTAGGGTATATTCTGAATTCATACATTATTCTCTGCACGAAAACAAAAACTATGTTAGTTCTTGGGCTAGAAGGAGAATAGGGAATGGAATTTAATAGTTTTTTTCCATGGCTGTTCTTATTTTAATAGCTTTGCAATTTTATAATATCTTAGAGGATCTTCCAGGATAGTTCAAAAAGTAAAAATAGTGGAAATTTATTAAGGAAAGGTAACGTCGAATTTTTAATTTAAATGAATGTTCTGTGGAGAAACAGGATAAATACTGGGTGATAATTAAAAATTTTACAATGTGGAGGAAAACAGGAAGTTATCTCGAAAAAGGTGTGTTTGAGGAACCATGTTAATAGGAAGTTTTTTTCTTATAATTATCCAAGAAATCCCACCCGTTATTTTCCCACACATGTTTTGAAACACCCTGTATACTAGTTCCCCTCCGCTTCGGCAAGAAATGTGGTGAATTCGGAGGAATCCCGAGCCGAGCATTGGTGGTGAGCATTCGCCGCGCTCTAATCACGAGCTTTGTAATGTAATGTTCGCCAAGTATGGATCTGGAGACCCTAGTTGTCGTGTGTCCACAGTTATACATGTTCATTGCCATTACTTCCATCACATCTAAGTCACCTTAGGTGTTGGATTTTTATTTTATTCGTCAAGTTGTAGGTACATGGAACGTTTTCTCACTTTTTGCTTTACTTATAGTTTTCTAGCTGAATAGTTGTTTCAAGACCAATTATTGATCCATTTCTTGGGATGTTTTTTTGCTTACATGTTCAGTCATGTCCTATTAGGATTTTTATTTTCCATAACATATTTTGTTACTTTAGGCTATTTCTGTTCAGATTGAGACATAATACAGTTTATTAAACCCTGCTCATCCACGATTATTTCTTCTTAGTTTCAGTTGTCTAGTAAGAAATAAGTATTTGTATTCTTTTAGTAATTCTACTTTTTTTTATTTCTTATCGTTCTAGTTTGTTCAGGGTTTCTAGTTTTTGTGTTTGGAAAGTTCATTGTTCATGCTATCTTTCTGAATTTTTCTATTTATTTTGTCATAATTTTTAATGGTCCTTTTGAATTAGATGATTGAAAATAACATACTAAATTCAGGAATGTATTTCTAAAGCTTTTCCTAATGTAAATTAATCGCTGTTTAGTAAACTTCCTAAACCAGTCCAGAGAGTTAGTACAGGGGATAGGTGAGCGGTAGGGCTCTTAATTGACTAAAATTGTATCTGGGGATTTGAAAGTGGTACATAATTCTGCCATGTCATATTAGGGATATAACTAAAATCGATACTATCAAAGGGAATGTTACAGTAGTAGCATAGGGAAGGGACGATGCGGAACACGGTAGTTTGTTCCACAGCATACATGATTACTACTACAACTAATTCCAGTAGGATTAGTACTAATACACATTACACAGGACCAAATTTATTGAAATTTGTAAACTGGACCTGTTATTAAAAAATTGTTGACATTTTGTCGAACCTTGTAATAAAGCTGAGGTAGATATATTTTTATAGCGTTATTTAAAATTTATATTATCCTTTTCCAATAACAGTTTCAGGACGGTTTGGGTTAACTTTATATATTTTATAACTTGTTCGACTACTGTATAGCCAATGGTTTTGGGCTGGGAATAAAACGGACGGTTGAATATGCAATTTTCTTTGTTGGAATGGTACAGTAGAACTGAGTAGAACTATCAGGGTTGTCCTTTAAAATGACTGAGGTTTTCCTTGTAAAAAATAGGATTTTACATATTTTATCGCAGGTGATTACATCTTATAGTCAAGGACGGATCGAGTGATGTTTTTTTTTGTACGTACAGAAATAATCGATGTCTAATTTATTATTTGATGCGCGAAGTGACTTGTTAAAGTATAAGTTTAGAAGGTTATGGATGAGGCGACGAAGGAGCCGAATCCAGAATTTCTAAACAAATACTTTAATAAAAACTTCACGGACGTGTATCGTACATATATACAGGGTGAGTAAAAAGTATGGAATAAATTCATTATCTCCCAAAATAATGTTTTTCTGGGAAAACGCTCGCACAGGTATAGCGATTTAAATTATGGCGCATATTTTAAGGTGTTTCAATTTTTTTTGCGACTGTCACTTTTTTGTGGTGACGTCAGAGTAATTTTTTTAAATGGCATCCCATACTTTTTTTGGCGGATTTCGACAAAAGACGTCATTCTGCATCCGAATAAGTATCGTGACCTTGAAATTGACAGTTTCTGCGATCTTCATTTTTTAAATCTGAAAATTGTTATTTTCAAAAACATTAATATTACGCAATTTATTTATTAAGAACCAATAATTAACATGAAAAACAATCAACCTATGAAACTGGTAAACTCATACAACCAAACAAAAGCTTAATTAGGTGCTCGAACTGTCTCCCATTAAAGTTTTACTTAACAATTTTTCAAATTTAAAAAATGAACATAGCAGAAACTGTCAACTTCAAGGTCACGATACTTACTTACTCGGATGCAGAATGACGTCCTCTGTCGAAATCCGTCAAAAAAAGTATGGGGTGCCATTTAAAAAAAAATACTCTGACGTCACCACAAAAAAATGACTGTCGCAAAAAAAATTGAAACACCTTAAAATATGCGCCATAATTTAAATCGCTATACCTGTGCGAGCGTTTTCCCAAAAAAACATTATTTTGGGAGATAATGAATTATTTATTCCTTACTTTTTACTCACCCTGTATATTTACACAGTAAAGTCATTCGAACTTTATGTACTATCTATTAAGATATTTTAATCTAAGCTTCTTGTATGTTAAAAATGTTCTTTTAAATGGTGTTAGGGTTGATTTGTGAAGCAAATGGGGGCACATGCAAAGTCTAATTACATAAAATCTGACGTAGTAATTCACTTGAGTCTAATTAGAGCTTTCTCAACAACGAAGTTGCTAAGCTGACGTTAACTTACGACACGCACGCTAAATGCAGCAATAAATTTGCATCTTGTGTTTGTTTTTGTGTTACCAGTAACCAAGTGATAATTTAGTAAAGTTATTAAAGAAGAAGTACCTAAATAGAACACATGTTTACTTAACAATTTATGGAAATTAAGTTGACATTTTAATTGATCAGATAACGTAATATTTAATATGCTAGCAGGATAATACGTTTTGTTTCCTTAATTTTGGATTTGTGAGGCTTAGGACTTTCCTATACTGTTTTAATATTCTAATTTATTTATTGAATTCATGGAAGATTCCAAGGAAGAAGGACATGAAAAAATAAAGAAAGAAGAAAAGAAAAAAGCATTCTCGGTTGATTCAAATAGCTACGCAATATAAAATTTCTAACATTTCGAAATTGTTTGTTTTCTAATCACTCTTTTCTTCTTTATTTCAGATTAAACACCCTGTAGATGATTCGAGGATCCGAAGTAAAACCTTTGCGGGCTTATTTTTACAAGGTAAGATATTTATATATTTTCGTGAAGATGCAGAAGAAAAACTACATTGTCTTGAAATCATTAGACATTTAAATGTCTCATATTATAATAGCACCTTATAGAGGACAAATGCAATTCTAATGAGAGAGGTATAAAAAAGTAGTAATGGCTTTCCAAAAATTTATGAGATACCGGAAACACGCGGAAGATTAAAAGTATTTTAAATTTTCTTTAAAATAATTTGACGGGACGCCCTGTATATATATTAATCAATCTCATTCTTTTTTATATTTAATAGCAAACAATAATGCGATTTTTGCCGTGTAGTTGCTTGATATATCTGTAACCCTGGGAAATGTGCAATTATTATTCAACATAATTAAAAGTAAATAAAAAAGGAAATCCATTTTCGTTCGGTGGCAGATATAAAAACCTTTCATACCCGTATATCAATATTGACATTGTCCGTTGTTTTAAAGATCAGTATTGACTAAACACTGCAGATGATTGAGGTTTAAATTGACAAGGTCGGCCTTATCAAAACGAATTGATTTGCCACGTGTCGGTGTTGACCTCGCAAAAACAAAATTTTTTACCTCGGAACGGTGTCCACGCAGATTGTAATTAGTACGGGGTGGAAACTCCACACTTTTCTTGCAATGACTGGTGGTGAAAGTAACCCCAACAATTCCTCGAACGTTTCCAGTTGCTAACCACCCTTCTTGATAATAATTCGTCCTGTTCAGTTTCCAACCTTCATCCTGAAATTAAAAAAAAGTGTTAACCTGTAATTGAAGAAAGCTAAGTTAGAAAATTAATTAATTAGCGATGCTGTACTCAATGCACGAAGTTGAATGCGCGTGGAATTAAGCCAGAAAGTTGCAACATTTAGGAAATATGCAGAACTGCGGGAAACTGAAATATTAGTGGGATGAAATCCTTCACGGATTTCAGTTGAACTCAGGCGTATATATAATTTGTCTTCTTTAAATGAATTTTACAAGTTTGAAACTGTAGTTACGAGGGCTGGTTAAAATTAATGTGAATTTCTAGGGGTTTTAGCATACTCGGTTTTGTAGGCACTATTTGTAAACTGTTTGGGGTTCAAACAAGGAAAAGGCAATTTGAAAAATCAAGGCTTATGGAAATTTTTATTTGTTGTTGAGAAAAAGAAATTATTTTTAAAATCAGGTCTAGAGTTACTTAAACATTTTTTCATGAAGCGGAATTGCTTTTTTTTGTATATTTCTAGAATATTTAGTTTTAGGACAAAATGTTCGTTTCAAATGAAATTGTCAACGACGCGACGCGACGCGACACGTACGGTAACACCCTCTTGACGTAATCAAATTTTAAGTTTGTTCTTTGAACTGTTCGTGAGTAATTAAAAATTTAAAACAGTATTTTCCATATAAATCTCATTAAAGTACTGTAACAAAATATAATCGAACCTCTTCTACTTAAAATAGGACTTTAATAACTTTTATATTCATAATATAAGTAATATTTTGATTCTGGCACTATACTACCTATACGAAATATATTTGCATAAAAGGACATTAGTTCCTTATGGGTTTACGTTCCTAAAAGCTACGATTTTGTTATAAAGCAAAAACCGAACCCTCTGTGTAAGATTGAATTATTGTTATTGAATTACTTCGTATATAAGCTTGAAATTGTTTTGCAAAGCTTACATTTATGTTTTACTTGTATACTGCGGTCAGTTTACAAACTTTTCATTTATCTACAACTGTTTTCTCCATTGTATTCATACTTTGTTAGATTGTTAATTCAATTTAGTACTTATTCGTGCGGTTTCTACGTATTCCATTTACTAAAACTGAACAATTTTAACAAAGGGATCAAGTTATAAGTTAAATTCTTCTGTTTTTGCTTATATCTTAATCCCAATTTAACTTAAAGGTTTTCGGAGAGGTGTAAAGCGAAATGGAGGACTACTTTTAAGATTAGGGTCAGAAACTTTGAATAAGGGGTCGTTTAAAATCAATATTAACCTAAGTATATCCGATGAATACAGAACTACTTTAACTAATTAATGATTATTAGAGCGACAAACATCTTCATTAATTCGTAAGTGCGGTTACTACATCCGTTTCTGTTGCTACAGTAGTTGGGTTTTAGTTCTGAAAGTTATAATCCGGTAATAATTATGTCATGTACCTATTCACGTTTTCTGGAGTGTGTAGTTATTTCCTATATACCGACGTTAAAATGACGTGCGAAGGGATGATTTGAACACAGGGCGATTGGATACAGGGCCTTTTAAATATTTTACAGAAAAATGACTTCCTTACATGCTCAAATTGAATATCTTTGAATGACTATCAACCTCGGCACCGTGTACGTAGAGCTCGACACCGTGTTTTCGCCCTATGTACTATTTTTCCATTACAAATAAGGTCATAGATAGCGGACTAAAGAAATGCAACCTACTAAGTAGGCAATGCTTGTACCTATAGTGAAAAGGGTACTATAACTCATGACTGAGCGGCGTTTGGACTTTTCCCCGTTCTAACTCTCCCTCCATCTCTTGCAGTTTGCGAGATCCATATTATAATGAAAGACCAATTTGTTAATTAAAAAAAAAATAATCAAAGGATTGTTCTCCACCAATTTTATGATGTAAATAATTGGGCACTTTAGAGCATTTAATAAAATTTGATACGAATAATAGGAAATTATTATTTATGGCTTAATTAGAGTAAAGTTTCGGTGTAGAAGTTTATCTAGAAATAATTTAAGTTTAATTTTGTGGAAAATGAATTTGGTTCTGATTGTCATTTTGTATTTATTGTTACCAATTTATGATGCCGTCACAGTCGTACATCCCGCTACGGGTAGAAGAAAAAATGCTTGCGTGTGTCCGAGAATCCTTGATCGGGTATGTGCAGTTCGAAAACGCAAGCCATATAAAAAATTTACGGCAGATGGTTGCATGGCTCGGTGTCGTAATTTGAAGATTCTCTATCGTGGATCATGCCGTCGATGATGAACTTTTATTCTAAAATAAGGCGTTATATTTGTGTATTGAATTATTATGTGGATATATTAAAAGTAAAACTTGTATTGATTTTTTATTTTAGCTTAGGAGGCCTCTTCACGTCATTTTAGGTATTACTATTTTAAAACTTGAAAATATTCTAAAAACTACCGAGTTTTATTTCAGGAAAACTGTATGTGGAAGTTCTTGTAACTACTTGGTATGTGAATTAGGCCTCAAAGTTTTCTTATTAAAATTATAATGTAATAGGTGTAGATTAAACTTCCAAACTGATAGGTATACGCTGTTTACATGCAAAAACATAATTGTAACATTAAACACAACACAAGAACATTGTTAACTATAAATTTGATCTACTACCCTAACTGTATTTATTTCAAACACTAAAACTCCTATGTAAACAACTGTGGGATAACGAGGGTAGTTTCAAACTAAACCACAATAAATTCGTCTATTATTCCAAGAGAAGTTCGTATATAATCGAGAAAGTAATTGACTAGCGTAATATAGAGGCGACAGTGGTACAAAAGTGGAAGAAATTTCCTTTAATTGTTTGGATGCAATTAACAGAAATAAAACGTTCTTGCTAAAGGGACTGACGAGAAATTGAAATGAAGGCGCTGGGGGGGAAATAAAGAGACCTCCAGACGTCATTGTATTAACCAACAATTTCAAGTCGAGTACCCAAGTGGAAACTAAAGGAAATTTGTATTTGCAAAGCGAACTTGATTAATTTAGGTCGTTTACCTCTTTCGACGGTTAAATAAATTTAAAAGTTTAAACTTCGACTCGATTAATTTGCTAATATTTATTACTGGTCCGGGCTTATATCTAATTTTGTAGCGTATTACAAATTAATTTTAAAACAAACAGAGTTCTTAATTAAATTTCTGTAAGCTTTGATTATTAATAATTCTCTTTATGCATAATAAAATATGTAATTAACAGAGTTTTGGATCTAATTACAACGAACAAAACGTTAAAATGTACCACTTATTAATCTTATTATATTTTCCATATCTTCCAATTAAAAAAAATAAGTTTACTGTGATTAGATACAAAATCGCTTGGAGGAGGACTGCGCAAGTAACATAATATCTTATTAGGCACAGTTATAAAAATGTCGTCATTCGCAATTCCAAGGAAACTCGTAAGATTTATTAAACTTACTGAAAATTTTTATTAAAAGCGTTTAAACGTTTCTGGAAGAAGGCGCTTTAATGATTTATTTTTGCAGGATATGGTTTATTTTCTTGCTGCTATCGAATTTTGCGTTTCAGCAAATTTTCAGTCGTGGTTTCGATAAAAAATAGTCTGATATACAGAAAAAGAAAAATTCTTAGAAAATGTTGCTTGGAAAGGAAGAAATTAGAGTCTTAAAATTGACTGTATTATGTGTGAGAATTTGTCCATTTATTTGGCAGAACGTAGGGGGAATCAACGTTAGGATCAAAAACTGATGAGAAACGTGCAAACGATAGAGCCCAAGTTAGTAATCAAACTTTGTATCGGATTCTTTTTGATATAAATCCCGTCCATGGGCGTTATACAGCGTGACTCTAAACCTAGTACCATAAATTTACCAGCCGCTTCCTGACGCAAAAATAAGTCGAAAATGTCTATAAAAATTTTGTCCTAAACCGCAGCATAAGGAAGCTACACGTCTTTGAAAATGGTGTTGAAAAAATGGAAAACAATTGCATTTTAAAAACGGTTTGAAATAAAAAATCGAAATTTTGCATGCAGCCTAACCTATTGAAGGTATAAACAGTACGAACACTTACTGTAACTATTTTTATTTTAATTTATTTTTCAATAAATTAATTTACATACAAATCCAGCATTCTAAATTGATGTTGGCTAAACAGAAAACTTGCATTTTATAGGAAACGGTTAGTCCAAGCGAGTTGAAACAAGAGTACCTTTTTTGTTAATTAGGCAACAGGGAATACAAATCTCTAAACTAAAATGGAAAAAAACAAAAGGTTAGGAAAAACGGGTAACAAGAAAAAGGTGATAACTCCCATTCGCGCCGCCCCTGGTTAATTTACAAAAAAAAATAGTAGAAAGTTTATACCTTTCATAGGTTAGGCTGCCTGCAAAATTTCGATTTTTTATCTCAAACCGTTTTTAAAATGCAATTGTTTTCCGTTTTTTCAACACCATTTTCAAAGACGTGTAGCTTCCTTATGCTGCGGTTTAGGACATTTTCGACTTATTTTTGCGTCAGGAAGCGGTTGGTAAATTTATGGTACTAGGTTTAGAGACACCCTGTATACATGGCGGCGCCTGTATGGCTTCAGTAGTACGAGGTAAAAATAAGTTTTTCATTTATGTAATATTATTCCAGGAAGTCCAAGTAGTCCGAGTAGTACAAGTTGCTTTACACGATTAATATGTAGCAACACTAATGAGTAGGCATGTGCGAAAGATGACTATGTAACTTTCAGAATGTTTTATTTTTCTCATATCAAAGAAATGCGAGTCGTAGTTTTCATCTCTCAAATTTTCATCTCTTTCGAGCACTCCATTGTGTTTGTTTGAAATAAAAGTATAAAACCCTTTTTTTAAAAAAATCTCCACTTAAATTTTGTTGCAACGTCAATATTTTATTTTAAATTAAAAAAAAATTATTTTTTTTGACTGAAATAAATTCTAACAGCGAAAACACATTTAATATCAACTGCTAGTTACTGCTACTGCACTGAAATTAAAATCAAACTGACTTATTCCAATTTCTCTCTCAACACTCAAGTCGAAAATATAAATTCAAGGAAGGTTACGGAGACCCACTGTGTGTTAATTTCCGCCCTTTTTAATTACTTCTACAAAAAACTATTTTTCTCATTACTTCTTGATTTTTGATTCCCCATTTTTAATCAATGTTGGTACGCCATTTTATTACTGAAATTATCCTCTTGTCCGCTGCATTGAAGTTATTTTTAACTAGAAGATTAATTGAACAGCTCAACTGTTTGGCTTAACGTTTCATTAGCTTAAGAGACTATGTTTTTAGCAGAAAAGAAATGTAGGCCCTTTAGCAGTCTATAATTAATGATTGGCTTGTATTTCGAGACACAAACGAGATACGAAGATGAATTCTAGCAGTTAAACGGATTAAGCCGGTAAATTTACATTACTGTCTCTTTATAACAATTATATTTCGCCGCAGCTGATTTCGTGTGGAGCAATTGAAAGCTTTAGAGATTGCTATATTCCGTATATTAATTTTGGTATAGCTTCTCCAGAATTCTCCAAGTTTATACATAGCGTGTGTTACAAGCGCGCAGGAGAACGTTTTAATTAATTTTGTCCCCGCTCGGGAATTGTACTCGTCGCTTTCGTAGTTAGGTTTGTTGAGCAAACACAGAATTTCACACCTACACATGTTGGTTGTGCTGATTGGTCTTGCTGAGAGGGTTGAAGAATGGGAATTAATTTGTGCAAAATTTCTTACATTATTGCAAAACGACAATGGTTTAAGGTTTTCTCAGGGAGGCTAGCTGTAAACGCACAAAGCATCGAGGTGGCGCGTCACAGGGTTTTGTCAATCGGCAATTTGTAACTTTGCGCTTGTAATACAGGGTGTCCGGAAACAACGTTCCGTAACTTCGGGAGATGATTCTACACCCAAAAATATGAAGAAAAGTTCTGATGAACAGGGGTCCGGAAAAGCTTTCTAACGGAGCTACGGCTCTTTGAAGAGGGGCCTCAAAATGTGTTGTTTTATTAATTAGTTAATCAATACACCCTACCCGTTACGCACGCCCCTGGCTTTTTTTTCTATTTTTAACATTACCAAACTATTTCCCGTACCAAATATACCCTGGGTACCAAATTTTATCAATCTCGTTTCAGTATTGATTAACTAATTAATAAAACAACACATTTTGAGGCCCCTCTTCAAAGAGCCGTAGCTCCGTTAGAAAGCTTTTTCGGACCCCTGTTCATCAGAACTTTTCTTCATATTTTTGGATGTAGAATCATCTCCCGAAGTTACGGAACGTTGTTTCCGGACACCCTGTATATGAATAGCTTTTAAAAAATCAACATAGCCATGAAAACGTTTATAATATGGAAATCGTTATAGTCCAGGAGCTAGCGGTATATTTTAAGACTAATTTCTATCAAGCTGAAATTTTTTTTATGAACTGGTATGGTTATGTCTGCCAAATGTAGGTGGTCGGCAAAATAGGACCGCGGGACATAGAGCGCTAAGAAAAAAAATTGGCCAACTAACCAATCCAGGACGTCAGAGAGTGCTTCTGTCCCGCTCAAATTGTCGGACAAGGTGATTTTTGTGTTTGTTAAATTAGTATATAGTTATTAAAAAAAATCAGGTTGATGGTAATAAGTCAAATGTCTTAAAAACAATACGAACTCCAAACGGCAGAGACTGATTCAGTTCCGACTCTTATGTCGGACAGTTAATTTTTTGTTGTCGGAAAGTCTTAAATAACGAGCAAAATAGGAATTAGCTTGATTGAAGTTTGTAAATTTCATCAAAAAATAATTAAAAACAAAAAAATTCTGGGCGCATTATGTCCCGCGGTCCTATTTTGCCGACCACCTACATTTGGCAGACATAACCATACCAGCTCATAAAAAAAATTTCAACCTGATTTTTTTTAATAACTATATACTAATTTAACAAACACAAAAATCACCTTGTCCGACAATTTGAGCGGGACAGAAGCACTCTCTGACGTCCTGGATTGGTTAGTTTGCCAATTTTTTTTCTTAGCGCTCTATGTCCCGCGGTCCTATTTTGCCGACCACCTACATTTGGCAGACATAACCATACCAGTTCATAAAAAAAATTTCAGCTTGATAGAAATTAGTCTTAAAATATACCGCTAGCTCCTGGACTATTAAGGGTACAAAAAATTTCTCGTTTCCGTTTTGCTAGTCATTTTGCGAATTTTTTCCTGTAACACACGGACAATCTTTATTTCTACTTTTTCAGTTTTTATGCATATTTTAACATTTTTAAGGGCGTGCAAAACCTATTCCTGGTATTAACTAACCACGGTTTCTGTAAAACGTGTGTTTCAGAACTCTTAGAATCAAAGGAAATATTCATGACTGATTTAACTTTTTCTCAGTTTTCTGTATTTGGAAGTAATTTGCTTCCTAATTATTTTTGTTTTTGAACATGCTGTCACACACCAATTAAATTATTGGCCTTGTATAGGAGTATGGCTTTGATGTTTGGTCCTGTTTTATATAGAAAAACGTTTTTGATAAATATATAAACGAATAATTTATAATTATTCTCTAAAAATCTTTGAAGAAAGCTATTGCTTTAAACGTTTTGTGCTACCCAGTTTAATAATGATTGATATAACAAGAAATACATTCATTAACAGTCAAAATGGTTTTGTTTCATTTCCTGTTTGAACTCTGCTTTAAATTTCAAAAAAACTTTTTATAGATTAACGCTCTAGTACTGATTGAAAATCCTAATTAAATATTGAAATCTTTTAATTGAGTTTAAAATTAATTTAGATTATAACTGATGCGAAATTATCAACCCACTCAGTGTTTCTTTTAAAAGTTGATGAGGACATGACATTAATTTCGTTCTATAGTATTTTATGTTACAAGTAAATTACGATCTATACATAAATGAGTTGTAGTAGGCGTTGTTCTGTGACGGAGATCTTGATTCGCTACAACGTGTTGACTGTCTTAGAACTAATTAAACTAACATTATATCTAAACTTATTATACTAATGGTTTAGGTTTAGTAGGCGAATTTGTGGGGGAGTCCTATAGCGAGTGGGATCTTTGTCTGCCTGTCCTTCTGTATGTCGGGTAGATTGAGAGTTAGACGATTAGGGTGGGTTTACAGTGTTTGTAGATACCTTGTGTTGGTTGTAGTAATCTCTATTTTGATAAATTGCGGTTGGATAACATACAAGCAATAAGGTGCTGGCTGTTTAATACTGATAATGAATTATAAGTTCTTAGTTGTAAATTTTTTCAAGAAATGTGATGGGAATAAACCATCCAAAATGGACTCAGGACTTTAACCCTTTTTACTGTCTTTATGTCAATTTCTTGCAACTTATCACGAACTTCTGATACTGCACATAATTTTTATGATTTCCAAATTAAAACTTTTCGTAAGATTAATTTAGTTGAATGAACTACTCTGCGAGTGCAAATAAACTGCAATGAGTGCAAGGAACACGATGAAACTTTGATTGGAGCACTTTGGCATTTTGTTACCGACAGCTCTTCGGATATAACTTTGGGTTCATTAGTGCTTGCGACAGATTATTATTATAGATATAATTATGTAAAAGTTCAGGGCATATTTTGAACATAAAATCGATAATACAGATGCTATCAATATTTTATACCTATCTAACATAGGTACCTACGTGATTTCTTTTAAATATTTTTGAATCAGTTAACTGCATTTCTATTTATTATAAAATAAGTAGTAACTGAACTTTTTTAGTATTAGTTTAATAAAATATTAACGTCAATCTTAAAATTATACTATGGAGAACTTGAAACTGATTTTTCTTGTTGTCTGGTTCTGGAAACGTAAACCCTTTTGCTTTCTAAATTAATTCTCCTTGTTATTATGTAAATTGCTGTGAATAAAGTTAACATTAAGCAGCTTTAAGTGCCATAAACAGATAAGTAATACAAGTAAATGATTATATGGATGATGGTTATTAAACTAAGCTAATTAACCGCACGTTATGTTTCCTCGGTTCATACTGGTGTTAAAGCTAATATCAGAACGCTCACAACACCACCCTAATATGATTAGATATCTACAGGTTTATTAAATTTTCTACATCCTTTATTTTCCAACCAAATTCAAGACTAAACTGTTCCTTTGAATAAATTAACCCCTGTATCGTAGTAGGTATTAGATTGATAGCTCGAAACGATTCATTTGAGACTATCGTCTGAGCTTCCAACGCGGTTACAAGACACCCTCGCGACTCATTTTCAATATCTCCCCTTGTCTTTTGTTCAGAATAAGATAGTAACTGTGGAAAGAATGAGCTAGGGTGCCTCTTGGTTAATTTGGCGTGTAGAAATATGCCTTACTTTATCTCGAATTCATTCATCAGTGCATTCGCGGTTGGTTTGTTTTATAACAAGAAAATTGGATGTAGTCAAAACGAAATGGAATTAGATTTGAACGCTTTTTGAACACAATTAATGAGAAAATCTAAAATATAAATTAATTGTGATGAGTTAAATATTTGAATTTGAAATTCGTTTTGAAGAATTACAAATACCTGTAGGGGCGAGTGAGATGGTTCAAATGAACTAACTGCTGGAGCCTCTCTTAGCGACCGACCGACGTCTATTTCGGTATGCAGGATGAAGATATACTAACAAGATTGATACTAAGAGCAAATCGTGCTTTTACTAGCAATCCAAATCAAATCGTGCTTGATGTGCAATGGAAACATTCCAAAACCACGGACAAACTCCGTTGAAGATGGTCCGACTAATTTGTATGAAGGCATAGAATGCTTATAACTCAGTTAATAAACATTTTAGGGGCTGTATAAAACACCCTATATATTTCTTCAAAAAATCTTTACTGATTCCCGCCCTACTAATGGAGATGTTAGAAAAACAATAAACATTTTAAAAATAATTTTTGTATCCTGGTACTTTTCCAACTTGGCCCCGTACCAATTATTTTTTTCTTCCTGTAATAATTTTTCAGTAATGTTGTTTTCAGTACGTGTTCAGAAAACATTAAATGTGTGTCGTTAACCATTTGTAGATTTTACTCACGTTTTCTGGAACAATGTAGCAGAAAAACAAAAAAAACCCGTTAGACTTATAAGAACAAAAAGAAAGAATAATGGAGGCTGTACATTAAAATAATTATCTCACACGATATTTTAGTAAATTTTATTAGTTTACGTAATTGAACCTATGCACGTAGGTTTAAACCGCTTTGGTGATAACTTGAATATGTAATTTTTAAAGTGGAATTCACGTACTGGTAGGGTATAGCACCGAAGTTGGACGTTTAAACTTATAAGACATTCTATTGCAAGTTACCATAATTAGTTTCTTCTGAAGGATAACATCCATAACTAATATTAGTTAAGGTATATCTATATTGTATGAGTTAATCTTAGAGAAAATTTTATTATTAACAGTTCACCAATCAAATGTAAAGAGTGGAGGTGCGCGTGCTCCCTTGGACTTTTCCATACTAACAATAAACATTTCGTTTTTGGTATTCATAGTTTAGTTGCCTCGATCTCGAGGCAGTCTCTGGAAATCACTTGAATGCGTAGCACGACAAACGAGGCTATACAGGCAGACAGATGTTTTTCTAAACCACTTTTTTGGGTTCCTGGAGCTCTAAAACACGTATTTCTGCCAAAATCTCAATTTAGAAAATTCTCATGAACCAGTGGTGGTATGGGAAAGTAAAAAAGACTGTTTTTTGTTTAGCAATGTAGATAATTTTATAAATTATTCTTTTCGCCCTACACTGTTCCTTTAAGTTGATGTATTTCATTTTATATTAATTAGAGGAATTATACTTTTTTCTGAAAACGGTTCAGGAGAATTAATATTAATGTAAGTAATGAGAGCTGTAATTTCTAATACCCAGCAGTAGATGACATAATTATTATGAGTAGCGATAGGATTTCTCTGCACTTCTGTTAAATGTTTTATGTGAACCGCATACGCGAATATACAGGGTGAGTAAAAAATATGGAATAAATTCATTATCTCCCAAAATAATGTTTTTTCTAGAAATCGCTCGCACAGGTATAGCGATTTAAATTATGGCGCATATTTTAAGGTGTTTCAATTTTTTTTTGCGACAGTCATTTTTTTGTGGTGACGTCAGAGTAATTTGTTTTAAATGGCACCCCATACTTTTTTTGACGGATTTCGACAGAGGACGTCATTCTGCATCCGAATAAGTAAGTATCGTGACCTTGAAGTTGACAGTTTCTGCTATGTTCATTTTTTAAATTTGAAAAATTGTTAAGTAAAACTCTAATGGGAGACAGTTCGAGCACCTAATTAAGCTTTTGTTTGGTTGTATGAGTTTACCAGTTTCATAGGTTGATTTTTTTCATGTTAATTATTGGTTCCTAATAAATAAATTGCGTAATATTAATGTTTTTGAAAATAACAATTTTCAGATTTAAAAAATGAACATCGCAGAAACTGTAAATTTCGATGTCACGATACTTATTTGGATGCAGAATGACGTCTTTTGTCGAAATCCGTCAAAAAAAGTATGGGGTGCCATTTAAAAAAAATTACTCTGACGTCACCACAAAAAAGTGACAGTCGCAAAAAAAAATTGAAACACCTTAAAATATGCGCCATAATTTAAATCGCTATACCTGTGCGAGCGTTTTCCCAAAAAAACATTATTTTGGGAGATAATGAATTTATTCTATACTTTTTACTCACCCTGTATATCCTACCCCTAACAGAGCGTCTCGCTACATTTTACTCGTAAAATGCCGTTTTACTCATAAAACTGTCATTTTACAACTCCGCACCTGAAAATTGATTAGCAGAAACTCATCCGTTTCTAGTGGTCTCAAATTGTAATTAACGCCGTGTAATTACTAACAGGAAATGATTATCCTTTTCAGTAATAGCCGAGTATTTACGGAAAATCCATACAATGTTGTGTATTTCATTACTTTAGGTCAAGGAAATACTAATACACGCCTGAATGTGACAGAAAAGCGTCTTTCTTTACGATGAACGTTTTGTTATTGATTTCAGATCTTGTGGTACCCACCATTTACTAATTGACATATTATGACATATTGTGATAGCTTTCTTTCGTGTGTAGTGTTTGAATTAAATTGTTTTTAGGTGGTTTATTATTTTCTATGGATTCTACATAGATTTTTAATGTTACATTAACATACAATAGATTTGATTGAGTTCTTTCAACTTGAAACTTTCATGGAATAAGAAATATCCTACAGAAATAAATCCGGGGACCTTAAAGGCGTTTAGGAAGCTGTTAAAAAATTAGACCAATCCGCTTTCACAGTTTAACATGTTAAAAGTTATAAGTCAATTTATTTCACGCTAAATGAATACCGTTTAAAGTAGATAGATCGTTGATGTGTGTCTGTGCTTTATATGATTCACATGCAATTCTAGGTGAAATGGGGCTCACACGTGAATATTAACAAGGGTAACGCTGTGCTTCCCTGAGAGAGGGTTTGTCGGGAGTTCATTTGCAATTTCCGCAGCCTGCAGCTATGTCGTTCTACAGTAATTAGCTGTCAATAGTGACTAACTGTGTTAATAGACTGCCTGCAATAATTACAATTCCCATCAGTTATCGTAGTCAATTGTAAGAGAATCGTTTTAACTTATATTAAGTAGGCGGTATTTTATATCAATGTGTCGATGGGGAAAATTTTAAAAGGATTTGTCGATATTACCGGTTTTTATATTTTCGAAGACAACTTTATCTTGATCGACTTTCAGGAGTTCTTGAAAGGTAAGAATACTAGGTGATGGTAAATGTTATTCAGGGGCGGGCGTAGGCCAGCGGTAGAATCAGGAGACTTAAATGCGGCTGATAACCGTTAGTTTGGACAGTTCCTAAAAAGGTTAGTAAACGTATCATTTAAATAGAACGTACATTAATTATCCTAGAACAGCTCGTGAACAACATGTTATTTCATTCACCATTCCTCCTTACTAATCATTTTTAATTTTATTATCTCATACACTCTAAATTAGAGTTCTGAATAAATTATGGTACCTACTCTGAAGGTTGGTCAATGCTCTAGTTCACCAACTGTAATATCTAACACTTGAAAAATACAATACAATAGTAGGTAATACCTTCGAAAAAGGCATCTGCTTCTCTAATCCTATTATACAAACTTTCGCTTCAACAAAGGGAAACAAACGTTTACGTAGAATATTTCACGACTCATATTCTTTAGCGTTGCGCTGTTGTATAGATGTGCCGTACTTATAACTATTTCTATATTTATGCGTACGTAACTATTTAGTCCCTTGAGACAATTGAATTTTATATTTGAATCGTGTACACGATAAAGTAGTTCCTTTTCAGGAAGTAGTTTACATTTTCAATATTTACACTTTAGTGTATCTTTGAAAATAGATCCGGATATAGCTTTGAACAAAGTTTTTACAAAGGACATCTGAGTTTAGTTCTTCTCCTATCCTTCTTTTAATACTATAATATTAAAGAACATGTCATATTATTTGCAGAAAACTTGAATTTAGGAAACATCTTTTTTCAATTTTTTTCTATTGGTCCTTAAAGTATTTACGACGAGTAGAATCAGGTAATCAACCTAGGTGTCAAAATTCTTTCTTTATTAACATCGTAATTTTGTTTATTTCGGTAAATAAGCGATTATGATATGGATTGTGTAGATTGTAGTACCTATTGGATTTGATAGTATAATTGCATAGTTCTGAAATATTGTTTGGATTACCTACTAATCATTCGATTATTAAGTCGAGGCAAGATGAAGGTTCCATACTTGATTTGGTCCCGATTGTAATTGGAAATTCTGTTGATCAAGTATGTGACCTTTGTTGACAAAATTAATTTCGGGTCTATAGTTATTCAGAAGTTTAACATTAATTATATTAAACGTATCCTATCCTCATTGTATTGTTAAACACGTACCTTACAAGTGCTTTTACCATGGCAATGTAATTTAAAGCAGGGAAACGTTCCAGCTGTTTGCCAAAGCAGGCCAACAGTAGAATGATGGAACATCTAAAAGGTATATTGTGTCACAAAGAGTAATGGGAACAGCAAGAATGCTCGAACGAAATATCAACTCTTAAAACAAACGACGGAAACGTTTTCCTTGTAGTCTCTTACGAGTATCAGTCTGACTACCCTGTCTATTATAAAGTCATTTGTAAGCCACCTCGTATCTATAAATTCACATAATTATTTATCTCCTTTTGTGTGGTACATTTCTCTTATCTAACAAACCGAAAGTGTTCTACAAAGCGAAATCGTTGTTAGCACCCGATGTGAAATATTACGTTTGCTCCGGGCATCGTCAAATGACGCTCAATTTCTGAAATTCCAATAAAACGCCGAAAGTTCGACCACAAAGCAACAATCAAATCATTCCGGAAAGGCTTTATTTTCAAATAACTGTTCCTCACCGATCGAGTTCGTTACGCATTTTCCTAAATATTTACCAACATGGATAATTACAGTGCAGTGTTCAATATTCATGATATCAAGCCTCCATTAAACCAATGACTAGGTATAAGCGCAGCCTGCTGAAACTTCACAGATGCCTGTGCTTCAGCTCACTTTAATCAAAAGCGTTATCGTCGATGTTTGTGTTCAGCTGAGTGAAAATTCGATCAAATGGAAAGCTACAACTTGTTATTCCTTCCATTCGCGCCATTTGCTGCAAACTTATAAAACTTCCTTCCCACCCTGCGTTTGTATTGCAGTACTTCGTAGGCGGCCCCGGCCGTTGAAAAGTTACGAGAAAATTCGTTAGCTTTATTTATTGAATTGTAATAAACAGAATTACGACGAAAGAAAATTAAGTTCAAACCGTTTAATATTAATTATACGATGTGAAATGAAATGTTGACTTTATTTGCCCTTCAGAAGTTACGAAATGTGTTTTGGATGAAACTTTTATAAAGATACGCTCATTCAAATGTTTCTGTTTTATTTGAGTTGAAAACGAATTGCTTGTTTTAGCTTTTCCATTACTACTCAATATACGATTGAATTATCTAAAATATTGTACATCAAAAAAATTACAAAGACGTCATTATATAAGTAGCAGCACTGGTAGTGGTACTAAATAAAATTTCCACAAATAGAATTTTTCACCAAAGATACAAGAACGCTTTTCCAAATATGTGTTAGTAATATGGACGAAACGAAGTAAGTACATCAGTTCAACTGTTTGACAAGCACGAATGGAATTCGGAACGAGGAAGCAGAACGTAACGGTTTTGTCTAATTACTAACGACGATTTGTCTGCGTTAAAACAAATGACCAGTTTATTGGAATTAATTAATTGCAAGTAATCCATCACTGTAATGCAATATTCTAAAATCAACCCACCCAAAAAGGAAGAAGATGATGAAGAAGGGGTACCTGTAGTGTGATAAGGAGAAGTAGATACAGGAAAAGTTGAAAACGAAAGAGAAAAAGTAGACAAGGACAGGGACGCAACAAGTCCCGAAAGTGATACTTTCGGGATGTGTTCCGTATACCAGTTGTACCACCCCAAATATTTTGTTATTATTCTTGTTTATTAAAAAAATGGTTTATGGAATATTTTTAACTCTTGTTCTGGAATACAATGCGGAAAGTACCTACACGAAAATCTATAGGATTTGTCCCCATGCGAATGATGTTACAACTGGAAAATCTTAATTTTTTCTTAGATTAAAATAAAATAAGAGAAGTACAAGACGTTGGTAGACAGGGTAAACAGAAGAGGGTTTCAATGGTTTTGACACTTGTTGAGAATGAATGATCAGGAGTAAGCGGAAGGAATTATTTATTGAACTCCCCCAGGAACACTCAAACGAGGAAGATCGTGGAAAAATAGGATAAGACTTGCGATAAATGCCTAGAGACCACAAAATGAAGTCACCGATTAACGAGAAAGATAGTAAATGAGAACCGGAAAGCCTTACATGCTGGTTTAACCCTTGGGGCTATACAGGGTGATTTATAAACAATGCCAAATTGGATTGGCGAGGATACTTCGGTTACAAAGTTTGTATAAATGAGATCATATTTCTCTTTGTTTTCTCAGGGTATTAATTAACTGAAGTTTTACATTTCGAAGTTAACAACCCTTGAATGAATACTTGAGTTGTTATTTAAATATCCAATACTTCTTTCGTAACTCAATATTTTCTTTAATGTATTTTTTATTTTTAGGCTTAGATTTTAGATTACAGCAATATCTTTTTAAACGAAATTCTCATCACTTTAATTATCTTCCCACTGGTTATATAAATATTCTCTCTGAAAATGAGCATCTGTTTTTGACATACCTCGAGGTGATTGGAAAATGAAATTTGCCCTTTTCAATTATTTATCTTGTGTCCTACCCATATCTTGAAATAAATATCTTAGTGGGTATTCTGTCCTTCGTCAGAATAATTCACATAACGCGTTAAAACATTTTTGGTAATCTACAGCAATTTTCATGTCCAGAGTCCAGAGTTTTACACGGTTCATTTCTTAATCCTTGCCAGCTTAAGTAAGTACCTGCATCCTGAAATTATCCTTACAGGCCATTAGACAATTTCAGTTGGAAATATTACCGTCACATTTCACTTACAGTTCAGTGTGCATTCAGTATGAACTTCAAAAGTCAAAATTGAAGTGCATACAAACGAAATTATTTACTTGATGAATGAAACATCCTGAAAATTTACACCGTATAGATTCCCAGGATGTCGGATCTAGACACTTTGCAACACCAAATAAATTACATACGTATGAGCCAGATATGGAATTATTTAATGGTGGTGCAATAGCGCAACGGAAATAAAGCAGGAAACAATCACATTTACGAAGACATTTCGTGATACTAGTAACTAAACCATAAATTTCATGCATTGTTTGATTAAACCAGATTTTTGATTTGTAGCTGGGGTCGAGACGGAACGCCGAGGGAACGGATATGTAACGGAAAATAAAATTACTCCCTCATTTTGAACACGTGTGTACTACATAGAGTAATCTTTTAACAGGTTATTTGACACTAAATAAAATTTCTGTTTTTTTCCCACACGATTTAAATCACGCAGCTTTATTTAAATGCAAATAAATTTATAGAACATTTCTTTGCTTTCATTATTATTTATTAAAGGACGCGCAGGAATGGAAATCGTTTTCCATAAGAATTTCTGAACATCTTTTGTACTACTTAATTCTGATTTCAGAACGTCTCGGAAAAATTATCATAAATTAACATTTCTATCAATTAACAAACCACTTGGAATTATTTAAATACAAACTTTCATTACTGTCATTGTTGAATGTGGTGCAAAAAGATCGAAGGAGTAAGAGGGGACATAGACATAGTAACGAATGAAAGGATGAGCAGCTTTGATAATGGGGATTTAAAAAAAGTGATTAAGCAGAATATGCGTAAAATTTGTGAAAACACAATTTTAAAGAAGATAATGGTTCTGTGCCAAATTATTACCATTAGGTGAACAAACATGAACAGATTATATTCAACAGGATACGTTCTATAGATTGTACCTACAGCAATTTCAGTCTGGATACGGAACAGTGCTGCCACCCACAGTTCCTGATTTTCAATCCTTTGCCAACCATTTTTCAAAATCCTAGAATTGTCTACAAAGCATTCGCCATTCTTGTCCTGGCCAATCAATGACACCGCTTTATTGCTGTTAGGTATAAATCTTTAACCGGTGCTAATGACTGAACATTGCATTAATCATGCATGTGCATAATAATTGCAAAATGAAACGTGTTAATGTTAGTTGAGAAAGGGATTTTATCAAAAGGTTTAGAAAACGGAAGAATGTTGTTTGTTCGTTTCTAAGGAATTCTCTTATTTTGTGTAATAAAAGAAACAAGATTGTACTTGTTACCGCAAAGTTTAGTGACACTGCTAGGAGAAAAACAATCAAGTCTGGCGAAAATTCCAAATAAAAGAAAAACGTCATGCACATGTTTTCGCAAACAACGGTTGAAGTTTTATTGATTTGTACTACGATACCGAAAGTTACAAACCAAGGTCTCAGATGCTGATTTTTAAGGAAACGAAAGTAATATTCTAATGGAATTGATGGGTACTTGCGTTAGTACATAAATTTAACTGGATCAACTACTAGCCCCTTTTTTTTACTTCACACAACCTAGCGTAGATAGTATTACTCAGGGGCTAAATAATAATTAACAGATAGGCTATTTATCATTGGTTTACCAAGAGTCCTAAAACATATGTGTAAGTTCACAAAATACATCGCAGATGAAATTTGAAGGAATTATGTAGAAGGCCATAGCCTCCATTCAATGAATCCGATATCTCGGGGGGGGGGGGGCATATGAAATTCGGGTCCTGTAGCACTACTACACTGAATACATATCCTATGTCCTAGGGGTCTTAAAGTAGTTTAAACCAAGCCAATACAACTCAACTTGAACGACAATGTGGAATGTCGGCGTCTCCATTCTTTACCCTTCTACCTGCGACGAACAAAATTCCGAAACGTTTAATGTTGCAGGGATAAACTTTCCTTTATGATGAGATCGTTTAAGTGCTATTATGCACTATTTGATAATTGTCTTTATTCGCTAAATTTGGGCTCCTCGGACTAGATAGTTTCTTCTGCTTGAAATTGATCGAAATTTTAACAAGTAGCAGTGTATCTTATTAAGTGCTCGCTAGAAACTCGTGAGTATAACTTTGGCGACTGAAAATGAATTCAGTTATATTTGTTCGAAACATTTTCGTAGTAGAAATAGAAAGTGGGGTAACCGAGTTTTCCACAATCTTGAATTCCGTGGAAAATACTGTTGAAAGAATTTATTGTAAGTGACGATGATGTGGTAATATGTATTCAGATATATTTTTGACATCCTGTCGGGTACTGATGTTCAGAGATACTTCAAAATGAAAGTATGCATATATAAAAAGCAAGGTTTGGTGGAATCTCGCAAACGTGACGATCTAAATAATGAAAGCCTTGACGCTCTGTTATCAAAATGAATCAGATTTATTATATTTTATTTTATTTTATTTAACTTTTATATTACCCAAATGAACGAACAAATTGCAATTACTGGGGATGGGATTTGGATGCACTTATAAATGTTAAAAATATGCATGTCGCACATAGCCGTAATAATCCAGTCGCTTAATGCAAGTCAATGAAGCGGAAAATCCATTAAATCTTCTAAACCTTCAAAAACAGAACCGATTTTGATGATTTTTCTTTTGAAATGGGACAGATAATTTTATTTTTCTTCAAGCGTATCATAATATCCGTATGTTGTACAGAACTGGCTATGTAGAAGGAAGTCATTTTATGGGTGGGTGGGTGGGTATGTATGTATGTAACGCCTGTAACGCAAAAACTAGTGAACCGATTTTGATGAAATTTTAAATGAAGGGGTATATCGAAAATTCATCGACAAAATAAGCTTTTCAAAAAAATCCGAAACCGGAAGCGGAAGTTAGACATGTTTTTTTGGTATCATTTTTTTTAGAAGCGGATTTTTGAAAATCTGAGTAGGGGATATGAAAGAAGGGCATAATTCAAGGGAAACAGTTTTTTACCGGACTCTCTAACATCAAAATGGCGGTCGCTATGAATTTTTCAAAATTTCGACTTTAACGCCCCGTAACTCAAAAACCAGTTATCTGATCAGGTTCCGCAACAACTTGTTTGAAAGCCCTTTGGCTGTACTACACCAAGAAAAAAAATTATTTACTAAATCCAAAAACGGTCGCAACGGCGCTCTTCCAAAAATTTTGAAATTTTTGAAAAATTATTACAAAAAAACTGGTCTAAGGAATTTGTTTAAATTTTCTATACGTATGCAGCTTGGTATTAGCTACATTTTTGTTTTTTGATGAACGCCATAATTCCACTGTGCGCCCTCTACGAGGTTTTGAAAATCGAAAATTGATGTTCCTATAGCGCCTTTATTAGTCAAAATATGAAAAAAGTTTAATTATAAAAGCTGTTCAGTATATAAATTTACATTTTTCTAAATTTATATCACGTATACAGGGTGTTTTGTTTTCACAGTACAATAAGCAACTTTGTTATTTTAAATGAAACACCCTATATATTATTATATAATTGAATGCAAAATTAAATTGTCTATCACATAGTATAAGGTGTTCATATGGCTAAAATGTACGGTTAATGAGAAATTCGTGAATTTTGAACTTTAAAACAGTGTAGGGAGAAATTTGTAAGTGCCGATAAGTTCAAGTGACCATGCGCGGGACGGGAATTCCTTGTCGCCGGCTAATCCTAGCAGCAATAATCACACATGCGCAGATGAACACAATCGGCACTTGTGTTAATTTTCCATATACTAATTTTCAAGTTAAGTTTATCGGTTGTGGCGAACAATAATGAATACCAAAAACGAATGTTTATTTTTAGTATGGGAAAGTCCAGGGGAGGTTTGCACCTCCACTTTTTCTTCGAAAGTTTCATTGAGATTAATAAATAAAACTGCATCAGGCCAATAAAATAATAATAGTGTTTGTATAAAAGTATTAAGGCATTGACAATAATTGAGTAAATCGGCCATAATTTATATATTTTCATTGTGAACCCTCTTCTAGAATCTCTGACAAAGGTTAATAAGTCAACCTGGACATATTTATTAATTATTAAACTTTCATTATGAATACGACCTTATCCGATTATGCCATTAAGGCAGATTCTTAAATTTTAAAAGCTTTTAACTTTATTATAGCATTATGTCCTGAAATGAATAAAAGAGTTTTGTTTTTCCCTTGGTATATCTAACACGCTTCTGCACTTAGTTTTGCGTAATATGTGTTAACCTTTAAAACCAATTAAATAAATATCTTTATAATCCACTTTAATGTGCCAAAACTTAAATTAAATGAATATTTTTGCGGTAATAAAATAGACCGTTCAATATTCACATTTTATAGTATAGTATAGGTATTATACAGGGTGGATGACAAAATCCGCCCCGAGCTATACACCTTTTAATTGAGATCGGATTGACGGTCGACATACCAATCGAAAGTGGTCATTAAATAACACGTTTTGATGTAGTTAGAACATTTTCAGGGCCTACTAGATTTTAGCAGCGATGGTCAACTTTTTATTTTTAAATGGGCACCTAGTATATTTTTTGTAATTCTGAATAAGCGTTTTTTTCTGAGTTCAACGATGTATAACAAGTCACCTTATCATCACCAAAAAGTAGTAAAAAAAATGTTTAAAATTACTCTCATGACTACCAATTTCGCAATTAGTTTTCAATAGTAAAGCTTTGACTAACAAAATAAATATTTCTAGGCTTTTACTTGCTAAATTTTCATGAATTTTCAGGTCTTTCTTACAGTTTTCCCAGTTACAGAAGTATTATACCTATTTAGACGATTGAATTGCTTCAAATATACGGACGAATGAATTTCTGATAAATGGGTTAATCGTTGCGGTCCATTGGAAATTTCATTTTAATCCTTAATTTATAGTAAAGCCTCTCTTCTAGAATGGTAGTACTTATAAAAGATTATTAGCATTGGAGATTTTCTTTTGATCTGTTTTATCTTAGAAGGGTGAGATGTTACCTAGCCCAAGGGTATTAATTATTAAAAATAAAGGAATCAATCATGTGCATATATTTCAGGACTTGTATACGGAATGGGTAATTTAATTCTCGTAAACAGTTTTCAAAGGTTTTAAAAATTTTTTGCTGCCGAATTTACAAGTCCAGGATCCATTTTAGATGGTTTACTTCTTAATCCTTGCCCGCTTAAGAAAATATTAATTGTATCCTGGTATTATCCTTCCGTCAGGTAGTTCCAGTTTAGCAATATTCGCGTCACATTTTGCGAAAAAATTCTACTGGAATTTATTGTTCAGCATACAGTCAACTGGAATTTGGAATTACTATTTGATTTATAAAAATGGATGGATGGATAAAGATAGAAGATACATTATTTGTAGTATAGGAACAGATCGCTTACAAACAAATTTAAAATAATGCCTAGAACTCTGAAATAGCTATAAGGAGATTTACTTCCTTGAGCTTTTCCTTATTATTATCTGATTTTATTTTGTTACAAGGTAATTGACCTTCTCAGAAAACCGATTAGATATCGTGACTATGGCGACTGTACCTAAACAACAATTTTTCTATAAAGTAATTACTCGTGACATTTTCTGTAGAAAAATGCACAAAAGCTTGGAAATACTACCCTACACTGTCATACAATATGTTAGCCCTATTTTCCCTGCAGGCTCGCCAGGGAATGGGAACACACATCATTGTGCAATCAGGAAATAGACCGGGATGTCAGTCATTGAACCCCAACCAATTACAACACAATGGAAGATGTTCTCTTGTATATAGTTTGGTATAGCTTAGGGGATTGAATCTCTTGTTATTTTTGTATTAAATCGCAGTTAAATCGAATTTGTCCATGTTTATTTCCGCGCCTCTGTTTTTCCTTTTAACACAATCACGCGCATATTTAAAGTTTGTGTACAGAAACTTCCTTGTTGTTTTATTAATTTCAGATATGATAATTTATGGTAATTTTTCTCAAATCAATATTAAATACAAACACAATACAGTTGATAAAGAAATTCTTCGAGGAAGTATTTTTCCGTATCTCCGCTTTTACTTGATAAGTTAGTAATAATGAAGAACGGGAATTTTCGATAAATTCATTTACATTTAAACAAGTTTCCTTTAGTTTAAGGGAAAATTTTGTCTGATTTAAATTTGTGTGGGAAACACAACTGCGATTCTGTTTGGTGTTGGGAGATTACATTAAAAACTCGTGTTAGGGGAAGAATTCTATTTTTAGTTATATATTTTGATATCGGTTCCCTTGGCGTTCCACCTCGACCCCAGCTACAAATCAAAAATCTGGCTAATAACACAATGCATGAAATTTATGATGGTAAACTAGTAACACGAAATGTCTTTGCGAATATGATCACTTCCTGTTTTGTTTCCTTTACGCTACTGCGCCACCTGCATTAATTCCATATCTGGGGATGATTTATTTGGTGCTGGGAAATTCCTGCTGTTGACGCATTGGAGAGTTACATGCTGAAATTTTCATATATCTACATACTGACATTATTGAAGTTGTGTTAGGAAACATCAGGTGTTGTTGACGGCTGTGGGTCAACCCTATTTCTTTTTCATAAAATTCGGAACTTGCGGTAGCTGTTTGTTTGAAGTTATGTAGGTTTTGTCCACCCGCATTCCACTGTACTTGATTTTTTTTTATTTTTCAGTATAAGTCTGGTTTTTTAACATTTTTTAATTTAACAGTTTTTTTAAACAATCCCATCAAGTCTAACATGTGCCAGTCTTGAAAATTTGTTGAATTCTGGGTATAACGAGGGACTTAATTTCTGTTGGCCAGACGTCAAGCTAATATTTTATCCACTAAACCAGACCACAGTTGTAGACAGTATGTATAGTACTGCAAAATGATAAAATATCAATATTTTTATCCGCAGACTGCAAGTATAGTACGAGATCTCTACAATTCCCTTGAATTTTGAGACTGTATTGAAAAAATGTCTTGGTTCACCTCACGAAATCAAGACACCCAAGGATGAGGCTGATTTAGTTATTCAAAAATTTTTCTTGCAGAACTTGAGTTTAGGGCCATTTTGTTTGTGTAATTTTTAAGTCAGACGTTTTAACCGTTGAATCATGTCGACCTACAAACAATTCCGTAAATCTATAGACTATAATAATATGACAAAATCCAGATCCATTCGTTTTTTTCTAAATATAATAAGTCCTTTAACTAAGTATTTTCGGGCCCATATTCAAAGAAACATTGTCTCTACATTTTCTATCAATGGTTGACTTGTGGGTGTGGGGGCTTACTTTGGGCACACCCTGTATATGTAATAGAATTTAAAAATGATAATTTATATCCTTGAATCTTTTTAATCAATTAGAACTTGATATGAAAAGCATTACTTTAAGTTCCAAGTAACTTTCTATCTATTTTTGGAAATAAACTTGGATATTTGCACCCCACACCTTCGTTTATAATGTTTGACATGTTCCCTAATCCTTAATGGTCTTGTTAGCGTTACTAAGGCTGTCTAAGGTCTTGCTAACGATATAATTTACGATGTTAACGCAAAAGCTTTTCTAGGTATTTCTTCCGTCTTTTTGAAAACCCCCCATCTATATTTAGACAGGAATTTTATCTTAACAAAGACGAAATCAAGAACACATTAAAATCATTCTTTCATCACTAATTCAATTTTGAAAGAAAAATTGCTTGTAAAAATCCTATATCTGAACCCATTTTATCAACCGCCGTCAAAGCTGCAATGTTGCACAGAAATCAATAATGTCTCCCATACTCCTTGATCCGTTTGACAAGTTTCAAACTACCCGAAACAGCAAAAAGGGACGAACCCTAAGATCAATTCGCTTAGACAGGTGATGATATACAAACGGGGAAAAGGAAAAATGTATTTTCTATATTACACCAGAGACGAGTTTTACGTAGAATAAGGGCGTTCTACTTTATCATATTTTATATTTACTGTATCCTTGAGAATGAACTTTATAACTAATAGATTTACAGCTTTATAGTGAAAAAGGAAAAGGAAAACGTTGTCTTTGAATAAACCCAATATATTGTACTTACCAATTCTCTTTGTTTGTTTACGATAGAGCCTTACCTGAAACAAAAATTAAGTTTATTAATTCAGAAATCAAGGAATTTTCAAGATTACTTCTACAGGGAGCACTTTACATCTCTGAATTGGGCCCTACGAAGCTTAACCGATTTTGACTGAAATTTTGAGGTAATCGTTAGTCATAAAATTTCCTATTAGCTGCTTTTTTAATCCGTACTGCACGTTATGGAAAATGTTTGCTTTTGTCAGAACTAGAACATGTCATTATTCTCATGCTGTCTGCCGACAAAGAAATAAAAAATGTAGTTAAACTCTTATTACAGTATAATCTATAAAAAACGAGCAAATAATCCTTAAAGATGTAATCTTTACGTAATGACATTTTTACATGCAACAAATTCTATTATTGCTTAGTTTTCTCGAATTATTTATGATTAACTCTACGTATCTTTCAATTTATTTATACTTCCTGTTATTAAGCTTTAAAAAACTGAAAAATGTTCGTTCTTTTTCACATTGTTGGCCATTATCCTTCTTTCAGTTTTTGAACATAGAAAAGTAAACACTTTTTGGGACACAGTAAGGGAATGCGAGGTTATGTCAATGTACGCGTGCTCTCTAGGGGTGAAATAACGCTGTTTTTGGGGTGATAGCGCAGCAGGGAGAAAGTAAAATAAATTAAGTCGACACGTGGCTTCCTGGTTGGTTTATGGTTTATGTAAAAGTAATGATTTTTTAATACGAAATTGAGGTGGTGTAATACAAAAAAAAACAGTTTCCCCAAACTAGCCATTTTCAGAACGGATGGAAAAAATCTACAGGTTGTGGAAAAAACCTTTTCTTGTTAGTGAAATGTTATTTATGAAAGCGATATCGGTTTCTAATAAAAATCTAACTGTTGTATAGAAAAAGCGGAAAGGTGAATCGAAACTTTCGGCTGTGGTCGCTACGTTTACTTGGACGTTTGTTCGTCGAACTGTTTCGTGGTCTACGTATTTTGACGATTTATCGTCTCTAACTATTGTTCTTGCTACTTTAGATTTAAGAACAGTGTTGGAGACCGTTTCATGAAATTATTAATAATAATAATATTTATTCACATATTAGATTGAAAATCCCATGACCTTTGTAGATAAGAAAATGGTTTCTATAAGGTCGAGCAAATACGTCATAGAATCTATAAAATCTGTTTTGTTTCAGTCAATCATTTTTTCAGTTCAATCAGATTCTCGGTGCGCTCGCTAGGCCATAAATTACGTCTCGTCCAAAATAGTTCTAGTAGGTCTTGTCTCACTCACTCAATATTGAGTAGCCCAAACTTCTCATAAAATTTCGGTTCAAATTCAATTCAAATAACTTTTTCAGAATTGACCAAGCTAGTCTTCGGCCTCTCTTTTTTTGGACCCGAGAAGTTAATTGGTTTCAATTTTATTAAATTAAGCGCTCTTATAAACTATTCAGAAAACATAACATAATCTGTCAACCACATGATAGTCTTTGTTTGGTAACTTCATTATTCTGTACTTCAACTGGCCCAAATCACCGCGTGCGGTTTATTGATTATGTAACAAAATTTAACGTGCTTTTGTCTACACGTCAGTGGTCGTTTCATGCAATCAGTCTGTTGTTGAATTATGTAGGTGGCTATACAAAGAGGGCATTTTTAATTAAGCCCTTTTAGAGTATGGTGGTTATTAACTTAATCGTTTATTACAGACCAGTGTTTCGGAGCTTTAAATTAAAATACGGTCAACAAAAAGTTTTTAACTCTATTTAGCTATAATTGGAGCTTATGAAAAATAGGAGTTGGGGCCTGTTCGTTGGATATTTTAGCGGCGTAAAATATAATTAGAAGAATTTACGATGTCTTTACCCTAATTGGTAATCTAGAAAGGAAAAACATAGACAACAAGTTAACTGAAATTATTCCTTCAAGACAATGCAGCGGTTCACAAAATACATACTGCCAAATTATTGGCTATAATAGTTACTTTTTGAAATAACATTTTAATCATAAGATAAGGGTGAGTCGTACAGGGTGTTCTTTCATATCCTTCTCTGAAATTAGAGATAATACTGCTAACCATATTCAATGCTGTGGGCTAAACAACTTGTACTTTCTAGAAAATTATTGTCCTTTAGGAAAATAACTTTTTTAATAAAACGTAAGTGGTTCATCAGCAAATCATTTAATTTGTTATTTGGGTTGCCTATTCTAAAGTAAGATCAAATGATTTTCTTCTAGTACGGCTATAAAAGCACAAATTGATGCCATTACGATTGACTAATATCCTAATCTGACAGTTGTCAACAGTTATTTTCACAGCGATTTGTTCTTTCATAGCCATAGTAGATGAAAATCATTTTTGGTTTTACTTTCGAATAGGCAACTCAAATAACAAATTAAATAGCTGCCTAGATTGCTATTTTAATATGAAAAAAATTAAGAAATCAGACGAGCCTGTTTTACTATTAATTATTAAAAATATACAGGGTGATTCCAAAATGGCGCATTACAAATAATTATCTAAATCGTAGTTTAATAAAAATTAGAATCAGTATTCGTCGTTGAAACTTAAAGTACTATAAATGCATTAAAGTTCCTCCAACTTCCTTTTTAAAGAGCTTGTCATATCCATTGTGACATGAATTTGCATAATAAATTTTTAAAGTTGTTCGTTGCCCCCCTTCAGATCTAAGTGAAATCTGGCTGCTTTGGGGAATATTCTCGGCGTTTTGCATCAAGCATGCCTTTTTTATACTAGATACTGACTGTATTAATTTTATATGAATTTAGTCGTGAGGAAAGTGTAGATACAGAATTTTCTTCAAATGTGTGTTTGAAATTCAAGACAGCCATTACCTGCTTATCGGCTTATCCCGTTTATGCACATGTGCGTTTTAAGATATTGGATTATGGAAATCGGATTTCTCGAGGATATATTTTCTTTGGGTGAAGTGTTTATACAAGGTGTTTCATGTAACGTGCCATCGTTAATGTATCTTAAATTCGTTACCGGCTCTTATTACACATTAAATTAATTACAGAATTATTTGTAAACTTCTTATGGCCAACCAAAATGCTTCATCTCAGATAAAGCACGCGTCACAGTCGGAACAGTCAGTTTAGTAAATCGCCCACTTTCATAAAGTTTTTATTTTCTCTTTAGGCATTCCTAATGTTATTACAATTAAATTGAATTTTGAAATTTGCTCGTGTACAAATCCTAGAGATGAAACGGAATTTTGACAACATTTCTATTGTCGTCTTCTGAACACAAAAAGTGCAAAATTTACAGTCAATTGAAAGTACAATTATACCGTGTTTACTTCGGTTCTGCGTGGCTTACATAACGATACGTATTCAATTATCCAACGAACTCATCCAGAGTTGCGAACTTGTAATTAAACCAAAACAGATATAACAGTAATTTGATGGACCCTTCCAATTTTCACATGTCAGCTGTATTAGCACGATAGCGCTATTTTACATTTTCACGACGACCCCCAAGGGCCTAGGGCAAAGAGGGAGAACCTCACCCGTACTTAATTTCATGCATCTGCATGCTCTTTGTGAAATTTAAATTGCATTACTACAACAGGCAAAGGTTCAAAAGGCGTTTCATTATAACACCGACGGACGAAAGCCCCTTAAGATGTTAAGTGATATTGGAAAAACTTCGTTAGTTCTGCAAAGTGCGTAAAGGCATTATCAGTTGTGGTGGTCTTGAACAGTCTCGAGAACATTAAGTGTTGGTACTTGAACACCTTCTCGTATCGGTTGAATATTCAGTATTAAGAATGATAAGACACACATATTTTTCATATAATGCTTTCTAAAGTTCTGTAATATCGTTTCAAGTCTTTCAAAAACGTTTGTCGTTCGTTAACAATTTCTACGCGCTTCTACTAGTACTAGTGTGAACAAACTAAGCCTCGTACTCATCTCTAATCTTCTTTTTAATAATTTATTATTAGCAGTCCAAAAATAAAATATATCTCTAATGTGAAAGCTAACTTTCTCTTTGATAAATCATAACTAGCTTGTAGATTATCTTTTTCTGCCAATAATATGATTCACTTGATCGCCTTTGATATGATGTGTCTGCACATGTTGCAGTTGTAGTTGAATGAAAATTTCAGTTGTTAGAATATGCTCCGATGTGCTTCACGAATGAGACGTTTAATTACTGCTTTGTTAAAGTAACGTTAATAATATTGCCTTTTGGTTTCAACATGTTATTTAGGTAGATATAATACCTATACTTCCTAAGTTTTTCTTTTGTTTAGCTCGAATTGTGCGAATAAAGAACGAATAAAATTCCTAAAATTTTTTACATTATTTTTGCTGTCAAAAATTCGTAGGCACGTTACTTTTTATTTCTAAATGGTCATTTTTTTATGTAAATTATATTTTGGTATTCCAACCAGTGGCGGCACAATTTGAGGCCAACTGAGATATTTTAAATTGAAGTACAAAAGACTAGATATTACTGGCGTTTGAAATTGTACAATCTTATATGCAGACAATTTATTTTATATTTTTAACCCAATCAGGTTCTCCCCCTAATCAATAGTGAACAGTGTTCGTATTAAATTAGAAATTCAGAAAAAAATTATTTCAGATTTTGATCTTCTCTCTCTCTCGGGACTTGAATCTGAACCTTTGAATTGAGGGGCATTGCCATTTGACACATTTTCCTTGTAATTTTCAAATTAAAATGATTTAATTGTTTTTTCTTCAGTTTTAGATGAACTCAAAAGCATATATGGAGGATCATGCTCGCGGCTTAGTTTCATAAAGAAGGCTATTTCAGTGCGGAAGTGTGGTGCAGTGTAGTGAACTTTATTGTACTATAGTGTAGTGAAGGATAATGTACGATATATCGAACATTTGAACGTTGGAAATGGTGGTTAAGCGACTGGAATCTAGAAGTGGACTAAGATTGGACTTCTTTGAGACTAACGAATCAAGACACCATAATGTAAGTGACTTATTTATTTCCCCATTAACAATAATTTATAAATTGAGAAATGTTACCACATTCCTGTAGCAATCAATAATAACCTGGATTAGAATTTCAGGGATTTACATCCCATTTACATAATTTACATGATTTGTTGCTCGGCTCGACTTTCCCTTTTTACATTTCTTATTTTTTAGGAGCTAAATATTTTGCCCCTCCCCTTCTACTCATTTATTCTGAAATTTACTACTTATTCATGACTATCTGCAATTAGAATCTCCTTCGCCATCTTAGTATGTAGTAATTAATAAATTAATGTACCACTTTACTAATAGTTTAGGAACATTTAAATCAGTAACGACATTACCTACACACCTACACAGTAACTACTTTGTTGGTATGCGATTTATTTACAACAAAGATAGCGATAGTCGTAGACATTGCATTGTGTGAGAATGGGGTTTAAAAGTATGAAATAATTTTATGAGGATCTCTGGAAATTCTTTTAGAAGTTCAAAACAATTTTCTACAACGAGGAAAAGAGAAATTGTAGTAATTAATGCTACATTTTTTTGTAAATGTGAATGAATACTTTAAAGAGAGTAAAGAAAAGTGTAAGAAAAAATAATTAGTAGGGTGTCTTTTGGTTTTCAGCAGCTACTAAAGGTAGTTTAATGAATTCTTGAAGCTGGTTGCTATATATTTAGTAAGTAAGTTGTTTACCAAAACTTTTTATTACGTTTTGAATATTGGACTCTAGAGGTTATTACATTCTTTTCTTGATTATATTGCTTATCAAGTACCTAGCAACCACAGTTACTATAGTTTTGCAACTTATGTTGCTTTCTTAGAGAATATTTTAGTCCTGACCCGGAAAGCAATTTTATTTAATCCCATACTTTTGATATCATTTTGCTCGTATATTTTTTGCAAATTTTATGTTCATATTATAACTAACTATCAAGACCAGAGGAATGTTTTTTAAAACCAGGATCAAGTCTATAGCTTTTGACAGTTTTCACCTCATAGAAATTTTGAACAGATAACTTATACGGGGTGATCAAAAATGATTGAACGTGCCGCTTCATACTGATTTTTTGTTGTCCGCTTACTGCAGCTCTCGGTACTTAAATAACCTTGGTAACTTCAGTGGTGTAGAACTGTAGACATTGTAATTTAAAAGACAGACGGAAATGACAGATGGAAAATAATGTGCAAGACACTGAACAGATGTAAGTATTGATAAACAACAGACTGTTTAACAAAACGGAATGCATTTTTGATAGTAATTGAACCGACTAGCGGTCATGTGACCTTCAATCATTTTTGATCACCCTGTATTAGTCGTCTTGCTATGTATAAAACAACGCGGAATTAGAGTAGGCGGTGCATGGCAGTGGGCATCTCGATGATAGAATTTCTTCTGTCATAGAGTCACGTAAAAATGGATTTTTCTGAAGACCATAATTTTTTTATGGTAGAAGCGTGTTTTAGAAACCGAAGACGATGGGCGTATTATCCGAAACTGGATGTTGTTATGAGACTTCCCAAGATAAAATCCAAATATTCCCAATAATTGTGTTCAAAGTTTCAGACTGGGTGCCTCTATAATCATTCAGAAACAGAAACCTCGGGCGCTTCTATTGAAGCACCTAAAATATTTAAATTTCATCATCATTAGTACACATTTACCAACTTTAAATTATCTGATCATGGTGAGGTGTTTATCGTAGTTGTCCAAATTAGAATGCAAATAATGCATCTTAAGCAACATCTTACACAAGTCAGATCATCCGGTGGTATACATTATACAACACCAGATAGGTCTTCGTCTTAGTCTAAAGTGTAATGAGTAGTAATGACCAACAAATCCTATCGCCGATAATAAATTTGATTATACAACAGTTTTTTTAAATGTTTTGACCACGACCTTCTTGATTTTCGAGTCTGCGATGTCAGACTTGAAAATCAAGAAGGTCGTGGTCTTGACAACTGTCTCATTGCACTATTTTACTTACCTCATCGGAACGTTTGATTTCTACGGCAACCAGTGTGAAATTTGCTACCTATATAACAACTTCGGAATATTTGATTTCCATGACAACCAGTCTACGTTTGTAAAATCAACTTACAATAATGTATCAATCAAGCTTGTAAATACGCAAAACAACACGATCGGGCGAAAAGCATATAATCATTGGGCAATGTGTCCTAGACCCGTACTTGATTCAATATTGCTAAGGTTTCATAAATGATCAAAAGTGTTAAAGGTATTTGCGGAACGTGCTTTGGACTAAGTATTTCCAAAGGTCAAAACATCATTCAGGTGTTTATGCAGATTTCAGTTATCGGATAAAAACACGAACGTCTATGCTATAGTTCTATCTATTTTTTTAATAATACTATATTCTTTTATTAGAATTGCAGAAGTTTAACTTTTGGGTTATGCTTGTAAGTTTGGGGGATAATTACAGACGAACCCCAAAAAAGCACTTTTGATTCGAATAAAAAATTCTAGTTCTAACTTGAGCTCACTTTCTGAAAACGTTTTTCTCATTTATCTCATAATTAACTGGATATTCAGTAGGAAAATATGCTAAAGAATGTATTTAAGTTTATTCAACTTATCTCAAACATTAATCTGAAACTTTTACCATTATGCTTCAGGACTGTTACTAAGGAAGTAATTTTTATTATGTATGCGTCTTTGTTATTCACGCGTGCTCTTAATTATTTTATCACAGAAAGGTTTTAAAATTAATTCTGTTTATAGTACAATGAATACCAAAACGACATTGCTGTATGAGCGATTTTAATTACGTGTAGGTTGTTTCATGTTCGTTATGAGCTTAAAGGTGAGTTTGGAGTAATTAGATTCACCATTACCAGCTTTAACCTTTAATTTGACTTGCCTAAACTAAATTCTGAAATGCCCAACGAAAACGGTTTAGTTCGTTTTGTATTAGTTTTTAAAAAAATGGGGTAGTTTTATATTGAAGCTTAGTTTTGGATAATGATAAATTAAAAATAGTTTGCAATTACTTTTTTAAAACGTGGTTTTCGTTTCTACGTACCACGTATCAGGATTCTTCTTGAAGTTCTTAATAATTATAGAGTATTATTCATCTCTTAAAAATCTCAAAATGTAAGAAAAATATTTTATATTTCAATTAAATTAAAATTAAAGCTAATTTCCAAGGAAAATGTTGTGAAGCCTAATTAACACCAATATTTTTAAAGATTTTTCCTCTGCTCTTTAAGAAGTAATACCATGATTTTATCTCAGAAGTTTATGGACTTTTAATAAAAATTAATCTTATATTACACCATTGAATATAGTAGTAGGTCAGAATGTTTATTCCAATGGTAAAGATTGTGCCTAGTTTTGTCATCTGTAAAAGGGCCGGTAGATGGGGCAGTAATATAATATTCAGATTTTTTCGGATGCATTAATCATTTGTCAACAAGGGTTTTAATCTGTGGAATTTTTTCCTTGTTACAACTTTCGCTCAACAGAGTGCAATGACGTACATAGATACCGTAGATACCGGCATTTATTAACTGCGTTCGCCGTTCGGAAATATCCGAATGAGAGCCGATCGAGCAACTGCGGATTTTGGTCACGTGGTTTCCAATCATGTCAATAGGTTAGGTTATAACATTTCGCTGTCATAATATTGAGGTGCTGGTTAAAATTTATGCCTGTATTATCTTTGGTGTATGCAAGGCCCCACTCCAAGAGTATATCTTGATACAATAATTGTGGAGTTACAAGATGCAGAAACTAACAAAATACTGAAAGAGGAGGTCGTGAAGGTATGTATTATTAAATTATAATTATTACTGTTAGCGTTGGATCATAACCAGCACATTTCTTATTGTATATTTTAGGTGCAGTAGGTATATGTAACAACTATTTTAGATAACATATTAAAAGAACGAAAGGCTGAGAGCGTGTGTGCGCCGAAGACAAAAAAATAATTTGGACAAAAATGATCGCACTGTTTTGTGAATACAACTAGTTGAAGAACATGAAGAAGCTCAGAGAAGCCTAAAAATATGTTTGGTCAAAAATTGCTCAGAAAATCAACTGCACTGGTACTTCTAATGTTACATGGCAATAATGTGATACCAAATGGAAAGATATTAAAGAACACAATTCCACTAGTGGTAGAAAAAGAAAAAAATGGGAATACTTATATCTAATGCATAAAATTATATACAAAAGCCTGAAATTTCAGCACCCGAGCAGCTGCAGGAATCGGAAAACAGTTCAACATCTGAAGAACCTGCTTTCAAGAAAAGAAAATATTAATCCACATAGGTAGTACATGAAGAAACATAATAACATTGTGTCAAATGTTGAAAGGCGACATCGTGAAAGGATGGATCAAGAAAACAAGTTTCTGGATACATTCTAAGAATTGGTGAAGGTGCCTATTGAGTAAGAATAAGAAGTGTGCATATACCATAATGTGAATTAAAATGTTTCAGGTTTATAATATAATTTAATAATATTAATAATTACTAGTATAATAGGTATATCACTATACTTATTCCAATAATGAGTTAATAAACAATAAATAAATAGCACAATTTTTTTTATTTTATTAAATAACTTAAGACGATTAATTATAAAAGGAATAAATGTGCTAGTAGTGGAAAAAATAGTATATAAACGACGGTAGAGAAAACTTATCAGCTCGGCAGAGAAAAATGTCTTCTCTACCTTGGTGTATAATATGCTATTATGCACTCAAAATGTTTCTCATTGTGAATTATATTCTGCACAACTGGTCACTTCAATAATCATGGCTTCGTCGAAATAATGAAAAGCAGCAGAAATTATGATTTAATGATAATGCAGTCATACAAATATAGGAAATGCGGAATGTTAAAAAAACTACCATGAAGCAGTATCCCGGAACAGTGTGTACGTCAGAAAATATGAAAACAAGTTCCTATAAACATGGGTCCAGAAATGCTTCCTAAAGGAGCTGGGGCCCTGTGAAGATACTATCCAAAATGTTGTTTTTATTTAATATCTCAGAAAGTATTCGAGATACAGCGATCAGTTTTGGCATGCGAGTTAGAGTGTTAGAAGCGCCATTATAACGTGATAACAACTAAAACGATAATCTGGCAGGGACGTGCGAAAATAGGGGGGAAGGCGACCATTTCCCCCTCCATTTTTTATTAGCAACTATTCCGAATTTTTTAAATTAGGAATCTATTATATAGTCAAAATTACATAAAAAAGGTCCTCTTCTTAGAAACCCGTAGGAGCAACCATGTCCAAAGAAAATTGCTTCAAAAATTATATGCATGAAAAAACAAAAATTTTCATGCACATAATTTTTCTCGGACACGGTTGCTTCTACGGGTTTCTAACAAGAGGACCTTTTTATGTAATTTTGTCTAAATAATAGATTCCTAATTTAAAAAATTCGGAATAGTTGCTAATAAAAAAATGGGGGGGGCAGGGGTCTCCCTCCCCAGTATTTCTGCACGTCCCTGGCAGATTTTCGTTTTGGTTGTTAGCACGTTATAATAGCCCTGTTAACACTAACTCGCATGCCAAAGTTGATCAATGTATCTCGAACACTTTCTGAGATATTAAATAAAAAGCAAGTTTTGGATAGTATTTTCACACGGCTCCAGCTGCTTCAGGAAGCATTTCCGGACCCATGTTTATAGAAACTTTATTTCATATTTTCTGACGTAGAATGGCCTCCAGAAATTAATGACTGTAGTTTAAAAACACCCTGTATAGCCCGCGCATTTTACACGTCCATATTTGGTAAGGTACCTACACTTAGGCACAAATTACACCGGCCGCTCAAGAGTTAAAAATGTTTCCTTATTTATTTTACTGTCTGGGTAAAAGTGCAGATGACAATAAGGCAATACATTTTCCCATTTTATTGTGTTTACCTTAATTTAATGAACTGGTTAATGCAAAGTTACCAACATTTAATGAACTTTAGCTTTATTTATTATATTAGCAGGAGAAACATACTTTATGTACCTAATTCTTCATTTCAAAGAACACCCACTGAAATACAAGTTGAAGAGAAATAAAACGTTTATAAAAATGTCTTCTCTTACGAACATTTACGCAATCTACTGAAGCGGAGCTGCTCTTATCAAAAGAACTGTAATTAGTAGGTAAAGCCCGAAATGTTATGCAAAAAAATATCAAATTATAACATAAACTATGAAGCAGGAATAAATTGCTAAAATATGAATAAACATTGAGTAATATGCAAAATATGAAACTTTTATGCTACTTTCAAAAATAACATAAAAATTAGAAAATACACTGAAAAACATGTTTATTTTTACAATTTGTTGTTACAATAAATCACTAACAATTTCTCTAGATTTTCAGGCAGAAGCCCTTGTCTTTTATCGGTCAATATATTTTTGAAATCACAGGATGTTACTGGCGCAAATTAAAAATTCGAAATATGATCAGGTTTAATTTCTGAAATTTATTTTTCTTTGCTTAAAAACTAATTTATGTTGCTATTGATCTTCTTACAATAAGAGAACAATCAAAGGATTGTTCTTAGTATAGGTTCTTATTTTTTGTAGCTAATCCGAGAGCCACTTAAAACCCTACCTTGGACAGATTATACCGAGAAATGCTACAGGATTTAGAAACATTATGATGCTTTCCAAAAATATTCTCAAGAACTTTTTTAATATTACTTTTACGAAAGTTATTTTAAAAATTAAAGAAAATATGAAATAACTATAGAAATTTTTCGTAAATATAAAAAAACAACCAAAATATAATGAAATATGAAAAATTTTATTGCACTAATTAAATGTATCTATATCTACTACCAGAGGTGAAAATTCTAAATTTCGGAACAATCTAAGCATTTTTGAAGAATATGAAATTTCATAAATTTCCGGGCTCTAGTAATGAGAAAGCTAAGCTACTAAACTGAAACAAATTATAATTAATAAAGGAAAAATAGTTTTACTATGTACTTAATTGCAGCTTTAGAAAAAAGGGCCATACTACCTATAGCTTTTTTGTAGAGAAAAAATTCTGCGTTTTCTCATGCATTCATTTTTAATTTTTAGTTTTTCAAGGCTGAAGTAATGAAAAAATAGGTAAAACCAGTGGTAAAGCTGTTTTGACGAAAATCTCTAGTGCCTTGAAATGGAGTTGACAACTGCCGTTCAGTGATATCTTATTGTTACCATTTCCTAAATAATCGCATTTTATGATTTCCAGTTTTTTTCGTATAAAATAAACGTTGACAGTACAACCGGCATTCTGATGAACAATAGATTGTCATTCCAAGGCACTGCAGATAGGATTTATTATGTTTTTGATTTCCCGGTTTCTGAACAAACGTCATGCAAACCTCTTGGCATTTCCGATTGATTTTGCGTAACCTTTTTTTTTTGCAATTTTATCGATTTTAAATTTTATACATTAACTTTTGGGTTGCTATAATTAAATTATGGTTCATTTGTATAAATACGAAATATTCAGTGTAATGCCATTCCGCAAAGGCGCCCTCTGTAGATGGATAGCGGTGACAGTTGTTATTGTAAATTGTATATTTTTGTAATTACTAAATTTTAGGGGCGACACCTATCGAAAATGTTTGGCGTAACTTTAAACGGCCGCTACGGTGGCGCCCACTGGAAAATAACGGCCGTGGAACATTCTCAAAGTTGGGCGCTGGTATAAGCATTCTGACCTACTACTATATTCAATGATTACACGTAAAAAGCGTAAAAGCGGTTTTGCATTATTAAAAGGTTGTAGTAAGCGAGTTTCAAGGAGGTTTTAAAAGTATTTTTTACGCTCGATGTTATTTCTTCTCATAAAAGTCTATTAAAAGGAAATAAAATAAAAAATGTATGAAGAGATTAAACTTTGTTGGTTTTGAGAAATAACAGATGTAGGTATTTATTATAATCACAAAACTTTAAATAAATAAACGTTTTCTAAATGATAATTGGAACGACCCGAAAATGTTTTTCTAAACGTATTGATCGTAATGTAATAAAAAAAAATTAGGGCAATACAAAAAATATCTCTTATAAAAAATTAACACAAACATTAAATAGCTATTAATAGTTCAGATCGAGGTGAAAACATCTTGAAAGGTCTACTTTCTTATTAATTTACAAGAAATGCCTTCCATCTTTTATAGCGATATGCACTGAAACCCTCCCATATAATGGAGAATATCCACAGCATACTAATACGTTTTTAATAAAATACCCGTACATTCAAGGGGGAGCTGTTTTTCAAGCATCAACAGCCTACAGTACTTCTAATAGTAAAACTTACCCTATCACTATCGATGACACCCTCATCCCTATATAAAATTGACCCTTCTTTACGGATCTTGATCATTAGGTGTCAAAGACAAGCCGCTTCCGGTGACGCGACATATAGTTAGGGATGTATCCCCTTACATTTACGGAAAGTTGCTTGTTAATCCACCAGATCGAATAGATTATTCGTTTGCCGGGAGTATCTCTCATCAGTTATTCCGATGGGGGTTTCAAAAGAGAAAGTTAAGGACTCCTGAATTTTTAATCTTAATTTTATGTATGAAAAAGTGTAAGGTAAGGGAGTCATAAGTTGTAGATGTTTTGAGCTTATATGCTTTAAAATTTTAAGCGTTTCTCCCTCGTTCGTGGCGGGTCTCGGAAAATGTTGGTTTTCACTTAGCGTACGCTAAGATCTTCAGGCAAGCGAAAGTTTTCAAGTGGAAAATGATATATCTTTGTTTTAGAATTTGATTTATGTTTTTAAAAATTCGCTCTTGTGAGTAGCATATACAAGATGAGTCAAATTTAATAGTACAGGGTTAGAATCTTGGAAACATACTGAAGAACGCAACAAGTGGCAATGAGGAAATGGTTTTATCTTTTGAATATTTTTTAATGGTATTCGTAGGAAAAATTAATACTAATGAAAATGGATAATTTCGGGTTTTCTCGGATCTCTTCGGAATTTTATCGAATAATTCTAGTGTCTTGATGGTTCACCGGTCTGCTCAACTTTTCCTCTATTCAAGCTTCTTTATATTAATTTTTTATTTATTTGGCTAGAAGAACATAAGAACACGTAGTTTACCAAATTGATACCAATGGAATAAATATCAACAATGTAAATATTTTTTAGTGAAGTTCTTGATAAAATTTAAAAAGCTGGTCATAGAGTTAGATACCATCTAAGTTAACTTCGGGTGGTATCAGATTGTACACAACTTCTTTGTTTCGTGTCCTCCCATCAAATAAACCGTCTCGCCTGAAAATATATTCCCTACAATTCCAGACCTATTTGGGTTATGAGTTTGTCCACTAAGGGATGGAAACACTCCTTTTCATGGCACATTTAGGAAGCACCCGCATTAAATGTCCCAAGATCCCATCTAAGTAGGTTCGAGACAACTTGGCACCAACACAGTCAAGGCTGACCTATCTTGCTGTCACGATTCAAGTTGGTGTAACTGATCGATAGAGCTTTTCCTTTAAAACGCACATTTTATGGTATCAACCTTTCCTTCGCTAAGTTCCTAATTTAATAATGCTGATAATATAATTTGGAGGTTGGCCAGGTTTCATTAACTTGGATGTCAGGGTTTGGTAGTGCGAGAACACCCACGATGACGCATTGTTGGGCGTTTTATATTTTGATATATGACACCCCCTGTTATCGGAGAAAAGTTTTCGTGGAAGATGAAAGCAGATGCTGTAACTGGCTCTGAAATTTAATATGCCCTAGATTTTGTTTTAATGCACATTACTGATGCAAATCACGAACTGCGATCAACGAATCTGCAGCTAAAAGTAGGCAATTCACTCTCAGTCAAGAACGATGTTTCGAAAGATAGATTGAAGTTAACACTTCATGAATATTTTTCCAATCTCATGGTAATACGATGTGTTTTATGTTTATCTTAACAAATCTAAATTAAGCGTGTCTTCCTAAAGTTTTAAAACGAAATTTAGAAGATGTGGGTATGTTCATTAAAGCAGTCTGTTGTAATAGGAGAGCTAGGAAAAATTGAAAAATAACTTGAAGCTAGATTCAAATTATTTTTTCTTTTGAGCTGTACTACAGAATTTCAGGGTTTTGGGCGTGTTTTGTTATAATTTGAAATTTTTTAGTTTTGTATTTTGTAGACATTAGAGTGAAAAAAAAAACAAAATAGCTATACGTCGAACACACACACACACCCACACCCACCCTTGTCCCTTCGCCCCTGTACTTTACAATATTCAATCTGACATGCAAGTGAATTTTCGTATTGTATAGCTTTGAATGTATATTTATAAAATGAGAATGGAAAAATCCTTCATCCACCTTTGGGTATATAAAGTCCCTGTTCAATTTACTAAAAGAAACATTTGAATTTTTCATAAAGTAAAATATTAAAATCTTAAACTTTGCAATATGTGTTAAAAAGTTTAAGAAGAAATTTTATAGAAACTTTGAAGGTGATTTAATTAGAAGTTGCCAACTATGACAATGCTGTAGAAGCTGCATTAGGCACAACAAAGAGGAAAGTTTAAAATTTAAAATGTTTAGATTAACTTTAAAGTTTCAGGTAAAGCACGAGTGAGTTTTGTGAAAAGATTGAGAATGTGTAGAGAGGAGTTTATTCAATGTAACCGAAAGCGCATTAAATTTGAAGAAAAAATACAAAAACTATCGAACTTTAGTAGTAAGGTTATAATACAGGGTGTCCCGAAAATGGCGCAAAATATATATGGTATGCTGTTCAGTACCGCTAAACAAGTGTGAGAAAAATGTTAAAAAAATTTTTTTCCCTCAAATTTGTAAGATATGAAGATGTAAAGTTAACACTTGGAACTTTTTAAAAATTGGAAATGAAACTGACTAACGGTACTGTATTTGTAGAAAATAATGTCTTTTATTGTTTCTAAATTTTAAAAATTGCAAAAAAGCACGGAATTACAAATTATTAAATTATTACTGAAGACATTTTTACATCGAGATAGCGCGAAAATGATTCTGGCAACATTGTGCTCTGTTCAAGAACCAGTCGTATGGTTTCCCAGGTAATAATGAGTAGGTAACAATCAAAATAAATAGCCTCCTAACAAGTTATAAAATGTGGATGTGCCAGATTGTGCACATCTTTTTCGGTTAAGGCTGGCATTTACTTAAAGCAAAATCCAATTTGATGTATGGAAAGTTGCATACCTACAATAACGAGAATAATGGTTGCCTTGGAATTTTGTTTCATATTTTTAAATATTTCAGATTCTTCTGACGTTACCAAAATTTACAAATGCAATAAAGAATAATGAATTTGCTGTATTGAATATAGATTTTGTCGTTATATTATTTTAATTTTTTTTTGTCAAACAACAATACCTAGTAGAAAGTTGTAATCCGTTATAATCCGTCTTTTGTGTATTGGCTCCATTGTGAGTTTACGGTCCTGTTAGTTGTGTTGCCTACATGCTAAATTGCAAAAGGTGAATTATATTGATATTTCTAAAATTTTATTTCCATTTTTTCCGAATTAATTTGCATTTTAGAAAAAAAATTCTTGTGGCATTTGAAAGAGCGTGGTTATATCTATCTATTGATAGAGAGAATTTTTCGATATCCATATTTTTGTAACTACTACTTGAAAATTTTAAAGTAAAATAGAGTTGTACATTTTTTAATGCTGAAAAGTTATTTTTTAGAAATTAGACAAAAACGTTCTATGTGTAGACAGATAAAACACCAATAATAAGAAAAAAATTTCACCCTCCCTCCATACTTTAAAATTGACTCTGAAAAATTGGAACAAAATGTGCATAAAATGGGGTATATTTCAAAATTCAAGGTGTAAACTGCAGCCTTAATAACTACCAAAACACGGCAGGTAGAATTTTTTTTGTATTTTTCCCTAAATATTTTGAGCCATTTTCGGGACACCCTGTATAGAATGCTGGTTTTTGTTGAATACGAGAATTATGAAAAGAAAATGGGTACAAGCAATTTTTTTATCGAACTTTAATTACTTTTGTTTTGGTAATTTTAATTTGGGTTTGGTATTCAAAGTAAAGGAGTAAGTAATTATAATCGAAGAGACTGATGTGGTCAAAGTAATTTTTATTTTAAAAACTCATATCGTATTTCTGCATACGAGTTTTCTGAAGTAATTTAGTGAAATACATTACAAGGAAGTGAAATAAAGTCTTGTATACCATATACTCACATATTTTGTTCGAATACCAGGATGGATAAGTCTCAAAGGAAACTATCTTGCTACAGTTTGATACATTATTGGGGTTGACATTTAACCTTGCTGATCTGATTTCGTGTACCTATTCCAAATTTCTATTTTTAAGTTTGTTTTATACTAGAATATTTAACCGCCTTCCTGTTATGTTATTGGGGATTTGAAAAGTCAATGTTACTTAACGAAAATCGTGACAAGACAATGTTATCAAAAGTAAATAGGTGATAATTTATTAACCCTGTATAGGCTTCGTGTCCCAATTCTGTCAGAGCTTTGTGTCTGTTCTACTTTCACTGTTATTGCACGCTTTCATTATAGTTAGATAGTTTAGATAAAGCAATAGAGAATTGTATAAACTAATTGGAAGAATTTGAGATAAAACATGCACGTTTCAAATTCCTATAAACAATTTTAAGCATTTTCTGCCTATTTCAGCGTAGCAAGTCGAACGTCGTAATAACGCCAAACTATAAAAAAGTCAAAGAAAAACATCATGAATCGTTATCGTACATACGGATTGTGTGACATTTCTAAGAATATTATTTTTATATATCTTAACAGAAGATCCATTACTGACTGTCAAGGAGAAGTACGAAAACTGATTAATTTACATGTTATAGAAATGCAAAAAACCGGACGAGTTACGCACGAAAATATGATAATAAAACACTTTGATGAGTAACTGAGCATGGGGCTTGGTTGATGCAATTTTTTGAAGGATTTTTTTGGAAGAGAAAAAACATTTGAATCTTCGTACCATGTGGATTAAATTCCCAGTATGGAGTTAGGACATCAAAATAATAAAAACAGTTTCTAAGAAAATTTTTGTCAGTCAGGTACCTACAACCCAATAAATGTTTCATTTTAGAAGGGTGTAACTCCCTAACACTGTATTTTCAGATGCATGTTTATATAAACATTCTTCTTCATTTTGCTGTGAAGCACTCCCAAAGTTTGGGCAATTATTTTAGTTATACTCTGTATATTAAATATTCAGACGTAAACAACAAAATTGAAGGAGCACCGGTATCAGACATTTCGATTTACTTTTCCTTGAGTTTGAAATATCAAAATATATATTTATCTGAAATAAATTTCAATTTTATCATCAAACAGAAATCAATTTGAAGCTTTCACAGCAGCGATCAACTAGATTTTCTTAACGTCTTTAATTTCCGGATTGAAATTGCGTTATCGTTTGCTGACTCGTTCATTAGTACTGCGAAACTGATTTTCAGTATTCGTCCCTTGAACTAAGGTAAAGAAAAACTTTCATTCTCTAATTAACAAATTACTTACAAAAATATCAATTTCTTAGGAAAATGTAGGGTAGCTATTAGCAAGCGGAAAGGTAGTTAAATCAAATACTTTTACTAATCTTTACTTCCTTTTAACTAGAGAACTTCCTTGTTAATAAATTTGAAAATAGTCTGATAATTAGAATCTGAATTACGTTTTCAGGAAGCTATGGAGTGCGGTATAAGACACACAAGCTTATCTATGATTGAATTAACTGCGGTGAAGCATGCCAAGCAATGAATTTCCTCGTAGCTATTTCTATAATCCTCAAATCGAATTTTAAAATGCTGGCGGTTGCAAACAAATTTGATTTATATCAGAAAGTTCACGCTGCAAATGCTTGGAAGGCTATTTACTATTAAATTATTAAATTACTGTTGCAATAGGAAAATCCATTTCGCCATAAGCAATTTTCTAGAATTTTGTTCTGACTTTAGTGAGGAAAACGCAAGTTCGTTAGTGACAAAAGCAAATTCGGGTAGGATCCTCCGTGATAACACGAATTAACTAATCTGGCGTGTCACGGTATAATCCAATTTTTCAATTATGGAAGTGATGTTTGATGTTTCGTGATAGTATTTTCAAGGGCTCATGAGGAGAAGGATTGAGGTTTAAGAATAGGACTTAAGATGTGGTTAGAATACCGACATCGAAGAGTGAGTTCGTAAAGTATTCTGAGTGGTACTTTAAAGTCCCCCCACTGTATGAGGTATCCTATTGAACGTTATATTCCAGCTTTTCTACATGGAAAACAAATATCTAGGATGCTATTACCATGGAAAATTGCATTTCGGATATTGGTGGTTTTAAAGTTTCCGTTATTGTTCTTTCGCAAGTAGATAGAGCTGTTATATTTTTATGAATTTTCCTTGAACTTTAATTTTCTTTGGTGCAATATCCAAAAAAAGAGCTCAATTCTTTAAGATATCGATTGATATGAATGACGAATAAAATAACAAATTAGCTTCAATAAAGACAAATAATCAAAAAAGTAAATATTATTAACGCAAAATGTCCCCATTCTGTATTAGTACGGTTAGATGTAAATTGCGTGGAAAGCTTTTAAGTGATGCAGTGAAGTCTCCAAATTTATAACCGTCTCTTGCGAGATTCTCTGTTACTGCGTTTAAGTTGGTAACCTAGTACTAATGGTTTTAAATTCCAATCAAGAGGAAAGAGGTAGAGATCAATTTGCTGGTTACGAGGATGGTACGTCTTATTGTGACCTAGTCTTTGTGTTAGATGGGGGCTACTAACCGCAATATTTGACGCTCCTGTAGTGCACGTACATAAAAAAGAAATTAACTTTTTTTTCTCTTTTGTCGTAACTTATAAGAAAACACACCATAAAACCACGCCTGGTCTTTCATCCTTAGTTGGAAGATATAAAAATCCTTCTTTTTTATTGCAACGTGTCAGTCGTTTCATTTAGTCTGTAGTAGTTCTATCCCGAGGGAAATTTTCTATATCACCGTGGTCAGTCTTTTACTGTATCTAAATTATACACGAATGGTTTAAGTAACATCCTGGATAGTTAAAATATGTAAGTTCTATACTTACAAGATCAACAAAAAAAAAGAAATCCGTAGAATGTTATAAAGAAGTAAAACAACTATAGCTCGGGTAGCTGTAGCGTCAAACCTGCTTGGGAATTAATAATTTGGAGATTTAACAACGAAGTCCATGGAATCGAAACGATGGAAACGTTACTTTATTTAACTTTACATAGTATTGGGTCTCTTGTGGTAAGAACTCGTTTTGACAAACTTATGTAACGTTTGGGATATAAAGAAGAAGACTTATTGTACTTTAATATCATAATATTCACGCATAACCAGGAGAAATTAAATTAAATATCAATAGATAATGTATATTTGGATCCAACTGTCCTCGCGTCGAACTGTCTTTACGCCGATCCGCCTCCAAACTAAACCGTCCGCCACTACATCAAATCGTATTCGTGCCGGCGCCGAATCAGCATCGCGAAACATCCTGCCTCACTACATACCTACAATTTATTCTCCAGAGGTTTTCTCGAATCCAAAGTTTGCTAAAAAATATATAAAATGCTTTAAAAAAATAAATTATATCATGTTACCTGCCCGTATAATTTCTATGAAGCCCTTACCGATAGTACACTCCGCAATAAGATTACTTCGCTGTCACCACCACTTTCTCGTCGTCAAGTTTCCTTATTCTGTCTTTGAGTTTGTCTCAGATTATGATGGCACGCCTTCTACCTAATTGTAATCCAACTCCAAAGTGACAAAGACGTAAAAACTTGTCTTGTCTGTGATAAACTACGGAATTGGTTTGTGCCAGGTGATAAGAAATCGTTTCTATCGTACTCTCCTTTACATAACATATCTTCGAACCCAAATTTTTGTTATCCTGTGGTATACTCGAACAATTTTGGGACGAATGTTGAATTAATAGTTTACCATATTTTTTGTAGTCTATTATATTGCAAGTTTTAATATTGATGCTTATTTCTGCTTATTTGCTTTGAATTTGGTAATTACTAGCTGAAGTTTTCGTAACAAGCTGTTACTACTTCCTCACGAACAACTTGCATGGTAGCGATTGTGTAACAATGTAGTAGCCTGCAGTGCAGATCGTTAAAATAATGTCTGCATTTGAAACTTTTAAATTTACTGCTGTGTTTGTCAAGTGCAGCAGCTCTAATAGTTTTGAAGATTATACGAAGTAATTTCCTAAAGTGTATAAGAAACTTCAAAACTTTGATGTGATGGTAATTTATTCTCTTATTACCTACTCGAAAATTTAATTATTTTAATATTTTGCAATCAATCATTTTCCGCCACTTACAAACTTTAGCTTTTAGCATAGGTGGGGATTATTTTAATAACAAAGTTGTTTATGCTTTGTTTGTTGATTACATTAGTATTATGTAAATTTTTTAACACATTTGCGTTGATTTGCCGCAGGATAAACCGTACATGTTATGGTTATTCCACATCGGAAGCGTTGAATAATTCAAGCAAATTGATAATTAATATTTTATGGGTTTGCTTTATGTATACGCTCTCAAATATACGGTTTCCATAAATTTACCAACTTATTCTTAAAATTATCTGCTTATTTTCGAATCACGCAAAATATCCGTTTCAGGAAATATTTATTTTATCATCGGATTACGATTACTTCCAAGGCTTATTCATATGTCACCCTGAAAATAAGGTGAAGCTTAATTAAGTAACACGTTATTCCGTATTCGTGTAAACCATATAAAATAAAAACATTCGAAATGAATATCTTCGGAGCATAGCAGAGGGCCTTTTCTATTTATCCAGATTTTCACAATAAATTCAGTGCAAGTATCCTGAACCTAAAGGGTGGTATGTAGGTAAAGAATATTTTCGATATATTTTTTTACTTTACTATAAATCTACTTCTGTATCCAGACCACTTTTAAATATTTCTTAAACTAAGTCTAAAGCTGACGGACCGAATAATAATATAAAATTGTTAGCGCCTTGACTTGAATTCGGATAATCCCGCCGAGAACTACGCCTGAATTTCCCCAGTGAGATTTAATAAAAAATGTTTGAATGATAGTGTCAACACAGACATCACAGCACACATTAGATTCCTTTCTATTATCTCATGAGGTTTTGTTCTGACTCGGTAATATATTCAATTTTCAGTTATATATCTTACCCTAATAAATTAATTGTCATCATATTACCGTATTTGAATGCAGAATTTTTAAAGCATCTTTGCTGCATTCGTCCAAAATTTATTATGGATGATTCTCATTTCTTGCCTCCTGAAATTATCCTTGTAGGCTATTAGGTAATGCAAGTTTCACGTCATATTTCGCGGAAAAATTATAAAAGTGGAATTTGTAATTCAGTGTGCAGTCAGTCAATGTCAGTACCCTCATTGCAATTTGGAATTATTTAAGCTGTAAACATGGACAAAGAAAGAAGATCCGCATATTTAATCCTATCTTTGGTATTAGGTATTCGCCATCTTTCTGCACTTAGAACAGCAACTATGACCCAAGGGATGTTTATTGTAGCAAACATCGACTTGGCACGGGACCAGCAATTTTACAACCTGTTCAAGAAGCAATAAAAGGAAGTTTACCAATGTGCTAGGTCAATAATCGTCTAAGAAACAAATTAATTTATAATGCACCAAATGCATTAGTGAAACTTTAAATTGATATTATAAATTTTCAATGAAATTATAAATGAAACAGTATCACGATAGCAAAACCATTGTCTCAAATTCGACACAACCTGGCTGATGCGTTCAGCCCACTCACCTGGAAGCCCTATAAACCAATTTATCTGCATTAATATTCGGTCAGTGATTTTATTCAGTATAAATTTGTCCCTGTTTTCACTTTCCAGCAGTTCAATAGCTCGAACCGAATATAATAATCGAAATATGTATTTATAGAACATTAAATATTATTTTTTCTTTTTAAGTAACTTAATACAGATTATTTAGATAATCCAATAATTGTAAATCATACTGCAATAATGTATTTTTATAAAACCTGAAAGTTTTCATACTCAATTTCTTTATTTATCGATGATAATAATTTCTTCACTATCCATCTATCTATCCATATTCATCTTAAATTGTTTTTTTAAATACCTAAAAGCGCTTGCAGAATAATGTACAGAACACAACGCGACAGTGTCTTTACAGCAGCCTTAAAGGAACCCTTTCCTAACTTGTTACGTAAGTAACTATTAAATCTCATTTAGGAACTTACTGCTAACAGACGTTTATTTCTCAAAATTACTGAACAATTTATTTTTTCGTATGAACCAAGTTTGTAAGTTTTAGAAGTCATAAAGGAGTTTGAAAAGCTAATCTTGAAGCTTTGTGTATTTTAAGCCGTAATCGTGTTCCATCATTTTATTCAAACTTAAAGTTATAATTCTCAGTGGAAAAGTAACTTTGCACTGTACACAAAACGATATGGTTTTACTTTCCTTATCAGTCTTTTAATTTAACTTTCGTTCCCTGTAATCGCAATGTAAGGTACACGTTCCCCTTCAAAATAAGTGTTATTGGAATCGTTTTGAAGACTATATGTATAGGTACTCGAAGGAATTTGAATAACCCGCGACCTATGTATGTAGGTGTAATATAAATAAAGGTGTTTACTCCTACACGACGTTGCTAGAAGGCTTTTTTACTCTTCTGTAATTAAATTATTTGAACATTTCTTAACCCGTACTAACGTCTTTATTAAATTTTTTATTGAAAAAAAAACAAGCCAATTTATTTTATATTACATTTATTAGTTGAATCCAATTTTGTGCGCACCGGTAGGTAGGTATTTATATCAAAATATGTGTATCTTGAATGATTGCGTTTCCATGCATTGAATTTAAAGTATTTCACTAGCTACTTTAAATTCTGTTTTCTAGATATTTTAAATATTTGATTAGGTATTCATCAAAATATTTTTCAAGGAGATTTTTTTATTAAGATTTTTCGTGTTCTGAAACTTGCTTTAGAAAGTTCTCGATGTAAGCTGTTGTAACTGAGCTTTTACTTTGTAGTCATTATGGGTAATGAGGAAAATTTCAGTCTAATCCCTATGTTATTATTTAACGAAGCAAGTATTATAATTATAGGAAAATGGCCTTCTTTGGGATATTGGTTATTATAATCACTAGGAATATCCTTCGCGTTATTGTTTTATGGCAAAAGGTACTATTTACTTTGTTTGTTTGTTCGCGCCACCGACAATTCGTGCTTTCACAATATTTCGCGAAATTTGTAAGCTATAAAATCTCGGTAACATAAACAAACAATAAATTTGTCGTCGCAATTTAACCACTCATGAATATTTTGCTCGATAGTAATACTTTAACCCCACAAATCCTACAGACTACAGTTTTTTGTTAAGATTCCCAATCAGAAACATTCACTTTGTTTTACAAATTGATATCATTTTGAAAACCTTTTCTAAATAAATTGCTAAAACGACACTAGTATCGTAATAATGTCGACACTAATGTCGTAGTAAAAATATATATCGACACTAGTGTCGTAATGAGGTTTCGCTATGATATTTTTGTTTTGTTTTGTAAAGTTGACTCTCTTACTGTATGAAAAATTTTACCATGATCTTTTCTGACTCATAATGTTTTAGTTATAATTTAAAATGTTAGGACAAACTACTTTTTTTTAAATAATATTTCGTGGCAGAATTGAGTTTTTAATAAAATTAATATTAGGTAAATGAGAAGCAAGTATCAAAATAGTGCTTCCTAATTCATTAATCGATAATAATGGTAGAACGAATATTAATATTTCATGACTTCATTTCTAAAAGTACAAAGCTTACCCATTTTTTATGTTACTGCTGCATTATGTGGCTTATACTTTCTATTTATTATTAATTCTTATAATAGTCGTTATCGTTTTATATCAATACTAGCTTTATTGTAAACGTTATAAGTACAAAAATATAATAGATTTAGTAATCACATCATTTTATAGAAAATGTTCAGATGAATGCTAAAAGTTAGCTACTGTACATTAGGGGAAAAGGAAAAATTCGATTTTCACGGATAGCTCTTGGGAAACATTAGCAATTTTCATAGCCTATAAAGCGTTTCAACTTCTTTGAGAGGATTTTATAAAAGGAAAGTATTCCTCAAAGACGGGCTTTTATACACACATTTTAGCGTTTTTTTTAAACACCTTTGAATTTAGAACTTTATCTAATGTTTTTACTTTGATTTACTATACTATACGGGGTTTTCCGAAATTCTCCGTAACAGTCAACGGTACCTTATGATATTTCAATTTAACTGTGTTTAATCTGAAAATAAAATCGCCTTCTACTGCAAAACTGTTTTTTTATTTTCGATTAGCCTAAGGCTCATTCCTCTTTAGTGAAATATATCAGAAGGACATACCAAAATTTTAATCTCCAAACCAACTAGCAAATGTGGTAACAGCACATCAATTTGCAAGAACCTGGAGGAAAGTAATGGAAGAGAAGGTAGAAAATTACATTCTGTAACTAAACAGATGTTATCTGTAACCACAGGCTTTAAATTTTACATTTAAATTGATGTTTTCTTGTGAAGTATGTTGGGATACGGTAGTATTCTGGATTTGGGGTTTACGTTTTAATTAAAATTAAATTTGTATGAAATTTGTAGCAAATACAGGGTGAAGCACAGGTACATATTTTATAGTTTTCATTCATTATTATGCATTAATAGTAGTGCATCATTAAATTTAATGAGGATTAATTTTACTGAAAGAGCAGTTCATAAATATCTATCTTCGATAATTAATAGTTATTACATGCGAGTAAAATGCTATACTTGACGCTTATTTGACGTTTAATAAAGCATAAACTTCAATTTATATTCACCAGTGAATAATGATTATTTCGGCAGTGTATTATGCCCAAAGATAGATTAGTCACTAGTCGTGGACAAACAACTGTGCCTTGGGTTTAAATTATCTTGCGGGAACAATTTGATTTTTCATAAAAAAATATGTATATACAGGTTCGTCTGTTTAAAAGAATATTGAATATTTTTATTGAAACCGGAAGTAATCGTTTATTTCCAGTTCATATAGGTACTATAAAAGAAGGTGTGTATAATTTCCTTTTTAGGGGTGTGGCTTTATTTATCAAACTGCAATTTTTAATTTAATGTATTTTTTTTAAATTATCCGATAAAACAATTTCTCCAATATAGACTTAATATTTCAATCACTCGCTCTGTCGCTTTAATTAAGGAAAAGTTGAAATTGACTAAATTCCGGATATCAATTTCGAGGTTGGTGTTTTAATATAACTTTGAAAACTCTCTCTTCCAACAGCTGGGATAGTCCAAGGCCGGAATCGGCTGTCCTATAAAGAAGTTGCGGATTTGTTTTCTTTTGATTCCCGCTTTTATTACCCTTGACCCAAATTTCCGTTTCAGTTATCTCCTGAAAATGCTAACTAACTAGGTGATAAAGGGAGTACAGTCGATCAAATGAAAATCGATGTTCATTATTTCCTATTACATCTTTTGTAGCCGTCGCCCCGTCTATAAAAGTCTTTCAAAAAAATTATCCGCCTTGATTTCGTGTTTCCGATGTATTTTCGTGTTAGGGTCTATTTATTTCATAGCCTGTTTGATTATGAAATGGTCTTTTCCTAACTAAAGATTACACGATAGGAAAACTATATTTAGGGGTTTATTTACCTCAGGTAATTCATCAGGGACCTTTCCCATCCATGTGAGCGACAGGATCGAGCAGTCACTCTTGGCATTCACGGTCCTTTCAAAGTGCAGATGCATGTTGTGCGCTTTATTGTGGTAGAGGACCTTTCACATGGTTCATAATTCAAAATTTTTACAGAAAATGTCTTTTTTTCTACTAAATTGGTCGTTAAAGTGAGACCGGCGCGCACATTTTCAGTCTGACGTTAGAAACTCGAAGAGTTTTCGATTGGAATTTTAAGTTTTCATATAAACCATATGAAGTGGGAACACGTTGGCACACGTCTACACCTCAAGAACCCGCGACATATATTGATTTTGATTTTCGGGGTAAATTCAGCAGGAAAAGCTCGGCGCTCCGGAGTGGCGCAGTCAGGAAACTACGAGGGCGCAAGTCTATTTTCCGCAGTATAACTGAAAACGCTTTCAGTGTTTCATTTACGATGCTGTAAGCGAATTTTCAGGCTAGGATTTACATGTCAGTAAAAAAAGGTTTTTGTCTTCTTTTCAAGGCGATTGTATTGATTTAAATGTCTGCATATTAAGAATAATAATACCTAACCCACAAAGAACGTGAAAAAGGTTTTTAATTTTATTTTTTGTTATTCAAAACCATGGTTCGAAACGAATGGTAATTTTTTTTCTTTAAGAATTCTTCTACAAGGGGTGGAAACTTTAAAAAGATAGCTATATGATTAATTAATGAAAGTAGCTATCAGAAATCTAATAAGAAATTCAACAATGATTTTTATTTTTGCCCATTAAGCTTAAAATGGATAAAATGTTAAAAAGTCTACTTTTTTATGATATAACTGTTACCGATACAGCACTTAAGGACAAGCTGACACTGCAAGAACGACGTAGAATAAAAGGTAAATAAAGAACTTGAAGAAAGGGGTGGTATACCCAACCTTCAACAGAAAACGCGATTAATTAAAAGAATCTGGGTTATGGACGACTTATAGTCCAGGAGCTAGCGGTATATTTTAAGACTAATTTCTATCAAGCTGAATTTTTTTTATGAGCTGGTATGGTTATGTCTGCCAAATGTAGGTGGTCGGCAAAATAGGACCGCGGGACATAGGGCGCTAAGAAAAAAAATTGGCCAACTAACCAACCCAGGACGTCAGAGAGTGCTTCTGTCCCGCTCAAATTGTCGGACAAGGTGATTTTTGTGTTTGTTACATTAGTATATAGTTATTAAAAAAAAAATCAGGTTGATGGTAATAAGTCAAATGTCTTAAAAACAATACGAACCCCAAACGGCAGACACTGATTCAGTTCCGACTCTTATGTCGGACAGTTAATTTTTTGTTGTCGGAATGTCTTAAATAACGAGCAAAATAGGAATTAGCTTGATTGAAGTTTGTAAATTAATATTATATATATTAATAAAAAATAATTAAAAACAAAAAAAATCTGGGCGCTTTATGTCCCGCGGTCCTATTTTGCCGACCACCTACATTTGGCAGACATATCCATACCAGCTCATAAAAAAAATTTCAGCTTGATAGAAATTAGTCTTAAAATATACCGCTAGCTCCTGGACTATTATTAGTAGTTTACTAGATAGGCAAATGATGGTGATTGAGAAAGGAGTTCTTAGTAAATATTTCTATAAATAATCAGATCAGAGTAGTATACGATTGCCTGGGGCATCGATAAACTTGAAAGTAACTAGGAACTAGAAACCTTACGAAGAAAAATACTTGGGGTAAAAAACTAACCACCTATAATTCAAGACCAGAAGAAGATATCGCGGCATAAGGAACAAGCAAACCCTTCAAATGGATAGTGTGAGAAAAAAGCATGGCGCTTGGAGTAAGAAGCTAACCAATGACACTCAAGAACCAGAAAAGATTGCGGCAGTACTTCATAAATTCTCGCATAACATAGATAGGTAACACGAGGACAATTACTTCATTGATTTAAACGTTTTATGCTTGCCTCTCTATGCAAGATTCGCTTTATCAGGGATCATAGGTTACTTAATTAGTTATTTCGCTTTCGCTCGATGAGAATACTTGCAGAGTCTTAAGAGGTCGGAAACGTTAGATCTCCCTTGAAGGAAAGACTGGGATTTATACCCGGGTCGATAGAATAAATGCTGACCATCTACACAGAATAGGCAGGGACCAAGAGAACAACGGACATTCATCAAAAGGATGGCACCAAAGTTGTAGATCTCATACGACTCCTAAATGGAAAATAGAAAACAGGAGAAGAATCCTCAAATGTGTTCATGACTCCTCGGAGGTGTCATTTAATGAATTTTGGGTGTAGACAGTTATTTATACGGTCGTAGTGTCGTTCGCAGACGTTGTTGGCAAGTCTCACCTAAATTGTATCGGAGGTAGAAAGATTCTTGGGGGACTCCGATGGTAAGGGTTCGCTTATGTTGTTGATTTTGATCCTTCCAAATAAAAAGGGCGTACAATTTGTGTTAGGACCACTGTAATGTTGACTTCTGAAGCCATGGTGTGTATATCAAGATAAATTGTTGCAATAGACTACTGAACTTCAAACCCTGAAGATGTTGATATTGAGTTTTAATTCCTGGTTGCGGTTCTGTGAAGGTATAGGTAATAAGGTAGCGTAATCGAACCTCGACTATTGGTATTGACCTAGAGCTTCAAGATACAATGTCTGAACGCTATAGGGAGTATATGAAGCGAGTAAAACCTTTGCAGTCCGATTTTCAAAAGCCAATAGGAACAAAGTTGATGCGGGCGCCACGATTAATTTTTACGTAGATATAGGGGTTTAGCGGCAATGTGGTAAAATAAGATCACTCCCTCGGAGGCTAATTTATCGTGACCCCCATTCGTGCAATATTATAGTTTTTCCCTATTTTTTAAGTTAGAAACCTTGTGGATGTGGAAAACTACCTCCTTACATGAAGTACTAATATTTCAATACAAATAGCATGTTAGTAATAGCAAACTTGATTACGGCTCTTAATAAATATTAGCACATGCAAATTGGTAGTTTGAGGCGTACAGTAATGAGTCTTAAGTAAATATATTATATTCTTTAAAATTGCAAAACTGAATAATTTAGTAAATCAGCGTGCAGTTACATAATTTAATTTTCGAATTACTCGAACCACAGGGTATAAGTTTTTGAAATTGTTCACAAAAACAGCATTAACAACCGCAGAAGGTAAAGAATTCCAATTATTTTAAACCCCACAAAAAAAAGAAACATTTACGTATTAATTAATTAAAGCGGACACCCCTAAGGTTAATATTGTGGTCATGCAGGTGAACATCAGGATTAAATCCTAAAGAACTTTAGTACAACTATATAAATGATTCACAATTTTGTACAGTGCATGTCATCTCTTAAACCCCTACTCTATAAACCGTAACGACTCGTTCACCAAAGATTATCGGTGTTTCAACGATTTTTCGGCTAACACTGAATGATACCGCGTTCATAGTTAACTAACGAGTCGTTCGTTGAATATTTACACCCCTATAGAATAGGGGTGTAAATCTGCGATCACCTAGTGATGGAAGATGCAGCCTACGTTTATCGCCTGATCTTTCGAAACTGAGGGCAGTTTTCCATAGGCCATGTGGTCATAATATTTTCTATCGGCTTGCATTAGTACCGCCGCGCAAGATTTCAGAAATATAGGGTGCAATGTAACTATTCCGGGGGTCGATGTTTGTTTGAAACGTGACAGTGTAGAAAGATTAGGCATTTACGAGGGCATTTATTACTTTAATTAATTATTATTACCTACTATCATTATTAATTTAATTAGTTTCTGAAAGGATTTAAATAGCAAAAGAAACATATGGTAGGTAGCTGTTAAGCCAATTTTGTGCTAATAATGGAACAAAACATTGATAAGTTCAAGGGCACGTCCAAACAAAGCTTTATTCAAAAATCCATGATGATGGTAACACTAATGGTCAAATTAATTTTTCACCATTTTTAAATCGCCTGCTATAGAGTATGCAACCCATTATACAGTATATTAGTCCTTTGTAGTGATTGCAACTACTCTAAAAGAATAGTTTATTATTATAAAGAAGTTCTAAAGTGTTTACAGCGATGTTGCTGCTTCTACTCCAATTTACAAGTTCAGTTTATTTCTTAAATATCATTTTTTAAGCCAGAAGTGTATTCACAACATAAAAATTATCTTCTTTTTAATACTTTGAAATTACCACATAATATATAAGTAAACAAAAAAAATTATGTTTTATTAATACCACTTAAAAATAAAACACTATTTTAAATAAACATTCATTTACTTATACAAAATTTTAAAGTTATATTTAATTTATTAAAATGAAAGTCTACATTTTAAGCAAAGACCAATATTACATATATTTATTCAGGAACTATCATCACTGTTATAATTATTTGGATTAAAATCTGGATCATCCTCCTCATCTTCTATGTCTAAATCATCCAAGTCTTGGAAGAGTGATTCATCTACTTTTACTTCTTCCCCTATAAAAAATTAAAAATTCAATCAATTTAATCAAAATTATTGTACCGTTAATTAAGTTGATTAGTATAAGTTGCGATACTTACCATCTAAGAATTTCAAGTCAGACTCATTAAGGGTATCATCAGTGATAAATAGTTCTCTCCCTGTTAATTTTCGATTTTCCTTTTCAGTAGTTTCCCGTTTCTTCCTTATTCCTAAATCTTCTTCAAATTGCTTTTTCCATACTAAAAAGGATTCTACTGTAACCCTTGTACCTTCAAACTTTTTCTGTAACAGGAATATTATAATCAAGAATTTTCTTAATCAGAATGCAGAGAATAATTTTAATTACCCTTTCTAATTCCTCTAGTTCCTTTTCTTTCTTTACTTTTTCTTCTTCTTGTTGTTTTTTAACATCATCCCATTTTAGATTTAACCATTCTTGCGCTATCGATACTAAGGTGAAAATCATAACCATTCCTAAGTTTTCTTTTGCCTAAGTAGAAATTACTTCCAGTAACGTATATATGGATTAAGTATGTGTCTTACCTGTTCTTCTAGATGTGTTAGTAGTTCTTGTTGATGAGTTTCCTCAATATTCACCGGTTCTTCTATTTCTATGTCAGGTTGTTCCTCGGGGTATTTTGGTGTATACGTAAAAACTAAATTACAAGATATACCATTTTCTGTTTCTGCATCATACTGTTCAGACCTTATGGGAATACTGAATTTGTGGTGAGGTTCAGTGGAAAGTACTTAAAAAAAATTTAATTGAGTAAAGAAGTTTGAGGTTAAAATTAAATATAAAATTTACTTGTAACGTCACCGTAATATATGGATTCAAGTGCTTCAATTTCTCCATTCTGTTCGTCTTTATAGTCCATTTTATGGTAATGTGAAATTTTTTAACTTAAAAAGTAATAAAAAAAATCGTTACACGCTATTCAATACACGATGAACACATTTTTGACTTATCTGTCAAACTCGATTCCCTTACTTCAAATTCCCAGTTAATAAAGTTCCATTTTATCAAATAGATTGCGCTAGATGGTGTTATTTAAAATGAGTTATACAGGGTGATTATGCTAAATTAAAAGCATAACTTAGGCAACCCATAAAGAGAAAAGTTTAACATGAAAATTACAGTTACGGGATTTTTCAACGAAAAGAAGTAGCCACCCTCAGTATCTTTTAAGACTATTGTCAGAATCTATTGTTTGCTTGCAAATCGCCAAGACATGTCAACAAAGACAGCAAGGGGGATATTTTTTTACGTAAAATACGGACGTGTGTCAGGGCCGGTTTTATAAAGTCTGGTTGACCGACGGTTATCTCAACCACGATCAATTGTTATGGATACGATTGTTTTTTAAGAATCGTATCCTTGACAATTGCTCGTCGTTGAGCCAACCATCGGTCAACCAGACTTTATAAAACTGGCCCTTAGTCATCAAAATAACCCCCTCTAAAATTTCATATGGCACCATACCATGTGTCATGTGTGGCACATCGTTGAAACGGTAATTTCGTAAGGAATTCGTTCCACTATTTATTTTCTTTATTCGTTTCAAATTAAGACATAAAAAAATTAAAAACTATATTTTGTTTATTTCGATTAACCTGCTGTAGCAGTATCTACATGCTTTTCTTCACCGCAAAAGTTCGCTACAGTTCATCAACTCCGAATGGTTTTATTTTTGAATATTTACCCGTTGCGTTGTTAGGCCTCAATTTCTGTCCCGATAGATATAAATTTATTTCGTATCTCTAAATTTTAATTAAACACCTTGAAAACATTTAAAATAACTTTATTATCACATATACGTAAGTACCTACAATTATTATTTGTGATATGTCTTAAAATTCGAAATTTCAAAGACTTAACAAATAATGACATAAATACTAAGTCAGGAATACTTCTCAAAATAATCTCACAATCTTTGGTAATTTAACAACTTACTACAAAATCAAAATGTTATGAAATTTAACTTAAAATTAAAATGTGTTCGAAAAAATGAAAAGTTATGAACAGAGCAAATATATTAGTATTGGAAATACTTTCTGTTACTTAATAATTATAATTAAATTAGGAAGTATTGTCGTTAGAAAATTGAACCCTGTAATACTTCAGTAAGAACACAATCAGTTATAGGTACAGGACTTTAAAACCAAATACACTTTTCCCTTTAGCAATGAGTTACGATTAAATAAACAGTGATTATGTGATTAAATAAAAGGTGTAAAACTTAAACATATCCCTTCATTTCCAAAGCCATCAAAAGTGATTCACTTGTATAGATGATACCATTTACAACGCCAACCAGAGCTCCAACAAACCTTAAAGTTGCAGCAAACTGTCCTTGAAGGTACATTGTGGATTCTTTGTTAACCATTTCGTCTAAGACATATTCGATTTGCCACCATGATGAGAGAATCAGTGTTGATAACACAAATAGGACCAAACTATTTAGAATATTGCACACCAACTAAAAGAGAAAGATAATAAGCTGTTAGAATTAAAAAATTAATTTGGTTAATGAACAATTACCATTTTTCTGGGTGCTTTGTAGAAACTAAGTGAGAAGGCCATACAAATCATGGGGTAGATGGTTATAGCTCCTAAACAGGCGTTTATTATCATATCTTTTACTGTGCTTTCGGATGCCGTATCACCAAATGTGAAGAAAACAAGTGTAAATAATGCCAATACCTAGAAGAGAAAATGAAACATTATAATTTAAATAAATTTAAGGAGTTGATTTTAAATAAGTAATAGATTATAGATAGGTATGGGACTGATGCTTTGCCTTTGATAGTCGATAGTAGCCATTTTGTATTTTGACTAGCCCGGATGATGAAAGCAAAAGAAAATAGTATATCTCTAGGCATAATAATTTAGTAACGAATTAAACACGAGAATTATTTTACGATGTAAAAAAAAGATAAATTCCTTTACATTCTATATTCCTATAGGTACTTATTTATTATCAAAAAAAAAAGTTGTTTGTACCTACTTACCAGTTCTATGCATTTTAAAATCTTGTATTTTCGGTTAGCATCCGCACGAATATGATTATAAACTGTGTCAGGATCCGGAAGGACAAAAATTTGGCTGGTTGTGCTGTTAATTGGGGTAGCCATATTTATTGTCATCAACGGCATTGTTCACTGCTGCAATGCACACAAACATTTGATAATTAAACAGAAAACAGGCTGATATTGATAATATCTCTTATCTTATCCGAGAGGTTTTATTTTCTAAGCTTTTAGACACGAAATGAGAAAAATAGAGATATTCAACTAGTACACCGACATTTAAAGGAACATTTTTGTTTTGCAAACACTTGTTTGGTAAAAGTTAAAATATTAGTTCTGTTTGTAATTTTTCTGCCCAATCTGTAGGACAATCAAGTAAAATCCTTTTCAAGAAATATGTTGATATTTATCGTTACCAGTGACGGTACTATCTGATAATTAATTGGTTTCCCATAAAATATTTCTGTAAGTATGAAAAAGTAGACAAAATCCTGTGGAATATTATAGGTTTTACCATCTGTGTATTATTTGCAATTATTGTTATATGAGGGGGAGGGGGAAGTAACTGGCTTTCGCGGCCGGTGCCCGATATTTAGTTAAAAAAGGCACCTACTATATCTTACTGTATTTTAGTGTATTACATCTAAACTTTTTAAACACATTTTTTTACTAAAATAGAACACTACACCGACTACACGCTGCTTTTATGCTATTTGCTGTAAAAATAACGTTTGATATATTATTACTGTAACAGTTTACGTTAGCTTATCAGATTCGGTTTTCTTATCTGTTTTTGAACTATTCTACCGCGCAACATAATATGCACAGCATTTCCCAAACAGTAATATTACATAAAATAAACAAAAACAAAACTTCTTTCTACTAATACCTAATTAAAAATTTCTTGTCTATTTTGTTTTTCGGATTTTTACTCGGTTTAGTTGAACTCAATCATTATATTCATTATATAAGTTTGATTGTGTTTTTGCAAATGTTTGAGAAACACTGTAGGTGTTCTAAAAAGGTGATTTACCATGATTGATAGCTTCGGCATTTCTAAGTACAATCTCTTTAAACAATAATAATTTTGCTGATTGATTAAATGCTTTTAGGTGATATGTCATAGCAAATTTTGGAAAGAGTTTTGTTCAATGAATGTTTTCTAAGAATAGATGTTAGATTATTAAGAAAGGCATGTCCATATTTGGGTTATTCCAAAATTAATTAAATAATAATTTTTTATAGGTATTACTAGATTTTGCCCTCATTGATTGTGGGTAAATATTTATATAAATATGAATATTTGAGGATTTACTTGCACGTGCGTGTTAAATGTTCTCAATTAGTGAAAAATGCTTGTATTATCCTGAACTGAAAATCCATAAACCTTATTAAAGGAAAAAATCTCTACATCTGCTTAATTAAATATTGTACTGTTTATGAATTACTAATGAAGTGTAAATGCGTGGAATTTATAAAATGCCTTTATTTGGCGTAACTGAAACAACTTCAGATAATTAGAGGTAAAGCTTGTGACGTATAAAGTTGTAGATACCCAGTTCAGAACTGATAATGATGACTAGTAAAGATAACAGTAAATTATGGAATCAAAAAATGCAATGTGATTGGTTTATTTAAAATATCCACGAAGATTATTCCGCAATAAGAACTTTTATACAAGATGATTTCCGTTTATGATGCAAAATTTTGGTAGCGTACTATGGAAGGTGAAGAAACAGGGACCCCTCTATTTTTTGTTTGTGCTTTATTTTATTTGGTAAAGTAACTAGTTAGGAAGAGTCAAACTCAAAAGAAAAAGAAATGAAGTTCTTTTATTTCGGATATTTCCGAGAAAATAAATCTTCAAGTAAAGGCATTTTAATTCTTGTTGAATGGGGACTATATTTTTTCTTGTTAAAATAACAATTTTAATTTGTGTCAATCTATGTGTATGAAACGTACCCAACCGCCTGAACTCTTGAAACAACACTTTGTTATTTGCCTAACATACAATTTTGAAAAGTTTTTCAAATACTTTTTATCAATATCTTTTTACAAGTTAGTAAACTAGAGGAAATCAAAAACCTTGTATTTAAGATGACTTAAAATTTTTAAATATACACGGGACCTCAAAATTACATCGAGAAGTGCATCACAAAAATTCCAAAATAATTACAGCTCTTGAAAGAACTACAAAATAATTATTGTTTTTGGTTAATATAATGTTTAAATAATTTTTTACTATAGTATATTAGGTACATTTGGAATTATTCAGCTAATAAGGTTCTATTTACTCTAGAGGGGCATCCCGAACTGAACATCAGAATCAGTTTGTTTTAGAATTTCATACTTAATCTGCTTTTATTTTTTAATTTCACCACAGAATATAATTCGTTTGTATTTGGCTTTTTTAAACAAAAAGAAAAATCGTTGTAAAGATTTTCATGTAACAAAATTTATTTTATCAGTTTTATTTATCAACAAACTAAATAAAATAATAGGAGGTAATTCTTCGTATTGATTAACACTAAAACGTAGAGACTATCCCTTTTATACAAGAAATAAAATTAATTAGAAATCAAAATATTGAAGGCTATGGAGGTTTGATCGATGAGGTCTAACCAAGTGGAACCAGGTTCAAGTCCTGGTGTTCTCAGGGGTGTTGTGTTTGTCTCAATTTAAGTGATGATACAAAAATGGTACAATCATCCCCTAGAAACAAAAAATATTAGTTAATATTTTTTTGTTTCCGTACTGAATGTTTAATTATTATTTAAAAATTATTTACATTTGCTTACTAAATTATCTACATAACTCGAGATCTCTTTAGGACTTATTTTCATTTGATGATCTATAACACTTTTCCTTTTTTTTTATTGTTGTTTAAAAAAGTCTAATAATGATAAGGACAATTTTTTTCCAAAGGCAGCAATATTCAAACGTTTTAGTTTTATGCCTGTTTCAACTTGCGCTAATTATAGTGATTCACAGCAAATGCTCTTTTGAAGGTAAATATAGTAACTTTTACCAAACCGACATTGTATATTATTGTGTGTCATCAGATCACAATGAACTATAATTATCTTCAAAAATGGGATTCACATAAGAATAAATTTACAAATAAATTACTTCGAAAACTCTTTTTAACTATTCTTTATTCTAAACGAAAATTTTCAACAGTAATCGTTACGGTCATTATGAGTTTATTATTTTTTAAAAGTACCAATTTGATTGTCTTCAAGAAATTAAATTTCCACATACCTTATTTTTTAAACTGCTGTCGATCAATTCCCATCAAACTTGGAGAAGAAACATTTCTTCAATATATCAACATTAAATAAATAAAACGCATTTTCCCGCACAATTCTAAGCACATAAAAACAAATAATTATTTGCATCTGGCAAAGAATTACCACTTCAGTGTTTTGTAAAGGTATAAAAGGGGTTGCCATTGTGTAAGCTAATTTTTTAATTGAATAATAATAATTCTTCGTAACCGTTTCTGTAATACTGTCGGCTTTTACACCAATACGTTATTTATATAAAACTGAAACTTTTTAACCATGCGTATATAAAAAGAGTGGGAGTATCGTAGTGAAAATTTTCTGAATCATTTCATTATTTATTTGCTACTACCTAAATTGTCTACGCACTTAGCAATAACAATATCCACGTGATATTCTACGATAATATCACCTAAACTGTTCAAATACGGAACAATATACTCGTATGATTCTGCTTTTGCTACTTGAAATAAGATAAAAAAATTAAATGGGTAAATCACCATCAAAAACTTTACAGACTATGTGTCGCCATTTATTTACCTACATTTTAATCTAAAACGATTATACATTTTTACAAGTAGGCTATGTATATCATCAATATTAATATTAAGTTTTAATTGATTCAAATTCTTTGAGCTTCTTGGGCAAACTCAAATATTTTTGATCGATTCCAAATTCTTGTGCTTCGGTTAGGGTTTCTGGCAGTTTGTGGTGTAAAGTTTCAGGCAGAATGAAACCGCAACAAGCCGCTAATATTACCAAAATTGTTAAGATTATGTACGGATACCTCGCATCAACAGTTGTACCCTAAAAAAATTACTTTTGTTGTGGTTTCACATAAGTAGATACTTATCTTATCAATATAAGTGTGGTCAAAATAGAACGTTGTAGTTTTTGTTGCTCACGTGGCAAAGATGATAAGAATCTAGTTAGCCTTGGGGTATTTTTTTGAATTTACACTTCTCGATATTATTGATCAAAAATATTGATACCGTGTTTATTTTTCTTGACTTACCAAATAAACGATGTAAGGACCTAAGATCCCAAAAGCATTCGCTGATACTGCCCCAAGGGACATTCCGGTTTGTCGAAGACATGTTGGATATATTTCTAAAGCGTGAAGATTCACACCATAGAAAGAGAAAGAGATTGAAAATTTCAAAAACACCGCTAAGGCTGTTGCTAACCACTCAAAACTTGGATCTGAAAATTTAAAAAAAAACTTTTAATTCTTGTTTTCATTGACTGGAAGAATAATAAATTAAGGTTCGAAATAATAGTGCAAGGTTTTATTTTTGAATTTTTAAAATAAGTTAAAAAGGAAATAATGTTCTTTTTCATTTTCTTGGTCTAATTATGCAACCGAATTTATTTAACAGTTACATATAGTTTACAGGGATAGGATGGCATGCGAATTGCTTAGACGAAAAAGAGAGAGCTGAAGTGTTTAAACAGCCAGCGACATGGGGGCTAGCTGATGCGTTTTCTTTCTTCTTTACCACTTCGCATCGCATCCACGAGCCAGATACCATCCTATCCTTGTCAAACTATACGTACACCTAGATCTTTCAGGTTATTCCTCCTGAAATAAAACAAAGATTCAAACTTGACTTCTGCCTTGTTTACTCCAAGAGTCAAGGTATGAGTCTTACGAAATTATTTACAAACAACGTGGGAAGCGTAGTTTGACTTTTTGAGTGTGAGTTCACAAGGAACAATACAGTAAAGTATATCGAAATGCACCAATTTAAGAAACCAGAAATAGTAACTCCTTAGCTAACTAACATCTGCAAACATCTCGCTACTGGTCCAAAACAAACAAAATTCGTGGGGGTTCAGTTCCTGAAAAATGGTTGAAAGTTTCATGCAGAACGTTTGTGTCAAGGGCGCTACGTTTCAAATACTTTTCGGTACCTCTTTTTTTATTGAATCGTGTTATTGAACATTATTGTTTTCTCTCTGTCTCAAGTGTCTATTTAACCTTCTTTGGGCCTCCATAATTTTGTTTACCCTATAGGTATAGTTCTATTTACTTTACATCGGTGCTGCGGTCTTTTTCTTCATCCATTAATCCAGAGTATCAAAGGATGTTCTATGCTTCGCTTCTTAAGATCACGATCTCAAATCCACTGCCCCTTTTATTATTTTTTGGTCCTGGTTTCGTACATTCTAGTTTGTCCATCATTTGAGCACAAGGAACCCCTCACGGTGCGGCGGGATTGTTTGTAGAATGCTTTCTACTTGAATTTGTTAAATCAGATACGTAACGTAACGATTGCTGTCTAATACATTATTTTGTGTCTTTCAAAAAATTAACCAAAACTTATTATTACAGAACTTCTACAGAGAACAAGACAGGAGACTGTAACCCCAAGAGATATACCCTGCGTGACTAAAAGTAAGTTACATTTTATTTTTGATAATGCGCACCTAGAATAAATTATAAAATAATCAAACAAATTCATTCAAGTAAGACAGATTTAATTATGAACCCGTCTTTCACTACGTGCTATGCGTATTTATTCGTGTGTATACGAATTTTTAGACGTTTCAGGTCTGTACTACTTTTAAAATGATCAAACAGGGTCCGACCTGGAAATTGTTCTAATAGGCACCCATTACCACCCTCATTCCAAAATATCATGTAAATAGTCACGAATCGTGACCCCAATCAGACAGAGCACCATTTTGCTGAAACCAAATAGCTTAGTTCGTTTTGTCTAGGACCTAGGTTCTATAATTAAAAATAGAACTAAGGTTGGTATAAGTAAATCAGCATCGATGAAAAAAGGACCGAATTCTTGCCCACACGTTTACTTTTTGAGGATGTTGCGTATGTACCATTTCTAATATAAACAATAATAATTTATAGGAGAGTACATAGCAAAATTGTTTTGGTAATATTATTCGAAGGTTCGGAACATACATAAAACCTCTGCGTATTTGGATTGTTGCGATTCAATAAACAGCAAAATTGTGGCATGTGTCAATAGCCCTGTTTATCACAATTTTAAGATTAAAAGTTAACTAAACGTGCAGTCAAGGTCATGCATACAAAAGAAAACTCAAGAAAAATTCCCTTTCTTCAGAAATCACCTCTAACATATTTATCATTGTAAACAGATTTTTCCACAAACTGTCTAGTAACTTCATAATATTTGTTATCTTTGTATGACTGGCCTATATTTTGACCACAATATTTTTGTTTTAAAAGATTCATGCGTAGCGTAGTATACGAAGGTATATAATAAATTATAAAAGCTACGTTTTTATACCAATCCATAATTATTATATTTCCTACCCTTGCGCCATGTTCTCCTGCGTGGGATTTCACATTCACGATTTGAAAAGAAAAGCTAATGTTTGGCTGCAATCTAATTTTAAATTACGACTTCCTAAAGTTTTAATGCAAATGGAGGTTCCTGAAAGGAACTAGCGTTATTGTAGAGGGACATTATGCAGCCCCCTATAGATGTTCTTATTTCATGTTTAGCACCCTAGATTTAAGGTGGTCATTAAAACAGTCCAGAAATTGGTAAAAAGAAGACAAAACCCAGAAAAACCTATTTAGATTTTTTGAAAGAACATCATGAGAAACTTTTCTTTTTAAAATATATTAATAAATTAAATACATTAGAAAATTATGTTTGTATTACCAATTTAATAAAACATTTTTCTCCCCGTTTTGGAGCCCCATTTTGCGTATAGTATTGTTTCCACAAATTACGTTATCAGTTTAAGCTTTGGTAGCGGATTATCTTATTAAGCACCTCATTGACCTTGTTCAGCGCATGCTGCGATTGAATAAGTATTTACGAACTTATTAAAAGTCTAGAAAATTATATTTGATATCGTTTGTATACATAAGTACTACTTCCTAGCCTAGCATACGTTCAATTCATGTTTGGCAAAACCAGATACGAATTAAACTTCACTGGAAATCAAAATAACCAATGAGCGCACCGATTTGTCTGTAGTAGTAATTTTCTAGAGCAATATTGTTTTGATTCAGTTCCTAAAATTAGAAGGAGTCTCAACATCCTTCTTATGTTAAAAGTTAATACTGCGAATTCGTTTCTTATTAAATAATTACGTTATGAAATTTTCCCATAACAAAAGTTGATTAATCGGTAGACTGTGTGTCTATGAAGCATCGATTATGTTATTTATTAAAACTATAAGAATTTTGTATGTATTGTGATTACGATTTCTTATAGAGTTAAGAAAAAAAATATTTTTTTAATGTTTTACTCTTTATGAAGCACATGAGTGCAAAAGTCATAGAGAAATACAAATGGTTTTGAGTAGTACGTCCATAAAGGAAACCTTTTTCTTTATTCTTTCCTTTATATGTCTCTAAAAAAAGTATTTACGTTTTTTCACCTGGAATTTTTAAATATTGCAGGAATATTAAAGATCTGCAAGTAACTGTTTTGAAGGTATAACATTTTGACAGCGTTATCCTCAGAAATATCTCTGAAATATTGTGCCGAAGTTTGTTGTGTACTGTTTTTTTAGGGTTTTTCAAGGACTCTCCTTTTTTCGAGAAACGTCTAAGTCCAGGTCTAGGTTTCTACTCGCTATTTCCGACTTAGCCAGTATTTAAATTTCGTCCTTATTTTTTGATTCAATTCCTTCAGTTGTTCCCAATTTCTTGCTGGTATTATCACTTGGTCCACTGTCCTTTAGACTGACTACATTGTATTTTTCAACTATAGTCTTATGTAGTTCCTGCATTCGATGTTAATTTTGCAATTAATTCAAACCCTTAATTAAAATAATCACGTGTTTTTTCGTCTTCAGAGCTGACGTGAGTTCGAAGCTCCTTGTTCTGGGTCGTCCTCCTCGACCCGGCTTTCAAATAGCCTGTTAGGGAATGCACATGAATCTAAACTATCGGACTGCTGGTAGCTTTTCCTCTAAGCCTTGATATGAAGGTTTCTTAAATATACTTTGATACAGAATCGATCTACAAGCGTTTTTGGTTTGATTTTATTATCAGGGTATGATGTGTGGCGAGTGACCGGAACTTTTAGTAGAGGGATGATCTCTACGACAGCAAGAGCTTCAAAGCGACCCAGTATTTTTTTAAACCCTGTGAAAATGTTCGTTCAGTTTAAACCGCCTGGAGTGAAAGGAAGCCATTTAGTCGTCTCATTGCCGTTGCATCGCTACGATTTTTCTCCAAATTTTCTTTTGTAAACTTGTGATATAGGGTCGGTGTATAGATCAGAAAATGCTAATTTAAAAACTAAAATCGACGTATTCGAGCGTTTTCGCGAAAAAATAGTATAGCTACGATTTTATCGAATTTATTCCTTTCATCATGAACGCACTGTATAGTTCATTTTCAAAGATTGTTATACATGCTTCTAAATCTTTTGTTATTTTTAAGCTTTTTTTTATTTATTCTATGCACATACAAATTATTTTATAATAGTTACTTACCGTTTATTAAAAGAATTAAAGGAAGACATCCTAAAGCTGTGGCTAAAAATCCACCCATGTGGGTCCAACGTCTTCCAAAGTAATCGCAGCAATATTTTCCTATAATATAGGCTGGCAGTTCGGCCAATCCTTGGTAGAAGAAGTTCAAAAATGGGTTTCCTCCTAGATTACTTGTATTCAAAATCAAGATGAAATAACTTAACGCAGTTACTACCCTAAAACCGTGCATTTGATTACCAAAAAGATAAAGGTATATTGTTAAAATGTCACTTACCAACATAGAACTATACAAGATGTATTCTTAGCTATTCTCCAATGGGAAAATAAGCTCATAGCACCATATAGTTTTTCTGAATTTTTTGAAGCGAGAGTTAAAGTTAGAACAGCGTCTTCTGGAAGTTTTGTCTTATTCACCTTTGCAATTTTTTCAAGCTCTTTTATACATCTGGAAATCTTTCCTCGACTCATCAACCATCTCGGAGATTCAATCATATACCTTGTTGAAAATAACCAGTTAATATGCATTGTAATTTTTTTTTTTAATATTCTAACCTGTTTAAGAAAAGAAATGTAATGCATGGTAATGTGGTAATGAGCATGAAGTAAATCCAGTCACCAACTGCCCACATCACAAACGGCATTACGGACATGCCAAAAGTCCATCCTACACATTGTAACATAGCAATGTGCGCTCTATCATCATCTTTTGAAATTTCCATTGCTATTATTAAAGGACTAGAAAATACGGCAGTTGATGTTAAACTTCCTATTACACCTGCTGCTAGAAAGAGGGGAAAATTCCCAGCTGTGAAAGTAGAGGAAAGTTTTCCTACCAATAGGACTACTAGAGTTATGAAAAAAACCGGTTTACGACCAATTCTGAAAAAAAGTCGGATGTAAACAATCCCTTGGATAAGGACGAATGAATAATAGTTACGTATCGCCCAATTGTCCAGCAACTAAACTTCCGAAAAGCTCTCCAATTCTGCAAAATGCAAATGTGTTTGATACGTAGAGCTGCTTTTCGCATACCCAATTTTCTTGAGATACTGCAGTTGATTTGTACCAGGTCTTGTCATATTCCCACCCATATTGACAATCTGTAAAACGTATTGACATTTTAGTATGTTTAGGACCTACTTGCGAATTTAGAAATTAAAAGTTGTATCTTCTTGGTTTGTCCAACATTTCTGTCGCATCTGCACCAATTAAGGTTTTTGTCTTTGGCATCATAAAAATACTTACACCCTGGTATTATCCTTGCAAGTTAAGGAAAAAATTAAAATTAGAAAATAGAAAAGTAATTTAGATTTATTTATAAAAACCACAATGTACGTTTCCTAAAAAACAGGTCGTTTATATTTTGCAAAGTACAAAATTTAATCTTTGTGTTTCGCGTTTTTTTTACAAGAAAGAAAACCCCTTATGAGTTGTTCCCAAAACAAATTCTAGGAATATCCTTAGTTGATTATGGATTTCATAATATTAGGTACCTACTGGTGGTTACCATATTAGGAAATTAATAGCAGAGGCTGCATTACCAATGAAGATATAAATTAAATTATCTAATTTTGTTCTCTTGATTAATAATGTCAATTTTATTGCACCACTGATAAGTCTACGTTTTAGATCTATCATGACTGACATTTTTTAAATGCCAATCCGTTGAGTTCCCTGAGGTTCTAAGGTACAATTCGTCAAAATCTAAAAATAGGTTTGTTTTTAAAGCTTGAACTTCTTCTAAAATGTCTGGTTGATGTTTTCGTTACCTTTCTATTTCGTTCTAATACATTGAAGGCTAAACTTTGCATGGGAATCATGGAATGCATTGTATTACATTGCCACGGGTTTATTTCATTTAGATATTAAAAATAGAATTAATTATTAGATTGTTGATTTGTAACCTTCTTGAGTAAAATATTTTAATGTGAAAAATGATATTGTATCAAACTTTCTGTATGGAAAATTTTGTAAAACACGTAATATACCAGGTAGAACAATGGTCTTTTCATAAACGCAAGTAAGTACTTTATTGGGGTGGTAAATTGGAAGCTTTTAATCTGTAGTTATAAATAGAGCGGTTTAAATGTTCTTTAAGACAATATTATAGGTCACAAGTCATGGATTAATATCTGGTTACCGATATGAAAAATGTTGAAAGTATCAATTGGCAAATTCTTTCAGATTATAAATAAATGAAACTGATTTTTAAATTCAGGAAGGAAAAGGCTGTTTATTTTGAACTAACCCCTCTGAAAATCATTCATCATGATTCATAATGCAAACTTTAAATTTTTGCTGAAAACAATACAATGCTATTTTATTACAGTGCTTAGCATTATGTAAAGTTATAAATCAAATTATGAAAGGGCATATTATTATTACCTTGTTCACTTTACAGTAAATATTAAAGATAATTACCAGAATAGAGCAAATTCAGTTATAGTACTTAAAGTATTAAATAATTAAATAAAGATTATAAAAACCTACGCAAAGGAAGAAGATGGTTTAGGAATTCCAGTATTAAGATATTTTTGTTTTACTCATGAGTTTATTGTATAATATGTATGTTTGTTTTTAACAAAGTATGCAACTAAAACGATTGAAGACTTGTCAAGAGAATTATAAAGATTAACTAAACACAAAGAATTATTAAAATCGTGCTCATATTCATAGCAGTCCTATCATTAGTGATTAGGATTACATTTTTAGCTTTCTTTAATTTCGGAAAAGTATCGCCTATTTCATCGAAAAAACAAAAAAGGCAAAAGCTGCAGTTTCAACCCCGTTACCAACAAAATCAAAATATTTGTACGAGTCAACCTACAAAAATTTGATGAACGGTGTAGAACGGAGGAGCCCTGGGGCACAGGCTTCCCCATTTTTTTTATATTAAAATATAAAAATGCAATAAATTAAAAACGCGGACCAAGATAAATTTTACACAGTTTAGTAAGTTTCAGGATATAAATGGTGCATTTTTAAAAGCTTCATAGCGCGATATGCTGCCTTTAGTTTGGGAATTATTTGAAATAATTTTATATAGTCCCGTAATTTTTAAAAAATTATTTGTGCAACACCATGGGTGAAGAATCCCTAAGTGGACTTGCCCTAATGGCCATAGAACGAGAAGAAGTTAACAAAACTACTTTCAAAAGACGGTCTTGGTAAATTTCTCTCATAGTTAAAATACAATTTGCATTCCTGAAAATTAGAAATTTCCAAAAAGGAATATTTTTCAAATTATTTCGATTGGTCCCTCTACATTTTAATTTTTAATTGTAAAAAGTCTGACATTTTGAGATTTTTTAATTTGATCCTCAAATTTGCCAGATGCTTTTAAACCGGGCCGAAATAGGCCACACCCACTTTGAAATCAAAAGTTTACCTGCCGCAATATTTTTACTCGCTCCGCTTGCCTCTGTATGTGCCCCCACTTTGTTTAATCGGCCTACACCACTGGTTATAACATAAACCAGAGAGAAACTTTTAAGTTTCTGTTAGATTAGCATTACCTAATACATGGATAGCAAAATGTATGAATCTCAAGACTTCTTAAACAAACTTTTACTTTAGTTTTTAATTTAAAAAAATTAATGGTAGATACCATTGAATTCTGCTTGGACAAATCTATTACTGTTTTAAATATTAATTGTATCTACCTAATTTTGATACATCCTGTATACTTTGATTTGCAACAGTTCAGTAACCCGGCCTTATTTTCATATTCATCGATTTGGTATCGTAGGTTCTTATCACAGTGGTTATTGCTAAATATACTTGACGAATTAAAGATGGAGACTTTCAATAATTCAACTCAAGATGAATTGATGTTTTTCCTGATACTCGTGCTTTCATGTAACTGTAGTGTTTCTAATACGCACCGTAGTATCGGATTATGAACAAAATATTGATGATTATAGTATTTTCATCAGAGAATATCATTAATTTTTATATTATCCTTACTATCAATCAAGATAACGTAATATATTTTTTTCTGTATTGTTTACTTTACCTTCACACGTGTTTTCTACAAATTTTCTAACAGGCGGTGGTAATTCAAGTTAAGATAATTATAAGTGTTTTTTTAGAGATAATAGTGAGCATTTAGGGCATCCTGCCATTAGCGGTTATTAATTCCAATCACAAACAACTTTAATAGCTTGTACGGTTTTTAAAAATCAACCAAAAACTGTTTCTTTAGTGTTCTTATTTACATTTCTTAAACTATAATGATGCGTTACTGTTAATACAGAATTACTTACCTATTAATTGTGGTTCCCCTGTCCAGTTTGTGGAAACGTTTTGAAGTTGTACAGTTTGAGTTAAGTTAAACATCTTACATTTACTAAATGTCTCTCTTCCTCTATTGTCATATTCCCTAAAATTACCTTTAATGTGTTAAACGTTCAAAAGAAATTACTATTAAAAACACCAACTTGGGAATTGTGTGCATTTTCCACTCATCTGCTGTATAATTGGTTAATTCCTTACCAGGAACATTGCACCAGTGTTCTGGTATGGATAAAGCAATAACTAAGTTAAAATACGGCATCGTTGTGAAAAATACCAGAATAAAATTAAATAATATGTTGAATCTTCGTTGAAATGATCCATCGTTTCCCACAGTGGTGAGTACATCGTCAAATGAGGCACTAAGTTCTTTCGAATTTGTCATTGAAGAAATATTATGTTGTCACTTCACGTATCAACTTGAATTTAGATTCGATTTGGTCTTGTTCGAGTAATAGTAGTACAAAACGTTGTTTTATCTAAGTAAATATAATTATCTTTTTCTTGAGCTCCACACAATAGATTGTAAAAGACTACAGGTTTCTTTACTTCTGAAGTAAACTAAGTTTGTAGAGGTTAATACGTATATGGCTGCGGTAAGTATTGGTTTACATTGTTACGTATTTTGATATAAACTTCAAAGATATTAATTTACAAGAAAATTTAATCGGATACAATAATTTTATTATAGACTTGATTATGCTAATTTGCATTTACAAACCATTTAAAAAATGAAATTGGAAATTATTCAGTTTTAGTTGAATTTATTATTATTATTATTAGGTATTTAGAAGTAATCGGCGTAGCCGATAATACTTCAATCAAGTATGACAACATATTTTTTCTCTGATAGACAGTAAAAGCATGCTTTGACTGACATTTGACTGTCTCCAAAGTTCCACATTTACTGCCTAGGCAAAAGTGATCATTTTTACTGACAGTAGCATTCAAAATCAGGTTGCTTCGAAAAACAAATAAATTTGAAATTTTTATTAATTAAATTTAAGTTCCATATTTTTCACGATTTCTTTAATTTCGGATGGGGTGAACATTTCTTCGTCATTTTCCATTGTAAATATATTATAAATTAATTAATATTTACGAATTAACAAGATTAAACTATTTTATTCCCAACAAATAGAATGACATTTCTCAAGTATGTTTTTTCATAGCAACCAATAAGAACTGCATAGCAACAGATGCTAGCTGATACTAATAGCTATGCTAATAGCACAAAAAATATTAAAAATAATCATTAAATTAATGTTAAATGTAAACAATCGGAGAAAAAATTATATGTTCAACACGGCAGAAATGCAGATTTACTGCCTGATTGTTTACATTTAACATTAATTTAATGATTATTTTTAATATTTTTTGTGCTATTAGTATCAGCAAGCATCTGTTGCTATGCAGTTCTTATTGGTTGCTATGAAAAAACATACTTGAGAAATGTCATTCTATTTGTTGCGAATAAAATAGTTTAATCTTGTTAATTCGTAAATATTAATTAATTTATAATAATATTTACAATGGAAAATGACGAAGAAATGTTCACCCCATCCGAAATTAAAGAAATCGTGAAAAATATGGAACTTAAATTTAATTAATAAAAATTTCAAATTTATTTGTTTTTCGAAGCAACCTGATTTTGAATGCTACTGTCAGTAAAAATGATCACTTTTGCCTAGGCAGTAAATGTGGAACTTTGGAGACAGTCAAATGTCAGTCAAAGCATGCTTTTACTGTCTATCGGAGAAAATGGTTATTTGTTTAACAAGGCAGAAAAGTAGCAGATTTACTGCCTTGGCTGGTTTCACAGCTTCGGCTTCGCCTCAGCTGTGAAATACCAGCTACGTCAGTAAATCTGCTACTTTTCTGCCTTGTTAAACAAATAACTATACACTTATTACTAAACATTATAATAATTATTATTTGCTAACTTAAGTGTGTGTTTCATATCTGTCATAAGCAGTTTTGAACGCGTAAGTTACTGCGAAGGTGATGTTTCGTCTTGAGTGTTTAAAAAATTTAAAACAGAAAATTCTTCTTTTTATAGTCATTGAAGCTATTTAAAGTTAATGGGGGAAGTAACCGTGGTTACTCGTCGAGGAATCTGGGAATGTTTGAAAATTGCCATCAGGCGTTGGGGGATGAAAAGCGATGATGGAAAAGATGGATAACCATGGGGTTACATGGGTCTAAGGGGACGTGGCCAGAAAGAAAGTGCAAAAAGTGCAGTTTATTATTACCACTACATTAGAAAATAAGCAAGCCGTCAGATAAGGGTTACTTTACAGTAAAACCTCTATTGTCCAGCGGCGGATTTACGCAAAGGCGCAAGAGGCGCAAGCCTCGGGCCCCGCACCCAGGGGGCCCCAAAATTAGCCAAATTATCAAAAATTAAAATTTAGATTTAATATTCACGGAGTTGTCTTTATAAAAAAAACAATCAATTTTTGGCAATTTGGAATTACGAATGTTCGATTGGCTTTTAATATTTAGGTGGGCCCCCTAATATCCTTTGCGCCTAGGGCCCCGCAAACGCAAAATCCGCCACTGCTATTGTCCGGTACTCGCTTACTACATTACAAAATGTACAACATAAGGTTAAGATATTATGAACAATTGCAAAAGGTCTGGATAAATTGTTACAGGGTGTCCGATATACGATGATGTATATGGGGATCTCAGATACGAAGTCTGTTAAATTGTAAAATGTATGCCTCTTGCGGAAATGTACCGATTTCCAAGATATCTGCAAGCACTTTTGAAATATCCTGAAAAAACAACTGAAATTTGTCATTCTTGAAAATCTAGAATAAATCAAAAAATTCACTTCCGGGTATTAAACTTTTCTAAAGCAACTGTTTTCAGATAGGATAGTCAACTTTTCCCATGGACATCATCTTATCTTGGACACCCTGTACTTATAGTGAAAATGACTACAGCTCTACCAAGCTTACAAAGTTTAAAGAGGGTGTGTCCGGCGCTGATATAGTTTTTCAAAGTACAGTCAGAATAAAAACATTTAGGCGACAAATTTAAATAATTGTAAATACTTTTCATTCGAAGAATTCGATGACTTCCGAATGTGATTTCTGGCTTCAGAATAAATTATCTTCCTCGATTTAACATTCATACTTAACATTCATTTTTCCAGTGAATGTACTTTTGAGTAGGATTGTTTGCTATTGGTTCACGTATTGTCGCGCTTTGTCTTTTAAAATTTAGTTGATATATTTTCCGGGGCCCTTGTAAGCTTGGTGGAGCTGTATAAAAAATTCTTCAACGATTGCTATTTCACAGACGCGTTATATTTAGCAAAGTCGAGATGTTTGGTAGAAGGACTTCTATGTACAGATTTCTTCTATGTAGATAATTATTAAATTAGAAATTAATTTTTTTTATTTACTTTAAAAATTATTTTTCCGGTAAATAACTAAACTCTGAGCTCATTAAACTGTTTTTAATTAATCTTGATTTTAAATTATAATCAGATCTTTAAATACACCTTGAACATTATTTTTAGCTTAGTAAGATCATATACTTACTTCCAAAAATCAGTTTGTCATAATTCGTTGGTTTATTAATTTTTAACTAAAACTTTGTGATTGTACCTTAAACTTTTATTCCCCAGGATTCCCCTGGTAATAAACACTGCACCTTTACCATTAACGGTTATAAACATTGAAGTTTCTCTTAATGTTGTGCAATGTATAATTTGTTAGTTTACTGAGATATGGAATTTTATCTCATCGAGGGCTGTGATAGCTTTAGAAATAATACCATTAGAGAATTATTTTTTTAAAGTATTATCAATGCACGCAAAAAGGTTGGTAGATAATTTAGTCATTCAGGGTCATCCAGTGATAGTTATCGAAAATTTATGTTAAATAGATATAAATAATGATATAATCCGATAGTAAATACAGGGCGATTAATTACGAATAGCCAAGGAACTGTGTGTAAATATGTAACTTTTTACTGGGATGGTTTATTTTCTAACTCTCGCCAGTACGCTTGTACCTGCTAACGGGGATTTATATTTATTTATAACATATTATAAATAATATAGTAAACTTCAATATTACTACAGCTTGTTAACACAAAAAGTTCATTTTAATGATACCCTCTGATAAACATTCTTAGATTACATTTGAATCAATAGTAATATAATTGAAGTGAGTAACCTGATGGTCAATAATACTATTGTGGAATAATTTCTTGATTCGCCAAATTATTTTTTTTTGTTTGGTATTGGGATACTAGTGGGGTGTGTTTAATGTTTAAATGTTCTTATTAAATTACAATTAATAACATCGTAATTCTAGTGGATCATTCCCATGGTATTTTGTGTTGTTTACGTGTATTAGTAATCAACTCTGACTAATGTTCATATGACATATTTTCCATACCTTCTGATATGATCAAATGAAGAGGAAACTGTGAAGGAAAGTGAGCTCAGGAAGAAAGAGGAATCGAATTTCAGAAGATGCAAAAGCAGCTTTAATCGAGATCAATGATTCAAACTAAACGGTAGAACCAAAGTATAAGATTAAATGGAAAATCAATATTTAACGAATGAATTTAGTTCATCAATTAATTTCCCCTGAGTTGTTTTTAAAAATGCATTGATAATAGCTATAGGTACTGAAATGCGAAATACAAAAGATATCCAAGGACAGATATTCATATTTAACAATAGTTGATGATGAAACAAAGTATAAAAGGTCATCCTTATGCAATGATTCACTTAATGATTCCGTAGTTTGGTAATACGTGATTTACTTTAGTTTTAAAAGAATTGAAATAAGACTTTACTGCTCTAATTAAACCTTACTTGGTTTTGCTACACAATGCGCTACTGAAACCGTTAACTCGGGAAGAAAATAAAATACAAAAGAATGTGAGAATAAAGAATGTTACTGGCAATGGTTGAAACTCTAAATCACACTGAAATCATACTCCTTTGGTGTCAATATTGGATTAAGTGCGTAAGGACAAATTTATTATAGGTACCTACATATTTATTATTAATTCAAAATAACAATACATTATAAGTTATAACATTGTCTTACTGAAATCGAAGTAAATGAAGTATCATTGCGGTAACTATGCTTAACGTTGAAATTACATAAATAACTGAAGATGATCGTGTCTGTTGTGCTGAAACCCAGTCCGAATAATAAGACACATCTGTGTAAACACCGGGAAAACCCTTTAATGCACATCCATTTCCCCAAGAAACAACTCCTAGTAACGTGTTGTTATATTCTAGAGGACCTCCAGAATCACCCTGAAAACATTTTTTACAAGTTAATAAATTTCTTCTATAATTTCTGAAAGTTTCTTTTAGTCTTATTCCTTTTGAACTAATATTTACCTGACAAGAATCTATTCCCCCTTCTAGGGTCCCTGCACAAAACATTCCTGTTTTAATTTTGTTTCTGTATGCATTTTTGCATTTCTCTTGGTCATATGTGAAAATATCGGCTGCGTATAAATCGCTGGGAATATAGTCCTAAAAACTCAAATCATAAGTGAAGTCCTGAATGAAAATTTAATATAGTACTAACATCTTCGAAGTGTAATTTACCCCATCCAGAAACTCTGCACATTCGTGGGGGTGGTGGCAACGATTCTGCTAACTTTAAAGGTTGGACCATAGAATTCCAATTTCCGAAAGTTCCATCTATCTGTAAGGTTTAAAAGATTTACAATTAAAATTATCATTATGCACTAGTGAATAATAAAGTAACTACACTTGTACAGTCAAAATGAATACAAAGACCTAAAAAAATGTTTTTGGATAGGTAAACGTAACCCCATTAAAAATGGGCTACGCAACCCAAATTACAGACGCTGAAATAATGTTTCTTAATGGCTACTACAAATTTAAAAATATTAATTTTCTAACACTAATCTTTTTACTTACACGTATCACAGCTATGTCATTAGATTGAGTTCTTGAATTGTACTTAGAATGTGGGAAAGTATATTTTACATTTTTTTTTACGGTGTAGCGCGAAACTTGTAGTAGATTCAGACCTCCAACTACAACGGTTAGGTGTTTTACCGGAAATAATTTCTGTTCGTCATCGTAACAGCAATGGGCTGCTGTTAAGACATGGTTCTCATTTAGAATGCTTCCTCCACAGAAATGTTTGCGCCGCATTTGAAGAGACACCTGAAATCAGTTATAGGTGATACTGTGTGCAGTAAACAAACAATGGCAGGATAAGAATAGTTATTTGTTTAACAAGGCAGAAAAGTAGTAGTAAAAGATTTATTGCCGCAGCTGGTATTTCACAGCTGAGGCCAAGCCGAAACTGTGAAAACAGCCAAGGCAAAAATGTTCACCCCATCTGAAATTAAAGAAATCGTGAAAAATATGGAACTAAATTCAATTTTTAAAAATTTCGAAATTGTTTGGTTTTCGCAGCAACCTGATTTTGAATGCTACTGTCAGCAAAAGTGGTCTCTTGCTTGTGCTGCCTAGGCAGCAAAAGTGGAACTTTGGGGCCAGTCAATTGTCAGTCAAATCATTATTTTACTTTCGATCGGCGCAAAATAGTATTTCACATTAATTTCATTAATTCAATTACACAAAGAAACTAAATGCTTTTGGAATAATGTATTAATTATCTGTTTACAAAAATGATAAATACGCGTTACAATGAATCACTTTTAATAAATTATTATAAGCACCTAACAGAGAGATATTAAGTTTTACTCGCTGAACAAAGGACACGGATTAAAGATATGGAAAATAACGGCAAAGACAAAGGTTTCAAGAAGGATCAATTGGTTCGCAGCAGGTATTCAATGTGCAATTTTTACGATAATTTTTATAACCAAACAAATAATGATAAGATAACCAAACCCGAATGCAATATTCTTGTTACAAAATACGTATAGGTAGATTAGGTACACATTTTTGAGCAATAGAGGGTGATTAAGAGGTCGATTACGATAATGGATCTGCTGAGGTTTTTGGGATGCAAAAAAATGGTAATAAAGATTTATTTTACTCATTAAGAGTGAAAAGTAATAGATTTAAGTTGAGAAAGATAAAGATTGATTTCCTTTCCAATAAAAATAATTCTAAAATGTTTGCTGATTTCTTACGAATACGACTGTTTATGAATACGATTTCTGCTTTTCATTTGACAGATGACCTACTAAATTACCTATACTTGTGGCCGAGAACTTGAAAAGTTTTATGTGTAACTTAATCAAAAATTGCAAGATTGCAACGATTAGTACAATGGGAACAAAGACTATAAGCCAAGATTGATATAATAGTGACCATTACCCCCTAAAAGTGACACATTGTAGCGGATAACAGTTATCATATCGAAAATAAACAGTTTGGAGTATATTTTACCTTTGGTACAATTTTATAACTGCTTTGAAGTAGTGGGGAGTTATATCTTATTGATGAATCTCCTTTAAATAAAGAACCGTAATTATTATAAAAAATTAACTACGATATTAGGTTTTTATGTAAGATTTATTTATAGCCTAACTCTAACTCTTTAATGCTGATTGGATTGACGGAAATAGTAAAACTAACCTTTTTATTTAAAATAATAAACAGCCATTGCCAAAAAGCTTTGAATGGAGTGTTTGGAAGAAATCTAAATATTTAATATTCTTTCTAAAATTAACTATATTTACGTCCTAACATTTTCTAGGTACTTAGAAATTTTGTTGATTTCGATAAATTATAGGAATCGAAGGTGCCGCTCTTTTGATAATTTTTTTATCAAAATTTGTTTTTTTCATAACACATATTCCACAAGTGCTGATATAAGCTTAATATAATTTTATTATAAGCAGAAAATATGCAAAAATGCGTACCACACCGGACAGTCTGTATTTTTGGTATTTCTTAAAGTTTAGGTTATTATTTTAGTTAAACTCTTAAACTGAGATTGTAATACCGGGCCTTAGTACACTTTAGTTGCATGACCTTCGGGTACCTACATAAAAATTTCGAATCACGTAACTTCCATACAGTGTCACAATCCAATAACATATCAATTCATGGAAACTTTATAAGGCGTTTTTGTTTTTCAATATTTAAGTGATAAGACGAGAGATTTCGGTTTTGATTAAAAGGATAAGACTTCTAAGTTTATATCGAATGGAGAAAAGAAAAGTTGATCAAAAATAAATTTATAATAATAAGTACTAACCAAACATTTTGATTACTGTTTCGTAGGTAAGGGTGTAAAAAAACCTGGTCAAGTTGGTTGTGGTTGTAAGTCAAGTTGATGGGACTCTTTTAAATTCAGATTTTAAACCATACACGCAAGGGTAATGTTTCTTTTGTTGATAACAAAGCGATGTGTATAAAATAAAAGTTTTTTTTAAACCCAAAGGTCGTGCTTCAGAAATTTCCTACCGATAAGATTTTCGAATTAGATATTGGGAGTCGAATTCAGAGACAGAACCAGTGTTTATACTCTCACTAATTTTTCGTATTCGAGATTGTTTGTAAATGAGTGGCTCTTTTGTGTAAAGATTTGGATGCGTCGTCCGTCGTATCAACCACAAATAACATAACAAGTGTTAAACAAAGACACAAAATTTATAGTTTTACTCGAAAAGTACCTAGGTACTTAATATTAAGGCAGAAACGGGTGACTCATGGTTATGAATACCTAATTTAAGAATGAGTTTGATCTAAGGGTAAGTTTAGTACGAGTGTTCTTTAAATGATGTCTCTGAATTTACCCTTAATGTGTCTATTTCCAATAATTAGTAACAATAAGTATACAATACTTAAATTCAAGAAAAATATTATTACCTGATATGGAAACTGAGAACGATCTGTGACTTTGTAGCCACCCACAATTCGGGGGTCTGGTTTTTCAGTGTCATCTGCTTGGACACTTAGCAGCACAGCTATAGTCAGTAAAAATCAAATTAAAACAAGACAACCAAAAAATTTAAATATTTATTAACAAAAGCTTATGTTACTACTATTAGTAACTGAAAATAGATGTTAATTACTAAATATATAAATAAAAAATAAAACTTACAGAGAATGAGTACCACTCCAAATCTACAACTCATAATGGCACTGTTCAAAACTGATGAAGAGACACTGTATTGTATTGTATTTATCATTTTTTAATAGATAAGATACATAATCAATTTGATTATCCAATATGTTATCAGTCTATCGATAACCAAAAAGGGTTCGCAAATAGCATGGCTTTTTGTATAAAGGTTAGCAATAAATAAAATGGGCTAAACTAGCGGAGGTGGTTACTACAGCTTAAAACATGATGAACTTAACCCGAACCTGGATCCGAGAATACTGTCTATAATTAATTTGGCATTGCTATTTTTTCCCTTCTGACCAGCAGATGTTTAATATTATTAACAGAAAATTCAAATTGATTAAAATTTGAAGGATTACTTCAACCCTTTAATTAAGTTTATTATTGGAGGAGTTCCAATTTATAAAATAGGCAATTTTTCCCACGCCCCAAAAAATTCTTGAAAAACTAAAATTTAGAATAATTCAGGGCGAGTTATCAAATAATCCACCCATTTATTTCTCAAATTAATAATAAATAAAAAACATTACTTAATACTATATGATTATAAATCGTTACATTATAAGTGTTAATAATAATATAATAACTAATGAATGAATTGGTGTAAATAAATTTGCTCTGCCTCCAAATCCACCAGGTACTGCAAGAGTATCTGTAGTGCTTTCAGACAGTTCCGTAGTAGGATCAGTGTTAGAATGTATTAAGTTGGTAGTACTATGAGTAGAACTGCTATTTATTGCTTCAGTGATATTATCCAATGAAGTAGTTTTAACTGTAGTGTAAAATTTGGAAATTTTATCCATTATCCAAGGACGATATGTTGCCACATCCGAATAAATACCAGGAAAATCAGCTTCTCCACATCCACTTCCAGTGGAAACTATTCCTGTCAGTAATCCATTACAAACAAGGGGTCCTCCCGAATCTCCCTTAAAATAATTCAAAGTTAATTCTAATTATTCTTGATAAAATACATTTCTTACTTGGCAAGCGTCTGTTTCCCCTGTCTCATGTCCAGCGCAAAGCATGCCTTCCAAAAGGTATACATCTGCATGGCTATACATCTCTTGACATGTAGAAAATTTGATTAAATTTACTTCAGCGGCCAATAATACTTCGCTAATAGTTCCGGTTTCCTAAATTTTCAGAAAAGGTTAGTATTAATTATAAAAGTGTATGAGGGTTGCTCAGGAAAGAGTGGAAATGGGAAGACTTGGAAAACAATAAATCTCAGCTAGTAAATATTTTGTTTTCCACATTTGCGTTTTTGCAGAATTTGGTAAAGAATTTATTTACTTACATGTGTTGAGTAACCCCAACCAGAAACAATACATTTTCCATTACTAATAGAATTTTCTCTCAGAGGTACTATCATTATAAGGTTATTTTCATTTATTGGCAATTCTATATCTAGCTGTAAATAAAAAAATACGAATTACCTCACCAGGTATAATAAAAACATTAAAAAGAGAAATACCTGTACTATACCAATATCATTAACCATGTTTTCTAAGTTGAAGTCTTCATGAGGTATAATTTTTGAAGCATTTCTGTAAATGCTAGTTTCATTTAGAGTTAGCGCGCGTTGTCCTGCTACAACACTAACAACAATAGATGGTAGAAGTCCGCCCCAGTGATAAAACAAACAATGGGCTGCTGTTAAAATATGGAACGGTGAAATTATAGAACCACCACAAAAGTGCGCGTCGTTATAAGATCGTCTCAAGGATACCTTTTAAGAAAATACATTAACAAAATAATATAAATAAAACGTAATGGCATTGAACTTACTTGGTACGGAATTTCTCCTTCCTCAACAGGGTTTCCTCCAACTATTCGCCAGCCGGATCCTTAAAATTAATATTTTTATTGTTGTTTTGAATTAGAGAGCAAGGTAGTAGAGCAACAAAAAAGATGTTAATATATTTCTTTGAGTAGAGTAGATTCTTTTTAAAGAATTTGATCGGAAAAGGATCTGTGTATCCATGGTTACCAAGAAGTGGCAATTGCAAAATACTCCTGCTGAAGTAGTAACGGAAATGAGTGGTGTGGAAAGTAAACAGCAATTGGTAAATCAAAAAGAATCTATACACAGTACATAGGGTTAGGACCCGTATTTGAAGTTGGCGTGGATTACACTTTCATACACTGTTCTATAAAGAGTGGTCAGTCTTTATTGCCGATATGTTAACGTGTTGATTAAAGTTTTGTAATAAAACGTATACTAAGATGAATATAGCGTACAACTTGTAGTATTCAGATTATTTTCTTAGGTCTGGTGTAATATAGTGGTCTAATTTTTTACACCAACCATTGTTGCTTGCTATTTAAATTTTTTAATGTTCGTGTATAAAGGGTATCGCTTTTAGTGGTTTTATTTATGGTTTTCCTAAACTTTTTAGTTGTTGTCATCATTATAGAACGATTGGTAAATAACACTAAAATTGCACCAGAAATTGTGTGTAATATTTATACACAACCACACCTCGAAATTTAGTATAAATATATTCTTTTGTTTCATAGAAGTGAAATTAATACAAATAGCAATTAGTGTTGTAACTTTCATCTAATATTAATTATTTATTGTCTATTGACAACTGTTGTAACTGAAATATTATAGTCGTATACCGGCGACATGATTACCTATTATTTTTTTTAAATCACTTTTGAAGGAAAACCTGTCTAATTATTTCTACGCCATAAAGCCTAATTTGTTTGTAACAAAAGAAAATTACAATTACTTACCGTTTCTAAGTAATGCACTGAAACAGACCACATATAGTAATATCTCTAGACCTAGTGACATGTTCTACAAAGAATAAACAAAGCAATAAAGCAAGGAAGTCTCTGACGAAATAATTAAGTAAATATAGTTTGGGTTTCTCTTATCTTTTTCATTGTTATCTTCTAAAGACCTGTTGATACCTTTTTACAACAAGATCGTAGTAGGTAATTGAAGAATTATTTTTGATTGCGATAGAAATGCCGCACAATAGAAAATTTCTTGTCCTAACGAAATGAATATGAAAGGAGAGTTTCAAGAAAGTAGGGGTATGTTCAGGATTTTATTTTGCATGTCTATAATACAATAATTATAAATAAATAGTTTATAAATTAAATACGAAAGGGTTTACCTAATTACTTGTAGTATAAGTATAAATATTAACAACACACTCGATTTGGGTATGAAGCTTGCTCCACCTTCACGATCTTCGAGGTCTATTATACTAACACTACTTCTGCTTGAAGGACTAGTAAAGGTGGTTTCTGTAGTTACATTAACTGAGTCATTTATTGTACTAGAAACAGATATGATTTCTGTAGTAAGAGACGTTGTGGTGGAGGTATAGGACGAAATTTTATCTTCTATCCATGGTAAAAATTTTGCAACGTCAGAATATATTCCAGGATATTCTACTTCAGCACATCCACATCCGGTTGATACAACTCCTGTAAGTAAACCATCGCAAACTAAAGGGCCACCAGAATCACCCTAAAATTTGTTGTTTAAAGTTTTGTTTAATGAATTTGGAAATAGGTGACTTTACCTGACATGCATCTTTACCGCCCTTTTTGACTCCAGCACAAAGCATCCCTTCTGATAGCTGGTCCGCGTATTTTGTATTGCAATTAGAAAATTCTACTATGTTAACGTCTGTAGTTAATAGTACTTCGCTAACGATTTGAGATTCCTGCAAAGTAAGGTATGAGATTACTAACTTGTTTATTATAAAAAAAAATGGATTATATTGGAAATGTACTGTAGAAAAAATAATCCAAACGACTTGCTTTTCTAAATCATTATTAAACACTAACTGCAGTGTAGGTACCTACCGGTGGTATTCCACATATTCTGTGATCTGTATGTCCCCATCCAGACACTGTACATGCTCCAGAATTAATAGAAATGTTCCTCATTGGAATTACAGATATTATCTTATTGGAATTTATCGGTAATACCCTATCTAGCTGTAAAAAAGTACCGATAATTAATAATGAGGCCATGATACTAAATCAATGTAAACTCTACCTCTATTACAGCAACATCATTGGACATGGTTGCTTTGTTAAAAAGTTCATGGACTGTAATTTTTGAAGCGTTTCGGTAAACATCTGATTCAGTTATGGGGAGATTTAGTTGACCTGCTACTATACTAACTACGTAGTGTGGAAGAAGTCCGCCCCATTGATAAAACATACAATGAGCTGCTGTCAAGATATGTAATGGGGTTATTATGATTCCACCACAGAAATGTGCGTCATTATAGGATCTTCTTAAGGATACCTATTGGGAAAGGTTGAATGTAAATTTTTAGCACTGTTTAGGATTTTGTTACTTGTCATTAATATTTTACTTGCCTGAAATGGAAATTCACCTTCTTTGGCAGGTCTTCCTCCAACTATGCGTCCGCATTGACCTTAAATCATACAATCTGCGTTCTAAATTTAATCAGTACTAAATATCCATTGTTTTTTCTTCTAATTCTTACATTAAAATAAAAAAAAAACATACCAGTTGTAAATATTACACAAAGACACATTGCACAAAGAAATAGTTTGGAACTGCGCATCGTGTTGTGGAAATGTAGGTACAACACAAACTAATGACTACAAAGGTAATTCTTAAAATAATTTAATAGGATTACACTTGTGTAATTTATATGTTTTAACAATGAGAGTGTTATCTTATAAGTAACTATTGATACTTAATAAATTCAAGTGGGGAGATTTTTTGATAATTTTGTACATGTCAAATTTATAACGGACAGGATGTGAACTGATCTGTAGATTATAAAATATTTGACGATGTATCTAAGTCTCAAAGGGCCAGTTTTTCAGTTCTGGTTTAAACCCAATCAACAGCTAACCCAAGCTTAATTGCCATGGATACAGTTGTTACAAGAATTGTATCCATGGCAATTAATCCTGGTTTAGCTGAACTAAGATTTAAACGAGAACTGAAAAACCGACATAAAGAGAGCCAACTACCCAAATTTTCCTAATTTAAAATGCACGAACGGTAACTGATAAATTGATAAAGAAATAGAAAGACAAAAGTCGGGGTAATTAAGGGGTTAGTCTTCAGCTGGTCTACAAAAATCTTCAATGTTCGGATCCTACGCCTGGTTGACTTTCTCGAAAAAAATGTAAGCTATCTAGTCTATGCGTACTTATGATTTCGTTTTAGATGACGCCCCCATAATATGTAATAAAGAAAAGATGTAAACAATTTTACAAAATATTAATCATTTCCTGTAATATAATAGTAGGGAATAAGCAAAAGTATTAGTTAGGTATTGGTGCGAAATAAATTTCCAGGAAATGTTTTTTAGTGATACTGGTTTCTGTACTGTTATCAGGAAAATTTTATAATGCGCATCAATATTACTGTTCCAAGGTCAAGTGATAGAGGATGTAGCATCGTCTTTTATTAACTTATCGCTAAATGATAATTGTTCTATCCGCTTTATGATAATCATGTATCAAATTCATTTATTTTTTCCACATTTGTCACAAGAAATAGCTATAATGTCTTTCTTTTGTCACTGAAACTGGAAATTAAATTATCAAAGCACTTTCCGAAATATCTGAATAATAGTTTAGCTTTCCGTTGGGAGCGACTCTTCCTCTCTCTTTTTCATCTTGATTATACTCTTCTCTACTACTATGCAACTTACTCGTCTGAAATTACTTTTTAGTGTTCATTATATAATACTGTCTGTAACTTGTCTTTTGTACCCTTTTCCCATCTAAGGACCGGTTTTTCAGTTCTGGTTTAAATCCCAGTTCAACCAAGATTAATTGTCGGATACAATTCTTGTAACAACTCTATCCATGGCAATTAAACTTGGTTTAGCTGTAGTGAGGTTTAAACGAGAACTGAAAAATTGGCCTAAAGTCCACTATGCCCTAAATTGCTTAGCACAGCCAATTCGTGATCTTGGTCCCCTTGTACAGATCTCTCGTTACATATAGTGTTGTAAATCCCTTCAGTTCCAATTCTGAAAAGCTGAGTATGAGCTATTCTTTGCTTGCCATGAGATCAAGATATGCCCACCTGGAGGCATATTGTGATGCTTCATAGTGCCGTTCCTAGGTAGGTAATCCTTTTAACGATTCCCGATTACAGCCCATTTTCAAGCAAGGTTCGTTTATAAACGCTAAGCGGTGATTCTGTCCGTATTCGCTCTGTTACTTTTGCGTTTGCAAATTTATTCCCTGGAACAGGGATTCTAGATGCTCCCAACACTGGGTATAGGCTATAGTAAGATCCAGCTGACCCTTGATTTGCTAGTTCATCCGCTTCGTCGATCCCACAATTTTAGAGGCTCGAAAGTAGGCTGGCTATCACGCTTACGTATGTAAACCCTTGCGTAAACCCTGCTGTTGTTTTCGGACGCGCATTGAAGCATAGCAGAAACAGGGGAGAGCAAGAGTTGGACTCTTTAGTAAAGATTTGAAGATTTGGCTTTGGTGTACCGAAAAATTAAAGACTGGTCATAAATGGTGATGATTATTCTGGTATGCTATTAAAAAAAATTAGAAAGTTCTTGTAGGTGATTTCTGTACTCAACTTGAATTTATTGTTCTGAAACGCCTATATATACCCGCTTTATTATAGGTGGGGGTAAATTTTTTCACTACCTGGTATCTGGACATTCTTTTAGTTTTTAATTATTAAACAGTAAGCATGTTATGAGTTAATTCTACAGATAGGAAATTGAAAAGGTTCATAGCATGATTACTAGAATCGTTGCAAATAAATCTCCTTTGCAAGATTATAAAGTCAATGTCAAGGCTATGGTAAAGTTTGGTATATCTGGTTTGTTATAGTAGACAATGCAAACAATATTACGCCATCTGCTTTATATACACAACATTTTTTAAACATGCCGCGTATTTGCGTCAGTCGTGAGTAGCAGGAATTTCGTTTTCGTTCGATAACGTCCGACCAGCAGGAATTGGTCGCAGCTCGCAGGCGTACAAGCGATTATAACATGAATAACATACACAACAATGATTATATTTTATGGTTTTACCATTCTAAAATCGTGTTCTGCGTTCATCCACAAGTACTAGTGTAATTCCAACTAATGTTCGCGTAATAGAATAAATTATATTTTATAAACAAGTATTTACCCCCTGTTGTAGATACTAATACCTATAACCTATATTCCAGTTTTTAATTTAATTAGTTTTGATAATTTAATTATTTCGGTCTATTAAAATAAATATAAATTACTGCAATGTCGCTTCTTGAATCCTTGATAATAGTGTCGGAAAAGGCGGCAAATATTGCCCGAATTTGCCGCCAAGAAGAGCATTTATTCGAATTATTAGTTCAAGAAAAAGGAAACGCAGAATCTAATCCGCGCTTCATACAAGATTTTAAAACGTTAGCGGATGTTCTCATACAGGAAACCGTAAAACATGACGTAGGAGAACAAGTAAGGCTTGTTATAAACAAATATAATTATTATGTCACCTCTCATTAATTACATTAGTTTCCAGAACTTAAAAATTTTATAAAAGGGGAGGAAAACAACACATTTTGTAATAAATTAGGAGAAACAATTTGTGTGGAAATTCAAAAAGATGTTAACGAGACAGCGAAGTTATTAGAAGTAGTTTTAAGTGGCGATACAAGAGCTGGTAAATTATTAGCTGAAGAAGTTCATAAAAATGTGTTATTGGAAGAAGTTGATTTTGGGAAAGACAGATTTCCAAAAGACATGGAATTTGATTGTACAGAATTGGGAATTTGGATAGACCCAATAGGTAATTTACAAAAATAAGGGGGCAGTGTAGTAAAAAGAGTAAAATTTATAATTCTAGACTCGACGGCAGAATACATAAACGGAAGAGAAGTTTTTGGTGAAAATGGAATTTTTGTGAATGGTTTAAGTTGCGTTACAGTATTAATTGGAGCTTATGATAGAAATACAGGAATTCCTTTAATGGGTGTTGTGAATCAACCCTTTTTTGAACAAACGAATCAACAGTAAGTTGGTTATAACAAACTATTACGTTTTTTCCTAGAATTTCATTTTTAAACATATTTAAATTTTCCCAATTTTCATTTTCTCATACATCATAGTTTTCTATTTCGGTTCCTACCTAACAAAACAATATTCTCGACAGATGGCGTGGGCATTGCCATTGGGGCTACACAACACCTAAAACTAGTGCTTCCTCTAGTAGCTCCAGAAATTCGAGCTCGTCCTCCAATATCGTGTGTCTAAGCAGTAGCGAGGATGAAAGTATCAAAAATAAACTAAAGTCCAAGGGCTTTACTTTGGTAGAAGCCGCAGGGGCAGGATATAAAATATTGACAGTAATAACAGGACACGCAGCGGCTTACGTTTTATCGAAAGACACCACCTTCAAGTGGGACACTTGCGGACCTCAGGCTATCCTGAAATCTCTTGGGGGTGACGTGTTAAAGTTTGATGACGCAATGGGAAATTCTTATAAGGGTCTAGAATATAGGGATCATTCTGATGAAGACGGGAATGAGAGTAAAATCATTAAGTATTGTAATATTGGGGGGATTATTGCTTATAGAGATAAGAAGACCTGTTTAGAAATTATTAATGCTTTGAATTAGTGAGAATGATGTCTAATAAATATTGAATAGGACGAATGATAAATAAATATATGAAAAAAATTATTGTTATTCGTGTTTTTTTTGTGGGGTGTATTCCTTGAATCAAAATTTAACATAGTAGGTGGGTATGACGTATGAGATTTCTATTGGAAAAGATGGGAAAATTTGTTGTGAATAATGGAGATGTATAAAAGCGATCCTGGTCGGATGAATAACAAAAGAATATTAGTTTTTTTGAATAAAAATTGAAATGCGAAATCAATTCCAAGGATATGGATTTTGTGAAAACTTTCCTTAGCTTGTGGGTATAAAAATAATGTAATATTGAACTCGCAAAACTATTTACGTATTTATTTTCCAACGGAAAACGGTCCTTATGGTACAATCGACACTTTTTTGTATTTTGAACTCACCCCTCCCTCTCCCTACAGAAATTTTCAGAAGCCACTAGATGCTGACAGATGTATCTACTAATTCAAGATACGTTTTGTCCTTCTATAGGTTTAATGTTCAAATTGTATTTAGTTGTCCGTGGAGTAATTCCAATCTGTGGTAACAAACCTAAAGGATAATGTTTTATTGATTGGAATTGGTACATAAATACAAAAAGGTCTTTTCTACACATGTTACTGCTTTTTGCCGGTGATCGATCTGCTGTTCAATGAAGTCCTTTCGTGGTATTTTATTTTACAATGATCGCTCTTTTTTGTGTGGTAACTGTAACCAATAAACTACAACAGAGTAAAGCGCATTATATTTCTTGCTACCAAATAAAGTGCAATAAATATAAAATATCTGAATAGGTTTATTTTTATACCGGGTAGCGGCATTTAAGACGATCCACCTTTAATAACTTGAAATGGATTGTGATTGACATCCGGTTTTCGCCACACCTTTTAACATCTAATGGGCTATGGTTTACAAATACTTTTAAGATTTCAAACTTGAGGGTGGTGGGGGTAAAGTGGATGAATTAAAAAGAGTAATTAATTGTAAAGCTTGGTTCCCTAGATTTTACAATATGTGGTGAAAACCGGATATCATATCACAATCCGTTTCCAAGTCGATAAAGGCGAATCGTATTAAATGCGCCACCCGGTAGGTATATCATGACAAATAGTTGAATACAGAAAAAAACCATTAATAACTTTCGAACGCATTTTTAAAAATTGTCCATCAGGCTTCTTCAGGCAGGCATTATTTCGCTTTTAAAACATTTGGGAATATTTATGTATGTGCGTTCCAGAAGACACTTGAAGAATGTGATGAAAGTGAAATAAATTACTTATGTTCGACAGTATCGCAAATATACAGGGTGTCTCTAAACCTAGTACCATAAATTTACCAGCCGCTTCCTGGCGCAAAAATAAGTCGAAAATGTATATAAAAATTTTGTCCTAAACCGCAGCATAAGGAAGCTACACGTCTTTGAAAATGGTGTTAAAAAACGGAAAACAATTGCATTTTAAAAACCGTTTGATAAAAAAAAATCGAAATTTTGCATGCAGCCTAACCTATTGAAGGTATAAACAGTACGAACACTTACTGTAACTATTTTTATTTCAATTTATTTTTCAATAAATTAATTTACATACAAATCTAGCATTCTAAATTGATTTTGGCTAAACAGAAAACCTGCATTTTATAGGAAACGGTTAGTCCAAGCGAGTTTAAACAAGAGTACCTTTTTTTTAACTAGGCAACAGGGAATACAAATCTCTAAACTAAAATGGAAAAAAACAAAAGGTTAAGAAAAACGGGTTACAAGAAAACGGTGATAACCCCCATTCGCGCCGCCCCTGATTAATTTTCAAAAAAAAAAATAGTAGAAAGTTTATACCTTTAATAGGTTAGAGTGCTTGCAAAATTTCGATTTTTTTATCTCAGACCGTTTTTAAAATGCAATTGTTTTCCGTTTTTTCAACACCATTTTCAAAGACGTGTAGCTTCCTTATGCTGCGGTTTAGAACAAAAATTTTATAGACATTTTCGACTTATTTTTGCGTCAGGAAGCGCTTGGTAAATTTATGGTACTAGGTTTAAGGACACCCTGTATAGTTCTCGACACCACTTAGCGGCCGAAAACACCCACTGTTTGGTACTTCTACCCTGAAATATTCAGGTTGTCATGTAAGTTTAAGGGCCGGTTTTACAATACAAGTATAAGACAATTGTCATGGTTACAATTGTTAAAAGAATTGTAACCATGGCAACTGTCGGAGGTATAGCTTATTCCAGGTATATACTAGTATTGTAAAACCGGGCCTAAGTCGCAAGAATTGTCTCAATTTGATACTTTTGCATTATAGGTATACCAAAACTTACATTTAAAGCTTCTCGCTAAGCAACAGAAATAAAAGCATTTACTGCGATTCTTTAAGTTTTGGAATTGCCAAACTGTAAATTTTATATGGAAAAAATTCTTCTAAGGCAACCGAACATAAAATTTTGTACGAAAACGGACTTTTCAGGCTCGTCTCAATTATCATTCTCTTTCGCTGCGTTCACTCGGCCATAAACAGCGGCTCTTCCAGAATCTGGAACAATCTCCAGATTCTGAACTACTCCAAGGACTTAAAACCTGGGAACATTTACAAATACTGTAATTTATTATTGGACTTTATAAAGTCTTTTAAGGAACATGGGGAACTGATGCGCTTTGTGAGAGAAACGGGGCCAAAAGATAATGTTTCTTGGGGAAAGAGATTGGAGTTTTGAGAAACTTTGAAGTGCGACGGAAATTCGGAAAGTTCTTTTGGAAGACCCTACGGAGTCTAAGACAGTATGTAGATTTTGGGCAATTCCGTGGCATTGTAGGTTGCTAGCAAGACTCTGGCGAAACTTAGAAATACTGTGGTTATGGGACTCTCTACAAAGTTTAAGCGATATTCCGCGAACTTGGAAACTAAAGTGGCTTAGAAGACTTTGGAGGATCCGGGTCGTAAGATGGTTTTTTGGAGGGGGTGGGTCGTTGAAGAATCTTATCGGTTTTGTGAGAGTTTAAAGAACTGTTTAGAATCTGGGAAACTCCAGGAAATTTGAACGTAATATTTCTTGGCTCGGCAGATCCAGATGAGTCTAGGTAGCGGTGTAGATCGTGGACAAACACATATTTTGGAATATTACGGGAGGTCAATCTCTTATTTAAAAACTTCACATCTTAAAACTGATTCTAAAGAATTTGGATTACTTCAACTTCGTGTGTACCTATGTTTACTGCCCTTATAAGGTTTGGTGGGGCATGTCTAGTTTGTAGCTGAAACATCCTGATATTGCAGCTTGAAGTATATTCTAGGTTCCTTTACTATTATCGCTATCGGTAACGTAAAATTTTAAAGAAGTGAAAATAATTTTTGGATTCTATGCACCAGGTTAGCTAATTTTAGAAACTTAGTTTTTGTGACGATTTTATCCGATTTCTTGCTGAAAAAAATATTTATTATTTGTTCTTTCCTAATCTGGTCGCCGTTACGCAATTCGAATAGAATAACAGTTCAAAATTATTATTTATTATTATACTAAAATTGCTATTAGTAATTTTATGAACTGAGACAGTTTTGTAAGTTTACAGAATAAAATATCCGGCAACATATAACCGTTTTCTTTTTAGAGAAAAGGAGAACAGAGTTGTGAAACGGCATGCTTATTAGGCGGAAAACGAGACTGTCTACATTGATAGCAAAGAGATCAAAACTCTAAATTGGGTTTTCTAGGTGACGGAGCAGATAAGATCTTATATGCATTTCACATATCAGATATTTCTCATGCAGATTTCCCTAAACCCTGTGTAGGGATGAACTATTCTCAGTATGTGGTAGCAGATATTTGACTTACAAAGGCAAATCCGAAAACACATTTAACAGCATCTATTTTTTATGTACCAATCTTTTCAGCTTTGTGTTAAATTAAATTCCAGCCCACAATAATTAAAGTTTCAGGAAGGGTGTCGTGCGGTCAAACCGAAAGTACATAAGAGACGGCATAGCTATCTGACTAGTTCATAAATAATTGAAACCTTTTAATCTGCCCGCTTACTTGCTAAATACGAGGTTTTCCCACAAGCACCACAATCTGGTGCTGCATAACTCGGTGAGAAAATGCCCCTTCGGGAAATACTGTCTAGTTATACTACTATAGTATGGCTTAAATTCAAATTAGTTTACTTAGTTGTAGTTTCGAAAAGTGGAACGGTCTTGTCGGAAAGTAAGTAAATTTGATTTCGTTCACGAGTTTATGGAGTAAGCGAACGTTTTATTGTTTAACTTGGAATATCCATTTTCATTCCCGGGCTAAGATTGAACCTGGCACATTTTATAATTAAAACAAGTTCATTATTTTGGAATACTAAAAGAAAACTAGGTACATATATCAAGTTAACCGAGCAAGCATTCATACATTCAAAAACAAATATTAGCAAAAAAAAAGGTAAACAGAAATTTTATCCTGAAAAATTTGTACCAAGTTTATAAAAAATGTAAACGAGACTAATTTAAATAGCTTTGCATCAAAGTTCTCGCAGCAAATGGAATGTTTTTATCTGGACAGAAATTTGTTGTTTTTAATCACATAAAATATTTTCCGGTACAATGCAATTTTATCCTGAAAGCAGGAACATGTTTATTTTTAAAGCTGATACAAATGCTGAAGAGAATTCCGGAACTGATGAACGTTATGATTAGGTATCCTGAAAGTTTTCGATAATTTATTATATTTGCATCATTATTTTGAAGAATGTCCTAGAAACTGCAATAAAAGTTGAACTACTACATGGATTTAGGATGGGAAAGTCTGAATTTATGTCGGTAATTTCAAAACTCTTTGGAACATGAAAAATATGTTGATGATAAAGCATCTTTCAATATGAAACTCATTACTCGTTAAAAATTGTAATTAGTTTTATTGCACTCATAACTTGCTTTAACTTATGATTTTATGATTGTATTATAGACATTGGAAAAGTCATAGGTTTCTATTTTTGATTCCATTTTTCTTAAATAATGCATTTTTGTCATGTGCACTTTACTGAGATAAAGCTTCATTCAGGTTAAGGGATATGCTTTGTAAAGGAGGGTCAAACCGGGCTCCTCGATTTTCCAGTCGTTGTTTTACGGATTTACCTCACTACCTGCCTTGGAAAGTTTACGGAAGACGACCGGGTTCTATTGTTTCAGGGATCCTAACAAGGAATAATTATAACTACATAGTCAAGAGCTGCCGGACATCCTAATTTAACCCTCTTTCATACTATTAAATGCTTTATTAATGCATAAGTGTATTTTACTGCAATAACTGTGAAAAAACAGATTTGTAATATGCTACTTTGAATTATTATCAAACGGCCCAGGCAATCCTCTCAGCCTCTCATAAAAGGCTATTATTTGGAGGGACTATCTTATATTTTTTCTTTTTATTTATTGTGCCACCTACATATTCTAAAACTATTTTATCCTCGAAATGGGAAGCGGCACCCCATGAACCTGTATTAATTTTCAACCCCGAACCACATTTTGTCATCAGTCCGGAACTATTAACGTCATAAATGTTTCATGTAACTAAACAGATAATTAGATTCAGATGTATCACATGAACAGATCATTTTACAGCAGCTTGCATCAATATCATGGAAGGGTTATTATCATCATTGACTTGTTCAGAACATTCAACACGTGCATATTTGCCCAGAATTAATTTCCTTATTCCCTAATTTAACCAGGCGACACATGCTGCAACAGAACGTGTTTAATAGTGCTAATGTCAGATAAAATTCAACTGCAGTATGTATGCCACGTAGTTCTGTGCGCGATAACGTGTATATACCTACAGACAGGGGTGCACACGTTTTGATGAGCATGCGAGAGGTGGAAGCTACAAATATTCAACATATTATCCTGACACTTAGCAGTTGCATTTAATTACTTCCTTTGATACAATACCGAAAGCAATTTGTAATATATTAACGTGAAGGTACTTTTACGCTACTCCTAATTATTGCTAATTTTAGAAGACTAGTTAGAAGGTGGAATGTTTTTTTGCTTTGTTTTACTTCCTTGTTCTGTTTTGGTAACTGAAATTCGAGTCTGTATTTTTATGCAAATCATTCGGGTATGTAGCAAATCGCTTGAATATTAAAAGCACAGAAAAATTGGACCAAATTGATATTGGATTGTAGTCATTTCTTTACCAAAGCAATTTAAATTTGTTGTTATTTTTGAAAATGACAAACATTTCTAAATTTTTTATTTTATATTAGAAAAATAGTTGTATTGGTTCTATAATTTTTTTTTATTTTGAAATATGTAAGCTATAATCTAAATTTATAGGTACTAATAAATGCAAAGGGAAATTCAATTAAACTGTTGTTCCATTTAAAATTTTTCCAGGATATAATTTATTTAACGACAGAATTATTCGCTCTCTTTAAAGTTGTTGTTTTCTAAAGATTTGTTTTCTTCTTAACTGATTTAGATTTAGACAAAAGCTTCCCTCATTAACTAAAACTTCTTTCTATCATGCTCATCTTCCACAGCTGTAGAGATTAAGTTTATTTAAAGTTGCCAACTGCAGAAAGTTTTGGAAAATTACATCTTAATTATCTTTTAAATAAAACACTTTAAAGTTACATTAAACACAGAGGCATTAGGTGTTCTCTATTCGCTGAAGGATGTAATGTAGCTGACACACGAAAAATTGTACTCGCTAACTTTATTATTTACCACCCATTGAACTAGCAAACACTCGGTATTTGCAATGTCCGGGCAGTATTATTAACGACTGTTGAACTACCTCAGCATTTTCCAGGGAAATGCATGTCAGTAAAGTTTATGAGCTATAACGTTGCATAACTTAGCATCCAGTTAAATTAGATGTTCTGTAGTATCCTTAACAATGTTTAATAATAAAGTAAGTACATCATGAAATAGGCTATAGAAGAATCCATAGGGTACATTTGTTGTATGCACTTCCGTCTGGTTTCATAATGCCCGTGACAACTCTGCACGGCCCGGTCACAGCTCCGTACGGCCTGGTCATGTCTCCGTACCTCCTGGTCAGGGCTCCCCACGGCCTGGTCATGGCTCCGTACGGCCCGTTAAACTCCCCACGGACCGGCTATAGATGTATCTAGTCCTAGAGACAAGAAATTAGAAAAACGGAACTTTTTTATTAAAAAAAATGGGATAATTCTACTTCCGATGTTGGTGCTAAGAATGACTTCTTTTTATATTAAATTTGGTGTCATAAATTGTGACTTTATCACCAAATTGCGTTTCGATATCTTTCTAGTAATTGTTCGAATTAGCAAATAATGTGGATGAGTTTTGTCAAAATATTTCGATATCTCATGCAATTTACATTTCATTTAAAACAGGAAATGAAAACTTATTTCTTGAACATTGGAGAACGAGTTTCACAAAGAATATCTTACGACATTTACAGGATATAGCCCAGTTATCAGTTGCATCCGGCGGCGACTGTTACATTTCACTTTATTACAGACTCTTTCTGCTCTGCCGACTTCTAACGGTTTCCCTAATTAAAACCATTTGGTAATATTCAATCTATCGTCAGGATTTTCGTTTCTCACATGTCCTCATTTTCCTTCAGGCGTTTTCCTTTTCAGAACCGCACGCTGACGTTGCAATATACGTTGGACGTTTATTCAGGTCTTTTTGCGACATAAAGTGGGAACACGTTAACTTTACGAGAGTTGAAATTCCAAACAAGACCATTTGCGTTTAGTGGTGATTTCAACTTTCTTACTATTTGTACCAGGAACTGATCGGAACACCGTTGTTTTAGAACAAAACTTTATGAAGGACAGCACCATCATACTTTAATATCATAGTAAAATACACCACTTTAACTATTGATATTTCAATATCCAAATAATCCAGATGGGTGCTGACCAAGAGAGTTTATATATCACAAATATTTAATGTGTTCCTTCAGTTTAGTAAGCCATTAGAGTCGCTGTCCGGGAATATTTTAAAAGTATATTTTTTAAAGTAGTATCCTAAATGTTGTAATAATTCATTTTTAAAATGTCTTAAATTTTTTATGAAATAATTAATTTTGATTTATCACTTAAGATTAAGGTGGATTAAGGTAGGGTGTCTAATTCTCGATGCAGGATTATTTTCTTGTTCGTGTTTTGCCTTCCAATGGTCGAGCATTAAATGCGATCAATAGGATGTAGCCTTAGGGCAAATACTACGTGCTCACCACCGGTCGGAAGGTTTGCATGATTAAATTGTTGAGAATTTGGTGAGCAACAGTTGGAAATTTAATATTCCAAGTACTTCTATATTAGTTGTTACGTGGAAGTTATCATCATGTGTTGTGGAGTTTCTGCGATTTCTACCTACAGTCTAATTCCACGATTCCTTTCGAAGGATTTAATGTGTTTAATATTTTAGAGTGTTCTGAATTGTTGTTCAACAGTTCGTAAAATATAATTATACAAATTTTCTATCCACAGGGTAAATCATAACGGGTATCACTAAAAGCGATAAAATTTCCATGACCTTCTCTTACGTGAATAAATATATCCAATCATTGCAGGTAGGCGACCTTGCTTTTAGGGGTTGGATGAGTGAATGCTTTGAATAACTTTGTGAATACAGTAAAGTAGCCGAGGGCGACAGATTTTCTTTTAAAAAATCTTACTATTCTGAAAATGAACTATATAATTTAAAATTCTTTCCCTTTACAAATGTCTTCAAAGAGGTAGTCAGAAAGACGAATCTATTTCTTAAGGAACCGTCTCTTGTCATTGAGAAAGTTAAATACCGAATAAAATATTTAAGCAAATCTCTTGTGTATAAGCGAAATAAATGAAAAGTCGGAAAATTCTTAGACCTTACAAAACTTTTTCTTACTAAAGTATCGTTTTAATAACTTATGAGGGCTCTTATTTATTCACTACTACACTGAGAAGTTTTAAACCTACCCGTTTTATGTACTAATGTTAAACATAATAATAATTCTTATTTTCCTTGTACTTTAGCGTAAAATTTTTTTAGACTGAAAACTTGGAGGGTGAAACGTAAACGACCTCGTCAGGTAACTCGGCAATATTTTACAGAAAGTGTTCTTACTTTTCTGCGTCGAAGCATTCCAGAGGTAAAATCTGCAAAATTTATCTTGAGATCTTCGTAGCAGGTTTGAAAAATACCACCTCTCTACATCGCATGTAATTGTTTTTACTGGTTCGCGGACATGCGAAGCAGTTCTAGCGGGTGAAAAATGAATCTCAGTATCGCATTTTAGCAGTTCTGGAGCAAGATAATTAACGACTTCAGGATAATATCGTTTGCAGTTATTTGTGGAACTTCTCAATTTAGAAAAATATATCAACAAGTAGCTGGGATGTGCAACAGCTATTCTTGTCACAAAATCTTTCTTATATATTGTCATTTATGATCGTTAATTTTCTGCGGGGTGAGTTATGTCCGTTTAGTGAATTCAACACTCGTATATAGCTATTCTTTCGTTCATTCTTGGTTTTCTTTTAGTGTAATACGAACGGCCCATGATATTCACAAAATGATGCACATTTTCAATGCTTCTTTCTTAGCATGGGTCTGAGTCTCAGATTCACTATCGGAAAAGCGAAATGGTCCTCTGGTTTATCATCTTCCAGATAATTTTAAAATTCTCACAACACAGTAATAAGTGCCTCCCAATCAGAGGAATAGTTTCCCTAAGAACCAAAACAATATCTTGGTTGAATTTTTACGAACAAAATTAGTGCTTCGCTTCGTTCCAACTTTGATGGCTGCTATCTCATCCAGCCAGACATTTTCGGATCATGGCTCATGGACAGTTTTTTCCTTATTTTGACGAGAGGAATCACCTCCTACGAGTTATCGGTGTACTTTAGAATCACCCTGTATATACGCCTTTAAGACCGCTGAATATTTACCACATACATATTGTTTTTAATAACTTTTAATAAAATTTTAAGTGTGCGGTACATAAGATTGATGAATCGGAAATTACTGCAATTTATCGAGTTACTCTTTAGTGCCAGTGTCACGAAAATCGATTGTAGCCATTCTTAGAGGAAATTTCCGTATTTGTAAACGTCAGAGTGTTTGTGATCTTCTTGAAGTTTTGCTTATACAAATACAATGCTTTTTGTGTTTTTTTGCGATTGTAGGATAAAATTGTAGACAGTTGAGAGAAAATTCCTGACCTGCAGTCGTTACTGTACCTACCCCCAATTCTTTGGCAAATGACTTTCACCTTATTGCAAAAATTATTAACAAACCGCTTATACCACAATTTAACAAACTACGGCTGTCAAGTCCAAGGATCATATGTGATAGGTATACTCCCTTTAAATAAAATATATTTGAACGGGATCTTAAAAAACACACAACCAAGATCCACAAAATTAGGTTGTGAGACCGTTGGATAGTTTTCCTAGGTTTGTAGGTCGACTAAATAAATTACTGGTTTGAATAATTCCCATATTAAAGGTAACTCAATCAACCCTTGTACATCTATGTAAATGACACCTTGGGGAAGTTCCAAATTTGAATTGTAAGTACGTAGGGTGAAAAGTTTTGTCCATCCGGAATACGTAAATAACCACATTACACTTTAAACTCAAATTAATTATATTTAAAAATTTTGTTATATTAACGTAAATTACAGTACGTTTCAGTTTCTTTAGTATATTTTTTTGTTATAATACGGCCAGAAGCTATTCTAACAAATTTGATTTTTTATTTTAAATCGACGTACAATAAAGTAAAGGGTGTATACCAAACTATAATTAATGCAAAAACTAAATATTTACTTATATAACAACGTCGACGAAGTTATATTAGTTAAGTACGTTGAACAGATTTTAAAGTTTTCAACACTTTACGTAAGCGTCTATTTTCTAGTACAGAAACTTCAGGAACAGTTTAATAGTATATTGTATAACTAGTGCTGAAAATTGGATATTTCAAACGAGTATGAAAGTTTGAGCCACGAGCCTTGGCGAGTGGCTTAAGCATACGAGTTTGAAATATCCATTCAGCACGAGTTGTACACTGTACTTTTCCGACGACCACAACTTTTCCGATCACCACTTAATTCTGTTTTAAAAATAGCAAAATAAAAAAATTAATGAATTATAACATTTTATCATCCATATCGTCCATATCAACAGCAAAACTAAATAAAATATAAAATTATGTGAATTAAATGTATTTACCTCTTTTATTTATTACAATTTACCAATTTTCTTAATAAAAATTCGGCTAGTAACAGGTTAGTAGGTACTGCACTTCGTTGCATTTGCTACAATTTGACGTTTCAATATTTAATTTTTAATAAAATGAATGACGATTTTCAAAGTGGCCAACTATTTTTTATCGTCTAGCGTGTGAAATATATTGCACACGCTCATATCACACGGTTTCGTTGCCATGCGAAATATACAATTTTCAGTAACAGTAAACGGTGCGAATTTGGTCACATTTCATAGTGGTCGTCGGAAAAGATTATTATTTTCATTAAACTTTAAAGCGTGGTAAGAAAAAGTAGAATTTCGTTAAAATTAAATTACAGTTCAAATAAAAATTTCATAACTAAATAAAATGTGTTTCATGCCCAAGTATTTTAGGTGTCATGTTTAATCAGTTTTAGAGTCAACAAGAAGAACCTCGAGGGGTTGTCAAAATATAAGATGTGGTAGATATCGACAGACTGCTGAACTTTTCGATGAGTGGAGATTAATCTTGTTTGATCCATTTTTCTGAAAATGAATTTCCTATTCGTCCAACAAGATTCGTTCTTATTATTTTTATTATTCCATTTATAATTTTTTTTAAACGAATTAAAAACATCTGGTATATTAAAAAATATATCATTTCTGAGAAAGGAAGGTGTTTGAAACACTTTGTGTATCTGTGTTACATACAAATTTTTTTTAAATGGTTCCCTTTCCACATAATTTTGTTTGTTTTAAGTCTGGATATGAAAGCGGCTGTGTATGTGGGAAGTAGATAACAAAAATGTTGTCACCCTTTCGCAGCAATGAATTCCTTGCTAATACTGAATAGCAGCATCATAGCATCGATAATTTTAATCGAAAATAGGAACCAGGGCTGTTCACTAAATAACAAAGCCCGCCAGCAGGGCACAATTAAATGATAACAAAACCCAGGCCCGTTCTATCAGTAAGAGGTGGTAGACTGACCACTAATCTAACTTTGATGTTTATCTATCTAATCCATTCTAGTGTGTCAACAGAATAGAGGATTTATGTATTTATGTTTAAAATTAAATTTATTTTGCATTTGCATTAGGTGCTTAGTACTCCAAACACAATCTAAACCGAAGCCAATTTGCCGCGCTTCTGTATTTTACCGAAATTAAGAGGGTTGACGCGGGTGTGCCTCTACGAATAGAAACTTTCTGTTGAAAGCCAACTAGATGCTTAATTTATAAATTTCACTTCATATGGTTGCTCATTATTTGGCTATACTATATGAAATATAAGGTACAAGAAAATTAGAACCTGATCCGATAAAATAGCACACAGCAATATTTTCTGTGACCTACATATTTTACGGAAAAGCATCTCCCTTTTAAATGGAATACTCTGTAGGTACTAAATTAATACTTAAGAAGCTTAGTTGTTGGACCGTCCATTGGGAAAAGTCTTCTGCGATTTGGAAGTAGGTAGGGGCACGTACTACCTATTTTTCTTTTGGGCACATCGACGAAAAACCTTTCAAGAGAAGCAACATTGGCAAAATTCCTTTTAGATAGTTCTATAGCTGAAACACGCTAGAATATTCAAGTAGTCATATAAGCCTAGATAAAACAAAATATCAAACAAAAAACTAATTAAATAGAAAATCTAAACGTACAGTTAGTTAATTGGAAAAAGGTTGATGCGCAGCATATACTACCAGAGAAAAGATTTTCCTGTTACGTACACAAACGAAATTAAAAACAAATATTGGTTATCAGCAAAGTTCTAAAATTTTCGTGTGTTTAAACGAAGATATTATATAGAAAAAAAAAATGTTTCACGTTAGTTTAAAAAAAACGGAAATGACAAAAGCGAAACCTTCCTGACGTAGGACGTTACCCAGAAATATTTCGTAATATCAGTTTTTTTTCTGCATTATAGTTAAGTAATAAAATGTTACACATAAATTTGTAAGATTAATACTATAAAGAGCTGAAAATTATTGTTGCGCGGTGATAAATAGTAGGCGTTAAAATCGACACTGTCTAGGCCGTCTAGGGCATAGGCTACTTAGATACTTCATCCAAGCAAGAAAATCAAGGACACAAGGACGCTCATTTTAAAATCATTTCAAATTCAATTCTTAGTTCGTCGAAGAGAAAACTTACCACAGTATGAACCTATCATACTTACTTTAGGTATTTTAGTTTATTTTCCGAGTTCATGAAAAAAAGGATGAGCTTCTGAAACTGATATTATAATACAGGTGTAAGAGGGTTATATACATACAAATATGTAAATGTGATTCGCAAATATGTATTTAGGACGATGTTATTCCCGTATGTTCATTATTTGTACAAGCACATTATTTCTGTAACGTTAAAATGATAATTTTTCTATTAATATGTTTTAGTTAGCTTCCTTTATCATAATACGTGCGTATCTGTGTAGTACCTACCCGCGTATAGTTAACCAACCAGGGAAATTTATGAAAGCCGATAAAATCGTCCTTCCATTATATCAATTCCTGACTCACTCTTACAATAATATATTTTAGGGAAAATATTAGTATTTCAAAACCGCCCTACAAAGCTTTCATGCCTTATCTCAGCATTTCAACATCTTTTTAATTTCCATTCCGTGAGCGCGCAAAGGCCTGAAATGAAATGCTTATGCCCTCCGGTATTGTGAAAAGCCATATAAGCTATGGAATAATAAGAAAAAGCCATACAAAGAGCAAGAAACACGCTCAGCTTTCTCATCGCGTACAGTAATGTATTTCTGATGAAGTCTGTCTGAAAGAGTAATGATAATGTTACACATGTGGCTTATTTCAGGAATTGGTGTCACGGCGGTTATACGTTGGGAAAAACGGTAAAATTCGTCAACTCTCCCTCTTGCGTCCAATACGATTTTCTTGTTAAAATTTTCTGTTTGACAGATTTTTATTTCTCAAAAAATAACCTTCTAGGTGAAAGTAGATTCGGTAACATCATCAATCACTTTCGAAATATGTAATAAATATTGATACGTAATTCTTAATAAGAAATATTGTTTGAAGTAAATAAACATTAAAAATATCAAAAGAATCTAATAAGGTCCTGTACTTGTTTATAAAAATCATAAAGTATGAGATTAATAAAAAAATTATAAAGGGGATATTATTGACTGCGAAATGATTTATATTTCTCGCCACTGGTGGTTGGGAAATTTAGTCACTACAGATTGCAGTATAGGCAGTCATAAAAACATCGTCCTTTTTTGGTTAATTTTATAATATTGGAAACTTTAACTGAGTATTAAAATATGTAGGTACCTATAATGTTTTTCTTTAATTCATTTCACGAGTTAGGACTCGTATATATTTGGATACGTGAATTCCGATCGAGTTTTATTCAGTGAAGATAACGAGAAAATGTGCCATGAAAATTGTTTTCGAGATATAAAAGCAAAAGGGAGAAAAATAAACATAAAAATTTTAAATTTTATGCAGGTCTACTGATGTTAGAAAGAAAAACAACTGGAAAATATTGTCATAGTTTTTATCATTGGCGATAGAGTGAATAATATTTTTAATGCAGCAATAATTGAATTAGAGGGATTTTAAACAGTAGTTACTGAGCATATGAAGGGTGACCCATAGAAAACAAAACAGGCGTTTTTTAAGACACTAAACCAAAACCTTTGGCCGTCAAATTAATTTACAAGAGGAACATGTAATTTGGCTTTCTCCACAATGGGGAGAGTGTGTTAGATGGAGGGACATAATATAATTTCTTTGGTGTATAATCCACGCGCCGCGCCGTAGGGCTCGTGTAATAAAAATGTAGTCAGCGTTTCGGAATATTGGTTATACAGTGCTTCCCGAAAGTAACGGATAAATTCAATAAAATCGTTGAGAAAAATATTTCAAATAAATGCTCGGACACGTCGATTTTTATTTTTAAATTATGATTTAGAGATGTAATTTTCAACCCCCCAACACCCAACCCTTAAGCGCTGCCAACTCCAACTTTAAAAATTTAAATAGCAAAGAACCCTTTCTGATACCTCATCTGATAGCTTTTTTTATGCTCAATACAATAAAAAAAAGTTTTTCAAAATCGGTTGATAAATAACGGAGATATTTACCAAAATGTATTCAAATGAAAGTGCCAATATTCGAGCAGGCGTTGGTACGGCTCTACAATGGGTGGTAAAAAACAATTGCAACTTGTTTGTAATTGAATGTAAACAAAATGTATCTATCTATCTCCAACCCCAACCATCATTAAAACTTCGATTCTTTCGGCTTCAGTAAATCTCATTTTTGTTATCTTATTTTTCAATCGTTAATAATAAGTACCTAACACACATTCCACTAAGTAATGTCAATACATTTTGTTTACATTCAATTACAAACAAGTTGCAATTGTTTTTTACCACCGCCTGCTCGAATATTGGCACTTTCATTTGAATACATTTTGGTAAATATCTCCGTTATTTATCAACCGATTTTGAAAAACTTTTTTTTATTGTATTGAGCATAAAAAAAGCTATCAGATGAGGTATCAGAAAGGGGTCCTTGCTATTTGAATTTTTAAAGTTGGAGTTGGTAGCGCTTAGGGGTTGGGTGGTGGGGGGTTGAAAATTACATCCAGAAATCATAATTTAAAAATAAAAATCGACGTGTCCGAGCATTTATTTGAAATATTTTTCTCAACGATTTTATTGAATTTATCCGTTACTTTCGGGAAGCACTGTATATCTATTACCTCCTAAGAACAATAACCTCAGCACCATGTACGCAATACCATTTGTGCTACTTATTATAATATATATTAAATATTACCTGTTCAGAACTATAACCTCGGCACCATGTACACCGACAGCGGAAGGCAACATCGTTTTCGCCTTATTTACTGTTATTCCATTATAGTATTTAGGTAAGGGTGCTAAAGTAAAAAAACTTATTTTCAAACCAGGTTCCTAGGTTTAATCGGCCACGTTCTGAAGCTGATAAAAGTGGAAGTTGATAATATGCAGATAGTAAACGGGTTAGGGTATGTAAATATTTTTACATACAGTCTACAGTCTATAGCGTAGATGAAGGGGACCAACAACTTGTGTAAGTTAAATATCGTACAATCTGTAATTGTATCTGCTCTATACCTATCCCATCTGGAATGGTGCCATATACGTAACCAGCTGTACTTTGGAGAGCAGGTAAAGTGGCTGAACCCCACGTAATGCAACTTTTTTTCTTATTTTTAAAGATTTGGTTAGTTTTTTTAGCATACGTATCCGGATGGTTCACATGGCGAGAAGTAAGGAATTTATATATCAATGCGACACGATACTATTGCACACTGTTTAGGTTTATATTGCCAATGACTATTGCAACCATGCTGAAAAGATTTAGGCATAAAAGATACGACTGATGGGATACATAATAAATTTACTGGAAGTAAAAGGCACATTCAAATTAACATAGTTAATAAAATATACAATAATTCCAACTTATCATTAAAATATAATTGTTTAGTCATTCTTAAAAATCAAGAATATTTTTATTATAACGAAAATTCTTACTTACAATTAGGCTGTTAACAGTGATACATCAAAAATATCGAAAGTTGTGGAAACATTAAAGTTTAAAGCAATACCTTTCATATTAATTTATCTACATTATCTTCTAGTATATTTTGTATACGTATCAGTCAGTCGATATGGTGGTTTGCACTAATCAAGTAGCTCGTGTGCAAACACTTTTGTTGAACACATACAGCTTTTTGTCTTTTTAGTACCTAAAACTATCACATCGCTCTTAAGGATTTGTTTGCGATAATGTGTTCGATTTTGATTAAATAGTTTCGATGCACTCAAGGACACTGATTGCGTAAGAAAATTTAAAACCGGAGTTTTAGATTTTTCGCGATCGGCCTGATTGCGGAAGTTTCTATGGCAGTATTAAAATTGACGATTTTCTAATCGAACACATTTCACGAATATTCAGAACTTAATCAAACACGCCACCATCTGCTCGAAGCAGACACTTTGGCAAATCATTTTCGATTTTCGTTTCTTTGTGGTCCTCTAGAACGGATGGAAGGGGTGGAAGCGGCACGTTAACGGTAGCTGATTGAACCATCTCTTGAACTCTTCGTCGTAGCTCAGGGGATGCAATACGAAGTTCATTCAGCTCTGAGTTGTTCTTAGCTAACCTGCTGGCTACACGCCGCTGGGTAGCATGCTGGTGCTGTATACTCAGATCCGAAACGAACCGGCGTTCACCCGAGATGCGCAAAAACTCAGACAGAAACACAAAAGTAAGAGTAGTACGGCGCTAGCTAGGAGATACACCGACCATGAAAGCTGGCAAGTTCCTGCAACAAACACAAGAATTCAATTAATGCCACTACTGAAACCTATTATTAGTTTTGAACCCAAACTTGGGGTAAAGGGTGTCTGCTAATTGAGAATCTTCACTCCGCAGTCCAGATTTCAGCTTATCATCACAATAATACCTATCGTTTAGATCCAGGTTCTACTAAAGCCCTGTAATATCAACAAAGAAAAAAAAAATTGAAATTTACTCCTAATATTTTATTTCAAGATTTTAAGGGAAAGTAAAAAATATGTTGTCATGTCGGGTGTTTCAAAAAAGACGTCAAATGTTTTAAAGGCGCTTTGTACTTTGACAAAAATGAATTCTGAAAAAGGATAATGAATATAGAGGGTAGCTATTAAAGATTGGACCAAAGTCGTAGCGCCCAAACGCTTTGAGATATTAATTTGAAATTTGGAACACTTCAATACGACATTACTTCGCATATTTTGTAGTACTGAAAAATGTTCTTTGACACATAGTTTCGGAGCCCGGTCGCCATCTTGAATTTTCTTAAATGGTAATAGGGGTAGTGCAATACATCATTAGAAAGCTTAATGTTTTCTCTTTCTAATTGTGGTAAATTATTATGGGGTTACATAAGAAAATAATGGAGGAAAATTAGAAAACAATTTGTCGTACGCTCGCTCAGGTGGCTATTTATGGTATGGTTTAATTCTAGGTGGCTTTGCTTTAACAGAGCTTCAAAATTAAACAAAAAAACAATCAATAATTGTTTAGCAGATGACAGTAGGTACATTGTCATACTTTTCGTAGAAATTTAACAATCTGAATTTTGTTCAACGTGGATTGGTTGACAGAAACTGATTAGGTATAGTGGCAGAAAACAGTTTTAACATCTTCGTGAATTTAAGCAGTTTTTTGATACCATACTTTTAACAATCACAATATGGTATTTGTTTTTCAACTTTTAGAATTGTTTGTTTAATTTTAGTAGGTACCTTGTTTCTTCATTGTTTGTTTATTTTGTTTTTTGTTTAATTTAACGTTGTGTTAATGCAGAGCTACCTAGATTTAAAGCATACAATAAATAGCCGTCTGAGCATTCGGCAAATTGTTTTCTAATTTTTTTGCATTATTTTATTATGTAACCCCATATTAATTTACCATGGTTAGAAAGAAAAATAATCAAGCTTTGTAATGATGTATTGCATTACCCCTATTACCATTTAAGAAAATTCAAGATGGCGGCCAGGCTCCGAAAGTACGAGTCAAAGAAAATTTTTCTATACTGTAAAATATGCGAAGTGATGTCGTATTGTAGCGTTCCAAATTTCAAATTAAAATCTCAAAGCGTTTGAGCGCCATGGCTTTGGTCCAATCTTTAATAGCTACCCTGTATATAGGCCTCTCGAAGGGAATGTATGAAATATTTGACACATCTTTCTTAATAAAAAAAAATCAAATTTGCTAAAAGACTGGTAATCGAGTCTATTGCATATCGCAATACTGACAATACTCGTTATCGTTTTTTTACTGTCAAATATGATGTTCATGTTAAGAGTGGCTCGTATCGCCTATTTTCGGGTATTTACGTACTGGTAACCAAAAATACATGAAAAGACGAACGGTTGAAAGTTTTGACATGGGCTTCATTTTTTTTTTGGTAAAATTAACGATAAAGATAGAGATAAATAAACGATTACGATACGCAATCTGATTACGTAATTATTTTTTTCTTCAAGCGTATCATAATATCCGTATTGTTGTACAGAACTGGCTATGTAGAAGGAAGTCATTTTGTTAATAGTCAAAAAATGAAAATAATGTTACTAGTACAATAATGTGTTTACGTATCCATGGCAACGGCAGTATTTTGCCCATAGCTCCGCCCCGAAGGTTGGTAGAGGGGAGAGCGTTGTCCTGTCGAAATGACTTTTTAGGAAATATTTATTTACAGCAACAGAATATTTTTACACTTGAAGAAAAAATAGTATATATTATTCGGAGTAGAACGTCTTATTTGTGTTTCGCTCACTTGCACAGCCTCGGCGCGCGCGCCTCGGCCGCAATATGAGCTCAACACAAAAAGAACTCTTTCTACTCCTAATAATATAATATACTATTTTCTGCAGTTAATAATTTTCTTGTAATAATCCTCCAAATGTAAAAAGTAACATGCACAAAATCTTTACTGCTATTACGTTTTGCAAAAACTACTTTAGTTGAACGTTTACGTACAAGCTTTGATCTAGTTTTAGAATTTAGAGCTGTAGGCAGGAAATTTAACGTTGGGATGTAACCACACAGCTATCCTTTAAATATTCAATTTTACAGCTGCCACCTTTTCAAAGAACAATTCTGTTCTTTTGTGAAATTTTATTTTTTACCGACATGACTCTTAAATTATGCACGGGTGTTTTGCAAAAACTCTTATTTCATATTCTCATTTCCCTAAACAATTTTCTTAAAACGTTTAGAGACGTTGTATAAACAGACGTCAAGTATTTCTGCAATACCAGACCGAAATTTGTAAAACTTTAATAAGTTCCTGTACAAGTGTTAGGTCATAAATTTCCAGACGTACTGCATTGTTAAATTGTTGAGTACAAGAACGGTGAAAAATGTCCTCGTTCTTGAATGTTTTTCTTAAAGAATAATTTATGTTGGAACTGACGGATTGTGTGAAGGTAGAAAACTTGGCCAGAATTAAATTTGTGGTTATATTAAATGGATTAATAATGTTTGTGCTTTCTATATACAGGGTGCCAATTTTAAGTTGTCCACCATTGGTAGCTTCGTTACCTTTGGACATGGAAAGTTGGTTAAATGAGAAAAGATTCAGTGTTTTTTATGCTCGTTTAGAAAGTGAAATTTAATTTTTTATGGCACTTCCGGTTTAGCGAGAAATGGTGCCAACTTTTTATTTTTAAATGGAACACCCTGTATTTTTTGAAATTTTTCGATTGGAAATAATTTTGGCTTTAAAAAAGTATAGCACACATGTACAATTAAAATTACTTATAACAATGATATTTAACGTTTATTTATTTTTATTAAATTGGGATCACAATTGGCTTTGCACGAAACCAAACAGGAACAATAAAGAAAATAAACAATAATTATCAAATAAAACTATTTCCATACGTATTCAAGTTATTGCAAGTACTGTTCGAAACAGTGGAGCACGCAGAGATGAAGCAATTTCCTTCTATCAATCTCATGTAAAACTTGGTTGATTTTATTTTGCAGCATCTCGAAATTCTCGTATCTTTCTTTATAAATTATATCCTTTAAATAGCCCCAAAGAAAAAAGTCTAGTGGTGTTACGTCGGGGGATCTCGGCGGCCATTGAATAGGTGCATCTGTCCCTATCCACTTATTGCCGAATGTATTTCTTAAACATTGTAGCGAGTCTCTTGCATTTCTTTGACAAAAAAAGTAAATCGCCAACATATCAACCTTCTCGTTAATAGAAAAATTCATTTTATATGATTTCAGTGACAGTAGTACTACGCAAGTAAAACGAAATTGACATTTGTTCATTTCTAGGTATTGTTTATTGTTGCCCTTTTGTTTCATGGCAATTGTGATCCCAATTTAATAAATATAAATAAAAGTTAAATATCATGGTTATGAGTAATTTTAACTGTACATATGTACTATACTTTTTTAAAGCCAAAATTATTTCCAATCGAAAAATTTAAAAAAATACAGGGTGTTCCATTTAAAAATAAAAAGTTGACACCATTTCCCGCTAAACCAGTAGTGCCATAAAAAATAAAATTTCAATTCTAAATCAGCATAAAAAATACTGAATCTTTCCTCATTTAACCAACTTTCCATCTCCAAAGGTAAGAAAGTTACCAATGGTGGACAACTTAAAATTGGCACCCTGTATAGGTATACAGTCTACTTTGTTTAGCTCACAAAATCGCCATCTATACTCGTCACATCAACATGACATTTAAAAAAAATATTTTCTTGTAGTAGGTACACTACTCAAGATATTTGAAAACTAAAAATAATTTTCGAGTTACGCAAATAATTATTTAAAAATTCATTTCACTTCAAGGAAGAATATTTTCATGAAATAGTGTAAATCAAGTTCGTATAATAAACAAGCCTGTTTTGAATTTAAAGCCTAAATCCCTATGTAATACCCTGATACCCTATTTCACTTGGTTTGTTCAGATTTCCTTGTTACAAGGAAGATTTTATGGAAGAAAATTGCGGTGATGAGCTGCATTTGCGAGCGCAGCGTAGTATACCAGCCGTGCATTCCAATACATAAATTCTGAACCAGCTAAAATATATATCCGCTCTGGTGGAATGAAAACCCTACATAAACCAAGACGTGATTTTACCTTGGATTCACCTCAATCACCCTCATTAAATTTCCTTCCGCAGCACGGACGAAAAATGAAAATTATGCTTATGATTGGTTGTACAATCAAGACCAAATAGAAGTGTAATTTAAAGTTCGTTGAGGTCAATTCTAGTCTACGCCTTTCAAGAATTTCATTACATGGCTTTCGTATAAATAAAGGAATGTAATTATAGGACAGACAAAACACATTAGGCGTGATTTATAGAAAATTTAAATAGATCTCAAAATAATTGATAGAAAGCAACGTTACGGTTATCTAGCAAGCAGTTGGTTTTCAAGGGATTTAGGAGTTAATACGCGATGAACTACAAAAAATCTACCGGTACTCCAAAGTTGAGAATACTTTAATGCGATTTCAGAAAACTTTTCCATCTTGGATTTGCAGCAGTCGGCAAAGATGTTATCTGGGGAGAATTGGTTGTAGATTAGGAAAATAAGGGGGATATCGGTCCTGTTCCCCAACACTTTCTCCAGTAATTGTTTTTGGTGTCGATTGATACTGAACACTTCTTGTAAAATGTTGCGTAAAGATTGTTCGTTACTAGAACGAATTATGAAATTTTCATAAATGTTCCTTATAAGGTTTGTTTGGAAGTACAAACTAAGATGACGTTTCATCCACACTATTATTACTATCTATCTATTACTAGAACTAATAATAATAGACGATTAAAAATTATTTGTTTCATTCATGCTCCAATATTCTTATTTTTAGGCAATTTTTTATTCTCAATTACATCTATCTACATGCAAGATTTATATTTACGTCGAGTTCCCATATAAAAGACTTTTAAAAGTACCTTTAATAAAATTCGCGCTTATCAGTAATCTTAAAGAGGGTATAACCATTTACTTTATGGTATAACTGTAAAAACACTTTGAAACTAAGTTGTTTTGTTTAAAATTTAGTAGCAATTAAGAAGAATGATGCCTCTGTTTAACGTAAACGTGAAAGAAAGGCCACATTGCTAATAATGGGTTGTCGAATGAATATAAATTCTAATTGATATTATAAAATATTTTTTCTGTGTAAAACAAAATCAAACATGCAAAATTACAACAGAATTCGATAAAAAAAATGATTGACAGGTTGAGCTACCGAGAGAGAGATAAAACCTCATACTTCCGCGAGCTCGAGAAAACAACCTGATCTGGAGTGGTTTGGGAATTATTCGAAAAACTCAATATGTCCTGGGAACACGGTGAGACTGCCCTGAGTCATAGGTGATTGTAAGATCTAAAAGAAAAAGTAGCTAAACTTGCAAGTAGGGGTCAACTGGGTCCTATCATGGTCCCGATGCTGCCCTGAAAGTATCCAGGAACGCAATTCGTAGCTTGTAAAGAATAGATTGTCGAATAGCACAACATTGCACCAACAGGTCAAAACCAATCACAGTAAGGCACTAAGGGGGCTGCAGAATTCATTATCTTGAGATTGAACAGTTTTCCCGATGGGGCATATAACTGTACATTTTCGAATGATCAAAAAATTTATGCAAAAATAAATAAAATATGAATACAAAATATACCTAATGAAGAATTTGTAGATTATGCTGTAAGAAGCCAAGATCATGAATTGGATGTGAGCAATGATGCGGGTGAACACAATAAGACCCTTTGGCTGCTATGTCTCCGGAACGGTCTTGTAGATGGACTCGGGAGGAACGAAAATATTCAAGAAGAATAATGTATGACTAGGGGGTATTACTTTTTCTAACACACAGTGGTCAAAACATTGATAAAAAAACGTTATGGATGGATCAGCAAAATAAAAAGGGATTGAAATACAATTATTACTGAACCTATAAATCCAGGACTGAAGCACAAATGAGGACAACGTAGAAAGAGGATAAAAATATGTTACGGTGTACAACAGAAAAACCACAGCCTAGTCTGATTTCTGTCGAGTGTTTGCATGTAATACAGCGTGGCCATAAATATCTAAGAAAAAATGCATAGCTATCGAATCTTTTTTGTAGAGAATTTATTTTCCTTCCTTTTCCGTTTTCAATATTTTGTTAGTCAAAGCCAACTATTGAAAACTAATTACGAAATTGGTAGTCACGAGAGTAATTTTAAACAATTTTTTTTACTACTTTTTGGTGATGGTAAGGTGACTTATTAAACATCGTTGAACTCGGAAAAAAACGCTTATTCAGAATTACAAAAAATATAGGTACATATAGGTGCCCATTTAAAAATAAAAAGTTGACTATCGCAGCTAAAATCTAGTATGCTCTGTAAACAGGTGTTAGTTACGCAAGTAAATAAGTCTGCTATTAATGAATAATACACTCGTTTTGTGGTGTATCATCCAACATCTGTTGGATTTATTTTTCTTATCGTATTTCTGTCGAGTCCAAATTCCTCAAAAGGGGGGAATTATTGTTCAGTACAATGTAAAACATCACAGGTGAAGTAGTGTAGCTGGATAGTTTAGTGTTGAAAATCGGTTTTGACGACTCTCTTCACATTCTTCACATGCTAGGTTAGTAAATTATCATTGTTGTATTTAACAGTTAATTTAGTTACGGAAATATGTTTTAAAGAAAATGACTGAATATTCGGATAACCCTCAAAGATCGACTCAGATAAGTCTACTACTAAATTGCCATGATTTTTCTTCTGTTTCTCTGTTAAATTTGTAATGTTCGATTGATCAGCGTATCTGTGTTCATTTAGTGTGGCATTCTTCTATAAATTCTTTATTAATTATCACAAAATTTTAGTTAACATAAAACGCGATGTAGATAATATAGTTTATTACAATAAATTACATTTCTATTGTTTTGGCGTTATTTAGTCATACGTCAGTAATAGGAATCTGGGGTTTTATTGCAGTTATGGGTCTTACACAAATTTATGTATCAGTTCATTAGGATTTCGTTCTTGTTAGGTACTTGTTAGAAAGAAATTTTTGACTCTTAATTTATGTAATCAATTCCTGCAGTAATTCGGCACTTAAAAATATTAAACTAAAATGATGATGCACTTGCTTACTTAAGCTGGTAAGAATTAAAAAAAACAGTCTAAAATGGATTCTCGACTCGGTGGAAGTGTATCAAAAATATTTTAAAACTGAAGGAAATTGTTTACGACAAACAGCCAAAAAGATATAAATTATGCATTCTGTATTCCAAAACTATTGAAATGTGTATGTATTTATGAAAATTGTCCTAAATTAGCATTACAGTTTCAAATTACATACAGGGTGTTTCAAAAATGGCGCATAAACCATGCAGTACGATGAAGAACAACTCAAAAATTAAAATACATATGAAATACAATCACAAAAGTAAATTTGGAGCTAGATTTAAAAGATGTAATACAAAAGGCGTCACAGAAACATTAAGCATTTTATAAATCGTTAATTTTGCAGTACGGAACAGGGTTTTATATCTGATGCCTTCTGTACATTGTATGAGTTTATAAAAAAATATTTGTTGTTTTTAAAATTTAAAGTTCTAATAATTTTCTAAAATTATGAAAAAATGAATCTGCGCTAACAGCGTTTATTGTTTCTGTGCAAAACTTTATTCAATCTACAAACAATAACGTCTTAAAAATGCAATTACTATGGTCTCAATATTACTGTTGTAGGCACCTAGTTCCTAAAAAATCACAAATTTTCAAGGAACCCCAGGCACCTCGACTGTGTATCACCTCTTACTTTGTGTGGCGTACCCAAATCGCTTCTAATTGTTTTTTGAAACATCCTGTACACAAAATTTACCTGCAATTCTTTGTAATTGTTTTTTTTTGTAGTCTTATTTTACCTCGACACTTAGTGACCTTAGGGTAAAAGAGAACCATAGGTATTATATAATTTACCCTAAGATAGGTACTCTGTCAATATCGCAACTAGCCTCTACTTTCAAGTAGTATCGTAAACGTATATTCTATTTCGTCAACAATCCCAATTTCAAGAAGAAAAAAATCGTTAACAAAAAAACCTTTAAAAGTAGGTAGTAGGTATATCGCTAAGGATTTTCAACGTAAACTGGGAAATGAAAACGTTACCTAGCATTCACAGTTGGATTAAATCTTCTGAAACTTGTAACAGTTGCCACTGAAAAGACATAAATTTTAGCACCTCTGATTCGGCTACAAAATTACCGCGATCGGGCAGCGTTGGTAAAATTTAAATGCTTCGAACGGAATGAATTGTGATTGTAGAAGAGAATAAAGTAAAGCATTCATTTCACGCTGTATACAGTGAAGTCCATTTATTATGCAATATAGGCATGTTGCAAGTTAATTGGTGTACGCACTTTACCATTGGAATATAGGCAACCCATTATACACTGCTAACCACTCTTGCCCCTGCCTACTGATGAATTTAAATTTTCAATTGTCAGGAATGTATTATTATTATTGTTTTGTTACCTATTAAATTTTTTTTAACTAAGAACATGTTTTATTTTGAGGTTAAACTTTCATGTGTTGCTGATTTCGGTTAGATCATAGATGGTTAGATAAAAAAAACTAGCTAACTGTATAATGGGTTGCCTATATTCCAATGGTAAAATGCGTACACCAATTAACTTGCAACATGCCTATATTGCATAATAAATGGACTTCACTGTATATAGGAGGAAAATTTAGTATTATATTAAAATTTACCCCCCCCGTTCATCTTTATAAATTATAATACAAAGTAAAGATCATTTTAAAGGAGTTCGGGGTAAAATTTAAACAAACAAAAACACAGTAATTATATCTCAGAGAAATAATTTATAAATTATGATACACTAAATATTTCTCATTAAGTCAAATATTTAATGTTTACAATTTAGCAAAATTTTATAATTCAGTTATTTATTTTATTTCCTTTGATTTCCTGACGTTAATTAAATTAGTACCTACTCTAATAGAGTTAATAGAAAATTCGTTAATATTTTAATTTAAGATATTCAATTTGTATTTAAAACTTAATTATAATTTTATTTAACTGCCTCAAAGGAGATTTGAAAACAAAATGAAGAAACTGAAACATCAAGACAAAGGCAATCTTATATTTTGATTTTATGTAAAATATAGAGATATAGCTACAGAGTGTTTTATATTTCGTCACAATTTATATTACACGCAGAAATATACAGGGTGTCCCAAAAAGAAACGGCATCCAGTTAAGGGCATGTTTCTTTTCATGAAAATAAGAGGTCCGCAAATGCTTCGTTACCGAGATACAGGGTCCCAGCCTTTTTTAAACCTGGGGATCTTTTTAACACTCTTGTACATATCTATTGTCTATTGCTATCTGTCGACCTAATATGAATTTACTCTATGTTGCCATATTTCGTTTTATTTGATGATTTGAAAATAAGGCTAACAATTTGGGGTCAAACTATAATACGACTATACTTGAAGAAACTTTATGGATATTCAAGCTAGACTGAGTAATATGATAACAATCTAAGATTTCAGAACTAGATGGGTAAATAAAAAAGAAGAACAATTCAATTAAAATAACCAGAATAACCATCAAGTGTGAAACAAACGGGGCGAACTTGTTAACTGGATTATATGGCACATTTAGTCTATATAACTTTTGCTCCTGAGTTGAGACACATGACGTAATCTCGAAGCTAAACGACTAGTTTCATTGTAGAAGTGTTCATAATAACGGGAGATGTAGGAGCATTAGCACAACTGGTTCAACGGAGTGCATTAGCACAAATACTGCGAAAAGCAGAATCGCTGGTGCGCGAAAGCTCCAGCTTTGAAGTTAAGACAATGTGTTACGCCTGTATCGTAGAGCTTCAATGCAGCGGGCTGGGTCTTATTTCATTGTTGAATATCACGTTACAAATGAATGCAGGCATTAAGGATACTTCGTCTGCAGAAGCCTAAATAATGGAAATGTTACGAAGGATATGTCCAGACACGATGCCTTTTAGCTTCGGGTTTCCTTGTTTTTTGTTCCGTTCAAAGGCATGCCGTAGTTACTGTTTCACAAACAACACTAATGTAAACCTGAAAGCCCTTTTTCACCACGGCTGCTGATGTGATACGTGCCTAAAGCTTAAGTCTATCATCAACATGATTGTGAAACTAAAATGATGACACTCTAACCCCCACAACTAAATATAGAATATTTGATACGGATTCTTCTTTCACTTCTTACTTCTTTTTATACTAACATATATTTTTATTTACCAATAGTTTAAATGCATCATCATCACCACCTTTAAATAAATTTTATTTAGTTTAACAGAGTTCCTGAATGTGTAAATGTTTGGTCAACATTTATTTCCAAACTTTGACTTTACATTCAACAAGTTTAGAAAACATCCTTTGTTGCCACTTTGATGTCAGAGATTTAGAATGTATAAGGGATTTCCAACTAAGATGCTTGGGGAGTAAACGTGATCCTTCAAGCAACTTTGGAAATGTTACAAAATAGATACTGTATACGTATGTAAGCGTTCCTCAGAGACATTGGTTTGTAGATTTGATATTCTTGTAATATTCCAACACTCCACTGTTTGTAACTTGATACTTACTGGAATTTTTCAATAAGAAATAGGAAATTATTTAAGAAATATTTTCTCTTAGTAAGTTGCAATGTCTATTATCATCAATTATTATTTCAACCAAAATATTGTAATTATTTCATTGTCTGTGATGAGAATAATGAAGTGAACTCTATATAAGGACATAAGCATGAGCATACTCAGAAATGTGTTTGCATAAGCCGGAAAATGGGTCTTAGACCCTGGAAAAGGCAAATTGTTTCATCTTTGATAAATACGTAAGCAGGATGTTATTTTGTTGATTGTATAAACCGTTTAAGGCCCGAAAGGAGCTCTCTAGAGTCGTACCTACACAGCATTTCTCTAGAGTATTTTCTTAGTGTTGGTAGTGAGTTGAGATATTTTCGAGAAATAAGAAATAAGGAGAACGCTAATTAAATTATATTAATACACGTCGCCTTACTACGCTTCGTATCTTCCACAGTATAATAAGTTTATTTTAGGGAATTATACATACCACTGTGAGTTTTGGTACAAGTTGTTAAAACAGAGTTGTAAGTCCAACATTCTCGGTTTGATACTGATTTTAAACGCTCGTGTACAATTAATGATTCACCTAAAGTCCTAAACTGTTACAAATTTGTGCTCGGGGTGGTTGGATTGCAGGTAGATTGCACCGTAATGGATGGAAGTACAGATTGGTCGCGTAAAACATTTGATTATCAACCACAGTTAAAATTTATTACCACCTACTACTTTGTTGTACACAGTTAACCAATTAATTTTGTTGAATTTAGATTTTGATTCGTGTATTTGTTTTTACTAAATATTATTCGTAATAAATTCTTCACAGTATTCGAAAAAAAAAAAAAAATTGTTCTATTACATTTAACAATGGAACTGCTTGAGAATGGTTTGTTAATCAATATTTTTATGTTTTAAGCAATCATTTCTCTTGGTAGGAAGTTATCAAACTATAATGATTAATAGGTCAAGTGTGTTGCCTGCTTGTCTATTAATATCTATTAACCCTTCAGATACTATACCTAGAGGTCTAGCTAGAAGGCACCAATTAGTATAATTACTTTAGAACGAAGTAATTAATGAGAAAGAAAACTTGAAAGTATTGCAAATATTATTATGCAGGGTGTAAACTTTAATTCGTATCTGCAAACCGAGATCGGTTACCAAAAGTAATTTTTGGGATTTATAGTTTGTATGCAATTTCAAAAGTTTACTGCATAACGTCCAAAATTGAAATCTGCTGCTTTTATCAGTGGCTTCTTTATTTGGAAGGCAAAAGGTAACCTAATTAACAAAATTATTGGTGACTAGGAGAAGAAGATTAATTAGTTTTGAATTAAACAAGATGTGTAAATGTAAACATCTTTTTTGATGAATAAAACCACTTATTATTATTATATTATTAAAGAAGCCTAACTTTGTTCGGTAAGCAAAGACGTCACTGCAGGTCTTCTTCTGTACGTTTACTTGCTATTATCAGTCTTGCGATGTATAATACTATAACACATGCGGGTATAATGCGCTTAATAGTAACAAATCAATACATGAAGTGCTGTTAAGTTCAGCTTAATACAGCACAATGTGTTATTATTTATACTATTATTATCAGAATGGGAATTAAAAGCCTTCGAAGAAGAGTTTGTGTATTTTTTAAAAGTGCTTGGAAAATAGTCACAATCAAAGTTACGAAGATTATTACTAACAACTAACAAACCTTGAACTTACCCCCTTAAGCGTATTCGCCATTTCTTGTTGGACACCTTGCATACATTATTAAAACAAAAAAAAAGAAAACATAATCATGTTATTAGATATTTTCAAAACAAATTTTTTTCATATACCTACAATGCTCCGTTTGAAGTGAATCAAAAACAAATAACAAAAATCAGGTATTGTTTACAAAAAAAATTATACAAACCTAGTTTATAGATATGACTAGAATTTCCACATGACTCTCTGACTTCTCGGTTGTCCCATCCTATCGGATAGATTGCCGCTCCTGCTATCACAAGCAGTGCTGAAACAAATCGGAAATTAGCTTTCAAGTTTTTAAAAACCGATTATATTATTTAATTTTAAAATGCCAGAAATAACGTTTCATAACGTCAAAGAGCTTTTTCCGGGTGTTAATTGAAAATGGCAATGAAGGAAGATACGATTTTAGCGACATCAGAACAAAGTGTAATCAAATTAATTTAATATTGTCGGTTGGTACCCTACAGCTTCATATTGATTTGCAGGAAGAACGCGATATCAAGTCGGATTGAAATTTCTTTAGTATTTGCGAAAATTGTTTTTGGCGTATTTCGTGTTATACTTTTCGATTATTTATACGTAAAGGAATAGGACCCGCTGTTTTTTGTTTTTTCTTCCTCATTATTGTATAGAAGTATAAAAGCTTTTGATATTTTTACTTTATGGAAATGAAGCAGGCACGGTTGGAAAAGCGCTTTTAGTATTTTACATCGTACATATTTTAAAATAGCACACAATTTCGTATTTTGAGCTTTATGTATGAAAACTTTCATTTTAATATATTTATCCCCAGAAGAGTAGTTAATTAGAGCCATATACATTCTAAGAGGATGAATGAAGTTTTGTTACAATCTTTCATGAGATTCTCGAGGAAAAATTAGTTAACCCTCAATATTTTTTCGCTTCTATTGAGCACCATTTCAGTATCCGCAATTTATCTACACACTTTTCTTTCATCCTACATCCACAAACCTATCTTTTTGAAGCCGTTTCGTTAATTACTGCAAGTCTAAGGGTACGCCAAACTGAAATGAAAGTCTTTGTTTCAGATCTCCCGAGTTCTTAAAGACTTCACGTCAAAACTTCTGAAACTCGAACGCCGTTAGCATTCACCAAGTCACCGCAGGTAAGCTAAATGATGAAACTTGCTAGCTAATTTCCTTGTTGCATCTAAATTAATCATAAATTAAAGCGATTTCCGTGTATTCTCGTGTATTTTAATGCAAAAGAAAACTTCTGTGAATTTAAAGTCAGTTTTGGTGTGTTTAGAAAATATTTTATTTTAGTTACTGATTTCAATGCACAAAAACGTTTCTAAAGTATTTTAAAATTATTATGTACCCTTATCAAAATTTAAAAAGTTATTCGGATATTCGTATTCAAACAATCCTCGCGAACCAAGTAATTTGAATTCATGAAATACAAATGGAATTTATGGAGCGCCATTTAGGCATACTAGAAATGAAACATTCACGAAACACGCTAAAAAAGATACAGAAAAAGCGGAACGCTCGATACTACGGATTACATACTTAAAAGGTCGCAAAAGTAGAACAAGACGAGTGAGTGCTGTTCCCAAATCCGATGAAAAATGGAAATTGAAAAGTTTCAATCCCATGCGAGAGATTACATTATCAAAATTTAAAACTAAGTCGGATAATAATACAGTTTACCTTTCCTTTTTCTGTTCTTAATCTTGTTAACAGAGCAGTGCTCGTATAGGTAAACGGTGGGGCTTGTCTATAACAGCAAAACACTAAACAGCCCCGTAAGATGTCCTCTAGCTAGAAGATGTTGCAAGAAAAGGCAGAGTAAGGGATTAATTTAATACCAGCGATAACCCACCACTTCAGTAGCATCACAGCGACAAGAGACCGAATTTAATAGGTATTTACAAACCAAATGCGGGAAGACGAATTTCCTGCATGAGCGTGTTCATTGCGCGAATGCACGAATGACGCTTTCTCGCATAAGGTTTGTACAACATTTTTTCTAACGATCAAAAATATTATTGACAAATTAAAAACTCAGTTTTCATACCTTTGGAATTACAAGGGTAAATAAAAAAGTAGGGTTGTAGCAGTTTTTGACTTTGACATTCCCGCTTCCAATAGATGGCGCTCACAAATATTTTTTTGTGCCTCTGGTCGGCATCACTGCAGAGTTTCTGCATCGCGAAATCTGCCAGAAACAGAGGTTTCTCCGGCCTAGGCCGGCAAAAAGTAAGAATTTTAGATTGTTGGTTGGCAGCATCGGCTCAATCTGTCAAAGTCAAATTTGTGCATCGCGGTCGGAGACGATCAAACAAATAAATTAGCAAAATTTTACAAATACGATTACCTATTTGAGCCACTGTGGTGATTTGAATATAATCTTTAATATGCGCCGGTGTATCCATTATTAAATCAAAGATAATGAAATTTATAAATAAACTTCAATGGAAATTGTAAGAAAATAAATGAATTAAGTTTAATGAATACCAGGAAACAAGGAATCTTGATTTTAAAATCATAAAAAAAATCCTAATACTAAATTTTAAATGTAAATTTAATTTATTTAAACAAACATCGACACAAAAAATCTTGTGTATTACACGTCCAGGACTTGGCGTTCCGCCTCTCCCTGCAACCATACTTGCACTCGCAAATATGCTGTTTCTGGCCTTGTGATACAAATCACTATTAACATATAATTAGCGATTTTTCTTTTATTTCTAAATATTATTGAATGAAAATCGCGGAATATGTTTGAGAGGGCCAGTGGTTTTTGCTATTTTTCCCGATTGACTGAGGTTTCGGTTCATCGGTAGCGTTCGTGGAACGTCGTTTCCCAGACAGTGAGTACAAAATAGTTATTTGTGTATCTAGTGCGTGAAATGCATGATTAGTGCCAGAGGGTAAACATTTATTTGACGAGGCGACACCGAATTAAACAATTACGAGAGGGCTTTAACCATTTCGTGCACAAGGTGTAAAACAGATTTTCCATTTGTTGTTTATACAGAATAATGAACAACAAAATTTTTGATTAGGCTTGGCCATGGAATATAAATTGTATGTCTTTACTTAAGTCACACGATTGATTGATTATCGTCCTTGGCGGGCATAAACATCTTCATAATACCTACCCTTGATACATAAGTATTTTTACAATAGATTTAGATTTTAGAATATTAAACATAAGAAATTTTGGATTTGGGCGCATTGCCGATTAGTTTCTCAAACCTAACCCTCATGAATAATAGCCATCATTACATCCTCGGTGAATATAGCAATATTTTTCAGTGTTACTTTTATTTTTCTTAAAATTGATAAGATTTTGTATAGTAGGTACGTGTGAGTAAGGTGTGTGGTAGGTGTCCAAATGGGCTAAACTTTCCGCCAGAGGATAAAATTTATCTTTACTTATTAGTACCATAAATAACCATTCATAATCAATACTAAAACGGGAATTGCCAATCCATATGAACACATATTTGTTGAATGTGTTGTACATTAGTGAAATTAATATTGAAACAATTCTAGATTCAGGCATTTATTCGAGCGGATCCTTTTACACGATACAAATTATTAATTCCTATCTAGCTAGCATTAAACATGTGTGAAACCATTTATCACATCCGTGCTCTGGTTAGGTGCTGTCGCATTAATTATAGAAAGTTTGCAACAACGCCAATGAAAGCACAAATATTTACCTTATTAAACTATAACACGACCCTTGATTAATTTTTGCAGACTTCTTTTAATTACTTAGACTAAACTAGGGAAATAAATTTCCGGGAATGCAAATACCTGGGTAAGTTAAATGCATTGGTTTTGCACTCGATCTCCAATTGTTAAAAAAATATCAATCGAGTTGTATTTCAGTTGTTTGAGAATAATTAAAAAGAGCGGAAATACACTTCAGAGATCTTCTTGTTTAGAATTGAATCGTTGATTGACAACATTGTCATTCAACGGTTGAATGAAATAAAATCCATTTTTTACGTCAATTATTTGCATTCAGGGCGCTAAAATTATTATTTTTCCGTCTTCTATTCAAGTCTAGAAAAGAGATTCGAAAATGCGTTTTTGGAACGTTATAAAATAAAATAATTGTGGTTTATATTTTGTTGATAGTATCAATAAAAAAAAGTGAAAAAAACGAAGACATAAGTACTACCTAATTTTGACACGAGTTCATTTGAAACTGATTATGTTAATATACTGGGTTTAATTTTGGTGGTTCTGCGGCACTTAGGGACGAGACGAGACGCCACTGCTGTTAGGGTAGGCAAATATATTGTCCTTTAGTGTCAATTAAATTACTGCCTTCAAAACCCCATACTATCTTGTTCTACCGAATTACCAACTATCTGCAGCGTATAAGAATAATTAACGACGTCGTGTATCTTGCAAGACCTAATTTAGGGGACCATTTAGTGTAGTGTGGAGGACTGGTCAAGAATATCATGACCTACCCTCTTAAAGCATGTTCATGAATGAAATCGCCCAAAAAATTGTTTGGTAGACTTTCCTATTATTTTATAATACAAAACTGTTTAATTATTTTGAGGGATTCAAGCTTAATCTATCTGATAGTTTGCAAAGCACGTACTTCATTAGCTTCTGCTGGATTTTCTCTTATCATATTTTATTTAATAAATCTAATAGGTCCCTGAATAATACGAGAGAGAGAGTTAATATTTTGCATAAACTAAGAAGATATTCTGAATTGTGTATGGTATATTGAAAGCTTGCTTTTGAAAGAATGTATTTACATGGTGAGAAAAATTTCCTTTGTATAGAGGGAATGGAGGAACAATGTTTGTTCTTTTCTCCCTTATATTGAAAAAAAATATTTTTTATATCAACAGTGGAGGGTTTCTTTATTCAGAAATGATACCTACCAGATGTAATACATTTTTTTTAATAGCATACAGTAAAAACACTAATCAAATGCTTAAAAACTCAAACATAATTATAATTGTAAAGAGTATAGGTAATGTTACAATAAATTACTTAGACGAAGTGACCCAATAATAATGAGAAAGCAAAGCAGGTATTACCAGAGACAGGTTGATGGATAAGCTTTCTCCTTAATTGAATTTACACCATGTTAGTGGTACATGATTATTTTCTGTTAGCCTTGTCCCGTATACAGACCATTTTTTCTACAAGTGCTTTAATTTTTAATTAGCAAGACAATTTAAATCATCAATGTTCATATAAATTGAAAGTGACGAAAGTATGATCAAATAAATTGAGAACGAAAACGTAGAAAGATTATAAAAATTTAGTAGCAATCCAAATTTGACTTCCGCCTCCCCCAAAAAAACGTATTGGGAATTTCATATCTTTTAAAAAAATAACTCAGTAAATATAAACATGCTTACAAAATTAAAATTTATATCCGCGTATGGAAAACGTAAAGTAAACTCTCTACAAGTCAAGGATATAAACCGTGAAAATTACTGATGAATATTTAACGGGGAGCATCTGTAGGAACTGGATGATCCCTAGATTTAGCATCAAGTGCATCGACTTCAATTGAATGCATGTAAAACGAACGGAATTCGTTCCCGCCTATTTGAAATCTCGATATACTCAAACATAGAATAATTGACGTGAAAACAAAGAGGATATGTAGGTATAGAATGGTTATAGGGTTTAAATTAAGACTAAAAGAAGCGCATACCAAAATGTTAGAGGTTAATGCTTCTCAATTTCTAATTCTTGGTTTAATTTATTAATTATGTAAAAGCTTTTGTTATTTTGATCTAAATTTTGAACAAACTTTAATAATTAATCTGAAACTTTTAGAGTGAAAGGTAAATCAAATAAAGCAGTTGTAAGATAGCAAGTTATCGATACAAAAGTTTGTATAACAGTATAATATTACGAAATAAAATGTATTTCACGGAATTTGACTCTGACGCGCAGGTAGAAGTAATTTAACAAGTTAAACATTTTAAGGGGACGAAATGATGAATGTGCTGTTTTGAATATCTTTTAGCAAGCATGAAGTGTCACTTCATAGTAGGCATCTGTCAATGAATACTTGACAGTCGTACTTAGTCCAAGGCGTTGGCGCGACGCGGCGTTAACGTCACCGAAACGTGGCCTTTAAGTAAAAGCGGCCGTGAAGTAATGCGGCTGAAAAATTAGTGATTGACAAACGTCAAAATATCTAAAAAAAAAAACGTTGTTTGCAACACTGCGAAACAGTGATTTTTCGTGATTGCCTGTCGGCGTTACCTCGACCACAAAATCAGGCTCTGGCGTGGTGTTCGGACTGGGACAAAAAAGATTAAATTTTTGACCTTGATATAAAACAGTTATCCCCATTGCACCTCGATATAATTTAATACAGAACCTGGAAAGAATGTAATTCCGCGGTAGCCGGTCCTAATAAGCTTGGCTGAAAAGGATTATTACTATCCCTCCTCAAATTCTGATTATATGCATTGCAGAAGTAGCAGGCCATTGAATAAAATATAAGGAAAGTGGAATCAATTTTATAACACCAGCAACGTGAAGGAAAGAGTTAAAAGTAATAAAAGCCATAACCGAAGGAATGTAATACACAAGTATTTTGGCAAGATAGGTGAAGCCTCAAATAGTCCATGAATTGTTTATTGCCACATAAGCTGAGTAATAATGAAAATAGGTTGAGGTTTATACAGTTGCTCATTTCCATTTGTTTACCAACTTTGTTAAGAAAATTTGCTATACATGAATGAATACCCTACAATTAGAGGAAGAGATAGAAATACCTAAACCACCAACAATTGAAAGTAAAATGAATTCGGTGACAATAAATTAGCGGTGAAGTACTACAGACAGATTCGGCTTGATAAGTCTAATGAGTCGCGCAATAGGCGCCAGCTGTTTTCGCATTAAAACTAAAATACAATTCTGCTAATGAGCTGCGTTGCCTGCTGTGCCTGTACACCAGTTTCAACTTGTGCTCCTACCAGTTTACTTGCTTGTTTAGCAAGTATATTAGCACGGAATTTTATTACACACAGCTTAAATTACCATAATAATGAAAATTTAAATTAAATGCTTGCTGAAATTTATGAAAACCGTTCTCGGTAATTCCTAATGCCTACTTTAATAGCGCGCGCCTTTTTCTTATTTGGTGATAACGAACAAAAAAGTTTAAAATACGGACACAAACCAAATGAATTGGGGAGTTTCCGAGGTTGGGTCGAATTCTTCCCCTCAATTCATTTTAGATTATTCTGTTTGAGGAAACGTTACAATTTTTCAGAAGAGAAACGAGTAATGAAAGTATCAAAGTAAGTGAACCGACACCCTGTTCAAACATAAAGATTTCTAAAGCTCGTTCTTTATATAAGATTTTCTGCTAAATGGGTTTCTTGTATAGCTGTTATGTTATCTATCATTTTATAGTTTAAAGTGGATTCAAACTCAGTCTCCAGTGAATTTTAATAACATGTCGTCGAACACGATTTCAAAAGATGTGAAGTAAATCAATAACTAATAATATTCGACGATGAAAAATCTAACGTTTCTCTACACTTCAATATGGGGATCATGTTTGAGTGGCAATCGGCATGTTACTTTATTTGCTACCACGCAATAAAACGAAATATAAAAACGACGAACAAGTTAATCAAGCACGAGAGTGATTATTTTTATATTCTCATTTCCCTATTTGAATTCCAGCTTACTCTAGTAGGTAAAGTGAACGGTTATTAAAGTATATTTTGATGTAAAACAGTTCTTTTAATTAGTAAGGGCTCAAAATTTCAATTCTTAGGTCGAGTTGTATAAAAAATTTGACTCCCAGTTCAGCTGAACCGCATTCAATTGTCATGGACATGAATCTTAAGAACAATCGTGGATAAGCCGAACAGGGAATCAAATCTTTTATACAACTGGGCCTTAAAAGATATGATTATTGCGGCCTAGGTAACAACTTCCCCCTCAATAATTTTTATTTTCAACAGATTAGGACTTTTTGTCTGACTGCCGCACGAAGATGTATCGGTTGGTCGTGTTGACAATCTAACCTTCGGAAATTCCCTCCAGGCAGAAAACTTCTATAGTTGCCGTGAACTGGGTCAACATCGACAAGGCGCAGGTATGTGAACCATACACAAAAGATCATTACGCTACAGTTACCATTTTCATATAGCAGTATCACACGTGCAGTACATAGAAGGAGAGTTATTATCGATGGTACATAGTTGCACCTATAATGTGTGTGTATATAATAATTAATAAGCACGAGTAGTTTCGGTGATGATCCGAGATAAATTTCAAATGGTAAAGAAACAATTTCAATACTCAGTGCTGATTGTTGTTAATCCCACTAATAAAGTGAGCAATGAAGTATTAAATAATTTGTTCAGTATTGTTTTGTTGGTAAATCGTATTGATTTTATATTTTTAATGCCATCTTTCTGCGCAGCGATTTTCATATAAACAGGGTGATATTTATCAGAAACAAATCAAAATGATAAGGCCCTTTTAAATATTTATCTGGTAAGCATTGTCGGATTATCTCTACCAGAGGCGACTATTCGCAGTTACCGCAATCCTTCACTGTCCTAACTGTATACCAGTCGCAGAACTGACAACCCGCCGAAAAGTCAGATGTAATGGCTTTCAATCTTCAAAACTTCGATCCCTTTACCGTTAAATCTTTAGTGGGCTACCACAAGCCGTGGTAACATGGGGATTCGAGGATATCGTTAAATGCGCACGTTCCAACGTGGTACCCCTTATCTTCAACGTCTTCAATTTCCCTAAAACCTCCTCCTTCTCTAGTACCTCTACACGTGTCCACATTAATGATTTCATTTCAGGGTTGTGGAACTTCCCAGGAGTCTGAAGCAGGCGATCTCCATCATGGAAACCCCGACCCCTCCCAAAACTTCAGTAAAGTACTGCAACCCTTCGTAATTCAACCTTAGCGCACCAATTGCAGAAATGACAAGCAATCGAGAAGTCAGGTACCAGGACTCTCAATCTCCGAAACCCTGACATCTGTACTGTCATCTTTTACCTATACGATGCGGCTTTACCGACGCATAACTGATAATTTCAATGTCTTTAGTTTGTCAACATCTCTTCCTTTTCTAGCTTCTCGACACGTGTCCAGATTCATAATGTGTTTGGTTTGTCAGCTGCAGCAACATCGCGTCATCAAGAAATCAGGTATCGCGGCTCTCAATCTCCGAAACCCCGATCGCTTTACCGGTACAACTTTAGCGAAGTACCACAATCCTTGGTAAACCATGGTCTCCAAGACGTCGAGTCAACGAGAAATCAGCTATGGCGGCTGTTAATCTCCGAAACCCTGATCCCTCTCCGGCACAACTTTAGCGAAGTACAACAAGCCTTGGTAAATCATGGTCTCGAAGACCAACGTTAGTATAACTTACAGCAATGTCGAGTGGCTCTCCATCTCGGAAACCTCGATCCCTCTACCGTTAAAACTTTAGAGAAGTACCTACCACAAGTCTCGATAAATCATGGTCTTCAAGACTGACGTTAGTACATCATCTTCACAACGGAGGTTACGGAGGTCACAACCAGGAGGTTAATAATGCTTTTGTTTCAGGACGTACTCTCTCCTACTTCAAAGATGGCAACTAGCTTTCAACCTTTCTTTTATGAACTTAGACAGACCCATAATAAGATGTAAAAGGAACTTGCCTTCAACTTTTTCAAGAGCTGCCTTCTTTTGCACTACTTTCAATGTGTACTAATAATTAAGGTTTTCGTTTCAGGTCAATCTTCCGCATAAAGTCTTCATCGAGGCTGGAGATGCGGTTTAATTTCTATGAAAAGTCTTTGGGTCTATCTCTCCAAACTTCGCCTGTACACCTAAAAAGCACCACCAGCCAATCTGCGGTTCTAACACCACTTTAAGGTCGGCTTTTTGTATCTTGGGGATTCGTGATGTCGACGTGGATATTATTATAGAAAGTAACGGAAGTTGTAACCCATCACAACCTTTTTAGTATGGACTTGCAAATAATCCGTTCCAAGCTAGCAGATGGACGGGTTTCTACAGAAACTGCAAAATCTTCTGCTACAAAATCATACGGATTACGGGAACCATAATTTCAGTATTGAAAGGATATAAGGTTTACAATCAAATCCAACCATGTCCAATATATACCTTGCCTTCAACTTCTTCAAAGTTTCCTTCTTCTCCGGTGTTTCGATATTTGTATTAATTAAAGTGTTCTTGTTATAGACCCAACTCTTACGAAAAGTCAAGAATAATGCTAGGACTAATTCCTATGAAAAATCTTCGGATTCGTAGCTTACACTTCAAGGGACTGCCGTTCACCGGGACGTGTCAAACTGGGGTTCAAAAAACACTTGGCCAGTGGTACGTGATGTTGACATGGAATTCTGGAGGAAGTGAAGAAAGTTCAGAGCTATCATCTTTTAATGGAAAAATAGTAGAAACAACAATGTAGTGAGATGGGGATTTTTCTACTCTCTTGTCGTTGCACTAGTTATCTTCTCGATATGTATGCATTATAAAATCTGTAATGTAAAAATTTAATTGATTCAACAGTAAGCATCTGACTCCTCATCGGAACAACCAGTCCTGTCTTGCTATCGAGAAGCCTTAGGGGCGCACCAAGCAATGAAGCATGTCACCCTCCTCACCGAACAATTCCTTTGGGGACGGCACCGAGATTCTGCGCCCAACTACTCGCCCGTTGAGCTCGCGTACCCTGGCGGATTGGCCGACGCACCAGCTTCCTCCATCTCGGGAGAGGACGCCATTCTAGCCTGGATCTCTACTTCTGGTGGTGTAGGTTTGCCCAGGAACCCAAAGGTTCCCTCTGCCAACTTTCTCTTGAGCGAGTCGTTAACCATTGCCCCCTCGAGTCCAACCGTAATCTCGCAACTCGCATGTCATCCATGCGAGGGGCTTAAATCTAAGCCCGAGGTACACAATAAAACGCATAGGTATCGCGCTGCAAGCACCGCAAGGACACACTTCCAGATTAACACATGCGTTGGCCCTTTGGTCGGCGCGTTCCCAATCGGAGCATCAGAAAGATACAACTTCCACCCCTTCTACCAAAACATCCAGTCCGACTATCAAGAAATCACAGTTGCGTCGTCTTCGGAGGCCCGCCACGAGCAGTACCTATGGACTTTTCTAACACAAAGAGATATAACACATGTAATTCGATACTAAATATAATTTTATAATAATTTCCGGTGATCTCAAAAATATTTTCGGGTGATTTTTTTTAATAGATTTTAGAAGGGGTTGGCAACAACTATTGGGGTCGGGTAGAGAAGAAAGAAGTAAAAGCAACCTTCACATTCCTTCTGTTGTTGCTTCTACGTCCCCAGATTCGTTCTACAAAATGCTGAGCCTGAATCAGCAAAGAGAATACCATAGGCACGTTAATTGTTAGAATAATATTGATACCTATTATGCTACTATTTTATAAATTCTTAATATTAAAATTTTAGCGTTCCTGGTTACTTAGAAACTATTGGTAGTCTTGGAAGCAGTAGATGATGCACTAATGCATGTTTTATACTTTTTTGTTGTAGACATTCCCATTATTTAACGAGTTTGGCAGAATTCATTGACGTACATGACGTGATGTTTCAACCGCAACGAACTAATTATTGAGATAACAATTCAACCCATTCTCTTAGGGGACATATAGGATTCCAATGTTATGAAAAAAGAATTATCAAGGCGCCTATTTTTCTTTTACTGGAAATTGATGAAATCTCCCAGAGTAAGCACTTAGTATTTTTGGCCGAAAATATTCCCATGTGAACTTCTCTCTTTCAGCTGAAAACCACATTAAGAGAAAACATTTTCAGGATGCAATACACAGCCTAAAATTACAGATTGTTATTATACGGAACACCTTATAGGAGAAACCCTGTTCATTTCGTCGAAGTCAACGGCGTATAAACCTACTTCGTGAATGTACCTAATTGACACACAAAAGGGACAGGCGTCGACCAACCTTTAAAGTGTTTGATTCCTAATGGCCGTTGGTTGGAATTTTATCGAATAAATTGAATCTTCCGCATGTTAAAAGGACGGGATATGACCATAAAGTAAGTCAAAACTCATATAATATCTTGTAAATAAAAGACTAGATCCTATAGATAATTGTTTTTTTTAAATATTATTCGGTTGGTATGCATTTAAAGGTAATACATTTCCGTAACAGTTGTGAGATATATTTACACTGGTGTAAAACGAGAATTTTCGATTTAATTACTTAAAGTCTGTTTATCTATGCGTAATAAAATGAAGCAACAACCCAATTATATTGCTTACTGGTTAGATTTTATGGTTATACGCAAATACGTAAAATCAACATCGGGAAACGGAGAACCAAACTCGCAAGCTTTATTTTTTAAAAAGCAAAGATTAATTTGAAACTTCTGGACATTTCTTCCTCCAGTCTAGGTACCTATTATAACGTTTATTATTAAAAAGAGAGATCTCAGAAGTTGGTGGGTCGTAAATAAACGTGTTAAAAATGCATGCTGTATTCCTAGGGGAGTTTTTAGCGTATTTTTTAAAAATCAATCTTAGTGTAGTATTTTGATAAAGCGACAACGATATATTGGAAGCGGCAGAGAAAAAAAAACTTGTAATAAACTTTCAAATGAAGAGAGAACAATATCACAACTCCGGGGAAGTTGTTCGAGTTTTGACAGCTTCTGTATTACTTTATATCCTACTTCGGTGCAATATATTGTAGTTGTTTATAACAGCTATTTCATACTTATCAACTTTTTATTAGGCGTCTTCCTAGTTTTGTACATGTACAAGACGCCGCTGTACAATAGCGTTGAATATTTTATAGCGCAAAGATAAAGTGGTAACGGGAATTTCAAAATTAGGATAGATATTTTTAAATGGAATAGAGCAATGTAATACAGCAAAAAATTTGCTATTCTCGACGCAGAATTATTTCTGATTTAAAACGGAATTCGGATATTTATAAAAAAACTTCTCAAAACTTTTAGAAACTAAAATTATACGCCTATGACTTTAGAGTTAAATATTTCCTAAATGCGTTAGTTTATTGTTACCCAGTTTACGGTTGAAATGGCAATTCCGAGTTCTACAGAAGTGGTTTGTTTTGCGGTTCTAACATTCACTTTTGTGTAGGCACCCGCCTTCTGTTTGTAGAATGCATGAGCAAGATGCAAAGGCGCCTCATGAAAATTTTACACCTCACAAGCCTGGAGGCACTCAAGGCTTAGAGAGTTTCTGTTTTGTTCACGTTGTTATTCTATTTTCAGTTTTACCGCCCACTTTTTTATTAACGGCGGTAGATTGCGGGGGCGGTTTCTTTATACAGACGAAGTGGAAGACTGTTAGAGGACAAGGAATTTTTTGCCTGAAGATTTTCTGCTCTAACGCGTTTTGATTCGTCAACGCACCACATCTCAGCCTTCGGGTATGGCTTTATTGCATTATCAGTATACATGAAATATCCACAAAGAAGATATTTCGTAATTTCAAAGCCCTTTGAATTGTCAGTGAATAGGATTACTGTATAACCAGCTTTTAAGTTATAAAAACAATTTTCTTATACAATAAATAAATACGAAGAGGAAAATTAAGAAAAATATCTTATATCTAATAAAACTTTGAGCAAAAAAGTTTGCAGGAACAATTAAAAAAAATCGTAGAAAGGAGTATAATGAAAAGAGACTTTTTACTGATACCTAATTCAAGTCAATTATTTTTGAAAAGTAGTTCATGAAAAAATGATTCCTCGGAAAGGAGTTCTTTAAAAAGCAACGATATCGGAAATAGTTCGTAAAAGGAAAAGTGTTGCAAACGAAAATGTATTGGAAAGAGTGCGCAGAAATAGAGCTTCAGTATGTTGCCTCTAGTAAAAGATTCGATCGTAAATCAAGCTCCAGGAAAGCTTTATTAGGTGCCACATACCGGTAACGACTTATCTCGTTCAGTTTTGGGAAAAGATACAAGAAATAGGGCCCTTGAAGAAACGGTTTTTTTTTAAACTCAATTCTGGTTGTGTAGGTATTATACGAATTTTCGTTAGCTGTAGAAAATTAGGGAGAATTTTTTTATTATTATATACTTTATGATAAACTTGAACAAACTGAATATTATTGAAATTTGCGAAGGGATGAATTTTTGTACTAGCCCTTTATGGCGAGGACAGGTACGATCATTTAAAATGAGTGTTTTTCCCTGAGGTTTAGTAATTTCCATAATTTATAGTAAACTAATTCAGGGAATATTTAAAATAACCCTTCAGGAGTTGGAAATAGATTATTCTAAAAGCTGCATTTTCAACGACTCACTAAAGTACCAAAAAAGTAGTAACTTTTCAATATAGGAGCTAAACGGCTAAAGTTTATCCATTCTTGTTTGGAGTTAGCATGTATGTTATATATAGGATACAATAAAAAATCTGTGAGTTGCAATTTCCTTTGAGTCATCTCGCAGTCATTGAACACGGTTATTTATTGATTCTGTTTACACACCAACGTGTTCAATAATTAATAATAACCAAAACCTTCTGTAGGATTACAGTGATCTGAAATGGATTTAAACTCTTTTAAATAATATTGCTTTATGACCACAGATTTTACAAAACAGGTGCATCTTTTAGGTAAAAATTTTAAAGGCGATTAATAACTTAACGCTTAAATTTTGTTGTGCCTCATATATAGAATTAGTCAAAGCTTTGAGTTGAAATTTATTTATCAGTTCCGATGTATGATTTAAGTATCTATAAAGTTATAAAACTTTAAGCGATTGGCAATTAATTCAAATTTCGTGTATAAATTAGTAATATTTAGGAATTAAATTTTGCTTCGGCGACGATGAGTTTCAGATGTAGAACATCATTTTGCGGATAAATCGGGTCAGATTTAATAAAATCGAATTGCATAATAAATCCGAAGGCACATTTCATTTCGTTCTTGGATATTACCGAATCCCATGTATTTATAAAAAATCGCCGTTTTCCTGGCCTGAAGGTGGTGTAGTGAAAATGAAAGTGTGATATGTGACTGCGAATATCCCCGAAAAGAATAATACGAATGTATGAGGTGAAGGGGCATGGGAATCACACATCAGGGATAGTTGGGGAATCGTAAAACGGCGAACTCTACAACCATACAAAGTTTAGCATTAGTAGCCTTGATCTCAATCCGTCCTCCATAATTTAGGAATTCGACGTAATAAAACCGGATTTTTCAAATCCAATTTAGTATTCTGGCTAAAGGATGTGCAAAGTTTGAGCAGTGAAAGCACTAGAAGGGAAAGTTCCATGTTTCCTAAACATTTTATTGCATGAAAGATTATTAAAGAAGAAACTGTTTATTTCGGAAACTTGTTTTTCTTGACCTTTCGAACTAAATCAGTGGGGTCTTTGTCTTTGGTTTATATTACGGTCCAATGGTGTTTACGCATGTATCGACATCCGTATCTGATTGTATTATATACATTAAAAAAAATATTTTCATAATTCATTCCTTTTAGAAAGCCGACTTTTGGTAATTTTCAATTGATATTTGATAAATATGTAGGTGTGGAAAGTTAAAAAAATCTTAATGGGAATTCGTCTGTTCAAAATTATAAGAATTATAAAATAGTCCAAGTAATCCGATAAATAGACAATTAAGCAGAACGCAACACTTTGGAGGAAATTTAGAACTCTAGGCCAGGGGTTAAAAAAAATAGAAATCGGAGAAAACACTGCAGCCACCTAGCCAGCGGCAATCGGGGATGGTGATGAACGGCCGTTCAAATAAACACAACAGAAAGTTGAGTCCAAGTACCTGAGGCCTCAACAGAGACTTCAATTTAATAGAAATGAGGGAAACTACCACCTGCAGATTACCCGAGGACGAGGTTGAAACAGCAATACAGATTCAATGTGAATGCTCGGTTCTAGGAGATAAAAGAGATCGGCACTTTGGGGTGCAATTTGCTGAACTCTAACAAATGGAGCAGGCACCTATACGTATAGCATCGTGAATTTCATAACTGGTCTGTTGCAGTAATTCCAGGTCGATTCTAAATTATGCCGTTAATTCAGGGATGTACTGTAGATTGCCGATATATTAATCCAAAAGTCGGGTTTGAACCCGTTGTGGAATTTCAATTCTCATTAAGAATAAACCCCAATAGGCAATAATTCAGGAACTTCAAAACGGTTCTTTAATGTGAATGTAAACTAAAAGAACAATCAAAAAAATATTTCCAGAATCAAAGCGGATTTATACTTACTACTGCATAATATTTTCGTTGCGATAAACACTGCAGACCACTGCAATCATACTGAAAGAGGATTTGCGTAAAATGGGAAAAATTGAACGATTGAGGCATCCTACTAATTCCACATAAATGCATGAATGGACTTTGCTTGAAATTCTTTTCAGCAATAATAGCTTTTCGTTTGTGGATTTAAATCAAATAGGAAACGTCAATCCAAATCCGTTAATATATTTTACTGATTTTATGAAGATATTTTAATATACACCGTGTCTCTTAAAGGACGGCCACGGAGGGCTATATAAGTACATGTCAGAACTTGGTGGAAAGCATGTACGCGCTGATCCACTGCTGACTATTTTCGATACAGCAGCAAGTCGTATTCAGAATGACAAATATTGTCTGCAAAATTCAGCGCACTTGTATTATACAGGGTGTTTCGTAACATGTGGGAAGTACCTGGGAGGTGCATGCAGGACGTAAAAATTAGAAAAAATGTTGATAGTACTAATCTGGACCATCTTTCTCTTCCTTCTCTTTCTATATGTTCGGCCCAGCTATATCTTAGCTATGCTGCTTGTTTCTCACGATTGGTTTACCATATCGTATTTTCCCAGCTGTTTTTGCAGTTCGTAGACATCTCCCATGCAATTGCAGGTTCAAAAATGTAAATTTAAGCTGTGGGAGCTTTAAAAGTTGCTTGGTAGTCTTTTCTAAACAGACATCTGTTTCAACGCAGAACTGTATTGCAAATAATGTTTAGGTAGACGATAATAAGATCCGCATAAGACCGAAAGCAATCGAATTTCCATGGATTACTTTTCACTGCAAATTGTATATTGGTGTTTTTAAAATCGTTTTAGATTCTGGATGAACAAAATTCCTTTTTCTTTTATAAGATTACACAAAATTGTCAAAGAAAATTCTACAACTAAAATAAATAAAATTCAATATATTATACTGTAATAACATAACACCAGCTCAACAAGTGCAGTATATGACAGTATTTTGTGGTTCTATTTTATGTCTCCGGATTGCACTCTGCAGTTTCAATTCATTTTATCCAGCAGCAATATTAAATTTTTTGTTCGGAAGCTCCTACAGCATGGAAAACCAATTTTTGTCCCAGTTTAAAAAAAAGCGTTTTATAAAATGTAAGATATTTTTCTAACAAGCGCGTGACTTATCGGAAACTGATGCACTGCTGTTTAGTAGTTTAGTGTTGCTTTTCTCGCTCGTTTGAGTTCCCAGGTTTATCGAGTCGTTTTATCGGGTTCTGCTTTATTGCGAGGCTCGGATTTTTAGGGCGGTTGTTTTTCTCTAATGGTTTGGACATTTCTTTTATGAAAGTGTTTGTTAATATTGTAACCCAATCAAAAACTCGCTTTTCAGATAAAAAGACGATGAAATAGAAACCGAGTTACAGTGAGATAATAATCAGCACGGCGAACTGTTTTATTTTGTGGAAGAAACGTAAATCTAAAAGCGATTCTTACCATTACTACCAACAATTTAACAGGAAAGGAATAAAATTTTCACCCTTACTTCCTTATTTTAGGTTATTCAATGTCGGTGAATGTCCCGGAACTCATTTAACAACAATAATTCATCACAGTTACTTGAAAACTCTTCGCATTAGAGAATTCGTTTTTTACCTTCAATGTAAATGGTTTTGGGCATTTGGGCCTATCTCCGTAGGGAGTAACCTTTCGAAAACACTTTGATTCTTCTGTGGCTTTACATCTTGAAATGGCCCTTGTCTACGTCATTCTGAGTGGCATGTCTTTGCTTTACGTTAAATATTTATTTGGGTGGGTTTTTGAATTTGCATTAACGACAAGCTATTTTCGTAGCTATACTTAAATGTACCTTTAAATAATAAAACAGTTTTGTCCCACTGGACTTGGGACTATTGGTTCGGACAGGATTTGAACGCACACAAGGGATTTGTATGATTTTTAAAAATTTAAGAACACGTACGAAAGGGCCGAGTAGATTAACGGTGCTGTCCAAATAACAAACTGAAAAGAAATTTTGTTGGAATACGAAGCGTATTCAGTTGGATAGGTATATATAAAATGTTTTAAGGCTTCTACATTATTTATTAGGTCTGAAAAATAACTGGGAGATGTAGTTTAACATAGATATTGCAACCGCGTTAGTTTTAACGATGTGCGGAGCACCTACATTTCCAACTCATATATACAGGGTAATTCACTAAGCGTAACTAGTGGTTCAGTCTTCAATTCCTGCAGGGAGCGCCACAATCGTGGAGTGATATCATGAATTCGCAGTTTTGTCAATAAAACGTGAAATAAAGGTACATTGAAATGTATCTAGATCGAAAGCCCATCAAATTATACATAAAATTTATCCATTGAAAGTTTACAAATTTTTCTTGGGAAGCTCATAGCGCCCCCTGCAAAAATCGGCGACTGTTTTCTCTTTATGCAAGAAATGTTCGAGTTACAGCCGGTAGCCACGCTTGGTGAATTACCTTGTATAATGATATTGCCATTGGTTCTCTTTAGAATAACTGTTTCTATATTTTATTTTTATAATAAACGCCTACCGATGTTTTGAATGCGTAGAAAATTTTTCCGGTAGCTGGAAAATATTCGAGAATTCATGTTGCTCGCCGTTCTCATTTCTTGGGACACATCAAATTTTATAAAAAACTAATGATTCCCAAAAATTAGTAGCAAAACAATTGTAATAACGTTTAGGGTAAGAACATTTCTTACGAATGAGTGATGCACGACAGTGCTCCACCACATCTTAGTAACCGCACTCGCCGTGTGTTCAGGTTTCTACTTTACAATTGCTTAAAAGCATAGTTTATTCCGAGTTCCGACTTTTAAATCTCCGTGAAATCAACCATCTGCAGTTACAGGGGGGTGGAGTTGAAGCGAGGCCCTCAAACGTATTTGCAGTTGCAAAATATTGAATATACTTGAATTTTATTTTACAACGATTTTAGAATAAATAGACATTTTAATAAAATCAAGTAATCGTTTAAATTTAACGAATTTATAATGTCAGTTAAATACTTGAGGTAAAAGTGAATAAAAGTTAAAAACACTTAAGAAAAATAAAACAAAAAATTTTACAACTTGTTACGTATTTCCAGCGAGTACCAGCGCTTACGATATTAATTCATTTTTCATAAAAGGTATAACAAAAATTCCAACTTGATATGAAAGTATTTAATCGTTTGAAGCAGGTTTGTTAAATTCCTTCATTTTAATTGCTCTCTGTCGTTGAATTCTCGAGTATTTTCGAAAGCGCTAGTAAGTCAGGAACACTTTGAGCCATAGAATTTGATTTTCTTTCTCAGAAAATTTCTTATATTAAGAAACTGTTACAAAGGATAAAGCTGACAATAGTGCTTGAAGGCAGTAAATGTCTATTTTTCAAAATGTTTTATTGATGTTCAACTAGAATCAGTGTTGCAGTGAAAAATGGTCTATTCCCGTCTAGAATACACGTTTCTCGTCTTGATTAATTCTGTAGGAGTAAATTTTCGTACGGACTCCTAAATATCACGTATTTTGCCATGAAAATATATTCTTCTATTTTTATTACGACGAAAAATGTTCTTGACTTTGTGTTGTTCTAAATAAAAAAAAACATTTCAAGGCAAAAATTGAACTAGCAAACATGATTAAGATTGTGAATAGAACCGCTTTTCTCTTATGACATCCATAACTTGTTCACATAAGAGCCTCTTTTAGATTGAAGTTGCGGTACCTAATATCAAAGTGTAGCGTTACTACCCGGTACATATTTTTGAAATTTAAAATAAATGTAGGTATGCATATTTCTTTATACGTAGTACAGATAAATTTTGACATGCATAATAATATTTTTTCAAGCCAATACACATAACTTACAAGCTTTAGGTGAGGTTTTGATTTCGCCTAACCAATCCTAAAAGAGGATCATTTCTGCATTGCGGATGAAGTTTCATCGATAACGGCAAGAAATAGCATCAGACGTCAACGTTATTTCACAAATTCGCAATTCAGGATCCGCAGGGATATCAGCCCGGTCTTAATATTTCTCGAGTTTTGCCTTGAATTTTTCATTTTTAAACTAACCTGATATGAGCTGCAAAACTCCTGCAATTCGAGCGGTGCCTGCATGTACGACGTACGTGATGCAGCAAGCTGCCGCTGCCGTTACTGCTATTAAAAGACTCAAAGCGCTTCCTATGCCCACCAGAACTGTGCTCGCTTGCCACCAGGGGCTCGGGATGTCCCAGAACCTGAAACATAGGACGAACATGTTATATTTTTCGGGAAAAGGTCGGAGGAAGTTATTCATTTCTCAGGCACAAGTTAAGTAAACGTATTTTTATCTCCGCACGGAGTTGTTGTTTTTAATAATTCATTCGAGAAAGAGTCTTCTGAAAACATCTCTGAATTCTTTTGATACGGTTTCGTTTCCGTTTGCATTTTAAAGTTTCTTCGCTGTTGTTTTATCCATGACATTGCATGTAAATTTTACATTTCCACAAACTCTTCTAAAAGTAGGTGAGATAATATCAATACGAGAATTTTCAACGTTAAAACATAGACAACACCCCCCTAAATTTACTTCACGGTCTACATTTGATTCGATCTAAAAGGTTCATTAAATCTTATTTTCATAGGTCGTTTAGTCTACCCCATGCAAATTTGATCACAATCTAGACAAGTTATTTTATAAATTCTAACTTTATCTTTACTGTGTAGTATATCCACTTGCACCTCCACTTCTTTGGGTTGCCTAATAAATTTTTAGTATCTCCATTTTCAAATTCTTTATTAACTCGACTGTTCTTGTTTCTCTTTGCTGATTTAATTTTATAAAGATTGCGGAGGAATATGAACTTAGACTTAATGAAGAAATTAATTGCAGTTAAACCCTAAGGGGATCCTTAAACAATTAAGTACTTAAGTGGGAATCATCAAAGATTGAAGTTATCGAGATATAACATCTTCGAGAAATGGCAAGCTTATAAAATTTAATTAGGAGTCGTGATTTGTGGGATTACAACAAATAATAATAAAGTAGACGTTAATGACAATATAAAGCGGCGAAAATAGTAATTCAATTATACGAGATGGTAACTTTCATGTCAGCTGTCAGAGGCATAAGTGCAAAACTAAAACGGTCTTGTTCATTCCTTTTTAAAGTTATTAATATCTAAATCGTGCTCAGCTTATAGAGTTGGAAAAATGAAGTAAACCGAAATTCATGCTGTAATAATGTATCCTCATAAGAAAGGTTTATGGGAGTTAGAAGTTCAGAAGGATTAATAATAAAATTGAACGTGTAGGTTAATTACCATGAAACCTGCTATGCGAATTCCCACCGTATTTACTGATTACTTCTTATTTAATCATCACAAAATAAAGATTTAATTAATAAACAAGTAACAATATGTTCGAGTGTCACTATAAGTTAGAAAAAGTCGAAGATCACTGGAAAACTGGTTAAATGCTAAGGTTAAAGGGAGACTATGGAAAGAAGCAAAAGGAATTTACTGGTAAAGCCGCTCTAAATCGGGATACAAGAAGAAATCTAAATCAAAAGAAGAACATCTAACGTACTAGTCTACTCCCCCCCCCACTATTTCTCCTGCAAAGAGTTCCACTGGAAAATGAAAACAAGATTCCTCTTAAGTTTCAAAATAATTTTGATGGTATTCTTCAAATCTTACCCCACAGCCACCCCGTTTGGGACACCTATGGATAAAATTTTCAAATTATTTCTACTTTCTACTACAAGGTATAAACAGCAAAAATTCTTAGTACAGTAAAGAAAGAAAACGATGGGAAAAACAAAATGGTGTGGCGTTACCACGATAATGCACCTGCTCACAACCTTATACTTTTACGCCTACTTGCGGCCACCACTTGATAGCACTCCTTAGCAAATCCTTCCTTAACTCTCTATTATTGAATCACAGATCGATCTCGGTTTTGTCGTGAATTATTATCGCCCCTTTTAACTTCGCTGCTTTTACATGAGTAAGTTCAGAGACTACCAATACGGGATAGGATACCGATACAGCGATGAAGGATGTTCACGAACGCCTTGAAATCGAGTCATATAGTATTCAAGTCATATTGGAACATATACTGTAACTGCATACCTGTATAACTTTTGCTCGTTGAAATTGCGAAAAAATAAGTGTTGGAAATTTTAAATTTAAAGCATTTGCAGCGTGTACCTATACAGGGTGTCTCAAATCGATTAGGATAGTATGGGTATCTTGGTTATTATTGAAGATAGAGATTCGGTTAAATAGGCAATGTTTTGCAGTTTCTCATACTAATTCATATCCCGATTAGAAAAGTTACAAATTTTCAGTCGTTCAGTTGTTATCTTGAAAAAACTGAAAAATGCGTATTTTTAAAAAGTGGAATATTTCCGTAATTTTAATATTTATGGAGAAAAGTTTCAAATAAAAGTTACTAGGTTCGATTAGCACGATTTAAAAACGTCATTCAATTTTTTTTCAAAATGGCGGTTTTCAAGATATTGATAGCAACGTTCTTATTGTAAATGGGCGCCATTTTGTTTTTTTACAGAAATGGATTGCATTTTTTTTTCTGATTTCAACGATGTATAACAACCTATGTTTAAATAAAGTTTTACACTGAATTTACTGATGTTTTAATTTGCAGTCGAGTTAGCCATGAAAACAAAAGACATGAAACAAAATTTATTGAAAATTATTGGTAAAGCATGTTGCACCTGAACTACAAATATCATAAATCTTAGAAAATTTCACAACAAATGTTCAAAATGGTGACCATTATTAGCCAGACATAATTGGCACCTTTTTAATACAGAAGCAGTTACTTTGCGCAATGTGTTTCGATTTCGATTAATACCATTAAATGCTTCCAAAACCTCTTAATAAATAATAAATTAAAATTAATAAATAATAAATAATAAATTTTGTTTCATGTCTTTTGTTTTCATGGCTAACTCGACTGCAAATTAAAACATCAGTAAATTCAGTGTAAAACTTTATTTAAACATAGGTTGTTATACATCGTTGAAATCTAAAAAAAAATGCAATCCATTTCTGTAAAAAAACAAAATGGCGCCCATTTAAAATAAGAAAGTTGCTATCAATATCTTGAAAACCGCCATTTTGAAAAAAAATTGAATGACGTTTTTAAATCGTGCTAATCGAACCTAGTAACTTTTATTTGAAACTTTTCTCTATAAATATTAAAATTACGGAAATATTCCACTTTTTAAAAATACGCAATTTTCAGTGTTTTCAAGATAACAACTGAACGACTGAAAATTTGTAACTTTTCTAATCGGGATATGACTCAGTATGAGAAACTGCAAAACATTGCCCATTTAACCGAATATCTATCTTCAATAATAACCAAGATACCCATACTATCCTAATCCATTTGAGACACCCTGTATGTTTTTGGGTTGTTTAATGTACGCTGTAATAAAATCTGATACTTTAGAACTTGTAGGATAAAGTCATTTGCTGTATGTAGGTAATTTTGTGTATTCATGAGGTACATTTTATTAACGAACAAGTTTTAAAAGTAAGGGAAATAATTACAAATTCCCATCACCATCATTAACTTGCAAATGTCCGCATTTCAGTTAGTTTCTAATATATTTCCGCAACCTGTACGTTGCCAATAATTACCCAAAGGACTTAATGGCAAGGTAAACATTTTCGATAAGGAGAAACTCGTACATCATCGCTAAGGCATTTCAGCTGAATGCCCTAGAAAACCCTTGATAACTTCTATAAGTGAAAAAGTAATAAATCTAACGTTCACTAACCGCGATAAAACTTGCGAAAATTATTCACTTGCCAGAACGTACAATGGCGAGGGATGCTTCCTGCTCTTTAATATTTGATGGAACTTTCAAACACATTATTGGTTTTTTTAGTTAGCACCTTCTCTCGAAGTTGCTGAAAATGCGTATCTTGCTGAGTTTGCGCCGATTAAAAAGAAATTACGGATATTTTTAGATCGTATAAATTTAACGAAATTGGGAAATATTGGCAAAAAAATGTGCAACTAGTAATTTATTGAACAGAATTTTATAAAATAAAAACAGAAGAGTTTTAGAGTATTTCCTAAATGAGTGTTTTATTAATAATTAACTTACATTAAGAAAGTCTTCCAGATTGATATCCGCGTAAAACACGCTGCGATTGAGCTTTTATAAAGTGATTAAATATTAATTTCTATTTAGAAGACTGCGAAGTACACACCCAATTAGGTTTAAATACTTAATTAAGTTGCAGAGCTTTTATATTCTTAATTGCCGAAGCCTGAATAACTTCAGCGTTAAATTATTACTTAAAGAAATATGAAGGTATGTTATAATAACAAACTGCTTAAATCGAGGCAAGAAGAATTAGTCAAAATTATAATAAATTTTTAAATTCTGACTAGGACGCTGAAATTTCCAGCTGTTGCACGATCCTGTATATAGTCCCTAAGTTAAGGATGAACTAAATCTGTATTGCAAATCATGGAGACTGGTGAATATTTTATAGCTTCTCTCGGTACGGTTGTCCTTGTCCTCTATGGCGCAAAACTCATTAATAATACATGCTTTGTCCAAGTTTTCAGTTTTGTGCTTGGCGTGGTCTTTTATTTAATCTTATGAATATTACACTAAAGCCGAAGAATATTCAATTCTATTTTATTATTGTGTATTTTGTTCTCTAAGACGACAGAGGTAGAAATTTACGGTAGCTCAAGTTCGTTTGCCCTCTATTCTCTCCATTGTTTATTCCTTCTGTTATCTAATTGATGTATCTTCAAACATATTTATTAATACCAGCTTTTGTTTTGTTAGATACACAAGTGCTATTGCTACAATGTAATCTGAAAGCTATGCTTAAAATGTTATCGTATCGTTTTCACAATTCCAGTCCCTATTACTAAATTTACTGGTGGATGATGTGAGTGGTTGGTTTAATAATTCTAAAATTAACTTTTACAATTATGGAATTAAATGATACTCAAATACATTTTTTTTGTTACGCATTGACTACAGGGGATGCCTACTGACTGTCGAGGTCATAATGACATAATATGTCCCCCGTGTAAGACTCATGTAAGACAAGAAACAAACATCCTTGGGCGAAACTTATTTACCCCTTCCGCAGCCAAATTTGAACCACCTGCGTTGTAGTCTCTCTCGACTCTTACGTACGTTCATGCCGTATGCAATTCTTTGTCAAAAACAGTCTAAATTCCATTTAAGGAAATCTTCCAGGAAATTACGTTAAATAGAAAGAAAGATTTGACTATTGGGGTGTGATTATCTTTTATTATTTTTATCCATTTGCCTATTATCATTCTTAGGTACTTACCTGTTTATTCCAAAATTATCTTATCATGTATGAGATGACGTTGCTAACCAACCGTGGGGTAGTAGGGAATGCCTATTAACGATCTTCGTTAGAAACTCGTGATATGGAAAATTGATAAGGGTTTTCACATTCAGATTCGTGTTGATATTATCAATGAGGGGAAAGTTAAATCATGGAAAACAGTTGACACATAAATCGCTCGTCTAGTTTACTTTTCCAAATCCAAAAGATGATCGTATAATGTCACTAGTTAAGCAATTTAAAGGACCGTGTCATTAAAGTCGGGCGATATCATCTGCATGCATGCCTTTAATTTACTGTACGAGATTACCAGGATTAAGAAAAGACGAGTACAAGAGATGAAATAGAGCTGTTCGTGAGCTTCCATAAAATTAATTCGTTTTGATTTTTATTTTAACTGATATTAGTCTGTCGGATTTTTCTGTTAGGTACGTTTCGCTTTAGGAAGTGCAGCAATAAATGACAGGATAACATTCATAGGAAACTTATAATCTTCCTATTGGATTTATTTTATAGTTACAGTTATTAGAAAAAACGATCTGATATAATAGAACCCGTAATTACGCAAAGCCCTGTACAATTCATTGTTAATTAATCAAAATTCGATGTTTCCTCTAGCAATGTGGGCGGTTTATCAAAATTTCGATTTTTACCAACTTATCCCAAAAAAATTAAAATGTGTTGCTCATCACAAAGTTATAATGTTCGGATACTTCCTACTTTGTTATATTACCGACATCGTTTATTAACTAGTGCTTCAAATTTTCCTAAGATTAATATTTATTTGACGCAAGTCTAATTATCCTGCTAAGAATCAACATGACGTTTGGGAATAAGTACCACACCTGAATATTTGTTTAACTTGAAATAAGATCCCACTTTGTATTGGAGTGGAGAAATTTCCTCCGGGAGAGCGATATCTGGGCATATATCTCTCTTTCAAGTCCATAGCATTTCCTTCGCGGTCTGATTTTTTAATATCGGATGCCAAATCAGATTATTCTGATACGAAGACTTTTTATACCAACGAAGCTTTGATATACTCTAAAATAGATCGGTGTGGGTTGTAGAAAATTACTAAGGAATTTTTTTTACTGTCCACGAACTTCGCACAGGTCAATATTTGTTTATACTGACCCCACGGTTTATTTCAACATTGGAAACGTTTTAACAAAGATTTTTAGAAAAAAAAGTCGGTAAATTTATTATTTAACGGACATAGATGAGTTTCTGCGGTTGTTTGTAACCACCCCAGATCGATTTGAAATAGTAGATTGTTTTATTAGGATGAAAAGTGTCACTTTTTTTGACGAGCAAATTTTGCATGTGTGAGGCGGAGCGTAGCGTAGCCGAACGGATGCGATATTGCGAGTCAAAAGAAGTCACTTTTAATCCGAATGAAACATACTATTTTTTCCGCAACCGGAACAACCTGATTCAAAATAATAAAATTAAGATGCGAGGAATTAGAGAACACTACTACTACTAAAATCAAATCTTCTTAGCTTTTGTTTTCAATTTTATTTATTCTGTCAAACCCAGCCAAACCATCGAAAATGTTTGTACAAGATAATGGTAACGAAGATACACCACCAGAAATTTTAGACCGTGCAAAAGAAGTTGTATCAAATCTTCTGCCCAATAAATCTCGAGAAGTATACGAAGGTGCCTACAACAAATTTTTAAATTGGTGTAACGAGAAAACCGTAAAACCGTACACGGAAAGCGTACTATTAGCGTACTTTTCCGAATTGTCCACTAAAATGAAGGCTTCTACTCTTTGGGCGCAATATACAATGTTGAAGGCAACATTAAGTTTAAAAAATGGGGTAAATATCGAAAAATTTTCAAAACTCCGTGCCTATTTAAAAAAAGAAAATAATGACTACACACCGAAGAAATCGAGAATTCTTAGTAAAGAACAGGTGGATCGATTCTTGAAGTGTGCTCCTGATAAGCAATACTTGATGATGAAGGTGTGTTTTAGTTTTAAAATCGAATATTTTACGATAATTAAATTTTGACGTTTGTAGGTTATATTAATTTTGGGTGTTGCTGGAGCTTGTCCCTGCGACGAGTTACTACATTTTAAAGATTAATGATATTGAAGATCTTAAATCAGTCTTACTGATTAAAATTCCTAAGATCCTAACACTAAAACTAATAAGGCTAGATCATTTACTGTGATGGGAGATAGCTATTTAAATATTTACAGAAAATTCTTTGTCTAATATCTTTGTAGTGTTTTTCTTAAATAAATGTTATTCACATAGCAAACCAAAATCTTAACCAAAAAAGTTAAAAGTAAAAGTTCCTAGGAAGTAAAAGTACTTTTACTTCCTAGGAACTAAAAGTGTTGCCTAGCAACACACACATTTTTTTACTAATAACAAAAACATCAACTTCACTGTCCGTTTTTGGTATCAAAAGTGATCACTTTTAAGACGGTTGCGGAAAAATTAATTTATCGCATAAATGAATTTGACAAACTGATAATGTCACCAAGTAAATTTTCCCGGTTTTGGTTGTGACACATACATTAGAATTATTTGTGCATAAAATACACAACGGTCTGTAGCTGGCAAGGCTTTCGTACTTGGTGCAACAAGCAATGCAAATGCAAATATCTTCGTGGAAATGACTGGGAAACTTATAGCTTGATATTACAAAACAATGGAAAAGAAACCTGTCATGCTCAGGTACACAAGTTAATTATGGAACCGCAAACATCAACAGAGGTGCTTCGTTGTTGAGTTTTTCAAAAAGATTTAATTTAAATTGGATTGCTTGGTAAATTAGGTAGCATTTACTGCTAGGACGTAGGGTAAATACATTTCTTAATGAACTAATTATATTTATTAAAGGACTCGGTAATTTAATATACATGACATTAAAAAATAAAGGGTAGCATATCAAGAAAAATGCTTTGAAAAGGTCGTTATCTTTAACATTTCATTTCGTACTTACTTAGAAAATCACCACCGCCCAAAATTAATTTATAATCTGATATTGGAACTAACTTTCCTGCTAATTTCCTACACTTCAGTTGAAAGTAGGTATATTCTGAGACTAGAACTTGGTCTAATTTTCTGACTAAAATAATATAAGTATAGACAGTTTTCTGAACATTTATTCGGAAGATGCGGCTCGACGACAATATGGAAATAGACGTATTAGCATTGTAGAACCATGTGGCATGTCTAATAAAATCGGAGTGCATGGTGATAAAAGAAACGGTCGCTAGAAATCGTTCCAGAAATGCATAGAGTCGGTACAGGATTGTAATCGGTTTGACATGAACCAATAAGAAATAGGAAGGAAATGAATTTCAGTTGCGGAGTGAATTAATATATTTATTATTAAGTATCGTATATAAAAATCATTGAAGAACCAATGATATGGTGTGTAGAAGGAAGAGTAACATATGTAATGGACCAAAATGAAAGACAATCACCAAATTAGGTTGTTCTAAAACATAAAATAATGGGCCCTAATTTAATGGGAAGGCCCATTATTTCCAAGTATTTTCATAGACAATTTATTGGAAGTTTTATTACAAGGGGTGAACCGCGAGTCGAAATGGCGTAAACTACAATTCCAAATTACAAAAACTTCGTACATTTTCCTAAAACGAATTTCACAATTCCCAAAAATTTCGGGCACATACAGCGAAGTCCATTTTTATTGTGCAATAGTTAAATGATCCGCTCACTTTATGATTGGCATATAGGCAACCCATTATACTTTGCTATCGGGTTTTGCGCTTGCTTACTTTTAATAATTGTTTGTCACCTGTTAAATTTGTTTTTTTTTAATATTTAATACAGAACAAGATTGAAAACTAACGATTTATTGAAAACATCATTTATACATACCAAGAAAAAATAGAAATCTGTTCCAATTCAAGTGTTTGTCGTTTTTTCAGGTTGTGTCACAATCGTTAGTTTTAAATCTTGTTCTTTATTAAAAACTAAAAAAAACACGCTGTGTAATTTAACAAACAATAATCAAAATTAGTAAGCAGGGACAAGAGTGATAGCGGTGTATAATGGGTTGCCTATAATCCAATGATAAAGTGATCGGGCCATTTAACTTGCAATATGCCTATGTTTCACAATAAATAGACTTTACTGTATTATCCATAATATTACAAGAATTTCTGACATAATTTCTCACAATTTTTGTATATGATTCCCACATTTCTTGAAAAGACTTTGGTCAATTAAATGCATTTAGAAACTATACATATAAACCGATAATGTATAAGAACTTTTCGTCTTTATTTCCCGTGCTGATTCATTCCTGGAATTGTTACGGTCGAATTCCCTAACACCCTGTATTTCCTGTTGAAATATTAAAATTTCATATAACGAACAACAAATTAAGATAATAATAGAGTATTGTGTTCTGTTTATTTTCAATTAACAACATCATTTTCAATTTGACGTTTCATTTTAATATCCCTTGTTTTTTTCCTGTTAGCAGTCATACAATGAGTAAATAATGCTGTGAAAACATTTTCAAAACTCCATTAATATCAATTAATCAGAAAAATCATTTCTAATATTAAATTTATAAAACAGGTGGCTAAAAATAGAATTTACGTTCCCGTTAATTTCGAATTCAAGCTTTAATGAAAGACTTATTCTCCAATTGGGTTAACTTTAATAAACTATTCGTTGTATAATAGAATGTAAAGTTTAGGGGGACCTCCTGAATAATAACAAGTTTCTCTTACACTCAGAGGGGAGATAAGGTAGAGATAGGTCACATTTCTTGAATGAGATATGGGGGCGCTATCATAGGTCTAAGATACCACCGGATTAGTAGGATAAATATGGTGGGTGAACGTCAGTAATCTGATATCAAGTTATATATTGTGGCTCTAGTGTTTTCTTGCCAAAATATTGAAATCTCCAGTTCGAATCTTTACACCCGGATTTAACCCTGATTTGGTTGGTTTTCCACTGCATATTTTTTGCGTGTCTTTAAAATTTTCTCTTTAACAAAACTGCAAAGGATTTTTTTGGAAACCCCTGATATTTCTGAAGGCGAGAAGTGAATTGCGAGAAAGTTATTCTAATTACAAGTTGTTAGAAATTCGAGACACGTAATTTCGTTAAATAGACTCAATTTTATTAAAAGGAACAATAATACGCTCGGGTTGGATTAAATTAAGGTCGCCAAAAGAATGCGAATTCAATTAGCAAACTATTCAGAAGTTATCCAATTCACCCTATCGAGTTAAGTATAGCAAGCATCAGTAGGAGATTGTAGTAGGGGAATTGTTACAGGCTCCATCTTGGAAGGTAATTCTTAATTGAAATATTGCTTGGAGGTCGTCCGTTGATCCTTTTCGTAATTCCAGGATCACACACGTATTATTGAAATGAACGTCGTCGGCGTCGTCGTTGTCGTAGTCAAGCTTTGTAATGACGCTATGCTGGCGTTGTGATACGGTTATGTTATTGCTGTCTCGTGGGTTCTTCCGGTTGGTTATTTGTTCCAGCATGAAATTAAAACTTTATATTACCTTCGAGCTGTCAGGAACAGAACAATATTCAAAAGTAAGTTCCGGTATAGCTGATTATGCATTTGAGATGTAAGCGAGTTTCTAACTTGAAACTTTATTTTAAAGGGTGGAAACATTCCAGCGCGTAATCGATGCATGCTGTCAAAGAAATTTAGATTTGAAATTTTTTATAAGAAAATATCTACACAAACAAAACATTTATTACCTAGTTCCTGCACAAAAAGGAATTCAAAACTCAAACCTTTTCAAAGAAAATGTATTACAGAATCTTCATAAATTTTCTTATTCAGAAACACAAGACATATTAATATATATCGTTTGTTATCTTTTAGCTCATTTATTCTTGAAAAATTTATTTAAATAGAAATTTGAAAGTTTTATATTGTTTGGGCCCCACTTATATAAATTACATTCTTTTTCCATTTTGTTAAGTGGATTTACAAAATTCCAAATGGTCGTTTAGGGAACCAGAAATGATAAAAATATACAGGGTGCTTTGGTTAAAATTAAAAAAGTTTTTGTCACTTTTAATTAATTTTTCGCAATACCTGCATTGTAAGTTGATCATTATTAACAAATTTTTATTACTGTAAGGCCCGGTTTATTCACCTACCAGTAAAGTCCCGAGTAGCTACTTGACAATTAACTTTATAGGTTACCCGGGTAACAGGACTATATTAGTCCTGTTACCCGGGTAACCTATAGAGTTAATTGTCAAGTAGTTACTGGGCACTTTACTGGTAGGTGAATAAACCGGGCCTAAGTCTAACTTACAATTCATTTACTAGTTACCATGGTTGCAGGGCTGTAATATTTACTTACAGTTCGAGTAGGACTGTAAGTAAATATTACAGCCCTGCAACCATGGTAACTAGTATGTATTTATGTATTAAGCTTACTTTTGTTCAGTTTTAGGCTACCTAATTTTATTAAAATATATAAATGCCATTTTGACAGGTCGTGGTCATAATTCAATTTTAACTCGTTTTTTATTACTTTTCTTTGATTTTCAGGTATTGCGAAAAATAATTTACTAACCGCGAACTATAAGTGACTTTTAAGGTCTCGAATGCTTGGGAAACCTCGGCCCTACGGGCCTCGATTTCCCAAACTGCATCCTCGACCTTAAAAGTGTCACTTACAGTTCATGGTACGTAATATACTATTAGTTGGTCCCGGTAGAAGCTTAACGCTGAAATTCCTAAAATAATTATTTCGGTATACGTAGACTCTTCTCCAATATAATTTAATATTTTTCATCGAATATTTGTTTTTACGACACTAATTAAACGTCCAATTTTAATTTATATTTAGCCTGAAGGTATATTGTGAATGGCATGTAGCGAATATTTTAAATCCAACAGAACACTAGATGGAAAACAAACACAATTCAATTTTAATCTGATTATTTATTATTCCTGTATCGATTAAAAAAAACTGGAAATATATATTAAATCCTTATACAAAATTTCAAAATTCAAGAGGAGTATGTAATCGAGTTCTTATTAATTAATACACTAGAATATGATGTTGGTCTGGTTGGAGAGCCTAACTTTATTTCACGATAGAATAAAAGAAATTTTGATTATACTTTATGTTAATTCTTGCAAGTACCTTCACAAGGAATTTTGTAATTCCAGTATAAGACAGAAATAAATATTTTCTTGCCGGGAAATAAATGTTAAGCGCACCTTTGCAAATAAAAATTTGCATTATTGTGTTTGCCTTTACAGTAAATGTTTTTAGAAGTTTTGTTTAACTTTCCTCCCCCAACTCACACGAAAAAGTAAATAAACTACAGAAATATATTTGGAAAGAGTTAAATATATTGCATAATATGGTATTTGCTTTCCGAAATGTAAAGGGAGTCCTACCCGGAAGGAACCCTTCCCTTGAAATTCTGTTATTTGTACCAAGAAAAATATAGAGTTTTAAGATTTTCTTTGTTTTCATGTAGTATTTATTTTTGATAAAAAATTATTATTAACATCAGGGGATAAATCAGTAGATCTCAAGATTTAGCTAACCCTATGTTTTCCAGAAGTATGGGAGGGATTTTTAACCGATAGAATTCACTTGAGAGCCATAGTTTTGTATTTTCTTGCGACACATGGCAAATTTAAACCACTACATGTTGTCCTCGGGGTTTCTCCAAGCAAATATGCATACCATTACACCACCACCAGCGTCGCTGACAAGGATAGGATGCATCACTGACTCAACTTGGTAATAGAGTAGGTTAATATTATAACCATACACACAACTTTCAATTAAAGGGTATATAATGCTCTTGGAAAGTATTTGAAGGTCATTTTGTAAGGGTAACGATATATCGTACAGGGTGTTCCATAAATATTCCGACAAACTTTTAGTGGTGGTAGGGGACATCAAAACAAACATTTTTTCCATTATAAACATATGTCCGAAAACGCTTCGTTTTCGAGATACAGGGTGTTGAAATTTGTAAAAAAAATTGTTTTTTTATTAATCTTTATTAAGTTTATTGCATTTTAATGAAATTATAGTTTACAATAATTGTTCAAAATGTTGACCATTTGCTTGGATTCAAAGATTGCACCGCCGGATCATTGACTTGGAAGATTGCAGGGATAGCTTCTACTTGCGCCCATCGGACATTATTTTGGCGGCAAAATCTTCCTCATTACGAATGGGAAATCAAGGAGGTTTAAATCGGGAGAACGCGCAGGCCAGGCTACGGGACCTTCTCTTCCAATCCACTGGTTGCCAAATCGGTGGTCCAGATATTGGCGCACGCTCTATGCTTCAAATTTTTTTCTCAAAAACGAAGCGTTTTCGGACATAATATGTCTATCAAGCAAAAAATGTTTGTTTTGATGTCCCCCCTATAAATACCACCACTAAAAGTTTGTGGGTATATTTATGGAACACCCTGTATATGAAGATGCAATAATAAATTATTTTTTTGGTACCTGCTATATTGCTTTAAATTGTTTTACATCCATATATGCATTGTAAATGGTATGTATCACAAACATGTGTTTGTTTTGATTAGCATTTTTATTGCTACCAGCATTTAACCGAATTCAATTTTTTTTTCGTTTCAATGATTGTATGTCAACAAACCGCAATCACGAAATGCCAGCTGAAGTGTTGTTTGATTGATAAACATACTGCTACCGTTTCATACAACCCCATCGGTGACAAAATTCTGTCTACAGAAGGTATTTACACAAAAATTTATTACAGCGCTTTAAATCCTCTGGTAATACGCGTGAGCATTCGTAATATGCGTGAGTATTTGAAGGGCGTCAGAGAGACATTTCGAGAGCTAAACACGCGCTTATTATCATATCTAATGTGAAATGCTCTTGTTAATGACAAGAATATTGATGCCCATAATGAATGTACCTCGTAAATCAAGCTCGGTGGCAAATGGAGTCCTATCAATCATGTGATAGCCCTACCAATCAATGATTATATTCTGATGCTGGCTGGCACTCTATTTCGCCTGCTGTTTTCACTATGAGGAACGTACTCTTCGTTGTTCATATTGTTTTGTACTGAATTAATTGTTTTAGATGTTTACAATTGGATAGTTTTAGTACACTTGCTTTAACGGTGTATTTATAATTCGATGATGAAGCATATCTACGAAATAATGTTCATTTCATTCGGTATATTACAATAAATTATCATAAAGTCACTCCAGGATTATTAATGAGAGTATCTTGTGTGAGATAGCCAGGACAAGGTTCAATTTTTTGGGGTTGTGGAAATGATAAATTGCAGGGAAATGTTGTTTATCTTAAAAAAAAAACTAAAAAGTGTTGCTTCTTTCCACTTGTTAGTGGGTCGAGAAGATTCATCTTTATGGAGATTATTGTAAATCTAAATAATATTTTATTGTTCATAAAATTTATGTCTATTGGATGTGACAAAACATGTTTATACTTCCAAAACTTAATCAAAAAGTTTATCAATTTTTTTGTTGCAACATTTTCATCCACATTCCACTCATTATTTAAAGCTAATCAAGATTTTTTCGTTACTCGAACTTGAAATGTTCTTTCCCCTATTCCCTAAAAAAAGTTTACAAATTCTTATAACCATTTCAAGTGTGCACGCTTGGCAAAGTTTTCACTTTTTTTTTCGTCAAACAGCAACCTACATTAAATTTTATGCTTAAACTTTTCTTTTTGCTGTTTTTACAAGCAATCAACGTAATATCTCTAAGATAGTAAGTAATCAAAATTTACCAACTTCATTAGTGACCTTTCAGCAACACTAATCTGCCAATCAAGAGATTTTATTGGTCTCGAAAAGATTCTGCTGATATCTAGAAAATTTTGTTTTATGCATTTTAGTGTTTTCGAAGTGAAGTTTATTAATCTCGATCTATGTGCTGAAAGTGATTTTTTATTATCGCATTGAATATAAATTTATCACTTTAGTTTTGACGTGTGCGTAATTTACGGTAACTGGGATCTCCTGTTTCACCCCAAATTCATTAATTTCGTTTAATGATTGCAGCTAATTGAAAAATTGCATCCCGATATTCATTTTCGTTTTCCATTAATCACGAGGGATTATTCTTTAATAAGCATCCGTACACAATTGTAGCTTTTTCCTGTTAATTTAATATTTCAAAGCGAAGTTTCAAAATGAAAATACTTCCTGCAATATGGAAAGATTTAATTTAACCTGATGCAGATTAATCTCTGGGTGTTAGCTCGTATTTGCGTGTTATTGGTTCAATTAAAAAAATATACTGTCAACCTCAGAATTGCACAAGTCCATTATTCGATGCAGGATGTGAATTGTGCAGTGCAAATCGACCCTTTTCAGTCGTTAATACGATATCGTGAAATCTACATTTCCACTCAATTTGCGTTTAAAACCGCTTTTCGCGAAATGATTATTTAATAATGATTAATGAATGTTGACTTAGTGAGCCTCGATTACAACAGTCTTTCTTTTGTAAACACGGTACGCCATTGTAACGATAATCAATTGCTGTTTTTGTTAACACCGCACCTTGAAACAATTTGTTAACACTTCTAGGGGGTCTTTCAGGGTCTCCTTGTGTTTAGAAGTTTAGCAGTATGGGGTTGTCGTCAATTATCCACAAAATCAGCTAAGCTGCTTTGGCTTTCCTTAGCGGACTTCCTTAACATAATAATTATGTAAACTAAAGTTTCAGGGTAATTATAACCGAGAACATGAAATAATAAAATTGCTTTAATTAAACATTTCTTTAGTGGAAAATCCAATGCACTTTTTTTTTTAAGTTAATAAAGTACCAAGATGATTTTAGTTTCGTATTTCAAATATTCGCCTAGTAATAAATTTATTTGTAATCAAGGTAGAATTGTTTTCTGAAATTTTGTGTTTAAATGTTCAAAACACTCGCCGTTTCAAGTGTCAATGAAGAGAAACTTTAGATATTTGAAATTTGATTTACAAGTATATCGTACATAATTCACACAAAACGTGCTCGCTATAAAACCCTAACTTTATATGGAATTTCCATTTATGAGTCATATAATCCAGAATGATATGTCGTAAATCCTTGCGACATTCTGAAAATTCATAATTTAACACCCCTCTAATTTTGTATTTCAAAAGAAATATAAAAGATTTTATAGTAGGCACATTCACTTTCAATGGAAATAGGCATAAGAAATTCATATTTCCAAGTATCTCTCGTGGGATTTTCCTATTCTGTTGTTTACCGAAAACTGTAGTTTCCGATCCTCAACACGCATCATTATTTAGTAAATATGTATCTAGAAACTTTCCAAGGCTGCGTATTATGATTCCCAGGAATAAACGATTGGTATATGAAGGTGGTTTGTGGATAGTAGTACATAGTACTGTACGTTTCTTATAGTTAGCATAGAAAATAAAATAAAAAAAGAGGGTTCTGATAGATGCACTAGAAGCAGTAATGTGATGTATTAAGTTTGGTACGTCGATTAGGGAATTTACGCAAATAGAAGCGGATAAGGGAAGATGCAAGATTTGGGAAGGAAAAATCAAAGATTTACTTCGGCGGGTTATAATTAAAAATTGAAACAGAAAACCTCTCCCTTCACTAGTATGTGAATGTCTAATTTCTACTTCCATTTCCCTCCGGTTGTTTGGGGTCAAACATCGTCATAAAAAATTCAATTATTTTGGTCTGACCACATCTAGATTTATTGCAGGCATATACAGATTTTTAAAATGTAAATTTGCTGAAGAAAACCACTTCTTATAATTTACTTCAGTATTTCAGGGTTGGTAAATTCAGTACGTTTAGCATTTCCACTATATTTTACAATAAAAAAACAAGAATGTTAAATGTGAAAGAACAGCAAAAAAAAATTATAACAAATGGGTTGTTTTTATATCAATTTTAATCAACATCTTGTTTCTTGTCCTATTTTTCGTTCATTAGAGGAAGGTGTCAAAATATAACAAGCATTAATAGTACTAAACCTTATGAAATTTACATCATCCCTAGTTTAATAAGAAAATTCAAAATTTATCTTTAATATTACAAAAGTTTTACGGAAAATCCTTTTAAACCACTCAATGAGTATCCATAAGCGTGGGAGCGTAATGTAGTGGCATGAGAACGTCAATAAATATCCAAAGAAACTGGAAAATATTAATTAGTTTTCCAGACGTCAAGAAAATGGCAAATCTATATTCGTCAGCCTTTGTAATTTAGTGTGCCCCTCGTGCTTTTAAATTCGAAGAGAATTTACCCTCTACCGATTGTAAACAAGCGCTGTTTTTTCAATGGAAGAGTAATTCATTAGGCTTAGTTTTAAAACGTTGTATTTATATAACATGTTCCGCTCTGTGCAATAAATTGCCGCAATTTGTCAGAGGGTTATTTTCTGTTTATCAAATGCTCATGAACAAAGTAAATGCCACTGCAGCATATCCGCCTTATCGCGTTTCCCGAACTGTTTGCATATGGGACGATTTTATTTTGTGATAAATCAAATTCTGACTGGAAGCGGCGACGCTGTCGGTTCCCGTTATTTCCAGCGCGTGGTGGAATGGTGCCAATATAATATAACCCACAGTATGCTTAGTTTTAAAAAAACACAGGAAACAGGGTTGCAAAGGAATTTAAAGTAGCAAAATATTTTTCACTCGGTTGAGGTCAAATATCTACTTTCGTCTGCACACATTGTTATTTTATAGTAGTAGGTATTTATACTTAAAAGTGAAATTGGTTTGTTAAAATAATACCTTTCAATAATTGTTGCTTCATTAGAAATGAAACAATCGGTATATCTTCTAGAAGATACCTAAAAATAATTGGCAACCGATGTGTTTGTCTTTTTGTCCATTTGGGGTCGAGTTGTGATTAGATGATGAAAATGCATGGATCACTAAAAAGTGAAAGTAGTGGAAAACTACATTAGCCCCGGGCAGTTTCATAAGGAGATCCTACACATTACCCTGAAATTTCTGAAAATCCATCTTTAACGATTCATGGACTGTATGCCCACCACTCCCTGCAGACTGAAGTACCAATCTTAAATATTACATCTAATTTCTACAGCTTTGCCCTTTGACGAACTTACGATAAAAAAAATTTAAAATAACAAGATATAGGCAAAGAACAGATATTTTTTTACACCTGCACTACGGGAGACAGGTTTGTAATATCCTGATAGGATGAAGAGGAAAGGAAACAAGAAGCGACGAGATAAAAAAAATACTCTCGAATTAATATGACCCCCTCCTGACAAAGCTTTAAGTAATGTTTGACTGACAGGAATTATGTAAACTTCTGAGGTACGAAAAAAGAACCAACAAGAATTTTTGAACCATATAGATACCAATGTTTGGAATATTGAGGGTGGTGCTAGCTTCATATGAAAAATACAACTGTTCCTACTGTTTATGTTAAAAAACGACTACGACCGAACATTTCCTGGAGGGGGGGTTAATTACTAAATTACGAAGTAAATACAAAATCTTTTGAAGTATTCAGGTGCAAAGCTGATTAGGAAACGTACACGTTAGAATAGATCCATGGATTAAAAATCTAATCGGGTTCGAATCTTTTCAATTTCTTTTTTTTAATTAAACGTTTTAGATAGTACAACACTATAAAAATAAAAATGTATTAGGTACCAAAGGTTTAAATTGGGGTTGCGGCGATGCTTCTCCTAAACTCCTGAATGCTGTCTGATCCGGAGGAACACAAGGCACAAAATTTACATTACCAGGAAATGTAATAAAACAAACATTCTAATAAACAATAGCAACGACCAGAAATGAGGGCAAGATAGTAATTAGTTGCGCTCTATTAGAGCTACAACATTTCTCTTATTTACATCTGCAATTATGTTTAGTTCTCTCAATCCATTAATATTATACGAACAATTAATTAAGTTAGGTAGTATATCATCAACAACTTCAGATATATGGCGAGTAGGAGACCATAATGGAGCACAAGGTAGTGCCCATTTCAGTTTAAAACATCTTTGGATAATATAGAAAAAATATTACTACTACCTATATGAGTTTCAAAGCGTGTATTTTTTGTTTCCCCGTTTTAATAAATTCCCGTAAATAGTTTCAAACGTTGGTAACGCGAATATCCATAAAGTGGGAGAATTTCCAATAAAAACAAAAATAACAAAATATACAAATTTTAATTAAACCCTATCATTCGACGGTTGTAAAGCCCTGGATATTCCAAATCAATTATTTTTGTTCCGTTGCAATTATTGAACCCAAACAGCTGAACAAAAAATTCTAGTTAACGGTAAATTCAACTAACAAATTCAGTGCTCGGGAAAAACTTTTAAGCACCACGCGTTTTGCATGAAGCACTTTAACATTAAGTTTCCCGTGAAGCTGTTTGTCCGGAAATTTGAAGATTTAGATGCGTTGAAGGTTTTCTTACTAAAAACTTCGAAGTCTAGCAAGTCTGCGAATAAATCGGCCCCATTAAGTATTTTTCCTAAGTTTGTCAGAATGTTCAGTTTATAAGCTTGTGGTTGTTAGAAGGTTCATATTTTCTTTTAGTTTGCATTTCGGAAACTCGTTTGGTGATAATGCATAAGGGATAAGTTGAATTATAATCCATTATGTATCTTTAATTAAGTGCAATTGAAAAGTTTTCTAATTAAGTGGTTCTGCAGACACTTTCTACGGATTAATATTTTATAAGAAGACATTGCTTTTCTAAAGTACGTAATTATAATTTTTTTTGTAAACTTTTATGGCTAAAATTAAAATTGTTTTGGAAAAATATCTTCGGAAATGTTTACTTCAGCTATGTGTTATAATGTGAAACTTAATCGTTTGAAGGAATTACTAGAAAGTTTATACGATCGATATAATACTTGGATATTATCGTATCGCATAAAGTGTCATTTGTAGGGATAATAAGGAACTTCAATCATTTCCGCATGATGTGTAACAGCATTAATAACTGATTGAGTTTGAATATTTGTTTGTTTGAACAAAGTTCGTTTGAAATGGATGTTACAAGTTATATAACAGAACTACACAAGAGAAGTTTACGGTAGTTGTCAGTTTCACAACAATATTGTATTCAAATATTGTTTGATGTTTATAAATAAATTTCAGTTACACAAAGGATATTTGGTCAGGAGGAAAGGTATTAATACGACTTGATAGTAAAATAATTCTAACATAATTAACTCGAACAAATTAGGATGATAAATGGATAAAGAAACAATTGAAAAGTAGTGATAAACGATTGTAAAATATACAGGGGATTTCAACAAATATTACTAGAGAAGAAATAAATTAAAATTGAATTTCTTTCTGTTTGTTTCAACTAATACTGTCAATATGTTTAAATTGATACGAATAATTATACGTTTACCCTGTATATTTATTGGTCATTAAAACAAGAATTAAAATTTTACAGTTCCATTAATCCAATAAATATTATTCTAGCTATATAGGTCAATTAAAATTTTAATAATGATCAAAACAAAGTTTCAAAGTATTAATGAAAATCAATAAAACCTTCTCTGCATCTCGCCATACATCATCCTTATTTGCTATAATAAAAAATACGGTAGGCTTTTAAAAGGCCGTTCATAGCACAGTTGTGAAGAACCCTTACCTTGAGTAGCGACCGCATTCCTCTACGATCTCCACCGCCCCTTGGGGACTGACGCGGGGGTAGTTGCAGCGCCTGAACGAGCTGAAGTATGCGTCCACCTTTCCCAGGAGGCGACCCTGTCACCAATAATATTCTATTAATATTATAAAAGGTGAAATAGGCATTTTCAGAAAACGATATCGCTCATATTTCCTCTACTACAATTCACACAAAAACGAGGCTGAGAGATATCCGACGTTAAACGTTCTGGGGAAAATATTTCTTGTCCTAAATAAAATAACCTCTTATCAAGGATCGTAAATAACTTACAGAAAAAATTACAGCTCCAATAAGTTATGTTTCTACCCCTTTTAAAATGTTCATTTGCTAGTTGCATTAATTAACGTGCCGATGCAAATCACAAAACCGGCTTAAAAGAATCTGTTTGCAGACGGCATTTTCCAATTATTAATGTAAATTTTTAAAGTAAACCTTTCAGTGTTTCAAAGATAGAATGCAAATTTTTCACGTAATGGAAAAGTTCCCAATTCAAACAATTAGATATTAGAATGACAAACGAACGTAAATATTTGAAGTATTATACTCCCGGCTTCGTTGAAATTGCGTTCGCCATTTCGGTTGCTTAATTGTGAAAAGTTACGAATGATAATTATTACACCGTGACAAATTTAACTTGAAAAATTTTCATAGAAGTAACAATAACATAAAATTTACACGTATGAATAATTATACCCATTTATTGCATGTTTCATGCACGCCCTGAAATTTATTTCCCTTTTTTGTGCATTTGCCAAGTTTTTATGTAAACTTTCAATCATTTTTTAGCAAAATCTAGGTTCAAAATTCAAACATCTATCTATACAGTATGAGCGATTAATTTTTTTTATAGGGGAGGGGGTATGGAGATAAGAAGAAGATTGAAAACTGTAGGACCCTTGTATTGTATGATATTATTGCACGTTTAAGATCCCTACGCAGTCAACAGCAGGGCTTTGGCTATATTTTGAGGTGTTATAGATTTTGATTTTTAGCGTCGATGTTAAGCCATAGCAGCAAAAATATGGATATTAAAAAAAATACAAGTCTATTTTCTTGAAAATCCACTTCTGAATTTTCATTTTTCAGGAAAACTGTAGCAAAAAAAAAATTAAATTTAAAACTGATTTATTTTTTTTATTTTATTTTATTATTTTTATTTTTCAGGAAAACTGCAGCAAAAAAAAATTAAATTTAAAACTAATTTCTTCTTTTATTTTATTTTTTATTTTATTATTTTTATTTTTCAGAAAAACTGTAGCAAAAAAAAATTAAATTTAAAACTACTTTCTTCTTTTATTTTATTTTTTATTTTATTATTTTGATTTTTCAGAAAAACTGTAGCAAAAAAAAATTAAATTTAAAACTGATTTCTTTTTTTGATTTTATTTTTTTATTTTTATTTTTCAGGAAAACTGTAGCAAAAAAATTAAATTTAAAACTGATTTATTTTTTTTTTATTTTTTTATTTTATTATTTTTATTTTTCAGGAAAACTGTAGCAAAAAAAAATTAAATTTAAAACTAATTTCTTTTTTATTTTATTATTTTTATTTTTCAGAAAAACTAGCAAAAAAAAATTAAATTTAAAACTGATTTCTTTATTTCGACGTAAACGTATACTTTACGTTTTCTCTTTGTCCTTTCTTTATTTAGATCCTTAAAAAATCCGAAAGTTTCAGTCCCTACCTATATTAATGCCACTGTTGAGTTAGGTAAGGCAATTACATGAAAGGTAACGTCTATTCTTCAACTGTCAACTTTAAAAGGTATAAATTAAGTTTTAGGTTTAAAGGTTACATTTACACCCTTTGTGCTTTAGTTTAGAGGGTACTCTTGCTTTCGTGTACGGCAACCCGGAAAATTCGTGACGTCACGTTAATCTCTCCAATTATCAATTGGATTATAGCGAAGTAGGGCGTCAGATTTGTTTTGACGCCGACACTTTTATATAAAGCGATTCGAGTTAATCGTTTCGCAGATTCATTACATCCTCGCCTGCGCATCACGGCAGGCGTTGCTCGTAACCTCGCCTTCAGTTTTACACGGATCCATCCCATTTAAATCCCGGGAGTTGCTCTGATAATTCATTTCTCATATACCCATTTATTACGGACGGCAGCAATCCGATTATAAGTACCGCAAGTCCAGTTTGTACTAATCCCTCCTTCATTACGTTTAGTCTGGACATTGGCCACGCCAAAAGACCTCTAGAACTGTAATTAATGTGTACTGTTTCTCGATCCACTTTGCTACGTGCATTAGGGTACACGGATACTACATTACCTACGAGATGTTACTTCTTCGGATTTCAAGCCTGGTTTAACATTTACGGTAGCATTATGCCCTTAAATTCATTAAGTTAAAAAACTACATTAACACAAAGGAAAATGTTTTGCTTTACTCCGTTCCAGTTAGGTTATAATGGGATAGTTAAGTAAACGCGAATAGTAATGAAATATTATGATTTATAGAGAGAATTTTGAAGTTAGAGAAATGAACAAATGGTGGCAGCGCTACCACAACCTTTATGCGTAAATGAACACACAGGCAAATTATTACCTTAATGGAACAAATCAATGTATTTTATGGTAAGCTAATAAATGGAACAATATTTTAATGATTCGTCTTTGAGATGTATACTTATACAGGGTGTCCAAATGCATCATACAGTAAAAATTTTGGATTATTAAATCTGAATAATCTGCCTACAAAATAAGATATACAGAAAATAATTTTCTTTAAATGCAAAATTAAAATATTATTAGAAGAGTATGTGAACTGTAAAATAATAGGTATGTTAGAAATTTTTTATTTACAAAGGATCAGGATATATGAAATATGAATACAATATGACGTTGAGTGTGTTATTGATCGACAGATATTGCTATTTCGCGTTTCATTTTCCAATTTATTTATGTCGTCGCACAAGATGATATACAAAATAGCAATCTAGCTGAACATATGCACTTACTAGAGGATGATACGATCGCCGATTTACAGATTCGATCTCTGACAACACAGAAAGTAGAACCAACACAATGACAATTTCTATATTGAAACTCATATTGACTGATTTGATATTTTCATGAATATTTCAAATTCATATTTTCCATATGAGTAATATAACTTTGTTGCTCAGTGAAGCATCCTTTTTATAAGCACGACGTTATTGGTAAAACGTAAATTAATTGACAAATTATTAAATTGTTTAGGGCCTTCCGAGGGGCCTTCTATTAATCTTAAAATTTTAAGTTTTAGTTGAAAATTGAAATTTGTAGGAAACATCGATTTATTTTAATGTTACCATTACCATTCTGTATGGTCTTCTGAAAAGTTAAACGATTTTAAATTTTAATATGACATGCGAGCCAAAATGTCTGCTGCAAGACGTTAGATCACCATTAGGAGTATAATTTCAAAGCCACACATTACATTAACATCGAATTTTCCGTAACCGCATTACTCTGGCAAGAGAACAGCGTAAGTTTTTCTCTGGTTATGACGTATTATATCTGCCCGTATTTCACCGCCTCGCTTCTTATCATCCCGAACACGTACCACACGGTCGGTGTTTTATAGTTTAATTTCCCTGCAACAAAATATATAACGAGCATAACTTTTTATTCTTTGCGGAAAGCGCTGGGCGCTGAAAGAGTTACGGACCTCTAAAAGGAACGTTATGTCTACAAACATTGTAACAAGAGCTTTTGATATGACGTATGACAATATATATTGCGCCCTTTATGTGATCTCTTAACGTAAAATTATGATCGCAATAAATGCGTTATCGAGAAGAATGAGCACCACCAAACCACGCATTTCGTGCCGCTCGTGATCTTTTAGCCCCTTTTTAGATGGAAGGAAATGACAAATAATGCTCACTACTCGACAGTCATTCGTGATTTGCTAACGTTGTGATATGAGGCTGCAAAATTATTACACCTCATTTACACTCGGTTCGCACCTACGCACCACGTGTACTATAACTGTGAATTGCGGTTAAAATTGCAAATCCTTTGTCACAATTCCCTTATTTGCTAACATGTTGAAAGTATGTTTTCGAGTACTTCCGCTCGACCTACGTGTTCGTATTAATTTATAAAAATTTATGTAATCCTAACGTCATTAGTGATACCTCCCTTGCACACAGTGTTCTGCGTTTCACGGGGCAAGTACCTCGAACCTCCTCAGGTGTTCAACCGAAATGATACCTCCTAGAGAAGGCATTAAATTTAATTTAACAACCTTATAACGAAATTTCAAGCTGTGGCCGCAATATAAAAACATACTTGGGTATGTATAACGAGTAGTGGGTTGTGTGCACCCTGGATCATTAAGACTGCAAACTGTACCGTTACGAGGTGCTCCCTAAAAGTTTCTTGGGTGGTATTTGTAAAAAAAGATTCAAGTTATGCAAAGCTCCAATTGCCGCCGTCTCTTTTGAATTATTCTTATCTTTACGTCCCACCTAATCAATGCTAATTTTTGCCCTAACCTTAGGGAGAACACGATATAAAAGCTTCCAGGCAAACGGTTCATAAATATGACACACCATTGCATACTTCGCTGGTTTGTGCCAACATTATAGATGAAACCTTTTTACTTTCCCATACCACCACTGGTATAGGGAAAAGGGGAAGTATTGATATCATGAAAATTTTCGAAATCGAGATTTTCGCGGAAATACGTGTTTTGGGCCCCCAGGAACCCAAAAAAGTGGTCTAGAAAAAATGTCTGTCTGTGGGTGGGTATGTATATGTATGTATGTATGTATGTATGTATATGTATGTATGTATGTATGTAACGCCTCTAACGCAAAAACTAGTGAACCGATTTTGATGAAATTTTAAATGAAGGGGTATATCGAAAATTCATCGACAAAATAAGCTTTTCAAAAAAATCCGAAACCGGAAGTGGAAGTTAGACATGTTTTTTTGGTAGCATTTTTTTCAGAAGCAGAATTTTGAAAATCTGAGTAGGGAATATGAAAGAAGGCCATAATTGAAAGGAAACAGTTTTTTGCCGCACTCTCTAACTTCAAAGTGGCGGCCACTATGAATTTTTCAAAATTTCGACTGTAACGCCCCATAACTCAAATACCAGTTATCTGATCAGGTTCCGCAACGACTTGTTTGAAAGCCCTTTGGGGGTACTACACCATAAAAAAAAATTATTTAGTAAATCCAAAAACGGTCACAACGGCGCTCTTCCAAAAATTTTGAAATTTTTGAAAAATTATTACAAAGAAACTGCTCTAACGATTTTGTTTAAATTTTCTATACTTATGCAGCTTGGTATTAGCTACATTTTTGCTTTTTGATGAACGCCATAACTCCACTGTGGCGCCCTCTACGAGGTTTTCAAAATCGAAAATTGATGCTCCTATAGCGCCTTTATTAGTCAAAATATGAAAAAAGTTTACATGTAAAAGATATTCAGTATATAATTCTGCATTCTTCTAAATGTATATCACGTATACAGGGCGTTTGCTTTCCATAGTACGATAAGCAACTTTGTTATTTTAAATGAAACACCCTATATATTATTATATAATTGAATGCAGAATTTAATTGTCTATCATATAGTGTGAGGTGTTCATATAGCTAAAATGTACGGTTGATGAGAAATTCGTGAATTTTGAATATTATGTTGAATTCTGACGGAAACGGATCGTCGGTCGGTCGGTAGCGATCGTTCGGCTTCGCCAGCTGTAATTTCTAGCCGATACCTACAGATTGATAGGTGCATAGGATGGGTGTCTTTCTTCTGTTCATATCGAATCCGTATAGTCTCACTAGGCATTCAAATGCTTATCAGGGTCTGCCTCGCGAACTATACTGTTGAATACCAAAAACGAAACGTTTATTTTTAGTATGGGAAAGTACAGGGGAGGTTTGTACCTCCACTTTTTTTCTTTTCCCTTTCTTAAGATGAACATTTCTCTAATTGGGAACATTTACCACAGTGTTGCATGTTATTGGAGCCTCTTCGAATCTGTCGACATGCACATATCTTATTCGGTTTATGTTGGTTTCCCATTCCAGTCTGTATTGTAATTTTCCTGGGTTATCCAAAAGATTCTTGGGAACCCTTGCGGTTTGAGAAATTTTGGGTACTACTTAATTCAAGTGTCGATGAAAGAATTTTAATCTACAAACCCCCTTCCACTTCCGTTATATGAAATTTTCACGTTTATGGTGAGGCATTTGAGGACATTTAAGGGGAATCTTCTGAGAACACCTTAATTCATGGAAACAAAACAATTCTTTTCGGTTTATACTTTATTCTCTTTGTCTGTTATTTGTCTTGTATTCAACAGCCATTATCCCATTTCGCGTCCTCGTAGTCAACATTAGAGCAGAACTTCCTAGCCGAAGGCTTAACCCCCTAGACTATATCAAATCCTTTTCAATTATTATATGCCTGTCTGTGTTATGCTTCTGTCTATAATATACTCCATGTTCAAAAACCACTGTTTATTATCCTAGCTTCCTTTTCTCCATCTACCTTATACAGGCATCTCACATAACCTACGCCTATGTCCTTCTAGTACAGGTGTAATAAGGTCCATAGGAGAAGCTGGTTGCTAATATTACGCCATTGCCGTTTTCCGTATTGGAACAGTTCAAGAGACCGAGACCGGAATTGAACGAGATGCTGAGGATTATTACAGAAATTGTTTCAATTATGCCTGAAATTCTAGGATTGATTTGACGGTAGCAATAAGGGTTGAAGGAGTCTTGTATTTTTAGCCACAGTCCGGGATCTTCTGTGTAGCAGCATCTACACTCATTTACGAGTACATACATTCCTATATTTCAGAGATTGTTCTTATCTCTCTCAATATTATCTACCCCAATAACACCGCGGGAAATAGCTTTTTCGAATCAAAAACCATGTAAATAATAAATAAGAATTGCTAGTACTTTACTCTGAATTTATTCTTGAAACCATTCTATGTATAAGAGCATTTAATTTAAATAAAATAAACTAACTTTAGAGGGAATATTGAACTATCTAGAGACCCAGGTCTAGAATTTGATTGTTCGCTAATTGCAGTTGCCCCGAGTTCAATTACTGATAGCAGATCACTTTGCAACAAATTAGTCTAAAGCTATTACACTATCCTTTCAGTTCAAGAACATCTCATCAATAAGCAACTTGTTTCAAATGATCGTCGTTAATTTAAACTCCTGATTTAGATTTAATTGAAACTTTAGAAAAAAAATTAATTCTTTACTATTCTAAGTATTTCTAAGACATTTAGTGCTACAGGTATTTTAGATTATGAAAAGGTATTTAAAATCAAAAAATAATATGATTTATCTTCTATTTCCTGTGTCCTACAATCACGAGAATAGAATAATTGGAGCGTTAATCTAACAGATGGAGAAATATGGAATAACATTATACAACTTAACACTGGATTAAGGGTTGGTTAATGAAGGTCTTATCCTTAATGGGGTTGCATTAGATATTGTTCAGATTTAACAAATTTAACATTGTAAGTGTATGTTTACTGTTTGGGAGTTATGATTAAGTGAAGAGGTCAAACCTAGCGTTTCAAACATAATACTAAAAAAAGATTTTAAATAAAACACCCTTAAGGAGTTCAGAAAGTATTTTCTTATATTTTTAGGATATTTATAAATTTCTTAAAAATTTAATTTAAAACTGAAACTTCTTACGAGCGCAAACTGGGACTATACGAGTTCTATTTTAAATACATTCTTCAATATTAAATTTTATGAAAATCAAAGCCAAAAGTTAAACTGCTACCAAATCAGTTTAATTGTTAGAAATCAATTTTCGGGGACGATAACACGCAGTTCTTGTTTTGATTACTCCACATTTCACACTGCAAGTACTTAAGTTTGAATATTTGGAGGTGGCTTAAGATAAAAAGGGGAGGCAAAAAGTAAATTGACATTAAAACATTTTATTGGAATTCTATGAAAATTTCAAAATATCCACAAAAAGAAATCTTATGAATAAAATTAAGCTAAAGACAACGTAAAGGGTTAGATGTTTGTTTTTGTATTGATAAAATTGGACGATAACATTGGTAAGGCGACTGCCTTGTCAAAACCCTTTAACTTTTATAGCTATATCTCCATTTCCTCTATTTATAGCGACAATTTTACTAAATCATTTCAGATTTGGTTCCCCTTCATTGCTTCAATTTATTGATCGATTGATTAGATTATGTTATGGCGCTGTATTTCTCGCTTGCTTGAACGCGATACGCATTGAATTTATTACCTTTTTAGCGCAAACGTCAGTCAATCAATTGACAAAATCCGCTTCCATTTCCAATAAAGTTCCGCAGCAGCTCCAAGTCTATTCGTGGTGTGGCAGAAACTGTCTCCAACTGAGTAGTGACTTCTTGTACATGAAGTTACGATTAGCTATTAATTTTACTGCCAACTCCACAGGGAGGTTGGTTAGTTTTATGCTGACGTGAATACGCTCTTCTACACGGTGTATAAAATCTCCTACAAAATTTTCAACTCAAAGTTTGTTTGTGCAGAACGTTTATCCCCAAAAAGCTGATTAAGGAAAGCTCTTGAATTCGTGAACGCTCTCGTGTCTTAACCAACACTTGGATCCTCTAATATAATAACTAAAGTAAACACTAAGAGCGCACTCGCGCGTTCGCAGATTTACGGCTCCAAAAAAAAATGTAAAAACACAAAAAAAGAAATACGATTTTCTATATAAAAGACTTATCTATCAACATCACCGGTAGGAAATAGCTTTTCTCGTAACAAAGAACTAATAATAGATTCGGAATTTAAAACAACATCCACAGCTACTTGAAAAATAAACATTTATCAAGAGACTATTAAAAGTATTCTGAGGAGTCGGGATAAGTATTTTTTTCAGAATGTTGATATATAAAAAAGATAAGCCGTATGGGATATAAAAACGTGTCCAGTCTTAGTCGTGACCAAATAGGAATTAAAGGTTTGTCCCATTCAGTATCGCTGGAGATATAGGCATTCAAATAAAAAGTTCAGGAGCACAAATAAAATTAAGGTCCAAACGAAATATTGTAGCAGGTTTAAGCTGGCAAATGGAGGTTACTTGTATGTGAAGTTCAATTGAGATCTTGATAATGATTGAGAGTACTATCTATCACTATCTAGACCAAATAATTGGGACCAGAGACATGGACTGATTTGACTAAAACCTAAACCCACTGTGAACGACTCAGATGGGATTTAATCAAACGTTGATTCAACTGTTGTGGATTTGGTTAAGGGTGGAGGTCATCACTATCTGGAAGTGTGAAAAGATTGTTAGAAACCAGATGAGATCGTATTGTGGCCCGGGCATGTGAGATTTAATTGAAGTTCCTTAAACGCTCAAAACATAGCATAATTAAGGGATTAAATGTCAAAGGCAATTTCGGAATCCCACGAAGGGATATACTTTGCAGTTGCTTGCTTTGGGTTAGACACTAAAATGTTGAACATAGCTGAGGGAAAGATTTAATGAAAAATTCATAAAAAACTACATGACTGACTTGTTAAGAGCCCGTTTTGGCTTTCGAAAATTGTTTGTAATCCTGCTCGCTTGAGAATCTTACGCCAGCTCGTAAAACTTAAACAGTGTGAGGTTGAGTTTAATTTATTTTCTAAGAAATTCATAGTATTTTTACTTTAATATTTAAAAGGAAAATGTTTTCTTCTATCAAAGCTTTTAACATTTAAAAACTCACTTCAACTTAAAGTACCATGAAAAGGATTACAACAACTCTGGAATGAACAGAAATCTCAGTCGAATTTAAAAGTAACCAACAGCAAAGAATTATTATGAATTCCCAAGTTTCCTTGTAGCAAGGAACATGACAGAAATGTCTCATTAAAAACTCTTAAGTTAACGTAAACTCCTTATTCAGAAAGTTTTAAAATTACCGATCTCTTGCGACTTCCGAACAATTTAAATTCTTCCATTTTTAAAACAAATCCCTAAAAGTTATTTTAGTACAACGCGGAAGCAAGCAAAACTTTCTAGTTTCATTTTCAATTAACACTCTTGTCCCTCGACTGATATTGATTTTATTTATCTGCACAGACAAACAATTAAGGAAAAGCGTCACCATACAAACACAAAATTAAAATGCTGAGGAGCAACTGATGAAACTAAGTATAGTAAACCCTAGGCAAGGTGTACGCGGAAAGCTAATTTTTCGACCCATACAATAAAGTTCTTTAGCCTTTAGCGAGTTTCCATGTTAGTTAAAGCCGTTTGTAACTCGAAACGTTTGAAACGGAAAATTCGTTTAATCCATTCAAAGGATTTTTTTGAAAGACAAAAAATTATACTCAAAGGAAGATTTTTGTGCTTTAATTCTTGGAAGTTAATTTATTGTAAGAACATGAAGAAAAATGAAAGTTATTAATTATGGTAGTGATGTTCAATATTGTCTATTGTGAGGACAAAACATAGGGATGAGAATCAGTATTAAACTGTTTCAGGCGTCATCTCTTCATTCATGTAAGTATCCGTAGGCGTCCACAAACCTACATCATTTATGCCTATTATCGCCGCTTGCCAGCTGTTATTTTATGTTATTCTCTGTTGTGCGTTGATCTGTGGCTATTTCTGGTCCTATTTCCCATTAAGCAAGACCAACAAATTATATTTAGGCTTTTAGGGCTGCAAGCAACGATTATGGATTTGTCATATCCGTCCAATTTTAAGCAAAGTATATTACGTGCGAGCTGCTGAATTCAGTTAATCCACTTTATACGGGGTTGCAATTTACCCTTTAACAGTGTTATCGCAATTTACTTTCCCCCTTAATCGAATGGTTTTGCTTATTTCCGAAGACGCCTTAAGCAAAATTCTTAACAAATCGAAAAGCAAATCACTATGATGATTGGAAATCTTAGGTCAGAGGCAACGCTTTTTTGTAATCGGTAAGGGGACGAAATGGGAAGAGATATGGCCACCGTAATCTCCATATCTTAATCACTTGGATTTTTAGTTTTGGAGACATGTAAAATGATTAGTTTGTCTTATAGAGCTGGGTGAAGCAAATGATTTGTAGAATAATATGCAAAGTGCATCGGATAGCATATACAAAATAATTCTAAAATATTTTTATCGGTTCTGAATTCAATAAGTCCCTTGTTTGCAACAAAATGGGAGAAGTTTCAAGACCTTTAAAGAATATAAAATGTTATGTTTCCTACCCTTAATAGAGGCTATCAGTGGCGTATACAGACCATCTTTATGGGGAGGGTTAAGGTACGAAGCGCCGAGTGTGAATCGAGGAGCGAAGCCTCGAGTAATTTTAAAAAGCGCCGCAGGCGAAAATTTTTTGTAAAAAGGGGCGTGGTCTTCGAAACGACTTGTAAGAGAAAGCTGAAATTTTTTGAGCATATAATTAGGTAGCAAAAAATATGATGTTACATGAAACGAGTTATACATTTTTTAAAAAATTACAAATTACAATAAAAATACTATTTCCTCAAAATGCAAAACTGGGATATATTGGCAGCGTACAAAAAATTTTAAGAAGTTTATTTACTGTAGGAAATATGTTTTTAACACTTACTGCAGTATCTGCAGCATGCACTTGCAGTTGATTATTTGGTTTTCTCGGGGGTAGGCGGAGCAGCGTGGGAGTACCTACTGTAATTTCTGCCAAACAGTGCGCACAGATTTCCCGTGTGCCATCAAGAATTCTAATAGTTAAATAACGTTAATTAAACAAAAAATAAAAAAGCATTTTTCATCATTGCAATATTGCAATATCATTTATAAATTTTGCTTACAGGTTGCGATTTTTATTATTAATTTTTGTGTCCGTGGGGGGGGGGTTCTGACCCCCAAAACCCCCCCCCGTGTATACGCCACTGGAGGCTATTATTGTTGTATTCAAACTTTAAATTTGATTTGTAGACTACGCAAAATTTAGCTGTGTTGCATTTCCTTCATAATATTCTGATAGTTTCTAGAGTTGAGGACAGGTACAAATATTTTATTAAATAAAATATACCTACATCTAATTGTGATTTGGAACAAACTAAAAAAAAAAAACTTCTTGTCACTTAGTTTGTATTCCTGGCGTTTCTAATTACAACAACAAAGGCCTCAATTACGGGTCCTACTTTTCGTTTAATGATATTCTTTTCCATGCAGCGGTGGTTGTGTGCGGTTGAAAGAACGGGTGTCTGATAGATTACCCGACGGGTACAGAGCAAGGGTTGCAGTTCTTTGCGCAGCTACGAGTGGGTAGCATTTCGAAGGGCTCGACGCGTAAAAAACCAATAAATCGCTCGCAATTAGCACGCGGTGCTTGGGCTCAGCGGTAAAAGTTTCGCCGCCTCAAACCAGAGAAAGAATGTGGGGTTTAAAGCAAAAAAGTGATCATTTTCCACGTAAAATTTACAGCTCCCTTAATTTCACGCAAACAACACTCTAAATTCGTTTTATAATACTTGGCTGAATGTGACAACAAAGGGAACGCAAAAACCAAGGAAATATGCTTTTTAATGAATGTTAAGTTAAATGATAATTAATTATAATACGACTATCGTTGAGGAATTTGGGTGCGGTTATAACATTTTCAGTATTTCGCTAAATCATGCGACAGAAGATGTAAGACAATAAATCTTCAAAATACACCAACAATTTAAAATTGTTAATGCAATTTCGCTTATGCAAACTTAATATCAGAGACTAGTCGATGTAATACTCTTGCTAATGTAATTGGTTGATGCAAAATCTCACTGAAATTGCAGGAAGAAAACACACACGCCTAGACACGGCAAATTTATGGTAAACACACTTAAGCCAGCCAGCAAGCGAATAATTGAAGATCATACATACCTGTACAACGAAGTTGCAATTTAATACAAATACGACCTGCTGTCAGTGCTTATATCATAAAATGACTGTGAAACAGTGAATAAGAAAAATGAGACCGACAGGTTTTACATTTTATACCCCAAACAGAAGAGTCACAATGGTGAAGTGTTTATTCTAATTAATCTAATCAAAAAAAAGTTCTTCTTATTGTATAACCAGAACAAATACTTATTACAGAACTTCATTCAAGAGTACATATGGAAACTTTGAAATTGTAGCTGATTGGGTGTAGTACGTTTTCAACGTCTGATGGTTTTCTCTTCAACCGTGAAATTTGCGCCACCACCCTCATCGCCAGCCCTTAGATTAGAAAATCGTTTTTATTTACACTTCGTCACTCTTGTTATATTTCGCACCCAATGTCGCTGTAGAAATTCAAACATTTACAATCCAATTCTGTTACTATCGACAAGATTAAAAGAAAATATCTTTGCTTCTATAATTCCGGATAACTTAATTGTTATATAATTTACCCCGCGGTGGACCATCAAGAAAACTCCTATTTAGAAATGATGAAGTCTTAATTCCACAGAATTGCCCAATATTGAAAATATTTACAAAATACTAAACTTTAAACTTCGTTTTGTAAATACAAAATCTAAATCGAGAATAAAGAATTGCCAAGTCAGTATTTCGCTATTTCCGGGTTTTATTAAACATCCGTTTATTTAAATTAAATTAAATTCTCGCTTGCTATGATTTGAAAAAAATCCTTAACATATATTTTGATCTTTTGGTATGAGCTAAAAACACAAACGTTCCCGGAAAAACAAACTCTTATTATCACTTGTAAAAAATAAAAGGCAGGAATTCAAATATATCCTGTTAGTGGGTCACCGTAACTGCCACAGCCTTCAATATCTTATTTATAAAATGTTATTGGCAATATTTCTTGACATCTCAGGCAGTCCTTGGAGAAAAGGTATTAAAATTCACCGCAGATACGCCCTGTTTAACCTGTAGTTATATCGACAAGTATCTATCCCCAAAACATGAGTTTGCGTTTCTTTTTGCCCCCATTTTCTTTTATATTCTGACGACCTCAAAATATACAAATAAAAACATCCACTTCTATTCAGGACAGTTCAACCTTCACAGATGATCTGGATTCTGAACCGTATAAATCACTCAGTTTTGTAAACAGAGTTTTTCCTGGCCCGGGATTAGTATATTAGCCATCGAAATTGTTTTCATCGGAAATGATTCTAATCTTTTGGAACTAAACTTCGTTCTAACTTCTTGGACGTTTATATATTTTTATTTGTTTATTTTATTGGGAAGAACGACAAGTATCCAATTATTTACATAACCAATTTGTTTAATTGGTTACATGATTGGAAAGTTTGGCTCCGGTCCTTTAAATACAAGAGATCGGATTACAATAAACAAACCTGCGAAGGGTAAGAACCCATATGCCTAAGGGCAAGTTTGAAAACACCTTAAACTATGAAGTACCGTGTTTCATGAAGTTGGATGATGTTGCTGTGAATTCAAATGACAACCAGTAACGCTATTGAGGTGAGGTGTGGATACAGCTTTAATGGTTGATTGTAGCACCACCTACAAATCATATTTTTTCTGATCTTGGGCTTACATGGATTCATATAAGACCAACGTTATGTGCATGTATCCAATATTGATCATATTAGGTTTTGAAATTTTAGGTTAATTTTTACAAGCAAATATGAAACAACGAATTCGTCAAAAGAAAAGTATATAGTAGTGGGTTGGATTTTAGTAGGAAATGATTAGTGGTGCTGTCTTGGCATTCTGATGGCTATCGTTATGATAGCGACATTTTGTTTATTACGTATTTAATCATTTATTACATACTAGATACTACCAATAGTCATTTTACGTTCTGTAAAATTTAACGTTTATTGATACAGCAGTGAGAGTTACCTATTTTCTATTTAATGGGCTTATATGTGACCACTATCATGTTACTTGGTTTTAATTATAGGAGTTAGTAATAAAGCACTGGTATACCACGTATACATGTAATTGGTAGCCGTTAAAACAGTAGCCTTAACATATGCACACAATTGAGAAATGGTATTATCATTTTTATTCGAATCCCTGGTGGATTTCGTTGGTTACGTGGCTCCAGGACTCTTGAAACACCAAAGCCCAAGAATTTGCTAAAACTGTGGATTTGGTGCATTGAAAGGTTTAACATTGGCCGGGAATGTCAATAGTTATGCCGATATGCTATTGCGACAGTCGACACTTCGACAGATTAGACACCGTTCTCAATCTAGTTATAACCGCACGTAGGAAGTGTGCGGAACGGGCAAACTCATTTCTACGAATTCATAACCGGAAAATTCGACGTCTTATAATTTATCACAAGCAAAAATATCATCTATAAAAAACAAAAAAAAATTATATTTACACAAACAACATTATTGCTTCATGCTGTCTGTGTACATGGTGCCGAGGATGTTATTCTGAGCAGGTACTATACTCGGTACTATACAGGGTGTCGCTAAAATATGGTGCCATAGCTTAACCACAGATTCCGGGGATCAAAATAAGACGATTTAACGCAACTTACCTCTATCCGAAACTGCTTTGTAAAAGCGCTATTCAACGTCAAAGATCTTCAAAAAATATCTATTTTTTTAAATAACAAAAGATTGTTTTTAGCGATTAGGATGAAATTTGGGATGTGATTCTTTACTGGAAAAAGGTGTTTTTTGACATCACTTTTTTGTTCAGGAGTGTTGCGTAAGTGGTCAAAGGTTGATCATCCATAGGTAAAAACGCTCATATTTTTTTAACAGTTCGGCCAATAGTTTTCAAAATTTTTTTACAGAGAGACATTCTTATTTCAAATATTTTTTGTTTCTTGTTCGATTTCGGTATCTCCCATAGTTTAGGCTGAAAAAAATTATTTTGATTGGCGGCAGTGCATTTCTTAAAACGATGTAGGTACTTAGTAATCTACTTGTCCCGTATGCTGAGAAATAAATGACGAAGAGACAATTTTTTGCGTAGAATCAACTTTTGCATCCGGGAAAATGGTGGTCACATTGAGCATTTGCTGTAAATCTATTAATTTACCGGTGGTACAAAATAAGCTGAACCATAATGGTTGAGAAATGGTTCAGATTATTTTGCGCCACCCTTTACATACTTGTTAGTAATAAACTTTATATCAAATTGTCTCTTCGTGATTTATTTCTCAACATACGGAACAACTAGATTACTACATCTGTTTTAAGAAATACACTGCAGCCAATCAAAATAATTTTTTCAGCCTGAACTATGGCAGATACCGAAATCGAACAAGAGACAAAAAATATTTGAAATAAGAACGTCTCTCTGTAAAAAAAGTTTGAAAACTATTGGCCGAACTGTTAAAAAGATAAGAGCTTCTTTGACTGTGGATGATCAACCTTTGACCACTTACGCGACTCTCCTGAACAAAAAAATGATGTCAAAAAACACCTTTTTCCAGTAAAGAATCACATCCCAAATTTCATCCTAATCGCTAAAAACAATCTTTTGTTATTTAAAAAAATAGAAATTTTTTGAAGATCTTTGGCGTTCGATAGCGCTTTAACGAAGCAATTTCGGATAGAGGTAAATCGTCTTATTTTGATCCCAGGAATGTGTGGTTAAGCTATGGCACCACATTTTAGAGACACCCTGTATAATAAATAGTACGGAAGAGTGTTGCCAGCGTCTTATTGTTCTAAACACGTAAGGTACATACCTACAGAATAAAGTAGCGCGAAAATGAAAAATGCCGCATTTCTTTACGGGGATTTCGTTTGGAATAGAACAGCGAATGTATTTTCGTTATGCATAAAATTATTGTAAGGTATTAAATTAAATTATCTAGCCTTCGTTCTTATAATAAAAAAGAATGTAATTTGAGGATGAAAATCTTATTACAAGCACATTTGCATCACGACGGAAATGCAACCTCATTTCAATGGTCTCATCAAAGTTCAATGCAACTCTGGAATCAGATATCGAAAAGTTTTAGTACCTCCTTAACCTCCACGCTTGTTTCCATATCTAAATTAAAATCTGAATTCCTGTTGTAGACTTGTTGAACTTAAGTACGTCAAATGTGCACAAACAGTAACATAATGTTGCGGAAATGCACGACTGATTTAGCTCCGGATGTTGAAAACTTAATGAAGTCGTAAGTTCATATGTTCCTGCTCTATTTGTAGGTTGAGTCAACACGAAATCCATCGATTATACTGAATTATTAAGTAGTTCCTTATACCTGAGGGTGCCCTAAGTGTTTATTGGGTCGACTTTATCTTTCAAGAAACTAGGCCGTAAGACGCCTTTATATTATAATCTTTAGAACGAATTGGTTTGAGTTGCTTTTTATTTTGTAAGCATTACAAAAGGGTTTTAATTTAGTTGTAGTTGCAGTCGGAAAACATTCAAACGAATTGAATAGCAGAATTCAACTTTCCAAGGAATTTTGTTTCCTGCTCGTATCATCAATAATTTAGCACTAGAATGTAGAACGTTCGCATGCAAAGCAGTGGAATTTGAATTTGGAAAACCGGGAATATACATCCGCACGAAACAAAGCTGCTTGTAACGGACTAACCAAACTGAATGCCGAAATGGACAAGCGAGTTGCACACATCATCACTACTAAATGCATTTTGTAATAACGTTCTGCTTAGTAACGTTTCGGAAAATGCAAACATTCTTCTGTCAACAGCAAATAGTGGGCTGAACACGTATGTAAATATTTGCGGACAGCTTTTGCTTGTAACTACATGAAAATGCTTAGCCCGAAAATGCGTAGTTCTCCTCGCAAAATGTATACAAAGCGCTCGTACAGGGCAAACAGAACGATTTAATGAGATGGGTTTTCATTTTTAGTATTGTACTAAATTTGCTGTATAAACTGCATACAATTTTTCAGGGAAGCTTGAATTTCATTGCATGAAAATTTTATACAGGACATTAACTAACAAACGCTTCTGGCCAAAACTGGAACACCCTGTATATTTTTATATGTTGGGATTCAGAGTGAAATTCTTTATACGGTGGTGTGTTTTACTTTCCCATACCACCACTGGTATATGGGAAGTATTGTATGAAGATTTTCACCCTGAATCCAAATATGCAAAAATATACAGGGTGTTCCATTTAAAATAAAAAAGTTGAACATCGTAGCTTAAAACAGTTGATAGATATTTACGAAAGGCTGATGTCAAAAGATAGCTTTTGCTTTACCATTTAAAAATATATGTAGTTTGTAGAGTCCAAAATTTAAAATAACGAAGTTATGGCTTGAGGCGTTTTTTAGGTATGAGCCTGTATGAGGAATAGTGGAATACTGCCATGTGGGATTTCTGAATTTACGCCAACTAAACCTGCTCAGCTCTATGATTAATGTGTTTTTAATAGGCGAATATTACTCCCTTGCCGATAAAATAATCTGGTCCCGCTGAGCAATCATAAAACATAAGAGGGAAAGCAAAAGAAAGAAGTAGCAGCGATATAGTGCAATGATAACATTTTACATTATTTCTGATTTAATTTACAATTTTATTTCTTAATAAAGGAAAACATTACACCTTACAATAATTTAAAGGTCTTGATGCATTTTTGCGTTGCCCTGATAAGGTTAGTTTGTGGGCCAGAATAATTATTATTGATGTTCTCTCATCTCCCTGTCGTGGACAAACTATAGGATGTTACTCGAATGTAATGGTTATTATTCACAAGGATTGCTAACGAAATTCTTACGGCTCCTTAAAAACATAAGCGTCCTGAATAATAGTCAGTGTTACAAGCTCGTTAAAGAATAATATAAAATTTTTAATAACCGAAACGTAATAATAAATTAGGTACGAGAGAGACTTATTTAAATTTATATCATAATTATAATGTATTAACTTTCATGTTCAGAAACAACACTTTGGAAATCTTAATGAGACATAATTCAAAATTATGGCGTTGTATGATGTACACATAATACCTCCATTATAATTTGTTAATTAAACTAATGATGCTAAGGCATTGGCTATAGTCAAATTACAATCATCTAAGCAGGTGCAATTATGCACTAATTAATTAACTGAAATTCTAGCATTACGCCATAATGTATCCATTGTAACTGATATTGATTTATCAACGGCAACAAAGCAACCACGAGATAAATGTTAACAGTGCTTACAGAGGCAATACACACCCAAAGTCATAAACTTTAAAAATTGGTACGAACTAAACTCCGACTGGCACAGGTATATAATACTTCATTCAACAATAATGTATATTCGTGTTCTACAATTCTTCAATCGGACGGTATCCTTATATTATCTTCATGCCATCTCTTCGGACTGGAATTTCTTATAGAGGTGTAGAATATTGTAATAGCGTCCTGCTACTAGAAAGTGCTTGGAAAAGGCACCTTCAAAAATAAAACTCAAAATTTATATTTTATTCTAGAGGCTACTAGTCTAATGCCCTTCAGGGATGTCGGTAATTACTATGACCCATTTGATCGTGTCTTATCGACGATTTGACGCCATGCTAGAGCATCGTTCTTTTGCTACGAGATACGCTTTATTCCCTCCGGTTGTCATTTCCTATCCTTAAAAAAATTCTTGTAATGTGTGAAAAGGGTGAATGAACCTTGTTGTAAATAGCAATTTGTACAAATTACAGTTTGAGATTTCGCTTTGTTTCAATATTTATTTAAAACGTCGTCGGTCTATTTCAGCTGTTTAGCCAATTATCGGTACCTACCAAGAACTATCGCTAGCAAACTTGGCATCCTATTTATGATAGGGTATAGATTATAATTTTTTTAATTACAGCTAAATGACTTGATGATAGTAATTTGTGATAGTAAATAGTACTTGATTAGACGGGGATGGTAAAGCAACAAAAACATGTAAAGACCAGGCATGGCGAGCGGGTTAGGGCTTTTGCTAAAAACCTATACTTTCGAATTCCATAGGGAACAGGCAAGTAATTTAAAAAACCGATTTTAGGTACAGACAAACAGGTTAGGTCGTTATTAGTGTCTCGGCAGTATATTGTTACGACCGACGTTTCGTCCCATTATCAAGCTCATTTTTTGTATACCTACTTGCCTGAATTTTCCTCCACAATTTTCTAGGAATTTGTAAGTCTTACCAAATACTCTCTAAATCGCTATCATCTCTTCATTGCGCATCATCTCTTGTCACCCCAACCAGATACACATAACATCGATAAATAATTTACATATAATGACTTGTTAATTAGAAATGCTGATGCTCTGCGTTACACCGATTAATAATTAATGCGGTAAACATCGAGAAATCGACTTATTAATGTGTAATTAGTGCATATCTACATCAATGTAGCATAGATTCTAAATAAATATTTACAAAATATTTTGTATTCCACCCCTTAGGTTGTTAGTATATTCCTGTAATTAGACATAAGAAAACATTTACATTGTTCTGTTCATTAAAAGTTTCATGTTGGTTGAGATCAGCTGGTTTATAATTTTTAAAACACTCAGTTATATAAATATTATGATAGGTAGATAGAATTTAATTGGTGTACAATATAGAAAGGTAACTTCAAGCATCTCAATGCACGTTTAGGTTTGTTATATCAAAGTTAATTTTGTTTGTAAATTATGGGTGAGTAAATGCTTAATATATATGTACCAAAAGAATGGGTAAATTATATATCTAAATATCTTGCGTAATTAATAGTGTCCTTTGAAATGTATTCAGTGTAACTGTTCGGAAACTTTGTTATCGTGCAAATGTTTGATGAGCTTTCAACTCTGCAGATTCCACCTTTAATTAGCGCTGTTATATTACTGCAGTCCTGTTGTTTGTGTATTTGTCTAGTGTATGTTTTTGTATACAACTCGATGAATAAGCAAATACATGTATATGTCGTAGTGAAATACGGCTTTTCATGACAAGCCTAGGCAGATCATGATGTTAGGTTAGATGCTCGTTACCATATTTACAGCATCTGCCTGATTAACGGTAGGCTTTTCATGACATACAGTCAAGTCCGTTTATTGTGAAATATTGCAAGTTAAATAGTCCGCCCACTTTATCATTGGAATATATAGGCAACCCATTATACACTGCTACAGTTGCCCCTGCTTACTGATTATGATTATTGTTTATTAAATTACACAGTGTTTTGCTTAGGCCCGGTCTTTCCATCTCCTACTAAAGCTTCTATTAGCTAATAAACGATTAGTTGTCATGGATATCATTGTTACAAGAATTGTTTCCATGACAACTAATCGTTTATTAGCTAATAGAAGCTTTAGTAGGAGATGGAAAGACCGGGCCTTAGTTTTTAATAAAAAACAAGATTTAAAATTAACGATTTATTGAAAACATGATTTATACAGACGAACAAAAAAATAGAATTGTGTATACCGTATCACTCCGGATTATTGGATTATCATTAAGTAATTTTAGGAATCATTTTAGTGTGAAATATCATAACAGACTAGTCCCTAACGTGTCTACAATATCAAGAAGATCTAGAAAATCTGCAAGCGCAGGCTGTGTGGCACAACGTGAAAAAATAATCCACGTAAAACAGCAACACATGAAGTATAAACGATGTTTTCAATAAATCGGTAGTTTTCAATCTTGTTCTGTATTAAATATTAAAAAAGAATTAACAGGTGGCAAACAATTAAAGTCAGTAAGCGGGCGCAAAACCCGATAACAATGTATAATGGGTTGCCTATATTCCAATGATAGTGGGCAGACTATTTAACTTGCAATATGCCTATATTGCACAATAAATGGACTTCACTGTACACATAACAATCCGTTCCTTTATTTTGTTTTTTAAATTGAAATATATTCTGTAGTTAGTATACATAATATACAAAAAACAAGGGATTGCCTATGATATACAAACATAAATTTAATTACCCCTAAATGAATTTGTGAAAGAGTTTCCCCAACAAATATTTTTGCAGGCACAATTTGTAACAAACTGAGCAATTTTCTCGGCGTACGTGAAGCAGAATCAAAAGTGTAATAAAGTTTATGTAATTTTTGCTCGTTTTAACGACGCTTCATCTCAGCGTGACCAGTTTTTACAGCAGGAAACGCAATCTACTGCAGAAATTAGTTTTACTCCTAATCGAGTTAGAGGCAGCAGTCTAGTAATAAATTAAAAATATTAAGTAAACGTAAAAGAGCGACCAAAAACCTCGCTCACTCTTGGTAAATGTAGCGGTTAATCGCCGGTAGTGCTTTGTAGCTATACTTAAAGTAGTTGTGATTTATTTTCATACGCTACACTTTTTGTTAGTCCTACACCTAAATCTCTGGGAGAAAGGAGACAGTTCTGGGGAAAATTAACGTTCGGAGATAACAACGCCTATGAAATGCCTGACTGTCATTTGTTTACTTTTTGTTTATTAAAATTTAGCTCAGTTAATAGGGGATGTTCGCAAACTATAAAAGCCATTCTTCTCTCTCCTTGACGGTCAAAATTTACTGCCAGAGTTTCGAACGGGTCTTAGCTGTTACGCGTTATTGAAGCACAAAATTGGGTGGAATGGCATAAACTTATGGGTTTTATTGACTGTGAGAGATGTTTTTATTTATTTTATTTATTACTCAAGATAATTGCCAGTTTCACCATCGAAACTCAATTTAAGAACTGAGATACAATTTTAATTTCTTTTACAATTTACTAGGTGAACCTTAACACTATATTGGGGTTTCTTATTAATTTTTTTTTATTGTCATTACCGGGCGTTTTAGTTTTCGTGCCCAGTTTAAATGTTATACGGATATTTAATTTCCTCTCATTTCACAAAAGGCATGTTTCACGTTCGAGTACCTATTTAATAATGACAGAGGAAGCGAGTGTAAAAGGTAATACAGCTGAAAATTTAATTGTTTGAGGTCGTAAATTTATTATATTTGTTACGATATGATAGGTATTACACAAAAATGATATTAAATGACTAAAATTAAATCATCTATCTCAATATTTAATTTTCTACGGTTAAATATTGTAAAAAAATCACTGAATGTAATCTTTGATGAAAAATAGAGAACATTTATGAACCATTTTCTTTAAAAACAGTTCATAGTTCGAAACAGATCCAATGGGTTGGTCTCGTTCTAGTCTAGACCTTTACGGTTACAAGGTTTTCCTTTTTTTACCAAGAACACGAATGTCCCAGTTGCCGATCGGTACTTTTCTGATCGAACAGTTCGTTTGGTCTATCGCCTCTATACACCTTTCAATCCATTTCACTCCCTTCTTAGGATCGTGTCCATTTACATCTTGCGACACTGTCTGAACATTTTCAAATTTGGCGCTCATTTGTAGGAGGAGCACCTACAGAATGTCTACACCAAATCATACTAGCACAGTGCTGTGTTTCGTGGGTTTTTTGTGTTCTTTGGTGCTCCATTCAAAAACTTTGCCCCCCCTTTACTCCCACTATTCTCTCTGCGATGTTGTAGTATCAGCTATCTGTCATAAAAGGTGACTATTTGGGTGACTGTCGTATACTCTTGCTGTTTACCTCAAAATTGTCTTATCATACGTGTGAGATCTGACATTCCAACGCTGGTTTACCCTTCATATTTTTCTCTGTTGTAGCCGTCTGGGTTCCGGATGAAGAATAGGCCCAGGGAATCCCCTGCCTGTCGTAAAAGGCGACTATCTGGGGCGACTGTCCTATATCCTTCCTGTTCACCTCAAAATTATTTTATCATAAATATGAGATCTGATTTCCCAACGCCGCGCTGGGTTGCCCTTAATATTGTCCCTCATCCTGAGTTGCGTATGAAGGATAGGCCTAGGAAATTCCTTGCCTGTCGTTTCTTTTTTAAGTAAACGCAACTACTTCCTCGATTTTCTTGAAATTTCTTCCACGTCATTTTCTCGCAGTGCTACAGCTATTAATTCACTTTCTTAAGTACATACTGAATATTTAATATAATGTGGGGTTCGCTGAAAATTTAGTATCTCTATTTTCTTGCAAACGTCGTTTTACAAAAAATTACAGCCAGATTGTGTGTATGAATTGTTAATAAATTCCGAGTCAACTTAAGAAAGTCTGATCAGACAACCCCCAAGGCGCCAATCCAGAGGGTGCCTAGCTTGGGGCTTCACGTCTGTTGGAATTAGTGTTTGTTTCCGACGCCTCCAACTTTCCTGGATTCTCTTTGCGTGCGTAAAACTCCTTCAACTTTTGTAATTCTACCAAGGTCGGGTACTTGTTTTATCTGTCTCTTGATAGCAAACTATTGTCTCTTAATAGTTTTATCGATCCTCCAATCTGGTAAGAAAGTTTTATCTTCGATTGTTGTGATGGTTTCGCGAGGAATCTGCCTGTCTAAATAAAAGGAACAAACGACAAACATCTATAATTTTCAAAACGATCGTATAACAACCAAATTTCAGGCTAACATTTGTTGCGGTAAAATCTACAACCTGTTAGCAAAATACGAGCCAGATTTCGATGTAATTCGAGTAAATGAAGAGACGGTGGCCCTTAAACCTTTAGTTATTACCTAGTAGCTCATGGAAGACTAATACTCTGTGATTAGGTCGACTTCCTTAATATAACGAAATGTGACCCAAGTCACGTTTTGTGGCTTTTTATGTCACACGGAAAACGTCAGATATCATCGTACACTTGGTTCGCTCGCTTTCGTGCCATCCGCAATTTATGAAGGTTTAAAAATACGAATTTTTAGTGATCAATTACAGACAGGGATTTTAAATTGTACCTATCACTATAATGACATATGTCAGACAATTTTATTTCTCAGATCATTAGTATTTGAAAATTTGTTCAATGAACCTATTCTCTGAGCTTCCTTTGAACAGAACCGTACCAAGGGAGAGGGTATGTAAAGTCATGACCAGCTTAATTTTTAGGAGAATTAAGTCGGCCATAGTAAAGTCATGGGTAAGAACCCGCGAATCGACACCGTAAATTCTGGAATGGTTTAGTAATAAAATTTTTAAATTTCTAGTACAATGTTGTTTAGGGGTAGTTTAAAAATAATTTTGGATGGCTGACAGTAATAAACTAACTATTTTATGCATTTTAAAAATTCATCTACGAGAAAATACCAACGTATGATTAAATTGGTTTCTGGAGAACACAAGCTTGACGTAAAAAATTAATAAGCATTCTTCTAAGATTTTATTTCAGCGAGACACAAGCTGAGGTAAACCTAAACGAGTATTTATTAAGAAAACTTTCTGGAAGTTTTGTTATATATAGGCATAAGCAAGCATTTTCCAATATTTGAAATAACAGAAATGAAAACGGAATTATGTATTTATTGCTTTCGTTCTTATAGGTTTTTAAAGAAATGGCAATCTAGATCGTATTGTCTCTTATTTAAAATCAGTTCGACTGAAGCATGCGAAACTGAAAATATTTCCCAAGAAACGCGAAATGTGAGTTTAATTTAAGAGAAGGATAAATAAGAGTTATTTTTATATAAATTTTTCTCCCAATACGTTCTGACAAAGGAATTTCATATTTCATTAGAGATTTTGTTAACTCGCACAAAAAAACCATTTCTTGTACAGAGTTCATTTTATTTTGGTTCCATAGTTGTTACACAAAAAAGAAAAGCTTTTATAAAGATTAAAATTGTCTGTCAGATTAATAACAAAAAGTTTCCCCTTTGTCACTTTCTTCATTTTCGCAGTATGTAAGTGCGTGGACAAAATCCTAAAATCGTGGAGAAAAGTGCGTATATAAATAACCCTTATTGGTTAAACAGAAAGCCTATTACACTACGGGGATTTACTTTGCGAGACGCCCTGAAAATATGTTAGAAAGTAAATTGTACCATGTGGCATTAATTAATTTACGGTAATTTATGGGCTTTCCATAACTTAAAGATACGCTTCTATATGCAAAACTAATGCATAAGTATGGATTATGAAAGGAAGTAAGGTCGAAGACGGGGGCGAGCTTTACTAGCAAAATTATTGTAAAGCGCTTTAAACTTTATTTTTGTTTACAACCCGAGGGTGAGAGCTCCTTGTTCTAGTTAACTTAATGTTTTTATTAGATTCTAACTGTTTTTCGGAATAATTTCGCAAGGGTAATGAAACGCGCGAAGAATAACGATTAAGAAAATCACCTACAGACAACAGCTAACAGGAGTTTGGACAAGAGTCCAACTTAAATACGAATAAAAGAAAAGTTTCCAACAAACATAACGAACGGAATAAAATAAACAAGTTATCGAAGTGCGAGAAAAGTTTGGAGTTTCAATATTAGGGAGTGGCACATCGGTTCATATAGCGGGATGTTCGTTGCTCGTTGACAGGAAGAGTTGTCAATAACCGTCGCGGCGGAAGCTTTTCTAGAAGCTTTTACCGATCCCAGTTTGCTTCGATTTTTGTTTACGTTTTGACTACAAAGATTCAGCAGCTTGATTGATACCGTTTCCTTGGAATTCGAGTGTGAATCCGATTTCCCAACGGTTGCTTAGAAACTTATGGTAATGTTCAGCCTCGAGAATATTTTAAATTTACCTGTGAACGATGCAGAAGAACTTCAAAGGCCAAGGCGACCGTACTAAATTTAGTTGAAGTAACTGCTAACGCCTTGTTACCTATCAAAATACGTTTTATCTTCGATATTTTCTATACTTTCCTGTGTTATTTCAAGTATGTAAATATTTCACAACACTGTGACGATTTTTTTTTTTTGAGAAACTAACCAAGTGTATGAAACCATAATTTATTGCTTAATCAAACTGCTCTATTTAAGTTAAAAGTACACTAATATCATGATAAAGCGGACTGCGGCTTTGAAGCTGCATCCCCACGGAACGGAAATTTTTCTGAATTAAGTTAAATCCCTATCGCGCTCAAACAGGACATGATTGTTGTGTGCATATTAGATGGAGTATATCCTCAGTAGTTTGTGAGGTGCGTTGCACGAAAACCTTTAAATAAAGTGATAACAAGGAAGGCAAGTTCATGTTATAAGGAAATGTGAATAAATAGGTCAGCCATAAAGTAGGACGTGGCCGCGAGTACGTACAGTTCGCCGTGGTAGGCAGGTCTAAGACTACTACTGAAGATCAGCAAAATAATCTGTGTCTGGGATCGGATTTTCTGTAAGGACAGCCATGGTTCTTTTACAAAAAAGTCGCAGGTAAAACCCTACTTGATCGCCCTGTTGAGACGGTATTGCCAACTAGTTTGATAATGGGGAGAACGGTAGGCACGGCAGTTATTTGGCTCGCGTCTAGTTGTCCATATACCCACTTGTCGCTCGCGCCTAGTTGTGTCATTCCGGATAGGCCGTTGCTAGCTCCACGGCTAACGTGGATATAATTTTGACACTAAATCCACGGCATTACGTCTTGTCAAGGGGTGACGTCATTAATTCGGCGACGCGAATACGAGCTGCACCTACTGCGCATGTCCGGGGACAAAATTATTCCATTATGAAAGTTTCAAACATTATTTTCATATTTTAAATTTATTTTTAATTCATTTGCAAGTTGAATATGACCAATAACAAATACTAGAGTAAGGTTTCTCTAAGTCCGAGCGATTGATTTTGTTTGTAATTAATAATTATTATAATTCGATTTCTCAGAAACAGACTTTTACGCCTTGGGATTAAGCAACCAATCGTGCGCACCTCTGTCCCTATAATCTCAGGAAGCTGAAAGTCCCCAGACATGCGCCGAACGTAATGCCGTGGATTTTGTGTCACAATTATATCCACGTTAGCCGTGGAGCTAGCAACGGCCTTCCGGATAAGGCGAGTATGAATGTTGGTATCAAGAAATAAATGTGCTTTTCATGTTCGTAGCTTCCTTGTGTACTTTTTTTAACCATTAGTGAGATATTCATCAACATTTGGTTGAAAACCAATATATCTGAACTGCGCTTTGTGGTCTTATGTAAAATAAAATTGTTGTAGAGTCATACTATTACCAGGCATTGCCATCGAAACGATTAATCGTATTAAGAAAATTATAATTCATGTCTTCTTGGAATGTCTTACAATTTTGTGAACCTTGAAATTAATTGCAGGACAATAAAGTACCTATACTTCGTGGGGTTTGCCTGCTTTTTCTAAGACCTCCTAATAATAATTTCAGTATTGGAGTTGTAAAAAATCCGTTTTGTGTTTTTGCCACCTGACCTGTCCTGTAATCATGATTTTAACGATGTCTTGTACAATTTTTATTTTCCTACTGCTATTCCTAAAGGCATAGCACCTTAAACCAGAAGTTTATGTGTTTGTGTGAATGTTCAAGTGTATTGGAACAGATAGGAGACTAAGTTAGGAAGAAATTGATACATAAACAATTTAACAGATCTGAACCTAATGGAAAGTTGGGAATCGTTTAAGACTGTTTAGAGTAAACACACATACAGGCTGTTACCTAAGAAACGGCTCAGCCTGATAAACTTCACAATTACTCCATCGAAAACCTACAAAAACAATATCTATCCATAATTCCAGTTGTTCTGTAAACATAATTTTCCAATTAAGAAATTTTGGTTTCCCTTGTGTTTGTCTCAGCTTACGTAGAATACAAGAAACTTATACAAGGCTGTGTTGGTTAGTTTGATTAATATCTTAATACATTTTAAATTATTCAATTAGTTCCCAGTACTATAATAAAAAAAACAGTAGTTTTGGGAGTATCAAACGTACATAATTATACTACAACTAAAAAGTAGGGGGTTAAATTAATTTATTTCCTGTTCTGTTTGTATAGGCCGAGACCAATGTTTTAAATTATTAAAATAAATAATATTGCATTAGTTAAAGTAATTAAAGTGCATTTCAACATGATTTTCGCAAAATAACAACACGATACATACTACATAAATTAATTGAAACACGGATATCAAAGTTTAATAATTGTTTCATTAATTAAAAACGTTTTAGCTACCCCTACTCCTGGTTCTCAGCTGCGTTATAATATGAAGATGAGAATATTTAATGACACTTTAAATACTAATTTAATCAAACAGATACAGTTTTAATTGCAGACAAATAAATATGCATAGGTAAAGTAAAATTGTAAAATTCAGATTTATTTGGTTTGTTAAACAGGGTTTAATTTTAAACATTCAATAATTAATTAAAAATACTGACAATGCGTTTGTGCAAATAAGCATACTACTAAATTGAAAATAAAATTTAATTAAACGACATTAAGTAATCTCTCGCAATAAATAAATTGTTACAAATGTCATTAGCAGAATAAATTGGTAGGTAGTACTTCATTAAATATAATTTTATTAAAAATTTAAGCTTAAATAACGTAAATATAACTAAAGCGTCATCGTACTGTAATCTGGACCAACAAAGCTTTTAATATTAGCTTTAATATTAATTAATTTATTTAATTAATTAAAATTAATTAGTAATATTTTTCTGAGTTACATTCTATACCTATTAAACTTTAACATTCATTTTATTCCCTGAAGAAAATATGTTCGCAATAATCCTGTTTAAAAGAAAATGTAATAAACAAGGATAAAAAATGCAAAGCTAACATTTCCAGGTGACGTTTATTCAATCTCTTATTTTATTTCTCATTTCCTAAGTAGCTCGATTGATATCTCTTGCAAATACTCTCAGAGGGTGAATTTAATAAATTAGAAAAAATAAGAGGGTCTCAAAAATTAAATGACCTGATTTGTGTATGGATTGTTAAAAAAACCTTTTAAGAAATCATCTCCTTTTACAAAACAAACCGCCAAGAATTTACTGATTAATGTCTCATACTCCCCCTCGTATATGTAAAATATTTTAGACATTTTAATTTTCCTCTTTTATGCAGGGACTGCTATTTTCCTTGATAAGGGGAAGACATAAAGTTTAAGCATCCTTTCAAAACAATTTAATTTTCCTCTTTGAAGCAGAAACTACCACCTTTCCGTGAGATGAGGAAGAAACAAACTGTACGCATTCGCATTGTAGGGTGCTCGGTGTCGAGTTGATACGGTTGGGGAATAAATTTCTTAATATCCCCCTGATGCAGGGTCGGCAATTTAGTGAAAATAATGTGGTAAAGAGGGAAAATCCACCCTAAGACCTGTATTTAGCCACACACTATATCTACTAATGCGCTTCATCCTTTGGCTTGAATTTTTTAAATGTTCTACACTAAGTCTGTAGCGGTTTTAGGGCTATTATACATTTACTTTGTTATCTACCCAATTTCAGTTCCTCGAAAGCTGCTTATGTTTATTTTCACAAGAAAAATATATGTAGTACTTTAAAAGTTGCCTATATGCTTTTATAATATAAGATTACCTTTAAACCTCAAAGACATTTAAATATTTAAGTCAAAACAAGACTAGAATCGAATTTCTTATTTTTATCTACAGTTCTTCGTTCTCTGTTAAAAGATACTATCCGTATCCTATGTCAAAATGATTTAAATTGTAAAAGAAATGCAGGATTCTCTGAATTTATTTTGCGAGATTGTGTCTCGGGGTTCTGCTTCGCTTATCGCTTACTTGGGTACCCAGGTTTGTTTCGGGGTCTCCTTACTTGATTCACCTTTACCTTCACTCAATTCTGGACGGTTCGTTAACCGATTACTTGATCCTTGTGTCGCTGAAAGTTTCCAATTCTATGTGCATTATTGTGTTTTCCTTTTGCGGTATTTTCTTGATTTCTTTCAGCAAGCAGTACGGATTTCACCATCTTTCAAAAACAAGATTTAAAAGGAGAGGTATTGAAAACTTTTCTTTTAAATAAAATTCGTAAAAACAGTAAACAAGATTAACTCACAGTCGGAAGGTCAATTCTGTTTTCTTGATTTCTTCTTATAATAATATACAAGGCTATATCTGGAAAGTGAGTTTTTCTAAAAAAAAATTGCTTATATTTTTGCTTTCTTAATAATTTAATTCTTCCTCTGATGACAAATTTCGCCCCGAAACGTATAGTAGAAAAAAAACGTCCTACCAGCTAATGGGCTTCCGCGGTAGCTTTAATTTTTGGCAAGTTTATTGATAGGAATATTTCTAAGGCGTGAAAGAAAAACTGGGTAAAATTCCTCGTTCATCAAAACCTATTATTATGCGATGGACTGCGTGATTACTTGCTTCATTTTTTTGTTATGGAATTAGTAACAGAATGCTTAATATGCACAAGACATTACAGATTCGTAAATAGTTGTAGTATTTCATTTACACTGTTGAAAACTAATGCAAAATTGTAATACTCAAAACTACAACGACTTAAAGGTAGAAAACGATAGAGTTTCTGATTTTTCAACTGATTCTATAGAGAAAGATCGACGGGGACCAGGAAGACGAAGAAACTGTAGCTGTAAAGCTCAACCAACGTAGATAAACTGATAAAATAATTCATGCGAATTGCTAACGTTCCTAGAACAAGGTATCAGAAGAGGAAGAATACCTTACTGGCTCACTCTAATTTAGAAAGCATCTACAACTAGAAGAGAAGAATATTGTGGTTTTTTTTAGGATTGCAAGAAAACTACCTACTCACTGCAGTGAAAGAGGAATATAAAATTTAAATTGGAAACACGAAAATAAAATTTAATATTCACAGCAAAGTAGCAAAGCTGTTAAAAACTTCTGGCTGTATAAAACATTCCCTGAGATTTTTTATATATGATTCTGATCCTTTACTTTTTCTGAGAGAAATTACTAAAAGGTCATATTTTCTGACTTTTCTAGGACTTCTTATTTAGTAAATCCAAAAACGGTCACAACGACGCGCGGCGCTTATCCAAATATTTTGAAATTTTTGAAAAAATATTATAAAAAAACTGGCAACAGAATTTTGTTTAAATTTTCTACACTTATGCAGCCTGGTATTAGATACATTTTTATGAATGCTATAATCTCACTGTGGCGCCCTCTACGAGGTTTTGAAAATCGGAAATTGACGCTCCTATAGCTCCTTATTTATTAGTCAAAATATAAAAAAGTTTAAATATAAAAGTTGTTCAGTATATAGATTTGCAGTCTCCTAAATTTATGTTACGTATACAGAGTGTTTGCTTTCCACACTACAATAAGCAACTTTATTATTTTAACTGAAACACCCTGTATATTATTATATAATTGTATGCAAAATTTAATTGTCTATCACATAGTATAAGGTATTCATGTAGCTAAAATGTACGGTTGATGAGAATTTCGCGAAGTTCAGCTGCGTTTTGTAAATTGTGAAGATTTAGTATTACTACGGATGCGCGTCTCTCTTCTGTACGTACCGACCCGTATAGTCTCGTTTGTCGCGCTACGCATTCAAGTGATGTCCAGAGTCTGCCTCGCGAACTGTACTGTTGACTACCAAAAACGAATGTTTATTTTTAGTATGGGAAAGCCTGGGAGAGGTGCGTACCTCCACTTTTTTTTCAACTTACGTTTCAAGATAATTAAACTGTGTACAAATAAAAAATAAATATTTACGTAGATATACGAGCACTTCCAATTTTCCCGGAAATAAATAGAAAGTTTACAACATTTTAACAATTAATATTCGTTATAGTTAAATTTATGTGCATAAAATGAATCTAAAGGAGTTCCTGCATTCAAGAAAATTGTTTTAAAAACTTCAACAACATTTTCATCATTCTTTTAGAATTTAAATTTAATTAAAAGCCTATCGTTTTCATGGATGTATGCTACTTCCCCACGTTTAACCATCCTGTGCCGGAAATATCGCGGAAGAAAAAATAAATGTCTTCCCACAGACTCCCATCTTTATATTTTCCAATAATAGTACCTAAAATTAAGAGATTTATAGGAAATTTGTAAAAGCAACAACAATATTTATAATTACAGCTGATGGATGTAAATAAATGTCCCTTTCAGTCCTGTCTTCGTTTTCCCAATGATCACTTATCGAGTTTGAAATATCTAACAGATTTTATTGTTTCTATTCATTTGTCATCTTCAAGTTATAGCAAAGGATACGTATTTGATTTCGTTATTGTAGATTGTAGAAGAACAAACAATTGCTTCGTGAGTATCAAGACTGAACGAGGATTTTCCTGTAAGGTACACAGTAACCCAAAGTAAACTGTCACTGCAACACTTTAACCGTGTGATTTACAACCAGCAGGGTTTTCAAAAACGAACTACGCACGTTGAGGAAGTTCCGTTATGCAAAGGTGCTTCTTTATTTTCTGAAGCTCTGTGTTTTACTCTAGCTTCATGTTACATAATAATAAAGCATACGGGTGGATTGGAAGGATAAAATGAAGCGGTAAATTTATGTTATGGCAGCCCTTACTTTCGACGTTCTTAATGACGAAGCTTAAAGCTCATCAGTCATGCTCTCATTTATTTATTAGCCAGATGCCGCTTGTACTGGCTGGAACATGGTAAAAATTAGTGGCTTCAAGATTATTAATTTTAACCAACCTTGTTGATTTTAATTAATCAATTATTATTAATTATAATCGATTGCAGATTTTCCCTTGTGTAAAAAAAATTTATACTATTGCTTCTACAAACTCGTAATGTAACATATTTTGTCAGGATGCTTGCTCCATTCTTCAATGATACATTTATTGAAGACAAGTACAAAGAATTTCAAACAAAAGAAGCTGGAGGAGTACAAAATTTTTAATCATTTACCAACTTAGATTTTTGCTGGAGGCTTAGTTAAGATATTAAAATTTTCTCAAATATTGACAGAAGCTCAAGAATATTTTTGTAATTACCCTTGTTCTAATAAAAGCTTGAAGTATGCTATTGGTAGCCCAAAAAGTAAGCTTGAAAGTTTTATTTTTTTTTGCTATCGTTGGCAGTTTTGTACTGCTAGTGTTATTACAGGAAACAGCCTAAGCTAAAACTGCAGATTAGCAAATTTCCAGGGCAATAAATTAACAAAAATTCGGGACTGTTTTAGGGAAGACCCTGCTCAGTGTTTACCGCTTTTCGGACAGTTAGCCCAGCGGGACTTTCCGCTAGTCTCCACAGCAAAATCCTTTTCTAGAAAATGTAATATTCTCAAAATATTGACATTTCATGTTTGTTCGTAGGTCCATTTTCGTGGATCGTCACAAGGGAAACACTGTAAATGGGATTTTCTCTTTCATCTCAAACAAGTCATTCGATTTATTATTAACAGCTTATTATATCATTCTGTATATCTCTGTTAAGAACCTTCACTTCCGTTAATAAAACATAAAAGTATTTGTTGATTAAATTTTTATTAAAATTGTAGCTAAGAAGAATTGACAGGAAAGTCGACATTAAGAAACATTATCCGGAAGAAAATTATGTTTTATTATTGTTAGCAGGGAGCTTCAAATTATACATAGCCATATTAGAACTGTATCTGGAATCCGCATAAAAAAATTAAAAGTTAGTCTTAAATCCATAGATTTGAAAAGTGAAAAGTAGTTTCTAATCTCTTTCGTAGGCAATCCCCCATGAAACGTATCGGTGCGTTCACAAAATCAGAACAGTTCAAAGGAATATTTCAATTTAAACGATTAAGGGCAAATAACCATAATAAGGTTTAAAGGTAAAATGATTTGATCCTAAATAATTATTTCCAACCCCTTTAGTGTGTTCTAATTGACACTGTTTGAAGTTCATTATACAAAATACGAAAATTAGGTACAGTATAAGGCAATATTGTTCCTTATAGTCCTAACAACCCCTTCATAAACAAATTACCTCCATTTAAAAACTTTCTAGACGTCTGCTAACTCTTTACATAACCAAAATTACCCATTACAGCCCTCTGCTGTTAAACAAATAAACTCCAGTAGCGGATATCCGAAAATGTTAATTATGAATTTACTTTGTCTGAAACTTCGGATAAACCGTGAATAAAATTGTTTGGTAAAGTATTTAAAACTTTGTATTGTTAAAAATAGATTTGGGTTAGCATTATTTTTACGTTAACTTACTTTCAATGTTAGAGTAACATTTTTTCATCCAATCAATTAACATGAAAAGTATCATTTTGACGCAATTAATGCAACCAGGCTTCTTCATACATTTTTTTAAACTAAAAACGATAGTTTAGCTTTAACTAGCAAATAATTCCCGTGTTATGCAGGTTAACCCTTTGTACATGCTGATCTAATCAAACTGTTACGTCAAAATCCAGTTTAACATAATCTTCAACGAGTTCTTTATGGAATTTCTTATAGAATGAAATAATGATTTAATCTTCCATTAGGATAACCCTTTCCCTATAACGGGGTAAGATGCAAATATTTCATGAGCTACCATGCAGCCGTTTCTCTTTAAACACATCAAAGTTCTTACTAAAATAAAATGTTTACATTGCAACTAGAAGAAGCATCTAACCTAGCCCCCTATCTGGAATAAATTCTAGACCTGCATTCATCAACTCCAAGACCCACTTAACAAGGGTACCTATTTCTTTTCACTTCAAATTCAGTTCAGACATCTTTCCCTATTCGCATCTTGTCATGAGAGAGATGCTTTTTCCCCATTTCGTTATCCCCATACTTTGTAATCTGTAAAGGTGCATCTGTAGTATATAACAGGAGAGAAACATTCCAGGTTCGGTCGAATAGTGGATAAACAGACCTAGGGGTATGTTTTTGAAGGGTATATACATAGTTAATTCCTTTGTCAATTTCCCGATAGATCTAAGTCTTTTAGAAGTAATTTAGGTAGAGAGTCACGCGGTAGGGATCGTCTTTTCTCGATTTGAGAGCTGCCTGTGACAGTTGAGTCAACAGCAGCAGACTTTTGAATACGTGACCGAGCAGGGGTAGTAACTCGGAAGGAACTCGTACAGTTAATGGGCGCTGAATGCGTAATACCGCGGTTGGTCACAGGCAAACCCTTGAATTATACATGAGGATACCGCGCTCCCGCATAAAAGAGGCAATTTACGGTAATCATTTTCAGAAATTACTTGGATATTTCAACGTCAATTAATAACGAAAAAGTCATTTTAATACATGATTGATATTTGCATACTGCATCTCAACCGAGAGTGCTCCATAAAAAAGTTTTTCAGTTTATGACGTCTTAGGCTGTGATGAAGTACAGTCAGGATTAAAATGTCCCTCAGGGGGAATATTCTAGAACGCAGAATTAGACAAAAATGGTTTCACGACAAAAACGTTAATAACGAGATGGTATCTTAAAGCTGCTTAAATCCGAGCTTAAAACTTGGTCCTAGTTTGCGAGGAAATGTATGCAGCAAGATTTGGTCGACAAATTAGATTGTTCGATTCTTTGACGCATCTACGTTCATGTGGTCGGTCTTCTTGTGATCTGATAACAAGAATAGAAATTTAGTTTGAGTAGGAAGGAATACGCAATCTACGCAAATTACTTGCAAAAGACAGTCACTTACGTAATGCATTGGAAAATCTCGTACTTGAACGAACTGTTAGCCAAACGAGTAATTTTGAATTGAAATTGCCTAGATTATTACTACAGGCTTCGAAAGTTTCTTCACGTAAACTATAACACCGTCGTGAATATTTAAAACACCCCTCGGAGGAATTTCATGGAAATAGCGACGAGATTGTGAACCGAGAAAGAGAGAAACCAATGAAAACAAATTCTATAAAAATAAATAAAAAGCATTTATATGTAAAAATAGCAAACTATCGTCGGGTCGTCAGTGTTGTTATTACGTAGAAAGTCGACAGTGTGCAGAAAATATAAATTGCAATATTGGACCAGTTTACTGTAAATCGATGAAGGTTGAAGAACAATGTCTTTTAATTTCGACGTCTGTTTTTAATATTATGCTTAAAGATAAGTAAGTAAAGGGACACCACTAGGAGAGTGCCCTCTGTGTTCTGTCGAGGATAACCGTATACGAGAAGCGGATCCGACGAAGTCAGTGACTACGCTCTACAGCACTCCCTGCTGAACACTATCCAGAGCGAATATGGATGAAACCAAGTTGTGGCAAAACTAAAATTGCAAACGTTTTATGACACGTTTCGTTCTTGCTATAATGTTTCCAGAAAATCGTTTAATTCTGTGTGAAATAGATCATTCTAACTTTCTCACATCTTGAGCATCAATATTAAAAGCTGATTACAATAGCGTCCTACCATACTTGCGCCGTACATTGTAACTGGCATCATGCCACCTGGCAACCCCACGTCGCGTCCTTAAAAAGTATTCGTTTCAAAGACATTGACGCGAAATCGGTTTTAACTTTCACCATGGCCAGGGAAAAGCTTCCTGGGAATCAGAAACAACTGGCACAAGCTGATATGATCGAACATCGTGAAGTATACTTGATGACTGACGTGGAAGAATCACGTCTGGGCAAAGGATTAACAATCGCAATTTTCAAATCTTCATAGAAAACCACATACCTACCTTGGAAGTTCTGGAATGTTAAGCCGAAGTTACAGGGTATAATAAATCAACCTTCTGGAATAACCGATCCAGCAAGAAGTATTTCTCGGAACTTCTACAACCACTGGTTTTTAATTCCATTTTTCTGTACTTTTTATAGGGAGGATTGTTCTAGTACTAGGGGTAAATATTATCACAGAATCAGATTTAGTTGTAAAAGTTCAAAAATGGTAAAAAATATAATACCATATTCATCTCGTGCAGCTTGAGGATAGCTTGAACCCACAAATCGCAATTAAAGAATAAATTCAGACTCAGGTCTTTGTCATGAAAGTTCGTAAAAATTTGTATTGATTTTATTTCACAAAAGCGGTTTTAAAACTTCTACGTTTCATTTCAAGCGAAACATTTTTCTTATACTTTCAACTTAAGAAATAATATACCTACGTGTAAAATATGAAAATAACTCAATATTTAAATATTTATTTAAAGAATATTTCAGGAATAATTTAATAAATTACATAAAATATTTCTTTTGATAATTCAATTCAAAAAATCTACAAAATCAAGAAATAAAGCACGTATTATTTTAACTGGGAAAATTCAACTCATAATCTGAAGAGTAAGCTTGATTAAAACAAGGGAAATGCAAATAATAGCGTCTTCTTAGATCCGCTTTTTCTTGCCAGAGCGGAACTTCTACTTGAAATGTCAAAAGTTTAGTAATTAATCAAAACTGTGGTGCAGATGTATTTAAGTTAAAGGTGACCTTAGCAGTGAAGTTACATTCTTATACACCAGATTTTTTAATTTATCTCTTGTTAATCTTAAACAAGGAAACAGCATCCCCTTTTCACTTGTAATAATTGTAAATAATACACATAAATATAATAAGTACACTTTTTTGTTCTTTTATAATAAATGTAGAGGAAACCGCCTGATTATTATGACTGTTATGTGGCTCTGAGCGGAATGAACCATGTTCGATTCTGGAAGCTATAGCTAGTTTTGTAAGGCAACGCATCAAGTTGTAACCAAGATGTATGGCGTATACTTCACGACCCAGGAGTTTAGTAAATGAAGCGCTGCTGGTAACCACACACGCGACTAGGGGTTGTTATTTCGATTCAACCTGTGGGTTTATTATGTAGAGGTAGAAAATGCTATTTCTTAATAGTTAAAGACAATTCGGTGTAGAAATTCAGACGCAACGAGGACCACGTATAATCACAAGTTGAAACTTACCAAATTATGAAAATTGTAGAGGAATATGAGGATTATGATTGAAATTACCTGAAACAAAAAAATTATTTAACATAGAAGGTGCAGGTTCCTAAACTTACATAATATATTACTTTGATTAAAAATGCTTAAACTAAAATGAATTGTTATAAAGTAAACAAGAACGCTATTTATTGACGTAACTTCTTGGCTAATTATTTCTGTAGTACTTACATCCTATCATCAATTAATAATAAAAATGAATAAGTTGCCTAATAGCTTCTACTTTGAAACCAAAAACTTCCGGGTCCCAGAATTTAGAAGCTACTATAATTGTCTACAATGTAAAGAGTTACAATTTATCACGGTAGGTATAATATCGCAAATGCATTTAACGTTTTGATTGTTCAAACATTGATAATAACCCTCAGTCTCGACTCAGTCTACTTGGTTTACTTAGAACTCGAATATCAGAGGAAACATCTATACTAACATCAAACATATCCTCTTTGCAAAGTCTATCCTTGGAATCATGACCAGAATTCTTAATTTAATTAATTAGGGTATAGCTTATTTTCTCGTTGTTAATAAAATGTTCCTGGTGTACGTGGCAACCAACGGTAAGGAATGAAAATTTGAAAACACTTCTGGATGGATTAATATCACAGTACGATACAGTATCCAGTAGGTACCACCATATTTTCAGTAGACAAGGATGGAAATGGAGAACATCAACATCAAAAGTCATTATTTCGAAAACAAAAGAAACAGTTTTGGCCAACTGTATTTAATGTTTAGAAAATGATAACTATGATAACATACAGGAACGTTCCGCCGCGTGCAGTAGATGGCGCTGTACTGAATTTAGGAACAAAGCCAGTTGATTATTTTTTTTTAGGAATTTTAGGGTACGTATAACTACCGATGGGGCCTTGAGTTCCATTCCAAGAAATTAGTTTTTCGGGACTTTTGTAAGCTTGGTGGAGCTGTATTTTATAAGCATGTCCATAGAAAAAACAGTACAGCGGGACATAGCATGCGGCAGCATAATGTAGTGGTGCATTAGCAAAAAGATAGCATGCTCCCAAACTCTATACAACTTGAATTTGTTGAATGTTAAGTAACTTTAAAACTAATAAGCATCGAGGTAATAAATTGATTTTCTAATAAATTATTAAAACGTTTTGTTATTATAAAATATAAAGTATAAATTATAAAATTGAAATGAAAAGAGCGTCTCCAACAGTAATTAAACCCCATCTTATTCAAACTTGTTATAATAAAACTAATTACAAATTCCTTTTTATGAAGGCCGTCTTAAATTAATAAGACGTAGCTATCTTAGATCAAAAACAAAATTTAATACTTGAAGTGTAAAGAGTGCAGCTTCCAAGGGAATATTTTGTATAATGTTTTGTTTACAGTAATTATCCTCGTGCAGAGTTAACGTTTTTCTTTTCTTCTGGGACATAATTTTAATTTTAATTCATTGTAACCTGCAACATTTGTATGTTTCTCCTGTTTCAAAAAGTGGTGATCCGTGGAGAAATGTTTTCTCTAATTTAAAGAATACCCTTTTGTACGATAGATAAAAATTAAGTAATAGTAATTTCGAAAGGAATGGGTCGTTTTAGGACATCCTGTGTTATTCGAGGGGGTTAATTGAAATTTTCAGGTTTATTCTGCAATATCGCCGCGCTCGAACGCTACAAAGGCCGCTATCATTTCACTGCGAGAGAAGAAGTAATGAACTAAAATGAAGACAAGTTGAAATTAAGTTAATTTGTCCCTAATGCACCTCTTTTAATTATAAAAGTAATTTAGCATGTAATTGGAATTACCTTCCAGAAGGATGTGCTGCTGTCGGAAGACGGCTGTCATTTAATAAGTAACTTGATGATAGGTTTATTTTCGGAAACTCTCGCCTACGTAATACGGTAAATGATTGATTGACCAAATTTCCTGTCTTATTTTACTTTAGGAGCAAAAACTTTGTGATAAGGTGGTGGTTACTCCACTCTCGTGGTAAGTAAACGGTAGAAGTACGACCTGTTTAGAGATTTTTTTGCGGCTCTTTTCGCCCTTGCTTTATACTAATTTCCACAACATGCCTCATTTTATTTAAATTAGTTAGGAATTTTCCGAGCCTAACGAAATGAGCAATATTCGCGATAATTATAATCCTGAAAATTTTAATCTAGGGAGTGAATTAATTTAATCAATGGAAACGTAGAATAAAAATGAATTGCTAAAATTTAACGCTGCCATCCCGGGCTATAAAAACTCGTAATGCGATGTTACATCCTAGCATAAAGCTTATTTAATGAAATATTCAAAACATATGTTGATGAATATTTCAACACTCAATTGCAACTGCATAAATAATTTAAGATTTAAACATCCTAGAGATTTTCTTATTAAATGTGTTTGAGGCCATCGCGTTTATCTTTTAAGACTCTTTACTAAGAATTATTTTAGTAGTCTAGACAACAAACTTAAAATTGTCAAGAATTTTTTAATTTCAAATAAAATTTTCTTTAATGCTTAAGGGGTTATAAACTAGAGCTTCTGCATCCGGCACGTTTTGGTTTATATATTAATGCGAATATCCGAATAAAAGGATATTGTACTTGCAGCAAAACAGATTAGTAAATAAAATATTCAGAAAGGTAAAGCTTTGGGAGCTATAAACGAAGAACAAGGGTTACCTAAAGAATAGCCAGTTGGGGATTGGTAATAAAGTAAACCCTTAAACTTCCTTAAGGTTGCATTGTTACAAGGGTAGTTTTTTCTTATTAAATATACAGCGGTTCTTAGGTTAAGTGATTGTTTTAGAACAGAAATATTCATACGGTTCATTTTTGAAAAAAAAACATTTACGAACATGGATTTTTTTTATTACCAACCCAGAAGAAAATTAACGAAAACTGCTTTGTGTTCTTCTATAACTTATTCATTATATTTATAGGCAAACTTCTTGGGCTAAGCCTGTAACTTGGAACATTTTCATATTTACAGGCTATTCCAAAAAATGTTGGACTTACCATAATTATTAAAAAGTACATGAGAGGCATGACCCGTAGTACAGGTTATCAGCAAGAAGCATTTTTTCGTGACGCTAAAAACGACGAACGTTCTTTATACTTAGCAGGAGGTCTTACATCATATGAAACGTGACACTATGTCCCGAACGGGATGTTAACCTTTAAAACCTTGTTGTTAAGTTTTGTAGAGCATTAGAAACTTAAAAAAGGGTGATGGATAACGGCCAGTCAAATACAGGTCCTAGAATAAACGGCTCTCAGCAAATTCACACAGACTTTTAATCAATAAGAGTTACTCTCGCTCGGACCTTTTAACAAATTCTTAAAGTGGAATTAAATGTAGAAGAAGTAACGTTTACGAATAGTTTTGCTGTAACTGAAGTTTTCTATTACAAGTATTTAACCAGAGTTTGTTATTTCCAAGCTATCACAAACATATTCGTTTAACACTACGGGATTTGTCAATAAACTTTATAATAATATCCGCTTAGATTTACGAAAATATCAACTTCATAGTATTTCTGTTAAACAGGTTTGAAGAAAAAAAACTTGTTTCATTTTTGTTAGGAAAGCTAGTCGGGAATATTTTGTAAAATAAAAATGATTTGAAATTTCTACGAACGCAAGCAAATCCTTTCTTTGAAATCTGCAAAGGATGCAAACTATTTTAAATTGTCTGCAGCTTTGATATCATAACTGAGATGAATCCGTTATTAAACCAGCGCCAGCATTTCGAGCAATACAAAAAAACATTTAAAAAATCTTGAAATAAATGAAGGATTGGAATAGTTCTTTCAGCGTTTTTAAATTCAGGTATAATTTAAACTGCCGGATAAAGTGGCACAAAATATATATATCTAAGTAACTTTTCATAGTTAATTTTTATGAAATGTTGGACTTGCTACTAATTAACTGCTTTACATTATTTAGTAAGTACACATAAAGAAACAAAAAAGAGAGTCTTATTTTTATCCAACATTCGTGGCCATTGAAAGAAAATAGGTACAGTGTTGGGATAGAAGTGTTCAGCACTATGTAGATATCTTTATGATAGTGCCATAGTGTTTATTGGGTATTTGGTTAATTACTACATAATGCGCCAACAAAGTCGTATTGATGCAGGTGTGAATTACCTATTTCGTATTTAATGGGTTTATTTGTAGCCACCACCACTTTAGTTGTATACTGTGTTTATTTCTGCTTTAATTACATGAGATATAGTTACCGAAAACAATCGGTGACGGTTTCTCACAGTAACAAGACCGCGTAAACATTTTTTTCAACAATATCCAAAGAAAGTCCCGTGTTGAGTTTGCTAGTCCTTGATCAGGCGCCTCCCCAGATGGCGGATAGGGGAATGCCTATAGGTCTAGTTCATATAATTATGCAGATTTCGCACCAATTAGTTTCGTCTCAGTTGTTTCTGCACCCAGTTTCCTCGCGCGCACATGGCCGCGTGCAGTTAGCCGCGTGCAGTTGGCCGCACCAACTTGTCCCAGACCGTGAACTTATCTGTATGATGTGATATGTCTGTCTAGACGATTAGAAGGTTTTTATGAAATCACTAGTAGACAAACGAAAAACTTAACTTTTAAACAACTAATTTCCATATATTGTATAGTATTGCAAGTTACATGGTGCGACCACTTTATCATTAGAATATAGGCAACCCATTATACACTGCTATCAGTCTTGCCCCTGCTTACTGATTAGTGTTTTTTTTTAGTTTTTAATTTGTACACATTTCTATTTTTTCTTGGCCTGTACCTATAAATGATGTTTTCAATAAATCTGTAGTTTTCAATCTTGTTCTGTATTAGATATTAAAAAAAATTAACGTATGGCAAACAATAATTAAAATCAGCAATGTATAATGGGTTGTCTATTTCCAATGATAAAGTGGGCGGACCATTTCACTTGCAATATGCGTATATTGCACAATAAATGGACTTCACTGTATATCTAACATTGCATCTACACCTTTGCAAGTTGTTCAATATAAATTCATTTCAATCCAACCAACAGAGCATGAAGGTAAATTTATTTATGTGATGAACTACATTTTAAACACACTTTTAATTTTAAAAGTAACACCTTTAAAATTATGAATAGAATATTATCTGTGTCATTGTTTCCTTGCTAACAGCGATAAGAAATGTTTTTTATTTTCTGTTTACTTCTTGCTTTAACCTTTTGACCTGACATATTATTCTCCGAGTTGCTTAGAGCATAACACGACTCGTACGGTTTGTTTTGTAGAGATGTAGAGTCAATGTTAAAGGATATATTATTACTTTAAAAGTAGCTTCAAACACGCTGGTTTTTCCGTGTTTTAGCAAACTTTTAATGTGCCCTATTTATGGAGAAATGTATTTCCAACCCTTAAACCTCTAACTTGTGTGTGTGAACATCCTAATCTAGATATTTCACTGACTTTATGACGGTTAATAATTAGTTTTGAATAATAATCGTGTTTAGCTTTGCTACGCCAGATGCCTACCGAGTTTGATTCTCAAATCTGTAAGGGTATAACTGTAGCTGGAAGTTTGCTTTCCTAGGTTTAAAGCTTCAAGGAGCATTCTATGAATTTATAGAATTATGATTATCAATGATTGGTACATGGATTTTACATCACTTAAGTTTATTCTTTTAGATGAAACTCTTGTGAATTGAAAATTAATTTCTTAATAAATAATAAACACATTTGCATTATTGTAAAAACAAATTTCAAATAAATTGGCTTAACAAAAAAAAATGTTGTATTCAGTAAAATTAATATCTGTCACGTTTCTGCTTACCTAAACTTTAATCACGAACTTCGAGGTCCATCTAAACGTAAATTTCTTGACTTTAGGACTAAATGTAGTGAATGAGATTTCTATTTCCTTTGAAGTCAGATTGTAAAGGTCGATAACTATCCCCAAAACTTTAGATGTGATCTTGTTGTTCAAAGAGTTAACCACAAAAAATACTACTGTGTTGCTTCTTTTTCACTCCAACCTATAAATTACAATTTGGATTCGAATCGGAAAGTTATTCTATTTAACTTCGTTTTCTTATCTACTTCTCAAGTCGTTTTTTATGCAAAAAGGTACTACATGTGTCACTGTAAGTGTTGCCCATTAAATGTAATTTAATTAAGAGAATTATAAATTGTATTTTATCTCTTTAGAGGGAAATTATTATTTTAAAACTGAAAAAATTCAAGTTTTCGTTTCTCGTTTTTGGTTCTGTAACCTGAAATGTTTATGAAACTTTATAAAAAAACGAACCTTTGTTTCTGTAAAACATAAAGTAACCAGAAAATAACAAAAATAAATTTTGAACAAAAAACAGTGAAGGCCATCGCCTAAAGTCGTTTTCTTTTGGAAATAGTCGGTCACAATTTTTACTTACAATACGAAAAAGTAAATGTCGAAGCTTTCACGACAAAGCCGGATGTAATGGCCTGCAGTGGTACGAAGTTTAATATCGCATTATTGTAGTATTTGTTCACAATGGCTTTGGTCAACTGAAAGGGCGGTGTTTCCAGCGTCAATCACAATAATATCCCGGGATCCGGGGGATTGAACAACATCCACAATATCGCGGCACATTTTCACTCAGTTTTTCACCCGACATATTGCAATATTTCTTTTCATTTGAGAATGGTTACCATGCCACGTATATCCCAATGTTAGGACAGGAAAAGTAGTAACGAATTTGACACGAGCGAGTACACAAGAAACCTTTAAATAAATTCACAAGGGGATTCCCATGAAAGGATGTCAAAGTTCAATTCATATAGCCAAAACTTTTTCGCTAAACATGCTCCTCTTATACGGTTCGTGAAACCTGTGTCCGCCTTACTGAGGCCCCAAGAAGAAGTAAATTTTTCTTTTTTTGCCTAAAAGTTGCCACCCTGTGGAATTGAGTACTTTTAAGAGACTTTTCCTGACACCACCGAAGCCTCATGATTTATTTATTTGGGAATTACAACGAATTTGCATAGTTTTCTCGATTCACTTCCCACGGACTCCAAAACAATAGAGCATGCTCGAAGTGCAAATTACTATGAAAATGAACAAATCAAATTATCACCGCACAACTTGTAAATTGGGAATAGAAGAGTTTACCTGACAAACGAATTCAAATTAATTAAAACAAATTAGTAGGCATGCAGTTAATCCCACTAAATCCTAATTAGAGGACTGTTTGTACGTAAAATTTAATATTTCGTATATTTCAAAAAGCTTGCACGCCAACGAAGGGTATTTATTGTTACAAACCAACAAACAAACCTCCATGTCGTTTACTGATTATTTTTGTTGCAGTAATTGCATTTCGTATGCACAATGGTTTCCTAATTTTACGAAAGCATTCTTGTCTGACAACTATACTCTGTATTCTATCATTCTTGATACAGCAACTGCAATTTTTCAACCTGGGGCATTTAAACAAGCTACGTGTACAAGGTGTAAGTGAAAGTTAGATTCAAACAATCCAATATTTTGATCATTATCTTTGATGTGTTTTAATACAGATTCGTCATCATTCAGATCAGTTTAATTGGTGGCCCTCTTTTATCGATTGTATACAAACTTAAATATACGAAAATATACCCCCAATTACTTTATTCAGAAACACAGCACAGGAGAATCCGTTTCTACAAAATCGCAATAATAATAAGCATTAGTTTTCAAGACCCATTAATTTAATTGAAGTAAACTGCAAAACTATTTGTTATTGCGAAAGATTTGCCAGCAGCTTCGATAATATATAGCCGATAATCGTTAGTGTTTATATTTGTTTATATTTGCTTACACAGTTTATTTCCTCTAGAAGCATTGTGCCGAACAAGATAAGTGTATTACAAAAAATTACACTCCACTGAAGTATAGAAATGTAGATAGAATTCGTTTTTTCAAAGATTGCATGGTTAGGATGTCTGTAATTTCCTTGAAAATAATGTTTGTATAGGATCGAGAGTTGTCGAAGTCCTCAAATTATTCGAGGATGCGTTCCTTGACCGTGCCCGTGTACATGGTGCCGAGGTTGTTGTTCTGGCGCACAATTGTGACATTTAATAATATAAGTATTATCTTAAATAATTTTTTAGTTACACTTACATTTACATTTATGGTTGTATTGTTCACGTCGAAACGTCCTTGCACCAAAATGGCAGCGTCGAAACGTCCTAGACTGGTTTTCCTTCACTCAATGAAAATTGGTACCAAGTTCAAACGAATGTACCAAGTCGTTAAGAATAACAAGTCTGTTAAAAGTATGAAACGGTTGTAGCAAATTTAACAGAATTTTGAACAATAAAATGTAGTAACAGGCAGAAAAGTGGAACGCAACCTGACGGATATTCAATTTGATTAAATTCTAGATCCCTTCTTACTGATATTATAAAATCACAGCAGGTTTTGTTTTACCAAGATTACTTTTTAAGAGAGGCACCCGGGTTTAAAATCAATAGCGATGTGAGGTGTGCAGCAAAGACACTTCGAAACGCGGGTGTTACTTTGACTTTTATGAGCCCAACAGAACGAAATAATAAAGCTGTTGAGAAATTCAGCAGCATAGGTTCAGTGTAAATAAGTGGCAATCGGTTTGAAAGATTACCCTTTTGAGTTGCGAAAAGCAATTCAAGACATCCCACGGCGGTTAGTGAAAAGACTGCGTAAATCCACCGGCTTGGGTGAATCGGAGCCATGTGACATGCTGTTTACGAGAATTTTAAAACCTAATATAGAAATTTTCTGCAGACCTTTTCCTTTTCCAATGGGGTCGTAACGTTTTTCTTATTAATTTTGCTTTAGTTTGCATGATTTTGCAGAGTTCAAACAATTTCCTAAAGGCCACTTAGCAAATTAATGGGTATTCGCTACAAACAAACCCTGTAATAGTCGTTACTCTATCCTAACATGCTCTATATTAGTTCCACTAATCAATCCATGAATGCAGATTAATGCAGGTTTATTCAAATCAAGACTTACTATAGAAACGGTTATTCGAACTGTTAATAATTTCGTAATAATCTTGATTAACCGAAGAATGAATGGGTTAGTAGTTTGTAGATTAACTGTAACTCAAACATTAAGTAATTTTACGACGAGATCTAATGCCTCGTAGGACTTAGTTTAAGTACATAATATTTGTACGATAGATTCTAAAACAGATTCCCATCCCCTTGGGTGTAAAAATAAAAAATGAAATAACCTGGAAGCTGAAAAGTATTTAAAATGAATAAATTGTATGAAATTACCATAAAATAACTTGCGTAGTTTCCAATGAGGCATAAAATATTGAACAAAGTTAAATTTTTTCTCCGATAACTTTATGAATGGTTGAGAAGACAGAAAAAATTGGAAAACATCTCATAGTCATGAGAGTGCAATTTTCTTTAAAAGTCTTTTATATTCGCGAGCGCCGATATTTCACAGTAAATGTTTCTGAAACTTTTATTTTAAAGAGCTTACATTTAAATTATAATCCATATTTCCTTGGTTACCCATTAGGAAATTATGTTATTGCTTTTTTATATTTATCGTCATTTACGTAAAATTATATTTAGAATCTGTCCCTAAAGACGTATACTGATTTTCTCTCTTGTTAGAGAAAATAGGTTTTGTAAAACGGGGTTATAGGAAGGAAAGGGCTAAAGTCAGAGGGTGTTCCAGGTAGACAGCAATCTCAGATAGAGGCGCTAGGGTGTACCATAGGGTGCCAGGAGTGCTCATACCCAGACCTTCGGTCGAATTTAAAACTAACGTTGTAGCTTCTGAAAAAATTCCTTACATAGAAAAAAGTTAATAACTTTTGAGCATTCTTCTATTGACCGATATTCGCGTCGAGGTGATTAAACCCTGATTCATTTGGGGTAAAAGCAGACAAACAGCACTGGATCGATGGACCGTGCGTGGACAATTCCTTTTTAGAACTGACATTGAATAGAAACTTAATATGGACCTCGCATATCCTAAAAGTAAAAGAAAGCTGCAACAAATCCCTGAAGTTGACGAAGGTAGCTACATAGAGCAACTGAGAAAGCAGTCAAAATACCTTTGCAGAAATATTAAAAGTAGAAAAGTCGAAATTAAAAACTGAGCCTGCGATTTACTTTTATATACTGTTCAGGGTGTTATCAATTACACAATGTTAATTTTATTTTGGAAATTGTTTTTATAATTAAATCATTTTTTAACACCATTCCCTTTTTATTATGGTGTATTTTTTTCTACATTAATGGAATCGTGATCAATTTTCTTAACATTAGAATAATTGCAAATGATACATTACATCAAACGATAACCCTGTTTTTCATTTGTTACTTTGAATCACGATGGATGGAATTCTATTTTTCCTTGGAGGAAACTAATTATATCCTCTCTAGATTACATTATTTTTGTCAGCTTACAGCTGTACTAAATGTCATTCGTTTCCTTCCGGCGGAACTTAATCCCACCAGCACCACCCCGTGCTGAAAATTACTTTCATTAGGTATTTTGATATGAGTCGTAAAATTTGTCTGTTGAACACACAATAACTTTAGTCGTAAACTTCTTTAATAATAACAGTATTAGTTTTTATTAAAAGTTTTCTCTTCCTTTTCCAAACAATGATAGGTACGATTCGCTAATCTCACAAAAAGCGTTTTAGATATTCTGCTTGAAATCTTTATAATCATCTTTAGCGAAACGAAAAGGAAGGAAATTAATACTATGAATACTAATTTGTTATCACTAAATGTCTGCTTCCTTTTCGTTAACAATGTCTTAAATAAAAATGTTAGTACACTCTCCACATTTTTCCATCGAAAAATTATAAGAAGTTGGTTACATTTTATAGTAGGACGGAACGAGAAAACCTACTATAAAACAAAAGACTGTAGCGACTATATTTATTTTCTCGTCGTCTGAGTTGATCAGTCCGTACCGTACAGTACCGTACCGTACCGTACCGTAACGTACCGTACCGCACCAGGGAAGCACCCCTTTCCTACAAGCTAGAGACTTTTAATATACACTGACATCATAAAATAAATTTGAAAATAATTTTGAAAATTTGTCATTATCTAGGTTGAATTATTATACAGGATGTCCCAAAAAGTAACGGCATCCAGTTAAAGGCATGTTCCTTTCATAAAAATAAGAGGAAATAATAGGAACTTTTCCTCTTATTTTCATAAAACGAACATGTCCTTAACTGAATGGGGTTTCTTTTTGGGACACCCTGTATAATATATAGAATTATTAATTAGTTGCGCTTTAGCCTCTATGAAACAGTATTACATTGTCCACAGCTTTATATAAAATAGAAGGATAATGTGACTTTACGCAAGCATTTAAAATGTATACAAACAGCAACAAATAAATAAAATTACAAAACACTGATATGCCGCTGCAGCAGACAACAAAACTGGCAATAATTTAATAACAAAGTTAATTAAATTTCGAGATTACAAGATTATTATATTACAGTGAAATTCTCTCATCTTGTCTATTAAAATACAGTTTGTACGTTGCAATTTATGCGCTACTTCATCCACTACCAGCGACACAAAGGTACCTAATGGTAAACGAACATAATTATCGCGTATCCGCCATAAATATAGGAAAGCTCGTGTAAATGCTCGAACGCATATTTATTATACGCAGCTTTTGGTGAAAAAAATTAGATTTACCCCCCAAGCAGATAGTGCGAGAAAATTATTGTATATTAGGTAGCGGTGAGATATAAATTGATGTCGCGTGATGAGCTGGGATGTCATCCTCAGAAATAAAACCAGTTGACACAGCAAACTTTGAATGATTGCAACAGATCAATGATCAACCTCCTCCAAACAAATTTTTGTCAGCTGAAGAAAGATGTAAGTGTGGAAAAGTGTGACAGTTTCAACGTCATTGTATTTTTTTACATCCTTGCTCTTCCCCATTTTTATCCTGTACCATAACATTTGCCACTCTTTTCCATTATCATTCTTCTATCTCCATTTCTCACCTCAATTCATTTACCCCCCCCCCCCACCATTTTCCTTATATAGCCTTCTACTTTCAATCGATTGTTCCATCCCTATTTTATCACTACTCTATACTTTGCTCCTCCTCCCCTAACATCAGTACCTTTCTCCCTTTATTTTCTATATTGTATTACTTTTGGCACAGCCTACACAACAATGGGCCCCTTACCCGAAAGTCCAGATGCTGGAAACAACTTGGGTAGACGTAAAGTGCCAGTACACTTTTGTTGTCAGGACGTCTCTCTCGCGTTGCTGAGCACTGGATCGGATATTTCACAGCGCTGCTCATAACGTGGCTTACATTAACCTCTTGCGCTTCTTCTTTCCGCTTTATATTCATGTTCAGAATATATCCTAGCATGTGTTTTCATAATTTCGTTTTCTCATATAATAAATAATAATGACACGAACAAATAGAAACACAAATTTTTCGTACAAACTCAAATAACGATGTCCGGTTCTTTTCGTAATTTATTCATATTCATCTCACACAACACGAGCGCCCCTACATTGCGTGTAAATGAAGTTAGCACAAAGAATGATATGTTTTATAAGCTCATTCGCGATTTATAAAATGCTACTGGAAAATTTTGAAATAATCCAGCATGTGCCAACCGCAGCACGTAGATAAATTCGGATCCTCCTAAATACTTTTGCAAATAATCCCATATCAGAGTCTCTCTTGCGCAAATAACAAGATAAAACCCGAACATTTCACGCGATCATACTTTGACATAATGTAGGTTGTTAGAAGTTCTCCTCACGTACCAAACTTGTCTAACCATGGCATGTTTGAGGTGTCTTGAGTGTATAGTAAATATAGAGCCAGGCAGTGCCGGAAGTTGTCCTGTAAGGATGTGGAAACTGCTAGGCCGCATTATGGGGAAACTATAAAGACTTACTTTAGAGGCTTTATCGAAAGGCATGTTAGACAAAACGAGGGTTCATAAATCCACGGTAACCAAAATAGAATGCATCGTAGGGAACGCAACTGATCTAAAGTGTTGCCTACATAAGTATGCACTTGAAAAAAAAGTTTAAACAACGAATTTTGAAGAATCTACTGCTTTTTTTTACATTTTTGGTTAGTTTTAAGTAACTTAAGAGGTAGCAGTGAAAAGATTTTAAACCAAGAGTCTACATCAAGAGTCTGTATTGCAAAAGTTTAATATTTTAGAATGTCTACGTTTCACTAATTTCGCACCTAACATTGTAAGGAAGAACAAAGGATCGTATTCCTTTATTTACTCTCATTCTTGTAACGAAGCCCGTTCTTAATAAGTTATATTCCTTGAAATTTTAATTAAATGTCAATCTTTTGTACAGAAATTCGATGTAGATGAAATTCAAACGCACTCAGTAAAGATAGCAAGCCTTGCTACCTTTGTAAACGTCCTTGGGAATGTTTTATTTCAGGGATTTAGTTTATTGGGCGTTGTTAATCGGAACTTACGTTCGACGTTCTTTAATTGGAAATCTTTCCAAAAGTTATCCCTAAATTACTGCTAACCTGTATATGCACCTTTCTAGTTCCATGCTAGTTTGCGTGATTTTATCAGTAAAGAAAATTCCTAAATACATCGTCCCTATTAAGCTTTGTATCGTGTTCGATTTCAGATAATTTAAATTCGCGTTGACTTATTCTTAAAATTCGTCAATCAACTTTTATGTACGTTCACATCGGAATCACCCTTTTCCATGTTTAGAATTTTCCAATTCCCGTTTTAGTCTGAAATCGTTCAATCGAGTAAAGGGGGCAATAAAGCGGACACAAAAAACATAAATAAAATGATTATTCCAGACAGAATGATTTAGATAATACATTGTTTGGCGCTGTTGGAAAACATATCCAATAGGTATCACTCACAGTTACCTCTGCATGAGATCGATTCCCTTTCCTTTTGGGCCCTTATTGTCTTGGGACTTGTGTTTGTTGTTCTTCTTTGGAGGTTTCGGTTTATTATTCTGTTTGGTTCTTTGTAACGTTGAATTTAGCGTCGCGAAATTCGTTTTCGTTAATGAAAAAATCTTATCGCAAGCAAAACCCGGAGGAGGACGACGTGTGACAGCTCGGAAAAGTTTTGTTTGAAACGTCGTGTCACAATAAAAAAATTACTACGAACGATGACGCCTATACGAAATATATCGCTTTCTCCAATGCAATAAATTCTGAACTTTTCAAGTGGAAATCTTTAAACGTGTCATTGCTGTTGACAAGCGAAAATTTCTTTGAGATTTTTTCTCATAATAATTCAGTATTTACAAATAAAATGGTTTTATGAATTGTTATTTTTTAATGACTATCTTTAAGCATCAATATTCTGCAATTTATATTCCTTATCGACCTTATCGCAATAACTAAAATAGATACAATAAAAACAACAAGTGGTGAAAATGAATTACTGTAAACCTAGTTGTATTTAGTGCTATAGCACTAGGAGGAGGGCGAAGGAAGATAAACGTGGAAAAGAGACACACAACGTGTAACAGCAAAATCAATTAGAAACACTGGGCAAAATATGGGAAACTAAATGAATAGAAAGACAAACCTATACAAGATACGTATATATAGGTCAAATCAAATAGAAAGTAGGTCGAGGAAGAAATAGAGAAAGGAGTAATTCTTGCGGTCCCATCTTTATCGCTGTTAGAAAACGGAAGATTTGGATGTGTAGAAGAAATTCGAAAATTTGGTAGGGAACGAAGAACCTAAACGTAAATGGAAAAAATGCAACTCTTGCTGTCCCTCTGTGATGGTTACAGACAATTGCAAAGTCTTTCCTGTTTCTGGCTGGCATTTTCGTTTTGCTCCATCCCTCTTACCTTCAAACTTATCTGTCATGGTAAATTGTCATAAAGTTTTCTGTTCGCCCGCATCCAAGGTGGATTATGGAAACTATTTAAATTCGTATACAGTAATATCCATGTGAGATTAAGGAGTTTTGTTGAATATCGTAGTCGTTAGAAGTTTGAAAAATGCAGCAGAACAAAAATAGAAAAAGGCAACAAACTAAGAATTTAAAAAACATTCCTATGGAAACTAAATTTCTGTCAAATTCTAAGAGTTCTAAGTATGTAAAGCAGTCCTCCAACTTTCTGCAAAAAGAATATAGAAACCTTTCCTATAAATAGTTTCTAAAACTCAACAATTCAACACCATATTCCCTGCAGGAAACTAAGACTAAAGTTAGTGAAAGTTCTAAAAGTTCGCCGTATATGTGTAATAAAATAACATTTATTATTTATTACAAGTATAAAAGGATGAAATAAAAGGTATATTTGATGAAATCAAATTATACTCGATTAGTTGTAGCCATTTTTAAAAATCTTCAGATTGCAAAATAAGAATTCCGATCCAAGAGAAAGTGTTGACATAAGGTTGAAGGAGCGTCGACGTACGACCGACGTTCTCCTTTCCAGAGTCGGCTGTGATGCAGCAAGACTTGGATAAAGATCCTTAGTTCACCCTATATTCGATGGATTAATCTTTTACAGTCGGAATAAAATGGGCACACTGTATATAGGGTTTTCAACTAAAAGTAGCCACCTTTAATATCTTTCAAAAGTATATTGTTTGCTTGAAAAAAAAAGACAGCAAGGGGGACATCTTTTTAAGGAAAATTCGGACGTCTGTCCGTCACAGCCAGCTCCTCTAAAATTTCATATGACACCATACCAGAATGAATTCCTTATGAAATTACCTTTCTAATGATGTGCCCCACAAGAAATGGTTCTATTTGAAATTTTAGAGAGGTGGCTGTGGCGGCTAAGGGGTTGATGACAGACGTTTGGATTTTACGTAAAACGATGCTGCCCTTGCTGTTTTTCTTGTGCATTTTTGGCAATTTTCAAGCAAACAATAGTTTTGAAAGATACCTAAGGTATCGGTTTTCATATCCAATACAGAAACTTTTGATACCTAATGTACAATTAAATATCCAAAAATATTTTTCTCGCCCTTGATTACAAGTTTCAATCGTTTAGAGTAACCAGTGTAATTAACTTTTGGATATAAATTTTGAATTCAATTTCTTACATTTTAAATTAAATTTTATTTGAAGCTTTGATCGCTTATCCTTAACTTTCACAGTTTATTCAAATTCAATTTGTAACATTTGAAATTCATTTTGGTTAATATTAAGTACTACCTAATTGGAATTAAATTTTCCGTTTCCAATTTAATTTCACTCTAATGACTTGTTTCCCCAAAAAATTTTCATTAATTTTCCTCTGTGCATATTTCTACATAATCCCTTTATTCGAACGATATTCAAATACCAAGTTCTAAGATGTTAAAGTTTCTTCGAGAATATCCTAATTTTCATTACTACTACTATTTCGCTTTCTATGGCTTTCAACATTTCCATCGCGAATGGGAGTAACTAGTATGTTCGCGCCCAAATTACTCGAACTATCTCTAAACGCCCCAACGTTAAATTCATAGAGACCTCCCCGGTTTTCCTGCGTATTCAGTGTCATAGTGGAACGTTTCTGTTCCCAAGTGCACCTCTACGTGCGTCATACACCAGGAAAAGGCTTTTACAATCCTATTCAAATTTTCTATGCGTGTATAGCAGGAAACGAAGAGAAAACACGGAATACCCGTCGACGCTACAATACTAAACAACTAAAAACATTCAACTAAGGTGGTCACATAACTAGATGTGTTTATGTATTTATCTAAGAGTATTAAATCCTACCTTCGAGAGAGAAATTTGTCCCTTGATACTCGCCTAATTATCTGAGCGGCGAGGCCTTTAATGTACTCTGCGACTTCGTTATACTCGATCTGCACAGTCTATGTTTTCACGGCGACCTGTCTTAGTAAGGAAATTTTAATGGAAAATGTGTTTAATAGGGTTTTGGGTGTAATTTTTAAAAGGTAACACAGGAAACCTTCTGAAAACTTGTAACACAGAAATCTGTTTACATTAACATTTAATATAATCATCATCCATTACTTAAATTATACCTAACAAGATTATTTTAAAAATCACTAATGTCATCTTAATAATTTTTCTAACAGCTCAAGAAATATAAATATCACAGGCTGTAGCCTGTAATCATAAAACAAGGTTGAATATTTTTGCAAACGGAAACCACGACTAAATTCGCCTACTTCATACGTTTTACGACTGGATGTTTTACGACTGAGAAACTGTGGTTAAAGAATTACCTACGGCAGATCTCATACAAGCAGTAAGTTAAATTATAAGGAGCTAAAGAGCTCCAGTAGGAAGCAGATTCAAATATAGTTGGCAGCATTTCTCTATTTTCTTTTTAATTACTGCTGGAGCTAGGGTGGCATTGTTAGGCAAGTTCGAATCTCGGTTACTTCAGATCTGTTTGAGGTCGCTTTAATTTACGTGTTATATACGACAATTCTGTACGAGAAGCGGAAAATCTGCTTAGACCATATTCTTCTAAATACAAAGCGTTTCAAATCGGCTTTAGAACATTTATTTCCAGCAAATTATATAAAAAATTCTGCATGCACTGAGTAAGGGGGTGAGTGGTCTGGCATATGCAATTTCGACATGAGCAAATGCAAAATTGGAAAAACTGAAACAAAATCAAATTCATTTCTATGCTAATTTTCTTATTAGATGAATAATAATCCTTTTTACAGTAGAATACAAATCACCATGATTTGCTCGCTCAATTTTATGTAGTACTGTATTCTGACATTTCTAAACACTAACTTTTTTGTCCTTATTTTATAAAGAGCCAACAGTTTAATGAAGGGTATATTATTTCTAAATTTCCCCTACTGTGTCTACAAGCACACAAGTATAAAGGTAACATTTTTAATTAGTTGCCCCATCAAACGCTTTTCTTAGATATAATCTAGTATTCTTAGCATTAGCAAAACAGCAAGGACGAAGCCAAAAATATCTGTATATTTTTGTAAAGAATTTTTTTATGGTATAATGATGCGTTTGTGTTTAGAAATACGTTTCAGCTATTCTTATTAAAGATGCTAAATAAAGCACCGAAAAAAAAGATAAAACAGAAAGACAGGTACGCTTAATAAAACGCAACCACTTCGCAGAATTTAATATTGAAGATGGGAGACAGGCTTACATACTTCACAAGCACGTAATATCAATCCCTGTCATCATTGAGATGGAAGTCGATAGTGAAAATAGACGAGGCAAAGATAAAACAAAATTATTATTAAAATCGCTCTTAAGGGTTTAAATTTCTAGTTAATGTAAAATAGAACAAAAAAGATTTAGATAACCATTCGAGAACATTAGAAACTTTAATGGATGATATAATATGAGCTGTAATACCACAAAACTGGATTGCAACAAAAGCCATTTCCTCCACATTTCAAGCACAGACCTAACCCAGAGCTACTACGGAAATACATACAGCCCCAAGCAGTAGATTATTATAAAAGTTTGTATTCGTATGATATCAAAACATGAACGTGGGGGACATTCTATACTTTCCATATTTTAAGAAATATATTTTCAGGGAACGTACTAACGTTTACATTTGAGATAATGTACTTGAATCTGTGAAACAAATAAATCTTAATAAAAGCTGTAAAGTACGAGGAAAGAGGTTGTAGTGGCGACGATGACTTTTAAACTTTGTTCCTGATTTAGAATCTGTATAAACTACGGCATATACCGAGTAATCATTTAAATTTCAACTCTAGTTATCCATGGAAATTTAAGTCATGCATTTGATTAATCACACACACACACAATACTGCTATGTACCTACTTGATTTACGTTTCAGAGTTCTTTAAGGACTTCCCTCGTACACCAATTATTATTCTCATCCTACAATATTTATAACTGGTATAAAATTGTCGATTTCGTTAGAACTCATGCGAACATATAATACTTACTTCTTTTTCTTATATTTTCCCCACATTATTCCGACAAAAAGGCAGTAACATTAAAAAAGTTTTGTGAACCTGTGTGTCTCTTATATAATACAACAAAAGAAATACGAAAGCAAAAAAATGTATTTTGATGTTTACATTGAAGCCATCATAATGAAAATATTTTTCTACGGAATTTAGAACTTGCCAAATATAGATTCTTCCCATTGCCAGAATACACAAATATTTATCAACCAATGTATCAATCTGTTTCTGTCCATACCTGCTGAGTTATTGTGAGTAAGGGTTGCAATTTCATAAAATACAAATCCAGTCTTGAAGTTGGAGAACAAAGATGATGCAGAAAACAGCACAATTTAATATTGGTACATGCAAAAGCACTCTCTGGCTTACATTTCAATACAAAACTAAATGGAATACCTACGTGAAATGGACTAGTTTCGTTGGAACATTTATAATAACCACAAGCTCTTACTTTTTGTTGTTTAAAATAACACACTCCATCATGTTCCTTTGAATTTCAAACTTGATGCTTATTACTAATGTAGTGAAGGAGAACGAACTACTGTAAAACAATTAAAAAAGAAAGGAAAAGAAAACCCTAATAAAAGAAGAAATATTTCTGACAAGTGCAATTAAAGACACTAATTAGAAATAATAGCATTCCATTTTCGTTATCTGGATTCCTTTATTATTTTTGTAGGTTCTTGAAATAACCAGACTATTTTAAACCGGTCTGTCATAATTTTAGCATAGAAAGACTGCTTGCTGCATTGGGCTACGTCTCTTAACTAATTAGCATCGTGCTAAAATTTCTTGCAGGTAAAGATCTAAAAGCTGCTTTGAAAGACTAGCTTCCAATTTTCTACCATGTCATTTTAATTAAATGCGATTCGTGAAAGCAGCTAGGAAACTGCATACAAATTTCGCTGCACGTCTCATCACTATTAGTGTTCTCGTGTTACCTACAACAAAACCATACAAGCGCTCGAACTTAAAGTTCCTAAGCTTATTAACGTTTCGTCAAAGTTTCCTATGCGGAAAGTCGATCCTGTGAATTTTAAGTCCATAAATCAGTTTGGATCTTGCTGGTTTTTATACGGGCTCTCAAGGAGTGACACAGAACAGTGGCGACTGTTGCTAAGGGGCACAGGGGCATGTGCCCGCAGCAAAAAAATGGAAATCTGTTTTTTCTTAAATCATAGTACTCTAATATAGGTTTTAATTAAATTTTAAAATATCCATAATCCAATGTAAAGCATAAGTAATTTACATCTTCGAAATAGTATACTTCCATGTCGTCATAGCGAACTATAGCATGAAACGGACACGCTTCCCGACTGACCTCGTCAATTTTTGGTAGCAAAGATGAAGTGGGAATGTGCGCCAGCGCGCTACGTGCTCTTACAGCGCTTCGCCAGGTCGATTTCAACAAAATTGCAGTATCTACATTTTTGCCTATAAATTACTGAACTCTAAAAGTAAACGTTTCACGAATATTTTTTTAATTATATCGCTTGGTTATTACAAACTTTAAATTTTCATTATAAAAATTTTGACATTTTCAGTCTTTTTAATTTCATCCCAAACCTTGCCAGGTGCTCTTAAAAGGCATCTACTAAGCCACGCACACTTGGAAAAAAATTTCGCCTGCAGCCCTATTTTTGCTCCCTTCACTCATCTCTTACTGCAGTGCTCCCCAAATATTTTGGTCACGGACCGCCACTGACACAGAGAGAGCGTTTCAACACGAACATGTCGCGGTTTATGTTGAATAAAGATTAAGATACTGATTTGAAGATAATAGTCAGCTGTTAGCTATGTAAGGCGATGTTGAGTATGTATAATTTCCTTCAAATCCTGATTACAAGTAATCAACTCGCAGATGCCATGACAACCGAGAAATGCTGCTAATAAAATAATACATCCTTGAAACTTTGTAATTGTTTGATAATACCGAGATACGCATTTATGTATTCTTGAAGGAAATCAAACGTCTGGACATCGTTTCTTTAAAATTTTTTATTTTCGCTATGTTTACGAGGGATGTACAATATTTTATGATCTGGTAAGGATGTAGTTTTACTTTTCTTTGTGTAAAAATCACGTTATCCACCGGTAATCAAAGATTCTGCTCTCATCAGCAAGAATTTATTTTTGGAAAGCTTTAATTTTAAAAATAAATACGAGTAGTAGCTACCTATTACTTCAGGAGTGAAAGATTGAACAAAATCTTGAACGTGGGAATTCTGCAATTAGTATGTTGTCGTACGAAAAAAATGTTAACATAAATCAGTTGTAGTCTAAACTATTGGTTTTATTTGTGTTTATTTTTTAAATACACCCTGTACACTTTTGCATTGAAAATCGTTATTAATCTTTCCCTTTATTCCAGTAATTAAACACGAATTAGGGGGTTAGCAATTCTAACCGAATAAAAATCGTTTACTTACAGCCAATTATTCAATTTTCATGAAAGCAAACATTCTTTTCCACACAAGAAGGTTTCGAATTCAGAATTCTTTTGCTTTCAGTTTCACTTATCACTAATTTTGACTTTATTACAAATAACTTTTTGACACACCAATTCAAAACAAATAATAGACAAATTCTTAAATAATCCACTGTTACATGAAAGACCCTATTTGGTTAATGTTTAAGGGTCAACACTCTTATTTGCTGGAAATGAGAAAAACTTCGAAAGATAAAGTGGCAAAATCAATAGGACGCTGATTCTTTATTCATTGGATTTTTCCGAGAAAAATTGAGCTCGTTCTTGTGTACTTTGCTCGCGCTTGAATAAATTGTAACCTTCAGGCAGTTGTCGATTTTGTATTAAATATCCAGATCTAATTTCATACTAAATCATGCAGAATTAAACCACTAGATATAATTGGAATGATACGAAGCTATTACTTTCTACGAATATCCCGAGTGTGGGGGGAGTATTATATATTGGACTTTGCGAGTTACACTTTGAACTTTTAACCCTAATAAAAACAAACATAAAGGAATTTAATCTAAAGACATTTCAGTGTTCTATTCTCTAACGTATTTTTGTTACCCGTCTATTTTAGTCCCTTTCAGAATTTTAAATGCCATGACAGAGCAGTTTCAAAAGAATATAATATATATAGGATGTTGTATTTTTCGGTTAACTCTTGTTAAATTAATGTTTTACCAATAATCAACTTTAACAGTTAAAAAATATAATTTATAGTTTTAATTAATCCCATCCAACCAATAAAAATATAACTCAACGCTAAGTCCCGATATCAATAAAATAAAATTTAATTTTTATTAGGGAGAAATGAAATTTTAGGGGTTGATAAAATTCTTACACTTATTGGAATTGCCACATTTCGCGAATGAAAGAATGGGATATAGAAAAGAGGGGAGTGAAAAGATTTATTACTATTAAGTTCAACTAGCCTTAATTTTCTGGCCGTTCGATTTGATAGAAAATCGATAATTAACAAAGAATTCTATTCTATATGCAGCACGAACGTACGCTGGAAATACAAATTACCACACACAATGAATACGTTTTTATTCAATAAAAATGTCAAAGAGACGAGTACCAAAACGTAAATTAGATTAACTCAAATATTTAATAATATTCTCAGATAGTGTTGAAAAGCTACCCCAAACACATTTCATACATATTTTTAGGATATTATATTGTACATCGATTTTACCCTAACATCCTTGATTCTCCTATTTGACTTGATTTCTACCATTTCCGTTAATGATGAATTGCTTTCACCGCCATTTCGGCAACAGCAGAACTATTAGTTAAATTTGATTATATCCCCATCAGCCTCCGAATTTGTATCTGTATTTATAGAAGCATGTAGAGTTCTACTTTTAGCTAATTAGCTGACTCTACTCAGAAGATAGTTAAGTTGTTAGCTTAATTTAATCTTTGACACCAAAGCTTTGATGTTATTTACAAAAATAGTGAAATATCTTAACGTTCTATCCTACCTACAACAGAGTCGTTTTTATATACTAGCACTACTTTGTAGTTTTTACGTTAAATCGCTTATAGGAAATAGCCTACAATTTTAAATCTTAATCCTTCAAAGGATTTAGTAAATACAGTAACTTCCAAGTTCATTCAAAGTACATCAACGGGCGTTAACAGTAAGTTGTAAGTAATTTCAGCGTGACACTGTTACAATCGCTATTGTTTCAATCTTAAACCCGGATAAACCGGGCTCTAAATTTACATGGGTTGATAAGGATTGGATAATTTTGATTATATCATTCAACAACCTACAAACTCCTATCGTTAATCCAATTCCTACAAGACCACAACTCAAATATATGTAAAGCATATATTACTGCACAGCAGCAACTACCTATTATAGAGTCGCCTTGAAAGAACGTATGGATGTAAACTAACATCTAGTTGACATTTCTAACAACTACAGAAAAGTCTAACCCAAGGGATGTGATTTGTTTGTGAACGAAATAATAAACTGAAGCAAGATAGTCTGGAGCAGTAGGACAAGGAGGGAGATTTTTTTTTAAGTAAGCAACCGTCGGCGTCAGCTGGAAAGAACTTTTGGAGACGTGAAGGATCTCCATATAAAGGTGTAGGAATCTTGTAAATTGCTGCAATTTGTATGTAACATGAGATCAGGTGGTTTCGATACTCAGGAGGTCACAGCCGCGGTTTTTGGTTAGTTTCAAACATTAAAAGTCCTTATACAACTAACTGTGTGCCTGCACTTTAACTTGCATGTTCATAAAATATTGTTATTTTTTTTTTCTTTTATTTGATTGGCTTAGCGTAAGTACACCTCCTCTAAATTTGGTTTCCTACCTGCTCGTTACCATTATTTGTACATCGTCCTTTTGTTGATGGACATCTTCTGGATCTCTTGAATGTATAGAGGTGGAGGCAGTGCGGAAAGCATGGCGTTGTTCAATTTTTGTAGGGATCAAGTTCAATTGTGATAAAAGTTCGCACATAGCCAAGCGTGTGTTTCAAGAAAATATATCTCAGTTATTGTTTGATCTTAATCTGGTTCATTGATGGGAAATATTAATTAGTAGAAAATAATCTGGTGTTGGACATGCAAGGTTTCACTGAGTGGGTAATTATTCGATTAATAGGGATCCGATCATCACATGGTCTTGGTGAAAGCAATAAAATCAGATTTTTCGTTAAACAAAATATGATTCAGAACATATTAAACATGTAGTAAAATGTTACATTGCATACGTTTGTTTAAGAGAAAATATTTTTGACTTGAAAGCTTAAGTGATGTTTGGATATTCTTTCACGTAAAAGTCTGGGTGCATTTTTAGTTTTTGCATAAAATTGGGTAATAAAACATAAAAATAGGGGAAAGTGAACTAAAGGTTCTACTTTGAATATCTGCCAACGAGAGATAAAGTACTATATTTTATAACTTGATATAAAGCACTGTTCAATCCAGAACAAAATCTTCGAGTTCTCTTTCTAGAAATCAAAGCATAAAAGCAGTCGGTACTCAGTACATTATTAATTCCCAAGACGCATCTTATGTAAGTACGCGTTAGTTGCATCCTGTCTACTTAATGCAAGATAATGATCCAAAGAAGTTGTAATGACAGTAACAGAGCTTCAATTGACGACTTTTACTGCTGCATCCGTGCAACCAGACAGTCGTTCTTATTTACACTTCATTTATTCGTATTGTAAATCGCTCATTCCCTTGTTCCAGCAGGTCGTCGACCTCCCTTGCCGTATTATTAAAGAACCCACGTTCTACTTGCTTTTTATTACTAGCAAGTGTCAAAACCATTGCGTGGTTACAGACCCATATCTAGTACATAATGCATACAAGTGTCTATTGATGCTAGAAACCATCCTTCAATCAATGGTAGGACACATAGTACCTACTTTATATTCTGCTAAAATTGAATTGATGTCCAACACTCTAAACCTGTTCTTTATATACCTTTCAAATATATCTACATACTCTTTTTTAAATCACCGGTTTTTAGTGCTAATCTGATCCTAAAAGGAGATAAGCTGGTTAATGTAAAGAATTCTTTTTCCAAATTTATATCCAACCTTACGAAAATACACATAACGAAGCCCTCTTAAAACGTGCATTAAATTTCGAGCTCGTCCCTTGCATTAAGTAAAGCGAAAGCTCTACATTTTACTGATCACCGATTTTTTATCCATCCGATATTTATCTTTAGAATGAGTTATTTCTCGAGTTGCGTTACGGAACGATAGGATGTAATCAGTCTAAAAATAACCAGAATTAATTTTAAAAGGTCCCGTTTAGAAAAGTGAAGCACTTGCAGTAATAATAGTACCATAAAAAAGGGGAGTATTTATAAACTAGAACCTGTTACAAATGACGCTATTTCATTTATTTACCCGATTTTTATACCGAACACGTGCAAGATTATTTCTTTCCCCAAAATAAATACAGAGTTCAACCACCGAATGAAGCAGTTTCGATTAAATTATTTTTATTGTTAAGATAGGGCTTGGATTAATAGGACCAAGTTCTTAGATCTAGTAGAAAAGGATAATTCAGTAATCTTGTTAGTACACATACGTGTAAAAGAATATGAAGGAACAAATTAAATCTAAAATAAACCCCATAATCGGATTGTTCTCGGCTACAACCTAGAAACGCTCACGTTGTTCGAGATATAAAAAAATATTTACAAAGAAAAAAGGAATATGAATTTATATGAAACCGGTGCAAATAATGAAAATGAACAATGACAATGAAGTTAAAAAGGGAGAAGGTTAAAACCGACAAAGATAAGCTTGTGTTGTATACAGAAAAACAATATATTCCGTGTAACTGAAAAAATTCAAGGGTTATAGTTACTGTCGGATATTCCTTATATCTATAGTTGCGAACGAGCTGAGTAAAGTTTTCGGGAAGGCGGCGTGGAAAAACTGTTCAACACTTACCTTGACTAACTTAGCCTTCCTACGCTAAATCGTGTCTTAAGTACCTTATTCAAAGGTTTACTAGTTACTAACTATAGAATTACTGCAAGCAACAGATTCGGTAAGACCTGTCGGTACATAATCCTGGGAAAACGTATAGCTTCAGCCATCGAAATGGGAAGGCAAGTTCTACCCACTATATTAGGGTGAAATTGTTGACAACCAGGCTATGGAACATAAAAACGTTCCTTAGGTGCATTTCCTTATACATGGAGTACATGCTAGGCATTTGACACTTATTACAGCTGACAGAGTGATATGAATGGATGTCCATTTTTTCACAGCTCATGCTCACTGGGCGGTTCCAGTCATTCCGAATTATTCGATCAGCCAAGGCGAAGGATGTAAATCCCCCGGTGAGTAAATTAAAAGTATCATAAACCAAAAACAGATAATGAATTTTTTCTTCTTTTCATGTTTTCCGTATCTGATGGTGCTTAATTTTATTGGAAACTCCGCCCAACGTCTAACCAATCAACTTTAAAACTGAGGTGAGAAACTGGAATTCTCTCACACCATTTACAATGGATTTGATGGAAATGAGATAGGTACCCCTGAACCAACTTCGTTGTAAGTTGGACGAAAAGTCTTAAAGCAACCGAAATATGATGAAATAAAACACAAGGTAATATAACTCAGGAGAATGTAGAATGGCGAAAGTACCAAAAACATTTTATAAAATAGTGGTAGTACCATAGGAGCGTTGGATATTTTATCGCACAAGGGATTAGAAAAAGAGGCGATTATTGAGTCAGATGGATTTAGGGATCTTAAATTTATTATGGTAGCCATAACTGCAGAAAAATTTGCATGCTTCGATATATTTTTGTTTTAATTCGTGAATAACATAACACCGTAATTAATAAATCGTCGTAAACCTAATAACTTTTTGTTAATCTACAAATTTATATTTGATTTAGGTAGAATTTTTGATGAAACATATTTTGTTTGACGGGTATTCTACTTTTTTTTACATTTTTCCTCTCAACTGCACTGCAGATACATTTTCCACAATTCTGCACTCCAAAAGAATTATTGCAGATATTACCTTTTGTGCGGTGCTTGCGATTCTTTGTGTTATTCTAAAATAGTATTTTATGAGAGTTTGGACATCAAACGTGAGTATTCTGTATTACCATGAACATTTTATCTAGAATCATACAAACACACATACTCTTGCTAAATACATATTAATTAACGCGTGGTTGAAATCTGTATGATATATTTAGAAAAAAATTCATATTTGCAGGGTTTTCAACGGATCTCTGCTTTGGACTCTATTTCGCTTCCTGTGTTTTTCGTATTTGAAAACTTCTGCTTACTTTCTACATATTATGCTGGCTGCACAAATATTGCCACAACGTCAAGTGATATTTTGTTTCGGAGATGGTTGGGAACTTGACAAAAACAACAGTAGGTATACGTATTTTTTACGAATATACTTCATGCTTCCGTGCTGCTTTATACGTGTAAATCAGGGGATCAAAAGAAGTCATAAAGCAGTAGAATTACGGCATTTACTTGATAAAAAATAAGATTCTTGAAATGAAAGAGATCCACACCAGAGGTTTCGAATAGGGTTCGCATTCCATTAATAGAATCAATTTCACGTCAATTGCATTCCACTGTTAAATTCCCCGGTTTCTCTTTGTCACCTTCTCGCACTCAAAGTTCACTCACTGCGACTTTACAGATAAAGGAGATTAAGACTGATTCAACAAGAATTCGCTAACTGCATTAAAGTAATCTGATTAGATATGCGCTTTAATTAATTATTCTAGGGAGTTTGGGAAATCTTCAAAATCTTATAAAAGCTCGCGATATTAAATATTCTCAACTTTGTTCCTTCAAGAGAATTCTGACCTTTTACAACGGCGCCAGCTAACGCCGTCTTCGTTCTAACTTCAGAATTTTGGCAAAGCTGCAGATTTATTGACGACATTTATTCTGCTGCAGTGTCCATGTTATAACATGTTTAGCATTTTTAAGACTTTAATATACTTGCTTTTGATAAGAATGTTCTATGAATTGTTCTCCTCCAGACATAAAATTCTTCTTTATAATGTTTTGAAATACATTTCAAAAAATTAAATCCTTTTTCCTTTATACTGTAATGGTTAGCGGTAAATGTACAAAAGAGTAGCCGGGGTTAAGCAAATTCTCCAGGTTTAAATGAAACAAATCAGTTTACCACAGACCACATTCAAAGCGATTATACGCAAACCTACACCTATTCAGGTTTGTCTTCCATGGACATGAAAACTGACTAATCTGTTGATGTTTACTATTGGAAATCGCTTTATCACGGTTAGGAATAAACAGTAACAGGATTTAAGCAATAGAGTGCGTGAAATGTCTCTGGTATAACATATTATTTTGTTTTTAAATTATTCGAGATTCATGGACCAATACATTAGGTTAGTGTAAATATTAATAATTGGTAATGGATTAATAATATTTGAACACAATATTTAAATAACTGCCACTTTTTTACTTCTTTTTTCGGTCCTGAACCAAAGTCATATCAACTCAAAACGTGGTTTTAATTTAAAAATATTTAATTGTCTCACAATTGTTCACAAGATATCAAATAATAAAAAATACATTTTCACAAACCTTTCCAACAGTTTGTTCTAAATAGACAAAGCCTCTTAAAAAAAATTATTGTATAGGCACACCCGAGGCACACCAAGCAGTAGTAGCCTAAAACATGGTTTTTGTCCGCTAATTAGAGCTCTCTTTGTAATTAATCGTAATTAATATCTACTTACCATTAAACAAGTAAATAGAGTATCATATGTACTTCTTTTCGCTTCTTTTGTTGATTTTGCAGTGAGCTACAATATTGTGGCTTTTCCTGAACATACGTCCTTAATAAAGACGAAACGTTAGCTTGATCATAATTATTTTTTATAATTTTGTTTACACTGTGATCCTGATCATACTCTCCTACTTTTAAAAACTATGAATAGCTAAACACGATCTGAGTTGTAGGTACATCGTACATCTACAAAAAAAAACTCCTTTGTATGCTGCACACCTAGACTACAACACTGTCGAGTAAAATAGAATTTCTAAAGGTATAGACAGACTCCTTCTTTTGTACTACACGGGGAATAACAAGCAAGCTAGTAACATATACAAACATTATCCGGAATTGTGTTATGTTGCTAGTAGGTATTAGGGGTTTCAGCATACAACAAAATTTTCGTAAGTAATCTCATGCAATTTTCACAGCGTTTCCAAATACCAGCAATTTGAAAGGATTACTTTTAAAGCTAAAATGCACTTGTAGCGAAAATTTACATACCATCATTTGTGGAAGAATAGTAGTATTTTGCCGTATTTTGCTTAACAATTTAATTGCATTTTAAATATTTTTTTATTTACGATTGTTAAATTAGAAAAATAAAAACCAGGTTTAACATCTACAACTAAGTAGGTACCTAGTATTTATCAAAGTTCCAGCTGCTTGCTATCCGCTACGATATCTTTGTTAAAAATAATTTCACATGAAAATCTGTTTCTTATGACAAGTAGGGAGCTAAAGTAGTATTATTTCTATAGCTACGGCTAAAATGCACTTCAAGAAACAAACCGAGACGAAGCAATCTATTTCTGTTATATCAAGGAGTTAACCCCATACCCAGATATTCAGAAAAATCTGTTCTGTGGGGTAAGGGAAAGGGTCCGTGTGTTTAATTTTTATGGCGAAGGTCAGGGTGATCGTCGAGGAATAAATCCCTAGATATTCAGGTGAATTTGGGCGATCCTGTGCCTTCAAGGGGCCTAATGCTAACGCTCGTCGTCAACACCAAGGAATAAACCCCATACAATGAGATTGCCGAAAGATCGTATTTTTTACCTGCGAGGGAACCTAAGGTTTAAGTCTGACCTGGAAGAATAAACCCCAAACAATAAGGCAAGGCTAGCAGCACTATAGTACCACTACTACGACTATTTTTGGCAAGGGAGGAAGCCCTCGTTGGTACTTGCTACGGCTGAAGACACAACAGGTAGTTAGTTATATAAAGGACATGTGCTTTCTGTCAAAGAGGGAACTTTAGCAGGCATTTTATCCAGTTTTAACATATTGTCCCAATGATGCAAACTCCATCCACTTAGTTGGGAATAGAGGAAGCCCACCCGGCAAAGGTATAGAGGAGGCGAGCCATCGTTAAACCACCAAACGTTCAGCGCCGATTCTTCAGTTTAAAATAAAATTTTTTTCGTCTATAAATTTATTTCCAAAAATGCATCCCCTCCGAGCTAGACTGAAAAGAAAAAAATTGAGAAAAATGAGACTACCCTCGCCCGTGGCCTCCGCGCTCACAGGACATGACTCCTTTGGACTTTTGTATGGGGTACAATGAAGCAAAAGGTGTATGCAGAGCCCGACGAAACTGTCCCCGAGAATGGATTGTACAAGCAGCCTGGCAATCAATCAGCAGAGTGCCGTGCAACTGTTCTGTCGTCCGTAGGTGTAAGCTGTGCATTGAAAATGGTGGCAGTCATTTCGAGCAGGTTTTGCGAATTTTCAAAACTTATCTGTTTCGTAATAAATGTAATGAGACGAGACTCATTTTTCTCAATTTTCTTCTTTTCACTCTAGCTCGGAGGGGGTGCATTTTTGGAAATAAATTTATAGACGAAAAAAGTCTTATTTTAAACTAAACAATCAGCCCTGAACATTTGGCAGTTTAACAGTGGATCACCCTGTATATTAGGTACGATTTACCAAAGATTTCTAATATTTCGTGTAAAAACTTCCTTCTTCTCCTTCTTATACCTAGCAGTAAATCTCCATATCGAACTACGTTCTGGTGTTAAAGAATATTCCTCAATCGACACAAAATTTTATCTTTTCTCTGTTAGGTACCATTCATTGTACATTAATCAACGATGAAATATATAATAAAACATGAAATGATAATTTAAAGCTTGTACATCGTGAAAACTTTACACTGTTTTGAATTTTATAGCTCATACCATGTTTTTATAGGGTTTTTATTATTGTTCTGCATGCTACAAATATGTTTTTATCCAGATTAACAAAAACAGAAATACTCTCTCTAAACATTTTATAATCCTGTTCCAGATATATCCTACGTTTCTGATAACCCTTATCTTAAGCATAATTTTAATATTCCTGAACCCTTTTCGTAACTAAAGGTAGTTTTGGTAATGGTAACATTAGCAAACACGAAAACACTTTATGGTATTTTACCACGCGTTCTATTATACTAGAGAAATAATGCAATTAGTTGTAACTACAAACGGCTTTTATAACAAAACCAATTATTTCAAGGCGTTTGTAAAACGCTGGAACTAACAACAGCGTGGCATTTCCTGTTACAACGGAAATAAAGGTCGTATTTTACCTTTAATTCAAGTTCATACCTGATTGTATCATAGGTAATCGTAAGTCAATACTTTTTAATTGCGGAAACGGTTTCTAGAACTATAAATAATCTACTTAATCCGATTGTTGATCTCCTACTTTTATTTTATTTTCTAATTTTGCAAGTGTTATCTCCCCGCCTTCATTAATTCCGAGAAACATCAAGCGAACTGATAAATTATTTAAAACTATAGCACCTTCAGATAGCAAACATTAAGAGCTTAAGGAAGTGGCAGAGGCCTTTATGTAAATTTACCCTTAAGAAAGAAGTTCGGAGTTTATTTCCTGTAAAACGGAAAGTATTCCATAATGTCGTTCGTATCCTAATGTCACAACCCCTTGACAAGGGTTAACTTTATTAAAGCTAATTTTGCCCTTTTTGTTTTCATGAGTTTTATTTGAAAGAGAGAGCCTGACTTCCACTTGACACCCCCAACTACTAATTAAATAAATCCAACAGCTACAGCGATTGCCCTCCTACTGTAACATTTAGAAACGCTTCTTGATTCCATTAGGGAGAGAATATACATAATAGATAAAAAATACAGTCTATTTTTGTTTGCTCGAGACGAAATCCAATTAGTTCGGTCATCAGTTCCACTTCCCAGCAATCTCGAGACCTTGAAACCTTCGCCTTAAATCAATTATTATTAAAGTACATGAGCCGACAACATTTTACAGGACGAGAAACACGTTCTATTCCGCGTTTTCTCTCACGAACACCGATATTAACTTAAAGAAGAGAGCCGTCTTTCACCTAGAACGGGTAGCCGAAAAAATAAGACAAGTTAGGTGTAAGTAGTTCCACCTGCAAGAGATACCTTTTCAGAGGAGCCCCGTTTAACCCTTTCAACTCCTACACTACACACCTTTATTGTAGGTAATATTGATTGATCTTGATTGATCAGTAATGGGTAATTATAAAGTGGGGCTAATAGGAAATAAAAATGAAGCCGGAAAAGCAATTTTTGCATAGTAGTTGAATATCACTAAAATTTTAGATTGTAATAAAATTTCATTTTTGGGTTATCCATGGCCATTAAAATACAAGCACGTGCTGTTGAACTCGTATAACTTTTATATTGCCTAATAAAGAGCTAGGGTTAAAATTACAGTGGATTCTCTTCTCCAACCAGAACAGTAGTACCTAGTACTTCTCTATTGCTGTATACATAATTGTCTGAACAAATGAACATTAATTAGAGATTAAGTTCAAACGGAGTTTTTAATTTACATTTATTTCTTTTAATATTTTTGTACTAGAAAAAGTAAAGCTTAAATTTTAAAGACAAAAAATGAAAATGTTAAAATTGATATAAAAGGAGTTTTCTGGGAAGGTTCTAGGAAGCACCTTTTATTATTTCAAAGAGTTTCAAGCAGTTCATGACTAGTTCCAAATAGAATAGATGTAGACGTACAGTTTCTGTTTATTATTTTTGTTTCCCCTCTCGAACCTTTGAAAATAAGTTTCCTTACATCTGAAATTGAAAGAGTGCAGTCAAGTATAAATAAACTAATATCTTTAGTTTTCCATTTTAGAATTTATCAAGTGTACTTGGTAAAATAATCACTTTCGCAATTTCATATATGTACTACCAAAAAGAAAATAATTGTGAGGTCGTTGAATTAGTTCAGTAGCTTTCACACTTGAATTCCGTGGAAGCAAAGTCTCATTGCTTTTGCTTCACTCGCGTCTAAAGTAGGTATACGTTTCCAACAAGAAAATATTAAGAAATTCATAAGCAAGTTTACCCATCAATCAGAATGTATTGCTTATGAAAACTTTTTAAAAGGTTTTCTGAATATATTTTCACAATTCGTTTGAAATATCAGGGTTAAACGTGTGACGCTAGTTTTGTAAACAGAATCGAGTTGAGGATTAAAACTTTACGGAAATTGCTAAACGGGTCAGATCGTTCACAAGTAGGCCAACTGAGCTAGAAAAATGGCGATCTTTAGAGACAAAAATATACTTTGTTGAGCTGAAAGGACACTATTTTGCGGGAAAATGGATATGGGCGTGCAGAACACTCCCCCTGAAAATGTATTTCCAAGCAAAATGTGAGAAGTAGCTGCTCAGTAAGAAATTGAATTTGTTAAAAAAAGTTATTTGATTACTATTGTTGGCGTATTCGTATATACGATTCCAAGGCATTTTTTGCCATAAATGTCGTTTCCGTTATCGATTTGTTTTCCTTTTCGTTTTGTATCCGTAATGAAATTAATCTAGGTAAAAGTTATTTCTAGTCACAATATGTATTATTGGTACAAGAAAGTTAATATTTTTCTTCTATTATTAAATACAGTCGTGTTATGAAAGTCATTAAGTCCTAAGTTTTTTTCTAAATTTGTAACCAATGTAGTATAATTTCTAATTATCTCCAAATAATAAATTTTTTAGGTTTAGATTTTCTTAGCGGACTCGTTCACTCATTCTTTGAATATCTAATGGAATATCAATATACCGGGTGAGTCAGACCACCCGTATCAGTCGTTTTTTTCGAAAACGGTTAATCGTAGAGAGTCGGGCCAAAATTTTTTATTACAAAAGCCTTCATGAAGAATCGAATGGTGACATTGGCATTCGCCGGAAAAATCGGCATCCTGAAGAGTTTGCTCCAGAATGTCGAGAATTCCAAAATTTCAAATAGCACGGGGGGTCAAAACTAGTATCGTTGAAAAATAAGCAAGTTTTGTAGGAAAAATAATTTTATTACCCCCACCCCTTCTGAGGAATATTCGATTGAAGTTATTAAGTAATTGTACTGTTATTTAGGCAGGATGTAAACGGCCTAAGTAACTACATACGTCCTAACAATAGAAATGCATGGAAAATCAGCAGTGGATGAACACGGGCTGTCAAGAAGAAGAAGAAAACTGTTATTTAACTTTACATTTAAAACATGTCTAAAATGTAAGTTTGACAATATCACAATAATTGTTCAAACTGTCTTCCATCTACTTCTAAACACTGCCGAGCTCTTCTAGTCAGATTATCAGTGGCTCTCAATATTTCTTCACCACTTAATGACCGGCAGGCATTGCGAATTCTCAGCTTCATATCATCTCTCGTTGTATCCAGTGGAGTACAATCGGGTGACCTATTGTCAAACTTACATTTTAGACATTTTTTAAATGTAAAGTTAAATAACAGTTTTCTTCTTCTTCTTGACAGCCCGTGTTCATCCACTGCTGATTTTCCATACATTTCTATTGTTAGGACGTATGTTGTTACTTAGGCCGTTTACATGCTGCCTAAATAACAGTACAATTACATAATAACTTCAATCGAATATTCCTCAGAAGGGGTAGGGGTAATAAAATTATTTTTCCTACAAAACTTGCTTATTTCTTAAAGAACTTTTCAACGATACTAGTTTTGACCCCCCGTGCTATTTGAAATTTTGGAGTTCTCGACATTCTGGAGCAAACTCTTCAGGATGCCGATTTTTCCGGCGAATGCCAATGTCACCATTCGATTCTTCACGAAGGCTTTTGTGATAAAGAATTTTGGCCCGACTCTCTACGATTAACCGTTTTCGAAAAAAACGACTGATACGGGTGGTCTGACTCACCCTGTATAACCCAACAATATATTATCAATCTACAATAATGGAAATTATTTTTATGAACTACATAACGTGTAGTGACAGGACCTGGTAGTGACCATTATTCATTCCTCAGTTCGTATGAAGAGAATTGGGCTGGTTACATACATAGCTAAATGTTGGAAGGATGTAGAGCACGGAGGAATAAGTCACTACATACCAAGAAGATACCTTGGTCTGCTATGGGTAAAGGAATAATGGAACTGGGCCACATGAGGAACCTGGTTGGTATTTACTGATTAATCTTTTTTATTTTTCAAGACGATATTGTAGAAGACGACCAGGATTTTTTAATAGCACTCTAACTCTAAGTCTTCAATCATAACCGTAAAGATTTTACTGGCAGACCAAGCGAGTATATACCCCTCTATGGGAATATCTATTATTATATAAATTGATTCTTCGTAGCCCGACAAGTAAGTAAATTAGAAGACTTATTGCTTTCCTAGTACGGAGCCAACAGGAAGTTAGAAAACTCGTTCCTTATTAGCAGTACAAAATGAATCCTTCCGAAACATGCAGTAAACTCCTGCAACATAACACAACTGAATCTGAATATAACAAACGCGAGGGAATAAAGTTTCTTTTTTAAATTGTTTCAAAACGTATTTTAGTAAAATTAATTTTAACAAAAAATACACAGAAAGTGTAACAAAAACATCCAGTAGGACAAGAACAAAACGAATTCAACTCGATAACTTTTGTATTCATAACTTTCTTAACAAGGTTAAAACTTTTAGGGAAGGCTGAATTCCAAATGAATTCGGCCTTAGACAAGTTAGACCATCTGTACCTTCCGTTCCCGTTTTCGCCTTCGATTTCACCAAACTTTAGAAGTAAAGACCCGCGGTGTGAAATAAATACGTCATTAATTTATGGCGTCTGTCGGCATTCCCTAAAAAAACATTGAGAAAAACGCATCGACTTCTGACTTGGCATCGTTAGTTTGTGGGATTAATTTTTTAGTGGTCCTCTTAGCGTGGCTTCTTTCCAAAACTTTTTAGGGTTTTAAAATGTAGTATTAAGTATTCTCATGTAGCGGCGTAGAAGAGAACCGACCTTTGCACTACAAAACGTCACGTATATTGTACTAAGTAGGTAATAACAACTTTTGGCGGTTACCCAGGGCAGGTATTTTAATTTGTATTTCAAATTCTTCGTTTTGCTTTTGTATCGAAATATATTGTATTTGCTGGGCTACATGCTTTTAACATTCAACGTTTAAAATGTTGATTTATTTATTTTACTATTCATTTTCAGATAGCCTACGTGCCTATTTTTCCATGAAATAAATTCAGGCTTGTTTTATTTTATTGTTTCGCCTGTATAGGTTCAAGTTATGTTATTTGAATATGCTATTTGGTAATTTCCGCACCAAATCCCTCTTTGTGATAACAGCACATGTATTTTCCGCACCAACTTATTTAATGCCCTTTAATCCTACAGGTAAATTCCGCTCCAACATTTAAAGATACCTACTTTAAGTTGTTTTTTTTTTTAATTTTAGTGAAAATCATTTATATAGGCACAACATAAAAATACATACAATACATGTGCCCTATTTGAATAGTAAGGCTGGAACGAATTATAAAACAACTTGGATCAAGGATCCGATACTGGTAAACTAATCCTTTCTATGAACCCTGCATTAATACGGTTCAGGTAGCTGATGCGAGTAGTACCTACCATAGTATCGAACTACCTATAAATGTTATGGAATTCGAAATTGTGGAAGTGAAGTGGTTTCACGATAGCATTATATTACGATTAGCTTGTTGAACTGAAACTTCACCTATTTAGAGCGCATATAGGAGACTGTTCAGTGTTCGATATCTCAAAAAGTCAAAACTACAATTTTTATGGTGAAACTTGTACGGTTGGAAAATATTTATTATGTATAAAGATAAACAATGTAAGCAGGTCTAAGTGTAATGTAGATGTCATTGGACTAACTTCAACAACAATTACGGTGCAGCTATAGTTATTTACGTAACAAGACAGGAAAGTGATACTTTACGGGACGAGGGAAATGTTAAGTGGGTACAGTTTTTTTTCTAACAAAACTCGATTATAAAAGTTTCAGGTACAAATTATGGTTACGCATCAACGGTGGACATGAAGGAAATCGAAAGAAATAAAATCAGATTTTTTGTGCAGCTATTATACTTATAGGCGACTATTAGGATAAATTCCTGAATATAGCACGAATTATACTGGAGTTGACAGGTCAGTCTATGGAACGTCATCATCATGATGGTTCATTATCATCATCAATATGGTTGGCACGCAAATTTAAACGTTTCCTTTAACAAACAAAATATGTGATGTCCGACACATTCTCTACACGTTACAATATAATCTATCCACACCATAAAATTATAAATTGCAGGCAATAAAGCATGTACGTATTTTTGGTAATCACAAACACAATACACCATAAAGTTTAATTTCAGCAAGATAATGCCCCAGGCTATTAACTACCAACGAGACTACAGTATCTGTTGGCGACACCAATTGATTACTCTATCTGAAAGTGAACAACTGAATCTGGTTGCTATTTTCTAGGGATATTTGTGGTAGTTTATGGCGGTTCTGCAGAAGATATAGTTGTGGCGGTAACATTGTCTTTTTTTTCAGCTGAAGAGCTAGTTTACTAATCAAAAGTTCGACTGGATGTTATTGAGATTTTTTTATATGTTCCTTCCTATCACCTATGTAAGAAGATTCCATTCTCAACTAGTGACGACTGGACAAAATATATTGTGCTGGAGCACCAGTTTGTTGAAACTACAGGTACTAATTAATTTGGGTATAATATACCTACAATCCACCCCTGAGAGAGTTCTTTTAAATATCCAGCACTACTAAGATTACCATCAAAGGTGGAGCACTTTCGATCACCAGTGAATGACAACTAATTTATAATTTTTTCTAGGCACTGTTTTTAGAATTTTTAAGGTAATAAAAGTCTACAATTAAAACAGCTATCATCAGAAAGAAATAAAAATTACAACTAACGGTATTACAGTTTTTCATAAAACTCAATCCTCCAATAATTTTATACGCATTTTGCACAATGTATGGAAGCATTTCCCTTTGACAAATTTAAATTATAATTTTAAAACGGTTGTATGCCCAGCACACTATGTGTACTAACGAATTCCATTGTCGTTGATTTTAAACGAGGAGTCTGTGACAATAACAAAAACATTGTGGATAATTAATTAAATGTTATACAATATAATTGATTAGAAAGAATCACAGACAAACAGATCAAACTATTTGAAACTATCATGCCAACCTCTCGGTTAATTATATCTTTGAACTTATACATATAGATATAGATAATGCCTCAAAGCTATAAAATGCATTGCTGCATAAATGAATTACTGTATGTAAATCTCAATCAGTTTGAAGTTGCAGCAAACTCGTTGCATTAAGATTCTCGAGCGCAATCTCTGTTTGCTTCAAGTAGGTCAAAGGCTAAATAATTTCAGTTCCTGATCGGGTTTGGAAATGTTGCTGCTAAATAAAAGATCTCATTGCAACTCGCGCTTGACAGTCACAAATCGGTTGCATTCTCTTTAAAACGAAAAAGCTATGTTGTAATTGAATTTAGAATTATCTCGCCATTGTCTAAACTAAAATTTGGGAAGTTGAAGTTAATTGATTTAAAGAAGATAAGTAAATCCAATTTAAAATTGTTTTTGTGTGTTGGATATTTTGTTTAAATCTAGGGTTTGTAAAATTTTGTAGTACTAGTACTATTTATAGTGACATAACAATGGAAAGTAATAAAAAAAATCCAATTTATTGCATGGACGCGTTTCGTGTACACAAGTTCAAATATAAATTGTTGGCAATTACTCGTTTCCGATTTTTAAAATAAATTGGATTCTTCCCTAAAGTTTATTCAACGAGAATTAGTATCCTTCAAAAGACAAACACAAACTTAATTATATTAAAAGTTATTCGCTGAAAGCTCGTTTATGTTGGCCGTTTTCCTGCCAAATATCTGCTTGGTGAAACGGGGGATATTTGCGTTTTTCCCTTAATAATAATAATTTTGTTACATTGTAGCTCCGATTTGTGTTTTTAAGTACCTACTTCAAAAACGTTTTATTAATTCGCATTTCAAGCATAAAACACAAAACGTGTTAGGTCGCCAGTGATCCAAGATTATGGACGTGATATAATCTGCGATGTTAGCGATTCACGCTTTTGTACAGGGGATGAAATACTCGTTTCAGTTTAATGCTTTATCCACCACCTACAGATACAGCGCACTGATTAATTTGCATGATAATTTCAAGTTATGTACAGGCATGTATACGTCAAGCAATATACGCGTCATGGAACAGAAATTTTAATAATTTTGTATCAAAACGATCCTAATTATTTAGTTATTTATGTTACCAAAGTTTATCGTGACATTTTACCATAAACTGATTTTACGCTTGACAAGAACTTGAAAACTTTAAGTAAACTTATTTATAATACCCTTACAATTTACCTCAAAATATTTCTATATCACCAGTTGGTTTAGTAAATTCTACAAACAAACGAAATAACACAATAGTAACCTTAGTAACGCATGGTTGATTTCAAAATGAAATTAGAAATATACAGGTAATTTCAACGAAAAGTAAGTCACCCTCAGGCCTCAGTATCTTTCAAAACTGTTTGAAAATCGCCAAGACATGTCAACAAAGACAGCAACGGGGACAATTTATTTACTTACAAATTAATGAAATTGAATAATACATAATGTGTCTTATAATGATTGTTCAAATTGATCACCATTAATTCTAAACATTTTTGGGCCCGCGGCCCGCCCGCTTAATTAAAAAAAAGAATACCACAGCCGCCTATTATAATTTTATATTTTGAATTGGTAAACGTAATTTAAAAGCAAAACCCTATTAGTGATACAGGGTTGTAAAGAGAAATTTATTTAGAATCTTATTCCAGAAAAATATACAGAGTGTTCCATTAAAAAAACCAAAGTTACATATTTTTCCGGAAAATGGGGAGGCCGTGGAAAAAAACTTGTTTGCGCTATTTTATACACCAGGTCCTCTTAGCTAAGTCTCTCCTTTAACTTTTTCTTGTATCTTTAACATTTCAGCAGATTAGACAATGAAAAACCAGCCACCCTGTATAATAATAACATTTATATAAAAGTAAAACTTGCACGGTAAGGAGCTAGTAACTCACCTCTTGTAACATATCTCAATTGCTCAGAAAAAGAATTTGTACGAAAGAAAAAGTGAAGTTCAATACGTTTTATATAAGTGCTTATCGGTTCCTCACAAGAACGAAAAGTTCGAGAATATTAGTATATTATTACTTAATATAGAAACTGTTACAATCTAGTGGTGATTAAAAGTCGATATCATCATTTAATCTGCCATACAAATATGAAATGCACCGGACTATCAATACTATTCATAAGCACGGATAAACTAAAGCAATTCAGGTTAAAATTATAAACACAACTCCATTATCTGCTTAACATTAATTATAAAATTACAGAACTAATTAAGAACAATACGTAGGTATATGGTTCGCTGATAAAAGAATAGAACAAAGAAGCTCATAGCCTAGAAATACACAACAAGAAACTTTAATAAATGCATTTACTTAAAAACTAATGTTTGCACTTCCTCGTCCAAGATACATTAAAAAAAAGAACATCTATTAAAAACAAGAACATCATTTATAGCATACCTGTATCCAAAAGGGCAGGTAGAATCCGGAGCAACAAAGAAGGGCAGCTGCGAGGGACAGTGTAGCCCAGACAAATCCAACAGCCGTCAAAGAAGTGGCCATAGCACGATATTTTATTATACTCTCCTTTAAATATGAATTTTCTGCTATGTGATTCAGTGCATGTTCAAATCGCAGATGAGCGAAATCCGTACTGACAGTTTCTTATTCCTTCCTCTTTTAGCATGCATATTATGATCTCCAACGAGCCGTCAAGGACACTAGGGGTTATTTAGTTCGCAAATAATGTTCCTGACGTACGTCCCTTGTTTTATTTTATCACGAACACTTTAACTAAAAAAAAAAAACACATTGTCAAAACAAAATACTGGTGTACAAAATATTAATTACTGTTAGTATTACGACGCTTGACACCTCTAATATAACTTCAAATTAAGTGCAAAATTTCTAATAAACTACAAAATTTTCTAATTAAAATTGGTTTTCTATGAAAATCCATTGTTTTACTGCTTGCAAGTGGTTCAACAAGCAATATTAAAGGCAATATTAAAAGCGTTATTAAATGGCTAGTTTAGGAAACAGCTCGTAATCAAGTGCTCTTTCATCTAAAGTTAATTAACATATGAATCATACGTATTTTAGATCCAATTCGACGTTCCAATTAAAGTTTTTGATTAATTAAAAAGAAAAAGTGTATTTAAAGAGAGATTACGCGCCCAAACATTAATTAAAACTTCAGATAGGAAGGATTTTTAAAAATTTCTAGCAATAATTGGATTCAGGCTTCTGCAGCAGCGAAGAGGAAAACTGAAACGTGAATAAAAGAAAAAAGTTAGATAATTAAGTTATGATGAAAAAGGAATTGCAAGAGTAATAACGCGAAATTCTAGGCGAGTCGGGGCTTTCTAAAATGCTATGAATTATTGAAATACGTAAATGATTACTTAATAAAATCATTTTTAGATATCAACTTGTAAGGAAAAAATTGTACAGCTTGATTGGATCATAATTTTAATTTAAAGGAAATAAAACTAGGATTTTTTTCTAACAAAACATTTAGTTAGATATTTATTCAAAGCTGATGTTTCAAGGACTTTGTCGGTCTTGTAAGGGGTGTAGCAGTTCATGCTAATGTGCGTACACGGAAGGATGCCATCTCAAGTTATTAGAATAGATATATCATAATAATGACATTATGCTTGGTAAAAAATATGATAAATATTTAAATAAAGCCCAAATAGAAATAAAACAGCCATAATGGAAGAAAAACGGTTTCCATGTGTTTCATAGCTCGATGAAAGTCTATAGGTACCTATTGGGTACCTACATAGGAGACTCGATATTCAGTGTCTAAAATGGCTAAGGTCTGTTTGGCACTGATAAGGAAAAAAATATTTTCTAAGAAATAATTCAGAAAACAGTGGACATTAATACCTCCCTGAAAATAAAATCCTTGGAGACTTTGGTTTGGAAAATAAGAGAATTAAAACCCTTGAACCATAACCGATTCGGGAACTGCGTTCCCAAAGATGGGAACGTACTTCCCGAAACGGGTTTGGGCTTCCTAAACTTTTTGTACTTTTAGGGTTTAAATTCTGTTACTACCTCCCTGGACTTGCCCATACCTACTACCAAAAATAAACATTTCTTTTTTGATATTAAACAGTACCTATTCTTCGCGCGGCCGTCCCTCCCAGAGAAAAACGAGACTATACGTATTCAATACGTACGGAAGGGAGAGGCCCATCTTTAATCTTTAACATTTACAAAACCCAGCGGAACTTCGCGAAATTCTCATCAACCATACGTTTTAGCTATATGAATATCGTATACTATATGATAGACAATTAAATTTTGCATTCAATTATATAGTAATATACAGGGTGTTTCATTTAAAATAACAAATCTGCTTATTGTACTGTGAAAAGCAAACACCCTGTATACGTGATATAAATGTAGAAGCATCCCAAGATATATTATGAACAACTTTTATATGTACTTAAATTTCTTTTATATTTTGATTAATAAAGGAGCTACAGGAGCATCAAGTTCCGATTTTCAAAACCTCGTAGAGGGCGCCACAGTGAAATTCTAGCATTCATCAAAAAACGAAAATGTATCTAATACCAAGCTGCATAAGTGTGGAAAATTTAAAAACTCGTGCGACCAGTGTTTCTGTAATAATTTTTAAAAATTGTAAAAGTTTTGGAAGAGAGCCGTTTTTAGATTAATTAATTAAATTAAATAATTAATTAATTAAATTAAATTAATTTTTCTTAGTACCACCAAAGGGCTTTCAAACAAGTTGTTGGTGAACCTGATCAGATAACTGGCTTTTGAGTTTAGGACGTAAACTTTTCGTAAAACGTTTCATTTTTTTAAACCATCATCAACTAACTCTCTTATTTTATTTATTATGCATGCCATGTTAAATTTTCATGTCATTGGGATAAGTTTGTTCATTTTCAAATCATTTTTAAGTCGAGGATTTAATTTAATTCCAGACAATAGATCAGTCAGACCCAGGACATATAACAAAATATTTTTCAAAAATAAGTATTTATTAACAAAACATAGAAACAAACAACAAACAAAATTGAGAAAAACATGGATATTAGATTAATCAAACTTTCTAGAACGAATCCACAAAAATTTCATATTTAAATTTTAAAACCGCTTCATTTGAAAATAAAATCGTTCCTGGCAAGCTTCGTCATTAATAATTCAATTTAATTAAAAACCAATTTTTTCCATAAGCGAATAAAAGTATATTTAGCAACAGTATTTCAAAATTCAACTAAAACTCAATTTAAATTACAAAACTCAAGATACTTATAGAACTACCCAACAATATTATTTTCTCACCAAACTTAGAGAACCGAATCATCAGCCAGCAAACGTGTTATTCATCCAGCTGTTGTTTTTCTTGGTAAAGTGATTTACTTAAACACTGCCGTTAAATTAGAGAGGCATCTTGTAATAACTTTATAAAGTTCAACAATCAAGTTACGCAAGTTATAACTCAAAAAGTACCTTTTCTCTTAAAATTCTGTCCCATATTTTTTTTCTTTACAAACTTCATTTTGTCCGTATTCTGTTTGGAGTTAATTAATTTCAACCCTCTCTTAGTGAAGTGTGTTAATTACTGTTCTCAATGGCTTTTTTATTACAGGTGACAGCGTGTCATGTTAATTTTTTCTCTCCATTATTGACAATAAAAAAATTATTTCTTTATAACGCCTCGTTTTGGTTATGACACGCTATACGAAGAATTCCAATTTTTTATACATACGAAAAATAAAAATTAATTTTACCCCAGTAAACCTTTTATTTTCAATTCTTTTATGTATTTTTTGCGAGAAGAAAAATGAGAATTTAACTTCATCATTTAATATGTACGATATATATGTACTAAAGCATTTTAGTAGATAGTATATCTCTATGAGGATTTTACTCAAGGATTTTAAGAAAAATAAAACTTTCGGACTAAAGGAATATTGCTGACAAAGTCTTGAAAGGAAAAAACTTCCACTACAGCAAACATGACAAGACTTAGACGTGAAACGTGAAGCTTTATTTTGCGGATGTGTTTATTAAATCATACTGGAAAAGTTCTGTCATTGTACTGACAGCAAGATATGCAAGTTCTTTTGTGTATGACGGCAGTAATAATATAAAATTGTAATAGTAGTAACATCAAATCCAAATCAAACTTATGAGAAATTTATTGTGTTTCAAGAACTTCCAAAACAAATAACAATAAAATGATAATATAATAAACGTTCTGGTCCATTAGCGGTTACCGACCGATACCTTCATTACTTCCTGAAGCAATCTAGTCCAAGTGCAATTTTGAACACTGCAGTCTTCGGGTTACCGAGAGGTTACCAAATTAATGCCAGATTAATTTGGAAAAATTGGTGGTAACGCGTATAAAGATGTCAGGTATGCGGACGAAACGTTACACAAACAATATTAAAGATTTGTTCTTTGAACTATCATGCCTATCATGGTTTTTTTGCTATAACTTTAAAAATATTGCAACATTAAAACAATGTACGGTATGTTAGTTTATTATTGCTAACAATATTATCTACGGATAAAAGTAAGCAAATGAGGGCCAATAATAATCTTACGTGCGTACCTATACCTCTCCCATTCCCAGTAGTAGGTAATCTTTTCTTAAATAAGAAAACTCCGGGCGTCTACAGGATTATAATACGCACGATCATAAAAACAGCTGCATATCCACCATTTCTATAGGACTACTTATATTGTACCTGCGAGGGAGCATCAATCACTAACCAATAAAGCAATAACTTCAGCAATTGGCAACGATACTTTAGTTAGAACATAAAAATAAGTCGCTACAGACCATGCAATTTGAAGTGAAATCTCAGAAAAATTTTGATTATGATGCGAGACATTATCACAACTTTGGAGAATTATTATATGTAGTATACAAAAAAAAACTATTTAACAGCCACAAGAAATTGTAATAGTGCTTTATTTTTATCTCAATTATCTTTACCCCCTCTATAGGTACCTCCTTAAAAGCAAAAGCACACCCTAATATTTTTTGCTGTGCCGAATACTATATAACAAAAATAGAATCCCCTAAATGTAAAGTTCTTTGAAAAATCTCAACTATTTATCTGTTGCCATTCCAGAGTTATTGTAGAAATAGGAGAACCGTTGAAAAAAACTCCTTAAGGCGGTATTTTACGATACACGGTTAGAGAAGCTTTTTTTTGTTGTTTTTGTAAGGACAGAATTAGACAGTAATTTCCTCGTACAATGACTTCAACCTTGGATTTACGATATAATTTATATCAGAAGTTATTTACAAGCTAAAACTAATAATAACAAGCAGTTGGATGCATCCATCATCATCACCGTTTTATATCATGTAATCATCATTAATGTTGTAACCTTCAGTCTGATTCTGGTTTTATTATTCAAGGTCGATTTACTTTTTATATTTCACAGCATAATAATTTTCTTGGTTAAATAAGCATTCGTTGTTAACAAGAAACATGCGAAGGGAATTAGCACAAAAAAATTAGTTTAATCGAAAAATAGTTTTAGACAGTTTTGTTTTTTTTTGAAAATCCAGTTTACAAGTTTAAAAAATAGATAACAGGCTAGAAAAGTTAAATAAATAGACACAGTGAGCAGCTGAGAATGGAGTTCTCCCTCTGTTAGTTGTATTTATAAATAAATGGTAGTAGCTGTTGTGGAAATATCTGTCAGCATTCATCAAAAGAGAGTGTAGCTTTATTTCCGACTAAAAAACAAACTATGCTTAATGATCTCTTTCGTCGTAAAAATCAAGCAAAAGAGACAACTAATTTACTAAGGAAATTGCTCTATAAAATGCAACAATTTATACGTAATGCCCTAATGGTATGAGGTTTATAACAAAGTTTAAACAATTTTAGTAGCTGGTATCATATACAGATACAGTGTGTCGCAAAAGGAAACGGCATCCAGTTAAGGACATGTTCCTTTCATGAAAATAAGAGGAAAAGTTCCTATTAACATGTGCCCGGCCCACTTTGGTATCGAGATACAGGGTGTTGAAATTTTTTTTCATATATTCCGAAATGATTATTATGTATTATTACTATTATTATTATTTTACAAATAATGTTCAAAATTACCGCCATTAGCTTCAAGACAAGCTTCTATTCTTCGAAAAAATTTTGAGGCTAAAGGCGGTCATTATTCAAAAAACGGATTTGCAGAGTTATTTTTTTATTCGCATTTTTCATCTTTGAAGTGTGATTTACACGAAAACGGTTAATGGTAGGAAAAAATCTCAAGAGGCTGTTTCAACCGTAAATTACTTGAGAAGTTCGAAAATTGTATCAAAAACAAAAAAACAGTGGCGTACCATTTTTTCCTCCAGAAATATCCCATACGCACCTGTAGTTACGCCACTGGAGAAGGAAAAAAGTGACTAATATGGTTCACCTCGTGGTCCACTTATAGCAAATGTACATACATACGTATTCTATGGTATTGCTTACTTTTTAAAATTTAATTCCTAGTCATTTCCGAATAAATGAAAAATAGATCGATATTTTTTACAACTTTCAACACCCTGTATCTCGGTAACGAAGCATTTGCGGACCCATGTTAATAGAGACTTTTCCTCTTATATTCATGAAAGGAACATGCCCTTAACTGGATGCCATTTCTTTTTGGAACACCCTGCATAAAAACGAAAGCAAAATTAATTTCTTTGTAAACCAAAACTGCTGGCCTTTTGATTATATTTGTGTAATTTTTTTTGTGTTACACATGCAAACGGGGGGCGCCCAAAGTCATATATGTCGACATATTAAGATTTAATCTAAGACGAAAGACAGCCACCTATTAAGTACCTGTTCCGTTTCGACGCCGGATTTGAACCACCAGCGTTTATAGTTGCCTCACGGCTGCGTCGGTCGTGGCAGCTCAAATGCAGTGATTGGTTGAAACATGTAACACGTAGTGCATCACAAGTTAAATTGTTTTGATCTCACTTTTGGTTATTCTGGTTTAAATGTGTCCAAAGTACTCCAGCAGCGGTGGACCCAAGTTACTTGTAAACTTATTTTGAGCGACTGAAGGAGATTGGTGACCAGAACTGTCTCGGTTAGGGAGTTGGTGTGTTTATTGTTATAATCTAGTTGTGTAAATAAACGCACATCGTTCTAAACATTATAAAATTCCACAACCCTATTAACGCAATTTTGTATTTATAAAACAAGTGGACCGTAAAATGCCATTTTATTTGTCCGTGAAATGTAAATGTACATCTGCATTTTAAAAGGGAACGAATAAATTAATTAAAAGTGATAATACTGAATACCGAATTTAAAATTTTAACCAAATTTTTGAAATTCCTTCGTACTATATAAAGTTTTATATATTTATTTTTAATTAAACAGTTTTTTTTTTAGATTTCTACCTCGATACGAAAACACAATAGCCAATACAAAACCCTCGGAAATAAATTCCAGTTCAGGAAAACTTTGATTATTATGATTGAAATTTTTGGTCTAAAATTAAATTTATAAGCTTATATTTTACCACAAAAATGTTAACCTTAATACTATACATGTAGGAATGTTTAATTTAATGTAATTAGTTAATTAATTACTACCACTCAGACTGGTTTAAATATTATGAAAGTCCTGTGGTTTGTTTTATTTTTGGATTTAATTAAACGGCGTTGTTTCGAAAATCCACTTGTAGGTCAATAGTAGGTATACTATATATGGTGCTATTACCATCACAGAGGAAAACTCTGTCTCTCTCTGGCGAATACCAATCGGATGAAAAAAAAAACAAAAAATAGAAGAAAACAATTTGATTATTATAGGGAATAGTGCAAAATGGTTTTGACATTATTAAGGCACGATTTAATGCAGATTTCGAATCTTTAATTAAATTTTTTGTAAGTCACCAACTTTTCAAGATATTGAAATTAACTGAATCCCTAATCCCTATCTCTTACCGTTTACGAGATCCCCATTCATGCACTCCCTTATGCTTATACACCCTATACTCCACAGTCAAACAACCTTTAAATCCATATATAAGTGTAGATAGATATTATTTTTGCAAGTCTGATGAACCGTATGAAACAACAAAAATATAACTGAAAGTATAAATAAAACGGTCACAATGTTCTACTGATTATGCACGTTGTAGTAGTAGCCACAAAACACATTCTCACCAAAATAGTTGTGAGAAAGCTGATCCGCATCTTGCATCGTTCATGGTGACGCATTGTTTAGGCTACTAAGTGACCCTGTAGTTTTATTATACTGCGTGGTTCGTTATTTTGTATTCATTCGTTAAATAGTATTCTTACAGTTCACATGTATTGTTTAAGCTCTTATTAAAATATTGCTATCTATCGATAATTGTTATTTGATATTGCGATATCGCTAACATCTCAGAAGTGGGATCAATAAACAACGCCCTCATTTTTTTTACCTTTAACGGAACCGGAAGTGATTTGTGTCTGCAAGCAATGCCTAAACGAAGAGAACGCAGTAGTTCTAGCTCAAGTACAAGTTCGAGCGAACCGTCAGCGTCGGCGAGGAAGCGTAAGCAAGCCCCAGCAGTTAGGAGACGCACCTACACGCCTCCACCGCGTCCAAGGGGCCGCGATAAAGCAAGGACGGCACCCACTAGCAAGGAATTGATCGAATTAGGCGTAAGTACAGCGATGAGTTCGCTTCGTGAACGAACAGGTACGCATAATTTGGCAACTATGATTCCTGAATTTGATCCTAGTGTTGATAATATCGGTGAGTGGTTATCTCTGATCGATGAGCATGCTGCATGTTACAAATGGGATGACAGTACAGTAAAATACCAAGCTTTGAATAAATTGCAAAATACAGCGGCTACTTGGTATAAAACGTTTACTCAAAATGAAGTAGGGTGGTCTACTTGGAATTGGAATAAGTGGAAACGTATTATGCGGCTCACATTTCAATCAACTCGCGATTTGTATTCTTTATTTATGGACGTTGCTAAGCACGTCCCCAAAGAGGGTGAATCATTATATTCATTTTATTTTGATCATTTAGCAAAAATAGACAAATTAAAGGCTAATTTCTCCGACAGTGATAAAATTTCCCTGCTAATCGGTGCTATTAATGATGAAACTATTACGTCATCTGTTAAAGCGGCCAATATTACTGACGTGCATGCACTAGCCGGTTACCTCAGAGATCGGGTATTCACACAATCTAGTAGTACGACGGTTAATAATACCACTCGTGCTCCTCCGCCAAGAGAATTTCAGATGTTGCATAACAAAAGACCATTTCATAAATCCGACCAGAAACCAGCTGCGAGCACTGTATCTTTTCATTGTTTTTCATGCGGCAAGACCGGTCACAAACGGTCTGAATGTTATCACCGAAATACAATATGCAATTTTTGCAAACGTCCGGGTCACATTCAGGCGGTATGTTCACAACAAAATAAATTGCGTGGGCCTATAAATAAGGACGTAAAACTGTTGAGTTCCAGCAAACACACTTTTTTTCAAAACATTATGCTAAACAACGTCGAAGTACAAGCATTTATTGACTTTGGCAGTGATTCCTCAATAATTGAAACTAGTTTCTTAGACACCGTTGGGCTTTCACCCTATTTGTTGGACACCTCTGTCAATCTTTGTGGATTTCTAGGTAGCGGCGTTACAGTATCTGAAGCTGTTAATGCAGATGTAACTATAGGGGAGGTAACCCTTAATTGTATGCTTTATGTTATCAATGAACCTTTAATCGATGCTCCAGTAATTATTGGGAGAAATTTCACAGAAGATCCTTCTATTAGTTATTCCCGAATAGGATCCACCCTAACATTTTCACAAGCCATTCCATGTTCTACTAGCAGTGCTACTAGAGGTTCTTCTTTGCCTACCCCACACATAAGTGATTTAAAAGCGCTGTTAGAGGAATACCAAGATTGTATCACCAATACTTCATTTAAATGTCTGGGAATGGCACACTGCTCTCCAATGACAATTGAATTAACGTCCCAAAACCCGATTTTCCGACGACCTTATCGACTTTCCGAAAGTGAACGAGGATTGGTGCGACAGCTGGTTAAAGACCTATTAGACTCTAACATTATACGCGAAAGTTCATCTCCGTATGCCAGCCCTATATTATTGGTGGATAAAAAGAATAAAGAAAAACGCCTCTGTGTAGATTTTAGAGGTCTAAATGCCATCACAGTTAAAAATAAGTTTCCCTTACCACGTATTGATGATCTCATCGATCGTCTAAACGGTTGTACATATTATACCAGTCTGGATTTTGCTTCCGGTTATTACCAGTTGCCATTGCACCCAGATTCTATTCCCAAAACAGCCTTTGTTACGCCCGATGGGCACTATGAGTTTGTACGTGTTGCTTTTGGGTTGGCTAATGCTCCAGCATTTTTCAAAAAAACTATTAATGATATGTTTGGCAACTTAAGATTCACCAAATTAATAATCTATCTCGACGATATTTTAATTGCAACCAAAACAAAAGAAGAAAACATTGAAATTCTGAACCAAGTATTTTCCATATTGCGCAGGCACAATCTCAAACTAAACTTGCCTAAATGTTCTTTTCTACAAACTCACATCACTTTCCTGGGCTATGAAATAAACAATAATGGCATATTTCCGGGACAGTTTAAAGTTGAAGCAGTACAAAAGTTTCCTCTTCCACAAAATGTTCACCACCTTAGGCAATTCCTAGGACTTGTGAGCTATTTTCGCAAATTTATCCCCGAATTTGCTTGCAAGGCCAACATATTAACGAGACTCATACGCAAAGATGTCCCTTGGTTATGGACCGAGTGTCATACAAAAGCGGTAAACACTTTTAAACAAATCATCACTAGCAAACCATTATTGCTAATATTTAATCCTACCTTGCAAACAATCTTATACACGGACGCAAGCCGTGACGGAATTGGGAGCATTCTTGTCCAAGTCACTGAAAAAGGCGAACAGCCCGTTGAATTCTATAGTAGGCAAACCACCGATGCAGAAAAGAAATTCCATTCATTTGAACTGGAATTGTTAGCCATTGTAGTTTCTCTCGTTAAATTTCGACACTATTTATTAGGCACTCCATTTCTAATTCGTACCGACTGCAACGCCGTGCGTAACACTATTTCAAAAAAAGAAATTATTCCCAGAATCGGAAGGTGGGTATTACGTCTTCAAGAATTTAATTTCCAAATAGAGCATCGCCCAGGAAAACAAATGTTGCACGTTGACGCCCTAAGTCGTCATCCATTAGGACACAGCAACGACACAACCGAACACGTTATGCGTATCTCCGAGGGTGATTGGTTAGGAGCAGTGCAAGCAACGGATAGTGAAATAGTTACAATCAAACAAATTTTAGAATCAGGGGATTTTGAGGGTAATAAACACACGTTTCAACACTATGACCTTAGACTAGGTAAAGTTTTTCGGCTAACGGAATTTGGGAGACGTTGGGTTGTCCCTAAAAACTGTCGGTTTCAAATAACACAAATGACTCATGATGATATAGGTCATTTTTCTATTGATAAAACCTTACACAGGCTACAACAACGATATTGGTTTCCACGCATGAGAAACTTTGTAAAGAAATATATTCAATCATGCCTAAACTGTCAGTACCATAAAATTCCAAGTGGTAAAAAGCCTGGGTTTCTATTTTCCATTCAGAAATTTGCTCGCCCATTTCACACCCTTCACCTCGATCATGTTGGGCCACTCATTGAAACTACAAATCAGAACAAATATTTACTAGTAATTGTGGATGCGTTCACGAAGTTTACTTTCATTTTCGCTGTGCCTAATACAAAAAGCTCGCCCGTAATCCAAGAGCTTGATAAACTACTTGCTATCTTCGGCTGTCCTCGACGAATCATTTCTGATGCTGGCAAAGCATTTACGTCCAAGCGTTTCAAAAAATTCTGTGACGATAATGGAATTCGACATTATCAAAATTCTGTTGCCTTGCCCCGCGCCAACGGCCAGGTGGAAAGATACAATAAAACTGTATTAGATGCTGTTAGCTCCATGGGAGCCAACTTGTCCAGTGATCAGTGGGACCAGAATTTAAAACAAATCCAACTCGGAATAAATAGTACTATCAATAAAACCACTAAGACCACCCCTGCGGAAATTATGTTCGGAATACAGTTGGCAACACGAGGAGATAAATACGTTCACACAGTACATCAACCGCCACTGGTCGATGTTACACAATTACGCGAAGAAGTATCTGAACGCTTGGAAGAGAATCGCAAACTCCAAAATCAACGTTTTAATGCAAAAAGAGCTAAGGCTCCTCAGTATCAGGTAGGCGATCAAGTCCTAGTACGGGTTACAAGTTTCTTGAGCGATGGAGAAAGCAAAAAGCTTCGAGAAAAGTACAAGGGTCCCTTTACTATTATTGAAGTAATGCAAAATGATCGATACAAGGTTAAAGAAAATCTGGGATCTGAGCGTTGCACTACAAACAGACGCTATGAAGGAACAATTGGCACTGAACATTTAAAACCGTTCGTTCCACGCAACGATGAGATCTAGCATGGTAAGCTATGCCTTACTACTTACATTCTCTGTACAGATTCCAGTTCTTGTTGTCCTGGATCAACATGTGTGATTCAGTTTCACGTTTTTACAATTCCTAGGTTGCTTCTACACATACAGCTCGTTCGATAGCGTGAACATGGGTCACCTATAGATCTTCAAAATGCACACCATGCGTGCTTGCTGTCTCTGAATACACATGTGGTGTTCAGACGTGTGGACAATACGTTCCTATTACTTGTACTGCACAGTGAACATGGGTCACTTCTAACTTTTGCTAAAGGTCTTGCAAACATGGGTTGCTTTTCGTCTCTGACTACACATGTGGTACTCAGATTGCCAGACGATAGGACCATGCTCCTTACCGTACAGTTCATAAGAGCGTGACCATGGGTCACCTACAGTCAGGCACAAAATGCATGCCATGCGCTAATAGGACATCCGTCCTTCCATTCTTACTTCTGAATGAACATGTGTCATTCCGCTATTTGCCCCTCGTAGATTTTTCTAATTTGCCTATTGCGTCTGTTTCAGCATTCAAGTACCATTTGCGGACAAATGGCCGTCAGGATGGCCGAATGTGAGAAAGCTGATCCGCATCTTGCATCGTTCATGGTGACGCATTGTTTAGGCTACTAAGTGACCCTGTAGTTTTATTATACTGCGTGGTTCGTTATTTTGTATTCATTCGTTAAATAGTATTCTTACAGTTCACATGTATTGTTTAAGCTCTTATTAAAATATTGCTATCTATCGATAATTGTTATTTGATATTGCGATATCGCTAACATAGTATAAAGAATTCATCCCATGCTTTCTCTACGCAAGTATTTTTTCAAGGACATACATCTCACCCCCAAACACTTGATGAAATTTGATATAACGTCAAATGTTACGCACTTGACCAAACCCTCAAACGAGCTATAATAATATGTGGAAAATTACAACCACATGTCATATAAAGGTTCGGTTACGTTTGGGGTAATAAAAACTTTTTGGTTGAACCTCGTACTTACATAAAAAAAATACGTATTCATTGTATTACTTGAAAAGTGTGTTTCTGAAAAATAACAAGACTTTGCTGTTGGTATTAACTCAAAGAATCCTTCAAAAAAATTTGAAGTTATACTAGAAGTGCAATTTTATTTGTTTTTTCTTTTTTGTACTAATTGTAATTTTCCTTTCCAATATGTTCTATAATCTATATTTAATAATTAAAATAAAATTATATTTATAATATTTCTTACCAAAACTCGAATAATTCACTCGATGCGTCTTTCATGAAACCAATAAAAATTTAACAATTCAAAGAATGTGAAAATAAACTTTATTTACTTTGACACCCTAAACGGCCAGAACACACGAAACAGTTCGAATTATATATTCGAAGCTTGTGTTTTCGCAAATCCAAGATTCGATTTCAGCAGTAACCGAATATCTCTGGGTTAGCAATAACCTTGAGCTTGTCTTTTTTTGCCTTGTCTAACAAAATTGTTTGTGATGTAAGCACGAAAGTGCCTTCCTAATTAATCAAAATTTTCAAGAACACACTACAAAGCTTCAGCTTATACAATCACCAATTAATATTACTTGAGATTTTAGCAGAAATCTGAATAAATATTATATTCTATTATGAAAACTAATTAAACAAATTTGAAAATCAGGAAAACATCCGATTAACCTGTAGTTGTTCTCGATTTATCGTAAACAAAAAATTACGCAAAACTTCGGTAACTCCGGAACGTTCCGTGACTATCAACAACACGGTTCGCGCGCGACTGATATTCGTGATCTGCTGCTCCCTGCGTTCCACATTCACGCAATCTTCTATGGACCACGTTCTTGCTCTGGCAGCTGTGGGCGAATGCAGTCGTCTGTATTCGTCTTTTTATTGCAGCTGCATTTCACTTTAGACATGTCTGGGCACACCGAGGTGCACGTACGAACCTCGAGAAGATCTAGCACTCATTTCTTCAATATTTCATTTCTCTGCCTTACACAACTGGAGCAATGGGATAATTACACAAAATTTACGTTGGTCTATTTGTTACATTCGTTTTGATTAATTTTTATTAGAGTTTCGCAAAAGTCTTTAAGTACAACTGTACAAAGTTGTGTCACAAACATGAAAATCAGAAGATTGTGGTGGCTTGGTGTAGATATAGATATAGTACCTACTAACTATCCTTCTGGCCAATAATTTGACTATACTTAAGCCTATTCCACATAATTTACTGTCATTTTTTCCTTGTTTCTGTAAATCTTCCTTTTTCGTTGCTTTAAGCCTGAAATTAAAAAATGAACATAGAAACTTAAAATCAATTTTGCATTAACAGAAGACTTTTAGCATTTGTTTAAATAGAACCTATTATGGACTGAAATTTCTAAAACTAAAGATTACAAAAACAAAGAATGAAAATGACCAATGCCCTATAATCAATAGGCGTAGCGCAGCGATAGAATCGGAAAACCTTAAGCTACGACTACAAACCCTGATGGTTACAATCCTGCAGAAAGTTTAAAACCATTTCGTCTACCTGCTATATATTCATTTAAAAGTTTCTATATAATTCAAAACATCAATAATATAACTTTTTCTGTGTAAAGTAGTAGGTGAGTAAAGGAGCATAAATTTATTTGAGATTTAAATTATTGTCAGAGAGAATATTAAAATAGTTGCGGTAACTGAGCTAAATTTTAGAAAGCCTTTCAGTTGGGTACTAGTTTTAGGTGTGCGCTATGCAAGCAAGCTCTAAGCGTCAACATATTTTTTATTTTTCTAACATTCTCACAAAGAAATAAAACACATCCTAAATTATAATTTTATATATTTTTTTATTATTTGATGCTGTCTCGTTTACAATATTTGCAGCAGGAAGCACAAGCATTACGGCAATTGATCTTATCAGTAGTCCCAGCGGTTGCGAATTTTTTGGATTGATCACATTGCATTTTAGTGTTGTTAGATTGTCAGCTATTATTATGTTTTGTGGTTATGATCGTGTCTTTGTCACTTATGACGTTTGTTGTTTGTGTTTTTGTAACCTAAAAATTATCTAAACAAAACAAACGTCACGAAACGTCAGAAGTGACAAACACTAAAATGCAATGTTATACCAATTCAAAAAATCTGCAACTCCTAGAATCCCTGATAAGGCCAATTGCAAACCTTGCTCCAGCAATTGGAGGATTTACATACGTACACCCTTTTCAGAACATTTCGATGCCCAAAATCCACATGATTCCTACTAAGGAGGCATCCTGTTTTAACTTTTTCTACTAATAAGATTGTCAATTATTTCACTTCATTATGTGTGTGTTCAACATTTTTGATACAGTTCCCACAGTATTTTTTGAAGCGTTCTAGTAGTCATATACTCCTCGTTTCATCTTTTGTTTCGTATTTTTCTTTCCATAGTTTCCTCTTATAAATTAATTACCACAGTTTCTTTTGCAAACCCATTAATAATAAAATAATTGAGTTAGTAAAGTTCTCTATTTTATAAAACTAACATACTATACATCAACTTCCGTTAAATTGAAAAGAATAATATTTTTTCTGAGAAATATTCACATTATTAAATTCATTGCTTTGAAGTTTGAAAAGTCGAGAACACTTAAAGATGTCTTAATTTACTTCTGCTTTTAATTTTCCGTTGTTATGCTTGGACTGGTTTTCTTTCACTGTATTAATGAATTTCAAAACAACGGTATAAAGTTTACGAGCCCATTTAATACCGACACATTTATTTCATTGTCCCCGCAATTTTTTTGAGCTATTGAAGTAGCTCCCACTGGTAATTGTTATGACGCCTTCAGAACGCCTTTTAAAGAACTGTGTCACCACTAAATTAAGGTGGTTATACATTCCTCATAATAACAAATGCGAATATTTTTATGATTCAACCAATTACACACAACCCTGAAGTATTTAATTAAGAAATTAATGTTTAGATCGTAGACTGTAGGTAGTTAAAATATTTCTCTGTATACCTACAACAGGGACTGTAATTAGATCACCTGTAACCGCATAAGGACGTAATGTAACATGAGCTTAGATCGGTAAATATTGTTAATTATACACGACAAGATGTGTCCCCAGTGCCTTGCTAAATAGATCAATAACTAACAAAGGGTAGATGTAATTGCAAACCAACAAGATTGCCTATAATATTAATTATCCACGTACAGGCTCGCTAAGAAGGACATTTCCTCTTAAAACTTGGACACTAATTAATGTTTCTCTATCTCAATCTGTATCTATTAATCTGTATTATGTCGATGTTCCACTATAATATTTGACCTAGGTAACACAGCAAAGCCGTAAATTTACAAAAAAAAAAACGATATGTATTTCGATTTAATTTTGCAAAATAGAGTAACACAATATTTTTCATATACATCGTGTCCCAGATAAGATGATGTACATGGGGATCTTGGCTACCTTAACAAAAGTCGGTCAAATCGTTGTGCAAACATATGTCTCTAAAATTTCTGGACCACCTGTTTTCAGAGATACGATAGTCAACTTTTCCAATGTAAGTATACTTCATTTTATCTCGGCCACGGTGTATGTACTAGTACTACATAGAAATTAGTTCCAATATGGCTACCATTTTTATTTATTATACTTAATAACTAGTACTTATTAAAGCTAGAAAAAGAGAAGTATAACTAGAGATGCGTGCAGTGGTATAGACCAGTCGCAGAATAAGATCGAATCCGAGTGTATATTGGCATAGAAATTATTTATATTGGAATGTATCCAAAATTGTTGTTTGTTGTTCTTAGATATCGAGAATGTAACAAAACCTCTAAAGTCTACGATTTGGGCTCCACATACACCCCCTCCAATGGAGAGATTTTTACTTTAGTAACACTAAGATGGAAATCTACTATAGACTGTGGGGTATGACAGTTTGGAGGAAATAATTTGTTAATGTTCTTGTTATCCACTTCTAACTACTATTACAATATGTTTAAATAATCCTTACATTATCATTTCCTTTCAAGAAGTACTCTAAACAGCTGCAGAAATAAGAAACACCATTTAAGTTTAAGGCGTAGTATAGAATCTTCCGTTTTGATGATCTAAAATGTATAGTTTTCAAGTTATATGCTCGGTTATTAATTAAATTCCGGTAAATTAACAACTTTGTACAAAAGCTCATTCTCAAACAATGTCAGTACAGAGCGTGAGAAACATTTGCTGCACTTCCGAAAGTTTAATGCAATTTTCGTCTTTACTCCTAGTCTTATTAAAACTTGGGTCGTGGAATTCTAATTAACAAGAACAGATAAAGTTAGAAATATAATTTATTTCTTTACTTTAACATTCATATTTTTATATTTTTGATGAACGTTTATGGTGAGAAACAAAGACCATTATTATGTTTATTGCTATTATTATTAACAAATAAACTAACTTATTATTTGGGTTCAAATATATGTTACCTACACGTTTGACCGTTTTAAATGTTTGTTTTGCTGAACTGTTAAATTTAGATTATATAACTTTTCGTAACTGAAAATGATTAAATTAATAATTCGTAATTGGTTGTTTACAACAACGTGACGCTTGTCTGGCTGGGTCGTTAAAATGAATTTAAAGAACTCTTGGGATCTGACACGTATCTTCCAATTGAATAAAAGCGCTCTCGATTGCCGGACCGGAAAAGCGAGAATTTTTTAAGTTTGTCCGAATACGATCGTAAAAGCACCACAGATGATGATAAATCGAATCAATTATTGCCCAATATTTGATTATTTTTCGAAAATAGATATAAATTTGCGAGGAAGTAAAAGTTTATCAGAGAAGTTTAAAAATAAAATTATTTGTAGAAAAATACGAAGCAGATTGGGTAGTTTATTGAATTTGTTAAGAAAAGTTTAGGTGCGGCTTCGATTTATAGAATCAGTGACGGAACCTGTATTAGTTCTAAATGTATAGAGTTTTGTCCAGTGCCTTATTATACAGGCTGTTACCTAAAAAACGCCTCAAGACATAACTTCGTTATTTTAAATTTTGTCCCCTCAAGTTATATATAATTTTAAATGATAAGGTAAAAGCTATCTTTTCACATCACCCTTTCGTAAAATATCTTGCCTTGCCATTTAAAATTCTAAACAGATTGTGGGGTTCAAAATTTAACATAACGAAGTTATGGCTTAAGGAATTTTTTAGGTAACAGCCTGTATGTTGTTTTTAAATATTTTTGCTTTCTGGCTGTACCCTAGTCGGTTGAATTAGTAACGACAATCGATACTACTTACACATAAAGTTAATAATATTTTTTGTTGATTTGATAGTGTTCTTTAGTTCATTTGTAACGAAAATATTAAATCAGACAACTAGCTTAATAGATGACAATTATTATTCTGTAATTTATTGTCTGTAAATGGTTTTTATTTAATTCACAATAATTTGTATTAGTAATAGCAGACTAACAAATATGAAAAGGAACAAACATTGTTTTACTTTTGTTTAAAATATAGATAAATTCACAAAATGGTTATATACTAAAGAAATAAAAAGTATCTTGTACCTTTGTAAAAACAAGGGACAAATAATATCAAAAAATATTGAATAAACCGGAGAGAGTATACGAATTCTAAATAAACAGATAACAGGAATAAATGAAATACGAAAAATGAAAGCAGCAAAGTATATTAATTTTTACTCTTAATTTGATATTAAATTACATTTCTGGCCAGGGTTGGGTTTCAAATGAAAATAATTTCAAAGGATTTTAATCTTAATAAAGCTGCAAATTAAGCACAGAGCGTATATGGTATTAATTAACATTGTTGGCGATTTGTGCGACCTTCATACGGTACTTTTGCATTTATGAGCGTATCACTGATGCGCCTCAGTTTTTATTCAACAACGTGTTATCCAATGCACAAATCATTAACTTCGCCATTATTTTACATAAATGCACAAAAGAAATTTTAAGTGATTTGGGTATTAGCAACGCTTCATCTAATCCGTTTTTAGTCCTTTGATAAACAATGTTGTGTGATATAATATTTTGTGTAGTACCTTTTGATCTACAATATTCCAGGTTCATTTAAAAATTCCAAAAACGCAATTTTGTTGCTTTGTTTCTCTGAAAATATTAATTTCCAGTGATTCCAGATGTAATGCAGATATTGTGCAATATTTTATCGCCCTCTATAATTATAAACTGAAGAGTCCTAGTCACTACACCAAGAGGTCACACAATTTTGTTCCAGTGAACCTAAAAGACTGCGGAACATGTTCGATTTATATGCCCAATACCGCCCAATACCCCCTTCGCCCTCTACGTATAAAATGGATATGCATATATACAGGGTGTTTCTTAAATGGCGGACACGGAGAGCACTACGCGATTCTCATCTTAAAACTGAGTTGAAAAAGTATGGGCGATTTTGTCCTAGTCCTAATGTATTTAGTTTCCGAGTTATTCGCATTTTAAAAATTTTAAATTTGACAACATTGCGCATGCTTGCACGGACTTTGTTTTAAACGTTTGGTGTTTTAATAAGGCAGTATGAACAAGTTTCCTAGGTAATAACCTCATAGCTACAATGCACTGTTGCAACATATTGAAAAAAAGTTTAACAACAGATATTTATCAGAAAGAATGTCTTCGGAGGAAGGAATACAACGTATAAAAAATTCCAAATTTATTAAGATTTAATATTTGATTGATGAACAATGCGGAACGGTTAAAATTTACCCGTTTTTCCAAAGCATAAAGGAATTGAATCTGAATCTTTGACGAAGAATAACTCTGAAACTAGCGAAGAACGGGCATTATTGTATTATATTTTTCCAATTGGTATCTGGAGGGGAATGTAGTACTGTGCCCCGTGTCCGCCATTTAAGAAACACCCTGTATGTTAAGACATAATCCACGATTACTGGTTTTTTTTAGAGAACCAGGAGATAACCAGCAGAAGTAACTTGTTAGGCAGCTTAGAAATATATGGGTATTTTGGACAGACGGTTGCCAAATCTCTTCTCAGGCTCTTCTTCCCCACTAATTTTGCACCAGAGACAGGAGTAGAAACATTCTGATGGATACTAAACAGAAGATGTAAATTTGTCCTTGAATGGTGATTCTACTGATATGCTGCTTCTGTAGCAAAATGTGTAGGTGCCGTCGTGTAGCTGTTTAGAACCGCCCGTACGAAGGGGTACGAAGACCGCGGTGAGTACTTTTTCAGCTTTAGTGAATGACAGATCAGTAAGTCTTATTTTTTTTGTTACATGTTCCATTTATGGATGCCGCCGCCACTGGAGTCGAACTTCTATTGTACCCGATTTAAAAAAAAATATCATCAGAAGTGCGTTTTTAGGTATTTTGCCGTATTTTGCTTATACAATAAAAAAGTGTTATTTGAAGTTCCGCTTCACTAATTTGCTACACAAAGAAATTTTGAACAATGACGAGCAAATGTCATTCGTTTAGGATCAAGAGATCCTGGTGAATTGAAGCGAAACTAGAACTGCAAGTAAAAGGACAACTTCTCGTGTGCAGGCTGTGCTATTGTGACAATTTCGTGTTGGTTCACACTGTTGCACTTCATACTAAACCGATTATTGTCCAGCGTTTCGTGCAAATGTGGTTATAATGCATTTTCAGACGTCCAATACAAATTTTGATAACAATATTCAAATTAAACGTTTAACAATCCTGAAATAAACATGGAAATAAAAGAGAAGCGTTTACAAAAGCTAAGCAAATGATTGCTTTTTTTATGAACTGTGATTGTAAGGGCCAAGTGGCCTGGCTTCGATAAGGCTCAAGATCCGTCTGGTTACAATCATCATATCATCCACTTAAATATTTAGCTGTTATTTTCGTAACAACCTTAATAATTTGTTTGTGCTTTTTTATAGTTTGGGAGGTAAAAAGAGAAAGTTATACTATGCGAATCTGAAGGAAAGATAAAGAAAATTTAAGGTATAGAAGATAAGGGCATTACTCATACTCACAGTAATAAAGCAACGAGGCACTAGTTTAAAAAGTTGCCCAAGAAAATAAAATCTGACTGACTCATCTTATTTATCTTTTTTTTTCTTTGTACTATATTCTTTGCTAAATTGAAAAGCTCATATGACGCTAAAAGTAGATAAAAGTTGTGCTTTTCTCTGGCAATAGCTATTTTGTTAAACAATTCATATCGTGTTGTCATATTTGAGATCACAATGTAACTACAAGACCGGACTAGATATTACATCCCTTCAAAGTCTCGTATCACTTTACTGATATTATTACTACGTCGCGTTGTCACATACGCTTGTGTTATACAATAATAATAGACGTCCGTCCAAGTCATTGTGTCTCCGGGAACATTTAGTAACGGGGTAATGGGGGTCGATTATTACCAAGCCGCTTTCAGTGGCGAGGTGAGATGAGTCCCTTTGCTAGAACAGGACGAGTTTTCACACATACACATATGTATACTCCGAACTGCTATATTGAACAACGGCAACTACATGCTAGAGTCCATTAATGCTTAACGGAGGAAATGCCGTTTAATGTGCTATTTGTGGGGTTCGAGTAGGGTGTCGAAATCTGCTCACATTTACCTCTTAATTTGCGGTAACCGTATCCGGCTTATGGCTACCCATTGCATTATGGCATTGCTGTACATGAGAACCCAACCTTCACTCGGAGTGCTGTGTATTTTCCACTTTTAGGTAATTGTTGGTCACTACAACAGTCGTTTACCTTTATGGTGTATTTTATCGTTATGAGCCCAGTATACTGTTATAAAAATGCGATTATAATTAATTTCGGGAAATAACCATAAAAATTTACTGATAAGCTGGATAGGGAATGTTCTTTATAGATTTTGATATCGCTGTTTAAATTTTTGTATACTCCACCCCTTGATCCAACACACAAATAAAAGGAATTGATAGAAAAAATTATGAAACGGTGGAAGTGGTCAGTTATGGTTTTTAAGGGTAAAGTTCGATTACAGTAAGCAGAAGTGTTCGTAAAACAAATCTTTTTGCAGCTTAGTAGGAGCAGGGTCTTAAGTTGAATTACAAAAGCCGTAAATTAGAATCTTACGCAGAGTACAACAGTTAGTTTATAAAAACAGCTATTTTTGTGTAGTAAGTATGTAAAAAATTTTCTGACGTAGATTTTAATACCAAGTTACAGACAGAATTGGAAATAACATTTGGATATCAATGCTTCCCTTTGTATTTCTTAAATTCACAAATCCCTAGACATATTTATATAAAAGCTTTCCTAATATATTAAAACATGAAATGTGTTTTATTTTTTAACAACTCAAACATACTTCGATTGTACTGTTGTTGGTAACATTTAAAGTAAATTTTCTTTTGAAATAAACGATTGAAGTTAAAAATATAACTACGCCATTAAAAGAAATCAACGAATATGAATTTAATCCTCTGCTGTAGTTAAAAGAGCAAACATTTTAAAAGCTGCAAGAGGATATTCAAGTTATCAAGGTATGAGCAGTAAATTTATGAAATTCGCTTTTCGTTCAGATTAAATTCTCGGCAACTTTGTTTTCTCATTTCTACTGAAACGTAAACATATTGTATTATTTCAACTAATGAACTGTGGTTTGAGAATTGGTTAAATTTCCCGCGTGACTTCATTTTTGTTACTTTTAAGCCCAATTCACATTATAGGTCAGGTCACGGTTCGGTCTCGCTCCGGTCCTGGTCCGGTCAAATATTGTAGCATGTATTTTCAATGCACCTGTGCACACTAGCGGTCACGGGCAAGGCACGGTACGCTCACCTGACCGCGGCAATTCTTCGCAACGATCTTTTGACCGAATCGAGACCTGTCCGCTGTGTCAAACAAGCGGTCTGTTTTGTTCATTCTAAGAAATCATGTACGTACGTATTGAAATTGGTACTTGGGCATCCAAAAATATTGAAAAAAATTGGTTTCGTCATCCATTGGCTCTCTATACAAGGTAAAAAACTCCCTCTGTTTTCCGTTTACTTAACATTTGATGCACCCATATACGCCTACGCTTACTTGCTATTTTATTTTCTTCTTCCTCATCTAAAATAAGGGCTATCATGGCTAGATCCGTTTTGGAAAAGTTATTAAACATTAGGTAGGAATGAGAATGTGTGCACTGCAGCTAATAGAAGACTGTTGTATGACCGCGGTATGACCGTACAGTGTGAACACTAGACAAAATTCCTTGACCGTGATCAGTCCGAGACCGAACCGTGACCTGACCTATAATGTGAATTGGGCTTTACTTGGGCTTGCTGAAAATAATTCGCTTGAACGGTCAAAGTGCCCCGTGGCTTTGGCTTACGAATTGACTTGACTAACTCTATATGGCAATTTACTAATTGTGTTTGAACAAGTTTAAAATGGAAATATATTGCCATGTTTGCTCCCAGTTTACACTTGAGAGCACAGGTCTTTGAAAATATGTAAATACCCGATTAATTATACTGACACGTGCTATTTCCTTAAATCAGGTGTGGGGTTTAGTCAAAATACTAAATAGGGGTTCTCCAATAGTGAAGAATATAAGTTTCGTACTTTGACATTACTGTTTAAGCTTACTGTATGTGATAATTTACGTGGAAGTAATTATTTTTGTTAAAATGTTTTTCTCATAAATTATTTACGTTCACTAGGAATTTTTCATTGTACCTAAATATTCACTTTAAAGCCGAGCTTTAAAGTAAGTCGAGAATCATAACGAACGACTGCAGACGTACTTACTCTTTTACGATATTACAATTAGGGCATACTAGAATGAAGAGCACCTGGTGTTCGTATACGTACGTAGGTGCATATTTTTACAAGCAACGAATGTTTGAAATTATATTGCGGAATTTCCAGTAAATTTATGCAGGAATAATAAAATTGCCGATGTTCTGAAGTCGCAAAATAAATGATTCTTTATTTTGTTGTAGAAAAATTTAGTTAGTTAATTAAAATTAAGTATAATGGAGTTTTTGTCGCTCAGACTCGTGGGGGGAGTTTCAAGCAAACATTTTAAAAATGAATAAGATCTTTAAAAAAAATAGGTTTTGTAAAAAGACCAACCAAACAAGGCAAACAATTATTTTGATAAAGCCTTACAGTGAAATCACATTTGTTGGTAATAAAAAATAAATACCGGGAACAAAAGAAAAATAAAAATAGGGCAAGAAATGCGGTTTAAATTTAGGAACATGTTGAGTGTGAGGGTACAAAAGCAAGCTAATTAAATAAAGCTTACCTAAATTCATAAAGACGATTTTGATCTTCTTTGAACGTATTATATAATTTGGCTTTATATTATTTGCTTTTGTTTGCACGGTCCTTGACTAGTACAGTTCAAAGAGACTAAAAGAGAAAAGGAAACCACTTTTACTTATTCCTTGAGTTTTAAGGGGATTTTATATTTGCTAAATTTGAAGAGTGTATGGTAAATTTAAATACAAAGTTGGACTGGAGAGAAATAATTCGTTCGAAAACATCGGTTGTGCCCGAAGGCTATGTTAATTCCAGAACATATCTGAATTTCAAATTGGAGTAATTTTTTGCAATGAAATGTAAAAATTTTGTCTCAATGCAGACCGAATAGAGATTAATCATGCCCTTTACTCTGGTGTTTATTGTGAAGATTTAGCAACTGAAGAACTGAGGAATTGTCGCATTGCGCTTATTCGTTACTACTTAATTAGCCTGTCTGTTTAATTTGGAATGGATCGTTGAATGTAATTTACTTTTAATTATTTATAATTATCGGCTGTTTTGTTTTACTGCTTTTCTGCTAGTGTACATTTTCATATCCCCAGAGACGTTTTAAAAATTTTCAGGGCTGCAAATAAATAATTTACTGACTTGATGGAAACAGATTTTGTGAAGCTTTGTAATCAATACTTGTTGTTATAGGTACTTGAAACAAACAACATATCTCTCAAATTTAAACGAAAGTATCCCAGACTATTCTCATTTAAACTACATAAAAGATAAAATAAAACAAATCAAATTGTAAATAAAATAATGACATCTAATAATACAGTATGTTTCCTAAAAAACGCCTTCAGCAATTTCGATGTTTTAAATTTTAGATCGAAGTAATGAGTTGAGATGTTTTTACGAAACCGCCTCTATAACTAAATATTTGCATTTTTCTGATAACAAACAGAAAAAAATAGTAGATTGTTTTATTAGGATGAAAAGTCACTTTTCATCCGAATGAAACATACTATTTTTTGCGTAACCGGAACAACCGGATTCAAAATAATAAAATTAAGATGCGAGGAATTAGAGAACACTACTACTACTAAAATCAAGTCTTCTTAGCTTTTGTTTTCAATTTTATTTATTCTGTCAAACCCAGCCAAAGCATCGAAAATGTTTGACCAAGATAATGGTAACGAAGATACACCACCAGAAATTTTAGACCGTGCAAAAGAAGTTGTAACAAATCTTCTGCCCAATAAATCTCGAGAAGTATACGAAGGTGCCTACAACAAATTTTTAAATTGGTGTAACGAGAAAACCGTAAAACGTACACGGAAAGCGTAGGTACCTACTATTAGCGTACTTTTCCGAATTGTCCACTAAAATGAAGGCTTCTACTCTTTGGGCGCAATATACAATGTTGAAGGCAACATTAAGTTTAAAAAATGGGGTAAATATCGAAAAATTTTCAAAACTCCGTGCCTATTTAAAAAAAGAAAATAATGACTACACACCGAAGAAATCGAGAATTCTTAGTAAAGAACAGGTGGATCGATTCTTGAAGTGTGCTCCTAATAAGCAATACTTGATGATGAAGGTGTGTTTTAGTTTTAAAATCGAATATTTTACGATAATTAAATTTTGACGTTTGTAGGTTATATTAATTTTGGGTGTTGCTGGAGCTTGTCCCTGCGACGAGTTACTACATTTAAAGATTAATGATATTGAAGATCTTAAATCAGTCTTACTGATTAAAATTCCTAACAAAAACTAATAAGGCTAGATCATTTACTGTGATGGGAGATAGCTATTTAATTACAGAAAATTCTTTGTCTAATATCTTTGTAGTGTTTTTCTTAAATAAATGTTATTCACATAACAAACCAAAATCTTAACCAAAAAAGTGAAAAGTAAAAGTTCCTAGGAAGTAAAAGTACTTTTACTTCCTAGGAACTAAAAGTGTTGCCTAGCAACACACACATTTTTTTACTAATAACAAAAACATCAACTTCACTGTCCGTTTTTGGTATCAAAAGTGATCACTTTTGAGTCGGTTGCGGAAAAATATCTTTTTGTACTCGTATTGCCTGGGAAACCTGGGAAACGACATTCCACTAACGCTACCGATGAACCGAAGTGTCAATTTCCTGGTTTACTTAACCGGGAAAAATAGCAAAAACCACTGGCTCTCGCAAATATATTACAAGAAAATCGTTGTAATAGTAATTAAGTTTAATTTATAAAGTGCTATTTCCGCGATTTTCATTCAATAATATTTACAAATAAAAGAAAAATCGCTAATTATATGTTAAATATTTGTGAGCGCCATCTATTGGAAGCGGGAATGTTAAAGTCAAAAACTGATAGTAACCCTACTTTTTTATTTACCCTTGTAATTCCAAAGGTACGAAAACTGAGTTTTTAATTTGTCACTAGTATTTTTTTTCGTTACAAAAAATGTTGTACAAACCTTATGCGATAAAGCGTCATCCGTGCATTCGCGCAATTAAGAATTCGTTCGCATCAAGCTCATTCTTTAAAACACGCTCATGCAGGAATTCGTCTCCCCGCTAAATAATTATTGAAGCTTTGGAAATTATTCCAAGCCATACGATCGTGTGCATGGTGTAACCATGGATCGTGTGTAGTAATTTAGAAATTTATAATTTTTTTAAAATTTTTTTCTAACACGGAAATATATTATAAGTTCAATTTAATATTTAACGTGTTAATGGCAATTGTAAAGTGAGACCGATTTTCTAATTGACACTTTGATGTAGTTCTTATTCATCTGCAGAAGTGTTAGAAATGCTGGCAGGTTACTCAATTGTTCCTTAAACACTCACTTTACTCATCGGGCTACGTACAATATTATTCCTTTTGTTACAAAAGCTTTGTCTCAGCTAAGCTACGTAAGTTTCCCTCGAGGTTTCTTCGCAGCTTTTCAATCAAGCTGTTTGATTTTATTGTTTCATTTTAAATAATTTATTAGGCGTTTGAGGTTTCAGTAAATGTTAGACATTGCGAAATTATAATCAAACGTTCTCGTTTACACGACATTCCGGTAACTCTGTAGAGATATTTGCGAATGGGTAACGTAATAACTCATGCTACCTGGATTCTTCCTCTAAAGTGTCAAACCCTTCGAACAAAAGAATAATGTGGCTTTAACCTGTGAACTAAAACCATTTTCGTTTCCGGAAATATGTCACGGCCCGAAGCCCGGATTTCCTTTAGCTAAGCAAATTCGCTCCTCTATTCCTTTCAAATATGAAACAGATGGCTATGAAATGCTAATTGGTTTTATATCAAGCTATTAACTTTCGACAGATAGAAAACTATACGGAAATTTACCTCTTTTTATATTTCAACTATAAAATAAACTTATTGCATAAAATTGAAACCTAAATATCGACAAAACATGTTGAGTCTGCTAAATACTTTTTTTAAATAGGTAACGTTATTAGGGGTGACACAGATATTACATTAAAAAAAATTTATTAATGCAGTACATCGTAGTTTTCAATTTTCTGAGCAGTTTACTGCCACAAAGTTTGTTTACCGATTTCGTCGCTTCAATGTCCAGTCGTTTACGAAAGTTACTATGTGTCTTGAAATATCAAGTAGATGGATCTTATAAGATTTCATACCAAACACCTTACAGCATTTTCACATTAGAGTATCAGTTACATGTCGTAAGTCTCTTCTAAGTTAAAGTATACTCGTGTTACATACACTACATGCCTTTATGTTATTCATTTCAACATAAGGTGTAAAAAAACCTTAAGATAAATAGGACAGTAATATTTTAGGATAAGGAATGAATTTTTGGCGAAGAACCCCGTTATAAGAAGTTTGAATCCAAGAGTAGTTTCAATAATGGGTGAAGTGGAAATTGTAGCTCCTCACAGAGTGCGTTGACATTTGAAGTCATCTTTGTATACGTTTCAACTGAAGACTGGCAAATAGATGAAGGCATTCATTAACATGACAACGCTGGTGAATCTTGAGTGTTAAGAAAATAACACCAGTTTCTGAAATGAACTACTTGAACAAACTTAAGGAAATGATCAAAAACGATGGATAGAGGAACGATGTAATTAGGAAAATGTTGAAAATTAAATTTCCCAAAGAGAAAATGAAGGATTAGAAGAATGAAAGGGAGATCAAAGTTAACATGAAATTAACTAAACGAAAACAAATCTGAAACTCAGGGATGGAGAAGCAACATGCGAGAGTAATGGCACTTCACAGAACCAAGTGGAGAAAATCAGTCATACCCCGAACAGGGTAGAAAGGGATCGCGAGTAAATATCAAGATATCTTTTCGGTTATACTTTTTTGTTACCTACTAAAATTACGGGAGGTTCAATTTGTTGCAACAAAGCCAGAGGATATTTATTTAAAAATAATGAAACGTAACAAAGGCAAATATATTTAACTGCCAGTTGCAGATATAAAGTCCTTAGACTACTCAGAGATAAATAAACATGTAAATCATCTGACAAGAGCAGGTATTTAAAGCAAAAACATTCTCATTCTCGTATTAAAAGAATTTGTAAATTATAAAAACTGGAAGCAAATCGAATCGAAATTGCTTGCTGCTGTTTTGGTACAACCGATTAAAACTTCGACATTTTTAATATTCTGGACCATTATAATTTAGGTGAAGGGTGTCGCTTCAACCAGGCTGTTTAATTTTATTCGGTGATGCTTTCAATTTTCAACGGTTCTCTGGCTTCCAATAAACATTCATCTACATACAATGGAAGTGTTGTCAACATAGTTGTTTAGGAAGGTGTCATTTATCTTATTTTGATGCGGTGTAACACTTCAACTTCGTAAGCTTTTGAGTGCTTTCATTTTAACGGGGTTACACCAACACGTGCTGAGTCCTGAATATTGTGCGCTAATCCAGGAAAGGGAAATTTAACAATAGGTTACTCCACTAAATTATTGTTCCTAACCATAAAAAAGTTATATGTCATTGACATGTTTGACGAAAAAACTCATTTTTTTTCTTAAACGACGAAAAGAATTTTTTTATGCCAATCCACATATCAAAGTTTGTACCAGAATTTTATATTAAAATTCTGAATAGTTTAAGAATTGTGTAATTTGGTTTTTAAATTTAAAATCATTATTCAAATTCAATGGAAACGAAAAATATATCCTCGAAGAGCTAGGAAATCCAAGCTCTAACTTCAATGTTGTTCTTCAGTTTTAAGCGTATTCTGAATTTATAACAAACTGGTTGTTTTTAGACGTTTGGTAATCAATCGAGTGGTTGCAAACTTATTCCTTCAACTGTGGAAGTTAGTTTGTTAGCTTCAAGAAGATTTAAACTTTGTGGTGTGTGTGCTGTCAATAACTTAGTACATTGAAATGTTCTCCTATCACGTGGTATTGGATTATTTGAATTTAGTTTAACTCACAAGCAGTAAACGTGTATACCATGAGGACCTATAATCTAAGAAGCCATCTTGGTTCTTGATTGATTGTTTTACTTTAACTATGTTAACAGATCTGGGGTCGATAAGTAAGTTTCTTATAGGAAGCAGTACCTACCTATACCTCAGGCGTCAGAAATTTTTTTTGAAAGCATTTGACAATTTGAAAAAACTTCGACGTATTCCTCAATACCAAATGCCTTTTAAATATCTATAGGTCTTTTTTACATCCTGTACATTCAGTTCCTACTTTAGGCTAACCTAAATATGAAGAAACGTGAAAGAAACTACAAATTACAAATGGAATGTAGCTTAATATTAAATAAATGTAAATATTGTCACGTAAAATATTAAGAAGGGCATTTTTAATTCCATGTAATAAAACCTAATGGTTATACAAAAATTCTACATCAAAAGGCACAAATTAATAACGTAATGATTCATTTGCGCAATCCATTGGTAGCTACTAAAGCCGGAATGTATAAATATATTTCCTGTTTGGAACAAAACATTTTAAACCTTCGTCGAAAAGGATTATTCGCAGTTGCGAAGGTCGTATATTTTGCCATTTATCAGATCTGAAACTGGGAGCCCCGTACATTTTAAAATTATAGTTCAATATAATATAAGATTGTTATTTCTTCCACGGCCTTTCTCTCGATTTATTGAACAAACAAGAACAAAGAAATTTCGAGTAGCATAGTAATAAATACGTACTATATGGACAAGAACGCGACAGTTTTCTTTTTATACGTGACTTGGGAAGTTTTGGATAGATTCGCTACTTTTCCAGTTAGAATTTGTTTAACATGCAGTTCGCAATGATACTAGAAACATTTGTAAAATGGAAAATAAACAGACGGGTTGGGCTAAAAGTGACATGAACAATCCGACGTAGTTTACTTTAAAATGTACGTGCAGTAGTATTGGGGGTATTACAAAACTGATAGGACATAAATTGCAACACAAGTTCGAGCGTTACAGTGACAAGGCCTTATTTGTAAAATGGCAAAACCTTCGTATGGTAAAATTCAAACAATTTATTTTCAGGAAATATAAATTTACACATTTAATTTTTGTTTGGTTTTTCCAAAAAATATAGAAAGAACATACAGAGAACGTAGTGAAAAATTATTTATTTCATACTGTCCGGTATCTACCACTTTACGGTATTACTCGTAATTTAATTCCGGGAAATGCCACATTACAGCAGTAGGCCGGGAAGTGAAGTTGTTTATTTGTAACTAAGCAAAAAATATAAAATGGGTGATATGATTTAAAATTAAATGACACCAGACGATGTTTAATTTGACAGAATTTAAATTTTTGATGTTGACGTTTTATAAAAAGAAAATAAATATATTCAAATAAAACAAATTGATTTTACAGTAATGAAATAAAATGTTGCACGATACACGTCCGTGAAGTTATTATTAAAGTATTGGTTTAGAAATTCTGGATTCGGCTCCTTCGTCGCCTCATCCATAACCTTCTAAACTTATACTTTAAGAAATCACTTCCCGGACTTACAACGTAAATTACTATTAATTGTTTTACACGTTCTGTAATATGCTATATACAGATAATTTGCTGAACTAACCATGGCAACAATTGAAGTTTAATCAAATCTATGTTAACAGGATATTGACTCCAATCTGGAAACCAAGATGCCAGATACAAATGTAATTAGCACCCTAAAAAATCATTTCAATGTGTTTCAATTGTTTGAGATTAAAGCAGATAACGTGGAAGGCTGAGCGTCCTAGATATGCTTATACGTAGCAGTAACTGGAATCTCCGTTCCAGCTTTATTCGAGAAGCACATTACCTTTAACGATTTTGTATCCAACTCGTTTATTTAATACCACGATTTCATTTAAACCTTTTCAAAAATAATAGAAAACACCACTGTAGATAAATATAATATTGAGAAAAATGGAATTGAGTGTTTCATGTTCAAATAAAAGTTCTAATTTCAAATTTTACAGTTTATAGTCTGAAAATCTTTAAAAACAATCTAGCTGTCATGCTTAAAGTATTCCAATATAAAATTATTGGTATTTCCAGTCAGATTTGCAAAACTGTTACGAATAAATATATTTAGATGGAAGAAACATAAACTCGGTGGTCTCAAAGGAGAAAGGACTGTCATGTGAGTTGAAAGACCTTAAATTCAGTTGGATGGGTAAAAACTCAGGAAATATTGTAAATTCACGGCTCACTGGATTATCTACTACTTGCATAAATATAGTTCGATGAAATTCCGATCTTAGAGTTTAATATTTTTCTCGAATGGTTATGTATTCAAGGGATATCCATTGTCAGAACGGAGAATAAGACTCCAGTGAATATAAAGCTAGTGGATACACTAATCGTCAACAAAGGGCAGGTTCTAAAAACCAAATTGTGTCGATTTAGATTTTCCGTTAAATAACTCTCAAAATTCGTGGACTAAAAGTACTGCAATGACAAGTGCCAACTACCTTGCAACCGGCAGCATATCCTTACACTGGAACTACAACTGTTACCGTTACAATCAACACCATCGAGAACGGGTACCCGTGTTTAGTGTCCCTCGAGATTCCCTACCTAATGAAGTTTTACAGGGCGGGTTATCTCTGTAAGACTGCAAGTGACCAGGAAGCTCCTTAGAAGAATGGTTCTGTATCTTGAGACCCCTGGATGCTCGCAGAGGGACATAGGCGGTCACTTGAGAACAGGGAACCTCTGATAATCTTTCCGGCATTCCCATCTAACGGAAGAGCGAAACCAAATATTTGAGTCAACGTGGACGAGACTCTCACTTAGAAGTGTTGTTACTTAACCATACAAAATAGATCGCCGTATCATTGTACGACAGACGCGCTAAGCTTATAGTAAGGGTTTTGCAAGGTGATCATCCACTCCACCACAACCTTTGCATCAACAGTCTGGGGATACAAAAATCTCCCATACACCCAACTCTTAGAATGGTCTTCAATTCACCAAGAAGCCAACTTTCTATTTCTCTACGGCTCCATCAGTAGTCATTCAACGACAATCCCATCATTAGTGATTTGGGCAGCTATCATGGGAAAGACCTTCACTGTCGCAAGGGTCACTAGATTGTTGTTTTTTTCAACAACACAAAAATAGGGGAAATCATGTAAATTTTACTCATCGAAAAGCAAAACAGTGACTTCCTTTTTATTTTGTGTTAGTATTCCATATAGGCCAGTAGTTTTATTTATACTTCGATCTAATGTAGAAACCAGTCCTTCTGTTCACACGTAATCGCGTTCTTCCTCCGGACAATCAAGTTTACCAAAGTCTTCAATCACCATATATTACCCGAAGGATTGCTTCACTGTTCGCCTTTAAGAAACTTCCTTCAGAGTAATCCAGGAAAGAACCTACGCTGAGGATTTTGCTATTCCTGCCTTTGCAGACCTACTGTCCTACATCCGAGTATCACTACGGTGCTGTTTAACAATCCCATTTCCGCTTGGTTAATGAATTTCAGTTAATGGATCCGCCATCTAGATCTTCGCTATCTTCGCTATCTTCTCTAATTCCTTTTTATTTCTGCAGCAGCGACAACCTACGAATGTCTGGCAAGATAGCTTATTTCTTGGCTTGAGTGATGCCTACATTCGGCTCGAAGGACCGAGAAAAATATTAATAAAGGGAAGTTAGGCTTGTTATCTCTTCTTTCTTATATAGAAAAAAAATACGCACAGTCGATAGATCCTGCGACTATGTTAAACAGCCCACAGTCCCGAAGACGTCTTATGCAACTGTGGACTAAACTTCGGTTGCGGTTTCAATTTGAAAGCAATGAGATGATGTTAAAATGCAAGGATGTTTGATCGCAAAAACAGGCAAACCTTTTCCAAATCTGGCAAGAACAAAATGATTACAAAATACACATTTCCGTCAACATCTCAAACATATCTTTTCATAGAATATTTGGTGCTGAAAGACGTATTATTTATTGTGGGTTTTGGGAGTTTAGATATAGCTTTTTGTTATTTGAACAGTCGAACTTTAAGCTTGTAGTGGAACTTCTCAAGGTTGAATGTATTGTAAGTTATAGAGATGTTGATTTTTCAAAGTGCATATTTTGTATGCATACCCAAGCTTCGATTAATTTAAAATGCAAACTTTTGATAGTTGGCTGCTAGTTGCTGGCAATGAATTAAAAGCTTCGGGACAGGAAGTGTTTATGTTTCTGTGAAAGTAGGGAGAAACAACAATAACACACGTCATGTTTATTTAATTCCCTTTGTAAAATATGTAGCGGCAATAAAACGTAATACCTAAAAACTTTATGCAACTGATAGCGCTTCTGCAATTTTAAAATGTAAATGCTTTGTAATGGAAAAACTTTCGAGTAAGCATTTGTAGAAAACATAAGAGAAATAAATTTTAAACAGATTTTCACGCCTTTCAAGTCGATGTCATTTGGTAACAAAACTTCTGACAGATTTTACTCTAGACGATGCATATCCTGAAAACAAATATTTTATTTGGTTATGTTGACTTTGTTTTTATCCGACTTTTAGCTCCATTTGTGTTTGGAATGGATTTTTGCTTTTAAATTCACAACTTGGCGTTAAGGACGTGATACAAAATAGGGAATGTGAATATGATAGGTGTTCAAACAGAATAATGCAGACAGGAAGCCCCTAGTGGCCTAGTCAAGATATATTTTATACATTAAGATGATGCACTATGCTACATAGGAAAGCTATAAAACACTTTTGTATAGGAAGCCGGCGGGTTGATGTCAGTGGAACACTTCCGGCTTGCATTACACTGAATTTCGTCTTTAAAATCGATACTACACCATCGGCTACAAAAGAAACACAAAAAGTATTTCTATACACTTACTGGAAAATCAGATACAAAAGCTTCTCTTTTGTTACGAAACGAACAGTGAGTGGAGTGCAGTTTCATTGGTTTCTCATGGAAATTAATTGAAAGATAGTTACAGTGCAATTTACTAATAAAATGAAGACTTTAGCAATTACTGATACCTTTCTTTATTTCTTACACTTACAGTATACAGGAAAGTTTTTATATTGTCGACATTTTTGTAGACTATTTGGAATATAACCATGTTTTGGGGCGTAAGTTCTTTTATTGAATTTATTTTCAGAAAAATTTATTAAATATTCCTCGTTGAAATCAAAAATGAAATGAAATTCCACGTAGGTAGGTACCTGTTTCCATTGAGTTTGGCTAGGAATAGCAAGTTGCGGAACATTGTCGTTGCTAAATTAATTCACCTCCACCTATTCACTTTTACATGAAATTCTTAAAAAGGACTTAAGAATTTAAAATAATTTGCTTGACTATCTTTATTAACATTAGCATCTACCGTTTTAATTATTGCAGGATTCAGTTATGTGTTGTACGCGACAAGTTCTTATCTCACAACATCGTCGAAACATATTACAATATTTTCTACACACTTTTCATGGAAAGATAGAATATAAAGTAAATAAGGTCGCAAGAGCAGTTACTCTTACTAAAACTTAAAAGTTTCTAGTCTGGATTCCAACGAATAACCGTTTTCCCCACTACCTACTCTTTTGACATTAACTCCATTTCAACTAGAAACCCCTGGAGAAATCTCAGGTACGGTACTGATTTAGGACTTAAAGTAGTGCTAATAAAAGAAACACAAGTTGAACAGCATTTAAATTTGTTATACAATTTATACATTTACTCATGACAGTTTTAAAATTGTATGCCATTTTCTAGTCATATTAAAACATCACAAAGATTATGTTTCATCCTGAAAAATAGAAGTGATTATTTTTGAGATGAAATTGTTTAAAACAAAACTAATTTAAAAATGTAATATAGAAACTGTCAGATCCAGTGATTATTATTGAATAGAATTCGATGGAAACAGAAAAATTGTAGAAAAATATGAGAACTCTACGAAGGATTAACTAAGTTCTGACTGAAAAATATTTATAGCATATCAATAAAATTAAAAATATCAATTTAGCCACCTATAATTAAAAGAGATGGGATTACTTATCTCCTTATTGTTGGTAGATTATGCTCCCCCAATCCCTTGACGGTTATGTTTTGAGAAGGGTTGGAACAACCTGCGTTCTCTTTTTCAGGGAATTATTTTGCCTACATTTGCTTACCAACACGCTAAAAATTCTTGACCGACAAACAGTTTAGTTGGTTTGGTGAAGACTCCCTACTTACGTTAGATTGCAACTGTAATGAACTAAATTATTCGGATAATTAAAAATTTATTACCAGAGCCGCAGCCTCCATAAAGCCGAGCAGTTGGATGAGGTGTTGGTGATATAGTTTTACGATTGGGTATTGTGTTTTTTTTGGTATCTAAAAAGATGGAGAAATAGTCACGAAAGCGAAAGAGAAGAGGGAGCAACAGAAGACAAGAAAGCTCGTGGAGATATAGTACAGTATAAAGTTACGGCATAAAAATGTGGTAAATCGGGAGCTAAGATGCAGTTAACAGTTGACAATCTGAAGTACAATACAAAAGTCTCAAATGCCAAAAGATAATATTGGCAACTCTTTCTCTGAGGCAGTTTTTTCTGCGGCACTTTTTTCTGCACTCTTTGCACTTTTTCTTGCGGACGAAGTCTGAAAATATGATTTATCGAAAATTTTCATAAATTTCAACAAACAGGGCATTAATATCTCGAAGGCCGACAGTAGAGCCAATATTTTTTGAATTTCCTATCAATGCCTAGCACTAAGGAGACAATATCTTAATGTTCTTGTTAACAGCAACAGTACAAATTGTTGCGGTATTTTCAGTATTCATCTAGTTGGACACACTTAAGATGAAAACACCCCTTGTCTTTGATTTAGTTTCAGATGTAGAGATTTGAATTTTGATACAAAGTTAGAACCTTCGAACGTACACTGATCCTTAATGGAAAGAGGATACCGCTTTGAAATTGGCTGAAAGAAGATTGACAAGAACACATATATTATAGGAACTAGTATTTTCTGCGCATGCGCGCGGTAACTTGAATTGCCGTTAGTTCCTGTTATCTGTTTATCCCTGTTGCACTTTCTAAAAATTGTATTGTCAAAGAAAAGTTGTTCAATGCAACATTCTTCTTCTTCTTCGCTAATCCTTATGCCCTTTCAGGCGTCGGATGTGTGTTCCTTGTCCTGCATCCAAATCTTCCATTCTTTCCTGTTTCTTGCTGGGGTTCTCATTTCCTCTACTGTTTTTGCTCTTTCCATTCCTATTTCTCTGATTTGATCCATCCATTTTCTTCTTGGTCTTCCCCTTAGTTTTTTCCTTGTCTTTCCCGTCTCCATTATTTTTCTTGTAATTCTATCTGTTTCCATTCTTATTATATGTGCGAACCAGTTCAGTTGCTTCTTTTTTATTTTTTTTTTCCATTATTGGCTCTTGCTCTGTTATTTCTCTAATCCTGTCGTTTCTTTCCCTGTCCCATTTAGTTTTTCCGGCGATTTTTCTTAGGTGTTCAACATTCAAGATTTATATATTAATGCAAGCATGCTAAGCAATCAATCATTCCAATAGCGCATTTCCTCGGAACATACTGTATGTAGAAATATTTTTCAAAGGATTCACGAACGAAAAACATATTTTAGGAAGAGGTAACAACAAATTCGTTCCATTACTCTTGACATTTAATTTTAGTTTAAACGTATGTACGGCATCAGATATCCTCATCTATTACAGGCTCTATTCTAAAGAAACCGAAGTAAAAAATAGGTGTAAAAACCGAAACTGATACGAAACCTGCAGAAAATATTGTTCCCTTTAGACCTTAAATTTGTCGAATTTACTACTCCTGCTTTTCTGAAGAAGCGCGACCCGAAAACTTCTAGGTTCTCTCAAATATGGATGTAGCATCAATAATGAACTCGGCGGATGGATATATATGTCCGGAAGAAAATTTACCCAAACTATTACAAACTGTTATGCTATAAGTCTTTTTTAGGAGAAAACCTTGTGTTTTAATGAATTAAATAAATCACGTCTGAAGCTAATTCATTAAGGGATGCAACCGTCTTTTAGTGATTTGCATAATTTTGTGCTTCCGAATGAAAAGAAAGCGGTTTATTACTGTCCTTAACCGCACCGTTAAGTCGTACCTAGGGGAATGTTTGGAGAAAATATTGAACTTTCAACAGATTTTCTTTCTAATTTCTTTTTTTATTAATTAATTATATAAAAAGAAAAACAGGTTTTCGATTTATAAGATTTAACACAAATTAGAAAGCTTTTAGGATTAAATGTTCATTAACTTTAATACCATTTAATTAATAATTTACACTTCACCCTTTTAGGAACTTAATAAACAGTTTAACATAAAACGGAAATACTGAAAATGCAAAGTTCTGCGTTTCAAAGAAAATCTCTTCCTCAAGGTCACCAAAGTTTTTTTGTCGTGCTTGGAAACATTCAGAATAGTGTTTATCTGGTTCTTGTACTCTACACCATATTCCACGGATATCTTATATAAACAATTTGTTTGTTGATGTTGATTATCATCATTGTGCAGTTCCCCACGATCCTAATTACTGCAGTGGCATGTTACTGAAAGTAATGAAACAGAAAAGCAGCTTCTTTGCTTTGGAATAAATGAAGCTTAATTATAAAATTACACTTTACAGTCAACGCTTGTAATCCTTTGGTTCTGTCCTTTAAGAGGGTTTTATTCCGTGGTAATTGGATTTTTATTACCACCGCAATTTTTACAGCACTTTTCATTTAACGATAATTACATTTTTAGAACAACGTTTTTTTATTACAGTAATTCCTACAAAGGTATAAAACTAAATTTTTAAGTTGCAGGAAAGACAATTTTGATTATAAGCTTTTAATGTTCTAATAATAAACAATAATAGGGAATTTACACAAACTGTACTGCAGTAAACTGTTCTTAAGGCAACAAGTGTCTGGCCTATAAAATCATGGCTATAAAAGTGTATGTAAGAGAAGGAAATAAGCTATAAAAAATTTTCTCGAATGTTTCAGCTCGAAAAATGAAGTAATATCAAAGTGTTCTCGATTGGAAGGCTATCATTCCTAAAGAGAAAATTATTAGAAATAATTTTAAGTTATGTTAGTTCGAAAAACAAGAAGAAGAAAATCTAAAACCAATTACAGGAGGAACCTGAAACCTTACTTACCTGAGTTTCTTATCTTGCTTTTTCCTGAAATCTTTGTTGCTTTCCAGTGTTCAATAATTCTTGATTATTGTTCTTTTTTCTTCCTGCTTCATGGGTACTCCCGGGCCCTACTGGTTACCGAAACATTTTTTAATTAAGATCATTTCATCTAGTTACCCTGTTATATGTTCCCTCTTTCCATTGCAGGCTGTATTCTCTCTCTCTTTCCCCATCAGTTTTTTTTCTTTTTGGCGCTGTCCATTTAATTGCAAACTTATGGCACAACAAATTACGTTACACTGAAGGACTGTAGGAAGGAAGTGCGTGTTTACATTTGTACAGTTGATCCTTAAACAAAATATTCTGTCTTAATGTAAGGAATAAAGGTCACCTTGTAATTTTTATTACAAATGGTAGTAAATCACAACAATTCCCTAAACCGAAGGGAAGTTTTCTTTTGAATCAAACTACTCAATACGGGTTCCTAATAAAGAGTCCCTGATCTCTGGGTGGATTATTTAAGTCCATGGGCTGCCTCCATGATAATAAGTCCGATTTCAAGTCGTGCAAACTGAGTTAGCTATCTTCACTAAAAATTTCGAATACGGCCCTGGATAATCAGATGTTGTTTAAATTCAATAACTTCATAGGTATATCTTGTTATTATAATTTAAATGACAATAATATCAGGATTACTATCTGGATAATTATTTATCCCACCATTACTATCCAAATATTCGTTAATTCTTATATCACTTTTATTATTTATTTTAATTGGTTATACATAATAAACATCAAAATAGAGCTTTCTAAAATTTTTCCCAAGAAAATATAAAACTAGCACAGATATTTTCATAATAACCGTTATGTGTTCAGGAAGTTCCGCTTTATAGAACTAGAGCTTCAACCATATGCAGTTAAGAAACCAAGCGGCTGTAAAATTGCGCCTTATGGACACTGGAAGCCCAAATAGTAGATCTATCTTGCTGATCGGAAATGTACCGGTAAACAGCAATGGTGCGTTAAACCGGTTTACCGGAAAGGATAACACGGTCCACAGGATAATTCAATACTGCTTCGACGTTCCATAAGGCTCAAATATCGAAGCTGATAGTTTTTGCTACACATTTGTGAAACCTGTCACGAATTCTAAGCTTTTTAAACGGGAAGCTACGATTTTTACCAGAAATTTATGATGAATGAGTATTTTCAGCATATATTTGCTTTGTAAACATTTAGTGAACTGGTTAATTCAAACGGATTGTGTTACGTGCGTTCAATTGTAATTACCCGAGCAACACCTTATTGCTGTACCTGTACATATTAAATGAACCTCGCCTATAGGAACTGGAAATTACAGAAATGGGGCCTAAAATCTAGCAATAAAACAGAATAAAATAAAACTCTGTAGTAAACCTATCGAAGTGAGCTTAGCATGCAATAAAAAAAGGACCAAATGTAATTTGCACCCGACTCTAGGATGAGCTCAAAGGAAAATAAAACTAAAGATAGTGTCCTGCTAAATATAAGAATGTTGGGTTCGTTTTTTTTTTGTTAAAATAGTGTCATACTGTTTTATAACTTTGTGATAAATAAAGTTATTATTAATAATAAATTTTGAATTATAGTACTCTGTGTACTACTTGAAATTTAGCGAGTGCCGTTGTATGGTTCAACATCATCGTAGATAGCTAAATATTGATGTGCAGCAGTTCAGTAGCTCCATTGTAAAATGGATTTACCTGTCCATTGTATAAGTTTGTCAATATTTAGAATTACGTTTTAATGATGAACTCTGTGTTGGTCATGTTTTCAGTTTTGACTACAACATCCACGTCTATGGTTTTGTATTGCAATCATAAATATTGTATAAATAAAGCCTTTCACGTAATTACATTTTATGGTTTTTGCAATAAATAAAGACTGCCAAACCGGATAATTTTAGTTCTATAAAAAGCAACTTTCACATAATAACAACTTGAAGCAAGAAGCACCAATACCTACAACGGTCTGAAACGCCCAAAGATGCATGCTATTTATTGGCAGATGAACTCCCTAAAACCAGGGGGCAATAACTGCAAGATTTCGGTAGTTGCACTGAAGTTTGTTGAAGGTTGTTGAATTAGACGGGATTCCAGATAAAATTCCAAAGGGGCTACCTACTCTTAAAAATAAAGGCAATATCCTGTTATAATTAAAATGTGCAAATTTGTTAAACGTTGGGGTGGGTATTTATGATTACGGATATTCTCGAAGAGTCAATGAGGGGAGCGTGCGTTCATCGTCATTTTCTGAAAATGTGCTTCCACACTTTACAAAGTACCTACAAGCGCTACAAGCCTACAACCGTTCTACAACGTACTATATATGTCAGACATTGTCTTTGTAACATAATTCCAAAATTCTGCCTGCAATCCCTATTATACAGGGTGAGTGCCACCATGTTTTGCAATTCAGCTTACACCTACGGACAACAGACTGAACAGTTGTAAGGCACTCTGCTGGTGTGATCCAGTCCTTGGGTGTGATCTGCCGGGCTACTTGTATAATCGTTTCCCGAAGGGTAGCTTCGTCGTTGATGAGTCCCGCATAAACTGTTTACTTCATTGTACCCCATACTGAGAAGTCCAAAGGAGTCATGTCCGGTGAGCGCGGAGGCCGAGGGCGGGGGTAGTCTCATTTTTCTCAATTTTCTTCTTTTCACTCTAGCTTGGAGGGAGTGCATTTTTGGAAATAAATTAATAGACGAAAAAGTCTTATTTAAATCTGAAAAATCAGCCTTGAACATTTGGCAGTTTAACTCTGGGGCACCCTGTACAACACCCTATTCTAGCCTCAAACTATCAACATCCCAAAAGTTGAAAACCTCCCAATTATATTTCTTATCTTAGATACGAAAATATTGTTCTGAGCTCATAATAGTAAATAAATAAAAGGTTTTTCTTAGTATTCAGAGCTTTAAATAATCCATCTACAAAAATTTGTAATTAAGTTCTTATTAACTCTTGAATAAAATTTTGTGTTAAAAAAACTTTTTGCTGTTATCACCTAAATAGTATACAATTACTTAACATACTTTGATGAAGCGTCAGGTACGTCTACTAATTCCATTTCGTGTTGTGTTGGTTTCCGTTGTAAATATTCCCAAAGGCATTAAAACTTTTCTCAACTTTGGGGTAAAGCAACAAGAACCCTTGAAATGTTTACATCAAACGCCTGATATAGAATGGAGAATTCTTAGAACTTTTAACCCCACATATTTCAGAAAATTTTAAACTTTCAAAACTTAACGGTGACATTTTCATATCTTAAGCTGTTTATTTGTAATATTATTCGTTGAAAAACTTTGGGAATTATACTTAAAAGAAAAATATTTTGTGGTGATCGTTATATCGTAACTTTTATTTTTTCCCACTGGGGTTATTTGGAACCACTAGTTTCTCACCTAAAGCATTCTCCTCGTCATAATCTGCGCACTTCATCAACTTAACGATGGCGTTTAGGGCGAGTTATATATTTTTACGAGATGTACAGTATTACGAAGCTCCGGGAAGCTTAAAAATATAGAGAAGGTTCAACCCAAATTTCTCACGCACAGATTTCGAAGAGCCTTTGAAATTGTTTCGATTCTATATTATGAGACAAGGGAAACCTAATGCATGTAAACTGTGGCTTTCCCGAAGATTCTTTAATGAGAAACACTTAAATACTATCTGAAATCTGCAGATAAAAATATTAGAATATCGACCTTATGAAAAGGCTTTGTTTCGCTTCGTTTTAATCAATTGGATCGTTTGTTTGACGTTCAATATTACGGTCTACTAGGCTAATGCGGAGCTATTGGTGATAAAATGCATATACGCCCAGGAACATGTAAACAGTATACAGTTTTTGTTAGTTTAGTATCTATTTACATGACGCTATTGTTGAACACAATTTCAGTTCGCTTTTGAATTTATCTACGTATTAAATTTTTTATTTTAATTAAAATGTTATAGAATGTAATTTAAAATTTAAAAGAGTGTCCGCAGCTCAGCGGTCGTGATGCTTTTTATCGTTCAGCTATGAATGTGTGCGAAAGTCTGTGGATTTTATAAGGGGGGCATAATGATCTTGGCAGTCGGAAGCCCCCAGAAATGTGGGTTAAAAACCGAAGATACGTAAGCAGGGCAAATAATTGACTATTCTAACATATGATGTAAACAAATTACAAACATCGACTGAAAATCCTTCTGATCTGATACTGTAGAATCCGTTTGGATATAGGTTAGACTACATTTCTGCAAAAGCAAAGGATCTTCCTCTTTGGAAATCTCACCAATATTTCAGTAGTGACATTTTACGTTTTATATGAGACCTGAAAAATAACTAAACAGGGGGCTAAGTAACATTAATATTCTAACCTATTTTTGCACTTTAGTCATTTCCAAACAAAAATTTATTGATAAAGGTTCATAAATTGAGAACATTTTCTTAAAGCTGTGTAAGATAAAATAAAGATGAAAAGAGTACCTACAGGTTTTCGGTTTTTTAAAGTAGCAGCATTTTAACGAAACAAAACGTAATCGTTTCTCTTTTACATTAAGCTCGCCCACAACCGATTTTCTTTAAAAGCGGATCACTTTTCACTAGACGAACGATATATTGAAGAAAAGTAGATGATTTTAACAACAATTTTTGGCATCTTATGTATTTAATAAACTTCATTAACGAAAATTGTTTTTACCTTCCGAAGGTTAAAGTATGTTTCTTCATTATGTAAAACTTTAGGGAGCTTTTACTACGCATTATGATTATGTAGCTTCAAGCAGCTTCTCAATTTTCTCTTTTAGGTTCATTATCACATTTACCAAAAACAAATTAATATGTTAAAAGCACTATAGCTATAATATCAACAAACGCATCACAGGATTGAATTAATTTTACATAAAAGAAAATCAAGTTACTCAAACAAAAGATTAATTAATTTAACTGCTTGTAAATAATTCAAGTATCCACACGATTACACAACATTAAAATCAGACACAGAAAGATTAGAAAGACAACTTGATTGCTGTAATTTGCTGCTCTTTGAATACATTATTTATATTTTTCTGGCACAAGTTAAATAATTAATATTTACGGTATTTTCCGAATGAAGAATTTAACTGGGCAGTATAAAAAAATAATCAAACACAAAATAAAAAGTAACATACAGAAAATTCGATTAAATAAAGCACGACACAAAATTCATTTTCTATAAAGAAAGGAAAGCCGTGTATAATAAAGACGGAATGTCATTACATTATTCTCGGTTAGAAAATGTAAATATAGTGGAAGGGTGTAAAGCTGACCTCTAAAGTAAAAGAAACAATTAGCGTTTGGGTTGTATGAGAAAAATACACGGAAATCAGCTGGTCACGCTACTCAAATAACAAATGTGGCCCTCATACACATGAAACACTGAATGTTCAGTAATAAAATAACATGAAAAGGAAGTAAAGCCTGGTCAGAATGTATTTGTTGTTCTTCTTTTATGGAATCCCAATTAAAGGGGGTGAACTGACCCTCCATAATTTCACTCGGCAAAAAAAATTGTTCTCCCAACAAATAATTGTTGATATAGACCACAAACTTGGACTGCCTTTACTCTTTAAGAAAGGATTCCTCCCTGGGAGACGCCATGATGTGCACTTTTCCGTAGCGGGAAATTCAAAATAAAATCAGTTATGATTATGTTTGATAATACAATTACTTACTGTAATCCTATAATTTTAAGCAGCGCCGGATCTAGAGTTTTGAAATCCTATAATCCCAAATTTGCGCCCCCATGATATCATTTTTTTGCAATTTTCGATTCTATCAAAATTTCAAATTTTTAGATATCACTTGTAATGTTTAAATGATGTTTTTGTTTTCATTATTTCAAAATAATAGAAAATAATTATTTTTCACTCTTTTAATGTTTTGCTGTTAAACGATATTCTTCTGGTCTATTGTCATGATGCGTCATCAAAACATATCGTTTTGAAAAATGATCCTAGAATGGCACGTGTTAACGACAAGTTGAAACTTGTAGTAGCCATTATTTTTTAGAGAAACGTATTTTTACAATTTTTTTCGTATTTATCGTGTTGTTTATTATTGCAAGCTGGGCTACCGCAAGAATAATAATAGTAGTACCTACAAAAATTCCGGTGGTTAAATTGTAACAATTAATCAAAATACTGTGATTACTTAGGGTAAAATAAATTTCTTTATAATACCCTAAATATCTTCATAATAAGATAAAATATTACTCTATTTTCTTACCCGATATTATGTTTAGAAAACAGCGGAAATTGGATATGTAGGCTTTTAAAGTTTAAATGGCCTCGACGTTAATTGCTGGAGGGTGAGCCTGAAACTGAATGCCTTGCTGAAATTTAGTAGTACAATATAACCGCCCGTTCGGCCAATGATTTTTTGTCCGTATTACAAAAAAGCTTTTTAAGAAATTAAGTTGCGTGGGAACCGAGTGAGAACACTTTCTTTAGTTCGCGTTTTTCGCGAGGGGAGAAAGTAAACAAACAATTCCTACTTTAATTAGTAGAGCGATTTAAACTGCCAGACCTTCTTGCTCTAGAATTATTAAAGGGCAACCCGCTGGGTGTATTCGTGGTGGGTAGGAGTTTCATGAGAATTCAATCCAGTCCTGCGGTATTGCTCCCCAGTGATCTACTATTCTTGGGCACAGAAACCAGAAGCCTGAAATAAATTTATGTGCAACTAGTTTAAATCTTTGTGTTCCACTACTTGTAGTTTATTGCCACTCGCTACACATATTCAACAGTAACCATCATTTATCGTTTGTTTTTTTTTCTGTTAACGAGAACTGTGTGTCATCAATGTATATCAAACTTATATTTATGTTGAAATTAGATTTAATCAGAGTACAGTAACAAAGCGGAGCCAGTTTCACAGATTCTGAAACTTCCCTAATCTTGATGAATACAGAACCCCTATAAAAATTCGACAGCCTGCCAAACTTAATAGTTTGGAATTCTATAATTCTATATAAATCCTTCAGCAGGACGGAAGTTCTACTAGGCAGCAGTTTCAGGTTATTCAACTTGTGGGTGAAATACCTTTATAGGTTTTGTGGTCCAGACAAGCAAAACTTGGACAGAATGTATACGGGGTAGCATTTGATTGCCTGTGCTTTGTTACAACTATACATTAGTAGGAAAGGTAGTAATTCTTAAAGGGTTGTTAAGTTTTTTTTAAAGCAAAAGTGAAATAACGTAGAGATTAAATATTAATCCGGAGCTTAATCATTTATTCATTTAGTGCTAAGAGAAAATAGACGAAATTATTTGCTTCAGCAGCCAACTGAAAGTAATCATCAACTTCGTTATTTATTTAGGACTATTCTGTTGCCGAGACAGCTACTCTTGTAAATGATACTACTGTAGTAGAAGTGTAGACGGACAGCTTAGTGAAGTACCTTTCCACAATTTTCAAAGCAGATCAATCGTTTTTGAAAAATTGATGTTTCTTGGAAAGGGATTTCCAGTTATTTGGAAATTAAATGAAAATTTAAAATGATGCAGGACTAGTGGTGTAATGTTGGCTGCATACTCGCCTGATGCACAGGGTTGATTTTACAGAGTTTACGTTCCCACATTGCCACAATAAAATATATTACAAAAACACCCACAAGGATTGTTTTCAAATCGTCAATAGTACTAGTTTATCATAAAATTAACAATATTGCACCCTACTGTTAATAATAAAAAGCAACACTAAATTTAAATAACAGCGACAAGTTGATAAATTAGAAACTTTGGTTGGAAAGCAGGAATTCGTTCTAATTTGGGGTTTTGGTTTTTATTTGATCTCCAGTTTTGTTTCCTCGCTTTGCTTAAATGTGTTTAAATAGTTCGTAAAGTTATATTCTCTTGTACGCATTCCGTTCTGTTCGTACGGATTTCCCGTAGAATAGTTTCTACACAAATTCAGTGTATTAAGTACATTAGATGGTTTAACAATAATTTGTTTAAATAAGTTACGTTTGTTAAATTCTTGAACAGAAAGATAAAATGGCTAACAATAAATATGCACGTTTGGTAAATTACGTAAACATAAAATAGTTTTAAACTTTACCTAACTGTAACAAGAAAATTTAACGAAACAACAATTCGGGAAAAACGAACAGAATTTTCTTTTCTGCTAGTTGTCTTGTATACTAAATTGCAATTGTTTCGTTTCCTTACATTTCCCGTGAGCAAATATTCTCTTGCTTAAATTGCCAATTCCCGTGTAATCAATCTTTGTGTTAAATCAGCATTAAAAAGTAAAATTCCTCGGGATTTTACTGTAGAAACTAATCCTACGTTATTAAAGTCTTATTTACTGGAGGCAATCTTTAAAACGATAACAAAAAGGATACTTTTTATTATTTTCAAAGTAGAACCTGAATAATGCCCTAGAGATTATTTTACGATTCAAATTTTAAATTTATATGGAAACTTTCAGGAATACTTTTCAACTTATAACACTGTGTTAATGATTGATTTATAATAAGGTAGTGTAATAAAATACGTAAAAGTTTAGACACTTTAAAATCGAGTCAGAATTTATATTTACGTAAACGTAACGTAATTGAGCAAACTAATTTAGAAGACACGGTTATATGTTTGAATAAAAAAATAAAGAATTCCGGTAGAACGTACTAACAAAAAATATTATTAAGCATAAAATACCTTCTTCATAAAATACCTTCTTTCAGATACGTTTTGTAATTTGAGGAACGAGAGTGACGAGATCGGAATTCGAACCCGAGACCGGTTGGTTGCTAAGCGAATTTACATCCACGCCTAAATTGTATTTTTTTTATGCCTGTCTTGTATAAGATGAACATTTTTATGTAATGTAGGGTTGCTATCAAAGAAGAAAAAGGCTGAAACGTATTTAAATATACAGCGTGTCCCATAACCATTTTAATACTCCCTTTAGTACCGAGTATGTAAAATTTAATGAGCTTTGTATTTATTATATTATGGACAGGTAAATGTATTTATTATATTAGGAAAAAAAATTCTGAAAATTACAAGAATAAAGTCACAACGTACAAACTTCAGAGTTTCCGAGTATATCTTACATTCTTTCATTTTTAGTAGCGCCGTTTGTCCTGCGATCCATTTTCCTCGGCTACTTTCTGGCAATAGTGAACGCATCACCGGAGTGTTGTTTAAAAAGCCGGTGGCGGGTGGCTTCGAAAAAAGCATGCGGTATTATACCGATACAAAGATACAAAAGAGTAAATAAATGTGCCATTTTCCGAAAGCTCGGAGAATGCAATATGGAATTCAATGCTTCACATACTACATTCGGTGCTCGAACGAAACATAATGGAAATGGAAATGTCACGCATGCCTTGGCCCAAGGGAACAGATGGCCTGGACCCTGGGTCCTAACCCCTGGACAAGGTAAAGTACACTTTGAAATTACTCTGCCCCTGAGATCACGTTCAAACCTTCGTGCGCATACAAAAATTGTTTACTTAACCAGATGAACGAATACTTTGTGTTTTCACAGCGAAGTTAATTAAAATGATAAATTGAAAAATCTAAACATGTTTCGATTAATCCTCTTAATACAACGCCGCAACGCGTAAAGGTATGTAAGCTGATACCATTGAAATATTTGCAAATTGTATGTATGCGTATTTGATATTGACAGAAAGGGATTTTGTGGCTCCTACATATTTTATAATACTAAAAGCGCTCACTCATAATGAGAAATACCTGTGCATTTTACTATTTTTAAAAATTTATAGGTGCTTTTCAAATGAAATATGAAATTTAATTTTGAAATACAAGCAGTACAAGAAATGATGTACAAGCAATTCGGAACTAATCTCAGTTTTTACATAATTATTGTAAATACATATTTTCAGAATTATTCGGAAAAGTTAATGTAATTTTCAGTTTTTACACGACATTATATAAAGATTATTTCTATAGCGGTTCGAAAGTGAGCAAGATTTGCTTGTCACTTATCCGAAAAGGTTCATACACTGCAGTTTAAAGTCACTTTTTAAGAAGTAGTCCTACGTAATCGAATTTAAAACTAAATAACGATCTACATTTTAGTTTAACAATTTTAAAATTATATCTACAAGGACGTGTTGCTTTAAAAATATTGTAATGGGATCATATTATTCAAAACCGTGTTCATATTGATTTTTCCGCTATATTCTTCCAGGGTTGTAAAAACATTTGGATGAATATTACATTTCTATATACAGGGTGTCTCAAATGGATTAGGATAGTATGGGTATCTTGGTTATTATTGAAGATAGAGATTCGGTTAAATGGGCAATGTTTTGCAGTTTCTCATACTGATTCATATCCCGATTAGAAAAGTTACAAATTTTCAGTCGTTCAGTTGTTATCTTGAAAAAACTGAAAAATGCGTATTTTTAAAAAGTGGAATCTTTCCGTAATTTTAATATTTATGGAGAAAAGTTTCAAATAAAAGTTACTAGGTTCGATTAGCACGATTTAAAAACGTCATTCAATTTTTTTCAAAATGGCGGTTTTCAAGATATTGATAGCAACTTTCTTATTTTAAATGGGCGCCATTTTGGTTTTTTTACAGAAATGGATTGCATTTTTTTTTCTGATTTCAACGATGTATAACAACCTATGTTTAAATAAAGTTTTACACTGAATTTACTGATGTTTTAATTTGCAGTCGAGTTAGCCATGAAAACAAAAGCCATGTTTCGTTTTTTGAATAATGGCCGCCTTTAGCCTCAAAATTTGATTCGAAGAATAGAATCTTGTCTTGAAGTTTTAAGCCTTAACTGGAGACCGTTTCTTTTTGCGACACCCTGTATAGTTATGTAAAATTTATCTTCTCGAGTATCTCAATTTGAGTTGAGTTGAAATGAGTACAAATATTCTTATAAACAGTTTAGAGAGATTTTCTAAAGAAATTTTTCCCTGCTATTTCTTTTGAAACCGTTTTAAAGTTTATTTAACCTATCCTGAAATTTGCAATTTTGTTGAATTTAAAAGTAATAGGCAATGCCAAAAAAGGACGCTTTTATTATATTTACCAAAAAAAAAACCTAATGCTGTTACTTAATAGCGAGAAAAGTAATTTAATCACAATAATGTTTCTAAACACAGTTCTTATGATCGTTTCTGAAATGTTTAGTAAAGTGTGGTTGTGTTAGAAAAAAATACTTATCGCAAAGATTGCTTCCATAACCATAATACTCGACTTCGAAGCGCAATAATGGGAGCAGCCATTTTCTTGGCCCATTACTCTATAATTTAATACAAGATAAGGAAGCAGAGCGATGATTTAGGGATAATGTCTTGAGTTTAGATTCGAAATTCATAGTTCTGCTAACGTCATTATGTACACTCTTCCCCGCCCAAACTATACAATTGTCACTGGAACAATTAAGTTTCAGTGCGTCTGTATAACTATCAAGTTCCCTCTCAATCGAACTTGAGCTCAGAAATTATTAAGGGACGTAGCAGAGGTGACTAAAACTTAATTGAATTAGGATTAGAAAGTAGTTTTACGATGTAGCGAATACGGATGGCAATTAACTACTGTAAAATTGCTTTTCTTTAAAACTACAATTTTCCACTATAAATGAAAATTAAATTGCTTTACTTATTGCGAAACTTCATAAAAGTAAGACATTTTGGTTTATTAAGTTAGACCTTCCTTACGGTTGTTATAACAATAAATTTACTTGTAAGCTCTGAAAACCGTCATAAAATTTTGCGTGTACATTTTCAGCGCAACTCATTGCGATAATGTAATTTTTACGTTGCTCGAAAAAAAATAGGCACTTAAAATAAATAACCAGCCTCGTTTCAGAACATTAATTGTCTTTTAAATTGCCGAGGCAGGTTTATTTTTGCGACAGTAAAGGTCGCATCGCGTTGTTCTTTTAGATATCTTTTGATATCGTCTCGGAATTGATAATAATCTCATATCTGAAATGGCCATAGTAAATTACTTTCCATGGTATACGTATGCATATTAAGATAATGCTAGAAGGGATATAAAACCCGTTACCTCCGTAAGATCAGAGTATTAGAGCACGTCCGGATTTCATTATAAAGGAGTCGCTAACAGCCAGGATTAGTGAGAAAATAGTAAGCGGAATTTTAAATTATCATATTTTCCATTACCGCGTCATCATCCGCAATTCCAAGCACTAAATGTAAATTTATTAAAAATTTACATATATACACAAGTTCAGGGTAAATGAGATTCTGAATAATATTCGAAAAAAAGTATGAGCCTGAATCTTTTGGCCTATTTAGTCTTTAGATACTGTCAAGCTTATTATTTACTACTGGAACAGATATGCAATTGTTGAAACCAACAAATATAGTTCTGCGATTGATTTTCAATCGTATATACAGGGTATTTTCTAAGTATGTATAATAAATGAATCCAAAAGGTGAATCCAGAGCAAACATTTTTCGTATCCTAATATGCTTCCATGAAGAGTTATGCCTCTTGAAAGGAGTAACAATTTGGTATTTAAATTTTATCTAAAATTTAGACAAAGATATAATACAATACAAATCATGTAATTAAGACTTTAAGAGACATTTTAACGAGGCACATGAACAGAAGTAACAAATTGAAATGTTTGATCCCATTTTTAGCAAATCTGTCTGGAACTACGTCGTTTTATGAATTGTTACAAAAGTTACTATTATTTAGTAATAATCGTGCACAAACTATAGAATTTTACTGGCATGTAATACCGACTTTATAACATACCTACCTATAACTATTCAAATAATAATAATTTTACGTGTCTTCGCAAACTGGTTGGAAAATGCAAGGTCAGACGTACATAATCGTTAGAAAAACGAAATGAGATAAAGAAAAGCATTCTTATCACTCGCAACAAGGTGTGTCAGGTAAAATTGTTTACCCACAAAATCAGTTTGTTATTGAAGCTGGTGGATAGTACTTCTATTAAAATTTTCCAATTAGTAGAGTTAGTGATTTGTTACTATTTACAGTGACAAGCAGCTGATTGAAGGAAGCAGAACGTGTACATAATTATTCCCCAGTGAGTTTTGTGGTAAGTAAAAGTTTTGGCTACATTTTTATTTCGTTGAAAATCTATACAGGGCTTATCAAACATAAGTACGAATATCCAACGGTATTATTTATCTTTCAAAAATCATTAGAATTCTATTTCATAGAAGGCTGTTGCAAGTCTGTGCAAACTGAAAGTGTTTGAAATAAAAATAGAAGATTATATTTGGAAAATCGAAACGCATTTGTTGATTTTTTTTATTGCAAAATAAATTCAGATTTGGTTTTACAAGTTACAACTGGATAACAGATTGAGAGAAAGCAGGCGAAGAACAGGCAGTATTTAGACCAAATAGACAGACAAACGATATATACGGGGTGGATGACAAAATCCACCACAAACTATAGAGATTTAAATTAAGATCGCTATTTGTCTGGTTTTACATAGGTATGCAGGGTGGGGCAATAGTGCGTGGAAGTTTTAACGCAGATGTAAACTGTGGGTAAATGCGCATACATATAAATTATTTTCAAATATACAGGGTGTTACAAAAAAGTATGGCACTCTTAAGGTAATGTTTTTAAATGGAATATCCTGAATATTTTTGCATATTTAACTCTTCGCTTGGAATGTTTATTCATATCTAAAACATTAGCGCCACCTTAATGTCCGATTTAGAATGTAATAATATTTTATTATTATTTTATATTTCATTGTTACATTACTCCACTTAACATTTTACCACTTCCGCGGCCGTAGCTTTGAGGACGAAATTAAGTAAGGACCTTATTGTAGGAGGCTGTAGGGTGCGTATCGTACGGCCACCATATGAACAGGATGTAGAAAATTAATTTTCATATTTTCAAAACGTCAACGTTATTTTTCTCAACTTTTTCAAAAGGAACACCCTGTATATTTTTTAACGATGTTATGTAGAATTAAATAGCGAACATTTTTTGTATGTATATCCTCCATTCCTCCTGGCTATCTGTAACCAATAAATATAAAATGCATTAGAATTTTTTTTGGTACCCGTTACGGTGTAGGAGCTATCGAATTTCCACGCACTATTGCCCTACACTTAATACCTACTACTATCTACAACCGCAGGTTTTAATATTTGTACTTATTTCTGATATACCCTGCAGATAAAATGGTATCGAGAAACCATCAAATATTAAGTTGAAAAATTGTAAATTCAGCTACAAACGAGATAATGGTTATGGTATGATAATAATAATACTTACTGTAGTTACGCTGTAGATTATTGCTTATTTATATCCTAAGTTTTATATTCTTAACTAAAATTTACGAGCAACAGATAAAGTAAAGGTAGAAATGGTCACGCAACTTAAATTTATTCTACTACGATGAAAGGGGTAGGTACATATTGAAGTAGGGTTATTAGGGGTTGTAACTTTACTAAGCTGTTTCAATATTTAATGAAGACAAATGAGATACAATTGCTTGCGGATACGTCCAATTTATAGACTGAATTAATTTAACATACCTCAACTGTTTAATTAATGTGAAGTTCTTCGTAGAAAGTATGCCTACTATATTTTTTTTACTTTTTTGCTTGGAAATAAAAGTGTGGGTCGTAAACTAACAAAATATAATGTAGGAATTCTTGATTTTTTTGTTTATCCAATATTTTTTGTTTGTAGTTGAAATACTTACTTCCTTTGAACGAAATTTTATATGCTTTAACATTGTATAACATGTTACCTTAGTGATTTAAATAAAAGGCTCCTAATTTTATCAGTTTCCTTTGTCATAATTATGAATAAGGTTAGACAAATCGAGAACAAACACGATTTATTTTCAAACAAATCTTCCTGAAGAGAAAATCTTAAGTGCCAGGACAAACCAGCCTAATTACTTTATTTAGCAGTAGTACAAGCTCAGATGATAAATGAATTCGGTCTTGTCGTCTTAAGTAGGAGTGGAGGTTATAACAAAACAACACAAGCAAATTACTTTTATGTTTGCCTGCAGCTTGAAATACCTGGTTACGAACTCTGTCGTCTGTATTACAGATTCAATTTATATCCGACTAGCTCAGCGATGCATATCTCGTAGTACTTTTCATAAATATTCAGTTTTTACGATTAGTTGCATTTAAAGTTATACTAGAACAGCGTAAGCAAAACATCAGAAAACAGAGAGAAGGCATGAATTTCAATGACAGAAAGAGTTTTATTTCAGTGATTTGCATTTTCAGATCAATAATAAAAGTGTTCCTTTGAGTTATCGAAAGCTCTTCGGTTAGGCCTACAAAATCTAATCGGCTATGCGTGCGTATACCAATCAGAAGGAACGTAAAAAAATGTAGAAACAGCAAAAAGATTTTATTAAAAAAGTTTAATTTATATCTCTGAAGGAATTTATGAGGTCAAGAGAATAAAAATAAGGCAATAAAGCATAAAACTCCCAGTTTTAAGATTATTCTTCGTAAAATCCCAGCTTTAACTTTCGGCAGTTTGTTTGTCTCACTATTACTACAGTAATGTTCCAATTCTGACAATAAATGCCTAAATATATTTTAACTGCTCAATCTAAATTTCATTTCTCAATTAACAATGCTCTAGTATAATTTCATTAAAGGTTATAGAAGAGAAATGGAATCAAATGGAAATTTATTTCTTAATACCTAATTCTTATTAAATAAAACTTTTCTCGTTTGCGACTTTGCGTTGAACTCCTTTGCAATCTGACCTAAATTGAATTAAATCTCATTAATAAGTTTTAGTCACTGCTTATATTTTATTTTAGTTTTAATTTAATTTAACATTTCAGAATGACAAACCTCGGAGAAGTCTGGAAATACGAGAATTGATCAACAAAAATCGGTACTATATAATCTTGAGAGGGAGTTAAGTTTTGGCTGATAACTTTGCCAAGGCTTTGTGATTTTCCAGAACCCATGTCTTTTGTAAGAAGCTTCCAAACGTCTTTTGTGATCCAGCTTATAGTGCACTGTGCATGTGGTGCAGTGCTACTTCATTATTTAAAGCCTAATCCTGTAAAATGTTATATGCGAATGTTTACTTTCTTTGTGTGACAACAAAGAACGGCCAAAAGTTTAAAACGGAACACTGAAAATAAAAGGGCAGACAAGCTCACTAAGAGTAAGATTCTTCTGTACAGCTATTATGTTAAAGAACTTCCTTAGGTGCATTTAACAAAAAAACGGGATTAGAACAACTTTTGAAGATGGAAACATTCTAGATGCAGTGAAAAAAAGAGCATTTCAACTGTGGTTGGGAAGAAAGCGACAACTGAAGAAAAGAGAGAATCGACTAAGTAGTAAGTATAGTGTATGTAAGTATGGGTAATGTTCTATATCAAACGTGGTGCAATTTTCGCCTTGATGTCAGGAAACCACCACCGTATCCACTAAAAGATAAGATAACAAAAAGGAAACAAAACATACGAGACAAAAATATTTATTAGTCCAGCTTCAGGAGAATGAAAACACAGCAGGAGAAAGGGAAGGACAATATTCTAGAAGCAGTGGAACAAAGAAATGGGATAATAGGTAAAATGGAGAATAATTTATTGAATCAACATTGACATCCTTAAAATTACTTATCGAATGAAAATCGACGAAGAAAGTAAGTAAAGGTAAGGATTTAAGTTACCACAAGAGAGTCGACTAAGTAAGCGCATGAGCGTTGGAATGGTATAGGCACGGAACTAGTAGGTACATATACTTTTAGGTTTGGTCTCTAGCAATCTCCAACTTATCCTAGCAAACATCAAGAACCATTCAGGGAAACTAAATTGAGGGAGGCATGTGATGATACCTAATGGAAATATCGCAGTAGTGATGGAATAGACGCCATAAAAGTTGGAAGTTAATAGGAAAATCATTGACAAAAATTCGAACCAACCTCGACACCTAAAGAAAAGGATTGATTACCGAAGTAAGTAACTTTAATTGTTGAGTATCGTTGTAATACACCCATAGAACTGTGACATACATGTTTTTGGTATAATTTTAGGACGCGAGAAGTAATTCCTGCAAGAGCTACAGGGAAAGGGGGGGGTTTCTCCGACAATACAATTTTTAGAAAGTGTAAGAAGGATAAACCAGCTGTGGGCGTGGCGCTGTTGACATCATCACTTAACAGCCAATTACTGAGCTCCAAATTACCGCCGCATGCGTAGAAATCACGAGTTCCTATTATATGTCTGTCCTTGTCAATCTTCCTTGAACCAATTTCAAAGTGGTATACTCCTTCTATAGAGGAATAGTACTAGTGTATGTTCGAAGAGGTATTGTATCCGCTGCCATATTGTTCTTGCCAAACTATAACCAGCGCAGTCTGAATATTTCTTTGACCTGCAGTGTTAGAAATGTCAAGGTATGTATCCACTTAATCAGTGATGCAGGTAAAAATACTTAAGGGGTCCCAAGCGAAGGGTAACATTATGGTTAAGGACGCATTTGGTATGAGCAGTCAACCGAATCCCTATTCCGTACTGCAATTTCAAAAATTCAAATTGCTATGACGTTAGTTGCCAATCTCTGGTGGAAGACGGTACTAGAAGAAGCTGTGAGTAGTACTGATATATTAAAGCAAACTCTTGGTCATATTGTCCATATTGTCTATAATTTCAGGTTCCTACTGATAATACGTAGATGAAGAGCAATGAACAAGTTTGATGTGGTATGTTCGAAAAGCTTCTCCATGGTTGCGATGGGTACCCACTGTTTGTGGCATGACAACCTTTGATGAGTATTGCGTTATGGAAAAAGAGAGAAACTTCAGAAACTCGTGTGGTACAGTGAGTAGTAAGTAGGATGCTTGATTTTTTTAAAGGAGTTCCCAATTTCAATAAAACGTTTTTAAGTGCATTTCTTTTGATTAACCCTCGTATATTTTGAATAAAAGCATCAAGAAAGCAATGATAATTAAGATAGATATTAGTGAATGTTTTAACTTTAATTATTTCTTTCAAATACACAAACTTTACGGTCACTGGATTGACGTTTGTACTTCTAAACTTCTGAAGAAGGACGAAATTCCCCAGCTTAAATGAACGCGTGCCTTTAAAACTTTTCCATTACATTTCTGAGTAAAGAGAAGGTCGCGGTTTAGTGCTTAAATTTCAATTTTCTGTGCAAGAACTTTGAAACAATAAAATTAATTAGGAAAAGTTGTGTTCATATTTGCAAGTGCGAAAATAAACACGATTACAACGCTTTTGTGAAAATTGTGGAAATTTAGTTTTAAATTTAAATTATTTTATGTTGCACCCTTATCAGTAGCACATGTTACACGTGTCAAATGCACAGTGGGTAAGCATATGTGGAAACAATTGTGGTCAACTGCTTTTTAATGAGCGCTCGACGACCGTTTAACGCAATGTATGTTGGTGTCGCTGAAGTATTTTTTGCATGTCATAAACACAAATTCAGTTAGGAACAACAAGTGTTCGGTTTTTATATTAAAGCGACTTTGTTGAAGTCTTTACGCAGACATAAAATTTTAATGATGGACATTACTTTGTTTTATTGTGGACGCTTCCTAAATTCTTGATAGGAAAATGGGATTTTTATAGGGGATTAATGAAATACTTTTGTGGAAAATTTTGATCATAAGATAAAGTTTTATGGTATATTTATGATTTCAAGTTAACCTTAAAATATGTTCGGTAAAATTTTAGTTAAATAATGAAGTAATCATAATGTGAACTAGAAATTAAAACCGTATTGGATTAGTGACTGAATCTCGTTAATTAATGTCAGGGTTTCAGTCTAGAATTGAAATTAAAGTCATTTAATTTTAGTTAACTGCATATTTCGATATAAATTTGGCTTTGTACCTATTATCCCTATAAATTCAAGCTAATTAGGTTTCATTTTATAACCTGGAAACTGTTAATCGAATTTTACAATGTCCGGTATGTTACATACACTATTATACCATTGTATTTATATTGACTAGTATGATAACTTGTTAAGAAAAACTGGTGACACAAAATACTGCACGTGAGGTACTGCCACCTATGATTAAATAGTTTCTTAGTTGCTTTGCTTTGTGTGTCGAACCATTGATTGGTTGTTAAACACCTTATTAAATAGAATTTGTTTTGAACAAAGTCGCATAGCAGTTATATATTTTTTTGACTCGTAGACAATTATAGAAATAATAAATATTAAATAAAATATCAAGTTCAACTGAAAATAACATAATTCATTATTTGCTTACCTAATACCATTTAATTTTGAAAGACAAAACGCAACAATACGTCAACCAATAGCAAACAATCCTACTCAAAAGTATACCTATTCACAGGAAAAATTCAATTGACGTTTGAAAGTTTAATAATTTCAGTGTTTGTCAGATTTCTTTGACGTTTAAGGGCTGTAAATTTTCATGTAAATTTTCAATGCGAGTAAAACGTAAAATCTGAAAAGAGCTGCCTGAGAGCGGAGCAAGCCACAAATGTGCTTTAACTCGGTTATTTGTAATTATTTTGAAAGGGTCACATAAGACATTTAGATAGAGAACACTTGGATACATCCCATCATCCAAAATATATACAGGACGTTACGAAAAAACAAACAGACAAAGGGTCAAAGGGCTGTAACTCGCAACCAATAATTTTTTCAAATTTCTATACGCGTCAATGAATCAGAAATTAAAAATACTACAATTTTGCTTATTTAATCGTATTCGTATCTTTACAAACAAAAATGATGCAGCCTGTAAATTTTCATTAATTTTTCAATGCAAGTTAAAACGTAAAATCTGAAATGAGCAGATCTGGCCCAAAATGTCCCTTTAACTCGGTTATTTGTAATTATTTTGAAAGGGTCACATAAGACTTTTAGATAGAGACCAATTGGATACATCCAATCATCCAAAATATATACAGGGCGTTACGAAAAAACAAACAGACAAAGGGTCAAAGGGCTGTAACTCCGCAACCAATAATTTTTTCAAATTTCTATACGCGTCAATGAATCAGAAATTAAAAATACTACAATTTTGCTTATTTAATCGTATTCGTATCTTTACAAACAAAAAAGATGCAGCCTGTAAATTTTCATTAATTTTTCAATGCAAGTTAAAACGTAAAATCTGAAAAGAGCAGATCTGGCCCAAAATGTCCCTTTAACTCGGTTATTTGTAATTATTTTGAAAGGGTCACATAAGACTTTTAGATAGAGACCAATTGGATACATCCAATCATCCAAAATATATACAGGGCGTTACGAAAAAACAAACAGACAAAGGGTCAAAGGGCTGTAACTCCGCAACCAATAATTTTTTCAAATTTCTATACGCGTCAATGAATCAGAAATTAAAAATACTACAATTTTGCTTATTTAATCGTATTCGTATCTTTACAAACAAAAATGATGCAGCCTGTAAATTTTCATTAATTTTTCAATGCAAGTTAAAACGTAAAATCTGAAAAGAGCAGATCTGGCCCAAAATGTCCCTTTAACTCGGTTATTTGTAATTATTTTGAAAGGGTCACATAAGACTTTTAGATAGAGACCAATTGGATACATCCAATCATCCAAAATATATACAGGGCGTTACGAAAAAACAAACAGACAAAGGGTCAAAGGGCTGTAACTCCGCAACCAATAATTTTTTCAAATTTCTATACGCGTCAATGAATCAGAAATTAAAAATACTACAATTTTGCTTATTTAATCGTATTCGTATCTTTACAAACAAAAATGATGCAGCCTGTAAATTTTCATTAATTTTTCAATGCAAGTTAAAACGTAAAATCTGAAAAGAGCAGATCTGGCCCAAAATGTCCCTTTAACTCGGTTATTTGTAATTATTTTGAAAGGGTCACATAAGACTTTTAGATAGAGACCAATTGGATACATCCAATCATCCAAAATATATACAGGGCGTTACGAAAAAACAAACAGACAAAGGGTCAAAGGGCTGTAACTCCGCAACCAATAATTTTTTCAAATTTCTATACGCGTCAATGAATCAGAAATTAAAAATACTACAATTTTGCTTATTTAATCGTATTCGTATCTTTACAAACAAAAATGATGCAGCCTGTAAATTTTCATTAATTTTTCAATGCAAGTTAAAACGTAAAATCTGAAAAGAGCAGATCTGGCCCAAAATGTCCCTTTAACTCGGTTATTTGTAATTATTTTGAAAGGGTCACATAAGACTTTTAGATAGAGACCAATTGGATACATCCAATCATCCAAAATATATACAGGGCGTTACGAAAAAACAAACAGACAAAGGGTCAAAGGGCTGTAACTCCGCAACCAATAATTTTTTCAAATTTCTATACGCGTCAATGAATCAGAAATTAAAAATACTACAATTTTGCTTATTTAATCGTATTCGTATCTTTACAAACAAAAAAGATGCAGCCTGTAAATTTTCATTAATTTTTCAATGCAAGTTAAAACGTAAAATCTGAAAAGAGCAGATCTGGCCCAAAATGTCCCTTTAACTCGGTTATTTGTAATTATTTTGAAAGGGTCACATAAGACTTTTAGATAGAGACCAATTGGATACATCCAATCATCCAAAATATATACAGGGCGTTACGAAAAAACAAACAGACAAAGGGTCAAAGGGCTGTAACTCCGCAACCAATAATTTTTTCAAATTTCTATACGCGTCAATGAATCAGAAATTAAAAATACTACAATTTTGCTTATTTAATCGTATTCGTATCTTTACAAACAAAAATGATGCAGCCTGTAAATTTTCATTAATTTTTCAATGCAAGTTAAAACGTAAAATCTGAAAAGAGCAGATCTGGCCCAAAATGTCCCTTTAACTCGGTTATTTGTAATTATTTTGAAAGGGTCACATAAGACTTTTAGATAGAGACCAATTGGATACATCCAATCATCCAAAATATATACAGGGCGTTACGAAAAAACAAACAGACAAAGGGTCAAAGGGCTGTAACTCCGCAACCAATAATTTTTTCAAATTTCTATACGCGTCAATGAATCAGAAATTAAAAATACTACAATTTTGCTTATTTAATCGTATTCGTATCTTTACAAACAAAAATGATGCAGCCTGTAAATTTTCATTAATTTTTCAATGCAAGTTAAAACGTAAAATCTGAAAAGAGCAGATCTGGCCCAAAATGTCCCTTTAACTCGGTTATTTGTAATTATTTTGAAAGGGTCACATAAGACTTTTAGATAGAGACCAATTGGATACATCCAATCATCCAAAATATATACAGGGCGTTACGAAAAAACAAACAGACAAAGGGTCAAAGGGCTGTAACTCCGCAACCAATAATTTTTTCAAATTTCTATACGCGTCAATGAATCAGAAATTAAAAATACTACAATTTTGCTTATTTAATCGTATTCGTATCTTTACAAACAAAAAAGATGCAGCCTGAAAATTTTCATTAATTTTTCAATGCAAGTTAAAACGTAAAATCTGAAAAGAGCAGATCTGGCCCAAAATGTCCCTTTAACTCGGTTATTTGTAATTATTTTGAAAGGGTCACATAAGACTTTTAGATAGAGAACAATTGGATACATCCAATCATCCAAAATATATACAGGGCGTTACGAAAAAACAAACAGACAAAGGGTCAAAGGGCTGTAACTCCGCAACCAATAATTTTTTCAAATTTCTATACGCGTCAGTGAATCAGAAATTAAAAATACTACAATTTTGCTTATTTAATCGTATTCGTATCTTTACAAACAAAAAAGATGCAGCCTGTAAATTTTCATTAATTTTTCAATGCAAGTTAAAACGTAAAATCTGAAAAGAGCAGATCTGGCCCAAAATGTCCCTTTAACTCGGTTATTTGTAATTATTTTGAAAGGGTCACATAAGACTTTTAGATAGAGAACAATTGGATACATCCAATCATCCAAAATATATACAGGGCGTTACGAAAAAACAAACAGACAAAGGGTCAAAGGGCTGTAACTCCGCAACCAATAATTTTTTCAAATTTCTATACGCGTCAGTGAATCAGAAATTAAAAATACTACAATTTTGCTTATTTAATCGTATTCGTATCTTTACAAACAAAAAAGATGCAGACTGTAAATTTTCATTAATTTTTCAATGCAAGTTAAAACGTAAAATCTGAAAAGAGCAGATCTGGCCCAAAATGTCCCTTTAACTCGGTTATTTGTAATTATTTTGAAAGGGTCACATAAGACTTTTAGATAGAGAACAATTGGATACATCCAATCATCCAAAATATATACAGGGCGTTACGAAAAAACAAACAGACAAAGGGTCAAAGGGCTGTAACTCCGCAACCAATAATGTTTTCAAATTTCTATACGCGTCAGTGAATCAGAAATTAAAAATACTACAATTTTGCTTATTTAATCGTATTCGTATCTTTACAAACAAAAAAGATGCAGCCTGTAAATTTTCATTAATTTTTCAATGCAAGTTAAAACGTAAAATCTGAAAAGAGCAGATCTGGCCCAAAATGTCCCTTTAACTCGGTTATTTGTAATTATTTTGAAAGGGTCACATAAGACTTTTAGATAGAGAACAATTGGATACATCCAATCATCCAAAATATATACAGGGCGTTCGAAAAAACAAACAGACAAAGGGTCAAAGGGCTGTAACTCCGCAACCAACAATTTTTTCAAATTTCTATACGCGTCAATGAATCAGAAATTAAAAATACTACAATTTTGCTTATTTAATCGTATTCGTATCTTTACAAACAAAAAAGATGCAGCCTGAAAATTTTCATTAATTTTTCAATGCAAGTTAAAACGTAAAATCTGAAAAGAGCAGATCTGGCCCAAAATGTCCCTTTAACTCGGTTATTTGTAATTATTTTGAAAGGGTCACATAAGACTTTTAGATAGAGAACAATTGGATACATCCAATCATCCAAAATATATACAGGGCGTTACGAAAAAACAAACAGACAAAGGGTCAAAGGGCTGTAACTCCGCAACCAATAATTTTTTCAAATTTCTATACGCGTCAGTGAATCAGAAATTAAAAATACTACAATTTTGCTTATTTAATCGTATTCGTATCTTTACAAACAAAAAAGATGCGGCCTGTAAATTTTCATTAATTTTTCAATGCAAGTTAAAACGTAAAATCTGAAAAGAGCAGATCTGGCCCAAAATGTCCCTTTAACTCGGTTATTTGTAATTATTTTGAAAGGGTCACATAAGACTTTTAGATAGAGAACAATTGGATACATCCAATCATCCAAAATATATACAGGGCGTTACGAAAAAACAAACAGACAAAAGGTCAAAAGGCTGTAACTCAGCAACCAATAATTTTTTCAAATTTCTATACGCGTCAATGAATCAGAAATTAAAAATACTACAATTTTGCTTATTTAATCGTATTCGTATCTTTACAAACAAAAAAGATGCAGCCTGTAAATTTTCATTAATTTTTCAATGCAAGTTAAAACGTAAAATCTGAAAAGAGCATATCTGGCCCAAAATGTCCCTTTAACTCGGTTATTTGTAATTATTTTGAAAGGGTCACATAAGACTTTTAGATAGAGAACAATTGGATACATCCAATCATCCAAAATATATACAGGGCGTTACGAAAAAACAAACAGACAAAGGCTCAAAGGGCTGTAACTCCGCAACCAATAATTTTTTCAAATTTCTATACGCGTCAGTGAATCAGAAATTAAAAATACTACAATTTTGCTTATTTAATCGTATTCGTATCTTTACAAACAAAAAAGATGCGGCCTGTAAATTTTCATTAATTTTTCAATGCAAGTTAAAACGTAAAATCTGAAAAGAGCAGATCTGGCCCAAAATGTCCCTTTAACTCGGTTATTTGTAATTATTTTGAAAGGGTCACATAAGACTTTTAGATAGAGACCAATTGGATACATCCAATCATCCAAAATATATACAGGGCGTTCGAAAAAACAAACAGACAAAGGGTCAAAGGGCTGTAACTCCGCAACCAATAATTTTTTCAAATTTCTATACGCGTCAATGAATCAGAAATTAAAAATACTACAATTTTGCTTATTTAATCGTATTCGTATCTTTACAAACAAAAAAGATGCAGCCTGTAAATTTTCATTAATTTTTCAATGCAAGTTAAAACGTAAAATCTGAAAAGAGCAGATCTGGCCCAAAATGTCCCTTTAACTCGGTTATTTGTAATTATTTTGAAAGGGTCACATAAGACTTTTAGATAGAGACCAATTGGATACATCCAATCATCCAAAATATATACAGGGCGTTACGAAAAAACAAACAGACAAAGGGTCAAAGGGCTGTAACTCCGCAACCAATAATTTTTTCAAATTTCTATACGCGTCAGTGAATCAGAAATTAAAAATACTACAATTTTGCTTATTTAATCGTATTCGTATCTTTACATACAAAAAAGATGCGGCCTGTAAATTTTCATTAATTTTTCAATGCAAGTTAAAACGTAAAATCTGAAAAGAGCAGATCTGGCCCAAAATGTCCCTTTAACTCGGTTATTTGTAATTATTTTGAAAGGGTCACATAAGACTTTTAGATAGAGAACAATTGGATACATCCAATCATCCAAAATATATACAGGGCGTTCGAAAAAACAAACAGACAAAGGGTCAAAGGGCTGTAACTCCGCAACCAATAATTTTTTCAAATTTCTATACGCGTCAATGAATCAGAAATTAAAAATACTACAATTTTGCTTATTTAATCGTATTCGTATCTTTACAAACAAAAATGATGCAGCCTGTAAATTTTCATTAATTTTTCAATGCAAGTTAAAACGTAAAATCTGAAAAGAGCAGATCTGGCCCAAAATGTCCCTTTACCTCGGTTATTTGTAATTATTTTGAAAGGGTCACATAAGACTTTTAGATAGAGAACAATTGGATACATCCAATCATCCAAAATATATACAGGGCGTTCGAAAAAACAAACAGACAAAGGGTCAAAGGGCTGTAACTCCGCAACCAATAATGTTTTCAAATTTCTATACGCGTCAGTGAATCAGAAATTAAAAATGCTACAATTTTGCTTATTTAATCGTATTCGTATCTTTACAAACAAAAAAGGTGCAGCCTGTAAATTTTCATTAATTTTTCAATGCAAGTTAAAACGTAAAATCTGAAAAGAGCATATCTGGCCCAAAATGTCCCTTTAACTCGGTTATTTGTAATTATTTTGAAAGGGTCACATAAGACTTTTAGATGGAGAACAATTGGATACATCCAATCATCCAAAATATATACAGGGCGTTCGAAAAAACAAACAGACAAAGGGTCAAAGGGCTGTAACTCCGCAACCAATAATTTTTTCAAATTTCTATACGCGTCAATGAATCAGAAATTAAAAATACTACAATTTTGCTTATTTGCAAATTTTCATTAATTTTTCAATGCAAGTTAAAACGTAAAATCTGAAAAGAGCAGATCTGGCCCAAAATGTCCCTCTAACTCGGTTATTTGTAATTATTTTGAAAGGGTCACATAAGACTTTTAGATAGAGAACAATTGGATACATCCAATCATCCAAAATATATACAGGGCGTTACGAAAAAACAAACAGACAAAGGGTCAAAGGGCTGTAACTCCGCACCCAATAATTTTTTCAAATTTCTATACGCGTCAGTGAATCAGAAATTAAAAATACTACAATTTTGCTTATTTAATCGTATTCGTATCTTTACAAACAAAAAAGATGCGGCCTGTAAATTTTCATTAATTTTTCAATGCAAGTTAAAACGTAAAATCTGAAAAGAGCAGATCTGGCCCAAAATGTCCCTTTAACTCGGTTATTTGTAATTATTTTGAAAGGGTCACATAAGACTTTTAGATAGAGAACAATTGGATACATCCAATCATCCAAAATATATACAGGGCGTTCGAAAAAACAAACAGACAAAGGGTCAAAGGGCTGTAACTCCGCAACCAATAATTTTTTCAAATTTCTATACGCGTCAATGAATCAGAAATTAAAAATACTACAATTTTGCTTATTTAATCGTATTCGTATCTTTACAAACAAAAATGATGCAGCCTGTAAATTTTCATTAATTTTTCAATGCAAGTTAAAACGTAAAATCTGAAAAGAGCAGATCTGGCCCAAAATGTCCCTTTAACTCGGTTATTTGTAATTATTTAGAAAGGGTCACATAAGACTTTTAGATAGAGAACAATTGGATACATCCAATCATCCAAAATATATACAGGGCGTTCGAAAAAACAAACAGACAAAGGGTCAAAGGGCTGTAACTCCGCAACCTATAATTTTTTCAAATTTCTATACGCGTCAGTGAATCAGAAATTAAAAATACTACAATTTTGCTTATTTAATCGTATTCGTATCTTTACAAACAAAAAAGATGCAGCCTGTAAATTTTCATTAATTTTTCAATGCAAGTTAAAACGTAAAATCTGAAAAGAGCATATCTGGCCCAAAATGTCCCTTTAACTCGGTTATTTGTAATTATTTTGAAAGGGTCACATAAGACTTTTAGATAGAGAACAATTGGATACATCCAATCATCCAAAATATATACAGGGCGTTCGAAAAAACAAACAGACAAAGGGTCAAAGGGCTGTAACTCCGCAACCAATAATTTTTTCAAATTTCTATACGCGTCAGTGAATCAGAAATTAAAAATACTACAATTTTGCTTATTTAATCGTATTCGTATCTTTACAAACAAAAAAGATGCGGCCTGTAAATTTTCATTAATTTTTCAATGCAAGTTAAAACGTAAAATCTGAAAAGAGCAGATCTGGCCCAAAATGTCCCTTTAACTCGGTTATTTGTAATTATTGTGAAAGGGTCACATAAGACTTTTAGATAGAGAACAATTGGATACATCCAATCATCCAAAATATATACAGGGCGTTACGAAAAAACAAACAGACAAAGGGTCAAAGGGCTGTAACTCCGCAACCAATAATTTTTTCAAATTTCTATACGCGTCAATGAATCAGAAATTAAAAATACTACAATTTTGCTTATTTAATCGTATTCGTATCTTTACAAACAAAAAAGATGCGGCCTGTAAATTTTCATTAATTTTTCAATGCAAGTTAAAACGTAAAATCTGAAAAGAGCAGATCTGGCCCAAAATGTCCCTTTAACTCGGTTATTTGTAATTATTTTGAAAGGGTCACATAAGACTTTTAGATAGAGAACAATTGGATACATCCAATCATCCAAAATATATACAGGGCGTTACGAAAAAACAAACAGACAAAGGGTCAAAGGGCTGTAACTCCGCAACCAATAATTTTTTCAAATTTCTATACGCGTCAATGAATCAGAAATTAAAAATACTACAATTTTGCTTATTTAATCGTATTCGTATCTTTACAAACAAAAAAGATGCAGCCTGTAAATTTTCATTAATTTTTCAATGCAAGTTAAAACGTAAAATCTGAAAAGAGCATATCTGGCCCAAAATGTCCCTTTAACTCGGTTATTTGTAATTATTTTGAAAGGGTCACATAAGACTTTTAGATAGAGAACAATTGGATACATCCAATCATCCAAAATATATACAGGGCGTTACGAAAAAACAAACAGACAAAGGGTCAAAGGGCTGTAACTCCGCAACCAATAATTTTTTCAAATTTCTATACGCGTCAATGAATCAGAAATTAAAAATACTACAATTTTGCTTATTTAATCGTATTCGTATCTTTACAAACAAAAAAGATGCAGCCTGTAAATTTTCATTAATTTTTCAATGCAAGTTAAAACGTAAAATCTGAAAAGAGCAGATCTGGCCCAAAATGTCCCTTTAACTCGGTTATTTGTAATTATTTTGAAAGGGTCACATAAGACTTTTAGATAGAGAACAATTGGATACATCCAATCATCCAAAATATATACAGGGCGTTACGAAAAAACAAACAGACAAAAGGTCAAAGGGCTGTAACTCCGCAACCAATAATTTTTTCAAATTTCTATACGCGTCAATGAATCAGAAATTAAAAATACTACAATTTTGCTTATTTAATCGTATTCGTATCTTTACAAACAAAAAAGATGCAGCCTGTAAATTTTCATTAATTTTTCAATGCAAGTTAAAACGTAAAATCTGAAAAGAGCATATCTGGCCCAAAATGTCCCTTTAACTCGGTTATTTGTAATTATTTTGAAAGGGTCACATAAGACTTTTAGATAGAGAACAATTGGATACATCCAATCATCCAAAATATATACAGGGCGTTACGAAAAAACAAACAGACAAAGGGTCAAAGGGCTGTAACTCCGCAACCAATAATTTTTTCAAATTTCTATACGCGTCAATGAATCAGAAATTAAAAATACTACAATTTTGCTTATTTAATCGTATTCGTATCTTTACAAACAAAAAAGATGCAGCCTGTAAATTTTCATTAATTTTTCAATGCAAGTTAAAACGTAAAATCTGAAAAGAGCAGATCTGGCCCAAAATGTCCCTTTAACTCGGTTATTTGTAATTATTTTGAAAGGGTCACAGAAGACTTTTAGATAGAGAACAATTGGATACATCCAATCATCCAAAATATATACAGGGCGTTACGAAAAAACAAACAGACAAAGGGTCAAAGGGCTGTAACTCCGCAACCAATAATTTTTTCAAATTTCTATACGCGTCAATGAATCAGAAATTAAAAATACTACAATTTTGCTTATTTAATCGTATTCTTATCTTTACAAACAAAAAAGATGCAGCCTGTAAATTTTCATTAATTTTTCAATGCAAGTTAAAACGTAAAATCTGAAAAGAGCAGATCTGGCCCAAAATGTCCCTTTAACTCGGTTATTTGTAATTATTTTGAAAGGGTCACATAAGACTTTTAGATAGAGAACAATTGGATACATCCAATCATCCAAAATATATACAGGGCGTTACGAAAAAACAAACAGACAAAAGGTCAAAGGGCTGTAACTCCGCAACCAATAATTTTTTCAAATTTCTATACGCGTCAGTGAATCAGAAATTAAAAATACTACAATTTTGCTTATTTAATCGTATTCGTATCTTTACAAACAAAAAAGATGCGGCCTGTAAATTTTCATTAATTTTTCAATGCAAGTTAAAACGTAAAATCTGAAAAGAGCAGATCTGGCCCAAAATGTCCCTTTAACTCGGTTATTTGTAATTATTTTGAAAGGGTCACAGAAGACTTTTAGATAGAGAACAATTGGATACATCCAATCATCCAAAATATATACAGGGCGTTACGAAAAAACAAACAGACAAAGGGTCAAAGGGCTGTAACTCCGCAACCAATAATTTTTTCAAATTTCTATACGCGTCAGTGAATCAGAAATTAAAAATACTACAATTTTGCTTATTTAATCGTATTCGTATCTTTACAAACAAAAAAGATGCAGCCTGTAAATTTTCATTAATTTTTCAATGCAAGTTAAAACGTAAAATCTGAAAAGAGCGGATCTGGCCCAAAATGTCCCTTTAACTCGGTTATTTGTAATTATTTTGAAAGGGTCACATAAGCCTTTTAGATAGAGAACAATTGGATACATCCAATCATCCAAAATATATACAGGGCGTTACGAAAAAACAAACAGACAAAGGGTCAAAGGGCTGTAACTCCGCAACCAATAATTTTTTCAAATTTCTATACGCGTCAGTGAATCAGAAATTAAAAATACTACAATTTTGCTTATTTAATCGTATTCGTATCTTTACAAACAAAAAAGATGCGGCCTGTAAATTTTCATTAATTTTTCAATGCAAGTTAAAACGTAAAATCTGAAAAGAGCAGATCTGGCCCAAAATGTCCCTTTAACTCGGTTATTTGTAATTATTTTGAAAGGGTCACATAAGACTTTTAGATAGAGAACAATTGGATACATCCAATCATCCAAAATATATACAGGGCGTTACGAAAAAACAAACAGACAAAGGGTCAAAGGGCTGTAACTCCGCAACCAATAATTTTTTCAAATTTCTATACGCGTCAGTGAATCAGAAATTAAAAATACTACAATTTTGCTTATTTAATCGTATTCGTATCTTTACAAACAAAAAAGATGCAGCCTGTAAATTTTCATTAATTTTTCAATGCAAGTTAAAACGTAAAATCTGAAAAGAGCAGATCTGGCCCAAAATGTCCCTTTAACTCGGTTATTTGTAATTATTTTGAAAGGGTCACATAAGACTTTTAGATAGAGAACAATTGGATACATCCAATCATCCAAAATATATACAGGGCATTACGAAAAAACAAACAGACAAAAGGTCAAAGGGCTGTAACTCCGCAACCAATAATTTTTTCAAATTTCTATACGCGTCAATGAATCAGAAATTAAAAATACTACAATTTTGCTTATTTAATCGTATTCGTATCTTTACAAACAAAAAAGATGCAGCCTGTAAATTTTCATTAATTTTTCAATGCAAGTTAAAACGTAAAATCTGAAAAGAGCAGATCTGGCCCAAAATGTCCCTTTAACTCGGTTATTTGTAATTATTTTGAAAGGGTCACATAAGACTTTTAGATAGAGAACAATTGGATACATCCAATCATCCAAAATATATACAGGGCGTTACGAAAAAACAAACAGACAAAGGGTCAAAGGGCTGTAACTCCGCAACCAATAATTTTTTCAAATTTCTATACGCGTCAGTGAATCAGAAATTAAAAATACTACAATTTTGCTTATTTAATCGTATTCGTATCTTTACAAACAAAAAAGATGCAGCCTGTAAATTTTCATTAATTTTTCAATGCAAGTTAAAACGTAAAATCTGAAAAGAGCAGATCTGGCCCAAAATGTCCCTTTAACTCGGTTATTTGTAATTATTTTGAAAGGGTCACATAAGACTTTTAGATAGAGAACAATTGGATACATCCAATCATCCAAAATATATACAGGGCGTTACGAAAAAACAAACAGACAAAAGGTCAAAGGGCTGTAACTCCGCAACCAATAATTTTTTCAAATTTCTATACGCGTCAATGAATCAGAAATTAAAAATACTACAATTTTGCTTATTTAATCGTATTCGTATCTTTACAAACAAAAAAGATGCAGCCTGTAAATTTTCATTAATTTTTCAATGCAAGTTAAAACGTAAAATCTGAAAAGAGCGGATCTGGCCCAAAATGTCCCTTTAACTCGGTTATTTGTAATTATTTTGAAAGGGTCACATAAGACTTTTAGATAGAGAACACTTGGATACATCCAATCATCCAAAATATATACAGGGCGTTACGAAAAACCAAACAGACAAAAGGTCAAAGGGCTGTAACTCCGCAACCAATAATTTTTTCAAATTTCTATACGCGTCAATGAATCAGAAATTAAAAATACTACAATTTTGCTTATTTAATCGTATTCGTATCTTTACAAACAAAAAAGATGCGGCCTGTAAATTTTCATTAATTTTTCAATGCAAGTTAAAACGTAAAATCTGAAAAGAGCGGATCTGGCCCAAAATGTCCCTTTAACTCGGTTATTTGTAATTATTTTGAAAGGGTCACATAAGACTTTTAGATAGAGAACACTTGGATACATCCAATCATCCAAAATATATACAGGGCGTTACGAAAAAACAAACAGACAAAGGCTCAAGGGGCTGTAACTCCGCAACCAATAATTTTTTCAAATTTCTATACGCGTCAGTGAATCAGAAATTAAAAATATTACAATTTTGCTTATTTAATCGTATTCGTATCTTTACAAACAAAAAAGATGCAGCCTGTAAATTTTCATTAATTTTTCAATGCAAGTTAAAACGTAAAATCTGAAAAGAGCAGATCTGGCCCAAAATGTCCCTTTAACTCGGTTATTTGTAATTATTTTGAAAGGGTCACATAAGACTTTTAGATAGAGAACAATTGGATACATCCAATCATCCAAAATATATACAGGGCGTTCGAAAAAACAAACAGACAAAGGGTCAAATGGCTGTAACTCCGCAACCAATAATTTTTTCAAATTTCTATACGCGTCAGTGAATCAGAAATTAAAAATATTACAATTTTGCTTATTTAATCGTATTCGTATCTTTACAAACAAAAAAGATGCAGCCTGTAAATTTTCATTAATTTTTCAATGCAAGTTAAAACGTAAAATCTGAAAAGAGCAGATCTGGCCCAAAATGTCCCTTTAACTCGGTTATTTGTAATTATTTTGAAAGGGTCACATAAGACTTTTAGATAGAGAACAATTGGATACATCCAATCATCCAAAATATATACAGGGCGTTCGAAAAAACAAACAGACAAAGGGTCAAATGGCTGTAACTCCGCAACCAATAATTTTTTCAAATTTCTATACGCGTCAGTGAATCAGAAATTAAAAATATTACAATTTTGCTTATTTAATCGTATTCGTATCTTTACAAACAAAAAAGATGCAGCCTGTAAATTTTCATTAATTTTTCAATGCAAGTTAAAACGTAAAATCTGAAAAGAGCAGATCTGGCCCAAAATGTCCCTTTAACTCGGTTATTTGTAATTATTTTGAAAGGGTCACATAAGACTTTTAGATAGAGAACAATTGGATACATCCAATCATCCAAAATATATACAGGGCGTTACGAAAAAACAAACAGACAAAGGGTCAAAGGGCTGTAACTCCGCAACCAATAATTTTTTCAAATTTCTATACTCGTCAGTGAATCAGAAATTAAAAATACTACAATTTTGCTTATTTAATCGTATTCGTATCTTTACAAACAAAAAAGATGCAGCCTGTAAATTTTCATTAATTTTTCAATGCAAGTTAAAACGTAAAATCTGAAAAGAGCAGATCTGGCCCAAAATGTCCCTTTAACTCGGTTATTTGTAATTATTTTGAAAGGGTCACATAAGACTTTTAGATAGAGAACAATTGGATACATCCAATCATCCAAAATATATACAGGGCGTTACGAAAAAACAAACAGACAAAAGGTCAAAGGGCTGTAACTCCGCAACCAATAATTTTTTCAAATTTCTATACGCGTCAATGAATCAGAAATTAAAAATACTACAATTTTGCTTATTTAATCGTATTCGTATCTTTACAAACAAAAAAGATGCAGCCTGTAAATTTTCATTAATTTTTCAATGCAAGTTAAAACGTAAAATCTGAAAAGAGCGGATCTGGCCCAAAATGTCCCTTTAACTCGGTTATTTGTAATTATTTTGAAAGGGTCACATAAGACTTTTAGATAGAGAACACTTGGATACATCCAATCATCCAAAATATATACAGGGCGTTACGAAAAAACAAACAGACAAAAGGTCAAAGGGCTGTAACTCCGCAACCAATAATTTTTTCAAATTTCTATACGCGTCAATGAATCAGAAATTAAAAATACTACAATTTTGCTTATTTAATCGTATTCGTATCTTTACAAACAAAAAAGATGCGGCCTGTAAATTTTCATTAATTTTTCAATGCAAGTTAAAACGTAAAATCTGAAAAGAGCGGATCTGGCCCAAAATGTCCCTTTAACTCGGTTATTTGTAATTATTTTGAAAGGGTCACATAAGACTTTTAGATAGAGAACACTTGGATACATCCAATCATCCAAAATATATACAGGGCGTTACGAAAAAACAAACAGACAAAGGCTCAAAGGGCTGTAACTCCGCAACCAATAATTTTTTCAAATTTCTATACGCGTCAGTGAATCAGAAATTAAAAATATTACAATTTTGCTTATTTAATCGTATTCGTATCTTTACAAACAAAAAAGATGCAGCCTGTAAATTTTCATTAATTTTTCAATGCAAGTTAAAACGTAAAATCTGAAAAGAGCAGATCTGGCCCAAAATGTCCCTTTAACTCGGTTATTTGTAATTATTTTGAAAGGGTCACATAAGACTTTTAGATAGAGAACAATTGGATACATCCAATCATCCAAAATATATACAGGGCGTTCGAAAAAACAAACAGACAAAGGGTCAAATGGCTGTAACTCCGCAACCAACAATTTTTTCAAATTTCTATACGCGTCAGTGAATCAGAAATTAAAAATATTACAATTTTGCTTATTTAATCGTATTCGTATCTTTACAAACAAAAAAGATGCAGCCTGTAAATTTTCATTAATTTTTCAATGCAAGTTAAAACGTAAAATCTGAAAAGAGCAGATCTGGCCCAAAATGTCCCTTTAACTCGGTTATTTGTAATTATTTTGAAAGGGTCACATAAGACTTTTAGATAGAGAACAATTGGATACATCCAATCATCCAAAATATATACAGGGCGTTCGAAAAAACAAACAGACAAAGGGTCAAATGGCTGTAACTCCGCAACCAATAATTTTTTCAAATTTCTATACGCGTCAGTGAATCAGAAATTAAAAATATTACAATTTTGCTTATTTAATCGTATTCGTATCTTTACAAACAAAAAAGATGCAGCCTGTAAATTTTCATTAATTTTTCAATGCAAGTTAAAACGTAAAATCTGAAAAGAGCAGATCTGGCCCAAAATGTCCCTTTAACTCGGTTATTTGTAATTATTTTGAAAGGGTCACATAAGACTTTTAGATAGAGAACAATTGGATACATCCAATCATCCAAAATATATACAGGGCGTTACGAAAAAACAAACAGACAAAAGGTCAAAGGGCTGTAACTCCGCAACCAATAATTTTTTCAAATTTCTATACGCGTCAATGAATCAGAAATTAAAAATACTACAATTTTGCTTATTTAATCGTATTCGTATCTTTACAAACAAAAAAGATGCAGCCTGTAAATTTTCATTAATTTTTCAATGCAAGTTAAAACGTAAAATCTGAAAAGAGCGGATCTGGCCCAAAATGTCCCTTTAACTCGGTTATTTGTAATTATTTTGAAAGGGTCACATAAGACTTTCAGATAGAGAACACTTGGATACATCCAATCATCCAAAATATATACAGGGCGTTACGAAAAAACAAACAGACAAAAGGTCAAAGGGCTGTAACTCCGCAACCAATAATTTTTTCAAATTTCTATACGCGTCAATGAATCAGAAATTAAAAATACTACAATTTTGCTTATTTAATCGTATTCGTATCTTTACAAACAAAAAAGATGCGGCCTGTAAATTTTCATTAATTTTTCAATGCAAGTTAAAACGTAAAATCTGAAAAGAGCGGATCTGGCCCAAAATGTCCCTTTAACTCGGTTATTTGTAATTATTTTGAAAGGGTCACATAAGACTTTTAGATAGAGAACACTTGGATACATCCAATCATCCAAAATATATACAGGGCGTTACGAAAAAACAAACAGACAAAGGCTCAAAGGGCTGTAACTCCGCAACCAATAATTTTTTCAAATTTCTATACGCGTCAGTGAATCAGAAATTAAAAATATTACAATTTTGCTTATTTAATCGTATTCGTATCTTTACAAACAAAAAAGATGCGGCCTGTAAATTTTCATTAATTTTTCAATGCAAGTTAAAACGTAAAATCTGAAAAGAGCAGATCTGGCCCAAAATGTCCCTTTAACTCGGTTATTTGTAATTATTGTGAAAGGGTCACATAAGACTTTTAGATAGAGAACAATTGGATACATCCAATCATCCAAAATATATACAGGGCGTTACGAAAAAACAAACAGACAAAGGGTCAAAGGGCTGTAACTCCGCAACCAATAATTTTTTCAAATTTCTATACGCGTCAATGAATCAGAAATTAAAAATACTACAATTTTGCTTATTTAATCGTATTCGTATCTTTACAAACAAAAAAGATGCGGCCTGTAAATTTTCATTAATTTTTCAATGCAAGTTAAAACGTAAAATCTGAAAAGAGCAGATCTGGCCCAAAATGTCCCTTTAACTCGGTTATTTGTAATTATTTTGAAAGGGTCACATAAGACTTTTAGATAGAGAACAATTGGATACATCCAATCATCCAAAATATATACAGGGCGTTACGAAAAAACAAACAGACAAAGGGTCAAAGGGCTGTAACTCCGCAACCAATAATTTTTTCAAATTTCTATACGCGTCAATGAATCAGAAATTAAAAATACTACAATTTTGCTTATTTAATCGTATTCGTATCTTTACAAACAAAAAAGATGCAGCCTGTAAATTTTCATTAATTTTTCAATGCAAGTTAAAACGTAAAATCTGAAAAGAGCATATCTGGCCCAAAATGTCCCTTTAACTCGGTTATTTGTAATTATTTTGAAAGGGTCACATAAGACTTTTAGATAGAGAACAATTGGATACATCCAATCATCCAAAATATATACAGGGCGTTACGAAAAAACAAACAGACAAAGGGTCAAAGGGCTGTAACTCCGCAACCAATAATTTTTTCAAATTTCTATACGCGTCAATGAATCAGAAATTAAAAATACTACAATTTTGCTTATTTAATCGTATTCGTATCTTTACAAACAAAAAAGATGCAGCCTGTAAATTTTCATTAATTTTTCAATGCAAGTTAAAACGTAAAATCTGAAAAGAGCAGATCTGGCCCAAAATGTCCCTTTAACTCGGTTATTTGTAATTATTTTGAAAGGGTCACATAAGACTTTTAGATAGAGAACAATTGGATACATCCAATCATCCAAAATATATACAGGGCGTTACGAAAAAACAAACAGACAAAAGGTCAAAGGGCTGTAACTCCGCAACCAATAATTTTTTCAAATTTCTATACGCGTCAATGAATCAGAAATTAAAAATACTACAATTTTGCTTATTTAATCGTATTCGTATCTTTACAAACAAAAAAGATGCAGCCTGTAAATTTTCATTAATTTTTCAATGCAAGTTAAAACGTAAAATCTGAAAAGAGCATATCTGGCCCAAAATGTCCCTTTAACTCGGTTATTTGTAATTATTTTGAAAGGGTCACATAAGACTTTTAGATAGAGAACAATTGGATACATCCAATCATCCAAAATATATACAGGGCGTTACGAAAAAACAAACAGACAAAGGGTCAAAGGGCTGTAACTCCGCAACCAATAATTTTTTCAAATTTCTATACGCGTCAATGAATCAGAAATTAAAAATACTACAATTTTGCTTATTTAATCGTATTCGTATCTTTACAAACAAAAAAGATGCAGCCTGTAAATTTTCATTAATTTTTCAATGCAAGTTAAAACGTAAAATCTGAAAAGAGCAGATCTGGCCCAAAATGTCCCTTTAACTCGGTTATTTGTAATTATTTTGAAAGGGTCACAGAAGACTTTTAGATAGAGAACAATTGGATACATCCAATCATCCAAAATATATACAGGGCGTTACGAAAAAACAAACAGACAAAGGGTCAAAGGGCTGTAACTCCGCAACCAATAATTTTTTCAAATTTCTATACGCGTCAATGAATCAGAAATTAAAAATACTACAATTTTGCTTATTTAATCGTATTCTTATCTTTACAAACAAAAAAGATGCAGCCTGTAAATTTTCATTAATTTTTCAATGCAAGTTAAAACGTAAAATCTGAAAAGAGCAGATCTGGCCCAAAATGTCCCTTTAACTCGGTTATTTGTAATTATTTTGAAAGGGTCACATAAGACTTTTAGATAGAGAACAATTGGATACATCCAATCATCCAAAATATATACAGGGCGTTACGAAAAAACAAACAGACAAAAGGTCAAAGGGCTGTAACTCCGCAACCAATAATTTTTTCAAATTTCTATACGCGTCAGTGAATCAGAAATTAAAAATACTACAATTTTGCTTATTTAATCGTATTCGTATCTTTACAAACAAAAAAGATGCGGCCTGTAAATTTTCATTAATTTTTCAATGCAAGTTAAAACGTAAAATCTGAAAAGAGCAGATCTGGCCCAAAATGTCCCTTTAACTCGGTTATTTGTAATTATTTTGAAAGGGTCACAGAAGACTTTTAGATAGAGAACAATTGGATACATCCAATCATCCAAAATATATACAGGGCGTTACGAAAAAACAAACAGACAAAGGGTCAAAGGGCTGTAACTCCGCAACCAATAATTTTTTCAAATTTCTATACGCGTCAGTGAATCAGAAATTAAAAATACTACAATTTTGCTTATTTAATCGTATTCGTATCTTTACAAACAAAAAAGATGCAGCCTGTAAATTTTCATTAATTTTTCAATGCAAGTTAAAACGTAAAATCTGAAAAGAGCGGATCTGGCCCAAAATGTCCCTTTAACTCGGTTATTTGTAATTATTTTGAAAGGGTCACATAAGCCTTTTAGATAGAGAACAATTGGATACATCCAATCATCCAAAATATATACAGGGCGTTACGAAAAAACAAACAGACAAAGGGTCAAAGGGCTGTAACTCCGCAACCAATAATTTTTTCAAATTTCTATACGCGTCAGTGAATCAGAAATTAAAAATACTACAATTTTGCTTATTTAATCGTATTCGTATCTTTACAAACAAAAAAGATGCGGCCTGTAAATTTTCATTAATTTTTCAATGCAAGTTAAAACGTAAAATCTGAAAAGAGCAGATCTGGCCCAAAATGTCCCTTTAACTCGGTTATTTGTAATTATTTTGAAAGGGTCACATAAGACTTTTAGATAGAGAACAATTGGATACATCCAATCATCCAAAATATATACAGGGCGTTACGAAAAAACAAACAGACAAAGGGTCAAAGGGCTGTAACTCCGCAACCAATAATTTTTTCAAATTTCTATACGCGTCAGTGAATCAGAAATTAAAAATACTACAATTTTGCTTATTTAATCGTATTCGTATCTTTACAAACAAAAAAGATGCAGCCTGTAAATTTTCATTAATTTTTCAATGCAAGTTAAAACGTAAAATCTGAAAAGAGCAGATCTGGCCCAAAATGTCCCTTTAACTCGGTTATTTGTAATTATTTTGAAAGGGTCACATAAGACTTTTAGATAGAGAACAATTGGATACATCCAATCATCCAAAATATATACAGGGCATTACGAAAAAACAAACAGACAAAAGGTCAAAGGGCTGTAACTCCGCAACCAATAATTTTTTCAAATTTCTATACGCGTCAATGAATCAGAAATTAAAAATACTACAATTTTGCTTATTTAATCGTATTCGTATCTTTACAAACAAAAAAGATGCAGCCTGTAAATTTTCATTAATTTTTCAATGCAAGTTAAAACGTAAAATCTGAAAAGAGCAGATCTGGCCCAAAATGTCCCTTTAACTCGGTTATTTGTAATTATTTTGAAAGGGTCACATAAGACTTTTAGATAGAGAACAATTGGATACATCCAATCATCCAAAATATATACAGGGCGTTACGAAAAAACAAACAGACAAAGGGTCAAAGGGCTGTAACTCCGCAACCAATAATTTTTTCAAATTTCTATACGCGTCAGTGAATCAGAAATTAAAAATACTACAATTTTGCTTATTTAATCGTATTCGTATCTTTACAAACAAAAAAGATGCAGCCTGTAAATTTTCATTAATTTTTCAATGCAAGTTAAAACGTAAAATCTGAAAAGAGCAGATCTGGCCCAAAATGTCCCTTTAACTCGGTTATTTGTAATTATTTTGAAAGGGTCACATAAGACTTTTAGATAGAGAACAATTGGATACATCCAATCATCCAAAATATATACAGGGCGTTACGAAAAAACAAACAGACAAAAGGTCAAAGGGCTGTAACTCCGCAACCAATAATTTTTTCAAATTTCTATACGCGTCAATGAATCAGAAATTAAAAATACTACAATTTTGCTTATTTAATCGTATTCGTATCTTTACAAACAAAAAAGATGCAGCCTGTAAATTTTCATTAATTTTTCAATGCAAGTTAAAACGTAAAATCTGAAAAGAGCGGATCTGGCCCAAAATGTCCCTTTAACTCGGTTATTTGTAATTATTTTGAAAGGGTCACATAAGACTTTTAGATAGAGAACACTTGGATACATCCAATCATCCAAAATATATACAGGGCGTTACGAAAAACCAAACAGACAAAAGGTCAAAGGGCTGTAACTCCGCAACCAATAATTTTTTCAAATTTCTATACGCGTCAATGAATCAGAAATTAAAAATACTACAATTTTGCTTATTTAATCGTATTCGTATCTTTACAAACAAAAAAGATGCGGCCTGTAAATTTTCATTAATTTTTCAATGCAAGTTAAAACGTAAAATCTGAAAAGAGCGGATCTGGCCCAAAATGTCCCTTTAACTCGGTTATTTGTAATTATTTTGAAAGGGTCACATAAGACTTTTAGATAGAGAACACTTGGATACATCCAATCATCCAAAATATATACAGGGCGTTACGAAAAAACAAACAGACAAAGGCTCAAAGGGCTGTAACTCCGCAACCAATAATTTTTTCAAATTTCTATACGCGTCAGTGAATCAGAAATTAAAAATATTACAATTTTGCTTATTTAATCGTATTCGTATCTTTACAAACAAAAAAGATGCAGCCTGTAAATTTTCATTAATTTTTCAATGCAAGTTAAAACGTAAAATCTGAAAAGAGCAGATCTGGCCCAAAATGTCCCTTTAACTCGGTTATTTGTAATTATTTTGAAAGGGTCACATAAGACTTTTAGATAGAGAACAATTGGATACATCCAATCATCCAAAATATATACAGGGCGTTCGAAAAAACAAACAGACAAAGGGTCAAATGGCTGTAACTCCGCAACCAATAATTTTTTCAAATTTCTATACGCGTCAGTGAATCAGAAATTAAAAATATTACAATTTTGCTTATTTAATCGTATTCGTATCTTTACAAACAAAAAAGATGCAGCCTGTAAATTTTCATTAATTTTTCAATGCAAGTTAAAACGTAAAATCTGAAAAGAGCAGATCTGGCCCAAAATGTCCCTTTAACTCGGTTATTTGTAATTATTTTGAAAGGGTCACATAAGACTTTTAGATAGAGAACAATTGGATACATCCAATCATCCAAAATATATACAGGGCGTTCGAAAAAACAAACAGACAAAGGGTCAAATGGCTGTAACTCCGCAACCAATAATTTTTTCAAATTTCTATACGCGTCAGTGAATCAGAAATTAAAAATATTACAATTTTGCTTATTTAATCGTATTCGTATCTTTACAAACAAAAAAGATGCAGCCTGTAAATTTTCATTAATTTTTCAATGCAAGTTAAAACGTAAAATCTGAAAAGAGCAGATCTGGCCCAAAATGTCCCTTTAACTCGGTTATTTGTAATTATTTTGAAAGGGTCACATAAGACTTTTAGATAGAGAACAATTGGATACATCCAATCATCCAAAATATATACAGGGCGTTACGAAAAAACAAACAGACAAAAGGTCAAAGGGCTGTAACTCCGCAACCAATAATTTTTTCAAATTTCTATACGCGTCAATGAATCAGAAATTAAAAATACTACAATTTTGCTTATTTAATCGTATTCGTATCTTTACAAACAAAAAAGATGCAGCCTGTAAATTTTCATTAATTTTTCAATGCAAGTTAAAACGTAAAATCTGAAAAGAGCGGATCTGGCCCAAAATGTCCCTTTAACTCGGTTATTTGTAATTATTTTGAAAGGGTCACATAAGACTTTTAGATAGAGAACACTTGGATACATCCAATCATCCAAAATATATACAGGGCGTTACGAAAAAACAAACAGACAAAAGGTCAAAGGGCTGTAACTCCGCAACCAATAATTTTTTCAAATTTCTATACGCGTCAATGAATCAGAAATTAAAAATACTACAATTTTGCTTATTTAATCGTATTCGTATCTTTACAAACAAAAAAGATGCGGCCTGTAAATTTTCATTAATTTTTCAATGCAAGTTAAAACGTAAAATCTGAAAAGAGCGGATCTGGCCCAAAATGTCCCTTTAACTCGGTTATTTGTAATTATTTTGAAAGGGTCACATAAGACTTTTAGATAGAGAACACTTGGATACATCCAATCATCCAAAATATATACAGGGCGTTACGAAAAAACAAACAGACAAAGGCTCAAAGGGCTGTAACTCCGCAACCAATAATTTTTTCAAATTTCTATACGCGTCAGTGAATCAGAAATTAAAAATATTACAATTTTGCTTATTTAATCGTATTCGTATCTTTACAAACAAAAAAGATGCAGCCTGTAAATTTTCATTAATTTTTCAATGCAAGTTAAAACGTAAAATCTGAAAAGAGCAGATCTGGCCCAAAATGTCCCTTTAACTCGGTTATTTGTAATTATTTTGAAAGGGTCACATAAGACTTTTAGATAGAGAACAATTGGATACATCCAATCATCCAAAATATATACAGGGCGTTCGAAAAAACAAACAGACAAAGGGTCAAATGGCTGTAACTCCGCAACCAACAATTTTTTCAAATTTCTATACGCGTCAGTGAATCAGAAATTAAAAATATTACAATTTTGCTTATTTAATCGTATTCGTATCTTTACAAACAAAAAAGATGCAGCCTGTAAATTTTCATTAATTTTTCAATGCAAGTTAAAACGTAAAATCTGAAAAGAGCAGATCTGGCCCAAAATGTCCCTTTAACTCGGTTATTTGTAATTATTTTGAAAGGGTCACATAAGACTTTTAGATAGAGAACAATTGGATACATCCAATCATCCAAAATATATACAGGGCGTTCGAAAAAACAAACAGACAAAGGGTCAAATGGCTGTAACTCCGCAACCAATAATTTTTTCAAATTTCTATACGCGTCAGTGAATCAGAAATTAAAAATATTACAATTTTGCTTATTTAATCGTATTCGTATCTTTACAAACAAAAAAGATGCAGCCTGTAAATTTTCATTAATTTTTCAATGCAAGTTAAAACGTAAAATCTGAAAAGAGCAGATCTGGCCCAAAATGTCCCTTTAACTCGGTTATTTGTAATTATTTTGAAAGGGTCACATAAGACTTTTAGATAGAGAACAATTGGATACATCCAATCATCCAAAATATATACAGGGCGTTACGAAAAAACAAACAGACAAAAGGTCAAAGGGCTGTAACTCCGCAACCAATAATTTTTTCAAATTTCTATACGCGTCAATGAATCAGAAATTAAAAATACTACAATTTTGCTTATTTAATCGTATTCGTATCTTTACAAACAAAAAAGATGCAGCCTGTAAATTTTCATTAATTTTTCAATGCAAGTTAAAACGTAAAATCTGAAAAGAGCGGATCTGGCCCAAAATGTCCCTTTAACTCGGTTATTTGTAATTATTTTGAAAGGGTCACATAAGACTTTCAGATAGAGAACACTTGGATACATCCAATCATCCAAAATATATACAGGGCGTTACGAAATCACAAACAGACAAAAGGTCAAAGGGCTGTAACTCCGCAACCAATAATTTTTTCAAATTTCTATACGCGTCAATGAATCAGAAATTAAAAATACTACAATTTTGCTTATTTAATCGTATTCGTATCTTTACAAACAAAAAAGATGCGGCCTGTAAATTTTCATTAATTTTTCAATGCAAGTTAAAACGTAAAATCTGAAAAGAGCGGATCTGGCCCAAAATGTCCCTTTAACTCGGTTATTTGTAATTATTTTGAAAGGGTCACATAAGACTTTTAGATAGAGAACACTTGGATACATCCAATCATCCAAAATATATACAGGGCGTTACGAAAAAACAAACAGACAAAGGCTCAAAGGGCTGTAACTCCGCAACCAATAATTTTTTCAAATTTCTATACGCGTCAGTGAATCAGAAATTAAAAATATTACAATTTTGCTTATTTAATCGTATTCGTATCTTTACAAACAAAAAAGATGCAGCCTGTAAATTTTCATTAATTTTTCAATGCAAGTTAAAACGTAAAATCTGAAAAGAGCAGATCTGGCCCAAAATGTCCCTTTAACTCGGTTATTTGTAATTATTTTGAAAGGGTCACATAAGACTTTTAGATAGAGAACAATTGGATACATCCAATCATCCAAAATATATACAGGGCGTTCGAAAAAACAAACAGACAAAGGGTCAAATGGCTGTAACTCCGCAACCAATAATTTTTTCAAATTTCTATACGCGTCAGTGAATCAGAAATTAAAAATATTACAATTTTGCTTATTTAATCGTATTCGTATCTTTACAAACAAAAAAGATGCAGCCTGTAAATTTTCATTAATTTTTCAATGCAAGTTAAAACGTAAAATCTGAAAAGAGCAGATCTGGCCCAAAATGTCCCTTTAACTCGGTTATTTGTAATTATTTTGAAAGGGTCACATAAGACTTTTAGATAGAGAACAATTGGATACATCCAATCATCCAAAATATATACAGGGCGTTCGAAAAAACAAACAGACAAAGGGTCAAATGGCTGTAACTCCGCAACCAATAATTTTTTCAAATTTCTATACGCGTCAGTGAATCAGAAATTAAAAATATTACAATTTTGCTTATTTAATCGTATTCGTATCTTTACAAACAAAAAAGATGCAGCCTGTAAATTTTCATTAATTTTTCAATGCAAGTTAAAACGTAAAATCTGAAAAGAGCAGATCTGGCCCAAAATGTCCCTTTAACTCGGTTATTTGTAATTATTTTGAAAGGGTCACATAAGACTTTTAGATAGAGAACAATTGGATACATCCAATCATCCAAAATATATACAGGGCGTTACGAAAAAACAAACAGACAAAGGCTCAAAGGGCTGTAACTCCGCAACCAATAATTTTTTCAAATTTCTATACGCGTCAGTGAATCAGAAATTAAAAATATTACAATTTTGCTTATTTAATCGTATTCGTATCTTTACAAACAAAAAAGATGCAGCCTGTAAATTTTCATTAATTTTTCAATGCAAGTTAAAACGTAAAATCTGAAAAGAGCAGATCTGGCCCAAAATGTCCCTTTAACTCGGTTATTTGTAATTATTTTGAAAGGGTCACATAAGACTTTTAGATAGAGAACAATTGGATACATCCAATCATCCAAAATATATACAGGGCGTTCGAAAAAACAAACAGACAAAGGGTCAAATGGCTGTAACTCCGCAACCAATAATTTTTTCAAATTTCTATACGCGTCAGTGAATCAGAAATTAAAAATATTACAATTTTGCTTATTTAATCGTATTCGTATCTTTGCAAACAAAAAAGATGCAGCCTGTAAATTTTCATTAATTTTTCAATGCAAGTTAAAACGTAAAATCTGAAAAGAGCAGATCTGGCCCAAAATGTCCCTTTAACTCGGTTATTTGTAATTATTTTGAAAGGGTCACATAAGACTTTTAGATAGAGAACAATTGGATACATCCAATCATCCAAAATATATACAGGGCGTTACGAAAAAACAAACAGACAAAGGGTCAAAGGGCTGTAACTCCGCAACCAATAATTTTTTCAAATTTCTATACTCGTCAGTGAATCAGAAATTAAAAATACTACAATTTTGCTTATTTAATCGTATTCGTATCTTTACAAACAAAAAAGATGCAGCCTGTAAATTTTCATTAATTTTTCAATGCAAGTTAAAACGTAAAATCTGAAAAGAGCAGATCCGGCCCAAAATGTCCCTTTAACTCGGTTATTTGTAATTATTTTGAAAGGGTCACAGAAGACTTTTAGATAGAGAACAATTGGATACATCCAATCATCCAAAATATATACAGGGCGTTACGAAAAAACAAACAGACAAAGGGTCAAAGGGCTGTAACTCCGCAACCAATAATTTTTTCAAATTTCTATACGCGTCAGTGAATCAGAAATTAAAAATACTACAATTTTGCTTATTTAATCGTATTCGTATCTTTACAAACAAAAAAGATGCGGCCTGTAAATTTTCATTAATTTTTCAATGCAAGTTAAAACGTAAAATCTGAAAAGAGCAGATCTGGCCCAAAATGTCCCTTTAACTCGGTTATTTGTAATTATTTTGAAAGGGTCACACAAGACTTTTAGATAGAGAACAATTGGATACATCCAATCATCCAAAATATATACAGGGCGTTCGAAAAAACAAACAGACAAAGGGTCAAATGGCTGTAACTCCGCAACCAATAATTTTTTCAAATTTCTATACGCGTCAATGAATCAGAAATTAAAAATACTACAATTTTGCTTATTTAATCGTATTCGTATCTTTACAAACAAAAAAGATGCGGCCTGTAAATTTTCATTAATTTTTCAATGCAAGTTAAAACGTAAAATCTGAAAAGAGCGGATCTGGCCCAAAATGTCCCTTTAACTCGGTTATTTGTAATTATTTTGAAAGGGTCACATAAGACTTTTAGATAGAGAACACTTGGATACATCCAATCATCCAAAATATATACAGGGCGTTACGAAAAAACAAACAGACAAAGGCTCAAAGGGCTGTAACTCCGCAACCAATAATTTTTTCAAATTTCTATACGCGTCAGTGAATCAGAAATTAAAAATATTACAATTTTGCTTATTTAATCGTATTCGTATCTTTACAAACAAAAAAGATGCAGCCTGTAAATTTTCATTAATTTTTCAATGCAAGTTAAAACGTAAAATCTGAAAAGAGCAGATCTGGCCCAAAATGTCCCTTTAACTCGGTTATTTGTAATTATTTTGAAAGGGTCACATAAGACTTTTAGATAGAGAACAATTGGATACATCCAATCATCCAAAATATATACAGGGCGTTACGAAAAAACAAACAGACAAAAGGTCAAAGGGCAGTAACTCCGCAACCAATAATTTTTTCAAATTTCTATACGCGTCAATGAATCAGAAATTAAAAATACTACAATTTTGCTTATTTAATCGTATTCGTATCTTTACAAACAAAAAAGATGCAGCCTGTAAATTTTCATTAATTTTTCAATGCAAGTTAAAACGTAAAATCTGAAAAGAGCAGATCTGGCCCAAAATGTCCCTTTAACTCGGTTATTTGTAATTATTTTGAAAGGGTCACAGAAGACTTTTAGATAGAGAACAATTGGATACATCCAATCATCCAAAATATATACAGGGCGTTACGAAAAAACAAACAGACAAAGGGTCAAAGGGCTGTAACTCCGCAACCAATAATTTTTTCAAATTTCTATACGCGTCAGTGAATCAGAAATTAAAAATACTACAATTTTGCTTATTTAATCGTATTCGTATCTTTACAAACAAAAAAGATGCGGCCTGTAAATTTTCATTAATTTTTCAATGCAAGTTAAAACGTAAAATCTGAAAAGAGCAGATCTGGCCCAAAATGTCCCTTTAACTCGGTTATTTGTAATTATTTTGAAAGGGTCACACAAGACTTTTAGATAGAGAACAATTGGATACATCCAATCATCCAAAATATATACAGGGCGTTCGAAAAAACAAACAGACAAAGGGTCAAATGGCTGTAACTCCGCAACCAATAATTTTTTCAAATTTCTATACGCGTCAATGAATCAGAAATTAAAAATACTACAATTTTGCTTATTTAATCGTATTCGTATCTTTACAAACAAAAAAGATGCGGCCTGTAAATTTTCATTAATTTTTCAATGCAAGTTAAAACGTAAAATCTGAAAAGAGCGGATCTGGCCCAAAATGTCCCTTTAACTCGGTTATTTGTAATTATTTTGAAAGGGTCACATAAGACTTTTAGATAGAGAACACTTGGATACATCCAATCATCCAAAATATATACAGGGCGTTACGAAAAAACAAACAGACAAAGGCTCAAAGGGCTGTAACTCCGCAACCAATAATTTTTTCAAATTTCTATACGCGTCAGTGAATCAGAAATTAAAAATATTACAATTTTGCTTATTTAATCGTATTCGTATCTTTACAAACAAAAAAGATGCAGCCTGTAAATTTTCATTAATTTTTCAATGCAAGTTAAAACGTAAAATCTGAAAAGAGCAGATCTGGCCCAAAATGTCCCTTTAACTCGGTTATTTGTAATTATTTTGAAAGGGTCACATAAGACTTTTAGATAGAGAACAATTGGATACATCCAATCATCCAAAATATATACAGGGCGTTCGAAAAAACAAACAGACAAAGGGTCAAATGGCTGTAACTCCGCAACCAATAATTTTTTCAAATTTCTATACGCGTCAGTGAATCAGAAATTAAAAATATTACAATTTTGCTTATTTAATCGTATTCGTATCTTTACAAACAAAAAAGATGCAGCCTGTAAATTTTCATTAATTTTTCAATGCAAGTTAAAACGTAAAATCTGAAAAGAGCAGATCTGGCCCAAAATGTCCCTTTAACTCGGTTATTTGTAATTATTTTGAAAGGGTCACATAAGACTTTTAGATAGAGAACAATTGGATACATCCAATCATCCAAAATATATACAGGGCGTTCGAAAAAACAAACAGACAAAGGGTCAAATGGCTGTAACTCCGCAACCAATAATTTTTTCAAATTTCTATACGCGTCAGTGAATCAGAAATTAAAAATATTACAATTTTGCTTATTTAATCGTATTCGTATCTTTACAAACAAAAAAGATGCAGCCTGTAAATTTTCATTAATTTTTCAATGCAAGTTAAAACGTAAAATCTGAAAAGAGCAGATCTGGCCCAAAATGTCCCTTTAACTCGGTTATTTGTAATTATTTTGAAAGGGTCACATAAGACTTTTAGATAGAGAACAATTGGATACATCCAATCATCCAAAATATATACAGGGCGTTACGAAAAAACAAACAGACAAAGGGTCAAAGGGCTGTAACTCCGCAACCAATAATTTTTTCAAATTTCTATACTCGTCAGTGAATCAGAAATTAAAAATACTACAATTTTGCTTATTTAATCGTATTCGTATCTTTACAAACAAAAAAGATGCAGCCTGTAAATTTTCATTAATTTTTCAATGCAAGTTAAAACGTAAAATCTGAAAAGAGCAGATCTGGCCCAAAATGTCCCTTTAACTCGGTTATTTGTAATTATTTTGAAAGGGTCACATAAGACTTTTAGATAGAGAACAATTGGATACATCCAATCATCCAAAATATATACAGGGCGTTCGAAAAAAAAAACAGACAAAGGGTCAAATGGCTGTAACTCCGCAACCAATAATTTTTTCAAATTTCTATACGCGTCAGTGAATCAGAAATTAAAAATATTACAATTTTGCTTATTTAATCGTATTCGTATCTTTACAAACAAAAAAGATGCAGCCTGTAAATTTTCATTAATTTTTCAATGCAAGTTAAAACGTAAAATCTGAAAAGAGCAGATCTGGCCCAAAATGTCCCTTTAACTCGGTTATTTGTAATTATTTTGAAAGGGTCACACAAGACTTTTAGATAGAGAACAATTGGATACATCCAATCATCCAAAATATATACAGGGCGTTACGAAAAAACAAACAGACAAAGGGTCAAAGGGCTGTAACTCCGCAACCAATAATTTTTTCAAATTTCTATACGCGTCAGTGAATCAGAAATTAAAAATACTACAATTTTGCTTATTTAATCGTATTCGTATCTTTACAAACAAAAAAGATGCGGCCTGTAAATTTTCATTAATTTTTCAATGCAAGTTAAAACGTAAAATCTGAAAAGAGCAGATCTGGCCCAAAATGTCCCTTTAACTCGGTTATTTGTAATTATTTTGAAAGGGTCACATAAGACTTTTAGATAGAGAACAATTGGATACATCCAATCATCCAAAATATATACAGGGCGTTACGAAAAAACAAACAGACAAAGGGTCAAAGGGCTGTAACTCCGCAACCAATAATTTTTTCAAATTTCTATACGCGTCAGTGAATCAGAAATTAAAAATACTACAATTTTGCTTATTTAATCGTATTCGTATCTTTACAAACAAAAAAGATGCAGCCTGTAAATTTTCATTAATTTTTCAATGCAAGTTAAAACGTAAAATCTGAAAAGAGCGGATCTGGCCCAAAATGTCCCTTTAACTCGGTTATTTGTAATTATTTTGAAAGGGTCACAGAAGACTTTTAGATAGAGAACAATTGGATACATCCAATCATCCAAAATATATACAGGGCGTTACGAAAAAACAAACAGACAAAGGGTCAAAGGGCTGTAACTCCGCAACCAATAATTTTTTCAAATTTCTATACGCGTCAATGAATCAGAAATTAAAAATACTACAATTTTGCTTATTTAATCGTATTCGTATCTTTACAAACAAAAAAGATGCAGCCTGTAAATTTTCATTAATTTTTCAATGCAAGTTAAAACGTAAAATCTGAAAAGAGCAGATCTGGCCCAAAATGTCCCTTTAACTCGGTTATTTGTAATTATTTTGAAAGGGTCACATAAGACTTTTAGATAGAGAACAATTGGATACATCCAATCATCCAAAATATATACAGGGCGTTACGAAAAAACAAACAGACAAAAGGTCAAAGGGCTGTAACTCCGCAACCAATAATTTTTTCAAATTTCTATACGCGTCAGTGAATCAGAAATTAAAAATACTACAATTTTGCTTATTTAATCGTATTCGTATCTTTACAAACAAAAAAGATGCGGCCTGTAAATTTTCATTAATTTTTCAATGCAAGTTAAAACGTAAAATCTGAAAAGAGGGGATCTGGCCCAAAATGTCCCTTTAACTCGGTTATTTGTAATTATTTTGAAAGGGTCACAGAAGACTTTTAGATAGAGAACAATTGGATACATCCAATCATCCAAAATATATACAGGGCGTTACGAAAAAACAAACGGACAAAGGGTCAAAGGGCTGTAACTCCGCAACCAATAATTTTTTCAAATTTCTATACGCGTCAGTGAATCAGAAATTAAAAATACTACAATTTTGCTTATTTAATCGTATTCGTATCTTTACAAACAAAAAAGATGCGGCCTGTAAATTTTCATTAATTTTTCAATGCAAGTTAAAACGTAAAATCTGAAAAGAGCAGATCTGGCCCAAAATGTCCCTTTAACTCGGTTATTTGTAATTATTTTGAAAGGGTCACATAAGACTTTTAGATAGAGAACAATTGGATACATCCAATCATCCAAAATATATACAGGGCGTTACGAAAAAACAAACAGACAAAGGGTCAAAGGGCTGTAACTCCGCAACCAATAATTTTTTCAAATTTCTATACGCGTCAGTGAATCAGAAATTAAAAATACTACAATTTTGCTTATTTAATCGTATTCGTATCTTTACAAACAAAAAAGATGCGGCCTGTAAATTTTCATTAATTTTTCAATGCAAGTTAAAACGTAAAATCTGAAAAGAGCGGATCTGGCCCAAAATGTCCCTTTAACTCGGTTATTTGTAATTATTTTGAAAGGGTCACATAAGACTTTTAGATAGAGAACACTTGGATACATCCAATCATCCAAAATATATACAGGGCGTTACGAAAAAACAAACAGACAAAGGGTCAAATGGCTGTAACTCCGCAACCAATAATTTTTTCAAATTTCTATACGCGTCAGTGAATCAGAAATTAAAAATATTACAATTTTGCTTATTTAATCGTATTCGTATCTTTACAAACAAAAAAGATGCAGCCTGTAAATTTTCATTAATTTTTCAATGCAAGTTAAAACGTAAAATCTGAAAAGAGCAGATCTGGCCCAAAATGTCCCTTTAACTCGGTTATTTGTAATTATTTTGAAAGGGTCACATAAGACTTTTAGATAGAGAACAATTGGATACATCCAATCATCCAAAATATATACAGGGCGTTACGAAAAAACAAACAGACAAAGGGTCAAAGGGCTGTAACTCCGCAACCAATAATTTTTTCAAATTTTTATACGCGTCAGTGAATCAGAAATTAAAAATACTACAATTTTGCTTATTTAATCGTATTCGTATCTTTACAAACAAAAAAGATGCAGCCTGAAAATTTTCATTAATTTTTCAATGCAAGTTAAAACGTAAAATCTGAAAAGAGCAGATCTGGCCCAAAATGTCCCTTTAACTCGGTTATTTGTAATTATTTTGAAAGGGTCACATAAGACTTTTAGATAGAGAACAATTGGATACATCCAATCATCCAAAATATATACAGGGCGTTACGAAAAAACAAACAGACAAAGGGTCAAAGGGCTGTAACTCCGCAACCAATAATTTTTTCAAATTTTTATACGCGTCAGTGAATCAGAAATTAAAAATACTACAATTTTGCTTATTTAATCGTATTCGTATCTTTACAAACAAAAAAGATGCAGCCTGAAAATTTTCATTAATTTTTCAATGCAAGTTAAAACGTAAAATCTGAAAAGAGCAGATCTGGCCCAAAATGTCCCTTTAACTCGGTTATTTGTAATTATTTTGAAAGGGTCACATAAGACTTTTAGATAGAGAACACTTGGATACATCCAATCATACAGGGCGTTACGAAAAAATAAAAAAACAAAGGGTCAAAGGGCTGTAACTCCGCAACCAATAATTTTTTCAAATTTCTATACGCGTCAATGAATCAGAAATTAAAAATAGTACAATTTTGCTTATTTAATCGTATTCGTATCTTTAGAAACAAAAAAGTTAAAGGCTCTAAATTTTCATAACATTTTCAATGCCAGTTGAATCGTAAAATCTGAAAGCAGCTACCTGAGGGCGGAGCTGGCCCAAAATGTCCTTTAACTCTATCAGAGAGCGTTAACAGACCGAAGGGTAAATGATATATCGTGATGTTAGTAGGGCTCAAAGAATAATAAACCTTTCCCAAAATAAAGGGTCAAATGTATGTCGTGAGTTTAGAATATCTCGAAATCCGATTGAGGGATTCCCTCAAGTTTTTCAGGAGGAATGTAGCACCCTCCACTCTATCAGAGAGCGTTAACAGACCGAAGGGTAAATGATATCTCGTGATGTTAGTAGGGCTCTAAAAATAATAAACCTTTCCCAAAATAAAGGGTCAAATGTATGTCGTGAGTTTAGAATATCTCGAAATCCGATTGAGGGATTCCCTCAAGTTTTTCAGGAGGAATGTAGCACCCTCCACTCTATCAGGGAGCGTTAACAGACCGAAGGGTAAATGATATCTCGTGATGTTAGTAGGGCTCTAAAAATAATAAACCTTTCCCAAAATAAAGGGTCAAATGTATGTCGTGAGTTTAGAATATCTCGAAATCCGATTGAGGGATTCCCTCAAGTTTTTCAGGAGGAATGTAGCACCCTCCACTCTATCAGGGAGCGTTAACAGACCGAAGGGTAAATGATATCTCGTGATGTTAGTAGGGCTGTACTATTTCCCGTTAAAATCGATATTTTATTTAACAGTTATTAATTCTATAATCATGAATTTTAACAAAGTAACGCTTGAAAGTGTCAATAATTTAAATTAAATTTTAGTTCTTTTTGTTAAGTGATACATTTCTTTCCTGAAGTAATAAGGGTATGAATTATAATGCATTACTTTTTCCACTCATTAAAAAGTAATTCTAACGTGTTCATTTTTAAAAGTAATGTACCAACAACTTATGTTGAAAGGATTGAAATATTGGTAAAATGAAGAAGGTTAGGGGGCGGGGGTAATTGAAGTTGGTTTAAACCTGAAATGTGAAGCGGTACTGGCGGTACCTTCCTTTGGATAGCAAAGTATTTAAAAAATAAAACTATTCAGAGTCACTGTAAACTATTCGGATTTTGAGCGCTCTCCCAGCATCTGCGTCCAGTACTAAGAGCGATTAGGAGCTACTTGCATCCAAAAAGTGTTGCCTTAAGAATCCATAAGGTTATCATACTAGTCAATATAAATACAATGATTATACTATCGATTATGAAAAATATAGTACTTACACAATTTAAAGAAGTACACGATTATTAGAACTTCAAGCCAATTCAAAAATGATGGCAAGCTGGAAAACTATTTTGAAATTTGGTTATAGGACATTTATCCAAAATATATGAAAATTCGTTCATAATTTTATCGCTATGTATGGAAGACAGAAAAGTGAAGTTGAATCCCCTGGACTTTCCATACTAAAAATAAACATGTCGTTTTTGGTATTCAACAGTAGTTCGCGAGGCAGCATTGGAAATCACTTGAATGCGTAGCGAGACACACCAGACTATTGGGGTTCGATACGTACAGAAAAGAGACAGGCATCTAATTTACTAACGCAGCGGAAGTTCGCGATTTTCTCATCGACCGTACATTTTAGCTATATGACTATCTTATACTATGTGATAGACAATTTAATTTTGCATTCAATTATATAATAATATACAGGGTGTTTCATTTAAAATAACAAAGTTGGTTATTGTACTGTGATAAGCAAACACCCTGTATACGTAATATAAATTTAGGAGAATGCAGAATTATATACTGAATAACTTTGATATTTAAACTTCTTTCATATTTTGACTAATAAAGGCGCTATGGAGTACCAATTGCCTATTTTCAAAACCTCGTAGATGGCGCCACAGTAAAATTCTAGAATTAATCAAAAAACGAAAATGTACCTAACACCAAGCTGCATAAGGATAGAAAATTTAAACAAAATCGTGTGTCCAGTTTTTTTGTAATAATTTTTCAAAAATTTCAAAATATTTAGAAGGGCGCCGGCCGTTGCGACCGTTTTTGAATACATTTTTCTTCCTGATATAGTACCGCCAAAGGGGTTTCAAACAAGTTGTTGCTGAATCTGATCAGATAACTGGTTTTTAGGTTGTGGGGCGTTAAAGTCATTTTGAAAAATTCATAGCGGCCGCCATTTTGAAGTTAGAGAGTCCGGTAAAAAGCTTTGACTTGAATTATAGTCTTCTTTCATATCCGCTACTCAGATTTGCAAAATTCTGCCTCTGATAAAAATGTTACCAAATAAACATGTCTAACTTTCGCTTATGGTTTCGGATTTTTTTGAAAAGCTTACTTTGTCGCTGAATTTTCGACATACCCCTTCATATCAAATTTCATCAAAATTGGTTCACTAATTTTTGTGTTAGAGGCGGTACATACACACCTTCCTTCGCTCGTTCTGGTTTTAAGCTAAAGAGAGCTCTTATACGAATATTAATAGTTTAGTGGGTACTTTCCAAAGTCATGATCTGGAAATTTTATATAAAAGAACTTTTATTTATTACTTTTTATATTCTTAGAAAAATCGTACTAACAGAGTGTATATAGAGTATACCTAAAGTGCACTCGAGATTGCAGCGTTGAATGCACTAACGAAGTAGATATTCTTGCTACCCACAGCTATTGTAAGCTACAAGTTCTTTGGTCAAATGTAACTTAGCACTCGTGAAATACAATACAAACGACAAAAGATATTTCACAGAGTAAGTAAGACATGAAAGGGGAGGTGTATCTAAGATTTTCCAAGGGTGTATCTGTCGTTTATTTTCCCAATTTGGTTAAAAATTATCTTTACTGCGAGTTTCACCAAGACCACCTGTAGCTATTTATCAAGAGATCATCCTTACCCACGACTTAGGATTCGCTTGTAATTTTCCAAAAGTATTTAAAGGAGATTGATTTTTGCTGTCCATTCTGTGGATATTTTTATTTATTTCCTCAACTGCATCTGTAACACCTGTAACATACTTTCAGTAAATAAATCAGAGTAACGTCGAGTTCTGTCACTAATCCTTCTCCAATTGTACTCAGCAATATGGACATTTCACTACAAACAGGTTGTCAATGTTGGAAAAATCCCTTACTATGTAATGTTTTCCTAACATATCACTGGATGAAATATCTAGAAATTCTAATACTCTCTAAAAGTTACACTATTTGTTATGTCACAGGTGCCTTTTACGTGTGATAGATCACTTAGCTCTTTAATATTAGGCTATGAATATTATTCGCCTTCGGTATTCCTTCAAGTTGGAAATAAAAGCACTAAATGAGTGCGCTTTAAGAAATTTATGGAGGATTCGTGTGATTTACCACTAACATTTTCTTAGACATTAGCAGATATACAAAGACAGATTTGTTCAAAGAAATAGTATTTGCTTTACTTTGTGTTATTTAAGAATGTTATGCTATAGAGATTCATTATAAATTCTTTTAAACAAGAACTATCTGTCCTTTCATTTCTGAAGCTTCTCCGATGTCATGAGAATTATTTGTTGAAAATAGAATCAGTAAATGCTTTTTGTAGTAAAATATCTGAGCTAGGAATTTTGCTTAGATATTTCATTACTGTTTCTGTTTTGTGGTGTCTATATTGTATAAAGAGAACGTTTGTTCGTACCCCGTTTCTTCACGAATTCCCCTAAAATTTTGTGACATAAAACTTATGCGTCCCAATATCTATTTTATGGCTTCATTTGGCACAGTTGCACCGCGACAAAGCTGCAATTTACGATGGCGCATGCAATAATAAATCTGGATATTTTAGGGAATTCTTTAGTGAATTTATCCCTGTTGCCGCTTTTGTAGTCAATGCTTTTGTCCGTTCTGGTTTGGGTAAATTTTAATTTAAAACGCGAAAATAACTTAAAAGTTGGAAGAAACGTAATTTTGGGAATCGTCTCACCAAACGCACATCCCTTTGTATTCTGCGGCGAGGACAATCTCAAAAGTTCAATCTTCGAAGCCATTTATAGCATGCAGAGGTTTTTTTTTCATAAACTCGGATTTTTCTGCCTTGTGCGCAATTTTCTTGAAACTGCACATAAAATAGTGCCTTTTATGCTTGGCTACCGTAACTTTCAACTCTAACAAGCTCGTATTTTGATCTATTGCCTCTTGGACTATTTCCCACATTCCATTTTTCAGGATATTTTTCCTATAACCGATATGTGCTCGATATAAGTGGTTGTTGGGAAGTTATACAAGATTTTATTTTCGAGTACGTTCGTTAATTAAAAGAAAAAGTTGGAAATACGCTTGTATTTTCCGGATATTTTTTCTACAACATGTGCTTGGTAATATAAGTGGTTGTTAGGAAGTTATAAGAGTTTTAGCTGCTTCAGTTTATTAAAACAAAAATTCTAAAAAAGAGGGTTTAGTAATTTAAATAACGCATAAACATGAAATTTTTCTCTTCTAAAATATAAACAATATTTTTAACAAGGAAAATATTTTAAAACAAAATTTGCATTGAAGTCGAACCCTTGAAGTACTTTTAAATGATGTACAACATTCCACAGTTGGAGAAGTTCCTTTTTGCTTTATTTATTCATTTGCTATTTTACGACGATTTCTTTTAGTTGCAAATGTCAGCAACGCGCTTCAAGGCTCACTGGGGTAAGCTCAACAGATTATAATATGACTATCTTTCCTTAGGAACTGTTCATAAAAAAACATAGTAACGTATGGTTACCCGTTACCATAGCAACCACACAAAATTTACGTACAATAATGTAACAGAATTCATTCAGTTAATTGCATTAAAAAAAATTCTACTGCTAATGTTAAATAATATAGGTACCATAAAAGAAAAGAAAAACAATAGCAACTGCACATTTTCGCAATTATGTGATTCCGGTACTTCCTTTCGGGCTGTGCCGGAATCTTCATACTCGTGCGAAAATGAGTTTCATTCAAATTATTAACTACTTTTTATATTGGAAATTAGAATACAACAGCCTATTCTTTACACTACCATAGAGAAGTTTTAAATAGCAAGAATTATTTTTTTTCCACACATTTTTGCAGTGATAGATGACTAATTCTACAATAAAAATTACTAGAGCCGCAAGAAATCCTATGGCTATCCAAATGGAACACTCTGTAGATGTTTCATACCAACAACATTTTGTTTTGAGTTGAGTTGAGAAAGTTTAAGATTATAATGACGTTTAGCAGCACTAGACAGTATCTTTTGGTTAAAACCACTTTCAAAAAGTTTTTCCAACTTTATTCAAAGTATTCATAAAATAATGCCCTTTCCTCATTAGAAACAAAATTTCAAGTGCTAACAAACCCTTGCTGTCTTCTATTAAATCTATCAATGTTCTCTCTTGGGGGTACATTTCATTTATTACCATCTTCTCCATATGGGTGCTATAGTGAGTTTCATAAGCGACTTTCATAACACATTCGGTCTAATTCGTGTCTTTCTGTACTTTGAATTTTTTTCGCAGTTTAACAAAAAGGGTATTGTTAGTATTCTTATACCTACATCAAATCATCTACAAAATGTGTCACAATTAATGTTAAATTAGATTCTGCTAATTCTTCCTTCTATTGTGGTCATTGTAGGTTCTTTTCCAGGATGAGATAATACACTTATTAGAGTTCCTTGAAACATATTACAAAGTTGCATACAGTAAAATATGTAAAATATTGTTAAGATTCTTAGAGAATTATTTGTTGGCAAAATATTAGTCGCGGTACCAAATAAATATGTGATTGATGTTAACCAACACCTTGTAAACGAAATAAAGATACTTTTTTTTGATAAAATATATTTTGCAATTAACCACCAGAAAATAATTGTTAAAAGTTAAAAGCTTGTTAATAGTGTTAAAGTAAAAATGTTCCATAAGTGACAAACATACATACCTAATATCAATCCGTTTACTACATTTGCCTGAAATATTAAAAAAATGACATAACAAAGTATATCATTCTTTCACCTACAGCTATAATTCTGTCTAATTTTACTTTAAGGATAAACATGAAAATGAAATCAGTAAAAATGGTGAATTAAATAGACAACTCACAGTTAACCATTATGTAGAAATACAGGAGCGTAGTTTCAGAACTAAAATAATTTTCAAGTTTCGAAAACTAGTAATTTCCACCAGGTGCATGAACATTTAATTTAATTCCAGTTATTAGTAACATGGTATATCGTAATCATTGATTTCAGGTTATAAGTTTCTCCCTAATAACAATATTAAAAAAAATCATCAAAAACCGACATAGAAAGTCGCTAGATATAGGAAGGGGAAAATGAAAAAAGGCTGTTTTTCTATATAAGAAAAGTTTTCGGTAATATATGGTACTATTCCGAAATTATAATAAGCTCTGAGACTATCCAAATATAATTCAGTATATAATACTAACAATTTTTTATATTTCACACTAGTTCTTTTTTTTATTAAATCCATAATTGGTTATAATTTATTTACAAGATTTTTCCGTAAGGTAATGGCTTACGTTCCTTGAGGCACTTCATTCTATAGTGAAGTGGTAAATTGACTGCACATTAATGAAGTTGATTAAAATATTGCAGAAAAATTCAGGTTTAGCTCCTTTCGTTCAGTTCTTATATGGAGTGTCGAGTTTAACCTCCTATCCAGATACAAAGATATGTGACCTGCAACCTGCTACCTACAGTTGACGGAGCTATTATGGTTGCTGAGGAATACTAGAGGGTGGGCTGCACCTTCCTATCTGTTTCTAAGGTGAAGGTGATTCTGATTCCTTTTTACACGCCAAACTTTTAGCCATTCTACAAATTCTGCAAGATGAGTTTAGAGGTTCTTTGCTATACCACTGTTTCACTGTCAGTATTTGTTGGTAAGTCAAGACCTCAATTCTTCTCCACAGTCATCGTTTATCGACAGCTGAGTGTAGATTCCTTCCGTAGGATCCTCTCTTGGGCAATTTGCAATCGTTCTCTTCTTGGTACCTTAATGATGCCTGTCAACTACTTTCCAGGCACTCCTTTCTCATACTTCAAGTTGTTGTTCTAGGACGCTATTGAATAATTTTGTTTGATATAATATTGAATATTGTTCGTCTTCATTTTTGTAATTTTATATCACAGATAAAATTCTGAAATGGTATAAAGCAGTACGTCTTCTCTAAGAAGGGTTTCCTTTTGGGAATCCCCCAACTTGTGTTTTAATATACCTAGTCGCAATTTTGGAAAAATTCTGAGATGTACTAATGCTATGCCAAATATATTTGTAAACGTCCACTTTTGTATTTATTGCAGGTTCGTCCGGCTTAATAAGACCGTCTGTAAACTAATTCAAGTTTATTGTGCAGCAACGTCGGGACATTTAATGAAAGCTTCGCTGTCAACAGCATAGATGTGACTCGTGACTGTAGTGTTTCAATTAAAATGTACTATGCAACATAGAGACAGAAATTATTTAAATCTAACGATGTAAAGATGAAAAACTTCTTTAAATTTAATGAAAGGATCTCGTTTTCCAAGGTTTCTCATTTAATATGTATCAACACAATGTATGTTTAAGTTCTCGCTGGAGATTATAGCTTCAGTTGCTGACATTAAAAACATTTAAAATGTAGGTTAAGCCTTTGTGCTAGCCAGTAGCAACATAAGTATTTAAGAATCCTTACTAAGTATTTGAATGGTTGTTAACTTTGCAGTAAGAATTGACATACGTTGTATGAAAAAAAAAACGGAAATGTGTTGACTACCAGTACAAGACCTAGCACTAAATGGAGTTGCAGTTCAGAACGGCAACAGAAGGACCAGTGAAGACTGATATTTCTGAAACATCTTCATTATTATTGATATATTTAAAGTAGGGTTACCTATAATTGAAATAAAATCCTTGGAGACTGTGGTATGGAAAATAACAGAATTAAAACCTTAGAACCACAAAAGGTTTAGGAAGCCTAAACTTTTTGTGGTTCTAGAGTTTTAATTCTGTTATCCATAGTTATATGTGTTATACATAAACTGTAACATATTATTTCAAAAACATTCATGATCTATAAACTCGGTAAAATATGGTAAATAGGTGGTAAACGACTAAATGTAATTTTTAAATTGAAAAATCAAGAGTTCTATTACGAACGATAATAGAGCCATGGTTAGCCCAATACCACACCAGATCAAAACACCATACAGATGTTCCATATTAACAAGTTTTCGTTCTTCCTTGCTTTGATGGTTATAGTGCGGTTTAGCAGCACTAGATAAAATTTTTTCATGAAAACCACTTTCTACAATAGTTCGCCCAACTTTGTTGATGGTGTCTATGAAATAGTGACCTTTCCTCATCATTAAACCAATTTCAACTGCTGATAAACCAGTGCTGTCTTCTAATACATGTACCATTCTTCTTTCCGCTGGAAACATTCTGTACAACACTGCTATTTCTGTATGGGTGCTATAATTGTTATTATACGCGACCATCATAATACATTCGGTCATATTTGTGGGTTGCTGCAATAAGAATTTTTTACGCAGTTTAAGAGAAAGGCTGTCCTTTGGATCCTTGTACATAAAATTGTGTACAAGGTTTGTAACAATCAAAGTTAAATCAGATTTAGCTAATTCGTCTACCGTATTAATTGACTTTTCATTCCTGGGGTGGGTTAGCACACTCATTAATTTTCCTTGAAATATATTTTGTATTTCCATACAGTAGAATAAATAAAATATTACTACCATTCTGAGAGATGTACTTCTTGGTAGAATGTTAGTTACTCCCCCAAATAGATATGTTACTGTTATCAAACAGCAGCGTGCAAATGTAAGGAAAACAGTTTCTTCTTGTAATAATATGTGCTTTGCAATTACCCACCAAGTAATAGGTATCAAACATAAAGCGATTATAAACGCGACCCAAGCTTCTTGTGAAAATACTGATATCATTACTTTGACGTTTGCAATTTTAGATGCTTTAGGAATAATCCAAACCACTTCATCCCAATATAATGAATCACTCACATCATAATCATTGAATTCTTCATTTAGTTCTGCTGATCTAACTAGCAAGTGAGTAAAGGCTATATTATCGCGTTCGTATAATATTTGTTTATACATGCTTTCATTAGCAGTAACGAACATTAACTGTGCGTTAAGTGCTATACTAAGCATTTCACCCAAGTTTTTTGAAATTCCCGTGCCAGTTCTAACAGTAATTAATTCGGTGGTAGGTATATCCAGCGAATTTAATTGTTTAATTATACAACCATTTACGGTTGTAATAGTTCCATAAAATGAAGCAGTCAGGTTTATGTTGCATGACTGAACAAAGTCTATTTCAGGATTTGTTCCACATTCACTTCCATTTCCGAAAGGATGAGACATATATAAATTAAGATTATCATAAGTTAGTATTATTATGTTTATGATATCATTGTTCCAAAATGTTTTGAGTATTCCTTTTAGATTATCAGAAGAGTTTGTGATTACAAGAAATTTTCCTCTTGGACTTTTACTGTCGTTCCAAATCGAAGTTTGTTTAAGTTTGGTTAATATTTGCGTTAAAGAATTCTGTCCATAAGTGTTAATTATATAATTGTAATAGGACTTTCGTATAAAATTTATCGGTTTATTCAATGCAATTATCATCCGTGCATTTGCAACTGTTGAAGGAAACCATGCCACTTGTTGATCCTCAAATATAAAACTTAAAGTGTCTTCTTGTAAAAATAATTTTTGAGTTAATAATGAAATACATGTTTCTAACGGAGAACTGTAATCTATTAGCGACTGATTTATACAACTTTTGCAACTGTTTAAACTAAAGATTAATAAGAATGTAATTATAAGTAAACGTTTGCACTCTTCCATATTTTAATTTTAACAAGAGGCCGTTTATTAATAACTGAGTAGCAGTACACTGAATTTGTTGTTTTCAATTCTAAGGGTATATCCCTCTCAGTTTAAAAAAACATGTATTCCTACATAATTAGTTTAAAATATCGGTATTGAAAAATATCAGTTACTGGTATTGAATATTCATTAAAACTGTTACTACACAATTTATGATTCGCTAGTCAATATTATTAAAAATAAAATAGATTCCTTTATAATAAGGTTGTGTAAAATTTTTTCCGGTATCTCACGCTATGGATACTAATCAATTGTAGATTAGTAGCCCAAAATGTTATATAAAAAAAACAGTTATTTTTATTTCATTTTTCATTCAAAACTCTATTGTCAGCTATTAAATCTTTTAGTGTTCTGTTCAAGTAAAGTTTATTACACTCTTTTTTTACCTTTACATGTTAAGTAGATTATTCAATTATTAATGATCAGTTCATAATACACGTGTACATAAAACAATAACCTATAGATCGTAAGTCACGGAACAGCCTGTAGAGAACACCACATTTATATTTCTTTCGTTTACCTGCAGCCACTAATTTATGTAATTAAAGTTTTTTTGGGGTATCTAAACCTCTATACGTTATAAAAACGTTTAAGGCATGAACAATATTTAAAAGCAACGTAATATAATATCATAAAAATTGGAGGTGCAAACCTCCCCTGGACTTTCCCATACTAAAAATAAACATTTCGTGTTTGGTATTTAACAGTATAGTTCGCGAGGCAGACCTGATAAGCATTTGAATGTCTAGCGAGAACAACGAGACTATACGGGTTCAATATGTACAGAAGAAAGACACGCATCTATCTGTAGTAACGGGCTCGAAATTACAGCTGGCGAAGCCGGACTATCGCTACCGACCAACTCGCACGATCCTTTTCTGTCCGAGTCCAGCCCAAATATTCAAAATTTACAGAACGCGGTTCAAATTAACGAAATATTTATCAACCGTACATTTTAGCTATATGGATATCTTATACTATGTGATAGACAATTAAATTTTGCATTCAACGATATATAATAATATACACGGTATGTCATTTAAAATAACAAAGTTGCTTATTGCACTGTGAAAAGTAAACACCCTGTATACGTGCATTTAGGAAAATGCAGAATTATATACTGAATAACTTTCATATTTAAACATCTTTCATATTTTGACTAATAAACGCGTTATACATATAGCAGCATCAATTTCCGATGTTCAAAACCTCATAGAGGGCGCCACAATGAAATTCTGGCATTCCTCAAAAAATAAAAATGTAGCTAATACCAAGCTGCATAAGTATAGAAAATTTAAACAAAATCGTGTTGCCAGTTTCTCTGTAATAATTTTTCAAAATAGTAAAAATTTTTGGAAGAGTGCCGTTGAGACCGTTTTTAAATTTACAAAATAAATATTTTTTCATGGTATAGTACCGTCAAAGAGCTTTCAAACAAGTTGTTCTTGAACCTGATCAGATAACTGGTTTTTGAGTTGTGGGGTGTTAAAGTACCAAAATTTTGAAAACTTCATAGCTACCGCCATTTTGAAGTTAGAGAGTCCGACAAACAACTGTTTCCTTCTTTCATATCCCCTACTCAGATTTTTAAAATTCCGCTTCTGAAAAAAATTCTACCAAAAAATCATGTGTAACTTTCGCTTCCGGTTTCGGATTTTTTGAAAAGCTTATTTTGTGGATGAATATTCGATAAATACCCCTTCATTTCAAATTTCATCAAAATCGGTTTACTAGTTTTTGCGTTAGAAGCGTCACATACATACCTACATACATACACAACCACCCACCCATCCACCACCCACCCCCATTTCTTCTAGACCACGTTTTTGGGTTCCTGGGGGTCCAAAACACCTATTTCCGCGAAAATGTCATTTTCGAAAATTTTTATGATATCAATAGTTTCCATATAGGTATTAGTCGTGGTATGGGAAAGTAAAAAGGTAGTATACAATTAAATGTGGATTCTAAACTGATAAATTAAAAGTTCCATTGCAAACGATAGCAACGCCATAGTTAACCCAATACCACCCCAAATGAAAATTCCATACAGATGTTCCATATTAACAAGTTTTCCTTCTTCCTTGCTTTGATGATTATGGTGCGGCTTGGCGGCACTAGACAATATTTTTTCATGAAATCCACTTTCGACGATAGTTCGACCGACTTTATTGATTGTATCTACAAAATAGTGACCTTTTCTCACCATCAGACCAATTTCAACTGCTGATAAACCAGTGCTGTCTTCTAATATATGTACCATTTGCCTTTCCGCTGGAAACATTCTATACAGGACTGTTATTTCTGTATGGGTGCTGTAATTCTTGTTATACGCGACCATCATAATACATTCGGTCATATTTATGATTTTTTGAGGCATAAATTTTTTACGCAGTTTAAGAGAAAGGCTGTCGTTTGGATCCTTGTACATAAAATTGTCTACAAGGCTTGTAACAACCAAAGTTAAATCAGATTCAGCTAATTCGTCTAGCGTATTAATTGACTTTTCACTTCTGGGGTGGGTTAACACACTCATTAATTTTCCTTGAAATATATTTTGTATTTGCATGCAGTAGAATAAATAAAATATTACTACCATTCTTAGAGATGTACTTCTTGGAAGAATGTTAGTTACTCCCCCAAATAGATATGTTACTGTTATCAAACAGCAGCGTGCAAATGTAAGGAAAACAGTTTCTTCTTGTAATAATATGTACTTTGCGATTACCCACCAAGTAATAGGTATTAAACATAAAGCGATTATTAACGTGACCCAAGCTTCTTGTGAAAATACTGATATCATTACTTTGACGTTTGCAATTTTAGATGCTTTAGGAATAATCCAAACCACTTCATCCCAATATAATGAATCACTCACATCATAATCATTGAATTCTTCATTTAGTTCGGCTGATCTTACTAGCAAATGAGTAAAGGTTATATTATCACGTTCGTATAATATTTCTTTATGCATGCTGTCATTGGCAGTAACTGACATTAACTGTGCGTTAAGTGCTATACCAAGCATTTCACCCAAGTTTTTTGCAATTCCTGAACCAGTTCTAACAGTAATTAATTCGGTGGTAGGTATATCCAGCACATTTAATTGTTTAATTGTACAACCATTTAAGGTTGTGATAGTTCCATAAAATGAAGCAGCAGTCAGGTTTATGTTGCATGACTGAACAAAGTCTATTTCAGGATTTGTTCCACATTCACTTCCATTTCCGAAAGGATGAGACATATATAAATTAAGATTATCATAAGTTAGTATTATTATGTTTATGATATCATTGTTCCAAAACAGTTTAAATATTCCTTTTAGATTATCAGAAGAGTTTGTGATTACAAGAAATTTTCCTCTTGGACTTTTACTGTCATTCCAAATCGAAGTTTGTTTAAGTTCCATTAATATTTGCGTCAATGAATTCTGTCCATGGGTGTAGATTATATAATTGTAATAGGACTTTCGTGTAAAATTTATCGGTTTATTTAATGCAATTATCATCCGTGCATTTACAACTGATGCAGGAAGCCATGCCACTTGTTGATCCTCAAATACAAAACTTAAAGTGTCTTCTCGTAAAAATAATTTTTTAGTTAATAATGAGACACATGTTTCTAATTGAAAACTGTTGTAATCTAGTATCGATTGATTTATAAAGCTTTTACAACTGTTTGAACTTAAGAATAATGAGAGTGTAATTATTATAAATAAACGTTTGCACTCTTTCATATTTCAATTTTAGCAAGAAGCTGTTGTCCACTAATAACTGCGTTACACTGAACGTGTTGTTTTAAATTAGGTATAATTTATATTACCCTCTGTTTTAAAAATATTTTATTCCTACATAATTACTACAAAGTCTCGGTATTAAAAAAAAATCAGTACCTACCCGGTATTGAATATTCATCAAAACTATTACTACGTATTTTAAGATTCGCTATTCAAATGTTGAAAATAAAATTGATTACATTGTAATAAGGTTTTGTAAAATTATTTTTTAGTATCTCGCACTATTTATAGCAATACTAATCAAATTTCGATTAGTAGCCAGAAAATGTTAAACAAAAAACAGGTTTTAGTAAAAAGTCATTTTTTATTCAAAACTAATGTATGTTGTTATTAAATTCTTTATTGTTAGTATAGGTTATTACATCATTTTTGAATCTTTATATGTTAAAATTGATTATCCAATTGTTAACTACCTAACAGTTAAAATAATAACTAGTTCAAGAATAAGGATATTAAAGTTGTGCTATTCATAGATATTTTTAATTTAAATTTGGTAACATCATTTCATTATTCAATAATAAAAATAATACTCTTTTTTCACTATTATACCTTAGTGGAATAAAAGGTATTATTGTATTAGAGCCGATGTGACGGTTCAGTCACGTACCACCCCGCTAAGGTGTTACAATATCAAAGCTAACTCATAGCAATCACAATCTCCTCAGAAAATATATAGTACCGGGTATGAGTCCGCTAAGGACATTTTCTTGTTGTGTATTGTGTATACTGTTTTTTTTTGTTCTGAAATTACATGAATTCAAATTTTAAATTATGTCGCCTCGAGGCGAGGTTTGGGTCATGGGTGTTATGTGCGGTGTGAGGTGTGATATTATGTTCTCTAAATAAAAGAAACACATTGACTTGTGATAAAATTTATGCCACGTAGTTTACTACTGGTTTAAATTGCATTTTTGTGAATCACAAGCGCGGATCTACGGGAGAGGTGGGTAATAGCGTTAACCCCCCCCCCCCGAGGTCAGGTATTAACATTATTACACACAATTTTTTCACGTTTAATATCATCGACTGGGAGTTCTCCGTACCTCCCGGATCATTTACCCTCCCAGAGAATTTCCCTAGATTCGTGCTTGGGGGATTGTTAGTTTAGGAGAAGTTTAGCAAACGAATTAAATGCAAGTGGATCAATCTTAAGATAGCAGCAATAAAAACCAATAAAAAATGCGGTATAGTGATATAAAGATGAAAACATATAGCAATCGCGAAATTATTTTATTAAATAATTAATGGATGTATTTCTTGCACTGAAAGATGAGTAGTTCAGCTGCGAACGCTAAAGAAGCTAACGTTATTCCCATGGCACCTAATACAAAAATCCCATACAGACGCTTCATATTAACAAGCTTTTCTTCCACTTTATTTTTACGATTGAAACGCGAATTAGCAGAATCAGATAATACTTTCTCATTGAAACCACTTTCAACAATCGTTCTACCCACTGCATTTAACGTATCTATAAAATAGTGACCTTTCCTCATAACAAATAATATTTCAACTGCTGCCAATCCAATACGATCTTCCACTATATCTACCATTCTTCTTTCTGTTGGGTACATTCTTGTTATTATAGTTCTTTCTATGTGTGTGCTATAATTGTTGTTATACGCAGCATTCATAACACAATCTGTTAAATTGACTTCTTTTTGTAGTAGGAACTTTTTACGGATTTTAACGGCAAGGCTATTGTTGGGATCTTTATACATTAAGCCGTCTACCAGATTCGTTACAAATAAAGTTAAATTAGATTCTGCTAGTTCCTCTATAGTGGTTATTGAACGCTGATTTTTGGGATGAGTTAATACACTCATTAGTTTTCCTTGAAATACATTACATAGCAGCATACAATAAAGCAAGTAAAATATTGTTAGGACTCTTAACGATGTGTTTGTAGGAAGAATATTAGTTGGTCCTCCAAAAATATGGGTTACTGTCATTAAACAACATCTTGTTAATGTTATGAAAACGGTTTTTTCTATTAATACGTACTTGGAAATTACCCACCAAGAAAAGGTTATTACAATTGAAGCCATTATAAACATAATCCAAGAGTCTTGTGTAAATGCAGAAGCTATAACTTTTAAACTTACAATTTCGGGAGATTTGGGAACGATCCAAACCATTTCATCCTTGTATTGATAGTCGCTAACACCGAATTCTTCATATACTGTTGTAGTTCTAATCAACTGGTGAGCGAAAGCTATGTTACCACGTTTATATAAAAAATTTTTACGTATGGTTTCATTTTTAGCAACAATAATTATTAAATTTCCTTTTAGAGCTACAGCTAATAGTTCTGCTATATTTTTTGTTATTCCTGCTTCACTTCTACTAAGAAGTAATTCAGATATAGGCAAGTTAAAAGCTGTACCCACTAAATTAAAAGTACAACCATTTAGCATTTTAATAGTTCCATCAAATGCAGCTGTGACGTTGAAGTTGCATGGTTGGATAACACTGATTGCAGGGTTTTTACCGCAATCACTTCCATTTCCGAAAGGATTCGACATATACAGATTAGGTGTCTGATTATTACTGTACGCGACTATTATCACGTTTATTATATCATAATACCACAGTGTTTTAAATATTTCTTTTATATTTTCAGATGAGTTTGTAATTACAAGAAATTTCCCTTTTGGACTGTTACTTTCATTCCAAATCGAACTTTCCTGAAGCTTAGTTAAAGTTGAATTTAAAGAGTGCTGTTCTTTGATATAAATTATATAATTATAGTAAGATCTTTGTACAAAATGTATCGGTTTATTTAAAACAATTATTATTCGAAAATTTTCTACTGCCTTAGGAAACCATATAACCCGACGTTCAAAAATAAAATTCAGGGTATCATCTGGTAGAAATAATTTTTTAGTTAATAATGTTACACACCTTTCTAACTCTGAACTGTATTCTATGTGTTTATTATTTAAGTCAATGCAACTGCTTGATGTTGAGAGCAATACAAGTAGAATAATAGGTAAATGATTAGGATTATCCATATTTTATAGCTACATTCAAACGTTTAAATGTGAACTTGTATTGGCCACCATTATAGTAAAGACATTTTATTCATACACACTGGGTCTAAGATATCGGAATTGACTATGTCAGATATCTAGTACAGTAAGCATATTAGACATTTCTGTTTGTTATCACCACGCATTTTGAAATTACCTACTCAAGTATTCTAATCGGAATACATTAAATGTTTTTACTTTATACCACTCAGATTCATTTCTTATTCAACACAATTGTAAGTTGTTTTAGATTATTTCCAAATCTTTTGCTAATCTGTTCAAGCTCAAACGAGACACATGTTCCTTCCCATTAACCCTCAACTCTTGTCCATATAATCTAGCACCTAGGACTGGAGAATACGGGGAGAAGGAAAGATTCCTGTCTATAATCATATACATTTCTTTCAACAGTAAAAATTACATTAACTCCTTTAAGTAAACAAACGCATGGAAAACTTGCGACAGTTCAATCGCCTACCACCCCACTAAAGTATTACAATAAGGCCCGGTCTTTCCATCTCCTAATAAAGTTCCTAATAGCTATTTGACGAATAAATTTTTTTCGACCAATCACTGATGCCAATTTTAACAGATGGGCTTCAGTTATTGGTCGGTTAAGTTAATAGCTGAATAAAGTTAATAGGAGCTTTAGTAGGAGATGGAAAGACCGGGCCTAAATCTCCTTAGAAAATATAGGAAGTATGGGGTACGAATTAAGACACTTTCTTGACGTGTATTGTATACAATTTTTCTTCTGAAATTATCTGAATTTAAATTTTAAATTATGTCGTCTCGATGGAGTATGCGCCGCGCGGTGGTGGGGCCTTAGTATATGTTGTCCAAATACAAAAAAAAAGACATATTGATTGGTGATAAAATTTATGCCACGTGCCTTACTACTGGTTTAAATTGCATTTTTGTGGCTTGTTACAAGTTTGGCAAACGAATTAAGTGCATGTGAAACAATCTTAACAGCAACGATAGAAACCAATAAGAAACATGAGGTATAGTGATATAAAGATGAAAACATATAGCAATCTTGAAAGTATTTTAATAAATAACTACTGGATGTATTTCTTGCACTGAAAGATGAGTAGTTCGGCAGCGAATGCTAGAAAAGCTATCGTTATTCCAATGGCACCCCATACAAAAATCCCATATAGATGTTTCATATTAACAAACTTCCCTTCCACTTTATTTCTAAGATTGAGACGCGAATTAGCAGAATCAGATAATACTTTCTCGTTGAAACCACTTTCAACAATCGTTCTACCCACCGCATTTAACGTATCTATAAAATAGTGACCTTTCCTCATTGCAAATAATATTTCAACCGCTACCAATCCAATAGGATCTTCCACTATATCTACCATTCTTTTTTCTGTTGGGTACATTCTTGTTATTACAGTTCTCTCTATGTGTGTGCTATAATTGTTGTTATAAGCAGCATTCATAACACATTCTGTAAAATTTACTTCTTTCTGTATCAGGAACTTTTTACGGATTTTAACAGCAAGGCTATTGTTGGAATCTTTATACATTGAGTTGCCTACAAGACTTGTTACAAATAAAGTTAAATTAGATTCTGCTAGTTCCTCGATAGTGGTTATTGAACGCTCATTTTTGGGTTGAGTTAATACACTCATTAGTTTTCCTTGAAATACATTGCACAGCTGCATACAATAAAACAAATAAAATATTATTAGGACTCTTAACGATGTGTTTGTAGGAACAATATTAGTTGGTCCTCCAAAAAGATGGGTTACTGTCATTAAACAACATCGTGTTAATGTTACGAAAACATTTTTTTGTATTAATACGTACTTGGAAATTACCCAGCAAGAAATGGTTATTAAAATTGAAGCCATTATTAACATAATCCAAGAGTTTTGAGTAAATACAGAAGCTATAACTGTTAAACTAACAATTTTGGGGGATTTAGGAACGATCCAAACCATTTCACCCTTGTATTGATAGTCACTAACGTCGTATTTTTCATAAATTGTTGTAGTTCTAACCAACTGGTGAGTGAAAGCTATGTTACCACGTTTATATAAGAATTTTTTACGTGTGGTTTCATTTTTAGCAACAATAATTATTAAATTGCCTTTTAGAGCTACAGCTAGTAATTGTGCTATATTTTTTGTTATTCCTGCTTGAGTTCTACTAATAATTAATTCAGATATAGGTAAGTTAAAAGCTGCACCCACTAAATTAAAAGTACAACCATTTAGCATTTTAATAGTTCCATCAAATGCAGCTCTGACGTTGAAGTTGCATGGTTGGATAACACTGATTGCAGGGTTTTTACCGCAATCACTTCCATTTCCGAAAGGATTCGACATATACAGATTAGGTGTCTGATTATTACTATACGCGACTATTATCACGTTTATTATATCATAATACCACAGTATTTTAAATATTTCTTTTATATTTTCAGATGAGTTTGTAATTACAAGAAATTTCCCTTTTGGACTGTTACTTTCATTCCAAATCGAACTTTCCTGAAGCTTTCTTAAAGTTGAATTTAAAGAGTGCTGTTCTTTGATATAAATTATATAATTATAGTAAGATCTTTGTACAAAATTTATCGGTTTATTTAAAACAATTATTATTCGAACATTTTCTACTGTCGCAGGAAACCATATAACCCGACGTTCAAAAATAAAATTCAGGGTATCATCTGGTAGAAATAATTTTTTAGTTAATAATGTTACACACCTTTCTAACTCTGAACTGTATTCTATGTGTTTATTATTTAAGTCAATGCAACTGCTTGATGTTGAGAGCAATACAAGTAGAATAATAGGTAAATGATTAGGATTATCCATATTTTATAGCTACATTCAAACGTTTAAATGTGAACTTGTATTGGCCACCATTATAGTAAAGACATTTTATTCATACACACTGGGTCTAAGATATCGGAATTGACTATGTCAGATATCTAGTACAGTAAGCATATTAGACATTTCTGTTTGTTATCACCACGCATTTTGAAATTACCTACTCAAGTATTCTAATCGGAATACATTAAATGTTTTTACTTTATACCACTCAGATTCATTTCTTATTCAACACAATTGTAAGTTGTTTTAGATTATTTCCAAATCTTTTGCTAATCTGTTCAAGCTCAAACGAGACACATGTTCCTTCCCATTAACCCTCAACTCTTGTCCATATAATCTAGCACCTAGGACTGGAGAATACGGGGAGAAGGAAAGATTCCTGTCTATAATCATATACATTTCTTTCAACAGTAAAAATTACATTAACTCCTTTAAGTAAACAAACGCATGGAAAACTTACGACAGTTCAATCGCCTACCACCCCACTAAAGTATTACAATAAATCTCCTTAGAAAATATAGGAAGTATGGGGTACGAATAAAGACATTTTCTTGACGTGTATTGTATACAATTTTTCTTCTGAAATTATCTGAATTTAAATTTTAAATTATGTCGTCTCGATGGAGTATGCGCCGTGCGGTGGTGGGGCCATAGTATATGTTGTCCAAATAAAAAAGACATATTGATTGGTGATAAAATTTATGCCACGTGCCTTACTACTGGTTTAAATTGCATTTTTGTGGCTTGTTACAAGTTTGGCAAACGAATTAAGTGCATGTGAAACAATCTTAACAGCAACGATAGAAACCAATAAGAAACATGCGGTATAGTGATATAAAGATGAAAAAATATTGCAATCTTGAAAGTATTTTAATAAATAACTAGTGGATGTATTTCTTGCACTGAAAGATGAGTAGTTCGGCAGCGAATGCTAGAAAAGCTATCGTTATTCCAATGGCACCCCATACAAAAATCCCATATAGATGTTTCATATTAACAAACTTCTCTTCCACTTTATTTCTAAGATTGAAACGCGAATTAGCAGAATCAGATAATACTTTCTCGTTGAAACCACTTTCAACAATCGTTCTACCCACCGCATTTAACGTATCTATAAAATAGTGACCTTTCCTCATAACAAATAATATTTCAACCGCTACCAATCCAATAGGATCTTCCACTATATCTACCATTATTTTTTCTGTTGGGTACATTCTTGTTATTACAGTTCTCTCTATGTGTGTGCTATAATTGTTGTTATAAGCAGCATTCATAACACATTCTGTAAAATTTACTTCTTTCTGTATCAGGAACTTTTTACGGATTTTAACAGCAAGGCTATTGTTGGAATCTTTATACATTGAGTTGCCTACAAGACTTGTTACAAATAAAGTTAAATTAGATTCTGCTAGTTCCTCGATAGTGGTTATTGAACGCTCATTTTTGGGGTGAGTTAATACACTCATTAGTTTTCCTTGAAATACATTACATAGCAGCATACAATAAAGCAAGTAAAATATTGTTAGGACTCTTAAGGATGTGTTTGTAGGAAGAATATTAGTTGGTCCTCCAAAAATATGGGTTACTATCATTAAACAACATCGTGTTAATGTTACGAAAACAGTTTTTTGTATTAATACGTACTTGGAGATTACCCAGCAAGAAATGGTTATTAAAATTGAAGCCATTATTAACATAATCCACGAGTTTTGAGTAAATACAGAAGCTATAACTGTTAAACTAACAATTTTGGGGGATTTAGGAACGATCCAAACCATTTCACCCTTGTATTGATAGTCACTAACGTCGTATTTTTCATATATTGTTGTAGTTCTAACCAACTGGTGAGTGAAAGCTATGTTACCACGTTTATATAAGAATTTTTTACGTATGGTTTCATTTTTAGCAACAATAATTATTAAATTGCCTTTTAGAGCGACAGCTAGTAATTGTGCTATGTTTTTTGTTATTCCTGCTTGAGTTCTACTAATAATTAATTCAGATATAGGTAAGTTAAACGCTGTACCCACTAAATTAAAAGTACAACCATTTAGCATTTTAATAGTTCCATTAAATGCAGCTGTGACGTTGAAGTTGCATGGTTGGATAACACTGATTGCAGGGTTTTTACCGCAGTCACTTCCATTTCCGAAAGGATTCGACATATACAGATTAGGTGTCTGATTATTACTATACGCGACTATTATCACGTTTATTATATCATAATACCACAGTATTTTAAATATTTCTTTTATATTTTCAGATGAGTTTGTAATTACAAGAAATTTCCCTTTTGGACTGTTACTTTCATTCCAAATCGAACTTTCCTGAAGCTTTCTTAAAGTTGAATTTAAAGAGTGCTGTTCTTTGATATAAATTATATAATTATAGTAAGATCTTTGTACAAGATTTATCGGTTTATTTAAAACAATTATTATTCGAAAATTTTCTACTGTCGCAGGAAACCATATAATAACTCGATGTTCAAAAATAAAATTCAGAGTATCATCTGGTAGAAATAATTTTTTAGTTAATAATGTTACACACCTTTCTAACTCTGAACCATATTCTATGTGTTTATTAATTAAATCAATGCAACTACTTGATGTTGAGAGCAATACAAGTAGAATAATACGTAAATGGTTAGGATTATCCATGTTTTATAGCTACATTCAAACGTTTAAGTGTGAACTTGTATTGACCACCATTAGTAAATTCATACACAATGGGTCTAAGATATCGGAATTGACTATGTCAGATATCTAGTACAGTAAGCATATTAGACATTTATGTTTGCTATCACCACACCACGCATTTTGAAATTACCTACTCAAGTATTCTAGTCGGAATACATTAAATGTTTTTACTTTATACCACTTAGATTCATTTCTTATTCAACATAATATTGTAAGTTGTTTTAAATTATTTCCAAATCTTTTGCTAATCTGTTCAAGCTCAAACGAGACACGTGTTCCTTTCCATTGACCCTGAACTCTCGTCCATATAATCTAGCACCTAGGACTGGAGAGTAGGTACCAGGGGAACCTAAGATTCTTCTAGATCTCAACACTAAACTGACCTGACCCTAACCCAACAGTAACACATCCTTCTCTAACCCATTATGTACTTTCAGTCATTCGGACCTCCCCTGCCGAATGTAATCGTATCATATACATTTATTTCAACAGTAAAAATTACATTAACTCCTTTATGTAAACAAACACTTGGAAAACTTTTATTATGTTAGACTAATTTTTAAATTTTAAATGCAGGGTCATTATAGATCCTTTCAGAAAATACATCTACCCACGGCCTCCTGTTGTGTCTGCAGTATTTAACCGATCGAAACAAGGCCCTACGATTTCGATAATTTTCAGAAAGGACATTTTCTTCTTACCCAGTATCTACCAAATAGGAATTATTATTGGTGCCAATTGCGAGGAGACTTCTACTGATCGTAAAAATACAAGTTATGATGAGTTTCATCATATTCTCTAAACAATTCAGGATTGTGTTAAGAGAAGCTTCACTATTAGTTTTCCGAGATGCCCCTACTCACTACTTAGGGATGATTATGCCTACCAAGTTGGTATAAACAGTGTAGATGTTTCCTCTCCGTAGACTTTACACGGTGAAGCGATTTTTCGATAACTGTGTCTGTCGAGAATTCATGTCAACATTATTATTTTCTTCCTGCCCAGGATTAAGGTATACATTACTATAGTAGGTGAGACAGTTATCCGTACAAGTCGATAGCCCGGCTTTGTCAGTTCCAGTTGGTTCATCGTAAATGGAGGACAATTTTATTTAGGGTCCTTTCACACGAATCCAGCAAGGTAATCAACCTAAAAGAACTTTGGTGCCTTCCGGAATGTTTTACCGAAGAAATTTATAATTTGGTTGAGGAGGAACTATGGCGTCCAAAAAGATTCTGAATCAGAAAATCCATTGGTGAAAGAAGATCTCCAAGAATATCGCTTATGCGTTTGTTTCATACCAGAATCATTTGAGAAATGCTGCCATAAATAGTGAAAACGGTGGTGGAAATCAAGTCAGCATTGATTGCAATTTACCCTGACATTACATTTCTTGCCAAGTTTGCTGGTAATTTTTATAACTCACATATCCACCAAAAGGCATCAAATTGGTCTTGTTCAAATAACTTTAGAGATTGATTCCCTTGGCTGAGCTCTGAGACAGTCAAGATAAATCCTAGCGGTATATTTTATTTCCTGTTGGGTTTTTCCAATGACTCTTTTGCTATCTCTTTTCCAGCGAACACGCACTCATCAATAGAGTTTTCACGGATGCAAAGCTTTCATGTTTTGATTTGCTTTAGTCTAGGCCCAATATTAGACACCCTATTTTATTTTGGCTTGGCAACTGCCGTTAACCTTTTTGGATATGTATGCAAAGCTCGATTACTGCGCATTCCATTAACTACCATGGCGATTTCGCTGTAGGAGCTATGGGCTTATAGTCATGTTAATGTTGTCTGATCACATATGATAGGCCTTATTTAAATGGTGTTGGGTATTTAAAAAAATAAATTCAATGAAACAATGGGGTTTTATTAATCGTTACTAGCTTGTATTACATTTTACCCTTAATCTATTATAATGGTAGCTGATCAAGTACTTGACTAAAGATTTATTCCTGAATATAATACTCTTGCACTGAAATACTAATAGTTCAATGAGAAACGTCACTGTTGCCATACCCAACCCTATGCCACTCCAGATAAAAACCCCATACAGATGTTCCATATTGACAACATTTTTTGTTTTACTATTCTGCTGATTATAATGCGGCTTAGCGGCGGCAGATAAAACTTTTTCATGAAAACCAGCTTCAACAATAGTCCTAGCCACTTTGTTTAAAGTATTTATAAAATAATGACCTTTTCTCATAATCAAAACTATTTCAAGTGCTACCAAACCGGTGCTGTCATCTATTATATCTATCATTGCTCTTTCCCTTGGGTACATTTTGTGTATTACTGCTTTTTCTATATGGGTACTGTAGTTGTTGTAATATGCAACCTTTACAACACATTCGGTTAAGTTTACTTCTTTCTGTAACATAAACTTTTTGCGCAGTTTAATAGAAAGGCTATCATTGGGGTCTTTATACATAAATTTGTCCATGAGGTTTGTAACAAACAATGTTAAATTCGAATCTGCTAATTCTGTTACGGTGGCTATAGATCTTTCACTTCTTGGATGTGTTATTACACTTATCAATTTTCCTTGAAATACATTACACAGTTGCATACAATAAAATAAATAAAATATTGTTATCATTCTTAGAGATGTATTTTTCGGTAGAATATTAGTCACCCCTCCGAAGAGATATTGCACTGTCATTATGCAACACCTTGCAAATGTTATGAAGACAGAATTCTCGAGTAATACATATTTTGCAATCAGCCACCAAGAAGCGGTTACTACAAATGATGCAATTATAAACATGGTCCAAACCTCTTCTGAAAATACAGAAGCCATAACTTTTACACTGGCAATTTTAGCAGCTTTGGGTATAATCCAAGTCAAGTCATCACGATATATAAACTCACTTACATCGTATTCTTTATTTAGTGCTGATGTTCGGACTAACTGATGAGTGAAGGCTATGTTACCAGGGGTATATATTATTTCTTTGAGTACAGTTTGATTTCTAACAACAGTCATTGTTAATTTTGCTTTGAGAGCTTCACTAAGCAATCCTGCTAAATGTTTTGTGATTGCTGATGCTGTTCTGCTAATAATTAATTCAGAAACAGGCATGTTAACAACGGGACCTAGTAAATTAATAGCACAACCATTTAACTTTGTTATAGTTCCATAAAATTTAGCAGTAAGATTGAAGTTACATGGTTGAATGAGGTCTACTTCAGGGTTTGTTCCACATTGACTTCCAGTTTCAAAAGGATTAGACATATAGAGATAAGGTATTTCATTCTCATAAGCAACTATGATTATATTTATTATGTCATAATTCCAAAAGAATTTAAATATTTCGTTAAGGCTATCAGAAGATTTTGTAATTATAAGAAATTTTCCTCTTGGGCTGTTGCTTTCATTCCAAATCGTACTTTGCTTAAGCTCCATTACTGTTACATTTAACGATTCTAATCCTTTAGTATAAATTACATAATTGTTGTAAGAAATTTCTTTAAAACTTGTCGGTTTGTTTAAAGAAATAATTATACGGGAATTTTCGATTGTTAAAGGAAACAATCTGTTCCGATGGTGTTCAAATATAAAAATTAAAGTCTCCTCTGGTAAAAATAGTTTTCGAGTTAATAATGAAATACATGTTTCTAATTGTGGTCTGTAATGTACCAAATCTTTAGGAATAAAGCAGATTCCTTTTTCAAAGTTTACCAATGAAATGAATGTAATAATGAATAAATTATTGCACGGTTTCATATTTTATTGAAATTGTTAAGATGCTAAGAATATTTTACCATGACTGAATTATACTGAAACGTATTTGAATTAAAATTGTTAAAATCTAACTAGGTTTGGTTGTAAAAATATTTTATTATCATGTAATCAGGCTAAAATATCGACGTTGAACATATACCGGCACCCTTATATTAGGTTTCATGATAACAGCTGTTAGTTAAATCTTGCGCTATGTACTTTTAGTAATAAGTGCTAATCAAATTTCTATTAGTATTATTTGAAAAAGCATCAACTAAAAAATCAGCTGATTTTCCTTTTTTTATGGCGTGTCTAGGGTTGATTATAAATTGCAGCTGTTTCATTGGTTTTATCGGTTTTGCATTTTGTTACTTTGGTATGACCCAACACCGAATCTAAAATTTATATTGTAAACTTTTGAAATTCTGAAATAAATTTTGAAGTACAAAAAAAAAGTAAACATTAATCCGGCTGTTTCGGAGGTATCGAGTTAGGTCCCAGTCGCTTGCAGGTAGTAAGAACGGTGGTTGAATTGGGTCCCAGGAATGCTAAGCAGTAGGTGTACCAAATAATTATATGTTCTGTGGGTGCACCTACTGCGCTTAGGGTTCACCAGCAAACCCCAGGATCTGATCTGAACAAATTTTCTGGAACCCATCAGATAATTCTCAAACAATAGAAATTTGCACCCTTCAATTAAGGGTCATCGAACATCTTATTTTCTGTCCGTTTTCTTAAGATCACTTATCTCTGACCATAATTTTGTACTAACCCTGTATATTTTCATCTATTACAATTATAAGCATTTAAACAAAAATATATTATGTCCGGGGTCTCTTCAGCCCCTTGCATTCAGGCCTCAAGTAGTACCCTTGCACGGCACATTGATACATAATTGGGACCCAACTCAACCACGGGATTAGGTACGACCAGGCTTATAGACTAATCTTCGGGTCCAACTCGGTACCAGCCGTCTGCTCAGGATGTTCGATGCTTTGAGTCGCAGATCGCACTTTATAACGAAATACTTTATACCTTACATTGCATGTTGTGGGTAATTTTAAATTAGCAGTAAGTTTTATGTCGCATGCTACAGAAACTTAGGAAATTCCCAAATGTATTAGTGAGTACATAATACATAATTTGTATCTGCTAACCTCTAACTTTACACGAAGCACTTTGCAATTTAAGGACAATCAATACCCAATAAGTAATATACAGAGGGTTAGTGAAGTCGACCACATAAATTTCAGGAGTGAATCAACGCACAAAACACCGGCGAAAACTCGTTAACCATTGTTGGCTTATTATATGCATACCTTCTTCAGATTCCCAAATTCCCAAATTTTTTGAACTACTACAATTTTTTTGGAATGTAGCATTTTAATGTACCTTCGACCTTTTATCATTTGTCACTTTTATTTTTGAATTGAAATTTGGCGCCTGATCGTGTTATAGAAAAAGAATCTTTATCGTCCAAAAAAAAATTGAGAACATCGGCAATGTAAATAAAGAATGTGAGCAAAAATTTATAATTGGTAATTGATGAGAATAACGTTCCTAAAATTATATAATCTAAAAATTCTCATCTAAGGTAACGTCAAAATGTAACAAAGAAGGCCTTGGAAGACAAAGATAGATAAGCATTACATGTTTTATTGTGCAATCGTATGCAAAGTGAACATTTCGCGTACGCAATACAGGCCGCGAAATGCAGTTTCACGGCCGTTGTTACGGTAACGGCCGCGATATTAAAAATCACTGTAATTTGTACAAAACTAATTGTTTTATTTACGCCATGTCCATAGTAACGCGTTGACTGAAACCCGTCTTTCTATTTTACAATGAATCAAGGAATTAAGCGTTTTCTAAACGCGAGAACCTTTTTGGTAATTATATTATTTTTATGGTTGCATAAAAAATATTGTGTATACCTTGGCCGCGAAATTCTTTAGCGTCCTCGAGATTGTCTTTCCTCGGCCCCAAGCGCCCTCGACGACAATTTTCTCTCAATACGATAAAAACACATTTCGCGGCCTTGGTATTATTTTGACCACACCAAATTAATTTTCAAAGCGATTTTAGGAGTAAATTTACGAAACTAAAAACTTGATTGTGATCATGACAGACTTTAATCAATGTAATTTTAAATTTTATTTTCAAAAAGGAATAACTGCAGAGCGTAATATGGTGACACGTGGTTGCTTGTGATTGTACCCCCTTATTAGTTGGAAGCTTAAGCTGAATAGCTCTTGGACTATGTTAAATGCTTGGTTCTACTATTCTGGGATGCTTTAAGAATCACGAGAAGAAGAAGCAGAACGGTTCCTGGACTGGACTGGACTAAAGTGGATTTGAATTTTCAGCCAGAGTGATCTAAAAAAGTATTATAGAAAGTTCAAGTTGCAATCATTTTTTTGTATTTTCAATTTTCTTTCTACCACAACCCTAACGATATAGTATCTCATTCATTCAAAACTTAAGCAATAAACAGTATAATATTTGCAATTTCTAGCTCGCTAAATAAAATATTTTGTAAAACATTATTTACAGGAAGAGGAATTATCTGTAGGATATCTAAGGAACTATAGTTTTAGATAGACGATAACTTGGAACCAAGCGATATACACGATATACCGGACACACCAATGAACAAAAGATTAAGTTTTCGTGGACTGAGCTTCATTCCAAGGAAAGCACAATGGACCGTAGTGGCTTATAAGTGCAGGAGATTCCAGCTGCGCGCCATTTGCAATCATCACCCAGGAACGATAGACAACAATATGGTAATAGAGAACAAATTCCAGTTAACGACATGTACCTTGATCTTACACATTTGGTAAGTTTAACTAATTATTTAATATTTTATTTATTAGATTTAACTCTATTATAATAATTATTCAACTACTAAAGATAGAAAGTTAAGATTTCATTCCTTTACTTCTATTTTTCCAGATTGATCACTTATGTAACTTATACCATATTTCTATAATAAAAATGAATATTGAAAAAACTATCCCAACAGCCCAGCAAATGAAAACTCCTTCTAAATGTTTTAAGGCAAGAGTAATTTCCGTGTTATCTTGTATTTGCCGTTTAGCGTGATATACAATAGCATCCGAAAATAACTTTTCTTGAAGTCCACTTTCAATTAATCTTCTAGCAAGTATATTGAAGGTTTTAATAAAATAATGTCCCTTTCTCATAACAAAAACGCATTCTAGTGGTAGTATACCTGTGTCACCACCAATGATGTCAAACATTGATAATAATTCCGGATAAAGTTTGTACAACATAATTTTTTCTGCTAATGTACTACAATTTCGATAAAAAGCTACTTCTGCCATACTATCTGCCATATTGTAAAAGTCCACCACAAGAAGTTTTTCATATATCTTCGTAAATATCGGCTGTGAGTATTGTTTAAATACTTGTTTTGTGAGATTTAGGGCTCTTATTGGTAGATCTAGTTGGGAAAATTCTTCTGTTGTTGTGATTCTACGTCCGTTTCCAGGCTGTGTTAACACACTGATGAGTTTTCCTTGAAATAAGTTGTTTAATTCTATGAAATATAATAAATAAAATAAGGTGAGTACTCGTAATGTGTTAGTTTTTGGTAAAATATTATTTGAACCACAAAATGTAAAGCTCCAAATTATAATCAAACATCGCTCTAAACGCTTGAAAGAAACATGTTCGGGGATACTATTTGCTGTTAACCACCAAAGCAGAACTGTTGCAAGAAAAGTAGAAAAAATTAAGAGCCAAGCTTTTTTTCCAAAAATCGATGTGATGGTGGGTATTCTAAAAGATTTGGGAGTAATCCACATTACTTCATCTTGTAGCAAAAAATCGGTTACATCGTAGTTTTCGTATAATGCATACAACCTGATAAGAAACGGATATAGGGATATATCTTCGCTGCGATTTTGTAAAGTTAACTTTTCATCTTTTACAAGAACAAACGAAGTGTTTGTTTTCAAAAATTCTCCGACTATTTTCAACATATTTATAAAAATTTCATAAACTTCTCTTCTATCCGCTTTTACGTCGGTAATATCCTGTGTATGAACTACTTTTAGTGTACAACCGCTTAATGATTTTATGGTTTTAAAAAAGGAAACATTACATTCTTGAACGGATTGTAATTTAACCGTTTTTCCACATTCGCCTTCTTTATCAAATGGATTTGCTGTGTACATTAAGAAAGGAGAGTCTGGTATTTGGTGTAGTACAAGCAAAATTACATTTACAATATCATGACTCCAAAGAATTTTCATTATTTCCTCTAATGTTTTCACTGTAAACGTTATTACTAGAAACTTTCCTCTTGGACTATTCTTTTCATTCCAGATAAGGGAGTTTTTTAAAACAGAAATTGTATTATTTAAGGAAACAGGTCCATTAGTAAAAATCAAATAATTGTTGTAAGAGTTTAATGACAGCTGTATCGGTTTTTCAATCATTAGGAAAATTCTTGCATTATCCAGTTGCGTGACAATTGAAGAAAAGCTATCATTTTCAAAAACTAATTGTAAAGTTTCATCAGAAGTAAATAACTTTCTAGTAAGATCTAAAACGTAATTTTCTTTAGTATTATTAAGCACTCGAAACAAACATAATATGCAAGGAGAGTGGTAAGAAAACGATAGTAAAGTACCCAAAACAAATTTATAATATACCTTCATTTTTAATCTATAACAGCGGAAATTTTTATAAAGCAGCGTTTGCACAAAAACGAAGCCTTTTATAGCTTAGTAATTATAGTACACCTACAGTAGGTACTTTTGTGTTTATATAAAAATTATCTACTAATAATAATACACATCTGACGCTAGTAAAAAAAATATCATACACTATTATTTCAACCCCTCAATTCCCAATGTATACATACCGCAATCTTTTTCCCCAGATAACCTATTTTATTGGCCCTGGAAATACAGTGAAGTACATTGATTGCGCAATATAGGCATATTGCTAATTAAATGGTCCGCTCACTTTATCATTGGAATATAGACAACCCATTATACACTACTAGCACTCTTGTACGTACTTACTAATTTTGATTATTGTTTGTTAAATTACAATGTTTTTTTTTAGTTTTTAATAAAGAACAAGATTTAAAACTAACGATTTATTGAAAGCATGATTTATACAGAACAGTCCCTAAATGTGTCTACAATATCAAGAACATCTAAAAAATTTGCAAGTGCAGGCTATGTGGCACAACATTAAAAAAAATCGACGTAGGTAAAACAGTAGCACATGAATTTGTACACATTTCTACTTTTTCTTGGTCTGTATAAATGATGGTTTCAATAAATCGGTAGTTTTCAATCTTGTTCTGTATTAAATATTAAAAAAACAAATTTAACAAGTGACAAACCATAATTAAAATCAGTAAGCAGGCGCAAAACCCAATAGCAATGTATAATAGGTTGCACTTTAGTTGTCATGTTATTGTCCAGTTCTTCTCTGCTAACAATACCGTTCGACAGCATTTGCGGGTCCCACCAAAAAGTTCAATAACAAAAATCATAACTGCCACTAATAACGCCATTATCCATAACATGAAGAATATAGAAAAATGCTTCATTGTAAGCGTAACATCATCGGTTTCAACTCCTATTTCTCGCTTATATTCAACAAATTCCAAATATTCTCTTTCATATAATCCACTTTCGATTATTCGTTTAATAAGTTTATTCAAAGTATGATAAAAATAATGTCCTTTCCGGATAGCAATTGAAACCTCCAATGGTAGTAGAATGCTTTTACCATCTATGACGTTGATGAAAGCTTTCATATGTGGATAAGTGACATCAAAGATTTTGTGTCCTACAAAAGTCGTGTAATTATTATTACGAGCAACTTTCATTAAATTCTCAGTGAGATTACGAGGATCTAGAACCGCAATTCTTTTGTGCAGTTTTGAAAATGTATCATCTTCTGTATAACTTAGAATGACTTCCTTACCACGTGTGTTTGTTAAAACCCATAGATCTGAATTGCATAATTCTTCTATGTTAGTAATTCCATGTTCATAACCAGGTTGCATTAAAATACTAGTTAATACTGCTTGAAATAAATTAGAGATAACCAAAGAGTATATCATATAAACTATGATAAGCAATCGTAATGCAACAGAATAAGGTAATAAATTACTCGGGGCATTGAACGTAATCGTTAACACAGCTAAAACAGATCTTTGAAAACTTCTAAAAGCAGAATTTTTATTAATGTATCTATCAGCTACCCATAAAATAATCGTTACTCCACTGAATGCCCCAACAATCATTCCTAAAGTTGGTATTCCATAAATTGATGCCATTATTGTTGCTTTCGATATTTTTTTCGGTTTGGGCACAACCCATTGCATATCCTCCGTATGAAAACAATCGCTTACATCAAAATTTTCATAATTACTCATCATCCTAATCAAATATGGGAAAAGGGATATATCTTCTTTATGGTCATATAAAACTTCTTTTTCATCTTGATCAGTATTAATAATTAAAACATTCGTTTTTAAAGGTTTAGATAATATTTTTAAAATTCCTACCAAGGCACCAAATAAAACCTCATAATCTGGACTTTTGGAAGTAGCAATAAAGGGAGGATTAATTATTTTTAAATTGCATCCTTGCAAATTTGTAAAAGTATCAAAAAAATTAATTCTTTGTAGTGTCTTGCAATCTTGAATAAAATTTAAAGTTCCTTTTTTATTACATTTATTCGTTAAACTATTCTGATTGGTTGTGTATATTTTTGTTGAAGAATTATTAGATGTAACTAAAACAATGTTGCTTATATCAAAACTCCATAGAACTTCCATTAATATATCCAAGTCCGTTGCAAAAGATGTAATTATGAGAAATTTTCCAGATGGACTGTAGCTTTTGTTCCATATGGTACTGTTACTCAATTTTGTAATTGTTGAATTAAGAGAAACATATCCTTCGGTAAAAATGACGTAATTATAATAAAATGTTAAGGATAGTTTGATAGGTTTATGGGATGTTAAAATAAGATGAGGATTGGTAATAGGAAAATATACAGAGCTGTCTTCGTAAACAATCTGCAACGTTTCGTCGTTTGAAAATAGTTTGGTAATAAGATTGAGTACACATTTTTCTATTTCTGGTACTTTTTCTAATGGTTCAATAATTTTCTGACTGTTAAGCGAAATGATTAGGAATACCTCTAAAAGCCATACAATATTTTTCTGCATCATTGCTAGTTCTGAGCACTAAACGTTTTTTAAACTCTGCGAATGTAACCGCACGGAAATTTAGTTAGGTATCTTTCCATAGTTTTGTAGATGTAAGATTTAAGTAGAAACTTGTGCAGTAGCAATTGAGCACAGAGATGTTTGCTAGGAAAACGTTGACAATGTATAAGGTAGTATTTTTTTTTATTATAACTGTAATATTATGATATATTATTTGAGGAATATAAATTGCAGCTTCGAGTTACGTAATAAGGACGCAGAACAAATATATGACAACAAAACAACAACAATATGACTGATGGTGATAGCTTTCTTTTAATTGTGTTTTCTTTATACTGCTATCGAACGACCCTAGTGTGGGTGGTTCAAGGTTTCTAAGAAAAATAGTAATCGCACTATTTTTCAAGCAAAGTTAACTTATAGGTATAGTCAGTCCAGTAAACATAAAAACACAAAGTGACCTTTGATTTCGAAAATTTCATGAAAAAAAAACTAGGAGGGGTACAAGATTTGGACGAACAGAAAACGTTTAGTCAATTTTATTTGCACACCTACGGTAGTCAATTTGCGTTTTTTTCATCAAAATAACGTATTTTTTCAAAACGAGTCAATCAGAAGAAGATGATCGAAATTTGTTTGTCTTTCATTAGTTGCCCATGAGGCGCTTTTTTAATTGCAAATGGGCTGGTGTGGAATAATCCTGTAGTGATCTACTCTAAACTGCCCCTGTTTTAATTCAATTGGAACGCCACACTGAACTTAATGTCACGTGACGCATAACAAATGCATGCAATCCCTGCTATCTCAGAAAAAAGATAGGTCCGTGGGAGGACGGGGGAAGGTAATAAGATCGGTTCAGCTACAACAAGCTCCAGTCAATTGGAACGCACAAGTTCATTTCGGGAGCTACTCGGTGTTATTCTTGTGTGCATTGAAAAGCGCCTCTGACCGCAGGATGTTTTCCCGAGAATACCCCTTGGTCAAGGGCTTTCCTGTGGTAACGGGTAACCAATAAATAATGTTTACTCGTAATCACATCAACTGCGAAAAATACCTGCTAACTTATTTTGTTTATTTTTATTTTAATTCATTCAAACATGGTTCAAGCGATTCTGTTAACAAACATCTCTCGGTAAGGTATATATCTTTTAAATTTTAAATTCCGGTTACAAACGGGTGTTCGTTGCCTCTTGGAAGCAACACGCGCGCTGCGCGTTTGGGCTTGTTTTCGTTGCAACGAACACTTGTATGACAGCTCACACAATCAATTGTAATATTATTAAACAAAAGAACGATGGAAGGAATACGTAGGTTCCATATATGTAGGTAAGTGGGCTGCAGAGGATAACCACTAAGGACCGGTCTTTTAATTCGAAATTAAACTGCAGTTAAACTAGTTAGTTTGTGGTCAGTTGTCATGGATACCATAGTGTTAAAACATTTGTTTCCATGACAATTGACTCCTGGGTTAGACAGGGAGTTTTTTCGTCCCTTGGGGTATTGTATATCGAACCTGGGCCCGTGCAAGTAAACTTGACTAAAATTTTAAACTTGACCGAATTTTGTGATTGCCTACCCGGCCTACGTGTTTATCGCGTAATTATTAATAGTTGCGATTCCTTGAGTCCGAATGTATGAGACTATCCCCATGTGTTCTTTGCCTCCTGGACTTGTTTCGTGTGATCTTCGTTATCGTATCTGTCAGTGGCGGTCCGTGGGTTAAAAATTAGGGTAGGCAAATCCAAAAAATTCAAAAAACTTCAAAATTTCAAACAGCACTTTATTCAAATTAGTATATTAGGGAACACGTACCTATATTATTTTTTATATACAAGACCAATACATCTTTCTTTCATAGCCGCAAAATGATCGATTATTTTATCATACCACCAATTGCTATGTTCCAGTTCGGAAACTAAATCTTTTTCTATTGCACTTAATGCTGAAAATCAGTCTTGATTTATTAAATTGCGCCAATAAGTTTTAATTCGCTCTAATGCAGAAAAGTTCCTTTCTGCAGAGGTAATCACCAACAGACAAATAATAAGCGAACGTGTTTACTTAAAGAAAATACAATTCCCATCAGTAGTTCCTTGTTCAAAGGCGAGCCTCCGCCAGCCCAGAATCCCGCTACACCCCCACTAAGGAACTAAATGTTATCTTCATTGCAATTGTACCTACAGTTCCGAACTAAAAGGAGAAGACTGAAATAAACAAAAATAAAACCTACATCTGTAGTACATCTGGTAAATTGCAACAAATAATGTTTTTAAATTTTATTGCATGGTAGATATTAGCATTAGGATTTACTAGGATTACTAGGAATCGAGAGGAAATTTAATTCCCAGCAGTAGTTCCTTGGCCATAGGCGAGCCTTCGCTTGTACAGAATACAGCAACACCCCCACCACTACTAGTAGTGTACGATCTCAATATTAGAAAGTTTTTGTATACGAATTATGCAGACTTGTCAACAGTGACAGACTGGTAAACTAGCCATAGCTAGGCGAGCCTCAGACCATAAAGTATATGGTCTAAGAGGCGAGCCTTACGGCTTTGGAATCACGTACGCTGTCGGTATCGCATATCGGTTTATTTAAATTCTACGAAGTGATTTTGTTCTTAATAATATATTTCAAGTTACGGATTATTTTTGATAATTTTTAGGTGATAATTTTTAGGTGTAGGCCCTGCCTACCCTGCCTAATAGGACGGACCGCCACTGGTATCTGTCCTGCATCAGGTGTTTCCTGCAATGCATGTCTTAGATCCTCTAGCCTGTGCCCTGTTTTCAAGTTCTGTACCCTACCTGCCATTTGTGCACTTTATCCTGAGTTCGTTGCCCTGTAATGTTTCTTACCTTATTTAATGTAACATATGCCTTCTCTCTTCTGTTTTTTATGTTGCTTTTATAAAATGTGGTATCCTTTATTGAATCAACAAACCTGTCGATATGATTTAAGGCGCCCTAATTGCATCAACCACATCTACTATATATTTAAAAGGTCGATAAAAATGATTAGGTTTCAGGAGCTAGCTACTTTTCAAATGTATGTTTATTAATTTTTATAATTACTAAAATATACATATTATTTAATACACATATTATGTTTGAAATATTTAGAAATTATATTTACATTGATAATTATAAATTATTTTATTTTTCCAAACGATATCAAGGTAACATCTATTTGTGCGTGCATTTATTTTGTAAGTAAATATTTGTGGTGTAATAAATCCCATTCAATCTCATCTCAAACAATTGCCCGGGTCCGTACTAAATACACCGGTTTATGAGGTACGATCGTGTGAATAATCTTCCGAGTACTTTTTCGTTTTTTCAAAATCTGCTGTTGTTTTTGGTTACGTAATTTAGTACGAAGTATTCGAGCAATCTTAGAAATTGTATTGCGCCAACACACCCAGATATTACAAAGTACTTTGTAATTCTTAGAAAAAATGCATAGTTCTCCTATGAATACGCTCATTGCTACAGCTAATCCAACAAGCCACCAATCAAACAAACTTTTTAGCTGTTGTATTTTAATTGTAATATCTGAACCTCGTCCTGCTTTCATGCCGTATCTTGCAACAACATCTGTAGATAATTTTTTATAGAAACCACTTTCAATTATTCTTCTTGTAAGTTTATTAAAGGTGGTCAAGAAATAATGACCTTTTCTCATGGACAAACTAAGTTCTAATTCTAACAAACCGGTGTTTTGATCAATTACATGAACCATAGGTTGTAAAATGGGAAAAATTTTCCTCAACATTGTTTTTCCTATATGCATACTAATATTTCGATATAAAGCCACTTTCATTAAACTTGCAGATGCATTATAGGCGTCTTTTACAATAATCTTCCTATATATTTTAGAAAATACAGGATCTTCTGAGCGTGACTGTAATGTTTTATAAACCGCTGGACCAGCTTCAATTATAATATGGGACTCTGCTAGTTCTTCAGTTGTTTCAATACTAGGGGCATATGCAGTTTTTATAAGTGCGCTAAATAATTTTCCTTGAAACGCATCGTGTATGTGCATACAGTATATTAAATAAAACAATAATACCATACGTAATGAGTTGATTTTAGGCATATATTTAAAAGTAGTTCCAAATATAATCGCAGTTGTAACTAGAAAACATCTTTGCAAGCTACGAAATGAGTTTGGTTCTAAAGCATAATTTGCAATGAACCAACAAATCAAGGTTGTTGAAAAAAATGTCAACGCTATAGATATCCATAAATAACCTTGAAATATTGAAACAATTATTGTACTGTTTGATAATTTAGGAATTTTAGGTACAATCCATACAGTATTATCCTGAAAAATGTAATTTGTTAAATCAAAATCCTCGAGAAGCCTTGTTGCTCTAACTACTTCCACATGAAATGAAATATCTTCACTGTGATTATAAAGAGTGACTTTTTTTTGTGTTACGTTTCTGGGAAGGTATAGAAAATAAGCTTTAGCCTTTAATATGTCTCCAACCATTTGAATAATTTCCAAAGGGACGGTATAGGTATACTTCTCAACAACATCAGAATTGCTTGATAAATTAAGGGAACTCATCATTTTAATATCACATCCATTAAGAGTTTTGATGAACTTATAAAAACCAACATTTGTGTTCACTTTGCACGATCCTCTGAATTTCAGTTTTGCTTTCTTACCACATTTACTTATGGTATTATATGGGTTGGCTGTGTATATTTGGTAACATGATTTACTTGAGTCATTTGCAATTAGAACAACATTCATTATATCATAGCTCCACAGAATTTCCATTACAGTTTCCAAATTTTTATTAGTAAAGGTGACTATAAGAAATTTTCCTTGTGGGCTATTACTTTCATTCCAAATCGAAGTATTTTTTAACCATGACAAGGTTCTATCCAGAGAACTGTATCCTTTAGTAAATATTATGTAGTTATTATATGAATTTCGAGTTCCTTGTATAGGCTTTTCGCTAATACATATGCATGGATTAACAGTTTTTCTCAAAATAAAAAATTCGGTATCGTTTTCAAATATAAATAATAACGTGTCGTCTACTGGAAATAGTTTTGAAATAAGATGGGGTAAGTATTGTTCAATTTCCATTGTAGCGTTGAACTGATTTAAAAATGCATAATAGTCCGATGCATTTTGTAAAAAAATTAAAACGAAGGTTAATATAGTTTGATGTTTTGACATATTAATGTAAGATTCACACTGAGGTCAAAATTACGTAAATATTGTAAATATAACGAGTTTCTTGCTTGTATTACTACCAGTCTGAGAATAATCCCAAGACTGCATATCTTAAAAATAAATTAAATTAATTTTTTCTGTCATTTTACTTGGAAACTAAATTTAAATGTAGAAGTTCTGAGTGCTGATAATGAAAATTATACAGAATAATATAGTAGGGAGATAATTTAGTTTTAGTTTTTGAAAAGTATGCATAAGTGTAAAAGTAACTTAGAGTAAAATGTTCAACTTATAGAATACATTAAAGATATAAATATTAATAACAGTTTATTTGTATAAAATTTATTTGTCAAGTTAGAAACAATCATAATTACAAAATATTGCTCTACTATTACTTTTAAGATATTAAAAGCGACCACAAAATAATTATAAGTCTAAGTAATTTCAGGAAACAGAACCGTTTCAATTTTATGAGCATGTTATTTGAAGAACAACCACTGGGGTTCGGTCCCCGTGTTATAACGCAACGGTCCTATACAAGAGGAGTGGATTTTTCTTTGAAGAGGTATGAAAAGTTCTTTGTAATCCGAATCCCACCTTAAGTTGCAGTTTCCGTGTGACAATACTCCAGCATGGTATGCAAATGTTTTAGCATATACGATAGCTTACAGGGTGAAGTGTTTTACAAAGTGTCACCACAAAAATTTATAGATTTTAAGTACTACTTCCTTATTGGAATTAATTAGGTTCCTAGAATCAAAAATGAGTTGAGAAGAATGCATGATGTGTTGATTACGGACATACTCAAAGTGTCGTCTAGGGACTTTCATCTCTCTCCGAGACGCCCCTCTCGCACACTGCTACATGAAGTAGAGTTTAAAAAATTTAGAAATGGTGTTACCTAGGAGTGTAAAAGATGTAAAACTTTTGTTAAATGGGGAGTAAATTATAGGTACAGGTTAGTATACCTTCGTTCGGATTCGATGGTCGTGGGTTCACACCCGGCAACCATTTTGGCTCTAGGTAGGCAAAGGTAAACTTCTCAGTTAGGGCCTAGAATGAGCTTTGGTGCAATGAGGTGGCTATGCGAGACCCCATACAGAAGCAAGAAACGAATATTAAAGGAACTAAGTTGGGAATTTTTTAAACATCCCTTGGTTTAAGGTTTAACCCAAATGGCGAAGAGTTTGTAAATGAGATACGAATACGGCTATGACTTTTTATGATGCGTGTTTCAAAGCTCTGGTAAACCTCACAAAAAATACGACAATATTGCAAATTAATAGTGATAGCCTTTGTGATCGATAAAAAATTGGGGCCAGGAGTCAACTCATTATACCACTTGGTAACAGGGTTGCCAAATTTACATTTCTTAATACACCTACGAATTTTTTTGTAAGAAGATTTTTAGTATTTTTGTCCAAGGAATAATTATACATGAAGTGAGTTTATGCACACCCTGTATATAACCACAATTCTTTATACCGAAGTGTTGTTTTTTACAATCCATTTATATTTAGAAATACTTATTTGTCTTTAAAAAACATTAGAAGAAACCCCAATATAAGCTTTCCATAAAAGGGTTGCGTTTTATTCGAGTGTCACTTACGCACAGAAAAGTATCATAATTGAACCTTAACTTTACACAACAATTGTATATGGAAAATATGTTGAAATAAAATAAACATGTTTAACTTGTCATGTATACATAGGTAGTTCGTGTGTTCCATTTCTGAAAAGTTGACATACTTATATTGTACCTAATATTGTATAAACGCACTGAAGTAAAACATCAGTTTATCCATAAATTAAAAGTACAACAAATAACCATTTTTTATAAAACTAAATGTCCCTAATGTAACTCTATCATTGTTAGGAAAACGAAGAAAAACAACCAAACAGAAAGATCACGTAAATTTATAATATTCTAAGATTAGTTTTACAGAAAACATGAAAGGTCAAACTATATTTTTTTGTGCTATAATGGTCCTACATAGTTTCTCTAATTGTTCAGCAATAAAATTTAGGAGTTGTTTTTTGCATCTAATTCGAAAACTATTTTCAAAGGACGAAACTTTACAATTTATTTTTGACAAAATGAAAGACGACGATGTTATTCCATTAATTACTAATCCACGAATAGTCGTATCAGATAACAAAACAATACATTCTTCATTAAAATCTTATAATAATTATATTATTCTTAGTGAAAATTTAGATACTTTTAACAATACTTTAGGAAAGTTAGTCACGTCCTCAATTTGGAATAAAAGTAACAGCGCTCGTGGAAAATTCCTTATTATAATTTTTTGCGATGAAAACATAGAAATGTTAACAAGTATTGTATGGAAATTAGATATTATGAATGTTATTTTACTTGTACAAGAAATGAAGTCTTGGCAATTATATACAACTAATCGGTTTGAGAAAGGCAGCAATTGTGGGCAAGAAATTAAATTAAGGCGTTTGGAACAATGCAGCAAGGAGGTTAAAGTTTCTTTTAATAAAAGTATAGAAAAATTAGAAGGTTGTGATGTTAAAATGATTTTACCTTTTCCTTTTAACATTACCACTACAAGACAAGTAGAGATCAAGGCAATATATGGAGTAATGCTAGACACCTTGAAGATAATCACCGAAGTTTTGAAAACCAACGCTTCTTACATTCTTAGTGAAACAGCTAAGGAAATTGTATATAACCAAAGCCAAGACATAACGCTTTTTCTTGGTATGGTACGAGAACCTTCACTATATGAGGATTACGATGTAAGCGAATATTTTTTCCGGGATATTATGATTTGGGTGTTTCCTAGAGCCCCAGAAATATCCAGTGTTAAAATTATTGGTTCAGTATTTCATTGGTATACTTGGACAACAATTTTTGTTACGTTTTTTACAACAACCCTTATGTTATGGTATGTTGCCAAACATACAGCAGAACGTACAAGTCTAAAAAAACTTGCAAATTGTTGTTTAACTACTTCCGCGATTATATTTGGTAGCTCTTCTAATGTTTTACCCACAACCACCGCATTACGAGTTCTAATGTTATTTTATTTGATCCATGCTATGCAAATGTCTTATATGTTTCAAGCACAATTAATGAGTGTTTTAACAAACCCTGGGTATGCAAGAGGAATTACCACAATGGAAGAATTTGCAGATTCACCGTTTCCAATACTGGCTGACGAAAGGGCAAGGGGTATGATACAAGAACTTTCAGAAAATCCCATATTTTCAAAACTAGACAATAAAATTATTTTACAAAATCCTTTGAATATGTCTGATAATTTACAAAAAGTTGCTTATTTTCAAAACTGCAGTACGATAGCAGGATACACGATACTGTCTGATATTTTTCCAAAATTAAAACTTTTGGTTGACTTTATACAACGGGATACAGGTTTAGTAGAAATAGAATTGAATTTGGCAATGAGAAAAGGACATTATTTTTTAAATACATTAAACAAAATTGGTAAACGAGTAACGGAAAGTGGATTTTATGAAAAATTATTTTCCGATTCGGTTGCAAAGCATAACATTGCTGTAGAAGAAAATGTAGAGAAAACAATAACAGTTCAACATTTACAAGGACTGTTCGTATGGTTTGTGGTTGGATTATTGATCGCAACGATAGTTTTTCTTGCAGAACATTTTTATTTATTTATTCAGAAAAATTTTCACCCCACCAACGGATAATATTCGAAGGCCAGTTGTAAAAATAATACCGAAGCTAAGTACTACAAACACTCATTGTATTCCCAAGTGTTATTTAAAGAACGTGCACCCAACCACTGCCTAAATATCACCTAGTTGAAGTATTACAATAAAAACTGTTTTACTTGTAATTGATGTAAAAAAATAAATCAATACAATGTAAAGAGGTTATAATTTATTTTCATCGATTAAAGTAAATATACAATACCTATCAAACTTTACTTTTATATAACAGAGCATGTTTGTTTAAAATATTCCATACGTGCTCGGTAGGGTTTACGCCCGGACTTAACGCAGGCCAATTTTTGGTACGAATGCGGTGCTCTTGCAGAAAATGAATGTTGATGCGCACAGTTTGGGGTCTTCTGTTGTATAAAGGTAAAATTAGGGGCAGTGTGTAATGCAAATGAAATAAATGTATACACAAAATATATTAGGGGTAGGTGTTAAGCTGATGTTCTGGTGAAGGATTAGGTACTGTTTAAGACCCTGGATCTATTGGTGGTGCCTTGATTGACGCTATTACCTTTTTTGGGGAAAAATAATTAAGTGCTGATTGACAGGATTTGGGGTTGATACGAAACCGCTTTCAGTTGTGGGCACTTTCCAACTCCTTATCAATGTCACGGTGAATAATAGAGAGTATCGTAGTATTGTTGTCTATTTTGTCTAATAAATTAGCATTAGTTAAAAAAATTGGAAAATAAATATTCTTGGCAATCGGTGTAGATGGAATTTTTGCAAATCGAGAGATACCTGCACGAGCATGCATCTATGCCGAGAAATATAAATGTGAATGATTTGGTATAAAAAAGATTTAATTATTTTTCTAAATAATTTTTTTTTTACAATTTCTGCACGACTAAAAAATAAAGTAGGTAGTATTAGCTGAATCGGTAATTATTGCAAAAGTTGCGTTACACAACAATGTAAATGTTTTATTAATTTGTGGCGTTCAATTGTGATCAAATATCAATTTTCGAATATTCAAGCAACCCTTAATCCTTTCTGACACATAAAAAATTAATACCACAAAGAAATTAGAACAACATTAAAAAAAGTGTTATGAATATTTGAATTTCTTGGCACTGCAATTGAAGCCACTTCCGTATAATATATTGGTTCAACGACAATAAACAAAAATGTTAGAAACGTAAAAAGTTGAACTTGAACTCCTCAAACGCTTATTTTTACAAAACAATCAAAAAATGAAATTTATACTGAAAAACTTGTTGTTCATAATTTTATGTAATATAACACTAGGCGAAACTGTTTTGGATACAGTATATAAAAGGAAAATACCGAATTCCTTACCTCACATTTTAAAAAAATTATTTCTATCCCACGAAACCCTAAATTTTATTTATGAGGACTTAGAGGAACAATCGGTTGTTGCAGATATTGCAAACCCGAAAACGATTTTTATGATAGAAAAACCCTTTAACTTAATGTTACGATCTCACAATAATTACATCATATATACGAATGGATATATTTCTTTAAATACTACTTTAGCAGCACTTAAAAGAAGCACCATTTGGAATGAAAGTAACAGTCCGAGGGGTAAATATTTAATTGTAACATCCGCAAAAGATAATTTAGAAGCTATATTTAAAATTCTATGGACGTACGATATTCTAAACATAATATTAACTTTTAATTCAAAAAATGAAAGGCAATCATTATGTATGAAACAAAAATTTCCCATCGGAAGTGAATGTGGAATAAAAAAAGATCTGTACATTACTCAGAATTGCATGAACAAATCGATTATATTTTATGACGCCATTAATACGTTAGAAGGTTGCCCAATTCATTTAATCGACCAATATGATTTATTTACTGCTAGGAATTCCATGATTATTGCTCCAGCGTTCGGTGTAACGTTTATTGTAGCTGATATGATTGGAAAAATGCTTAAAACTTCGTTAACAAGTTTAGTCCAAAAAAATTTCAAGGAGGATGTTTATAATCGCAGTAAAGACTTTTCAGTGACTATTACGATGACTAGGTCACCTGATGTGTTAAAAGATTACGATTTAAGTGAATTAATATATTACGATAATAATGTATGGATTGTCCCTAAGCCTTCTAAGATTTCCAACGGTAAAATTATTTTGTATATTTTTCAAGCTAAAGCGTGGTGTCTGATAGCATTAGGTGTAATGGTGACTGTAATATTTATTTGGGTTGCAGCTAGAAATACAAGTGAACAAACTAGGTTAAAAAAATTTACAACAAGCTTCTTTTCTATTATAGAACTTACGATTTGTAGCACAACTAGAACTCTTCCTAAAACGAATGCTTTGAGGTTGCTTATAATATCGTACTTATTCTTTTCAACACACATTAACAACTTATTTCAAGCTAATCTAACTAGTTTTGTTACCAAACCTTTACATCTAGCTCCAATTACCACAATTCAAGAACTTGCAGATTCAGATTTTTCTGTAATTGGACATGAAATTATTAAAACACAGCTTTCTAACAGTCAGCAAAAAGGAGCTAAAGAACTTGGCAATAAACTTATTTTTGATACAAATTTTAACTTGTATGAGAATATAAAAAAAGTTGCTTATTTTCAAAACTGCGGCACTCACCTTGGTATAAACGGTTTCATGAAACTGCATCCTTCAGAATTTGCTTTGGTTGATGTAATAGATACGGGGACCGGTATTTCAAATATGGAAATGTCATTTGCTATGAGAAAGGGTCACTATTTGATGGACACATTTAATAAACTTAATAGTAGAATAATTGAAAGTGGATTTCAAGAAAAATTGTTATCTAATGCTTCTCGGCATTGTTATGAAGGGGATCAAGAAAATTCTGAAGTACTGCTTTTGACTTACCACCTTTTGGGGATCATAATATGGTGTTTTGTTGGTTTAATGTTTGCTACTGCAGTGTTTGTAATAGAACTAACAGTATTTTACGCGGAGTTGATTGTTTTAATAATCACAATTTATTTTAAACTTCTCACAACAAGACGTTAATTTTTAATTGACTAAAATTATTACTTACAAGTTGGAAGGTAAAAAATTATTATACTTTATTGTTGTACGTTTGCAATCTTTGTTGTTTGAACTTAAATGTTAAAGGGTGGATCTATTAGTTTCAATATATTATTTCTCTATGTGTTGTGCAATCTGTAATACAAGAGTACAAGAAATCTAATAAAAATGTATGTACGTTCAGAAGAAATGTTTCCTTAATTCTGCTAGGAACTGATACTGAACAGATAGGAGGGGATGAGGGATGTTTGGCACATATTTACCAAGTCTCTAGCCTCCCTATTACATTCTGGGAATTTTAGAAGGAAATCGGAGAGGGTGAGAAAAATGGCCAAAAAAAGGAAAGACTATACCGAAGTCTTTCCTCATTTTTTGGAAATTTTTTTGACCCCTTCAGATCTCGTCCCGATTTTCCCAGAATGTTATTTGGAGGGTATAGACTTGGAAATTATGGGACAAACTTCCCTCACCCCTGCCCACTGCTCCCTGCCTGGTCAAGAAATGTTCAGGAATGGATTCCTTCTGAAACATTTCTGAATTTTTTTTAACAGATAGGAGAGGATGAGGGATGTTTGGCACATATTTTCTAAGTCTCTAGCCTCCATATTACATTCTGGGAAGTATCGAAGGAAATCGGAGGGGGTGAGAAAAATCATCCAAAAAAAAAAGGAAAGACTAATAGTCTTTCCTCATTTTTTGAAAAATTTTTTGACCCCTTCAGATCTTGTCCGGATTTTCACAGAATGTTATTTGGAGGGTGTACACTTAGAAATTTTGGGACAAATTTCCCCTACACCTTCCCACTGCTTCCCACCAGGTCAGGAAATGTTCAGGAACAGGTTTGAACAGATAGGAGAGGATGAGGGATGTTTGGCACATATTTTCCAAGTCTCTAGCCTCACTATTACATTCTGGGAATTTTAGAAGGAAATAGGAGGGGGTGAGGAAATCATCCAAAAAAAAAAGGAAAGACTATATATAGTCTTTCCTCATCAAAAAAAAGAAGAAGGACTTTCCTCATTTTTGTACATTTTTTTCACCCAATCAAATCTTCTCAGAATGTAATGTGAACACTCGGGGTTAAAGGTAGGGTCTAAATAATTTAGGGCGTTTTAGGGCGATTTCCTGGAGTACTCGGACGATTTCATCATGGGGAGACCGTCGCCCACTTCTTCCAGGAGGTAGTCGAAGATCATCAGTCCTGAAGGAGAGAGGCCCCTCTTTAGGGATGTAAAGATAAAAACAGTCCTTTACAGGACTAACAAAGATTTTAAAGAAAGGTTTCTCCTAAGAGAAGTGTCAAACTGCTTGTAGTTTTATAATTTAGGACCGTAGCTATACATTCGACTGTGACCATTTCGGCGGCATTGCGGGGAGCGTTTAGACTGTGACCGGGTTGGCGGGCCGAGCTGTACCTACTTTGAATGTTGGCGGGCCGAAAATCAACATTGCAGTGTGAACGCACCTTTTACTAATAGATATTGCTGTGCGAACGCACCTTTAGCTAATAAAAGTTGCGGTGTGAACGTACCCTTAGCTAATAAATTTTGCAGTGTGAACACACCTTTAGCTAATAAATTTTAGAGTGTGAGCGCACCTTTAGCCAATAAATTTTGCAGTGTGAACGCACCTTCAGTTAATAAAAGTTGCGGTGTAAACGTACCCTTATCCAATAAATTTTGCAGTGGGAACGCACCTTTAGGCTATAAATATTGCAGTGTGAACGCACCTTTAGCTAATAAAAGTTGCGGTGTGAACGTACCCTTAGCTAATAAATTTTGCAGTGTGAACACACCTTTAGCTAATAAATTTTAGAGTGTGAGCGCACCTTTAGCCAATAAATTTTGCAGTGTGAACGCACCTTCAGTTAATAAAAGTTGCGGTGTAAACGTACCCTTATCCAATAAATTTTGCAGTGGGAACGCACCTTTAGGCTATAAATATTGCAGTGTGAACGCACCTTTAACTAATAAATTTTACAGTGTGAACGCACCTTTAGCTAATAAATTTTGTTATGTGAACGCACCTTTAGCTAATAAATCATGCAGTGTGAACGTACCTTTTGTCAATAAACTTTGCAGTGTGAACGCACCTTTATCTAATAAATTTTAGAGTGTGAGCGCACCTTTATCCAATGAATTTTGCAGTGTGAACGCAAATTTAGCTAATAAAAGTTGCGGTGTGAACGTACCCTTAGCTAATAAATTTTGCAGTGTGAACGCACCCTTAGCCAATAAATTTTGCAGTGTGAACGCACCTTTAGGCAATAAATATTGCAGTGTGAACGCACCTTTAGCTAATAAATTTTACAGTGTGAACGCACCTTTAGCTAATAAATTTGTCGGTGGTATGAACGCACCCCTTAAAATCAAGGTGTGTGTGTCTTGTAGCGCTATACCATTGCTGCATTTTTAATCCCCTCTCTAGGCATATGGAAATTTTTGGATGGTCTTGGAACTTCGAGTTGTATCATGCAGATCACTAAGTGCAAAGATTTTGTGCAAGCAACAATAAGTGTTTTATTAAAGATTCAAATGTTAAACCACACCCAAGTTTTTCTTCGTAATTTTCTTGTAAATTAATTTTTACCGATTAGGTAAGCAGAAATGTATTTTTGTTTTAATTATTAGGAAAATCTTTGGTTTAGTCAGAAAATTTATTTATAAAAAGAAATTTATTTAATTAGTTATTATTTATTTTGGTTTTCAATAGTGCCAAGGTTGCCGAATCATCCTCGCCACCCCTGTGCATCCACTTAATCGAAAGAATAAGACAAATTGTCTTACAAAGAGAACCAAGTTCTTTAAGGGTAAGTTTACTTCTTATATTTTCATATTTAAACCCTCCACCCCTTTTATTAAATAATTTTTAACTTTCTTCTTATTACTAATCGAGTGTTGGTGTTAAGCCTTAGTAGTAGAAAATTTCGATAACACTACGAGCCCTTAGTTTTATCATCCCTATATGCTTTACTAATAATTATTAAATCAAACGGTTTTGGATCAAGTTTATAATACGTGAGGTCATTGTAAAGGAATTTTTACGTAACTTACGTGAACAAAGAAAATTTGAATCGTACAAAGGCAAAGAGATATCTTATCACACGTTTGCAACGACCTTCCCATTAAGTGTTTCTATTCATTCGGAAATAATAACCCATCTGCTAAAGAAATAAATTTTTGGAATGATGTTAAATTTTACACCGTCTTTGTGCTATTAGTCTGAATGTAAGTTTCGATATTTAATTTTAACTTTCTTTTTATAACAATTCGAGTGTTGGTGTTAACTTTAGTAGTAACCCTTATTTATAGCATTTCTGTAAATGTGAAGAAAATATTTAAACAAGCGATTTAATTGTTGGATAAGGGTATATTACACCCATTTTGTAAAAGGTTTTATTCCAACCCAAAAGAATTTATATCATCCCTATGGTTTACTAATTGTTATATAAGGGTATGTGTGTCATCATTATATAGAAATGTTTACCTAATCTAACGTTCGCAGTCCACAAAAATAAATTTGAATCATACAAACTAAAAGCATCGTTACCTAACATGTCTTTTTCGTTTGTAAGAAACAAAGTCTGTGGAATTTCTTGAACGTAAGTTTTGATTTTACCCTTGAAATTGTTTTTATAAAATACAAAGGGAAGGAAGAATTATTTATACATTTTTTTTATTTAAAAATTAGGCATCCTTAACAACTTTAAAGTCTTCGTAGTTTTCAGTTTCAGAAAAATCACTTCAAAATTGATATTCAGGGGGGAATTTTAATAATTTTATGTCCCAGGAAACCCCACTTTGAAATTTCAAACTACACCCTCTATCTTGTGATAACAATTTCTATTCAACAGTAGCAAAAAAAATTGTTATTTCTGCATGAGGGAAAATTATTTATTTATAACTTATTAAGGGTGTCCCTTCCCCTGTATTTATTTTATTTATCTGCTTGAACAATTCATTTTGCGTTTATAATATTCTTGTCATAACCAGAAATATTTTTCCATTATATAATAAAAAAAAGATTGAATTTATTGTTATGACAAACATGTATCTATTATTAGTTTTGTGTAATGGTTTTCTTTTTTGAAAAAATTTCTAAGATTATATTTTTATTGCAGTTCAGTGTTCAAGAATTGCTGCTAGTATATGGATGTCCGAGGAGGGATCACCGCAGTCCGAAAGTGTTTTAAGTGAACTTTGTACTTCTAAGTGTAGTGAACTGAAGTGAACTAAAGTGATAGTGCGCGAAATGGAATTCGATCGCGGAAATGGGGATTTGGTTTCGTGTGCTTCAGAAGAAGACAATGCAGTTTTTTAAGGTAGGAAACCAATTTTACACACAGCAGTACAGCCAGTAGTTAAAACTCACAACAATATTTTATAAAATATAAGAACTGTTACCATATTCTCTATTCTACACACATCACCTACACTTCACATCAGCAGGTTCTAGATGAATGAACCATAAGATTTTTGGAAATGCTTGTAAATGATTTTTTTCAATCAAAATTACATTACAGACTAAAATGTAACAGTTTTTTATTTTATAAAAAATTAAATGCTTACTTTTATTGCTCGTAATTTCACGCTCGTCCGGGAGTGTTCGTGCATCAAATGGTGGCAGCGCTATTGCTGAACCAACCATTACCGTATTCGAAAATTAGGGTTGTAGGGTTTTTCAGGAGCGATCTTAGCCTGAATTTAATATTTACTAGGTACGGACCTATAAAAAAGAATTGAGTTTGTAATCGTTTCCTTTTTGATTTTTTTTAATTGAATGCGCCTTTTCTTTAGACTTTTCGCGATATCCGGTTAACTTTGTGTGTCTGTATCCCTTGCCTGTCGTATGAGACGACTATTTGGGTCGACCGCGTTCTTCGTTTGGCCATGTTTAGCCATTTTATCTCATTTTTTTATCCGTCTGGGTTCCGGAGAAAGAATAGGCCCAGGGAATCCCCTGCCTGTCGTATGAGGCGACTATTTGGGCCGACCGCGTTCTTCGTTTGGCGTGTATTACGAGTATAAAAGGGCATAACTCATAAGAGCAGTTTTAAGTTTAAACAAATACTTACACATTAAATAAAATGCTTATACGCATTTTGCATTAATTTAGAAATAAATTGATGCTTGCGGCCACACACAACAACACAACATTTTTTTTGTGTAAAATTGCAGATGAGTTTTAACTGAACGCCCCCGTACACCATACAAAACAGGATGAAAATTCAGGAATACGTTTTTGAGTTTCTCGTCTTGATTTGTTTTCCTCCTTCATTATTGAACTTCAAACTGGCTTTACTGTTGTTGTTTATTTTGGTTTTTGGGGACCATTTTTAGTATTTTTTTTGAAATACGGTATGACTTGATTAATGCCTCTTGCCTCAATTATAACGTAGTTGGTAATAAGTTCCGAAGCAAGAACCACTTTTCAATGCGTAGGAGTAGATCTGGGGTGTACTAAGGTTACTCTGAGATGCTTTAGTTGGTTATCGTGTGGACGAGTCGGAAGCTGTTTATGGGATGCGTCCCTTTGCAGTATCGATCCCAGGTACGTACTACCGGTTGACAGCGTTTTTTAGTTGTCTGCAGGCTTAGTATCGTACGGACTTCCTCCCTATCATCAGGAGACCATAGGAGCCTCGGCTTCCTATTTCTCCGATGCGGACAGTCTGTTTCTGGAGGACCCTCCTTAGCTCCATTTGATTTTAAGTTAGTTCGACTCAAGTTAAGCCTATTTGGCTTTTTGCTCCGGTCAGTTTAAAAACTTAAAATAGAATGACTTTGTGCAGGTGACAGATTCTGGTGGGGTGACCTTCGGCGAAAGGACGGGGGCATGGGGGATCGAGGAGGGCCGCGTAATTTACCTACATTTCAAAACTACTGAAACTGTTTCGTCGTTCTTGCGTGCTATTTGCTATTGTGTCCCCATCCCTATTGCAATACAATTTTTTATATTCATCACCGTGGGGGCTCGTGGGCACTCAAACTATACCGTGTACTATTTTGCCGCGAGATGAATACAAATTTTAAACTTCATTTAGTAAATAAAAAAAGGTCCTTTTTTTGTATTTATTGTATTTGTGTATTATGTACAGATAAGCTGCAAAAATATTACCTATACAGGGGATGATTTTTGCAATCGGAAAATGTTCTTCTTCTTGGGTTTCATTTTGGGATTTTTTTTATACGAATCTGATGCGTCCTCCCCTCACCCTTATTTTTTACTAACTGTACGTAGGTTGAAAACTTGGAAGAATTGACATTTCCGATTATCGAATTTAAAAGATTTGAATGAATTGCTTGCAAAAATATTAATTCAACAGTAACTGTAGGTATATATTATAAATTGTTGCACCCTTGCCAAAAGTAAAATAAAGTCGAGTAAATGGAGTTAATCTTTTAAATTCAGTACATAATTAAATGTGTTATTGTTTACTGATTCATTTTTTGTGGCGCTATGTTTCCGCTAGCGAGACATTAGTGCAAGCTTTCTGAATTGTCTGTTACTGTTGAGGAAACAATTCAGTTTTTTATATTTTTTTAAATACGAAACCTATTCGTTGTTTGTGTTTCCTTAATGGTAGCAGGAGGGGATGTATATTTATATTTTTCTGATAACGCTCTGATCGAAATGAATTTTAAGTACGAAGTACTTTGCGCCTTTTCGACTTACGAGTCGATACGTCAATGCGTCTACAATGCGGATTCTTTTTTGCCACAAAATAATACAAATTTGTTGTATTTTGTGGTGGCAGCGCCTAATTCGCGGCAGTGAACGTTTTAGGGCCGGTATTTCAGTTCGGGTTTAAGTTTCAGCTTGGCTAAGCCTCGAATATTGCCGTAGATACAATTATTGTTAATAATTGTCTGCATGGCAATGATCGAGGCTTAGCCAAGCTGAAGCTTAAACCCGAACTGAAATACCGGCCCTTAGGACCGGTTTTATAAAGTCTGGTTGACCGATGGTTGGCTCAACCACGATCAATTGTCATGGATACGATTGTTTCTTAAGAATCGTATCCTTGACAATTGCTCGTCGTTGAGCCAACCATCGGTCAACCAGACTTTATAAAACCAGCCCTTAGTGTACTTACTCCTTATTTATCGTAAGTATATATGTTGCAGTATTTCCCAAATAGGGAAAGTAGTATCATAAGACACCCTTATTTTATTTTTCAAATTAATCTTTCAGGTTGCTCGTAAGTCTTAAGAATTGCACTAAACTTTGTGCAAAATAAAAATTAATTTATATTTCATCGAAAGAAGAGTTTTGGTGCATCAGAAGAATTAAGATTTCTATGCAGATATTTTGATGATGGAAGGCTTTTCTGGCTGTTTGCGATAAAATTATAGTCGACTGTTCTGAATCCAGTGAGAATTGCTCTGAAGAGATGGATTACACTTTACACAGCCTCCAGTAAGTAAATTTACGGACTTTATTTAGGGGTCGATCAGTAAAGCCTTTTTTTTGTTTCAGGTGCCATTAGGGCATAAAATCGGTAGGTGACGGTTCTGAATCCAGTGAGAATCGCACTGAAGCGAGGGGTTACAAAACCCCCGGTGAGTAAATATACAGCCTTTATTTAGAGGCAGATCAGTAAAGTCTTTTTTTATTTTGTTTCATGTGTCTTTGGAGCATCGGTCGCTGCGTACTGTTCTATTGCCAGGGATGGTTACAACGTGATGTTCTGGTCGCTTAAATTTTGATCAAGACTGCAAGGTAATACCTATAGTTTCCTTTATCTACAAATAATTATTTCAAAATGGCAAAGGCAATTTACATAAAACACCCTGTATCGTTCTCATTTACCCTGTATTTATTTATTTCTAACGTTTCGCGCTTTTAAATTCAATTTTATTTCATTTCCAATTAAACCATCAATGGAGAGGTGTCCCTTTAAATTTACTATACTACTACCATAATATTCTATTGTAAGAAAGAGACGGAAAGAATTCATTGATAAACCCAACAATCATAACTACAAGTACAATTTGCTTCCCTTTTCCTTCACAATTTTTATATGTCTTACACTCTCTTACCCATGTATAGTAATGCGTTAGATAAATATGAAATGAGAACCTTGTTAAATAATGAGCGTATACAGAGTGATGATAAAGTCTCGTACAAAAATCACATTCTGGTTATTTAATGTTTTTGCGGAAAATCCTGAGACCCGTCGATTTTTGTTTTTAAATCTCCATTTAGGCATATAATTTTCAACCCCCCACCCCTCAACCCCTAAGTGCTAGCAACCCCAACTTTAAAAATTTTAATGGAAAGATACCCTTTGTGATACCTCTTTTGATAGGTCTTTTTATTCTTAATATAACAAAAAAAAGTTTTTCAAAATCGGTTTAAATAACGGAGATATTTAACAAACTGTAATCAAATGAAAATGTCAATATTCGACAAAAAACGGCTCAAACACGCCGTAAATGGTAACATTAAAAAGGGCACTTCCTGACCTAAAAGTGTGGTTTTGATCGCCCATTATTTCTACGCTGTGACGTCATAATTTTTTGTTGAATGTCAACCCCATTTTTTACATTGATTACATTTTGTTAAATATCTCTGTTATTTTTCAATCGATTTTGAAAAACTTTTTTTTGTTATATTAAGAATAAAAATACCTATCAAGAGAGGTATCACAAAGGGTATCTTTCTATTTAAATTTTTAAAGTTGGGGTTGCTAGCACTTAGGGGTTGAAAATTATATGTCTAAATGGAGATTTAAAAACAAAAATCGACGGGTCTCAGGATTTTCCGCAAAAACATTAAATAACCAGAATATGATTTTTGTGCGATACTTTATCATCACTCTGTATAAAATTCATTAAAGGTTTCGCCCAATCACAAAATTAACTGAAAACTGGCTTGTTTTTTTTGTAACAGTTTCATGGATCTATCTCTCTTTTATCAATACGGTGTAATATGTTAGACAAAGATGAAATTATGAATGTATTCCAAAATAAATTGATGTGATTCGAAATTAACGTCAGTTTGATAGGTCGTTAGGTTAATTTGAATTTTATAAATATTTTGCGATATTAAGGCTGTACAAATTTCAAAATGAAGCCAAGGGATGATTTGAAAATATGCAAGGGTTGTTTATATCATAATAAAAATCATCTATTCTGATCAAAAAAATATTTAAGAATTGCCATTGCCAGAGTGAAATTACCCATCGATTTAATCCAGAGTTCTTTTATACAGGGTGTTAATATTAAGTCGTTACACCCGGAAATAGCGGTTAGAACTCATTAAAACAATCAACTTTTTTTAGTTCCAATTTTTGATTTGGGGCCCCTGTTCGTAGTTATTGGAGTTCTTTTGTTTTTTTAACAATCGTAATAACTCCCTCATTTTAGGGAATATTTCAAAAAACGAAAGGTTTTCAAAATAAGCTTACGGTTCTCTACAACATTTGTATTTACAATTATTTTATATTTTTTCAAATAACAAAATGGCGGGCGATCAAAAATTTCAAATCACAATATTTTGATAACCACCCCATAGATTTTTGAAAATAAAGTTTTTTTAAAATCATAAAACTATCTATTACAACATTTGTCTAAAACATTTTTTTAAATTTTAATTTTAACATTAATTACAAATAACAACTTTATCAATGAGTACCTACCAATGCAGTTTTCATTTTATTTTCAGTAAAGGGATCAGACACAAATAACATTATTAATAAAAAAAGGAATACTTTTTAGGTTTATTTCGTTTTACAAGCTCCCTTTTGTTTTAATTAACTCAAACACGTTTCCATTAATATCTCAAAAACGAATCGACCGATTTTAAAAAGCAAAGCGCCAAAATGTAAGCATTTCGAAGACCTTTCAAATGAGGTATGACATAACCCCCCTTGCCATTTAAAAAAAACTTAGGGGATGTTTTGGGGCTTAGGGGGATGAAACGTGTTATGTCACTATTATGTCAAAATATGTCCCCCTCCCTAATACTGTTGACGTGTCTCGGAGATTTCTTTAGAAAGCCTTGTGCACCGACATATTAGAGGTGGGAAGTTTTCAAATGAACACCCTGTATAATACATTTCCAAACACATACACGTTGGTATTTTCTAAATAAGACACCTTTATATTTCAAATAATACTTTTATTTTGTGAGCTGCAAAATTTACGATTCAGGTAAAGCTATAGTAAATCGGAAGTTAAATTACCATCACCTAAAGAAGGCACTCCCTTTACATCACTTTTACTTTTTAAATTAAGTTCGGTGTTTTTAATAATTATTCTCTGAAAATGGTTCTCTTGCTAACATGAAAACTTGTTCAAACACACCGACACAAGCATCATTCGAATGTAATGTTCCGCAAACTAATACTACAACCAATGCTACAACTTTACTAAATCCATGTGCATCGTTACGTCCTTGAAACCCATTCAAAAAAGTCTTTCTTCTTTTTTTGGTCATTTTTCTCACCCCCTCCGATTTCCTTATAAAATTCCCAGAATGTAATATGGAGGCTAAAGACTTGGAAAATACCTGCCAAACATCCCTCAACCCCTCCCATCTGTTCAAAAAAAATTCAGAAAGCTTTCAGAAAAAATTCATTTCTGAACATTTTCGAAGCAGTTGCGAACCAGTTGGAAGGGTTAAGGGAAGTTTCCCCCATAATTGAATTCTAGCATCTATATTCAGGATACAATATAAAGTGCATTACAATTTCTGTAAATTGCAAGACTAGAAATATAATTTAAATAAAACACTGTGTATGTACCTACTTAATCTTTATTTCAAACAATTTGCATTTTTATATTCAACAATGATGTTACATTTTATTTACACATTTGTTGGTAAATGCAAGGTACTTAAACATAGTTAGGTATGCTACTTCGGCGGTTTCCCATAAGCGCTGTGTTAATGTTACCGTGACGTCACAAGTAGAAGCGGCGGTCACCGCTGCAATGGATGCAATGATATTGCCACTATAATTTTTATAAACTCATAAAGTAATCCTTCCATCATCCTATATCTTGCTCTAAACGAAATCATGGCCTATGTATTATATGTTTCAGTACCTACATTGTTTTCATACATATTTTTATGTAGAAACTAAACAATAAATTTGCGAAAATCACCAATTAGGCATACAATATTTGTAATATATTATTTTGTGTAAAAGAAATATTTCTGTAGAGTAGGTACATAAGTTTCCTGTGAGTAATTACATTAATGTAAAAAACAACAACAAATTTTGGATATGCGTAAATATATTGACACAAGAAGCAAAGAAAATTAGTACCTATTAAGAATATGGGTGGCTGTAAAAAAGGCCCGGGAAAAAGTCCCTAAAATATAAGCCCGGTAAAAAAAGCCTCTGGAAGAAAAAGCTCCGGTAAAAAAAGTCCCGGTAAAGAAAGCCCCTGGAAGAAAAAACCCTACGTCTCAACTTTGATATCGAGGGGGCAGTTTAAAACCACCATGAAGTAATTTTATAATTCACACGATTCTAAACCAACATTTATTTATTTTACTATATCATACATACCTATTTACTTATATAAATTTATTCAAAATAAAAATCGGTGCATTAAATAAAACAATATTAATAAAATTACCGAAAAATTACAGGTAGGTAAATAAATATCTATTGTTCACGAAACCTTATGTTATGCCCCAATAGTTTTAACAAACTTTCAAAAAAAATTTCAGGGGGCTTTTTCTTCCGGGGTTTTTTTTCCTAGGGCTTTTTTTCCGGGGATTTTTTCCCGGGGTTTTTTTTCCCGGCTTTTTTTACCTAGATTCATTCGCCAAAGAATATTTATACGAATAAACTTTTTGAATAGTAAAAGGGAAGAAGAAAAGCGCCAGTTATACAAACGAAAACGGGAGAGGGATGACTGTAAACTGTCAAAAAAAATGAGAAAGACCACTACATAATCTCAAGTATTGCTCGGAATGCCCACCAATCAACTGTTTTTTAAGTCTTTTTGTAATCAGTGTTAATTTAATATTATATTCATTCTTGAATCTAGGTAAAAAAAGCCCGGAAAAAAATCCCCGAAAAAAAGCCCCGGGAAAAAAAGCCCCGGAAAAAGAAGTCCTAGAAAAAAAAGCACCTGAAGAAAAAGCCCTAGAAAAAGACCTCCCATTTTCGTTTGTATAATTGGCGCTTTTCTTCTTCCCTTTTACTATTCAAAAAGTTTATTCGTATAAATATTCTTTGGCGAATATACACTGCTATAATATCCTGTTTTATTTTTAAACTTTTTCAATAGTTTACTGTTAATTCCTTTGCGATGGTTTACTCCTTTACCAAAATACTTGTTAAAGAATTCTTCCCATATCCAGTGACATAAAAATACGAACATCCGTTCAACATACTTTGCAAGGCGTTAAATATAATATGGTAAAATATGTAAACCATAATAAAATGCTTATAATAAATATAAAAAACTTTAAACTATAATAAAGGGGTAAAGAATTTTGCGAACTACGATATACGGAATAGCAGTCAAACGCGTACTTTCGCTGTAAGCCTGTTAGCTTGTCTACTTGTGACGTGCTACACCCTCTCCCGCGAGGGGCATCTAGGAACTGAATTGTGCGTTAGGAGCATACCTAACTATGTTTAAGTACCTTGGGTAAATGGTTTTGTTCCCGTGTTGATTTTTGTTACAGAGTCTGCTAGTACAGGAGAAGCTCTATTAGGAAAAGTCGCAGCTGGAGAAAGTCCCGTCCCCTTAAAAACGGAAGAAATTATCAGTCCACATGATGGGAGCAAAATATTCAGCAGACTTCCTATCCCTGAAAACTGGAGGGCTTTCTTGGAGACACACGGCCAGCTGTTTGAAGAAAATGGGGTTACAACTCTTCCAGGAGACTTCTAGGAATGAAATAAAAAAAACACTTTATAATTGTAGATACTATTAATCATAAGATATTTTTATTGAAATTTCATTTGTTTTCTTGTATTTTGTGTGACCCACCTAATTACGGCCATTAAGTTATGAATCGGCTAACGTAAACGGAAAAACAAAATCGTTTAAATAAATTAGGGGAACAATAAACAAATCGGTAACTAGGTACTGTTGGAGAGAATGGAATTTTAGATTTTCTTTAATGCATCTTTTAAAAAAATCCTCCTAATTGGAATAGTTGAAGTAATACCCATTGAGATGCTTCATGTAACGAGACTTCTGGTTACAAAAGTTTGTTGTTTGTTCATTATGTCGGATACAATTAAAAAAACATGACAAAAACATCTTTGATAAATACCTAACGTGTACATAGCATTCAAAATTTACTTTGATTATTTGAAGTAAGTTTAACCAGGAGTTCTCGTTTGAAACTAACCAGCATGTAATAGAAGAAGAGACCAGTGGCTCAATGGGCATTCTTTCAACTATAGTTCTTGCTTAGTTTAACGGATTTACATAAATAATAATCTAATCAACTTGCAAAGTTTCGCTAAGTGCGAATATTAAAAATGGAATGTTCAACTTTTCTATATAGTTTTCTCCTAATTACTTTATTAGTGCTACTATTATTGTTGGAGTTGTCGTGATTTCCACCAAAGAATCAGTTTGGTAGCTTACTCCTAACTTAAAGGTCGTAATTTTAAATACCCCTCCTATAATCGTTCTACCCATTCAAGAGCGTAAAAGGTAAACAGGTGCGATGTTCCCTAAGTATACATGGTGTTGGCAAAAAACTATCCTTTAAGGACACGTAGTACTACCTATTCATCAAAATATGTCAACACGTTTCTACAAAAATATATCAAAATATCGTTCCTAAGGACGCTAAGGACGCTAAGGGCGGGAAGTGTGGTTAATTGTCTCCCTAACTTTTTTATGCGGCATTTTTAAAATTGTAATTTTCGATAAAGCATTTAAAAAATTATTACAGCACTTCAGAATTTTTCAATTAAAATGCATTACAATCTAAAACGGATACATTTTTTGATTATATAAATAATAAATATTAAATAAAATATCGATTTTAACGTTAAAATCGATATTTTATTTAATATTTATTATTTATATAATCATGGATTTTAAGAAAGTAACGCTTGAGAATGTCAATACATTTTTTGATATTTAGCAAAAGTACCTACCTTTTTTATATCGAAGGCTAATTTTTAATTTTAAATCCGACAACCCATCGGATAACATTTAGGCGGACCTGTAGATCTCTTTAGGAAGGTTTTTTTGACGTATGTTTTTGTTAGTACTACATCATGTCCCCAAAGTTTTAAACATTTTTTTTTATTAATACCCTGTATACTTACTGAGAATGCACCTACAACTCGTAGAGGGCGATTCCCCTCGTATTTAAAAGAAAAAAACTAAGATACCATCAGTAGTCAAAAAATAGAAAGAATTTTAGAAATATAAATATCAAATAAAATATCGATTTTAACTGGAATTTTATTATTTTATTTGATATTTATATTTCTATAATTATGGATTTTAACAAAGTTACGCTTGAAATTCTGAAAATTTTTAGGGAAAGCATTCCTTTGCTTCGGAGACCGTTTTTATTTGTATTTAAAATTATCCGGAGGATGATAAACCTTAGGTCTGTTTTGATTTTTTAAGTCTAAAGTGTTTCGTCCTTGCACTTATGGTAATTTCCATAGTGGATATGAAACCCTCCATGCTGGGTAAAACGAAAATAGGTACCTTTTGCTTTTACCTAGCATGGTGGTCTCAAATCCACCATTGAAGTTACCACAAGCGAAAAATATCCATTTTAAAAAACGAAGCTTCCGGATAATTTTAAAATTATGAATACACAGTAACAAGACCGTGCCTCCAAACCAGAGGAATACTTCCTCTACGTACTATTCCACGACCTCCCCGTTTCTGAAATACAGGGTGTTGAATTGTGACAAGTTTTGTCCAATAGGTTAACGGAAGTTGACGGAAGGGTAGGTCCCTATACGTTACGCCACTGACAAAATTTAATTTGTCGTTGGCGTAACTTCCGTTTTTAAAAAAGGGAACCACCTACCCCCGTAACTATGCCGCCAGTTATTCTATCCTGACAAAACTTGTACAATATTTCTTCATGCTTGTAACACCCTCCTATAAAAGGAAACTTCGACACCCTGTATTTCAGAACCATAATCCATCACCACATTATCCTTGGCCCGCTAGTTGGTCGCAGTCCCTTTCAAAACGAAAATGTAGTCCATATGTAGTTTTCAGTCACAAAAATGTAGTCCATATGTAGTTTGCAGTCAAAAAATGTAGTCCATATGTAGTTTGCAGTCAAAAAATGTAGTCCATATGTAGTTTGCAGTCAAAAAATGTAGTCCATATGTAGTTTGCAGTCACAAAAATGTAGTCCATATGTAGTTTGCAGTCCCAAAAAAATGTAGTCCATACATAGTTTGCAGTCCCAAAAAATGTAGTCCATACTTAGTTTGCAGTCCCAAAAAATGTAGTCCATACTTAGTTTGCAGTCCCAAAAAATGTAGTCCATACATAGTTTGCAGTCCCAAAAAATGTAGTCCATACTTAGTTTGCAGTCCCAAAAAATGTAGTCCATACTTAGTTTGCAGTCCCAAAAAATGTAGTCCATACTTAGTTTGCAGTCCCAAAAAATGTAGTCCATACATAGTTTGCAGTCACTTAATAATAATAATAATAATAATAATAATAACAACTGAATCAAAAAAAAATTTATTTATTACAATTTACAATTATATTTAGTTTACAGGGTGTACAGAAGAATGTTTCTTGCAGTTTCCTCCTTGGTGCAACACTAGAGAAGTCCTCCAGGCTGCCTGTAGCTGCTTGAAGATCGTCAGTCCTGAGGAAAAAAGCCCTTTTTAGGGCTGCAAACAAATCAGTCCTTTACAGGACTAATAAAAGTATTAGAGAAAGATTTTCCAAAGATAAGCGCACGTTGTTTTTAAATGAATGTGTAAATCTGCAAGTGGCCTTTTTACTTTCAATTCCACTTTAAAATCTAAGTGGCACCCCTGGGAGTGGGGTTTTCCCGTTACTTTTCATCGGTTTATAAACGAACCACTTGGAAAATATGTGCCAAACATCCCTCAACCCCTTACATCTGTTCAAAAAAATTCAGAAAGCTTTCAGAAAAAAATCATTTCTGAACATTTTCGAAGCAGGTGGGAAAGGGTGAGGGAAGTTTGCCCCATAATTTCCAAGCATAAACCCTCCAAATAACATTCTGGGAAAATTAGGACGAGATCTGAAAGGGTGAAATTTTTTTCCCAAAAATGAGCAAAGACTATAGTCTTTCCTTTTTTTTTCGAAGATTTTTTGACCCTCTCCGATTTCCTTAGGAAAATTTCAGAATGTAATATGAAGGGTAAAGACTTGAAAAATATGTGCCAAACATCCACCATCCCCTCGCATCTGGTCCAAAAAAATTCCGAAAGTTTTCTGGAACAACCCAATTCTGAACCATTCCTAGCCAGGTGTGGAGCAGTGGGAAGGGGTGAGGGAAGTTTGCCCCATAATTTCCAAGTGTATACCCTCCAAATAACATTCTGGGAAAATCGGGGCGAGATCTGAAGGGGTGAAATTTTTTTCCCAAAAATGAGCAAAGACTATAAGTCTTTCCTTTTTTTTTCGAAGATTTTTTGACCCTCTCCGATTTCCTTAGGAAAATTTCAGAATGTAATATGAAGGGTAAAGACTTGAAAAATATGTGCCAAACATCCACCATCCCCTCGCATCTGGTCCAAAAAAATTCCGAAAGTTTTCTGGAACAACCCAATTCTGAACCATTCCTAGCCAGGTGTGGAGTAGTGGGAAGGGGTGAGGGAAGTTTGCCCCATAATTTCCAAGTGTATACCCTCCAAATAACATTCTGGGAAAATCGGGGCGAGATCTGAAGGGGTGAAATTTTTTCCCCAAAAATGAGCAAAGACTATAGTCTTTCCTTTTTTTTTCGAAGATTATTTGACCCTCTCCGATTTCCTTAGGAAAATTTCAGAATGTAATATGAAGGGTAAAGACTTGAAAAATATGTGCCAAACATCCCCCATCCCCTCGCATCTGTTCAAAAAAAAATCAGAAAGGTTTCAAAAGGAATTAAGTTCTAAACGATTTCTAACCACGCGGGAAGCAATGCGAAGGGGTGAGGGAAGTTTGCCCCATAATTTCCAAGTGTATACCCTCCAAATAACATTCTGCGAAAATCGGGGCGAGATCTGAAGGGGTGAAATTTTTTTCCCAAAAATGAGCAAAGACTATAGTCTTTCCTTTTTTTGTCGAAGATTTTTTGACCCTCTCCGATTTGCTTAGGAAAATTTCAGAATGTAATATGAAGGGTAAAGACTTGAAAAATATGTGCCAAACATCCCCCATCCCCTCGCATCTGTTCAAAAAAAATTCAGAAAGGTTTCAAAAGGAATTAAGTTCTGAACGTTTTCTAACCATGCGGGAAGCAATGCGAAGGGGTGAGGGAAGTTTGCCCCATAATTTCCAAGTGTATACCCTCCAAATAACATTCTGGGAAAATCGGGGCGAGATCTGAAGGGGTGAAATTTTTTCCCCAAAAATGAGCAAAGACTATAGTCTTTCCTTTTTTTTTCGAAGATTATTTGACCCTCTCCGATTTCCTTAGGAAAATTTCAGAATGTAATATGAAGGGTAAAGACTTGAAAAATATGTGCCAAACATCCCCCATCCCCTCGCATCTGTTCAAAAAAAATTCAGAAAGGTTTCAAAAGGAATTAAGTTCTAAACGATTTCTAACCACGCGGGAAGCAATGCGAAGGGGTGAGGGAAGTTTGCCCCATAATTTCCAAGTGTATACCCTCCAAATAACATTCTGGGAAAATCGGGGCGAGATCTGAAGGGGTGAAATTTTTTTCCCAAAAATGAGCAAAGACTATAGTCTTTCCTTTTTTTGTCGAAGATTTTTTGACCCTCTCCGATTTCCTTAGGAAAATTTCAGAATGTAATATGAAGGGTAAAGACTTGAAAAGTAGGTGCCAAACATCCACCATCCCCTCGCATCTGGTCCAAAAAAATTCCGAAAGTTTTCTGGAACAACCCAATTCTGAACCATTCCTAGCCAGGTGTGGAGCAGTGGGAAGGGGTGAGGGAAGTTTGCCCCATAATTTCCAAGTGTATACCCCCCAAATAACATTCTGGGAAAATCGGGGCGAGATCTGAAGGGGTGAAATTTTTTTCCCAAAAATGAGCAAAGAGTCTTTCCTTTTTTTTTCGAAGATTTTTTGACCCTCTCCGATTTCCTTAGGAAAATTTCAGAATGTAATATGAAGGGTAAAGACTTGAAAAATATGTGCCAAACATCCCCCATCCCCTCGCATCTGGTCCAAAAAAATTCCGAAGGTATTCTGGAACAACCCAATTCTGAACGTTTCCTAGTCAGGTGTGGAGCAGTGGGAAGGGGTGAGGGAAGTTTGCCCCATAATTTCCAAGTGTATACCCTCCAAATAACATTCTGGGAAAATCGGGGCGAGATCTGAAGGGGTGAAATTTTTTTCCCAAAAATGAGCAAAGACTATAGTCTTTCCTTTTTTTTTCGAAGATTTTTTGACCCTCTCCGATTTCCTTAGGAAAATTTCAGAATGTAATATGAAGGGTAAAGACTTGAAAAATATGTGCCAAACATCCCCCATCCCATCGCATCTGGTCCAAAAAAATTCCGAAAGTTTTCTGGAACAACCCAATTCTGAACCATTCCTAGCCAGGTGTGGAGCAGTGGGAAGGGGTGAGGGAAGTTTGCCCCATAATTTCCAAGTGTATACCCTCCAAATAACATTCTGGGAAAATCGGGGCGAGATCTGAAGTGGTGAAATTTTTTTCCCAAAAATGAGCAAAGACTATAGTCTTTCCTTTTTTTGTCGAAGATTTTTTGACCCTCTCCGATTTCCTTAGGAAAATTTCAGAATGTAATATGAAGGGTAAAGACTTGAAAAATATGTGCCAAACATCCCCCATCCCCTCGCATCTGTTCAAAAAAAATTCAGAAAGGTTTCAAAAGGAATTAAGTTCTGAACGTTTTCTAACCATGCGGGAAGCAATGCCAAGGGGTGAGGGAAGTTTGCCCCATAATTTCCAAGTGTATACCCTCCAAATAACATTCTGGGAAAATCGGGGCGAGATCTGAAGGGGTGAAATTTTTTTCCCAAAAATGAGCAAAGACTATAGTCTTTCCTTTTTTTTTCGAAGATTTTTTGACCCTCTCCGATTTCCATAGGAAAATTTCAGAATGTAATATGAAGGGTAAAGACTTGAAAAATATGTGCCAAACATCCCCCATCCCCTCGCATCTGGTCCAAAAAAATTCCGAAAGTTTTCTGGAACAACCCAATTCTGAACCATTCCTAGCCAGGTGTGGAGCAGTGGGAAGGGGTGAGGGAAGTTTGCCCCATAATTTCCAAGTGTATACTCCAAATAACATTCTGGGAAAATCGGGGCGAGATCTGAAGGGGTGAAATTTTTTTCCCAAAAATGAGCAGTCTTTCCTTTTTTTTTCGAAGATTTTTTGACCCTCTCCGATTTGCTTAGGAAAATTTCAGAATGTAATATGAAGGGTAAAGACTTGAAAAATATGTGCCAAACATCCCCCATCCCCTCGCATCTGTTCAAAAAAAATTCAGAAAGGTTTCAAAAGGAATTAAGTTCTGAACGTTTTCTAACCATGCGGGAAGCAATGCGAAGGGGTGAGGGAAGTTTGCCCCATAATTTCCAAGTGTATACCCTCCAAATAACATTCTGGGAAAATCGGGGCGAGATCTGAAGGGGTGAAATTTTTTTCCCAAAAATGAGCAAAGACTATAGTCTTTCCTTTTTTTTTCGAAGATTTTTTGACCCTCTCCGATTTCTTTAGGAAAATTTCAGAATGTAATATGAAGGGTAAAGACTTGAAAAATATGTGCCAAACATCCCCCATCCCCTCGCATCTGGTCCAAAAAAATTCCGAAAGTTTTCTGGAACAACCCAATTCTGAACCATTCCTAGCCAGGTGTGGAGCAGTGGGAAGGGGTGAGGGAAGTTTGCCCCATAATTTCCAAGTGTATACCCTCCAAATAACATTCTGGGAAAATCGGGGCGAGATCTGAAGGGGTGAAATTTTTTTCCCAAAAATGAGCAAAGACTATAGTCTTTCCTTTTTTTGTCGAAGATTTTTTGACCCTCTCCGATTTCCTTAGGAAAATTTCAGAATGTAATATGAAGGGTAAAGACTTGAAAAGTAGGTGCCAAACATCCACCATCCCCTCGCATCTGGTCCAAAAAAATTCCGAAAGTTTTCTGGAACAACCCAATTCTGAACCATTCCTAGCCAGGTGTGGAGCAGTGGGAAGGGGTGAGGGAAGTTTGCCCCATAATTTCCAAGTGTATACCCCCCAAATAACATTCTGGGAAAATCGGGGCGAGATCTGAAGGGGTGAAATTTTTTTCCCAAAAATGAGCAAAGAGTCTTTCCTTTTTTTTTCGAAGATTTTTTGACCCTCTCCGATTTCCTTAGGAAAATTTCAGAATGTAATATGAAGGGTAAAGACTTGAAAAATATGTGCCAAACATCCCCCATCCCCTCGCATCTGGTCCAAAAAAATTCCGAAGGTATTCTGGAACAACCCAATTCTGAACGTTTCCTAGTCAGGTGTGGAGCAGGGGGAAGGGGTGAGGGAAGTTTGCCCCATAATTTCCAAGTGTATACCCTCCAAATAACATTCTGGGAAAATCGGGGCGAGATCTGAAGGGGTGAAATTTTTTTCCCAAAAATGAGCAAAGACTATAGTCTTTCCTTTTTTTTTCGAAGATTTTTTGACCCTCTCCGATTTCCTTAGGAAAATTTCAGAATGTAATATGAAGGGTAAAGACTTGAAAAATATGTGCCAAACATCCACCATCCCCTCGCATCTGGTCCAAAAAAATTCCGAAAGTTTTCTGGAACAACCCAATTCTGAACCATTCCTAGCCAGGTGTGGAGCAGTGGGAAGGGGTGAGGGAAGTTTGCCCCATAATTTCCAAGTGTATACTCCAAATAACATTCTGGGAAAATCGGGGCGAGATCTGAAGGGGTGAAATTTTTTTCCCAAAAATGAGCAAAGACTATAGTCTTTCCTTTTTTTGTCGAAGATTTTTTGACCCTCTCCGATTTCCTTAGGAAAATTTCAGAATGTAATATGAAGGGTAAAGACTTGAAAAATATGTGCCAAACATCCACCATCCCCTCGCATCTGGTCCAAAAAAAATCTGAAAGTTTTCTGGAACAACCCAATTCTGAACCATTCCTAGCCAGGTGTGGAGCAGTGGGAAGGGGTGAGGGAAGTTTGCCCCATAATTTCCAAGTGTATACCCTCCAAATAACATTCTGGGAAAATCGGGGCGAGATCTGAAGGGGTGAAATTTTTTTCCCAAAAATGAGCAAAGACTATAGTCTCCTTTTTTTTTCGAAGATTTTTTGACCCTCTCCGATTTCCTTAGGAAAATTTCAGAATGTAATATGAAGGGTAAAGACTTGAAAAATATGTGCCAAACATCCCCCATCCCCTCGCATCTGGTCCAAAAAAATTCCGAAAGTTTTCTGGAACAACCCAATTCTGAACCATTCCTAGCCAGGTGTGGAGCAGTGGGAAGGGGTGAGGGAAGTTTGCCCCATAATTTCCAAGTGTATACCCTCCAAATAACATTCTGGGAAAATCGGGGCGAGATCTGAAGGGGTGAAATTTTTTTCCCAAAAATGAGCAAAGACTATAGTCTTTCCTTTTTTTTTCGAAGATTTTTTGACCCTCTCCGATTTCCATAGGAAAATTTCAGAATGTAATATGAAGGGTAAAGACTTGAAAAATATGTGCCAAACATCCCCCATCCCCTCGCATCTGGTCCAAAAAAATTCCGAAAGTTTTCTGGAACAACCCAATTCTGAACCATTCCTAGCCAGGTGTGGAGCAGTGGGAAGGGGTGAGGGAAGTTTGCCCCATAATTTCCAAGTGTATACTCCAAATAACATTCTGGGAAAATCGGGGCGAGATCTGAAGGGGTGAAATTTTTTTCCCAAAAATGAGCAGTCTTTCCTTTTTTTTTCGAAGATTTTTTGACCCTCTCCGATTTCCATAGGAAAATTTCAGAATGTAATATGAAGGGTAAAGACTTGAAAAATATGTGCCAAACATCCCCCAACCCCTCGCATCTGGTCCAAAAAAATTCCGAAAGTATTCTGGAACAACCCAATTCTGAACGTTTCCTAGTCAGGTGTGGAGCAGTGGGAAGGGGTGAGGGAAGTTTGCCCCATAATTTCTAAGTGTATACCCTCCAAATAACATTCTGGGAAAATCGGGGCGAGATCTGAAGGGGTGAAATTTTTTTCCCAAAAATGAGCAGTCTTTCCTTTTTTTGTGGAAGATTTTTTGACCCTCTTCGATTTCCTTAGGAAAATTTCAGAATGTAATATGAAGGGTAAAGACTTGAAAAATATGTGCCAAACATCCACCATCCCCTCGCATCTGGTCCAAAAAAATTCCGAAAGTTTTCTGGAACAACCCAATTCTGAACCATTCCTAGCCAGGTGTGGAGCAGTGGGAAGGGGTGAGGGAAGTTTGCCCCATAATTTCCAAGTGTATACCCTCCAAATAACATTCTGGGAAAATCGGGGCGAGATCTGAAGGGGTGAAATTTTTTTCCCAAAAATGAGCAAAGACTATAGTCTTTCCTTTTTTTTTCGAAGATTTTTTGACCCTCTCCGATTTCCTGAGGAAAATTTCAGAATGTAATATGAAGGGTAAAGACTTGAAAAATATGTGCCAAACATCCACCATCCCCTCGCATCTGGTCCAAAAAAATTCCGAAAGTTTTCTGGAACAACCCAATTCTGAACCATTCCTAGCCAGGTGTGGAGCAGTGGGAAGGGGTGAGGGAAGTTTGCCCCATAATTTCCAAGTGTATACCCTCCAAATAACATTCTGGGAAAATCGGGGCGAGATCTGAAGGGGTGAAATTTTTTTCCCAAAAATGAGCAAAGACTATAGTCTTTCCTTTTTTTGTCGAAGATTTTTTGACCCTCTCCGATTTCCTTAGGAAAATTTCAGAATGTAATATGAAGGGTAAAGACTTGAAAAATATGTGCCAAACATCCCCCATCCCCTCGCATCTGGTCCAAAAAAATTCCGAAAGTTTTCTGGAACAACCCAATTCTGAACCATTCCTAGCCAGGTGTGGAGCAGTGGGAAGGGGTGAGGGAAGTTTGCCCCATAATTTCCAAGTGTATACTCCAAATAACATTCTGGGAAAATCGGGGCGAGATCTGAAGGGGTGAAATTTTTTTCCCAAAAATGAGCAGTCTTTCCTTTTTTTTTCGAAGATTTTTTGACCCTCTCCGATTTCCATAGGAAAATTTCAGAATGTAATATGAAGCGTAAAGACTTGAAAAATATGTGCCAAACATCCCCCAACCCCTCGCATCTGGTCCAAAAAAATTCCGAAAGTATTCTGGAACAACCCAATTCTGAACGTTTCCTAGTCAGGTGTGGAGCAGTGGGAAGGGGTGAGGGAAGTTTGCCCCATAATTTCTAAGTGTATACCCTCCAAATAACATTCTGGGAAAATCGGGGCGAGATCTGAAGGGGTGAAATTTTTTTCCCAAAAATGAGCAAAGACTATAGTCTTTCCTTTTTTTGTGGAAGATTTTTTGACCCTCTTCGATTTCCTTAGGAAAATTTCAGAATGTAATATGAAGGGTAAAGACTTGAAAAATATGTGCCAAACATCCACCATCCCCTCGCATCTGGTCCAAAAAAATTCCGAAAGTTTTCTGGAACAACCCAATTCTGAACCATTCCTAGCCAGGTGTGGAGCAGTGGGAAGGGGTGAGGGAAGTTTGCCCCATAATTTCCAAGTGTATACCCTCCAAATAACATTCTGGGAAAATCGGGGCGAGATCTGAAGGGGTGAAATTTTTTTCCCAAAAATGAGCAAAGACTATAGTCTTTCCTTTTTTTTTCGAAGATTTTTTGACCCTCTCCGATTTCCTTAGGAAAATTTCAGAATGTAATATGAAGGGTAAAGACTTGAAAAATATGTGCCAAACATCCCCCATCCCCTCGCATCTGTTCAAAAAAAATTCAGAAAGGTTTCAAAAGGAATTAAGTTCTGAACGTTTTCTAACCATGCGGGAAGCAATGCCAAGGGGTGAGGGAAGTTTGCCCCATAATTTCCAAGTGTATACCCTCCAAATAACATTCTGGGAAAATCGGGGCGAGATCTGAAGGGGTGAAATTTTTTCCCCAAAAATGAGCAAAGACTATAGTCTTTCCTTTTTTTTTCGAAGATTATTTGACCCTCTCCGATTTCCTTAGGAAAATTTCAGAATGTAATATGAAGGGTAAAGACTTGAAAAATATGTGCCAAACATCCCCCATCCCCTCGCATCTGTTCAAAAAAAATTCAGAAAGGTTTCAAAAGGAATTAAGTTCTAAACGATTTCTAACCACGCGGGAAGCAATGCGAAGGGGTGAGGGAAGTTTGCCCCATAATTTCCAAGTGTATACCCTCCAAATAACATTCTGGGAAAATCGGGGCGAGATCTGAAGGGGTGAAATTTTTTTCCCAAAAATGAGCAAAGACTATAGTCTTTCCTTTTTTTTTCGAAAATTTTTTGACCCTCTCCGATTTCCTTAGGAAAATTTCAGAATGTAATATGAAGGGTAAAGACTTGAAAAATATGTGCCAAACATCCCCCATCCCCTCGCATCTGGTCCAAAAAAATTCCGAAAGTTTTCTGGAACAACCCAATTCTGAACGTTTCCTAGCCAGGTGTGGAGCAGTGGGAAGGGGCGAGGGAAGTTTGCCCCATAATTTCCAAGTGTATACCCTCCAAATAACATTCTGGGAAAATCGGGGCGAGATCTGAAGGGGTGAAATTTTTTTCCCAAAAATGAGCAAAGACTATAGTCTTTCCTTTTTTTTTCGAAGATTTTTTGACCCTCTCCGATTTCCTTAGGAAAATTTCAGAATGTAATATGAAGGGTAAAGACTTGAAAAATATGTGCCAAACATCCACCATCCCCTCGCATCTGGTCCAAAAAAATTCCGAAAGTTTTCTGGAACAACCCAATTCTGAACCATTCCTAGCCAGGTGTGGAGCAGTGGGAAGGGGTGAGGGAAGTTTGCCCCATAATTTCCAAGTGTATACCCTCCAAATAACATTCTGGGAAAATCGGGGCGAGATCTGAAGGGGTGAAATTTTTTTCCCAAAAATGAGCAAAGACTATAGTCTTTCCTTTTTTTGTCGAAGATTTTTTGACCCTCTCCGATTTCCTTAGGAAAATTTCAGAATGTAATATGAAGGGTAAAGACTTGAAAAATATGTGCCAAACATCCCCCATCCCCTCGCATCTGTTCAAAAAAAATTCAGAAAGGTTTCAAAAGGAATTAAGTTCTGAACGTTTTCTAACCATGCGGGAAGCAATGCCAAGGGGTGAGGGAAGTTTGCCCCATAATTTCCAAGTGTATACCCTCCAAATAACATTCTGGGAAAATCGGGGCGAGATCTGAAGGGGTGAAATTTTTTCCCCAAAAATGAGCAAAGACTATAGTCTTTCCTTTTTTTTTCGAAGATTGTTTGACCCTCTCCGATTTCCTTAGGAAAATTTCAGAATGTAATATGAAGGGTAAAGACTTGAAAAATATGTGCCAAACATCCCCCATCCCCTCGCATCTGTTCAAAAAAAATTCAGAAAGGTTTCAAAAGGAATTAAGTTCTAAACGATTTCTAACCACGCGGGAAGCAATGCGAAGGGGTGAGGGAAGTTTGCCCCATAATTTCCAAGTGTATACCCTCCAAATAACATTCTGGGAAAATCGGGGCGAGATCTGAAGGGGTGAAATTTTTTTCCCAAAAATGAGCAAAGACTATAGTCTTTCCTTTTTTTTTCGAAGATTTTTTGACCCTCTCCGATTTCCTTAGGAAAATTTCAGAATGTAATATGAAGGGTAAAGACTTGAAAAATATGTGCCAAACATCCCCCATCCCCTCGCATCTGGTCCAAAAAAATTCCGAAAGTTTTCTGGAACAACCCAATTCTGAACGTTTCCTAGCCAGGTGTGGAGCAGTGGGAAGGGGCGAGGGAAGTTTGCCCCATAATTTCCAAGTGTATACCCTCCAAATAACATTCTGGGAAAATCGGGGCGAGATCTGAAGGGGTGAAATTTTTTTCCCAAAAATGAGCAAAGACTATAGTCTTTCCTTTTTTTTTCGAAGATTTTTTGACCCTCTCCGATTTCCTTAGGAAAATTTCAGAATGTAATATGAAGGGTAAAGACTTGAAAAATATGTGCCAAACATCCCCCATCCCCTCGCATCTGTTCAAAAAAAATTCAGAAAGGTTTCAAAAGGAATTAAGTTCTGAACGTTTTCTAACCATGCGGGAAGCAATGCCAAGGGGTGAGGGAAGTTTGCCCCATAATTTCCAAGTGTATACCCTCCAAATAACATTCTGGGAAAATCGGGGCGAGATCTGAAGGGGTGAAATTTTTTCCCCAAAAATGAGCAAAGACTATAGTCTTTCCTTTTTTTTTCAAAGATTATTTGACCCTCTCCGATTTCCTTAGGAAAATTTCAGAATGTAATATGAAGGGTAAAGACTTGAAAAATATGTGCCAAACATCCCCCATCCCCTCGCATCTGGTCCAAAAAAATTCCGAAAGTATTCTGGAACAACCCAATTCTGAACCATTCCTAGCCAGGTGTGGAGCAGTGGGAAGGGGTGAGGGAACTTTGCCCCATAATTTCCAAGTGTATACCCTCCAAATAACATTCTGGGAAAATCGGGGCGAGATCTGAAGGGGTGAAATTTTTTTCCCAAAAATGAGCAAAGACTATAGTCTTTCCTTTTTTTTTCGAAGATTTTTTGACCCTCTCCGATTTCCATAGGAAAATTTCAGAATGTAATATGAAGGGTAAAGACTTGAAAAATATGTGCCAAACATCCCCCATCCCCTCGCATCTGGTCCAAAAAAATTCCGAAAGTTTTCTGGAACAACCCAATTCTGAACCATTCCTAGCCAGGTGTGGAGCAGTGGGAAGGGGTGAGGGAAGTTTGCCCCATAATTTCCAAGTGTATACCCTCCAAATAACATTCTGGGAAAATCGGGGCGAGATCTGAAGGGGTGAAATTTTTTTCCCAAAAATGAGCAAGTCTTTCCTTTTTTTGTCGAAGATTTTTTGACCCTCTCCGATTTCCTTAGGAAAATTTCAGAATGTAATATGAAGGGTAAAGACTTGAAAAATATGTGCCAAACATCCCCCATCCCCTCGCATCTGTTCAAAAAAAATTCAGAAAGGTTTCAAAAGGAATTAAGTTCTGAACGTTTTCTAACCATGCGGGAAGCAATGCCAAGGGGTGAGGGAAGTTTGCCCCATAATTTCCAAGTGTATACCCTCCAAATAACATTCTGGGAAAATCGGGGCGAGATCTGAAGGGGTGAAATTTTTTCCCCAAAAATGAGCAAAGACTATAGTCTTTCCTTTTTTTTTCGAAGATTATTTGACCCTCTCCGATTTCCTTAGGAAAATTTCAGAATGTAATATGAAGGGTAAAGACTTGAAAAATATGTGCCAAACATCCCCCATCCCCTCGCATCTGTTCAAAAAAAATTCAGAAAGGTTTCAAAAGGAATTAAGTTCTAAACGATTTCTAACCACGCGGGAAGCAATGCGAAGGGGTGAGGGAAGTTTGCCCCATAATTTCCAAGTGTATACCCTCCAAATAACATTCTGGGAAAATCGGGGCGAGATCTGAAGGGGTGAAATTTTTTTCCCAAAAATGAGCAAAGACTATAGTCTTTCCTTTTTTTTTCGAAGATTTTTTGACCCTCTCCGATTTCCTTAGGAAAATTTCAGAATGTAATATGAAGGGTAAAGACTTGAAAAATATGTGCCAAACATCCCCCATCCCCTCGCATCTGGTCCAAAAAAATTCCGAAAGTTTTCTGGAACAACCCAATTCTGAACGTTTCCTAGCCAGGTGTGGAGCAGTGGGAAGGGGCGAGGGAAGTTTGCCCCATAATTTCCAAGTGTATACCCTCCAAATAACATTCTGGGAAAATCGGGGCGAGATCTGAAGGGGTGAAATTTTTTTCCCAAAAATGAGCAAAGACTATAGTCTTTCCTTTTTTTTTCGAAGATTTTTTGACCCTCTCCGATTTCCTTAGGAAAATTTCAGAATGTAATATGAAGGGTAAAGACTTGAAAAATATGTGCCAAACATCCACCATCCCCTCGCATCTGGTCCAAAAAAATTCCGAAAGTTTTCTGGAACAACCCAATTCTGAACCATTCCTAGCCAGGTGTGGAGCAGTGGGAAGGGGTGAGGGAAGTTTGCCCCATAATTTCCAAGTGTATACCCTCCAAATAACATTCTGGGAAAATCGGGGCGAGATCTGAAGGGGTGAAATTTTTTTCCCAAAAATGAGCAAAGACTATAGTCTTTCCTTTTTTTGTCGAAGATTTTTTGACCCTCTCCGATTTCCTTAGGAAAATTTCAGAATGTAATATGAAGGGTAAAGACTTGAAAAATATGTGCCAAACATCCCCCATCCCCTCGCATCTGTTCAAAAAAAATTCAGAAAGGTTTCAAAAGGAATTAAGTTCTGAACGTTTTCTAACCATGCGGGAAGCAATGCCAAGGGGTGAGGGAAGTTTGCCCCATAATTTCCAAGTGTATACCCTCCAAATAACATTCTGGGAAAATCGGGGCGAGATCTGAAGGGGTGAAATTTTTTCCCCAAAAATGAGCAAAGACTATAGTCTTTCCTTTTTTTTTCGAAGATTATTTGACCCTCTCCGATTTCCTTAGGAAAATTTCAGAATGTAATATGAAGGGTAAAGACTTGAAAAATATGTGCCAAACATCCCCCATCCCCTCGCATCTGTTCAAAAAAAATTCAGAAAGGTTTCAAAAGGAATTAAGTTCTAAACGATTTCTAACCACGCGGGAAGCAATGCGAAGGGGTGAGGGAAGTTTGCCCCATAATTTCCAAGTGTATACCCTCCAAATAACATTCTGGGAAAATCGGGGCGAGATCTGAAGGGGTGAAATTTTTTTCCCAAAAATGAGCAAAGACTATAGTCTTTCCTTTTTTTTTCGAAGATTTTTTGACCCTCTCCGATTTCCATAGGAAAATTTCAGAATGTAATATGAAGGGTAAAGACTTGAAAAATATGTGCCAAACATCCCCCATCCCCTCGCATCTGGTCCAAAAAAATTCCGAAAGTTTTCTGGAACAACCCAATTCTGAACCATTCCTAGCCAGGTGTGGAGCAGTGGGAAGGGGTGAGGGAAGTTTGCCCCATAATTTCCAAGTGTATACCCTCCAAATAACATTCTGGGAAAATCGGGGCGAGATCTGAAGGGGTGAAATTTTTTTCCCAAAAATGAGCAAAGACTATAGTCTTTCCTTTTTTTGTCGAAGATTTTTTGACCCTCTCCGATTTCCTTAGGAAAATTTCAGAATGTAATATGAAGGGTAAAGACTTGAAAAATATGTGCCAAACATCCCCCATCCCCTCGCATCTGTTCAAAAAAAATTCAGAAAGGTTTCAAAAGGAATTAAGTTCTGAACGTTTTCTAACCATGCGGGAAGCAATGCCAAGGGGTGAGGGAAGTTTGCCCCATAATTTCCAAGTGTATACCCTCCAAATAACATTCTGGGAAAATCGGGGCGAGATCTGAAGGGGTGAAATTTTTTCCCCAAAAATGAGCAAAGACTATAGTCTTTCCTTTTTTTTTCGAAGATTATTTGACCCTCTCCGATTTCCTTAGGAAAATTTCAGAATGTAATATGAAGGGTAAAGACTTGAAAAATATGTGCCAAACATCCCCCATCCCCTCGCATCTGTTCAAAAAAAATTCAGAAAGGTTTCAAAAGGAATTAAGTTCTAAACGATTTCTAACCACGCGGGAAGCAATGCGAAGGGGTGAGGGAAGTTTGCCCCATAATTTCCAAGTGTATACCCTCCAAATAACATTCTGGGAAAATCGGGGCGAGATCTGAAGGGGTGAAATTTTTTTCCCAAAAATGAGCAAAGACTATAGTCTTTCCTTTTTTTTTCGAAGATTTTTTGACCCTCTCCGATTTCCTTAGGAAAATTTCAGAATGTAATATGAAGGGTAAAGACTTGAAAAATATGTGCCAAACATCCCCCATCCCCTCGCATCTGGTCCAAAAAAATTCCGAAAGTTTTCTGGAACAACCCAATTCTGAACGTTTCCTAGCCAGGTGTGGAGCAGTGGGAAGGGGCGAGGGAAGTTTGCCCCATAATTTCCAAGTGTATACCCTCCAAATAACATTCTGGGAAAATCGGGGCGAGATCTGAAGGGGTGAAATTTTTTTCCCAAAAATGAGCAAAGACTATAGTCTTTCCTTTTTTTTTCGAAGATTTTTTGACCCTCTCCGATTTCCTTAGGAAAATTTCAGAATGTAATATGAAGGGTAAAGACTTGAAAAATATGTGCCAAACATCCACCATCCCCTCGCATCTGGTCCAAAAAAATTCCGAAAGTTTTCTGGAACAACCCAATTCTGAACCATTCCTAGCCAGGTGTGGAGCAGTGGGAAGGGGTGAGGGAAGTTTGCCCCATAATTTCCAAGTGTATACCCTCCAAATAACATTCTGGGAAAATCGGGGCGAGATCTGAAGGGGTGAAATTTTTTTCCCAAAAATGAGCAAAGACTATAGTCTTTCCTTTTTTTGTCGAAGATTTTTTGACCCTCTCCGATTTCCTTAGGAAAATTTCAGAATGTAATATGAAGGGTAAAGACTTGAAAAATATGTGCCAAACATCCCCCATCCCCTCGCATCTGTTCAAAAAAAATTCAGAAAGGTTTCAAAAGGAATTAAGTTCTGAACGTTTTCTAACCATGCGGGAAGCAATGCCAAGGGGTGAGGGAAGTTTGCCCCATAATTTCCAAGTGTATACCCTCCAAATAACATTCTGGGAAAATCGGGGCGAGATCTGAAGGGGTGAAATTTTTTCCCCAAAAATGAGCAAAGACTATAGTCTTTCCTTTTTTTTTCGAAGATTATTTGACCCTCTCCGATTTCCTTAGGAAAATTTCAGAATGTAATATGAAGGGTAAAGACTTGAAAAATATGTGCCAAACATCCCCCATCCCCTCGCATCTGTTCAAAAAAAATTCAGAAAGGTTTCAAAAGGAATTAAGTTCTAAACGATTTCTAACCACGCGGGAAGCAATGCGAAGGGGTGAGGGAAGTTTGCCCCATAATTTCCAAGTGTATACCCTCCAAATAACATTCTGGGAAAATCGGGGCGAGATCTGAAGGGGTGAAATTTTTTTCCCAAAAATGAGCAAAGACTATAGTCTTTCCTTTTTTTTTCGAAGATTTTTTGACCCTCTCCGATTTCCTTAGGAAAATTTCAGAATGTAATATGAAGGGTAAAGACTTGAAAAATATGTGCCAAACATCCCCCATCCCCTCGCATCTGGTCCAAAAAAATTCCGAAAGTTTTCTGGAACAACCCAATTCTGAACGTTTCCTAGCCAGGTGTGGAGCAGTAGGAAGGGGCGAGGGAAGTTTGCCCCATAATTTCCAAGTGTATACCCTCCAAATAACATTCTGGGAAAATCGGGGCGAGATCTGAAGGGGTGAAATTTTTTTCCCAAAAATGAGCAAAGACTATAGTCTTTCCTTTTTTTTTCGAAGATTTTTTGACCCTCTCCGATTTCCTTAGGAAAATTTCAGAATGTAATATGAAGGGTAAAGACTTGAAAAATATGTGCCAAACATCCCCCATCCCCTCGCATCTGTTCAAAAAAAATTCAGAAAGGTTTCAAAAGGAATTAAGTTCTGAACGTTTTCTAACCATGCGGGAAGCAATGCCAAGGGGTGAGGGAAGTTTGCCCCATAATTTCCAAGTGTATACCCTCCAAATAACATTCTGGGAAAATCGGGGCGAGATCTGAAGGGGTGAAATTTTTTCCCCAAAAATGAGCAAAGACTATAGTCTTTCCTTTTTTTTTCAAAGATTATTTGACCCTCTCCGATTTCCTTAGGAAAATTTCAGAATGTAATATGAAGGGTAAAGACTTGAAAAATATGTGCCAAACATCCCCCATCCCCTCGCATCTGGTCCAAAAAAATTCCGAAAGTATTCTGGAACAACCCAATTCTGAACCATTCCTAGCCAGGTGTGGAGCAGTGGGAAGGGGTGAGGGAACTTTGCCCCATAATTTCCAAGTGTATACCCTCCAAATAACATTCTGGGAAAATCGGGGCGAGATCTGAAGGGGTGAAATTTTTTTCCCAAAAATGAGCAAAGACTATAGTCTTTCCTTTTTTTTTCGAAGATTTTTTGACCCTCTCCGATTTCCATAGGAAAATTTCAGAATGTAATATGAAGGGTAAAGACTTGAAAAATATGTGCCAAACATCCCCCATCCCCTCGCATCTGGTCCAAAAAAATTCCGAAAGTTTTCTGGAACAACCCAATTCTGAACCATTCCTAGCCAGGTGTGGAGCAGTGGGAAGGGGTGAGGGAAGTTTGCCCCATAATTTCCAAGTGTATACCCTCCAAATAACATTCTGGGAAAATCGGGGCGAGATCTGAAGGGGTGAAATTTTTTTCCCAAAAATGAGCAAAGACTATAGTCTTTCCTTTTTTTTTCGAAGATTTTTTGACCCTCTCCGATTTCCTGAGGAAAATTTCAGAATGTAATATGAAGGGTAAAGACTTGAAAAATATGTGCCAAACATCCACCATCCCCTCGCATCTGGTCCAAAAAAATTCCGAAAGTTTTCTGGAACAACCCAATTCTGAACCATTCCTAGCCAGGTGTGGAGCAGTGGGAAGGGGTGAGGGAAGTTTGCCCCATAATTTCCAAGTGTATACCCTCCAAATAACATTCTGGGAAAATCGGGGCGAGATCTGAAGGGGTGAAATTTTTTTCCCAAAAATGAGCAAAGACTATAGTCTTTCCTTTTTTTGTCGAAGATTTTTTGACCCTCTCCGATTTCCTTAGGAAAATTTCAGAATGTAATATGAAGGGTAAAGACTTGAAAAATATGTGCCAAACATCCCCCATCCCCTCGCATCTGTTCAAAAAAAATTCAGAAAGGTTTCAAAAGGAATTAAGTTCTGAACGTTTTCTAACCATGCGGGAAGCAATGCCAAGGGGTGAGGGAAGTTTGCCCCATAATTTCCAAGTGTATACCCTCCAAATAACATTCTGGGAAAATCGGGGCGAGATCTGAAGGGGTGAAATTTTTTCCCCAAAAATGAGCAAAGACTATAGTCTTTCCTTTTTTTTTCGAAGATTATTTGACCCTCTCCGATTTCCTTAGGAAAATTTCAGAATGTAATATGAAGGGTAAAGACTTGAAAAATATGTGCCAAACATCCCCCATCCCCTCGCATCTGTTCAAAAAAAATTCAGAAAGGTTTCAAAAGGAATTAAGTTCTAAACGATTTCTAACCACGCGGGAAGCAATGCGAAGGGGTGAGGGAAGTTTGCCCCATAATTTCCAAGTGTATACCCTCCAAATAACATTCTGGGAAAATCGGGGCGAGATCTGAAGGGGTGAAATTTTTTTCCCAAAAATGAGCAAAGACTATAGTCTTTCCTTTTTTTTTCGAAGATTTTTTGACCCTCTCCGATTTCCTTAGGAAAATTTCAGAATGTAATATGAAGGGTAAAGACTTGAAAAATATGTGCCAAACATCCCCCATCCCCTCGCATCTGGTCCAAAAAAATTCCGAAAGTTTTCTGGAACAACCCAATTCTGAACCATTCCTAGCCAGGTGTGGAGCAGTGGGAAGGGGTGAGGGAAGTTTGCCCCATAATTTCCAAGTGTATACCCTCCAAATAACATTCTGGGAAAATCGGGGCGAGATCTGAAGGGGTGAAATTTTTTTCCCAAAAATGAGCAAAGACTATAGTCTTTCCTTTTTTTTTCGAAGATTTTTTGACCCTCTCCGATTTCCTTAGGAAAATTTCAGAATGTAATATGAAGGGTAAAGACTTGAAAAATATGTGCCAAACATCCACCATCCCCTCGCATCTGGTCCAAAAAAATTCCGAAAGTTTTCTGGAACAATCCAATTCTGAACCATTCCTAGCCAGGTGTGGAGCAGTGGGAAGGGGTGAGGGAAGTTTGCCCCATAATTTCCAAGTGTATACCCTCCAAATAACATTCTGGGAAAATCGGGGCGAGATCTGAAGGGGTGAAATTTTTTTCCCAAAAATAAGCAAAGTCTTTCCTTTTTTGTCGAAGATTTTTTGACCCTCTCCGATTTCCTTAGGAAAATTTCAGAATGTAATATGAAGGGTAAAGACTTGAAAAATATGTGCCAAACATCCCCCATCCCCTCGCATCTGTTCAAAAAAAATTCAGAAAGGTTTCAAAAGGAATTAAGTTCTGAACGTTTTCTAACCATGCGGGAAGCAATGCCAAGGGGTGAGGGAAGTTTGCCCCATAATTTCCAAGTGTATACCCTCCAAATAACATTCTGGGAAAATCGGGGCGAGATCTGAAGGGGTGAAATTTTTTCCCCAAAAATGAGCAAAGACTATAGTCTTTCCTTTTTTTTTTCGAAGATTATTTGACCCTCTCCGATTTCCTTAGGAAAATTTCAGAATGTAATAAGAAGGGTAAAGACTTGAAAAATATGTGCCAAACATCCCCCATCCCCTCGCATCTGTTAAAAAAAAATTCAGAAAGTTTTCTGGAACAACCCAATTCTGAACCATTCCTAGCCAGGTGTGGAGCAGTGGGAAGGGGTGAGGGAAGTTTGCCCCATAATTTCCAAGTGTATACCCTCCAAATAACATTCTGGGAAAATCGGGGCGAGATCTGAAGGGGTGAAATTTTTTTCCCAAAAATGAGCAGACTATAGTCTTTCCTTTTTTTTTCGAAGATTTTTTGACCCTCTCCGATTTCCTTAGGAAAATTTCAGAATGTAATATGAAGGGTAAAGACTTGAAAAATATGTGCCAAACATCCACCATCCCCTCGCATCTGGTCCAAAAAAATTCCGAAAGTTTTCTGGAACAATCCAATTCTGAACCATTCCTAGCCAGGTGTGGAGCAGTGGGAAGGGGTGAGGGAAGTTTGCCCCATAATTTCCAAGTGTATACCCTCCAAATAACATTCTGGGAAAATCGGGGCGAGATCTGAAGGGGTGAAATTTTTTTCCCAAAAATGAGCAAAGACTATAGTCTTTCCTTTTTTGTCGAAGATTTTTTGACCCTCTCCGATTTCCTTAGGAAAATTTCAGAATGTAATATGAAGGGTAAAGACTTGAAAAATATGTGCCAAACATCCCCCATCCCCTCGCATCTGTTCAAAAAAAATTCAGAAAGGTTTCAAAAGGAATTAAGTTCTGAACGTTTTCTAACCATGCGGGAAGCAATGCCAAGGGGTGAGGGAAGTTTGCCCCATAATTTCCAAGTGTATACCCTCCAAATAACATTCTGGGAAAATCGGGGCGAGATCTGAAGGGGTGAAATTTTTTCCCCAAAAATGAGCAAAGACTATAGTCTTTCCTTTTTTTTTTCGAAGATTATTTGACCCTCTCCGATTTCCTTAGGAAAATTTCAGAATGTAATAAGAAGGGTAAAGACTTGAAAAATATGTGCCAAACATCCCCCATCCCCTCGCATCTGTTCAAAAAAAATTCAGAAAGTTTTCTGGAACAACCCAATTCTGAACCATTCCTAGCCAGGTGTGGAGCAGTGGGAAGGGGTGAGGGAAGTTTGCCCCATAATTTCCAAGTGTATACCCTCCAAATAACATTCTGGGAAAATCGGGGCGAGATCTGAAGGGGTGAAATTTTTTTCCCAAAAATGAGCAAAGACTATAGTCTTTCCTTTTTTTTTCGAAGATTTTTTGACCCTCTCCGATTTCCTTAGGAAAATTTCAGAATGTAATATGAAGGGTAAAGACTTGAAAAATATGTGCCAAACATCCACCATCCCCTCGCATCTGGTCCAAAAAAATTCCGAAAGTTTTCTGGAACAATCCAATTCTGAACCATTCCTAGCCAGGTGTGGAGCAGTGGGAAGGGGTGAGGGAAGTTTGCCCCATAATTTCCAAGTGTATACCCTCCAAATAACATTCTGGGAAAATCGGGGCGAGATCTGAAGGGGTGAAATTTTTTTCCCAAAAATGAGCAAAGACTATAGTCTTTCCTTTTTTGTCGAAGATTTTTTGACCCTCTCCGATTTCCTTAGGAAAATTTCAGAATGTAATATGAAGGGTAAAGACTTGAAAAATATGTGCCAAACATCCCCCATCCCCTCGCATCTGTTCAAAAAAAATTCAGAAAGGTTTCAAAAGGAATTAAGTTCTGAACGTTTTCTAACCATGCGGGAAGCAATGCCAAGGGGTGAGGGAAGTTTGCCCCATAATTTCCAAGTGTATACCCTCCAAATAACATTCTGGGAAAATCGGGGCGAGATCTGAAGGGGTGAAATTTTTTTCCCAAAAATGAGCAAAGACTATAGTCTTTCCTTTTTTTTTCGAAGATTTTTTGACCCTCTCCGATTTCCTTAGGAAAATTTCAGAATGTAATATGAAGGGTAAAGACTTGAAAAATATGTGCCAAACATCCCCCATCCCCTCGCATCTGGTCCAAAAAAATTCCGAAAGTTTTCTGGAACAACCCAATTCTGAACCATTCCTAGCCAGGTGTGGAGCAGTGGGAAGGGGTGAGGGAAGTTTGCCCCATAATTTCCAAGTGTATACCCTCCAAATAACATTCTGGGAAAATCGGGGCGAGATCTGAAGGGGTGAAATTTTTTTCCCAAAAATGAGCAAAGACTATAGTCTTTCCTTTTTTTTCGAAGATTTTTTGACCCTCTCCGATTTCCTTAGGAAAATTTCAGAATGTAATATGAAGGGTAGAGACTTGAAAAATATGTGCCAAATATCCCCCATCCCCTCGCATCTGGTCCAAAAAAATTCCGAAAGTTTTCTGGAACAACCCAATTCTGAACCATTCCTAGCCAGGTGTGGAGCAGTGGGAAGGGGTGAGGGAAGTTTGCCCCATAATTTCCAAGTGTATACCCTCCAAATAACATTCTGGGAAAATCGGGGCGAGATCTGAAGGGGTGAAATTTTTTTCCCAAAAATGAGCAAAGACTATAGTCTTTCCTTTTTTTTCGAAGATTTTTTGACCCTCTCCGATTTCCTTAGGAAAATTTCAGAATGTAATATGAAGGGTAAAGACTTGAAAAATATGTGCCAAACATCCACCATCCCCTCGCATCTGGTCCAAAAAATTTCCGAAAGTTTTCTGGAACAAGCCAATTCTGAACCATTCCTAGCCAGGTGTGGAGCAGTGGGAAGGGGTGAGGGAAGTTTGCCCCATAATTTCCAAGTGTATACCCTCCAAATAACATTCTGGGAAAATCGGGGCGAGATCTGAAGGGGTGAAATTTTTTTCCCAAAAATGAGCAAAGACTATAGTCTTTCCTTTTTTTGTCGAAGATTTTTTGACCCTCTCCGATTTCCTTAGGAAAATTTCAGAATGTAATATGAAGGGTAAAGACTTGAAAAATATGTGCCAAACATCCCCCATCCCCTCGCATCTGGTCCAAAAAAATTCCGAAAATTTTCTGGAACAACCGAATTCTGAACGTTTCCTAGCCAGGTGTGGAGCAGTGGGAAGGGGTGAGGGAAGTTTGCCCCATAATTTTCAAGTGTAAACCCTCCAAATAACATTCTTGGAAAAACCGGACGAGATCTGAAGGGGATGATTTTCTCACCCCCGCCGAATTCCAGAATGTAATATGAAGGGTGTAGAGGCTTGGAAAAAAAACTCTAAAAAATATTCAAAAAATGGGCGCAGGAAAAGTATTTCTGATAAGAAATATTTTCAGATAGAATAGCGCATAGGTATCTCTCAAACATAATGGTACCCCCTCTTTACCATCCTAGAAGAAACACAAATTTTTAAAATTCAAGTAAGAGCAACGAATGAATTTTCCATTAAAGGAAAATATTAGCACACCGAAAGTGTTTCCTTTAGGGTAACAGAATCAATTCAGAAAGCTTCACTAAAGTCTCCCCAGTGGAAACGTTTAGTAGGTACACAAGAAACATGATTTTTAGTAAACAAACATTTACAGGATTTTAAGGATTAATTATAAAGCTTAAATTTTTTTTCTGTCAAGAATGAAAGTGATTGGGCAATAAAAGAAATAAAAAAAATTAATCCTCGAATCTTGCAGAACCCGCTAAGCGGAAATGTGCATTGTGTTTGGGTTTCCATAAAATTAGTAAACGGGGGCGAGGGGGGTTTTATTTATCTCACAAGCAAAAAATAATGAAAACCCAAAAACAAATGAACATTTTTGAGTCTTATCAAGTTCAGTAAATACAATTCACAAAAATACAAAGGAAGGACCATTTTCCAATTCAAACAAAAATACAGTATGCGTTGGTTTTAACGTACCCCAGGCAAAATAAATAGCAACATGTAAACTATTTATTATTTATGTAACCTGAATTAATAATATTAACATAAATATGGAGTAACAGAGTTGAAAATTGGGGGTTCGCGTTACCAGGGCTGTTCGTTTAATTTATGAAAAAAATAATTTAGCCCCTTTGGTATTGCGTACGTAGAGCGATAACGAAAGAGAGACATTATATAGAGTGAGGGAGAATATTGCAACCACAACAGCTACATTGATTTCGAGGTTGATCAATTAGGATACGCTAAGACATCCCCCAGCCCCCGACGTGACCAAAGGTGGGCCACCTTCGTAGTATACACCGCCTTTTTGTCTCATCATCGACATGGCTATCGATCAAAGGCTACCGACGATGTATGGTGCCCTATGCCCCTGGGTGGGCTAGCTACAGAGTGGGATTATCCAACCCACCGGCCAAACGCCAGTCTAGACCGCAGCCTCGCTGACCAAGATCAGCCACCAAAGAGGCGATGTGATTGAAAACCCCCTCACTCACTAAATGCTCTCGAAAGGGAAAGAGATTGGGTCTCACAAAAATATTGTAGAGAATTGTGTAAACATAGAAAATATGGTGGTGTGTGGTTACACAATAAAATAAAATTTGGGCTTAAGGGAATCTTAATTTCAAACAAGTATGGAGAAAAAAAATTATATAGTAGTAATAATTTTCTACGTACGCTGTATCTGGAGTAAATTGAAGCAGAATATAAATTTAGACTGGTTCGTACTTGGGTTTTGGAATTTTAAAACCCTTTAATACTTTGAGGTACGTAAAAACCACCACATATTGTATTTAATAAAATGGTCCTAAAAAAATATATAGCGCAACAGTAAAGCCAGTGTTTTATAGTTCAAGGATTGGTAAAACGCAAAAAAGAACGAGGGAACTCCGAAACGTATTCTGAATTTTCGTCCTGGTTTGTATTTTTAAATTTCGAGGATATAGCTACAACCAAGAAGTTCCTTGAAAACTATTTAATCAAAACTCGTTTGCAGTTTGTATTTTGATTTTAACATGAAATACGAAAATAATCATTTTAAATTTAATCAAACAATTCTACTAGAATCCTGCAATATGCTCGTTCAAACTCGTCATTCATGCAAAATATTACCGATTATCGCGTAACGTTTAAAGAAAATCTAATGCTATCCGTAATACATTGCGGTGAATAATCATTATTCATTAGTGAATAATGAAGGCGCATTAAACGGATCGTTTCGTAAATTTATAATGAATAACAGACAACATTAAATGCTTGTTGAATAATAACCGCTACCTGTTTGTATTGTAAAATTAAATTAAATTTATGTCGAAATCGCTCCTGAATAATCCTACATCTTATAATCTCGAAACGGAATAGTGTGGTTCAGCAATAGGGCTGAGACACTATTTGATGTACAAACACTCCCGGAAACGAGCATGAAATTACGAGGATTATTACTATAAAGCATATCAATTCATAAATAAAAACTTGTTACGCTGTGTACTAATGTAATTTATACTGAAAAAAATCTGTTTTATAACGATTTGCAGGAGTTTATGGTTCTGTAATGATGATGTGTAAGCGATGTGTGTAGAAACTTCGAGAATATCCAGAAATAAGTGGGAATGTTTAAAGAAAATATTATTAAAATTTTTAAGTATGGCGTTAAAAAAAATTGAAACTTACCCTTAAAGAAGTTTTCTTTGCTGAATTACCTATTCTTTGGATGTGAGGGGACAGGTTCTGATCCTTCAACTGCAAAATAGAAAATATTAATTAATAATTTTCTTGAAAATGCTAATTGTTTATTTTTATATCTCAATTTAATCAAATATTTTCATAAATTTAAACAAATAATACATACCTAGTCAATAAAAATTAACTTCTGAATCAGAATTGCACGTCTTCATTGAACGAGATCACTACATAAACTAAATTCGAAGTAATACGTACTCACACTCTCCCACTAAGCATACAAATCCAAAACTGCACCAATGAGAACCGGATAACTAACCAATTGTTATCGATAACTAAGGTCAGGATTTTTAGTAAAAATCCCTGCCACGATCAGAACGAAGTGGCAATAATAAGCATATGGAAAAGTTTGTACAATTCTATTGTTCGTTATTGTCCGCTCATGTATGATATTCCCAATACATTACAATCTGATGACAAAATTAGAAAGGATGTTATTTTGGGTATGGAAATAAATTTTGAGCAATTCTTTAGTGGTAGAAAATGAATAGAAATTGTTTTCAAAGGGATTTAAGTTTAAAAAATTGCTTCTAGGGCAAGACGCTTAATTAAATATTGGAGTATTAAAAAGCAATTCTTTTATACCTAAATAATGATTTACTCCACTAATGCTAATGCTTCCAATTTGGGATTCACCAGATATCATTACTGAGGCCCAGATTGTTATTATTTCCTTCAAAAACCCCTTTTATTGAACATCAAACCTAAGATTACAAAAATATTTTACAGGAACACACCTAAAACCCAAAAGAATAAAGTGTCACTTTCCTCACTAGTTACTGTTATACTCATTGTTTTTTCTAATAGTTTTACAGTTTGTTCCTGTTTTTTTTTTATGAAATGGATTTGGATACTATATTAAGATTTTTCGCTACACCTTGGAAATTAAAGTAAAAGTACCCGAATTTTTAGTAAACTATGCTGAAGTTGAGAAGATTTCACCAAAATACGAAGTTTCCTTAAAATATTCGGTTTCCTAAAAAATAATTCTGATATAAGGGACGGGCGTAGAGCAGCGGTAGTATCTTTTGGTTCAAATCTAGCCACGGAACCTAACCCCCTTTTACTTCTTTGGGTAAGACCGTTTTGACCATGGGTGTATTTTTTTGGGGGACATAAAATTTTAGTAGTTAACGTTCTCCGTAATAAAATTTTGATTTAAATGTTAAATCAACTTTGTAAAATGTCTCACGATTATCATAGAGTGACTAAAGTTTTGTAGCAAACACAAAGAAAAATCTGAATCACAATCTAGAAAAGCGTTGTGCAAGAGTTATGTCTTATCATACCTTTGTAGGCACAATGCAATAAAGTTTCTATTTCCTTTACAAATGCATCTGCAAAACCTATTCTAAGGAATTTTTAATGATACATTTTATTTTGTGGATATGAATGTAAGTTTTGGTGTTTTATTGACAAACGATTCTGATTTTATCCTTGAATTAAATTACGTACCTACCTTGCATGTTTAATAAAATTACAAAAATTATAAGGGGAAAGGAAAATTCCTCATGCTTCCTTGTTACAGTATTTTTTATTTATAACGAGTTCGGAAGAGATGAAAAAAATTTCCAAACAAAAAATAAAGAAGACCTTTGAATTATTTCTCACCCCTTCCAATTTCCTTAGGAAATTCACAGAATGGAATATGAAGTCTAAACACTTGAAAACTATGTGCCAAACATCCCTGAACCCTTTCCGTCTAGTCAAAAAAAATTCAGGAAGTTTACAGAAAAAAACCATTGTCGAACAGGTTCGAAGCAGGTGCGAAGCAGTGGGAAGGGGTGAGGGAAGTTTACCCCATAATTTCCAACCGTACACCCCCCAAATAATATTCTGGAAAAATCCTGACGAGATCTGAAGGGATGCAAAAAATGTTCAAAAAAAAAGGGAACGTTATAGTGTTCCCTTATTTTTTGGAAATTTTTCTCACCCCTTCCGATTTCCTTAGGAAATGTATGTATGTGTTAAACATTCTACTTCCCCTACCATCTGGTCAAAAAAATCAGAAAGTTTAATTCCTTTATGTTTACATTGAATTTATTTAGTGTAACAATTCTATTTTAATTTGTACATTGCTGACATAGAACATCAAGAACTCTGTTATGAATATTACTGTAGCGAACACTAACGCAAAAAACCACAAAATAAAAACACCAAATAAATGTTCAAATTTCACTACAATATCGGTATTTGCTTCTTCAGTATCAAAAAGAAATTTACGTCCGTCTGCAAACATTTTTTCACAAAACCCATGTTCGATGAACCTTCTGCTCAATAATTTAAAAGTTGGCATAAAATAATGACCTTTTTTCATAGCTACTGACAGTTCTATTTTCATAAAATCTGTACCATCATCTAATGTATTTACCAATAATTTTTCTTTCGGATACATTTTGTTTAAACACTGCCTTCCTGCGTGAGTACTACAATTGCGGTAATAAGCAACGTCTTTTACTTGTTCGTATATATTTAGATTACGTTGCACTTCAAGTCTGTCGTTCAATTGAGTATACAAAGGATTATCAAGATTATTTAATATTATTTGTTCTATAGATTCATGTACTACGACTTCAAGATCTGAACTTGCAAATTCTTCCATTGTTTCGATGGACCCATCTTGTACTGGATTTGTTAAAACACTGATCAGCGCTGCTTGCAATGCATAGTTGAGCTGAATCGAAAAGAATAAATAAAATACAATAAGTAATCGTATACTGTGTGTGTGACTTTTAAATTTTACAGGGGCAGAAACTAAGAGGGAAAATAGTTTTAAAGAACAATGTGTAAATTTTATCAAGTTGTTTGTTCCTGCGATATACCTTTCAGATAAATACCAAAATATATTTGTCAGAAAGAAAACTGTAGCGATCATTGTCCATACGTATGGATCGAAAATAAAAAAGATTGAACCAGCATTAAATAATTTACTTTTTTTTGGAAGTACCCAAAGAAGCTTATCTTGATATATTGGGTCACTTACGTCGAAATTATCATACCATTCAGGAGTTCTAGAAAGCTTAGGAACAAGTAGTATGTCCTTATTTTCGCTATACACAGTTATCTGTTCATCTTCTGTAAGATAAAATGTAACATTGCTTTTTAAATGATTAGCGATTAAATCAGTCAACTTTAGCATAACACTATAAGCAGGCGCGGTATCCATTGCAGTTTTAACATAAGTAAGATCGTAACGACTGGTTACTTGAAGAGTACATCCCTCCATTTGTTTAATATATTTCAAGAAACGAATTGTAGTGTTCGAATCACAAATTTGTGGTAAATTCAACTTTACAGTCTTAGCACAATTTCTACCCTTTCCGAAAGGGTTTGAAGTATATACCTTTAAGGGATGTTGGTTTGCTTCGTTACTTTGATATACAATTACGATTACATTAATGATATCTTTGGACCAAAATATTTTAACAATACTTTCTACGTTACTTGTTTCGGGAACTATAACAAAAAAATTTCCTCTCGGACTTTCGCTTATATTCCAAATTAAACTTTCTTTTAAGGAATTTAAAGTTTTCAATAGAAATTCTTCTCCTTCACTAAATATAACGTAGTTATTGTAATATTTTAATTCATTTTGAATGTTTGAAATCATTGTTACAACAACATTTGGATTTATTATATTTTTAAGGACAACTTCGTGCTGTATCGTTTCAAATATAAAATAAATTGTTTGTTCTGAAATAAATTTTTCTGTTAAAATAGATATACAATCTGCTACTCTCTCTAGATTTGTAGTATTTGGAATTAAAAATGCCGTAACATGTAATACATTGAATAATGCGAATAAACTAAAATACATTTTTGTTATCTTGTTCAAGTCGAACTAAAAGTAACTTAATCGTAAATTTTAATTTATGATGCTTTTATGTAATTTTTCACAGAATGTTATTTTATTTGACAAGCATTTAAGGTTTATATAAATTACAAGTTCTTAATGGACACACATTTACAACACCGTTAATCACTTTGATTTGTTATTATAACATCTAAACACGAACATCAAATAACAAAACCCTACATAGCTACATCTCATTGATTACGTTATTATTACAAGAATATTTCTATCAAAATAATTTCTTTTTTAAACATCAAGACGAAAAAGTGTAAGAGCAGAAGTTCTTGATAACCATCTGAATTTCGCCCCTCTGGCCTTCAATGCCATCATCAATAAATACATTATAATTTATTATATATAATTTATATATATTTGTTTTGGAAAAATTCTGTAATAATATGTTGAACCCAATAAACGCCATAATTATTATGATTAATGTATAAAAATTTCATGTTAGAGAGTCTAAATATCCTAATTTGGATTTTATAATGATTCTGGATCTACGATTTTGATATATCATTGAGAAAATTATGGTTTAATTTACGTGGAAGAACATATTATAAGAACCCACCATTTAATTTGAAAATGGGATTTAAATATGTGGGGCTTCGGACAGTCTTCGTCATGTCTTTTTTCTTAAAGCAATAAATTATCAGAAAAATTTGTATGTACTTTCTTAAAAACTCCGTTTTGTGATAATTTACTATCAAATCGATGACAGTGCCATCAAAGCAGTTATTATACAGAGTGATGATAAAGTACCTATCGCACAAAAATCATATTCTGGTTATTTAATGTTTTTGCGGAAAATCCTGAGACCCGTCGATTTTTGTTTTTAAATCTCCATTTAGACATATAATTTTCAACCCCCCACCCCTCAACCCCAACTTTAAAATTTTAAATAGAAAGATACCCTTTGTGATACCTCTTTTGATAGGTCTTTTTATTCTTAATATAAGCAAAAAAGGTTTTTCAAAATCGGTTGATAAATAACGTAGATATTTAACAAAATGTAATCAAATGGAAATGTCAATATTCAATAAGAAACGGCTCAAACACGCCGTAAATGGTAACATTAAAATGGGCACTTCCTGACCTAAAAGTGTGGTTTTGATCGCCCATTATTTCTACGCTGTGACGTCATCATTTTTTTTAAATGTCAACCCCATTATTTACATTGATTACATTTTGTTAAATATCTCTGTTATTTTTCAACCGATTTTGAAAAACTTTTTTTTGTTATATTAAGAATAAAAAGACCTATCAAAAGAGGTATCGCAAAGGGTATCTTTCCATTTAAATTTTTAAAGTTGGGGTTGCTATCACTTAGGGGCTGAGGGGTGGGGGGATTAAAATTACCTGCCTAAATGCCAATTTAAAAACAAAAATTGACGGGTCTCAGGATTTGTGCCATTATTTCTACGCTGTGACGTCATAATTTTTTGTTGAATGTCAACCCCATTTTTTACATTGATTACATTTTGTTAAATATCTCCGTTATTTATCAATCGATTTTGAAAAACTTTTTTTAGTTATATTAAGAATAAAAAGACCTATACAAAGAGGTATCACAAAGGGTATCTTTCTATTTAAATTTTTAAAGTTGGGGTGCTAGCACTTAGGGGTTTAGGCGTGGGGGGTTGAAAATTATATGTCTAAATGGCAATTTAAAAACAAAAATCGACGGGTCTCAGGATTTTCCGCTAAACCATTAAATAACCAGAATATGATTTTTGTGCGATACTTTATCATCACTCTGTATATAAACGCTGCTAGTGCAGAAAACCAATAAACGCTGCCTATAACCAAGGCCTTTTTTTCTTGGATCTTCTTGTTCTAACCTCGTAGGCACAAATTTTACAAATTGTTCTATCTTCCTTGTGCAGCCAACAGACTATGATTATTATAAAAAAATATTAACAATTCACTTGCAAAAATTCCAGCAGCACAAGTTATCCCAATCGTCCAACCAATGAAAGCACCAAGTAAATGATCAACTTTTAAAACAACCTTTAAATTTTCTTCCCTTACTTCGCTACTCCGTTTTGTAGCATTCGATATAACGTATTTAATAAATCCACCTTCAACAATCTTTCTAGCAAACTTATTAAATGTTTCCACGAAGTAATGACCTTTTCTCAGTTCCAAAAATAAAGTCAGAGCAAGAAACCCAGTATTATAATCTACGATATCTATCAAACTCCTAGCGTTCGGAAACATTTTCAAAGTTATTCTCCCAGAGAGGCTGGTTAAGTTTCGATAGTTAGAAATAGTTGCCAAATAATGAGACGTATTTATGTGTGTTACTAAAATAAATTTTTCTTCCATTCTAGCATGTATACTGTTTTTCCCGTATATTTCGGAAAATGTTAGTGTATTTGAAACATTGAGAACTAGCATATCAAGTCCAGAATTTAAAATATCCTCTAGGGTAGTGATTCCTTTTTCATAACCAGGTTCGGTTAAAACGCTCATTAGTTTTGCTTGAAAAAAATTATTAATTTGAACACAAAACAGCAAATATAATACTGTAAGGATTCGTAAATTAGTTGAGTTGGGTAAGATATTAGAAGAACTACAAAATGTGACACTTAAAATGACAAGAAAACAACTGGAAAAGTCTTTCAATCCAACATGGTTGTTTAGATATCTTGCATGAGTCCACCAAATAGTAGCTACCAAAAACAAAGCTATGACAATAAATATCCAGGTATTGATGTTAAAAATTGAGAGAATTATTCTACCATTTGCTACTCTGAGAGCTTTAGGAACAACCCAAACCAGTTCGTCGGAGTAGAAGTAATTAGTCATATCATAACTATTTAATATGTTAGGGTTTAGTGCTAATTGAAAAGTTAGTGGAATATCTTGGTTTATATCATAAACAGCAGCTTCTTCATTATCTGTGTTATTATCCGTTAAAGTAGAGTTGAAATTTTGACTTACCAATGTCAACATGTACCACAAAATTCCAGTAACAGGTGTTTGTTTAAAACTTTTATCGATTTGGTATTCGGTTATCAAATTAATATTGCATCCATTTAACACCTTAATATCTTTCTTAAATCTCACAGAGATATTATTAGGAGTATAAATTTCAGAAAAATAAAGGTTTGCAATTTTTCCACAACGGTTTTCGGATAAGAATGGATCAGACCAATATATTCGTGATCTTGAAGTATTCTCATCACTGACAATAATTATGACATTCATTATTCTATAGCTCCAAAAAATTTGAAATATATTTGTTATATTATTTGAAGAAGTAATTACTAAAAAATTTCCCCTAGGAGAAATACTTTTATTCCAAATAGAACTATTCTGAAGTTTGGTAACCATTTTATGTAACATTACCTCTTTATTTGTGCATATTACATACTTATCAGAATCATTTAAAGATAAATCTATAGGATTATCAAAATCTACAACCACACGTGGATTATCAACCTCCTTTAACAAGAAAGTATGTTCGTAATTTTCAAATAAAAAATACAGCGAATCATCAACACTAAAGAGTTTTCTAATAACATTCGCGAAGTAGTAATTTGTTTGAATGTTATTTAAGTTCTTGATATTTTTATGCAAATATACATATCTCTCTTGTAACAAAATTAGAGATAATAAAAACAATATTTTAAAGTTTTGCATTGTTTTGAACCTTTAAAGAGACAGCAACCAGAATTTTTTTTAAAAATCATGCTTCATGCTTCATGCTTGCAGAGATAAAACATATTATTACAAAAATGTAAGTCACGTTGATTACAATATAATGACTGTTCGATTCTATTACGGAAATAAATAAATAAATATTATACATAATACGTAAGTATTATTTATGTATTAGCTTGTAAGTACGTATAAGAAAGGGGGCTAACATTTTAAAAGTGTATTTAGGTCATTTCATCGGCATCCTAAATAAACGGCGTCCTAAACAAACCTGAAATTGCACCAAAAATACTATTTCATCAAGTAACGAAATAAAAAATTTCTTCTAGATTTTCTTTATTCCACACAACAATTTTTGAAAATTTAGGCGCAACAAATGCTTTACAACTAACAAAAAACCACAGAGTTCTGCAAAAAACTAACTCAAGTCTATTGCGTATCATACTCTTTTATGTAAAGATAGTCGTTAGCGATTAATCTATGAAAAAAAAATCATGTTAAAACTTTAAAGCATTTGTCTTATCGCGCATCTTCGGTTACAGGCGTATGTACCCGAAAATACGTAATACGGACCATTTGTCACACAATATTTGACACATAAGAAACAATAAAGACTGTTATAAAATAAAAGATTATCTTTCGCAATAGATCCGAAGGGCCCATGAAACTTCGTCCAATGTCCACAATGTCCAACGCTGTTTTCTGCCCATAACTGCCAAAACTGTTCATTTCTTTATGCGCCTTGAAAATTAACAGTCTGTAGCATTTTTTTTAAAGATACGAATATGATTAAATAAACAAAATTGTAGTAGTTTTTATATCCGAATTAATGACGCACACAGAAATTTGGAAAAACGTCTGGTTGCGGAGTTACAGCAATATGAAACCTTTTCTTTCCGCAACACCCTGTATATCTTTTGATATTGGATGTATCTAATTCTCCTCTATATCTCTAGCTAAAAGTGTTAAGCGACCTTTTCAAAATTATTTACAAATAACCGAGATACAGCACATTTTGTGGTTGCTCTGCTCTCTGGTGTGATTTCACTTCTTTATGCGCCTTGAAAATTAACAGCCTGTAGCTTTTTTGGTTTTAAAGATACGAATATGATTAAATAAGCAAAATTATAGTAGTTTTTATTTCCGAACCAATGACACATACAGAAATTTGCAAAAAGGTCTGGTTGTGGAGTTACAGCACTTTAAAACGAATTAACGACGTACATAGAAACATCGTCTCGTGCTATTTATTATATACAGTGTGATCATTTGAAATCGTTGGGCGTTGTGGTTCAGTTGGGCGTTGTTTCCGTACTACAATGTTAGGAGTTGTGGTCACATTGGGCTTTGTGGTCACATTTAGAATTGAGCGAAGTGGTCGTGTTGGGTGTTATGGGCAGGAAACGGCGTTGGACGTTGTTAACATTGGGCAAAGTGCTCCGGCCCTGACCCGAATACTCTTAAAATTGAGAAACTTTTAGAATACAGAGCTTTCCAATGATGCATCACAAGTCGGATATTACTATTTAAGATTTTTAAAATTAGGTTGCTGTGGCTTAAGGGCTCGGTAGGGGTGAGTTTCTTCCTACGTCCTTTCAGTTCTCCCTCCAAGTTTTCGAAATGGTTTTTGATATCTTTTTTAGTTAGAGAGATATCTCCATTGACATTTTTAAAATTACCACCCTGTATGTATACGTTTACATGCCGTTAGTAATTAACCGAATCCAATTATTGCAATAAACTATTAACAATTCACTTACAAATATTATACAAGCACAAACAATTCCAAACGTCCAACCAATGAAAGCACCAAGCAAATGATCAATTTTTAAAACAACCTTTAAATTTTCTTCGGTTACTTCGCTACTGTGTTTTGTAGCATTCGATATAACGTATCCAATAAACCCACCTTCAATAATTCTTCTCGAAAATTTGTTAAATGTTTTCACGAAATAATGACCTTTTCTCAATTCCAAAAACACAGTCAGAGCAAGGAACCCGGTATTGTAATCGACGATATCTATCAAACTTCTAGCTTTCGGAAACGTTTTCAAAGTTATTTTTCCAGACAAAGTAGTGCAGTTCCGATACTTAGCAATCGTTGCTAAATAGTGAGAAGTATTTAAGTGTTTTATTAGAACGAATTTTTTTTCCATTATAGCATGAAGGCTATTTTCCCCGTAGATTTTGCTAAATTCGTGTAACTTTGTAGAACTGAGTGTTAGCATATCAAGTCCTGAATCTAAAATATCTTCTATGCTAGTGATTCCTTTTTCATAACCTGGCTGTGTTAAAACGCTCATCAGTTTTGCTTGAAAATAATTATTAATTTCAAAGCAAAACAGTAAGTATAATACTGTGAGTATTCGTAAATTAGTAGAGTTCGGTATGATATTAGATGAATTGCAAATTGTAAATGTTAAAATGACAAGAAAACATTTTGAAAATTCTTTTAATCTAATGTTGTGAATTATGTATCTTGCACTTGCCCACCAAATGATAGCTACCAGGAACAAAGCTATGATAATAAATATCCACGTATTGGTATTAAAAATTGAGAGAATTATTCTACCATCTGCTATTCTCGTAGCTTTTGGAACAATCCAAACCAATTCATCGTAATGGAACCAATGAGTTAAATCGTAAATATTTAATAAGTTAGGGTTTAATGTTAACTGAAAAGTTAATGCTATATCTTCGTTTATATCATAAACAGCATCTTTGTCATTATCCGTTTTAGTATCCGATAAGGTAGTGTTAAAATTTTGACTTACCAGTGTCAACATGTACCACAAAATTCCAGTAACCGGTGTTTGTTTAAAACTTTTGTCGATTTGGATTGCGGTTATCAAATTAATATTGCATCCATTTAATGCTTTAATTTCTTTCTTAAATCTCACAGATATATTATTAAAACTATAAATTTCAGAAAAATAAATCTTTGCAATTTTTCCACAGTGGTTTTCGGATAAAAATGGATCAGACCAATATATTTGTGATGCTATAGAATCGTTATCACGTACGATTATGACATTCATTATTCCATAGCTCCAAAAAATTTCAAATGTATTTGTAATATTATTTAAAGCAGTAATTATTACTAAAAACTGTCCCCTAGGAGAAATACTTTTATTCCAAACAGAGCTATTCTGAAGTTTTGTAATCGTATTATCTAACATTTCATCTTTATTTGTATATATTACGTAGTTTTCAGAATCATTTAAAAATAAATCTATAGGCTTATCCAAATCTATAACCACACGTGGGTTAGCAACTTCCTTTAATATGAAACTGTCAGTGTAATTTTCAAATACAAAATACAGCGAATCATCAACATTAAACAGTTTTCTAATCAAATTCGCCAAACAAATTTTATTTGAATTGTTGTAATTTATTTGCAAATATACATCTCTTGCTTGTAATAAAAGTAGATATAATAGGAACAATATTTTAGGGTTTTTCATTGTTTTACACCATTAACGAGCTAGCTACAAGAACTGGTTAAAATAATCTTGCCTCATGTAGTACATAAATAAAAAATATTATCCTGTACGTTAGGTTGATTACAATATAATGACCGTATGATTCTGTTGCAGAAATAAAAACGTAATATATTAGTATTATTTATGTATTATACTCATATTGGCTTGTAATAATAAAAAAATATGACTGTTTTGAAAAATGGGTTTGGGTAATATCATTGTTCGACTAAATATACAAAAAATTGCAGGAATAAAACATATTTCGCGGAGTTAAACTTAAATTTAAACAAAACAAATATTTTGCAACTAACAATGAACTATAAAATTTTTAATTAGACTCAAGAAAGTTTAGACTGCTAGTATAGGTACTTAATAATTAAATATGTATGAGAATAACATTCATTCCTTCTTCTTACATACTTGGTAGTTTAATTTTCTAAAACTCTGCATAAATCAACAAATCCTTCAATTACGTCTTGATTCCATTAGTAATTAATCGAATCCATTTATTCCAATAAACTATTAACAATTCACTTCCAAATATTATACTACCACAAGTAATCCCGATCGCCCAGCTAACAAAAGCACCAAGTAAATGATTTAATTTTAGAACAATCTTAAAATTTTCTTCAGTTACTACCCTACCATGTTTGGTAGCGTTCGATATTACGTATTCAATAAATCCACTTTCAACAACCCTTCTAGAAAATTTGTTAAATATATTTACAAAGTAATGACCTTTCCTTAGTTCAAAAAACGTTACATGATCAAGAAACCCAGTATTGTAATCTACGATATGTATCACACTTCCAGATTGCGCAAACATTTTCAAAGTTATTTTTCCAGCAACAGTGGTACAGTTTCGATATTTTGAAATTATGTCTAAATAATGAGATGTATTAATGTGTTTCATCATATTAAATTTTTCTTCCATTCTTCCCTGTATACTATTTTTCCCGTATGCTTCAGCGAATTCCCTTGGGTTGGGATTGTTAAGCGTTAGCATTTCAAGTCCCGAATCTAAAATTTCTTCCATACTAGAGATTTCCTTTTCAAAAACCGGCTGGGTTAATGCGCTCATTAGTTTGGCTTGAAAATGATTGTTAATTTGAATACAAAACATTAAGTAGAATAATGAAAGAATTCGTAAATTAATTGAGTTGGGTAAGACATTAGTAGAACCACAAAGTGTAAAACTTAAAATAACAAGAAAACATCTTGTAAAGTCTTTCAACTCAGGGTAGTTAATTAGATATCTTGCATGTCCCCACCAAGTTATAGTTGCCAGAGGTAAAGTTATAAGAATAATCATCCAGGTATCGGGATTAAAAATTGAGAGTATTATTCTGCCATCGGCTATCCTCAGAGCTTTTGGAACAATCCAAACCAATTTGTCGTAGTAGAACCAATTAGTTAACTCGTACATATTTGTTACCATAATTATTCTTCTTATCCCAAAAGTTAGTGGTATATCATCGTTCATGTCATAAACAGCATCTTTTTCATTATCTGTGTTATTATCCGATAAAGTAGTGTTAAATTTTTTACTTACCATCGTCAACATGTACCACAAAGCCCCTGTAATAGGAGTTTGTTCAAAACCTTTATCGATTTGAAATCTTGTTACCAACTTAATATTGCACCCATTTAATGCTTTTATATTTTTAAAAAATCTCACAGATGTGTTGGGATTACAACTTTCAGAAAAAAAATATTCTGGTGTTCTTCCACAATGGTTTTCGATTAAAAATGGAGAAGACCAATATATTAAAGGAGGTATATAATCTTTACGACGTGCCTGATCTTCATATACAATTATAACATTAATTATTTGAAAGCTCCAAAAAACTTCAAATGCCTTTCTTATATTAATATTAGAAGAAGTAATTACTAAAAATTTTCCTCTAGGAGAACTATGTTTGTTCCAAATGGAGCTGTTCCGAAGTTTTATAATTGTATTCCGTAATCCTAGGTCTGCATTAGTATAGATTACATAATTATCAAAATCATTTAAAAACAAATCGATAGGGTTATCAACTACCACAATCACACGTGGGTTATTAATTTCATTCACTAATGAAGTTTGTTGGTAGTTTTCAAACACAAAATACAGAGTATCATCCACGCTGAAGAGTTTTCTAACAAAAGCAGTTAAGCAGTTTGTTTGTTCAGAATTGGGATTATCGATATTTATGTTTAAATTCCCAAGCACTTCATGGATTAAAATTAAAAGTACTGCTAACCATGTTTTAGGTTTCTGCATTGTTTTGATATACAAGCTGCTTTGGCTTTGTTGTCGCAAACAATAAAATCCTGTACGAGTGGAAGATAAACCATCTATATGGCATCTATAGTATAATCAGTTAATACTACTACTAATAATAATAATAATAATAATAATAATACTAATAATAGAGTTTTCAAACTTTCTAGTCGAGGTTCAGAAGAGCTATTCTTACACCTAACCTTGACAAAGGGAATTTATAACGTAACAAAAAATATAAGAAGAAAAAATATATGGAAAAATATAAATACCTATACATAACTAGACAAAATAATTTAATATGTAAACGATGATATAAACTTTTCTATGTTTGGAACAGTTCAAAAGGCGGTTAGAAGTCTTTTAGGGTGTACATATAGATATTAGAATCTAAAATTCAAACGTAATACATATTATTTTTTCTATTTAAAAAAATAAATCAGTTCCTTTGAACTTTTATTTATTAAAGCACTGATACGTGTGTTATAAATCAATGGAGGCTATTTATGTTTTAATTAGAATCTTTTAATTAATTAGGACATATCTACCTGGTAATGTGATCTAGGGATCCGCATACCGAAGCCTGCACCCATTGCAATCAATCAAGCCAGTCTTCGTAATGCTACTGTATAAAAACTTGTGTATCCTGAGAGAGTTAGTGGCAAAATTGGTGTCAAATAGAATTTTAAAGTACAATGGGCGTATAACAAATACAACTATGGAACTTATAAATAATTTTGATAATCGCACAGATTCCGTTAAAAGGCATGAAATCACCAAAATATTGCAATTCTTTCAGTAAAAATGAATAATATTTTACTTACAGTGCCCGCGACGATCCATTTTAGCTTAACATTCCAAACACTTGCACTGATAAAATGAAACTATGCAATAGAAATTTTAGTGCCGATTGCTATGTTGTTTAGTACTTGTAGCTACTACGTAACACATTGATAATAATCCATCCCGTAGATATAACACAGTTTCTGTATATTTGAAAGTTGTATGTGTGCTTTGACTGTAGATGCCTTTTTTTATAACTTTGTACAATGTACAAACATTGTAATTGTAATTAAAACCCTCGTAAATGTAAAGAAGTTATTTTGTCAGACCGCTCGCAACGCAATATAGAGGGTGTTCCATAAATATATTTTTTGTGGTGATAGGGGACATCAAAACAAACATTTTTTGGTTTATAAACATATGTCTGAAAACGCCTCGTTTCGAGAAAAAAAATGTAACAATAGAACGTGCGCCAGTATCTGGATTAGCAATTTGGCAACCAGTAGATTGGAAGAGAAGGTCCCATGGCCTGGCCTGCGCGTTCTCCCGATTTAAACCCCCTTGATTTCCCATTCGTAATGAGAAGATCTTTACGCAAAAATAATGGCCGCTTGTGCGCAAGTAGAAGCTATCCCTGAAATCTCTGACAGGGTGCGCGAGTCACTGATCCGGCGGTGGAATCTTTGTATTAAAGCAAATGCTTAACATTTTGAACAATTATTTTAAACTGTAATTTCATTAAAATGCAATAAACTCAGTGAAGATTAATAGAAAAACGATTTTTTTTATAAATTTCAACGAACCGTTTTCGGACATATAAAGCAAAAAATGTTTGGTTTGATGTCCCCTATACCACCACTAAAAGTTTCTCGGTATATTTATAGAACACCCAGTATAAAGGGTTTCCTGTAATAATTACCAAATCATTGGACACACAATAGTATTCTTGAGGAGGCAAAAAACGAATTCTAGAGAAGTAAAAATAAATAAAAAATATACAAAACAAATCAATTTCTATTTTATTTACTATTTAAGCATCGTGTGGGAACATATATCTTATTTCCATAACAAATATACATAATTCTGCTAGGAATACTAAAGTAGAAATTATAATTCCAATTATCCAACCGATAAAACAACCCTTTAAATGTTCAAGTGTCAACACTATGTTAAAGTCTTCTTGTGTTTGATTTGTATTTCGTTGTGTGGCATTTGATATAACATATTCAATTAAACCTCCTTCAACAATTCTCTTAGCTAGTTTATTAAATGTATGTAGAAAATAATGACCTTTCCTCAAAATTAAAAAGGTGGCTATAGCATAAAATCCTGATTTACCATCAATAATATTTACCATACGTGTCAGTTTCGAATACATCCTAACAGTTATTTTTCCAGCTAATGTGCTACAGTTTCTATGTTTACCAATTATTTCTAAATATTCCGATACATTTAAATAAGCAAAGGTAATAAATTTGTCTTGCATTTGAGCATATACGCTACCTTTTCCATAAATTTCCCTTAAATCGTGTAATTTTGTAGAATTAAGTGTGATCATATCAAGCTTGGACTTCAAAAGCTCTTCCAGCGTGTTGATTCCGTGTTCATAACCGGGTTGTGTCAAAATGCTAATTAAAACTGCTTGAAAATAATTATAAAGCTCCATGGCGTACAATAAGTACACCAAGGTAAGAAATCGTAAAATATTCGTATTGGGTAGAATATCAGAACAACTACCCAAAGTTATTTTTAAAATAGCCATAAAGCACATTAAAAATTCTTTTAATCTACTCCCTTCCATTGCTGTGTATTTTGCTGTTATCCACCAAATCATAGCTACCAAAACTAAAGCAATGTTAATGATTACCCACGCAGTTGTTGTAAACACCGAGGAAATGACTTTACCATTGGAAATCTTTTGAGGTTTTGGAACAACCCAAACTACTTCATCATAATAAAACCAATCAGTTAAATCATAGAGGTTTATTAAATTATCATCTCTTACGAAATCGGAAGTTAATGGTATATCCTCGTTTATATTGTTAACAGCTTCTTTATCATTTTCTACTACAGCATGCGAGATGTTAGCCTGAAGATGTTTGCTTACTAAAGTTAACACGTACCATAGAACTCCAGTACTAGGCGAGTCCTTAAAGTCTTTCTTTAATTTATGCTTTGCTATTAATTTAATATTACAACCACTTAAGCTTTTTATATTTTTATAAAATGTGATTGATGTGTTAGGAGTACAATTTTCAAAATAATAATCTTTCGCAACTTTTCCACATTTATTTTCTTTTGAAAAAGGATTACTCCAATAGATTTGAGTAGTTCGTTCAATTTCTTTTGTAGAACTACTGTAATTATCAACGAGTATTATAAGATTTGTTATTTCAAATTTCCAAAAAATTTCGAATATGTTTTGAAAATTACTGTTTGTGGTAACCACTAAAAATTTTCCTCTTGGTGATTGGCTTTTGTTCCAAATAGAACTATTTTGCAACTTTTCGAGTTGACTTGATAGAATGGTGTCTTCATTGGTATACATTATGTAGTTGTTACAAACGTTTAGTGATAATTCTGCAGAATTATCATCAAGAATTAAAACTATATGGGGATTTTCACAATTAAGAAGTAAATCATCATCTGTGTTGTTTTCAAATACAAAACAAAGTGTACTATCAACTGTAAACAGATTACGAATTAAATGTTTTCTACAGCTTGAATGTGCTGGTTCAAATTTATTGTTATTAAAATTTATTTGTTGAACACTATTCGCTTTGAAACAAATTGGATATAAGAAAAACAAGACGAATGTCTTCATTTTTAAAGTACGACGATAAAAAATTTCAAAGAATTTTGTGAATAAGTTTACTATTGAGTAACCGACGCCGACGTAAGAAAACGTGTAGATTAATAAAATAGTCGGAAATGTGTGATGGATTCCTGATTATACACACACTCATCTTTTATGTGTTTGTATTTACACCTATATAATCTTTGATATTATCTTTGGCTGCCTGTTTACATTATAGTGGTTTTGTGGCAAGAAAAAAAAAGTAGCTTTGAAAAAAGACAACACATAATGTGAATATATGCAAGATATTGCAAAAACGTGTGAACTATTTACGGAGCATATTATACAGGGTATCATACAGGTATTCAGAAATTATTATTATTATTATTATTACCAATAATGTTCAAAATGACCGTTATTAGCTTCAAGACAAGCTTATATTCTACGAACAAAATTTTGACGCTAGAGGCAGTCATTATTCAAACAAAGAATTTGGAGAGTTATTTTTTTATTTACGTTTTTCATTTTTGAAGTATTATTTATACGAAAACGGTTGATGGTAGGAAAAAATCTCAAGAGATTGTTTCAACCATAAATTAGTTGAGAAATTTGAAAATTGTGTAGTTACGGCACTGGAGAAGGAAAAACTGACTAATATGGTCCACTTATAAGTTATAACTTATAACAAATGTACATACATACGTTATTACTTACTTTCTAAAATTTAATTCCTAGTCATTTCCTAATAAAAGAAAAACGATCGATATACTTTTTACAACTTTCAACACCCTGTATCTCGGTAACGAAGCATTTGCGGACCCATATTAATAGGAACTTTTCCTCTTATCTTCATGAAAGGAACATGCCCTTAACTGGTTGACGTTTCTTTTTGAGACACCCTGTACCTATAACGGTTAGGAAAAAAATCGAAAAATTTTAATCAACATGGGTTCATAAAATAGCCACCTTACATAATTTTAAGTTCCAAGTTGTGTTATTTAATCCCCAAAAAAAAAACACATTTAATTTTTTCTTCCAAGTTTTTAAAGAAAATATATCTTCCCCTCCCAGCCTTCCAAATTTTTTTATATTGCTCATTACCTTTCGTGGACATTTATATACGTCTTTCTTTTCGCATCACCCTATACTCTTTAATAGAGACCCTAATAGACCAACTATTTCACTTTTGTTTTCAATTCTCATCACTGAAATTATTAAGAGAAATAAAAATCAAACTATAGTTTTTTTTATATTATTTATTATTTAGATACTGTAGGTGATCATGTTTCATTGTACACTATTTCAGCGGAAAATAAATAATTCTAATAGGAACACTCCTGTAGAAAATATACTTCCAATTATCAAACCGAAAAATGCATCGTGCAAATGTTCGACGGTCAGGACGATCTTTGAATCGTCTTCTCTTAGAACTGTATTCCGTTGTGTAGCATTTGATATAGCATTTTCAATTAAACCACTTTCAACAATTCTTCTAGATAATTTATTAAACGTATGTAAAAAATAGTGACCTTTTCTCAATATAAAATAAGCAGCTATAGCGAAAAACCCTGATTTACCATCAATAACATCTACCATATGTGTAAGTTCTGAATATACTTTCACTGTAATTTTTCCGGCTAAAGTGCTACAGTTTCTATAATTAGCAATCATTTCTAAATATTCTGTGACATTTAAATAAGTAAATGTAATAATTTTTTCTTGAATTTTAGCATACACACTATTTTGTCCATATATTTTCCGAAAATCATGTAACTTTGTATTATTAAGCGCGATTATATCAAGCTTGGACTTCAAAAGTTCTTCCAGTGTGTTGATTCCATGTTCATAACCGGGTTGAGTCAAGATACTAATTAATACTGCTTGAAAATAATTATAAAGCTGTATGGCATAGATTAAATACACCAACGTAAGAAATCGTAAAATAATTGTATTGGGTACAATATCAGAACAACTACTTAAAGTAATTTTTAAAATAGACATAAAGCACATCCAAAATTCTTTTAATTTTTCTTGTTCAGTGATTGTAAACTTCGCTTTTAACCACCAAATAATAGCTACCAGAAATAGAACTAACAAAATCATTACCCAGGTAATTGCTTGAAAAATTGAGGCAATCACTGTACCGTTAGAAATCTTTTGAGCTTTTGGTACAACCCAAACTACCTCATCATAATAAAACCAATCAGTCATATCATATTGGTTTAACAATCTATCATCTCTTACTAACTCAAAAGCTAATGGTATGTCTTCGCTTTTATTGTTAACAGCTTCTTTATCTTTGTCTGTTACAGAATGCAATACATTTGTGTTAAGATGTTCACTCACCAAAGTTAACATGTACCATAAAACTCCAATAGAAGGTGTGGCTTTAAAACCTTTTTGTAATAAATGCGTTGCTATTAATTTAATATCGCATTCACTTAAACTGTTTATATTTTTATAAAATGTGATGGATGTGTTAAGCGTATAATTTTGAAAATAGTAATGTTTCGCAATTTTTCCACATTTATTTCCTTTTAAAAACGGATTGCTCCAGTATATCTGAGTAACCTGTTCATTATCTTTTACATAGCTATTACAATAATTATTCTGTGCAATAATTATAATGTTCGTGATTTCGTAACCCCAGAAAATTTCAAATATGTTTTCGATATCACAACTTGAAGTGACCACTAGAAATTTTCCTCTAGGAGAATTACTTTTGTTCCAAATGGAACTATTTTGAAGATTTTTAAGTGTGCTTTTTAAAATTGTGTTTCCATTTGTATACAGTACGTAGTTATTATAAGATTTTAAAGAAAGATACATAGGATTATCATTAAGAACAATCAAACGTGGATTTGTAGTATCCGCAAGTAAATAATCGTCTGGGTAGTTTTCAAATATAAAACAAAGTGTGCTCTCAGTTGAAAAAAGTTTCCTAATTAACTGGCTCAAACAATTTGTTTGATCTAATTTATTAATACTGAGTTGTGGAAAGCTATTTACGGTTAAAAAAAATATAAATAAGAACAACATTGCTTGGATTGTTTTCATGGTTAAATTATTGTTCTAATTAAGATGAGAATTTAAAACTTTCACGTTACAAGAAGTCATATAAGAAAATATGCAGATACAATGGATTCTTAATGTGGGCATTATTTACATTGAAATGTTTTCTAAGGTTTTGGATTTAAGTTTGATCGTTTATCCTATACTATACTTTATTTGTGCTTGCATAAAAATATAATGTTTGTAATCACGTATCAAGGTATGCTGTATGATAAATAAATTATTAGCTGAACATGTGTAATGGCTTTTTAATGTAGGTATGCATTTATTATGTACATCTATTTACAAGAAAACAAACTTTACATTTTTGTACTACTTTCAATATCTGATTGTACTGGTTCTGTAAATCTGTAGTGGGTCAATGGGTTGATTATCATTTTTATCAATTGAATTGTCACTAGGTATATCTTTTCTTCCCATTTCTACACCACAAACTCTTCTTGTCCTATTGCCCTACTCAATAAAGTCCATTATTCTTCTTCTGTACTCCAATTCTTGAGGTGCCGGAACCATTCTCAAAAAATTATAAGACCCCTAGCTGTACCTCCCCCTTAGCTTAAGATGAGGACTATCCGCTTTCAAACTTTCCCCAGGTTACCTGATTTTCATACAATTTTTTTAAATATCATGCAATTGCAAAGATCCCGTTGAAATGGTTGATTCCAAAATCCCCTCTATATCTCTAGGAATTTCCCCTGTTCCCAATTCTCTACAATAAATGTTATCCTAAAATCTATGCCATACTAGCTATGTTAATTTGAAACCGCACCTGCAGGATGAAACTAATTTCACATTCATATCCTGTCAACGAAAACAAGACTGTTCGCAGGTGACACAAGCATATAGAATCGTTAGGAAATCTCTAAAATCAGTCCAGGAAGTCGCACCAATCCCCAGGACGATACACAAACAAACCAGCAGGTCGAGGAAGAAGCTTCAAGGTTGAGACAGAATTCCACTGTTCTTAATCTATCCATGTATTCTGGTAAGAGTTAATTTTTTTGAATAATGCTTCGAACAATGGAATTATGTATTAACCTTGAAGCTTCTTCCTCGATCTCTTGAGGGATGGAAATTTGTTGCTGCATCGGCGAGGAAATATCTACTGTCGAGCACGATGTTTGTAAAAACGGATCTATCGTGCACTGTGTGCGAGACTGCCTTTTCAGTGAAAACAGACACTGGTTCGTCGTGAGTGAAAGGGCGAAAGGAAGAAGGTGGACAGGACAGGTTACTCCGAATTTATTATTATTATTAATATTATTATCATTATTATTATTTTACAAATAATGTTCAAAATCATCGCCATTAGCTTCAAGACAAGCTTTTATTCTCCGAATAAAATTTTGAGGCTAAAGGTGGTCATTATTCAAAAAACGGATTTGCAGAGTAATTTTTTTATTCGCATTTTTCATTTTTGAAGTGTGATTTACACGAAAACGGTTAATGGTAAGAAAAAATCTCAAGAGACTGTTTCAACCGTAAATTAGTTGAGAAATATGAAAATTGTGTCAAAAATAAAAAACCAGTGGAGTACCATTTTTTTCCTCCAGAAATATCCACGTACCCATCTGTAGTTACGCCACTGGAGAAGGAAAAAACTGACTAATATGGTCCACTTATATCAAATGTATTACTTACTTTTTAAAATTTAATTCCTAGTTATTTCCGAATAAATGAAAAAAAGATGGATATTTTTTACAACTTTCAACACCCTGTATATCTCCGTAATGAAGCATTTGCGGACTCATGTTAATAGGAACTATTCCTCGTATTTTCATGAAAGGAACATCCCCTTAACTGGATGCCATTTCGTTTTTAGACACCTTGTATACCTAATATTTAAATAAAAAAACTTGTCAACTGTTATAAATTATACTGATAGTTCTAGAATAATATTTAAGGGAGGTACAATTCTACAATGAATACACTACTAGCAAACATTAGTCCTACACCCCAAATAATTAAATAACTACACAAATGTTTAATACCAAGTGCAACATTAGAATTTTCTTCTACAAAATAATTATGTTGTAGCATACTTTGCATATTGTTTTGATAAAATCCATTTTCATATATTTTCTTTAAAAATTTATTAAAAGTATCTAAAAAATAGTGTCCTTTTCTCATTAACAATGTCATTTCCATAGTAAGAAGCTTTGCTTTCACTGTGTTTACCAGAGATTTATCTTGCAGGTATATTTTAATTGCATTTCCACCGACAAGGACACTAAAATTAGAATGTTTCACAAGTTGTTTAAGATTTTTTGATTGATTAACTATAGGATCATATGTAAATTTTTCTTGTAGTTTCATAGCTACTGTTTTGCCGTAAGCTTCGGTATAATTTAATGAAATGGCAACCCCAGGAACTACTATTGGAAGTTTGGAGTCTGCGAGTTCTTCCACGGAATTGATTGCTTGTTCATATGCAGGTTGTGTTAAAACACTAATCAAGTTCGCTTGAAGGGAAGTATACAATTGCATGGAATAAAGCGAATAAAATAATGCAAGGAAGCGTAGGGTATTTGCTGTCGGTCCAATGTGATCCGAGCCAGTTAACGTAAGCAAATAAATCAGGTTCGCACATTCTAAAATGGTTTGATATCTATTTCGATCAGTTGTATGCTGAGCAATAAAGTACCATACAAGAGTTAGTAGAATAAAAGCCATCACAATCGATAACCATACATATTCACTATAAATTAAAATAATTGTACCAATACCAAAAGGTCTTAGATGTATAGGAGCGGCCCAAACAAACTCATCATAATAAAATATATCCGACATATCGTAATCCGTTAAAAGGTTTATGGATGTTGTTAACGCTGGTGTTAATATAATATCTTCACTATAATTATAATGAGCCTTTTTCCAATCGACCATTACAAGGCTTAATACACTTGTGTTCAAATTTTCACTCATCAAGTCCATTATTTTCCACATAGCTGCATTAGTTGGAGATTCTTTAAAGCTTCTAGGAATTATATGGTCACTAATTATTTTAAGAATACAGTTGTTCAAATTTTGTATGGTTTTATTAAATTTAAGAGTCGTGTCCATATCACAAGACTGCTTAAATATTATTTTTGCAGTCCTGATACATTTGTTTCCTTCAGCAAATGGATCAGACAAATAGAGTTGTGGTTGTGATGCATTGTTACTTACAATTATAATTACATTTATGATATCATAACTCCAGAGTAGCTCAAATATTATTTGCAAATGATTAATTGATGAGGTTATCACAACAAACTTTCCTCTAGGAAATTGACTATCATGCCACACGTTACTTGCCTTCAACTTGATTAAAGTTATATTCAAGGAGGTATATCCATCGGTGTAGATAACGTAATTATTATAAAACTTTGAAGACATTTTAATAGGTTTTGTAATATTTATTATAATACGTGGATTAAGGGTGTGAACAGGAATAAAGATGTTGATCTGATTTTCAAAAATAAAATTTATTGTAACATGATCCGGAAATAATCTTTCAATTAATTGTGACAAACAATTTCCAATAGGTGTAACATCTTCAATATTTTTGGTACAGAAAATGTAATTTTCAGAAGTAATTAATAGAAGTAAGTATATAAGCTTACGCATATTTACTGTCTCTTTTAATTTATGAAGTAATAAAAAAACCAAACACCAAAACCACTAAAACGGAACTAAATGAGTTACATTAACATAGCTTCTATGAAATAAATAATAGATAAAGTTAATGCACATATATTTAATGATTGTTTATGTTTATATTATTTTCGTTAATGTAAGAAGTATATTTAGAACTTTCTTTTCATCTGTTGGAAGTCAATTCAAAGGCACCAAGCAGTTTCTAACTTTTTATGAGTTACCTAGTACTTTAGTTTTACTATACTGTAGTATAGGTACTTTATAGCATTAAAAGTTTTCTAATTATGGTGAAGAGGAAGACTTGGTATTTTTTTTATCCATTACAATTTAACCCTTAACCCTTCGACTGTCTTACTTGTACACAGCCGGAAACAAAGGATCGGATTTAATGTATTACCGTTATTTGCAAGCTTAGACAAAAAAGAAAAAAAAACATTAGATATTCAATATCTCAATCCAACTGGTCTACAAAATAATGTATACTGGTAACAAAACGGTCGATGCTCCCGCTACATCATTGTGGGCGAATTTTTACCCGAACTATCCAATTTCTTGGATTGGTCTGTAGTGTGGCCGATATCACACCGTCCTGGTATGACACCCATGGACTATTTTTTATGAACATTAATAGTGTGACACATTTAAAACGAAGACATTCCTGTCTTTAGTATATTTTTACAAATAGAGGTTTGAATTTTGGAACCGAGACCAACTTTATTAGCTGTATTTCTTTCCGACTGAATTCAAATGTCACTGTCAGGTGTAAACTCAACCTACTGCTACATCGCAAATTCGCGGTTTGGACAATTTTTTAATCTTTGCAAATAACAGTAATGTAATATTATTAAATCCGGTAACTTTCGAATCCGGCTATAGTAGTACACTCTACATAATACTCATCAACAGCACTGCTGACCAGCCTGCTGTAGTGTGAATTTTATTTTTAATATGAGATAAACTTATTAACTTCCTATAAAACTGTAATTACTAACATGCCTTTAAATATTAAAAAGAGATCAAAATCCAAATAAGTTAAAACTAAATTTGAAATTCCACAGTGAGCGATAGCAGAGACCTTTTCTAAAGATGTTATTGTTGCCAAAGCTAAACGTGAAATTCCTTTCTACTGGTTTTGGTGGGCTGCATAGAATATATGTACCCTGTTACTAGCCACAGTCGACTTACGTTGTATAAAAGATTTGCCTCCCAGTTCAGCTGATCCATGATGAATATTGTCATCGATACGATTGTTCGCAAGAATCATATCCATGACAATTGTTTATGGTTCAGCTGAATTGGAACACAGATCTTTTATACTTCAACAAAGAAGGTTGAAAAGGAAAAACATATAACAGGAACAAGTATTTTCTGCGCATGCGCGCCGTAATTTGGACCGCATAGCGTCACGCCCACAGCTGGTGCTTTTACGCATGCACACTGTGCGTTTCGTTCCTGTTACCTGTTTATCCTTGTTGCACTTTCTAACAATTGTATTGTCGTTTCTGTCAATCTTCTTTGAACCATCGGTTGTGTACAAGCACAGTACAGCATAGGAATAAGCTCTTTCCAGTCAAGCTTTTATACAACTCTATACTGTGTGTGTAGTAAATAATGGCTTTACTCGATGAATTAATAATTAAACAACGGGGAAAATGTCATTTCAAAAAGTCTATGGCAAACAGGATTCTAACTCAAGTCCTCTCCCAGGAGAGCCTAACGATTTCTTGTGCTAGCCTCCGTTATCTCCTACAGTTATACATAAATGGCATACGTATTTTAGCCGAAAATGGTAATTAATTTATAAAATGTGTAAATACCTAGCAACGGAATCTAACTACATTACTGTTTATTAATATAGCGTCGAATGATCAGGAACTAACGCACTCATAAAATAGACTGTAACTCCACAACTGATTATTTTTCTAGGTACAACAATGATACAATGAAAGTGTTCCACTAAAATTATTCTTCGCATATTTTCATAAAAATTCGTGGCACGCAAAATTAGGTAATCGCCTCGTACTGTCAAACTTTCCATTCATAATGAAAACTACTACTTTATACACTTTTTGCTGAAATAACTATTTTCATGTATTTTTTCTGGTAATTAGATTAGCAATAAAATATCAATATTTCTAATAATTTTAATATAGTATTTAGCTTATAAATATAACTCCATAAAAAATACACTAGTAGCAAAGAACAGTCCCACAGACAAAATAATAAAATATCCACTAAAATGTTTAACGCCGAGTGGAACGTTAGAATTATTCTGTACTACATAAGACTGGTGTAACATACGTTGCAGGTTTCTTTGATAAAATCCGTGTTCAAACGCCTTTCTTAAAAATACATTGAAAGTTTCTAAAAAATAATGTCCCTTTCGCATTAGCCATGTTATTTCCATCTTAAGAAGCCCTGATTTCACCATGCTCACCGTAGATCTATCTTTCAAATATATCTTTACGGCATTTTCACCAACAAGGACACTACCGTTAAAGTATTTTACAATTTTGATTAAATTATCTGATTGGTTAACTAAAGGATCATATATAAATTTCTTCTGTAATTTAGTAGAAATACTTTCCCCATAAGCTTCTGTATAATTCAATGCAATTGCAATTCCGGGTATTGTTATTGGAAAGTCGGAATTTGCAAGTTCTTCTACAGTGCTGATTCCTTGTTCATATCCAGTATGTGTTAAAGCACTGATCAAGTTCGCTTGAAAAGCAGTATATATCTGTATTGAATAAAGTGAATAAAATAATGCAATAAATCTCAGAGGAATTGCTGTTGGTAAATTATTATCCGAGCTACATAGCGAAAGTAAATAAATGCTTGTAGCACATTTCAAAAAATTTTGAAATCTAATTTGGTCTACTGTATATTTTGCAATTAGCCACCATATAAATGACATTATTATAAAAGCCATGAGAATTAACAACCATACACGTTCATTGTAAATTAAACTAATTGTAGCAATACCAAACGCTCTTTTCCTTTTCGGAGCCACCCAAACTAGCTCATCGTAGTAAAACGCATCTGACATATCATAATGTGTTAATAAACTTATGGCTCTTGTTGCTGCTGGGGTTAATACAATATCTTCACTACTATTTTCGATAATATTTTTGAAATCATTCATTACAAGACTTTGTACATTTGCATTCCGAGATTCGCTCATCAAGTCCATTATAGCCCAACAGGCTGCATGCGTTGGAGATTCCTTAAAGTTTTTAGGAACTATATGGTCAGTAACAATATTAAGAATACATTTATTAAAGTTTTTTATTGTTTTATTAAATGTAACAATCATGTTGACATCACAAGTTTGTTTCCATAATTTTTTTGCAATTTTGGTACATTGGTTTTCTTTTGCGAAGGGATCAGAGACATACAGTTGGGGTGCAGATTCATTACCATTTACAATTACAATTACATTTATTATATCAAATCTCCACATTAGTTCAAAGATCATATGCAAATTGATATTTGATGATATTATAATTACAAAATTTCCCCTAGGAGATTTACTATTGTGCCACACGTTACTTGTCTTCAATTTGATTAAAGTTCTATTCAGGGAATTATATCCATCCGTGTATATAATGTAATTATTATACAACTTTGATGACTGTTTAATCGGTTTTGTAATATTTATCATAATACATGGATTATGAAGATAACCAGGAATATCAATGTGTCTTTGGTTTTCAAAGATAAAATGAATAGTTACGTTATTTGAAAACAAAGTATCTATTAAATGTATCAAACAAATTGCAGTTGGAGAAGAATCTGCAATCCTGTTAATACTTCTTGTATCATTTGCAAAAGTGATTAACAAAATAATTTGTATTACAAGCTTCAGCATTTTTTTTCATTGAATTAATGTAACTATAATATGCCGAGCAACTTTCTTTGCCTACAAGTTAAACTACACTGGTGTATATTAAAGAGCTTCTAAGGAATGAATAATGTACATTCTTAATGTACCTATGCGTGCTTAAAAAAACAACAAATTATAGACAATTACACAAAACTACTTTTTAGTTTTTTACAAGTTTTTTGCAATAAAATATCAGCTTTCAGGTTCCATTCGACTCATCGAATTTTTAACCAATTCAAGTTCAAGACGTTGAGGGAAACCTATTTTTAAGTGCCAAAACTTGGTGCGTCAAATTTTATGCACCACCAAAACTCTAAACCTAAGGGGGTGGATGAAAGCATCGTAGGTACTTGTCTTCCGAGTAGGTACATCAAAGAAATGTGCAATCGGATTCAAGTCAGCGCTTCTGGTTGACCATTGTATAACAGAATACGTTGTCGAGGTATTCTTGCACAATACTAGCTGCGTGTGGTATTAATTCGAAATTGCCCCAGATCTATATGATAAATGGCACAAAATATTATTCGAAGACCTTAATGACTTATTAAGAAACGATAATCTCTGCCGTGATCGTCCCTGAAGGGGGGGACAGAAATTCGTTAAATGGGATCCGAGATTAAATAATTGGGACCACTCACTCTTATAATCTCGGTGAATTAATGTTTAAGATTTGTTATTTTTCAGGCTGCATTAACCGTTCCCCACAACTACCCCAGAGGAAATGCACCATTTCGGACTCATCCCGTATATTTTTCCATATACCAAAAACTGATATTGGAGTTTATTAGTGATTTACGGTTTCAGAATGTGGTTAAATATTTAGATTAATTAATACACCGTAAATAGTTCTATGTAGAAGAGAAAAGTAGCAAACAACAACCCGACTAATTCTAAATTATACTCTTCTGCATTTTTGATTGAAGTTCAACGTAAATGTGCGGTATCTCCACAATAGTAAATAATGTAGGAAGTACATTTGAGTAATTCTGTTGTGAACTGTATTTATATATTTTCAATGTTAGGAAGGAATTAAAACTTTCCTTTTATTTGTTTGGCCATAGGTAAAATAGAATAAATACAATCATTATATTTCTACAATCATATTAAAGGTTGTTTATTTATTTTTACGCAGATAAATTTAGAAATTCATCTTTAAAGAACATTCAGACATGCAACGTTATATTTATGATACAGTTACATTTAACACTACATTCTTGAATTCATATTAGTGGAAAAATAAAACATAATACATTCCACAAAAAACCCTCCAACTGCGAATAATAATCCAATACCCCACCAAATAAAAACTCCTCGTAGGTGATAAAAACTTGAAGCGACTTTTGAATAATCCTTTCTTGGATCATCAGCATGAATTTCAACATCAGCTTCAATTTTTTTATAAAATCCACTCTCCACTAATCTTCTTGCAAGTTTGTTCATGGTCGGCATAAAATAATGCCCTTTACGCATACCCATAGAAATTTGTACACTATACACACCGGTTTCTATAAAATCAATCAAATTCCTTTCTTTTGGGTATATTTTCAATACTCCTTTGGCTACCATAGCACTACTGTCTCCTCTATAAGCAATCCTGTTTATGTTATCGACGACGTCAAATTTGGGATCAATGATACCGTTTTCCAAAATTGTATTGTAAGCCTTATCACGCATACTCAAATTTAAGGAAAATGCTTGTTTATACAAAATTATTTTTAGGTTTGATTGAGCAAGTTCTTCAATTGTATTAATGCCTTTTTGATATACAGGATGTGTCAAAACACTCATTAAATTCGCACAAAATGATGTGCACAATAAAATAGAATAAAATAAGTTGAACAGGGTTATACAACGCAAAGAATTACTGTTTGGAATGAGGTTCGTTGGACCACCCATGGTAAATCTTACAATTATCAAAACTGTACTCCAAAATTTCTTATAATTTGTACGTTCCTTGGTGTATTTAGCAATAAACCACCACATTATAATAGTAATCATCATCATAATTCCAGCTGCCATCCATACGTTCGCTTTAAAGACCCCAATGATTAATTTAATACCACCTATTACCTTTGGTTTGGGAACTAACCATACGAGTTCATCTTGGAATGTTTGGTGACTCATGTCAAAATTGTCAAAATAAGTTTGTGCTGTTAAAAAGCATATAAAAAGTATTATTTCATTGGGATGGTTATACAGAGCTACTTTCGCATCTTGATTTACAAAAACACCTAGAGTTGTATTCAACGATTCTGTTATTATGTCAAGTATTGCCAGTTGTATTGCACGAACAAAATTTACTTTCAAATTTCTTTCCAATATTAAGTCATGATTAGATAATTTAAATGGACATTGGTTTAAATTTCTAAAAGTGTTCTTAAGCACAATCGACGAGTTACTATTACATTCTCCAAGAAAATTTGGTTTAAGGGTTTCACTGCAGTTACTCCCTTCTGCAAATGGGTAATAGGTATATAACACGCATGTACTAACTTTAATAACCTGCAGTACTATTACTTTAGTTAAACCAAATCTCCATAGAATACTAAACAGTTTTGTCATATCATCAGTAGATGAAATAACTATTAAAAATATTCCTCTAGGACCTTCACTCTTATGCCAAATGGAAGACCCTTTTAATTTATTTAAAGTTTGATTTAATGTCACGTAACTTGTAGTGTATATTATATAATTATTATAATAAATTAACGACATTTTTATCGGTTTTTCAATATTTGTGATCATGTATGGATTCTTTATATTAATCAGGAATATATCAGGTAGTAATTGATTTTCAAAAATAAACTGGAGCGTAGCATCGGCTTGAAATAACCTTCGACTTACACATAAAACATTATCCTGTATATTACCTTTGATATTACTATCAACGCGTATTTTGAGAAATGAAACACAACTCCATGAAAATTGTGAAATAATCAAGAAAATTAGAAAACTGTGCTTGTTCATATTTTTAAATTCTAATTACTGTTATTATTCACGATTAAATTTTTTTAAATTAGTGGTTCTAAAATTACAACTACTAGTAAACTGCTAGAAGAAGTAATGTCTTATTTAAGTAAAACATAAAGGAGAGGGAGAAGAATATTATACCTAGTTTGATATATTTTTACACTAAGAAGTGCTCCACCTTCAACACATTAATATTGGTAATATTTAATCATTTGTATATTTGATATTACTTCGAATTCAGAGATACTCAGATACGGCATTATTTAAGGAAATAATAATGGGAGCCAAAGTTAATGAAAACGCAAGAGTAACCCTATAAATTACGTGAGTGTTACTAAAATGAAGCTGTAATTGTAATACTCAGACATAGGCTTTAATGCCCCACTTAGCTCATTTTTTATTAGGTGTGTTAGCCCCAATTGCACCGGTTACACTTAAATATAAGCGTCGCTTAAAAGATTAATTCCCATGGATACAAATTGTTACAAGAATTGTGTTCATGGCAATTGATTTTTTAAGCCACGCTTATTATTTAAGTGTAACCGGTGCAGTTGGGCCTAAGTATTATTTGTGTCCCCAACAAAGCAGCAGCAACCAAAGTTTGAAAAACTGAAAGTACTACTACGTACTAAAGCGATTTACAATAATAATATTCACTACTTAATTTTAATAGATCACTTGGTTCCTTTTATATTGTTAATCTAAAATCATTGACATTGTATTGTAAATTATGGATCATTATACGAACCACGGCAAATTTGAAATGTTTATTATAAGTGCTAAAGACAAACCAGCAGTGACGTGCAGCTTTAAATCACTATCTGCACTATTCAAAACGGTAGGCGGAAAAAAAATCCTAGGAAAAAAAATCCTCGGAAAAAAACCTGGAAAAAAATCCCAGGAAAAAAAACCTGTGGAAAAAAAATCCTGTGGAAATAAAATCCTCGGTGAAAAAATCCTGTGGAAAAAAAATCCTCGGAAAAAAAATCCTGTGGAAAAAAATCCATTTTTTATTTGCATAAAATTAATCATTTCATATTATGCATAATGAACCATATCTGACATTGTTTAACTTTATGTGTTAGCAGAACCATATTATTTCAAATATTAAACATTACACAAACATTAAGATACCTATTTATGAAAGAGGGAACAAAATTAGACAAATTTGTAGTTGGCATGAAATTGCAAAGATAAAAAGAAAAAATTATATACCAATAATTTGTTTCGATTTGGGCAACCGCTGGTTTGCTAACACAGCGGGGTTTTTTTCAAGGATTTTTTCAGAGGATTTTTTTTCCGAGGATTTTGTTTCCATAGGATTTTTTTTCAGAGGATTTTTTTCCATAGGATTTTTTTTCCATAGGATTTTTTTCCGAGGATTTGTTTTCTAGGATTTTTTTTCCGAGGATTTTTTTTCCTAGGATTTTTATTCCTAGATTCATTAAAAACACATCTATTAGAGTTGGATAGAATAAAGTAACGATTCCCGAAGAAAACTCTGGGAGAAGCTTTGGGTATTCCCAGAAATACCTCGAACACCTTTGCATTCCACCGACCAAGATCTCCAAGTATGGGAGAAGAAATTATATAATTTTAATTATATTAATTATTATTATTATTATTAATTATATATTAGTAGGAGTTTTAACTAGTGGTGGCCCGGACATAATACTTGGGGGGTATATACAGTAAGGGATGAGCGAAACGAGCAAAAATGGCACCGCAGGCGAAATTTGTTTTCGGAGTGGCCGCCGCGACTTACTGGACGCGATTTAAGAGCATTTGGAAAGGTTTGGGATGAAATTAAAAAACCTGAAAATATCAAAAATTTTACAATGGTGTGTATGTGACGCCTCTAACGCAAAAACTAGTGAACCGATTTTGATGAATTTTGAAAAGAAGGGGTATGTCTAATATTCATCGACAAAATAGGCTTTTCTAAAAAATCCGAAGCCGGAAGCGGAAGTTGAAGTTAGGCATGTTTTTTGGTAGCATTTTTTTCAGAAGCGGAATTTTGAACTTCCACTTTTTCTCTCTGTTTAACGGTTTAACTCTCTGGAATTTTAGAGTGACATATCGTTTGGACACCTCTGTTTGGCGCCGCAAGAATAATGCATTAAAATATATTTTGATATTATTATTCATCAAAAAAGTTAATATACAGACATAATATAAGATAAACTATTTTTGTAGCGTTAAAGTAAAGGGTTTGCAAGGTAACTTTGAGCAATAGCGTAATATCCAATTTCTATCATCCTCGACTTTTGTAAAGTTTTCGCTTTGTTAGTGTTCCTGCATTTTAAAGTTAGGATATTTGGGTAGCTAAATTGTAGGTGGCTTACTCGTCCCACCCCCATCCAAAGATAGCCTTGCTCTTTATTACAACCACAAGACCAAAGAGAACCTCGTACAAATACACACGCGCTTTTAAAAGTAATGTCGACTTTTGGCGTAGGTATTTATAAGACCAGAAGACAACTACACTAACCAGCCGAAAAAACCAAATAAGCAACACGTGATGATCGTTTATTCTCCATTTCTTTATATTTTGATTTTCAAGTAAGTCAAAATTAATTTAATAGTCTCGTTATCTGTAACAGTTAGTGTTTACTAACGCAGTTCGGATGTTGTTGTTAGAACTACATACAATTTTGTTGTTTGCAAATATAAAACGGGCTTACTTAACAAGTAAAAAGCAATTTTGACAAAATTTTTAGTTTCGTCATCTGGGTGAAAAATTTATAAAGGGTGCAATTTCAAATGTTTTATTTCCTAATTAAATTATCTATAATATTAGGGGAGAAATCATTCTATTGTCTGTACCAGACTTCAAATTCAGTGTTAGTCTATGAAGGCCGGCATTGCCAAACCATACTTCTCAGTTGGGTTGACCGTCAACAAGCCCCAAGGTTACCACAAGTGGCAACGCCGCCGTGCAAGATTTTCCCATAAGAATTACATTGCCCTATGTTGCCAACACTGAATTTGAAGTCTGGTACAGACAGTAGGAAGCAGTGTGTCAACTATACAGCGGTATTCCGATCGGTATCGGTAGTTTAGTTGCTCAAATACATATTTAGGATTACTGTTTTAAATATTATGGTACAAAGGGTTTCCGTTAATTCAAAACGACACATGTTCTGCACACAATTACCTCTTAAACCATGCTATGTTCAAAAAACCCTTGGACTGTTTTCCCCGGAAATAAAATACTAGAAGTTCTATAAAACACACACCAACTGCAATTGATAATCCAATACCCCATAAAATGAAAGCACCAAGAAGATGATCAACTGTAAGGACAATTCTTGAATGCCCATCTTTTCGAATATAAAACTGATTTTCAACATCAGATTCGATTTTCTTGTGAATTCCACTTTCCAATAATCTTCTCAAAATTTTATTTACAGTATTTATAAAATAATGTCCTTTTCGCATACCTATCGCAATGTGAACTATTTTGAGACCAGTTTCTATAACATCAACCATGCTCTTTTCCTTTGGGTATAATTTTAAAATTCCTTCCCCGATCATAGTAATACTGTCGCCCTTATAAGCAACCCTCTCTACATTTTCTTGTATTAGAAATTGGGGTGGAATTATTGCTTTTTTTAATATAGTTTTATAAGCTTCTTTATAACAGGTTAAATTTAACAGAAATACTTCTTTAAATAAAATTACGTTTAATTTTGTTTCAGCAAGTTCTTCGACTGAATTAATCCCTTGTCCATATATGGGGTTAGTCAAAACGCTCATCAAATTTGCAGAAAATGAAGCACATACCATAATAGAGTAAAATAAGTAAAATAAAGCTATAAATCGCAAGGGATTACTTTTTGGGATGAGATTAGTTGGACCACACATTGTAAACGCTACAATTATTAAAAAGCATCTCCAAAACTTTTGAAAAGTGATCCGTTCGATTGTGTATTTTGCAGTTAACCACCAGATAGTAATAGTAAGGATAAACATTACTATAATGCCTACCCAAACAGTATTCGCAAATACTACAGTAATTAATTTGATACCAGATACTCTTTTTGGTTTCGGAACTATCCACACGAGTTCACTATATAAAGTCTCAACACTCAGATCATAATCGTCAAATAACATTTTCGATCTTATAACTGAAATAGTGAACACTATTTCGTCACTATGATTATATAAAGCTCCTTTCAGATCTTCCGTTATTAAAAACTCGAAAGTTGTATTCAAAGTTTCTACTACTATGTCAAGTATTTTCATTATTATAGCACTAACATGAATCTCTTTAGGATTTCTTGTAAGTGCTTGAGGACTAGCTAATTTAAGGGGACATCCGTTAAAATTTCTGATTATATCATCTAGCACTATTGGATTATTACTAGCACAGTCTTCAACAAAATATGGTTGAAAGCTTTTTTTACAGTCGGTTTCTTTTTCGGATGGATAATATGTATAGAGGATATATTTCCTGGTGTTACTTAAAAGTATAACTGCTTTTGTTATGTCAAATCTCCATAAAACTTGAAATAATTTTGTTAAATTATCTGTTGTTGAACAAACTATTAAATATTTTCCTTTGGGTGCTTTACTTTCATTCCAAATATTAGATTTTTTAATCTTATTTAACGTTTCGTTTAATGAATTATAATTTCTGGTGAACAAAATATAATTATTATACGATCTTAAAGACAGTTTTATTGGTTTATTAATATTTATATACAAGTGTGGATATGTTGTATCAACTAACGATATAAAAGGTTTGTTATCTTCAAAAATAATGTAACGAGTATCATCAGTTTGATATAATTTCCTTGTTAGATTCTGAACACAATTATTTAGACTATTATCAGAATTGGTATTTAAAAATAACATTGAACTGCTTGTATTTTGTAAGATAAGTAGGGAGATCATAATCAGTGCAGTGTGTTTGATCATATTGTGAAATTGCTTCAGAATTTGTTGTATCTAGATATCTCGATTGACATTAGAGACGTAAACGACTGCAATATGAATAATGCCTGCAGATGTAATACCTTGTTAGGGTTTGTTATTTTTTTTAATGCATATGACGTGTTGTACTGTTTTGGATATTAACTAATACTCGTATATCAATGCATGTAACAGTAAGTCTCAATACTGCCAGACTGAAGTTATAATGATAGTCATTACATACCTATACAATTTTAATATGTTACTTTAAAAAACCTTTCATGTTGTTTGATGTATATCTCGATGATATTAAAATTCGCTTATCTACAAATAGCTAAGTATAACCCGTATGACGAATAGAATTTTAGGAGAGCTCTGTAAATATGTTTTCCCATAGTTGATTGAGTGCGGGAAATGACCAATTCCCTCACAAGTGCAGGAAGTTGCAATTACAAGAAGATAGTGTTAATTAATATTTGAGAATTATTATTAAATTGTTGTTTAATAGTTATTTGTGCTTGAATATGGTCGATATATGCTAAATAAATTTTTCTTCATGGTATAGTTCCGCCAAAGGGCTTTCAAACAAGTTGTTGCTGAACCTGATCGGATAACTGGTTTTGAGTTGTAGGGGGTTAAAGTCAAAATTTTGAAAAATTCATAGCGGCCGCCATTTTAAAGTTAGAGAGTCCGGTAAAAAACTATTTCCCTTGAATTATGGTCTTCTTTTATATCCGCTAGTCAGATTTTCAAAATTCTGCTTCTGAAAAAAATGCTAAAATCGGTTCACTAGTTTTTGCGTTAGAGACATCACATACACACTCCCCCCAACCATAGCACAAAATGATTTCAAAGGCATAATCTAATCGAGAGAATAATTTTATTGTTAAAAACGTTTCATCTTCAAATAAATTAACAGGAAGGGCATATATTTCCCCAAGTAAGGTTTGAGAAGTGCCTTAAACGTATTTTCACAGAAGTATTTTCTCTCTCTATAAAGCGCTTTATAAAAAGATGTATGCAACCCCTTATACTTATTTTATACATATTTTTTGTTAACAATTTTTTTCGCAATGGAGTAGTTGAACAACAAATATGCAAACGGCTTGCATATTTTTTTTCAATTACTACTTCAGTGATGAAATAATATATTATTATACAAGTGCAGTAGGAGTATAAGCCTTTATCTACTTTCATACAGTAACAGTCAACATTACAAAACAAAAACAGGTTTCGTACTAGACCTTATTACGACACTAGTGTCGTTATAGATTTCATTACGACACTAGTGTCGTAATAGGTTGTGACTTTCAGATTGACGTTTAAGGAATGCTACTAATTGCGTGTATTTACCAATGTCCAAGTTCTTCTTCATGTTAATAGTGGCCCTTAACATAAATGTGTCCACAACGTAGGTAGATGGTTTATTAATTTTTTCTTCAAGCGTATCATAATATCCGTATTGTTGTACAGAACTGGCTATGTAGAAGGAAGTCATTTTGTTAGTAGTCAAATAATGAAAATAATGTTACTAGTACAATAATGTGTTTACCTATCCATGGCAACGGCAGTATTTTGGCCATAGCTCCGCCCCCAAGGTTGATAGAGGGGAGAGCGTTGTTCTGTCGAAATGACTTTTTAGGAAATATTTATTTACAGCAACAGAATATTTTTACACTTGAAGAAAAAATAGTATATATTATTCGGAGTAGAACGTCTTATTTGTGTTTCGCTCACTTGCACAGCCTCGGCGCGTACGCCTCGGCCGCAATATGGCTCAACACAAAAAGAACTCTTTCTACTCCTAATAATATAATATACTATTAGACTTCCCAGCGAAATACGCGAGAAAAACCTTTACTGTCAAATTTTGTAATTTATTTTTCTTACACCAATCTTCAAACTTCTGATATTCTAATTCGTATTTTGCTTTAGATTTTGTTGGTAGCTATAAGGGTTGCTGCTATTTCAATATCGGATAGCTCTGAATCACTCATTTTTATATTTATTTTCAAAGCTTTTTTAATAAAAACCGATAGTAATTTTTCTATAAACGGTAACTAACACAAAATAAACAAACTTCATTTCGGTGATTTCGGTGTAAATTAAATCAGCCTACTCTTGTTTGAACAAATAATATAGAAAAAGTCATAAAAATAATTAATATTATATTTTATGAAAGTAGATAAAACGTTGTACAATAATTCTTATCGTAACTGTCATATTACGATATTCGATGGGTTTCCCTCTCTTATCGTAATATGGTACGTTACGATACTCATATCGTAAATATCTATTAAAGCACACGGCGACGAGTTTAGAAGCACGAAGCGAAGCGGAGTGTTTTCTACGTCCCTAGTGCTTTAAAGCCATCAAAGCCAGCTTGTCACTTTTATAATTTATTGTTCTCCAACTCTAACATTAGATACAGTTATGCTCTTCTATATTCTACTCATTTTACTGTTGCCGTTCGAAATTCTGCTGCCTCTCGAATGTCATTATAATATATCTAGAACAGTTTGCCACGGAAATATAATGTAAGCAGTTCTCCAAAACAAACTACAACTGCAACTAATAATCCAATTGCCCATAAAATGAAAGCACCTAATATATGATTAGCTGTTAACGTAATGAGTGAATTGTCTTCATGTCTAAAATAAAACTGATTTTCTGTGTCAGCATTAATTTTACTATAAAATCCGCCTTCCATTAACCTTCTTGAAATTTTATTAAAAGTAGCTATAAAATAATGCCCTTTTCGTGTAGCTATTGATAGTTGCAGGCAATACAGACCGGTTTCTATAACATCAACCATATACTTTTCCTTTGGGAATACTTTTAATATTCCTTCTCCCACCATGGTAGTACTATCACTCTGATAAGCAATCCTTTCTATATTTTCTGTGACGTTAAAATAATGCTCAATTATGGCTTTTTGTAATATTGTTTTATAAGTTTCCTTATAAATACTTAAATTCAACAGTAATGCACTTGGATATAAAATTATCTTTAGTTCTGATACAGCAAGCTCTTCAATTGTGCTAATACCTTTCTCATATACAGGATGTGTTAAAAAGCTGATAAAGTTTGCACAAAATGATGTACATATTAGAATCGAGTAAAATAAGTAAAATAAGGTAACACATCGCAAAGAATTGCTTTTTGGAATTATGCTACTTCCAGCACCGACGGTGTATGTAAAAATTATTAGGAAACATCTCCAAAATTTTTGATAGACTGTGTCTGTAGTGGTAAATTTTGCTATAAACCACCATATGTTAATAAGAACCACAAAAATTATTACAAGTACAATCCATAAGTTTCTACTGAAAACTCCAGTTATCAATTTGATACCAGTTAGTCTTTTTGGTTTTGGAACTATCCACACAAATTGATTTTCAAAAGTTTCAACGCTAATATCATAATCGCCAAACAACTTTTGTGCTCTTATGAATGAATAAGTAAATACTATTTCATTATTAGTATTATACACAGCTTCCTTCAGATCTTCAGTGAACAAAAAAGAAAAATTCGTATGTAAAGTTTCTACCACTATATCAAGTATTTTCAGCAATATTCCTCCAATGTAAATGTTTTTATCATATCTAGCTATCATTATAGGACTAACAAATCTAAGAGGACATTCTTTTAAAGTTCTGATTGTGTCATTGAAAATAATTGAAGTATTATCATGAATTCATGACAGTCTTGAAGAAAATGTGGTTGAAGGTATTTTCCACATTTACTGCGTTTTTCAAATGGGTCAAAAGTATACAATAAGTATTTGTTAGATTTATATACAAGTAAAACTGCTTTCGTTATATCGAATCTCCATAGAACTTGAAATAGCTTAGAAAAATTGAATGATGAAGTATTAACAACTATCAAGAATATTCCTTTAGGTGAGTCACTTTCATTCCAAATTTGTGATCTTTTTAATTTATTTAAGGTTTCATTTAAAGAAAGATAGTTGTTGGTGTACACTACGTAATTGTTATAAGATCTTAACGACAATTTTATCGGTTTACCGATGTCGATAATCAAGTGTGGGTATTCTGTATCAACCAAAAGGTTTCGGCTATTATTATCATCGAAAACAAAATGGAAAGTATTATGCGGTGGATAAATTTTTCGTAGTAAACGTAGAAGACAGTTCTGTAGATCGTCGTTATAAAGTGATTCATTTGAAACGGGAATAAAACTGTTCACATATTGTAAAACACACAATAAAATAATTAGTAACGTATATTTCTTCATATTTTCAATTAGAATTAAATACCAATCTTTTCCAGATATTCTAGAAATGATACCAACTCCCAGTAGGGAGACTAGACTGATAGTGATGGTCATTATTGCAATATAAGTTAAAATAAAGTATAAGAAACACAAAGAAGTTATAAACTACTAGACACAGTGAAATGCAAAACATAACAAAAATAAAAAAACTCAACAATTGGGTCGATGTAGGAAAATAATATATACACACGTCGCCAACTCTAATGTTTATAAAATTGAGTTATAATAATATAGTGGTATTATAATACTTTCAGCTATAATTTATTTTTCCTTTAATTCCTATGATAGTACTACTACCTACTTCAATTAATTATAGGATCCGCAAGGCCCGATACAAAATAAATATAATTTAATAAAAAAAAAAGTATCTGTTATCACACTCCGCGTAACTGGTTTCGGGGTTTAGACATACAAACACATGCCATTATGGCAATATTCTGTCGTTCAGGATCTTGGTCGCTCTTGTCTTGACCTCTTCTGAGAATGGTTGGAAGCAAATAAAACTCGCAAGACCCATCGGGTGAATAAGGTAAGTATTCAAACAAAATGATGTTTTGTCTTGCTATAAGTACGCGTCTGGATAAGTCTTGGTGGAAAAATTACTTTTCTTTGCAACCTTTGCCAACAGTTTTGCCAAAATTTGAATATAATTAGCTTCCGGTTTTTTCGTTAGCAAGGAACCCACACTGCTATTGTTATAACTAGGATATCGAAGAAATCCGCCTCAGGGTTGTTCATAATAATGTTTTAAAAATCTACATGGGGGAATTCTAACATGATTAAACTACTTGAGAAATTCCAAACAACAATAAACACTTTACTGTATGGTGGATTTCATGGAACCGGGGTATGTCAGGTAACGAAAAGAAAGATGAGCTCTCAAGACGCCGATCCTAAATTTTCTGCTACATACAGAACACCTACAGAAGACCCAGTTAATGTGTGCAGTCAGGTTTTTGGAAAAACAAATCAGAGGTTACTGGGAAAACGCACAAGAACTATTTCGGAAAGGAAGAAGATGGATTTAATATAAACACAGAACTTGTTATAAGCCATAGATCAATAAAATAAACGCTGTGGCTTGTGGCTACCTCGCAGATACAGGCAGGGAATGAAATCGCCGTTACCGATCGTGGATGAAAAAGTCGGTACCGGACAGGAAGGAAAAGGCCGGTAGCAGTTGCCAAATGGATGATGTGCGCATACGTATTCATTTCATTCTGACACTTCAGTTTGATATTTTGCTTTATTCACAATTGTACAGTAGGTCACTTTTGGTCACGGAGGTATTTTTTGTGCAGTCGGACGGATAGTCAGTCACAGCGTAAAATAAAATATTTTCAAGATTGATAAAGCTAGAATATATGTCACCTGGAAATAAGGGACTCAAAGTCCAGAACTATCCCAAGGTTTGCCAATAACCTGCAATGTTTCTAAACTAGGCGACTCACATGCTGCAAAAACACCCTTAAAAGGCTCAAAAATTCATGCTCGTAGAAAATTGAATAGTTTTTTATTTCAATGATATTGGTTAGCTTACATGAAAAATTCTAAAAAGTTATAGATATTTATTTGAACTAATTACAGAACATACTTCTAATAAACTACTTGTTGCGTGCTATTCATAGTTTTCCAAACACCACAAAACAATTTTTTTTCACATTCCAATCTTTTATTTTACTCTGTATTTATATACGTCTAACCTATTAGATTTGCTACACACAAATAATTCTAAAATAAATATCACAATACTAATAAATAAACCTACTCCCCAACACAAAAAAACTCCAGAAAAATGCTCAACTCTTAAGGCTATATTAAAATTACCCACAACTATACTCTGTTTACCTAGAACATTTGTAAATTTTTTATCCAAAAATCCGCCTTCAAAAATTGTCATAATAATCTTATTAAGGGTTGTAAGAAAATAATGACCTCTCCTCATACCCAATGTTAACCTCACGCAAGTGAATTCGGTACCGTAGCTTATTATATGTGCTGCTGATCTATCAAGTAAATACAAGCTTAATGCATTTTTGCTTATTAGTCCACTACAATTACGATAATGACTAATTTCATAAACATTTTGTAATTGATTAGTTTGCCAGTCGGGTGCAAACTGTGTTTTTAATCTAGCAATTAATTTATTGTCGTACTGAATCTTAGCATAAACGCTTGCAGGTAGCCTAATTGGAAAATTAGAATCTGCCAGATCTTCGATTGTATTTATAGCTTGTTTCACTTTAGGTTGAGTCAAAACACTAATTAAATTTGCTCCGAATGATGTATTAATTTGTATAGTATAGATTGAGTAAATTATTAAAAGCATTTTAAAGGAAGTTATGTTAGGTATCATATTAATTGGTATATTTAACGACAAAGACATAACATCACTAAAGCAGGTTGATAATTCTTTTAAACCCCTTGCATAGATAGTCATTAACCACCAAACGAAAAATACAATTGCTTGAACTGTAAATAGTAATATCCAAACATTTCGGCTGTATAAGGAACCCAACATGCTGAAACCTAACATTAGGTCACTTTTTGGTACAACCCAAACCATGCAATCGTAATAATATATTTCACTTAAATCACATCTCTCGAATAATGCTTCTGATTGTGTTATCTCAAGGGTAACTGGTATATAACCATCAGTGCGATTATAATGAGCACTTTTTTCATCTGCACTTAAGGAACTTAAAGTGTAAGTATTCATCTTGTCGCTCACCAAATCCAGTACAATCCATGTCACTCCATGAGATGGAGTTTCCATAAAACCTCTATGGATAATGTGATTGTTTACCAATTTAATAGCACAACCATTTAATGATTTAAAGGTTTCGTTAAAAGACATTCTGAGATTTGTATCACAATTTTGTATAAATACAGAATTAGCTACTTTTCCACATTTATTTTCCTTTACGAAAGGATTCGCTACAATTACTTGTGATGATACGTCAGTATCAACACCTTTATATACAAGTAATATTATGTTTATTATGTCTAACTTCCAAAACATTTCAAACATTTCTTTACAATCAGTACTGGATGTTATCAGTAAAAAGTTCCCTCTAGGAGAATTACTTTGATTCCATACAGAGCTCTCGATAAGTTTTCTCAAAGTGATATTTAAAGAAGTAACACCTTCACTAACTATTACATAATTATTGTAATCTTTTAAGGACATTCGAATAAATTGGTTAATATTAACACTAATCCGTGGATTATCTGTTTTAATATCCCAGAAGGATTGATCATTTTTTTCAGTAATAAAATAAACCGTATCTTCATTTGAAAATAACGTTGGAAATAAATATGTAAAACAAGGAATTAATAACTCTTTATAGTTATCTTTTAAAGAAATGGCGTAGTTTATGTTTAGAAATATAACCAGAATTAAAATTTTTGTTTCTAATTTCATTTTAATTTCAGACAAATTCGAAACCAATGCGGACTAGTTGAAGTTCATTGCTATATTGATGATAAACGGTGCTTTTACTTAACAATATCTTGACCCTGAATAATATATTATGAATTATAATAATGCTACAAGGTCTAATTTGGTACATTTTATTATAAAATTATTAGGTATCGGTGGTTATTCTGAAATGATTAAGTTTTCTGTTATTCGTTAACAACCATGATTACAGACATAGAATGAAGAAAAAGTATACAAGATAAAAGACCATGTCAAATCAAGACAAAAAGTAATGATATATTGTAGTATTAATAAATTAGTTTGGGAAATAGATATTAATGTTTATAGTTGATAATTGATAGTTCATGTTTTAGGGTTTTTTGCAATATGATGCGGTAGGTAGGTACTTGAAAAAGTAATGAATTATAGCGATATTGGCTGGACTTACAATTGAAGTGCTTTTATAGTTATTTGTATACCAAGGTCGCGAAATGTGTCTTTATCGTACCGAGAAAAAATTGTCGCCGAGGCCGCTTGCTGCCGAGAAAAGACAATCTCGAGGTTGCTAAAGAATTTCGCGGACAAGGCATACACAATATTTTTAGTGCAACCGTAAAAAACGTGTAATTACAAATGCTATTGCTATTAGAAAACGAACAGCTTAATTCATTCTAAATAGAAAGACGGCCATCAGTCGGTGCGTTACTATGGAAATAGCATAAATAGAACAATAATTAATTTTACTTTAGCGGCCGTTGCCTTAACAGGGGCCGCGAAATTGGATTTCGCGTCCTGTATTGCATACGCGAAACGTTCATTTCCCGTACGGTTGCACAAAATAGTTATTTGTATACCAAGGACGCGAAATGTGTCTTTATCGTACCGAGAGAAAATTGTCGCCGAGGACGCTTGCGGCCGAGGAAAGACAATCTCGAGGGCGCTAAAGAATTTCACGGACAAGGTATACACAATATTTTTTGTGCAACCGTAAAAAATGTGTAATTGTAAATGTTATTGCTTTTAGAAAACCTACAGCTTAATTCATTGTAAATAAAAAAACGGCTTTCAGTTAGCGCGTTACTATGGATATGGAGTAAATAAAACAATTAGTTTTGTATAAATACAATGATTTTTACTTTAGCGTACGCTACCATAGCAGCGGCCGCGAAATTAGATTTCGCGTCCTGAACAGCGGACGCGAAACGCCCACTTCGCGTACGGTTGCACAAAAAAATATTTTTAATTTTAACAGGCTTCTTGATTTTCACTGTCAATAGAAACATCAAAAAACCTCTCTCGCCGTTGATATTTTTTAAATTACTTTACAATTTCCCTTTTCTTGGAAAATACAAACATATCAACAAGCTGATTTATAATATTATTATAATATTTTTAATAAAAGTAGTACATGCTTTGATACAACCAAACAGCACACTGTGCCACTTCATCGCTTGTATAATAATATCCCTGAAGTTTAAGATTATTACCTTTGAACCAAAGCGTTATATGTTACCCCTGAGGCTAATTCTTGGCTGTCCTTATTTTATTTAACAACTAGAACTTAACACAAAACAACCAAACAGATTTGCATCTATGCAATTATTATATCACTCTTCTCTTAATTAAAATTTAGTGTTTACTATAATTTTAAATGTAGACTACACAAGAACAATCAATAGCTGAAACTAGATTTTATTCAAATTTCTTAACCTTGAGATCCTCCAAAGGTGAATCACACTTAAAAATAAAAATCTCCCGGTACATCTCTGGTAGAAGAAATTTAAGGGAAGATTACAGCAGACAGAAGCAAAATTGCTGTAACACGAAATTGCGTGAAGGATGAGGTAGGTACTTATAGCATTATAAAAGTAGTTAGAAACTCAAATGGTTTTCATTCTTTGAAAATAAAGACAAAATTATCGACGTGTTAAAAGGTTGTTAGAGAACAGGAGATTGAAATTCATTACCCAACCAATGCGAGGACTGGGGAGAAAAGTAACACCTTTAATAATAGCAGCCAACGCAATAAAATTATTTTAATAATATTTAGCTTAAAAGATATTTAATTTAGCAATTTCATAGCAATATGTTAAAGCTTTGACTAAAATATAGTCTCATTTATTATAAAAATTAAATAGCAACACTTCTGACAAAAATAATTCAGCAGTAAACGATAATAATTCTACTCTCCACGCAGGAGGTTTCAGTTCATGGTGACCCCCTTTTCCCCATACTGCCGAGATTGTTTAACAATCTCAAACCAGAAGTGACAGAAGGAGGGAAGTATCCGCTTATCATGGAGACGATGGAGCACCATTTATACGAATTTGTCGGCACTTGCATAGTCGTTAAAACAGCGATCAAGCGCTGCTAAATGAAATCGACTAGAAGAACGTAGGACCAGCCCTCAGATCAGCACGTCCTTACAAACTCTTACTTAGTTGCCTTGGTAGTCTGTCACGGTAGACCATACTGTACTTTTTCCACGGTCCAATTTAAGGTTCAATGAGTAAAAAAAAGAAGATAGTAAGAAAAAAGAAATAAAAGTCGATCAACTGAATCCATCACCCGTTCCTACCGCTGGGGGGCGGGAGAGACTACATCAGAATTCTCAAATAGTATTTTTACAGCTAGAGTACCACCAAAGACAAAAATGCCAGTTACGAAATAATTATTTTCATAACAAGCATGGGAATAAATGTAGGGATTCTTGAAACCAGCGAAGCGAGTTTCAGTACCTTCATGAGTTTCGGAATTGCTCTTCCCGCAAATATTATGAAGAACGTTTCTTCTACAATCGTATGGAATTGTCTTATATTACTGATTTTTTTTTTCAAAATTTCCACTGTTATTGCGAGACTCGACTAAAGCTCGCGCGAGTTGCTGTTGTTGCTAAGCAACGCATTTTTGAAGGCATTTCCCGCACTCAATTTGGGTACAGGAATGTTGAATTCCTGAACGATTGTCGAAGAAACTAATTACCAAACCGATAATTTAATGTTTGTTTATAAGGCCTAGGTAGAGTGATTTCGTTTTTAGCCAATGGTCTCTAATGTCTGGCCCAGAATGGGGCAACATAGCGCCGCGCCGCCCACCCGACTTCAGATTGATACAACTGTACGCGGAGACAACTAGACGCGAGGCAATGTGTTAATGTGAATGGAATACATCTATGAAATTTATAAATTTCTTTATTATTTTAGATAATAATAATACTCGGTAGTTACCACTTATTTACTACTTATTTCGTAACCAAAAAAAATTACTATAAACTAAACCTATTTTGATCTCCATTTTGTATTATTCTTCTGGTCTGCCTGACGAACAATGCTCTCTATTTCTATAACATGTTTTCTAACATATATCTGTTATTCTCGTTCTATTAACAGATTTTATAATAATGACTGACGTCTCCATTACGAGCGTCATTACTAGTAGAATGGTGGTACTGAAAACTTTCCTCTTAAGAATTTTCTCTGTTAACTACAACAAATTCAAGATTTCCCATTGCTACTCAAGTCCTGATTTTTGATTTTCCTAAATCTACGGTTACGGCAGCTTCCTCTTTAATTCGACCATAAATATTAATTCTTTTACTGCTACAGTCTACGTTTTCAAAAATTTATTGTAGAAGCCATAAAGGTAAAAATGGGAAGAAACTAGCATCAATTGACTCAAGATAGTATAAGACTCTGCTCAGAAGGCGCTGTTAAAGAAGTAGAAGACCTATCGGATAGGATATGTTGTCCCGGTGAACCGTTGTCCCCGACCGACGGATAAATTGAATCTAATTTATAATCTCTTATTCTTTGCATTCATTGCATTTCTATTTTGTTTCCAGTTGCGGTGAGGAAATTGTAAAAGTATTATGTGTACGCCTACGATAGGTAATAAAAATTTCTACACAAAATACGGCAGCACCTACTAACAAACCAAATCCCCAACACATGAATGCACCTAGTAAATGTTGAATTGTTAGAACTATATTTAAGTTACTTAGAAGATCATTTTTTTTCGATAAAACATCTTTAAATATTTTATCTAACAACCCCGTTTCCCGTATCATGGTAAGAAGTTTATTGAGAGTGTTGATAAAATAATGACCTTTCCTCATAGCAAGCGCTACTTCCACAACAATAAATCGAGCTTCATGATCTAATACATTTACTGCCGATTTATCTTTTAAGAAGAGATCTAAGGAATTTTTACCTACAAGTGCACTATAATTACGATAGTAAACAATATTTCTTATATTTTCAGACTGATTAGTTCCTTTGTCAATTACAATATGTTTTTTTAGTTTTTCAAATAATTTATCACCGTATATAGCTGTAAAATTTGCTTTCATTTCACCAGCAGTTACCAACAATGGAAAACCCGATTCTGCTAGTTTTTCAACTGAATTTATATCCTCATTGGGTCTGGGTCGTGTTAAAACGCTTATCAAATTTGCTTGAAATGAAGTTGTAATTTGTATCGCATACACAGAGTAAAATATCAGAATGCATTTTAAAGTATTTGTTTTTGGCATTAAATTTCCTGCACTATTTAATGACATTGCAAAAATGTTCATGAAACATCTGCACCAGTTTTTAAAACCTGATTGTTCAGTTGTATATTTAGCAATTAACCACCAGATACAAACTACCAAAATTATAATAATTAATTGGGCTATCCACGCAGATGTGCTATACAGTGCAGTCAGCAAACGAATTCCAAAAACTGGTTTACCCTTAGGTACAACCCAAACAAGCTTATCTTTATAAAAAATATCACTTATATCATAGATTTTCAGCAGACGTTCTGCTTTTGATATTTCAAGGGTAAGTGTTAAATCTCCATTGCGATTATAATGAACACTTTCCTCGTCTCTGCTTATAGATCTGAATGAGGAAGTGTTCATCATTTCACTAACAAAATCTATTACAAACCATGTCATTCCATGAGATGGTGTTTCTAGATAACCTTTATGGATTATATGGTCATTTATTAATTTAATAGCACAGCCATTTAATGAAGCAATGGTTTTGTTGAAGAAGGTCGTCACTTTTGTATCATATTTCTGAACGAATAAACAATTAGCTACCAATCCGCATTTGTTTTCTTTCTCAAAAGGATTAGATACAATCAATTTTGGGAACAATTCATTGTATTCGATTAATATTACATTTATTATATCCATACTCCAAAAGAGTTCGAAAATAAAATTGTAATCACTGCTAGAAAAGATTATTACTAAAAATTTTCCTCTGGGTGAATTGCTTTTGTTCCAAATACTACTTTCATTGAGTTTCTCTAATGTTATATTCAAAGATGTATAACTTTCTGTATATATCACATAATTGCTAAAATTATTTAATGACGTATTTATTGGTTGGTTAATATTTACTATAATACGTGGATTATCAACTTGAGGAAAAAAATAAGTTCGATTGGAGTTTTCAAAAATAAAATAAAGAGTCTCTTCGCTTGAATACAGCCTTTGGATCAAATGTGTTGTTACATGATCATTATATTCTTCTCTTAAAGAAACACAGTACTTTAATGTCATAAAAAGCATTAGTACGGGAAGATATATTTTATTGTTCTTGTTTTTTATATAAAATTCCATTATTCAACTCAGTAAATATCAAATACTTATAGGTATTTGCCCTTATAGCTTAATGTAATTTACTTTCGTGATTCAAAATTCTGTTTTACACCGTACGTAAATAATTCTCTGCAAACACATTAAATACGTTATATTGAGAGTGCTATAACAAAATAAAAATGCTTCTATAGTTAATAACAAATTATAATACTGTTATTTTACTAAAACTTCGTAAGTTACTTGAATGTTTTAGTATCTGTAAAGAGGTTTACTTTTAGTAACCTATATTTATATAATTATGGCTTCCCCTAAAGGCTATACAGTAGGGGCTATAATAATTATAATACAGGGCCGTGACTGACGGGGAGCAACATAGACATTTCAATGATAAATTCTTGATGATCAATATTCGCTTCCCTAACTATTTTAGAGCTAAATTGCATTAAGAATTTTTATAGAGAAAAAAATTTGTATTTACGCATACTATTACTTGCGATTTTCCATTTTCCAGAACCGTCCAAGGAATTAAAAATTGCCTTTTAAATAAAATCAGTACTACTTTGTAATTATCTGAACAACCAACAAACCACATTATTTGCATTTATATCTTTTCATTGATGCATGTTTTTTACAACGGATTATTAAACTGTTTTAAAAAATGTATAAAAATAAAATACCCGGTGTATACCCGGTAGCCGGTCTCAAAGGTGTACATAGGGATTTAACATTGTATTGAACGTTTCTGCTGATTCCTGCTCGTCAATTCAAGTTGCAGGAATGGTAATGGTATTAGTTGAAAGATAAAATGATTGCGCTTTAAATGGCGCTGATAATAAAATTAAATGTTGTGTTATGTTTATTTTAAAATAACGATTTAAAATTTTACGGTTTTTAAATATGACGTGCCATGATTTTTAAATTTTACAGCATTTGTCAAAAATTTGTTAAATCAGTTGTCATTTACAGAAATCCAAGTAATTATCAAATTTTTTGACAAATGCTGTAAAATTTGAAAATCATGGCACGTCATATTTAAAAAGCGTAAAATTTTAAATCATTATTTTGAAATAAATATAACACATTTAATTTTATTATTATAGGGCCATTTGAAGCGCAATCATTTTATGTAAACCCTTATGTACACCTTTGAGACCGGTCGCCTGGTATAAACCAGGACCCAAGATTTGCAGTTAATATTTTTCTTAGAATTTTATTCGGCATGCAACAATCCCGATGGTATATTTATAAAAAAAATTTACAATATGTTTCGTTGACCAATTATTCTGGAATATCGGTATCACTTTCAAACACACTGTAGAATTACGGTTCCATTTCTATGTCATATATTTTCCATCCTTAGTCCCAGAACAAAAAAACATTTTTAATATTTTTTGGAGCATATTTAAGTGAACTATTTATTGACACAGTTACATTAATAAGTTTATTAGAACCAGTGGCGCAGCGAGGGGGGGTTTTAGGGGTTAAACCCCCCCCCCAGACCTATTTAGATCTAAAAAATGTTAATCTTATCTTGGTAAAAAAAATCATCTTGGCAACAGCGTTACGCAATTGTTCTATAATATATTTTCGTATTTTAATATTCTTCTTAATTTTTTTCAAACCCCCCCCTAATACAGAATTCTGGCTGCGCCGCTGATTAGAACTTTAACTGGTACAGTGTAGATTAAATCCTTATGCTATGTTACGCATACATTTTTGGCTGTTTATTAATTATTTTTAATTTTTACAAAACTGGGTGACCTGTTCTATATACTATACCATTCAGAAGTGTGAGGAGGGTACAAAGATATTTGTTAACTATTTAGAGAAGTTAGTAGAAATTCCAAGTTCTCTAATTCCAGGAAAGTTGTAAACAAGGTAGCATGAGTTTGCAGTTTCCAACGAATTTCAAAGGTAGCGTGTAATGCCTATACATAGAACTTTGTAGATAGAATCTATAAGCAACCTTAAGCTCTTTGTAGTAAATTTTTTCAATGTAAATTATTATTCACCCAGTATTCACAAAAACAATAAACTAAATGTATCTATTTCTAGAATTAGCTTCATAGAAAAGGGAGATTAAGTTTGACTGTTCGTCTAACGTTAGGTGACTAATGTCCCTCTTATACAACTTTTAGGAAACTGGCTGCATGGATGGGGGCCGCTTCGGGACACTTAGCTCAATGTCCAAAACGCCCAATACCGTGTCCTGCCCATAACGTTAATTAATTATTATCAGATGAATATTTGTAAAACACGGTTTTATCAATAAAACATTTACAACTTTTTATTAAAACCAATGATACAGTAATATTTCTAACAAGAATGTGCCCATAGCAAGGAATAATCCTCCCCCCAATAAAATAAATGCACCTACTAAGTGATCAACCTTTAACACAATCTTGAAATTATCATCTTCTATAAACGAAGCTTGATTTTCAGCATCTAATAAAATTTTTTCATGAAACCCACTTTCAATTAACCTTCTAGATATATTATTAAATATCTCCATAAAATAATGACCTTTTCGCATGGCCAGTGATATTTCTATATTAAGCGAATCTATATCATGGAACTTGTCTGTCAGTAAGTTTTCATGCGGATATAGTCTCATAGCCCTTTTTCCTACAACAGCACTTCCATTACGATAAAAAGCAGCGTATTGTAAATAATTTGAAACATTTAATGGCTGTAAAAGATAGTTTTTCTGCATCTTCAAGTAGGCCTTCTCGTTTTGGAAATCATGTAAGTTTGAACGTAGAGAGGGTGACAGTATTAGAAGATTTGAATCAGCAAGTTCTTCTATTGTAGTGATTCCACGTTCATATCCAGGACGTGTCAAATTGCTAATTAGATTTCCACGAAATAATGTTGTTATTATAATACTATAAAATAAATAGAAGAGCGCAAAACATCGCAAGGAGTTCGCTTTTGGTGTGAGGTTACAGGGAGTTCCTATGGTGAACATTAAAATAATAAAAAAGCTTCTTAAAAACCTTGAAATCAAGGAATCAGAGGTATGTTTTTCTAAAAGCCACCATGTGATAGTAGAAATTAGCACAGTTACCGATATTGCAATTAATAACTTTCCTGTAAAAACACAAGCGATTAATTGGACATCCGATATTCTTTGTGCTTTTGGAACTACCCAAACTGATTCATCTTCGTACACTAGTTCACTTACATCGTACTTAGTAAAGTCTTCCTCTAATCTTTTGTACAAGTTAGTAAATATTATCTTATAACTGTTGTTATATAAAGCATCGTATACATTTGGTTGTATCAAATACGACATGCTTGAATTTAGTATGTCAGCTACTAAATGCAGTAAATGTGTTAAAATTCCACTCACCGGTGTTTCTTTGAAACTTTTAGAAACTACATAATTGTTTGTTAAGACTAGGGTACAACCGTACAATTGTTTGATAGAATAAAAATTAATATATGAATCACAGTCACAGTCTTGAATAAAAGTTACTTTAGGAATAGTTTTGCAATTGCTTTCACTTGTAAACGGATGGGACATATAAAGTTTAGGACACGCATTGGTATGTCTATTAAATACAATGAGTATTACATTAATTATATCAACGGCCCAAAGTATTTCAAATAAATTCGTCAAGTTGGTGGTTGAGGTAGTAATTATTAAAAATTTACCCCTGGCTCCATTGTCATTCCAGATAGAACTATTTTTTAATTTAATTAGAGTCTGATTTAATGATGTATAATTTTCAGCATATATTAGATAGTTATTATAAGATCTTAAAGTCATTTGTATAGGTTTGTTGATATATGCAAGTATACGTGGGTTATCAATTTTAGTTGGAAACCATGTAGTTTTAAGATCATCCAAGATAAAGTACAAGGTATTGTCTGGCAATATCATTTTTTTAATTATATGCGTTAGACAGTTTAATAGAACATCTTCAATATTTTCTGTGTTTAAAAGAAGGTGACAATCCGTAATCGATACTGTTAACAAAAAATATAATAATATTTTGTAACCATTCATATTTAAACTTTCTTATATGACTAAGAAACAGCAGTAAATGTTGTATTATTATATTCTACTATTTTAATACTATATTTAAGTTTTCGTATATAACGAAGAAAGTGTGGTATTATTATATTCTACCATTATATGTTACAAGGAAAATATCAAGTAGCGTATACACTCTGAAATTTCAGCACTATGCTTCAAATAAACCAAAATTATCATAAAATACCAAAATTATATGGTCTTCCTTCTAAAAAAATATAGACACAGTGTAGGTAGTCATTATTAAGCGCTTAATTTTAGTACCTCCGACAGCCATTGTGTTAGTACACATCCATTAAACATAACAAATTATTTAAAGTGAAATACAGGATAAAATGTAAACTAAGTAAATAAATACTTTGAAAAAATATTCTGCCAACAAATAATTTGTCCGTATATGGCCTGAACAAGTCATTGTTGTCACAACAAATGCTACGAATTTATCTGCAACTACAAATAATTTGTTGTTTGAGCAAAACGAATTGGTGGCAGGAAATAATAACGTCGCTGGAATGGGAAAAGTGGGAGCGACCATGTAGACGCGGCGAAGTGGCGCAAGACAAGTCGTCGCAGGGACAAGTCAACGAGAGACAACTGGGCACGAAATATTCCCAATTAGAAAAGTTAATACAAAAAGCTTTAAATATTTGATGCGTTTTAAAAGTGGTACCTATTAGTTAAAATAGTATCGCTATGCTAAATTATGGACATGGACAGTATTTTTGATTTTAACGGTTATTATCGTTGCTATTATGAAATAATTAAGCCATGTCCAATAAAACAAGAAATATTGAAAATGTATTGGTAATAGTTTCATTTTGGTTGTAAATAGATTATGTAAATATATTTTGTAAATATTATTTTCGTTGTTATTATGAAATACTTAGGACACGGATAATAAAACAGTAAACAGTAAAATATATACAGATCGGTATCGGATACCAAGAATATAGGGACATGCTTTTACACTATGCAACTTGATTTTATCTGGCCCACTTGTCTCGCACGCAGTTGTCCCTGCGTCCAGTTGTCTCGTGTCCACTTGTCCTAGACCGTAGCATGGCAACACAAATTGTTTGCTGGGAGAACAAGATTTTTTTCAGAGTGAAATACTGGCCTAACTTAATCTCCCCAAAGTACTGATACTACTCCTACTAATTGCTACTACCACTACTAGATAAGAGTAATCTAAGCAAATAAAGAACTGACCTTACCCTAACTGCCCTAAACTTTAATACCGCAACGGATCTAACCCACTTCCCGAATTAAATTAAAATACAGTAAAAACCTTGTCCACTTCCCTAACACCACGTATTCGCGTTTACTTCTCACATTTGGGTTTTAACATTTTTATTTGTTACGTATTGTACATGTTACGTATACAATAAAATTACCAGCACACTATAACACAGCCACTCACGATAGGTATCTTAACAAACAACATTTTACATTCTATACTTACTTACAAGTTCTAAGAAAAAAATCGTTACAGCAAAAAGTAAACCAACAACCCACCATATAAAAATTCCATACATATGTTGTACAGTCAAAGCAACGTTTTCTTCTTCCCCTAAAGATTTAGTATGAATCTGATTGATTGCATCGGATAAAAATTTTTCATGAAAACCACATTCAAGTATTCTTTTCGAAATTACATTAAATGTGTCCATAAAATAATGTCCCTTTCTCATAGCTGCGGTGACTTGCATTTCTGACAATCCCGTATTTTCTATTACATCCACCATTCCTTTTTCTTTCAGATACATTTTATTTAAACATCTTTTACTTACTGTAGTACTACAATTACGGTAATAAGCAACTTGCTTCAAATTATTATAAACGTTTAATTGGGGACTAACAATAACTTTGTCTTTATTTATTTTTAGAAAAGGCCCTTCTTTGGTATCCAATATCATATTCCTAACAGAGTCACTACTAATTATCGTAAAACCTGCTTCCGCAAATTCTTCTAAAGTACTAATTGGACGAACTCTTAAGGGATGAGTTAAAAAACTAATTAAATTTCCTTGCAAAGCATCATTAATATGCATCACAAATAATAAGTAACAGATTATAATTACACGAATACGGCTGGTACTAGGTATACATTGGATTGGATTAGAAAAAGAAAGTTTTAATAAACAAAAAAGACAATTAAAGAAATTTTTATAGAAAACATGTTCTGGGGTAAACTTTGAAATTAACCACCAAAATATCGCTGTACCAATTGCTGTGATACCGATCATTCCCCATAATTGTTTTTCAAAAATCGAAATAATTATTTTAAAATTAGGTATATTTGGTGCTTTAGGGAAAGCCCATACTTGTTTGTCCTGGTATACGATATTACTCAAGTCAAAGTCTTGGTATAAAGCCTGGGTTCTAATTACTTGAGGGGCTATTGGTATATCTTGCTTCTGACTGTATAAAACGTGTTTTTCATTTTTGGAAATGGAAAATGTCATGTTTGTTCTTAAAATTTCTGTAAAAAAAATTAATGATCGTGTAAAAATAGCTAAAGCTGATGCCTTGTTTAAATCCGTTGTAGAAGCATAAGGAAGCCGACTTATTAAAGCAATAGGACAACCATTTAAGCTTTTTATAGACTTTTCAAATCCAGCAGTAATATTGCCTTTGCATAATTGTTTAAAAGTTAATTTTCCATTTCTTCCACATTTATTATTTCTTTCAGGAAATGGGTTCCAGGTATACAATTCTGAGGCATTGTCATTTTTTTCAAACAGTACCAGTATATTTATGATATCAAAACTCCACATAATTCTTGTTAAATTTTTCAATGAATTGAAGTTAGATGTAACAATAAGGAATTTTCCTCTTGGACTTTTACTTTCGTTCCAAATAAGACTTTCTTTTAATTTTTTTAAAGTTCTATAATTGCTTGTGTATATTATAAAATTGTTATAAGGCAGCGACGATTGTTTAATTGATTTCTGCATATTCGTTAATATATAAGGATTATTAATTTCCGCAAGGAATGATACATGATCGGGGTTTTCAAAAATAAAGTGAAGCGTGTCACTACGTACAAACAAGTCTTCAATTAATTGCACTACACAATTATGGGTGTTTTCGGTGACGTTTGTAATGTTAATGCGATCGTACAGGGTGCTCTTAATTAATAATAAAAAAGGTAACAATTTGTAATGAAAGTTCATATTCTAGTATTTCTTGCTCTTAATTAAACCATTTTTGTTTCCTGAAACGCAAACGCTTAGTAAATATTATAATTTATTTATTAGTGATAAAAATTCCAATACCTTTAAGTTTTATTTTTTTTTTATAAACTTTTGCTACATACAAAATCTTTTTCCTAACATTTTATACGTAGGTATAATTCATTGTAAAGGATAGATTGTAATATACACGGGTAGATATATTGATTGGTTTTCTATATAATACCAAAATTGTGTACTGATTTTAAAGATATAAATTACGTTTATTTTTGTAAGTTATTCCAGACAAAATTTATGACCGTCCCCTATTAGGTAAACAAGGTGAACATTCTATTTTTAGGTAAACAGTGGTTTGAGTAAAAAAAAAAATCTTTTGACAACTACTCATACCAGTGACGGCCCGTGACGAAAATATTTGGGGGGCACAGTAAGGGATGAGCGAAGCGAGTAAAAAAATGACGCCCCAGGCTCTATTTTAGAGCGTAGCTTATTAAACGCGATTTAAAACATTCTGGCAAGGTTGGGGATGAAATTAAAAAACCTGAAAAATTAAAGTTCATAATAACCAAGCGATATAATTTTAAAAAATATTTGTGAAACGTTCACTTTTAAAGTTCAGTAATTTATAGGGAACAATATGGTTACAGCAATTTTGTTGAAATCAAGCTGGCGAAGCGCTTTGAGAACACGTGGCACGCTGGCGCACATTACGAGCTGTCTTTGTTGCCGACAATTGGCAAGGACTGTCGGGAAGTGTGCCCAGTTTCTTAGTTAAAACTCCTTGTAAATTTGACATGCACTATACAAATTGAACACGTTGCGTCGCAAGGGTCACAACAAGCTATGCGGGTTACATTTTATTGGCCTCTCTGATGACGTGGGAGTATACCCACCCATATTTAATTAAAACCTATATTAGTGTAGTACCTATGATTTAGAAAAATTGTGAGATTTTCATATTTTTTTTGCTGCGGACACGTGCCCATGTGCCCCTTGCCGCGCCCCATTAGCTCCATCCTCCATTGACTCATACATAATATAACTCCCAAAATGTTTTATCTAAACAATCCCAGACTTTAGTTATCTCTACATGTCCGTGTAAATAACTGTAGAGTGATGTTCACAGGAAAACAATGTTCTTGTGTATGTTAAATAGTAATAGAAGAGTGAGGAAAACCTGTACACTGTACATTTTTGTACCTAATTAGAATATTGTAAACTCGGGGCTTTCTAGCCTGATAAAACTTCTCTTAGAGTATTCCTTTGTTAACAGTAAATTTATAATTATTTCTTTAACTCTATCAAGATTCCATTACGTGGAAAAATAATACACACTGCTTACACTGCAACTTAACCAAACCAAAAAAGATAGGTAATTAAAAGCAGTTTTACTCCCCTCGGTAATACTTTTGTAAAACTTTTTTCTGATGATAATTAAACACGTTCCTTAAATGCAAAACTCAGATTTGGAAAAATTTGTATGAACCGATAGTACCTACAATTCTTCCAAATTTCCTTTTTATTTATCTAAATCAGGAATACACAGATTTGATTTGATATTCACTAAATACCCATGGAACTAGTACGTCAGTGTTTCAACACCCTGTATAACATTATAATTTGTTACTAATATAATTTGAATAAATTGCTATCTCTTGTTATAATTGTTGCCTACACAATATAAGCCGAGAACGATATTAATGACCTTGCTAACAATGCCAAACACGTTTCTAAAATAGATTATGGAGTAGGTAAGTACGTCACGAAGCAGGATTATTTGAATATCTGATATCAGAAACAGCTGCGTCGATAGTCAAATAATTTCCATATAACAGATAACTTAATGTGCGCATGCAGTTGTTTACTTCATTATCAAAATGGCTGTAATCTATAGAAAATCAATTAAAGCCTTAGATAAATTAGTGCCTCCTAAATATCAACCTCTTTGGAACCACGTAGCAGGTTTGTTACTTACTAAACACGTTTTATAAATCATAACCGATAGTATTTATTTTTGAATTTAGGTCCAAAAACTATTTTCTTTTGGGCTCCTATTGTTAAATGTGTAAGTTTTCCCTATTTTTCCTATAAAAATATTTCAAATTAACTAAAAATAATTTCCAGGGTCTAGTAGCAGCAGGACTTGGTGATCTAACAAGACCTGCTGATCAACTTAGCATAAGTCAGTCTTCGTCGATTGCTGCTACGGGATTTGTTTGGGCACGATATTGCTTGGTAATTTATCCAAAAAATTATCCTCTTTGTGCCGTAAATTTATTTGTAGGCATCACGCAATTTATTCAGCTAATTAGAGCATTGCGGTAAGGGGATATCTTTAATTACGTTCAACTATAATAAATATTATTTTTAAATTGTTTAGATATCAGCATAGCTTAAAAGTACCAGAAGAAGAAACAACAAGTCTACAAAAAAACTAAATATGATTTGTTAGTACCTACATATAGCTGTATATTTTATTCTTATCTTTTAATTTTATATGTTAATTATCTTTAAGTATCACTGTACTGTTTAATATTTAAACAAATATTTATCCTGGGCATAAAACTACTTTAATTACATCTATGTTCTAATAAACAAAAATAAAACGTAAGAAAGGTTTTGTTATTGCCAACAAATATTAAAGGAAATTTAAATAAATAGAAACTAGTTTAATACCTAGTTAAAACATTTCTCATTGTTTAGAGTAAATATCATTAGAGATCGGATCTATATGCACTCGAAACTGTAAAATATTCAGACAAGATATGTGTTTATAATGGAAAATATCCACTGAAATAGGTTTTTAATCGGAAACTAGTAGCGGAAAAATAAAAATAAACAATCTATTAAACTTTAGTAAGATACGATATTTCTATTCGATTTTGTTATTAAAATGGCGAACAAGATCGCCGGTGATGCCTGTAATTGCGTCTTTTTTCTGGAAATACTAGTAGACTAAATACTTTTTGGCGCTGGATACCTCTAATAAAAAATAATTATTGCTAGTAGTTATTACTAAAAGCAGTTATCCATATTTCCTTGAACTGAAACGCAAAAAAAATCAAAAGTGAATGCGAAAAGCACATGCATAAATTTAATATGCATACAAATCCGTCCACTAATTTTACTTTCTAAAAATCTGCAATTAGATACACTGTTAGGTTTTAGCTGGTGTATATTAAACAGTCATTAATAATACTTTCTAAAGTGTTGTCACAAATTATTTATTTGAATTCAAGAAACGCAGAACACCTACAAAAATTAAATAGTAGATACTTTTAGGAACCGCCCGTTTTTTATTGACGGTGCAGTAACGAGTCAAAAATAATTAAAACTGTTAAAGAATCAAGTTGCGTCTGTTGCTAGTAAATAAAGAGTTACTTGATAATATTTTACTTATCAAAATGTTCGGCATTTTCTAAACCAAATTATCTCAAACAGATGGATGGACGCAGTAGAAGTTTTATTAACTTAAATCCCGCTAAATCCATTCAAATTTTTTTTTTGGAGACATTACAAATCTGCAATTTAAACACAACGACCAAACAGTTTGGACGACTTGATGTGAAATTGTGCGAAACGCTTTTGTTTCAATTTTTACTACGACACTCGTATCTACGGGAAATAAGTCATAGGCCCATCTTTTCACCTCCTATTAACTTTATTCAGCGATTAACTTTTCCTGAATAGCTATTTGACAGATATATTTTTTTCGGCCAATCGCTGACGCTGCGGCGCCGGTTGAAACGCACTCTTCAGTTATTGATGGAAGGGGTTTCGATTAAGTTAATAGTTGATAAAAGTTAATAGGAAGTTTAATAGGGGGTGGAAAGACCGAGCCTTAAATAATACGTACTGGTACTATTTAAAAATTTCTATGGCTTTTTCAAAGTATTGCAGTACCTGAAGAGCATGTCACACGTAAATTGTTAATAATATGTAGATTAATGGAATACAAAGGGAAGCACGGTGTGAAAATAGTTAACGGTTTTCAACGAAATCAAAGCATTGCAGTTTGATTTACATTCGAATTGTGTTGATCGCCAGGTTCAAAGAGATGCTCGGTAATAGCAAATACCAATTAGCCGTTAAATTGCTATCTAATTATTGTTTGTAGTGGTTTGTGATTTACATAAATATTTTTTTAATTGTACCTCGGAGATCTTTGCAATGTTGTAATGCATAAATATAAATTGACCTCAAAATCAAATCCGAATAAACGAAAATTCGCAAAAATGGTTAGTGTTGTTCAAAGAATACACAGGGTCCTGAATATTCCGAAATTCAGACTATGAAACAATTTTGACAAAAATACGAAACAGCAAGGTCCTTTACGATTTCGAATTTACCAATGTTTTTGAAACTATTCAACGTTGAGACATCACTTCAATAATTCAATAATAACGTTAGGAGTTAACAGACAATTGCATTGACATATTTTCAACGAAAAGGCCTTTGATAAACATAATATCCAGATATGAATACACTTTTGCCACTATTGCCCAGTATAATTACTAACTCTCTAGTCTCTACTCACTCACATAATACAATGTTACCGCCAGATAGCCACCCCTAATGTTCTTGTCAATAACACACTTCGAGTGCAATACCTAATTACTTTAAAGTTATATCAACAATGTAATATAAAATATTCAAACCTAAAATTGTTCTTTTACATTGCTGAAGAACGTATAGCTTTTAAATAATTTTTCAATACAATTTAAATGCGGTACTTACTATAGGCTTTTAAGTCGTAAGAAAGCAAATGTTCTTTTTAAACTATAAAATATTGATTTAGTCAGAAAGTACATTACACGAGTCTACCAAACTAGGATAAACCTAAAAAAGTAAAAATGAGTAAACTTTTGAAGAAATGTTTCCGTATATAATATAACACTGGTAAGTCACATATTATTATAAACAGTAATAGTGGAAATGTATTCCCCCGTCCAAAAATACCGTACATCCACTGCGCAAATTCGCACAAAATTCATCATTAAACTCAAGTTACTGTGCTGCGCAAAAGTTCCTGCACCCTAATGCGTACTAAAGTCTATAACCAAACCTACTGCGATAACACAAAAAATCCCTACGCTCATCTTTCCCTGTATCCAATCATCCATATACCTAGTACCCACGCCTAGTACCTAGATAATGCTGCGTCCAAATTTCTGCGCACAAAATATTCCCGTCGCATTTTCCGTACAGTTGGTCCGGATATTTTCATCCTATTTTCAAATATGTTCTTACCTATTTCTAACTATTTAATAATTTTCGTTCCTAGGTGAAACATTTCGAAACTCCATTCAAGTTGTAAGAAGAAGTTTCGATATGGAAAAACATGTCAGGGAAATATTCCTCTCAATATTGTTGTGGAATTTTACATATTGTGGAGCTTCTCTAGTTGAATTAAAGAGCATAACAGAAATAGAAGACTCCTTAAAAGATATTATTCCAAAACTGTATTCACTTGACGACACGTTACAATTTATTTTTGAAAATCACAGCGATCCCTTTCTTTTTAGGAATACAAGGAATACACGTACTTTAATTACGTTTAATGGGAAAAACCAGAGATTACTTAATTCTTATAACAATTATATAATATTTACTAAAGAATTTAGTCTTTTCAAGACAACCCTAAACTATCTAACTGCAAATTGGGATGAAAGTAAAAGTCCTCGAGGGAAGTTTCTTATAACTACAACCTCTACTCAAGGGTTAGAGACAATGATTCAATCACTCTGGAGTTATAATATTATGAATGTAATTTTAATCACCATTCACACCAATAATCGTTCTTTTAGTATCCATACCGCAAATCCGTACGACGAAGTTGCTCAGTGTGGTAAAAACGTAAAGTTAACAACAATGAAATCCAGTAATGTCCATGAAAATATAAAGTTTTATAAGTACATCGAAAATCTAAGTGGATGTGCTATTAGCATGATGAGTGAGCAGAATATATCAAGTACTTCTGACGTGGGTGCAAAATATGTATTTGGGGTTAGCATAAACTTAGTGCAAATAATAGGTAAAATTTTGAAAACAAAAACATTATTTTCTTACCTACCAGAAAACTCTACCCAAGAGAAAGAAATAATTTATAACCGTAGTGAATATATCTCAACATATTTTAAGTTAGCTCGTATAATAAACTACTATGAGAATTATGACTTAAGTAACTATATTTTCAAAGATGATGTGGTATGGGTCGTGCCTGTCATCCCCAGGCCAACTAGCTCCCTGCTCATTATTTCAATATTGGAAAAAAAAGTTTGGGGAATGGTTGCTGTTACGTTCATTTCAATCAGTATCTTTTGGTGGATTATTGCAAAATATACAAGAAAACAAAACTGCTACATAAACTTTGAAAGGTGTACCTTAGACGCAACAGCAATAGCACTTGGCAGTAGTTGTAGCAGTGTTCCTAAAATTGCTTCGTTACGTGTACTTATATTATCTTATTTACTATATTGCATGCATGTAAACAATGCGTTTGAAGGAAATTTGAAAAGTGTTTTCACAAAACCTGACCATGAACGTCCCATCAGTTCAACAGAAGAGCTAGCAGAGTCAAATCTTGGAATAGAAGTAGATATAATTGCTTACAATTTGATTTCTGTACGATCAAAAAATCCGTTATTTGCAAAATTATTAAAAAAATTGATAACGGTGGAACTATATAACAATACAGACAGCTTAATAAAAGTTGCCTTTCTCCGAAATTACAGTACACATGTAGGAAAACAAATGTTGGACGACATTTTTTCTTCAATGAAGCCTATGATACGTCTAATAGAGTTGAATACAGGTTTAATAGAACTCGAACCCTGCTTAGCTATGAGAAAAGGACATTTCTTCTTGGATACGCTCAATAAGTTTATCTTACAGTTAACCGAAAATGGAATGTATAATAAGTTATCTCGCAATCTGTCTTCAAACTACAACCCTACAGGAATTGTGACTCCGAAGGACTTCGCCCTAACATTACACCAGTTGTGGTTTCTGTTCATATGGTGGTTTTTTGGGCTGAGTACAGCTTTAATTGTATTTGTTATTGAACTATGTTTCAACACAATTAATTCGAATTACTCACGAGTATATATCTATATAGAGTGATTTCCATGTAGTAAGTTAAATTGTTATTCACTGTGTTTCCTGATATTTCTAACAAACTCCTAATAAGAATATTGCACCATCAGTACCAAGTTCCTATAGAGAAATTACAGTTTCGTATGATGCCTGCATATTTAGAAAACCAAAATATGTAGTACTAAAGAAAATGATACTATAGATACACAATCATTTATGGACATTTTTTATCCAACGATAACATTTGAAAATATAATAACCAATAACTACTATTGTCCAGCATATTTAATACCTGTCGATATTCAAACATAAAGCTATTATTTTTTATTACATGTATGTACTTATTCATGGTAGGTAACCAAGACTACTTCGAAAAGATTTTTTTACATAATTTATGTAGTTCCTGATTTATGTGAAAGCGAATGTTAACTTCTGGCTATAAAGTACTTATTTAGATAGAAAATACAATACCGGCCCAACAAAAAACTATCAAAACAGAACGTTTTTTACGTTACCATACACCTTTGAAAAAGCCCACAAATACTTTTATATATTTTCCGTAAAAAGTGGTTTCCTAATATTTGGCAATAAAACATTATCTGATAGTGGTAAGTCAAGACGTTGTATAATAAATAAAACTAATAATATCTGTCCTTCCTGGCTTCCACCCAAAAATACCTACATCCATTCCAACCCTTGTTGCGGCTGGGACTGTCTGAAAATAGGACAACTGCCCACCGCCATATGCCCGCGAGCAACCGGCCGCCGATTCTATTGGTCACTAAGCCAACATCGCCGGAGGATCGTTTTCGCAATATTTACCAACCCCTACGTTGTTTTTTTTTAAATGTTATACATGGTGTCCCCAAAAGTAGGAGATCGAACTTCAGCAGATGATTCTGTGTACAAGTCAATCTAACAAATTTTTGAAAACTGAATATTAAGGCTAACAAGCAAGTACAATTAAGCAAAAATTCATCATTTTTGTAATTTATTATTACCCTAAAGCCTGTATAGCAGTATTTCAAATTCTTTAAGCATATAGTTTTGAGCAAATTAAAAAATCGGTTAAGGTTGAGGAATTAAATTAACGTCATAAACGTATTTACCTGCTGGAGCATATTTTTTGCATTTCGAATACCAAATAAGAAAGCAATAAGTTATTTTTTCTCAAAATTATAATAAAACAAACAAGAAAAAAATTACCTTGAACACCAACGACAAGCCTTGCTAGTACCATAACTACTACCCTTATTGTTAAGCACAGAAACATCAACTGAAATTTGTAAATGATTGGAGACGGTGGTTTAAGTATAAATACAAGGGACACAAATCTCTACCACCAAAACCTGAAATTTGCTCTCCTGGTTTCCCCACACCTTGTATAGGAGATTGAAATTAATAATTATAAATAAATTCTGATAAAAGGATGATTGAAAAATCATAAGACAATATTTTTTAAATGGCGGCCACCTGGTCAGTTAACCCGGTAGCTCCGCATACCTGCGGGCAGTTATCCTAGACCGGAGCTGCCTGCATCCCAGTTGTCACATAATTCAAATTAACATTTACAAAAAATATTTTGCGTTAGTCTTACCTATAATTTCTAAATGTTTTAAAAAAATGTATTCCTAGATAAAACATAAGTATAAAAACTTTGAAGATGGAGATATACGAAATATTCCTTTCAATATTGTTGTGGAATTTTACACATTGTGAAGCTTCTCTAGTTGAATTAAAGAGCATAACAGAAATAGAAGACTCCTTAAAAGATATTATTCCAAAACTGTATTCATTTGATGACACGTTACAATTTATTTTTGAAAATCACAGCGATCCCTTTCTTTTTAGGAATATAAAGAATACACGTACATTAATTACGGTTAATGGGAAAAATCAGAGATTACTTAATTCTTTTAACAATTATGTAATATTTACTAAAGAATTTAGTCTTTTCAAGACAACCCTAAACTATCTATCTGCAAATTGGGATGAAAGTAAAAGTCCTCGAGGAAAGTTTCTTATAACTACAACCTCTACTCAAGGGCTAGAGACAATGATTAAATCACTCTGGAGTTATAATATTATGAATGTAATTTTAATCACCATTCACACCAATAACCATTCTTTTAGTATCCATACCGCAAATCCGTACGACGAAGTCGCTCAGTGTGGTAGAAAAGTAAAGTTAACTACTGTGGAATCCAGTAATAACCATGAAAGTATTAAATTTTATAAGTATATTAAAAATTTAAGTGGATGTGCTATTAACATAATATGCAGGCAGGAAGTAACAGACAATGCTAGAGTGGATATAAAATATATATTTGGGGTTAGCATAAAATTAGTACAAATAATGAGCGAAATTTTGAAAACCAAAACATTATTTTCGTATCTACCAGAAAACTCTTCCGAGGCAAATGAAATATTTTACAACCATACTGAATATATTTCAACATATCTTAAATTAGTTCGTGTAATAAAGTACTACGAGGATTATGATTTAAGTAACTATATTTTCAAAGATGATGTCGTATGGGCCGTGCCTGTCATCCCCAGGCCTACCAGCGCTCTGCTTATTATTTCGATATTGGAACACGAAGTGTGGGTAATGATTGCCGTTACGTTTATTGCAATCAGTGTCTCTTGGTGGATTATTGCGAAACATACAAGAAAACAAAATGTCTTCGTAAACCTACAAAGGTGTATAATGGACACAACAATTATAACACTTGGCAAAGGTTGTAATACTCTTCCGAAAATCAGCTCATTACGTGTTCTTATATTATTTTATTTGCTATATTGCATGCATATAAACAATGCGTTTGAAGGAAATTTGAAAAGCATTTTCACAAAACCTGACCATGAGCGCCCTATAAGTACAATAGAAGAACTAGCAGAGTCAAATCTTGGAATAGAAGCAACTACAATTGTCTACAATATGATCTCCGCACGTTCAAAAAATCCGGAATTTGCAAAAATATTAAAGAAGTTAATAATCATGGAACCGTATGACGGTATAGCGAGCTTACAAAAAGTTGCCTTTCTCCAAAATTACAGTACGCATGTAGGAAAGCAAATGTTGAACGACGTTTTTTCTTCACTAAAGCCTATGATACATCTACTAGAGTGGAATTCAGGTTTAATGGAACTTGAACCTTGCTTTGCTATACGAAAAGGACATTTTTTCTTGGACACACTGAATAACCTTATCTTACAGTTAGCCGAAAATGGGGTATATAATAAATTATCTTGCGATCTGTCTCTAGAACACAATGCAGGAAAAAATTTCAGTTCGAAAAATTTTGCTCTTACGTTGAACCAGTTGTGGTTTTTGTTCATCTGGTATTTCTTTGGACTAAGTATAGCTTTAAGTGTATTCCTTGTGGAATTATTTTCTAATACAATTAAGTCTTATAATTCACAAAACAACCTACCACCAGGTATGAATAAAAAGGTGTGACTATGCAGGATCTATCAATGCTTGTATCATTAAAATTTTTCTCAAATATTATTTGCATCAAGTTATATTACATGTTCAAAGGTAATGTTATAGTTTGCTATCATAATGTATTCCTCAGGTAACTTTCAAAACTGTAGTTAAACATGGGGGTTAATTTGAAAATCGGTTTTTGAACGTTTCTGTACAAACTGTACGTCTACTTACCTGTTGTTGTCTTAGAAAAAGTAATTATTTAGTTTATAAATATATTTATTATAATTATAATTATTTGCTATATTTCCTGTATGTAAATAAAGGATTTTTATAAACACTGAACTTAAATGTCTCATCGGTTCAATAAAACAAAAATTAGAAAAACCCAATCTAAATAATGGCTTGTGCAGTGGAGCACAGGGATACGATATATTATGCCCATTCTATTATAAAGGAGCAGTGTATGTTCAATAATAGTTTCGCCGTTTATTATTTTTTAATTATTCGAGATTTTCTCTTGTCAAATATAACTCGATCGTGCTTTTTTCTCGTGAGAAATTTCAACAGTAGTGCCCTTAATATTGTTGCCATAAGGTGTGACACTGGACCACAGTACCAATCCAAAATAAGACACTCGTGGCTAACGCACTCGTGTTTTTAAATGTATTGTATCTCGTGCTTTACCTAGCAACAATGTTTCAGGAACTACTACTGAATGTTTCCTATAAAAATGCAAGGTCTTGTTATACAGGGTGTTTCAAAAAGAAACGGCATCCAGTTAAAGGCATGTTCCTTTCACGAAAATGAGAGGAAAAGTTCCTATTAACATTGGTGCGCAAATGTTTCGTTACCGAGATACAGGGTGTTGAAAGTTGTAAAAAGTCTTTTTCCATTTATTCGGAAATGACTATAGGAATTAAATTTTAAAAAGTAGGTAAGCAATACGTGTGTATGTACAATAAGGCGTAAATATCGCAAGTAGGCGGTAACGTGTTGAACAGACGATACTATCACCGACAAACGTTTACCTACCTGCCACTGTTAAGGTAACCCCTTCGCTTGCAGCGGCCGGCGTTTGTCGGTGATAGTATCGTCTGTTCAACATTTTACTTACTACTTGCAACATTACATTTGCACCCTTTTGTACATTTGCTATAAGTGGACCATATTAGTCAGTTTTTTCCTTCTCCAGTGGCGTAACTACAGGTGTGTATGTGGATATTTCTTAGACAGCGAGTAATAGAGGGATTTCAGGCAATCAGAAATACTCCAGGACTATCTCAACGTGTTCGTCAAAATTTTGTTCGACGAATAGAAGCTTGTCTTGAAGACAATGGCGGTCATTTTGAACATTATTAATGAAAAAAGATCGATATATTTTACAACCCTCAACACCCTGTATCTCGGTAACGAAGCAAAAACTTTTCGTCTTATTTTCATGAAAGGGACATGCCCTTAACTGGATACCGCTTCTTTTTAAGACACCCTGTATTGTATACTATAACATGACAAAACAAACATTGCTTGAGATTTTTTAGAACAATAAAGTCTATGATAAGCACAAAATCTGGATATCAAACATCTTTAAGGAAATTATTGTCCGGCATAATTAATACCTGTTACCTACTCGAAAACATAATATTACTGCCAGATAAGACCCCCATGTATACTATTTATGTGGACTACTAATGATAGTGGGTGGCAATGACATATTTTCGAATGCAAATGCATAACATAACAGGCTAACATAAAATATTCAAACATAAATGGGATTAGGTATTTTCTATAATATAATTCATATATTCTACTACTAATTTTGATGTCAAGAAAGTGAATGTTAATTTGAGACTGTAAAGTAAGTAGTAAGTCACGCAGTATTATAAAAATAAGAACGTAAAAACACCTACACATTTTAACAAAGTGTACAAATATTTTTATGTATTTTGTATTGAAAATGGTATCATAACATAATTTTCAGTAGTGACATTATTTTTTGATAGTGGTAAGGCATCTATTGCAGACATTAATAAATAATAATCTAATCCTCCTCTGCCAAATATTTTTATAACCAAACCTATATGCGAAAAATCTTCCTGCGACCATATATCCCTAAGTCCTTGTACCCCAAAGTAATACCCTGTTTCCAAATATTCTACTTCCTAGAAGATTTCTACACTAAACTATCGCTACGACAAGCATTCGTACCCTTACTTCCGAATTCCCTGCGCCGAAACGTCCTTGTCTATAATTTTCATTAATCTGACCTATTTGAAAACCGTTTTAAAAAATTTTCATTCTTAGGTAAACCAAAACGTCGAAGCTCGATTCAAAAGTTGCAGATCAATGTAAGATAAGACTTTGGATATGGAAATTAATGTCAGCAAAATATTCCTCTCAATATTGTTGTGGAATTTAATTCACTGTAGAGCTTTTCTGGTCGAATTAAATAACTTAGAAAAATTAGAAGACTCCTTAAAAGAAGTAATTTCAAAACTGTATTCGTTTGATGACACGCTACAGTTTATTTTTGAAAATCACAGCGATCCTTTTCTTTTTAGATACACAACAAATCCACGTACATTTATTACGTTTAATGGGAAGAAACAAATATTACTGAATTCCTATAACAATTATATAATATTTACTAAAGAATTTAGTCTTTTCAAGACAACCCTAAACTATCTAACTGCAAATTGGGATGAAAGTAAAAGTCCTCGAGGAAGGTTTCTTATAACTACAACCTCTACTCAAGGGTTAGAAACAATGATTCAATCTCTCTGGACATATAATATTATGAATATAATTTTAATCATCATTTACACCAATAATCATACTTTTAGTATCCATACAGCAAATCCTTACAATGCAGTCGCTCAGTGTGGTAAAACGGTAAAGTTAACCACGGTTCAATCCAGCAACCAGAATGAAAGTATTAAATTTTATAAATACATCAACAATCTAAGCGGATGTGCTATTAGCATTATGAGCGAGCAGGAAGTAACAAACACTTCTGAACTGGATGTAAAATATATATTTGGGGTTAGCATAAAATTAGTAGAAATAATAAGCGAAATTTTAAGAACGAAAACATTATTTTCTTATTTACCAGAAAACTCTCCTCAAGAGAAAGAAATAATTTATAACCATTCAGAATATATTTCAACATATCTTAAATTAGTTCGTGTAATAAAGTACTACGAGGATTACGATCTAAGCAATTATATTTTCAAAGATGATGTGGTTTGGGCCGTACCTGTGATCCCTAGGTCCACTAACGCCTTACTAATTATTTCGATACTGGAAAAAGAAGTGTGGGGAATGATTGCTGTTACTTTTATCGCAATCAGTCTCTTTTGGTGGATTATTGCAATACATACAAGTAAACAAAGTTCCTTCATAAACCTACAAAGGTGTATAATGGACACATTAGTTATAACACTTGGCAAGGGTTGTAATATTTTCCCGAAAATCACCTCGTTACGTGTACTTATATTATCTTATTTATTATATTGTATGCATGTAAACAATGCGTTTGAAGGAAAGTTGAAAAGTGTTTTCACAAAACCTAACCATGAGCGCCCTATAAGTTCAATAGAAGAACTAGCAGAGTCACATCTTCGGATAGAAATACCTATAATTGCATATAATATGATTTCTGCACGTTCAAAAAATCCTGTATTTGCAAAAATATTAAAGAAATTGGTAACGGTGGAACCATATAACGCTACAAACAGCTTAAGAAAGGTTGCCTTTCTCCGAAATTACAGTACGCCTGTGGGAAAACAAATGTTGAACGACGTCTTTTCTTCAATAAAACCTATGATACACCTAGTAGACTTTAATTCAGGTTTAATGGAACTCGAACCCTGCTTTGCTATAAGAAAAGGACATTTCTTTTTGGATACGCTCAATAAGTTTATCTTACAGTTAACCGAAAATGGAATGTATAATAAGTTATCTTGCGATCTGTCTTTACATTATAATGCTGGAAGAAATATAAATTCAAAAGATTTCGCTCTTACAATAAAACATTTGTGGTTTTTATTCATTTGGTGGTTCTTTGGACTAAGTATAGCTTTAATTGCATTTATTATAGAGTTATTTTTCAACAGAATTAATTCTTATATTATTACTCACAAATCAAACTACCGCCACGAATGAAGACAAAAATATCAGATACATGGGACTATTAACCCTAAGGTGGTAGGGGGTAGACGAATATCTATTTTTGATTAATTGGTGGTTTTTATTACAATACACTTGTTGATTGAGAATTAATTTATAATTATTAACACAACAAATGTCTAACAGAAGGTTTTGGGGACTCGTGAGCTGCACGGTTTGTGTTGGTGGAAAATTTCCTTTTAGTACCGTTCAAGCAGCAACTGCAGAAAAGTCAAACTTTATCTGTTTCTATGGAGTTCTAAAACGTCTAGTTCCTCTGACGTTTGAAGAAAATAAATTGCATGATAGTACCTACTTAGCACAGGATTTGTACGCACTTAGAAATATTAAACTAGACATAATTCTCCGGGGTTGAATAATTATAGGGGGAGTTACGAAAGTTGCATTATCCGAAAAGAATAATGGATGGTTCAGATGTTAATTGGAAATAATTGGTATCAATTGGCTCAGAAGAAAACAAGGGTCTGGGAAATATTTTCCACCTACAATGGTCAAGGCTAACTAGATATATACCAACCTCGTATACCGTCTGGGTACTTTCAAAACCGAACATAGGGGAATTGCATTGTAAGTAACCTTTATATAGATTCCTGCTCGCCATTTAAACCCACAAGGATGGTAATGGTATGAATAGAACGACAAAAATACAGCGCATCTGATGGTACCAATAAATGTTAGTACTTAGTTATCTTTTTCTGTAAAAAAAATTATGAAATAATGCTATTTTGAAATAATATAGGTTGCTATGATTGTCAACTTTTTTTTATCTGTCAATTAAATTATTTGAAATCAGTCGATGTTTCGGTTATTAATATCAAATAATATGAATAATAGCGAGTATTCAGTAGAGCAGAGGGTTTTTATAACAAAGACATTACCATCCTTGTGGGTTTAAATGGCGAGCAGGAATCTATATAAAGATCAGTTACAATGCAATTCCCCTATGTTCGGCTTTGAAAATACCCACTCGGTATAAATTATTCTGAAAAACGGTTCTTTCCCAAAATTAAGTATAAATTATAAAAATTATATACAGTACATGATACGTGAGTAGGTATACAATTTTTATAATCATTGTACTTTTCATTTTAAATTGTTAGTAGTAGGTGTAGCAAAATTGTAAAATTCTAAGGTGATGCGCCATTTTTGAATCAGCTTGCATAAACCAGAAAACAACATTGGAAATGGAAACCCTTATGGTATCTAGGAAAAAATTTGCCCCAAAACTGTTTCAGCATCGTTGGATAATATCACAAATTTAAGTTCAAAGACATGTAAAGGCGACAACTCACTACGGGGTACGTTCCAAGTAAAGTTAAAGTGAACACGTACTTATACTTATACAAGTTCTACTTGTTCGAGTCACGGTATACACTCTGTGAGCACTTGCCGAGTACTTGGCAAGTACTGCGTAGTGAGTGTAGTATAATTATTATTATTACACGCCCCAGATGAAAATTCTGTGATTCTGTCTCACTATCAAATACGAATCGGATGAAAAAAAGTCGAAACTTATTTATCAAATAATGCCACAAACGTGAATATTTTAATCTGTCAAAATAAAAAGAATTTTCAATCAACTCTAAAAGATTATCTTAAACATTGGAATATTTAAACAGTGAAGCCATTAAGAAAACCTCAAAAGCGTTAAAATTACTATAGCTACGACTACGTTAGAAAAGTCGGGGCATTGATTTGAAACCTTTCATTTGCAATCTCTATTGAAGTAATAATACACATAAGTTAGGAACTAAACTTATTATTAATCGACAATTGTTTTTTCCTCTGGGGTACCTACTACATAAACGTTGCATACAGCTAAAATGTACGAATCTTAGTAGTTATCAAACAAAATTATATTTTATTATTTAATTTAAAAAATTAATCATTGGATTCCAATACTGGTTCAAAAGTTTTGTACTACATATTTTTAATACACCCTATATTGATTTCCTAAATACTGTTTAGGTTTAAGCAACAAAATGTTCTTACATATTAACATTTATACGATGTAGAAAAACAATAAAATACAAGTAATTCCAAACTAAACAATACTGCAGCTAGCAATAAACCTATCATCCACCAAGTAAAAAACCCCTGAAGATGTTTCATACCAATGCTAACGATCTTGTCCTCATACTCTTTACAATAACGATTTCTAACGGCATCAGAATAAAATTTACCATAAAATCCACTTTCTGTTATGCTAGCAATAATTTTATTTAAAGTATGCATTAAATAATGTCCTTTTCTCATTATCAATGAAACTTCAATTGGCCATAAGCCAGTATTTTCTGTAATCGTGTCTACCATACGCTTTTCATTCGGATACATTTTATTCAACACCATGTTTAATACGTGAGTACTACAGTTGCGATAATGAGCAACAGCAAGCAAGAGTTGTGTTTGATTCATCGGTGTTTGGACAACCAAATTCTTCCTTAAATTAAAATAAACAGTATTTGTGGCATCTAACATGAATTGATCAACATCTTCACGCACTATTACTTTCAAACCAGAATTTGCAAGCAGCTCCATTGAATTAATTGAACTTTCACGACTAATGTGAGTTAAAGCACTTATAAATTTTCCTAGAAGGGCATTATCGATGATGAAACAAAAGTATAAATATAACAACAAAACTATACGTAAAATTCCTGTCTTAGGTAAAAGATTAACTGGTCCACCTAACAAACAGACAATTATATGCAAAAGGCTCCTTGAAAATTCTCTGAAATTTGTTTCTTCACCAAATATCCACCATAAATTGGTTAATAAAAAAAATATAGTTCCAAGAAGTATCCAGGTTGTTCCACTAAAAACTGAAATTATTAATCGGACGTTTGAAATTTTTGATGCTTTAGGAACCGCCCAAACTAATTCATCTCTGTAAAACAGATTACTCAAATCAAAATCTTCAAAATATTTTAAAGCCCAAACAGGTACTGAAGATATGGTTATTACTTGTCTGCTGTTATATAAAGCAACTGTTACGTTATCAACACGTTCAAAAGTTAAATTTACGTTTAATCGTTTTGCAATTATTTTTAATACGTGTACCAAAACACCCCTTACAGGAACCAAGTCCATATCCATTGCTTCAATAATATTATCTTGATCGACAAATTTAAGTGAACATCCATTTAAGCTTTTAATTGTTTTAAAAAAACTTAAGTTGGTATTGCAGGAAAATTGGTGTAATTCTACATTGGTTCCACATTTACTTTTACTTTCAAATGGATTAGCCAAATACAACAATGGGGATTCTTCATATTTGTTATTATTCAACAATAAAATTGCATTTATAATGTCAAACCTCCAGAGAATTTTAAATATATTTTTCAGGTTTGTAAATCTTGAAGTTATAAGAAAAAAATATCCCCTTGGACTTTTACTCTTATTCCATATTGAACTCTTAGTAAGCCAATTCAAAGTTTTATTCAAAGAATTAGATCCGTTTGTGTAAATTATGTAATTATTATATGAAGTTAGTGACATAATAATTGATTTTTCAGTATAAATTACAATTCGTGGGTTTGTAATTTTAGTGAGGACATCAATATCCTTGTTGGCACTACTATCATAAATTACATTCAATGTATCTTTGACTAAAAATATCTTCTGTAATACATGAGTTAAACATTTAGTAACCATCAAGTTTGTTTCATTATAAAATATATTTGATTTACTCCAACATTCAATTGGATTTGGTGTAAATATTATTCCTATCAATAAAAAATATAACATTGCGATTTATTTATGAGTTTCTTATTTATTTGTTGATCCAAAAGTTTCTATTATAAATATTTTTTTATACTTTGGGCATATTACTATAGAGTGTCTAACGTAAAATAAAATCTAATTGAAAAGTTTACTGATAACCTTCACCAGTGAAAGCATTACAAGCACTACCTACACTATACTATTTGGCAACTAATCAACGGTTAGTTTCACTTACACTACTTAAGTAATTAGGTTCAGCTGTTATTTATTTCAAATTATTGAACTACAAGCGCAGGCATTAATTTACAAAGTATATACCCTATAGTTTCTTAGAACATACACAAGTCTAAAAACAATATCTTTACGTTTTATAAGTTTGGAACTATTATTGGAACTGATATACGTCAATTATTATAACAGTTCCTGAAAGCCTATCGTTCAACCCGTACACTGAACAAACTTTTTCTGAAAATATTTAAGTTGCCTAAATAGAGAATATGTGTAACCCTCATAGTGCATATATAAACTATTAATTAATTTTTTTTTTCTAATGTCTATGTGCGACTTAAAAAAATCCCCAGGATACAAATTGCCGTCACAGCCACCCCCTCAAAAATTTCACCATACCATGTGCGGCACATCATTGGAAAGTTCCCGAAGGGAACACAATAATAAACAACTACTGTTAACTATTAGATGTGTATCAATTAATTACTAAAGAGTGCGACATAGAGACCCCCTCATAGAAATCAGTGGTAGAACATAATTCAGAAACAAAAATTATTTTTTTATATCTGATACAAGCGTATGTGCCAGCACACTTTATTAACTACTAAACAATCGCTAATTACTTTATTTTTTAAAATTCAATTTCTTAAATAAAAACTCATAAGAAACTTACAATAAATAAGTGATTCTCGGCCAACTATACGCCATATGTTCAACGCAAAATTGCGTTATCGCAAATGAAAGCCCTACGATCAGCCAAATAAAGGCGGGATTCAAATGATCTCGAGTAAGGGTTGTACCTTGTTCAAGATCAACGGCATAATGTATGTGAGCAGCAACAGTAAACCAATGCTCGCACATGCCACTTTCTATAAGAACTCTAGTTACTTTATTTAAGACAGTTCGAAAATAGTGACCTTTGCGCATAGCCATTATTACTTGAATCTGTACCAATCCTGTGTTTCTGTCTATGACACCCAACGTAGCTTTTTCTTTCGGATACATTTTGCTAAACATTCTTTTACCCATTGTGGTAGTATAGTTAGGATATTGTGCGACTTTCATTAAGTTATCAGTTAGGTTTTTCTTTAATTCTGTTATATATCGTGGTTGAAGCTGATTTTCCGTACTATCCAACATGATTATGTCTATCTTACCGGGTATAAGAGCAACAAACTCTAAATGAGCCAAATCTTCCATCGACTGTATCCCAAGCTCGTGTCCAGGTTGAATAAAAATGCTCGCTAATTTTCCTTGAAATACTGCGTTGATGTGTAAGCAGTAAAACAAGTAAAACATTAAGAGAAGACGCAATGGGTTGGTGGCAGGTGTTAAGTTACTTACGCTCCCGAATATCCAAACGGAAGCGGCGAGAAAGCTCCTCGGAAGCTCCTTGAATGCGGGCTTTTCCGGAACTTGACGTGCTATAAACCACCAGGACGTGGCCGTTACGCAGACGGTTAAGCAGGTCAGCCACCAAACATTCAATGAAAATACAGAGTCTAATACGTTTGAATCCTTTAGTTGTGGAGGCTTTGGTACAATCCAAACCATGTCGTCAATGTACAAAACCTCACTTAAATCGTAATCCATTTGAAACTGTGGCGATCTGTAGAATTTTGGTAATAAAAATATTCCTTCGTTACGATTATACAAAGCTGTGTTAATGCTACTGGGATCAATTGCAGAAAAGGTTATATTAGCGTGTAATTTTAAACTTAAAATCCGTATGAGGCGTCTTAAGACAATATCCATTAACACATTATCTTCTGCTAAGGAAACATCCTCTTGTGTTAGAATTTTCATAACACAACCATTAAAAATTTCAATATTTTTATAAAACATTACGTTTTTGAAATTATTATTACAATTTCCAATCAATTTTGGTTTTATATTTTTTCCGCACTGACTAGATTTCTCGAAGGGATTCCACATATAAATTTCCGGTGGTTCTAACATTTTTTCGTTAGGAACTACAATAATTACTTTTGTAACGTCAAAATTCCAAAGTATTTCAAAAATGTTCTTCAAACTATCAACTTGAGTTGTAACAATAATAAATATTCCACTTGGGCTGTGACTTTCATTCCAAATCGGATATTCTTTTAAGTTATTCATTGTGTCATTAAATGACTGTGTACCTTCTGTAAATATTATGTAATTATTAAAATAAATGTTTGTAGGTTGAATTAAAGCATCCGTTGAGTAAACAGAATAAGGATTTTTTATGGAATTTGGAAATAGAAAGTGGTCCTGTCGTGCTAAAATAAAGCACACTGTATCTTGACTTGTAAATAATTCTAGAATCAAATTGGATATGCAATTGGTTAAACCTGTGACAATGGAAATATTTAATAACGCAAAAGCACTTAATTTATTTACACTTATTATAGTAACTAGGATAAATATTCCCTTTTTCTTAAACATATCGAAATAAATATTCTGTATTACAGCAGAAATTTAAATTTTGTTTTTAATCAAACATCATCACTTATAATTTTTATTTTCAATTAGAATTCAACTTTCGTAGCTTAACGTTAGTTTGGAAATGGTAATATGAGTACATTATAGTTAACCTGAAATTAATTTCACCTCCACTTATTATAAATCGATGTAAAATATAAGGAAAATAATTTTTTGTCCTAAAATAAACCTTCAATATAATTAATATCTCATTAATGAACATAATTAGGGCTGCCATTTCATGTTTAGGTACAGCGCGAGTCGCTTGGAATAATAAATTTCTAATAACTTAATTTTACGATAAACAAAGTAATTAACGGGAAGCTACCCTGCGCTTTATAATTTAAAACTACTCAAATTTCAGGCTTAAAATATAAAGACAAAGTCTTGAAAATTGATGGAACCTACAACTTCCCTTTCATTTTCTGATGGTACCGAGATCGACAGGTTGCGTTCCGAACTCTACCCTCTGATAATTTCATTCAACTTCCAATAAAATGGCTTGAAATGGGGAAAAATGACACCAGGCCGCAACGTAACCCACTTCGCAAAATTTCGAATAGTAGTCTAACAGGTTTAGGAATTTTTTCCCTAAATCAGATAGAACCGCATTTCTCTCACACTCTCTTTGACTTTATCTTCCATGATCCTTATTGTATCCACACTTCTCATTCATCTGCTCTCCTCTACTCACCCCTCCACCCATCACACCTTTGTTCTCATCCCCATTGCTGTATCCCAATCCTTCTCCGCCCTTCTCCAAATTCCCTATTATTTTACTCCCTTTTCACCCTCTCTTACTTTTTTGTATAGTTTTCAACCTTAGTTTTCGTGTCTTCAAATTGTTTATCCCCTTAATATTCAGGCAAAAGGAAAACAGTAAATTAATAACTCCTAAATGATATGAACATGAAACGGCTTTAATTTTAAAACACAAACTATTCGGAGGGGCTTACAATGTTAACTACTGGCCTAAAAACTCTTTTTTTACTAATTTACCTATTTAAAATAATTTTGCGGTGTAATTACAACATTTATCACCACTAGAGTGAGGCAATTAAACCAAATGTTGGTATGTGGCGGCGTTCATTTTATGGCTTTATTGCGGATAGGATTTCTCATTAGTAGGGTACAATTAAATTTATTAAACGCCCATTTAAATGAACGAATAGAGCAGCTTCATTTATTACTAGTAAGGGTAATTCCATAATTTCAACAACCCTAATAGCATAATAATATAATATTCCGGTTAATGATTAAAAAACCAACCTTATATACAGAGAGGGCCAAAATTATACCAGCTGTTCGTGCTCAAACTCGACGGTTGAAGAGCATATGGATGAGTCTTGCCTAATGGCGATAAACTGCACCCTGTATATTTTATGAACAGAAAAACCACAGACGCAGAAAATAAATGCAGGAACTACATATGAACTAGAGAGGTCTTAGCAGAAACACCTACGAGTCTTAAAACAATTTAGAATATGTTTACTATACTTGGAATAAGTTTCAAAATTAATACAGATTGTTTAGAATTTCAAGAGACTGTTTATATAAAAGATATACCGCCATATAAAAGACGAACCCTCTCGCGCTTGTCGTTAAAGAAACAACAGTTTGTTACAGAAATTAAAACATACCATTGCCGTCTTCATCCTTGGAACAGCCTCAATCGACGTGGACCTACCTTTAAAAAATTGACTTGTCCTCTTCTAAAGCACACGATATCCATTTCCATGGTTGAATCCCTGGATATCCATTTCCCGCAATCACTAAAGTTCAGTCCACTACACTGATAAGTTCAGTTCACTACACTACACTATATTTCACTTCCAGTTCCAGCCCCAGTCTACCCGAATTACTCTGTTATTGCTGGAAAAATAGTTTAAGTTTAGAAGCTTATTCAAAGAATACCATCGTACATAAACATTTAGAGGGTTTAGTCAAAACAAGAAGAAAAAAATTGGTTTATCAGTAAATCCAGTCATGTTTAAAAAATAATATGAATAAATGAATACAACACACAGAACCATAACTTATCGATAAAAATTTTAGAAATTACTATTTGTTTTTCAATTGCGATATCCAAAAGAAATAAAAACACTCATGCACTGCAAGGTGCGCGATAATTAGATGCTTCATAACATAATATAACCATTCATTGGATTGTATGATTCAGATATTTCTTTGTCGACTAAGAAATAATTTAAATTATGTAATGGTCTCATTTACAAAACATATAATATTTAATATTTTTTTAAACGGTTCAAGCATAAATTATTGTGTTTTTGACATTTGTCACATTCACAAGAGCTCATCGGTTCACCTGAATCGCGAGCTTCCTGCTACTAAGACTTAACACCGGTACACTAGATTAAGTAATAAGAAGGAAACAAAAATGTCGAATGTAAAGGTAAGTACTCTCACATTTTTTGTGTTCCGCAACATGAAAAATTACTTGTGAATTAAACTTACCCTTAAAGAAATTTTCTTTGTGGACCATCATTAAATTTCTTAATGATTTACTTCAGATGTCTGGGGGAGCGGCAGGTACGATTCAGGCCACTTGATCAAGATTGAAATCTGTAAAATAGAAACAATAAATAATAACTTTCTTTCACAATTAATACCAAATAAGTTTTATATTCCAGTTTAGTCTTCTTTAAATACTTAAAACATATTCGTATTTGTATTCGTACCTAATAAAAAAAACTAGCATTTCTGCATACCTAAATAATAATAATAATAACAAATTTCTGGAAAAGTATTAAGGCTGTGATTTAAAACTGGAGCATCCAAACAACACTTCACAATCGCATGAAGACTTTGCAATAACTGAAGTAATAAAGAGGTGGTAACGTTTTAATGTTTATTCCATTGTCCGCTTACAAGTGATAGTCTTATTCACTTTTTACATGATAATGCAGGATTTATTTGCAGGACTAAAAAAAACACATGTTTCATCTACAATGACTGCAATAGAAAGCTGTCGATTGTGACAAGCAAATTACGTTAGAAGAATTACAATTTTTTTTAAACGAGGAAGGAAGGTGAAATAAATATCTTTTGTAAATATAAATACTTTGAAGTTATCGTTGAATAATGAAATGTTAAATTGCAGTTCCCCTCAGACGAAAAAAAAAATAGTACGACTCGTGCATATCTCTACATCTTGAAAAAGACATCTCAATATTGTATCTCGTTACTAGACCAAAAGCGTAAGTACTCCTAAAAGTTTTCCAGTGAATAGTAAAATATGTAAAGTTACTCGGCGAATTTTATTTAAAAATCATGAAAAAAGTCGATGTTATATTTTTTATCTCTCTTTCTTCGTATTTGCTTTCTCCATATGACAATCCCTGAATTTCCTGGATTTGATAAATTAAAAAAATTAAAGCGCCTAAAATATTAAAGAGCCTCAACCCGAAGAAGAGAGGTGTTTAATAAGAAAAATTCTGAAGGAATTACTTCCGGGCAAAGCTGAATAATTTTGAAATGTTGCATTTTCGGGTAATTCCCCTAGTCGGACATTTCTAATATGTTCTTCTTTCTACCTACTATGATGTCTATCAGCAATAGAATTACTAGCCTAGCCGGTGTTACTAGCGCTATCTGTACTCAATGAACCATACTTAGTGTACTGCTTATACATTTGAAACAACAAATATTATTGATATGCCCTAGATAAGAATATTTTTTGTTGAACGTTGATATAAGCCAAGATTGTGGATCAAAGTATTCTGTATTCATTTGTGAGTACATACAAAAAGTAATTCGTCATCAATTCACATCTCCACTCACCATTTGTTGCAATAGTACGTCATTGCTATACGAAATGTAAAAACCCGCGCATGGCCTTGATTAATCATAATCTGCTTTAGAACCGCAATGTTGGATTGTAGTTATGTTGATCAACAATTCTGGTTTTTACTTGTGTTCCTAATAGATTGGATGATATAATATTGTAGTGTATAATAATAATAACCATCAAGATTGTGTTTTATTTCTTCCCTATGTCTTGTAAGCCTGTAGTGTGTAGAACAATCCGCCGCCCGATGTTAAAGTAAGTAATTTAATATACCGGGTGTCTTGTGTCAATTTGAAAACGTATACGTAAAATGTATGTCTCTGAAAATAAAAGAGGTAGCTAGTGGAAGCTTCTAAAAATTGTTTATGTAACATGAGGGCTATGGAGCTGGAATCAACATATTATGATTATGACCCTTGAAATAACCATCCCCATTCAATCACGTACGCTGTAAGTTGTAACCACCGCACCAAAGAAATTATAAATAACAGCCACCCAGTGATCCCTCATTGAAAATATTTTAAAATTCGAATCGTTTATAATTCCTTCATCAGTATGTTATTCAAACTTCAGTTAATAAAAAAATCAACGATTAATACTACAGTACTTAAATTTTAAAAAGTTTCAAAACTGAAAGTAACTTAGAACACTGTACTGTAGCGCATTAAAATACAAAGTAACTAGGTAGGTAGGTAATAATGTAAGTGAATAAAAACTTAAAAACAATATGACAAACTAATTCAGCTAACAGACGAACAGAGAGTTATAATGAAAAATGAACAGAGACGTACCTACGTTATTTAGCACGGCCCTTTTTAATACCTATATCTTAGAATTTTGACCCAATGTTTAGGAAACATCTTCTATAAATTTTTTATGATTGTTAAAAAAAATATTTTATTTGCATATGTTTTATGATTAAATTTGACGGTGTGTTTATCTGTTTGGAGTTTATCTTCCTTATTCTTATCATAGAGTTTTGATAACGTTGGAACTGGCATATTTTGATCGTTATTCATATTTCCATTTTGTAAATTCCTTTATTAGACCATTAAATTATAAGAGAACACGGATATACTGAAGAGATACACAACAAAAACTGAAGTTTGTTGTAGTATGTATAAATACATGTAACATGCAGAGTATACGTAGGTAATAGATACTAAAAATTTAATTTTTTTTAGCATTTGAGTGATATGATAAAATAATAGAAATATGTATTATTTTTAGCTAACCCACAATCGACCACTACATAATATTAAAAATCTAACATACATCAATTCTACTTTCTACAATATCTCATCTCATAATCAAAGCCCCGTATACCTTGCGGATGTAACAACCCGAAATGAGCGTAGGAATGAAGCCCCAAATGGTAAGATTAAGAATAATATACACCTGATATTTTTTGCTTTAGAAAATATGAATTATGTACTAGTTATATTCACATATCAAGACTGTTTTAACCTCTGACACTGAAACTAATGTCTCAGGTGAGCGGAGCCGTAAACATTTTCAGTAAAGGGATTAACGAAATTTACTCCAACAATCCACACAAATTTTTTTTTCCCGGCCGTAAATCTAAATTTATGTTTTTGATTTACAATTTCACAGTTGTATGGTTTACACTCAGAGAAGCAAATATTTTTATCATGAAAAATGTAAATTTAAACTTTTATTGCTTGGGAAGCAAAACATTTACTTTATTCCCTAGGAGGACACTTTCTTTATGTATTCCGTTGTCACATAAAGAATTACATGTTTATTTTAAAAAATTAGCAAACGAAATTATTTAATTTTTTTGATGAGTTTGATGTCATTTGCTTGTCTATAAAACCAAAATAACTAGTATGGTAATGGTGCATAAACAAAGAAAGGATAAGGACAATGTACGGTTACTAAAGTCGACCTTACGTGAAATTCCATCTCGAAAGGAAATTCAATACCTTTTCCATCTCATTAGCATCATTTTCTATAAATACAAATTCCCGGCAGAATTTAAGAACATTCATAAAAACCGTTGTGGAAAAACTCCTCAATAGCAAAGAAAAATATTTAAATAATTAGGACACATAATTTACAGAAATTCTTGTAGTACAGACAAAATTATTAACGGATCCATTTAAAACTGATACGTTTCCAACGAAAGCAAATTTGAATGTACATAATGAAAAATTTGATTTACTATACCTTTATCAAACTTACTGGTAAACAAAATTGGTTTATTTCAAAATAATTAGTTGCTGATTCACATTTAACATAAGATTATTTTAATTATTTTTAGAAATATAAAGTACGTGCCGGAACCATAGATTCTGGTAAGAAATACGAATACAAAGTAGCAGCCTTAGTATCTCTACGATCTATTTTCAATGAAGAAGACATGTGGATATCATCCAACGCCGATGATCTTGGTGCTTTCGACGACTTCATTCTACATCAAGGTAACAAGACATTTATGATGCAATTGAAACATAAAGACGATCCAAAGCCATTAGTTCAACGAGAATTTTTAGCCCAAAAAGGTGATTTTATCATAAAGAAGTATTTTCAAGATAGCATAAAATTAAAAGACCTCCTAGAATTTCAAGGAAAAAAACCTGATATTATTAATTATTTAGGTAGTTTGAAAAACATTAGTTTTGTGCTCTTTACGAACAGATCTACCAAGCCCTGTGAATTTTTAGAAGAAAACTTAGATATCCCATCCTTTTTAAACACAGGTAGTACCAAAGGATATGAAATTAATTTTGATAAAGTACCAGATTTGCCCAACACAGATTATTCTGATATTAGAATGTATTTGCTTCCAAATCAAATCCACGCTAAATTAATAGATCTTGAAATTTCTAAAGAAATTCAAAAATTAGCGCACCATTTTAACATAAAACATTTATGTGATAAACAAATAGCAGTAAGATTTACAAAATACATAGCAGATTGGGCTGAAGGAAATTTGGGAGGACATTATTGTTTAACAAAATTTGACATCATTGCTAAACTTACCGAACTGTTTAGCTCTCAATATGAAATAAAATTAAAACCAGAAACATTTTCCTATCCTAGTTGCAATAAAAGACAAGTCTGGAATGATATTATTAAGGACAAAACACTTACAGTGGTAGATTTTCAAGAAAATGTTTTAAAATTTTTATTAAATTACCTTGCCCATGAGGTTGGTAAATATTGTAACGATTCTAAAACATGGAATGAGATTTTTTCTAATGAAGCACAAACTACGTTTTATCAAAATAATCCAAGTCTTAAACTAGATATGCTAAAAATCGTGGGTAATCATGGAAAAATTACGGCGTTAGATGTTTATAAATGTTTATGGATGAACAAACAAATACCAATATTACTTGAAATTAATAATGTTAACCAATACGAAGATATTTTGCAGATTTTAAAATTGTCGAAATATAATTATAGCTTTATTATTATAAATAATTGTGAGGAAACGTTCCAGCCTATCTTCAATGAAAACATTTCAGCAAATTATTTTATAACATTAGAAGATTTAAATTTAGAGAACAGAAAACGAATCTTATTACAAGAAGTAAAAGTACAAGGAAGGTCGCCAGTTACTTTAGAAACACTTCTAGAAGAAGATATGCTTCATTACGTAAAATGTAAAGATATAATAAACATTCTATTGGGTGATTTTAATATTGGTAACAATTTAAATTCTCTTCCTGAATATTTTATATCAAGAAGCATCTCTAAAGTGTTTCTTTTATCAAATGTTCTAGAAAGAGTACAGGATGAAATATTTCTAATAGAAACTACGTCTAACAACTTTTTGACTACAAAAAATTATGCTAATGTACATAAATTGGAAAGCATGAATGTAAATAAATTAAACAGGGGTGGAATAGTTTTTAGTTCAAAAACAGCAACCCTAAAAGAAATTGAAAAACTAAAATCAACAAAAAGGCCAGTTCATCGTTTAAAAATTTATAATGAAAATTATTTAGAATGGAAATCTTCATTTGGGTCTGTAAGAAGTCTTCGAGATTTTCAAATCAACTTGGAAGATATTACTGAAAGTTGTATAATAAATAAAATTGATAACCCCATAAATATAATTACAGCAATTCCAGGTATGGGAAAATCAGTTCTAATGGATTCTGTTGCATTACAAACACCAGTAAATAAATGGGTTTTAAAAATCGACTTAAATGGACATCAAAGTTATTACAAATCGAATCTCTGTAAAAGTTCCAATACCAAAGCTCTACAACATTTGAAATATTTTAAAAATTCGCTTTCATACGATATGAGTGAATTATCGAATGCTGTATTTAGAAAATTATCGAAAACCAAAGACGTTATCTTGTTGCTTGATGGATTTGACGAAATCTCTCTTTTGTATAAAACTGAAGTGACTAACATAGCCAAAAGCCTTTGCAACGAAGGGTTTAGTGTTTGGATAACAACGCGACCTTACATGAGCTCACATCTTGAAACAGAACTTGAAACCTTTTCTATGAATTTGAAATCATTTTCAATAAAGGACCAAAAAGAATTTTTAACGAATTACTTTTGCGCTGAAAATAGTTTAAATACCAAATTACCTCTTATACAAGATTTTGTAAAACAGCTCCTGGAAGCTTCTAAAGAAAACTTAAATGATTGGGATACTGAATTCACTGGAATTCCTTTACAGACAAAATTATTAGCAGACGCATTTAAAGTTGATTGTGAAAATTATATTTCCAACGAAGGAAAATGTAAATTTAATCAAAATTTTGATTTGCTATACCTTTATCAAACTTTCATTGACAAGAAGATTGATATTTTGTGTAAAAAATTCGGTCCCAGTGCAGAAGATAACCGATTTATAATTAAAGAACATCAATCAAGTTTTGCTATAAAACATTTATTTGCACAACATGAAAATTTGATGGTGTATCAGTATGTAACAGAAGAATTTAACGCTTATTATAAAAATTATCCCGATAGAATCCAATTGTTGCAAAGAGAAGGGATTGTAACAGTTGACTGTGATTTTAATGTTAATTTTGTGCATCGCACTTATGGGGAATATTTAGCCGCTTTATGGTTAACAGAAAACCTAAATAGTAATTCATCTGACAAAAAAGAACTGGCACATATTTTGATTAAAGAAAGGTTTACCACTAGTTACAAATTTTTGTTTGGTCTTTTTGATCGAATTTTATCGAATGGTTTTCCCTTACATCTAGCTATCATAAATAATCAACATGATAAAATTTTGGAATTAATAAATTCTGAAGAAATATCAAAGAACGACGCAAGTGGAAGATCAATTGTACATTTGTTAGCGTTATATAGTTTGCAATTTCCACCACTGTTTGAGGCAGAAAATTCTCCTCCATACATTATCAGTTTCAAAGGATTAAGATTTGTAAATTCAAAAGAATTTGAAAAAGACCCTATGTCGAATACTATTTTAAAAATTTTAAAGTCGTCTAATACATTCGATTGTAACAAAACAGATCTAGTAGGTTATACTCCATTAGATTACGCTCTTGCTAATCAATCCTTAAGTGTGGCTCATTATATATTAGTAAGGGGAAATATTAAATCTTGGACTATAAATAGTAATATTTGTGTAAAATTAAAAAGAAATCATGTGATATATTGTGCTCTTTTATATTACGGACAATTATTACATGCCTTACTAAAATATTTTGCATGTAAAGAGTTACTTTTTAATAATATTGATAGAAACGAATTATGTGATTGTTATATAAAAGACATATTCGATGTTTCCTATTCAGATGCTCTATATAATATTGATGGTTATAATATCAGTATTAGATTTTTCAGTTCTATGTATGAGCAACGATATAAAGACGAAGCAATGTTGCAATTTTTAGAACCTACGATCAAAGGACACTGGATACGATATACTACAGAATATTCAGATATCCGTTATGCAATATGTTTTGGTTCAGAATGGAATGTTAATAATCTATTAATGAGTGGGATTCAACTAAACCAAAGTGATTATTATTACAACACGCTTTTGCACTATGCAGTTTTGCGAACCAATCCAAACATTGTCGACATGATTTTCTCAAAATTTCCAGACACGGACGTTAACAAACAAAACATCAAGAAAAACACACCCTTACATTTAGCATTTTCCACTAGAAATAATGAAGAAAACTCATTTTGGTCGTTCCGTTCAATAAACAAAATCGATAAAATTGTTAATACACTTATAAAAATGAAGGCCAATCCTAATATAAAAAACGAGGATAACGTTACAGCATTTCATTTGGCTGTAACAAACAGAAAATGTGATTGGGTCAAATTATTTATTTCAAATGACGCCGATGTTAACATACAAGATGGTAAAGGAAATAATGCTTTACATATTGCTGTTATTAATGATTTTCATGATGTTTTAATTGTAATCTTAACTAATACTAAAAACATAAATATTAACATGCAAAATAATGAGGGTGAAACACCTCTGTTCTATTCTATTCGCAATAATAACCTCGACAGCATGAGATTACTTCTTGATAAAGGCGCAGATGTTACTATACAAAATATCTATGGAGAAACCATACTTCATATTATTGTCACTTATGGTTATAACGATGTTTTACGAGAAATCTTAAATGGAAATAAAATTGACAATATTATTAACGTAACGGATAATTATGGTTGGACACCCTTTGCTTGCGCTCTATTCAATAATAAAATAGAGACAGTCAGAATACTCGTGGATAATGGTGCTAACCTTGCTAATCTAAACGAAAAAGGTAAAAATCTTCTAGAATTCGCTATAACAGGTGGATATAAAAATTTACTGAGTGCTGTACTAGCTAACGGAAGTAGTATCGACATTAACAGGCAAGACAAAAACGGTCGAACACCTCTTTTTAATGCAGTGAAAGCTAAGGACTTGGAAAGAGTACTACAATTACTTAAACTAGAGGCGAAAGTTGATATAAAAGACAACAACGGTGTAACCGTTCTGCATCTTCTCGCAAGTGGAGATTGTATAGAATTTAATGACGCTATAATTAGTATTTTAAATAAAAACTTTGTCGATATTGATGGAAACATGAAAGATAATGACGGACGAACTCCTTTATTTTACGCCATTGAAAATAATCAAAAATCGACTGTGCAATTACTTAAATTTAATGGCGCAGACATCCACATACGTGATAACGATGGTACGTCTTACTTTCATCTTATGGCTAGCAAAGGACATAATGAAATGTTAAATGAGATATTAACTGGTAATAAAAGAATTAACATTAATATACAAGATAATGCTGGACGAACTCCTTTACATTTAGCAATAATGGAGGATCATCAAAGCACGGTGCAAACACTTCTTTCCTTTAAAACGGTTTTAAACATACGAGATAAAGACGGAACATCGCCACTTCATCTTCTAGCTTCCAAAGGTTTTATAGAAGTTTTAAAATCTCTCTCAACTAGTAGTTGTAGTGTGGACGTCAACATACAAGATAACGATGGAAGAACTCCACTCCATTGTGCTATAGAAGACAGTAGGAGAATCATGGCGCGATTGTTTCTTTCTAAACATGGAGATTTCCATGTGAAGGACAAAGATGGTGTTTCAGCCATTCATCTAATTGCTGGCTGGGGTTATGACGATGTTTTGCATTCCCTCTTTGTCAGTGATAGAAATATCAACTTCAATATTCAAGACAATGACGGCCGAACACCTGTTTTCTATGCTACGTTACATAATCATAGCAATGCCAGAAAGCTTCTACTTTCATTTGGTACGAAAGTTAACAGACCAAACAGTTAAAATGTCGTTGCAACTAATCGATCTTATACACACACAGTTTTCATAGAGGGATATTACATATTCTGATGAAACAATTTAGGCCGTTGCTAGCTCCACGGCTGACGTGGATATAATTCCGACACAAAATCCACGGCATTACGTTCAGCGCATGTCTGGGGACTTGGAAAATTATTTCAGCTTCCTGAGATTATAGGGACAGAGGTGCGCACTATTGGTTGCCTATTCCCAAAAGTAAAAGTTGTTGCTGAGAAATCTAATTATAATAATTATTAACTACAAACAAAATCAAGCGCTCGGACTTAGTGAAACTTTACTCTAGTATTTTTTATTGGTCATATTCAACTTGCAAATTAATTAAAAATCAATTTAAAATATAAAAAGTCCCCGGACATACGCAGTAGGTGCAACTCATATTCGCGTCGCCGAATTAATGACGTCACCCCTTGACAAAACGTAATGCCGTGGATTTAGTGTCAAAATTATATCCACGTTAGCCGTGGAGCTAGCAACTGCCAACAATTTAAAGTGTATCACTAAATTTGATAGTCATAATGTTTTTTTATGTGCTTAACTTCATTTGTTGTAGAGATAACAGTTTTTCTATTTAATAATTGACTAAACCATATTGTACTTATGCACTGCAGTGGATTCTTTGTTGTATTATTCTTAAAAGCTACTTTTATATGAATTAGAATTAATAAAAATTTCTATTTTAAGTGTGTAATTATTTTGTAGCCGCTATCGGTTGTAATTCGGAAAGTATTTGTCCTACATTAACAGGGAAGTTCATGAGAAAACCATTAAAAATATTTTCATCCGCCAATTCATGTACAGGACGCCATAATCGAGGGGCAGTAACATGAATTCACACAAAAGTACGATATCCAGGTACCTATATTGAAATGTTTCCCGATGGAAAGCCCGTCTAATTTTACATAAAATCCATCCATTGAAAGTTTAAAAAAAATGTAAAAATAAGAGCTGCCGCTGTTGGAAAACCCTTATTGTATCTCTGCGAGGAAGAATTTTGCTTTACAACACATTTCATTTCAAGAAACTTTAAATATTCTTTGTCGAAAATTTCTCCTTAAATTAAATTATCAACGATTCGTTCAGGTTTATGACTCGGTTTAGTGAAAACTTGCACTTTTATGCAACCTTTCAATAGGAAGAGCGCACCCATGTTATTATAATCGCGAAGAGGATAGAAAAACAAAGAGAATGCAGAAAACCGGAGGTCTATAGCTTCAGCAGAAGCGAAATTATGGTCTGGCAAATTCTGTTTTAAATTTAAAATCGTATTTCTGTTGTTCCCACGCTTTGAAAAAATAAACCGAACAACATGAACTACAAGATTATTTTTGCAAGTAAATCAAAAACATTTAATTTAAATAACAACAAAATAAAAAAGGACAATCAGAATTTGCGTTTAAGGTCCATCAAAAAATTAAATATTTTATTTTCCATTTTCGTGAGCAAAACCGTTCCTATAGTTGTGCTACTAACAGTAACAGACCTCCTATTTTTTGTATTCTTTTTGTTTTACTACCCTCTTCACGATTATAATCAAATGGATGTGTTTTTCTATTTGAAATGTTCAATGCAGAATACTAAAAATTTATTGAAATGCCACTTGTTTTATAACAAATTTCTTCCATCCAGAGATACATCAAAAACAGGTACTTACACCCGCCTGCATCGTAAATGAACAGGGCCCCAGGATTTCTTGTATTTGATATGGAAATACCAAATAAGAACAACATTATACCACAAAAAGTTTAGGAAGTTTTCTTATTTAATATTTCCATTTCAACCAAACGGAAACTTAACCCGAATACTGTCCCGTTTTATTCACCTCGTGAGTCGTGACCCTCCGATGTTTAAAATGCAATGAAGGTGGAACAAAACGACTGGGATTCATCAGAATTTTTAGAAAGAGAGTTAAGAAGAATGTTTATCACACAAAACAGTGTGATTGGTGCAAATCTTTCCGGGATGGACGTGATCACGTGAACTTGCCCGGTGCCCCCACGGAGTCGGCGCCTATGATTGCGATTGTATTTGTGTTTTATTTACCTACAATTAGGGGGTTAGAAAATGTTAAAGGTCAATAATTACGTCCCCTCCCCATCTAACTACACATATACATTCACATACATCCATAGTTTAAGTTAATCAGAAAAATACCACCCCGTGTTAAAATTTCAACCATCAGCCAGCTGCAGTTGCTTGACCGCTCAACGTCGGAGGCCCCACGTGTTTTTTAAAGGAAAGAAAAATCATTAAAGCTGCAAAGATCCATATGATGATTAAAAAGAAAATGAGACAAAAATCCTTATATCTAGGTATTTAATTAACGAAGTTTCTAAAGAAAAATTTCGACAACATTTCTTAAGAAATGCAATGTTTAAAAGTAAAAGTGTCTACTACTCGTATAGGTACTACACTTAGATTAATTTGATAGTCCCTCAGGAAATCTCGTTAAGTAATAAAGCACAGTTATTCATAAAGCAGTATTTCGGGGTTGAATACTATTATTACAAAACAACCACCAGCTTTAATGTTGGAGTTGTTGAGTGTGGTTAATCCATCCCTTTCTGAAATAACCCGAATTCAACAATTTATTACAGCGAATTACCAGTTTATTTCAGATATTCTACAGTTTGAACAAAGTTTAGAGAACTGTTATTTGTTGGGCTATATGCTATGCACACTCGACACTGTCTGAAATTATACCTATTGCTAGCATTTTTCAGGCTTCAACAGCTTTCGCCACAATCAGCTGCAATTATTTCTTCAATTTTTACTTTCCCATACCATCTACTGGTATATTGGAAGTATTGATATCATGAAAATTTTCAAAATTGAGAAGAAATACGCGAAAAACTGACACCACGATTTTGTTTAAATGTTCTACACTTGTACAGCTTGGTATAATACATTTTTTTTTTTTGATGAATGCTAGAATTTCACTGTAGCGGCCTCTACGATTCTCATAGATCCTTCGCGAACTAATACTGTTGAATACCAAAACAGAAATGTTTATTTTTAGTATGGGAAAGTAGAGGGAAAGCTTCCTTCTGCATTAAGAATAATTTCTATTCTAATGTAAAGTGCTTATCTTATTTAAGTCTCTAGAGATTAATGTTTATTATCAGTAGAAAAACGTTGGAAAACTGGGAGAGTGTTGTGGAAAAACATATCAAATAACAAACTAAAGATCAATGTTTAACGTGTAATATAAACAAAACAAATGTTCATGGCAGCGGTAAATAAACACTGTAATCAATAATTTTAATTGCGGTTCCTGCATTTCAGTGAGAGCTCCGCCGGGGACACAAAACGATGGTAATAGGAACCGGAACAGGACTGTGGTCGGAACATGTACACATAACACACGTATACAGATGAAATTCGCATTCATGAATGCGATTGCAGGTGTTAATGACAACACATTTCCCTGTAATTTAAATGTATACCCCCATTCTCCTCTCGTCAACATTTATCAAGAATAAAATCATTTAGGTGTAGACACAAATTAGTAATAAACATCTGACCAAAATGGTTCAAAACTTTTTATGTAGGTACTTACAAGATGAGTCAGTTTTTGTAGCAGAACTTCAAAAATTCATGGAACCCCTTTTTTGAAGAAGAAAAGTTTCTTGAATGATCCGCTAGATCTACCGATTAATCCCATTTGCACTTTCCTTTGTAAAGTCTCTTAAAAAAACGTTGAAACAATTTTTAATTAAAGGCAATTTTGAAATATTTTCCTAAAACCCTTATACCTAGCAGAAGAGTATTGATTCCATCATAAAATGTACTGCATCTACTGGTGATTTAAAACACGGTAAGGAACTTAAGACTTCTCTTAAAAAATACGGAAATTTTATTTTCTATATTTTTTGTAAAGCATACTCTACAATTTGTATCTTGAAATGTATTTTTGTATGACGGAGGAGAACCTAACAATAAAAATTGCTTTTTATAAAGTTTCGTCGTTTGACAAATCATTTCAAATTATTTCGACTGGGTGCAATAAATCTTCAATTTATTGGAACAAATACTTAAAAGTTTCTGTCTCGCTAGTCTTTTCGATTTGTCAGGATTATAGCTGGGGCGTTTCACCAGTCTAGTTCGAAAATAAATAATGGATGTACTTTACTAAAGAAACCTTTAAACTTTTATTTCTGACAAAAAATACAACAGTTATTAAACAAACAATAATTTGTTTATAATAAAAGTTCGTAATCATACGAAAATGCATTCGGGTGGTAGTTATTTTTTAATGAATTTTTTTCACAATAATTCGCGTGTGAAAAAATAACAAAATTATGTCTCCGAAACAAATCGCGAGATTCAATCAAAAATCTCAATAATGCAATGAATCAGAATATTCTCTTTTTTTCATGGTTAAAAGGGAAGTAGCCAAATCAGCAAAAACCAAAACCCACAGAAAAAATTTAAGGGTCAAAGCTTTAGAAGAAGAGGAAAAGAATACATCCAGACGTTGATCCAGTCAAGATGGACTTGGATAGGGATACCTACAAAGGTTGCAAGAACTAAGAGTTACAGAAATAATGTTCAACTTTTTTATTTTAAATGGAACACCCTGTATATTTGTACAAAACAGTTGATATAGATATTTACGAAAGGGTGCTGTCAAAAGATAGCTTTTCCCTTATCATTTAAAATTATACAGGGTGTCTCTAAAATATGGTGCCACAGCTTAACCACAGATTCCGGGGATCAAAATAAGACGATTTAACGCAACTTACCTCTATCCGAAATTGCTTTGTTAAAGCGCTATTCAACGCCAAAGATCTTCAAAAAATTTCTATATTTTTAAATAACAAAAGATTGTTTTTAGCGATTAGGATGAAATTTGGGATGTGATTCTTTACTGGAAAAAGGTGTTTTTTGATATCATTTTTTTGTTCAGGAGGGTGACGTAAGTGGTCAAAGGTTGATCATCCACAGCCAAAGAAGCTCATATCTTTTTAACAGTTCGGCCAATAGTTGTCAAAATTTTTTTACAGAGAGACATTCTTATTTCAAATATTTTTTGTCTCTTGTTTGATTTCGGTATCTGCCATAGTTTAGGCTAAAAAAATTATTTTGATTGGCTGCAGTGCATTTCTTAAAACAGATGTAGTAATCTAGTTGTCTCGTATGCTGAGAAATAAATGACGAAGAGACAATTTGATATAAAGTTTATTACTAGCAAGTATGTAAAGGGTGGCGCAAAATAATACGAACCATTTCTGCATCAATATAGTTCAGCTTATTTTGTACCAACGGTAAATTAATAGATTTACAGCAAATGCTCAATGTGACCACCATTTTCCCGGATGCAAAAGTTGATTCTACGCAAAAAATTGTCTCTTCGTCATTTATTTCTCAGCATACGGGACAACTAGATTACTACATCGTTTTAAGAAATGCACTGCAGCCAATCAAAATAATTTTTTTCAGCCTAAACTATGAGAGATACCGAAATCAAACAACAAACGAAAAATATTTGAAATAAGAATGTCTCTCTGTAAAAAAATTTTGACAACTATTGGCCGAACTGTTAAAAAGATATGAGCTTCTTTGACTGTGGATGATCAACCTTTGACCACTTACGTCACCCTCCTGAACAAAAAACTGATATCAAAAAACACCTTTTTCCAGTAAAGACTCATATCCCAAATTTCATCCTAATCGCTAAAAGCAATCTTTTGTTATTTAAAAAAATAGAAATTTTTTGAAGATGTTTGGCGTTGGATAGCGCTTTAACGATGCAATTTCGGATAGAGGTAAGTTGCGTTAAATCGTCTTATTTTGATCCCCGGAACCTGTGGTTAAGCTATGGCACCATATTTTAGAGACACCCTGTATATAGTTTGTGGGGTCCAAAATTTAAAATAACGAAGTGAATTACGAAAGCTGCTCGTGAAGTCTGAGAAAAATGGGCACCCTGTATGTTGCAATGTTTAATCCTATCCCTGTTTTTTTTGTAATTATTAATCATTTGCAAAACTATTTCCAACGCTCTCTAAATCATCTATTTTTGAATTTATCTCCAACACCACGGTAAGCTCTAAATTCCTACCCCCTTTTCCTATATTGATGCTATCTTTTAGCGCAGTATAATGAGATTCGTTCTCTATACCTAGTAGGAAAATCACGAAATAAGTAAACAATTTTACGACGGCTATAATGAATTCCGCATATCACGCCTAGTGTAATAACAGCATGTTCTGGAGATTATTATCAACGTTATTGCAGGCAAAATCGCATTTTATTGACGTCAAATATTTGCAATATCTATTAACGCTGAGGTTATTATGAGGAAAAGTTCTAGTTTTCCTCTTCTAAACTACATTCAAGAAATACAAAATCTTTTAGTAATAAAGACACATTTTACAAATTAAACAAGAATAATGTTACCATATAAAACAGTTAAAGGATTTCAGTTCAAAGCTTCAGGCCGAATTAAAGCTCATGACAATTGCTAAGGTGAAATATCTTTTATTTCAGGAACATTTCAAAGCGCTTAAGTTAATTACTATTGCAAAAGGTTTAAGCATTTCAAAGAGGTTTTAATTAAAATATTATTTACATTTCACTAAATTTTCCTTTTATAAAAAAATTTCTCTGTTACATAATTTAATGTTGAAGTAAAGCCAAAAGCTTCATAGATGTGGCAGGAATATTTATCTCCCGGTTTTTCATGGTGCTGTTGCATATATTACGTTCCATCGTTTCGTATTTTCTATAAATTTTGCAGGAACCGTGACTTAATTAAGCTCTGGTATCTTTTTATATTTTATAAACAATCTACCATCAAGTACTAAGTCGTAATGTAAATGCGCAATTTACTAGAGTAGTACTACTTAGTATATAGTAATTTTAAATAATTAATGGATAAAATTACATTTTGCTTCCACCACAGATTGTACTTTTCATTTCCTAGAAAGGAAAGCAGTTTCCTTCATAAAAAAGTATGTAAATTATTTCTCGCTATCTTCGGAGATTAATTTTCCTTTGCCAAAAATTTTACCACAACGAAACTAAAATTGAAACACAAGGAATGTAAAAGATGAATAATATCTTCCGCTTTTTATAAATATAAATAAGGAAGCATCTAATAGGACTTTTAAATCCAGCAAGCTTTATTGAAAGGAAATAAGTTAACGTTGTTTCACCTGGTAATCCTAATGCAAGAGATAACAAAGAAAAATTATGGTAATATTCAAAACCAACCTGAAGAGCTGATGAAAACTTATAAGCCCGCAGTAGAAAAATAAAAGGTGAATTCATGCATGAGATAATATTTTATGAGGTATGAAGGCATTTTTATACAATAAAAGTGTCTGAAAGTAGGAGCCCATTCATTATTTATTCGTTATACATCCCGAAGGGCTAGTAAAACAGTAGTCGGTTCAAGGACGTGTGTAATGTTTAAAAAATGTACATTGTTATACAAAGAATCGATCTCCAGAGGAAAAAAAAGACCTGTAATAGAAAGGTAGATGAAAATCTCTTATGTTGCTGTATTGGAACTTCCTGAAAGCTTTATTTCATGGAAAACTACAAGCAGTAGATTGTTCGAAGAAAAATAATGTTAAGTATAATATACTGTGTGTTTGGTGAACGTGGTACACCTCACAATGGGCTTATCATGTATCTTAGAACGCAGGATATGAAAACATGCGTAGATTACAGAATGTCCAAAATAAGGGACGCATGTATGGGATCTCGTAAAAAAAGATTCGGTGAAATGAGAAGAAATGTTCAGCGTATTAAGGACTAACGTGATCACCATTCAAATTCTATGAATTTTCAGTATAGCCTGAAAAATCTTAAATTTTCAGTTTTCTATTTCTCTGTCTAATTTGCGATTATTACAGGCAATAACGCAAAAGGGTTTGATATTATTTAGGCCCTTTTTTAATGCAGATTTCAAATGTCTAATTAAATTTTTTGTAAGTCACCAACTTTTCAAGATATTCAAGGCATGAGACGCATGCGCGAATCCGTTTACAAATAGGATTTGAGATTTAAATTTTCATTTTATTAATGAATCTTTTTAGATGAACTTTTTAAAGAAAAAAATACACACACGCCTATCTATCATGCCTGAATCAGTTTACATTCGAATTCCATGTAAGGACCCTTCAGGATCTGTATTAATCCCTATCAGCTCTAGCGTAGCCCGTGCTGCGAAAAGTACGAAGACTTAAACAGTCCGTTTGCGCCAGAGATTTATACAAAACTTTATCCAGAACCAGAAATATTCACCATTTACCATTTACCAAACATACTACTAAAGAAATAATTTAATTTTTATTAAATAATCAAAATATAGAATAATAGGTATCAAGAAATTAGTTATTTCTATGACAACCATACGGTCGGTGTTTTTTTTTTAAAGTCGGTAAAGCAAGTTTCTCCCCCGAGGGCTACAATGATCCACTTTCCGCAAGCGTCGTGCTCGGTTGTCGATAAAATAAATTTTTTATATTAACATTTTACGTGGACCACACTTTATTTTATGATGCAGCACACCGTAAATATTTGGCATGAGCCACCACTGACACAGCCAGTTTATGTTTTCTAAATATAATGCAGGAACAGACTACAGCCAAAATAATTCAATTTACGTACCTTTATACCGCTATCATTGAAGAGGGTATCTTCCGATCATCTTTCTTCACGTCTCTCTTTAATTTTTTCTACCCTAGTTGTTTCTTGTTCCGCCAGACAGTCATTTCTTTTTTTCTCCAGCACCCAATACACAATGCCAAACAAATTGCACAGCAGCAGCACCAATTACTCATACACTATACACTTTAATTAACAAGGGAGTTGTATCGTTCTATTACATCTATCGTTATCGTTTATGATGGCGAGGACAACCCCAGAATACGAAGAGGAATTTGGATGAAAGAAGAATGGCTACTCGAGCAAATCATTGTTTAATCCAATAGACCATCTTCAAAACTCTGTATTCTGATTAGTCGTCATGGGTCTACTAATATTTACTTTGTTTACTTGCCGAATCTAAAATCACACAAACAAATAATCGACCGTCCACAAGCGATTGTTATCGATAACTGAAAAATATTGTACAATGAATGAAACACCACACGTTCATACAATACACAATGGCTTGCCCAACCTTGCATTTGACCTTATCAAGGATTTTTGAGTGGTAACATTGCAGTTTGATGTAGACACCTGGTATATTGCTGGTATGTATATTAGTGTGTTCATGGCCACGAGTTTGTGTATTATAGTACTACAAATCTCATCTGACAGCTGTTTGACAGTGAGCAACGTAAACGTCAGGGACTATTTTTGCAATCAGCTGGTTGTCAAATTTATTGTTGGAAAGTGTACGAAATTTCCCGAAACACTTCAAAATTTGTAGTTGTTTTGTACTACATTCCTAGATATTCAAATTACCAACTTTCTAGTACCACTTAAATTTGAAAACATTATTAGAGACCAAGCAGTTAATTGTGACAAGTTACCTAACCTCCTTTATTTTCAGTCGGCAATGTGTTTTTAATTTGCAATCAAACAATAAACATAAAGCAGTATTTCAAATAAATGGGGATAGGAGAACTCATTACATGGTGAGTAACACAATTAAAATGATAAGTAACAGAGATAAGGTGTAATCACTGAATTGTAGGTATCAAAAGAAAATTGGAACGTATGATAGACAGTTATGGGAGAAAACTATTGAACAACGTATTCTACGTGGATTAGCTAACATACAGTTTAGAAATGCAGTTCGGAAGAAATCATTGGGAAATACAGAGTTGGATGATAACTATTCGGATATACAGATGAAGTCTGCAAGATTAAAAACTGAATTTATTGATATTGATTTAGTACGAGGTACCTATAAGCTTAATTATTATTAATTTTAATTACTGGTAATTAAGAAAATATAATTGTGTTACTATAATGCTGTAAAAATTGTTGAGGTACTATTTCTAACATAAGTACCTACACATTAATTTGTTTCGTAATGGAAACTAATCTGAATATAAATAAATAGAATAGAAAGCTACATTAATATTATACCATATGATCAAATAAAAATGTTGTAAGGGTTGACTATGATAAACAAAAACTGATTAAATGTAGCAGTTTAAACAAATTACTCTAATACCGAATTTCATCCGATCTTATAGTTACTTGAAGCACAATGTAGCAAACTTTGAGATTAGTCAATTCTTATTTTAGGTTCTTCATTTACAAAAGCAAAACCCAAACATGGCTTTGTAACAGTAACAAAATTGGCTACGTTGAGATTTCTACTATTTCCTTTATATTCGAAGTGGTGGGTGCAACAGACATCAGGAAAAATATTCTTGCTCTTACTTGGTCTGTATGTACTTCAACTGTTTAACATTGCTGTTTATTCGTACAATGTCAGTAAATTACCCGACGAATCTACTGAGGTAAGTTTACCAATTTTATGTAATTCATTGTTATTCTAAATTTATTTCTAAAGCTTCATTCCTGTTCCAAATATATTTTTCCCCATCTTTTAGAATGTACCATGCACAGAAGTTGTGGTTCCTATAGTAATGATGTGGGTGTTAAGTCTAATCCACTCACAAATCGTATCAACTCAGTCGGATCCAACCCAATCTCTTCGTCGAACCCAAAAACGCAAAAATTTCAGACGTAGGCGAAAAGCCAAAATATCTTTTGTGACCAATACAACATCTGACAATACTTTGCGAAAAAATGAAAGCACTGATTCAATTAGAAGTGAGAAAGTGGTGGTTGCTAAATCTGTAATTTTTCAATCTGTAAGTGAAAAAGAGGATGAGATAATTGTACCAGCAAGTAGCAACAATGAAAAAAAAAGGTAAAGAGGGAAAAAAAATAGTTTTAATCAATGAAGAACATTTAAGGGTTGATATTCCATCTTCAATGGTACATTAATTTTTAACAAAAAACCTTTTGGAGGGTTTTAAAAGTATTTCCCTCTAAAAGCTTTTTAATTATTTAGATCAAGACAAACTAAAGATGGTCAACCATTGGTGGATGATGGATTTGAAAGTTTTAATGGAAATGGTTCTACCCCAACTGATGATACTACAGAAGAATATGAAGTAGCCCGAAGTTCCAGTTCCTTTACAAATTTACAAAGTAATGAAGGAATGGATAGTAATGGAAACAATGGATCTGAAAGTGATGTTAGTCGAGAAGGAAATAGCAAAACTAATGTTGCAAGTGGAGAAAGCACAGAGAAGCGAACTGAACAAACTAATTCTCGACAAAATTTTAACCGATATGGACGATCTTGGACCAACTCAACAAGGTTGAAACTCGATATTGGTGCAGCTAAAAATGAAGCTAGTCGAGTAAGTATCATCTTAATGGGTTTCTATAGAAAATCTAATTTTATAAACAGTTGAAGAGACGGAATTGGAAGGCAGCAGATAGTACATCATGTGATAGCGAAGAATGTGAGACTGTTTCATCACCTGATGTTGTTGAAAATTGTCTACCATTGTTAACTGAAGGAACTACTTCTGCTACTGAATGGATGGGAGGAACCACAAACACAGAAGATTGTAGTTATAGCTCAGAATTTGAACCATCGGATACAGAAAACATTCTATGGGATACGGCGTTTGCTCCAACTGCTATTTTAAGCCCCTGTTGTGCACTATCGGATAGAGGTTAAATTTTTTAAAACAATCCAATATTTGTTTAATAATATTAATAAATATTTATAGTTAGCTGTACAGTGTGGAAAAGACACGAGATTAAAAAAGTTGAATTATCAGTATTTGATATCAGTTGTGAAATAATCGCAAGGGTAGAGGAAATGCCAGAAAGCATGGATTATTTCTACATCAGTATATTTTTTGCAATTATATTGGCATTGTTACCAGCATTTTGTAGGCTTAGCAATGCTGCTATGGATTCAGTAACTGTTACTGAAGTACAGTTATCAGTGGTGGAAATTTCTGGTCTTGTATTAGAAAAACTATCCGGATCAATGATTGCAATTCTTGATGCATGTTTAGGTGTTACTTTATGGTATTTTATATTAATTTTTAAATTTCTAGTTAGTAAAGTTTTGGTTTTAGGGAGCGCACAGTTATGGTTGTAGCATCAATTCAACGTTGCATTTTGGCATCATTATTTTTCTTCCTACTAAGTGTGGCAGAACGTACTTTTAAACAAAGATTTTTATATGCAAAATTATTTTCCCATTTGACTTCATCACGTAGGGCTAGAAAATCACAGCTTCCTCACTTCAGACTGAATAAAGTACGCAATATAAAGACATGGTTATCAGTCAGATCATATTTGAAGAAGAGAGGACCACAACGGTCAGTAGATGTTATTGTTTCTTCAGCTTTTGTCATCACTTTGCTGTTACTTTCCTTCCTTAGCATGGAACTATTAAAGGTATCGGTAAATAAATTGTAATCTCTCTTTGAATTTGAATAAAAATATAATTTTTTAGGATTCTACTGCTTTACAATCCCAGTATAATGTAGAAGCACTATTTTGGTGTTTAGGTTTAGGATGTCTTCTTCTGCGATTTATGACTTTAGGAACAAAAATTAATCGCAAATATCGCAGCAATCTCTCTATTTTAATTACAGAGCAAATTAATTTGTATCTGCAAATTGAACAAAAACCGCATAAGAAAGATGAACTTAATGTTGCTAATAGTGTTTTAAAATTAGCAGCCGATTTACTTAAGGTATGTATTTTTTTTTAAATAAAATAATAAATTATTCGTAGAAAATTCTTGTAAATAAGAGAAAACTAATTTTTGCTTCTTTGCAGGAACTGGAGACGCCTTTCAAAATATCTGGATTTTCTGCAAATCCCCACTTGTATACAATCACAAAGGTGTTTGTTTTGTCAGCATTGTCAGGTGTACTTTCAGAAATGTTGGGCTTTAAATTGAAGTTGCATAAAATTAAAATAAAGTAATAATTAGTAATAAAACTTGTTGTAGCCCTAATTTGTACTGTAATAACGTTGTGATCTCCATTTAGAATTTGAATTTTATATTTTTTTACTTATGGATAGTTTTTGCATGGCCACAAAGTGGTTGACATTAAAATAACTATTGCATAGGATAGTAAAATTATGGACTTTTAATTGTGCTTTGTTATTTCAAATAATTTTTGTGTTTATTTTTTTGTACCTATTTTAAGTATTTTTACTTTTTGTGTTGTAGGTAAATTATGTGATGGGATTAATATGCCTCTATAAAAAAAATATAATTCTTGTTGGCAATACCCATTAACATTTTGATGTGCTTATTATGTGATTTAATTCATATCAATTTCCAGTGGTTTATTTTTGAATCTTTTACTATATACCTACTCTTGCTATTTAGGTTGTATTATTTTTAGCTTTATAAGTATTGGTTGATTACTAGTGACGCATGCATGGAAGGAATTATTCTTTTACTGTTAGACAAATTTAAGGGAAAACAAGGGTAGCTATCAGATAAGTAGTCAAATTCATATACTGTGATTTTAGAACATATTTTTTGTTTTTGTCTTTGCACTGTTCCTAGAATGTTATTACTATAATATTATAAACTTAGAATCTGCAAAAAATTGATGTAATATATCTATATTTGTAATGTTGATATTTGTTGTGTATGGAAATATACATCACTAACAAGAATAATTTGTTTTTGACTACAATGTGTCCCAGACATCACCCCAAGTCTTTAAATAAATCAATAAACCTTTTAAATTTTTAAAACCACTTGTAATACCAAAAGGCCACTTCATTTTTATTTTTGAAGGGCAACAGTTTGTAACGGCCGCGGCGCCAAAAGCATTTTAGCCAAAAATTAAGAAAATTGTCTCTACATAGACAAAAGAGGCCCTTTCAGCCCCTCGTATTCGGGCCTCAAATAGTACCCTTCCTGTATTAGAATACACAATTGGGACCCAACGCAACCATCCTGGATACCATCCAGAGAAACTCTTAGCAGCATGGCCGTCTTCCAAAATATAAAAAATGAGGGATTCAGGAAGAAAAGTTTCAGGAACTAAAATAAATTTCTTGTTATTACTTATCAGTTTTTTGAAATATCTGTAAGGGGCCCCTATTCCGCGGCGTCACCGAACATGTTGCGTTCCAACGCTTACCGCCTAGCGCCGCCACTGTTTTCCGTTGTGTTTTAGCTTTGGTTTTAGCGAACATTCTGAACAAAAAAGTTCATGTAGTACTTTTGGTTAATTCCTCTCTTTCAGTTTTCTTTAGTAAATATGCATCCGATTTTTAACATCTTTCCGCGAATGTTCTTTTGAGAACGAAACCAATTTTTGATGGAGTCAAATGATTATTATTTTAGGAACAAAAAGGTTTTCATACTTCAATAAAAAAAATTTCATGATTGAAACTTGAAATTTGGACATATTCTCTCTATTCATCTGCATTTTAAGTTTTCATCATTTGATAGTGTAGGTAGTTACCTACTACTTAGTAAGTAGTACCTACTTTGCTGCAGTGTTACAAAATCTACTTATTAAACATTTGAAGAAATAAAGGGAGACATTTTGATTTTGAGAGCTTTAGCTCAACACGTAGCTGTTTCTAAGCCAAAAAAGTTAAAGTTTGCAGGACTAATAAAGTAATAATATCTACCAATAATATAATGTCTTGCAATTGAAGCGACTGCTATTCAAACAAATTGGCGAATCACCTTAATAAGTTGAAATTGGATAAAGTGGCTTGTCTCACTTAATCTTATCGCGACTTACTGTATTTATATTTTACTAAAATGAGTGACTAATGATTAATTCTGTTCTGAAAGTTGTTGCAAGTTCTATGATGCAGCGAATTCTGATTAATTAAGTAGTACTACATCAGCACTCGGCAGTAGTAATAGTTTAATTGAACATTCCATTACCAAAATAGATCATAGAATAGGTTACAAATCGAAGAACTTTCTCGTTTTTTTTGATCGATAAACTTTATTAGGTAGGTTAGAGTTAGAGCTATTAAGATGGGGTAGACGGAAAAAGCCGGAAAGAAACCCCGATAAAAAGACTCCCGGAAAAAGAACGAGATGATAAAATATATAAACGAATATCTGAAGAGCAGTTGCTCTGATAATATTCAGTATGTACCTAGTAATTTAAATTTTCTAGTTCAAGTGCAGCTATTATTAGGGAAAAAGTTGTTTGTGGGAAATTTAGAGAAGATAAGATTAGGAAAATTAGGAAGATAGAGTGCTAAAAACTGGAGGGCAAGATCATGAGTTACTTAAATTGAACATGTGGGGATTGAGGAACCTCATAGGAAAAAGAGATTTGGAGCAGGAACCGATTAAGAAGTAGAGGAAAGGAATTTGCTATAGACTATACAGGGTGGCTGATTTTTCATTGTCCAGCTTATATCTGCTGAAATATTAAAAATACAAGAAAAAGTTAAAGGAGAGATTTAGGTAAGAGAACCTGGTGTATAAAATACCGCAAACAAGTTTTTTCCACGGCCTACTCATTTTCCGGAAAAATATGTAACTTTGTTTTTTTAAATGGCACACTCTGTATATTTTTGCGGAATAAGATTCTAAATCAATTTCTCTTCACAAGCATGTATCATTTATAGCGTTTTGCTTTTAAATTCCCCCTACTAATTCAAAAAATAAAATTGTGAGACTTGCTATACGATTTCTATTATTTCCTTTTCGAGTAACAAAATTATAACAAAATTTATTTAATTACAAATTAATGAAATTGCATAATACATAATGTGTCTTATAATGACTGTTCAAATTGACCACCATTCAATTATAAACATTTTTGGGCCCGCTTAATTAAAAAGAAAAGAATATCACAGCCGCCTATTATAATTTTATTTTTTGAATTATTAGGGGTAATTTAAAAGCAAAATGCTATTAGTGATACATGCTTGTAAAGAGAAATTGATTTAGAATCTTATTCCGCAAAAATATACAGAGTGTTTCATTTAAAAAACCAAAGTTACATATTTTTACAGGAAATAAGTAGGCCGTGGAAAAAGCGTATTTATGCTATTTTATAAACCAGGTTCTCTTAGCTAAGTCTCTCCTTTGACTTTTTTTGTATCTTTAATATTTCAGCAGATATAAGCTGGACAATGAAAAACCAGACACCCTGTATAGACACCTATAGTTTGTACCAGACATAAAATTCAGTATGGGCAGCACAAAGCAACATAATTTTTATTGGGAAATTTTACACGGCATGCATGGCGTGGCCACTTTTCTATATCCAAGGACTTTTGTTGAAGCAACTTAGCAAGTACTCAATTTCAGGCGTTCTCACATAGTAGGTACATACATCCCTCCCCTCCTTATAGATAGGTACTTGAGTTAAGAGACTTAAAATTAAAACTTATAAAAGCGAAACTTTTCTTGTGTACTGAGAACCCACGTGAGGAGTAGGTTTGGCAATACCGGTCTCTCCATAAAAACGAAAAATCCCAAATATTTACCAAATATTCCAAAATACACTGAAAAATATTTGTGATTCCTGATTTTTTTTGGTCATTTTGCAACACTAATTAAAGGTATTTTTCCAAGATTTATTCCTAGACTTCCTAAATTACATTATACTATATACTACATTAAAAATACTATCGACGAGTAATAAAAAAATAAAATCAAATTCCTGTTAATACAAATTACATTCACCCCATTTTGCCCCAATTCGAGCAGTGGCGTGGAATAATTGCTGATAAATATTAGGATCAGGATGGGGAGGATATTCAAATATTTAGTACAATAATTTTCCAATATTAGTTATTTTCTTTCCATTCAGTTGGTTATGGCAAATGAGGTGGGCATGCAGTTTTTAAGGTGGGTGCCCACCCGAAACAATGCGTCACATTACTGCGACGTCACACGCTCTGATAACTTTTATCAATTGTTAAAGTAAATAAATTGGATTCTTCTTTTTCTTGAACGGATCATACGATAGGTGTAACCTATCAGTGGAGGGAAAAGAAAAAATAAGAGTTGGTAGAAGAACTTAAAATCGTCATAAGGTCATCGACTTGCAGTTGCAAGCGGTTATTGCCATCTCCCTCCACAGCAGCTGCGGCTTTGTTCGAATTGCGCCCAAGTTGTTTGCCTGTGCCAGAGCCAGAGCAGCGAGTGCGACTGTACAGATAGCGTGTGCCCAACCCGACATAAATATTTTTTCGCCAAATGGCGGCGAGTTCGAGCTCGTACTACGACGGGAGCAGAATTTTCACCTGGGTGGCCGACTATACGGGAATATCTGTTGATCAGGTATGGCTTTTTTGGAAGATTTTTCCCGGTCAGCGCTATTCCTCGTTGCATGGCGCCCCTTCCTCCCTCCTATGTACCACTATCGATCCTGAATTTGCACGTTTCGCATCAAAATAAATACCGCGAACTATTTTCCCAGGTTATTATTAACATTGCGATTTATTAATCTCGTTAAATTAAATTTAGCAGAAAACGTAAATTGGATTGTTTAAAAGCAGAAAAGTCACTTCCTGCATTCTGATTCAACAACATAGCTTGCCTAATAAATACAAACACATGCTACCGGTTTAAAATTGTCGCAGGAAATGCGGGATTAATGAATCTCATAAATAGGGAAATTATTTTCATTTTGAATTTCCTGTGTTTGTCAATTTTTATCTTTTATAACATTTGTCGTGTTATTGATATTCAACAAGTGCCATCAGATAAGCAAGTGATGGTAAATGTATCAAAACAATACTATATAGGTAATCGGATCATTTCATCCCCATCCATCATTAATTAGAAATAATTATGTATTTTGTACATTAACTTTTCTGATATTTTACCTTTATAATAAATTCTAGGATTTATTAAAATTAATTTTTTATTCATCAAAATTAAAGGGCCCATCAAAAATTAAATGTCATATTATTATAACTTGATTACGCAAATTTCCTTTAGGTTTTTCCCTGGTTACGTTTTGATCTTTTCTAACCTCTGCATTTTCCGAGACGGGTGAAAGGTCGATGCAGGATAATTTTTAGTTGAATCTAGGTGACAGCGTCATCTGAGGATTAAATTGGGGCCATGCACTTGCTGCATCTGAATTACCTTCACTTTCTAATATTTAAAGATCTAAATTCTAATTTTGTATCTGTAGTAGGTAAAAATAATTTTTCACTTTATACGCAAAAATCGTTTTATCTAACATCTCCTTCCTTTTCCTGCACGATATGTAAATATTCACATAAATGTCCCCGTAGATTTTTCTATATTAATTTAGTATAATTGTGACGGACTAACATTTCAGTGTATGGTTTTATTTCCTATAACATAAATTTTTTGAAACCTAAATAACGTTACTTTAACCTCCCGCGTCCGCCGGTTTATTCGCCAGACTAGAACGACCCGCCTACTGTTAGAACAAGGGCCCGTCCGGTCCGTTTGTACCACTTCTCTTTATTTTAATAAGGGCCGGTCTTTCAATTCGAATTTAACTCCCAGTTAATCTAACTAACGACCAGTTGTCATGGATACCATTGTTACAGGAATTGTTTCTATGACGATTAAACTGTGGGTTAGCTAAACAGGGAGTTAAACCCGATTTGAAAGACCTAGACTGTGCCTAAAAATGTAAAATAATGTAAAACAATCAATTGAATTGTAGTAAATTTTCATGGCGGGGCTAAATAAAAATTTGACCCAGTTCCTAAAAAGGGACAAATAGTATATTATATACCAAGGGACTAAAGTACAACTTTTAATCCCCGAGGGTGAAAGTTTAATGCCTGAACGAGCGCAGCGAGCGAGGGCAGTAAATCACCCGAGGGATGAAGAAGTACTTTAGTCCTGCGGTATATATATTATTTTTTACACGACCTAAAGGGCTTAATTGCAAAAATTTACGAATTTTCCAAAAGCAATCACATACGCTGTGGTAGATAGGTGAAAATCGCAATTAATAAAATCTCATCTGAAAAGCATCGTAACCTAGGCGATTTGTAAACAACCGGTAGCCATTCTAAAATTGCGATCGTGTTTTAAGAAAATTCTTGAAAATGGGTGATTTGAAAGATATTGACGAAGCGGCAGCGATTGTGACGATGGATTTATTACCCCCAAAGTCGCGAAAATTATACGAAAAAGCGTATCAAGACTTTTTTTAATGGTGTGTGGGTAAATACATTGAAAATTACACAGAGAGAGTATATCTCGTTTATTTTGCAAAAAAGGCAAAAATCTTGGAAGCATCAACGTTATGTTCGCTCTTTTCAATGTTAAAAGCTACCATGAGAGTGAAGAATAATATTGAAAATGGAAAATTCTCTAAGGTGAATGCATTTTTGAAACGTCAGAACGACATGAAATAAAATTTTGAACTTTTTTGTCATTTGTTGTACTTTTACTCCCTTGGGAGTAAAATGGCCACTTTACTCCCTGTTTTGAGGGAGTAAGGTAGGTCTTTATATATAGGTCGTGTAAAAAATAAATTAAGCATCCCTCTGTATTAAATATTTATCAAAAATCAAGAATTTATGTTTGAAAGTAGACATGACGAGTTTTTGCTTGGTTTGAAAGTTTTTAGGTTTTCTTCTTCTTCCAGTTTGAAAATATTTTTTAATACATTAAATTAAAAAAAAAATTTATATTACTGTTTCAAGTGGGAAAAGAGGATTGATTCATTTGTTATTAATAGATGTTGCTGTTGGAAATTTTCAATCGTCTGGGAATGACGCATTCCATTGAAGTGTCTGCTTTTCCAAAACGAATGCGTAACCGTTTTCTACATACAGAAAATTTTTAATTACAACTTCTTGTTGAAAAACAAGCGCTTTAACCTCTTTATGTTCAATGTAGTACATGATTTAGAATTTCCCGAGAAAAACATTTGAACTTTGAACCTCTAATATATTGTTTTTGCCAGAAAAAGAAAATATCGTTTATTTATTTGAAAAATATTTCTTTTATCAGAAGAAAAACATTATAAATTTGTTGTTGAAGTTTTAATACGTTTTTCATCCTTTTTTTTACTTTCCCATACCATCACTGGTATATGGGAAGTATTGATATCATGAAAATTTTCGAAGTCGAGATTTTCGCGGAAATACGTGTTTTGGACCTCCAGGGCCCCAAAAAAGTGGTCTAGAAAAAATGTCTGTCTGTGGGTGGGTGGGTGCGTGGGTGGGTGGGTATGTATGTATGTATGTATGTATGTATGTAACGCCTCTAACGCAAAAACTAGTGAACAGATTTTGATGAAATTTTAAATGAAGGGGTATATCGAAAATTCATCGACAAAATAAGCTTTTCAAAAAAATCCGAAATCGGAAGCGGAAGTTAGACATGTTTTTTTGGTATCATTTTTTTTAGAAGCGGAATTTTGAAAATTTGAGTAGAGGATATGAAAGAAGGGCATAATCCAAGGGAAACAGTTTTTTACCGGACTCTCTAACTTCAAAATGGCGGTCGCTATGCATTTTTCAAAATTTCGACTTTAACGCCCCGTAACTCAAAAACCAGTTATCTGATCAGGTTCCGCAACAACTTGTTTGAAAGCCCTTTGGCTGTACTACACCAAGAAAAAAATTATTTACTAAATCCAAAAACGGTCGCAACGGCGCTCTTCCAAAGATTTTGAAATTTTTGAAAAATTATTACAAAAAAACTGGTCTAAGGAATTTGTTTAAATTTTCTATACTTATGCAGCTTGGTATTAGCTACATTTTTGTTTTTTGATGAACGCCAGAATTCCACTGTGGCGCCCTCTACGAGATTTTGAAAATCGGAAATTGATGCTCCTATAGCGCCTTTATTAGTCAAAATATGAAAAAAGTTTAAATATAAAAGATATTTAGTATATAATTCTGCATTCTTCTAAATGTATATCACGTATACAGGGCGTTTGCTTTCCACAGTACGATAAGCAACTTTGTTATTTTAAATGAAACACCCTATATATTATTATATAATTGAATGCAAAATTGAATTGTCTATCACATAGTATAAGATGTGTATATGGCTAAAATGTACGGTTAATGAGAAATTCGTGAATTTTGAATATTTAGGTTGGACTCAGCGGAAACTGATCGTCGGTCGCGTCGGTCGGTAGCGATCGTCCGGCTTCGCCAGTTGTAATTTCTAAGGGGACCTACTACAGAGTACAGATAGATGCGTATCTTGGTGTCTTTCTTTTGTTCATATCGAACCCGTATAGTCTCATTTTTCTCGCGAGGCATTTAAATGATTTTCAATACTGCCTCGCGAACTACTGTTGAATAGCAAAAACAAAATGTTTATTTTTAGTATGGGAAAGTCCAGGGGAGGTCTGCACCTCCTCTTTTTCATTTTTCTATTTCTTCTCTATTCCTTCCGTTGCTCTTGAATTCATTCCCCATAAACCTCTTTAATTTCTGCTTTACCCCCACCTTTCATTTTTTCCTGATTTCACCTCCACTTCTATGTCTATCCTAGATCCATTCCCTACCATTCTTATCCTTCTTCGTTCTCAAGTTCACGATTTTTCTTACCTCTTGGTCTTTTTTATCCTGCCCAAAGTAGGTTGTCTGAAAATTGATAATGCTGCGATTTGAGTTAGAAATCTCCACAAATCGTCTTTCTGTGCATGCCATGCTAAGTATATTAAGGAAAATTTTTGAAAAATTCGTAGAAAAACACCTGTAATCCCAGAATTTGCTTTCAGTTATAATTGACAACTTTGTAAAATTTTCGTATTAAAGTAAAATCCTAAACTACTAGAAGAATATCAGGAACACCGAACGAACACATTAAAGTATCAATCAGTAGATGAGCGGTGAGCGTTGATTGCTTGAATTGAAACTAATTACGAAATTTTTCTTAATGTTTCGTTAACATAAAACCTCTTTAGATATTCTCTCTAATATGAAGAAATATTTCCAAATATAACTATGATCTAGAAAATGATTTATTTTCTTGATACAAAAAATTCAAGTTCTTATCTTCGCGCAAAAGTAATTAAATTGAACATACATAATTAAATATCAAACATTCGTCCTATCCCGTCCCGAAATTTATATCTACATAGATAGATATTTGTTTTTTATTCGACTTTCAAACTAAATCTGATTTGAATTGATTTTCTCCCCATTACTAGGTATACATTTCTGAAATAAAAATGGGGGATGTATTTATATTTTCACTACTAGGAACAAAACTTTTACTTTCATGTTTTCTTTATTCTACTTCAAGTAGAATCGTGAGTAGAACTAACCAACCTGTTTGTTTCCACTGAACTCCACCCTCTCTAAAAACATAGCTGTTTTCGTTAACATTGTCTAAACTACCGTTTTCTATGCTAAAATCTTATCTACTCCAGGAAGGGAAAACTTAAATGATATTTTAGATCTTAGAAAAGGGAGCACTACTGTAGTATGTTTGTATTGCGTGTAAGATAAGACGGGAGTCGTCTACAATGCTTCCATAAAGTAAATTTTCTCCATTATGTCCCACTGACCTGGAAAACCTGGATAATTTAAACTTAAGAAATTTTAATTACGCGAACCTTTTATAATAGTCAATAAATTTATCTGGTTGTATAATTTATATCGTAACATTTTTGTATTTTCATTTTTCCCGATATTATGCAAAAAAGATGACGAAATGGAACTAGGGGGCTGAAAAAATAATTACTTTGACTAGATCTCAACGCCCTCTTCACTTTTAGACTACCTGGTTTTGATTTTAGGTGTCTCCGTTACTTCCAAGCTGTTCCTCCTCAAACATAAAAAAATACTTCTTGGCTTTTAATAGACGTGCAAATGCGTGGGTCCTAGAACGTTAATAAAATTTTTATGAAATAATGAACTCAGATTTTTTATATGAAATTATTTGGAGCATTCCGTCTGTGTTACGCCTTGACAGAAATAAACCTAGAAATTTTCGTAGTATTGGTCCTATGGCTAAGACTTAACACCAACCCCAGGGAATAAGATTATAATGAACCACATTATATGTTTGGATTTTTGTGTTAATGTGTTAATTAAAGTTATCTCTTTGAAACAGTAATTTTCTCGTGACAAATTATCTCTCTTATGTTTTTTCTAAACAGTCGATAGGACTAAGTATTATATTCGGGACGAGCAAGTAATGCTGCTACCTTGAATTTAGGCATTAACCTCTTGAAAAACGATAAACTGTAGATGACAGAAAGATCTCGTGGTTCTATTTATACAATATTGCGAAATGTCTGGTAAAAAACACCCAAGAGGATCGAATTCAATGTTCATTTTGTAAATATGTTTCTTTTTTCTTTATTAATCAACATATTTTTTATAATTTAATTATTTTACCAGCGTTGTTAAAAGTAAACCTTGTTTAACACTTTTTTCTCTTGCATTTCGTAAAAACTGTGCCATTGTACATTTGCTGGTTAATTACAAAAAAAAATCGCAAACGAAGAGACAAATTTTATTTTCCGAGGTATGACAACCTCTCTCATTAATTCCTGTAACGAAAAAGCTCTCAAAGGCCTGTGCTTGCAAAATAAAATCATGAATTTGAAATTTGTTTTAAAAATGAATACAAATTTTATATGAGTAAAAACTTCTTGGAAAACAGTATTCAGTTAAGTATTAATAATTCGTGATTCAACATCTGCATTTAAAATATTTAGTAGAGGAGGATGGAGATGGAGGAAAATTATAGGGGGTATAAATATTAACGGAAAAACCTTTTAGAGCTTATTTGGGTTCCCGAATTCAGGAGTTCAAAAGGTATTTAAGGTATCGATTTTAATATTCCTGCAATTTTTCAGTTCTTGGAAAGTTCTAAGTGGTTTTATTTCGTTTTAGTAACATTCTCATATTTTCATGTTTTATCTCAGATAAATTTTCATTTGATATTTACAGTTAGACAAATTTCTAAATATTCTGTGTGTGTTTAACCCAGAGATGGAATGCAACAACATGAAAATTATTTCTATTTAATGCACGATTTCGGAATAAATTAATTTTGTGATAATTTTACCTTTCTCTTGATCGGTAAAAGCAATAATGAAAAGTTGCGTTATATTTACAATCGTGACATTACAAATGGATAGGTATTAAAGATTTTCAGAGTCGCACGTGCACGCAGTCGGTAACGAATTAATTCTTTTACTACCTATAGTCCATGATTATCAAGCATTCCTCTAAAAGTCTAAACTAGCCTTAACTGTTCGTTAATCGTTCTTAAACTCCAGAGTTATCTAACTGCAATGTAATAATTGTGAAATTTTGAAAATTCTATTTCAAAGTAATTTTGATTTTTTAGTACCTCCCAATCCCATTCTCTTTTATTTTTCAATCTCCTTAATAGTTCTTCTATTTGTATTTGACGTATCAGTACCCGCTACCGTCGATCACGCATAAATTTCATTTGAAGCAAACTCTGTTTGATCAATATTTCGTTTTAGGCACTAAACACACATGTTTTTTGTCGAGTTAGTGACATTCAACAAGTGCTACTTTCATTATTACTAGGCATGTGCTCTTGTAATGTGCTGACATAACGTGGAATAGCCACTAAAATGGTTATTTTTTATGGACATGCACTGTAAGGGTTTAGCTGTTGTTGTTATTACGTCCCTTGACAGACATAAACTTCTTTACCAGAAATGAAACTCAAACACCAGGTCGCTTGCTTACTAAGGATCCTATTTTCCTGCGATTTAGAAAATATAATACACCTTCAATTCTTATTTAAATTTTTATCTATGTTTGTGTTGATTCTCCAAATCAGTAGTAAATATTGATACAAAATAACATATTTCAGAAAAACAGGCAATAACAAACAAGGATAATTGTTTAACGAAGTTTCAAAACTAATACGTTGATGTTGCATTTGTGTTAATGATAATTATAACACCAAGAATGGAAAAACAAACAGATTTAATGAGCGAATTTGTATTTACTAATCGTTAAATTGCTTGTTTTACACAAACTTTGTACCTATGCATGGAAAGCTGAAGCGTATAAATTTAAAATAATGAGACATTTTCAAAGAAGGGAATAAGGAACAGCCAAATATGGTTTGGAGGTTTAGAAAATTTATTTTGTGAACTAGACTCCTAGTACTAATGCAGGTTTAGGGGTTGTCTGTTGATATCTTCTATTAGACAACCAAACGTGACCAAACGTTAAGAAACACTGGCCATAAGACCAATAAAACATTTATAGGCTCGCAGGAATGTGATTCCTAAAACGTTTTGCACCGCTATTGGGCAACGTTGCATAACATTTTTCCTTGTACCTCCAAGCAAGTAGGTACCTAATTTATTATACTTGATTACTATCTCAAAGTATGTTGTTGTTTCAACACTAGATTTATTTTAACGTATTTTCTTCTTTCGTAAGTATGCGCGTTGGAAGAACATTTAGAAATCCTACCTAATACAGAAGTTACGCATCATAAGAAAAATACTCTTTCCAATACAAAAAAATTCCGATTGAAAATTTGAATTTAACTCCCGGTTAAGCTAACTAACGATCATAGATACCATTGTTACCAAAATTGTTTCCATGACAATTTAGTGTGGATTAGCTTAACAAGGAGTTAAAAACCCGAATTGAAAGACCGTCTGTTATATCCTGGAAAATTCGTAATTACGGTGACATATTGATTGACCTGGGAATGCGAAATTGAAACGTATTTTTCACATTTGAATGCATAGATTTCCATTCTAGAATAAGGTTTACATAAGCTGCAATGTTTTATATTATATTATTTTTAAACTGTGATGAATGGTTTCTCCTCACATCATGGTACAGTAGGTTAATGTTTAATGTTGCATTATATGAGGCTAATAATAGTAATTAATGTCACTGCAATAATAATTTTGAAAATCGGTCTAACCTGAAATTTCTCGTACTTTAACCCCAATTACCTATACCTACGTTTTATATTTCGCAGAATATTTTCATTTTAAAAATAAATCAGTTAAATGTAAGGAAAATCATATAAAGCCGTTTTCTTACAGATCGAAAATCTTTTTTCCAATTTAATTTTTTAATTTGTCTTTCAAGTTTTTATGGTAAGTTACCATTTAAAGACCAAATCAGAAACAACCCAAATATGGTACCGAAAAATGTACATCATCCATTTCCGCATTGTTTCTGCAAAACTTGGTAATCGGTCAAATTAAATACTTTCAACAATTTTTTCGAGTCGCAATTCAATCAATTACGACAAAATCGAGAATAACTTGATTTATCATTGCAATGCAATTTTTGCATTAATGTGTACCTACCTAGTTATGTTAAAAAAAAGCTGAAAAGGGAAATTTCCATATTTCGCAAACTTAACAATTTAATTGTCTCTGTAAACAATAATAAATAAATAAATATAAAGTAATCAATTAACGAAATGATAACCTTTTGTAAAAGTAAAGAGGTCAATATTATTGTGATGACTAATTTATTATTAGAGATAGGATTTGTATGCATTTAAAAGCTTTGAATGTATAAAATGCTGAAATATGCACTTAAAACATTATTGGTATGAACTAGGGAATATTGCCAACTAGATAGCTAATGGCCTGCAAGGATAATACCAAAATGCAAACGGAATGCAGGAAATTGTTAAGAAGCAGCCAAAAATATTTTATGTATTTTGTTGAAGTGCTGAAATATACATGTATTTATGAAAAGGTCTTAAATATGCATTTATATGCACCTAAAATTCACATGTGGTTGGGATGAAACATGCATAAACATAACTCAACTCACAACTAAGAATTTTATTACATGCAGGAAAAATATACAACTGCATAGAAATCCTATCCCTAGTCATTATTGTAGAGAGGAGTACATTTCATTTTTGGCAAACGTTTAAGCTACTTTGAAAAAATGTTGTGGATTGGTGAAGTAGCTAACGGATCAACAGAACAAACTTAGTATTTGGAAAAAGTTATTTTCTTCACGGATTTACTAAGATTTTCTGGGAAGAAACAGGTTATCATGAAAAAAAATTAATTTAGAAAATCGACAAATAGTCGCAACGACACTCTTCCAAAAAAATTTGACATTTTTGAAAAATTATTAGATAAAAACTAGCCTCACGATTTTGTTTAAATTTTCTACACTTATGCAGCTTGGTAAATGGTATTAGGTACGTTTTTGTTTTTGGGTGAATACTAGAATTTCACCGTGGCACCCTGTATGAGGTTTTGAGAATCGGAAATTGATTAAATTAGTCAAAATACCTATGCAAGAAGTTTGAATACAAAAGTTGTTCAGTATATAGCTATGCATTTTCCTAAATTGATATTACGTATACTACAGGAAGTTCGATTTTCGCAGTACAATAAGCAACTTTGTTATATTAAATGAAACACCCTGTATATTATTATATAATTGGATGTCAAATTTAATTATCTATCACATAGTATAAGGTATACATATAGCTAAAGTGTACTGTTGATGGGAATTTCGCGAAGTTCCGCTGCGTTTTGTAAATTTTGAAGATTTGGGCTGGACTCTGAGAGAGACGGATCATCCCGTCCGGCATGCCGAACTGCCTCGAGAACTGTACTGTTGAATACCAAAAACGAAAAGTGTAACTTTTAGTAAATCCAAGAAGTTGCTAACGTCCACTTTTTTACCCATTATCATACCACTCATAATTTTTGTCTTCGTTTAAACAATTATTCCACAAAATTAAATTTTATTCAGGTTATGACCACTTTCCTTAGTCAAAAACAAGGTTACGAAAACAATAGTTAGTTGGCAATACTTTAGAGTTCAAGTTTACAAAAGCAAATCAAATGGTAATTTGAAGAAATTGTTTTATTTGTGGACTGAACAAACATCCGTTCATCCGTATGAATAATTTTCAAAGTCAATAAATTCAGGCAGCGTGCCAATGGGATAAATATTTGAAAACATTGGCGGATTTGAACCGCTTTAGAAATGTTTAGTAAGCATACAGAGAGAACTAGCAAAATGATCTATTTAAACAATTTAAAGATAAAAAAAAGTTAAAGAGGGTTTTGTCGAGAAGCATCGCTTTCAGGTTGAATCATTGAAAAATATTCTTTGTACATTTATTTATGGCATTCATAATAATTATCGGTTTCCACCAGTTTTCAACCCTTTGGGATTATAAATGTCAACTTTTAGTTTGTATGTGTGCGTGATAAGGTGATTGTTGAAACTGATTGCAGTATTAAAAATATTTTTTATAAAAATTCCTTACAACAAAAATTTATGTTAATACCACAAAATACACGAAAGGGTGATTTGATTACAGTATAAATGGAATTTTAAGAGAAAATGTTGTTTCGTCGCGGTCAAGAATCCACAAAAGAATCTAAAGACTTATAGATGCGACCAATCCCTAAAAGTTTCAGAAAGTGAAGGGCATCGTCTTCAAAGATCAGCTTTTACATAAAAGGTTTCATGGATAGAGGGGTTGTTAATATACCTGGAACCGAACGTTGTAGCCATTTAAGTATTTTAGACAACAAACTGGACATCAGTAAGCTCTCCGTTAATTCTGTGAGCCAAAAATTGTGCAAACAAGCAATTTGTTAGAATCATCCGACGTTGTTGAAAAACTATTCAAACTTTTTATGACAAATAGTCACACCATTAGGATCGTGCGACTAAACTTGAGTCAATGAAGGTAATGGATTCATTAAGGCTCGTCATTAGAAAGCTCGTAAACTCGGTTTATTACCTGAAAAACTTTTTTAGACTACTGTTCTACTTTTGCGAGAATTTACAATTGTATACAAATATATGCGACAAAAAACCGTCGAATTTTTTACAGAACCGTGTATTTGCAGGATGATGACAAATTTAGAAATTTCATTTGCACATTTAACTCCCGTGAATAATAGCCTTTACATGCGCTTTCGTATTCGCACTTTACTGGTGAAACTAACCGATTTTAATTGATAAGCACTTTGTGCCTTGATAAACACCAACATCTCTTAAATAGTTGTGTCTAGCTAGGATTTTCGTTTTATTATGTTGTACTTAACGCAATTTTATTATTATCCCTCTCAATTTTTCTTTTAATCCAAAAATTCGCGATACCTACTCATCAAATTTTCATATTATTTTTTGTCTATCAAATTAGTACACTTTTCTAGAAAATACCAACATAATCTAGTTTAGGATATTTTATTTTTATTTGTTTTCAAAGAAAAAAACAACTTCAAGGTCAAAATTATTTATCTTAGATCTTCAGCGGCGAATTTTTTATCTCTCGCAGCTTGACTAGCATAGGTAGGTAGACTCTCAAGAATATTCTCATTCTTACCCATCTAGTCTTTCAAATTTGAATAATGATCTAACTCTTAAAGAAGTTTCTCTTGACCTTGCTTATAAATAGCCCAATCACGTTAAGTTGAAGTATGAAAATAATAGTGTTAATGTTTCTATTCAACTTGTTATTGCACTTATTGTTTGAAGGATGGGATGTAGTTCATATGTTATTATTGAATTTAGTTGCAGTATTGTTTATACAGGGTGTTACAGTAAAAAAAACCTGTAGTAGTATGGTCACATTAGTTTAATCTTTGTGGAATGATTAATTTAATAATAAACTTGTTTTACTTGGTTGGGTTTAACAATGTGATATACTTATGAAGTATTTTAATCTGTGACGAAAGTATACGACGCATCATCATGCCACTTTTTCTACCAATCAAGCTGCTTTGATATTAATATAAGTTCCCTCTGTATCTATTCATTAAGGAAAGTAATCTTTTGTTTATTCATTCATTGGTAACCTTTTTGTTTGAATAAGAAATTACAATATAATAATAAGCATTTAAAAAATAAAGTAAATTAACCTTTCGTATAAAGAAAGGGTCCAAACTTCAAGGTAACCCATAAGAAAACTACCTTTAGATTTTAATAGAATTTATTCGAACTCTACTGTAATATTTTTTGTTGTTAAAGTCAATTTTATCCCCCCAAGCAAAAATAAAAAATCGAAACTTGTAGCTGTGCATGGCTTGAGTTTATCTTTTTTTTTTAAGTAAAAATGCAAATGTATGTCTAACAAGTTTTACTGATAATGGACCTGTTAAAAATTTAAATGTGGCTAAAAGCCTAGTGACGTACAGATGAGGGAACAGGAAATAGAATTATCCGTTATTAAATTATCATTACCTGCCTATTTTCGCTTCCAATATAAGTACATTTTAGAAATTTTTCATAAATTGTTACCTTGTGTACATAATGACTAATGTTGTTTACAAATATTCGTGTAATTATTGATAAGGAACAAACAACAAACATGTCATTGTTTTGTCAAGAACATCATCTTAATGTCCATACCTACACGGCAATTTAAAAATTAATTGCAGAAAATTGTGTACCTATAGCTTCAATCAATAGGATATTATTCTTTATAATTTTTCTACAAACTATTTTATGGAAATTCAGGAAATTTACAGACAGTAACCCACAAACAGCTAAATATCCAGGATCCCACAATTTTAAAATTCTAATGGACCAGCCATTTATCCAATTTAGGGCGCATATCTTAATTAAACCCACAAATTTATCGTTAACTTAATAAAATATATCTACCGTCAAGGTTATTTAAAAATAAAAAGTAAATAGAGTAAGAAATCCAAACAAATATTTTGATATTTTCAAATCGTGGGAGATTAAAATGTTGATATTTTAAAAATTTTAATACGAATTGTTTGTTTACTTCTACATATTATTATATTATTTTTCTCGTTAAAATCGGTCTTTCAACTTTGTTATGATTTAACAGAATTATAAACAACAATGTAAGATATATCAATATTTTAATTGTCTTGAAGAAAATTTAATAGAAAGCAATTAATTTAAAGTGGATTTAGTTTAAAAGACGTTTAGAGTCTAAAAAAACGTTTTGTCGCAACCCAAAAAGTTCCACTTCTGCTCATAATAAAACAATATAATTACTATTAGTAAGAGTAGTACCAAGTTCAAAATATCTAAATAAAAATATAAACGACTTTCACAAAATACCGCATCTTCCAGCAATTTATGTTGCTTTATGTTCAATATTCGATTTTTGGGTCCTTCAAACCGATCAGGTCGTTACAGTCGACGGAAATGGGTAAGGGCTAGGGAAAGGGTCGAGAAATGGCAAGTTTGCGTACTTATAGCCGGATTGGTTGCTATAAGCGACGCAGTAAGAACCAAAGTGAGATCAAAATTTATTTTCATTTAATCTGGCTACGAAATAATAATTAATAGGTACTTTTAAACTTGCCAATTATTTTGAAATAAAAATATTATATGCGAGCCAATTTTAAAGGCATCAATTTATTGCTTCTTTCATATAGCCATACTAAATGAAAATAAATATGGATAAACTTTTTTTTCTCGTGTACGTAATTTGTAAATCATTCCAACCCAAAATTAAAAATTTCCGCTATATCCATATCCGGCATTGTCGTTATATGATTTCACTTACATTCCTATATTGTGATTACAATCGGTTAGCAATCAAAGCATTCATAAGTGCAGGTAATACACAAGCTATTATTTGTCGCATTATGTGCTTTCGGAAATTCTTTTAGATTCGTTTTTAGATTATCTACGCAGATAATCAAAGTTTAAGAACATGGGCGGAAAACAATTCGCCAAATGGAAAATTAGTCAAAAATATGAAATACCTCTAATAGGTACCTATTAATATTACTTTAGAAGAATGGTATTGTTAGAACATTTCTGGTTACTTGTTTCTGATAAATTGGTGGCAGCAGCCATATAGTCGACACGGTGTTGTTGGAAAGTCTCCGGAAAAATAAAAATTTCTGATGATAAGGAAGATTTTTCCGGGGGACTTTTTTCCGGTATTTTTTCCTAGATTTCAGTCAATTATTAGTAATTTTTCAAAATATGCCATGTCGAGAATTAAATTTTGTACTTAAAAAGTTAAGGTTCGTAATATTACGGGTGCCCTATATCTTAGTTCTACTCTCATTACATCATTTATATAAATAAATAATTATTTTTCAAACAGGTAGTTCTCCACGAGACAAGATTAAAGTAAATAAAATCAGGGGTAGGTTAGTAGGTAGAGCCCACCGGGACATAGCTAGAAACACGCTGATTAAATAAAGAGCCCGAGGTTTTGCTCTGACCCATTATTGAATGGATTACTGCACTAGATGTTTTTTATGGCAAAAAAAAGAACCCGTACAAGATGATTAAGAAAACTTAAAAGTTGCTTGCTCGTCATAAAGGTGATCTTATATATACGTAATATTACGATAATGTCAATCCTTTGAGGAAAGTTGTATTAATGCTCTTGTCATTTTATTAATTCCATTATCGAATGCCCTTCAAATAGGTTAACTAAATTTTAAATAGTAAGGCCAATTAAAATTTAATGCTTAGGTCATTGCATCTAATTTTTTAGCATTTTGTTGGCCGGTTTAACGCAGCAATAACCATAAACCCAAAATAATAATAACGGCTAATGACAATCGATTCTCGTTTTGGTTTGTTAACTTTCAACACTAACCTAAACTATATCTGTTACATTTTGTTCATCAAATACGATTCAATTAAAACTCCTATCCACAAAAACAAAATCATTGAATCGCGATCTTTTTTATTATTGTTTTATTAAAATCGAAATGAATTTTTATTTTTAGTCTCGTGTACCTATCTTGTTTGTTGTTTATGTGCAAAGTTAGTAATCAGAATGCGATTAAAGGACACGACTCGGAATCTCGCCACTGGTCCAATTATAAATGGATAACGTGATGGTTCAAAGTGCAGAACATAATATATCACGCGTGAAAAACACATTTAGAACACTTGCACGTTTATTATAATAGTCCTGTACAGACTTAACAGAGAATTGGCTCCTAGCAAGTAGGTATTACACGTAACGTAATACATACCAATAAAGTAACGCATCGGAAACTTCCAACTTAAAAATATCAGTGACGTTTTGTAATTGTTATCCTTATAGTTTGCCTTTAACCTACTTAGAAAATATACAGAGTCCGCTAAAAGTTTCGGGTTGCGATTCTCTAAAGGTGCAATTCGTACCCCGTCCCTCATGATCCCCAGACTTAGATACCTCGGACGTTTTTCTTTGAGACTTACTCTAACGTTTGCTAAACACGCCAGAATATTGAAGAATTGAAAAATCTAATTATAATAGACGAAAGTTGAAACAGATTTGAAAAATAGGGAGGCCGGGGGACGGAACGCTGGTTTAATGGGGAAGGCATGCGAAGGACATTAATTAATGTGTGGTTATTATATAGGACGTAATTTTTTTTCCTACAGTGATTGAACATGTGACTGTTTCTCATTAACACATTCCGTAACACAATATTGCAAAATTTTATTATCGTCGCAACATTCAGATCTTTCGTTATACAGAAATATTCTGAAAATGGCAAAAAGTTAGCACCCTATACATGTAATCTACATGACATCCTTTCACATAGGTTTCCAGTTAGTACATAGATACACATTACATCATCATGGTTAGATCATCCTTCCAATGAATTTACTACGCATTCTAAATTGTAATTGTAGAAAGTAAAACACATAGATTTCCTAAATTTATTTTTTATCTATTTTCTTCAAACCTTTTTAATTTCCAAATTTCGTTGTGATTAATAAAAATAATTTTTCAACAGGAATTTTCAGAATGTAGATAAAGTGAAAGGATATCAAATTGATTATCTAAAATGTAAGGTGTTTAATAATTAGTTTGCAAACATCCACTATTTCAATAAAATTATGACCAAACCTTAGATAAACAATGACAGCACCTTAGAAGTAGTTACACCCATTTTACGAATAAATAATACCTTTTGCAGTATTTATAATAAAATTCTAAAAGTGAATAATAGGAAGACAGTTTTCATACAATTTATATTTCGTTTTCCTTCATGTTTGTTTTACCTTATACGCAAAAAAACTTTCCTTGATTTTTTTTATTGATGAGAAGGGTTAAATATTTAAAACAGACAAAAATAGGGTCAAAAAATTCATCTTAAAACTGATTTAAAAGCTTCCTGTACCCTGTACCTATATGATTTTGATAGTCAACAATATCCAGCAGAGTCCCGCAATGGATTAAAAAAAAGGAACAATTCTCCCACTAATTGAAATGAAATTAAAACTTCTGTTTTCTAAGTTCTAGTTAAATTAATTTGCGGAACTGAGTACTAATCCTAAAACTTTTCAACTCTACGAAAGTGTGAAGCTTGGTTGGAAGTTAGAAGCTTTCCTGAGAAAGCTTTTTTTTGTTCATGATTGAAGAGAAACCACAATCCGCCCTTAACTTTCAACAATCAGATTTCATTTCATTTTTTATGTTGATCTCAAAGTTAGACAAATATTTTCAGAGGCGGTGTTAAGCCTCACTAAACCGTGTCTTTAAACAATTATTACCTAAGTAGATACTAATATAATAATAATAATCTTGATTGTTTTAATAAAAATTTCATGCAGACAATATACATTGCTAGACTTATATAAACAAGAATATTGTAATAATTGCTAATAATAGATATGCATTCCAATTAAACCCGCATTAAATGTGCACTTGACTTCTTAATGATGATAATTAAGAAGGTCATAATAAGGCGTTTAAATAATGGGTACTTAGCTCTGATTATGCGATAATTATTTTAGTAAATTAATTTTCTTTAGTTCCCTGAAATAAATAATTTTTCTTTTTGTTACAGGTGAACTTCGTCATTAGCCAATTTGTGGCTCTTGCGTTAGCTTCATTGTTTCGTACGGTTTTACATCCATCAAAAACAAATTCAGGAACCAGACATGGATTCGGTCTCATATTTGGCCTCATTATTGGCTATTTTTGTTTTGGAATGTAAGTGAATTGATTTTTACTGCATTTTTTAACATTTTTGTACAAAATAGACTGAGGGCTTTATATTTTATTTACAATACTTTCAACCCTATTGACTATAGATCCCCCTCCATGGAAAATTCTTAATAGTATGCACTAGAAATTCCTACATACAATTTTCGAAAATTATTTTACTTGACTATAAATAGAATATATTTCTTTCATTTAAATTTTATTAAAAGAACATGAAGCATATTTATAAGAAAAATGTTATCTTTCAGGCAGGCCATCCATTTGGCAGGACTCCCGGCGTTATGTTATATTGTCATTCGAACACAAAATCCACAAATTATGCAGAGGTACCTATTTTCCTTTCCTTAAAACATGAAGAAAGAACATTTGCATATGTTAATGTTTCAGGATGGTATTAGCGGTAGCTGTGATATACTTGTCATGCATTCATTTGCATAGACAAGTGTACGATTATGGATCCTACACCCTGGATATTACGGGTAAGTTTTATTTAATAAGCGGCCCAAATATTGTTTGTTGGTTTTATCAAAACAAATATTTTTATTCATAATTTTCAGGTCCTTTAATGGTAATCACACAAAAAGTAACGAGTTTAGCTTTTAGTATTCATGATGGTTTTGCAAGAAATGATACGGAGCTTACTAAAAACCAAAAATTATATGCTGTTTATAAACTTCCATCAGCGTTAGAATATTTCAGTTACGCCCTTTGTTTTCCCGCACTTATGGCTGGGCCTGTACTATTTTATAAGGATTACATTGATTTTATCGATGGCAATAATTTAATACAAAAACCTGCAAGTGTATGTTTATTGTCTCTTAGTAAACCCTTGTTGTTTTTTTACAGTAAATCTACTTTCAGAAAAACTTGGACAACAATTCCAATAGTAGAACTGTTGTGCTAGAACCATCACCTTGTATAGTGGTGTATAAAAAAATTGCCCTTTCAACTGCATGTGCATTCATGTTTGTCAAATTCTTACCAATGTTCTCCATAGAAGGAGTAAAAGACGATGATTTTGTGGAGAATTCAACATTAACTTTTAAATTTTGGTATATAGGGGTGGCAACACTTCTTGTTAGATTTAAGTATTACTTCGCATGGTTGTTAGCTGATGCCATATGCAATAATGCTGGAATTGGTTTCAACGGCTATGATGAAGATGGGTCTCCAAAATGGGACGGTATTTCCAATATCAACATTCTCAGGTTTGAGGTGAGTACTCAAAACTTTTTATTTCTCCATTGTTTTGAAACGCATCCCCTAATATCTAGTGAAAATACCGACTTTCACTGTTAGTTGCGGATTCCAGTTCCAGATTTAATTCGGTCCTAGTATGAGAATATATTTGTATATTCCTCCTACCTTGAAAATATCTTCTATTTGAACAAACAATTAAAATTATTATTCACTATGCGTTTAGGAGACGTAAATTTAGTAGAAAATTAAATCAATCAAAGGTTAAGGAATTTAAATAAAGATTAGCATACAATCAGAAAATATTTAAGCTAATTTCAATGTCGCATCTAGTCCATGGCGCAGCGCTTGACTTCCATTCCAAGCAACCGTTGAACGTCGCCGTCGGTCGGTTGAACGTAACCATGGTACTTTGTCCGGTTTAACGCAGCATGTAGTACTATTGTGCATTATTATATGGATATAGTCTAAACTGCTTTAAAAAATATTCGTAAGGAAACTGTAGATCCAATATATTGTTGTCAAACAAAAATCTCAAACCCCCAGAGAATAATTTTGTTCCCTATCATAGTGGATTAAAAATTTAAAACCTCTCAAATTTTTGTTCGGTCAATTAAATTCCTTAATTTTAAATTTCTTAGTTCCACTTTTGTTTCCAACGAAAACTTATTGATCAATCAATCCTAGAAAGGGTGGTTTGCATGTTACTTGGTTCTTAAATCTGGTGTTCTCTCGTATCAGTCACATGCTGCCACCATTCTTTTGATTGACAGTGATCAATATTTAAAAGTAGTCTCTAAGCAATAGTGTTACTGACAACTACAACTGTCATTCTATGATGGTTATTTTTTAATTATATTTTGATTTCTAAAAATTTAAAACATCATGGACCTCTTCAGTACTTGCACAATCTCATCTGTTTTTAGTCTAAAGGGACTACAGGTGTGTGAACCGACATGTGCAAAATGTGTGACTGTAAAATTTGCAACTAATGATGGTAAAGTGTTTACACAATCATATCCAGAAAATACAACAGTTGGAGAAATTAAAACTGTATTGGTTGAAGTATTTTCAGTTCCTTCTGATAGCCTTGCTGTTAGAAGAGGACAAGAAACTATTAGCGAAGACAGGCGTTTAAATGAATTTGAACTGGGTGACTATAAAATGTTAGAATTTCAATTATTTTCTACAAAACCAGAACATCCTATTTCTGCGGATACAGCCTACGAATACTATGGCATGCCCGATGTTATTACTGTAAGAATTGATGATTCTGATGACGAAGATGGTTACCGCGATGTAGTTGTAGAAATTATTGATCGAAGCATAGAAAAACCTTTTCTTGGTGGTTTTGTCCATAAGGATAGTGGTATAGAATATCATCATGGATATTCTCAAACTGGACCTGCTAAACCTAAAGTACCACCTGAAAGAAAAAATCACAGAGATACCCAAACATACTTTTGGCGAAATAGATTGTTAGATACTAATTATGCCCATGCCACTCAAATGGCAAATGAAGAATTATGGATACCTAATGTAGCAGATAAAATTTTAACCGCTGGTCCTTATGAAACTGCAGACGAAAGGGAAATAAGATTAGCGGTCGAAGATAAAGTACGAACTATTCAGAGGTGGGTACAAAATAATTATTGAACATTCAAGAATAATGTGTGTGGATTGCTAGCTCATTTATTATCAAAAATGCACAATCAGTTAAATGTACAAGCCCAAATAATTATAAACACGCCGGTATATTTTTGTACATAGAGTTTTTAAATTGTTTTTTTATTTAAACGGAACAACAATAGCATACAAGGTGTTACATTTCAGTAGGTAATTAAATTTGCTGTAAACAAGCAATAAATTTTCTTTCTTAGCAGCCGTTCAAAATATTATTTTACAAACATCCACAAATGTTTACATAACAATTTGTTAACAAGGTCGTAAAGATATGCCAGTAGCATAAACATCTCTTTGTGCATTGGCATCGATTACATTTAGGATAAAGATAAATAGCTGAGATTTCTTTTTTCCGATACATTATAGGTATCGGAACCTATTCTTTCATAAAGTTTTGCATCGAAATAAATGTTACAATACTGTGAGTGAAAGTCCATTTGGCGATGGGGTTCAACGATAGAGTACTTTAGATCCCTATAACCTCTTCGCGTCTTAATCGAGCACCTTGGTCATTTAACTGATTTTAACTTTTAATCATAAGCAACCCAACAACACATGTACAATATCTTAAACTGTATATACCTACACTGTATATTTCAGTAATTGTTTTTATTAAAAGGTATTACCGTGCATACAAAATACGCCAAGCGTTAAAATTACTCAGCGCCGAATACAAGAAAAGAATTCGTATAGAACAAGAAGAAGAAGAATATTATCTACAGGATGAAGAAAATCGAAAAAAGGTGGAACTAATAGCGAAAGTATTCCCTAGAACTAGAGATGATTTTTGCATGTTATATGGAATGGTTGATAGATGGAAGAAAGCAGAAATTCAACGCGTATGCGAAGGTTATACTGGTGCAGCAAAAATCACAGAATTTTATATGCTACTAGACAAAGAAGTGGAAATGTTGAAAGCTATTGAATGTCATAGACAACAAGTTAAGAAAGATATAAGAGACCAAAAAGAAAAAGCATTTTTTGAAACAATCGGAAATCCAATTGCTTGGCACAACCATTATAAGGATTGGACGAATAAATACAAAGATTTATACATACAAATGGATACCTTGGAAACGCAACAAGGACATGAATATTATCAAATTTATTTGTCAATTGGTAATGAAAATTCTGAAGTAGAAGATCGCATTCAGGCTTTATTGAACACTAAATTACTGTTACATGATCATAATTGTCGATTAGCAAATGAACTCGTAATTCTAATCGATAGGGCTTGTGAATTATTAGCTAGGGGGATAAGAAATCAACATATTGACATATTAATGAAACGTATTCAAGAGATGTTGAAAAGACACATTAAAATTCCTGAATGTAGTTTTGGTGTAACTACCAGATTGCAGCGTGTTAAAGAAAAATTAATGCACACTGATCTGCATTATTGCAAATACTGCGAGACACTTAAGCCTTCAAGCGATTTTCGTATGCGTCCTGAAACAGAAAGACTTGATGTTTGCGCTGCATGCAGTTGGAATGATCGCGTTAGAGAACCTTGGTTCGATCTTGCACCTTATCGTTACCTACTCAGATTAATAAGACGTGAAGAAGAGAAAAAGCAAAGCGTATCCTCGGTTATTTTTATTTTAGAAGCGCGAGACATAAACTATCTTGTTAATACAGTTTGGCATGCCCATTCGGCTATAAACGAAGAAAATATTCTTTATGATTTACGTCTATGTCGATGGTTTCCAGATAAACCATGGGCTCCCTGGAATTGTGTTCTGCTAACAAAGCAACAAGTTAAACTTCATATGAAAATTAAAAAATTGGAAGATGTGTATGATCAACAATTTATAAATATGGTTCGAAGTAAACACGGATTAGCTAGAGTACACTTCAGTAAAATCGCGCATCTTGACGCTTATATTCAAGAGTTGAATGAAATAGATGAGAAATGGAAAGACGTGCAACTGTTAACTGAGTTTATTCCTGTTAATAGCAAAACAAAAGTATTTGCAAGATGCCATTAAAAGAGTTATGAACAACTTTTTTATCATTTATGTAGTAGGTACCTATTAATAATAGCATTGAATGTTGTAAAAAAATTATTGTTAAATACTGAATAAACAAAGTCATATAGAAAGCTATAGTAGTTACATTATGTTATCTGTCTTTCACAGGCCACCCTGTAAAGGTTTTCGTTTTCCTGTCTTCAAACGGTATCGTTTGCAAATTCTTTTGGAGTTTTTTTTATAGCAAATTTCCCTAGGTTTTGCCTACATCATTTTCCCTTATTTGGTCCTTTCTCATTTTGTTTATTTTTCTTGAGTCCATGTCTTATTTTTGTTTGCCATGGTTCTCTCTTCAGTATTTTGTCATTAGTCTCTGATTGGTTAGGTGAGACTTACCGTATGCCATGTGACACGCCAATTGCGGATCCACTTTAACTCGCCCATTTTTTCATTTTTATTTGGTATTTTTCAAATTCATACTTTCCATGGATGCTTCTCTAATATTCTTTGCTATTCTTGTGTACTTTGCCCTTAATATAAATTTTTCTTGGATTGCTCCCTCAATACCTATACTTCTAGATTATTTTAGCTGTTTTTCTTCGCCCATAGCTTTTCCTCTAACATTCTATGTTTCCTCCAACAAACTATATCTTGGTTGCTTCCTCCATTTAGTAAATTTTCCCTTTTTCAGTTGACCAAACACTTTTAAGGGATGTTTTAAACAATCTCTTCTTATTTAGATTACCCTAGATTGTTTTGATAATAAAAACTAAAAATTCTACAAATAATTATTATACGTCCTTCCGTTTTTGTTTACAGTTTGGAACAAGTATGCGCGAAAGTATAGAAGCATGGAACATAGGGACCAATCGTTGGCTACGAATGTTAGTCTACGAAAGAGTTACTAAATACTCTACAATCCTGACATATGCACTATCAGCAATTTGGCATGGGTTCTATCCTGGATATTATCTCACATTTGCCAGTGGAGCATTGTTTACATTTGCTGCAAGAAATGTAAGTTTTCCTAAAACAAGAATGGGGTGTTTGAACGCGGCCGTTTCAATGTAAGGACGTTTGAAGACAAAGAATATAAGAGAGTGGGTTTTTTGATTCCCTAATGTTGTTTTGGTTTTAAAAAAATTATAATGTATTCAACAATAATCAATAACGCGAAACGGCATTGCGTGCCGCTGCCTGTGTACATGATGCCGCTGTTTATTTTATATACACCCTGTATACCTCTCAGTTAATAATATAAATATTGTTGCATCCAAACGTCTCCACGTTCAAAACAACCCCGCGTCCAGAAATCCTCGCGTTCAAACATTACTGCGTCCAAACGGTTCGGCCAAACATCCTAGATCGGGGTTTTCATATTTTTTCTTCAAATTAGAACAATAATAAACATTGATTATTTACAGATGAGACGATCAGTTCGCGGCTATTTCATACAGAATTCTAGAGTCAAATTTATGTATGATGTGGTGACCTGTATCCTAACCCGCCTTGTTATGGCATACATTACCTTCACCTTTGTTTTGTTGGAGTTTTGGCCCAGCATTAGACTGTACCTGTAAGTATATTTTAACTATTGTTCCGAGAATTGAATTTCCCTATGTCTATAGAGGAAGCCCCCAAGGAAAAATTCTAATATAATTTTTTTATACTATGAATAACATGGAATTGAAAAGTAGATTGATTAACATTTTTTTGTAGACATATGTACCTGTGCCTTCATATCCTAGCAGTGTTGGCGTTGATTTTAGTGCCTCGTGTGGTATCAAAAGCTGTTCCTAGGAGTTTGAATCTGCAATCAACTGCTACTGCCACTGTCAATGGCACCAAAGCATATTTGCAACACTCTGCCACTAATGGCAGCATAGCCCACGCCTTAAAACAGGCCACTCCTATAGCGAGCAGTGTGTCAAATCACCACGACTGATCATGTCTTTTGTCATTTATATAGAATATTCATCGAAACATAAGTTGTCAAACCTGTTAAATTTTAATAATATTATTAATAACGCTGTTAATATTGAATGCAAGTAGCTTTTGTGTTCTACTACCTACTGGTTTTTGTTATACTGTTGACTTTACCTCTATTAGAGCTATATAAATCAAAACTAGACATCACAAATTAACAATCTGTGATTTTATAACTGTTTAATGCTGCAAACTATAGTTTTAAATACACTTCTATCTTCCATTTTTATTTAAGAAAGAATTAGTCATACCCGTAACTTGTATAATAGTGCTTTGTGAATGCATTGTTTAATGTTTGTGAATGTTAATTTTTAATCATTTCTACTTTGTATCTCTAAATGGTGACATTAGGTTTACTATAAACTTTTCAATTTTTTATGTAATGTGTGTCTTCCTACTAGAAAAATAATGTTAAGGGCACTCTATCGCGATGAGAAGATCATCCCTTCCATTGCCTTGTTTAGAAATTTTAATAAATATGATAACTATACACGGTAGGTATGCATAAAATATTTTTTGATAAGTTATACAAATGTAGGTATGCAAGATTATTAATGGATGGAAGAATTATTAACTGCCAACATTATATTAATGATTTTAAATTTTTTTAAGGAACAAGCCAGTGTTATAATATTCAAGGGACTTTTGTATAAAACGGTTAGTGGTGAACTTTTGTGGCTTGTTTTTTTAAGATAACAACTAGAAAAATCATTGTGAGATTTATTACGATACAGGGTTGATATTTTGATAAAAACGATCTAAAAATTGCAAAAATGGAATAATACTAATCCATTTTTTGTATACATATAAGAATTTTGCTTCTGTAATTCTATAATGTTAACGATCATCTCACTAAGAGAAATATTGCCATAGAGTACCCTTAAATAAAATGCACAAATAAATTAAAATTGTAACCTTTATTTTCTGTTAAATAAAGTTCTTGTACAGAGTTTCAATGATAATTATTTTCAAAGATCCGCTCTAAAATATAGAGTTGGACTGGTCCAGCGAACAAAATGACCACCTGCGTTCAAAGTCACTTTTCTGGGCTATTATGCAAGTATCGCCGTTCGGACATTTAGCGGCGAATTAGAACGCGGTCGCAGTCATAGTCGCAGTAAAAAATTGCAAAGCAAAACGGAGATATCTTGACCCCGTCCCGGTTTTCATCAGGACTTCCTTCAGAATTCGGGGCCGTTTTTTAGTATCTTAGGGTTATCGCGGTTTGTACGCAAAATCGTAAAAATATCATTGGTCAAACTGGGGCAAAATGTTGAAAGGTACTAGAGGAACGATGTACCTATTGAGTTAGAGATTTAATTTTTTCTTATAAGATAGCCAACGAAATTTCCAATCAACCATGTGCATCCGTTGCCGCCGTTCAGTAGGGAAGGAAAATTTTCAAAAATGTTCCTACTTTGGTGGTACCTGAGGGGCGTTCGCTGAGGCAGCCCCTTTTTGGAATAGCGCAAAATTTCCAAAAAAAAATCAGGGTCTAATTAACCGAAATGCGCTGGTCCACGATCTATACCTACGTAAAGCAGCTCTAATTTTTTTTTCAATAAACTAATGAGTACTAATGATGGTTCGCTTTTGCACCGTAATCATGATGTCGATGTCGCCACACCGCGTTACAGTATTTCGCCCAATTTGCCCGATCAGAGCCGGGCTCAAACTCATCCCAAAAAACGGCATTTTGATCAATTTTGACGATACTTAGAGCTCGGAAACTAGGCGAACTACAGCAACACCATTTACACCGTTGAGAAAAGCTTGTCGAACCAAATCAACTGAAATTTCTGTAGCTATCGCCAAAGGGTGTCGAAGTTTTTCCTTATGAGCTCCGTAATTATATGTGTAGGTACTAGATAGAAAAATAATTATTATACCCTCTCAAGCTCTAAGTACAGGCCATCAGCAATGTATTCCTACACCACCGGTCTTTCCGTGGTAGGTATTTATGATTTGGTTATTTCCGGTAAGAATGAAATAATAATAATAACACTCACGGGTCACGGCAGTTTCTTTCATGCTTTTTACTTTTTTTCACCATTACCAATACCATAAAGGAATGTGTTTGAACAAAAATAGTGAAACAAAGTACAGTTTTTTCAAAACAGTAGAGTTTTGCGAAACATTGTTTTCATAAACGTAGTACATACGGAGGTGTAACAAGCAGTCGAGGCGCCCGTGTGCGCAATTATTCCTGGGGCCCCTGTCTTTGTAATATAAAAAAACCATTAATTTCATAACAACGTCGAATCTTTTTCAATTACATTAAATTTAGTTTCAAATAGGCACAATATATGCAGTTAGGCCCCTATAGACTAGGGCTTGCGTGATTCGCACCCTTAGTTATATCCCTGAATATATTGTTTTAAATATTAACAAATAAGTAATAATAAAATGTTGTTCATCGTGTATTTAAAAATATAATCAAGTTAATTCTTAAATACACAAGCAAATAAGCTTTATTAAACCATAAATGTAGGTGAGCATTACCTCGAGACATCTTAAAACTAGAATTGACGCATTTCTATGGCAAGATTTACTGAATAAACAGGACTTTGAAGAATAAAAATTAAATGTGCCTAAATATCTCAGATTTTATTAGTCATGCTTACTTGCTTTTCTTTTTCAGTTGTGAATTAGGCAAGCATGGTGATATTGTGTGGTGCAAATTGTATAATATTAGTGAATAGTAGTACTTTGCATATTAGGAAAAAAAAAGTTTGTAGACAATAATGTTTTACGATAGTTTTCAAGATTAATGTTGGATTATGTAATACTACAGTAAGGCAGTAAGTACAAGCTATCAATCATTAGTCAAAATGTGTTTTTCTGTGAGTCCACCGCACGTTTATAGGTATAGTCCTTTTGATGGCAGAAAATATTCTTATGTAGGTAATAGTAAATTATTATTTCTTAATAGGAATAATCAAGAAACTAAATATTGTAGGATACATAAATGATCAATCAATTACTGCCAAAGATTGGCGTGGCGCCCTTTTTTTTCATTTTAGGGACACCTTGTATAATACGAGATAAAAGAATTTTCTGATGGTTTTCCAGATTGATTGAGAAAATTTTGGGTAGGCATTTTTTATTTTACGTTTTTTGCTTAGGTACCTACCAGTTTCCAAATTAGTCCCCGTCTTTCGAACGGATTGGTTGTCTTCCTGCAATGAATAGACAATTCGTGAATAGAAACGTATCTTTCAAAAGTATTGTTTGTTTGAATATTGCTAAGATATGTCAACTAAGATAGCAAGGGGGACATCTTTTTACATAAAATCCGGAGGTCTGCCATCAACCCCTTAGACGCCACAGCCGCCCCGTTTAAAATTTCAAATAGCACCATACCATGTGGCACATCGGTGGAAAGGTAATTTCATAAGGAATTCATTCTACTATTTATAAAAAATTAAAAACTATATATAAGGAGTAAGGCAACATGGGTCGATGGTTCGATTCCACGTTATAGTTAGGTGGATCTTGTGGTATGTTTCTCTTATCGGCTAAAAGTTATAAACAAATCAATTCTGTATTATTTCCTCGAGGGCTCTGACATGTTCCTATGTGCTCTCTTTTGGAAGGAGGTTTTCACTGCGTAGTAGATATAGTAATAGTTGTGTTGCAGTCTAAAATTATCTGTTCCTTTTTGTTTCATCTCTTTACATCATATTATCCTTCAATTTGAAGTGTCCATATTATATGTAATAATTTCACCATACTATTTTTAACTTATATACTACCTATACTATTATTTTGTCATCCATGCTATTAATTCGAGATCAATAAAAGTACCGATATATAAATACTTTCACTTTCAAATAAGCAATTACTTTTAGGTTTACATTGGTGACCACACATGACGCAATTATATATTTTCTTATTGGATACACAGAGATATTGTAATAGCCTACATGTAGGTTTTAAGAAAACAATAGGGATCTAAAAATAATACTACATTTGCGATAGTAGTAAAACATTAACTCTTTACACGTGACTATAGGTAGTTATATTAATTGGATTGTTTTAATATATTCATTTCATTTTTTTCTTGTTGCAATTGTATGTAGAGAGTGTTGATCCATGTCATTAAAATATGATTACTATTCGTTATACAACATATTGCACAAACCCATCCTTGGAAGTTAACTACTTTTACGCATTATGAAAGATACCTACATACATGTTCATTCTTTTAATAGGACTGCGAAATTACACTAAATTCAAGGTTCTTATGTGTTGTTATTTATATCCTTACGCTTATCATAAGTATAGAAATAATAGTTTGCAAATTAGAGATAGCTTTGTTTTCTTAATGAATCGTTAAGAATTTGTGTATGATCCCTCAGAAATAATAACAAAATTTAATGAACGATTTAAGAAGAGCTTTTTATCTTAAGTTTTTGTTTCAGAAATAAAACAAATAATGGTGGAGAAGTTTTAGTCTTGTAATAACTTTCTTCTTTATTGGAATGATTTTGGAAATTTCATCAAAATTACTTTTAAGGTTTCTCAAAGACACCTACAAAACAATTAAATTTTGCGCATACACATAAAAAGCATTTAGAACAGTCTTAAAACGACAAACCGTATCTACTCCAAACTTCTATATTTTTAGAATTCAAATATTTTCAAATGAAAAAAGATTGTAAACTTGAACTTCTAGGAACAGCATAGAATTTCCCAAATACCCCAACTTCCTACGCCTCTTTAATAATAATTGGAAATTCCAATATTTTTTGCTCACACGATTAGGTTTTACTTGTTGTTATTACTTTTTGTTTTTTAATTATACACCATAACTAAAAAAAAATTCTGCGGTCAAGAGGCCAGTGATCTTAATTTATTTTTACTGACATGTATACGTAACATCGTGAATGATGGCCTTGCTTTCCATTTCCTCCATTTACTCATACAAGTACCTGCTTGCACTTTTAACCTACTTTAATTTTTAAACAACACGTAAAAATCGTTAAAAACCGTGAAATTAGCTTCCATTATTTCTATTTAATTTTAATTCTGTAATTATTAAAAAGCATCTAAAATTATGAAATTAGAGAAAATAACTTAATTTAATAGAATACCAGGAAACTTAAAAAAATTGTAGTTACCTAGTTGTAGATAATATATGTATATTATTATTCTAGTACATAAATTTAATTCAAAATGTTTAATAAAATGCTAATCAGTTATTATTATTTTTAATATTTTAAAAATTATTATAAATTAAAATAAAACTGGTTATGTACTACGTGGTGTTTTTTTTTATAAAATGCGTTATTGTTGTATTATTATTTTTATAGTGACGCACGATTTTACAATAAAATACCGGGATTTTAGTAACCGGATTTTCTCACAAAATTATTAATTACTAATTCGGTATAATCATGTCACCTTAGAATTCTTAAACATTATTTGAATTTTGAGAAAAACATTTTTTATTTTCTAGAATTTACTGCAATAATTATAAATGCAGTTGTCCTAAATACATTATTTAAGTGTAACTTTTAATCCGCTCGCTCTATGATTATCACAAACACAATCTTGAAAGTATTCACAGGAAACAACAATTTTGCAACACAAAATTTAGAGTCGACTACGAAATAAATCCGTGAGTAAACATGGAATTCGAGCGTATACCTACAAGTTTTATCTAGAAGAGTCCAGATTCCTTAAAACTTTCGAATATTGAAGCATTAAGCAAGAAAACAAGGTTACTCCAACGAAAAATAAGGAAATACGGTAGGGTTCTCTATGTAAACAGCAGCGGAAAAAAAATAAGTAGTTAATACAGATTGGTATGCTGCGATTAGCGGATCTGCCTTTATTTTACCTGGTTTCAAAGTTTTAACTTAAAACTTGTCAGAAATCCGTTAAGTTATCGTGGGAACAACATCCTCATATGAAAAAATCCTCGATTGTTTCAGTTACTAAAAAAAAACTGTACAACTGCATGTTTTTCCAAATAGAGTCCTAAACGAAGAAAATTTTGAAATATTTCGTAACTGCTAAGACGAACTAAAAATGATAGGGTTTGATTTGTTGGGCCACTCTTGGGCATTGTACCATGAGATGTGCTAATAGGTAACAGATAGTGGTAGATTTCGGTCAAGTACCATGCGATATGCTAACGGTAACCCGGTAGCTGGAGTCTGCTGATAGTAGCCAACGTACGTCTTGTTGGACGTCCATGATCAACCGTAACCAGCTCCTGGGAGAATTGGTCTTGCTTGGTAGGTTTGGGCATGTTTGGGTCAGGTGCCAGGTGATACGCCCAGCTACCATGTCTTATTGGGTAGGTCTTGGCCCAGGAATAGTGAAAGACGCTAACGGTAGCCCAGCTACTAGGAGGGTATGCCTTGACTCTTGAGTTAGGGAAGCTCAGCGTAAGATATCATACTGTCCAGTGTCCCTCCTAGTTGAGGATTATACAAGAGACTAACAACCTCTTGGTGGAAAAGTGTTTAAAGGCTACGTATTACCGCGAATAAAGAAAGCCAATGTTATTAAACATTGACCCTCATTTTATTGTTGTTTCTGCTGATTTGTTCCTTATATTTAGACGTCTGAGTCTAATTACAGCAATTTGTTTCTCACACAATTATTCTGCTATAAATATATGTTGTTTGGGTTTTAAAAACCACCTTAAATTCTCTGAATAAGTATTTATAATAATTTGTCTACAAGGCTGATGGGGTAAGAAACTAATATTTTTAAATTTTATCTGTACTAATAGGTACGAACCCATAATTAAATTGCTAACACGACCTTGTAAAGTTTAAATGTCTTACATCAAGAATTTAATCATGTCTGCTTTCTTCTAATCCTTTATAGAGGATCAATATTCTACCAATAAAAAGTTTTTTATGGCGGAAGTTATTTGTGATTAAAACGAAAGTAAATAATTAAAATAATTTATGACCAATATACAGCAGCAAAGTAATAGTCACTTATTGCATACGTTTATGTAGTGGGTAACCTATTTTAAAGATTGCAGTTGAAGCAAAGTTTAAAGAGAAAGATTATCTTTAGTTTATAATAATCCTTGTAAAAAAATTATAACTTTCTATAAAATATTCTGTATGCTTAAGATAATTTCGATATTTCAATTTCCCGTTTGGGCTATTAAGAAAAAATATTTGCTTTGATTATTATTCCTTCAAAATACCTGCGGAGTTTTAACACTTCAAGTTTTTTATCAATAAAATTTTTAGAAAATCTTTGTATTACTCATTTTCTTTTCTCAGTTACTCCTACTTGCATAATTTCTTCAAATGTTACTTATTTACATATCAACTAACTTTAGAATAACATTTTTGAAACGGATTTCAGGATTCAAAGCGGTTGACCTCTAACAAATTAAAAATTGAATTTCCTGATATTATGAAACATTCCAAGTAAATTCCAGCTACCACATTTATCTGTTACGGTGACTAATTGAAACAAAAACAAAATAAAAATAATTACGAGGTACACCTCGAATGTTAATGATTTGATCTTGAATTTCCAAATGAGTCCATCCGCGGTAGCCGAGGCTCTCTTTGGCTCACGTAATAATCCGGGGATTCCGTGTTGCGTTTGGGTTATTCACTAATCCCTACCAACTTCTTGCATGTTATCATAAAGAATTTAATGTTTTAGTTTAGTAAATGCTTTTAATCTGCCCAAACGTGACTCTCTCGTTTCTTTCTTATTTCTGTGCATGCGTTTAATGCGCTAATTTTTTTCTTATAAATATTTCTCGATTTTAAATAAACGGGTTAGTTTGTTGTGATGAAAGTTTTTGTTCAGATCTAAGAAAATAAGCAACAGTGAGTTATTTAATTTTTTTTAACCTTAATTGGATTTATTATATAATAATAAAGGAATTTTGTTGCAAAAATTTAAAGCCTGTTTTAGGGAACATTAAATTTATTTTTTTTTTTTTTTCCGAAATTTTTTTTCTCATTTATCGTAATAATTTACGGATTGATTTTTTTTATTACAATATTATACAATAGTCTTTCAAATCATTAATATGTTGAAGAATCGATCTTTTTTATTTTGATGAACGAAATTTTCCTAGACTAATATTAAAGTAAATATTATTTATTATAATATAATTCTTCGAGTTTGGCTTTGCATGGACTTAAATGTAAATGTAAATGTGGTAAATATACAGAGCTATTGTTAATTGTTAATTGTTAATTGTGAAATATGCATCCAATATCCAATAACAATAACCGCTTTCAATACTGCAGGAAATTGTTCTAGAGAAGCAGCCAAAAAGATATCTCGGAGGATCTATTATCAAACTATTTTCGATGTCACAATAAGTCTATTATAAACGCAAAGTAAAAATGTGATTTTATGAAGAATAATTATTACAGACTTGAGAAAATTTTAAATTTTAAAAGTTACAACACAAACCTACAGTTTTCCTTAGTAAAAACCATATAGTTGGCTACGATACCATTACCTACAAAATATGTACATATTTCCTTTCAGAATTATTTTTCTTTATCTGCAATAAGTTAGTGGGTTGTAAAAACCATCTTTTAGATTCGTAGAAAGATCCGACACAAAATTTGTAGAAAAATTGACGAAGTATTTTTTTTTGTTCTTACCACTAACTCGACGTGAAAAATTTTAGATCAAAATTTTTAAAGTGATACGAAATGGGGTTACTAATACTTGTTTAGAAAATTTTAACAGCATCCTCGCACGTTGTAATAAGTAATCAGTAGAAATGACGAAATATCATAAAACGTGATACTTGTTTGAACTCTTAATTATATAAACACAGAAAGAATTTTGCAGCACGCGAAATGACAAAGAACAGGTAGAATTGAGGGTTACCTATAGGTATAACTGGGTTATAGTTAACGATATTAATTGATATAAGATAAGATATCAGGGCCTACTAATACTAATACGAATATCTAATTATTTTAAGACAATAAGTTTTTTATGTGTGGAATTCTTCTAATTTGAGATTCTGTAATCTGTTTGAGACGAGAAAAATTAATATTTGTAATTTTTATAAGCTTTGCGATTCTAACCAAATGTAGTAACGAGAGATCAATAAAAAAACCAATTAGGGCAGGCTGTGAAATTGAATTATTTTAAATTGGTACTGTAGCCACATCCACAGAATGACATTTCTGACATGAAAATTTAAAACTGAACGCTCTTGTCTAAGTTTTTTATTTGATAATAATATTTTAATAATTTGATAATCAAATAAAAAACTTAGACAAGAGCGTTCAGTTTTAAATTTTCATGTCAGAAATGTCATTCTGTGGATGTGGCTACAGTACCAATTTAATATAATTCAATTTCACAGCCTGCCCCAATTGGTTTTTTTTATTGATCTCTAGTTATAAGCTTTAGGGGAAAGGGAAACAACAAATTTTCATTAGATACAGTAAACCCTAACTATTCTTAAAAGCCATTAAACGATCAATTAATTAAAAAAATTAATCTTTTCCATATTTTAAAATGTAAACAAGATATAAAGTGATCCTACACTAATTTAGTGCATGCTAATAGTATGTAGAGTTTAAATTTAAAAAGAGGGCCGAGATAATTACACAAAATTAAATCTCATTAAAAAATATACGCAATATAACGCAAAATGGCAATAAAAATCTAATCCAGCGGAAAATTACAAAAAATTACGTTAATGTTCCAAAATTAGAAATTAATTAGGAAAAAAACAAATTAACTTTTTAAGAAGTTATTATACGGTGTTCGGTGTACAATCTTGATTGTTACTTTTCTAACTATCAACATTATCTTAAATCAAGGAGGTTCTTCTGCGTCAAAGAACGTCTTCCTACGTCACCATAGGTTAACTGTATTACCGACAACTTTCGTGGAAATTCCGTCATTTAATCATTAATTCTAGGTAGGCATTTTTTCAAATCAAAGTCAAACTGACTCGACATTACTCAAACTCATTAGTGGAGTATGAAACGAATTTCGAAATTTCTTGAATTTATTTAATTGTTTAGAAATATTAACTACTGAAAGCGTTTCCCAATAAATTGCAGGAGGTTTTGCCGTTTTGGACAAAATGGTATTTGCAATAGTCGGCGTTATAAACCCATTCGGCGAAATGATCTAAACCCAATTATTGCAGTATCCCAAGGAAAGAAACCTAGCATTTAAAAAAATTGTACAAAAATTTGAAAGAAGATACTAAAAGAAAAGAAACAAAAGCTGATGAAGGTGCAGGCAATTCGAAACGTTCTTTCCATATTAGCTACTCATATGGGTCCGCAAATGCTTCGTTACCGAAATACAGGATGTTGAAAACTGTAAATAATATCGATATTTTTTCCATTTACTCGAAAATGACTAGGAATTATATTTTAAAAAGTAAGCAATACGTATGCTTTTGACACAATTTTCAAGTTTCTCAACTAATTTACGGTAAAAACAGTCTCTTGAGATTTTTTCCTACCATTAACCGTTTTCGTGTAAATCACACTTCAAAGATGAAAAATGCGAATAAAAAAATAACTTTGCAAATCACTCAAAATTTTGTTCGAAGCTAATGGCGGTCATTTTGAACATTATTTTCAAAAAACATTCTGTATCTCGATAATGATGTATTTGCGAACCCACGTCTTATTTTCATGAAAGGAACATGCTCTCAAACTAGATGCCGTTTCTTTTTGGGACACCCTGTATAGTGTACCTAATTAAATTTTTTATATTTTTAAAGTTTTATTATCGAAAATACACATTTTTTTTTAATTTAAGGCAGTAAATACTTAATTAATCTTGTTTGGAAATTTCACTTCCACATACTTCTCTATAAATCAATAAAGCAATAAAAAATATTTAGTAATTTTTCCAAGGAGAAACCTTTTTGTATATCTTTAGGCATCTAATTATCAGAAAATAATGAATGTAAATTTTTAAATATTATTTACTTTATAAGCTTGTTTCGTTCTGATTCAATTCTTTCTATTAATAAAGATTGTAATTATTTTTTTGGGATTCCTATTCAACGCCAATGAAGCAGATATTAAATTGTTATATAAAACTAATAGCTACCGGAACACTTCAGCATCTCGTGTTATTATGAAACGAGCGTGATCTAGAAACGTTTATCTCTAGAATTTTGAACAGGATTATGTTATTACCGCCTAATTATTGGTGTAGCTTACAAAAATTATAAACATTAATGTTGGTCTTAGAAAATTAATTTTTCCTTGAAAATTAAATTTTTTACTGTAATTTGGAAAGCAATAACTGCGTTTTAATTTTACGTTAATTGAAGCTTTTAGGAACCTTCGTGGCTTTATCTTTATGATTAGTCATGGTAAACTAAAAACTATTTAGTATGTAATTACAGTTGTTGTATCTGACACACTGGCGTCTCCACGGGGGCGCAAACTACAAACATACCCCTAGTTCATCTTTTCCATTTAGAAACTTTTATTCCAAATGATTTTTAAATTGTTTGTCGATAATGAGCCACCTAATCGTACCCCTCGTATAAAATTTCTAGATCCGCTACTGATCAGACATACCTTTAAATTGAAAACAAAGGAAATTTTTTATGGTAATCGTGATGCAAGAGAAAATAGACATAATCATTGTAGTTGTAGAGAATTTTGCCTTGAAGGGACCACTGCACATAAACTGCTCTGAAACTTCCTGTTGGCCTTTCTCAAGCAAATTAAACTTGTTAGCGTTAAGAATTACCCACAACTCTTTTTATTGCCTATGTTTAAAAGATTTTTTTATGAAAATGACGTAGGTACTACTGACGCACCAAACTAATATTGAAATATTTGAAGGGCGCATTCTGTAGAGCTTTAATGGTGATATACGGATATACCTAGCTATTAACTAAAAGCATCAATAAATATTTAGACTATTAACATTTAGCAAAATAGTTTGTTTGTTGATGTAATAAGTTATGCAAACTTTATTGTGCACAAACGCTGTACCCACTGACATATTATATCCCTGCATCTAAACGTCCTTGCGTCCAAGCCTCGCTAGGTTCCTCTTGCGGTCAAACGCTTCTAATACGGTCATACGCCCTCATCTGGCAAATACAATTTGACAAGACGTATGTATGTCCAAATATATCTACACTCAAACAATTCTCCACTAAAGCGTTCCTGCGTACAAATTTGCCGGCTTCCAAAAATTGCTAACTTGTACTGTGTCTAAACCACGTCCACACGTTACTGCATCAAAAATTTTCAGTGTTTTAACGTCGCGTCGCTGTGTCAAAAATCTTGCTATTATATAATATTCTTACATTCTCGTTTGTTAATAATATAAGTTTTATAGAAAATTTATGCCCCAAAAATGTCCCTTCGTCGAAAAATTGTTGTAGCCAAACGTTTTTGGCCCTATGTCTAAATATCCCTGCGCCTTCTTTGGTAAATGCAGTTGATTTATCAATATAATAGGTTATGGACACAGGATCTCCATATATTTCTCAAATGGTTAGTCTTTGGGTCGGTCCACAAATTTCAGCGTCCAAACTTTTATGCGCCTAATCGACTAATCGTCCCTGCGTCTAAACGTTTATGCAATTGAGTTTCTATGTTTTTATAAACATAGTACGTATTTTTTCTCAGTTTTGTTTATACTTTAAATTTAATAGAAGAGATCTGATCCATCTTTAAGGATTTCGTAGAGTATAGCTTTCAAGCACATCTTAATGTATCTTTCGTGTATACTTTCACACACTAACGTCATATACTAACGTCATATTTGTAACTTTCCTAATGAGTTCTACATTCACCCCTTTACTATTTTAGATTTCGAGAGTTAACTAATGATTCACTTGTTCTTAACATACATTACCCCAATTGATGGCTGGGATAATTTTTAACTTCATATTCAATATTTCTACATGGCAGGCTCTAATGTTTAACAACTTATTTCTGAATTGGTGTTCGTGATTGGATTACTTGTCGAGAGTAATTTTTTTTACTCTTCCTGTTCTAACTTCGGATTTGGGACCGGGAAATAGAGATTAATTTTATTCTTCATATTATATGATGAACCAGAGACGATTGAATGCACAAAGGTCTGGGTGTAGAGACGCCTGAACGGTAATAATAATTATTTCCTGCGTCTAAACGTCCCTACGTCCAAACATTTCTATAACCAAACATGCCCCGATTCAAACATTTCAACCCTCAAATGTTACGTCCAAACGTTTCTGTTCTCAAACATCCCACCCTGTAGGTACTATTAAAAAAAATTTAACATGCGAAAATTTACAATATATGAACAATATTTTATCTTTGTAAAAGAATTAAAAACTACATTAGTTTGCAATTTGCTTATCTTGGAAAACCAATAGCATTTTCCGCATGTACGTGTTTATGGACTATTAAGCAAAATATACTACAACTGTTATTAAAATTTATATTTACACAAAAGTAAAAGTGGATAGATATGCTATCATTAAACCATAATTATAGAAAAATAAAACCGGAACTATCAGTTGCGTGATCTCTTGCACGGTGACGATATTCTTTGTTTCCAATTTTAAGGAATATTATAACTTAATTTTGTTTGGTAAGTACCTAGCAACAAAATGTTCTGCACTTTTTATGACTAGGCTAATAATTAACAGAAATAATGATAATAATTAAAGTTTTTACCTGACATTGAAAATTAATTTTGGTGTGGAATTAAACTCAATTTTCTTAAGATCCTGTTGTTAAGAATAACATTAAAATTTTTTTTAAAAATGTCGTAATCTGGAAATGTACCTACATTGTCAAATATTTTTCTGTATACATGTTGTGGAATTTGGGTTAATTTAGTTAAATATCAAGATTAATTAAACCAAATATTTAATTTTGCTTAGTATATTAAATCATATCCTGTGGCAATTAAAGGTAAATGTGCAAGAAACCATATTTGCATTTAAGGAAATGTCCCCATTGAGTCACAATGCCGTAAATATCTTATAATTCTTACAAAACATTTAATAGTCAGTAATAATATTGAATGTTTGATTTTATATAAAAAAGGGAGGGAAAGGATTGTATAGATCAACGGTAACAGCGTCTTAGTAATATATTTGGGTTCAGACTAGTATTTTTTGGACAAGCTAAAAAATCTATTTAGTCCATGGGTGTGTCTATATTATTGGCGCTTCCCATTAGGTATATGCTTCATTCATGTACTAAAGAATAATTTTTCTACAACATAACTGCATTTGTGATTTTTTCTATAATTACTGCATTTTTCCGTACCTACTTATACAGTGTGGAAGAAAGGTATGGAATAAATTCATTATTTCTAAAACAATGACGTTTCATGAAATTTCCTCGGTCACGTCGATTTTACTTTTTAAAAAGACCCTTGTTTCTATACCTGCGCATTTCCGAAGTTCATTTGTTTTCGCGTGATGACGTCATCGGATATTTTTTTTAATGGAACCCCTATATTTTTTTAACGGATTCGTGTACAGCTCCACTTACTGAATTCGAAAATATACCACTTTAATACTTTATTTCTACACCTTCCCGAGAAAAAAATATTTTCCGATTCGTAGTAAGAACAACAAATTAAATCAAAGTTACCTAGGAAATTGTTTCCGGCAGCTAAACAAAATATAATCAGAATCGAGAAACTACCGCATTAACAATTAACAGATTAAAAATTAATAAATTAATAATTAACAAATTAACAGTTCAACAATAGCAACATGACAATTTTATAAAATAATTAATTAAATGTTTAAAATTATGGCCATTTTGTTACAGACAGCAATTGAAACGGTTGTTAATTGTTAATTTGTTAATTTATCGATTCCGATTAGATTTTGTTTAGCTGCCGGAAACAATAATTTCTTAGGTAAGTTGATTTAATTTGTTGTTCTTACTACGAATCGGTTATTATTTTTTTCTCGGGAAGGTGTAGAAATAAAGTATTAAAGTGGTACATTTTCGAATTCAGCAAGTTGAGCTGTACACGAATCCGTTAAAAAAATATAGGGGTTCCATTAAAAAATATATCCGATGACGTCATCACGCGAAAACAAATGAACATCGGAAATGCGCAGGCATAGGAACAAGGGTCTTTTTCAAAAGTAAAATCGACGTGTCCGAGGAAATTTCATGAAACGTCATCGTTTTAGAAATAATGAATTTATTCCATACCTTTCTTCCACACTGTATAAACGACTGTTGTTCACCTGGCATTATGAGTCATTATTAAATATTTCTTGATATTTATAAAAGATATAAGAACATATTGTTTTAAATATTGAAAATTAAATCTCGTTGGTACAATTTTTGTAATATTCTGAGCATGAGGACATGTACGAACTCTTACGTTAAATGTTAGATATTCCTTTTTAAATTATTATCCGGTAACCTAACGTAAGTTCTAAAGGATATAACTTATAAGCACTGCATATTTTTTTTGTTGTTAAGTGCACATCGCTTATTTGGATAGGAATATAAAAACAAACATACTACTTCTTGCTAATGGATTCTAATTAGTCGCAGAAAATTGCAACAACCTTGCCTTGTGCAATTTTAGTTTATCTACACTACCTATCCATAACTAAAGTTATTGTACTTATCAAGTTGCATTTCAAGAGAATAAAATTATGTGAAAGTAGATCTCGTGATTTTAGCTTCTCCGTTAATTAAAATGCATTGCGACATTAGACATTATGTACTACGTGCTAATTACGAAACATTTGGCATTATTAAAGCGTCGAAAATTAACCACTTTTGTGTTTCTTCATTTTATTCATAAAGCACTTTTTGCGGGTACTATTCTTTTACTTTTTATGTGATGTCCATAAATTAACATCAACAAACAACCTAGAAATTATGTGAAGAATACTAAATTGATGCAATAGAAAAGAAAATATGATTGTTATTTAAGTTATGTAATTTGATACATCCGTGAACGTTTGATAAATTATTCTCTTAATTTATTTTAAATGAATTCTATGTAATATCATTCATTTAATATCCATGCAAAATGTGTATACAAATTGCATTATTAATGGCAAAGAATTTGCTAAGAGAATAAAAAGGATCACATGCATGAATGCTGCAGATTTTCAAGTCAGAAAATGATTATTCTAGGGGGGGAGAGAGATTAGCTGGCTCACTCTGTACGATTGTAAAAAACTGTTGTTTCTTAAGACATATTTAATAAACAAATTCTTTTTGTTGCAGGGCTTTGAAATGATAAGAAAAGTTTCCATTTGCATTCTTGCAATTTACGTTTGTGGCACAAAAAGTTATAGTATTGTGGGTAAGTTATACCATTTCTAACTCACACATTCTCTTATCCTTAATTGATTTCTAATCCCTGGAATACAATTCATGGAGTAAATTCTTTTTAAAACAATTTTTTTTATTTTCAGGAGATAATTCAAACTCAACTGATGGTGCAGATATCTTCGAGTACGTTTTGCTCAATGACCACAAACATCCTTGCACTAGGACGTGTACCAAAGGAGGTGCACCCATGATTTGCAGATACAATTTTACCTTAGAATGGTACCAAACATTAAGTAAAGCTTGCTTTGATTGTCCATACAATCCGGAAGACTGCAGAAAACCTCACTGTATTCCAGGAGATGGTAACAAACGGCCTGTAGTTGTCGTTAATAGACAAATGCCCGGACCTAGTGTTGAGGTAAATCATTTTCCCGGAATTAAACGAAACCTTGAAATTCTAAGTACTATTGGATTAGATCATTGATGGTTGACAATAATGTCAAAGTCTAAGTAAGAAAATTGCTTTTTATTGATTTTCTAATGCGTTTAGAGGTAAACTTCAATTATAAACTCTTTACGTAATGCATCCTGATCACCGATACCTTCCAAGTTTTTTTTTTTAATTCTAATGCCTCTCCCTTACGATAATATTTTTCTTTTAGGTATGTTTGGGCGATGAAATTATTGTAGACGTAGAAAATGCACTTTATGGTGAAAGCACCACTATACACTGGCACGGCCATCATCAACGGGACACACCTTACATGGATGGAGTACCTTTTATCAGTCAATGTCCCATTCAACCTGCTAGTACATTTAGATACCATTTTAAAGCTGCTCATGCTGGTACCCATTTTTGGCATTCACATTCAGGTATGTTCATAGGACTTTCACGAAAAACAAAACTATTCCTTGCTTCTTCTAGGATTCCAACGTGCAGATGGGGCCTTCGGAGCATTTATTGTTAGAGTTCCTGAAGAAGACGATCCACATTGCGATTTATATGATTATGATCTTTCTTCACATGCTATGATTATCCTTGATTGGGGTCCTGAAGTTGGATTAACTAAATTTATTGCACATCATCACAGCGATGGTGATAATAAACCCGAAACGTTGCTTGTTAATGGTTTGGGAAGGTTCAAACAATTTGATGGAGAAAGTAATACAACTTTGTATACACCAACAGCCAGATTTGTTGTAGAAAGGGTGTGTTTTTTTTATTTTTTTGAAGCTCCTTGAAATTAACATTTTTTTTATGTACAGGGGTATCGCTACCGTTTTAGGATAATTAACGCTGAATTTTTAAACTGCCCCATTGAAGTTTCTGTGGATAATCATACAATCACTGTGATAAGCAGCGATGGAAATGATTTTGCTCCAATAAAAGGTAATATTTTCCCCAAAAATCGCATCTTTGTTTAACATTTTGTGTGATTTTCAGCTGAATCCGTAGTTACTTATGCTGGGGAAAGATTTGATTTCATTGTTAATGCAGATCAAACACCAGGACTGTATTGGATGCGATTTAGAGGACTTATGGATTGTGATGCAAGATTTAAAAGTGCAAATCAAGCAGCTGTTTTACAATACAAGGGAGCTTCTGATACTGATTACCCTGAAGGAGATCCTGATTATGAACAATCACATAAAGAAGGTTTGGTAAGTATATTGGAGCACAAAATAAAAGAGTTAGAGGGAAGGGGTTAACTCGAAAATGTTTTAAATAGAAATTTATAAAATATTAACAACAATTTTTCTGTTCCAGCAAATTAATGCACTGAACAAAGGAACGGGCGAAAATAACACAATGAGTGTTGTGGAATTGGAATCGCTTGATAAATGGGATATAAGTCTGAAACACACTCCGGATTTTAAATTTCTAATATCTTATGATTTTTATAAACTTGATAATCCCCATTTCCATATGCCAGGTTCATATGGATTTCATAATGGTACAAAATATTAATTTCTAATGTTCACAGAAAAAAATATTAATATTTAATATTGCAGTTACCGATAAAAAACAACAACTTCAAACACCTCAACTAAATCACATTTCTTTGAAACTTCTACCTTTTCCTTTATTACCAGGACGAGATCAAATAGATACCAATAATTTCTGCAATAGATCAACCATCAATAAAAATTGTACTACGAGTTATTGCGAGTGCACACACGTATTACAGGTAAATATAAAAAAAAATCTGTTTTTCTCATAGAAGTTTATAATGATTTTCTTATAGGTTCCTTTAAATTCAGTGGTAGAATTAATACTCATAGACAAAGGATTTGCATTTGATGCAAACCATCCATTTCATCTTCACGGACATTCGTTTAGAGTTGTAAGCATGGAAAGGGTAGGAAAAAATGTAACGGAAGAAGAAATTAGAAAATTGGATGAAGAAGGGTTAATTAAAAGAAATCTTATAAATCCTCCCAAGAAGGACACGGTAACTGTTCCTGATGGTGGATATACAGTGTTAAGAATTCATGCTTCGAATCCAGGTACGTTAAACCATAGATTAAGTTAAGGGTTAAACCATCAAGCTCGTCACTGGAATATTTTTAAATTTTCTTTTTCTTTAGGTTACTGGTTGTTTCATTGCCATATTGAGTTTCATATTGAAATAGGAATGGCTTTAGTATTTAAAGTTGGTGATCATAAAGATATGCTACCAGTTCCACCAAATTTTCCAACGTGTGGTAATTACATGCCTGATGATCATCATAATTTTAACTATTCAACGGTATGTAATCAAACAGATAATAGTGTACCAACGAAAATAAAGAACTGGTTCACTGGTCACTCAGATTGTCCAAGTTCTGCAAATGCTCAATTTCATATCTTAATTTTGTACACAGTGCTATTGGCTGTAACTATGAACTATTGTATTGTAAGATAATTTAGAATTAAGAAGTAATTATTAATTAATTTAAGAAAAAATTGTGATAGTTTAGAATTAATGCCTTTTTGTGATACGACTAAGTTATTATTGTTCCTAAAGCGACAAGGGAAGATATGGTTGCAAAAAAGAATTTTTCAAAATTCTAATTGCAACTGCAATGGAACAAAATTAAATATTCGATAATAAAATATTTAAATAATGGAATCGTTTTAATGAAATTATTATAAAATTTTCGTTATACAGGGTGTCTCAGATAAGGAGCGCATGGGGATTTTGTAAATGGTAAGTAAGAAGAAATATTCAACGTATTCAATTTTATAAATTGTGCGAAATTTTCAGTACAGGCTAAAAAATCTCAAATTTTCAGTTTTCTATTTCCCTGCTTTTTTTAATGCAGATTTCAAGTTCCAAATTAAATTTTTTGCAGTGGGCTAAAACACTTTTTGAGTATAGCTCTGTTGTTAAATCCTTAATGGAGACAGATCAACCAGTGGAAAGAGAGAAAAAGACATTATGCGTCAGAGGTGAGCATGCCACCACTGTAAAGAGCAATATTTCTCTCTCTCTTTCCATTATCTCATTTTGGGTAATAGTAATAGTAGGACCTAATTTTCGCTGAGTAGGTACTAAATCGTAACTTCACATGAATATCACAGAGGTTGTGCACCTGGAAAGATTCAGGGTACGGCAGTTTATGGAAATAAACAGGTAAGTATAGGATAAATAGGTAAGTAAAACAAATAAAGGACAGTCGCCCCAAATAGTCGCCTTATACGACAGGCAGGGGATTCCCTGGGCCTATTCTTCATCCGGGACCCAGACGGACAAAAGATAGTTGAAAATTCTTGAGATGGATACAGTGTGACGTTAAAAAGGGTTTGTTAGAAGGGTTGATTATTAAATTGCCGAAAAATTAATGTGAATCGCCTTGTATTATGCACTCATTTCATACTTTAAAAAGTGGAGGTGCAAACCTCCCCTGGACTTTCCCATACTAAAAATAAACATTTTGTTTTTGCTATTCAACAGTAGTTCGCGAGGCAGCATTGGAAATCATTTGAATGCCTCGCGAGAAAAACGAGACTATACGGGTTCGATATGAACAAAAGAAAGACACCAAGATTGATACGCATCTATCTCTACTCTGTAGTAGGTAGCGGTTAGAAATTACAATTGGCGAAGCCGGACGATCGCTACCGACCGACGATCCGTTTCCCTCAGAGTCCAACATAATATTCAAAATTCACGAATTTCTCAACAACCGTACATTTTAGCTATATGAACACCTTACACTATGTGATAGACAATTAAATTTTGCATTCAATTATATAATAATATATAGGGTGTTTCATTTAAAATAACAAAGTTGCTTAATGTACTGTGGAAAGCAAACGCCCTGTATACATGATACACGTACGCGTTACATACACACATACACACACACACACCCACCCACACCCACAGACAGACATTTTTTCTAGACCACTTTTTTGTGGTTCCTGGGGGCCCAAAACACGTATTTCCGCGAAAATCTCGATTTCGAAAATTTTCATGATACCAATACTTCCCCTATATACCTGTGGTGGTATGGGAAAGTAAAAATGGAATAGTAAAAGGATGAGGCCTGGGCATTTCCCCGAATGTCTAAAACGCTGCGAATGGGTCCTTAATGCCGACTACTATACAAAGACCATAACGCGGAATAACGTATATCATTTCGCCGACCGTGTCCAAAACGACGCCACAGAGAGCGCCGAAGCCATATCCCTTACGTATCCGGTATACTACGCAAAATATTTTGCAGTAGTAGATATATTCACGATGACGACCATAACGGCGAAAAAAAATTATGACCAAAACGCCGACAATGTCCAAATGCAAGGACCAAAAAGCGAAATAGCGTAAATATTGAACATGTCGCCGATCGTGTCCAAATGTCGAAAGTGCCAAACCTCCAAAGAGACTTTGCCAACTGTGACAAAAACGCTGAAACAAGATTATGACTAAAATGTGGTGTTTTGTTTATAACCTTGTTGTTTATGTTCGATAATTAATTATTCTCGTTATTCTCAATGTGCTGGTGAGCTTATGGCTTATGACTCGACCCGTGCATGTGGATAGGCAACCGAACTGACACATATTCAAGCTCCTATGATCTGCAATTGGTACGTCACGCGGTAACAAACTAGCCTTGTGATTGGTTAGATGCGATTTAACGCGTGCCGCTCCAATTGCGGATTATCTTAATAGCAACGAGCGACTTTCTTCGTGAATTACCCCTGTATGTTTTACTAAAACACATTACTAGTAAGATAGAGAATAAATGCATATAGTTAATATGAAATCTATCAAGTTTGATATTGTAGGGCAGACTTATCAATATCAAGAATCAGTAATTTTTTATTTTTATTAAAGAATCGCGCGATGCTCTATTTCCCGCTATTTTAGGAACGCCCTGTATAAATCAATATAAATAAATATTTTCCTAGAAAGGTTTGATTAGATACTGAACTTATTGCTCAACATCCTGCCTATAGTATTTAGATAAAACTGGGAATTGTGTATTCTCAAAGTCCTCAAAGATACCTAAATAATATTTATTGCTAGCACAGAAAACGGTCTTGTGAACAATGAAGATTAAATATTATTAACGTTCATATTTTTAAAATAAAAAATTGTTGATATTTTATTTAATTTTTATATAATCATGGATTTTAACAAAGTAACGCTTGAGAATGTCAATAAAAAAACTGTTGTTTGTAAAACTTTATTTTCTATTTACAATTGTAACTATAAAGCCGACCATATTTTTGTGACAAACAGCATAAATAAATATTATTAGAATATCAATTAGTAAAATGTTAATTAACTTCCAGCAATATTTTAAAAGGTACTTATTTTTTTTTACATAAGATACCTCAGTATACGAAAAACGTTGCATAATTTGTACATATTGGTTGATATGAACAATACAAACATGGTTTTTGAAGAACAATATTTCCTCGCGACTAGAGTTAGTAACAATTTTTTTTTTTTTGAATACCACTTATAACAAAATAAAAAAGAACAAAAACATTAACAGATGGAAAACAATAATCTTGACTAGGGTTTAGCCTTCTTGCTTAAAAATGGCAAGTATGAATAGTTTCAAAGAAATAATAATTGCACATTTACTTAAAATAATTATTGTTCTAATGGTAAAAAAATTACTTTCTAAAATTTTAAGCTGCGTTAATGAAAGTATTAAACTGGCTATATATTGTGCCTGATGAACTTGCTTTATCACAACTAACACAGCAAATTCTATTAAGTGAGATAATCACATTGTTATTCTGAACACTACACGTTATAAAACGAATAAAAGTAATATCAGAATTTTAGAAAGTAAAAATATAAAAAAGGGTAATACGTAGTAATAAAATTTTATGGTCAGCAAACTCAAAGAGAAAATATTACGGCAAAAATTGAAAGCTTAAAAAGAGGTATGGTTATAAAACATTCAAAAATATACAAAATAATATTACGCTTCTTATAGTTTTACATAAATTATATGTACATTATCACTCTTATATATTTTCATTTTAAATTATGAGGAGAATATAAAACTTATATCTAACAACAGGATGATTTTGCAGGTTCTGCTTCTACCAAATTAAAATCAAGTCCATTTGGTCTAGTAAAGCCTGTTTTTATTCCATCCCACCCATCTTCAACCTTATATTCTCCAGTCAATATTCGATTGTAAACTTCCTGCGTTACTGATCTGAATGCCTCTTCTACATTTGTACCTTTTCTAGCTGAAGTTTCAACATGATACAAACCATTTTGATCTGCAAATGCTTTTGCTTCTTCTTTAGACACCTCCCTATGTCCTCCGTTGCTAACAAGATCTACCTTACATCCTACCAAAGCGAATACAGGACGGTGAGGTTCTATATGTCGCTTTGCTTCAGCCATCCATAATGGGATGTGCTCAAAACTTGCTCTGTTACATATATCATAAACTAATAATGCACCTACAGAATTTCTGTAGTAGGATTTAGTTATTGACCTAAAACGTTCTTGTCCTGCTGTATCCCATAATTGTAATTTTATCCGAGTACCATCTTTTACTTCTATTAACCTGGCGAAAAAATCAACTCCGACTGTTGGATCTGAGAGCTAAAATTAAATTAGCATTTAATAGTCTTGTTGATTTCATTTGCTTTGTTGACATACCTCTGCGAATTTCCCATCAGTAAAATATTTTAACAAAGAACTTTTACCAACAGTACTGTCTCCTATTAAAATTAGGCGAAATTGGTAATCAAATATAGGTTCTACCATTTTGATATCACATTACACAAAAATTATTATTAATAAAAGTAAGTGAGCTTAAATATTGATAAAGCGTAGAAGAATTGACAATTAAATGACAACTGACAAATTCAATGCAATGTTGCCATTGTTGCCGAAGTAACAAGACACCCAAATCGACGTCATTTATGTTTTGATAATTGATTTCATATTTAAAAGAGTGGCGTATTGAGATTTGGCCTCTACTTAAGGAAACTATTTGGAACTTCCTTTTTAATGTATGTTCACACAATCTGATTTATTAGACCGTTGATTGGTGATCACAACTCTGACAGCAACGAGTAGCTCCGAGCTACCCAGTGCAAAGCGCCTCTGACTGACAGAATTTACCTAACAAATTGACCATTAAGTTTTTCTGTCATCATGTAGTATTAAGATTTTATTGGATTATTAGTTTTACGAGCTCCCCTTACGTAAAAAAAACTAGAAAATAATGAAAATGTAATATTCTGGCAACGCTCCTTCAATAAAGTCGATAATTTAGAGTTCTTCCATTTCTAGCGCGTGCGCGGTAAATTTAAAAATATTTTGGGGGTGCATAGTGTATTTGGGGTGCCCCGCCCTTAAATAGGCACCTGCTATACGAACATTTGTAGTTTTATATATTTTATAATTAAAAAGATGGGAAACGAATCGGGTTGGTGTGATAAAATAGGAAACAATCTTTCAGAATTAGGAAAATGGCAAGTAAAAATATTATTTGAATTTTTGAATTATTAATTTAAATATTGTAGGGTCGTGTGGCAAAACGTGATACTGGGACAGGTTCTTTCTGTTTTATTATGTGCTATAAACACACTGTCCCATTATATAAACTTAAATACAGTATCGGTGTTGCCCACAGGACAGAGTTTTCCGCATTACATGCTTCTATTTGTAATTTACACGAGCTGGCTTGCATTTCGCAAAGGAGATCGAGGTTTGATTTCTATTATAAAGGCTAGAGGATGGCGATACCTCTTGCTTTGCTTAATTGATGTGCAAGCAAACACACTTATGAATACTGCTCACCAATTCACCACTCTAACAAGCATACAGGTTAGGGGGTAATGGTGATTAAAATAGAATTAATATTGTGTGCGCTTTCAGTTGCTCGGATGTGTGGCAATACCTGTAGCCTTAGCACTGAGCTGCCTAGTGCTTGGTGTTCGTTATCGCATGGTACATATTATGGCTATATCTGTTTGCCTTATGGGCATTGGTTGCCTTGTTTGGGCTAACACTACAGACTCCAAATTTAATGGTACTTTAGAATTTATTTCTGTTTTATAGATGCTTGAAAAAAAAGTAGTAAACACCTTTTAATTTTTTTTACATAAACTTAATTGTAGGGAAAAATCAACTAGTGGGAGATATGTTGTGCCTTGGAGGAGCAGTTTTGTATGCAATCGTTACCGTTCTACAAGAATTGTCAGTTAAGAAAACGGATATTGTTGAATACTTAGGCTTGCTGGGTCTGTTTGGAAGCATTGTCAGCGGCTTACAAATGTTTGTTTTCTTAAATCCATCATTAATTAATTAATTGACTCTAATTTAATTATAGGATAGTTTTAGAGAAACACACATTGGTCACAGATTCTTGGAGGAGTTCCACTGAAATTCTAACATCATTTTCGATATGTCAACTTGTATTTTGCATCTTATCATCGGTATTCCTACAAAACATGGGAACAACTGCCTTACATTTATCTTTACTTTCTGGAAATTTTTATACGCTTATTACTGGTACCGTACTTTTGAATTATAAGGTATGTAATAGCCAAGTTGGTGTCCATGATTTCATGCAATAGGGATGTAGACTAAATTTTAATTGTTACTCTATTACAAAGATACTCAATTGTAGAATATGTTTTGTATTTTCTTTTTTTTCAATTTTTTTTTACCAATAAATGCCTGCAAATTTTGCCGCGCGAAAGACATTAGTGGCGCGTGACGGCAACCATAAAGTACCATTCTCGAAACGCTTTAAATTCAAATGCAGCAAAAACCGCAATAGATAGGGTAAAATACTATAAGATCGGGGTTGTGGAAAATGAAATTTTCAACAAGAAACTCCCTGAAAGCGTATGTCCAACTTTTATAATTTGGGCCTGAGATCCGTTTGAAATTAGCGATTTTGGTTTAAAATTAAAACACAGCGAAAACTGCGCAAGATAGGTGGAAATAGTATCTGACCAAAGTTGTAGAAAATAAAATTTGCAACAAGAAATTCCCGGCAGCGTATGTCTAACTTTTATAATTTGGGCCGGAGAACCGTTTGAAATTAGCATAAATTCGCCACCACGTGTTTATGGTCACATGATAATTTTGAAATTATTCTGTACTTTGTTTATTTAATTAAAAAAATCAAGAAAAAGATTTTCATGTTTCTGTTTGATGCAATAATATAGCCACTGTACCACAGGTACCTACTACTACCTACGTTTCTTTTAGGAATAAAAATTGTTTCTCTATTAAATGAAACCAAGCCAACTTGATCTCATTTTTTTAAATACCTGTTACAGTATTGTTCCTAATTAATTTTTAGTGCCATGCCCTGTATTTTTTATCGTATCTACTGACAATGATTGGAGTTTACATCTACGTTATAAAACCAACACCAGTTGCTGCTCAATATTTGCCTTCAGATCAACAAAGGGAACAAAATAATAGTACTAGCAGGTACTTTCAAGAACAGAGGCAACATCCCCCAATAACAAGGAGAAATAATTGTAGGTCAGAATGTCAGGTAAGACAGCATATAATATCCGTAAGCCCAGAAGACACAGGTGAAATGCTATCAACTTTCGGTACTTTAAATAGTAATGACACTTTACCTATAAGTATGAGCACAAACACAACTTTTACTTCGTTTTATGGAAGTCATGATGTTTTACATGGGAAAACGACAACAAGCACTGCATAAGTGCTCTTTACAAGAGACTATGTAATTTTTGACAAATTGTAAATAGATTGTAGAGTGTTTTAGAAAGTTTTACAACTTCTACTTTTTTCTAACATTTTATATGGGACACTGTGTATATATTAAAATATTTCAAAAAGGTATTTCTTACAAAGATATACAGGGTGTGTCAATAAAGTTTCCTTTCCTATCAATTTATACGTTATTTTTTAAACAGGGAATTTTTTCTCATATAAAATTTTTAAACAATATTTTATGAAAACCTATTTTACAATAGTATTATTAATTTACAGTAATTCATTGTTGTGTAAGAGGCACGAAAGTGCCGTTTAGCGGCACAAAAAGGTTAGTAACTGAATATCTAGTTTGTTTATGGGTTACCATGGATACAAGGCTTGAATCAAGGGTGCATCTATGTTAATTATATATTTATTATCTATGATCTATGTCATCAATCGCATTTTTTTTAAACCTGGAGCTACGTACAGGCGAGTAGGTATTTAATAATTAAATAAGTTTTCATAGGTAGGTACTCAATTTTTTTATTTATCTTATACTTTCTGCATTGTTAGTCAAAATTAAGAATATCGATGAATTAAATTTTTGTTTGTTAATGAAATAGCCTCCAGAAAATATAGTACAAGGAATTCGGAAGCTTAAAGGCTTCAACAGACCCCCTTGTCCCGTAAAGTAACACTTGTTACATAAGAAATCTAATTATTTGTCTATACAATAATAAACGAAACTTGAATAAGAAGGCTGCTTTGTTGATCTGCCCTATACTACCTCTACAGTAGTGTCTTAAATCTGAAGCAATAGAAGAAATGGTTTTCAACAAACACTTACGTCACATTTCAAACATTCCAATATGTTTCAAATTTGGGACATTCACTGTAATTTTTTAAAAATAAGATTCTGATAATTTATTTTAAATTTATTTATGTGTTTAGATTTAGTATTTATTACGGTATGAAAACAAAGGGTATAATTATAAAATTCTCAGATTTTTTGGATTAAAGTTTGTCCAAATATTTATTGAATGATATGTGATAAAATAATTCAGTTATAAATTAAGGTATATTATTGTTAAGGACATGTAAATGTTTTATTTCTTAGATATTTTAAAACATGTAGGTAGTGCATTAGAGTGCGTTTAAAAATAGTACCTACACAAAAATTGGTTCTTATAGAAAATTTTAGGTATACAACGAAAAGGTCTGATTACTTTAACTTGTTCTTAATGTATTAACTATCGCACCTTAAGTTTAATGAAATATTACAAACATTAGCGTAACACTTATTTTAAGAAATAAAAATACAGAATGAATACTAAAATGTCTTTGATTTTTAAAATAACTAAATAACTACCTACTGTTAAATAGTGTATTATGCAATGAGTATTTAATGAGAGCTATTAAGACATCACTAAGAAAACTACGACACGAGTCGTAAGGCGAGTGTTTTAATGAACATTGTGTCTTAATTAGTGCTGGGCACGAAAACCGGTTAACCGATCGACCGGTTTTTATTTGAAGCGAAAACCGCGGTTATGAACAATAGAAAACCGGTAGATCAGTCATTTAGACTACCAAATAACCGTTTTCGAAAACCGGTCGATCGACCAGTCATTCGCCGACTGACTACAAAAACGTGGTTATGAATACGCGAAAACCGGTCGAGGAATGCTTCGGTTTCAGACTATTGAATAGGCGTTTTTGAAAACGATAATCGAAAACCATCACTCACTTCTGTTATTCAACTCAAATGGGCGGTTTTTGATAACTATTTCAATTGTAATAAATAGATAATAATAAGATTATTTAATGACTAATAACATTAAATAAGAAATCAGGGTTCAAAATGATTTTAAATTTTATTAAAATGTAAAATAAAACAGGATTTAGGACTTAGATTTAGGTTCCTAGGGTACTGCACGTGCACATTTTTATAGGGTAAGAGAGAATTCGCAATGCTCATGGGTTGCCCCTCCAAAGAAATTCTGGAAGATTTTGGTTTCTGGGTAACCGCGCAATTTTAACTTCGCCGTCGCGTCGGTGTCTATAACCGATTTTCGTTGTTCGGTCATGCAACACATACAATGATCGATCAGTCGACTGCTTTTAATCGATCGGTCATACATAACCGACTGAACGATTGGGAGTCTACCGGTTTTAGTAGTTCGGTCATTAAGCCGATTGAAAACCGGTTTTTTCGAAAACGGTTATTATTTTTAATAACCGATAACCGATAAAAAATCTGAAAAGTCCCAGCACTAGTCTTAATGGTCATTACCGCACATTTTTACCTAGGTATTTTATTTGCAAAACGCATAATTTATGACAACCGTGGTCGTTAAAGCGCAACCAAACAGAACCTCGTGCGGATCATGTGATTAAAGGCAGATTGATCCAAGAAATGCCTTTCTATTTTGAGCATAGCAATATTCGATACTGACCCGAGTATTGGATATAGGTATATTTGCATCTTAATGACTATCAATAAAGTACAGGTAGTACCTCTAGCTATGGCTGTGCAACAATACAATAATTTGTAGAATAAAGCAAAATATTGTTCAAATTTTGCAAGGTTTAAAAAAGTTATCAAAAGTATGTAATTACGATATATTAGTTATTTGTGTACCAAGGCAGGAATTTTACCTTAGCAACGGCCGCGAAATGTGTCTATCGTACCGAGAGAAAATTGTCGCCGAGACCGCTTGCAGCCAAGGAAAGACAATCTCGAGGGCGCTAAAGAATATCGCGGACAAGGTATACACAATATTTTTTGGGCACCCGTAAATAATGTGTAATTACAAATGTTATTGCTTTTAGAAAATGAACAGTTTAATTCATTGTAAATAGAAAGAAGACTATCAGTCTGTGCGTTACTATGGAAATAGCGTAAATAAAACAATTAGTTTTACTTTAGTGGCCGTTACGATACAGCGGCCGCGAAATTGGATATCGCGGCCGGTATAGCGGGCGCGAAAAAAAATCCAAATAACGCAATGTTTCCCGAACTTCAATTATTTTTTTACAATACCAACAATATAACACTATGTTTTTTTCTATTCTTTATTTATGCCATAGCCTATGTTTATACACATGATTGCACAAAAAACTTAGTTTAGTGGTTGGAGTACACCTCAGAAGATAGCAGCCAACTCCACTCTGGTAGGTTGAGGCACCCATCAGCCTTGGTTGGAGTTAGTAAGGGATCTGGGATGCAGGTACAGTACTCCATGGATAGTGCTGGTGGAAGTTTGTCTTAGACCTGAAAATCCTACTTAGATGGCAGGGCTGGATACAAGATGCTTAACTGCCTGAAGAACTGCTTGGGTTGGTCCGGCGCCCTAGTGAAACAGCTTGATTGGATCTCAATTCACTGCTCAAAGAAATCTGGAAGTCTGTGCTATTGAGAATAGTTGGTAAAGGTTACATGGTAGATGTCTATGTGACAGTTTTGTTGTGGAGCTAGGGGTAGGGGAATATGTTTGGTAGGATACCTGTAGGGTTGAGACTTGAGCATTATATCACATCCAATACAATATCTTAAAAGCATGGTAACTTTATTAATTGAACGAAAAAATAACACAATTACCATCCAATATATACAGTTCAAGTTCTTACCTGTCCCAACTAAACATAAAATAAATCATATTTTTTAAAGTCAATTAATAAAAAAACTCCAAAAAACTGTTGCTATTGATTTTCAATTTTTTAGTCACTATCATGTCTGCTATGGGCTGGGCTAGATGCTCGGGAACCCTTTTCACTTCCTGAACGACTACCAGAAGCACTACGACTGCGAGATCTAGATTTTGCAGAACCACTACGGGACCTTGATTTGCTTCTAGAAGACGACTTACTCCTAGATCTTGATTTACTTCTACTTCTAGATCTTGATCTAGATGCACTTTTAGACTTTGACCTGGATCTTGACTTTGATCTGGATCTTGACTTAGATCTAGAAGCACTTCGCGATCTTGATCCACTCTTGGAGCGGGAACGTGATTTTGATTTGCTCCTAGATCTGGATCTAGAACCACTTTTAGATCTAGATCTGGATCGTGAACGACTTTTTGAACGTGATCTAGACCTTGAACCACTCTTTGAACGAGATCTAGATCTGGACCCACTTTTTGATCGAGATCTAGAACCACTTTTTGATCGAGATCGTGATCTTGAACCACTTCCAGATCTAGAACCACTTCGTGATCTGCCTTTGGAACGGGATCTTGATCTGCTTGAACGTTCAGAACCTGAGGATATTCTACGCTTACCTCTTCTTCCGCCGCCTCCGCTTCCACTTTCATCGCCACTTGCAATTTTAAGTTTGTTATCGTCGCTATCGGATTCGCTGGTTGATATGGTTGCTTTTGACACAATTCTGCTTTTTTGTCTGGCGGTAAGTCCATCATCTTCTGTTTTACTTGATCTACCCTTCTTACGACTTCGCTTACCTTTGGGTTTGTCACTATCAGAATCCGACCGACGACCACTTCTGTCCTTGCGTTTTCTTCCACCCAGTTTTTTCTTGCGATCTTTTCTTTCTGCGCTTCTACGTCTTTTTCTTCTTTCTTCTCCAGCGGCGTTTTCCACATCACTAGCAGAATCACTGACATATTGATCTTTGCGACTTCGTCCTCCCTTGCTTTTTGATGATTTCTCAATTGGCATTTCGCTGAAGAGTAAAGCATTTTTGTTTTTCTCCATGAACTCTTGACGTTTTTGTAGTAATTGCTCCTTAGTGACTCGAGTTTCTTCTTCACGTTTTTTCTATAAAAATAAAGAAGGAATTCAGAAATTAAATGCAAAGGCTATGTCTTGTGTATGGGGTGTAAACCTATATGAACTTTTTAATTTATCGTAGAATATGATAAGAGAGCATACCAGTTCTTCAATTTGTCGTAATTTAAAGGCTGTACGTTCATCTTCTTGTTTCCTTCTTAATTGTCTTTCCTCTTCATCCACTCTTCTGGCTCTAGCGACATGGTATTGAGCTTGAGATAACAGATCTTGACATTGGCGGGCTTCTAAGCCGGCTAAAGTAACATCTAAACGCATTCTATCCCCATGTTCATTTAAATATGTAAAATATCTGAAATAGCAAAAAATAAGGAAACATTTCATCTCTGATGAATGTACACCCAGTATTATTACTTACTTTAACGACAAACCTAATTCATGCACAGCTTGGAGTACAGTCTGAAGAGTAGATTTTTCATCTTTTAAAATCTGTGTAGCAAGTCTTTGTAAAACAAGAGCAATGTTATAAAGAAGTACAGAATCTTGTGGTGCAACACGTCTAGCTTTAAGAAGAACCATTTTTGCTTCTTTTAATTTTCCCGCTTTAAAATAAGCCCGGGCTAAATATTGCAACACTTCCACATTATGGTATTTGAAGAATTTTCGTAAACAATTCTCATACTATAATTTAAAAATAAAAAATTGCATTAGAATGGAGTCGGGGATTAGCATAACGAGACATTAATTAACCATTACAATACTTACCATTTGAATTGCACTAACATGTTGACGTTGTTCAACATAAACATGAGCAATGTTTAACCAAACATCACAAAAATCTGCTGTTGCTTCACGAACTTGAGCAAAAATATCTCGAGCTTCATTAACAGCACCTTTATGAGCTAAGACAGCTCCAATACCGTTTGCTGCCCAAATATTTCTTGGATCAATCTTTAAGACTTGTTTGTACATTGATAAAGCCCTTTCTTGATGACGTTTCTCTCGGTCTTTGTCTTTGGTTGGTTGATGAAGAGTTTGTAACCATACATTACCAAGCGCAATTAGAGAATAAGGATCTTGAGATGTTACCGGATTCTAAATTAAAAAATTATACAATTATATTAAGTTTTATTGAAATCCTTACATTTAAGACTCGTTCGTATTTCTTTTGTCCAGGCCCCCATTCATTTTTTGCTAAATGCAAATTTCCCAATAATGACCAAGCATCAGGGTGTTCGGTATTGATACGGAAAGCTTCTTTAAACCAATCGGAAGCTTCATAAATCTGTCCTTTATCTCTTGCCATGCAACCTAAACGTAAATAACAATCAACGTAATTAGGATGCTCCTTTAAGATGTCTTTGTAGAGTTTTTCAGATTTGTCAAAAACACAAAGTGCTTCATTTAATCGGGCTAGATTATAAGTAATGGTAACCGATATTGAATTGTAGTACTGTGGATCATGTTCTGCTTCTGCTTTAGTACGAACTAAAGCTTCTTCTAAATATTTTTTTGCTTCTTCAAGATTACTTAATCTAGAAAAAAAATAATATTTATGTTAATACTAAAAGAAATTTAACTTTTACCTGTAATGAAGAGCTCCAACGTTATTTAAAATTTCTGTAGGCACTTCAGCTTGTACATCTTTCTTTAATATTTTAATTGCGGTTCCATAAGCATTTAATGAACCTTGTAGATCAGATTGCTCTAAAATCTGTGCTAATTCGATCCAAGCTTCTATATCATCAGCAAACTGTTCCGTTACTTTCTTTAAATGATTTTTTGCAATATCCCTTTTAGATTGTGATGAAGAATTTGCATATAAAGAACCTAGAATCTTCATTGTTTCATAATTACCAGGTTGAGCTTTTAACACCTTCTCGAAACACTGCGCAGCATTCTCAGAATCTCCTCTGTAAATATACATTTGTCCCAAACCGAAATGTGGTAGAACAAATGCAGCAGGAGCAAACTGTGTAGCCTGATAATAATACTGAAATGCTTGGTCGTAATCTCCTTGTACATGAAAAGCACGAGCTAATTGATAACAACTTTCAGCACGCATAGCTTCATTCTCCGTATTGTGAAAAGCGTGTAAAGCTAAATGCTGTACTTTACTATAATCCTAAAAGTTAAATTCAGTTTCTTGTAGGTACAACATTTTTATTATACCTTACCTTTTTAAAGAAAAAATGGTTTGCTAAATGGTTGAGGACCATAGGATTTGAAGAGTCAATCGTGTAAGCTTTAGATAACATTTGTACACCGCTTCGAATTGAGTCTGGTTGTTGTAGATTTAATTTTAAAATTGCTAAACCAACAAGTGCACCGACACATTGTGGATCCAACTGAAGCGCTCTTTCAAATGCCAGTCTTGCTTTATCTTGGTTACTTAACTTCATAAAACAATGACCCATACCTAAAAGGTACAAAACGAAATCGTTCATAAATGTTTCAAGAGGTAAAACGGTGTAAATATTTTTTCCCATACCTAATCGAACTGCAGCGGGGCAATTAGGATTAGTTCGCAAAGCTTTCTTATAAAAAGCTAGTGCTCCTCTAAAATCCTTTTTATTATAAGCAATACATGCTTTTCCAAGCAATGATGGAATATTATTAGGAGACTGATTCAAGACAAAATTAAACTGTGCATCGGCTTGATCCATTTTATCACCTTCCAATAAACAAAAGTAAGCACGACCCAAAAGATGGTTCTAAAAATTAAACATTTATGAAGTTTATTCTACGGAAACTTAAATTCTAATACATACTTGATCGTACATGATGATCTTATCAGCAGTGGTATACAATAAGGTGGCTTTGGTAAATAAATCACGCTTTTTATCTTTGTTCTTCTCACGGTTTGCCTCCTGGACATAGTAAGCGGCCAACATGTCCAGGGCCCGCATTTGATCTTTCTCAAAATCTCTGTAGTTAACATTTGCATCTGCTCTTGATGATTCCAGTATTTTAATAAAATCAGGGATTTTGTTCTGTTTATAGTATTCAAGCTGAAAAATTAAATAATGTAAGAAATTTATAGGTTAAGTGGTGTTGAAGAAGATAACTTACAGCAAGATTAACCCATATATTAAGATGGGAATTTTCTTGACGCAAAATTCCGAGTACTTCATCTCCATCAGGTAATTGGTCCAAACAAAGTTCGATTACCTATAGAAAAATGTTAATTTTGAAAATTCTGTTGCTGCAAAAATTTGTAAACATACTTCGTCTGTATCCCGAAGTGGGATTTCAATTGATGTTGTCATTTTGATTATTTATAATTCACTAATATTTAACACTGAACAGTTTACTGTTTTATATTATTTTCACATTTTGAAAGGAAAATTTATTAACACGTAACACTTTTAACTTCACCACACAACACAACTTCCATTTTTAAATAAAAAGTACGACGCAGCGTTGCCGATAAGCGTCTAAAAACTGACATATGCGCAGGTGCGATTTTGAAGCGCGCGAAAATAGTTAAATATGAATCAAAAGTCATGGTTTTTAGGCAAAAATTAATTTAGAATGAATTCTAAATTAAATTAAAATGGTAAGCTTCCCTCTTTGTTGAAGACAGCATAGCAAGACATGTTGTCAGAATAATGACTGGTCAAGTTGGCTGCGTTTCTATAGGAGTTAAAAAAATTCAGTTGATTCAGATTTTAATTGCTCATCCGATCTGTTATTATCTTTTCATTTTTCAACCTTTGCATGATTGTGTACTTGAACCAACAATTACCATGGATCCTTTGACCCCAGTGGGTCTTGTCAGATTCTTAAGATACCGATTTGAAACAGGCCAAATTACATTAATAGAGACCCCAGTATCTTTCAGTATCGAAGATACCTAATTTTTAAATTGCTGAAAATTTTCACAGATTTCTTTAGATTATGATGATATTTTTAGTAACAATGCACTGTAGGTTGTATGGATTCGCTAAGGGCTAAAATATTATCGAAGGGGGCCCTATTTTCGAACGCTTGTTGAACGATATGGTACCTATGTACTTTTCAGGATCAATTTTTAATGGCGCTCCTGCGCATGTTTCCTATAGATTGAAGATTATCTAATGTTTCTGTGAGTGTATTATTTTTTAAGAGATTTTCAAAATTGATTTTAAAACTTCTACTGGGAGGGAGGGGGCATACTTCTCCATCAAGTGAAGGTTAACTTTCGACGTTGAGGTTTAGGGAATCCTAAAACAATATTTTGAATAATTTTTATCGTAGTAAGTTTTTGGGATTTGTCATTAGCGGGAGCCCATAGATCGACCACGAAATGGGAAAGCGGTAATGGGGGCTAATATAAGCCAGCAGGAGCATTAGCTGAAGAAGCAGAAATTCGAGTTTGTTTTGGGAGAATTATTCACGTTGAAGGGTACTAACAATTTTAGCTTCGTGGCCGCAACCGCAAAATCTTCCACACAAGCTGATTCTTATATGCTTCTTCAAGTTGAGGTTGAACATTTGGCTTTGCTAATACTAGACGAGATTAATTTTCGGGGATAGAGGGATTTTCAATCAGGACAACAGCCATTAATTGTAGTCTGGAAAATACACTTCCATTATAAGCGTCCACACTAACATAGAGTTAGGTGTTAACTTGTGGGATGGTATATAATAGGGTAATAGGGTACCGTTTAATTAGGCTTGCCATTCTCCAGGACCGTATCTGTATTATCTATGGACCGTATCGCCGCAGGATGTTCATAGGTACTGTATAAAACGACCTCCAAACATGATTACAGATGCCGTTCCCTTAATTTTCGGGAATATAAAATTTAATGCTACCTTAATCATTAACATGCAGCATCCGTTTATTGGAAGGTTTTCTAACCGGTGGATAGGTAATCTTGCATTTTTCCGCAATGTCTCCTAAGTCCTAAGACACCCAAAGTTAAATCCTCCAAAGTCAGCGGTTTTTTAAAAATCTAAGATCCCCATCTACAACAAGATTTTTTTCCATTCTACGAATTTTTTTTATTATTTACCAATATTGTATTATTTTTTAAAAATAAATTCTTGTAAAAAATATTTTTCATGGCCTACTATGAAAAAATCAGTTTTTCTATTTTAACTTCACTACTGTTCAAGAGAAATCCATCAAACCTTATATCTACCTGCACTACTGTGACTATTTCCGTAAATTTTTAAAGGTTTAAAGAGTTTCTGTAATTTTCAAAAATAAAAATTTGAATTTTAAATTGAAAATATTAAAGTAATATTCTTAAAGCCTTCATACGATTTCCAGCAAAATCACTTAGAATAATGATTTGTTAACACTTTTTCAGGAGACCTCCCATAACCCCGCGGACGCGCAAGGAACCGGAGATCTAAGTTTTTAAGAGAAACACTGCATTAGACTTTTTCTTCTTCTAAAGGCATTGTTAAGTTTGATGTGTACTGAAATGCACTTCAAAACCAAATCGATTTTGCTAATTGCAAACAAACTGTTACTGAAGCGATCATCATCAACACTCTCCAGTCTCCAGAGAGAACAGGCGGAGTTTAAAGCAATCTTCTTGAAATATCTAGCCTGAACGATAGTACAGAACTCACCCGTAAATTTGTTTAAAGAATCTAAAGACTAACATCGTTTGTAACCTTTAGAAATTAAAAAAATATAATTCACGAAATAACAATCTGAACAAAATCAGGAAGTGGGTATATAAACCTTTAAAGAAACGAATTGACATTCATCGCTAGCTTCCTAAGATTATAAAAATTATTTGGAAAAAAAAGCTTATATCAGCCAGTCACTGCTTCTGCAAACAAGATTTTCAAAATAGTACCAATTATAAATCATACCTTGTAATTTAAAAACCTGTTAGCTTTAATGAAAAGGACAAGTGGATCCCCATTAAGGTTTACGTTATACATCCCTTTGAACTCTAAGTATATAATTTCTTGTATTGGACAGTCTCCCAGAAGTTACAAATTACTTCTGCCCACCTGTGTGTGTTTTACTAGACTCTCTTTGTTCCAAGTCAGTAATTTAGCCAAGGTAATAAAATTTAAGGCGCTTTATTATTTATTTTATGAAACAGCGTCGGGACAAGAATTATTTGGGGTGGGAGAGCGTCACGCAAGGGTAAGCGTCCCTACTTGCAGCGTCGCCGTCGCAGTTCGCGCCGAACACGCGCTGTTTGTACTTCAAAATTCGCGATTATAACCATTGTTGCACTAACCATTGTTGTCGACAATTTTTGGAAGTGACGTGTTTTTTCAAAATTTCAGGTTGAATTTGATTAAAGGTGTTTGGAAGCTGTGGAAAGTAACTTTTTACGGAGTTTGTTGAAGTTTTGGTAATTACAAAAAGCGCTTCGGAGTTGAGTAAGTTGTTAATTTGTATTTTTTGTAACTTTTAAATATACAGGCTGCTACCTAAAAAATGTCTCAAGCCATAACTTCGTTATTTTAAATTTTGGACCCCACAAACTGTATATAATTTTAAATGGTAAAGGAAAAGCTACCTTTTAACATCACCCTTTCGTAAATATCAACAACTGTTTTAAGCTACGATGTTCAACTTTTTTATTTTAAATGTAACACCCTGTATATTTTGGAATATTTGGATTCAGGGTAAAATTCTGCATACAGTAGTGTGATTCTTTTCTTTTTTTTGATTCGCAGATTTTTTAAAATAATTCTTTTATGTTGCATCTAGGCAGCCGTGCGCTACCTTAAAACTAAACGATATTAGTTGATGGCGCTAAATTTGAGCCATACCTTGTAAATACGTTTTGTCGTTATATTTAAATATTTTTTCCATAAAATTTTAACAATCCGGTTGTTTTCCATGGCACACTTGAAAATGTTATGGTAGCCTACGACTAGTAGGTACCTGCAATAAATTTAAACTTTTTTGAGTAGTATCACGAAAACAAATGAAACACACTTTTGTATGCAGAATTTCACCGTGAATCCAAATATGTAAAAATATACAGGGTGTCCCATTTAAAATAAAAATGTACAGAGTTATGGTCGAAGTTGTGTCTGAGGCAATATCCTCAGGTTTATGGCAATATAGCTGCTCCTGAAACGCAACGTCTGATATTGTTGCGTTCAGGCAACCTATAGAACTGAAGATGTTCTATGTAAGGAAGGATGAAACGTTTAGGTTACATCTCAGTCATTATTTTGAGGTAGTATCTCAATTTATAGGTCCATAATAAATAATTAGTTAACGTGTAATTTCGTACCTAGCTGAAAGTGTATTCATGATATGCATTACTAGTTATGAACTAATCTCTTATGCATTACAAATGTATAGATATTATGTTCGTGTAATATGCACAACATGAATGCGATAAATTATAAATAGACTACATGATACAAAATTACAAAAGTGTAAACTTGATTTTAAATTTTCCCATCATTATATCATTAATCATGGAAGTTTTCCACAAGAATTATGATTCTTTTTTCATTTTTATTTTATTATTAACAATTTAATATTTGAGGCTTTAATGAAATAATTTTTCGCTTTTACTTTTGTCTCAATCGCGCTTTTGTCTTTCTACATGGAAAAGTTTTAAACAACCACGTTAAATTTTATCGCTTGCCTGATTGACTTAAAGAATAGGGGAAGATTTACTAATGGGTTTGAGTGTTAGGGATGCAGTTAATAATTGCACTTTAATTACAGCATCTTTGGAATTCTCTTTTATCCTTTGAAGATATTGTAATAAATAGGTTTCATTTTAATTGCAGGAATTTCAGGAATTTCAGGAATTTTTTATCTTTCATTTTAGATTCTTTTATTCTCCACGCAACTAAAAAAGTTGTGTGTTTCACTCACGTGAAACTATTTTAAATAATTTTATAACAATTTCCACACTATTAGTCGACACTGAAAATTTGCATTAGAAACTTTTAATGACAAATTTTTATTACACAATAATTATCAACATTATTTGGATAAGTTTTTCCAAGTTTTCCAACGACCGACAGCAGGTTATTTCAGTACATAAATACAGGGTGTTACAGTAGTTAATAAACAATAAATGAAAAATAATATATTTTAAGTTTTTAAATTAATCTTCAAAATGTGCACCATTTGCCCTAAAATAAAAATAAAAATTTGATTCTAGCAGTCAAAAAAATTTGTGGCACCGATTGAAACAGTGATTTCTGAAGAAATCCAAAAATGGCTAGACTTTTCGATTTATTTCGCGTGCCGATCACTCCTGGTATTGTTACGGTTGACTTCCTAACACCCAGTATAATGAATTTCGGCGTCAGGTGGACGCGTGATAACCATTGCGTGATGCTATGTTATGAATATTGTGCTTTTAATTGTGGAAAACGCACGTACAAAGGGATTACTGAAATACATACATTCCTAAGTAAGTGGGTGTACCGAATGCAGGGGGTGAATCCTGGATGTTTTCGTTTAAAGTTACGCTTCTTCAAAAATGAAGTAAAATCTTGGTTTCAATTTTTATCTCAAAGTTGGACAACGTTAAAAAAATACAAATCATATAATGAAGAGAAATTTTAACGAGAACAAAAATAAAAAATTGCAGATTGAGTTTCTTAATGTTTAAAGTTTTTTTTAACCCCCTTCGTAGCTGGATAATTACGTCTAATGTAGGGAAAATCTTAAGAATTTGTTCATAAGTTTCTGGTGTCCTTTTAATTGGTCTTTAACTCTAGTACAAATGGAGTCTTAAGGGTAGAAAAATTTGATTTCCTTAACTTTACCTTTTTGTCCTAATATTCCTTTTTCCTAGCTTGATATATTTATATCTGTACAAGGTAAGTCTTAAAAATGGCTACCTACATACGTTTCTTTAGACATCTACGACCACATTAAATTAAACTTGTAAGACAGGATGTGGGAGAAAACCCTTCAGTCAGAAAGTCTGAAGTAGTTAACACCGTACAAATAGCCATTTTCTCCCTGATGCGTATAGTACCTATGTACAGTTTGAAATTTGAATTAAAGCGAAAGAAAACGCCTTTTGAACTGTGCAGGATGAATAAATCTAACTTTATATCCACTACCTTCGTTTAACCCGTCAAGCTTTAGACTTTATAGGTGAAAGTAAAGCAAAGAGCGTCTCTGGCTCTTAGAAGTTTCTTATATACAATTTCGCAGTATTTCTGTTTAAACGTTCAATTAGCCCAAAATTTTTATAAATAACAATTAGATAGATAACAATTGTTTACTTGAAATTGCACCAGATTATTTTCTCTAAAATATTCCAATTCATAATCGACTACCTAGTATATGGATTATTGATTGGGTACCAAACCGATTATATTAATACATTTGAAAGTCAATAATATGTGGGAACAAATACATAAAACGAAAACCTATTTGAATGTATACACAGATTATCGGGAGCAAATTAGAGTTAACTGTTTGAACAACAAATGAAGAAATTTTATATTCAAAATTTGAAGGTGTATGTTGATTTAATGGCTTTCAGTTTTTTGAGTAAAATTTTGTTGATAATATAGTTTTTTTAAAGACAAAATTAATCATATATTAGTTACTAAGCAACACCTGAAACGTCAACCAATAGGATTCCGTTTTTCCGATAAAAATGCCCTTTCCTGTTTAAAAGGACGGCTTTCTAGTTCCTGTGATACATGAACTCGTGTGGTTAATTTTTGGTAGGGTGTTGTTTACTAACAGTTTCACTGTTTATTAAATTACATATTCGAAATTTTGTCCTTGTATTTTTCTCATGGCATATTTCAGTAATAGTCCCCTTAACATTCTTGCTATAACGTAAAGCATTTAAGTGCAATACAAAATCGAAAAACTCTCGTGTTAACACACTCGTGCTTTTAAATGTATTGTGCGCTCGTGCTTTACCTAGCAACAATGTTTCGGGAACTATTACTAAGGACCGGAATTTCAGTACGGGTTTAAGCTCAGGTTCTGCTAAACCACGATCAATTGTCATGGATACAATTGTTACAAGAATTGTATCTCATCTTGGTTTAAGCTCCAACTCGGCTAAACCCAAACTGAAATACCCGCCCTAAATATTTTCCGATAAAAATCCAAGATCTTGTTATATTGTATAAGGTAATTTTGATAGTAGGGGAAAATACACACATGCTAATTATTCTGAAATGTTGTACCGTAAGATAATTCTTTTTTTTATCATTTATCCATGTCCAGGAATATAAAATGTACTTCTTTGTTTTGTCCGAATAAAAGGTTTTAAGAGGAAACAAAAAACATATTTTCTGCAATGTTTCAAGAGTTATAATCTTATATTATGTGGTTTTTTATACAAAAATGTAATTTCTGTGCGAATTATCCGTTGGATCTAATTTTCCACAAAATGTTTGCGTGCTAGAACAATGGAAAATTAGTGTCCAGTAACTTCCGGATTTTTTTATGATTCTTAATTCGTAATTCATGCATCTCGTGTAAAAATGTTTCTTTTTGAAGTTTTTGAAGCTTTCAGGAACTTTTGAATTCATTTTTTTCATACGTTCTAATCCTAATATAATTCGTTTATCAATATCGAAAGTTTTACGTATTTAGGGAAGAAAAATCTTGTAAACATACCTTTCATTTCTTGCTCTTGAATTTCTCCATTTCATATTCGCTATTCAAGTAGTTATCCGAACTTCGAACCCCAATTTCAATAGGGCTTTCAATTGTTCATTGTTCCCACAGACTATCGAGTTGATACATGTTAATATGCTAATTCTGGGAAAATCAAATATCCATTATACGAAATCTTAACTGGAATCTCTTGTAATTTGCCTGTTAATTATAGGGATTAGGGAAAAATATATAACGCTCATGGTTTGAAAGAAAATCCAGGATTACGTCTGGATTTGGAAAACTAGTTCATGTATAGTTTAATGTAAAGTGTCGTGGGTGGGTGAATATAGAGCTCAGATCTACATTCTATTACTTTTTAACAATCTTTAGTTTTTATACAGTTTCCCTGTAGACCCTTACTATTGATTGAAAAATCAAATACTCGATGTGTAGGTAGGTAAATGCTCGAGTTGAACAGTGGAACATTTTCAGATAAAAGGGTAAATATTCTCTTCCCCGTGGACTTTCATGCGTACTACATTACACTAAAAATGTTATTTTGGGTTTATTAAATAAAAAAAAAAAGATAGACAGATGTAATCACCAGCAAAGAAATTTTAATTACGTAAAGTGATTTTTTGTAGTATTATATTTTCAGAACAATCATTCATTAGAGAGTTTTAGGGTTAATAACACATTACACAACACTTTTCTTGAAGGTAATTCCAATATGTTGAATAGTTGTCATAACAACCAACCCTTGCGTGTACTGTTGGTGGTGTTCCGAGAGCTGCAATTAGTTTTATGTCTGACTTTGTTTCGACCTTAGACTAGGACTACCCTTCGCGATTTTATATTCAGTGCAACAATTTACATTTGGATGAGGTTCCTAGCATTTTTTCGGTCTCTTAAAATTTGCATCGTCCAATGAGAAGATAGGTAACTGCAGGACATCGTCTCCCGTCGCGTAATAAAAGTAACTCCTGTCTGATGTGGGTAGGATCAGGACTCGATCCTAATGATTTTGGTCCGAATGGGGATTGCGGTTGCTGGTTTTATTTGATATTTATGGGTTCCTACTACTACACACATTCTGTTTCCCGTTTTGTTGCTACAATGAACAGACCTTCACGATATATGAACATGGACAATGCGAAATTTTGAGATGAACGCACTTTTCGGTTTGTAGTTATGGTAGGTGTTGTAGGAAAAGAACAGTTAACTTGATGTGGTGTTGTTTGTTTCCTGTTCGGTAAATTTGTTAATGTTTATCTTTGATCAAAGATAAGAAATTCTACAATGTAAAGAATTTCATTTTACAGTAAAGTGATGAAAAAGTACGAAAACCTTTAACAGCACACTCGTGTGACAAAATTAGGTTGATTTAACTCAACATACACAAAGGGGAACCCTTTTGGGCATACAACCCTTTGAAGTTAAGATTTTTAAAATTTACATTTGTTATATTTCCAAAAGCGTTTCAGATAAAAACCTTAACTTTAGGAAAAGATATATTCTGTCACAGTTTGGGAAATTGTAAGTAGTAATAAGTTTCCTGTTAGTACATCTCAGAGATAATTGCATATTATGAAAATATATATGAAAATATAAGGAAAAATCAGTTTCTTCCTCCTGAAGTTTATTCAGTTCAAAAGAACTGTATGAAGATTTAGGCTGCAATTTGGAAAGTGGACTGGTTTTCGGATAATATCTTATCTTGGACGAGATCATATTCTACTTAAATGGAAGACACCAACATAATTGTCGATATTGGTCTCAGTAGAGACCCAAACCCCAAACCCAAAATTTAACGTTTGAGGAGGACTAAACCACACAGAATTTTATTGGAACACTTTTTAAGGAACTTTCAATTCATTGCGCTTGAAATATTAATTCGGACTCGAGCATTGTACATTTGGAACCAATAAGGCTTAACTTCTCACTTAGAAGATAGCTATGTGCCTATGTGTCCTACCTCGGCGCTTCTTAAGTGTGCGTGAAAATAACAAAACGACTTTTTCGAGCTCAAACAACCCATTGGGACTGGCATGGAAATATTTCTAATAATTCATTGTCCTGGTAGGCGCAGGGGGGAACGCGGTGGGAGATCTCTGGGTCCTAGGTCATGTGTGATCAAAATCAACAAAAAAGCCAAGGATTTACTGGGCCCCAATATAATCCAAAACCTATCCTGGCAGTGTTTAGGAACACCTTCGCAGGATCAAGGAATTTAAAAGAGATTTATACCGGCAGATCTAGGAATAAGGAACTAGAAGCAGGGCATATTTTGTGCAACTGTAATGTATTGGCAAGCAAAAGACAACCTCCACCAAGTATCTCTAGGACAGTCCTTGCAGGACGACCAAATATAATGAAGTTTAAGGCTATGTATAAGAGCTAATATACAGGATGTCTCTAAACCTAGTACCATAAATTTACCAGCCGCCTTCTGACGCAAAAATAAGTCGAAAATGTCTATACAAATTTTGCTCTAACCCGCAGCATAAGGAAGCTGAAAAAACGGAAAACAATTGCATTTTAAAAACGGTTGGAGATAAAAAAAATCGAAATTTTGTAGGCAGCCTAACCTATTAAAAGTATAAACTTTCTACTATTTTTTTTTATGAATTAATCAGGAGCGGCGCGAATGGGGGTTATCACCTTTTTCTTGTAACCCGTTTTTCTTAACCATTTGTTTTTTTTCCATTTTAGTTTAGAGATTTGTATTCCCTGTTGCCTAATTAACAAAAAAGGTACTCTTGTTTCAACTCGCCTGGACTAACCGTTTCCTATAAAATGCAGGTTTTCTGTTTAGTCAAAATCAATTTAGAATGCTGGATTTGTATGTAAATTAGTTTATCTCCAAACGTCATAAAAGTGGCATTTAAATGACAGACTGTTGGTAGTATAAGTTTCACTTATATGCTTAGGCAGATAAAGTACTTATATGCCTATAGCATTCAGCTTTTATGGTGGGTTGCTACGGTAATATGTAGAAAGTGTCTATCAGGCAATGCGATTTTCGTATAAGGCCCGGTCTTTCCATCTCCTACTAAAGCTTCTATTAGCTAATAAACGATTAGCTGTCATGGAAACAATTCTTGTAACAATGTTATCCATGACAACTAATCGTTTATTAGCTAATAGAAGCTTTAGGCCCGGTCTTTCCATCTCCTAATAAAGTTCCTAATAACTATTTGACGAATAAATTTTTTTCGACCAATCACTGACGCCAATTTTGACAGACGGACTTCTGTTATTGGTCGGTTAAGTTAATAGCTGAATAAAGTTAATAGGAGCTTTAATAGGAGATGGAAAGACCGGGCCTTAGTAGGAGATGGAAAGACCGGGCCTAAGTGTAATGTTTCCCGAAATAACCTTTTTAATTAGATGTTTATTTTTGTATTATAATTTTACACGTTTGGAGATAAAATTACATATATTATTCGGAGTATAAGCGCTTTATGTGCTTCGGCTGATTTGGCTGCCTCACTACGATCGGCAGTCAACCAGCCTCAGCACATAAAGCTTCGCTTATAGGGACCTGGACACAACGGCCACTGGACACAACGGCCACCTTGGACACAACGGCCACCCTTGGACACAACGGCCACCTTGGTCTAGTGGACACAACGGCCACCTTGGACATAACGGCCACATCTTCAGGCGGACACAACGGCCACCTTGGACACAACGGCCACTTTTCTTACGTGGACACAACGGCCAACTTGGACACAACGGCCACACGTTAAACTGGACGCAACGGCCACCTTGGACACAACGGCCACTTTTCTTGCGTGGACACAACGGCCACCTTGGACACAACGGCCAACGACGCCCAGTCGACGCAACGGCCACCGACGTCGGTCTTCACTGCTACCGTGGACACAACAGCCACTGGACACAACGGCCACCTTGGACACAACGGCCACCTTGGACACAACGGCCACCTTGGTCACAACGGCCACCTTGGACACAACGGCCACCTTGGATACAACGGCCACCTTGGTCACAACGACTACTATTCAAACAGGGGCTTAGCGGGGATACGTACTGAAGAAAACGTTACTAAAGTTCGAACACATAAGAGGTCTAATCTCGTGGATCGCCTATATGAATGTGTGCATTGTCTGTCCATAGTAAATGGAGAAATAACTTTTTAATTTTTATTTGAAAAAGAGTGAAATCGTATTTAATTTAGTGCTGTTGATTCGAACGGATAATCCGAATAACCGGATAATTCTTCGAGATTTATCCGGATATTTTATTTTTAGAATAATCCGGAAACGGCTAACCGGATAAAATTTTATCCGCGGATAAACGGATATCGATTTATCCGTCGGATAAATAATTATCCGCGGATAAACAATTATCCGCGGATAAACGGATATTATTTTATTCGTCGGATAATCGGATATTAATTTATCCGTTGATGGTCGCATAAACATTTATCTACTGGTAAACGGATATTATTTTATTCGACCGATAACTAACTATTGGCGGATAATTTAATTTTTATTATAGATATTGTGCAATGTTTCATGACATTTTTAAACAACTAATCAAATTAGATTTTGCTATCTGCATTCCATTAATAGTGCGGGTAAAAAAATGTTTAGTGCTCTTCTAAACATTAATAAAAATTTAAAACTTGCTTATTCTTATTACGTGTTTGGCCAACAGGCAACTTAGCAAGTTATCTTGGAAAAGCCCTAAAGTAAAACACTTGGTTAAGACGGCTTAATTGACTTAAGAATCTTAAGATGAACAAAAGAGCACTGTACCTACCTTTAAAGTTTAAACTTTAAAGTCTGTGCTGTTACGTTTTTCGTGAATAACAAATATCCATGCTATCCGTAGATGAAAATTATCCGCGGATATAAATTTTTCTTGTTATCCGCAGTTAAATAATATCCGTGTTATCCGTAGATGACAATTATTCGCGGATATAAATTATCCGCGGATAAAAAAATATCCGTGTTATCCGTAACAATTATAGACGGATAACTATTATCCGCGTATAAGAAATATCTTCGAATAAAAATATCCGGTTATCCGAAATCGGATAAAATCGGATAACCGGATAAATTCTTATAACCGGATAAAGAATTTAAATTTCAACAGCACTAATTTAATTATTATCTTATATTAATTGCTTATACAGGGTGCTCCTGAAAGGTTTGTACAACACGTTATCACATATTCCTGAGCTCAAATGGGACCGATTAAACCAAACATACCTTAGTATAAAAGTGCTTCCTTAAGGATGGGGTAGCCTCTAAAAGTAAACGCGATAAAAAGGACAATAATTACATAATTTTTAGGTTCTTAGAATTGGCGTTTTTTGAATAAATTATTGAGTATAAATTCTTTACGTTTTCGTTAAAAAAAAATTTTTTTTGCAATCGAGTAAAAAGTTAGGTTTTTTGAGGCCCCCGCGCGACACGATCAATATTTTAATCTGAAATTTGGTACACTCCTTGGTTACATGCATGTCCAGGAAATAAGGTAATTTGGTAATTTTTTATCAACGGAAATTGATTTTATTAAAGTACATAAACATAAAACTAATGATCACATCGAAATTCTCCATAATAAATGCGATTACTTAAAATTGCCTAGTCCGATTTTTTTCAGATTTCCTCACCACCTGCACCGCAAAATTTCCCATCTTTTGACACCAAGCTTTTGATTTACAATTAAATACAATTTGATTGTTTTTGAATTTTGATTCTAATTTCTAGTTTAATAAATACTAGAAATATATGCAACCATATTAACAATGTAACGTAACGTTGCTGGGACAGAGCAGGTAAAGGGACAGAGCAGGTAAAACCATAAGATAAGCTTCTTAATTTTACAACCGAATTCTTCAGTGAGCATTCTCCTTGTGCAGATACTGTGTTCTGTAAATCGGAAAAGGGCAGTATTTGATGTATAGAGTAGCCCTGTGCATTTGTATCGATAATTTTTTATTTATTTATTTAATACATTACATTGCCCAGTCAGCCAAAGGCTGGTATGAGGGCCTGGGTAACTTAACAATTAGATACTATTACTAGTTTTATATTAATGACAATTCGAATAAGTTATCGAATAATTCGATATATCGAATAACGATATTGAAAATATTTTTATTCGATATATCGAATAAATTTTTATTCGAATAATTTTATTCGAATAATTCTATTCGAATAATTTTATTCGAATAATTCTACTCGAATAATTTTATTCGAATAATAATAATATTAATAATAATAATTAACAAAAAAATTTAAAAACTTTAAAAAATTTTCAGGAAACATGGTTATGATAGTTACTAATCTGAAAAGCATTTTTTTTATCTATCTAATGGTGTGAAATTCCAATATGGCGGTCATAACAAATAAAAAAAATATCGCAGCATGAAATCTAGAAGGCCTAAAGACTGATAAGATCAATTCGAATATTCGATAGTTATTCGTTATTCGATAGTTATTCGTTATTCGATATATAAAATTTATTCGTTATTCGATACCTACTTTCGAATATCGAACAGGGCTAGTATAGAGGTACAAAATAAACACGTCAATAAAAAGAAAATATTTAATTAATATTACATAATAATAATAATACAATACAATATTAAAACATACGTTATAAATTAATTACACTTAAAATTAAGTATGGTACAATAATATTATATAACAAAGTATAACAAGTGAAGAAAAATAAGAGAAAAAATCAAGGGGCGGGATCTCTGGTTTTCAATCCTCTAGGAATTCGAGGATCTGCTAGTTCCGGTAACGCGCAGTTTTCCCAAAAATGTTTTAATTTTGGCAATATTTTTTCTTGCCAAAACCCTTCATTTCTCTCCACTTTTATGAATTCCATATCTATATCTGTATATAGAATCAAGTAACAATAATTTCGTTGGCAAATATTTAATTGGCCCTGGATTTGAAAAAAATAGTGGTGGTTTTCTTTAAGATGTAGACAATCATCTGACTGGAGTTCTACACACAATTTTTTATTGCTTTTAACAGCTTCCCTAATTATGTTATTTCTAATCGAGTACATGCATTTGACCTCTACTAAGCCGCCATCCATTTCGATTAGACCATCGGGGCTTGCACCTAAAAATGGGTAGTCCTGACATACAAACAAACCACATTCCGCTACAGTGGTATTTGCAAATTCCTGAAATTTATCAATGGCCACCTTTTCATTTTCAATGCCGTATTGAATTGCCCTACATTTTAAATCCGGGTTCCTGTAAAACAATTCTTTTATGAGATTGTGTGATGGTGTAGATTTTCTTCGCAAGCAAATTTTTCCGAAAGAAGAAGCTGTCAGTCGGTTTCGCCTAGCTTGAAACCAATGAATGTTTTCCCTTTGGCCAACTGTTTTTCTTTCTAATTCAGCTAGGTTGACATTGTTTAAATCCGCCATTATCTTATTCTTCGATAGCTCAAATTCTGCTGAAAACAAATCTGGTTGCGCAGCATGCGTTCCGTATTCCATGTCCTCCTGCTGTGATGTAATGGTACTTTTCTTCTTGTTTTTTTTTTTGTACGATTTCCGCTTTTGTCGTCGTGCACAAAATTTGTTTAAAAACCTTTTATCCAATTTAGTGGAGAGTTTGTGGAAATTCTGTCCGGAATTGTAAGATAAGCCCGCACCAATGCACCGGGTTCTATACACCCCCCTTTGGATCAAATTTGTTCTTTTTCCCCCCGTAAATTTTGCAATCGTAGACATATACCTTTCAGCATAATTTGTTGTTACATTGTTACATAACCTATCTGATTTCCTAATTACATTGTCGCAGATTTTAATCAATTCACCAAAAATGTTTGCCGATTCAAGTAAAATAACATTATTTTCGGCAGCTATGTTATCGCGTTTGCAAACTTCTTTTCTACAATATTGATGATCCCCAAAAATATGTCTCAATGAATTTTTTAAATCGATTTTTAAGATATTAATTTCCGGCGTACGCGCTATTATAGTTCTGATAAGTGAACTAAAACTTGGGATTTTAGACTTGATTATGTTCCTAGCTGTTATATCAAAATGGGTATTTTTAATTAATTTATATAAATTCGACGTGAATGCTCTTGTAGCGTGATTGGCGCATTCCAGTTTAAAAACGTTGCGCCCGTAAGTTACATTTTCCAGTATTCTTGTGTACACACTAGAGTCTCCATCACCTATAACATATTTATAGCGCATACCGTAGTCACTTTCACTTTTATTAAACCCATCTACAATAATGGTTTGTTCCATACCTGTGGAGGAACCCTGGTAATTTTTGTAGCACTCGTGTTCATTCTTGGTAGTCGCGCAAACGTAACAAAATTTGTTTTTTACACCTATGTACAAAAGTTTCTTGGTTTTTTGGCCAATTATACATGCTACTCCAGATAGTGAAGAATAACCGTGCCCGTATGATCGTTTTGCCCAACCCCCATCGACAATAACAGTAATATAGGGCATTCCTTGCTCTACACGACCTTCTTGGATAGCCAACTGTTTTTCTTCCATGGCATTCTCGTACATTTGTTGACGCAACAGCTCTTCCCATCTCAAATGTAATCTGCTTTCTACGCGTTTATAGGTTACCTTTGTCATTATAGGGAGATTTATTATCGATAATAATTCCTCCGCTTGTGCATAACCAGCTCCGATAGAAGAAATGCCCCAAACAAAAGCATGATTCAAATCGTTGTCGGAATTTTGAGTTTTCAATTCAATTTTTTTGTTACATACACTACAATGGTAAGTCAGATGAGAAGCCAAACCATTTCTAGTTTCTGTACTGAAAACCATTTTTCCTGTTGTACAAGACATATCATGAATTGCAAGCTTGCGTGCATGTTCCACAAAGTATCCTACATCCACAATACGATTTCCTGATAATAATGGTGCCGAAGGTGAACGATCAACTTCCACACATAATTCGGGAAGAATTTCTTCTGGTAAACTGTAAAGTAAAAGTTCAGTTTGGTAAAGGCAAAAAAATAGAGAATAGAGATACTTTTGAAGCCTGCACTAAATCAAGATTTTATTTAATAATAAAGTTAATAAAAACATTTTTAAAAGATAACTATTATGATAAAATGTATCAAAATTTTGGATTTACTTACTTGGCAAAATATGCGACATGAGCATCCTCTGCTACATTTTGTTCCGAATTCTCAATAGATTTCAGAATACTTTGGCGATTCAGGTAACACTTTCTTGCTTGCGATCTCTTATTACGCTTTTTGGTAATACAAGTACTTCGCGGCATTATAACAAATTAGACGATGCACGAGAGAACACTAACAACTAGTACCTACTATGTGACGATACTAATGCACTTGCAGTTCTGATCTGAACGAATTTCTGTTCTTAACTAACCATTATGCTATAAATCATTATAGGTAATTACATTTATGATTATGTATCTTAATTTCGGTAATTACCTGCCTACTCTATTTGCAGATAAGTAAATTAATGAAGAAGGTACAGATAAATATGAAAAGATCATTTGATACAACACTTTCTTATTTTTAAAAGTTACAGTATCTTAATAATATACCTATGTAATGGGTAGTACTTCTAGAAAGTATGTGGAATTTTTCTCTTTTTTATTTTTGGGGTCTATGGTTGGCTATGTGATGTGCCCAGTCTCAAAGTCGAACATATTGATTTATCGGCATTTTGACCTAATTTGTATGCTACAGGTATTAAAATAATCAATAGTTTAAATAGTTCTACCCAATTAGTTATTACTATTGTTGACAAATGCCATCGCATTTACAAACTATTTAAAGTAAAAAATCGCACCTTTTAATCTCATCATTTATATCATTGAGAGTTTATTGAAATATTGTAAGTTTTACAGTTATTTAAATAAACCTTATTATTATTATTATTATTATTATTTGAAGCGCAATAATTGCAGCTTTCAAGTGATACCATTAGCTTTTCTGTAAGGTTAATTATTGTTATATTACAATTAAAAATCTATTTGACTTCTTGATGTTGATATTATTTGTATGTGTATTTAGTTTGTATTATTAAAATAAATTCAAATAATGGAAAAAATGGGCGAGAAAAGGTTGCTCATCGCTGTCTTTTTCTCTCTGCAACAAAGTAACTCCTCGTTTTCTTTCCAATAATGAAATTCTCTAAATATTTCTTTCCCGAAAACATCTTTTGTTGGGATCATTACTTACAATTTCTTTGAGCGGATTATCCTAATGAGGGTCGACATAGGAATAACTCCTAAACGTTTAACATAATATTATTGTAATGCTGGTGGCCTGTGTAGCCAAAGTTAAAGGAAGTCGACTACAACCCCATCTCTTACAATATGTCTTGAAACTGTAGGTATTCACCACCCCTTAAGAAGTTATGGGGTTCTAAAATAGAAAAGAATATTTGTATAGTTGAGGCACGCCAAGGGTGCATCTACGTTATCATTTTTTAATGGCGTCCATGACGTCATGAATTACTCTGTTTATATTTATTTACTGTTTCTCAAAACGTCGTTTGCTTTAATGTGTTTCTCAAACTGTCAAAGTGACGTTTGAGCAATATAAACACAATAAAAAAAACAGCAATGATCATGTGCTTGAATAGAAACTTCTAGGACGAAAAAAACACTAATTAGTAAACGTTTTCATTTTTTGCAGGAATAATATGAATACAACTAATTAATAAAAATAATAACTGTAAAATAACATTCTATGGGCGTATAAAGAGCATAGGTACTTTTAATACGTAATTCACAAAAAAAATTACAGTTTTATACTGTTTCAAGATTGGTACTACAAAATTACTTTACTATAACATTGGATATATTTCAGAAACAAGATGGCGGATAAAAAAATTGGTATACATCCACAGGGGAAGCCCAGGGAAGCCGAACATTCTCAAAATATCAAACTTATTGCATGTAGAGGGCGCTGTCGGCAGATTTTTTTCGCATGTCTTTGATCATAGCCTTTTTGTTCTTAACATTTTTGTTTTTGCGGGTAATATTTATGATAAAGGAGTTACTTTTAGATAAAAAGGTGTACTTGTTTCATGTCCATAATATGTGCCGTTTTCAAGGAAAACGTATCTAAGCCTTTCCAGCGGTATGATTGAGCTAAAAAGCTAACAAAAAAGTTATGATCAAAGAATAGACATTCTAAAAAAAAACTGCCGATAGCGCCCTCTATAATAGGTATGCAACAGTTTTAATACTTTGAGATTGTGCGGCTTCCCCTGAAGGATGTATACTAATTTTCAGCTTAATCTGCCATCTTGTTTCTGAATATTTTCAATGTTAAAATAGTTATTTGTGTACTAAGTTAGGAAAAGTAAGATTTTTCCGTTTTAGACGTTTCACGTCGTGAACGGAAAAATCTGATTTTCCTAACGAATTGCACACATAATTTTTTCTAATTCGGTATAATAATTTTACTTTTTGAAAGGCCGAGATCAAAAAAAGTCTAAAACGAAAAAATTCAAAACGTCAAAAACGGAACAAAAAAACGTCTAAAACGGAAAAATCAAAACGTCTAAAACCGAAAAATCTTACTTTTCCTAACTTAAAACAGTTTTCGATACAAGTTAGGAAAAATAGTACTTTTCCTAACTGAAATGAATGTTGATAAGTAAGAATTTTCGATACCGAATTAGAAAAATAATCTTTTCTACTTTTTAAGGCGCCACAACTTCTTAAGGAAGCACTTTTGTACTTACTAAGATATGTTTGGTTTAATCGGTCCCATTTGACGCGTATAGCGTATTGTACAAACCTTTTAGGGACACCCTCTACATATACAACATATTACCCAACTGAATTTTTTCATTAAAATATAAACGAGCACTCAGCATTCTTATCACAACTCGATAAGATGCATCGTTTAAAAGATAAACAGAAAAATTTGTACAAGTCGGAAATTTATGTACCTAATACAATGTAAATCCAAAGGTAAATCGGTGACGTGTATAATATAAGTTGCGAAATTCATAAAACAACTGAAAGTATCAAAATAGAATGCTGTTTCATATTTTGACGAAAACATTTGAAAATTTCGGTAATCGGAAAAAGATCCAAGAAAAAATGTCCACGGAAAAAAATCCACAGGAAAAAATCTATAGAAGAAAAATCCAAATTTAAATTATCTCTCTGCTCAGGGTTTTTCTTCAGTTTAATATTCTATAAATCTTTTCTATAAAGCATGTTTTTTAATATTTTTTTCAGTAAACACAATAGTACATTATAGGCCAAGGTAGAGAAGCGACAGTTTTCTCAACTGAGCATTAATTATTATTTTCCGAGCTGCGAAGTATACTATTTTTTTCACTACTAGAAATGTTATTCATTTAGATTTTTGAAATTTACCATTTCCACATGATTTTTTAAATATTTAGTACCCTGAACCTGTAGTTGTCAAACTAAAAAACATAACCAATAACATCTGATTTATAGAAAGTTTATTTACCTAGGTAATTTTTCATTATCATTATTTACCTAGGTTGAGAAATATAACTTCTCATTAGAGAAAAGGAGTAAGTAATGGCGACTTCTCAGGTTAGTAGTGAAAAAAAAACGCTTTAATTAAAGTATCTTCGACCCTGCATTCTATAGACACAATCTTAAATAACTTTCTATTCTTCCATATCTATATGAAGTCAAGATTTCAGAATTCTTAATTGTTTTTGAAAAATGCGAATCTATCTTATTTGGTAATCTAGGAAAAAAAGCAGTGGAAAAAAAATCCGACGGAAAAAAAAGCCGCGGAAAAAAAAGCCGTGGATAACCCTGTATAAGAAATTAATATAAGATAATAATTAAATACGATTTCACTCTTTTTCAAATAAAAATTAAAAAGTTATTTCTCCATTTACTATGGACAGACCATGCACACATTCATATAGGCGATCCACGAGATTAGACCTCTTATGTGTTCGAACTTTAGTAACGTTTTCTTCAGTACGTATCCCCGCTAAGCCCCTGTTTGAATAGTACCTAGTCGTTGTGACCAAGGTAGCCGTTGTGTCCAAGGTGGCCGTTGTGTCCAAGGTGGCCGTTGTGACCAAGGTGGCCGTTGTGTCCAAGGTGGCCGTTGTGTCCAGTGGCTGTTGTGTCCACGGTAGCAGTGAAGACCGACGTCGGTGGCCGTTGCGTCCACTGGGCGTCGTTGGCCGTTGTGTCCAAGGTGGCCGTTGTGTCCACGCAAGAAAAGTGGCCGTTGTGTCCAAGGTGGCCGTTGCGTCCAGTTTAACGTGTGGCCGTTGTGTCCAAGTTGGCCGTTGTGTCCACGTAAGAAAAGTGGCCGTTGTGTCCAAGGTGGCCGTTGTGTCCGCCTGAAGATGTGGCCGTTATGTCCAAGGTGGCCGTTGTGTCCACTAGACCAAGGTGGCCGTTGTGTCCAAGGGTGGCCGTTGTGTCCAAGGTGGCCGTTGTGTCCAGTGGCCGTTGTGTCCTAGACCCCGCTTATACTCCTAATAATATAATATACTATTATTAAAAAATAAATTAAAATAAAAATAGTTGCAGTAAGTGTTCGTACTGTTTATACCTTCAACAGGTTAGGCTGCATGCAAAATTTCGATTTTTTTTATCTCAAACCGTTTTTAAAATGCAATTGTTTTCCGTTTTTTCAACACCATTTTCAAAGACGTGTACATAGCTTCCTTATGCTGCGGTTTAGGACAAAATTTTTATAGACATTTTCGACTTATTTTTGCGTCAGGAAGCGGCCTGTAAATTTATGGTACTAGGTTTAGAGACACCCTGTATATAGTTTATTATTCTTATAACTTATACAAAGAACAAGAGTAATAACACTAATAACGAATTATGTATTTATATGCTTTTGTATTTCTTAGTCCTTTGTTTCAGCTAGTACCTATAATTAAATAATTTATTAAGAACATTATTATTACAACTTTGTTACACTCTCCAGGGAAACTGAGGAAAACCTTTTGTCTTGAAAGGAAAATGAGAAAATAGGGGAAGCGCCAGTTTTGATATCATATCAAAGTGCAGACCAACGTTTGCATCATTATGACGTGTAAAGGTTTAAAGTTGTATCTAGATGTATCTACGTTTATAGAATAAATTGTGATACCCCCTATAAATTTTCGAAAATACACATTCATGGAAAAAATTATATTACCTACTAATTACTTTTAATTTTAGATATGTTAAACGTAGAAAGCGGTTTGACAAAGCAGAATTATCAGTTAGAAAACATTTAAAAATTTAAAAATAGATATTTTACGGAGTCTATTAATAATAATAAACGTCATTGTAATTTGACCTGGTCTACAGCAGCGTATGAGCGTCGATATCACAGGCAGCGTGGCCGAGCGGTCTAAGGCGCTGGTTTTAGGCACCAGTCCGAAAGGGCGTGGGTTCGAATCCCACCGCTGTCACTTTTTTTGTTAATAATCATTACATTTCTTCAAAATACCCTTCATTATGAAAAAATTTAAAAATAAAATTGAATTTCTGAAAGCTTATAAAGGCTGGGTTAAATAAGAATAATCAGGTGGATATCTTCGTAATCTGAAAAGTTTTAAAATAGGTAATTCTGCTACGGTTATCAAATATGTTTTAAGATTATCCGGCGAGGTGTAAACAATTTTTTAGTCACCTCGATAAAACAATTTTGTTAAAAATCAATGCTTTTATTGAAGATTGATTTGGATGATACTTAGAATCATTCTAAAATCTAAAATGATCAACTTTATGGGAGTTTTGTTTATAGATGTTGTTTAAGAACTGTAAGTGGTAAGTGTAATCTAAAAATGACAGAGTAGTACTTATGAAAATGAATACATATATAAATTCATCTAACGAAATCAAAATAATGTTTTGTATTCTGAATTTATATGATAATAGCTAAAAATAATCAATTTGGTGTCTACTAATTATTATGTCGTTATAAATAATGAACAATTCAAGTGCGAAATTACATGTCAAAACATTAATCAGAAGTTGAAATATCAATTTTTATTTTATATAAATGCAAAATAAAGCGAAAACTAATGAAATTTATGCGCGAGCTGTACAGAAGGGAAGGCAGCGTGTGTCATGGGGTGAATCCGAAGGGTGAATTGGCGTTCCATTCTCCCTCACCAACGATTTTCATGACAGTGTCGCTATGGACTTTCTACAGGCTTCCCTATGAAGTTCACTTACTGAGTTTCGGTTTTGTATGAAGGGGCACTTTCCCGAAACAACATCCTTATCTTATGCACGATAGGAAAGTATTGGAAATATAATATAAACACTTATCTTTAAAAGATTGCAGTTAAGATAAGTGATTTTTAAAAATGTGTAGAAAATTGATAAAAATAGAAAGCAATATTTCATGCTGAAAAGTTTCTATAAAACTACGGTTCACAAGAAAAGTCCCAGAAAGCTGACTTTTTTTTTGATATTATGGCAAGTTTGGAAGATATAGCTATAGGGTAACAACGTTTGGAGTTGGTTGTGTTGTGGTTTACTGAATTTAGTTCGATTTACTGCATTACTTTCCATCTGAACTACCATGCTGTGTCATCCCATCTGTCATATTATATGTGACATTTTTGCATTATTTTGCTCTTGCTTTTGGAGCCGCTATCTCTTTATAGTTTAAAAAGTTATTTTTCCAGAAAATGTTTTCTTCATAACTGAACTAGTCCCTAATGGTTGGTGATTATTTTAGGGTACAAAATGGTTTTCAACAAAAAAAGTTCATAATTGAAAGTTAATTCCGAAATGGTGTAAGGGTTGATGGAATTTCCAAATTTTTGGAATCTGAAGACTGGTAAGGTGGTGATTCTAAGTTGCCCAGGTTAGAGATGTCTGGTGGTGGATTACGGAGGTTGGATGAAGATTTCAGATAACCAATTTTAGTTGTCATAGTATACAGAGTGTTTTCTAATCTTATTCTTTGTTAGTTTGTTTGTGAATTGAAAAGTTAAATACAAATTTCCGAGTAAAGTGGACAGGACCTTGTTTGTCGATTACAGAAAATCTACACGTAATATGGTGTATGGTGTATGGGGTTAGGTTAACGGAGGATTACTATTGGGAAAACAGACAAAGACAACGTCAGGGAAAACAAAACATAATTGTTGGTTAAAAAATGAAAATAAATTAATTAAGTAATTAAATTAAATTTCATTCACTCATTCCCAAAAGTCTCAAACATATCTGTTATATTATTGCGACCTGAAACATAGATAAATACTATAATGTCCCAACAGAGATGTAGATAAATAATCTGATATATCTTTAGCAACAAAACAATTTCACAGTTATACACTGGTAATTAACTAGGTCATTCGTGAAGCCCGATAAACGATAAGGGCTTTCAGAATATAAACACTTAGGTACAACTGGTGTGGCTGTGTTGCTAAAACGAGTATATAGGGAATTTTATCGTGCACAATTTTTGTAAATCGGTGTATCCCCCACGCGCTGCTTAATCTGCCAGTCAGTTTCAGGCACAATTACCGACGAAAGATTGAAAAAACCTGTAACCAATAAATTCGATACATTGATTTAGCTGTATCGAGTTTTATACTAAAAATAAAAAAAATAATAACGCCTGGATGCTCAAGGTAAAATAAAATTGAAAAACCTGAGTTAAACATTGATTTTGAATTTTAAAATGTTTAATGGCTGTTTTAAATAATAAACTAAAACTTTTTGGCATGTTGTTGCTGAAAAAAGTTGTTATTCCCTTATTCCTGCCATTTCATTCAAAATGGTGGAAATTAAAAAAATCCTCTTGTCTAACCAAACGAATTAAAAAAATGTTTAAAAACTGCTGTAATATTTTGCAATTTCATATAATATATCTTCTAGAATGATACTTTAATAAAAGAAAGTTGGATGCTCGATTATAAGTAGAAAGGGTAAGAAACCTTGTAGCTTGTTGCTACAAGGGCTGTCCCACTGCATTATTTGTAATTTCTCAAATAAGATACCTATCACTCAAGCCATCCAACCCTTTTACTGAACTATTCGTAATTAAGGTATTGCTGGTTTTACTCATTTCTGGCCAGAAATTTTCCAATATGGATACTTTTATTCTTTCAAGACCAGGACAATGGCGCACCCAAGGACGTCCTATGAGGAAGAATAATTAATACAAGGGACATAACAGGCCTAATTGTCCGTAGCGCAATGGGTTTGTAACAACACCCTGGAAAAGAAAAAACTCCTGAGACGGGGTGGTAGTATTAATCTGCATTTGCATCAGGTATAATTTTCCAAACACTCAGAGCCTTTAGCCTTTAAGCTTGATACCCTCTTATTGATAAAATTCTTCTGTGACGTATGTGTGTATGTATATAAAACGAATCGATTTGAAGTTTTGAATGAATAATTCGTGATAAGCTTAAATAAACCGAAATACAAAAGCAATTTCAGGGCATATAAATAAACAGACAAATTTATGTGTTATTTACGTGTACCTATACATTGTTATCTTCATCAGCACGAAATTCATCGTGGGCTTATTAAAAACTGAAAATATCACAAAAATATAAAAAACATTAAATTAGAATTTAAATCTAAATCTTTACACATAAAAAAAATAAAATTTTAGATGTATGGAATTTTAGATTTTAGCTTTTTCTTATTACTTGCTTATGTAATGTAATATCAAGGCTTGTGCTGCTATGGTTCAAACAATAGAATAATTTTAAAATTCTTCTTATTGTGATGATTAAAAATTATTCTTGGTATTTACACAACCACGGATTGTTAAATGTAGTCACCTTGTAATGAAAATGTTGCACTTACACAACATAACTTTAATTAAAATATTCTACGAAGTTTCGTTTCCTGCTTCAACACTTTTAAGATTCGATAATACCAAACATGAAACGAAAAGCTAATTTGATGATAATAAATCACTCTGACAAATTAAAAAGGAACAAAGACGTAATTGGAGAAAGCAGAAAAGTTTAAATTCTTTAATGTTGAAAATGCAACAAAAGAAAGAAATTTGCGGTTCACATTCCTGGAAACTTGAACTCAAAAGACAAAAGGAGTTCCACAGAGGCCAGTGGTGTTACGGGATAAAACCTTTTTATGACATTACAAGATTTATTACGTGATGAATTGCAAGACCTGTCTGCTAGGACGTATGTTTGATCCTTGAGGTCCACTTGCGATGAAAATATATAACCTATATAGACAACCGAGATTAAATCTTTTAAAATGAATCATATTTTGATGATGAATTATGAATTGATGTGCACATTTGTTTAAAAACCCAAGAATTTACAAAAATTGGCACGTAAAGAGAAATAATTGTGAAGGGAGGTTAGGAAAAATTATGTCTTACTAGGCCAAATACGGTAAGCTGATACCTGCTTCATGGAACAAGTAATCTGTACCGAGAATGATAATAAAGAAAAGCTTTGGACTAAAATATGAACCTCCTACACGATTTAACGAAAATACATGTGCAAGTGCAAGACAGAAAATACTTGTTCCTTTACTGTGTTAGCGATCAACAGCAGCACTTTTTTTCTGTAAAAGTTTAAAACACATCTGGAGGCAACAAATACGAAACATTTCAATAAAGTTACAAAAGCTTTTATAATAAATTACAATGGCTATGGGAATTTTTATAAAAATATTTGCTCGCAAAATATTAATACAGATTTTGTTCGGACTTCATCAAATACTTAAAGGAGCTTATTAGATCAAATAATCTTTGGAATACCAATTACTTCCAAAAGTCAGCATTAGGTAAATTAATTAAATACTATCCATAATCCGCAAGTTAGATTTTGATTTGCCTGACTAGTTTAAACTTAAAATTACTTATAGAACTTAAATACCACTAAACTAATTGTCAATATCCTCCAAAAGGTTTAAAGGTGAAAACAATATGATTTTTTTCATTCTTGTATTTATTGTCAAATAGGGGTATAAAAAGAAAGAATTATTAGTTATGAACATTTTTGAATCAATAACTTTTGAATTAACGACCACTTGATTGTGACTGAAAAATTGAAACGCGAATGGCAATCGGGTTTACAGTTTTTTTTAACACGAATACAATTAAATCGAATTCCACTTGTTTCCTACGATGTAACTCATGTTACAATAGAATCAGTGGATTGATTGCGTGGCTTCAATTAGTTCGAGCTTTCGAGTTTGTATTTATAGTTCTCAATAAAGTTTTAATAGAACTAGGAACGCTTACACCGAATTTGCTGTTACACTTTCCAAGAATTTGCATATTCGATTCTGAAAGTTTAATTAATTACCAGTTTTACTTAAAACATAAGCAACATCTGTTTTTGAGTTAAATATAGATATTGAGGTACCTATACAAAATTATTCACCAAACTAAGATAAAGTTTCTGGACTTTGCGGTATTTCTCTACATCCACTTTAATTAACTAACGCAAATTTTTTTGTTTCAAATTGAATGATCTTAATGCATGTCACGTATAAATTTTTCTGCAAGGAATAAACTGAAGGAACATAAAAATTTATGCAGATGTTAAAAGGAGGTTAACGATGCTTTTAATGTCGAGAAAAGGTGTTCATATTAAATATTGCACCGTTATATTAGATTACAGGTATAATCATGAACGTGATACGCAAAATAAGATATTTTATGAAGGCTGTGTTTCCCTCAGCGAGAATGTATAGCAGAAAACTGTTAAAATTGTAGTTAATGCTTAATTAAGTTTTAAAATTTACGTTCAATTTTCTGATGGAATTTTTATCAGATAATTAATCTTTATGTGGTTTTATAGTGTGTTGGCACAATGAAACATTGATGTGTAGGTTATATAATGCCGTATCGAGGTTTTTAGGGCCCTTGTGTATTATCTATTACTTATAATGGAGTATGTATGTAGGTATCAACATAAATTGTAGAGTAACCACCAGGAAAGCACTTTTACTTTGATAATCGAATATTTATGTTTTTTATATAATTTCTTTATCGTGTGGTTCTTCATCTACGGTCAGAAATATGTCATTGCACGTAAATTTTCCCTAGTCTTAAGGCGAAAGATTTGACTTCCAGACTCCAGTTTAACTGATCCACGATAAATTGTTTGGATAGTGGATACGATTGGTTCAGCTGAACCGGGAGTCAAATTTTTTATACAAAAAGAAACAGAAATTTCGCGAAATTTTTAGGTGTAGTAGGCTTGTTCGGACGCTACCTCCGGTGGTCCTTCGGCTGTGGTACGTTTGCCACAAACAAGGCTCTTAATTATTTTTCTAATGAAGTAGTAAGAAGAGTGTAACAAATTTGTTGCCTGCAAAAAATACGCTTTGGAAATGGCAATGGCAGCGGCAACATATAAGCGCATGGATATTGCACTGTTTTTAAGTGAATACAGATACTATCCCTAGGTATTATACAGGGTGTGTAAAAATGATCGTGCAAGCTTCAGGTAAAATTATTCCTTGGACAAAAATAAGGCAACAAGCTTATTGCAAAAAACTTTGTAGGCGCATGGCTACCCCTCACCATAACAATTTTAAGAAATGTACATTTGGCAACCTTGTAGCCACCTACTATGATAAGTTGTTCACTGATGACCACAATTTATTATCTGTCATTGATTGCATCAAGGCACTCTGAAAGATGTTAAAGCTAACACTATTACATTGCAATATTGCCAAATCTATTTTTTACGCATATAGAAAAATTAAATGATTTGAAATAATAAAAATTATTAATTTCTTTTTACTTTTAAAAGATCGATGGTAATAAATTTTAGCTATTATCACTGAATATACGCATCAAGAAAGTTGATTTTGAAATAGCAGTTTTCTTAACTGTTACAAATTTTAAACTTTGAGGGCTTCGTGTAACGTTGGGAAGCCTTTGCCAGTTGTTTAGCAATAGCTTTTTGCCTTATTTTGTTCAAGGAATAACTTTACCTGAAGCTTGCGCCACCATTTTTACACACCCTGTATTTTGTGAAAAGAAGAAATTTTTTACCTCAGAAATCTATTCCCATCGAATTACTTTTTCGGTGTGTTGGGATTGCGGCGATGGTTAAGAGGGCTTTTATTTTATCTGAGTGAACTTCGGTTAGTACGAAAAGAGAAAAACTCTTAACGAGTTGGATTACAGTAATACTATCAAGTACAAGATAAAATATAAATTTTTCCAATAAAGAGTAAAAGAGCAGTAGAGGAACAGAATTAGTTCCAGTACCTACATCTGAAACAACAATATAAACAATCCGTTAATAAAATTCTGTAAATCAAATGCATTATTTTTCAACTATACCTTGAAAAATATACTTCATTTATTTGTTTGGTAAATTACATCAGTTGTTCGAAAAACCGTATTTTGACAAACTCCGAGGATTAAAATTTAAAGGGTGTTTAGTTTAATGTACGTGCTAAATTTTCCAGTGAGATGCACACTTTAGTTTGCAGATTAAATCTAACAGATGGTATCGATTTTCTTGTATTGATTTACGCATTTTAATGAAGAGGGGTGCTTTTTCACGGTCACGATAGGTGGACAATTTGGTAGGATCAGTACCGCTGAACACTACATGGGTCCTCCTAGCGAGTATTATTTATTATGCTCCCTATTCCAATTCGCATTATGATCCCTAGTGGAACTGCATAGTGCAAGAGAGATAGATAATTCCCTGGGGGTAAAACGCATAATTCAGCGTTGTGATTTTCACCGAAACTGGATATCCTAATAACTGCGACGATAGCTAATGTGTTATTTCCTTAATTTATGGGATATATTTAATATCATTGGTGAGGAGAGAATGTTGAAGTACCCTGTTTGAGGTCCAATATTAAGATCGCCGCATGTGTTTTATGTCTTGATCCTTGGCAAGTTCCAAAATGTTTTCATTTTAGTAAAGGGGATTTTATGAACAAAAATTGTTTTAAAAAAATTCTAGCGTATAACTGAAATGTTAATTAAGACTAGGTTTATTTGTTTTTAGAAATATTTTAGGAACAAAGCGATATCGTGGAAGTTTATGCATATTATATTAATATACGCACAAAATTAACACGCAAATGCGTGAAAAGAGTTTTTTTAGATACAGAATTCATGAATTATTCATTGTTGTGTAGATGATGGAGAACAGAATATAACATAACAGAGAATCGGTATAGATCCGAACACATAATTTGATTTCATGGCATATTTTAAGGAAATTTTGACAATAGACGAGGGGTGTGAAAGGTACAGTACTGTTTAGTACCTTCCTGAATACGTTTAGGGAACTTAAGTTTTCCTATTCCATATTTTGTGGTAACAGATTACTACAATTTCTTTAAGTAATATAATTTAGGGAATTAAAAAAACAGGAACGATTAATAATTATGACAAATAATCGTAATTAGAAATAAAATAATTCAATTGTAATACCTGATACATCAAGTAGTTTACTCGAAATTTCCCCTAGCTTCCATGTAATCACTGCACTAAAGTGATTTCTTGTTAGTGTAGAAGAAAATTGTTTGGGATTAGGGAACTTTGAAGACTAGAATGTAAAATAAAAGGGAGGTATAATTAGCTTCTTCCCCATCTCAAAATTAATTACGCTAACGAGCAACTGCTTCCTAAATAAAGTTTAAAAAATTGTTCATTAATGAAATCACAGGTAAGCCATATTATACTTGTTTACAACTTTCTTTTCTTCTTTGTAACATAGTAAAAGGTGTAGGGTAGATAGTCAATTTCAGAGGAGAACGCCTAATAAGTTAGGCAACCCAAATTGCGTATGAAATGAAACAGGTACCAATCAGAAAATTTACATAATAATACCAATACATTTTTCCTTCGGTTAATAATTAAAATTATTACAACTTTCATCCTACAAACAAAACATATTTACTAAAGGAATGCAAGTACTCAATTTGCAGTATTGAATATTTACTTTCTGTTAGTGCGTATGCATTTGCATGTTGAAAATAATTTAGACGTTAGAAATTTACTCTCAAAATCTCATTTCTATTAAAATCATTTAAAAAAATCAAAAAAGCGTTATATAATAAGTATCCATTAGTATAGACATGGTAGTCAGTGTACTGTGATGGTAACTATCTACCCACACAAATTCAAGCATAGTACCTAACAAAATGTACCTAAATTCGTCCCCAAATTCTCCTTAACACCTATCAAAGTGATTAATTATGATATCCTACCAGAAATGAGAACATTTTTCCTTCGGTTAATAATTAAAATTATTAAAACTGTCATCGTACAAACAAAACATATTTACTAAAAGAATGCAAGTACTCAATTTGCAGTTTTGAATATTTACTTTCTGTTAGTGCGTATGCATTTGCACGTTGAAAATAATTTAGACGTTAGAAATGTACTCTCAAAATCTCATTTCTAATAAAATCATTTAAAAAAATCAAAAAAGCGTTGTAAATCCATTAGTATAGACATGGTAGTCAGTGTAGTGTGATGGTAACTATCTACCCACACAAATTCAAGCATAGTACCTAACAAAATGTACCTAAATTCGTCCCCAAATTCTCCTTAACACCCACCAAAGTGATTAATTATGATATCCTACCAGAAATGAGAACATTTTTCCTTCGGTTAATAATTAAAATTATTAAAACTTTCATCCTACAAACAAAACATATTTACTAAAGGAAGGCAAGTATACTCAATTTGCAGTTTTGAATATTTACTTTCTGTTAGTGCGTATGCATTTGCATGTTGAAAATAATTTAGACGTTAGAAATTTACTCTCAAAATCTCATTTCTAATAAAATCATTTAAAAAAATCAAAAAAGCGTTATATAATAAGTATCCATTAGTATAGACATGGTAGTCAGTGTACTGTGATGGTAACTATCTACCCACACAAATTCAAGCATAGTACCTAACAAAATGTACCTAAATTCGTCCCCAAATTCTCCTTAACACCTATCAAAGTGATTAATTATGATATCCTACCAGAAATGAGAACATTTTTCCTTCGGTTAATAATTAAAATTATTAAAACTTTCATCGTACAAACAAAACATATTTACTAAAAGAATGCAAGTACTCAATTTGCAGTTTTGAATATTTACTTTCTGTTAGTGCGTATGCATTTGCACGTTGAAAATAATTTAGACATTAGTTCCTTCGGAAAATTATTAAAAAAATTAAAACTTTCATCGTACAAACAAAACATATTTACTAAAAGAATGCAAGTACCCAATTTGCAGTTTTGAATATTTACTTTCTGTTAGTGCGTATGCATTTGCACGTTGAAAATAATTTAGACATTAGTTCCTTCGGAAAATTATTAAAAAAATTAAAACTTTCATCGTACAAACAAAACATATTTACTAAAAGAATGCAAGTACCCAATTTGCAGTTTTGAATATTTACTTTCTGTTAGTGCGTATGCATTTGCACGTTGAAAATAATTTAGACATTAGTTCCTTCGGAAAATTATTAAAAAAATTAAAACTTTCATCGTACAAACAAAACATATTTACTAAAAGAATGCAAGTACCCAATTTGCAGTTTTGAATATTTACTTTCTGTTAGAATATGCATTTGCACGTTGAAAATAATTTAGACATTAGAAATTTAATCTCGAAATCTCATTTCTAATAAAATCATTTAAAAAAAAATTAAAAAAGTGTTGTATAATCAGTATCCATTAGTAGGTAAAGACATGGTAGTCAGTGTACTGTAAAATTCAAGCATAGTAGGAACCTAACAGAATGTACCTAAATCGGGAACCCCTAAATCCCTTCCCAAAATCTCCTTTAACTTCCTTCGGGAGGAAAAATTTGAATCTAAAAATCCTTGCATTTAGTTAAGCAAACACTACATTATATAAAAAAATATTACATAACAGTAATTATAATTTTAACTCAAGTCTGTGTTGATCCCTCCAATCCTGACGAATTCTGCAATCTTCATCAAGCTTCTCTCTCTCTCTCTCTCTCTCTCTCTCCTAAGAGATCCTAAGCACATAATCTTCCTTTTGAATTTTTCTTAGAGAAGTCTCAGATGTTTTGGTCTCCCTCTTCTTAACTCTTCCAGTTCACATGGGAGCTGTAGGGTTGTCCTAGATGTTTTGGGCCCCCTCTTCTTGACTCTTCTATTTCATCTTTGGAGCTGCAGAATTGTCCCAGATGGTTTGGCCTCCCCCTTCTTAACTCTTCCATTTCATCTTTGGACCTCCAGGATTGTCCCAGATGTTTTGGACCTCCCTCTTCCATTATATTTTTGGAGCTCCAGATGTTTTAGCTTCTTCTTGACAATGAATACTTGCATTATGTTTGTTAAATGAGACATCTTGGGCACTTACACTAACACTTGGTCGTGTTCGGTCAAGAAAAAAAGTTTGCTGTCAAGAAAAAGTGACAAAGCAACCGCGAAAATACCGATTACCGAAAGGAAGACGTTGTATACCAAAAATAAGGACATACGATTATATACCAACCTTTACCCTTTTAGGGTAGGTACAATTTACACATTTACTTTCCAATCAGTACTATAGATAGTACTATGTAAAATCTAAAAATAATTAAGTTTATGAATAATATTGTAAACTGTAATTACTTAATACTGCATAAATGCTTATGTACTATTTTTTTAAAGACCATCAGGTTTCTTCAACAGGCACTTACGTAGGTAAATCACAGTCGCGCCGCAACCGAAAAAAAACGTTAGGCAAAGAAGCCTTGCGCAACGAAAATATTTGGTAGGTAGGTACTTAAAAGTACCAATAAGATTTATAAGAAAGTACCTGATAACTCTTTCAAGAATGTACATAAAATAATATATATTTCAAAGAACCCCCTCTTTATCACCGTGGAGGAAACAATTAAAGATTAAGACATTTTCATATTGTGTAACTCCATTAATCACAAGCAACAACTTTAGTACAGGATTGGCAAGGTATTCCTTATAAATTTTTATACCAAATATTGGTATTTTCTATTACTGTGTCACAGCACTCTAGTAATTTTCTGTCCCCGTAGGGATCTTGGAATGTCATAGCACTCCTCTTAAATTTTTATTTTATACACTCTTGGTGTTTTTTCTATTCCTCGAGGGAATTTTATTCTCTGTTATTGCTTTATGATATAATATCGTTGCACCAAAATGTTTCCTCCACAGTAACAATTAGATGCGTCTCGCTAGCGGAGACAGCATCCCACATAGCTGCAAGAAATGAAATGGTTAGCAAAAACAAATTATTGCACAGATATTAAAGGATTAATTTATTTCAAAAAATGTTGATTATTTTCTTTTATAAGCCATAACTGACAATCTTTAACAACTTTGAAAGTTTACATGACAAAAAAATGTCTTTGTAATTTCATATTAACAAGAAAGGAAAAAAACAAAAAATCGTTTACGTTACAATAATTAATCTCTCAGTACCTGTACAAGCCAAACTTGATAATCGGAAATGTCAGATAAACTACAATACACAACATCCTAAACTGTGACGAGGGGGGTGAGATAAACATTTCCTATCGAGGAAATATGTACCTCCAAAGACAATTCAACAAACAAAACATATTGTAATTATAACACATTCATGAATAACACTGTAAGGTGTTGAGCTGAATAACTGCAACTAAAAAAAAAAAATATTTCCTGAAAAAAAATAACACAATAGTACATACACAAATTCCGATCATCAACTTCAACTAAAACACACAAAATAATGCAAATGAAGGACCATTTTACATCGTAATTAATGTAATGATGATGCTGAAGTAATCGTATGTTTATTTTTATAAACAATTATTTTATTTGTAGAAGGGAATCGGAACTTTTTCTGAAAAATTTGTGTAGGTATCTACTTTACACCATGACCTATTAAAATCTATTTGAAACATAATCTTTCAGGCCCTGTAATTAATTTAATTCATATTTTCAAAAAAGGAAATAGATACAGTAAAGAAAATAAAGAAATAAAAACGGTGAGAGATTATGAGAGAGACATTACAGGGAGACAGGGTAATTACAATGTAACAAGTCAAGAAAGTGAACCTTTACGGGGTGAGCACAATTCCTGTAAAGATACTTTCCTGACTTGTGCTACTTTGGTGCCAATTTGCAGTAAAAACACTAACTGTGTGACTGTGATACAAAGGTTAGCCCAATATAGGGCCCCAGTACACATGGCTTAAGAAAAGCTTGGTGGAAAGGAGTCATCACCACCAACCAAAACTTGCCCTTCTGTAGTATTACTTAAACATTTATAAGTACTGCTACTAACATAACAATGCTGTAACTCCCTGAAGGTCGCTCTCTAATGCTTTCAAAAACAAAAAATAAAAAATGATGTGACACCTAAAGATATAAAATGTTAAAATTAAAGTTATGCTGATGGAGATACAAAGTTTCAAGAACATTAAAATGGAATGAAAAAAAAAATTAACTGATGAAGTATTCTATCTATTAGGGGAATATATTATTATCCTCAACTTAAAGGGTGGGCGAGGGGCGAGAAGTTCAAAGTTAAATTAATAAATCAATATTAGTGAAATATATTAAGTTTAAATTTGACTCTAACAATCTGTTTTATGAATTTGCGAACTCAATACTTGAAATATGGGGGAGGGCTGGGGGGGGGGGTGCTCTACTGCTGAAACAATTCTCTCTGATGCCCTTTCTTCATCTTCGGAACAGCCTCGCAGAACCACACCTACCTTGGCATTGTTGTCTTCTGATGCACACGATATCTATTCCCATTTTCCGCACTAAAGTTCACTTCACTAGAGTTTAGTTCAGTTCACTACACTACACTGCCAAATTGGCCCAGTCATGCAAATACTATCATGACTTCCAACTTCTCAGTAGAATGGCACAATTAGTCGATCATTTCTGCAAAAAAAAAATAATTGTTATAACAATACTAACAATACAGGGAAACGATAACAGAAAAACTTTAAAAGTTGAAAAGTATACCTACTAAATAATAGGAAATGGTTTTAATATCAAGAAATCCATTGTTTTCGACTTATGCAATAGATTAGTAACAAATATTTCTGAGTAAGGTGAAAAGATTATTTAACAACTGCGATTTACATGACGATATGGGAGTTATGTTTATTATTATTAACTTATTGATTATCAATTTTGATCGTTCCAAAAAAATTAAAATTGTTTAAGTGGTAGGTAGGTAATGAAAATGAAGCAATTATCAAACTTACCACTGAAGAAGTTGGTCTTTGCAGAATGAATGGTATTAGACTTCTCATTCATGTTCTTTGGATTGAATACTTAGATGTGAGGAATCTTTCTGGTCCCTTGGCAACACAGATGATTTAAAACTGTAAAATAGAAAAATTATAATTAATAACAATAATTTATTGACATTCTCAAGCGTCACTTTGTTGAAATCCATGATTATATAAATAGTAAATATTAAATAACAATAATAATCAAATGAATTTCTTATTACTGTACTAGTATCTCAGTTTAGTATGGTATAAATAAATCGCCTTATTAAACAAAATATTTTCCGAAGACACCATTAATACAACACCAAAATTAATTAAGGGTTCTTCCATCATTGTTTTAATGTTTGCATTTTTGTAAAAAAATTAATTTAAACAATTTAGTAAAAAGTTAAAATGTGTAGCTTAAATATTTATCAGTAAATATTAAAACTTAATTCGTATTTAAAGTATAAAATTAATCAATGAAAATTTCTAATTGCATAAGACACCGGTTATCTGCAACGATTCTTTGGATTTCATGAATCAGATATTTCTTTTCATTAAATGAAAAAGGAAAACTTAAAATTATGTAAACATTCTTTTACAATAAATTATGTGTCATGTAGTATTCAAGATCAGATGGAGGGGTCACATTAAAAAAGTTCTTCACCTACCTTTGAACACAAAGAATTCGTTTTCTCCCCATCGAATTTATGAAAATCACGGGGAAAATCGTTGTCGTACTTCTGGAAACTCCATGAAAACTGCAAGCAAACATTTTTATTAGTATACAGGGTGAGTCGGGTCGGGAGGAAACTAACAAACGTCGGGTGTTCTACCTACACGTAAATATAAGACAAAAAAACCCAAAAGTTGTTATCCGTTTTTTGTTTTATTTCATCAGATAACTACAGATGTATTTACATTTTAATTAGCACAACTGGGAACTTTGAAGATCCTATATATCTTGAAATAAAACAAAAATCGGATAACAACTTTTGGTGTTTTTGTCTTATATTTACGCGAGAACATAAAAAAAGGAAAAATAAATTACTTTAAAAGATACGAATGTACTTTTTAGTAACAATTAAAACAGCCGCTGCAGAATTTACAACAATTTCAAATATAGCGTTGACACATTCGAATATCGCGCCCAGCGAGCGGCTCAGCTGTGGTCATGCGCGGCGCTGGAGACAAAAATGCCAAGATATACCTACTCGAATTTCAAATCGTGATAACATTTTAATAAAAACAGACCAGCCTAATGTAAATGCCTAAAATCATTCCTCACAAATTAAACTTTATGATTTATTTACCTTTGGATTCCTCACAGGAAAATACAACTTATTTTAACAATTTAACTTAACTTCCGACCACGACTGACAGCGGCTGTGTTAAACAATGGCCGGTGCAACAGCGACCGGTGCAACAGCTGTTGCCGGTACAAGCAACGAATTTTAAAACACTGATATTTTTTTAAGGAAAATCATTTGACCTATTCTAAGTATCCTAAAACCTTCCCTGTAATTAGTATTTTAAGTTTAACATACCCTTGAGGCTTCAACAGAAGTTTTTAACACTAATTTTTACAATCAAAACAGGAGCACTCAACCACTTGCTTTGAAAGCACAGCTGAAAGGAACGCCTTTCGATTGTTAACCAATCAGAACACAGTATAGGAATGTTACTATTATGGTGGCAAATTTAAATTTAAATGCATTGCTTTGAATTACTGAACTGTTTAAGGGTTTTAAAGGGTTTAAACAATAGGGAAACGACTCAAACACTAATTTCCAGGTTCAGAAGACTACAGACTTGGGTTGATCAAGTCTATAATACGTAAATATCCACAGATTTAAAGAAATTCAATATTTCTACACAATTTAGGAATAATTTACACTTAAAAATATTTTTAAAAGGCTCTTGTAACTTAACAAACCTCCCTAAGGAGTAGACGGGTCTACACGTGCAGGTAATGCCCAACAAGCAAACTAAATGTAAACAAATACTAAGAAGGGGCATTTTGAGTTAAAAATTTTATCTTCTACATATTAATTAATTATTAATTAAATAACTTGCATTTAATCATTAACAGTGCATTTTGTTCTTTACTGAAGCAATTTTTACTTTCCTATACCACCACTGGTATAATGGGAAGTATTGATACCATGAAAATTTTCGAAATTGGACCTCCAGGAACCCAAAAAAGTGGTTTAGAAAAAATGTCTGTCTGTGTATGGGTGTGTATGTAACGCCTCTAACGCAAAAACTAGTGAACCGATTTTGATGAAATTTTAAATGAAGGGGTATATCGAAGATTCATCGACGAAATAAGCTTTTCAAAAAAATCCGAAACCGGAAACGGAAGTTAGACATGTTTTTTGGGTAGCATTCTTTTCAGAAACAGTTCACAATTCTGTTTAGTAGTATGGGAAAGTCCAGGGGAGGTGAGCAACTCCACTTTTTCGTTTTTACTTTCCCATACCACCACTGGTTATGGGAAGTATTGATATCATGAAAATTTACGAAGTCGAGATTTTCGCGGAAATACGTGTTTTGGGTCCCCAGGAACCCAAAAAAGTGGTCTAGAAAAAATGTCTGTCTGGGTGTGTATGTGTGTGGGTATGTAACGCCTGTAACGCACAAACTAGTGAACCGATTTTGATCAAATTTTAAATGAAGGGGTATATCGAAAATTCATCGACAAAATAAGCTTTTCAAAAAAATCCGAAACCGGAAGCGGAAGTTAGACATGTTTTTTTGGTATCATTTTTTTCAGAAGCGGAATTTCGAAAATCTGAGTAGGGAATATGAAAGAAGGGCATAATTCAAGGGAAACAGTTTTTTACCGGACTCTCTAACTTCAAAATGGCGGTCGCTATGAATTTTTCAATATTTCTACTTTAACGCCCCATAACTCAAAAACCAGTTGTCTAATGAGGTTCCGCAACAACTTTTTTGAAAGCCCTTTAGCGGTACTATACCCTGAAAAAAAATTATTTCGTAAATCCAAAAATTGTATTAACGGCGCTCCTCCAAAAATTTTGAAATTTTTGAAAAATTATTACAAAAAAACTGCTCTAAGGATTTTGTTTAAATTCTATACTTATGCAGCTTGGTATTAGCTACATTTTTGTTTTTTGATGAATACCAGAATTCCACTGTGGCGCCCTCTACGAGATTTTGAAAAACGGAAATTGATGCTCCTATAGCGCCTTTATTAGTCAATATATGAAAGAAGTTTGAATATAAAAGTTGTTCAATATATAAATTTACATTTTTCTAAATTTATATCACGTATACAGGGTGTTTGGTTTTCACAGTACAATAAGCAACTTTGTTATTTTAAATGAAACACCCTATATATTATTATATAATTGAATGCAAAATTAAATTGTCTATCATATAGTATAAGGTATTCATATGGCTAAAATGTACGGTTAATGAGAAATTCGTGAATTTTGAATATTTAGGTTGGACTCTTGACGGCGGATCGTCGGTCGGTAGCGATCGTCCGGCTTCGCCAGTTGTGATTTCTAGCCGCTACCTACTACAGAGTACAGACAGATGGAGATGCGTATCTTGGTGTCCTTCCTTTGTTCATATCGAACCCGTATAGCCTCGTTTTTCTCGCGAGGCATTCAAATGATTTCCAATGCTGCCTCGCGAACTACTGTTGAATAGCAAAAACAAAATGTTTATTTTTTTAGCTACGCATTCAAATGATTTGCAGGTCTGTCTCGCGAATTATACTGTGAATACTAAAAACATATTTATTTTTAGTATGGGAAAGTCCAGGGGAGGTTTGCACCTCCACTTTTTTTTATTAAAATTAAATTAAGATCAGTGACAGTTATATTGCGCTGCTTGACAGTTATATTGCGCTGCTAATTAAATTTTTTGATTTTTCTGTAATTTTGGTTGCCTATATCTAATTTAAGATTCGTCATGTTAAGTGGGCCACCCTGTATCAACTGTAATGTGTTTTTGGTTGCCTATCTTTGCTATGAGACAATTAGATTTCAACGCTAATATGAAAAGAATTCTTATTTCCTATTTCAGAGTCGAAATTCAGGATCTTTATTCCTTTTATTCCGGTTTCAACAATTTGGCATCAGTTCAAAACTAGTTTGCAGTATTTTCGTAAAATAAATTCGAGTCGCGGAAATAACTGAACCAGTAACAATCCTACTTTTTGCAGTAATGCAAGCTAAATTAGTTTTAATCTAGGTAACTCTTCTTTTTTTGGATTCTTCTAATGATTTGAGGGTGGTTATTGCATATAACTAAATATAATGAAAGGGTGTACACAATGTTTAACGCGATTAACACAGGATAATTTCTTATATTAGAAGCAGGGCGGTCAGTCAGTAGAACGGCACAAAGTCTTTGTAAACGCATTGAAGCGCAGGGTATTCCCCACGGCACGTTAGAATACGCACTATTTCAGGTTAATGTTAGTTTAGGTTTCTGTAAACTTTCGTCAATAATTTGCTAAAGAGCTATCTTCAAAGAGAGACGCCAACACGGAATATTTGTTATGTTTGTTAACAAACTCAAAATAAATTCGAGTGACCACTTTAAACGTCAACGTTAATTGAAATTTACTGTATTACTCCTTATTTCCATGTAAATTTGTTTACCCCAACTGGGGAATAATTTCCGTCAATAAATTTTGCAGTACTTGTTGAAAGGGAATGGAAGATATTGATTGTACTAATATGCATAATAAAAGTTAAACTGTAGCAACGCGTGTGTAATGTTTTTAAAATGTTAATGTAATTTTTACGGATTTTTAGACGCTGGTACTAATCCTGCTAATTAAGTATTTTTGTAAGAATCCGTGACATTTTAAGAAGTTCGTTAACTTTGCCTTATCAACCCTTTTGCGCTTTTGCGTCAGATGTTTTTTAATTACTTCGGTAGAAATTATCGTAGGTACTACCAAAAAGAAATTTCTGAAGAGTATAACACGCTATTAACGAATAAACTCTGAGCATGAACATGATATTCTAACTGAAATTTAGCTGATTTTTTAAATTAAATTATTTTTTTAAGGACGATGTGGTATAAAATTGTACGTGATGCAAAAACTATTCACTGCACATATCCGTGTGTGGTTCACCCTCTATTAAGGAAACAATATTAAACGGCAGTTTCGTAATGGTAATTTTTTCTAAGAAGAATTAGGAGAATAAAATGAAATAAACTCAAACCGGTCAAATGTTTACCCGTAAAAGTTTGGGACAGGATAATTATAGTTAATTGTGTTTAACAGATTTCAACTTAAAAAGTGTTGAAAAGTTTGAAACATATTCGAGTGTTTTCGTTTTAGTTTTTTTCCTGAGAAATTTTCGAACTAAAAAGTTAAAATTTATTCTTCTGGGTTTAACTAGAACATTTTATAGAAATTTTTTATCTCGCTGGAATAACTCATTTCCGGAAAGGAAAAAGTTAGTTAAAATAGTATGAAGTTCGTGCTGGTTTATAAATCTAGCAAGTCTAGAGAAATTTTAAGTACTTGCAAATTGCCAATTTATTAAGATTATGAAATTAACACTACCGTCGCTTCTTTGCTGCTCATTTAACTTTTTAAACTTCTTTATATAAGATGATAATTTAATGCTTTAATTACATGTAAAACAACGTGTATTTAGGTCAAACTTCGGAGCCGCCAAAGAATAAGCACGATGCTTGGAAAATAACATCCTTTATTAGTTAACATCAAGAGGATAAAAGGCACATCCGTTACTTATTAAAATTTTGTATATCTGAATCTTTTTGTTATAAAACAAGTTAGCTGGAGGGATTTCATTTATTTTAATATGAAACCTTTTTATTTAGTTTTCTGTAAATAGCATCAAAGAGCAAAGAGAAAAATAAAAAAAATGCGTTATTAGAAGGATGAGATCTCTGAGTCATCATCATCGGTTTAATTCGCGGAATCCGCTACTAAGAATATTCTTTCTACTTTATTCCACAAGGTATTGATAAATTTTTAACCTAAAAAAGAAACAATAATTTAGAAACGTATTTTCTTTTAAAACGTATCTCCTGCAATCGTTCTTTTTAAGAAATTGTCTCTCTTGATCGGCAAACCACGTCTCCTCGACATTTATTACCCCATTATTTGACGTAAATTTCCGACTTTTAAAAAATTTGTTTGGTTACGAAAACAAATGATAGTTGTAGACATAAAAATCTTAAGACCAAGTCACAAAAAATTCGTTAATTGTGTGTGGAAGCATTATCTTGCTCCTTGGAACATTTTTCCTTTGAATTTTTTCTTATAATGCCTATAAACTTAAATCGATTAAATTTTTGTTTTCATAACTCAGAATGCAAAAATGTTTGGATAATAGTTATGTCGCAGAAGTTTTCCTTTGTTACTGTAAACATAACGTGTCCTGAATTGATATGAAAAAATAAAGAAGTAAATAGAAAGGGATTCAAGAAGTACATTCGAGACCAACTGTTGAATTTTGGTAAATATACCATAACGAAAACTTTCTGAAGCAATATTGATTGCATTAATATCTTCTTGCTATATCCTTGCGTACGTATTCGGCAGTAAATCTTCCTAATATACTTCCTCTAGATTTCAACCTCAACACTTCTTTAATCTTGTGTGTTATCTAGGGCGAAAGCCCATCTACAAAATCCAACTCATTTACAACACAAAACGGGCTCGATCTCGGAATTGTAAAGCTAGTCAGTGCCCTATTTCAACGTTAACATAAATTTCAATAGTCCCGATAGTGTCTGTAATATCCTGGAATTGGCGTAGCAACACATGGGTCTATAAGCTGTGAAGAGCTTTAGTTTTGCATACGCAACCAATAATAATGAAATCAGTGGACGTCAGCCCATTCGCACTCAACCCTTCTGCGTTCTGTTTCTATGGAAACGAACGCAGTTTGGAGGTGCGTTCCGAATACCCCGACTTATAATGAAATAATCAAGATTTAGTTTATTATTCAATACCCTAAACTTGAAATGTCACGGTCTTGGAGTAACATGGATCATTTGCAAGTGATACCAATGTAACCTTTCAACAAAGTGTAGAACATCCATTTGACAACTAATAGGTCGGTCTGCATGAATATCGCTAAAAATAGCTAAGTGGAGTTTGTTTGTTATGGGGTAAATTGGCTTTTTACATATTTCCGATTTATATTTATGCCTAGAGTTTGCATTTGTGTAACAAATTCTATATGGAGATGATGATGATCAGGTATTCATACAATGATGGGAATTTTGCAGTAACATTCACACACCAAATACCACTTTGATGTTGTTATTGAACCTACAGTACAGTACTGTCGTTAGAGCTAATTGAGAGAAGCCCTTCATTGTTTTGGCAATTATCTCCTAATGGAATTTGGTATTTTTTAATAATATTAAATCGGTATTAAATTGATTATACATTTTTGTAATGCAACCTGAATTTCTGGTGTGCTGTAATTCATACGGAGTATGAGATACGCTTGTATAAATTGTTTTAAATTTTATAATTCTATATTTGTCACGTTACCTACTGCAAACGTATTTGAAGTCAGATTACGAACTGAATAGATTTTTGTATAAGTAATAACTAGAGCTAGGATAGTTAGGCAAATGCCTTTTTTTTAATAAATAGGAAGATTAAAGGCAGACCCAATTAAAAATCCGTTTTAGAGTACGCGCAATTCAAAAATGCAAATTTTATTTTGCCTTTTTTGCCTTTTTTGGGTCTTTTTTACGATTTTGCCTTTTTAGGGGCATTTCCTATTTATTCTGCCTTTTTCTGCCCTTTATGGTATACAAATTGAAATTTTTAAAAATTTAATTTATTTTTTGTTTATTTTATTAAAAAAAAAATTATTTTTGAACAAATTGGTGAAAAAATTTGTAAAAAAATGTACCGATTTTAAATGTCTGAAATATATTGTAGAAAACATTATAGAATAATGGCAAAAAAGAAATAAATGCAATGTGTGCAGGATCTACATTACTATACACTGTATAATATCATATTATTTCTAAGAACCATTACTATATGTAACTTTTTTAATTACAGTATGTATCATTTCATTTCGAAGAAACTAGATTTCATTGTTTACAAATCAATGACTGCATAACATCGAAAATTACACCAGGTCAAAACTGACCCATTTCCGCCGTGTACGTTACTAATTTATTTCCGCCGGGCGAGGGTTAAGGGTAAAAAATTTCTTACAATGTTTATTGTTTTGGGAAAAAACTTTATGACTGGGTATTACCAGAGAAAATTTGATATTCTACTCATTTCTCTAAACCACTGAATCGGCCAGTTTGTGACAATTTTCTGATGGGTTAAGATCGTGAAGCGGTTTTTGCCTTTATTTTTTTGTTTTTGCCTTTTTTTCACTATTTTTCCTATTTTAGGGCTTTTTCTGCTTCTTTTTTTTGCCTTTTTGCCTGCCTTTTTAAAGGTTTTATTTTGCCTAACTATCCTAGCTCTAGACTAATAACTATTATATTATTTATACTGCTAATATAGAACATTTGTTGAAGTTTCCTTCCTTCGACACATGAAACAGAAATGTATACTTTACAATAATACAGATAATTATTTAATAGACAAACACTTCCAGCATTACAGTACCTATATTTATAAGCTACACTTGGAACGTGTTTGAACTATATTTCGTATTTATATTTGCTCCTGTATCTGCAGAAAGCGGTCTTTTAATAAGCAATCGTAATGTAACAAAGTAAATGTCTTGAAGTTCAAAGTGCAAAATGAAAATATAAAATAAATAAAGCACAGCAGTCAAACACATTTATAACTCGCGTATTTGACGAATTAATCAAATTGTTTAAATAAAATTAATCAAAAGAATTATTGTACGCGTAGTCGATAGTCTAACTAATAGTTCTGCTGTCGTTAATTTCTTCTCTAGAAATTATCCACAGTCTCATATGGATCTACAAAGATTGTACGTCGATAGTGAGAAATTCAAAAAGTGGAGGTGCAAACCTCCCCTGGACTTTCCCATACTAAAAATAAACATTTTGTTTTTGCTATTCAACAGTAGTTCGCCAGGCAGCATTGAAAATCATTTGAATGCCTCGCGAGAAAAATGAGACTATACGGGTTCGGTATGAACAAAAGAAAGACACCAAGATACGCATCTATCTGTACTCTGTAGTAGGCACCCGCTAAAAATTACAACTGGCGAAGCCGGACGATCGCTACCGACCGACGATCAGCTTCCGAGTCCAACCAGATTCAGAGTCCAACCTAAATATTCAAAATTCACGAATTTCTCATTAACCGTACATTTTAGCCATATGAACACCTTGTACTATGTGATAGACAATTGAATTTTGCATTCAATTATATAATAATATATAGGGTGTTTCATTTAAAATAACAAGTTGCTTATTGTACTGTGAAAACCAAACACCCTGTATACGTGATATAAATTTAGAAAAATGCAAATCTATATACTGAACAACTTTTGTATTTAAATTTCTTTCATATTTTGACTAATAAAGGCGCTATAGGAGCATCAATTTCCGATTTTCAAAATCTCGTAGACGGCGCCACAGTGGAATTCTGGCGTTCATCAAAAAACAAAAATGTAGCTAATGCCAATCTGCATAAGTATAGAAAATTTAAACAAATTCCTTAGACCAGTTTTTTTGTAATAATTTTTCAAAAATTTCAACATTTTTGGAAGAGCGCCGTTGCGACCGTTTTTGGATTTGGTGAATAATTTTTTTTCCTGGTGTAGTACGGCCAAAGGGCTTCCAAATAAGTTGTTGCGGAACCAGATCAGATAACTGGTTTTTGAGTTACGGGACGTTAAAGTCGAAATTTTGAAAAATTCATAGCGACCGCCATTTTGAAGTTAGAGAGTCCGGTAAAAAACTGTCTTCCTTGAATTATGCCCTTCTTTCATATACCCTACTCAGATTTTCAAAATTCCGCTTCCAAAAAAAATGATACCAAAAACACATGTCTAACTTCCGCTTCCGGTTTCGGATTTTTTTGAAAAGCTTATTTTGTCGATGAATTTTCGATATACCCCTTCATTTAAAATTTCATCAAAATCGGTTCACTAGTTTTTGCGTTAGAGGCGTTACATACATACCCACCCACGCACCCACGCACGCACCCACGCACGCACCCACAGACAGACATTTTTTCTAGACCACTTTTTTGGGTTCCTGGGGACCCAAAACACGTATTTCCGCGAAAATCTCGACTTCGAAAATTTTCATGATATCAATACTTCCCTATACCAGTAGTGGTATGGGAAAGTAAAAAGTAGGTACTAATACATAGTTTAACCCTAAACAAAAGATAACATTGTCGCTGTCCCTGTGTCTCATACGGGGTGGAAATATTTCCGTATAACTAAAGTCGGTTGCGGCGTGGCCACAAATAAAAAATGATCCACAAAAAAAGCACAGCTAATTAATTAGTTTTACGCAATTACACCAAAGTTATGAGGTTAATTTGAGTAAAACTTGAAAATAAAGAGAAACCTGAGTATAACTGAAATAAAATTCATAAATTTGTGTGTACATCATTAATTTGCTGAGTGTACACGCGACCTCAGCCGTAACAGCAACCCCCCAATGTATATCGATTCTTTCTATAAGGTTTTCTTTGTATTGTTTTAAAATGTTTTTTATATAAATATTGAGTCTTTGATAAATTTACTATAATAATATATCCGATTTAACCTGAGGAACCTGGACGTAATTTTACCTTGGCAAAAACATCGATCATCATCCTGCTGACCGTAAGGTTATTGGCCAACTCACTTCTCATAGGGTAGGTGTACGGCGCCGCATTCCTTCGTTAATAATTCATCAATGATATCATCCATTATCGAACCACTTGGTATAAAATACAAACACGTAAGGAATTTTATCGAACTTTTACTTGGAACGAGAAAGGCATCCAAAACTTCGAGAACGACATGGATGGACATACAATAAGGGGTAAACTTTTATCATCTGAACTTGCTGCAAGACTCTAAGTAATGAAATAGAAATATGACGTTGTTTATATAGAATTTATAGTTATGAGGCATAAAATTCAGCTTGAAATACCGTATGCGAATATAATGTTATAGTATGTAGCTGCATAATTACAGCTATATAAAGCATAAAATTGAGACAGAAGTGGATCTCGTAAATATACCGACTGACGATAATGATAGCTTTTAAAATAAAAGGCTGGTGTATAGGATTATGTTGTTTTTTACTATTTATAGGTTGCCAGATACTGGCAAGAAAAAATGTTGATGAAATGAGAAAAAATAAGAAATTGTGTCCCAAAGCAGTAAATACTTCAAAATAAACAAATTCTGTATAATGATATAACATGAAGAAAAATTTATTTAGTAAATCCAAAAATGGTCGCAACGGGGCGTGCGGCGCCCTTTCAAAAGTTTTAAAATTTTTGAAAAATTATTACAAAAAAATTGGCAACACGATTTTGTTTAAATTTTCTACATTTATACAGCCTGGTGTTAGCTACATTTTCGTTTTTTGATTAATGCTAGAATTTCACTGTGGCGCCCTCTACGAGGTTTAGAAAATCGGAAATTGATGCTCCTATAGCTCCTTTATTAATCAAAATATGAAATAAGTTTAAACATAAAACTTATTCAGTATATAGCTCTGCATTCTCTTAAGTTTATATCACGTATACAGGGTGTTTGCTTTTCACAGTACATTAAGTAACTTTGTTATTTTAAATGAAATATCCTATATATTATTATATAATTGAATGCAAAATTTAATTGTCTATCACACAGTATAAGGTAGTCATATAGCTAAAATGTACGGTTGATGAGAAAATCGCGAACTTCCGCTACGTTAGTAAATTAGATTAGATGCCCGTCTCTCTTCTGTACGTATCGAACCCGTATAGTCTGGTGTTTCTCGGTGGGCATTCAAGTGATTTCCAATGCTGTCGCGTGAACTACTATTGAATACCAAAAACGAAATGTTTATTTTTAGCATGGAAAAGTCCAGGGGAGGTGACATTTTTGATCATGAGATTAAATGCTTGGAGAATAATTAATTATCTTTTTTTATATTGCAGAGTCTACATTTCCTGGTTTTCATAGGAACCACTAACAGAGACTAGCCTAAATCATACAGGTAAGACAATATACAGTAGCCTTTTATTTCCTGAGTAGAGTTGCCACAAACCCCATTTTTTAATTTTAAATTTTTTTGTTATGTGTTAGGTATACCGAGTGGGTACTTTCAAAGCCGAACATAGGGGAATTGCATTGTAACTGATCTTTATATAGATTCCTGCTCGCCATTTAAACTCACAAGGATGGTAATGTCTTTATTATAAAAACCCTCTGCTCTACTGAATACTCGTTATTATTCATATTATTTGATATTAGTAACAGAAACATCGACTGATTTCAAATAATTTAATTGACAGATAAAAAAAAGTTGACAATCATAGCAACCTATATTATTTCAAAATAGCATTATTTTACAATTTGTTTTACAGAAAAAGATAACTAAGTACTAACATTTATTGGTACCAACAGATGCGCTGTATTTTTGTCGTTCTATTCATACCATTACCATCCTTGTGGGTTTAAATGGCGAGCAGGAATCTATATAAAGGTTAGTTACAATGCAATTCCCCTATGTTTGGTTTTGAAAGTACCCAGACTGTATATGAACTATACGTTTGCTTTTTTACGAGAATTTTTTTGTGAATAAAAATAAAACTCGTAAAAGTAAAAAATCATTTCCTTCTAAACAAGAGTGTTCAGCATTTTATACGGCTGACGATGTTTTTAGCCCGGGGATGTACAATAACAACAACAAGGGTACCTACTTTAGAGTATTTTGAATTTTATGGTAAAGGTAATGTTTTTTTTCGGTTCTTTTGTTGTTATTTTAAAATTAATATTTTTTCAGAGGTTTGCATATTCAGTTTTCGACCAACTATTAGTTTTCTTTATAGTCGCCCGATTATTTAGAATTATTGTAAACTCTAGGCATGTTTTATTGGAGCTATTGCTAATCTAAAGCTGGGGATTTCTCTGTTAAAAATACTACACTCTATTCTTTAGATGTCTGTTTTCCTGGTAGAATAAAGCCAACATGTGATGCCACCCACAGTTTGCAATTCAAAGTTCATTTAATTCATACACATACTCGCTTTTATTATTTTTCTGAATAGTATGATATCCTGCTGCTAAGTCTTACCACTCATATTAGTGGATAAACCCATCACAGCTGGATATTCTGTTGAATTCTCGTTATACATAATATAGGAGTCAAGAACGTACAATGCCATCCTAGGTACCAATTATTTGTTTGTAATTTGCTACATTAAGTTTTGGTTTTGTTACTTCTATACGACGCGACGTGTAGGTACTAAAAGGAAATTTTTTATTTCTACAGAGATACATTTTGATGGTTACTGGTCTAACGTGTTAATCGATTGTCGTCTAAAGTGTTCTCATGAAAGCAGTCTAGTGTTAGTAATGACACTTTTGTCCAAAATATTGGCAATATCGAAACCGCAAGTACATAAACAAAATTTGTTCATCTGTAAATAATGGATTGGGTTACTTGATTGGGTAGTTATAATAGATTGAGGTCTCGGTACGCAGATCCCTGGTACCTCTTTGCACGTACGCTAGTTGTTGATCTAAGAATCTTAACAACGAATTCTGTAACCCCCGGAGGCGAAAAAAAAAGTAAATATTATTTTTTTCACTTCTTTTGTGTTATCTTAATTTTTGGTTTACTATCGATTTATGAGGTTTATAACCACTTGGCAGTTCATTTCATCGCATTTCTTTTCCTGGAAATCTCTCGACTTTTACTGAAATGGTACATAATGCGCTTAACAGCGACATGGATGGTAGTTTTCGCAAGCGTCCGAGATTCGTGTTTCGTGAATTGGGATTATTATGGCATTTGAACATTCTTGGGGCAATTTCCACCTTTTTCAGGTTTCCTTTTATTAAGTTCTGTATTATATTTATTAATTGCTTACCTCCATTCTTTATTAAACCAGTAAGCCAAAAGTTCATTTCGGTCACCCTTATACCTAATAAAAAATACTCACAACTATTTCTTTCTTGAGAACAAAGGGGTTGTTGTAAGAAATTTTTTATTGGGAGAAGACAAATTGAAAAATATGTGGAACTGTGTTTCTTCAAGGAGGTTCTTTGGTGAACCGAAAACTAATTAAAATATTTGAAGATTAACAAGAAAACAATGATTCACATTTTCAGGAACACTTAAAATAGTTTCGTTCTTATTTGTTGGCATTCCCTTCATCAAGTCAGCTGACTTGGTAACTTGGTACAATCATATTAACAAATAATTCGTGACAAAGATTAAATATTTAAAAAAAGTCAGAAATGAAGCTGTTCTACAATGCTTTAGTAACAAAATGGCAGATTAAAGCGTACTCTCACTCATTATATCTTATACTAGACGTGAAAATTAATCCCATAAGCTTCCAGAATTAACAAGTAGTTCTGTACCTCATCTACATCAAATTGGTGTTAAAATGTGTTGAAGTTTTGTTTCGAATTTTCTATGCGTATGCATAACGTAGTCACTTATTTTGTTTTCTTTTAATATTCAACTCGGCAGGTACGTACGCTTTAATCTTTGTAAAATACACCCCTTAAATAGATTAAAACTGAAAACTGGGAAGGTATAATGTTATTAAAGTAGGTTTAGGTTAGAGCAACCAAAGGCTTTGTTTTGTGAATGCTTTGCACTCACACTGATTTTATGTTACATTAAATTTCGGAACCGGATTTTTGGATATAATATTTTTTAAAAATTCTTTTTTTAACCTTGGAAATGTAAGGACGAAACTTCAATTCATAAGGATAATTATGTAGTACAAACTAAATATTTAGTGGAAAAAAAACCTTTATTGAATGTTAAAATCATTCTTCGTTAAGCAACAGTGTTGCTATTAAATATTTAGATGTTCCAAAAAAAGAACAGATGCAAACAAAAGCTAGCAATTTGTAAATTTAACAAGAGTTTCATATTCTGACAAGATATTCAGGGTTTGTATTAAAAGTGAAAAAGAATTTATCAATTTTACTACAGCGAGAAACGCCTGCAGTATTTTATTTTACTGTTTTGTCCTATTTGGCTGAATAAAGAAGCGCCATAAATTAGCATGACGAGCACAATTTGAATTTTTCAGTGTAGCTTGGTATTAAAATGTTGGCATTTTGAATATTAGGTAAGATGTGTTTCTGTTAGGTGCTTCTAAAAATATTACAGAAGGAAATAATTAAGAATCCAAACGTATTTGTCTGCTCTACTTTTATTACCAAGACTTGTATTGATTGGTTTAGGAATATATTTAGCTCACTGAAAAGATTGGCGTGTCAGGTGGTGGCTTTTAGTTGGGGTCATTCTATTATTATGAGAACATTCACCGTCTACGTTTAATGTGTATTCTGATATCGCGTCCTCAATTTGCCCAAGTCCAATTAAAGTTTAAACCTTTAGCGAACCCATTAAGGTCTTCCGTTTTCCCTTTCACCAAAGAAAATACAAAATAATAATCTTAGTAAACATAAATACAAAATAAATTTTACAATGTGATGCCTATAAGCGGAGCAGAAACAAGAACAGCCGATTTGATTTTAATGAATCATGAAATGTGAGAAGGAATATCAAATTTAAATTTGGAAACGAAAATGGCATTTTTTTTTTTATTATATTTTATGTAAATGAGAGGTTGAGAGGAATACACGGAATACCCGGTCTTTGAGTTAGAGAAAAATAAACCCAGGTTCGTGTTTTACATTTACCAATATCTCTTTTTTTTTATTAAATTTTCGCATAATATTTTTGTTTGATAATATGTGTTCTATTGGATTCTCGTATGTATTTGAATTTCCCATTTAAAACAACCAAACTTTCCCTATAATTTGTTTAGGTTCCAGAATTGTTAAATCAGAATTGGTTTTATTAATTCTAAAATTAGTAACAAAAACCATTGTAGGCGATTTATTCTGAGTACTTCAATGCGAATAACTTATCGTGCTTTATTCAATATTTTTTATTGTATTCAAAGACAAATCAATTTAAAATTAAAACATAAAAAATCTGTTTATAATGAAAACTTATTCAGAGTAAATTGTTTATTTTTAATTAAAAAAGTTTTTTGCGCTGCTATTTAAAATTATTGTACACAAATTTAAAAATAATACAGAAACATTTTTATCCATCCAACAATTTCATTTATTAAAATGAAATTTTTAATTCATCAGTGATGTTCTGAACATTAAATACATTCCGAAATAAAACAGCGCGGGAAAATGTATTGCACTTGTAATAAAGACACACTTTTCAAAGCTCATTGTTTGCATAATTTCCTTCTGGAACTTTTCTGTTTGATGATAATTGTATACAAAGAAACCTCTATCATTTGTAAGAATATCATCTTAAACCGAACAAACGGGTTTTGTAGTGAAAACGCGAAAATGAAAACAAGAGAAAGGATTGAAACGAATATTTCGGTATCACTTAATTACATCTCCTCTTCACCCATCAGCACAAAACTTTTCCGGAGAATGTTAACTGCTAAACTTTGATGGCTTTACGACACTAATGAAGTTAATTTACTAATTTGTACGAAAATTCTTATGTTGGCTGTATTAAAATTAATGTTCACGCAGAATAAAGCGGTGGGGTAAATCATGAGTTAAAATTTTTTGTAATTGTGACGTTTGAAGTGTTGCATTCTACGAATATTAGCAAATAGGGGTTTAATTAATACCGAAAGGACAACACACTTTATATTACAGGAACACGCTATATTTAGGTGGTTTAATTATTTATTACACAGCCAGCTAACGATGTTTGCACCCTAGGATACATTGCTTATTCCTTTAATAATATTTACCAAACTTGAAAATATGTGGGTTGTATGGATCTGATACTATATTTGTACGAGACATATTTTTTACTGAACTTAGTAACTAGAATATTAAAACAAGTAGACCGTAAATATATACATATGCATGGTGGTGGTGCTACAAGGGTTGCAAATTTTTTGTTTTACCAAGTCCGCTTCTCGTTTCATCTTTCTTTGCTGACAGTCTACCAAATAGTTAAAGACAAAAGTTTATGGAATAAAAAGATTCACTAAGAACGTATTCTCGAAACCGTTCGACAACTTATCGTGCACGAAAAAAAATTAAAAAAATTAAAAATGAAAACATTTTTTAGCCATTACATACAGGGTGTTTCTAAAATAGGGTTCCAAACTTCTATAGCGTGTAGTACTTCTCAAAATTAGGCAAAAAGGTCTAATAAACATATGGCCTAAAACGCACCCCTAGGGAGTTACAGGCCCTTAAAGGGGTTCAGATGAAATTGGCTTTTTTCTATTGTTTGAAGAACGGTAACAGACAAATAGACAAAATTATGGGAATTTACTTAGTTTTTCATTCTGAATAAGACGTGCTAGTACATTTTTGATTTTTAAACTCATGGGCGTCCCTTTCAGGGGGAGACAAGGGTTTTTCACCCTGTAACTAGGGGTGCGTTTTAGGCCATATGTTTATTAGAACTTTTTGCCTTATTTTGATGAGTACTACACGCTGTAGAAGTTTGGAACCCTATTTTAGAAACACCCTGTATACTCAGGAAGGTACCCTTCTGATTGATTCCATTTTTTTCGTCGAGCAGGATAAAATGTCGAGTGGTTGCATGAATACGTCTCCTGGTCGTTCATTTAGAATATTTAGATGAATGAACAGATTTCGATAGAATATATGAGATACCCTTAGGTACGCAACGTGGGTTGGAGATAACAAAGATCATCTTCTAATTATTGAGCAAAATAATATGTTACCAATACTACTGTGGCTGCCCTTAACAAAGCCTATTCCATATCCTTAATTTTGATCGCTATCCTAATTAAATTTATAATAGAATCGATAGAGTTTGTACAACAATTAAGATGTACAAGCAGATATACCACAGCAGGTAAATACCTTTATTATAATTTGTGTTCGAATCCCTTGTTTTTGATCACAGCTCATATATACTACTACGGTAGTCAACGGAACCCGATAAGATCTGTTACGGAGAGTAGGAACCAAATTACTATACCCCAAAACAAATGTCAATAAATTTTGGCCGTGTAAAGACATCGCAGCTACGATAACAATAAAGAGGGTAGCAGCGGTCTGGGTTGTCCAAACCGAGGGAGAGACTACTAGCTAATGTCACGCTATGGTCTCTAACCCACCCCATATGCCCTTTCATTCGTAAAATGCACTAACAGCGTGTAAATTATTAATCGTAATGGCAGTTCGCATTATTATATTTGAATTAGTTTTTCTACACTTTGGTTCACAAATGGTTTTTATTCTGAGAATCGGGGTGGGTGGTGTTGAAAACAATTAATAGACATCGACTCTTTAGACTAATGTAACCTAAAATGTGGTATGCTAGTCGTTGTTTAAGTCACGGAAGGTTATGTTAATGTTTGTGTTATTTAAGATACGGGCTAATAAATTCATATTTTGTTTTGTTTCAGTCACGGAACTTGAAGGAAACTTGTATTTATAAGTCTTTGTTTTAGAAAACACACCTGAAGAGTTGTTTCGTTTAAGGAATCTGGAATGGTCATGGTCTTTAAATGTAAAATACTGAAATTGCAAGCACTTTTGAAAATTTTAAATATGTTATACAGGGTTTTTTACCGAAAGTAGCCACCCCCGTGAACCACCCTCAGTATCTTTCAAAACTATTGTTTGCTTGAAAATCGCCAAGACATGTCAACAAAGACAGCAAAGGGACACATCTTTTTATGTAAAATCCGGACGTCTGTCATCAACCTTTTAGCCGTTACAGCCATCCTCTCTAAAATTTCAAACGGCACCATACCTTGTGTGGCAAATCGTTGGAAAGGTAATTTTTTTATTTGCTTCAAGTTGAGACATAAAAAAATTAAAAACTATATTTTGTTTATTTCGGTTAAGCTGCTGATTATAGCAATTACTTACCGTTAAAGTAATTGTTCAAAAAACTTCGATAGTACAATAATACAGACTACAAGACAGAACGAACATTTGCGAGAACTTGCAGTGAAACAATAGCATCTAGGTACTGCTATACAGCAGCTTAACCGACATAAACAAAATATAGTTTTTAATTATTTTATGTGCCTCTTGCTGTCTTTTGTGACATGTCTTGGCGATTTTCAAGCAAACAATAGTTTTGAAAGATACTGAGGGTGGCTATGGCTACTTTTAGTTGAAAATCCTTGTATATAAAATAAGTTTAGATATTTCACTATCCAATGTTAGGAAAGATATTTACAGTGTTATACAAAAGACACGTCCCAATACAGTTCACTGCAAAGTAAATTTTGTTGTTAAATTATGTGTCGCGGACAAATGGTCTTCGAAAGTAAATACGACGTGGAGAAAGTATACTAATAGAAGTTCTGCTACAACACATATTTGATAAGAATTGTACTTTATAAATTGAAATCTACGTCATAATAGTATTAGGAGCTTTCTATAGGTGTTGCAAGAAAGTGGGTAACAAAACAAATTCGATTATTTTCCTTTCCGAAGAGTAGGTAATAATAAATATATTAGTATAGAACTTTCAACGTGTAAAAGGGTTTATTTTAAAAGGGATTTAACAATAACATAAAACTCTTTTCGCTTTAGTTGTTTACAAGCCGCTTATAGACAATTTCAGAAAAACTAAATCACCCCCAACAAAATGGAATTGAAAACGGCTTGTTAATTTTACTGAACGCAATTAGATTTATTTTCGCTTAGTCTGCGCTTACCGCAAACAAACATATTTACTTTTTTATAACCGTTTCTGTAGCACTAATTAAGGTATTAGACTCAGCTATAATTTGAACTTGGCAATTATTGTAGGTATAAGCTTGTTCAATTATCTGCATTGAATGTAAACTGTAATTTTTTTTGTACTAATGAAGCTTCAAAGAGTTGATCAACTTACTAGCAATTAAATCATTTCAATCCAACTGATTTAATTTACAATCAATTGGAACTTCAACATAGTATTGACCGAATCAAACATTATATATCACAACCAATCTATACGAATTCTGATAATGCAGGTAGAAAATAAACTTTGTCCACGACTAGTAAATAATCGATCAATTATTTATGTGCTTGGTCAAAGATGCTATAATAAAAATACACAGACTTGAATTATCATTATTCACTAGTGAATAACTATCACTGATCGAACAACTGGAAGTGCACAAACCATAGATGCCATTTCTTTGGGATATCTAGAAGGGAACGACGTCCTAGCCAGTTTGTTAGGATTTCGGTACAGGGTTCTAAGCGCCGCGTATCGAATCCGAAGAGATTCTATTTTTTTTATCCGATAGCTCTACAACCGAATACTTGATTAATTCATTTAGAAAGGTTAGTAATCCATTTATAAAATATCACTTTCGTGACTTGTTACGTAAATAACTCGAGCCTGAACGATCGGCTAAAACCGAACCTTATTTTAAATGAAAAAAAAATTACAGTGCCTACATTCAACAACAGTGATATTTCAAATCTTTTTCTGAATAATAAAGTAAATTAACTCCAAAGCCTTAAAATCTTTATCTAACTATAATAAGGTGATTGTAAGACCTTAGGGATTTTCCTAACGAGTACCCATTCAATTTCAGACGTAATAATATACGTAGATGCACTTGAACAATTTAAATTCAAATTACTCATCCTTTTGTATCCTTTTAAGTTATACTTTTCCACGTTAACTTCTCTCCATCTAATAAGACGATTACAGACTATAATTTAATGAGATAAGCTAAAGCCTCAACTAGATTGCGTGCATAATTCGAAAGAGCAGACGTGCGAGTATTTCCGAAGCCAGAATTTTGTTACAAAATTTGTAATGCAAATTTGGAACATCAGCAATTGTGAGGCACCGTTTTCATTTGGGATTAAATGAATAAGAAGTTTGACAAGCTTTCCTTCCGTGTAATATCTTGCGCAAGCGATTTTCGGTTTCGTTATATGCTGAAGTCGATTTCTGTCAGAAAATTTAAAGGACAGTTTAAAATTTCTATATTCGAGCAAAATATGTTTATGGTACCACTAACAGATTAGTTGAGATCATGGTCTATTTTATTAAGTTAAAACTTAGTGTTTATAAAACAATTTTCCAGTTCGGCTATTATGCAAGGTTATTAACAGATTAGCTGCTATCACAGGGGACACTGGCTACCGTACCAAAGCTTAAAGGGTTTTGGGCCAACAATATAGCATTAATCTTTGTTTGTTGGTACGGTTTATATATCAGTTGTCCGAGCCCGGATAAATCGTTGGCATGGATATTGGGGCGCTACTTCATCGGTTATAACCACAGTTTAGTGTTGCAACCTGCTGTTTCTAAGCAACCAAAGTCTCGAAGGTGTATTTAATGATTCCCTTTACACGCAAGACTTGAAATGCTCATTCGGTTATAAAACAAAGAACGTGCAATTTATGGTATTCATGCTTAGATTAAACGGAATTAATATTCGGATTATACTGGGTAACTCATAATTGACGTTTGTAAACAACATATTTTGTAAAAATTCCTTCAGGAAAGTCAATATGAAACAAACGTGCTTACTAACCTTATCCACTTCAGAACCGGAGATAACATCAACCTGTAACAAAATAAATATCAACTGTAGTAGTAAGCTTATAATTTTAAACTGGAAATCATTTGTTTGTAATGTATAAAGAGTATTCAAGCCAGGATATACAGTGTGTGGATAAAGTTTGGAACATATTCAATATCTCCCGAAATATTATTTTTTCTGGAAAACGCTCGGACAGGTATAGCGATTTGCATTACGGCGCATATTTTAAGATGCTTCCAAATTTTTTTGCGTTAATCATTCTTTTGTAGTGACGTTATCGACTTTTTTTTTTAAATAGAAACATGTATATTTGATTGTCGCATTGGATAGACATTGTTTTTCTCTTTTTAAGCTTCTAATATTTTTATACCCTTACATAAGAAAATTTTTGAGAAAATTACTAAAATAGTTTTACGTCTCAGTAGGCCGATCAGGAACAGCGGGTGCAGTTCCAACTCGAAGCAATTGTTTAATTGTTCAACAAGAGTTTATTTTTCGTCTTGGACACTGTCGAGCTGTAAACGGATATGAATTTGAACATCTACTATAACAATTTATCCATCATTTCTTTGTGTGTCATTTAAAGCTATCAACATTTTTTTCAATTTCTTGTAAATTTAATTTATTTAATTTATCTTTTTTTATAATCTTATGTACTTTTATACTCACATTTATGTTCACTTTAAAGTAATAAGCTTAAATAAACAATTGATTTGAGTTGGAGCTGCACCCGCTGTTCCAGATCGACCTACTGAGACGTAAAACTATTTTAGCAATTTTCTCAAAAATTTTCTTATGAAGGGTATGAAAATATTAGAAGCTTAAAAAGAGAAAAACAATGTCTATCCAATGCGATAATCAAATATACATGTTTCCATTTACAAAAATAGTCGATGACGTCACTATAAAAAAATGACTGACACAAAAAATGTTTGAAGCATCTTAAAATATGCGCCGTAATGTAAATCGCTATACCTGTCCGAGCGTTTTCCAGAGAAATCAATATTTCGGGAGATATTGAATTTGTTCCAAACTTTATCCACACACTGTATATTAAACTGTATTACAATCATTTTCAGTTCTGTAAGACGTATGCAATAAAAATACTGGTATAAACAATTCTACAAAAAAAAAATAATAACAATTCTGAAAAGAAATTTTGATACTTTCGCCAGAGAAACTTTTTCGTATGTTTGAATTTAAGACAGTGTCACTATCAAGGGTGTCAGTAATAGCCTTAGAGGGTATAAATAAGAATTTACTTTAAATTCTGGAAATTGTGGATGAGTTTAAATAACGACGCTATTTGAACTATAAATCATTTGCGCCGACGTAAACAGATTTTGTTAAGAGAGATTTATCACAGTTTGGTAAAAGATAAATTTTTGTTTCAACATTTTAATTTTTAAACAGGAAACGCATCTACATATTATATTCTGAGAAATTTACGAAAAGTTTAGTATGGAGCTAATATATACCTTGAAAGTTTCCTTCAATAAGGAAATAAATTTCTAAAGTTAACGTTGAAGATTGGGTTTGTAGGTCAATTTTGTTTTTTTTTAAGATACAATCAGTTCTACTAAAACTTTTCTGTTTCATGTATAAGGTAAATTAAAGTTTAGAAGGGTCACGTTTCATACCAAACAAGATATTTGTCACTAGTTGGGAATCAAACCCTGACCATAATTTGACCAGTACAATGTGATTCTGATTGATTGCCTTTGCAGTAAATCTATCTATTTGAATAAAAATTTTCTGCTTTACATAGTTTTCAGTTCACTCACTACAATGTTTTTGCTAATAACGTTAATTATATTAAATACTTGAGTGTTATTCTCAATTTGTGTGTATAAATGAAAATAAAAGTTCTCTATAATTCTCCCCATCTGCAAAAACCAGATGTGCAGTTGAAAAGTGTTTCTTCCGTATGATTTATTCTGACATACATTTTTATTTGAATTCCATTTGTGTTCTATAATCACACAAAGCGCATGAGCTTACAAAGTTTCACTTTGTTTTTCAAATCAACAGATGGACTTGTTATTTACGTACAGTGCATTTGAAGGATTTTGAGTGAAACGTAAATTCTAAAACGTCGAAATTGGTGCACATGTCATAAACTATATAGGGTGTAACAAAGAGATTTGTCTGTAAAATGAACCGCGGTTTGCCTGTTTAACGAAGACTTGTCACCGCATCTTCAGTCGCAAAGTTGCAACTAAAGGGCTTTTCGCTTCTCCGAGCTCTCACATGTTTAGTTAAGTTAGATTTTCGACGTATCTGTGCAACCACGAAAAGAACAACTAAGGAGCTTTTCCCCGGAACGAATTCTCATGTCTAAGTTTAACGAAAACTTGAAACGAGCTTTATTGAAATTTCTGTTCAAAAAAAATAGTGGAATAAAATTGAAAATTTCTCATTTATGCAGCTATGCCGGAATGAGGTAAAGTTTAATCCAATTATTAGAGGAACAAATAATACGTATTTTCCTAAAATGAAAATACTTTTCAATAGAACAGGCGGCGGCGTGCCAAACTCAAATAGTTTCCCATAAGTTTTCTAATATAAGCAGAGGGGCGCATCCAATTCAATATACCTTTGAATATAAAAGAAGCAGGAAATGCTATAAAAGTACGACTGCAAGCTGCAGCTGAAAAATATGTTCATGTAAATCTATGGCCGAAAAAATATATTTAATTGGAAAGCTATGGAAGCTTCAAATTTAATGCCTAATTCGAATGGGATCAATAGATGAAATCTGCTTTGCATAGTTGTAATGATCGTATAATTAAAGTTGCTGTTAAATCTGATCCTGATTTCCAACTGGTGAATGCGGACGCCCATAAATCGCTCGCATGTGCTGGCTTAGTTTTATTCCGAAAGGGTGGAAAAATTCAACGACAACAAACAACCCTGTCGTGTATAGATTTTTAAATACGGTTCGCCATTTGCATAATTCGCCGTCAAATTTTGATTACGTATTTGCATTGACGGTATTTTTCAATATCAAAAACTTGTAAAGAGAAAATTCTTAATTGAAAATATATGAACGTGAATAAAAAAAAAGAACTCGATGTAAAGGCTGAGTTTTTGTGTTTGATTTTTCCTTAATTTCTGTTTATAAAACAACTTTCCTTTAAATTAAAGCTTGAAATAAAAAAATGTAAGATAAAACGAAAAATTGGCGAGTATAAAGTAATTTTAAACGGAACGTTATCGCACTCAGCTTTGACATTAAGTTCCTTTGATCTTCATTTAGTAGCTTTGACCAGAGTTTTTTTAACGTAAAACATCACGACATTTTCTTTCTGATTATATTTTGATACAGTGGACTATACGAATAAATAGTAACCCTGAAGGGTTGAATTTAAACCGTTTCCTTAGCACCGGTTTCATAAAGTCTGGTTGACCGAAGGTTGACTCAACCACGATCAATTGTCATGGATACAATTCTTCTTAACAATGGTATCCATGACAATTGATCTTAGTTCAGCTGAACCGAGTTTAAACTCGAATTAAAAAACCGGCAGTAAGGGGCGGTTTATCAACTTTAACCAAGGGGCAATAATTGTCATGGATACGAATTGTTACAAGAATCGTATCTAAGCCAGTTGACTGTTGGTTAGTTTAAACTACGGATTGATAAACCCGCCCTTACTTATATATAACAGCGGCTAACAGTGGTAACCATTAAAGATTTTCTGAAAGCAATAACATTTTGGCACGTGTCGTCCTCTATACCTATCAACATTTTGATATCTATTATAATTTATGCAACAACACAAAGCTTCAAATCCTCACTATATAGATTATTCAACCAACTTTGACATTAACTGCTTCCGTAATCTCATTGTGATTAAAATACAGTGCATTCTGCATACAATAACTTCACTCAATTAATTAACGTCATAATTTAATACCACTTGATACTACCTTAAAGGAGTACGGCATAATAGTAGCCCACGAAACCTCCCTTTTCAAACAATAATTAATAATGGGGACGTAATTGCGGTTTTAGTTGCCAACGCAACGTAAACCAAATACGTTACGCTAAAATACCGCAACGCCTCAACGCCGCGACGCTTCGAAGCTCTGTCGCAGCAGTGATGCACCGTCGAACTTACTGCAGAAACTTCTTGGTTGTTAAACTTTGTTAATGCAGTAATTTTATAGTTGTTCAACCAGGTAAATAATCACCTGCGCTTCCAGGGGATTTTACTAAGTGCTTTGTACCTCAGACAGAAAATTGAAATTTTGAATTTAAATTATACAAAGTTGTATTGGGTGGCACCAGCCTTAGGTAACATGACACATATTGACCCTGCCCTTGTGCAACTTTTTGAGATAAACTGTAGGTTTTATAAAATGGTTTTCTTTCTACCGTTATACAGGGTGATTTCTAACGTACGGAGGAAACTGAAAGGACAAGTAGAGGGGACCAAAACATAGTATTTTTTACAATAAACTTTTGATCAAAATCGAATAACAAGAAAGTTACAGCAATTTAAAGTTCTTATAATTTAACGCCCACGTTTTGAGTACCGCTGAGCTTATTGCATTCGCTTTTTCAACAGAAACACTTCTCACACAATCTGATAAATTGCTCCTGTAATTTTGACTTACCTACATGATCAGATTATGTAAATCAGCGGCTGTCAATAAACAAACACCTATAACTGAATATTTTCAAGAACACTTTAAATAGCCATAACTTTCGTCTTATAAAAATGTTTACTAAATTTTGTTTAATTAACTTACAAATATACAAAAGTTGAATTCAAAACGTAAATAATTACCGTGCTTCATTAAAAAAGTCCTCAAGTTTATAAGAACTTTAAGCTGTTGTAACTTTCTTGTTATTCGATTTTGATCAAAAGTTTATTGTAAAAAAAACTATGTTTTGGTCCCCTCTACTTGCCCTTTCAGTTTCCTCCGTACGTTAGAAATCACCCTGTATAGTATGTAAGGCTGTTTTTTCCTTGCACTGGGGCTTGGGTTTTCACTGTGTGATAGAAAATTGTGGGATCGATTTGAGGTTTAAACCTACTGGTCTCTAGTGTTTATGCAACCTTTCGTATGGTGATTCCTCAATCATACGTTAGTGTGATTATTTATAAGTATATTATAATATTGAGTCTGTGTTGATCAACTAGATAAGCAGGATTCAACCTCAAAGTCGAAGCGAGCTTTACAGAAAAATTTTGCATCTTTCACTGGAACGTTCAGTTTATTTACAGTAGTCTTTGATTGTACAATACTAACATCCAGTCTTTTATTTAATCCCTAATAACAATCGTCTTTAAGTTATTTTTTTAAAATATTTTCGTAGTAAACTAAGGCAGTAGATTTACCTACATCTACATTAGGTATCAATTAAGAGTAATAATTAGAAATATAGCCATTGAAGTAATACATTTTCATTCTCTTGTGCTTTCATATAATTAATGGAGTAATATAAGTTAGAAAATGTCAACTCACAGTTTATGTTATCGTACAATGACGATGCAAATAAACTAAACTGAAATTACCGTGCTTTTGTATCAGAAACTAGAAATTTAGAGTAGCTTGAAATGGAAGTTATGAAAACCTTGCGGATATACATCACAGCAACAAAACCTTTGTTTCATTATTGTGTAGTGCCAGGAGAATTAGTATTGTTTCGATTATTTACTTCTACTAGCTTTTGTATGTACATTAGCGAATTTACAAGTGAACAATACATATTTAGGAGGTGAAGGTATTCAAAACGTAGAAATATATTGTGTTAACGTAATATTTGCAAATTCTTTGAAACAACACTGTAATAATATTATTTATTCCTTATAGGTTTTCGTTTTTTCTGGATTGTGTATAACAGTAAGATTCTAGATAAAGGGGACCTACAACATTATTAAAGTACAAGTTTGCTGCCTGGGGAATTTGTGATTTGGATCCTATTTGTCCCTAATAGTAATAATATTCCATTAGCCACCTCCAGATTAGTTTTTATTCCTACCAGTAACGTTTTCATTTCCGCAATTCTCGAGATGAAAATCTAGCCCTCCGAACTTCAGGTGGGCCCAGCTCTATACTAACCCCAGAATCGAATTGTAGTCATCCTTCTGCAAGTCACGCAATCGAATAACTTAGTTACATCCAGAAAGTAATTTTATATATTTTTTTTATTCGTAATAAAATAAATTTGAAAACTGCCTTTATTAGATCTTAAAAACACATTTAAGCAATATATATTTTGGTGTTGTCCTGCATCACTTTTCGAATTCTGTGAAATTGAATTTTAACGCACTTATCTGACTTATTTCATCACCCCCTAAATCAAACGGATCTACACCATAATAAAAAAAACACTTATTTTATTCCTCTAGATGGGCTGGGTTGAATAAATGAGGTAAGTACCAGAAATTTTCTTATCGAGACACCAACAATAATGAATCAATCAACATTTTTTATATTCAACTTTTAGATTTTCTGTTGTCATTTCTCTGGGTCTGGGTGTTAACTTTCAGAAAAAACATATCCAAAATTTACTTTTATTTATTCAAAGCTAATGGAATTACAAAAACGTAGGTCGAATTTCTTCAACGGGACAAGCAAAATAAATTCAGAGAATGTGTAAATTTAAGCAATGAAAGTGCAAACTCCTTGAAAACTGCACCGTGTTTATAAACACTGGAGTAATGAATTGTGTATGAGAGTTTGTTTATTTTAAATTGAAAGCTCTTACTGTAATGAATTTTCCGAAAAAAAAACAAGGAAAAAACCGTGGAAACTACCACCTATGGCTTACTTGAACCTTCATTTATAGTATGTACAAATATTTTATACTTTTATAAAGTTATATAACCATAACGATTTTATTTTCTTATTCTCTTTGCTCAACAAGCTTTAATTCGCCACAAGGATAATTTTTACTATCTTATAGTTTACATTCATTTAATGCTTAATAAACTTAATAATAAAATCAACTGCTGTAATGTTCTCCGTATATTCAGCAATAAACATAACACAATTTGATTTGAAATGTCGACGAAATTACAGCAACGCGAAAGGGTTTGTGTTTAATACTAAAAGTAGCCATTAAGTGCCAAACACAGTCAGCAAACTGCTCGTTACGTTAAGCTCTTATACGTCTTATGCATGCTGTTCAAGTTTAATAGATAACAATGCTGACCTAGAAATGCCATCGTCATTGAATTAGGAGGAAGTATAACGCGAAGCGATTTAAAATCGATGTGAGGTTTGAATTTAATTTTAGAGAGTGCGTTTTCACTAGTTTACAACAAAACCTTTTTCTATTTTGGTGATGTATTCTGAGGTGGTGTTCAAGCCAATGAAATAAGATTAAAATTTTAAAGCACCTGAGCGCAGCGGATGTCTTATTTTAGGGAGTTTTCCACCTTACGGTGTTTGATTTCCTCTGGGAGAAGGGATGGAGGACATAATACCCAGGTGCATCATTGAACAGACAGGTATTACTCTCTACAAGCAATGATGATGGCACTATTTCCATTTTACTAAAATCAGAATTAAAGGGAAACCCGTCGACTTGTTACTTCAGCTTTTATGAAAGTTTCGACGACGCGCGCGCCGCCGTCAAAGATTTCTAGTTATGAAAATAAAACGGCCGTGCATGAACTGGGCACTGTACTTCCTAATCACCCGATATGAACCCTTGTTTATTTGTTTATTACACTTTAATTAGTTTTTATTATTAGGTCTATACATACAGGGTGTCTACGGTCTTGCTACGACTTGCAGCAGCCGTTTTATGGGTACTTCCCCATAAATTAGCATCATATCGACTAATTCAAAGTTAGAATATCGATGGGCCATTTTGATTTTTAAAGAGCAAGGTAAAAATAATAAAATAAGGCGTTTTATCGTTTATCGACACTTTTTGAGGTGTAGTATCGCCCCCTAAAAGGATATAACGAAGACTGTAATGTTGTCTTATCTGTATTTGCTGTTAATAATAATTAATCTCCTTTATTAGAAAAAATCGCAAACATACTTTCTGAAATTGTGCATGGGGGGATGATTCTGGACTGTGAACAACTTTTCTTAATGAAGTTTTGCCGTAGTTAGTACAGAAAAGTTACTTTACTTGAATCAAAAACATTTCCTTATATACCACCAAGGCCTTCTTGATAAGAAAACAAATCGCAAACCGACTTTCCGAAATTTTGCATAAAGGGATGATTTTACATTCTGAACAACTGTTGATAATGAAGTTTTGCTCTACTTAGTAGAGAAAAGCTACTTTACCTGAATCAAAAGCATATTTATTTATCTACCACCAAGGCCTCCTTGATTAGAAAAAGTCGCAAACATACTTTCTGAAATTTTGCATGGGGGAGGGATGAGTTTACATTTTGAACAACTTTTCTTAATACAGTTTTTCCATAGTTACTACACTTTTCTCATAGAATATCATTTACAGACAATATTTGCAGCATGTAGGTACTAAGATTAATTTATTGTTCCACTGTCCTTAATAAGCGATGAACATGAAGAACTAAGATTGTAATGTTAATTATATTTTATTAGGACTGGTAAAATCGCCACAAGTAGAATTTTTGCTGCTTCTGCTGACATAAGTATTTAGGATTTTTCTAAAACATGTTGCTGGAAGCTGTAAACATGTGTTTAGGAATATTCTGCAATGGAATAGGTACTTTTTCGATAAGTGGGTAGAGTGGGTACACTTTCAAATACATTTTTAAATAAATAAAAGAGCAATAATGTTAATAAAATAGGAAAAACGATTCTATAATTTAATTTCCGAGAGCATAGCTCGACGAAAGCAACCTTGTATTTAATTGCATACGAATGTTTCAACTGGAAAATTAAAATCGTACTTTTACAAGTTAAATTCAGAACTAATTTGATTATGTAACAATCTGCAGTTTATTTAGTTAAACTCCTACTCTCACTATAATTGCACAGCAAACCTGTAAGCCTGTGTGAATAGAATTATTATTGAAACCAAATCGTTAATCGGGGGAAATTGTTTTATGTCAGAAATTCATATTTTGATTATTTCAGAAGAAAGTAAATTACCTGTGGGTTTATTTATATAAAAGTCTATTTTTAGCGAAAATATGTAATAAATAACAAATTTCCTTCCGTTTCAAGCGTGGGAGAAAATATAATTTCACTTTATCTGGATTGCTCAAGACGTCTTGAGAATACGCACTTTCGCCCAAAACAAAGTGGATTTCATCTAACGGTGAATTTTTGAAAACACTTGAATGTGAGAATATGTAATTTTCAAGATCTTATTACGAATATAAGTATTCAATATCAAACTAATTTATGAAAATATAATACCTAAAAATATTTCAAAATTGTCAATCTGCGAAATTTCAGTGAACTGAAAGTCATCTCTATGATAATATTTGCAAGTATGCGAACTCAAAAGTACATTTTACCTGTAGGTACAATATCTTTGGAAGGTTGAGTGGGTGCTAACATTAATTAAACTTTAGTATTCACTGATGATGATAATTGAAGATGTAATGTGAGTGGGTAGAAAATTGTAATTACAGGGCGCAGGTAATGTTACTTTTAGTTTCGTAGGTTGGTTACAAACATCCTTTCCTAATTTCTGATTCATTAATTTTGAAATTGTGAAAGTTCCAAGGTTTAATAAAGTTTGATTGTTTCCTAGAAATTTATAACTAAGGTCATTGGCATAAATTGGAAAGGTTTTTTTGGTAGATTGTAACCACCAATTTATTTCAAATTATGATACTTATCAAAAGTAAAGCACAGGAACGAAATTTCAATTTAGGTTAATCCGTATTGACTAAAAGAGAAAATCATTGTTAATCGCATTTTCCGAAATTGATTGACGTACCCACGTATCTACCTATATTTCATCCTAAAGAATTAACTAACTCGCCCGAATTTGCTCTACAACACGCAATTTCAATCAGATAAAACATTTATCTTGTTAGAAAAGTCGATTTAGATAATGCACGGCAGCCTTAATGCTAGCTTCCACTCTTCTGTTAGAAAATTCCTCTAATGGTTAAACGTTTTAATTCATTCTCTTTGTTTTTCAAATTTAGTTAATATACGTGTAAAAATAATTAGACAGGAAATTTATAATACCACATATTTGGCGTGTGGTATTTATTTATTCTAATCGTCATCTCCGTTGATATATTTTGACAAAATTTCCACATAGGTGAACAATCGACTAAATTTCCGCGAATTCCTTAATGTATCAAGCTTCTTACTAACCCTGTCGGGTAAACATACTGCATGGAGTCTACGACTAACAACAACAAAAGGACAGAACCCTCTGCACGTAATTCACTAACAAAACTTTAGATATCTTTCCACTGGGGAACCAACATACTGGCCAAGTGATAACAACAAATTACTGGATTTACAGGATTTTGCAGAAATTTACAGTAGGTTAGATATACGAGAGGAACTTGAAAAATGTTTTACCTAATCATGACAGAAAAACATTTATAACGCAGTTTTTGAATCAAATTCCGCAGGGAGTTATTTTTTCAGCAATGGATCATCGCATAATAAAATTTCATACTGATTATGTAGATGTAGATGTAGATGTAGAAAACCCCTAGACCTAGGACATGGATGATTCAACCAGATGATGAAAACTGACGGTTTGTAGTTTAATAGCAGAATAGTCTTCAGTGGGTGGATTCTCTTCTCAAACCAAAAGCCTTTAGCAAGGTTCCCCATAATTATGCAATATGGAAATTTAAAAAAAGTACCTATAGGGCATTAACTAATTAACAGCAAACGCCAAGCTCGATAATTTCGCGCTTTCACTACTTACGGGAAATAATTCATTTTATCGCGACTGATATTAATGCCAGCATATATAGCCAGTCATTTCCATCTGATTTATATTACACAATTATTTAACAAATGTACTTTGCAGTTACCTCGAAGCATGTGTAGCAAAAGTTATATGGGTCAAACCTAATATTTCAAGATTTTATTCGTATATATGTAGCACAGTGGTAATAAATTAGAAAATACCAGCTGCTTATTAATTTCACAATAAAGGAACTAAATCGATGAATATTTAATGGACGATACAAAAGGAGTTGGCCTGCTTTTTCCATCGGTATAAATTTCTCTCGGCACAACCCTAAAAGTTATTTTATAGGAGCTTTTAGGAACGCTTTATAAATATTTTATGGGCTATTGTAACATTAATATCATTGGCAAACGGTACTGATGAGGAAGTTATAATTGAATTTATTGGTTACCCGCTTCCACATTTTAAATATAAGCTAGGGGGAATTTAGTATGAAATAAAATTAAAGAAACATTCCTGAAATACGTAAAATCTTGATTATCATCTACAAAAAGTTTACAAATGTTTTTCATTAGGAACTGAAAGCGAATTTCCGATCTAATTCAGATATTGTTTTATCTTAGCACATGCAAATCACTTAAACGACACTCTTAACATAAATTTTTAAGGTAAAATCTTGAACACAATTGAAACCTTCCTTCTCGTGCTTAAGTGAATTATAAATTAACTCTTGTGGATTGAAAGCGAGGAATCCAATACTAGATATATTGAACAAAGTGAAAGAAAGCCGGAGATAAAACGGAATGTAAGCAACAAGTAGAATGGAATCAGGAATCTTGAAACACCAGACATAATTCGAATATAAGATTCTATTTATACGATTTACACCAAGCAATTGGAATTCTAAACGACAACAGAAAACTAATAACAAAATATTTTAAAATCCGATCAAAACGATAGTTTAAATAATTTATAATAAATTTAATATTCCTTGAGATGTAAGATTACAAATTGTAATTAATTTGCTAAAAATACAAACGTGACGGATTGAGTGAGCAGAAAGTAATAATAAATTGAAATTGAAGTAGGTAGTAAGCAAGCACCGGAGATGTTTGTTTGAATCTTGGAAAGGTTTCATTTGTGTCGTGGTAAATAAGATTCTAAATGGACGTTGATGAGGAGTGAATGGTAACAGGTGTGGAATTGCGTCTATCTTCAAATACCCATTTACGTTGTTTCATGTTCCTTTAGAATTTTACTTTTCAAATCGGTACCGCGTACTTTAAGTTACTGCGATAAAATAGTTATTTTTATATTAAGTGCGCAAAGCAAAGGTTTTTTTAAGCTTGAGAATGTTAGGTTTTTTGTTGAGACCGTTAGGTCGAGACAAAAAATACATTCGAAAGCTCAAAAAACCGGCTTTGCGTACGTAATATAAACAACTTTTTTTCTAAAATTGCACAGCTTTACCTAAACAGCAAGTTTATTATTAAAATATTGAATTCATAAAAAAACGGCAGCATTATTTTTTAAAGTTACCGTTGCACGGATTTCCGTAGTTACTAATGTAAATAAAAACGGAAAAACAATTCTGTCGTTTGAATAAGTGTCGCTTTCCAAGTGTTTTCTATAAATTCTCTGAAAATGGACGCTGATTCTGAATAGTTGACTTGTAATTGCCTGTTAGAATTGTTTCAATAAAATTTTCTTCTTAGTTTATTCTGAATTTTAGAAATGTCAGAAATTTTTTTTTCACAGTTAAAAAAAATTTTTTTTTCACCGTTAAAAAAACACGTGCTTTGCGCACTGAAATTAATGCGTAAACAACCATTTTTTGAGCAATTGTAGAAAAAATAAATAACTGTACTAAATTCACTTTGCTAATTGAAAATCGATAGGATATTATTCCACTAATGAGTTGCTTTAGAATTGAATTTGGTAAACAGTTCAGGCAAGCAATTAATTAAGAAAATCTCTGCTCGCAGCACCCTTCTTGAGGAAGAAAATCGTCACTGTCGTGAAAAATTAAAAAATATCCTGTTTTCTTTTTAAAATTTTAATGACAGCTTTGATGGGTACAAGTACGGTATTTGTTTGTTCACCAATAATTATTTTTTGGAATGACATTTTATGGTTTCTAAATCACAATAAATTACAAATTTACTGTTTGCTGTTACAGTAATGGGTTAGGAAGGCATACTCGTTAGCCATTTTTGGTCCAACCTAGGTGAAAGTGTCTTGGTTACGAAAACTGAAAGTGTCATGGTTACGAAAAATTAGAATACTAAAGCAATACACAAAAATTGAATTGCCGGGCAACGCCTGGACCCAAGATGTCGGACGAGTATGCACTAATTAAGAAGATATTGTTATTTGCTGTCTACAATTTTTCTGGAGTAGGGTGCCTTGAATGATATTCTGTCAATATCATTTTGGACTAGTTGGAGATTTTATGTCATTAATAGAAGACCGGGATTTATACGCACTAAGAAATTCAAAATATGCAGGCAGGATATGATATGTACTTCGGCTATAAAAATGGTAAAGAAAATACATTTCCATTGTATGCAGTAAAATTGTATCTCCTGTCAGACAAAATAAATTTCTATACCATAAAAATAATGGTTCTACATCGCAAGATGTTGCTGGTAGTAGGTAGGTACGTATTCATATTCGGGTAGTTTTTCTACGCGAACGAGGCAAAGACGCAATTGATAGAATGGGAGCCACTTAAATCGGGGGATATGTTGTTTAGTAGAATTGTACATCCAGGATTTTTTTATTAAAATTTTTTCATTCCATTCGTTTCTAATTTTTGACGAGGACATCACCTGTTGATTCCAGATCTGTCATTATCTGAACTAATATAGTGAGATCAGTAACTATAATATTGGAATTGTATATTGGGTCTATTGTAGCGTGGGTGGCTTTGAGGCACGACGACGCAGCATGGAGTGCATGAATGGAACGAACTACAATGTCTCGTGTTAGAGGAATATAATAAACTATTGTTTTCCACTTTGCGTCATTAACAAAAATATTGCTATCTTAATTAGTATCTAGAGAGTTTTGATTAAATCTGATAATTATCATTATCTGATATACATATGTTTAAAAGAAAATTTTATTAACCACATTGATTTTCATAATTCTTCCATTTTTTCATAATTTCCGATACTGACTTTTGATGGAAAATTCGGCCACTTTTAAGTAATAAAATGTTACCAAACATTCTAGTTTAGTGGCTGACATAAATTAAAAAACCTGTCAAGGTGAATTTCGTAAAACTTTTCAGCAATTTCCATTTTCTGAACTATCTCTAGCACTTATAATATCAACGAAGAAGCTGATTAGGGTACAAAATTAAATATTTATGACTCTACATGACATTGTTCAAAATTAGCTGCATCCTTCCCTAATGTTAATCTGATTAGTTTCAGAAGATTAGTGCTGCAGCTTACGTAGGTACGTAAGATGTAGAGCAATATGGCAATTTCACACTTACAGCAGTAAGACTTCGCACTTAGTACACCCCAAGAAGAAAATGTGAAGCATTTGATATGAAGTTTCAGTACAATCTTGTACAAATATATAACTAGAATATTCAAATCAATTTCTATCTTAAAGATTTATTATATTGTGGAATACACATTATTGTTTTAAATTATCTGAATAAAGTATAAATTACTGTAAAGTGAATTACAGTAAAATATTCCTTAACTTAAACAGTAACTTGTTGGAGTAAGAATGTTTCAGGATCGTAAGTGTAAATTGGTTCCCTAATTGGATCCACATTCTGATATTTTAATTGAGCAACATAAGCCATGTTCCTAACATCATTGGAAGTGGCATAAGCAACCCTTTGTAAAACACCGCTAGGATGATAAAGATAATAGACTCCTTGTTCGACATCTTCACCTTGTGCAGTTTCGAGTAATTTTTCGTTTTTCTTATCTTGACTCTTCTTGTTTTCTGTTTGAATTTGTTCGGATTGCGGTTCAGTTGTGGTTTCACCAATAGAATCTTCGGTGGAGTTGGAGTTTCCGTCAGCTTCTGTCGTGCTTGCCTGGGGTGGATTATACACGGTTTGCGGTACCTGTTGTCTTGCTAGTACATGAAGTTGTGGTCGAATTCCAGCAACAGGATAAGGTACAACAGGAGCTTGTTGTTGAGGCGCGGCTGAATATCTTGCAATAAAAACTGGTCCGGAAACTGGAGGTTCAGCCACCGTGGCGATGATCACAAAAGCAAATACACCTAAGAACTTCATGTTGTTGTTAGACTTGGTTTGTTCACGTTTGAGAGGTGAATAAGAACTGATTAATCGAAAGAACGGTGGCGGTTATATACTCAAACGCATGCGAATTTATCATTGACGTTTTGCCAGGATTTTCATTTGGGGTTAAATTATATGACATTGGCCCAGTAATATACGGTTGTGTAATCCCTGCATTGTTTTGGAATCTGTGATAACCCGAAGACAGAATTGTCACGTCGCACGACAAGGTTTAAACGCGCCCGACATGCTGATAACCATACACATTTGTATTCACAATGAATTATACAACGTGCCTGTCTAGTCTTGTATGATATACTCTAATGGATATACACGTATTCCCATAACGTAATAAATTGTATATACAATTATTATATTTTTTGATTATAATTTAATATTAATTTTTTTAACGAAATCATAAATATTTGGAAAATACCACATGGGGTGGCAGTAAGTTTTATACAAGTTTCCCCATCCTTTCCTTTAGGAGCCCAAGTAGCATTTATAATGGGCGCCACGTTGCGGCCACTACCATAGAAACTTTAAAGTGTTTATCACTAGTGGCTGCCACAGAATAGCCACGGTTCTATCACGTGGCGGCCACCAAAATGGGGAACACTTTTTGGGTGGTTGCCACAGTGCGGCCAAGTGGCGGAAACCTATACAGCCACTTTCTCCGCCAAGTGGCGAACACGTGGCCGCATGGTGGCAGACACCTACACGAATCATGGACTCCGCCCCTCGTTTTGGGTAGTGTCGTTCGATCTCTGTTGTACAACTTTATAATACATATGCCGTGTCTTATTCTCACAATGTCTCTGTTTGCTGTTCGCTAACTCGACTCGACTATAAGTATCTTGACCGATCATGATGTACATAATATTAATAGAAGGATAGGTATTATTCAATTATACGAGAAATAAAACGATTGCAAGTTTACTGTTAAATATAGCTGTGGTAGCTCGAAATATATCCATGTATCCTCGAAATATTCAAATTTTGTCGATAATAAAATAAAAACTGTAAATCACACCTCTCTGAATATATGCATCTAGATGCCGCAAACAAACTTATTATGAATCTTTGTTACCTAAAACGAATAATTACGCATTAATATACTGTATTTCTTGCAGTATTGACCAAAAATTAATTTTTATTGAGAAGTCTGTTTAGTTTTGTCATAATGGCGGCATTATACGCTTGTCCATAAATAGCTATTTCTATAATATAACTTTTAAGTGATTTTCACCTAAATTTGCGTATTTGTAGTGGTTATCACTCTACCACGGTGGCGGAAACTTAAGATATTCCACTTTATGGTTACTGCCAACATTTGAAAGTGGCGGCCACGTGGTAACCACTATGATTTGGTAACTTCAAAGTGGAGATCGTCGCTTTTGCGCATCAGTGGCCAGTGCGTGATCAGTGGAGTAGAGGCAAAGTAGTTCTATCCTTAGAACTATACAAAATGAAATTCAAAATAGTTTCTACAATCGAAAAAAATGGGGTGTACTTCAGCGTTATCCCTGATCAGTGGAAAACTGGGGGCGTATTACATTGGCCAGACCATGTAACGCACTCTCAACGCGAGATGTTGAGATGTAATCCAAAAAGTGCCCCCTAAGCTAGCTGGTCCGAGTATCCACGCATCGTGAAATACAAAAATTTAGAAACCTTTACAAATGCATTAAAAATATAAAAACAGTCAACCGATTGTGCCGACACTGATTTCTACTATTAGTATCTTTTAGTTGTAGCTTTAGTTTTCTATAAAACGTTGTCGAATGTCGAAGAATCTTTTTTTTGCGCAGCTTTTTATCTTTAACCATATTTGATGTAGTACTTAATTACACACGCCGAATAAATAACAAAACGCTTCCCTTATTTCATTAATTGTACACCATATATTGGAGCTGCGTGTTGTTAAAAGGAAACCAACCACTATTAAGTAACTGCCACTTCATAGTAAATTTTGAAAGTTACGGCAACTTTATAGTGGCTTGGTTTGATTTGCGGAAGTGAAAATCACTTCTGCAAGTGGCAAAAACATGACGACCACCACTAGATATCACCAACAAGTTCCACCACTTTAAAGTTTTTTTCAAAGTTTCCAAAACGTGACCGACACTATCATTTCACACTTTAAAGTTTCAAAAACTTTAAGGTGGTTCTGGATAGTGACCATAACGTTCCAAACACCTTAAGCTTCACTATACAGTTACAAAACTATATAGTGGCTATTGACAGTGGCATTCACGTGATTACCAATAGGTTCATAGAAAATGAAGTTATTCTAACTCGTAAGTTGTAGGTTTAGTGGTAATCACGTAATAGCCACCCTATCGAAGTGGCGGTATAAACATATAGAAGTTTCCGTCACAATGATGCTACTTGGGAGTACCTAACAATAAAAATATTTATCTTCCTAAACAGAAGGAATAGTTGGGGTTGCGATTTAGAAATTCAGGGGAACGAGATATAGTGCAGACTTTTAGAAGAATCAAAACGTGGGGGTAAACTGATGCAGAATTTTGTATAAAAAAATTACGAATGCGATTTAGTTTGAAAAAAAACAGTAGATATTAATTAAATGTGTCAAGAAGAATGCAATCCAAATACAAGAAGAATGTTAAAATAGTTTTAGATGTTTCCTAAAATTGTGTTACATCAAGTTCTTTTTATCATTTCTCCCGAACGGATGAGTTTGATGAAACTTGAAATGTGGGGGATGAATTCGTCAGGAAAATAAGCTTATAAAAGTTTATGGGTTGAATGTTTTTTCAAAACAAGATTTTCCTTATTTTAAATCTGTATCCGCTGGATAACTTTTAGACATATTCAACACCTTCTTGGCATTTCTTTTAAATTATGGCTAAAAGGTTTATAAAATATTTTGACTTTTAACACTTGCTTAACATTGTAGCAGTTCTAGGGAATCATCCGACAATTTAATTTGAAACTTACTAAAAAAGCTACTGAAAGTTAAAAAAAATGTTTAGACTTAATAATCGATATAAAGGCAGAATAAAGGAATAAATAATTAACCCTACATTCATGTTAGAATAATTTCTATCGACATACGTTCAAAGAGACCAATTTATATGAAACCCTCTATGATTAATGGTTATAATATTAATTTTATTGGTAATAGATAGCTGTTATTGCTATATCAAGAATTACTGCCATATTCAGCAAAACTGATAAAGGGAAATTATTTTTGTTAAAAAGAGCCTGGATAATTCCATAAGAAATTGAAATGCTTTTGCTTTTGCTTTTCAAAGACATGTAACAATCTGCAACGTTCTATATTAAAAAATACCGGAGTTTAATATAAGCCTCTTTTCTATAGCTAAGAACCTTTTGTAGTTCTACAAAACAAAGATGTAGGTCAAAGAACAATTCTAGTAGGATGTTATACATTTTATATTTCCAACATTTAAAGATCACCAATAAAAAATGTCAGTAATTACGGCAGTTCATTTTTAAAAGTAAGTTAACTCTGTAAATTGTATTATTACCCTTTTCTTTAAATGTTCCATGAACGCCCTTTGATTATTAATGGTAGCGAACCATTTACAAGAAGAGAAAATGCAACCTAACGGTACGCTAATGTCTGGAATAATCTAATTTCTTTCAGCCGTCTTTGCGAAAAAGTAGAATGCAGAAAAAGGGTTTTGCATTTCAAGTAGGGTTCGAACATGAAATGAAACCTTTTAAGAGAAAGCGATTCGTTTTTCAGTTGTATCAGAAAACCCTTAGGAAAAGTTGACGTAAGTAGGTGTATAAATTAGTTACGAACAGCCGTTTAAAGTTTCTGGTAATACCTACCCCTTGAAATCTTGTTTATAACTGTATTAAACTTTCTAGACACGATGACGGTTGATTTGTTATTTTTAGGGTGGTAGTTTATACATAAACGATTTCCTCCGAATAAGAAGCAAGTGGGGTGAGTTTCTAAACTTAACATGGTTTCTATCTTAAAGGAATCCATTAATTGTTATTTTGTAAAACACGTAACAAAAAATTATGATGTAATTAAATGGGGAAAACGTTTTAGCCAGAACAATCTTCAGATCACATTACAAAAAGTGGAGATGCAAACCTCCCCTGGACTTTCCCATACTAAAAATAAACGTTTCGTTTTTGGTATTCAACAGTATAGTTCGCGAGGCAGACCCTGATAAGCATTTGAATGCCTAGCGAGAAAAACGAGACTATACGGATTCGATATAAACAGAAGAAAGACACCCATCTATCTGTAGATACCGGCTAGAAATTACAACTGGCGAAGCCGGACGATAGCTACCGACCGACAATCCGTTTCCAACATAATATTCAAAATTCAGGAATTTCTCATCAACCGTACATTTTAGCCATATGAACACCTTATACTATGTGATAGACAATTCAATTTTGCATTCAATTATATAATAATATATAGGGTGTTTCATTTAAAATAACAAAGTTGCTTATTGTACTGTGGAAAGCAAACGCCCTGTATATGTGATATACATTTAGGAGAATGCAGAATTATACACGGAATAACTTTTATATTTAAACTTCTTTCATATTTTGACTAATAAAGGCGCTATAGGAGCATTAATTTCCGATTTTCAATACCTCATAGAGGGCGCCACAGTGAAATTCTGGCGTTCATCAAAAAATAAAAATGTAGCTGCATAAGTATAGAAAATTTAAACAAAATCGTGTGGACAGTTTTTTTGTAATGATTTTTCAAAAATTTCAAAATTTTTAGAAGAGCGCCGTTGCGACCGTTTTTTGATTTACTAAATAATTTTTTTTTGGTATAGTCCGCCAAAAGGATTTCAAACAAGGTGTTGCGAAACCTGATCAGATATCTGATTTTTGAGGTATGGGGCGTTAAAGTCGAAATTTTGAAAAATTCATAGCGGCCGCCATTTTGAAGTTAGAGAGTCCGGCAAAAAACTGTTTCCCTTCAATTATGGCCTTCTTTCATATTCCCTACTCATATTTTCAAAATTCCGCTTCTGAAAAAAATGCTACCAAAAACACATGTCTAACTTCCGCTTCCGGTTTCGGATTTTTTTGAAAAGCTTATTTTGTCGATGAATTTTCGATATACCCCTTCATTTAAAATTTCATCAAAATCGGTTCACTAGTTTTTGCAACAACAAAGGGGAAAACTATTCACCACTGGTTTGCACTTCACGACCGCGACGCTTGATTTAGAAAATTAATTAGTTTTCATTTACAAGAGCATGTTTAGTTGACATAATGTTATTCCATTAATTTTATCTAAAACAGGCAATATGTGCCAAATAATATTATATAGTATATAAAAGTAGAATTAATAATAGCTTTTAATTTCAGTTCATTTATTTTAAAAGCGAGTGTCAGTGATAGCTTGATATAATTTTTCTAAATTTATCTCTCATAATAAATCCTTAAGCGTGCCAGCGATAAAATTATAAAATAATAAACGATAGGGACAGGGAAAGAAGAAAATGTTGCGGATTTAAAATGGAGTTGTTACAAAAAAATCTGGGAAGAATTAATTACGGAAAAAGAACTTTAAATCTACAGTATGCTTCTATATTAATGACTGGAATAGAAGCAATGAAAGGGAGAACAATTAACACAGGATTAGTTTTCGCAACATTAAACACACATCCCTTGCGTAATAACTACATCACGCATGAAGTAATTGCAAAGATTTTGACATAATGCGTGCGTTGGAAAATTTACAACATTCTGTACCACTGAAGCTCAAAACTAAATCCTTCAAAAACAAATTTTCTTCAATTTTCTAAGAATAGTTTCCTCTCGAAAGCTTTAAGCTTTACGTTTGTAGTTTTTTTTTTAAACTTTATATGTTATCTGCAGACAGGAAGATCTTAAAGGAGAATTTTATTATGTTTTACATTGACAGATCTGGTGTGTTCAACGGACCTGCTCGCTTGGAAAATTCTTTACCCGAGTTGGGACGTGCTGTACTAAAGTCTAATTGCTTATTTCAGTACTACGTGTTTTTATAAGACCCAAAGTTGCTTACAAAATTAATGACGGTTAAATAAACTGAGCAAATTGATTGTATCTGCATTGACACTCTAATAGGGACTTAACTAATATCAATATTTTATGCTTTATGAATTTTTTTACTGAATTTCGCTTAAAGAGGTTGAAAATGAAGAAGAAAATAAAAAACAATTAAAAAGTAACGAATTTAAAAATTTCCTTCTAATATACCTACTATGAATAACAAGTAATCAGCAACTTGTACCCATATACTAAAGGCCTTTTTTAAAAAAATTTAACACAACGTGAATTTTAAGATAAATAATTAAATTTTATATGTTATATATGAATCAGGGAAAGGATATTTAATAAAAACCGGTAAGGGAATAAAAACGTTTAGAAACAACAATCCGAACGAAATGACCCAGAAAAAGATATACGGGGAAAAAGCTCGAAGGTAATTTTACTGCTACAAAAACATTAACGAATAACAATTCAGGTTTTCTTAAACTTCAGATGTTAAACAAAAACAAGAAGTTTAAGTAGTAGGTATATAAAATAATATTGCAGCAGAATAAATTAGTACCTAACAACATTTTAGAATACGTTCACTATCAAAGTATCTTGGTAAACAAAAATTTTATCCTGAAGGATAATACAGGGGCTTCTGGGGTGAGTTTATTATGACAAGTCTCATTTCATTTTAGTAATTTAGCATTAATTAATATTTAATAATTAATCCGTTAAAATTTCAAAAGTTTCGGTGATGGAATAATTCTTCAAAGTTTAATATTTCCTTTTCTGATTCATTTTTCGTAATCATAAGAAAATCTATTATTAGATGGATTGGGAGCATTAGAACATTGCATTAATATTTCTGAGATAATTTGACAAGATGCGTAACCTGTAAACAGCTTTTTGCTTTACTTTTAACTTCGCTTCAAGGAATTTAATCAACAAAACCATGCATAGGTTTATGAACGGAATGTAGCGGCAAAAATTTCGCAGGACAGAATGTCGTGACCACAATCCGACATGTCTAAACTTTCGCCTGGGTATAATGTCGTATGGCCATAACGTCGCGTGGACGAAATCTCGTACATGGATCTTGCGTTTTCGTCATTACTTAGTGTGTAGTACGTAAATTTAATAAACAAACATTTAAATTTCATCGATTATTTTTTTTATTGTTAAAAAGTTACAAGTACAGGCCGTATGCGACATTGTCTCCGCCCGGTATTGTGTCCACGCGGCTTTATGACCATGCGACATTATGTCCGGACGACATTTTGCGTATACGGGGTTCTGGCCGCAAAATTCTGTCCCACGACACTCTTGCCGCGACTATCTTTCCTTACACCCCATGTATAGCATGCGGTGCTGATCTGGTAAGAAACAATAAAAAAAATTACCGTATTCTAACCAAGAGACAGCTTTTACTGTTTAGTAACCTTTTTCCAGGATTATCTAACGATAATCAGCAATATTTTCTAAATAATTTTTTTAATCAATTTAAGCGGAACATTATTTTCAGATGCTTAATATTTGAAAAAGAAAACAGAATGAATTCACTTTTACTGTTAAATATTCATGCCTTGTTACTAAATACCAGTTAATGGTTTATAATTTATTCTTATTTCATTGTTTAATTCAAAATCTTGAAACCCTTTAGGGGCTCTCAACATTCATCCAAAGATATAAATAATTCAAATAATTAATTAAATTCTAAAGTAAACTCAATCAACGTTCTTTATTGTAAACGAAACGTTAATCCATGGTTCATTTGGGTGCTTTAAATAAATTTGCATAGAGATGGGCAGAGTTAAAACTACTTATTATGTTTGATACTTTGGAATTGAGAAAGCAAATGAAAAGTAAATATAAGACCTTTTCGTCGTCATTTGTTCTTTTTGCAGTGCTTAGTGCAAACGGCAGTCTTCTGCGACCGAATTAGACTTTTGCCAAGAACAGCTACAAGTTTAAAATCACTTTTATCAAATTGTCGTAAAGAAGGTAGAAGAGGACGTAATAGGGAAAATTGTCAACTCAATTTAAAAGGCCTCTTAGGAACTGCATGTTTAAAAACGGGGGAGCTTTAGGAAAACCTTAATATAATTATATCGAATTAATGGTTATTCCTGTGCGGTCGATGAAGTGCATTCGTGTTTATTAAAAGTTCCAAGTTAGAATAGCAGGGAGCTGTTTCCAGCATATGTAAGATAATGTTTGGTGTAGCGTAAAGTTTTAATGATGGCAAAGACGGGTTGTAATTATAAGAAAATTTAACGAACGAGGGTTTTAAGGAGCAAAGCACAAGTTACGGCCTTAATGCGCATAACCTAGTGATATAAACCCCTTAATTAGTGCGCAACTGCAGACGGAGACATGTGGAAAAGTGTTATTTACAAAATGAAGGGGAGAATCTGCCACCCTTGCTGGAAATCCCATTTTTATACCTTTTCCTCGTTCGCCGCGTGTAGTACGTGTTCAAATTGTATTTCTTTCTTCAGAAAATACAATCCTATTCTTTCTTGACACATCACGGAAAGGTGGATTATAATTTATAATTTCGTTGGGAAATCCTGTTTTCCTAAACGAGATTTCTGTTCTTAGAGTTTGTTTTCTTCCTGACGTGAAACTTATTTCTGGGCTACTTGAATATTCTTCGATTCGACAGGTCATTACTTTTCTGATTAATACTTTCCAATGCGAATGTCTGTTCAGTATTTCAATCATTTTATTAATTTGAAAACAATCAGAAAATAATCACAAACGGCCAATAACTTTATAAATCTAAAACGACCACAGACTTTTCGGATAATATAACGGAACTCATCAAATGTATATTAATCATATTATTTAATTGAGTTTTGCAGTTTAAGTACTCACCCCGAATTTCTCACTAGCAGAATTGGTTTTATGGTTTCTACAATTATCCGAAGATGAACATAACGATTCGAGATATCTACCAAATTTTCCGAGAACTGGAAGTTTCAGATGTAATAATAAATAATTGTCAAGAAGTTTAAACAGAGAATATTATCATCAATACGAGGTCCTGTTAAAATTTCCAAACGGAATTTTTTTTAATTTATCTCTCTCAAAATAAAAACTTAGGAAGACCGATATATCGAGATTCTCCAGTGTAGAACGGAGCTAAGTACATGGGATCTAGTGAGTTTAATTGATCACTGAACCAAACAAAGTAATTGAATTTGTGGACACTGTGCAAAACGAACAAAGACTACCTATGTTGGTTGAAATCGTTGTAGAGTAGATTTTCTGAATTACTTTTATCCAATGACTAAAGTCCGTTTTTCTATTTAGGGCTAAACGAAGAGTTTGGGCATTTTATTTTAACTGACAAATGAAACTTCTGGGTTGAATTTCTCCAGTAAATCCCTGTGTGGGTAAAACTTTTTTCAGATCGATAATTAAATCCCTAAAAGTTTGTTTTAGTATAAAATTTTAAGCAACATACTATACGTAATCCGTAAAAGTTACTTTAAGAAAATTTCGAACTTACTGGGAATTTATTAAGTTGGTTATTATAAGTCGATTTAAAATTAATACTCTACATTTTAAGGCAAACCAACTTGAAACAAGACATTCGAATTATAAATTTTTTTTAATGTTTACCTACTTACTAAATCAAATCAACTTCATAAACTTACATCCCTTCAAAATAATTCCACACTTATAAATTATTGAACAAAGTATATTTAGGTTAGAGTAAGGTACTGATCTGTAAAGTTCTCAGTTTACAATCTTTTGTCATCTCTGTTAGTCCTGCAAATTTAATTATAATGTGAATGAATAATGATAGTTCTTTTTTTTATTGTTGGGGTTATTTCCTGCTCAACTTATAGGAATATTACTAATGGAATTAATTGAAAGGTAAAATGATTGATGCGCTTCAAATGGCGCTAATAATAAAATTAAATGTGCTATGTTTATTTTAAAATTTAAACCACCCGGTATATAATCCAAAGCCCAAGTGTCCAGACAAAATTCACTGAAAATACGTTTCTCAGACGTAAACTTAAAGAGCGAAGTAGTCTTAAACCTGAAATAAATATTGAAATTTCTTTCTATTCGATTAAAGTTTAAATGTAACAGTAGGTACGGTATATACAAGTTTTCTATATTAACATTTTACGTTCACTTAGTTTATTTTTTTATGATCCAGCACACATTAATATTCGGCACCTTCTGCCACTGCTCAAGGGGCAAACTTAAAGAAGTAAACGACCCGCAGATTCAAAATGAACGTATAACTATAAATAAAATTTCAGGATTAAGGTAAAGGGAGACTGCGTTATAAATGTAACTGTCGTCCTAGCAAGTGCAGAAAGTTTAGCACGTGGATCGGGCTCCAAACCTGAAGGTGTGCGAGAAGGTGTTTAAATTAAAATCAAAGTTCTGCTTTTAGAATCCGACAAGCATATTGCATGTAACAGAATACAGTAATAAAATATATCCCTAAATAATTGTGATTATAATTTAACTGAAATTAGATACAATATCAAATTCTTTACATCCTAAATTTCGTGTGGGTAAGTAAAGGCAATATGATGCAATATGCAATCAACGTAGCTTTTAAGTGTAACTAATTAGCGTTGGCGTATTAATTGCAATATGTTTTCCCTTAATAAAGGAATATTCAGACGCTTTTCATCAAAGTGCAGTTTTAAAATACAGGTCACACAAGCCCTTCTAATTAATTCAAAGTGTTACGGTGTAAAATTTAAGCAAAACGTTCAGTGACCTGACGGAAAGATACACTAATTACCTTTGTTGTGTATTTCGCGACTGTAAGGGGCTAAAGGTAATTTTGTTAATGGACATCATAACTGTGGTCATTGGCCCATGTAGAACTAACGTATCAGGTTCAAACTGTAAACTGCCGCGACTCAGGTTTTACCCTCATTATAAACCTCAGACATGCAACTTTTGAAACAAAGGACGATTGAGGGTAGGAGCGGTAAAGTTCACGCTATTTCCTGCTATGCACTACGTGTTTAATGCTATATTATGTGGTTGGATATAAAATATTATGTGTTTAGATACTGATAAAGTGATATTGGCTATTTTGTTGGTTTAGTACTAGGGCGCTGAGGACGCTTTACACCGCGTGAAAAATTGAAAACTGTCACAACAGAATTGTGTGCACAAAATGTATTGCTAGTACACAAAAAAGTGAGAATAGGGAAGTAATAACGATGATTTATAAAGATTCGAAGGTTATATCTATGTACTTTACAAAATTGAAAAATACAAAGTTAGCTTCAATAACCTCGAAAATCCACCTTTTTCACTTTTGCCTAACGCCCCTTTAATAAACTTCTTTGAAGTAAATCATAACTGTTTATAAAAGATGATATTTATGTGCAAGCTGTGTTGGTAAGCCACCGAAAAACTTTTAACTGGTTAATCGTGTGGGTGTAAACTTGGCAGAAAGTTAGGTATTGTTTAAAGAACGCTAACAAAGTTTTATGAGAGTTCGATAAATCGAAAAATCCAAAGCTAGCATACAAAGTTTTAAACACGTGCTAAAAGCAGTGCATAGGTATATCGCAAACAAACTTTTATATCAAAAATAAACAGTATTTGCTAGAGAATTCTGCTTGCGAGTATGAGGAAAGCTAGACCATTAAAAGTTTCATTTGGAAAAAATTGGGATAGGCAAGTTTCTGTGAAAAGTTCCAACTTGGGACCTTTACGTAAAATTAACTCATGAAAAATACATGTCACTGTTGGTAGTGTAATGCACGAGAGATCAAATAATTTGAGAATAGTACATTCTTCAACGAGCATAAAATGATGGCTGTTATTCACGTGGATGATCTAAGTGAATAATAGCCATTCTACGCAAGTAGAAGATTATAGTACGTTATCTACAACTACAAGAAATTATATATACAGCTAAATTAAAGTTTTTTAAATTTTTTTAATTGGTGTATTTGACGTTTCCAATTGTTTCAAATGGCGACTTTTTAGGAGGTTGCTAAGATACGATCGGTTGTTTATTTTCAAAGCAATGCTATTTTTTCATATTAGCGTGAATTCTTAAAAATCAAAGGATGTGATTGGCTAATTAAAAGTGATTTCTTGTAAGAAATCACGGTGTGACGAATTTATGTTATTATTCAATTTAATATGCAACGAGAATGAGGGTATTCTTTAATAGTCGTAGAGAAAACATTCGTAGCAATATTTAAAAAAAAAGCAAAATTTTTGAACTGAAATTCGACGCGTATATGAATAAGAACAAGTGTTTGGAAAATTTATTATGACAACTGCGCAACTAGGAATCTGCCGGGATCAAAACAGGCGATCTCTCTGGCCATGAATTCTAAAGGTGTTTGCTGAACACTTGTTCTCAAAAATAGTGTTGAAAAATTTTCTCCCAGGTCGATAAATGTGTGGAGTGAGTCGATCCTACATAATATTATGTTTTCAGTCCTTCATGTTTACGTTGTAGCTGTGGAGTCTTAATATTTTCTTAGTAACAGTTGCTGTTATGACTTCTTTGTCTCTTATTTCTTGAAAAATATTTTCCAATAATAAAATCAGCTGTTAAACCGCACGTATTGTTTGTGCATTCTCGTTTCTGCTAGGCATGTTTTGATCATCAATGGACCATAAGAAAAAAAATATGCCTCTTCTGTCACTAAATACGGGGTAATAAACATGGTTCAATTTTGTAAACTCTAATATGTGTTGTATTTCCAATTTTTGGATATAAAGGCTGTTACTTAAAAAACGCCCTAAATTTTGGACTTCACCTACCCTAAATCTAAATATGTAGGGGCGTGTGAAATTTTGTGAAATTTCTGCTACTTTTATAATATCTTTGCACTAAACAAATTCCTGCTTGCAGCCCATGTAATCACAATTTGCATTAACTGAACATGGGCCAATCTGTTTGCTCTTGTTTTGACATTCCATACTTTGTCATGACAGCATTCCCTTGATTCCTAAGCATGCATTAAAATCCTGTTCTTTACACATTCCAAATTCCAGATGATACTCGTTGTCAGCGCGAACGAGTGTTGATTCTTATGAACACTCTTTAAGTTCTTGGTGATAGCCAAAGTGTAATCATATCGAAATATTAACATTAAAGTCGAGATCTTCCTGTTCCTTATCCTATATGTCTGTCAAATATTTATTCCCTATGTAGGTGTTAATACAAACGGAACAATTTTTTTTCTTAAAACATCCTTGGAATCGAGTTTCGTTTATCTGCACTTCACATTGCTGATATATTCCACGATGTATTTTCGCATCAGGAGAATAAGACCAAACTGGTTAAACTGATTGGATTAATTTATTTGCCACACTGCATTGATGCACTTTTTTAGAAATGATTAGGTAAATTCACTTAAACCAATGTAGCGGTTGTATCCTGTAAATAAATCGAATTACATAGACAAATTGGCGTGTTTACGTCGTCGTCCACACTGAATAATTTTATTACATCTGTCTGAATTTCCTCTACCTATTTGACGCATTTCCAATTTTAGCAGTAGTGTTTTTAGTAGATTTTCCATATTATTAAGTTTTCCAGGACGTTCATTTATATAATGATTTTTAATATGTCGATTTTCTTTCACGTGGAGGTGAGTAATTTGAATTAATTTTAAAATTATTTAAATCCTTTGGAAGTAGACACCGCTCCAAAGTAATAGATTTGAATGCAAAAATCAAATAGTGGAATCAAAGAGATACAGCAATTTCCAGAAGGGGTACGATGGGAGTTTTGTCGAAGAATTGTATTTAGGGTGTTTCTTCTAGGATGATGGGTCCCTAACGTTGGCGCTATGCCCTGGCAGCAATATCTTCTAAATATTTATCTGTATACCTACATAAAATTAGCGCTAGCTGAGAACCTTCTTCCTTTCACAGAATGTAAATTAGTTTGCAAAAATTAATAAAACATATATTTATTGGACTCCTGCATTCTTCTGATAATACTGTTCTTGAAGTCACATTTTATGTTTATTCCTGTATATTTTTTAGATAGACAGGTACGCCTCCGTGCCATTTCTTTTTCTTGTCTTTCTTATGATTTGCAAATGCTATTTTACAAATGGATACAACAAAACGAATTAGGTTTTAAAAATGTTTTGTTGTCATATAAATAAAAAACTTTATTTCCGTATCAAACATGCAAATAAATCTTAATTCATTTTCTTGGAAATAAAAAAAAACTTTTTAAGTTTATAGACAAATGACACGCACACATACAACTAGTTTAATACAGACATGAACATACGTTACAGAGATATTGCTTTACTTTTTTTATCATGCAATCCTCAATTTTACAAAAAATGTCTAAAGAATATATCTCAAAGTCTGCTTTGCTAAATTAGAAGCCCCTTAATGTTTCGCTAAAGTTAAAGCAAAAAGATATTTTCTTTGATGCCCCTCGTTGCAACCCGATGTCTATGTAAATGTAATGGATTTAAGAGCATTCTTTGTGTGAAATATTCCTGTAATCGACTAAAAGTATTTGTTTCTCTTCACGCCATGTGTATTACGCCCCTGTGTAATTTTCCCCCCGAGTTTCTCTGTCTTGCAATTCCGATTATGCTACATTTGCTCCCGTCTTACGACTTTCCACTTCCGAGGGAATAGACGCGTAATATTCCGCTTCAGACGGCATTTTCTCCAGGTAAACGATTTCTTTGGTTTTTTCGTGTCCGGTATTGCATTCTTTTCATAAGCGTTTCTATGCCTGAAGAAAAATTAATAGGTTGTTTAATGAAATAACGCGTTGGACTGAAAATGTTGAAAAAAGTCGAATGATAAGAATTTAGGCATTCACTGATAAAAATAACTACGAATACACACTGCGCCTCAAAATTATGGAATAACTACCGCAAAAACGTAAATTTTAATTAAACTCAGAAAATTTTGACGGGATGTAATGAATTAAATTAAAATACACCAAGTACGCGGAGCTAATATTTTTATAAAACCGCTAATTCGATTTTCTATGTATTTTGCTATAGGGCTGCCTTTCTCGAGATTACTCAACTATATTAAATTTAAAAATAACAAAAACAATCTGAAGAAAATTTTAGTAATTCTGTTTCTTACAATAGAACAATGTTTAAAGGAAAATGGAAAGCTCTTTTAGAATACTTTCGACATTTGCGAGGTTTAAGATAAGTACCTTTGGTTTTTCCCACATTTCTAAAAATAAATCACCGACGAAGTATTATAGAGATCTAAGTTTGCGGATTTGGGTGGGTTCATCCATTGATAGTACATAATACCCCTTGAGGGAAATTTTATTTACATAAAATGTTTCAAAATTCGCAAGCTTAATTGTAAATTGTGGTTAATAAATGTTATGGGAATTGCGACACAGTTTAGAGTAATCGAAAACTGATGTATATTTTTAGACCTTACAATAATGTAATTAGGGATGGCTGATATTATTCCTAGCAGAGGAATTGTTGAACTATGTAATTCCTCGTTTAGTGTGCAATAATAGCAAATAAACAGAGCTAATGGTAAATCCTGTTTCATTAATGAAATTACATAAGGCCTTTAATTTATGTAGGTGCGGTACTATAATAACAGTTTGCGTTTTAGTTACTTGGTTGCATGTTAATAGTTTCATTTATCTACAAATACGTGAAGAGAATTCATTTTGTTGTAAAATATTTTGGACCTGTAATTTGAACATAATTTCCGGTAGTAACGATCATTACCTACTGCAAAGGCAATAGCTTCGATAATTTTGAAATCCACCTAAGGTAGGAAGTTGTTTGGTAAAACACGAATGAGAAGTTACTTTATCGCATGCGTGTACGTGTAACTGTTATATGCATATAAAACCCTTACTTTAGGTACAGTGATGAAAATTAGTAGGTATCCTTGGACAAAATTTTTATTTCAGAATTTTTCCAATTTTTCTTATCTATATAAATCCATAGTTGAGTTCGTATGGGTAAGAGGAAGGTATACACAAAGCACCTTTATAATAATTAAATAACAAAAAGCACTCACTGAAAGTTGTGGACAAAATAATTTCCAATTGGAGATACCTGCGAATTTAAATGTCTAGTTTAACGAAAATGTCAAAGCCTGAAAGGTTATTACGACATCGGATTTATACAAAAAGCAAAACGTATCAGTTGAAAATGAGTTTCTAAATGGGTTCATTCGGAACAGAAATGTGCCTCTGAATGTGAACATTAACAGCTAGAATCGAAGGACCCGAAGGCGCATTTCAGCAGGTAGTGAGTAACCGAGTTTGCAAACATAATTGCATTTATTTCCTGTTCTGAATTAACTTTACATAGTTTTAAGTTCGAGTTGATCTTTTTTATGTTTTATTTACATTTCAACTTATCTTATTCACATGTGCATCCTGCAACAAACGCTAAAATTATACAGTTGCATACTTAATTATATGCAAAATCATTCTCCATGCAGTGTTATTTGTCATACTTAGATGTCGTAACCTTCCATATAAAGTTGACCTACACTTGAAGATGGTTTGGAGTTAAGTCATTGGAAAAATAATTAAAATATTCACTAGAATCGGTTATGTCAAGGGTAAACTATGGCAGTGTCGTTAGTATACAGACAAGGTCTCAGTATTTAATATAAAATAAATTTAAAGAAAACAGTAAGGTCGTGAGATGAATTAAAATTGTGTCAGTTTTGCCAAATAGGTACAAAAACTGCTTCAGTTTCGTCGGAGATGAGGTGAAACTGATTCAATTTCGTTGAAGATGGATTAAAAGGAAAACTGTTTGTCTGTTTCAGTTCTGTGAAAGATGAACAGAAACTATTTCAGTTCAATTGAAGATTAACTGACAGGTCTAAGTTCTTCAGCAGGACTAACATTATTTTATTCCTGCTGAAGCGTGGAAATTAGAATTTAAAAGCGCAGTTAGGCTGCTTCAGAATACGGACTGAAACTGTTTTAGTTCTACTGAAGATGAGAACTGAGTTTCCCCGAAAAGCAATTCGCCTTCCCCTGCAGGACAGAAATTTGAATAATTGAAGACCCTTAAATGAATTATTTTTCTTGCGACCTCCCTCGTATATACCTTGTGGCCGCCGAGGAAAGTAAAACTGGATGGCTATTATTTCAATGTTAACTATGTCAATACCAGGTATTTACCGAATTGATTCTGTCCAATACAGTTACGCATTGTTTTTCAACTGTAATTAGTTTTACAAAACACAAACCATTCTTTTACACACGGTCGATTAAATTCCGGATACGTATTGTGATAACAAATCTATCATCATTGATGGCGAATTGACGTAACGTTTTCATCTGCAAAATGTGTTAAACCTTTTGTTACTACCATTGGGTACCTATTTAGTAATAAATGGTGACGGGTGTAGTGCTAACTAGAATTACCCAAAGGGCTGCAAAGATAGTTATCAGGATGCAAGTTTTTCCTTAAGCTGTCAAGAAATACGAAATCTTCCATACAAAATGGACTCTGGACTAAATGGCCACAGATTTTGAAAGAGAAAATTGTTATAGAGAACGAAGTTCCTATGAAGGTTCTTTTACTGCAAATACAACATTCGCGAGATGGAAGAAAAGGCAAATCAATAAAACATAACTACAAATTAATTGAATTCTTGAAACACAGCATGGCAGTTTAATTTACTGCCACCTTTTTCGTATTTCCTGAAAGCTCAAGCTCGATCAATTACAGTTTGTCCATATACTATTATAACAACTGTTATCCATAAAATAATTACTACAATATTTTTCTCACTTTTATTACACTATAGGTTTATTTGCAGGACCTGCTAAATAAAATCTGCGAGGAAATTGTCAACATTCTAACACATTGGTTTGCAATTTCATTAAATTTAAGACTATGTCCACAACATTCCTACTTTAATAGATGAAAGAAGATTAAAAATTCTTAGCACATTTTCCATGACCTAAGTCAAGCTTCCACGCCATTAATTTAACTTTTTTGTGCTTAACGTTAATAGAATGGGAAATATTTGGAGAGGATTTCTGTATTTTTAGAATCCTCATTTAATTATTACAAAAAATTAAATAATAATAGAGTTTTAAAATGTAGAATATTACTTTTAAAACGGAGCATAATGAAGGTTTTATTTTTAATTTGACCTAAACCTACGGGGAACACCAGCTGTTGTGGTCATATATGGCCCTTTTAACATGCACGGACAGTCACACAGATCTATAGTTCGGTGGCGTTAACTTAAAAAAAATACCGTCCCGTATTGGATTCGGACCCACAACCGTGAGCCTTGTTTTGTGATGGTTGACAATGTGGTCAGCCATTGCAAGCATCACGACCGCTAAGGTAACACGGCCCCAAAAAACACTTTTTTTTAGTGTTGTGTACTTCAAATACGAATCGCTATATAAAAAATAATAGAAAAACACTGCAGAAATAAAACATTCGCTTGGATATTTTCTTTCATTAAATGTGTCTAAAAGTGTTTAGGTATATACCACAAAGCTACCATGTTCATAATAATTCACTACTTAAGGTCTATGAACCTGATTTCTTCTACATATCGATTACTTTTTTTTCAGCAACCTGAAACATGAATACCTAGCTGCTTTCAACAATCCTTTGTGACCTAATTTAACTTAATACTGCGACGATTCAGACCGTAACCTAACCCAACTCTGTTAAAGTATTCTGGTCACTGTTGGGACCTGTCCAAGAGAACTTATGAAGCATCGACCCCATAAAATCAAACATATTTGAATGTAATTGTAGGAAATTTGAACTTTGAGGTATAAAATGTAAGTAGATAAAAGTGGTGAATGACTTTTACTACAAACATTTGTACGCTGACTTTACTGATTAATTTTTAATGTGAATTTTCTTCCTTTATTTAATAATGGTGTCGTTTTATTTAACCTTAACATTTCGAAAGCGACCTTTACACATTCAAAAAGCGACGCGATTATTCATACCTGAACACCTATGCTGTATAATAATAAGGTTACACAACAAATGAAGCAAATATTGATCTGGACATTAGCAAAGGTGAGGTCAGACAGAACAAGCAGTAAAGTAGCCCCACATGGTCATTGGCTCCCTGCCGACGCTCCCCAATCTCTATTACGCGGGTAGCAAATTGCACATTTTACGGCTTCATCGTGGTCCCTTCACCTACGTTTCTTGATCTGCTACACAGGCTCTTTACCTTTGGAAAACTCGTCGTATACCACCCCTTCCACTTGGCACTTAGACGACTTTTACAAGTTTATAATTGGATCTCTAACTTGTTTCCAGCCAATTCGTTCTCTTTAATTTAATAGGATTAGCAAATTGCTATGGGTGCCCTTATTTTGGACAGATGGTATTTTTACGTCTTTATCAACGTTTTAAAATCATATATTTTACGAAAATATTCAATCGGTTTAGAGAACTTTAATATTCCAATTAAGAATATAAAAGTTCTTGAATGAAGTTGTCCGAAAAACTGTATTTATTAATTTTTGAACTAGAGAAATCTCAATATTTTGTAATAGATACCTTTTTTTATTTAAAATATCATAACAAACTTTTTCCTGTATACTGTAATTAATTTTCAGAGATAACATTTATTGTGGCTGTTTTAATTAAATTTCATGAAAATAAAAGAAACAAATTTATTTCAATAAATTAATCTTGGTTGCTACAAAAATAAACTAATAACGTGAGCGTTTACTAGTAACTTGCAGTGCTTGTTTGATTAAAATATTAGCTCAGATAATTAAATTTGTTCTACTTGTTAAACGTTTGCCACTCTTTATTTCATGAGCGTCATTAGGGTGGAGTGAATTTAAAATAACAAAGAGAATAAAATTTTCATAATTGTGAAGTTTGGTGACTGGCAGAAATGTGGAACAAACACGTTAGTGGCTGAATATAAGAGACCTACTTGTTTCACGAGCAGACGAATCGATTTAGGAAAAATATCTTCTAAAGATGGGTGAGGTAAATTTTCTATCAGTGCTAAACAGTACAAAAAAGGAATAATTTTGTTGCTAGCAATTATCCAATTAACATTTTTTCTATAGAAATATAAAATGTTTAGATTATATCGCATTTTTATGTTTTTAAAAGTAATTTTACATTTACGTGCATATTCTGCTTTTCCGGTATACCTATTAGCATTTACAGGATAAAACTTTAGGACAACCAAGATTTTCCTCAAACAAGACTTCTATGCAGATATATTTTAATGAGTAAGAGATGTCTGATAGCTTCAGGTAACTAATAACGAACCAAAAATATTAGTACGTTTATATTTCTAATATAATTTATTCTTGATTTAAAGGGCTTTGAATGAGGTAAGTATCTAAACCATCTAAACCAAAGAATCAATAGAAGTGTTAAATGTCATCGATAGGAGTATAAGAAACATTTCTGGTTTATATTTTTAACCAAATTACCAATTAATGAACTTCTATTGTCAGACTTTTCTGACATCACGACATTATTGAACTCGGACGTTCTATGTCGCAACCACATCTTATCTGTTGAACTGAAAATAATTCCTCATAGATGTCATATGCCTCATTTTATTGAGATAAAAATAACAAAATGGTCCCTACTATATATTTGGTTTGTTGGTTAGTACGGTAGCAATGATTATCAGTGTTCACTGTTCAGTGTCTCCTCTGAAGATATTTTCTTGCTGTCTGATGCTCACAATGGGGATCTATTAAAAATTTCCTACGCTTTTGCGGTGCTTCCATACACATACGAAACATATAACACTGTGAATAGTGCAGGCAATTCCCGCCTTATCTAAAAAGAACCTCCTGCATGTACAATAGGGTCCTTGCATAAATTTTGGTTGAGTGTTTAACAGGTTCTAGACACAGTTTCTAATCATTTCACCAAATATTTCAAGGTAATAATTATTAATAATATAGATATTAACAATATAAGTTTAAATAATATTAGCAGCCACAAAAACACATCTGAGCAAGCGCGCGACGCGTGACGTCATGACACAGACAAGGATTAGGCTGTTTAACGTTTCATTGCGTTTATTTCTGTTACTTGTGGTGTTTTGTTATTGAGAAAGGATAGTTTAAAATGGAAAAGAAGAAAACTTCACGTAAATGGTGTATTACACCAGGGTGTAATAACACGAGCATAAATAACCCAGAGAAATTGTTTATTCAAGTTCCACTGGACGAAAAGCGAAAAACATACTATTTAATGCAATACAAAGTTAGTACTTCCTACTAACAACTTCTAAGAAATAGTACAGAAATGTATCTTTACAGTAACTGGGTAAAAGCCCCAATAATTTTAAGATAATCTGCTTAAGCTTCTATCTACATTTCTGAGTAATTAGGTAAAATTTTGTTAGATAAATATCACTATATGGAATTTTAAGATCATAGTTTAGAGGTAATTTTACATGCAATTTAGCCCCAAGGCCAAGATCCTGGCAAAATCATTATTATAAAAAAATCATTAAATAGGAGTTCACTATATGGGAACCTTGGACAATTTGGATTTTTTCCAATAACATATAACTTCTGTAGGGGCAGGTTCCTCGCTGCGGCGGTGTGTCCACATTAAAAATGCTATAGCATGTTTACATCCACCTGTAAAAATTTGTTATATATTATTATGTGAATTTCTATTTAAAATTGTGTGTGTAGTAGATATTTGAAAGTGTAGGTTGTTCATATTACCTGCTGCAGCTGCACAGTCTATACATTGCACTTGCAATACCTTGGCTTCCTTCTCATCGACTTCTAAAAACACGGTAGGTATAATTTTTCGATGTGACGAGGTGCTCCGGACATAATTCTGCATTTCACAGTGCAAATATTTTCTTTTCTTTGCACTTCAACGTACCCTATTGCAGAATCCCCATAACTTTCTCGACCAGCACTAAAAACATGCATTAGATTCAGTATAAATTTCATTGGAGTTTATATTTAAACCTACACAACTTAGGTACATACATAACTCGAAAATTACAATGATTGATCCTACTATCAAAAGAGAAATCTATATATTTGTTCATATTAATTACTTACCTAGCTGCTTTCACCCCATGAACCTCACTGGCAGAAAAACAATCACTATTTCTTAAAAATTCGGCTACCATAAACGAATCAATCTTTGGTAAATTATCTGATTGGCCTTGGCAAAATCTTGTAGATACTTTCGCCATTATAAACAAACTTATTACACACAACAACAATGGTTTAAGGATGAAACATAGGAATTCTTAGTTAAGAGGGGTTAAGTTCATTTTAAGCATGTTTAGTGACGTCACGGCGACACGCTTGCGCGGATCCGTTTCCAAATGTAATTGAAAATTTGAATTAATAAGCATTTTCATTTCAATAATTTCCCTATCTAGACCGACTTTTTTAATATATAAAAAATACACACATATATGAATATAGCACATAATGTGTATTACTAGTAATTTAACCAAATTTACATTTAATGCAAGGACCCTATTTTGATAACAATCTAGCTATAACATAACAGTGCATTGATACTTTGCATGCAAAAACGAGTACAGAAACGTTACGTCTGCTATTAGAAAGCAGCAACCTTAAAAACTGATACGTAATTATTTCATTTTAATCAAAAATAGGTTAAACTTGATGAACCTTCAATTTTTAGATAAAAATCCAACCAGAAGATTCGTTATTTTTTTTCACATTGTTTAATAAACAAATATGTATTTATGTCTATAACAGATTATCAATAAACTATTTTTTTGCAGCATTGATGGAATTTTGGCCTAGAGGGCACCGTCATCAATCACGATGCATCTTAAAAGCGACTGATAGCAAGCAACGAGAAAACTTTGAACGCAGCGTTCAAAAATGTTGAGTGATCGCGTAAGCGGATATGAAGCAACCTTTACGTCATCGCGAAATTTTCCGCATCCTGAATTTTCTCCTGCACACTTTCCTTGTGAAAATTGCGAATGCAGGTAAGAATTATTATACTTGTTTACATTTAATAGTACCATGAGTAGGCAAACGGAACCTCATTGCTCGACGAGTGATGATATTCTCGGAGACATGTTCTCCTATTCGAACGATCACCTGTTTAAAGCGACTTGTTTAGTGGTAATTTACCGAAGTTTGTTTGTAAACTATGACTATTAAGTTTCCCCCCACTATCAAAGTTTAATAATATAACCCTTCAACCTTGTCATCGAGGAAGATTGAGGCACTACATAATACATATACTATGTAGTTATGTAGAGCTATAGTGGTAAATGCGTATTTCAGGTTAATATCTATCTGAATTTAACTCAAAACAATAATAAACATGTAGGGTTTATATAGGTAATTGGTAAGCGATGAATAATGTTGATGATTGTTAAAAATTTGAGTTTTGACAAGTAGAGAAACCTGGGTTCCCTAAATTTACCTCAAATGGAAGACGAATATTCAGATGAGCAAATACAACATGGGATGGATCACTGCTTTACCAAATTTCAATTTGTTTGGTCGAAGTTCAGAATATAAGAGCCTTTTTATACGTCAGAGAATTAATCCGAAAATTATTGTTTGTGTATTTGCAACCCAGTAGGTACCTACTGGTATTTTTCGAAGCGTAGACATAAAAACCCCCCGTCTTCCTTCATTAGCCATTTTCACCCAATTTCATTTTCGATTTTTCTGTTTAGTTCTGACAAAAATTCGAACAGTAGGAAACATATTATATTTGGTTGCTATAGTAATTATAATAAGATTATAATACCCTCTCCGAGAGGCTCCGAGAGATCGTTTCGAGTATTGTAAACGATGCTAATTAATCTATTTCCATATTATTTTTTGTTGGGATTTAAACCCTCTTAAGAAAATGACATAAAGGCCAAGTTCTCTGCGGTTAGTTTGTGCAGCTCTTTGTTTACATCCAATTTGTATCTGACGTTGACATTACCATAACATTCACAAGAATTTCATCTGAACATGCATTGGACCATCGCATCGCAATAGAAACTTTCTTTATTTGAAACAACTCAGATATTGTAAAACTTCTTCGCGGCCTCGATTAATTACTAACAATATTTTTAGGTAAAATTCTGTAACAAATTTAAGATCCTTAATTTTCTTACGTATTACAAATTGATTGATATTGTAATATGAAGAGACAAATATTGAAATATAACTTCGATTTACCTGTGATTGATGATCGGTTTTTAGCGTGAACAGTGTTCATAATATCCTGATGGCAGAGATATTAATCGTTCATCATTATTTTCCTTTAACTTTTTGCACAAAATATTTGACAGTAATTGGATTTTTTCGTATAAAAAAATATACTAGGTATATATAGATATAAAAAATACAATTTTAGTAATAGTGTCACTTTCACTCACGTCAGCTAAGATAAAATTCAATGAGTTTACGTAAAAGTTTTTGTAATTCGCCCGAAGAAGCAGAAGAGAATGTGGTAATAATAAAATAATTTGTGATGACAATAATAGTGATTTAATGAGACATCTTTTTCATAGAAATGACTGAATTTCATTTGAAATGTTAACCGAGTTTAAAGAAAGTTAAAAAAACTGCAGAGGTAGCTCCTTGTTTTCAGTATTACCTACATTGGAACTTTGTAGGAAAGCTATTTTTGAACTCTCTTAAAAGAATTACTCTGTATCTCGAGTTTGAAAATATTGAACTCTGAAGCATTTCCTTCTCTTGAATAAACATAAATACATACATTTTATTCATAACAAAGAATAGTGAGATATTGACACCTGTATAACGCAAAATGCGAAAAATATCGCGCAAAAGACTGCTTGTCACTCAACGTCATTGGAAATTTACATTAAATTTAAGAACATTGAAAGGGAATATTTTCAAGTCGTTACAGCTCATTGTAGAGTTTAGTTATTCTTTTACTATGGAAGCACTAAAATTCAAAAACTGACATACAGTAAGATCCAGTTGTATAAAAGATTTGAATCCCCGGTTCAGCTGGAAATTGAACGTGTTCAGCTCAGCCGGGTTCGGCTATACTGTGGGAGTCAAATCCTTTATACAACTCGGCCTAACTCTCAAAAATCAGGTGTCTTGTTGAACTGGTTTCCTGGAGAAACAAACGATTAGTCCTTTTATTTAAGCAAGCATCTGTTGCCCATCACCAACAGCTTCCATCATACGGAAGAATACAGAATACAGATTTTTCTGCGAAATGTGACGGGAATATTGCCAACTGGAATTACCTAATGGCCTGCAAGGATATTACCACGATGAAGGGTTAAAAACTATCCAAAATTGAGTCTGAACAGTGGGCTTGTAAATTGGTGCATTGTTTACGACAACGAGAAGCAGCCAATAAGCCAAAAAGATAGAAATTATGCTTGTGTATTCAAAAGTACGCATGGAACTGGAATGAATTTAAAATCAAAAAGAAAAATACTCTCTTAGTTTTTGTGACAAATATTTAATATTTTTTACCTTTTGAACTGTAGATGTGGAAAATTGAAACGAGTATGTTTTATAGCGGAAATGTCGCGTATTACTGATAACCGTTTCTCATATCTGTAGAATAAATACCGATAACCGCTCATATTTCCGTTTGGATACATGTATTCCTGATACTACAGCGAAACCATTTGGTGCTAAATCCTCGTAAGTATGTGGATACTTTTTCGTAAAAGCAGACACAAAACATAACCCTACAAACACCATCATGTTTATTTAAAATTTCAGGAATGAATTAACTAATTTAGAATTTACAAGGAAGAACAAAAACGTTTCCTGTTAAATTATTGAGCGAGCAATAAACAAATTAAAATTATTGCCATGAACTTGTTTTCATACCTTTTCCGAAACAATGGAATATTCCCTTAAAAATAAGTTTTGTTGATATTTATAGATGCCTTTGTTACCCCACGTATGTTTCTACGTATAATTTTGTTAATTCTAGCATAAAACGTATTCTTATTTACGTGGCGACAAAAATTAACTTCCACACAATTGATGGATGCCTGATACAAGGACGACGTTGTGACGACTTGGATCTGACAACGTGACTGTGTGTGTTTTGGTGGACTGATTTCTTTGTCGGTGGATTATGCGCTCGCTTACATTCTTTTTTTTGCATCCTGCTTGTTTGTTCTATTCTTTTTACAGTTCTTTTATAATTAGGCTTAAATTTATTTCCTTAATAAAATTACTAATAGTTTTTATTAGAGGCAGATCAAAACAATCCAAAAATATGGATGAACCTGTTTCAGTGTCGCTTTATGGTCTTTGTACCCCGGAGCATCAATACTAATCTCTATACCTTGTTATAAGTTTTGAGTTCTATCTTAATATTAAAAATAACGAGTTCGTTTGAAGTTTCAACAAAAAACAGTGCGACTTGAAAGAGATTTTACTTAAAATTATACGAAAATATTTTTAAGGGATACAAATAATCGTGATATAGGCTAAGATAATTTGCTTATTTACGATCACTTTAATACACCACGGATTTAGTGTTGAATAGTTTAATAGTTTACGGTTTTAAAATATTTAGGTGCGTATATGAATTATACATCTGGAAACCTAAAAGTGTGAAACTTGTGATGGTAAGAATATAAAATGACTTACCAGTATGATATCCTCCTTCATCGTTGTCCTCTTCTAAACCCACGATATCCATTTTCCAGTTACAGTACACTTCAGTACACTACACTTGCACTTCACTATACAGTATAGTTCACTTCACTATACAGTATACAGTACAGTTCACTTCACTACACTATAATAGTTCTAACTTCTAAACGAATCAAGCCTTCCTTTAGCTGTCTGAGGACACCAATATTGTAGGCAGATGTTCTTCTATGCCTTTCATTAGGGACATCTGAAAAATATCAATAAATATGTTTTTAAACCAACATCCATTTTATAGTAATGAACAATTATTATTATTTCAAATTATTGTTGTGGAAATTAATAAAGCGCTTGAATTAAATGTTATACATGAGGATGAGGTGTAATGTGTATCTTGACGAATTTGAATTTATACAAATTTTTATTATGGCTTAGGGTTGACAGTTTAATAAAATAAAATTTAAAAAAAATTATGCTCTTTCTTCACCTGCGTTCGCTCGTGAGTAAAACATTTGCACCGACTGGAAAACTCTATTTTCCTTAACTTGTAAAACAATTTATTTTTCGATTTCTTGTCACAGTTTGTATAAGAAATTTATTATTGCTATTCGGAATGGGAGGGGGGGGAGCGGTACAAAGTTTGGAATACACCCAAATATCGCGTTGTTACGCTACTGTTTGTAGAAATACAAGATGTTAGGAAAGTCGACCGTAACAATTCCTAGAGAGAATTAACACGAAAAATAAAGTCGAAAAATTCATTTTTGGCCATGTGCCACAAATTGTTTGAACTGCTAGAGACGAATTTTTATCAAAGCCTGTCCTCGGGCAAATTGGTAAAAGTATTTATAATGTGACAATCTATTAACGATTCGCGTATATTACAAGGACCCCCCCCCCCCTAAATATTTTACGTTTTACCTATGGTCATTTTATCTTTACCGACATTACTTTAATAATTATTATTACTAAAATCAAGTTTTGTAAAATATTCTGTCTAAAAAACCGTTTTAATTGAAGCAGTCTTTATAAAAAATTAAAAAATCAACTTTGCAAAATAATAAGAAAATGTTTAATTCACATTTCAATAGAAAAAGCGTTTAAATAATCAAATAAAGTCATAGGTACGATGTTTTAAATAAGTACTACCTACCAATTAACATAGTTTAGGTAAAAGTTAAATTAAAAATTCTAGGAAGTATGCATTTTTATGCAGCGTAATGCATTAGGATTCCAAAAACCAGTTCTTTAGAATACAGATCTCCTAATTTTATTCTTCTACAAATTAAAAGTTAATGTAATATTAGGAAATTATTAATAAAGAAAAGTTAAATAAAATAAAATAGATTTACCATGAATGAACTTTGATAGTAATTGCGATTTAATATCTGTTCCAACAATGAAATTAAATACAGGTCTAATTTATTACACGTTCGTCACTTTCGAGAGCACCAAAATAACTGATATAATCGCCAGGTCGACAAGAAACGAAACTATTCCACATGTGCATTTTGATAAAAAAAACTTGTACCTACACAAACCCAGATGGTAACGTAAGACTTTATCTGCAAATGTGAATGTTCTATTTTTATTTACCTTGTTAACAATCACAGTTACGTTTAGTTTACAATTTGTGACAAATCACTTTAAAAACATAGGAAAAATATTATTTCATTACAGACAGCTTGTTTAATACATAAACGTAGTTACTGATTTGCAGCAATTAATATATACAGGGTGCTGAAACATATCGTTTAAATATTTATAGGGCATATAATATAATAATGATAAGAAACAAGGAAAAAAGTATTAATACTGGTTGGTATACATGCAATCCGAAAATCAATCATTTTCGATAAAAGAGCAATTTTGTTTTTTAACCAAAATTTGATCGTTCACCTCAAGTGTACCTACACACAGACCAAAAAAGGATCACGAGAAGGCAATAATTGTCAATTATTGACGATTGAGAAAAGCCCTACCATAAAGGCGACGTGCCTTCCTGTGGCGGATTTTGGGGGAGAGCTTCCGGGCTCCGCCCTCCCTAGAAAAATTGGGTTCAAAAAGTTGTTACTAACATGATTTAACAAACTTTACACAATAATGACCCTTTTGTTATATGCTGAACACAGCAAATTCGTCGATTTTGCTAAACGAGGGTCATATTACCTATATATCGAAAAATTCTTTCCGGGATTGATTGGTGTAACCTAATCTATTTCGGAATAATGGCTGTAGGTAATTCCCATTAAGCTTGTTGTTGTTTTGGTTTTGGCAAATTTAATAGTCTCTGACGTACGTTTCAGTGTAGTATTTATTCATCGATAACAGCACGACAATCGATGCACATAAATTACACTGAGCATCAGTTATCCTTATCATTTCAGTTTGGTATCAATAATCTACCATTCTGTGTATTTATGAAAAAAATGTTTTAATTAATGCTTTACGTCAGTGGTTCATAAAGTAGGATGATAATATTGGGAGGCGTTACTACTATAAAATGAGCACAACCTACCACAAATGAGATTTTTTTTGAAGTCATGATATACTCCTACTTTGTCGTTTTAATGATGTAAGAATTTGAAAGTTATTTTGGAAATAAAAAATTCAAGCTTAAACGTCTCGTCTTTAATGACTTTGCAATGGCTAGTAAGTATGACACAATTATACAGGGTGAGTCCGAAATGGCGCATTTCCTCTGGGGTAGTTGTAGGGAAACTGGGAAAAATGGTAAAAAAAATCATTAATTTTGTTTTTATTAAATTAAAAAAAAAATATATTTTTTATTTTTTAATAAAGTGAAAGCGGATAGGTTTTTTTAACATTTTTCCCAGGCTGCAAAAATCATGATTGGGGTTTCGGAAATCGCTGAACATTTTACTTTTTGTAAAGGTGGGGTGGCCGATAGGCTAGAAAAGTTTGGGAACCACTGCTGTGGGTAATATATGGTTTCACTAAAATTATAAATTCGTTTAACCCGATTATTCTTAAAATAGGAATTAAACTCAATTCAATTTGTTATCAGCTCATTAAACTGCAATAAATAATTTATAATCTATAGTTATTTATACTTTTAATACCAACCCATACTCAGCAACATATGATATCCTAATACAAAAATACTAATGTGCGATTTAAAAGTTGTAAATAAACGCATAATTTATTGATTATGTTTATGCATGTCACGTTGATTGTTTTTATTTATATAAATTTTTTATGCGTTGTAATTTATAAATCACTGTTAAGGCGCGTCCACATTAGTAAAAATATGCGTTGTATGTTTCATTCGCCACATATTTGTGTGTGAGTTACAAATTTACGCAAATGTAGACGTGTTCGCCGCATCCGAACGCACGCAAAACTTTTCGCCAAATTCAGCACACGCGTTCGATTCCTTGTCGGTTTTTGTCAATACATCAAAGAGATTTGCGCTGCAACGTCGTTCTAGTGTGGACGTATTTTTCGGGAACCCAGTGATTGTGGCGTATTTTGTCAGTGGGAGTTAATTTAAATCATACTTTGTTAACCCAAGTAGGTAGGTAACGGCTAAAACATGTCTGATACATTAATAATAATGAAAAGGAAATGTGCTGCTTTCATTGTTATGCATCATCTTATTATGAAGAAAAAAGAAATTTAAAAAAAAACAGACGCTATTGGATTAAACATCTGTATCAAAATAAAAAACAGAATGGTTGCAGCAGATTATTGAATGTACTATCCTTGGATGAAAGTACGGATCATTTCAAAAATTAATAATAACAAACCATCACACACGTGTTGAGCGCGAACGCACGGCGCACGGCGTAAATATTTATGCAGCGATTGCAACGCCTTTGCGGCGCAAATATTTGTGCCGAATTCTACATTCAACACACAACGTATATTTTTACTAGTGTGGACGCGCCTTTAGGTTTAACTCTACATTTATTAAATATGTCTGAGATAACCTTGACATGATAGTAATTTTTCCTTAAACTAACGGATTTAGTAATGAATATGGACGTTTAATAATTTAATAGGAAGGAATAAATTACTCTTAGCTAGGATTTACTGCATATTCCAGCATGTAAAATACTTGCGTTGCTATGCTTTACTAATTTCTGCTTTCCTGTTGCTAGGGTGTACCTGTTTGATTTTAAAAGGTCGTATGTGTACGGGGAAGTCGCGTGTATACACACACACCAACCATCGAACAAGTAAAAGCAAACAAGTTAGTTGTTGGTGTGTTTATTATTATTATAACCTCACGTTTCTTCCCACACATCATCATATCAAAATATCCTTGAATATAGAATATAGAATTCTTGAAGCTGTTAGTCAAAAATTTAAATATTTAAATTAAAGTCATTAGAAAATTATTAACAAATCTTGTGTTTTCAGGATACTATTTTTACAATTTCCTACATCTATAGTTTTGGGTCTGCCTTAGGTTTACCCTCAGAGTCGTTTTACTGTTTTACACCTCAGAGAATTGCCCCAAAAGTTTATGGTAAGAATTTTCTTACCAATCATAAAATAATTATTCTATAACACATTCGCATTTTATGTTCTCCTTGCTTTTCTTACTTAATTTTGTTTCGAAATATTCTTGTAGCATATACCTATTTTCGTGACACTTTGATTTGTCTGATGTTCACCTTTTTGGTGATCGACTTCGTGGTCTCGAGGTTTGACCTCTTCTCTGTACAACCAGCCTTTCGAGAGTCATATTCAGAAAACATAGAAAAACCATTTCCCTGTTCTTTCTTATAATATGAGATTGTTAATTTTAAGGGCTGCTGGACTAATGAAGAGGTTACTTAGCACTTATCTGTTCTCTCCGTTAATGATAGTCATACTCTGATTAACCTTCGCGGATACCATATTTAAAGAAGACTGTGTCTGTCGTTGCTCATTAGAACAAATTATAATTGTGTGTAATTTAAGAATAGAACGCTAACTGCGGAATGCACTACAGCAAGTAATTTATTATTATGGACTGAAGTTAAACAAATACAAAAATCCTTCCGTAACATTTTCAAAATATTTTGTATTTTCATGTTTTCCAATTTAAAATTTTCCCATTTTCCATACCAAAACGTTCGTCATTCTGTTTGAATTTCTACAATTTGTTGGATTTAGTTTTCATGCTGCAACACATTCTGTAGTCCTGGTGTTGGACAGTGGCTGTTTGGTTTTAAAAGGTCCCCAAAGTGCGCCAAACCAAACCCACATTTTAGAAACAAACAAACACATATTATCAGGTTGTGGTTGGTTTGGTTGACTGACTCTCCGCAAAGGCATACTATTTTTAAACCTTGATACCAATGATAATGATACCCTGCTCCTATAAAATAAACTGTACATGATCGAAATTTGGAATAATAATTAATTGATTAATAAAATAAATATATCTCTTGTTATTTAATATAAAAAACAACTCTATTACTCTACGAAACCATCTATGTATCTTATTTGAAATGTTTAAACATCGATCATACTATCAAATCATTGTGATGAAGTTAAGATTACCATAGGCAGATTGCAATGGATACATTGTATTGTAGAATGTGGTGTGGGCAATAAATTTTCAAAACTTTGAATATAACTTCCTTTGTTTTAAAAGTTGAATAAATGTACTTCTTAGAAACTGCTGATATCCTAATATGATACACACTTATACAACTGTAAAACCTCGTAACTGCAATATAGGCACCATAACTCACGTCGTGTGTGGATGATGGATTTTGTGTATGTCAGGTCATCATGGGTTGCCTTTTTATGTTTCCAGTTCCCTATTGATTGTAATAAAACCCAGCTTATCAGTAAATATTCGGATTTATACAGTTAGGACTGTGGAAATTGCTGCAGATATTGTTAACTTTTAACCACATTTTTTTGTAAAAAACATATCTATCTAATATCTAAATCTAATAATAATTGAAAACGGGGATAAAATACCGACTAACTTAAACAAAAGAAATCACTGCCACTAACTTAAGGTGCGTGCAAAATTGTATAGTCAGTCAGTAATAGCCTCTCGTTATGGCCGCCCATAAGGATAAACAGCCTTTTCATGACTTAAGTTAGGTAGTTATAGAAAATGAACGCTTTCAACCGTTTGTTTAATATTTTTCAGTTTTGCAAATCGACCTTAGCTTAATAACTTAATGCTCCTAGCACTATCTTAACTTGACAATCAAACAAAACCCCCCCGTATGTAGTGTTTTTTGTAGACGCCTTGAGACATTTTTAAAGCAAGTATAACAATCTGACGTAGCTCGACGCACCATGATATATTTTCTTCACTGGACACTACTCGTGATTTTTCATCCCCATACATAAGCAATCATCCATAAACAAACTACAAGCGTCTACAAGTTCCATGATGATGTAGTATGTTGTTCGCTTATGTTATCCTAATGAAGAAATATACCTTTATCCTCATTAATCACTGAAGTAGGTGGTAGGCTTGAGGTTAAATTTTACTATACGTTAACTTTTCAGTCCTAGGTAGCATTAAAATTATGTAATTACTTAGCAGTAACATTAAACAGGAAGCTGCTTACGAAAAACATTTTCTCTTTTCTGTTATCCTTATAGATAGACACCACTGTACAAGTTTAAAACATCCTAAGCACACCTTGATATATTATGACGCACCTGCGCCTTTCCACCCATAGAGTGGGGTGGTATATAATATAATTAAATAAACAAATGTTTTGTAGCTTTCTAGTAGCCTGGTCGAGGGGGTATTTTAGGAAGATAAAAGTCATAAAGACTAACGAGGATTAAAACCATTTTATGTAAAAAAAAAAATGTGCAACCATTATAAAATTTATAAGGGGCAAATACATTTATATTTTAAAATTATTTTTAAATAAATGCCTCATTATAAATGGTTGGATATTTACAAAAGTATTTTCCAAATTTTTGTGTAAAAACCAGTTATATTATACACTTGACATAATATTATGGTAGAGTAGGCCATGAATGAGTAACTTATAGTTCTGGCAATACCTTTTGCTACTCCTGTTATCCTACTAGAAATCCACAATTGTGCAAGTTTAAAACCTCGTATGTGGCGCTTCATTTCGTTATGCTGAAGGCAAACAAGTTGGTTGGCTCTCGTTCATAAAAGGGGTTCGGCCAAACGGAATTCAATTGCAATGGGAGGATTAAGTATTTATTGACTTATGTTTTGATGATTCTCCAATAAAAATAAATATTTTTAAATTCAGGTTTACTTAATTTTATTTAGTTAATAGAGACGTTTATTAGACTATTATAGCATATTATAGATAGTTAGGTACCTATAACATTAAACACGGTTTACCCAAATAATTCCAAATTGCAATGGACTGATGCGTACTGAATTATAAGTTCCAATTGTAGATTTTTTCCGCGAAATGTAACGGGAATAGTGGCAAATGGAATTATCTAAGTAATAACTTGCAAGAATAATACCAGGTACGATCATCCAAAAAGGATTCTGGTCTTGTAAATTGGTGCAGATCAGATGCAACAAAAATTCTTTAGTGACTGCAAGAAACTGTTTACGAGAAACAGGCAAATAGGTAAATTATATATAGGTACATTCTGCTTCCAAAAGTGATGAAAAATGGATGTAGTTGTGAAAAATGCAGGTACCAAGCGTACCCTCAATGGATGAGGGTTAATAATACACCTTGATCACTACGATTAGCCGTAAGAGGAACTTAACCCAGCACATAAATTTTATTTTAGCTATAACCATTGCTGTAACATTGTTATTGGTAGAAAATTTAAAAATTTTAGATTACCTTACCTAATGGTTTCCCATTCTTTTTGGAACACCCTGTGTAAATAAATATCTATACTTTTGTAAGCAGTTAACTTACAAAAAATTGTAAAATAAATTCTATAAGCACTAGAAGTATCGTAACTATTTCTAACGTTCATGTTGTCCTAATACAAAAACACAGCCATGTGATGTTGAGATGCTTACGTTGAATTTTAATCCCATTGCCATTGCACCGTGATAATTCATTCGACTTGTGTAAACAAAGTATATCTTATCAGTATATAATCTTCCAATGGATTTTCAAATGTTGATCATAATATCTACGAAATTTTGTTACACAGAGTGAGGGCTGGAATAGGAAAAGGATAAGCTCAGAATAATCTACAATTAATTTTAATTTTTTTTTTTCTATAGTTTACTAGTTTTGTTTTTTAAATTTGATGGATAAATTGAAGAATAAGATAACTTATGCAAGGTTTCTTTTCAAGGAACCAAAATTTGTAAAACCAATCCCTAAGGGATTGCGCTATAAAAAATCCTGACAATGATCGATAACTTTCTTTTAGAAAAAGGTTGTTCTTATCTTGTCAACCCCTTGTGCGACATTCATGTAAAGGTTTAGAGGAATTTGGTGCATCTAAAAATCAATTCGTTCAATTCCAATTAAAACTAAAATTTAACATCAGAGAGTTCTTCCTTTCAGGCATTAAACTTGCAGAAGGAGGAAACTCTTGAAGAAAGTTCACTCGAGAACAATAATTCGATTTCATTCAGTTTTGAAACTTCTAAACGTATTTTTTTGTTGTTTCCCGAAGGTACTTAGGGGATAACTCGAAAGATGCTTTGACATGCTTTCCAATTATGTACAATTGAAACAGATTTCCCAGAACGTAAGGTATTTTCCTGTTCTTACTTATTACAGTATGTACTAATAAAACTTTCCCCCAAGTGTTTTGTTATACCAGGCCAGGAAAGTTGATTAAGTTTGGCGCGATTTAACCTTAACCGTCGAGTTGTCTCATAATACTATAGGTACTAGAATTGTTTACAAATTCTCTTGGTTGCAAGTCTTTTAAAATTCTGGCTTATAAAATAATATAAATGAAACTGTTTTGCAATGAAGCGGAGTTGCAAGTAAGATATTAGTACCGGAAACGTAAGGCTATTTACGGAAAATTCAGAGAGGCGAGACGTAACACGTTATCTGAAGAATTTTATGCATTAAACCTACGAAGGCAACAAGTAATCACATTACATTAAAACTTTAACAATATGCTTATTAGAGCGAGCACAGTAAAACTCTAAACTTTCATTAACCAGTACTTCAACCAAACCGGAACCTGCGAAACGGAAATTCGTGTTAAAAGCTGCATAAAAATCTATTCATCCGTATAGAGTAACCGTTAACCAAGGCCGTTAAGTGCTATTCATATTCCTTTCAATTAATTTTGTCGATATTTTCTGATATATCGGTAGATGTATAAATACCAAAAGTTGTTGGATGGAGATCATGACCTTTATTTTTTATTTGGCGAATATATGAAATATACTTTTAGAAACAAAAAGTTCTGTTTCTATGACCACTTACAAAAATATATCTTTGGTCGAAATACCTTAACCAAAAATGTTTATTCCGTTTCTATGTGAATAAATATCCCATAACGTTAACTTTCATCTCTAGTGACGAAAGTATAGCACGTGTAAGGACGATTTATGAATAATTCTTAAACGGGTTACTTTCGAAAATTTAAAAAAGAATTTGTATACTGAGAATAATTTTTGTAAGTTATAAAAAATATATAAAGGAAGGAGATTAATTTTAAAGGTAGATTACGGGGCACTGAAATTAACAAGCAATCAATTGAGAAACTTTCTACCAATCGCGAAATTAATGCCTCAGTGGAAAGTAAGATAATTAAGCAATTTATCAACTTACCGATTTAATACAAATTTATTGCGTTCTTGATGATAAATTAATTTATTACATTCGGTTTTAATGTTGATAAAACTTTTTTATATTATTTATTTATATTAAATCTTGAGCTTACGAATATTAAAAATACAGAAAAAATAGATTTTTTTAACTATGTAATCTTTGTAATTAATTAACAAATAATTTTATTATTAACACAGATTGCAATAGCAGCCTACAGTCGAGATTAAGTTTGCTTACACTTTACATTTTCTACGCTCCTGTCACGAAAAATGAGAATATTAGCTCTGGCGGTGTTATTATTATTACTGGTATTATTTATAATCATGAGATTAAAAATAAATACAGTGAGGTAAGAATCTCAATATGAACGTACGTGAAACGTTTCCGTGTTTATGTCACCCTAATCCATGGAAGTGAAAAGTTGGTGCAAAAGCGGAGCAAGGACACCCCATATTATAAAATCACGCACAGCACATACGATTTTACATGCATAGAAGCGAGAGAAGTAAAAAAAAAGAAGGATTTTCTATTTTGCGAGTCGTCATACAGAAATTTCCTCGGATAATTCTAATTCTTACGTTGGTATGTTAATTAAAACATTATCCAAACACTATATAGCCAGTATAATTGTTATTGCTAGCAGTACGAATTAAATTTAAAGTTTGCAACAAACAAAGTTGGTAAGAGTTGCAATTAACAAACTAAACTTCTAGCTACTTTTAAATTACTTCTAATAAATTTTTATTTCTGCCAGTAAAGAATACTAAGAGGGGTGACTTAAACTGATAAAAAGATTCGAATGTGAATCTGTCTGTAAATTATGTTAACGTAATTTTGTATGGTCCACCCTTTAATTGAATGTCACTGTCATGAGTCTAATCATCGGCTACTGGGATTAAGGGTTGCGCCCTCAAGTGATCTGAGTGGTCTCTTTCTTCACGTAAATCTCTTGTCCCTGTTGTTTTATATTCATACATTCTCTTTTGGTATTCGTATATCGTCCATTCTTATTAGATGTTGTTTCCACTCTTGTCTATATTTTATTGTTTTGTTTAGATTGGAAATATTTTTTCTCTTCTGTCTATATTTCGTTTAAAAAGGTTTATACTATAAATACTTTTTAAATTTGGGAGAGCTTCTTACGAAAATATTAAAAGATTTTTGGTAGGCAATTAAATTCCTAGCACGACAAAATTCATAATTTTCAGACGTTTTTAAAAACTTTCATGTGGGAGTAAAGAATTCTTTATTCTTTATTTATATGAAGAGAAGTGGGATTCGTTTTGTCATAATTACCCCACGAAATGTAAGTACACTGCGAGCCTTTTTGTGTATTATGCAGATTGCGTCGGGGTTGCAAAAAAAATATTCTTTAGATATAAAGTAAAAGGTCATCAAAATACATTCGTGGTTTTTTACATTTCTATAGCCAATTAAATTTTGTGATGATATTAATTTTCGGAAAGTGAATAATAGTATATTTTGTTACAAGTTACGAAAATAATTTTATTAGGCGACTATGATAAAAACAGCTGTTTTACGTATCTTTTGACAATCGTAAAGTGTCAATTTGTAGTAGGCATTTGTCAATTACTACTTCACGACCGCATTTACTTCACGGCCGCATTTACTTCACGGCCGCATTTACTTCACGACCGCTGTAGTTTAAATTGCAAACACGTTATTTTTAATTTATAACTTTTTTAGGCGAATATGATAAAAACAGCTGATGCGGTTATGACGTTTCAGGATGGTCACGTGACCAAATGTCATTGGAATATTCAAATAAAAATTTAAATTTGTAAATAAAATTTGTGATATTCGCTTAAAAAATGTTGTTTGCACCTCTGCCAAAAAGTGCTTTTCCGTCCTTGCCTGTTTTGTGTTGTCGGCGTTGCCTCGACCAGAAAACTCAAACTCAGACGAAAAAGATTCACTTTTTGGCCATGATACAAAAATAACTATTGACGAGTAAAAAACTATACTTTTTCTAAGACTACGTTTATGTTAAGATACTCGACAGCATTCTTTTGCAGTAACGCATTAGATTAGTGAAGCTTTTGTTTATGGTCCTTCGAAGGACCACGGTAACATTTTACATTTGAATGAATCCACAAGTAATTAATCTTTAAGAACAAAATTATCTTATGACCACTCCTGATTTCATTACCATGGGCTGTCCTGGGACACAGGCCTGACTACAATGAAATGTAGTTTTTCGTAAGACTTACGTTTCCTTTCCTTAGTGAATATTAATTATTAATCAATACGCATTTTCTCCCAAGGGGCTTTCTGTCTGATTTTTCTAAAGTAAAAAAGGGATCCTTCGGTTTGGTATTATTGACTGATTCTTTTCTATCAGAGGTATTGCGAAGGGCGTACATGAACTGGAGCCACTTGTTCCGTTGAATACAACAAATGTTTTTTTTAACTAAATGCACAGGAAATTTTAGGGTTGTATGTAGTAACTATGAGAAAAAAGATATTTTATCATGTGTCATATGCAATAGTTAAAATTTTTGTTAGTTTTAAAGAGTTTTAACAAAACTTCATCCATTTCATGAATGCATTAGCAATTTTTCAAAGTGCTACGTCGTGTGGCAATCCGAAGAGCATTTTTCATATTGCAAGTCCTTAGAAAGATGACGTTTGCAGTGTTTCCGAGTTTGATGCAGTTTTATACCAGTCATCATTTATTTGGAATTTTCAATGAGAACCTCTTGTAGAGAGAGAGAAAGGTTTTCTTTAAATTTATTATCACTATTTGCACCGTAAGTTAATCGAGTCGTTTTAAATTATTAACTTCCAAACTATGTGCATCGCATGTATTGCTGGAATTTGGCTTGGTATCCAGAAATTGTGCAAATAATAACGCGAGGTGGGATCATTTCTTAATGGTAGACACGTATAATATGAAATGTGTAAAGTTTAAAAATCGGAAAATACATTGTATTGGTTAAAAAAATATTCTAACTAACTTGACTTACTCTTGCTATATAAAAACGTAATAAAAGTTGCAATATTTATAAGTACTGATACTGTAACTAATGAATATTCTATCCACGGTCCAATGAAGCCTAAATATTTAATGGTAGGACCTAAATCTCCATTGAGCTTCCGACAGTGTTTTTGCTTAGATTAAAACGCAAATTTCGCATTAATATTCTTTTATCCGGCTGGTAAGGAGTATCTTAGGAACTTTTTTACATAATTTCCTTATTTTTTGCAGGATAGACCTGTATCTTAAACACAAACAGAGTAGCTACAGCCGGTCCTTCATTATAGCTGCGCACACAAATGAAACATTAAACGATATTATGTTGTTGGGTTATTACTGGGGTTATTACTTTGTTAGATTGCAGAACTAAGGGTGCGTCACTGGGTGAAATTGGAGAAAATTGCAGGATGATAATAAAAAATAACAGATGTTAAAGTCAGTATATGGGAAATTTTTGGCAGTATATTATGTTAAACGAAAGCATTATTTTGTCCTAATATATTTGATTAATAGTTGACTGAAGGTTCGTTCATTCGTACGACGACGTATATCGAGGAAAGCAGTAAACCAACCTCCTCGGTAAAACATGGCGGCTTCCCCTATTATGAATTATCTTCTAGGGGTTCTTCATGACAAGTGGAGTGATAAAGCGCATTGTTTGGACGCTTTGCCTTTCCGATGGCCAGTCTTTTGTACACTTCACCTACACATTTATCTCGAACTCGCTAACATTATTGTTGATAGCTTTCCGCATGATGGCCTTTGTTTACTTAGACAAGATAGAAGTATAAGTGGAACGTAAACAATGCAGAAAGTGATTTGTTTGGAATTTTAGTTATACTGGAAGAGCGGTTTGTATCGAAAATGCTTGAAATTTCATTTCACTATATTAAGAAAAAATACCAAACGCCTACCATGGGAGTTTATAATTTCTCGACGTTGGAGAATTGTGAAATAGTAACAGCAATAAGGGAACTTCTCTGAAATACGATAGCCCATATTCAACCAAAACTGTTTTATGAAGTTGTCATTAAAAAATGTAAATGCTGCGGTTTATGTGTATATAAAATGAACTTGTTAAATTTAGGTTCAGGAGAAAAGGCTCCTATTCGAAGAAGGATTTTCATCTTTTGTGGCTACATTCAAGTGGGCCTTAACCGAAATATAAACATGATGAAAAGCAGACGAAATTCAAGTTTATCACAAAATATACTCTGAATAGCATTCAAGGAAACCGAAAGTCTTAACTCAGCCTCCATTGTTAACCTATTTACGGAATGTTATTCTTAAACTTTATTATAAGAATAAACCTTATAGAAGGAGCTATGACGTCGTGCTTCTGAAGAGACTGTAATTGAGTTTTAGATTCGGTTGCATTTATTTATGGCTCAAACTTGGTTGACACTTTGGATTAGGCTTCTATTTCTATTCAACCTGATCATTATATTAGTTAATAAAATAACTATCTAAACATCTTCCAAAAATTAGAATTAGTTTTCATATTTTGTCTCCCATTATTTTAAATCAATAAAATTATACGTTGGTTAAATGATAATAAATGCGCAAGGGTGAGATTCTTATTCAGAATGATTTAAAAAATATATTTTGAGGTACCTCTAAATTTCATGTTTTTTCGAAATTGAGGTCTTTATTCGGGAGTTATGACGATACGAAATTTTCATAACATGCAATTTTGGTCGCACGAGCATTCCCTCTTGACAAGACTAGAATCAATATTCAGCATCGGTTGGTATAAATCCTTGAGCTGATAACACGGGTTTCAATTCATAAATTATCCAAATTCAACAGGCAGGAATTGATATAACAAAGAGTGTAAGTTAAAGTGGGCTTATAATGGAAATTAAATCTTTTTGAACTTTAACAGTTTCCTGCCTTCCAAGTGCAGCTGAACATTCAACATTTAATCGTTTAATCAATCAGTTAACGCTTTAATGCTAAACCAGATTTCAGTGTTGGAAATGACGTTCAAAACATGCCTTGCAATAATTATTCAGGATGGGTTTAGTTTACCTATAGACGTACAAAACCGATAAAGTTCTGAGACAAAATAGTTTTCATCATAAATAGCTAATCAAAAAGTTATGCTGAAGTAATGAGAAGGGGATACTTAAGATACTTTCTCATCGTATAGCTGTAGAAGAAATTGTAAAAAAGGAGATGCAACTATTTTCTGGTAAAGAAGGGTTTAAAACTAAAGCAAAACATTGATTCAATGTTCTACTAAATTAGAATTTAATTTATTTGACTGGACAATATATTTCCAGATGTTTCGTTTTACAAACGATCCAGTAAATACTGCAATTTATATAGGGAATTACTTCCTTTCTACGTAATCCAGATAAAAACCTTTTAATTAAACATTTACATCACATTTTTTATTTTTTAAACAAGATAATCCCTTTTTATCACAGAAACCAAAAGGTAAAGGACAAGCGTTTCCTTTATACCCAAGAATTACGTTATCTTTTCTTTTTTAACATCACCCCAGTGCTCTCTTGTATTGTAAGAACTCTAAGACAAAAGAACTGTAGGTGCACATAAAACCCATCGACCGTTGTGAACTTTACAAATGACTCTTGTTCCCTAACCCTGCAATAGCAGCATGAAGTGCCAATTGCGCCCTTGAGCATTGGGGGCAATAGACGGGTTCGAAATACAAAACCTTCCCTTCCGATCTCCACAACTTTTGTTTTTTGCAGACGTGTCATAATCAGAAATCACTCTCTCGACCACTGGAATAAAGCGGATAGGAAATGTCCCGAATTTGGTTGGCAGTCTGATTTATATCTTACTGAATAAGAGTAGACGTTACGTCATATTGAATGGAATTATTGCTTTTGAAGTGCCCACACAAAGCCTAATATAAAAGGACGATTAATTAGACCGCAAAAGCACTGATTTTATTGTCCATTGTCAAACGTTTTAGAGAAAACAAGAAAAATTAAAATTTTATAAGAGGGCTGGAAAATTTTGTAATTCCATACCCTACAATCTTTTTTAACTCTTTCTGAAATAAAATACTGTTTGACGCAATTTTAAACTCGACCTTAATTTGTAATTACTTTCAATGACCTAAAAAGACTTGATTAGAAATAAGCAAATTTTGTAATAAATACAAAAATAAATTTTGGATCAACGTAATTGAAATCTCATTTCGTTTCATTTTTTTGTAAAAGCAATTTTGCATTTGTGTTCAAAAGAATTAGGTACCTGTAGAAAATTGGATCTTTTATATCGTTTCGAAGCTGTCATGCCATTTGATTCTCTAAACAGTTATTTTTGTGCTTGAAGTTTCAATATTCTAATTTAGAAATTATAAAAAAGCTTGTATTCCAGACAGCTTCTTATATACCTACTAGCTGAGTTAATTTTTTCTTGAGCATACAGTTTAGAATTTCGTAATAAATGGGTAGGTATTCGTTGTCATGGTAATTATGACGCGTGCCTACTGGATATCATAGGGTTAGGCTCTAATCTACATGTATCCACCTGGAAGGGAAACGGTGGATAAATCGTCATTATGCATTAACAAATTCATTATTCAACGTCAAATTCTTTTTTAATGAATATAGAATAATGATCACAACATATATTCGTACTACAGCGGTTATCAATGTGTACCCCGGACGGCCGGACAGGGGCTGTGTCAAAACTCAAAAAGGTTAGTTTTCTGTTTTAAAATATTGGATTTGATAAGCTTTTCTAAGAAATTTTGAATTAGGTGGTCGTTATATAAAAAAATATATTTCTTTGAGTGGTTGTAGCTGTAGTTTCAAAATTATTCATTGCAAATTCATGTTTTGACTTTTTGAGGAAGTTTTATTTTTATATCCATGACTGCAGGCAATTTATTTAAAATCCTTAATTTTTTTAGAATATGCTTTTATATTAAGTTTGTTTTTATAAAAAATCATTTACAATTTCTTACACAATATAATATTATATTTTTGAACAGACCGTTCCTGTTATCGTTATCCGCTAAATTATGCAAATTGACTTAAAATAGTGCTGTAGTTTCTCTGCGTTGTAATAAATATAATTGCCCATGATGCAAAGTGCATCTATACAATTAAAGTAAATTACTACACTTCTAGAATTGTGCTATCATCAATAAATTCACTTGAAAGGGTCTTGTAATATTTTAACGAGTATAAAGTTCAATCTTTATTCCTATAAATTAATCAGGAAATGCTCTTGTATATTTTAGCCTTTATAGAATGCAGTTGCTTTTGTCAGTGATAAATTATTTTCTAAGACGTGTCGTGTCGTATTAGAGCTTATGAGTTTCCTTTTCCAATTTTCTATTTAACTGTAACTTATATAATATTATCCCGTCTACTGCACTGAATTTCTGAATAGTCGCTCATAGAGTCAAAGAAGCTTTTGAACGTTGAATCTTCATGAAATGTAAGGGTAGTAAATTCTCACATTTCAGAAACATAAACTGCACTGTCTAATATTTACTGCAAGGAAAGTTAGGACATTTATATCTCCATATAACTTCCTAATGAGATGCAGTGCAAAGCATTCTGTTTTAGGTGCAATCTTGTAACGTTATACATTGAAGAGACGATTGCTTCAATATTGTCCTACGAGCAGTGCCGGTTTAACCCGGTTTAACCTAACTTCGGGCCCTGGGCGCTGGAGATTTAGGGGCCCCCTTCATTGCTATTCGTTGTCAGTTTTTTTTAAGAAGTAAACACATGCTTTAATTATTATTGTAAATGTAAATTATGTAGTAAGTTCTCTTTGGTTTCATCAACATCTCTTTTATATTTCTCGCATAAAATATTAATCGACATGTATAGCGACGTGTATAGCGTATGAAATTTCAGATTATTTTCGGAAAATAAGTAAATTAATTAGCGGACGTACTTTATATATATATTTTTTTATATTATTGTTCTAACTATTATGAAGTACCGGGCCCCCTGTGGGGCCCGGGCCCCTGGGCGCCCGCCCCAAGCGCCCATAGGATAAACCGGGGCTGCCTACGAGTATGTTTAGGGTTACATTAAAACCATGTAGATATTTGAGTCATTAGATAATAAAATTTAAGTTCTAAAGTACACATCGTTAATTGTTGCACAGCACACGACTAAATTCGACAAGTCTTGAAATATTAGTTTTTCAGAAAAATGATAGGATAGATTAGTGATTAGGAACATTTTTATAAGTACCGAAAGGTATAGAACATCCATTCGTTTCAGAGCAGCCTGTATGTTAATTCTATAAATACCTGCATTTGTGATACTATATAAAGTAAAATCAACATTGAATTACAAATGGAAATTCAATTTCATATTTGATTTACCTAAAGAATGGAATTAATTGCAAATAGCAGAAATAATAATAACACAATTTTAGCACTCAATCCAATTATCCGTTCACATAAATACAATATTAATCCTAAAATGGTTTGTGCAGTGTGCACTATTACAAAATGCACTTGAACAATGTTAAATAAAAATTTTAAAATTTTATAGGGGTATTACCCATAAGTAGTTAAGTTTTTATGACATGAAAAGCTTTTCGTTGTAAGCGTAAGGTGGTAAAACTCTAAACTTATATGAGGGAGAAGCAATGAAGCGAGAAAAGCGAGTCTGGTTGGAGTTGGGGGATGTCGTATACAACCCCAACGTGGCCAATGGGCCGACTACGATGAGGTATCCGGGATGTAGTCCATGCATTTTGCAGTAACCTGAACAACATTTCCCCTATTCTGTATCGAATTGCATAATTTAGTTGTACAGAATCAATCTCATTTAGAAATAATTTCAACATTCTTTTTTATAGTTCTTCCTTTAATTAATAATTTTATTTTAATCCAACATCCTAACATAAATGTTAAAATTAAATATAAAATAAGGAATAACTGAATTTATTTTTAAATGGATACAAAATTACTGAAGGGGTAATTTTATCCGGTTCGTGCTTCCTGCTGATACACACTAAAGACGACGTTTGTCAACCGGAAGTCAATCAAGGGTTGACCCTTAATAATGGTTGCGGTTTCTAACCAAATACCTCACGTTTATGCTTTATCCGATATCACAACTGTAACTAAATTGGGGTAGAAATCGAGTAGGACAATAGGAGACGTGTTGGTGGAAGTGCGAATACAGAGACTCATTAATCAGCTTATTAAACTTGGAAATTTCCTGACCTGCCTGGTAAACAGAGATAAATTTAGTTCAACGTAAAATAGAAGCAGAAAACTTTTTTGTTTCGTTAAGAAAATTTGTTTTAGGAGTTGTTGAAGCATGTATCAAAGTCGTTTCTGATTATTTTCAATGATCTTTGAAGTTTCAAGATGAATTTTCTAATTATATCAAACTTAAACCGGGTATTTATCTTTGTGTCGGAAAATGTTTTGTTCATTATAAGGAATTTCTACCGAGACCACTTCGGATTGGGTAAAACAGAAAACGAGAGGAATATTTTTCAAAACATCCTTTGTCCATCTCAGACAGTGGAGAATGAATTTGATTATGCGTACGAATTTCAAGAATTGATGTGCGTAGCAATTGTTCGATATGAAGTACTAAGTTTGTGAATTGTGAGAATATTAAGATAAACAAAAATTGGTTGGTATTTAGTTTTAACAGTAGGAACAGCAGTGACGGCCTGTGACCAAAATATTTGGGGGGTACAGTAAGAGATGAGCAAAGGGAGCAAAAATACGTTACTACATACAACTCTGTCGCTGTGTGGAAGTTCAATCTGCTTCGCATTCCATTGAAGAATATTACAGTACAAAACTGTAATTGTTTTCCTTTGTTCTCTTACAATGATAGTTTGATCAACGTATCATAACATGATCTGACAAGAGTTTTGTTGATGAAATCGCAATTTACAGTAAAACGTTAAGACGGAAATATTAAAAATAAAAGTACTTGGACGAAGCAATACAAGAACTTGAAACCTTATTTCATACGTTCGGATACAGATATTTCAAGCTTTCATTGTTGTCAAACTTTCAGTATTGCAATCATGTATTGTTATTTAAAAAAAAGTATAAAACTACTATGACACGTTCAAGATACCTTTATAGAACTCGATTGCAAAACGATAGTAGGAAGTAATTAGCCAACAAATTTCTTGTTGGTAGTATCTCTAACAATGTAAAGGGTCGAGTATCTGAATTACATCGAAGGCGGCCAGTAAACGTATTACAGGGCACAAGATAGGTATTGCAATTACGTTGTTTCATTATCATTCACTTACACACGATGATTAGCAACATTTCAATTAACACCTTAATATTTTCCTTTACGTTACGTAGAACTCTAAAAACAGTACAGACGTGAAGGAAATTGTGTGTCTGTGTACTATTCTGGGATCAAGGTTGTCATGGCAATGATTCTGGACATATAGACTGTTAGGGGAGGTTGAAACCTTCTAGGTTTACAAACATAATGTTTACGTACCTTACAGCAGTTTACTCGGACGACGGAGATTACAACTGCCATAGTTGTTTAGTGCAAATAACGCGTAGTTGCGATTTACGCTCGAAATATAATGCACAAATGAATTTTTTATTTTAGGGAATATAGCGAGGTTGGTTCCTAGCGATAGAAGGAAAAGATTGTAAACCTTTGAAGAAATCTGAACTCTTCTTAAATCTTGTTTCACTTGAAGGATATTATATTCTGTTAGCTAAAGTTTAATGAAATTTAAAAAAATAATAATCACATCTGTAACCTTCTAGATTGATTTTACATAAACCCCCACCAGAAGATGAAGGGAATCTAACGTTTTCTGAAATTATATTAATTTGCTAAATGTAAAAAGGGAGTGTCTCAGAGTTTTCTTTACTTAAATATGTTTAGTATTCGTTAATTCAAAAAATAAGCCACAAAAGAAACAAACACCCTGTACTATATCCTGTTTTTTTTTTTGGTGTGTGTTACAACAAAGGCATTCCGTTACATTCTGTACTTTCACTGTTTGTTTCCGGATTTCCTTCTACACGTTCTCATATAATGTGCCTCCTCCTCTACTTTTCGTTGTTTGTATATCAAGCCTTGCTCAATATATCTGATCTTGTTTTCTGTAACAAACTTCCAATTTAATGGGCATTTAACGATTTTGTGTTAGGCTATTGTTAAAAGCACCCATTGTAGTTTATTTTCACTGTCTGCTATTATTTTCCTTCACATATATTTGGTAACAATCTCATTTTCAGTAAATCAGTCCTAAATTTCAGTAAATAACCTACAACAAAAGATGACAATGACGTGTAGTAACATTGAGCCGGTGATGTTCTTTCTGTGACCGCCGACAGTGTAGTATATCATACTCGACTGTGTCTACACATGCTGAGATGTAATTTAAACATCCCCGACACAGTCAATCAATAAATACCGAGGTACAAAAGCTGTCATACAGCGGCACTTTAAAATAAGTTTTCAGGGAAATCGAGAATTATGATAAGCGCAGCTAAGCGAGTACGGTATGCATTTGGCGGGTGAAATTGAGCGCGTAATCTACCCAGGAAATTACTTCTCAATCCACTGAATCAACTAGAATGATTCGATATAGAAGAACTAAACTTTATTTAAACTTAGACTCCTTTCAATCGGCACAATTGATGACTTTCGGTATTTCATTTTCGGAGGCATTTTTGTGGTGAAAAGCAGTCTTTTATACATCAGAGAATGAAATTCGATTTCCTTTAGCTTTTCGTACCAACGCGGGCAAACTGTCGCTATTGAAAACTAATAAACCGTCGTGATTTACAGCCACAATCAAACTAAAGGATATTGGTATTATATGAACTCTTATTTTTATAATGAATGATTTTTAGGTTTGATACTACAGAATGCAATTAAATAGACGTTTACTAATTGCAGTATGAGGTCAGCGGTGACCATTCTCTAAGAGTGTACTACCGAAGATCGTCGTACTAAGGAACTGCACAGCTATCTACCGAATTAAAACGAGCTTCATTAGAATGCCACGAATAAAGCAGGTTGCCCTTTTGTTTGGGATTTTCGGGGAGTATTCTAAGCTCACAAAAGAGAGGTGCAACCATACATTACCAAACATGTTATTTATAGCCTCGACATGAATCTTCAGCTACTTTCATTACTTGTCTAGTCTGATAAAAAAAGCCCCTTGATAAAAAATCATTTGTTAAGTAATCCATTTTCTTTCTCTTTACGGCGATCAGTGGACATTATTTGTAAAAATAATTTTAGACTTTATTGGTAGTGAAAATAGGTTAGCAAAAGTATCTACGCAAAATTACGTTTAATTACAGTCGTGGTGTATATTGTTTAATTAACTTGGGACAACTTCGTCTCAAGTCAACAAACAGTTGCTTTACCTTAAGTAAATATTTTATCAAGCTTTGGATAAGCTAGTTAGAAGTAAACATAATCTATAGCAGATAACAATAACTCCTAGACTAAAATGTTTTACTCACGTTACTGAAAATTATGAATTAAACCCTGTATACGAAGATAGGTATAAGTACTCAATCTCCAGTCAAACTGATACGGTTGGATAACATACGTCGATGTAAGCTTAAGAATAAAAAAAAGTATCTTTAGTATTTTTAACGTTTTTATCTTGTTTACATTTTTTAAGTAAGATCTAAGATGAAACATTCCTGAAGTGGATACACATACAGAGATTTCTAGAGGTAGATCGAATAGAAGGATAGGGGAGAGCAAGGAGACATGCGTAGGGGGTGACAAAGAAAAGAATTGAGTGGTACCGCAGAGCGGAAACTACTTATATGTCGTCTGCTTAACTTTTTGAAAATTATGACTTTCATGATTTAAAAATGTCTTTTTAAAATTACATATGCAGAATGGGGGGGGGGGAGGTTTCCAACAAGATATCATGTTATGCACGCAGCACGCGATTCGAACCCGGAAGTCCTTGGGTTGCTAAGTGGATTATCATCCCGAGGCTTCTTAAACGCAATTATTAATGACATTTTCTATTATTTTCAGAAGGAAAAATACCCGGTGTAGAATTATCACTACCCCCGAGCCACACAGCATTAAGCGGAGATTTGCACGTAGAAATCGCATCATCTTTGTTTCCACCATTACTCCTACAACTTTCGCGATTGGAAGGGAGCACAACTCAAGCATTAACGACAATTCAGGTCTTACCAGAAGCACGAGCTTTGTCTTTAAACAAAACAATAGTCAAAGTACCATGCGGGTATTTCTCTAGAGGGGGCACGTACTTCATTCTCCTAAAGAAACAACCAACTAATTACGGAGGTAACACAACAGAGGACGAGCAAAGTTCGGTGATAACAAGAAGTCTTGATGTGCGGTGGCCCATGCCACAGCTGTCTCTGACCCCAGAACATGTACAGACGTATCCAGAACGACCAGTTATGGCAATTCTGGAATTTCCCGAAGTTGTGTGTCCTCCGGTAACTGATAGTCCGGCTAGTGCAATTCCGGAGTTTTGGCTCGAACTGCACTACTGCGGACATTCATTACTAACCTGTGATAATACAAATGATAATTTTAATCAATCCCATGTTCAGGTAAGTTAATCCCATTTACAATGATTAGCAGGTGTTAATAAATTTGTTCGGGTAGATCTTGTATTCGGAACAAGTAAGGGGTTTTCCAGGCCGACGAGTGCTTACCCTTCGCTGCGAGCTTTTTGGGCTTGCTGGACATTATTCACTTCTATTACGCCCTACAGCACCTACTCCAGCGTTACCACACACCGCAGCATATGTTAAGGTAATAATAATATATTTTGAAGATTACATTTCAAGGTCACCATATTTTTATTGTACAGGATGTTTTTTATTATCATCAGGAAGTTATCCAGGAATATTCAGAACACTCCAATTTTATTGTTACCTACTCACTTGGGTTTTATTTGATTAAGTTGACTTGGAATTATTCATTTGGGATATACTTGGTATCTAACCTCGTTATGTAAAAGGAAAATTTCAAATATTCATTTGATCCTAATAAAGCTGATTTTAGGGAACAGTCTAAATTTAATTGCAGGATATAGAGAAGTCAAATGTCAAGCGTTTGGGAATAATTTTAGTAAAACTACCAAATGATGTCGTAAAATCGAACTTATGTCAAGAACATTATACGTATTACAATTAAACGCGAACGCTTCTAACATCAATTTGATTTATTTTATGTCGTACATTTATGCGAAGTCGGCTTTCCTCTTCATTCATCTGCCTCAATCATCTTAATTGATGATATTAAATTAAACATTGTTTATTTCAAAAATCCAGTTACTGTTCAGACCTATTACGTCTAAAGGAATTACTTTCTATTACTGACTGGTAAATCCTGGAAGCTTTGTTATTCTAGAATCTAGACCACATTTCCCACATTTACGTTCATCATATGTCAAAGGATTCAGTTCATTTATAAGTTTGTATTTAAAGGTAGGATTTTAAGACGAAATTTCCTTCTGAGATAAAGTACTCCTCATCAAAGGACTTGCAACATTAATTAAGGTTGAACTTTTTTAAGTGTATTTGACAAATAACTACCTCATAATTTTCATTGTCAAGATAAGCTAGAACGAAACTTAACCCGAGAACTTATCGTTATTAAAAATCAAAAACAATATAAAGTCATTTAGTTCATTCTTTATAAGGTTATTATATTTGTTATTTTATAAAAGTTGTCCCTAGTAACAAATGTGAGCAAATGGTTTGTGTCACTTATTCAACAGTTTCCCTTTTCACTATTCAGCGAGTTTGTTTATTATTTTCTTTGAATGTAATCTCGGGTCCTTTGAATCACGTGTATACGTCTGTTATTTTTGTTTATACATTCTGCTCTGTCATTTTCCTGCTTTTGTAACTTTGTGTGACACAACACACAAGTACTACTTAGGGTGTATATGAAAATGTTAACTTGAAACACTCATATTATATACTGTGTTTGAGATGAACTTCAACTTTAACATAATAGAAATAATTTTGTAAAATCCTCCTGCAAGGAGAAAATTAAGTTCTTTTAATATCAAGCTCTTATTTTTTTTATTGTAATTTTTTTAAAACTATCATAAACAATCTACATAATTATTAATCTCTAAGATTAAGTTCTATTCATTTTGCGACCTACATAAGAGGAGTTTGAAAAGAAAAAAATACAACTGTCCTTTTTGTTAGAAGCTTTTAGTCCTGACATAATACTATCTGCTTGCTATCTTCTTTCGGAGCTTTGCCTGGGGACATTCCGTTGTGTTACTCCTTTTTTAAAGAAACTCTATGAGGAGAAGAATGGCTTTAGTGCTATCGTATTCCAAGTTTTTGATAGTTTGAATTTCATGCATATACAATATAAGTTAAATATCAAAACTAACCCCTTCTGTATGAGTATTTCAAGCGTTCCAAAGAGCCTGGAAAAATATTTAGGAAAATCCCTCATGATTCCAACAAAAGCAGATAAAGTTAAATAAAAGATTTATAGTAAAATAACAAAAAATACCAAAGATTGCATAACATAATGTTATTTTATTTATAGGCGGATTGGAGTGACCAATTTGTGTTCAATGTCCATGCCCGAAGCATTTTTCCATGTGAGGTACATGGTGGAGGTATTACCGTTTTATTTCAATATCCGTCCTGTATTCTGGCTTCCGGTGATCGTGTAAGATTATTTGCAAGACTTCGAGCGAACGTGGCATCTTTAACACCTCCAACATCACTAGAATATGTAGCAGAACAGCGGATTTCACGAGGCCAACACAGTTTACATTTTGATTGCGATTTATTTACTGAGAGATACGTGGAATACTGTTTCGTATACGTGAGTCAAGCAATCACAGGTGCTGTTGCTGATGTCAGAATGGATTGCGTGCCCACTCTTCCTGTGTCAGGTAAGCTACAGCCGATCGGACGTAAAGGTAGTCAATAATTCATGTTTTCAGTTCACTGGCATTTTAGAATTGAAAGTTAGTCTAGGTTTATGTGGTTAAAGAAATCATTACATGTATGATTATTCGCCGGTATACTTTTTATAAGCACTCTCCCAGGAAGTATTTATAACAAAATAAGTGAATAAGATAAGTGACTGTTTTCCAGCGAATACAGCGAAGCGAGTGGAATAGTTTTACACGAGGATAGAACAATAATTATTCTATTGTACTGAACATGTTATTGTTTAGTACGTTTTTAATGGAAAAAGCTAAATTAAAAAAATATAAAGACGACGTCGCTTAAAAATTTCATTAATCACAACCAGTGGCGGCCCGTGATCAAAATATTTGGGGGACACAGTAAGAGATGGGCGAAGGGAGCAAAAGTGGCGCTGCATGCGAGATTTATTTAAGATTATTTAGAGAATTTAAGATCTGGCAAGGTTTGGGATAAAATTTAAAAACCTGAAAGTGTCAAAATTTTTGCAATGAAAAGATGTCCATTTTTTTTGCTGCGGGCACGTGCCCCTCTGCCCATTAGCACCATCCGCAACTGATTACAACTGGACTAATGTTAAATTTGCCCAAGGTGCAGTTCATAAATGTACAGTGCTTCCCGAAAGTAACGAATAAATTCAATAAAATCGTTGAGAAAGATTTTTCAAATAAATATTCGGACAGCGACGGACACGTCGATTTTTATTTTTAAATTATCATTTAGGGATGTAATTTTGAACACCCCACCCCCCAACCCCTAAGCGCTGCCAACTCTACCTTTAAAAATTCAAATAACAAGGAACCCTTTCTGATATCTTATCTGATAGCTTTTTTTATGCTGAATACAATAAGAAAAAGTTTTTCAAAATCGGTCGATAAATAACGGAGATATTTACCAAAACGTATTCAAATTAAAGTGCCAATATTCGAGCAGGCGTTGGTACGGATCTAGCAATGGGTGGTAAAAAACAATTGCAACTTGTTTGTAACTGAATGTAAACAAACTGTATCTATCTATCTCCAACCCCAATCATCATTAAAACTTCGATTCTTTCGGCTTCAGTAAATCTCATTTTTGTTATCTTATTTTTCAATCGTTAATAATAAATAACACACACTCCACTAAGTAATGTCAATACATTTTGTTTACATTCAATTACAAACAAGTTGCAATTGTTTTTTACCACTCATTGCTACCAACCGTACCAACGCCTGCTAGAATATTGGCACTTTCATTTGAATACATTTTGGTAAATATCTCCGTTATTTATCAACCGATTTTGAAAAACTTTTTTTTATTGTATGCAGTATAAAAAAGGCTATCAGATGAGGTATTAGAAAGGGTTCTTTGCTATTTGAATTTTTAAAGTTTCAGTTGGCAGCGCTTAGGGGTTGGGTGGGGGGTTGAAAATTACATCTCTAAATCATAATTTAAAAATTAAAATCGACGTGTCCGAGCATTTATTTGAAATATTTTTCTCAACGACTTTATTGAATTTATCCGTTACTTTCGGGAAGCACTGTATATTGATCTATTTAATTGCACGTTATATTGTTTTAAATCCAACACAAAGAAAAAAAAACTATTTTAGAGTAGGTATACCTCTAAAGCAATTTATATTTCAAGGCTTCGTTTGCATTTGGTTTTCGGTTTTCCCTCCATTAACAATATTGACGTGTTACGTTAATGAAACTCCGAACAAAAAACTTTCTGTAAACAAAACATGCTTCACGTATTTTGCTAGCACTAATTGGATAACATGTAAACAAACATGTAATTTCTATTTCATTTACCTATGTTTGATAATTTTATTTGTAAAGCTGAATCACAAGTTTTCGATAGTTTAGTGCTAGCTAACATTGTGAAGCACTTGTTGGAAACTGTCGAAACCACCTTTCTATCAGGATCTCAGAAACAACAAAATAACACTTTGCTGGCGAAACGAAAAATGCACAATTATTTTCACATCCAGACTTTTTAGGTCGATAAAGGATATTTTATTGCTATAGAACAACACATAAAAAAATTAAGGTGTTGGGAAGTACATAATAAATTGGGATTTTTATGGAAATTAAAGCAAATTACTTTTATTTAGTATGAGCACAGACTTATTAATATGGATTATGGTAATTCCCAATTATTGTTTCTGGTTTCTATATATAGGAAACAAAATATCCTGGGAGAAAATTTTTGAACACATTTACATTTATTTTTCCTTCAATGATTTTCATTTTGCGTGCGTGGAGTAGCACTAGCACTACACACACGAAGCTAAAAGAAAAGTTGTGTTTTCTGTTATTGAGATCGTCAATCATAACACTACTTTACATAATCCAGGCAGAAATATTGTCTTAAGATAATCTGTGTATTAATGTAAGTTCTAGTTGAAGCGCAGCAGAAATTGTGGCCAACAACCAATTCTTACCTTAGTTTTTTGCTGCAAATATTTTAAATTCTTTTTAACAAAATTGTCTTTCCTGCAGAAAACTTTAAATATGCATGTAAAATGTAAATTATACCTCGAAAGAAAAATTGTCTGCTGTAAAGGTTTCCTTCTTAAATATTTAAAAAATCATGAAAATACGGTTTCGTGAGAGTTGTAAGAAAAATACACGCCTGTTTGTTGTTTATGAGCTTTTTACGACATAAAAGGACGATAGGTATCGAAACATTTTTGTTTTATTCCTATACTTATATAGGAGTTCAATCCAGCGTATTCGAAAGCTTTATTTATTGTTTAGTAAACTTTTGAAATATCCCTCTAAATGCCCTGATTAAACTTTATTAATTCCTTTGGGTAAGCTTATTAATTTCCGATAACCCATTATTTAATCGTAAATCCGAGAGTAATTTATAAACTTAAACGAATATTCAGTTTAAAGCTATACACTTATTTTCTTAAAATGTAAGAAGATATAATACCTATTTTAAATATCCGAAACGTTAAAAGGCAAGCTAAAAAGTGCAATAAATTTCATTAGTCTGTAGCAGACACGTTATTTACAGTAGTCGGGTTTAATTTCAAGTTTATTACACCAAAATGAGTTTTATTATCTAAACGAGCTTGCATGAAAATAACGGCGCTCTTGCTATTTGATTGCTGCAAATTAATAATTAAAAAGCTTACTGCTGCAAATTTATTTCAATTAAACTTAGAATTAAACTTTGATAATGAGATTTACAACTTGCAGTTGCATTTAAAATTGAAAGATAAAAAAATAATTGTTTCGTTTTTGTTCTAAAAGTAGAATATTCATTGTTTAGTTTGTTTCTAGGGGTTTCTTTCCCAAGTGCTCGCTGTTCAAATACAAGAACACTTCAGAATGAGATAAAACAGTGATTAGGGGAACTAATGATTGCGTAAGATTTGTTCACCGAAGGGGAGGAAAAGCATTAGGGTGCACTGAAATATAGTTATCCCAAGAGTTTGTACTTTCTAAATAAATACATAAATCTTAACGTTTTAATAAATAAGTCGTCGCTTTTAAACGTTTGTACCACTTAACTTAATGGAATATAAAATTTTAACATTTTTCTCAGATTCGGAGAGTGGTGGTTGGGGCCCTTGGAGTTCTTGGACTTCCTGCTCAAGCACTTGTATGGGAGGAACGAGGAATCGTTATCGGTTTTGCGATTCACCACCACCCCGTTATGGAGCAAAGTTCTGCGAGGTAAGACAACCCTCTTCGTTTATGATCATTATTATACCTGTTCCCTTTTACAACGAATTCATAGGTGCGCCCTTCGTCGAATTATTAATCAATAAATGTTCCCATAGAAACCCAACAAAGTAGACGCGTTCACCAACACGTGCAGAATAAGTGAATTTATGTTGCTTTTTGTTTGAAGTACAATTTTGTATGTCTTTAGTGGTTTTAAGAAAAATTCGCAATGGCTAAGGGCAAAAAGGGTAAAGGGGGTAAAAAGGGAAAGAAAAAACCTGAAATTGATCCAAATGCACTGACAGAAGTTGACAAGACATTTTACGAACTGACAATTACAGATTTAAACAGAAAATTATCTCGTTTGAAAACATTAACCACTGAACTTGAATTAAAGAACGAAGAATTAAAAGAAAATTTAGCAAAATTAGACGAAGACCGTAATGATGTTATTATTTTCCTCAAACGTATGCTACAAGAAAAAGCCGATGAAATTGGGGAACTTCAAGAAAGACTCGCTGGTCTTGAAGACACCCGAAATGCTGAAATTGAAGAATTTCAGGAAAAAGTTCTTGAAATGCAGGAAGAATACAGACAAATGCATGAACAACTCACCTCCGAAATAAAATTATTAACAGGAAAATTAAACTCACTCGAAGAATTTCGAGTTCAAAGGGATGAGTTAATGAAAAAGTTTGAAACTCAAGAGAACGCGATGGAAGAGCAAGAAATGAGACATAAAAGAGAACTATATGAAATTGAAAGGAAATTTATTATTGGTAAGGATAAACTCAAGAAGGAAATGGAAGCGAGGTTATTACAGCTTTCTACTGAATTTCAGGAAGTTACCGAAATACGTATAGCCTCAACTACACATAGAGTTATAAGGGAAAATATTTCTATAAATAATGAGTTAGATTCAATGTTAACTACCCATCAGAGACTCTACAAGGAAAATGAAAAACTGAAAGACAGTAACAAAACGTTAAGGTTGGAAGCTGGTTTACACGAGGAGGAAAAGAACCTTGCTCTTCATAAAGTATCTGTTCAGCTTAACATCATCAACCGTTTGACAACCGAACATGACAAAATGACCAATAAGTTGGCACACTATAAAAATATCGAAGCAGAAGACATCATTCTCAGGAAAAATTACAATAGGCTTAATAATGAAAACGACAAACTAAATTGCACCATTCGTGTCCTGGAACAAAACCTTCACGCTAGCAGATGCGAAAGGACAAATTTGAAAACTGAATTAGATTACACCAAAGACGAAATGGAACGTCTATCTGCAATATTATATGAATCTGTAATGTCTATAAAAGCAGCATTGAAAACTAAAGTTCGTGTAAAAGACAAGGCACTACAAGCATCTAAACGTGAAGCATTACTAAATAATTTGTTAAGTTTATTAAGTAAAAGCCAAGACGAAAAACAAAGAAAACCTTCCTTGGAATCTGTGGAATCCGTATCAGCAACCTACGCAAGGGGAGATCTTGGATTCGTACCAAAACCAGTAGTCTTAAGATCGAAAGTTCCTATTCGTAGACACGTAGAAGCTCAAGTAGGCGAAAGCTTCGAAGAACTCCTTGCCTTATACGTTCCACCTCCAAAACCGGCAGGATCGGTAACAACCGTGGAAAGCGGTTATATTCCTGCAGAGGGTGTAAGTCTGTCTATATCAAAATCTCAAGGACAACAGACATTGGACGAATCTCTAAGAGTTTTTGGTTCAGATATGGATATGGAAACAGTTCTTAGTGGTTCTGAAGTTTCCGCCCTTGCTGGAGAGGCTGATGAACAAACTCCTGAAGTAACACAAGCAGATGTACAAGGAGGGCAGGCTAAATCTCAAATAACTATAGAAGAATATTTGGAAGGTGAAGGATATGGCGAAGAATATTTGGAAGAAGAGGAGTACTTGGAACAAATGGAACAAATGATGGGTGGAGAAGAACAGTTAGGAGAAGAAGAACAATCGAAGAGTGATTTACAGGAAACCCAAACAGAAATTGGTGAAAGTTTGCCTGTAGATGAAAGCCCTGGTTGAAATGGATGAGGGCCGGTTTATCAATTCATAGTTAACTCCTTGTTACCCTAACCAACGATCAATTCTTACAAGAATCAAATTCTTGACAGTTGATTGTCGTCCGAATTGGTTAGCCAAAGAGTTAACTACGGATTAATAAACTGGAGATATTGCTAATTAAATGTTTTTGTGTCATGTATCTTGTCTGTAGAGTAAACTTATGAATAAAATAATTTTAGACCAGAATGCGTTTTATGAAATATTCTCTGGTTAGAAACTATCCTTGGTGGTTGCTTATACAGGGTGTTAATACTATAATACCCGAATATTGCAGTTAGAACTCAATAAAACAAACCTTTTTTAATTCCAATTTTCGATTTGGGGCCTCAATTCGTAGCTATTGGAATTATTTTTTTAACAAAGGTAATAATGGCTTCCCATAACTATAACTTTCTGTAGGGGTGGTGTAAGTGAAGCTAAACGTAATAAGTAATTGATTGCACTGTATATACTTGGCGAATATAAAACAAAACAGTTATTTTAAGAAAACGAATATCTCTTGCTAGTAAATTTGAATTCTAAGTCTTTATTTACAAGAGCTCAGAATTTTATGCTGTGATTTTCTTCGAGTTTTATGTAAATCATGTTAATCCACAAAATTTAAATACTCCCCAAAAAGAATAAATGTGATCATTAAAACTTGCTTCTGCGATTCAGTATAACGCAAGCCAAGAAAGAAAACAACATCTAAAATACATGAGAGAAATCTAGTTCTATGTAAGTAGACAAATGCGTACGAGGTATAATAGATCCCGGGTAAATCCACAGGGAGAGTTATTTATGAATTACTTTGGTTAAACTTAGTGTTCGAGTTAAATCGAACAAGGGATTTTAACTTCAGATGTGGATAAACTTGCACTTTCTACGATAATGTTCTATTATTGATCTAAGAACTAAGTTTGATATTAAACTACTACTGTAACAGTTACTTTTTAATGAAATACAGGGCCCGAGGGTGCAAACCGAGAAATGTGGTCTCGATTTCGGGAACAGTTGGGAATGTATTTATGGCAGTTCCATATCTAGCGACATCACCGTAGATTTGCCGGAAGTACAAGCGGAAATGAGTCCGTATTGTAGGTGTGGATGTGTAGTCCATCTAGGTCCTACCAAACCAAAACGTATTATCGCAACATCTTCTCAAAGTTGTCCTGGAAGAACCTTCTGGCTCATACAGGTTTATATTTATTTTCAATATCACGATTCCAAGTAATATAAATCAAGTTACATTCCACAGGCAGATGAGGATTACACAATTCAATTTAGAGTTGAGCAATTTCGATTACCTTGTGGTTCACAATGGTTGAAAGTTCGAGATGGAAGTTCTCTATCAGCCAATTTGCTCGCTGATTTATCAGGAGCTCCCGATTCGGTTCCATCGGTAGTTAACTCTTCAGGGTCCAATTTATTACTCGAATTTTTTTCTAACGAAGCTGCTTCCGCTGCTGGTCATGTGTGTGGTGGAGGGTTTTTAGCACAAGCTATACAAATTAGTAAGTAGCGGTGATGTTACAAGAAAAAATAAATTATTCACGGCGAACTTTTTTACAGAACCTATAAAACCCAACATAACGGGAATGCCGATAGCGCAAGGAATTGGAATCATTCCCACGGCGGCTTTAAAGTTAACGGCAGTTCACATTGCCGCAATTTTTTTCTTGAGTGGCCTTTTGGTGGCGACGGCCTTGTTAGGAGCACAGTATTTGTGTCGCTACAGAAAATATCATATAGCTCAAGCTGAAGATCAAGATTCTTTAGCGGATCCTACAGGTGGGTAAATTTTTAGTTTGTTTTGTTAAATTTCTTAAATTTAATAAAAATTCTAGCGTCGTGTGGGAGTCTGCCGATAGGAACTAGAGCTTCGTCTAGTACAACTTTACTGTCCGAAGTGATATCTTTAACACGTTTAAGACCTATAAAACCTCGCTATAAACATAATCGATTAAGGGAATCCATGGATTGTGAGCAAAACGAGGAGGAACGAGAAGTTACACTTGCGTAAGCTTAACATTTTATTATTTTCAAACAAGAAAATTAAAAGAGAAGAAAAATGTTAACTTAATTATGCTTGAAATATAATTAAAATAGTTTTAATTATGAACAACAGCATGTTTTTCTGTTTTGATAAAATGTTTTACAGAGAAAGCTTGCAGGATTATTAAAACAAAGTTGTATTCGGTGTACTGTTTTTAATTAACAATTTTTAGAAAGGCGACGGTTTCAATTTAATTGGATTTTAGATATTTTCCATAATTAAATTTTGTGGATATTTGAAACAATAACAGAAAATCCTAGATAAACAGATGTCATTCGCATATTGCATTTCTAATGAATATCCACTTAAATTTGGGTGGCTTTATTAAACTCTGAATAAAAAGCTTTGTTTGCTGTGTAATCAATATTCTTTGACATTTTAATTTTATTAATGAATTTTGAAAATGCAAAGGGTATAAATTATGATTTATATTTATCATGTGATGGTTTTTTGTTGTACGGCTTCCACAGCTTTATTCTTGTACAGGGTAGGGTATCTGATAAGTCGCGGTTGGTCTTTATTTCTCAATTATTGTATTTCATTTCTACCTCTGTAAACGTTTACAAGAATCAGAGGCGTTAATATTCCTGTTCTAACCCAGACAGTATAAACGAATAAAATGTTTCATGCAAGAACTGATTCGGTAGGTAATTGTTAATTCCTAAACGAATAAATTGAAAGCAGGGGAAACAATTAAATTTCTTAAACTGCCAGCTGAGTGGTTTTAGTAATTAGGTAAGTATTTTTTATATTGGTAATTATTGCACAACCCCGTAAGTACCAATACAGAAAAATTTGGTTGCGACTATAAGAAACATTATTTCGTACCTATACTTTTCACTCTTTAAAGATTAAAACATGTTAGTCTCCCTAACTAACAAAGAAACAATTACATCCGTACAAATATCACATACCACATCCTTCATGTGGTTTCATTACCTACCCCTCTCTTTAACACACCATTTCATTGGATGAGTTAATCTTCCTAAGATGACAATTACCAATATATCCAGAAGTGTATCTTTCGAGGGGGTGCTTCAGTTTGATGAATATCGAACCAAATTAACACAGCTGAGTGTATTTATGAGGTGAATTTGCTACTAAAATTATTTCATGTAGTTTTTTTATTTGCGGTATTCTGTTCTTTTCAAAAAACTTTTTTATTCGGTGCTTGAAATTGATTTGTCGTCGTAAAAAAACTGATTTATCCGAATCAATGGTTCCAACATTCCTTTAATTAAGGATTTTTTTGTCATAAACAGGAAAGAAGAAGAATCATTAAGTGCAAGCAGTACCGTGACATTGACTCAACCTGACACTGCAACGACTGGAATTGTTCATACTGTAAGTGAAACAGACGAAACTATAACCTGCAGTTTACCAAGTTCTCCACATCCCCATGAGGAATATTTAAGACGTTCTGCAAGTATATCCAGTAAAGACCGTTCGGTGGAAAAAGACAATCTGAGTTTAGCTTCCAGAAGATTCAGCAATGTCAGTACCGCAACATTGACCAATGTGAGAACACCAGTCAAGACGTGTTCCAAAAGCGATCCGGTGCGATATAAAAAAATTAGCTTGATGCCTTTTCTCACAATTATTTCACCGTTCACTGTTTTGTATTTTAGCACTATTGTATGTTTTTCACCAGAGCACTTTTGGAACGCACGTATTATTTTAAATAATTTTTTAACTTTTAGTAAAGTAATTTTTTTTAGGGATGTTATTCTCCAGCTGCTAGTATGGTCAGCAGGGCAAAAATTCGCCAAACAAACGAAAAAGAGAGTAAAGATAAACGTAATCGTGAAAAATTACTCGCTGGTCCTTTAGGATCAGAATTTTCCATTGCAATGCCTGATGGTGACTTAGAAATGGATTACTACGACTACAACGTGGTAAATGCTGGTGCAGCCCCTGGTTCCTATTTAGGAATGGATCCTGCATTCTTAGTATGGATTCCACCTTTAGATGATTCTGGTGAAATCTTGAAAGACATTGATGAAGTAATTCCACAATACGATGACATAACATCAAAACAATATATCGATCCAGGGAGCAACAAAGAATCTCCTGAAGAAGAGCTGCTTCTTCCTAAGAGAAGAAGATCTCTTAGTGAAGGTACTCCAAAGTCTTCTCCAAAAATTAGTCAAAGGAAAAAGAGGGTACATCCAGTTATGGATGGTAACAAACCAAATTTGAAAGGTACAGTATCGGAAAGAACTCCCTTAGTAAGAGATTCCGATTCCGCGAATGTAGTTTCAATTCAAATGCACGAATTTCCAAAAGGTAAGTTAGGTTTGAGTTTACCTAATGTTGGAGAAACCGGTGAAAAGGAGACGAAAGTAGAGAAATCACCTATTGATAGTAATTTATTAAATGAAATTAAATTTGCTGATGATGATGAAGATGAATGTATCATGACTGATAATCAGTGCAATATTGAACTGTCATATCAAGATTCTAATATTTTATCTTCCAGTTAAGGTATAAGAATGATGAAGGTATTGTTAGATTTTATTTATTACAGTCAGTGAACAGTTTATTATATTAAGAAGTACCTATTATTACTGTTTCCTAATCGTTAATTTTTATCCAAAGAATCAAAATATAAAGTAATGGAGACTGTTTTGTGAGGCATTATTAAGTATGGACTCTTTCATAGCTTTTTGATAAGGACACACTTTCCAAATGTAGAACTTACAGAAATACTTCAAGAACCATAAATAATATAAAGCACTTAAATGTTGGGTTTTATCAAAGAGTATGACTTCACAAAGTAACTACTTCCACCTCAGTATTTTAGACCTATGAGGTGTTAGCGCGTTCCTTATCAGGCGGTTATGAAGGGAACTATATTCAAACTTAGGGTTTAAGATCAAAAAATGAAATATATCTCAGGATAAGTAGGTAAGAGACTGATTCGAAAATCAAACATAATTATTACCAATAATATTTTAAACAATTAAACGCTTGATTAGATTTAATATAAACAATATTATCTCCTTAAATTTGGATACCAAAATTTTCATAAGAATATAATTTCTTAGTTTCTAATAACTATTCACAAGAGTGTGACATAATATCAATGTATAAATATACAATTAAATTGCTGTAGCCGTAAGCGATGTAAATGTAAGCAAACTTGTAAATAATAAGTTTAAATGTTGAATAATTCATGTCTGGATAAGGGCACAGAGAAGCTTCATTCATTTTCGTAAACTTATATTTGATTTCTGAGCCCTCTTCCAGTACCTACTAATTTATTTTTTAAATATTTGTTACTATGTAATTTATTGTATGCAATGTAGGCACAGCTTGAGAAAAATATCCTCTAAATGACAAATGTAATAATGTGGACAATTTGTTCACGTTGATTGATTTCGTAATGTTGAAGACCAATTAATTCAGAATTCAGTGAATAAAAAACGTAAAATGAAGGTTTAGAGCTTAGTCGTTAAAGAGAACCCCAACTTAATTAACCCAAGCTAAATGAACTTTTTATTGCAGATACAAATTACGCATTTGTTTTGATGGGAGGTTGAAAGTTGTTTTTTGGCAAAATGTCTGTAATCAGTGCAGGAAAATTAATTATAAATTATAAATGTTTAATACCTTAACTTATTTTTCAATTTGGTTTTTAGCTAAAAAATCAAAACGTTTGTCATTTAGTGTTAAAAAATGTGCCTAAAACAAATGTCGTAAATCAAAGATGTAAGTCCAAGAACTGCAAAATTTTTGTACTATTGGGTTTTCTTTAAAATATGAGCTTGATGACGTGTTGAAATACTTTGTGAAATGTACAATAGGGGTTGGTCAGGTGACGTCAGCACGTTAGCAACGCGGCTACCTCGGTGCGTAAAATACAGGCTTATGAGTTATCAAGGAATCGGTCCCGAAGTTACCATAGATATTGCGCTTACTCGCGTGATGAGCGGTCCCTATGACAACCCATCTAGTTGTTTACTCACCGGGGTAGCCCACGTGACGACCGAACTCTATTAAGGGCCAAAAAATGGATACGCCAGAAATAATCTAGTGCTCGTTTTTAATTCATTTTTAACCTTCAAACATACGCTACTCATTTATGGAAAAAGCATACCGCTTAAAATTAGCTCAAAAAAGATTGACAATGACAGACATATAATAGGAATTAGTATTTTCTGCGCATGCGTGTGGTAACTTGTAGTGCAACAATAATTGGTAACTTCATAAAACAAAAAAGGGGTAAGCAACCAACACAACAATGCATTAGTTCCTGTTTTCTTTTTATCCTTGTTGCACTTTCTAAAAATTGTATTGTCGTTTCATTGAATCTTCTTTGAACTATCAGTTGTGCAGTGCATTATAGGAATATACCCGTTCTATAGAGGAGTGTGTATGTTCGAAGGTTTTAGCATTGTAGGTACTTTGGTGAAGTTCCGATTATTATAATCCTAATAAAAAAATAGGTGTTTCCATTTTCTTTGTCCGCAATTGTACATCAATTTCATTTCAACAAAGTATAGGATGATGGAAAATTACTGAAGGGCGGGGGTATAGGTACAGCAGACCGAAATCACCAAATCGAAAGGCGAGTTTAGATTAATACGTTATCTAAATACTGAACTACAAACGATATTTTGGTATTTCCCATAATTTCTGTAATAAAACTTACATCTCTGATTAGAGATTAGACTATAATGTTGCTAGAATTAATAAATAGTTAATTCGTTTAACGAGCTTTTTATGTTAATAATATCGTACATAAAAATTATATCTGCAGCACATTAATGTCAAAAATGCACTTTTATACAGTATTTAATGCATAAAATGAAATTTTGTACCAACATACTAAAATTTTTGTTGTATGTACTACTTTTATCATTATTTTTTATTTGGCAATGTGTAAATTGTAAAAATTTTGATGTAAACCAAAAATGAAATACAGTAAATTTTAACTTTAAAAGAAATCTTGATTATTTCAAAATACCACAACTGAAGAGGGCGCTAGGTATTGGAAGAAGTTCAGCATTGATTCATTAAAAAGGACCTACCCTAACCAGAATCCCTCCCTACCCGTTTACGTAATGTACAATTTATATTTATAGGTGGCGCTACTAATCTAACTTTTAAATCTTTAGTGTTAAAATTCTTTTAAAAGATGGCAGTTAGTTGTTTGAATTATTTTAATTATCAGGATGCCTTTTCAGCAGGTTTTTTATTCAAAGGAAATACGAAGGTAGCGGACCGTAATTATTCGATTTTCGATTAGCGATAGCATGAAAGCGTCTGTCAGTTCTAAAATATGCATTTATTTTAAGGGCTGGTCATTATCCATAGGAATATGAAAAGGGCCCATATAGGTTTATCACATGATTTATGTGCTTGATGCCTAAAATAAATACATATACATCATGTCAACTAATCCGTAAGCAAATACGAGGCCGATGCTAATATGCGACTTTAACGGACGTGAATGAAAAGGACAAAGTAATTTTAAAAATGTTCTACCATTAATCTGCAATTTTATATTACACCACACGGTACAGTTAAGAGAACAAGAAAAATGAGACGTGTGGGTTTAGCTACAGAGATCAAGCTATTTTTGTTGCAAACATAATTTTAGAAAATTTAAAAGCTGTGGTAGTGGGAAGTGTGGGAGTTTTATTAAACACTCATTTAATTTTTCAAAACACGTGCACATATATTTTTTAATTAAAAAAAAAACATAGAACACCTCGTTTGTTGGATTACCGAATGATAATGGAAAATGCTTCTTTATTTTAGAATTGTGTATGTATTAGTATTCCAATAAAATGTTGAACACTACAGGTGTAACAATTGTTCCTACCCCTAAAACTAAAATTTCGATATTATTAATAAATAAAACAGTCACTGGCTAAGATAAACGAGAGATCGTAAAAGCTTCCCCCTTTTGCATTAATCGGCTATTTGCTCAACACGAGTTTGTGTTAATTTTCAAGATACGCTAATATTCTGTCATCTATTACATACCATTTTCGGGAATATCCTCGCTCGTTTTACGATGTTCCTTAATAATAAATTAATTTTTTTTTGAGCCGTCAACAAACCGCAACATTGATGCATAGTTAGCCAAGGGTAAAGCTTGCCATTTTTGATTTTTTCTACGAGCACATATGAAAATACATATTTCGGTCGCGATACATTAGCCAAAAACGTCAATTCCGTTCCTAGTGAGAGAATATTCCATAAAGTTAACTTTCACGTCTAGTGACGAAAGTAAATATCTCGCATCAAGATGCCGGGTGTTTCGTTTCTGTTTGCCGTTTGACGTTGGTCATTTAATTCTAACTGTGATAAGAATTTATATACGACCATAATTCTTTTAATGCATCATAAAAAGGATGAAAAAGGAATGGGAATATGTCCTGTGTTTTACCTTCACCTTAGCTAACCAACACTTTGCGTGATTAACGGTTAACCCCGCATAATAGACACATAAATATGTCGTATTCTCTAGAAAAACCTTCTAACAGAAAGAACGAAAGTAGAAAATATTTGAAAGAAAAGTTTTCATACAAAAATGTTTCTTAATATCAACTTAGGAAGTATTGCATTTAAGAGAACTTCAAATAAATCTGCAAACGTTATATTTCAAATAACCTTTAAAACGAGTCTGTTCATAAGAAAAATGTAATACGATAAAGGTATCTACCCGACCATTACAAACACCCACTCTCCTAACAGACTTTAAAGCTCTTAAGTTGCTTGAAGTTTGTTTTTTGTACAACAAAAAGTCTATAAAAAGCATCAAAGTACTTTCTGAATGAATCAGGGAATTTTCAGAATAATTAACTTTAGCTAAATGCAGTATGTTACACCTTTTCTAGGTTCATTACGTTCATGATGTAAGTGCACCGAGTTGTGGATCTAATGGAACATTTCATGAAATGATAGAGCACTTGTTCAGATACCTAGCGAAAAGCACCGAGTATTAGAATTCTCTTTTATTTTTATTTTCGCCATCCATTTCAAAGCTGTCTACTGCACACGGAACATATGAACATGAACTTTGCCCCAGCGACGTCTCTTTTGAAGTAACTCAGAGGTGTTCATAGAGATACAAGTCGCTAGATAACACGAAACTTCCTGGAGAAAATTTATTACTTGCAATCTAGTTTAAGATTAAACTTTGACTATATCCTTTTTAATTCAATAGAACAATATATAATAATAATAATAATCTCTACACTACCCATATCCTGTTGCCAGGCCCCAGAAGCGCAATGCTTGTGCGGGGGGGAGGAAGGGGCTATTATTATTAAGCGGGCCCGCTTGCGTCTGCAGCCGACTTAGAGATGAAACAGTATACCTAGTAAAGGGGAGATTCTTTTTATTATTGAAGAGCAATTTCTTTAATCCGAAACCTTTTATTTTCATTAACAATTGTTGCTATTTTACATTTCAAAAAAGGTATCTTCGGAAAATGTCATAACATTACTACGAAATTTTTATACAAATACACCTAAAAAATGACAAGGGAGGAAACTAAAAATCCGTTTTGTATACGATATAGTAAAAAAAATAGTATTTCAAAATAGAAACACTATTAACCTTATACTGTCATGATTCTCTCTATTACGTTTTACAATATTCTCCAGTATTTATGAAGGAATTCTTTGCTATATAACTTACAAGGCTATAACCATCGATTTCCTGCCACCCTTAAAGTCAACAATGCAAGAAGTTTGTACGCGTATACACTTTCTGCTTCATAAAACAGTATTTTATGTACATTTGCGGCATTTTCCGCAACATATGCTATCGCATTATCCTTCATGTTACTGCGTTTTAGTTTGTGGACCATTTAGCACAGCATCAATCCAAACCAAAGAAGTGAGTCGAATTAAAACCCGACAAATATGGGGTAAAAGAGGGAAAAATATGACCGGCAAACCAGAAGTACTTTTGTGTGATCAAAATTTATGTGGCCACAATCACAAGTGATTTATACGCGAATCACCGGAGCAAAATAGTATAATAGGCAACCCAAATAACAAATTGAATAGCTGCCTGAATTACTATTTTAATGTGAAAACCATAAGAAATCAGAGAAGCCTGTTTTACTATTAATTTATTAAAAAATACATTACAAAATTCTTCATAGGTATCTTTGAATCTCTATTGCATATTAATCAAATTATATTCCAGGAAGCTTTTTAATTTGTTATTTGGGTTGTCTATTCTACTGTTGTGCTTAAGCGATTCTAGTGTAGTAATATTAAATTATATGCAAATATGTATAGATGGGAGCGTGGTGGGAGCGTTATATGTGAACGATGTGAACTCAACAGTCAATACCTTCCCTTTATTGTCACCTTTATTTATCGATTGTGGTGTTTACTCTAGGTTGTTGAACTTTAACTGGTGAAAGTAATTACAATTTTCCCTTAAGGAATAAATATATAATACTAGACCGTATATCCTTGCTATATATTTTAGCAGAACATTATCCATATTAAATAACTTCTCCTTAAACTAAATATTGTCAGCAAGGTAATTATAAATGTGTCTCTAAATTTATATCATGCATACGAATAGTACGTTAGTAAAAGGCTAAAACGCTCTAACCACTTGCAGAGACTCATTTTCTGAAACACCCCTAAACACGTAGTGGGTAACCAAATAAAAGAGAGATGATTTGTTATCGTTTACTAAGGCAAAAGACATCGCAATTGAAGACCAGTGGAAGAAGAGTTTAGCGGTTAGTAGCTAACCTTTAGCTAACTAACTAACTTTAGCTAGTTCCAACCTGAGTTGTTTGTAGCTCTACAAAATAAAAGTATCTCGAGGTACCACTTGCAGGACACAATGCTATCTAGCCGAGATAAATTTTAGGACTATGATTAAAAATTTGTTAAACCGAAATAAAAATTAAATGAGTGGATAAATTTTCCATTCGGGAAATTATTTTTCGATCGAAAGTTTTTTCCTTTGGTCAAGTTTATACGGTCAATTTTCTTAAATTATTGGCTGTAGATTCTTCTTTCGTCCAGTTTACTGATTTGGTATAAATTTTTGTCTTAATTTTGAAAGGTGTACTAGTACTACTTGATGTGTAGGTACTTCAATTAAAACGGTTACATTGATTGTAGGTGGTCCTTATATTATTATTACGTTAGGTTAGTCTTAAAATTTGCTGTAATACTTACATTGCACTACCACCGTCTTGGATAGGATAAAACATACTGTCACTCCTCCAGGTCTTTCGCTGAAACTCTAGTATCTGCAAGAGTAAAGTTAAAACTTTAAGTTTGGATTTATAAAATACAGAATTGTTGTCAAGTCAAACACCTTGACGTTTACGATAGCTGTTCACTATGTAAAACGTTTCAAGAAGGCAGATTACCTCTTTAAATATTAAAGTATTTGAACATCATCTTTAAAATTTCATTCTACCTCTAAAAACACGCATTTTTATTTATTATTTTTTATTTTAAAATCAAACACTCTAAACAAGAGTGTTAGATTTGAGAATAGATAGACCTTGGTTGTTATATAAAACAGTACCCGAATAAGTGTAAAGTAAGAGGATCGATTAAGCAAGTAAGAAGGTTTAGGCCATAACAGCCAATGACCATAACGTCTATTCGCTATTTTGCTAACAACGGCCAACTGTAGCGCGTGACCACAATGTCCAAAATGACCACAACATTCAACTTCTGGCTATCTTGGTCACCGGCTACAGTTGACCGTTGTGGTCATTTTGGGCAATATGGCCGATGTCCGTCGTCAACAACGCTAAAGCACATACATGGTCAGTGGTCATTGTGATCAATATGGCAGATGGAACAGGGTTATGATTGGCCGTTCTGGTCATCATGATCTTTATGTGGTTGTATAGTACATACAGGGTGTCTCTAAACCTAGTACCATAAATTTACCAGCCGCTTCCTGACGCAAAATTAAGACGAAAATGTCTATAAAAAGTTTGTCCTAAACCGCAGCATAAGGAAGCTACACATCTTTGAAAATGGTGTTGAAAAAAAAAACAATTGCGTTTTAAACGCAAACGGTTTGAGATAAAAAAAATCGAAATTTTGCAGGCAGCCTAACCTATTAAAGGTATAAACTTTCTACTATTTTTTTTTGTAAATTAACCAGGGGCGGCGCGAATGGAGGTTATCACCTTCTTCTTGTAACCCGTTTTTCTTAACCTTTTGTTTTTCTCCATTTTAGTTTAGAGATTTGTATTCCCTGTTACCTAATTAAGAAAAAAGGTACTCTTGTTTCAACTCGCCTGGACTAACCGTTTCCTATAAAATGCAGGTTTTCTGTTCAGCCAAAATCAATTACGAATGCTGGATTTGTATGTAAATTATTTTTTTGAAAAATTAATTAAAATAAAAATAGTTACAGTAAGTGTTCATACTGTTTATACCTTCAATAGGTTAGGCTGCATGCAAAATTTTGATTTTTTATCTCAAACCATTTTTAAAATGCAGTTGTTTTCCGTCTTTTCAACACCATTTTCAAAGACGTGTAGCTTCCTTATGCTGCGGTTTAGGACAAATTTTTTATAGACCTTTTCGACTTATTTTTGCGTCAGGAAGCGGCTGGTAAATTTATGGTACTAGGTTTAGAGACACCCTGTATATTGAGTTGGGCGATATGATCAAATTGGCCATAACATTGGCCGATATGGACAAAATAGGGCCAACGTAGCGAGTGGCCGTTGTCGCCAGACCCCCATAGAGATAAACATTTTTTGGAAGCATAGTTACAAGATATATTTTCCTCACCGTATCTGAAAGATTCTTTCTAATCTCTCACAAACCACACAAAGTGGAAATGTTTCATGGGAGTTCTAAAATTAATTTCACTGGTAAATGTATTCAGCGGGAAAAGAATGAACCTGTGGATGGCAAACACGAATTAATTTTCATTACTCATCTTTAGAATATTGTAATCATGAGTACTATATTTTAGAAGCTTTGAGACGTCGAAATGTTATTCGTAGTACCATATTAATATGCGTTTAGTTAGCTATACTACCTATACATACATTTGTAAATTATCGTGAGCTTCTGTATATTATTATTTTTCAATTCCCCGAAGACCTAAATACTTCTGTTTCAAACTTTCTGTCATTATTATTAATTTAGTTTCAAACTTTATTAAAATATTTACATACGAATTATATCCGCACAAATCTGAGATGCCAAGCACAAGGATTAAGAGCATCATTGGATTACTAATAACTTTTAAAACTTTTCATGTTCAAATGATAAAAATATTTAATATTCTCCTGAAAAGGAAGGATTGTGTGATAATATTTTATGCAGCTTTCAGTAGTAAAGAAAAATCTAAAATACGTAAGATATTTGTTTTCTTTATTTGTAGCAACTTTCTAGACCTGACTTTTTAAGATCGACAGTGAATGGATGAATACTACAGAATAAAAAGAAAATGCGCTCTCGGTTGATCGAGCTTTCTACACGTGTAAGATTACGTTTAGTTGAGTGAATACGGCATGTGCAAGTAATTTATTACTGTAGAATATAATTTGCTTTTTGTGGAAACTAAATAGCCGAATATGAATACTTAGGTTGAAAAATTGGTGGCCGGTCCAAGTTATACATCATATTATAACAGAAACGATAGGCCCGATCTTTTACAAATTGAACAACCAATAAAAGGGCATCGCGCGCGCTTGCTATTGTGGTCCAAAGTCCACCTGGCACCAAACGCACTCGGACGTAAAATAACCAGAAAATTGCAGAAAAAACCTACGAATTTTTGGGGTGAATCTGAAAAAGGTAATAAAATATGTTGAACAAGTCGGCCCACCAAGGGTTGCATTGTTAGATGGCCAAACTGACTTCAGATGCTGCGACTTCTAATGTAGCGGATCTAATTACAGACCCGTACGAGTACGTGTATCTAATACAGAATGCTGAAAAGCTCACCTTCATTCAGGAGCCACTTCACGTAAGTCTTACCTAATGCCGACGGCTTGTATTTGAAAGTAGAATTGGAAATCATTAACTTTAGGCACATTATGCGCGTGACGGGGATGTTGCCAACCGTGAAATAATGACTAAGTAGTCTGTTTACAATGCCAGAGGTTTGTGTGTATAGCCGTATCTTGTAGCAGGGAACGGCAGTTTGGCTTAACGGTTTGACCCTTAGCATTAACACAGTTTATGATTATTAAATGTTAAATTTATAGTGTGTAGTCTGACTTAGGTGTAAACAAAGTTTTGCAGTAAACTTTGGTAATTTCATTTAATAACGCTTTTCATGTCCCATAACTGTCTGAACTAGCATCGTATCTGCAGACATTTCTCATTTGATAATTTTACTACTGGAACGTCATTACAAGGAATGGGTTTACGAATTATGACCTTTTTATATTATTTTATAATAGTTTTTTTTAAATGAGCGTATGAACAATATGTAAGTAAATAATTGCAATTCACTAACACATTTTTATATTTATTCTAAGTACTACTTCAATATTCTTTAATAAAAAAGATTATTTTTCACTAGTCAATTATTTGCTGCTTATATCTGTCAAACGAGGTATATTAAGAAGTTCATAACGCCCTAGGGTGTTATGAGTATATAATCCATTCAAAAAACTTCCCTGACGTTGAATGTGTCAAATGGAAAATTCAGTTGGTTAATATAAAAATCTAACCAAGGATTCATTTTCAAAAATTTATAGTGATTTTTATATTAGCCAAATAGATTTTCCATTTGACATATTAAACGTCATGGGAGTTTTCTGACGCTAATAAATTGTTATCGTCATAGATACATAAACAAATATCACTCCCAAAGTCATGTCATGGCCGTGTCTATTTTATAAATCCATGTGCACGCTTTTCAATTTGTTTACGTGGTCAAAGTGAAAAATAAAACGTTGTATGCACCACGGGCGATACTTGATGTTTATGCCATTGGACGACATACTAAGCCAGAGGCCCTTGGGCTTGTTAGCTTATCGCCCTAGGCGGGCATAAACATCTTCATAATACCCTAGGTACATATATAACTATTACAGGTTAGATTTAGAAGATTCAAGATATGTTACAGTGAGATTTATTTAGGGAATTAGTACTACGTAACTGCAATTTTAAAGCAATACTTCCAGGATTAAATAGGTTTAATCTACGATATACCGGTCGTTAAAAATATGATAGCATGCTAGAAGAAAAAAGGATAGCACCGAAAGTCTATTAAATCAACAGGAGAGTTGGCAATGTAACACACGAGATTTATAAATCATTTTTTAGCATGAAAATAAAATTCCCACATACTTAACAAAATTTGCTTAATCGGTGTCTCGTGAGGGACACAGTTGAAGCTTTAAATATTAAGTTATCTACATGCTAATCTTGTAAATCGAACGCGGAAAGACATTTTCCTCTAGGTATTGCGTACACTACGAGCGGTTAAACATGCAATGTTCTACTGCATATATTTAGGTTAGTCTACTTGCCCGCAAAAGTGTAGCTGTACCTAATGGAATCTAGGAAAAAAGTACTGTGGAAAAAAGTACCGCGGAAAAAAGTGCCGACGGAAGAGAGTGCCACGGAAAAAAGTGGCTGGGAAAAAAGTGCCGTCGAAATTATTTTCATATATTTCCCGTTAAGTATTTTTTTCCGTGGCATTTTTATTCATCGGCACTTTTTTCCACCGGCACTTTTTTCTCGAGCACTTTTTACCGTGAAACTTTTTTCATCGTCACTCTTTTACGTGGCACTTTTTTCCACGGCACTTTACCTTCCGCTTGTAGCAAAATAATAGTTTTATAATTTTATTATTTTCATTATTCAAAAGTCTGATACCTACAGCAAGTTCTACGATTTCCACCCCTTTAACAAAATGATTTGTTTCATTTTAGTCAACATAACGCCAATTAATGGTGGCGTGATGGCATTAACTGTGTCCAGTGGAACTAATAGAGCAGCTGAAGAATCGGATACTCTGTACCTTAGTTACTCGTTCCAAGGCAAATACAGAGTCTGTGAATACTAGTGATAACACATTTACGATTTACCATGACCTCAATCTTGCTAGTAACTGCTACTAACACATAAAGACATCTTTCTGAAACAAGGAACTTTATTGTGGATTACTTATTCGCAAGAAAATTGGTTTAGATTCGGATTCCGTTTACACAGAAAATATTCAGATGATTAAATTGGTTTACAAATTTCTAAATATTTTTAATAAATATCGTTCCATGATATCATAAATTTTAAATAAATATATTATCCCCAAAGAATTCGTTTTGTGCCGCAATGGTTGTAAGAGCGGAACGCATTTGTTGATTTGTTCATTGGTAATAACATTTCCATGACAAAGGGAAGATCCAACAGCTTCGAGTGTCATCTGTCTGTCCACCCCTCTTAACATCTTTGAACTTCAATATTGCAATTCATTCATTATATTAGTTGGTTTTGTGTGTGAATAAACAGCAGTCACGTATTTAATGAAATACCGTACTTTTATTTACAGTTATTGGGTAAAGGAAAACAAAAAATAAATAATACATATTCTTTCGTATCTTGAAAATATAAATATTTAACAATTCTTTGTAGATACGTTATAAAGAAGAAAAGTTCTCATTTTTCAATATTATAATGGAAAATGATTTTATTTCATACAAAAAGAATTTAAAAGCTGGTGAGCATACTATAAGGCTTTATCACTTAATTTCTAAAAGCTTTCGAAGTCTGTCACGAGTAGAATACGTATTGTTCCGTGCACTGGCACTCGAATTGTACACTAATGAATGCTATGCTCATAATTTTATAATTTGAAAACTTGTAATACCTTTAAGTTCAAGATTCTGAAAACACGTGCTCAGAATTATCTCAAAGTTCAAAACTATAGGATGCAGACATTAATTCTAAAGATATTTTCTGAAACCCGTGGTAGTTTAAACAAAAATCAAGACAAACAGTTAGTGCTAAATTTAATTACCTAAAGTGCCGATTCATGCTACCGTATGTTGGTGAAAGTTTATCTGCGGTTGCAATTGCATGGACGGGACACATTTGTTACCTAATTTATTGATTGCCAAGTGATAAATGACTATAAAGTCAATGTTGCGAGTCACGGGTTAACAGTAAGGGGTGTGAAGTTCCCTGTAAGACTAATAATAGAGTAATTGTTCTCAAAATTTGGAGACCACGGCCACGCGACTTACACTTCCTGTCGCGTGAATGAAAAGCTCTATTATCCAATGGGAACCCCGCAATTTTCTGTCCCTTGCATGAATTTATCCGCAGTCACGTGCTGCTGAAATAACTATTAACGACCGGACACAATAATTCTAAACGATGTTAAAAGTTTCTAATTGGGAATTGAGTGTTTCGTCAACAACTCAACATGTATTGCGTCCAGTACAATAAATAACATATTCAGTTAATTATTATCAGTCGTGTGAAAGAATTTATTTTGCCCATTTAAATCATGAACAGTCGACAATGTTTGACGTACAAAAAATAAGGGACAATATTGTAGTCACCGAAAATAATCTGGTCTCAGGAATGTGTTTCAGTATCTGGTTAGTCCAAATAGAATCCAATGACAATAATGGCATATTGCGAAATGATCTTAGATTATATTAGTTTACAACTTTCCTGTATATTTATTCATTTTTATAGAAATTCTGTTTTTTTTCATGAATTAAAATTTGCATAAAGTTTACTCATTTTTTCTAAAGTCAACAACATAAACCTCGTCAATGTTTTATAATATAATATATGCACTCTAAAGATAGATCTTCAGTCAGTAGTCTAAGTACATAACTTCCAACACAGCTTCATTATGTTTGTCTGTAAACATTGGTTCTACACGTAAATATTGTTTGCGTCTGGTTGTTCTTAGTAAAATGGAATTAAGGAGGTGAAACCTAGGAGTACTTTGGTAAACCCTACGTTATTTACCTTGAACAGATTTTTAGGGGATTAGTTCATTGAAGGCAATGCTGGTGTATTTCGTAGTTTACGATAATTCACGGTTTGATATGCATTGTTTAAGGGCTTATTCCTGAATTTATTTTAAGAAAAGGAATTGTTCTATTATTAATGTAATAATTATACACGCATTCATTACACATACTATCGAGAAATAATAAGGGTATTATTCTGTTAATATTGTGTTGTTCTACTGCTTGATTGTTTGTCATACCTAAGAGATTTATTCTATAGGAAAAAGCGATGAAGAAAGACAGGATACTACTATACGATCACGACACGATATTCCTGTATGAGCGGCGTATTGTTTGTGCTAAAAAGGATGAAAATATTCTAAACTCACACACATACACATACACAGAAGGAACGTAGAAATAGAGGAATTAATCAAAAATATTCCTTCCCTATTTTAAGGACTACTAATTCAATTTATTAGCTTGTAAAAAGTCATTTAATTATTTATTCATTGTAGTTTTGGTTTTGATGCTTCATGAATGGGGCACTTTTTTCTAGTTAAAAAGAAAAAAAGTTAAAGATCGTTATTCTTTCTTGAACACAGAGACCGCTAATATTTTGTTTGCCTTCTTGGATGAATTGAAAACAAATGGTGCTTGAAAAGGGCTAAGTTGTAAGTTTTAGGGCTAAGTGGTCATCCAAGATTTAGTTCTACAAAAAGTTATAAATTCCAAAAAGAGTTTAAAAGTGTGGTAATTTATTTAAGTAATGTAGGCAAGAAAACCTCAGACAAAATCAAAAAATGTTCAGCATATTGAGGATTATTAGATTACGGTCACCATTCAAATTCTATAAATTTTGCGCAGTTTTCAGTACATCAGGCTTAAATTTTCAGTTTTCTACCTCTCTGTGTAATTTGATCTCTTACCGTTTACGAGATCCCCATGCATGAGCTCCATAACTTGAACACCCTGTATTGTATTCCGTTTAAACATCAAATTAGATACTAAAACATAAAACTAACCTATCTTAGCTTTAACAAAAGTTATTCTTGTTTCAACAAATACGAATTAATAAAACAATTTGCACCTAGAAATAATTAGTTGCCTGAGCAAAACGAATTTGGCAAGAAATAATAATAACATGGCAATATATTTTTGTGTTAACCCAAAAAATTCGTAAATGTCTACACCTGGGAAATAAAATGCAAGTCAGTCAAGAAAGTAAAATGTGACAATACCTAATAAGATACACCTTTATTCAATAATTTATTTTAGGTATTTGCTTGTCACCTTGAAAACTGTTCGATGTTTTAAAAGGAAAACTGTGTTTTTTCGATCTGTAAAGCATTTTACATTAAATGTCACTTTCACTAATCTTAATCGCATTTGACAGCAAACGTGCGACATAAAATGAGAATAAAAGGGATTCAGCATACGTATTTTCTATAATCCCGGATTTTCTAACAATATGTGTTGTAATATATTCATTTTAAAAGCAATTTTCTACACATATTACCCCATTTTTACCGGATTATGAGCCATATTGTTTAGCTATTGTATTTTTCTAAGTTGCACCTTGCTCTTTTCATAGGGTAGGATTTGTTTTGATACTCTACTCCGATATTCGGTTACATGACATGATCTTATTATTCTGATATTCCCTTATTGGATCGATCCCTGGCCCTATTAATAATAAAGAGAGACAGAAAGATTTTATTTCAAAAATACCACGCCATTTAAATGGATTAGGAAAAGTATTACCTACTACACATTACTTTCCCAACAATTTTTCAAACTATTAAAGCTCAATCCTATCTTTGGCAAACTAGTTCGGTATTTAAATGCACAAATGTATTTTAATGAATTATTATTTATTGGATTATATAGATAGACGTAATGTATTACATTAGTGTTTTGTATTAAAATATTACAAGTACTATTTCACATTTATTTCAAGAAATAAAAATGTAAATTTAATTTCGCATGAGTTGAAAATATTTTATTAATTTTGGTACGTCATGTCTCATGATGTATAATAGACGCAATTAAAACTATTATTATTTCAAGTTATCAGAACTTCTATTTAAGTGGAACAAATCTCAAAAGCTCTTTTATTTTCTGCACTAAGTATTGCCAATTTGGAAAGTCTGATCCAAATAATGTGACAGCGTAAAGCTGGGTGCTATCGCTAATGGAATTTGCTATTTGTCATGACAAGAGACCTCTGGGAAAGTAAGAAAAAGCTTTTCATGAAACTTTTTATGTTTACTTAACACAGAACGAAAACGCCCCAAAAAGAAGGTTACTGAATCAGAACGAAGACGAAAGGGAACTTCAAATTTTGTTTTAATTCTTATTAATTATCCACTGGTCTTTAAGAATTTTAACAAAAATATTTTGTAAAGAGCTTTAAATTTCTTAATTAAAGCGGTCACATTTTATCGCATTAATTTCAAAAGAAATTCAGAGATAACATATTAAGAATCTTCCATTTATTTTAGTTTCAAAAATCCTCTAGTATTAGATTCTTACTCATAAGCGGAAAACTCCTCCCATATATAATGATTAAAAGGCTTTGTTATGATCCAACCAATAGCAAGACTGACTTAAAGGGTTGCACCCTCTTGAATCAGTAGCAATTATTTTTAAACACGTCCGTTATAATAACATTACAAATGTTGAAGGGCAATTCAGTAGATATTCAACTGTGCTCTCATTGTATTTGATAGGCCATTATGAATATATGAATATGAAATGAATTAAAATATTTTTTGTACGATTAAAAGGTTTATTGCTTAAAACCACATTCATTATCATAACTGCGTTGAAAGGTACGGTTTGCGTTTACACACAAACTAAATGCATTGTCCTACACAGACTTCGTCAATGTTATATGAATCAATATCTGGTAGCTTCCGTTGCTCAGTTTTTTGCAAAATTATTTGAAGGCAAAGGGTTTTTACAGTTTGTATTCTTTCAAAACCGCAGTGTTCAATGTTTTCATATTGTAGCTTAAAGTTTGCAAAAACAATCACCGATTAGTCAGCTTTAACCATTTGTGCTGTAAATTAAACTTTGGTTCTACAGCACCAAATCTAAAACGTGTGGCGTCTCCTCACAAGATTATAGTAATTGCTGTATCAAAGAAAACTACTGTTAAATTTGTAAGAGTGAAGTTATTTAACCGAATAGATTATACAACATTGGTATGGATTCACGTAATTAATAAGCACGTTGCAAAGTTCAAGCTTCATTCTTCAAACTAATTAGTTCTCGAACTCGAAACTCTTTGTAGGCGAGCATATGCAAGTTCATCGAGTTTATAAAAGTTCCAGTTACCCACCTAAAAACTTTTTTAATCACCCTCACGTGAATCTCCCAGAACCTCAGCAAACAGCCTTTAAAATTTATTTGCAGTGTATCAGTGTTGTACTGACAATAAAATAGAGAAGCCAATGTTTGAGTAGCAACGAGATTAGCTAGTGTGTAATTTATTTACTCGGCGGCTCAGGGAGTATTAGCAGGGTTGTAGGGCCTGGTTGGGCAGACCAAGGCGGGGCCCTTAACAATACGACAACAACCCGCCAGGGTGAATTTGCCGTGTAATAAAAGAGGGGGCATATAAATTCGGACTTTTAAGTCTCATTCAATCAGTAGGGTGTTCGCAATCATATTTGTGTGTTGAGTGAGTGCTAAAAACATGTCGAGGTCGTTTCTTGTTGATTCCTTGATCAACAATGCTCCGAAAGATTTCCATAGCAATACGAAACATTTCTTAACAGAACCTTCGAGACCAACACTTCCATATCCGTCAAGTTATATAAGCAGCTATTTATTTTCGTTAAGTCTCGCGCAACAACAACATCAGCAACAGATTCAATTAAGCAACAGTTTTGTTAATCCGATATTTGGACATCATAAAGCTCCTATAAGACCCATTGCTTCGTTACCAAGGTTTCCAGCAACGCATACCATTAAAAGGTGTGCGGCATCGCCTGAAGGTTACACAGATTTACCCGCTTCAAGAAAAACGCCACCTAGAACTACACCGCCTTATATCAGTCCACATGTTTCTCCAACGCCGACGCCTGAAAGTAGAAATTCTACCCCGACACCTCCACCAAAATCGCACCATGAGCTTTCCCTTAAGGATTCAACCAGTAAACGTATAAGGACAGCTTTTACCAGTACTCAATTGTTGGAGTTGGAAAGGGAATTTTCCGCAAATATGTATTTATCAAGATTAAGACGTATAGAGATAGCTACCTGTTTGAGACTTTCAGAGAAACAAGTGAAGATTTGGTTTCAAAATCGTCGTGTAAAATACAAGAAAGAAGAACTACCGAGCGTTGTTAGTGGAACACCAATTAGTGGAAAGTGTTGTTGCCTTAGGACATGTACTAGCTCTAGAAAACCAAAAGCTTCAACGTCTTCTTGTGAAGATATGGACATTGATGTAACACATACAGATGAGGAATTTGAGCATAATTAATTAATACTATAATGAGAATTTTATAAATTACATATATTTTTTGATGAACTGTATTTTAGAGATTTTTATAGATTGTATAATGATTGAAAAAAAAATAATTGTACATAAAAATAATAATAGGTTATAAGATAATTTGTAAATAAAATAGCTACTGTATTTTCTTATGATGCCAAAGTTTAATGAAAAAATAAATATTTTTAATACCCAAATGTTTTGTTCTTTGTCATCTTTTTAACATCTAAGCGTGATTTCAATGTAAAACCAATAAACTAAACGAAAATCTTCAAAACGAAAGCATGTTTGTGATTTGAAAAGTGCATTACAACAATAGCAATAACCTGACAAATATGTCGAGTATTATTCTAAAGAAACGTAGTAAAAGCAAAAGCCTAAAAGGCGGTATGGACTAAAAAGGTGTCCATTCAAGTTGTCAAAAACGAAGTCAGGTAAGTTACAAATGCCAAAGAAATTTGAAATGTATTAGCAGTAATAGCGAAAAATCTATTATGTGGGTGCAGGTCATTGTACAGGTAGAAATCCGATGGAATCGTGAATGAACTACAAAATTATAAAAGGTATTACTAACTTGAGTGCGGTTTCGTTATTATTTTGTTAGTTGAGAAGCTATAAATCAAGGAAATATTGTTTAAAACTATGTACCTAAGAATTATTTTAAATTTATAATTTTAGTGACAAAAACATTGGGATAGGGTACGAAATTAAAAATACAAGGTCGAATTTAAAGTGTTGCATTATGAAAGCCTTTTAAAAACCAATGAACAGAAACATCTAGAACTTTTTAAAACTTTCTGCTGCACGGAGGGAGGAAGCGCAATGGATATCAATAAGAAATGCTAAAACCGTCGATAAATCCTAATATTGAAATGGACCCGAAAGAAACCAGTAATTGTAGATAAAACTGTAAAGGATATGGTAGTTGTATGTTATTCTAAAAAAAAAATAAAAGCATGTAAAAATATTTATGTATTCCTAGATATTTTACTCGAAGAAGCTACTTTTGTTATTTTCCAGAAAACACTTTCAATTTTAGATTTTGTGACTCATAAGTTTTCGTAGTCACAGTTGCAAGAGATTGCGATAGTAATAACTGAAAAAACTGAAACACGGTATTTCTCTGTAGCTACACCTGCTATAACACACTCCTTTTTTCAGGCCTGCCCTTATTTTTATAAACGCAATAAGCTACACAATTAATAGAAAAAAATGTCTATTATCAAAGCATGTTGGTAAGAAATTTATTGGTACTGCTAGGAGGAAAACCAGAAGTAGAGAAAAACCGTCGGTTTTGTGACCGAAAAGAACTACAAGACTTAAGTTTAACTTCATTATTTGCAAACCTGTAACAGATAGCAGATAGTCAACATATACAGGGTAATTTAGAGTGGCTACCGTTTGAAACTCGTAAAGTATTTATCGTATGTTAACAGGGAACACTTTCTGTGTAGTATATCGCCCATGAGAAAACGGCGACTAGTGATAACATGAATTAACATTTTTCTCAAAATAACACGATATAAAGGCGGACAGGCAGGACAGGACAGGGCAATCTACTCTCTATTCTTAAATAGTTAGAGAAATTTCAGGAAATTTGATTGAAACGATACTTAGTTGATACAGCGTCCTACATGGGGTTTATTTAATGCCCATCACTGACACTTGCGTTGGTTAAATTTCACCAGAATAAAATTTCTCTATAGTAGATGAAATTATTAATTATCGGGTACAAAATTTTTGTTGTAAAAGTAAAAACGGAAAGACGTATTTTTGGAAATGATTCGATTTTAATTCACTTTAGGTACGCACGAAAAGATAACTAGACATTTTATGATTATATTATATCCCTTTTAAAAACCCCGGGAGCAACATTTTTACAGCATCATTCAGTTTATCGCAAGATTTTACAGCTTCGGTAAAAGGAATGAGTGGTTTTTGGTGCTAGGACGAAGCCAAAGGTTATTGTTCTGTATAATGAAAGTACAACTGAGAAAAATTAAAATTCAACCTCACCCCTATAATCACTTTTTAAAATTTCATTAAATGTTTTAATTACTTTGTAAACCAGAAACAAACAATTAGTAGATCTGAATTTCCTTGAATTTTATTAGACAGAGTCAATTATATTTTTTTTATTCAGTTTGCTTTGCATAATTGATAAAGAAAACTAAATTATTGTCAATCATCCCGTATTTAATTAGCTTGTTTTATATACAGATTTTTTTACAGCAAACGTGGCTTAAATATCTCTAAAATTTTTATTTTGCATTTACTTTTTTGTTCTGCTATAAAGTTGATAGTAAAAGTTTACCGTCATGCTGCCCTAGAAATAAACACTAAAACGTCAAGTGCAGTATAAAAATTCGTAACTCCATCCGCAGCCTTTTTTTTTTGTACGAAACAAAAATTATTGCTTTAAGAATGATGCCGGTTTCAAGTGTTTAATCAATTTTTGCGATATGTTATACGATATGATAAATTGAACCATTCGTCGGCACATTCAAAGGGATTCCTTCAATAGCGAATAATTGTTGTTGCGTAAAAGGGTTATGTGTAGATGTAATTCTTTTGAGTAAAAAGCCGAAAAAGATGCTATCGCACAGTGCATTCCGTTTCCAGTTGTTAGAACTAAAATGGTTCCTCAAGAAGTACCTCCTTAAGACTGCTGTTTAGTACTAGAGAATAATAAAATCTTTGAGATAATTGCAAAAACGTTCTGTACTTATAGCAAATGCCAGCGTACTGCACGAGAAAAGTTAAAGAGCTTTGACCTATAAGATTCGAAGCTTTTATGATCAGAGTTGCGGGGGTCTGACTTTGGCATTTTCTTGATTTTAAATTAACCAATTATCTAATATTTTCAGGGGATTTGGATTTTCAGTCAAATTGCAGCTTAAGTTATCCACAGCCAAAACATGTAAATTTCTAGATTCTATGGAAATTACAGTTTATAAAACTTATCCAAACGGTTTATAGTTCAAAATGTGCAACAAGCTTTGCAACATTTTTGTAAAAGGAGAAGATAAATCTCAACGACGAGTGTGGAATAACGTAATAGGAAACAGATCACTCAATAGTAGGTGTCGATAGCATTTTATTAGCAGTAAACTTTCTCAAACCGTCTTCTGCACTCTTAATATCACTAAAGAAACGTGAGATAGAAGACAACCACACTCCTTCCGTAAACAAGAGTCTTTGAGAGTTAATTTGACGTGCTCTTCCTTTAATCGATCATCGTTCTGAACTGAAAGTGTGGGATTCCCGAAATTTCTGTTTTCATGCTTTAATTTAAGTCTATATTCTACAGAAACAATTTAGCACATCAAGATTTTCTTTTTTACTAATATTAAAGTGTTATAATTGTTCTAATAAAAATAAATAATTTAGTTTTATTTACAGTTTCAATTTTTTACACAATGAGAAATTTCATGGTCGAATAAAGTTTAATTTTCAAACACATTTTAAAATTACATTTTTGAATAATAAAACGTGGAAATGCTTACTGGTTGACTGTAATGCATGAAGAAAGTTATTAAGGCAGGAAATGAACGATTAATATCCGTTGCAAGTGTGAATAATGACAGAAATAGTTTGCAGAGGGTACAAGGAAGGTGCAGTCACGAAAGTCAGCTAATTTTCCCAAAACTGTTACATCACGTCGGGGCAATTACAAAAGTAATGGCTGTGTCTCCGTTTTAGGCAGGTGAACATACAATTTGAAATTTAACAGAAATGAATATAAACATGCTCATTTACACGATAATTTTCATGTTATAGTGGGGTGTTTGCAACTTATACTCTACTAAAAGTAATCCAATTTAATGAAGTGCTTATAGCAATTCATGAAAATTTCAGAGCGGATTAAAAACACACTCCCATTTCTCACAAGTATGAATCATGAGCATTCAATTAAAATTAAAATTTTATTTTTTTACTATCCTTTGAAACGTCGTCGTCTAAAATCCGTTAAACAGCTTTAAGAGCCAACACAAAATTTATTCACAAATGTTTTAATTAAGGAAACAGAGCGGAGATTAACTTATAACAATGTTGATTAGTTTTGTAATGCCAATTAAGCATTTAATTTATAAACAACCTAAAGTTGCGTCTAGAAATTCTTGAGTGAATTTAAATGATAATCCAAATTTAAAATGAATAAAATTTTTAACAAAACCTCTCTGGGATACGTAACTTTCAGTGGAATTTTTGCCAATCATTCACTACATTTCGTGTTAAATTCAACCTGATTGGCACATTTATCTGCAATATCTAGAGCGAACAAAAACAACTCCAACAATTCGTATAGTTTATCGAAATCTCCAAGTCATCTCTTCGCATTCAAATTGAACTTTTCAAAGCACATCTACATAACAAATTAAAACACATTTCCGGGGTTCTCTTTTTCTACAGAAACACAATGAATAAAGTGTTTAAAACGTCAGTTGCCAAATGGATGTTAAGTCCTTTTTCATCGCATTGAGTAAAACGTTGGATGCGGAAAAGAAACTACTACAACACATTTTAATTTATGGATTCAAAAGAGTGCTTTATTATCATGTGGAATATAGAAACGTATCTAATATGCTTTAGCTGCTATTCATAATCTTTTTCAATTACATTTCCTTTTCTTTTCGGCGAAGGGGAGATATTAATATAAATGTGATAAAAATGACAGCGGCAGATCAATTTTCATTCTACCTTTAATTCTGTTGTCGTGTTGCTGTTGATATCTGAATGCTGAAATGTTGTATATTAAAATATTTATTATTAATTACTCACACAATATTATTACCACGAATTTTTATTAACTTTTAAAATTAGGGGAGGATTTATAAGAGCTTACACGATTGTCAAAATAATATACCGCGATACGGAAGGGGTCTCAATGTCTCATTATATGGAAAGGTAGGGGTTGCTCTAAATTTAGTTGCGGCTATTTCAAACGTTGAAGCTTGCGCCATTCTTCGTAGAAAATTTTAAGATCTTGGACGACACGTCTCGGTATACGTATCACTGGCACCTCACTCCGGACTTAGCCAATTGTGACTTATTATACGCACTTAAGAAATTTCAAATCCTAGGAAGTATTTTACCACTCTCGTCGGTTCTTCACTGAATGGGTTAGTTGAATTTGTGTTATGTTTTTAAAGTTAAAAACACAGAAAATAAAAGCAAAACTTAAACAAATCCAAACTCTGTTTTCATCAAGCGGATAACATTTTGTTCAAGTTCTGTTTTCGATTTCGATCCCTTAAGTGTAACGCGAAAAAAACAATTTCTGAAATCCAGAACTGAATGAAACGTACAACTTACTCCTTCCACTAAGCAGACTGAGTTCCTAAACACGTCCTTCCGATCGTCTAACGAAAAACAATACAGAAACAGTCGCCGAGAAAAACAGCAATGGACGGGAGTACGAAGAAGTGGAGATGCCCGTTATCTCTTCAATGGAAGCGGATCCCGGAATGGGACAAATGGACGCGGCCATGTGGATTCGGCCAAGTGCGCGCGAGACAAGTGGGCGCAGGGAGAAGTGGACGCGAGACAACTGGGCGCGAAATATTCAATTAGCTAATACAAAACGATACAGTAACCGAGGAGTAGTGGAGTATTGACAACCGCCATATTCGGAATAACCCATTTCGAAACCAATGAAAATATTGGATCCTGAAAAAGTATACGGGGGGATTATGTAGTGGAACCCTCTGTTTGGGAGCTATAATCTACGTTCTTGAATTGTCCTGATCTAGAAGACGCAGCAAATTATCTACGACAAAACTTTGTGGGAGAAAGGTGTATCATCGATTGCAGCGGTCATCTGAATAGATGCGAAATTTGAAGCTGAAATTGAACTAAATGCACTAGAGGTTTCGCCGAAACTACTCAAGTTGTGTTCTAGTAACAACCCAGCAAACAATCATGTGACATTGATGTACTCAGTACGTCGAAAGTAGGTAACTGTTATAACATCTTTTATTTATGTACTTAGTACGTACCAAAGTGGTCAGAATCGGTTACATAATAATTGTTATATACTATGTACGTAATATAAGTGACGTATTATGTACGTACTATTTGTATATACCGCGTATGTACCAATTTGGTCACAATAGTTTACATAATAATTGTTATGTACTATGTACGTGACATAAGTGATGTATTATGTACGTACTATTTTTATATACCGCGTATGTACCAATTTGGTCACAATAGTTTACATAATAATTGTTATGTACTATGTACGTGACATAAGTGATGTATTATCTACGTACTATTTTTATATACCGCGTATGTACCAATTTGGTTACAATAGTTTACATAATAATTTCTATATACCATGTACGTAATATAAGTGACGTATTATGTACGTACTATTTTTATATACCGCGTATGTACCAATTTGGTCACAATAGTTTACATAATAATTTCTATATACCATGTACGTAATATAAGTGACGTATTATGTACGTACTATTTTTATATACCGCGTATGTACCAATTTGGTCACAATAGTTTACATAATAATTTCTATATACCATGTACGTAATATAAGTGACGTATTATGTACGTACTATTTTTATATACCGCGTATGTACCAATTTGGTCATAATAGTTTACATAATAGTTTCTATATACCATGTACGTAATATAAGTGACGTATTGTGTACGTACTATTTTTATATACCGCGTATGTAGCAATTTGGTCACAATAGTTTACATAATAATTTCTATATACCATGTACGTAATATAAGTGACGTATTGTGTACGTACTATTTTTATATACCGCGTATGTAGCAATTTGGTCACAATAGTTTACATAATAATTTCTATATACCATGTACGTAATATAAGTGACGTATTGTGTACGTACTATTTTTATATACCGCGTATGTACCAATTTGGTCATAATAGTTTACATAATAGTTTCTATATACCATGTACGTAATATAAGTGACGTATTGTGTACGTACTATTTTTATATACCGCGTATGTAGCAATTTGGTCACAATAGTTTACATAATAATTTCTATATACCATGTACGTAATATAAGTGACGTATTGTGTACGTACTATTTTTATATACCGCGTATGTACCAATTTGGTCACAATAGTTTACATAATAATTTCTATATACCATGTACGTAATATAAGTGACGTATTGTGTACGTACTATTTTTATATACCGCGTATGTAGCAATTTGGTCACAATAGTTTACATAATAATTTCTATATACCATGTACGTAATATAAGTGACGTATTGTGTACGTACTATTTTTATATACCGCGTATGTAGCAATTTGGTCACAATAGTTTACATAATAATTTCTATATACCATGTACGTAATATAAGTGACGTATTGTGTACGTACTATTTTTATATACCGCGTATGTACCAATTTGGTCATAATAGTTTACATAATAGTTTCTATATACCATGTACGTAATATAAGTGACGTATTGTGTACGTACTATTTTTATATACCGCGTATGTAGCAATTTGGTCACAATAGTTTACATAATAATTTCTATATACCATGTACGTAATATAAGTGACGTATTGTGTACGTACTATTTTTATATACCGCGTATGTACCAATTTGGTCACAATAGTTTACATAATAATTTCTATATACCATGTACGTAATATAAGTGACGTATTGTGTACGTACTATTTTTATATACCGCGTATGTACCAATTTGGTCACAATAGTTTACATAATAATTGTTATGTACTATGTACGTGACATAAGTGATGTATTATCTACGTACTATTTTTATATACCGCGTATGTACCAATTTGGTCAGAATAGATTACATAATAATTTTTATATACTATGCATTAGCGGTGATAAGGGAGCATCCTTAAAACTTATTTATGGCCTGTTGTGCGTTAACGGTTAACAGGACTTTCCAGTGGTATACAAAGATATTTTTCCTAAAATTCTTAAATCTTGAACTTGCACAATTCAGTGCTCAATAGCTTGTGGAAAATCCCCAGATTAAATATTTAGTCTGTTCATGGAAAACCCACCCTAGTATGGTGTAGAATGTGTAAATAGTAATAAAACAATACTTTCGCATTCCCTGGACTGGAACAATTTCTCACAATTTTTTGAGAAGGGGGCTAGTAACAACCCTTGACAAGACAATACTGTAAGAAAACCTACTTCCAAATACTCATTACTCTTCAGTCCTCAATCAGAATTCGTGCAAAACGCTATTAATTTGTTGTGTGTATGTACTGCTACCTGTAGTAGGTACAATTTTGATTTGTGGTGTTAACGTTCTGAAGAAAACAAAACTTGCAGCTAAATAAAAGTAAGTTTGCGTATATGATTTATTTAATACTTATTAATCGTAATTGGGAGTTTAATGAAATTTATTAGGGTGGGTGGATTGTAATATAATGATGTTCCCCAGAATATTTTATTCCAATTCGAAATTTACATACTTATTTTTGCCCACGTCTAGTAAATAATCAATTATTATCAATTATTTTATGTGCTTGGTCAATATTAATGCTACCCGTAATACATTCCTGTGAATAAACGTCAAAATGAATACAAAGATAAGAACATATAACCCAACTTTGTTTCTGATTATATCTGAAATAGACACAGTATTTTAGGACTTATATATACGTCTTATATATACAAACCTATACTCTGTAAATTAGACGAAATTAATGTATTTTACTAATACACAAGAAGCATAATATAATTTTATTTATAAAGAGTAATTCAAAATTCAATTTTAAAATTTAGGTATATTGTATTTCTAAGAATCTGTACGTTCAGATATCTATATGCAACGAGTAGATGGCGCTGTGCTTAACAATCACTAGTGATGTTATAGTCGACCAAGTTTATAAGCTTGAGTAAAAGCATGCCAAAGCATACTTAGACGGCGCGCGTAGGGATTACCATGATCAACAAGGCGATTTTCCCAGAGTGAGGCCCTTTCATTGCACCTAGATTTGCGCTGACCGACCCCCTACGTTATTCCTAATGTGAATAACTCGGACCCGTAATTTGACAATTTTTACTTATCAAATACGTACCTACTGTTTATTATATACAAAGTATGTACAGTTGGTACATACTAAATACGTACTGTTTATTATATACACAGTATGTACAGTTGGTACATACTAAATACATACTGTTTATTATATACACAGTACAAAGAATAGCTACTCACCAAATATATACTGTTTATTATATACAAAGTATGTACAGTTGGTACATACTAAATATATACTGTTTATTATATACAAAGTATGTACAGTTGGTATATACTAAATACATACTGCACTAAATGTACCAAAGATATCATAAAATGATGTCTACAGTACGTCACAGTAAAGTCAAACATTTGCTGACATCTGTACATTGTCGGTACATCATTATGATGTAAATGGTACATACCATGGTACGTACCAGCACTCAACTTTTATGTACTGCTTACGTACTGAGTACGTAAAATTGTTTGCTGGGAACAGTCACCAGGGAACAAGCCTGCAGAATAGCTTCTTTATTGTCGGTTTATCAAATCAATTAAGAGCTGTAGCCTTGGGTAATGATAAATATAGCCTTTAATAAGTACTGTAATTAGAACATCAAGCTTGTTATTTTTTAGGATATCTCCTTATTTACGCAGAATATCTCGTAACATAATGTTAAAACATGGGACAGATCGATGACAGCCACGCTCAGCAAGTAACATTACGTTGTTAACATATACTTACTTCGTAATGAGGGCTCTGTTAATCTTATCTAAAATCAGCAAAGCAATTAAGTAACTTTATATAATAGCCATAATTACTTCAAAAGTACACATTTCATATGAGACAAGCAAGCTGGTGCGAATTTACCCTCTGTAACATGATACTATTCCATACAACTCCAGACGTGCCCCTTTAAATATAATGTAGAAGAGGGTGCACAATATTGTAACATCACGACAATCCTTCTATAATTTCTCACTGCAAAGGTCACTTAACAGCAATTTAGTTAGCTATTAAAGCTGTTTATTTTGAGATTACATCTGAAGTGGGTGCTAAAATTACGGAGGCCGAAATGTAAAATGTCGCATGACAATTATTCGAAAGGAAGCCATTGTTCTGTGTTATTTCAACATTTCACTTTTGAAATATCAAATTGTTTTGTTTACGTAGCGCACGTTAATTTTGTTTATACATTTGAATCACAATCTTATCGAAAATCGAATATCATGACCCACTTTAAAGAGGGTAGATTTTCTAGGGATAACTTTGAGTTTCAGACGGAAAATATGGTTAAAGTGATGCGTCTTGTTTCAGCATGTGGAAACACTTTGGTTTATGGATACTTAAATTGCACTGTGGGACTATGTTACACAGTTTATGGATATTGACTGGGGCCTTCAATTTTGGTAAACGACACAAATAGGGGTTTTATGGAAAAGTATAATGACAGATTTGTTTCCACTTGAGTGGACTCTTTGTTACTTTCAGTATGAACAGCATCGTGATTTTGATTATTACTAGATGTAGGATTGCTATAAATTTCTATGCAGAATTTAAATTTTATGTGTGCCATCTGTAAGAAACAAGAATATTCGAATTTACTTATAGTATGCCGCAATAACAGCAGCAATGCCTAGAAAACCTGACAATTACTTTTAGTAATGCCCTAATTTTCTACTACTTAACCAATAGTCTTCATTCTCTGGGTAAATTGCAGCCTCTTGTAATTCGCTTGAATAGAGGAGTGTGCCAACTCATTATTCGCGGAATGTGCTTCTTGAAGAGTTTTCAAATTCAAATTAGAGACTAGTAAGCTTCGACAAGCTACTGAATCGGAAAATGGAAGCGTTCCTAACTTACAAATCGTTTTATATACATAAAGAAGTGGAGCGTTGATCAACAATTCGAAAGTATTTCCTTACTTTAAAATATGTATTTGTACAAGGCTTTGTTAATTATTAATTTCACGTATAGATCATTATAATACCCTTTGTTGCTTCAAGATGGATTATATTTCATGTCTATTAAGATAAAATTTTCTTATATTCTGCACAAGGATATTATAAATTTTCAAAACCAGTGAATAATGAGGAAACGTCGTATACTAAAGTATGTATCATCAAATCTATTACGAGAGCGTTGTGATTTTTAGAAAGTACTGATATAGTAGATCTACCCTACCTTTGACTAATATGAAAATTCCTAGAAATCCCTAACCCTAGGGACATCTCATGTGCACTACACCTAAAGAAGAACTTTTTGATTATTAGGGAAAGCATTGCGTAATTTAAAGTAAAACAATTTTTAACTATTCTGTATATCTCAAAACTGAAGTGTAAAAGGTAAGAAATAAAACTCTAGTAATAATTACACTATAGCGTGCTTTTCCCTTAATTATCTGCTACATTTTCCTCTGTGCAGGAAACTAACAACTCGAGACCTATACAAAAACGAGGGATAAAAAATATATATTTTTATTGCAATTGTATTATTTGAAGTACAATAGCTGTACCATTTCAATAGCTCTTCACAAATTGAAATAGACTGTATAAGAGTTGTTCGAGAAAAGTATAAAATGTATTTTATGGAGTGCGGTTAGAAACCTGTCAAATGCACGTCAAACGATATCATCATTGTCAATACGAATCCCTAGCGAAACGTACGCTACTGGCTCAACAATGTATCTCGCACCCCTAAGGGCTTTGCAAACTGAGTTCAAAACGTGTTAAATAGCTAGGAACACTTTGGTCATATTAGAATTTCAAATTCTAAGGGTTAGAGCGCAAGTAACAGTAAAGTGATTTAAAAAAAAAATAAATTGGTTTGTCTATATGCACCGAAGTACTGGAAAGTAAATAATATTTATTCAGTACAAAGTTAAGGTTACTTAAACTTAAAACAGTTAACAAAGGTAGATAGATAATTTTGATTAATAAATATTCCATGTCCATACCCTCCGACACATGTTTTTCTTGAAGCTTTTGGTCTTCGTCGAATTCAAAGATGTACGCGTAAATGTTGGTTTAGGTCCTTTCTATATTTAAACTTTGGAATGGAGTACACGATGAACTCCGTGGGGCTTAGACTTCTTGAATAAACTCAATTTACAATTTGTGGACCTTTGTTTAATGCAGACCATTTTTTCAGCTTGAAGGGATTCGCGGACGTCTGCTCTTTTGCTTTTTCTGTGGTTAGCTGATACGAGTTTAGGGAAAATTACCCTTACTGCTATTAAACTGTTTGAGTAGGTCATCCGTAAATTGAGCGATGTGGTTCGCAATTTGCATATTTAGGAGGTTATTAAGACAAAGCAATAATAGTAGCGATCACAGGATACATCCCTAGGGTATGACTCCGATTATTCTACCCACATACACATTTGACCGGAATAGTTCCATTAACTATAGGTTGAGTTTATAGTTTCATATTATTATTCAGAGGATGAGACGCTTACGTAATAAGAGTTTTTAAAATATTCAACATGGTGAGCAGAACCGTGAAGTCTTGCTATTAACTCTTTAGATTTAGTTATTATTATATTTACTGCAAGACTAAACACTAAAAATATCCTAGTTACATGGTTCTGAAACTCAATAAATAAAGAAAGTTTGGATTTCCTAGCGTAGGTTCCTAGGAAGGAATTGTTTTCAAATCTTCGGATTAAGAAGCAAAGGATTCAAAGGAAAAATTAAAAAAATAGAAAGTCCTGAAAATTTCCCGGGTAGGAATCGAACTCACAGTGCTTGTTGTTTAGTTTAATCATGTTTAAGTCTGTCCAGTGTAACGCTGAGCTACGCCCGCCTCTGCCCTGCCAGGTTGTTCTTTCATAAATTTGTCATTACGTAAATTAAACAAAAATTAACATAAAAACAGGCTTACGCCCCTATTCTGTAGGCCCTAACAACTCGATCACCAACGATTGTCGGTTTTGAACGAGATTTTTTGCTGTAAAGTTATTCTGAGAGTTATACGAGAGTTGCAAACGATTGTCGTTAGCTAACGAGTCGTTCGACTTTTTACAGAATAGAGGTGTTACTAACTCTCTTTCGTATCTTCCTTTTTCTCTTCTTCAACAGCCCCTCATTGGTAGTTATTGGAATAAACATTTGGATGACTTTCGTATGGCAAGCTTACATAGTAATTATGGTGGCAATTGGGAAGTTGACTGAAAACAGTAGCCTGAAGGAAAATTGACCATAAGCAATTGGAGGAAAAGAAAAATTAACCGAACGCAAGGTTGGGCGGCGAAAAAAAAATTGATCGAAGAACTTTTGTTGACAACAAAAGTTGATCAACTAAATTTATCTTGTCCAAGGATTCGCCCCATTGGGAAATTGATAAAAGGGTATGAATTGACATTTAGTAGATTTTATGTGTTGAACTATGTAAGAGGACGAGAAGGGGGTTTCTGATGGCAGTACGCTGTACTTATTACTTCTAGGGTACAATTTATTAATTATTGGATTGATGAGAAGTTGAAGGATCTACATTAGGGCTCACTGTTGGTAAAGAAGTTGAAGGAGTATAAATAAATTGATAACCCACTTTCCTGAGAGGTATGTGCCGAGTGTGGAAGAGGAGGTTTAACAGAATTCCAAAGCAAATCATAAGACTGATTTAAATTTGAATACCAGCTTGATGGGTTAGGTCGATCGGGGTAAGCAAGGACGACGAATAAAATGGACCAGTAATTTCCAGAGATCTTACTAAAAAATAATCTGCACTTAGCAAAATGGTCGCGTGTTTATTTGAACGTTTGTGCAGTTAGCAATTCGAAGAGTTCGCAAAAGAATATCATAGGTGACTTAAATTCCTCAGCAACCGCAATCCAAAGACTTACTGTTCGCATGATATTTTCTCTCATTACTTTTCAAAGGAATGATGTGAAGAAATAATGTTTTGATTTCGAAAAGTTTGTATATCTAAAGTTATGGTTTAAATGAAATTTATTATTCCATAAATTTGTATTAAAATTCAAGAAATAATCATAGGCTTGGACAATGTAGAAGTTTTTCACATCCCTCTACAATGTGTGTAATGAAAAAATAGTTAAGGGACCAGTTAATGATAATTTCGTTCCCTCTCCTTGACATTAAACAAGAAGTATTCTTGTAAAATTCTAATTTAAATTTCAATTATTTTTTAATGAAATGCTAGGTACTTGTTTTGATACGAATGAAATATCACCCGGCGCAACTTCAAACTATTTCTTTCACAATTACATTAACATTTTTAGTGTGACCTATGTGGCACCGCGAGCTTCATTACATATTCATTAGATTAGGAACCACGGAAGACCTGAGCCCTTACATCAAACGCATCCTCCAGATGAAGCAAACTAAAAATGAATATTGTATGAAAACGTGTCGCATTTCCTTGCAAAAAATATTTAGAATACTCTTGAAAATTTCTTCTCTATTGCAATTTTTGTATATGAATTCAGAATGGAAACCGTTATGAATGTATAATTCACACTAGGACTCCCTTGTATCCCTTTTTCCATGCTCATAGCAGCTTTTGCGTTTTTGTGCTAGCATACCTGCTCGCAATACAAAAGCTCGTGACGTTACTTGATAAATTACACTAGATTACGTCCAATTTAAGACATCAAACGTGTAATTACATGACTGAGTGATTTTTAAATTGAAAACTAAAGGCTATAATGAAAGTTATACGGCCCTTGTAACGGCTTTGTTTGGGTGCATAAATATTCTATTGAGGGTAATCGTTTGCTGACAGGTACTTAAGTGACATATTGTCAAGTCGTGAGATCTGTTCCATTACAAAGGTGCATTATATTTCACTGGGTAAGCACAATTCATTTAAATTTGTTATAATATTATCCTAGTACAAGTTGCACTAATAATACTCTCTACTCTATATTAAACTGTACGAAGACAAGAATTATTTAATAGCATTGTTTAAACAATTAGTTTAAAAAATAATTTTGAAGTCAGTTCTGAATATTTCCTTTACAAATTGTGTTGGGTACAATGCCATCATAAATTAAAATTAAAGTTTTATCTGCCAGCACGTACTTATACATTCATTATCCTTTGTTTCGATACTGTTTAATATTTAAGTTAGACCCAGCACCTAAAAAAATTGAAATATAGTCTACGGAAATGGACCAGTGCTTAAACAGAGTGGATCCTAATTTAATACCGCAATTCCGCAGGCACGTCCTGGTGATGGACGACCTACCTAACTGATGAGGAGGTATTAAACTGGCACAATAAATTAACTCGATTTTTTATGTCACATTAAGCGATAAAAACTTTGTGATAGGAGTGGTGTTGACGGCGTCCCTTCATTAAAATGCTTGGTACTGCGGGGCCAGCAGCTGCCATGTAATGCCAGGCCTGGATCAAAGGACTTAAACGAGCTTTCCGCTTCAAATTCAAAAATAAATTAAAGCGGAGATTTTGGGACATTTACGTCATAACATTTTGTTGTAGCTTTGATTTAAAATTCTAGCATGTTCAATATTTATATTAACAAAATATGGTAACCAGAAAAGCCAGAAATGAGCAAAAAAAGTTGTAGGTTGCTTTTCTATTTTTGAAATGCTTATATACCAATGTTTCTCCAATGACGCGTCCAAAATGTTGACGACATGGAAATACTCTAAAAGAAATGTTGAATGCTGATTGGACACTATAAACTTACACACAACATTAATTTGTAGATACCTAGTGATCCAAATGTTAGTATTCCATATTTAACAAATATAATGGGAAAACTTTCTGAACTGCACCTGGTATGGTAGTGTTAATGATTATACTACAAGAATTGCTACGAAAATAAGCTTTAGGTAATTTAATTAGAGCAGGTTGATATCAGGTCTAAGCAAAATAGATTGATTCAGAAAACCGCCGCCTCTCCAAAACCGGAAGCGGAACAGTGAAGACAAAATAGAACCCAAACTAGTAATTTTTTTTATCTTACTTTCAATACACTTTTCATAAAGAATATAATTTTTAACGTGAAATTTTTGTAAGAAGTCTTGATTTGTATACAGGGTGTCCAAGATAAGAAGGAATCTCTATCTCTTATACCGTGTATATGAGATCCCCATGCATGCGCTCCATATTTTGGACATCCTGTATAATATACAATTCTTAAGTACTTGAAAAAAAATCTTACAAAAGTTCATAAAACAAACGGCAGGAAAGACCAGAGAAAATAATAAAAACTATTTCATTAAATTTTGTTCATCTTCTTCTTGACCTTTCTCCTTTTATGGGTTGATCGTCTTAATATTTGAATATTAAGGTTCAGTTCACAAAGCCGCCGTGAACTTTTGATCTTTAAGAATATTAATTAAATGTTTTGCAGTTTTAAAACTTTTGAAACGCGAGATGTCCTCACGGAATCAAAGAGGTGGAACTTTTTTTCTTAAGATTATTAGTAAGCAAATGACTTTATAAAAATTTAGAAGTTCGTAATATAAAAGGTCAAACCCTCTGTTGTCATGATAATAGGAATAACTTTTAATTGGTTTTGTTAATTTTTTACCTACTAATTATTCCCATAATCTGTAGATTTGAGGATTCGTCATATGTCAGAATTTCGATATAGTCCTTTAGTAGAATTATTTTAAAAATCTTTAACCAACGATATTAAACATCAGGTATGTTTCCATTAGAAATGTGCTTCCGGTTTTCCCTACTACACTAGCAGTGCCAATATAGTATATTATGATACAAATAAATGTATAAGTAAGCCTTGGCAACAAATAATTAGATTGATTATACTTTTATTTAGATGGCAGCCCTATAGAATCTTTTTTAGAAGATAGAATGAACAAAAGATAATTAAAAACATTTTAAAAACATTTCTTGTTAATTCAATCAGCTTCATAGTACGCCGTTTCCATGATAATAAAATTACAGGTAAAAAAGCAAAAGGAAAAAATTTCGTTTTTGATACTTTATATCCATTAAATATTTCTGAAGTATCTAATTAGATAACTTTATTAAGAAAACCCGCCGAGTCTCAGCTGAAGCCACTAATCAACTTAACATGGCTTCATTAAAATCTCTTGTTCAGAAGCTGACAGTAACCACAAGTTAGATTACCGTTATTATCATATGAGTCTATGCAAATTTCCTACCCTTAATGGCTACCTATGTCGAATTAGATACATAAATAAATCAATCTCATGCCCTCGAAATAATCCCAGATAACAGCACTACTTTTAGTATACGCAATTAAAACGAACATATCTCACAATTATCCTTCGATTGTTTTCTGTAGAAAAACACCTCGGGTAATTACCATGAAGGAAATAAATCACGGGGCAAAAAATATTACGCATGCAATGTTTGCGTCCTGGACCTTTTACTGGTGAAGTGGCTCAGAAGTGGTTGTAAACATGAGCCTCATTTGCATTTCATCGCAGTTGGATGAGAAAAAGCGAGCTTTTTAATAGACTACATTTATTTAATTGCATACTTTCAAGTTGTGTTCAGAAAATTTAAGAGTTTTGTTAAATAAAACACGATATATACCTGAAGTCAACATTTAAAATTCAGATGAATGCTTAAACGATCTTCCAGTTAACGTGAAAAGTAGTTGGTGTATTATATTTCATTCCTCTGTTTTTTTAGGCTGATTTTGATTTCGATATTTAGTTGTATTAAGGAATATGATTAAGGAAGCCCATAAATTACAGGGATGTGTATAATTGTTGATTACTGCTTATCACAACATATTAATCAGTGTAGATACTATGCACACGTATTATCACGAAACAATCCATTCCGTCACGGATGCTGCGGTTTATGAATATGTAACACCTGTTTTAGGTAAATTGGTAGTGGTACACAAACATATTAAACACATGTAGTTGGTATTATGTGTTTTGTAATAATAATATTGCCCCACTTACAAGTAGGGCGAAACAAAATGACTGTTGAAAAATAAAAACTATCATTATTTTCATAAATTTTTGCTTAAGGGGTTGGTTCATCTATATGTAGTAAAACGAAGCGATAAAAAGAGTTTAAGAACAGTTTCTAGAAATAAAATTGAAAGATGTTGATTGTTATTAACGGCAGGAAAACAAGACCGTAAATTTAAAACTGCAGCAATATAAAAGCTAACCAAGTATAAGAACAATTAAGAAGGTTAAGGTGAGTGAAGTGGAATTGCTGTAGAGGTGCAAATGAGAAATATAATTCCCAGTTGCTACGTATATTTAGTCTACACTGAGAAAACTATTAAAACAATAATAATTTGTTTTATATATTTTCGCCTAATCACCTTTTAAAGTACCTAGTACTCTTAACTAGCAATGCTTTTAGTCCTCTAAAACGAACTTTTCACTCTAATTCTCACACCACTACTCTAATCCCTCGTTATTTTCATGAACACTTCCAACCTTTTTTGAAATGGTCAAAGAGAAAGTAGGTATTCCAAATTTAGACTAATCTTCAAAATACATATCGTTTTGACAAGATATACACGGTGTATATAAACGACACCGACAAACTTCGGGAGGTGATTCCTTAAGTCTTAAGAAAAAAATCCCATGAACACGTGTCCTAAAATTCTTCTGAGGGGAGCTACTGTCCCTTGAAGGGAGCCAATAAAATTACAATTTTAATTAATCTTTTTTACTTATTATTTTTGTAATGTTAAATTTTATTACCGAATTGAGTCAGTATACTGCATTAAAGAGTGCATACAAATGGTGCTCTTGATTTTTTTGTACGACTAGCCTTTTTCATAAAAAATCGATTTAAATATTTTCTGCTTCAGGTCGAGAATGTCGAGATAAAACATTTTTTTCTATTTGATACTTAACTTTAGATTCAGTTTTTTGGACAATAATCGTTATCCAAATGTATATTAAAGACAAATTTCTAACAACAAACTGAAATTTTATTCGCCCCCTTTAGGGGGCAGTAACTCCCCTCCGAAGCATTTTAGGACACCTGTTCATGGGAACTTTCTTCTTAAGAAGACCTAAGCAATCCCTCCCGAAGTTTGTCGGTGTCGTTTATATACACCCTGTATTATTGCAGGAGTATCTGCTTAGATAATTTTGGTATTCAGTTAAGAAAATATTTTTCGGATTTCCAAATCTGTTCTAGAAAAATTTACTGAAAAGAAATAAAATTGTCCATACAATTACAAATCAAACATTTAGAACCCTTCAGATAACAACTTAAAAAAAATGAAAAAATGTATTTAAATTGCATTTGCTTTTCTGTTTTCAACAGAAAGACGTTTTCCTTCAGATTTCCTTTTATTATTGGAAAATTGTATATCGATGCGGTAATAACGGTGAAGAATACTTAATCTCTTTGTCCAATAAAGTTAGAATAATAGAAGGAAAATGGGGAAACGTTATTCAATATTCTAACCCTCTTACCTGTTAATTACTAGCTCGATGCATTATACCGGCTTTTAATGGGTATAACACATGTCGGTTGATCACCCAAACGTGATTTGAACACACAAAGCTGATGACAATGACAAACCATGACAAATCGCCGAGATCTCGACACACCCGTGCGATGGATTATGATGAAACACTTGGTTTGCTTGTTCACGTCAGGTATGCTTCAGCTTCGCTGAACATACTTTTTTTTATTTTATTAAGGAACATTTACATACACAAACCCTCTTGTAACGACATAAATCTCAAGTTGATTTTCGAGCTCAGAAAAGGAGGGCTAATTTTGATTAGACAGCAGAATTTAACAGAATCTTGTTATTATGGATTTGATTTGATCAATACAGAATTTCAAACGTCATATTTTTTATTACATAGGGTGTCTCAAAACCCGTTGATGTTTCCAAAATTTAAAATTATGACTTTTGAATTAATTCCGATATTGCAAGGAAACGTGAGAGCGAATTTTAAAAATATGCCATTGATGAATAATCCATCAAACCTTAAAAGTCTTCAAAATACTAACACGTGAGCAAAGAAAGTCAAAGTCAATGAAGCAGAAAGGACCTACCTATAAATGAATTTAAGCATTTACATGAATGGCCTTTCATTACCCTAAATTCTTGTACATTGCGTATTATTTGTGCTTTTCTTGAGTTTCTTATTGAAGAGCCGCTTTTATGAATGAAGTGGCAGAATGCTAAAATCATTTACTCGAGTGGAAAAAAAATAACAATGACCCATTTGGGTATTCTTACGCCTCGTAAAAGAAGTTGGTATTGTAACTAAACACGTTGTTAACATGTTGTTGGGTTATACTTTGTTAATGCGGGTCGAGCGTGAATTTAAAGCGGTAGGTAGAGGTTGGTGTCGTTACCTTTCGAATAAAAAAACGCATACCTACCGGTATCTAAAACGTTTCCTAAGAAAATATTGACATTAAAAGTTTTCAACATATTCCATTTTTTTAATAAGATTTTTTTCGAAGAATATTTTTCTTCGAATAAACATTTTCATTAAACAAATTTCCAACAAACTTTTAATTAGTCTTTTCTTTTAATCATGCCTAACGACACGTACTTTTATAAATAAAATGTAAACTAAAAACAACTAGCAATGTGATTTGTACAGATACGTTTGGGACATGATGTAAGTTAACTTTTTATCAGAATCTCGAACGCATCTCTAGGGACAACATAAATTGACAAGCGTTGATAAATTGCTCTTTATTTATGAAGAACATTTTGTCAATAGAACTAAATCTCCGCCCATGATTTCGAGCACACCTTTACAAAACATTTTATGGTGAATTACGATTGCAATTCATAATATCACAACAAAGCCAACTATTCCATGTATTATCTCTTATGTATTATTAGGTATTACCTCTGTATAACCCATAACTTATTCGCCAGACAAATATTTAATGAAATTCCTCTTTGTTCGATTGCAGCATTCATTATTATATGTAATTTTATGATAAAAGAGGAAATTGGAATTGACTGTTTTCAATTTTGTTTATTCTGCCAAACTGACAAGTAACTATCGAAAATGTTTGAACAAGATAACAAATCTTAACCAAAAATGTTAAAAGTAAAAGTTCCTAGGAAGTAAAAGTACTTTTAATCCAAGAACTAAAAGTGTTGCCTAGCAACACACACTTTTTTTACTAAGTAACAAAAACATCAACTTCAATCTCAGGTTTTGGTATTAAAACTGATGACTTTTAAGACGGTTGCGGAAATAGCTATTTTCCTAACAAGTGCAGAAAATCGATTTTTCCGCACGCAAATGCCGTTGACAGCACGACGCGTAGCGGAGTGGTGTCAAGCATTTAAGTGCGGAAAAATAGGTTTCTGCACGTGTTAGGAACAATAGTTTTTCTACTAGCGTGCGGAAAAACGCATTTTCCGCACTGTTTTAGTGTTTTAGTGCGGAAAAGTGGATTTTCCGCACTAAAACATGTGCGGAAAATGCGTTTTTCCGCACGCTAGTAGAAAAAAGTATTTTTTCCGCAACCGACTCAAAAGTGATCACTTTTGATACCAAAAACGGACAGTGAAGTTGATGTTTGTGTTATTAGTAAAAAAATGTGTGTGTTGCTAGGCAACACTTTTAGTTCCTAAGGAAGTAAAAGTACTTTTACTTCCTAGGAACTTTTACTTTTCACTTTTTTGGTTAAGATTTTGGTTTGTTATGTGAATAACATTTATTTAAGAAAAACACTACAAAGATATTAGACAAAGAATTTTCTGTAAATATTTAAATAGCTATCTCCCATCACAGTAAATGATCTAGCCTTATTAGTTTTAGTGTTAGGATCTTAGGAATTTTAATCAGTAAGACTGATTTAAGATCTTCAATATCATTAATCTTTAAATGTAGTAACTCGTCGTAGGGACAAGCTCCAGCAACACCCAAAATTAATATAACCTACAAACGTCAAAATTTAATTATCGTAAAATATTCGATTTTAAAACTAAAACACACCTTCATCATCAAGTATTGCTTATTAGGAGCACACTTCAAGAATCGATCCACCTGTTCTTTACTAAGAATTCTCGATTTCTTCGGTGTGTAGTCATTATTTTCTTTTTTTAAATAGGCACGGAGTTTTGAAAATTTTTCGATATTTACCCCATTTTTTAAACTTAATGTTGCCTTCAACATTGAATATTGCGCCCAAAGAGTAGAAGCCTTCATTTTAGTGGACAATTCGGAAAAGTACGCTAATAGTAGATACCACGCTTTCCGTGTACGATTTTACGGTTTTCTCGTTACACCAATTTAAAAATTTGTTGTAGGCACCTTCGTATACTTCTCGAGATTTATTGGGCAGAAGATTTGATACAACTTCTTTTGCACGGTCTAAAATTTCTGGTGGTGTATCTTCGTTACCATTATCTTGTTCAAACATTTTCGATGGTTTGGCTGGGTTTGACAGAATAAATAAAATTGAAAACAAAAGCTAAGAAGACTTGATTTTAGTAGTAGTAGTGTTCTCTAATTCCTCGCATCTTAATTTTATTAATAAAACAATCTACTATTTTTATATTTTAAATATAGGTAGTACGTCTTCAAATGATCCGCTTGTGCGTTATAAAAAATTTAATAACCTCGTTACAGTGATACCGATACCTATTACGTTGGGTTGCGCTAATTACTCGTAAGGGAGGACAACTTAGCCCACCCTGCAAAATCCAGAAGTAATACAAAGGGAAATGGAAAGAAGAATGTATTAGCTTAAATGATAAAATAAATAACGAAGGAATAAGTGCCGCAATAAGTTTAAAATACGAAGGCGGTGAAAAGATGGTAAAACGTAGAAGCGTCGGCAAAAGGGTAGCAGGAGAAGCATACACACGGAAAAATGAAGGGAGAACTATACGAGTATATATGCTGAAAAATGATAAACGTCTAGACAACGTTACAACGAAGATTTCAAGTTTTGAAGTCGAGGTTTTAGTATAAAAAGTTAAAGTAATATCATAACACTTTTAAACTTTCCTAAAATACTGCCTAACTTCGTGAATTATTGTAAAATCTTCCCCCGATTGGCTTCATTATTTATTCTAAGTATACCTATCTCTCTTTTATTATTCCTCATAGCTAGTATTGCTGCGAATTTATTCTTTACCTTTTTGTTTTATAATATACAGGGTTTTCCAGAGAAAAGTAGCCACCGTCATTATCTTCGAAAACTGTTTGCATGAAAATCACAAAGAGATGTCAACAAAGACAGCAAGGGGTAATTTTTTACAAAAAATCAGGACGTCTGTCATAAACCCCTTAGCCGCCACAGCCGAACCCTCTAAACTTTCAAAGGAATTCATTCTACTATTTATTTTTTTATTCGCTTCAAATTGGGACCTAAAAATCTAAAAACAGACGACTTTCAAAGAGAAAACGAATATTTGCGAGAACTTGCGGTGAAACAAAAGCATTTAGGTACTGCTATATAATAGAGCAGCTTAACCGAAATGAACAAAATATAGTTTTTAATTTTTGTGTGTCCCAATTTGAAGCGAATAGAAAAAGTAAATGGTAGAATGAATTCCTTATGAAATTACCTTTCCAACAATGTACCTACGGTATGGTGACATTTTAAATTTTAGAGGGGGTGGCCATGCGATTAAGGGGTTGCTAAAAGATGTCCGGATTTTACGTAAAAACATGTCCCCAAACTGTCTGCTAAGCCACTGAGGGTGGCTACTTTTCGTTGAAAAACCTTGTATACGGTTATAATATTTTTCTTCCGAACAAAATAAGTTTCCTAATATAATAATAGATATAATATTATACTGAAACTGTCGTATTCTATACTTTTGCTTTAAAAAAAACCAGATTTAACTGAATAACTAGCTAACTGAATTACTAAATAATATATGTCTGCCGACGTCACATCGATCACACAAACAGCAATGCATGGAAATTTCTGCATCGTATCACATGAAATGCCAGTCGCGGTACCTAAGCTTGAATGGAATCCGTTACATTTTGTAGATCAAATCCATTCGGATGATAATATGATATTATTGCAAGGTAGATACGAATCTATTCAATTCGGTATTATGTGGAAGTGGATTTGAAAGCCGTCCCGACGTTGCTTGTTAATATCAAAATGCAATTCCAATGCAAGTCCATAAAAATTTAGATTACATCGCCTTCTATGCGTGTTACTGTAGTATCAAATCGTGCTGGAATGGTTATTTGCCTAACAAGTTACGGAAGTTGCCCTTTCCGGCCTTCCGGGACGAGGGGGTTTGTTATGAGCAAATTGTTAAGCGTCAAAGTCCAGTAAAGATACTTTCGTGATGTGTATGCTATTCTATCCACAAACGCTTTAATTACCAAAAAAATATTAACTTGTTTATAATTTTGATTGACAGTAAAGAAAGTGAGATAAAGTAAATTAATAAATTGAAACCTTTCTCGTTTATTAAATAAATGCTGCGGATATGTAGGTATAAAATTAAAAAAAGCATTATTGCAGAAATTATGGATTACAATTATTTATTACAATTCCTGAAACTAATTTTGAGATACGACAGTCATGTAAAAAGTATTCATTGTATATATTCCGATCTTCGTTTAGCAATCGATTACTTAATGTGCCACAAAACGGCGCGCATAATCGGCAGGAAAGTGGGACTTTCGCGATTTTTGCAGAAAAGTTAGTTTTTACTAGATTCGAAACCTATGTTATGTAGAGTACAAAACATATTTAAATATCATGCAAATATTATTGTATTATTGTGGTCTGTATACTAATATAATTATGCAAATTTCTTCATTCATGTCTCTTCAAGCAGACCACAATGAAATATATATTACGTCTGCGTCAGTGAATAGTTACATTTTTACAGTCTTTGTTAGTTTGGATCCCTTACAATGCAAACTGTGGAAGCAGAAAAATTGCAGATGCAGCACTCATAATTGTCAGTGGTAATCTAGATCCAAAAAGCAAATAAGATGACGGTGAGCACATCAAATAATATCATCCCCATTAGCGCAAGCAGTGTTAAGACTCTGTGGCTGTATTCGACAACCCCCGCGGTCCTTGTTATCGGCGCGTGCCCGACATATGTTTGCTCCACTTCAGAGCCCTTTTGCGTATGTTTGGAGTTTCCCACACGTTCAAGTACTTCACTGCCTATAAGCAGAAGTTAGTACAACTCTGGGTGAAATGAGGGATGCAAAGCGTACTAATTCTAATTGAATCAGTGCAACGTTTGCAAAACTTTTAACGAGTAACCTCAATTTGCTGTGTTAGCAAACGCTAGTAAACAAATTTACGGAAATTATCGAAAATTGTACCCAGCATCTGATATCATTAGGAAGTTCAAGTTGTTTACATTGATTTTGAAAGCGTTGCTATACCTCGTTGTGATTTTGAAATATAAATTTTTAAATGGATAATTAGTATCAAAAACGAATAAAACTAGGCGCTCAAAATTATAAGTAATCAAGAAATCATGTTGTTTTGTTATATTCAAGAATCTAATCCCAATAAAGAAAACCTGGTCGTTGGTCAGAACCTTTTGAGGAAGTTGCATCCACAAAATGTAAGTTTTGACATAAAAATAGTTCTTTAGATGTTTTGATAAAATCTGTAACTATATTCAGAACTACACGGAATGTATATCGAAGAATGAAATGGGTGTCAAGATGTTCGTACAATGGAACTAAAATCATAACCTCGGCACCATGTACACATACCTCGCTCCAAAATGTATGTAAATCCATATACAATAAATTGTACTAGTTGCCAAAGAAAGCTACTGGAAAATTCCCTGGTATAGTCAAAATTTCCTACCTTAATCAAGAAGAAGAACAGCGAAACCAATTCTTTTAACAGTCAAATTGTTTGAATTTTTACAATTACATAGAATTACCGCAGGCAATCACCTTTTAAGGAATGTTCTGTAATCTGTATTCAAGATTATTTTCATTAAATTATTTTCATACCTGTTACTCGAGATAGGAAAAGTCCTTTCAAATTCGCCCTGTTTCTAAAATATTTAAAAGACATTCTTTTTAAGCAATGCGTAAATAACTGCAAATAAATTCATTTTAGGATACTATAGAAATGATAGGTAATTAATTTGGACCCCAAGGATATACCAGCACGTCTGATTAATCGCATCAAAGTCACTTTCATTATGCTATTCCCTGTTTTACTCCAATAATTCCAACAATTTCTGTATTTGTGGTTTGTGCTTTTGCGAGCTCTATGTTTATAGGATTAGTTAATAAGCTACCAATAGTAATGATGTGTGTAGGTATATAACTACATAATGATCTTGTTTTGATTTTAGCACCTAATTCCTTATTGTTTGTAAAATTAATGGTAACAGTAGGTATATAAGACTGGAGTGTTGTTAACAATAAAAAAACGTAAGCATATGTTGCATTCAAATAAACTAATGTTCAAAAATTGTTAGAGCAAAGCAAATAATCAAAAGTAATGAATATAAATGAAGTGTAGCTTTGACAAATTTACGAAATGTGTAACATTTTTTACATACTTTAATTTTGCATATATTTTCTAAAAACCGTAAACGATTATACGTCAGATCCATCCTCTTTCTCTGTTAACCTTTTACAATAACAATTTGACTATGACGTGTTTTATATGAAACCTTGAAAGCAGGGGACAGTTTGCATACGCAAGATCCCTCCTCACGTCCTTTACATATGTTCACCCTAAATACGCACCACCCTCCGATAATAGATTAATCTACCCCAATATTGCCAATATTGCACCACTTTATTACATCATTAATTACACAAATTATCTCCCGAGGGACGCTTGATGGTTGGTTGCTTTGAGCTTGAAAGGCATTTCTGTTTGTCAACAGTTAGACCATTAATTTTACGTTTACATAAAATTTGATAATTAGCGTTACATTTTTTCGTTTAAGCCAATTATTTTTGAGTGGTCCTAAAACCTGTTATCTATATCCAGCTTATCAAACCATTTTAAAAAGTTAATAAACATTAACGGGAAATTACCGATTTTTTTAATTTATAGTTATCTGTGTTTTATTTAAAAGAAAGACGAAACAGGAGTTGTGGGTTGAAGACAACTGCGATATAGCCGATATAGGCGCCAAACGAAAGAATATTATATGACGTAATAGAAAAGTGGAAGAAGAAGTTCAAGAGAATGAACAAATGTTGAATTCTAAAGAATGTGAAACAGATTTGTTAACTCTGCGCGAAATCCTTGCGCACAGTTGTTATCTCTCCGACTTGCCTCGCATCAAGTTGTCCCAACTCCCAACATTCGCTCGTGGGAAGTTGACCAAATCCGACCTCCGCCATAGTTACTTCAAGGTTTATGCGATGCTATTGAATTTAGTAAAATTAAAGGAGTTCAGGAGAACAACTAGTGGATCAAACAAGGTTTGAATTTTGGAATTTTATAAAAAAATGCACAGATCTCGCAATTCTTGCAACCATCGGTAGGGTGTTGAAAACAAACACGATGTATATTTAATACGGTAATCGAATATACAGAGTGTGTAAAAATTGTGGTGCAGGTTTCGGGTAATGCAGGATATCGCACTAAAAAGGAAACTAATTTTGATTTTGTATCTAAGTAATCAATAATAAAATTTTTCAAGTTGAACGGCAGCTACACATTTAGGCTACGACGGAAAGATGCAAGTTCGTGTTTTAAACAATAGTTTTGAGCAAAACTTTAATTAATTTCGATAAACCAAATACGGCTTATAATTCGTGGTATACGATTGGCGATTGGCTAAGGGAAACAATGAATTATTAAAAAATATATATTTTGGTGGTCTTGTATTGTTTTCTGTAATGCTAGTGAGACAACATGATGGAAAACGGGATATTCAGATGTGAAAATCTTACAGCGATCATTAGAAAAACACAAGTTTAACGAACATATTATTTCTTCGGCCTGAAAACTTGTTCTTTTGGGAAAACAAAATATTACTGCGGTAGCTTGAATTTATTTTAGTTACATTTTTAATATTAAGGCTGTACTTTGGAGCTATAGGTTAAATTTAGACAGCATTTATTCGAAATTTATTAGGACACTATTTATTTTTTCTTCTTCTCCCATTCTTGCCATTTATGTTTTATATATTCTAACTTGGTAATAAGCACCTCATTGACTGTTGCTGGATATTTACATTTATAGTTGATATAATTTGTTGATGTTTAAATATTTCACAATCGTAAAAACAGCGATTACAGTCGACAATTAAATTGAAGTTAAGTTAAACGATCAATGGTAAAAAATTTTAGCTATTATCACTGAATATACTCATCAACTAACTATTTTGAAAGAGCAGCATTCTTTACTGTTACAAATTTTGAACTTTGACGACTGTAAGTTCAGGAAGCGTTTGCCAGTTTTTTGGATATCAGCTTTTTGTCTTAGTTTTGTCTAAGGAATAACTTTACCTAAAGCTTTCACCACCATTTTTATACATTCTGTATAATGAACATGGTTGTGGTTTATAATGGTTTATTATAACGTTAACAATACAAATACCAAACAGAGTATTATAACAGACTAGTATACCGAGTGGTTGGTATCTGAATAAGAAGTATACATTGCATAATCACGTTTATCCGAATTCCTGTCCCTAACTGTTATGGAAAAAATTGGTAATGGTAGTAAACTAAAAAGAATAATATTCCGCGTTAAAAATTCTTTGTGTACTATTTCTTCAACATAACAATATAAAATTTAAAAATGTAGCTATTTAAAAAATAGGAGGTGCTGCACTTGTCAAAACAAAAAATACTCATATTTTTCGAATGTACTTTCATATGTAGGTATTTAAATTTTATATATTTATTTTTATATTATTTATTATACAAAGAATTCTTAAAACTGAACGACGCGGAATATTATTCTCTTTAATTTGGTACCATTTCCAATTTGTTCCATAAAAATGGGGAGCAGGAATTCGCATAAACGTGATTGATAAGCAATGTAGACGGCTTATGTACAGGGATATGACCGATATGACCAACCACTCGGTATAAATGTTGCTTACTTGGCTAAACTAATAAACTTAGTGAATACCTATACAGGGTGTCGAATTGAATTACGCTACATATGGAATTCAATGGTAAAATTTTAAAAGTCCCTTATTTTTGGGGCAAAACCCTCAGCTTGGCACAATTTTGCGAAGATGCGTATAAGCTGTTCTGCAGCTCGATTACCCAAGTGTTTAATTGCGCAATCAAAATATATAATTTTATGAGAATCAGAAACAAATATATAAGTGTGTATATTATAATATAATATTACAGAATATCAGCAGAAGAAACATTTGGTAAAAATAGATTATTATTACGTTCTGAACATTTTGTATTTTTTGGTTTTGTTTTCTTTTCCAGTGAAGGTATTCACAACAAAAATATTTTCGGATATTTTGTAAGGACAGAATTAACGCTTCTGCGCAACCGCTTACAGAACAACGCGTGTAGTCCGACAACGCAACCAACTCCGCATGCTCGCACCCTGCTTAGATCCCGCGTGACGATATTTCGTGACGCGAGAACCTATAACTTGCCTCTGTATAAGTGTTTTCAACACTAAAAGTAGTATGCAGTGGTTAGATTCTTGGAGTAACGTGGTTTTGTTTTCAGATTGGTTCGTGTTCTTTAATGATCTGAACCTATTATACATTGCAGCGTCCTCGTGGTAAATTTTTATTGTGAGCTGGGTCTTCACAGTGTAATATAGGGCTAATATTCTTCTTCGGCTAATGGTTGTTATTTCCATGGTTATTTCCTAGTTGAATGCTCACGTGTTTCCAAAACACCACAGTGTTAATTATAAAAATTATTGTGGAAATAGCAACTCTTAGGCGTTTTGAATTATGTATTGCCTTTTCATTCATTCATGAATTCATAAATTTGTGCAACCTGTGGTTTTGATGTAAATTTAACTACAAAATTTAAAACAATTAAATTTCCGTGTATTTCATGCAAATATTTAAAGTTATATAATTCGTAATAGCTAGGCGTTTTGCTAGCACTCACTGAAACAAAATATAAAACAACATTTGAAACACAAATCTTTAATTTATTACTCTCAGTAATTCATATCCGATCACATGATTTGACATTTAAAAGAATTTAATAACAATATAAATTGCATTTTGGAATGTTATTAACTAAACATGAATGTAAAAGTCTAAAGCAACGATTAAGCTAATACCAGGAGGGTGCAGTTAATATAAGGTTTCCACTAGTACCGCTAATTTTCAAATCAGCGTGTTAATTACGCATCTGTTTCAGCACTTTTAATTAAGTTGAATTAAAAGTCTTAACAGTCCGGATTAAACGTGAAATTTGAATCGTAGCACTTGACTCGAGAAAATTTGAATTCCAGACTCGGAATTCCCCGATCAAATATTTACACTTCCTTTATACGTTTAAGATTAAAAGAGGAATAATTTAAATTGCTCTCTTAGCTTGTTATCATTTCGCCCCCAACAAAATTTCCATAAAATTGCTCCTTATGTTAATAATTGGTTTTCCACAGTTTTCTAGGGCGCCTGATGCAGAATTTAAATCTAAGCTAATTTAATTATGGAAATTACAATGTTAAGCAATACTGATCTGATTTAACTGGTTTACTATTTGAAATTAAAATTGAATTTCCCGCAGGTAATAGTTATGCAAATTTGTTTTAAGAGCCACTGCACTTATGGCAGAAGTCTTCAAGTTGCAATTCTTGCCGATTTCTGTTTCAATGTTATCCAACTAACACTATTCATGGTAAATTGAAATCCGAGGTATGTGACATTTATAATTAAAATCATTCAACTGCATAACTCTAACTTCAATCTGACGACAGATAAGAACGACGGTGAAACTAATTGGATTTTCCTACTGTTGACAATTAATCTGCTTACTTGTAAAAGCACACGAATTAGAGATCAAATAATTTTCGTCTTATACTCTCATCTTGTACTATTTGTTCCTTGATTTGGTTCACCTCAAGCATTTTCTTTTCTACAACATTCCTAATAATTACAACCCTTTTTTATTTAAAATTTGGGTTTTGTTGGATATTTACAAGGGCCTCCGGGTGGCACATTTCTCAGTTAATAGTGTATAATAGGATATAAGAAAATCTATTGCAGAAGTTGGTTCAAGGTGTCAAAATTTGGTATAGGTAGATCTCGCCTCTATATGAAACTTATTTCTAGTTAACTCAGATCTGTTACTTTGTTACTCGTTATTTGATTAGAAATTTTAACTGTGGTAAATATAGAATTTTTTCAGCATTAATTCCTGAACAATAGTACTGTCACAAACACTTGTTTATCATGCGTTTGAAAAACTCTTTTGTTAGGTATTTTGGTATTTGAACCGATTCTTTTCATAAAACATTTTAAACGTGTTGTTAATTACATATATTTTTACCTTCTGTACACATGATAAATAATTTCACAAAATATAACATTTTAAATCAGAAATGTAACAAAATACGAATTAGTATTTCCACAAAAATAATTTCCTTTTGTCCAATTTCGGATTAGAGATTCTTTAAATGAAAATTATTTATCATTGATATAGTTTGGAATTAAACCAAACCAATTGTCCTTTATAAATAAAAAGTTTTCTATTTTTTCTAAAGACTAATGGTTTAGGACCGTGTTTGTTTAAAGTTTCAATAAAGAGTTCATATCCAGAAGGCCGTTTAATAATACAATTTGCAATTAATTACACGCTGAAACATGAAAAAGCAATTTTATCAAACTGAGCAAATAAAAGATAGGGTCCGAATAGAAAATAAAGGCGCCCTAAAGTAATAAAACAGGTTAGAATAATGTTTTAAAGATTAAAATTCCAAACGTGTTAAGTATGCGAGTTGTCGCATGAGCGTATAAAATCGCAGTGTTGAAAGGGGGTGCTGCAATATTAAAATCCACCCCATTAACCTGCCTCTATCTGAACCCAATATTCTAGAAATAAAGGCTTGACATTTATCTGGGCATGACGAAAGAACACGTCACACTTGATAACGAATTTCTATTTGAAAAAGTTGAAAAAATACTAACAGCTGTCTGCAAGTTCACGCCTTTATCGAATAAGCAAGTGATGTAGAAAATATTTATAACCTATTACATTTTACAAGCGTGGAAAATGAAAATTGGGTGGGAAATATATATGAATAAAATTGATTTTACGTTCTACCAAGATTTTACACTTACATAGATAATAGCTTGACTCTGTTTCTAGTTAAGTTACACAGTAAATCTTGAATTTTCCTGCAACTGTACGGTAAAGCTAACGCTAACGTCTTTGCTATGCAATATATTATTGTGTCTTTGCTAAGCAATATATTGCAAAGACGTTAGCTTTAACATTACCGTACCCTTAACGTACAGCGCACAAAAACTCTCAAATGAATGGAACATATTCCCATTAGCTACGAGAATCAAATAATATGGGTATAGCTACATTTTTTTCAGACGAAGCATAATGTATTATATTTGAGGGATTTTATTAAATAATCTAGAATGTGATCTTAAGTAAAATTTGTCAAGTTGCTTGTAGTTCCAATTTACATGAAATCAGAACCAACGTGACAATTACTATAGGAATATTATGCTCAATCTAGAACGCTTCGACGCAACCGGTTGAACGCTGCCGCCGTTTGAACGCGGCCATTTAAACGCAGGGACATTTGGACGCAGGAACGTTAGAACGCAGGCACGTTTGAACGCAGGGACGCTTGAACGCAAAAACTTTTAAACGCAGAGACGTTTGGATGCAAATGCGAAATCTGTTCATAACAAAAATATGTATTTATTTGTAGTTTTATAAAATAGAATGGATTTGATTTGTTAAAAAACCACGAAGAAAACGTATGAACGTATGAACAGTTACACGTCAAATTGTCACCTACTTTACGTTCAAAAATAATCGAAAACATTACAGAAGCATAAACTACAAAAAAAATATCAACTCAGTCATGCTCAAAATTACAATCATCCTTCGTTCATAATTCCAAATACTGAATGATATATCGTTCAGCTGTGTTAAGGTGCTTGCAGGTCATACTTTATTTAAAATTAATGATTTTGAAATGTAAATTACGACTCCTCATCGGATACCCACTTACATATGCGTGTATCATTAAACTACAATTCCTAACTGAAATTAGATAATTAATTATTCAGGACCCTTGGAGCACGTATGTAAAAAAAGGAGTGAAATAAAACTGCTGATCATAGTTACTGCCCGTTATGACAATTTAATAAAACTCCAAGTCATGTTTTAAATTGCTACCGAGTTATTTTCATCATCGGTTTCGTGCTATTTTATCGATATAGTTATACGAATTTTAATTGAAAATGTAATCAAGTGAAGCTGTTTTTTGTACCTTGTACCAAAAAACTTTTTTTTCGTGTATTGGAGGATAGGTATGTAGATAGTAGATGTAGAACAAATTAACTGTCACATTAAAATAAAGAATTCATTTCCATACTTTTATTGGAGAGTAAATATAAATTTAGAAAAGTGTACAGAAACAATAAAGAAAAGGAAAATCAAATTATTCCTAAAAGAAGTATAGAATAAAAGCTTGTTTTCCTAAGTTTTAAAATTCAATGTTATATTAATAAAACCAATAGCATTCCGAATAAAAATTACTAAATGTTTAAACAAACTCTAAGTAATAGAAGATTCAGATGAGGACTGAGCAAACATCATAATTCGATTATTAAAGCGTTCCACTTCGGTGGATTCGGTTGGGGACTTTCAGGCACGGGAGTCTCGAGAGGGTTTCACTTTAAACACAATTATAAAATCACAATACATTGTTCCATAGAACGAAGCCTTCAAATGCAGTCAGCCACTGTTTATTGTTTGTTAAAAAATGCATCAACGTCGTTCACAATACTTCTAAGTGCCGATTGTTGATCGTACGGTAATCGATACTGCTTTGCATACATGGCCATTTAATTTATTATGTATTCAAACAGACTTGTCCTAATGTCAACAATTTTCTTTATTAATTAGAATGAGTAGGAAATAGGAATTCTGATGAACTATTTACTGTTAAATCAAATTATTTGCTACTCCACTACGCTAAGTAAATAATCCATCTAAGAATTATTTTGGCGAAACTGTCCTAGTGAATAATGATATCTCACTGCGGTATATTATAGGTAACATTATCCTTGACGAAACACATAAATACATATTTACTACTTCTGGACTAAAATACTTATTAATAATTTAAGTTGCTATAAAGCTCTAATATAATATTGGGATAGTTCTTTTAAAATGCATTTAAAAGAGCTGCTACCTATAAACTCTATACTTTATTCATTCGACGTATACGGAATAAATCAGCGTAAAATGGATACTGCAGACGATAATATTGACCCATAAAATGCTTGTGGTACTCCATGTATAACTTGGCATAAATTTTACAACTTCTTAAGCACTTCAGACATTCAACTAGGTATGCACTTCCTAAGTTAACGTCCGTTGAGCAATTACATAACCCAAGTTGGCAAGGTTGAACGCAGATATTCCCTAATGACACCACGAAGAGATAGTTTACATTATTTTAATAATTCCATTAAATTCCTTTGCATAACCTTTTCTTGGTTGAATTTTAAGAATTATTAAGTTAAGTTAAGATTCTTATGAGGAAATTCTAGCAGAAAACAATAAAATCATATTATGTGAATATAAGAACGTATAAAAATAAGAAGGGATTTTTATTGCGAATAGGTAATTTTAGGTAAGCATCAAATATTAAGTTACGCAATCTCTTCCACCGACGCAAACAATCCGGGATAAAAATTACCTACAGTGTAAAATACAAATCGGTGAAGAGATCGTAGCACGGTTGAATGTTCTCGCTTTACAGCTCGAATTCAATATCCGTTTCTAAATTTTTCGGGCCGCCATTGTGTTTTAGATTGGATTACTGGATTACGCGTTTGTCCCACCGCAAAACAGACGGCTAAACGACCTCAACTGTCGCCTTCAGCGTTGAGTCCCGAGTCCTTCGCAGCGTGAGATCCGTAAACACTCAAATTAAATTTAAAAGGTTTTTTTAAAGAGCAGTTTCAAATCCCTTTATATTTTTCTTACACATGGTTTATTTCATTTTATATTGATACACCTGAAGTTTCTTAGCATTCGCTAAACTAGCGTTGATAGCAATTCCCCTGATTTAAGATAAATGTGTAAAGTACTTTTGGAATTAGTGACTCAAATTAATTCATTTCAACTCTACACGTAAAGGATTATTTCTTGCTATATAAAAAATATAATGCAGCATTTAACGAAAATTAACTGCCAACCTAAATCATGACACAACGTAAATGTCCTTTTTCACTGTGGAAACTGACAAAATTGGTGCGCAATACAGAAAGTAATATCCTTCCTGCTGCTGTTCCTGCCCTATTAATGATTGTTGTAGCAAAAACGAATGAGTTTACTATCGACATTAATTATTATGGGCTTATAACATCTATTACCTAATTATTATTTTTAATTAACATATGAGATGTATACGAACAGCAACAAAAGCTTTCCAAGAACTGCATTACAGTCCATAAAAAATAAAAGGCTCTACTGACTATAGGTAAATGCAACCTTCGGAAGGCTCTAATGGAAGGATTTGGAAGAGGCTTAGATCCAATATTGGATGAAGATAAAATGATAGAGAGTGGGGGGGTAGGAACCCGTCATAATTCACAACAAATGTTAGAATAGACTATGCTGTATTTAAAAACAGATTTTATCGATACCTACTTGATCATTTTCTTTGAGATGCCGAATAGCAGAATAAATTTCCGTTTAAATAAACAGAAGACAATCCTTTTTTTTAACAATAAACAACGTTGAGTGACGGTGTCTCCCACAACGCAGCGAAACACAATAAATTGAAGAAAAGGGGAATAGTACAAAGCAAACGCAATGTAACCATTATAATGTGATAGATAACCAACCAGTCTGCACAATGGCGGCTTTAAAGATGGGGCTACTACAGTTTAGCAAGGCAATAATAGTCGGCAAACATCACCGATGATGCGGACTGACAGCCTTGGGTGCAGGGTTCAGCACACACACGTATACATGCATAGAACCGGGGTCAGGACCCTTTATAAAAGCTGCTTTCATTCTGAAGTTGCAGACTCAACACTAACAAGTCTATTGTAATGACAGATAATTTTAGATAATTAAGATAATGTGCGTTACATAGTTAACCATAACGTATTTTCAGACAAACTTGTTTACTTCCACATGAAAGAGGGAACGACACGCATCAAAAGGCATTATTACCTAAACTTTTAGTTATAATAAAGCTCGCAATTAATTTGTACCCTTTTACTACTAGGGAAACGTCAACTCTTTAATGAAATAACTGACGAAAATATTGAATGCAAAAAAATAAAATCTTGAAAAACTAAAAAAAAGTTACTCGTTCCATCGAATTTTTGTTTTAGTACTTTTTGTAAATTGCTTTAAATTAAATCAGACTGAACTCAGAAAATCCTCAGGTTTTCACGGAAACTCGATTTTTCATGGAAGGTGAAGTATGAGTAAAGGCGTAAACCGTTTAAACCGATTAAACGACTTTGAATTATGCTACTCTTTTTTGTGGTTTTTCAACGAAGAATGAAGATTATGTAGATATTCCAATACTTAGAGATAGGTGATTTAAAAAATGTCAAAGTCTGTGTGCGCTTCTGACATTACAACATAAATGTATGGAATTATTGTAATATGTATGTAATGCTTGTAAGGATAATGCCAGGATGTAAGATTAAAAAAATGTATATTGTTGCTGACTTTCAAAAATCTTTAAAATATTTAGAAATTCTACCGTTACGTATAGGATTTTTGAAAGAAATGGGTTTCTTTAAAATAATTGTAAAATACGACTGTATGTTCCAATAATGTTTGTAGAAGAGGATACTACCTTCTCATCGCGTATAAGAAAAATAAAGACAGGAAAACTATGGACCTATTTGCAATATTCCATTTTGCGTTATTGCACGCTGAGATGGTTCTCATACTGCACTGTTTTAGAACGTAAACTACATCTTCAAATAGTCCTGGATTTCATAGGTTTTTAATAAATCTCCATAGTAGGGAATTATTATCGCATAGTACTTAGTAGCTTTCTCTACAAAATTCGTCTGTACGTAACATCACACACTTTTATTAAAATAATATTTAAAATTTTTAATACGGCAATATTTTTTTCCGATTAAAGTAAGGAGAATATATTAGCTTCTCACGCGGTTACCAGCAGAGGCATCTTAGATGACAAAAAAAGTAATATCGAGCAACTGTAGGAATGAGGCGGAATATTATAGTATACATTGAACAGCACAGCAACGTCGCGTTGCTTATTGCTCTACCTCTACCCAACGTGATTATAATAATTTTAAAATACTTGGAAGTAAACGAATTTAATTTTGAAATGGATCAGGTTGTACATATATTAAAAGTTGCATGTTGGTAATGCTAATTCGAAAAGTTCCCATATTTTATTTCCATTGGGTATCAATAATTCCTCCTAATAGACTAGTTTTTGACTAAAAATATCGTACCTACCAATTCCCCGTAATTTCTGAATCGACGCCATTCAGTTAACCGCAGGTGTGTAATTTTAAGTTGGGCGGCAATGTGCATTACTTCTCAGGTTTCGCATCGTCAAGTTTTGTAGAGATTTTGCCTAATTTTTAAATTTACGAATTTAGAAAGTGGCGGCGAAAATTCAAGCCCAAACAACAGGTAGTAAAAAATAGTAAGCGTGCGAGGTCGACGTCGGGTCAGTAAGCAGGCGCAAAACCCGATACCAGTGTATAATGGGTTGTCTATATTCCAATGATAAAGTGGTCGGACCATTTAATTGGCAATCTGTCTACATTGCACAATAAACGGACTTCACTGTAGACGATCAAACACACAGTAAAATGTTTACGCGTCCCAATCCACCCGATTTTTAATTGTTGTTTATTTTTCTAGTACCTAGGTACTGCCCTATTTGGATATAGATAGCATAGAGGAGGCTAGAAAGAGATGCCAAATAATATAAGATTGTTATACTAAACCCAGAAATTGCGCAGTCAAAACCTTGGCTTACGTTTGTGCCTGCAAGTATATTACAGACTACTTTCAGCATTTTAATCCTGAATCTCCCTTTTCAAAAATCTTGTGTTCTAATAGTTTTAATTTTTATGTAAGTAGAAGTGATAGAAAAGTACACATTTCCAATTATATTCATGGGGAACCTTGAAAATGTCAGGTTAATCGAATTAAATTTATCTCAATTTGTTCCCATAGAAATTTCCAATTATTCCTTTAACGAACAAAAGAGAAAAACTCAAGGGAAATTTGAAAACCCTAAGAATGCCACTTATTCGTATTGAATGGAGTCGTAAATTCTGAGAAGAATTTGGCAAGCAGTGCTAACCACAAACCAATCTAGTATGCAGACGAATTGATCCCTTTAAGATCTCACTGTTCCAAAATGAGTGGAGCCTCTCGCCTCTGGCTTCCTTCAGAACTAGCTTATACTTAAATTCCGAAGTGCAAATGAAACTTGCCTTCTATCTAACTGGATGAATGAAGTAAATTAAAGGGTATTTACAATCTCGAACGCAGATTTGGTTCATTATCGTTAACCTAATGAAAAGATTTGCGAGTGGTGTTAATCAAATTGGAGAATTTCCTTTTCGTTTGTATTACTTGAGTTTACACGATTAGGAAGGGGTCGCGAAACAAATTGTATTCCGTTTGTTTTAAAACAATGTTGAATATTCAAGAAAAGTTTTAATGTTTACGTTAAATATTAAAAATGTAAAAGGGAACTTTTAATTTAATGTTGGACTTCAACGAAAGAAGAAAAGGAAAAGTGATTTTGTAGGATTATAAGGAAAAGAGAGAATTTAATTTAATGCATTTCCTGGTAATATAAGAATTGCTACGAGAACTGCAAATATTCGTTACTTTCTTTCTTTAATGCCTTACATTTATAACATATGCTCTTAGGTATAATAATTTCGGTGTTTGCTCACAAGCTTGTAAGATGCAACAGCGGTACCCGTATTAAATAATGTTGCAGTTTGAAACAAATTACAAAAGGTTAATAAGTAAAGCAAACATATAAATAAAACAGGATATATGTTAACAATGTATTTTATATTTGCCTCGCAGCGGTAATATTTATAACGTTTTGGATGATGGGTATTCGCCCTAAGCTGGGCTTCATTGTGTTATAGGTCGTCTATGAAATATTAGCAAACAAGGATTAGTGCAGCAGAACTGAGGAGATATCAAACATCGTTATGAGGAAACTTGCTAATCACACGGTTTACTTAACCGGATGGTTTAACCCCATCCCTGTATATCTGTAGTAGATTATTGGTATCGGTCTATAATCGCGCCCAAGGAACTTAATGTAATATTTAATATAGTTTGATGTATTACCAAAACTGTCTACTATTTTAATCAATTGCGTGTTCGAGAAGTTTAAATAATGAATATCTATTCGAAAATAAACAGCTTATAGTACGCTGTGGTTAATGAATTTATTTCAAGATGTCTGATTTAGAAATAAGTGGCGCATTTTCCGTTTTCCGAATTTTCTACTTTAAATTTAAATTTACAAATTGCTATTTCCAATGTTTCGTTTAGGCTGTTCTGTCCGATATATTATATATATATTATATATATTTTTAATTTAATCCCCTTGATGCTGGTTAATAGCACGCATTACCTTTACCTCATCAAGAATTTTTATTTATTTGTTTAATGATGTTATATTCAACATAATAATTATTTTCTGTACATATTATGTAAATATTAAAAGTGAATTATAAACGCCTTATGCCACCACGAGTACATACATTAAGTTGGAATTCAAAAAAACATCGTATTGTTTGTGTACGCCAGTCACACTTTTGATGACTCTGATGTTGTTATGATAAGAGAGAAAATTTTACTTGCACTAAAAGAAACGTAAGGAAAGGTAGTTTTTATATTTAAAAAAAGTTTTGTAAGCCTTAAACGTTTTTACAAGTATAAAACTCAAAGAAGCTAACAGAATTAAATTCGTCTCCTTGCTTCAAGCTTTTGTCTTAACTCGAGAGCAAATATTTAATCATAACAAATATTTTTGCATAGTTCGCAGTAAATTCCTTACTATTTATTTTAGTAACATATGTAAAATAACAAATAAAATTTTCTTACCTTGGTTTTGAAGGTCAACGCAACTCATCGGGGCTGATTCAAGGAAACATACAAAAGTATTACTCATTGCAGTTGTATTGCAACAAAGGAAAGTTCCCAATAACAAGAAACTTCTTATGAAAACTAAATAGTTCACTGTAACACTTAATTAATCACAAATATTCGCATATAACAATAATTATGACACTGTATTTACCACCGCACTATAAATAGTTAATTATATTTTAATATAACCCGAATCGTACGTACCTACTGCCTCGAACGCGTTTATACACTAACCAAAAGGTGTGATTTAGACACCACATGTTTATATACTTTATAGTAAAAACTACAATGCCCGGGTTTAACGTCTTATCTTATCGAACATGCACCAGATGGACGCATGGAAAATAGATTCGAGACAAAGGTATTATTTATTCCTATTAAGCTTTTATATTATAGTATTTTGGAATGAATATCAAGGTTGGGGGTCTTAGTTAACAAAAATTTTGAATTTAAAATAGAACTGGGTATAGGTACGTAAATGGGAGAGAAAATCCCTTTGGGGAGGGAGTTTTCGGTCTTTAAGGGGTAAGGAGTTTTTTTAATTCAATCAACAGGGACGGATCAAGTACCAAAACTTGACGGACAACTGTGTATTTTTTTTGAAAACAAATTGTACTCTGAAGCTCTATATTTCGGAAAGTATAAGATTTAGAAAAAAATATTATAAGAGTTTATTCTAGCAAACTTTATGCTCTACAAAAGTGGATAGAATATGTTTTTTCGTATGACGCACTAGTGAAGAGTTATTGAGCAAAAACAAATAAAGGTGACATAAAAGTGGTCGTACCTACGCGCCCTTAGGCGCGTTAATTCCTAAAATTTAAATTTTTAAGTAGGACCTTGGTACATACAACATACCCAAAATCCAGAAGTACATGGCCCTCTAGCTAACCCCCCTTTTTCACGACCTGGCGGTGTTATTTCATCACGCATTTTAAATTTTCAAGTCGTTAAAAGTCATACAAGAAGCGACAAACTTTTCTGTTTCCGACTGAGATATGGGGATTTTTGAATCACATATTACTTATGTTCCCCAGACTAAAAGACAGTTCTAAGTATTTTTCATTTCTTCATCCAGAACTGATAGATTTCAAGAAATTTATCCCGTCGAGAATAATTTATTTATTATATAAAAAATGTGCAAACCTCATTGCTTAAACCCATACCACAGATCATAATTAATTAATTATGTATTTCCGCTGAAATATGTTGAAATATGGAAGACGCTACAAATAGCGAACTACTTCTTGGAGATAATTGACTGCAGATGTGTATTTTATCTTTTGTGTTGTACTCGCCAAATGTGACATTTCTAGCACCCTGTATATACATGCATTACGACGTAGGGAAAGGTATTTACGGTATTTACTGAAAGTTACTTTAACTTTTGCGTTTGAAAGTAAAATACTACGTTTATTTTAGTACTAACTTCTTAAAACAATAATTTTGAAAAAGAATTGTTATTGTCTACTAGATAAAAAATTAATAAAGTTATCATTTGCTTTTGTTTCTCATGAAAAACTGAAATGTTATTATATTAGTACAGTCCCTGTGGGTAGGATTTTGTGGCACGATAACCTACGAACTTGTACAATATTAATCCCATCCAAACAAAACAAAGAAATCAGAAAACGTGTATGTACTCACCAAGTTGAAGCGAAGTACCCCTTGAAAGGGGATCCAAAGTTCGTCGAGATACCTCGGGGAAGGAAAGAGCGGCACCGTGGCTAATTCACTTAGAGGGCTCGGGGTATCCGAAAAACTTCCACCATCCATCAGAACTAACAGCCATTTTCACGGTGGGAAGGGTCGCTTCAGTTAACGTGTAAAACTCTCAGATCTCGAGAGCCCTCTTGGTTTGCTTTAAAAGTTATTTCACACATTATTTGAATTGTTAGCAGTTGTCGTTACATGCAAGGCTTTTCACATGTACGTACTTTTGTGTCATTCCTTATTGTTAGTTATACCTAGGGACCTTTAACATAACTTTTAAAGGTACTAAGGTTCCACGTTATGCTGGTCCTTGCCACAATAAAGATAATTAGTTAACAAACATTATTATAATGTGTTTTTTGAATGGTTCCTATCTATAAAAGTTAAAAAAATGGAATAAACTTAGTGCAATGAGATTTTACAAATCAATCAATTCCTTGACAAGTGTGTATGTATATGAATAATTATTATACCTATATAATAAGGGGATAAGACGATTAAGGAATAAACCATCCAAGATGGACTCTTGTAAATTGTTATTACTTCTTTTTTTAAATAACAAAAACCTTGACTTCATTCTTATCAATAATTCTTATACATAATAGAAACGATACCGTAAACTTTTCTTCCTGAAATAATTCTTATAAAAATATTTACTAACCTCCATAAATAAGACAGAACAGAAGGAAATTTACTTTCGGTAATGAACTGCTCTCATGTTTTATTAAAGAAAATAAGGTACAAGCTGAAAGGTAAACGAACAACAGAATGTTTATCTTGTTAACGTCGATAAAAATATTTAGAAAATCTATTGAGGAACAATTTTCCATAAAATTGTATTATGTTTTTAAACGGTTTAAGGTCATATTTGGCAATTGGGTTACCAGAGAAAATAGGATCGGGGGAGTATGTTTATACAGTAGGTTCGGAAATTTGAAGCTTCATTGCAATAGAACTCGCAAAGTAGACTCTCAATTATGTAAAACTAATCAAAACAAAAGTCGGCATCAAAATATCGATTTATTCATAAGGTACTGGAAAGATACGAATCTCCTGTTAGTTCTTTTAACAACCCAACATTTAAACTCAAGAAAATGGTCTCCCATACAATTAGTATCTCATCAATAAATTTTCAATCGTTGGAGTTGTTACAATAAAATCGTGCGAGGGGTTGATGCAGTTTAGTTATACCCTGTATAACCAAAGTAGTTTATAATATTTCCGTAATAAATATTGTACGCGGAGGATATTTACAGTTTACAATACAGGGTCTATATAAATTAGAAAAAAAATCTGCTCGTGACCATGTCTTCTTTTTTATTCAAAACTGGCTCTTTTTTATACGATTTTCTATCAACAGATATCGAATAATAGCGCTGAAACTTTGAGTATCTCGTGTAAACGCAGGAAAAGCGTAAGATTTTTGGTTCCGGCATGTAGCTTTCTCGCTTATTTATATACACCTTGTATAAATTACAATAACTTCTGCTGCCTTCATTCCAAAGAATTTTCACGAAGCAAAATATAGTATAACCAGCAAGCTTGTCCCAAGATTGGGAGGGTGGAACCCAACCGCACATAAACTTCAGATGACCTGACCCTAGAACGAAATTGGGGTTATTCCATTCAGTTACATGCACTACGAAAGTGTTATATTTTCAGGTTGTACAAAAAAATTAATGAACATTACTTAATTTTCTTATTATTTTCCAGATAGCATTTTCATGAAAAACAACTAACCGTGCATGTTAGTCTGAAAATTTATTATGAACTTTCATGTTTAACGAGCTAACATTTTGTTGGTGACAAAAAAACGGATATCATGTCTCGATTTTACGGCATGTTGAGGGGTCAATGAAAATAGGATGAAATGCTTTTCCGATAATGCTTTCGTGTGAAACAAATGGAAAAAATTAGATTGATATTGATTGGTACTCTTATCATTTCCATCAAGGCTGTTACTAAATTGCTGTAAATCCATTTCCATACAGTGTCTTTTTATGGTATAAACAAAATAAAACCAACCTCGAATTTTAGTCACACTTTTTTATAACACATATAGCTAATACAATAATCAATAAGTAATAAAAAAGAATGTTAGCTCAACCCTCTTCTCGACATGTTCAGATACAATTCCAACCGAAATTGAAATTTTTCAATAACGCGAGAGAACAAACCACGCTTTCCCAACAAACTTCTATTGAACTTGAAGGAAACGATCCAAAGTACAAGAACTTGTTTAAAACTGTGGAGTGTGTTATATCTTTTCTACTTTTCGGAGTGAAGGGTGTCATATTGTACGCCTACTGAAGGAAGTTAGCTGCAGGCATCAGCTGCAACGTCAGCATCAGAACAATCCACTTTTAGATTTCCGCGTCTGTAGCTGAAACCGAGCTAATGAAGGGTCCGACACGCTTCAGACACGTGCTCGTATATAAATGAACAATTAGAATTCATACAAATATTTATAATTTAATATCTGATACGCTCTTAAATTCAAAGAACCTCCCAGCAACCGGATGCAACTCAATGCTTATCGTGTGCTAAATCATTTCTTTATAGTACAAATGCAAAACTAAACTATACTTATGAAGGTTCATAATTAAATAGCCCTTAGTCTAAATTATACACCGGTCATTTGATAATGTTAGGGTTGTTCCTATAGTACTTATTAAGATTTTATCAAATTAACACGAGGGTAGAAAAAAGTCTGTACAAGATTCAAACTAATTAAGAATAGCACCCTCTGTCTATTTACTTCCAGAATTAAAAAAAAAACTTCCGAAAAAGCTCTGTGCTAGAAAAATTGCAAAAACAAAATAATTTCTGCACTTTACCTTTCTTTATTGTTGAGAAGTTTCTTGATTTTCTTCTTCATATAAGATGGTTGTTGAAAATAAATAAAGGGAAGAAATAATTCTTAAAAGATCCATCAATTTATTTAGTAATTAAAATTAAATAACAGTTCAAGCCAGCGTACAATAGAATAAAAATCTACAAACAATTCTTTTAAACACTTTGCAAAAAATAAATTATAAAATTATGTTATACACAATATTCACATGTATCACAGCATAAACGCATATTATAAAGGAAATATCTTTTGATTATAAGAACAGTCGTCGGAAAATATGTACTTTTATACAATAAGCCTAGGCTATACATAACGGCATGTATTATTTAAACTCTATTATACACAATGGTTGAAACTGCACAATTCGATGTACAGAGCTCTCGTATTTAAGGTAAGAGCTTTGATCAAGAATTTCTACAGCAGATAATATACTATAGCAGTATCATAATTGTTTATATGGTTTATACATTATGAAATACGATTACACACAAATATAATTTGTATAATGTACACAGAGGTAGGCATAATAATTCCCTGCTCTTCCTTGATTAAATTAATTTAAAATTAAACAAAAAGACAAAAATAGAAGTTTTCAATTAGCAATAAAAAATATTTCTATATTAACAATGATATTTTCAATTTAACGAGTCTTTAACCTCCATCAGCTGCTACAACTATCACAATTATAAATTTGATTAACTTTTCAGAAAAAAATTACTGCCTGAAAAAGTGAAAACCCTTGTTTTAATCAAAAGTCGACGTGAATAAGGGCGGTAAAGGAAAAGTTAGACAACCAATCATACAGTCAAGTAAATAACATAAAATTAAAAGTTTGGGGAGGGTTTGCTAGCAATCCACAAGAGCAACTTAAATTTTATAGTCCGTATTTCATATTTAGAGAATTGCAACCGCCAACAGAAATTTTTTAGTAGTATATTATAAATTGAATCTTTAAAACTCGACACTCAATTTCAAAAACTATACAGCTTTGAAACTTTCGATTCAGATTTTCCGTTCTACACACGAAAGTTCGACCTTAAATTTTAGAATTGTAAACTTAAGGATTATGATGTAAATACTCTGACTGCTAATATTTTAGAATGTATAACTCGAACTTTATTTCTGAATCTGACCCCACATTTTTCAGTTTGAAAATTCTGTATAAGTAAGTTGAAATAAATTACAACTTGAAATTCTTTAAACTTGAAACTCGTGGCGTGGCATAAAATTGATAATTTCGACCACAAACTTGGAACTCCAGTCATAAAATCGTGGGATAGCTGCATTATAGGTACTCGAAAATTCCGAATACGGTGTCAGGATTTGTAAGTTTTGAAGTTGGAATTCTGTTTAAAAACACAAAAAAATTCTAAAATGTGTATTCATATATTTATTATAAAAAAAAAATAATGACCAACCCTGACAGTTTTGACAATAAAATAATAATAAAAGTATTCCCGACTTTGCACACGCTGTAAGTATTTCTGTTACACAGTGAGCATTAAATGCTGCAATAATTGTCAAATGAGGTTGATACAACCATAGAAGTCACACTTTGACTGAAAACTCGGTATTGCATGAAACTGGGAATTCCATGTAAGCTCCAAATTTGAAATTCCCAGTTTTCAGTCTGTTCTTGATCTTTTTTTTACACTATATAACTTGAAATTCCAACTCATTCTCATGACTTTCAAATTTAAAACTTATTCTAACTCTTAACTCCGAGTCGACTATGAGCGGGGTATTCCACAGTTTACCTATAACTTAAAATTCCGACTATATATTTAAACTTGCAACTAAAAACTTGATATTCCTGACTTGACTACAAGTTCGAACTGTGGCTGTTAAGTCGGAATTAGGGCTACAAACACTGTACTGCAAATTCAGAACGCGAACATTTTAATCGCAGAATTCGAAGTTATAGTAGGTACCTATATTCCTAATTTTACAAACTCAGAATATCGACTTTCTTTTCGGGATAGAGAGATATTTTGGGATTTGTATTTTTCAGGTAAAAACAACATTGTTTGTAAAAACCTACAAAGACTAATAGGTACTAATATTTATACTTACCTACAACATGTCCATGACGAATCTGTCTCTGCTTTCTTAAAAAAAAGTATAAAACAAACTAAACATAGGCATGTAGTTACTCTCATAAGCGACCGTGTATAGATTTTTTTATACCAAATCTATGTTAAAATTTCTTTGAAATAATAATAGAATTTTCTATTTTTTTTATGGAAACCGCAATGGGCTTAAATTTTTGTTAATGGAAGAATAATGCAGGGAATTGTAGTTGTTTACATACCTACCTACCTCTTATATTATTAAAGCCTGGACCGCGCATATAAGCTGTCGCCTAAGAACAGCTTATTTTCTAAAATTAATTAAATTCCTATTGATCTCGTACAGATGACATTTAGACACATCTATTGACATTTAATATTACAATAGGAAATCTATATAAATACCGTTTTGATTTTTTTCGCGCTACTGCTATAATATTAACACTTTATTAGCGCTACTCGAAGATATAATCGCTAATTATAGTCTATAGTTTGCCACAACGCAAAAAACACATTGGTTTCTTGATATTAATTATACCCTACATTCACCTTATAGTCATGCCAACATTAATAACATGGTGTTCCCAAATCAACCCTGTGTTCTTAAGCAAATTTTAATGTAAGTGTATTTTCATACAAAGTATAATTTGATTGATGGCTATAAATGCACATTTGGTTGGTAAGACAAAGAATTTGGAACATTACAAACTATAAATTTGCTAACACTTTATAGCACATTTTTTCTTATATGTATTAGTATTACACAGTGCGTAAGGAAATCGCATCGTTTAAATATTCTACCCCGGGTAATTACGTTACTCCACTAAATTATAACAAACGTAGGTAATACCTAAAGTATGTATCTCCTTAAATCCACATTGCTGCATAAATTAAGCCGCAGGTACATAAAGGACATCAATTATTTTGCTTAAGTTTCCCACTATACGAATCTGGGGAAATTACAGGCGTTACCCCTGGCACCTCCAAGTACGTAGCCTATTAAAGAAAATTTATGGGTGAGAGCAAAATAATTTTGATCCATTAAAGTAATAAACTTGTTTTTCACAATGAGGGTAACTTGAAACATTTCGTAATAAATTTAACCGATTAATTAGACGTTCAAATTCGTTTGATGTAAGCACGAATTCCGTTTATTTTGTAATACCCCTTTTTTTTGGTATAAACGAAGCGATTACCTACGCATAATTTACAAATAAATAGAAGTTACACATTATGTATTTTAGATATAAAAGTTCACAAACGGTTAAAAATGTTTAATTGTTCCCAATTGCTAATGTTCAATGGACAAATGCAACGCTACTGTTGGACCGAATTTAGTGTAAATACAAGACCTATAACCCGTGTTGCGAACCCTTGTGTTGTTAATAATATAAACGAAGCTGTATATCTGACACATACGTTTATAGATCATTAAATCGCAGCTTTATTTGATCAACAATACTTTAAATACCAATTCTGAATCGTACTAAGGTCTTAACTTAAATATTTTAATTTAGAACTGTGTTGATATTCAAAGTAATGCAAGCAATAGATCAGGTCCCGAATTCGTAATTAATTTTTAATATAGCTAAAGTTTTTTTTTACGCAAATTGCGTCCACATAACTTTTAAAGTCCACTGAAAATGTAGATACTATATCTATACAATACAATTATGATTAATTGACATCATTTAATTAATAACAAATAATTAAATGTTTACTCGAAGTTCCTGCACGAAACAATTTTTAAAACACTAGTGCATGAAACGAAACGTGTTCCACTCTATGTATAATTCACTATTTAATACACAGGTACAATTTCTGAATAGCCTTGAAATGTATTGTAAAATATAACATAGCAATCTGAGCTTTATTAAAATTTAAAGCTGCCTCTTATAGTTTTAGGGAGCAAAAGTACACACAATAGTACTACTTCTTGACTTAAACGCTTTTAAACAAATTTTTACCTGCTTTTCCATAGAATAGCTTTCAAATTTTAATGATCTCCAAGTATAAACAACTTGAACTGGAAATTCATCCCTTCGAGATTTTAGATTGAGTTGGATTATGCTGAGAGCCAACTTTTGTAAGAAAAGCTTTTGAAGCCTAAGATGAACAATACCAAATGAATGTTGAATTAAATTTACAAAATGGGGATTATGTTTTGGTGTTTTGCTATAACGAGCTGATAATAAGTAGCTTGTTAGCGATAAATCGGCAGTTAAATTTAGTTTAATCTCCTCGTGACAGAACTGAATACGAATAAATAAGAGAAAATGAAAATTGATACGAACAGGTGAATCTTGGCTGGTAGAAATTGTTTTTTCTATACCAATTAGGGTTCACTTAGAATGCTACTTTTGTAAGATTTCCAACTAATTATTAAATTATCTTTTTCATTAGAAAATTGGATTTCTCTATTAATTATAATGTATACAGGGTAGCTATTAAAGATTGGACCAAAGCCGTGGCGCTCAAACGCTTTGAGATTTTAATTTGAAATTTGGAACACTTCAATACGACATCACTTCGCATATTTTACAGTATAAAATTTTTTTCTTTGACTCATACTTTCGGAGCCCGGCCGCCATCTTGAATTTTCTTAAATGGTAATAGGGGTAATGCAATACATCGTTACAAAGCTTGATTATTATTCTTTCTAACCATGGTAAATTAATATGGGGTTACATAAGAAAATAATGCAAAAAAATTAGAAAGAATTTGCCGTATGCTCCGACGGCTATTCATTGTATGCTTTAAATCTAGGTAGCTCTACTTTAACACAACGTCAAAATTAAACAAAAAACAAAATAAACAAACAATGAAGAAACAAGGTACCTACGAAAATTAAACAAACAATTCTAAAAGTTGAAAAACAAATACCATATTGTGATTGATAAAAGTATGGTATCAAAAAACTGCTTAAATTCACGAAGATGTTAAAACTGTTTTCTGTCACCATGTCTAATCAGTTTCTGTCAACCAATCCACGTTGAACAAAATTCAGATTGTTAAATTTCTACGAAAAGTATGACAATGTACCTACTGTCATCTGCTAAACAGTTATTGATTGTTTTTTTATTTAATTTTGAAGCTCTGTTAAAGCAAAGCCACCTAGAATTAAAGCATACAATAAATAGCCACCTGAGCGTACGGCAAACTGTTTTCTAATTTTTCTCCATTATTTTCTTATGTAACCCCATAATAATTTACCACAATTAGAAAGAGAAAACATTAAGCTTTCTAATGATGTATTGCGTTACCCCTATTACCATTTAAGAAAATTCAAGATGGCGACCGGGCTCCGAAAGTATGAGTCAAAGAAAATTTTTCAGTACTGTAAAATATGCGAAGTAATGTCGTATTGAAGTGTTCCAAATTTCAAATTAATATCTCAAAGCGTTTGATCGCTACGACTTTGGTCCAATCTTTAATAGCTACCCTGTATATCTTACCCATTTAAGAGCTACACTGCTGGAAGTGAAAGTTTGTACTACAATTAAATGCCTGTTGCCACAGCTTTCCAAATTTATCTGTCTGTAAGTAGTCTTGTAATGATATGAAATGGTTATCATATTTTTTTTTTATGATGTGTTATGATATTCTTTTTCTATCAACAATAGGCAACTTTTTGGTGTTTTATTTAGATAGGAAATAATAATTTTTGAAGCTTTTTCTGCTATATTAGGCCAGTAAGATCAAAACTTGCTGATCTCTTCTTATGAGGTTTTATGGGTGGGAGAAGAAACTTGTGAATTGTCCTGGCAGACTCTAATAAGGTAGGTTACCTTAAATTCTGCTCTTCTTTTCTTATCTACTATTTAGCTTCAGTTTCTCAATTTCGCAATGATTTACTAACAGCATCAAGCTTCTATTTTTTACGTCTATCCTTCTTCTCCCCGAATTATTTTTTGTGGCCCCTTCATTTCTTAGTTATAACTTACATATTTTCAAGCACGATTAGTAGCTTCTATTTAAAGATATAATCATACAATCTCTTCTCCTCCTACTCCCTCCCCCAAACTAAAAAGCAGTCCGCATTCAAAGGTAAAAAGCTTATACCTACCTACTTACTCATCATAGTCTACCCTACGTCTTTATTCTTCTTTTCTATTCTTTTTAAACCTTCGTCTTCGCTTTTTCTCCGTTTTTACTTTCTTTATCTCTATCTTTCTTCAACCCGTCCCTTGGTCTATTCACTAAAATGAACTTATTTTCTATTATTTTACTCTTTTACTACCAACATTATTTTTACTCCCCCTCTTTTTACTTTCCCATACCACTACTGGTATAGGGAAGTATTGATATCATGAAAATTTTCGAAATCGAGATTTTCACGGAAATACGTCTTTTGGACCTCCAGGATCCCAAAAAAGTGGTCTAGAAAAAATGTCTGTCTGTGGGTGGGTGGGTGGGTGGGTGCGTGGGTGCGTGGGTATGTAACGCCTCTAACGCAAAAACTAGTGAACCGAATTTGATGAAATTTTAAATGAAGGGGTATATCGAAAATTCATCGACAAAATAAGCTTTTCAAACAAATCCGAAACCGGAAGCGGAAGTTAGACATGTTTTTTTGGTATCATTTTTTTCAGAAGCGGAATTTTGAAAATCTGAGTAGGGGATATGAAAGAAGGGCATAATTCAAGGGAAACAGTTTTTTACCGGACTCTCTAACTTCAAAATGGCGGTCGCTATGAATTTTTCAAAATTTCGACTTTAACGCCCCGTAACTCAAAAACCAGTTATCTGATCAGGTTCCGCAACAACTTGTTTGAAAGCCCTTTGGCTGTACTACACCAAGAAAAAAAATTATTTACTAAATCCAAAAACGGTCGCAACGGCGCTCTTCCAAAAATATTGAAATTTTTGAAAAATTATTACAAAAAAACTGGTCTAAGGAATTTGTTTAAATTTTCTATACTTATGCAGCTTGGTATTAGCTACATTTTTGTTTTTTGATGAACGCCAGAATTCCACTGTGGCGCCCTCTACGAGATTTTGAAAATCGGAAATTGATGCTCCTATAGCGCCTTTATTAGTCAAAATATGAAAGAAGTTTAAATACAAAAGTTGTTCAGTATATAGATTTGCATTTTTCTAAATTTATATCACGTATACAGGGTGTTTGGTTTTCACAGTACAATAAGCAACTTTGTTATTTTAAATGAAACACCCTATATATTATTATATAATTGAATGCAAAATTGAATTGTCTATCACATAGTATAAGGTGTTCATATGGCTAAAATGTACGGTTAATGAGAAATTCGTGAATATTGAACTTTAAAACAGTGTAGGGTGAAATTTGTAAGTGCCGATATGTTCAAGTGACCATGCGCGGGACGGGAATTCCTTGTCGCCGGCTAATCCTAGCAGCCTATGAATATAAATAATCACACATGCGCAGATGAACACAATCGGCACTTGTGTTAATTTTCCATATACTAATTTTCAAGTTTAGTTTATCGGTTGTGGCGAACAATACTGTTGAATACCAAAAACGAATGTTTATTTTTAGTATGGGAAAGTCCAGGGGAGGTTTGCACCTCCACTTTTTTAAACTATTTTCTTCAAAATAAACTTAGTTCTGTTAGAGGGTACAACTATTGTATTTACTCTGTTATGTCCATCATCGCTTACTTATTCAAGAAGTTACATTATAACTTTTCTGTATTATCTACAATTTTTACTATTGCTATCCTTTCTCTTCTATTTTACCCTCGTCCCGCCCGGCCTGCTTGCTTTTACGTTTCTCAATTAGGAACTGATTCTGCAAAATCCTATCGAGTAGATACATGGGATCCTATTTGTAATAATATGGCACACAAATACAAACTAGTACAGGCGCTACCCTCCTACAAATAAATTACAATATTATTATATCACCGCGAAACGATTGACAGTCGTCGCCTGTCATTTCCTATGCAACGTAATTGTCAATTTTACCCACCTTCCACTCTCAACGCTCCTTGCGTTACTTCCCTGTAATTTCCGCATTGTGGTGTTTCCTCGATATTCTATCCATTTCTGTTTCATCGCGGATCAAATTTCTTAAAATCATCCCTGGTATGTTGCAATAAAATGTTCAAGCATGATTGAAAATTGAATTGCTTAGGGTATTATCTTTCTTAATTTATCACAATTTTAAGTATCTCTTGTAAAGATAATTTTACATTTTACTTTAATTGTGACCCAAATTGAATTTGAAAATTTATGTCGTTAAGAAGGGTTTTTCGATTCCTTTGGAACACAAATATATCAATTTTTTATGAATATTTAATACAGGAATATATAAACGTGACGAGTTGGTGTTTGTTTTCCGAAGCGCTGATTGATCTAAAGGCACAGATCGCGTTTCACGAGAGATTTCTGTATTCGGCTATATATTGATTGCGTCAAAGTCCGCATCTGGTAAACATGTTTTCATGACATCTAGTTTCATTGTTTTTGTTTCATTTACGGATGGAAGCACTAAGAAGGCAAACAATTTATTTTCTTTCAAAACTAGAGTGTGTACTTTTGCCCAGATGTGCTGAAATTATTGGTAGTCATCAAAAAATACATTTCCAATGTAATATAAACTGAGCTACTCCCGACACTTAAATCTACTAAATATGATTTTATCTGGAAGCAACACACATAAAGCGTCTTACTCGATATATTTATCAATTTCTCTATATTATGTAATAATAATATGTTAGTAAAGATAAACTAAAATTTTTGAGCCCGTCAACAGCAGTCAATAATAAGTCCGGGGAACATCCCAGAGTTCAAAGTAATTCGGGGTGTTTTGCTATTTGTAGGTTGTAGGTCCGAGCCACGGGCTCCCAAATAGCTGGCATCCCGCCAACGTGATAATAAGAGCTAAGAGCAACCCTATAACCGAGTAAATCACACACAAATGCACTAGAGAGAACACGTACAATGTACGATGGCACCATCGATTGGGCTCAAAGAGAGTCGGTGAATAATCGGGCCACTTGATCCTTAGAATCCAGTAGTTGCCGAGAGCAAACCAAGCAATCAGGAACATTGTGAGTCCTAAGGACGCGACTTTAGATCCTATGGACCCCGCGTTCAAGGAACCATCTTCCACCCGACGGGTGCGGAGTTGTCTCCACAAAATCCAAGCCATTTTTATACATCCAACACTCCCGCCTACTACCATATATACAGGAATGTGCGGTTCTCTTGGACAATCTCGCAGAAATTGAATACCTAAGTCCAGAACATTGATACAGGATACGAACTACACATATTTTCTACTTCTATTTTTATTAAACCACAACATCAAGCATACAAAATAATATCAAGCGCAAGTGCAAAGCATTAATTTGTAGCAACATGCCGTTACTAAGAGGGTGGAACAAATAGCAAAATATAATGTCGTAAATAATTTCGTACGCTAAACATAATTTCAAATTACTTTAAAATTTAACTTCATCTACATCCAATGTTCATTACCGTTTAATACTCAACCTGTCTGTAAACTTTGTTTAATCTCAGATCCTGTTAAATTCGCAATCCCGGCAGCTATATTAATGCAGCTTGCACCGAATACGACAGTTGCATACAAGAACACGAATTATATTATACCTCGACGTATTCCACCAAACCACTAATTTATTTACATTGTGTTAGATGAATCCCGGTAGCAACAGTGAAAACACGATCAGAATATATCTCCTCAACTATGAAACAACATGAAATAAATACAGTGCCGGACTGGCCCTAGGGAAAATAAAGAAATTTCCCTGGAGGTTGACTGATCAGAGAGGGTTGCGAGGTTCACATGGAAATCGTCTATTTTTTTTATTTACTTGGTGTTGCTTCAGTTCTTTCGCCCAAAGGTACTCGTTCATCAATATTTTGTACAAAACACTTGTCTCTGCGTCCGGTAGAATTATTTTATGTGTAACCTAATACCAAACAGGTAGAGAAGCTTTCAGGACTTTTATAGTAGCTACATTGCTACAGTTATAAGAAATAAAAATAAAGACTAGAAAATAACTTTCCTGTACTTAGCCACTAGAGGAAAGTTTTTAAGTCCCCGGGTTTATTTGCGCACTTGGTACTCACTTTACAACAATAGCATCATTGAACATTCTCTTAGAAAGCAGCAACGTTTAAGAATACAATGATAGTAGTACGATAAAAAGAATGAAGTCTTGAACAATAAACTAGAAGGCTGCAGTAAAGCATTGCGGTGTAGCTTTAAAAAAGATAAAATCTGAGATGTATATGAACGGAGGAAATACTGCAGTGAACTTTCTCAGAGTAGCTGCAATGTTTCCAACATGTTTTAGAGTTCCAAGTTCCTAATAATACCGTGACGTAATAAACATGCATTTTGAGTATAAACTGCAGGATGTATAAAACTTGCAAACGTTCTTCAGCAGAGTCTATTAGTCATGGATCGTCGTCCAAACTTCAAACTGGTGTAAAACAACCAGATTCACGCTCTTGGTCCACAATGCATTTTATTGCATGCATATTTTATTGAAAAAAAAAAGAAATAATACGTGCTGCAAAATAGTCTCTTTCTGTTGGAACATACATAGTATATGTCGAATATACCAGATATCATAGAATTAACATGAAGAGCTTCATGCCACAGGAATTACTACGGTTACAATTAGGTACAATAGCAAGCATTAATTAGAATTCTTCTTATTAGTTCCCTACCGGCCTACCTTACAAGAGAATGCTAAATTAGAAATCGAATTAGAGGCAGTAACACCGGAAATTTTTCGTTAGAATTAACTATTTTTGATTTTATAATTAATTTTTAAGTGGTATAGTGTAGGAGATTTGCGAAAGCAACAACAAACGCTGTTCCAGAGTTAATACATGAAAGCTATTTGAATATTTTTCTTGATAATGCGATACCGTAAGGACGAGATTATAACATCGACAATTCAATGCATATTCCGTCAGCCTATCAGAAGCGTCCCTTTTTAAAAATTGAACCAATCAGAGGGCTATCTAACTGACAATATTTTTATGACAACTGTCAACTGAGCAGCTGTAGAGTCTTTCAGTGACAACATTATGTCGGATAAACGTCAAACATTATGTAAACAAATTATTATTATTTTATGTCTTGTTTTCATGGCTAACTCGACTGCAAATTAATTAAAACATCAGTAAATCCAGTGTAAAACTTTATTTAAACATAGGTTGTTATACATCGTTGAAATCAGAAAAAAAAATCCAATCCATTTCTGTAAAAAAACAAAATGGCGCCCATTTAAAATAAGAAAGTTGCTATCAATATCTTGAAAACCGCCATTTTGAAAAAAAATTGAATGACGTTTTTAAATCGTGCTAATCGAACCTAGTAATTTTTATTTGAAACTTTTCTCCATAAATATTAAAATTACGGAAATATTCCACTTTTTAAAAATACGCATTTTTCAGTTTTTTCAAGATAACAACTGAACGACTGAAAATTTGTAACTTTTCTAATCGAGATATGAATCAGTATGAGAAACTGCAAAACATTGCCCATTTAACCGAATCTCTATCTTCAATAATAACCAAGATACCCATACTATCCTAATCCATTTGAGACACCCTGTATATGAAAATATAATAACCTTTACCATAGTCGTACCCTGGTAACACAATTTTTAAGACGCACTTTTCGGCTGCTGTCCTATAAATTGTCCTAGGTTTCTAAACATGGTGTTATCTAAAACAGAGTTTTCGAGGAAACCACTCGCATGAACCTATCGTACTAATGCGGGCATGTATTTCAGTACTACCCGACCGCAGAATTGTTGTTTACTGCATTGAAGAGAGACTGAAAATTATCCTTGGACACATACAAAAATTAAGTTTAATATAATATTGCTAAATGCTTTTCATAAACCCTACTGGATGTGTATAATCAGCTGTTTCTATTTAGAAAATTGATTGAGAGATAACGAAAGTATCAGTTTTTCAAATGATAAACCCTGTACGTTTCCTCCTCATTTACATTTACAAGGACCAACAATGCAGACTGGATTTTAAGGGTCTCTCTCACAATAAACCGTCAATTATTGTTCCAGATTTCTAGAGAGTGTTGTATTGCAACACTGGCTTAAAGCTTGTGACCGTTTCACAGCAATTTAGAAAATATCTTAGGGGTGGATATACTCGAAAAATTAAAGTCTGTGCTTCAGGTTAAGATGTTGTAAATTTTTTTCTTGCAAAGTTTGGTCGTTTATAAAAACAGCAACTTTCACTTTATATGCTGTAACTCTTCATTATAACCCATAATCCACACTTTTGGGCATAAATTAATCGAAAAACTTCAAAACCGCTATAAATTTATAGAAAAAAATATCAAAGAATAGTAGATTATACAGTTTTAATATTAAGTAAGGAATATAGTATTCTGGGACATACATTTCTTTGAATGTCGTACCTATATGAGTTTTGCTTAGAGTTGCAGCTCGTTTAAACCGTGAAGGGTAGACCAAAAGTAGGTTACTGAGTTACTGAATGTATTCATATTCGGCACAGTAAGCAAAATCGTGAACACGAAACTGTAAGTTGTAGTTAGCATGTTCCTTTACCGTGAAAAAGCGGAAACAGGATATGTGTTTTCAGCACACAATCATAATACTTCGTCGCAAAATTATTCAAGTAATCCACTTTCAAGCACCTTCCGCGTTTTGATTATTTTGTAACCACAACATGCAAAAATGTGCTTAAAAATTTAATGTATTGTATGTGAAACAAAAAGTAATTCACTAAAATGAATTAGAATTATTTAGCAACCGATCAAATTCATTTGCCTTGAGCACGCAAAAGCATGTAAATTTTTTAATCTGAGAACTGACCCTCGAATTTTATTTTTTTTAAATACTACACGGTTTGAGTTAATTGCCTGGCATTTTCTCATGCACAATATTCACCACGAAACGGATTGTAGATTGTAGGTATATTATTCAATGCTATTAAATGAATATTAGCCACCTACTGCTATTACTCTTTAGAGACATCAAACCGTGTAAGTAGTTTTTCAAAGTAGAATTAGAGAACCATTGAGAAAAGGGTCGATTTAAAAGAACGTTCTCCTTGGCCTCCTTTACTAGATGCAAGTTTTTGTGCCAAAAAGACATTTTAACCAACATTTCAGTGTCAGATATTTCCGGTAACTACTGAATAATGAAACACATAAACATTGTATTCGCAGTTTAAGATTGAACAATAAAACACAACAATGGTAAAATGAAGTTCACAAAAAATTTCATTGTGAAAGTATCGACTAACCCATAAAATTTGATGTGGTAGCTATAACGAGACCTGCACAAACTGATCAAGTCCTTTCAAGATATCGTGAAACATAACAATGATGAAAATGTGGAGGTTTTATGATGCAGGTATCCCTATTTCTAATATTCTAAAAGCTCTATGAAGCCTGAAAACTTCCCACTGCTTCGAGATAATTTTATTGGCTCTACAAAGTCCACTATACTTTCTTTTCTTGAAAATACGGATCCATCTAATAAAGTAAAATTTAGAATTGTATTGGAGGAAGGAAACTAATATTAATCAATTTCCTAACTCAGAATTTTATAAAAGAATGTTGTTGTTTGAGGAAACCAAACACAGAATTGAGTGCCTAATTTTTGTTCCTTTCGCATATGTAATCTAAAATTTATATTACTATCGCTATCCCGATCTGTTAATTTATTTTTTTATAGTTTAATAAAACAGTTGAGCTATGGGTAAATAATTTTTCCACTTTGTAGTTTTTATTGGAACTGGGACTTGGCCTTTTCAGGGCAGACGATGGTGTCGTTATACTAAAATACACCATACGGTCAGACAAAATTGGTTGAGTCCATAAGCTTGATGGTACAAGTCGGCTTTTCAGAAAATCTGGCAAAGGGTAATTATTGGACTCGCATCGGATCTATCCTCATAGGATAGGGCGCGGTCTTGTAAAACAGGGTCATCCGCTCCTTATTAACCAGAAAAATTTAGTGAGTTTGCTTATCAAGAGCCAATTCTAAGGACCTTCCTAGATGTACCAGGCAGTTTTGACAACTCCTTTCACTCAATAAGAGCTGGAGAAGGACGAAGGAAGTCGTTAAGATACAGGAGTATAATAATATCTCTGGGTTATGTAAGTTTCAGGCATTAGGGACTATCGGCCAGAGCGGAGTGATATCACTTCAACTGTGGTGCTCAGTGAAAAATTTTTACTGGGAAGAAACCAAGGGTACCTACCCTTCAGGCCACCCAAATGATCTAACCATTTTGGGAAGTGGGAAATACGGGGAGTTGTGTCAAATATAATGTAATAAACTTTTAAAATATTACAGTCAATCGAGTGGACGAAGTTAGAAAACGAAAGTTCAGGATGAAGATCTATAGAACTATGTCTATAACAAAAGCTGTAATTGCAAAGTTTCGCAAAGTTTCCAAAATGCGGAACGATGGAAAACAAGAAACATGAAACTTGTCAACTAGGATGGAGTAAAGGCATCCAGCGACTCTGAAAATGGTAGTAGCATTGAATTCTCGGAATCCATTGGCCTGTTTGCGCACTAACAATATTCCATTTTTTATAAAACATTTTCTTAATATTTTTAAATGAAAAAATTATAATATTATAAGCATTTGGAAAAATTCCTATTTTTTATATTTTTCTTGCAACTAAGAAGATTAACCTTGAATTCCATCTTTTCTATTTTCTTTTAAAAAAATGTTTCCATACAAAAATAGTTATTTTTGTATCATGGCCAAAAAGTGAATCTTTTTCGGCCGCGACTGGGAAACAGGGAAGGACGAAAAAGCACTTTTTGGCAGAGGTGCAAACAACATTTTTTAGGCGAATATTACAAATTTTATTAACAAATTTAAATTTTTATTTAAATATTCCAATGACATTTGGTCACGTGACCACCCTGAAACGTCATAGCTGTTTTTATCATAGTCGACTAAAAAATTATAAATCAGCTGCCGAAAAAGTTAAACCGGCCGAAAAAATATTTGCGGCCATAAAATAGAAATTGACAAATGCCTACTACAAATTGACACTTTACGGCTGTCAAAAGATACGTAAAACAGCTGTTTTTATCGTAGTCGCCTAAAAAAATGTTTTAAGAGTTGTAAGTTGATTTATATCCAAAATTATCCTGTCTACTCTTAATTTAGAACTCCTACAATGGATTTAAAGTTCTTCATACAAAGGGACTCTTGTGATTCAAATAAATTACTACACGAATATTTTTAAAATAGAAGTTAAATAAAAAGTAGCAGACATTTAAAAAACAGACGTTCTGACCTTCCAAGCGATACCAAAAATACGAATGGGTTTAAATTCGGTAGGTAAGCTCTCAGACTTTAATATCGAACACTCAAAGTAATCTATATTTTCGTAAGTCATTACCGCACATACCAATGCATCTTTCTACAATAATAATTTCAATTTCAAAACTTTTGTGCCAAGAAGAAGAAAATGTCACTTAATAAAATTCTTTTATTACCAAACTTTCAACATGTTAATTTATTATTCTGAATAGAAAGCAATGTATCAGAATCCGAATACGAAAACTAATAAAAATTTTATCGAGGCGTCTTTCTCGGAATCTTATTATTTTGTATTATTTTCAGGGTTTATGAGAATGAGATGTTTAGAGAACACATTGGCAGAAAACAGGTAAATCCGTTATTAAAAAAAATATTTGCTAACAATTATTAATTGAAAGGGAAATTGAATTTGTTTCGCAAAAAATCGTTCTCGAAATGTTTTCAAATGTCAGTTTCAGAACTGGTTTAGATAAGTTATGAGGACTTAATTCATATTGCAGCTGAGGAATTGCGTGACAAGCCGCATTTATTTGAGAGTAAAAGTAGTCGTATGGTATGAAGACTCTTTTCACTTGAATGAAACTATAAAATCCAAATATGCGGAAGTATTTTGATTGAAGACATCCATTCATGTGGCCTGAAATTGTCCGGAACTTTCTCGTAAAATGTTCTAATTGAACAATTTACGGAACGAGCGGATTCCTAAAAGTTTGTTCTTTAGAACACGTAGTCAGTCGTGTGTGAAAGCACCATTTTGCAAATATGAAGACGTTACGTATACTTTTCACGAATTCAAAATGCGTATTCGCAATTTTACATTCAAGGCTGTCTGGAAACGAATCTTTTTTGTTCTGAAATATGACGGTTAGCAAATCTGGCAGGGTTTTAACATTTCGTACCCAAACAAATCTATTAGATTTATCACAACGAAAAGACCGAGATTATTCTGATATGATAACATAATGTTGTCAAAGGATTCTCCTTTGACAAGATTCAAAAGCCAAAAGGAAATGTAAAAATTGTTTCCGCGGATGCATATAACCAAAGTCATAACATACATTTATATATACAAGCTACACACACAGAAAGATAAAAACAAATATTTGGCAAAGCAATCTCGTCAATCTTTCCAAATAATTTAAAGAAAAATTCAATGCAAACGGAAAAGGCGCCGAAGCTCATAAACTGTATAGATAACTGGTTAAGTAGAACATGCGGCCCTAATAAACTTTCGAGAAAGAAAAATTGAGTATAGCGTTGCATGCAACACGCAGTTAAAGGCTCACGCTACGCCACTTACCCATGATAAGCATTAACAGAGGCAAAGTAGACAGGCAGATGAGAACGATAGTCACAACCACTGCAATAAAAAATTCTGTTAGTAACAATACCCCAATTTTCCTGATTAAATATTAAACTGTTAAAACATGAAAATGATAGATATTTTAGTCATTAATCAAATTTACGCCTTCATAAACAAATAATAGGTAGTATTCTGTATATGTATATGTATATGGTTGGTATAAGCAAAAGGGTTGTTGGCTTACAAGACTGGAAGTTTGTCTGAAGGAGTTTCCAAACAGGCTTGTGCAGTAGATGTACTCACATTTTTCCACAACCATACTACAACCCAAATTATTATAATATAAAAAACATATACATGAATCTCCTGCATAAAATGTTAAATTCGATTTTAAACCAAGGAAATGACCATAACTATTTATTGCATACGCATACGTCCAGTAAAAGTTTTGCCGCACGCTGCTATGGGCAACAATGAAACCCTTCATGCGTTTTTTTTATCTAAAATTATTAGTCAAAGAAAAATTTTTCGTGTACCTTGCCTTAAAAAATGTTGTGGACGGCGCAATTGAGCAGCGATAACCGGAATAGAAGTAAATGAAAGCAAGATCAATGAATCATTTCAAATTTCAGACGGGCTTTAGTGGAAACTAAACTAAAAAATTTCAAGTGGGAAGACACATTCATTTTATAATAATCGTGAAGAGGATAGAAAAACTAAAAAAAACAAAAACCCAAAACGTCTCTAGCATTACCAAACCGAAGGTATGAACGAAAATGTGAAAATAACAGGAGTTAGGAGTCACTATAACAAAAGAAAATTGAAATTCCACCCATCAGGCTAGACTCCTATCTCAACAAAATGTTTTATTTTCGTTCATAACTCCCTTTCTAGTGATACTAGAGACGTCTGGTTTTTTTCTGGCATTCTTTTTGTGTTTCTATCCTCTTCATGATTTGAGTAAAATATGCCTTCTCATTTTTTTTAACATTGCACAAAGGCCCGAGTTTCCACTAAAGCCTATCAGAAATTTGAAACGAATTGTCGAAAATATAATTTGCAAAGAACTTTTCAATGAAGAATATTCAAATATTCATGTAGTACCAAATGTTTTAAAACAAAATTATTCCACCCAGAGATACAATTTTTACCTTGGAGCTTATGTCTTCGGCCAGCAGCTTATCATAAATATTTTGTAAAATTTCAGTGAAGCGCTTGGTTGTTAAAATATTTTAAATAGATGGTCGATTAACTACACAAGTATCTATTTTTTCCCGTTAATGTGGAATAAAATATTTCCGAGTTACAAGAAATCTAAAGACCTAATTCTCGCAGTCTCCTTGGAAACAGTATACACTTGAGTGATAATACAGCAATCCCAAATTTATGTGATACTAACACTGCCTAGTATATTTTGCGCTGAATCTTCTTTCAAATCGCAAAATCGGGGAAAAGGGGGGGTGCCATATTTGCAGATTGAACAACCTGAGGGCTTGTGTTTTATGTTCATCTTCTCACTCAATCACCTTACAGTGTCGCAGAAGCCCCTTGCCCTGGAGTCATTGTTTTTTTAATTCCAACAAAAGGATCATCACCTACCTACGCTTTGTTCTACCATATCGTTCATGTTCAGAAAAGGGATTAGCTTTTTTCATTGAAACGATTGCTGTACTGTTGGAATGGGTTTCCGCTGAATGGATAAGATCTTTAAAAATATACTTTTATGAGGGCTGAGTAATAAGATTTCCAATACCTTATATAGCGCATAAACGGTGGAGTCGTCGAGTTAACTTTTAAGGGAACATCTGAGTAGAAAATGGCGAAGATCTGCAGTTTGAATAAATATAAAGTGGAAACTATTGGTTTGGATCTACTAGCACATACTGCGCTACTAGTTTCCCTAGAATCTTCAAGTAAAATAATAAAACTTATTTCTCGGAAATCCCATAGGTACCTACGTAGTTGAATGGTCCCTTTGTTTAAAACTAAACCATTTTCAGGAAAAATTGAATTCAGTCTTTTCTCACGTTTAAACTAAAACAGTTTCCCAAAGCTAATTTCTTTCGTTAGAAGAAAAAGAACAAAAAGTTGTTACATAAATAGAGTATATTTGTTTAATCGTACTGATATGCAGGGTGCTACATAGTGCTTTCCTCCCTATCCTACCTCAATGTTATTCATGTGCTAGTGTGTTTTCTTAGAGCTCTGCATGCTCCTGTGACGATGTACCTATGATATGATATTCAATATCGTTATATTTATTGTTAGAACAGCATTAAATTGTTTTGCAAATACGCATTAGCATAAAATACCGTTAAAAGTTTTGAAGCATTAAGCAACAACGTTCTGCACTTCAATGTCTACATATCCCCTTCAGCCACATTCGCTACGAATTAGTGGATTTCTCAAATACATTTCATAATTTAATGAGGAACTTTTTGCTTCGTAATATGCTACTGACAGACACCGACAAATGTTGTTCTTAGATTGAAAGGTTTGAATTACTACCAACAAATAGGAAGGTGTAACATCTGACCATTCAAGAAAAATGTAGATTTAAAGAAAAATTAAATTTTAAAAGCAAACTTCGATATCTTGTATTTCAGAAACGGTACGAGGTTACAGTTCACGGTTTATTAGATAAAAAGTTTTAATTTTGTATAAAGTGTCTACCCTCTACCGTATAAATTACGGTACTTAATTTTGAACACCTTGCATATTATTTATGGTTATTGGCCCTACTTAGACTTGTGCTTTAGCAATTTTCTCAAATATTACCTGACGGAAGGAAAAAAAATTACATGGTTTAAAAAATGCGTGTCCTACGATTTTTCCAAAAACTTTAATTATTTAAGGAAATTTGAATTTATTCCGATCAGAACAATTGAAGACCTACACTTCGCAAGGATTTAAAAGAAATAGTTTTCTAGTAGCAATAAATTGCTTCGTTAACATACTTATATGTTTAGGTTTATCTTATTTAGATTTGTGTTGTTTTGTGATGTTATAACTATTAAAATACTACAAAGTTACTTGACACGCTTTCAACCTCGACAGTTCAGAAAATTACAAACACTTAGCTTACCTGTTCTATTCACAATCGTTAGAGCTTTGCAGACAAAGTCGCATGTGCTGGTGGCTTCTAAATTAGCGTCCTTTAGCTGATAGGCAACGGACCCGTAGGTGGTTAAAGAGAGGCCAAGACCGAGTCCTTGCTCTGCAGCGCTGTATTTCTGGTCGGAACACAGTCGTCGCTGTTCATCTCCTGACACCTGCGGCAGTCCCACCTGTCAGCCATGGGTCAAATCACATCGCCGCTTCAAACTAACTAATTCTAACTAATGCACGCTTGCAAATTTGCAGCTAACGACACCCAGGCATGATAAACTTAAAGCCGATAGCCCCGAAACGAAAACTTCAGAAACTTACTAAGCAGAGATTAAAAGCAAATTTAAATCCCGCACGCTTCGCGCCCCAAGTCAATAAATTTAATAAAGTAGTACATCATTTATGTGCCTTTTTGAATATTTTAAACCAAAAAAAAAGTTAATTTGGGGAGGTTAAAGTTTTATCTTATAAATAAATTGAAAGAGGATAAGATAATGATATCCAGAATGAATTATGTCGGTGAACACAACAATACTGTCGATTAAAACTTTCTTATCAATAATCCCTAGAATATTACGTGCGGATCATGTTCATGGCCTACCAATTTCTTCAATTCATTATAATAGCCAAAGTTCTATTTCTTTTCAATTATAACACAATTGTTAATGTCTATTATAAATAGAAACCTTTTAAGTAGGTATGTTCTGAATATTACATTTCTATAGAAAAAGAAAAAATAATGTTATCAGTTATCATTATAGGTAATGGTTCCGAGAAAAGTAACACTTTTAAGAAACAATAGCTATTTGTTTTCCCTTTCCTTTACATACGTGTGACAAGATCGACTTAAACAGAACATATTACATGCTATCAAGTAGGCCAAATGACTAGGGTGTTTTTCTTTCCAAGGCATTTGTAAGACAGTAGCAATACCGTTATAAGGGATTGATCCTTGTGCATTAAACGAATCCTATTCAACCATAAAATAGAAATTCAGACACATTCCCGAATAGTATCATCAGTAAAGTTATCAATAACGAGTGGATTTCTTGTCCCATGTCTGTCATTTCTTAAGCGAAACAACAATAATTAATATATCCGAAAATTGTGATACTTGTCATTATCGCTCATGTGCGAGAAACTCGCAATTAAGAAATTAACGCAACCTGGACGTTGTTGATTCAATAGAAGGAACAAGTTTGCTTTTTTTTACAATAAAAGCTCTCAATAATCAGTCATCAGATGCAATAAATTTTACAGCGTAGAAAACGATCGCGTTGATTCATGTACCCAATCTGATATTAAAAATATTTGAAGGTCCCAAATTTGAACATAATCCCTTGTAATAAGCGAAGTTTGGTCAATATCTAGCGAGATTGGGGCAATCATCCAATTCTAATAAGTTTGGTGCAGTATATTAAGTAGGCTTTGACGTCCAATCATTCCAATCCGGATTTTGCATTATTCTGCCCTTTTGTAACTACTTTACTTTGTGTACCTACTCACATGATGTTTATATATTACAGAACCGGCAATACCAAAATCGAGATGATTCGTAGACGCCACCTCGTCTGTTCAGCGGACCTCCCAATAAGCCGCGCAGAAAATCCAGAGGCTCTCCTATCACCGAATAAACGAACCTATAAGTTTTACGGCATCCTCCTTCGATATCTAAAATCCCAGACTCGTACTTAGCATCACCTTTCAACACACCTTATCCAGCAGCTCCGCACCTTGCTTCAAAAGTCTGCAACCGTTACAAACCTCTTTCGTCGCACCCGAGGACAAGCCCAAGGATGCGACTCCCAAACCCATCCTCCATATCTAAAACTTTATTATTAGTCCTGCGTTGAGTCCCATCTATTGCAGTTTCCCCTCCCTCCAAATTTACCGAATCCTTTCTTGTGAACATCTGATCTCCTACAATGATACTCGAACCAGTCCTATATCCAACCGCCTCTTCCTACTCCAACATAACTCCCACACGCAATTTCCCATAAAATTCCACTGCACAACTAATCCCCCAAACTAGCCTCAAACCTCTAACGCAAAACTATATCCCTAACTGTATTTCCAGAATATCCAAGCGGAAGAACCCTTCCGTTACTTTCCCATAAAAGATTTTTTTTCGTTCTGGTGTTACCACAATTGCATTTCACAAAAACCTTGTGTATGTCAATATTTTTTACTTTATTCAGTGCATATAAATCCGAACTTTATTCATGATCCTAAGAGCTTTTGCCTTTGATATAAAACACGATTTTGTTTAAAGCAGCCGCCTATATATTTTGACCTTTAATGAATTAATTTATACAAATACAACTACATTTTAGAGACAAAGTAACTAGGAAAACTGTTAAGTTTGAAAAGCTTTCGAAACAGCTAACTATAAACTTTCAAGGCGGCGGCGCTGTCAAATCCACATTGGATTTATAAGCACACATTAAACTTCTTGAATACGTATTCAAATAAAATATTTTGTTTAGGCTTAGACGTTCTAACTTAAATTTTTCAGGAAAAGTTTTAGTAAAAATTTGTGTATTTAATTTGTAAATAAAATTATGTAGGCCATACCGTATCGAATAAAGTTTCATCCGCATAGATATAGCATGAATATGAAAGCGTATATAGGTACCTATAAAAAAATAGTGAGAACGTGATTTTAGTTGAAACTGTTAGATTTACTGGATTGGAAGGATTTGCTTGTAGCGTATAACCCTGTATGTGATCGAAGATAATCCTCAAGAAATGAATCATAAATTGCTTCCGAGTTTCACAATAAAATTGTGGCGTGGAATATGTACATTGTTGGCTGATATTGCCTCGACTGAATATGAGCATCCATATAAGAGAGCAATGCGCGAATTAATTCCACTATACACCCTCATGACTCATGAGACATTGATTGGCCAACAGAGATGAAACAAAATAGCGTGATATGTTCCCTTTTCTGAACGCTGTTAACTTTAACTTGATCTGCTTTCACTACAGAAGCGCCGTAAGTTTGTCACGAAGTAAAGTTTGGTTCCCCAAATTTGATCACAAGATTCACTTGGAATAGAAAATGCAGAATGGGAATCAGCTGTTTTGGATGAACCGGTAAGGTCGAAATAGTATATGCTGTATCGCTGTTATCTTCTCAAGAATAAAAGGAACCACAGTAAGGGGTACAGGCTATAATCGGAAGAATCTCTTCAAATTTTTCCAAAGATTAGGCTAGCTTCCTTAATACCTGATACCGGGAGCTGCTGTTTGGAGATATAACAATCCTGCTTACTCTACCTCACATAATCCCAGGCCCTTGCTTGTATCCCGAAAGTCTTCTTTCCCCATATTTTTATGACCCGAAAATTCCAGAAAAAGTTAAGTCGTAAATAGAACATAAATTAACTGTGGGAATCCGTCTATCTGGTTGTCCGACTTTATAGGAACATAATTTTATCTTACGAGTTGGTATAAAAATTCTAGTAAATTTACGACGACGTTTTATAGTTTGGTTTCATATATAACATTATACTTCTTCGTGAAAATATCGTCAAGAATATTATAAAACAATTAAAAATCTTATATTCGACACCAATTGCTGATCGTTTCAAGTCGTACAGTACGAAGACGGTATCTAGGCTGAGTTGTATAAAAAATTGGCTCCCAGTTCAACTGAACCACGATCAATTGTCATGGATATAATTCTTATCTAATTCTAATATCAAGAACGTCATGACAACAGGTTTCATTGAGGACGATGCACGATGTACGTGAGACTCAAATCGTTTTATGCAGCAAATTAATCTAACAAACCGAAAATAAAATACAATCACTGATAAAGGAAAATATTATTAATTGTCTTTAGAAATTATAAATAAAGCTCTAATGAGGAAGTTATATTGTTATCCTGGACTAACAATAAAAGGTTATTTTTATAACTTCAAGAATTAAAAGGATTTAGCATTATCAAATGCCAATTAAATTCCAGCGCAAGGAAATAAATAAATCTTACATACACTCATTTTTAAATGCTAAATAATTTCAGGAAGTAGGTAGTACTACATGATAAATTTTCCAAATTTTTTTAATATATCAAAAAGGGACGAAGATTAAGTGAAATTAAAATATATGCCATAAGGATAATGATTATCCATACAAGCACCAATTTACAAAATTAGGAGATATTACAAAGCCATCGATCAACGTCTTTCCTGTTTTGCAGTTAACTCACTTCCGTAACAACAATAACCCCAAAATTATGTGATTTAGATCTTAGTCTCGAATGTTGATACGCCGAAATCTGGGAAATTTGCATGCTAAACGTTCTATTATACTGTAACAAGACGTGATTAATGGTTGAAGGTTGTCTGTTGAATCTTACGCAGAAAGTCAAGGTCTTTCAGGAAATTTGAGTACTATTGTCATATTCCGAGAAAGTTAATTTTTTACTTGCTTTCTATGTTATAATTTTGTAGAATGCTGCAAACAATTATTTATAAAAATCCTGAAACATGGAAAACAAAACCGTAACCAATCTTTAATAAAGTAATAATTAGAATGCCCATCTGTAAAACTTGCTTTCAGGTAATTAGCAGCCGGAAATTGTCAGAAATATTAATCACAATAATTATATAAACTGATGGAATTTAAAAACCTATAGTCCAGGAGCTAGCGGTATATTTTAAGACTAATTTCTATCAAGCTGAATTTTTTTATGAGCTGGTATGGTTATGTCTGCCAAATGTAGGTGGTCGACAAAATAGGTCCGCCGGACATAGAGCGGTAAGAAAAAAAATTGGCCAACTAACCAATCCAGGACGTCAGAGAGTGCTTCTGTCCCGCTCAAATTGTCGGACAAGGTGATTTTTGTGTTTGTTAAATTAGTATACAGTTATTAAAAAAAAATCAGGTTGATGGTAATAAGTCAAATGTCTTAAAAACAATACGAACCCCAAACGGCAGACACTGATTCAGTTCCGACTCTTATGTCGGACAGTTAATTTTTTGTTGTCGGAATGTCTTAAATAACGAGCAAAATAGGAATTAGCTTGATTGAAGTTTGTAAATTTCATCAAAAAATAATTACAAACAAAAAAATTCTGGGCGCTTTATGTCCCGCGGTCCTATTTTGCCGACCACCTACATTTGGCAGACATAACCATACCAGCTCATAAAAAAAATTCAGCTTGATAGAAATTAGTCTTAAAATATACCGCTAGCTCCTGGACTACTACCACATATATGTAAAACATTATAACTTTATAACAAAATTCGTTTGCATGAGCACCAGCATTCCAGCGTTAAATATTTACTTAGCTACTTTTCGTTTTTGTGAAAATCTGTGTAAATATGACTGACAATTTGACAAGTTTTAAATTTTCACTGTACATTTTACGTATACGTATGATGGAAGGGTACATTAATACAAAAAAAAGCATGAACAAAATAAGACAAGTTGCTGGGTTTAAATAATAAAAATAAAGATAAACTTTAAGCTGTTGTCCATCAGCTTAGAAAGCTGTACGGATTTTAAAACTACGTACCAATGTAGTACGACAGCTAACTGACATTTAGTTGTGTCGTGGAAAGATAGAAAAGTTGGAACAGCAAATGCGTTAAAATACAACTGCCTTAGGTTTCAATATATAGTTGGAAATTGACCGAGGGTAACGGAAGAACAGTTAATGGAAAATTTTAATTATGTAAACGTGTATTTGACGTTAATAAAAAATATGTTCTTTCGCAAAACGAAATTTTTAATATTAATTATAACAAAAATTATATAATAGATCTTATTTATAAAAAGTTAAGCAAAAATCTTAGAAGAGTAAAACGTATAAATTACCCTCATAAATGAAACTTCCGGTATGCTCTACAATTCTAGTAATTTTTCCTGTCCCATTTCCCCCGGCTCTTATGCCAAACGCCTGCGGGCGCGATTTACGTGTTTTACTGAACGTTTTGTAGATAAAAAGTCTACTTTGATAAATAACCAGTTAATGGTGTACTATTTTTCAAGAACAATAGCATTTCTTGTTAGATAACGAACATTGTTAGCAATGCTGAACTCATGGAAAGTATAATAACAAATAAGAAATGATGGGCTGCGAAATATGTATGTGTGGATGTCAAATGTTACAGGCTCCAACTGTATCTTCTTAACCGAAATATAATATCTTCAATAATGTAAATATTTTCAGTGGATAGCTACAATCAAAGGGATTGTCCGCTTAGATCACGGGATTTGAACCTACACTATTTCATTTGAAATTTGATTTAAAAAATGGCTGAATTGTAATCTTTTTTTAAGAAATGTGATGTGAAGGATTTGAAGTTTTTGCAGGATATTTCATACATTATTTCAGAAAACTTTCGGATTTCATTCCGTCTTCGACGCGGACATTTAATAGTGCATCTTCTTAATCGACCGAATTTGTATCTCTTGTGGTTTGAGATTCAGAAGTTTATGTTATTTTATACACAAGCATAAAACTTAAAAGGCTACAAGACTTTAGGTATATTCAAGTTTTATCTAATTTTGTCGAGAGAGAGAGAGAGAGAGAGAGACACCGATTTCACAGCGTTTGTGTGCCATTGAGTTAGCCTCTTGTCCCATTTGGAATATTAAAAGTGAAAAGATTCTTAGAACTGAAAAATTGGAATTACTTACTGTTATAATATGTACTTACGACACAACTCACTTTATAATTTCAAGCTCATCTCACCATATCAACCGCATAAAATATTATCCGAAATCTTCTTGAAAGTGTTCGAACACTCGATAATTTATCTGACAACTCCACTTTAAGAAGAACTGAAAGTTTAAGATAAGCTAAAATGGTTGAATGTGCGTTAGACATAGTCGTTTAGCAGTAAAATAAATTACGGTAAGAACGTGTTTTTCATGTGATCTAGTAAAACGGATCAGATACAGAAATTTATAGATTTAATAAATTTTCATTACTTGAACTTCATTAAATTACGTATTATCAAAAAAAAACGTGTTTCTGTATAATAAGTTACTCTCCTAAACTTTATTCTCTCATGCAAACTTTTAATTAAATGAAGTTGTCTAAGGCATCACTGTTTAGAGGCTTTAAATAATAGAACGGGTCTCGCGTAATCAATCATTCGCGATAATAGCCGAAGAACCACGGAGCTCTTGTTGCCAGCACCAGGACTGCATGAAACAGAAAGTAGAAAAATTTTCCGCCCGCGTCAACCGGTTTATCAAACGACACGCTTCATCAGTGGAATAATTCAACATCTCCCGTTGCTCGCTTCAGAAATTTCAGAAGTTTACATAACATTACATCTTCAAAATGGAGTCAGAAAACGATACGGTATTCTCTGCATATAAAAAAGCCTACATCCGTCCTGAAAGCTCTTGAAAGAATATATCTGCTTTCACCAGGATGCCCTGATTTCCTGTGTTCTTCTGGTGAACACAAGCGGGAATTGTTTTAAAGTGCACTTACATTTTTCAGCTCGTAGGAGATTTTCAGCACGTTCATTATCTTTGGTTTTATGATATACCTATACATTTTTTAATTTTATACAATAATGTTGGTTGTTTTCCAGGACCATGTATTAAAAACCAACTGGAATTTTCCAGTGTAACAACATTTTAAAGTTCTGACATAACTCTACGGGTTACTTTATTATTTCTTGTATACTGTACTTCGACTTCCTATAAAGAAACTTCTACAATATCATGACGTGCTTTGGTTTTTAAAGAGTGTCATCTTTCTTCTAGCATTTATTACGATTTTATCCTTATGTATTATTTGCAATATCGTTCATACAAGTTGCAAGATTACCCCTGAGATGTTAACGGTTGCTTTTCTCATTCGAATTAGAGCAGGCAGCTTCGGGACATCGCAACGCTTGAGGTAACCCGAGATGTAGATCATCCTTGATATATATGTTCGGATTTTCTACGGGTTAACGTGAGCTGAATTCAGTTGTCATGTCAAATCTAACAGAATACGTTTTCATGTATCGATAATTATTGGCTTAGGTAAAGACATCTGAATATATAGGTAGAGAGAATAAGCGTGAGCGCAACGTGCGTCGGTGTAATAACGGATTAATAACTGCGAATGTGTGAGAAAAACTAGATGAGTATTTTTTTACATTCTACATACGCGATATCAGAAAAGATATTAAGAACTTTTATGATTCGACAGTAACTATTCTAAACTTAAACTGAACTTGGATCCTGTTGGATCCCAAGACAGTATGACCGCAATCGTTTGTAAAATAAGTCGTATCGACACTCGACACGACAGTATTGTTGTGTTCCACTTAAGTAATTCAAATATCTTTTTCTTTACTGATTTGAAGAATTAAGGAAATATAAAATTACTAAAACGCACTAACACTACTACTACTACTACGGACTAACGTACTATTTGTCAATAGGGCATGAACCTATAGTAATTTAATACTAGACTAGAACCAGCGTCGTTCTACTCACTGCCATGAATTTAATTACTAGGCTTTATAACAGTTTTTGATAATTAAAACGAAAAATTGTAATTCATATAGAAAAAATTTCTAATGCTACTTAATAATTTTATTCCTACATTACAACTAAAATTTCTAGTTATGAAAAATATAGCGTGCAGTAGAAACCTATCTAGCTAATAATATAAGAAGCAGCGATGCTAAATTTCAAAGCAAGAAATATGTAGCGGAAAGCGCAAAAGCTTTTCTGTTACACCTTACCTGACTAACAGAACTGCTGGCACGCCTGGATCCGCCCTCCGACAAGCCTGCAGTGCTGTTGTAACCTTGGTTGATCACACCCCTAGAAGAAGTTCGGTAAGGAGATGTACTTCGACCCACACCCCGTGATCCTTAAAGAGAAAACACAGGATAAGGGTTAAAAAATAATTTTTCTTCGAACACATACGGAAATTCATCTTTCCGTCGAAATATCTCAACCGAAAACGTGTATTCCATTTCTAGTGATAAAATATCCCATAACGTTAACTATCGTCTCTAGTGACGAAAGTAAATATATTGTTCTGACAATACATTAATATTCATTCAGTGTACTCTATACATTACTTTCGAAACTTCAAACTGCCATATAGTTCATAAACATTAACGTATAGATAAAATGATCATTAACACATACGTTTTTTCTATAAAAAGGATCAACCTACATCATGTTAATCCTTTAGATATAGAAGTAATAAATAGAAATTTATATCGTAGTAGGTTCTGGCTAGTGGTAGATATCCTTTAGTATCGAAATTTATGATACGCTTGGGTTTCGGTCGCATTGGAAATGGATTATCTTATACAAAAAAAAATAGAAGAAAGCGAAATATAAGGATTAAGCAGTAAACGACACCTACCGGAAGGATTATCCGCACTTGAGCGACGTTCACTGACTAGCGGTTCCTGGAACGTGAGAGTTAGGCTCCCTCGGGGACTTCTACCCGCCTCTCCCGTTTCCGCTGCTAGATTGTTACGTGCGATGCTTCCTCTTGGACTACGGTTGTGACTGTTTTCGGGTCCTATACTACCGCGAGGGCTACGATCTCCTTGATACTCGCTAGTGATGCTGCCCCTTGGGCTGCTCCGTATGCAAAAACTTTCGGGCGCTATGCTTCCTCGAGGACTGCGGTTGGGATCCGGCGCTATGCTATGACGAGAACTCCTGGTATTTAAATCATCGTTTGGACTAATTTTTGTATTCCACGTTGTGGATTCAGAAGGCGTAAGACTCGGTCGCGAACTTCTATTCTGATCAGGAACTAAACTATTTCGCGGGCTACGATTAAAATCTGGTGCCAAACTTATTCTAGAGCTGTACGTATTATTGTCAGGAACGAGGCTGTGTCTGGGACTCCGATTCGAGTCCGGAACTAAACTGTTCCTTGGGCTCTTATTTACATTTTCAGGCACTAAGCTGTTTCTAGGGCTCCTGTTGTACGTGTCTGGAACGAGACTATTCCGGGGACTGAATGCTGCTTCCGGAATTAAGCTATTACGAGGACTCCTCGAATAATTCTCCCCAGGTGCCAAACTATGCCTGGGACTTCTAGATATCGCACATTCGGGAATTAAACTATTTCTTGGACTTAACGCTGATTCCGGTATTAAACTATGTCTAGGACTTCTAGAGGAAGAATTCTCGAGAGCCAGACAGTCTCGAGAATCAAAGGATATGTCTGGGACAATACTTGGTCTTGGGCTACGGTTTATGTCAGGCCCCAAAATACTTCTGGAAACACTTTCACTGTCGACTGGGGACACAGCAATGCTTGCCCGACGACCTGGACTCGTTCCTGCGGAACGGGAACCTCTTATAGACGGAGACGATGCCGCACTGCGTGACGCTCGACGTCTACGTGATGATGAACTCCGATGCAGCATTTTTTTATTTTTTACATGCTAATCTTTCCAGTTTGATGAAATCTTGGCCATTTAAAAGATCTGAAAATAAAACATATGTTAATATTTATAAATATGGTGGGTAACAAAATTAAAATTAATCAGGATACGATATTGTGTAAATTATGTACCGTTTTCTTATCATTTTTGTTTTAAGTGGCTACTTGTATAAATCGCCAAATAATAAATGTTATATTCAAGTAATAGAGCTGTTTATTTTATTAAGACCAAAATTGGTCTATTAGAAGCACGCTTAAGTAAACACGCAATTTTATACTTTACACTATCGTTTTTGAATGCCAGGAAAAAGACTGAGGAGGTTCGTTCCCTTTCTGGAAACACACGAACTCCAGGTCATCTCCCTCAAGGACATCCTAGACTTTATTAAAGAAACAGGGCTACTTGAAGGAGAATAATTTTAAATGGGGCACAATAGTTCAATTCTGTCCGTGGTGGGTTTAACGATCACATCCAAGGAGAAAAAAAATCGTTCTTGAAAATAAATTTTACTTTTCGACTTACTATTTGAAATTTTAATTTTTAGCCTGGCACAATTATAAAAATAAATGAAAATATTTGGCAAAAACTAGACATTTCGAATAAATTCCAGTAAAATTTTCAATCAGAGACACTTTTCATTTCTCAAGTTTTTCCGGGTTAGGTTAGATCAATTAAAACATGGTGTTCTACCCACCGTAGTAAAGCCATTAAAAATGATGTTGCATTTTCAAGTATTCCTTTTAATTCCAGGAATTTTACTTCGTGCCATACTCCCCTTTGTCATGTATCTCACCGAGTTCCCTAAATTTAATGCATGAATCAATGCGTGCGTCGTATTAGAAATCGTGTCTTAAGGGAAAAGAATGTTTTCGTTATTCCCTACGTTGCTGTTAAGTCATCAGAAATGTGATACAAATTGATATGTGATACCCGGATCCGTATAGTTACGCAACAATTCCTTTCCCGCAAGTGCCGAAGGTGGATCTTTAATGACGCCCACATTCATCTACTTCTCTACACCATTAATTACTACGTCGTGCACACAGCGTTATTCGTTCTTCCGCTAAAAGGCTTTTGTGCTTAAAATTGTTGTGCACCTCGGTTCATTTACTCGATAATTTCTCAAGGAGATTGATTCTTACAAATCAGTATTGCTATTCGGTTTTGATTACAATAAGGAACATCAAAATTTTCCTTGGCTTGTATATTTTTTTATGGGTTTTGTAGAAATTTTGTACGAAACATTTTCTTCATGCCAACAATCATTAACGTTGCCTTAGGAACCTGTCCAGTTTTAATGTAAGGTTAAATGGGATCAAGCTCGTACGCATCAGGCAGGTGTGAAAAGCTCAACAAAAATTTTTTTTGAAAGACACTGTAGGAAATTGAATTCAGCGATGACTTGCCAAAGAAAAATGGGTTGTTATTAAATATTTTCTAATAATTCTAATATTTCCAAACACTTATTAAGTATTTAATCTACCAAATAATATTTGGAGTGAAGATCAAGGTAGATTATATAAGGCATCCCGTAGATAAAATATCACAACTGCAAATTTTTACTGAAAAGCACAAATTGGTTACGGAGAAAATGTGAAATCCTTGTAATATAAAGAGTGGTTGGGTATTCCGCTCGCAGCAAACACAAAAGCTTATACACTCCTCGCTTCGTGTATTGAATATCCTGAAATATTGTAATATTGCCACTTAGAATATACAAAAAAATTTAAGAATTTTTCGCTCCGAAAGATATGTACCTACCTATCTGATAAAATCTGATGAGTTTTATCTCAACCATACCTAAATGGAATTTTCAGAAAAAAATACATTATAGTTTCAATCGGATTGTGTAATTTATTTTTTATTTGTACATATCTAAAGTTGAATTGAATTTTTTGTGATACACTTTAGAGTTTATGATTTGTTTCCTTAATGATATTAATTTAATAAAGACACAACCTACCACAATAGGGATGTATTCTAAATTTTAATTGTTACTCTATTACAAATCTGTACACTTTTTTTTCTTTTAATCTTCTTTATAGCAATATACACCTTGCAAACTTTGCCGCGCGAAAGAGGTTACAAAAACGTACCCAGTCTGAGAAAAAAACAGGATAGGTACCTACGTTGTTCATGTTTCTGTTTACAATAATATGCCACGTACCACTTTTAGCAATAAAATTTCTTGGTATAATTCCTTATTCTTCTTACCACACACAAATCAAAATATATTTGAGTAAATAAATTTAGCTGGTGCTATCTCTATTACATGTTCAATTAAAACGTTGAAGTGAACATAAATCAGTAAAATGCGTACGAAAGGTTATGCAGACTTAGAACTTCAGTAATGAGAAGTTGGCAAGCAACAGATGGTACGTTTTATCTTCTGAAAGCAGGCGCTCATACAGTAATTCGTCCTATGTCCCCAGCTTATCATCTCCGGTTTCAGAACAAAAGTTTTCCAAAAATATTTAATAAGAGATCTGCTATTTTATAAATTACATTTTGAAATTTAATGTTTTTAAAACGTCCCTTGGATCTGTTCTCAACCAATAAAGGAGTAGGTAGGTAATACGTACAACTGTTAAACGTTTTCAAACAAGAATGAAATGGAAAATAAAAATTACTTGTTTCACTTAGAAATTAGGTACACTCCCACCTGTTGTAGGTACGTACAGTCGAAGTTATGTCCAACAAAGTGAAGTTGTGGCCCTTCAAAATTGTGAGACTAAAGCGTATCAACGTGGGTAGTCGAAATTGTGTCCTCACGATTGTCCTGTTAACCATCCCTCCTTTATGGGATAAGTTGTAATTTAGGTCTTCGAAGCTACCTATAACCTATAAGTATTTTTCTATGTGAAGGGAATTCTTGGGCAAACCCTAATAGCCTGTCAAGGTAGGTGTTGCCTTGAATTTTGACGTACAGCAAATGGTAAACTACCCCTTAAATTTTATAAATTAGATAATAAAGTGCCTTCCTATAATTTAGAAATAAATTACATTATTCTCTAAGAAAATTTACCAAATAATTGTATCTCTTTATAGTAAGAAAATTAAATACATTTTCTCTTTAAAACTTCCTTCTTGAGATATCATAGCTTCAAAGCGAAACTCGTTTTTTTTTAAGTTGCACATAAACCAAGCTACAGCAAGTATGAAGTAAATGCCCCAAGAGGACCTTAGATTACGTTAATTGAAAGACCCGCCGCTTTGACCCTAAATCCCTTGACCATGGACACTATTGGAGAGTACTAACGAGGATAGAGTCTAAAGTTTCAGCTGAAGTTTAGTTGCGATCAAGCATAGCCCGCTCCTTGCAGAAATTTCAACATCTATGTGAATTATTTCACCAGAAAACACTTCTTAAGACATCTTTTATTCTTTAAACTGCTAATAAAAATTTTAAAAATGCATAATTAATTGTTAAAGTAAATGTTTCGATCATGTAGTACTAAACTTCTTTCTAACAGTTAGATTAAAATACGAATATAGTGATTCGGATATCAAACACACCTGCTGCCATGGTTCTTCCTTTTCACATTCGTGTTCGTGTCATATAGTCGAAGGCTACTTTAATTAAGAGACTTCTTGTGGAAAATCGAAGACACATTTGATGCTGGTAAGCCAGACGTTAAGTGACAAAATTGGTTAATTTTCTCATCCCATTTTATACGAAACCAGACTGAATAGACTTTGTTTCCACTCAGGGAATTAGAGATTCCCTCGACGAACTAACTTAATAAATCGATCGGGCTCTACTTCCATCCTATAAGGTCAAATAAATACGTTCGCTTTAGCTATTTTATTAGGGCACTGACATTCTCTTCGTCGTATAATGAAACAACCTAAATAAGATAGTGGAATTAATCTAGCAACCACTGCAGCTTTGTATATTTTTTCCACTACCTACTAGATTTAGAAGGTCCCATTATTTAGTTTGTTTTCAGGGCGAGAAGTTGATTTTCTCAGCTAGTGGTTACTAATTTTTTATTATTGACCTCAATAATAGAAACAATTGATTTAGCATACTAGCCTGATGCCTTTAAAAATATGTCAAATATCGGATATTATTCACCTTCAAAATACAACAACCACTTTCTAAAGCTTTTATTTCAATCTAGTATTGTTTCTTATTAATTTTAATTATAATTATTTGTTAAAAATCAGAAATAAATATGTTTTACACAAACGTCAAATTTTACACAAATGTCAGTTGAAATGTTTTCAGGCAAAGGCTACTTGATTTGTGTGGATATTTAGAAATGTAACTTTATTTTTTATTAACGTAAAAACGATTAATTATAAAAGGAAAAAAGTTGCTAGTAGTGGACAAAATAGTATATAAACCACGGTAGAGAAGACTTATCAGCCTCGCAGCTTATTTTCCTCGGTGCTTCGCATCTCAAGAAATAATAATGCTCGGCTGAGAAAAATGTCTTTTCTAGCTTGGTCTATAATATACTATTTGTACCTTTATTTCTAGATTTAGTTTAGTAATTTTTCATGAATATAATAATTCTGTATTACTTCTTAATACTCTTCAGTTATCAAATTCAAACAAAATTTTAGTTAATTTCTTTGTGAATTTGCATTAAAATTTAATTTCAATAAAGAAAACCGATAGAATGTTTGCTTAATTTAAATTTCTTTTGAACACATATTGCGTGAGGGTTTTAATGAAATTTATAAATGTTCAGTGGCATGAAGGTAAACAATTATTTCCATGTATGACAATGTAGTAAACATGAATTGATTGAACCCATCATTCGCTATAAAAGGTGATCCTTTATTGAAATATTTATTATTTAATTTAATCATTAGTAGTAAGTTGTAAAAACAAAAATTAAAGTGAACATAATCAAACTATAGGTGATGTGTAAACCATTGAAAAAAATACCTAGCAATTGATTTGTCATTTTTGTGTTTTGATTTATTAACAGACGAATTAAAAGTGATCGTTAGTTTTTTAGTTCTTTTTTTAATAATAAAAAAGAATTATCGTGAAACATAATAAAATATTTTTGCCATCATTAGTTTATGATGGTTTGGCGGAACAATAAGAAGAACATAGCAATAGAAAATTCAAAAACAATGTCTGTAATAAATTCTTAAAAATCAGGACAAAACAAGATCACAACGTGGAGAAATTTGATATTTACAGGCAGTGACAAGTTACTCAAGAATAAATAGAAAAAAAAACTCTAAAATATGAAACCAAATACATTTTTTCAGTCTAAATGAAAATATCCGAGACTGTACATAATCAGTAATACAATATATTTTAAAAATTAAATTTCGTAATCCCCCAAACAATATCTAAATCAGTAAATAAGTCACAAACGAGTGTAGTATAATATTGGAACCGACCATAAGAATCCAGGTTCGAACCAGTTAAAATAGACATTTTGAGTTTGAGGAGTTTACTACCGAAGAGAAACGTCTTTTCTTTCCTGCAAATACTATTATTCATAAAGTAATATGTCTTTACTGTGGAGAGTAGTTTAGCAACAGGTTCGAAAGAAAAAAGGTTTCGCACTACCACCTCCGCAAGACACAGTGCCGTGTTTAAGATTTTTGAGGTCCTAGGTCTAGTTTTCTGAGCGGCCCTCCCCCGGTCCAGGATCTTGAAGTAACTCATCTACACAAATGTCCCATAACTGATTTTAAAATAAATAGAGCCTGTTATAGAAGAAACTACCGCAATGCTTTAGGTGTTAAGCTTTTGTAGCTCTTGTGAGGATCAAGTCCTTTCACCATCCCACAATGAATCCATTTGTCGAGATTTTGTAAAGCTTTTAAAGTAATGGCATATTTCTAAATAGAATTTATACAGAACATTATTTAGGTTTCTACTATCTGAAAACATTTTATTAGATGATTGAATAAAAAAAAAATAAGTAAAAACAGAATAAAATGTAGTTGGAAATAATTGGTTACTGGAGAAAATAATTTGCAAGTCATCAGCGTTCAAGTGTTAACTTTATGGTGTTATCAAAAAATTATGTTTAGAATTTAACTATTCGTGTTTGCAATGTCTATCCTTTCCATCATGAAAACGCCATAATTTAATGAAAATTGAAAATATCCACACGAATGAGAAGAGAAAGAAAATATAAGAAAAATATAGAATATCAAATTTCCAATTTAATATTCCCAATACGTGTGGAGAGATTTTATTCAATACAATACTAACGAAGCAATCTTGGTTGAAAAAACTCAACGTATAAAATTTCAGTACATCCGAATATATATTATATATTATTAACTTCTAGGATATCTTACTTGATGTGGCCAAGAATCTTCTACAGTGTGTAGAAACGCGCTTGACCACGTCGTCGCTCAGCTATTCTCTTGCACTTAGCAAACTGAAGGTCTGTTCCCAGTGGATTAACATCGGAGTCTCCCTTGACATTAGCTAAAGTGCACGTTGCTGAATATACGTTTTCTGAACTTAGGGGACACACCACATCATGAGCAAACTTAAAACCAAAATAAAAAAAACTCAAATAATCGAAAAGCTTTCGACCAACTTTTCAGAACTTTTACACAGGTTAGGCTTTCAGATGATTTTTACGAATCTAAAATGAATGTAGTTTGAGAAGATGTTTCAAAGCTTAACTACAGGGTGTATCAAAAATAGATGCATATGTTTAAACCAGTAACAGATTAGCCAAAGTAAAATCCAGTGGTACGATTCTTTCTTTTCAAATTGTTACAAGCTATAACATTTCCATTGAAACAATATTTCTTCAGCGAAAAACTTTTTATGTAATTTTTAAAATTTTAGAATGAATTTAACAAATTCAAAACTTTGAGTGTTTTCCTTCTTAAACACGAGTTTATTTAATACATCAACTGGAAATAATAACTGCTTACTGTTCCATTTACAGAACAAAAGTTAAGACTAAGTAGCTCTTAAAGAAGGATTAAATTCATTTTGTCGTAAAAATTTCTTCCCCCAAGACTATTTGAAACTCAGCGAAAATTGGAGAGCGAGATTGCCTTTAATAATTCACTTTTTTAATACAAAATGCTGGCTAGGTTCCTTTTGCGTTTGACGTAGCCATTTCAAACTTCGTAATATCTTAATATTTTTGAATTTATTTTCAGCGACAATTTTTGGAGTTTTATTCTGTAACAAACTGTAAAGTTCTCTCAATGACTTTAAATGCTGTAAAGGGACAGAGGAAATGTTAAAAAGTAAGTTTAGTTACATACTTTTTGGAAGATTTAGTACCAGCTGGAGTTATCAAGATGTGTATTAAAGTGCGAGTACCTAATTTGCGTAATGACGTCGAGCTTTAAGTTTGAAACTACAAACAAGAAAAATTTTGAACAAACTCCCACGTTCCTTACGTTGAATTTTTTAAATTGTAAAATATAATTTGAAGTTTTTTTCCAAGAATTTGTCAATTGCAATAAAGACATTAATTGAAAAATATTTCCCCTGGATTATCTCCTAATTGAAAAATAACATCGTATGCTTCCCTTTCGCAATTCCATTCTCCCTTTCAATTTTTTCCATAACAATTACCACTAACGATCAGAAACTTCTGACAGGTCGATTTGAGATAGCTTCTTGTGCTTCTTACGATTCAATCAGCAGGGCTGATGGAGGTAAAATTGAAAGTGAAAACTTAACCACTCATTTTAAAAAGTCGTTACCAATATACACGTCAAAATAATTCAAGCAACGATATCATAACCGATTCAACATGTAATTAGTTGCTTTTTACAAAATGGAAAAAAAGATATTCGTGCTATTTAGTTACAAGAACGTATACTGCGTCAATCACTGACTAGAAGCAGTAGACGGGTGACCTGGTTCGAAAATCAAGTCGGGATAAAGTCTATCCGAAGACAACCATCCACGTGAACAAGCTATACACCCAAATAATCGTTCGCGAATAGAGAACGGCAGCTTATTCTCCATAGGATATTCTTTTAATAACTTTTTTCTATCACTAAAAATAGATGGCTTAGGATACAGTTATTTTTTTGAATGGAAACAAAATATCAAAACGGGGTAACGACAAGGTAACAGCCTGTAAGATGACGTAATAGTTTCTCTCTTCGAACATACACTGCTCCCTTATGGAAAAAGCAAATCGATTTGAAATTGGCTCAATGAAGATTGACAAGGACAGACATATAATAGGAATAAGTATTTTCTGCGCATGCGGGTAGTAATTTGAAGCGCGGCAATTGGTTGTTAAGTGCTGATGTGCATAGCACCACGCCCACAGCCGATTTCCAACAATAAATTGTATTGTTGTTTCTGTCAATCTTCTTTGAACCATCGGTTATGCAGTGCAGCATAGGGATATGCTATTTCTAATCAAGGAGCAGAGTATGTTCGAAGGTGCTGAACTGTGCTAAACCCTGATTTTCTTGATATTTATAAAAATCATACTTAATCCTGGATCGATTAAAAATAACATCAGAAATATTTTAAAGTTAATTAAAACTTCACCGTTTTCTTTTAGATATTCCAAACCGATACTCGTAAATTGAAATTTGAAACAAATTTTTAACCCTACTTCAATAACACTAATCTTCTGGAATAACAAAGGATGCTTTTTAAAATCATTTCATGAAATCTTTACTCTCCATTCTCCAATACTTGAAAACCTATAATCAACCATGTACGTGACAGCACTTTAATTCAATTGCTTGGAAGTATAAAATGTGTTTCTTGACAATAAAAAAGATGTTTTATTTTGATCCGAAAATCATCCTATTCGTCTGTCTGTTTTGCTATGGAAGATATTTTAAAATAAAATGATATACAAGATCAAATAATAACGGTGAGGTTGACACTAACATACATCAAATTATTATAAAGTGCGAATGCTTTTAACCTTTTACCAGTAATACAACTGGGATTAATACTGAAAATGGGCTTCACCTGTAATTTAAGAATCTACTCTAAGTTTTCTCGTAAATGACTTCTTCTCTAGAATTTATTCTAAAATGGAAAACTATGCAGGAAATATATCACAGTAAATTATTATAAATTTAAAAGTTACACACTTTTTTTGTTTTCGTCGAAATACTGTGAAACAGGTTTAATATATCGAAATACCCTACCTACACTATTGATTTCTATTAAGCACTTTGTCATTCAATTAAATGTTCTAATTTAAAAATCCATTTTAATGATTAAATAATTGCAGGATCCCGGTTCGTAACAAAGAATCAATCAGTCTGGTAATTATATTTAATTATATTTTCTTCTTTGTATGTATGTGCCACGTATTTTAAGCTAAACACAACAAAATAATGTTTCTTAGTGTATATAAACAATACAGTAATTAATGTTTGCGTCAATTCATCATACATCAAGGATTAGATTGGTACAGAATAATTAATTCACTATTGAGCGGGGAAGAAAATTCCGCTGCGTAGTTTACGACTGCTGAACGTGTTTCTACAATGGGGATTAATGTGTTCATGTAGCTTCAGAAGCACGATCGGTTGCGAATATGTCATAATGTTAGTCCGACGTATAATTTGACTAGCAGTTCTATGTTATGCAACCGATTGAAGTTCACAGCAGAACCTGTTGGGTCTCAAGTCTGGAAGTGCATTAAGTCATATCTAGTAATAAATTTTCTAGAATTTTCAAGAGAAAACTCATAATAATATGTTAGTAAGGGTTGCGGTGAATTCAACGCTGCAGAACTTATCCCCACGACGCAATAAAATTTCTCCTTTCATAAAATTTAGACTTGATGCTTTTGCCCTTTTCAATATCATTATCGCTATTATAATTACTTATACTTGTAAATTAAAATTGAGAACAATTATCCTCAGCACCTTGTAAACAAGCCTCGGCACCATGTACACAACCAATGACAATTGATATCGTTTATGAATCAAAAGAACTGTTCAATTTATTGTTAAATATACAAGTTCTTTATTAGTTCCCAAGTTTTAGGCTACGGTATTTTTCCAGACAATAAATTATACGACTGTAAGTTTACCTTGGGAGGCGTTGAATTTTCTTTGGATTAATAAATTCGTAGCGATGTGTTTGCCTGGTCTGTGTTAATAAAATTATGCATTATGGAAAATTCAAGGCATTTTATACTTCGAGAGCTTTTAATAACGCCAAACTTGAATAGGGGTGGATGTATTTAAGGTTTTCTACTCCACTACATTTACAGTAAACGTAATTAAGATTCTATTAATTAATTCTATCATAAAAATCTTATGGAGCATTGTTAAAATAAATAGATCGAAACGATAATAAATAAAGAAATAAAACTAGAATTTGAAGTGGTCATTCAATTTCAATCGCGAATATAATCGCATAACTTTTATCGTCTTTCATATATAAAGATTTTAAGTGCGACATAAACATTTTGCGCATATTCCCGGTGGGCTATAAAATTATATCAATTTTACAGTCGATTACCTTCTTCTTGTTAAAGATTAGAGAAAATCCTTTTGAAATGGGGTTAATGGTTAAAATTGAAGAGAATATGAAGACAAGATATGGTTAATGGACTGTTGCAGAAAGAACACTTTAGAAGCGAATGAGAATGGAGGAGAACTTTTTGTGGCCTTTTAAGATGTCGCAACTTAAAGCTCTAGTAAAATAGTTAAAACTAATTTATAAAAATGTTATGAAATTGTTATGGAGCTCTAATTACTTTCGCACATTTCGTAAGCAATTTATGGACTTCTAGTTTACAGGAGGAATGTTATACCGATTTAAAGAGAACAACAACAAAATTCCTACCTATATAACTTTAAACTGTGTAGGAAATATAACAATTACCCTTAGCTTCAGTTTACAAACCCCAATTTACCTGAATAATATTTGAAAGACAGGGATGCTAGGTAAGATTTAAAGAGAAACTTGCGCATTGAATTTTTTCCCATGCAGCTAGAATTCCGTCACCGTACACAGAGTTGGGAGATACGAGGGCCTCGGTTCTATCTTGAGGATTAAGCCCACCAGCTGATTACATCGGCGTTAGTCAGTTCGACCACGAATGCAGGTAGGCCCGTAATCCGGTAGCCCAATTCGACCACCACCAGACCTCCAAGGGATTAAGAAACTTAAGGAGATAATTATACAGATAAGAATAATTTACGAAAATTTCAAGTAACTTCACATTATCGAAAAGTTGAAGTTAATAATAATATAATAAAACAGCCCTTTATAATAATTAAAAAAAAGGGGTTTCAAATGAATTTATTTAAAAATATATAGGTGATAGATACACATGTTAAATTCTCTTGCTTTACAATTTGCAGATTTTATTTTAACGTAAGTCTCCATTTGAAAATGTCCTAAAATTTCTACAAATTGGAATATGTTGGGATAAGCAGCATAAAAATTAGAATTAAATTTAGAATGAAAGGACTCACATGCATTTGTAGTTCTGTACATACAAATATGCGATGGAAATTCAGCTTCATCTTCGCTTATGTAATTTTCTACTATGTAATCACAATTTGGTTACTCGTTCATCATTTGGGGCGTTTTTGAAAAGTTCTGATGCAAAAAAATTGCCTACACTCTCGGGTTCTAAAAACTGAACAGCAAAGAATAATTTTAAAAAGTCCCAATTTCTGAATCTTTGTCTTTAAATTCGATTTAAAAAAAACAGAATACAGAACAAACAACACCAACTGATAGAAATAGTATGTTCGACGCCAATGTGCCAAGTCTTATATCGGCCCCTTAAGTTACCCGTGGTCGAACTCACCCATGGGATTAGCAAGAGCCCTTATCACTTGCAACAACTAATGAGGGTACGTGGTCGAACTAGCCCATGACCGATTAAATAGACCCTTATTATCATTCACCTTCTTATAATCTACCAAAATTAAGAAACTGATCAACAAGAAGCAAACCCAACATTAAAAAATTGCCTACAATTCCAATAATAAAGATTCCATATTCGTAACCTGCGCTTGTTCCTACCTAACAATTTTCTTCGAAAATTATTACTAGGTACTCTGCTATTCCACGTATTTTAGGGAAGGCCTCTTGAATATATTCTTATCCATACCCATTTACCAGATTTGTCGAACTTCTTTATCTTCTTGCGTTTACACCATATTCTAAGCCATCGTAAAGGACTGCTATCTATTACCACTTGCATTGATTTCATGTTCGTTTCTGCGTTTCGAAACTAAGTTTCGCGGTCCTTCATTCCAGGCTTGTTTTTTTCCGTTTGCTGATTAGGGGATAATTTTTAAAACACACAATCTCACAAGAACGGAGATTCTAATATATGAAACATTTCCGAACGACTGTGGAAATTGCTAGTCGAGGCGACATGATAAAACTTCGGGAATGTTTTGTTATTTTTGTTGCAGAAAATAGCTGTATTTCAAATTGTTCGGTTTGAAAATATAAACCGCTTTTATTTAATCCAGCAATTTGTGTACTGAAAAGATTATATTTTAAAAATTAATAATCTCGTCGTCGCGTGCACTATATTAGTCTAACTTTAAATTAGTTTAAAGTTTGTACACGTCTAGAGCATTGCTTCATATAACTATAAATGAATAAAACTTTGTAATAGACATTTTAATTAACAAATTACTGAAGGAACTAATCATAATGTGTTTACTTATTCCATTACTGCAGATTCTAGGAAATATATTTAATATTAACAGCATAATTACTAAAACCGCGTTTAAAACATTTAAATAAAGTGTGTTTCGTAAATGATTTTGAATTAAACAAATGCAGCAGACTTCACTCAGCCAGTATAGTATAAACATAAAAATAGATTTGATCCTGGATAAAATAAAAATCTGTTTATTATACGTCCTATACAACAAGCTGGAGGGACTACTATTTGATATTCAGGTACAGCTTCCAATTTATGCAGCAGGAAGTGAAATGAGTCCCTGTTGACTCTGTGTTGGAATCCAATGAGAAAACTATGTCGGCATATGAGCGATGAAAAGCTTAATATAATTGATAACACGGAGAAGAAGACTTCCATCACATAATTCTTGAAAATCAACAAAAGCTTATTTTGGATTTTCGGAATCTATTAAATGTTTAAATAGTGTTTCCTTTTACTTTTTTATTCATACTAGTTTCTGCTAAATACGTTTGAAGGAGAAAAAAACTAGGAACATGGTGCAAATAAGACAAAATTATTCCATTTTCCTAAAGCTTACAAAAGATTATACATGTTTTAAAATTGTAGCAGTATGCAAATTTGATAAAGTTGTTGCAAACAAGTCAAGAGTTTCTTTGAACTAAACTCGCATTGTGAACGTATGCAAATTTACGATTTGTGCATAAAATGTTGTTAGAGTTTTAAGAAAAGCAACGCATAGAATATGCAAAAGTTATGAGTTTTCAGCAGCAGTGAACCTCAAAATCAGAAGAATTTTAAATTTTTACAGGGCTTTGAAGTATAGTTGAATACCTAATCATAAAAAATAACATTACTATTGCACAATCCTTTATGTACCTGTTGCACAAATGAGTATCAAACTCTGTTAACAATGAAAAAAAATTAATCTACAGGGTGTTTCGAAATTCGTGCATAAGGACAATGACAACAATCTACAACAAAAAATGAATAAAAAGTTCCTCTACCATTGTATGATCAGACTCGAACTTTTCGAGCTTGCTAGCTCGCTTTTGGAAAAATGGTAGAGGAATTTTTTCTTCAGTTTTTGTGGCATAACACCATCCGAGAGTTCGTGTGCGCGAATTTCGAAACACCCTGTAGATCTTGAGGATAAGGGCAATTGACTAATTTTATTCTGAAAAACGAATGGTTTTATTCAGTTTTAGAGAGAACGTTATACTGTAATGACCAGGACTCTTAAGGAAAATAAATGTATTCTACAGGACGATAATACTTAAGCTTTAAAAGTTCATAAAGCTTAAATCCAGTGCGAAAATGTTGCCAATTTTCCGTGTGTCTAATAAGCAATCTTCCAAACGTAGGGCGTTCGAGGCCAAACACATTGTTTGGTAAAACTCCGAATTTTCGAAAACTTTTTCATAACTTTTTAAATCTTCTACGAACTTCTGCAATTCCTGTAGGTAACAAAAGTTTTCTGATTGTTATTTCGAACAAATCTGATTACGGGATTATTTTACTTTTATGATATTTCAAACTGCTTGAAATATAATTCCAAGATTTTCCAAAAATAATTTTTTATTTTATTTATGTTCGAATTTTTTGTAGAAGGTCTAACTGCGTTCATTCGGGATGCACCTGCTGGACATATTTGCTAAAGAACATAGACTTCCTATCCTTTTACAGAATCTTAAATTACTTGGGTAGTGTAAACTTCTTCGTGGGATTTTTCTTAACAGGTGAAGGCTGGCTGCTACTGACGTACCCTAGGAAAATGATTACCTTCTTCGACTTCAAGATACCAACTGTAATTATTCTGACACCCTTCCACTATTTTGAAACTCTCACGTTCCTTTGCAGAAATATTCCATATCTACGCAGGTTTAAGACATCATTCGCTTTAGTTTAAAGTATTTTTTGTGTTTTGAGTAATAAAATGGTTCGGTCCTGATGCTTCCGCTGTAGTACCTCTTCAAGGAGTTCAAAATATTTCATTCTGATGATATTTTTTTTAAATAGAAATCACATTACAATAACATCGTAATCTACAATGACTGAAGACATGAAACGTGTTATTTTATATGGTGATAATATTTTCAGTCATACAAAATTTAGATGTAATGCGCGAACCCGAGACATTATTTATCATCCCCCAGAACAAATATGTTTATACAACAGACGCACACGACACAATTTGTTGCTTGGCTTTTTTTTTTTGAGTATTATTTACAAGAATTCCTATCGTCATATTGATGGAATTATCGATCTCGATACCTAAACCTTATGGAAGTCCAATCGTTAAGTCTCAGTGGAAATAGAATTAATAGCATTGCTTGACAACCAATCTTGAGTGCTCTTTCATCTTGGCGATATTACGAAGCGAGCTGGAGGTTGTTCTTCTAAAATCTCCTGCGTTCTAAGTTTTGTATTGCTTGAAAGCTTCGGAAACCATTCAAGAATTTGGAAACTGCATTAATGTAATTGAAAGGGTCACTTTACGATCAGAATTAATTTTTTCATCTCAACTCAATAAAAATTGAATGCTTTTTAAAATTATCTCTGACCTCTTTGTTTCAAGCAAGTGTTTTTAACAATTATCATCCCCTATTTTATGAACAGTTGCGGTTATTGAACAAAGGACAAACAATGAGAACAAATACGGAAGTTATCAATATCTGAACAAGGCTTTCAGCAAATGGCACGCACGGTCTAACACAGATGACAGGACTGAAAAGGGATACAAATTATGATCTGATGTCCCAGTTGGATTCCATGAGATACAGCAACAAAAGGCTTGCGGTTAGATTACTGTGAAAGAAAAACCGCTTTATACTAAACGTAGTTTCTTTAGATGAGAGTAGTTTCAGAAAAAGAATTTTACAACTTTTTCTGAAGATTGATGATTTTGTGTTACATAAAAAATAAAAATACAGTCACAGTCTTCACAAATAAAAACATTCACATGTGTAATCCTGTTAACTGTATAATCCTTTGCAGGAAACTAAATGAAAATTGTGTACCTTCCTAAGGATACCTGATACCCAAGTGCATAAAATTATGGCCATTCTAATTTAAGACCATAAAAGTTTTATGAAGCAATATTTCTACTAAATTGCATGAAAGGCGTTCAAAATTAACTTAAGCCTTAATCAGTTTACACAAAGCTGTTGCAAAGGCTACTGTAAATTATAAATGAGCTTGATTATTTAATTTTCAAGTGAAACAAAATTTTTATTCACTTTTCTTTCCTAAAAAGGGAACAAATAAATTTTTACTAAGCATTCTTTTAAACAAATTATTAGCTTGGGTCGTATAAACTTTTACATTAAAATCCTTTTATGTCATTATATTTAATAGAACAAATAATTAACTTGTGTAAAGGGAATTTGTCAACAATATTTTGAGCAAAACCAGAAAAACAAGATTAGGGAGGTAAGTTCAGCTACATGTTATTAGACCCGCCTCCCCCAGCTAATTAGCGAGGCAGTATATTAAACTTGTAGTGATAAAGAATGTGAAACGTATTGCCAAATATGCGGCATATTTAATGGTTACTGAAATGTCAGGGACAGATACACACATAAAAGTGTTTGTTTGAATCCAAGAAAAAAAATGTTTTGACTTACTTTATTTCAGTAGAACAATAAGTAGTTTGGATTGAGATTATTTAATTACTTCAAGAAACATCATCGTTTTGAATACAGAAAAATATTTCTTTAATTTTTATGTTTAAGTGAAAATATATCAATTTGATTTAAGATTCAGATCAGCATTCAATCAAATACATTTGATTTCTTGTTTCGAGTAGTTCAGTAGAATTGAAATAAAAGTGGAAATGTTTAACTTAAAGCATTTGTAGATTACTTGAAATGAACTCCTAGGTATGTTCATATCAAGAAACTATTTTTCTTCTTTGAAAATGAGAAACTAAATATTAATATGAAGCGAATATATGTTCTAATCAAACAAATATTTACTTGATGGCTTCCCAGTAAAAGCTACAAAAGCGCTGACTTTGCAAAATGCAAGTTGCTACTTGCGTCCAATGATGCAATACATTGCAATGATTATTCTTAATGCGCATTTTCGAGTGTGTGCTCATAGTGCTCTTTAGTGTTTTCGAAGGTGAATTGTTTCGCGTCATAATTATTAATTTGTGTTGTTCCCAAGAAACGCGAAATGGAAGATTTGCTAACCGATTGGGGCTTTGAAAAGTTAATTCAGCATTTCAAAGGTAGGTACGATACGATATTACGTCCTGAACTAACGAGTCTTACAATATTCTGTAGGCCAGCCATTCTGTAAATATTTTAATTTAGGTACTGCTCTTTTGTTTAATATAACTAAAGGCTTAGCTATGAATAATAGTAATTACAATTCCTTTGTATTTATAATTTCTAAAAACTGAATTTGCACTTACTAAATTTGATCATCGTTGGCTTTTTGCAGAAAACGATGTCACTATGGAAAATATCTTCAAATTAAATGATGAAATGATTAAAGAATTGATTCCGTCAGTAGGTCTGCGAGTAAATTTTAAGGAAAAATTTAAGAAGGCCATACCGGCAGGTTCTGAAGTGAGTGAACTATAATTTTGCAAACAAATTTTATATTGAAGGGATTTTATTGATTTATAGAGTCCCACTCTGGAGGAAGGAATATATATTATTGATAAAAATGGAGAATTGGATAGAACAAATGAAAGCGTGTTAAGTTATGATACTAATTCAGATGTGACGGAAAGTGAATTCAATGAAGGGAGTCCAAGTACGTCGGTAATTCCTCTTGAAAATCGACAAGTGGCTTTTTGTGGTATTGAAAATTTTTTTGCTGCAATTTCTCCCGTTTTTCCGGATTTTGATTTAAAAACGTTACTACAAACATCCCCACTGGGAAACAGCATTTTAACATTCTACCAGGCCAACCAATGTTTAGATCACACCAGACGTAGCCGCTTGGTTGATATAATAATGAAGCATATTTTTAATTTTATTATTAAACAGTAAGTTTATCAATATTCCTATATGCTACCTGTGATTATCCATGGGCATAATGAATAATCATCGTAACAAAAATTGTAAGAATAAAATATTTTCAGTGCTTCTAGTTCAAAATTGAAGTTGCTTTACAGTAAAGTTACCTACCTATCAAATCGAGCCAATTATATAAGTAATTAACTTTTAATTTATTATGCCTGTCATGATAAAAAGAATTTAACTAAATTAATTGTCAATTACATACTTATTTACCTTTTTCGTTTGCAGTCGACTTAAACATGATGATTATAATGTGATTACCTCCAAAATAATAAGTTTATTTCCAAAGGAAACAGTTAGCACTTACTATGTTTCTTCTATACAGAAAAAAAAATCATACATTGGTAAATCAATAATAGCAAGGGGACGGCTTGTTGATAAGTGTCGCAACCTACTCCATGTAAGTGGAGCATCAACCTAGCGAAATCTTGAGACTTCAAACTTGCCATGTAGGTAATAAGCCTCCAAAAAAAAATCGAATATTTCTGGTAAGCAATTTGCAGACTTTACTGTTGACTCCAGTGTTATATTTTGTAAAATCATTTCTCCTTTCTGTTTGTAAATTGTAACATTATAAGTGTTTTTTTACATGTAATGCTGTAATACTATTGAAATAAATGTTTTCTTTAATTTAAAAATGCTGCTTCTTTGAATTAAATAAATTTAATAAGATTACTTCAAGAAGGTATATTTAAAATGAAGATATCATATGTTTTACAACAAAAATACGTATTTTTAGAACAAAGAAACAATGTTTTGGTGAAAGCATATCACAATTTTTTATCAAAGATATTAAATTTTGATATAAATGGATATATTTATTTGGTTGAAGATAATGGAAATCTTTTTTTAAAAATATTAAATTGTTGAAACCAATCAACACATATACTTGAATACAGAGAAGATTTATTTCATATTAACAAATATTGCAAGAATGTTTTTTTCTTGTCATAAGAAAATATCCTCTTGCGTATATATGAAGAAACGATTTGTTTGAACTGATGCAATTTTATTTAAAGGAAACGAATTATTTTTTGTGTGTACAGTGCAAAACCTGCAAAAAAGAGTCGTAAGCCTTCAATAGAATAGTTTTTACGGCATTAAGCCATAATTAGGAAAGTTTCCTATTCCATTCTTCGGTAGAAAACAAAGGCTATAATTGTTTTTGTTCCTTTACAAAATTTATTTCAAGAAAAACTTTATTTAATAACCTTGACTAAATGAATGCCTCAAAAGAAAAATTGATCTACATAACGACGAAAATATGGTTTCCTTTACAAACAAAGTGGGGTTTCGTTAACGTTGGAAAATAAATCAAAACGAAGGATCAAATGTTTCTATAGAGAGCAATGCAAATACCTCGTTTTACAGAAATTTAATGAAGTTAGGTAGAGCTATAACTATTCTCATTTTTATTTCTATTTTCTCTATCTCTCGCTCACTCTCTCATACCCTATTTATTTATATTTCTCTATTAACTTCACTCTCTTCCACCCTTTATCCCCGTCCTCTCATTTTTGTCTGCTAGACTTCCAGATAAACTACTGATGGCTTCTTCTAATTGTAAAAAAATATATTCTTCTATTAGACCTGATAAATTTTGGTTCTTGTACATGTACGTTAACCGGAGTGGGTTACGAATACCTCGGTATTGCTCGGTTTGATTATTTAAGAATCCTCCGAGTAATAAATTACTATTAACCAGTGATCTACAAGATTGTATTACATGGCTTTCGTGAAAGTAGACTCCCGCCTTGGAAAGGCATTAAAAGAAATGTAAACATAATATTTTAAAATTGAGCCTACGAAGGACTTCTTTTACTACTTAGTCCTTCGTTATAGCACTTTTAATCTGTCTGTCTTCTCAAATATATACCTGCTAACTATACAGCAAATAAGAACATAACTATTTATAACTGCAACAGTATAAATCGAATATTCATGGTTGTGTTGTATTAAGATAAAGTATCCCTCAGATTTGAGCTTCGATCTTCAGAATCCGAACCACATTTGTATTATTGGCCCTTACAGATTTATTGCGTCTGAGAATAACCAGTTAGAACCATCGCTCTTACTGATTCATGAGGTACTTACAAATTCCTTAGGCGAAATTCAATTTTATTGAACTGTTCAACTACTGCAGTTGCTACACGTGCAGTCAAGTATTCCCTATGCATTCAGAAGTCTGCATTCTGCAAATGTCTTGCATAATTTATATCCGTAGGGCTTGTATTATTTTTTGTTCTTATTAAGTTTAACTAACCATTTAATAAATGTAATAAATTTTGGTTTGCAGTTTCAGCTTTAAGTAAGGAAATATTAAAGTAGAACATCAAGTCGCAAAAATGAATCCGTAACGATAAACGTCCTTGTGTATTCGACTTTGCGTTTCTCTTCTGTTACATGCATTAAATTTATTTTTTCGACGAAATATTTATTTTTGTTGCGAAAAATTATATTATAAAATGAAGGGATGAATTAAACAATAAAGTTTGTTAATACCATTAAAAGTTAAGTTAATCATATTATTGTCCTATATTTTATACAAACACTACCTATATACAATCAAGTACATCACGAGAAATACTAAATTTAATGTACCTATTTGAAATAACAAAAAATATCTCTGTGTTGTTCAGTAGGAAAGATTTTCATGCAATATTTTATTCTAGTATACCCCATGTTATAAAAATGGTAATTTTTTGATAACGGATTAGCCGATGGAGTTCCAGACCAAGGTCAAAGAGAAAATCCGAACAAAAGCGATTTCAAGAAACTTTACACGCAGGAAACTTACTGGCACCCCATCGGTTTTATTGTAGAGTACAGCATTCTGACCCTTTTTTCGTTTCAGAAGCTTATAGTTTCTGTAATAATTTTATTTTGTACTTGAAGTAAGCGTGCAATCGAAACTAATTAATTGCCTTTCTAGTGTAACCCGTTACACGGGTTATAGGTATTCAGTATACACATCATGACATCAAGTACATGTCGAGCACGAAAACTTTAAGAGATTGAGATTATGTTTAGTGGGGTGAGGAATACCGAAACGGAATACTTAGGCCGCGCGCACCTTTAGACGCGACTTTTACGGCGCTGAGACGAGTAGGCCCGGGTCGGTTTAGACGCCTGCACTTTAGGCGCGTATCACATATTCATTTTTTAAAAAAGAAATTTTTATCAAACTGAGGACCGAACTCAGAGACGTAGGTGACTTAAGTAATTTTGAGAATGAGTTGCACTCTCACAGTTTCACTCATTTTCCAAATTCAAGGTTTCTAAATTTGGAAGCGTTGTTATAGCAACCAGAAATAACATAGGAATAAGCGCTTAGCAACCACACAAAATTTTTAGAATAGTAAATGTGTAGTGACGTTTAAAGGTCCGCGCGCACTTGTTCGGTTCCGTTCCGTTCGGTTCGGAACCGTCCGATCGGTAAAAATCAAATAAAGCTCCACCAAGCTTACAAATGCCACGGAAATACATGGAAATTACTGCCATTACGTTGATTTGATACGGCACCATCCTTTTCGTCCTCTAGACTGATCGGACTTTCGAAATTTTTTGACATTTGTCGTATACTTGGACTGAACCGAACGGGACGAAACCGAACCGACGTAATGCGCGGGCTGCCATTCATTTCCATGTATTTTATTTATTGCGAATCGGACGGTTCCGAACCGAACGGAACCGAACCGAACAAGTGCGCGCGGACCTTAAGAGTCTTCTTTCTGTCTCTTCTACTTTTCGCTGCCCTTTTATTTCCCGAGTTCTTGATTAGTTTAAATTAGAAAAATTTTAGAAGGAACTTAAAATTTCACAACCACCAACAGAAAAACGAATGAGCACTAAGGATTGCACTCGTTAATATATCAAAAGTCTTAAAAGTTATTTATTGTCTATCTAAAATAATTATTGTACGCAGCTTACTGTCAAAGTTCAAACTGCCAAGAATTAATCAAGGAATCCATTAGTTCTACGCTTCCGTGTCTTCTTTCAGATCAAAATAAATGATAGCTGTAAGTGACGTTTCTACTTGTTTGTCCTCTATTCGCTCGAGGCTGCATTTCAACTTGAACATTTTCACTTTTGGAAAGCCATCTGGATCTTTTTCAGACATGAGAGTACACGGAAACTAAAGCCCCCTGAGGCTAGAAGAGCTCGCTATCCCACCCCGTTACGAGGGATTGCTTGCTGTTTGAAATTGTAATAAAATCACTTTATGTTTCATGGTCACTTCTCTTGATTTACGATTACTTTTTTATTTGCTGTTTAAGAAAAACCTACTGAATTTTCAGCACCTAGTCGTTTGCTACTGAAAAGGACCAAAAACTCGATATAAATCAGTTCGGGATAGGTTTCAACTGGTTTCCTCAATATATTATTTTAGTGGCCGGGTTATATATTATTCTTGAGAAAGAAAGCATGTGTGTTGTAATTTTCACCTGAAGGAACAATTTGTTGGTGTATCGTTTTTTCCCCAAATATATATTTTGAAAGAATGTGAATGTGAATAAATAAGCGTGTTATTTGTAGAAATTATGGAGTCACTAATGAGTTTAAATTACATACCTTTCGCAACTTGAAAAGAATAGCTGCAGCAGCGTCACATGATTAATGGGATTGTTAACTGCCTGAAGTTGCAGTTATTCAAACCACCTGTAACAAAAGGAGTAATAATATTATCATAAAATAAAAGGTTCACTTTTATAAGATGGGTATAAATGTCAATTTATTCATAGCATCGTTTTCCTTATTCCTTCCCCATTTTAAATCCGTACTGAATTGCTTAATAAAATAATATACCCCTTTCTACATGCATGCAATTTCTTGCGTGTGTGTAATAAATATTTGTTCCTACACGAATTTGCACTTTGCTACGTTAATACTTCAACAATAAATGTGATCGATCACTAGGTAACGGTATATTTACAACACATATTATATTATGAGGAAAAGAGTAATATGATACCAAATGAGGAAGCCTGATTATCGGATTATGTCCAAGACAAGGTTTATTGCACTATCTGCTTCTCTTCTTCGAACATTATGGAATTAAATTTTTTCCACTGCGCAGAGAAGAAGGAATACGATAAATACCGTACAATAGTTCCCTCATATTTTTATGAATTCCAATAAATTTTTTGTTTTAACAGAACTACCATGACATGCTTACAGTAACATCTCTTATAACTGAAAAAATGCAAAAGCAAGTTTTTTTAATTCCTTTTCCAGTTTATCTTTAAACTTGCAGTCGCTTTAAGGGAATCTGTAATTTCAAGTTTACCCTAAGATCATTTCAATCTTTCGAGCAAGTAAAGGGGTGATTAAGAAATGTAAATAGTTTCACGTCAGTGAATTTATTGAAGTGATCTTGACTTTATTGTTAAATTGCAAGATTTGCGTAACATAAACTGAAGTAATATAAATTTATTGGGGGATTAATATATGGCGGAACATTTACTAATTACTTCAAAATGGAAATAAGATTTTTAATTATGACACAGAAGGTGGTGGTAATCTAGCTTCACTTAATATTAACAAATTCTACATCTTCTACGCAAATATAAATCCTATCAATCTTAGAATGTCAAAAATTAATAAAAATTTTGTTGAAAGAAATTATAAAAAAATAAAAGTAAGTACTTATCAAAAAATGTCTTTCAGGATCCCCAGCAACACTCCCACAAAAGTCCGGATATCTGGGAAAGCCTGCACTGTTAGGAACCACTGCTCTAATAAAAGGAACTAAAACCGGAACCCCCACACTCCTAGTACTTCGATGACAATTTTTACGAATTTTTAATGAGCATTCATCTCAAATCAGACTCCCTTCCCACTGTCCCGCTATTGATTGAAAGTAACTACCTATAGGGACTGTACTTTGGTGTAAACCTCAAACTTCTAGAACTATTCTAACGACTTCTATAAATTATTTATAAGCAATTATTTTAAAGGAATATTCTTTTGGGATGTGGATTATATTCTAAAAATATATCCTCTAGGACTTATAAACCACTGGTTCTAGACGACTGCAAGCTTTTAATTTTAGCAAGATTTCGGGATTAAATCAAAATGGGTAACGTTCAACTAGTAGGAAGAAGTATTTTTAGATGAGAATATTGTAATAAATTGAAAACCAAACAGTTCGAGTGAAATATTCTACCAATTCCCAACTACGCATCTGAAATGTAGACATTGACGAATGGGATTAAGAAAATAAAAAATATACCATAAAATTTGATATGATTTAGTGAAAAGAAACTGCCTCGTGGGTAGGGTAGAAGACTGTAGGTGGACATTTTCGGTAATTAATGTACAATGGAGACAAAGGGAAGGAAGAAAATACCATAGCATATCAATACTTGTTACTGTTTATTTTATCGGATTCCCTTTATTGGAGATTTATGACAATCTATTAAAATAAATTAATTTTCCTTCCCCTTTTGTTAAATTGGTACTAAGGAATTAGTTTTCACTGTGCACCTGTTCTCCAGACTTTCCTTTTTAAGTTTTACTTCACGTAGCGTTCATTAAGGAGGAACTTTTACAATTTCCTAATCCAACAAGCTTAATTGTGATGAAGGTCATTTACGATAACCTGCTAGCAACTCAATCCTCAACGTACTACTCCACAAAGTACAACTCACGAACCTACATTTTAGTTAAAATAAATGTTAGGTACCTACTTCTGTCTTGACTTCTTTTTGAATGGGTTAGGGTGAGTTCGTTTGAAATCGACTTGTTTTAGTTTTCATGTCGATGTCTGTAAGCTTTTTATAATGCAACTTAGGTCAGACAATGATAATAGAAACTTATTAATCAACTAGAAAAGATTATTATTATAAAAGGTTATTATGAATTGCTATCGAATAAACGTCACTTTTCGGTCATAACAAATTAAACAAAATTAACGCGCAAACAAGAAAAATAACAGCTGTGTGCTACAAGTGTAGGTTTTTTATGAAAAGTCTAAGTTTCGGGCGTCCTTGGACAATACGAAATAAGAAAATAAGCGCCGGCCGTAAAGCGTCGTCATTTCTCTTGTTAAGAGGCGAATGATAGACGTTTCGTGTTTGCCTTAATTGGTTGTCCTCTTTCTCCGAGTTATTAACAGGCAAAGTTCATTGATTTTTTCATTGCTGTAGTTTCAGTACAGAAAAGTATTGATTTACAGAGGACTGAACTAGGCTGGAAACCATGTAGGCTTCTAATATTACCTTCGTAGGTATAACAGGTGCTTATAGATTTGGATTATCGCAGTAAAAGTTTTAATATTTTTTGCTATGTATTGAACAACGTAATTAATATTTTAGTTTAAAATTTCGTAGGACTCTATGTGACAAACAAAAAACATATTAATCTTCTTCATTTATGAATATATATCTATAATCTATTTCTGTATAAAAGTTAAGGATAAATATTCAGGATAAAATGAAAACGGAAAATTTGAAAGTGCTTTCTCAAACAGAACCCCTTTGTGTTAAAAAATTGAATTCATGAAAAGAAATCAATAGAATCCTATATAATTGCGAGACAGAATTTTATAAATTTATAATATACGATTTATACGCCTTTCCCGAAACTTACTTGAAGGAAAGAAAAAATGGAAACTTATTTAAACAGAACGGATATAAATTTATAAAATGAAACGCTGTCGCTTGAAAACTCGTTGCTTTAGATATAAATCCATCAAAAGAGTGGCAGAACCGTCGCTATGAAAAATAAAATATTTTATGCAACTTTTACAAGAAATATGATTTTAAGAATACACCCCACTTTATATTACACGAATATTATTGTAATTTACGGATTACACAATAGCAAAAAATATTTGAGTCTTATTGTGGAGCAGGAAAAGGTTTGAGAGGTTACGATACCAAATTTTGGCTTTCAATCCTCGTTTCATGCTAATGATAAAATAATCGAGTCCTAATAAATTATACAGAACTACTTCTGTGAATTGTCTTCTGATTCTTTTCTATTTCGTTTACACTGACCAACCCTCGTCCAGTAACTCTGTGTAAGATCAGGAGGTATTTCAACCCTAGAAGGTCCTAAGTTTATTTATACGGTCGGGCAACACCTAAGCCCTGGTCTCGTTTGAGGGATGTAGTTCGTAACCCATCATGAATGAAACCTTCCATACCCAATTTCACAGACTTTACAACTTAGGGGACATCAATTTCACAGATTTAAGCGAAATCATCCATGAACTAAAGTTGATTTAGACTTTCGATGATATTCTAGACTGGTACCAATACCAACAAATTATATTCTGAGGTCATTAAAAGTTGTTTCCTATGACTTCCACATTGAGAAAATATTCAGATAATGATGGCAGTAGAACCACGTATCACGGAGAACTCGTCTTATAAGAAAATATTTTATATTGAAATTAATCTAACTAATATTTCTAGCATTTTTATTATTTTCCATAAAACTGATATCCTGCATTAGTTATCTTTAAAGCGTGTACTTTATTAAGAGAAAGTTACTTACAGACAGGAAAAAATGTAGGAGAAATTGTGGGATAGAACCAAATGTAGTGAAGAAGTCGAGATAAGGAACAACCCCATATATAACAACTATCCTGTTCCAACGAACCGGAGGAGAATGTGAAAATCGATTCCAATGTAAAGCCATCTATTTCTAAGTCTCTAAGGAAAATTGACGTATTATTTGCAATTAAATATTTCTTATATTTTGGAATAGAATCGGAATAAATTAAAAAAATAATAATTTCAAAATTCATTAAAACTAACTGTCTTTGATTTACATTTTTTTAATTGAGTTTCCGTATTTTCCTGTTAAATTGAAACATTTTAATTTTATTTTCTTATTGCAAGCTTTTGTAATTAAACCAAAAAATGTTTCCCTTCTTGTTGAAAATTCGATGATCAAAATAAGTAGTTACAATTAATTAGAAGAGAGAACTGCAAACCGAAATAGGTTATTTAATCATTTCCACCCCCACACTGTGGTTACCAATTCTGCGTTGAACCCTTGCTAAATTTGGCTTGAATCCTGAAAAGTATTCTGTCGACATGTGGGATTCGCAGATGGAGGATTCTAATTTAAATTGAGGTTTAGACAACTGCCTGCCAAAATAAATATTTATTGCAAGCGTGGTTTTGATACATTTATGTTCTTAAAATTCGAGCAGAATGGAAACGATATCTGGTTTTTGTATTATTTCCCTCATATCCGATGATCTAAAAGGAACCGTTGAAAGATGAACCAAAAAATCTGTAAAAAGTAAATAATATTTTGGATAGGATATCGTACGTAATAATAAGGATGTTTAAAAAGGAAAGTAGAATCTTAATATAATAATAAAAATTAATAATTAAATAATTAAATTTTTAATATCGAAAATTAAAAATTACAGTCATTACATCCTTTAGAATTTATCGTAAAAATGCAATTTTCCATAATTATTTTCGATAAATAAAGAGAAAAATTTGTATAAGGTAAAAAAAAGTGTTTAACGCTGAAGTTCCTTTCATATCAACGATGCGAGTTTCGATATAATGGCACTTCCGGAACCTAGGTCTATAATTTTCGTCCTTACAACCCCTTACTGCGTTGCATCCCTCGCTTTATAAAACTATAACACGCTGCCCCAGTTTTCGACTAAATGTTATTAAATTTTTTATTTTACGCTGAATATTACATGTCAGCATTTTATTACCTTGTAACGTGAAAATAAAAAGATAAAAGAAAGTTTAATACAGGGAGTGTGTTTTATTTTATTTTTCCCTAAGGGCAGCTATTGACTATTAATGCGTTTTCAGTGTTTAGAAAATTACATTTTCTATATGAAAAAATTTAATTCGTACCTACTTAGAATAATAGATATGGGCTTCAATACAATTTCCCTAATCCCATCTTTATTTTCTTTTGGAAAATTTTAGATGTTCATCTTTATTCTTTGCCTAATCGTTCGAATACATTTGGATTATGGTAAATATATTGAAAATTCTTAAACAACTTTATAAAGAAAATAGTAAGTATTAGGTAGTAAGTAAAACAAATCCTGCAACAATAAATCATCAGCAATCGAATCCAAAATATAATTTAAATTTTATTACTAAAGTGATTTAGTACAATTTATTAATGGTTTTGTGAAATAGGTACAAACATAATAATGTAATTTATTCAATATGTAAATTTAGTTATTGGTGTGTAATAATGTTAGAAGGATCAATTTAATTTACATTTGCATAATTCATATTTGCTTCAAGAAAAAATTTGGGTTTATCAGAAGAGGTCAACTACTGATTTGTAATTTGCGTGTATAATAAATCAGGTTAAGCAATTTTTTTCTAATAATGATTAGAATATTAAAACATTCCTGAAAAATTCCTGTGAAAGAATTATTTCCAAATCACGTATTTTTGCTATAAAAAATACTGATTTTTTTAAATAAACAAATAAACCGTAGATTATATCACAGCGAAATGTGTAAGCGAGTCAAAAGAACGACTTCAAAAAAGCAAAATCTTTTTGTATAAGAGTGATGCAACAGCGATTGAAGTACACACTACTCGACTTCACTTGACAAACATCGTAGTTTTGAAGTTTTTCTACATCGCCCATACAAATCTCTTTTAAAAGAGTGTAGTTTAAATTTGCATTCAAAGTGAACAAAGGTCGTATAGAAATGTTTTTAAAATGCGAAGCAAACAAATAAATTTCACCGGAAAGACTGTAAAACCAAGAAGAATATTTTTAAACCATTAAGTTACTGGGTACATGACATTAATGATGTGAGAGCATTTCTAAGAAATATATTCAGTCAGAAAACTGCGTTAAGGAATTGAATTTTTAGTGATTCTATATCAACACTAAAAAAAAAATCGTGAAGCAAATCCGCTTATTGCAGAATTGGATTGAACAGATATAAAAATGGATTTAGAATCACATCCTATATACATGCAGATGACTATAAAAGCTTGTTTGCCTAGCAAACATAACTTACAGAATATTTCGTCCCACTTAACGAATTTGAATGTAGATATGTTTAAGTTACATAAATCTTCTTTCGCTAAATCCATACAACTTAGAAACAAAGATAACTACTCACAGCAAAATTCGGGAGGAAACGTTATGATATATCAAACAGGGGCGAAGCGGCCGTGGGATAATGGTCGCGGCGAAAGGTCAATGGAAAACAAACTCTTAGACTAAAACCGGTAACCTGGGTTTTAGGGCTCCGCGACTTGATTTGGAGATCCTTTCTTGGACACACTTGAGCTCCATATTATATCCCCTAATTGAGGGTGTAAGTGAGGGGTAATTTTAAAAATAATCTTGACCTATGTGTGAAAATGCACTTAAAAATTAACTGCTGTAAGAACACGCACGCATATACGATAACGTTTCGGTAAAGGGATGAAAGTTAATTGCAAATGATACGATCAAACATAAATGTTTTATTTTCGTACTACGTTTCCTTTTAATTTCAAGAGGTATGCCTGCAAGGGATATTAAAGTACCCCTTTTTCAACAGGAAGAAACATTTTTAAATCTTTCACGTGCATGTAAGTATAGGCAGATAATAGATATTTAAGTAACAAGGAAACAAGGTAACATTATTTCTAAATTTAACTGTTACTTACAGTTCTGGGAAAATGATAACTAAAAAAACTAGCAGAAGTAAACCATTTTTTACACTTTGTTGCGTCATTTTGAAAATAAATGTAGACAATAAAATTGTTTTGCAGTTCTATCATCAACTTTTATATATGAATATTGGAGTACAGCGTACGTACTTCACATAAATAGTACCTATATGGTGTAAGCTATCTGTTTGTGTGTCCCTTTCGCTTTGCGTTTTATTCATTAAAATTTTAGGCGGTCTGTTGGCGAAACGATATAATTCGTGCAAAAACTTTTGAGCTCGTGCAATTTACATAGGACACGCACATTGCAATGTTTCCGCTGCACACAAGTCAGCTACAAAATGAAACCCTATCGCAATCCGTCATTGATATTCCAAGTCTGTAACCAACTGTTTTCCGTTCCGCCCCTGCTGTTAAATCCGTAGGTCTGCAAGCAGATCTGGTAATAAAACAATGAAGCTCCATGGATGTTTTATTTTGTATCGTGAACCGAATATTTCTATTTATAATAAGTTCAATAGAGCACCCGCAAATTCAACTAAACGTGAAATTGCGTTCTTTGAGGTTGTTCACTGTGAATGTTGCATACAAACATAGAAGCGAGGGTCACCGCTTCAAAAATATTTTCGTTCTTAAGTCTATGTTTAGATATTCGATTCACACAGACGGAAGGGTCAGAGTGTTACCATCACTACACTCGAGGTGTCATCACTATAAAAAATAGGACAATTCCCTAAAGTTTTCCAATCTTACAACTTCCTGCTGTCTGAAAAATACATGCTTCACATATTAATGATAAACGAGATCAGTTTTTAGAAGTGAAATTATTTTACTTATTACTATCGGACATATAATATTGAACGCGGAATAAACACGATTATAGAAATTCAATTTTACAGAACAGTACCAAAAAGAACGTCCTATCTTTGTCAAAATATATGCAACCCAACACACAGTTTTCCAATATGATGGGAGCTTTCAATAATAAAAGGTAAGTATGTTGAGTTGCATTGAAAAACTGTCAAGTCTTGGGTATTGGCTTGTTTAGAGGGACAGGGAAGAGAATTAGATGGACAGAATGATCACTGGTGTGCTTTGAGGAAAGTGCACGATCAGAAGAAGGTGAAGATTATTTTGTTCGTATTTAGGCTATACAACATTTGAGTCTAGGAACCACCCAGCTCTCATCTTCTAGTAGGATAACGAGTTCTGATGAAAACTAGCAGGCGAGAAATTAACTCTTCATCCTGAATAACCTCGAGCTGGAATTAAATCGTGCACCAGAACAGCAGATATAGCAATTCACCCTTGTGTGGACATATAATTAAATCCAAAGGCACAATCAATTTTTCTGCTGAAGAGTCACGAACACGAACTACACATTCCAAAGCTTAAGGGTGTCTTTTATTTCATCTTTCCTGACTCGCTACTAATATCTATACCATGAGTATGACCGTCACAAACCCTGTAGCCAGTAAGAAACTTTCGAACGCTACGGTGTAATCTGTCCTTACAATCTGTCATCCTTCTCATAATAATTATGCCCTAACAACCTCAATTTTTGCGTTTTTAATCAATTATATCTAGTAGGTATGTATTTACTGCAATGTGCAATGCGATGTCTTGGTAGGCGGATTGCCAACCCCCATTGCACTTAGGCCATTTGCGCCCCCATTGTACACCAATTATTGCCTATCAGAGATTCATATCATGCCACATATCGTAGTGACACGTATCCTCAAATTTTACTGTATATTCATGAACAAGGCAAACTTAAAATTCATTATGTATTTATCAAAATCTAAAAAAAAAATAATCTCTCGCAAGAAAGTAGTAGCAGTAAAAAAAGTTTCAAACGATAAAAGCAAGTTTTTCTAAAAACTTTTACCACACATTTCCTTAAAAGCTTTTATAAAAAAACCACTTAAAAATATCTATAACATTCAAACCAGACAAAAAATTCGCAGTAATAAATGATTGTAAAAGTTTTGGGCGAATAATAATTTTCCATTAATTTAGTGACTATAATTTTTTTTTCTTAAACATCTGTTCGTCTAGATCGGCTCATTGTTAATAATTAAACCGCAAATGGTTGGGAAGTATTATTACTACCTTATCTCCTCAGCTTAAAAAAATATTAAGGCTCCTGCAACTTTTTTTATTATCAAACTTTTTTAAACTCAATTCGAAAAATAACCAAAAGCTAATGAGTGTAACAATAAACAATTTTATAATACATTAAGATTGATTACATTTTCGAATGACATTTTCAACTAGGTGCTGAAACGGCTTTAGGTTTCAAGGTGTTCAGTATTTTAAAGGATATCGTAAATCCCTATTGTTCACCGATTACTACATCTTTCCTGCTGGACGCGTACAAGCAACTTAGGAAAGGACTAAAGCTGGATCTAACAATTTTGATGTTGGTTTGGCGACATGTCTCTCTTTTTTTCTATTAAATACTGCAAGTCCTTCTATAGACAGTTTCCTGTAACTTTCTATAATATTTTAAAGAGATAATTTTCAAACTTGTAGCGTAAACAGCTTCTCAATTTTCTTAAGCACTATTAACAATAGTCTTGTACTGGAAGAAAATTTATCTACGATAGAAGATGTGTTTCATGAATTAAACTTCATCTAGTGTTAAAGAAACGCTCTTTACCTGGAGATAAAAAACAATGAAAGGAATGTTGTCGGATAATAATAATGATGTGCAAATAAATAGCACTGTTATAACTAGCACGACTGAATTTATTTTTACTTGGACACTATTCCTTCTAATGCTGGTACCTGTGCTTGCAAGACTTGCATTGTTAAGCATGAACGATCATAAAAGCAGTAGGTACCGCACGTATCATCATAAATCAAGGCAATTTTAAAAATACAAGTCACACCTTGACTGTGTAATACTAAAATACATTTTCGCTGGTGTATTGAAAATTTGTCAATACCAAAGGGCATTTTGCTTGTCGAGAGGATATTGTTAGCCTAACAATTGCTCTCGATTCACATTCAATATCGTTATGGATGCTATTGAAGCATGTCATTATTTATTGGAGGTCACTGTTGGGGTATTTGTAAATTAGCGTAAAACTGATATTGGACATTCTGGTAGGTATTATAATGAAAGAGGCCCTTACAGTTATATTATTGTGTTTTATGGTTTATACTGGTCACAGCAATATGATATAATTAAATCTAAAACGAGATAGGTACTATACATTGATCATTCTAGGAGAACTTAAAAAATGCTGCTCTTATGAACATAATTTAATTACTTACGGTACACATTACATAACGCGATATAACATTAAATGCTGACGAAGACAAAGATGTAACTGGAAGATGGAAACACTATGTTGAAAAACTATACAAAGAAGATCTTGACGAACACGATAGAAAACCAAAGACAGATGGAAAGCGAGAAGCAGGATAATGAATAAGAGCAAAATTTGTCAAGGCAGTACCATTGTATTTATATTGGCAGTACAAAGCCTTGAAATGAGGACAGGTCCTAGCAGTTGATAAATCTCCAGCAGAGATTTATTCGTATATAAAGCAAGAATATTTATGAAACCGGAAAAATACCAGTTTAAACAAAATATAATTTATTCCAATTTAAAAAAAAACAACTCGAATGTGAAAATCGCCAACACGGATTTTTAACGAAAAGTAGCCAGCCTCAGTATCTTTCAAAACTATTGTTTGGTTGAAAATCGACATGTCAACAAAGACAGCAAGGGGGACATATTTTTACGTAAAATCCGGAAATTTGAAATTTTAGAGGGGGTGGATGTGAAGGGATTGATGACAGACGTCCGGATTTTACGTTCAAAGAGTCCCCCTTGCTGTCTTTGTTGATATATGTCTTGGCGATTTTCAAGCAAACAATCCTTTTGAAAGATACTGCGGTCAGCTACTTTTTGTTAAAAAAAGTGTATAACATACCTGCGTACAAGTCTCGAACAGTTAGTTACATATCAAAGAATGGAAAAAAAATCGAAACAAACGTAATACAAAAAGTTGTTTATTCTATAAAAACTGGATTCCTTCTATTAGGTAGTAGTACTACATAAATCTTGAATAAGAGTAGCTACATTATTTTTTCTATAAAAGAAATTGTAAAATATGAAATCAAGACAAGCATTTATAGCACACTAATTCAATAGCATCAAGCTCGGTTGGAATTTCATTTGGTTAAATTTGTCTCTTTATAACCGAGAATTGGGGTAATGTGGATATTTCCCCTGAGTAAAGTAGCCTGGATTCCCTCCAGCAATTTTAAAACGTCTGAAATAAAATAACTTCTGTAATTTTGCTTTTTTCCCCAAACTACGCCTATAGGTATTGGGGAAAATATGTTTATTATTATTGTTCCCAAAAACAAAGTAAATGGAACAATTCATTTACTTTCTGATAAGAATAGGTTTTGAATAGCGTGTTCCATTACTAACAGCAAATTAAAATAAAAGGACATGTTTTACATAAATTACCTATAGTATTCTTTATGTCCTTTCACAAGCATGGTTAATGGTTTTAAGTCATTTTAGGAGCATAATAAAACATTCAACATTACATACGCAATTAAACAACTCTTCCACTAAATTTCTAAATAATATGATGTAATGTAGGTAACGCTTTTTGTTCGTTCCAGTCTTACAACCGCACGAACTTTGTCGTTTTATATATAACACCCTGAAATTATGCAAAGGACAAAAGATTAACATGAAATTATACTAACGATTCGTGTTCTAAATTCTGACAGTGAAGTTGACCTATAAGTAAATGCATAAAATGCATTAAGTTTTCTCTTGCGTATCGAACTAAAAGTTTTTCAAATCACAATGTAAATATTTTGCACAACTAGAAAAAAACAATCAAGGCAAATTTAATGAGTTAATCAAAATCTGTGTTTGTATTTTATAAGTTTTTAAATCTGATCCATAATTTAGACTATCCCAGAGCAGTGTCTCCTGCTTCTCCTATTTCAAAACATATTAATACCCAACAATCCTTGAAAGTTGATTTTCTAAAATAAAACAAAATATGAAATTTTTCGCAACGCATTCTTAAATTTCCAAAACACCCAACTTAATTTTTTAGGGTAAAGAGCGATGACTGGATGTGGCCTATAAAAAAAATTGTGGTTACTGGGAAACAAACTCACATCGTTTTAGCAGTAAATTTTATGAGGCACGATTTCCAAGATGCGAGTTTTCAAATCCCCTTATCTCAGGGAAAAGAACTTTTGCGGATTTACAACTGACAGATTTTATAGTTAGATCGTCGTACCACTTTGTTTAATTTAACCTTTTACTAGTCAGTAAAGAACCAAAATAGAAAAAAAATGCATTTATATCGGTTTATTAAATAAAGTGGGTTAGTGTGTAAGGTGTAACTCATTTTTATAATGAAAAATATTTGAAAATTTCTAGGCTATGAAATACTGAACTAGATTTAGGTACTCCCATCACATTATCCTACATTCAAAAAAGGATACTGTCGATTTTCAAATTTAATTTGTTGATTTTTTTATGAGAACTACTCTTTCTCTTTGTCTGGCGTTCTTGTATTTCCAACAACGTTTTACAGAAGAGTTTAAAATAAAAATAAATTACCAGCCTTTATTATATGAGAGAGACAGACGTCCCCTGTTTCGACTGTGATAAATTATACTACGTGGCAGAGAGGCAGTACATTTTATCACTATCCTGATCCTGTTCGCAATAATTAACGTTAAAAGGTCACAAAAAATTCTTTTTAAAGATAAACAAACTAAAATTTTTATGAACAGGTTTACATTATTATTTTAGAAATATTGTGAGTTTAAGTGTAATTCTTAATTTTAGAGAATGATGAAGTGATTTGAACACCTCCCAAGAATGACGAATAAATATTTATCGATAATCACTCTTATAATCGTCGAACCCGTTCAGTATTTTTACTAATTTTGACTTCCTGTTCTAAAACAAAGACAATTGAAAGACCCAATCCCGAATATCTCTAGCTCCTAGCACCACGTATTTTTCTCGCACTTCAAGTTTTCTAAAGTTTTTCTCAATGATAAATAAGCTTTCAGCGCGGCTTCCCAAAATCTATTGTTCTACAAAAAACAAAGGTTTATTGTAGACCCTACAACTTATTTTAGTCTACATTTTTTTCTCACATTTATTCAAAAGCCGCGAATAGATCAAACAATTAAATCCTCGTCTCCAAAGGCAAGTACGAAAGTATGCGTTACATCATTTAACTTCAAAGTTCACTACTCTTGATAATAATTTGATTCAAGTGTATACCCGTACAGAAGGTGAGGTGAGAATGGGGCGGTCGTGCGTCAACTGGTTCTCTCAATCGGCAATATGTAACTTTGCGGATTTATTACACAAATATCTATTACTTATAAAAAACACAAGAATCCAATTTTAATTATAATTCACTGTTTTACTCACCTTGTATAACAACAAGCAATTAAGCACCTACCTAAAATGTCTAACCAGTACTATAATTACATGAAAGTTATCTCAAAGTAACTGGTAGCCACGTAATGATGTGGTGTATCTACATTGCTTGTAAGGGCTTTTACATTTCCCATTTGCTTCAAGTAAAATCATAAATTGCCTGAAAACACGATAAGTCATGACAGCCTTTCCCGTTCTCGTAAGCAGTGTTTAATCGGAATCTTGCTAGATGTAAGACTTCGCGAGAGATGCGGCAATATTTCACTCAGAAGAGATTAAGGTGAAATTACAAAAGATCTGTATTTACATCACGTTCCAGAGAATTTCGCCCAAGAACTGTATCTGTAATTAAAGGATTGCATCCAACAACAAATGAATTTGTTATCCTGGTATTTTTTTAATGAGAGTAACATGAAGATTAAATTGGCATGCAAGAATTATACAGCATTGTGTTTGCATAAAATATTACTTTCATTATATATTATTCCGGAAAATGTTACAGAATTTCAACCAACGGCTTTGTTTGATTAAACTAATATTATATTCCGTACTCGCACAAAGTTAACTATACAAAATTTTATAAAATATTCTTATATTTAACCACACTTTTCCTATTCTGTGTTTTTCGACTGCAAAAAAATATTTGCTGCTAGAGGTGAAACAAAAATGATTTACTAAATTGAACATGGCTACAATCCCTGCGACAATACAAACACCTTTTCGGATAAAAAGTTGTTCAACTTACTTAATTTATAAAGAAAAACTATACAGGATGTCCAACATAAGGAACACTTGCACGGGGTTTTTTCAAATATGCGTTAAAGGTGGCCGTTGCAAAGACCTTTTTTTTCTTTTCACTGATATAGGTTTTATGGATTTATTTTGAAAAATAGTGGAGTTATAATAAAAAAACTGATTTTTTGTAGTAAGCTAAAAAAGTATTTGTTGTAGTGGGCTTAATTACTTTTTTGCGTATAGCTCTGTTGTTAATAAAGACAGGCCAACAAAATCAACCAGCGGAACGAGTGAAAAAGAGCTCTTTGCCGCCTCTGACGCATAATTGAAAAAACAAAGTTAATGGCCTTTTCTGTCTTTCTACTGATTCGTTTGGTTGGTCTGCCTCCATTGACAACAATACGCAAAAAAGTGTTGCAGGCCACAGCAAAAAATGATTTTCATGGGCTAGTGCCTTAATAATATTAAAACCCTTTAGCGCTAATGCCTATAATAATCAAATTACCCAGGAAAACAGAAAACTGAAAATTTAAGATTTTTCAGCCGGCACTGAAAACTGCGCAAAATTTATGGGATTTCATATCCCAGTGATCGTAGTAATCCTTAATATGCTGAATATTTCTTTTCATCCGAATCTCTATCTCTTACCGTTTACGAGATCCCCATGATGCATGCGCGCTCCTTTTATCTTGAACCCTGTATTTTGTTTTCACTCTTATGAAGCTATAAGTATAAGTAGAGTACCAGACGTGTCTAAACAAAATGAAAAATTGAATTTTATGTCGGAATTTGTAATTCATAAACCTTGGAAAAATATGATTAATAAGCTGCGAGGTTTGCTCAAGCTCTTTAAGAAATTAAACTTTAACGAAGACAAATTTTTAAACACTTTCATCTGGTAATTAAATCAGGGTTTTTCTGACACCCTCATTTAAATTGAAGCAGCAGCGGTTGGTCTAGTAAACATTATTTAATTTGGACAGAAAAGCCTTACGTACTGAAATCAAATGTAACTTTAAACTTTCCTTTTAATCTTCGCCATCGTTGTTCGCTGTCTACATACCTATTATCTATAAACAGATAGACTTCTCTTACAGTACCTACTAATTGTAGTCATTTCTGATACACACAGATGCAATAATCTAATTTATCTTGCTTTTCTGTTCAAGATCTGCTTGTATACAACACGTTTGCTTTCTTACCACTGTCCTTCAATTTAATATTATATACAGGGTGTCTCTAAACCTAGTACCATAAATTTACCAGCCGCTTCCTGACGTAAAAATAAGTCGAAAATGTCTATAAAAATTTTGTCCTAACCCGCAGCATAAGGAAGCTACACGTCTTTAAAAATGGTGTTGAAAAAACGGAAAACAATTGCATTTTAAACACGGTTTGAGATAAAAAATCGAAATTTTGTAGGCAGCTTAACCTATTAAAGGTATAAACTTTCCACTACTTTTTTTTGTAAATTAGCCAGGGGTGGCGCGAATGGGGTTTATCACCTTTTTCCTGTAACCCGTTTTTCTTAACCTTTTGGTTTTTTCCATTTTAGTTTAGAGATTTGTATTCCCTGTTGCCTAATTAACAAAAAAGATACTCTTGTTTCAACTCGCCTGGACTAACCGTTTCCTATAAAATGCAGGTTTTTTATCACAAACCGTTTTTAGGATGCAATTGTTTTCCGTTTTTCAGCACCATTTTCAAAAACGTGTAGCTTCCTTATGGTGCGGTTTAGGACAAAATTTTTATAGACATTTTCGACTTAGTTTTGCGTCAGGAAGCGGCAGATAAATTTATGGTACTAGGTTTAGAGACACCCTGTATTTATTTAATATTTCGCTTCTTAGAAAAGGTATAATTAAAATATTAGTTACATTTGTATTATTAAATTATAAATAACTGCAGAAAATTTCAAGTTCATAATCATTTGGCCTGAGAGATAATTAATTATTTGCTTTAATTTTTACCTCTACTAAAGTGTTTTGTTAGGTATTTTTCTTTTGGGATAGGTTCATTATCAACTACAGTTTTAACAACCATTAAAGCGATCTCAAATTACCGACCTCAATAAATTAAAAATTGTTATTTAAAGCTCTACAAATCTACTGAAAACAAATAATTAATATAATCAGAAAAGCTTTCTAAATTCAAGATCTAATTAAATTTTAACACACCCTTAACAGATTTATATTATTTAATAAAACAGTAACATTAATTAAACTTGAAAGAATACACAAAATTGATTCATTTACTTTGAAGTCGAGGGAAATATTTCTAAAGAATATTCTGGCTATTAAATTTTCTGTGAAGCGGCCATAGAATCATTAATCTGAGTTTTAATGTTCAAATATTTAACATTAAACAAAATTTCAATCCCCTGTTGTAAGTAAAAAGTGTTAAAGAATACACTACAGCCACTGTGGCCATTACACCGCTAAATTTGTTTTTTTATTTTCATGCTCCTTTCCCTCTACCAATCTTCAGAGATTAACTGAGATGTTACATTTATCTTTCCTATATGACGTTTACATGACCAAGTTGTATTTGTTCACTTCCTTTTTATATTTATGTTTGCAGTTTAACTGCGGGATGGGAAAACTTTAGCATGAAACGTAAACCTTAGTTTTCCTGGTTGTCAGTCAAAACAACAATTTGCTGTATGAAAAGCATTAGCGTTTTACATAATTTTACGATTGAAGTATTCTAGATGGTTTTCTTATTGCTCTTTATGTCACTCTTTCAGGTTCTGTCAAAGCCTTTCCTCTCTTTGTTACCGGAAACTAGTTCGAAAATAGTACCACAGGACGGTTTTGTTATATCCTGTAGCTACGGCTAAATATTCCACAGATTCACATCTCAAACTCTTTCTCGTTCACGGTCAAACTGAAAAATTGTTCAAACCCCGACAATCGGTTATACACGAATTCCTAACGACTCGTGGCTTACAGAATAGCATCCATAAACGAAGCAGATTCAAATAAATTTTCAGGAGTTTCTTAAAACTATATTTTAATTTCTTTACAATTGGTAGGTACTTTAATTTCAGGTACGATGAGGCTATAAGGTCTAGTAAAATTTAAAATTTTCCAAAGGTTACAATTAATGATCTTTCGTTTAAGAGAAAAAACAAACAACTCGATCAATTTTATATTATATGGCTGTGACTTGTTATTTACTTTCCAACTTCCTTTTGGAAAGCTATTGCATTTGAGCTTGAACAGCAATACCTTTGAATTATGATTGTGCCCTGAAGATAAAACTTTACAAAACCAATATCCCCCCATAAAACCTGAAAAGTATAGCAAACTTCCGATTGTCCGCAATAAACTATAATTTTCGGCTTTTCCCTAGTGTGTAGTACTAAAGGTGACACATAAAAAAACTGATAAATCGGGATACAATCTGATGAGTTTATAGGAGTCGCGTAAAGTTAAAACGAAACTTCTCAGTCGTGTAAACGAAATTTTCCGCAAACCTGTCGATGTTCCCCTGAGGCAGCTTCGTTATCTCAAAAGACTCGCTATATTGAAAAGTATGCAAACGGAGCTCCCTTATCAAAACACACGTAGAAAGAAATGAAATCAAATGATCAAAGCTGAACCATTGCGTCGCAAAATGTGTATCAAACATACGTTATAAGTGCTGTCGAACTGAAGTCAGTGCTTTTGAAGTTAGTAATCTTAGTTCTAAAAAAACGTTTGAAATGAAATGATACTGTTTATAATTTCCCCCTATTTTCAAATCGTGACTGCAAACTGTAAGTTGTAAAAAATTATTTTGAAAAACTGTGAAATATGCAAATATGCTGTTATGGAGTATGATAGTATAGACACAGTCTCGTTTATACGAAAACACCCTCTGCACCCTAATGTAGACGTATCTTGGAAAAACAGAAACATGATGCATTATTATGTATTGAAGAATCTCAGAAAAATGTCACTATTGATCAAAATTATAATGGGACTGTACGTCCATGAAACAGGTAAGTTAGTAAGTAGCCTCAATTATTATCATAGAAGCAACAGGGTCCCATCAGTCCCATGAATTGAATCTCAGAAAAATGTCACTATTGATCAAAATTATAATGGGACTGTACGTTCATGAAACAGGTAAGTTAGTAAGTAGCCTCAATTATTATCATAGAAGCAACAGGGTCCCATCAGTCCCATGAATTGAATCTCAGAAAAATGTCACTATTGATCAAAATTATAATGGGACTGTACGTCCATGAAACAGGTAAGTTAGTAAGTAGCCTCAATTATTATCATAGAAGCAACAGGGTCCCATCAGTCCCATGAATTGAATCTCAGAAAAATGTCACTATTGATCAAAATTATAATGGGACTGTACGTTCATGAAACAGGTAAGTTAGTAAGTAGCCTCAATTATTATCATAGAAGCAACAGGGTCCCATCAGTCCCATGAATTGCGGAGCTACTACTTAGACCGGGTAGAATAAATCCTTCTCGATATGTCAAAAAAAAAGAAACCCTAAAAATATTTCCGCCTCTGTAATGTACTGCACTACTACCTACTACAACACAACAAAGAAAAGTTTTAATGTTAGATAAAACAAGTACCTAAATATATCGATCAATTTTGTTCACTCAATTTGGTCCGCCGCAAGTTTCAAATCACTTATTCAAACTTTCCTTTTTACACTTTTGAAAACAGTTTGGGTAGACCTTTATTGAACATTGCGTGGGATTGTCATTAAAAAAAAGAATACATAAAAGGTGACTTCTTAAAAAAAGAAGTTCTTTCATATCATGTAATTACAATAAATAACAAAATAAAAATAATTTTAGGCTGCAGCAGTCCTTCAGAGTTGAGAATGTTTCTGATATGATACATACCATATTTGCAATGGAAAGATTAATAACAACGATGGATGTCCAAATAGGCATTATTTACTTCAGAAAATAGTATAGAACTGAATTATTGTATACCAAAGACGCGCAAATAAACTTATATTCATGCTTACAGATTCGAACATACTTTACTTTTTTTTAATACGAATTACGCTTATGTCTTGTTCCAGCTTTTTTAAATTAATCGAGCAGAAGTGTTCACCATATCGGTCTATTTCGAAAATTAAACGATAATGTCAAATGTGTTTAGATAAACATTAAACGTAGGTACTACTCAATACACCTTTTAGTATTCGCTTCTTTAAAAATGTTTGCTTTGGTTGATAACAACGAGATTAAAGTTTTAATTTTAGACTAGAAAATTCATACTATCTCAGAAACTTATTATAAAACTACAGGCTGGTTGTTTTAAGTAGAACACAGAAATTAACTAAAAACGTAATTTAATCCTGTATCTTCCGGTTAAAGAATCAGACTTTCCGCTTATTTAGTATGAAGCGAAAGAAAAACAAAAAAAACAGTACAAAATAACGCTATCTCATTATATTCACACTTAGCCCTCTTGGATAATTCAATGAAGATATATCAAAAAAATTAATGCGATGGCCGAGAATCGAACTCGGATCAACTGCTTGGAAGGCAACTATGCTGACCATTACACCACCATCGCATTTATTACAAGGTCACAGTCTACTTCAGCACTCGCGATTTTTTAAATTTTTCCTACAAATAATTATTAGAAGTTTAAAAACACACAATTGGCATTTAGCCCTCTTGGATAATTAAGAGAAAAAAACACCAAAAAATTAATGCGATGGCCGAGAATCGAACTCGGATCAACTGCTTGGAAGGCAACTATGCTGACCATTACACCACCATCGCATCTATTACAAGGTCACAGTCTACTTCAGCACTCGCGAGTTTTTAAACTTTTCTTACAAATAATTATTAAAAGTTTAAAAACACACAATTGGCACCTAGCCCTCTTGGATAATTCGGAGAAAAAAGGCATCAAAAAAGCTAATGCGATGGCCGAGAATCGAACTCGGATCAACTGCTTGGAAGGCAACTATGCTGACCATTACACCACCATCGCATCTATTACAAGGTCACAGTCTACTACAGCACTCGCGAGTTTTTAAACTTTTCTTACAAATAATTATTAAAAGTTTAAAAACACACAATTCGCACCTAGCCCTCTTGGATAATTCGGAGAAAAAAGCATCAAAAAAGCTAATGCGATGGCCGAGAATCGAACTCGGATCAACTGCTTGGAAGGCAACTATGCTGACCATTACACCACCATCGCATCTATTACAAGGTCACAGTCTACTTCAGCACTCGCGAGTTTTTAAACTTTTCTTACAAATAATTATTAAAAGTTTAAAAACACACAATTGGCACCTAGCCCTCTTGGATAATTCGGAGAAAAAAGGCATCAAAAAAGCTAATGCGATGGCCGAGAATCGAACTCGGATCAACTGCTTGGAAGGCAACTATGCTGACCATTACACCACCATCGCATTTATTACAAGGTCACAGTCTACTTCAGCACTCGCGAGTTTTTAAACTTTTCTTACAAATAATTATTAAAAGTTTAAAAACACACAATTCGCACCTAGCCCTCTTGGATAATTCGGTGAAAAAAGCATCAAAAAAGCTAATGCGATGGCCGAGAATCGAACTCGGATCAACTGCTTGGAAGGCAACTATGCTGACCATTACACCACCATCGCACAAAAGTCATTAAAGAAAGATAACATAATCTGGAAGGTCGGCCTAGAAACGTAATCGTCGTATACGAGGAGCATTCATAAAACATAAAGCAATATTCAATGACTATTTCTAGAGTAATACAGGGCTAAGACAAAACATAAGATCTTGGGACGTTTTACAATATTTAATGTATTTTTTAATTTGTTTGATCGTATGATTTTTAATTTGTGATAGTTGCTTGTAAATATTTAATGTACTTTGAACGATTATTTTGAGGTAGCATTACGCAAGAAGATTACCAGAGAAAATCCCAACTCTTCAATTCGTTTGGTTATAGTCGAAAGTTCTAACAAATCTAACATATTACCTTTATTGGACCATTCAGATAAAGATTTTCTTTCAGCCATGAAAAGCAATGAAGATAGAATTACCCTTAAGATAGATATTTGCGATTTATTTCCGATGCTCGTTATCGGGATAAAGTAATTACGTGGCTTTTTCGAACTGGAACGAAACATTTCTCATTGTTAACTAAAGTAGCAGTATCAACATCAGTGTCAATCCCTTAAAGCTGCTTTAACTTCCTTTTCAGTGTCGAAACGAATTTAAAACGAAATATTTTAAAATTTAACTAACAAGAATATTTTGCAATTAGAGCTACAAATTATAATTTATAATTTTAAAAGTTCTCAAACGAATATAGCGATAACGTCTGGCTTCTATTTCTGCGACCTCATTAAAATTGTCTATGTAAATGTTGATTGTTAAATTCTAACTGTTGCAGAAGATCATTAAATAAAATTCTACAATGCATTCATTAGCGATACTTAGATGCAACAACTTAAAATTATAAATCTCGAACAAGTTGCATAAACATCATCCCCTTGTGAAATTCTACATCAAATTTATTCTAGTAAAAACTCATCTAACAAAGTTTATATCACCTACGGGCATAACAAAAACGGCTATTAAAATTTTAGCAAGTTTGTGTTGCAAGCAATATGACAAAAAAGGAAATTTTAGAAGCTTCAGGATTTCATTAAATGGGGTAGCAATTTTGTGGTATTTAGCAGTATACGGAAAGATCAAAGTGCTTTGTATTTAACGCAAATAATACCGTTTGCGGGAAACTTCGCACTTTGGAAGTCATTAACGTAATTTTCCTAAATTTCATTCGCTTTCTTATTTGCCTTTCATTCATTAACAAATAAATATTTAGAAAATGTTAATAAAGTTTAAATTTTGTAAAGGCCGCAGGTAAAAAATCAATTATTAAACAAGATTTCTAAGAGGACGAATTATTTCGTGTATGGGGGAACGGCATAGACGTGCTCTTTAAGAGCGGTCTCGTTACTGCTACCCAAATTGTTAATGATAACGATAACACATTTAAGCCGCCCTGTTAGAAGCAAATGGCTTGTTATATTTGCCTCGTTATTTAACTGACTTTGAAAACCGATTTTACTGCTTTAATCCTGAAAGTTAACGGTCAACAGAGTACCTATTTATTATAGAAATCGACCCGCATATAATTTTATTAAAGCAAATGAATAGATTTTAACATCCTAAAGCTATTAACTATCTATTAACATTTATTTATATGAAGGAAATTTAAAATTTTCGTGATAGATGGATTCCTTGTAACATTATAATAAACGCGATATTTGCTGTTGATTCGTGTTCTATTCTCGGCCATCATATGGGTTTATTAATGTTTTCTGTTTCCTAAAATTATTTAACAGAACAGACCGTGCACAGGGTTGTAATTTTTGCATCGAAAAGTTGAAATAAGTGTTGAATTCGACTATGATTTTGTAATAGAGACGATGGTGGTGCAATGGTCAAGCTCAGAATTGTTACCTATATACCTTCCAAGCAGTTGGTCCGAGTTAGATTTTCGGCTATCGCACTGTTTTTGAAGTGTAACTTCTTATGCGGCGATGGGTAGTAAAATCTTGGAAGTGAAACGGATATGACGTTTCGCGTAACGGAAGCACGTGACGCGCGGGGGTTTTAAATTCATACATTAAGCGACTAAGCGTGCGTGTTGCGCAGACTAGAAGATAAAGCAGGTGGCGATCGCCGAGGAATGACGCACGCAATGTGTGTTTATATTCAATACATACCGTCTGGGTACTTTCAAAACCGAACATAGGGGAATTGCATTGTAACTAACCTTTATATAGATTCCTGCTCGCCATTTAAACCCACAAGGATGGTAATGGTATGAATAGAACGACAAAAATACAGCGCATCTGATGGTACCAATAAATGTTAGTACTTAGTTATCTTTTTCTGTAAAAAAAATTATAAAATAATGCTATTTTGAAATAATATAGGTTGCTATGATTGTCAACTTTTTTTTATTTGTCAATTAAATTATTTGAAATCAGTCGATGTTTCTGTTATTAATATCAAATAATATGAATAATAACGAGTATTCAGTAGAGCAGAGGGTTTTTAAAATAAAGACATTACCATCCTTGTGGGTTTAAATGGCGAACAGGAATCTATATAAAGATCAGTTACAATGCAATTCCCCTATGTTCGGCTTTGAAAGTACCCACTCGGTATACATTTTGTGTTTGTTAACATTTAAAGACAAGGTGCGTCGAAATTAATGCAACCAAATGGATAATAATGCACATACAGGGTGCGTCAAAATAAATGCAACAAACACACAAGAAGTAAGAAGTTACACTTCAGTCGTGTGTCCCATGTTTTGATATTTTCTTCTTTAAATTTTCTAAGTCCCAACTGCACTGGTTACACTAAAATAATGAGCGTCGCTTAAAAGTTTAGTTAGCCAAAAATTCAAATTTAAAAATTTTCATGATAATCAATATTTCCCATATACCAGTGTTGGTATGGGAAAGTAATAAAAATGATTCGCATTACGACTATAATAACAACACGTTTTTCTCATCATATTCACACTTAGCCCTCTTGGATAATTCAAAGAAGATATATCAAAAAAATTAATGCGATGGCCGAGAATCGAACTCGGATCAACTGCTTGGAAGGCAACTATGCTGACCATTACACCACCATCGCACATTGTAACAAATTGAAATAAATTAAAATCACAGAGATGAGACCTAGAAAGTCGGCATAATTTATAGAAACTTGTTTTGTAGACACGTAGAGAGCGCATCAGAAAAGAATTAAGCGAGAGAATGTAGGTATCGCAGCCCGCGGGTACGGCAACATAGCATATTTATGTGCTCGTTGTAAACTTTACTGCAGGCTCAACCTCAAGAGTCGAAAACGATTGAAGTATAGAACCAAAGTAATTGGAGTATTATTAAATGTAATAATAACATGAATAGCACGATCAAAATACTGCGCATGCGACGGTACCAATAAATATTGGTACTTTGTTACCTTTTTCTGTAAAAAAATCTATAAAACAGTACTATTTTGAAATAGCAGGTTGCTATGACAATTCTGACATTTAAAAGTTCACAACCTGTTCTTTTAAAACGTTTTATACATTTTTTGTTGAAAAAGCCAACAAAGTACTAACATTTATTGTTACAGTCGAATGCGCTGTATTTTTATCGTCCTATTTATACCATTACAATTCTTGTGAGTTTAAATGGTGAGCTCTATACAGGGTGATTTCTAACGTACGGAGGAAACTGAAAGGACAAGTAGAGGGGACCAAAACATAGTATTTTTTACAATAAACTTTTGATCAAAATCGAATAACAAAAAAGTTACAGCAATTTAAAGTTCTTATAATTTAACGCCCACGTTTTGAGTACCGCTGAGCTGATTGTATTCGCTTTTTTATTAGAAACACTTCTCACACAATCTGATAAATTTCTCCTGTAATTTTGACTTACCTACATGATCAGATTATGTAAATCAGCGGTTGTCAATAAACGAGCACCTCTATAACTGAATATTTTAAAGAACACTTTAAATAGCCATAACTTTCGTCTTATAAAAATTTTTACTAAATTTTGTTTAATTAACTTACAAATATACAAAAGTTGAATTCAAAACGTAAGTAATTACCGTATTTCGTTAAAAAAGTCCTCAAGTTTATAAGAACTTTAAACTGTTGTAACTTTCTTGTTATTCAATTTTGATCAAAAGTTTATTGTAAAAAAAACTATGTTTTGGTCCCCTCTACTTGCCCTTTGAGTTTCCTCCGCACGTTAGAAATCACCCTGTATAAAGGTTAGCTATAATGCAATTCTCCTATGTTCTACTTTGAAACTCCGCACTCTGGTATATCAGGGTTGGATCAAATCTAATCAGAATCATTAAAAATTTATTAGCAACGGATTTACTAAAATTCAAAATCAAACAAAAATCAGAAATCAATTGTAAAGGTCGTAACAAATAGTACCTACTTCAGTTTCACTAAAGCTTTCTAACTTGTATAATAAAGTTTGGTTCCCAAGAGTTGCTGCTGAGGTATCTGGTGTGTAACGCAGTACTACTTCGTGTATTATTTTAAGATATTTTTTTTAACAATAAATTTAGAAGCTTAAAGAACAATGTTTTCGGTTAATTTGCACTGCCCTTCATATTAGGTGCTCAACGGATTTCACCAAAATGATAACAAAATTGTAAAAAAGTTTCAGTTTGGTTTTTCCGGCGCGAATCGCTTTTGTCCGTTTGCTTTTGTTGGAAAATCGACATAACTGAGAATGATACATATCAGACTGAATTCCAGGGGATCTTTATCGTATTGACACAGGTTCTACATGCGTGATTTAGATTAGTTTGATATTTAATAAAAATCTTACCAATATCTACTGGGTTTTGACCCACCAACTTCATATTCAAAGACAGACATGCACACCTTCATAACCGCGCAACCACGCCATCAGATATGAACTTAAATCCCTTTTAAAATGTACCCCAAAAATGTAGATAATTTATTTCACTGATTAAGTAAATTAATACCACCCAAACTGGCTAATCATGACTTCTTACAAATTACCATATATTTCGAAAATATACAGGGTGCTGTATATCACAACTTTATTCTAATTATTGGTGTTGTTATATTTTTAGAACCCCTGAACTACGAGGTGTGGTTATTGAAATTTCAGATACATTTTATATTCCAACCTTTGACAACGATAACAATCAAAAACCTATTGGAAACTTACTAAAGACGTTAGCGTTAGCTATTGTGAACACCTGTTTAAAGAGATATTGATATTTCAGCTTACTGTCTAGCAAAAGCTTTTGTGGAAAACCAACTCAGAATTCCTTTTAAGTGCGGGCACGTCTGTAGTATAAATTGAAGCGCATAGGTATATACAATAAAACAAATTCTATTCAAAGCAACTCAAAACTTCAATCTACCTTTTCATTAAAAGCGCCATCGATTGATATATTTTGGGGGTAGTTTTCCTATTATTTCCAAATCTTCCAAGATATTAAATTTAAGAATATTACTTTACAATCATAAAAAACTTTCTTTGAATTCCAAAGCGTGAATAAATATACCTCATTTAATAAAAAAATATTACATTCAAAGCTTTCGAAAATAACGAAGCTACTTAAACGCAGTCCTTGAGTGGTTCATTTCGCCTTGCTGATAGTAGTTATTCGTTGGAGAGAAGGGCTATCAAGAAAAATACGATCGCGCTATAAAACTCGCGGATTAAGTTACTCTAAACAAGTTCACTTTATTTCAACCTTTAACGGAACCTAAACGCATTTGGCATCGAATAAAGAGATCACAACGTTAAGGCTTGGGGAAAAGGCTCGAATATCAGAGGTGTTATATTTGGTTACTCGATATGACTTCAACGACTTTCAAACTACCTGGCAACGCATTTGGTTCAAATCACCTCAAATTAGATTTGATCGTAATCGATACGCTTCGAATACCTTGTAAATGAAGATAAAAGAAAATACGCTTTTACCTCGTAACATGCTGTTGCCAGAGTGAATTCACGCCGCAAACGTCGTTTTAAAAAGTTTTTCACTACAAAGAGAACACGTTTGATGAATATTGAAGATTCTTTATAACTTTATAATGACTTTTTTGTCGTTGTTTACAGTTTACTCTAACACTTAGAAGATTTGCACGATGTGCTTACTTTGTATTATAAATTTTCCATAATTTGCATTTTAAGTAATTTCCATTTTCCAACCAAGTGATATTTTTGCGTATAATAATATTATCTTTAAAAGACAGCATATTTGTAATTGTATTTCCAAATAAGCATTCTACAGCGTGTCTAAAAATGAATTAGGTACATCTAGTGTGCTTAGAATTTCCAATACAAAGGTACAATGTGCCGCTTTCGCGCGCTACTGTTATTAGCTAGACGGAAGAATACTCATTCTCCATTTATTAACTCTCCTGATCGAAAATATGCCTCAATAATAAAAATGTTTTCTTGCACTGTGTACATTTTGTATTGTAGTATTAATAAGCATTTTATAATTAAAGCTATTTGAAGTGAATATTTTTTTATTGACAGTTCTGGATAAGGCAATACCGATCTATAAATAGTGGCACATAAAAATTTGCATGCAAACAAATTTCCCAAGTAACTAGATGTAATTCATTTTTAGACACGCTATACGTTTATATTCTGTTAGTAATATACAGGCTACAAGCATATGGCTTCATATTTTGTCTTTCTTTTGCATATAAATCCGCCCTCTATACATAACTGTATTTAGGTAATTTCCATTTTAGCTCCCTGCATCAATAGGAACGTTATATGTTTTCAGTTAATATTGCTTTTTGCTTGGAAATTGCGGATATTTTAAGTTGTGGTTAATTCCTTTTAATGTTTTAACGAATGTATGTTTATGAACTCCTCTTTATTTAAACGGTCCCGTTTGATACTCCTAGGGTTTCACTTTGGATTATTTAGCCGATACATTTAGAGTTTAATTAGTTATTAATATCAAAAGATATCAAACTGTAAACAAAAAAGCGACACCCAACTTGATGTGGAATATTTACTTTCGTCATTAAAGACGAAGTTTACCGTTTTGGAATATTTTCTCATTAGAAACTCAATTGCATTACGGTTGAGGTATCTCGACCGAAAGATGTATTTTCGCACGTGGTCGTAGAATAGCTATTTTCCTAACAAGTGCAGAAAATCGATTTTTCCGCACGCAAATGCCGTTGACAGCACGACGCGTAGCGGAGTGGTGTCAAGCATTTAAGTGCGGAAAAATAGGTTTCTGCACGTGTTAGGAACAATAGTTTTTCTACTAGCGTGCGGAAAAACGCATTTTCCGCACTGTTTTAGTGTTTTAGTGCGGAAAAGTGGATTTTCCGCACCGTGCGGAAAAGTGGATTTTCCGCACTAAAACATGTGCGGAAAATGCGTTTTTCCGCACGCTAGTAGAAAAAAAATATTGTTTTACTGTATACAGGGTGTTCCTAAATATACCGACAAACTTTTAGTGGTGGTATAGGGGACATCTAATAAATATTTTGTACTTGATAAACATATGCCCGAAAACACTTCGTTTTCGAGATACAGGGTGGGGCAGGTTAGGCCACGGGACCTCCTCTTCCAATCCATTCGTTGCCAAATCGCTGATCCAGATACTGGCACACGTTCTATGGTTCAACTTTTTTTCTCGAAAACGAAGCGTTTTCGGACATATGTTTATCAAACAAAAAATGTTTGTTTTGATGTCCTCTACCATCACTAAACGTGTGTCGGTATATTTATGGAAGACCCTGTATAACTAACAATGTAAAGTTAAAAATGTAGGTTACAGATCGTATCAGGTTCAATCCAATCTCTACTAACAATCAGTGCAAAAGTACATCTATTAGTAATTTAGTGGAATAATGTGCAGACACACATTGGAAAGCCACTTTACACAACTAAGCTCTGGCGTAAGTAATTGGTAGGAATTCTCTTCAGCAGGCTCAGCTTTATCTACATTTTCCTGAAAATAGCATTAGTTCAATTAAGGACTGAGCGCTCCTGAGCTGAGATTGCATTTTCGGATTTGAAACAGTCCTAATACTAACTAAATTTACAAACTGAATATTTTATATCAGCTATGAAACAGGACACAGCTTTTCCAAATGAATGCTTGCTAAACTATTCGAGAGCTAACTTTCAATCACAATATTCAAGAAGGAGAGAAATAATCGTCTTGTACGTTTAATTCACAACCAAATATTTTCATATTTTATTTAAGTTCCTATTTCTAGGTAATACTTTTTATTGCGAAAAAATACCACTTTTGTTCTAATCGTTCAAGGTCTAAAGAATACACCTCTCTACTTTGTCAACCTGTTACAAAAAAGTATAGGAATACAGACACAGCTTCCCAAAAAACAGATTGAAACTTAATAAAGTTATGTGAAATGTATTATTACAACATGCAATCCAAAACCATAAGTTAAGAAGACAATTTTAGAAACGAATACTAAAGTTGTATAAAAAATAAGAATCTACCTATCCTGCCATCATCTGCTACCTCCTTCAGCATGCTGTTGAGATTGCACTTGGGTTAGACACATGTATTTTTGCAAACACAATATAAACAGCATATACAATAGAACTATAACCACCACGATATCACATCACTAGTTAAGACACTAATGTTTAAATTAAAAGAAATTTGATTTTTAAACGAAACGTTTTCCCGATTACTTTTTAACTCTTTTAAACGCACGATTCAGACTGATTGAGACAGGAAAATTCCCATTTCATCAACAAACAAGAACCCCTCTTTTTCTATTCATAGCAAGAAAATTATAAACAACCCAGATGTTAAAAATTTGTCTGTTATATGTGATAAGAAAATAATTCCATTCGAAAGAACATGAACTTGCACCAGCTGTGATGTTTCAAGCTTTATGTAAGATTCTTATCATTATTGAAGTAAATCCTGAAGGCTGTGATTTTTAGTAGGAGATATTTGATCACAAAATACCAAAAAATTCTGCTAAACGCTAAAAGTTGGAAATATTCTCATTTCATGAATTAAATTAAACACTTCAAAAATGATTATAAACGACAAAAATAGTTTTCATTTGATATAAAAATATAACAAAAAAATCCGTCGTGATGCAATAACAAAATGATGGTTGCTATTAGATTCTCATTTATACTTTAAAATTCGAATTATATTTATTTTCGTGCGAATATTAAATTATGTCTTTGCCGCAAATGCATTTTTAGATTCTGAACATTTTACTGTGTCAGAAAATCATGAATAACTTAATTTTGTGTAACTTTGTTCTGTGAATACATATGGAATACGTATCACGTATTCCAAGCACATGTTTCATTTCATGCAACTGCAAAATAAATTGCAGTCGATTCTGATTCTACAACGAAGGAGGAAATTGTAACCATAATTGATTTGCGGTTTTAATTTTGTTACCTACATCATACGCTGAACGAAATGCACCTTCCTGTATCGGTTATAAGTTGAGTTTGAAAATAGCAACAGAGATATTAAATGGAAAATGTAATAAGAAAAATGCATGTAGGTCTTCAATTCATTATTTTATTGTATGTAGTAAAATATATGCTCACGTTGGTTTATGTTCGATCTTGACTTTAAAAGTAAAAATATTAAAAGTGCTATTGAATACAATTGAAAACTTTGTTGGTATTTCTCTTAGGAGTAGAAAACGTAGGTAATTATTATAAAAAATAATACAACTTTATCAAATGATGTTTAGAATATTGGAGGAGATAAGGTTACTTCTTGGTTGGCAGGGTTAAGGCAAGTTGGGGTAGCTTTCTGCCCTGTTGAATCAAGTTACTGTTGGAAGAAGGACTGTAATATAGAAGAACGGATTACCACAATTTATCGCTTAATAATGGCAAGAAATAAAATGAATCCAATAAAATTAACCCGTAAAAGAAAATGGCTTACTTAATGATGAAGATCAAGGGGAATTGAAATTTGAAAACTAAAACTTATTCAATTGGTAAACTCTGTAGCAAGAAGAAAATTAACTCTAATATAATGCAAAGCTTGTAGAAAATGAATTCTAATGCTATGGAAATCTAAGCAAAGCTAGGAAAAAAGAACAAGACGCAATTCAGGCTTATCATGTCTTGTAACAAAAGAAAAGGTATACAAAAACCGCAAAACAAAACAGCTCTATCTGAACTCTTGTAGTCGACTCAATATTAATAATTTTCTACTTAACATGTCCTTAGGAATATCTTCCTTAAGTTTGTTAAATGCTTACGTGCGAACGGATTTTATAGCCGCTCAAATGGTAACAGGAAGGGACTATATTTTACATGTACACGAAATGACTTTTACAGCTTTGCTAATAATCTTAAATACCTTATAAGGGTCGCATATTCAAGGAAAACATCTACAATTAGAACATTTACTGGAATAGACTACTTTAAGTTACTTAAGATTATTATTAGGAAACTTCTAACAGGCATTTACAAATATGACGAGGCGACTTTCGAACTTTTGACAGTCACGAAAAAACCCCTTAAGTGCTCATTTAAGAAGTTCGATAGCATCTACACCGTAACAAATACAAAGAAAAATTCTGATGCAGATGTAAACTGTGGGTAAATGTGCATACATCGAAATTATTTTCAAATATACAGGGTGTTACAAAACAGTGTGGCACTCTTAGAGCCTCTCACGACTATTTGTAACCAATAAATCAAAAATGGTTACAAATAGTCATGAAAATGTGCATACAAAAAATGTTCGCTATTTAATTCTGCATAACATTGTTAAAAAATATACAGGGTGTTCGATTTGAAAAAGTTGAGAATAATAACTTTGAAATTTGAAAATGTGACAATTAATTTTGAACACCCTGTACATGGTGGCTCTACAATATTTAAACAACCCTACAACTTCCTACAATAAGGTCCTTACTTAATTTCGGCTTCAAAGCGGCGGTCGCGGAAGTGGTGAAATATTAAGTTGAGTATGTAACAATCAATTTCTTTGAAAAAAATATTATTACTTCTAAACCGGACATTGGATGGCGCTAATATTTTAGATATGAATAAACATCCCAAGAAAAGTGTTAAATGTGCAAACATATTCAGGGCATTCCAATTAAAAAAAAAATTCGAGTGTCACACTTTTTTGTAACGCCCTGTATATTTGAAAATAATTTTTATGTATGCGCATTTACCTACCCACAGTTTTCATCCGCATTAGAAAAAAATTTCGTATCGTATTTTCGTATCGTACGGTGAACTTCTACGCACTATTGGCCCACCCAGTAGATCTTGAATGGGTCTCCTCTTGAATGACAGTTAAAAAACAAAGTATGACCTAAATGTATACTGGAACAGCAGGGGCCGAGTGAAATATCTGAAAGTAAACGTATCTCCATATCCTCTTCAAATACTTGGGGTAAATACTCTTTCCCAAAATAGGTACTCAAATTATTGGGGAGAACGCCTTTTCTCGTATGCAAACTATTCCCCCGTTTTTGTAACACGTCTTGAAAAATTTCAAATACCTATGTAATCGTAACATTTGTTAAAAGCTAATACTACGATTTCCGTAATTGCGAAATTCGAAAACGAATGAACACGTGACAATCTTAAGTTTTTTTTCTGACAAACAAGAGCTTATCCCCGCGGTGTTCTACAATCAAAACGCACTGAAAAGTTGTCTGTGCAGCAGATTGATCACTTCATTCGCGAACAAACACCTGACTGATCACCGTCCACATCACCGAATTTGACAAATGGTCAGATCCTCTCAACGTCAGGTAAATCCGATAATGTTTACTTCTACAACTGTAAACATTCACCAAGCGTTTAATTTAACATGAATTCAAGGAATCGATTCAAAGCTTGTTTAGTTTAGTAAAGATATACGAGATAACGTTTTTGCCAATTAAAATTCGCGCTGTTCTAATAAGTTTTGAGGAAAGCAATTAACAGTAAGACTGAAACATAATAAAGAAAACTTTATATTTCTTATACAAGGAAAATTTTCGAAAATTAATTACTTACGCAAAAAAATATTTGCAACTAAATATTTTATAAACCAATTAATAAGTTTATTACATAGAGAGTTCCAAATTTTTAAATCAATTTCGTTTATTCCAACACTAATTGAAAATTATCGGTTCACTGAAAATCCGTTTAACCAAAAATGAGGGGAAGTATAAACGTCCCAGTCATTGTTTTCAATTTGGTCCCATTGTCCTGATTTTGAATTTTTTCGATCTCAGGCAATTTGCTTAAAGGAAATCCCCTGTCAGGACAAACAATCCATTTGCTATGCAATAATACGTCGAAAATTGTCTGGAGTCTTAAAATTTATTTAGCGCCCTTTCAATTTTAAATTGCTTTTCTGTGATTTACAGGATGAATTAATTAACCTGCAAAGTTCAAAACAAAGCAGGATGTACTTCGGAGAAGAAAGTTCAAGTTGTAAACATTGGTCTCGCCTCAGAAGTTGTTTCGAGTTAATATTTACTTTCCAGTTGCTTTACTGCCATTCGCATCATGCTCAACGATTTTGGGAAACTAATTTATGTATGTTAAAGTTGAATTTAATAACGCAGATTTGTCAGGTAAAAGCATTAAAGACTTCATATAGCTTACAGTTATTTAGTTTTCTCTAATATCACAGACACAAAATACTAAATACAGCAACAGATTGGATTCTGGTAATAAATTAGAAGCTGTAACTCTAGTCTTGCACTAATATTTGTAGAATTGCAGCTTGAAACAAATCCCGATTTGGAAAATAAATTATTTCTGCTATTCTACGTAGCATTCGCCAAAAGGGAGCAATTTGAAAATAAATAGAAATGAATGACGGTTTGTCTTTTTGTTTTAAGGCTGTTATAAATGGTTATAGTCAGATAGACTGTCGTTTGGGAAAGACTGCTGCGTCCTTTTGACCCTCCATATTTAAATAGATGTTTGGTATTTTAAACATAGTGCCACCAAGATTTATCATTTTTCAAAGTAAAAAACTAGCACAGAATTTTTTTATTCTCCTGTTCGTAATTGCCAACAGTCTAGCCAGTAGATGTAAATTCGTGAGAAACCTCCCTACAAAAATTGGTGAGTTTTAATGAATATTGCTTACGAGAAGTGGAAGGTAAGGGCTAAATCTCTAATTATTCAGAAAGCAAGTCAAGAGACCACGGAAATGTAATGTAAATTTTTTTATTAAAGATTCAGAGACGCTGATGCATAACTGAGCTGCGCAACCCGGGAATCAAACTTTTAATAGTTCACCTAGAAAATAAAAAAATGCAATTTCGTTCACTAACGCGATTAACAAGATACAGGCAAAGACATTTACGTTTACAATTCCGTACATCAAAAGAATAGCGTAAACAATGGAGCTGGAACTCATAAAAAAATTACAACAAAATTTTCCTTTGTAAACTTGATTATGTTATCGTTACAAGATCACAAAACCATCCTATAATATTATTTTCTATTACCACCTCAGTTTTATCTTGTCAATATTCGTTTCCATTCAACAAATTTATACACACACACAAAATTTGTTGCCGACTATATTATTACACCGTAATTTGTAGGAAAAACAATTTTCATATCGTTTTAATATCCTGACATGTATTCTATAGATACTACAAAAGTTTTTCGTAACATCAGATACAATTAAGTAATTACAGGGGCGGCTATAGAAGCGACGTCCGCTAACTAACAATATAACAGTAGGGGTTGTATAAAAAGAAGTGTAATTAATACCGTTAAACAAAAGGAACGGTACTTACCCAAACTCGTGGTCAAGCGTAATCAGGAACCGCTGAAAACAAAACAAATTGTTATATCATATTTAGTTTCTAAAATATAAATTCTATCAGTAAATAGCTCGTTAGTTATCTTTTGTGTATTTCAAGTTTTTAAAATGGGTAATTACAGCCTACTATTGACCATAAGAAAATGTGTCACTTATGTTTTATGTATGTACTTTTACATTTACATGTTACACTATCCTTTTCTTGATTGTAGGAATTAATGGTGTGAACATGTTCAAAACCTTGTTGAGGTCACCACAGTGAAATTCTAGCATTAATCAAAAAACGAAAATATATCTAGCACCAACCCGTATAACTGTAGAAAATTTAAACAAAATCGTGTGGCCAATTTTTTTATAATAATTTTTCAAAATTTCAAAATATTTGGAAGAGCGCCGGCCGGCCGTTATGATCGTTTTTCTATTAAAATACTACACACCCACAGACAGACATTTTTCCAAACCACTTTTTTGGGTTCCTGGAGGTCCAAAACACATATTTCTGCGAAAATTTCAATTCTGAAAATTTTCAAGATATCAACACTTTCCTTACACCAGTGGTGGTATGGGAAAGTAAAAAGCGGACTATATGCGAAATATCCTTGCGGGAGCCAACACCATTGACTATTTAGAATTTTGTATCGATGGGACTGATCTCAGGTATGTTAAATAGGGTTTAGGTCGGGGCTAAGAATAAGTCAATTACATGTTACAGGTACCACATATTCTACAAGATCTCATCTATGTACCTTGTAGTTTGTACTTTCCCCTTTCTTCAAGCGACCGTAAGTTTTTTCTGCTATATATCCCAATCGCTGCCCAAACCGTGACGGATATCCGTCCATGTTTGTCGGTCTTATAGGGAAGCACTTCGGAAGAACGGTTCCTAGTAATCCGAACTCATACGAAAATTTTTCGAATCTGTGGGGATAAACGGCTTGCAGGCAAGGAGATATCTTGTATTTTGTTCAAAAATTTTTATTGCGGCGGTCCCTCCGAAATCAATTGCAAAATTTCTGACAGTAAAAGCACGTCCACATACAACACAAACGATCAAATAAACGGTTTTATTGAAGGGTTGTAATCCGTTTCGAACTTGACCACCTCTTCTACATAGATTTTCAGCGCCCCAGTATTTATGATACAGCGTAAAGGAAACCTCCACCGTCCTTGAGTTTCGGCAATAATAATGGTGCATCAGTGAAGAAATTTATAATTTTATAAAAAAAAATTACGAAATAAAAAGCCAAATCACAATGAATTAAATATTTCATTGATAAATTAGGTTTTCATTATTTATACGAGATCTTTCTAAATCTTTCAAATTTAATTAAGAAGTGAATGCAATATGGATTGCAAATAATTCCCTAATTATTACCTTTAAAAAATAGTACAGCAAGATCATTCTAGATAAGAGGATTTCTTACAGAGGTGAGCCAGTAAATGTAATAAACTGTATCCTATCACGCGCCTCAGCTTTTGTATTTCTGAAAGTTCGTTGTTTTTCGTCTCCCGCTAATCTGTTTAGGGCCGCAGCTGCCTGCAAAATCGAATATACCCTGCAAATTGTAGTAGCAAACAAAAATTGCGAACCATAAAGAAAATGGTGATTGGTTATATCTGATGGGAAATTTAAAATACCAAATGTATTATTGTACTTCTAATTTTTCATGTTTATCGATTTTGAAAGGCAATTTATAAAAAACAGCGAATCAATACAGAGGTTAAAGGAGTAAAACACCCTTTGACCTTTGTGTAACAATCCACTTTGTACACTTAAGTCTCTCTGGAAATCTTCTGATTTTTTGTATAAACAGAGCAATAAATACTCGTGAAGCGCCCCAAAGCATGGTTTAGTAGGCGCCATTCGGGTAGACACTGTCATCAGATTGTGAAATATATTCTCTGATTCCCCTCACAGTGCCATAAAGGCCACATAGGGTTCTGTTTGACTTAACCATATAATAGTTTGAATTTAAAGTTGCAAAATTATGTGCAGAGCGTGGTCAAGCGAATACAGACTTTTCACGATCTCCTCTAACGGCAACATATCTAAGTTTTGCTTAGAAAGTAAAGTAGAATATTTTTGTGAACATATTTAAGTATCAGGAAAGCAATCGTAACACTGAATAAAATATAATATTTACACGACAGCTTCAACGTATTTCAAACCTTATGGTTTATGAAAGATATTTCTGAGTTATGTCTCCGAGGAAAAGGAAGAAATTTATGCAACGCTAGAAAATGAAACCCATAGTAACATTTTACATTTCTGGTAGTCTTAATCAAAATAATTAGCATGGGCGTGTAAAATTTCAACACTTTACTATATATTCATTGATACCCCTACCCACAAAAAAGTTATTGAACGGTTCCGTCTACCGGACTCCGGACTCTAACTTCATTATAAGAATGATGTCCCGATTTATGTTTTCCAAATGCTTTTTTATTATTCCTAGATATATAATTTCCGGCACAACTGGAAAAGTGAAACCAAACCTATGAAAAAAGTTATAAACGGAAAAAGGTTGGGTAGGTTGGTTCTCCAGAATGCAACATGGGGGTGTCGCCTTGAAGGGGAAATCAAGTAATTCTACTGCACGCTATGCCAGCCCCTAATTTACCTATAAATAAAACTTTAAGAACATTCCTAAATTAATAACATAACATAACTCCAACAAAACTGTATGAAAATTCTGAAAAGGTGGAAAAACGAAAAGTTCTAAAATATAATTAAAATCTTTTTAATAATCACTATCGGCTCGGATATAATGTAAGAAGAGAATATTTCATTACTGTTAGGAATTTCTCAAAAGCGAGTGCTTCTTTATTAAGGCTTCCTCGATGCACCCTCGTCCTCAACTAAATTAAAAATTAACTTGAGCGGTTACATAAATATTAACGCCTCGTCGTGTCTGGGAAAAGCGATAGGCACTTTTTCAGCGCATCTTTCAACAACGGTATCTTTATGTACTGTAGGAAATACTTTAATACCATGTGATTTTTTTTTCTATAAAACATGAAGTTGCTGTTGTACATAAAGTTTTAAGGTTTTAAATAAATAAGGGTTCAGTGAAACTTACCACGTAATCGCATAATTGGCAGGAGAAACCGCCAAATAAGGGCTGCTCTATATTGCTTGTGGCCAAAGCTGTAAAAGGATAAGCGAGTTAATACTCCAAGTTTGTGTTGGCACATATTACGTCTATATTAAGAGGGAATTCGTGTTCAACTTTGTTGTACCACTACCTATTTCATCTGTAGATGGTTCATCAATTACTGGTACAACGAAATATTCGTTATTATTACTTTTTCCGAATCATGAGATTCGTCGTTGTCTTTTTTTCTCAGTTGGTTTTGAACTGTAAACTTTTAATCAACCAAACTAATCTTAACAACTTTAAGTTTCTCCTGACGAAGTAGGTCTTGTTAAGAATACAAAGAAACGAATCTGATCATCTTGATTTAAACGGCAGTGAATACGAACAAAGTTTGTAAGTTTATTGCATTCCCCAAGAATTACGTAATCGCCTTGGAGTATTTCATATTCCAATTAACAATTCCTTAAAGACTTTAGTTTATAATGATATCGATTACTGATACCAACTTTAAAACCGATATCCCAATTATTTCGTAAATATTATAAGACGTGTTTGATAACTTCTTGCAAAGTTTAAAATGGAGTTAAAAAGGGTTATGCCTTTTTTAATTATATCGGGGTAGCCAAGAATGAAATTCGAAAACTTTTTTTTTTAATTACATCTATTAGGTAGGTATATTCGCGATGGAAAATGGTAACTGCAAAAGGCATACGCTCCCCCCCACACCATGACGAACGATTCGGACTATTTGTATGCCTTGATGAAGAATCTATTGATAACCACCAAGAAAGGGTTTCATTCCTAAATCAAGATAAGAACTGGGCATCCACATATTACTGTTATGTTTCTTTTGCAAACCACCTTCAATAGTGAATGAAAGGCTCCCGGTCTTGATCTATGATGTGAAGAGAACAAAGCAATTCAACCAACTGTTACTTCTGCATAACAAAGATAACAGGATTGTCTCGTAAAAACAATAACACCTTGGAATTTGCTAATTTATCAGAAAATAAGGCGGTACTAAACCAAAAGCGGTTTATATCAAAGAAATTGGTTTAAAAAATAATATATAAGGTTCCATTTCAACAGTATATTATTAATTCCCTTATTTTTATTGTACAATCAAATACTAAACAATTTAGAGAGATCATCCACTCCTGTAGGAGTGGCACAAATAATAATTCGTCCTTCAAGGAAATAACAGAATTAAAACCCTAGAACCACAAAAAGGTTAGGAAGTCTAAACGGGTTTCGGGAACTACGTTCCCATCTTCAGTAGTAATTAATTATAATTCCCGAACCGCGTTTAGACTTCCTAAACTTTTTGTGGTTCTAGCGTTTTAATTCTGTTATTTTTCAACCCACAGTTTCCAAGGATTTAACTTCAAGAAAGTCTTACAATTCCTTCAAGGAGATTATTTTATATTTAAAATAATATGTTACTGCTTCAATATTGAATTTAACCAAATCGGTGCCATAAAAACTCAATTGCTGCTGCACTGTCTTACCAAGTACAAGTCATTAATTTACTATTATCCAAGTTCATAACCCCAGGTACTCTACAGCTTTACATACGTTTTGAAATCTTGGGAATAAAACCCTAAACGGAAATATATTACATCTGAAAAGCTCGGTCATGTTCCTACATTCTCAATCCTTAATCCGGGCGGTTATATAGGAATTCCTTAGAGTCTTAATGCACGTGCTGGATCAGAAAATAAAGCTCATGCAACAAAAAAACTACTGATTTATGGTACTGGTATTAAATTATTTTTAATTCAATTTTAGAAGCTCTCCATTTCCTAGTATGTGCAAATGTACCTAAAGTGCATATGGATAAACGTGCTAAATTGCAATTATTGTTTAATTCCTAAAGCTTTCGCTTCTAGTGGATAATAAAGGGTTAAAAATATTATAGGTCAGGTTAATCGATACGCTTAAACACGTTGGCTTAAAATAGACGAGATACAAATACCGATGACCTACCTGGATAACCGGAGTCGCCTACGACGTAGACGTTGATATCCAAAAATTAAATGACGTTTCAGTTTTGTACAATGCGAGCTTTCAATTTAATGTTGGAAACATACCCAAACATAATGTGTAGCGACGATTCTATTCAGAAAATGCGTGTAACTTCACGTTCTGTTAAACGATCCACTTTTGTACTCCAGAACGGTTGAAATGTTCTCTTTCAGCTTTCCGTTAACATCAACATAAAGAGATACGAGTAACAATTAGTGTATAAGATGATTCATAATCATAATGGAAAACAAAACAATATGAACTTCACTGTTACAGTTCGTAACACGCACAGCCCTATACTTTAATGCTAAACGTAATCCTCACGCTAGAATCTCGCTTAATTTTCGAATATATGGATTTTTTTAAGCAGCTCACAGTGTTAAGAATTATTTGATAAGAATTTTTAGAGCTTATTCCTATACGTAAAATTAAACTACCCCAATAGACAGCGGCGAATCTTTGATTTGTTAGCGCGCTATGCGACGACATGGAATGGTAGTATACCATTTCGAAGATGTAAATTGCTAATGCTATACATTGGACGAAGAATATATTAAAACGTAATTAAAACCTACATTAGAGTACTATGTTTTTAAAAAATGAGATTTTTTGCTGCGGGCACGTGCTCCTTGTCACCAGCCGCCACTGGAATGTTTTGTTTAAGAGCCGCCTTTTCGTAATTTTTGTGACTAGATGGCGCCACTTTGGATATCATACTTATACGCATACTAATCTTTGGGAATAATTAACGTGCATATAACTTAAAATTTTTACACGAAATTCATGTCATATGCAGGGGTTTAGTCGAGCCGGTACTCACCGGTACTCAGTACCGGTAGTTTTTAAAAAACGTTAAGAAGGTACCGGAAGTTATTTGCAGTGTTAAAAATATGTGGTACGCACCGGTACTCACTGACTAAATCATTTTTATTAATTAGGTACCTTTTTTAAAAGTGCAATCAACCATTTGGAGGAAATATTCGGTAACTGATTTACGACGCAAGTATTTTATTGCATTTTGTGTAATTTTGCCCGTTCCTGCTGCTCTGCTGGTTGACGAGTACCTACACGTGTACAAGCAGAAGCTAGCTGCATGCGCTGCGTAATGCAGCGGCGCAACATCGTTAAAACGCATAAGAGTAATGAAAAAGAAATCTTGCCTAGACCGGGCCGAGCGCTTGCCGATCCCGGGCCTGGCACACAAGTGAGAATCGGCCTTTAATGTTCATTATCCTTGTTGGACCTCCTCTTTATGACTTTGGCCCAATGCCCTATGTGAAAACTTGGATAACTCAGTGGCGTCGGAACCACGGGTGCAACGGGTCAGTTGCACCCGTAAACAATTTGTAAATGGCTCATTGCACCCTTTACCGTTTTTGGTATTTTCAGTATTTCAATGCAATTTTAAAATATGCATACCTAAGTAAAATTGTTGAAATTTTGATTATTTAAAATTTTACATTTAAATAGCCATATGCTCGAAAAACGCTTTTAAATTGACCACGCCCACTTTTGAAAAAAAAAATCGCCTGCGGCGCCAACTTTTCTCACTGCACCCGTAGTTGATACATGGTTCCGGCGCCACTGCGCCTATAACTTCTGGTAAACGTTCCGCCGAAGACACCCGTTCCCGAAAAAGAAAAATGGACAGGGCACCTCATCCCTATGAATCCATGTGGAAAATTTTAAAAATTTAGTTGAGTACCGGTAGTTCATATTTTACGACTAAAGCACTGGTCATATGATAGAGAATATATGAAAGCAGTTAAAGAAACCTTTTTTGCTTTCATATGTGGCCTGTGAATCATAATTTCACGTCTTATATGAGGGTAAAAAATAAACTATTTTGGTAACATTTTGACCTAAAATTGCTTTTACTGTCTGCATAAAGTAGTAGCAATGTGTTTCTGATAATTTAAAATGAGTAATTGTAACGCAATGAAGCTATAACCATTTTATAAATAAATTGTTGACAGTTCATAATCAGCTGATATCTAAGGCTGATATACAGGATTATGTTCAATAGTTCAGCAGATTATGTGAAACTATCTTAAATAATAATTACATTTTATGTACACTAGCGCTTTTGTGAAAACCACGACCTTCTTCATTTTCGAGTCTGACGGAAGAGCGTCGGACTCGAAAATCAAGAAGGTCGTGGTGAGAACAGACTTAACCTACAAGTCTAATGGCCCCTCTGAAATAGCAGAATATCTATGATATGTCAATTTACCCACAGAAATGCAAACTTCTTTTCATAATTTTTTGAACTTAAACTTACACAAAAAATATTCTATATTTCAGATCAAGAAACAGTAGAAATTCAAAACTGCTATACCGAAACACAATAAATGAAACAATTCCTTACAAATAACGAACCAACAATTAATTGTAAATTAATAGTAGATTAAAATGCAATAAAAAAGCGTTATAAAATATTTATAAGGAAGGTATTTTCGTTTATTTCTGTTTCCGATTTGACTGACTTTTTTTTATTAATAGCCTTAATTCAACCTAAATTGATTCCATTCTCATATAACATAGATATTGAATATATGATGACTGACTACAACAGACATGTTAATAAAATTGTTTTGAAATAAAATATAAAATGTTATTCAGAAATATACATTTTTTTAAACTAAATGCGTGTTAAATCAATAAAGCGCTTCGAACTATAAATCCATCATACGTCAATTACGTAGACTCACACTGAGTTAATTGATGGATGCACCACATACTTTTACTGTGCGCTATTAGAAATAAAAATATAAAAGAATTTCTAGTTTAAAATTGAAAATCTTTCCCAATAAAATTATGAGATTAAGCATAAATGGAAATTTTGTATTATTAAGAAACTGGCAAGGTCGCAAAATAATTAAATACTAAACCCAGTAATATTCTGACTTTAATAAGAAACCTGCTTCGAATAAATTAATGTTTAGCCCTTTAGGTCATCTAATTGATTTCGCTTGCATACAAGCAATAGAGGTTACATTCCTGCTACCATCAATATAAGTTAATAAACCTTGATCCCACCGACATACGAAGGTCTTTTAAGAAATACTGATTTAAAAATAGCAACTTTGAATTATTCTAAATTGTACAAAAATGCCCTTCATGGTTCAATGCATATTTGAATCAACAAATTACAAGAACCAGCAACCCATTGGAATCTTTTATTTCAATTTTTTTCTTTTTCCCTTCTTTTCCAGGTTATTCAGTTTAATATTATGACTCGATCTACCTACATGTTTGTTATTTATTAAACCAATTTTCACTTTATTACCTTAAAGTAAAGAGTTTAATAAAATACGAACTAAATGTCGAAATAATTTAGTTTTTTATCCCACATTCACAGAGCAGTAATGAATTAAAAGCGTGCTAAATGCAGTTAACATTGTTTCCTAATAAACAGAAAGCTAGAAAAGCGTATACGCTACTACAGTTTTAAAGCTTCGCTGAAATCAATTATAAATTCCATTAAAAACCTCGCTGAAATACAAAAGCATGGGTGTTTAATTACACGAAGTGCGAATTTGATTTATTTTTATACGTGCAAGTGCAGTTTTAATTAGTTAAACCTGTTACATTGTATCATGGCGCTTATTTTATAGCTCTTTAGTGTATTTCAAGAAGATATTATGAAGCTTCAGTTAATAGTAACTTCTAACTTCGGCAACTTTCGATAAGGTTAACCGACACGAAAAAGTTGTTTATAAGTTTTAGTTTGAACAGCTTCTGTGATATTAGATATCTTTTCTAAGCTTCTAAATAGAATGAGCGCCTAAATTCAGTACAGTAATCTGAAAAAGAGTATTAAGTAAACGAAAATTGCTTTGGCTGTAGCTTGGTAGTGACTTATATTACTGCGATAAATAATAGACTACACTGAAGATGATAATTGTTAATACACGTAAACATAATCACATTACTACGACTCACCACATCTTTTAGAAACACCCTATACAGTATATATAATTCCTGTACAAACACACTTAATAATATTGTAACAGAACCACACCTAAACTGTTTGCAATTATTATTTGCCACAAGGGAATGCGAATTGAAGCTAATCTTCACATACTGTTTGCATTTGTTAATTGCAACAGCTAAATCCAGCCGAGATTAATTTTCTCACCAAATACACTAGAGTTTAAACGTATATCTCACACACTTTAGAGAAACTTTGTTTTAGAACCCCTGCTTGGCGTTTCCTTATTTACTAATTTACGCCGCAAGAAGTTAAAGAAGATACGGCATTCCTGTAGTGATTTTTGCCACCTAAAACTTCTAAAGAATCTCCGTTCCTCCACTTCATGGGACGGAGTAGTTTCCTTCTAAGGTTTCTCAAATATTTATCTTTACACTAAATTATTTTTTAGTTTTCAAATAGTGTTCACTTTTGTGTAACTGAGGGCTACATTCGAATTCATGCAAACAGAAACTTTCGAATTTGGGTTTGGGGAAGACTAGTAAGACATTACGTGGTGATTAAATAATCAATAAAAGAAAACATTTTGGGGACCCCCTGACAGGGCCATAGCTCCCAAAGGGTCTATTCTGTAAGCATTTGTTAAAATTTAACGTGACGTTGAAAAATTAACCAATCGCTAAACTTAACAATGACAGCTAAAACTACCATTTAACCAATCGATACCAACGATTTAAACTTAACGTTTGGTTACAATTTTAAAGCCACGTTAAATTTTAACAGGTGCATACAAAATAGACCCTTTAGAAAGCATATTTTCGTACCCCTGTTCACGGCAATTTTTCTTCATACTTTTTGATGTAGAATCACCTCCGGAAGTAGCGTAATATTGTTGCCGGACACCCTGTATAAATTTAATAATCTTTTTGATAATCAACCTCCATTAAGAGTGGTAACAGAAGAAGGAAATACCTTTCACATTTCCAGTTGTTACTCCGGACTCTGAGTAGCAAAGGTTTCCATTCGGTTTCCATGGAGTTTCCAGAAAATTAAAGTACTTTATCTATCCTTGCGGTTAAAGTGTTACTTTATCTACCCTTGCGGTTAAAGTAATACTTGATCAACTATTTTTAGTCGGACAAAGCACACTTTAACATCTGCTATAGAAAAAAAGTATATTGATTTCATAGTTCCTGTCTGTATGAGGATGCGACAATAGTTACATAAAACTAAAATGCAAAACTGAAAAGGATGAAATATTTTTTTACTACCGCATAGTTGATGTTATTTCAAACTTTAATACGCGACAACGTTTGACAACTAACCGTCGCGGTTTCAATTACTGATCCGGAAATGTTTTTAACAATAATACCAATGGGACAATTAATTGGAAGTTCGTGGAACAATTTATATGAACGGTAACTGCACGAAAGGAATGTCTAAACTAGTTTTGTCTGACAGCGAATTAAAACTTTATTTACCCAACCACCCAACTCAACTTTCAGATTTGACACAGACAAGTTAGATTACAAACAACCCCAGCTTTGCATGAAAGTAGAGATTCAAAATGAACTAAAATACTGTTTTCAAACTTACCAACAAACTAAATAGACTCTAGTTCTATCCTTAAAACCACTAACTAGTTGCTTTAATTTCGATATTGCTTGAGAGAACATTTCACACATTGTTTGTATAATAAAATTACCCAGATAAACGAATTTGTTTTAGGAAGACATAACTATGGTAATTTTATTTTAAACTTATCACTCAGAATTTACGTTAAGAGATTACTGCGATAATTTATTAACGGTTGCAAGCACAGTCGTTTTCGATTAAAAGAAACTAAACTAAATTTCTTAATTGACTTAAAACGTTTATTAGGTAACTTGAATTTATTTTGTAATATGCTCTAACATAAATAGAGCTTGTACAAAAATAGCTGCACAACCACTGGAAAAATCAAACTAAGGTCACCGAAGCAGTGAAGCGGCAAATCCGTTCGCCAAATACAGAACAGAATGCTATATTATTTATTTTTAATATCAAAAAGACGTCTAAGAGAAGGTTAAATATTTTTTTTCTTACGATCTTCTTCAACTGCCTCTGGTTCTTCTATTCATTGAAGCAGCGTGTCCATTATAACATATTCTATCTTCATGTCATAATTGACCATCTTATCAAAATCATCTCCAACGTTCCTAATTAAAGTTCTTCCACACTGCACTATGCAGCTCTGTAGTTGTTTAACATTCAAATTTCCGTATTTATCAAATTACTATTAACTTCTCTCCCTTGTTATAGTAGTTAAGACTGCAACCTATACTAAACCCTATAGGTACTGAGAGACCAGAGAATTAACCCTAAAATTATTTAGAAAGTTTTGGGACATGTTTATATTTAGAATATACGTCAACTAGACTAGTTTATTTGAATAGTTTGTTTGTTTTGGTTAAATCCTCCTATTCATGCAAAGCATGTATAAGTACCTGTCTATATTCGGATAATTAGAACCTAACTATAAGTTTCGATATCGCAGGATTATACGGGGTGTCCTTCTAATACCTTTAAATTAGGTATAGGCAACCCAAATTGCTTGATACTTGGAAACTAATATTGATCGAGGATTATTTATTATTAACACTCGGACATTAATTTTAAATTTTGTTGCTTGTTACTTGATGGCTAATAAATTTTTCATTCGTATCATCAGCATTTATACTCATCTTTTCAGGTACGAGAACTGCATGAAAAATAATATAGGACAACTGATAAGAAATCTTTCGCTTAAATACACCAACCCTTATAAACATCTAAGAATGTAAAATTATTATTAATCATCGGCGTAATCACACAAATTTTAAATTCTTCATAGGATGGCATAAATTATAAATAATTAATAGGACATTATTTAAAGTAATAATCCAAACCGAGCGTTTCAAATAGAAAAACAATTGTCCGTAGCTTTCAGGTTTTCTAACTTCAAGTAATGGTTGTATTATTTTTTATCGCCATCCATCGGATATGGTCTCATATGTAGCATAAAAATTGATTAATGTGACGCAAGAGTGTAATATTTTTTTGATAGCATACAGAAAATCATTCAACTCAATTATTAAGCAGAATTGAAAGGTTTTTTGCTCATTCTGCTGGAAATAAAAAATAAAAAAACAACTTTTGTCATTAATTTATGGCTTAACACGAGATTATTTTGAATATTAATTCTATTTTTTTATTGTGTACCAATCCATCTAAAGTTAACAGGTATTTCAGTATTCTCAATGAATGTTTAATGATAATGTTGTGGCTGCCACGTTATATTAAATATGAGCTTGCAACCTACTTACAAATTTCATATTAACATTATGTTACTAATTACTGCACTCGAAATTATTATTGTATGTTTGGAACTTGGAACAAGTTATTTGTAAACTTTTTATGATAACATTTTGAAACTTGAAAATAATAGGTACATCTGAAATTTGTACATACAACCCGAACAGAATATTGATCGGGCGGGTTCATAAAACTTAAAAAGCTTTCCGAGTCGATATCATGAGAAGGTCAGCACTAAATTTTTCTTAGTTTACTTCCAATGTTTGTCCTATCGCACTGACGTAATTCTGATATTGTCATATGAAACAATAAGAACGACTTTTTTATTAACTTGGAGAGATATAAAAAGTGATGTAGGTATTGAGTTGTGTTGACCTTTGCTATTTACAGTGCCTACAGATCGTTATAAATATATTATTTCTTGGTTTATACCACGAGACAATTTTATTTATATAATTTGGACTTCCCACCTAATAGGAAACCCTCGTACCTACCACTCTATTACAGGTCATTCACCAACAAATTAGTTTTTACTTAATTTACCATAGATAAGTAATGCAGTAGGAAATGAAATAATACTACTCTATGTATGAAGTATGAAGAACAGGTTATGTAGAACTGGGTTTTGAGAAACTAGAACCTCGAACTTTAGGCATAATAGAGTCAAGGGATGACTCTCTAGTTCCATGTTCACCCCGGAAAAACCGGTGGCTCAACAAAAAAAAGTCCAAACGAATTAAAAGGACTGGTGTGGTTTACTGACGCTTTCAGGATGGAAGAACCGATAGAACTGAAAATCCGGCCCTTTTTCTCTCTGAAAATTTTCGTTTGGGTCTTATACAATAAAATTATCAACACCCCCAACAATCAAGTACCTAGCATTGAGGGGTTTGATAGCCTCTGAAAACCTACAACAAGCATACTACTTGATTGTTGAAGGTGGTGACCCTGGAGATGATCTAGCACAAGAGGTTGCCCTTAAAATCGCTGTCAATACATGAACAACTACATCCTACAATCTACAAAATCTCATTCAACATTTTGGGAAAAACAACCTAAATTGTCCCATTTTTAGCAGCCAACAAGTCTAACTTCAAAAACCACTGCACTCTAAACAAATACATGACCAATAGATACACAATTGGCTCTATCAATGGCCGAGCAGGGACATTGCAACGCCACCTAAAGCTTTTATAACATTAGGATTGAAAGCCTGTGTCCAAAAAAATCTTAAGCTTCTGCAAGGCAACCCTGTAGGAGCAACACCAAAAACAAAGTCCAACTTAAATAAATGTTTTTTATAGCTACTGTATGGATGACCGAAAAGTGACTTTAAATCTAACAAATTTGGGTTTTAACCCAACTCAGAATTTTATAAATGCGGAATAAAAATGTTATTTGTACCTTCTCGGAATTGTAGGACCCATATCAATACAATAAAGATTTTTCCTGGGGGATACATTTCTAACTTACGATGTACTGGTACAATTAGCCACAAGTGGCGGCATTATCATAACCTCTCCCCTGCTGATATTTTTAAATTCTTGTAGTTATACCCTACAAATTCTATAAAATATTAATCTGTATGTATATACTAGGTCATAAACGGATATTCTGAGGAAATCAACTGAGTGAAATATATGAAGATTAAAGAGGCTATAGCAAACCGCTATGAGCTTAACGAATCGTCTCTCAAGCTTAATTGAATAAAAATGACAACCCTTATAAAATCGCAACAAATCGTTTTGAGTGAATTGCATGATTTAAACTTTTGATATAGAAAGTAGTTTTGGAAACCTTCCAACTATACTAAGTGGAATAATTCTCACTCGAGACAGTCAATATTGGGAAAAAATAAATTAATCGTGAAATAGATTTTAATGATGAAAAATGTAAAAATCAATAAAATGTCTTCATTTAGTGAACACTAATGAGTAAATTCGCGAGTAAAATTGATGGACATTTATTAGTTTACTAGAAAAATATACCTTAATTATTTATTGTTCAGATTAGTCACATATATTGGTCATATTTTGTTTGACAAGTTGTTTGGCTTCTGAAGAATTTTGCTGCCAGGAGATAATAAACCGTTTTTGTGTTTCTATCGTGCTCTCCTTTGCATAACATGTCTTTGAACCCAAATTTCTGTATTACCCTGCGGTACTCAAACAATTCTATTACCAAACAAATATTTTTTCTTGTTTGCATATACTGTGATCTACCACAGATTTGAATAAATGTACGTATTTCTGATTTTCTGATACACCATGTACATCCCTTCTATAATAATAAATTGGATTTCTTGTATTTTTATTCTTTGATTTTTTTTATCGATATTTATTCCCTCTTTCTTAGATTTAGAAAGTATGTGGATGCGCACGGTTACTAAATACAACCCTTAGGTAACGTGTCCTTATTCCCTACGTGATGTAAGTGGAATGAAGTAAAATTTTCAAATATAATATAATAATGTAATGAAATCGAATTTTCTATATAAAGCTTGCTATATTTACGAATGTTTCTGTGTACCCTAAAATATAATACAAATAAATATACCTACAAATTCTTCTAAAACATGTAACCACGACCGTACTTTAACAATTTCCCCCAATTTCTGTTGAGGTTATTCCCTGGCGTCAATTCACAAACACAGCAACAGAAACATGTGTCGAGGTTAAGAAATATGAAATAAAATGAAAACTCACAGGAGAGTTAAACCATGAACCTTACGATGTAGCAAAAAAGTTAAAACTATAAGTGAAAATTGATTGGAAATACTTACGTACTATATCTTTTAGTGTCGAGGTAAACTTTTATTCTATAATCTTTAAATATCGGGTGCAGTGATCTTACGGTATCATGTTCGGGCATCGATGAGGAACAAAAAAGTCAAAGGACACAAGGCTTTGGCACACGGGCCCGGCATATTGTACGCACCGCACCGTACAAGGTTTAAGATTCCTATTCTGTCAGAAACAGAGATTAGGATAAATTTCCAGGTTTAGTAGGTTTCCTCTCTGCCGTCAATATTAAAGTGTAATCGCAGAGAAATTGGACGATAATTAGAAAATACAGAAAAACAACAACTACCACATAGAATTTTTCCCGCCCTCAGTATCTTTCAAAACCAGTTCAAAACTATTGTTTGGTTGAAAATCGTCAAGACCTGTCAACAAAGAGGGCAAGGGGGACATCTTTTTCATAACATCCGGACGTCCGTCATCAACCTCTTAGCCATCAAACCAACCCCCTCTAAAAATGGCACCATACCATGTGCGGCATATCGTCGGAAAGTAATTTCATAAGAAATGCATTCTACCATTTATTATTTTTTTCCCTTCAAATTAAGTTATGAAAAAATGTAAAACTATATTTTGTTTATTTCGGTTAAGCTGCTGAATGTAGCAGTAGCTAGATACTTTGGTTTCACCGCAAGTTCTCGAAAATGTTCGTTCTCCCTTTCAAAGTCGTCTGAACTATTGTATAGAAGTTAATGGAAATCATTTTGAACAAATACTTTACTGGTAAGTGCAAAAATATCATATCTCTATTATTACATTTCTACTTTATATTTTAAAAAAAAGGGCCCATATTAATATATTCATAGATTGAGAGGGCGGGTAATCACAGAACCGACTTTAATATAACTTGAAACTTATGAAACATATTTTCCACATCAGAAGACATCACAAAGCATTACCCTACGTATGTGTAGGTACTAGAAACCAGGAACCTATTTAGTTAATATTGACTTAATCATGTTGAACTGAGCAAACTGTCATACGTCATGAAATGACAACAACCAAAACACACGATTCTGGGTTAACCGCAGAATTTGACTTCACATGAAGTGCGATCGATCGTTTCGGATTGTACCTATACGGAAAGGAAATTTTGTTTGCACATTCGTGTTTCATAAATTTTAATGTCATCAATTTTACCGCTTTCAGAAATGTAGATATAAATTTCCAATAAAATTCAAGATTTAATTTAAAATTTAAATTTTCGATATTTACTTAAACTCAATGAAGGAACGTTATACATACAATTCGCGTTACTTATAAAATTGTATCAAATATCCACACAAAAATTGGAAATATGATATGCAACGTTCAATTGAAATTTAATTATAAATTGAAAGTGTTTGTTTAGTTTCGGTGCTAATGCAATAAAAAGCCAATTATATCGGAGTATATATTTTCCCACTTTTCATTGAACAAACAATTGCAATTGAATTTAAAAATTATATATTTTGCAATGTGTTGAATTGTTGATAAAACTACAAGACATTATTTTTAATCATTTTTACTTTTTAATCAGAAACGTGAAAATCGAAACTGTGCAAACTGCGAAGTGTCTTAAGAGGGAGAATATTTCAGATAGTATCTATCTAAATCTGGCACATGACGCGACGTGTAAAAACAATTAAAAGCAATTCTGCTAACATAAATCCACCCATTTAATTCCCATACTTATTTGTTTTTCGAATCAAAGCTTTCGACCGTGTTCCCACTGCGTTTTATTTTGTTGCTTCAGCATCTTTCAAAATGAGTTTTCCACTACAGAGTTCGTTAAATCCATTTTCCACATCATTGAATCGCTTGGACGAAAAGACAATCCGTTGGAATGTGTGTAAAACGGTGTTTATTTGTTTCAAGCTTAGTTGTACTTGAACTTCCGTCTCAAATGCTACTCAGTTATTTTCTGAATCAAAAAATTACAGAAAACTTGTATCAAGCATTGATAATATTGATGTCACAGAACGTTCCGCGCAAAGCACTGAACAAACCAAAATTTAAGGAATTACTGTTCCCACTACTCCATATACATCTGAGGAACAAGAAGAAGAACAAAATATGCAATGGTAGCAATCAAAAGAGCTTATGAGGCAAAGGGTGTCCGAGTTAAGATGATATTGCATGAAGCACTCAGGTGCTGCTGAAATACTGAAATTGGTCTTTTTCTAAAATCTCTAATAACTTTTTTTATTGCAGTTGCTTGAAATTCAACTACACTGGTTGTTTGTATGCACCCCACGGCTGTACATGGAGTACAGAGCTATATGAAACGCAGGCGAACGTTGCACTATTTTATAAACATTAAATACAGTTGGCTAATACTGAAAATGCAGCATATGCCCCAGGCAACTCTACTAATTCTTACATAAGCGAACACCAAGATTCATTTTGTTCCAAGAATATTTATAGAATATTATAAAGAAAGAATCTATTAGGAATACATAATTCCTTGAAATTTAGTTAAACCGATTATAACTCACTAGACTATTATTACATAGTACTCCACGCTTTGATTTAATTCCCTCTATTGTTATAGATCATCTGCATCTGCAGTACTTAACAATGTCTCGTTGGTCTCGGATGTAATTTAACTGCCAGCCGATTTGAAACAATCTGTGATTAAATAATATTCCATTGTTGTGAAATATTATCATTGGTTTGACCAGTTATCAAGGGACCACTGTATAATGTATGCATTTCGCATTTATCATCAGTTAATCCCAATATTTCTGATCAAAGTTAATTATTATTGGAGATGGATGTATAGTATGGTTTTAAATATCTAATTATTTCCAAACAAATTAATTTTGTTTAATAATTTAAAGGTGTAAGTAAACTTGAAAAAAAGGAATAATAAGAGTATTTAATGCTACCTATACATTAATGCCATTTATTAAAAAAAATTAAACTCTATTTTACGACGCCTAAAGAAATTTCATAAATGAAAAGATTTCCAATTAAGTTTTCATTTCTAACAGCATCAAAACTTGTTAAAAAGCATTAAAAATCCCATTTAACGAAATAAAATTAATGATGTGTACGGCTGCATCTGCACCCATTCAAAAGCTTTTAGAAACAGTTCGAAAAGCAAGTTGTGTACTGGAAAGTGCTGTGTAATACTGAGGAAGGCTTAGTGGGGATTGTTTGAGAGGACCGGAAATTTCTCCTCCGCATAAACACAGTCTTCATCGCCTTTGGGGGTGCCACGAAATAAGTAACATTTCCCGGTAATATTACTTATAGTTGAGTTGGCAAATTGGGACAACGCAGACATTTGGTCACGATATTGCTCAAGTTTAACAAGACTTGTTTCACAACGTTAATGCCTAAAGCGTATGCATTGGGTTACTCGTTACTTTAACCAAAATTATAATTATTACTGTATAAAATACAGTTTCAGATGCTTAATTTTGTGTAATGGATTATAAGCTTTAAAAACTCGAAACTCGAAGAACTGTAAATTATCAAGCATGTTTTATACCTTTTGAAAAAATCAAGATTAAGAATTATAATACAGATTAAACGTTTACAAGGTCATCATAATTTCTGAAATGTAATTCGCAAGTAGAAAGTTAAAAGTTTACTCTACATATGATAAGCTATCAAATTAAGAAAGGTCAAGGCCTAAATTTACATTTTCTCTGTTATCAACCTTAAAATATTACTTTGCTTACTACCACAAGGACAGTCACACGAAGACAAGTAGTAAGGCATGTTAATTCTTCGCCTGCAGAATTATTTCATTTGTTTGCGAAATTTGGGAACAGAAATAACGGTAACTTCTAAGGGGGTTCTTTAGTGAAATACCGCTAGAGCGGATAGAATCCAATACAGCAAAAAGGGAGAACCGTTTTGACCCCTTCCTGTTTCTCATTTCTTTTCTGTGGAGACAGGTGTTACAGAATACTTAAGAAGTGTCCAATTTAATTTTGCCACGTCCATATTATCAAGGTAGACATCAAGACAATATATCATTAGTTTAAGCAACATTACAAACATAAATAAAGATCCGCTAAGAACAAGGCAGATCTATAAGGCCACAAGGACACAGAAATAAAGGGTGTCCAGAGAGAACCTTGTCAGGATTCATGTGCAAGTAGGTAGTACCGACACTATGCGTTATTACTTAGTATCAGCATCTTCAGTATCCATTTTGACTGGAAAACCAGCATAACATCTTAATGATGAGTAAGCCCGAAGGCAAAAGACGAATAGCAATAGATGTTGGCTAAAAACATTAGACAACCCAAAAGGATTTTGGCAATCTAAGTCCTTTTTAATATGACAAGATATTTTCGGAAATGGCAGTATACTAAAGCGTACATGAACTACTTTGTCCATTATTTTAAAAATCCACACTCCATGTTTCCAAGTTGATTTGATTCAAAATGACTTACTTTATACAGGGTGTCCGGAAACAACGTTCCGTAACTTCGGGAGATGATTCTACATCCAAGAATATGAAGAAAAGTTCTGATGAACAGGGGTCCGGAAAAACTTTCAAACGGAGCTACGGCTCTTTGAAGAGGGGCCTCAAAATGTGTTGATTTATTAATTAGTTAATCAATACACCCTACCCGTTACGCACGCCCCTGGTTTTTTTTTTATTTTTAACATTACCAAACTATTTCCCGTACCAAATATACCCTGGGTACCAAATTTTATCAATCTCGTTTCAGTATTGATTAACTAATTAATAAAACAACACATTTTGAGGCCCCTCTACAAAGAGCCGTAGCTCCGTTAGAAAGCTTTTCCGGACCCCTGTTCATGAGAACTTTTCTTCATATTTTTGGATGTAGAATCATCTCCCGAAGTTACGGAACGTTGTTTCCGGACACCCTATTTCATTTGTTATACTTTTCTAAATTTTTAATACAGGGTGTCCCAAAAAGAAACGGCATACAGTTAAGGGCATGTTCCTTTCATAAAAATAAGAGGAAAAATTCCTACTAACATGCAAATGCTTCGTTACCGAGATACAGGGTGATGAAAGTTGTAAAAAAATATCGATGTTTTTTTCATTTATTCGGAAATGAGTAGGAATTAAATTTTAAAAAGTAATCAATACGTATGTATGTACATTTGCTATAAGTGAATCATATTAGTCAGTTTTTGGCCTTCTCCAGTGGCGTAGCTACAAGTGTATATGTGGATATTTCTGGAGGAAAAAATGGTACGCCACTGCTTTTTTGTTTTTGACACAATTTTCAAATTTCTCAACTAATTTACGGTCGAAACAGTCTCTTGAGATTTTTTCCTACCATTAACCGTTTTCGTGTAAATGACACTTCAAAGATGAAAAATGCGAATAAAAAAATAACTCTGCAAATCCGTTTTTTGAATAATGACCGCCTTTAGCCTCAAAATTTTGTTCGAAGAATAGAAGCTTGTATTGAAGCTAATGGCGATCATTTTGAACATTATTTGTAAAATAATAATAGATAATAATAATAATAATCATCATCATTTCGGAATACGTATATGAAAAAAAATTTTCAACGCCCTGTATCTCGATAATGAAGCATTTGCGGACCTATGTTAATATGAACTTTTCCTCTTATTTTCATGCAAGGAACATGCCCTTAACTGGATGCCGTTTCTTTTTGAGACACCCTATATACAGGGGTATTCACGAGCAGTTACGACCTTAAACAGTTCTAAACTGATATGTATATGATTCCCACGTCACTAGATATTTTAATGTTAAAAAACAACAAACTGTAATTAATAATAATTAATAAAAGTTTGGGAAATTATTGCCATCCCTAGCAAGTTTTAAGAAATTTAGCTTTTCTCGGTCTCTGTATAATTTGTTTTGGCGTCACCAAACTTCTGAAGTATATTGAGTAGCTTCACTTTTCAATACGTCGCGTCGTGTCGCTTCGTGTGTGTATATCCCTTTGGCCCTGTGTGATGCTTATACGATAAAGATCCCTGCTCTGCAGAAACCAGTGATTCGTACAATTTCAAACATAGTGATTTCACTTTCTACTGCCGACAGTAACATAACACAATTATATTCAAATAATAAAAAGATATATAATAAACCTCTTCACTTAACACAATTGAACGTTGCTAAAAGTTTTCCTTTGAAATATTAGTCCTCGTCCATATCATGAAAATGTTATAAGAATTTCAGGGCGCTATTCTCGTGAACATATTCTATTTAATCATACGGTCAGTGATTCTTTATAAGCAGTGTCATCCTTAATGTGATGAACGCGAACCCTCGTAGCCTCTGTGAAGGAATTCATGCGATGCATTTGACACCGGTTCTAGATTTTCATATGCATAACATGGTGTATCACGGAAATAAAAGGCTAGCAGGATTATTCACAACATGAATAATTCCAATTTGAACAATGGACCCCTATATGAGAAAATTGTCTGCTCCACTCTTCTTAAGCATATAAATCAATAGAGTATTGATCAATAAGGTCTAAAAACAAATGATTCGGGTGAAGGTAGGGTGTAGAATAAATTGTAAAAAAGAAAATTGTGGGAAATAAACTATTTTTGAAATTAAAGACCATGAGGCCATATTTCAGAATTAGCATTCCGTTTGTCGATAACAGATAGTGAAAGGATCAACCTCGGAGAGGTTCAAAGTCTGCAAGACAGCTAAGTATGGGCGTTAGTGATTCAAGATGTCAAGGCAAACGATATGCTACTGATTTAATCCTAATCAGTAATCCTTCTGCTATTGTAATGTTTGACATGGATATTTGCTTACTTTTCAGGTCATTAATTATGAGAACCAATCAAAGCTGAACCCAAGAACAACGTCCTAACAAATCGAACAATGTCAAAGAGAAGATTAAAATATTCTCTAGTATTTAGATATTTGTTTGCATTATAGAAGTCTTATATTTCAAATTAGTTCCTCTTGTTACAAGGTACAACGAATTTTATTCAATCTCTGCAATAAACTTCTGTACCTTCTGTACCTACACTACATCCGCCTAACTAACTGTGGTTAGATCTAAATTACAGACGAACAACCAAACAATTATTCGAAATTAAAAAAAACTGAACGTATATAGGGAATCTAACATTCCATTGATTCCAGGAATAATCCCGGAGGATTGAATTCGAAACCACTTGATGTACAAAGCAAATACAACAGAAATTAACCGAACAAACCTTGCTTATATATAATGTTTTTGTTCGACCTGATTTTATGTTTACTTATCAAGTTGGATTGTTGAGTTTGGTAAAGGAATTGTGCCGTACGAAGACCTGAATCAACGTGTTTGTCGGTCAAGACAGTTATTCTCTTGATTCTAACATACAATTACAGACCAATGTGACGTGCTTTTAAATTTGCAACCTTTCACGAATAATTTATGTAATTTCTCACGCTTTGCTTTGGTATGGAGTTTCTAAAGAAGCGAAAACTAAAGGAACCACTTTGCTTACAAACTGAATTCATATTTTATTTACTCTGTAATTTAAGAAAAACTCGGCTGAAATACACTCCGAAAGGAAACGCCCCGTATAATATAACTTACATACTAAAGTCCGCACTGTCCTAGATCGAAAACGAAGTAACCCACAAAACCTTTGAAAGGCAAACAATGAAATGTGCGATACAATGAAGGCCTATATTACGTTCAAACACGCACATTGTCACAAAAACGAAGTAAAGGATATTGGGAACAAATCTTGGAGAAAGCAAAGTCCGATAAGGGCGATAAAATGAAACAACATTATTGGAGTAAACAAAGATATAGTGAAAAGAAAATTTAGTTTAAAATACATTCGCCTTTAGTCACAAAGAGTATCTTTGTTCTGCAATTCTTGCTTTCCTTTCCCTACCATATAAAAGAAATTTCTTCTTGATTAGAACTTGTTTGCTATTATAACACTTTGATCAAGAACAAAGGAAACAGTACTACCTAGTTGACAACGAATATAAAAAATAAATTGAAAATTCAAGAAACATTGATGCTCCATGCGCCTTTATTAGTCAAAATATGAAAACAGTTTATATATAAAAGTTGTTCAGTATATAGATTTGTATTCTCCTAAATTTATATTTCGTATACAGGGTGTTTGCTTTCTACAGTACAATAAGGAACTTTGTTATTTTAAATGAAACACCCTGTATATTATTATATAATTGAATGCAAAATGTAATTGTCTATCACATAGTATAAGGTAGTCATATAGCTGACATGTACGGTTGATGAGAAAATCGCGAACCTCCGCTGCGTTAGTAAATTAGATGCCTGTCTTTCTTTTGTACATATCGAACCTATATAGTCTCATTTTTCTCGCTAGGCATTCAAGTTATTTCCAATACTGCCTCGCGAATACCATAAACCAAATGTTTATTTTTAGTATGGGAAAAACCACGGGAGGTGCGCACTTTTTCTCTCATCTTCTACACAGTGCTGCGGTGAAAATTTGAAGTTTCTCTGTGCCAAGAACTATAAGGCGCTGTTCTCACCAAAGCAACCGGCGACCGCAACGCAACTGCAAAGCGACTCGGCGCTAATATTTAAATACGAGTGTTCCCACCTACTCAACGGCAACGCAACTGCAACGCAACCAGTTGCTAACTGGTTGCGTTGTATACCGCGTCGCTGGCAAGAACTGCTGTCATGACGGACGAAACGGCAAAAACTTTAAATTTTGTGGCCCTCGTTGAAGCGCACAGATGCTTATATGATTTTAACAGGATCATTATTTAATTCCTGCGCCACTATATAAAAACTATGTCCCAAATTTGTGGTATAAAAAGGGTTAACCCAAAATTTTCGGTATGTTTTTTTTACGCTTATTCAGTAGCAAGTATGCAGCGGCCATATTTTCATCTGACGAGGACGACATTTTGTTCAGGACTACCTCAACAAGAGACTTCAAAACAGTTGATTTCAGTGAGAACACAAGAGGAACGCAACTAAAGTTGCGGTCGCGTTGCCATTGCCAGTTGCTTTGGTGAGAACAGCCCAGCAACGCAACTAAAGTTGCGGTTGCGTTGCAGTTGCGTTGCGGTCGCTTTGGTGAGAACAGCGCCTAAGTGAACACCTTTTAGAAGACTTAAAAACTTCTTGCTTATTATATTCGGTATCCTTCGGAAGACCCACTAAAGGTAACGTTATTTTTGCTTTTGTTACTCATAACTTTGTATTATAGTCGTTCATTAACATAGATATTATATAAATGTTTTAAAAACTTCTTGATAATTAATTTTAAAGTATGTAAATGGGGTAAAACAGATTCGTTCGTCGGCATATTCGTTATTTGTTATTTTTCTCCATAAAAACGCGGCGTTACAGATATTCACGCCGGCGCCACTATTGCTTCGTTTTGTATTCATTGGAAATTGTTATTTATGCTACAAGGGTTGTAAGTATTACTCATTAATTGAAGATGGGTTCCATATAACTACATACAAGAAGAATTTTAACCAAATCTTGTTAATTGACATTTAGACAATTGTGCTATGAATTCAAAACAAATATTTCTTTACTTGCTTCAACAACAATAACAACGACAATGTTGCTAATAGCAACCAAAACGCCTACTTCCACCACACCAAAGTCATAATAGTGACTTACAATGCAGGGAGTGTAAAATAAGTTATTCGTACAAACCCTATAATTAATTTTATTCTGATTCTAAAATATATAATGGAAAGGATTAAAGTTGGTTAGTTTCAATATCAAACTTTGAAACTAAGTTAACCTCAACGTAGTTTATTTGTGAGAAAGTAAATATATTATTACAGCTTTCAGATATTGATCTAAAAGTTTCTGGTACGTGGAAACTTTCATACAACAAAAGAGAGCTGCGAAAATATCCAAAGCATTATGTTTATATTGAACTGATAGCATAGCTATAAACGTGTATATGGAATAGTAATCTACAGTTATATGTTTAGAACCAACAGCTTTAGATGATAGTAGATATTAATTTAGCTTGAGTGTGATCTGATCGCTTGCCAGAACTTTTATTTTCCTTTCAATAAGAAATTTTCTATTTTTAAGATATCCTGCTAGGAAGAATCGCTAAAACTACATGATGATAAATATTTGATTGGTTAATCATTTTTTTTTATAAAAACAGCTATAATTGAAGAAAAATGTAGAACACGTAACAAATTATAACTTCCCATTTATTCGGGTAAAAACAGGAATCAATTATAAAATTTTATAATTAAGTAAATAAATTTCAAACATTCAGTAATTTACCATGTCATGCCTTACTTCTCCTTAGCAGGATATTAGAAAATATAATTATTATTGAAAAGTTTTCCAAAGTGGTTCATATCAATCACTACCATTCTGCGCTTGAAACGTGTAATTTTCCCAAATGCGTGGTCCAAATCCCTAATTGCTTTTTCCGGTTTGAAATTCAATTAACTGCAATAAAATTACCTACGGTAGGTATATTTTTCCATTTGTATAGACAAAGCACAAACAATTTTTCTTGTTAGTAGGTAATGCGTTTACAAACCGTTTAAATATTACGGATTGCTAATTTATGAGATACAAATTTTGCTTTAATGTAATATACATGGGATTTCGATTTTTTTTGCATTTAAAGGGTTTGTTAGCGTATTATTCCTCCCACGTTTTTACAACTTCAAAGAAGTCACAGTCTCTAATTGGGACAAGGTATTGAGTGAAAGTTTATATATGGAATTAATTAAAGAAAAGTACAGATGATCGAAAATAATTGAAACACAATTTGTTAATACATACTAAGGACCACCCACCGTGTAGGCGCGTCTCACGTTGCACAATTCATCTATCTATCAACCGTCATCTTTTTATTTTCCTCTACTTTATTATTTCTCAAGGCCAAAAGGTGGTAGTGGTAAAATATCATGCAAAGACACTGGAATTAGCAGGTATCGATCCTAAGTAAGCCGATTATAATAACTCAATCTGAATTGAAATCTGTATGCAGGGTTTTTCAACGAAAAGTAGCCACCACCCTCAGCATCATTCAAAATTATTGTTAGCTTGAAAATCGACAAGCATGTCAACAAAGGCAGCAAGGTGGACGTAAAATCCAAACGTCCGTCCTTCACAGTAATTTCATAAGGAATTAATTCTACTATTTATTATTTTATTCGCTTCAAATTGAGACAAAAAAATTAAAAACTATATTTTGTTTATTTCGGTTAAGCTGCTGTATAGCAGTACCCAGACGCTTTTGTTTTACCGCAAGTTCCCGCAAATGTACTTTCTATCTTTCAAAGGCGTCGATATTATTGTGTGGAAGTTAATGGAAGCCATTTTGAACAATTACTTTAACAAAATATAATTTTTGAATTTTTTATGTCTCAGTTTGAAGCGAAAAAAAATGATAGTAGAATTAATTCCTTATAAAATTACCTTTTCAACGATGTGCCACACATAGTATGGTGAAACTTGAAACTTGAAATTTCAGAAGGGGTGGCTGCGATGGATGACATACATCTAGATTTTACGTAAAAATGCCCCCTTGCTGTCTTTGTTGATATGTCTTGGCGGTTTTCAAGCAAACAGTATTTTTGAATTATTATAAATAAATTGGTTATTTAATGTACCAGACAAAATATATGACCCTGATACCAAACATAAATTATTGCAGGGTGATATTTGTAATATTTTATGTCATAAATTCTGTCAGTTAATTACAGACATTGTTTATGTAAAAATAATTCGATACCTGCGCGTGCTTTTCTGTACTAATAAATTCTGAAATGCTATTAAGATCATTAAAAAAGCAAACAAAATTAAAGCTCCTTTAATAAGCATTTTACTAGACGGTATTTTGGAATACATTAGAATGTAATTAATTGCATGCACACTTTGAGACCCTTTTTGTTTTTTATTTTCTGAGTAATTGACACGCACAATTTTGTTGAATTAATTAAAATTATCACACTTGCTTTACGATTTTATAAGATTTGAAGGTTTTCTATATTTTTATTTTTATCTCAACTTGTCGAAAACAAAAATCAAATTTTGTTCCTAAGGAAATTTAATGTTCTGTTGCCAATTCTGCCCGCTTGCATTAGTAACATTTACAGAAGGTCTTATAAGCCGAATTTTTTTATATAAATTTTAAGTTTGAACAAAATAATTTTGTAATAGAATCATCAGTTGAAGTTACAAATTAAAATTAGAAATTTTGAATAATTTATATATACGTAGCATATGATATAATATGGCGTGTTTGAAAAAATATGCGACATAAAATATTTTCGAGTAAAATACGTAGTAATAAGTTCTTATATTCGTTATTTCCGGCGAACAAAATAGAGGAAATTGTCAATCGCTCTGGGGGTCTAAACATCAAACCAAAAGCATCATCGACTTTATTTCTTTTCACATCCAAACAACCTTACATGAAGAAAAGGCAAAAGCGAAAACGATTTTCTTTGTGCAAGGATAAATCCCTAAGCAACTCTAATTTTAGATCGCTGTTTTTTTTCTCTCTAGTAAGTCGAAACTATTTTGACGAAATAATATACTTGTGAGAAAAATGAATATTTTTAATTCTTTTAAAGTGAAATAATGTGAGATGCAATGAAAATTCATGCAATAAATTTTCTTGCAAATATTTTACATAAACCTGAATATGCTACATAAAACTAAAATGGTAGAGGAAGAAGGACTTTCTACCGCATGTTGTTTCTCTCAGCAATGCAATACTATACACGGTGAGTCCAAAAATATACCTACAACTCAAATGTATGAATCACAGCAGTTGTACCATTGGTTTCTACCCTTTGAATTTTATGAGATAGGGCGTAGTTGCCGTGGTTTATTCCAAGATTAATTCAACACCGTTAGCAACCCCATTGATTGTCGTATTCTGAAATTTCTTCAAAATGATTGCTTTACTAATAACAAATCGAAACAGATATCTGTAATGATTACCAATTAAACTACATAATCAAACAGAGTGTACATATTCGTAGGAAAGAGAATTGGGTTACCCTATAGTGAGTCGATATAGATTTGTTCAGCAACTAATGCGTGGCAAAACCGGATAGACATCGCTATAAGATGTTATCATTGCGTGTTTCAGGCTCATAATTATAAACTTGAGATTAATACAGTGAAACCACCAAACCTAAATAAATACTAGCCGTTCTCCATAATATCACACTTAATTTTCCAAAGGGGTTATTCAACGTCACATTAAAATGTTATATGTGACGCTTTAAACGAACGGGTACCACTACTAGTTTATATTATTAGCAAACCCAATTTTATGAATATTTGAATCATAATTTCCAAACAGATTCTAGATACATTTTCAAAAATAGCTATTAATATCTAAGACTAATTTCCGTTGTAATTAATTTAAGGGCTGGTTTTCAGGAGAAACTATTTCGCAAATAGCACTGAAATTTGACCTACGCAAGTGCATTTATTTACTTACAATAGTTCCTAGCACTGAAATTGTGTAATAGGAAACGAGAATTTCAAGCGAATGTAACTGAACCCTGGAAAATTACAACCGACAAGATAATGATTGGGAAATGTATAAGAAAATGATCTTGAATCACGAACGCATTCTACAATTTTACTCTAACACGTGATGATACCACTTTAATTATAAATTATAAATAAAAATAATTATCAAAGAAATGGTAAAACTATATACAAAATATTATTAATATTGTAAAGATTATTCGAAAACCCCTTCCCATAATTATACCCTAATAAAGAATACCTATCATAAGAAATCATTTTCCCACTTCCTCACAATCACAGTCACCAGACTTAAAGAAAAAGTGATCTAGCAAGTAAAATAATAATTTGTATTAAGTACAAATGGCAACTATTGCGAACACTTTACTCGAAGATGCTGTTCTTATTATAATTTTTTTTAGATCAAAAATGGCGGTCATGTTACTCATCCCTCTAGTATTTTCCGTGGTTTCATGACATTTACAGTTGAATAAGTTTGGGTTAAACAACTTCCTCCAAAAACTAAATACATAAATCATAGAGAGAATGGAACTCCAAGCAAGATCAATCTAGAAAACTTCGTTAAAGTTTACGGAAAATTGTTTCTGCAATTTGCTTAATAAGTTAGTCTAATTTTGCGAGTTTCGCTTTCATCTGTGAATAAACTATCTTTCTACTTAGTACATTAGAAAGTTTCTTAAAAGCAAAATTAGTAGTAAATAATACGGAAAACTTGGGTAACCCTTGAGTAAGAAACTTTTTTTAATATAATTAATTTGTCTACTTTTTTACTTTTGGTTATTCGAAAATTATAAGTCTCCGTTTTGAGGTGATATCAAAAGATATCTTTTGCCTGTACAAAACATTGGAAACACTTTAATTTAAAAAAAAAAACCTTTTGTATATCTAGTGTTCTAAAAAGCTTGTCATTTGCTTTCAAATAACATACAATTTAGAACAGTATAATAATAAATATAACTCTACAAAATCGATTTATGAATAAAATGCCACATCTGAATAAATTACTTCAGCGTATTCAGTGTTACTGAAATTTATTTAATACATTGCCTGATAAAAAAATCACTTTATGATTACCAAGTCATAAATCACCAAGTAAGTGAGTTTTTCTTCCTTTGACGAGCACATTAGAATTGTTATCACTAATTTACACTATGGATGGGCGTAATTACAAACGATTTAGACAATTCTCTTGGCTAGTAAATTAATAGCTTCATTCCCAACTTCTAACTTGAAACTCGTAACAAATGGAACATCACAGACTGTAAATTCTTAATAAATAACAGGGAACGTAAACTTCCACTTATTGGCACTCCCAAGTTCTACTTAGAAATTAGAGATTATAAATTGACTTTAGAAAACTTCTTTCTACTATCAGTAACAAAATTTAATCATAGTTGAGAATGCTTCAATAGAGAAACTTTTATAAGCATTTTAAGAAACAGAAACTAAAATTCCTTTAATTCATCGTCGTTCCTTTCTCTTTCTTCTTCGATTTGGCGATCTTTATTGCGTAATTTTGCGCGTGCTTCTTCTAATTCGCTTCTAGTAATTTCCCAAAAGGTACGTATTTTATCTCGTTCTAATTGGAACAATTAGAACGAGATAAAATACGTACCTTTTGGGAAATTACTAGAAGCGAATTAGAAGAAGCACGCGCAAAATTACGCAAGAAACTAAAATGTTTTTCCATATTTCCAAAAGATTGTAAATTGGGAAAAGATCGGGTTTACAAGCAGTGTATTCTAAAAATATGTAAATTACACTGAACCTGAAACGGTTTGAATAATATGCAAAGCTCGGAAAATTTAGTACGAAAACACAGCAAAGATTTTTCACAGTCAACTGGAGATTTAAAATAAGTCTAACCATGTCTCGTATTTTTATACGCCGACAGAAAAAATTTGTTTATTTAAAACATACATTTCTTCATTCAGAAAATTGAGCATTATGTGTAGCATTATGAAGAAAATACAGGGTGTTCCATAAATATACCGACTAACTTTTACTGGTGGTAGGGGACATCAAAACAAACATTTTTTGCTTGATAAACGTTTGTCTGAAAACACCACGATTTCGAGAAAAAAATTTGATCCATAAAAGATGCGCCAGTTTCTGGACCAGCGATTTGGCAACCAGTGGATTGCAAGAGGAAGTCTGGTGTCCTGGCCTGCGCGTTCTCCCGATTTAAACTCCCTTGATTTTCCATCCGTAATGAGAAAGATCTTATCGCAAAAATAATGGCCACTTGTGCGCAAGTAGAAGCTATCCCTGGAATCTTCCTTAGGGTGCGCGAGTCAATGATCCGGAAGTGCGATCTTTGTATTGAAGCAAATAGTTAACATTTTTAACAATTATTGTAAACTATAATGTCATTAAAATGCAATAAACTTAATAAAAATTAATAAAAAAACGACTTTTTTTTACAAATGTCAACACCCTGTATCTCGAAAATTAAACGGATTCGTTTATAAAACAAAAATGTTTGTTTTGATGCCCCATACCACCACTAAAAGCTTGTCGGTATAGTTATGGAACATCCTGTACTATATAAAAAGGGGTAGCTACAGGAAACTCCTAAAATAATAAAGGCAATGAAATATATTCAGAGCATCCTGGAAGTCAAAAACTTTCGTCATAGGAAAAAATTGTCTTTTAGAAACAGCAACACTTTGAAACAAATTAATTCCAGTAATTATTTTCACCCGTTTTCACCCAGATACCAATTGGTACTCCTTATTGGAGAATATAAGTAAATAATTCAAAATATAACCCCATGTGGTTAAAATTTTCCCTAATAAGGTTAGCAAAGTGATTACGCGTAAGTAATATCAATTTGCTGCCATGTAGTCGTGATTATCTTGACAAACATAGCAGAATAAAATTATATTTACAAAAGCGTTTATAATTAATACAGTAGAACCCAGTTTTAGAATAATTTGTACATTAATACTAATAGTAGAATGAGACAATGCAACTGCGTCAACTCGATACTTATTGAACAATTCTAGATTTTATGAAGTGCGGTTGTCTTATTCTAGTAATTGTAAATTTGTAAAATCATCAATTGATGGCTTGTAAGCTCTAGCACTTATTCATGTAATATTAAAGATTACATTTACAGCTTCGATCTTTCAGCTAGTCTAGCATTTTTCTCTGTTATTGTCCTCGTCATATTTTCTGTTTTCTTCCAGAGAAATATCTGAGCTTCAATATAGTATGCTGTACCTATACAGTAAACAGTCAGTGACAATAACAAAGATTTCTTTTCCTAAACACAAATTAGTGTGTTCACCAAATAAAACTTAAGTCGCAATAAATATCGATTGGAAGAATGCTTACACAAATCTACTGTTAGGTACACATGGAGTATATATTTTAACCTTTTTCCGGCTTCTTAGAAAGTTAATTAAGCTTCAGGTAGCTTCATCTCGTATATTCAACCGCGAAGAAGAAAACATCAAATACGTAAGAAATGAAACCTAGAAAAACCATCACAAAATGGGAAGTTTATTGTACAAAACTTCTAAATCGTTGTTTATTTAATTATCTATACAGGCTGTTCCAGAAAAATCTATTCAATATTGAAAACATCTAACATTTACCGGGAAATTAATTAAAAACATATTAAATTAAAGTAAAATTTAAAAGTTTGATGTATTACCTACTATTAAACTGAGAGTTATTTCTATTAATGTAAAAATCTGGACCAAACTAAAGAGTAGTTTTATAATCATATTTGCATCCTACAAATTAGTTCGTAATCCCTTTAAAACGCAGGAAAAATAAATTTAAAAAAAACTATTGTAAGAAAGTTTTGCCAATCTCTCAATAATTATGAAACTAAATATTATTGGGTAAAATGGTAATAAAAATAGTTTTTGGCAGAGGGTTATTCTTTTCCGACATTTTGTTGAGGGGATATGTTTCATAAATAATGTGTCCTTATACAAGGTGTCCAAGATGAGGAACACATGTATGGGGATCTCGTAAACGGTAAGAAATAGAAATTCGGTTAAATTAGAATAAATGTTCAGCGTATTGAGGAGTACTACGATCACCATTTAAATTCCATCAATTTTGCGCAGTTGACAAAAAAGTGTATTAGCCCACAGCAAAAAATATTTTTCATGGCCTGGTATGAATAAATCACTTTCGGGATAAAATCATCAAACCTTATATCAGTGGAAAGGAAAAACAGAGGACGTGAACACTTCCCTGGACTATCAAGGAAGATTTGAAGATCTCTCAATTAAGAAACTAAATATTGTTGGACAAAATGATACTAAAAACTGTAAATCTGTTTTTGGCAAGAGGATCACTCTTTTCTGCCATTTTTCAGAGGGGATATATTTCATAAATGACGTGTCCTTATATAGCAAACATTATTCTATTTCCATAAAAAAAATCAAACAATCTGCGTATATTGCTACAAATGTAGAGATTTAAAAATGTTCTAAATACCTAATTTACAATTTTTACTCTTGCAAACCACGTACATTGAAAGAAATAACTCCAATAATTAATTAGGTACATAATTTTGCTCAGCTGCAAACCCTTTCGGAACATTGATCCACCAAATAGAAATTAGATAAAAAAAGACGTAGAAATTTAATCTTCTGCAAAAGTTTTTTGCTGACTATTTCGAACTATTTCTAGAAAATCTTGTAGTCCAGACGGCTCCCTTGACATAGATTTGCAGAATCGCCACCAGCTAATCTCCAATTTGAGACGAAATATAAATTGTGAAAATAATAAAATTTTCTTCAACATCCTCCACTTTTTACTGTACCCATCCACTAAACTCGCATTACCTATTATCAAATTTGCATAAGGTTACATTGTGCTGAAATGATCGCGTGCGTGTTGTATTTATCCGTTTTCGGTTATAAGAGTAGCGTTTAGAGCCTTGAATTAAATTTCAGATTTAGACAAATTACTTGTGCCAACGAATATCATTCCGTTCCTGCGATTCTCATGTTAACGGCGACAGAATAGAAAATGAGAACTGAAAATTTACAGGAATATTTATCAAAATGCTTAAGCAAACGAACAGTTCCTTATGAGAATTCCAAATACGATTCTAGTATACTCGAACAAAACGAAAAATTGCGTGTAGAACGAAGTTTAATAAAAGCTGCGAAACATGGAAAGAAAATTGATAAATTGCATCATCGAAAAACCTGTCGAGATCACATAACTGAACATAAACCACTGAAATGATATAATTCTTCACTGTCTAAGAAGAAGTGAAAGAGATAACAAATAAATCCACTAAATTTGTTTTATCAAAGACAGAGAATAGTACTATATCCAAACACATTTAAATTAGAAATTCTTCTGTGAATCACCCCATACTGAATAAAGTTCGAACACACGCACGTTTAAAGATTTCCCTAATCCAATTACTTCACAGTAACATTGATTCATCCCTGCATCCAAAAAGTTTATAAAATTAAGGTTAACATCCCTGTGGTCATTCCAAATAGTCTGTTGACACAAAATTAGTAGGAGCCTTTTTTGGCACCATACAATTACGTTGGGTTGCACCAATTTGTTTAAGTGGCCGACTTTAATTAAGTTGCTTTCTGATACCGGATACTTTCCTTGTAAATTCAAATTTAAAGTAAAGTGAAAGAGTCACAGTGTCCCAGTTACCATTCTTACTAATCTTCCATTAAATATGACAACCCTGTCTTATAGTTAGTCTCAAATTTTATTTAAGCTCCTAATTTTGAAATTTTAAGAAACTTTTGCTTGAATCTGAAATTAGGCAGATAACTCTTGTGTAAAATAAAATTTGCATATGAATCTAAGGTCAAAAAAGACATTGACTAGAGAAACCAAGAATCCATACAAATTTCATTCTCGCATTCGCATGTTACAAAAATATAAACATTCACGGTACATTTCGCTTTTACAAGCCCACATTCTAACTACCTAGGAAATTATTAAAAATGTAGATAGAGAGCTGCCCCTAGACATGAATCGAACGTAAGCCTCTGGGTTAACAGTTTAAAGTAGCAATCCAGAACTTATTTTATAAAAATGTTTCTGAGTACGTACGTCGTCGTATAAATTGATATACCAATCGTTATTATTTAGTAATAGGTAATAATTCTAAAGAAAGTATAGTATTTTACTCGCGTTTACCATCATTACACGCTTGTTGAATAATATATACCATTAACATATCGGATTCAAAAATGATTTTCTTTGAAAGTATTTTGTATGGAAGTAGCAAATTGTTAAATACTTTCATGTAATGTAACATGTTATAAATCATTTCATGCATTTTTATAATACATTTGCTTTTTATATGAACGTTGAATAGCACCGTTTTCATATCACTGACAACCTAAGTGGCAAGCAAAAATTGTAAAACGAGACTTGATCTTTCGGTGTGAATTTATACAATCCGGAATTATCTCAAGCGTATAAATCGCTTTTCAATTCATATTTCAAATGTACATCAAAACATCAACATTGTGCCAGCGCATGTGGTGATATATAAAAATTCTGCTAAAACAAAACCACAAAAAAATAGTATTATGACAAAGCATAGGATTTCTATGCATTTGCAATGTATTTTCTGCATGAAAAACGCCGAATCTCGATTGCAAACCAATTTCCATGTAATCGATATTAGGTGAAATAATTGACTATTTTATAAAATTAATCAAAATACTGTTTTTCAGATTATAATACAGGTATAATAAAAAAGATAGCGTATACCACACGAGTATAAGAGCCTTTAAAGCACTAGCGACGCCGACGTTATACGTGTCGTGCTTTCAAACTCCTCCCCACGCGCTGTAAAAGCTTACTGATCACTAGCATCATAATATTTAATATACTACTTTCTGCGTCTGCCCAGATGAGTTTATTTTGGATGATTTCCCAGTTTAAGTAAGCAATTGCATCCTGGCATTATCCTTGAGGGCCTTGCAGGCCACTACATTTCACAGAAAGAATCTAAAACTGGAACTTACTGTTCACATTCATAAATCATAATCAATCAGTACCGGGATCTTACCTATAGCTAATCTTAAAATTATAAATATATCCCACTACCCTTTACATTTGTTAAAAGACAACAGAAAATTCAGCCCCTTCCCCCTTATAAAACGGCATGATATTTTCAGCGTTATTAACCACTGAGCACGCCTTAAGCATCTCGGAAATTTTTGCGGATTTCCTGCGAATTATTTGCTTCTCTCAATGGGTGAAACCCTACCATGTTGTTATGCAGAAATGAAATTTTCTCCTTTTTAGATGGACTGTGGAAATTTATACATTGTAGAACAGAATAGAAATATTTTATACAAACATAATGCTATTATTTTTAGGTATGCACTTAAAAATGTAAAATCCGGAAGCCTGTTATTTTGTTTATTTCGGTTAAGCTGCTGAATATAACAATTATCGTTAAAGTAATTGTTCAAAATGACTTCTATTAACTTCCATACAACAATACAGACGACTTTAAAAGAGAGACCGAACATTTTGCAAGAACGTGCAATAAAACAAAAGCATCTAGATATAGTACTGAAAATACGTACACATTCATAGAAATCCTATTCGTAGGAAGATTTTTATAGAAAATTAAATTTAATAGAAAAAAATATCTAAATTATAATACTACGTTTTATAGACATAAGACCTGGATTAGGAAGTCTTTGCCAATTTTTTTCTGGTTGTTAGAGTTCGATCAATCTTTGTCTGCATAGCTGAAACACATCTATTTGTGAAAAGAAATTCTAATACCCTTGTGACAAGCGCTATGTTACGAAGTTTCACAAGCCCCACTATGCAGAACTTAACATAACATGTCCGAGATCGAAAAAAAATCCAAGAAACAAAAATCTACTGAATAAAAAATTATCGGAGAAAAAATTTTAAGAATTGCGTTTTTGTAGAAGACTTCACTTCACTTGATTATTCTGTAGTATAAATGTTTTCTACTAATTCAATTTTTTATTATTTCTTAAGTGAATGCTTTTTTAACTAAGTATTCAGGGTTATTGCGTATCAAAATCGTTTATTTAACGATACTCGTTATCGTTCGTTTTCTTCCAAAAATAACATTCATGTCAAAACTTTAAACCATTAGCTTTATCGCGTATGTTCGGTTGTTACGCTAGAACCCGAAAACACACGACACAAACAATTCTTAACATGTACTTCATTTGTAAACGATAATGACTGTCGTTAAATAAACGATTATGATACAAATGTATTGTAATTTTTTTGCAAGCAGGGCAGAACTACAAGTCTAAAAGTTTCCTCGTAAACCTCAGTACACCACATCGTCCCGTAAAGTATCACTTTCGGTTTCGTTGTTTGTTACGTAACTGACTACTGCTATTTATCACTCCATACAAGAGCTATTAATTATGTTATGTTTTAAGGTAGGTACTTTAATCCATATTAACTAACAATAGATTGAACTGGGAACAAATATCAAGAGAAAGTGGAAGTTAAATGTTATCCAGAGATGTACCTATCTTTTAACCCTGCACTGTACCGAATTAATTTTAAATAATATTCCATTGGGTCTCATACATAAAGTTAGGATTTAATATCTTTTGTTTATACAGTTTTAATTTAGTTGCCTTCCTGATTGCAATTGCAGAAGCTAAGTTACATAAAATAGAAAATTATTTATTTAAAAAAAGTGAATTATATTGATAAATCTTAACGAATGATACCATGGAAGATAAAGAAATTATCAACACTGTTTTTTATGTTAAAACAATTTGACGAACCTTCTTAGATTTCCGAAGGGCTTCAATATCGAAGGTTTGAAATTATTGAGTTATTTTTCCGTCTCCCAGAACACTGTTTTCTGGAAACTATCATGAAGTAATACCTGATAGTTGCAGATAATACGATGTTCAAGTAAAACCTTTAGTCAAGTTGCTGCTGCTTCAATTTAAATTACATTGCGCCATAACTAACTTAACGAGACTTAACACTTAACGATCTGTCCAAATACACATATTATGTCATATTTTGGCATGCATGCATGCATATTTTAGCTACTATTTGCGTACAAGTCATATCCCTATTCATTACAATAAGTATCTCACAGGAGAGTTTACTACACGTACACGAAACCGTAGCCAAATTATACATGAAGTATTTATGAGAACTTAATTCAATCAATGCTTCTTCTTGTCAGTAACCTACCCTATTCATTTGGTTTAGAAAGGAATACTTAACGAAAGTTTCGATACGGAAAATGTAATGAAATACTAAAAACGTTTATTAACCAGTTTCCTTAAATTTAGTTTGTTATTGATCGTTCATAACCAAAGTTATTTATGAAATTCCACCAAATATAATAAACCAGGTTTCATTTTTATCAATCAATATTTCAATACATTTTGTCGTATTATTTCTCATGTTAAATTGAAATATTTCAACCAATTTAAGTAGTACTAGGTACTTGTTAAATGATGAGTTTTAGAAATAATATTATGTAAAACAACTTTGTCACGAAAGCACACAATAACAATTCAAGAATTCTAATTACTCTCAACATGAATTTTTCCAAGTTTTATACAATTCTTTAAATCTGATAATTTTAATTAACCAAAGAAAATAATTTTCTTACTAACAATTAAGTTGCACGCAATTTTTTAAACAATGTAATACATTTTCTTTTACTTTTTCCTAAATGGGAATCAGGACAATAGTTTGTCCTATAAAATATTTAGGAGTAAATGTACCCACCATAGGATATCAATAAACCAGGCTATTGCCACTATTTCGGTTTTCTGATTAAATGAATCTACGCTTTATTTAGTTAACCTTGACATTGAAAAACAAATTAAAAAGTTTCAATATTTTAAATTTGATTTTAAAGAAGGTTAAATAAGAAAAGTTTTAAATTAAAATTATTCAAGCAGAATGCGAAAAAATAATTTATTTTAATCAACAAATTTCCATTTGATATAATATTATTATCGTTTGGAAGAACTTTGCGTCTTTTTGACCTCTAGGAAATATAATATTTATTATTTTAGTTGGGTCTATTATAATAATTTATTACGATTATTAATCATAGAATTTTGTTTTTTATTCCTGCTCCAATTGGATTTGTAAAATACAATCTTGTAAGACTTTCAAATACTTTTCAGAAAGTTTTGTACTTATATACCTACATTAGGGAACAACTGAATAAAACAGGGCAGAACTTAACAATAATTAAACTCACCCTAAAATTTGAAGCAGGTAGGTTCGTACAGTAAGTGGTTATTACTTTAGAAAAAGTTCATAAAGTGCATCAATATTAAGTACTAGTAATAAAAAGGGTTACATTAAGGAAATGTTCATAATATCCGTATGGAAATGTTAGCATATAATACAATCATAAATTTTTTTTCCAATAAATATGTCACAATAACGCTAAACTCATAACGAGGAATTGAGCGTGCATCGCTCAAGCGAGCCGCGTCGAAACTGAGCGACGCCACCGGCACCTGACATCGCCGCGACGCCCTATTCGAAAACTCGCGCATTTCAAGACGCTTATTGTCTGTACTATCGGAACGCGCAATATGTGTATTAACAGAAGGTCGTTTCCGACGCCAATCAATTTGACTGTGGAACCAATATCACAACCCTTTCAATTGCATTTCCAAAACTGCAAACTTTTTGTTAGATTTCAAAACTTCACTTAAAATACATGTCCATGAAAGTTGTGTAAATTTATGATATTATAAAGAGAAATGTAAACTTAAAAGGTTGTGTCCACCCACCCTCCACCAACACCAACTTTTCAGTATTAACAGTAAACGTGAAATTTCCTGGGGGATGGAATTTTTGGAGGTTTCTAATATCAGGGTAAAATATTTATTCGTTTAGGGGCTTGGAGAAGTCAATGTTATAAAAAAAATATATTTTTAGCTTTTAAAAAATTTCTTAATAATGAAAATATATAAAAATAGAAGCAACGTTTGCAAATCCATAATATCTTTTGTTCATATTTCCCACCAGTCTTATTTGCTGTCACAGAAAAACTCATGAAAGATATAAAAATTTTATAAGTTAATAATTTAATAGCCTAACCAACCCCAACTTACGCGATTCGATTGCTGAAGAATCAGGGCAGGGGTGGCTTAAAACAATTCAAAGGGGGTCGCAAGATCAAAACCAGTAAAAACGCTTTTTTTTCTTATCAATCTTTCTACTAATACCTCACACAATCTCTTTAGGGGCTCTTATAACGCCATTTCTCTTCCAGGGGGAGGTTTTACAGTCAAAATGCTTAATTGTCTCAAAATCAAGTCGTCGCCGATTCAGTGCACAACCAGCTTTAAAAGGCCAAGAACTGGATATCCCCAAAATAAGGGAAACGGTTTAATATTGGAATAACTTTCATAGTATCTTGAACCTTCTAGTAAATACCAAAAGAGCTTAAATTTTTTGTTAAACGTTCTTTTGCCTAGTACAACAATAATAGATAAATGTAAGACAAAATAAAAGAAGGTCATACCTACAAGCGCAGGTTTGTTGACCTCAAGCATAAAAGCAAACCTCGAAAAGTCAAAACCACCTGCAAATACCCGGTTTTGTAACGTCAGTAAATGAGTAAAAAAACCTTGGCTCGCCTTTTTAAGAACGAAATTCAAGAGAACTAAGATTTTATCAGTCTCTCCAAGGGGTCATAAGGGTTTCAGACTATTTACTGAAAAACGTTAGGCTCCCAACAGTCCCATATACCCCCCATATACATGGGATTCCTGAGAAAAAGTGAATGATTATGTCCAAAGTTTTCTAGTTTTCAAAAAATGAAAAAAAAATCCACCATACCCTACGCACAACCTAGTGCTCTGAAATTTGTTACACTCCCAGAGTTTTATGTTGTCACCTATATTGTTCTTGCCTGAATCCATGTTGATTCATGTTAAGTTTCACCAAGACCACATTTGAGAGTAAGATCGGTCATCTCCAATTCGGTAATTTTTTTGTAAACCCCTCAAATGTCAATAAAAATAGATTTTTTTCATATTATTACTATTGCTATTAGCGAGCTATTACTATTAATTTAGGCAGTTCAATGATAAACATCTTGTATGATGTCTGTAGCACAATAAGCTTCATTTTAATAGTTTCTAGCTTAAAATCCTAAACTTATGTAGTAAGTAAGCTTTACTGCGGTAATCTTATCTTAAAAACATAAAAACGGAACAATTGTATAATAGTTATTTTTTATACAAGACGATAAAATTATATTTTATCGACAAGCGGAAAGTGTTAATTCACGAGCGATGAAATCGCGAGTGAATTAATTTTCGCGAGTCGATAATTAAATTTTATTGTCGTGTATAAAATTCTATTTTTTTCTATAGCAGATGTTAAAAAAAATAAGAAAAATTTGTAAAAAAAAACAATTAAAATTAGATTACATTAAACCCGAAAATCTCAGTAGCAAAGGTTTCCATTCGGTTTCCATGGAGTTTCCAGAAAATTAAACTACTTTATCTATCCTTGCGGTTATCTACCCTTGCGGTTAAAGTAATACTTGATCAACTATTTTTAGTCGAACAAAGCACACTTTAACATCTGCTATAGAAAAAATAATATTCCTACCTTGTTTGCAGAAATCAACCCTCACATGTGACAGAAGATGTAAATAAAAGTATTCCTTTATTCACATACACAATTAAAATTAATAGTTCACACACTTCAAAACGACACGACCGCGACGCGACGTTTGTACACCGCGCACCACCGACTACTAAGAAGGCCATCGAAGGAAATTTACCCGATAATAACATCTAAACACATCTGTGCCATATGTACAAAGATAAACACCTGCATAGTTTTAAACGAAATTATCTTTTTGTGAAGCGACATTCCACGAACGCTATCGATGAACCAAAACGTCAATTCCCCGGCCAATTCAAAAATAGCAAAAAACACTGCCCCTCTCAAACATATTACAAGAAAATCGTTGTAATAGTAATTAGGTATAATTTATAAAGTGCTATTTCCGCGATTTTTATTATTTATTTTATTTATTTATTTTTATTTATTATTTATTATTATTAGCTGTTAAAAATATTTGTGAGCGCCATCTATTAGAAGCTGGAATGTCAGAGTCAAAAACTACTATAACCCTACTTTTTATTTGCCCTTGTAATTCCAAAGGTATGAAAACTGAGTTTTTAATTTGTCAATAGTAGTTTTGTTCGTTACAAAAAATGTACAAACCTTATATAAGAAAAAGCGTCATCCGTGCATTCGCGCAATGAAGAATTCGCTCGCAAGCTCGGTCATTCTTCAAAGCACACTCATCCAGGAAATTCATTTTCCCGCATTTGCTTTGTAAATAGTTATTGCTTTCCTCACATGCTAGATACAAATTTTTTCCACAATACCACTGAATGCCACTTTTTGTCACAATTTAATTTATAAACAAGATAACTTAGGTTATTGTTGCCACTTTAAACCACACTTGAAACGCAGTCGGTAATGCAGGGAGCGCGCGTCAGCACTTAACAGTGTTGCCGATCTCTGTTTCAGCCCCCGTTAAATTGTAAAATAATATAGAAATCATCATGAAAGAATGTAGAAAAAGAAAATATGATAGGAAAGTTGGGCTTTCGGGGCATGTCGTGGAAAATAACTAGTATTATCATATTACATGTTGAACAACATAAATAAATTTAAAACCACGACCTTCTAGATTTTGGTAAAGCGGAAACGCGATCACGGTTTACGAAAATCTAGAATACACAATACACACAATACAAATGGTTCCAAACAATTTCTTGTAATAAAAAAATCCGAGCCAGGAATGCACTAAGTATTCGTCTCACAAAAATAATTTACAACCCAAAAATATCAAAATCTAATGAGAGCTGGAGGGGTTACTATTAGATTGCCGTGCTTTGAAGATACCATTATGATACTAGTACCTGGGTTCAATTACCGCATACTGTATAATTTTCAAACAGAAACAAAACTTTCTGCTGCACTTATATACATCAAACGTATGCTACAAAGGAATCATAAATAAACTAACAAGATTTTTTTTATACACAATGTAGTAAGAGCTGCAATAAAATGGCCAAGACGTTGCCAGCCAATTATGTAACCAAGAACATGGATCCATCCTTCAAACATTCATCCAACATAGAGTCAAGGGTTGCTACATTTTATATCAGGAACTATAGACGCCTTGTATAGACGCCTTTAGACAGGTTTTCCCAATTGTCACAATAATTGCTTGTTATGGCTCTCTTCGGTATCTACTACCGAGCAAGAGCACAACAAAATGTAGTTTTTCAGTAAAAACATACTGTTGTGCAAAAAATATAACTGTGTTAGAGCTCTCTGAATAAAACGTAACGATATTTCAGTTATACAAATTCTTCATGCGTTCTTTTTACTGTCAGTTGCATAAAAACAGTCGAGATAAAAAGTTAGGCACGATCCCACGAACTTTACGGAAAATAATTGCCGGAAAGCAGTAATTATAAAATTCAGGAAAAAGTTTTCATGAAAATAACTGGTTTTTTGTTTATACTTTTCGTTAGTCTATATAATAAAAACATTTGGTTTTAAATTTAATCATATCGCATTAGTTACATGATTTAAAACAGAGTGAGGCGATATATTTTTTATAATAAATGGAGATGGTATTTTCAAGTTGCAAAAGAATAAAAATAATTTGAATTAACCAAACTCACAGGCGAAGTTAAATCTGATATTTGGCGTAATATATGAAACATACTAATTTGATTGGCTGATTAGTCGAGCTCTCAGCATGCAGAACCCGGGCAACTCTGATAATATGTCATGCTTCAGTCGCAAGTTTGATTAATAATTGAGTTGAAATTGTCACACTTCTCGTTGTTTAGTGTCTTTTGATAGTATTTACAGATGAGGTCCGATAGCATAAATCTCATAGAAAATAATTAGACATGCCTTCAAGTTACAAGGAAGATCAGGCTCGCCTATTTGACCCCATTTTTTAATAATCTTAATTATGTTACCAAATCGGTCAATTGGTCCGTTTCGATTTCCCATATCTATTTATGATACAGTATCATTTTTTATTCTTTCTATTTTCTTAAAAGTCCTGTTTCATATTAAAAGAGTATTTCCCAGTAATTTTAAAAATCATCGAAGCATGTTGTATGTAAATCGTAACCAAAGACGTGTAATCAAATCAAAATTAAGGTGTGGGTTTATACTTTATAGTTACACATAAATTGTGTGACTATTCTATTAGTGCTGACATTAAATAGTGCCATACCTTGCCAAATGAATTGTAACAGTTATGAAAAGTATGGATTTATAAAAAATATTTCCGATGCGAGTTAATAGCTACTTCACTGCTTCTGGCATTGACAGCTACGTTACATTCTGGCACTGCTACAATGCTTGTCATTAAAATTATTATCGATCAAAGCAGTTGCGTTAAAATCGAAATTTTAAACCTCTACTTTAAACCTCACTAAAACACGTTACTTACATTTAACGTACATTAGTAACCACAAATGTGGACTGTATATACTTTAAGAAATAAGAAAAAAAAGAAGAAACATTAGTTTCCAAAAAAAAAACCTCTAATCCGATAAGAGATATACAGGATGATCAAATTTTAATTGCAATCCTTACATTCATTTTTAACAACACCCTAGTCCTGTTGGAAAGACTTAACATAGCGATGCTACGAAATTAATCGATTAATCCTCACTTGTAGGGCGATAATATATTTTATTATTATATCACCTATTCTTCTGATAACTATCTAAAATGAAAACTTTTTCCAGCACTTATTACAAATTACAATACATAGGTATCTATCTATCTACACATCTTGTGACTACACACCCAATGCAGTATCGAACTACCATTTTCTAAATCGACAAACGTGTTCAATATTACCTGCTGTCGTATTTCGCCCCTTTGTTGAAAATTTTGTAAGCAAACATTTGAAGTACTAAATCAGTTTGTCACTTGCTAAGTTTACATAAGCACTAGAAAAGGGAATATGATTTTACGATATAAGCAAAGCGTTTATTGGTGCAATACTGTTATAGTATGATGTTTATTATATTACACAAAAAAATTGATTAACGCATTACTCAGAATGGGAGCATGGTTTTACTTTGAAAATTGCAGGAATAACTTTTTAGATATTGGTGATATTTTTCGTTAGAATTAGAAAAAGGTATAGGTACAAACTCTCAGATTAGATCCATTCTTGTCTCAGTTAGCAGCTTACCATGAAGGTTCTGCAAACTTTCAATGGATGAATGAATTTTATGTAAAATTAGACGGGCTTTCAATCTACATGCCTTAATTCATTTGGTAATTTTTTGAGAAATATTCAAATTCATGTTACTGCTCTCCTTATTTTTTTAATCTTTCTATAGAACAAACAAAAAATAACAAACATGCAGGGGCATGGGTGATGCAGCACAACAGATGGAGAGGATCTTGTCAAAAGGTACCTCAAAGCTGTACCTACTTTGGATATTTACCAAACATTAATAAATAGTATATTATATTATTAGGAGTAGAAAGAGTTCTTTTTGTGTTGAGTTCATATTGCGGCCGAGGCGCACGCGCCGAGGCCCGAGCCTGTGCAAGTGAGCGAAACACAAATAAGACGTTCTACTCCGAATAATATATACCTACTATTTTTTCTTCAAGTGTAAAAATATTCTGTTGCTGTAAATAAATATTTCCTAAAAAGTCATTTCCACAGGACAACGCTCTCCCTTCTACCAACTTTGGGGGCGGAGCTATGGGCAAAATACTGCCGTTGCCATGGATACGTAAACATATTATTGTATACTAGTAACATTATTTTGATTTTTTGACTACTAACAACTACTAACAAAATGACTTCCTTCTACATAGCCAGTTCTCTACAACAATACGGATATTATCATACGCTTGAAGAAAAAATTTATTTAACTGTCCAACATCGTGGTTTATTCTGTAAATGATTCAAGTGAGATTTAAACTACAGTAGGAATGAAGCATTAAACTTTGAATAGACAGCGGAAAAGTAAGTAGAGGTAGCGAGATGAACAATCCAGCTTATTACATCGGAAAGCTACTGGAATTCTAACAAATGAAACGCAGCAGTATTGGCTGTCGAGAAGATTTACAATGGAGATTCGCAGCTCATTTTAATCGAGAAACATTCATTTCAATTACGTCCGTTCACTGGAAGGTCCAGTAGGTAATTTATCCGATTGATGCCTGAATATGTATAGATTTACCCTCCTACTGACCCACTACGGTTAGAAATACTAATCTGGGTTTACAGATAATTTAATTAACATTAACACAAAAAGTCAGTAGGTACGTACATTACTTTTTTTACTAAAACGTTGCGCAGCCATTTGAATCTGAAATAAATCATCTCCATATTTTAACTGTGATTAATAGAGGGACTATTCCGTTACGAGGTCAATTCTTTTAAACAAAATGTGGAAATTTATAGAATTAAGACCTGATTCCTTAAATTTCTGATTACGTTAACGTAATAAATTTTTTTAGTAAAAATAACCCTAGCCTCTCACATAATTTTCTTGTAATGTAGTTAACTATTAACACCCGACTTCAGTGTCACGAAATAAACTATGCAATTTCAAGTCCCTAAGCTTCGTGCTCTAAGCAACCTCCTTCTTGGGGTTTCGATTACCTTCTCTAATTTTATTAATAGTAAATGTTGTTAATTCCTTAAGGGGCCACGCAAATTGCCCAGAGCTTAGTAAACTTGCAGCAATGTTAGAAACCTCCATAGAGAAACCCTTTTAAGAAGGTAAACAATTTTCAGGAACGTTCATTTCATTACACTGGAGTTATTACACTACAACACTAAATATTAAAATAGTAATTAAACAAATTATATTTTCCTTTATGAATTATTATTCAAAAAAGCGATTATTGTTGAACTAACGTTCAATTTAATGATACTGCTATAAATTTTACAAAAATATTGCTTCATAAAATTACACTTGAACTGATGAAATTTTTGTTAATGAAACTCCGACATCACCTGAATGTTATTCAATATCACAAGTTTTAAAATATTTGCAAGTTTAATTAAAACTTGGAAGTTTCCCTAACAGTGAATAATTTTTATTTCATCATAAAACTTGCTAATTAAACACTTAATTGAAGCATGAGTTATTAATACACAGCTGAAGAATAATTTATGAATTTTGTGCCACAACCAATTAAGTTGAATAAAGTAATAAAATAATACTACTACAAGAAATGTTACGCTATACGCCAGCCTAAGGTATAAAATGGGTGAAATGAAATATCTGCTCCTTTACCTGTTTGATAATTAAGCCACGACCTATTATCCTTTCTCCACAGTCTTCTTTTCCGCTTGGATAAACTCGAAGGCCCAGTTCCATTTCCAAGTTGGCTACGACCCATTATCCTTTCTCCACAGTCTTCCTTTACGGTTGGATAAACTCGAAAACCCAGTTTCATTTCCAAGTTGGCCACGATCCATTATCCTTTCTCCACAGTTTTCCTTTACGCTTGGATAAACTCGAAGGCCTTTTTCTACAATCCTCATCGCCACCGTCATTGTACACTAGCTTGTTTTTCTGATTAGGATGGGACTTTTGAACGCAAACATACAACAGTCTAATTGGTAGACTGTTTTCTATGCCCGGTCAACAGGGCGAAAACGACGCTCCCTGCTCCTGTCTATGTAACGTGGTGCCGAGGTTATTATTCTGAACATGTTTTCGCACTTTGAAAGCTCTTTATTTTTATTGTTACGAAATATATTCGTTTTCTTGAGTTCAAACATCCTTGACCCAAAATATACCCCCTTCAAACAATATGCACTAGTTCACTCTTTGGAATTTTCTTTAATCTATGGGTGAAAATAGACGAAGACGACGTGCTCTCTGCTCCTGCTCCATAATATATTATTATTGCCTGCAATAATAATTTAAAAAAACACGAAAACACAAAATTTCAGTGCGACTAAGCCTCCAAGAGCGGCGTCAGTATGGGGATGTAGGTACCTACTGTACATCTTATAGGTAAATATTTTGCAAAAAGACAACTTGTTAACAGATGGGCATCTAAAAAATTTTCTTCGTTTGTCCAGTTCAGATATAAAATATTTATTTGCAGAATGGATCCTAATATACGATAAAGTGACACCACTTGACAATTTCGCCATTAGAACGTTTGTTGGTTACATAAAGATTTTTGGCCGCAGGAATAACCCTTTAGAATTTCAAAGCAAGTTATTTCGAAAATTCTACTAGAAGTTTGTGATGCAACTGTTTCAGACATTAATGCTAAATTGGTGGAAATGTGTGTGCCTGTGGCTACTTCCCACTTGTTTCATATTTTTCTTCCCGCTTCGAATGAAAACACGCAACAAGCATCAACTTTTGTTCTTAGAAACAGAAACTTGCGTAAACAACAAGTGATTTTATGACAAGATATGAATCTGTTCCTTTTATTTAAGTAAATGAAACTGATATAACGATTTTCATATACAATATAACAAGTGCAAGGCATATTACCGAAAATTTTTTCGCGCTGTCGCACAAGTGTTTGTTGTTTCCATGAAAACTGCCCGATCGCGAAGCGAGAGGGCAGATTTCAAGGGGCAACAAACACGCGTGCGACAGCAAAGGAAAAATTTTAAGTAATATGCCTTGCTCGAGTTATATTTGTTCAGACTATCGCATAAACCATATAAATTTAATATACTAATTGTACGCTTCATTATAATTTATAATTTATTTGTTGTATAACTGTCATTAATTGAATTGTGTTTCATCTAGTCGCCATCGCGGGTGATTACCGAATATCAGCACTAGTGCAATATTCGCGTGTCAAAATTTTCAAGTAATTGTGATTTGATAGGCTGTGACGAGACAAATGCGTAACTTTCATTGGTCTACGTCTGTCACGTGACAGGTGAATGCGATAGTCAAACTAATTTAATAATAATTCTATGTTTACAAGATACTTTAGTACAGTCATCCCCTAATACAGTCTCAATTAACCATTTTATGTGCCCAGTTCATGGAAAATATAAATTTAATAAAATATAATATAAAACTCTATAATAAAATAACATTTGATTACAAAATTGTGTTTCAAATAATATTCATATGTAACAGCCAAAATTTCTTGAATTTCCTATAGGTACCTATACCATAATAAATCCTGTACTAGTCAACTTGTGCAGATATTGTTTACGACACTCCATATGATCAGCTGGACGATTGAAAGGGGGTTGTGTAGGTTCTCCAATGAAAAACCTTCTTGCCTTGATAAAATTCTAGTAAAATAAAAAATCTAAATTAATCAAGGAACCTTAATACTATTTATCCGGAACATTTTTTTATACATCAAATTAGCGATGACCGTAAATTCAGGCAATAACGAACAATATTCCAGACTTACGTTTGTATCCAAAGTGAATCGATGATAAATCCCACTTGGCATGATAATCATGTCCCCAGGTACAACTGCAATACGTATCCACTCATCCCATTTATCTCTCACATCAAAATAAGCAGAACCCTCAATAACAAGTAAAATTTCTTCATAAGTATGTAAATGTTCTGTGAAAAAGAATTTCAACTTTTCTTCATAATTTGGAATGGTTTCCTTGGAACACGTTAGTTCATCTTCGAATGAAGAACCTTTATTTTTCTTAATAACATCTAACAGTCCATCAGTTAAATACGTTTTTATATTTAACTGTAAATATGTAGATATTAATAAAAATAAATTAGGGCGAGATAATTCTACTTACAGGAAAATATTGAACACCAGTTATTTGAAAGAGTTCGTCTGGAGTTATAAATTTTTGAGGATTGCGGTGATGCTCCAGTCGTTGATCACTAAGTTCTGAATCCATATACCAAACACGTACCATTTTGATGCAGATTAGTATGTTTCATCTACTAACCGTAAACGAATGCGAAATTAATTTATATATTTTCAAACGTGTTCCAGAAGATCATGTGACACTCGTAAGGATGCCCCAGGATATGCAAAATACGTCACAGTCGCTGGTATACGTGACAATTTTTGAAAGTCGTGAGCGTCATCACTGCATCAATGGTGTTTATATTTTTGTTATGTACCCTGGGGCGTCATATAAAATTGTGTATATTCTAGAGAAGACCAGAGCATGGGGATGCCACGAAAACAGCCTCCCCTGGAATACCTTGGGATTTTCCTAAGAACGTAGGTAATTTTTATGCGGAAAACAAAAAGCGACATGAATTATTTCTTTGAATGTTTGTAAATAACAACACTTCTTAGAACTAATCCAGTGTCTTTCTGGTTTTCAGTTGTATGATGTAAATGGAATTTTGGAATCTAATTTTTTCATTAAAATGGAAATTAGCGAAGCTTAGACTTAACACGTAAAACCAATTTTTAGAGGACGTTCTCGACTATAAATTGTTTCCAGGAAACCGAATGGGCAGAAAAAAAACTGGCATAGTTCCAAAACAAACAAATGTTGAAAAGTTTAGACGTTTGGCTATAATGCTAAAGTTGAAGATCGGATGCGTTTCAGGTCATAATGGAATCAATGGCAATAAGGAAGCTGACGACCTAGCTATAACAGGGGCCACTGAACCTCTATTAGGTCTAGAACCAGCTTCGAAATATATCTGAAACAGGTGAGGAACGAGATCTGGAAAAGCCTTACGGCGGTTTTTCAGCTTGGCCCTCAGTACAAACCGCCAGACAAGGAAGAGCCCTGGTATAGGGCTTCCTCACCCATGACGCTAAAATACCTAGGTACTCAAGTCTGAATAAAAGGCACATCAGGATCGTAACGAACCTTTCGAACACGGCACGGAAAGCTGAACAAGCATCTCCACACCATACGAATTGTTCCTTCTGACTGATGGTGTCGAAAATCTCAAGATCAAGAGGAAACCTGCCAACATTTCCTCTACAGGTGCACAGCACTTGCAACAGGAGCGTCGTTAGGAAATATGCTTTGGGGGGGCGCAACTATTATGGAATCCAAGAACTCGTCCTGTCGCAAACAGCTAAACTTACTATATAGCCTAGCCCTTGCTTCTTGTTTATGGTTGACAGCAATAAAACTCGGTAGGATCCCGATGGACAATGTGTTGGGAAATTTCCGGTTAAAATTTGATTTTAATTCAATTATTTAGCGGGGGATTGGGGGGGCGCAGAACAGCTTTGGAGGGGCGCGCGACCCCCCTAAAATGGTCTAGCGACGCCACTGACTTGCAACCATAAGAACCAGATACCTTGGCTACCCTTTCACCGATGAACAAGATGCTGTTCAGTGTCCTCCATCGAAGAGATAAACCTATTCGTGAAGTGAGTCTCTTTCCCAGGGAGCACAATGGACCCTTCTGGCCTAAGTGCATGAGCTTCCAGTTCCGCCCGTGTTTTTGAATTGTGTCCTAGACTTTTGAGTCTTTTTTTCTTCTCCTTTATTGTAGGTCTTCAGACCTGTTAATCCAACTTCGTTGTTCTTGTGAAACAAATGTTCATCTACCTACCGTTCCAGTGTTTCAGTGATCTTCTTCTACGCCTTTTCTTCTAGTTTCTAGTATTTAATCTTTTGCTGGGCGTACTAATATTAATATCTCAACCGGAGATTCCTCCATAGTCCATTATATGTAAAACAATAGTTTTATGTGGACGGCCTTCTTACTGGCACAGATTATTTGCGCTTAGCCTCTCAGATATGTTCCCAGCTTTCAGCCATTTTAAATGCAGGTTGATTAAAGCTACGTAAGTTCTGGTAAACATTCCAAAAGTTGATCTTCATCCAGGTGCCCTGGAATTTGGATCCCATGAGCATAGTAACACTCTAGCTAGGTTTACTCTGGTCTTTTCAAACTGATCATTCTATTTCAAAATCCAAGACCAAGACCAAATTGACGATAGAATAGGTAGATTGAAGAACGAAACATAGAAGGATAATGGAAGGACAGCCAAAAAACGGCCAATAGACACTCTGGTCTCCCCGACTACAACGTGGTACCTAGTACCTACCTACTACCCAGTCAAAACATGAAGATCAAAAAAAGTACAAGATCCGCGAATCATATTTAAGGTAGGTAGTACCTACTTATATACTTAATCCATACTCAACTCAGTTCTACTTATGTTAATGGGTAGGTACCCAAACTTTAAGACAGATTTTGAAAAGCATATCCTTATTGTAAGTATTAAGGAGGACGCGCACTTGTTCGGTTCGATTCCGTTCGATTCGGAACCGTCCGATCGGCAGAAATCAAAATACATGGAAATGCCCGCGCATTACGTCGGTCGGTTCGGTTTCGTCCCGTTCGCTTCAGTCCAAAAGTCAGCTACAGATGTCAAAAAATTCCGAAAGTCCGATCAGTCTATAGGTAAGAACGGGACGAAAAGGATGGTGCCGTACCGAATCAACGTAATTCCAGTTATTTCCATGTATTTCCGCCGCATTTGTAAGCTTGGTAGCTTTATTTGATTTTTGCCGATCGGACGGTTCCGAACCGAACAAGTGCGCGCGGACCTTCAACAGTCTCATTCTTATAGTTCAGCTGTTTCAAACTTGTCCAAAAAAGGGTTGTAAGCTACTTGCAATGCCTGATAAGCTACTATATAAGTAACTTATCTATGAAGCTACCCAGATAAGTGTTTACGCGTTACTTGCTTGTCAATGTAAGTGTGGATGGACTATACCACTCAACGACTATACTATGATCACAAATTATAATCCAGGCACCTATTAAATTTGTTATTTGGGTTGCCTATTCAAATATTTTGCTTTGGTGATTATAGCAGATATCAATATCACACATTGCTAATAAGAATAACCCAAAATTACATGAACCAGAGCACCCAAACCTCCCTGTGGTACACAGTAATCCCAAAATGTCACTACACGTTAATGTAGGGTAAAGAAATAAAGAGAAGAGAGAGAGAGAGAGAGAGAGAAAGAGAGAGTACACTGCTTATATACCTAAGAGTAAAGAAAAACTTCTGAAGGAATCTGAAACAATAAAATGCCCTAGAAATTTTATTTAAGTAAATATTAAAACAGGAAGGATTAAATCTGTAACCATCTTAGAAAAGTATACATATATTTGTAAGATATTTTAGTACAGTCTTAATAAAGATAGCCATATTTACTTCTGGTCATAAGAAATATTAAATGGATAACAATGATAAAATTCTATAACAAAATAACGTAGTATAGCAAATTGTCACATTATGTAACAACAAAAATGAATAATCATGCCATGATAAATCCGGTAGTAGCCAACTTCTGTACATATTGTTTACGACATTCCATATCTTCAGCTGGACGATTAAAAGGGGTCCATACAGGTTCACCAATGAAAAACCTCCTTGCTCTGATAAAATTCTATGAAAAAAAACAGTAAATAATTAGTAGTAATATTTTGATAAAATAAAATAAATAAATGAATTGCAAATTATTTCGAAAAATATACAGGAAGTTTCACCGAGTACAGGCTATAAGGATTGCACAATTCTACAATTGGACACAAAACAAAGTCTTTTGGACATTTTGAAACTTGGTAAAAATTTAAAAATTCAAATTTAAAGTTTCCCGCTAAAAGTAGTTTCCTTTAGCCAGCGAAGTGGCGACATCTACTGAAATGACTCGGTTGACAGTTCCCAGGATTTACCTGTTTGCCAGAATCTACTATAACAGTGACAGATCAACGCAGACGACCAGTGATACTAAATAGATCTGGATTAGATCTAGGAACAGGTAAATATCGACCAGTAATACCGCACGGATATATTATGTATCCCTGCTAATAAGTAAAATTGAAAAAAAATCTAGGAATTATTATCTCTGAATGGAGTTGATTACATAAAATGTGATAAAACACAGAAATTCCTCCCATAGATATTAATATCCATACCTTTGTGTCCAAGGTGAATCGATGGTAAATCCCACTTGGGATGACGATCAGGTCTCCAGGCACAACTTCGATACGTATCCACTCATCTTTTTTATCTCTCACATCAAAATAACCAGAACCTTCAGTAACAAGTCGAATTTCCTCGTTAGTATGCAAATGTTCTGTATAAAAGTTCTTCAATTTCTCTTCATAATTTGGTAAACATTCCTTGGAACATACTATTTCATCCTCGTATGTGTAACCTCGGGTTTTCTTAATGTCATCCAATACACCATCAGTGGCATAAGTATTTACGTTTAACTATAAAAATAATGGATAGTTAATACTTATAGACTTGAATGGAAAATTCTACTTACAGGAAAATATTCGACACCAGTTATTTGAAAGAGTTCCTCGGGAGTTATATATTTTGGAGGGTTTCGGTGATGTTCCAGTCGTTGATCAGTTAGTTCTGTATCCATGTACCACACACGTACCATTTTGATGTGAATTAAATTTTACTTAGAGTAATTTTACGCTCAAACAATTTATCTACGTTCATAACCAGATTTTATATTGAAGGTTAATCTCCTTGGTCTCCTTAATCTCTTAAAGTCCATCACGTGCCTAATACATAAACATGGAGTGGGGATTAGAGGGGATAATTTCAATATACAGGGCGACTTAAATTTATTATCTTTGCAAGCACAAGAAAACGAACATGCATGTTATGGATTAAATTTTTGAGAACAACAAAGGTCGATGCACACTGTATTGCTGTGCTGGACACAGGCGGCACGGTCTTTGTGAATTATTTTTCATGACCTCTATGGGAGGCATGATCACCGTCTCGGAACATATTGTTGCAACCATGCCCTGCATAGATTTCATGAAAAATAATTTGCTCAGTAGGCGCCTGGTACTTTAGTGTGAATCGAGCTTTAGAAACCACAAATAGGTAGTTCCCCTAGTATAGTTCAGGCGAGAGGATATATTGCAAGACCCCCCTATAGGGTTCGATCATCACGTGGTCTACCCCACGGGTAAACAGGGTAAACAATCACATGTTCATGTCATGAGTTATCAAAGGAATGACTCCATCACTTGGTGTACCTCGGTGGGTAAGCGCAAAATGTATGGTAACCGTAGGATCAGTTCCTTGACAAGCGCGTTGCTCACATTAGGACCCTAAATATTGTATGCTCACATGACTGACTGCTATTACCACAAAATAATAAAGTTCAATATTAATAACAATAAACTTATCAAATATCTTTATTCACAAGGCATCTATTCTACAGAGAGAAGTAATCAGGTAAATCTTAAATTAAGATCAATCAAAAATATTTGGCAAAACAAACAACAGTAACTATTATTAACTTGATGCAGAGATCACAAGTTGATTAAGCAGCTTCAGCAAAACCAACACGATTGTTTCCTAAATCAAATTCAGTATAGAATCTTCCTATGAAGACATCTCCCAAAATCCATAGGGGGCCATTAGGAGGTGGAATGTCGATTCCCATAAAGCCAGAAAGACAAATTGTTTTTCCCATTTGGCTAACCTGGAAAACACAATCTTACACTCTTATGTTGTATATTGTGAAAGGTCTTATTGTACTCTTACCAATTTTAAAATATTTTTGAAATCGGTTAATTATAATTTTCTTTCAGAATTTGGATTTTTTAATTTTTAGTTTGAATCCGATTTCAAAAAAATTTTAAGGTGGGATTGAGGACTATAAGATCTTTCAAGAAAATACAACAATTGACCTATTCTATTTAAAAAATTTTTAGTTGGAGTAGAAAAGTTTAATTCACACAAAAATTGTGATTAGAATAATAATAATCTATCCTAGTGTAGTACTTTAGTAAAAACACTGACCCAATCAGGTCACAACTTGTTTCAAATTAAATTGAAATTTGCCCCGTCTAAAGTACACTGTGTAACTGTCTCCTCTAAGATAGTTGTAGAACATTTACCGATATCATAAAGCTGTTAATGGACAAAATAACATTACAAATTAAAAAATAGATTTAATTCCGAGAATTAGAAACTTGCGTCATTTTACAATTAGCCACATGAAATTTATCTACTTTTCCTAAAAACTTGCCAAAGGTTATCAGTGTAAATTATTTTATAGTGAAGAAATTCATTCAAACAAAGAAATCAACATATAAATATTTTGTTATCAAGGATAATATTAATCAAATTGCTTTTTAAGTAAAATAATAACAATTTTACTAAGGACAAAATAATATTCCTCTCCAATGAAATTGCAAAACTTACCCTCAAGACATAGTCAGCTCCCTCCAACGTATATGACTTTCCTCCAAGAACAAAATCAATTTTAGGCAAATTTGGAATGAGATTACAATCAACTAAATATTCTCCACCAACAATCGGGGTAGCACCAATAGCTTTATTTATAGCTTGCATTTCTTCGACAGGTCCAGCAATCAAACTCGTACCAGTATCTGCAATAGCTTCACAACCGTTTTGGCAGAAAGATTGAGATCCCACCTTAACAGAATCCATTTTAAATTGCCAGTATGCTTGCCGATCTACTGGAAGATAAGTAAACTCTCCTTTGTAATGTGCTGGATCTGAACCACCTAGAATTATTTCACCTCCTTGGGGAGCAGCTGGATCTCTGGGAAGAAAAATTTGATGATTGAATTTAAAATTAAATTCTTTTGTTACCTATTCAAGTAAAATGAGAAAACAGGTTGGGAAACAAGTCCTTGTTGAATCATTTGATCGAAAACTGGAGGAACACCATCAACAGATATTCTGCTATATGCCATTCCTAAAATCCCATCAAATTTGGCTGCTACAAAGGCTAATCCTGGTTCATTGATTGCTTCAGCAAAGGTTTGTTCTTTTACGTTTAAACCACCTACCTATAAATATTTAATTTTAATATTTAATAGCATAAAAAAAGTAAATACTCACATTTACTATATCTGTGGATAGAAATCCACTAAGACTACCAGAACCATATTGAATTTTAAAATCGGTACCATTTTTCTTGTATGAACTTGATTTAGACGAATCGTACTTATTATGTAACACTAGAAAATTTCAATATTAATGTTGTTGTAATTATAAATAACTTGAAACGTACAGCAGGCTATATTAGTGTAGTGGCATTTCTTTGAAGGCACCCAGAGGTTTGAGGAACCAGTGTCAAAAACTACCTTAAAACTTTGTGGGGGTGTTCCAATGGATATTGGACCATAATATTGCGCCTAAAAATTAAATACTATTAAGAATACAGGGAAAAAACCTTAGATTTAACATACATCAAGGTAATTAGAGAGAGGTTCAGGTGTAGGTCCGCCAGATCCTAGGTATCGCATTCGTACTTGCTGGACTTCCGTACCAACTTCTTGTAATGTTCTACGAACTGATTGGATTTTATACAAAGGAACTCTAAAAGAGAATTATGAATTGAATTGATTTCAAACTGGATTACATTCAATACACACCTAGCAAATTCCGAATTAACCACTGCAAGGGCTGCGAACACCAAAAATGTTACACGAATCATGTTTGGTTCTTGTTTAGCTTCTGTTAGAGTCCTAAACAGTAATGCGCCTTTTATCAGCTCTTCTTCTATAAATAGTTCACACACGTATAAATGTTATTGTGTTTAACCGGCAACCACCAAAATAAATGTCATGGACCACGTGACAGCCAAGTGACAACCAAAGTGATCACCAAATATTCTTTTAGTTAGTATTAGTGGTTTTAGGTTGGTCACTTGTGTCATCAACCCGCCAAAAGTACACAAATTTGAGTTTTGTTTTGATTATACATTGGGATTGAAGATTTTTGATTATAAAGTATTACAAGAATCTTCTTGTGCCACTTGTGTACGTGTTCATTCAGATTGCCCCCAGAAGCTTCTTACGGAAGACTTTGAGTGCCCACTAGCAGTTTTGTTCAATGTTTGTTGTGAATTTTTCTTAAATTATCATCAGTTCTGTAAGAAGATTTGGGTCCTGTAAACTAGTTATATCCATATTAGCTAGTCCATCAGCTCCTTCGTTGCCAAGCATTCCTTGATGTCCCAGCTTCTAGGTGAAACAGTTCGCAGAGTTCCGGAAAAAAAGTTAGTACCTACTCTGAAAAATCTAAGCACCTACAATTGAAAATAGTTCTTTATTTTGAAACAATCCGTAATTATTATGCTGTCCCTGTCTATTATTGTCCAAAACTTAATATAGGTAGGCTACATAGGTATATCACATGCGGTGGAAGGTAAATTATTGATGTAGGAATAACTTATTACACCTGTGCAAAGAATAAAAACATACTACCTTTAGCTTATGACTCACTAAATTACTTATTAATAAAAAAAGCTTATAAATCAATAACAAGTTATAATAGGTAGGTAGGTACTACTGCCTACATGTCGTTATGTCTAATCCTACCAGCACAACGAATTGAACAGTAGGTACTAGTAATCGAGTATTGATTATTTAATGGTGATTAATTACGATTAAATTTACATTGTATGAACGAGGTAGCTAGCCTTCAAGAATGTTTATTTGCTATAGAAATTACCTATTCTATAAAATAATCATTAACAGGTTTTATTCTATCATTAATTTTGAAAACACATTATTTTCGATCAATAAGTAAAGCATGGGTTATGTGTCTTTATTTGTGAGCAATTTTATTGTGTATATAATACAGGGTGTATAATTGAATTACTCACACCATAGGGAGTTTAATGCAAAAATCTTTGTTCATTATTTTTTCGCTTAATTATTTTAGACTTTTAGAACTAAACTGTTCTGAAGTTTTTTGTAGAGAGAAATACTGAATTGGGACGTTTTATTGGTTTTATATTTTAGTTCTGGAGAAAGAAAAAAATTGCAATTGATTGACCGTCTAAATTTGAATTTCGCGCGGTTTATTTAAAATAATTTTGCTCAATTGATGAATTAAAGGATTCCTAACACATTTTGCAAATGTAATTGATGATATTAAAAGAATAATCTCATGTATATTTGAATAAATTATAAATGTATTTACAATTTATAATCAAACATAATGTCCAAACAGCTAAACTGACAGTTCTCCAATTAATAAAGCGCGCGATTTTCAAATTCAGACGCTCAATTTTTAATTTTTTTTCTTTCTGTAAAACTAAAATACAAAACCAATAGAACGTCCCGATTGTTAAATCCACAAATTTCTGAAAACATACCATATTTAAACCTACGCTCTATCTCTTATGTAAATAATAAGCGAGATCCCCATGACTACTCTCAAATTTGAAACACTCTGTATACAAAAAAGTAAACAATACTAACAATATTTAGTCTACAGTTGTAGGTTCAAATATTAAAAAAAATCATAATTTAGTAAATGGGTCAAGCGTTATGGGGCGGGGCTCATAGATAACTTCTTTCTTACTTACTGCAGGGACAGCAAAGTATTAGCAGTAAAAATTTTAGACATTAGTACAAGTCTATTGCAAGTGGTTTATTATGAGATGATTATAAAAGGTCTTGAAAACAAGTGGGTCAAGTTGGTTGTGCTTCCATGAAATCACAATCAACTTGACCGCATTGTTTTAATACCCGTCCCTATTTCAAATCAATATTTTTGAAGTACTTGCAATAAAATAATTAATCACCTGAAGGGAATAAATTTACATAATGATAAGGATATTATGAAGTGTTCTACTAAAAATTGCTCAAAGTTTGTAGAATTCTGTTTTTCTTAAATCGGAAATGAATGTTTATTAGAAAATTTACAATCAATAACATACAGTTCTTTCTCTTATTATTCAAAGCTGTTGACTAGCATTTTATTTGAAACTGCTGGAAACAATGTAACAATTAAATTATTATTACATTTTAGGTACAGGGTTGTATTCCAAAATGATTCTGCATGTTTATTTCTATTATAAGCAGTTGATTATAATTTTCGTTGTAAGATACGATGTTATAGGATAATAATATAACAAAATATGCTGGAAACTAACTCTTTATTGCCAATACCATGAATGAAATGTTACAATTTGTACCATACAGCATTAACCGTCATATAATATAAAAGATATAGTACACAAAATACTGTTTAGTTTGTTAATTGGCAATGTACAACGCAGACTATTTTAATGCTTTAGTATAAAAACAAAGCGTTATAAAATATGCTCGGAGTGATATGAACACATATTTGGAAACGAGTGTTAACGAGGTAATGGCAGAGCTGGCTCCGAAGAGATTCACAATATACATGTATTTACGACAATACTTTTTGTAACTTCCTACAGCGCTGAGCCTAGCAACGCCTTTATTATCTTACATTAATAGAATACACAACATAAAGATTCTTTATGAACTATTTCCATAAAATGATTAAAACTTAAGTACGCAATGCACCCTCAAATTGGCACACAGTTTAAACAGTTAACAACTGTGTCAGCACAAGCTATCAATTATAATACACTTCACTTAGCTCCTGCTTACAGGAATGTTAGTAGTGTGCCGAAAACTACAAAATAAATGCAATATTCTACTATTAACGCAGTTGTCATGTTACAAAAAATTAAAACGACAGTGATTAATGCCAGGGCTTCAAGCACTGTTTAAATTCCTAACATTATACAAAAATTTATGAACAACTTGCAAGTACGAAAAAGTTAAGCAGCTACTTCTGCTTCACCGTTAGATTCTGCATCTGTAGATGCTTCGTCCAATTTTGCCTTTTTCTCAGGAGAAACACCCTCAGCAGGTGTGCCTTCTGGAGCATCACCTCCTGTAGATTTCCTCTTCACAGGACACACTACTTCTTCGTCTATTAAAAAAAACTTAATTAACTCACAACCAATACACGTTAATTAATTAAAATGCGTTTAATACAGTCATGCACCAGTTAATACAACATTAATATTTATTTTAATACATGGAACAAGGTTAAATGTCAGTGTTATAACCACAAACTTTCCGTAACTGATGTTTGTGATAATATCCAAAGGCAACTTGATTTATGTTTATATTAAGTATGGTTCGAAATCTTACCTTTGGAGTCAATGTCATCCGTGTCTTCGGATTTCCCATTTCCGTTTTCACAAGATGCACCGTTCTCCTTCTCGGCTTTATCCTTGGTCACAGTTTTATCCTCTTTGGTAGGAGAATCCAGTACTTCTTTTCCTTTCACCTCTTCAACCACTTCGCTAAAAACAATTTTAAAAATTGAATTATTTATGTAATTATCTAAATTTTCACAGGAGTATTAATTAACTCTGTAAAATATAATACACAAATGATGTTGACGTGAAGCGTGGAATTTTTTTAACGGTTTTTTCCGTCGAAGCCCAAATAAACAACACCAACTTTCATACGGTAATGTTATAATCAACTTTCGCGATAACGTAACGTAATTCCGTGATAGTAAACAAGCGCTTACAATAAAAGTAAAAAAAAAACAAGTTAGCACCCGCACATTTACCGGTTTTTCTAGGAAATGCCGCAAGTCGCCATCTTGACAATATGCCGCCAAAAACAAAGAGGCTAATTTTCACGATTTACAAGCAAACTAATGCATCCCCGTTGTTATCTAAATACTTACACGGTATCTGTAGTTTTGTCTGCCATTGTGAAGGTTTTGTTTTTATTTAACTTTAAAAAACTTTGCAGAAAAGCTTAAAAAAAGATAAGCGTGCACTAACACTGCCAGCAACGTACGTAAAATTAAAGAGGAATAGGTGAGAGAGACATAGAAAGGAAGCCGCCGTTCTGCGTTTTGATTGGTCTACATAGCAACTACTACCACGCTATCTGATCGTTTGCTACAACAACAATGAGTACGAGAGAGATGAATTATATTCGAGCGTATTCGTGCAACCTCGTTCATTCATAAATTAAAAAGTTGTGTTCCCGCCAAATCGTAATTTCGCTTCTTTTCTTTAATTACAGAGAAGTTACTACGGTCATAAATTTCAGGCTTTTTCAAATTTACTCTAGCTTTGAATTAACTTTAACTTTTACATATTTTAATTCCTTGTAATTCGTAACTAACTTAGAATAGTATTTAATATTTAATAATTAATTATAACAGCATTACGTAATATTCATGTAAAACTGGTTACATTTAAGGCTTAAAATGTAATATGCTTAACAAGCAAATAAAATAATGGAGCTGTATTTCTCCACAAAAACGGAAATCGATTAACACGCTATCGAAAAAAGTTTTATATCTATTTGTACGTTGAGTTAACTTCTTTATTGATTTTCATTTTAAGCTATAATTTGCTACAAATATAAAATGTGTCTATTTTAAGTTTACATCAGCTACAAAAGTAGATGAGGTTTGCAAACTGCAAACTGCAATAAAATGCTCTTACATTTTTTATTGTAACTTAGGGGCGGAGTGGGGGGATTCTGTGAACCTGAACACTACAACTGTGACTTGACTTGACAGATTTTGGTAGAAGATAATGCAAGAGTGGATTTTTTTTATTTTTATATTATGTCCACAATTTTCGTTTCTTCGTTTATGTACATTGTCCAAAATATCCCCATCCGTATTTTGTAATTTCTTGTATCTTACTGTTACTAATCAATCCTTTCTTATCTCTACTCTACTTATATCACTATCAGAATGGCTTCTCCTTCTCTCTAACATTGGGCGTTTGTGGATTTTGCAAGGACGAAGGGCCGGTTTTCCTAAGATCAAATCAAAGCCGTATCAAAATAAATTAAAAAAACAGAAAGACCAAATTATGCAATGAAATGGAATCCCAAAGAAAAGAGAAGAATAAAACGGTATTAGTGTATTAGGAACTGGAGCTGGAGGCTGGAGGGAAAATATAAGAGAGAGATAAAGACAAAAATACTAGCGGGATAGGGGAAAATAGAAAAGAGTAGGCTCTGGAAAAACTAAAAAGCTAAGGCCCGGTATTACAATCTCAGTTTAAACCACAGCGTCCCAGTTAAATTTCAGAATACAAAGGGAAATCTTGAGAAAATCCGGAAAAAACTTTTTAATATATCAATATATTTTGAAAAAAATAATAAACCTTGGCACTCTAGCTGATAACACGTTAGGTAGTATAATAATGTAATGACTAGAGACCAAGATGATTTGTTATCCCTTCTTGATGATGCGTGCTTGGTAATCCCCGAGCGTAAAACCAAGGGAGCTGCAAAATTCAGGTAAAATTCTTTTCGTTGTTTAAAATGCGGAAATATAAATTATCTAGACACGGGCTTAATAATTTATTAATAGTACGCTTAGATGTACAGGGTGTTCCGAAATCTCGAATACAAACATGGGACGTTCTTCTACAAATAAAAACTGAACCAAAAGACGTTTACTGGTGCTACTGGATATAGACAAATTTTGTAAAACTTGAAATAAGGAAAAAAATCTTTAAATATACAGACGATATTCTATGACAAAATTCGAACTAACCCCAAGGTTTTGATTAAACTTAAATCTAATATTCTTGGAATTATTCCAGTTTTCAAAATATTATTGAATATAAAGATTACACTGTACACTATACAGATAATGATCTTGCCAGGCAGGTAGATTAAGACTTCTTATACTTTTGGGTGTAGTGTAAAATAAATCTGAAGTGTGCTAAACTTATAGAAATAGTGACTATTTTTTAAGTAACGTAACTAAAGTAATCTTATTTTTGTTTACTACCAAAACCAATTCCTACATTGTACTTAGTAGTATTGATTCTTTATAATCATTAATCAATGTTAGTACCTACCTAGTATCAAGTATGACACCGACGGAATGGTCATTTCATGTGCTTAGTCATGAACTCATGATTAACAAAGGAAATGTTAAAAAGCGGAAATACCATGCGTAAAGCGAAAAGTAGAAGAATTAAGCGATCTCTATCAAAATAAGTCAACGTCTTCTTTGTGGGTACGAGTCGTGAACTCGTGGCAAGTACCTTGGTACTAAACTTGATGTCTCTTCACGATTTCGTTACTCACGAGTAGATAAAATTCATTTCAAAAGCTATTAGCTACATTATGGGCTAAATTAACAATTGTGCGTTCTTTGGTTTTATCATATATTTTATTAAATAACTGCCAAGTGTGGTGTAATTTTGAAGCTCGTCCGAACCACTGCACGCATTTCTAGTTGTAGATTGTTAGTCTTCTCTCTTTCTAGCTTTACAGTTTAGAGCGAGCGCTTATGAAATTCACAGCGGTTGTCTAGGGAACGTTGTACCCGCAGAATTAAAGGGAATTGTAGTGTAGTTTTCTTAATTCTTTGATAAAATAATAAATGAATATGGAAGAATTGTCAAGGTTTAAAAAAGTAAAAGTAAAAGGACAAATATTTTGGGAACTTATCCTCAACCAAGGGTTTTCGAAGGGTTTTCATTTATGTTGCAGTGAGTAAATGAACTAGCCTATACTTTTTTTTCAAGTAACGTGGTTAGTTTCTTATGCTAATGAATGTTATCACTATTCACCAAGTACGTAGGTATACCTATATACAGGATATTGCATAAAAAGCTTCTCGAGACATAACTTCGTTATTTTAAATTTTAGATAAAAGGTGTCTTTTGACACCCACCCTTTCGTAACTTCAAAATTTTTTCATTTCAATTAGAAAACCTACTATATTTAAAATATAAATTAATTAATAGAAATTATATAAAACTATACAGAGTGTTCCATTCAAAATAATAAAAGTTGAAAGGGACAAGGGTGATGTCAGTTAGCGTTTGTCCTACAATTTAAAATTAAAATAAAGAAGTAATAGGTAATTCGAGGCGTTTTTAGATAAACGAACTCTACTTATGGTTAATAATGCACGCGTTTTGTTGTATAAATTATAATGCAGCTAGCTGTATTTGCATTAGATAGTATAGTATAATTATTTGGATAAATGTGTTTATTTAAATTTAAAGATATTCGGTATTATTCCTTAAAAGTATTGAAATACAAGGAAGATTTACGAGAAGTATTAATTTTTTTATGGTTAATAATTCCGATGATTTTCCACTAAGCCAAGAGTTACTGTTTGTTAATATACCTTTGTAATCTACATTTTCCAAACGTAATCTAATCTAGAAGCCTACTGTTAGTTGTGAAACAGGAAATCAACCTTTTTTTAAAGTTATAAAATATTATTAATGCGATTGGGTTGAGTTTAAAACTTTTCTGAGCTCACCATCACTGATGAACAATAATCCTTTCTTTTTCATAAATACATGAACACTTCAGAACTTCTGGATGCAGAATGTACCTATAATTCATATCTTTTTGACTGTTTCTCTAAAACATTTTCCTGTAGCATTTTAGCTGCATCTGCACCAATGATTTTGGATGGCAATATTCTTCTGGTTTCAAGCAAACAATTTTGAAACATACTGAGGGTGGCTACTTTTCGTTGAAAGCCCCTGTATAGGGTTTAGTTTTGTACATATCTGCAATAATAGGTTTCTCTAGTTGAAATATTGATTAGTGCAATCTGGTGCGGACCTACGTAGTCGACACTCTGTATACTCGTGTATTATTTCCTTTTTTCTTAGAATTTGCCCTCTACTTTTTAGGTGGAATTATTTTTTTTTTACAATAGCTACCTACGCCTTAAAAATATTTTTTCACGAACCACCACTGTATAGTAGTAACCTATCTACTATTTATCGAATATTAGTCGAAATTTATAATTGCATTTAAGTCCGGTTTCTAAAGTTAAAAAAAAAGCTTTAATTATATTATTCCTCAATTTTTTTTTATATTATAAGCGTGCTAAAATTTTATAAATATTGAAATAAAAAATTTGTGAAGGGATTTAAAACCTTGGGCAAAACTAAATAATTTTCAGCTTTTCCTGTCGTACTAGCTTTATTTAGTGATGTCATTTCGTTTTATTCAGGATTCTGGAATATCACCTGTAGGAAAATTTCGTATTAAAATAACTAAGGTCACGTGGATGGTGAATCTTGAACTAAACCGGTTCAGTTGGCCTTAAACAGCGAAATGTCCTTGAAAAATAGAAATGTAAACGAACCGTTTAATATAAATTTAGTAATTAATATTTATAATTCCCTAGCCGGCCAGTAAATTTAATTATAGACTTATAAATAACCGAAAAGGGAAACGCTTGCTTACAGGAAGTAATTTATTGAAGCTGATAATCTTATCAAGAATTTGATGTCTATCTTTATTTTCAATTGGTAATGAAATTGGGGTTTTCGTAATCGGTTCAGATAGGTATTCTGTGAATTATTTAAGGGTAAAAGGGTGTGGGAAATGTGTTAGCTATTTGTAAAGTTCGATAAGCTGAGCTGAGCACCGTGTATGATATTGAACAATTGAACAGCGACACATATGGTGGCATCTCTCGGTGGTTGCCGTAACTGTATGATTGACTGCAACCTGCCATACACCAATTTCCAAGTGAAGTGAAAACCTGGGCATTTGGAAGCCATTTTATAGTTCGTCTTCAGACGAATTTTGTTCTTAAGTTTTCGTTATAAACCGTTTATATTGGCTGTGACTCCGTAGTTTCTTTTCTGTGTGGGTGAATAAAATAAACCAAAAATAGACATGTCTGTGTACGGTTTTTGTTGACACAGGACGTAGTGACTTGGGTGTCCTCCGTTCTCGTCCAATAAAAATTCTTAGTGCTTCAGGCAGAGTATAGTATTTACCTGAAGCCCTGGAAGGTTTAAAAGTCCAAACCATGGGCAATAATGCCGCAACGGCCAACAAAAAAGTAGATTCTGCCGAGAGTGTCAAGGAATTCCTTGACCAGGCAAAAGAGGATTTTGAAGAAAAATGGAAAAAAAATCCAACAAACACTGCCGGCCTGGATGATTTTGAGAGGATCAAAACTCTAGGCACGGGCTCTTTTGGAAGAGTGATGATAGTTCAACACAAACCCACTAAGGAATATTATGCAATGAAGATCCTGGATAAACAAAAAGTTGTTAAATTAAAACAGGTCGAGCACACATTAAATGAAAAGCGTATTTTACAAGCCATCAGTTTTCCGTTCCTTGTCAGTCTAAGGTTTCATTTCAAGGATAATTCGAACCTGTACATGGTACTGGAGTATGTGCCTGGAGGAGAAATGTTCTCGCACCTGCGAAAGGTAGGCCGATTTTCTGAACCACATTCTCGGTTTTATGCTGCTCAGATAGTGCTGGCATTCGAATACCTTCACTACTTAGATCTGATATATCGAGATCTGAAACCAGAAAATTTACTCATCGACTCGCAAGGATATCTTAAGGTCACAGACTTTGGATTCGCCAAACGAGTGAAGGGTCGTACCTGGACGCTGTGTGGAACACCTGAATATCTTGCACCGGAGATTATTCTCAGCAAAGGTTACAACAAAGCCGTAGACTGGTGGGCTCTCGGGGTGCTGGTGTACGAAATGGCTGCAGGTTATCCCCCATTTTTCGCTGACCAGCCTATCCAAATTTATGAAAAGATTGTTTCGGGCAAAGTACGCTTCCCCTCACACTTTGGATCCGATCTCAAGGACCTGTTACGTAACTTGCTTCAAGTAGATCTCACTAAGCGGTATGGAAACCTCAAGGCAGGCGTGAACGACATCAAGGGGCACAAATGGTTTGCTTCGACGGACTGGATCGCTGTTTTTCAGAAGAAGATCGAAGCTCCTTTTATTCCTAGGTGCAAGGGTCCTGGGGACACTAGTAATTTTGATGATTATGAGGAAGAAGCGCTGCGCATCTCGTCTACAGAGAAGTGTGCTAAGGAGTTTGCTGAGTTTTGAACGTCCCATCGTGTGAGTGTGTAAGTAGACTTGCCGTTTAGAATTGGCTATCGAGAGACTGCCACCACCGGCTCTTCCAGCATCTGCCCTTTGCTTGCTTGATAGGACTCTTCTGCACTTTTGTTTACAGGTACAGTGTTGTTTTTTTAAATATTAATACAAATTCTATTTAAAATCTTCACTCATTTATATTGATTTTAATGCTTGGTTGTCAATTTGTAAACAAAACTGTGCATCGAGTTTCCATGGATAACAAATAATCGAATTTTTTTTGTTTTATCATCTGATAAATTAAAAGTTCATAAGGGTTGTCCATAACAAAAAAGAAAGTCAGTATTTTGTTTATTTTTAAATTTATTAGGGGGTGGTTTATCAATCCCTTGTTAACTCCTTGTTAAGTTACCCAACAGTCAACTCTCATGAATAGGATTCTTGTAACAATTCCTATCCATGACAAATGACCGTTGGTTAGCTAACAAGGAATTAACTGCAGATTAGTAAAACGACCCTTACTCTCATAATTACTTTTTGAGGGTAGTTCCAATTACTAATGACAACTAGAGGAACTGTCATTGTTTGTTTTAAGTTTATTTCTGTCACTGCCAGTTAGCAACTGCAATATTATCTTAAAGATGAAGTAGTTATACTGAATAAAAGTTATGATTTACCATGTTTAGGTATTTATTTAATAAATTTTTTGGATTTGTTAATTGGTTTTGACAAAAATAACCTAAAAATTGAGAGTGGCTGGTTAGTAATTTGTCATTATTAGATTGTACAGTAAAGTTAATCAGGATTAAATTAGAAGAAAGAGGGGATTTTTGTCCTAATTAGGACTCATCAGTTAGGCGCAGCTCTTGTTGGATTTCCCTAATAAAAAAATTAACAGTGCTGGTTAATAGATTCTGATGTAAGCTAAGAGAGAGTTTTGTTTTCCCTGGTCAACCCTGATATCCGTTTTATTCGATCATATAGTATTTTTATGAAATAGAAGTAAAATACACCTGCTTGACAACAGGTGTTTTTCTCTATTGATTGAGTGAAGTTTGCCAAGATTTTCATAAAATATTGTCGATGCAAAATATTTCAACTGCTTATTTTTAGCAAATCTTTCTAACATGAGTGCAATATGTGTTTATTAAAAGTGAGTCTATGCTTTAGATTACTTTATATTATTTAATTGTACATAATGTAAAAATAGTTACGTTATTATTAGGTCTAGGTTTTTAAGTTTAAGTGCAGAGGGTCTCGTCTTGATAAAAGCTGCGAATTTGCATTCATAATCAGCCTCTATACACCTACGAATACAAAACATTAATGAAGACAATAGATATCATGAAATTTGTTGCTTGAGCTACCATACAAAATGTTATTTGCCACATGTTTTTATCCACACATAACAATAAGGTGTTGTGAAGTTGTTTTTTGTAGAAAAAAAAGTTTCCAAAATGTAATTAATAAACAAAAACACTTTGGGTAAAGCTTGGCTTATTACTAATTTGTGTATTTGCAAAAAAATTGATATTAAATGTAATTTTCCAACAAACCTAATTTGATGTAATGCATGACTTATTCCTTGTAAACAACCTGAATAGTGGTTAATAATTGTATAAATTATTTATTTAAAAAAAATAGTGTTTTTCTTAATTAATTATATTGGAGGAAACTACAAAATTAATTTTCTAAAAAGATAATTTAATGGGAATTATTGAAAAGTTTCTGTTAGTAATTTCATCTCGTACTAAAATATTGTGTAGTATATTTATTACGTAATGTGAATAATTAATGCGGGGCAATACTAATTAGAGAAACTAAAATGCTACAACTATTCTAAGCTGACCCAAATTGGCCACACGATTTGCCATAGGTTCAGAAATAAAGTTGGATTATTTTTATAAGTAGTTCGTAGTTATTTTAAGCATTTTTCTGCCTGTAAGAGTCAGACTGTAAAATGTATTTTTAATGAAGTTGATAACTTCACAACGTCTTAATAATTTGAGAAGCTCTAAATAGCCATATTAATCAGTAAGAGTGTAATTTTTTGATGTGAAAGCTTTAATATCTTAGATATCTTGAATCACCAATTATTACATATACTTTAGTATTTTGCTGTGTATGTGTTGCTTTTATTATAAATTCTATCCGAATCGTTACAAAATAAGGTTCTGCCTGTGACAGTTTTAATTGCTGTAACATCTTTGTAAAGTGGAGTGACATCATGAATTTAGTAAAATTGTTCAATTAGTTTTAGCGTGTTTAAAACAATTGTTCTGCATTAACAAAGTTATACTTTCAATTTGTACCTAATAGTTTAAAGTAACGTATATTCAGTTTTACGGCAACAGCATTTTCTTGACACGTTAGCAGGAAGTGTTTTTCTAAATTTAAATCATCTAGATCTGAAGTAGCTAAAAATAATTGAGTGTTTATACCTGAATTTTAGTTTTATCATCTAGCCAGTTGTTTATCTGATAGCCGATACACCTACTTACCAAATTTTAATACGTAAACAGTAGATATGTACCTACTGTACCCACCTAATAATATTCCATTTTATAGTATAGTATTAAAATGGATTTTGTTTATCATATGTGCAAAGTCTAAAAAAAAATTACTACTCCTTTGTTAACTGCATGATGAACTGTAATTAATCATTTAATTATCAAATCTAGTTATTAATTCCCATATTAGACTTAAAACTTTACTCAAGCTGTTCTATAAATGTTTGGCCATGTAACCAAATAGTTATACATGATCTTACATACTTTATCCTAATTGTGAACCTCAATCGTAACACGTGTAATTTTTCCATCTTCTCATTCTAACAATAGAAATTTATTAATGCTAGATCTAAATCGGATAATAAAAACAAAAGTATAATATCATTATATCAATTTAAAATTGGAGGTCACCTAATTTCTTGCTTATTTATATTTATTTGTTATTGGCTTTGTTTTTAAGTTTGCCGACTATTATTTTCAAATTATCTATCGAGACAGAAGCAGAAGTAGGTACTTTTAGTTACCTACTTTAAAACCTTATCAAGTTCCTAATTGATAACTTATCTGGAAAAATTAATAAGCGCTATTTTTATTTATTTTTACCTGTAAATAACTATTTTGTAGTTAATTGTCGAATAAATCAGGGTAGCCATGGAATAGAATTTTTTTGAAAGGGTTTGATTTATGGTGATGAAGATTCTGATTTTTATGTTTTAGATTCAATGCAATTATTTACATAATTATATGTACATAAATTATATAATTTTGAATCTTTGTTGGCTGGCTACCCATTTAATACCTACCCTTGAAAAGAATAAATATTAACATTCATGTTTCTCCAGAGTTATCCCTCTTACCATTGATGATTATAAAAAAATAAAGTACTGGAAAAGTAACAAAGATGTATTTAATCTCTGTTTCATATAATATACAAGGGTGATTTAAAATCCATCCCTTGAAACACGTGTCCCAAACTTTAGTGAAATTTTACGACTCCTTTGGTTTAGACTTATTTTGGTAAAATTAGAAAATTCAGTTAAAATGCGCATCGTCGATCAATTATATCCTTGGAGCGGGCGTAGCGCAGAGACAGAATCAAAAGATTCTTAAGTTACATTCACAACCTCCAAATTATTACTTTTTAGTAACAAAAAATTTGCTGAAGTTAATCAACGTCAATATGAACATTCGCAACTTCAAAACTAATCCGTTTAGTTGAAATTAGAACTTCAAAGTTTGCAAACTTTTACGGATTAATTTTACGAAAAGGCGCTAGATGCGTCAACCCGAGCTTGTTGACTGAAACTTGCGTTGAAGTAAGTTGTTTATAGAGACAACATTTTCCATTACTACGTGTGTACAAACAGTTACCAGCTACTTCTATGTTAGGTATGTTTCTCGGAAGCGTTAAGAGATGACGTTACGATATTAATTTTAGGGATGTGAACTCCCAGTATTAATTTGGAGATTGTGAAAATAGCTTTAAATTGCGACTGCAACCGCTCGTGGCCCTAATCCGGTCAACGAACAAGGAAACCTATTTCTCTTCCATGGACGTGTCTTAATTTAAGTGTCAGGGGGTGGGACGTATGATCTTAGCAATTGGTACCCTCCGTAGTACATGTGTAACACTAAAAATTATCGTCTTCCTGTCGGAAAATTACAAGCAGTTTACCTAAAAATTGGGACTTCTATTTCTAGACATACTAGAACAAAAGTAGAAGAGCTGGTTACATGGAAACGTTTTTTTATTAAAATTTCTATCAGTGCGTTACCTAACAGTAACATTTTTTTTGTAACACAATCATAAACAGAAAGTCTTTTTTTTTGAAATTTACTAACTACAGTGGACATCAACTGCTAAATTGGTATGACCCCCCATCTCCAAATCCAACGTGCACACCATGGTTGTATCCATGGTTGCAGAGGTTTTAACTTAAAAAAAAGAAATGATGCCCCGTGTTGGATTTGAACTAAGATGTTCTTGCTTGGTGTTTGTGGTTGCAAAGATCACAACTGCTTAGCTACTGCGATCCCCTCCCCGTAGTAAAGAAATTTTTTATGCAGGTTTTAAAAACCATTGGGGTCTAGGGCTAAACTACGAAGTTTGGTGTACATAATCCGGGTAGTCCTGCGGAAATTGTAAAAAAGCCTGGGTATTACCGGGGAACTCTCGAGAGTCTGGGTAGTCGCAGGGAAGTTTGAGAAAATTAAACAGCTGGATAGGTTGAGGGAAGTTTGTGTAGTCTCGGGTAAATCAGGAGGAAGCCTAGAAAGTTTCAAGAAAATCCGTGGAGGTGTGGTTAATCGTGGGGACGTCTTTGGGAAGTTTTTGTAGTTTCAGGGAAACCTGGATAGTCCGAGGGAACTATGGAAAGCTTTACGGAAGTCCAAGGAGATATTACTAGTTTCGGGGAAGTCTGGGTAGTCGCAGGGAAGTCTTGAGAAAACCTGTAGGAAGCTGGGTAGTCTCGGGGAAGCTTGCGTCGGCCTAGTCACGAGGAAACTTTTGCGAAAATCCGGGGAGGTGTAACTCGTCCTGAAAAAATCTGTAGAAAACCTGTAAGAAGCTGGGTAATCCCGGGGAAGTTTCAGTGAATTTTGTGTAGTCGCGGAAAAACTGGGTAGTGCGGAGGAAGTTTGGGAAGGTGTGGATAGTCACGGGAAAATCTGGATATAGTTCCGGGGGAGTCTGGAAAGCTTCGCGGAGGTTCGGGGAGGTATGGCTAGTTCTGGGGAAATCTCTAGGAAACCTGTAGGAAGCTGGGTAGTCCCAGGGAAGTCTGCGGGAAGTTTGTGTAATCGCGGAAAATTCGGGTAGTGCGGAGGAAGTCTGGGAAGGTGTGGATAGTCACGGGAAAATCTGGATATAGTTCCGGGGAAGTCTGGAAAGCTTCGCGGAAGTTCGGGGAGGTATGGTTAGTCCTGGGGAAATCTCTAGGAAGCCTGTAGGAAGCTGGGTAGTCCCAGGGAAGTCTGCGGGAAGTTTGTGTAATCGCGGAAAATTCGGGTAGTGCGGAGGAAGTCTGGGAAGGTGTGGATAGTCACGGGAAAATCTGGATATAGTTCCGGGGAAGTCTGGAAGGCTTCGCGGAAGTTCGGGGAGGTATGGCTAGTCCTGGGGAAATCTCTAGGAAGCCTGTAGGAAGCTGGGTAGTCCCAATAAAGTCCCAGGGAAGTCTGCGGGAAGTTTGTGTAATCGCGGAAAATTCGGGTAGTGCGGAGGAAGCCTGGGAAGTGTGGCTAGTCTCAGGAAAATTGAGGAAAACTAAAAAGTCTGAGGAATCAGTTGGAAGTTTGGGTAGTTTCGGGGAAATCTGGTTAGTGCTGGAGAAGCCAGCCTGGAAAGCTAGGGGGAAATCCGGGTAGGTATAGCTAGATCTAGGGAAATTTATGTAGTCGCTGGGAAATTTGTGCCGCGGAAATGTGGGAACCTTCGGGGAAGTCCGGAAGGGTGTGGCAAGCCTCAGGGAAATCGGGAGAAAGTCTAGATGGATTTTCACTTTGGGGAGTTTCGTGTAAATAATTTTTTAACGCTTTATACCCCTGGATTGGAGTTCATTTTCAAACGCCGAAAATTAAAATAATGAAGAGAAATTGTTGCATCCTTTTGTTATTTTTTCAAGACTTCATTTTTTACTATGTATAATGGTTTACTGTATACATTTTATTAAAAAATTTGTTGGTTTTGGCTTGAATTGAGATATAAAATATCTACAAATAGAATTCGAGGCCGCTGTTAGAACAGGATTGAGAAAAGATCAACTTCGAAAAAGAAATTCTTTATTATACAGAGTAATTATAATATTATATGTAACAGATTTTTATTCATAAAAAAATGAGTGATTAAAAAGTAATAAAATTATTAAAATTTAACATCTTATTAAATGTAATGTGATGTATATTTTAATTGCTTTGTAATTTGAATTTATTCTATCCGAAAGGAGATATAATTCTAATTTTGCTTGTGGTGAAACTTTCGAGGTTGAATGCTAGATTTTGATGGTAATATTTCCTGTTAAGAAAATTTGCCTGTTATAATAAAAAATGTACCTATCTTAGAAAATAATGCTTAGAAACAAAACGTGTTTTTATTATCAAAAAAAATTTCTGATCTGTTCTTGATAACTAGGTATTACTAAAGATTAAAACTTTATGCAGAAGCTTTGCATTATCTGTTTCTGGGAATTATTATTTATTTTTTAAGGTTCACAGGTCTTTCTGATCGTCTATAGAAATGTTATACTTATAATGGTTTAAAGATTTATTATCATGCATCTATATTATTTTTTAAAACTATTGTTTTAGGTTTATGTACAAAATATTCGTATTTATATTTGCTACTTAGTTACAGAAGAACGTAAAAGATATATGTTTACAAATATGATTAGAGGAGTGATGTTAATGTTACTCTATGATCTAATAAGATCATGATGACTTAAATTTTTTTTATTTGTAAATGTGTAAGAAAGTCTGTTAGGAACACCATTCTGTATAGTTGAAGATTCTGTGTTGGTCCATCTGCAAATAAAATGTAGCTTAGAAGAAATGGGCAGATAGATATCCTATTGTTGTACATATTATTTATAAATATAATAATGTAATGGCTTTGTCTCGATGTGCGTATTTACATATGGATGAACAGTACGTGATCCTGTTTTGCCAATCTCTGTTCATGTCAGTTAATAAGCATTAGAATCCGACTGCAACTGCTTCTAGTAGAGTGCATAAATGTCATTCATCAGCACATCATTTCATTAGTTACACTGCTATTTTATTATGAATATTAGTAATAAGTATTTGTGCTTTACATTTTCCGGAATTGGACACACTTGCATTATGTATATTTACCTTAGGTATAGGCCTTACTTGTGAAGTTCGTATGACACACATAAATGGTACGGGTAGTGCATACAACATTTACAGATGTTCTGTCTTTCTTCTAAAAAGGTGTTGTACGAACCTCGCACGGACTTTTAGTCAATTAGTCATTGCGTTAATGTAGTCACATGTTTTGCAGCCAATGTGTATTATTCTGTTTGTTGTATTTTGTTATTTGTATAGTATTTTGTCCTCTACTAATATCATGTATTTAACATGTCATTTAGTGCAGTTCTTTGAGAACCAGTTTTCAAACGTTGTTTTAAACAATTAAAATAAAAGAAGACTATCCTAGAATTTTTTTGTTTATTTTATCAACATTCAGTTTTTCATCCATTAATTATTTAACCAAACCAAGAAAATTAACAGAATTTTACACCTATTCCTATATTCTTTTTTTTTTGTTTTCATTGGTTAAATTTGAATTTGCAGCCAAATTTCACCAATAAAAAAAATCCTCTATATGACGCTTATTACGACTTAGTTAAACACACATTTGTTGACCTTATACAGGATACATTATCTAAGACTCACAGAAACGGGAATATAAAGAAATGAATAATTCTAAAATTTATAAATAATATAATAAATTGTACGGTGAGGGCTCCGGGCACCCCTGCTGATAGGAGCCCTGCGCAGGGGCACCCCTTGCTACAGCCCCAACAGTAACATACAAGTAGTACGTAATTTATTTTAATTGATTTGAGTTAAACTTTCTATATTTGTATCCACTAGGTCGCGATCGTGTGAACAACTCTCCACTGCTTTTACGTGGGTCGGTTTTCATTTAGTCTAGCCAGTAATTTTTGGTAGCTCAAGTATGATATATAAAATGTGTCCTAACCCTGCGATATTAGACAACGATTTCATGAATCCCTCAATTATTTTTACCTATCTTTTAGCAGCCGTAAAGTGTCACTTTGTAGTGGCCACCCATCAACGACTACCTGACTGCCGTTATTTCAAGACGGCGGCGTTTATGTTACGAAAATACGGCCGTGAAGTGAATGCGGGTGAAAAAGTAATATTTGATGGACGTCAAATTACATTTAAAAAGAAATTAAATTTATTAATAAAATTTGTGATATTCGCCAAAAAGGATCTTGTTTGCATCTCCGTTAAAACGTATTTTTTCGTTCATCCCTGTTTTTTGACGCAAACAAAAAAATATACCATACCAATAACTTTCTCTTTCTTTCCATGACAATTGTAATTCAATATTTTCACGTTTTTTTTCCTAACATCCTTGTTACCAGTTCTATACACCTATCCTACCTTCAAAATCTTGTTACAATTCTAACCTCTGATAACAATAATTGTATACCTATCTTTACTTGAATATTTTCACTCCTATCTGGTCTCATGCTGTCCATCACAGTACATGTTCCAAAACCCATCTCAAAGTTAAACTTATTGTTCTGAATTCTAATTCATGTCTATTTCAGTTCTCCACAAATGTCCAACAATGTAAGGAGTTTGCTTGTAATAGTTTATTCTTAAATTGTGAAACAAAAAATTCTAAGGCTAGGATCACGGAAAAATCTCTACAACCAGTTCGTTTTTGCAGTTGTTACGTTTTCCGGACTTCGAAATTGTTCAAAATTTGCAAATCTAATTTATGTAGGTATTTGTGAGACTGTTTTATTACCTCTAACATGTTTTGGTTATCCACTAGAAGGAAATTTAGGATAGGATTTATAATATCGGGAAGTAAAGCTCGTCAAGAATAGGAACAGACCTGACAATCGCGTACGCGTCAATTGCGTCCTTATGTCGAAAGTTCCACGGCTGTTCCTATTCTTGACGAGCTAACCGTAAACGGTACTAACCGAGACGGACAGTTTAATTGATTTGGAAGGAGTGGGTGGTAGGAAAACCTGGTAAGACCCAAACAAAAAGTTATTTTTGCTATTAATAGGTAGAAGTCTTGTACTATCTCATGGACCCAGAATTGCGCAGAGAGTTGGTGACAGGTCTGAATATAACCTGTATGGCCTAGGTATGATGGCCAGCGACGAGTTTATGTTTTCTGCGCCCCGGGACCGTGAGATAATGCAAGACTTCTAACAATAATTTCGCTTTTAACTAATAAATAATACTTTCTAAATTCATATCTTTAAATAATTAGAAATCTTTGATTTCGTAAACGAAATATGACTATTATAGTAGGTACATAGTTTGAACATTACTTACGTACGCCTAAAAAACATTTATTAATGGTTACATCAATTTTCTACGTTCCGATCCATTTTCCCTGTCACTATCACTGTCATCGGTAAGATTAATCACTGATCGCCTCGGTTGAACATGGATTATTGTTTCATTTCCTCAATTTTTTCAATATTAATAATAGGTGCACACCTCGACTGGTTTTCAATCGTAATTTTGAAAATTAATTGTTATTTTCACTTTAATATAGTGATACGTGATGCCTAATAGCCTATTTTAAGTCTGAATGATAAGAAGGAAGGTATAAAAGTATATCCTTATTCTTCCAGTAAAACATGAAATATATAGCTTAGGTATAGTTATACTAGCCCTTTTTGCGACCTTCTATCATTATGAGTTGCAGAACCACTATAAATATATCCATTATATTAACATAATCAGATAAGTAAAATAGCACATTCCGGATAGTTCTAATTCTTCACTCAGCCATGAAGAGGCGCCGTCAGCCGTTCGGTAGCCTCGAGGGCACATATTATACATTATAGTAGTATGTCATTTACAGAATCTGTTTTTCTATTTTTGTAGATTTTTTAATGAATTCACTTTTGCATTAACAATAATTTAACAATTTTTTTTCTTTGTTTGATAAAGGAATGTGAGTGAAAGCTGTTGGACGCCGTTTTTCTGAAATTTATGGTCCTCCTGAGCGACAACTTAAAGGTAAGTGTGATATCAAACATATTATTGGAATAAGAATAAGGGTAAAATATAGTTTCTTTTTGTAAAAAAAAGAAGACAATAGATCATAGCAGTATAAAAGAATTTATGTTTAACGCATATTTTCTTTTAATAATAATTTTCTAGTAGTAAGTAGGTACTTTTTAAAATAAGATTTTTTTAAATGAACTCACAATTTACTGGTCATAGATTAGAAGAAAAGTTGATATAAAAATAAACTGAAATCGTGGGTAAACATATTTTAGCATGCTTCCTAATTTAGGAAGATGAATTGTTTCACGTGTTCGTACACGTGAAATTACTGCATTAAACCGATGCAAATGTAATCAAATTCTATAAATATCGTACACTGTATATGCATAAACTTGTTCTAAATTTTACAACATTTCTAATTATTTTGTTACCCACCAGATTAGTGATTAAATAGTCCAACATTTAACCGTATTAGGAGCGTATTTTTAGTCCAATCCTTGTCACTATTTAGACGAAGCAACAACAGTTTATTTTATTTGTAGGTACCTACTAGGTAACTTCCTTTGTAAGAGATAGGTAGTAATGGAGTTCCACACATCAATACTCGAGTTCAAGCTAGGCGCTTGCGGTTCAAATTTGATCAATTGAGGGAATCAAGTTTGTTTTAGTAGTACTTACCTACAGTAATAGCTATCGATAGTCCTAGACATGGAGCCATGAACTTTAGAGGTAATACGCGAAATAATGTTATGAACTAGTCTATGGTACCCACGTTATTGAACACAATACTTTTTCTCTGAGTTTATATTTGAAATTATTCGAATTATATTGACAATCGTTTGACGCAAACGCTACGAATCGCAGTAAATGTGGTGATGTGCAGTAAACACTTTCAGAAACTACCTAGCATATGCATATCTATAGCAAAAAAGGTTTAAAATCTCGTTTGTGGAAAATTAATACAAGAGTCTCGATTAATCAAATTTAACTGGCCAGCACAATACTCAGAATTGATTCAGAATTTCAGTAGTAGTTCCGGAAACATTGTCGCTAGGTAAAGCACGAGGGTACACATTTAAAACAACGAGTGCGTTAGCACGAGTGTTTTTTCGGTTTTGTATTGTGCTTGAGTGATTTACCTTTTATAGCAAGAATGTTAAAGGCACTTCTACTGAAATTTGCTATGGGAAAAATATAAGGTCGAGTTATATTTAACAAGAGAAAATCCCGAATATGTAATCAAAAAATAATAAACAGTGAAAATAACACCCTACCAAGTAAACAACTCCCTACCAACAGCTTTTTTATCACAGGAAGCCCTCTTTTTAAACAGAAGGGAGAATTTTTATACTGATAAAAATAATGGTCCGCGTTTAGCGCGAAAACGAAATCCTATTGGCCGACGTTTCTGGTGTTGCTTAGCAATTACTGTATGAGTTATTTTGTCCCTGAAAAAGGGTGCATGGAAACGAATACGTTAGTCCAGATTTTCTAGACACAAGAGGTTGGCGATAATATTGATAAATATCGATAGATATAATTTTAATATCAAATATCGGTACGTAGGTGTAAACTTGATTATCACCCACCCCTAGTAGAAACTCGTCAAAAGTTATAAATAGAAAAATATGATAACGTAAAGGATATCAAGATAGGAAAAGTAAACAGTAATATGTGAAGCGACGTAAACAGTTGTAATTTTTTTATCTTTTTGATAATGAAAGCTATGACACTATTACATTAATAAAATACATTAATTAACCTGTCGTATCTCACATTGTACGTAAACAATTTTTGTGTAATGACTGAAAATTGCCTCTTTCCTAATTGAAAAGTAATTATCACTACCCTACTGCCATATTTCCATTATGAGAAGAAGCTTTGGGTATAGCAATATTTGTCTTCGTTTTAATTTCACGATTCTAACACAATTTATGGTTTCAATCGTTTGTCGTTTGATAACTAAATGATAGTCGTCTGCAAAAGCATAAAATACCTTTTGCCTTTTTAATCATTAAATAAATAAAATACATTGATGAAACAATTATACGGAAAGTTATATTACTGATAATTGGAGATTGAAGTGCTTTTCATTCCCTAATCATTTAGGAACAGTGTATTTAAATGGAAAAAAAAGTGGAAGTCAACACTAATGACTAAGTTCTCCAGACAGTCCCTGAAAATCATTTGAATGCGTAGCGTAGCTAGAAAAAGTTTAAACAAAATTGTGTGGCCAGTTTTTTTGTAATAACTTTTCAAATATTTCAAAATTTTTTGAAGACCGCCGTTACGACCTTTTTGGATTTTCCAAATTACTTTTTCTTCATAGTATACAGGGTGTTTCTTAAATGGCGGACACGGAGAACACTACGCGATTCTCCATCTTTAAACTGAGTTGAAAAAGTATAGGCGATTTTGTCCTAATGTATTTAGTTTCCGAGTTATTCGCATTTTAGAAATTTTAAATTTGACAACATTGCGCATGCTTGCACGGACTTTGTTTTAAACGTTTGCTGTTTTAATAAGGCAGTATGAACAAGTTTCCTAGGTAACAAGTAACAACCTCATAGCTACAATGCACTGTTGCAACATAGTGAAAAAAATTTAACAACAGATATTTATCAGAAAGAATGTCGTCGGAGGAAGGAATACAACGTATAAAAAATTCCAAATTTATTAAGATTTAATATTTGATTGATGAACAATGCGGAAAGGTTAAAATTTACCCGTTTTTCCAAAGCATAAAGGAATTGAATCTCAATCTTTGACTGAGAATTACTCTGAAACTAGCGAAGAACGGGCATTATTGTATTATATTTTTCCAATTGGTATCTGGAGGGGAATGTAGTACTGTGCTTCGTGTCCGCGATTTAAGAAACACCCTAGTATCACCAAAGGGCTTTCAAACAAGTTGTTGCTGAACCTGGTTAGATAACTGGTTTTTGGGTTGTGGGTCGTTAAAGTCAAAATTTTGAAAAATTAATAGTGGCCGCCATTTTGAAGTTAGAGGGTCCGGTAAAAACTGTTTCCCTTGAATTATGACCTTTTATATCCGCTACTCAGATTTGTAAGCTTCTGCTTCTGAAAAAAATGCTGCTAAAAAAACATGTCTAACTGTCGCTTTCGGTTTCGGAATTTTTTGAAAAGCATATTTTGTCGATGAAATTTCGATATACTACGTCATTTGAAATTTTATCAAAATCGGTTCACTAGGTTCGGCGTTAGAGACTTTACATACAACACCCACGCACCCACCCACAGACAGACATTTTTCTAAACCACTTTTTTGGGTTCCTGGATGTCCAAAACACGTATTTCCGCATAAATCTTAATTTCGAAAATATTCATGATATCAATACTTTCCTTACACCAGTGGTGGTATGGGAAAGTAAAAAGGATGCCTTGGAGATTAAAGAACGATAAAAAGTGGAGTTCTTTTTTGCAAAGATAAAATTAAACCGTATAGTGTCGAACATTAGTTATAAATATACACTCATCAGTGGTAAACAGGAGAACTGGCCGAGTTGTATCGAATATTTTAATTTATAAATAACTTTTCTAAAATATAACAATACTAAATTGTGAAGAGAAGTGAACATGGACGTAAATAACTATTCATGATGTTTTTAGCATTTAAACGCTTGTCTCTATGAGTGACGAGTTTCTTATACTCAATCTCTGACCTAGGATTACAGAAAATAAAGTGACCGTAGTTGTTTTGAAGGCTAAGGTAATTATATCAACGATGCCGTACCTTTCAATAGTTTGGTGTACAAGCCACCCACTAACAACATCTATTATAGCTTAGTTGTTAAAAAATAGACTTTCAGTTTCAGTCAAGTGCTTCTTGAAGGGAATCCGTTTCGTTTGTTCTTTTCCTTTTTTTCTGATTTTCTTTAAATAGACGCAACAGTAGGTACCATGTATGAAAATATAAATATTTATCAAAAAGTTGTATACCTAAGTAATAAGTATTTTAGGCATAATATGTTGCGTACACGGGAATAATAATTAAACTTTACGGATTTAGGTGATTACGACCAGTACTTCACTAAAACTAACCATAATTGCACATGGACCCCAATATATTGTTCGGGGAATTGGTTAATAAATTAATAATCAACTTGCTTTCTAATGTCTCACCTCTGCCTATTAAATGCAAGACTGGATGGGAATAAGTTACAGTAGATTCTAAAGATATTTATTATTTAAAATTTTAAGCAGATATGCTTGTTTTTTATGTTTGGGAACAAATAATGTCAAATTTCTCTCGAGTTAAATATTCACTAAAAAATTTATATTACATTGTAGGCATACTTAAAATATTAAATAAAAAATTATTCTAATATGAAATCAAAGGTGAAGGACAAGGAAACAGCATAAAATTTCCTCGAGTCCTTAACGGCTGTTTCTTGTTATAATTTTGTTTTGACACAAAACAGTTTTCTTCCATAACAATTCCCAAGTTTTTTCTAAAATAAATATTACTAGGTACTCATCTTAAATAATTTTTTAGACCATTGTAACTGAAACAGCTGTTTTGCGTATCTTTTAATCATAAGTCTGTTTTCTGGGAAATCAGACTCGGCCAGAAAGGATTAACTTTTTGATGTCTATACAAAAATTACTATTGCTATTGATAGTCGGAATCTCGCCTACTATAAAAATGCTTGAACATAGGAAGTTACAACCGACAAAAATAATTAAGGTTTGTGGTTACCCACTTGCTAAGGTTTGATAATTTGTGTAACTACTCATATCCTTTAACATATTCTCTGTTTTAAAGACGTGCTGTGCTTTATTTGAATACGAACTAAACTAAAAATTAATTTATTTTGTAAGGAGAGAATACGGTATAGGCTAGGCAGTTTTATACGAAATACGAAAATATATTGAAAATATAAAAGTTATTCCATTAAATTATTTTAGTTAGTTTTATTGCCAGTTCTAAACTTTCTTCAAAGGCACTAAATATTCATAGTCTGCTAAATTCCTTAGTGAATGTTGTTAACGAAATTTATGAAAGTAGGAAATAGAGGTGTTGTTTATACAATGTTTTCTGCTCTTTATTTCAATACCCTTTAGGAAATGTAATGCTATAAGAAGACATAAACACGTTTGCTCAGGATGATTGTGTTTCCAATAATTACATTAAGTTATGTTCTACAATCTACACGACATTCCATGATGTTTGGTTTAAGTGCATCGGAGTAACGAGACACGACAGCAACGCATTTACAATTCAAGACAAAAATTTGTCATTGAATAATAAGAATTTTATTGTTTTAATTTATTATCAAGAACCCCATGTGTACGGTCATTTAAAGAGGTTTGAATGGAAGAATGTCGGACAGACAAAATTCATCAATTTTTATATTTCTGATTCTTATAATTGACTTTTGCAACAATATACTTTAACCAATTAAAGTTACATCTGTAGTCGGTATATGAAGAGTGTTAATAGAAGTTATGGAACGTAAGTGGCTCCACAATTCATAGCGTCTTTTGCCTTTAGAAACTTTTATCCTAAAGATTTTTTAAATAGTTTGTTGTCCAAGAGTCACTTAACTGATATTACCTACCCCTATATAAAATTACTAGAATCGCCACTGATCCATAGGAATTAAATGTAAAACTATGATCGGACTAAAAACCGTGCAGACTACCGATAGGAATTTAAAAAATAATTAGAAGGTAGAAGAAAGTGAGGGAGACCACGATTACATTGTATAAAAGAAATAGGAAACGCCGCAGTGGCGAAGTTAGGGGGGGCTTAGCCCCCCTAAATTTCAAATTAGCCCCCCTAAAATTTTTGGCGCTATTTATCATTTGTACACGTCACCAAACATTTTACAATTTATTTTGGAAATAATGAAATGATTTTTTCTCGATTATTGTTTTTCAACCGCAAAATTTGCAATTTCATGTCTAAAAAGTTTAACATTTTGAAATTTGTTATTTGCCATTCAAATTCTCAGATGCTCGTACAACACGTTAAAAATTGGCCACGCCCGCTTTTGAAAAAAAAAATTCTTTTGCTCGCTTCACTCGCATTTCCATGTACCAACCCCCTTCGCCACTAATTTTTGGCTGCGCCCCTGGAGAAAGCGCCAAAAAATAACCTGCCCGGGTAACACAGTTACCTTGAGCCGCCCCTGGCCCTGGGGCTTGAGCCCCCCAACATTGAGAAGTTAACTTCGCCACTGGCGAAACGGTTTCAAAGAAATTATTCTATAACAAAGGTAAAATCCACAAGGTATGGCAAAAATCGTTAAAGATCATTGAAGAATGAATAGTAAAGTAAAAGGGAACAAAAACTGGAACAACTGTTCACCATTCGAGTCGAGCAAAGAAAAGTGTGCAACTTCTAAATGGTTCGTACGTCTTACAATTACAACACAATTCTAATATTAAACTAAGGCAGTTTTTCCATAACGTAATTAATAAAAATGATTTTAATGTTAATTCTTGCCTTTGGAAGATTATTGCATGAAAAGTATCCACTGCAGAAAAAATTACTTAAGTTATGCGTTCCTAGTAAACTATCTAACAACGTCCGGCAGCTTTTATGCCATGAGATTGAAACATTCTGTATAGTAGCACATTGTAGTTAAAAATTTATGCATATACACAATAACATTGCTTTTCCTTGAAGCTAAACATGAATTTGCGTGATTTAATTTTGTTCTGTATGATGCTGGAACTAAGCCACTCGTTAAATAAGACCATGCAGTGAAATAGCCTCTTGACCTAGACCTAGACAATGATACAAGGGATCAGTTAGCCAAAGAAGTGAGAGGCTAATTATAAAACTAATTGTATTAAGAAATAGAACTTTAGAGATTAAGGTATACATGCATCAGTTACCCTCGATACAGCTATCAATTTTTATCTAAAAAAAAATTACCCCAGCTTATAATGCTTCATTGCAACAGGTAACGATTTTGCATTTTTAAACATTAAATTATACATAAGTAGGTAATCTAATTACAGAAATGTTATAATTTATATTTGTGTACTTGTTTTAATTATTGAACTATGTGTTGTTGATACTGTTTGACTGAATTTCTCAACCATAGTCGAAAAAATCAAAGTTTGACCATTAATAACTCATTGTTTCCTTGTTTTAGAATGTATAATCGCGTGATATGATTAAATTATCTAATATTTTTAACAGAGATTGGGTTTAATCTAAAATGAGCTGGTATCGAGTTGGGTCCCAAAATTAGTCTAGTCCGAAATATCGCACTTCCTCTGGGGTAGTTGTAGGGACCGTTAATGCAGCCTGGAAGAAATGTTAAAGAAATCTTAATCATTAAGTCGCGGAGTTATAAGGGGGTAAACTTAAGAACTCAACTTCTTATGAATTTTAAAAGATGGTATCATTTTCCAAAACGCTTTATACCCTATAAGGATTTGGGTAAAATCGTTTGTTCACAACTTCTAATTAACGCCCCCCTACAACTATTTCAGAGGAAATGCGCCATTTCTGATTTGCCCTGATAGTCTGGTCGTAACTAATCTCATGGTTGAGTTGGGTCCCAATTGTGTGTTCTAATAGGAGGAAAAGTACTACTTGAGGGCTGAAAGGGCTTGTTTTGTCCATGTCGAATAATAGTGTTCTTAATTTTTGCCAAACATGTTGCCTAACAATTATGGTGCTTTATTGCAACAAACATGTATTCTTGAACTGTTTTGGACCACCTTTGGTATTTAATATACGTCCCTAGTGATTCAACTTTTTCTAATTATTGCAACCAAGCAATTAAAGGTTTCTATTTTAATGAAATAAAATTCACATTTTCTATGCACCGATTTATTACGAAAACTTTTGAAGTTCTAACAATCACTCTTCGTAAATCTAAAAAATACTTAAAGCATCACTGGGACCCAATTCAAACACCATTCCAGCTACCTGCGAGGGAGTGGGACCCAACTCGATACAACCGGTAAAAAAAGTAGTAGGTATCTATTTATTTTAACAAACAAATATACCCAGTTTTCTCATTTTAAAACTTTATTTAAATAAAATAAAATAGTGCAGCTGTACAATGCATACATTTATTTTAGAACTACTATAAGAATAAAACAAGAAGTGCTCTATAATTGCTAGCAAAGGTAGATCCATGCTTTTTATTTATTGTTTTAACCTCACCTAGCTATATATTACAGAAAACAATGTTTTGAGTTTCACAATCTACACGGATAATATATGCAGGTATAGCATTATTTAGAGATTTAAGAACATGATAGAAACGAGAAACATCAGGGCTTAAATTAGACATTAGGAACTTCAATGAGTATTAAAGAATAGACAAAACATCATCGGGGTTAAGTCATGCTGATAATATTTATGCGTCTTCTTCGCTTCGACGTCTTCGTCCAGGTCCACCGGCGAAATTGGCTGCTGCAAGTCCCATCAGGTGTTTTGCAGCTTGAGAGCCGGAGAAACCACGTCCTAGGCCTAAGTCAAGTCCACGTTTTGAACTGCGACAGAAAAATATACATTAGTTTAACACTAAACAAAAATTTCTTCAAACTGATATTATGTCCTGGTGTCAATTGTATTGATTTGTTAAATCATTAAATACCTTACCATAAAAAGTTGAAAAATTAGGAAAATTATTAATCCATATTTAACATGCAAAGTAAATGAGACTTCAGTTTGTGTCTTGAATCTGTAAGAAAAATCGAACACTACTATTTAGCCAGCAGTTATCTCAGGGGGTTATACGTTTGGTTTGCACAAAAACGATTCGGAGTTGCCACAAGACGACTCTTGACTCAGCTAAAGGTTTCTTAAGACGTTCTGGAATATGTTAGTGGAAAATGGGCATACAGCTAATGTCCGTTAATGTTACATGTTTGAGTTTCCAAATTCAAATCGAGATTGACGCCCTGAAAGTGATTCATGAAGACCAAGATAAAGATGAAAAACATTGTAGGTACGTCAAAATGCTAAGCGTAAAAAAATTGTCCCAGTCCGGGAGCTATCATCGAACTCCAGAAGAGTAACTGGAAAAAAATTACACCTTATGAAGCTTGCTTGACGTACATTCCTCTCTGAGATTTTGCGTGAATAGTTTATTCCATCCTGTAGTAGCACTGTAGCAGGATTCTGTTTCAAAAAAAGGAGATAGAGAGAGAAACTAATACATATATAATATATGATTGTCAAAGTGGAAGAGTTCGTTCTTTTCCTAAATGGTGACTATATCTATCGAAAGCCAAGCAAACAATATTACTGCCGAAGTCAAAGAAGGAGAAAAAGAAGATATTACGGATAATAATCAGATTTGCTCATTATATTTTTTGTGGAAAGGTTATTTCTAACTAGTTATTTTTTGTTCAATCATTCTTTTTTTTTAAATCGTAGGGCAACTTCCAACCGTGATATTACCTTCCCTAATTAAATTAACGAGTTGACCCTATTGCTCCAGAATGTTGAAAACATTTGACAACAACAAAGGATCGAACCCCTGTCGCCCCATCGTCGATTTTCCGGGTTGGAACTACATTATCGGTAAAAAAGACTAACAACGGCTTGTCCACGGTTAATAGCTATAGCAGGCCAGTGTAAAACTAAAATACAATAGTCCTGAAGATGTCAAATAGAACATTGGACAAAACGTCGATAGTTATCTTTCCAATGGCGTAGTTCCAACCCGGAAGCTCAATTATTGCTATTCGCAACGACCTCTGAGTCCCGCAGCTAAGATTCGAGATTTTATTATTTTTGTATCTATCTTCAATTTTTTGCATTTTACAATTTTTAACTAAAAACACTGGTGCATCTAAGAGTTTTGGAGATAATTACGCTTTCTAGTAAAATGGCTTTGAATTTCAAATTTATTTTATAGTCGTTCGATTGTTCGTAAATATTAAACCTATACTAGTTTGTGAAATTTAAGAGAGATAAGGGACTTTTCTTGAAGAATTTGGATACCGTCGTTAAAACTTTTTACTGTTTTAATTTCTGCATCACGTTTAACTCATTGTTATCAGTTTGTTTTTGTTGAACTGTCTTATCTAATGCGAACAGGTTGCAATCTGGTTTTGCACGTGTGTTTTAAGTTTACGTTTTATGACTGATTTATTCTTTCATTGCTAATACATTTAATGTGCTTGCGGTTAGTGTTCAGTCGTACGCGAAAAGTGTTAGAGAATTTTTAAATTGAACAATTGAACAAAAGTGTGGAAGTGCGCGAATTAACGTGTAAATTCCTATTCAACAATACTCTTACGAATGTCAAGCGAAAGGTAGATGCAATTTTATTTGTTATTAGTATTTAGTTTCTTAATTTTATCACAGCAAGAGTCTAGTTTCCTAAATCTGCCTCAATCTTAAATATTTGGTGTATCTTCTAGGCGTCTTGAGCACTGAATAAGGTTGGCTCATGTAATTTTTACCTGCAGGTCTATACATGAAAGTAAATATCAACATTTACATAAATTTGTATACAAATATTATAGGGACCATTTAGAAATGGGCAGACAAATTTGCCTAAAAATGTAAAGAAAGTATCGGTATTTATCCAAAGCAACGATGTACAGGGTGGCCCAATTTGGATGTCAGTGTAGGGTATCTCGTTCGTCTAATATGCCCTTAGTTTTCTTCTTACAATAGTTACTGAGGTACCGTATACGAGTACTCACATCCAAATTGAGCCACTCTGTACTTGGAGATTACTTTAGAAGTTGGTTAAGTTTTGAGATATACAGAGGGATCTAAAATAAACTTGTTCCAACCGGACCAAGTCTTCTAAATCTTTCAATATTTGTACTAAGTGTATATTTCTAGAAACGTTTTTTAAAGAACTAATCAATAATTCTCTTGAAAGTTTGTTCTGAAAATGACATTGAAGTAAAAAATGTACCTATAGAATATTTTTTTAAAAACTATGTCGCAGAATTTCGTGAAAAATAGCCAATGTTGCATTTTTACACTTGTGTGTTAGAGAAACTTTTAAATGTCGTGAAAATAGCCAACTAGACCTTGTCCGATATAAAAATTCAATATTTTGAAATTCCAATCCAAAACTGAAATAATTACTCGGCTTAGATTAAATGTTTGAATGAGGGGACATATGAGTCATATGACCCAGCAACACCCTTTAGTAGATTTTTATTACACATCGTGTAATAAAAAATTCCTTAATTATTATTGTATAGACTAGAGCACACATGGCTATCATCTGGCTGTAGGTATATGTAACAAGTATTTCGGCGAGACAAAGTATTTCACAGTTTTATCTCAAAATAGATACGTTACACGGCATTACTGTACACACAAGACAAACCTTCGAAACTCAAGTTTATATTTATTATGCCCCAGCCAAGGCCGCAGTAACAACATCAAATTATACATAAAATAAATTAATAATCGTTATTCGTTATAAATTCAATCCAGTTTAAGTTCGTATCACTGCCAATAAAGACTGCATATTTTTTCAATTAAATCGTTATCGGTCGATCGCTTCCTCCTTCCAGGACCATTGGGAGAGAAAGCGGAATCCAATGCCATCCTATATTGAGCCTCGAGAGCTCCAGAGTGTCCTCTTCCCATTCCGAAATCCACACTTTTGATGTTACGTTTTTGGACGGAACCACAAAGCCTATATGGTTTGATTTATATTAATATATCTGTTTATGAGGGAGTAAAATTTAAAATTGAACAGGCGACGCAGAAACCCATACATTTACAAGAGTTTACACTACACTGGACTCTGGACACACTAATTTTGTCTGCAAACAAGACGACATAACACAATATTGACACAGGACAACCATAAAGAAATTACTGCAGCGGAAGAGATATTACGTTTGTAGTTACACAACACAATGTTACAGTGAACGACTAATCACAAGACAACGATGTATAAAAGACATATTTTTTTTATGAAACCATTACTGTCATATTGGTAGGATTAAACGATATAAAAGAATGAGTTAATTGTTTTTTAAATAGAATTTCCATGACATTTCAAGCTCAGTTGGGGGTTTTATGTGGAATATTAAAAAAGCTGTTTTTTATATCAAAAACATGCGTTTGTTTGAAAGAAAAATACATTATATTTGTGTAATTCTTTTCTAAAGACGTCGCACCTGTGGCACTATTCAACACTGCCATTGTTGGAATATCAAAAAATGTCAAGAAACAAATCGAGCGTAGGGGTTTAGAAATCTTCCAACAGGATATTGAATTTATTCATATAAATACGACATACAGCAAAGAGTAGAGTGTAGCAGTGCGTGTAACAGAATCCACATCTAAATTGATTTTCTTCAGATTTTCAAGATTTCGGAGACAAATTGCAATGCATGATTTATTTATTTCGTAATAGTTTTTGCTAAGTTTTTTTTATTTAATATAAATAACCTTTTCGTATAGCAGAGTTTTATAAATCAAAATTTGAACAAAAATTGCAATTGCCTGTAGCCTGAAGCCTGAAGCATTATATGTTATAACCAATTTCAGTTGAATTTAAAATTGAATTTGATGAAGCTATTAATAGTTTATATATGGCTCCATAGTGACATAATGTAATACAATTATTTTTATAGTGCTATATTCAGAGTGAACATGTAAATGAATTCAGTAAATAATGAATAAGGGTATATGCAGTTTCTGTGTTAAAACAGTGTAGACAGATTTAGTTTCGGTTACATAACAGAATAACTAATTAAGATGTTTGTTCTGTTATACACACAGCATTTAGTCATTTTAGTTGTCTTTGTTCTAGGAAACTAAATGAATTTTAATTTGCACTTAACTCAATTATAATTGCGTTTATTAAACGTGGTACTACTTCAAATATGAACATAAAACTAAATTTATATAATTGCGTGGGAGTTCATTTTGACGAATTATTTTAAATTTACTTAACTTTTCTTTTATCTTTTCGGATATAATACAGGGTGATTCCTAAGTACGTGTAGAAAATGAAGGGGGTGACTCCTGGGCGAAAATTAAGGCCACTTTTTCCTATAAACGTACGTGTATCCTAATATGCTTCCCTGAAGAGTTACGCCTGTTCAAAAGTGGAGTAAAAATTTTGTTTTTAATTTTTATCTCAAATTTGGACAAAGATAGAAAAATAAAAATAAATGGACGTGTTCTACTAACAGGAAGGCCCTTTATGGATATTTTCTTTATTCACCTGTATTGTTAGAAGGGGATGAAACTTAGAACCCCTGTTCATTTTTTTATTAGAACTTTTTAATGCACCGGAATTTTTAATTTAAAAAATTGGCATGAGAAAGCCTTATTCATTTAGAAAATTATTTGTCTCTTTTATTTTTATCGTGAGACAAATAGTTTTCGAGTAAAAAATTAAAATCGATTGTAATGTGCGCCTCAATTTCGTGAGAAGTTGTAGTAAATTTCTGAAAAAAAAGTCTAGGTAGGCGGATTTCATTTTTTGTATGCAAACTTACTAACAATTATTATTATTATCAAAAACAACAAACACAAAAATGAAATCCGCCTACCTAGACTTTTTTTTCAGAAATTTACTACAACTTCTCACGAAACTGAGGCGCACATTACAATTGATTTTAATTTTTTATTCGAAAACTATTTGTCTCACGATAAAAATAAAAGAGACAAATAATTTTCTAAATGAATAAGGCTTTCTCATGCCAATCTTTTAAATTAAAAATTCCGGTGCATTAAAAAGTTCTAATAAATAAATGAACAGGGGTTCTAAGTTTCATCCCCTTCTAACAATACAGGTGAATAAAGAAAATATCCATAAAGGGCCTTCCTGTTAGTAGAACACGTCCATTTATTTTTATTTTTCTATCTTTGTCCAAATTTGAGATAAAAATTAAAAACAAAATTTTTACTCCATTTTTGAAGAGGCGTAACTCTTCAGGGAAGCATATTAGGATACACGTTTATAGGAAAAAGTAGCCTTAATTTTCGCCCAGGAATCACCCCCTTCATTTTCTACACGCACTTAGGAATCACCCTGTATATGGTGTTCAAAAATTAACCACGTCTAGTTGACTGTGGTTCCTTGTAAATTAAATGGCACGGTTAACTAAAATCTGCTTAAGTTTTGATCACCCTATAGAAGACTTTTATATTCTGTTTTAAAAGCTTTGAATCAATTCATTAACAATGTAAACTGATAAGTCTAAATGTAAATATTCTGTAAAGTTAAAAAGTAAAGTTGTGGCATTACATGTCTTGCGGAATTTTATTAACAATGAGAGGATTTCGTCCTTCATCAGATCCCATCATACTCGAAATTCCTTGCACGTAAGTTTCGCCAAAATTGGCTGCACCTCCACATTGCGTATGGGATGCAGCACCACGAGTTTTGATTTACTTACGTTTGTTATGGTTCGTAGACAGCAGTTTAAAAAAATTATAAAATATGTCGAAGCACTGTAGGTTACAAGAAAATTCTTTAGTTTCCTTCAATTTTAAATTACTTTGGCAAAATAATTTTTTTATTAAATTTTTGTCACTACTTAAAGACTTCGAGGCGGTAGTAGAGCAATCAGTGGCTGAATAAAACTTTCCTAACTTTTAAGCTCTTATTTGTTGTTTTGTCCTTTAACAAAAATTGATACATTACTATTCTATTTGAAAAGATTAGAAAAACGCAGAGAGAAAATTAAATTTTAGAAATGAATTCCTCACAATTGCATTCTTATCTTTTATAAAAGTTTTCATTTTCAACAATTCTAGTTGTTCCATTATTGGGTTAGCTTTACAGATTGTACATTGGAGCCGTCAGTTATTAAAGCCTAACTCCTTCATTTAAACTTGATCCTAAATAGAAAGTCATGGAACTGTAAAATGCTTTTAGAAAATTGCCTATTCTCCAAAAAATTGGATCCATAATATCTTTATCCTCCAGTCTGTACTTTTTGTCCTAAAGTAGCACCAAATAACATTAAATTTCAAATACAAATTTCTCTAAAATGCGCAACACGAAATTGAAATCATTTTCAACTTAAAAACACGTTGCTGAAATAAAACGGGCAGACTTTAGAATTGAGATGTAAACAAATTGTCATTAATAATAATTTATACTATGGTTCTAATTGAATATTGAATTGGATAAATGGTCCTCTAGTATAGACATAAATCAAATGGAATAAACTCAATTAATCAATTGTGTTTGTGATAATAAATATTTTGCGTTTACAGATTAATCCTTTGAAATTTGTGTGAAATTATAGGTTTAGTAAAACAAAATATTAATGCTATTCAGATTAATTATTTGATTAACATAAAGGATTAGATTTCCATACAAGGTTTGCGTGAATTAAATGTACTACTGTGATAAATGATTTCGCAAATAAAATTCGACAGTGATTTTTAAGTATTAGGAAAGCTGCTAATACTTTACAAGATAAACAACTTTCTCATTAAGCAAAGTACTGTTAATGAAAATGCTGCAGCATTATAAAAGCTTATGCAGAAGCTGCAAAAAAACAAATAGTTTTAACTCAAGCTAGTTTCTACTTACTTTTCCAAATCCTCTTCAGCAATAAGCGCTTGTCTTAGTCGAGCCAATGTTTGTAGGATATATTCAGGGTTTTGTCCTTCCAGTGATAAAGGGGAATAGTATCCAGAATTCGAGCTGCAAGAGGAATATATAATTAACAAAATTAGTTTCTGTTTTTCCGAGTTCAGTATGAGGTTTGGTCGGAAACAAACGTTTCTTAAGACCCCGCTCTATGATTTAAATTAATGATAGTCGAGAAGAGTCCAGAGTGGTGGTTGAGAAGAGTCCAAACACATGTTATCTTTTAATGTTAATCCTTTCATCAGGGTAATTAGAAACTTAAGGTACAAGGTAGAATTTCGTAAACATGCATTTTTCATTGGTTCTTATTTGTAACACCCCTAAACAAAATTATTATAAAATCTTTAGAAACAGCAGTCACGACTAGCTATAATAGTATACTAGCATTTCAAAACTTGATGTAGGAATGTTCCAAGCTGGGTAGATCTTTCACGCCAGGAAAAGTGTTCGCAGATTTCAAAGTGGCTATACACACGGGCATTACATAAGTGTGGCCTAATGCTGTTCTATCAGAATGTCGATTTTATTTAGGACAAAGTTGATGGCGAAAAATTCAAAATCTGCGTTTGACTACAGAATACCAAGATCAAAATTCAGAAGTTGGAAATTATTTGCGTTATTGCTTTGAACTATTTCTTAAACCGGAAGATGTCGCAGATTGTTTTGCTATCGATTTCGCAGAATTTCAAACGAAAACAGAAAAAGTGATAGGTACTATTTGCGGATTATTTAATTGACAATTATATTTCCGAAAATATCTTGTTCCCGATCTTTAAGTTATTTAATCTTTTACGGGACTCTTCTCAACCACAACCTTTTTCAAATTATCATTATGTTCCAACTGCTGGCTTATGATGGGCCTCCCAGAATTTACAAGATTTCCTGAAAATTCCGGCATCATAATCAAATTATCATGTGGTGGCTCCACTAGGCGTACGATGATGTTACCAACATACCAGCGTCTTTTGCCTTTAGAAACTTGTATCCCAACGGTTTTTAAAATAGTTTGTTGATAAAGAGTCACATAACTGGTATTACATAACCCCTGTATAACATTCCCAGAACCCCCACAACGCCAACGTGAGAATGAATTAAATTAGTTTGTATTTGTTTTCAAAAGCAACATTGCGGAAGGCCAATATGATTTTTTTAAACATTTTCTGAATTATTAAAGCAGTAAAATTATGTTTTTTAAATGTTATTTGATAATATTGAAAATAAGACTTCGCTGTAATTAAATTATTTATGAATTTATGGTCAACAATACATATACGAATTTAAAGTAAAATTAGATCTGTCAGAATGTATTCTAAAATTACTAAAACGTAAACGTAGGATGGCAAGTTCAAGATCAGCCAAAAAATCTGCCCCCGTAGATTTCTTATGCTAAGTATGCACAAGATTATAAATTATAAGTGATTCATATAAACTGACTGACTGAATAAAAAAATTCTCTGTAACTATAAATACAGGCTAGGTTATTCCAAGTTAAGTTTGCAGTATTGCTAACTTTGTTATTATGTCGGTTAAATGGGCAAACTAGTAGAATTTTTTATGTTGATAACAATTTAAGGTAATAACTGTGAAACAGGGTTAGTTGAATTTAAGTTCTTGGTTTTTAAATCTGCAAAGATTTCATTCTGGAGAGAATATCAGATGACTAGGGTTGTAGAAAATGAAGTCGTGTCTTAACTTATTGCAATACAAAGAGAATAATTATATTAATTTGTCACCTGTCATCACCGAAAAGGTCAGCTAAACTTTCTTACAGGAAAATAAAAAAAGACCAACAATATACTAAAAATTCAAATAAAAATGCTGCCATTTGTTAGTATTTATTTGAAACCTGATGAAAGGTAAAAAATTGTGACAAGCCAGAAGATTTGTTTTCCAAAGTCAGTCTATATTTAAATTCTTGTAAGGAAAGATAATGCCCAAAGGTCGCAAGTAAGAAACAATGCAACTACAGGCATCGATGTTTCGGAGTTATTGCTCCTCATCAGTGGAATGTAATGTCCATATTAGTTCATTTGATCGTAAAGTAACAACATGGAGGTCAGTTTAAGTCGAAAATGTTCTAAACTCAATATTCTAACGAAGTTCCCAATATTTAACTTCATTTCTAAATGGACATTTGGATTCAAGAGGGGGTGTAGTTGTTTAGCTGCCGAGATCAACTGACTTTAACCCTCTTGATTAGCACTCCGGGTATACGAGCCCAAGACCATTATGGGGTTTCGTGCTGAAGCACGTTGTCCTCCTGTGCTTCTAATTTAAGTTTAAAATATTAATTGTTGGAAAATCCACGCTCATATCATTTTAGAGCAAACTAAGCACATTACAATAATCACAATTAACAATATCCTTTGTAACCTTTGACAAAGTAAAACTAGTCATTATAATAGAACGCCAACCATTGTTAAAATGGTTTTAATTTAATAACAAGGAGGTGGTGGGTGCTGTATTTTGTTCCTTGGAGATTTCAGGGATTCTTTTAAAATTGCTGATTTATTTTTATTGAACTTGAATAGGAAAACTCTATTTACTTAATTAGAGGAAAAGTAAACACTTGAAATGGTAATTCGTTTTTAATGTAAACTCGTGAGTGTTACTCGAAGTGAATTATATTTTTACGTCACTTGCAGAAACTAAAGCTGTCAAACTGGAATCGCATTATAGTTTTAATAATTTTGTTGCACCACTTTCATTCGCCTTCCACGTTCAGTCCTCGCTTGTAGATGACTTTCAGCGTGATAAGTATGGCCACTTTCAGTGATACTGTTTTAAAGCTGGAATTTTAAATGTTTTAACTTTAAACTTCAAAATGCATGTTATTCTATAAGGGTTCAACATTTACTACCGAACGGAGATGTCTGAGCGAAAGTTCTAACTTTTCTTTTATTTCTTTAGTTGTCTAATAATTTTCGGATAAATATTTTCCACACTAAAGTGTGTTAAGAAACACGGTAACAGTTTTAAAGGAATCGATGAAAAAATTTAGTTAACATCGATCCAGAAACGTTTTACGCCTTGTTACGGAGCTACAACCCTCTGAATGGGCAGCAAGTGGGTACATAATTTACATGCATCTGTACTGCAAGTAAAAAAACGTAAAACACGGGTAAACGAGTTTATGCACTTGAAAATACAGTAATTCAATTCGCAACCTCATCAAACACGAGTTTATTAATGAGTTTAACTTGAGCTTGCTTCAGATAATATAGGATAGTATATGGGAAATGTTAAGGTGGTAGTTTGTTTCAAGTATAAACTTTATATATAATACAAACTGCTGCATTGTTAGATATGAAGTTTACAAGTCAACAATACCATTGTTGTAGTTTCAAATGGGAATTACTTGAAGATACATATGTGCTGAACGGTGAATTACGAAATATTTGTATGCACATCTATAAGGTGATAATTTGAAAACGATCCAGACCAAATATCAAAAAAATGTAAAAATACGTTTTTATAGAGGATGGGAGACTCTCGATAACGTAGCGCCAAATCTTACCTCGCCGTAAGTACTGTACTGTAACTATTTTTATTTTAATTTATTTTTCAAAAAAATAATTTACATACAAATCCAGCATTCTAAATTGATTTTGGTTAAACAGAAAACCTGCATTTTATAGGAAACGGTTAGTCCAAGCGAGTTGAAACAAGAGTACCGTTTTTGTTAATTAGGCAACAGGGAATACAAATCTCTAAACTAAAATGGAAAAAAACAAAAGGTTAAGAAAAACGGGTTACAAGAAAAAGGTGATAACCCCCATTCGCGCCGCCCCTGGTTAATTTACAAAAAAATAATAGAAAGTTTATACCTTTAATAGGTTAGGCTGCCTGCAAAATTTCAATTTTTTATCTCAAACCGTTTTTAAAATGCAATTGTTTTCCGTTTTTTCAACACCATGATTTTCAAAGACGTGTAGCTTCCTTATGCTGCGGTTTAGGACAAATGTTTTATAGACATTTTCGACTTATTTTTGCGTCAGGAAGCGGCTGGTAAATTTATGGCACTAGGTTTAGAGACACCGTGTATAAATACATATTTATAAAATTAATGATTAATGCATTCTAGGAGGGTATTTTTTCAACTTTTCCAACAGCTCTCAAAAAAGTTATCAATTTGGACGACATTTAAGTTTTCTCTGAAATGGTTCGCGATATTTAGTACTTGAGTTTTCGGGACAAAACTATATGAACCTCTTTAGCATAGGCAAAAGTATTTTCTTTGGTAGTGCCACGCTACTACCTAGAAATTATGATTGAGGGGGGGGGGTTGCACGGCAGAAGGCCTTTTTTGGAGATCCTCAAACACGTCTAAATGGTTTGTTCTTCAATATTTCAGTTCCTTTTATAGGTATTGTTTGCGATCTTACTTCGTTGTATTAATGGGGGATGGATATTGCTGTACCGAATCTCTTTATAGAAACAAGCAATATTTTATTTGCAGCAGATCAAAATAATCAATTTTTTTTAACTACTCTGGGAATGTTTTGAATTTAGGATTAGTGTACCTACTCCGGAAGCGGAACACGAAATACCGCCTTTTGAGCAAATTTTGAAGTGTCACCGTTCTTCGATTTTCAGAATGCTCAGAGATCGTGATCTCATGCGTTTTATTCTATTTACAGGTCTGCAGAAGATTCTTCCATCTACGTCTTTTAAAACTGTTTGTCGTAGGTGGTTGGTAATTTTCATTCGCTTTCTTGTAGCTGGTGAAAGCGAGCCAGATAGATCTATTAAATCCCCTCGCTTTCTCGATTAGTTGCTTTTGATTATATATTTGATCCCTTCTTGTCCCTTTTACCTTAACAAAACGATCTTGCTCTACAGGGATTTGTGTGTCTAGGTATTGTTTCAGATGTTGATCAATAATGAGTTTTAATGGGATATCATTCACCTAGTTTGGTAATTTTCACACTTACAGGTTGATAAGACATGCCCTTCTCATAAATGTTTATTTTGTTCAGTATTCAGGTCTGTTGCCGTTTTTCTATAGAAACGTTCAAGATGGAAAAACTGGTGTGGGTAAGCTATAAGTCGTGTGCGTGTAGCGTGTTACAGTCGCCAGAAAGCAACCGACCATTGAACGTCCACAGCGATAAAAATTCCTGTTTGTTTCTCTGCGGAAAAGGATATTTAACAATTAAAGAGATATCCAAAACTCTTGTAATGTCTTACTGAAAAATACAGCACATTTCAAGTACAGATTTTTATGTCAAATATATTACATGCTCTTTTGGCCAAAAATGTAACAGTTTGGGTTCACCAACCACTTTTCTCTCCAGATATAGCATTACGAATTCTTTTATGCCCGATATTCAACAATTTTCTCATTTTGATAACAAAACCTAAACGTGTTCTTAAATAACATTTCTTACTTGTTACAGTAGGTAATTGGAACGTAATTTTTCTCGAAACAACTAATTGTAACACCACTGTAAATACATTATTAATAAAAATTTAATTTCATAACGAGGAAATTCGGAAATGAAACGAGCTTATAAGTAAAAATAAGATTAAGAAGTCTTTGGGAAAACTCAATTTCGGAGAAACAAATTTGGTAGAATTAATGTTAGAAATATCCGACGGAGATGCTGAAATAAGATTAAGTGATTTATGCAGCTGGTGCTGACTACAATTTTAAAAATTTATAATTTGAGTCTAGTCGTTAAACATTGAAGTAATTTAAATTTATTGTGTTCATAAGTAATTAGCAAGTCGATGACTTTTTAAGCTTAAGTCTAATAATAATAAAACGTGGGATAACTGCGAATTTTGTTACAATTAAATATCAAGTATGAGTGATTACAAAAATGAACTCATTCATTTTGCAACATGTTTTAGAAGCTTAATTAAAGGTAATTATTACCTACACGAGTTTTCCAAGAAAACGTCTTCGATTCTTACTCTCTCAGGCGGGGAGCGTGTTCGCCACATTAATTAATGAGAACAAGAAGTTAGAAATGCAATCTAAGTTAGCCGAAGTACTTGATTTGATTTGAGTTTAGGTAACAGCTAACACTAGATTAGTTGTATGTTTAGGACTTTAAAAAAATCTATTTATAATTTAAAGGGTAAAAGGAATATTTGATCCGAATAGGCTTAGGTCAAGGTGAAAATAATTTTTTTATGTGACTTATTTGACCACCTCCCTTCTTTGGAAAATGTAAGTCGATCGTCTCTATGTCCTTATCTCGCCGTAGTGTATTTTGAACGTATAAGACCCATGATGTTTAACAATTCGGGTATCCACCCATGAAATTCCAAGAATCTTTCTATGTCAAAAATTCAAAGGCCTCACATGCCTGACCAAATACAATATTTTATGTTTCTGCATTTTATAAACCATGCATATTTTAACATTTTATGTTACGTATACGAATTCTATCCCTATAGCTTATTAAATATTTAATTTTAAAGTTGACACAGTTTAACAACGACCTGGTTTTTGATGTTTCAATTTCTAAAATTAAATATAATCCCTGATGAGTTTAACTAAGCAAACGTTTTAACTGAAGACTGCAATTTTACGTAGGAATTTATTTCATTGGGTAATCGTAAATTGGAGCAACTTATGTACTTATAATAAATCTCTGTGAAATAGGCGGTAGGAGAGCTCGTAATTACACGCACGCTTCGGTGATAATCTCAAACTACAAGTTAAAAGTTTAAGTAAATAAATCTGTTTTCGTTCCCACGTATTAAAATTAGCAAAGAAAGGTTGACGTGGATGCTGATGTTTTCGAATATCTAAACTAGTTGCGATAATGTTGATTTTAGGCACACGTTGTTGTTCTTGAAACAACTGGAAAATAATTTTCTTTTTTCAGGTATATTGCAGTTTTCCTTCCATTTTCATAACTTAAAATATTTTTGTTGGTTTCTTAGTTGAAGAACTTCAATGTATATGCATTTCACGACTGTCCAATGTTTAGTGTTTCACAAACTGAAATTAAAAATACCTACCTATCTACCATAATACCCAAACTATATACGATACTAAAACTTAATACTAATATATCAATCACCTTATCTAGAATTACAGCGTCATTCCAATAGCCCAAAGAGCCTTTAATGTTAAACTAAATTTTAAACTGTCAAGAAGTTCAGGAAGCCACAGTCGGTGTGCGGTGTCCCTCAGGGATGAGTCTTAGGACCAACTCGCTATAATCCTTTTGTCCATTATTAACCGATACCTGACAATGTAACGAAGTATACGGACAGTACGATGTTCACAGCTTAAAGTTTTAACTCTGCAGTAGCATTGAGCAACCCGCATAATATCTATCGAACTGCTTATGGTGAATTCTAGTTTGTTTGTAAGAAATACTCAAATGCATCTCAACTATCTAAGAGCATATAAGACAGATATTCAAATAATCGAATTCGTAGATGAAATTCATATCTTCGTATTCACATTTGAACAAAAACCAAGGTTAGACATTTACATATCCATTCCGTAAGCCTTGATGACACCTTGACGACTCCTTCATCAACGATTACCGGTGTTTGAACGATTTTTCGCTCTAAAGCTGCCCTGCGAGGTATAGGAGAGTCACCAACGATTTTCGTTAGCTAACGAATCGTTCGTGAACGACTTTTTACAGAATAGGGGTATGTTAGTCTCCCTCCGGGTTGCGTACATTCCATTATCTATTTAAACGAACCTTCTTCGTCTATTTTGGGGATCAGAATAGAATTTTTCGAATGCTTCTTCTATTCTTTGTAATTTTTTCAAATTTTGTAATTTTAAAGCAGCTTCTCTAATATTCTTCAATATATTGCTGTATGGACACGTTGCAGCTGGATGCGATACATTGTCCTCTGTGGTTCAACAGTATCTTATCTATTTTATTTTATTAAAAATTTTATTTCATTTATTTTATTTCTGTCTCTAAATATAATTAAGCAAACAAATCTGTGTACTCTGATACATTATTATTACTAAATAACATTAAATAAGTCTTGACGGATATTTTATTGTATCACCGTAATTAGACAAGCAAGACGATTAAGTAAATCTTTTTAAATTGGTTTACTATGGCCTCCTACACTGTTACCTTACAAATATTGTAAGGGTTTCAGACACGTAAGCGATATCAGTATTCTCCTTGTTGCTTCTTTCTTAAATGAGTTTTTAATCCTACGCTCCAGCCGAAATCTTATTCTTGTTCCATTTTATTTGAGAACACAATAACGTACTGATAAGGGTAGTTGATTTCAAATGCTTCGCAAAAAATTTCATTACCACGTCTGATTTTTGTTAGTAAAAGTAACAAAATGTGAATATAATAATAAACTCTTGAGTTATAAGTACGTGCTCTATTAACCTAACTATCTTGTTACCTATTTCGTATCAAAATGTATTTACAAAATTCCCCTAAGGATATATTCTTCTTTAAAATATTCTTGTCATAAAGTTTTTAGTTCTATCTTGTAAACTAATTTCCTCGAAACTTAGGAAAACTATGAGCACAAGCAGCAACTTCCAGAAATTTATGCCTTGAATGTTCGGTACATTTTATGATTTACTTTTTTGCTTGTTAATTAATTAGTCATTTCCCATGTCTTTTAGAAAGAATGGATTACGATTTTTCTGCTCCCCTCTAATGCCTATATGAGCTTCTATGTGTAAGATGTTTTGTTATTTTATGTAATTGTTGCTCACAATATTTTGTAAACCGAAACACAACATTTTTTAAGGGCATTTATTATTTTTTATCCTTCTTTTAATCCTCCTGAATACTTTGGCCTTAAGCGATGGATGGTTGATATTTTATGTTCTTTACAAATTTCCTGTTACATACTGCGAAATACAATATTCCTTTAAAGCATACTACATGCTACTGCAAATTCTCGAGATAATTTGTGTACTTACACAACAGGGGTCGTCGAGTTAAGTGTACAAACGTGAAGTTTAAACTGCATTCAAAGTTCAAACTTGCGGTTGTCCCGGTTTTCCATAATTATTCGAAATTGCTAGTATACGCTGAAATGGCTTCTTCCACACTTCCAAAAAATACTAGCATTAATATTATTGTAAATTGTCTTTTTACTTGCTTTCTATAGTTTTGGAAAATTATTTTGAAGTTTTAATCAGTATTGATATGAGAAAGCGTCTTGTTATGAATATTAATCAAAGTATTTCTCAGTTAAAAAATATTCATGGGCCGGTTTTACAATACAGGTATAAGTTGTACCCCCGACAATTGTCATGGTTACAATTGTTAAAAGAATTGTAACCATGGCAACTGTCGGAGGTATAGCTTATTCCAGGTATATACTAGTATTGTAAAACCGGGCCTAAATCACTAAAATAATAATTAAAATTATTTAGTAAAAGATACAACTACCTGGGTAATGGAGGAGCAGCTTCCGAAGTGGTCGACACAAGTAAAATAGTTCCAGCTACGAGGATTACCAGCCACATAACTCCGTTGCTACCAATCGTTGGAAGTTTCATTTTACTGTAATTAAAATTGTCGTTAATACTAAATAACTGAAATACAAACTGAAAGAATTAATAAAAGACAATTAATACTAGCACTTGAATGCAATCGATTAAATATTTGAATTATTCCAGACTTAAATCGTTAAAATGCGGTAAGATTTATAGTTATAGTCAGGAAAGTGTCATTTTACGGTATAGGAAAATTTCTTGAGCCACCGAATCCTGTAAAAATTTTTCGTGATGTGTTCCCCGTATAGTATTTTTCTGCATATTCAAAAATTTCGACTGACAATAAAAAAATATGATGAGATAAAGAAATAAATTGAGTACGAAAACTTTCTACGTACGAAAGAAAAAATAAAAGTAAAGTTAGTTGCAATCCGGATTAGACCCTTGGGCCAAAATACCTAATTTTGAAATATTGCGTGTCTGCCTCGTCTCTATGGTAATACCTAAACAAGTTATAATCACTTGCTTTCGTGCTTCAAAACGGCACATAAGCCGATCGGATAAATAATTTATTACGTTCGTATAAGAAGATATATCTAAAGACATGGAAGGATGGATTAATTGGGTAAGCACCCGCTAATAAAAAGTCTGCAAAGGGTACCAAAAAAAAAACGAGTACTCAAACCCTACGTCTGGTATACAAACCAATTATTAATAAATTTCCTAAAATCTGATGGTTATTCTTACAGGTATACATTTAATTAAAGCTGTACTAAATGCTAAACTGTTGCACGTTTCTGCCTCCTAATTAACAAAGCAATCCGACTAAGTATTAAAACTCGCCTTAATTTCGACTATAAAACTGCAGCTAATCAGCTCGAAATGCCGTCTACGAACAAAGGAAACCAAATTGGTGGTTGTTAAAGAGGACGCGTTTTAAAGATGTTGGCGCTTCTTTTAACAATCTTAATGAAGATGCTGATTTAAACGTATTGAAGTTTTATGCAAATTACAATCACCCCCTGTAAATTCTTTTCTTTTACAGCTAATCAGTTGTTAATTTATGCATCCTTTTAAATTTTAACTTTGATCTGCAATTACATGTGCTAAAAATGTTTTGAAATTGTATCATGTAAATGGCAGTTTAAAGGTATTTTCAAGATCCTTATTCTCTATTCATTTTTCTACATTCAAGACGTACTAAGCACCTGCGGCATGAAAAATTCTTTTTTCTGACGGAATATTTAAATGCCTGTCAGTGGTAAATTATTTATAACGTTTAAGTGTGTAGCAAGTTTTAAAATGTTTTCAGATAATTTGGTTCGTTACCTAAACTGATAGACAATATCTGATCACCCGGATAGAGTAAGCTGATAGTGTAACATTCACTTTTTTTATTATTTTTCTGAAACAGATGAGTTTGAGAATGCTAGATCGTACATCGTCAATATTAGTGAGCTCGTTTTATTTTTATTCGTATTTAAGTCCTTGGGAAAGGTTTAATATTCGAATAATATTTTATTGCAACAATATGCTTTTCGAACTCCTTTCCATTCGAGTCAATTTTTTGTGTTAATTAATTTTCCTAATTAATATATGAACCTATATTTACTAATGAAAACTTAACATACATTTCGCCTCTGAGTATTATTTTAGGTTAATTAGTCTAAACAGAAACAGCGCTGCATTGCAAAAGCAATTTATTAACGCGGGTAGTAAGTACAAATGCACATAGGAATGAGTTATTGTCTATAACGACTAAATTTTGCATATGGGAATATGCATAATAGGTACCTACCTATGTGGATTCTCTTAATTTATCGTTGCCAGAGTTTCTGTGTTAGTTATTAATTCGAATTGTCTTCGGGGCGGTTTGCTAACAATACCGCGATCTTGAATTATTAATACCAATGTTACGTTAAGAATCTTTGGTAATATTTCTAAAGAAAATATTATCAGAGTGTACCTAAACTTGTTAACACACGGAAACAAAAAGTAATGGCAACCTATCCTCGCACAAAATTTTATTGGGTATTGTAGAGATTTGCATTTAATTTTTTTATGCCGTAACCCATTCCCATTCCTAAAAACAGGAAGTCGGAATCGAACTCCGGACCCCACCGTGTCTAATTTCAATCTCCAACCAAGAATTATTATTAATTTATAAAGAAGCCGGACTGAAATTGTGTCAGGGTGGCTGCCTAGATTTGTTAGAAAAATGAAGCTCCCATTTTTCAATCTGAAACAGTTTCAGTATTACAGCCCAAACGCGTTTTGCAACAAGTTCAACTAAGCAACTATCGTCACAATTTCAGCCTTAAAACATGCTCTGGGAACTAAGTGTACATCTTCAACAGAACTGAAACTATTACAGTTTCAACCTTCTGATTTTGCGCTTCGTTCGTTCGTGCGATCTTAATAGTACTTTAGTTGATGAACAGATAAAAGATTTCACTTTTGTTTATTTAGGAAAACTTGCATACAAGGAATAAAGCTTCTCTATTTTTATAAAATGCAGGTAAGTTACGTTGTTTTTCTCGTGAGCTTTATGCGCGTTTTAAATTGGTTTGCTTTAACTCGTAGCTCACGTGAGAGTAAGTACATTTTTCAGCATGTTTATGTATCTGGCAAAGTTGTTTCTCAGACTTTCAGCTTTTTAACAGAGCGAGAGGGCATTATATTAAAAACTTTTTTAATCAGTTTGAAAAAATGAGCTGGTAGATTTTAATGCAGTAACATAAAGAACTACTATGATAAATCTGATTATTTTAATTAACATTTCCAGTTAGTTGTAACTTCCTATTGGTTTAATAATCACACAACGTAAAAGTTCTAACTTTAAATCGAATCGTTTCAATATTTTCGTTTTCGGGAGAAAACGTGTATTAGATAAGAGCTGTCATGTATTGATGTCGTCGAGTTTTTCCCAATTTCCTGTTTACTGAATTACATGGTGGATGATTGTAGTAACCGTCTAGGTTGCATTAGAAACGTCTGTCTAGCGGTTAAGTACCTCACAGTCGAATTTAGCAAACACTAATACAGGCTATAATTGAAATATATGGTGACAGGAGTGGAATGACAAAATAGTGTTCCCTATAAAAAGTAGACGTAATTAGACTCGTTACAGTATATAAGTGGGCAATTTATTGCAATAAGTTTTATAGGGTTCCTGTGTTCATTGAAGACAGAAAGGGATCTGCGAATTTATTTGTTATTTGAATATTATTTTATTGTGAATATTTTATTTATTTGTTTAAGTCTTTATTCTCGCTCAGATGTATAACGTAATCAATGTTCCCATTGTAATCGCAAATATATTGGACAAACCGAGGGACAAACTAAATCTAACTTTGAAATGTAGTTCACTTCAGAAATACTATTACAAATGTCACTAGAATAAAACTTTTATTAGGAATTTTAATGAAAAGTAATTAGTGTTTTGGCACATGAGAGAACATCCGGTTTATCCATTTAAACTTTTCATTCCTAAGAGTACATTGACATCAAGAACATGCTATGGATTTTTTTAGATTTACCAAAAAATTTCCAAAATCTTTTCTTTCAAACTTGACATAACTACCAAAAACGAAGAAAATTTGAACGTTTTTGGAAATGACTTGTTCACTTGAAAATATAGAAATATTCAGAAAAAGTAAAAATAGGTGAACATAATGTACAAGAATTTGAAATATCTAACGCGTCTTGGTATTTTGGTGTTTTTGTTAAAAATAGATTTGGCAAAAGCACAAATTATTAGATAAATGTAAAGAACGTAGGAATTGTGCCCATTGCGAAAATATTACAAACTTGGTATGGATAATAATAAAACAGTTAATGACGTCACAAACGACAAGGAATTTAAAATAAAAACCAAATACGGTTCACAAAGGCCACAGAAATGTATTTATGGTATGCAGCATATAAAGAAAAATGAAAATATGTCGAGCGTAACTGACTGTAATATGAAACGAACTGGAGATACCTAATAAAATTATTCTAAATAACTCATGCTTTCAGATACAAATTTTATTCATATTAATCTCACAGTTCAAATCCCTAAACCACATCATTAAAAGGCTTGAGTTTGACTCGAAGGTTTAATAATTAATTTTTTAAATTGATTTATACCTACAGAGATTGAAATCTCTTCATTAAATGTTTCAGAAGTTTTCTAAAAATAATAATTCTAAATTTTCTAGACGTACTGTTAGGTTTGTCAAGGATCCGTGCATAACTTGAAAATCTTGATTTATTTCGACAATACAGTTTGCTGTCAAAAAATAAAAGAATTTAGTGTACCATTCACATTGCATTATTGATTGTTGAACGAATACGTTTCAGCAGGAAAGCTGAAATACGTAACCTCATTTAAATTACTTATTTCGAATAAATTGATTCCAAAATTCTTCTGTATATGCAATCTTGAAATGTTATTTTGTAGGATTCGCGTTAAATTTCAGAAGTTTTCTAATTATAAGAATATTTCTGTTCACAACCAAACCCATCGAATACAGGATAAGGAAAAAATAATTCACTTTTATTTTCTCCAATAGGATTTAACAAGAAAAATTCAAATAAAATCTTGAATAACGTACATTATGCAAACATTAGCCACGTATCTGGAATATTGACGGTTTAGTAGTTTTTAACACCGTTCAATAAAATTGTGATATAATAATCTCACGGGGTACAAGATTGCTTTTTAACAACCCACGAGACTCCTATGTGACGGTATGACGGAGGAAAATTGCCTTCATACAAGCCTGTAAACTACCACTTTATGAGTGACACATGACGGGCGTGAGTGATGAACGAAAGTATGTAAGAAACAAGAGGGACAGGGTGTGACGATAACTGTTTTTCCCCTAAAAATACTTATGCAGTATATTGGGTAGTACTAAAATTGTAGCCGTTCTAAAATTTATGGCATATTTTTGTTGGTGATATCCAGAAAAATATTAGGCACGTTTATTTCTGATTTTCAGTAAAATTGAGATATTATTTAGAAATAATTTCGCTTTTACTACCCACAACATAAAATTATAGATTGGTGCAGCAATTCACCTGGACCTACATCTGCTTCAAAAATTATTACGTTTTATAAATTCAAAAGGGCTTACAAGGTTTGCTAGGGGTATGTTTTATACCACATAAAGTGGAAATAATATAAAAAAGTGTATTATATACATACAGACTATTTGATACCACCAGAAAGATAACATATTTTCTAGATACAAGGTAGTACAAGGTACCATAAAAGTAGCGCCGCTAGCGTTTCTAAATTGGGGGGTTTACAGAGAAGCCCATATTTTTTTGATGGGACAACCATAAATCAACATGAGCAGGCAGTTGTGAACTTAAAAATAGAGGAAGGTTGAAATTTGAATAGTTAAAGAATTTTGATAAAAAAAGTACTACCAAAATTGCAAATTTGATATTTTTGTGTACGGATTGACGACAAACTGATCCAAGACCACATGCAACACAACCATAGCTGTCCATTTAAAAATACAAAGTAGTAGGTCCTGAAGATGTTCTAACTACATCAAAACGTAGTAGCTATTTGTGTGGATGTCATTTATAATAGGTCAAGGTCACGGTAGACAAATCTCTGGTATCTATGTGGATCTTGTCCAGATAATTGAATGTTGATCGTGAGAAATGATTGATACAAAATTTATGGTTTTATTTAATACCCTGATTGGGATTTGAACCTCCTTATAGGTATTACGGTTCCAAAAACAAACAGGTTTTGTCCTTTATTTTCTAATCTAAAGCTATTTAAGGTTACTCTATGTATTTCTGGTGTTGTCATAGTTATAGTAGTAGTAGTAGTAATCCCAAACCCTCTTTTACTTGTAATTACAGACCGCATTCTAAAAGAAATATAGTTGAATATTATAAAAACAATTCCCAATGGATCAAAACAGTAATAGAGGTAATTATTTTTTTCTTCAAAACGGAGCAATGTATCAAACATATTTAAGTTCAACTTCAAAATATTATGCAAAGGACGTCATACATTTTGATTAAATTAATAGCCTTAGGTAACCAATTTCTCATGTGACAGCAATTTCATTTGAACCTGTTAAACCCCATGTTTTTTTCCTGCCATTTCACTGGTTCGTTACCTCAGAAAATGAAAACGAGTATATCTTAAGCTACAGGAAGGGAAATTCTTAAATAGCCTTTCTGAAAGTGAATATTAAGCTTGAAATATAATTCGATAAATTCTTAATGTTAAAGTAAACAGAGATTGAAGTTTGTTTTTTGAATAAGATTTAAAAACTAAAAGCTGCAATTATTACGAAAAATTATGTTTGTCTTAGAGATTGTTCAAAGAAAAGTTTTATGAAAATCCCGGTTTGAGATTAGATTGTATCTGCATGTAAACTTAATGCCGCAAGGGACTAGTTTGATTTTGTTAGGCTCTAATGACCGTTTGCATAAATTATTCCTGTTGGAACAAGCGACTCTTTGATCTTACATTAAATTAAAGGCCCTTTTTCCTTCTTTGTATAATGTTATCTTTGTAATATTTTCTTGGAAATCGTTTATTCACACTTCAATATCCAAAGAAATTATTTGTTGAGTCGCCAATTTTTCAAGATATTAACTTTGCTTTTTCAAATATATGCGTCACTGCAAAGAGCTCTTTTCTTCCTTTTGACTGATATAAGGTTAAATGGATTTATTTTGAAAAATAGTGGAGTCATAATAGAAAAACTGGGTCTCTCATAGTAGCCCGTGGTAGTCTATGAAAACTGTGCAAAATTTATAGAATTTGAATGGTGATCGTATATAGAGCAGTCCTCAATACGCTGAACATTTCTTCTCATTTAACCGAATCTGTATCTCTTACCGTTTACAAGATCCCCATGCACGCTCCTTATCTTAGACACCCTGTATTCAAGTGATATCTGCATAATTAGACTTTTTTTAATGCTTCCTTCTGGATATGCAAAGTATTTTAAAATAACATTTTATTATTTTAATAAGCCCGTTCTTAAAAATCAATTTATTGCCTGTATTTTCGTATACGTAAGCAAAAATATTTAATTTCAATTTTAAATTAGTATTAGGGGAGTATCCTCCCTTCCTAATTAGTTTCGTTTAAATTAATTTTATTGAATTTATTAAGACAACGATTTTAAGCAAGAAAGGTGTTTTTTCAATTTTTCCCAAAATTGCAAAAGAAAAGAAACGGGAAATTATATTTTAAAAAACTTCTTAATCAACTTATTTGTGGCAAGTCTTTTTACAGCTCTTGAAGCACGGTTTACAAATAAGTAAGAACTTTTGAAAGTGTGCTTGATTCAACAGTCCACGAGGAAAAGCATTATCTCTAACTTTCAACATGTTGTCATCGAACGTGGTAGTCTATAAAACTCTATAGAGAGAAAAAAAATGAGAACATCACGTTTTTGTAGTTTTATTTCGGTGTGAAAAATCGCTCTTTAATGAAACAATACAAGCTTTGTTCAGATTTAATCTTAAATTTTATTTTATTTTCCCATTTTGCGTATATGCTACTGCATAGAGTAATTGTATCATAGAAGGTCTAGCGAAAGTAGCGATAAAATATGTGTTTGCATAACAGAATCCATTGGGGTTGAAAGCAGAAGTTTCTATGTAAATCCTGTTCCTCATTTTGGATTCACCCTGTATAAAGCATAGTTTAGAAATGAAATTTAATTAAAATATAATCCAACGGTGTAAGTTCGATGTTAAGTTGATTCTAATCAATATCCCCCTGGATAGAACGCAGATAAATAAATAACTAGTTCTACGATCACGAATAAACTAAATAATTAAATTCAAGCCACATCGCACACAAATGTAAGCTTTTATGCCGGGAAAGCATGCTATGAATGTTTGCATAAATAAATAATGTTGCGGTTTCTTGTAGGTAGACCACAGATCAACAGCATCAACTTTACGTTATTATTCTGATTTAAGAGGATTAGTCTTTGCTTGGAATTCGCGCCAAATATTCCTTCTCAAGATAATAATTGCATTTTATAAATTTATCTTTAGAAAATGAAGAACATTCAAGATAATTATGTGTCTATATTTGAAAACAAGAATCTATGCAATTTGCAATTAAATAATTTACAAAAAAAATGCGTGAAGGTTTTGGTAAACGTTTACTTGTGTGGGTGGATGACAGCTTATTTATTCATGCTCAATAATATGTCATTATTTTATCACATCTTCTAAACAATCTATATGTCTACATATTTTGAATACGATAAGTTTTTAGTACAAAAATACTTTTGAAATTCAAAATACTTTCCATGAAACAGCTTAACCCAAAAAAATTCTAAAAGTAAGCCTCGGCTGATACTTTACCTTTGCTCCCAAACACACAATTTGCATAAAAGCAATTTCATCGAATCAGATCAAACTTTCGTTGGAAACCGCAGTTTCCTTTTATTTCCTAATATGGATTAAGATTCACAATAATGACAAGCTCCGGAAGGGTTGAAATCTTATTAGAATTCCATGAAAAGTTTGTGGGCGTTGAATTGTTCTGTCAATTATTATTTGGCCCCAAATTGAAACCCGGCTAATTGATAAAAAAGTTATTATTCCTGGGTATAATTTCAATTAAACAAGAACTAAACAACCGTAATGTTATCCTAATCCCAGAAATTTGTGTAAATGAGGTCCGAATTTAGGTCAGCTTAATTAATATTACTGTTATATTACTTTGAAACAAACTATGATATTATGGATGAAATTACTAAATCCAGTAGTTAAGTTTAACCCAAAGGACTATATTTGATGTGCGATGTTGAGAGGTTGTTATGCAATAATAATAAACTGACAGTGTATTAGGCGGATGAAATGATAGTCATTCGTTTTGATTAAGGGGATGCCCGGTTTATTCTCGCGTCACAGGGTCAGTGTCAGTGTCAATTCATTAGAGTCGTAAAAATTCATACATAGTATACATAGACACGCATTTTTTTAGGGTTTATAACGACATGTCCAATTCGCCACGCTGAGGATACGAGTGTCATTAATTCGGAACTTTTCCAACTCACAGTTTTTTTGGATTAAAAGTCCGTATTTGGTGCGTTGCGCGGTAAGCCGTATCTAACCTTAAGAAATAATTTTTAAACAATTGTGAAATGCCTATTTAAAACCGTACAGGGTGTATCAAAATTTTTATTTTATCTTTTAATTTAATTTCGAAAATTATTGTATTCTACTTAGGCCAATCTATTACTTGTTTAAATTTTTTGACCTATTTTTGATACACCCTGTATAATTTTGATAAGTTTCTTTAAAAATTTTATTTATATAAATATTAGTTTATGGCACAAAGAAATGAAGAAAAGCGAAATTTTGGTCGTGGGTGGCAATAAATTTTGCCAAGGAGACAAAAATCGTAGGCGGAGTTTAATCTCTTAATTAGGATACGATATATTTTATAGCATACTTGAGGTGCTAATTTGATTATACTTACTCCAAATGCATTCGTTTTAAATTGGTTTGACTTTTTTACAAAGAGCAGTGAAACAAAAACATAATTGTGGTAATTGTACATTCCCTGATCAGTTCATATAATTAAGGGAGATATCAATAATATTTTTCTGTTTAAGTTATTTGTAGTGTCCTCAAATTATTAATTATCCTAAATATTCACAATTTAATTGTTTTTAAAATTTAAGTTGCCACCGGACAAAGTATCATGGTAATGTTCAAGGGTATTTGGAATTAACATTTTGTGGATGTATACAATGTTGTGTGTAGGTACCCATACTTTGGTTGTTCTTGCGTTGAATACATTTTACAAGAATTGACTTTAATAATCGTCATCCCTATACACAAATTAATATAAGCTATGTTCAGTTTAACGGAAGAGAAATGTAATCTAATTACAGAATTGTACGTTCTTATATAAAAATGAATAATTTCCGCAATTAGTGTCATGAAAATATTAAGCAGGTTTGGGCAGAAAAAGATATATCGAAAAAATGATTCAATTACCAAAATGTTGTAGGTGTTCATTACTTTTTAATTCACAAGAGATGTGCAGGAATTTGATGAGAAAAAAATTTTAAATTCGTTAATTTTGGGGAAGAATTCATACCTCGCCTAAACAGCGTGTATCTGGAGAGGATCAGCAAAAAGTAATTTAATAACCCAAACGCAGTGTTTAACAGAATGATAAAGCCCTTAATGTTACACCAGAAAATAGGGTTATCAGAAGGGAATTTCAAATAAACGCATAAAGCATTTTCCGTTTATATTTATATTCCCAGCATTTCAAAGTAAAATATGTGAGAAAATTTTAGGTTAGAACAAAAAATGCTGTAGATACTAAATCGTTTGTTTCACAATATTTTGAACATATTTTGTTCCAGTATGTGATGCATATTTAGCAGGTGAGACTTGGGAAAATGCCCTTTATTTAAATACCGTACTGTGAACACCAAGAACAGTGGCTGTTGTAATTTGAATAATTTTATCCGTAGGTTATTGAACATTTTTGAATTTTGATAGTAGTACATCGAACTTTTTAGTACCTATTTTAAAAATATTCTGCAGAAGTTTTAAAGGATGAACAATAAAAATATTAAGCTTTAAAGTTTTTCAGAAATTATAGATTTATAGATAATTATACAGGGTGAGTCAACATTGTTTAGTATTTAAAACTACGTTCAAAAACATTCAACACATATGTTACCATATTACCCTAACTATTACGATATACAGAGTGTTCCATAAATATACCGACTTTTAGTGGTGGTAGGGGACATCAAAACAAATCGTTTTTGTTTTATAAACATACGTCCGAAAACGCTTCGTTTTTTAGATACAGGGTGTTGAAATTTGTAAAAAAATATCGTTCTGATTTCAAATTTTTTTACTCTAGAATTCTGCATAAAAGTTATTTCTACAATAGGGGTAAAGTTATATGTATATTAAGTAAATTACAATTTATAAGCATGTTCTACATGATAAACCTGAATTATAAAAGTTTCTGCTCTGCATACAAAAGTTTTTTCGCCCGTACCCTATACTTTGTTTTCTTATCAATGTAGGTTTCCACTAAAAGGAGAAAACTGCTTCTTAAGACTTAACAAAAGCTCAAATAGCATCATGTTCCTTTTCATTATAGAAAATAAAGGCATCCAACGGATACAGGATATTAAATATTCTATTGTTTTTGCTTTTAATTTCGACCACTGAAAAGTAAACGTGATAAACTAAAATTGGAAGTTTGGTTTGTACAGGATGGGCTCCTGTGAAGGAGATCTAGTTTACCCAGAGAAATATTATTTTCGTTTTAAGTAACAATAATATCAAAACAACACTGAAAGTATTCATACTGTAAATGGTAAATGGTTTATTTAACGATCTTAAGGATGTTATTTAGAAATGTAGGATAAAAGCTTGGTTTGAAGAAATCGTTGTCCAAATAAGAGGAGAAATAAAGCAAAAAGAGCTTGATACAATAAATATTAGTCCAAAGTAATGAAAACTTTTGTGTGTCCTTTCTTTGGCGTTCTTAAAATTGGAACAATTTGTTTTGTTATCCACGAAGCTGAAGAATTGTAAAGGGAAAGTCTGCCTACGCAAGCATGCTGGAAGCATGTGGGTTTAGTTGTCTCTGTTTTTTTTAACAACCAAGAATTTTTCTGCGGTAGGAAATATAAACAATATTAGCTGTTTCCGGGTTTTATAAGTAAATACAGTGTCTCAAAAAAAGGTATACATACCTATTTAAACCGGTAATAGGTTATCCCGTTAGCTCCGACAAACTTTTTTTTAGTCTTATAGAAACTTGAAAAATGCGAAGTACAAATTTTGATATTAAATTCAGAAGCAAGGGGTCTTTAGTCGCCTCATGTTTATTTCTAATCAAATTATCCGAATATGTTTAATATTTCATTTCAGTACGATTAGGAACCTTCTAGCATTACCAGCTCAGATTTGTAAGTGTGCATTCAGACGGCTAATTAATTTAAAGAGAATTAGAAGGTCCGGTAGCAGCACAGTCAGCCAAATGTATCTCTTTGAGTGGGATAACCCTAGTTATATTTTGGAGTTAAAGCGTCTTCGAATTTATGTGCGGCTAGACAAAACCCACCAATTTCTGAATATAAATTTGGACATACTATAAGTAACACTGACATCAACAAAATCTCCTGTGATCTGGAATTCACCAAAAAGTGAAAGTCTCCTTTTTCCTGATATTTAATGAGCATGTAATGATACATCACAGGTTACAATTTTTGTAACAATTTATACGTTTTTTAAACATGTCATCAAATAAGGCTTATTTTTCCTTGCGAGAAATTGTTCCTAGGATAAGTGGGCGACATGCGTCTAACTAAGAATAAGAAGACATAGTTACGCAGGATTTAATTACAAACCTAGAATATTCTGATAATTTTGTAACATGGCTATAGTTTGAAAATGAAATTATTGAGATTTTTTAGTTTAATATAATACCAATGGCCATTGCAATTGCGAATCATACATTTTTTGCTTCGCAATTCTGCTTTGCGGTCGTTGTCGGGAAATGACAGGATATGGGCATTGATGAGGGACGGACGTTACTAAAACGGGACAATGCAGGTCTCTCACAGGGCAAAATAGTTGAATGGATAAAATATCTGCTTTCATCGAATTTAATGGTAAAATTTAACAACCTACGTAGTTTCTTGGGATCTAGTCGCTCTACCCCTTCACGAAGGAAACTATAATGGGAGTGGTTTGATAAAGTCCTGCGTCACTTGTAGAAAACTTAAGTGGAAACGCAGAATGTTCAAAAATAGTAAAAAAAATCATTACGGCCTATAAAAAATTCAGTATATTAATAGGTAGATAATAATATTACACTTTCTTTAGTGTTTTTCTATCTGGGGATGTGGAATGAAAAGTTACTACTAAACGGAAAATGTTTCATTCTACAACCAGTCGAGTATCATGTTTCTGTATTATTATGTGGCACAGAATCCCTTTCCAATAATTTTCAAATAACGTGATCTTGTAATGATCTGATCCTATAATATTCTCGGTTAAAAAAAGAAGTGTTTACAGAAAATATACTAGTAACATTCAATTCAAACTGAAAAGCTTTTTGTATTTGTTTATTGTTGCAATTACTATTTTCTACCGACGAGCTTCAAAAAAGGAAAACAAGATAACGCGTCTTCACGAACAAGTTCGTGGATTTAATTTCTAAAACCAAATAACGTGCCAGAAATAGCAGACGTTTCAAGAGTACTAGAAAAAAATCTATTATTCGCTCTTTTGGTAGTGGTTACGTTTCTTTGTAATGTGAGGTATGTCAGGGGTACCCGGGTACCTAAATACATTACTCGTGTTTCCACGCCATAAAAAATATTTTCATCCCTCTTACATTACTCTAAATGTAATCTTTTTGGAAATCCTCTATTAGTATTAATGTGAATAATTTATTAATTTCTAAAAATCTGACACATTACATTAAGAATCGCGGTTTCTTAAAAGGATTTGGCAGGTTAATGGCCGCGCAATTCACTAATTGCTGCAAATTCCGCTCTAATATTTAAAGCGTTGAAATCCTCAGAGACGTACTTCCGTTAAATGCCTAACGAAAACTTTTTACAGGAACAACACGACGGAAATAAATAAAATATAAAGCATTATCCCTGTCGTATCTGGAGAAATGTGAATCGGAATCTCGCCTCCTCGGATTACTCTGGTTCGACTTTTTGCCAACTGGTTGCGCTTTACTACTTTAATGGTTTTTCTGTCTGCTTATGAATTAAAAATAAGTTCGAAAAAAGTATTTCATGTTTTTTTTATTCATTTGATTTAATAAATGTTAGTTTAGCGATTAAATGAAGCGGATAAATTGAAACCTTGGAACCTTGGAAGAGTTTTATCTCTTGAGGATATTCGTTTTGTTGGTCGTTAACAAACTGTCAGAAAATTATGAATAAAAAGTTTTCAAGGCGTAGGAGAACCGTTTTTACCAATTATCTGTAATAGCAATAAAAATCAGTCAGTTATCATTCGTATTAGGGATAATTGATCGTGAAAAATGAATTGAAAATATTTAAGAAGTTTGGTATACTGTATTAAAAAAATATTTTTATGAGTAAATATTCAATGAAAATAATTCCCTCATGAACCCTAAGGACCGGAAACTGAAATACCGGCCTTGAGTGAGTTAAATGCAACAAACAATGAAAGAAAAATAATTATTCTGTCACCTAATTTTGTTGAATGATTTTCTTTCTACCTTTCTGTATATATTATTCAAAAGTAGCCCTGGGATAAGTAACGAATTTTCGGTTATTTCCGATATCTTTCATTTAAAATGTTTAAAAATATCACGTAGAAAGACACGGGGAATATTACACAATTCCCTTTCTGTTCTACTTTTAAAGATATAAAAAACAAACATTTTGTTGGATGTAATATAAATAAATAATGAATTATAGGTTTTTCGATAAGTTCCAGAACAAATAATAACTTTAGGATCTGTATAGAAATAACTTTGGATAAAATAATACCTGCGTCCGCAAACAACAATCCATCCAATTGTGAAACCTTTTAAAATATGCAACAGATTTGCAGGACATGTCCAAAACAAAGTGTTATCTCGCAATAACAACTCTATATATACTATATTGTCGCAGCGTTAGAGCAGATTGAATTATACATAAACACAAAGCGCTAGGGAGAACGCGCAAATGGGGACTTTGTCTTCCGTTGAAATGAGATAGGTATTCCTGCACACTGACGCGGTACTCAGTATGAATGGCACATCCTCTAGCTTCATGCAAAAGTAAAATTAAATTAATTTTTTATTTACACTTGACGAAAATAATGCTCCATGAAAAGAAAATTCCATTTGCATTTGCATGTTTCCACGGAAAAGGGTGAAATTTTAAACCGCCCCTGGTGATGATAACATTGTTTCAACGGGTACATCCCATGCTGGGATTGTAACACTACAATTTTCTAGAAAATTAGGAAAAACAGTGATAACTTTAATTGCCTTTTATGTGCGTATTCAAAATCCGACACCCTGGTATAATTAAAACAGTTCGGTGGTCACAAAATTAAACATTGCGAGAGTTGCTCATTTTCGTCCTTAAATGATTCTGACACTCCCATTCGGGTCGTAATTATTAATACACGGTAAATTATTTCCATCTTCATCAGAGGCGAAGGCCTGTTGGATGAGTTGTTTTTGTAACGTAGATCCAGGTCTCGGTATGATAATTCCTTGTACCTTCCAAGAGTTAAGTCTACTAAGGGCGATTTTACACTCGAACTGTGCATTTTTTGTATCTGTAGGAATTACAATCCGCAGGAGGGATTTTTATCGTGCTTGGACAGTTTCTACGGTTTAATTTTCCATAAGATTCCTCCCTGCAAGATTAATTTCCTATTTGAAAAAATCTTACAAACGTGTGCCGAGTTTGAGCTCATGGAAAGGTAGAATGTGGTTATGAACTTTTCAGGAGTAAACTACTTTGTAAATATAGGGTGACACACTAAGAATGACCGCCCGCTTAAAGTATTTGTCCCAGACACCCATTAAAAATATTTGAAATCGCCAATTTTTGAAGCAGTCGCGGGACGTCGCAATTGAAGAGCGACTTCGCCTTCCAAGTTAAAAATTGTAGTAACTCTAGGTAAACGATGTTTGTTTAAAAACACCTGCAACTTCATGAAATTTTCAATGAAAATTTCTTTTGCAATTTGAAATTCAGATCGGTTTTAGTGAAACTAGCACTTTTCTGCAATTTTCTCGAAAATTTTAAATATACAACACCAACACTTCCGTATTATTAGAAATGAGAGCAGCTTTTATACTTTCCACTTGGTATTCAGCTTTATTAAACAAAGCTTTAATAGCAACTACCTGTAGTTTCAGTTTATGAACAATTTGCATAATACGTGGGAGGAATTGAAGTGTTATTTGAAGAATATATGTTTACTGTTGCAATTAAAAGTAATAAGTTTCACACCCACTTAAAAGTGTAACATGTTAATTTCCCGGAATTTTGTAGGAAGTAGGTACCTAATTGCTGCTTATTAGTAGGCGCTGTTTATTTAAGATATATTTTGGCCTCATTAGACGTAGTCTCCTAGTTACATTTAAATAATGAAATTCCGTAAAATGAACTTGCCTGTGCATATTAAACATTTACACAACTAGAATAATTATGACACGTTTTCTAAGCTTAAAGTTTGCTTTGTTTCCAGAATAGTAAAATTATTACTTAGTACTGGATTTTATAAAAGATAGTCACAAATTAAGTTGTAAAAACCGAATTTTTATTACAGACAACATTCAAAGTTCTAATAATAGATAAGATATATCCATCAAGATATATTTCATTATTCATTTTGCTTGCTCATTTCAATGTTTTCATAAACAAACAAAGACGCTGCTTGATAAGATGTAGTAATTCAGTACCAAAGAGGAAGGTTATTTGTTTTCAGGGTACATTAGTCCGTACGCTAGGTCGGTTTTGCTAGCAAATCGATGTCGACACAGTTTCTCTTCAGAAACTGTTAGGGGACATCCTAGAGAGTACCCCGACGTAAGGTGGACATCCGGAAAATTGAGCAATCAGCCGCCATATTGGAAAATGTGAAAATGTGAAAAAAGTGTTTATCTCACGAACGAGTGGTCCGATTTTCACAAACTTTTTTTTGTTTTGTAGCTTATTTAATTGTTATTAATTTATATGCTGAGCGCAAATTAAATTCTGGACGTAAATAATTGAAAAAGGGCTCTAACTGAACCCCTGAAACGTACACAATTTTAAAACGCTTCCACTTTATTGAAACACACGGATTTCCTAAAAGTTATATGTATCATTGTAACCGCCATCATTAGTAGATCAAAATGTTTTTTTAAAGTGCTTGAATAATGTACTAGATGCCGAGATATTAATTATTTTATAATATTACGGCACGTGCGATGTCCAGAGTATGGGCAGTCGCGGCTGCTTGCGGGGGTAAGGGACGAAGGTCCCCACCAGGTTACGCGCATAGTACAAGAGCTGCACTTGCAATCTATCTCTAAATAGGTGCAATTTGTTGTATTAGGTTTCTAATACTTAAATTATTTGTTAATTTTCCAATAACAATGAGTGCACCTATTACTTTGACAAATAACTGTGAATTTTTTGATGATCATAAATGTATATTTAGTCAAAAATATACAATGAGCGACTTTCAAGTACCGAACATGGCAAAAGAAGAATGAGAGATAGTGCTGCAATAAAAGGAAAAAATAATGTAATCAATAAACATTTGAAACTATTAGACGCCAATAATTCCCCTTTTGTATATCGCTCGGGAAATCTATGCTATAAAACGTTTACTTACTGAAAAAATATACCTACATAAAATAATGATCACAAAAATCAACAATCGAACAATCCGAGTACCAGTACCAGTACTACATGTGTCTATTAGTTAAACACTAATTTGTTTATGAATACGGCTGTAAAAAACCAAATTGTATAATAGGTAATAACATAAAAATGAAGGGAAATGTCAGATTTGCGAAAAACTCACTTACTTTTTAGAGGCTACAAGTTACTTTGAAGATTCTGTTTTTTCGTGTTCACTTTTATTAAAGTCTGTAGAAGATGTATTTGGACAAGACATTTATGTTCGTAAAGATTGTTTATGCAAATATATAATCAAATACGAACGCGCGGTTGCAAATGATAACAAAATCAAAATTGAATCTGTTTGCCAAGATGTGATAGATTTGATTACTAACCATATTTTCCCATTATTGAGGTGAAAGGGTTATGCTTTAACAAATATTCGAGAAGATATAAATAAAGCACTACCTGCCGAGAAACATTTAATCACTTGGCAGGTAAAGTCAATCTTACACTAAATTTCATTTTGATTTCGCAATCAATTGCAACTGCGTGTTCATATTTGATTATATATTTGCGCAAACAATCTTTATGAACATAAATGTCTTGTCCAAATACATCTTCTACAGACAATAAAGGTGTACGCGAAAAAACAGAATCTTCAAAGTAACTTGTAGTCTCTAAAAAGTAAGTGAGTTTTTCGCAAATCTGACATTTCCCTTCATTTTTATGTTATTACCTATTATACAATTTGGTTTTTTACAGCCGTATTCATAAACAAATTAGTGTTTAACTAATAGACACATGTAGTACTGGTACTCGGATTGTTCGATTGTTGATTTTTGTGATCATTATTTTATGTAGGTATATTTTTTCAGTAAGTAAACGTTTTATAGCATAGATTTCCCGAGCGATATACAAAAGGGGAATTATTGGCGTCTAATAGTTTCAAATGTTTATTGATTACATTATTTTTTCCTTTTATTGCAGCACTATCTCTCATTCTTCTTTTGCCATGTTCGGTACTTGAAAGTCGCTCATTGTATATTTTTGACTAAATATACATTTATGATCATCAAAAAATTCACAGTTATTTGTCAAAGTAATAGGTGCACTCATTGTTATTGGAAAATTAACAAATAATTTAAGTATTAGAAACCTAATACAACAAATTGCACCTATTTAGAGATAGATTGCAAGTGCAGCTCTTGTACTATGCGCGTAACCTGGTGGGGACCTTCGTCCCTTACCCCCGCAAGCAGCCGCGACTGCCCATACTCTGGACATCGCACGTGCCGTAATATTATAAAATAATTAATATCTCGGCATCTAGTACATTATTCAAGCACTTTAAAAAAACATTTTGATCTACTAATGATGGCGGTTACAATGATACATATAACTTTTAGGAAATCCGTGTGTTTCAATAAAGTGGAAGCGTTTTAAAATTGTGTACGTTTCAGGGGTTCAGTTAGAGCCCTTTTTCAATTATTTACGTCCAGAATTTAATTTGCGCTCAGCATATAAATTAATAACAATTAAATAAGCTACAAAACAAAAAAAAGTTTGTGAAAATCGGACCACTCGTTTGTGAGATAAACACTTTTTTCACATTTTCACATTTTCCAATATGGCGGCTGATTGCTCAATTTTCCGGATGTCCACCTTACATCGGGGTACTCTCTAGGATGTCCCCTAACAGTTTCTGAAGAGAAACTGTGTCGACATCGATTTGCTAGCAAAACCGACCTAGCGTAAGGACTACATGGGTAAAGATAAATATTTAATTAAAGCATAATCGAGTGTAGGTTAAAGCAAACTGAAAACTCAAAGGCGTTTTAATTAAGTTTTCCACATGTTTTTGTTACTGTGTGAATATTAAATATTTCACACAATTATGTCTAAATTAAAACGTTTTGAAAATTGCGCTCCTATCGAAGTAAACACGAGGAGAAAATTTACTTTCAGGCTTTGGAAATAGCGTTGTAACTACTGGAAGTGCAAAAGTAAAGGATAAAGTACAAGAAGCTTTTAAACGTTCCTTGATTCATTTTTAATTAACCCAAAACGATATTAAGGACCGGTAAACTAAGCATTTTTTAAGAAGTGACGTGAATCTTAAGTTAGAGTAACTGCGACCCTTGCTTAAATTTAAATTGCTAGAGTAATTTTATTAGGAGAAGAGCAACAAATTAAAATTAAAGAGACATAGGTTCGTAAGTAATACCTATCCATTGATCTAGAGTTCAAACAATATGTATACAGGGGAGTAAAAAGTATGGAATAAATTCATTATCTCCCAAAATAATGTTTTTTTGGGAAAACGCTCGCACAGGTATAGCGATTTAAATTATGGCGCATATTTTAAGGTGTTTCAATTTTTTTTTGCGACCGTCACTTTTTTGTGGTGACGTCAGAGTAATTTTTTTTAAATGGCACCCCATACTTGTTTTGGCGGATTTCGACAAAAGACGTCATTCTGCATCCGAATAAGTATCATGACCTTGAAATTGACAGTTTCTGCGATGTTCATTTTTTAAATCTGAAAATTGTTATTTTCAAAAACATTAATATTACGCAATTTATTTATTAGGAACCAATCATTAACATGAAAAAAAATCAACCTATGAAACTGGTAAACTCATACAACCAAACAAAAGCTTAATTAGGTGCTCGAACTGTCTCCCATTAAAGTTTTACTTAACAATTTTTCAAATTTAAAAAATGAACATAGCAGAAACTGTCAACTTCAATGTCATGATACTTACTTATTCGGATGCAGAATGACGTTCTCTGTAAACAAGTATGGGGTGCCATTTAAAAAAAATTACTCTGACGTCATCACAAAAAAATAACTGTCGCAAAAAAAATTGAAAAACCTTAAAATATGCGCCATAATTTAAATCGCTATACCTGTGCGAGCGTTTCCTAGAAAAAACATTATTTTGGGAGATAATGAATTTATTCCATATTTTTTACTCGCCCTGTATAATAATAATAAATTCGACCTACTTCCAGGTAATGAGCCGCTTTGATTTCCTTAATTAGATTTATTTACATATCGTTAGATTTTTGGGGTTGAATTAAATGTAGCTAATTAATATACAAATGGGAATTAATTAGGAAGCAAAATTATGCCAATTGTGGTCGGTAATATTTTTATATAAGGGTATATAAACATGTACTAATTACTGATAAGAAAACAATATCGAAAAGGGAGCTTGCAGCTTGCAATTACAAAGGGAAATAGAATATTGAAAATTTAAGATTTTTCAGCCTATACCAAAATTTGTAGAATTTGAACATTGATCGGAGTCGCCCTTAATACGCTGAACCTTTCTTCTCATTTAACCGAATCTCTTATACCGTTTACGAGATCCTCATGCATGCGCTCCTTATCTTGGACAGTGTTAGTGCAAAAATTGGGTGAAGCTGAGTTGCATATTATTCTTTTTTTTATAAACTTAGATTTGAAATTGTTAATCGAATTCTATTCGCAATCGTTGGACGCAAACGCTACGAATCGCAGGTGTTTCCTACAGCAATCTTTTACACTGTTTACTGATGTCAAAAAGTGTATAGGCTCTTATGGCCATAATTTGTGAAACAAAGTCCATAGGAAATGCACAAGATTTTACTCATTGATGTTAAATGTCAGACTTCGGTGTGTGAAAGTATTGTTACTTCATCTACGGAAGTAGAAAAAATTAGTTTTAAATATTTCTTCCAAATTTATAGTGACATGTTAACTGTTTTTTTTTTGTTAGAATTATCGACAACTTACATAGAAGGAGATATTGAAGCCTCTTTTCAAGTTCTCTATAAATGCATCATTAAGCTTGCATTTATACTCATTTCTAGTAACTAATCTTCCCCTAGTTTGCTGCATTGTATGTGAGGTTTCATTCATCTGCTTCGAAGCTCAATTTTTCTGCGAAGCTTGTAATGTTTCTAGTTTCGTAATTTTCTCAGTTATAAGGACAGAACATGTATATCATGTGCGTTCAAGAAATTGTAATAGTCATTTGTTAAAAATTAATTTCTCACTGCTAATTTTTTTGATTTAATTAAACGTGGTTTTGAACAACAGGACAGAAGCTCGTTCAAATTACCGTATCTAAGAAATTATGTTTGAGATTACTATATTAGAAGAAATGGATTCTCATTTCTAGAATTGTTATTATTTGTTCTTCAAGCATTAAATTGCATAAATGCAAGACGATTGAGACGATTTTAAAATAAAAGGGTAGTTTCCTTAATCTTCTGAATTAAAAACTGTCACATTTTAATAGCCCACCCTCACTTATACAACGAAATATATTTCGGATAATCAGTACACAATCCTATAGACTACTAGTCTTCAAACCCTATAATTATTTAGAAATCTGAATTATTTTTTAAGTTTTATGATTAGTAGATACTTATTATTCCACCCCAGTATGAACGAGTTTTCCAAAGTAAAAAAGATTATACACAATTTCAGCGTCAGGAAATTCCACATGTAAATTAAAAGTTTCTCATATAAATATTCCTTCTTATGATGGCGATCCTAAATTTTCCCTTAATCTTCCCGAAAATCTAATTGAAATTTATTACAATTTGGAACGTGTATTAATGCCTAAAAATAATTTATATTGTACCTAATTTGTTGGAACTATAGTAAAACTCATACAGGTTTCCCTTAAAATATAAAATGTCATTATCACGGATAGTTTAAAAGAAAAAAATATAGTAATATTACTATAATAATAATATTTAATGAATTTATTTTAAATGACCTAGAATATTTTAATTTTTTTATTGTTAATGATTGTGTTACATCGAACTGGAGAGGAACAATTTGGTAATAGGTACAATTCAATGCGCTCTAGTCCTGCATCTCAAACTGAAAATGATTACAGGGTATATAGACTCTGTTCTTTATTATCCTGCGTAATAAAATGTTTATTTATAGATTATTAGAAACAACAGCATTAGTAAAGATTAGACTGCGAGAAACTTTTACTTTATATTGTCTTAACATAAGAAATAATAAAAACTTTAACAAGGAGTGATCTAAAACTATACCCGAAAATCTGTTCATAATAATCGTCTGTATTTGTATCGAACACAGGCAGGATACTTCAGTAGATAAATAATAGGCTTGGTTTAACAAATATTGTCGAAAAATCGAAACCATTTCGGGCGAAAAATAGAGGTGATTATATCTTATTGCCCTCGTCCAACGTTTTTGATTTAAAGAAACGCAACAATAAATCTTATTATATTTGATAGCCTTTCTGAAATAATGACTCTGCAAAGCGTTACATTTGGTAAATGAAATGGCTCTTTAGTTAACTAGCTATTATTATTATTCAAAAGTATGATAGGTATTTTTCTTCTTGGTACTCACAAATTACGTGCAAGTGTTTATTTTTATAATGGGATTATGAATTGTTTTTATTAGTTTGTTAAAGTTAACTTAATCAGGTCTTTGGGTGCACATTTCAGCACAAGCAATATTACAAATTTCTGAAAACAGCTTGTATCTCCTAATAAACAATTAATTTTTAACAGTTTAATGCTTACGATGTTGAATCGTGTATACCTTCTTAATTTATTTTTATACTTCTGTAGTTACTTTCTACATTGGCATTTCATGAGTTTGATAAGATAGGTACATAAACTCGATATTTTTGTGAATTAATTCTAGTGACGACCACATGTTGTTGACTCACCTACAAACTAGCTGTAAGTAATTTCCACATAGTATACTTGAAGAGGGCAGAATTAGCAAGGAAGGTAATAATTTAATTGTAAACTGATTAAACTATTAGGCTGCGCATTGTTACAATTCTGAATACATTGTCACCTTGTCTACATTAAATGACACGTTAATACGAGCACTTGTCATCCTACAAATATTCCTGCAGTGCAGTGGGAATTAATTTATTAATTATTAATTCGTTTCCACAGAGGAATAGTTGATAAGAACATACTATAATATTAATTGATAACTATGACGACGAATCTGCCAACTTGATATTTTATAGTGAAATGCAAATGCAGGTAGAACGTGAAAATATAATATAGTTTGCAGATTATTTAAGCACCTTATTAAAAGTAATGTAGATACAAGCCTAATGGGCATTAATTCTATAACGGAGACGTGTACATACATTAATACATATTTTGGTTTTATTTCGTATTGCATAACTAAAAAGTGAACTTTTCCATATTACTAAAAATAAATATTTTGATTTTGGTATTCAACAGTAGTTCGCGAGGCAGCATTGGAAATCAGTTGAATGCGTAGCGAGAAACACCAGACTATACGGGTTCGATACGTACAGAAGAGAGACAGGCATCTAATTTACTAACGCAGCGGAAGCTCGCGATTTTCTCTTCAACCGTACATTTTAGCTATATGACTACCTGATACTATGTCAGAGACAATTAAATTTTTCATTCAATTATATAATAATATTCAGGGTGTTTCATTTAAAATAACAAAGTTGCTTATTGTACTGTGGAAAACAAACGCCCTGTATACGTGATATAAATTTAGAAGAATCAAAAGCTATATACTGAACAACTTTTATTTTTAAATTTCTTTCATATTTTGACTAATAAAGGAGCCTGGAGCATTAATTTTCGATTTTTAAAACCTTGTAGAGGGCACCAAAGTGAAAAACGAAAATGTAGCTAACACCAAGCTGCAAAGTTTAGAAAATTTAAACAAAATCGTGTGGCCGGTGTTTTTGTAATAATTTTTTAAAAATTTCATAATTTTTGGAAGAGCGCCTTTGCGAAAATACCAGTGGTGATATGGAAAAGTAAAAAAATAGTAAACATTTGTATAGGTAAATGTACATTTACAACAGTAGGATGTTAAAAGGTGGTCCTTTTGTGAATTCCGTAAGCAAACACTTCAGCAGCTGACTATCCTAAGGATTAAGATTTCTTTGTTGCGTTGGGTTGTTCAAACTAAATTGAGTTTACCGAACCTTACAACGGATTTCTGTTTCTTGTAGGTCCTGCTGTGACTAGTAAGGCCGTGTAATGTGCTATTATGTCAAACTTGTCAAAAGGTTTATGCTGTAAATGGGTAATCGTAACAAATATATAATTTTAATAATAGTTTTTGAATAGAAATTTTTAAAAGAAAGTTTTATACTATTTTACTTTTTTGATATAAATAAAAGGAAACTTTATGAAAGAATATGCTGCATGTAACAAAACAGCTCCAAATTAAATAAATATTGTGTTTGTATTATTTTGAGTTGCTCTTCAACGTACGGCATGTATGTTTGAAACACCTTGTATATAATCAGCCTGTCCGGTAAATTAATCGCATCATATTACCGCACATTTGTTAGGTAATAATTTCACCTGCCCCCTACTTCTTCTTCAACGGTTACTCTAATGTGTTTAATTTGTTTTTCGGCCTATCTTTCGAATGCTCCAATTAATAAAGTCGTAGGATCTACATCTAACAGGATTTATTTTGTAAAAAGGTTCATCCACACCGTTAGAAAGGGAATCGAACATACTCACCTTTACCGAAATATTGACCTCCATTATAATCAATCAAAAAGTTGTTAATTTCAATTTTGACACGTGTTCGATTCCTCGTTTCAGTTGGAATTTTTCAAAATTCTGGAGCAACAGGAAGGGTGGGGCTCTTTAGACTCGCGTTAACTCGAGCATTCATAACTCTTTTGGAACTGATCAGAAATAGACGGGTTTAAAAAAGTTTCTTTTTTTCCCGTCAATATAAAATCCCTGATAGTAGCTAGATGCAACGGAATTTTGGTTTGTCATTTCAAGTATAAGCTTTGGATACATGTTTGGCTTTTGTTGCATGTTTGACAATACAAATTAATACCAGGAGGTTACCCATTTCAAACAGGCATTCAAAGATTATCAATTTAATGTGGACTTAATTGAAAATTGAATGCCCAAGCTTTAGATAAGCTGTTATATCAAGAAAGTTGAGGTTGACAACGTAAGTACCGAACCCATGTCATTCGAATAATAATTACTTATCCCAAAACGAATATTTGCAATTTTTTATCAATACAAGTTGTACACTCTGTGAGTATTTTTTTTTAAGTTTGAGTATATATTTTAGACTAATGGCAATGGGTAACCCCAAACCACCTATTATTACGTTTTTCCGTTATCCTGAGTTTTAAAAATTGAGTAAACTTAGAGCCTCCCTACGCTTGCTTCCATAACCTCGAAACTCCTCATAGTTATCAGTAGCCAAGTGAAAGCGAGAAGGTGGTAATGATTAAATAAATTTATTTAAAAATCATTTCCACCAACAGTAATTTGATTTTAATATTAATTAATTAACATTTAACAGGTTAACTCACAAAGAAAATAACACTGTGTTGGATGTTTGCAAAACATTCTTAATGAGTTGCTAATTCTACATCAGTTCCAACAAAGGGGACTTTGAGGAAATATCAGCTCGTTGCCACCGCACATATTCTTTGTGTTTTTACAAGAGCGGTTTGTTTTAAAACATGAAGGATAATTATACTTTTTTCACTCTTAAATTAAATTGAAGGAGTAAATTTAATTATGCCAGAGCAATGGAGTCGTGTAATACTACGCTTTTCTAGAAATTAAAAAAGCACAGGTAATTACCACCTTTGCTGTTTATTCGTAAAAATTATGTTTGCATTAAACAGGAATTTTTTAAATTATTTTATAATTTTACTAGCATTAAGAAATGTTAATTATTTGAAAATGTGTCACCGTAATTCATTCATTCATTTCAATTATAACACTACAAACGTAGGAAGAGCATATAAAATCGCTAACGAACGGTATTATATTGTAAATTGATTAATATAATGAATAGCGGTGCACTCACACACACACTCAATGATAAAATTAGCGAAAATAAATTAATTACAAGGGCAAATTTAATAAATTATAACGATTTATTGGAATGTGAAATATCTACCCTCCTTTGTTGCATAGCCTCGAAGTAAAAAAAACCTTTTCCTGCAAATCTAAATATTTAAAAAAGTTATTTAGTAAACGAGACACGAAATCGAATTTTACTTCTACAACAAACAACCCATTTGTTTGTATTCTTGATCTCTCACGTAACTCCATCTACAGTTTACGAATATTTCAGCTCAGATTGTGATGTCTTGAGCAGTAACAAGTCGATCTTATTTGTAACATATGCAGTCAATAAAAATAAAAACAACACAACACAACTGTCTAAAAATTTGATTCTCTCGTTAGGCAAAACCTAGCGGGATTTCACAGGAAAACGTTTTACGGATTAATAAATTATTTTAGTTGCACTTTTATTACTAGGATTCAAAGTGGAAAACTATGGGAAACAATTTACTCTTCTATAGAGTAATTGTATTGCGTTGGATTGAAATAAAAGTTGCAGAAACTAACAAAACTGACTAAACCGAGGAGTAAACTGAGAACTGGAAAGTTTAAGGTTGCTCAATCCTGCGTGCATATTCTCATGGACGGAAACAGAAACTATTGGTAGAACGTCTTGTTTTCAATCGCTCTTAGCAGACGTAAAAAAATGAATTTCAAACCTAACGACTAACGAGTATAATTTTGAATTAAAAAAAAGAAATACCTACTGACATTATTAAATGAAATGCATGTGAGACTAACCCAGACAATGCACCTAAGGTGGGAGTACGTCAAGGAAACAACCTAAATCCAAATCTTTTCAATCTAATAATGGTTAAACTATTTCCAGATATTAGGAGAGTGAATAAGGGACACCTAAGAAATACTTTATAATATTGACGAAGTATTAAATTTAAACAGAAATTGTTCACTGTTATGATCATCAAGCACATCAACACAGAAGCGAAATGCGTGCCTCTAAGCAGAGAAATCCTTAAAGGGGTTCTCAAGGTCATATTATAATGTCCCTCTTTAGATGTATGAGCAAGACAGCGTTATTGTTTTGAGGAACATACGCCCCGTGAGACTCGAATCCATAACCGTAATGATCCTACTTCGAAGCTAAACCCTCAACCCGCTGGGCAGTGTCAGTTCTGTTTGCAATTAATTTTAGAATACATTACTACTACTACATAACTCCCAGTTAGCCTACAACCTATGCTTTTATGTATATTTAGGCTTATAATAAACGTATTTATTAGTACGTGCTCCCTTCTAATGATATGCAAAGAATAATTAAAATTAAAGATAAAAATAAAATTTTTAATGTTAGAAATTTTTCCTCATTCATTTGATATTTAATTAATTCTCAATTATATTTTCTATATTTATAGCGAAACACGAAATGAAATCATGAAACTGTCGCTGATAAGAGGATGCGATGGTCCGATCACATTACCAGAATAGACTACAATATAGAAAGAAAAACCTAGGACAAAATGACGAAAAGAAAACTCTAAGATAGCTAATCACTTGGGAAAAAGTAATCAGTAGTCCATTTAGCAAACGAGAGAACGACTTAGAAGGTAAGTAACAAGTTCTTTTACGGATTATACTTTCAGGGCATTAATTGTCATGTCCATGTCACTCCTCTCCCCATATAACACGTACACAATAATACAAATATCCATGGCCAGTAAGTGGATTAAAATTATCAGCGCAGACGCGGAAGCATATGCTACTATTAACAACGCTCATTTAGGCATAACAGCCTAAATAAAAATTATAAAATTCTTTAGAAACTCCTGTGCTTAATCTAAGAATTTAAAACAAATTGTATATTCTACCCACGAATTAAATCTTGCCTCAAGTTTTACACATTGCATAAAGTAGTTCTTATTGCATCATGTTTACTCAGAATTAGCATGCGTAGGGTTCGTCCAGTTTACTCAAAAGATAAGGGATTGTCTTAATGACGTCAATTCAAACTTAATGTAAATTGTAGAATTAAATCTATTTACTGTACCTACCGCATGTGTTACATTTCTAACCAAAACTGCAAATAGGTATCCACACGAGACAATGCTTTACGGTCTAGAATGAAATATTGTTTAACTTGAACCAACCATGTTTAAGGATTAAGACAATAAGCAGGATTTGTATAACATTAGGATAATAATCTTGTGAGGTAAGTAGGTAATACATTAGGTATGTTAGAAGTTTAGCAGAGGGCTATGTTATTGTGTCCGGCGCGGCGCCTCCACCATTTAGTGGGTGGCTAATCTAATTTCTCGGGTTATTCTTGTTAATTTAAGCTGTTGTAGAGTTTCAAGATCAACACGTGCTTTAAAGTGCCGTACTATATATTTGAAATTTAAAAAGGTATTAAGAATTTCATGCCCTACTTTCCTTTCCCAAAGACATGGAGATTTTATTCAGGATTCCATTACAAAATGCTTTTGTCGACACCTATAGTAGAAAACAAATTTTGAAAAATTTTATGTTCTCTAGTGTAATGAACTGAGATTTAGAAAAATAAGCTAAACCATAATGCATTAAAGTAAAAAAAAATGTTATATCGATTATATGAAAAATTAAGTGTTGTCCGTTTAAACCAATCCTTCCAAACTGGGTTAGAAAGGGAAAATGTATGGGTGTGTAGATCAGTTATTTTTGTTCTAAAAATTTAATATGCGTTTTTTAACAACGGGCTCAAGAAAATACGTTACCTCTTGTATAAAGAACCCAAGAGAATACTCATATACCACCTAAACTCTTTCGTAAAGTTTTACATAATACACTTTCAGGTACGCTTCTACAAGAATGTTTAAACAGTAGGCCGACAAGGTGAAATTAAATAATTCATGAATGTTGCTTAAATATTCCTGTTTGTCTTTCCAAGTAGATTAGGCACGAATATCAACGAAGTTACAGCTTAAGCTACAATTCAGAATGCTTTACATTTTTTTCATTATAAATAAAAGAAAGGAGAATCAAAGTTTGAATCAAATACAAATTTTATAAGATACTACAATATGATCAACAAAATTTTCGATATGGGTTGGGCACGAAATATAATTGGTATTTACTTATTACGAGCATACACTGACAATGCGATTTGCTAACAAAACTCGTGCTTATTAATATTTATAATATCAATATACGACTGAGCAATTTCAAGGGATGTTTATTTTACGGTCCAGTTTATTCAATGTAATATTTCCGTTTATATCTGAGAAAACAAGAAATCTGGGAAAATTGAAATTATAATATCAACCGAGGGGAAGTGAGCCTTTAATATAAAATACAGGGAAGGGTTAAATGAAACTTTAAACTTTGCTTATAAATTATGATATTCAAGAGTACATGGCTACTGTCCCGTGAATATTATAAAGTAAAAACAATTAACTTTTATATGAAAATACTTCTTGGTACTTAACGCGTCGTAAAGAATCTATTTTAGGAAGTTATTTACAACTTTCATAACTTTTCGTTTCAAATTAAAGTGCCAGTAGCGGCCACTTCATAATTGCTGTATATTATTATTATTATTAATAATACTCAATTTATAGGAAACCTACACAAACTGATATTACCATACCACATAACTCTTGTCATCATAATACACATAAATTAGCAGCATATCAATCTTTAGTACACAGAGCTCTAACAATTTCCTTTAGATAAAAATAATTTTAATAGAGAAATTTCAATTATTAAACAAATTGCATATAGCAATGGATATAACACAACACTTATTGACACTTTAATTAAAAAGAAAAATTATAAATTAGCTATTCAAAAAGTTTATTCCATTAATAACACTGATAAAACATTAAAATACGTTTCAATTCCATATTTTGGTAAAATTTCAGAAAAGATTGCTAGAATTATAAATAACACAAATAAATATAAAGTCACTTTTAAAACAAATAAAAATATTCTATACTCTCTTTTCAATGCTAAAGACGAAATTAATGATTTGTTAAAATCAGGTATTTATAAATTAAATTGTTCACATTGTGATTCAGTATATATAGGTCAAACAATTAGAAATTTCAGTATTAGGCAAAAAGAACATATCCGTTGTTACAAATATAAACATGCACATAAATCAAATTATGCTAAACATTTGTTAGAACAAAATCACACATTAACATCTAATAATACAATTAAATTTTTACACTTTTCTGATAACAAAAATAAATTAAATATTTTGGAAGCTTTTGAAATTTATAAACACACAAAAAACAACATACCTTTAATGAATGAGCAAATTGAACTCTTAGATTCTCCTTTACTGAAGATTTTGGAATAAATATCTTTTTAAAAACACTGATAAGCGACTGACCTCCGACGGGTTGACTGGGGCCAGCTGCTTCACGCAGTGTTAAAATAATAGAATCAAGGAGTTACTATATTTTGCATTTGTTATAATATCTTATATTGCTTTTGACAATGGCACATTGATGCCGAAATACGTATAAAGCGAATAAATCTTGTTATTTCCCGTTGAAATCGATATTTTATTTAATATTTATTATTTTATTATTAATCATTTTGTAGGAAAATTTTGTTATCTCTAAGACAACGAACTCATTTCACATCCTAATATTTCTACACGTGCCTGAAGAATTATTTAAAATATATGGATAAAACCTTCTGGATATGGCAAAACGTAACTTTGATACATTGCTAACACACGACATTGTATTATACAGTCCCATACTCCGAACTTCATTTACCCGCACACAGTAATAAGGCAAATTATCTATGCCGCAAATTCACTGCGGCTTTCTAGAGATGTGTACTTATTTCCGATAATTTACACTTAACATGGAATTGCAGGACCTAGAGTCCATATATGGCAACTTAATTATGTTATATGGGAATCGATAGTTAATTTCAACTTGAATATTAACGCGGTAATTCAAAAAAATATGATATACCACAGAAAAGGGACTCCAAAACGCAACATTTGGTCATTTAGTTGTCTTAGAATCTTAAGATAAAAACTTAAATTTCTTTCAGTAAATGTCGATACAGATACGCTTAACTAATCCCAAGCTAAAGTATCCCAATACACTTTCTATACATTGTCTGTATGCTCTTTCGTTCATTCCATAAATATAAGTAGTTTGCTAAATAAGAGCTACCCGGAGCTACCTCAAAGTAAGATTTTTTATAATAATACTTGTAATTGAGGATTTATATTGAATTGAATGTCCTTGATGTACTACATTTTATTCTACTGCCCCTTAAATAGCATATTAAAGATTTTCCTACCTTTTTCGGTATTATAGCAATCATCTTTGAAAGCTTAGATATCAAAATTTAAACGAGTTTACTGACGTATGATATCTACAATGTTGCAGTAAAGCGAAGGAGACGATAAAGCAATTTTAGATTTCTATGAAATGTCATATTTCTATTATCGGTTTGCGTACCTAAAAAGGTTATGCATGCGATAAAAAGTTAAAAGTGTGTGAAAGCGGTTTTTAAAATTTACTTTGATACATATTGAACTTATGATTCTGATGTCTAAAGCTACCATGAGGAATCATTAACAGTGTCCAACTCGTGTACTAGTTATGAGGCGCACCTAAAGTTGTACCGCGTTGGTAATAAACTGAGCATTAATTAATGGAAATGGAATCTATTGTTGTACCGTCCATACATTTCGGGAAGAGAAGTTTTGCTTAAGTTATGTTATTACCATTACGGATAACACGGCAACCCTCTCTTATGTTAACACTCAAATTAAGGACCTTACCTTATAATAGTACCTACTAGAAACTGAAATATAATTATTTCTGTTTCTATAAAGTTTCCTCTGGATCGTTTTTTGCTCTTGTACTTGATACCTTCATTTTGCGACTTAAAATATGCAATAGAACTAAGATATTATGTAAGACAGAGAAATATAAAGTGAACTTATCAAGCTGAACAAATTTCGTAGACAATTTGACACACCCTAAACTGACCAATCCGGTTGCGTTTTGGCGACTTGACAAGCCAATCAGCGCACTCCAAATTTGTATATTCTCGGATATTTAGGACTAGTACAAAATTTCAGCGATAATTTTTCTGTCAAAAAAAACTGCTTCCAAACCGAGGTGTGAGATTTCACAGTATTCTTGGGAGTTTTACCTTCTACAGCTTCGTTTATCTCTTCAAGTGTACTCTAGCCAAACCATTTTGCTTCCATTTTTCCGTAAATGTCACAAACCATACACAAAATACGTAGAAAGAAACATTAAATTTCATACAATTCTTGGGCGTTTTACCTTCTACAGCTTCCTCTATCTCTTCAAGTGTACTCTGTTGAACCCGTTTTGCTTCCATTTTACCGAAAATATCACAAAGTATGCACAAAATACGTAGGTAGAAAGAAAAATTAAATTTGACTTTTGTCTGGTTTGTATATAAAACCATGGTTACGAAGAAAATTATTATAATCTGATTTGAAACTATAAAAATTTAAATTTGGTTCGTCAAATTGTCCTCCGAATACTACTCGTAACTACGAAATAATCCTGCAATTTTTGGGCAGTACGTATTCGTACTTGATGCAGGATAATTCGCTATTCGTCCTTCGGACTCATAGCGAATTATCGCGCATCAAGTACTCTTACATACTACTGTCCAAAAATTGTCGGATATTTCGTAGTTACTAGTAGTATTATATATGACAATACAAACACTCGTGTTTAAATAACACTTGGAATTGTATTATCTCACTTCTGTATTTCATTCAAGGGGGGTGCTTCGTGTTCACGCAATTTGGTCATTATTTGGGGAGTTATTTGATTTTTATATTAGAATAAGGCGCTTCTCTACATAATTTTGGAACAAGACAGTATTTTTTATAGTAAATATATATTCCCGGAAAATAAATAGTAAAATAATTAATAAGAAAATTTTGTGTGCGCTTATGGAATGGGAGGTGGTGACAGCAAGTGTCGTATGACTATTTGGTCCAATCTAAAATTCACCGGATTCGATTTTTAGACGTTAACAGCGCTATTCCCTTTTTCAGGCTCCCATTCAAATATTTAATTATTAAATAAACTTGTTACTGTAGCTACCTTCCTATATTTTCCTGAAAAATAATTCTGAATCTAAAGTGAAAAGAAATGCCTCGCCCTCCATTCCATTCCTTGTAAAACTTTCATTTTATTCAAAGATTTTATTACATAACCGAAAAATAAGAAATGTCTAAATTTTGTCTTTTCTAAATTCCGGATTCCGCGTAAGCTTTTATTTCTTTACGTTAACGCTATTGACTAAATAGGATACAACATCAAAGCTTAAGGATTCTGTAAAGCTGAAATTCAGTAAGATTGTAGTTTAATATTCAGAAAGGCAGTCAACTTGATATTTCATTCAGATGATTACAGAACTCTTATTTGAATGACAGATTTCTTAGTTAATCCTTCGTATGATCTTAAAGAAAGTGTTAGTGATTTAAAAAATAAGTTAAAAAGTACTGGGTTAACTTAATTTTTGATCTAATAAGATATATATTTTTCGGTGGTGACCCTTCAGGAAGTTTATCTTATTTTGTCATTTACAACCCTGCGGTTTCCTGAACTTGACGCGAAATGTTCCCTGGGGGTGTTCTCCTTAATAGGTTTTTACTACTTCAAACGATATTTTTTTGGATAGGCTTTTCCAGCCGAAATTCTTAAGCGTTATAGGTAACTTCAACGTAAATGGACAAACATGAACTTGCCTTAATTTATGTTTTTCTTTCTAAAGAAGAATTTTATAAAAAAATTCAATTGATTTCTTTTCTTTTTCATTTTAAAAATGGGGTGATGTACTTATGTGTTCTTTCTCTATTCAATTTAAATACTGTAGTAGTTGACATTTGCAGTATGTATCTACACAAGATATGAACATAATACAAAACGTAAATAAAACTTGATATAAATTCCACATACCTGCGGGTAAAAGCAGAACTGCATTGGTTACATTATGCCTGAATAATTTAACTGTTACCTTTCCCAATCGTATATTTAGTATTCGGTTTTAATATTAAAATGTCAATAGAGGAAACTGAATACAGTGATTCTTTTGTATTGAACGACAAGTCCCGATTATCCAATTCAAATTATAGGATTTACTGATATTTGCAAAGCCTGTAAGCCTGGATATACGGATAAATGTCTTTTATCTGACTTGATGCCCCTGAGAATAAGGAAATCGTGCATTTCAAATTACTTTAGATCTACTGCAGTGGAAATTAATTCTAAATTGATAAATACTTCTATTAGAACTATCTTTAGTGGAAATCTAAACTAACGTGAAATTATGTAGTTAATATTATCTTGTATAGTATAAAGAGAAGTTTTGTGATTTTGCTTCTAATACAAACGATCGAAACTTATTTAATTAACAAATTGTTTTGAGAAATCAATAAAACCACTACATACAGAAACTTTTAATTAATTTATACATACGCATCTAGAGGATTTAAGTTATATTATACATGGCGTAAATATATTATATAGGTATTATTTTGTACTATATTTATATTTTAAAGACTGTATTTTTGCTCTTAGTTTACCTGGTTCGTTTTCGAAAGTCTTGTAATGGTAAGCACTTGTATAAGAAATTAATCGCAAAAGTAGCCAAATGAAAAAAATCAATTAAAACTTCAGTGTTCTTTGGTTCCAAACCCATTTAACTTAACTAGAATGTTGATAATATAAAAACGCAAAGCAAAGGTTCTAAATACGTGAATTTGGGACTATAAGACCCAAATTTTCTTCAACCTATCGTATACAGCGGTTTTCAATGAAAAGTAGCCACCATCAGTATCTTTCTAAACTATTGTTTGCTTGAAAATTGCCAAGATATATCAGCAAAGACAGCAAAGGGAACATCTTTTTACATAAAATCCGGACTTTTGTCATCAACCCCTTAGCCGTCACAGCCACCCCCCCCCTATAAAATGTCAAATGTCGTGTAGTTTTGTAAAACTTCACAATTGCTCGTATCTTCTGGGCCCACCAACTTGAAATACAATATTCAATAGACTTTTCAAAATGTGAAGACAAACCAGAAAGGTATACGAAGAAATTCAAACGAAGTATTTCTTTCATTTTTCCAAAACGGACAGAGCATTCTTTACACTTGTCACTTTCTAAAAATTATTGCTCTCTTGTGTAAAGCCACTTCACGTTTCCACTAACCATATCAATAGCTTTACTCATTTTCGGAGCTATTTCAACAAATTACCTGGACAAATTGAAGCTTGAATTCCCTATTTATCATTTGTGTCCTACGTCATTAGTTTAAGCAAAGCAAAAGCATCAGCTACTAAATTTATATTTTCGTTAAAATAATAATCTAATAACTAAGGATGTGACCTTTAGTAATTTTAGAAATTCTATGCACTTCTAAGCAACTTAAAATACCTTTGATTGCTTCTGAGCTTTGATTCTGTGCTTAGAGTGCTGATGCAACATGTATGTGATCGGCTTCTGCTAGAATCTGCTTTTTTTCAGCAATTACGATAATTTGACAGGTTCTCTAGGAATCAACGTGATTGCTTTGATTCTCGTTATTACCTCCACCGCAAGCTTTCGTTTCTTAACCTTTAACTCGAACTCGTTTATAAGAATCCCAATCACGATCAACTTGATACGGAAGTTAAGATAATCTTTTACATGTTACATGATTTTTCTTCAAATTACCTAAACTTTTAATAATTTTATTAGCTTTATATTAATTCAAGCAGAATAATTCTGCTGGGTAAATTATTTACCCCTGACAGTGAATATAATTCAGTTGATAAGCTAATTCTTATTGAAAAAATTCAGCTACGAAAATGAAAGCAAAAGAAGCCTGAAAATTCGTTTGTTGTTCGCAATCCTATGCAGGTTGTTCATTTACTGTAGCCGCAGGTATCTTATTCGGTAAATGCCGAAAAAGTTCACATTATTGAAGATGTAACACTTTATCAAATTGACAAGCTCCAGATTCTTTTGAAACTGAATATTCAGATTCACGATAAGCATCTCGTAACCATTTGTAATTTTTCCATTTAATAATTCTTAAATAAATTCTTGTCAGAACTTTTATTGGTAATCGCTTACGAATTAGAAGCGTTAATTATTTGTACGCAAATACATTTTTAAAAATAAATAAAAATAGGATATTTTTTACAATTTGATAAGTACTGTGGTGTGAACTTTTTCAAAGGCTACTTTTAACGCTCACGCAAAGAGACTTTTACGTTATTATATTTTAACAAATAATAGGTTTTTTTTTGGTATTAATCCTGCTTTTCTGTTAGTATAATAATAACTAAGGGTTACAACCATCGTTACCAAAAATATGTTTTCATTTAAAATAACAGAACTGCAGGGACCAGCTTGTTATTGGTATTCAATTCACAACCTTAAACATAAACAACCACGTTGACGAGAAGGATAATGAAAGAAAACAAACCTCAAAACCCTATTAACGTCCTATCAAAGTACTTTGTTCTTTCAAAATTTCATGGAATTATCCAACTGAAAAGTTATAAAACAATCAACGCTTTTTAGATCTCTACCGTGAAAATACAGTACAAAGCCTTTAATTTATAGAACCGAATGCCTGTTTGTTAAATTGCTTCTTCTCTAATTACGTATTTAATTTAATCTATTTTTAAATTTGCTCTTAGATTGACAGGCAAAAAAAGGAATTTATTTTGTTCAAATATAAATGGAAACTTTCACCCTTTGAATTAGTTGATCTAAACCTTTAAGAATTGCCTCGTTTTTTTAGACCAGGGGGATTAAGTTGTAAATGGATTTTACAGCAAACGCTTCTTATGAAAAGATTAGGAAAATGTGTAGAGGAGATCTTAAATTAGTGAAAGAGTGGGAGGTTATTTGGTTACAATGCAGGCAATCGCTGGTTTAAAACGTTTCTTTAATAAAGCAGGTCTCTTGATACAATTTAAAATATACGCGAACCACAGGTTTAAAAGGAATTCTCTAAAAAGTCCGCTGATTTTCCAATTTAAACCGTAGCACACGTTGATCATAATAATAATGTATACCTACTGTGTAGCTACTAATAAGCCGACTATAACAACGCAACGACTGCAATGTTAATATTGAGAGCAGCGAGTACTGCTGGAGGGTTCTCCTTAAATTTGGGTTACTGAAAATAAGGGCACAAACAGAAAAGATGGATTAACTGAATTTCTTTGATCTGACATCGTTTTCTCTTGGTAAGTTTGCTTGGGGGACCAAAGACGAGCCTTTGTATCATTTAATAATTTCCTTTTCTTGTTCGAAAACATTTTAGGGCAATTTAAAGTTAAAGTGAAAGATAAATGATCATCTACGTGAGTGTGTTGTAAAGATGAATATTATACTCTCAAAAAATTCTATTATAAAATTTTTCCGAGAAGGTTTTTTCCAAGGGAAAACTAATTTACACGTTTTATTCAAAGAAGCTTAAAAATTCGTAATTGAACCTTTTGGTTAAGCAGTGGATTACCTTTTTCGTTTTTACAAATTTATGGACGTCCATTCACGAATTATTCAACGTTTTATTGCTTTAACATATTTGAACTCGAAACCACCTGGGTACCGAATTTTTCACTGCGCTAACCATGTTACGTTACAATTAATTATTCCCAACCAAACAAAGCGGATAGAGTAGGATTTAATGTGGACGCATATATTCGAAAGCTTCCTCATTAAATGCTTTTCAACGACTTTGAGTACGACTTACAATGTCGCTTTGGATTGAGAAAGACAAACTTCAAATTCTGTATTTGAAGTGTGCACTTTGAGCATTTGCATATTATTAGTTACCCTTAAAGTTTGCTTTTTGAGACATTAATTAGAACTTTAATTTCACAGTTCTCTTTAAAAAAATTTAGAAAGATGTTATCACGGACTTCTGTTAAAATGACCTAAGTCATAAGGACTCACCTCCTGAAGTTTGCCGGTCTTAATAATTACATTATATGCAAGCTTACATTTCAAAATTACGAATCTAATCACCATTCCTCGTGGGTTAAACTTTTGTTGAACAAAATATCAATTAACATAATAATGGGGTTAACATTTCTTGAAATGCCTTCCTGAATCAAAATTAATTAATTAATTAATCAAAATGTCTTTAGTCCTGCTGGGGTCCATGTAATAGACGCGCATGGTAATATTCAAATATTTTCTATTGCCTACTGCAAAATGTTTCTATATTATATAGGATGCTATACTTGTATTTATAAAATAACATCAGATATTCCTTTTCAGTAAAATCAAATTTTCATACGCTTATGTAAGAAAGTTTTTGAACAAAACAGAATCAACTTTTATATTCATATTGATTTAAAGTATGAAAACGGAAGAAAAGGTGAATTGATTTTTTAAATTTATTCCCAATATTTGACAGTATAATCTGTCTGTAGAACTTCCTAGTGCATGGCTAGAGTTCGTACTTCTTGAGTGAGATGGTCTCTCTTGATTTTAAGGATAAAGGTTTCTATAAAACTTACAAATAACTTAAGAAACTCTCGAGAAGATTACAGTCTGCACTTCAAAATTTTATCTTATGTAGTAAACTTTAATTTAAGTGGTGACTGAAAATAATTATGTGAGAGCTGTATGAAATAATAAATTTTAACGTTATGCGTTAATGTTTCTTGAATATAATGTCAGAATAAAATTAAAGTCCTTGTTCCGAAGATTTTTAGATGATATAGCAAACGGCAAGCGCGAAATCTATTCCTACTCTCAATTTCTAACTGATGTAGTTTGTCTTGTGGTCTCCACTCTCCAGTGTTCTTAAATGTAAGCTTTTAATTTCCTTTACCTACTTGAAAAACGGCTACGTATAGCCTGATTCAGTATACACAAGTGTATCATTGGAGCAGTCAATAAATAGCCATCGGAGCTTAGCTTACAAGATTTTTTTTATTAAGCCCAAGTCTCACTGTAAAAATTTGTATAAAAACTTTTTATAAATTTTTTTATAAAAGCCATGTGACGTCATGCGCCGTAAAAATATTTTTAAGGCATGTCCTACTGTTAAATATTTTGACAAAAGTTTTAAAGTTGTGAGAGGGAACTTCTCATGGCGAAGGTTGTGATAAACCTGTGTTCAATTTTAGGTAATGTTTTAAAATTTCCTATAAAATCGAAACCGTAACTTCAAACCGGAATTTACTTTTAACCAGCCTTGCTGTAGGTTTGAATGGTTATTCAAAATGGTTATGGTTATTCAAAATAAACGTAGAAAGTGGGTTAGGTCCTGGTTACAAAAAAGAAATTATGGCAATGGTCGAGATCAAGATATTCCGCGCAATTTCAAATTGTCAGTTAGCTGGGCGGATCGCGTCAACATCCAATCGAATTTCAGTTTTCGTCAAAATTATAGAAGCTGTCCTATTTTCCAAGTTTTTATAAAAACATTTTACGTGACGTCATCGAAATACAGGCACCATAAAAATATTTTTTCATGACGTCATTTTTATAAAACTGCGTGCTGTCACACTGTCAAAATAGTTTTTATAAAAAAAATTATAAAAATTTTTATGAAATTTTTACAGTGGGACGTGGGTTTTGGTTATATTATGCACCCCGCATCTAACACTTAATCTAATACAATACTCATGAAAAGACTAGAACTTGAAGTAGGAACCTCTTGGTTGTTTTTAATTTACAAAGGTATAAACACACAAAATCATTGATTGTAGAGGAAAAAAAATTAACTTTTTCCAAGATATATTGTCGACGAGAAACTCTCTATTCGTGGAATACGAATTTTGAATATTATAGTAGGATATACGTTTGTAACTAAATTTGTTAAGGTATCATAAGAAATAAAGCGAACAAAGGCGGGCGTTCTTTGTTGTTTTAGTGAAACTGATTTCCTGTATGTTCCATATATGAACGGTGATATATTTCTTTTGTATACCTCCGCATACAATAGTGAACTTTTTGAATTATTATATCCTACAATTGCTTATCTGCAACATTTTCTCCTAATTGCATAGTAGTGATTGAATTCTTGATAATAATTAATTAATTACATCGAACACTGAAAAATCATTAGTACACAATACGATATATAATAATAATAAAAATTATCACAATTATAATTATATGGATATAAAAAATTAATATCCAACAAAATAAACAGAAATAACAATCTACTTATAAATACAGGATCTTATATCAGCAGTGGGTGCAAATATTAAAACCTGATCATAGTATACAGGATGACTGACAAACATCTACAGCGTTGTTATAATAACTTTGTTATTGTAAGGGCGAGTTGTATAAAAGATGACATGTTATACAAAGAAAACTACGATAAAGGCCCAAAAACGATTTCGTATCACGTGGAGTAATCCAATTCAGTATTTATGACTAAAACTAATTATCTTATTATAAACTAAATTCTCCGAAAAATAAACTTCTCCTCGAATGACAAAAATTAAATCAACTTTAAATATGTAAACTTCAAATAAATTTATTAGGCAAAAGCAAGTATTAGTAAGAAATTTACAAAGAAGATTTAATAAGAAATACCTAAGCAATGAAAGTAATATTATAATTGTAATTTTTAAAGAGTTCTTTAGACGGACAGAAGACATCAGCTTTTATTAACTGTGCTTTTTATTAGAAGGGTGAAAGGTAAGGAATTCCATTAAAACCCTAGCAGTCTGCAAGTCAAGAATTAAATCTCAACGGGTGGATGTTATCAAATTGTTTTCAAAGGTGAAGAAACTAGAAAAAAGGAACAGAAAAGGATAAAAAAGCATACGTGACTGTTCAAATGTTTTTAGTACAGTTTCTATGGTGTGTATACAGAAGAGTTGCAAAAAATTTAAGTGAAAATTGCCCACGGTGCATGTCTTCAAACACCCTGGTAGGGTAGAAGGTAATTAATAAGTCATCCTTTAATGGAGTTCTTGAATACCAAGCCAACCAAGATTCACCACGAAGACCCACGATATTTGTTTTTTCTTTGCTGACATGCTTTACCGTTCCTCCTTCTCGATGTCAGATTTTTCTCTTTTGCCCTTTGTTGTTATTACGATTGAAAAGGTTTTCGTAAGACAAAAACAAATTAACCATGTTTTTGTCTTATCTTGTCTTGATTTCTAAAGACATATTCTACCCACACATTTCAAGCAAATTGAATAACCCCCACGTGATTACTAATTTTTTTGTTCATAAAAAATGCTTATTTTGTATATTCATCCATGGTTTATGAATAAGAGACAAAAGCGTCACTGAAATTGTCAAATAAAGATTGTAGTAGTACCACATTTTAAGAATCTTTCTCATTTTCCTACTTAGTGTATTCTACCTAAAAAGCTTCTATTTTACGTAATGAATTATATTTAGTAGAATTTGAAAGTATCATATTAGACACTTCAAATATTTCAGAAAATTAAAATTTATCAAGCGTGTAACAACAAAGATTTGAGAAGAGAACTTAAAAACAGAAAATTAAAAAATAAATTGCATAAGGTACAGAGTATCCCAAGAAACTTATGTTCTTTGTATTTTGTAAATTTCTTAAATTATTTTAGTAATGTTAGTTGAAATTCAAGGATCCCAAGACCTGCAAGAGCGCAAGTAAAATCGTTCGCAGAAATAATTAAGTACCACACATTTTTTATTTTCCTGTAAAATAATTCTACTTCTTATTTTTCATTATTAAACTTAGGTAGGTACCAGTGTGACTAAATTATTTTGTGAAACTTTCGAAAGCCAATTTATTTAAGTGCCGTCTGTCTAGATATGCCGAAGAATGAATTTTTAAAGAAAGTTTTATTAGATACTATACGCACATATATCATAGCTATCACTTCTTCTTTCAATAAAATCGTTTTTATTTGATAAACAAATAATCTTCACATTTCCTGACAGATTTTTAGTTTTTGTGTCTGTTTCGTGTGTGCACCAATCCAATATTATAGAAGTGCTGGTGTCTTAAAAAATTGCAAGTGTCAATTTCCTTAATGTCTGCCCTACATTGAAACATTTATAGTAAATTATATTAAAATCAAGATGGCTGCATTAGCAGATTAAAGATATTAGCATTGTACTGTGAAAGAATTGTTCAATGCGCACTACGCTGTATATAAATTTTAGGTAAACAATTTTTGAAATTATTAGTGATCAAGATTAATTTTTGAAGCAAATACATTCTCGGAAATTCTAAAAACCTTTTACTAAAACTTTCGTAAGAGATGGAACGAGATATTTTTAAAAATTCAATTTATCCTTAAGTACCTCCGATTGGACGTTCCCAATCAATCATAAACGTGATAAGTGATTTAAGCTGAAATTTTGAGGGCCACCTGATCCTTCAAGAGAAACAATCTGTACTTCGTGTTATTTTTTCTATACAATTTTATTTACATACATTATGTTATCAGAAGGAAATGTTAAGTTAGTTACATTCAATGACATGTAATTATCTATCGACCTGTTAAGTCCTTATTATTTCATCAAATATTATCAATCGATGATGTTATAGTCTAAATTGAAAAGCAGTTCATATTGTGTATTGCTAGATTATTAAACGCTGTGTACAATGTTATAGTCGGAAATTAGTATGGCATTTTGTTGGCGATTAACAATTCGGAACTTAATGAGCAATAAATAAAGCAATGGAATTATTACTCATAGCATATACGTATACTTTCTGTAGTGTATTAATTAATAATAATACGAATAATAATAATTAAAATAAAAAATAATTAGGGATATGACTTTCATAACTTTGCTTGTTTTTCCTTAATGTGCGGAAGTAAATTTAAAGAAATTTTATCCGTATATGAATCACATTACAACACTTTGAATACATCCTGTAGATTCGAAATTTATTCTACTTTCTGTAAATATATTGCAGAACGAACTTCTTTCATTGGATTAACAAAACTTTAAATTGGTTTATTTTGTTGTTTAACTGTTCTAAGTTGCCACATTCAGAGAAAAATGGAGCTTAATTAATTTTAAAACAAGTTGTGGTTTCCTCGGTTCATTTTAACAATAAACACATTAACATTAACTTCGTAATCACTTAATCAGCAATTACTGAGATTTATTTTATTTTAGTTGTGTGTGTCGTGACAAAACTAAGGGTATTATTTAAGAATAGTTGGAAAGACATAACCTTCCGTTACTACAAAGATTAGATGAAACAACAAAAATAATACCACTCACATTAGATAATTTTCTGCAAAAAATATTGCAGTAAAATTTTTTTTAGTATTTCCAAATTTCTTGCTATGATAGGATCGGACTTTATTGCTAATTGATTAAACAAAGAAAATAGCTTTTGCTTGTTTTTCTAAATATAGCTTCAATTCCTTCTTCTCTTGCTTCTGTTATTCTTGCATTAAATGTGACATTTTAAGTGATGAAAGGATATAAATCTTAATGCTTGCTATTAACTTAAACGGACCGACTCTTAAAAGGGAATTCGTTTACACTCTTCTGCATTAAATATGTATTATGTTAGATTAAAAACATTTATTGCAGCAACTTATATAAAATTTATTATACGTTACTAAAATAATTCTATCCCGGAAACGTATCTCCTTGATATTCAAGTTCAAAGTGTTAGTAAATTATTTAAATTCATCTGACTAATTTGCTTTACAAAATTTATGTAAGTTATTCAACCTGGTCGTTTTAGTCTCCAAAGGTCTTCATCCTAATTATATTAGGGACCTAAGATCTACAGGATTAAACAAGGTAAATTGATCTTCATCTTGTTTTAAATAAATTTATTGGAAATAGCAAGTTGATGATATATTAAGTCAACAAATTTGGGTATCGCGTACAGACCCGTCCGTGACATTTTGAGACACCCGGTATGGAGTAGGTATTATAACCTAGTATTTTTCTACTTAATTATGCTAGGTTTAATTAATAAAGCAATTAATTTAGTAAATAATCTTTAAGAAACGTACAGTTATTGTTAGTTGCTTTTCCAGAAATGCAAGATTAAACTGGATGCAAAGTTTCCAAAGTTTCTAAGTTCATTTATGTACTCTCTGCTTTTAAGAGACCAAATTTAATATTAGATATTCTAAGAGAGATAACATGTAAACTTTGTGTTTTCAAATTAGCATATTAATGTTTATGGACGTTTAAAATTTAAAGGAATAAAGTTTCCTAATTTAAAACCTGTTGCAAGTTATAAGGATCTGCTTTAAATGCGGAAGAAATAACGTCAGTTTCAAGATCTTGGCGTTGGAGACTTTAATTGAAGTTAATTCGTGTACACACAAATTGTTAGCAGCAAAATAATTTGATTTGCATAATGAGATTTATATAAAAGTCAGTAATTATTTTTCTAGATTCGAAACGTCAACGATTTTGCGTTCCCCTTTCGGTTATCTTTTAATTAATTTATTAACCAATTATTTTGAACTTTAATTTCTTCCGTTTCCTACTTCTTTCGTTATTTGTAATCGAAAATCATTAGCAACTCGACGAAATTATAAGAAAACTAAAATAAAGATTTTTATTTTAAAATACCTTCACCACAACTTAATTGTATTCCGTAAATTCTACTTCCATGAAAGAAGTGATGTTAACATTTAAAAATTAATTTTGTTGGTTGTTCCTAGATAAGAGTGAATATGTATTTGTTGTAATATAGCCGCCTGCCTAGACCTAGAGGAAGCTTGGGATTCTAATTCTATTTATAGCTATAGTTTTAGGTAGAAAAGATACTATTGCAAAGTGGAATTTAATAAAAAAATATTTAACAAGAAAAAGCCCAAGGTTCTTGAAAGTTTTCGAATAACCCAAAAGAGTAACCAATTTCTCCTGGAATATATTGAAATTGCTTAGAAAAAAGTTAATAATCCGATAACAATTACTGATATAGATGTGATGTTCTATAATATTTTGTAATTAAGTGTTGAGTAAAACGCCGTTGATGAGGGTTTGTAGAAGATGCTTCCAGAGGTGGAAGACCTGACACAAAATCCTGTTTCTAGACATTTTGTTTAAACGTTTTCACCATTGCTGTTGCAGCATTCTAAATATCTGAAAGTAGAGTTTGATACTATACGACAAGCAAAACTGAACTGAAAAAATGTAGTGTCCAATGCCTACTATTCTCGTTACAGGAGGAACACGAAAGCATCGATATATCTTATGATAACTCTTTTATTTTAAGGTAAAGAAGTTTAATGAAAGTTGATAGTAACAAAATCAGATTATCGGTTAATCAGAGACAAAATTCTTTCTTTTCGTCTAACATCCTGATTTCGTTAGGAAAATGAAGGATCACCGGAAGTGTTTCAACTAAACCACCAGAACAGTTCGAAACTTTGGTGTTTGGTCCAAATGGACTCGAATAACCGTCATGAAAAGGAACTGAAAATAAGTTAACGTTATCAATTTATAAAATACCTACTGCAGAATTTTAAGATAACAATGAAACTTCTTTGGCAATTATCAAAGAAAATATGAAACAAGTCGTTTTTTCGTGAATAATTCAGTGTTGCGCTGTGAAGCAATTTTTTTTAGTTTCGCTTTGTATCAGTTAACAGGTTAACAGATACTTCTATACATTTACAGGCGGTTGTCTTAAAGGACACCCACTAATACGCAAATTCAATATCTGTGGACAATTAATGTGGACCTACATGTAAACCAAATGGAATAGCTCAAATAGCCTAGCTGCCTCCTTTTGATTTTGGTAATGTTATAATGTCTACGAATCGCTTCGGAAAAAATCTATAAAATTAGTTTCCTTCTTTTTCAACTTGGATAATCTTCATTGCAATTACTGAAGAATACCTAAATTAATATAAATATCTTTCTACTTCAGGATATGATTTTATTAGTCCTTAAAATATTTACCCTCTTTTAAATAGGTACCTATAATAATTTTACTACTTATGAATTCTGTTTGACGTTTGAGTTATCTGAAAGCTAGCAACTCATTTAAATGAGTTAACGAAAATAAAACGATATAGAAATAACATTTAAGGAATATGAGTAAACGGACATCAGACTTAAACCTATTTTAAAGATAACTTGATGAAGTCTTAGAAAATTCCAAAACGAGAAAAATTGTTTTTTTCTATAGCAGATGTTAAAGTGTGCTTTGTTCGACTAAAAATAGTTGATCAAGTATTACTTTAACCGCAAGGGTAGATAAAGTAACACTTTAACCGCAAGGATAGATAAAGTACTTTAATTTTCTGGAAACTCCATGGAAACCGAATGGAAACCTTTGCTACTGAGATTTTCGGGTTTAATATAATCTAATTTTAAATTGTTTTTTTTACAAATGTTTCTTATTTTTTTAACATCTGCCATAGAAAAAATAGAATTTTATACACGACGATAAAATTTAATTATCGACTCGCGAAAATTAATTCACTCGCGATGTAATTTTATCGTCTTGTATAAAAAATAACTATTATTTCATACTGTCCGGTATACACCACTTTACGGTATTAATTCAAGTCCGGGAATTGGCACATAACAGCACAAGCCCAGGAAGTGAAGTTGTTTATTTGTAACTAAACAAAAAATATAAAATAGGTGATGTGATTTAAAATTAAATTCCACCAGACAATGTTTAATTTGACAGAATTTCAATTTTTGACGTTGACGTTTTATAAAAAGAAAATAAATATATTCAAATAAAACAAATTGATTTTACAGTAATGAAATAAAATGTTGTACGATACACGTCCGTGAAGTTATTATTAAAGTATTCGTTTAGAAATTCTGAACTAAACTTATACTTCCCGGACTTATAATGTAAATTACTATTGCGGCATTTTCTTAACACCCTACGAGAATACTCTCTACAATAATTAAAATTTAGCTACACCTTAAAAGATATATTTCAAAAAATTATTTCAAGTTATAGCAGGGTTTTATAACAACGCAAAATAATAATTGATGAGCAATATTTTATCTATTATAAGTATTCTCTGTTCCATTCCAAAGCACAGCTATTATCTTCAGCATAAACTGAATAAATATTAAGTAACTGATTTCAGATAAATTGGTTTAACAAATTGTATCCTCAATGCAACAAGTTGCTCTAAAAGTGACAACCAAATAAATTGCTCCCCATTTTTGATAACTTCCGATTCATTAATTAACTTAGATTATTCCATGTTCTTCGAAAAACTAAATGGGTTACAAAAATAATTCTTAAGTAGTAGATAAACAGAGTATAGACTTGAATGACGCATTTCAATGGAAACATTTTAAGTCAAATTTTCGGTTCGATTGCGTACCATAATCATTACCTATAGTTTGTTTTTTGCCAAATAATAAATATGAACTTAATGGGAAGACTGGTTCGTATCAGGTATTTTCGAGTACCTGCTGATGTACTGCAACCGAAGATACGCGATACGACAGTGGTTTACAATCTTAACAAGAACTTTATTTTTTATAAAGTAAACGATAACGACTGTCGTCAAATAAACGATTATGATACGCAACAGACCCGCAAAACAGAGAAATCGAAATAGTATATTATACACCAAGGTAGAGAAAACTGTTCTATTTTCTCTTTTCTTGGCTTATGAAATACTCAAAATTAGAAATGAATACATAGGAAGATGCGGATTTGTTTTATCTATAAAAAAAACTATATGGACCTTTTTTCTAAAAGTATTAGGGAAGATAATATTAGTATATTCAAATTTTACCATTGAAATCCATATGTTGCGCGATTCCATATTACACCCTGTATAAAATGATATCCTTACTATAAAAATAAACTAATGTGAGGATTTAAGCAAACACACCGGTTAAAAATTTGGCTGCATTTAGTTCTTAGTACTTGTAAACTGAAATTAAGACAGCAGCACTTAAAGAAAAATGTTTACGCAAATAAATTTCAAAGCCAACTTAGATGTAGTTAGCTTTTTTAACCACTTTGTATAACGTTTCAAAGTATTTTAAAACAAATTCTGAATATTTTACTGAAAAATGAAATCATTTTGAAAGAAATACTGTCAGTGATTCTATTTTACATTGTCAACTATATTTTATGTCAATATCAATAATTTTTACTACAGCATACCACGTCAGTACATTTAACGATGTATGCGAGATCTACAGCAATAAGAATAGCTTTTTATATTTATGCTGTCAATTGAAATGTTACTTAGACTGAAGTTGTGAACTAAACACAAGAAAGGAAATGAAGCGTTAGATAACAATTTCTTATTTATTCGTATCCACCCTTCTGTCGATATTTAGGGTTGTACTTATATTAGTTAATACTAAAGGAACTTCAAAATTGATTTTTTTATTATGTAGAGCGTCGTAGTTGTTTTGGGGAGTAATTTTTGAACGTAGCTTTTCTGGGTTTGTGTTATAATAAGAGAGCTTTATTGTAATCTAACCTTTTCATTTATCGAATCCAATTTTTTTTAAAGTCGAGTTTTAATAAATTTAACAATAAAATTTTTATTCCAGGTCAATAGACGTAACAGGTTCTAATTAACCGAATTAATTTTCTGTTTTAAATTCAACTCACTTCTGGTATTTAGGAAAAAAATTTAGTCAACTTCGATATACGTTATTTTAAATGTTGCTTTTATAGTTTACTAAGTTTATATTGGAATACATATAATATACAATATGATTCATAATAAGTAGAGCGAAATTACAAACCTTTGATCATAGCCGAAGTAAAAGAATTGATGTTTTGTTTATTACGCAAATTTCAACTGTAAGCGTATTCATGTAGTCAGTTTCAAAATAATGGCTTTTACTGTTCAAGAGAAAGCCTTTGTTGTAGGGTAATATTTTCTCTCTTTCCAAATTGAATTATTTATAAAAAATTTCGTTGCTCACTTTCCTGATCGAAGATAATAATAAATAATAAAGATAAATAAAGAAATTCCCGACAATTCATTTACCAAAGTGCACAATTTTTTATAATGGTGGGAAATGATTTAATATTGGAGTAGGTAGGTTTATTTCAGGGCATTGGTGGTAAGCCTCATGAACAGAAATATGTCGATGTTAATAAAATTTAACATAGCAGAAACCAAACCATTTACATTGCGACTTACTTCAGTGATGAAAAATTAATAAACACTTTTAGATAGAAAACCCAAAAATATTGTTATTATTTAATTTAAAAAGGAACCTGTAAGAAGTGATCCTAAAGCCCTGAAACTCGTAAGTGAGGGTAACTTATATTTCGGGTAAATTATTGTAGGTACTTACAATGTAATGAGACTTATTTTTAGTTAACTACAGACCTTCCTTAACACAGACAACTTTAATTTAGGATTAATCACACAAAAATCGTAAAATTTTATCCTTGTTGCAATTCCAACACCCGAGACGCATCTAAACGAAATTGCAGCTTAAATGGTTATTACCCGCCTTATTACGTCTGTAAGAAGAGAATTTTTTGGGCAAAACAAATTTCTACATAATTTCTTAACTGCAAAAATATATTAAACTTTCTGTGGATTTTAATAAAAAGTTTGGTTAAACTAGAAGAATATATTTAGTTTTCTAAATTTGTTTTTCAAAAAATTTCTATATTTATCTGAACAGTTTTCTAATTTAAAAAGTTATAGAAAACTTTCAAAACTACTAATTCTAAAATTTAAAAAACACATTTATGTAAGGATTCCCAAAAATGTTTTGTCATCTATTTGGCAGATAAGAAAATTACATTAAATGATGTTTAAAACTTTAAACAGTATAAAAAAGGTTTTTAAACTTTTCCAAAAACAATTTTATTACGCGCGATAACTAGAAAACTTTAACGTTCTAGAAAATAAAACATTCATTCAAGTGCTAATACGAGCTATAACATTAAAGTTTAGACTTACCGGCAATCACCTGTTGGTTTCTGCAGGGGATGGGTAACTTTGGATGCTGTATAGTACTTTGATAGTGAGGTCCACGGCAGGAGGCCCAACATCTTTTATAGTAGACGCTTTGCCCCGCTTGCGCCGCGACGCGCGTTCCGCCCTCTTAACAATCAGCGCAGCCCCAATCCAAACCTCATGTTATCACCTGCTTATATCACCTATAATATAATAATTAATTAATAATCAATTCTATTTTTAGTAACCAATCTGGATATTAATTGTTTTAGTTTGACTATCTTCCTTAGAACAATATCTAATCCGGAAAAAATTGATACATAAAACTTGATGTTTGTCGGTTAATATTAGATTTTTGTTGACTTTCTGTAGATTCTTGTTAGGTGTAATATTTTGGATCAACAAGGAAATGGTCTTATGTAAAGAAAAATGTGGAGGTGTAGATTAGTAGTAAAATTGGTTGTTATAAACGAAGCAAGTTTTAGATCAATTTTTTTTTGTTTAAAACTTTTTAAGGTGGGTGTTATTTATAATATAAGCAAAACGAAATGCCCTTAAAATAATGGAATAATTTTGAATAGAAAATCTCCACATAAATGAAGAATAGACGTGATACGTAGGGTGATACGTCCACCATACCAGAGATCATAAACTTGAAGGGTGCAGTCAGGCAATCCAGGTGAACCAAGTGATTGGAAGTTATAGTATCTTGAACGGTGTAAGTCAGAGGTTGGGGCAATGGTTGTGGTAAGAAGTTCTAAAACCTTACAAGGTGTGAGGGGGTCAGAGGTTCGACAGTATTTGGGATAAAAATTTCCATGTGATTAGATGGGCATCAAGTCATGAAACGTTTAATGCCAGAAAAGGTTTCTGATCAAGCTTCCCGATATTCATTCTTAAAATAGACGAAAAGTCATCACGCCTTAAAGGCGTTAGTAAGTTGAAAAGTCATAGGCAAACACTGTCATTTGTGATAAATTGTTCAAAAGATGAAATTCAAAGGGGTTAAGTATTGTTTCGCGGTCATCAGATCGTGAAAGGTGTAAATTAGAAGATAAGACCATATTTGTTATCAACGGTCAGGGGTTGAGATATCATAAGCATAACGGAATAGTGGGATCAATGCCATCACAAGAAATAAAAGTGGAACGGGCTTTGGAGCATGCAAGCCAACGAATAAGCCAAAACCTGGAGTGCTGGGGTACGATTCCAAACAAAACTACAGCAATACTTACTTGCGTAGAAATAATATTATAGACGACCTATGGAAATAGAAGAACTTTCATCATGAGTGATAGTCAGACAGAAGTGGCTGCAACTAAATTTCATTCCTAGGTAATTGTAAAATGCCCCTACAGACTTGACGAACTATTTGAAAACAACTAACTATGTTTGACGTATTCATTTGACATCAAAGGGTACTTGCTTGTCAATGAAGACGCTGACAAACTAAGACATTAAGAAAGATAATAGAGGTTGTCGAGGTGTGATGGCATTTACAACACATGCAATGACAAAGAAATTATAAAGAGGATTATAAAGGGGAAAGGTACACGAGTACTGTAACTGATCATCCACGGTCAAATGGATGGGAAAAGGGTTCTAGGACATTTCGCCCCCTACGTTTCTCCCGTACACATTTCGCCTCCACACGTTTCGTTACCACGCCACGTATGGAAAAATAAATCTTTTTTTTTATTAAATCAATATAATTATTTTTTTATATTCTAAAAATTCTTGAAAGCTTTTATGAACTACTGAAATCCTGAAAAGCGTTTAATCCTGAGCATTTAAGAATATTCAAAAATTATCAAAAAAATGTATGATATAAGACAGAGATTAGGCTGAGCGATCAGCGTCGGTCGTCCGCGAACGTCTTCGATCGATCAGTATCGGTTAGCAACGTTCTAAAAATGTAACATTAGACTGAGCGACCGGTGGCGGTCGGTGGCGGTCGGTGGCGGTAAAAAATTGTTTGTGGTCATTGCACTGAAGACTATGAAAATACATTTTTTTCTTTTAAATTCATTAAAAAATGTCCAGTTCAAGTGAAAAGGAACAAATGGTGACCGTTCTTTACTGTTATTGGTAGAAAAAACAAGGGCACTTTTGAAAAGTTGGGTTACGAATTACTTTTGAACGTTCGTGACCGATCAAAATTCTAATTTCAAACTGTTCGTTGCACAGCGATCGAGGCCGTTCGTGAACGACCGATCAATGTAACTTTGCCCATTCTTGTGTTGGAAATTTGGTCGACGGTGACCGTTCGCGGACGACCGACGCTGATCGCTCAGTCTAATCTCTGTCTAAGTAATAATTTTCTATTACATCTACAACAGTTAAGAATATTTCCGAGAACCACGATATTTTGTATTCCTATATGAGCGGATTACAGTCCTTTTGCACATAAGCAAGAACTTTAACACCAAAGACTCATTTGGTCTCATGAACCAACAGGCATTTATAAAAAATAAATTTCATCCAAATTACACTTTTTTTCTATATACTAATCAGAAAATGAATTGCAGCTTTCAACATTGGTTTCGCGTAAACTGCTTAAGTAAAGCTTAAACATCTTACATGAAAAAACCTTTTGCAAAAAGCTTTGCTACACTTTTATTTCAGGTAGCTTTTATTAAACTCTATACAGAATTAATACGTCCAGATACAAAATCATATCAAATACACGAAAATTGGCTTAGTGAAAAATGTCTTCAACATAACAATTGGGAAAACTCAGTAAATTTAAATTAATTGTTGAATACTTCTTCTCAAATTCATGGTTACACCACTTTAACATAACAATGAATTGTTTACTTCTGCTTTTGCCGCTTTGAACTAAATAGTTTTATTTAAACATGTTATGTTTACTGGGTTAGTGGTGTTAGTGTTTAAGAAACTCCAGTAGAACTCGGAATGGGTGAGAGCATATACCAAAGAAAATACTGGTTATAGCAGTAACAATAATGTTCACTCCACAAAGACAGTTTTCACGAAACTAGGTTGGATTAGATTGTATAAATTATAATAAAATCATTAAATGTCGTTAGATTAACAGTTTGACACCAATTTTGAGGACAATAATATTCAATTTCTAAAAAAAATCAACCTAATTTCTGTTTTGTTACATTTATCCAACCTGGTAGCAGAATTTCATGATAAATCAATCAGTTTCCCGGAATTTATTGTAATTCCCAGAATTTAAATACAAGGTGTTTCTTTAATAATTAATAAATTATGTCATAAGAGGATTAAACACTGTGTGAAGATATAATTTATTTAATTTCCGAGCGTTACCCACGCCCACGTGAATAACCTACACAACCGCAATGACATAATTAAATATCTACGTAAGGGGAGAATTACATTTTCTGTGTCAAACAAAAAAGGAAAAAAATAATACAATCAACTTAAGAGAATTATCAAAATCCTTTACTACAACTTAATTACACCCAGGATCCACAAAATGCGAGATTGTTTATATTTTACAGGAGGTTACAGAATAGGTTTCTTTTACAAACGTAACACAAAGAAGATTTACAAATTAATGTTGTTCTAAATAGAAGCTTTGATCCTTTAATAAGTTGTTTGTGTAAATAAGAAATTTATTAATCTTTAAAAGAACGTACAAACGTTATCTATTTTGGAATAGAAATTAAAATTTTCTAATTAACTTCCGCAATAATTTTGTTTACATTTTTTTATAAGTAGCTCTGAATATATACAACCTGTGCCTACTATAGCTTTGTTCGCGGAGACGATCCGGGACTAGTTCGTAATCTGTACGAGATAATTTATCCTAAACCCTTATGCGCATGTGCGATTCGAAACCGATCAGGAATTGTCATACATCCGCGAACGTGCTTACTTGTCCAGAACATCCTATGAGAACATCCGCGAAGTGTTCGAGATCTTCGTCACTTGAACTAAAATGATCACTCATCTAAAAAACCGTTACATTATTAATAAAATTGCCACAAAAGGAAATCCTATTACAGGATATTTTAAAAATCAGAATAAATAATAATATTGATAATTAATTACACGCATAGTATTGCGTTTAAAACCTACCTTTATGAAATTTGCGCAGAAGATGAAACGATATATGAAACTGTGAAACGTATTCGTAGTAAAACCAAAACACGCGAATTTAAAGTCAATTTCTAAGTAAATTTCACATTGCGATTGCGCGGACAAATAATTCATGCTATAATCCTGGGATCGTTTTGACTGGTTCTGGATCGGTCATGAACTTGTTCCGCCGTCACCGCGAACAACTAATTTATTGTCATAATCCAGGATTATTCGCTCCGCGAACACCAACAATCACGGAGCGCATGCGCAATTGTCAAGAACTAGTCCCGGATCGTCTCCGCGAACAAAGCTTATATGTGCTATATTTTCTTAGGCTTGTCCTATTGTTGAAGGTATTCCGTAATACCCTAAATACATTTTAGAATAAATATAATTTCTCTGATCAGTTTTATTTGACACAGAAACGTAAGTTCAAGTGTCTAAAGTAAATACAGTACCTACCATACATACCGTTTCATGGAGTCTCCTGTGCAATAGAATTTAAAAGCACTGCATAAATTATGAAGCACAAAACATTTCTGTAATGCAACTACTCTCTAAGGAAAATTATACAATTTTTTGCTGCTCAAATGTTCTGAAATTTAAAGGACCTGTTTTTTGTCTAGTTCTGCTAATTACCTATTATTTAAAAAATATTAAATCACACATACAATAATTATTTATGCAACAAGTGCAAAACGTGTTTTTATTGAAGGCGACGCAAAACTGTTCTAGGAGGAGGACGCAGGCCGAAGAATAATTTTCAGATAGAAAGAAATTATTTGTGGCTCTAAGGGAATAAAAAAACAGCAATATATATTTATATTACTTACATGAAACATGGATTGTATATTAATCTACAAGAGGATGAAAAAAAGTGGTATTGTGATGTCGAATAAAATATATTACGAGAATTCCTAAAAATATTTGGAAATTTACGAAATATTGCTGCATATGGAGGGAAAGTAAACCAAAACTAAAATATCCCACTAATGATATATCCAAACAAATACCGTGCAAGGTAACACAAGAACTTTATTTCAAAATGAATGGTCTTCTAGAGTATTTTATGGCACTGTATGAAATTTATGTACTTTGGGATTATTGAAGATGACAGAAGAGGTCATCATCCTTCACCTAATATACATCATCCACAAAAGATTCAGGAAATTGGGAACCATATAAATTCTTTCCAAGCGTATGAGTTACATTACGGAACGAAAAAAATAATAGCTAATAAATACGTAGCCTCTCATCTTACATGATAACCTTTATTGGGAGGACACAATGTCTAGAAAAACATGAGAAAAAATTTAATTTGATGAAGTTGGCGTTCAAACAACCAAACTTTGATACCTGCCAGAACGTATTATAAAATCAGCAATGTTATAAATTCCTGTTTGTTATTCCACAAAAGGCAATTATAGACCCACAATCTTACAATATATGAACTAGGTAAGGAGAAGTTATATATTTTAATTTTAAGTGGGATGGGTCAGAAATGGGGTGGAACACACCAAATTGCTACGTGTTTATTTCTGTAATGGTCTTTTCTTTTGGTACTATTAAAAGATTGGTTTTGTATTCTGATATCTGTAGGGGACAAATCAAAACTCCTATGTTGCAATAAAATTCCTATATAGTAGTACTTCCCTTTATAGGCATAGTAAGGCTTTCCGTGTAAATATCTTAAATTATGAACTACATGATTCCATCTACAAGGTCTTAACCCTCTGTAAAAAAAGAAAATTAAAAATTCGAAAATATTGAAAAAATTGATAGTGATATTGTCAAGATGCGCCTCACTCCATGTCTTTTTACAAGCTTGTGCTTGCATTCCAACAAACCCAGAGGGGCGTCTTATTTCGAACCCTTTTTCATGCATTTTTGGGCAGCCTGCTGATTGCGTTTCAATAATTCCTCTCGACTGTTTGTTTGGAACTTGTGCGTGCACTTTGTTTTTCATGTAACCCCAGGGCCTATATATTTCTGATGAAACGAAAATAGACCCACCATTTCTGTGGTTTTTATTCTCATAATTGAACCTAGTTTACATCCCGAACACCCTGTATACAAAAACAAATAATTTACTAGAACATTTGCCTTTATTCTGTCTTCATAATAAAAACAATTTTTCGCACTTAATCTTTTAGTACTAAAAGTATTTTCTAAGTTTTTCTGTCTGAAAATTTTCCTTGTATTGTTTTTCTTGACGCCTTTATAAATATTTAATTACTGCAGACTTCGATAAAATCCAAAGTAAACGAACAAAAATACGTAAATAGATAGTCAATGGTCAAGACTTTTTTTAGTGCAGATTGAAAAAATGTTTTGAACAAACGTAGTAAATAGGTACGCCTTCTTTAAAATAATTTGTGTATGTAGTATGTACCTAACCTACGCCGCTAACGCCGAAACTAGTCAACCGATTTTGATGAAATTTAATTGTCTATCACATAGTATGAAGTATTCAATAGCTAAAATGTACGGTTGATGAGAATGTCGCGAATTTCATCTGGGTTTTGTAAATTTTGAAAACGGTTGCGATAGTCTCGTGTTTTTCGCTACGTATTCAAGTGATTTCCAGGACTCCCTCGCGAACTACACTGTTGAATTCCAAAAGAAATGTTTATTGGTGGTATGAGAAAGTTCAGGGAGGTGCGCACTTCCAGTTTTTCATGATAAAATTTATTTATACAAGTAAACTCGAATAATTTCCTTATGTATTAAACAACATACTTTTCGTTAACATCCTACACTAACTTACGCAAGCTTACAGAAATAGTTTAATTTAATAAAGCAAAAATCCTGTCGAAAGTTTTATTTTTATTATATCGAATAAATATTACTCTGCTCTACATAATGATATTAAATATTTTCATAACTGTCTCCAGCATTTCATATCCAGAGAAAATGTATATTTTTAAAAGAATAATGTTGTTTTGTACCAAAGATAATGAAGATTTCGTTTATACATTTTATAAATGAAGGCGTATATATTATGACATCCCGACTCTAACGCTGGGGAACAGTGAAAATCGCAATTACTGAATTACTGTAGCTTTGACTATTTTCATTTGGGAATAAAGCTCTCGAATTGTTTTCTTAGTGAATGAATATTAAATTAAAGTGCTATTGTATTTTAGACAACCACTAGTCTGATTTTTATAACTACGAATATTTTGCATATTTTAGTTTCCTTTTCTACTTTTGGTGTGTTAGAAAGGGAGTTACGTTCACTTGGGAGTTTTAATCACAAAATACGCAATTTATTGGTAAGTATTAATTGAAAAATATTAAACCAAACTTTTCCGTTTCGTTGTAATTTAAAAATGAACCACAACTCTCCGTATTCTTCTCTCCTAGTCTAAGACTAAATGTATCTTGGACTAAATAGATATCGCAACCATATTTCATATTATGTCTTGTATATTTTGTCGGATCTATAATTTCATACAGTAATAATAATAGTATAGGCATTATTCATGAAAAGATGTTTACATTTGCAGCTGATGTACCTCAACTTTAACATACGGATTATACAATATACTAGTTAGACGTTAGAACATATTAAGTTTCTAAACTGCGATTAATTAGTTGTTTCCGCTTGGATTCATTGGAAATTTCGTTTTGCAGTTGTCATTCTTTATGATTTTTGCGTGAGCTTTTGTCGTCCTACTCTAAACTGATTTAAATATCTCCTCTCCTTATTAAGTACATCTTCACTATCTACAGTAAGTTTATTCCAATAAGTTTCAATTAATAATCGTGAAAAAAAATAATATTCTAATCGCAGTAATGGCTATTACTCACTCAGTTAATTTACGACAATCGCGTTTGCTCGTGTTGCGGACTTCATCCTCTTGAATAAACCAAATAGTTCTTCTAAATAGATCTATCTTAGATAGTCGTTGCGGAAATTCCACTGTATCCGAGAGCTTTCAACCAGCAAACAAATGTAACCCTTTTTTCGAAGAACGCGAGACATTTCCACTAGAATCTGCAATGGTAGGGGGTATATGAGCAAAAGATTAATACAGGACGGAGGATCCAAAAATTTTAAAATAGAGTAGATTTCAAATTATTAGAGTGGCTTTTGAAATTTTTTTGAATGTCTGAGATTGAACCATAAAAAATGCCTTTGTCAGTTTTGAAGTTAGTTCCTGTTAGTCAGGCGCAACTTCATTAATGACACCTTATGACCTTACACTTTAAGTTGTCCTTCTAACATTCACAGCCAACTCGATTTGAAAACTGTTTGATTGCTCGTTGTTAATCAACGTCAACAAGCAGTAAGGAAGGATACTCATGTAAAAATGGTTAGCAATTTATTGTAGTAGCCCACAACGTACAAATTTGATAATAATATTTATTGTATCGTATATAAGGTACATCATACATATACGATTTCCAGAAATTCATAATTCGAACAACCCAATAAAAGCCAGAATGTGCTTACACTTGAAAAATTTCATTTTAGTTGAAACGCATGGTCTACAATCAATTCGTTTAAAAGCTGATTATTGGATGCCTTAAAGATTTCTTACGGATGGGCGGGAATTTTCTTTGAGTTTGACTCTTTCCCGCTTTCTAGATATTCGCGCAACAGTTTTGCTCGCCACGTTTAGACGTGATAAAATATTTCTTTCAATTTTACACGCTTCTTCGCTTTAGTCACTCCTTTTCAATCATGTCAGTTTTTACTAGAGATCAATCTGTCAAAACCTTCTGTTCTATTTGTTAGTGAAATATTAAATATAGGTACCATTGTTGACTATTTGTTTTCGAAGCTCAGAATGTAGGTGAAATATATTTTTTTTAATTTACAGAAATTGAAGCTTTAAGATTTCATTCATTGAATAAGTTTTGTGATTTGTGTTTTGTAGCAACAATTCTAAATTTGCAAGAATAATGATTGTTTGTACACATGGGGTGAATTACCATCCGGAAAGGTTGTTGAGTTAAAAAGTATTGGTAATGAATCACTTTGCCTTGTATTAATCTTGATCCAAAACTGATGCTACATTCGTTTGATCACAACTGGTGTTATCTACTTTTATGCTATAAATCAGTCTACTAATTGAAGAGAAGCCTTTTCTGAAAAGCGCATAAATTGAAAGTAAGTAATTTGAAAGGTAACATTAATTATTCCCCAATTCGTTCTTACATTCTATTTTGCATTAAATCCGGGATATTATAGTTTTCAGAACTTTAATTTCTGATATCTATATCAACAATAATATTTTACAGCATAGGTGGACTAGTTAGTGTACAAATTATACTGAGCTTTGCTTTTTTCTTATCTTTACACAGTGGAGAACGATCTGCTCTGGTCAGTAGGAAATATTGCTGAATATAAGAATACCATTAAACAATCTAATGAAATCTAAAGAATTGAAAAAAAGTAGGAAATATAAGAAAGCTTGTCATGGACCTTACATACCCGCATTTAAGGTCCGGGTGTTGAGTTTAGCTCCTGCTCGATCTAGCGTGATTTGACGTCTTCGTACGAAAAATCTGATTCTAAATAGTGAGGGAGTTTGTAGTTATTCCTGTAGATTTTCATTCCATAGATAATTCGAAAATGTTCCCTATCCTAGAATCGCTTTTTTAGTGTTGAAAACACTTATACGGAGGCGAGTTATAGGTTCTCGCGTCACGAAATATCGTCACGCGGGATCTAAGCAGGGTGCGAGCATGCGGAGTTGGTTGCGTTGTCGGACAACACGCGCTGTTCTGTAAGCGGTTGCGCAGAAGCGTTAATTCTGTCCTTAAAAAATATCCGAAAATATTTTTGTTGTGAATACCTTCACTGGAAAAGAAAACAGAACCAAAAAATACAAAATGTTCAGAACGTAATAATAATCTATTTTTACCAAATGTTTCTTCTGCTGATATTCTGTAATATTATATTATAATATGAACACTTATATTGTACTAGCTGTCGTAAAAGTCTTAAGTGATTTTGTGTTAAAGCATTAATTCGTTTCTGATTTATTCTCATTTTAAAATTATATATTTGGATTGCGCAATTAAACACACAACAGCTTATAAGCATCTTCGCAAAATTGTGCCAAGCTGAGGGTTTTGCCCCCGAAATAACGGACTTTTAAAATTTTACCATTGAATTCCCTATGTAGCGTGATTCAATTCGACACCCTGGATATTCACTTAATTTATTAGTTTAGCCAAGTAAGCAACATTTATACCGAGTGGTTGGTCATATCCCTGTACATAAGCCGTTTACATTGTTTATCACATCTATGCGAATTCCTCCTGGCCATTTTTATGGAAAAAATTATTGGTAATGGTACCAAATGAAAGAGAATAATATTCCGCGCAGCTCCCCATTTTTATGGAATAAATTGGTATTGGTATACCAAATTAAAGAGAATGATATTCCGTGTATAGTTCAATTTTAAAAATAAGGGACTTTTAACATTTTACAATTCAATTCCCTCTATGTCGCATAATTCAATTCTACGCCCTGTATATTCTCTTAATTTATTACTTTAGCGCAGTAAGCAACATTTATAATGAGTGGTTGGTCATATCCCTGTACATAAGCTGTTTACATTGTTTATCACATCTATGCGAATTCCTCCTCGCCATTTTTATGGAAAAAATTGGCAATGGTGCCAAATTAAAGAGAATAATATTCCGCGTCGTTCAATTTTAAGAATACTTTGTATAATAAATGATATAAAAATAAATATATAAAATTTAAGTATGAAGGTATACATTCGAAAAATATGAGTATTTTTTGTTTTGACAAGTGCAGCACCTCGTATTTTTTGAATAGCGACATTTTTAAATTTTATATTGTTATGTTAAAGAAATAGTACACAAAGAATTTTTAACCCGGAATATTATTCTCTTTAGTTTACTACCATTACCAATTTTTTTCATAACAATTAGGAGCAGGAATTCGGATAAACGTGATATGTGCAATGTACCTATACTTCCTGTTCGATACCAACCACTCGGTATACTAGTCTGTTATAATAGTCTGTTTGGTATTTGTGTGTTAACCATGTTCATTATACAGAATGTATAAAAATGGTGGTGCAAGCTTCAGGTAAAGTTATTCCTTGGACAAAACTAAGACAAAAAGCTGATATTAAAAAAGCTGGCAAACGCTTCCTGAACTTACAGTCGTCAAAGTTCAAAATTGGTAACAATAAAGAATGCTGCTCTTTCAAAATAGAGTTACTTGATGGGTACATTCAGTGATAATAGCTAAAGTTTTTTACCATTCATCGTTTAACTTAACTTCAATTTAATTGTCGATTGTAATCGCTGTTTTTACGATGTGAAATATTTAAACATCAACAAATTATATCAACTATAAATGTAAATATCCAGCAACAGTCAATGAGGTGCTTATTACCAAGTTAGAATATATAAAACATAAATGGCAAGAATGGGAGAAGAAGAAAAAATAATAAAATAATAAATAGTGTCCTAATAAATTTAGAATAAATGCTGTCTAAATTTAACCTATAGCTTCAAAGTACAGCCTTAATATTAAAAATGTAACTAAAATAAAGTCAAGCTACCGCAGTAATATTTTGTTTTCCCAAAAGAACAAGTTTTCAGGCTGAAGAAATGTGTTCGTTAAACTTGTGTTTTTCTAATGATCGCTGTAAGATTTTCACATCTGAATATCCCGTTTTCCATCATGTTGTCTCACTAGCATTACAGAAAATAACACAAGACCATCAAAATATTATTTTTTTAATAATTTATCGTTTCCCTTAGCCAATCGCCAATCGTATACCACGAATTGTAAACCGTATTTGGTTTACGGACATTAATTAATTATTAATGTCGATAAACCAAATACGACTTACAATTCGTTTAAAGTTTTGCTCAAAACTATTGTTTAAAACACGAACTTGCATCTCTCCGTTGTATCCTAAATGTGTAGCTGCCGTTCAACTTGAAACATTTTATTATTGATTACTTACATACAAAATCAAAATTAGTTTCCTTTTTAGTGCGATATCTTGCATTACCTCAAACCTGCACCACAGTTTTTACACACTCTGTATATTCGATTACCCTATTAAATATACATCGTGTTTGTTTTCAACACCCTCCGATGGTTGCAAGAATTGCGAGATCTGTGCATTTTTTTGTATATATCACCAGTGAACGTTGAATACTGTCCATGAAAGAAGCTTTCACCTAAATACCACCTGTTGGGAATTCGGCATGCACCCCCATTTCCCTAAATAGTCCATAACTTGTTCTACGCATTTTATAAATTCTTTAAAAACAGGAGTTATTAAAAAAAGTTCAAAAATAAAATATGATACAACGTATGTGGTTATTTATAAAAAAACTTTGTTGTGGAGTTACAAAACTTTTAAAAACTGATAATTTCTGTAATTAATAAATTACTTTATCTGTAAATTAATTGATGAATTGGAATTCAAATAAGGGTAGAAACTAAACATTACGATAGGTCAGTTATAGATGCTGGAATCCTCGGCCCGGATCCTCTTCAAATTTAAACCAGAGTTGGTCAATTGGGCATTCGGTCACTGTTATGATCAGGTAAGTGAGGGGGGAGGGTAAGTGGGGAGTAGATAATTAGTAATTATACAGGGTGTCTCTAAAATATGGTGCCATAGCTTAATCACAGATTCCGGGGATCAAAATAAGACGATTTAACGCAACTTACCTCTATCCGAAATTGCTTCGTTAAAGCGCTATTCAACGCCAAAGATCTTCAAAAATTTTTTATATTTTTAAATAACAAAAGATTGTTTTTAGCGATTAGGATGAGATTTGGGATGTGATTCTTTACTGGAAAAAGGTCTTTATTGACATCATTTTTTTGTTCAGGAGGGTCACGTAAGTGGTCAAAGGTTGATCATCCACAGTCAAAGAAGCTCATATCTTTTTAACAGTTCGGCCAATAGTTTTCAAATTTTTTTTACAACGAGACATTCTTATTTCAAATATTTTTTGTCTCTTGTTTGATTTCGGTATCTGCCATAGTTTAGGCTGAAAAAATTATTTTGATTGGCTGCAGTGCATTTCTTAAAACGATGTAGTAATCTAGATGTCCCGTATCCTGAGAAATAAGTGACGAAGAGACAATTTTTTGCCTAGAATCAACTTTTGCATCCGGAAAAATAGTGGTCACAATGAGTATTTGCTGTAAATCTATTAATTTACCGGTGGTACAAAATAAGCTGAATCATTGATTCAGAAATGGTTCGGATTATTTTGCGCCACCCTTTACATACTTGCTAGTAATAAACTTTGTATCAAATTGTCTCTTCGTGATTTATTTCTCAACATACGGGACAACTAGATTACTACATCTGTTTTAAGAAATGCACTGCAGCCAATCAAAATATTTTTTTCAGCCTAAACTATGGCAGATACCGAAATCAAACAAGAGACAAAAAATACTTGAAATAAAAATGTCTCTCTGTAAAAAAATTTTGAAAACTATTGGCAAAACTGTTAAAAAGATATGAGCTTCTTTGACTGTGGATGATCGACCTTTGACCACTTACGTGACCCTCCTGAACAAAACAATGATGTCAAAAAACACCTTTTTCCAGTAAAGAATCACATCCCAAATTTCATCCTAATCGCTAAAAACAATCTTTTGTTATTTAAAAAAATAGATATTTTTTGAAGATCTTTGACGTTGAATAGCGCTTTTACAAAGCAGTTTCGGATAGAGGTAAGTTGCGTTAAATCGTCTTATTTTGATCCCCGGAATCTGTGGTTAAGCTATGGCACCATATTTTAGAGACACCCTGTATATCGTTAGGGTAATAAAACATACCCCTTATATTCTGTCTGCTCCCAAATAAGGCTCGCTATGATTTATGTACATTCAAATTAATTCAACACTCCCACAAAAATCTTGTTCTCTCAACAAATAATTTGTTGGTATAGCCTCAACAAACGGCATTGTTGTCACAACAAATACGAACTAATAAAACAAGTTGCACTGACAAATAACTTTACAATAATTTTTCCTTGTGTTAACCCAACAAATTCGTATTTGTTGTAACAACAATGACTTTGTTGAGCCTATACCAACAAATTATTTGTTTGGAGAATATGAGTGAACAATGCTAATACAGTCAAACTTGTTACCGAAATCAATTTTCCCATTTTAAGCAAGTCCAATTTACAAGAATAACGTCGACAAATTGCTAGTAAATGGTTAGCTGAAGGGTGCAACAGAAATTTAAAATCAATTCGAGTCTGTGGCGTTTCGTAAATCCGGCGGAAATTGGTATGCACGTGGGTTGAATTTGCCGATGGACGTATAATTAAGCTGTACTTTATAAAGATTACCTACACGTATTGCTTCAAGTCCCATCATGTAATTTTAATTTGCTTACACATTCAATATCGTTTTAGAAAAATATATGAAAATACCCACGAATTTTGCTGATACCTGTAAACAGATTGTTATGCTTCCCAAATTTAGTTTAACTCACCGACAAAGTTATTTTCTATCCGAAGGGTGTCGACCCCTTTAATTATAGTCATTTTATAGGTGGTTGACAATGTGTAAAAATTGATCAACGCGACTCGATACTATTAATAAAAATGAACGAACAAAGTCGATGATATTCCTAAACTAATCTAGATCCCTTATTATTTTAAGTGTTTTTCATCTTAGATTAGACAATGCCGTAATATCAGAAAGGTTTACTAACATAAGGCTGTAAACCAGTTTTTGCTTCATTAAAGTAATTAATACAGAAGTTCCTAAAGTACATAAAAACCTATCATTTACAACCCTTAAGTAATTTAATTATGGAGGTTGCTTAATAAATTAAAACTACAGCACGTTTAACAGTAAAAACTAAAAAGTTTATCATACGACAATCTAATCTCTCCTTATACAGGGTGTCTCTAAACCTAGTACCATAAATTTACCAGCCGCTTCCTAACGCAAAAATAAGTCGAAAATGTCTATAAAAATGTTGTCCTAAACCGCAGCATAAGGAAGCTACAAGTCTTTGAAAATGGTGTTGAAAAACGGAAAACAATTGCATTTTAAAAACGGTTTCAGATAAAAAAAATCGAGATTTTGCATGCAGCCTAACCTATTGAAGGTATAAACAGTACGAACACTTACTGTAACTATTTTTATTTTAATTTATTTTTCAATAAATTAATTTACATACAAATCCAGCATTCTAAATTGGTTTTGGCTAAACAGAAAACCTGCATTTTATAGGAAATGGTTAGTCCAGGCGAGTTGAAACAAGAGTACCTTTTTTGTTAATTAGGCAACAGGGAATGCAAATCTCTAAACTAAAATGGAAAAAAGCAAAAGGTTAAGAAAAGCGGGTTACAAGAAAAAGGTGATAACCCCAATTCGCGCCGCCCCTGGTTAATTTTCAAAAAAAAATTAGTAGAAAATTTATACCTTTAATAGATTAGGCTGCCTGCAAAATTTCGATTTTTATCTCAAACCGTTTTTAAAATGCAATTATTGTTTTCCGTTTTTTAACACCATTTTCGAAGAAGTGTAGCTTCCTTATGCTGCGGTTTAAGACAAAATTTTTATAGACATTTTCGACTTATTTTTGCGTCAGGAAGCGGCTGGTAAATTTATGGTACTAGGTTTAGAGACACCCGTTAAATACTAATTCTCTTAATTAATTTTCCTTCTTCTTTCTTTATTTTAATTAATTTGTAGGTAAAGTGAACCAATTGGTATTTGTTTTAAAGCAATGTCTAAATAGTAAAACGGATTGAATAACTACTTGAGCAGTAAGGTTTAGGTCTAATCCTTTAATGCCTTCAGGTCTGGCTGTCATAATTGAGAAATTCGATCTTGTAATTTACGTCGTCTTACCTCAACATTTCGAATATACATTTACAGCAAGCGTGTCAAGGTATGTGTTTATAAAAAATGGTTTCCGTGGATTTAGTACTTCTAGTAAAATTGATGCGTCCATAATTGTATACAGGGTGCAGAATTGATTCATGCAACACAAGGATTTCATTAAAAAAATTTTTTTCTAATATCGCACGCTTTTTTGTAGTTGCAGTTGTTTTTCATAATGAATTAATAAGAGAAAAAGTTTAATTTTGGCTTACCAGAACTTCAGTCAGCATATGCATCTCTTTCTTATACATGGGAATTCGTTTTTATACTACTTCCACGCATTGCTGTTATGGCAAAAAAACTTTGAATATTGAGTTTATAAAATGAAAGGAATTAGAGGCACATAATTAAAATATCCAAACAAATTTCAAAACCAACTAGATGTCAATCGCTTTGTACAGACTGATTTAAAAAAACTTCAAGATGGCCGTGGTTTCAATTATCTTCCATGGAATTACAGCAATTTTATTTTCAAACATTTCTATGATCGTGACAAGTTTTATCTCTAGGTTGTAGGTTTCTAGTTGATATTAGGAATAAGTTGTATAACAGTTTCGTATTTCTTCCTTTAGAAACATTTTGATTTTCATGCCCTCGAGGACTTTAATTAAAGGAAACCTGTCAGCAGTAATTCATACATTGCTCTTCGTAAGGTAAAATTATCACGACAGAGTTAACAACTGAAATGTTCACTATTTAACTTTTGCATATTAACAGGATATTTGTCTAAAAGAGTTTGTGCATAGAAATTGTGTCGGAGATGAGTTGGAATATCTAATTCCTAGCTCTTTTGGTATATTCACAGTTTTAAATTCATACGGAAATAAAAATTTAACTTCAATCACTTTAGTAAAACAGGAAGTGTAACCCTGTTAAACTTATTTAGAGCAGCAAGAAAATAACGAGAATCGACGTCTTTGCACATAAAACGGAATTTTGTGCTTTGTAGCGAACATCTGAAAGCATAACAGAAGAGAATTACAGTGAATAACGTGGTCCAGAAAATATTAAAGGAAAAAATAAAACGTATCATCCGCTTTCTGGCACGCAAACCCATACTAGATATACCAATATTGATGTATATCCTTTTAAGCCGGAAGTTTTAAGTAAAGACAAGAAATAATTTTTTTTATTCATTTTTAAAATATTGAAATAAATCAATTTGAAATAGTTGTACAAGCAGGAATGTAAATGCATTCATGTATAAATAGTTGCACAATTATTAAACGAAAAGGAAATCCCATTCTGTTGAATCTTGAAATCTTTCGCTTTATCAAAAATCCATCATTTAAAATTCCTGAGTTGATTAAAAGGTATTCTTCCTAGATAAGATGCTGAGGTTCACTGTGAAATATTCAGTAGAGAGACAAATATTTAAAATTCTCTTAAGCCAGGAAATTAAAGGCTGATGCGATACCAGAAAACGTTATGAAATATTACCGAAGAACTGAAGAAGTGGAGATCGAAAGCAAACAGAACATGAATGAAAGAATGCGCGGTGGGTGAAAATGGGGAAGGATTTGTTCGGATTTTAATTTTTAATCTTCTTTGACTTTTTCCTCTATGGGTTCGTCGTCTTTAGTTTCCAACACTTCTGTTTTCCCAATCTGTCGGTCTACAGTCCCTTTCTTCTATTATATTTACCGAAATAGGTATGTCTTCAATTTCAACGGCCCCTGGTCTTCTTTTATCTCGTGATGGAGTATGGTTTTCGGTCACCTATCCTCCGGCATTCTCAATATAGTATACCACCACAAGGTCAGATCTTCCAAATTTCTTGTAACTGATGACCCGACGCCCTAATTGCACCCCTTTTTGTTTCTTTAAGTTCTTTGAGTTGCCATTTTACTGCAAGTTTGAGTACCCTGAGTATGTCCTGGTACCCACTTCAGCGTAATCCTATTATGTTTACGCTATTCCATTGCTTCCCTGTGGCATTTCTAGATCAATTTTGAATTTCGTTGCTAGGAATTTAGCGGTTTTATATTCCGGAACCCAGTGGCAAAACGTCTTGAGTTTATCTTGTAGATATTCGCTGACCTCTCCTTATATATGCCCAGATCTGTATTAGTTCCTGATTTGGATCCAACTGTCCTGTATCAGAAAGTGAGAGTCTCATTTGAATCCGCAAAATAGTTATTTTTTTAACAAGGCAGAAAAGTAGCAGATTTACTGTCGCAGCTGGTAAAAGTGAACTTTTGTTGCCTAAGCAGCGTCAATTGTCAGTCAAAGCATGATTTTCCTATCAATCGGAGAAAAATATCTTTTTCATTTCGGCTGACTCATTTTGGTGTTTATACAGCAAACGATTTGTAGAAGTCAAAAGATATTCGTTTTATCTGATGCCATCTTTTCGGGATACTCGGAGTATCTACAAGGATTTATCTTTAGCCAATATGTTCGTGTTACCTAGTGAATCGATTTTCAGGTAGAGTAGAGACAGATCTAACGCGTCCATAGGGACAGTAGATATTGCCCGCGTTATTCCTTGACAGACTTTGTATTTTGTTGAGCCTCTTCCTTAACGTTGTTTATTCCTCTACAATAAAGCATTTTTTGTTTTAATTCCCACGTTCTACCAATGCCATTAACCTAGAATCTGTTCTGCGGTAAAAAAAGAGCAAATTGCATTCTAATTGATACTTCCTCTCCAAAACATTTTTTAGATTCTGTATAAAAATTAGAGAGGCAGTAGAGGGACCATACAGTTGTTTTCGATTTTTTTTTAACTAATGCTACATGCAGTGAACCGTCTTTGCTATTTTCCCTAACCCTTTAATTATAGTACTTGCATTCAGTAAAACACGTTCGACTTCAATCCCACACTTACTGCTAATTATTTCTCTCCCTTCGTTAGTGAAGGTTATAGCTTGATTTCGTTAGTGTGGAAGGTAATTTTAGGTTTGCTTTCTTGAATTTTATAGATAATTAAACTATTTGGTATGCGACTTTGTAAATCTGCATACCCAAAATTTGTGATAAGATTTTTTTATTTTGTTGCATGTCCATTTAAATTCATGAACTGCTTTCATTCAGTTGACGTCTTTATCTTTTCGTGATTGTTACTTCCGATATATTTCTTGAATTTTTACTTTCCCATACCACCACTGGTATATGGGAAGTATTGATGTCATGACATTTCTCGAAATTGAGATTTTCGCTGAAATACGTGTTTCGACCTCCAGGAACCCAAAAAAGTGGTTTAGAAAAAATGTCTGTCTGTGGGTGTGTATGTGTGTATGTAACGCCTCTAACTCAAAAACTAGTGAACCGATTTTGATGAAATTTGATCGAAAATTCATTATACGTTGGGTTCAGTCAATGTTCCTTCTTTCTGGCTTATCCACTTTCCAAGTCCACGAGTTGTGCTCCATACTTACAGGTATTTGAATAAAAACTTCCCTGTCTGAAAGATATATTGTGATATGTCTGTGGTTGTTTATAGAATTTCCCTTATATGCTACTTTTTATTTCTTTACAATAAGTACTTCCCAGAAAAGAAATCACCCTATTGTTTTCAGTCTTTGGATTCTTTATCATTTATCAATGTTACGGAAGTTATGAGTACAACATTATAACAATACATTATTGAAAATATATTACCTTATAGAATTTGTTTTATATACAAATTTTCGCATGTTTTACTGCAAATTTTAATCGTTTTTCATCAAACGCAAAATTCAGTAAAACTCACTCATCCATTTATGAAACATGGTGAATAAAACAACTATAAACATTTAGTTTTTTATTATTTTTTGAAAATTTATGCGTTCGGAAAACACAATTTTAACGAAATTGTTTTTTAAAAGCTAGAACACGTCGTTAATACGCTTGTATCCGTTGCTATAAAATTTTAGTACCCACGTTTTGTGATCAATCGTCCTAAAAAGGCACTGAGTGGAACAGTGCGAATAGCGTACCTACTCAATAAATTTTTATAATAGACAATATTTTACACCTATTATACGTAGTTTAAATTAAACTGTTTACCAAATAGTCTAATCCAATTACATTATAAAAAATCACAACATTGCTAGTTCTTTTGAATTTTTAACAAACGAAGACTTCAAAAAGAATTATGATTTGAAAAGATAGAAAATATAAAATCCTAGAAATTTTTATTAAGTTGACAAGTCGAAATTAAGTTTTCACTTGGAGTTAGCTTCCACGTGCTGGCACCACTTGGTTTAAAACTTTATTTTACAGTGCATTCATTTTTATTTTTATTCTCAAACAAACCGATTATTAAAGCTTGTTCAAGCATTGAAGACAGATTTTAATTTCTAATGGATTATCACATTTTTAATAGAATCGAGGATCAAGTAAAATGCAATTTCCCTCGTTATATTCTTACAAAGGTAATGTCTGTCCTTTGCAGCATATTAAAGTAACTAATTAACGAATAATTGAATCTGTGAAATAGGAGACGCTACGACCAATCCTCTTAGGATTAATAAATGCAAAACAATGCAAATACTCCTTTCATCCCTAAAATTTGTATGGAAACTGTGTGTCTTTGCAAAGGGATGAATACCACGGAGAAGGACTTCTTCTTGGATAATGCTACGAAATAATATTTTGACGCGTCCTAGTTTCCGGTCGGAATGCGTCGTATATACGCTTGCAGGGATGTATCTCATTACTTAAACTCGGGATGTTGTTAAGTTCTAATGAAATTTACTGTATTATATGGTAATATTTTAAATTAAAGACAAAGCGACATGTTTTAGGAAACATTCAGCCTAATCCGTGCGTAAATATTTATTTTATCTACTTTTAACTTGAAAAATAAGTTTCTGTTTTAACTACTGCAATTTTCTTAAGGAAATAGGGTAGTAATCACAAAATAAAATCACTAGGTTCCATTAACCTTAAATTTTGGGTAACAAAGTAGATATGAATATGTGGTACAAAGGAAAATTTTAATTTTAAAAATTCCAAGACATATGCTGTGGTATACAGAACAAGGTATCAAAGGCTTAGGGTCAACGATTGCTTGAAAGAAACCTTTTGGATTTAGTGGATTTCCAGTATCCATACTCTGCCATTCTTGCATTGAATGTAATGTATGTTACAAGAACAGACTTCAACGCTTTCTTGCGGCGGAACGCCCTACAGGTTGTTTAATCCTACCGTAAACCAATCCACTGACTATGCAGCTAAACAAAGTAGGTACCGACAGAATTTTGGGCAACAATATCGATCTACTACTTGCCACGAAGCAAAGCTTTCAGCTATTTTAATTACACGAGATTTCATGAACAATGTATTAGCAACCATGGTAGGTAGTTCTTCCAGGTCTCCTCAATTTGTTTCCAAATGATCTGTGGGTTTTTTTTGCGGTTTTTATTATCCTTTTAAATCTAGCAATCTTCTTTAAATTCTCCTAACATTATACCTTCGTTGAAGTCTCCTTCCCTTTGTTGCCGTCTTCGGTCTCGATTGTTGGATTTCGCATGATGACAGCGCATCCCCATTAACATTCCTATTCTGTAAACCGTAACGACTCGTTCATCAACGATTGCTGCTTGAACCATTTTTCACTCTACTCTGCGAGCTACTATACCAGAGTCGACAACGATTGTCGTTTAGTTAACGAATCGTTCGTGAACGGCTTTTTACAGAATAGGGATGTAGGTAAGTCTTTCTTTCTGGTCGTTACTATTCCCCTGCTAATCTAGCAAGTTTTATTTACTGGATGGTTTTAAAATCTTCTTTCTTGTGCATCTCTATGTTGGGGACACTCGTTACTTTATTAATTTGATCCAATCGTCGTTTAAGTGATCCCCTGTGGACGTCCCAGTTTTACGCTGTAAAGGCGAGTTTTTCATGAAGCTCTGATGTGTACTACGTTGGCGTACCTCTACCTGACGAAAATACTGCAGAATTCGTTTATCGTCTCTACACTTCTGTGGATACAGTAATTATTGCATGTTATTGCTGTTACCTTTGATGTTAGTACTAATTAATAAAAAAATTACAATTCGGTCCAGTTCCAAACCACGTTTTATTGTAATTTAAGTTATACCTATACATTAAATTATTAATGTATTAGATACTTTAAGAAAATAGTATTCTAATATTCGTCTTAAATAAAAAATAGTATTCTTAACATTGACCTGAATATGAGAAAATTCCGAAGATTCATTGTTAATGTTAGATAAAACCGATGTTTGATAGTTTTAATTAAGCTGGGCCTACTATGAGTGGCAATAAAAATATTAATATGTTTGCTGTTATTTTCATACCAACATATGTTTTGGTAATAAGTAGATAATGGTCCTTTTATGATTTAGTTTACTAGACATTAATTCATCATAATCCCAGGGCCGATAGCAAAGCATGTAATTAATAATGACCGTTTAGGCTTGTATTAATCAGTGCATGAAGCATAAATTACGCGTACACAGCTTCATAATGGTGGTTTATAATTTCCCAGGCGTATATAAAATATATTAAACGTTTTCGGTTTTTCTCTTTTGCAATGATATATCGAATCTGTTCGCGTGTGATAAAAATTAAAATTAACAGAGCCTACTTTAACAAACAGAAATTATCAACAATGAGGTTTGCGTGTTCACGCTATCTAATAGATTAGCTGCGTTTGGACATCTGCCAGGATAATTTGTTTTGGGATACTTCCACGACCACTCACGCGGAATATAGGGTTACTGGAAATGGAAACAGAGGGTTTAGAGATTACTAACTATCCACAATTACCCTAAAACTATTTTTAGTAACTTTTTTATAGATAGATTATTGGATTAGGTAATCCATTAGGTTTCTTAAAACTGTTTGTATATTCTTAATTCCTAATTTCAGTAAATCCAGAAAACAGTAAAAGTGACAAGGTTATGATAACAATAAGTACTTATTTTAATATACAGGAGGTCCTTAAACAGACGTAAAAAAGCACGATCCGCAATTCTGGTTGAAATAATTGTTGATAAAAAATTCCAATGCCATTTCTGTTTTACGAAGAATTAACAAACATATTACCCAAGTATAGAACTATAGAGGAATGTTAACAGAAATTTACAAACAAATTACCTAAATTTTTAAATTGAATTCTATGGGAAGAGGATCGTGTAGGGCTCGCTTCCTTTATGAACTCTTTATAGCTCGCAGCTAAGTAAATACAAAGAAACACTTAATTTTATGTCAGTTTAATAAAAAGTTATAGATTTCAATTCGTTTTCGACAGAACCTTTTAAAGTAAATGAAGTCACATAAAATTGATTTAGAAATAACAATCACATTTTGTTTATTTGTGTGAACTTTGTCGCAAGACTAACAAACGTAGTAGTACTCAAATTTTTATCAGGTGCAATTGTTTCCTTGAAAGTCTTTTGTGCGACTAATTATTCAAGTACAAATATCTTTATTTATAATTTTTATAACTAACACATTGTTTATGAAAATATATAACAAGCCCTTATTTATATTACAGGTGTGTGGTGGTGTTCTTCTTGGAAATATTATCGTCTTCTGGGTCTGCTAGTAAAATAAGTGTGTGTTGTTGCTGTCTCGATGTTAGGGGTTGGCTGTTTTCTGGATATTATAAGGTAAGGATTTAAATGTTGTTTCGATATAAATTTAAATATAAACTACAATTCCCTTTAATTCTGCGGGTATAAAATGTTATCTGTTTTCGTTTCCTATTCAACCTCTACGAAGTACGAATTTCATAAACTTTAGAACTTTAGGCTTGCTCTAACCTATGACGCTAGAAAGAAATATAATTAGAAATGCCCGCAGTGGTTCGGACGAGCCGCAAAATTACACTGCACTTGAGTGTATCTAGGTACTATAAAATTGCTGCAATATGTTAAAATGCCGAAACGGTGCATATATCGGCTGCTACTGCTATCAAGTATAAGTACCTTTTTTATGTTAAATTGAACTGTATGTCTGAATTTCTGATCATGAATGTCCAAAATGTTAACGGAAAAAAAGTTATATGCAAATCAATGAAGCGGAAGTGGCGTAACGAGCGCCTCCGTCAGGTAGAAAAAAGTAAAACCGCGCATCGTATTCGCATAACCCTTAAAACATATCCATACCAAATCTCACCTTGATCTGATTAGTATTTTCTTAAATTTTGTCAAAATGAAAAATAAAATTTTTATCTGTAAGGCCCTATAACTTTTTAAGGAACTGTTCATTAAAAGTTTAGATGAAATTTATAATTACATTTGCTATTTAAAAAAATGTTTGTGGGAAACCCCAGACACCTGCTGTATAAAGATAGTAAAATAAAGAGATAACCAATCTGTAGCGAAACTGTAATGCAAATAGTTTTTTTACATCAAAAATAAAGGAATGCGATGAAATCGCGAGTGAATTAATTTTCGCGAGTCGATAATTAAATTTTATCGTCGTGTTTAAAATTCTATTTTTTTCTATAGGTAGCAGATGTTAAAAAAATAAGAAAAATTTGTAAAAAAAACAATTTAAAATTAGATTATATTAAACCCGAAAATCTCAGTAGCAAAGGTTTCCATTCGGTTTCCATGGAGTTTCCAGAAAATTAAAGTACTTTATCTATCCTTGCGGTTAAAGTGTTACTTTATCTACCCTTGCGGTTAAAGTAATACTTGATCAACTATTTTTAGTCGAACAAAGCACACTTTAACATCTGCTATAGAAAAAAATATTTTTTTAAAACAATAACAAATTACAAGAGTAAAGAAAAATTTCATGAAGGTGTTTCCTCCTTGTGCTTTTCTAAATCATTTCCTTGCAATCTTTGGGGCCACCATCAATTGCAGATTTTAATTTATGCTTTACAGAAAGAAAAAATTACAAAAATTGAGCGTCTGAATTTGCAAATCGCGCGTTTTATTAAAATAATTGCTATAAAAATTGATGAATTAAAATTGAAAGATCCCAAACAGATTTTGCAAAATGTAATTAACATTAAAAGAATCTTACGTAAATTTTACATTTCTTTAGTTTACTATCAAACATGACAGTCAGGCTAGCGTAACTGACAGTTCTGAAATTTAAAAAATCGCGCGATTTTCAAATTCAGAAATTTTTATATTTTCTTTCTATAAATTTAAAATCAATACAACTTTTGCATTCGGTATCTCTTTCTCTACAAAAAAACTTCATAACAGTTTAGGTCTAAAATAACTGAACATAAATTTTTTTACACTGAAATCACCATGGTGGGTCAACCAATTCTGCACCCTGTATAATACATAAGAAACGCGGGGAAAAGTAAGTCAAACAAAACAAATATACAAAATAGTCTGTATTTATGAAATAATATGAAAATATAGTTAACACTTAGTTATAAACTTAATTTTAATAATCAACACAAAACATAAAAATGCTCTCTTGTCCCATAATACATTATAAGACCTGTTACAAACAAACCATCCAAGGAAATTAGGTTCAAACCTAATTTAGTACTCTGTATATTCCTAAAACCTCTTTTTTCCTTTATTAAAAGATGCAAAAAGCTAATAATCATCACAGATAAATGCAAGAAATTAGAAACTGTTTCTCATCTTAAATTAAGTTCAACCTACCAATATATTCTTACTAAACACCAATTTTTTTTTGGTAGTGTCTAACAATTGAGCAACTTACAAAGATATTTTATTTTGTAATCATTTAATAGGGGTTGGATTACAATCTGCACAGTTTCCAATATTTAAAAAAATATCTGGAAGTTCACATTTTAATACTTGTTAAGAATAGGCTTACATAAATACAAACTGTATAGGGTGTTTATTTTAATTACTTGCTGAATGGATAGTTAACTCTTGTTATATAATTTTTACAGATTTTAAATCAATTTAGACTCTTAAAAAATATTTTGTTTTTATTTTTTATACTTAAAAATAAATATTCAAGTAGTTGTTAACAATATAGTAAACATGTAAAAGTAATTATTGAAATGAACCCTGTATATCTCAAATGTATACATTAATGCATAATATATTATTGTACATTTTTTTTATATGGGAATACTTTGAATATTTTATGCATTTCCAATTAATACAAGGCGTTGACTATTTTTTTTAAATTAAACATTGAATTTACAAACTTAATGTTTCAAAAAATAAATAAAAATAATAAAAATAACAAATTAATTTAGAATTAGGAAAAACTTATGAGGAATGCATGGCAAGGTACATCACAAAGCTGCACAAAATAATCAGAGTAATGCAAGCATGTCGGTATTCTTTGATCAGCCATGTGAGAATATGTGTAGTTTATTCCTGGTTCAATAAATATTCAATGTTGTCATTGTGGGGATAAACAGGGTGCCACCAATCCAGAACCTTCACATTGATCACAGGATCTAAAACGATTGTAGTATTGCTACTGCCACCTAAACCGTTATACGAAGAAGTTTGTACCCCAGACCCGAACCCCAACTGCAACCTATAGTGGCGAAATCCCTGTGATAAAGTAAGAGATACTGATGTTAGGGTAAGACCCAATACAAGAGGGGCTGCAATAAAATGTAGGCATGTAACTTGCAGAATTCGACAATTTTCATCTGGATTTGCAGACACATCTTCAAGCATTTCCAAAATATCAGGCTGATGTCGAGTCTCGCTTCTTCTTAAATGGGGTAGTGTAACATTTAGGTCATGTTTTAATTTGAAACAATATAACCAGTCTTTACTTTGTTTTTGATGCCACATTAATACACACTGTCTTCTTAATAACACATCAGGGTGTTTTTCAAAAGTTGTAACTGCTTTAAGTCTATTGACATAGGGAGGGTACATATAATGCAGTGATCTTATCACTGAAGTTCTTAAGCCATATAAGCGTAACATACACTCGGGTTGTAAACGTTCAGGTAATGTAGGTACACTTTGATAATACCTTTTATATAAATTAAACCAAAACTTAGCTGTACAGATCACTGCAAAGGAGGTTTTACAAATGCCTGCAAATCGCCCAACATCTTCAGGTCGAATATATTCGGATATTAAAAACCAGATATCAATTGGATAATTACTACCTGCTGTGTCTGCGTAACTACATGATTCTTGTGAGTTTCTTAGTCGTCTTCTAGGTTCTTTTCGTATCACTACAGATATAGTACCATCCTCGTTTTCTTCCTGAACAAAATCAAAATCTCCATCGAAATCATCTTTTTCTTCCCACGATTTATCACTTTCTAATTGTTTTATAATTGTTGTTACGTTACTGTTGGATTTTTTCGCACGGTTTTTACAAATTGTTGAATTAGCAAAATCGTTTATTGTTACATCTAAAAATGAATGTTTTGTTAGGATTGCATAATATGATTGAGAAATACACTAACCTCCAAGGCTTCTTGCGTGTTTTTTACCGGTTCTTTTATTCTTCGACATTTCTGGGGTTGTAAAGTATTCGTCAGAGTACACTTCTTGAACATATTAAACAAATAAAATTAGAAAATTGATAAAAAGTGAGAAAGAGACCACCAGTGTCGAACACCATTATGATGGACTAAAGGGGTTCAGGGGGGCTGAATCATTTGACAGCTGTCAATGATGAAAACAGAAGTAAAACTATGAAATTGTCAAATCCCTTTTTTTTGGGTTTGTTTCGTGGATGGTTTTGATAATCCATGTAATAATAATTTTTTTTAGTTTTAATTGCTTAACATACTGAAGGTGCTTAGAAAAATAAATTTGAATTAATGGTAAGGGAAAAGGCAAAGTAATATGGGTCAAATTAATTTATTATAAGGAAAAAATTTATAAATAAAGTTGTGCAGATTCTAAGAATTGAGTATGGATTCCTGAAATACCGACCGAAAGCCGCATCGAATTTGACATCTGTTTCAAAATGGCTGGCTAGCTAGAAGTTTGTTGAGATAGGATTGTGCGGGTTGGAATTTGTAGGTGTGTCACTGTGTCTAGCGAACTATAATGCCATTAACTGTATATAGTATTAAACTGAAAATGTGTTTGTGCCATCCGTTATGTATGTATGAATGTCTTTTAGGACGGTTTAGTTAATTTACAAACTGTGTAGCTGGAGGGTTAGAATTGATTCAGCTTGTATGTGAGCATTTTCGGGGTAGTGAGTGATTATAATTCGTTAGCCATGTGGAATATGATGTGTGATGTGATGCCGACTATTTCGGAAGACAGCATCAGCCAGAGAAGCTCGCAATTCTCTGGTGAAGATGCGAATTTCGAGCAACTCATGGTGTCGATGCTGGACGAAAGGGACAAGTTAATGGACAGTTTAAGGGAGACCCAGGAGCGTCTTTCGGACACGGAACTGAAATTGGCAGACGTGGAGAAAGAGCGGGATTCTCTTCAGAGACAGATCGCCGCCAACCTACCCCAGGTAAGTGAAGTGACATCCGCGCATCGAGCGGTGCCACAGCACACTCTGCTGTGCCGCCGACTTTGGTCGCTGGTTTGTGTGATGTACCCGATTTGGAGCTTTATTGATTCCCCCCCGGCAAACCTCCAACGCCATTTTCCACGAGGAAACTCCGCTTTTTAACTCTTTAATATATAGTGTGATTAATTTTACCCTTTTAAAGAACTTCCTCGCCAGTAACTAGATAAATGTCATCAATGGATCCGTCACTCCGCCCACCGTTCCCTGCCCTTGCCCTTACTCCATCCTCGTGTTTGTACAGTTGTAACCTAGATTTACAAATTGTAGGTACCCACCGAAATTATATACCTGTTCATAAATTCACTACCATTACCTATTCCTTTATCTGCCTTTCTTATCAGGAATGTTTTCCTTATTGATCCAATACTGTGTGATGTCTGATCACTTCCAATTTTCATTTTCATATTGACAGACTTAAATGTTTTATCTGTTTTATAAGGTAAAAGGTATTAGTCCTAAATAAATCTAAAAAGTGTTCAATGATTAAGAGATTATGTAATAGAAACTAATAAGCAATGACTAAACGCTTTTCCTATCTAGCAAAATAGAGAAAGAAATTGTGATAAACAAACAAAAGCCATAGGCGGAGTTCAGTTTGTTAATTTAGGGATACGATATAGGTAAATACAAATTCTTTTAAATGCACGAGGATTCTTAATACCTAATTGCCAACAAATATAAAACAAATAAAATCAACGAAAATCAATATGTAGCAACTTTCAAAAGTTGTTTATGGAAAGTAATAAAAAGTATAGTTTAAGGAATTAGATAAGAAAACATAGTAATAAAAATGAATTCGGTAAATATGGTATTAAACAATAAATACATAATATGTAGGTATATGTATAGCGAGTTAAGCTAAATAAACGTGATATTATTATATCATGTTTGTGGTGCACTTTCCCTTTAATTGTATTTTGATACACTAAAACAATAGCTAATATTTTGATGCAGTTTTAGAGATCATGAAATTGTCCTCATTCTACTAGATTTGCGAACACCCGGCGAACACTCTTACCAAATAATTGCTTTAGACCCCTTAGAGCATTCTTGAGAGCAGTGGTCTTAAATTTGAACGATTGTGTGATTTAAGTGCAAATCGTTTAGTAGGTATAGACCGATATAGACAGTGGCGGATTTTGCGTTTGCGGGGCCCTAGGCGCAAAGGAGATTAGGGGGCCCACCTAAATATTAAAAGCCAATCGAACATTCGTAATTCCAAATTTTCCATTAGCTAATTTTGTACCTTTCTTTGGCCAATTTTGGGGCCCCCTGGGTGCGGGGCCCGAGGCTTGCGCCTCTTGCGCCTTTGCGTAAATCCGCCGCTGGATATAGACTTCAGGGATGCATTTTGTTAATGTTACTTCAGATTACAGCTCGCATTTTCCCGTGGGGTAAACCACGCTAAAAAATTATGTAGTACCCAGATGTCCCCCACACTTCTACTTTCAAGATGCCCCCGGACTTCCCCGGAACAACCTACATTTCCTAAGACTTCCCCGGACACGCTAACTTCTCAGAGATTACCTGAACTTGTTTAGAATACCCCTAAACTACCCCGGCGCTAGACTACCTAGGTTTCCCCAAACTTCTCAGAGACTTCCTGGACTTCCCAGGTCCCCCCAGAGCACCTCGTACTTCATCCTGACTTATCCGGGACTACCCTAACTTCTACGGGACTTCTCGGATCTCCCACAAACTACCAAAATTATCACAGTCGTCTCATACTTTAGCGGGATTTATCACTCTTTCCAAGACATACCCGGATTTCTCCGGAATTTCCACAGGAATTGCCCAGGACTACCCGGACTTTATACACCAAAATTTCCACGTGGTGTGCCCCCCATATTTTCCTTTATAAGTCCGGCAAATAAAGAGGTAGTCTGATCTCAATATTTAGTACAAATGAATAAAAAATGTGTAGAGAGTCTACTGTGGTCTACGATGAAGTTTCAGAAATACATTTTTTTTAAATGCACTCGTTAATTAGGGCCACAGGGTAATGATAATTTTCGTTACAGTGTAGACACTTTTCACTTACTATGCTTTAATTATTTACCTATAGAATTTGAATTAATATAAACTTGGTTTTCATAGGTATTTTAAATTAAAAAGGGAATCCCAGTGATGCTCAAACACATCGATTAGAATATGCTTCACGCAACACCGTTTTTATTATCATGCAAAAAATACCTATCAGGAAAATCCCAGTGCAGCTCAAATGCATGTGAGGTACAAGTTCCAGGCAGCAAAAGTTCGTAATAACAGCAAGAAGTTAAAATATTAAAAATTGCCAGATTGCAGGGGCCTATAATTTTATTGTATGACGTATTAATGTATTTCTTTTTATAAAAACTTAGAAGTACGTAATTTGACTTTTTGTTCATTTAGTCATGACTGTGTACCTATATTACTTTTATCGTTTCTTCACCCTAATAGTTAAATCGACGCGGTTTTAGTAGAGACGTGTGCCACATTACACCGTTTCGCTTATACGACGGATTTGAATTGCGACTATAGGTACCCAGTATTCTATTTCTGATTTCCTTTTCCATTAGGTTACATATGAGGAATATATACAATATGGTACGGTATTTTTCTGAATAAGTTAAAGCCGGCCCTGTGAATGCCTGTGGATGGTAAAGAACATCCATGTGACTTGCATATGACCATGATAGTTTATGTAAGTGTACGTAAAAAAATTGTTTCCTTGTTTTCTTATATCGAATTTTCTGATACCTACCTACATGTTTTTTACGATATTTTAACAGTTATTACAGGAAGCTACCAAGGTGAAAATTATTAATTGTGCAATAGAAATACTTATTTGCAAATTCAATGGTTATTTAATTTGTCAAACCATGTTTGAATAATAGACTCAGTGTATATTTTTTTTAAAACAATTTCCAGGTTAAATCTCTTAGATTAAAACCCCGATTAGTTAATCCTGGCCTAGTTGAACCAGAACTGAAAATCTGGCCCTTTTAAAGAAACTTTGTCGACCACTCCTAAACCTTTGTTGGTAGACGTTGTAAACGGTGGTGTTTTAAAAGTGTTAGGTAATGAAATTATGCTTGATTTGTACTTGGGCTAATTCAAGGCTCTCTGAGAATTATATCCTAGTTGGAGTTACACAGCACGTGTAAATTCAGTAGTAAAGTTTGGTAGGCACTATATTTTACTCTCTTTAATAATGCATAAACACAAAAGTGACTTGCGATCGAAGGGTAGCCCAAAATCCTTCGGCTATTATAACCTAATTTCAGCCCTCCCTGTCTCTTTCTACCGTATAGAGTAGGTTCATAAATGCGTGATGTTTGGTAGGGTAAATCCAAAGTTAGGGGTAAATCACCATGAACAACCCTCGATAATCCTCTTATAATGTGCACTACAGTTAGTTAGAAAGAAGTATACAACGCAATTACGCATGATTGAAGGTGCTAGATCTTTCCAAAAGGTACAAAGACTCGAGTTCTGAGGAATTATAATGATGGAAAGGCGATATTTTAATGACGGTAATTTTATTCCAATGATTTGGTTTACAGACGAATGCTAATTCCATTACTTGTTAGATATAATCCGTCCGGCACTGTTAGGTTTTGGTCCCCTGAAAATCCGATTCGATTCGAATGGATTACTTACAAGACCCAGTTTCCTCAGAAGCTGAATGTTTCGACTGAGATGTTTTTGGGATTTTAAATTCAGTCGTTTATCATTGAAGGCATATCGAATCCGGCTTACAAAATGCATTCTAACTTCCTATTCAAACTCAAATGTGTATCTTTAATATTAAAAAAATTTTCGCGCGAATGTTTTTATCTTGTCCTATGTAGTAATCCAAAATTGTTTACTTATGTGATAGATTGTAAAGTTATAAATTAATACATTAAGAAAATTTTTCCAACTGAATTAGTACCAGCAAGTTGACCGCGTGCTCTGGTGCTAGAATACCGGAGCAATATGTTTTTTCTACTCCCATAGACTCATACTTTAATTGATATAATCTAATAATTAGATATTTACTAACTGTATTTTAATGATATTTATTTAGAGACTTTGAGTTTGAAAAAGTGTGCCGATAAACACAGAAATGGAATATAAATCAGGGTAGGATGTCTGAACAGGGAAGTTGCTATCTACAAAGTGGAAAAAGCATAATCTCTGAGAGTAAACAGATTTATTAAACATAAAAAACTTTTTGATTTCTATGATGACAACCATATCAAGAAGGCCTTGCGTAGCTAAATGATCGTAGGTTTTATTTTGCATATGCATTTCCTCTGAATTCTTAATGAACAGTTCTGTTCCGGTCAAGTACCAAGTAAAGTTAATTTACATTCTGACAGAGTAGGCATTGACAATAATAAATAAACAGTAGGTGTGATTTACGTAAATTATTAAAGACTACTTCTAATTGTGTACGATTAGAAATAATTATGTCAGTTAAATTTCCAACTGAAAAGGAAGAAAGTTTAATTTGACCCCCCCCACACAATCCATTGAAGCGAAATTGTTGTATTTCCAAATCGTAGATTCTAAAGATTTTCTATTTATATTGAAGGGCCATATCGAAAAATCATCGATAAAATAGGCTTTTCAAAAAAAAAACCGAAACTGGAAGCGGAAGACATTGTTTTTGGGTAGCAGTGTTTTCAAAAGCAGAATTTTGCAAATCTAAGTAGCGGATATGAAAGGACGGGGGAAACAGCTTTTTACCGGAATCTCTAACTTCAAAATGGGGGCCGCTATAAATTTTTCCAAATTTTGACTTTAACACCCCACAACTCAAAAACCAATTATCTAATCAGGTTCAGCAACAGCTTGTTTGAAAACCCGTTGGCGGAACTATACCATGACGAAAAATAATTTAGATGATACTGAGAAGAGTTAATGTCAAAATGGTAGTTTGCACACTTTTCTACAGAATTTTTGGGTATAGCTATCCTCCTCTGCTCTTGCCTTGTAAGGTAATTGTTGTTGGAACTGTTTTGAACCAAACTACCCTACTTAAAAGTTATACACGGGTGACACATCCAAATTTTTAGGTGTGATTTTATTCATTTCGTGGTTTTGGGCAATGACTCCAGCAGAACGGTAATATTCGAGTAATATTCCAGACCTGCTAAAAGTTCAAAGACTTTGGGTATTTCCTGAAAATTGTGTTTAAAGTTCATGTCTTATTGCGAAAACTTATAATAGTTAGGTTTTTTAAAATATTATTTACGTTGAAGCCTTGGTGGTACCACGCAGTACCTTCATTGTGGGTAGTTTTAAACTTCCAATATGAAAGTAAATAGTTTATATGATAGATGAGTTAACTGTGCACGTTTGCAATTATTTAAACCAATAGAAATAGAAGAGTATTTTAGAAGAAAGGGATTATTTTAAAAGTTTTATAATAAAGAATTATATTTACATTTCCAAGTTTTTATGTTGAGGAGGTTTTTTTTTAGTATTTTATTAAGTACAGCTGCGTGTGTAATTTGTATAATTGTTTTCACATGTGTTAAATGAGCCAATTGATTATGAATTATGATAAAAATAAACCGACAATGGACTGTATACACTTATACAGGGTGTTTCTTAAATGGCGGACACGGAGCACAGTACTACATTCCCCTCCAGATACCAATTGGAAAAATATAATACCATAATGCCCGTTCTTCGCTAGTTTCAGAGTAATTCTCAGTCAAAGATTGAGATTCAATTCCTTTATGCTTTGGAAAAACGGGTAAATTTTAACCGTTCCGCATTGTTCATCAATCAAACATTAAATCTTAATAAATTTGGAATTTTTTATACGTTGTATTCCTTCCTCCGAAGACATTCTTTCTGATAAATATCTGTTGTTAAACTTTTTTTCAATATGTTGCAACAGTGCATTGTAGCTATGGTTATTAACTAGGAAACTTGTCCATACTGCCTTATTAAAACACCAAACGTTTAAAACAAAGTCCGTGCAAGCATGCGCAATGTTGTCAAATTTAAAATTTTTAAAATGCGAATAACTCGGAAACTAAATACATTAGGACAAAATCGCCTATACTTTTTCAACTCAGTTTTAAGATGAGAATAGCGTAGTGCTCTCCGTGTCCGCCATTTAAGAAACACCCTGTATATTTGAAAGACAATGATATTTTATTTATTGACATTCTCAAGCGTTAAAATCCATAATTATAGAAATAATAAATATTAAATAAAATATCGATTTTAACGGGTAATAATAGTATTTATTTGCTTAACACGTATTTCGGCATCAATGTGCCATTGTCAAAAGCATAATATAAGATGTTTTTAATAACATATGAATAATGATTTATATTAGCAACTAATACTTGATTCCGTTAAAGACATCTTCTATTCCAAAATTGCCAGTAAAGGAGAATTGATTCCGAAATACGTATTAAGCAAATAAATATTATTATTTCCGGTTAAAATCGATATTTTATTTAATATTTATTATTTCTATAAAGATATTTAAGCTCTTTTCAACAAGTTTCCCTAAGTTTAAATAGCCGCACTTCCGTTTAATGTCATCTCATTTAGAACAACTATTTCAGTGGTTTGCAGACTTCCAGATGTGTCGTCATTTGATCGTTTTTTTGCGTTTCATTAACGAAGAGTTGTAATTTTAGATTTCCATATGGTGCTAGTTAGTGAATTAGTTTTTTGTTTCTTACGTTGCATAAAAATAGACTAGTTTTAGTTTTGTATCATAGACATTCATTTAAAAATCTGCTACTTTCCTTAAAAAATTAAAAATTCTATCTGTTTACTGGAATGTAGAAACATTTATTTGTTTATTAAACGAAAATTACGGTTAGGTTCGTATCCTTATCTGTGTTAGTGTATTCAAGGTAATCAAATATTGGTTAAAGTTTAGAATCTATCCTAGGAATGAAGTTTGTTTACGAATTTATTATTAACAGATCTAGAAAATACGAATTGAGAACGAACGCTCCAAGTCTGTTTGGGATAGATACACCCGACTCCATTGAAAATGAACAGGTCCAGGTTTTCTTTTACTTGGTAGTAGTTTTCCGGTTTAATGCACGTTTAATATACTTATTATATAGGGATGATGATTGTTATTAAAGACTGTTCTTGTAATGTATTCAATACACGAGGGTGATGTGGGTACTGAAAATCTACAAAATATTCTGCACATCCCCAAGAAGTTCATTCCAAGTAATCGTTGAACGCAACCATGGGTTTTCCCCGGTTTAACACAGCATGTAGTGTGTACTATTATATAAGTAGGATTTGATTGTCTTTCGATCAATATCGAGGGGTAAACCACGCGGAAAAATTGTGTACACTAGATATCCTATTGTGTAAAGATATCCCAGATATCCTCAAGATATCCCAGATATCCCAAAGATATCCCCGAGATATCCCAGATATCCCCGAGATATCCTCAAGATATCCCCGAGATATCCCAGATATCCCCGAGATATCCTTGAGATATCCCCGAGATATCCCAGATATCCCCGAGATATCCCAGATATCCCCGACATATTCCGCTGTATTTCTAGATTACTTGATATATTTGAAAGAAAATGGGCACACCAACCACTCATTGAACATCTTCTAAAAGTGCGACCCCCCCAGTCGTTAACAATAATTACGTTTGAGAATACATTCAATGCATCTGTTGCACTTGTGAATTGTGATTACAGATATTATTCTGTAATTACTAAACTTTGGAATTTTAGCCATGACCATAATTACTGATAATTGAAAAGTCATTTTCATTGAAAAGTTTTAATTCATAATATAAAAAAATTTTAGTCTTCATTTGCAACTCCACTTCATCAAAAAACTTATCTCGATCTTCCATTGCAACAAAAACACAAAAACTATTATTTTTCTGTCCTTTGCTCGTACTTCGCACTAAATTCTAATTTACTTTAATTACTCCACACTAACTACACGGACCTCGAACTACACCTAAACTTATTTTGTAATAGTGACCCAACTACACAAACCGTAAATGTTTTTGAATAAGCCAGAAAGATCGGGTTTCCCAAGATTTCCGTACAACCAATCCTAGAGAAAGCTAGTGCTTTCACAATGGTTACAAATGGGGTGGGTTTACTTGTCCTAAATATTAAAATTTCAATGAGCATAAGGGAAACCCCTAATCTATATAAACTTCACCGAGAATTCCTTTTGGGGTTTTTCTTAAGCAGCTATTTATCAGTTTGGTTATCTCTAGGTTATCTCCATAATCTCGGGCACGGCATCCCAAGGGATTTTACGTAATCGGACGTTAAACGATTATGGCAAAATTATGTATTTTCAAAAAATCATAGAACTTGAGAAAACAAGTAAAATATTCAATATTGTTCAAAAATCCGTTTATATAATATTTCCGCTAGATCAATATTTTGAAACAAACAACGCATTGTAACGTTATTTTTCTTACCTCATACAACATGACTAAGAAATTATAAGTTTGGTGTTAGAAAACAAATTTCACAAAGTAAGCGCCCTCGACGAGGCCCTCGAAGTGTACTAAATATTTGAAACCACGTACTTTTACAATGTTTCGTTTTTTGTCCCATCTTAAAAATTAAGCACATGCAGAGAAAATTCCTTGCCTGTGCATAATAAGCTTTACATCCTACATTAGATATAATTATTATCTCGAGAATTCCTCGACATTTCTCCAGATATCCCCGAGATATCCCAAAGATATCCTCGAGATATCCCAGATATCCCCGAGATATCCCAAAGATATCCTCGAGATATCCCAGATATCCCCGAGATATCCCAGATATCCGAGATATCCCCGAGATATCCCAAGATATCCCCGAAATATCCCAAGACATCCCCGAGATATCCTCAACTCTGTACACTAGATATCCCCTGTGGTTTACCCCTCGATCAATATACATTCAATGCGAATTCAAGTTAACACTCCTCGATTGTGGTTTCCTCAAAGAAGGAAAAGAAGTCTGTATATTATGAGTATACGAGTAATATAATGAGGTTTAAAATCTACAGTATCTAACAAATCTAAATCCAAACCGTTAATTCATTATTTTTATTACCACATATTACAGTAGTCGCGCTGTAAAGAAATTTCCAGTGAATGTCTGTTGGTATATCAATCTTATCTTCACGGATAGTTTAGTTTTGTGATACACACCGGTTATGATTCATAATATAGCGCGGTACAGTTTATAAATCGGTCTGGTGGATGTTCATTTATTGACTGCAGATAACCAATGGAAGATAATGAACCGTATCGAAACTAATATAGATGCAATTTAATTGACAGTGAGAGGTTTTTCAAACCCGCTTCTAATCGTGATGCAGGCAAATTTTTTGCTGTTCCATTGAACGGAAGCATCACTTTGTGTGATGTCATATCTCGTATCTAATGAATTTCACAGCTTTAGTTTATTACTAACCGTTACTAACAGTAAAACTTCATGTTCATCATGGTTTATCAGTATCAGCATACAATTTTAATGTATGTGTGCCTAATATGATTATTATTTTTCCTGAAGTGCGAACCCTTTATTTCATTGACCCTAGTCGCAACAAGACGTACCTCGCGTACACTTGCAGTCTATATATTGTTCCTTTTCTGATTTTTTAATTTATTTTTTTACCTTTTATATGAAAACTAATGTTAATCGGTTCAAGTAGTCTTCCCAAAGGAAAATTTCAGACTTTGAGCACATGGTAGGGGTATTGTCTAATTAACCAGTTCGGGTTATCGACCAAAAAATAACTTTCAAGAGGTTTTGCTCGCAATAAATGTACATCTTTATCTCGAAATTCTGTAACGAATACTGAAATTTTCCACGAATTCCGAAGATTAAGCTATTAATAAAAAACAAAATACTTGAGGGGGGAGTAAAATCCTCTTTGCTTTCCCTTTTGTAGACGCCTATGTGAATGTTTTATTGACAGTTAATAAAAGCTGCCTTTGAAATGACCAAACCGATAAACGAGGTATAATTAAATAAACTGCTTCTGTATGTGGGGCACATAATCCTCTTACAGTCAATTAACGCAGAACCCCTAACATTGTCCAAGCAAGATAACATCAAACCGTAAAAGCTGTCGGAAATGGACAGTCCGAGGAAAGACCTTTTAAATGAAGATGCTCGAGTTATTTTGTCTTGGTCACAATTTTAATAAAAATATTTTAAATTTTTTCTTCTTTCTTTTGCTTAGCTTTTTTTGGATGTATGATTAATTTTAAATTTTTAGAAACATTGAAACGTCATTACAGTAATTAAATCTGCTTCATCGTTTGAAGTGAATTGAGACAAGAGTTTTATGTAATTTCCTTTTACACAAAAGCTTTGTTTACATTGATCTGAGGATGACGGCAACAGCTTGAAATTCTGTATTATAGATTGTTTCCAAAAAAATGGCTTGACTCATTACTTCGTTATTTTAAATTGTAGGTCTTTGAAAAAATTTGAATTCATCAGTAAATTCTTTATAAGATGTTACACTACACTGCTAAAACTGAAGCAGTTACAGTTATAAATAAAGAAACCACAGATAGAAAATGAAAACAGCAAATTTCAATTTTTTGATGTTATCTAGTGAGCCTTGAATATTTAATACAAATTGGTCCCTAAAATAGGCAACTTTCGTCTAATTTAACCGAATTGAAGTTTACACCCTGTATAGTTTGTGGGGTTTAAAATTTGAAATAATTTTTTTTAACGCAAACAGCCATTAGAATATACAGTGTGTGGCATAAAAAATGATCTAAGCCTAACAAATGTGTTGTTGGTAAATCGTTCTCAAATAAATTATTGAGGCAACTGCCCTCTTGAGTAGAACAAACATTTATAGAAAAAATTCCCTATAGGTATTTTGCAAACAACATAATTTTCTCAGCAATGTTTTAAGATTATAATAAACACGGTGAGATACAGATTACGGCCGATTTTCACGAGTAGTCGTAAACTATTAGCAGAAGCGGTAACCATTCTGGATCCTCATAACCATTAACCGTACGTGTTTATGAGCGTCAGGGTGAGGCCTTCTGGGCTTTTCATCGAGTCACACATACGTAGACTGTCTTTCAGTGTGTACACCTTTCAGGCGCAGAACCAACAACAGGAAACAAAGTTCTGAAATTAATTTACACTTTTGAACAATCATATTTTCGCTTTGCTACCGTGTATGGAAACTAGGGAAATTTCAGAAGGCAGTATTTTAAGGGTCTCTGTGGATAATAAAAAATTTTACGGTGGCTGGAAAGGTAGTTGAATGGAAGAGGGTTTTGATCTTCACACTTTCGGGTTTTCTCTAGGGCCTTTTCGAACTCTTTTCGTCTATTTTTCCTTTGTGACTTGGTTGATATTTATTTTCATATTGTATAATACGTAAAGTTTTTTTATTTTGTTTACACTATTATTTTATATTGTGTCAGGTAGATTGAATTTGTAGGTATTTCAGTCTAAAATGTATGCTTGAAATATGAAAAACGATGCGAATTTAAATCTTAAAATATATACTAGTACCTATAATAGTTCTTCTTGGAACTAAGAATCGGTTTACTTTATGTTTGAATTTATATTTATTACTATGGTTACGAGGGTTAAGTTTACAAAACGAAACCTAGGCGAGGTTTTTATAGACAGTTTTTTTTAATTCACCGGGAATAATGATAATTCACAGCGTACTATACATTGTTCTTGACTAAACGCACAAATAGTTTATAGGTAGATTATTAGTTTACTATAGGTCGGAGAAAACTTCGTCTGTTGAACCAATTTTGAATTTTTGTTACACAAGGGTACCCATAATATGATGTCACTTTTTTGTGTTTTCGCACTAATATCATTTGTATGCAACACGTGCAGTCCTTTGGAGAAAAGTGTCTTGGCATCCCTGTCCTAGATTAATCCCTGTGATCCCAAATATGTGCGCCTGGTGTTCAGCCATGTTACATCATATCGTCCCACAAGACCTCGATTTACAATGCGCATTCCTCGCGGTAATAACATTGCCGCCACTCACAGAAGGTTAACACCAGCCTGCCTAAGAATTGCTTATCAGACACCAAAGGAATTTTTGTATTAGATTGTCTCTAATACCAAGTTATCTCGGGAACGTTTGGGAATCTTCTGCTTTTGCTACAAAAGTCAATTATGCAAATTTGTTTTTATTGTTACGACAATTGTGAGGTTTCGACCTGTTGCGTCTTTTTGTTTGTTTCCCTTTTCAGATGAAGGCTGTTGACTGTTGATTTTGGTGTTTGCAGAGGAATTGTTTAAGCATATAATGGGATTATAATCGGTCTTTTGCAGTTGAAATTACTAAGGGAAATATTTGCAAATTTAAAGTTCAATGAAAAATGCTCTCCATGTTCAGAATTCAGGGTGCAATTATCGCAATCTATTTAGTATTCATAAACGTAAAAATAAAAAGCCAATGACCAGGAAAGTTACGTCTCAAAATAAAAAATACCGAAAAACACATTGGTAGTAGAACTATAAGACCAATGGGGCATAATAATCAAACAATTTTTAGAGTCACACCGCTGCGCTTGGTATGGTAGAAGGTATGTTTCCAAAGTAGCTCTCGAGTAGTTAACTTTCTCTTCTTTTATCACTTTACATTGCTTGATATTTATTATAGCATTGATGTCTTAAATATGCCAGTACAATGGCAGATATTTTCAGAAAAAGAAGAGTATTTTGGGCAATGTATACCTATATCGTTCCCAAACCCCTACACACTGCTAAATGTGAGAGCAACCTTCGTCCGTTTCTGACTGACAGTTAATTGAATATTTGATGTCTTATCAGAATGTGAATATTGACGTACGTAAGGGACTTCACCTACTTTTAATTTTTACCTTACAAATTTAATAATATTACAGTACTACTAAATATTCAGACTTTTAAAAGATCCTCTTCGAGTTTTTTTTGGAATCGTTAGGAGCATGAATAATGTAACGTAATGTTATCAGATCAGAAAAGAAATAAAACAAAAAATCGCTGTTGTTTATCTTGTTACTTCTTTATAAAATAAATGGATCTGTCGTAAAGAAGACGAACCATCAAAGCAAAATAAAGCGTTTCTTGACTTATACTGCTCTGAAGTGCTTGTGCTATGACCAGGTATAATTATTTCTAGATCTTCAAACACAGCTTGTTTGATCGTTCAACTCCATCAAGGCTTGGCAATTACCTTTCAGAAGAACTTTACCGAGATATACATAAAAGTTTGTAAATAGAAAAATATTAGTGCTTCGTGGTAACAAGATAGTACGTAATTGAAAGGAAAAAGATTGAAATTGTTTGTAGGGCGTGAGCGTAGGTAGTAATAAATAGGAATATTAATTTGAAACACAAACAACAACAGTTAAATATACACCATTAAATTAATGAGTTACCTATTTATTTGAATTTTGAAAGCGTAGAATGCTTCATAGAGGGTGTTTCAAATTCGAGGACAACCAATCGGGAAGGATTTCGCTTTTAGTAAGAGATAGAAGGTTGATTTAAATTTAGCAATTTTTCAGAAAATTTCGAAAATAATTAACGTTTTTGTTTCAACTGGGAAACTCGTTTTGTCGCCGCAGCCAATTCCGCGCGAGCCTTTCGCCACAGCCATTTTGCCGCGATCCGGCCGCCGCCAAATTCGTCCGAATTCGCCGCAGGCCTAAACCATTGAACTGCCACCATTTTTCAGTTAAATTAAAAGCTTAATCTTGTTTGTTTTGATTATAAAACAATGATAATTCTCGCTTCTACAATTATTATTGTTAATAACTAAACAGGATAAATAAAATAGGCACTTCTAGTTTTGTGGCTTTTACCGACTTTTTTTCTTGGTTTTTTTCTTGCTTACAATTGCATGGAAACAAAGGTGACCATTCATAGTAAAATCGGCGGCGAATCGGCCTGCAATGGCAAATTAAACTGTTGCGGCGGAAAGGCCGCGGCGAACCGTCCTATTTCCTAAAATTTATTCCAATCAAAAACAGGTTTCGTTGTAAAAATAACATTTCAGGGGAAAAGGTTGCTATAAAATAGATAGCGATTCGAATAATGCAGGCAGAGCAATAGGATAGGAAAAAAAGTGGTACAATCAATAGGTGCATCTCAAAATAAATTTATAAACCATCCCCTACCTCGATCCCCTACTCTAAATTTTATATGTAATCATTGATCATCCTTTATTAATTTGCTTCGACTTCCATTAACTTCCATTCATGAGTACACATGAAATTTTAGTGCGAAATCTAGTAGGTATACATCAGGCGAACTAGGTTTAGCTTTTTGCTCAACAAGCCTTGTTTGTTTGTCAGAGCATGAAGCTACAAACCTCCATTTGTTCTCAAGCAGCTTAAAACTATTTATGTAGGAAGTAGCCGCTAATGCTATTATTCTATCTCAAGACGGTCGGGCCAAACATTAGCTACCGCATGTTCGATCGCAGGATGTGAAATCTATATTAAGCTCCATCATTTGTTATAGTTATTTATCAAATCTCTTCTACATCACATTGGGTTCTGTTTCTAACCATTTGTGAATAGAGGATAGTAATTATATCTCTTTCTATAGGGACACGTTTACATATGCATGGATAGTTTATTGTCTGACCTGTACTGAATACTATTATTCCATGCAGGTGAGATGCATTCAATCAACTGTAATATACGGGTTCCATAGTTCGCCCACAACTGTTATTAACCAACCCTCTACTGTGGAAGCAATGAACCATTGTAGTAAGATCACGCACATGGTGTAAAATACGTCTACAGTGCATTATAAAAAGCACGCGCTCTATTGGAATGAATGAAGTAGCGTGTTCGCGTGGAAGGCCTTGTGTGAACAAGGCTACGTGTTGGTATAATTAACAATGTGTGATAACTAAAAATACTATGGATAGGTATATAAAAACATACAGTAATATGTATCGAATATTAGAACTTAATGATGTTGCTTCTTTGTATAAGATGTTAATGTATAATTCATTAAATCTAGGACCAGATTTTCCTGATTATACAGGGTTATCGTCAAGTCAGCTTGCAATACGACGAAATGTTAATTATTTTGCATATCTTTAGAATATTGTAAACACATAAATGGCATCTTCCTCATTTAAAATAACAATTTACTGATTGTGTACGATGTGTGAGTATAAGAGGCCGTGTGATAAGCTTTGAATAAAAGGCGTAGATATGAAAGAGTTGTAAAAGTTTAAATCCGTGGTCTATTACAGAAACTGCAGTGTTTTTCGAAATAATTGAATGTTTGTTAACGTTCTTTGATGATTGTTTGACTGGACTACGCCTTCCTCGTATTGAACGTAATAGAATGTGAAAATTAAATTAGAGTTCAGGATTGGTACGAATGGGGATGTAACTACTCATGGGTAGATTATTTAAAAGAAAAATGCAAATCCATGGAAAAACTCAATTGTTGTGTCACTTTCACTTAATCTCACCCCACGTCATAACTTTTTCGTTTTTGTATTTTAATTAATGTAATATGTTAAAATATTATTACCTACATGGTAGCTTACCTTAATACTGACAAGTATATATGAGTAAACGATTTTTTAAGTTGAAAATCAAATACAAAGAAGTGAATGTTTAAAGAAAAGCTCATTACCTACTTTAAAAATTGAAAAACTCAAGAAATTGTGACAAAAACCTGAAATAAGCGCAGCGCGACTGCCTAACGAAAACTGATTGCTGACAGTGCCCTGCTTCTATAGATAAAAAGCTTTATATGAGTCTAAAGAAAACTCGCATTTTAACGAAAAATTCTTTAAATAGAAGTGAAAAGAAAATGGATTTTCAAGTAAAACATTTGCTAAATTCATGAGGCCTTATATAATTATGGGTGTTAAAAAATCCTCCCGTTAATGTGGTATTACAAAAACATATGCTATAAAGATAAAAAAAATGGTATAAAAACAAATTATTGCATTATACAGGGTGTCCCGAAAATGGCGCAAAATATATATGGTACGCTGTTCATGAAGTACCGCTACACAAGTGTGAGAAAAATGTTAAAAAAAATCTTTTCGCTCAAATTTGTAAGATATGAAGATGTAAAGTTAACACTTGTAACTTTTTAAAAATTGGAAATGAAACTGACTAAGGGTACTCTATTTGTAGAAAATAATGTCTTTTATTGTTTCCAAATTGTAAAAATTGCAAAGAAAGCACGTAATTACAAATTATTAAATTATTACTGAAGACATTTTTACATCGAGATAGCGCGAAAATGATTCTGGCAACATTGTGCTCTGTTCAAAAACCAGTCGTATGGTTTCCCAGGTAATAATGAGTAGGTAACAATCAAAATAAATAGCTTCCTAACAAGTTATAAAATGTGGATGTGCCAGATTGTGCACATCTTTTTCGGTTAATAACTACAAAAACACGGAAGGTAGAATTATTTTCTATTTTTCCCTTACTCCCTTGTCAGTCACCTACAACGCCCCATAAATATTTTGCGCCATTTTCGGGACACCCTGTATATATTTCTAACTTTTCCACTATTATGTAACTTTTAGTAGAAAATTGGTAAAAATAACGTTTTTTTCTAAGACTACAAAAAAAATTCTTATTATGTGGTTGGACAAAGGCAATGTATCTATTATGCACTTCCGTGAATTATCATTATTCACTAGTGAATATAATGAAAGTAGGAACTTTAAACGTCGAAATGAATATAAAGATAGGTAACAACAGAACCTAACCATGGCTTATTTGATCAAAAAATTCTGAATAGATCCGCCAACGTACAAATTGTTATTATTTAGTAATAGTCGTAGACAAAGTATAGTATTTTACTAGCATGTAATGGCTATTATCCACGACGGTAATAGATATCAAATATGCATTTGCCCCAGCTCATGTAAAAACCCGAGCAGCCAATTAGCCACTTTCTTGATTTCTAGAAAACCATAATTATTTATATTCTTATTCCTTTCAGGCTATGTATAATTAAATTTTACCTAAAAAAATGAATCAGTACCTACTTTTATACATATGTAGAACAAAAATGCGAATGTTGTTTACTTTTACATATGGTGTTTTCAGTCTCGATTTAGATTGAGAATCGCGGGGTTTCCGATAAATATTTCAGTGGGTTGCGGATTTTCAACGAACCGTAAGAAGAATGTTGTCGCAAAAGTGTACTTGCGAAAAAATGAGCAACAGTAAAATAACTTGTATGTCGTTGGGGAGTTGACGTTAAAGAACGTTGATGGGGGTTGAATATTTGCAATTCCACGAAGTATGTACGATTTCATTGTTTTGAAAGTTCGAAATTATTTAAACTATACAGGGTGATTTTAAAATGTCTCGCCAAACTTTGAGGTATCATTCTACACACCAAGGCAAGTAAAAAAGTCCATATAAACATGTGTCCGAAAATCAAGCATTTCCGAGTTATGAACAATTTTTGTAATTAGGAAATTGAAACCTTGTTAAACAAAATTAAATTTTATTCGTGTAAGTTGATAACAATTATTAGATTTTAATTCAATAATGTTAAATTCTTGAGAGTAGATGTTCGACATGTCCACCCCCCACCACCACACAGGCGTCTAATCAACGCCTCAATGACTGTCTTACTCTTTCAAAAACGCCTGGCGTTCCTCTGACAGGCATTGTTAACACGCCGCTTTAACTCCTCGACTGTATTAATGGGGGTGGTGTACACGAGGCTTTTCAAATATCCCCAAAGGAAGAAGTCTAATGGATTAAGGTCCGGTGAGCGTGGCGGCCATGGAACAGGCCCACCTCGACCTATCCATTGCTCGCCAAAAACTTGAGATAGGTGCTGCCTCACAAGTATGAGAAAATGTGGTGGAGCCCCATCGTGCATAAACCACATCCCTTGACGTAATTGTAAAGGCACATCTTCTAAAAGGCCTGGGAGTTCATTCCAGAAAATTATGGTAAGCGCAACCATACATAAAATGCATGTCTACTAATTCTGCATTTGTGTATATTTTGGCATAGACAACACCGTTTTTGTTTGATTTTGACAGCAAGTAGTATTCCAGCCACTTTAATATTTTTTAAAGTTTAAATACAGTTTGATCTATTGCGACGAATCAAAAATTGCTCATAACTCGGAAACGCTTGATTTTCGGACACATGTTTATATGAACTTTTTTACTTGTCATGGTGCGCAGAATAATACCTCAAAGTTTGGCGACACATTTTAAAATCACCCTGTATGTGATGTTCAAATACCTGCTGCGTTTACGTAATACCTACTAGGTTAAAGCGAAGACGATGTTGATGAGTATACAAGGTGTTCCATAAACTTGGCCCCCCTTCTTCAAAGTTTTACCTTTTTTTAAATATGGTCAAGGAATTTCATACCAAATAGCTTCCTAGATTAAAACACAGGAAAGCTTCCTCTAGAAAATGAATGTTTGCTAAACCCCCGTACTACACTCTTCTGCAGCGGTAATTTTAGGTTCCTTAACGCATTCGCGTTCCTTATGCATATGTGATGTTAATTTATTCATATTTTATCTGGTTCCATGCACATGTAAATGTAAAAGTGCATATAAATGCATGTATTTGAGTTCTAAACATAGCCAAAGAAAGACGATCCGCACTTCTTCTCTTTAACGGCAGATGTAAGTGCATACAAATCCTATCTCTTAACAGCTATAATACCTATCTATGTTAACATTATTTTTCTATATTGGTATATTAGCTTGTCTTTCGTTTTTTAAAATAGTATAATCTGACAGACATCCGTATAGGTTTCAAACGACACGAAATTGAAGTTTAGGGAAATAGGCGAGAAAGGGTTCAGACAGGAAATTAAAAATTGAAATATCTTGCCATATTCTCCACGCTGCCACAACAAAGTTTTGCAAACTAGCTCAAGTACTTAGGTTAGAAAGACGGAACTCTCTGGAAAGTTAGTTCCGATTCCTTTTGGGCGAATTACGTCCTCTCTGTCTCTTCGAATCTTGAGTTCAAGTTATTGCCATTGTAAGTACAAGACGTTAGGTTAGATTTAGATGACAGAAAGATGAACCCTTCCGTGTGATAAATGGATTTCAATTGCACTTTAAAACTAATGTGCTTTATAATAATATGTTGGTTTGCTTCGAAATGTTGGTTGTTGGAATTTAAGAAAAATAAGGGTTGATAAAATTCAAGACGATTTTTCTTTTTGTTAGATTACATTTTGATTAAAAGATTTTGTTATTTGCATTCGTTATAGGAAAACTTTAATGGGTTTTAAGTTTCACGTACGAATATCCTATACCGAAGGCGGTAATAAAAATTTTATATTTTATTCTAACTACTAGGTAGTTATATTAGATTGTTCAAAATTCAATTTGCTTATCTGTAGCTAGTGTATGAAATGTAAATAGGTTCAGTAAATATCTCTTAAATTTTCGCGAAAGGTGAGAGTTAATTTGTGGACCGCGTACCTCGTATCTGTATTTGCTTTCTGCCGATAAGACACAGCGAATAGCTGCTGTAGCGGTGTGTTTCCTCTTCCTTTTGTACTTTGCCAAGATACGAAATGTGTGTTGGCACCGTTCGTGTATAATTTACCATAAAGTAGGTACTGTCAGTTGCAAGAGTTTCCATGTGGTTATATGACAGCCGAGATGAGGAAGAGCGATATTAAATTGAATTAGTAATTGTTTCTGATGGTTAAAGTTCGTCGTTTAATTTTTATTGTACTGCAAAATGTACTTTCCTGTCTTAAACAACTGTTCTTTAATTTGATGTTATCTCTGTAAAACATTTCTGTCATTTCAGAAATTTATTACTGTTTCACTCTTCCGTTTGCTGTTGTTTCTCGTAGTGAACGTTTAAACAACTAACTTCCTTTACAGTTACTATTAATGACCGTTTTATCTATTAGGTAGTAAAAGGTTTTATTGAAAGTTGTTTACAATTAAAATTTAGTTGAAAAACAGGTCATTGGGTCTATTGGTTAAAAAACATTGTCTGTTTGTGTATTTGATAACGAGGTAAAACAATTGTAGCCACATAGACATACCAGTTTTAAAACTGATTTTTTCCCATGAGAGTTCTCGATATCAAGAGTCGACAGAGTAGAAAATGCATAGGTACTGGCCTGATCAACTCGCTTAACCTTATAGGGCTCAAAAACTAGACCGTAGATAATAGGTTCGAGGCCCGCACATAGCAATTTTTTTTCTAAACAATCTAAATATGTTTCGTCCATGTTGGATGAGACCCATACTATCTTAGCAATTATTGGTGTCGTCTTCTACTGTTGGAAGATTACACAAAGGTAACAAGTGGAGGTCTAGAAAACAGATATTTATGTTGGTATATATAAAAGAATTTTGAAATTTCTTTAATTCCCCTCAGACTCCCATAACATTGAAAGGACGGAACGATAATGATTGAATTGGGCGGGAATTGAAATCCCAGGTTTGGATATTGCAAACCTATAAATGTAAAGGCCTATCTAGGCATTTATAAAATTATGCTTAAGCTTAGTACTAAATTTCTTACTATAGTACATTTTTAAATCAAATGTTTGTTTAAATTAGAATAAATTGTTATGGTAAGTGAACTTTTAAATTATAGAAAGCAGTGGCTTCTCACGGTCACAAAAAATCTAACATTGGGTTCCAACTTGATTCTGGAGTCGGTCGAGGATAAATTTCAATAAAAAGAGTATGACTATCGTAGTAGAAGTGGAACGAACATCTGGCGATAAAAACTTCCTTACGTTTAACTAATCTGTCCATATTCCAAGTTTCTTTTTTACATCTCGAGTAAATTCTTCAGGGCACAGGTTTCGTCCAGATTTTTCAAGTTTATGTTTTACATGTTATCCCTATTTTATATTCTTTCAAAACTGTAATGAGGCTTAGACTATTGAAATGCTAATGAATACAACTGAAGACGAGTATGAAGTTTTTTAATAACGAAATGAGTTATTTGTTTAAAAAAAAAACCAAAATGAAATAAAACAAGGATTTATGCAATTTTTTATCTGGGAGAATCTCTTGGTTAGGTTAGGGTGGCTCTTCGACTAATTCGAGGAGGTTATCTAGAAGGTTGGGATAGAGTCAGAGTAAATTCGGCATTGACAAAAAGGATTTGTTGGGGGTAACAAGAATACGGGTTTAAACAGAATCTCCAAAAAATTAACCGTTGAGAATAATTATTAACGAGTCTAATATTCTTAAATACATTCGCATATCCATAATAGCAGAAATATTCGCGTGGGAGGTACACCCAATTTCATTGTAAATGAACAGCGCCAGGTTTTTTTTAGATATGGTAATACCAAATAAGAAAAACCCAATACTACAAAAAGTTTAAGAAGCCTACCTAAAGAAATCTTCCTAAACTTTTTGTAGTAAACTTGCCTCTATTCATTTTCAATAGTCAGGTGTATGTCTCCCATTTCATATCATAATATGGCACGTTACGATACTAATATTGTAAATATCTGTCCTATTATTAATTTTTAACAAATTCTTTAGCTGTTTAATGTAGAGTGTTTAATTTAAATTACACAATCAATTTTGACAGACAGAAAGATGTATGCAATTGTACCTAATTTGTATGCAAATTCGTTGACACATATTATGCATCACATTTAGCGATGTGTATTGCATAATGGTACGATGCACATAACATATATTTCCTGAATATGAAATTTTACCCCTATGGCTTATCTATAACGTTATCACTAGAAATTCGTTAAATACCATTAAACTAGCCCTTCACTGAAAAACCGAATTCAATGTAAATTTACAACCCTCCAAAACTATCTTCGAATGTCCTGTCTGGTATTTGGTATTACACTAAACCCGCAGTTTGAAACGTGTCTTTGAATAAGATAAGTTATATGAGGGCAGCATGCATTATACATGTAAAAGAACGACACCCTTTTGAGCTTTATGTTTATGCTCTTTCTTGAATTTTTTAGCGTTCTTCGGCACCACTCAACGTTAATATTAACGTTCAGTTCTTTAAAGTTTTACATCCTTCCGCAACCAAGCACTAAATCACTTACGGTGGTCTTGTTTGAACAATGCATTTACTTGGAACTCTTTGGTTTAGCTCTTTAAAATAAATGATCCGTAACATAACGCAATGATAACCACTAGTAGTCCAGGAGCTAGCGGTATATTTTAAGACTAATTTCTATCAAGCTGAAATTTTTTTTATGAACTGGTATGGTTATGTCTGCCAAATGTAGGTGGTCGGCAAAATAGGACCGCGGGACATAAAGCGCCCAGAATTTTCTTGTTTTTAATTATTTTTTGATGAAATTTACAAACTTCAATCAAGCTAATTCCTATTTTGCTCGTTATTTAAGACATTCCGACAACAAAAAATTAACTGTCCGACATAAGAGTCGGAACTGAATCAGTGTCTGCCGTTTGGGGTTCGTATTGTTTTTAAGACATTTGACTTATTACCATCAACCTGATTTTTTTTTTAATAACTATATACTAATTTAACAAACACAAAAATCACCTTGTCCGACAATTTGAGCGGGACAGAAGCACTCTCTGACGTCCTGGGTTGGTTAGTTGGCCAATGTTTTTTCTTAGCGCTCTATGTCCCGCGGTCCTATTTTGCCGACCACCTACATTTGGCAGACATAACCATACCAGCTCATAAAAAAAATTTCAGCTTGATAGAAATTAGTCTTAAAATATACCGCTAGCTCCTGGACTATAATAGTATCGAAACTGCGCGAAATAATGTAATGTAAATCCCATATTATAAATTAGGAAGTATATCGTCATTAAAATGCACTCATTTAGGGTTGTTTGTGTATTTCTGCTAGTGGGCGCTTTTAATGAAGCTTACAGTTTAAGATCGGATTCTATTAGGTATATTCCGTTGTAATAGATACGACTTGGTATTTTGTATTTTCTTGTTTTATAATGGGTACGGAATATTCAAAATAAAGGTGTAATTTTTAGAACATGGTTATTCACGAGGTGAACCTAGAAACGTTTGAATGCAACCCAATAGATATTAGATGTTTCTAACATCACTAGAAATTTTAACATTAAAGAGAAACGATTTTGATCGTTTATAGTATAAAATTAAAATTATAGTCAAGGTTGCCTATAAAAATGTAATTTCAAGCTTTTAAGGCTCACCATCACTCTTGAGTAACCCTGTATGTTATATACGCATCTCTCGATCTGAAAGAATTACTTATATCAACATGTATTTTAATATAATATGGGGATTCAATTCATTTCGTTAAATCTAACATTCATTAATATTTAGTTAGAGGTAATGGTGTAAATACCAGCAACCAATTCAGTATTGTATTACCTACTTTGATATGCGTATATTGACTAACAAGCAACACATTACCATGATAAAATAAATACCTACCGGTGATCGGTATAGAAGACCGTAATGTAGGTAATAAAATTTAATGTGAATTAGTTTTGATTTCTACTTCATAAAATTTATGTTTTATTGATCCTTTTACCAGACACAGAAAGGATATCTCTGAATTTTTTCTTAAAATAAATTTCATTGCAGTTCAGTAAACTGTAAACGTAAATATCCAATTGGCGAATTCAAAACATATAAACAGTCGGGTTAATTTTATTTTAAGGGTTTATTGATTCTTGTGTTAATGACGTTCTCCTTTTCTTTTTCAGGTAAGAACGCTAAAATATTCATCTGGAATCAAATGTTTAATATTTGGTAAGTTTATTACAACCAATACGTTTTATTGTTCGTCCCTAAAATGTGATTCGGTTTACTGCAGTAAACGTTTTTTATTACATATTGGCATTATATTTGTGCTATAAATATTTGCATTTCTTCTATTTACATAATTATCAAGCGATATCAAGTATATAAAATGATTTTGTAAAAATCAATTTAATATTAATTAATTTTCTAATAATTGCGACTAGTTTATATCCCTGACGGACCGGAGGATAATGGCATGAACCTCCATTTTAAATTTATTTGTAATGAAGCCTCGAAGTAGGTCTATTTACTCTGCTCTGTGTCTTGTATTGATTAAAATCCGTGAAATATTCAAAGGTAGATTCAAAAATCTCTTGTCAATAAGTTGGCAACGTAAAAGGAAGTCCACTTCCATACACACTCCATATAAGAAATTGTGAAGCACTTTCTTCAAAGGAAATGGTAGTACAAAGGATGTTCTAAGGCTCATAGACTGTTTAATAAACGACCTTAATTTTGGTGGTTTAGTGTAGAAGTATCAAATAATAGGACAAAGGGAAATTCAAAAATATTTTTCTGGTTTTGATACCATTGAAAGGAAATATTGTGTATTATTTTTATATTTTTATCGTAAATAACAGGAAGCTGAAATTTAGAATTCGAGATGTACACACAGGGCTGGACGGATAATTAACAAAAATATTCATCTATATTCGTAATTTTAACTTGACAATGAAAAAAGTACGATACGATATAATTATATATATGTAATAAATTGAGTATGAAAACTTTCTAATCGAATTAAATAATTAGTAGCTTCTACGATACATAGCTAACATTCCTCATTGAATTTAGTTTATAGTATCTCCGAGTATGTAGACTATTTCCTTCCTTATAGCACATTAAAGTTTCACAATACAACTTTGGATATTGCTCTTCGTCTTAGAAGATGTGCTGATTTAATTTTCAAGCTCTAAATTTCCTCAAAATGTCTTTGAAATTTTACCACATATACTGTTATTTTAGTGCGATTTTGATCAAATGACCGTAAATAGGAAAATGGGTTTTCTGAACTGAGTACGTAAAACACGTCACTGTTTTGATACCGGCTTTACCCTCAATAGGTGCCGTGAATAACTTTGCATAACTTAGCTACTTACTCCCATCTCTGTATTGGATTTGCTAAGTTTTGAGACTAAAGCAGTTGGATTTTCACATGTCATGCCAAAGTAAGGCATAAAAGTCTTAGCTGTGAATATTCTTGTTCTTTTTAAAATTCTGAAATACAAAATTGTCTGTTTTCATGCGAACTTCAGATTAGGAACGCTGTAAGAATCAGATGGTTTTGATTTTTTTATAACACGACCGTGATGTAACAAGAGTGTTTTCTAAAGCGTCTGCTGGTAAAGTTATTTGTTCCCACTGTCACAGGAACAACCCCTTTGAACACCAAAGTGTGCGAAAATTGGATTTGGCTAATTCCACTAACGATTTTTAAGGCTTACTAAAAACGATGTGTAGGTGCAGGTATAATCGCTCTTGAAACATTTCTATGTAGAAAATTGACAGAGTTAACATTCCGTATTGACAAAGGATTGTTTTTGTTAAAATTTTAAATTAAAGAACTAAGGTTGAAGTGTAGTTGTCATATCTAGACTCGAATCCTCTACAACTAAGTAGTGTGTCAGTTGAATGACCTAAAAGTACTTAAAACCATGTCTAATTGTTTTGAATTGGTATGAAATGTAAGTGAAATCGAAAACGTAGGAAATTAATTGAAACATTAATTTAGTAAATGATGATAATTAAATATTGTTTTGTTCATTTGATAAATCGCAATGAAAAGTCTTTTACCCTGTCTCTTCAATTTGAGTGGATACCATAAATATTATTCTTTGCTCTTACAACTTATATTGGTCTCTCAAAATTCAAGGTTTGTTACTTCGTATATTTAAAAAATGTTTGATAGTAATTTTATAATTTAATGCTTAATGAATGGGATTTCTCGGTACGTGAAGAAATTTGCAAACAATAGATTTTTTTTTTATATTTTCAATGATACAAAACAAAAAACCAGGAAAGAGTTCGTTAGTGAGACATAACGAGAAAAAAAATCGTGCTGCTAACCATTACTACATCTAAAAATAAAACTTCTATTTATGATCTTTTATCGTTTCTATTTTATTAAATGAGAAACCATTAATTTCTAAATTGAAAAATACAAGACGAAGCGTGGAAGGTAAATTTTTAGTTTAACTTTATACAGGTCAGTATACAGATTGGTGTCCGTTAATGTGAACATAGAGAGACAAATGCTTACGCACTTTGCATGTATCGACACCTTGATTATGCATTATTTTTAAAATTGTGTTCTGTAAGTTAACAATTAAGGAGGCCGCTATGGTTTTAAACTAGACACAATTTTAAAAATAATGCATAATCAAGGTGTCGATACATGCAAAGCGCGTAAGCATTTGTCTCTCTATGTTCACAATAACGGCCACCAATCTGTATACTACTACTTCACGGTATTTATTGAAATCCGGAAATTGGAACACAGTACAAGGCCGGAAAGTGTTGTTGTTTATTTGTAATTAAGCTTTTCTTACAAAAGAGGAAAAGCTAATTTTCCTCACTCTCTGCGATGCGTATACTGTCGACTCGTTTTCAACCCTTCTGTTTACATAAGCATACTCAAACTACTAGAACTGATTAAACCTAGTTGTATGCGAATGCGAACTTCGTTGTAACCAGTTCGTGTATATTTTCTAGACGGTTATTAGACCAAACTCCTAGAAATAGAGAGAAATATAATGTAAGTACTACGTTCATACTCCTAACAGCAAAAAGTCTTGTTACGTATTATATTTGCAATTACTTTTTTCGTACAATATTTCCTCAGTACATATTTCCTGGACGACCGTGGACGACGATCTAAGTTTAATGAACCTTCAAATTTAATATTTTATAGACCTTTAGGAAAGACTTGTAGTTTTATTGCTTGTGCACTGTGCTAATTTTCCTCAAATGCGTTTTGTTTTGTTTCTATGGCAACAATATAACAACGAGGAGATCCCACATTGTGATTGTCTTCCACGTTCGTCCTCGCGGTCCTGGTAATTATTTAACTGGATATATTTACTTATCTTTCTGCACTCATTCTCTTTGTTTGGCGAATCCTAATCGTTTCCTTGTTGTAATTACTAAATGTTTTATTACTTTCCTTCCCTATTTTATTTTCGTCCTAGTTATTTCAACTAATATTTCCTTTAAATTGGTTCATTTGATTTTCATCTCTTTATTATGATAATTCCTAGCAATCCTCTCTCAAACCCTTTTCCGATTCGCCATCGCAGAGACGAGTTCTATAGGCCTGTGGTTTCTTCCGAGCGATTGATAATTGAAATTTAGAAATGAATGGTCTGTATTCAATAAACTGAGGATGATGAAACACTCATCTATAGCCTAAATTAAATTTGTAAACTGAACGAACCTTTAGCAAGAAATCGTTTTTATAACGTCTCGTCTGGTCTGCTTGGTGCGTGGTCTTCTCCCTTGCATGGACTTTCCATAAAGTTTTTAAAAACCAATGCTCATTCTATTTGTATAGAAATTGTCTTGGCAAATGGTTCACTATTGAGATAAAGCGGATTTAGGCATGTATTGGAAACGAAACACGTGAGAAATAGCTGTAAATTAAAGGTGTGTTAGTCTATTAAGCGGAGAAATAAAATGTAATCATGGTCTATACATGCATATTGCAGAATACTTATTTTAGGATTTTTTTAAATGGAGGTTGAATGTTAAACCGAAAGTCCGATCCCGCGAGCTAACCTAATTCGATTATGGTATCATTCTTTTCTAAGGTAGAAAAATATCCGACATTCACTCTTCATTTTTACTGTGACAACGTCTGTAATTTTTTATCTGTGGGCGGAATAAAAATAATAGTTTGGTAGAAACATAAAAGCGTCGTTCAACGAGTACTATTTTAAATGAAACTATTTCTAGTAGACTAGTTCAACTAATTTTAGCTATCTGCTACTAAAGATTGTCTTAATTCTAGTAAATTTATGAACTGGCGTCTAATTATGTTTTAAAAATAACATTGTAAAAGCTTCTTGGTAAACACGGATGTTTTTAAAATACCTTCTATTTGGTTTTCCCGATAAAACATCTTCAATTTCGTTCTTGTTGCAAATTTTTCTAAATATTTTATTCCAAAATAATATCTTTGTTCTGTTTGCGATACTGTTTTTCGCTGTTGTTTGATTTAAATTGTAAGGGTCAAAGTTCATTCGATTCACCTTTCACATTTTAGTTTTTGAGGAATTTTGTTTTATGTTAAAATTTTAAAATAAATAATTTTCTACGCAATTTTAAAAGCGAAGGTATTTTCATTTTGTAAGTGGAGGTAGATTAATATAATTACCATCCTTCAGCACATATGTATGTGTGGAATGTCCGCGGATATGTTAGACAGGTTTTTCAAGTTACCTGATTTTTTGTGGGGTCAGTGACGCAGGCGCCGGGTCCTTGCAAGGCCGTACGCAGGTCACCTTTTGCTACTCACATCTCGTACTACGGGTCGTTTCGTTCAATGCTTCTACTACCACAAAAATTTAATTCATGCATTTCCTTATTCTTAACATTTTCTTTTAGATATGTTGTTCGAATAGAAATTCAATGCAATAACCAATCAGTTATTATGCTAAAATATTCTAATTTGATAAGGCTAAGAGATATTAATTCTGGCAATTAAGTTACCCTTAGGGCGTTTTCACACATACCGGCAAAACCGGTGCCGGTGCCGGCGCCGGCACCGGATGCAATGTAATCAAATGGACGCTTTCACACGTAGCCCGGTCCGGCAGATTTGCCGGTCCGGCTGCCGGCACCGGTAAATGCAGCCGTCGCTGATCTCGACAAACCGGATGCCGGGCCAGTCAGTGTACGAAAGACTGCAGTAATTAGAGCTGGTGCCGGCAGCGGTACCGATTTTGCCGGTGTGTGTGAAAGAGTGCGATGGTTAGAGTCGGTGCCGGCACCGGCACCGGCACCGGCTTTGCCGGTGTGTGTGAAAACGCCCTTAGGGTTGATACGGTTTACTTTTTACATATGTGTTAGATCAAGGTAATGCTAAAATAGATCATCCTTTAATCCAGACGTCTTAATCGAGTTGCTTTCGTTTCTCTAAATGTTCTGTAGAATGAATGCGGATAATTAAGTTACGTAGTAGTAAACTTGGAAGCTATGGTCAGGCATGTTAGTTAAAATTTAGAAGTTAATTACTCAACCCGCGGCAGGTAATTCCTACGTCTAGCCAAGTTCAATTGCTTAAAGTTTGTTTTAGCAGTGGGCAAGGACCAAAAAACCAACAATGTCTCTTATTACTAATTTCATGGATTAACTAGGATTATGATGAAAAATTTATGTAGAGTTAATCATAAATTAGCCTTGAATGTTAATGTTTGTATACCGGGCGGTTTATATAAACATGGAAAAAAAAGACGATCCTTACTTAGTGTCCATTTTTGGAAATAAACTGTTAGATAACGTTGGAAATTCCTAAAATGTTTGAAATATTTGAGTTATTCGCAAATTACAGAATTACTTCCCAATACTACAACAAATTTCATAACATTCTAGAATTGAAACCGGTAGGAATAATGTGTGGTAGATGTATATTGTACTTGTAAAAATTTTTACGTGCGGTATCTAGATCAGGAAACCCGCTGCTAGGGCATGATTCGCATCACTCATGTAGCTCTCTTGGCAATAAGACAGAATAAACAACATTTTGGTAGTTTAGGATTATTATTCCCATTATTTGCAGCGAAGACTTGTACGTCTAATAAATTACCTTAAATTTTGCTACCACATTATCATAGTCAATCAATAACAGTAATAAATAAGGGGCTATTTTGTAGGGATTATGTTTACTTATAGCATTTGAGAGAATCCATGGAAATTCTGAGACAGTTCCTTAAAGTAAAGGAAAATCTTTGATAAACCGAATCGTTACTAATATTGAGACCAGACGTAATGATTCTAGAGGCAATCTTCAGGAACAACTGTAACCCTATAAACTGAGATTCAAAGAGGGGTAAACTGCTTGGTAATCTAGGGTAATTGGCGAAGAAAAGCGTTTTTGAGGTAGGTAACCCAGAAGAATTATAAAGGGAAAACCGGGGAAAACTAAAGCAAATGGCCATTCTGTGTACTCTCATCCAATTCCTGGAAAGCCATCTTCGCAACAACATTCGGTAATTAAAGGAGAGGGTAATCCAAAGTGCAATAAGTGAAATATCCACATAGTACCGCCCGATAGGTATTTGGAAACTATTGGAGGGGTAGCTTGATTTAGTCAAAGACAAACTGAAAATCTTTTTATACACACTCTGAACCTTGCTCTGCACCACCGTAAAAGCGATGTAATAGAGCTGAATCCTACAAGCATATAAAAAGTATTTTGAGCTAGTATTTGAATAAATGCAGGAACAATCGAGTGACTAATTGGTTTTCCTTGAAATATAAGAAAGAATAATCTAGGATAATCGACCACAATATCAAACATCCCTATTATAGATATTTTTGATAATGATCTTTTGTGGGTGTATTCGCACTGACGAATTACCCCTAAAGAATAATATAATTTCATGTAATATTGCTTTATTATGCCTAAGTATTGTTATTTAAGGTAGTTAAAGTTAACACCTAATTAAAGTTAAGAAACTACCATCAACAAAACCCATAAGAATCCATTTATGCCCGAAATAAAAATTAAACTTGTTGCTATAAAAAGATGTAAATCGCAAAAGATGTTAAATAACAATTTAAAACCGCAACCGCATTGTGATCAATCTTAAATTATTTTTGGGGCACTTACATAATGGTTTAGAAAGTTGATTAAGTTAGTAAATATGTTTTTGCAAATTGAATACATCCTTGATGATGTGATGCTGGTATTTTATCATTAATAATATTAAGTATACTTGGCCAAACGAATAGAAGGTTGTTTTATTGCCATTTTGTACCACCCACACTGTATGTGCAAAGTGTAATTTGAGCGAAATCGTTTTTTCAATTTTAACGTGGGAGTTTAGGCAGAGGTGGACTCGATCTCACTTCACCCGAATTCTCCCCTAGAATCATCACTTCCTGTTTCTTTCCTTCCAATAATGTTATAACCGTTGTGAGTTTTAAAGTTTGTGGAGCGACTGTAGTTAGTTCAACGTTCGTGAATTTGGTATTGACCCACCTCTCGCTTTGACGAAATGGTATGGGGTCAGCGCTCTTCGCTAGATATCGACCCACGCTAACTGCTGTTCCTCATGTCTTCGCCCTATATTTCAAGGCTGAATCGTGGATGGCGTGGTCTATAATTGGCAATGGCTTATTTGCCCTTGCCTATAGCAGTCTCGCTTGTTACGTAGCTGTCGAGAATTGGAACACACTCGTAATATCAAATAGAAACTTGCGAGGCTGGTTCCAGGGTTGCCACGTGTTTGTATAGGGGGAGAATGATGTTGCTGAAAGTTTCTTTATTACTGCTAGCTATTATCTGTTCTATTTTACATAATTATAATTTCGAATAATATTTTCTTTGATTGATTTAGTATTTATGCGATTCCAACACTTAGATATAGGTACAGTGTTTGACACAAATAATGTCTCGAATATAGGCAACGATTATACAAGCAATTCGTGTCGTCGACATCGTCTTCTTCTCAAAGTTTCTGCTTTAATATAATGTTGTTCAGGAATTATTGTCGAATAATTTATCCATTTATTCTCTGCTTAAAGCCAGACATCTCTGAGAAATTTACTAAACTACACATAGGTACATATTTTATTCGGAGCATATTTGTCTTGCTATCTATTGGCGTTCATTATTTCTCGACTTTAATTAATGTTAGGATAACTAAAAACGTCGACGAATCTACTCCTAATCTTAAGAAGCTTACTCATTATAATGGAAGAGTAAAGCTGCTTAGAATAGAATAGAATAAAGCCAGGATCAGCATTATTATTATACCTCTGTTTTAGTTCAACATGTGTTGGCAAAATAAGTGCTTCTTGTAAACGTATTAAGATTGGAATAATTTCCTCCAACGTAAGTTATCTTCAAGGTTGTCCATTATTCTGAACTTTATTGGGATTGGGATTTTTAAATCTAGATGTAGAGAACCTACGAATCTTTGATCTTGGTGGGACAAAAGAAATAAGGGGGGGAAATGGGATAGGAGAGATGACCAGATGTTTGTGTCAGACTTTAGAAAATGAACTTAAAAAGCCACCACAATCGAAAAATTCGTTAGTCCAAGAAAAGAGACTTAAATGGATAAAGAAGGGAGCTGGAACGCCGAATTGGCAAAAGTGTGGAAAGGCCGAGGAAAGGCTGTGGACAACTTTAGAATATCTAGCGGTGGATCGGAATAGGAAAGTCGGTCGGTGCGACCAACGCGACGCGACGCGAGACAACTAGGCATCTGCGAACAACCAGTCATGAGACAAGTGGACGCAAAATGTTATTAATTTTTTGAATTTCAGTTGTAGTTTAAATTTTCCTCAGGTTCAGGGGCTCATAGGTTTCTGATTCATGGTTTGGTTCTGCTCTTTCCTCGCCTGACCATATTATCACTTGAAAATCTATAATGTACAGTCAGCGACAAATGTTTTCACCAGTATTATACCACTGAAGTCGTTTTTCTGAGAAATATAAGAGGCAACATATCGCCATCTTTATTGTTTAACATAGGTATGGTGGTAACGCTGTTAACAAGATGAAATCAAATAGAGAAACGTGTTATACTTCTCAGTAAAGCGGGTTACTTACTTACAGTGGTATAAGACTAGTGAAAACATTAGTCGCTGACTGTACATGCTATAAGAATTCCATTTGAAAATGTAAGGTGGTAATATTTGTATTTTTACTTTTTCATCTTTTATCTTTATAGGTAATATAATAGAGATTTCAATTTAGATCAAGGCGGGTTGAAGGTTTACGAGACGGTCGTTAAAAAGTGCAATTGTCGGAAATATAACGTTATTAGATGTTGCGAGATGATTTTCAGTAGAACTGACTGACTCTGATGCTTTAATTTACAGCGTGTTGCTCTAATTAATGTCAATATATTTTTCATGTTATACGATTGCAAATTTGTCCTTATAAGAATAAATTAATGTCGTTGTGGTTATTTCTTTGAGAATGATAATGTGACACTAACCACAAATACAAGGTTAAACCAATATCTATTACCGAACTAGTATAACTGCATAAATAATCACCTTAGGATTAAAAGTAAATTGATTCTCGATCTTACGTTTTATTACGTCGGCAGGGTTGCGTCAGCGCTTTTTCATCCAAGAGTTATATCTAAAATTTCAATAACAATGGAACCTAAATATGTAGGTCCTCTCTGTCGGGTGTAATGATTTTAGGTTAAAATTTAGAATAGAACTTAGAAGAACCAAAAAGAACTGTGTTAGTTATGATATTTTTTATATTAAAAGTTTTAATCTTGCCGAAGAGTGAAGAAGAAAACGTAATCCTCGAAATGTCTTTTTCAGCTTCCAAACAAAGTATTTTTGTAATACACAACAATATTTTGGTATCTCTTATTCGTTATTAGTCTGCGACTAACTCTACATATTCTTCGACTATTAATCGTAGTTGATTTATTATTCTCTTGAAACACATTTTAGAAATTTGTATCCTGTCAGTTTCTCGCCTATGTTCAGAAATATGTCCATCAGTTTCAACATGGGTACTTTAAGAATATAAAGAACTTTTCAAGTTTACTGAGCACAAGAAATATGAATCTTGATACCTACATTATTACTCTTCTGTTTGTAAGGAAAAATAAACTATACTCCGTTTTCAAGTAGGTACTTCCATCCACTCTCTCCTCGGAACAAAATATACTTTTTGTATAAATTCGAACTAAAGGTTTCTTGGGATAAATCTACCCCATTTAACATTGAGGTCTAAGCTAAGCGGATGTACCCAGAGTGCCCTAGCTATGAAAATGGGGGAGATTCACGCCAAAGCGGATGTCTATGTTTAGGTAGAGACCACTGTGTTGGGGCCTCAGACATCAATCTTTTCCTTGACGGTATTACGACTAAGGATGTGGTTGTCTTGCACCTTCTCGTTACATCGTTCGTTTTCTGTTACTTCCAATGTGATGAAGTTCTCACGTAGCACTGTTTTTAGTGGAACTTGACAATTGCAAAATTGATAGGATAGATGCGCGAAGAAACAGCTTCCTGGATTTTGTTCCTAGAATATTAATTAACAGTTTGAGAAACGACTAGGGCTTCGCTTAATCGACTTTTAATGTTTTCGAATAATTTATTTTGATGAAGTTTTAATCATTAATTTTGAAAGTTGCTAAAGCGTTTTGATAATAGTTAGTTTTAAACCGAGTGGGTTATTTTGGCAAATAAATTTAGTTTTTTGTGGAATAAAATAGATATTTACCTAACAAATCACGAAAGGGTCACTTTACGGGATGAGGGGTTTTGTTAGTCCCCCGACTCCCATAAAGACATTTTCATGATGTGTTATTTTCGTTTCGTGTTCTGTATGCTATTTTTTTCTGCAACCGCTTAGAAATTATGATAACATTAACATAAATCATTTTGGTATGAAAACTTTTTAATTTAATTAATTAAATGATTGTTTTTCATAGCTACATGTTTTAAAGAAATGAAAAAGAAGTTAACAGCAATCCCTTCGGACTTGACCCTCGGTCTAAGCCCGCGTTAGGTCGGAATCCCGTTGCTGTAACACATTGACCTACCACGTGATTGCTGATGACTTTGACTTGCAGTTTATTTATCATTCAAATTTCGGCACTATTGCGTATCATTATCGTTTATTTAACGACAATCGTTATTTAGTTTATAATTAGGCCACAGTGTCTGAGTGAAGGAAAATCCACCTAAGCAACTATGAGGGAGGGTTCGATTCCCGGGCTCGTCATAGGTGTTCGTCGTGTGTCTTAGGATAAGTGTTACATAGATGGGGGAACAAAGCTGACCATCTCTATTTTACAGTTTTCTTGTCTAAAATTAAATGAACTTGGAAACATTAATATTGACAAAATTTTACGTAGGTACCCTAACTCAAAGCACCGTACAATTTCTTTCTATTTTCTATTACACTAGAAATTGTTCGAGGTTTCCTGTCGTACTTAGAACAAACACGTGGTATAGGTACCATTCTATAAATCGGTGGCGTATAAAAAAAATTAAAGAATGTTTTATTACTCTTGGAAAATTGATTTTTTTCTTACGTGATATATTTACTGCAAAGAAAGAATTTATAAAGCAATATTTTTTATTAGGATCTTGTTATTACACTTAATACATTTTTCTATGTCATATTTGTTCACCTTGACTGAGGGTTATTATTTGTTAAAAAATGTTGAAATCCGGATGCTGTGTTCATTTCCTGCCCATCTATATTTTATATCCGTTTCATCAGCCTGGGGTATAACGGCACAAAATTTTAAATGTTTTAGGGATAAAATTGTGTTTAGTTTTGCCTTTAAGTTTCTTAATTAGCATTGCAAAACACAATTCTCCCAATGTTATTAAAAAGAATTGAACCCGAAATTAAACTGTCACGCTATATGTAATGGTCTAGGAAGTGTAACGGAGAAATTAGTGAAACTGTACAATCATTGTATGACATAACATTCATTACGATTATAAAGGCTTGTTTTAATTAATGTCAACAGTAGTTAGACGACAACTTCATTATGTTACACGTTGTTGTAAATTCAAAATTTGCATTAGGCTATCGTAATCGTAGTTATAGAGGACTGTAAGGTATTACACATATTATTAGAAAATTAAGCAACTAATCTCTACTTTTACCTGATTCTATTTAATTAATGCAAGAATATAATAGCTTTTTATAAATCCAACTAGGTACTGTTCTTTTTCCTTTTTCTATTTATTACGCTACTCAGAGAGGTGTAAAGTTTAATATACAAATTATTATTAATTACCTTTGAGACATAATTTTACGTTTTAGTGCGTAAGTTTGAAGTTTATGGCTGCGTGTAATTGCAGACAGACACTTGTTATAGCTGCTGTTCCTTATCTTGAAACTTTCGTTTCAGACAACATTCGAAATAAAATTTTCTTTAATATGTTGAAAATACGCAACTGTATGTTTGCAAACGTCATATTAATGACTATTTACTATTACCAAAAAAATTGATCCAGTTCTTTTCTAAAGGTGAAATGATCCTGTTTTATATTTTATAGTATAACCACATACAGTATTATGGCTGTAATCAACCCGTAGTATTCGATCTTGAAATTGCACCAAATTCGTCTGCTAGCGGCATCTTCAAAACTTCGCAGAATCACAGTGCTGGTTTGTAACTTGGCTTTACAGATCTGCGCTGTAGTTCAGTAGTTGCTACTGAAATATGTAGGGACCGTAGGGAGCACTACCTGAAACATTTCTAAATCGACGTCAATGTCCTTTTCTATTATATTTCTAAAAATTGTGGGACGAGCCTTAGAACTAGCATAACAATTTCCTTCTTTTTTGTTTCCAACTTTGTTTTCAAGCCCTCTTTTACTTTTGAAGTTATTAACTAGGAACATGATTTTTATGCGTGTACCTACCTAATAAACTAATGCAGATGTTGCATCCGCATATGAATTTGAAAGTGCATATTATAAATCAAATGTTATTTGCAGAATTTTTCATAAATGCATGAAAACCGCCTCATGAACAATTCCAGTTAAAGCTTTTTTTGTCGCACCTGCACCAATTTTTAAGTCTAGGGTCCATTGTAGATTGTTTATTTCTTAATCCTTGTCAGCTTAAGTAAGTATTTGCATCCTGGTACCTATTTACTAGTATTATCCTTACAGGCCATTAAGTGATTCCAGTTGGCAACATTCCTTGAAAATTCGAGATCTAAACATCTCCAATTATTGCCTTTGGCAATATCAAATAAGTGAATTTTTTAGGAAATATAAAATTTCATAGTATGTAAGACCATGTTTATATTTCTTTTCTTAGTATGCATGTGAAAAAAAAAATTTCTACTGTAAATTTTTCATTCTGACATTTCTGCTACTTGTTTAAATGAAGCAACTTTTTACAAACTGTTGACACTAAGAAAGAAGAAAAAACTACGAAAAGTGTGAAAAAATAGTGTACGGGATACGTGTTAAAAGTGTTGATAGATTTTGTTCCTAAGTTGCTCCGCTCACTCCGCTCGCTCCTCCAACTTCTTCCTCAGAAAATAAAATAGCACCACTTGTAACGTAAATAACTATTTTGTAAAACCTGAACATAAAGAAGTGCTAGCGGATAGTGTATCTAATGAAACAATATGGTACGTCACTAAAAAATTAATAAAATAATAATAATTTATCCAACCAAGCTGTTTCGATAGTAGGCTTATCTGCTCGGCTTATACCAATTTGATCAAAATTTCGCATACTGGTGTAATATGCTATATGAGCCAGTCGTTTTAATTATAGGCCTGTGGCCTGTTAATTACCTGCAATTAGTGGGGTGTTATGAGCCCTCTTAGCAATACCAGACAGGGGGCCAAGCGTAATCCGTCAAAAGAGTCTGAAGAGAAAAACCACTAGAAATTAACGATTACCAACGATATTATAACGGCAACCAGGACTTACAATTTTACGTGACAAAAAATATTTCATTTTCATTACAAAATTTGGGAAATCCTGAATTTCAGCCTGTTTAACAACAGTCTTTGCGTTTGTTAACGTCAAAATTGAATTCATGTCAAGAGTGGTTCGTATCGTGCATTTCGGGTACTGACGTACGTTCATTGTTATTCTTTCTTGCCATATTGTTAAACGTTAATTGCAGTTCTTGTTTCGTAGTTTTTATTCTCTGTCGGATGTTATGAATTTTATTTCTACTGATTAGATTTTGGATGCATGCCACTGTATACTTATGTTATATCTGTCCTGTTTAAGGAAGAAAGAAAAGCTTCATAGTCGATTATAAAATTAAAGAGATAATATTTTAAATTAAGAATCCTTTTAACTTTTAATCGAACATTAATGATACTGAAAATTAACCACACAATGATGTAAAATTGTAAATTATAAACTAAAAACAAAGACAAGTTTTGCGTATGTGTCTTTATACAATTTTAACTGCTACTACTTTTCACTCGACTTTTCACAAATACTGAATTTGGTATTAATTTGTAATTGCATTGCTTGTAAAATGACTAATTTCCATAAGCAAATTAAACTTTAGATTTAAATAGAAAATCCAATTAATTTTCATATGAAATTATTCATTATCAGCATTTCATACATGCACATTTAGTATAATATGAACAAACATTTTTGAAAAAAAATATGTTGATTTGATTTCCATTTTTCAAGTCCATTCATTTTTCGTGGACGAGATTAATTTATTTTATTTTCTGCTGTAAAATGTAATTGTGTTTGTTTTTGTGGTGTATATTTAAAGCTCATTAAAAAACGTAATACTGTGCCACGAATGCTGATGTAGGAGCTTTTTTTTACAACAGTTCTTTGTGCATGCAAATTTCACTCGTTATTTTGTCAAATCAGGAAGCGCTTGTTACTGCAGGTACTTGTGGACTACGTGCTCCAATTTCATTGCGACGCCAAATTCTATGCGAGAAATTCATTCACTAGATTATATTTTTTCTCCAAATTACAGTAATTATACGTATCCACTTTTTTTTACATGTCCTAAACCTTTAATTTTGTTTCAGGTATGTTCGTTTTCTGCATTTGCAAATTCAGTCTAAATACGAAGGACAACGTCTCGTTCTTTTAAGGTCAGTTTAAAGAAAAACAATCTAAACTTTTAAAGATAAAGTTTAAATTCCACTGTTACCCTGTGATCCTGAGGGTGTTATTTTCTTTAGGGTTTGTTTATATATACTTCACAATCATTTATTTCGCTTCCAGGCGAAAATTCACGTCAGAACTTGCGTCACTTCTCATCTAAATGTAGATGTTTCCCTGATATCACAGAATATGCAGAGAACACCATTTGCATGTTATATAAAATAAAAAAATGTTTCGTAGCGCAACCGTCAGTCAACTGTCACGGATATGCTACTGTTAGTGGTTCGCTCCCAACCAAAATTTAATTTTCTTGCATTTATTTGGCTTTTACTAAAGTTTTATGTGGTTAAAAGTTAAAAAGTTCGAAAAGTCCTGAAGTTTTATTCTTGTCACTTATATTAGATTATTGTTATTAAGTTTATGTTTATATCTATATCACAGTTTTGCTTACGTCTCTTACCTTATGTTGACAATAGCTTGTGATATCAAAGAATACGTTGATGTTCAATTCTCGTTAGATCTAAGCTAATTTCCCTATTGAGTATGTTGTCTTTCTCCATTAGGAAGGTGGTAACATAATACAGAATGTCTTGCAATGTATTTAGAAGTTTTTGCCTTATGCTAAAGCTAAATAACTCTTAATTTTCAACATCCTAATTACTTTAAAATTATGACAAAAGCTGTAACTTGAGCACGGTGTAACAACTGTTTTGAACATGTACCAGGATATAATTTCCAGTAGGTACTATTGCTCCTAAGCAGCTTTGAAAATTGTAGTACATATAGAGTGTGTTCCAAATTATCTTGACAATTCATCTGTTTTTACTCTATTAATGTTTTTACTAAAGTGAAGTTTTATTTCTTTACTATAACTAATCCTTAGGACGGCTTCCTAAGGAACGTATATCTATACATAATGAAGATCTCTTATACTACTCCTTTCCGGGTGATCAACAAAAGGTAGTGAATTTAAAAATCAATGCAGAAGCTTTACAAGGTAGCGAAAACCGTAAAAGCACGGCTATTGAATTTTACCACAGATTTTCGGTTCGGGAACTATAGGCAATAATAATAACAGTAACAATCGTCCTCGTAGCAACTGAAGTTTCTTTTGCGGAGGTATCCTGCTGTTTATTTAATGGCACTGCTTTATTTTTTTTATTCTCGAATTTAAGTTTACGTCATGAGTTTACGGTGTACTTTGTTAACTGTAAAAAGGAAATCAAGAAGGTAACTCTAAATCGGTATAAGTATATTATTACATACAGGGTAGCTATTAAAGATTGGACCAAAGTCGTAGCGATCAAACGCTTTGAGATATTAATTTGAAATTTGGAACACTTCAATACGACATTACTTCGCATATTTTACAGTACTGAAAATTTTTCTTTGACTCATACTTTCGGAGCCCGGTCGCCATCTTGAATTTTCTTAAATGGTAATAGGGGTAACGCAATACATCATTAGAAAGCTTAATGTTTTCTCTTTCTAATTGTGGTAAATTATTATGGGGTTACATAAGAAAATAATGGAGAAAAATTAGAAAACAGTTTGCCGTACGCTCAGGTGGCTATTTATTGTATGCTTTAATTCTAGGTGGCTTTGCTTTAACAGAGCTTCAAAATTAAATAAAAAAACAATCAATAACTGTTTAGCAGATGACAGTAGGTACATTGTCATACTTTTCGTAGAAATTTAACAATCTGAATTTTGTTCAACGTGGATTGGTTGACAGAAACTGATTAGACATGGTGACAGAAAACAGTTTTAACATCTTTGTGAATTTAAGCAGTTTTTTGATACCATACTTTTATCAATCACAATATGGTATTTGTTTTTCAACTTTTAGAATTGTTTGTTTAATTTTAGTAGGTACCTTGTTTCTTCATTGTTTCTTCATTGTTTGTTTATTTTGTGTTTTGTTTAATTTTGACGTTGTGTTAAAGTAGAGCTACCTAGATTTAAAGCATACAATGAATAGCCGTCGGAGCATACGGCAAATTCTTTCTAATTTTTTTGCATTATTTTCTTATGTAACCCCATATTAATTTACCATAGTTAGAAAGAAAAACAATCAAGCTTTGTAATGATGTAATGCATTACCCCTTTTACCATTTAAGAAAATTCAAGATGGCGGCCGGGCTCCGAAAGTATGAGTCAAAGAAAAAAATCTCAAAGCGTTTGAGCGCCACGGCTTTGGTCCAATCTTTAATAGCTACCCTGTATAAATTATATCTAGTGACAATTTGACGAGAAAAACTTTTTTTTAAATAAGTTTTCTTGAATTAATTACATAGGTACCTACTTTTGGTTATTATAAACCATTAAAATTGGATCGAACTGGATACGACCATTTATGGGTGTTAAAAATAGAAAAGTGTACAAAACGTAAAAACAGATATTGCTCAAATGTTATGATTGTGCCCACACAAGTAACACTAGTAAGGAGCGACTGACATTTTTCATACAAATTTTTGTAATAGTTCTTTTTAAACCCAATTTGTTTGTGTCAAAAGGATAAAGATTAATTTATACTCGTATCCACATTCTTCATGTACTCATAAAACATTTTTTGTTATTTCAAAATTTTCTTTGTAATCGTTCAGTTTAATTTAATATCTCAGAAGACGGATTAAAAGCAGTAATTATACAGGTGTTAGTACCATAAAAATTATTTAATAAATATCAGGGTGGTAAAGAAGTCGATTACATAATTTCAAGGGGCGAAAGTAACACTTCCGTATCGTTTGTTGAAAAACCGATTTCTAAAAAGAATTTTTGCTGAAAAATGGGTCCACGGAGTACCTCTATTACAGTTCAAATATGTAGACATTAAGAAAAGTATTTACATGCGTATTAACTGCTTATAAAAAAGCCAAAAGGTTCTTTTGCCAACCAAGGCGTTTCTAGAAAAGTATTGAATAAAAAATATTAAGGTGCGAATGAACTTTTACCTTTTAAAAATATTTTTATTAAATTTTCTTACGATAATATTTTCTTCGGAACATTCAAAATTCTAGTCTCGCGGTTTTTTTTGCGGTGGAAGCACGTCAAAGGCAGAGAATGTCTAATTCCCTCAACTTGATATTTCGAGCGGAAAATTGCCTTCTGTTTTGTTGTATTAATAAATCGAAATACAATATTCGAATGATCCCTCTTTACTAAAGGACAAATTTGGTATTAAACTGCCGAATGTCGCACGTGGTTGAAAAAGCATTAGTTTGGAATTGGAGAAGCTTTACCATGTCAAACGAGATATTAATTTATTAGCTCATTTTGTGTTCGCCCAGGAGAGTTTCGAATTAATGAAGAAAAGTCGGCTAGTCGTTAAATTTTTGCAGTACATCAAATTCGTAATTACGTTGATAAGGAAAACTAGGGGGTTCCGGGATGATGCACCACGGTATATAAATGTCAACGGCCTCTAAACTCGTGCTCAACTCATCCGGGACTCGTCCTACGTGTTGTTAACCGTATACCTACCCAGGAAGCTTCGAAGTCCTGTTTAGTCCCCACAGAAGGTCTTTCGCCTAAGTAGCCTAACTAGGGTACAAAGGACGATTGGTTTGGCGGTGAGACTAAATGGACGAAAGTAGGGATTGGTGGTCGTAAGGAGAAACTTTGACGTTTCGTACAATACTACAAATTTGGGAACAAGAAATTTCCAAACTAATTTAAATTTTCATATTACGTAAAGGGTATTTGACTCACGACACGTGAAGCACAAGCAACGAAAAATCGTATCCATGAAAACTATTACCCAAGCAATTCTTTGAACAAACCTATAGAATACTAATGTTTTACTACAAATTTTCTTAAATCAAACCATCGTCGTTTCTGGTTTCAGTACACGTATTTGGGACAAATTTATTAACTCAACTTGTCGGTTTTATACTTCACATTCTAAAATTCCGAACAGAAAATGGAATTTAACTTGAACTGTGCCAGGTGGAAAATAAACGAATTTCCTGTAATAGTATAAGCTCAAACGAATGCTGTCGCAACCTCGCGACTAATTAATTAAGTTCTTGGTTAAAGTTAAAAGTGTATCTTTGGGTTCATAGATTGTAGATTTTAAAAATTAACAAGACTTTATGCAACTAATTTTCTGAGCACCAACTACGGTTATAAAGACCCTGTTAATATGTCTGAAAGGACTTGGCAGGTGAAGTCAGGGGGAATTGAACCGACTATTACAAATTAAAACGTCTGGGTGGGTTGTGGAGGTTAATTAATTAATGACTGTAAACCTATGCAAATAATTACATCATTTTTTAACGTCAATCATCTCCAAAACAAATAATTCAATGACAAAATTGTAAGAGTAGTTTAATTTAGAAAAAATCCGTTTATTATTTTTTCCTTCGGTTTAATAATGTTTTACGTTATAAATGTGTCCATCAGCTACATATGCACCGAATGCAATTTTTAAAAAACCTTACGAGGCCCTGGTGGCTTAACACCGTTTGACGCAGGTGATATTATACGGGGACTGCTTTCACTCGCTTCGAAGTGCCAGGAAAATAAATTGCAAAAAAGACAGTGTAAACTTTTGGCAGTTGTTACGTTCGGCAAAAACCCGCAAATGTGTGATGTATAAATTGGTCAGGGGATTATGTGTTCCTTAGGGACGTAACGTTTTGCTGTTGTCGATGGTCCGGTCTCGATATGGGCTATAATTTAGTTTTCGCGTAATTGGTTTCTGGCGTTTTTAATGCTTATCGATCCGAACAGTCCGAACCTGGAAAGTTGAACAGATAAGTGTAAATTTGAGGTTTATTGAAATGTCTGGTTTCATTGTGAATATTCGATTGCTTATATTTTTAATAAATATCCACACTGTTACACCAAGAATCTACAATACATGTTTGTGAATGATTGTGATATCATATATTGTTAGAAGTGGACCTTAAAATGAAATAGGTTTCTATAAAATATAGGTAGTCGTACTTTTATTTGTGCAAATACATTTTTGCAAGTTTTAAACTGAAACTGATTGAAGGGAAAATACTTAAAGGGAATATTCTTGTGATTACTTCACATGCATGTGACGTCCTGTATGAATTTTATAATGTTTATACCTCTATGTTTGTTTATCCGATGCATAAAACGTTTATGTGAACGGGATATTATTTTATTGTGATTTAATCTTTTATCTTCGTAATTTCATAAAATTTGAAAATATTTTATTAACTATGGTCGTAAATGGAACAAATAGAGAGGTAGCATTCTCAATAGATTAAGTTATTAGTGCAATTTCATGTACTAATTGTTCGAGCTACAATTTTATACCAAAACGTGTGTGAAAACAGGAATGAATTACAATGAAAATCCAAGTGTTTAGCGCATTTGCTTGCCTTTGTTGCGTTAATCTCTATAAAGGTCGCACTTAACATGATGGAAACCGCTTGCGGCTTCAATGAAATATTCGATGAAATGCATGTTTAATGTGATTGTTTCCGGTAGGCATACCAGATAATATATCGAAACTTTTCACATCATGACATCACTGACGATTTTACTTACTATATTGCAAATACAGATTGCTGTGGCGTCTTTGTGGTAATAGCATGCTCGTTTGCATAACAAACGTTAACTGAGCATGTTTTTGGAAAAGTCATTCGCGAAAAAGGAAACTAGAAAAAAAATGTCAAATGAAATAATATACAGGGAAGGGAGGCCTGCGAAAATCACGAGTTTAGGTTTGATTTTTCAACACCAGATACACCAAAACTGGTCATCTTATTTTTTTGTATTTCTTGTCAAAAGCACTTCTGAGACCTAAAAGCAATTTGCAGCCAAAAAAGCCACCTTGTTCTGATTTTTTTTTATTTTTTCAGAATTCGTTTTATCCGTACCCTTCCTACACTTCCTACACTGATTAATCTCAATTTTCGATAACAATTTAAAGTGATATACGGAGTATATTCTAAAATGCTTTAGTTTTCACTGGAATGAAGGCGTAATCCACGATTCAATACAATCCGGTCCCAGAATATTGACGTCTAATGCCTTGCGGAAAAAATAGTGTTCGTAATACGTTAGGAGACTCTCTCGGAGGAGTCAAGTTATCGGCCTCAGGCCTCGTACTTCACCAAACCCTCTCGTGTAAAGTATTCCTACCTAAATATTTTTAAAAATACATAATTGTTAGTTTTGACAATTTTCGGCGTATCCCCAAATATGCAGCACCCAAGATCGCAAAACTGTGTTTCCCTTTTACAGCATACACTAAAGACTATAGTATGCATCATGTACAAGAATATTTCAAAGTGGGAGAGTTCTGTAGTTTTAAGAAACATGAAACTTTGCAAAGGCTACTTTGATGTCTGATTTTATAGAAAATATTTGCTAAACGGTGAGCATTGCAACAAAGTTGTTGTGAAGGTTAAGTTAGTATATTTTTCATCTCTTTAGTATTCTTCTCTTGACTTGGTAGGAATATTACGTTTAATATTATATAATATAGTTCTGAAACTTTATGTTTGGTATATTACAGGCAATCCGTTGCTATACGGCAAACTTTCTTCTCGCAAGGAGTATAGTAGTTATCTCTACGAGAGCACACCGCTCCTTTAATCTCTTAAAAGAACTTGTCTAATAACATTACAGATATGGACACATTTCCCCGATGCGGCTTGTAATAAGACATCATTCCACTTATAAGGCCACAATCAAGATTTTAGTCGATTTTAGTTCGTAGTCTGGAAGTTTCAATTTGCGTCAGCTTTATGCAAAGTTCCCACCTAGATAAAGCATCGCACCTTGGCCTGCCTCATGAGCCACCCCATCCATTACACTCCATCTTAACTTTGACAGCGGACGAAGAGCAACCGAAGTTGCGACTTTGAGGAATAACACCCCAATTTACATATGCAACAAATCGACGATAAATACAACCATTTAGCTTCGAAATCTCTCCCTGGAGCAAAACGCCTCCGAACTTGGAGAACTAACACAGGTGATCATCGTCCTACTAAAACAAATGGATGTCTTTAATCACTGTAAATGAACATTTGAATTAGGTAACGGGAATTTCAAGCGGTCGTATTTGACAATAAGGCGGTAATAAAAGTGGTAATAAAATATACCGGACCTGCGCTCTATGAAAACGATCGGTGTATATGCAAATCGTGGTAAGGGTTTGTTTTGTTCCTATACGTAATTTGCAAATACAACCCCTTTTAGTTTGAAATACATTTAAATATACAAGCATCAAACTGCACGGGTAATTCTAGGCTTATGAACTTTGCATATACAAAAGCTGTTTGTTTTTATATTAAGCTGCATGCCTAAACGCGAACACAGAATTTATTCAACGGTGCATATAAAGCTCAAAAGTATTTTCATGAAATCCTTTACGCAAGCAGAAAAAGTTCAAAAATAATATGCCTCATTTTACACGCTTTCTACTTCTCTTTCGGTATATAAATTTGCCTCTGCGTGTTTCCACTTTTCTGTTTGTTAATCAAGCTGCGAGGTGACATTTTAACGGCGGTCAACTATTGCAAGAGACTTAAAGTGTCTAAAACAAAACGCATTAGGGTAACTCTTCAACACACAATATGAGTTCTATAAGTGTCTGCTTGGAAAATATAACCCTATTATAGCAGTTTGATTAAACGTATATGTAGCCAGTGCCATTACAAGGTTTCGCTCTGTGAACTACCGCCCGGAATCCTCCGGTTTTCTCAACCGCAGCTTTCCGTTCTATTGCAACGCACGGTCCACATTAAGCACTTAATCCGAGTAACCGATCTTTGAGTAGTATTTTCTATATACTCGTATATAATCCATTAAAATCTAATCTACCCTAAGGATTTAATCGCTTGTTTTTCTCTTCTCTGTGGTGAAAGAGGGTTTGTTTCTTCTATTTGATGGTGTAACATTCTTTGTTCTTGTTAACTGCCTGGTGGCGCAACAACAGTAACACCAGCAGGAAATTAAGCTTTATTGTGATAATAACCGTTGACCCTCGATATAACTGCAGTAGGCCCAAAACATCCTTAGTAGCACTATTCGGTAAGGAGTCGAAACCATTAGTTTTATCGTTTTGATGATTTGAAAAGTATTATGGCGTTTCTTTCAAGTATTTATTTTATAAGAACAATTTTTGTAATACAGATTTAGAGCCAGAAACTATAACCGTTAGACCACGCCGCGCCGATCCTTTATATTTCTGATCAGAATCGCAATAGATATTAGGAAGTTCCTATGATCAGCTTCATTCTCGTCAAGAGTTGGGAGAATGAAACATGGGTGTAGTCCTACCTAAGTGATTAGTGCCGTTTAGAAGAAATCTATAGTCAGCTATTAATAAATTATTGTTTTTGTGTATGGAAAAAAAATTAAGAATTAAGAACGAAAGAGATTGGTAAATGTTTGTTACTACACTCCTGCAGCTTATGCCACCACACCCGTGTAGCCTAATATTCATTTTTAGGACGAAAATTATCTACTTTGTAAACAATTACATTCGTAACTGTTTTGTGTATTAAGAATTTCTTCTGTAATATGTCAATATCAGTCTATAACAAAAAAAATTCTAAAAATAGAATTCCAGATATTAGGAGGGACATCTTTCGCAGCGAGTGTATATGTAGCTACGAAGAAGCTTTCGGAAGACATTTTTGCTTTGAGTTTTTTGTAATATAAACCTTTGTTACGAGAATATTGCCAACGAAAATTATACAATGACAGTAAAATGCAAGTGGCAATAATAAAGATGTTAACCATCTAAGATGGATTGTAGACTTGTAAATTGGAGCAGGTTTTCAAAAATGCTTTATGAACTTTTACAAATTGATTACCAAAATGCAAAACTGCTAGAATAGGTTTTTGATTTCCTAACATTTTAAGAATTGCATTTAAATTAAACGGTTGTAAAATTCTCATCACTTCTAAAACTTATCTGGGCAACATTTCCTGCTACTCTAGTTTTATTACTAGCTCCAAGACTCAAACTGCAATAAAGTTTATAGGAACTTATATCCGCTTTTAAAAATCATTTTTACGACAGGAAGTTTTCCATATACGTATTATTTAATATTTGTAAGGGAATGTTAAAGTCATTTTCAAAAAAATAATAACTTTTCATCATCAATGAATGGTGCAAATAGACTGGCGAGAAAACTCGCGCGAGTTGCTGTCAACGCATTGTATTCAACTGCGTTGCTTAGCAATAACAGCAACTCGCAGGTCTATATGCACCATAAGAGTGGTCTTTCTTTGGCCATGTTTACAACTAAAATAATTCCAAATTACACTGAACTTATTTATAGAAGTGTAGTGTGTAGTTCCTAATAAATGGTGACTGTTTCTAAATTTTCAAATTTAAATCAATTTATGTTACGTTTCTTCTTGAATAAATGCCCTATTTTTTTACTGCAAGATTTTTTCATCGATACTTTTGTATTCATATTTGTTCCGATACTGAATAAAATTTACAAACTAGGTCAGTACTATAAACGAAATAGAAATACAAAATTTAATAGAAAACCATGCTATTTTGCTCAAAATTGTAGCTCAATGAAATAAAAAAAATGATTATTGCATTCATCGCTCACTATAATCTTCTTAGGTGTGTAACTTAATGCGATGTTGTTTTTTAACTGTTACTTTTTTGTCATGTGGTTTTAATAAAAATTACCTGTACCGCTTGCGCACTACTTCAATTTCATTTTACTAATATAAGTTAACGACTTGTCTAGACTTTTAATTATTAATAAGCGCAGTCGCCATATTTTTTATTTAATTCTGTAAATTGTTATTAATGTTATTTGCTGTCGGAGGATTACTTCACCACGTAATTTCGAAAAATCGGCTCAATGGTTTAACTTTAGTTTATCAGATCAAGGTTCCAAGTCTTATTCTCCAAAGAATTCGTCCCTTTAGAGTGCGACTTGGGTTGCGGATGTCCAAAGCATTTTAGCGGAATTAATTACATCCAAGACTTTTCTAATCTCTCGAACGAGATCAATAAATATTATTGTCGTGTGGCTAGGGTGAAAGCTGAAAGTTTCTATATATTTTATAGCCGGGCATCCCTAGAGGTAGGTATTTTTGAAGTTCGCAGTAATTGAAGTAGGTTTGCTGATATTAATCCGTTGGAAAATAGCGTGCTTTAGGCGATTTTCAACCGTCAGTGTAAAAGAAAAGCAAAATTGAGTTGGACATTTAAGTTTGTTCTTTGAAAAATAAATATCGTTTTCGATACTGAAGGGAATTACCTACTCGTAAACTATCGATTATTGGTTTTTTGTCTTAGCTTATGTATTGATATTGAAAAATAAGGAATGTCTCTAAAATTTAGTTCTTGATTTTTTATTTTTGGTTATATACAGTTTTAGAATGATGGACTAACTCAGTTTATCTATTGCATCCCCCTCCCCCTTTCGCTTTAGATATGTGTACTACTTCGCCCCTTCCTCTTTCTGTTTTACTCACCGCACTCTCCCAATTCTTCATGATTTCGACTTCATCTTCTGTTTCCTTCCCCTACTGTCCTTTGTGATTGTACACGAGAATGCGCCGCTGCTCAATTCTTGTAAAATTTTGAGTAGGGACTTATCGGCCACCCATCCTACAACCCCAATCTTACGCCAAACAATTACCACTTGTTCTTGTACCTACAGAAACTAGCGAACGACAGCCTATTTTATTTATTCAGGAATTTTGAAAATTAACGCATTGCTTTATTGTAAATTGAATCCTTTCGTTTCTCTTCCTCTTATCACCGAAATAATTAAATCTCTACTTCTCCTTTATTTTTTCTTTTATTTCCTTCTTCTTGGTTCCACTTGTTTTATCTTTCTGCTCCCTTGCCGTGTCCGTTTTCCTTTCTTTATCTATCTTGCTTTCCCTCCCTTTTTTTCCAGTGCTAAGAATGGACCTTTATGCAAATGCAGTGCAGTTAAATCGTCTGAAGCAAGTGGTAGTCCGTTCAGATTGTAACATTTAATGGTACCTACTAGGTACACGTGAAATCTTTGATTTCAGAATTCTCGGAGTAAAATTGTACAGAATGCAAGAAAATTTAAATTATTACTGAAATCTCAAGCATGCGGTGTATAGTATAAGAAATAACGCTTTACTATTTCACGATAAGTGAAAAGCTTTTTAGCGGAAAATCCATTTCCACGCATTATTATATAAATGTGGTTGTTTCAAAAGCGATTTCTTACATCGCTTGAGTTATTTTTCTTATTCTCTATATTTCTCTAGACATTTATAAAATGAAGAAAATAGTTTTACAAAAAAAAACAACTTGCCAATTGGATTAACTCCGTTCGAGCATTAAGTTGCAACTCCGATACATTTGTACTATAATACGTAGATAATCTTGCTAAACTTCCAGGGAATTCGAGTTTAATTGTGGTTCTGTCGAGTACCATTAGTTAATGAACACTAACGAGGTAGTAGATGAGATGCTTTTCCCGAACCTGTAATCATTCTTTTTTAAGATTCATCGATTTCTATATTTTTATGCTGGGAAAAACTATTCAATCTTCAACCTATCTTAATTCTTTTGAGAACTCGCTAGTAATTGATTGGAAGTCACAATTGATTGAAAACACATTTGCCGTATTTTCATGTCGAATTTGCACGTCAAGTACACTTTCGACCTGAAGAATAATGTATTGTTAATGATCGCGATGAGGATAGGATAATCAATCTTTTGGTGATGAATTATGAGCGACACTTACTTGTCAAATTTGTTTTTTAGATTAATTGTATAACTCTCTCTTCTCCAGGCTTGGACAACATTTATATTCATATAAAATGAAAAATTACTGGTCAAGCTAATGTTTCGTTTTTTTTTTAAATTCCATATTCGGAAAAAATTGCTAAGCCTAAATATGAAATATATTTGTTCATCAAATGTCATGCAGTTATAGATAAGCACAATCTGCAGAAGAATATTAGATTGTCTAACCGTTTTAATGGTAGGTAAAGTATATAGGAAATGGTTATGTAGATAATACCTACTATAACCTCATAGTGAACTTTTATAGAAGACAAAGGTCAAATAGCAACCAACCTGACAAGCACTTGATTTCCTATCCCTACTCAACTTTTCCATCCATAAATAATACGGAAAATAGAACCATTTTAGGGATTCCACTTCACTCTTTCAATTGTTCATAAAAGATTCAAGAATGTTTTTTTTTGTGTTATTTTGAAAACTTTTCTTCGATCATTTTATAACGTAGGTAGGTACCTATACATAAAACTTTATCTCAACTTCCGCAAGAAGTTTATAATTTTCCAATCCCGCACCTGATCAAAAATTCTTTTTATATTCAGTTACTTAGTGAATGGAAAAGGCTTTAGGGATGTTTTTTACATCCAAAAAGTGCTAATAAATTTTATTTGTAGAAGAAATAGCTACTACTTCGAAATAAAAAAAATATTCAAACTTTTGTACAACAATTTTCTAGAGCTTCCACAAAATACCTGCTGGTGATCTGCACTTGATTTCTATGTTTATTTCAAGTGTTAATTTTTTGCCCAAGAAACCAATTTGACGAATAAGAGTGGTCGGTCTCGTAACCAATTCGACGTTTGTGTACTGGAGCATTATCTTGTGATACTTTACTGGCCTCGTCTACCCTATTAGTTACTACTACTACACTTTTATACCAGATATCTTCCTTCAAGAGACGTAAACAATCGAACCATCAATAGATCGTTCATGTCAGCTGTAATATTCTCTGGCGTAGACTTATAAGTTACTCTCGTAAGTCTCTTCTTATTATTAACAATCCAATTCTATATGTATTGTAGTATATATAAGACTGACATCAATTTCTTAACGTTTTCCACGTGTCATAATAAATCTCACTGTCTTTCGACCCTTTTAAGGATAAGTACTCAATAATTTCTTGTTACCCTCGGTTATCTCAATTTTTAAATTTCTGATAAAACACTTTTCTATTTACGTTGATCAAATACTAATAACACGCAACCTTGTTAGATGAAATTTAATTCTGCTACAAATTTAAATAAAAACTATATTTAATTACTTATCTTCAATTCAAACGTCATGGTAATATAGTTTGTACTAAGTAGTTGATGTCTGTAGAACGAGTTCGAATTCTATTATTGACGTAATACATTCATGTCATACATTAAGTCGTAACTCTGCATAGAACATTTGAATTCGGAACCGCAAAGTTCAAAATTACATTTTAAGTAGCTGATGGGTACACAACTTCCTTTAGATATTCCGAACTTAAATAATCTCGCTAAGTTTCTGCTTATAAAACTCGGTAACAGGCAACGTCTTTCTTAATACTCCACGGTTGGTCCCTTTTAATACCTGACATCTTCCGACATGAGGCTTTTAGAACTCTGATTGATTTTTAGAGCAAACCGATTTATAATTAATAAGCACTTTAGATGAAAATTGTGCTTTAGTGGTGTATTAAGTGATTTTTTAATAGTTCTTACAGAATTATAAGTTAAGTATTAGTTTTTGCATACACTTGTACTTAGTGGATGAATTCTTTATCCAAATGGGTATAGTTGAAACTTTGTAATGAAGTAATTAAAACTTCCTAAATGTACAAAGCTTGTAATGGATATTACCAATAAATTTGCATATTCCTTCTAGTATCAATCCCATTGTTATCTTAAACCTGATAAATGGGCGAGTAATTTAAATACAAGTTTAGTTATCAAATTTTTAAGTTCCTCCTGCCAGTGGAGATTGGTAAATCGCGGCAAAAATTAAGACCCGAGCCAATAATGTCCAAAACAAATTTGCGAAACTACCGGACTTCGTTAGGTTTTGGTAAATTGGAAAACAAATTTAATCATTCAAACTTAATCAACATGCAGGTTCATTATTTTTTCTGTGTATTATATCGAAGTTGACGTCAGAATGTTTCTTTGATGCGAATAAAGTAAATTTCAAGTATTAATTAGAAACTGTTGAGTGTGCGTTGCTTACTTTACGTGACGATGCCGACGTAGGTAAAGTCAGCTCACATACGTTTGATACGTAAGACAGTGCTTGAACTTTTTATCTGTTTGAAAATTACGTTGGTAGGATTGCGTAGGGATTCTAGGATGTTCTTAATAATTGTCCTACAAAACAACATCCTTAATCAGTTTAACAACCTACGAAGAACGAAAATACCGAAGCTTCGTTTCTGGTGAAGCTATTTTCCTTAAACTTGTACCTTAATTATGGAAATTAAATTAATTATTACCCCGGGAGAAAACTCTTTCTCTCTATCTATCCAATACGAATCGGATGAAACAAAAAACTAGAAAAGCGCAATGTGGAAACTTATTTATTAATAATGGCACAAACTCGGTATCTATTCAAATAATATGTTGTCGGAAAAAAGAGCCGAAGAAAACTTACTGCGGAAATCAATTTCTTTGAGGAAACACTGGAACATAGCATTAAACGTAAGTTATACATATAAATATTTTTATTAGAAAATATATTAGAACTAAGCAGAATAAAAGAATAGTCCTTTGTGCACTTTCTAAAAGTTGCACCGTCCGTCCTGATTACTATAAACTTGTTGCTTAAAATTGAACTGCAGATTCCAAGTAAGTGACTAAGAAGTACCTACACAGAACGTGTTTCATTGAACAGAAGAAAGATCACGACAAAAGTTTTGTTGAAATAGCAACAAATGAGTATGGATTATTGTAGGTTCATTGACCCCCGTTATTAAGGGTTATCGACTAAGGAATAAGAGAATCTGTAAACAATATTAAAAATAATTAGAAAAGGAGGAGATTTGGTGGTAGATCATGGAGAATAGTGAGTAAAAATTTTGTTGCTTGTGTTATCGAAATCCTTAATGCAAGGAACTCGGACTCGCGGTGGTTATAAAAATAGCGATGTGAAAGGAACTTGAAGGGTTATAGATCGTGGTACGTCGACAGCCAGTTTCTGCGAATATTGCCAATCTTTATTTCAGTGGCATGAAATCGAAGAAAGCAGAATGAATGAAGTTTACAGAGACAGAAGTAGAGCGCAATACCGATAAGTTGAAGGGTGCCTGCAGAAGTGACATTTAGTCTAATATTCACATCCGTCGTAAAGAACCGGGGGGAAATAATATAATTCTTGAATGATATTTCATACTTCCCTAGAGCAACCGTAAAATCACGGTTGAAATAACATGGCAGAGCTTCATAACTTGTGCCAAGCACGACACTGTGGCTACGACACATAGTTCATCTCTCAAGTCAAGAACAGAAACTTTCATGTCCCGTCTTTCTCGAATTTGCTGCTTCTCGGTTTTCAGGCACTCGCCTTTAAGGATTCGTACCCGACATTTAACGTTGTAGCATAACAGTAATGTGAAGTCATTATCCTGTGAAATTAGCCTAAAGAAGTAAACTTGTATCATGGAAGTGGGGAGTGCACTGCTGGAGGGGAGGCGTCGAGACGCTTTCAGTCCGTCACCGTTACCGGTGCGTAGCGGAACGACGCCTGAAAGCTGCAGATGCATGTGACTGCTTTACTGAAACTATCGGTTTGACTCGGAAATCGGATTATGCTAGCTATTTGAGGGGGCGATAAAAACGTGCAGTAAATAAATAATAAATTGCATTATAGCCAAGTGTTTCAAGACTTTCTGATTATTTGTGGTGTTGCGTCTTCGTCTTCCAAAAGTATTTATGTAGTGTAGTGACCTGTAGATTTTTCAATTTTGTTTTGAAACAATTATTTTCAGTAGCAACTCGATTTTTTTCTTCTTTTGAATCACTAAACTTTTTTTGGCACTTTGATGGTTGATGTTTACTATTTAGTGGTGTGTAAAATTTTTTTTTATAGATTTAACTGAAATTATCGTGACTTGTACCTTAAGGTGTATGTATTTTTTTAAGTAATTGGGAAAGAAAATCCCTCGCGAATCAGGAAAGAAAATGCAGCATAGAATTACTTCGCGTTTCCTATTGCAGTAAGAATGAGGTTTTAAAAAAATGCACTGTTATTATTACTGTTTCTTGTTTTCAGAATTTTTTTAACGCTTATGTTTATGAAACTTGTTTCTGCAATTACTGAAATAATTATATGTTAGGTTATACAGGAAATAATAATTAAAACTTATTCGTATAGAGCTCGGCTATTACCATTTCTACTTACTACTTATATTAACATATCCCTTTAACTTGCAAATAAATTTTTAATTAGGTAACCCCATTGTAATGAACTTTATTTTCAAAAATTTCTTACAAAAAAACTACGAGAAGATAAATGTCCGAAAAAAAAAGATAAAAACTAAACTGTAAAATGAGACAATTTTAAGCACCATCCATAGATGTAGATGGGTACTGTAACTGTTTCTGAAATTAACTAGAGGATTTATAATAATATCTCGTTAACTGATTTTTTGTGTTGCAAGTAGGTAACTTTTTGATTTATTGTTTTGCATCGAGAAATTTTTATAGTCAAATAAATATTGCCATAGAAAGTTCCTTTGCGGTTATTAAATTCAATCTCACTTGAAAAGTAAAAGCATTTTACAACTAAAACTCTGGAAAGAGGATATCTAATTTGTTTCAAGAAGCTTTTGTGACACGATTCCCTAAAAGAAATCTTAGTCCTTGATACAAAGGAAACATTTTCACGTCCGTTTATACTTTTATACTTTTGTTTTGTGTTTGAGATATGTAACAGTACCCATTTCTTAAGCATATCCGTAAAATTGGGAACAATGCGAGACTTAACACGTTTACCATTTTAATTTTTTTGTTAATGACAAAATTTACTTTTTAATGCCTTGTAAATTTTTGGTATTCTTGTAAAATATTAGAATGTTCATCTATATATTTTAAGGAAACCTATGATCAACTTTTAAGGAATTATTCAAATGTACCTGTTGGCTTCAGTTGCGTTTCAAAGAGTTTCTGTAAAAGTATGTAAACTAGGTGTATTATACAGGGTGATTCCTAAGTACGTGTAGAAAATGAAGTGGGTGATTCCTGGGCGAAAATTAAGGCTACTTTTTCCTATAAACGTGTATCCTAATATGCTTCCCTGAAGAGTTACCCCTCTTCAAAAATGGAGGAAAAATTTGGTTTTTAATTTTTATCTCAAATTTGGACAAAGATAGAAAAATAAAAATAAATGGACGTGTTCTACTAACAGGAAGGCCCTTTATGGATATTTTCTTTATTCGCCTATATTGTTAGAAGGGGATGAAACTTACAACCCCTGTTCATTTTTTTATTAGAACTTTTTAATGTACCGGAATTTTTAATTTAAAAAATAGGCATGAGAAAGCCTTATTCATTTACAAAATTATTTGTCTCTTTTATTTTTATCGTGAGACAAATAGTTTTCGAGTAAAAAATTAAAATCGATTGTAATGTGCGCCTCAGTTTCGTGAGAAGTTGTAGTAAATTTCTGAAAAAAAAGTCTAGGTAGGCGGATTTCATTTTTTCATCAATAATGTATGCAACCTTACTAACAATTATTATTATTATCAAAAACAACAAACACAAAAAATGAAATCCGCCTACCTAGACTTTTTTTCCAGGGACCAAATAAAAAAAATCCTTCAAAATACTGTCCATGTTATAGAAGAAAAGCTTCATACATTTGTGATTTTTAAAATTATTTTTTTCAATTGAATTTTAAAATACACCTCCTGGGGTTCTAGCTATTACTCCTGGCTTTATGACCGTCTCAAGAAAATGTATCACAGATGGATTACATCATTCTCCGTACACGGCTCAAATACAAGTTCTAAAATGAAAGAAACAATTCTGCGGTTCGGTTGTAAGAGGAAGGATGGACGGTCAAACGGGTAAATCTGCTGGTTAGCTCGTCTATCTTCTTCTTACAACCAAACCGCTGAATTATTTGTTTCACTTTCGAGCTTGACCTCCATATTCAGATATTTTTTGTAGTGTTTCCAAATAAACGAGATGATGAAAACAGTTTAAAGTAATTATAATAGGTACAATCATTCTTTTCATTTTGAGTTCTCGCGCTTTTGCAATCAGTTTTTTTAATCCTAAATGAAATTAAAGAACTAAAACATCACGCTACGAAAACGGAAACGGTACGGAAGGTTATTGTGATTCGTCCAAGCTTAATAGAGAATCCATTTTTTTTTGTTACCTACATAAAAGAAAACCTGAAAACGGAAACGAAGCGTAAATTCAAAATGATAAATGTAATGAAATATAATTTAAAGCTTAATAGCTACCAGCAAATTTTATTGTCTTCTTATTTTATATATAAAAGGGCAAATGGAACTTTAAGCGAATTTCATGCAACTTTTAATGATTTACACCATCATAAATTATTATTTCTGACAATTTGCTTTTATTTTCTAAACAAAAGGGAGTTATTAATTGGAAAACTCGTTTTATTTAGTTGCAAATTTTGGTACTTATTACATTTAGGGCTTAAACAAATGCAATGGAGAATACGAACAAGATCTTTAACTCAATATTTCACAATTCTGCCAAGTTTAAACTTTCTATTAATTATAAACTTTTGATTGAGCGTCTCAGTTACAATAACTACTTCAAAGTTCATTAGCTGATTTGAGATGGTCTTTGGGTACCTACTCATAGAGATAGAAGCAACGTAATAATTTAGGAAAACTTAATTATTCATTTGAAATAGCAATTTAATATTTATCATTTCTCTTGTATGTATGTACTACGTCAATTCCCAGATGTATTACTGAAGGTGAACAAACCTAATTCCTTTCGGGATTGAGAATTTTTATTGCTCGATGTCTCCTATGAACCTCGCTTATATATAAGGTAAATTTTATTTATTAAGCTTTCGCTTTTTGCCCCTTAAAATCAACTTTGATATAACTGTCAAACTATAAGCTTCTTTACGTCAACGTCACATTTAATTTGGGCAAAAGCGAGATGAAGAATTGACAGAGGATTCGTAAAAGTCGGCAGAGCTTTATAGAATTGACCATTAGCTTACCTGATGTGTAGAGAAAAGGTTTTTCTTTTAGAACATTGTGCACTTCGTTCCACGTAACGTTGAACTCTCATATCGGCAAGACGTGTTATTTTTACACTTTGTTTGAACACATGAGATGTTTTGTAGTTGTAGATATAATCGATACGACTTTTTATTGGAACCTATTAACCTTTGCAAGCAAGCATTTTATGGTTGTTTCAGGGACTTATTGAACGTCTTCCTCCTATAAATTCGTATCTGATAGTATTGGGAATTCTTAATTGATTCATTGTTCAATATAGCTATAACTCGTTCAGTAATGTAAATCAGAATTTTAAAATTAAAGAGACCATCCTATTTAGACATACTAAGTTGGTGTGAAGATATTATAATAAGTAGCTTACAAGGGTTACATATTGCAACAAGAAGTAGATAACAAAAACCCTGAATTTACCTGTATGCGCAACCCTTGTAAGCTACTTAAGTAACTTTGTAAAAGTCGTTTCCAAATATTACTGTTGCTTTCCGGTACGTGACTTAAATACATACATACGCCTTGGGTACGTCATTTAGCGATATTTATAACAAAAGTAATTACAAATTAAACCCCTTTGAGATAGAGGTTGCTAGCTTATAAACTGTTTAGAAATGTTTTGCACCCTCTGTTATGTAATGCACTTAATGTTTTGGTTTTAATGTAGCTCAGTTTAAAAATGCTGTTTTCAAATTTTCGTTCATAGATAAAAAATAATTTGAAATAAAAGTTTGATTTGAAATTACAAAGTCTGCAATATTATATTACATGATAGTATTAAGAACCGTTACTTAACTGTTGTAAACCAGTTTAACATTTTTACGGAAATTACCAATTTTTTAGTTCTTCCTTGAAAATGCAACTCCAACAGGCATAAATTAAGGAAGAAATCGAATTAAGCTCATTTTTCTTGTGGTTTTCTTTTAGGAATGACGTCTGATATGTTTTCTTATAGTTTTTCCGTGGTTTCGAATGCTTATGATAGCCAACCCATCGTCCTGCTGAGTCCTGCCTTAAACTAAACATTAGAATATTTTTCGTTCTGTTTCAAAATGTATCGACCTAGAAGAAAAAATTGCGTTCGTCGATTAACCTCTTATAGACTAAATTTCGGTTATTTGGGGGCATTTTCTAAATTTTTTTAAGTTCTTCCTTGCGACGAATCCAGGCATAAATGGGGCGAGGAATTCAATTTATTCCATTTTTCTATCAATTTGCGCTGGAAAAGTCTCAGCAATTCCGGGTTGTCTCTGGAAAAGTCGAAGTATTCTCGGAAGTCCCAACGAAGGCTGAGGGAGTCTGGGTTAGGTCGAAGAAGCCTTGGGTGCTTCGTAAAAGTCTGGGTAATCCCGGGGGAAGTTTTGGTAGTCCCGGGAAAATCTGGGGGTAGTCTTTCACATTGGGTAGTTTGGTGTTCATATAACCTTTTAGCGTGGTTTGCCCATCCCCCGAATGGTATACGCTTTAATTCTCTGAAAGCTGTGTTTTCTTCCATGTTCCACATCCTCTCCCCCCTCTTTCTCGTACACTCAGATCAGTAGGTTTGAGCCAGAATTTGATCACTGTTTATCGAATGCATTAAACTGTCATTCTTATCCTGAAATCTCTTATTTTTTGTGATTAAGGGTTAAGTGACCTCAACTAAATTCCATAATTCTAACAAATTTGTGTTTTGAACAATTATTTTTCCTAAAACACGTAATAAAGTGATCGAAGGAAAATATGAACAAGTTTGTGGAATTCGGTTTTATTTAGATTCGGTCTCGATTACAGCCTTTCCATCAAGATGAATTACGTAATTTAAATGTTAAAGCGGTTTTTAGTTTCGGCTTATAGAGTTTTGTGGTAAAGAAAGCTTTGACTTGGCTTTTAAACAATGTGCGTGGGTTGTCAAAAGGAGTTCAATTATTCAATTTGTTGTATAGCGTTACTATCTTGGATTTTGTAAAATTTAATTATTTTATTCCCTCAAGCATGTAAAGCGCTGAAATTTACCAAAAATTAAAGATCTTATACGTTGTATCAAATTACTGACAAGACTGAAAAATTCTTGTTAAAATTCCTCCGGTTCCGTTAAAGCTAACGCTATCTAATACCACCAATATTTGAAATTTTTGTCTTAACTATGTTGAGAACAGTTTGTATTAATTTTCACTAATTAATCATGTGGGGGAGTTAATTATAAGCTACCTGAAATTAATTAACTGTTAGTCTAATTTACCTTCATTGTCAATTTCCATTAGGTTATTTTAATTTCGTACAATTAAGTCTAATTTTGCTAATTCTAAAAGCTTATTTGGCGTAAATGTTCTTACATTTACGGCTTAATCTTTATTGGTTTATTGCATGAATGCACGTAATAATTAAAATAGAAATGCTATTGTAGGTAACCCTTAGGACTATTTAAGATAGTTTCATTAAAGGGGCGTCGTAAATTCGTTTAATTATATTGCGGGCGGCCACAATAAATAATCAATAAACTCTTCGTACGACGTAAAAATACTTTTAATCAAGTTTTTCCTACCAACTGCATGAAAATAGACATAGAGTGATGAGTTAAATTTATCTTGTTACATTCACTAACAAGCACCGACAATGTTTACTGTCGGCAATATTAATAACAACAACAATAGCAACAGCAACAGTAATAACAACAATAACAACAACAATGCCAACAATAATAACAACAACAATGGAAATGGCTTGCGACTCTCCGCCCAAGGGATGGAGACTCTGCAGGCATTCCTGCGAGATCACGGCAATGAATGTATCCGTCAGTTTGTACAGGTACAACTTTTATTCTTTTCTTATTACTTTATGCATGACACTGTATCACGGTTCTGCTGTGCTTTTTCTCTCAAAAGGGATGAAGCTGGATATATTTGAAGTCTGTGTGCATTATGCAACAACCACATTTAAATAATTGTATAACATTACCTTAGTTTTGCTTCTGTTTTTCGCATATAATCATGACAAGTGAGGAAAGTGATACGGGACGAGACAGTTTGATCAGCCCTTTATACGAACTATTTTTTCTCGTCATCTGAATTAAGAGTTATCCATCATCGTATATAAAATTCGATTGTAACTTAGTAGGTAACGTACAGTCTATGCAGGGTGAATTGGCGCAATCCGCTTAGGACTTTGCTTCTTTAATTGACTTTGGACATTATGTCGATCATTCTAACTCTTTAGCTATAGAACAGCAATTAGCATTAATGGGTAGATAGCGTGTTTAACAAGGGATTATATAAGTAAAAGAAGTGTCAATCCGCCTAATGCGTATAACTTTATTTTAGGGGATTGCACCAATTCACCGTGCATAGACTGTATATAAACAGTACTGTAGTATCATGGGTTAGTTATACCCAACCCACACGTTTCAGAAAAACTAACAGAAGAGTAAGTTCCGATCTTTCATCCATGCTAGCACTGGCCTGAAGAAGCCCCGTGCAATGGTTGACGATACACTGGAAACTGCTTCTACAAACAAGGTTTTTAAAGCATGCTCTACTATCGTAGATAGAGGTTGCACAAAAGTCCTATTTTAAAGTGTGGGTGAAGGGACACGCGCGGCGTAAAATTGATTTGTGACGTATTTGCAGCCCCATATGGTTCGCAAACCGCTACTGACTGCACATCATAGTCTGCATCGAGACATTTTAAATTTAGTACAGTTTAAAAAGTGTTCCAAATTGTATAATTCCGTTATTGTGAAGTGAGTGAAGAGACAATTAATTTAATTAAAGTGCGATCAAATTAATAAAAATTATTATTTTTAAAAGGTAAATGTGAATTCATCGAATCGTAAACAACCGCATATATATATGTAAATGATTTAAAATTACAGATGCCAGGCACTCGTTGCAATATTGCTACCTGCAATAACAGTTTAGTAGCTACTAAAAAGCTAAACCAACAAATATCTTATCACAGATTTCCAAAAGATGAACAATTAAGAGATGTGTGGATCCAAAAATGCAAGAGAGATGGGAAATGGAATTACAAATATTGTTATGTGTGTTCAATTCATTTCAAAGAAACCGACTATGAAAGAGATTTCCAATCTGAATTATTGGGGATACCGAAACGAAAGATTTTAAAAAAGGATTCCTCGCCATCTGTAAATTTGCCGAACATTAAAAATAATACAGATTGTAGTCGAGAAGTGAGATTGGAAAATCGCAAGAGAAAGGCGTACGTAGAGAATATTTTAACTTGTGGCAGTTCAAAAATAGAGGTTTCTAGCGATCTACCAGAAAATATTAATCAAAATATTATAACAAACCCAGAAAGTATTACTATAGAGATCCTCCAGGCAAAATTAAAAGCTTTTGAAGTAACAAATGCCAGATTAGAGTTAGAAAATAAAACGCTTCGAAACCAAATTGAAAATAACACCTTACAATTAGAACAGTATAAACAAGAACTTAACAGTGAAAACAAATCTCAAGAAAAAAAAATAAGATCCCATGCTGAAATGAAGATTAAACTGTTATTGTCTCAATGCTTTACTGAATCTTAAATAGATATTTTAATAAATAAAAAAAAATCAGTACATTGGAAAGATGAGGATATCTCGAGAGCTTTTACTCTACGATATTACAGCAAACGAGCGTACATTTACTTAAGACAAAAATTGCATTATCCGTTGCCAAGTAATAAACATTTCTATATGAAAAATTTGACACTGTATAACTAATATATTTATTATTTTTAGGTATCAGTTCATTACAAAGATGGGCGTCTAATATTAATATGAGATCAGGAGTCTTAACAGATATTCTTAAATTTTTGGAGATTGCTGGAAAGTGTATGTCTGAACAAGATAAATTAGTTGTCATCCAGTTTGATGAAATGAAAGTTGCAGAATTGTACGAATATGACAAAAAAAATGATGAAATTGTTGGCCCCTGTTCTCAAATGCAAGTAGTGATGGCAAGGGGGTTATTTTCGAAATGGAAATTGCCAATATATGTAGAATTTGATCAAAAAATGAGTGTCGAAATTTTACATAAAATTATTATTACGTTACACGATCTTGGGTTCCCTGTCGTTGCTTGTGTAAGTGATTGCGGTGGTGGTAATGTTGGATTGTGGAAAACTCTTAACGTATCTATGGAAAATTCTAGTTTCGAACATCCGGTAACCAAAAACAACATTTACATGTTTGCAGATACTCCTCACTTACTCAAATTGATAAGAAACTGGTTAATTGACAATGGCTTCAAATTAAAAAACGGAAAAATCGTAAATGCACAACCCTTGCATGCGCTTTTAAAATTAGTAAGCACGGAAATGAATGTGTGCCACAAATTGACAGAGACCCATCTTAATTGTGAAGGAGCTCAACGCCAAAAAGTTTCTTTGGCAACCCAGCTGCTTTCCAATACTACGGCAAAAGCGTTGTCTTTCTATTGTCCTGGTGATGATGAAGAGCTAGCTATGCGAACTTCTTTCTTTATAACTGTTGTTAATTCATGGTTTGATATCATGAATTCATATACGCCAGAAGATTCTTTAAAAACTAAATGTGCTTATGGAAAACATTTAAATTTACAAAATGAAAATTTGGATGTCATGCATGATATGGTTTTGAACATGATATGTTGCAAGAAAAGAAGTTTGCAAATTTTTCAAAAAGCGATATTAATGTCTATTATATCCCTAAAAAAACTATTTCAAGATGTAAAAGATAAATATAAAATTGATTACATTATAACACATCGATTGAATCAAGACTCCCTGGAGAATTTATTTTCTCAAATCCGTACACGGGGTGGCCTTAATGATCATCCAACACCCCTAAGTGCATTATACAGACTACGGATGATAATACTTGGTAAATCTGTAAATACAAAATCATCAAATAGTCAAGATAAAGGGGAAGACGAATACATAGCCGGGCAAGTACTTTCTAGAGCCGGAATAAAATCCCAAGGAAAACTTTTGTTAGGTTCCTCAAATAATATAGGTACACAACCAAGTGACTGTGAATTAAGCATACGTTCAGTTCCAACTTCAAGTTCTGAAGACACTGAGGAAGAACCTATTCCTATTTCGACAGAAGAAGAAGCTTTGTACTACTTAGCAGGGTGGATTGCAAAAAAACTCAAAAGCACCCATCCTCATCTTGGGATTTATTCCCACAAACTGCCCGAATGTTTGCCAAGTTGGGTAAAACACTTATCGTTTGGAGGTTTAATTGAACCATCTGATTCCTGGAAAAACGAAATACAGATTTTAGAATCTAATTTCAAAAGTATTTTTGGAAAATCGGTGATAAGATCACAAAACATCAATAATAAAGTTTTTAAAGAGATAATAAAAACTGTCAATATAGACGAAACAGTAGTAAAAACATTTATAAGGCAGAGAATTTTCATCAGAATCAAATATTTAAATTTTTTGAGAAGCAACGAGAAGATGATTAATTTAAAAAGACTAAGACTGAGTAACGATGAAGCTAGAAAAAATATCAAGAAAATGAAGAAAACAATTCACTAGCTTGTTTTTTAACTTGTATGCATTTTATCTTTAAATATTATGCGTTCAATGCTTTTTATATTGTATATTATAAATCGTAATAGTTCTATCAACTTATGGTATTATCTGTCACTGTATTTTATTAAATTTGAAATTTAATTTTATGTACGTATGTTCATTTCAAATTAAAAAGAGCATGAGGAAATAAAAACCGGGCCTTATCCTATGCAGCTGGTATACATCTCGGGCTACTGGGGCTGCTGAAACGTCATCACTAAACGGGTACCGCCCACAGATGCAAATAATGCAACCTGTATCTACGACAGTAGAGCATGCTTTAAAAACCTTGTTCTACAAAGGCATATTATGGTTCCCTTAAATCCTGCCAAATGGATTCCTCATTCATAGTAGGCGAGTGTCCCAAGCAGGCATTTAAATTAAGATTCCGGGTTACGTTCCTATTTATCTGACTTTTGAAAGAAATATTTTGAGATAATAAATTATTGAAAAAATGTCATTAGTAACACACTCTCCTATTATAGCCTTGTAGCTTGCAATTGCAAAGTCTTAAACGGCGTTTACATTTTTATGTTGCATACTAAGTGCAAAAAATAAAACTGCTGTAGCAACAAACTTATCTTATACAATTTTCTGCTAGTTACGTGCTTTAAACTCCCTTATTTTTTTAACTTTATATTTTGCAACCCATTATCCCCCATTCTTTATTCTTTACACCTACAATTGCTCGTTTAGATTTAAAATTATAATTATATTTCGCTTTTAATGTACCCAAACCTCCCTTTTTACCACGAAAAACATCACACTCGGGTCGCAATACTCATTTTTAATGTAAATGCTCTTCTCCGTCGCCTTTTCAAGAAAGTGTTTCCTTTATTTATTTTGATCAATTTTATGCGAACCGAGCACTGTCTTTCTACATTATAAACGAGATCGCGACCAGAATACTTTATCTGCATAAAGATTACATGAATTGTGCCTATTTGGACCGAGTCAATTATTTGATGCTACTATGTAACCCTTCCTTTCTGGCTCGTAAATAGTTGGCGGTCGCCCAATTTCGCTAGTGAGAAGTTTAGGTTTTGTTCACCCTCATTGTTTTGTATACAATGACGTTCTGAAGTATTTTTGACGTTGAAAGCGATGCCTTTGTCAGCAACTGTTAATTGATGCTGTACATTAAATGTATTTGTATGTTTTGTGGGAATTTGAAATAATCTAATTTTGTTTCGGTGACAAGCTTGTGGTATACGGTGGTAACACAGCCACGTAATTAAACGCGCTATAAGTAATAATTCTGGAGTAATTAAATTAATTCAGGTTGGAATATATTCTAAATAAGTTGAGATAATTGTGTCGAAATACCAACGTAATCATTCCAAATTATTATTATTTTGAGGCATAATGGCATTTAAGACTTTTTGTTTTTGTGATTCCAAACTGACATATCTTTAAATCAATAGGAAAACTCACTGTCCTTGAAAATCTCTAAAAATAATTTTCCCAAATTCTAACGAAAATTGCCATTAAAGCATCTGTTTTACAATTTTCGTCGAAAGTAAAATTAATGTACTTGTTAATTAAGAACAGTATTTCCTGCCCTACGGTTTTTTAATTAAAACTTACTAGGGAATGTTTCACATGTAAATATTGTATAAGATATCAGTGGATATCACAAACATCTCCAGAGATTTGAACTCCAGACTTCGTCTTTAATAACTCGAGCATCTATTTAAGTCACTACATTGAACTAGTTTTGCTGAAATTTTTCTTCCTAGTTAATAATTCTACCGTTTATGTATTTTACCTCGAGTTCATTTATTTTACATCGAAGCGGTTTTTCTTTCGTATAATATTCCTGAAAGTCCTCACTTGATTTATCTTCATATTTCATAAGGTGTGGCGTTAGAGATGGCTAGATGGGTAAAAGATGCATGTGGAATTTATGAGCCAACATTTCTTTTGGTTGACAGCCGGCGCGAATATTTACGTAAATTGGAAGTTTCGTGCCGAAATTTTCCCCATGATTGCACCTATTGTGATGCCGGTTTTTATGAAGCGTTGTTCTGGCGGAAAATTGAAAATTCAAACGGTTTGTTATTATCCTTGTTTCATTTCAGATATGAAAATCATCTTATTATATCGCGGTGAGATGAAAGAAAACGCTTCGTTGTGTTCCCTAAGCACATGTTAGAGTAGAACGTAAATTCAAATTACGGTTGGTTAACTGTAATTCTGTTTATTAAGTTTCTTTAAGTTTGTTAATTTAAGCGAATCCACCAAATGTATTCAAACTCTGGAATCTCATTTTGTATGTAAAAGAGAAAGATTTGCAATGCAGAACTACGCAGGGGTTGTTATAGAACTTGTAAATGATTTCTCGGCCGCCGTTTGTGTGGTTCGCAAATATTTATTTTGGAAAGAACAGCCCCTTAAAATTACTTTTAGATTTTACGTTAAATTTACCCTTGTTTGATTTTGTCAACCTACGAAAACTGAATTCAGAAAAAATATTTGTTTTTTGGACTTCGTTTACTAATATTGTAAGGTGTTTCTATAGAATCACATTCTTGTTTGTTTTGTCTTTTCTTTTCCACAAATCAAGAGCAATTTCTTTAATAGTAGCATGGTTGATGTAGGTACTGAGGTACATTACTACATTGTACTCAGTCTCACTAAAGTGATAGAAAACAAGATTTTGACGTATAGACTAGTTCTAGAATCCCATGACACCAAACAAGCCGTTTTTGTGTTCAGGTGTTCAGGGATCTGTGTAGGACATCACAAGAATTGTACATCTGTAGGTATTCGAACTTATTTGTATGCAATTCACAATTCAAGCGCCCTAACCGAAAAACTAATGTAACAATGGATTTTTGTCACTTCAACCGAAGAAAACTTTTAAAATCTGCAAAGCACATCATTCATTACGACACTCGCCTTACGGCTCGTGCTGTAATCTTCATGTTCGTGTCTTATTGATAATTAATATTTTTTTGTTAATTAAAGAGCTTGCACAAAATAATGGTATACGGAACTCGTCACGAGAGTTTCTTTATAAGATTCGAAGGTTTAACAAACCTCCTCGTCCTATAAAATAACACTTTCGTGACTTGTTATTTATGGTCGATTACCTCAATACCTTTACCTTCTACATTTTTATTTAAAAATTATGCACTACTGTATAGCTACCAAAATAAATCTACAATTATGGACACCGAAAATCTATATTTGAGCTTTACTAGCAAAAATAAATGTACACTAAATAAATATAGGCGCATAAAATATTTAGAAAATTCAGTTTTGTGAGGATATTAAATACAGCTTGGAATTTCCTTTCGTTGTTCCATCTGCAACACGTTACCGAAAAGTCAAGCTAACTGAGTTTCCCTTCCCTAAGTCATTAAATCCCTGTTTTCTCTTCGGAGATGCATCTCCTAGTTTTCTCCCTCATCCTTAGGGTGCAACTTTATCGACATATCCATCCTTTTTGATAACTCTGATTTTGATAGTCTTCACACAGCAACTATTCCTAGTATTTTATTTCGTTTGATATATGCTTTTATCTCTTCACAGTAAAGGCTTTAAACGACTTTTTTTTTTATTAAGTTCGACTAGCGCTAAGGTCATTCTGACCGCTTGAAGTTTTGATATAAAAAGTTTTATAAACCTTAATCGTGAACTGTAAATTGTTCAATTAATCACTCGAGCTCCTGATTGAATCCACGTCTTAAACAATTATTTTTGTGAGAATCCGCTTCTTGGCTTTTACATTTCAAAGTAGTTACTTTGAACGTCCCATTAAAAATCTAATTAAGCTAATGTTACAACCACGTCCAAATTGTTATCTGCGTTTATGTAGTAGAGATTGGAAACGAAATCAGCATTTTTATATTCGAAACGAATTGCATTTCAAATCCGTTTGTAACCCCTGTATGAATCCCAGCATTGTGTGAATAATACAGGGCGTAAATCTGTTTGTTATTCATGCCAAATTTACAAATAAACCAAAACCATACAATTTCACTTTCAAATCAAATCGAGGACTACATGAAATACAGACGCTCTTTCTATCGTAGAAAGCAAACTAAAACAACTTTGCGTTTTGCATTTAAATTGAATGAATACATTGGTGATTGCCACGAAACATTTTTATTAAATTCATAAGGTGGGCAAGTTTCTGAAATTTCCATTAAAATGCTTCCTGTTTCTGGAATCGTTTCGTTCGCAAGTTTCATCAACAAACGTTTTTACGAGGAAATGAAAAATTCAGATCCTAGGCTGCATAAAAAAAACTTACGCTTGCTTTATACATCATTTCGGCTATATCAGGTTAGATGTCCGCGATTTCATACTGCTCTAAGTTTCCTCTGTGACACGAACAGTTTTAAAAAGTCCCTTTGCGTGGCACCAAATAATGTTTAAAAGGATTACTTATGCACAATGCCTTTGCACCCTAAGTTCACTTCCTCTTTGTGGCCAGTTTGAAACTAGTAGGCCCATTTAAACTGTAGAGCCCTCCTTGATCCAAAGGATAAGCGGGCTGTGGCCACCCTCTATGTGCAGTTTAGGGTTGATTTAAAACGATCGTAAGCGATTGGCCTTCCAGGCGGAAACTCCGTACCATCAGATTTACTGGTTACTTACTATGGAGATGGCATATCTTGGTTTATTTTAAAAGCCTAAAGTAAAATATGTCACGCTTAGTTTCAGGCTTAGGAAGTTGCCAGATTGACAGTTTATCTAATTTCCTGTTTAGATTCAATACGCTTTGCTGAAGGGGGGTAACACTGAAAAAAGGCAAAACAATTATTTTATTTTTAGGTTGCTTCAGTAATTGTGTAATTAAATGAAACCCACAATATAAAGCGTTCTTTTTCCAAGGACGAGCTCTCAGAAGAAGCCACAATATCTGATGTCCAAAGAAAACAGAACAGTTGCTCTTTATTTCAAACTAAATTCCATTTTCTATGTTTTAAGCTGAATTATATTAAAATGATTTGATTTGTTTTAAATTTTTAATCGCGACCGTGATCTCAACTCTTTATTCTAAAAAAAATCGGAATAAATTTCAGTGTAAACTTTTTTTTGCTTAGATTTCAACTTTTACTAACTTAGAACAAAATTACTAATAAAGAAAACTGTAATTTTTCATTTTAACGATGAGTATAACTTTGTCAAAATTTATATCAAAAGTTGTAAGGTAAAAAATGTAAATCATGTTCCACAAAAATATTTTGCTTCAAAATAACCCCTTTTAAAATTAAAACAATTAATTTTTAGGGTGCAAAAGGCATTTGCATAATTTCCCTTGCTTTTGCGAAGCGTAGACGTCTAGTTGAATCCAATATACGTTGCTGTAAATTGATGCCAGCTAATTTTCCCATCACACAAAACTACACAAGCCTTTTCCACAAACTTCTACAAAATAGAATCTTGTGAAAATTAGTGCGTCAGATCGTGCGTTATTGGACGAAATAGTGAAAAGACAAAAAACCATTTCCAAGAGTTAGCAAAGCAGTTTTTGCAACAGTTGTTGATTTAGTTGCCGAAACAATTCTACAAGTTGTAAATACTTACCCGTTCCAATCCACGTACGTGAGGGTTAGTCCAGCTGCGGTTGGAATTTTTTGGCAATCTTCGCAATATTCTTTCTGCGGTTAAATCCAACCCACGCGATGACCGATCATTTACTTTTCCCCTTTCGAATCTATTTCAGATACCATTGCACGACTGGTCTTGATGAATTTTATTTTAGTATTTTTTAAACCCCGCCAACGTTCGATTGATTGGCATTTTGGTTGTTCCAGGTTGATCCGTAACCCTTTACGTATTCTGGCTGTAAAGATTTTAGGAAATCGTGCACACCATTCGTGTCCGGAATATATGATCACGTGCTACTTAAATACATAATATTACAAAATAAAGTATTGCCTGTCGATCTCCTATGGTTTTTGAGTACGTGCGCTGACGTTTTGTTTGAATTTATGGGGATCCTGAGAATAAGAGTGTAAACCTCGGTGTAAACTTTCGCCTATTTCGTTACGAAAACGGATCGGAAAATGTTGCAAATCGAAAAAGAAAGTTTGTAAACTTTAGATATATCATGATTTAATAGTTTTCTCCCTTTTGTGTACATGCAAATATTTCTTGTCTTGGACATAAAATATTTTTGATTTAGCACTCTGTACCTTTAGGCAATTTGATTGAAAATAATTCTTCAAATAATGTTTAAAATTCTAGATAACTCATCGGGTAAGGATTCAACAATCAGCACAATTTACCTGGAAATCCAACAAAAGAGTCCTTTGCAATTTCAGAGGAATCTCTTTATTAGCCTGGTATTTTAGTTCAGTTTTGACGTTTTCAAAGAAATCATCCCCTAGAAAGCACAGCCTTCTTCCTTCACTATAGCACAGTTGAATAATGGCAAGCCTGTTGCGTATTAAAAGGTTAAATTGTGCTAATGTAAGCGCAACCGCATTCAGAATATTAAATATTTATTTTTATCACTTCTCAACAGTCACTCAAAAAAATGTATTCCCATTATTTAAGAAAACTTGTTTTCATTTCCATTCTTCTGCATTTCCAATTTCCGCAAATGTTGAAATCCACCGCTTGACCTGCGGTAACCTAAAGTAAATTTAGTTATTTTTTTATTTGAATTTTCAATTTAACACTTATAAATGTTTTCTTTTTCAGGTACGTTCACAATGATGCTTTCAAGTCCTGTTAATTGTAATAATCGGTAAGTTAATTCATGAATTTGAACAAAATATTGATTTTAATAATAACTTCAAGTAAAATACCCAAAGATATGAAGTAAGGAGACAATGGTCCTGTAGACAATATTCTCTCGAACATCGATTAGCTTGCTATGTTATTAAAATTCAGTAGAGCATACAGGGAGAGTCTTTTGATGCTTGCGTATAAAGGAATGAAATGTAAGGCCTTACTTAAGACCTATTTTTCTTGTCTTTTCGTTTGTCAAGAACTTTTACGTGCACTCGAGCAAAAATATTCATTCAAAATTGCCTTCTCCCGTAAAAATGAATTATTTGGTAAATTATTGCTTATAACCAAGAAATTTCTTTTTTGCTCTAGTGAAGATAAACTTTGAGACTAAACCATAATTCACCTAAAAGCAATATCGTTTAAATTAGCAATTAAAAAGTGTATGACGAAATTAAGCCAATAAATCTACTATAAAACTAATTAGTGTCAGAGGTAAGTAATGCGGAGCTAAAATAAATTCTTTCCTGAACCGCTTCAATTGTCATTAAAATACTTCCCAATAAATAAACTTCAGGATAGCTTTTGCTTTGAAGGTTGAAACCTATTTCGTGCGAAAATCCACTTACACAGTTCTTTGATTTTTATTGCGTGAAAGAACGCCGCTGGTAATTTTTCTCAGGATAAAACATGTGAAGTTCTTGATATTGTGACAGTATGTTATTTGTCAGTCAAGCACCCATTGATTGCGTGGGTGGTTCGAGTTGTTTCAGTGTGAACATAGAACGTTGGTTCTCCGAACGAAGTGTTTGAGGAGGAACAAAGTTTGTTCTATAGTACACTGTTCGGCAGAATAGTTTATCGTATTCGTTTGTACAATCTCAAGAGGTATAGAGACGGTCTCTTGTTATTTACTTCCCCTTGAAGCGGAAGTATTTAAAAATGTCCCAAAACGTGTATTTGGTTTAAATTCGACAGTTACGACTATTTTAAAAATACGGGATCGATTCAAATCATCAAGTCCTAACATTTAAGATCTCAGAACTAGCCAGTACCTCGCTTCCATTTCCTTGTTAATATTTCTAAGGATTTGATTTGTGGTGTTCCAAATTCTCACAAAATCTGTGGTTACATTTTTCAATTTAAACATGGAATACGCATCATCTTAAGACGCCATAAAAATTATGCAGTTGACTTAAAACAGGTAATCCAACAGGCCACAACCTCTCCGAAGGAGTCTTGCATCAAAGTTGCACTCCAAGGAATTACCTTGCAGCAATTAGATTGGGTTAGGTTAGATTTAATCATCTAACTTAGATGTCGATTAAGGAGTTATCTATTGAATAAACCAAGACCGGTAGTCATATTAATGTCTAGTAGAAATGTCTACATATCTGGGGTGGTTATCTAATCAGTAATCAATATGCTCCGGTTGCAGAAGGATGCTGCATTTCAACCAAAGGATCATTTTATTACTTTAGTAAGAATAAACATAATAGCAATAGCAATTAAATATTTGTAATAAACACCGTAGGAAATTACCTGCAGTCGTTTATTCTATTACCACTAACACCAAAAGCTTTTTTCGTTAGTAGTATAAGCAATTTTTTTGCAACCTAATATAGCTGTAGCATTGCGTTGGCAACATCAAGGGGGAAGTTAATTATTATCATTGGCATTAGTTTTGCACCCTCGTTTGCTGTACATCATGTTTTTTTGTAAATGACTGGCTGTTAATTTAGTGCAGGAGGGAAGTAGTAATGTTCCCGGATACCCGGGACTAACTCGTGACTGTGAGTTGGTTTCCGGTATAGTATTATCACAGGGGGGTTATCTTCCTTTCGGTTTCTCTCTCTTCATTAACGCCCTCGAAAAGAGAATGCGCTGGGAAACAACGAGAGCATTGAAAAATTTATACGTGCACCTTTAATACTTCATTCAAGATAACTGCACTCGACCGGATTTCGGAAAGAATAGTTTATTAAGCTAAAAGCTTTTGCTGAGGAAGACGAAAATTTAACAGTAAGTGCAAGTAATAAAGTAGAAAATTGCATTAGCCGTAACATAAACGATTCTTTCTTATTTTCTTTTCTAACTAAATCATAAATTATCTAATTCTCGTATACCGATCTGAGAACTCTGAATGCAAGTTTTTGATATTGAAGAAAAATTGTTAAAATCGCTTGTGATATACAAGAAACAATATTGTAGGTATAACAAAATATCCAACACATATACTTGAAAAATAACGTTTTTATTATTTTAGATATATTGTGAATATTTTATTAGATTGTTAAACATGAATGTAAAGGTAATAAAAACTGTTATCTAGTGGTACCAAGCTCCAATATGGCGGCCATGAGAAAAAAAGTTTACTGCCGTGTATTGAAATCTAGAAAAGAATCGAGTTCATCACTAAATTTCCTGTAAAATGATGTTTTGGTTTAAATCCATCGTGGAAGGGGGATTTTTTTAAATATAAAATGAATTATTTTTTTAGAGTTTGCTTACTCCAGGTAATATGTAGGTACTTTAATACACATTCGTTTCCAAACATTCAAAAATTTCTGTAGTGTATAACAAATTGCTTGCATTATTTTTCAACGGATAGATCGGTTTTCCAAATTTACCAAAAAAGAAAAGAAAATTAGAACTTTCTTTTATAATTTAGTTTGTTGAAGAAGACGCTAAAGAAAAGAGCAAGTCAATAAAACTGTCGATGTTGTAGCTTTGAATATCCGATACACTTGTGTCTTTGTAGATCATATAAAATAAAACTTCTCCACAATTGAATTGATGTTAGATTCTTGTTTCAGCGAACATTCTGTTATGATTATTTCAGTTTGTTGATCCACACGAGCGCTATTTGTAGCTTTATTATTTGATCGTCTTTGTATTTTATAAAAATTTATAACTATCCTCGCTTGCATAATAACAGTAAACTTGAATAGCGAGACTTAAACTTGTTAAAAAGTTAGATAAAGTAAAGTTCTGTGCAGCAAACCTTCCTTTTTTGTGTTCAATTAAAACACTGACTTCGTACTTACCCAAAATATCCTAGAAGAAAAGTTAAATGAATGGAAAATTTTAATGAAGCCCTTCTTGTCACAAATAAAAACGTTTTCCTTTTAGTCTTTAACGTTGAAGAGCTTTTAGAGCGTTGAAAATGCAATTTGAATTCATTCCGACTATTTTGGAATAACAAGCTGCTACTTTCATGTCAAGCGAATATTTGCTGAAGAAATTTTAATGCTTTGCGTTGAGAATCTCAGAGAAAAGTTTCACACTTTTAGAAAGAATTTCAACTTCTCAAAATTAATAGACAATAAGTCGTGAAGAATCCTGATGAAACTTCCGTACCACGATCGTGACTGCTATGTCCAAATTACGGAATCTTGTAAACGAACGTGAGTGGATAACGAATTTTAAAGGCGATACAAACAAATCATATGGACAGGTTTTTAGTTAAAGGGATAGGTCATGGCATTATTTGTTAAAACTGGAAATTACTTCATGTCCCTCCGTGGTACGCTAAACGCACCCCCTAGTGTATCCCAAAATAGTCTTTGATCTCCGGTAGTACACTCCTCGAACGCGGTCACCAGTGAACATTGCCTCTACTGACTACTCGACTGACTATTTGTTGAAAGAAAATCTGATACTTTCATTACTTATTTCTGTATGTGAACTATTCACTGACTTTTCCCTAAGAGAATATCACTCACAACAAGCCACACATGTAGTACTAGTCCAGGAGCTAGCGGTATATTTTAAGACTAATTTCTATCAAGCTGAATTTTTTTTTATGAGCTGGTATGGTTATGTCTGCCAAATGTAGGTGGTCGGCAAAATTGGACCGCGGGACATAGAGCGCTAAGAAAAAAAATTGGCCAACTAACCAACCCAGGACGTCAGAGAGTGCTTCTGTCCCGCTCAAATTGTCGGACAAGGTGATTTTTGTGTTTGTTAAATTAGTATATAGTTATTAAAAAAAAAATCAGGTTGATGGTAATAAGTCAAATGTCTTAAAAACAATACGAACCCCAAACGGCAGACACTGATTCAGTTCCGACTCTTATGTCGGACAGTTAATTTTTTGTTGTCGGAATGTCTTAAATAACGAGCAAAATAGGAATTAGCTTGATTGAAGTTTGTAAATTTCATCAAAAAATAATTAAAAACAAAGAAATTCTGGGCGCTTTATGTCCCGCGGTCCTATTTTGCCGACCACCTACATTTGGCAGACATAACCATACCAGCTCATAAAAAAAATTCAGCTTGATAGAAATTAGTCTTAAAATATACCGCTAGCTCCTGGACTATACGGTTTTGAAATTTATACGACTGAGACATATTGCTATACTGATATTTATCAGAAATGATTTTAACACAAAAATTTTCATGATTTGTGTTAGTTTGAACCAGAAAAATATTGACAACACATCAGTTCAGTGAGGACGTTTAATTTCTAAAACCTAGAACTGAAATTTAATATTTTTCAGGAAGTTCAACCCGCTTAAAATAATAATCACTACAACCCCATCTTATTATGCAATAAGAAGTAAAGTAAATGAAAAAAAAATTGGAAAATAAAAAATTTCAGAATTGGGTTACTTGCTAGTTGCTACAATAATTGCAGGTTTTCATAGTTTGTACTTTATTTTTCGTTTTCACTAACAACTGACAAGCGATACCGTTTGAAATTTAATGCTAAATTTTACATAAACTGTGTTGTAGAGTTTGTATTGTAACTTGATTAGCAATGGATCCATCTGACAGGTAGCAGGTTGTTTTCATCCCACCGGTGCGAGCCGTTTTGTGAAATGTGAAATCCATTTTAATGCCAGTACACCGCCGCCGTACCGGTTTACAGCACAAATTGTAGCACTTCGTTATTTAAAGTTTGGCAAGGTATATACGAGTAGGTCTACATGAATGGATCTATAAATACCAACGTTAAAATATGAATAGTAATTTAAAAAAATAAATAAAAATTTGGTTTGTAGTTTGCAAACTTTATTTTTTTAAAATCAGGATTATTAACTAAAATGCAACAATGGGTAAAGTTTTCGTACAGTACCTAGAAGCTAATTTATCCTTTTTTCTAAAAGATTAACTGTTGTAATTTGTAGTCAGCGACAACCAAGATTAAGATTTTCACTGTCCAAAAAAAATTGTCGGTTTGCTGACAGCAACAAAGTATCAGTAGCTTCAAGTTCATTAATTTAAATTTCATTGGTGTTTTTACGCAACAAATTGCGGATGAAAAAGGAGAACGTGCTCTATCTTCCCTAAGAACATAAAATATGGCTGTGGTACAGTAATACTTTTTCGTTCAACTACGAAATAATCTGACAACCAAGTTTAAAAAAGTAGCAAGATCTTGATTAGTTTGAACAAAAGAATAAGCCCCTGTGCTGATTCCAGGGGATGAAATTAGCTGATACCGTTAAAAGTGTAGCAGTTTTGTTTCTCGTTTTCGTGCTTTTGCTGAATCAAGCAGTTCTACCATTTTTCACTGAACCAAAAACACGATAATGTTTTCACCTACTCGTTAACGTATTTTCTCTTTGATAAAGTGTGATTCTTAAAAGCATCTAGAACCTCCCTTGGTGAAAATAAAAAAAATGTGTATGTGGCCTTAAAAGGCTTCTTTTATTTTAACAGATTTTTTTTTCTTTTTCCATGTTTAATGACAGTGATTCAATCAATTTCAAAATTCAACACACAAATGATAATTCTATATTCGAGTCTCACTTTTGTCGTAGATGTTTACGCCTGATTTTTCTCAAAACGAAGCCAGTTGTGATTTTCATGCTTCGTTAAAACTCTAAACACTTCGTCGTGTGGCGTAAAATATAAAGCGAGGCCGTTTTTTGTTGCATAAACAGAAGAGTTGTAGGTACCCACTCTTTATAGAACTGCATTTGCATGCAGCACTACTTTATACTAGAACAGTTGGTTCTTAAGAGTCTTCTGTACCGGCGATTCAGATACGTAGTTTTCGTGTTATTGAGCGCCAGTCTAGACGACCTAACTATAGTTTTTTTGAAAAAATGAAAATACTTTTGGAAAATAAGAAGGCCCCTCTACGATTGGACCGGATTAGTTTTTGATTTAATATATCAGATGATCAAAAATTAACGTAGTTTATTGAATAAATTAGCGCTGTTCTTTGCACTGATATATTTATGCCTACAAAGACAAATTTGAAATATTACTCCGGTCCAAATGTCCGGAGAACCTTTATGAACGCGTGTAAAAAAATTGGCAGTAAAAAAATCAAAAATAGGACCTGTTTTTTTGGCGCTGCTGATCAGCGGTTTTTCAAAATTAGACGATGATTGTAGTTCGTAAACTAACGCCAACTAGCGGTCATAACTGCAATCTTTACGAAAGCAGTAAACGGCCAAACGGGTGATTTATTATCTTCGCTACACTGTAAAAACATAAAATGACATGAAATTTAAATCCGTTTATACCTGCTATAGGAATTATGCGTAAGACCCTTATTGTATGACGCGGTGGGCCGGGCGTACCGACTATACAGCTACTGCAAACATTTTAAATATCTTGTCTCGTGTTTATCCGCGGGGCTTTTAGTCATAATCTCGCTGGATGTTGTGACCAAATGTAAGACCAATTTCGGGATCTAGAGTAAATTAATGAACTTGATAAAATAAAACACAAAGGCAGATTTTATATATTTAATAATTTGATTGCAGCTGTAATCCTGGAATAGGCTAGGGAAACTGTAATATACTGGTTCCCAAAATTAGATCAAGTTAAAACTTACAAAATACACAAATCTGTAAATTAGAAAATAAAATTAAATATTGAAAGATTAAATGAGATTTAAAAAAGTGGAGGGGCAAACCTCCCCTGGACTTTCCTATACAAAAAATAAACGTTTCGATTTTGGTATTCAACAGTATAATTCGCGAGGCAGACCCTGATAAGCATTTGAATGCCTAGCGAGACACCCATCCTATGCACCTATCAATCTGCAGGTAGCGGCTAGAAATTACAGCTGGCGAAGCCGGACGATTGCTACCGACCGACGATCCGTTTCCGCCAGAATATAATATTCAAAATTCGAATTTCTCAGCAACCGTACATTTTAGCTATATGAACACCTTACACTATGTGATAGACAATTAAATTTTGCATTCATGTTGAGGGTCCGTGGTGCGTCGTGTTAAAGAAAGAGAGCGTCCAATTGTTTTTAGTTTTTATTTATATACAACAACTTATTTCTATCATTGAACCTTGATTTTTGAATTTATTCTTAAGAGGACTTGTTTCTTGTCCTGTTAGAGCCCGACTGTCCCTAGCCCTTGGTTTTGGGTTATACAACGGTTATACACTTGTGCAACATATGTGCAATTTCATGGGCACCGGACAGTCAGCTTCCTTTGTTAGTTAATAGAATGGTTAATAGACCTTTTAGAAAGCTGGTAGCTTCTTCTAAATAATAGAAAGGAAACAATTTGTCACATTTTATGACCAGCTCGGCGGCACTTACAATATTGGTTATGGGATATAACATCCTCGGGCCCTTAAAAGACTATTTAAATTATGCTAGGTAATTTTGTTTGAGTTGAAACTTTTTCTAATATTAAATAGTGTTAGTAAGTTAATTAACCTAAGTATATACATAATGCAGATAAATAATGTCTTAACTAATAAAATGTTAATTCACTAAACAACTATAACGTTTTCTTTTTTTTTGTCTTTGAATTTTCACTGTGCACACACTGTATCACATAAAACATGCATAAAACACTTGGATAGCACTAGTAATGTATTGTTGATGAATCACAGTGGTGGTGATTCGACTCGACATGGTAGATTAAAGTTGATCTAGCGAAAGTGAATTTTCCTGTTTGCTATAGTAATTTTCCAGTGGTTTTTTTTTTTTTTATAGGACGGAAGGATATTGTTGGGGATTTTGATAATTAAAATGCTGATAATATTGGTAATGATTTTCAAAATATAGATGTAGATGTAGGTTGTATACAAGAAGAAGGGCGCTGTTATTTTTTAGTTTATAAAATGCCTTAACCTATTGGCATGTACTTTGATAGTACTGTTTCGTCGTTTTATAGAATAATTCACAGCATTATGCTGTTGTATAATTTTAAATGGTCCAATCCACGAAGCGGTTAACTTTTTTGATCGACCACGTCTAACAGTTGAGTCATGCAATAGCACAAGATCGCCTACGTTAAAGATTTCATTTTTTGTTTTTTTATCATAGTATGTTTTTGATTTTTGTTTTGATTTTATTATCAAATTTCGGGCTACATCATGAGAAATTCGCAATTTACTTTTTAAATCTTGTACGTAATCGTCGTAAGAATAGGTTAATTGGGGTGGTTTTAAAATAGTCGATGGCAATAAAGGTTTTCTACCGAATAATAATTCAAAGGGAGTATAGTTCGTGGATGAATGCGGTGTCGTGTTATAACAAAAGATAGCATAATCTAACCAAGAGTCCCAATCTGTTTGATCAGCATTGATAAAATGTTTTAAATATTCCGCTAATGTGCGATGTGATCTTTCTAATTGACCATTTGATTCGGGATGGTAGGCGGTAGTTTGAAGTTTAGTTATTTTCAAGAGTTTACAAACATTCCTCATGAGATTGCTTAAAAAATTCGCGCCTTGGTCAGAGAGTAACGCCTCTGGGATTCCGAATTTACAAATGATTTTTGTGACGAATGAATTTGCGACAGTTACTGCTTCTTGGTTTTGTAATGCAATAGCTTCCGAGAATTTTGTTAAATCGTCTTGGAAGGTAAGGATATATTTGTTTTCATTTTCAGTACAAGGTAATGGACCAACGATATCAATGTAACATTTTTGGAATGGCCTAACTGCTGTGTTAGTAATCATTAACGGGGATTTGTTTACTTTATGAAACTTGTTTTTCTGGCAGGAAGGACATTTTTGTATATAGCTTTCTACATCACTCTTCATGTTGGGCCAATTATGATATTGCTTAATACGTTTATAGGTACGCGTTATTCCTTGGTGACCACCTACTGGGGTATCGTGGTTTTCGTAAAGAATTTGTTTAATTAGTTCCGTTGTATACTCTAGGGTTTCGCTATAAACAAAAACTTCAACAGGGGTATTTTTGAAAATAAATCTCAACATAACACGAATTTCTTCCCAAGATAGTTGATTAATTGAAAATATTTCTTTGGGTATGGCTATGCTTTTTACACATTTATTAACACAAAAATGTTTTACTTGATGTAGACAATACCATAAAGTTTCGTTGCTAATTCTATCGGTACCTGTTTCTACTACAATTATGTTAATAAAATTTTTGTTATCGTTCGAAATGAGAATTATCTCACCTAAAGTTTTAGAGTCAAGCACCCAAGATTTCGTATCGTAATTAAATTCCTTAATTAGTTTTTTAGTTATGTTATTAATAGGCTGTAGATCTTTGGAAATAAAATTTAGCATATATGATACTTTAGAATTGCGAATATCTCCGGTAATTTCGACTACCCTGTTATTTATAATTAAATGTGTCTTAGCATACTCTCTAAATTCGGCAAAAGTAGTATCAAGTTGGATAGAAAAAGTATACGGAATGCGACTGAGTGCATCCGCATTACAATTTGATTTTCCCGATCTGTGTATAATTTCGAATTGATATTCTTCTAGTTTCAATCTAAACTTGGTTAATCTACTGCTAGGATCAGACATATTATATAAATATTTTAAGGCTTGGTGATCGGTAACAACTTTAAATTTTCTACCATAAAGGTAAGGACGGAAGTGTTGAATCGCCCAAACGACGGCTAACATTTCTTTTTGCGGATTGCTGTATTCGATTTCAGCCTTGTTTAATTTTCGACTACAATAAGCTACTGGTAGGTCGTTATTTAATTCGCCCTGGGATAATATGCCACCTACGGCGTACTTGCTAGCATCCGTAGCTAGTATAAATTCCTTTTGAAAATCGGGATATTGCAGTAAAGGAGGATTCGTTAGAATGTATTTTAACTGTTCAAATGATTCGGCGCATTGATCTGACCAGACATAGGATACATCTTTCTTCAGTAAACTAAAGAGAGGGATCGTTATCTTTCCAAAATTTTGTATAAATCTGCGGTAATAACCGCACAAACCTAGAAAAGATTTTAATTCCTTAGCATTTTTGGGAATCGGAAAATGTTTTACTGTTAATGTTTTATTGGGATCTGGTAAGATACCCTGTTCTTTAATTAAATGACCCAGATAATAAACTTCTTTGCGTAGAAAGTTACATTTTTCAGGTTGTAATTTTAGATTGAACTCGTCTAATCGTTGAAATATCTCTACTAATTTGCTATGGTGCTCCTGAAGGGACGCGGCATAAACTACTATGTCATCTAAATATATGAAGCATTTCACGCCTTGGAGACCTGATAAGGCGGTGTTCATAAGTCGTTGAAATGTGGCGGGAGCTCCTTTCAAACCGAAAGGCATACGATTGAATTCGAAATGACCTAGTTGTGTACTGAATGCCGTTTTTGGTTTATCTTTTTCGGACATTAAAATTTGGTGATACCCACTAGCAAGGTCAAGAGTAGTGAAATAAACGCTTTTGCCTAATTGATCTAGTATTTCTGTGATATTGGGAAGCGGGAATGCGTCACCAACGGTTATATTATTTAATTTACGGTAGTCTACAACTAAACGCCATTTAATCTCTCCGGATTGATCGGATTTTTTAGGAACTAATAGAATTGGGAAATTCCAAGGGGATTTTGACGGTTGTATGACGCTTTCTTGCAACATTTTGGTAATTTGATTATTTACTTCTTGCTTTTGAGATTCTGGAATACGATAGGGTTTCAGATGTATTGGAGTTACTTTATTTGATTCGGTCAGTATCTCGTGAGTAGTTGCAGTTGTGTAGCTCAACCGATCACCTGATAAATAAAATGAATTGCTAAATTGTTCGCAAATTTCCATTAATGAAGATTCTTCTTCGGAATTTAAATGGTCAGTCCTAATTGCCTTACGCAAGTTTTCTAGCCTTTCTGATTGGTTTGGTGTATTAATTAGGGCAGAAGTGCATAGAGCTTTGATTTGTTCGTTACGAGTTGATTGAATAGGAATGAGCTGTACTTTAGGAATTGGAATTTCAACTTCACCTTCGTTATTATTTAGAATACTGACAAGGCATTTGCCATTTACAGGTTTAGTGAAACAAGCGCTAATAAAGATTCCGGGATGCGGCTCCGAGTTTTCAATAATTCCTTCTATATTGGATTCAGTGGGCAATTTTACAAAGGTTTCGGATCGACCTTTAAGGGACAAGATAGTTGTTGATGGGTTTAGTTTTAAATTATTGTTACGTATGGTTAGAGAATTACTACGGTAATCGATTAAAACCTGATATTTTATGAAAAAATCGCGACCTAGGATACCATCACTTGGTAATATAACGTCTTTCGGCACTACGTGGAAACTGTGACTAACGTTTTTCGATGGTAATTGGATAACGGCGTTAACGGTGCCTAAAGTTTTAATTTGACTGTTGCCTATTCCTGAGAAAGTTATTGAATTTGAAGTATATATTGGTACTTCGTCTTTGATTATATTGACATGTAATAAGCAAATATCGGCCCCATTATCAACTAATAGTGACTGTTCTTTTGATTCTCCTATATCGAGTTTTAGATTTACAAATTTTGCCTGTTCTTGATTTTCGATTGCATAGCATTTGAATGCAGACGTAGGGGATGTTTCAACGCTTGTTGACGGCATTACGTTAACATTCGAATTGGTAGTTGCTTGATATGGGGTTTGATTATTTAGATTTCGTCTACTATTATTGTACTGACGTTTGCGACATTCGGTTATTGCATGACCCCTATTTTTACAATAGTTACATATAACATTATTGTTGAAAATGCGAAATTTATTTTGAGGGGTTGGATTAGTTCTTATATTAGAGTTCGGCTGATGCTGGGAATTATTTAAAAAACGACAGTTTTGAATACTGTGATTTTCCTTCTTGCAGTAATTGCAGTACAGGAATCTAGGAGTTTGCACGTTGTTGACACGCGAATCATAATTTTGGAATTTTGAGTTTCTAAAGATTTCTTTGTCTAATACAAGTTCCCTTTCTTTTTGTATGGCACCTTCGACTGCATCTTTAAATGATTGGAAATTCCTAGCTTCTATCAGCAATTTTAAAGAATTATTATGTAATCCAAATATGAAAGCATGCAAAGCTCTCTTTTGTAGAATTTCAGCGACAACTAAACACGCTTCGGCGTTTTTACCCTCACATGTGGCTGAAATTAAGGGATTTATGATACCTTCTAACCTATCACTATATTCAGTAATACTTTCATTAAATTTTTGGCGAATTGCTGATAACTGAGCTTCTAAATGGGGAATTGTGCGAATTTCAGAGAAGTTCGTTTTTAGAATTTTAATGAGATCGTCTAGATTATTAATTTGTTTGTAACGAATAGCAGTAAACGCAGGACCAGTTAATTTAGTTTTTATTATGTCTAGAATTAGTGGTGAATCATTAGGATCGCTTCGAGATTTTATTATTTCTAGTCCATTCAAATATTCGGGGAATTTTGACTTTGTTCCGTCAAAAGTTGTAATTAATTTCACGCATATTTCAAAAGGAATAAAAGTCGGTGGATTTGCTGTGGACATGGTGCTTTGGTAACTAATAATTTTCATCAACAATATTATAGGATAGGTTTCAAGGAAACACTGGAAAATAAAAGCAAACTTACCACAGGAATTCGAGTTTTTCGCTTAAGATGAAGTAGAAATAGACCAGTTAGCTTCGTTGGATGAAGACCGGGATGTTCCGGATGAATTATTTGTTTCAAATGAGTAAATGACCAACTTGGCTTTTCTGGATGACGAAGTTTCGGTTCTTGAGTTTGGATGGGACGCTCGAAATGAAGTAGGAACAGACCAGTTAGCTTCGCTGGATGTAGACCGGGAGGTTCCGGATGAATTAATTATTTGTTTAAAAATGACCAACTTAGCTTTCCTGGATGACGAACTTTCGGTTACGTTAAATTGAATCAGATAAATCCGCACACGTATCCAACAGTAAATACGCACACGAATCCAACACTTAATACGCACACGAATCCAGCACCGCTGCCACCAAAATTTATGTTGAGGGTCCGTGGTGCGTCGTGTTAAAGAAAGAGAGCGTCCAATTGTTTTTAGTTTTTATTTATATACAACAACTTATTTCTATCATTGAACCTTGATTTTTGAATTTATTCTTAAGAGGACTTGTTTCTTGTCCTGTTAGAGCCCGACTGTCCCTAGCCCTTGGTTTTGGGTTATACAACGGTTATACACTTGTGCAACATATGTGCAATTTCATGGGCACCGGACAGTCAGCTTCCTTTGTTAGTTAATAGAATGGTTAATAGACCTTTTAGAAAGCTGGTAGCTTCTTCTAAATAATAGAAAGGAAACAATTTGTCACATTTTATGACCAGCTCGGCGGCACTTACAATATTGGTTATGGGATATAACATTCAATTATATAATAATATATAGGGTGTTTCATTTAAAATAACAAAGTTGCTTATCGTACTGCAAACGCCCTGTACCTAAACGTGATATACATTTAGAAGAATGCAGAATTATATACTAAATATCTTTTATATTTAAACTTTTTTCATATTTTGACTAATAAATGCGCTATAGGAGCATCAATTTCCACAGTGGAATTCTGGCGTTCATCAAAAAACAAAAATGTAGCTAATACCAAGCTGCATAAGTATAGAAAATTTAAACAAAATCGTTAGAGCAGTTTCTTTGTAATATTTTCTAAAAAAATTCAAAATTTTTGGAAGAGCGCCGTTGCGACCTTTTTTGGATTTACTAAATAATTTTTTTTATTCTGTAGTACCCCCAAAGGCTTTCAAACAAGTCGTTGCGGAACCTGATCAGATAACTGGTTTTTGAGTTATGGGGCGTTAAAGTCGAAATTTTGAAAAATTCATAGTGGCCGCCATTTTGAAGTTAGGGAGTCCGGCAAAAAACTGTTTCCTTTCAATTATGGTCTTCTTTCATATTCCCTACTCAGATTTTCAAAATTCTGCTTCTGAAAAATATGCTACCAAAAAAAATTTCTAACTTCCGCTTCCGGTTTCGGATTTTTTTGAAAAGCTTATTTTGTTGATGAATTTTCGATATACCCCTTCATTTCAAATTTCATCAAAATCGATCCAGTAGTTTTTGCGTTAGAGGCGTTACATACCCACGCACCCACCCACAGAGACATTTTTTCTAGACCACTTTTTTGGGTTCCTGGGGGCCCAAACACGTATTTCCGCGAAAATCTCGATTTCGAAAATTTTCATGATATCAATACTTCCCCTATACCAGTGGTGGTATGCGAAAGTAACAAATACATATATAATAATAATAATAATAATCTCTACACTACCCGTCACCACTTGCAGCTGATAATGTAACTGTAAAATGAATATTAAATCTAAAATGAAATTCTGTTTCTTGGGGGGGGGGGGATTAATTAATTAATTAATTAATCATAGCCCACAGGAAACTTTGCACATGAATTGATCTAATAAATCGTTCGAACTCAATATTAACCTGAGTTTTGCGTGTAGTATTTGAACAGAGAATATGAAGTGCATAAGAAAAAACCATAAAATATAATAATATGTAGGTACAAACATCTGGTTGACACTAAAATATTTTTTCCGACGAATTTCATTTACCGTATCCTACGGCCTTCAGTTGTAAAATATCTGGCGTTTGAACTTTTTTCCTAACAGTGTAGTATCCCCATAAAATAAACGAAATTATCCATCCAGGTAGTTTTTTTCTACGATTATTTTGCTTCACGACAATCGACCCTTTTACTCAGAACTTTTAGCGCTCTCTTCACCTTTTCTAGTCACGTGGGTACAGAAGACTCTTAAGCCTTGGTTATTATAGCGACACTGCCTAGTTCACGTCTCATCTGTATACTGCCATTAAGCTCTGCCATTATGGGACTTTTAAACAGCTTGAGTACAATCAAGTAGACGTAACGCCTCTCAGTCTCCGTACTCGTCTAAGTTAGAAACACAAAAACACCTGCTTCATTATTTTTAAATTTTGGAGTAATGCGTTAAATTTTTGTACTGAATTTTCATGCGTAGATATCCCTCTGAAGGTTCTCTTCAGTCCTAGAATTTTCAAATTCTATTATTCTTTTACTTTCAAACTTTTTATAGAATATCTATACCCTTTCCAATTTGGTATTCTTATTCATATTGAGATTTATTACTCACTAGTATCCGTTTTTCTTCGACTATAAATGTAGTAATAAAAATAAAAGCAAAATATAGGACCATTTAAGTGTCATTTCAAACATGAACTTCATAAAAGCATAAAATTATGGACAATACAAGCGTTGGTAATTCAATTACAAATTACTCTAGAATATTTCTAGAAGCGAATTTTCACTTTGCTTTCCACATCTTTTTCCGGTTATTCGGTCGTTTCAAGCTGAGTCGTACAATATTTCATTCAGCCTTAAAATTTTCCTTGCATTTTGTGACACTAATGTACGGTGGTAGCGCTAGGCACAATTTTACGTCCGGAACTAAGAATCTCCTGATTGATTTGTGTGGTTCAGCCGAGAAAGTTACGTGCACCAGCCAGACGTGCTACACATTTTCATAGGTGAATTGACTGGAAATGGAAAATTTTAAGATGCAATGGAGCCTGTTAATTGCCAGGATGAGCAAAACCGACCCTTGGAATGCGGCTGTGAAGCGAGGCCTCCCATAATTTAAAGAAATTTCCTCCTGACTCACTTCATCTATTTTTATCTCGGGTCCTGCATTTTTGACTGTGGTTTTGCTTGCTGCATTTCCAACACTGTTATAATTATAAAATTCCGACATACCTCGCTGTTACGTTATTATATACCGAACTGGAAATAAGCAAGAAATAATTACGTTAACTCGACAAATATCTCTCGAGGGATGTTACAACTATTAAGTGGTATAACTAGACCTAGTCTAGGAGAAATCCCATACCCATCGCGCCCAAAGGAATTTTAGGAAACCAAATAAGTAGCGAGAATAACTCGGAGTTATTTGAAAAATAATATTCATCCTGCAACGAAAGACGAGCAACATGTGTAACAAACGTTTGATCCCAACAAACTCGAGGTCCTTATTACTACAACGAATTAGTACGTAAGTTTTGTTCATTTTTCTTCACATCCTCGATATTAAGAAGTTTTATATTTAAGCACCCTTCACCATACTTCAGCGATAGAGTGAATTGGCGAATTTTGAATGCTCCTATCTGGCAAGAATTGTTGATGCATTGATTCTCATTTCCATTCTTGTTAACTACATTACTGATTGTTATATGTTCCTTGTTAGTAGAGCTAGGATAGTTAGGCAAAATAAAACCTTTAAAAAGGCAGGCAAAAAGGCAAAAAAAAGAAGCAGAAAAAGCCCTAAAATAGGAAAAATAGTGAAAAAAAGGCAAAAACAAAAAAATAAAGGCAAAAACCGCTTCACGATCTTAACCCATCAGAAAATTGTCACAAACTGGCCGATTCAGTGGTTTAGAGAAATGAGTAGAATATCAAATTTTCTCTGGTAATACCCAGTCATAAAGTTTTTTCCCAAAACAATAAACATTGTAAGAAATTTTTTACCCTTAACCCTCGCCCGGCGGAAATAAATTAGTAACGTACACGGCGGAAATGGGTCAGTTTTGACCTGGTGTAATTTTCGATGTTATGCAGTCATTGATTTGTAAACAATGAAATCTAGTTTCTTCGAAATGAAATGATACATACTGTAATTAAAAAAGTTACATATAGTAATGGTTCTTAGAAATAATATGATATTATACAGTGTATAGTAATGTAGATCCTGCACACATTGCATTTATTTCTTTTTTGCCATTATTCTATAATGTTTTCTACAATATATTTCAGACATTTAAAATCGGTACATTTTTTTACAAATTTTTTCACCAATTTGTTCAAAAATAATTTTTTTTTTAATAAAATAAACAAAAAATAAATTAAATTTTTAAAAATTTCAATTTGTATACCATAAAGGGCAGAAAAAGGCAGAATAAATAGGAAATGCCCCTAAAAAGGCAAAATCGTAAAAAAGACCCAAAAAAGGCAAAAAAGGCAAAATAAAATTTGCATTTTTGAATTGCGCGTACTCTAAAACGGATTTTTAATTGGGTCTGCCTTTAATCTTCCTATTTATTAAAAAAAAGGCATTTGCCTAACTATCCTAGCTCTACTTGTTAGCAACACGACTTGTGACAAACAAGGCGTGAAAGAAATCATTCAATTCCTTCCGTTTCATTACTTTGATTTATACATTTTTATGTTTTCGCTTACTTCATCATTCTAAAGCTTTTAGGTCGCCGTTTTTCTCGTAACAGGTCCAGAACGATTACGTTCTGCAAGTCTGCTTGTGCACAATTATACCCAGCACATGTCCTTAATGCAACAATAAGTAATTATGTTAATTTATAAAATGGGTTTTCCGTTAATAAATATTAGTCACTTGTGCATTTCAATTCCTTGTGCTTCATGGGTTTCTTTATACAATTTTTATTTTCTTAGTTCCTACTGTAATGAGTTCGTATACCACAGCTGCACTTGACATTTTAACCCTTAAGCTTTCGTCCGAAACAAATCTTGAATTTCATTGGATCTGTCATTGGTGCATGTCACCATTGGGTTCAGTGTAATTATTGTCTTCCTTGTAGCTGACGTTATTGTAAACTGTACAGATAAAAGCCATGTAATATCGATGATGCAATCTCAAGCAAATTAGGTAGTACAATATTTTTACAAATAAATTTACAGCATTGATCAATTTATTACAAAACATGAAGATAGTACTTTCGCTGATTTTTATGTTCGTAATTTTTAGAAGGTTTTAGTGTCAAGAGTTTTTGTTGTGAAACTTCTGTAAGAGAAATCTACCCCCACCTATGTGTTTTGGATTTTTTGACTATATCCAAAAACATGTTTCCTGGAAGCTTTTTGAATTATTCATACTAAATCTGTTTGAGCGTCTCGATTACACAGATGTTTCTATTGTTCAAACTATGAACCTGCATTTTTTGTAACGATTTTCCAGGAAACTTGGTGGAGAAGTACCTAATCTCGCCAGCATTATCCAAATGTTATAAAACTTTCAGAAATTTTGAAACACTTCTATTTTTTCAGGAACATTTTTTTAGATACACTTGTTTTACATACTATCTTTCCAGGATATTTATTTTTGAAAACTTTTTCATGATAAACTGGCTACTTTTGTCTGTGCGCATTATTTTGTCTTTTCTTGGAGACGCATTTCCGTAGACCTTTTGTTCCTATTTCAGAATATCCTTTCTAGAATTCGTTCACACTCCAAACCTTGAATATGAATTTGTTTCCAAGGACTTTATTGAATACCTTGGACTGTTTTCATGGCGACTAATTTTCGGGGAAACTTACTTCCTTTAATAACAAATCTTTTTTTCAAAGAAGTTTTTTTCTAAACATTTTTTCGTAGAAGTTTTTTTTTGAACATTTTTTCCTAGAAATATTTTTCTAAACATTTTTTCCTAGAAGTTTCTTCGGAAGACTTTTTAATTCAGGGTTCTGCTTTGTAAAACTGTTTGAAATATTTTATCAAAATTCTTTCAGACTTAAGAATGGTCCCAAGTTTAACTTACGTCATCTCGGTTATACCGGACTTATCGATTAAAAGTCTATTTTTATTTTAAAAAAATTTGATTTCCAAATGATATTTAAAACAATCACCATTTCAGCATCCACCCTTTATTAGTGTGTTGGCTATAAACCCTACTACCTACCATTACAAACCGTCAGCTGAATTATTGCATTTGTGTCCAAGGCTAATTTGATTAGTAATGGGATTTGTGTTGAACAAACCTCGTATACGTATTATGTAAATTCCTTGATTTTTTATAGTACTACCTACAATTAGTACAATTGCAGCTGTATTTAGTTCTTTCCCTTATTTCAAAGCTATTCTTTCTTAAATCCTGCCTGTACTTCTTTATTTTTGTATGTCCTTGTTTGATGTAATGTATATATCTGTAAATCCTGTTTCAACCATTCAAATTAGGGTGCCTTTAATTAATATTGCTGTGAATTGTCAGCAAGGAATTCTTGTAATTCAAATTTTATTGACATATTCGGCTTGAAATATTTGATAGTGAATATGGTTTATAAACTGTTCCTATAATTTATTAATGCAATGCTAGGTGAAGTATTGTGTTGGTCCATTATGGACAATGAATTATTATTCTCGAACCTAACAAGACTAATTGGGTAGCAAACTTTAAATTTACTCTTGGTTCCAAAAGGAAGTCAGAGTAATCGATTCGCGTGCAATTAGTGGACCCGTTTTTGATTAAAACTCACAAAAGCATTGTGTTTGAATAGCCCATAGTTTTGTTCTCTGGAAGCGGAATATACTGCAATTTAAACTTTGTCGGTCTAGCGAGACATTTTGCGGTAGCTTTATTCTAAACTTATGCACATTAGCGTTCTCTACCACACCGACAATAATCACTTTAGCTAAAGTGGTGTATAACGAATAAATAATTCATGGATGCCTAAAATCCCTCCGTTCGTAAACTTATATTTACGTGCTAAACTTCATCTGCTGTCGAGTTGGATGCGGTAATTGGAGCCCGTAGGAAAACTTTGGAAAAGTTGAAATTGATTTTATTTTTCAATAAAAGTATGGTGATTTGGACGGATGCGATGCCGTTGGGGACAAGAATGGCACTCGGGGGGCTCACGCCTTTTGCTTTGCACCTCGAAATAGGGATGGAGCCTCTCACGGACGCTTGAGTGTTTTTCATCCAAATATCTTCCTACCTGACCCGAATGCTGTATTTTATTTGATGTATGTATAGAAAATGTACGGAAATATACGGAGGATCTACTGTTGCCATGTGCATAACAATACCGAAATATCGATGCCCTTTATTCAACACGTCTTCACTCCACGACGAACGCGATCTTTTCTCGGATAACGAATTCATATTCTGAAGTAACTCGGAATGTGTTGTTAAAAACCATTTAAACTTTTATTCCGTGGTAGGTACCTACTTGTCACATCGATGATGATGAGAATAATAAAAATCATGCACGGTGGTGCAGTTGGTCTACCGTATGAAATCACGCTTTGATGTCAATAATTCAAACCTGTGAAAAATTTCAATAAAAGTCGAGCTGGAAGAAAATATTACATATTTTAGAAATATAAAACTAGATTCCGTGTAATGCCAGTTTTGTGTTATAAAAACGGCTCAAGAAAATTTGTAGCTGTAGTCAAAACTGTATACAGGGTGTCTCTAAAAGATGCGGAAAAAATGCTACCACAAGTTCCTGAGGCTAAAATATGACGATCTAACCCAACTTACCTTAGTCCAAAAGTTGAACTTTTAAAATGCGTACTCTTCACATTGTGTTGAATTGTAGTCATACACGAAATGAATTCTTTAAATCCAGATTACACCAAAATGGTTGCTCTAATCGACTCTTACCAGGTATACCTTTTTTGGGTAAAACACATTGGAGAATCAGAATTTTTATTTAAAAATTAAATACAGCGTGACCCAAAATAGTTACATCGTTTTAAATGTATGCAAAGTACCGCAGGTGGCGCCCTCTTACTTTTACATTGAAAATGACAGCAGATTTGAATTTTCCACCCCGCTAAACCCCCCCTACCCAAATATTATGACAATACACCAATTATTACAACAATTATTTATGAAAAACGAAATCCAAATTGAACTTTTGACACTCTGTATCTCCGAAATTATCCACTTTTGGACTAAGGTAAGTTGGGTTAGATCGTCATATTTTAGCCTCAGGAACTTATGGTAGCATTTTTTCCGCACCTTTTAGAGACACCCTGTGTAACCGAAGAAAATATCGAATATTTCGTATTATTACTCGCTCCAGAATAGCATGACCAAAAAACCGTTTTCAGGGTCAATTAGAGTATTTTTTCTCTAGATAACTATAGAGGCCAAAATTAAATTTTTTTTAAAATGTGAATGTTATCGCGGTTTCAAAGAAAATTATTGAAATTAACTAAAATCCCACCTTAATAGGAAATTCTAGTACGGACCTACTGTTAAGCAGGGTTAAGTGCAGGTAAAAATTACGTCAATTACGGTGTAATTCCCCACTAGCATGTTAGCTCAATTATCCGGCTCGAAGGACCATAATCCTTACTTAAATTTCCACAACTTTTGATTTTGTCCAAGCTTGCTGTTGCTGGTTAAAAATTCATCGAATTTCACGATCTGACTTGTATTTGAACAACCCTGTATATTACGGATGTACCATTCTGCCGATATTTCAAGATGTGAAAAGTCTTGAGTTGTAGTCGAATGTAATATAAAATTTCATGATTGTAAACAAAGATAATTAAGAGTTTCTCGACAACGTCAATACTTTGAAGGCCAAATTACAGATTTCCTTGTTATCATAGTAAATATTTACCTTCGGGAATTGAAGTAGACGAGAACTTTGCATAATAATCCATAATTCTAATCAGTGACTGCACATTTAGCATATATTTCTTTTTCTTCTTGCACCTTCGTGCAATTGTCTGGTTTAATATAAATTTACTTACCAGGTAACTAAACCCGGTCACAAATTAATTAGAAAAGTACTTTTTAACGCAAACTTTTCCCGGCAATAAATTTTTAAATGAATTACTTTGAAAGTTTTACGGTATGTTGCTTCTTGCACGCGCTGTGTTTATCTTCGTTTCACAACTTAAACTTCATCACTGTTTTTCTTGGCATTTTAATAAAAACTTCCTGCTAATGCATAAAATTTATATAGGTTCATATTTTTTTTTTACAGTATGTAGCTTTGTACAATTTCTTTTACTTATTAATGCGGGATATCATCGCAATAAAATTCATAATGCATTAATTATTTTTAGAACCCGTTTTATTTTTAGCGCATTATTTCTCCTTTATAATGAAGTCAAACAGCGTTTTTACATGGTATACATGACAGTTTCATGCTCTATGAATTTCAAGCTACATTTAACATTCGATCCTTTTAGAGCTTTTTACAATCTTTATGCGTTCACTTCCACAGTGAAAAGCAAAAATTTAATTAAATACTAAAACTCGTGCAGTGTAGGTAACAGGGGAGCCTTTACATTTTTAATCATACAGAAAGCTGGAGGGTTGAAAAAATACTGTCAGTGGCAGAAACTTTGGAAAGTAGATCCATTTTTGAGCAACGTGATTAATGAAATCAACCGACGATTACTTCTGCAGTTGTAACTAAAATCCATGAAAATCACGTTTTTCGGTTCATTTCCTTTTCGAGTATATAAATTTGCCTCAGTCGCAAGTTCTGTGCGCTATCACTTAAATTACACGTCGACTTGTTGATGGTACCAAAGTGCAAAGCTACGAATCATCCATCGAAGGCAGGATATTGAGAGTCGAAATGCAATTTCTGGGTGATAACAGTCATATATCCGTTTATGGAGGTCTAAAGACGTCGTAGTCCTACGTTATTTCCAATATCCAACCGAACACGCTCTTTCATCTCATCCGTTGCATCGTTTCCAATAATATACGTAGCTGCTATCTTGCTTCTGGTAAGGAAGATCTAATTTTCGACTAACAAAGTGGTTTAAAAGTTAAATCGTTTATTTTCAACTTTCCTAAATTTGCAACTTTTGTAAGTTTTAAATTACATCCCGAGTGCTGAAGAATGTATGATAGTACGGTATGACGTTCCTGCTGGGTATACTCAATGCAAAAGTTAAAAGGCTATCGATAACGTTAACGAAGTTCTGATCTCAAGTTACATACATACCTCGATGGAGAATTGTGTGCTCATAGCTAAAAGATTTCATTGGCATCTTGATGGCGTTGACTGATGAAAACGTTTACCCTTTTTACTTGAATTAATATCTTTCAAGTTGATGTCTAAAGTTTAATCTTAATTAGATTAATAAGGAAATAAATGCAACTTAAAATATTTTAAATTGATTTAATATTTTATATTGTCACCTATCTCAGAAATCACAAACGTGGATAGACTGTCAAACTATAAGGTGGATCATTCTAGTTTCCTAAACATTGTTCGCAATGATGGAAAGAGACGTCAATAGTCCTTCATTATTGCTTTGTAGTAACCGTGTCAAAAAATGTGGGTTTCGAAAAGACAGGCTCTGCTTTACCCTGTACGTCTGGGATATAGTCGTTATGTAACAAGTCACGAAAGTGTTACATACTGTACTATTATTTTCTGAACGTACTGTATATCTAAAATACATACAATATTGTTTCCTACAAAACAAAATAATGAGCCGAATTAAAGTCTACACCCTGTATACTTTCTCAATACATCTATACCTAGTGCTACTGAAAAAATACAGCTATACAGGAAAATGATTAAAATTAAATCTCATATTCAATCTTTTCGGCAGCCTGAACTTCCGAACGAAGTTTTGGATCATCAAGTTTGGATTAAAAGTTAAATTTGGTTGTTCACGTTTTCAGGTTGATTCTAATTCTTAATTAAATTTGCATTGTACAATGTTCAAATGAGACAGGTAGCTGTCCGGAAGTTCTATCCACGTATAGCCAACGGATTTATATCCTGCTACACCTATTTCCCTTTGCCTGGATTCAAACAACGTTGTGCCGAAGTCATAGCAAGCCGCGAATAGTGGAATACGAATCCCATTTCCTCCGCTCATACCAATTGATGATCTCGTTCCGCATCTCACTTCTGTGGATTAATTAACGTTTGAACGGATTAGGTGCAAGGCTCATATGTTGATGCGGCAAGCCGCAGAACCATCGCAAAGCATGTGACTGCTGATTAGTATTTGTATGAGGTCGAAATTTTAGTTTGGAATCTAAAGCGAACGCCAGATTAGAAGCGTACGAATCTGCATTAATTGTAAAGTCGATTAAGAGGCCTCCTTGTCTGCAATTCAAATGTACCCCGCCATACGACAACATTTAACTAGTCAATTTGATTACTCCAAAGAGATCTTATGCGCGATACCTAGAGGTTGCAATGCAAATTTCCACTCCCTGCTAGGTAAGATCCGTAAATTATCTAGTTTGCATTTGTGACGTTATTTAATGTTTATATGAATTTCAATCAAGTTCGGATTCGAAGTGATACGCAATTCCTAACTTTGGATTATCTGTCTTGCATACACCCCAACCTTTTAGAACCAACACTTTTGTATTGTTTTTAATTTTTGTTTGCCTACAACAGTACGGAAATATTACGTTTTAACTGTTTTTTTTGAGTTACCGAATTTTTTACGTTTCTTTCATAAAGGAGTTACATTTCGACCAAGAAACAGATTCTAAAGGGGAATTTTAAGCTCAGATGAAACTATTTGTAAGTTGGTACTAGAAATCGATACTGTGGGGCTGTATAGAAACTAGTAAGGCTTCCAATAAACCGGAAAATCCTGAAAAAGTCATGAGTTTCATGTTAGTCATATGAAGTCAACGAAAATGCTGAATTTATCGAGAAATTGCAAACCATTTTGGAAATACTACGATTTTCCTTGAAAGTAATTTATTTGATATAATTATTCAGTTTTTTTCATGATGGTTTGTTGGATCTCTAACTATTGTGATACAACAGTATCATGATTTAAAATCCGCTTTCCCCAACGTACTTTTTTTTAACTTAAGGCTGGAGTTTACACCTTGAAATATACCCCATTTTATGCACATTTTGTTTCAATTTTTCAGAGCCAATTTTAAAGTAGGAAGGGCGGGCGAATTTTTTTTTCTTATTATTGGTGTTTTATCTGTCTACCCATAGAACGTTTTTGTTTAATTTCTAAAAAATAACTTTTCAGCATTAAAAAATGTACAACTCTATTTTACTTTAAAATTTTCTAGTATTTACAAAAATATGGATATCGAAAAATTCTCTCTATCAATAGATAGATATAACCACGCTCTTTCAAATGCCACAAGAGTTTTTTTTCTAAAATGCAAATTAATTCGGAAATAATGGAAATAAAATTTTAGAAATATCAATATAATTCTACCTTTTGCAATTTAGCATATAGGCAACACAACTAACAGGACCATTAACTCACAATGGAGCCAATACACAAAAGACGGATTATAACGGATTACAACTTTCTACTAGGTATTGTTGTTTGACAAAAAAAAATTAAAATAATATAACGACAAAATCTATATTCAATACAGTAAATTCATTATTCTTTATTGCATTTATCAATTTTGGTAACGTCAGAAGAATCTGAAATATTTAAAAATATGAAACAAAATTCCAAGGCAAGCATTATTCTTGTTATTGTAGGTATGCAACTTTCCATACATCAAATTAGATTTTGCTTTAAGTAAATGCCAGCCTTGTTTTATTTTAATTTCTAAACCTATTACAATACAGCTCCTACAACACCAACTTCTTCAGCAACGATACATGTTTCTTTCGCCCCTTAACGCTTGTCGAAGCACTTTTTCAGAATCTACAAATTATGATCAATGGTATACAGTGTAGACCATTAACCTTGATATGGGCAGTTATCACAGCACTTCTGTAAATTCAAACAGTTTTTTCAACAAGTGCGCCATTTTTAACCAAGAGGGAAAAATTTTAGGAAGTTGGAATAGGCAAATAAGGGAATTAAAAGTGATCAGGACCGGGTCGAGGATGTTTGTGCAGGAGCACGATCGTGATGGAAAGTTTATGATAAGGCAACTTTTGCTTCCTGGTTCGAGAGAATGAATTCGCCATGCACTAAATCTTCTTCTTAATCTAGGTCCTGTTTTCTTTCTTTTGGGTTTAGTTATCGTACGACATTGGTGCCCAACCACCCCAGAAGTCTTCCAGCCGGTCCTTATTTTATCAATATTATATTACCAACCATCCTCTGTGCAGGTACTTCTCGCATCTTTCTCCGTTATCTATCCTAACATAAGTTGGCTTGTTTCCTTTCGCATTCTTATATGGAACGTTCTCCATATTTTCATATTGTCAATACATTTCGAGTATGAAACAATATGAATGTTAGCCCAGTTAACAATAATTTGCTTGCAATCATATCCCATTTCCTCAGGTACTAGGCCAGCTATGTCATGTTTTTAAGAAGCGCAATCTAGAAACACACTAAATAAGAACAATACAGCTGACTGCTTACAAACCTTTATCAATTTTATCATATAATACCGAAACTTGTACCCAAAAGAAATAAACCACTAGTCTGCATTCTGGAGTGCTCATAGAAACAGATGACAAAAGTCTTGATTTTTTCAGTCAAACTCGATCATAATTCATCAAAACGACAATCTTGCAATTCTTGAATTCTTATCTCCTGAATAAAGGAATCGTAGGATACGATTGTGAAATTCTTTGCCCATTCTGATTCGCTGTATAGAGGGTGTCTTGAAAGTATACCGCCATTCCATGCAGCAATTTTTTTTGTCAAATTTTCTATCAATGTTGAGGTATAGCGGTTTAATTTTGGGACACCCTGTAAATATAGAATATTTTAACGTAGGTACCATCTTGATTCTAACCAAAACATTTGAACGAAAATTGATTATTCTGCGTGTTCAGTGTCACCAACTTTAGCCGCACTCTAAAACGGGGGTATTACTCGAAATCCTCTCTTCTAAAATTTTAAGAATATAATATATCTTTCGCTTAACTGTTCATATACTACCAAAAAGGAAGATAAAAAGGTTTACGTTATCTTCCTGTATAATAATCTCATTATTTTGCTTTGAAAAGCTTTATTAACCGCCAGGGTTACATTTTATGAAGATGCAATAAAATTGTTAATGTAAAATTTTATGTTGTGCTAATTTCACTTCCGAGTAAATGACGCATCGAATTTTATAATTTAACATAAATTTTAGGCTGTGCAGGCAAAATCCCATTTGGATATATTAAAGTCGTTATCCAAAACCAAAATTTCACCAGTCCGCAATTCCTGTTAGACCTTGGCTGTTAAACTTAATACACTCGTATTTTACCCTAATATAAACGACCCGAAATTGTAATAAATCTCTGGTTCGATGTAAATGAAACCGAAATCGACTAACAAAGAAGATCGTTACATATTTTAAGCCCCCGCAACTCTGCAACCCAAAATTATAAATTATTCCTTAATCTGTTAATGCATATACGGTGTCTCTTCCCCCTTTCTATGAGTTTCATTGTCGTCAATTCGTAATGAACAGAAACATGGACCTATAGTACAATTTTATTTTCCCCGTTAATTTTGCGCTACCAAGGTGTTACATAATATAAAAGAAGAAAAGAATCGCGTTCCTAAAGTTGCATTTATTGTAGTCACGAATGGAGAGATGGCAAAATTACTTAGTGTCGGGGGTAGAGATTTCATCTCGGAACTCGCGCCGTCTCCTGGTTAAAATTGCATTTAGGATATAAATTTATGATTATCACGGCAACCAAGAGCCTTAATAGCAAGCACAAGCAGCGAACCATGGCAGAAAATTAAATAAATACACCAGAGGAAAATGTAAAAAGCGTAATAAGAATTAAATTGATAATAAAAAGCATGTTACATAGATTTACCAAAGGAAATAAAATTTCTGAGAATAGTTACAACCAAACATAGTTTGCAAAATTATTTCAACTGACAGGTAATAACTAAATACCTTGCAATACGAATACGATTTAAAAAAAGGGTTTATGTTAAATGTTTAGAAAAACTGTGGAATTAAACTTAAGTCTCCATTTGTAACGTGTGTTTTCTAAATATTTGCAGAAAAATGTTAGTAAGTATGACAGATGTGTCCCTTAAAAATACGAATCGTTGGTCGTTAACTTAATCCCGTATATGGCGACCCACTTTATGCAATAAATGTTCCCCAAAGAATAAATTTGTTGACAATAAAATGATAAATATTACCGTGATTTTTTGGAAACACAAAAATTTCTAGTCACATTTACAGCAACGTTTACGTTAAAAATTTATAATTATAGGATTTCCATACATAATTTATATCTTAGATGCTTCTCGTAAATAATTTCCTGCAGTTAAAGCATGTATCTGCACCAATTTGCAAGCCCAGAATCCATTTTGGATGGTTTATTTCTTAATCATTGCACTTAAGCTTTCAGCCTGGTGCATATTTCAGCAATTTATACAGTGAAATCCATTTATTGTGTAATAGCCATATATTCCAAGTTAAATGGTCCGCCCACTTTATCATTCGAATATAGGCAACCCACTATACACTGCTATCAATCTTGATTGATTGATTTCAATAAATCGGTAGTTTTCAATCTTGTTCTGTATTAAATACTATTAAAATAAAAATAAATTAACAGGTGACAAACAATCATCTGTGTATAATGGGTTGCCTATATCCCAATGATAAAGTGGGCGGACCATTTAATTTGCAATATGCCTATATTGCACAATAAATGGACTTCACTGTGTAGCATAAGTGTATGTAGGTACAGTATTATTATTATTATTATTAGATTTAGCTGTATGCAAATCCTAAGCATTGGGTTAGTTACTATGCATTGGGAAATTCATGAAACTTGCAACTTTCCTGCTTTCTCAAAGCTAGGAATATAAATAATCACAATAAAGTGTGAAGTTTAATTTTACGAAACTATATAAGAAAGTACATTAGATACGTCGCATCGTGGAAGTCACGAAGTGCTGTGGTATTCTTGTACCAATTCTGGTAGTAATCATAATTTTATGTGATGTACACAAAGTAGTCTTCTTATGGCGTGCCTCGTACAATTTGTCTGATGATATATTATCTCAACGTTTTAAAACGAGTTATTTTCCTATTGAACTAATGCAGACAATTTTTTTAAAACAGTAGGGTTTATTTATACATTCTTCATATTTACTTTATGGAAGAATAACATACTTGTTTCTTTACTTTAGTGTATGACACTTTTTCTACATGAAATGGTTTTCGCGGCTCAATTGACGAAACATACATGAACTTATAATAACACTAGTCCATTGTTCGACAAGAAATTTATTTGAAGGAAAACAAAGGGTTACTAACGATATAACTTCGATTGTTAGAATTCAATTACACGAGAACACGCCAAAACATACAGAAGGAAAGACTCCCAACAAACTATAGAATAATGTCTTCTACCACAATGGAATTTTCAACAAATAATTAGGTCTCTATGCACATTAGAGAATCAAATAGCAAGTGTTTAGAACAGGCTCGACGTACACGCTTACAACAACTGGATCACGATAGTGCACCTACCCAAACAACGTCCAAGAACATTCAAAAATTTTATTTATAGACAGTTTTACTGAATAATTTGTTATGACTGGGGAATACTACAATTCAGTATAAATTATACAGGGTGTAGAATTGGGTTATGCATCATAGGGATTTCGATGCAAAAATCTTTATGGGCACTTATTTTCTCTCAATTATTTCAGAGCTAAACTGTTCTGAAGTGTTTTGTAGAGCAAGGTATAGTGAATCGGGACGTTCTATTGGTTTTGTATTTTAGTTCTACAGAGAGAAAAAAAATTGTAAAAATTGATCATCTGAATTTTATACGATACAGTACGATACAGACTTACACATGGCTTGCCATTTTTGTCCCAATACCTATTTTAATTTTAAAACTACAAAAAACTTAGTTGTTCTATTTTTAACATTTTTAACATTACATACGCCTACTACATATCTCTTGTCATATTATCTCATTAACGTTAATTTAACTTCAGTGTAATACATGCAGGTAATGCCTGCTTTCTAGAGTAATCGCTATTCAGTTTACGCTTCGGGTGATGCATTTCTGTAATAATTGTACTACCTACACCTCTTGAAATTGAAATTCCGTTTCTAAACTTGGTTGGTTGGTTGGTCGACGACGTTTAGAATGTGCAATCAGTTTGGAAGCACTAATTTCCGCAATCATGCCCAGTTAGTCTTATTAGCTTTACTTAAGTTTCCGAACAGGTTAGTTCATTCTAATAATACCTGAAATTTAGTAGTTAAACGCAGTCATTTAATAATGTATTTTAAACTGAAAACGAGCTCGAACCTTGCAATTACAATCGAGAATCTGTAATTTCTAAAAAGAGCCTCATTATTTTCTGATTTGTATTCTTTTTCTTCCATTTCCGTAATTATTTTGTTAAATAAATCTTGATATTTTATTCTTTGTAGTTTTCCTTATTTACTATGGTTGGTTTTTCACTTTGTTTTTTATTCCGCAAAGATTGCATGCTAAACATTTTCTGCACAATTTAATTACGTAGATGCGAACTGGGTGCAGTCTTTTAATTCCGTTGTGTACACAAAGAGCGCAACTCTTTTTATAAGATCCCGACTGGCAAAGGAAGCTGAGTTTATGCTTCAGTGTTTGAAAAGTTTCTGATTTTTTGTTTTTCTTTCGTTAACTGTTGGCATACGAATTTTTGGAGCTTTGAAATGCCGGCAAAGGGTGATTACAAAATTCTTTAGCTCAACGTAATTTATTAGTTTGAAGTAATATTTGAAAAACACGGTTTTCAATTTTTTGTCAATACTGTTATTGACAAAACTAAGAATTTCTAACAGAGGAAATATAAATGTAGTTCGAAATTGATATTTTTATAAAGTATAAACACTCAACGTATTTCAGCCCCTATTCAATGGTTTAGTAAATAAAACGGTAATCATTTTCTTGCGACCTTTCTATTTTCTAACAAAATACTTTGTAATCGGTTCTTTAACTATTTCCCCTTTAGATGTTTTCTAAAAAAATTAGGTATAGAAGATTAAATTTTTAATGACAATCTAGATAATGACAGAAGTAAATAAAGTAGTTGCTGGAATTAAATAGAAAACCATTCAATTAGTTATTAAAAAAAATACGTGGACACCAAACCCCATAAACTTTTTCCCTGTTACGGTTCTACCAAACATTCCAAAGATATGGTAGATACAGTTATTTTTAAATGCCTCTGTTATTTCATTATTATTAAAAGAATATTTCTTTTGTAATTTATGGCCGTCAAGTTGAGGTAAAACTTAAAGCAACTTTTTAATTTGTATATTTTGAAAGCACTCTTCGTGTTTAATAAAATATGAGTATACCTAGCAAGAAACTTTTGCATAACTTAAATGTGCTGAATATTACAAAACTTTTAATACATAATGTTTAAAGTATTAAAGTGGACATCCTATCATAGTGTATTATGTTAAAACTCGTCTAGCACCAAAATTGATTTAAAGTAAATGCTTACTCCGTCCTTTAAATTTAACTAGCGGCTCACGTATGGGGTCGAGTTTTATCTAACAGTTTTACATATGCAAACAGTTCGGTAGATGTGTTTGAATTTGAATTGGGTTTACGCAAGTATAAGAGTTGAAATTGTTGGTGTAGTCAGCTTGAAAATGGTAAGAGGTGTATAAACAGTAGTTTAATTATATTGAGCTTTTTCTCGGTTGCGTCGTCGCCATTTCAACTAAATTGCTTAATTTATGCTAATGATTTGGAATTATTTAACGTGCACATTTATCTGCCTCCGAAGCAGTCGAGTATCAAATTAGGCGGATAAAATTGGTTGTTCTTTCACCATGGTGCCTGCGACCAAACCATTATAATTATTCGCTTCAGTTAAGCTGAAAGTATTTTAAAAGCAAATCATTGTTAAGAAATTTACATTGGTTGTAATTCAGCGTTTAAGAAACAAAAGCTCGTAAACAATGTTATGAATACAACAAGCATTCTAAAACAGTCTAAGAAACTAATAACGAGAGCAGTACTGCATAGGGTAGGATGCTCCTGAAAGAAAGTTGTACAGAAGCGAGAGTGGTACTAGTCTGGGGCTAGTCGCTATTGACTCTCACGAAATCTTGTGAAGTTGTCCCAAACTTATAGTAGCGAAGGTTTAAGTAATCCCTACCCAACTGTGATTACTAGTCAGCATCAGGTATAGTATTATTAATAATTATTACCCGAAAGGAAAAAACAAGTATCTATCAATAATTTATTTAAGATTATTACTTCAATAGAGATGGCAAATGAAAGGTTACAAATCAATGCAGTAGTCGTAGCTAAGTTACAGTATTTATGTAACATCCATCCAAGGCACACGCTACCTTACTATTATTGACTTTACACCATTTTTGAAAACCTGGCGCGTCTACGTATACAGTGCGTCCGTGATGAAAGGAATAAATTCGATAAAATCGTAGCTATTATTTTTTATCAAAAACGCTCTGACACGTCGATTTTAGTTTTTAAATTGGCATTTTTTTATGTATGCGCAGACCCTATATTACTTCCGGTAAAACCGGAAATGGCAGCAACTTTGTTATTTTAAATGAAACACCCTCTATATTTTTACCGATTTGGATAGAGAAGGAAAAAGCGCGTTTAGCAGACCCAATATCAACCTTTTTTTATTCAAAAAAATCAATATATACTCGACTACGTCAGATATTTTGACGTTATTTTGCGTACACACCCGGTTGATAATTTGTTCATTATCATTATTATGTTTAAAAGTTTCTCAAACAACCCTATATGCGAAGATAGCCACTTCAGAAATTCGTAAGTACCCAAGCGTTGAAAAAACAAGAGAAATTATGATGATCGTTTGTAATCATACTGCATTTATTAATATCTGTCAGTCAACTGTATTTTTGTCATTATTAAGTTTCTGAATATCACAATAAATTATACTATGAATATTACAAATATTCTGAAGCTTTAGTAATTATTGTTTTACAAAGAAAATGCAAAACGAAAGATTCGAAGTTATACAAGATCTCTTCAGTAGACAGACTATAGATCTAAATATTCAAATGTAATCAGTATCCCTCTGATGTTGGTGATAAGCGATGAATAAAAGTGAAATATAGCTTCTACAGTTTTCCACGAAGTGTTAAAAACTTGCCGGAATATTCAAGGATTTACCTTAAAATAATGAAAGCACAATATTATTGTTGAAATTTATGTAAAAATTAACCAAAACTTCTGTTTCGTAGGAAACATCCTTCACAAGGTTTTGTTTCTTGTAACTTGGGATACTTTTTCGATGCATACATTTTTTTCTGATATAATATACAAATTGAATTCCAAAATGCATATTCAAGGCCTTTTCATAAGTACTTGCAGGTTTCAGCAATTTTGGCTGCAGAATACTACATAATTCATATCTTCTGCTTCTCATAAACAATTTCCTGTAATTCTTAAAGGTTTTTTTTTGCTACATCTGCACCAATTTACAAATTCAGAGTCCATTTTGGGTGGCTTATTACTTAATCCGTCTCAGATTAAGTAAGTACCTACTTGCATCCTGATATTGTCCCTACAGGTCATTAGGTAAGTCCAGTTAACAATATTCCCGTCACATTTCGCAAAAAAATAGTTTAGTATACGGTCAATTTTCATTATACGCTCTTTTCAATTTTTTCAGAAGCGCGGTAACGTTGGTGTATGTCTGATTTGACACAGACTTGCGGCCTCTTTCCATTATTACTATTTATTTGAACCCTTAAAAAGTAAAACGTTTTAAAGTTAATCACAAATTTTTATAGACTGGGCAAATAATATGTTTGAACCACTGGCATAGAAAAAAGAAATGGTATGGCCCATTTAAATTTTCAACAAGTTACATTAATCGTATTTAGCGGACGTTAAAAATTCCGTAATAGGTGTACCTACATTCCGATAACGTAATTACCTTGCAATTAATTTGAATTTGAATTGTTCAGTCTTCTGAATGATAATTATAAAATATGATAATATGTGGACCTGTAAAGCATACCTAATGAGAATGACCTTTCACAGTAAAACAAAATTGATTTGTCTCACAATAAACTGAACTCACGTTTACTTCCATATTACACATAGTGAAAGAAACACTAAAAAAATAAAACCCATACACCACCTTAAATTCTAAATGAGCGTTCGAAACTAAGAGCAAGGACATAAAGTCGAAGCGGAAAGAGCATAATGCGTATGTGATGGGTTTTCCAGGAGGAAATTCCTGAATGGCACCTGGCTAAGTGTAGAGGTTCGTGTTTTACGACGCGACACAAATAATCTGATCGAGTGGCTAGGTTCGCGCGCGTGCATTATCGCGGTCTTCGCTTAGGTTTTTTGAAATGAGAACTCCTTGATATTGCGTTATCAGAGCTTTTTTAGCCTTTGTTGAAATCCCTGAGCTCTTATCTGCTTGCTTCTCTGTAATCTGTTTTACTTCGATGCCGGTGAATGGAAGAAACTCAAACGTTACAGAACCCCCTTACACATAAAAAATATTAAAGTTCGCAATAAAACTTCAAAATTATCATAAGAAATCATAAAAGATCTTTTAAAATTTACTTCGCTGTGTATATCTTTTCTCGAAATTTCCTCGATTTTCTGGATATGTACTAATAATGTTTTCTTTTGTTTTAGGTATGTTCCGGTTGCACTTAACAACAAAGCAAAATAAATGATGGCGTATGGTGAGTTTGATCATGAAATTGCGTTGCTCCTACCAATCAAACGCATATAATAATCTTTTGTAAGTGGCACACGTTAAAATTAGATTACCTTCAATGGGTTTATAGAACGCTTAGTATATAGTCCAGTATTGTACGATTGTTGGAATCATTTTCGAATGAAAAGTGTTTACAATAATTATTTAAATTTTCCGCCTAAATGTTTTCATTTTGACTATACTTTGAAATACTATATCAGCGCGGGCACGCCCTCTTTCAACTTTGTAAGCTTAGTAGAGCAGTAACCAAAAATACGTGCGGTGGTTCGGACGAGCCGCAAAATCACACCTCACTTGAGTGTATAACTAAATAAAACAGGAAACACATTCGAAACATTGGAAAAATGCAAAGTAATATGCTTTTACTGCCAAATGTGGAATTATTTGTAACTCATAGAAAATTGAAAATGAATTTTAAATCACGTAGCAAAAATATGCAAATGCCGCGTATATAAACCGGACCTTTACCCGTGACCCTTCCTCAGCCCTTTAAATTCTTCATTCATGACATAGTAATTCCTACATTAAATATCCAGGAAATATTTTATATACGTGTACAAACTTTTCATTAAATCGCGTTGATTTTCTTGATTATTGTGAATCTGTCTAGAGCTTGGAGTGAGGTTCTTACAATTATTACAGTAAGGTCCCGTGTGGAAGAAAACGGCTATTGGAAAGATAAGAGAAACATTCTATGTAGCCTGCAGAATACACGTAGTGTACTATTACTCATACATGCTAGTCCAAAGCGAAATTACACAAAAGTTGTGCTAAACTAAATGAAGAAATATTAAACAATGAAGAACATGGGGGGGGGGGTAAAGGGCTTACCGCAGTTTTCATTTTGCGGTGTCACCTACCTTTTAGGAATAATCTGTTTGGTACCTACATAATAACATGATTTGATGTATTTTTTACCAAATTTTCTTGTTTTCCGTTGAGCATTATCAGTTTCCCTCGTCAATGATTAATTCGGTATATCAACTGATGGTTTTGGACTACACTAAATTCTAGATTCTACCGGCTTTTAAGCTTGATGCTGCTTTTAAGAAACGTATAATTTGATATATCAGTAGTACTACCTAGTAGGTACTTTAGATTCTTACTTTTCGTAATGGGTTTATTTTATCCAAGCTACTCCCTGATGAAATTTAAGTTAACTGGCTGTTGTAAATATTTTATTTTACAGTGGAATTTTAATTCCGAATAAAAATCAAGGGAGAAATCAATCATTGATAATTATTTTTCCGTCTGGTTTGTAAGGACAATTTGCAGTTCATCTCTCCATTCGAATTTTTTCAATTTGGATTCAAATGAGTTCAGTATTTGGTCGTTTATATAACGAAGGGCATTAGCCAGAATCTGTGTTTGACAACCCTTACGTAGTTAATAATTTCATTTGCAGTCGAATAAATGGCCACGCCACTTGCCTCGAGCAAATTAACTTAATAACTACTCCCAGTCCAAATTGCCTTTATTATTATTGGGTTATATTTTAGTACAAAATGTCACTTTATTTACTAACCCTTACCCTTTATTGTATTTAAGTAACAGTAAATGACACTTAATTATCCGGTTGTGAAGTACAAATGTTAAATTGAAATGGACGAACCGTTTTCCCTTCTAATTAAATTAAATTCTTGACTCCATAACTATCATCCTCAAACATGATGTAAACTTTAATACCAGAAGCTAAAAATACATCGAACCTAATATAAACTAACAACCATGAAATAGTGTTAGAAAAATTGTTGGAGATTTCTATTTTTGCTGGAAATTTAATCCCACCCTCTTGCCCTTAATTTAAATAAAATTGCTACAGTTAAAGTGTATTTCGTGTATTTTTACTGATTGTGTATTTTTGGTTTATCACAAATTCGAGCACCTTAATTAATCATCCATTAGCGTGAGATAAAATAGCCCTTTAAAAGGGTAAGCTAATGTAGTTCCATTTGATCCATCATGTAATGTTGTGTTTTGCACCTGTTACAGTAAAATAAATACGGAGTGTGTTTTATGCATGCATGTAAAAAAATCCAACAAAACAAAGGAATTTCCAAATATGTTTCCTAACAAATTGGGAAGAAAAGGGTTACACTCAAAACCTGTATGCTAAGACAATTCAGTGCCTTGGCCACCGAATTCATCAGGCTTAAACCTTATAAGGTATTCTTTAAAAATCTATGAAATGAAGTCGTGTGTTTTACCAAAATACAAGATTGAATGAAATAGTGATACATAACTTGCAGTTGTCGAACTGTTGTTTTGACTAAATGCACATCATATTATTTTGCTAGATTCTGTTTACCTATTTTCCAGAAAACATATATTGACCGAATTGTTGGTTTTTATGTCACTAGAACAAGGTTAATAATAGGATCTTCTTGGAAATTTGCTCTTGTTTCATGTTCCTGAAAAGAAGAAAAGAACTCTTATATTTAACTTGTCACCCACTAACAAAAGGTGTTTGTCAGTAACTGATCCTTTGACTTTGTAAGCTCAAGATTGTGGAAATTTCCGTCCTCCTTGATGTATTCACATACTTTACCTAAACCACCAAGTTTTCATGTTAAGGGTTTCCACATTGCAGTGTAGTATAGTACATGGTCTATTAAATTTTAATAAAACCGAGCTGCAAGCGAAATACTTTGCATTTTCCTCCCTGCGGTGGTATCTACTACGTACTATCGTGCAGTCATCGTAATTTTCACTGTTTAAGTGCAATTATAATGAATAACCAGAATAAGATTGCCTTTAAATTTCAGTTGCAGCGGTTAAGAGGAAACAATTGGATTTAATTTCATTAACATTTTTATTTTGTGGTTATTTTTAAATTTATAATTCTCCCAGTGAGATATTTTCAGATAAACAATCTTGGTAATTGATTATGATTTATGCTTGAGAAGCATTTTGGTGTGACGTTAAATGGGTGGAATCAAGGCATGTTAATGTAATTCTAGCGTAACAGTAAAGAATCTTAAAATAAAATAGATCTAAATTTAATCAGAGGTAAAAAGTGTTGTAACATACTTTTTGTTTTCTGAATGAAAATATTTCAAGTGCCAAAAAATGTGTTACCTGGTTGTTACCACCACCTACATATTACAACTGCTATCTTATGGTGACAGTGACAAAGCCCCAAACATTTCCGTAACCTTCTCTGAAAAAATAAACAAAAACCTTGAATGTTTGTTTAAAAATCTCAAATCCTATTACCTAGTACTTATTTTTAAAATTAAAAAAGTTTTCAATTATTTTTAATATAATACTTAAACCTTATGAATTTTTTATGAGCTACTAGAATTGGTAAAAAAATTATCTATTCCTTATTTAATTAAATTTGCTTTTATGTCGTTTCCGAGTAAAGCGACGTACTGTCACCTGTCGATTTTCATTTTAATTTTCGACGCTTTTGTTGAAGATTCTCAGGCCGTGAATAATTAAAACACGACATAATTTTTCACCAGTTTGAATATTTTGGACTCAACTCAATAAAATTCACGTTGATTTTTTATTCTTTTCGAGATGCCTTCACAGAATATTTTTTTTTAATTCGGTGAGAAACATAAAATGACAACGTAATTTTACAACCGAGTATTAATGTAAATAATTACTGTTAGGAGTTTTTGAGCCAGATCGCTACTAACTTTTTTAAACTGTATAGTTATACATAAAAGCGGGCATTTATTTAAATAAAAGTTTTCATACTAGTCTTATTTATTTATCTTATCATACTTTCTTCGCTCTTGTTGAAATAGTACCTATACATGAATATTGATGACGTGATTTTCTTTTTGTAATTAAAGCTTTTGCAGACATGTATACGATCAGGAAAGCATCTTGTTACGTAAATAACTATTTTCCGACCCTAAAAGACTAGAAACTCGAGGAGCACGCATCATTAAATTTATCTTTAATATTATACTGGGCCTAGAGCAATATCCACCCCAGTGGAAGGCTGGCACTCATAATCCATATCCTTAAACCAGACAAACCCCTTGTGAAGCAAAGTCCTGCATACCCATCAGTCTTCTCCCTGTTACGTCTAAAGTCTACTACTAAAAAGATTAAGACTGATTATTTCGAAAAATAGCATAATCCCCCTCTATTAATTCAGTTTCCAAGAAAAATACTATTCACCCTACACTGCCACCGTAAGTCAGCCATACTATACTAGTAATCCCTTTACCATTCACAGTTGAGTCTACAATATGTTCTTTGATTTTCAAAATGTATGCAATTGATATTTACTGCATACTGACCTCTCACTTCCAATTTTTCCGTGAAATGCTAAGGAAAATTACCAACTATGGAACTACTTAAGGACAATACCAGGATGTGGGGCTTGCATGCAGAAATAAGATGTAAATGCATAGAAATCCCACCTCTAAGTTAATCAAATAATTATTGTAGTAAGCAATAACTAAAATAATAAATGAATATTTTCAAAATAAAATACTTAATAGGTGTTGATAAAATCGCATTCTACGAGTCTGTTCAAGTCAAAGTATTGTGACACTTTTTGGGGAGAGGAGCTTTTATTACATTCGTTTCAGGGGTAGCTTCAAAAGGAACACAAAGTCTATAGATGCTTTTTGTGAGTGCTGTGCTACGGCGGCGTGCGCCAAGTAGTCATAATTATAATTTATGTCTCAACATTGTAAGCTACGCTTTCTTACAAGCACAAGCTTTTTGTCTAAAGTGAATATTTCTGTCAGAAACAAGAACATATTCGTATAAAAAAATATTGTTATTTTTTCATATTAAACGATAAGGAACAACAATTTTCCGTCGCTTAACGATTAATTAAATTTACGAATGTATTTAGAAATCCTATTTCCGTTTTGTTGATTTGCTTAGGAAAGGGGAAATGAGCAAATATCTAATAGCCTGAAGGTTTAATAATAATTGCATCCCTAGTTTGTCGTAGCAGAAAGGAAGTAGGATATGCGCTTGTTCATGATGCTAAAACTGTTTTACGGGATTTTTTTTTGAAATGTGGCTATTAATAAATCAAACATTTATAGGTTTATACAAATATGTCATTATTATTTGCATGATGTCAGATTCATCATATCCGTGGTGGTAGCACTTTCGTTTGTTAGATATATTTATATACTGGGACGATTCCTTGCATGCTTAAGTTTGTGGTCGTTCTCCGTAAAACTATAATTATACTACAAGGTTTAAAGTATCCCACCCCCACTTCAAGTTTGTTGTCTTGGGGATCACTGATTAACAGCAATTCATTAAACTGGTTTCAGGTTATTTACACTCAAGTGCAGTGTACTAATTTTGCGGTTCGTCCGAACCACTGCACGTGTTTCTAGTTATGTTTCTTTCTTTCTAGCTTCATAGATTAGAGCGAGCACAAAATTTTACCGTTTATGAAATTCACTGCGGTTACCTAGAAAACGAAAACAGAGATAATACTCTGTTATGCGAAACAGAGTTAATTAAAAATAAACTTCACAGCTGTAACATCTAAAATTTAAAACATCATAGAAATTTATCCCGCGGACAAGATAAATCAGATTTAATGTTTTCCCGACATCTATTTGTCCAACCGTGACCTCTTCCACTCGAGATACTGCTGCAATTTATTTGTTTGAGCGTTCCCATATTATATTCTATCAGATATATCAAGGTCACTATCCTCTTTTTTTTACTCTCAGGTGCTGAACCTTAGAAAAAAAATTAAAAATATACACAGTAGTTTTCTGTTTGGTTTATTGACAATTTATAGATGTGACGAATTTCTTATATCATTTATTTCGATTTGAAATAGAAAAAAAAAGACAGTAAGTAATGTGACAATGTGTATAGGAATTTAAAAGTTAAATGCGAGTACTGCAACTGTGTTTACCAGAAAGTCATGCGAATCAGCAATGGAAAAAAAATTGTCAATTTTCGGCGAACAAAAGTATATCACATAAAAGTCATGAAAGATGGTGTTTTACTGATGAGACGGCATTTCAAGCGTCCAGCGCATGATTAACTTTAAAAAAATGGTTTTTGTAATAATTTAATGTGTACTAATGGCTAATATTGACAATAAAAATGAAATAAAACCAAATAGGGTGGATCAATAGAAAGGGAAAAAAACAAAAACTTGTCATCATTGTGCGTAGTTTTTATGAATAGCAAAGTTTTCAGTTCTGTTTTTCAACGTCTTTTTGTTATAAATTCGCCGGTTGGAGTTGTCGATATGGAAATTGTTGCCAGGTAACAATCGTAAAATGCATTTTATATATTTCCATAGCCAAGTATAGCAATTGAAGGGTTCCCGTATACGTAGTATAGGCAGGTTCTCATTGAGTATTCCCTACTCACACGTTTCCAAGTTACTCATCTCGCGCTAACAGCGTCCGTGCATCAATTTCAACCCCCTTTTCTGTCTGATATTGGGCTTTACAGTACGCCTCCTGCTGGCAAAATAAAGATGTAGTGGTTCATCGTCCTGTGTTTCTGTCATTCAAGATACTTCTGTCCCGCTGTTCGAGCTGCGGATCCAACTTTTTCAGACAATAAAACGAGGGGAAACCAGTTGGGTTTTTTGTTCCAAATTTTCTATTAAAAAAATTAATCTCTCGTAGGGTTTAGGGTATTACGAGCTGTTTCGTATTATGTCATGTCACTTTCAGAAAATAATAGAAATGGAATGAAACGGTCCCTGTTATTAATTAGCGAAATTCAGCTGCGTATAACTACGGAGATTAAAGTACACGAAGCTTTTGTGTTGTGAGAGCTTTATAGACGTATAGAGACACGGTGCGTTTCGTTGAAAGATATTATACCAACCCCCCTTTATTAATGTCATTACTTTTTTTTTGTAATACATCTACATTCGAGATACATTTTGAAATGTCGTTGATACACTTTTCGGCTCCTTGAATAGTGGTAGATCGAATCTCAATTGATTTCGAACCATTGTTTGATGTTAAGAGTGTTTTATTTATGGTACATTACTAACCCCATTATTTATAGTTCCACATTTTTGTAGTTAGGAGAATAAACGCTAGAAATAACTTCCACAGCTTGTGTTGCGTTTTCTTCGAATACACGCCATTTTAGGTTCATCTAACTCGGATACTTTTCAGAACGTATTGTATAAAATTAATAATAATAAAGTCTGAAAAGTATGAAACTTCCCTCCAATATAAGCTGCCCCTCCAGAACCCTTTCACTCAATTATTTTCTATTTTGTGGTTTCTTCAACCAAGCATTTAACGAAAACAAGATTTAGAGGCACATGTAACAGACAATTTTCCGAACTTTTTCAGATTATCAATCTCTAATGTGTCTCCTTTCTTTGGTGAATTGCTTACTCTGAAATACGTTGGCTACTAGGTAGGTATTCTTCGAATGACAGAATTTGATTAGAAAGCCCGTTATTGATGTATCATTTAGGGAAAAGGGTCGGGATTATTGAACTTAGGAAGGGAAATTAATTATTATAACTGCTTTTACTGTAAATATAAAGTGGCCCATAGTAGTATATTTTCAGACTAACATAATTTTTCCTTACTACTGCAAATAGTGAATAGAAACTTGAATGACAACTCCTTGATATATTTATAGAATACAATGTGGAAACTATAAACCAACTCCATAAGTTCCAGAAATGCTTTGATGTTGAGATATAGTTTGTTTCTAGACCTCTTCATCTGAAATTTCATAGAATAGGTAATTTTTATCATGTCTACTTGACGAATTTAGAAAATTCCATTCTACAAATTCTTCCATTACTATATTGAAGTAGTAGTATACAGGGTGTCCGGAAACAACGTTCCGTAACTTCGGGAGATGATTCTACATCCAAAAATATGAAGAAAAGTTCTCATGAACAGGGGTCCGGAAAAGCTTTCTAACGGAGCTATACGGCTCTTTGAAGAGGGGCCTCAAAATGTGTTGTTTTATTAATTAGTTAATCAATACTGAAACGAGATTGATAAAATTTGGTACCCAGGGTATATTTTGGTACGGGAAATAGTTTGGTAATGTTAAAAATAGAAAAAAAAAGCCAGGGGCGTGCGTAACGGGTAGGGTGTATTGATTAACTAATTAATAAAACAACACATTTCGAGGCCCCTCTTCAAATAGCCGTAGCTCCGTTAGAAAGCTTTTCCGGACCCCTGTTCATGAGAACTTTTCTTCATATTTTTGGATGTAGAATCATCTCCCGAAGTTACGGAACATTGTTTCCGGACACCCTGTATAATATGCGTCACGGTTTTTATGTATCCTGTATACGATATTATTCATGCATATATAAACGAGCTGTTGAAGTGTAACATTTCCTTATTCTTTTAAAGTCTTTTCTGAGCTCTGCTATGCTAAACCATTTCCAGTATCCTTATAATATAAACATCTGTTCTATATAAATTGTAAAAAGCCTCATATAATGGGAACATGCATAAAAAAGAATGTAAAACGTAGGTATTCGCATAATCTTCTAATAAAAAAGTTAGGTAACCTAAAGTTATTTTCTCATAGTATTCGGCTGTGAACATCCTGAATTTTCTGTTTGTAACGTTCTAGAGTTTTACACATACAAATAATTTTATTTGGACGAAAATCCTAAACCTAAAGGCCTACACAAAATAATGGAAATGTAGACACAGTTTTATAAACCTCCTGGGGTTTGTACATTACGTTACAGTGCACGAAACGGAATTTAAATTGTTTTTCGTAGCAATTCTTAATTGTTAAAAACGGCATACATATTTAGCTCGTTATTTATTTTCAAGCAAATTCTGTAAAAAAGTAGATGACTAGAAACATAAGTCACGCAGGTGGGTAAGAATTTATTTTTATTTTGTGTAGGAAAGTTTTGTTTTTAATATTTTTACTTTCCCATACCACCACTGGTATGGGAAAGTATTGATATCATGAAAATTTTCGAAATTGAGATTTTCACGGAAATGGGTGTTTTGGACCCCCAGGAGCCTAAAAAAGTGGTCTAGAAAAAATGTCTGTCTGTGGGTGGGTGGGTGGGTGGGTGTGTGTATCTATGTATGTAACGCCTCTAACGCAAAAACTACTGGACCGATTTTGATGAAATTTGAAATGAAGGGGTATATCGAAAATTCATCGACAAAATAAGCTTTTTAAAAAAATCCGAAACCGGAAGCGGAAGTTAGACATGTTTTTTTGGTATCATTTTTTTCAGAAGCGGAATTTTGAAAATCTGAGTAGGGGATATGAAAGAAGGGCATAATTCAAGGGAAACAGTTTTTTACCGGACTCTCTAACTTCAAAATGGCGGTCGCTATGAATTTTTCAAAATTTCGACTTTAACGCCCCATAACTCAAAAACCAGTTATCTGATCAGGTTCCGCAACAACTTGTTTGAAAGCCCTTTGGATGTACTACACCAAGAAAGAGAATCATTTACTAAATTCAAAAACGGTAGCAACGGCGCTCTTCCAAAAATTTTGAAATTTTTGAAAAATTATTACAAAAAAACTGCTCTAAGGATTTTGTTTAAATTTTCTATACTTATGCAGCTTGGTATTAGCTACATTTTTGTTTTTTGATGAACGCCAGAATTCCACTGTGGCGCCCTCTACGAGATTTTGAAAATCGGAAATTGATGCTCCTATAGCTCCTTTATTAATCAAAATATGAAAGAAGTTTAAATATAAAAGTTGTTCAGTATATAGATTTACATTTTTCTAAATGTATATCACGTATACAGGGTGTTTGGTTTTCACAGTACAATAAGCAACTTTGTTATTTTAAATGAAACACCCTATATATTATTATATAATTGAATGCAAAATTTAATGGTCTATCACATAGTATAAGGTGTTCATATGGGTAAAATGTACGGTTGATGAATTTTGAATATTTAGGCTGGAAACGAATCATGCGCGTCGGTCGGTAGCGATCGTCCGGTGTCTTCTTCTGTACATATCGAACCCGTATAGTCTGTTGTTTCTCGCTACGCATTCAAGTGATTTCCAATGCTGCCTCGCGAACTACTGTTGAATATCAAAAACGAAATGTTTATTTTTAGTATGGGAAAGTCCAGGGGAGGTTTGCACCTCCACTTTTTTTTGGTTTTACTTTCATAAATTTGGTGATTTTGTTATGCATTAAAATTTATTTAATATTAATTCTGTTGTAATTTTGACCGTGCTGCTGTAATCCATCCATTTTTCATTTTTTAAGGTGCGTACCGTGGTTAACAAATTTTTTTGCTGTCTGATGACTGACTGCTATACCATTCTTTTTTTAATCTGTGCTTATTAGAAGATTTATTTCGAGTTTTTTAAATCCCGATTTACCTAAAGATTGTTTATAATTTCTACACCAATGGCTTTACTTGATTGGGTACTACTTACAAAATTTTTAATCAAAAATCGGGGAAGAATTTTTTTATGGATAATTTTTTAATTTTTCTATTCGTGTTGTCTCTACTCGATACAGTTTGTATTAACAATTAGATAACAACACTTACAGCATAAACGCAGAAAAAACATTGATTTTTGATAAGACCTATAAGTTGAAAAATTGATTAAGCAAAGCATGGTGAGTAAGAAATGCTAATGTGTCTTATATCACCCATGACGCGACATGATGAGGTGGCAATGAAATAATGCTATAATTTTTTTGGCAGGTATAGTGTTTTAACAGTAAGGTTAAGATTTTTCTACTTTTGGACGTTTAATAATCATTTATGTAGTATTATATTTTCTAATACATAAAATTTTGTGTACACCTACACGACACAGCCCTTAACTATATTTTGCTGAGAATGTACTGAAATTCGTGAATAATTTAGTGGTAAGTAAAATTCTTGTATAGGTATTAATGCCATTCACAAAATATATAAATGTCAAACGAAAATGTAAGCGAAACGCCAAGTATTTATACCCCCGCGGTATATAAAAGCCTCGGGGTTTGAACTTATAAGAAAATAATATAATTATTTAGAAGCATAAAAATGTAAAACTCGTGGAAGTTTTTCATTGTTTTATATCCTTTTTTAACGGTTTTTCATCCTTAATGTTGTCAAGTATTTAACCGTTTACTCTCGGACATAAACAAGGATCTATTTAAAAGGATAATCCCATTTCCAAGTTAATCTCGCAGACTTTATATTAAGCAATTTTTATATTTTCCTTACGACTAGGTTGTGGAATGAGAACGTTGTTTTTCTCTCCCCTAAATTTTAATTTGGCGTATAATTCAATTATTTTTCTCATAAAAAACGTCGCATTTGTAAGTCTCCATTGCATTTAACAGTGTGTGCTTTCGGCGAGGTTATTAAGTGTAACGGCTTTCAGACAAAGGAGTAAAAAGGTTATGTAGGGCGTGGGGTTAGTTCTAGTACGTATTGTTGGAAAAAAGAGATTATTACTGTCAAAGATTTAAGCGCCTTTGTGGCACAAGTGTAAGAAACAGGGTTAAGATTTCTCTTAAACTGTTATTTAAAATGGTTTGCGAAACGTATTTCGTATGTTTCGTAAAGTTTTTTTCTAAAATCTTTTTGTATTCAAGTTAAATATATAACTACAAGGAATAAATAGCCTTATAAAATGGTTCATTTTAAAATATCGTAAATTCGATCATTTATCATAAAAGGATCATAAAGTTGCATGTATAAAAATGGCAAAAGCAATTTAAACTTTTGATCGAATAAAATCACATTTTTCACTGTAACTGGGGTTTTAATAAAAAAAAAATGCAACAACATGGAAACGCTCTTTAACATAGCGTTAATTATAATAATTGTACAAAAGTTCTTGTTTAGTCAATTATGAACTGTTTTCTAAGCAATGTTTTCTGTACTTTGACACCATTTTTATAAAATGTAGCATAAAATTTTTATTACATCGTTCGAAAGCTGTTATATTACAAACTACAATGTGAGACGTTTAAAGAAAATACAAAACAACGTCAAAGTTCTAGTAGCAGATCATAAAACTTGTAGGTATAAGTTTGGTTTGATGAAGTTTACATTTTAGTTAGAAAATTTAAGAATTTTCAGTCTGTACTGAAAACCCCGCAAAATTTATAGAATTTGAATGGTTATCGTAGTAGTCCTCAATACGCTGAACATTTTTCTCGTTTAACTGAATCGCTACCTTTTACCGTTTACGAGATTCTTATGCATGGGCTCCTTTTTTTGAACACCCTACCCTGTATACCTATTTAAAAATAATAATTTCTTTGAATTTATTCGATATATGTTAGATGGATGCAAAAAAATATATTTCTCAGGAATATTGGAATTGATGTTGATAAAAGTAAAATTAAGGGAGATCGTGATACACTTATAGGAAATTGTCCAAACCTGACGCAATCAAATGTTAATTCTATGGCTGGGTAGAGGGTAGGTATTTCGATATATTACATTTTTGTGGAGTTATGTTTGAAGGAATGTCATCCCCAGAATGCGGATGCTTAAATGTATAGAATTTCTGAAATGTAAACAGTTCTGATAATTATTAACCCTTGCTTAAAAGCCACAAATATTTCGATTGACGTATATCTGTAATTAATTAATATCATAAGAAATTATACAGGGTGTAACCATCCATGTATTAAAAAAGTAATACACTATTCATACATCACATAAGAAAAGCACTTAGAACTGAAAATTGTTAACTTTGGCGGATGCCTTTAAAGATGTAAGTACAATTTTAACTTCAGTGCTAGTTTAAACCTCGCTTCAGTTAAGCCAAGATTAATTGCCATAGATACCTTGTTTCTAACAATTGTATCCATGACAATTAATATTGCCATAAACCAAGATTAATTGCTATAGATACCATTCTTCTAATAATTGTATCCATGGCAATTAATATTAGTTTAACTGAAGCGAAGTTTAAACCAGAATTGAAAAAATACATAAGCGTGTAATTGTTTACCCACCGAGGTAGCCGCGTTTCTAACATGCTGACGTCACATGCCCGACTCTTATTGAATATCTATTGCTATTATTTTATTTGGAAAAATTAACGAGTTCGTTGCTAATAAACAATAATGGATATTGATTGATAATTCTTTTACAGATACAGTTGATTGAGTAGTGGATATACACTGCCCGATATTTAATTAACATTCTCTATAATAATTATCTCTAATTTGAAAACTCTGTAAACGTAATTGAATTTAATTTAATATTCTTAATATAGACGGAAATTTAATCCATATTCTACCCATAAAATTTTCGCCTCTTTATTCTGGTGGGTCTTTTTACTCTTTAATTATTTTCACGTATAATCACGTATATGGGACCAAATACCTTTATGTTATATATACTCCTAAAAGTAAATTATGTATCTTGCTTTTCAAACTCGTAACAGAAACATACATCTAACGTTGGCATGGCCTTTAGATAATTCCTTGTCGTTTTGATCTAACTCCTCTCCTGCTCAGTGATTCTGTAATCTTCCAAAAAGAGGATTTCTACTTGTGTACATACAAAGAACTGCAAACTATTCATAATACAAAGTTGCAAATTTCAGAATGTAATTAATTCGGATGTAATATTAGTTCTAAAGAGGGTCTTGTTTGCGTCGCTTTAATATAGGCAATGAAGATGCAGTGTTTGAGAGTTAGTTAAGATTTTAATAGACACCCTAAAAGGGGAAAGAGGAAGGTATAAAACGGTAGCATGTAGCTTCAGTTGTAAATTCCGCGTTCGTTAAAATACCCCCCAGATACAGAAGATGAGCTAATTGGCAAAATGGAATTGACGTTAATTGTGGATAAGAGGTTCACCACCCATTCACAAAGCCATCCTGAAACCTTTACAATTAGGCAACTGTTGCTTGTCTGTTTGGAACTTGATAAGCTGCGGGGAACGCAGATGCGTTCAGATACATAATCATATCATTGTGAAACTAATTGCACACATAACATTTTAATTACAGTCTTAAATGTCGGGCTCTCTTGTCATATATGAAGGGTGAATTGACGAACTAGGCCCCTAAATTTCGTTGGATGCTATATAATATATTCTATAGATTCTTTCTGTGTGTAGGAAGACATCAAAACGTAGGTGTTCATGCAAAAGAGTAGGAACTTGAAAATATTGCTCGCAAATATTTACATATTCGATGTTCATGTAGGCGTTAGAAGTGAATCGTTATTATGCTCCGAAGAGATGAAATAAATAAAGTTTGGTTAAACCGTTGCAATAAAAATTCTTATACATGTTCCTGTGCTTCCCAGAAGGAGAAATTAATTACAAACGGAAAAGATGTTTCATTTTTTGAAGTATATGACTTTCATTTTGATATTCATGAAGATTGGTAGGATTTTTGAAGGTTTGTGTAGGTGGACAAAATTTCAGGGCTTATGTTTAATAATTTACATATATTACGCGTTATCTAAAGCTCTATAACCATGCGTAATCGGTCTTAATAGAGTTAATTTGTTTATTTAACGATAGCTGAAAATTAAGTTTATGTTGGCCATATTGATGCTAGTGTGGATGGAATTCAACTGTGTGGCTTCAAAATTAAGATCGTATGAACTGTAAGGTACTATTATGGGTAGTAAACACTCCATACTACATTTCAAATTAAGTAGTAATCCACGAAACCTAACCTTGATTACCATTAAGGAGAATACAACATTCTGTAGTAGTCAAGCATCGTAGCAGTGCATAGACTCGAGATATATCTAATCTTCTTGATAGATAAACTTGATTAGAGTATGTTAGTGGAGCGGATGGAGCTCAAAAATGTGTAAACGTATGGGGTTTACGAAATTTCCCGAACATCTCTAGCAGATAACAATTTTTTTTTCTTGAAAGAAAAAATAATGTCGTTTCCTAAACATGAGATTACTCTTCAGTCCTTGCAGTAGCCGACATTCAAATTTTAATGGATTTTAATGATTAGCGTCGAAGAAAAAAAAATAAGTTTCCCGGAACGTATTTAATAATATTTTGTTCAATTTTCAATTTTTCTATGCTTGTAATTTTTTTCATTACCACCAGAAAATATAGTCAGTTGAGTTTCAGATACCTTGATTGAACCTTCCTTAAAAAATTGGGTTTCCTAGGAAAGCGGCGCAGTAATATAGCGGACGTAATATGACGGTAAATGACGTCACAATAGAGTTTTTGAGCACTGTATGCTAAGAGTACGGTAACTCTAGGCTCGCTATCATCTTTGCTAAGCAAAACCATATGTTGCTTAGCAAAGACGTTAGCGTTACCGTGCTCTTAGTGTATATACAGTTGTTCAAAAACTCTCTAGTGATCGTCATAATTACGTCCGCTATATTACGGCAACGCTTTCGTAGAAAATCAAAGCTTTGATGCTTAAAATACAACAATAAAAAATTAAATCTAGGTACATCTTTAAGAAAATGAAACGAAAACCTTAGCTAGTGTTTGACAACAAAAAAGCCTATTTCCTTCGATTGTAAATAAAAAAAATAATTCAGCTTATCCATGCTAAAATAAGATGACTAAAATATTCTATTCTTTAACAAATGAACAAATAGGTAGTTCCACATTTTCCAATAAATTGGACGAAATATGAAGAAGGAAAACAAAATTGATTGGTTTAATACGGATGAAAGTCAATTTATTGAGGAAGCTTTTCTAAGAATATCTTGTTTGTATTTATTATTATTTTTTTAAATATAGAGCTGTGTCTTTATTTTCTCTAACCCCAACGTCGTTGCTACTTATCGCAATTTATAAATAATTGTTTGTTACTGCTGATTTCGCTTCCTTACCCCCAACTATATTGGTTCTATTGAAAAATAACGGGGTTATTTTATTTTTTCGATTGGTTTCTCTGCAAGGAGTCTATATTGTGGCTGGCGGTTGCCCTTAGGGAATCGCATTAAAAAGCTGACCCAATTGAAGTTAATTCGATTGTGACTTTATTTGCTACGTATTATAGTAAATAAATATTGATAGATATTTTCTGCTTTTCCCGTGTTTTCTTGTTAGTGCAACATACAGAAATAAATCTCTTTTCTTTACAATTTTTCGTGTCCACTGGTGAATTATCGATTGTCTCTTAAACCAGGAGGAAATGGATGACTGATGTGTATTGATAGGACGGCGACGACCGTATTTTCACTGTTGCTATATGATCCGTGCTTTTTACCAAGCCATTTGTAGAAATACTAGATGTTTGGGGTTGTTTTATTAGCTGTCTCATGATTGTTTTTGTTTAGGAAACCTTAAAGGAGAAATAGATTCTTATTCCTCTTCGTTAGGTCATGAATTTTTTTTATGGTCTCTGGTGTTATAAATCCCTTAAATCATGTTCAAGACTGTCACGAGTCTAAACGAGCAGTTCCTGGATGTGATTGATCCAGCTATAATTATTTTGAGTAGTTAGGAACATTCGTTTATTCAGAAACATTCACTAGTGAATAATTGAGAGATTATTTACTAGTTGTGGACAAACATCTGCATTAGCAATCTATATTATGTTGGATTGTATAATAGAAAAAAGAAACTCAATCCCAATAAAAGAAAAAAGTTAACAGTGTTACGACTGTTTGGGTCAGTATAAGCTACAGTTATTGAGGAACTCCATTTTCTTCGTGAGTTTACCAAAAATCGAACTGATTATTATAACCCCTCATGCATTTGATTCTCCATAAAATTCTCCCGGAAGTCCTGAAATTCTTTTTTCTGAACGAAAACCATATCTCGAATCCCTACTGCTTATATATTTTATCCCAACTATTCCGATATCCGTAGATATACCAAAAGACACTAAATATGTCGTTCGAATAATAACTTTTGAATGTTGCAGAATCTAGATGCGTGTTTGCTCTTTTATTATTTATTTTCTATTTCTGATAGGTATACCGAACGTTCGGTTTTATGTTACCTTTTCGGATTAATCCGGCTATGCCGATTATTATTGATCGATTAGAAGTAAGTCAAGTGGCACGGTGTAATTATAACTAACCCCTGTTAATGGGGGTGGCCAACGCTCATTTGGTATCGCCAGTTAAGAATATAATGACATAATACTAAAGCATAATCCGACACGCCCGATATCGGAACTGGTATGTAATTAATTCAGTATTAGCTGCTGTCGTATGAATAATGTATGGATTTTCGATTTTGCCAAACCTGAGGCATGTGGAACTGAAATGCAGAATACCAAATACACCACGAAAGGGTAGTTTATGTTATTTTAAATTTTAAAATGCATTTGATTAGAAGTTCCACTTATAGAATCATATGGTAAGACATTAGTAAGTTTAGATTTAGAAAAAGTATAAGAGAATTATTGATCTCTCTTTCCATCAAAAGCAAAACAATTGCTGGCCGCTAGTTGGAAGATTTTTTTTCACATTACACCCACCACACAAGCCCTACAACTAAAACAATTCATGCAACATGTAGATCTTAAAACTGATTTTTTTTCCTCTACTGATGTGATAAATGAACGTCTAGCCAAAATTTTTCTTGATTTGAATTATGCAGATTAATGTAATAATTATGATAATAAATTATAAAAGCTAATATAAATGGTAGGTAGTTCGAATTTATGGAGATTGTCAGCTACATGCAAGAAGCTGCAGGAAAACAAATGATCCCAATTCTTTTCAGTTTCCAAAAGAATCGCAATTTAAAGAAAATGAGAATCAGTTGCTTGTGCGCATTAAGATTTCTTAATAAAGATTTGTTTTCGCATTTTTCCTCATTTATCATTCAGATTTGTAGCTTATTTGGTATCCCTCCTCTCTTCATTTGCTGTCTTCTTTGTGTATATCACTTCACAGAGTTCTGCAGGACGAAACCTGAAGCGTAATTAATTTAAAGAGGAAGGAATGAAATAAACCCGGGGTTGCTTTAAGAATTTCAAAATTTCCCTCTTTGTTCAAATTACGGACAGGGTATCCACTTGCCGATATAAATTACGAAGTGCAGAGGTGAAACTGTCGCAGACGAGCGGAAAACTGGAAACGAACGATAAAAGCCTTTTCGGGTTTTCTCTTAAAATGTGGCAAAAATCATTTTCAATATTACAGTAACTGGAAATGTTCAGCTCTCTGAAGTATTTTTTCATTTTTACGTTAATCTGTCAATTAAGTCGAGATCTTTCTTTTTTATGAATCAAATCTAAATTTATAATGAAGGTATCTTAGAAAAGTCTCCGAACGGGAACATCTTGAGCATCTCTTCAGAATTAATGCTACTCCAAACAACCCCTCGTGATTTTTGTAAATACTCTTAATTATTTTAATCTCGCTAATTATCTGCATTAAAATCATGAACTGACACGTAATTATAAAAACGATTTCACAATTCACACTCATCATTTTTTTAATTAATTCGAGATAGAAAGATATTTAAGGAAAACCTTTTTAATAACTCCATGTCGCGAACGCAAACATTTCAGTGGTTATAAATGTATTTTACTCGGTATTTTATCGGATATTTAATCCGATGTAGTGGTTTCAACAACAATGTAAAACTATTGCGATAGTTATGTACCCTCACTAAATTCAGCTTTGTTTCAGGAATTTGCAACGCTCACGAAGGAACTAAATGCCGCTAGAGAACAACTTTTGGAACGAGAGGAAGAGATTGCGGAACTTAAGGCTGAACGAAACAATACTCGGGTAAGTCTGGAATTAGTTAAATTACGGTGCATACAAATAGGGATTAATGCAATGCTAATGATTCAAATAATACGGTAATACGTTAAGGAATTATTATATAAAGGTGATTTAATAATGTTTGAAAAAAGATAAAGATGTACTGGAAACATAACGGCATCCATGTCCATCTTTCTCGTTCATGTTAACTGAGAAGGAAAATGTGATCACACTCGGCTTTATCAGGCTAATAACTTCTTGTAAAGTAGTAGCTTTACAAAACAATTCAATTGTCAAATTTACTTATAAATTAGAATGGAGATATAATCGTAAAAAAATGTCTCGCACAGTCGTTGTTCAAGTTTCCATTACAGCATGCGCAATATCATAGACACTTCTTAAAATCTGTAACAACGAGACGTCGTCTGCATATAGAGTAATATTATTATGCCTACTTTGTGACAGTCGTAAAGATTTGTTGAGGCTTGCATAGTCATCCATCCGTTACCGAATGTCTTATGCAGTGTCCTGTGTAAGAAAAAGTTTCCTCGGCATATACTTTCCATTGCAAACCCTGTCTGTTTCGCGATTTCGTTGAACAATACTACGAACATGCTGAATAAAAATATCGTAATTATAGGCTTCCTTACTAAATTGCTCCTGAAATCTACCAAATCCTAAAATAAATTCATTGAGCTCAACATCTTATAACAAAAAAAACACCCATAAACGAAACTTCGTGGTTTAAAAAAACGCCGTTGCTAGCTCCACGGCTAACGTGGATATAAATCTGACACAAAATCCACGGCATTACGTCATTTTCAAGGGATGACGTCATTAATTCGGCGACGCGAATACGAGCTCACCTACTGCGCATGTCCGGGGACAAAATTATTCCATTATGATAGTGTCAAACATTTTCATATTTTAAATTGATTTTTAATTAATTTGCAAGTTGAATATGACAATAGAAAACACTAGAGTAAAGTTTCTTTTAAGTCTGAGCAATTGATTTTGTTTGTTAGTAGTCAATAATTATTATCATTAGATTTCTCAGAAACAGACGTTTACGCCTTGGGAGTAGGCAACCAATCGTACGCACCTCTGTCCCTATAATCTCAGGAAGCTGAAATAATTTTCCCCAGACATGCGCCGAGTCGGCCGATAACGTCACCCCTTGACAATGACGTAATGCCATGAATTTTGTGTCAGAATTATATCCACGTCCGCCGTGGAGCTAGCTAGCAACGGCGTTAAAAAAACTGTTGAATGTACGAGAGTAATAAAACGATAACCAAACAAGAGATGCGAAAGAAACTAAATTGACAATAAGTATGCACTAATAAAGTATTTACTTATAATCAAGAAGTATTCGAGGTCTGTGTACATGGTGCCGAGGATATTAATGAAGAAAATTAAATTACGTAACGTAATGGTCTCGGAAAAATATCTGATGATTTGTTGCTGTGAGAATTTGCAAACGTGGTAAAAAGGCGCGTTATGTAGTGACGATAATGAGAAATTGTGTGATGGGATGTCATGAATTCATATTCGAATGACTATGACAATTCCGTATTTCCTTCCAGTCTTTTACATATCTACTTTTTTTAAAAATATGGCAGTATAAGTTTTTGTACTGATTTTATGTAGTTATGGCAGATAAAAAATATTTTAGTAACAATCAGAATCGTATTTCTTAGATTTACTTTCATTACTTTTAAAAAAGATTTCGGAAGAAGCTTTGATCAAAAAGTTATTCCAGTCAATAAACCCTAAGTTAAATCTAAATTTTAGTTACGACACCAATATAGCAGGGATATAAAATAACCCAAGCATATACAAAATCTCATTACCATCCAATAACTTGGCTCCCTCACGATAAGAAATAATCATCAAACCGAAACTGCACCAGCTACAAACTTCAGGAGACATTCCTTCACCGCACATTCGAAAAGTAGCAGAAGACCTAATACTTTTAATGAAATTGCATTAGACGTCGTTATTTTAGGCTATGAGCGTTACCATTTGCTGGATTATGTTCCTATATCATCAGCATTAGTTAGGAGGTAATTTTGATCTCATATTACGCTGCTACTCAGTCGGTCGTGTTTAGGGATTAGGGAAATGACGTGCAAGTGCGCCACGCCGCGGTAGATGTACGATTAGCTGAGTATCGTTGCTGATGGGACGGGAAATTAATAACGTGTCATCCCGGAGATGCAATTCATACACCCTATCGCATTGGTGCAGTGTTAAGGGTATCTAGAGACGAGTCTTACCTATTTAGTCCAAATTGTTGGATTTTCTTTACAATTTATTTATTATCAAAGATTTTCACTTACGAAAGTTATTCAAGAAAATTAATCTTCGTTACCTGGACTTTATTAAACTACCTATATGTCAACCTAGATTTACGACCTTTATAAGTTTGTTTCTAAGGATCGAACAAGTGGTGAGAAATGAAAAAAAATGTATGATAGGTGTTCAAAAGATCGCCCAACCTATATTTCCATGCATGTCTTTGAATCACATGAGTTATATGGGAATGTGTGGTATGCTTGTAAAAGAATGATGCTATTTGTGAGGTTGCCGGACCCTTTCGATACTAATGCCTTTTCTGAAAGTTTTTTTCATAGCACTCAGGATCCAAGTCCTATATTCTAAGGTCTAAGGTATATTCTTTCTGAGTCAATACCAATACGCTCATCTTTTTATTTCCGCACGGTTGCTAACAACCCGATACTTACTTATAACAAAAGACGCATTTTCGTTGTAATAATAAAATATTAATAATTAATAAAATAAATAATTCCTTGACATCGATGTAGCGCTATAGAAGCAGATGTAACCCTAAATATAATATGCAAGGTTACATAATACTGGAATATTGTTTCGTGCCGTGTTTATTATAACAGAGGTGGCATGAAAGTGCTCGTTTCATGCCGTTTATGCGTCGTTTTGCGGTACGAAAGTAACTGATTACAGTTTAGTTTAATACTTACCATACAGATAAAGGTAGTACTAACTGTGGTACTAAGCACTAAAAAGCATTTTTTGTCGTTAATAATACAGAGTCTGTTGTGTGACGACATTAAATCCACTGTTTATAGAACTCCGGTTCAAAACCAACAAAATTTAATGCCCAAGTATCGAAGAAAATTATTATTTACTTTTTAATTTTCTATTATTTTCAATTTTGTGACAGCATAATTACTCCTTGTTACCAATATTATCTGTAAAGGTATTTTATCCCAAAGTTGCTCTAAAAACAAACTGCGCACCATACAGTAACATTTTAAGGGTGTAGCAAAGGTACGTGGACAGTTTTAGGGACGCGTTCCGCCCAGTGTCTATAGTTTTGTTTGTTTAGGTTTCCAATTAACTGCAAATGAGTTTCATCGTACATAATTAGATTATTAATGATGTATGGTTCTCTTTCAGGATGTTATAAATTCCATTGCAAAATTTCAAAATTTATAATTGTGTACATATTTGTTTAGACTTCTAAAAGTTAAAATGGAAAATATTGGGTGGATGTTCTTTCTCAAACTGAACGAAATTGAAATTAATTTGTTAATTATTTATTAGGACTCGATCAATATTGGGTTCCTTTTAATTAATTATTCATATTGTATTAATCAAACTTGAAATTTGTCTTTCATCAATATTAGAAAATAAATTTAATCGAAAAAACGAAAATTGAAGATTTGCTGAATATCAAGGCCATGCGTCCATGGCAGTAACTAATCTATAAATGGTATATTACATAAAAGTCATGAAAGTGATGCTTTACTGACTAGAATCTAGTCACGGCCTCGTGATTCACGTATCATCTAGTCACTAGATGATATGTGAAGCACGAGGGCGTGTAGCGGCCGAGTACTTCCGCACAAAACCGCAAACGAAATCTGTGATCAGCAGCGAATTTTTTTATTGCTATACGCATATTAAATGATGCAGAAAATTGGATGAGCGTCACACAATGTTAGGGGATGGATTTAAAGTAGAGGAAGCAAACTATCAGTAGTAAAGTAAATTTAACTGGAGGTTGTTAGATAAAAGAACTTTGAACATTAACTCTAAAATGCTTTCCAGTAATTGCGTAAGTACCAGGGTATCTATACAAATCAGAAAAAAAATTTGATTGGGAGAAAATTAACTTTATTTGCTATTGGATTCTACTTGGGCCAATATCTTACCGATTTAAATATTTCTATCTATTTTTTGATACACACACACTGTATAACTATTGAACAACTATTTTTGTTGCTATAGCAATATTAAAAATAACTAAAAATGACTTACAAATTTTAATAGTTTTCTTCTACCGTGAACTGAATTTTCAAAGCAAAGCATACATTATCGAAACATTACAAGATTTATTTCCGAAGCTAGTTCACTTTTGTTTTTCACATCCCACCAAGAATCCTTTTAGGTATGCAGTTCTAATTTAAACAACTGCGTGCTAAATATGTAACAAGTTCATCGTACGTTTTAATTGCATGCAGAGCGGGGAAGAAATTATTAATGCATTTTCTCCATTACTGTTAGAAACAACTCCAAGGGACTTGCAGCAGGTGCTGGAATGTTCTTTTAGATGATTACGTAAAATGTAACCATTAAGGACAATCTTTTCTAATTCGAACTTCCATAAAAGTTTAAAAGCTGTAACGCTTAAATTGCTGAAATCTTAATTTGTTGCGACGGACTTCCAAGTTTCTCGAAAAAGCCTCTTTAATGTTTTAACTACCGGATTTATTCGAAAAGGTGTCGAAGCTTAAATAATGTTGACGTTTTCGTTAATTGAAAAGTAATTTTCACCCAAAAACTGCCACTTTCATGTTGCAATAACCGACCCTGAAAAATTAATAACTTCCTGCAAATCATAAAAATGGAAATCTATTAAAAAATTTAATCAGTTTTTTTATTTAGGTGCTGTATAATACTCTGGAACAAAAATATGAAAGTCACGCAGAAATATACAGATTATGGTTAACAGCATTTTTTTTTCAAATTCATGATTATGAGATTTTTTTTATGGCGCTTATGCTTCCTTATTTAGATCTTATAAAGTAGGACTAAATTTATTTTTACACCCACCTTTCTAAGTTCTAACCTCCAACTGGTTGCGTATAGTACGTAGCTATACTATTGGGTACAGCAACAATTTGGATCGCATTTCCATAACAGTGAAACCGTTAAGATAATCACAGATACCCTATGATATGATATACCTAAGGGTAATTTAGTTAAATCCGATGTTTAATGTGTTGCCCCAGCCACAGAGCTAATGATGTTATCAGGTTCAATTGATACTTCCACTACAACTCTGTTAACAGCAATTAACCAAACATTAATACATCTAAATTGGTTTCATTTGTTGAGAGAAAACCGAATATTCAAAATGACACTTTACAAATGTCCTGTCGCTTTCTTTCAATGTACAAAGTAAATAAACATTTAGTCGGTGCAGCTTTAGTGTTCCGTATAAATGTTGGTAGACCTACCAAACCTGCATTTTTTAATTCTTTGTCTTTTCAACTTTCGGAAAACATACTGAAAAAAACCATTGATTAGGTTTTCCAAATATAGAATATCAATGAAATAAGCTAAACTGAAACATTAAGGGCAAGTTTATCAGTCCGTACTTTTAACTCCTTGTTAAGCTAACCAACGGTCAACTATCATGGATACGATTCTTATAACAATTCATATTCATAATAATTGACTGTTGGTTAACTTAACAGGGAATTGATAAACTTTCACTTAATCTAATCACAAAATCACGGACATCAATTTTGAATCACCCAGTATAACTCCATATGCCCCTAGCTCCTAGTTTCCAGTAACAGCATTCTAAAATAAAATCGAAATTTCCTTCCTTCTTTCCAGCTCGAAAAGTTGCAAAAACCGTAGCTAAGAATAAAAATGCTTATTTTTAAGAATTCATCGAGTCGCCATAGCTTAGCGGTCGTGGTATTTTACGAAGGGAAACTAGACGACCATTGGTTCAAATCCAATCTGGAACGCTATTTTAATTTTTCGTTAAATATTATTTGGATCATAACTCACGCTCTCGTGTGTCGACACATCGATCGATTTTTAAATTTTGTTAATGTTTTTTTTTAATGTTATTGAATAATTTCTAAACCCATTACATTAGCTTTTATACGGTCTAACTGCCTAGCATATACAGAGTGATGATAAAGTATCGCACAAAAATCATATTCTGGTTATTTAATGGTTTTACGGAAAATCCTGAGACCCGTCGATTTTTGTTTTTAAATTGCCATTCAGACATATAATTTTCAACCCCCCACCCCTCAACCCCTAAGTGCTAGCAACCCCAACTTTAAAAATTTAAATAGAAAGATACCCTTTGTGATACCTCTTTTTATAGGTCTTTTTATTGTTAATATAACTAAAAAAAGTTTTTCAAAATCGATTGATAAATAACGGAGATATTTAACAAAATGTAATCAATGTAAAAAATGGGGTTGACATTCAACAAAAATTTATGACGTCACAGCGTAGAAATAATGGCACAAATCCTGAGACCCGTCAATTTTTGTTTTTAAATTGGCATTTAGGCAGGTAATTTTAATCCCCCCACCCCTCAGCCCCTAAGTGATAGCAACCCCAACTTTAAAAATGTTAATGGAAAGATACCCTTTGTGATACCTCTTTTGATAGGTCCTTTTATTCTTAATATAACAAAAAAAAGTTTTTCAAAATCGGTTGAAAAATAACAGAGATATTTAACAAAATGTAATCAATGTAAATAATGGGGTTGACATTTAAAAAAAAATTATGACGTCACAGCGTAGAAATAATGGGCGATCAAAACCACACTTTTAGGTCAGGAAGTGCCCATTTTAATGTTACCATTTACGGCGTGTTTGAGCCGTTTCTTGTCGAATATTGACATTTCCATTTGATTACATTTTGTTAAATATCTCCGTTATTTATCAACCGATTTTGAAAAACTTTTTTTGCTTATATTAAGAATAAAAAGACCTATCAAAAGAGGTATCACAAAGGGTATCTTTCTATTTAAAATTTTAAAGTTGGGGTTGCTAGCACTTAGGGGTTGAGGGGTGGGGGGTTGAAAATTATATGTCTAAATGGAGATTTAAAAACAAAAATCGACGGGTCTCAGGATTTTCCGCAAAAACATTAAATAACCAGAATATGATTTTTGTGCGATACTTTATCATCACTCTGTATATATTATCTAAAACTCCTCGAATATTAATGAAATCGTTCATAATTTAAAACATGTTGATGTAATATTTAATGTTTTGTGGGAAATTTCCCGGTAACAATATGTGAAGTCAATCGCTTTTGTATTCAAAAACACACATTGTAATAAGCACGATAAAAATCTTCAAAAGGAGGCTTTAGGATTATTAAGCTCATAAAAGAATAGTAGGTAGTACATCCTGAAGCATTGTTATTTCAGTACTGGTGGGCGAGGAAGTACCAACAATAGAAATCAATGTGAATTGCCATCTTGCTATAGAAATAGTCCTTCCGTACTCTAAAGAGTTGTTCAACAGCCACAATCCCGCGGGAATTGAAATGCTAGAATCGGTTTATTTATGTTCCTTTAGTTGTCTACAGTTACTGTTTAATAGGCGGATTGACGATCGCTTGGAGATTTTACAATCGGCGCGAAGTTTAACCGTTATTTATTGGTGTACATCGGACATACAGTTCCAATCTCAATGAGGATTGATGAACGCTTGGTTTCAGTTTATTGGTTCGATTTACGTGCTGCTTCTGTTGTCGCCAACACTTTCGACAGGTCCTATCGAACATCCACGTATTTTGGTGATACAATTGGTTAGAAGATGTACAGAGGTAACAAACAGCAAACGTACCTATATAACATTTTAGTTCGATTTTGATTAAGTTGGTTTATTAAAGTTTAAAACGATTATAAATTTCATAATTACGTTTAGGATGCTACTGCATACTTTAATTGCAATGTCTGATAATATTACCTACATATTCCCAAGGCACTCCAGACGAATCCCTCATTTACACTACTGGCCAACTGTATTCAATGCTTAAAAAATACTGGAATGTACCTCTGCATTTAGTGGGTGGTTCTATAATTCCTGTACTTATATGTAGGGTGCGTTTAAACAACCGGTCAGTGTGGACTCCATTCCATTCCAAGCAACCTTCCCCTTGAGGTGTTGTTCTGATCCCCCGACAAAAAAGGTTTTCCAAGCTAGGTACAACCGTCTTGGAAGTCTTTCTATAATGTCCATATCGTGTTGTCTGTCCCGTAAACGATATTCGCTAAAGAAACCCGTTTTGACACCGTCGAAATGTTACGCAAAAAGTTCCGTCAATTCCTTGTTAAAAAGCATCTTCATCTGTTGCGCTTTATTTAGTAGCAACAGACGACGTAGAGGGAATTGGCTAATGGAGAATGCCAACCAACCCCATTGAACAAAATGTTACCAACCGTATCTTTAGGTGTAATGTACGGTCTTTTACACCACGAACTCACCGTTCCTTAACATCCGGAAATTTATTTAAGAAGAGACCCACCCGTCGTTTGGAAGACAATGAAATTATGGGACATCCTGACCCTAGTTCGTTGTATGTATCGGTTGGACTGCCACGTTTAAGACAGTCACTGTTAATATTTCCTACATAGTTGCATATATATTTTTTGAGGGTTGGCGTGTTTCTGCAAATATTTAATCAAGACACTAGTACTAGTTTATCTCCATTTCAGATAGATGTTAGCTACTTCGAGAAATCGTGGTCAACAGTTCCTCTCAATCGGCAATTTGTAACTTTATGCTTTTAATATACAAATAGCTGTAATAACGCCCTAAAATACAAATACCAAGGGTGTTCAAAATGTATAAAATCAGATAGATATACATTATACATTAGATTTTATGCATATGACATGGCTTATGTATGAAGTGTTACAAAATAATTATTTTTTATTTCGAAATGGAAACTAAAAACCTTACGATATGAAAAAAAAATGTTTATTTTGTTAATGAAAATTTAGCATGAAAAATTAAGTTCATCGTACTACATTAAAGAAATAAAAGTTCTCTGTAATCTTCTTTCTTTTATGCTTCATGTAGTAAATCGTTTATGACACTTTTACGATTACAGTTCTTTGTCACACTTTGTGCGTGTTCCGTACGCCATGCCTAAGTCATTTAAATTATTTGAAGGTAATTGAACAATAAAAAAGTGCTTTTCGAAATTTTAAAACAAATCGTATACTACAGAAAAATCATTATCGCTATCTGTAATCTCACATTAATTTTAAGATATTTTCAAGCATTTTCCTGAAAGTAAACTTTTGACATACTAGTTAGGAAAACAATTCGCTTAATATCTGAATTTAAAAGAAAATATCAGATCTGGGACTGAAATAGCGTTTTAGGGGTTGTAAGCCGCATCTACTAAAAAAGACTTGTAAAACTGTAAGTCCTCCCATTACGCGTTAAATATCTATAGCCGACAGAAAGAACCTTTATTTCCTGAAGAGTTAAAAACTGAACCTATGACGGTTAATAATTATCAACAATATTTATTGATAATGCGGTATTAATTTTTAAAATGGTCTATAAGGATTATTGACCACAATATTTTATACACGAGGACATAAAATATAATTTGAACAGCTGGATGATATTAATAATAATATTTTAGGAATTAACAAACGGCATGTGTCTAAAGTTTCACGGTCAACCCTTATCAGGAATTTTACTGACCTTATACACATATCAACTTAATGAAGGAAAATTCTGGAACGTCGAGAAGGGTTTGTTGATTGCAATTTAAAGACTTTGTGGAATTTGTTATCCCTTGTAATATTTGCTTTGTATCAGTATACAAATTAATTAATTTTATTTTTTACAGTTACTTCTAGAACACTTAGAATGTTTGGTGTCGAGGCACGAGCGATCATTAAGGATGACTGTGGTTAAAAGACAAGCTGCTGCCCAATCAGGGGTGTCTAGTGAGGTGGAAGTTCTCAAAGCGCTCAAAAGCCTTTTCGAGCATCATAAAGCACTGGATGAGAAGGTACTATCATACTTGCATTATCAACAACCTCATAAAATTTCAATATTACGATATTCTTTTGCCATATTTTAGGTTCGAGAAAGACTGCGGGTAGCATTAGAAAGAAATTCAGTTTTAGAAGAGGAATTAGCTACAACCAAAGAAGAAGTAAGTTTTAAAATGTGTATTATTTCAAACGGCGTTTTCCTATTTTATTTATTACAGTTGCAACAATATAAACTCGGGGGGCCACCCTCAAACGTACCTGCAATAGAAGATAAACCCAAAGAAAATGGCCAAGCTGAACCCGGGGACCAAGTCACAAGTTGTAACAAGGTAGGTAGTTATAAACACATCAATGCATTTGCTACAAAGCATTTGCATTGTTTATTCTTCAAATGAATATTTTTACAAAAGGCATATGGAGATAAAAATAACAGAAGAAGCTTGAAAAATTTGGATTAAATAAAGTTTTACAATGAAATATTTAGTTTTGCTTAAGGTTCTCAGCTGTGAACCCGACTCTTAATAATAACAAGGTAATTCCTAAAAGGGACTTCTGTTTATTTTAACTAAAATAGTGCTGCTCCATTTATAATAACAAATAGGATTTATGTATGCTACCAACTTTTAGTAATACCACTATAAAAAAAATCAGTTATTTTATTTGTAACTGACAGCTTTTACATTTTTGTTGGAATGTTTATCATTGAGCATGAACATTCATAACGTTTTAATTTTCCTGTTTTATAAAGATAAATGATTATCAAGTCATTTATCATTTTCAAACTAATCGAACAAAAACAAGAGAACAATTTCATCCCCTACAGTCAAGCTACACAATGTAGTGCTGTTAAATAAAAGTTGTCAGTTCATGGGGCTCATCAATATGTTGCAATCAATTTTAAAATAAATGTTGAAATTTATTTTTATTTATCTCAATTATTGACATATTACAAACAAAAATATGACTGCATGGATGTGTATAAATAAAGAAAAATATTTCATAGCTATTGGGAATAAATATTATCGATGGTGGCGCTGCGGTCAACAACTTGTGACTTCAGAAACGGGATAAGATTTTGACATCATTGACATTTCCCTTGCTTTATTAGCCGCTAAACGTTCACGATTCTGTTTACAACAAGCGAACGTCCCGCTTTAATCCCGCTTCTGACGTCACACGGTTACTTACTATTCTAGCCACCAGAGGGCGTATCGTTAATATTTATTCCCTATAAGATAATAAATAAAAGTCATTTTTGCTCATAGAAATAAAATTATGAACTCTTTTTTTTTATAGAATTGTATAATTAATTAATTAATATTAAATAATTGTTATAAAAGAATTTACAACTTTAAAACCTGATTCATATTGACGCGATTTTTTCTTCTTGTTTTCATCATTTGAATTTGGCGATGACAAAAAAAATTCCAAAAAAACGCTCCTGTGTACAACCCCCTTTATTCAAACTACGCAACCACGCGAGGTATCAACCAATTAACGTTCGCGGTTTTTAATTTTTGAATACGACATCGTTCTGTGATTGGTTAATACCTTACGCGGTCAGGCAGTCAGAGTCGTGCCCTAAGTATGGCAACCTACCTTAAGACGTTAGCAATTCATTCTCCTTTCTGGAAACGAATTATACACATCCATTTTTTTTCATTTTTTTATAATATGTCAATATGCGAACAGTGACGGCTCGTGGTAGCCATAGTAGGTAGGGCACAATTAAACAATCGTTAAATGCAACATTTTAGATAATTAAGCAAAATTAAGACTTTTGTTACTTTAGTAAGTTTACTGTCCTTTTCGACAATTAAAAACGTCGCAAGTAGGGCTGTGCCCCCACTATGACCAATTTACCAATTTCGTGTTGTATTTCCAACAAAGATCTCTTTCTAATGCTCTAACTCTTGTGTGCCCTGATTATACACCTGGGTTGTCCTTTGTAGACTTCTAGGTGCCGCGTTTGTATTAATAATATGTATTTGGAATAATACATCTTATTTTAAAGAATTTTATATTTTTGATAAATTTTCTTTACGGGCCATGTACCCCAGTGTCCCACCCATATGGATAAGCCGCCATTGCTTAAAATTATTAAAAATAGTATTTTTTACTTGATGAACCCCATTTTTACAGAATTACCATTCTGGATAGGTTTTTGTTTTTCTAAATATTTTATTATAAAAAATGTTAAATCAGAAAAGCTTCATGATTAGAACTGGGAATTTAGTTAATCAAGATTTCTACCAACACACTAATTTTTTTATATTTTCCAATTAACTTCCCAGATCTAATTTTGAAGCTTCTTTTATATACTCTTTCAAGTTATTTAACCTCTTATAAAATATAAGCTTATTTTATTTATTACTTACTCTTTGATTGGCTGCATGAAATATAATAGATGTTGTGATGTGCGCATGTTTATGTGGTGGTACAGGCAACACCGAAGCAGCGTCTTACCAATGGGGGCATGGAAATGGAGAGTGATTCTGCGGCTCGGATAGCTGATCTACAGACCGCTTTAGAACAGCAAGTAAGAATTTATGTTTCTTCTTTCATTTAAACAATACATAACACACTTAAATCTTTTACCTCTCAGAATGTTTTAATTTTACTAATTTCATTAATCAGACTGGAGAACTCAGTACATGGCAAAGAAGGATAGGAGAAATGACCAATAGAGTAGGAGAATTAGAAGAAAATCTAGCCAAAGCACAAAAAGATCTACTTAAGGCACAAGATTCTAACTCAAAACTTCAAAGGGACTTGCAGGAGAATGTAGCACAGAAGGAAGATCAAGAGGAACGCATTGCAACACTTGAGAAGCGGTATCTCAATGCTCAGAGGGAATCCACATCCTTACACGACCTGAATGAAAAGTTAGAACAGGAACTACAGCACAAAGAAGCTCAACTTAAGGTAACGTTTATCTACAATCGTCCTTTACACTAAACATACCTAACAATTCTTTAAACAATCGTTCCCTAAAGATATCATCAAAAAAATAATTTCAACGAATTTAATCCTGATGACCAATTTTGTCAAAAATTCTTCGCAGATTTCTTCCAAATCTCGAATTTGCTGCCGCTACTCCCTATATAGCCACTAAAGTTTCCCCTATTTTAAAATCTTTACATAGACCGCCGCCGGGACGCTAAAAATATCCTACAGTCATATAGACAATTTTATTGACTATCTTTTAAAGAAACAATCAAGTTGCTAGTTCTAACTAGTCTCGTTTGTGAACGGGGGATGCGTTTCGCCAGAGTGGACTGAAAGGGCAAGACTAAATATTCTATAACTAACGGATCGGGATCATTACGATAGGTAACGTAACGCTTCTCAACTTTTGTCCTGGACTTGTAATATTTTTTGGCTTACCCAGAAGTCTTTTAACCATTTGTTCCACTGTATGATCCCATCCGTACTGGCGCCTTCTCCGAACCAGCTTAGGGGTCGAGAAATCCGAGTGTAAAAAAAAACGCTTTTGCGCCCTCTGGCCTCTTATTACGGCACCAAACTCGAAACGCTCGTACGCAGCTTCTAGAGTAGTAACACTCCACCACGGTCGCTTTATATTTCTATAAAAACTTGATACTTTGACTTGTAATAAATTTTTATTATAAAGAAAAATTTTATCTTTGTCGACAGTTACAAGAAGAAAAAATATCAGCTATCCAAGAAAAATTAGAACTGGCTGAACAGAAGTTAGCACAATATTCCAAGTTACCAGAAATGGAAGAGCAATTGAAGCAGCGTATGGAGGCACTGACGCAGGTGAGACCGCAGGTACGAAACTCTACGCTCACTTTTTGTCTTGTTTATTATATGTCTATGTCTTGGTATAATCTATGATGCACTTATATTTGGAAATTATTATAATATCACAGAATAGTTGTGTTAGTATGCATGTCTGTTTATGGCATTACACAAAGTGTAACAGATTTTTGCAAACTATTAGTAAAACTATATCACTACTAAAATAAAATAGAAACAAGTCGGAATTTGTAGAATTAATTATAATAAGCACTTGTAGTGTTTGAAAATTGCACTATAAGACAACTATTTGAATTAAAACTTTATTTCTAGTTTAATGATTTGAAAGATCCTTCAATAGATGCTGTTAAATATCTTATTAGTGCTCAAAGGTCGAGACTGTCACTTCAAAATTTTATCTGTTTGTGTTTGCACAGACATGGGTTTAGGGAGAAGTGCCGAAAAGAACTTTAAATAAATAATTTGGGATTGATTAGCTGACTGTTGCCCCACTTTCAAAATCTACTTTCTAGAATGTCAGTAAGTTGATCCATTAGATAGTGGTATCTTGTGTTTTCTTTAGCTATCATACAGCTTTAATTATTGTATAAAGAATGTGTGTGGGAAAATAATTATTAAAGCTACATCGAATTAGTTGAAAATGGAAAGATATGTGTGTGTAAATGTTTAAATAAGTTAAACTTTTTTTATGCTTTAGATTGCAAAAAATAAGCCTTTCTTTTTTAATTTGTAGCTAATCAGGTAAGGAATTAAATTTTTTCTATAAAAGGAACATTTTTATGTTTTTTATTTTAAGGATGACGTCATAGTCTTATTATAGTAAGTTGAGAAATTTGAAACGCTTGTGATGCCACAATCAACATGCATATTAAATTAAAAGTTGATGTATTACTGCTTTCGATGTATTAGTTAACTAAAAAGAGAATGGTTAAAATGTTAACAAATACACACTCAATTGAAAGTGAGCCTTGAGTATTGTTATCTTTAATCATTAAAATCATTATCCATTCTCATGAACCTATTTATGATTTTCTAAGTGGGTTATAGAATAGCATGATTCAAAAATATTCATTATTGTGGCTTATCCGTTCTGCTATAATCATATTTGCTAATTAATGGTGGATTCGCAATTGGCGCGTAAAGGTGGATCCGCAATTGCCACGTCACATGGAATGCGACGCACGGTAAACCACATCTAACTATGCATCTAACCAATCACAGACTTGTATTTCTAAGCATCTAACTAGTAATACTAGTCTGTGGTTGGTTAGATGCGGCACGCTGCGTGACGCGCCAATTGCGGATCCGCCTTCACGCAGCAAGCTTCATCTAACCTATCGCAGACCAGTATTATTTATTAGTATTTCTAGTCTGTGATTGATTAGCTGCGGCTCACCACATGCCGCGTGAGCGCTAATTGCAGGCCAGCCTTTGCGCGGCAAGCCGTATCTAACCAATCACGGACTAGATGCGATTTACCACGTAACGCATGGCGCGTTAATTGCGAATCCACCTTAAGGGCGTAGATATTAAGGCTTAACAGCAGAAACAAGCTTCCTTAAATCAAATTCAAACAAAATTATAATTGGAAATAATTGCATCTTGCATGTTGTAGCAATTCTCAATGTATTAAAAAAAAGGTCTAGGGCAAAATTAAAAATATACTACACATAGATTGTTTTCTGTGCAGGGTAATTCCATCGTGGTGATTAAATTTAATACCATTTTTTGTTTTATTCTTAGGCACAAGAACGCCATGGATCAGCAGAAGATCGAATCCAAAGGCTAGAAGCAAACTTAGACGAAAAGAATGCTGAGCTTGTGAGATTAAACCAAAGACTTAAAATGAATGAGGATCACAACAGTCGATTATCAGCAACTGTAGATAAATTATTGTCTGAATCTAATGATAGACTTCAAGTTCATCTTAAAGAAAGAATGCATGCTTTAGAAGAAAAGAACAGTTTAACACAAGAACTTGAAAAGACAAGAAAAATAATGGAAGAATTGGAAATACAAAAGACAGAAATAATGAAAGAATTGGCTAAGTCTAGATTAGAAATAGATAACGTGAAAAGACAAATGTTACAACAAGAAATAGCATTTAATATACAACAAACGGATGCTTTAACTCGAAGTTTATCACCTAACGCCACAGACCCTAATAATTTTACAAGAAGCACTAGTCATTCCAGTTTCGATACTCATTCCTTACCAAGGAGAGGGAACAAATCACGTACTCCTGTAGATGAAGACCCTAATAAAGTTGTATCATTTTCTGCTCGATCCATGGCAGAACAAGAATGGGAAAAACTGCAACAAGCTCATGTTTTAGCAAATGTTCAGCAAGCTTTTGATGTTTCCAGTGATGCAGAAGGAGATGACAATGATAGTTTGTTTAGTACAGCAGATATTTTGTCACCATCAGGGCATACAGATGCACAAACATTAGCAATGATGTTACAAGAACAATTAGATGCCATTAATAATGAAATTCGATTAATACAAGAAGAAAAACAAAACACAGAGGCTAGAGCAGAAGAATTGGAATCAAGAGTAGGCAGTATGGAACATATGAATTTACTTGCTAGAGGACGTAGTTTGGAACGCCAAAGTCCACCTGTTAGTGGAAGATCAACTCCAAAATCACATCACTCTCCACAGAGAGATTATCTTCATAAGTATCATACGGTAAGTCCACATTTTTTTTCCAGAGAAAAAGGAGATTAAGGCTTGCACATTAAAACCATTGTAAATAACTCATCGTATTGTTAAAAACAATACGTTACTGTATGTCATCAAAACAGGTGTATTTTTATTCAGTTATGTGAAAATTATGCAGGGTGGGAGTCAGAGGTGGGTAGACTGGATTTATAACTTGTTATTAATAGAAATTAAAATAAATAAAGTTCAGTAGATCTACAGGATGGTTCAAATTATAATAAGTAACATCATACAGTGAAGTCCATTTATTGTGCAATATAACCATGTTACAAGCTAAATGGTCCACCCACTTTATCATTGGAATATAGGCAACCGCTATACACGGACCATTTAACTTGCAATGTGCCTATATTGCACAATAAATGGACTTCATCTATAATACTGTTTCATTGTAGGAGAAAGGGGTTCCAATATACAGGGTGTTTAAGGAATCACTCCCAAGCTATTATCTCATTCATTTTTTAAAATAACCCCATCAAACCTTACATATTATCGAATGGGAAGATACTTTTAAGAAAATGGCATAGCTATTTCAAAGTTATGAAATATTGGCGAGTAAAGTTATTCATTTTTTTTCAAATAGCAGATATGCCTTTTCTAATACTTTGTTGAAAATATTTTTTTCTTATCAATCATATAAAATTTTTACTTTCTGTGATTACAATTTTTCCAGAAAAACGCTAAAAATTTTAAGGTACCAATGGACCTGGGAATGATATCTGGAACTCCCTATATATCTATAAAGTCATGTTGTTAAATCCCGCCCACTTAATCTGAGACACCTTGCATGTATTGTTACATAATCATAATTTAATTTTAAAATATTTGGTGAGTTATTTCCTTGTTATTAGTGATGCCTGTGACTCCTTAATGCATGTTCAATACCTCCGTGCACGATAATATGTTCATTAATACACTTTGTGAATGGAATGTTAGGTGTGTGACATGTGATGTTGTAGGCGCCTGCGTCTATGTCTCCAGCACACCTGCAACAGTACCGTGCAACTTTGAGTCCGGTCTCCCTTTCTGAGTCGCTGCCCTCTAGTCAGGTTTGTTCGTCATTGACTGTATATTGAACCCCTAAAATGGTAAATTATAATATTATAAAAGTTACAACAGGTCTGGATTAAAAAACATTCTGGGATTTAACACGTTCTCTCTCTCTTTCTCTCTCGCGCATATTTTAAATTTTTAGTATTAGTTCAATAAATTATCCATTTAGATTTTTGCTTACAACTTGCTAATGCTGCCCGACTTGAAACAAAATAAAGAATCATAATAAAATATTTTTAAAAGTGGACCTATGCACAATGCTGTTGTCAGGGGAAAATAGCATATTTTTATTCTTATAAAAGTTACGATAATAATCATAAGATTGGTAAGATTAGTGCATGTTGTTTGTTTTATGCATCAAAAAATTACTTGCATTATGTCTTAGAAATTTTTAAAATGTTGTTAGTAATTCCACAATTAGTGATTTCACACTTTTTTGAGGTTTGTGCTATAATCAATGAATTAGTGACCTACTCACAGCATGCCGATAATTTATAAAAATATTGGTATAGATATTTATGTTCTCTAAATGAAAAACATTTAGATATGTGTGTTTTTTTTTTCATATATTAACTATTGGTGGATTATATGACATTAAACTTGATCACACACAATTAAAAAAATAAATATATAGATCAAAATGCCAATACATTGGCACAAGTCCTCCATTTTATTTCCTATAGGGGGTTTGCTTAAGATTCGTCTACACTTTACACAGATCATTACCAGAAACATCTGATCCAAAGGCAATAATTTTCTGTGCTTGCCTTTTAGCGGTGCCCCTGGTATATTTTCCCTGTCTAGACCATTTAGACAGGACTAAAGTTTTAAAAGAAAACATTTACGCTAAATAACCGTAAATATTTGCATTCTTAAAAAGACTTTTAAAAGGCCACTCCTCTTTTTACAAAAAAAATCCCTTGCCGCACGGCGATATTTTTTTTACCTTGTTGGCTCGCTTTTCGGGACCACCCTCCATTCTAACATCTGGGGGACCCAAATTCAAATACGTTTTAGTAACATTACCATGAGGAAAAATTTATTTAGTAAATTCAAAAACGGTCGCAACGGCGCTATTCCAAAAATTTAGAAATTTTTGAAAAATTATTACAAAAAAACTGGCCACACAATTTTATTTAAATTTTCTACACTTATGCAGCTTGGTATTAGCTACGTTTTTGTTTTTTGAGGAATGCCATAATTTCACTGTGGCGCCCTCTACGAGGTTTTGAAAATCGGAAATTGATGCTCCTATAGCGCCTTTATTAGTCAAAATATGAAAGAAGTTTATATATAAAAGTTATTCAGTATATAATTCTGCATTTTCCTAAATGTATATCACGTATACAGGGTGTTTGGTTTTCACAGTACAATAAGCAACTTTGTTATTTTAAATGAAACACCCTGTATATTATTATATAATTGAATGCAAAATTTAATTGTCTATCACATAGTATAAGGTGTTCATATAGCTAAAATGTACGGTTCATTAGGATTTCCTGAATTTTAACCGCGTTGTGTAAACATTTTGAAGATTTAGGTTGGACAGAAACGGATCGTCGATCATTAGCTATCGTCCGGCTTCGCCAGCTTTAATTTCAAGCCGGTTACTATTATAAATAAATGCGTGTCTTTCTTCTGTACATATGGAACCCGTATAGTCTCGTTTTTCTCGCTACGCATTTAAATGATTTCCAGGGTTTGCCTCCCGAACTATACTGTTGAATACCAAAAACGAAATGTTTATTTTTAGTATGGGAAAGTCCAGGGGTTTTTCGTAAGTGTTTTAAGAATATTTCAAGTTTTGTATGAATGTAGTTACCTCCCAAGGTTTGTTACCTCCAATGTATCTTAATCCAGGCCTGCTAATAAATCTGAGCATATTACAAGTAGGTATGCTAGTACGAAACCAAATGCAATTGGTAGCTGTTATAAAACTGTATTATATTCAAAGGTATATGAACTTGAGCTTACTAACCAATAGCTACTGTAATTCTAACACAACTTTATTATTAAATGCTTATTACATATTAATTATTACATTGTTGCATAGTTTCAAAATAACAACCTTGGTATGTTTGCCATTCTAGGGGTTTATTTTAATGGCTTCGATACACATCACACACACACACCACTGTCGTATTTCACTAGCTGCATGCTTCTATCTAACAATTTCTGATACTGTTGCTGTATATATTAAATTTTCTTCTGCAGCTGCAACTTGCACCAGTTAGTTCGGAAATGTCAAGGGAAGAACTTCATATGGGTGACAGTAGTAGTGGTGGTGGAGCATCGCCTCTTACAGCGCGGTCGCTAAGACTTGAAAGAGTAGCGCAGGCTCTGGCTCATAGTCAGGAAGAATTGCGCAGGTCAGTGACTGTTGTACTTATTAGGAAATAAGTTTTTATTTATTGATTTAATAAGTCATTGGGGCACAACTAATAACATGTGCTTTGAGAAATTTTCAATGATTCTTATGGTGACTAATTATTATTAATGGTACTTGATTTTTGTGTGCTTGCTACATAGAAGGACGGGTGCAAGCGGTTTGCCTCCTGGAGCTACTACTTACAGGTTATTTGCTTGCTTACTGTTAGAAGGCACTGCAAACCTTGTTGCACCATTTTTGTTTGTTTCATTGTTTTAATGTATAAAGTGTAAAAAGAGTTTAAAAAATGTATACAGTTTAAGAATATCTATTGGATCTTTAAACAAAGATTTAGGCCCAGTGATATAAAAATTTTACTCCCAGTTCAACTAAACCACGATCAATTGTTATGGATCAGCTGAACTGGAAGTCAAATCTTTTATAAAATTGGAACTAATAAGATCAAAATTCTAATTCTTAAAATGTCATATTTGGATGTACACAAGGTGGAACAGGACATCACAGAACCATTAAAAAAATCCTGGTTATTATTGGTCACGAGAAAATGGGCATAAGATCTTGTGATTTGTACTACTGTTTGTTTGGTGTTAGAACATATTGCTTTAATAATCAAAAAAATTCAAAAGTTAGATGAGTTAGTAGTGATGTACCAAGGTCTTGAGCCACCCTGTATACTCTGTGTTTGACTAATCAGAAATTTTCCACATATTTTTGTAGATAGAAATATATTTTATATTTGTATTTGCAAAAATATCTGAACTATAGACAGAGCTTTGTTTGATCAGCAAGACTCTCTATAGAACTGCAGAAATGTTTGTAGCTGCAAATAATATGGTACAAGTTTTACTGGTTACACTTAAATAATAAGCGTCGCTAAAAGATTAATTCCCATGGATGCAATTATTACAAGAATTATATCCATGGTGATCAAACTTTTAAGCCACGTTTATTATTTAAGTGTAACTGGTGCAGTTGGATCTCTTAAGACTGAAGTGCCATAACTTCGTATTGTGGAAACACCTACATTTACCATATGCCCACATTTTTCATTGAAAAAGTACTTTTCTTAAAAAATATAATGTTTGCATTTGCATCAGTTTCCAAGACCTTTCATATGAAAAAAATAAGCATCTTAATATATAGTTTAAACCAAGCATAAATATTTCTCCAAGTACTATTCCAAAAGGTTTTATATATTACATTTCTTGTTTAGTCTCTCGGTAACTGAGTATTTCTGAATCCACATTTATAGAATTCTTTTTATAGCATTTGGTCCCTAAAAGCTTACTATCTTGTTTGCTACATGCATTTCTAATTCTATAAATCGAACGATTGTAAAGTGAGGCTGCATAAGTATAGTCTGTTCTGAGTGTTTCAAAAAGTTTAAAAAAATTTAAATTTAAAAGCTACAATTTTTTTGACCATGTGGGTAAAGGTTTTGTAGGTTTTGTAATTTCTCATATTTAAACATTTCTTTTTCTTCTTTTTAAAACAGTGTTTCATGGAAATCAACAGTACATGAAATACTGTTGTAAATATGTTCTAAAAAAAAACTTAGTATAGCTAATTAAAAATTAAAACCCCCAACATTTAGAACAATCAATTTCCAAACTAAGTTAAATTTCATTAAAAAAAAAAACATTGAATGATTTTCATTCAATTTTTTTATTTTTTGTATAAAATATTAAGTAATCTAAAAAAAATGGTAAAGTCCCCCAATTCTCTGCATGTTGCTTCTAACTGCATGCTCGTCTAGATATAGTCTAGAGTAGTAGTGCGTAGTGTGTTTAGGCAAGGCCAGACGCACACACCACCATCACCTCTATCCTCTCGTCATAGCAGTCAAGACAGTCTTCATAAAAATACCATTACTGGAGTCCCAAGAGATGTATCAGCTGCTGCTGTAGCCGCCGCCGCCGCCGCTGCTCAGAAGAAGAAGGGCATTAAATCATCCCTTGGTAGATTCTTTAGTAAAAAGGAAAAGGTACAGTTAACATTTTTGTTATTGGGTTTCTAAAAATGAATATTTTGTGTTGTGTAAAAATTAACCATTAAAATTTAAGACTTTTTTTTAAACTTCAGTATTTATTTCCAAAAAACATTTTCTGTGCGGATACTATCATGCATTTCCATTGAAAAATTTCCAATTTAAAAAAAATGTCTAAATAAAATTTATATAATATAATCTATACAATATTTACAACAAATTTGGTTTTTTATTGCAGGTAAAGGGTAAAGAGGTAATGGGAGATAGCACTTTAAATATCAATCAAGCAAGTATGGGTCTACCCGATGGAGATCTTAGTGATTCCCTCAGTGTTTCTGGAAAATTAGGCCAAAAGGGTGACTTTGATCGCAGACAGAAGAAGAAGTGGGTGTACGTTACTTTTTTTATTCTTAATCTAAATTGCTATACAAATCACTGGAACTAACGATATCATCTTTTGATTCGTATAATTTTCCCATAGTGAAATAGTTTTTGACATAATATTAGTTAGTTTTTAAAGCTTTAATAATTGCTACATTAAATAAGGGTGCTTTTAGCAATAATTCCATAGCTTCAGTAGGAGTATGTAAGCTAAACAAAATTTCAAAATTCACGTATAGTACAGATTGTCTGAGATTAAAAGTGAGCAGAGCACATTATTTTATTTTTATTGAGGTAACAATTAGTAAAAACATTAAAACTTGATATAGACCTGTGAAAGCCAATTCTAAATGGCGTTAGATTATCAAATTGGGTTAAGGATGGTCATATGGATCCCGGACACAGCTCTCAACAGCGTATTTATGGATAGAAATCTCTGCTGCACTAAGCTCTTCACTTCGCCATTAGTTTGGTATCACATTCAAGGCAGCGCCGACATTTGATTTTTTGGAATCTGGCTAGGGAGGGAGGGGGTTCACTCCGAGATCCAACCGCACGTCTGGTTGGGTTCTGCAGGCCCTGAGGAGTTGGCGCCTATCAACAAGCTAAACTGCTTACTCGGAGCCAATACCAAATTCCACTAGAAGATCCACTAGCGCGGATCTAGAGAAAGTCTCTTGGTGGGGTTAAATGATGCGGGAGGTCCGGAGAGCCCCCAGGCGATAATGTTAAACGCGAAAAAATTTAGTGTAACAATGTTAATACATGGCCTCTCGGGATAGGGTAATTACTCCTATTAACCCCCCCCCCCCCCGTCCCATAGATTCGCGCTTGCTAGAAGAAGGCTTCAGAACTGAAGATAGCCAGCTCAACAAACACTTCTATATTATGGTACTAATATAGACAGTTCCAAACGTGGCTTCTACAAAGAAGACGAGAAATCTGCCTTACTTCCCCCTTACCCAATATCTGAAGTCTAATATCTATATGAGATTTTATGTTTTTACTCGTAATAAAAGAGTCACTTTGATAACATTGGTACCTACCTACTACAACAAAACATTTGGAAAAATACAGCTTCTTATATTTCAATAATTTTTACAGCTCCTACTTTCTTCAATAACAATTTACTAATGCTCTATTAGTTACAAAAATTACTGCATGTTAGGATTTAGAATAACATAGTTTTCTAGAGGTGTGCTTATTAACTTACCGCAATCTCTATCCTCTAAGGGAGCGTGATTACAGACACGAATTACTGGCTGAAGCTATGAAGGCTGGAACACCCTTTGCTCTTTGGAATGGACCTACCATTGTGGCGTGGCTTGAACTTTGGGTTGGCATGCCTGCGTGGTACGTAGCAGCTTGCAGAGCCAATGTGAAGTCTGGTGCCATCATGAGTGCTCTAAGCGATACAGAAATACAAAGAGAAATAGGAATTAGTAACCCACTTCACCGATTAAAACTTAGGCTGGCCATCCAAGAAATGGTTTCTCTGACTTCGCCGTCAGCACCTAAAACCTCACGGACTACACTAGCTTTTGGTGATATGAATCATGAGTGGATTGGAAACTCATGGTTGCCTGCTTTAGGGCTTCCGCAATATCGTACTACTTTTATGGAATGCCTTGTTGATGCGCGTATGCTTGATCATTTAACCAAAAAAGACTTAAGAGGACAGTTGAAGATGGTTGATAGTTTTCATAGGTAATTCAATCTTTATTTTTAAATCCTTAAACGGAAAATAATTTTTTGATTTTATAGGACTAGTCTTCAGTATGGCATATCATGTTTGAAACGATTAAATTATGATAGAAATTTGTTGGATGAAAGAAGAAAGAATGCGGAAAATGCAAACGCTGACGTTATAGTTTGGAGCAATGATAGGTTAATTCGGTGGGTAGCTAACATAGGTTTGAAGGTAAGTACTTGCTTCGTAAAATATGTTTTTGTAATAACATTATTGTCTTTTTTTAGGAGTATAGTAATAATTTGCTAGAATCTGGTGTTCATGGCGCTTTAATCGCTTTGGATGACAGTTTTGATGCAAATAGTATGGGTCTTGCTTTGCAAATTCCAACTCAAAATACACAGGTATGTATGGGTTTAGGGTATGCGGTAGCAGTCAAATTATTATGTATGTATGTAACGCCTCTAACGCAAAAACTAGTGAACCGATTTTGATGAAATTTGAAATAAAGCGGTATATCGAAAATTCATCAACAAAATAGGATTTTTAGGATTTTCAAAAAAATCCTAAGCGACAGTTAGACATGTTTTTTTGGTAGCATTTTTTTCAGAAGTAGAATTTTGAAAATCTGAGTAGGGGATATGAAAGAAGACCATAATTCAAGGGTAACAATTTTTTGCCGGACTCTCTAACTTTAAAATGGCGGTCGCTATGAATTTTTCAAATTTTCGACTTTAACGCCCCTTAACTCAAAAACCAGTTATCTGATCAGGTTCCGCAACAAATTGTTTGAAAGCCCTCTGACAGTACTATATCATGAAAAAAATGTATTTACAAATCCAAAAATGGTCGCAACGGCGGCGCTGTAAACACTATTAATACAAAAAACTGGCCTTTTGTTTAAATTTTCTATACTTATACAGCTTGGTATTAGCTACATTTTTGTTTTTTGATGAATGCCAGAATTTCACTGTGGCGCCCTCTACGAGGTTTTGAAAATTGCTTAAGACGTGTAACTGATAAAATGGGTGTTATTGCAGGCAAGACAGTCGTTGGATGTGGAATTTAACAATTTGCTGCGCACAGCTACAGATAGACGACCAGATGAGATGGCTCGTTCTTGATACGATCCCGTCAATTGTTGAGCGACCACGTAGTGTTCCACTAGCTACAAATGAGTGCAACCAGGATGGTACTCCCTTCTTTTCTGGAGGAACATAACGCAACAGTTCAGTTTGTAAATATAATTCTGACTTTATATGAAGAATAACAGAAAGCTTTAATGAACTTATCTGTACCATAAATAACTGATAGTATTATTAATTGTACATTGAAGTTGTTGTTTATCTGTTGGATTACCAGCGAGTATATTGTTATGATGTGTGAATGTGGCAGCGATAGTCAGTATTACCCCGCGCGTGCCTACACTCGGTGCTGCCATCTGTTAAGCTTCTAGACTTCATTTGCCGATTAGCTAGTACAAATACTGGTGTCCTTGTAAGGCTTATGCATGTGGACAGTTTGTATCCAATTCATACTCGGCTGTTTCACATCTTAAGTAGCAAACCCCTCGGTGACAGTTATTTCCGTTACTCTAATACTACTTACTATACCATACATACCGTTGCAGTAATTAATTAGTTTTTACACTCTGTATATATTATACAGATGACGTAATTTGAACGTTTTTATTATATTTAGTATGTTTTATACAATATTTGTACAATATTTTTACTTGTTATTTATTTTTTAACCTGAAAAATACTATTGTGCTTAAATCTTGTTATAACTAATCGGAGTTGTACTCTAGACTCCGGAAATGATTGTCATTATTCGTATATGATCTAAAATAGTGTTAATTTATGTACATTGCATTATATATAAATATAACGAAACTCGATCATTTATGATATTTGTTTCATTAACCTTTGTTTGTAAATCCATTTTTTTCATCCCTTCAGATCTGGTTCGGATTTTCCCAGAATGTTATTTGGGGGGGTGTACACTTGCAAAATATGTGCCAAACATCCCTCGACCCTTCCCACTGTTCACCACGTGGCGAGTAAAGTTTGAGAAATGGATTTTTTCTGAAAACTTCCTGAATTTTTTTTGACTAGGTGAGAGGGCTTGAGGGATGTTTGGCACATATTTTTCAAGTGTTTAGACTTCATATAACATTCTGGGAATTTCGTAACGAAATCGGAAGGGGTCAAAAATTTTTCCAAAAAATGAGGAAAGACTTGCTCTTTTTTTGGACATTTTTTTCACCCCTTCAGATCTGGTTCGGATTTTCCCAGAATATTATTTGGAGGGTGTACTACACTTGCAAAATATGTGCCAAACATCCCTCATCCCTTCCCACTGTTCACCACGTGGCGAGTAAAGTTTGAGAAATGGATTTTTTCTGAAAACTTCCTGAATTTTTTTTGGCTAGACCTGAGGGGATGAGGGATATTTGGTACATATTTTTCAAGTGTTTAAACTTCATATTACATTCTGGGAATTTCCTAAGGAAATCGGAAGGGGTCAGAAAATTTTTCAAAAAATGAGGAAAGACTAGGTATAGTCTGCTCTTTTTTTGGACATTTTTTTCACCCCTTCAGATCTGGTTCGGATTTTCCCAGAATGTTATTTGGAGGGTGTACCTACACTTGCAAAATATGTGCCAAACATCCCTCATCCCTTCCCACTGTTCACCACGTGGCGAGTAAAGTTTGAGAAATGGATTTTTTCTGAAAACTTCCTGAATTTTTTTTGACTAGACGTGAGGGAATGAGGGATGTTTGGTAATTTGCGTTTGAGGGCGTTTTCAATTTTTCCTAAATTACTTGGCGCCAAGCGTTTAGGAGCGTTTTCAGCGGATTGCGTCATCACTTAAAAATTCAGATAAACTTTGCGTTTGGGACCGTTTTCAATTTTGCAGCGTGAAGCTTCTCTTTGGAAAAACCTTTCTTTTAAATTTTAGTTAGTCCTGTCTTAAAGAACTGTTTTTATATTTGCATCCCTAAAAAGGGGAGTCTCTCCTTCAAGACTGATGATCTTGGGCTACCTCCTGGAAGAAGTGGGCGACGGTCTCCCCATGATGAAATCGTTCGAGTCCTCCAGGAAATTCACCTTAAACAGATTATTTAGACCCCACTTGCCACGAGTGTTCATTTTAATACATTCTGGGAAAATCCGGACGAGATCTGAAGGGGAAAAATTTTTTCCAAAAAATGAGGAAAAGTCTTTCCTTTTTTTTCGCTTTAGCTAATAAATGTGCGTATTGCAGTAAATTTGTAGTCCTAAGATAAGAGCGCTATACCATTGCTGCATTTTTAATCCCCTCTCTAGCCATGGAAATTTTTGGAAGGTCTTGGAACTTCCAGTTGTATACCTAATGTAGCTCACTAGTGCAAAGATTTTGTGCAAGCAACAAGTGTTTTATTAAAGATTCAAATGTTAAACCACACCTTTAAAGTTTTTCTTCGTAATTTTCTTGTAAATTAATTTTTACTGATTAGGTAAGCAGAAATGTATTTTTGTTTTAATTATTAGGAAAATCTTTGGTTTAGTCAGAAAATTTATATATAAAAAGAAATTTATTTAATTAGTTATTATTTATTATCTTTTATTTTGGTTTTCAATAGTGCCAAGGTTGCAGAATCATCCTCGCCACCTCTGTGCATCCACTTAATCGAAAGAATAAGACAAATTGTCTTACAAAGAGAACCAAGTTCTTTAAGGGTAAGTTTACTTCTTATATTTTCATATTTAAACCCTCCACCCCTTTTATTAAATAATTTTAACTTTCTTCTTATTACTAATCGAGTGTTGGCGTTAAGCCTTAGTAGTAGAAAATTTCGATAACACTACGAGCCCTTAGTTTTATCATCCCTATATGCTTTACTAATAATTATTAAATCAAACGGTTTTGGATCAAGTTTATAATACGCGTCGTCATTGTAAAGGAATTTTTACGTAACTTACGTGAACAAAGAAAATTTGAATCGTACAAAGGCAAAGAGATATCTTATCACACGTTTGCAACGACCTTCCCATTAAGTGTTTCTATTTATTCAGAAATAATATCATCTGCTAAAGAAATAATTTTTGGAACGATGTTAAATTTTACACCGTCTTTGTGCTTTTAGTCTGAATGTAAGTTTCGATATTTAATTTTAACTTTCTTTTTATAACAATTCGAGTGTTGGTGTTAACTTTAGTAACCCTTATTTATAGCATTCTTGTAAATGTGAAGAAAATATTTAAACAAGAAATTTAATTGTTGGATAAGGGTATATTACACCCATTTTGTAAAAGGTTTTATTCCAACCCAAAAGAATTTATATCATCCCTATGGTTTACTAATTGTTATATAAGGGTATGTGTGTCATCATTATATAGAAATGTTTACCTAATCTAACCTTCGCAGTCCACAAAAATAAATTTGAATCATACAAACAAAAAGCATCGTTACCTAACATGTCTTTTTCTTTTGCAAGAAACAAAGTCTGTGGAATTTCTTGAACGTAAGTTTTGATTTTACCCTTGACATTGTTTTTATAAAATACAAAGAATAAACAGAGGGAAGGAAGAATTATTTCTCATCTTTTATTTTTTTCTGCAGAATTGCTATGGGACACTATACATTTCTTTTTATTTAAAAATTAGACATCCTTAACAACTTTAAAGTCTTCGTAGTTTTCAGTTTCAGAAAAATCACTTCAAAATTGATATTCAGGGGGGAATTTTAATAATTTTATGTCCCAGGAAACCCCACTTTGAAATTTCAAACTACACCCTCTATCTTGTGATAACAATTTCTATTCAACAGTAGCAAAAAAATTTGTTATTTCTGCATGAGGGAAAATTATTTATTTATAACTTATTAAGGGTGACCCTTCCCCTGTATTTTTTTTATTTATCTGCTTGAACAATTCATTTTGCGTTTATAATATTCTTGTCATAACCAGAAATATTTTTCCATTACATAATAAGATTATATTTTTATTGCAGTTCAGTGTTCAAGAATTGCTGCTAGTATATGGATGTCTGAGGAGGGATCACCGCAGTCCGAAAGTGTTTTAAGTGAACTTTGTACTTTTAAGTGTAGTGAACTGAAGTGAACTAAAGTGATAGTACGGGAAATGGAATTCGATCGCGGAAATGGGGATTTGGTTTCGTGTGCTTCAGAAGAGGACAATGCAGTTTTTTAAGGTAGGAAACCAATTTTACACACAGCAGTACGGCCAGTAGTTAAAACTCACAACAATATTTTATAAAATATAAGAACTGTTACCATATTCTCTATTCTACACACATCACCTACACTTCACATCAGCAGGTTCTAGATGAATGAACCATAAGATTTTTGGAAATGCTTGTAAATGATTTTTTTCAATCAAAATTACATTACAGACTAAAATGTAACAGTTTTTTATTTTATAAAAAATTAAATGCTTACTTTTATTGCTCGTAATTTCACGCTCGTCCGGGAGTGTTCGTGCATCAAATGGTGGCAGCGCTATTGCTGAACCAACCATTACCGTATTCGAAAATTAGGGTTGTAGGGTTTTTCAGGAGCGATCTTAGCCTGAATTTAATATTTACCAGGTATCGGACCTATAAAATAAGAGTTTGTAAACGTTTCCTTTTTGAATTTTTTTTTTAATTTAATGCGGCTTTTCTTTAGACTTTTCGCGATATCCGGTTAACTTTTGTGTGTCGGTATCCCCTACCTGTCGTATGAGACGACTATTTGGGCCGACCGCGTTTTTCGTTTGGCCATGTTTAGCCATTTTAACTCATTTTATTTATCCGTCTGGGTTCCGGAGAAAGAATAGGCCCAGGGTATCCCCTGCCTGTCGTATGAGGCGACTATTTGGGCCGACCGCATTCTTCGTTTGGCCATGTTTGGCGTGTATTACGAGTATAAAAGGGCATAACCCATAAGAGCAGTTTTAAGTTTAAACAAATACTTACCTACACATTAAATAAAATGCTTATAAGCATTTGCATTAATTTAGAAATAAATTGATGCTTGCGGCCACACACAACAACACAACATTTTTTTTTTGTAAAATTAACTGCAGATGAGTTTTAACTGAAACACCCCCGTACACCATACAAAACAGGATGAAAGTTCAGGAATACGTTTTTGAGTTTCTCGTCTTGATTTGTTTTCCCCCTTCATTATTGAACTTCAAACTGGCTTTACTGTTGTTGTTTATTTTGGTTTTTGGGGACCATTTTTAGTAATTTCTTTGAAATACGGTATGGCTTGATTAATGCCTCTTGCCTCAATTATAACGTAGTTGGTAATAAGTTCCGAAGCAAGAACCACTTTTCAATGCGTAGGAGTAGATCTGGGGTGTACTAAGGTTACTCTGAGATGCTTCAGTTGGTTATCGTGTGGACGAGTCGGAAGCTGTTGATGGGATGCGTCCCTTTGCAGTATCGATCCCAGGTACGTACTACCGGTTGACAGCGTTTTTTAGTTGTCTGCAGGCTTAGTATCGTACGGACTTCCTCCCTATCATCAGGAGACCATAGGAGCCTCGGCTTCCTATTTCTCCGATGCGGATAGTCTGTTTCTGGAGGACCCTCCTTAGCTCCATTTGATTTTAAGTTAGTTCGACTCAAGTTAAGCCTATTTGGCTTTTTGCTCCGGTCAGTTTAAAAACTTAAAATAGAATGCATAACTTTGTGTAGGTGACAGATTCTGGTGGGGTGACCTTCGGCGAAAGGACGGGGGCATGGGGGATCGAGGAGGGCCGCGTAATTTACCTACATTTCAAAACTACTGAACTGTTTCGTCGTTCTTGCGTGCTATTTGCTATTGTGTCCCCATCCCTATTGCAGTACAATTTTTTATATTCATCACCGTGGGGGCTCGTGGGCACTCAAACTATACCGTGTACTACTTTGGCGAGATGAATACAAATTTTAAACTTCATTTAGTAATTTAGTAAAGAAAAAAAGGTCCTTTTTTTGTATTTATTGTATTTGTGTATTATGTACAGATAAGCTGCAAAAATATTACCTATACAGGGGATGATTTTTGCAATCGGAAAATGTTCTTCTTCTTGGGTTTCATTTTGGGATTTTTTTATATGAATTTGATGCCCTCCCCTCACCCTTATTTTTTACTAACTATAGGTTTGAAAACTTGGAAGAATTGACATTTCCGATTATCGAATTTAAAAGATTTGAATGAATTGCTTGCAAAAATATTAATTCAACAGTAACTGTAGGTATGATAAATTGTTGCACCCTTGCCAAAAGTAAAATAAAGTCGAGTAAATGGAGTTAATCTTTTAAGTTCAGTACATAATTAAATGTGTTATTGTTTACTGATCCATTTTTTGTGGCACTATGTTTCCGCTAGCGAGATATTAGTGCAAGCTTTCTGAATTAGCTGTTACTGTTGAGGAAACAATTCACTTCTTTATATTTTTTTAAATACGAAACCTATTCGTTATTTGTGTTTCCTTAATGGTAGCAGGAGGGGATGTATATTTATATTTTTCTGATAATGCTCTGATCGACATGAATTTTAAGTACGAAGTACTTTGCGCCTTTTCGACTCGTATCAATGCGTCTACAATGCGGATTTTTTTTTTGCCACAAAATAATGCAAATTTGTTGTATTTTGTGGTGGCAGCGCCTAATTTGCGGCAGTGAACTTTTAGGGCCGATATTTGAGTTCGGATTTAAGTTTCAGCTTGGCTAAGCCTCGAATATTGCCGTAGATACAATTATTGTTAATAATTGTCTGCATGGCAATGATCGAGGCTTAGCCAAGCTGAAGCTTAAACCCGAACTGAAATACCGGCCCTTAGTGTACTTACTCCTTATTTATCGTAAGTATATATGTTGCAGTATTTCCCAAATAGGGAAAGTAGTATCATAAGACACCCTTATTTTCTTTTTCAAATTAATCTTTTAGGTTGTTCGTAAGTCTTAAGAATTGCACTTGTTAAACTTTGTGCAAAATAAAAATTAATTTATATTTCGTCAAAAGAAGAGTTTTGGTGCATCAGAAGAATTAAGATTTCTATTCCGATATTTTGATAATGGAAGGCTTTTCTGGCTGTTTGCGATAAAATTATAGTCGACTGTTCTGAATCCAGTGAGACTTGCATTGAAGAGATGGATTACACTTTACACAGCCTCCAGTAAGTAAATTTTCAGGCTTTATTTAGAGGCAGATCAGTAAGGTCTTTGTTTGTTTCAGGTGCCATTAGGGCATTGGTAGCTGCTTTGCGATAAAATTAGTAGGTGACGGTTCTCAATCCAGTGAGAATCGCACTGAAGCGAGGGGTTACAAAACCCCCTGTGAGTAAATATACAGCCCTTGTTTAGAGGCAGATCAGTAAAGTCTTTTTTTATTTTGTTTCATGTTTCTTTGGAGCATCGGTCGCTGCGTACTCTTCTATTGCCAGGGATGGTTACAATGTGATGTGCTGGTCGCTGCAATTTTGATCGAGACTGCAAGGTAATATTTACAGTTTCTTTTATCTATAAATAATTATTTCAAAATGGCAAAGGCAATTTAAATAAAACACACCCAGTATCGTTCTCATTTACCCTGTATTTATTTATTTCTAACGTTTCGCGCTTTTAAATTCAATTTTATTTCATTTCCAATTAAACGACCATCAATGGAGAGGCGTCCCTTTAAATTTACTATTTCTACTATAATATCTATTGTAAGAAAGAGAAGGATAGAATTTATAGTAATGCGTTAGACAAAGATGAAATGAGAACCTTGTTAAAATAATGAGCGTATACAGAGTGATGATAAAGTCTCGTACAAAAATCATATTCTGGTTATTTAATGGTTTTGCGGAAAATCCTGAAATAATGGCACAAATCCTGAGACACGTCAATTTTTGTTTTTAAATTGCCATTTATGCAGATAATTTTAATCCCCCCACCCCTCATCCCCTAAGTGCTAGCAACCCCAACTTTAAAAATTTAAATGGAAAGATACCCTTTGTGATACCTCTTTTGATAGGTCTTTTTATTCTTAATATAACAAAAAAAAGTTTTTCAAAACCGGTTGATAAATAATGAAGATATTTAACAAAATGTAATCAATGTAAAAAATGGGATTGACATTTAAAAAAAAATTATGACGTCACAACGTAGAAATAATGGCACAAATCCTGAGACACGTCAATTTTTGTTTTTAAATTGCCATTTATGCAGATAATTTTAATCCCCCCACCCCTCATCCCCTAAGTGCTAGCAACCCCAACTTTAAAAATCTAAATAGGAAGATACCCTTTGTGATACCTCTTTTGATAGGTCCTTTTATTCTTAATATAACAAAATAGTATATTACAAACCAAATGCGGGAATGCGATTATCCCGCATCAGCGCTGTTTTGAAGAACAAGCGAGCGCAGCGAGCGAGTTCCTTCATTTGCGCGAATGCGCGGATGACGCTTTCACGCATGAGGTTTGTATGCTATTTTTTGTACGAAGAAAGTAATTAATAATCAGCAAAGAAGTAAATTTAAATTCGAATTTGGATTTAAATTTATTAGTTATCGCAGCTTACTAAGGTTACTAAGGTGTTGTTTCTTCAAACAAAGTTGTAGAATTTCGATTATTTGTGGTTTTTGACGTTTCTTTTTAAAATTAAACTATTCTGAAATGTCGGACAGTAATGATCGTGATATTTTGTGTACTCCTCCAACCATTCGAGGGGCTGCAAATGTTGCAGTCCTTAATTTATTACCCAAAAAATCTAGAGCAGGTACGAGTCTACATAAGCAAAACATATCGAAACCTTTTTGAAAGAACCTCCAAACACTTCATTCCCTTTAAAAAAGGTAAAATGTTATTTATTTGTGCCTTTTCTATGTATAATAAATATACAGGGTGTTTCTTAAATGGCGGACACGGAGAGCACTACGCGATTCTCATTTTAAAACTGAGTTGAAAAAGTATAGGCGATTTTGTCCTAATGTATTTAGTTTACGAGTTATTCGCATTTTAAAAATTTTAAATTTGACATCATTGCGCATGCTTGCACGGACTTTGGTTTAAACGTTTGGTGTTTTAATAAGGCAGTATGAACAAGTTTCCTAGGTAATAACTTCATAGCTACAATGCACTGTTGCAACATATTGAAAAAAAATTTAACAACAGATATTTATCAGAAAGAATGTCTTCGGAGGAAGGAATACAACGTATAAAAAAATCCAAATTTATTAAGATTTAATATTTGATTGATGAACAATGCGGAACGGTTAAAATTGACCCGTTTTTCCAAAGCATAAAGGAATTGAATCTGAATCTTTGACTGAGAATAACTCTGAAACTAGCGAAGAACGGGCTTTATTGTATTATATTTTTCCAATTGGTATCTGGAGGGGAATGTAGTACTGTGCTCCGTGTCCGCGATTTAAGAAACACCCTGTATATTACCTTTCAATTTAGGTGGCATTAATAATGGGTGTATCTAAATATGCATGTCCAGTGTTTTTTCTTTACTTCACAGCATTAGTGCGGGAAATTGACATTTCCGATCGTCAATTGCGTGCGCGGCTATCTAGTTTCCAGTTGTCGAGTACAAAAAAAAGTTTTTTCTACGATCGTGCACAAAGTGACACTTTTGATCTGTATTTTTAGTGACAAAAGCAGGTGTTTATTGCACTGGAGTGCAATAAAAAAATTTATTGCATTCGCGTGCAATAAAATCTGAATATACAAAAACATTACAGGAACCACGTTTATTGAAATACAAAAATGCATAATTACCTAATCCTAACTAGAACTATGTACGTATATCAACATTAATTTTACAGTTACTACAATTTTGAATGTTTATATGAGATGGACCAGACTTGCTTGATGTCACCTTGATATGATTATCATCAAGAATTGGTTGTTCGGTTTGTCAGTTATTTCTAGCTTACTCCCTACCAAAATTTTATCTGCCAGATTTACTTTATTTTCCATAGAGTCTTCAACGTAGCCTTCTGCTACTGTAGATGACTTCCACCCACCATGTCGCTTTAAAGTTAATATATCTGCTCCTGTATCTGCAAGCAAAGTGGCAGAAGTTCTCCTAAAGCAATGGCCAGTATATTCAGACGGATTTTCCAGACCAAGATATTTGGCTATTTCGCTTGGGAACTTAGCGAACGTGTTTACGCCAACAACTTGATTATGACATTTTCCATTACGATAATGGACAAAAAACCGATTGCTTTCAACATGGGGAGGACGAAGAGAGACATATTTTCGATAAATATCGAGCATATTTAACTCTGACTTACCGCTGATAACAAATGATCGTGGCTTATTGGTTTTTGTATGCGGTATTTGGATTACCAAAACAGAACCGTTGTCTTCCACGTCGTCAAGGGTCATTTTCTGTAATTCGTCCCTACGGCATGCACCAGCAATACCAAAAATAGCAACAACCTACAATATTACACAAAATATTACTTAACGAAATGTAACTAAAATCATGTTTTATTTACCTTCATCATTAAGTATTTTTCATTCGGTGCTTCCGTAAGAAACTTATAAAATTGCACCCTAGTAAATATTTTTGACTTCTTAGCACGATATCCAACCGATTTTCTCTTAAGAAATGCCAATAATTTTAATAATTTTTTTTATCTTTTACAGCAAGTGTTGTTCGTAGCATAGAATACGTAGACCAAAGGGTCGACGATTTTAAATATTTAGATTTTTCATAAAAATATGCAAGTACTATACTTTCTGTACAATTCTTCACCTTCTTATTTGTCATCCAAACTTTGAAGCGGCTATAAACATCTTCATATTGTTTTCTTGACTTTATGGGCAATAGATCCAACGTCGCTGCATTTACCGCGTCTACAATTTCTGGTGGTGTCGCATCTAATTCTTCAAAATCGCTCTCTGCCGACATATTACACTTTTTTTTACGTTCACAAAATTAAATGTAATGGCGTTTGTATTTATTTTTTGTTGTTTATTAAAATAGCTTGGTTGCTATGTAATGTTTATGTCCACCAGAGCAACCTCATTCATTACTAACTGCTGAATACAAAATGCTTGAATTAATTTTAATATTTTGGTTTAATAAACCACGATCGTAGAAAAAATAGTGTATGCAAACTCGAGCAGAAAGTGTGTTTATCGCATACGGCGTTTTGTCCACCTCCGCTTACGCGTCGGTGGACAACTTTACGCCTAATGCGATAAACACTAACTTTCTGCACATGTTGCATAAATAACTATTTTCTACTAGCGTGCGGAAAAACGCATTTTCCGCACATTTTTTAGTGCGGAAAATCCACTTTTCCGCACCGTGCGGCAAAGGATTTTTCCGCACTAGTTTTTCTACTAGCGTGCGGAAAAACCCATTTTCCGCACGCTAGTAGAAAAACTATTGTTCCTAACACGTGCAGAAACCTATTTTTCCGCACTTAAATGCTTGACACCACTCCGCTACGCGTCGTGCTGTCAACGGCATTTGCATGCGGAAAAATCGATTTTCTGCACTTGTTAGGAAAATAGCTATTTCAAAATCGGTTGATAAATAACGGAGATATTTAACAAAATGTACATAAAGTGCATTACAATTTCTGTAAATTTCAAGACTAGAAATATAATTTAAATAAAACACTGTGTATGTATTTCAAACAATTGCTATTTTATATTCAACAATAATGTTACATTTTATTTACACATTTGTTGGTAAATGGTTTTGTTCCCGTGTTGATTTTTGTTACAGAGCCTGCTAGTACAGGAGAAGTTCTATTAGAAAAACTCGCAGCTGGAGAAAGTCCCACCCCCTTGAAAACTGAAGAAATTATCAGTCCACATGATGGGAGCAAAATATTCAGCAGACTTCCTTTCCCTGAAAACTGGAGGGCTTTCTTGGAGACACACGGCCATAAAAAAACACTTTATAATTGTACTATTAATCATAAGATACTTTTATTGAAATATTATTTGTTTTCTTGCGTTTTGCGTGATCCACCAATGATTACGGCCATTAAGTTGTGAATGGGTTACCATAAACGGTAAAACAAAATTGTTTAAATAAATTAGGGGAACACTAAGCAAATCGGTAACTACTGTTGCAGAGAATGGAATTTTAGATTTTCTTTAATGCATCTTTTAAACAAATCTTCCTAACTGGAATAGTTGAAGTAATACCCATTGAGATGCTTCATGTAACGAGACTTCTGGTTACAAAAGTTTGTTGTTTGTTCATTATGTCTGATACAATTAAAAGTGACAAAAACATCTTTGATAAATACCTAACGAATACATAGCATTCCCGTTCCAAAATTGACTTTGATTATTTGAAGTAAGTTTAACCAGGAGTTTTCGTTTGAAACTAACAGCATGTAATAGAAGATACCGGTGACTCAATGGGCATTCTTTCAACTATAGTTCTCGCTTAGTTTAACGGATTTACATGAATAATAATCTAATCAACTTGTAAAGTTTCGCTTAGTGCGGATATTAAAAATGGAATGTTCAACTTTTCTTTATAGTTTTCTCCTAATTACTTTATTAGTGCTACTATTATTGTTGAAGTTGTGGTTGCCAACAAAGAATCAGTTTGGTAGCTTACTCCTAACTTAAAGGTCGTAATTTTAAATACCCCTCCTTTAATCGTTCTACCCATTCAAGAGCGTAAAAGGTAAACAGGTGCGATGGTCCTTAAGTATACAGGGTGTTGGCAAAAAACTATCCTTTAAGGACACGTAGTACCTACCTATTCATTAAAATATGGCAACACGTTCCTACAAAAATATATCAAAACATCGTTCCTAAGGACGCTAAGGGCGGTAAGTGTGGTTAATTGTCTCCCTAACTTTTTTATGCGGCATTTTTTAAATTGTAATTTGAAACCGGTACTAATTACCACAGTTTCCTACAGACAAAGACACTCACTCGTGCTAACTGTCTATAAACGTAACCGTTTTCGATAAAGCATTTAAAAAATTATTACAGCACTTCAGAATTTTTCAATTAAAATGCATTAGGTACAATCTAAAACGGATACATTTTTTGATTATATAAATAATAAATATTAAATAAAATATCGATTTTAACGTTAAAATCGATATTTTATTTAATATTTATTATTTATAGGATTTTTTTATATTTAGCAAAAGTACCTACCTTTTTTATATCGAAGGCTAATTTTTAATTTTAAATCCGACAACCCATCGGATAACATTTAGGCGGACCTGTAGATCTCTTTAGGAAGGTTTTTTTGACGTATGTTTTTGTTAGTACTACATCATGTCCGCAAAGTTTCAAAAACTTTTTTTTATTAATACCCTGTATACTTACTGAGAATGCATCTACAACTCGTAGAGGGCGATTCCCCTCGTAAATAAAAGGAAAAAACTAAGATACCATCAGTAGTCAAAAAATAGAAAGAATTTTAGAAATATAAATATCAAATAAAATATCGATTTTAACTGGAATTTTATTATTTTATTTGATATTTATATTTCTATAATTATGGATTTTAACAAAGTTACGCTTGAAATTCTGAAAATTTTTAGGGAAAGCATTCCTCTGCTTCGGAGACCGTTTTTAATTGTTTTTAAAATTATCCGGAGGATGATAAACCTTAGGTCTGTTTTGATTTTTTAAGTCTAAAGTGTTTCGTCCTTGCTCTTATAGTAAATTCCATAGTGGATATGAAACCCTCCATGCTGGGTAAAACCAAAAATAGGTACCTTTTTCTTGTACCTAGCATGGTGGTCTCAAATCCACCATTGAAGTTACCACAAGCGAATAAAGCAAAAATATCCATTTTAAAAAACAAAGTGGTCTTCCGGATAATTTTAAAATTATGAATAGTACACACTAACAAGACCGTGCCTCCAAACCAGAGGAATACTTCCTCTACGTACTATTCCACGACCTCCCCGTTTCTGAAATACAGGGTGTTGAATTGTGACAAGTTTTGTCCAATAGGTTAACCATCGGCGTAGTTGGCGGAAGGGTAGGTCCCTATACGTTACGCCACTGACAAAATTAAATTTGTCGTTGGCGTAACTTACGTTTTTAAAAAAGGGAACCACCTACCCCCGTAACTATGCCGCCAGTTATTCTATCCTGACAAAACTTGTACAATATTTCTTCATGCTTGTAACACCCTCCTATAAAAGGAAACTTCGACACCCTGTATTTCAGAACCATAATCCCTCATCACATTATCCTCGGCCCGCCAGTTGGTCGCAGTCCCTTTCAAACCGAAAATGTAGTCCATATGTAGTTTGCAGTCACAAAAATGTAGTCTATATGTAGTTTGCAGTCAAAAAATGTAGTCCATATGTAGTTTGCAGTCAAAAAATGTAGTCCATATGTAGTTTGCAGTCAAAAAATGTAGTCCATATGTAGTTTGCAGTCAAAAAATGTAGTCCATATGTAGTTTGCAGTCACAAAAATGTAGTCCATATGTAGTTTGCAGTCCTAAAAAAATGTAGTCCATACTTAGTTTGCAGTCCCAAAAAATGTAGTCCATACATAGTTTGCAGTCCCAAAAAATGTAGTCCATACTTAGTTTGCAGTCCCAAAAAATGTAGTCCATACTTAGTTTGCAGTCCCAAAAAATGTAGTCCATACTTAGTTTGCAGTCCCAAAAAATGTAGTCCATACTTAGTTTGCAGTCCCAAAAAATGTAGTCCATACATAGTTTGCAGTCACTTAATAATAATAATAATAATAACTGAATCAAAAAAAAAACTTTATTTATTACAATTTACAATTATATTTAGTTTACAGGGTGTAGAGAAGAATGTTTCTTGCAGTTTCCTCCTTGGTGCAACACTAGAGAAGTCCTCCAGCCTGCCTGTAGCTGCTTGAAGATCGTCCGTCCTGAGGAAAAAAGAGTCCTTTTTAGGGCTGCAAACAAATCAGTCCTTTACAGGACTAATAAAAGTATTAGAGAAACATTTTCCAAAGATAAGCGCACGCTGTTTTTAAATGAATGTGTAAATCTGCAAGTGGCCTTTTTAATTTCAATTCCACTTTAAAATCTAAGTGGCACCCCTGGGAGTGGGGTTATCCCGTTAATTTTCATCGGTTTATAGACGACCCACTTGGAAAATATGTGCCAAACATCCCTCAACCCCTTACATCTGTTCAAAAAAAATTCAGAAAGCTTTCAGAAAAAAATCATTTCTGAACATTTTCGAAGCAGGTGGGAAAGGGTGAGGGAAGTTTGCACCATAATTTCCAAGCATACACCCTCCAAATAACATTCTGGGAAAATCGGGGCGAGATCTGAAGGGGTGAAATTTTTTTCCAAAAAATGAGCAGACTATAGTCTTTCCTTTTTTTTTCGAAGATTTTTTGACCCTCTCCGATTTCCTTAGGAAAATTTCAGAATGTAATATGAAGGGTAAAGACTTGAAAAATATGTGCCAAACATCCCCCAACCCCTCGCATCTGGTCCAAAAAAATTCCGAAAGTTTTCTGGAACAACCCAATTCTGAACGTTTCCTAGCCAGGTGTGGAACAGTGGGAAGGGGTGAGAGAAGTTTGCCCCATAATTTCCAAGTGTATACCCTCCAAATACCATTCTGGGAAAATCGGGGCGAGATCTGAAAGGGTGAAATTTTTTTCCAAAAAATGAGCAAAGACTATAGTCTTTCCTTTTTTTTTTTTTTTTTTTTTGAGCCTCTCCGATTTCCTTAGGAAAATTTCAGAATGTAATATGAAGGGTAAAGACTTGAAAAATATGTGCCGAACATCCCCCATCCCCTCGCATCTGGTCCAAAAAAATTCCGAAAGTTTTCTGGAACAACCCAATTCTGAACGTTTCCTAGCCAGGTGTGGAACAGTGGGAAGGGGTGAGGGAAGTTTGCCCCATAATTTCCAAGTGTATACCCTCCAAATACCATTCTGGGAAAATCGGGGCGAAATCTGAAAGGGTGAAATTTTTTTCCAAAAAATGAGCAAAGAGTATAGTCTTTCCTTTTTTTTTCAAAGATTTTTTGACCCTCTCCGATTTCCTTAGGAAAATTTCAGAATGTAATATGAAGGGTAAAGACTTGAAAAATATGTGCCGAACATCCCCCATCCCCTCGCATCTGGTCCAAAAAAATTCCGAAAGTTTTCTGGAACAACCCAATTCTGAACGTTTCCTAGGCAGGTGTGGAACAGTGGGAAGGGGTGAGGGAAGTTTGCCCCATAATTTCCAAGTGTATACCCTCCAAATAACATTCTGGGAAAATCGGGGCGAGATCTGAAGGGGTGAAATTTTTTTCCAAAAAATGAGCAAAGACTATAGTCTTTCCTTTTTTTTCGAAGATTTTTTGACCCTCTCCGATTTCCTTAGGAAAATTTCAGAATGTAATATGAAGGGTAAAGACTTGAAAAATATGTGCCAAACATCCCCCATCCCCTCGCATCTGGTCCAAAAAAATTCCGAAAGTCTTCTGGAACAACCCAATTCTGAACGTTTCCTAGCCAGGTGTGGAACAGTGGGAAGGGGTGAGGGATGTTTGCCCCATAATTTCCAAGTGTATACCCTCCAAATAACATTCTGGGAAAATCGGGGCGAGATCTGAAGGGGTGAAATTTTTTTCCAAAAAATGAGCAAAGACTACAGTATTTCCTTTTTTTTTCAAAGATTTTTTGACCCTCTCCGATTTCCTTAGGAAAATTTCAGAATGTAATATGAAGGGTAAAGACTTGAAAAATATGTGCCAAACATCCCCCATCCCCTCGCATCTGGTCCAAAAAAATTCCGAAAGTTTTCTGGAACAACCCAATTCTGAACGTTTCCTAGCCAGGTGTGGAACAGTGGGAAGGGGTGAGGGAAGTTTGCCCCATAATTTCCAAGTGTATACCCTCCAAATACCATTCTGGGAAAATCGGGGCGAGATCTGAAAGGGTGAAATTTTTTTCCAAAAAATGAGCAAAGACTATAGTCTTTCCTTTTTTTTTCGAAGATTTTTTGAGCCTCTCCGATTTCCTTAGGAAAATTTCAGAATGTAATATGAAGGGTAAAGACTTGAAAAATATGTGCCAAACATCCCCCATCCCCTCGCATCTGGTCCAAAAAAATTCCGAAAGTTTTCTGGAACAACCCAATTCTGAACGTTTCCTAGCCAGGTGTGGAACAGTGGGAAGGGGTGAGGGAAGTTTGCCCCATAATTTCCAAGTGTATACCCTCCAAATAACATTCTGGGAAAATCGGGGCGAGATCTGAAGGGGTGAAATTTTTTTCCAAAAAATGAGCAAAGACTATAGTCTTTCCTTTTTTTTTCAAAGATTTTTTGACCCTCTCCGATTTCCTTAGGAAAATTTCAGAATGTAATATGAAGGGTAAAGACTTGAAAAATATGTGCCGAACATCCCCCATCCCCTCAAATCTGGTCCAAAAAAATTCCGAAAGTTTTCTGGAACAACCCAATTCTGAACGTTTCCTAGCCAGGTGTGGAACAGTGGGAAGGGGTGAGGGAAGTTTGCCCCATAATTTCCAAGTGTATACCCTCCAAATAACATTCTGGGAAAATCGGGGCGAGATCTGAAGGGGTGAAATTTTTTTCCAAAAAATGAGCAAAGACTATAGTCTTTCCTTTTTTTTTCAAAGATTTTTTGACCCTCTCCGATTTCCTTAGGAAAATTTCAGAATGTAATATGAAGGGTAAAGACTTGAAAAATATGTGCCGAACATCCCCCATCCCCTCGCATCTGGTTCAAAAAAATTCCGAAAGTTTTCTGGAACAACCCAATTCTGAACGTTTCCTAGCCAGGTGTGGAACAGTGGTAAGGGGTGAGGGAAGTTTGCCCCATAATTTCCAAGTGTATACCCTCCAAATAACATTCTGGGAAAATCGGGGCGAGATCTGAAGGGGTGAAATTTTTTTCCAAAAAATGAGCAAAGACTATAGTCTTTCCTTTTTTTTTCAAAGATTTTTTGACCCTCTCCGATTTCCTTAGGAAAATTTCAGAATGTGATATGAAGGGTAAAGACTTGAAAAATATGTGCCAAACATCCCCCATCCCCTCGCATCTGGTCCAAAAAAATTCCGAAAGTTTTCTGGAACAACCCAATTCTGAACGTTTCCTAGCCAGGTGTGGAACAGTGGGAAGGGGTGAGGGAAGTTTGCCCCATAATTTCCAAGTGTATACCCTCCAAATAACATTCTGGGAAAATCGGGGCGAGATCTGAAGGGGTGAAATTTTTTTCCAAAAAATGAGCAGACTTTCCTTTTTTTTCAAAGATTTTTTGACCCTCTCCGATTTCCTTAGGAAAATTTCAGAATGTAATATGAAGGGTAAAGACTTGAAAAATATGTGCCAAACATCCCCTATCCCCTCGCATCTGGTCCAAAAAAATTCCGAAAGTTTTCTGGAACAACCCAATTCTGAACGTTTCCTAGCCAGGTGTGGAACAGTGGGAAGGGGTGAGGGAAGTTTGCCCCATAATTTCCAAGTGTATACCCTCCAAATAACATTCTGGGAAAATCGGGGCGAGATCTGAAGGGGTGAAATTTTTTTCCAAAAAATGAGCAAAGACTATAGTCTTTCCTTTTTTTTTCAAAGATTTTTTGACCCTCTCCGATTTCCTTAGGAAAATTTCAGAATGTAATATGAACCCTAAACACTTGAAAAATATGTGCCAAACATCCCCCATCCCCTCGCATCTGGTCCAAAAAAATTCCGAAAGTTTTCTGGAACAACCCAATTCTGAACGTTTCCTAGCCAGGTGTGGAACAGTGGGAAGGGGTGAGGGAAGTTTGCCCCATAATTTCCAAGTGTATACCCTCCAAATAACATTCTGGGAAAATCGGGGCGAGATCTGAAGGGGTGAAATTTTTTTCCAAAAAATGAGCAAAGACTATAGTCTTTCCTTTTTTTTCAAAGATTTTTTGACCCTCTCCGATTTCCTTAGGAAAATTTCAGAATGTAATATGAAGGGTAAAGACTTGAAAAATATGTGCCAAACATCCCCCATCCCCTCGCATCTGGTCCAAAAAAATTCCGAAAGTTTTCTGGAACAACCCAATTCTGAACGTTTCCTAGCCAGGTGTGGAACAGTGGGAAGGGGTGAGGGAAGTTTGCCCCATAATTTCCAAGTGTATACCCTCCAAATAACATTCTGGGAAAATCGGGGCGAGATCTGAAGGGGTGAAATTTTTTTCCAAAAAATGAGCAAAGACTATAGTCTTTCCTTTTTTTTTCAAAGATTTTTTGACCCTCTCCGATTTCCTTAGGAAAATTTCAGAATGTAATATGAAGGGTAAAGACTTGAAAAATATGTGCCAAACATCCCCCATCCCCTCGCATCTGGTCCAAAAAAATTCCGAAAGTTTTCTGGAACAACCCAATTCTGAACGTTTCCTAGCCAGGTGTGGAACAGTGGGAAGGGGTGAGGGAAGTTTGCCCCATAATTTCCAAGTGTATACCCTCCAAATAACATTCTGGGAAAATCGGGGCGAGATCTGAAGGGGTGAAATTTTTTTCCAAAAAATGAGCAAAGACTATAGTCTTTCCTTTTTTTTCGAAGATTTTTTGACCCTCTCCGATTTCCTTAGGAAAATTTCAGAATGTAATATGAAGGGTAAAGACTTGAAAAATATATGCCAAACATCCTCCATCCCCTCGCATCTGGTCCAAAAAAATTCCGAAAGTTTTCTGGAACAACCCAATTCTGAACGTTTCCTAGCCAGGTGTGGAACAGTGGGAAGGGGTGAGGGAAGTTTGCCCCATAATTTCCAAGTGTATACCCTCCAAATAACATTCTGGGAAAATCGGGGCGAGATCTGAAGGGGTGAAATTTTTTTCCAAAAAATGAGCAAAGACTATAGTCTTTCCTTTTTTTTTCAAAGATTTTTTGACCCTCTCCGATTTCCTTAGGAAAATTTCAGAATGTAATATGAAGGGTAAAGACTTGAAAAATATGTGCCAAACATCCCCCATCCCCTCGCATCTGGTCCAAAAAAATTCCGAAAGTTTTCTGGAACAACCCAATTCTGAACGTTTCCTAGCCAGGTGTGGAACAGTGGGAAGGGGTGAGGGAAGTTTGCCCCATAATTTCCAAGTGTATACCCTCCAAATAACATTCTGGGAAAATCGGGGCGAGATCTGAAGGGGTGAAATTTTTTTCCAAAAAATGAGCAAAGACTATAGTCTTTCCTTTTCTTTTCAAAGATTTTTTGACCCTCTCCGATTTCCTTAGGAACATTTCAGAATGTAATATGAAGGGTAAAGACTTGAAAAATATGTCCCAAACATCCCCCATCCCCTCGCATCTGGTCCAAAAAAATTCCGAAAGTTTTCTGGAACAACCCAATTCTGAACGTTTCCTAGCCAGGTGTGGAACAGTGGGAAGGGGTGAGGGAAGTTTGCCCCATAATTTCCAAGTGTATACCCTCCAAATAACATTCTGGGAAAATCGGGGCGAGATCTGAAGGGGTGAAATTTTTTTCGAAAAAATGAGCAAAGACTATAGTCTTTCCTTTTTTTTTCAAAGATTTTTTGACCCTCTCCGATTTCCTTAGGAAAATTTCAGAATGTAATATGAACCCTAAACACTTGAAAAATATGTGCCAAACATCCCCCATCCCCTCGCATCTGGTCCAAAAAAATTCCGAAAGTTTTCTGGAACAACCCAATTCTGAACGTTTCCTAGCCAGGTGTGGAACAGTGGGAAGGGGTGAGGGAAGTTTGCCCCATAATTTCCAAGTGTATACCCTCCAAATAACATTCTGGGAAAATCGGGGCGAGATCTGAAGGGGTGAAATTTTTTTCCAAAAAATGAGCAAAGACTATAGTCTTTCCTTTTTTTTTCAAAGATTTTTTGACCCTCTCCGATTTCCTTAGGAAAATTTCAGAATGTAATATGAAGGGTAAAGACTTGAAAAATATGTGCCAAACATCCCCCATCCCCTCGCATCTGGTCCAAAAAAATTCCGAAAGTTTTCTGGAACAACCCAATTCTGAACGTTTCCTAGCCAGGTGTGGAACAGTGGGAAGGGGTGAGGGAAGTTTGCCCCATAATTTCCAAGTGTATACCCTCCAAATAACATTCTGGGAAAATCGGGGAGAGATCTGAAGGGGTGAAATTTTTTTCCAAAAAATGAGCAAAGACTATAGTCTTTCCTTTTTTTTTCAAAGATTTTTTGACCCTCTCCGATTTCCTTAGGAAAATTTCAGAATGTAATATGAACCCTAAACACTTGAAAAATATGTGCCAAACATCCCCCATCCCCTCGCATCTGGTCCAAAAAAATTCCGAAAGTTTTCTGGAACAACCCAATTCTGAACGTTTCCTAGCCAGGTGTGGAACAGTGGGAAGGGGTGAGGGAAGTTTGCCCCATAATTTCCAAGTGTATACCCTCCAAATAACATTCTGGGAAAATCGGGGCGAGATCTGAAGGGGTGAAATTTTTTTCCAAAAAATGAGCAAAGACTATAGTCTTTCCTTTTTTTTTCGAAGATTTTTTGACCCTGTCCGATTTCCTTAGGAAAATTTCAGAATGTAATATGAACCCTAAACACTTGAAAAATATGTGCCAAACATCCCCCATCCCCTCGCATCTGGTCCAAAAAAATTCCGAAAGTTTTCTGGAACAACCCAATTCTGAACGTTTCCTAGCCAGGTGTGGAACAGTGGGAAGGGGTGAGGGAAGTTTGCCCCATAATTTCCAAGTGTATACCCTCCAAATAACATTCTGGGAAAATCGGGGCGAGATCTGAAGGGGTGAAATTTTTTTCCAAAAAATGAGCAAAGACTATAGTCTTTCCTTTTTTTTTCAAAGATTTTTTGACCCTCTCCGATTTCCTTAGGAAAATTTCAGAATGTAATATGAAGGGTAAAGACTTGAAAAATATGTGCCAAACATCCCCCATCCCCTCGCATCTGGTCCAAAAAAATTCCGAAAGTTTTCTGGAACAACCCAATTCTGAACGTTTCCTAGCCAGGTGTGGAACAGTGGGAAGGGGTGAGGGAAGTTTGCCCCATAATTTCCAAGTGTATACCCTCCAAATAACATTCTGGGAAAATCGGGGCGAGATCTGAAGGGGTGAAATTTTTTTCCAAAAAATGAGCAAAGACTATAGTCTTTCCTTTTTTTTTCAAAGATTTTTTGACCCTCTCCGATTTCCTTAGGAACATTTCAGAATGTAATATGAAGGGTAAAGACTTGAAAAATATGTCCCAAACATCCCCCATCCCCTCGCATCTGGTCCAAAAAAATTCCGAAAGTTTTCTGGAACAACCCAATTCTGAACGTTTCCTAGCCACGTGTGGAACAGTGGGAAGGGGTGAGGGAAGTTTGCCCCATAATTTCCAAGTGTATACCCTCCAAATAACATTCTGGGAAAATCGGGGCGAGATCTGAAGGGGTGAAATTTTTTTCGAAAAAATGAGCAAAGACTATAGTCTTTCCTTTTTTTTTCAAAGATCTTTTGACCCTCTCCGATTTCCTTAGGAAAATTTCAGAATGTAATATGAACCCTAAACACTTGAAAAATATGTGCCAAACATCCCCCATCCCCTCGCATCTGGTCCAAAAAAATTCCGAAAGTTTTCTGGAACAACCCAATTCTGAACGTTTCCTAGCCAGGTGTGGAACAGTGGGAAGGGGTGAGGGAAGTTTGCCCCATAATTTCCAAGTGTATACCCTCCAAATAACATTCTGGGAAAATCGGGGCGAGATCTGAAGGGGTGAAATTTTTTTCCAAAAAATGAGCAAAGACTATAGTCTTTCCTTTTTTTTTCAAAGATTTTTTGACCCTCTCCGATTTCCTTACGAAAATTTCAGAATGTAATATGAAGGGTAAAGACTTGAAAAATATGTGCCAAACATCCCCCATCCCCTCGCATCTGGTCCAAAAAAATTCCGAAAGTTTTCTGGAACAACCCAATTCTGAACGTTTCCTAGCCAGGTGTGGAACAGTGGGAAGGGGTGAGGGAAGTTTGCCCCATAATTTCCAAGTGTATACCCTCCAAATAACATTCTGGGAAAATCGGGGAGAGATCTGAAGGGGTGAAATTTTTTTCCAAAAAATGAGCAAAGACTATAGTCTTTCCTTTTTTTTTCAAAGATTTTTTGACCCTCTCCGATTTCCTTAGGAAAATTTCAGAATGTAATATGAACCCTAAACACTTGAAAAATATGTGCCAAACATCCCCCATCCCCTCGCATCTGGTCCAAAAAAATTCCGAAAGTTTTCTGGAACAACCCAATTCTGAACGTTTCCTAGCCAGGTGTGGAACAGTGGGAAGGGGTGAGGGAAGTTTGCCCCATAATTTCCAAGTGTATACCCTCCAAATAACATTCTGGGAAAATCGGGGCGAGATCTGAAGGGGTGAAATTTTTTTCCAAAAAATGAGCAAAGACTATAAGTCTTTCCTTTTTTTTTCGAAGATTTTTTGACCCTCTCCGATTTCCTTAGGAAAATTTCAGAATGTAATATGAACCCTAAACACTTGAAAAATATGTGCCAAACATCCCCCATCCCCTCGCATCTGGTCCAAAAAAATTCCGAAAGTTTTCTGGAACAACCCAATTCTGAACGTTTCCTAGCCAGGTGTGGAACAGTGGGAAGGGGTGAGGGAAGTTTGCCCCATAATTTCCAAGTGTATACCCTCCAAATAACATTCTGGGAAAATCGGGGCGAGATCTGAAGGGGTGAAATTTTTTTCCAAAAAATGAGCAAAGACTATAGTCTTTCCTTTTTTTTTCAAAGATTTTTTGACCCTCTCCGATTTCCTTAGGAAAATTTCAGAATGTAATATGAAGGGTAAAGACTTGAAAAATATGTGCCAAACATCCCCCATCCCCTCGCATCTGGTCCAAAAAAATTCCGAAAGTTTTCTGGAACAACCCAATTCTGAACGTTTCCTAGCCAGGTGTGGAACAGTGGGAAGGGGTGAGGGAAGTTTGCCCCATAATTTCCAAGTGTATACCCTCCAAATAACATTCTGGGAAAATCGGGGCGAGATCTGAAGGGGTGAAATTTTTTTCCAAAAAATGAGCAAAGACTATAGTCTTTCCTTTTTTTTCGAAGATTTTTTGACCCTCTCCGATTTCCTTAGGAAAATTTCAGAATGTAATATGAAGGGTAAAGACTTGAAAAATATGTGCCAAACATCCCCCATCCCCTCGCATCTGGTCCAAAAAAATTCCGAAAGTTTTCTGGAACAACCCAATTCTGAACGTTTCCTAGCCAGGTGTGGAACAGTGGGAAGGGGTGAGGGAAGTTTGCCCCATAATTTCCAAGTGTATACCCTCCAAATAACATTCTGGGAAAATCGGGGCGAGATCTGAAGGGGTGAAATTTTTTTCCAAAAAATGAGCAAAGACTATAGTCTTTCCTTTTTTTTTCAAAGATTTTTTGACCCTCTCCGATTTCCTTAGGAACATTTCAGAATGTAATATGAAGGGTAAAGACTTGAAAAGTATGTCCCAAACATCCCCCATCCCCTCGCATCTGGTCCAAAAAAATTCCGAAAGTTTTCTGGAACAACCCAATTCTGAACGTTTCCTAGCCAGGTGTGGAACAGTGGGAAGGGGTGAGGGAAGTTTGCCCCATAATTTCCAAGTGTATACCCTCCAAATAACATTCTGGGAAAATCGGGGCGAGATCTGAAGGGGTGAAATTTTTTTCGAAAAAATGAGCAAAGACTATAGTCTTTCCTTTTTTTTTCAAAGATTTTTTGACCCTCTCCGATTTCCTTAGGAAAATTTCAGAATGTAATATGAACCCTAAACTCTTGAAAAATATGTGCCAAACATCCCCCATCCCCTCGCATCTGGTCCAAAAAAATTCCGAAAGTTTTCTGGAACAACCCAATTCTGAACGTTTCCTAGCCAGGTGTGGAACAGTGGGAAGGGGTGAGGGAAGTTTGCCCCATAATTTCCAAGTGTATACCCTCCAAATAACATTCTGGGAAAATCGGGGCGAGATCTGAAGGGGTGAAATTTTTTTCCAAAAAATGAGCAAAGACTATAGTCTTTCCTTTTTTTTTCAAAGATTTTTTGACCCTCTCCGATTTCCTTAGGAAAATTTCAGAATGTAATATGAAGGGTAAAGACTTGAAAAATATGTGCCAAACATCCCCCATCCCCTCGCATCTGGTCCAAAAAAATTCCGAAAGTTTTCTGGAACAACCCAATTCTGAACGTTTCCTAGCCAGGTGTGGAACAGTGGGAAGGGGTGAGGGAAGTTTGCCCCATAATTTCCAAGTGTATACCCTCCAAATAACATTCTGGGAAAATCGGGGCGAGATCTGAAGGGGTGAAATTTTTTTCCAAAAAATGAGCAAAGACTATAAGTCTTTCCTTTTTTTTTCGAAGATTTTTTGACCCTCTCCGATTTCCTTAGGAAAATTTCAGAATGTAATATGAACCCTAAACACTTGAAAAATATGTGCCAAACATCCCCCATCCCCTCGCATCTGGTCCAAAAAAATTCCGAAAGTTTTCTGGAACAACCCAATTCTGAACGTTTCCTAGCCAGGTGTGGAACAGTGGGAAGGGGTGAGGGAAGTTTGCCCCATAATTTCCAAGTGTATACCCTCCAAATAACATTCTGGGAAAATCGGGGCGAGATCTGAAGGGGTGAAATTTTTTTCCAAAAAATGAGCAAAGACTATAGTCTTTCCTTTTTTTTTCAAAGATTTTTTGACCCTCTCCGATTTCCTTAGGAAAATTTCAGAATGTAATATGAAGGGTAAAGACTTGAAAAATATGTGCCAAACATCCCCCATCCCCTCGCATCTGGTCCAAAAAAATTCCGAAAGTTTTCTGGAACAACCCAATTCTGAACGTTTCCTAGCCAGGTGTGGAACAGTGGGAAGGGGTGAGGGAAGTTTGCCCCATAATTTCCAAGTGTATACCCTCCAAATAACATTCTGGGAAAATCGGGGCGAGATCTGAAGGGGTGAAATTTTTTTCCAAAAAATGAGCAAAGACTATAGTCTTTCCTTTTTTTTCGAAGATTTTTTGACCCTCTCCGATTTCCTTAGGAAAATTTCAGAATGTAATATGAAGGGTAAAGACTTGAAAAATATGTGCCAAACATCCCCCATCCCCTCGCATCTGGTCCAAAAAAATTCCGAAAGTTTTCTGGAACAACCCAATTCTGAACGTTTCCTAGCCAGGTGTGGAACAGTGGGAAGGGGTGAGGGAAGTTTGCCCCATAATTTCCAAGTGTATACCCTCCAAATAACATTCTGGGAAAATCGGGGCGAGATCTGAAGGGGTGAAATTTTTTTCCAAAAAATGAGCAAAGACTATAGTCTTTCCTTTTTTTTTCAAAGATTTTTTGACCCTCTCCGATTTCCTTAGGAACATTTCAGAATGTAATATGAAGGGTAAAGACTTGAAAAGTATGTCCCAAACATCCCCCATCCCCTCGCATCTGGTCCAAAAAAATTCCGAAAGTTTTCTGGAACAACCCAATTCTGAACGTTTCCTAGCCAGGTGTGGAACAGTGGGAAGGGGTGAGGGAAGTTTGCCCCATAATTTCCAAGTGTATACCCTCCAAATAACATTCTGGGAAAATCGGGGCGAGATCTGAAGGGGTGAAATTTTTTTCGAAAAAATGAGCAAAGACTATAGTCTTTCCTTTTTTTTTCAAAGATTTTTTGACCCTCTCCGATTTCCTTAGGAAAATTTCAGAATGTAATATGAACCCTAAACTCTTGAAAAATATGTGCCAAACATCCCCCATCCCCTCGCATCTGGTCCAAAAAAATTCCGAAAGTTTTCTGGAACAACCCAATTCTGAACGTTTCCTAGCCAGGTGTGGAACAGTGGGAAGGGGTGAGGGAAGTTTGCCCCATAATTTCCAAGTGTATACCCTCCAAATAACATTCTGGGAAAATCGGGGCGAGATCTGAAGGGGTGAAATTTTTTTCCAAAAAATGAGCAAAGACTATAGTCTTTCCTTTTTTTTTCAAAGATTTTTTGACCCTCTCCGATTTCCTTAGGAAAATTTCAGAATGTAATATGAAGGGTAAAGACTTGAAAAATATGTGCCAAACATCCCCCATCCCCTCGCATCTGGTCCAAAAAAATTCCGAAAGTTTTCTGGAACAACCCAATTCTGAACGTTTCCTAGCCAGGTGTGGAACAGTGGGAAGGGGTGAGGGAAGTTTGCCCCATAATTTCCAAGTGTATACCCTCCAAATAACATTCTGGGAAAATCGGGGAGAGATCTGAAGGGGTGAAATTTTTTTCCAAAAAATGAGCAAAGACTATAGTCTTTCATTTTTTTTTCAAAGATTTTTTGACCCTCTCCGATTTCCTTAGGAAAATTTCAGAATGTAATATGAAGGGTAAAGACTTGAAAAATATGTGCCAAACATCCCCCATCCCCTCGCATCTGGTCCAAAAAAATTCCGAAAGTTTTCTGGAACAACCCAATTCTGAACGTTTCCTAGCCAGGTGTGGAACAGTGGGAAGGGGTGAGGGAAGTTTGCCCCATAATTTCCAAGTGTATACCCTCCAAATAACATTCTGGGAAAATCGGGGCGAGATCTGAAGGGGTGAAATTTTTTTCCAAAAAATGAGCAAAGACTATAGTCTTTCCTTTTTTTTTCGAAGATTTTTTGACCCTCTCCGATTTCCTTAGGAAAATTTCAGAATGTAATATGAAGGGTAAAGACTTGAAAAATATGTCCCAAACATCCCCCATCCCCTCGCATCTGGTCCAAAAAAATTCCGAAAGTTTTCTGGAACAACCCAATTCTGAACGTTTCCTAGCCAGGTGTGGAACAGTGGGAAGGGGTGAGGGAAGTTTGCCCCATAATTTCCAAGTGTATACCCTCCAAATAACATTCTGGGAAAATCGGGGCGAGATCTGAAGGGGTGAAATTTTTTTCGAAAAAATGAGCAAAGACTATAGTCTTTCCTTTTTTTTTCAAAGATTTTTTGACCCTCTCCGATTTCCTTAGGAAAATTTCAGAATGTAATATGAACCCTAAACACTTGAAAAATATGTGCCAAACATCCCCCATCCCCTCGCATCTGGTCCAAAAAAATTCCGAAAGTTTTCTGGAACAACCCAATTCTGAACGTTTCCTAGCCAGGTGTGGAACAGTGGGAAGGGGTGAGGGAAGTTTGCCCCATAATTTCCAAGTGTATACCCTCCAAATAACATTCTGGGAAAATCGGGGCGAGATCTGAAGGGGTGAAATTTTTTTCCAAAAAATGAGCAAAGACTATAGTCTTTCCCTTTTTTTTCAAAGATTTTTTGACCCTCTCCGATTTCCTTAGGAAAATTTCAGAATGTAATATGAAGGGTAAAGACTTGAAAAATATGTGCCAAACATCCCCCATCCCCTCGCATCTGGTCCAAAAAAATTCCGAAAGTTTTCTGGAACAACCCAATTCTGAACGTTTCCTAGCCAGGTGTGGAACAGTGGGAAGGGGTGAGGGAAGTTTGCCCCATAATTTCCAAGTGTATACCCTCCAAATAACATTCTGGGAAAATCGGGGAGAGATCTGAAGGGGTGAAATTTTTTTCCAAAAAATGAGCAAAGACTATAGTCTTTCCTTTTTTTTTCAAAGATTTTTTGACCCTCTCCGATTTCCTTAGGAAAATTTCAGAATGTAATATGAACCCTAAACACTTGAAAAATATGTGCCAAACATCCCCCATCCCCTCGCATCTGGTCCAAAAAAATTCCGAAAGTTTTCTGGAACAACCCAATTCTGAACGTTTCCTAGCCAGGTGTGGAACAGTGGGAAGGGGTGAGGGAAGTTTGCCCCATAATTTCCAAGTGTATACCCTCCAAATAACATTCTGGGAAAATCGGGGCGAGATCTGAAGGGGTGAAATTTTTTTCCAAAAAATGAGCAAAGACTATAGTCTTTCCTTTTTTTTTCGAAGATTTTTTGACCCTCTCCGATTTCCTTAGGAAAATTTCAGAATGTAATATGAACCCTAAACACTTGAAAAATATGTGCCAAACATCCCCCATCCCCTCGCATCTGGTCCAAAAAAATTCCGAAAGTTTTCTGGAACAACCCAATTCTGAACGTTTCCTAGCCAGGTGTGGAACAGTGGGAAGGGGTGAGGGAAGTTTGCCCCATAATTTCCAAGTGTATACCCTCCAAATAACATTCTGGGAAAATCGGGGCGAGATCTGAAGGGGTGAAATTTTTTTCCAAAAAATGAGCAAAGACTATAGTCTTTCCTTTTTTTTTCAAAGATTTTTTGACCCTCTCCGATTTCCTTAGGAAAATTTCAGAATGTAATATGAAGGGTAAAGACTTGAAAAATATGTGCCAAACATCCCCCATCCCCTCGCATCTGGTCCAAAAAAATTCCGAAAGTTTTCTGGAACAACCCAATTCTGAACGTTTCCTAGCCAGGTGTGGAACAGTGGGAAGGGGTGAGGGAAGTTTGCCCCATAATTTCCAAGTGTATACCCTCCGAATAACATTCTGGGAAAATCGGGGCGAGATCTGAAGGGGTGAAATTTTTTTCCAAAAAATGAGCAAAGACTATAGTCTTTCCTTTTTTTTCGAAGATTTTTTGACCCTCTCCGATTTCCTTAGGAAAATTTCAGAATGTAATATGAAGGGTAAAGACTTGAAAAATATGTGCCAAACATCCCCCATCCCCTCGCATCTGGTCCAAAAAAATTCCGAAAGTTTTCTGGAACAACCCAATTCTGAACGTTTCCTAGCCAGGTGTGGAACAGTGGGAAGGGGTGAGGGAAGTTTGCCCCATAATTTCCAAGTGTATACCCTCCAAATAACATTCTGGGAAAATCGGGGCGAGATCTGAAGGGGTGAAATTTTTTTCCAAAAAATGAGCAAAGACTATAGTCTTTCCTTTTTTTTTCAAAGATTTTTTGACCCTCTCCGATTTCCTTAGGAAAATTTCAGAATGTAATATGAAGGGTAAAGACTTGAAAAATATGTGCCAAACATCCCCCATCCCCTCGCATCTGGTCCAAAAAAATTCCGAAAGTTTTCTGGAACAACCCAATTCTGAACGTTTCCTAGCCAGGTGTGGAACAGTGGGAAGGGGTGAGGGAAGTTTGCCCCATAATTTCCAAGTGTATACCCTCCGAATAACATTCTGGGAAAATCGGGGCGAGATCTGAAGGGGTGAAATTTTTTTCCAAAAAATGAGCAAAGACTATAGTCTTTCCTTTTTTTTCGAAGATTTTTTGACCCTCTCCGATTTCCTTAGGAAAATTTCAGAATGTAATATGAAGGGTAAAGACTTGAAAAATATGTGCCAAACATCCCCCATCCCCTCGCATCTGGTCCAAAAAAATTCCGAAAGTTTTCTGGAACAACCCAATTCTGAACGTTTCCTAGCCAGGTGTGGAACAGTGGGAAGGGGTGAGGGAAGTTTGCCCCATAATTTCCAAGTGTATACCCTCCAAATAACATTCTGGGAAAATCGGGGCGAGATCTGAAGGGGTGAAATTTTTTTCCAAAAAATGAGCAAAGACTATAGTCTTTCCTTTTTTTTTCAAAGATTTTTTGACCCTCTCCGATTTCCTTAGGAACATTTCAGAATGTAATATGAAGGGTAAAGACTTGAAAAGTATGTCCCAAACATCCCCCATCCCCTCGCATCTGGTCCAAAAAAATTCCGAAAGTTTTCTGGAACAACCCAATTCTGAACGTTTCCTAGCCAGGTGTGGAACAGTGGGAAGGGGTGAGGGAAGTTTGCCCCATAATTTCCAAGTGTATACCCTCCAAATAACATTCTGGGAAAATCGGGGCGAGATCTGAAGGGGTGAAATTTTTTTCGAAAAAATGAGCAAAGACCTATAGTCTTTCCTTTTTTTTTCAAAGATTTTTTGACCCTCTCCGATTTCCTTAGGAAAATTTCAGAATGTAATATGAACCCTAAACACTTGAAAAATATGTGCCAAACATCCCCCATCCCCTCGCATCTGGTCCAAAAAAATTCCGAAAGTTTTCTGGAACAACCCAATTCTGAACGTTTCCTAGCCAGGTGTGGAACAGTGGGAAGGGGTGAGGGAAGTTTGCCCCATAATTTCCAAGTGTATACCCTCCAAATAACATTCTGGGAAAATCGGGGCGAGATCTGAAGGGGTGAAATTTTTTTCCAAAAAATGAGCAAAGACTATAGTCTTTCCTTTTTTTTTCAAAGATTTTTTGACCCTCTCCGATTTCCTTAGGAAAATTTCAGAATGTAATATGAAGGGTAAAGACTTGAAAAATATGTGCCAAACATCCCCCATCCCCTCGCATCTGGTCCAAAAAAATTCCGAAAGTTTTCTGGAACAACCCAATTCTGAACGTTTCCTAGCCAGGTGTGGAACAGTGGGAAGGGGTGAGGGAAGTTTGCCCCATAATTTCCAAGTGTATACCCTCCAAATAACATTCTGGGAAAATCGGGGAGAGATCTGAAGGGGTGAAATTTTTTTCCAAAAAATGAGCAAAGACTATAGTCTTTCATTTTTTTTTCAAAGATTTTTTGACCCTCTCCGATTTCCTTAGGAAAATTTCAGAATGTAATATGAAGGGTAAAGACTTGAAAAATATGTGCCAAACATCCCCCATCCCCTCGCATCTGGTCCAAAAAAATTCCGAAAGTTTTCTGGAACAACCCAATTCTGAACGTTTCCTAGCCAGGTGTGGAACAGTGGGAAGGGGTGAGGGAAGTTTGCCCCATAATTTCCAAGTGTATACCCTCCAAATAACATTCTGGGAAAATCGGGGCGAGATCTGAAGGGGTGAAATTTTTTTCCAAAAAATGAGCAAAGACTATAATAGTCTTTCCTTTTTTTTTCGAAGATTTTTTGACCCTCTCCGATTTCCTTAGGAAAATTTCAGAATGTAATATGAACCCTAAACACTTGAAAAATATGTGCCAAACATCCCCCATCCCCTCGCATCTGGTCCAAAAAAATTCCGAAAGTTTTCTGGAACAACCCAATTCTGAACGTTTCCTAGCCAGGTGTGGAACAGTGGGAAGGGGTGAGGGAAGTTTGCCCCATAATTTCCAAGTGTATACCCTCCAAATAACATTCTGGGAAAATCGGGGCGAGATCTGAAGGGGTGAAATTTTTTTCCAAAAAATGAGCAAAGACTATAGTCTTTCCTTTTTTTTTCGAAGATTTTTTGACCCTCTCCGATTTCCTTAGGAAAATTTCAGAATGTAATATGAACCCTAAACACTTGAAAAATATGTGCCAAACATCCCCCATCCCCTCGCATCTGGTCCAAAAAAATTCCGAAAGTTTTCTGGAACAACCCAATTCTGAACGTTTCCTAGCCAGGTGTGGAACAGTGGGAAGGGGTGAGGGAAGTTTGCCCCATAATTTCCAAGTGTATACCCTCCAAATAACATTCTGGGAAAATCGGGGCGAGATCTGAAGGGGTGAAATTTGTTTCCAAAAAATGAGCAAAGGCTATAGTCTTTCCTTTTTTTTTCAAAGATTTTTTGACCCTCTCCGATTTCCTTAGGAAAATTTCAGAATGTAATATGAAGGGTAAAGACTTGAAAAATATGTGCCAAACATCCCCCATCCCCTCGCATCTGGTCCAAAAAAATTCCGAAAGTTTTCTGGAACAACCCAATTCTGAACGTTTCCTAGCCAGGTGTGGAACAGTGGGAAGGGGTGAGGGAAGTTTGCCCCATAATTTCCAAGTGTATACCCTCCAAATAACATTCTGGGAAAATCGGGGCGAGATCTGAAGGGGTGAAATTTTTTTCCAAAAAATGAGCAAAGACTTTCCTTTTTTTTCAAAGATTTTTTGACCCTCTCCGATTTCCTTAGGAAAATTTCAGAATGTAATATGAAGGGTAAAGACTTGAAAAATATGTGCCAAACATCCCCTATCCCCTCGCATCTGGTCCAAAAAAATTCCGAAAGTTTTCTGGAACAACCCAATTCTGAACGTTTCCTAGCCAGGTGTGGAACAGTGGGAAGGGGTGAGGGAAGTTTGCCCCATAATTTCCAAGTGTATACCCTCCAAATAACATTCTGGGAAAATCGGGGCGAGATCTGAAGGGGTGAAATTTTTTTCCAAAAAATGAGCAAAGACTGTCTTTCCTTTTTTTTTGAAAGATTTTTTGACCCTCTCCGATTTCCTTAGGAAAATTTCAGAATGTAATATGAAGGGTAAAGACTTGAAAAATATGTGCCAAACATCCCCCATCCCCTCGCATCTGGTCCAAAAAAATTCCGAAAGTTTTCTGGAACAACCCAATTCTGAACGTTTCCTAGCCAGGTGTGGAACAGTGGGAAGGGGTGAGGGAAGTTTGCCCCATAATTTCCAAGTGTATACCCTCCAAATAACATTCTGGGAAAATCGGGGCGAGATCTGAAGGGGTGAAATTTTTTTCCAAAAAATGAGCAAAGACTATAGTCTTTCCTTTTTTTTTCGAACATTTTTTGACCCTCTCCGATTTCCTTAGGAAAATTTCAGAATGTAATATGAACCCTAAACACTTGAAAAATATGTGCCAAACATCCCCCATCCCCTCGCATCTGGTCCAAAAAAATTCCGAAAGTTTTCTGGAACAACCCAATTCTGAACGTTTCCTAGCCAGGTGTGGAACAGTGGGAAGGGGTGAGGGAAGTTTGCCCCATAATTTCCAAGTGTATACCCTCCAAATAACATTCTGGGAAAATCGGGGCGAGATCTGAAGGGGTGAAATTTTTTTCCAAAAAATGAGCAAAGACTATAGTCTCCTTTTTTTTTCAAAGATTTTTTGACCCTCTCCGATTTCCTTAGGAAAATTTCAGAATGTAATATGAACCCTAAACACTTGAAAAATATGTGCCAAACATCCCCCATCCCCTCGCATCTGGTCCAAAAAAATTCCGAAAGTTTTCTGGAACAACCCAATTCTGAACGTTTCCTAGCCAGGTGTGGAACAGTGGGAAGGGGTGAGGGAAGTTTGCCCCATAATTTCCAAGTGTATACCCTCCAAATAACATTTTGGGAAAATCGGGGCGAGATCTGAAGGGGTGAAATTTTTTTCCAAAAAATGAGCAAAGACTATAGTCTTTCCTTTTTTTTTCGAACATTTTTTGACCCTCTCCGATTTCCTTAGGAAAATTTCAGAATGTAATATGAACCCTAAACACTTGAAAAATATGTGCCAAACATCCCCCATCCCCTCGCATCTGGTCCAAAAAAATTCCGAAAGTTTTCTGGAACAACCCAATTCTGAACGTTTCCTAGCCAGGTGTGGAACAGTGGGAAGGGGTGAGGGAAGTTTGCCCCATAATTTCCAAGTGTATACCCTCCAAATAACATTCTGGGAAAATCGGGGCGAGATCTGAAGGGGTGAAATTTTTTTCCAAAAAATGAGCAAAGACTATAAGTCTTTCCTTTTTTTTTCAAAGATTTTTTGACCCTCTCCGATTTCCTTAGGAAAATTTCAGAATGTAATATGAAGGGTAAAGACTTGAAAAATTTGTGCCTAACATCCCCCACCCCCTCGCATCTGGTCCAAAAAAATTCCGAAAGTTTTCTGGAACAACCCAATTCTGAACGTTTCCTAGCCAGGTGTGGAACAGTGGGAAGGGGTGAGGGAAGTTTGCCCCATAATTTCCAAGTGTATACCCTCCAAATAACATTCTGGGAAAATCGGGGCGAGATCTGAAGGGGTGAAATTTTTTTCCAAAAAATGAGCAAAGACTATAGTCTTTCCTTTTTTTTTCGAAGATTTTTTGACCCTCTCCGATTTCCTTAGGAAAATTTCAGAATGTAATATGAAGGGTAAAGACTTGAAAAATATGTGCCAAACATCCCCCATCCCCTCGCAACTGGTCCAAAAAAATTCCGAAAGTTTTCTGGAACAACCCAATTCTGAACGTTTCCTAGCCAGGTGTGGAACAGTGGGAAGGGGTGAGGGAAGTTTGCCCCATAATTTCCAAGTGTATACCCTCCAAATAACATTCTGGGAAAATCGGGGCGAGATCTGAAGGGGTGAAATTTTTTTCCAAAAAATGAGCAAAGACTATAGTCTCCTTTTTTTTTCAAAGATTTTTTGACCCTCTCCGATTTCCTTAGGAAAATTTCAGAATGTAATATGAACCCTAAACACTTGAAAAATATGTGCCAAACATCCCCCATCCCCTCGCATCTGGTCCAAAAAAATTCCGAAAGTTTTCTGGAACAACCCAATTCTGAACGATTCCTAGCCAGGTGTGGAACAGTGGGAAGGGGTGAGGGAAGTTTGCCCCATAATTTCCAAGTGTATACCCACCAAATAACATTCTGGGAAAATCGGGGCGAGATCTGAAGGGGTGAAATTTTTTTCCAAAAAATGAGCAAAGACTATAGTCTTTCCTTTTTTTTTTCGAAGATTTTTTGACCCTCTCCGATTTCCTTAGGAAAATTTCAGAATGTAATATGAACCCTAAACACTTGAAAAATATGTGCCAAACATCCCCCATCCGCTCGCATCTGGTCCAAAAAAATTCCGAAAGTTTTCTGGAACAACCCAATTCTGAACGTTTCCTAGCCAGGTGTGGAACAGTGGGAAGGGGTGAGGGAAGTTTGCCCCATAATTTCCAAGTGTATACCCTCCAAATAACATTCTGGGAAAATCGGGGCGAGATCTGAAGGGGTGAAATTTTTTTCCAAAAAATGAGCAAAGACTATAGTCTTTCCTTTTTTTTTCGAAGATTTTTTGACCCTCTCCGATTTCCTTAGGAAAATTTCAGAATGTAATATGAACCCTAAACACTTGAAAAATATGTGCCAAACATCCCCCATCCCCTCGCATCTGGTCCAAAAAAATTCCGAAAGTTTTCTGGAACAACCCAATTCTGAACGTTTCCTAGCCAGGTGTGGAACAGTGGGAAGGGGTGAGGGAAGTTTGCCCCATAATTTCCAAGTGTATACCCACCAAATAACATTCTGGGAAAATCGGGGCGAGATCTGAAGGGGTGAAATTTTTTTCCAAAAAATGAGCAAAGACTATAGTCTTTCCTTTTTTTTTTCGAAGATTTTTTGACCCTCTCCGATTTCCTTAGGAAAATTTCAGAATGTAATATGAACCCTAAACACTTGAAAAATATGTGCCAAACATCCCCCATCCGCTCGCATCTGGTCCAAAAAAATTCCGAAAGTTTTCTGGAACAACCCAATTCTGAACGTTTCCTAGCCAGGTGTGGAACAGTGGGAAGGGGTGAGGGAAGTTTGCCCCATAATTTCCAAGTGTATACCCTCCAAATAACATTCTGGGAAAATCGGGGCGAGATCTGAAGGGGTGAAATTTTTTTCCAAAAAATGAGCAAAGACTATAGTCTTTCCTTTTTTTTTCGAAGATTTTTTGACCCTCTCCGATTTCCTTAGGAAAATTTCAGAATGTAATATGAACCCTAAACACTTGAAAAATATGTGCCAAACATCCCCCATCCCCTCGCATCTGGTCCAAAAAAATTCCGAAAGTTTTCTGGAACAACCCAATTCTGAACGTTTCCTAGCCAGGTGTGGAACAGTGGGAAGGGGTGAGGGAAGTTTGCCCCATAATTTCCAAGTGTATACCCTCCAAATAACATTCTGGGAAAATCGGGGCGAGATCTGAAGGGGTGAAATTTTTTTCCAAAAAATGAGCAAAGACTATAGTCTACTTTTTTTTTCAAAGATTTTTTGACCCTCTCCGATTTCCTTAGGAAAATTTCAGAATGTAATATGAACCCTAAACACTTGAAAAATATGTGCCAAACATCCCCCATCCCCTCGCATCTGGTCCAAAAAAATTCCGAAAGTTTTCTGGAACAACCCAATTCTGAACGTTTCCTAGCCAGGTGTGGAACAGTGGGAAGGGGTGAGGGAAGTTTGCCCCATAATTTCCAAGTGTATACCCTCCAAATAACATTCTGGGAAAATCGGGGCGAGATCTGAAGGGGTGAAATTTTTTTCCAAAAAATGAGCAAAGACTATAGTCTTTCCTTTTTTTTTCGAAGATTTTTTGACCCTCTCCGATTTCCTTAGGAAAATTTCAGAATGTAATATGAAGGGTAAAGACTTGAAAAATATGTGCCAAACATCCCCCATCCCCTCGCATCTGGTCCAAAAAAATTCCGAAAGTTTTCTGGAACAACCCAATTCTGAACGTTTCCTAGCCAGGTGTGGAACAGTGGGAAGGGGTGAGGGAAGTTTGCCCCATAATTTCCAAGTGTATACCCTCCAAATAACATTTTGGGAAAATCGGGGCGAGATCTGAAGGGGTGAAATTTTTTTCCAAAAAATGAGCAAAGACTATTCTTTCCTTTTTTTTTCGAAGATTTTTTGACCCTCTCCGATTTCCTTAGGAAAATTTCAGAATGTAATATGAACCCTAAACACTTGAAAAATATGTGCCAAACATCCCCCATCCGCTCGCATCTGGTCCAAAAAAATTCCGAAAGTTTTCTGGAACAACCCAATTCTGAACGTTTGCTAGCCAGGTGTGGAACAGTGGGAAGGGGTGAGGGAAGTTTGCCCCATAATTTCCAAGTGTATACCCTCCAAATAACATTCTGGGAAAATCGGGGCGAGATCTGAAGGGGTGAAATTTTTTTCCAAAAAATGAGCAAAGACTATAGTCTCCTTTTTTTTTCAAAGATTTTTTGACCCTCTCCGATTTCCTTAGGAAAATTTCAGAATGTAATATGAACCCTAAACACTTGAAAAATATGTGCCAAACATCCCCCATCCCCTCGCATCTGGTCCAAAAAAATTCCGAAAGTTTTCTGGAACAACCCAATTCTGAACGATTCCTAGCCAGGTGTGGAACAGTGGGAAGGGGTGAGGGAAGTTTGCCCCATAATTTCCAAGTGTATACCCACCAAATAACATTCTGGGAAAATCGGGGCGAGATCTGAAGGGGTGAAATTTTTTTCCAAAAAATGAGCAAAGACTATAGTCTTTCCTTTTTTTTTTCGAAGATTTTTTGACCCTCTCCGATTTCCTTAGGAAAATTTCAGAATGTAATATGAACCCTAAACACTTGAAAAATATGTGCCAAACATCCCCCATCCGCTCGCATCTGGTCCAAAAAAATTCCGAAAGTTTTCTGGAACAACCCAATTCTGAACGTTTCCTAGCCAGGTGTGGAACAGTGGGAAGGGGTGAGGGAAGTTTGCCCCATAATTTCCAAGTGTATACCCTCCAAATAACATTCTGGGAAAATCGGGGCGAGATCTGAAGGGGTGAAATTTTTTTCCAAAAAATGAGCAAAGACTATAGTCTTTCCTTTTTTTTTCGAAGATTTTTTGACCCTCTCCGATTTCCTTAGGAAAATTTCAGAATGTAATATGAACCCTAAACACTTGAAAAATATGTGCCAAACATCCCCCATCCCCTCGCATCTGGTCCAAAAAAATTCCGAAAGTTTTCTGGAACAACCCAATTCTGAACGTTTCCTAGCCAGGTGTGGAACAGTGGGAAGGGGTGAGGGAAGTTTGCCCCATAATTTCCAAGTGTATACCCACCAAATAACATTCTGGGAAAATCGGGGCGAGATCTGAAGGGGTGAAATTTTTTTCCAAAAAATGAGCAAAGACTATAGTCTTTCCTTTTTTTTTTCGAAGATTTTTTGACCCTCTCCGATTTCCTTAGGAAAATTTCAGAATGTAATATGAACCCTAAACACTTGAAAAATATGTGCCAAACATCCCCCATCCGCTCGCATCTGGTCCAAAAAAATTCCGAAAGTTTTCTGGAACAACCCAATTCTGAACGTTTCCTAGCCAGGTGTGGAACAGTGGGAAGGGGTGAGGGAAGTTTGCCCCATAATTTCCAAGTGTATACCCTCCAAATAACATTCTGGGAAAATCGGGGCGAGATCTGAAGGGGTGAAATTTTTTTCCAAAAAATGAGCAAAGACTATAGTCTTTCCTTTTTTTTTCGAAGATTTTTTGACCCTCTCCGATTTCCTTAGGAAAATTTCAGAATGTAATATGAACCCTAAACACTTGAAAAATATGTGCCAAACATCCCCCATCCCCTCGCATCTGGTCCAAAAAAATTCCGAAAGTTTTCTGGAACAACCCAATTCTGAACGTTTCCTAGCCAGGTGTGGAACAGTGGGAAGGGGTGAGGGAAGTTTGCCCCATAATTTCCAAGTGTATACCCTCCAAATAACATTCTGGGAAAATCGGGGCGAGATCTGAAGGGGTGAAATTTTTTTCCAAAAAATGAGCAAAGACTATAGTCTACTTTTTTTTTCAAAGATTTTTTGACCCTCTCCGATTTCCTTAGGAAAATTTCAGAATGTAATATGAACCCTAAACACTTGAAAAATATGTGCCAAACATCCCCCATCCCCTCGCATCTGGTCCAAAAAAATTCCGAAAGTTTTCTGGAACAACCCAATTCTGAACGTTTCCTAGCCAGGTGTGGAACAGTGGGAAGGGGTGAGGGAAGTTTGCCCCATAATTTCCAAGTGTATACCCTCCAAATAACATTCTGGGAAAATCGGGGCGAGATCTGAAGGGGTGAAATTTTTTTCCAAAAAATGAGCAAAGACTATAGTCTTTCCTTTTTTTTTCGAAGATTTTTTGACCCTCTCCGATTTCCTTAGGAAAATTTCAGAATGTAATATGAAGGGTAAAGACTTGAAAAATATGTGCCAAACATCCCCCATCCCCTCGCATCTGGTCCAAAAAAATTCCGAAAGTTTTCTGGAACAACCCAATTCTGAACGTTTCCTAGCCAGGTGTGGAACAGTGGGAAGGGGTGAGGGAAGTTTGCCCCATAATTTCCAAGTGTATACCCTCCAAATAACATTTTGGGAAAATCGGGGCGAGATCTGAAGGGGTGAAATTTTTTTCCAAAAAATGAGCAAAGACTATTCTTTCCTTTTTTTTTCGAAGATTTTTTGACCCTCTCCGATTTCCTTAGGAAAATTTCAGAATGTAATATGAACCCTAAACACTTGAAAAATATGTGCCAAACATCCCCCATCCGCTCGCATCTGGTCCAAAAAAATTCCGAAAGTTTTCTGGAACAACCCAATTCTGAACGTTTCCTAGCCAGGTGTGGAACAGTGGGAAGGGGTGAGGGAAGTTTGCCCCATAATTTCCAAGTGTATACCCTCCAAATAACATTCTGGGAAAATCGGGGCGAGATCTGAAGGGGTGAAATTTTTTTCCAAAAAATGAGCAAAGACTATAGTCTTTCCTTTTTTTTTCGAAGATTTTTTGACCCTCTCCGATTTCCTTAGGAAAATTTCAGAATGTAATATGAACCCTAAACACTTGAAAAATATGTGCCAAACATCCCCCATCCCCTCGCATCTGGTCCAAAAAAATTCCGAAAGTTTTCTGGAACAACCCAATTCTGAACGTTTCCTAGCCAGGTGTGGAACAGTGGGAAGGGGTGAGGGAAGTTTGCCCCATAATTTCCAAGTGTATACCCACCAAATAACATTCTGGGAAAATCGGGGCGAGATCTGAAGGGGTGAAATTTTTTTCCAAAAAATGAGCAAAGACTATAGTCTTTCCTTTTTTTTTTCGAAGATTTTTTGACCCTCTCCGATTTCCTTAGGAAAATTTCAGAATGTAATATGAACCCTAAACACTTGAAAAATATGTGCCAAACATCCCCCATCCGCTCGCATCTGGTCCAAAAAAATTCCGAAAGTTTTCTGGAACAACCCAATTCTGAACGTTTCCTAGCCAGGTGTGGAACAGTGGGAAGGGGTGAGGGAAGTTTGCCCCATAATTTCCAAGTGTATACCCTCCAAATAACATTCTGGGAAAATCGGGGCGAGATCTGAAGGGGTGAAATTTTTTTCCAAAAAATGAGCAAAGACTATAGTCTTTCCTTTTTTTTTCGAAGATTTTTTGACCCTCTCCGATTTCCTTAGGAAAATTTCAGAATGTAATATGAACCCTAAACACTTGAAAAATATGTGCCAAACATCCCCCATCCCCTCGCATCTGGTCCAAAAAAATTCCGAAAGTTTTCTGGAACAACCCAATTCTGAACGTTTCCTAGCCAGGTGTGGAACAGTGGGAAGGGGTGAGGGAAGTTTGCCCCATAATTTCCAAGTGTATACCCTCCAAATAACATTCTGGGAAAATCGGGGCGAGATCTGAAGGGGTGAAATTTTTTTCCAAAAAATGAGCAAAGACTATAGTCTACTTTTTTTTTCAAAGATTTTTTGACCCTCTCCGATTTCCTTAGGAAAATTTCAGAATGTAATATGAACCCTAAACACTTGAAAAATATGTGCCAAACATCCCCCATCCCCTCGCATCTGGTCCAAAAAAATTCCGAAAGTTTTCTGGAACAACCCAATTCTGAACGTTTCCTAGCCAGGTGTGGAACAGTGGGAAGGGGTGAGGGAAGTTTGCCCCATAATTTCCAAGTGTATACCCTCCAAATAACATTCTGGGAAAATCGGGGCGAGATCTGAAGGGGTGAAATTTTTTTCCAAAAAATGAGCAAAGACTATAGTCTTTCCTTTTTTTTTCGAAGATTTTTTGACCCTCTCCGATTTCCTTAGGAAAATTTCAGAATGTAATATGAAGGGTAAAGACTTGAAAAATATGTGCCAAACATCCCCCATCCCCTCGCATCTGGTCCAAAAAAATTCCGAAAGTTTTCTGGAACAACCCAATTCTGAACGTTTCCTAGCCAGGTGTGGAACAGTGGGAAGGGGTGAGGGAAGTTTGCCCCATAATTTCCAAGTGTATACCCTCCAAATAACATTTTGGGAAAATCGGGGCGAGATCTGAAGGGGTGAAATTTTTTTCCAAAAAATGAGCAAAGACTATTCTTTCCTTTTTTTTTCGAAGATTTTTTGACCCTCTCCGATTTCCTTAGGAAAATTTCAGAATGTAATATGAACCCTAAACACTTGAAAAATATGTGCCAAACATCCCCCATCCGCTCGCATCTGGTCCAAAAAAATTCCGAAAGTTTTCTGGAACAACCCAATTCTGAACGTTTGCTAGCCAGGTGTGGAACAGTGGGAAGGGGTGAGGGAAGTTTGCCCCATAATTTCCAAGTGTATACCCTCCAAATAACATTCTGGGAAAATCGGGGCGAGATCTGAAGGGGTGAAATTTTTTTCCAAAAAATGAGCAAAGACTATAGTCTTTCCTTTTTTTTCGAAGATTTTTTGACCCTCTCCGATTTCCTTAGGAAAATTTCAGAATGTAATATGAACCCTAAACACTTGAAAAATATGTGCCAAACATCCCCCATCCCCTCGCATCTGGTCCAAAAAAATTCCGAAAGTTTTCTGGAACAACCCAATTCTGAACGTTTCCTAGCCAGGTGTGGAACAGTGGGAAGGGGTGAGGGAAGTTTGCCCCATAATTTCCAAGTGTATACCCTCCAAATAACATTCTGGGAAAATCGGGGCGAGATCTGAAGGGGTGAAATTTTTTTCCAAAAAATGAGCAAAGTCTTTCCTTTTTTTTTCGAAGATTTTTTGACCCTCTCCGATTTCCTTAGGAAAATTTCAGAATGTAATATGAAGGGTAAAGACTTGAAAAATATGTGCCAAACATCCCCCATCCCCTCGCATCTGGTCCAAAAAAATTCCGAAAGTTTTCTGGAACAACCCAATTCTGAACGTTTCCTAGCCAGGTGTGGAACAGTGGGAAGGGGTGAGGGAAGTTTGCCCCATAATTTCCAAGTGTATACCCTCCAAATAACATTCTGGGAAAATCGGGGCGAGATCTGAAGGGGTGAAATTTTTTTCCAAAAAATGAGCAAAGACTATAGTCTTTCCTTTTTTTTTCAAAGATTTTTTGACCCTCTCCGATTTCCTTAGGAAAATTTCAGAATGTAATATGAAGGGTAAAGACTTGAAAAATATGTGCCAAACATCCCCCATCCCCTCGCATCTGGTCCAAAAAAATTCCGAAAGTTTTCTGGAACAACCCAATTCTGAACGTTTCCTAGCCAGGTGTGGAACAGTGGGAAGGGGTGAGGGAAGTTTGCCCCATAATTTCCAAGTGTATACCCTCCAAATAACATTCTGGGAAAATCGGGGCGAGATCTGAAGGGGTGAAATTTTTTTCCAAAAAATGAGCAAAGACTATAGTCTTTCCTTTTTTTTTCGAAGATTTTTTGACCCTCTCCGATTTCCTTAGGAAAATTTCAGAATGTAATATGAAGGGTAAAGACTTGAAAAATATGTGCCAAACATCCCCCATCCCCTCGCATCTGGTCCAAAAAAATTCCGAAAGTTTTCTGGAACAACCCAATTCTGAACGTTTCCTAGCCAGGTGTGGAACAGTGGGAAGGGGTGAGGGAAGTTTGCCCCATAATTTCCAAGTGTATACCCTCCAAATAACATTCTGGGAAAATCGGGGCGAGATCTGAAGGGGTGAAATTTTTTTCCAAAAAATGAGCAAAGACTATAGTCTTTCCTTTTTTTTTCGAAGATTTTTTGACCCTCTCCGATTTCCTTAGGAAAATTTCAGAATGTAATATGAAGGGTAAAGACTTGAAAAATATGTGCCAAACATCCCCCATCCCCTCGCATCTGGTCCAAAAAAATTCCGAAAGTTTTCTGGAACAACCCAATTCTGAACGTTTCCTAGCCAGGTGTGGAACAGTGGGAAGGGGTGAGGGAAGTTTGCCCCATAATTTCCAAGTGTATACCCTCCAAATAACATTCTGGGAAAATCGGGGCGAGATCTGAAGGGGTGAAATTTTTTTCCAAAAAATGAGCAAAGACTTATAGTCTTTCCTTTTTTTTTCAAAGATTTTTTGACCCTCTCCGATTTCCTTAGGAAAATTTCAGAATGTAATATGAACCCTAAACACTTGAAAAATATGTGCCAAACATCCCCCATCCCCTCGCATCTGGTCCAAAAAAATTCCGAAAGTTTTCTGGAACAACCCAATTCTGAACGTTTCCTAGCCAGGTGTGGAACAGTGGGAAGGGGTGAGGGAAGTTTGCCCCATAATTTCCAAGTGTATACCCTCCAAATAACATTCTGGGAAAATCGGGGCGAGATCTGAAGGGGTGAAATTTTTTTCCAAAAAATGAGCAAAGACGATTTTTTGACCCGCTCCGATTTCCTTAGGAAAATTTCAGAATGTAATATGAAGGGTAAAGACTTGAAAAATATGTGCCAAACATCCCCCATCCCCTCGCATCTGGTCCAAAAAAATTCCGAAAGTTTTCTGGAACAACCCAATTCTGAACGTTTCCTAGCCAGGTGTGGAACAGTGGGAAGGGGTGAGGGAAGTTTGCCCCATAATTTCCAAGTGTATACCCTCCAAATAACATTCTGGGAAAATCGGGGCGAGATCTGAAGGGGTGAAATTTTTTTCCAAAAAATGAGCAAAGACTATAAGTCTTTCCTTTTTTTTTCAAAGATTTTTTGACCCTCTCCGATTTCCTTAGGAAAATTTCAGAATGTAATATGAAGGGTAAAAACTTGAAAAATTTGTGCCTAACATCCCCCATCCCCTCGCATCTGGTCCAAAAAAATTCCGAAAGTTTTCTGGAACAACCCAATTCTGAACGTTTCCTAGCCAGGTGTGGAACAGTGGGAAGGGGTGAGGGAAGTTTGCCCCATAATTTCCAAGTGTATACCCTCCAAATAACATTCTGGGAAAATCGGGGCGAGATCTGAAGGGGTGAAATTTTTTTCCAAAAAATGAGCAAAGACTATAGTCTTTCCTTTTTTTTTCGAAGATTTTTTGACCCTCTCCGATTTCCTTAGGAAAATTTCAGAATGTAATATGAAGGGTAAAGACTTGAAAAATATGTGCCAAACATCCCCCATCCCCTCGCATCTGGTCCAAAAAAATTCCGAAAGTTTTCTGGAACAACCCAATTCTGAACGTTTCCTAGCCAGGTGTGGAACAGTGGGAAGGGGTGAGGGAAGTTTGCCCCATAATTTCCAAGTGTATACCCTCCAAATAACATTTTGGGAAAATCGGGGCGAGATCTGAAGGGGTGAAATTTTTTTCCAAAAAATGAGCAAAGACTATTCTTTCCTTTTTTTTTCGAAGATTTTTTGACCCTCTCCGATTTCCTTAGGAAAATTTCAGAATGTAATATGAACCCTAAACACTTGAAAAATATGTGCCAAACATCCCCCATCCGCTCGCATCTGGTCCAAAAAAATTCCGAAAGTTTTCTGGAACAACCCAATTCTGAACGTTTCCTAGCCAGGTGTGGAACAGTGGGAAGGGGTGGGGGAAGTTTGCCCCATAATTTCCAAGTGTATACCCTCCAAATAACATTCTGGGAAAATCGGGGCGAGATCTGAAGGGGTGAAATTTTTTTCCAAAAAATGAGCAAAGACTATAGTCTTTCCTTTTTTTTTCGAAGATTTTTTGACCCTCTCCGATTTCCTTAGGAAAATTTCAGAATGTAATATGAACCCTAAACACTTGAAAAATATGTGCCAAACATCCCCCATCCCCTCGCATCTGGTCCAAAAAAATTCCGAAAGTTTTCTGGAACAACCCAATTCTGAACGTTTCCTAGCCAGGTGTGGAACAGTGGGAAGGGGTGAGGGAAGTTTGCCCCATAATTTCCAAGTGTAAACCCTCCAAATAACATTCTGGGAAAATCGTAACGAAATCTGAAGGGGTGAAATTTTTTTCCAAAAAATGAGGAAAGACTATAGTCTTTCCTTTTTTTCGAAGATTTTCTCCCCCCCGCCGATTTCCTTAGGAAAATTTCAGAATGTAATATGAACCCTAAACACTTGAAAAATATGTGCCACACATCCCCCATCCCCTCGCATCTGGTCCAAAAAAATTCCGAAAGTTTTCTGGAACAACCCAATTCTGAACGTTTCCTCGCCAGGTGTGTGGCAGTGGAAAGGGGTGAGGGAAGTTTGCCCCATAATTTCCAAGTGTACACCCTCCAAATAACATTCTATAAATAACGTTCACACAAACAAATTTATTAGCTAAAGGTACGTTCACACTGCAAAATTTAGTTGCTGAAGGTGCGTTCACACTGCAAAAATTTATTAGCTAAAGGTGCGTTCACACTGCAAAATTTAGTTGCTAAAGGTGCGTTCACACTGCAAAATCTATTTGCTGAAGGTGCGTTCACACTCCAAATATTATTTGCTAAAGGTGCGTTCACACTGCTATATTTTTTAGCTAAAGGTGCGTTTACACTGCAAAATGTTATTACATAAAGGTACGTTCACACTGCAAAATTTATTTGCTGAAGGTGCGTTCACACTCCAAAATTTATTTGCTAAAGGTGCGTTCACACTTCAAGATTTATTAGCTAAAGGGGCGTTCACACTGCAAGATTTATTAGCTAAAGGTGCGTTCACACTGCGATATTTATTAGCTAAAGGTGCGTTCACACTGCAAGATTTATTAGCTAAAGGTGCGTTCACACTGCAAAATTTATTTGCTGAAGGTGCGTTCACACTCCAAAATTTATTTGCTAAAGGTGCGTTCACACTGCTATATTTATTAGCTAAAGGTGCGTTCACACTGCAAAATTTATTTGCTGAAGGTGCGTTCACACTCCAAAATTTATTTGCTAAAGGTGCGTTCACACTGCAAAAATTTATTAGCTAAAGGTGCGTTCACACTGCAAAATTTAGTTGCTAAAGGTGCGCTCACACTCCAAAATTTATTTACTAAAGGTGCGTTCACACTGCAAGATTTATTAGCTAAAGGTGCGTTCACACTGCGATATTTATTAGCTAAAGGTGCGTTCACACTGCAAGATTTATCAGCTAAAGGTGCGTTCACACTGCAAGATTTATTAGCTAAAGGTGCGTTCACACTGCGATATTTATTAGCTAAAGGTGCGTTCACACTGCAAGATTTATTAGCTAAAGGTGCGTTCACACTGCAAGATTTATTAGTTAAAGGTGCGTTCACACTGCAATATTTATTAGCTAAAGGTGCGTTCACACTGCAATTTTTATTAGCTAAAGGTGCGTTCACACTCCAAAATTTTATTACATAAAGGTAGGTTCACACTGCAAAATTTATTAGCTAAAGGTGCGTTCACACTGCAAAATTTAGTTGCTGAAGGTGCGCTCACACTCCAAAGTTTATTTGCTAAAGGTGCGTTCACACTGCAAGATTTATTAGCTAAAGGTGCGTTCACACTGCGATATTTATTAGCTAAAGGTGCGTTCACACTGCAAGATGTATTAGCTAAAGGTGCGTTCACACTGCGATATTTATTAGCTAAAGGTGCGTTCACACTGCAAGATTTATTAGCTAAAGGTGCGTTCACACTGCGATATTTACTAGCTAAAGGTGCGTTCACACTGCAAGATTTATTAGCTAAAGGTGCGTTCACACTGCAAGATTTATTAGTTAAAGGTGCGTTCACACTGCAATATTTATTAGCTAAAGGTGCGTTCACACTGCAAGATTTATTAGCTAAAGGTGCGTTCACACTGCAAGATTTATTAGTTAAAGGTGCGTTCACACTGCAATATTTATTAGCTAAAGGTGCGTTCACACTGCAATTTTTATTAGCTAAAGGTGCGTTCACACTGCTAGATTTATTAGCTAAAGGTGCGCTCACACTGCGATATTTATTAGCTAAAGGTGCGTTCACACTGCAAGATTTATTAGCTAAAGGTGCGTTCACACTGCAAGATTTATTAGCTAAAGGTGCGTTCACACTGCAAGATTTATTAGTTAAAGGTGCGTTCACACTGCAATATTTATTAGCTAAAGGTGCGTTCACACTGCAATTTTTATTAGCTAAAGGTGCGTTCACACTCCAAAATTTTATTACATAAAGGTAGGTTCACACTGCAAAATTTATTAGCTAAAGGTGCGTTCACACTGCTAGATTTATTAGCTAAAGGTGCGTTCTCACTGCAAGATGTATTAGCTAAAGGTTTCTTAATTTAATATTTATTTTCTTAATTTAATATTTATTTTCTTAATTTAATATTTATTTTCTTAATTTAATATTTATTTTCTTAATTTAATATTTATTTTCTTAATTAAATATTTATTTTCTTAATTTAATATTTCTTTTCTTAATTTAATATTTATTTTCTTAATTTAATATTTATTTTCTTAATTTAATATTTATTTTCTTAATTTAATATTTATTTTCTTAATTTATAATTTATTTTCTTAATTTAATATTTATTTTCTTAATTTAATATTAATTTTCTTAATTTAATATTTATTTTCTTAATTTAATATTTATTTTCTTAATTTAATATTTATTTTCTTAATTTAATATTTATTTTCTTAATTTAATATTTATTTTCTTAATTTAATATTTATTTTAAGGGACAGGACACACAGCAATTTTTATTAGATAAAGGGACATGGCGCGTTTACATTGAAAAATTTATTACCTTAAGGTGAGTTTACGCTGCTAAATTTTAATAGCTAAAGGTGCGTTCACACTGCTACATTTATTAGCTAAAGGTGCGTTCACACTGCGATATTTATTAGCTAAAGGTGCGTTCACACTGCAAGATTTATTAGCTAAAGGTGCGTTCACACTGCAAGATTTATTAGCTAAAGGTGCGTTCACACTGCAAGATTTAGTAGTTAAAGGTGCGTTCACACTGCAATATTTATTAGCTAAAGGTGCGTTCACACTGCAATTTTTATTAGCTAAAGGTGCGTTCACACTCCAAAATTTTATTACATAAAGGTAGGTTCACACTGCAAAATTTATTAGCTAAAGGTGCGTTCACACTGCTAGATTTATTAGCTAAAGGTGCGTTCTCACTGCAAGATGTATTAGCTAAAGGTTTCTTAATTTAATATTTATTTTTTTAATTTAATATTTATTTTCTTAATTTAATATTTATTTTCTTAATTTAATATTTATTTTCTTAATTTAATATTTATTTTCTTAATTTAATATTTATTTTCTTAATTTAATATTTATTTTCTTAATTTAATATTTATTTTCTTAATTTAATATTTATTTTCTTAATTAAATATTTATTTTCTTAATTTAATATTTCTTTTCTTAATTTAATATTTATTTTCTTAATTTAATATTTATTTTCTTAATTTAATATTTATTTTCTTAATTTAATATTTATTTTCTTAATTTATAATTTATTTTCTTAATTTAATATTTATTTTCTTAATTTAATATTAATTTTCTTAATTTAATATTTATTTTCTTAATTTAATATTTATTTTCTTAATTTAATATTTATTTTCTTAATTTAATATTTATTTTCTTAATTTAATATTTATTTTCTTAATTTAATATTTATTTTAAGGGACAGGACACACAGCAATTTTTATTAGATAAAGGGACATGGCGCGTTTACATTGAAAAATTTATTACCTTAAGGTGAGTTTACGCTGCTAAATTTTAATAGCTAAAGGTGCGTTCACACTGCTACATTTATTAGCTAAAGGTGCGTTTACACAGCAATCTTGATTAGCTAAATGTGCGTTCACACTGCTACATTTATTAGCTAAAGGTTAGGTTAGTTTGGTTAGTTTAGGTTAGGTTAGCTAATGAGTTGGGTTAGGTTAGGTAAATGAGTTGGGTTAGGTTAGCAAAATGAGTTAGGTTAGGTTAGCTAAATGAGTTGGGTTAGGTTAGCAAAATGAGTTAGGTTAGGTTAGCTAAATGAGTTGGGTTAGGTTAGATAAATATATATAATAAAAAAATATATATATAATTTAGCTAACCTAACCCAACTCATTTTGCTAAACTAACCCAACTCATTTTGCTAACCTAACCCAACTCATTTAGCTAACCTAACCTAACCCATTACCTAACCTAACCCAACTCATTTTGCTAACCTAACCTAACCCATTACCTAACCTAACCCAACTCATGGTGCGTTCACACAGCAACTTATATTAGCTAAAGGTGCGTTCACACTGCAAGATTTATTAGCTAAAGGTGCGTTCATACTGCAAGATTCATTAGCTAAAGCTGCGTTCACACTGCAAAATATTATTATATAAAGGTGCGTTCACACTGCAACATTTATTAGCTAAAGGTGCGTTCACACTCCAAAATTTTATTACATAAAGGTGGGTTCACACTGCAAAATTTATTAGCTAAAGGTGCGTTCACACTGCTAGATTTATTAGCTAAAGGTGCGTTCATACTGCAAGATTCATTAGCTAAAGCTGCGTTCACACTGCAAAATATTATTATATAAAGGTGCGTTCACACTGCAACATTTATTAGCTAAAGGTGCGTTCATACTGCAAGATTCATTAGCTAAAGCTGCGTTCACACTGCAAAATATTATTATATAAAGGTGCGTTCACACTGCAACATTTATTAGCTAAAGGGGCGTTCACACTCCAAAATTTTATTACATAAAGGTGGGTTCACACTGCAAAATTTATTAGCTAAAGGTGCGTTCACACTGCTAGATTTATTAGCTAAAGGTGCGTTCTCACTGCAAGATGTATTAGCTAAAGGTGCGTTCACACTCCAAAATTTTATTACATAAAGGTGGGTTCACACTGCAAAATTTATTAGCTAAAGGTGCGTGTACACTGCTAGATTTATTAGCTAAAGGTGCGTTCTCACTGCAAGATGTATTAGCTAAAGGTGCGTTCACAATGCAAAATTTATTAGCTAAAGGTGCGTTCACACTGCTAGATTTATTAGCTAAAGGTGCGTTCTCACTGCAAGATGTATTAGCTAAAGGTGCGTTCACACTCCAAAATTTTATTACATAAAGGTGGGTTCACACTGCAAAATTTATTAGCTAAAGGTGCGTTCACACTGCTAGATTTATTAGCTAAAGGTGCGTTCTCACTGCAAGATGTATTAGCTAAAGGTGCGTTCACACTCCAAAATTTTATTACATAAAGGTGGGTTCACACTGCAAAATTTATTAGCTAAAGGTGCGTTCACACTGCTAGATTTATTAGCTAAAGGTGCGTTCTCACTGCAAGATGTATTAGCTAAAGGTGCGTTCACAATGCAAAATTTTATTACATAAAGGTGGGTTCACACTGCAAAATTTATTAGCTAAAGGTGCGTTCACACTGCTAGATTTATTAGCTAAAGGTGCGTTCTCACTGCAAGATGTATTAGCTAAAGGTGCGTTCACACTCCAAAATTTTATTACATAAAGGTGGGTTCACACTGCAAAATTTATTAGCTAAAGGTGCGTTCACACTGCTAGATTTATTAGCTAAAGGTGCGTTCTCACTGCAAGATGTATTAGCTAAAGGTGCGTTCACACTCCAAAATTTTATTACATAAAGGTGGGTTCACACTGCAAAATTTATTAGCTAAAGGTGCGTTCACACTGCTAGATTTATTAGCTAAAGGTGCGTTCTCACTGCAAGATGTATTAGCTAAAGGTGCGTTCACAATGCAAAATTTTATTACTTAAAGGTGTGTTCACACTGCAAAATTTTATTATATAAAGGTGTGTTCACGCTGAAAAATTTATTATATATTTATTTAAATATGAGCTATAGTCTTTCCTCATTTTTTGGAAAAATTTTTGACCCCTTCCGATTTCCTTACGAAATTCGCAGAATGTTATATGAAGTCTAAACACTTGAAAAATATGTGCCAAACATCCCTCAACCCAGGGCCGGCTTGTAAAATTGCGGGGCCCAGTGCAGAATATGAAAGCGGGGCCCCCTGGATACAAATTCCGCAAATTTCTTTAGGCATAATTTAATATAATTAATTGAACATACGTTGTTACGCAACACATGCAATTATTAATAGTTTTAGAAATTGTATATAGTACTATCGTACATATTTCTTACATGCGAGGTCAGGTAAACGCGGGGCCTGTATCTTTTTTGTTTTTACAGATACGAATATGATTATAGAAGCAAACTTGTAGTATTTTTTATTTCCGAATTAATGACGCAGGCAGAAATTTGAAAAATCGCCTGGTTGCGGAGTTACAGCCCTTTGACCCTTTGTCTTTTTGTTTTTTCGTAACGCCCTGTATATATTTTTGATGATTGGATGTAACCAATTGTTGTCTAAAGAAAATGATTAAAACTAATCTAGTAATATTAGGAATACGTACGTAAATAATTTTTTTATGAAAAACGCACCAGCACAAAAACCAGCAACAACACGATCACGAAAATACAGGACGTGGCGAAAAAAGTAGTTACTGTATTCTAACCGCTCTCTTAAAAATATTCTAGAAATGTACGCAGGAAAACGATTTCTGATAAGAAATATTTTCAGATAGGATAACACATAGGTAACTATCAAACATAATCGAACCCCCTTTTTGCCATCTTAGAAGAAACACAAATTTTTAAAATTCAATTAAAAGCAACGAATGAATTTTCCATTAAAGGAAAATATTATTAGCACACCGAAAGTGTTTCCTCTACGGTAACAGAATCAATTCAGAAAGCTTCACTAAAGTCTCCCCAGTGGAAACGTTTAGTGCACAAGAAATATGGTTTAGTAAACAAACATTTCCAGGATTTTAAGGATTAATTACAATAGTTAATTTTTTTCTTTGTCAAGAAACTGATTGGGCGAAAAAATGTTAAAACAAATTAATCCTCGAACCCTGCAGAACTCGATCAGCAGAAATGTACATTGTTTTTGGGTTTCCATACAATTAGTAAACAGGGGCGAGAGGGTTTTTATTTATCTCACAAGTAAAAAATAATGGAAACCCAAACACGAATGAACATTATTGGAGCTTATCAAGTTCAGTAAATACACAAAAATACAAAGGAAGGACCATTTTTAATCAATTAACGTTACTAGCCAGAATAGAAGAAAACATTTTTAATTTCGAAAAACAAAAACACAATATATGTTGGTTTTAACGTACCCCAGGGAAAAATAAATAGCAACATGTAAACTATTTATTATTTATGTAACCTGAATTAATAATATTAACATAAATATGGAGTAACGGAGTTGAAAATTAGGGGTTCGCGTTACCAGGGCTGTTCCTTTAATTCATGAAAAAATTAATCTAGCCCTTCTGGTATTGCGTACGTAGAGCGATAACGAAAGAGAGGCATTATATAGAGTGAGGGAGAATATTGCAACCACAACAGCTACATTGATTTCGAGGTTGATCAATTAGGATACGCTAAGACATCCCCCAGCCCCCGACGTGACCAAAGGTGGGCCACCTTCGTAGTATACACCGCCTTTTTGTCTCATCATCGACATGGCTATCGATCAAAGGCTACCGACAGTGTATGGTGCCCTATGCCCCTGGGTGGGCTAGCTACAGAGTGGGATTATCCAACCCACCGGCCAAACGCCAGTCTAGACCGCAGCCTCGCTGACCAAGATCAGCCACCAAAGAGGCGATGTGATTGAAAACCCCCTCACTCACTAAATGCTCCCGAAAGGGAAAGAGATTGGGCGCCTCACAAAAATATTGTAGAAAATTGTGTAAACACAGAAAATATGGTGGTGTGTGGTTACACTATAAAACAAAAGTAGGGCTTAAGGGAATTTTAATTTCAAACAAGTACGGGGTAAAAAAATCATATAGCGATAACAATTTTCTACGTACGCTGTATTTGGAGTAATATTGAAGCAGAATATAAATTTAGACTAGTTCGTACTTGGGTTTTGGAATTTTAAAACCCTTTAGTACTTTGAGGTACGTAAAAACCACCACATATTGTATTTAATAAAATGGTCCTTTAAAAAAATGTAGCACAACAGTAAAGCCAGTGTTTTATAGTTGAAGGATTGGTAAAACGCAAAAAAGAACGAGGGAACTCCAAAACGTATTCTGAATTTTCGTCCTGGTTTGTATTTTTAAATTTTGATGATAAAACCGAAAAGTTCTTTGAAAACTATTTTTAATTAAATCTCGTTTGCAGTTTGTGTTTTGATTTTAACATGAAATAAGAAAATAATCATTTTAAATTTAAAAAGAAAATGATTCTATTAGAATCCTGCAATATGCTCGTTCAAACTCGTTATCCATGCAAAATATTACCTATTATTGCGAAAAGTTTAAAGAAAATCTAATGCTATCCATAACAACGATAATACCGTGAATAATCATTATTCACTAGGCGCATTAAAAGGCTAGTTTCATAAATAGTGAATAAAAAGCAACATTACATGCTTGTTGCATAATAACTGTTGACTACTTGTAAAATTTATGTCGAAAGCGCTCCTGAAAAATCCTACATTTTATAATCTCGAAACGGAATAGTGGCTCACCAAAATAGTGCTGTCACTATTTGATGCACAAACACTCCCGGAAACGAGCATTACTAGAAAGCATATCAATTCATAAAATAAAAACCGTTACGATGTGTACTAATTTTGACTGAAAAAAAAATCATTTTTACAAGAATTTCCAAAAGTTTATGGTTCTAAATCCATGAAGTGTAGGCGATGTGTATAGAAAGTTCGAGAATATCCAGAAACAAGTGGGGGTGCTTAAATAAAATATTACTAAAATTTTTAAGTGCAGGGTGGAACGGCGGGCGAGGCGCAAAGGGTGTAAAATATTTCACTGGAATCTGTAAACTTTGACTTTAATTTAAATTTAGTCCCTAATAGAGATATTTCAAGGAGGGCTGGATATTCTCTCGCTTCTTGTAACAGTTCTTTCTTATATGAATTGTCGTTGTGAGTTTTAATTGCTGGCTGTACTGCAGTGGAGGAAATTGGTTTTCGTACCTTAAATTTTGTTGACTTCATCCTTGTATCCGCTTCCACCGACGTAGACCTTAGAAAACTGCGTTGTCCTCTTCTGAAGCACACGAAGGAATCCCATTTCCCGTAATCACTACACTGCACCACATTGGCCCTTCCTCAGTCATCCAAAGACATCAGAACTTCTGCAAAAAAATTCATTCAATATTCAAAAATACCATCAGATCACAAAAGGTTTTGCTTTAAATTACCAAATTAGGTTTGAAAAAACAAACATTTAGTTAAAAGTAAAATCAAAACTTCTTTTTAAATATCAAAACTTAAATCCATATTCACAAAATAAAATTTATCGATAACAATCCAAAAGGATTGATGATTGAAAGAAAGATAGGAACACGTATGCCGTCACCTGTGCCTGCAAAGACACGACGAGGCATGTCACGTCTTACATAACGCCTCTTTGGTTTATATGACTCAAATTTTCTTTATTCACTACGAAGTGCATTACGTAGAAAATTGTTTTATAATGATTACACATTTGCAAAAAATGTGTCGTAATTAAATCAGACGTAATTTTTAATATTTTTGAAAATATAATAAATTAAATAAGGGTTGGTAAAATTCTTATCATTGATGGTCGATTAGTAAAAAGAAGAAAATTAAAAATTGTTTTAAGTGTTAAGCAGTTTGAAAATAAAAAAAATTAAAACTTACCCTTAAAGAAGTTTTCTTTACTGAATTTGTTATTCTTTGGATGTAAGGGGGCTGATTCTGATCCCTCAATGATTGAAAACTGTAAAAAATTAAATATTAATTAATAATTTTCTTGAAAATAGCAATTCTTTATTTTTATATCTCAATTTAATCAAATATTCTCATAAATTGAAACAAATAAAACATACCTGATCAATAAAAACTAATTTCTGGATCAGAAGTAACACGTTTTAAAGAAACACTACAACTAATAATTGTACAAGATCACTACACAAAGTAAATTCGAAGTGCAACACGTACTAAAATTCTCCCATTACACACAAACTCGTCCAAAACTGACCAATCAGAAGTGAGTAACGAAGTAAATTGTTATCGATAACTAAGGACAGGATTTTCAGTAAAAATCCCTGCCACGATCAGGACAAAGCGGCAATAGGAAACATATGGAAAAGTTTGTACAATTCTATTATTTGTTATTGTCCGCTTATGTGTGATATTCCCAATACATTACAAGCTGATAACAAAATTTAGAAAGTTACAAGTATAAAAACTTGCAAGAATGTTTGTTATCTTAGACATGGATATAAATTCTTTGGATATAAAACAAATATAAATTCTTTTCAAAGCGATTTTAACTTTTAAAAATTGTGTAGAGGGCAAGACGTTTAATTAAATATGGAAATCTTACAGGATTTTCTGGGTCACTGAAGGTGCTGTCGCAACCCACTTCTATTTAGAGGATGTATAGTACGGAAGACGTTTTTTTTCGAAGAAGCAATAAATACCTAAGACGTCACTATTATGAAGAGTAGCTCCATTTTCTTATCAGGAACTAAAACACTGAACACTTGGAAAATATGTGACAAACATCCCTCAACCCCTCCCATCTGATCAAAAAAAAATCAGAAAAAAGTCTTCCTTTTTTTGGTAACTTTTCTCACCCTTTCCGAGTTCCATAGAAAATTCTCAGAATATAACGTGAAGGCTAAAAACTTGGAAATTATGTCTCAAACTTCTCTCATCCCTTCCTATATTTTTTTTCGAAAATAATTGAAAGACAAAGACTATTATAGTCTTTCCTCATTTTTTGGAAAATTTTCTGACCCCTTCCGATTTCCTTAGGAAATTCCCAGAATGTAATATGAAGTCTAAACACTTGAAAAATATGTACCAAACATCCCTCTTCACCTCCCGTCTGGTCAAAAAAAATTCAGGAAGTTTTCAGAAAAAATCCATTTCTCAAACTTTACTCGCCACGGGGTCAAAAAAATTTCCAAAAAAAAAGGAAAGACTATAGTCTTTGCTCTTTTTTTGGACATTTTTTTCACCCCTTCAGATCTGGTTCGGATATTCTCAGAATGTTATTTGGAGGGTGTACACTTGCAAAATACGTGTCAAACATCCCTCATCCCTTCCCACTGTTCACCACGTGGCGAGTAAAGTTTGAGAAATGGATTTTTTTTGAAAACTTCCTGAATTGTTTTTGACTAGGCGGGAGGGGATGAGGGATGTTTGGCACATATTTTTCAAGTGTTTAGACTTCATATAACATTCTGGGAATTTCGTAACGAAATCGGAAGGGGTCAAAAATTTTTACAAAAAATGAGGAGACTATAGTCTTTGCTCTTTTTTTGGACATCTTTTTCACCCCTTCAGATCTGGTTTGGATTTTCCCAGAATGTTATTTGGAAGGTGTACACTTGCAAAATATGTGCCAAACATCCCTCATCCCTTCCCACTGTTCACCACGTGGCGAGTAAAGTTTGAGAAACGGATTTTTTCTGAAAACTTCCTGAATTGTTTTTGACTAGGCGGGAGGGGATGAGGGATGTTTGGCACATATTTTTCAAGTGTTTAGACTTCATATAACATTCTGGGAATTTCGTAACGAAATCGGAAGGGGTCAAAAATTTTTCCAAAAAATGAGGAGGCTATAGTCTTTGCTATTTTTTTGGACATCTTTTTCACCCCTTCAGATCTGGTTTGGATTTTCCCAGAATGTTATTTGGAAAGTGTACACTTGCAAAATATGTGCCAAACATCCCTCATCCCTTCCCACTGTTCACCACGTGGCGAGTAAAGTTTGAGAAATGGAATTCTGGGAATTTTGTAACGAAATCGGAAGGGGTCAAAAATTTTTCCAAAAAATGAGGAAAGACTATAGTCTTTGCTCTTTTTTTGAACATTTTTTTCACCCCTTCAGATCTGGTTTGGATTTTCGCAGAATGTTATTTGGAAGGTGTACACTTGCAAAATATGTGCCAAACATCCCTCATCCCTTCCCACTGTTCACCACGTGGCGAGTAAAGTTTGAGAAATGGATTTTTACTGAAAACTTCCTGAATTTTTTTTGACTAGACGGGAGGGGTTGAGGGATGTTTGGCACATATTTTTCAAGTGTTTAGACTTCATATAACATTCTAGGAATTTCGTAAAGAAATCGGAAGGGGTCAAAAATTTTTCCAAAAACTGAGGAAAGAGTCTTTTTTTGGACTTTTTTTCACATAAACACTTGAAAAATATGTGCCAAACATCCCTCAACCCCTCCCGTCTAGTCAAAAAAAAATTCAGGAAGTTTTCAGAAAAAATCCATTTCTTAAACTTTACTCGGCACGTGGTGAACAGTGGGAAGGGATGAGGGATGTTTGGCACATATTTTGCAAGTGTACACCCTCCAAATAACATTCTAGGAAAATCCGAACCAGATCTGCAGGGGTGAAAAAAATGTTCAAAAAAAGAGCAAAGACTATATAGTCTCATTTTTTGGAAATTCAGAAAGTTTTCAGCAAAAACACTTTCTTTCTGAAAAATTTTCAACCAGATGTGAAGTGGGCAGGGAAGTTTGACCTATAATTTCCAAATGTATAGCGTCCAAATAACATTCTGGGAATATCCTGAGAAAATCGGAAGGGGTGAATAAGATATCTAAAAAAAGAAAGAAAACCACAAGTAGCCTTGGAAATTTGATATATTAGGTCAAACTTTTCAAAGTTTTTTTGACCAGATGAGAGGGAATCCAATAATTCCTAGAAAAGTTTTCTAATATAAGAGATTTTATATATTAATAATTTATTTTGAAAAATTTCTATAATTATAAGTAATTACAATTTAAAAAACTACATAGTTGGAAATTTTTACAGGCATCTCATTAACTTACAATATCTAAACACATCTTGGTATAATAATTATTTGTGTACTATTTGCACTGTTTAATAATTGTGTTTAATAAATAAAATTATTATCAATATAAACAATAGAAAAACTGAAACTCTTATGAACTTCAATGTCAATAATAAAATTTCATTCTGTTCGAAAATAAATACAAACTGCAAAAATAAGCTATCTTCTAGTTGAGGACCTGTTGATATTTTCTAATACACACACACAAATCACTTTATTCTTAAATTCCAACTTTTTATACCACTCCAATATTAACTTAGTTTTGAGAGCCAGTTTGATACGACTTCTCTGCAACAGAAAAAAGTGAAACTCAGTAGCAAATTTTAAACAAAAACTTTCCAAGACGAAAATTTAAAGTAAATAATTACAGAACTATACAAGCCACTTGAAAAATTCCAATTTCAGGGGTGTTCAGTAAAAAACCTCATCAAGTTGGCTATGATTCTATTTAACTTACTTAGCACCTCAGACAGCTAGATAAGGTTTTTTCGGAACATCCTCTGTATTCACTTCTTTCGAATTAAGCAAAGCTTTTCTGACTTATCAAAGCAATTTAAAAAAAAAACATTTTCTAATTGTTTTTCAATGTCGATTGTATAACTATGTATGTAATATTAAATAAACAAATAGTTTTAAAAAAGATGTATTAGTTGCAGCTCGATTAATGATTTATTTTCTCTTATATTAATGTTTTGGTCAATTATTTTATACAGGGTGTACCAGGTATGGTAAACATAAAATCTTCAGTAGGTACAATTGGTTCTAAAAGATTATAGCTGAAAGGGAATTCCCCGAGATTCCCAAAAACCAACATTGCTCTTAAAAGCACAAAAACTGCAATGTTACTGTTAAGTATATTGACTTTTATGTTCCAATAGACCCAAATTAAATATATTTGAGCTAACCCAAAGTAAACTGCTTTAAGCCAAGTCAATCCAATAATGTTCTATACAATCCGATGACCAACCCAATTAATACATTTTAATTTTTCAAAATATTTTATTATTATGTAGGATTTTTTCAAAGTATGGGATAATAAAACTGTGTACCATTCAGGTCCAGCCTGTATTATGATAGAAAGGTGGTGAGAAAAAGCACCAAAATAATAAAAAGAAATGCAACATTAACATAAGTAAATCACTTTAAATTGCAAATGGATAATTACGTATGAAAAAGCAAAAAATACACATTCATTTTTGATTTATTTTCAAATATTCCTACAAATACAAATGAGCATTCATACTCACAGCGAATATAATAAATGTCCCAGTAAGTTATAAATTAAATTACATGTTAGTACCTAACTGACATCCAAGTGAAATTGGAAAAATAAGGGCAACCAATAAATCCTTAACTACTCCTTTCCCATTCTCTCTAGAATCTTTTCATCATTCATTTAAAATCTCAACATGTACGTTTATATAAATGCAGTATTTTATAAATTAACAAAAATTCTGCCAACCTACTTTAAAAAAAAAGTTCTAGCGAGAATATTGGTAAAATCACGACCTATTTATAGCAATTCCTTGCAGTTCAGTGTGTGAAAACTTAGGACTTACAAGTCACCCTGTACAAGTACTGTAAGTAACACCATATCTTCATTAGTTTGAATGTTAAAAAATCAGTTCACTCACGTTTTTTGCGGATTCACTGAACTACTAGATGTTACTTTTTTACTATGCCTAACTTTCTTCACGTAAGCTTCGACCAATTGTTGGATCTTTTTGGGGTTGATTTCTCCTGATTTATTGTGACAAATCTGAAATAGCATTAAAATTAGTACAATGTTAATTTTGTTATTTTAATACTTACCTTTGGAACAGCTCTTCGTAAAATGTCTTTGTATTCTTCTTTTGTGATGCGTTTTTTATTGTAGTAGGGTTTTAAAACGAATTTTACTTCTTCAACCACTCTTTCTTGTCGATTTAGCTTCTTTAAGAACTGAAATTAGACACAACATAGTTTAGAAGTTTACTATTAATACAATAATATGTCACCTTGTCTTTAACCTGCATTTCTACCGCAGAATTTGGTAGTTCGTCCAGAATTTTTAAGTTGTCTTCATCTAATTTTACACCAACTTGTTTAGTACCTAATAAATATAAAACAAATTGTTTGTTATAATAGATTATTATACTACAAGACAACCTAGCTCAATCCCCTCCATTCTAATCCAATCCAAAGTAACCCAAACCTAATTATTTCACCCCAACTTCTCTTAGTCCCTACCCTCCTTGGGTCTTCACTTCTACCTGTTTTGAACATAACCACCCAATCCAAGGCAAACCAATATTATTTTAAGTCAACTTCTTCTCTTGCCCCCACGCCCCCCTTTAAGGATTTTCACTTTCACCTGTTTTGAACTTTTTCCACCCAATCCAAGACAACAAAACTACTTCTCTTAGCTCCCACCCTTCTTTCACGAGCTTGAGCTTTTTTCCGCCCAACCCAAGGCAACAAAACCTTTTCTCTTGGTCCCTACCCACCCTAAAACATTTCACTTTTGCCTGTTTTGAGACCACCCAATCCAAGGCAACCCAATCATTTCAAGCCAACTTCATCTCTTAACTCCTACCCTCCTTTCAGGAGCTTCAGACTTTTTCCATCCAACCCAAAGGAACCCAACTTCTTGTTTTAGTATCTACCCTCCTTTAAGGATTTTTACTTTCACCTATTTTGAGTTTTTTTTCATCCAATCCAATATAAGGGGACCCAAACCAGAGTAAGCCAAAGCAACCCAATTATATCCACCAAACTTCTTCTCTTGGCCCCTTGCCCCCCTCTAAGAATGTTCACTTTTGCCTGCTTTGAGACTACCCAATCCAAGACAATCCAATTATTTCAAGCCAACTTCTTCTCTTAGCCCATACCCTTCGTTCAGGAACTTGAATTTTTTTTTTTCCATCCAATCGAAGGCAACCCAACTAGTTTTTTTTCATGCAACCCAATACAAGCAAAACCGAAGTAACCCAATTATTTCAAGCCAACTTCTTCTCTTAGCCCCTACCCCCTTTAAGAATTTTCACTGTCAGGTGTTTTGAGCTTTTTTGATCTACCCCAGGAAGCCTAACTTAAGCCTTTATTTCAGGATGGCCTTCCCAAGGAGCATTTTTTCATCTGAGTCAATCCAATGCAACTAAACCCAATAAATGATTGACACAACCCCATTCAATCCTGGATAACCAGACTCAAACCGAACCATCTTAAGCCAACCCAATCTAATACGACAAGAACATACACACAACGACAATCTTAACATACCTTTGCTAGCATGTTGAGTGGTTTTCTTAGACTTGCTTTTGCTGCTTTTACTTTTATTTTTGTTGGTATAAACTGGTGAAGAACCAAACAATGCATCGAAAGCATTTTGTGTTTTTGTTGGCGACTTTGTATTTTTAGTGGGTTGTGTTGGTTTTGCTGAACTTGTTTTGCCAGTATCCGGTGGAGGTTCAAAAAGATCTTCATAATCACTAGAACCAGGGGAATATGGAGAATCAAAATCAAGGTTAGCATCATTATTTTCATTGCTCCGATTCTTAGACTTCCAATTTGAGGATTTTGTATTTGGCAATGGTGGTTTTGCAATATTTTTGGAAGGCATAGGTTTGATTGGTGTTAACTTTACAGGTGTTTTAGATGGGGAAACTTTATTAATAGGACTTGATTTAGTGGTATTGGGTAGGACAATACGTTGAGGTATAGAGGAAGTTACAGTTGGTGGAGTGATTACTGATGAATTCAAAATGTTTATTCTTGGCACACTCAAATTCGAAGACACAGGTGTAGAAGTTATCAAAGAAGTTACCACAGAAGAGTAAACGGTTGGAGCTACAGGTTTGGAAACAACAACTGTTGGAAAAACAGAAGCTTGTGATTGTACCATCTGATTGATAACAACTGCAATCGTTCTTTCCGGTGAGCTGCCAAGATTTGTGTCTGGAGTTATTGCTCTAACACTACTTTGTGAATCAGCAGGTTGAATGTCTGCAACCGGTATTGGTGGTGTATGTGATTTTGAAATGGAAGTCTGAGCTGTCGGTGTACTACTCTTTTCCAAATCTCCACCTCCTGACCGTTCTGTCATTTCCTCTTCAGTATCTTCAACACTTTGAGTTACACTTGATTGCACATTTGGTTGTTTTGGTTCAGGGGTTGGGGTTCTTGATTTTGTTGGGTCAAATGGATCATAAGCATCTGGAGAACTAGGGGGTGAATTGGGGGGTTCAGGAGGTGTATTTGGACCTTTGTGCATAACCTCATTCAGTCTGTTCTCTAATTCTTCCTGAGGATCTATTTCTTCTTCCACATCATCCGGCTCATGCAAGGGATTAATTATTTGTCTTAATTGAGGTTGCTTCGCGTTAAATGAAAACTTAACCTGAAAAGGTAAAAAAAATGATGTAATGGTTTTAACGGGATTTTATGAAAATATTTACCTGTGGTTCAGGAGGTGTCTTTGGCCCCATACTATTAATATAATTATTATTAGCTGTTCCCTCAGGACTAGCTGCTTGTTGGGATGAATCTCGCCGCATAGCTTTTTGCAGACCTAACAAATCATTACTGTCTGCATTATCGCTATCGCTTAATATAATCACGTCTTTAGGAGAAGGAGTTAGTTCTTTAAATGGTGACCTATCCAAATCAATTATTGCTACTGGTTTAATATTCGTTGCATTTTTAACCCTTCTTTTAACTCTTGCAGTTTTAGTTTGCTTTTCTTTTTCCTTTCGAATTCTCTTTGTAATTAATTCTTCTCCACTATCACGTCTCCTTTTTGGTCTTTCTTCTCTAACTTCATTATCTTTATTGAAACTTACACTTACAAGAATGTTGTTTCCGGAAGCAAACACTTCTTTTGAAGGAGGAGGCGATCTGTCACTACGTCTGCGTTTCTTTTGCTTGTCATTCGTTTCTTTTCCTTTCTTTTCCTGTTTTTTTCGTTTCTCCTTTCGCTTTTTGTTCGAGTCATTGGGTAAAATAACAGTGAGATTCTGTGGTCTTACTGACTGATTCATCATACGTGGAGGTGTCCAGGTAGGAGTAAAATGCCTTGTTGGTTCTGGACTTCGAGAACGTGATATTGATGGTGACCATCCTCTAGAATGTCGCCTCTCCCAATCTCTCCTTCTTGAAGGACTTCTTGACCGACTTTTTTCTTTCCTCCTTTTATGTTGTTTAGATTTATCATTTGTTTTCCTTACAGATTTACGTCTGTCTCTGCTTGGGGATTGTTGACGCTTTCTTAGACGGGATCTTGATCGCTTTCTACCACGGGATTTGGAACGGGTTAATGATTTTCCTCTTCGTCTTCTTGGTCTGTCTGGAGAACGGGATTTTCGACCCCTAGACAAAGATCTATGAGGTGGTGTACCTGACCTACTATCAAAAACATTATTAATTTCACTAGAATTTAGTCTCAAGAAGTAGACGGCTAACACAATAAAAAAAATCAATTTGGATGTATCTAAAGTGTTGATTTTTATTACTGACCTGGTAGAGTATGACATTGACCTCCTTCGGATTTCCCTTCCAAATCTCCTAGGTGATGGTGATCTACTTGAATGGGATCCTGATCTTCGCCGTTCCTCCCTTGCAAATCTTCGAGGAGGTGTTCCGGATCTGCTTGTTGAACGAGATCGTCGTCGAGTTGGGTCTCTTCCAAATTTATCTCGTTTTGGTTTAGTTTCAACGACGTTTCTTACATCATATCGTTCAATTTCTTTTCTTTTCTCTTTTCTTTTATCCTTTTTGGAATCCTTGGAATTGTTTTTATCTTTTCTATCTTTAGATTTACTTCTGTCTCTATTATCTTTATTTTCTTTATCTCGATAATTACGTTCTTTATTACTTTTACTCAACTTTTTGAAAACAGGTTCTTTATTTACATTTTCAGTTTCTTTTTCGGTATTATCATTTTCAGTTGGATTAGGAGCTGATGATGCTGTTTCTTCTTTTTCTTTAGGCGTTTCTTCTGGTTTTCCAGCTTTTAGTTTATCAATTATTTCGCCTTCTTCACAATCTTCTGGGCGAGTGAAATCCAATTCTGACTCTTTAGCATTGATTTCTAAAGCATCTCCATCGGATACAGTTTTTAATTCTTGTTCCTGAGTTTCTTCAAAATCGTTTTTATCATCATCAGAAATCATTTCAGTGTCAAGCCCTTCCAAACCTTCCCTGAATGTCGGTTCTCGTTCATCTAAACATGGAGTATAACTTCTTTCTTCTTCACTAATGTCTTCGGTCATGTTTCTTATATCTCCAATACCAAATGGTTTTTGGGGATTAAATTTGATTACGTTTTCATCTTCTGAATCACTGTATAAGCCTGAATGTACTTTTTTACTTGAATGGGGTTTAGTTTGAGGATTTCTGATATACTCAACTAAGTCTTGTGCATCATCTGTTTTGATTAAATCATCATTTTGGGACATTAATATATTTATGTCGCTGTTTTTAGCTAAGTTCAAGCTTTCACTTGAATAAATACTGAAATTAGGGCAGTCATCTTCAGGCTCTTCACTTTCTTCCTCGTGTTTGTGTCTAATATCGTCTTCATCTTCTAATACCGAAGGATGCCGGAATTCACTTTGATTTGAAGATTGTACAGTTTCAGATTGTATTTCGCAATTCCAATGTGTTGATGCAAAATCTTGTTTTATTTCAGAGTTTTGTTTTGTTTCTAGAACTGATTCGCTTGTTGATGTAACCGGTTCCTCTTTTGTATCTTCATCATCATCACTGTCAAAAGGAGCTGCAGGATCATATTTTTCAGGATCCGATTTCTCGGTATCAATAATAAGATCCGTATCGCTTTCATTATCATCATCTGCAGTGCTTAAAACATTTCCTGTCATATGAGTTGGAGCTGGAGAGGGATATTTAATTTCTGAATCTTCCACTTTACTTGTGCTTACAGTTTCAATGTCACTGTAAATGTCAAGTTCTGAATCACTGTTTGCTGCACCTGTATTTTCATCTGACATTTCGTTTGTACTGTTTTCACTTTTATTTTTTCTATCTTTTGAATCTTCACTGTCATAGGTGCTGCATATTCGATTTATGGAATAATCTTGTGGACCATCATCTTCTTGATTTTCCCTAAAGTTATTTTGTACTCCAATATTTGAATATCCAACGGTTGAAGTTGGCACTGTGTTTTCATAGTTTGTGAAGTTTGTTCGATCTCTATATTGATTTGAGTTGGAGGTATCGGCATTTCCTATAAATCACATTGTTGGTGATTTATCAATATTAAAAAAAAATATTATTATTCTGCTAAATATTTCTATTAGTATTTTCCGGATGAAATTTTGTGGAGACAAAATATAAACAAGACAGGCCAATCAGCGCCTTTCACGAGGGTAACATGATACAACTATGGGTACAAACATGCTAAAGCTGCGAGTCTGGGTAATTAAGGTTCTTGAGGCAATGGGGGAAAGTAAAAAGATCAGTTCAGATGCAACAAGCTCCAGTTAATGGGAACATCCAAGTGGAGTTTGGGAATTACTCGGAGTTGCTCCCCGTGCAATTTAAGAGTGCTTCAGGTAAGTCAGTAACCAAGTCATTGAGCTGTGTCACAACACTTGTTCACACCTAGGGTACTGTTAGTCTTTTGCAGATTTAAATCATATTTGTGATTAATCATGTCTTCGTATTTTAACAACAGAACTTGGACTGCTATTAAAACATTTTTTAATAATATTATGACAAATAAGCAATATTTATGACTGAAGGGGTGCTTTATCAACAGCCAATTGTCATGGATATGAATCATTACAAGAATCGTATCCATGACCATTGATTAGCATAACAATTCCAATTTAACTCCTTGTTAAGCTAACCAATGGTCAATTGTCGTAAATGATTTATATTACATTCTTCTCCTAGGACTTGGTTTCTAATCTAATTCTAGTCTTGTTATTTAAATACCTGTTATAAGCAATAATAATAATTAAAAGGTATTTGCAATTATTTAAATTTGCCGCCTAAATGTTTTTATTTTTACTGTACTTTAAAGAACAACATCAGCGCCGGACACGCCCCCTTTCAACTTTGTAAGCTTGGTCGAGCTGTAAATATGAATTGATACCATCTTTCACTTCTGATAGAATATGTTTTTTTGTTGACAATTTTTATAGCTATAAGCGCCTTGTAAACTATACCGCGCGTAAGGGGTTAAAAAAACGTAACCACATGGAGAATAGTGGCACGTGATGTTATATACCATATGGCAAACGTGCAATACCATTATCGAAATGATTTAAATTGAAATGCAGCAAAAACTGGACTGGATAGGGTAAAATACTCTAGGACCAAAGTAGTAGAAAAGAAAATTTCCTACTAGAAACTCCAAAAAAATGCAAATTTGTCATATACTATAGTCTGTGTCAAGTTGGGTTTGCAGTACAGGAAGTATAGGGCTATGTTATTTAAATGGCAGTTTTTGGTCCAACTTGACAGACTATAGAAAATTTAAAATCAAATATAAAAAAATGATCTCACCTCTTCCATTAGTCGTAGTAGCATTTGGAACCATAGGTGTTTGACGTACTCGGTAATTATCCCCACCAACATTTACACGATTATCTTTCTTATTACTCCAATCCATACCTTTATTCTTTGACGGTGTTTTACTATCAACATCAATTTTGATACTCCCATCACTTTTAACAGAAATAATACTGTGTTTAGAATGAAATTTGGCTTGTGTATCAAGAATGCTTCCTAAAACATCCAATGAAGTTGCAGATGAAGAATGTGATGGAGCGACAGAAACAGCAGCAGCTGCTGCTTTATTTCGTGCTGCTCTCCTTAATACTGCAGCATCTGATATGTTTGGCCTACGACCCACAAGGATATTAACTCCAGAACCTCCAATTTCTGAATCCGACCCAGAAAAATAATCCAGTTGGTCTCTTTGTCCAAATAAATGCAATGTGGGTATACCAGCTTGGTGTCTACGATGTCCAATGTCTCCTGGATTTACTTGTACCTTTAAAAGAAAAATATGTAAAGTGGAAAGTTTAAAGAATTATTACAATAATTGGTTCGGACAGATTTAACTTGTTCAGAAAAATTTCCGTCCAGAGTGGGACTTGAATGCACAACCATTGTACCCTAGTTCCTGAGTCAAACCCCCGGACAACTAAACTACGCCGGCACTTGCCAATTTTTCCTTAGTTCTGTACTTTTTAAATATTGTACTGATAAATTAAAAATTTTAAACAAATAATGATTTAATTTTAAAATTGTATACCTTCATGTCGGGTAAGCTTTGACCTGCTGTTTGTGGTGGACGAATTCCTAGTTGCCTGGCTAAACGCTTTTTTACACTTTTGGGTACTAATACTTTCCTGACCTTTTTGCGTTTGGTTTTTCGTTTCTTCCTCTTTTTAAATTTCCTTCTGTCTTGCTTAATAGCAATCTTTTCACCTGTAGCTTCATCTATTTCGTAAATAATTCTATAATTCAGTCTTTTTCTTTTTTTTTTACATTTCCTTTTACGCTTCTTGGCAGGTCGTTTAGGGGCTGTGGTACGTCTGCTTGTGCCTGGTTGAGCTCGAGTAGGTTGATCTCCAGTTGCTTCAGGATCATTATTTTCTCGCCGAGTAACTATTCTAGTTCTTATCCTTTCAGTCTGAAGAGTACGGGGTACTAGCCTAGGAAATTTAAAAATTATTTAATTCTCTAAAACAAAAAATTTGTAAAAAAATTATTACATAACAGTTTAGAATTGATAGAAGAGTTCCTGGAATTTTCTTCTTGTTTGTAAGAAACTCACCTGTTTTGTTTTATTTTTTTAAGCGTTCTTATTAATCTTATACAGGGTGTTACCTAAAAATCGCTTCAAGCCATAACTTCGTTATTTTAAATTTTGGACCTGTAAACTGTATATAATTTTAAATGGCAAGGCAAAAGCTATCTCAAAATGTATTTAGAAGGTATGGCTCAAATTTAGCTCCATCAACCGATATCATCGTTTAGTTTTATGGTAGCTCACAGCTGTCTCGATGGAACATAAAACAATTATTTAAAAAAATCTGCCTATCAAAAAACAAATAAAACACACTACTGCATGCAGAATTTCACCCTCAATCCAAATATGTGAAAATAAAAATGTTGAACATCATAGCTTTAAACGAAGATGTCAAAAAATACCATTTGTGGGGTTCAAAATTTAAAATAACAAAATTATGGCTTGAGACGTTTTTTAGGTAACAGCCTGTATTATTCAAAAATTATTTATCTATCTGCTGCTCTATTTTGGAATATACAGCAGCAGTTTACCTTTAACTTTAGTTAACAAATTAATTATTGAAGTTTTTAAACAAAATTATTATAGCACTTTCAGCAACTTTTTTATCGACTGCACTAACACACTATTTTTTAATAGGCACTTCATTAATTGTTTATTACAATTGTTTATGAGGAAACCAGGTCTCTCAAGAAAAATTTACAAATACTGTTTTTATTTCAGCAAATAGGTACGAAATATATATTTCAATTGTTTTTTAACTCACATTCTTTCAGTATTTCTTTATCTAGATATTATTTTTTTTGATCTTAAAATTTTTTTACACTCCATTTAATATTCTTTTGGGAATACTGTCTACATTGTTAAGCAAATTTTCTTTATAAAATGGCTTAACAACTTATTATTAATTATTTATTGCTCATTAAAATTCAGGAATTGATTTATATGTAAAATTACAAATAAATTATATTTCTAATTTTACTGAAAGACTACATGAAATATAGCCCTAGTTAAAAATAAATAAATAATAAAATAAAAATGTTATTTAACATAATAGGAAATTTTGGAAAATCATGGTTTAACAAAAGAACAGAATTTCATCTGTGCCATTAAATTTGTTTCAAAAAATGAGCTCAAGAATATGCCCTCAGCTTTCTCCTTATAGTTACTGAGATAACTTGTACGACACCGAAATTGGGTCACCCTGTACAACTTTGCCTTTCAAAAAATATGTCCTTCCTATATATTATGAAACAATTTTGATTTGTAATTAGTTTTTTCTTAAAATTGATATATACAGGGTGTTTAAAAAAATGTAAAGGAAGTATATTATTATTCATCAAATTTTAACTTACTCTTTGTTGTTTTAAATTTTATATTTTCCTATTTTGGACAATAAAACAAAACTGCCAACAGTATTCTTCTAATGTTAAGCAAAACAAGGAAAATTATTTACACAGAAATAAGTTAAAAGTATTAATAATTCACCTAGGTCTGTGACGGTTGCCTGGACCAGCCCTGTATCCTTCATCATCCCTCAGTAAGAAGTCCAATTCAAGAATATTTATACCAATCAAGTGGGCACCTGGTTGGTCTCTACAAATCGGACAAAACCATTCACCAGGAGGTACTTCTGCAAGACGTGGTTCAAGACAATCCAAATGGTAAGCTAAATCACACCCATCACATAAGAGTAAACGATCTTCATTTAAGGACGATCCACAAATTTCACAGGGGGTAAAATCTATCTCTTCATCCACTACGTCTAAAACATTACTCTGTGGTTCTTGAATTGGTATGCTTCTGACATACTGCCCATTATAATTACTTCGCACCAAAATTAACCCAAACTTTTTACGATCTACAGGGCAGGTATTGACACTTTTTGCCCATTCCTGAATACAATCCGCACAGAAGCTATGATCACATGCTTCAGGTGAGCCTACCTCTTGATTTTTAAATGATACCAGGCATATGGCACATTTTTCCGCCTCATTATCACTACTGTCCGATGAAGAGCCTTTATCTTCTGTAATGTTTATAACTTTTGAAGAAGAAGGTTGAGGCTCTGATTGGGGAATGTCTTCAGACTCCCATCCACTGCTATCATCATCACTTTCGTTGTCTGATTCAAGTTTTGCATTTTTTCTTACTTTTCTGATTATCTGAGAGTCTGAACTATCTGATGAATCGCTGGTGACTCTCTATAAAAACAAAAATTGTTAAATTAAGGATACATTTTAATACTAACCGGAATTTAATAAACAGTGTGACTTTAACACGTCGAATACAAGCTCCATATTTTTAGTTGTTACTTACAGCAACTCTTTTTTTTGGTCGTACTTCAAGCGAACTGTCACTATCGCTTTCAGTTTCAGATTCTTGAATATATATTTTACGTCGTCTATTACGTGAAGGGTTTTCTTCCGCTGCAGTATCATCACTGGATGTATCTTCAACCATTAACAATTTATGTTTACGTTTTCCATTTGAATTAGGATTGCCATTAACATCATCGCTCATCTTGAAACCTAGAGTCAGGATAGATTATTAATACCAAAATAAACAGCTATAATTTGCGACAACCGGCACCTACCTATTACATTCCAATTTCTTCAGGTTGCTAAATTTTAAATTAATTTTCAAACGAGGCTATTTTTTTCGATCTGTTGATCCAAGTTGATTTTGATTCTTGACGTTTAAAAGTTTCCAATAATTTTGTAATCAAACGACTACGAATCGGCCATTGCTCAGCTACGTCATAATAATGGTCGTAGCACGTAGTAGAATAAAATAAGAATGCTACGCTGACACCACTCTGAACGTAGCATCATCAACTACTAGGTATAAATTAATTTGAAACCATATACACACTGTTTCAAAAATTTAATGCACAGTATTTTTTTGGTACTGTAAATTTAAAAGACGGCACTTCCGGTTGAAGTAAAAAATGTGTTGTTATGTGCGTGAGACATAATTTTGTACCTCTTCTATTTCTAAGAGAATCTTTATTGTTTTGTTAATTCATGCAAAGGGTATTATTATTTTGAAACATTCTGTATATTCGGTTATCATGGTCGCGCTCAACTGTTTTCTACGCAAACGTAGATTTAAAATCGTAGCAAAAAAGAAAGACTACGCTCGCGAACTTCCTCTTTTAGCTGTCGTGTGTCAACACGTATTTGATCGGAAAACCGAAAAATCAAAACAGGTCCAATAATGGGTCGTATGCATGCACCTGGGTAAATAACGAACATATTAATATATTCCTTTACAGCAACATTTCTATCAAATCATGTTCTAAGTCCTATCATCAATAAAACATCAGTTCATAAACATTTTAGGTTATCCCTCCTCATGGCATGTTTTACATACTCTTGCGAACAAGGATATTTCATGCTTTCAACCCCATTTCATTTAGATTTATATTTACAATTAGTTTTGCATGTTGCATTGAAATTATTTCATTTACAGTAAGGGTATTGCCCAGTCAGCATTACCATACCGCAGAAGTGTTCCCACTTGGTTGAAGTTAACCCCCGAGGATGTTAAAGACCACATCTTTAAATTGGGAAAAAAAGGTTTAACTCCATCCCAAATTGGTATGTACAATTTGTTATTTCTTAATAATAAAGTGCTCAAAATAAATTTGAACCATTATTTGTTGTAGGTGTAATATTGAGGGATTCACATGGAGTAGCACAAGTGAGATTTGTAACCGGTAATAAAATTTTGAGGATTATGAAGGCCATGGGCTTAGCTCCTGATCTACCTGAAGATTTGTACTACTTGATTAAAAAAGCCGTAGCTATCCGTAAACATTTGGAACGTAACCGTAAGGACAAAGATAGCAAATTCCGTTTGATTTTGGTCGAGTCTCGTATTCATCGTCTCGCTAGATATTACAAAACAAAAGGTGTTTTGGCTCCTAACTGGAAGTACGAATCAAGCACTGCTTCTGCTCTTGTAGCTTAAATATTATATGTAATTTCTTTAAAAAATAAATTTTGATAAATACAACCTGTTACCAATTTTTTTAATTAGATCTGATCACTTTAGGCGCTTTCCAATTGCATAAGGGAGTAACTTCCAAGTAATTCGGAGTTACTCCCACAGACAATTGGAAAGGAAAGTGCCTCTTCAATAACCTATCGAGAGTTTAAAAACCTTATCAAGGCTGATTATATTTGAGCAAGTTATATAAACATTACCATCTGACCACCTATCCCGTATTATTTCTTCAGATCAATAAGAGTATTGTTAAAATATAAATTAGTATATTTTATATACAAATTGATGTTTGGGCTTGTGAATTTATTTATTTCGTGCAGTAAGATAAATACCTCTGTCTGTGTCGTCTAATGATAAACGTGGCCCTGCTATCTGCTTGGGAAAAAATTCTAATTTGGCGCGTAAGGTGATCCTTAATTTTTGTGTGGCATGCGGCACGTGGTAAACCGCTTCTAACCAATCACAGACCGGTAATCTAGTGATAGTACTTTCTGATTGGTTAGATGGGGCTTACCGCGTTGCGCGCCAATTGCGGATTCACTTTGATATGGTAAAAAAATTTGTATTAATTTCCGATTTAATTGAATTGATAATTATCTATTTACTCCAAATTGGAAAAAGTTTTATTTCTAAACCTTCATAAAAGTTATAAATTGTTTGTATAAAAAATAATCCTTTAAATTACTCAAGCTTCTTCGGTGGCAGTAGCATCTGTCTCGGTTTCCATTTCTGAAGTAGTAACTTCTAGAAAAAACAAAATGAAACGTATAGAGTATGAACACCGATCATTTAATAAAATTTAGCAAACCAGTATCTGTTGCTGCTCCACTAGTATCACCATCAGGGGACATTACAACTTCTGTTTCAGCTTCAGTAGTTGGTGATTCTGCTGGAGCTTCAGCTGCTTCCTGAGCTGTTTCTTCAGCAGGAGCTTCAGTTGTTCCATCTACTGCAGCTTCACCTGTTTCTTCTGCTGGAACTTCAGCTGTTTCCTGTACTGGAGCTTCAGCTGTCTCTGCTTCTCCTTCCTCAGTTGTTGCTGTTGTTGGAGAAACTGCTTGTTCTGGTGATCCATCTAAAATCATTATAGAATATTAAAGTACCTAGGTATATTTCAAGAGTTTATCCTTCTTGCACTTTCTAGAAATTGTATTGTCGTTTCTGTCAATCTTCTTTGAACTATCGGTTCTGCAGTGTAAGTATGTTCGAAGGGTTACAGCCATCCGACTATGGACGCGTCTCCCGCTGTTAGGTAGGTACCATATTGCGGTTACCGACCGACCGAGATTGACTACGTAATGACGGGTCCCCATAGTATAGGTAGGTACAGGTACCCATAAAGTCTAAAGTTTAAACCAAGTAGCCTACTACCTACCTTCTGGAGAAGTTTCAGCTGGTGAAGTTTCATCTGTTTCACCTCCATCTGTTTTAGCCTGTGGTTCACTTTCTATTTCTGATGGAGGTGGTGTTGCAATGCCTGATGGAATACTAGTAGCAGAACCAGGAACTACTCGTTTTAATAAATCATGCACTATATGTAAAGCCATTGTTTCAGTATCTTCTTCAGGTTCTGGTAGCGCTTCTTCATCTTCTTTTTTAATTGCTTCTATATCCTCATATATTCTAAAATAGAGCTAATATTAGATTTTTTTTAACAAAATATACCTACAGAGCATACTGAGTAGCTTCTTCAGCATCTTGTCCAAAACGATCCCAGGATGAGGTGTATATGGCATAGCCTTCCTCTTCTTCTTCTATACTTCTTAACGATTCTTCAGATATCTGTTCACTTTCTTCCAAAAGTCGTTTCATTATACGTCGAGTATAATATCCTTTGTACGCGGCCTAAAATTAAATGATTTACACCCCTATTCTGTAAAAAGTTGTTGACGAGCGACTCGTAGCTATTAACGATACCTAATCGTTGATAGTCCTAGGTCTGTAAACCGTAACGACTCGGTACCTATATAGCTACTCGATCACCGTTAGTTAACGAGTCGTTCGTGAACAACTTTTTACAGAATAGGGGTATAGTTTGTTTATTCTTTGGAATTTAAAATTTACCTTGATAAGTGTAGCAGCTCGGTTGGCTTCTTCATATGTAACACCTGATTTGCGATAAAGTCTCATGGTGCTGCGTGCTGCTACTCTCCAATCCACCATACCTTTAAGTAAATCTGATTCTCTTTCTTGTCTTTGCTTGAAATTACGAAATGCATTCTGTATAATAATAGCAGCATGTTCAGCTTGCTCCGGTGTAATCTTCGCCTCATCTATTATTTCTGTTATAATGTTAGCTTCCTCAACCATCTCTGTTAATTATTTTTTTAATACTTTGATGAAATTTGAAAAATTTATAAGTTTTACCGCTAACTGGTGGTTGTTGCTGTTCCTTAGCTGCTGTTCTCTCAGCTAAATTTTTTCTGAATGCTACCTGTATAACAGTAGCTGCTTGATTAGCTTCCTCTATGCTCATTCCGGTTCTTACAAATAATTCGGCTATTGTTGTGCCCATTTCAGTTATACTTTCCACTAGTCTTGCAGCAACTAGTAATAATAAAAAATAAATCAAGGAATGTAAATTTTTATAGATTAGTAGTACTGTTACCTCTAGCATTTTCTCTTGTGATCAATAAAGCATCTAAATAATCTGCTATAAATGTATATATTTCTTCGGGTTGACTACGTAGAACCTATTTTGAAAAGAAGATACCTATATGTTTGCAAAGTTTTGAACACAAATTATACCTCACGTGATATATCGCTCATTAATTCCCTTAAACCTTCAGGAATAACGTAAATGAATTTGGCACAATGCCTTTGTAACAGGACATCCATTTAGCTAATTTTTAATTTTCTTAAATTGTATAATAAAAATTATGTGTAAATGTCAGTAGATAGGTACAGTTTATCTTGACAAAAACATCATTGCTATTTTGATTATTTGCTAATATGTAAGATATCGCAAAGCTGTGTTGTCTATTGAGATAAAAATATTTGGAATATTACTGTGGGTAGTGCAAATTATAGAAAACAATCATTAAACTTTTTTTTTCCTTATTCTTTGAGAGGCACTAACTGCCAGAGTCATATACAGCGAAGTCCTTTTATTGTGCCATATTACAAAGTTACATGGTCTGCTCACTTTATCACTGGAATATAGGCAACCCATTATACACGGCTATTACCCTTTCCCCTGAATTTGTATTATACACATTTCTATTTTTTCTTGGTCTGCATAATAGTTATTTTTATATTAAGTGCGCAAAGCAAAGGTTTTTTTAAGCTTGAGAATGTTAGGTTTTTTGTTGAGACCGTTAGGTCGAGACAAAAAATACATTCGAAAGCTCAAAAAACCGGCTTTGCGTACGTAATATAAACAACTTTTTTTCTAAAATTGCACAGCTTTACCTAAACAGCAAGTTTATTATTAAAATATTGAATTCATAAAAAAACGGCAGCATTATTTTTTAAAGTTACCGTTGCACGGGTTTCCGTAGTTACTAATGTAAATAAAAACTGAAAAACAATTCTGTCGTTTGAATAAGTGTCGCTTTCCAAGTGTTTTCTATAAATTCTCTGAAAATGGACGCTGATTCTGAATAGTTGACTTGTAATTGCCTGTTAGAATTGTTTCAATAAAATTTTCTTCTTAGTTTATTCTGAATTTTAGAAATGTCAGAAATTTTTTTTTCACCGTTACAAAATAGTTATTTATGTTACAAGGCCGTGAACTAGCACTTTTTTTTATTAGAATGAATATTATTTGGCGAGGCGAAGGCCGAGCCAAATAATCATTCGAATAAAAAAAAGATAGTTCACGGCCATGTGGCATACAAAATTTTGTGTGCAACTGTGAAAAATTACCAAAATTAAAGTTTCGATCGAATCTTTACATAAAATTAAAAGCTAATTTCATTCAAGATCATGACCCGTAAAAAAAAGTCTTTGTCGGCCGGTAAAAAAAAGTCTTTTTTTTACGTTGTCAGGGCTTTTTTTACGTTGTCAAGGTTTTATTTTACTATAAACAAATGTGCTACTTCACGACTCAAAATCAAACAAAAAAAGTGACCTTTTTTTGACAGTTGAACACAAAATTTTTTTTTCACCGTTAAAAAATTATTTTTTTTCACCGTTAAAAAAACACGTGCTTTGCGCACTGAAATTAATGCGTAAACAACCATTTTTTGAGCAATTGTAGAAAAATGATATTTTTAATAAATCGGTATTTACCAATAAATTATATAAAAAAACGGGAGCCCTCAATGTGTGGGTTGTTATTCCATGTTACAAAACCTTACCTTGCCTTTATCAGCAGAATTTCTAGAGGTTCCAGAGGTGTATCACTGTGAAAGCAAAAGAAGAGTAATAATTAAAAATATAAAATACAAAAATTAAGAAACATGGAACACATGTAGATTGAATTTTATTTCACATGCAAACCCATACATTCATGAATACCACCTATCCTGAGTAAGCGTCCCACACTTCTTACCTTCCAATAAAATAATAAACATATAATATATTAAAATAAAATTATTTACAAAGAATAGCTATAATATTTAAATATTACATAAAAAATACATTCAACTAATATTAAAAAAATAATTTAAGAAGAAATGGAATTACAATTTGGGATACGAGTAAATGCTAGGCAAAGCTGGTTGATAGTTAGTCTCATACATTTGTGCACGAATAAAACTTTCCATATTGTTAGGCTTTGGATGTACACTTGCAACTCCTAAACAAAACATGTTATAAGAAATAAAACAAATTTAAATATTGATAACATACCAGTTTCGTAAGCATATTCTGCAACCTTTACCGCGATTTTAAGAGAACAGCTTTGAATACTTGCCAGAGGTGGATATAAACCTCCCTGCTTTAAATCATCTTCAGATACTAACTCAGCTAAAGCCTATAAAATTTCATAAGTCATATTGTATCACAACTAAGGTAGGTGTTTGACATACCTCCGCCGATTTTAAAAATATCTCTTCATTTATAGTTCGTACACCAACACAAATAACTCCTAATGCAACACCAGGGAATATATAGGAGTTATTACCCTGTCCTGGATGCATAGTTTTTCCATTCAAAGTAACTGGATCAAATGGTGATCCACTTGCAAATATAGCTTTGCCCTGAAATTTAAATGAAATTTACTTTACTTACAACCCTTTTGGTATTTAGAGACAATGTAAAAGTTATGCTTTCTTAACGTTCGATCGTACATAAAGTTTTGTTAAGCACCTTAGGCGTGACTAGCAGCGTCTTTGGCCCTTAGCATGTTATGGCCCTCGCCGCTACGCTCCTCTGGCTTTAACCATGCCGCAAGCCAATAAACGCTTAGTTTACGCCCTCGATATGTAAATAACCATTATAAAGTATTACTTACATCAGTAAACTTATACGCTTGTTCGGCAGTACATTCCGCTTTGCTAGTGGGATTGCTAAGAGCAAAAATTACAGGAACGTCATTATTTTTGCCCATTTCTTTCAAAATTTCTGTTGTAAAAGCCCCACCAACGGCGGCAGCTCCAATAATAACAGTTGGTTTAACAGTTTTAACTACTTCTGTAAGAGTTTTGATTGGGGGTCGGTCTTGGGCAAAACGCGCTTTATGTTCTGTTATCCCCCCTTCTGGTCGATTTTTCACAATTAGACCTTTAGAATCTACCAGGAAAATTTTGCTTTTTGCATCATCTTCTGAAATACCTTCTTTTACCATTGCCATAACACATAACTGGGCAATACCTAGGGCAGCTTCTCCTGCTCCTTGAAAAACTATCACATTCTCAGACAATTTTGTTTTGGTAACACGTAGAGAAGTCAATAAGCCAGCAACAGCCACACTTGCTGTTCCTTGGATATCATCATTGAAAGTACAATAACCATTGCGATATTTTTCCAATAATCGGAATGCATTGGCATTTCCAAAATCTTCAAATTGTATGAGGGTATTTTGTCCAAACCGTTTAACAACAGCTTGCATGAACTCTTCAATAAAATCATCATAATCTTTGCCAGTAACACGTTTATGCCTAAGACCAATATAAAGGGGATCATCTAACATTGTTTGTGTGTCTGTGCCAACATCTAACGTAATAGGTAAACACTGATGAGGTTTAATTCCTGCCAATGCAGTGTATAATGCCAATTTTCCAACAGGAATTCCCATACCACATGCTCCTAAATCACCCAAACCTAAGATTCGTTGACCATCAGTTACAACTATAGCACGGACATCTGATTCAGGCCTGGTAAAATTAAGTAGTTTATAATTTTTTATATTAACCCCACTCAAGAACATACCAATTTTTTAATACTTCATAAACATGTCCTTTGTCATGTATGGTAATGAAAAGACCTCGAGGTCGACGAAATACTAATCCATATTTTTGGCAAGCTAGACCTACTGTTGGAGTATATACAAGAGGCATCATTTGCTCAACATTTTCACTTAGTAGTCTAAAGAATAGTTTCTCATTTCGATCCTAATAAGGTAAAATTATTATATGTATTTGTGATTATAAAATGAAACCCATACTAATAATCCCATGAGGTATAAATATTTGTTGAGATCATCGTCTAAACGTTCAAGACATTTTCTGCTATGTTCCAGTTGTTCATCTTGTGTTTTTACCCGGGCTGGAAGAAGTCCATGGATACCTAATGCTTGACGTTCTTCCAATGTAAATGCCATTCCCTGCAAATAAAAAACTAGATTATTAAATAGTTCTGGGGGGCATCAACGGTTCATATGCCTCCCCCCTCACCATCTAACATGCAACAAAAAAATACTGTTCCGCGTTAGGTTTGAACCAACAGTCGCGCACCTCCCTTTATGATGCTTAATATTGCGCTTAGCGATTAAAAGCATCCACGACACGACCATTCATGTATAACGATCGCAACGATACTTATATCCCATGAAAGAAATTGACGTGCAATGTGGATAGTTAAAGTCTCCATTCATTCATGCATCATTTCAATCATGCTATTGTAATATATTTTGCAAACGACTAAACTAAATGCGGCTCTATTTAGTAATTTAACTGATTTCATAGACAGGGTGTATGGATGAGTATTAAGACAAGCTGAATGCTATCTAGTGATGCCAAAGTCCAAAATAGCGGCCATAAGAAAAGAAAAAGTTGACTACCGTATCTCGAAATCTAGAGGTCTTAAAATAATTTGAGTTCATTAGTAAATTCCCTGAAAATGTCACACTAAACTGTAAAAAATGAAGCAGTTAGTTACAGTTATAAAATAAAGAAGCGGCAGGTAAACACAAAAGAAATTAAATTTAAATTGTTTGATGTTTTCTAGTAGGTACCTATGCGTCGAATATTTTGAAACTTTTGAAATTGGATACAAACGGGTCCCTACAATAGGCAACTTTTGTCTAATTTAACTTATCTTTTATCTCTTACCGTTTTCCTTTCCAAGATACCTATAGTTGCCCGAATTAAAGTTTACACGCATACACCCTGTATAACTTGTGTCATCCTTTCTAAAATTTGGAATTTTGAAACTGTTTAGATTAGGTACCTATTGTATACTATGCAGTTGCATACGGTTACTCTTTTATGATATTATTTAGTAGCGGTTAATGAAAATTGGAGAAATTTATTACAAACATGTTTGGAAAAATAAAAAAAAATTAAATGAAGTAAAAAATGTTCTGATAAAGAAACTGAATGGTAATTGTTTTACAGAATGTAATCACCATGTATTTTTGTCTTCACCCCTAAAAGGTCGATTAACCGCGTCCTTGTTCAATGTCAGTAAAAGGAGAATTGATTATTAACGAATCATCAAAACACTCCTAGTTGAAGTGTTCCCTGATAATGAAATTGGTGTGGGCAAGTGAAGCATAATATGCTATTACTGCTCTTAATGGAAACCAGTGTTTCGAAACTTTGAACTTTGTAGAAATTTACTAAATTTATGGTATACGAATGTTGCAATGCAAAACTTTCAACTAATCTTATTGTATAATTGAACTACATAAACTTACAGCAAGTTTCATAATAGGAAAGAATTTTGTAATGTTAATAATAAAATTTGAAAGTTGCGTGAAATTAAAAGCATCATTAGTAAGATACAAAATTTTGAATGCTGTGGCGACATAATTTTATCTGAGAATCTATGGGGGTAAACCTATGCGGAATCGACCGACGTGTGGTTTGGTAACTAACGTATAGTCTGTAAAAATTAAGATTTTCCTTTTAGTGCTTTAGGTCACTACGACATCAACATTATACAGGGTGTCTCTAAACCTAGTACCATAAATTTACCAGCCTCTTCCTGACGCTAAAATAAGTGGAAAATGTCTATAAAAATTTTGTCCTAAACCGCAGCATAAGGAAGTTACACGTCTTTGAAAATGGTGTTGAAAAAACGGAAAACAATTGCATTTTAAAAATGGTTTGAGATAAAAAATCGAAATTTTGCAGGCAGCCTAACCTATTAAAGGTATAAACTTTCTACTAATTTTTTTTTGTAAATTAACCAGGGGCGGCGCGAATGGGAGTTATCACCTTCTTCTTGTAACCCGTTTTTCTTAACCTTTTGTTTTTTTCCATTTTAGTTTAGAGATTTGTATTCTCTGTTGCCTAATTAACAAAAAAGGTACTCTTGTTTCAACTCGCCTGGGCTAACCGTTTCCTATAAAATGCAGGTTTTCTGTTTAGCCAAAATCAATTTAGAATGCTGGATTTGTATGTAAATTAATTTTTTCTACAATTGCTCAAAAAATGGTTGTTTACGCATTAATTTCAGTGCGCAAAGCACGTGTTTTTTTAACGGTGAAAAAAAAAATTTTTTTAACGGTGAAAAAAAAATTTTTTTTAACGGTGAAAAAAAAATTTCTGACATTTCTAAAATTCAGAATAAACTAAGAAGAAAATTTTATTGAAACAATTCTAACAGGCAATTACAAGTCAACTATTCAGAATCAGCGTCCATTTTCAGAGAATTTATAGAAAACACTTGGAAAGCGACATCACTTATTCAAACGACAGAATTGTTTTTCAGTTTTTATTTACATTAGTAACTACGGAAACCCGTGCAACGGTAACTTTAAAAAATAATGCTGCCGTTTTTTTATGAATTCAATATTTTAATAATAAACTTGCTGTTTAGGTAAAGCTGTGCAATTTTAGAAAAAAAGTTGTTTATATTACGTACGCAAAGCCGGTTTTTTGAGCTTTCGAATGTATTTTTTGTCTCGACCTAACGGTCTCAACAAAAAACCTAACATTCTCAAGCTTAAAAAAACCTTTGCTTTGCGCACTTAATATAAAAATAACTATATTGAAAAATAAATTAAAATAAAAATAGTTACAGTAAGTATTTGTACTGGTTATACGGTTATACCTTCAATAGGTTAGGCTGCATACAAAATTTCCATTTTTTATCTCAAACCGTTTTTAAAATGCAATTGTTTTCCGTTTTTTCAACACCATTTTCAAAGATGTGTAGCTTCCTTCCTTATGCTGCGGTTTAGGACAAAATTTTTATAGGCATTTTCGACTTATTTTTGCGTCAGGAAGCGGCTGGTAAATTTATGGTACTAGGTTTAGAGACACCCTGTATAGTCATTTTTTTCCCACATTTAAATTTTAACAAAAACGTACGTCTGTCGTTAGAAATCGTAATTCTTTTACCATAATTACGAATTACGGACCTTTAGTAACAGTACAGTATCTAGTCCTAGTATTAGGGTCCTAATCTTTTTTCTACAATTTTCTTTCAAGTGACATTTTTTCTGCAAACCTAATATAGGCATAATAAGCAATCGCTACATACTTTTACGATTCGATAAATATGTGATAAAAAAATTAGCCGACTAATGCACCGACCCACTTAAAAATACTTTAACTTTTATAGATAAGAACAGTAAAATCTCAATTATTTCCCGGTTAATACAGATAATGTTTAAACAAATGGAACATCCGAAAAATACAACGTGAATACAACTTTCATTACAGTTGATTGAGTTTTTGATGGATAAGAAAGTTTTAGGATCTTAGGATAATGAAATACTGAAGTGTATTATTTAACTATTAGGCTGCTGAATTTTTAGTCGACTTAAAAAACTTCTAAACTGAGACAACATAGTTCTCCTTATACAGACTTTCATATACAATATCTCAAGGGACGCGCATATATATCCGAAAATTTTCCGAGCTACAACACAAGTGTTCGTTGAAACGAAAACTGTTTTCAAGGTACAACGAATTCACGGCTGCAACAGGGAGGAAAAATTTAAAAGGATATTGTACGTAGATCCGACGAATATTTGTTAATAAAACACCCCAGACAAAAAGTTTTTCAATTAATTCGCATCTGATTGGCTCATTTCTAAGCTGAGAGGTGACGGCGATTGTGAATGAAATACTACAATCTACCCCAATGGAGACCGAAACCGTCCTTATTTTGAACAAAATAAATTTGAAACTGAACTTACAAATTTATTAGTCTCAGTCATGAGTCAGGCTATACAATGGCCTGTATTAGTTGGCGGAAGTGCAAAGATCCGGAGACCTCTATAAATTATATTCAACAACAATTAATAAATTACCCCAACAACAATGGGATTTCGATATCAAACATCAAATGCTTTGCAAGGGGGGGAATAACTCTATATAATTGCTTTTCTCACAAATCTAGAGAATTTCTGCTACTTCTCCGTAGTACTGTTTGTGAATTATAATTCAATCTCATTCAAGTCATTCAACAGGAGTTCAGTTTTTCGGTTCGGCTTTAACTCCCAGTTCAGCTAAACCAAGAGTAATTGCCATGGATACAATAAAATTCTTATAACAACTTACTGTATCTATAAATAGGAGAATTGATTGTGGTTTAGCTGAGCCGACAGTTAAACCCGAACTAAAAATCCACAGTTCCCTTCGATTTTCAAAGTGGTCCCTTTAAGATATATCATAAGTTCATAACAATTTTTGTGTTTACTGAAAGTAACGGAAACCCTTTTCTGGAAGGCTCTTTAGCACTGGTTGAAAGTAAACCTGAATCATCAGCTCTACTGTTTCAACTGATTCCTAGTTCCTAGATGGGTTGTGTATTCCAAAGTATTATCTCTGAACGGTTCTAAACACAACTCTTTAACGTAAAAAATCAGATCGTTATTAATTTTATCTAAGAGGTTGTTTTATGTCCTATTTCCCAAGAAGAAAATTATGCTCAACAGGCAAACTTTTGAAACGGTACCGGATATTTATGATTTCTAGAAAAGTTCTTCCACTATTGCTTGAAAACGTAGCAAAAAACACCGGAAAAACTTTTATATCTTCAAAGAAGACGATAGCAAACCAGCCCTTGAACACGTCTATTAATTTTTTTACAGCTACAACAGTCGGGGAACTATTGAGTATCACCTGGTTACAGAAAACTTTGGCACATATTCATATTTTACTATCAACCAACAACTAGTACTAACGAGAGATCAATAAAAAAACCAATTAGGGCAGGCTGTGAAATTGAATTATAGTATTAAATTGGTACTGTAGCCACATCCACAGAATGACATTTCTGACATGAAAATTTAAACCTGTGTAGTGAATACCATTTTTTCAAACTTGACATTTTTTCACCAAATCAAATAAAAAACTTAAAAACTTAGACAAGAGCGTTCAGTTTTAAATTTTCATGTCAGAAATATCATTCTGTGGATGTGGCTACAGTACCAATTTAAAATAATTCAATTTCACAGCCTGCCCTAATTGGTTTTTTTATTGATCTCTCGTTACATCCACAATATTTTAGATTAGTATCGGGAGCTACTTGAAGGTTGTACTGTTCTACTCCATGAATATAAACAATTAAAATTTATTTCAAGTAGAAACCTATTCGTAGAAACTATTCAAGGAAAAACTAAGGAAATGCTTTTTCTAAGGTAAAATTCACTGTATACCGAAATTCCGTCAGCAATACATTTTTTGTGTGATACTTCGTAAGTTTCGGGGACTGTATTTCAAATATTGAGTCCTAAAACCATTTTTGACTATCAAGGATGGTTGACTATAACCTTCCTATAACACGGAACGTTTGCTCGGTTTAGTAATTACATAAATATGAATAAGGTCACTTTTATTCTGTGCTAGGTCAAGTTAAAATCGTACGGTCGTCATTCTCATTCTCTTTTGTATTTTTCCATTTAGGACATAAATTTTGGCTTCTATAATTACTACACAGATATATATTTTGGACACTTCAATGTGTTCCAAGAAGTAAAAATTAAATTAAAACCACGGCTTTTTAGTAAGAAGAAAATACATTCTGGAATATTTCATTAACATTGACTTAGTTTTACATTAAAAAGGTGAAAGGAATGTTGTAGGAGTTATTTAACTTTCATGTTATCCTTAAGACGTCTGCGTCTGCGAAACATTATATATAAATTGGAATATTTTTTAGAAGATAAAACATTTTGAGTTAGTGAATAAATAAAACGAAAAATGATATTAAATATTCAATTATCCATCGAGTTCGCCCTGAGCTAAATTCTTATGTGTTTCACGTGATTCACATAATAATTATAAAAGATAAAACAAGCTGCGAGTTACAAAAGAATTCAAATTATATTCATTCCCAGAAAGTTAATAGTAAGGGATTGTCGAATTGGAAAGACCATCGTATAGCAAAGCTCTGCTAGGATTGGGATATTCCAAGATAATTAAGGTCGTTTGATTCCTTCAATGGAATTCTTAGAAAAACTAACCACTAAACCATGAAAGCATAAAAACAATTAAGTTGTAAGGTAAAACGTAAAATATTGTACGGAAAACCACACTGATCTCTGGAAGTGCTTTGGCAATGGGTCCTTACGGAGGGAGAAATCATTGATTGAAAATTTGCCGCAAAATCATGAACGTCCTTACTGACTTTACCAGGGAAGGACAAATCTAGATTTTGGAACTCAAAAAATACATTACAAAATTAACAAAACAAAAGTAAATTCTACATAATACCTAACTCTTAACATTTTCGTGAAAGGAACATGCCCTTAAATGGATGCCGTTTCTTTTTGGGACACCCTACATATATTATTCAAAGGTTAAGCAAAAGCTACATTTTGACATCACCCCTTCGTAAATATCTATCAACTATTTTAAGCTACGATGCTCCAACTCTTTTATTTTAAATGGAACGCTCGGTATATTTTTACATATTTGAATTCAGGGTGAATTCTGCATACAGTAGTGCGTTTCATTTATTTTTGTGATAAAAATAGCTTGTGTATTATTGTAAGCCATTAGCAGAAAATACTATAAACTCCATATGGCGAAGTTTAAAAATAGCGAAACAAATCTGTTAATCATTTTAATAATCGTCGGCTATTATTTCTGATTTTTCCCAACATCTGGTTGCATGTTGCCAGTAAATGAATAATATTTAATAATTACTCCGAATTATTCAATTATTATATGATCTTTGTGCCGGAAAAGAGTTTGTGTTTATTAACACAAAAGATGAGATTGCAGTAAAGACAAGCAATTAAATTATAAATTATCTAATCTGCAGCCTTTTGTTGTTAGTCGCTGCTTTTATAGTCTTTTTTACAAAACAGAGTTTTACTGCTCAAGGGCAGTATAAATTGGTAATATAACTAATCTTGCGGAAATAGATAATTCTAAACTGGACTTTGCAGTTGTAGTACTTTTAAAAGTTAATTAAATGATAATCATTTCCATTTCCAAACTGCAACAACAAACAAACTGGGTAGCTAAACTGAAACCACATATGCTTCAGGCAAAAATATGACGATGTAACCCAACTTACCCCTATCCAAAAGTGTTACGTTAATGCCGGTTAATGCTCTATGTAGAGTTAAAAATGTTTTAAAATAACAAAAGAATGGGGATGGAATTTATAATAAAAATCTGTAGGTACTACTAACAAAAGGCATTTTTTGAAATATTTTTTACTCGTGAGTGTTACACAGTTGGCCAAAAGTTCATCATCCAGCTATCACAAACCTCAATTTTTTTATGATTGTCCAGGAGCTAGCGGTATATTTTAAGACTAATTTCTATCAAGCTGAAATTTTTTTTATGAGCTGGTATGGTTATGTCTGCCAAATGTAGGTGGTCGGCAAAATTGGACCGCGGGACATAAATCGCCCAGAATTTTTTCGTTTTTAATTATTTTTTGATGAAATTTACAAACTTCAATCAAGCTAATTCCTATTTTGCTCGTTATTTAAGACATTCCGACAACAAAAAATTAACTGTCCGACATAAGAGTCGGAACTGAATCAGTGTCTGCCGTTTGGGGTTCGTATTGTTTTTAAGACATTTCACTTATTACCATCAACCTGATTTTTTTTAATAACTGTATACTAATTTAACAAACACAAAAATCACCTTGTCCGACAATTTGAGCGGAACAGAAGCACTCTCTGACGTCCTGGATTGGTTAGTTGGCCAATTTTTTTTCTTAGCGCTCTATGTCCCGCGGTCCTATTTTGCCGACCACCTACATTTGGCAGACATAACCATACCAGCTCATAAAAAAAATTTCAGCTTGATAGAAATTAGTCTTAAAATATACCGCTAGCTCCTAGTCCTGGACTATAATGGGAATGAAAACATGTTTTGGGAGTATTCGTTTCAATTTTACGTTGTAAACTTTGAAACTAGGTAATTACAATCACAAATCAAATTAAATACGTAAGTCATACAAAAAATTGTTGTTAACGACATCCACACGTCTGTATTGAGCGACCTGCTACCAGAAATTTAAAACAGCTACAAATTATTCTCTAAGTTATGCAGAAATTAATTTAATAAACTTTATTCCACAGTCAATAATCCTAAGAAGAAATTTCATCCCCTATTTTGAACCAATTAAAAAAATTCTAATAGTCTTATTAAAAACTCATTATAAATGCGTTTATGCGAAATTAATTTAATACAGAATTCCCATATGACGTTTGTATTCACAAATCGTGACGTTGATTCAACAGAATTAATTCGATAATTATTACTTCACAAGGAAGAACGAGGTCGACTTTCACGTCTTACTATAATTTTTTTCATATCTACAAGTGTAACTAAAATTAATGAGTCAGCTGTTAAAATCTATACTATACCTACCTATAATTATATTTAAAAAATGTAAAAGCGTGATAACCTTGGGGAACGCACCTGATTCAATGATTCCGTAAAGTATCCGTAACTGCGGTTTTATTATCCCGGTGTGATTGATTGCTATATCCGGTGTTGAAGGAACTGGTAACCTTAATCTTTTATGTTGTTTACTGTTGAACATGTAATACTGTGTGTGTAGGTACTAAATTATAGTTATGGAGAAACTTAAAAAAAACGTAGTACAGAATGTTTTTTTTATGGTAATGCGTCTTGCGTGCCCTATTGTAGTAGGTATAACATTCTAACCTTTCTTGAAGAAATTCGAAGTACTCGCTAAAAGGGATTATTCACACGACTCCTACAACTTTTAGTTCTCATCCAAGAAAAAGAAGTACATTCAGATTTATTCCGCATTAATAAAAATTCACCGGTCAGGGAGACGTGAACTCATGGGCGTTGGACCTAAAAGTAGGCACGCTAACCTTTGGACCACCAAGCTAAAATATTCGATGTCTTAAAGAAGGGGGTTGGAAAACTATAGAAAAGGATCTTGGAATGTAAAATAAACGAACTGACAAAGAGGGATAGGGAAGCGTAAAAATATGTTATTTTTAAATTTCTCTGTGTTATGTTTAGCTTAAAATCCTATCTGCACAGTTGGTTTTTGTTTAAACTGGAGCGGTTAGAAATACGAAATAATATTTTAATTTTTAATATTATGGTAGCGACTCTTAACGTGTAATTAGTGACAACACCCCGAAAGAACAGATTTTACAGATATACTGGACAACAATTCGAAATTTGGAAAAAAATACAAAAACGCAATTGCATTAATTGAAGCTTAATATCTAACATTAACATTTTTCTTTTAAAATAGAATCGAAGAGAAAAAGTTCCTTTGAATCACAAAACTTCTTTTTAGGCACAGATTTGGACAGGATAGAGGTATTTTGTAATGTGTTACAATGCCCAGTTTTGTATTAAACAAATTTACAATGAATAATCGTAAACCTGGTCTGTATTTTATTAATTCTTCTACCCAACCGTAGAGTCCAAAATAACTTAATAGCAATTTTCAACCATAAACTTGTGTTCTATTTTTACGAGAGTAGAGGTAGAACAGCAATCGAAAGGCCTTCACCTCCAATAAAGCAAACTGTAACAAATTGCAGTAGTAACTATTATTATCCTTGCAACCTTGCTCTGATTGTCAATAAAACAAGTTTGCAACAAGGCATAACGATTGTTTCATTTATTAGACGTCAAATGGTAAAAGTAGAATTTTTACAACAATTTGTTAATGCTAATTAAAAAATCGCTTAATCTTAATTAGACCACACGAGTTTGAATGGCACGTTGCACGACGTATTCTTTGATAAGTCAAGAAAAAAAATACTGAATAGAAAAAAACCGGTTTGCAGCATTAGTTCGATTAATTGTATTTAGTTAATTATACAACAAAGTTAAAAAAAATTCACCCTGTACCTACTGAAAACTACGCAAAATTTATAAAATTTGAATGGTGATCCTAGTACTAGTCCTCAATACCCTGAACATTTCTTCTCATTTTTTTAACGAAATCTCTATCTCTTACCGTTTACGAGATTCTTATGCATGCGCTCCTTTTATCTTGTACAGCCTGTAGAATAAACTTATTCAAGGTAATGTCAAATATTGATTATTCACAAATTCTAGCAACAATAGTAGGTACCTATTGTTTCAACAATTATCAAACACAACCAGGAAAAGTATTTTTAAAATGACGTCCTATGACTTCGTTTTTGCTTTCTCATGATTAGGTAGGTACGTTGCTATGTCATTAAATTGTATTTTTGTTTCTGACAGCATGGGAATTTATTTAAATTCAAATAAAAGTACTATTTATTTTGTTTAAAAACAACTAATGTAAGCCTTACAAGCACAGCACAAAAAGTTCCACTTCTGCTCCTAATGAAAAACGTACCTATTACTGTTAATATTTATTGGGAATTTATAAAATAGAGTAATGAACTGCCGAGACTAACCATGTCCAACAAATTTTGTTTGATAATAGATATTTAATGTTTTGTTAATTTTAGAATGAACTTTTAACCGAGATACGAAGATTCATTCATTTCTAAGAAAACGAAACCTTCATTTCATCATTTATATGTTAACATCAGACATCAATAAAGAAAAATAATATCATAAAAGATACCGTGATCGAAGTTCACTGGAATTACGGAATTCCCTCTAAGAACAGTGCAAATAATACATGACTTTATGTAGGAATATGGCAATGACATTTGTGTATCAAGTGGACTTTGTTCAGAATTTTTTTTATAATGACTTACACTGGCACGTATCGACTGGCTACTGGCATCATAATTATTGCTATCTACAGTCTAGGTTACAGTATAATTTTTTGCTTATCATTGGTCTTGTTTATTTTTGTAATTAAATAGGACATCTAAACAAACATTACAAAGTTATTACAAAAACATTTAAGCGATTTAACGACACAAATGTTAGTTTGTAAGATTTCGTTAGGGGGTGGGGGGTTATGGTTATGATTGATTTTTCCATTGAAACAACTTTCTAGTACATAATTCAATAATAAAAAATAATTGATAATGGTATTAAATTGGAATATAAAATTTAATTAAATAAAGCTTGAGTAGCCTACCATAGCAACTGTGTGTAATGATTTTCGGGTCTTTATTAAGAGTACTTATTGGATATAGAGAAACGCATTATTATAAAAATATTAGATTAGATTTACTGAAAGAATAGATTAGATAGCGACCGACCGACCTCAATAACAAAGATTCATGAAATTTTTTTGCGTTTTGCATTATTGTGTACTACAAAACAAAATATACTTATTTGGATTACTTTAAATGCTTTCTATACTATCCTAGTCCTAAGTTTTAATTTTTAATGTGTCCTGGAGTTTTTTTTATTACGGAGTTACAGGCTGCATATGCGGATAGTATATAGATCGCATTTTTGTAAATAATTCTATGAGCAGATTTTTTTTAATTTCACAAGACTCGCTTAGTTCTTGGTCTTAATTCCGTTTCCATTGAAAAATTAGTAATAACTCGTATTGGCACATCACATAATTCTAGGACGTTTGGCCGCGGCCGTTTGGACGCGACCGTTTCAACGCGACTGTGAACGCAAGAATATGTCAATGCACGGACGAACGAAACCTCACACGCCATTGTTGTCGATTTTTTGTAGATATGTTATAATTTTGGCTGTCCTAATATGCAGATTCCGACATAACTGAACTGGGTGGTCCAAAGGTATGTGTGTGCTTGCCTACCTTTGGATTCAATGCCATCGGTACGAGTTTTATTTTTTATGAATGCGGGAAAATCTGTAGCACATAATTTTCTCTAAAAGAATGTAAAATTGTATAAACTAAACGTTATGTATATGACAATAAGAAGAAAGTTCCTACTGAAATGTTGAGATTTCCAGAAACAATTTTCTAAGGCCCGGTATTACAATCTCAGTTTAAAGTTTTAAACCACAGACTGGAGTTTAACTTCGGATTTCCGAACCTAAATGAAAATCTACAAGGACCCCCATAGAAATTTAAGTACAAAGAAGTGCCAGGAATTTTCATACTGAGACCTATACCCATTACAATCAAGTAATACAGGCAATGCAGCACGGATAATAATTCTTTCTAGTTTCTGTGTACTATCTATGAGGAGAGCGTAAAGAAAATATCATATTATTAGAGGAGTCTTTACATTCTATTCGTTGATAATTTTATAAATATTAAGAAATATTAAGGAGGGTTTATAAAAGACAATTTTTTTATTTTAACTACCTATAAACTGATTCAGAATATTTTTAATATATCCTCCAAGGAAATAAATGTTTGGTTTTCCCTATCATTTGCGGTTGTCTTAAGTTGATGACGTTAAGGAAAACATTTTGATTATTTTTCCTTTAAAATGTGGTACATCCAGTCTAATGGTTATTTTATTAAATTTCCAAGTTTTTATGCTTTTAAAAACTAAACCATTGCAGCAATGGAGTTTTGTAGGCAAAACCCCGTTTGACGGTATGGGAACGACGTTCATGAATTTCAGTAAATTCAGTGTAAGTGGAAATAAGTTTCACAACAACCAAAAAACCAAATAAAGACAATATTATCCTGTAAATTAAACCTTCAAGTTCGAATGGTATAATAACATTTCACTAAATTGTTGATACCTAATGCGAAAATTTCGACAGAAAAAAATTAATATTTGCCTACCGAGCAAATAAAGGATCGTCGCTAAGTCACTTGTCTGGTAATGCTCAATTACATTTCTTCTCAAAAACAAAACACTACCAGCGATTAGATATTATATAGATTAATACGAAGGTGTCTAAAGCTTCTAGAAATTTACGGGTGTAATTACTCACCTGTATGTATAATTACAAATTACAATGGAAAAACAAGTCCCAAAAGCAATTAGTGCTGTAATGCTATTAGGTAATCCCAATTAAACTATTTATAGAAATAATGATGTTCTAAGTTTCCAAATTTACTTGAAATAGTGACAAACCTACAGCAATAATGTATAAATAAATCAAAATGATCTGACTTTTTAAAAAAAAAATTTCACTTCCCATTTCAGTATCAAAACAAAGTTTTAACTGATTTCGTTAATTTTGATTATTGCTAAGCAACCGATTGTCAAGTCATTTCCTGCATAATAATAATTATAAGGACATAAGGTGCTATGTAAAGAAATGAAAATTACAGAACAGTTCTTATATTCTATTTCATTACCCGACCATCGATCGTTGCAAGGTCTTCGGACAAACAAAATTTAATTGCATAAGGTCTATCGTCCCACCAATTATTTTTTTCGTCCATTTTCCGATAATTTTTTTCAATTCACGTAATTTTGTTTAGGTACTTAAGCAATAGCGGCAGTGGTTAATAAGGCACTGGTTAGGAAATTTTGAATGAAAGAAACGGTTCTTGTTGTTAACTCAATGCGCCGCGACGCTGGTAATAATCGATAAACCACGTCAACGTGCTCCTGACACAGTTTTTAGTTTATTGGCTTGATTTATGATAACACAGTTTTATAGAAACCTAAAAGTCTTGCAGAAATCTATTTAGGAAAAGTTACCTACGATAATAAACGAAGACAGCTGTTATCTGGGATCACGCAAACATGCGTGATAAAGTATTGATGTATCATCTTTTTATGTAACCGTAGCGTAACAGCTGATCTATGAAGTTCATGACATTGAATGAAGTCTGGTACCTGTGGCACAGTTTTGGTACATTACAAGGTTGCAAGGACATATTAATTTTATGACTGTATTGCATGTACAGACCTAACAATGAAATCGCAATTTTGTGTTAACTTTTGCCTATTCCAAAATCATGGTGACTCATAAATTTAATTCTCAAGGATTTAGTAGGGTTGTTGTGTAAGACGATAATTTTGGAAACATATTAGAAACATGCAAACTAAAGTGATAATTAAATTAATTTGTATACTTTATAAAATTTGTCACTCTATAAAATTTAGCGGTTCTTTTAATACCTACTAGGAAATGAAAAAGATTTCAAGGTGACGAAAAATCAGAAAATTTGGCCCAAAAAACGTCCTGTAGCGAGGATTCATATGTGCTATTATTGTGCATTTGCAGAGAAGATCCTAGATAGGCTATTACACAGCCCTGTTTTAAAATAAAACCATATTGAATGGATATTCCATTTTTCAAGGTGGGGTTGATTAAAAAAATTGGTCGAGAAAGAAAAAAGACAAAATTAAGTCTTCAGATAAAATCATCAAAAACTTGATAAGTTCCGTAAATATTAAGCAACCACACAAAGCAAACAGTGTAGGAAAATAGTTATTCATTCGGGAGGGGGGGGGGGGATAATTTTGAATATTATCTTGTTAAATATAATACAGGGTGATTTACACCACGAGGCGAAAAATGAAGATTCGTGTTCAAAATTTGATTCTAAGCAAAAGATGCGAAATAACTTTTTTTCCGATCGGCCTTTGTTTTGGAGACATCGAGAGTTGAAGTTTTCTGGACTTATCTCATTTTTGACAAAAAATGACCCGAAAAATTCAGATTCGTGTTCGAAATTTAATTCTAAGCAAAAAATGCGAAATAACTTTTTATTCCGATCGGCCTTTGTTTTGGAGATATCGAGCTTCAAACTTTTATAATTTCAAATTTCACAAAAAACTAACAGTAGGCCATGCCGATCGGAAAAAAAGTTATTTCACATTTTTTGCTTAGAATCAAATTTCGAACACGAATCTTTTTCGCCTCGTGATGTAAATCACCCTGTATAGTAGATACAAAAATTTCATTAAAAAATTGGAAAAAATTATGAGAAAGGAGCAAATAAATTTTATTTTTGTGTTGAGAATTACATAGATATCAGGAAGATAATTTAGAGGGGGGGGGGGGTGAGAATGAGTTTTTGAAAAGGCGGAAGTGAACATTTCTAAAGTTGGTCAAAAATTGACATTTTCAATTTGTCACATTGAGGTGGTTGAATTTTACTTGCCATTTTCATCCCCACCCGCATCCCATGTTTTCTCGCCATTATAAATGCCCTTATTAGTAAAAAAAAAAGACAACTACGCTGGCCTGTCTACGAATACACGAGGGATCCTTTCTTTTCTATTTTGTACAATTTTGAAGAGAGTCAAAGAGTTAATTTTTAGTTGCCTTCTTATCCGTAATGTTGGCGTATGAAAAAATATCGTTGACATATCGTGCTAGCAACAAGTTTTTTTTGGGGGGGGGGTTGAGAGCTATAGACTTGAAGGTTTCGAGTGTGGACAGCGAAAAATAAAATAATACTTTTAATATTGATTATACTTTCTATAATAGCGTATAACCCGTTACCAGTTTGGTTGTAGGGGTTAAGGGAACTACGAATGAATTTTCTTGTTGGGGAAAAACTGCAAATATGCTGTACAAAGATACTAACGAGTAAATGTCATGCAAACACGCAAAGCAAACAGTTTTGTAAAAATGTGATAGGAAATAATGTTTACGCAGGGAGAGGAAAAGGTTTTTGAGAAAATTCTAGTCATGCACAAATTAATTTTTTTCAACCTTAAGAAGTTGTTTAGGAAGGGCTGGTGTAATCCAATAATGTTCAAAATTTCGTGAAAAAAACGAGAGGGTTGTAAGTTCATTTGCAGAAATATCCAAGTTCATTTAAACAAAACTATTTTTTCTAGACTGTTTTCCGTTCGAAAATACCCAATTTTTGAGTATTCCCTTGCCCCTAGCAGCAGAAATTGGTCAACATTTAATAAGACACGAAAAAAAAATAAAGAAACTCGACAAAAATCGTATTGTCCGTCTCCGTAGAAACCGGTACAAGGAAGCAAGCAACAATTGTTCATTGTTGGAGCCAACAATGGTCCTTAATGGCGCGACCTACCAATAATTCAAACGTCCAACTTTCTTCCGTTACACATAACGAACACTATCTAAATTTTCTTTGGAAAATTGAAAATCGTATTTAATTTAACACCCTTCAATACTTTTTACACATTCAATAAAATATTTAAAAAAAAATCGCTTACCTTATTGAGGCCGGCACTTCGAAGTCGATCAAGTCCACTTGTTTGAAGAGGACAAACATTGTCTCCATTTGCCCACTGCCCTAAACGATCTCTTGTAAATGTTGCCATTATATTTTTGTCTTCTACACCAACACTGGACGCCGATTTCACACAACGGCTATCAACCGTTTGCTCGTCGCTTAAAAAGAACGGATTGCATTATTGAAGGGAAATTACGCGCGTGCGCTCGTGCGCTCGCGTGATTTAATAGCGAAAATGAATGTGCGCACACCTTACCATGTATGCGTTGATGCGTTCATTGTGATAAGGAAGTTTGTATTCGCACAGCATCTTGTGATAATAAATTTTGATTTCACACCTCTTTCGAATGCTCTATTACACATTTTTTTTAAAAAGGAAACAGGATATGCCCCTGATGAATATTCAAAAAAAATAATAAGGAAGGTTACTTACACCGTTTTTGTAACGATATCACAATCCATTGGGAAATGTCATTGCAAATGTAAAACAGGGTAGAAAAATAAAACTCAAAAATGTCTATTGTTTTAGAATGGACCACTTTGTTGTTTTATGTGGATCATTGAAAATTTATGAAACACTTTCTTGTACTACCTATTACGCAACGTAGATCTGGGGTAACGTTGCCAACTGATAAATTTAGCCACCGAATACAGGACCGTCCCCAATCGATTAGAGCTAAGTATTTGATTTTTCGGTTTTGGAAAAAATTGATCAAAAAGACAAAAAAGCGGAAAGACGAGGTGCAGATCGCAGATGAGACGTACGGCGTAGGAAGGGGACAGGAAAAAGTCTGGAAAATTTTTACTCAACAACTGAAAAATTTAATTGTTTCCTGAAATATATACCAATTACAAACTTTTAGTTTTGTCACACAATGACAGTCCTTGCGAACGTCGTCTCCTACCTCAGAGAAACAATAATCTCGCAAACATTAATTTTTTAGTTTCTCCACTGTTCTAAATCATTAGAAATTCTCGCTATATTTTCCCATGAGTTTGTTTTAATAATAAATTATTAAATTATAAATATTATTTCGCTGCTTCGTTAATGTTATAAAAATGACATGTTAAATTGTTAACAAATTGGAAATGATAGGCGACTCCGGAAGACTCCGAAATGGCAATTCCAAACTGTAAAACACGAATCCTAATTTACTTTTCAGGTTCGTTAATATAAATACCTACGTGTAGTAATTGCTCTCTATTCCATTATTATTTGATGGACCGATCTCGTTTTCTTGTACAGTACGTTTTTAAGTTGAATTCGAGTTATACTGAAATTAGTGAAGACGAAGTAGGTACCTACCTACTTAGGTTTCAAAATCTCAAGTTAAAAATAATTTAATTAAAGCTCTCAGTTTTCAGGTCAGCACACGTCATCGGAGTTACGAATGTTAGTCCAGGCAAATTAGACCAAAAAAGGTGGTTTTGCTGCATTAAATCATGTAGTTCCAAAAGTTTCAGGAATGTGTAGGGGGAGGTTCCCTGAACAACGCCTAATAAACTCCCATCGATTTCAGGTGCCGCGCGAGGGGGGGGGGAGGCTCAAAGGTCCCATTTTTCAGTTATTGGCGCATATCTCGAAAACGATGCGTCGCACAGCAAATTTTATGCTATTCAAAATTAAAGGTTACTAAATTCCCTACAAAATGGTGTATTAGTTTTGTCTCTATGTGTTACCGTCTCCGATATATGAGCCGGCGAAAATGGAAAATTTGCAAAAAAAATTGAAGCGACTCAGGTTTTTGTCAAGCTTGCCCTTCCAACTCTTTTTCCTTCCATTTTACGCGAAACTCGTGAGGAAGGAAGTTGTAGAGCATTCAATTTCCTTCAATAATATATATACTTTTGCTAAATTATCTTCAATCAGTCAAAAGTTAACATAAGTTTCGGGGTCGATTTCGAGATTCTGCTAGTAAACTGCTGATCATTTTATTTCCGTTTTCAAGGGCTTTAACTCTCTCTATCACGTTATTTATTGTTTATGTAAACATAAATTGTATTTATGCGCCAATAACTGAAAAATGGGACCTTTGAGCCTCCCCCCCCTCGAGCGGCACCTGAAATCGATGGGACTTTATTAGGCGTTGTTCAGGGAACCTCCCCCTACACATTCCTGAAACTTTTGGAACTACATGATTTAATGCAGCAAAAAATCTAATTTGACTGGACTATGTTCATCCGCGGTTACACCGCATATCCTTAGGGGTCGTGGACACTGTCCTTCCCTAATCAGCATTAACCACAGCTTTGAGGATTTTTGGTGTAACCGATAACAGTATGAGTTATATTACGTTTAGTTTGTAGGAAATATCCTTCAAATATCGAACCCTCTCTGTGATTGAAATTCCCACAGTTAACACAAGATTTTCAGCTAGGGTTACATAATGAGCCACGCAGTGGGACTACAAATACACATCAGAGATCTTCATATCGAGACCTCGACTTATTGCAATCAATTGAAAGGGGGAGTAAAAAAATCTCTAGGGGGTGCTTAGCGCAGCGGTAAATTGAAGTATATTTAAGTGCATATTTCAGTCAAGTGTTTTTTAAATCCTATGCCTAGTTTTAGTTTCCGAAGGGCGAAGAGGCTCCAGCTTTCTAACAGTTCAACTACAGATCAAATAAAGGTCAGCTTCAACCCTTATTTACAGAAATGTGAATAAACAGTGAAATACAATATTGATCTTTGGTGTATTTATGTAGTAATTATAAAGTGCACATAAGTAACTGCATTTCAAGGGAAAATTTACAATTTGTTTAATATTTCAGAAACGTATCCTTATTGACATTGACGTTTATTATCCTGACATCAATTATACGACACAACGACTTTGAGTTATAACGTTTCTTAAAATAGACAAACTAAATTGATTAAATTCATAAATACCTTAATAAAATTGATTTCTTTCTAACCAGTGAGTTTATTATATGGTTAACAAATGAAGTTTTATACGCTGCTTCCCAGAAGATATTTAAAAAACTTGGGAGAGAAGTATAACCTTTTCCATATCGAATTTTTTTCATTGCAGTGAATGATAATCACGGTAAAGCAACAAGAGATATAGAAGGTGATTGTTAGAAGTCACAATGTCATTTGATAAAACAAAGAGTGGTAAAACTAATCGAAAAATCAATATGGAATGATTTTGCATGAATTTTTACAGTTATTGTCACCTGATTAAATTTTTTAACACGTGAATGTAATTACAGCTGAATTGGCAAAAATATCTCATTATAATAAAGTCGCGATAATACTTTAGGATCATGGATTTTTGATTTGACATGTTTAACCTTGACTTACATGTTATTATATCCTTGTACCGATAATTATACACTGTATACATAATGCAAACTATAAAAGGATGCTACAATTATTATTTATTACGATAACATTCCTTTACCTGAATATTCGATCTCAGGGTAGACGATTAATTTTGATTGAAGCTCAACAGAAAAAAAAAACGGCCCGGTCCGATTTCTTATATTTAGGAACCGCTTGTGACTGTACCTACATATGAGGAAAACTTGATAATGAATTTTAATTGTAAATAAAAATTAATGAGAATCCAATGAACAACTAAAAGGACTTGGGTTCGAATCCCGGTTTCGATATCGTATTTGTTTTTCGTCTTAGATAAAAAGTTAGATAGAGGGACACATGACCTTAGCAGTTGGCTACCTTCGTAGTAAATTTAAAAAATATTAAATTGTTAAGTTAAGAAAAGTTTTCCAACGAACGAGTGTAGCGGAGCGAGTGGATTAATTTCATCCCTCTACCTATTCGTCTGTTTTCCTCTATTTCCCCCTAAATGATCGATTGTAACATGCTATATTGTTCTTTCTATGAATTCCGTCAGGACTACTATTCAATTTTCTTTTTAATATTTCCCACGTCTGGAAAAAATTCAATTTCAAATGACGTAAAACGTTCACAAAGTACAGGAATCAAACGAATGTGATTTCAAGAATTTATATTAAAGTTTTTTTGTGGTGAAATAAAACCACGGAACTTTCATTCAAAACTAGCTATTGTCACAGTTTATATATTCGATATTGATTTAAGTGCTGAGGAACAATTTATAGAATTAAATATCAAAACAGAAATATGGGATTAAGATTGGTCACACCACGTCGGTGATATATAACCGCAAGACAATAGGTACCTACATCACAGCAGTGTAATTCTCTACATCCTATAATGGCTGTAATTTATTAATTGTACACGATAGGATAATATACAGGGTGATTTCTAACGTACGGAGGAAACTGAAAGGACAATTAGAGGAGACCAAAATATAGTTTTTTTTACAATAAACTTTTGATCAAAATCGAATAACAAGAAAGTTACAGTAGTTTAAAGTTCTAATAAATTAACACCCACGTGTTGAGTACCCCTGAGCTTATTGTATTCGCTTTTACATCAGAAAAACTTCTCACACAATCTGATAAATTGCTACTGTAATTTTGACTTACCTCCATGATCAGATTATGTAAATCAGCGGTTGTCAATAAACAAACACCTATAATTGAATATTTTAAAGAACACTTTAAATAGCCATAACTTTCGTCTTTTAAAAATGTTTACTGAATTTTGTTTAATTAGCTTAAAAATATACAAAAGTTGAATTCAAAACGTAAGTAATTACCGTATTTCATTAAAAAAATGCTGAAATTTATAAGAACTTTAAACTGTTGTAACTTTCTTGTTATTCGATTTTGATCAAAAGTTTATTATAAAAAAAACTATGTTTTGGTCCCCTCTAGTTGTCCTTTCAGTTTCCTCCGTACGTTAGAAATCACCCTGTATAGGAACCATAAAAGGAAGGGATAATTGCCTTTTACGACAAGAAGGGGGTTCCCTGGGCTTGGGCCTATTCTTCATCTGGAACCCGGACGGATATAACAGAAATCCAAAAGAACAATATTAAGGGTACTACCTAGCGTGGGATGTCTAATCTCACCCTTATGATAAGACAATTTTGAGGTAAACGCGAAGAACATAAGACAATGGTCCTAAATAGTTGCATTTTAAGACAGGCAGGGGATTCTCTGAACCTATTCTTTATCCAAAGCCTAGATGGATGGATGAAACAACGAAAAGTAATAAAGGATGATTTCTGTACTATGCGCACAGTAAGTTTAATGGACAGAATATCCTAACGAACGAATGAGTCGAACAACGCTAGATAGAAAAGATGGATATCTAATATTAAACATATGAGGTGGACAAAAAAAACGGAGGTTTCATAAGACCCAAAAAAAGTAGGTTCGACTAAATTTAAATTTTACTTGAATTTGAAAAATATTACAAAACATTTAAATTTGCATTATTTTGGTTTAAATAAAAGATTTTCAAGGCCGAAGGAAAGTTTCTAACGACTATAAATTGAATTTGATGCTAAATTAACCCTTCGGGTCGATTTACTATGGCAGTCAAGGTCTTGTATGTTAAATTATATGTAAATTCTTAAGTAGTTGACGAGCGAATAGTGCGCAACACATTATTAAGAACCCCTTTTTAATGCTAAATCTTAGTAGGTACCTAAAGGACTAAAAATTTTGGTAGTTTGTAACCCAAACCTTCTATTTGTAGCATTCAAAACTTAAAAGACAATTTATACCTACCATCGGAGATTTTGTACCTAACTCTACAATTTGGCTGATGTTTACGTGCTGAAACAATTTTCAAGAGCACGAACGATACTTTTGGAATACCCTGTATATGCAACAAATGAAAAAGATTTTTTATTGCCCAAAAATGCCGTTCCAGTTACATGTCTTTCCATCTAACACTTAAACCAAGACGAAACCATAATAATCAACTTTTTCAGAAAACGTTTGTACCATGTGAGACTCGAACTCACGGACAGCTGGACTAAAAATAGTTATTTTTTATACAAGACGATAAAATTATATTTTATCGACAAGCGGAAAGTGTTAAAATTTTCGCGCGTCGATAATTAAATTTTATCGTCGTGTATAAAATTCTATTTTTTTCTATAGCAGATGTTAAAGAAAAATAAAAAAAAATTGTAAAAAACCAATTAAAATTAAATTATAAGTATTAAACCCGAAAATCTCAGTAGGTAGCAAAGGTTTCCATGGAGTTACCCAAACAAAGTCAGAAAATTAAAGTACTTTATCTATCCTTGCGGTTAAAGTGTTACTTTATCTACCCTTGCGGTTAAAGTAATACTTGATCAACTATTTTTAGTCGAACAAAGCACACTTTAACATCTGCTATAGAAAAAATAAATTTATACACATTTTGGCAGTGGCGTAATGCCGAAGTTTTAGTTGGTTTTAAAAGTCAGTTAGGAAGATTTTTTAAAATCATGTTAGCCTCATTCTTTAAGAATTTCAGAATAAGGGGATCAGGGCTGATATGACATTCTCTTTAACTGTGACACTCCTCTCCCAATTGTAATTAATTTTATAGACCCTGATACCTACATAGTAGGTAGGTACCTACACTGCAGGAGATAATTTTTGCGCAAATAGTGCAAAAGTAAAAATTCATGACAAATAACGCAAATCGGACCGGCACGGCACTTAAGATTCTGGCAATTGGTAATTACAAATATAAATTATAGATCGTAAATAAATTCATCAGGAATGGCATTTAATAATTTATTTTTTGTGTTGATTAATTTAATTAACTTAATGTGATTAGTAATTATCAAAGAATATTTAATTTCTCCTACTTTGTGCTATTGTCTTCTATAATGCAGTACCGGATTCAAAATATTTGAAACTCTGCGCTTTGTAATAAATTCTAGCGCAAGAAATTAACTAACGATCCTGTAATAGCTTTTGTTCTAGATAATCTTTTAACCTTTGCACTTTTTCTACATCCACCCCCAGGAATCCTTTTAAAGGTACTATACCTATGAGATTTTATCAGACACTTATATTTTTGATTCAAATCATTAAGGGTAACGGTTTCCGAATTAATTTGACTTTCGTAATTTTAAAAACAGAATTCGGCGTGATTTTATGTAGTACCGAGGTTTCTTGAAAGAAATATGGAAAACTTGTAATGATTTTAAAAAATGAAAACCAAAATATCTCTGGACACCTCTCGTGTGGAAGGTGCTTGATTAACTTCCGTAATGATACTAAATGGAAACATGCACCTAAATTAGTAGAGACCCTTTCCTTGGAAGATAATTTGATTTAAATAATTTTATGCTTTACGGTTAATCCATCCCTGGAGCCACCCCTGTGCTGTAATCTTTATTTATGTACTTGTAGGCTCTTAAAATAATCAGAAATATTGATTAATATTTTTCTTTCTAATCATTTATAGGCCAGAGGAGCTACACATTATAAATGTAGAGAATGTAACGATATGAAAACCTTGATGGCATCTATATTGATTACTAATACTGTCATTGGTATAATTTTAGTTATCTAAACAATATACAGGGTGTATACTTTAATTCGAGCTACTATGGGTATTTCGGAAACTGTAAGAGACAGAAGATACCTATGTAAAATTTTAGAAAAGAGGTGCCTATTCTATAAAATGTATAATAAAAAATTAACATAAGCTCTCCTTGTTTATTTTTGTATTCACACAACGAAAAGCAAAAACTTATTGTTAAACTAAAAAAAGAACTACATAACAAAATTAAACCAGTTCCGCTTGGATATAACTGTATTAATGTCCTTAAAATACTTGCAGCCCATTCAAAAATGTTAATTAATTTTTATGATAAAGCATTTCCTTATCATTTATAGGAAACCTTAACATTTCAGACCTGTTTAGCTTTAAAAAATTCCTCTTAAGAAAAATTGACTTTTATCAGCAATAAATTCTATAAAATGGGAATTATAATAAAATTCATTTGAAAAAGGACTTAAAATTGAAGGTGATGACAAATCAATTTATGGGTTAATAGTAGTACCTGATGATTAAATTTGTTTGCGCCGCTAAGGCTAAACACCAACGCTAGGAAATGTCTGTTCTAGCAGGAAGAATTATTTAATTCAGGTGTTTTTTTAATTTTAGGCAGGGGAGAGAAAAGAATAAATTAAATGAAAACTAGTAGATAATTAAATCTTGAGTGAGGAATAACCAAATAAGAATCTTATAAGAATGCTAATCTGTTACAGTTACTAACGAAACGATGTTATGAAATTAAAATAAATTTGTTATGTAAACAATTAATTATCAATTTTACATATTTCCTAACTGATTTAAAATTCGAAAAGTTTGGGTTCCTAGTTGCGTACTATTACAAATTTATTTAGAAAATTATTTCTAAATTATACTAACTAATTGTAAAACTGACTCATCTTTCACAAATATTATGCAGTTGATGGTAAACAATGAGGTACACAAACAATTTTTAGATATTACTAAGAATTAATATAAAAAAAAACTTACTTTTTTCTTTTAATATTTTTGAGTTCAGGTTCTTCAGGCTCAACCACTTCCTTAAAGCAAAATTTTGCCACACTCGCTGTACTTCCCATTTATTATTCTTTGTCTTACAAATCTACGTAAAAATTGAACACCAACTGATTGTGAATTTCATTGACGGGCGACGCGATGTTCAATAACACACTGAAGTGATATTTTACGGTAGACACTTGTTATAAAGGAAACGAAAGTGAATACTTCTATACGAGGCCTTGGGATAACGCAAGTAATTTATTGTATACCACTAGAACACCTTATAACGAATTTGTAACATAATTATTTAGATTTGTGTAGTATTTTATAATTGTTTTGAACTTTTCATTTAATCATGTTACATTTTTCAGAACAAATATTATTACACAATTGAATTTAAAATGAAAAGACCTACAAATTTAAATTGTTATTGGTTTTCAAACAATTAATTATAAATCTGCCTTATATTCATATCTAGGTCCAACAATGTAAGAATAGATTTTGTGTGTGTGCGTTAAATTTAAAAAGAGGAGGTGCAGACCTCCCCTGGACTTTCCCATACTAAAAATAAACATTTTGTTTTTGCTATTCAACAGTAGTTCGCGAGGCAGTATTGAAAATCATTTAAATGCCTCGCGAGAAAAATGAGACTATACGGGTTCGATATGAACAAAAGAAAGACACCAAGATACGCATCTATCTGTACTCTGTAGTAGGTCCCCTTAGAAATTACAACTGGCGAAGCCGGACGATCGCTACCGACCGACGCGACCGACGATCAGTTTCCGCTGAGTCCAACCTAAATATTCAAAATTCACGAATTTCTCATTAACCGTACATTTTAGCCATATACACATCTTATACTATGTGATAGACAATTCAATTTTGCATTCAATTATATAATAATATATAGGGTGTTTCATTTAAAATAACAAAGTTGCTTATCGTACTGTGGAAAGCAAACGCCCTGTATACGTGATATACATTTAGAAGAATGCAGAATTATATACTAAATATCTTTTATATTTAAACTTTTTTCATATTTTGACTAATAAAGGCGCTATAGGAGCATCAATTTCCGATTTTCAAAATCTCGTAGAGGGCGCCACAGTGGAATTCTGGCGTTCATCAAAAAACAAAAATGTAGCTAATACCAAGCTGCATAAGTATAGAAAATTTAAACAAATTCCTTAGACCAGTTTTTTTGTAATAATTTTTCAAAAATTTCAAAATTTTTGGAAGAGCGCCGTTGCGACCGTTTTTGGATTTAGTAAATAATTTTTTTTCTTGGTGTAGTACAGCCAAAGGGCTTTCAAACAAGTTGTTGCGGAACCTGATCAGATAACTGGTTTTTGAGTTACGGGGCGTTAAAGTCGAAATTTTGAAAAATGCATAGCGACCGCCATTTTGAAGTTAGAGAGTCCGGTAAAAAACTGTTTCCCTTGGATTATGCCCTTCTTTCATATCCTCTACTCAAATTTTCAAAATTCCGCTTCTAAAAAAAATGATACCAAAAAAACATGTCTAACTTCCGCTTCCGATTTCGGATTTTTTTGAAAAGCTTATTTTGTCGATGAATTTTCGATATACCCCTTCATTTAAAATTTCATCAAAATCTGTTCACTAGTTTTTGCGTTAGAGGCGTTACATACATACATACATACATACATACCCACCCACCCACGCACCCACCCACCCACAGACAGACATTTTTTCTAGACCACTTTTTTGGGGCCCTGGAGGTCCAAAACACGTATTTCCGCGAAAATCTCGACTTCGAAAATTTTCATGATATCAATACTTCCCATATACCAGTGATGGTATGGGAAAGTAAAAAATCAATGCTTGTGGAAGAAGGAAGGTGGATACAACATAAATAGACGAAACACGACGATTTGGCGCCGGACAATTTGGCGCTAATACCTAAGATGCAGGTAATATTTAAAACAGACAGCGTGATGCGGTGTTGATTGCCACATACATTTACATTTAAATTTTAAAAGTTTAACGTTAATACTGTTAGTACTTTATTGCTATTATTTCTTTTTAATATGAGCTACTCTGAATGAAATATTTCAACTAGAATATTCACGTCCAAAATATTACAGCTTTCGCGCCCGTAATTTTTTAATTAAATAGGAAAATATTAAAAGTTAACTTACAAATAGTTCCAGGGACGGGCGTAGCGCAGCGATAGATTCCTAGCCGCGACTACAAACGCTGGTTGGTGGTTCAAATCCCGCCGTGGGAGGGGTAAAACCGTTTCATCAATGGGTGTTCAGGGGATATACACATATAGCCTTAGCAGTTTCCCTGGTAAATTGGAGGATGTATCGCTGGCAAAATGCCAACAAGTTCAATTTATTTCTAAGAATCTCTTTTGATTTGTAATGTCATTTCTTTTCCATCTATCTCTGCTTTTCTCTGCTCTATCCATGCAAATCTATAATAAATAAATTCAACATTCTTTAATTTTTGTTTATTAATAAAACGGGAATTATAATTTAATAATGATACTATAATAATTATTTTTATTTCTTAAATTACAGATGCAATAACATTCAATCACATAAAATTAAGTAGTAGGTATACAATTTATACGCAATACATACATTAAAATGACCAGAACAGAAATACTGTCTTTCACGATTATGTAATACACTGAAATACTTATATTGCAGTTACAATATAGTACCATGTTATCTTGGTATCTATGGTACCTTAAATGATTTTGCTCGGTTTCTACATGTTGTATGAATAAAATAAAGAATTATTGTTTACTTTCTTCATCCTTGCTTTGTTTTTGCTTTAGGGCTGAAACAGGAATAAGAAACCAATTAAAATTGTTCAAAAACAAATTGAAAGCAAAGCAGAGAGTAGACAAGCAAGTAGGTGCAGAAGTAGTATCAGAAGCAGTGCCAGCTCAATAGATCAAATTCATTACCCATGTAGTATGGTTGGTTCCATGTCTTTCAGTTTAATATTGGGTAGTTGTGGCCAACCATATGTCGCAGGCAAAGATGGTTCATAGTGGAAATTATATGTCAATGATTCTACATGAGCCCGCTTGTCTTGTGGTTCTGGATAAACTGATGCTAATCCTAAATTAAATATAAAATCATTTAAGACAATTTGTAAAAACTAGATTCATGGTCTCCACTACCTTTCTCATACGCATACTGGCAAAGTCTTGTAGCAATTTGCATTGAAACTTCTTGAACATCTTTGAGAGGAGGATAAACACTTCCTAATTTAATTTGTTCTTCCGTGACATTATCAGCAACTGTTTGAGCAGCAAGTACAAACACTTCTTCTCTAATATGATACATTCCTGTTGTAATTACTCCCAGAGCAATACCAGGAAATATGTATGCATTGTTTCCTTGACCGGTTTTATAAGTAACCCCGTTGTACTCCACAGGTGGGAAGGGAGATCCACTGGCAAATATACAACGTCCCTAAAAAAAGTTTAACCAAAACATTTATAAAATTCTTGCTACTGCAAAAATAGGTAGTAATGAGGGAGTGGGGATTGAATGGTGAAGGGGAAAGGGTATGAAGAGAGTTGGCTAGTTGGGGCAAGAGTGAGGAAGTAGAGGAGGTAGGAACTGAGTATTGGTGGGAGATAGAAGTCTTGTATTATCTCATAGACCCAGAAATGCACAGAGAGTTCGTGGAAGGTCGGAATCTAACCCGTATGGCCTAGGTATGATGAATAGAATAGCGACGAGGGAGTTAGAGTGTGAGAGTAACAGAAAAGAAGTGTGGGTACAGTGGTAGTGAGCTGCAAAAAAAGTGTGAGAAAAGGCCAGGGAAGCAATCAGGGACAGGGAGGGAGAAACAAAACCTACTACATTGTGAATAATACTTCGCCTAAATTTTTGAATCATAATCTTAGGATTTTTACTTACTTCTGTGTTTTTGTACGCATCATCAGCTGTACATTCTGCTTTACTGGTAGGATTACTTAATGCAAATATTATTGGTCTCTCATTATTTGCTCCCATAATTTTTAATATCTCAGGTGTAAATGCACCACTTGCAGCAGAAGCCCCTATAAATAATTAACACTCAAAGTAACTTATATAAATTCTTTTCTCAACAGAGATAAGTTAATAACAAATAAAATTACTCACCTATTAAAACAGTTGGTTTAATTTCTTCAACAACTGATTTTAGATCTTTGATAGGTTGGTGGTCCTTAACATAGAACATCTTATGACCCTCTAGATTACCTTCAGGTCGTCCTTTTACAAGTAAACCATCGATATCCATCATCCAAATCTTGTCTCTTGCTTCTTGCACTGGAACTCCTTCTAAATTCATGGCCCTTACTAGTAAATCAGCAATACCAATAGCTGCTTCACCAGCACCCAAAAACATAAATTTGTTGTCTGACATTTTTTTTTGGGTAACTCGTTTACAAGCTAAAAGGCCACCAACAACAACACTAGCTGTTCCTTGAATATCATCATTAAAAGTGCAAAACTGGCTTCGATATTTGTCCAGAAATCGGAATGCATTATGATTACCAAAATCTTCAAACTGTATCAGGGTATTTTGACCATAGCGCGATACAACGGCATTCATAAATTCGTCAACAAATTCATCATATTCTTTACCAACTGTTCTCTTCTGACGTAGTCCAACATATGTAGGATCTTCCAGCAGTTTCTAGAAAGTATGATGTTAAAATTACAAGCCATCAACCCGCCGCAACCGTTTACGCCGTCTATTGAAGATAAAAAAAAATAGGACGCATCTAATTTCAAACCGCGGCGTACCGACACCCCGCGTTGAACTCTCCCCAAGTTACCTGATTGTTGGTGCCGACATCAAGCATTATAGGTAAACACTGATGGGGTTTAATTCCGGCTAATGCAGTGTAAAGAGCCAATTTTCCTATAGGAATGCCCATACCTGAACAACCCAAATCACCAAGACCTAAAATTCGTTCACCATCAGTGACACAAACTGCTCGTACACTTTGTTCTGGCCTGTAATTAATATTTCATTTGTTTTATGTATGTTTGTAATAAAACTCTTCTTCTTACCAATTTTTTATCACATCATAAACATGTCCTCTGTCATTGATGGTTATAAAAAGACCTCTGGGTCTTCTATAGATTAATCCAAATCGTTGACAAGCAAGACCAACAGTAGGTGTGTAAACGATTGGCATAAGTTGTTCCACATTTTCAGATAATAGACGATAGAATAACTTTTCATTACGGTCACTAAGTTCCGTCAAATAAAGATATTTGTTAAGATCTTCTTGGTATCTTTCGATTGATATTTTGCATAAGTCTAGTTGGTCCTCCATCGTCTTGAAACGAGCTGGTTGGAGACCATGAATTCCTAGCGCTTGTCTTTCTTCTAATGTGAAGGCCAAACCCTACAAAAATTACTACTCACTAAATCCCGTAATTTTTTTTTTATTAGTTCTATACCATTCTAACACTACACTTTGTGCAAGTCGTTAATAAAACAAAAAAGAAACGATAGTTGATAAATTATTACCTAAGCTAATAAGCGATACCTTATTGAGGCGGGGATCTCGCATATGATCGATCCCCATAACTTGGGAAGGTGTGATAATATCTCCTGATACACTGTGGTAGTCTTTGTTTCGTTTAATTGCGTTGTCATTTTCTAGTAATTTTAAGGTTCGTAGAGCACAGGTGCACACAGCTCCTGTTGAACGACCACCATTTGAACCATTTCCTCTAAAACAGAAATCATTGAATTTTTTTAACGCACAGCATTACACAATTAATTTAAGCTTCAAGGTTGATACAAAATAGAAGGACAATAATAACCGCTAATAGTACTCTCAAGTAATAAAAAGACAATAGATAGGTACATTTGGTGTCGCATATACGCAATTCGCGTATATTTGTTATACATGCACAATGAGAAGCCCAAACTGCTAAAGTTAATAATATGTTCCCTCCTATGTAACACGAAGACGAAAGATCCATGGACGAAATGATTTTACCGTTCCGTTATCGGATTTAAACCATCAGCTCGATTCTACCCTCGCGCTACGCCCGCTCTCAATTTTAAATTCCATACTAACCAACTTAGAATTCTTTAGCATTGTCGGCAAACGACGTTCATTAATTCAAAAAGAAACGGTGAATACAATGTTCCAGTCCACATTTAAATTTCCTATAGCAATCGATTCGAAGCGTGAGTCTTTTTGGGGCGATAGACGACGCTAGAGGATCGATTCAATGTATCGACTGAAAATCGAGGAAGACATTAAACCAGACATCATGATAGGCACAGGTTTACGCCAAATGGATGGGAGAGGTTTACGTTAAAGGGTCGACGATTGAGAGCTGAAGCACATCCGATAAGTTCGGAGGACCCGAACCTTCAGCCCTAACGTTCTTCGAAAATAAAAGCTCAACCCGTTCAGCGACGTTGATCTTTGACAATGATTATTAAACCGATAACAATGAATAAAATCTATGCAAAGTGGTTAGTAAAATTATTTTTAAATTTATATTTCATTTTTCTCGTGAAATTCACAACCAACTAGATGCCGCTCTTTCTTTTAACCATTCTGTATAATAGTAGTTGATTAAAAGACTGAATAAGGTCTCGATTATTTCATTGATTATGTGTAAGTGTTATCCCTCTCAGTTAGCTATTTTTTATTTTAATGATTATGAGATAATTTCAGGCACAAAAACTCTTCCTAATCGTATGCATATACAAAAACGAGCTGATTAAAAAAAAACTAACGGGTTTCTGTCTGGTCTAGTAGAATTTACACGTGTTATAACATTGAGCTGTTTGAATTAATGAATAACTGATTAGGTTAATCACAAAAAAAAACAGTATTGTGTGTATTTACGGCATAGTGATAGTTTATAGTGTAATCGGTTTCTAAAATGTAGAATAGTTTCGGGACTTCCTATTCTCGCAGCTTTTGAAAAAAAAATAATCATTAGTAGCTATTGCTGGTTTTTAATTTATTTTTTATTTATGGAATCTCAAAATATTATCCTGAATTTTTATTTAATATTATTGATTGTGTCTAATTTACACTAAAATTAGAAAAGGCTAATTCGCATTTCGCAAGTGTTGAGGCTCATTAGTCAGAAACAGCACTCCCAACATTAGAAATGGAGCAAATAAACATTGCCGAACGTTGCGGAATATTAATTATCCAAACAGATGGATTAGGAGATTTATTACCAATACATTGTTTTCCGGAATAGTTTTGGTGCTAAAGCTTATTCCCTACGGCATGCACCTACAGCACAATCTTTCCAGTCTACGTACGACCGTCTTCGATCTCGCTATTTTTGTAGACGATTAGGTTTGAATCTGAGACAATTACGATACCTAATTAAAAAAATAGAGAAAAGAACCAAATTGTGAAAATTCCTCTATGACAAAATGTGTTTTGGGAACGTACGTTTTCTAAACATTTTGTAGTAAGGGGCATAGGCGCCGACTTTTCAAAATCATTATGGGGGCACAAATAATAGCCAATGTTTAAAATGTTTGATTTCTGGCCATGGGGGGGGGGGCACTTAAAACTTAAAATAAAGATTGAAATTTCAAAAATACCTTTCTATATCCTCTTGCTTTTGATCCTGCATCTGACTTTTCTTTAGAAACCTTATCAAAGAAGGTTAAAATTACCAAGTAATTTATATAAAATGTTTTTTATAGTTATTCTTAAAGTCCATGGTGTTGGACAAAATGGTCTTAAGTAACTTAAAAATTTGCAATCTGTTTGCGAAGTCTATTATCAAATTGATTGTATCTACTCAGTGTAAAAATATTTTTAATTTTTGTTAAAAAAAATTGCTAGAAAGTACTGAAAGTGGAAGCTTTAAGTAAAGGTGAGGAGGTTTTCCAAGAAACATCATAATATTTTAATATTCTATTGAAAGGAACGTGCAGCTCAAGACTTGCACATTGCGGATTACTGTGTTGGGCGCCGACTGCATTAGTGGGCTAGCTACCTGGGTTACACCATAAATACAAATTCCACAAATTTTTTTAGATATAATTTCATATATTGAACATATTTTTGTAGATATAGACAAGTACCACAACTCTGAAAGGGAAACGTTAAATTAACTGATTTCTTTATGGGGGCACAGCCCCCATAACATTACCATTATGGGGGCACGAGCCCCGGTGCCCCCACGGAGTCGGCGCCTATGGTAAGGGGTTGTTACAGCGGCCTATAGACTTAGTCAAAACAGAATCGGAGAGATTCTGGAGAAGGGGGTTTCAAACAAAAACCTTTCGGTTACTGAAGGAAAACTACAAGCTACAAATACAATAAAACCACCATTTCCTTCTTTTACCTTTGCGGTACCTACATTGTAGAATACAGATCTCGACGATATCTATTTTCGTCGTAATTTTGATTCTTTCTTCTCCTCTCCTAATTTATTTTCTCACTATTATCCCGTTTTCTCATTATAGGTATGTATATGTGATTGAATTGCTTTGACGTAAGAAAATCAATTAGGTTCAAAGGAATTCGGTTGGATAAGCGAAGAAATGATGAGCCAGAAATAGCGAGTTACCAGGGGGTTGTCGAACATACTCCTGTCACTTAAATTCCAGTTATTGATTGTACCATTTAATAAAAATTTCAAAATCATTGATATGGTATTACGAAATATTGAGGACAATTGATTTTGTACGAACAAGTTGTTGATTTTTCCATACCGTGGGAGGTTTCTAATTCAGATAACATTATCTATTTATTATATTGCAAGTAGATAATCAGAAACGTTAACAGGAGCACTATTAAAAAGTAGTACCTAGGTTAGGTACTTTATCAACATTTTTTAGAGTTCATTAATGAAGTGATAATGTCTCGAGTGTTTGATAATTTCAGGGGAACTGAAACGATAGTTTCACAATAAATATATTTTTTAAAAGTAGATAGGTATACTAGAATAAATAATATGTATACTAGGTAATATTTTTATATTCAAGGTCGGATTATGTTGTCATTCCAAAAATAAAAATTTAATATGTGGTCTTAAAACTGAATTCTTGACATTTATTACAAAAATTTTCTTTAATGCAAGAAATTGAAAATTGATAGATGTTAATATTATGTCATAAAGTTGGGCATCTGTAAGAATTTATCAGACTCGCTTAATTTTCAAAATAAGTACTTTAAAAATAGTTCTCATAACAATGCATTTTGTCACGATGCCAACTGCTTTTGAACTAGTGGGTTGTCAAAAGTTAAAGACTTCATTGAAAATGAACAGGAAAAATTATTACCTACAAGTAGGTACTTATAATAGTTGGGCCTGCATCATTACGTTTTCGAATTTAAAAAAAACAGAACACGACCAATGCCGAATTTAGCAACATGGAATTTCTAGTACATCTGGAGGCTTTTCTGGGATGAATGTTTATACAAAATTTTTCTTTGAACAAACATAGGTTATACCTAGGTTGCTCTGGCTCCCTTCCCTCACACGTTAAGTGGAGCAACGACATCGGAGTATAATGTACCTACCTACTAATAGAAAAAATTGCGAAAACCATCTCAAGAAAGGGAAGCATGAAAAATTAAAGAGGAGGATTTATAGGTAGGTACACGTTGCTCTCTAAATGTAACTCAAGACCCTACTAAAAGGTACAAAAACACCGACTCCTCGATCTGTTTCATTAACGAGCGCATTTAATTCGTGGTAACATGGATCCTTGCAAAATGCCCAAATCAGGAATTTTGATTCGTTTAGAAGTAGTGGCGAAATATTAAGCTTTGACACTTTTAAAAACAGATTTTGGTTAGTTGAAAGTCAGACCAGTGGTCGAGTCGTGGGAAAATAAGTAATGCAAAGTATGGGTACATTAAAAAATAAAGCAGGTGATACGTTTGGGTTGATACTAATCAATAATTCACGTTTACCATGTAAGCTACAATGCCACCAAGTCTTAAATATTTAATAGCTATAATTTTAAAACCAATATTTAATCGACTTTAATTAATGTGTGGTAAATTTTCAAACACAACACGATAAGGAGCATTAAATAAATGGACACTTTTATTCTTGAACATAGGGAAACGCATGTGATTTTCAAATTTATACCAATTTTTTCTTTCTGTAAAACGTCCCGACGCGACGTCCCGATTCAGAATCAACATACATCTTTTTTCAGTGAAACCCTTATGGTGCATAATCCAATTCTACACCCTGTGACCCTGTATAGTGTATACGTATTCTAATAATTTACAAATGTATAGGTAGGTAGCACATAAATACCGATACCTACATAAATTATTTAACATTCCATTTTTATTATCGGCAAAAAAGGCTATAAAAAATTAATACTCAAACAAACAGTAAATTCTTTTGGTGTTACTGAACAAGCATAATTGACGGTGGAAAATTCCATGAGACATGAGTTCAGGTAGACGTTCATTACATCATACAAATTTTGTTTCAGTCATTGACATTGAAGCAAAAAAGGGAGACAAAATAGAGCACCTACATAATCTAAAGGTGAGTGATAATAACAGAGTAACTATTACTTTTTCTTGTTTTTTGTGATCCCTATATTAAATTTATTATTATATCCGGGGTCTTTGAAATATAGTTAGTCCTTACCCTATTGTTATATTATGGAGGGGATTTCTATTCAAGTGCAGAGTTAAATTTCTACATGTTTTATGAAAATGCATATTTTTCATAAATAGGTAGTCCCTACACATGAAAATCAAGATAGCAACATAAAAATGCACCCACTTATAATTTTTTGTGCAACCGTACGCGAAGTGGGCGTTTCGCGTCCGCTGTTCAGGACGCGAAATCTAATTTCGCGGCCGCTGCTATGGTAGCGTCCGCTAAAGTAAAAATCATTGTAATTTATACAAAACTAATTGTTTTATTTACTCCATATCCATAGTAACGCGCTAACTGAAAGCCGTTTTTCTATTTACAATGAATTAGACAGAGATTAGACTGAGCGATCGGCGTCGGTCGTCCGCGAACGTCTTCGATCGTTCAGTATCGGTTAGCAACGTTCTAAAAATGTAACATTAGACTGAGCGACCGGTGGCGGTCGGTGGCGGTAAAAAATTGTTTGTGGTCATTGCACTGAAGACTAGGAAAATACATTTTTTCTTTTAAATTCATTAAAAAATGTCCAGTTCAAGTGAAAAGGAACAAATGGTGACCGTTCTGTACTGTTATTAGTAGAAAAAACAAGGGCACTTTTAAAAAGTTGGGTTACGAATTACTTTTGAACGTTCGTGACCGATCAAAATTCTAATTTCAAACTGTTCGTTGCATAGCGATCGAGGCCGTTCGTGAACGACCGATCAATGTAACTTTGCCCATTAGAATACTTGTGTTGGAAATTTGGTCGACGGTGATCGTTCGCGGACGACCGACGCTGATCGCTCAGTCTAATCTCTGTCTTAAGCTGTAGGTTTTCTAAAAGCAATAACATTTACAATTACACATTTTTTACGGTTGCACAAAAAATATTGTGTATACCTTGTCCGCGAAATTCTTTAGCGCCCTCGAGATTGTCTTTCCTCGGCCGCAAGCGTCCTCGGCGACAATTTTCTCTCGGTACGATAAAGACACATTTCGCGTCCTTGGTATACAAATAACTATTCATTGCTTAGGACTTTATGAGCGATTGAAATTTCTATGGCAACTAGATCAAAGTGAGCATTAATATGATTTTTTTTGGCAACTGATAAACCAAGCTTTAAATCATACAAGATGAACAATTCTGATAAATATTTAGAGCTATCGATTTAAAACAAAAAGTTGGTGTAACTGTTGAGTAAACCGCAGGTCACCTGTTACATAGTTTTATACAGGTACCTTGGAAAAAACTAACTAGAGTCCAATTCAAGTTTTGTGAACAAAATTTTTTTATTGTCGTGACAAAGCTAAAGGAATCGATCCATAAAGTTTTTATGTTCAATTTATCAACATCTTTGTGGAACAGATATCGTGTTTTAGGGTTTTATGACTGGCGAGAAAACTCGTGCGAGTTGCTATTGCTTTGTATTTGTACCTTTTACGCAAATTTGCTCGACAACACGTCAAGGGCTTTAACCTAGAATAAGAAGTGTGGGAAAAGGAGATGTATGCCGTAATTAAATATTTATAGAAAAGAGGCTTTTGCACTTCAGAAATGTAGATAGGCAAACATCATGAGTTTGCTGAAACATATTCGAGTATTCTGAAAAATAGGAGTTCGCTTGCATGTAAACCTAAATCAATGTTTAAAACATTAAATCTCGATACAGTGAATAAGCTTAATCTCACCCATAACCACACATAGTTGCTAGCTGCAAATTGGGAATTTTATTCCCGAACATTTTGTTATCCTGAATGTTCATACCCAAACTCAACTGGCGACCAAACGCGGATCTACGGACGGATGGGGGGTAATCCCCCCCCCCCCCAGAGGCCACAAAGCATATGCAAAGGTTGTGTGTTGCATTAACATTATTACACAAAATTTTTTGTACCTCCCGGATTATTTACTCCCCCCCCCCCAGAGAATTTCTCTAGATCCGCCCTTGCTGGCGACTTGAGTGGAAAATTAAGCTAACGAGTAGAATATGTTTCCGATCGTTGTGCTACTAGAAAATTTATTGATCGATGGTCCATTATTATACTTTAGCTCCGCGTTTTGAGTAGAACGCTAGGTCTCATAGTAGAGGAGTCGAGTTCGAATCCGGTTGACGGTAAACTATTTCGACAACAAGGGCTATAATTTAATGGTGTCTAATTTAACTCCTTAGCTGTACTCTGCGATTTTTTATGAATATTTTAAATTTAGATTTTATTTTGAAAAAAATTGTATCTTTGAAAATTTGATTCTAATCGAAAAAAAATAATAAAAAACATGAGGGTGTTTCACTTTTTAAGTGGCACAGCCTGTATATGAGACCTAGGTATCATTCATAGTGGGGTCATATAATAGTCAAAATACTCATAATTCACTTAAAAATTATTAATAAAATTGGGTGGGGAATTTTCTGTTAAATATTTTAGAAGTCGTTAAAAAAAATTTTAATTAAACCATAGGCTACGTAGTAATTACATAAATATAATAGGTACCTATTTCTCTTATCAAAAAGCAATTCCAATTGAAATAATGATTAAAAATTTGTAATTTACATTCGTGAAAATAATCTTCCAGGAAAACGTGATTAAAAACGACTGCATGGTGATGTAACACCATGCAACACCCATTAAAATTCATCATCATTGTCTTCTCGAATAAAAAATGATGAACTGGTATGAGGAACAGGGAACCGAATTTTCAAGGCCGCATATCACGTTTACTGCATGCATTTTATTACCTACATTTAAAAATAAATGAATAAATAATTGTTAAGTAGATAATAATTATGTACTACATCCTATTAATTCTTATTTATTTTATATTTCTCGCGCGTTTTAAAACCAATTTCACTATCGTATACGTTTATTTATTTAATGAGCTGTACATACTCGCATCATAAACGTGCGTTTCCATTCAAACTTACGTAATAAGGTGTTAATTGGCAGAACAAAATGAAGCAGCTGTTCTTAATTTTTATTACCCACATGGTAAATTATTAAGGATTAGCATGTAATTCTAAATTCCTATTAAATTAGCATTTAATTGTGTTATTGATTGTAAAAATGTTAGACCATTTAATAACATACATAAATGGAGCTCTTATCCAGTGTAAATTGGATACAATGGGAAAAAAATAGCGCAGGAAGATGATTCAATTAAAGTTAACCGAAACCAGTAATTACTTTTTTAAGCATTTTAATTGGAAATTGGATATTGGTTGTAATAAGGGGAACATATTTAGGGGTTTTAAAACTGATTAAGGGAAAAAATTAACAGTTTAAACTTGAAATGGAGAAAAAATTGAGTATAAAATAAATAAGCAGCAGAAAAGAGCGCTTCTTAATATTGATCTAGGTGTACTCGCGCTATTTTGGGGTACTGCACATGCATTTAGTTACTGTTCTATAAATATTATGTTACGTGAACTAGGAATAAATTGAGATGCAATCCCGAGTGGGTATAAAATACTTAATAGGAGTATGTATTAGGTAGTTTTTACTCACATAATGAATCGAGGTAATGAGGAAAGCATTTTGAGGGCCGCAGTTGGCGGACAGCTGATCAGTCCGACACAACACAATTTCTTCGAGCGACTGCGCAAATTTTATCCTTCTCACACAGGTAGGACTTGATTTTATGACAGATACTGAGCAAACTCAGAACGCTTGCATAATGCGAATTTGGATCTAATGGGAACAATATAAAGTAACAGACTTTTTGTACAGTGGTGTCGATTTATATTTTGACATAAGTTGAAGTTTTACATATTTTTACGTAATTATAGCAGAAACTTCTTTGATCGACATTTCTTATATAAATTTTAAAATCAAGTATGTAATTAAAATTCTAATTATCATGAAATAAGCCATTCGGTTTAAACATAACCTTACTTTTTTGACACTGACGTTTATACTTATTTTTGGATGTAGTCACGTTAAAACCTGTGGTTGAAGCCGAATTATTTAAAATTAATATACAAAATAATTGATGAACCATATATCGATTGCAATTATACAGTTGGCCACAAAAGTCTTGAGATTTCAGTCATTTGACTTGTTTGTCGAACCAGAACCATTCCAACAATGTGGATTATTTGCTTTGCTTTTCAGCTCTTTATAGTTCCAGTATCTCCTATCACCATCAGTTTGCTTAATATATTGTAGTCAGGGAGGTACTTTTGCATTAGGCCCTTCTATTTTCCCTTCCAATATTGTTTTCGGCAAACTATGCTGTTTCCTCGTTTGTGATCCTTTTTTTCCAGCTAGTTTTGATCATTCTTCCAAAGTAGGTAGTTACCTACTCTATACCTATATACTTTTTGCTATAACCCAATTGCTTTGGTGTACTTCCTTTTTCAAGTGCCGACAGCCCAGGTTTAACATCTACAGAGTTATAATATAAATAAGTCATACCGCCCCAATTTCTCATAAGTGTTCAAAAACCATTTATTCTATAGGACAATAGGCATGCTTACAAGGTTGGTTACACAAGCACACGGAACAGTTTTTGCTGAAATAGATTTAGCAATTTTTAATTTCAAAAAGATTTTTTTATAAGAGCACTACATACAGTTTTTAATTAATTACCTGAACATTAATTTAATTTAGGTCCATGGGATTATTAGAACTCGTTAGTAATAATATTTCTGCATTAAATTTTTTGCAGTAAAGTTAATCAAATTTTTGTACTGTGCTCTGAGAAAGTATTACTCTTGTCATAGGCAATCAAGCTTAATATCCACCCCAGTTGCCAGAGTTAAGACCACTTCTGGCAAAAATTGGATCAACCAATTCATGTTGCAAAAAAACAAACAATAAATCTACCTACACTTTAAGAAACATCTTGAATTAAATTTCTTTCTGTCTCACTAAAATTTAATTTAGTTACCCGCATAATGCAGACTCATTACATCAAATGGTGGGCCAACAAAGGGTTAAATGTTTATTTTTAAGGCACAGATTTTTCTGAATTCTTTTCTAAAATTTAAATTATAATTTGGAGTGTAAAAAAGAATTATTACAGTTAGTATCAGTTTGGGTATTGCCCTGTAATTTTATCAAGGGGTAATTCAAAATAAAAAGTACACTAAACTACTGAATGTGAAAGACCACCCAGACTTCCCAAGTCTACCCATGGACTTCCGAAAGACTACCCAGACTTTCCTAGACTTCCTGAGAATGTCGAAGTCTATCTAGGGACTTCCCAGGATTACAAAGACTTCAGAGACCACCCAGGGACTTCCCAAAGATTACCCAGACTTCCCAAGACTACTCAGGAACTTATCAAAGACTACCCAGACTTTCCTGGACTTCCTAAGAATTTTCAAGCCTGCCCAGACTTTTCAGTGACCACCCTGTGACTTCCCAAAGATTACCCACAGTTTTCCCAGGACTTCGTGAGACTTCCCAGGCCTACCCAGGTACTTCTCAGGCTTTTCATAGACTTCCCAGGACTACCCAGGGACTTCCAAAGACTACCCAGACTTCCAGAGACCACCCAGGGACTTCCCACAGACTTACTGGGAATTACCCGGATTATGTACACCAAACTTCCCACATAGTTCACCTCTTAAATTTTATTATTTAATTGTTCCTAATTGTTAAAACTTTAGCCTATATTTATATTAGATACACTATTGTGTGCTATTTTATAATATATCTGAATATAATTTCAGATAAATCAAGATGTCAGATAATGAAGAACCTGCAAGTGAAGAAAAACCATTTTGTGTAGATCGTGCAAAACAAGGAAGAGCTGCTTGTAAGAAATGTAAAGAAAAATGTCTTGTTGGAGAAATCCGAATAGCTAAAGTAGTACCGAGCCCTTTTGGTTCTGGAAAAATGAAAAATTGGCATCATTTAGAATGCATTTTTGAACAATTTTTAAAACAGCGCGTAACCACGAAAAGAATTGAATCTCCTGATGATATGGATGGATGGGATGACTTAGATGATGATGACCATAAAGAAATACTTAAAAAAATTAAAGAAAGCGAAAAAGCAATTGCAGAAAAATATGGAATTAAAGCAAGCCCTAAGAAACAAAATACACCAAATAAGAAAAGTCCTGCCAGACAAAATTCAAGTAGCAGTTCCAAAGGAGAATCATCAAATAGTTCAAAATCCCCATCTAAAACATCCGATAATTTACATAAAGATGTACTTTTTAGAGAATACAGAAGACTTGTTGCAGATATTTCCAATGTTAGTAGTTATACAGAAAAAACGAATTTAGTAAGCGCCGTGTTTACTAAAGGAAGTGATGGGAAGGGTTTTAAAGGAAATGTAACACAGTGGTGTCGATTATTACTTCCAGGAGTCGTAAAGCGCATTTACAATTTACAAAGCAAACAATTAATCAAACTTTTTAGTAAAATATTTCACACGGATCAAATAACTATGATGGAACATTTAAAACAAGGCGATATTGGGGAAACAATTCAACATTTTTTTGAGGAAAGCAAAAAATTCAAGCCAGCAACTAAAAGTCTTTTAACAATCCAAGAAGTTGATGATTTTCTTGAGGAATTATCCATGTTAACAAAAGAGGATGAACAAGTGAATCATTTTAAAACATTTGCCAGTAGATGTACCTCAAATGATTTAAAAATTATTATTAGGCTTGTAAAACATGATTTAAGAATGAATGCGGGGGCCAAACATATTTTACAGGGTGTCCATCCTGATGCTTACTCTGCTTATCAAGCTTCTCGGGATTTAGACGAAGTTATAAGTCGATGTTTGGGTAGTACAAGTAAAACTGAGGAAAATCCGGCAAGGGTAAAAGCATCCATAAACGTAATGACTCCAGTACAGCCCATGCTAGCGGAAGCTTGCAAGTCTATAGAACAAGCAATGAAGAAATGTCCTAATGGAATGTATGCGGAAATTAAGTATGACGGGGAAAGGGTTCAGCTTCATAAACATGGTACCAATTTTAAATATTATTCCCGAAGTTTAAAACCTGTTTTACCACATAAAGTATCGCATTTTAAACATTACATTCCGAAAGCTTTTCCTCATGCAAAAGATTTAATATTAGATAGTGAAATTTTAATGATAGATATTACGACAAGTAAACCTCTGCCTTTTGGAACTCTTGGTGTTCATAAAAAATCCGAATTTAAAGATGCCAATGTATGTTTGTTTGTTTTTGATTGTATATATTATAACGGGGAATCTTTAATAAAGCAACCCATTGAATATAGAAAGAAAATTTTACAGGAAAATATGACTGAAATTCCAAACCACATAATGTTTTCAGAAATGGAAGTGATAAATAAACCAAAAGAGTTATCTTCAATGATAGCCAAGGTTTTAGAAATGGGTTTAGAAGGTTTAGTTCTTAAAGACACACAAAGTATTTACGAACCAGGTAAAAGGCATTGGTTAAAAGTTAAGAAAGATTATTTGCATGATGGGGCTATGGCCGACACCGCCGATTTAATAGTTTTAGGCGCTTGGTATGGGACAGGAAAGAAAGCAGGAATGAAATCAGTTTTTCTTATGGGTTGTTATGATCCTACTACACAAAAATATTACACCGTTACTAAAGTTCACACAGGTCATGATGATAAAACCCTAGAACAGCTTCAAACAGACCTAAAAATGATTGAAATTGGTTCTGATGTTACAAAAGTACCAAGCTGGTTACGTTGTACAAAAACAATGATTCCAGATTTTGTTGCTGAAGATCCAAAAAAACAACCGGTATGGGAAATTACTGGAGCCGAGTTTACTCAACATGATGTTCATACAGCTGATGGTATTTCAATCCGTTTTCCCCGTGTAACTAAAATAAGAAATGATAAAACTTGGAAAACTGCAACAAATTTAGAAGAATTAAAAGTTTTATACCAAAAATCTAAAGAAAGCACTGATTTTAGAACATTAATGGAAGTGGATGAAGAACAAAGTACGAGTACTAATGGAGAGACAAGTTCAAAGAAACCAAAACAAAAGGATTTATTAAATTTTGTTTCGAAACGTGAAAGCCCTATTAAGCGCAAACGGAAAGATTCTGAGAGTCCAGATCGATCCCTTTCTCCAAAAGCATCTAAAATTGAAAAAGACTCTTTATTAGAAGAATCAACAAGCTCTGAAGTTCAATCTGTAGATAACATTAAAAATCCTTTACCAAATATATTTGAAAATGTAAAGTTATTAGTGGAAAAAGGTGGACATGAAGAGTTTGATAAATGGTTGAGATATTTTTCTGCTTACGGTGGTGTTTTGCTGAAGAATGGTGATTGGGAACAAGCAACACATGTTCTACATTTGGAAGATAGTGTGATGGAAAAAAATATTATTTGTCCTAGAACTAGTCGTCATGTAATTGTGGAGTGGATCAAGGACAGTGTATCAAGTGGTTCCTTACAAGATTTTAGACCCTACACAGTTAGATGGGAACCATTACCGAAATAGTTTTAATGTAAGGTTTGAAAATTGAAGAATGTTCGTTATATTTAGTATCTTATTGTGAAATAAAATATAAACTGATTCATATTCAAGCCTCACCTTAGGGTTCTCGTTTATTATTGGGGATAGAAGGGGGGGAAGGTTGATAAAAGTGGCTTGCAATCATTTGATTGATATTCAAGGTATTTCCAAAAAAATAAACAGGAAAAAATAAAAACTTTCTTTTGGACATCTTTTTCTTTATGTGATGACAAAATCGGAGTTTTGCAAAAATTCCTTTTACCAAGCATCGTCAATTTTTTTATTTGCCATATTGAATTTTATGTCAGGAAATTTTTTAAAATTGGATATTTGGCAAAAAATTATTTGTATTTTGATCTAAACATTTAGCTGGGTTCTTCCCCTTTCTTGTCTTCTCCTCTATGGGAGATCCACCTTCAAGGTTAGGCTCGAGTTTGAATTTGCCTGTTTTTATATTTTTTGATATTAAATGGGTAATGTTAGGAATTATACAGAAATAGTTTTTAAGGTACATTTCTAGGTAATTTATTGTGAATGATTAACTTGTATACAGGGCGTTTTTTAAGTAATACATTCAGAATGTGGTTCCTTGTGTTATATTTTATGAAGAAATTGCATGCACAAAATAAACTTTTCTTCATAAAATAATATAAGGCATCAAATTCTTGATGTTAGTAACATATTGAAGAACCACTCTGTACTGATTGTAATTGTATATTATGAGGAACATTTTAATGGTGCTCATTAAAAATATGTTTGAACCTTTTAAGTGTTTCCTAGATGGTTATTCCGACACTGATAGATTAGGTATTAAAATGCACTGGCGATGGCTGTTAATAAATTGTTATACAGTGCTTAAATAGTTCCTTTTGAGTCATAATTGAATGGACATTGCTAAAGACAAAATATTTTAGGTACTAGGTATTTTTGTTATAAATTCATTGAATAAATCTGGATAGTAGGTACTACATTTGCTACATGTGTTCATTATGATTTGGTATTATCTTTGGGATTTATAAGTTTTTTGTTGTAGAAACTTTTGAGAAAATCTCCATTTTTTTTAATGTACCTACCTATACCAAGTAGATACCATATAGTAGGTAACCTACAGATTTTCTTTACATCTATTCTGTTTTTAATATTTGTTTTATTGTTATGTATAAAAATCTAAAACGTAAATAAAGATTTTTGAAATATAAAATAATTACAAATATTAGTCTAGTTTTATTTATTGAAATCGATTTTTCAAATTAATTAATTATATTCAAATAAACATTTATTCGAATAAAAATTCCGAGTATTACAAAAAATAAATGCAGAATTTCACCCTGAATTCAAATAGGTAAAAATATACAAGGGGTTCCACTTAAAATAAAAAAGTGGAGGTGCAAACCTCCCCTGGACTTTCCCATACTAAAAATAAACATTCGTTTTTGGTATTCAACAGTATTGTTCGCCACAACCGATAAACTTACCTTGAAAATTAGTATATGGAAAATTAACACAAGTGCCGATTGTGTTCATCTGCGCATGTGTGATTATTTATATTCATAGGCTGCTAGGATTAGCCGGCGAAAAGGAATTTCCGTCCCGCGCATGGTCACTTGAACATATCGGCACTTACAAATTTCTCCCTACACTGTTTTAAAGTTCAATATTCACGAATTTCTCATTAACCGTACACTTTAGCCATATGAACACCTTATACTATGTGATAGACAATTTAATTTTGCATTCAATTATATAATAATATATAGGGTGTTTCATTTAAAATAACAAAGTTGCTTATTGTACTGTGAAAACCAAACACCCTGTATACGTGATATAAATTTAGAAAAATGTAAATTTATATACTGAACAACTTTTATAATTAAACTTTTTTCATATTTTGACTAATAAAGGCGCTATAGGAACATCAATTTTCGATTTTCAAAACCTCGTAGAGGGCGCCACAGTGGAATTCTGGCGTTCATCAAACAACAAAAATGTAGCTAATACCAAGCTGCATAAGTATAGAAAATTTAAACAAATTCCTTAGACCAGTTTTTTTGTAATAATTTGTAAGAGCGCCGTTGCGACCGTTTTTGGATTTAGAAAATAATTTTTTTTCTTGGTGTAGTACAGCCAAAGGGCTTTCAAACAAGTTGTTGCGGAACCTGATCAGATAACTGGTTTTTGAGTTACGGGGCGTTAAAGTCGAAATTTTGAAAAATTCATAGCGACCGCCATTTTGAAGTTAGAGAGTCCGGTAAAAAACGGTTTCCCTTGAATTATGCCCTTCTTTCATATCCCCTACTCAGATTTTCAAAATTCCGCTTATGAAAAAAATGATACCAAAAAAACATGTCTAACTTCCGCTTCCGGTTTCGGATTTTTTTGAAAAGCTTATTTTGTCGATGAATTTTCGATATACCCCTTCATTTAAAATTTCATCAAAATCGGTTCACTAGTTTTTGCGTTACAGGCGTTACATACACACACACACACACCCACCCACCCACAGTCAGACATTTTTTCTAGACCACTTTTTTAGGCTCCTGGGGGTCCAAAACGCCCATTTCCGTGAAAATCTCGATTTCGAAAATTTTCATGATATCAATACTTCCCTATACCAGTAGTGGTATGGGAAAGTAAAAAATTGAACTAGATATTTACGAAAGGGTGATGTCAAAAGATAGCTTTTGCCTTACCATTTAAAATTCTATATAGTTTGTGGGGTTTAAAATTTAAACTAGGTAACGAAGTTATGGCGTGAGGCGTGTTTTTAGGAACAGCCTGTATAAACCTGATATGTTATTTTTACTTCTCAACTATTAAATTAAGTAGGTAGTCATTTATTTGCTGTTAAAATTATAATAGATTTTCTACATTATTATTAAAAAATAAATAATTTATTTGTTTCACATAAGTACTGCGGGTTAAATGTTTAAAACTTAACACTTCGATCCATTCGTAGTTGAACTTGAGAAGGTATTTTTGCTTCCGCATTTCCTATATTCAAAGTCTTCGATACCTTCAACATCCTGTTCTGTGCGGTTTCAGAGGTTCTCCAATAAACAGTTTGGATAGCGTTTCTGCCTACAATGCAACGCACTGCAGTTCCAATCAAAGCCTTATGCCCCATTTCTTGAGTTCGGTTTTAGTTGTCAAGTCTTTCTGAATTTCTAGACGAACGTTAGTTGTCTGGACATAAATATAACAGGCGGGAATATTTATAGTAACTTATTTGTTTACAACAGCATAGGAAATATACATGGAGATTGCTCAAGCTTATATTCTCTCATGTAATAATACGTATATAGAAAATTTCCAATCACGAATTGTAATAAATTGTTGTATGAATGTTCAATCCGATTAATGTGGAAGAAAACCAGGCTTATACTAGGTACTACATTTTAAACGAGAGAATTTTGTAATTTCCATTGGAAATATTTCAGCAAATCAGTAATAAAAAGGGGTAATCAGTAATCACAACTAGGAGGATGAATAGCAAGAAGTTCTTTAAAAATTTGTCAAATGATTCCTAACAAGTTTAACACTCGGTATTTTTTTTATAGTGTGTCTAAACTGTACCTACACATTATACACACCTATATTGTACGTACCTATAATTGTTTAAACTTTATGCGTTTCAGGAAAAAAAAATTGAAATATTTTTACTTTTTCCGCATTTTAAAAACTCGGAAAAAGCTTTGCTTATCGATCACACTTGAAACATTCCTGTAAATTAATTTTTAAGTTTCATCAAGACTTGTTTTTATTTAGCAAAGTTATGAATTTTTTATTGTAATATTGTAAAAATCAATTGGAAACGGGGTAAATCACAAGTCACAACAGCAAGTTTGAACATGCATTTGATGTACTTGTAGGTACTAGTGGCTTGTACAAATGAAGAAGAAAATTAAGTAGATCTGCAAGCTGGACCTTCTAACTATGAAAACAATTACACTTGGCAACACTATGTACTGAAAAAAAGGAAGAAATATGAAGGTGGCTGGGTCTTCGTTAAATCTTTTAGTCAACGTTATGTAGAAAAAAAATATTCAGATTTGACGATCAGCTGATTTTGCCAGGTAGCTTTCTCGTCTTTGTTATACCTACTTCCCTTATAGGTACCTATCTCTAGCGTTCTACCATATAGGTCCTACAAACAGATGTGAGGATAGGTTTCCAAAGCCCTATTTAAAAAAATATAGGATATTTCGTCTCCACTTTACATACTGTTCAATACTAATCAATTGAACCTATTTTAAGAGATAGCGGAGGTAGGTAGTATACTAGTACCTACCATAAGATTATAAGAGATAAGTGTTTGTTCTTCTTTTGAATTGATTATAACGGAATAAAACTGCTGTAAATATTTTTCTGTGTTAATCTACGTGGAATTTTTAATTTTTGCTATTTTAATCATCGAAGTGATAAGAACGGGTCAAAACAAGATGTATCGGAAGTTAGTACTATAGGCTATGTAATATGTTTCTTGATATATAAACATTTCCTGTAAAAACAATGATTATTTCTATTAACTCAAAGCAATCATAGGCATCTTTTAGGAACAAAGTTTTGAAACAAGTAAGAATGTCATTGGTCTCTATTGATTTGTAACGACTTTGAACTAGTATCTACTGAATTTTGTATGAATTATGTTGTCTACACTAGGTACTTTTGTTTTTCGATACTTTTTACTACAACAAATTAATTGCGAATGCTGGAACAAGCATTAGATATTAAATTATTGTTATTTTATACCTTTAAAAATTATTAATCAAATTTAAACCTTCCACTTTGTAGGAAAAATACAGGCATCCAATTCCGACATTTCTTTCTTTCTTGTCTATCTGATTTAAACTTCCACAATTATTTAACCCAAGTTACAAGCACAATAAACTTTCGTAATTTTTCACAGGAAATAGGTAGAAATATTTAAAGACCTTTTTTTAAAAGTCACATTTAATGAATTACAGTAAAACAGGACAGGGTGGATAGCTCCTTTTCAACCATTTGATCGTTCGACGCTCGTATTTTTGTGAATTTGTTGCTAAACTGATTTATCTGAAAGTCCGATCATAAGTACTTTCTAGATCGCCAGTAATAAAATTTAAATTTATAACTTTTTACAAAACTAATATGTATATCCACTGTTACGATTCACCCGTTGACAATGAAAGAGTGCGCGTTCCATAGCCCCTATGGGATCAAACCTAATAGGTACGCTTTTTTAGTTTTTTTTTGGTCGTAATACCATTTTTTTGCATAAAACCTAAAAGTACATGTTTCTAAGTAGGTTTGCGATTGCTGTTTCATCCCTTATATTAAGATAAACAAAGAGTGTGGAATATTATTCTTTTTAAAGGGATTTTTCCCTTAAAAAATTGCCTTTAACGAATCGCCACCTAGTTGCGACTTGATGTTTACAACATTGTAATAAAAAATTCGTAACTTTGCTAAATAAAAACAAACCTTGATGAAACTCAAAAATGAATTTACAATAATGTTCCGAACACACGTTAACAGCAGGAAATGTGCCAAATTTTGGTTTCAAGTGTGATGGCGGATAAGCAAAGTTGTTTCCGAGTTTTAAAATGCGAAAGAAATAAAAATGCTTCAAAATGTTTTTCATGGAATACATAAAGTTTAAACAAATGTACGTACAATATAGGTATGTAATGTTTGCAGTTTTGACAAACTATAAAAAAATACCGAGCGTTAAACTTTGTTATCATGGATCATTTTTAAAGAATTATAGGTACCTATACCGACTACCCACCGCGAACCGCAAATTGAACTACACTTGGCAAAATGTAGCCACAATAAATAAAAATAATTACTAATTCTTTTAGTTTAACTGTAAAGTATAAATAATTATTAGAAAATTTAATACAGCAACAGTTTATGTAGAAAAGACAGTATTACCTACTGCATAGAGTAAAATAATTACCCCTTGGGTAATTATCATACAAGCTATAAAATGCAATAACAAAGCCATAAAACTACAGTTGAACCTGTTTAATACCTCGCAATTACGATTTAAGTTTTATTTCGTTTCGCTAAATCCAATACAGTATAAAAATCAAAAAACTTTTACTTCTTAGTAAGTGGAATGTATATATGCTATGCACAATTGTACAGAGTAGATTTTTAGACCTTAGGGTTGCTTTTCTCTCGACATGACATCCACTCACATAGAAAACTACACATTACAATATTTCAAATTGCAATTATTGTACAAAAAATGTAGATTTAACTGAATATTAAAAAAAAAAACTAGATTATTATTTGTTTTTCGTGGTGTTAATATTTGCCCTTCCATACTATAATAAGTCCTTCCTGTGAAAGGGCAGAACTTGAAGTTTCTATATTAACGAATTTTTTTGTTAAAGTTAAACGGTCATAAACTAAAAATGTTAGCAGACGCAAGAAAAAAGAAAAAAGGGAGAGCAGTTTTAGAAAAAAAGAAAAGGTACATTAAACAGCCCAAGAAAATTTTTTTCCCCAGCTTTGTGTAAATAGGATAATGGGTAAATGGGAAACAATATAGGACAATCGCCCCAATTAGTCGCCTTTTACAACAGGCAGGGGATTCCCTGGGTCTATTCTTTGTCCGGAACCCAGACGGACGATAAAACACTGAAAAAATTAAGGGTACCTATAACCCGCTACGGAAGATGCAGCAGGTAATTAAAATAGACACCAGTTAACTAAAAGACTACTAAACGAAGGGATTAGAAGAACATGAAGAAAGAAGTGAGAGGGGTGGCTATAGGGGAATTCGACAGGGAATATCTCAAGAAAAGTAGTTGGGGATGGAATTACTACCGCAGGAAAAGTGGGGCGCCCCACTGACTTTAGGTTAGTTGCAGTTTGAGAATTATTTTTGACAAGCCCAGTGGACTTGTGAATACATATGCTCAGTTGCTGGGTCACTGTGAGCCATGTCGGTATCCGCTTTTAAAATTATCATACTTTGTAAAATTGTTTCGAATTTAATTCAGTTTGCAACTCTCATTTTCTGTTTGTTACAGTAACTTTCCTGATCTTTACAGCGATATTTATTTTTATACTGCCTAGAAATCCGAATTTTAATAATAACATAGGTACACGTTCTTCAGGAAATGGCATGGTAACGGAAATGCTTTTCTAATACCGTTTAGGAACTCTAAGTTCTGCGCAATGTCTTTTTGGGCACGTGCTGGTTTAAAAAGCTCCTGCACACCACTTATCAACGTTTATCGTTTCGCGGGTGTTGCATCGCTGACATCGCGTGATACCTTCCTCCTAGATACCTAGATACCGTCACTACAAGCTTTTAGTCGGGCTTCACTACAACTTCTGACAATATGGTATGTTGGTTTTTGTATTTTAACACAAAAAAATAATATGACAAATTTGGGGTTTTTGGAAGAATTTTCAGTTTTGTAACTAAAAAGAAAAAAAAAACAGGAAAATTATTAAGCACCTGTAAAAGTACTACAAGATAATTTTTTTGAATATTTTATTAATTTCAAAAGAAAATAAAGCATGAATTAAAAATATTGTGGAGGTCTTTCTAGACTGTATGTACCTATTGCTCGAAAATTTTCATTTAATTTTCCTTGGATCTTTGTAAAATTTATAACTAACATCATTTTTTGTTTTAAATTTCTTTATGATTTCTGTTTCATTTCAAACAAAAAACGTATTTCTTGCCAAAGAAATTTTAAATTCATTATGGCATACGAAAAATTTCAATTAGGTACCTACTAATTCAAATGAGTTTAGAAAATAAAAAACTCTAAAATACATTTCCATAAAAACTAATGATATAATCGTGCACTATTTTTTCTCCGAAGCTTCTCATGTTTTATGTTTAGCTATCATCGAGTAAGCAAGGTTAATATTTTTTTCTTTTTACAAACATTAATTTCTTTCAATTGCTTCTCCAGTACAAACAATGAAGCTTTTTTTTAGACTAATAATGTCATTAGATGTGTATTCATAAATTATTAGAAATAATAAATAATAAAACTGAATAGAAGGTTCTCTTTTGAATCATGTAATAATACATGATTACCTGTAATAAAAATTTGACCGTAATAAAGCGGTGTTACTTATTTATACACGCTGGGAAAAATAACAATCAAGGGAAGGTTAAGTATTCATTACAAGTATAGGTGTTTATTATTTTTTAATACCTTGTGTTAACCGATTTTCCACGATGGCAATTCCTTTATTTATATTCACAGACAAGTTTTATGTAATAAAATATTGTGTTTAGAGATTTGCGTGTTCGTTAAATTCAGTTGTTGAAATAAAGAGACAGGTATAATTACATGGGAAAGACATTGAAAGAAATTTTGTTATGTATCAGGAAAAAAAATTTTCATTCGTTCTAATTTACGAAAAATACGTTACAAATTGTCTGTAGTACATACAGGGTGTAGAGTTGGGTTACGCGCCATACGGAATTCAATGCAAAATTCTCTTTCCTAATTATTTTATAACTAAACTGTTCTTAAGTTTTTTTCTAGAAGAGGAAATACTGAATCGGGATGTTTTGTGTAGATATAAGTTCTATACAAAGAAAAAAATTAAAATTGAGGGCCTGAATTCGAGTATCGCGCACTTTATTTCAAAGAATTTCCAATACTCTTGATATGAAAAGAATGATCTCATGTATTTGTGTAATAAATTATACATTTATTTACAGTTTAACATAAAAGTCTGGTTAGCACAACTGATAGTTTTGCAATTAAAAAAGTCCACGATCTTCGAATTTAGACCCTCAATTTTTTTTCAATTTTTGTCTTTCTCTAAAACTAAAATACAAAACCAATCCGATTTAGCATTTCTTTCTCTACTAAAACATTTAATAGTTTAGTTCTAAAATAATTAGGGGCGAAAATAAATGAACATATATTTTTTTGCATCGAAATTCCTATGGTGCGTAAACCAATTCTACACCCTGTATAATAATAATAATAATTCAAGGTATTATTTTAAAACTTATAAAAAGAAGATGCAAATTATAAACTGTAAACTAACCCATTTAATAGCAAAACGTGACAGTTTAGATGCATTTTTTTATTCTACGGAAATAATTCTTGGAAACATTGTCAGTAAGATACAAACCATGACATGCAAGCATCAGAAAATTATTCTATGATTTGGTTATTAATAAAGTCACGTAAATGTTGAAAATATGTCTAATTATTATCAGATGTATTCAGGTGTATTTTAGTTCATTCACCGTTTGCTTGGTCCATTTAGTAGCGAGTTCAAGAGCAATTATTTATAAATAGCGAATGCTTTTTCTTTTTTCTGAAATATCTTTCGTTAATTTTTGTTCCCTGAAATAGAGGACTTCTAATAGGAAATTCCTGTATAACATAATTTTGTTTGAAACTAAAGCAAAAGAGAAACACCGGGGTAGCATTTATGACAACTCTATGTATCTGTAATCAATACGTAAACTATGATACCTACATATTGAATATTTAATTTATTTCTAATATCAAATATCTCAGTTTGATTAATCTGTAATTGAATTATTATTTGATCAATCGAAAGTAATGAAAGTGAACCTTGAAATCAATAATAAATTTGATGCGTTAAGATTTTTCTCCATAGTATTGGAAAACTATGGGTAATTTATTTTTCCACGTTTTGTTTATTTTTACGGTTCATTATTTACAAGGTAAACCATTCTAGTTTACTTAACCTAGTATCCTTTAAATGAGTAGTCAATAATATCTACATTTCATGAATTAAAAGGGGTTTGGACATCTGCCATGACGAATAAGTCCTGAAAGTCGTTTATATTTCTTGTAGGTATCATAACTGTCGTGGATTTCCCAACAAACTTTAAATCAGTTGCAAATTTCCTAACATTCTCCCTTTTCGTTGATTCTGTATGACTTAGCTGCAATGTTATGGAAAATTAAATTTAAGCACTCTGTAACTCTTTTAAAAAACAAATTATTCATTAATAAATCTTTTACTTCCGTTACGTCTTCAACAACTGATTACTCATTTTACCTTGAAGATGCAAGACCTTAATTTTCTTTATTAAGATTCATTCAATTGGAAAATTAATCAATTTTTGTACACTCCCATGTAATGAGAATTGTCTGGAAGGATAAGTGCGTCTGACATCATTATTGATACGTCTTCCTAGCCTTAAAAACTAATGACTGTTAATAGGTGAACCAAAAACTTTAATCCACTTTTATAGCAATTTTCATTTCGTTCCTAATTATTTGATTTAGTGAATTAAATTGAATAATTTGAAGGCCATTAGTTTTATTAATTAATTGTTACTATTTTTATTAAATTAAATTGAAATTTATCTATTATTCTCTAATTATAATTTAAAATTTTTACTTTATTAACAAAAAATGTTATTTCGAGGAAATTCCTTGAATTGGTTTTTCTTCAATTAGCAATTTATTTCCACACATTCTCTTCATAATCACAGACAAAAGAAACGAATGTCTATAACATTTAAAATGAATTGATTTTGTAAATAATTATCGTACAAAGAGTATCCACGTACAAGACATTCATTAATTTTTCCGTCTCATCGAGTTCGAACCCTTGCATAGTAAATGGAGTTCAAAGTCCTTTTACTTGTATTTAAACTGCTCTGATTATCAAGACATTGATTGATTTAAGACGGGGAAAAAGGAGACTGGTACAACCACAAAGAACAATTATTAAGAACGGCCTAATATGCGACCAAGGGGAACGGAACGGTACGCTATCAACATGACTGTCAATCGTCATCCTCGAATTTATTATTATATCTATACGTGTTTCAACTCTATTGTACTCCTTCGTGCTAGCTAAAGAATTTCGTATAAAAGCTGAAGTTGATTAATGCAGAAACCTTCAATTGTCGTTTAACGTAGGTAACTTTTTCGGACGAATACAAAATAAGCAAAACGTGAATAGGTACCTATGCAATTGTTTTTGCATGATGGTTTTCAGTAAAACCCTATTTTCCTTTAGAAATGGGGTTCCCCTTACTAGCCTTACTGTCAACCCTTTTGGGTTATGGCATTGCTCTTCAGTCTTGTGTAAGCGAAATAATAGGGTGGGACGTATTAGTGGTTTGCAATAAATTAAATAAAAATGAAACGAAAAGTTTTCTATTTAATTTTCAATTTATTACGTTATTGTTGGAAATAAGGCTCGTTGGAAATTTATTGTTCAATATTTGGTTGTCATGGATGAAAATTTTTTTTTTGGAATAAGTAATTTACTGTACACTCGGGTGTAATTTTCTAAAGAATCGGCGCTTCTGAAAATATTGGTCGATTTCCAAGAAGAACATAAACGTTACTTTTTTGTAATTATTGTTTGTTTTGTCAATGTAATGAATTGATGATAATCTTGTTTGGTATTCTATATTGGTTTGTTTAATACAGGGTGATCAAAAATGATTGAAGGTCACATGACCGGTAGTCGGTCCAATTACTATCAAAAATGCATTCCGTTTTGTCAAACAGTCTGTTGTTTATCAATACTTACATCTGTTCAGTGTCTTGCGCATTATTTTCATCTGTCATTTCCATCTGTCATTTAAATTACAATGTCTACACCACTGAAATTACCAAGGTTATTTAAGTACCGACAGAAGCAGTAAGCGGACAACAAAAAATCAGTATGAAGCGGCACGTTCAATCATTTTTGATCACCCTGTATATTAAATAAATTGTAGTTGCTATTTATCAGAAAAAAAGTAGTTGGTCAAATTTCAACAGGAGTTCCATTTAAAAAAAAAAGTAAGTATGTATGTGTCATATCTCAACAATGAAACAAAAAACGACGGCGAAAATATTTTTTTCTAATACTACGTAAGAATATCTATTAGTTATCTCTCTTGTACTTTTCTTCTATTTGCGACGGTTCCGAAAATATTTTGGTTTGAAAATTAAAGCGTTTTTCAGTTTATTTCAGAAAGTTGGCAACATTGAGCGAAAACGAGGACAGTGTTAGATATGCCCTGTAATTTTGACTAACTTTGATAATTTTGACCGATTTTATAAAACCTGAGTCTTTTAGGAAAGCGGTGCCGTAATATAGCGGACGCAATATGACGGTGCATACTTTTAAAATAGTTGTGATTTTCTGGAGCGTGTATATACAAAATGTCTGCTATATTACGGCACCGCTTTCTTAGGAAACCAAAGCTTTAGTTTTACAATAACAAAGTTACCCATTCAACGCGGTGGAGTATTGTCACCTCTGTATAAGAATATTTAAGAATTTTTCATAAATAGCAGCAGTCTTGGTTTTTCGTGTAGTAATATCATTTAATAAGTTTTCTATGTAGGTTCCAAATTTTCTAAAACTTTTTCAAGTCATGGAACTATAGAATAATAGTTTCTCCTTATTCTTCGAAACGTAATTGAAATTTAAATTTAAAAAAGAATTTAATTGAAACATGCAAACGTATTCCAGTAATTATAATTTATAATGTTCTTTGTCATTTTATAATCTGCAACTAAAACATCTGATCCTACAAAAGTTGGAAAATTAATGGGAAATGGGGGAAACGAATTATAAATATTTAATCAGACTATTAGCATGCAACAACTGGTCTTTTAACACACAACTATATGATATTCGAATGTAGTTTTAATAAAGGGCGTGACCAAGACTACGCTTTATTTTCATATACAATATAACAAGTGCAAGGCATATTACCGAAAATTTTTTCGCGCTGTCGCACAAGTGTTTGTTGTTTCCATGAAAACTGCCCGATCGCGAAGCGAGAGGGCAGTTTTCAAGGGGCAACAAACACGCGTGCGACAGCAAAGGAAAAATTTTAAGTAATATGCCTTGCTCGAGTTATATTTGTTCAGACTATCGCATAAACCATATAAATTTAATATACTAATTGTACGCTTCATTATAATTTATAATTTATTTGTTGTATAACTGTCATTAATTGAATTGTGTTTCATCTAGTCGCCATCGCGGGTGATTACCGAATATCAGCACTAGTGCAATATTCGCGTGTCAAAATTTTCAAGTAATTGTGATTTGATAGGCTGTGACGAGACAAATGCGTAACTTTCATTGGTCTACGTCTGTCACGTGACAGGTGAATGCGATAGTCATATACAATATAACAAGTGCAAGGCATATTACCGAAAATTTTTTCGCGCTGTCGCACAAGTGTTTGTTTCCATGAAAACTGCCCGATCGCGAAGCGAGAGGGCAGTTTTCAAGGGGAAACAAACACGCGTGCGACAGCAAAGGAAAAATTTTAAGTAATATGCCTTGCTCGAGGTGTATTTGTTCAGACTATCGCAGGAACCAAATAAATTTAATTATACTAATTGAACGTTTCATTATAATTTATAATTTATTTGTTGTATAACTGTCATTAATTGAATTGTGTTTCATCTAGTCGCCATCGCGGGTGATTACCGAATATCAGCACTAGTGCAATATTCGCTTTGTCAAAATTTTCAAGTAATTGTGATTTGATAGGCTGTGACGAGACAAATGCGCAACTTTCATTGGTCGACGTCTGTCACGTGACTGGTGAATGCGATAGTCATTAAAATTTTATTAATATAATAATTGAGTCATTAAATAATTCTTTTGGTATTCATGTGACAAAACATGGAAAATTTAAAAATACACGACAAGTTTTAAATCTTTTAAATTATTTATCTAAGCGCAAACTGTTTTTTGTTTTGAAAATATACAACTCAAGTTGTATATTTACAAATTCTTCTGCTTACTTTTCAGTCCTTAAGCGGGGTATTCACATGCGAGTATGTCCGGCGGATCTGTTCGACGGATTTGTCCCTCGTACAAATCCGTATGTATGTATTCGCGCGCTTGCCGTATTTGTTTTGCTCGCCGTCGGTCGTCCAAGACGACGATCATGGACAGCGAGCGAGACAAATCCCTGCGTGAGTAGTAAAAACAACGGATGTAAAATTAAAACTGCAACTGCCATCAAGTCGACATTCCGAACAATTGTCAAATAAAATGGCGTTCGCGGATAATAAGGCTTTTTGGGAAAGTTTTATTATATAAATCATGAGGTTCTCTTATTTCCAGTTCTTTAAGTAAACTCATATGGGAGTATTTTGTTCTTTCCATGTACCAACGTTTTGACCACAGCCTCTTCTTGCGTTTATCTTCAAATACTGCTAAAGAGCCCCCAGCAATGGCCAGTTTTTGTTTTCTGTCCATAGCCGTTATTTTTTAGAACTAGTTGTTACTTGTTACCAGTACAAAATTCACTGCTTAAATGATGTCTGCCGAGCATATTCCTATTATGTGTAGCCGACGACGAATCTGTCCGGACGTGTGTAGCCAGCAACGGATCTGTCTGCCGAACAGATCCGTCGGACATACTCGCGTGTGAATACCCCGCTTTAGCTTACTCGGGCATATAGCAAACCAAAATAGATGGTGTGACAGACTGAGTAACTGATGTTTGTTTCATAGGTAATTGGATTCACATCTTCCATATTGTCAAATCTCCCAGACACATTTGTCTCAAATACTGTTTCTAATTATTTCTGAATTTTTCCAAATCATTACAGTAAGAAGCATGGACTTGACCGGGTACGAAGGCCCCGACTTGACTTAAGACAACGTTGATAAAAAATACTTGTAACTTGTTGGAATAGTACTAAAGATCAAAGATGTATACACTAAATGCATTTTTAAATTTTAGTTAAACATCTTTAAATGAAAAAAAAAAAAATTAATTCTTCATACTTGTTTGAGACTTCAGTTTGTCTACCGTACAAAAATAGTTACCGTTTCCCGAGTCTTCCAATGCTTCGTTATCCCCTTGGGGATTTATTCCTCTCGTTATCTTTAACTTTACTGTTCTGTCCGTTTGCATTCTCTTGATGTGTTTTGTTTAATTTTTTTTCCAATTTGTATTCATACTTTCTATTGTAGGATTCCTTGGCTAACTAATATGATGCCAAGCCAAGATAATTAACATTGCATGTTTCTATATACAGTTCCCTTGATTTGAAAAAAGCAATATCTGCATGTTTTCAGCAAACAATGCAGCACTCGAATATCACCCCCCCCCCCATTTGATTGTGTTTTTAACATACAGTATTGTAGCTATCCTGAAATCATGAAACCAACGGCTTTTTACAATTTCACGGAACTGTTCTGTTGCATTAATTTCTTTGAATTACAAATGTAGTTATCAATGTGGTCTTGTTACGAATTACTAGCGCCATGTTGAGGTAGAAAGATAAGGACATTCCACTAACTGACTAAGATTGCAAGCAGCCTGATACGTATTTGATAAAAAAATATAATTTATTACAACAATAATCTTAAAATAAACGTAGTATTTATATGTGGAAAATTAATTACCGATTAATTCGTGTCTGTTAGTGTTACTGACGTCAATATTGTGTACTTCCAGTTATAATAGTACAAAGTTGAATAAGCGTCCACGCATGTAGTACTACCTATGTAAACGTCGATCATATTGCACTTTTGTTTACTATAAGTGGAATACTAGGAAAATCATGGTTTTCCCTCCGTTATGAGGCTATAGCCCCCCAAACGAGTACCTACCTAGAAAATATAATACAAAGGAACTTTCAAAGGTACAAGAAAAAAAATACGAGTACCTAAGGGTAGTTTAGACACGAAGAAAATAAACCAAAACCATATTTGTTTATTTCAAAGTAATCGGTAATTTTTTGTGTGTTGGAACTAGCTACTTCTCCTTTTCTACAAAATCTTCCACCAAATTTAAAGACAGAAACAGTGTAAGGAACATGATCTAGTGACCTAGTGTACCTATGATCAATTGTCATTGAGACAATTGATTCTGATTCAACTAAACTAGGACAACTCGCCCTGACGGCCGGTTTTATAAAGTCCGATTGACTGAACCACCTCCAATTGCTTTTTAGGTCCAGTTGTATCAAGTGGTTAAACTCCCAGTTCAGCTGATCCACCATCAATTGTCAAGGATATGATTGTTATAACAATTGGTATCCATGCGACAATTAATCGTGGATCAGCTGAATTGGGAGTTCAACCACTTGATACAATTGGGCCTTAAGGCCCAGTTGTATAAACGATTTGACTTCCAGTTCAGCTGATCCACGATCAATTGTTATGGATATGATTGTTATAACAATTGGTATCAATGACAATTGTCGTGGATCAGCTGAACTGGGAGTCAAATCTTTTATACTACTGGGCCTAAAGAATCGTATTCATACAATAATAATTGGTTCAGCCAACCGTCGCGTCAGTCAACCAGACGTTATAAAATCGGCCCTAGGAATACTACCGGGAATACTTGTCACTGTAACTAAGGACTTCCCCGAAAAATTCGAATTAGGAATGAAATATCAGTTCGAGTTTTCGAAATATGTAATTTATGAAATGGAAATTCTTTGAATTATGTTTTGATAGCTGATGGTTATATTGTGATTATGATTTCCAGTAATATCTGTTTATTGTTAGAAACTTTTTTTGAAAACATACCAAATATTAATCTTCCTAAGAAACCACAAAATTACGAAGAACGTATAGACACCATTATGTAGGCTATTACATCTGACAGATTCCCACACTTTCCATTAGAGTTGACTGACTATAGAAATAAAAATAGTCAATAATCGGTTCCCTCAATCATGTTAACTTAAATGTGGTTGTACCTATCAATCTTCCTAAAATCGTTTTCGCAATAACTAAATCGCATTTTTATTGACTCAACAAATCTGCAATTAATCAGAAAGCAGTGCTGGGGTTAGGACCTTAGGGAGTTAAGTCAGGTGACTATTATGAATCCGATCCTTGATTGCAAAAGGAACCGTTCAATAAAATCTTAAATAAATAATTTTTATATTTCAGAGGGAATGCATATCGGTACATATTGGCCAAGCTGGCGTCCAAATTGGAAATGCTTGTTGGGAACTCTATTGTCTGGAACATGGAATCCAACCCGATGGACAAATGCCATCGGACAAGACCATAGGCGGTGGTGATGACTCTTTTAATACTTTCTTCAGCGAAACTGGATCAGGAAAACACGTACCGCGGGCTGTCTTTGTGGATTTAGAACCTACTGTTGTGGGTAGGTTGACATAATTCGAAAAGAATTAAACTTTAAAAGGTTAATGAGATCGAAGTTCGTGCCGAGAATTTCGGCAGTTAAATTAAAAATGAAGCTATGACATTATTTTTTCTATGGTAATTGAAAATTTCCGCTGAAAGCGTGGGTGGCAGGTGATACATTATTTATAAAACTATACGGAAATCGCGTGCTTTTAGTGAAGCATGACTGGACGTGATTATACAGTTAATAGTGATTTTATTGAACTGTTTCGGTTCTTTTAAGCTACATCAAAATATTAAACGGTTTTCTATATTTTACAAATTATTTAACATTTGTTGTAATGAGCACCATGAAAAATTAAAGAATATTGTATTACATCGAGTGATCCAAAATTTGATTTATTAAAGCTTCCCAAGACAAAAATTAAGTATCTATGCCTTTGCTTAAATTTACTGCTCAAATCGCTGTTATTTTTGATATTTTTGATTATATTTTAAATTTTGGACCCTACAAACTATAGGGAACAGCCTGTATAAGCAAATTTTTTAATTTTTAAATTTGCTAAAATACGTACTAGTATTTGAAATTACGTCGTCCTTTTGAAAAACTTTATATACAGTGTGTCCACGGATTGAGTGCATATAAGGTGTAAATGACAATTTTTTTAGAGTTGGATCTTCATGTTCTGAGGATCGCTCCTGCTTAGTCTCAAACTAAGATATTGAAAAAATGAGCCAAGTCAATTAATATACAGGGTGTTTTTTTGGCCGAAATCTAAAAATTAGTCAAGAGTAAACTGTGTTTATTTTAGCAGATATAACAAAAATGTATTAGAAAAAGTTGTTTAGAATTAAAAGTTATTGAAGATTTTCAACTTTTATACAAATCAGCCTACTTTGATTTTTTTCATCAAAATCCAATACTTTTGAACTCATGTTTGTAACAAATAAGGTTTAGTATTTTTTTAATAAATAATTATTTGTTGTTCAAGTACTTTGTTTAATTACTCTTCATGCATGGGTCTTTAAAACCATTAAAACCATAAAAACCATAAAAAATCTCATGTTGATGAAAAATATCAAAGTAGGCTGATTTGTATAAAAATTGAAAATCCTCAATAACTTTTAATTCTAAACAACTTTTTCTAATACATTTTTGTTATATCTGCTAAAATAAAGACAGTTTACTCTTGACTAATTTTTAGATTTCGGCCAAGAAAACACCCTGTATATTAATTGATTTGGCTCATTTTTTCAATATCTTAGTTTGAGACTAAGCAGGAGCGATCCTCAGAACATGAAGATCCAACTCTAAAAAAAAATTGTCATTTACACCTTATATGCACTCAATCCGTGGACACACTAGATTAACCCCTGGGACACAATATAAAATATACTTTTTGGTGTGTTATAGATGAGGTAAGAACTGGGACGTACCGACAACTATTTCATCCGGAACAGTTGATAACTGGTAAAGAAGACGCCGCTAATAATTATGCCCGCGGTCATTATACTATTGGAAAGGAAATTGTAGACATCGTGCTAGACCGTATCCGTAAACTAGCAGATCAATGTACCGGCCTTCAGGTAATTATCATTTAACTGTAATAGTCATTAATTACTTATTTATCCAAAAACATTCAATAATACGGTAATATTTTATTTAAAAAGTAAATTACTGTAATTAGGTCTATTCCGTAAAACCTTAATAGAGACATTATAGAACACCTAACAACTATCATCCTTTCTACTGTAAATTGTATTATAATAAATAATATATCTGTGCTATAAATGGGTATGCCCAACAGTCGACCCCATTACAAATAATTCAAAGGTTACAGGTCAGGAGATCTAAGACACTGTAATAAATATGAAATTGGATTAATTTATTATTTAAACAAAATTGTGAACATTTTTATAGTGGGTCTGCTTTTTCCAATATTTTCGGATAAAGGACGTTTGGTTTTACTATCCTGACTTATTATTATATATTTTGAGTAGCCCATCCACGTTAAAGCAGCTAGTCGAATGGGTAACTGAACTACGCAAACCACGGTGTTAATTTATAGAACAGATATGTTATGCAAGTTATATCCATATTTTTGTTTACCTAAAAGTACCTAGTATTATTTTTTTATAATCTAAGATTGTATTTTCCTAAAGGGATTTCTCGTGTTCCATTCATTTGGTGGAGGAACTGGATCTGGATTTACAAGTTTGTTAATGGAAAGACTGAGTGTAGACTACGGAAAAAAGTCCAAATTGGAATTTTCTATTTACCCCGCACCTCAAGTAAGTACCTAGTACCTATACTATATAATATGGTAGGCAACAGTAAAAATAAAAAGGTTTAACAGTTATGATATGAGTGCAATCATAATTGTACGTATATCAAATTAGGCAAGTCGTAATTTGGTTTAATGTCCTATTGTTGTGTTCTGGTATTTTTCAATAGCATGTGACAGCATGGGGGAACCCCCCATGGATCTACAATAGAAACGTTCAATCGGAAGAGACAGAGCAGGTTTTAGAAATATACCATCAAAACACTCAAACTAACGAACCATGAAAAACTAGAGAGAGAAAGAGTTTCGCTTGCCTGTTCATCCCTTTGTGTTAAAGAAGACTAAGGCCCCGTACTACAATCTCAGTTTAAATCACAGCGTCCCAGTTACACTTCAGAATACAAAGGGAAATCTTGAGTTAAACTCTTAAACTGAGGTTCTAATACCGGGTTTAAGGGGAAGTTATATAGATTAGTCCAAAGATTTTTGTTAACGTTCAAGATACCACGTAGTACTGTTTAATTCGAATTTGAACCACAACGAGCCAGAAAAGCATTTTACTCCGACATACTTTCTTTTAGTTCCAAGGTAAAAGTACTTTCCTCTGCCGCGTAGTACTTTCCCTTTAAGTTTGGGTTTTCTAGGATAGCGATACCGGAATAAAGGGGACGTAATTATGAAGATTTCATGTGCTATACAAAACTGTTTTATTTAACATCCCGCTTTCTGACAACTTGAATAAATAGAATTGCATAAACTGTTCTCCAGAAAACCACATTCATTTTAAACGGATGGGCCGCTATTGTGACGTCATTTACCGTCATATTACGTCCGCTATATTACGGCACTGCTTCTCTAAAAAGCCCAGGCTTTATCGTTAAGGGAGAGTACGGGGGAACTGCAGTATAAGCCACACTACCGAAGTCGCACGTTTCATAAATGGAAGGAAGAGTACAGGATGGGGGGTAACAATTGATAGTCGAGCGTCAATGCCGAAAACATTTCTATGAACATATTATTAGCGATAAGGGGGGACTTACAACTTCGAGTTTCAACGACTTATGTACCGATAAGTAGGATTTCATAATCTCATACAGCTTAGGGCGGCGCATGGGGAGGTGATTTGCGGTTTAGTGTTAAAATATTATTATATTTTAACACTAAACCGCAAATCTTTCATATTTTAGCCAATTCACTAGATATAACAAAATATAAATTTTTGTAGGTGTCAACAGCAGTAGTAGAACCTTACAACTCGATTTTGACTACCCATACAACACTTGAACATTCTGATTGTGCCTTTATGGTGGACAATGAAGCCATATATGATATTTGTCGCAGAAACTTAGATATAGAACGTCCTACATATACGAATTTAAACCGATTGATTGGACAAGTAAGCACTTTCTTACTGCATACCTACTTATAAACAAACTTATTAATTTAAACAATTTTAGATTGTTTCGTCTATAACGGCCTCTTTACGATTTGATGGAGCGTTGAATGTTGATCTAACTGAGTTTCAAACGAATTTGGTGCCATATCCTAGAATTCATTTTCCCCTTGCTACTTATGCTCCTGTAATATCCGCTGAAAAAGCCTATCATGAACAACTTACAGTTGCAGAAATTACCAATGCCTGTTTTGAACCCGCCAATCAAATGGTTAAATGTGATCCTCGTCACGGAAAATACATGGCATGTTGTATGTTATACAGGTAAAAATAACATTAATATGTAGGTATCTACCCATAAAATATATAATCTATACAAATGTATCGCCTTAGAGGAGATGTGGTCCCTAAAGATGTCAATGCAGCCATAGCTACCATTAAAACAAAACGTTCGATACAATTTGTGGATTGGTGCCCAACTGGATTTAAAGTTGGTATAAATTACCAACCACCAACTGTTGTACCAGGAGGAGATTTAGCTAAAGTTCAAAGAGCTGTTTGTATGTTGTCTAACACAACAGCAATTGCTGAGGCTTGGGCTAGGTAAAATTCTAAACAAAGCACGTAAGAACCTAAATTATTATTAAAAATTATATTTGCAGACTTGATCACAAATTTGATTTAATGTATGCAAAGAGAGCTTTTGTTCATTGGTATGTTGGAGAAGGCATGGAAGAAGGTGAATTTTCCGAAGCGCGGGAAGATTTGGCTGCGCTTGAAAAAGATTACGAAGAAGTTGCTGTTGATTCTGTTGAGGGAGAAGGAGATGAAGGGGATGAATATTAAGTAAACTAATGGTAACATACAAAATTACCACCAGCACTGCATTTAATTAATAGTAATAGTACCTAGATAGTATAGTAAAACTAATCTTTTATTATTATAATTTTTGTATTATCGTATTCGTACTAAATCGCTTTTTGTAATTTTTATTTATTTTAAACAATAGGCACTCTTCCAATTTAATAAAATGTAACAACAATGTCTTGTGTATTTTTCTGTCATCTATAAGTACCTACTGCAATGTGCATAAAGAAGTACCTACCTAATAGGTACTATTTATGTGAGGCGATATTCACTTTCTAAATTATTTTGAAAAATCTAAAAAAAATCGAACTTTATTTTTTCGTTTTTGTTAAACTGTCTTTGTAAACATCTTAATTACTGTGGTGTATTGTAAAGTAGGCGACACCGAGACGAGATAACTAAAAGGGTTGGCCGCCAACGATGGGTCCAGACGGTCGAGGGTAAGAACTATGGTGGTCAAGCGAGGGTAGGTTGGACCTTTCATACGTTTAGGCATTCATTCTTATTATATACCGTGTACAACAACATCGATGTGAATACACTGAATAAAGCAATTAACTAATTCAAAAGACTGGAAACGTTAGGAGGTTTCGTCTTTCCTTAGTTAGGGCAGATAATGCCGTTTTGTTATATTACTTTTTACAAGTACCTATGAGTGGTAAACTATCAGTGCAAACTTTTTCTCTTTCAAGCCGAAAAATCGTCCAAAAACGATTTCGCGACGTGCACGGGGACTGCGTTTATAGAGATGCGAGAGTCGTCAACGATTTTTTACAAAATAGGGCTGTCTGTTACGGACGTTCCGGCAACTTTTCAGCGCTGTCTCAAGGTATATCATTATGAGAAACCTTTTGGAAACGTAGGCCGATACGATCGAAGTCGAAACGCGGTATGCCAGAGGTGTGATCAGAAGTCCGTGTTATAAAGTATAAAGTAAGTAGGTACCTACCGAAACCATGAGTAACGGATCGTTGCAGTTAGAGTACCGTAATATTAGAGTTTTTGAGCACTCTACGCTAAGAGTACGGTAACAATAACGCTAACGTCTTTATTAAGCAACAGTGTTTTGCTTAGCAAAAACGTTACCGTGTTCTTAGCGTACAGTACTCAAAAACTCTCTAATAAACTTTCTTCAAAGGCGCAAAATGTTTTTGTCTTTGCAGGGTAGCCAGAGGTTTCTGACCATGGTCCTACTACAAACGCCGTTGCTGTAACCAAATTAGGGGCCGAGCGGTACAGTGGTTAAAAAAACACTTTTGCTTCGCCCGGCACCCAACGCGCCGCTAAACCTAAACGGATTTATAGATTATGACCGCTCCTGCACGCCTCGCAAAGTACTATTCTAGCACCATAGTCCCTTATTAATGTTAAATATCCCCACTCTATCGCAAATAAAAATAAGTAGCAACAAAATACCTAAAGAATTAATTAATTCTCAAGAGATGCGATGTAGCCTGCCACTTCTACGCGCGAACGCTATTGCAAACAATTTTAAGGTGGGGAAACCTCAATTTAAGGTAGGGCACGGCCCTGGTACTGATAAGTGGAAACTAAAAGACAAAAAGTTGTATATATATTTTCATTTTTTTATATAGTACAGAAATACAAAAAAATCCATAGTATTTCTAGCTGTACAGGCTACAGCGGTAAGGCTAATTTTGGATTTAGTTGTCCCCACTTGATCTGGTTCTATCTATACTTTATTCTTTTCTTTCTTGTATTTTTCTTTTCATTGTATTCCTTGTACTGTCCTACTGCATCCTTGACCACCCCATTTTATTATTAACTTACGTAAAAACTGTTTTAGGACTTTGCTGCTGGAAAGAAATTAATACCTACCTACTAATAATACAAGCCTATAGATGGCTCTTAGATTGTTTCACTATTCAGCTCCATTTTTATTCTTTTCACTCGGGTTCCTTTTCTAATTTGCATTTTTTTCTATGTGTACCACTCAGCCACTGCTGCATACACTCCACCAGAACACTCTTCTTGACCATTTTTACCTACAGTGCTACAAAAGGAGAAGGGAATTGAAAATAAAACAAATACATTTGGAAAAAAACTAGTAATAACACATTGCTGTAGATATTGAAGCTTTTATAGCTCTTCTCTTCCAAATCTTGAAGATGCTCTTACAGACACTGCATTCTGGTCTCTTAGGCCCGTCTTCTTTTCCACTCTGTAGTAATTTCTAGCAGCATTGTTTTTGGTGCACACCTGACCTAAGAAAAAAAACTAAGACCCTTTTTTTCAAAAGAAGCAATATGTAATAAACCAGATATGTTTAATCTAAGTTTATTTTACACAATTATTCATGTATGTTAACACTCTAAAAGAATTACACATTAATATGTCGGTTTCCAATTACTAAATAAATGCCTCAGAGATCCGTTAGGTATTTAAAATTCATTACAAAATATACAAAAACAGATTTAGGTAGTATGTGTAAAACACTTATCATGACTAGATATGTAGCACACATATAAATCTTGGAGTCTATGGAGTTTAGATGACATGACTACACTCAGGAATAGGTACTCCATAAACGTTCGTCATAACCACAACTACCACTTTTATTTTAACTTTTTCTCCTGAAAATTTTGTTGACTTGATGTTGAGCTTCCTTCTATTAATTCAACTGCACATTTGCGGGGAAACCAGCCTCTAACTCTTGAAGCAGACTGTTGAGTTTCAGGAACATTTGGTTGTAATTTTTCACCAAACAACCAATATCTAAATATTTATTTGTTATAAAAAAAATAACTATGTTTTTTTAAACTTACTTCCTCCATCTTGTTACCAAAACAACATCACCTGGTTGGAGTTTAATTCTCGTCTCATCTGTGCAAGGGGGATGCAAACACACCCATAAACCTTGTGTTATTGGAAACCAGGACCCTGATGCAGGGTATAAAATGTTATAAAGTTTTGTTCTTTGTCTTTTTTCACTTTTTTGTTCAATTTGTTCCCTCTAAATTAATTTGTTACGATTATGAGAAAAGTATAAGAGTTAAAATTTACCGTCAAAGTATACTGATCACAGCCGTTAACAACTGGCCATGCCACGCCATTGCCCACAGGTTCACAACTGAGATTTATAACTTGTTTAATGTTTTTCCAAGCACCCAAGTTATAAGGAAACACGAAAGTTTCATCCGAGTCTTTTCTACGATGATTGGCCTTTTCTAAGATCCAGTCTTCTATTCCTGTACGGTTCCTAATAATTGCCCGTATCTGAAAAATTATTTACATACAAATCTTCTTGAAGTTTTAAAAGAAGTTTGTTTACCTGGAAGAACAACAGCATTCCCACAGCAAGTACTACCCCAATAGCTAACCCCAGTGCAAAAACACATAACACCAAACCATACACATTAAAATACACTATTGGTACATTTTGTATACCATGGTATAAGTACCAAGTCCTATTAATTCCTCTATAAAGCGAGAAAGATAACACTACTGAACCATGTAAACAGCCCAAAACCGCAAAGAACAGGAATGATGTGAAATGTGCATGATTACCCCAACCGACGCAGTTATTTATCCATGGACAGTGGTGATCCATTTTAAGAACACAACGTCCACCTTAAAATAAATGCAAGTATTTTAGTTTAGATGCAATAACAAAAATACTGGAATTATTTTAGATTTAAAAGTGTAAGGGTTAAGGTTACTCTGTGTTAAAGAATAAAATAAATTGCGAACTGTGATCAATTAATACTATTTTGTACAAGGGGTAACCAAGCTGGATGTTCAGTTGTAGTTGGGGTGGTCCTTGGCAAGTCTCAGAAGTCTGGGTAGTCCCTGGGAAGTTTGGATAGTCTCTGAGAAGTGTGGGTAGTCTTTGGGAAGTTTGGGTAGCCCCTGGAAAGTCTGGGTAGCCCCTGAGAAGTCTGGGTAGTCTCTGCGAAGTCTAGCTAGTCCCTAGGTAGTCTGGGTAATCTCATGGGAAGTGTGGGTAGTCTTTCACATTGGGTAGTTTAGTGTAGGTACACAATTTTTTATCGTGGTTTACCACTTAACTTTGTAGGTATAGAATATAATTATAAAAAGCGTGTAATGGCTATTTTTAATAATATTGCAAATAACTTACATTTTCTACAATGGTGGGACCTTGGTGCTTTGTACCCGTGACAAACGCCACACCACTGCAGCTCCTTGCATCCTTCTTCATTAACCTTCAGATATTAATTGAGTTAATTTAAAATATAATTAGATTGTTAAACTACAATAGCAATTAACATTGGTCTTACATACTGGCTTCCATTCAAGAGGTAGATATCCAGGTCCGTGAAACATTGAAGACATAAAATTGTACAATGCAAGTCCAGACAAGGACATAAAAGAACATGTATTTAAAAAGCCTCCCCATGAAGTAGAGGGCCACCACATACTGCTACAGTAAAGAGTAACACCAGTGACTAACTTGATTATACCTGAAATTTTTTTTTATAACCTCTTAATTGTGTAATCGTTCATAATAAATACCTAATGCGGTTAAAGGGCCCCAATGGCACATTCTAGTAAAAGGACTAAAACACATCTTCCTTAAGTAATAATAACACACAAATAACAATTATTTATCTAAGTTTTTTAAACTTGAAATTAACTTATTATTGCCGACATAACCACACCAATACTGTTAATGTAAAGTCTATAGGTTTGTTCGTTTGTCTGCACTAAACTGCTCCGAACAGGAAACAGAAAAAGATGGCTACATACGGCGTTGGTGCATTAAAAAGAGATAGCATGTTGTTTGTTTCCTGTTCCATGCAGTTTAGTGCAGACAAACGAACAAGCCTTATGATATACAAGGAATAATATTTATACAATGGATGTTATACATTGAACATTTATTATACAACACCGTACCACCCATTCTTATAAGAGCAATTTTTCATTTCATTGGTTAAATCTGGCGGCAAATTCAAATTAAACCAATGAAAACAAAAATATAAATTCGCAAAAGAAATCGCGCCTATATCAACCACTTTTTGACGAGGTCTCGGCATGCTGATCCCTGGTACCTCCACGTCCCCAAACAATAATTATAAAACTATTTTCACAAAAAGAAAAGGAAAAGTGAAAGCTTTTAAATAAAAGATGATTTTAAAAGCAGATTATTAAATTAAATTTTATTTTCCCACAACAATAACAATCAGAACATGATCTCACATTTAGATATGTACTTGAATTATGTTTATGTACGGCACAATAGAACATTAGGTTTAATTATATTTAATAATACTGTTAACAGTTGAACAGTTCATTCTCATGTCAGCAAGAGCATGAAGATGAAGGGGGGTTATACAAATCTGGTTCATCTATATCTCTAGGCCTTCCTCTGCGTCCTGGTAGTAGTGCCCTGTCTACAGCTGTTTCCATTTTAATCATTACTTTATCGAGAAGTGCTTCTATAGCTCTAGCAACGTTTTGGCTAGTAGCAGCACTTGTCTCCATATATAATAATCTAAGAAATCAATATTTCCTAATTATTTAAAAAGTAAAATTGTTAAAATGAAGTTACCCATGTTTATCAGCAAATTCTTTAGCTCTCCATTCAGAAATAATTCTTCTATCTTCTAGGTCTGCTTTATTACCACATAAAACTATATCCGGAGATTCACAGTATGCATGCATCTGAAATTAGTTTATGGGTTTATAATATTTGTTTCAGTTTCATTTTACCATATAACCAAAGAAGAAATACGGAAGCAACTTTGAAGCACTTATTTACACATCCTAAGGCTAAGGCTTCGTATTTACAATTAAAATCTACACAAATATTAGATGAAGGATGATTTTTCTGCAGGATAATGTATGTTTTTCTTCAAATAAAGTCACCAACTTCTTTTGACTGTTGATAAGCTGATAAGATTTATTTGAATGCTTTATCGTTTTAATAATGAAATGATATTATAATTTAAATAAAAGACGATAAATAAATGCAGGTTGTAAAAAGAAAAAAGCTAAACAAAAATTGAGGTCAATGCAAAATAAAATAAACTGAATGTATTTAAGCATAAAGTAAAAAACATTCAAAATTAGCATCAACTGCAATTTTTGTTGCCATACCCGAAGTTGCTCTATCCAGTTACGAATTTCAAGAAATGATTTTTCATTTGTTAGATCGAACAGAAGCAGGAATCCCATGGCATCCCGATAGAATGCTGTTGTTAGACTACGGAATCTATAGCAATATTTGCTACTAAACTACAAGACTACATCATAACCATGCAATATTAGTATTTAAAGTGTGCTAAGTTTCCTAAACTCATAGATTAATATCAGTAACACAATATCTGCAAACTTTAATTGATAATACAATTATTAATTAGATTTTCTTTCCATAATTAGTTTCAAATGCTAGCAAAAGGTTTTGCAAATAATAACCATTTGAACCGCATGATCTAACAAGAAAGTCATATTGGTTGGACATAAAAAATATAGGGTTCCAAAAGAAAAAAATCACAATTTTATTGATAATTTTATGAAAGTCAAATTATGACCCCATTATGAATGCAGGGTGTCCCACGTAAAGAGTGGAGCAGCCTTGTTGCAGGATCCCTGCAGGATCCCGGCAGGATCCATATGTTGAATGAGGTACCAGCTTTCGATATATCCAGTACTCAACCCATTACATCTAAATATTGATTTTATTTTTCATAACCAACCTTTATGATTTCTTTAATGAATTATAGTAGGTTTAACCTATTTACAACAAATAATTTGCATTTTACAATGATAACAATTCATTTAAATTCATAAATGATTGCAAGAACTTGTAAAATTGGGTAGATTATTAAAAAAAAACTTCCAGTTAGTCAACATTCGATTTCTAAATGTTAAAAAATAATAGTTTTACTACCAGCAAGCAACCTCGTCGTGTGATTTAAATTACATTTTAAAATCTCTATGTTTATGTAATTAGTAAATAAAGATTTTTAAGGACATTATGGTAAATATCTTACCGTTCTTGTCCTGCAGTGTCCCATAACTGTAAGTTAACTCTATGATTTCTTCCCTTGTGTTGATAAACCAATCGTTTTTCTCGAAAATCTATACCAACCGTTGAAATAAACCTTGCGTTGAATATTCCATCCGTATATTGATATAGAAAACTAGTTTTTCCTACACCAGAATCTCCCAAAGCAAGGAATTTAATTAAATAATCGTAATCCATCTACAAGGAAAAATAAATTTAAATTTCGGCGGGGAAACAAAGAGGTTATAGTATTATTTTACCTTTAATATTAAGTTAATTTAAGTTATTCCTTCTGTGATAAAGTAAAATTAATCAAACACAGCACTATCATCACTGTAGTATGTAAATGAAAATTGTATTTAAATAGCAACCTGTTGCCTTCTGATTTCTAATTTAACACCACAATACAGAATCGAAGTCAACACAGCGGAACCACCTGTCAGATTGAGGGCACTTCCAAAGAGATAAGAATACACGCCCCTCCTCTGATTCCTTTGTATTATTGTTTGTAAGTCAAACAAAGACAGATACTTTTTTCAAGTAGGAAAGATACCATTCTAAAACGGCGCGAAATTTGAAACAGGAATATATTAGCCTTATATAGGGTATTGCAAAAGTAGGTGCTCCAGGAGTTAGGAAAATCACTACACCTTCTAAAATCTAGAATTCTAGATTACCTAGAAGGTCGTGAGGTAAATAATTGAAATTTAGTTCAAAATTTTTCTGGTGCTGTAACTCCCGTTTTTTCAACATTTCAGATTTATTTCAGTTTTCAACGACTAGCCTAATGTTCTACTTCAGAGTTTCCTATCTTTAGCTATAGGCCAATCAATCGGTTCTTATGCATGCAATTGATATGTTCCTTCTACCCTTGTTTGCGCTGTCTCACCCACCTCACGAACGCATGGACTTGGCATGTGATAACCTGATAATAGGGGATGGATTTAAATAGTTTTCATTACAGAATTGAATTTCGGTAATAGAACTACGGTTGTTTTTGCTACGGACAGAAGGAAAGAAGGGAGTGAGAATGTAACGGTAGTGGTGTGTTGTAGGGAAGTTTTGCAAATAGGGTTTTCCCTTTTCCGCCATCTTCAAGAAAGTACCTACTTTATGAAACGTCTTACCTGAAAAACGTATTAGAGTGGAAAGTCCAGAAAATTATTGTTTGTTTAAGGTTTATTAAGTACATTTGCAACAATATTAGTATAAGAGAGTGTTAAACAAAAATGATGCAATTTTTTAACAGCTAGTTACCAAATAGATATTTACGATAGAAACATCGTACAACGTTTTATCTACTTTCATAATTAATAAAAATATTTTTGTTTTTGTAATTAAATTTTTAAAAATTCGTCTATGGAAAAAATAATAGGGATGCGAAAATAGTAAACAACTTCGTAACTAAACTTGTTAGTTATTGCAAAATTCACTTTATAGCATTAGTGATTTATTGCCGCACTAGTGCGGTAAAAACTGTCAATATATAAAAGATACTGAAATATGGCACATTACAATATGAAAGTAGATAAATACACATACAATTCTATTCTATGGTTATCAGAAAGTTACGTGATTCGAATTGGAAACTGATATTGCCTATAGCCCTATACTAATTATTTTAAACAGTCAATACTATACAAGGGAGTTAAGGTATTTAGAAAAATAGTAGTTTAAATGTATTACTTCCACGAAATGAAGTGAAACTAAAATATTTAGTAATAGGTTCTTTATTTCAAATGTAACAGAACATTCACAGTGTTATAATATTGTTATTATAATTCGATGTTCGCGTACATGCACTTAGATAAATACGTGATTGCGCATAAGTAAAATAACAACTAGTGGTAATTGCAACTTACTTTTATTGTAGGTTCTTAGTTTTAAAAACAGTGTTAAGAATAGATGCTTAAAACTATGGCATAGCTGTGGTAGAAATGAGAATTATAGTAGTAGTAGTACCTACACAGAACATTTTTAAAAACTGAATTTTATTTACGTTTATAAAATTGTAGTTTTCAAGAACGTTCGAAGTAAACTTCGCTGATTAGGTAAAAGCACCAGATTTTCTCTTTTTTTTTTCTCTTAGTAACATGATGTTAAATGCGCATAGATAATTTTCACAATAATATTATGCACAATTAATTCTACTTTCACAAATAGTGTGGAATTCACAATAACCAATAGTTAGAGTCTTAAAGGTGGAAACATGCTAAAGCGGCGAGCCAAGATTCAAACGACGAGAATAAATGCATGTGATTGGTCAAATGTAGAAACGCTTGATATTTGAACCTATCACATGACTCGCCGCTTGAATCTTAGCTCGCCGCTTTAGTATGTTTCTACCCTAAGGAAAATTTTAATCTAGCATGGAATTTTTAACGCATTCAAATTTATTATTGTATTACAATCAATAATTGTTTATATACAAACGTCGTTTGTTTACTAATAGTACATGCAAAAGTGCAAATATAGTAAAGTGCTTAATATTTAAAATTCCATGCTTTGCAATTGGTATACTTCGTATATTTTCCATACAAATAATTTTAGAAAATTCATTTTTAAATAAAACTTTAGTTTTATATACAGGCTGTTGCCTAAAAAACGCATTAAGCCATAACTTTGTTTTTTTATTTTATTTATAATTATATTTATTTTTTTATTATTATACAGGGTGTCTCTAAAATATGGTGTCATAGCTTAACCACAGATTCCGGGGATCAAAATAAGACGATTTAACGCAACTTACCTCTATCCGAAATTGCTTCGTTAAAGCGCTATCCAACGCCAAAGATCTTCAAAAAATTTCTATTTTTTTAAATAACAAAAGATTGTTTTTAGCTATTAGGATGAAATTTGGGATGTGATTCTTTACTGGAAAAAGGTGTTTTTTGACATCATTTTTTTGTTCAGGAGGGTCACGTAAGTGGTCAAAGGTTGATCATCCACAGTCAAAGAAGCTCATATCTTTTTAACAGTTAGGCCAATAGTTTTCAAAAATTTTTTACAGGGAGACATTCTTATTTCAAATATCTCTTGTTTGATTTCGGTATCTGCCATAGTTTAGGCTGAAAAAAATATTTTGATTGGCTGCAGTGCATTTTTTAAAACAGATGTAGTAATCTAGTTGTCCCGTATGTTGAGAAATAAATCACGAAGAGACAACCTTTGACCACTTACGTGACCCTCCTGAACAAAAAAATGATGTCAAAAAACACCTTTTTCCAGTAAAGAATCATCTCCCAAATTTCATCCTAATCGCTAAAAACAATCTTCTGTTACTGAAAAAAATAGAAATGTTTTGAAGATATTTGGCGTTGGATAGCGCTTTAACGAAGCAATTTCGGATAGAGGTAAGTTGCGTTAAATCGTCTTATTTTGATCCCCGGAATCTGTAGTTAAGCTATGGCACCATATTTTAGTTTGTGGGACTGTTCTTTTGGTAACAGCCTGTATTTTGAGTAAAATTTCTTATACGAAAAATATTGAAGTACCATAAAGATATTCTAACACACGTTATACAAAAGAAAAATATTAATATCTAATAGACGAATGACTAGAAAATGAGTGTAGGTATATATTATTTAGTTAACTATAGGTAGGTATGAATAATTGGTAAAATACAAATAGTCATACAATAATTATTAATTGGTTCAAAGCTTTTCAGCCTGTATAATCACAGTGTCTGCTCTATCGTGCATGTCAGCATGCTACGGACTACTCTATTTGATTTAAGTATATAATACATTCATAACTAAAGGTTTTTAAGTACTATGTACATTGGCTAGGTTTTTAAAGAAAACTGAGCATTATTTTAATAAAATACCATGTAATTACAAACATTTATAGTTTTTTTTTTATATTACATAGGTTTCATTTAATTCCATGGTCAAAACACGAGAGTAAACAACTTCAGTTATGAACTTTAAATTTTAAAACTAACTTTAATAATACTACTGCAAATTTCTATATTTTTATTTTATATTATTTGGAACAACATTAATAAATCTATTGTGGATGGATCACTTGCTAAGCATAAGTATGTGATTGAATAATATAACTATTACGGAATGTAGGTAACTTTTTATATATTATATGAATATCTAGTAATACACTCTTCCTATCAAACATAAACTGTATATAATGGTGTTTTTTTTCTATAGCAAACTTGTTTAGATTTTTTATAAGGCAGTAACTTTATGAATTTAATTTTTTTGCACTTCCGCGGATTGTTTAATGTATCCCCATAGGGACTGAAGGATCCTTAGGAAATAAATGTAAATTTTTAATCCCTAGAGATTAAATTTCAAAAAATTTAAAAATTGTCACTTTACCAAATTTTTGCCATTTTAGATAGATTAGGATTTATGAATAATATTGTAGTTTTTGATTGTCACTTTGACAAGAACAAATTTAGAATGATTTAATATTCAAATAAATAATCCGGTAGTGCAAAAAATAGCGTATATACCTACCACGGGACTGAGGTATCTTTAATACTTCAGGTGATTATTTATTTCCCTCGTTCGCTCCGCTCGCTCGTGAAATAAATTCACCCTCAGGGATTAAATGATGTATTACCTCAGCCCCTTGCTAGATAATATACTATTATGCATTACTGCACTTACAAAAAAATTTAATCCCTTGTGATTATTTTTATTACAAATTAAAGCTGCTATTGCAAATCATGGGCTTAATATGACTGTAAAACGTCATTGTGTTTGAAGTGTATCATGTTGAAAATATGTAACTCTTCTTAAAGTTACTTAATTTACAAGAACTTTCAACAGCAGTGAATCAAAAAATAAATAAATCCTAACTTATATTATGTTAGTGTAGTCCCTAAACTGTTATAATGAAAATGTAATTTGAATTTTTTTAAACAATGGTGTGTGTTATTAGTTATTGATTGCCATAATATTACCCTTTGTAATTGCTTATCTTAAATTCTGTTGTATACAACTTCATAATTTTGAAGAAAAATCAATTTCTCCCTTGGTATAAAGCGATATAATTTATTTTAAATCAGGTTTCAAATAAAATTGTCTGTTTTTCATATGGGGCCTATTAATATTATTCATATATTCATTCAGTCTGTGTTTGCATTAATTTATAGTTATTTATGCAGCAAGTGTAAAAGGTAAAATTGTATGCGACATAAAATACTGAAGGAGGGGACAGGCTGAGTTGGACAATATCTTTTGCACGAGTTCGCATAGGGTGACAATAATCTACCGCGTTGTAAATAGGTCGGTTAAATTAGCAACGTTGGGCAGAGCTTTCAGTAGGTATTAGAAAAAAATATTTTCATATTCTTGTTTTGTCTCATTTTTGATATATGACATATACTTGCTTTTTTTCTATCTGACTTTCTCTATCTTTCTCTATCTGACTTTGTGATTTTTTTTCAGAATTTATATATATGACAAGAATGAAGAAGAATGAATCAAAACACGATCGTAAAAATATTTATTCAAATACTGCGTAAGAAAATCTATCAGTTATTTCTCTTGTACTTTTCTTCTATCTGCGAAGGTTACGAACATATTTTGGATTGAAAATTTAAGCGTTTTTCAGTTTTTTCAGATTATTTCAGAAAATTGGCAGCTTTGATCAAAAACGAGAACGGAGTTAAATTTGCGTTGTAATTCCGCCCAACTTGTTTATTTAACCGACACTAATAAGACAATATCAAAAGATACCAGTACAACGCGATAGATTGTTGTCACCCTATATCTACAAAAAAATGTTCTATGACCGTTTGAAATATATAAAAAAAATTGATTTTTGTTGTTAATTAATTAATTGTTGGTTAATTAATTTTGTTGTGAAAATAAAAAACAGCGCAATCCGGTCTTCTAAATTAAAACAGTTGTGGTTACCATAACAACAGCACAAAAATTATTTTTATTTCACTTCTGTAATAAAGTGTTACTTTTTATACTGACAGTTAGTAAATAATAGCCTTATTTTCGCGAGCCGATAATTAAATTTTATCGTCGTGTATAAAATTCTATTTTTTTCTATAGCAGATGTTAAAAAAATAAGAAAAATTTGTAAAAAAAACAATTTAAAATTAGATTATATTAAACCCGAAAATCTCAGTAGCAAAGGTTTCCATTCGGTTTCCATGGAGTTTCCAGAAAATTAAATTACTTTTTTCTACTAGCGTGCGGAAAAACGCATTTTCCGCACATTTTTTAGTGCGGAAAATCCACTTTTCCGCACCGTGCGGCAAAGGATTTTTCCGCACTAGTTTTTCTACTAGCGTGCGGAAAAACGCATTTTCCGCACGCTAGTAGAAAAACTATTGTTCCTAACACGTGCAGAAACCTATTTTTCCGCACTTAAATGCTTGACACCACTCCGCTACGCGTCGTGCTGTCAACGGCATTTGCGTGCGGAAAAATCGATTTTCTGCACTTGTTAGGAAAATAGCTATTTTCTATAGCAGATGTTAAAGTGTGCTTTGTTCGACTAAAAATAGTTGATCAAGTATTACTTTAACCGCAAGGGTAGATAAAGTAACACTTTAACCGCAAGGATAGATAAAGTACTTTAATTTTCTGGAAACTCCATGGAAACCGAATGGAAACCTTTGCTACTGAGATTTTCGGGTTTAATATAATCTAATTTTAAATTGTTTTTTTTACAATTTTTTCTTATTTTTTTAACATCTGCTATAGAAAAAAATAGAATTTTATACACGACGATAAAATTTAATTATCGACTCGCGAAAATTAATTCACTCGCGATTTCATCGCTCGTGAATTAACACTTTCCGCTTGTCGATAAAATATAATTTTATCGTCTTGTATAAAAAATAACTATTATCTATCCTTGCGGTTAAAGTGTTACTTTATCTACCCTTGCGGTTAAAGTAATACTTGATCAACTATTTTTAGTCGAACAAAGCACACTTTAACATCTGCTATAGAAAAAAGGTTAATTTGTGCTCGAATATTAATTTAATAGTTAGACATGGGGTTTCATCTAATAAAAAATTTCTTTGGTTAAAGAGTTTCTGTTTTCGATTATTATAATAGGACGAGGTCTTGGTACACGGATTTATGTCACCTAAGGTTAGTTAAGGCCCGTCATACGTTTAAATGGAGGAATATTAACCCCGGCAGGGGTAAATCTGACTTAAGCAAACGTTTTTATTTAGAATTATATTGGCATGTATGAAATAATGGACAGTTATAGATGTAAATGTAAAAATATTAAATTTACACTGCTGTTTTATATTAAAATCGATATCTGTAAAAATAAATAATATCTTAGTTCTTTGTTCAAAATAAAAGAATTGTAAAGTAGGTTTAGGTACTCTTGAATTACAACAAAAATATAAATTGTGTTAGATGTATAGGATAAATATTATGTAATAATTTATAAATATTCAATAAATAAGCTTAACTGTGCACTCTACAATCTTTTAACAAAGGTATTATTATTTATACATAATAAATATATTTGACTAGTAACAATAATAAATTATAATTTTTCATAAATAAAAATTAGTTGTACTTAAGTAAAACAATCCTAAACTTAATGTAGTAGGTACTAGAAGTCAAAGGAAAAGTCTTTGCAGTAAAATTCAAATTCAGCGTTATTACAAATTTCCAATTGCTGGGAAAGAATTTTACTGCACGTCTTAGTGTTATTACACGTGTTACACGTATAAAGGCAAAGCTCATTCCATATTGATCAGAAGTTTGAATGTATACATACTAATACATTAATTCCATTTGCATACTTGATTTTTTTTAACAACATGACGTTAATATCACAATGAGTAATAATGCACTTGCTGCTGTACTTCTAAATTTGCAGTACTACATAATTACATATTATTTAGACAAATAAATTTATAAATGTATTTTAATTACTTTTAAGTATTTACAGTGCATTAAAGCTACACGTTTTGCGAACTTTTCAAAGAGTATCGAGAATACCATTACGTATAAGTATACGCATAATAATAAAGAATATTTTTTTTATAGTCCACAACATTACGTAACATTTTTGTTCCCTTTTGAATTCATAAGTTCACCACCGTTAGTTACAATATGATATGTATTATATCTTGTAAAGTCTTCTATCGAAAGCACAAATTTAATCTCCTATACCATCAAAAATGACTTATTTATTCGTCGTGAGGTGACTCTGTGAAGCTCTTGTAATGGCAGAAAAAGAAGATTAGAAACACTGAAAAGGCTGTTGGAAACGTGACACGTGCAATCACGTCTATTGTTTTTGCCACTCGTATCGGATGTGGTGGTTCTTTCTTGCGTACCTGCAATAAACATGACTACTCGAGGTTAGAACATGGTGGCTTTGAGGGAAACACCAAATTTAGCAGCAACCTCTTTTTAGCTGTTCACATTTAATGGGGCATGCATAAGCGATATTTGCTAGCATTAAGCAGTAAACTAGCAAAAGTCCAGTAAACTTTATTTTTCGTCCGTAAAAGATTCAGTTTAACCTATGTAAACATAGTCCCCTAACTGTTAGGGTTGTATGGTACTATCCCCAATTTATCTTACCCTCGCGGGTTCATGCACAAGCTCTTAAACTTGTCTTCCTGTGATAGATACGGAATATAGTTTAATGTTCAAAACATGTTTGACGTAGATATGGACAAAAGTAATGCCCCTCGCTATGTTATACTTATACAGCCCCTTTAACAAGTTGAAGTAATCTGAAGACATTTCACCAAAATGTGTACCTACTACGGTTTGGAGTTGAATCTCTGCTGAATTTTTGTTTTATCTATACATAGGTTAAAGTTACAAAATCTTTTCCTTCAAATTTTTGTATGAAATTTACTGGACTCAACAAAAAAATAAGTAATGTTACCTCTGTTGCGCATCCATTGTTAGCTGTGTGGGTACATGGGTTTGCTCCACATGTTGTGCAGGAGACAATTTCGTTTGGAATAGCTGTATCTCGTTTTTTATCACCCTGTACAAAAATTTACAAGTATAATAATTTTAAGAGAAATCAATTTTTATTTTGCAGTGCTTATAAACAGGTTTAAGATAGTTTCTGATCTAATTTTTCTGTTAATAGTTTACAGATTAACTAACTTACCCTGTCCTATATTGTAGGTAATCTGTAAAAAATCTGAAAAATATGGAACCATTGAGAAATTTTTAATTAGATTTATGGGTTTTGAAATGCAAACCACTAACATGTTTATAAACACGTGCAGCATTACTTTTAAATATTTTTGCTGAAATACGTAATACAGTAATACCTACAATTACAATTAAATTCCATTCTTAGTTGTTGTTTGGTAGGAGGGTATCTAATAAATATGGATGCTGTGTTCCTATTACTACCAATAACATATTTGAAAAAAAAAAGGAAAAATTGTTATTAATCATAAAACTATTATCCTGGCTAGGATAAACACAAATCAGTTATGAATTAAAATTTAATTTTCACTTGGTTTGGAATAATTCTTCTTTATTCTAGGCTCTGTAAAATTTTGTATGAAGTGATTTACAAAAATTACAAACAGAATGAGTGAAGGGTGCAGCTCTTGGTTAATATCGTTTTCGGTCAGTTTTTATTAAATTTAGAAAAAAATTAAAAAGCTTGATTTTGTATAGTTCTTATAAATAAAATCAATATTTCAAGCGTATGCCATGGTATGAATATATTTATAATTTTATCAAGAACATATGTGGGATTCTATTATCCTGTTTATCTATATCCCCACAGATTGAGTATAAAGCATCCAGTAGATTAATTTTATGGAATTTATGACTTATTCTTTTAATATTATATTTGATTTTATTATAACGCAGTGCAGTGTTATAATAGTCATAGTTGCATGCAATAGAAGACAAAGAGATTACGCCTACAAGCCGAGTTTTAAGAATCATATTCTTGGGAACAGTATGTTTGTTTTTTTTCCTATAATGCACAAATATGAGAAGGCGTATAAAAGATTAAGAACAATTTGATTTTGAATACAATTCTTAAATATTACTCTCATGCATGATGTATGAAGGGAAATTAAGGAAGAATATAGTTCAAATTAGTAACTACTAAGTTCATGCTATCGTATAATGTAATTTTACTAATTAACTACCTATAAAATCTAACTAAATATTGCAGCAATTATATTTGGAGACCTTACATCTTTGAATTTTTCAGTAGTTAAAGTAACGAGTTTTGTCTATAAATAATTTTGGAATCAATCTTATTTTATAGTTTTTCTTCCCTTTGAATGAGTATTTGTAGTCAAAATATAAAGGGTAAGTTCTATACGGTATTAGTTATAAAATAGGGATTTATCAATAAACAAATAAAACTTGTACAGGTTGTTTTATATTTCAATAACAAAATTATTAAATTTGCTTGTGAGAACGTCAAAACGAAACAGATTAAAAAAAATAATGTCCTGCTGTGATATGAGGCCTGTTTTACATAAACGTGTGCACATATTTCAAAATTGACGCTCGAATATAAATTAAAAGTGGAAAGATTTCCGATTGTATGTTTTATTAGATATCTTCGTCTACTGCCCCTACAGAAGAGTGAATACGACCTGAGGCATCTTCAGGATTCACAATAGGCACGCGTTAAATTTTTCTTTCCAATATCTCCCAGAAAATGAAACTCAACAGATTAACATCCAGTGATCTAGGAGCATAAAACTTTACTCTCAAGAGTTTTTCATGATATATTCAAAATATCAGTTGTTTCAAGATATGTAGTAGGGTACCGAATTTTTATATCTAAAAATAAACCAGTTGCAATGTAGGTGCCCTCTGTATAGAAACAGTTCCAAAACAATCAGTTTTCGTCTTTCTAATATTATGTCAGTTCTATTTTTATTAAGCTGCATATAATTACACTAGCTTACATCTATGCATCTACAACTATATAGCATTTTAAAAGAGATGGCTATACCTAACTAACTACAAGTACCTAAACCCTAAAAATCGTAAAAATGGACGAAGTAAAATATTTAATTATTAAACTCATATTTTCCGGTATGGTTAGATTCATTACCATTTTAGGATTTTTATATTTTAGAAACGATCAGTGTTGAAATACTTATTGTTGCTGTCTATCATTGCAAGACTTATAGTTCAAGAAACATTGGTTCTAGTTTCTTAAAAATAAAAAATAATTTAAGTTTTCCGTTCTGGTTTAAACCTCACTTCAGCCCAGCTCAGTCAGGGTTTAAAGCAGAACTGAAAAATTGGGACAAGTTTTGCATTTACCATGCAATTTTTTTTATTATGGATTAGCTTAGGTTAGATACAGGATTTCATCACTATTGACGTTTGTATTATAATAATCCTGAGGTATTACCGCGTAAAACATTTTCTCGATGGTTGTATACCTAATGTATTACGAACAAGGCCGGACCCTACTATTTAACTGTAGGAGTAGATAATTAATTTCTGTTCCAGCAGGATAAAGATAATGTGAGACTGTAATACAGGATTTCAATTGGAAACAAGTTTTAGATATTTTTTAAGGAGTTTTTGGGTATTTCTGTCATGATTAGAATTTTTCAGAACTAGTACTGCTGTGAAAAAATCAAACTGAATAGAAACTTGCAATATTTGAATGTAGATAAGAGGGTATTATTTTGTTTTGGAACAAACGGTACAGTTATTTTTCAGAAGAACAACTCCAACAATGGTTAAAAATTATTATAAGAACTTTAAATGACTGATCATCATCACCGAATTATTTTTAATTATTGGGACATTAATTAAAAATTATAAAAAAAATTATTTGTCTCCCTGGGGTGCATCCATTAATTATACAAAATATTAAATACAGTGAGCAGTGACTTCTAGAATAATTTCCCAAACGTGTTTTAGTAAACGAATAGAAAAACAAATACCCGAAAGGTTGGTTAAAAGGGAAGGAAAAAAGTGGGTAATTATCTCGAAGTAATTTACATTTAGATATAAAGTTTTTCCAGTCAAAGAAAAAGCCCAAAAGGGAATCAGTTCTGTTTACTGTAATTATTGATCCTCAAAATGTTTGATAACTGCAAAATTTAGAGAAAATATCGTGAATTTTAAATAAATGTTGCATTAAAGGAAAAATAAATTTAAAGGGTTTTATATTTACTTTGGGATTGCCTTACGAAAAGCATGAAGGACTCTTTCCTTTTTAAAGTCGATTTATTTCCATAAATATATTTACGTATCGTCCCATATGTTTTAAACCATTTTCATCAATCTATCCATTATCCATTATTAGTCTAACTTGGTAGTAATGTTAGAGAAATATCAACCAACTAACTATAAATATTTAAACAATGCTGTAATACACATGAACCCGAGCATGAACCTAACTATCTAACATATTCAAAATAGCATTCCATACTTATCTAACTTCTAGACACTGATTGCATGAATTGGGATTGCAACAGCATATATTATACTAAATATAGATGTAGTATAGATATAGGAAAGCTCATGTATAAAAGAACAGCGTTTGCATAATGCTAGATAGAATTATTCATGCACATGCAATGTGCATTTTGGATTGTGATGTGCAGTAAGCGAGAGCAGGGTAGGACTTAGCTAATGAATGTTAGGCTTACCAGGGGACTGGCCAGAATTATGCCTATCCTGCTGAGAACAGCGGGCAGTCGCTGCAACATGACAGATCAAACAAGGTACAACCTTATGAGCCATTGACATCAAGCTTAGGCGGCTTGTCCGCAGTCTTTTAATATCACTTAATGTAACATGCTTTTAATTAATATCTTAAAAAAAGCTTGATTTTTTTTATTTGTACAGATTGAAAATTTGTGCGAATTTTTGAAAAAAGTAGAAGCATTTATTTGTTTTCCTGAAATTCGTAGAATTTTATTATTGCCCAAAAATATTTTAAATTCGAACATAATGATCTGATATTCAATGCAAATAATTTCAATGAGTCCTGCATTTTCTTTATTTTTATAATACAGTGTTGTTGGCTTTTTTAAGGATTATTTTTGATAAATTTTAACATGATTACGTGATTACTTCTAAAATCTATTTAGGTTTGAATTAGCGAAAGAACTTGATGATGAGAGATTTAAATTTTTTTCTGATACCGTATATTAAATTTTTTTTAATAGATTTGCTACTTGCTATATTTTTTTAATAATTGGGAATCTTAAACAGTTTGTAAATTTTACGTGGCAAAGAGACTTGCGGCAATGTTATTAACTGGATCCTCTAGCGAAATGTTTAGCCTTAAATAAAATAATTGCTTGTAACGTTTTGGATGATTTTATTTTGTGTAATTTAATCTTTTCAGAAATAATTGTGTGAGGATAAACGTTTTACCAGAACAGTGCATTGCAGTTAGCGTTTTCACAATTTCCTAAGTAATATTAAATTTTGTTTTCAGTAGTAGCCAATTTTCAGAGTTAATTGCATATTATTGTTTTTGCAAAATTAGCATTATAAACAATCCTGCACGCTGTTGTAGCATTTTTACATCACAGCACCAATCATAGTGAGGAAATTTCTAAAATTGTGGTTGGAAAATCTCAAAAAATATTAATGACTAATATTCTGTTAGATGAACAGTAAAGCATACCAAAAGTAATACAGTTTATAACAGCTTCTTTATTATTTTTTATAGTCGTTTTTATATTAAAAAATTAACACGTTATGGGGGTTAAGTATAGTCAAAAATTACGTTTTACGATTTATGATATTTTGGGTGTCTCAAAAATACTAAACGTGCAACACGAGGCGTCACAATTTCCCTAAAACTACTTTGGTGGATGGTTCCCGATTTCAAGCTAAAGTGTTAGGTATATAACTTATTTATTCTGTTAAAAAAAAATGCACAGATCTCGCAATTCTTGCAACCATCGTAGGGTGTTGAAAACAAACACGATGTATATTTAATACGGTAATCGAATATACAGAGTGTGTAAAAATTGTGGTGCAGGTTTCAGGTAATGCAGGATATCGCACTAAAAAGGAAACTAATTTTGATTTTGTATCTAAGTAATCAATAATAAAATTTTTCAAGTTGAACGGCAGCTACACATTTAGGCTACGACGGAGAGATGCAAGTTCGTGTTTTAAACAATAGTTTTGAGCAAAACTTTAATTAATTTCGATAAACCAAATACGGCTTATAATTCGTGGTATACGATTGGCGATTGGCTAAGGGAAACAATGGAATATTAAAAAAAATATATTTTGGTGGTCTTGTGTTGTTTTCTGTAATGCTAGTGAGACAACATGATGGAAAACGGGATATTCAGATGTGAAAATCTTACAGCGATCATTAGAAAAACACAAGTTTAACGAACATATTATTTCTTCAACCTGAAAACTTGTTCTTTTGGGAAAACAAAATATTACTGCGGTAGCTTGAATTTATTTTAGTTACATTTTTAATATTGGCTGTACTTTGGAGCTATAGGTTAAATTTAGACAGCATTTATTCTAAATTTATTAGGACACTATTTATTATTTTATTATTTCTTCTTCTTCTCCAATTCTTGCCATTTATGTTTTATATATTCTAACTTGGTAATAAGCACCTCATTGACTGTTGCTGGATATTTACATTTATAGGTAGTTGATATAATTTGTTGATGTTTAAATATTTCACAATCGTAAAAACAGCGATTACAGTCGACAATTAAATTGAAGTTAAGTTAAACGATCAATGGTAAAAAATTTTAGCTATTATCACTGAATATACTCATCAAGTAACTATTTTGAAAGAGCAGCATTCTTTACTGTTACCAATTTTGAACTTTGACGACTGTAAGTTCAGGAAGCGTTTGCCAGTTTTTTTGATATCAGCTTTTTGTCTTAGTTTTGTCTAAGGAATAACTTTACCTAAAGCTTTCACCACCATTTTTATACATTCTGTATAATGAACATGGTTGTGGTTTATAATGGTTTATTATAACGTTAACAATACAAATACCAAACAGACTATTATAACAGACTAGTATACCGAGTGGTTGGTATCTGAATAAGAAGTATACATTGCATAATCACGTTTATCCGAATTCCTGCCCCTAACTGTTATGGAAAAAATTGGTAATGGTAGTAAACTAAAGAGAATAATATTCCGCGTTAAAAATTCTTTTTCTACTAGCGTGCGGAAAAACGCATTTTCCGCACATTTTTTAGTGCGGAAAATCCGCACCGTGCGGCAAAGGATTTTTCCGCACTAGTTTTTCTACTAGCGTGCGGAAAAACGCATTTTCCGCACGCTAGTAGAAAAACTATTGTTCCTAACACGTGCAGAAACCTATTTTTCTGCACTTGTTAGGAAAATAGCTATTGTGTACTATTTCTTCAACATAACAATATAAAATTTAAAAATGTAGCTATTTAAAAAATAGGAGGTGCTGCACTTGTCAAAACAAAAAATACTCATATTTTTCGAATGTACTTTCATATGTAGGTATTTAAATTTTATATATTTATTTTTATATTATTTATTATACAAAGAATTCTTAAAATTGAACGACGCGGAATATTAATCTCTTTAATTTGGGACCATTACCAATTTGTTCCATAAAAATGGGGAGCAGGAATTCGCATAAACGTGATAAGCAATGTAAACGGCTTATGTACAATAAGGTGCAAATGTAATGTCGCAAGTAGCAGGTAAAATGTTGAACAGGCGATACTATCACCGACAAACGCCGCTGCAAGCGAAGGGCTTCCTTAACAATAGCAGGCAGGTAAACGTTTTTCGGTGATAGTATCGCCTGTTCAACATGTTACCTCCTACTTACGACATTATATCTGCACCTTGCTGTCAGGGATATGACCGATATGACCAACCACTCGGTATAAATGTTGCTTACTTGGCTAAACTAATAAACTAAGTGAATACCTATACAGGGTGTAGAATTGAATTACGCTACATATGGAATTCAATGGTAAAATTTTAAAAGTCCCTTATTTTGGGGGCAAAACCCTCAGCTTGGCACAATTTTGCGAAGATGCGTATAATCTGTTCTGCAGCTCGATTACCCAAGTGTTTAATTGCGCAATCAAAATATATAATTTTATGAGAATAAATCAGAAATGAATATATAAGTGTGTATATTATAATATAATATTACAGAATATCAGCAGAAGAAACATTTGGTAAAAATAGATTATTATTACGTTCTGAACATTTTGTATTTTTTGGTTTTGTTTTCTTTTCCAGTGAAGGTATTCACAACAAAAATATTTTCGGATATTTTGTAAGAACAGAATTAACGCTTCTGCGCAACCGCTTACAGAACAACGCGTGTAGTCCGACAACGCAACCAACTCCGCATGCTCGCACCCTACTTAGATCCCGCGTGACGATATTTCGTGACGCGAGAACCTATAACTTGCCTCCGTATAAGTGTTTTCAACACTAAAAGTTAAATTTGGGAGCAACACGTAATAAACACAGACGAGCAATACCTAAGTCACCCTAGACTCGCAGATGATATTATAGGTAGGAACACGAACAGGAAAAAGAAGTGGAGTAAATGATAATGAAGTTGAATATAAAACTGAAAAGTATCTAGAACAAGAAATTTTAGAGAATTGTAGTTCAAATCTAACGCTTTACGATTTAAAGTGAAGTTTACCATGAAACTTGCAACAGTAAATGATCAAAGCTTAACCTGTTTGTGAACTATATGATCAAAATTGTTGTTCTTGTCAATCATATCGAAATAAGCTTTAGTGTAATGTCTAGTCCATGTTTTGCTGTATTATTTAGCCTTAGGATTTATACGCTAAATTTAGAATTCTCACAGCTGAACAGATCTAAAAGATATTTGATCAAGATTTCCCTTTTGATGCCGAATTCTTGAACATGAAAGAAGTTGGTTGGAAAAGCATTCAATTACTATTATATTTAGTCAATAATTTTGGATGTTTTCAAAATTATTATACAGGGTGTTTCTTAAATGGCGGACACGGAGAGCACTAAGCGATTCTCATCTTAAAACTGAGTTGAAAAAGTATAGGCGATTTTGTCCTAATGTATTTAGTTTCCGAGTTATTCGCATTTTAAAAATTTTAAATTTGACAACATTGCGCATGCTTGCACGGACTTTGTTTTAAACGTTTGGTGTTTTAATAAGGCAGTATGAACAAGTTTCCTAGGTAATAACCTCATAGCTACAATGCACTGTTGCAACATATTGAAAAAAATTTTAACAACAGATATTTATCAGAAAGAATGTCTTCGGAGGAAGGAATACAACGTATAAAAAATTCCAAATTTAATAAGATTTAATATTTGATTGATGAACAATGCGGAACGGTTAAAATTTACCCGTTTTTCCAAAGCATAAAGGAATTGAATCTCAATCTTTGACGAAGAATAACTCTGAAACTAGCGAAGAACGGGCATTATTGTATTATATTTTTCCAATTGGTATCTGGAGGGGAATGTAGTACTGTGCTCCGTGTCCGCGATTTAAGAAACACCCTGTATATATAAAATCTGTGTCAGTTTGATTGGAAATCGAGAATAAATCAGAATATGTTAAAAAAGAAGATTGTTACATTTTCACAGATTCTTTCTGAAAGTGTCACAAAATTTCCGCAAAATAGCGCATATAAGCGGCAGGAAAGTGATTGTTTAGGTCAGCGACTGTTAAGGATCGCTAATCTTTGGAAACAATAATAATATAGCCGTATATACCGGCTTCAATTTCAAAATTAGACACACCCTAACTCTGAAGTTTTGTACTGAAGTTATAACTCTTTTATTATTTTTTTTCTTTAAACCTGTAGATATGTAAACGCGAGCATTTATTTAATTAATTTATGAAGACTTCATGCTCCATTTATTTATTTATTTTTTCAGCCGAAATTATGAATATTTATGACTATGAGCACGGTGGGTGTATTTTGATTTTATTACGCAATTTTTGGGAGTGTACTCTGTTTGATTTTTGATGAGGGCTGCATAGAATTTTTTCTGGGCCATGACCTAATTTTTACGTCAAAACAACACGCGATAATGAAAACGCAAAATAAAAGTTTCTATGCGATAGTAATGGATAAAGTTGAAAAATAGTGTTTTATATTATCATCATAAAAGTAAACGTTTTTAACATTTTATGTTTCAGAGTACGTAATTTTAGAAAACATTTCACACATACTATACAGGGTGAGTAAAAAATATGGAATAAATTCATCATCTCCCAAAATAATGTTTTTTCTAGAAAACGCTCGCACAGGTATAGCGATTTAAATTATGGCGCATATTTTAAGGTGTTTCAATTTTTTTTTGCGACAGTTATTTTTTTGTGGTGACGTCAGAGTAATATTTTTTAAATGGCACCCCATACTTTTTTTGACGGATTTCGACAGAGGACGTCATTCTGCATCCGAATGAGTAAGTATTGTGACCTTGAAGTTGACAGTTTCTGCTATGTTCATTTTTTAAATTTGAAAAATTGTTAAGTAAAACTTTAATGGGAGACAGTTCGAGCACTTAATTAAGCTTTTGTTTGGTTGTATGAGTTTACCAGTTTCATAGGTTGATTTTTTTTCATGTTAATGATTGGTTCCTAATAAATAAATTGCGTAATATTAATGTTTTTGAAAATAACAATTTTCAGATTTAAAAAATGAACATCGCAGAAACTGTCAATTTCAAGGTCACGATACTTATTCGGATGCAGAATGACGTCTTTTGTCGAAATCCGTAAAAAAAAGTATGGGGTGCCATTTAAAAAAAATTACTCTGAAGTCACCACAAAAAAGTGACAGTCGCAAAAAAAATTGAAACACCTTAAAATATGCGCCATAATTTAAATCGCTATACCTGTGCGAGCGTTTTCCCAAAAAAACATTATTTTGGGAGAAAATGAATTTATTCCATACTTTTTACTCACCCTGTATGTATTATACCTACAGCTGTTATTCTTTTAGTACGTTTTACTGTTATAAAAATTAGATTTTCATGGAAAACTACTTTATAAAATTGTCATAATATTTTTAGACATTTACAAAATCACACAACATGCAATTCTATTTACATGCAATTAGAAGAGAATAGAAAACACAGAGAATTGCATGAAATATTAAAGTGTGTAAATTTAACATACAAAAACACACACAGTGTATCATTTTAATATTAGTTTGGTTAAATGTTATTATATTTTCATCAAATTATTTGATGATATGATGTTTGCTTTAAATTATTGTAAGTAGCAACAAAATTATTGCCACTCATCCTTGATTAACTCTCTAAAATTACATTTGGATAAAATTTTAGTTTTGTATTAATAATGCATACATAAAAGTGCATTAAAGCAAAAATTATAATAACTTGGTTGGTACCAGGCGTGTAACAACTTTGACGAAGTAATTTTTCCCTGTTCAATAGAATCGTTGGTATACGTGTCTGGTGAATACAATAACTTTTTCCTTTGAAATTTATATTTCAATTTCCTATTTAAATTATCATGTGCTTTATTAAAATTTACCTAATGTTTAAAAACGCAAAATAAATTAATAAAACAATTATGCAATAAACATTCGGTTGTTCAAAAGGTGTGGTGAATGGTTTTAATTTAAAAAGAAAATAGGTACAAAATACAAACCAATTAAAAGACCAATGTAGCACTTGATGTTGTATTTTACAAATACATACATGTCGAAAATATATGAAAATACATACATAACGCATTCAGAATTTTACCAACCTGTGTCACCGGATTTTCCCCTGGTCGGTATACAACGTTGTGCAGAGGTCTTTTTCTCCCTACGTAATTAACGCACACAAATTCTAGTAATGAGGCGTAGATGAAGCACATACAAACTCCATCCCATACGTTCATGGCAGTGAGATTAGACACCACGGGTAATGTTGATCGAAAACCATTCGAAGTGGTAAAAAAATTGAGCATTGTTGTCACACCTACAAAATAAAAAATACCATGGTTGGTAGGTAGTTATTTAATATTTGTGTAGATACTGTTTAAAAATTTGTCAAATGCGTTTCATGTTCTTCAATTAAAGATGTCCGGAAAAATAAATTTTGACCGTACCGTCAGTTTCAGCAAAACCACTAGAGTAAGGACGCGTTCAAATCTATGATAACAAATGGAGCCAGTGGAAGGAACATTTCTTAAAGAAATGTTGGGGTTCTTCCATAACTCAGGAAACATTTAATGAATACGGGCAAGAATGGTCGAAGGTACCCAGGGGCGAGCCGTGAATTTGTGGGCCCCTGGGCTAACACTACTTAGGGGGCTACCTAATTAATCAAATACTTCCTCGGAACCTCTGAATGCTAAACCCCGTATACTCAAAAATTGGAATTTTTAAAATCTTTTTTTTTTAATTTGTAATTTTGTCCATTGTCTTCAATAGGGGCTGGGGGCCCTTTATATCACCGGGGCCCTGGGCTGCAGCCCAAGAAGCCCATATTACTAGGAACAAATTAACGGTAACTCGGTAACTCCTAATAGGATAGTACAGTTGAAGAAGAAGACATCAATGAGATGATCGTGGTGTGGCAGAAACTGTTTTTATGGGTTCACATAGGATCCTATTTCTTCATACGACGTCGTTTATTATTATAATTTGACTCCCATCAAAGTGATTTCAAAATTGGACACGGGCACATGACCGATTGGAACAAGAACATTTCCTGTGCGACGGTGTTACTGTACATCCCTCGCGAAATAAGTTGTTTTACATTTATGTGGAGTTGAATATAGTAATCCATGCCTGCTAAAGAAAGTTAAAAGATCAAGAGTATTACCTATCATAACTCGTGCCGGAACAGCGTTCCATTCCAGCCAAAAAGTAATGAATGATGAGGTGACTAGAATAATTCCTGGTATAAAGACTGTTGTAAAGTAGAACGCACGGTCCCTTGTGAAGATTAACTCCACTTTCAGACAGCTGTAGTTCTCTGTATAAAAAAAGCAATTGTTTAATAATAAAAATAGTTTTATAACAGAATTTGCAAATATGATGTTTATTAAATTTTTATTGGCTGGTAAAATGTATTTCGGGACTCAAAATAAAAAAGAATCTCGTTCAATACGTGTGCGTTTTGTATAATACGTGAAGAGATAATTTATTTATAGTCGAGATCCTTTTTTTCAGTTTGAGCCTGAAATCACGTTTTCAAAGTTTGTTGGTAGGCTAATGAAATACTCTGTATTAATTAATAATGTTCCTATGTTTTTTTTCATAGTAGACTTAAGTATTAAACTGTACACTTCAGTTTTTCTCGGGAACTTCTCATAACATCATTGTGAGACTATGAATGCGTGGTAGTAATGTGAATGATTCAAATGTATTATTCTACATTAAACAATACAAATATATTGGCTAATAAAAAACTATTCAGCGGTATTTCCTTATAATATTACAAGGTACCAAATAATGCTGTATATTTTAACCATACAAAGCACTTAATATACCTACACATACAGAAACATGTGATATTCCTAAATATGTTTACGAATTTAACTAATTGGCTGATGTTAATTGGTACAAGTAAGTACGGTGTTCACATACTACTGGTTTCTATTTTTAAAAAATGTATTTTGAATAAGCAATTGAAATTGTATGATTAGTTTTAAATTTACCTATTTTTCGAGGTGAGCTTCTGAGTTCCAGTAGCATTTCTGTGTTCATAAAATAAATAAATAAGCATTAATATTTTGGTATTTACCTATAGTGCATTGAATGTTAATTGCAGCTGTGTATTGCATAATCTATTTTCAGCTTTGTTTGTTCAATTTGTAACATTTTATAACTTCAAATAGCTAACTACCTCTTTTCTTCCGAAGCTATTCACAGCGACATGATTTTTCTAACTAAAATTGTATTCTGTAAGTAATATGTTAGTGTAGCAGACATAAGAGTGTTGTAAATGTTAAAAATAATGTTTTATTTTTGAATATATTTATTAAGAAATACTATTCACTATACTTGTTTGTGTTCCTCTCTTAATTACCTATAATTTTTTCCCAGTCCCCACTTATATTAATTAAAATATTTCAGAACATTTTTATTCTAAAAAATTCTTTCAGCCAATTACTTCTGGCAACAGAACTATTATTTAAGTCAACTAGTGCTTTTACTAATAAATTGAATTATATTTAAAGTCTGTAAAGAACTTAGTTTAGAAGAGTGATCCCTTATTTATTTATTTGCAATGAGTTAATATTTTATTTAAATATCCCTTAATGGAATTAGAATTACCAGCGCTGGTATAATGTTCTATCGTAATATTAATAATGTAATGATCTAATTTTCTAAATAGCACTTTATTATTCTAATCAATCTAACATGCTGGTATTTCGCTCGAAATGTATTAACATAATTAAGCGTTAAGCGAAAGATATAAAAACAGGCCCTATATGCACAAATAAGCAATAAATATAAAAAAAAGCTAGTATAAAATTGGGTTTTCCTTATTTAAGCCAATGCTGGTCATTTCTTATAGGTATCTTTTTATTTTCACCGTAGCGGTATGTATATGCGTACCATATTCAAAGTTAGAATAGACAATATTTTGGTATCTAAGGGGTGGTTCTTCTGTACGTTACTTACCTTATCGGAATAAAGGTTCTAATATTTCTAGTACTATATAGATTTCCTTTAATATTATAAAATTACCTTTTGATTAATTTCATTGTATCGTTGTTATAACAAGGTGATTCCTCTTGTCAAAATAAGGAATAGTTAAAAAGTTTAAATGACCCATGGTCCGAAAATGCCTGGTTCACGATATTTCAGCCCACAAAGATGAAACCTGAATAACTAACTAATTTTGTTCGTAGAATTCAACCAAATAAGATCTTGTTTCACTTATTGTTGCACTTATTAGAGTGTTTTTAGAGTTTTAAAATTATCTAGAATTCTAGACCATGGTAAAATGAAAGACCATTTTGCTTTTTTAAATTATTATTTTTTTGTCTTTTCATTTTTGGTAAATTCTGTAATAGATTTGCGAACCCGCATGCTAGACAAAAAGAAAAGGTACTCTTGTTGTACAACGAAAATGTGCACCGATTTTGAAATACCGGGGTTTCCCTTATTCAAAGCTCACCATATCACCTTTCCGTTTATCTCAACGGCACAGAGGCACATCATCGTCCTTCTAAACAAACCTCATGGTATCAAAGGGAAATCTTTAGTACAAACAAGCTACCCTACTCGTAACATTAACCCATCGAACTACTAAATTTCCAGTTCAAAAACAACGACAAACATGTTTAGAAGAGTCAATTTGATGAAATTATTTTCAATCTACGGTTGTTTTCCACGAAAGTACATACGGCCCTGTTTTGTTTAATGTTTAATTTGGTTGAATTCCTGAGTTCATTTTTTAACTTTTGAATCATTCAAATTTTTCAATACAGTCTAAGTTCGCATTAAAATTTAGTTTTGTCTTCTATGAGAAGTTGATAGGACTTGAGCGATATGGAACTTCCTCAGCAATTAGTTTTTAATTAAATTTTGATAGAGAAACAGCGCTTGAGCAAAATGACTCTCTGGCATGCATAGCTTTTGTCACAGGAAGCAGCTCTAAAAGCAATGTAGGCACAGATGATATACACACAAAAAAAACTTGAGAACATCCTTATTTGTCAAAATTTCCGCTTCTAAAAGTTGAATGAACCCAGTACCTTTTTACTGTTACCAATTTCTTTTTAATTCAGTATTAATGCAAATCAAATTGTGTGGGTCAAGAAATGTAAAAAAGAAAACACCCGCCGACAATTAACAAAATTTATTAAATAATTGATTTCTAGCCTGAAGATGACCCCCCCCCCCTTTCTGAGTGTCAAATGTATACAGGGTTTTTAAACGAAAAATAGCCACCCAGCATCTTTCAAAACTATTGTTTGCTTGTAAATCGCCAAGACATGTTATCAAAAATAGCTTGAGGGACATCTTTTCACGTAAAATTTGGACGGCGGTCATCAACCCCTTAGCCGTCACAGCCATTTCAAGGAAATAAAAAATAAATAGTAGAATGAATTCCTTATGAAATTACCTTTACAACGATGTGCTACAATAATTGGTATGGTGTCATTTGAAATTTGAAAGGGGGTGGCTGTGAGGGCTAAGGGGTTAATGAAAGAAGTCCGGATTTTACGTAAAACGATGTCCCCTTTGTTCTCTTTGCGATTTTCAAGCAAACGATAGTTGTAGAGTTACTGAGTTACTTTTCGTTAGAAAACTCTGTATAATAATTGCACATTCAATATTGAAATGTAATGTCGACTTCTTTACTTTATTTATTTTTTCTGTTTATGATAAGAATAATAGTCTACCTGTATATACAACTCGACAATCGATAATTCTAGACTCTTCGCGTATTGCCTATTAAATGACTCAGGCAATTACTAATCAGTCTCTTAGAATCGATAATTTTCGATCGTATAAGTACGACAAATTGTATGAAAACTCTGTAGTGTACCTACAGTATAAGCGTTTGACTGTTTTTATTTGAAATATCTTCACTAACACGTAACCGTTTTCGAAAGAACTGTAAAAATTATTTCCTTGTACCGTATTGTTGGAGAATAATGGTAGGTACTTGTACTTCGTGCTAAAATGAAGCCGTCCCAAAAGACCAGCTTTGCTTCACTTTTTTCAAATAGAATTCTCTAAAGCCCAGAAGGCAGTCTGTGCTCTCAGGTCAAAAGGTCGTCTATTAATCGTTGAGAAGTCAGGGTAGGGATCCCAAAGTGCATATCTGAATACGCAAATATTTAAGGACAATATAATCCTATAGGTATCATAATTATCATTTGTTGTTTAATAATAAATATTAGTTAAAAGAAATTCTATTATCTTCCAAAAATAGTTTATTATATCCTATTCCTAACTAGTTTCAGCCCTGATTTGTTAAGTCAAAATAGTCTTTGTATCTGTTTCTATTAATTTCCATCAATTTTGTTACCTTAAACCTTTACCTACTTATCCGTTATGAGTTACTGATTTTTCATTTGTACCAATTTTAAATCTTTTACGTAAAACTAATTATAAGTAGCAACTGAAAACTAATAATTATGAAATACCTCTCCAGCTTGCTTTTGTGGGACATTCAATCGTCTGGTTGGATATGAGATAAGCGTTGAGTGATGTAAGACTTGGCGATTTTCGTAAAGTGTCTTCATCGTTCTTCCACACGTATTTGATGGCCGATTGTTCGTAGGATACTAAAATATGGCAGGTAATTATAACGCACATTTTGTTCAATTCTATAAATTACTTACTACTTTCCATTGCAAAAGAGCATTGTGGATCGTCGAAAGGAAATATGTGAAGACTGCCCTGGCAGGACAATATGAGATGTCTCCTAAAAAGAAAATTAGGAATAGCACGAGAGGGGTGGTGTAAAAAAAAACGCAAAACGAACATTAACCCTAATCTGATGCTCGAGTAAATTAAGTGAAATACAATTCGGTTTTATCACAATTTTAGGTTGCCATTATACTTTCCCTTAATTATAAAGATCTTACCCGTACATGATAAACTGTGACATGAGAAAATATAATTTTAAAAAGCACTCTTTGGAATATATTTAGTAATCAGGAACACATAAAAAATATGAAATTATAAAAAATCAATTCCTATTTGGCTTGATTCTGTGGAATCCTTATTTCTTGTTACGTTTCGAGTAAAATATTTCAAAGAAAATTTTGTTAATAAATTAAGTTTTGTGATTATCAGCACTCTGTTGTATTTAATTTGAAAAGTTTTGAAGAAAGTAAGCATTTACAATTTCAGGTAATTTCAGGTTGGTTGCATGTTTGATGTTATTTTAATTTTTAATTCGTTGTTAATTAAGGATTATATATTATTCTCTTTAAACTTTTTGCTGTCTACTTAAGGCCTAAATGAAGGGTGGTTCTCAGTTTGAGGGTTCGAATATGGAGCAAGGTTATCAAAAACGTCGACAACTGTATATGATTCTTTGATATAAAGATAAGAAATTAGATCTGCCGAAACTATTTTCGCTTTGGCACACCCTCTATTTCCCTGGCGTAATTGTAACCTTTGTAAGGGCATATTTTGGTTATTAAACGTACTTGTCAATAAGATAGACATGAAAATTATAGTTCCTTTGATGTGTATGACAGACTTGTTACGATTACCATCTTGTAACGTCAAACACACGTAAGGGGTTATTTTTAAAAAATATTATTACACAGACTTAACGCTTAAATAACTATTTTTTTTATTTAATTAACAAATAAAATTGTTCCACCCCTCTCAATTCATCATAAGATTCGTGAATATTTTAATCTATAAAAAGAAAAAGTGCTACATTATAACATCATATTGTGACAGTTTTTTATTAAAATAGATTTTGGTCACTTCACTATCTCTTAGCTGTACAACCCTATTTCGTCTTTTGGGATTTCGAATGAAATATTTAGTAAGGAAGTGTCAAGGGTTTGTTGAAATTCTCGGATTACGAAGTGGATTGGGGAACGAAATGTGATCTGCAGGGGAAATAACTGTGATACGTGTCATGTGAATAAATCTTGGGATAAGTTACGTCGTTTATAGGTTGAAAAGACAAGTATTGTTGTCGCTTTTTATTTGTGCGGATCCTCGTGTTTATTGGTTGGTATTTAAAGACTTTTCAAAATAAATAAAAGTTAAGGGATAATAATAATACTATATCCATAATATATAAAATTCTTCTTGGCAGTTTGTGGATGAAACTGAATTAGAATTTATGGAATATCACAATAATACTGTGTGACCTTGGAAATGTTAATTTCAAGGTCATCGGTTAGGTTGTTTTAAAAGTTTCAGGACTAAAAGTACCTATTACATAATATTTTTCTTTTTGTCTTGCTATATATTGTGTGAAGAGTTTTACCTTCTAGTCCGTTACTTGGGCGAGTAAGTACGCCATTTAATTAAATTAGAGCTGACGAACTTACATTTAATTTTCAGAAACGCTGAAACATTGCATCCGGGGTGTTACAGAATTTCCGTGTAATAGCAACCCAAGAGAGGTAACCCATTTCGTGCTTACCGCATAACGTAGTGGACGGTGCCGTTGCGGTAAATGCGCAGGGAGAAATGCACGGGGATGAGAGGGTCTTTAAAATCTCCGTGCATGATGAAGTAGGTATCCGGGAGCCAGATATCATTGTGATGGTGGATTGCGTTGAGGAACTCGTACCTACTTTTGTTCGAGTACCTCAAACGGGGATCGTACCACTGCTGCTGTAGCAGAAACTCTACTTCGTATTTCTGTGAAAAAATATGTGTTTTAAGAAAGCTGGTTAAAATGAAGTGTAATTTGTGCTTACCAAACTTGATTCGTCTGGAGATGCCAGACTCAGAAGTAGTACACTGATGTTTACGACCAAAGTTCCTGAAATTAAAAGGACTTTTTTATTGTTTGAACGGGATGAGATACTTTAAGTATATTTAACTTTTTTATTTTTTTGCTCATTGTCTCTAAAATAAAGGAGACTTTTATAAGTTATGTACGACAATTAAAATTTTTGCATTACTTTAATGAAAATCTAGGACGAAGTATTTAACAGTTTAATACTGCAGAAGCGCCATATTATTCTCCTAATAACCGAGATGGGTTGATGGTTCAAATGGTAGAATAGTTTGAAAAGTGTTTACGATAAGAAATCATATGTTCTTTGGAAATTAAAACAATTTTTCGAGATTCCCAAGAATTTAATGTTCGTGATTAGCCATTTTAAAATTGTTCTAGATATCGATAAAAATATTTTTCCAGAATTGATCGCATCAGAGATTCATTTTCGTGTTCTCTATTATAATCATGGTAGTCTATAAAAATATGAACTAAATCTACAATTACAATTGTTATTCTATTCCTTTTCTTGTTCGTATTTTGAAAACTGAATAATTCATCTACTATCAAAAGAATGCAAAAAAATGGATATGAGAAAACTAAAATAACTACCTATATGCACCGAATGCTGAAACTGTTGGTTTTTTGATGGGAAAGAAATATTGGATGCTATACAAATTTCATGCACTTAGGTATGCAGCCAATACTTCAAAATGCTTAGTATAGGGTATAGTAGGTCATCAGAATCACTCTCAGCTCTTAAAAATGGCTTATAAATAATTTATTATAACCATGACAGTTTCTTGATGAATGAGAGACAGAAATTGTTAAATCACTTCAGGAGTTACAGTAAGGAGAGTATGGAGTATCCATTCTGTTCATCCACAGTTAGCGTATTTCGGGTTCTTACAGAGTTTCTGGTCGATATTATCTCGTCTCTGCAAAATTGAGACTTACCACCAAACCTAATGAACCCTTCAAGTTTTACGAAAAATATGGTTACAAATTTGAGTCTCTAAACAAGCTTAGAAGAAATAGCAACGAACCCTCTTCTTGCTTGGGATGATAAAATATTGCTTTGGGGTTATTGGAGAAGCCACTTCTCTATACATCTTGGGATTCTGTACGACAAACAATATCTAGCGTGGTATAAAAGAAATAAATAAAAATAAGATATTTTTTCATATTTCCAAAATTTACAAAAATTCAAGAATGTTGGAACAGTGAAATATCTTCACCATTTGCGAAGCGCAATTCATACTTTATGGCTATCACGAATCACCCCCTGGGATGACGAAATTCGTGAATGGAATATAGTCTTTATATTTCGGCCAAGAAAATATTATCCAGAAGTTTAAATTTTGCAAATGGTTTTAATAACATTTGTATATGTTACAAGGATAATGCAGCAGTTTAGATTTATTTATGAGTTTATTAGCGAACGAAATGTAAAAAGAAAGGAGCAGTTATTGTAATCCTTCCATAATTTATTTCGCCTAATAAAATAATATAAAATCATTAGGAAAATTATTTTCGTAGGCTAAAAAATTGGCTTTTAATTGTGGGGTAGAATTAAATGCTATAAAATATGAATGCTCATCTAACGCACCCTCCAAAATTTGGAAAACCAAACTCGTTAATTTTCAACCACGCAACCTCTGGAACTTCGTAATTTGGTCCAAGAGAGAAATATGTGCGTTGCTCTGCCATACGTGGTAGATTATTAATTATAGTGGTTTTGAAACAAACTTTCAGATGTACAAAAAGTTTGTTGGGGGTTAAATTTCCACCATTTAGTACGATTTTAAAATTGCGATTAAGCATGTTCCTCATTATTTTACTAGAATTATTTATTACTGAATTAATTAAATTTTCCACTATAATTCAACTCCTACGCGCTTTATTTTTTTGATACTGTATAATGTTGCTTTATGTTTATTACCCAATATAAAGGAATGTACAATAATGACGGGGCGTGTTTTAAAGATTTAACGATTCGAATTAATGACGCAAAAAACTGAAATTTAGCATAAAACATGTCACAATCTAATGATGACAAACTGATTTACATAATGCAATTTATTTTCTTTAAAAGCACGACGTATCTGCAGGTCATGTTAAATTTAGCTTAAAATCTTTTTTGCCCTTTTAAAACTTTTCTTGTTAATCGGAAGAGAAAAATAATATAAAGATATTTTAAAATATTCATGTTATTTAGAAAATATGATAAATGCAGGTGAAATATTTCAATGTAAAAAATAGTAAGGGGTATCAAGCATACAAATACCTCGTTTAACGATTTGAAACATTAGAGTAATAAATACCGCTTTCCTGGTTGTGGAACAATGTATGCAAATATGCCTTGCAGGTGTAACATCACCAGAGAGCTGAAGCGGGATCTATTTCTGGAATATGGCATTCATACCCATACGTAACATTGTTCCCTGAACCTACAATTACGTTCTGTTTCATGTTACTGTAAATACTGTAATGCAACGAGCACATCAGAAGATATTACTTCGGGAATGGTTATTTTTCTTTAATATGCGAGAAGCAAAACGGGTTATAAAAATATTCTTTTGTGAGCAAAAGAGGTTACTATCCACATTACGGGTTTTAGTGCTTTGTAATATATTTGTTATTGGAAAAATTATATAAAAATGTTGTATTTTATATTAAATAGTTATTCAAGTAACAATAAGCCGAAGCATAGCTGAGGCTTGTGGTCTACCGAGAGAATAATCTAATAACTGAAGTCATTATTAGTTTTAAAACTATTTTTTAGTGAAAGCATAAACAAATTACAAAATTCCAACTATTTTTGCGAATATTATTTGTTAGTAATGGGTACAATAAATTAATATCATACAACCCAAAGCATCTACATTCAAAAACAAACTCACCAACCTTCATATTCATGAACACCTGAAAAATCATAAAAAAATGTTTACACTTCTATAAAAGAATCTTTAAATGTTTGAAAACTTTTTCTAAGACCACACCTTTCAGTTCAGACATCTCGCCTGAAATATGTTATTTTCGTCAATTCCGTATCTAGTGAGAGAATATTCCACAACGTTAAAACTTTCGTCTCTAGTGACGAAAGTAAATATCCTACATCGAGTTGCCGGAGTATTGGACATAAATTAATGTGGTCGTAGGAAAAGTTCTTGCTCGAGAAAATTACCAACCTCGACTTCGGGTGGTAAACTTTTCTTTCGCTTGCAAGAAATGTTATTTTAGTAACTTGTGACAAAAATTAAAAAATATTAGTAAAATAAAACATTTTACAACACAAAAATATTGTTAGGAGTTAATTGTGTTCTCAAAAATACAAATTATTAATTATTAGAAACTTTCTTCACGTAGAAAAAAATTGGTTACTGTTTCTAAAAATTCTATGGGGAGGTAGAATAATTGAAAGAGAAGACTAGGACCAACGACCATAAAAATTAGTAGTTGATAAATACGATTGTTCTAATTTTATTAAATTTTATAATATTTTTAGAATAAAATTTGAAGGACTATTAGTTGTGATAAATATTTTATCTTGAATCAAATATTTTTTATAACTGTAGTAAAATGAAATAAATCTTTTTATGTTAGCTAAACAAAATTTGCGAGATTATTCATAGTCTAAAAGTTTTCCTATAAATTTAACTATAAAATAGTTGATTGTAGCAAAACTTTCTCCATTTAAATTTATACTACCCTTATTTGAATGAATTTTCAATATAGTACCTATCTACTACTCGTGTATGCCCTACATTTCAAAATCTATAATATTAGATTGATTAAATATAAATATAGTTTAAATGATATACGATTCTTCATATTAACATTGGAAGTAACTTTTTTCTTCTATACACACAAGATTAATAAATTAGCTGAACAAACAGTTTTTATAATTTAGTTGTTTTGTATGTCGATGTTGGTTGGGTTCCTTTCGGTTTTAATATAACTAGCTTACAGAGGAAAATACAATAATAGAGTTGAGAGCTTACTTCATTTTTGATGTATACCTACCTATTATTATTAATACGCATGTTTTGTAAAAAAAACCTAACAGAATAAATGAGATTCGAGTATAACAAATTTTACCCTCTTTTCTAATAATGAAAGACTACATTAAGGTCAAACTCTGCTTGTAACTAAAAATAGATTTAATAACATACTTACTAAACTAAATTTCAGGAAAACTGTTTCAACGTACAAGGTAAGTTCACTATCTCCCACGTTATTTATTCATATCTCTGAAAATTGTAGAACCCGCTAGCAGGATGTTACTTCAATTTTTAATGAGAAAATAGTATAGAGTATCCGGTGTAGGGAAAACATCAGACCAATTAAGAGAAAATAATTATAAAACAGTTAAAACACGGAAAGCCTTTGAAAATAATTTGAATCATTTCTTTAAAATGGTTCGAGAAAAATCTTGTTAGTTGGATCGCAAATTTTAATCAAAACTGATTCAGAGGTGTTCGTGTTGTCATGTTTGTGCTTGTGCTATGTTGAATTAACATTCAGTAAATGAGTACCTAGTATATATGTCTTTCAAAAGAAGCACATACTGTCAATTATATTTATGGTAAAGTTTGGTCTAACAATCAAAGCCCTGTTGTAGCTGCCACCAATAGCAAGAGTGCAAGATATACCAGAACGTGGCGGTCAAAGTAGGTAGTTACTTGATATGTCTAAGTGTGAGGTTTTTCTCTTGAGAAAAAGTTTATGACTTCCTTGGAAAATCATTCAGATTCTTCAACAAGAACAATCGCTCGTAATGAAACAGGGCTAGCGCAATAAGATCTTTGGAAAAAGATTTTTCATGGCAGAAAGTTTTATTGAACTGGGAAAATGAAAATTTGAATAGTTTTCGCCTTTGATTAACGTGTTTTTAGGTTCTCCTCGTTGGTAGGAGTTCACCTTAACCCATTTTCATTATCTGCTAAATTATTCTATACATGATAAGTATTAAATTTTTAACACGAAAACTATTTTAACCCAAGGGTAAAATTGATGGTTATCAGTCTAATTTTCTGGATATAACCTAGTTATACGTACATCATAAATCATTTCTTTGTAACTGATGTGATAAGACAGGTAATTATTATACAAAGTAGTTTCGTATTAATTAATCGACGTGTCATTCTAAATTGCAGTTGGCCTAACATTTATTAATGCTGAAAATTATGAAAATCTACTTGAAACAATTAATGTAATTATTCATAGTAAAAGTTGATCTACTTTCAGGCTAAGTGTTTTGGCAACACTTTTATGCAAATAGAAATGCCAAAGTAGAACATGTCGTACAAGACGGATTAGCAACGGCTTTTCACGCTCCGGAAATGTAGAATTTATTATTTACACCTTGCTGTGCAAAACGATGTTGTGAGTGCTCCGTATTTCATGTATATAGTTAATTATTCAAACATTGTTTAAGTACTGCTGTATTTGTAAGAAAGTTTTGTTTTGTACATTAAAGGGAAATTTCAAGGAAGGGATCAGGTGTAAAGTTGATGTAAATACGAAGAAGTAAACTTTTGGGTTTGACTCGATCCTAACTATTTTGTTAGTGAAACATATTTCTAAATGGTTTTTAGAAGAAATAGGGGAGAAAAATATAAAACAGTAATTTTTTATGTCGAACAATAAAAAATTATTGCTATGGAATCAAGCAATTTAACTTTTTAGAAGGGAAGTTTGGACAACCCTCAGTCAATAACCAGAACACTTTATAATCCATTGATGAAAATTAATTACTTTTTGTTGAACGCCCCGAATTTATTACCTTTCATTTTTCCAATTTTCAGTATGGTCACCAATGAAAACCAATTGCGTTCTAAAATTTACGACACAATGTTACCCATGAAAATTGCTATTAAGGCGTCAACAGCTTTGACTGAAAGTACGTAAACCTACCTACCAAATGTTTAATTTGATGCTTAGCTGGAGATTATGTTCCAATATCCAAGTTGTACCCCTTTGAACTTTTTTTAAATTGTAATAGATAGATTTTCGATATTTTTAAAAATGTCTGTAGTAGTATTCGACACTTAAGGTCATTTTTTATCTTCTGTTTCCTTGCCAAAGTGAAATTCATAGTCGCCCATATCAATTGCTCAACTAATTTTTGTTATCAATTCGCAATTTTTATTTACGTTAACATTTTTCAAAAACCTCAACATTCTTAAATAAACGCGTCGATCTAAAAGTTTCCTTGTGATATGTACTTATTGTAAGTCTATATGCATGCAGTTGAATCTATATACTATACAAACCCTCTCGGTTCATTAATGACCATTGTTGTAAGTGCTTTGTGCAGTGGTAACCAAACAATGTCTAATTGTGCAACACATAATACATTGTCTACAATAGAAAATGAAAAAAGAGATCTATAGGAGTATCGTGCGGTTGTGAAAACAAAAGTTCGAGTAAAGGAAGTTCAAATATTGATCTTCTTTATAAAATTCAGGCAGCATTCATGTCAACTCCCAAAACAGTTTTACATAAAATAGTCACGTCCTCGTGCCAAAATCTAACAATAACTAAACATAGCAATCGCCAAGGAAATATCCGAATGAATGTTCGAAATACCTAAAGCGCGCCGCGCCGTGGGGAATTTATGAACATGGTGGTGTTTCAATGTTGTAGTTGCAACACAAAATGCACACACAAAAAAAGGAACTGCAAAAAAACGCCGCCGTGATGTAGGCTAAATGTTTTTAATTTAGCCCTTGATGAAGCCCCGTTTAGTTTTAATGGCGATTAGTTTTTGCAGTTCATTATGTTAAATTGTTAGCATAGGCGCCGACTCCACGGGTGCTCCGGCGCTGGAGCACCCAATGAAAGCATTCATTGGGTGCGGAGCACCCAATGAAAAGTTTAAAGACACAATCAAAATTCAGGTAGTTATATATTTTTTTTTTAATTTTTAACCAGGAAAACCATGCAAATATTTGCATGTAACTAGTGTTTTTCTCTCGGATTTTATTTTTATGCTAAAATATTTTTTTGTGCCTCCGGTCGGCATCACTGGGTTTCTGCATCACGAAATCTGCCAGAAACAGAGGTTTCTCCGGCCTAGACCGGCAAAAAGTAGGAATTGTAGGTTATTGGTTGGCAGCATCGGCTCAATCTGACAAAGTCAAATTTGTGCATCGCGGTCGGAGACGATCAAACAAATAAATTAGCAAAATTTTACAAATACGATTACCTATTTGAGCCACTGTGGTGATTTAAATATAATCTTTAATATGCGCCGGTGCATCCATTATTAAATCAAAGATAATGAAATTTAGAAATAAACGTCAATGGAAATTGTAAGAAAATAAATGAATTAAGTTTAATGAATACCAGGAAACAAGGAATCTTGATTTTGAAATCATAAAAAAAATTCCTAATACTAAATTTTAAATGCAAATTTACTTTATTTAAACAAACATCGGCACAAAAAATCTTGTGTATTACACGTCCAGAAACAGTTTTGCGAGTGCTCCTATGTGCTGTTTCTGGCCTTGTGATACAAATAACTATTGTTTTTATTATTTTTTTATAATTTTTCAATCATGTATTTTTCGTATTCCTTTATTTATTAAAAGAGCTAAGCCTGCAAATCTAGGCCCTATATTTTTTAGCTACCTACAACCAGTGGCGTCGGAACCACGGGTGCAACGGGTCGTTCAATGCAATTTTAAAATATGCATAAGTAAAATTGTTGAAATTTTGATTTTTTTTAAATTTTACATTAAAATAGCCATATGCTCGTAAAACGCTTTTAAATTGACCACGCCCACTTTTGAAAAAAAAAATCGCCTGCGGCGCTAGGTTTTCTCACTGCACCCGTAGTTGAAAAATAGTTCCGGCGCCACTGCCTACAACGATACAAAACCACAAAATCCGTGAAATTTGTGGAGCACCCAATGAAATTTTTAAAAGTCGGCGCCTATGATTGTTAGTAACAACACAAGAGACAGAAACTCTAGTAAAACAACAACAGAAAACGGACCGCGAGTTTTGTTTCCTAGGTGAACAGCATTCTTGTTGTTTCCATCTTCCGGAGTGTGTAGGTCACAGCAGAAATCAGCATCTGTAACAGCAACATCCCCAATAAACACCGCTAACGCCTGGTTAATGTCTTTCATGCTTGTACTGGCCATTAGGGCATATTAAGGAGTCGTATAAGTTATTACGTAAGACTAAGTAGCAGTAAAACTTAGTCGTAACCACATTGCGTCTCCTTCAAATGATTAACCGTCTTATTAAATCAAATTATATGCGTGCTGTACATAGTAAAATTAGAAATAACAACAGTGACTTGCATTTATTATATAATATTCGGAAATCACGCGAATCTTACATAATTAGATAGGAGGTGTATAGATTGCCCCAAAATCCGTTCCGAGTTATTCAGAAAACTCAATTTATTTGACAAAACACGCAATTTTCAGCATGCCATAATAATTTCTACTTACGTGCATAATTATTTAGAATTTAATTAAAAATAATACTCCTTTAAAACCTTTTCGATAAACTATAGCCCAGTATTTGGTGCAATGAGATCCATAATTTTTCCTTAGACATTCTCTCGCCTTGGCTAAATTATGGGCTATGATTGAGAGGTCTATGTTTTGAAAGGGTAACAATAGGACAATACATCTTCAGTAAGGTAACAATAGTAGTGTGATATAGTTCAGTAGTTAAATCTAGACTGAAATTTCAGCCATTCTTATAAGCAAGTTCACCCATACCAACACCAACAAAGAATTTGAGAATTATATTGTTGGTGGAGAAGCCAAGAGTTCAGGGCCCATGGCTCAGTTTAGGTTAGACCGTAGAAGAAGCACTCTTTTAGGATCGGAATAAAAGTAAATCTTAGGTGAGGAGATATGCAAGGCTAAGTTTAGCTTGAAAATTTAGTAAAATATCCGTAAATCTTAGTATAAGCAGTCTTAGAAGAAGAATTCGAAAAAATGTATACCTTGTAGAAAAAGTTAAGGTTGCGATTGGGGTAGGAGAGGTCCATGAACATGCAAATAATAAGTAAATTCAAGAACATAAATTTGTAGTTTAATTTAAGGAACACTTGCAATTACCCTTAATATATTCTTAAATTCGGTATTCATAAACATTCGTCGTACCTACTTTTTGAGTCCCTTAATGTCCCCCAAAGGGATAAATCATTGTAACATAGAAATGGTGAAGATACTGGGAAGCTCTTGATTGGGTGACTTATGTTGTGTTCACGATTGAATAGTAAAATATTCAAGCTTGCATGATTCGTTTTGAGATTCAAAAATTAGTCAAAATTAGAAAAAGATCGAGAAACTTGTCCGGAGTTTTTGATTACCAACTTTAGATTCATTTTCATAGTAAACGTACTAGTTTGTAAGAGTAAAACAAAGTTATTATTATTCTGATTCTAGTTCTTACCGTTGATATTACGTAGGTATAATGCGATTTTTATCAAAGCAATTTTATATGCAAAAATGGGAAAAGAAAATTTATGGCAATTTAAAGATAAAGTAAAGTGTTTTACGTTTAGGTGTATATTCAGTACAGACCGCATTATTTAATGTCAGCAATGAGGTCAGCTTGGAAAATGTCGTACTGTAGGGGAAATATTGGAAATCTATTCTTGAAATATGCTGTATCTCTCAATGAAATAGTTATTTCACTTTCAACTATATCTTTGTAATTAAATATTCGGAATAAAAAAAAAAGGTCCCGTAATATTTCAGTTCTATTTAGTCCACAATCGTCTCTTTACTAATTATATAGGGTGTTTTATCCTCAAATAGAATGGGTTCGGCAGACACATTTATCCACGTTAACACTGATATCAAATCGAAACGTTTACCTAAATTTATAACCTACCCGTAATCTAATCGCAACGTCAAACAACCCTAATTCAGGAAATTACTGATTAATTAAAAGATCATACAAACATTTGCTCCCCTAGTTCTCTGTGTTTACAATAAGATTGGTTAGATTGCGAAATGAGCAATTTTATTGGTTGTTTTAAGAAAAAAATATTTGGAACGTATAGCAATCCTAACAGTTCAATTTTTTTAAATTAACTAAACTAACTTTTTGGAAATATTAGTAAGTCAGTACCACCGTAAAAACGAATTAGTGTTGCCTCTGTTCCTCTTTGTTGTCTTAAATGAAAATGCAGTGTAACTCCAAAATGACATTTGAGAAATATTGTTATTATTAATGCAAGGAAAAGGAAGCGTGATTTCTCCAGGGCAAAAGACATTGTTTGTGTTCCTGAAAAATATGATTACTTATTTAAAATCTCACGGAATTGGTAATGCCTTAAATTAATTTAATTTGTGCATCATTTAATATTCTACTCTCATCCTACTTTCATGATTATTTTCTAAAGCTTTAATATTTATTATTACTCAGAAGTAACTTTCGAAGGATATCAGAAAAGCATGGGCAGATGGTTGGAAAACACAAAGAAATTTGCAGGCAGATATAGGTAGGCGAAAACTCCGCAAACTACCCTTCAGTAGTGGACGGACAAAGACTGAAAAGGAAGAAGAATACGCAACACCAGGGCATTGGAAAGAATATTTTAAGTGGTGTGTTCTTAGATGTAAAGGAATTTTCCAAATTTTGAAGCTCCTAAGATAAAGATAATAACAAAATTTAAAGTAAAGAAATGTAAAAACTTTAAATATAAGGAAACATGTTCTAGAATTCCGTTGATATAGCCAGTAGGTACATGTGGTTTTGGTGCCACTTTTCTTAATTATAATTGCTCGGGGAATATACTCTAGGATAATGGTTCAGCACAACCACAAGCTGCATTAGTAGGAATGTGTAGGTAAATTAATTAGTTTTGGGGGTAGCTTTTGATACAATTGCATACAAAAGCTTGACGAAATTCAATTTGTGTGATGTTTTTGTTTCCCGTAGTTTTGGAATTATATTTTATCTCTAAAAGATGTGGTTGTTAAATAATCCTTAGAAAAGACTATGTTGGTATCAGGACTTCTTTAAATTTTAGGATGTAACTATTACTGGCGAACGAAACGGAGATCCGGCCTCGAGGCGATTCAGGCGTAAAGGCACTGGACCCGGAAATATCCGGCCAGTTGATAACTTCTAGTGGGAACCGCAAACATTAAAACCATAAAAATACAGCATTATCCTTTTTATCAGTAATTTGGAAAAATTTACGCCATACTTCGACCTACTACAGTCTAAATATTCAGTTCGAGTATCCTATAAAATATTCATGCAGAGAAATTTTAACCTATACCTACCTTAGAAATAATTTTAATTTCAGTTTTATTTAAATATTTATTAAAAACCTCTAAAAATATCGATATTGGGTAATGAAAACGATTTGTATTGAGCTGCAGATTGCCAATTATTGCTTCATTTATTTTTAAAAATATTTCGTTATTGAAACTTCAGTTGAAGTAAAAGAAATTAATTGAAAATGTTAACTGTAAAAGAATTTCTGGTATTCATTGAATGTAACATTCAGATTTAAACTTGAAATTCAGATTTCAGAATAGCCGCCTGCTAGACTGTAGATAATTCGGGTTTGTAATGTTTAACCCCTTTCATTGATTTGGTTTAGGGGAAGTTAAAGCAAACGTAATTAGATAAATAGATTATTCTTCATATAATGGGCTATTGTCGTCTAATGTAATCAAAAGGGGGATGAAAATATTGTTCTAATAACAACTGTATAATTAGGTTTTGTAATTATAAGGACTATAATAATATTATCTTACCAGAAAACGGTGTTCTATGCAAACTAAACATATCCCTGTGTGCAGTAACTGTGAACTTAGGGCTATCTATCTAAATTTATTTAATACTAATATGTAGAATACAAATTTTCTGAATATTTTTAAATTTATTATCACTAGCACCGCCCATCTAGATCAATCGTCTATATTTTAGGCCGTTGTGAATCTTTATAGCCGTACAGGATGAAAAAAGTAGTGGTTGTGGGTTAGAGCGCAACCGAATTAATGGGACCATTTAAGAAAACGTTTATTTCCTAGGTGTACATTTTGGGTCGTTCAGAATATTTAGTGTCGTTGGAAAAACCGAGAAAAACGCTGATAATTGTAGGAAGTGTTCTAAAAAATTTACACCGGCTTTTAAAAAAAGAATTCAGGTCTATGCTTCCACTTTCATTCTGTTTGGGGTTGAAAAAAAGAAAGCCTTCTCTTAAGACAAGTTTTTCCCTGCCTCTGTAAGCGCAATAATTTTGGTATTAAAAGTTGATAATTGTATTCTAAGAGTTCTATATTGTGTATTTTATTCTCGTATAATAATTACTTAATTATATTCCTACAATATTTTTCCTCTATCCATCATTGAGAAAAGAAATCTTTGTTTATAAAGCGTCAATTTCTGATTGGCGTTTGTGTACTCAAGGTAACAGCACACAATTATAGTGATTAAGGATTGACAGCATTTTAGTTAAATATTTGCACAGTATTGTGGTGTAATTTTGTAGAATATTATTTCTAAAAATATGTTGTTAGTAATAAGACGAAATTGCGGAGACTCGAATGCTTTGTGGAGATATTTCCATATACAGGATGTCCCAAAAAACGGCATCCAGTTAAGAGCATGTTCCTTTCATGAAAATAACAGGAAAAGTTCCTATTAACATGGGTTCGTAAATGCTTCGTTTCCGAGATACAGGGTGTTGAAAATTGTAAAAAAATATGGATCTTTTTTTCATTTATTCGGAAATAACTAGGAATTAAATTTTAAAAAGTAAGCAATACGTATGTATGTACATTTGCTATAAGTAGACCATATTAGTCAGTTTTTTCCTTCTCCAGTGGCGTACCTACAGGTGTGTATATGGATATTTCTGAAGGAAAAAATGGTACGCCACTGTTTTTTATTTTTGACACAATTTTAAAATTTCTCAACTAATTTACAGTTGAAACAGTCTCTTGAGATTTTTTCCTACCATTAACCGTTTTCGTCTAAATCACACTTCAAAGATGAAAAGTGCGAATAAAAAAATAACTCTGTAAATCCGTTTTTTGAAAAATGACCGCCTTTAGCCTCAAAATTTTGTTCGAAGAATAGAAGCTTGTCTTAGATTATTTGTAAAATAATAATAATAATAATTTCGGAATATATATGAAAAAAAAATTCATCACCCTGTATCTCGCTAACGAAGCATTTGCGGGCACATGTTAATAGGAACTTTTCCTCTTATTTTCATGAAGGGAACATGCCCTTAACTGGATGCCATTTCTTTTTGGGACACCCAGTACCTATACAGGTAGTTTTTGGAAAATATTTGTTAACAATCCGTTCAAGAGAATTAGACATTTTGGAAAAGTACTTTGCAAAGCACAAGCTTGAGCCCAATTATTCGTATCACAAGTTTCAGGACCATTGCTACAGTTTACCCACATTACAAATATTTATCGAACCGAAGAGTATGAGTTTGGGCAAATAATAATATGAAGACATCTTGATCTTTTGTCTTCTCATTAATTGAAGTAGGCTACTATAAGCCTTATTAATATCAGGGAATTTTATTTTGAATACTTAATTTTTTCAGCAGTTCGTTTTATGAAAAAAATCTAAGGGATTGTTTCAGTAACTGTTTTAAGTCTTAATTTTCATTTTAAATACTAATTCCATATAACGTGAACTGCAAATAGAAATTATGAGTTAAATTTTGCTGTTTGAAAATAAATTCTTTTAAGAAAATATGATCCTGCTTAGAACCTGCCCTTAATTTTTTAAACCATCTACTTCTAGAATGTTGAAGATATTACATTAAGGCCATTCCTTTAAATTATTTATCTTCTAAGAACCTTATAGTACAGGAGCTTCACCTTTCATTTCGTACGTAATTACAGGGAAGCGTACCAAAACATCATCATTCTTTATTCATTGCTTTTCTGAACAGCAAATGAGAGACTTATAATCAAAAACGTTATAGTGCAACAAATTTCAATGTAGCTAGAATATAAATATAAAGTTAAAAAATACATTTTGATTACACATTACTTTTTATAAAAGATTCGAGTTCAAGGGTAAGATTATAAATTTTCTTACATAAACACTAGATTCTGTTAGATCGATCGAAGGTATTTCCTCTACCATGCAATATATTCCCACCAATATTGCTTCAATTGCTTTTATTTTCAGTATTACATTGCTTTTCCATTTCCTCTATTCCGAAAATGATTTCAGACACTTTAGCGCTTTCAGATAGTAATACTGGATAAATATCTGCCTCGCAGGTGCAAATTCTTGATGCACCATCCTCTTTGAGTGGAAAAAGAAAATCGGTTCTTATTGTTCTCAGTCTTCATATTGAATTTTTGCACGCGAGTATCCTTGAATGGTTTCTTTCTACTAGGTTTGATACTTCGTACTGGTTTTAGAATAATCTTGAAAAGCTTATCAAACGGTAGCAATTTGTTCCCGATTTTCCCCGGAAAATTCTAGCAGTGCTAATTAATTCCTTGTGTATGTATGTTTTGGCAATAAAAAAATTCTATTGCTTCATTGCTCATCGCGTTTCAAAAAAAAACTGTCTGAACACCCTGTACACTACTTTTATTCAGAGTGTTTTAAAATTCGCACCCATGCACAACAAACGGCATCCCGTATATTTTGCGAGTAATAATACCTACACCAATAAAATTGTTCAACGACATTAACTTGTATAGATTTTTCATTATAAGTAGTAATTGCACGATCACCAAGAAGTTAAGCTAACGTAATTAAATTTTACTAACAAATAGGCATCAATAAACAGGCTTTTGTTGTGGTTACATCCCCGAGTTGGCTCAGGTTAATGTAATGGAAAATAGAGGGTGTATAAGCTTCAAAATTGAAAGAGCATTCATTGATAGTGTAATACTAACCTGTAACCGGAGGCAGCAATCTCTTGTCGTAGCGTTTGGCTAGTAGAAGATTATCCAGAATTTCTTTGTCCGATTTTCCTTCACCAAAGCTGAAACAATACATCAGCATCATTGCTGGTGAAATAAAAAGTTTAAATTTTAGAAGTCGTAAAGAAAATAATAACGTTAGAGGATAACTTGCATGACAGTAATTGAGATTAATGATCCAATAAAAATATAGTTGGTTGGGTACTTGAACGTTTATCTAAATTTTTAAACAACTTTACACAACATAGAAGCTACTACTCCCACGTATATGATTTAGACAACTTATTCTGGTGTCTGTAAAGACTTTTTGTGGGTTTCTTAGATAATAAAAAAAATCCTGAGTTAGGTGCATTTATTTTTTAAATATCAGGACTGGCTCCATGCGATGACATAATTATATAACATTGTGTTATGTGCAAAATGCATAAAATACCCTAAAAATTTTCACGTATTATAAAATGAAGGACGAAAGAAGTAGGGCTAGCCGCATTTCCATATTATTATGGTTATATGCATATGAATATTGCAACACTTTAGCTATACGATAGTTGTTAGTGGTATTAGGAAGTTTACTGAGCATTCATTTCGCTAGAATTACTAAATTAATTTATTCCTTAAAAGCTCTTCATAATTAAATTAGGATCGACTGCAGTTAACTTGTTAATCCCATTTTTCCAATATAAAACTGAAGAAATAGCACGGTTTCTAGGGATGATAAGAAATAACCTCAGGCTTGAGAATTATATAACGGCTGTTAATTCTTTCAGTTTATCCTTCAATAATATTGTAATGAATACATTCTGCACACTATCACAAGATAAATATTACAAGAACAGAACAAACATTGTATCTGAAAAGAAAATTTATGTAGCGATTTCGGTAAACCCACAAAGTATTTTTAAAAATAAAACTTTCTTGTATTCGTTTTGCTCTTCTAAAGTTTTAACAATTGCGTTACTTTTGGGTCCAAGTAACAATGTGAGAGAATCAATATACATACAGCTTTCCTATTTTTGTGCATATTTGGAAATAGAAAAATAGAAAAAAATATATTAAGATATGAAACTCATAACAATTATAAACTCCGACAAATAAATAATAAATGTTTAGAGAATAGCAACAACTCTGTTCGAAATGAAGTATGCACTGTGGAGCTGTGGACAATAGACAGTAAATTATTCTAGAAACGTGTCTCCTTGTTCCTTTTGTTTTTGTTCTGCATGCAGTAATAGTTTAGAATAGAAATTTAAAACGTCTGGAAGCGGATTGGTCTATGGGAATTTTACCCTTGATTAATTTATACTGAGCTTCAAACTTCTGTATGAAATATATAGCACAGAATAAAGGTACCTATGTAACCAAGGGATACAATTGTTCTCGTATCAAAATTTTCCGATTTCTGTTTTAGTCAGCATTTTTCGTACCTTCAACTTTAATTCACGGTAATTCGTTTATCCCGACGTGATCAGCATGTTTGATTCCAACGTTTCCTTCAACGTTTAAAAGCGACAAAATTTTCTTTTTTATATAAAAAATTGTTTAATATTCTTAATAAAGTATTTGCTAATGTAGGGTTTAATTTAAAAATCGAATTGCATTAAATGTTACCAGTAAATTGTAAATTATTGCGGTAATTTTCAACGTCATGTATTTTCCAGAGTTAGAGTGGTAGGTTGCTAAATTATAACGTGAAAGTTTTGAAGCAGGTACTTAAAAAGCTGCCCCATGTAATATAATACGTTTTAGTTAACTTTTTTTCAGGACTATGGAGTTAATCGAAAATTATTAAGGGTAACTTTTTGGAAATAAAATAAGTTCAAGTATTAAGGGGTTAGGTAAATTAAATTTAAGGGAAGTTATTTTTAGTGATATTAGATTAAAGTTAGGTATATAATTAATGTTTTATGAGGTTTTTAATTAGACGGACACGGTTATAAGTTTAATCCATTCCATGTTCTATAAGAATCATTAGTCGCTTGAACTGACCTTTAAAAGCTTACACGCTTGTTGGCAAATTGATTTTGTGTTTAATATTTTACAGTTAGGTACATAGAAACTCGGTTTAAATTTTGAAGGATGCTAATTACTTTTTAAAAATATAAATTAATGATATCAAAATATTACTTAGGCCTATATTAAGTTTATTTTTCGCTTATTTTGAGCAGCGGTTGATTTAATTTTCCCAGTTATGGGCGCGTTCAGCAGCGCTGGAACAGCGGTGCATTGAACGACTTGCCGACTTCCACCGCTGCAGCAGCGCTCGCCATTTTTACCAGCACATTTATTTTTCGCTGTTTTGCTCAGCGGAGAGTGGGGGTAACAACCACGCAAGTTGTCATCATGTTTCATCTAAATCGATATTGTATATTGGGTGTCTGGAAACAACGTTCCGTAACTTCGGGAGATGATTCTACATCCAAAAATATGAAGAAAAGTTCTGATGAACAGGGGTCCGGAAAAGCTTTCTAACGGAGCTACGGCTCTTTGAAGAGGGGCCTCAAAATGTGTTGTTTTATTAATTAGTTAATCAATACTGAAACGAGATTGATAAAATTTGGTACCCAGGGTATATTTGGTACGGGAAATAGTTTGGTAATGTTAAAAATAGAAAAAAAAGCCAGGGGCGTGCGTAACGGGTAGGGTGTATTGATTAACTAATTAATAAAACAACACATTTTGAGGCCCCTCTTCAAAGAGCCGTAGCTCCGTTAGAAAGCTTTTCCGGACCCCTGTTCATGAGAACTTTTCTTCATATTTTTGGATGTAGAATCATCTCCCGAAGTTACGGAACGTTGTTTCCGGACACCCTGTATAAAGGCAAGTTGAAATAATTAATCCTGTTATTTTTTGTAAATATGAAAACTTTTTTAACCGTTGCCACTGGTGAGTAAAGAAAAGTTTAAGAATTGAAGCATACAAGAACTATCGTTTCTAAATTCTCAGCTAAAAAATGGATTCTCTTGCCAGACAAAATATCGTCAGAATCTTCATAACGACCTCTCCAGTATCGTAACTCATTATTTGAGAAAAACTATACTCATAGAAATTTGTTAGTGTCGTTGCTTCGTCGATTTCAATGTATTACTATTACCAATTTCTAATATCTGTAGATAACCAGGGTTGCGATGGAATAAAATGATTGCAATAACGACAAATTGTGGTCTTCCACTGATTTTATAACCCTAGGAACACTTCCAAAACGATTTAAAATTTAATGGCATGAATCTGAATATCAATTACTTTGAAGTGAATGTTTGGCGACACAAATAATTCCCACATGAAAATATAACGCTAGTTCGTTGAGAAGCTCGGCAGTATAGGAATTAACGTATTTTTGGGTTTCCAGATGCTATTCAAAATAATTTCAGTAGCTGCAGAAGCAATCAAATAAATTCAGCGGAAACATGGTCGAAAGCTCTTATTCCCAAGACAAATAGTAAATGTAAAGATAAGTTGGCGAATTAATGTTAGCAGGTTAGTACCCACTATTGCTCGACTAGTATAAGCAAGCTTCTACTTGCCTACAGTCATAATTTTTGTAAGTAATTTTAAAACGTGGGAATATTTACATCCATTAGAATACGTGGATTATAAGAGCAGAACAAATACATTAATCGTTTGAAAGCTTTAAGTCCGTATGACACGGTGTTAAATTTGAAACAAAATTTGCGTGTAAATTGACACGTAAATTTGATGTCAAATTTAACGCCGTGTCATACACAAAATAATTTTGTAAATTTTCATGCAAATTTTTATGAAATTATTTTGAACATCCCTGGTACCTAAACTTAGACACTTTTACGTACCTAGTCTTGAAAGACTCTTACGATAGGGAAAAGATAGGCAAGGCAGGAGTACCAGGGATGTTCAAAATAATTTCATAAAAATTTGCATGAAAATTTACAAAATTATTTTGTGTATGACACGGCGTTAAATTTGACATCAAATTTACGTGTCAATTTACACGCAAATTTTGTTTCAAATTTAATACCGTGTCATACGGGCTTTAGATATAGAAAAACAGAAAAACTAGATGCTGAAAGGAAATTCGTGTCGTTGTATCCAGCAGATTCGAAAACTGAGACATTTAATATTTATCCATGTACGTCAATCCATTGTGAGCGGTGATTGACTGTATTCCAAAAAAAACAACTGGTAGGCACTACGTGAATAACTTGATACAAAAGCAAGCACTTAATATAATGATTGAGGAGAGAAGTTCATTCTCTATTACGATTTACTCGCCAACTATACAGTTACTTTGTTCTTATAGAAAAGATTTTTCAAGAATACTACTTTCAAGATTATTATTTACTATAAGAATATAATAATAATTATTTAATTCTTGGCTAATACAAGTTAAATTTTGTTTGTTGTCATTAAACTGATAGAAATATATTGTTTAAGGTATAGTGGACAATTTGATTGAACTAGGTATACAGAATGTAATGTAATGTAATCACAAAATTCATTTTGAAAATTTGCAGTCTTTAACAGGATTAAATTGAACCCCAATTATTTACAATGTGATTATTTAGCAATCTGCTGTAGTACTAATGAATCAATAGTTAATTACAAAACAGAATTAAACTTTTCTCGTATGGAAGAGTTCTTGGAATCAATACAAAAATTCGTATGTTCTGCCTGAAATTGATAGCTATTCTCAATTATAGGGTTGGTTGCAAAGTAATTTATCAGGAAACGTGAGAAGTGAAGGATTAAAAACAGAATTAGACAGATTGTTTCGTCCCAGGACTATTAATTACAGGCAACGTGTTTCATTCTGAATTTTATAAAATTGCTTTGAAAATAGTTTTAATAGCAGGGAAATAAAAAATAAAAAGTACTTTTACAAAATCGTTTTTGTTCCTATTTGTTAAATATTTCTTTTGTATTTGCTCAGTGTTGCTATAAATAGCAGACCAGTCGTAAATGCAATTATCCTTTGAATAATTAAAAAGGAGGGGTCGGTGGTAGTCCGACCTTAGTTAATTGAATTATTCATGTCTAATTGGTACGATAATGAAGTTAGACGGGTAGTGAGTATTGAATTGTGAACGTACATGTCACTTTGTGCTGAAGTTTGCCTCGTCACCAGTAGGATAGCGGCTGCACCAACTAGCATCCAAGGCAGACCCATATTAGGACATCTGAAAATTAAAATATAAAATAATTACAATTTACACAACACAATTTATTGTATACTGGTAAACACAACACGCGTGTTATAATATGGGTGGATATCGTAGAATCTATTATTTACGTAATTATTGACCTACTAGGGTTTTTCTATTTTTAGGAAAAACTCTGCTTTAGTTTAGGGATTACGTGCAGAAAATAATATAACATTAAATTCAAGTTAATCATTTTTGTTCAAGTTTTTTCAGGGAAACACACATTTCATGGAGGTTATTATTGCAGCGAAAATTTCATCATCCTCTAAAGTTTCCTAACAGAATAATAAAGTAAATAAACTTTTTCTCGAGTTGTAGATTAAGGGATAATCCGAATTACAGATCGGGTATACGTAAAGACTACAAAACCAACGTTTTAAGTTAAAACCACATTAATATTCCTAGTACTTTATTACTTTATATACTACTGTATTAAAGTTGCAGAACTTAATTGTAAATTCATCAATACTAAAAGCGAAATTTGTCTGAGTATTTATTACGCCCTGAGTAAACATTAATTTCAAACAAAAAGTAAAACTAATCCAATTCCATATCTACATGTTGGAACTTTCATTCCCTAGGCTATCACTTAATTAGTCAAATGTTTAAAGAGACATCGTTAGAAGTATGGAAAGCTTTGGGATTTTCGTTGGATAATTGGACGATATTACATTTTAGACACGATTTTTCCTTCAAACTTTCACTTTAACAAGTTTGAAGAAAAATATAATCTTGATATATTCGCAATTTCTAATGATGTTAAATTGCCCCTTAAAATTCAAAATGAAGATATAGGAAAGAAAATGAGTGCCGACTCCTAGGAATATTAAATACTCAGACGTTGTTATATGTACATTAAAAACATAACGGGAGGCTTTGGAAATTTCAGAATACATGTAGGTAATAAAACCAGGAACTTAGATTTTTTTATATTTCGAAAGCTCGTAGAGAAACTGACTTTTAAAACATTTTCAATTATAAGTTTACTTCTGAAATATTAATAGCAACTAACTATGAACTTAATTTAGAAATTTATTATACACAGTAAATTTGAAATATAAATTTTGTGGATTATCGTTTACATCAAACTAAAGTAATAGCAGTCAGAGAAAGACATTTATTAGAAAAAAGGAAATATGAAGCAATTAATAATATTCTTTATGGCCAAAGTTCTCGATAGAAATTGTTTTTGGTCAGATTATTCTTATCGCGTGTTCTTTCAGACGTGGACCACCACTGGTTAGTTTTCCAGCAAGGAGGAATTTAAACCCAACTTACAGAATTACAGATAACCCTTCACCTCCGCGTTTTCAATTTGCAGCAAGTAGTTATAGCACCTTCAATCATGAATACTTATTTTGCAAGTCTTGAAAGCAGTAAGCACTTTACAATAAGGCAACCTTTAAAACCAACTTAAACTTAGATATTACGGCATTGTTTTTTCTTTTCACAAGGAATCCTCTGGCCACTCCACGATTCTCATTCCTCCCCCTACTCAAAATTAGCACCGGAAGCGTTCTATATGGATTTAATGTGCCCCACCCTTTAAATTCCCTTGAGCACGTTGAATTTTGAAGAAAAACTTGTTACAACTAGGGTTCGAACTCGTGTCATTGGTGGTTTATAAATACTAAATACCACCCGGAGTTTATTTCCAAGACCCTCATCTTCTTAGGCTTTGTCGCCCATACAAATTTTCTTGAGAATGGCTTAAATGTCTCAGAAGAGTCTTTATCCATATTTCTTGTTTAAGACAATAACCCTCGAACAACTACAGGACGATGTATCTAGCATATTACGCCTTGGGGGTTGTAACTAGTCTTTGCTAGTACACTAGTTAATTTACCAACCTCGTAAAGGATATAGAGTAGCTCGTACAATGACCCTAGTTGTCTATTATTTCCACAGGTTTTACTTTGAGTATTTTTTTTAGGCTGAGTGAACTTTGAGATCGAAACCGCAGTTACCAGACCTAGCCAATTAAACGATACTTGAAGATTTTCAAGTAGAAAATATAACCCCACAACAATGTGCAAATGTGAAGTTTAAACTGCTTGCTTTTTCTAATTTGAAAATCCGAGTTTTCGTGAAATCAATGACTTTCTATGCAACAGCGTCGAGGCAAAGTTCTTATTGTGCAGTTACGTTTTTCTCCTTTTCTAAGACATTTTATGACGCGGAAAAAGGCAATAAATATATCTTCCACTTTATAAAATTAATTCGTACATCTTGAACACGTTTAATGCCTGCACTGAAAATAGAATCTAGAAATAAACTTTTAACGGCTGGTGTCAAAACGACGTTATATAAATCTAATAGATGTTATCGGTTTTACTTAAAAGAGACGTTTTTATCACAAGTCATCAGAAATTATCTCTCAAAAATAAGTACAGAACACGGAGAGAATGAAGACATTAGAAAGGTCAACCTGAAGGGAAATACAGCAGCTTTCATTTCCTGTCACGTGATTAATCGTGTACTAGTAAAATGATTTATATATTATACAACTTTAATTTAAAGCTTGAAATGCTAATCATTATCTGTCAGCTCGTGTTTAACAAATCTACAAACATATGCTCTAGTTTTATTCATAAAATACAAAACTAGATATGGAAAAGTAACTTCAGCAACCGCTGTGGTGTTTTAGTTTTATTTAAACTTGATGAAACATGAAAGCGGTTTGATAGACAAACATCGGCACCAGCAACCACCTCGAATTCGTGATGCGAGTTATCTATCATTCCCTCTGTGACAGCCTCCCCATTTTGCAACCCTGTGAATAGCATCTAGTAAACAACAAGCAGAACAGAATATCTGACAAACTAACAAGGGAATATCATAATATAATTTATAACATAGAGTATTGTTATATGGTATGTTGATAATGACACTAAGTAGTCTTGTTATTGTTAGTTTCATATTTATGTTGTGCACGTAATCAATAGGGCAAGTGTCAGGGTTTCATTTCCTGTATCGATAGCGGTTGAATCAAGTCGTCCCACACTGTGATTATAGGTGACCGCTGTTGCAACACACTTTGGCACTTTTTGACAAGCTAACAGAACATTTGTGTAATAATAATAAAGAAAAAGTTTGCTGGATTTACACCACATGAAAATAGTTATTTGTATCACAAGGCCAGAAACAGTACATTTGCGAGTGTGAGTAAGGTTGCAGGGCGGAGCGGACCGCCCCTGCAAGTAGGAGCACTCGCAAAACTGTTTCTGGACATGTAATACACAAGATTTTTTGTGCCGATGTTTGTTTAAATAAATTAAATTTATGTTTAAAATTTAGTATTAGGAATTTTTTTTATGATTTTAAAATCAAGATTCCTTGTTTCCTGGTATTCATTAAACTTAATTCATTTATTTTCTTACAATTTCCATTGACGTTTATTTATAAATTTCATTATCTTTGATTTAATAATGGATACACCGGCGCGTATTAAAGATTATTATATTCATTTCACCACAGTGACTCAAATAGGTAATTGTTTTTGTAAAATTTTGCTAATTTATTTGTTTGATCATCTCCGACCGCGATGCACAAATTTGACTTTGACAGATTGAGCCGATGCTGCCAACCAATAACCTTCAATTCGTACTTTTTGCCGGCCTAGGCCGGAGAAACCTCTGTTTCTGACAGATTTCGCGATATAGAAACTCAGTGATGCCGACCGGAGGAGGCACAAAAAATATTATAAGAGTCGGTATGTTTTAAAACAATAAACAATATACATTACATGGTGATGTTGGAAGCAAGCGAACATGGTTACCCTGATTCGGGAAAACGAGATGATAAAAGCTGCTTATAGTAATAAAACCATCGATCGTGTTCTATAGTATTGGAAGGGTTGGGGGTTAGGCTGAGCGAAAAATGACTGAGGGTCATGGGAAGACGATCAATGTGCAGGTCCAGTAACTCAAGTCTCTAGTTGCAGCAAGACATTATGCACGATTCTAGTGGACAACATTAGCAAATGTAATATTATGAACAAACGGAGTAGGAACGTACTTGTTACAGCTTGAACTCTAGAGGAAAGCACTTTCTTTCTATTCCAGCTCAAAGTTGATAATTGTAAGATAATTTCAATTTAGATTTTTTTATAAAATAAAACTAAATAAACAAACATCCATGGCAACATTGTTATATTTTCCTCACAAGAGAGGGAAATCTACTTTTCCTCAATATTTTGCGAGAACAAAGTTAGTAATTCCGGGGACGCCCTGTACATCGGTTATTACTGATACTCTTTTGCTAAACTCTGCGATTATCAAAAAATTCTTCGATGGGTTTTCAAAACTCTTATGATCATTGCAGATGAATGCAAATTTAAACTCTTAGCACAGACAAGAAAATTGTATCTGTTTATTCAACTTGAACCTGTTATTTACGATATCTGTTCAAATTCGTGCTCACACCATCCTTCCTGGTGAATGATTTAACATTTTTAGTTACGATTCTTTTATCGAGATGTTGTTTACGCTCTAGATAATCCTACGTTTCATATTCCAAGGCATTAAAATGCTTTCATACTAAAAGCTTACTCATGTAAAAAGTTATTGTAAATCTTTCAATTTCAGTGATACAACCTATTGAACAATGTACAATAAAATCCTATGTTTACTAGCAGTGGTATTAAACCGTGCTCTAATTTCAAATCGATACATCGATTGGTTTCAAATAATTGGATTATATAACCGCCAAAAGCATTATACCTCCTGTTCTTATTCGGTGTAGCGTGTTATAAATAGAAGTGTATTATTGGAAGAGTTCTTACTGTAGTATTTCAAAATTGAACAAAAAAGGAAAGGAAAACTCTTGTTCTCGCATAGGTTTAAAGTACGTGTTGGGAATTTTACAGCAGTTACGGGATCATTAGGCTATCAGCGAGGCTTATCGAGTATCAGAGACGCTATTCCATCAGCAATATTTTCCCTTAGGTCCCTTGAAAACAGTGTAGAGAATTCGTTTAGCCTTATTAGAGAACGTTCCCAAACATGTACCCTTGAGAATCGGCAAGAAAATTGTGCATGTTGTTGGTTTTATACAATGTTGGGTTCTAATGGAAGTATTATACATAAATATTTTACATATGAACCGATTGGTATTTCAAGGAAAGGGGATAGAAATTGTGTATCGAATAGCATACGTGTTGTTAAACGTATTTACACATTTGGATAGATTTTTTAAATGGAGCTGAAAATAAAATTTCAAAACGGATTATGAATGATACGATTCATCAAAAGCATGGTGTATAAATTTAAATTACGTTCGAGAGGTTTTAATCAATTTTTATTATTTTGTAGAATAATCAAGTGGATACTCAAAAAATTATTGGACAAATTGCATGAATAACTGCCTCACATGCAATTCATTTTGTAATCTCAATATTGTTTTTCATATTTTTTTTATTAGGTGTATATGGATTGCAACATATTTGTAGTTCAAGATGGTCGATCAATAGAGGAGACTGGAATGATCGAGGATTTATGAGAATGAAAAATCCATAAACAAATATGTTCGCAGAACAAGGGAAAGGAGTGAAAGATGGGTGGTAAAAATTCGTACAACGATTGATTACGATAATATTATGGGGTAGAGTCTCGATATTTGCACTAATTTTTAAATATAAAGTGTGATCTAAAAATTGCATAGCATAACAACACTGTGATAGAATGATGGCAACCTTTGGTCATGGAGACTGGCCGGTCCCTTCGAGTCGTTTGACTCTTTGCAATTTGGTAACTGATCTAATACAGATTTCGTAAAGTTGGGTTACCCGTTATCCCATTGTCATTTTTTGTCAGAGATGAAATTTTAATTTTGTAATAAGCTCAAAAAAACCCATCTGATACTTAAAAAAAATAGTTCATATTTCCAGATTTAGTTGATTCCTGGAGGCCCAGTGTTATCATTTTCGCCACTATTATATCACGCCTTGAATATCTTTCTTGATTTAACATTAGTACCTACACATGATAATTTGATGAATATGCACTCTAGATGGAGTAAGATAAATCAATTTTAGTTTGGATTTGAAATAATTGTGATGTGATATCAAGTGCATATAGGTACTACTATAAAATTAGATCGTTTAAACAGAATTAAGGATAATTAAATGTACAGGTATGTTATTTACAACATCCCACCTTCATAGCATTTGAAATTACCAAGCGATATAGAGAAACTGCACCAGCTTTGAACGATTTATTGCACAATAAACAAGATAGCAAGAAGGAAAACAAGTAAGGAGAACCAATTACAGTTTTATGTTTTAAGGTCCCAGTTTTATAATATGATACCAAATGCTGCCCATGTCAAATAATAGAAAAAGTTAAGTTTGGGAATTAATTATAAAAATATAAAGCGGCGGCAAAATGAGTGATAAAACTTGAATTGAAACAAAATATTCTGTCACACCCGAAATATAAAACAACGTGGGAAGCATTGTAAATATAAGAACAAGCTAAAACATTTTCAAGATATTTGATCTTTCTAGCGACGTAAGATTATTGATCAGGATACACGTTTTATTGGATTAAAAAGGTTTACCAGATTTTCCTGAAACCTTATCCAATGAAAACAATGCCTAAGGAATTGCTCGAATTCGACGTTTATGTAAGAAATTTTCTTTTATTCATTCCTCGTTTAAAAAATACTTTTTTAAACATTTTACAAAGCGAAAATAAAAATTTAGAATTACAAAGTTCTAGTTCAATAGTGGAAACCTATTTTATTCGTTCATAAATTGATTTGTATATTGATACAAGCGGGTGTTTACTCGGGAAATGGAAAAATGCAACGGCTGTTATCCTTTATCAAATTTCCTACCGAGTTTCATTCGGTTTAGTTTTCTAGGCTTAGGCAGTTGTTTTGGTCTCGGGAAAAATTTATCCACTCCTTTTGAGTCATCGAATGAACAAGATTACATTTATTCAGCTTAGTTAAACATTTCTGTTTTTAAAATTTCCATGACGTCGATTTTAAACCTTTTATCGAGTAGGCGCAAATGAAAAATTTGATTTAAAATTACGAGAATATAAAATTTACTTGCACAAAAAACAAATTGAATTTGTAATCGTTGACCTATATCAGGTGAAAAAGGGGTGGTTTTTGAAATGTCAACCAGAATTAATTGCCTTATGGTTCTTAAAAATCAATAGTGAACGAAGAATGCCGCTAGAACATCTGCAGTTGTAAATAGACTTTGTAAATTACACTGAACTTTGTTGTACCTAATGACCATACAAGATCGATTTTCAACGAACTCCTGGGTTTGATTACTGCTAAGGTGGGAGAATTCAATTTATATTCGAATATTAATTGGTAAAACATTGAAATACAAAAGCAATTTAATACTCCAATTGTTATAAACTTTTATATATGTAATCATTCAGATATCATTAGCACGGAGTAACGTTCTTTTGGACTAATTTCTTTTGCAAATTCTTACTTCTTTTGTCTCCAACCTTTCTCTCCTGTTCTTTGATTTAATTTGAAATGTCTTAATTGTTTTCTTTAACTTATACTTCAGCTCCTTAATCGCGACAGCCTAGACCAATATAAAAAAGTTTAAAAAAACAACACTAATGTAATTATTTTAGACTTTATCCTGTATAAAAAGTAAATCAAAGTTCCTTGTACAACCCCAAACGTGACCTGTAAAATCATTTTAGTGATGACATTTCTCAAGTGCCTTTTTAAACTTGTTCTAAGAAGTTAGGTTCAAGACTTCAACTTCCTTGGAATTAGTTGAGAGTGGATCGAAAGTTAGTTAGGTCGCGAATCACCTCATTGTAATTCTAGGTACAATGAAGATAGCTTTGTGAGATGCAGTGTGTGGAGACGTAAGTTGAGAATGATAATTAAAAGTTTACTTAAGGCAATGATAACAGGTAATAATCATCAGAATCTCGGCGGAATTTAGTCCTCTTACAAAGTGCTATATTAACCATAATGAATATAATTATAAACTGTGGGTATAATAGAATTTAAATACAAATAGAGGAACCTACATTCTATAGGTCTAAGGTTTACTTTATACATTTATGTATATCCTAGATAGGGATCGCATATTTCGTTTATATTCGTGAATTATTACAACCTGTTTCGACGGATAATTCGAGGAAGTAATGATAAAGATAGTTACATTCCGCCTGCTTGTTTTTAAATTACTCCAATCTAAAAAGGAAACGTAGGTGGACAAGGTGTTTGATGATCCTTCAGTCGGTTCTGGATACTCAAAGGAGCAATCGCTTCTTTGATGGAAGGTTGCATGCCCGCAAAGGTCTTAAGGGAATTAAGAGACAGACACAGCATGGAAGATTGCAAAAAAAGTGTTCGACCAGGAACTACATCTGGAACGTCCAGATACATCAGGCCGAATTCGGCTCGATTTACTGGTTGACCACTTATTGAAAAAATGAGCTATAGGTATCAATGCCGGAAGTGTATGTGAATCCTCTTTAAAAACGTTCTGTCATTGGATGCTCGCTATGTACTTTTGGAAGAATGGGGCTAGGTCTAAAACTTTGGAATCTTAGACGGTAAAACACCAAGAGCTGGGATTTATAAGAAATTTGAATTCAATCGAGTGTGTGCGAGCCATAATAATTGATTTTAATCAAAAAAACAGAACTAAGACAAGGTTCCACAGGGATTGGCGACCACATTTCTGGGATCTTACAGCAAGGCAATTCCTCGGGAGGCCAAGGTACGGAATCGACCTAGGATGAAAATACGTGGAGCTACAATACAATGAAAATTTTTGGACTTAGATGTTAGGTCTTTTAAACATTGTCCAATAAACTAAAAGAAAGTTCAAAGGAGTCATGTCCGATGAGCGCGGAGGCCAAGGGCGCTCTCTCTCATTTTTCCAAATTTCGCAGGGGGTCTTATTTTGACCTGAAAAATCTGCCTTGAACGTTTGGCGGTTTAATGATGGGTCATCCTGTATATTTAAGATAATGTTTTGTCCCTCTGGCTATATAACAGATTTTGAGGAAGATGAAATGGATACACGTGTTTGTACGGATTAGCAATCGTTAAAAACGTGACAAATGGTAAGATATAGAAGAGGCCTATACCCAAAGGTGGCTACATAAGTGAGAGGCAGACTGACAGACATTTCGAAGCGCCTGAAGTTACTTTGAAGTTATTTTTGGTATCGTTTCTCCTAAATCTCTCATACACTTTAATCGATCTACATATTAGAACGTTTCAGTTTTCGACCACAAAAAATTTAGATTATCGACAGAATGTGAAACACTCAATACCCTACGTGCTCATATTTGTTTCCAACTGGAAATTAAATTTACCTTTTTTTTACAATAGAATTTGATGGCCTATATTACAAGACATGTTTGATAAGATTCATTTTTCACACAGCAGTAACAAAATCAGATTTAAAACTGGCGATAAACCGTACTCGTATAAATTTCCCTCAAGATGTATTCAAGATCCCACAATCTAAATTTAACTTTCAAGTTTTACAATGCTCAACAAAACTTTATTTTCTTTTGATACGTACTTTCGCGGGGACTTCTAGAGGGAATTTAAAGTTTTTGTTATAGTACATAATAAAACAAAGATCGTAATCCAAATTCGAGTGCATTGCATTACTATTTGGGTTTATGTAGTCGTAGCCTGATCAGAAGTTCTTTCCGATTCGGTATTTGTAAGAGATTGCAGTATCATGGTGAAACGAACGTTTATAGGTACGGCAGGTTCGGTGAACCAAAATGCATGTATACCGATCCGAGTTAACTTGATAAAAATTGCAGACAGCATTTCCAGTCCTCGCTGCTTTTAAATTCAACCGGAAAATTTTAAATTAGAATGGCAAGCACGATGAAAAATTTGATATTGATTTGCTACAACGAATAATAGCGATTTGATATTATGTTACGGAATTTATTTAAAATTAGCATTTTTTTATAATACATCATTTCCTTTCCAATATGAAAATTATAATCCACTTGATGGTCTGAAAAATATACCCCAGAATATTGCTTCAGTTTCGATGTAAAATTCAGCAGTCACTCATTAAAGTTCAAACCAAGTACGTACTCTCATTATCTTTTTTCATGATTTGTTTCAAACATAACTTTTGACCAACTGTTTTATTTTACATAAAATTACATCGGAAAAAATGCTTAAAATAAAAAAAAAATCAGATACTCTCGGAGTTTACATTTATGTAACTACCACTGGTTGTCGTCCCATAAAATCGAAGTATCTCTTTCGGACCCGGACAACCATTTTCATGCAAATTTAATCCAACGAGGTGAACAAAGTATTTTGAGAAACTTTCTCGTTGCTAGTTATATGGGTTTAAGGATTAAAGAGAAATTAAGGGCTTTGAAACGTTTTCGACAATAAAATTTTATTAGTAACTCGTAACTCATAACAGGAATCTGTATAATGGAAAAGGTTAGAATTTTTTATAAAATCACACCCGTATAAAGCTTTTAAAAAGAACGATACAAATATTCGTAGCTTCGATGGAGATTCGAACTCCAGATTTCAACATTCGCAGCTATGAGACAATCAGTGAATGGCGAAACCTTTAAACACCGGCAAGACTGTCTAGTATATTAATTTGTTTCGACTGTGAATAATTATTTGTGATCTCATATCTCTAGAAAAAAAATACCTGATAGGTAGGTACTTAGTGTATGTTTGACTATTTTTAATACTGACCAGCGTAACTGTTTTACCTTAGACTTTACTTCTTTCTAAATCGATTACTTTACTTTCCCTACTGTTTTCAAAACGTTAATCAATAGAAAATTCTGCGAAATAATTTCCACCGTCTTATTCAACCTTAGATATCAATTTACTAGCAAAAACATAAAAAGTTCTGCCATAAGAAATAGAAACTAGGCCAAGGGTAAACATACAAATAACAAAAGGACCGACCCAAACTGCTGAAATGTGGACACATTAAGGCAATTCCTACGAAATAACATTAGGCGACAGAATGAGAAATTCAAACCTTCGCGAAACGTACATGGCAAAAAAATACTGCAAATGGAATGAAACAACCACGTAGAACGAAAATCTGTGGAAAACCCAGATGAAATAATAAATTAGACCAAACAGGACCAAGTCTAGACCGACAACCGAAACAAAGTTGGGTTTGTGACGATTTGTAACAAAGCGGATAAAGTATTAGCTGCGGAAGAAATTTTTGAGTAGGCACTGAGAAATTTCAGTTTTGTCTGAAAATTATTGAAAAATAGAATGGATCAGATATTTTTTCAGAGTACTACATTAACGAAAATTATTGATAAACAATCAGCCACGTAAATACGTTATTATTTTTTCATCATTCAAATATAAGATATAATAGAAAAATTGTAGATTCAAGCTGATTACTTATAATATTACAAATGGAAATGTTTCAGACTATTTACGGAAGGTAAATTCCCAATTCCTTATGCTACCCTAAAATCATAATAACAACAAAATAACAACCTCTCAAATTCTCAAGTATCATCTTTCACACCAACGAAAAATTTTTCTCTTCTTGTCGACACGGAAATGGTTTTCTTTGAGATTTCTTGAATAGCTCTCCAGTTCCATAAAATATTTGATTTATTGTGAATGTTAAAAAGCGGATTTACCGTGCATCAAAAAAAAAGTTCGATCCTATATACAGAATTTTAAATTTTCAGATTAAATAAAGCTGAGTTGGTATAAAAAAATAAATACGCATTCAGCATTTTAACCAGACAAACAAATGAATATTTCACTTCCGTTTGACTGCATAGATGAATGAAAGTAGATTTTTTTGACTTGTTTTAAAAGGATTTACAATGGGAAATTAAATGTCAGATACAATTATCATCATAGAAAAATGTTTAATATATTTAGTGCTAAATTTAGGGTTAATGTAATGGAAAAAAAAACAGTTTGGTAGATTGCAACCATTGCTTCTTATCTAAATGTTTTTCTGCTTGCTTGAACTGCCACAGTTATTCAATTTAACTTGAGAGTAATTTCAGGGTGGAGCACTCATTAGCTAATTGCATTTTAAGTTTTTCTAATTATGATAGCAGTAAGTTTTGACTTACTAACTTTATTGAAAGTTTTATTGCCGGTCTACTTCCTTAACCGGAAAAAATAGCCTTTGAAAAGGATGTAGTCAAGTTAGAAACAAGGGTAGCTGAATAATATTAACATTTTTAGTTGAAAGCGAATAACTACAAATTTTATAAATTTTTTATTCCGTGCAGAGCACATTATTATACTGAAAGCAATTCGAAAACCTGAGTTTTCCATTTCTATTTGATAATATTCACGTGTTGGTGTAATTTAGTTAAATGTCTGTAGTTTCTGTTTGTTTCAAGTGTAAAGTAGCAAGGTAGTTTGGTCGTTTGGAAGAACTTTTGTAGGGCGGCAGTTTGCCGTTCCGCGGAGACGGGGCTGATCAATAGTCTGCTGCGGCATACCACATACTGCATAGACAACATAGTTGGATTCATAGATCAATTAGTTGCCTTGCATAGCTATTATCGCATTCATGACATTATTCACACATCAATCTCAAACACATCCAGTTAATTATTGCATACCTCGCTTTTTTGTGGACTCGAATCCAAAATCTAATTTAATTCGGAGCACTCGACAAAAACTGCCTAGACAAAAACCTCGGATAAAAACCATCAAGCATACAAAACATCTCCCGGAAATAAATATTTATATTGAACAGTGTGCAAGAATGTATTCCTAAATTTTAGTAACTGGTTTAATTGATACTAATTACAAACGACAGTCTTTTTTTTTCTGTGATCTTGCATTAATTTAATTAATAAGTTGATCCTGGTTCCTTTGAAGGTGTTTTTATTGTCTCAGGGCGTTTTTGTATAAAGGTTTTTTGTTCCTGGGTTTCTTGTTCCAAGATTTTTGTCCCTGTATATTTTTGGAATTTAGATAATTTTCTGAATCTAATGATAGGCGATCAATATGTGAACCTATCACTTCGATACGGGAGTTATTTTTATCAAGGACAAAAATTGAACCTTTTTTGTCAGAGTTTTCTGGCCGAGATAATCCACACCGAGGTCAGAAAACAGGCAAGCCAAAAAAAACACTTCTTTGGCAGGGGTGCAAACAACGTTATTTAGGGGAGTATCCCAAATTTTGTAGTTGTTTCAGGTGGTTTCGTAATTTTGCCCACAAGTATACATTTATTGCAAAATTGTCTTGTTGAAGACAACTAGGAAAAAAAGAACGCTGCCGCAAAATTTCCGTTAGTTTGCAACATTCCCTTCGTTGGATATTAAGAAAGTTCTGCTTAGTTTCCCCATTTAAGTTTCTATTGCTTCTACTCAGTGGACATAATATTCGCTAGTCTCCAGTATAACTGCAGTTTAAGCCGGATTAAGGACAAAACGTGTCCCTATTCCTTACGTTAGGAATATAGTGTGAACAATGATTATTTTGTTTTTCTTAATAAAAATTAACAATGTTTTTTTGTATACTTGCTACAAAAAGTCGTTACTATCCTTGATCGACAGGTCAGATTTGGTCAATTTTATCCATTTAGGTACTACTTTGTTTTATAAAAAATTCCGCTTTGGCTGATAAATAGGCGAAAGGGCATCTACACTCATAAATTGATTCTGTACTCTCAAAAATATCCATGAAATGATGATTACAGGACGATGTAGAAGAAACTTGCTATCTTATTATTACATATCTGGAAAATTTCCGCAAAATGAATTCCAAGATTGTTACAGTTCTGTGGGTATCAGATTTTGTTAAAAAAAGATGCATATTCTTTATTGGAAATAGTTACTAGATATAGGTAACAGTAATGTGCTGTGCGACAAAGCAATAAATTCACAGTTAACCCTGCTAAGAAATTTTATAATCAACTGTAGAAACCAAAAAACATTTTACTGACTTGGCATATTTTACAAGAGACTACAATTACCATAGAATTTTACTAAACGCTGTTTATTTGTTGAAGAAAGGTAGATTATCTACTTAGAATCTTTCCTCTTAGTGAATGGCTTCCTATTTCAAACGTAGTAGGCTATTGAGGAGTCCATTAGAAAGCCTGGAAAAATCTTTCGTACGTTGGTGGTTTGAAATGTATTTCTACTAAAATTCTGCAAGTATTTTGTAAAAGGTAGAGGATAGAGGAGGATTAGCTTTATACAATAGATGATTCTTTTTCTCAATTTGGATTTAAACGAAACACAGAATCTAGAAATGGTAAGCCCCACCATTAGAAAGGGAGGACAGAACCTAAATTAAATTTCAAGATTTTTCAGCAGTAGGTACCCAAAAAACAAAATTTGATACTCAAAGACATGAATAAGATTCATTCTGCATTTAAAAAATATTACCAACATGGTCCTGGCCAGGTTTGAATCTTCCATCATATATTATACAGGGAGTGAAATTATTTTACTTCTAACTGTAGTTTACTTTTAATAACAGAAATAAAATATATATCGTAGGGAACATCTATGCAATTATTGTTTCCCCTACTTACTATTATTACATTTCATCTTTTGAATATAAAGTGGAGTACTGTTAACATTGTATGTTAAGGCTCCATCCTCATACAAAATGTATAGGTAATTCCTTTTTCTATTTAAAGCCAGTCTTTATAAGGCATTCAAAAGTTTCAAATTATTTTATTTGCTCCTATATTCAGTAAAACTTCTGACACTGGAATTGTTTACACTTTGTAGGCTAAACAAAGTTAGTACAATAGCAAGTGCTTTCAACTTATAAAGTTAAACATGATAATATAAACAATTGTTGTGTATCGAGTTATATTCAAAGTGCAAAACTCTGGATTATTAATATCGGACAACTTGAGTTTTACTCACAATAGTCTTTGAATTTTTAAATGTTAATTAGTAATAAAGACCAAAATAAATATTTGTAAAAGGTATACACGTCAAAATAGCCACCTCAATAGTGCTTGGTCACAAATAGTTCTCATAACAAATTTATTCTTGTCGGGAAACTTCTGACCGTGAAAGGGTTAATGTAGGGGTTAGAGATTTTCGGCGTGTGTGCACATTTACTGAGGATTTGTTGGCCTGTTAGAGGTAGATTTTTAGTTTCTAGAATACACGTCTTTGATCTTTTTAGTACCTCTTAAATAATTTAAAGGGTTTGTTAAATTTCAAAGGAAGAGAGGAGTTCTATGAAACTTCTTTATTTAATTCGGTTTATGTTCGGTTTAAATTTGCATGGAACTTTAAGAATTCTTGGAATATATGTAAACTAGCTTGCGGTTATTGAATTTACTTTTACGTGTGACGTAAATCAGCTCGAGTTGATAAACCGTTTTCAGTAACGCCAAGAATTGAAATAAAAGTTATTTTTCAATTCAGATTTGACGTTCCCACAAAGTTCGTGTTTAGAAATTTCTCATTTCCTCTTTTTCAATTTTATGGCACCCATGTGGATAGACCTTTCCGGAAAATAGCGTTATCTTCAAGAGCAATGTTAGAAAGAAACAGAAAAATATTATGCACCTTAGTTTAGGATTTACTAGAATTTTTTTTTAATTTTTAAAATTAAACCTGTCCGTGGTTTCGTTGCATATTTATAGAATTTTGTTTCAAAGGGTTTGCTTATGTTGATATTCTAATATAAAGGTAGATATGAATATGAAAATGTTAGGGGTATTTTGAGACCTTCGTCACGGTAACTTATCGCTGAAGTCCTCTCTCAAGGGTGCAGAAAAGTTAAAGGCGTCATGCGATACCATAAAGTTAACTTTTTATAACAGAATTTACAATTCAAAACGAACTGCCAACCTCTATTTTGCATTATATTAACTCACTCGAAGGGTGTGAAACAATTAATCATGTTGGTAATTTATGTTACGATACTATTTAGATGAAATACAAACTAATATTCGAGAACGTTTCGTTTTTTGAACTATTCCTTAAAATAGGCATAGCCTTTTCAGTCGTACTGGTCAATCAATAAGCTCAGCTTAGATAGTCCGAAGGAATATTACGATGCATGCACGGAAACTCCACACCTATCAGGTGATCCTCTGGAACATGAAAACACCATCAACCGCTCGATGAACGTTCAGCGCGTGGTTCAGCATATATTTCTATTAATGGAAAAGAAAGAAGAAAGAAATTTTAATCAACACTGAAAACTTTGTTGCCATGCAAGGAAGAAATCCCATCGAAAGTTGGCAAAGATCAAAGACACAAGGCCATATATCAAAAGATGAGTATCTCTCTAGGATTCGTTTCTGAGGTCCAAGACCACGTAGATCAGTTTTCCACCGGGCGCAATCATAGTTACAATTTTAGAAATGTGCAGGGTTTGTGGTCTCTTGCACAATATTTCCTGCTGAAAACAGCCATCGGGAATAAAAGAAAACTAATCAAGACCTTCGTTCGCTTCTTACATGACAATCTTTATCTGCATATTGCTGCTCCAATCATGGTTTAGAACTATATCTATCTCATCCACCAGCTAATTCGTAGCTTTTCCTATTGCCTTCCTCTTTTATTTTTTTAGAGGGAGAAAATTGACTTTCATTAAGAACTTCTTGTATTCTACGTCTGCAGTCAGAACAAAGGAAATATATTTTATTGAGAAATGATGTCACGTTTCCACCTCAAAAACAGTTTTTACAAATGTTGAATGTTGGACATGATTCACGGAATGCAATTCAACTCAATTGTTTTGAAAATATTCCTAGAGTAGTTTAAAATTACTGGGAGTACATAATTTGTCAGTTATTAGCATCAGTGGACCACTTTCATCCCATTACCAGTAATTTGGATTTCTCTCGGACATTTAGTATCGCAATTTATTGAACAAGTATTGCTGGGAAATTCTGCTTATCCATCCCCAATCGAAATTGAAAATATACTGAAGTCAAGTCAACAAATAATTTAGGCAGTTGTTCACTGAGAAACTTGTACGATTGTAGTTTGCTCGAGTAATGAGTTGCGACGTCGAGAGTTGCAAGAGAACTAATTTTTCAGCTGAGAATTTAAAACGAGATATTGTTGTCTGTATTCACATTTTAAAAAAATATTAGGAAGTAATATTATCATAATTTGTGTTTTTCCTTAACTAACCTAGCTCTCGTTATGATGTAAGAATGTATCTCTTCCTGATACACATTTGCCTCAAATTTTATTTATAATACTTAATATAATTTTCTAATTAAATTGCCAATCCAACTTTTAAATTTCGTTTCAGAAATTGTAAACCGAATATAATTAAGGTTTCCAATAATGTTGACGGACTGAAAATTTTGATTAACGATATTTAGGGTAAATTTTGAGTTGAGTAAGACGTTGTTGCAAGGAAGGGATTATAAGTTTACGATAAAATTAAGAAACTTTTTTGTTATCTGAATTTACTTTAGGGAAACGTCTATTTTATATTTTTGGTGATTGATTGATTCGTTAATAATGACTGCCCTATCAATTTATTAACGATTTTTTAACAGAAAGGTAGGGTTTTTTCCCTCACAGTTTACGCTTTAAATTTTCATTGATATTGGCAACTCTAATTAGATTATCATACATTTTTCAGGAGTTTTTAGTAATTGCTAAGGGAGAATCCATTTTGTTGGGATTTTAGGATAGCAGAACATCCATAAGCTACATTTAGATAAAAGTCTACAGGTCTTACTAATAGAACCGAAAAATTACATAAATTTTGTTACGTCAAATATACTTCCGACAACCTTCAATTACTGATCAGCATTAAGCTACTATTTTCAAATACATTTACACTTATCATTGTTTATATTTAAAGGTTGATACTTTCTTCATTGCAGCTTTCAAGAAGAAATCTCTAAGGAATATCTTCAAATTTTATGGCACACAGCAATGGATACCGTCACTCCATTTTCCTAAGCGGTTCGCAAAGAAATGTTATGAAAGTATTGGGAGCGTAAATACAGAAAACGCAGGAAATATTTTATTTGCACCTAAATTCCCCAGAGGTTCAATGTTCGGTTAGTTTTGGTATAGGTAGTATTTGTTCGGTTCTGTTTTAATTTCCCTGTAATTGATGTTGAATATAAAATTAATGTTGAATTTAGAAAGGTAAATAATAATCAATTAATATGCGATGTTCGTTGAAATAAGGGTTTAATATTTACACAAATGTTTACTCAATACAAGAAATTTCCGATGGTAATATTTTGGTTGCTGCTAAAAGTAATTAAAACAATACTGGTGGAATTTTTTATTGCTAACAACTTTAATTATTCGTATGTAAAAATGTTTTTGAGAATAAAAAGTAAAAAGAAAATTAATTCAAGCTTTAGGAGTAACAATTCAAACGGTGAGTAAAAACCATAGAGAAACACAAATTGATAATTGGGTCAGGGTTTAATTATTTTTACGATTTTTATGGAAATCATACTGTTACAATGCTTTAATATGAACAAAAGGGTGTAATGGGGTAAGGTGAAAAGGAAAACCGGACTTATATCTGATTTAATTGAAATACCTATAACTTTTTGTTCACTGATCATGTTAAAATTAGTTTCATTTCTGTTCTGGTCCTTTATCATGAAAACTTTATTCCTGACATCGACATAAAAAAATGCATTTTGCATTAAAGCTGGAGAACGGGAGCTCTACCTATAAATCCAGTTCCCCTTTGAATGTATAACAAAATACGGGGTGGAAGATGAAATCCGCCCCGAGCTTTTAATTGAGATCGGATTGTTACGGTCGACATGCCAATCGAAATGGGTCATTAAATACTACGTTTTGATGTAGTTAGAACATTTTCAGAGCCTACTATAAGATTTTAGCTGCGATAGTCAACTTTTTATTTTTAAATGGGCACCTATGTATATTTTTTATAAATATGAACAAGCGTTTTTTTCCGAGTTTAACGATGTATAATAAGTCACCTTACCATCAACAAAAAGTAGTAAAAAAATTTATATAAAATTACTCTCATGACTACCAATTTCGCAATTAGTTTTCAATAGTAGGCTTTGACTAACAAAATATTGACAACTTTTAGTACTGGACCTTGAAGTAGTACAGAATATTCCGTAATTAATGCTTGACTTCAAAATACACAAGAAAATCATGTTTCATACGACAAATTGTACTTGCAAGCTTGCAATATGTCTACTTCCTCATTAAACATTTTCTTCCTAACTAATTTTAATTTAAGAGTTCACTATTTCATAGTAAACGTACTGGTACTGACAGTTTATATCAAAATTTCATTAGAAAATTGTTTTGACAGTTGTCAATATTTTGTTAGTCAAAGTCTACTATTGAAAACTAATTGCGAAATTGGTAGTCACGAGAGTAATTAAACAATTTTTTTACAACTTTTTGGTGATGGTAAGGTGACTTATTAAACATCGTTGAATTCGGAAAAAAACGCTTATTCAGAATTACAAAAAATATACATAGGTGCCCATTTAATAATAAAAAGTTGACTATCGCAGCTAAAATTTAGTGGGCCCTGAAAATGTTCTAACTACATCAAAACGTAGTATTTAATGACCCATTTCGATCGGCATTTCGACCGTAACAATCCAATCTCAATTAAAAGCTGTACAGCTCGGGGCGGATTTTGTCATCCACCCTGTATATTTCAAATTTACAAATTCTAAGAATATTACAATCCTTGAATTTTTTCAAGTAATTTATTATGATTCCTTGATGACGTCCTTTAGTTTCTGGTGAGACTTGTTATTACGTTTCTGCTGTTTCAGAAGATTCAATAAACTTCCCAAAACAATTTGTAAGATTAGCTACTGTCTAAAGAGAATCATTAATTTCGGTATATACTACAACATAATCCTTGAAGGAGTTAAAAGCATTATGACAGTCAAACAGGGTCTTAAACATTTTATGCCTTCACCCCGAATCCTGCATAAACATTTTATTAAGCCTTATATACGGTTGTCTGCCCACAAGGACATTATATTCCTAACAGAATAATAAAACTGTAAGCGGATTGTGAGAAATCACTTGTCTTAGGTAGAGACAGAGATCATGGCCAAGGTAGGTATATCATAGTAGATGAAATGTTTTTTTAGGATCCAGAATAAATATTTTCCGAGTCCACCACACCCTTGCAGCTTTTGAGGGATTTAATAACATCATAATTTTTAACCTCCCACGTTTCGTTTTGAATTCATAAAACGGTTGAAAATAAAATTCGTTAAACCATATTTTCTATGAAAATTAAGCGTTTGTTTACGATAATTATGAATATCACATTTCTATTTTAATTCATTCCAAACTATCCATATTCATTAATTAATTAAAAATGTGGTTTACAGATTTTAATTTAATTAAGTAAATGCTACATTTAGCAATTAGTAGATCAAAGTTATGTCTAACTTCATTTATAAACATTTGGATAATTTACATACTCAAATAAATTATAAATAATTCTATTTATTCCATTAGAATGAGATGGAGAGTTAATAGTGAAACCTAAAAACATCCGGCATTCAGGAGAAAGTGCCCGAAATTAATATAATACGATAATAAAATTCGAACAAGAAAAATCAAGGCACATATACCTAGGTATTTTGACTTTGACAGAACGAATTTTAAAATCAGAAGCGCAATGAAACACAGGGTGTTGCGAAATTCACGTACACGGACATTTAAAATTGAAATTGAAGATCCGCTTAGGCAGTTTCAGTTTTTTCGAACAACGAACGATAACTCGAAAAGTGGCGGTGGCGCGGGCGGTGTGATCAAAATATGGTAGAGGAACTTTTTAGTCAGTTTTTGTTGTATATTGTAACCCTACTGTGTGTGCGCACGAATTTCGAAACACCCTGTATATTTTTAGATGGGGTAGCATATGCGTTTTCTCTTTCTACAGCAAGGTTCACCAGATACCGCGACACCTATATACTATATTTTCTTTTTCCTTTTGTATAGCACCCTAAAAAGCAAGAATACCCGAGTCATGGTCATTCAGTCTTTTACTACAATGTTCCTAAACCACTGCTTCTATTTGGAACACGGAAAATTTATATAATAACTGCGTTTATGAGAAAATAAATTTGTTGAGTGTGTTCCGAGAGCCTGATGTCACGCAATTTCTTTACAGCATTTACTATTTCATTCCTACTTTGCAAAAAAATTCTATTATTCATATCATTCGTCTTGATCAGTTACATGTCTTTGCAAACACGAAGTGCATTAAAAAGTGCCGTTTTGGAATATTAATTACAGCTTATTTGCTGCAACGCTTGCATATTAATTAAACACGTACCAAAGAATTAATTCAGCCCGAATCAATATTTAATTACAGCAGTTCATATCTACCTCACTTTTATGAACCTTATATTAAGTTTATTTCTTTATAACCTGGTAGGCTGTAAATTTCAGAATTAACTTCTTTTATACAAAGTATATACAATCTGGAAAAATGTATGGAATAAATTCGAACTCTATACCGCATCAAGAAGTTAAGATGTCAATTAGTTCTAAAATTATGGCGATTGGCCATACATTTATTTATCAACATATTTCCGATTGTCATGTTTTTTGTTATTAGGGTAACGCTTGACAATAAATTAATATAGAGTAAGATATTTTTTTTGAACCTTTGTTAAATATTCATAAAGATGGAAGTTATCACTTTCAGAAATATATAAATCTTCAAGAATCCCTAGCAGAGACAGTTCGAGTTAGTTTTTCTTAATCATCTATCACGGTTTAAACAAAAATTTGGCCTGGTATAACCGTTGGAGACATAATTATTAATTTTGTTAGTACAAAGGGTGATGATATTACAAACTTTACTAATTCATATATTTTGGTTTTACTATCAGGAAGCAGTACACAATAAAACCGAGCTCTGTTTGTTTCTAAAATAATGTCTTTGTGTAGCAAATTTTGCTGCTTAATTCATGAGATTTTAGGGTGTATTAACATTCCTCCTAAGATAGGCGTGTATTTAAGTTTTAGGGCTGCAAATTTATTAATTAATAATAATTAATGATAGCAACCTACCTTTCTAATGGAGTACGGCGCTGAGTGCGGTGAGCTCAGCGCGATACACTCCAGTTTCTCAGCATTTCACCGCCACTGTCTTCGATTCATTAACAACATTCCAGTTCTAATTCTGGAAAGAAAGAAAAACTGTTATTTATAATACTGCAATAATCTAATAATTTAAAAGTTTAATCGGTATCATATGTAACCAAACCTAGTATTTGGAAAAATGTTGCTTATAATTTTTCAAATGTTTATAATAGGAAGAACTAGTATTATTCCCTGAACATTTTTTGTGTGAATTAATTTCCATAATTAAGTAAAGCTAACCATTAGTTCAGGTAAGCTAAATATGAAAACAAATTTTGCGTAATATAAGCGTCTGAAACATAAATTTCTTACGACTTTTTATCTCAAGCAATTTTTCTGCAGACATGTTTTATTTTCATGTTTTTGCAAGAATGATTTCTGTTGCATGAAGTAAGAAAGAATAAAAATGAATGAAATATATATTTTATAAGTGTAACTATCTGTGGAAATGAGCTCAGTTCCAAATCAACGCAAAGTCATTTATCAAACATGACAAAAACGAAGTATTAGTAGCAGATCTTTGAATTATCCTTTGTTGCACGTTCCATCTTCAATCTAAAATTAATTTACATTTTATAAAGAAATTGGGAAATGAGGGTTTAATATCCAAGAAAAAATAAATTCAATCATCATTAACTTCATGTGTCCATAATTAAATTTAAACACATTTTTTTTCCAATAAATAATATTATAGGTATAATTAATTTCTTACAGAACACGTGATGCACTTTTTACATCAGTGTTTTTTTTTATTTTTTATATTTTTACCCAATAAATTATGCAATATCCACATTTTCTGTTTACTATTGTTGTGTTTTTTACAAGAGAATTTCAAATTTCAATTTCAAATTGCAAGCAATCTATTTATTTACGCTGCCGTATGTTTCCATACAACGCAGTATATTGATCCCCTATTTAATGACAATTTACATATTGAGGATCAGAACTGGGCTGCTCTTTTAATTAGCTACAACTAATAGTACACACAAATGCCAATTTTATAAATAACATAGAATTGTGATTGCCAACTTTCAAATTGGATCAAGGAACCCCATATTCAACTGAAAATAAACGTGTGTGTTGAAAATTGTCGACAACGAATTATTGACTCATGTTTTATTGATGGGATGTCAACACACAAATCGATACTTATAGCTTTTGCAGACTGCTATATTTCGGACTGTACCAACGAACTCGAATGTTTGGAATTGTGGACTATAAGTTTAAAGCGTTCAAAGTTTCATTATTCACTTGTGAATAATATGATAATTCACAGCAGTGTATTATGGATATCATTATCCTTAACTAATAATAAATTAATATTTTGTTTATGCAAGGTGTATCTTAAACATATGTAAAATATTTAAGGGATGATTCTGTGGGTCATTTCAAGAAACTTTTGTGTCAAGGTATGTTAGGTTTAATCTGTCTTGTTTGACCTCCATTATCGGTGGTTAAGCTATGTCCACACATTTTGGAAACACCCTGTATTTGTCTATAAGGTATAAAGTTTCTTAAAATTACCCAAGGAATCATCCATTAATGTTTACATTCTATTCCAGATACATCCTGTATAACAAATGTGCCTTTCTGAAAAATAATTTGTAAATACCGAATATATTTCAAAATAATTTATTCGCAGTTATTTAATTATTAAGAGTATCTACACATTTTTTTTGTGCAGTACATATTGCCAAGATTTTAAAAATAAGTGTCTGTAGTTGAAAATGTATCTCATTAGCTTTGTCATTTACAATAGTTGTGCCAGAAACAGGTTGAAAGTGCAATTGAATTACAAAATCCTCGATGTCTGTCTAATGCTTATTTGGGGAAACATTCACAACATTTCATAAAATATTCAACAGAAACTGAGACCTTTCTAAAACTTGCTCCATCAATTTTTCGTACCCTTTGACCCTAGTGCGACTTTGATAGAAAACTTCTGGCAAATTTGTTTTTCGAAGAGCCTTTCTTTAGTGTAGGTGATAAAAGCAATTCAGATAAGAGATGAAAGGGAGGAAATTAAATTATTTGTATAAATAAAATTACCCAAATTTTACAAAATAGTACATTCTCTTTAATTGACAGCGTTGTTGGTTGTACTATACCTGTACTTTTACAAAACAAACTTTAAAGAAAGAAAGAAACAACATTTTCTGTTTTATTTATTGCCACATTGTACCCATTATCTAAACACTTGTTTTGAATCACAACCGTATCAGCAGAGACTTTTAATTTAAAGTACAACCTAAAATAAACGTTTCTTACTTCTAACTGAAATTTTCTAAAAACGTTTTAGTTCCTGTAGACACGTAAGGTATGAGAAAATTTTATTAGATGTAGCGCACCAATAATTGGCTCGAGATAAGAATTTCCGCACAGAATGTTTACAGAGGCCCGGGTTTCGATTAAGAGCTGTAATGAAGAACCAAAAATATACGCCTACTGCCCAAAAATGTAGATCAACAAATATTTGTGCCAAATTGCTCGTGTGATTTTAACACAAACAATTTGGCTTCATTACCAGTAACCGCTTTGTATTTAATTGTGAAAGAGGGCAGCTCATGCCCTGCTGCCTTTAATTTCCATAAATTAGTTTCCCTGTTTTAAGGTACGAACCAGCCACCGTAAGTACGCTGTTGGTGATCGTTGGCGGTAAATTTAAGTAAACCGAAAAAACGCTTAAGGCTGGCATTTACCTAAAGCAAAATCGAATTTGATGTATGGAAAGTTGCATACCTACAATAACAAAAATAATGCTTGCCTTGGAATTTTGTTTCAATTTTTAAATATTTCAGATTCTTTTGACGTTACCAAAATTGATAAATGCAATAAAGAATGATGAATTTACTGTATTGAATATAGATTTTGTCGTTATATTATTTTAATTTTTTTTTGTCAAACAACAATACCTAGTAGAAAGTTGTAATCCGTTATAATCCGTCTTTTGTGTATTGGCTCCATTGACAGTTAATTGTCCTGTTAGTTGTGTTGCCTATATGCTAAATTGCAAAAGGTGAATTATATTGATATTTCTAAAATTTTATTTCCATTTTTTCCGAATTAATTTGCATTTTAGAAAAAAAATTCTTGTGGCATTTGAAAGAGCGTGGTTATATCTATCTATTGATAGAGAGAATTTTTCGATATCCATATTTTTGTAAATACTACTTGACAATTTTAAAGTAAAATAGAGTTGTACATTTTTTAATGCTGAAAAGTTATTTTTTAGAAATTAAAAAAAAACGTTCTATGGGTAGACAGATAAAACACCAATAATAAAAAAAAAATTTCGCCCGCCCTTCCTACTTTAAAATTGGCTCTGAAAAATTGGAACAAAGTGTGCATAAAATGGGGTATATTTCAAGGTGTAAACTCCAGCCTTAAATGCATTATTCTAAATTAAAAAGAACTTTAAGTTTCCCCATCATCGACTTGGGAAAAACACAGAATCCAGATGTTTAAATATTTTGCTGCATGGCAATTGTGAAAAGAATCATTTTCTTAGGAAATTCACCACAAACCCTTAAATTCTCTGAAAGGTACTGTATTTTCAAGAATTTTATCATTAGGGACATTAGACAGTATACTTTTTAAGAGAATGCTGCAACGGTATCTGCCTCCAGGTATTCAGAAAGGCTTAAAATGTTTTTCTTCTCAGTCTCACAGAATACAGATTTAGAATTTACGCAATCAAAATTATTTTCAAATTAATTTTCATATAAGAGAAACCTTAATGGAAAAGCCCTCGCCGCCGCTCGCCGCCGTGGGGCATGTTACATTTATTATAATACATTTTTAAAGCTACCATGCCCATATACACAATATCTATTGTTTTCTAAAGTTAAAAGCTTTAGTAGGTACATTGAGTATTCATGAGAGAAAGCTTTTTACTCCTCAGTTTGCATTATTGACAAAATCCTGCAAAGGCAATTCTGCAATTCCCTAGAGGTTAGTTTTCCCATCAAGTACCTACTACTTTATAGTACTGTGATATCGCATGACATTTATAATTTATGTCGACCGTTGACAACAATAGAAGTCAACACAAATTGCTCCTTTTATACTCGAATATCAAAAAGAACTTCGTGGCAGACAAGTTATGATTAATAACCTTTACCCCCAGTTGTCAGCCTGCAGCTTTTACGATAACACAATAAAATATTTAGCTTAATACTAAAATGTTAAATTTAATTTCTCTGTGATTTTTTATTCGTTTAGTTAATTATGAATTTTATAAAAGCATTTTTGCAAAAACCAGCTTTTAATTAATTCCTGCTGTTGACAAGCTGTATCATCGAAAGCGGTTAGAGATGCAGAATTTCCATTAAATAATATTAGTTCAAAGGAAACGAGAAATAATGATTTTTAGTGTTCAGTTGAAATGTAAAATGAAGGTACAGCCACCTGCAAGAGACAGCTGCGATTTTGTAAAGAATGTCAGGTAGGTGGACCGATACATAGGTGTGTAGAGTTGTAAATATTAACCAGAATGGAGAATAAGTACACTCAACAGAAGAAAAATTTCCTCCGAAATAATAGTTCTGGAATTAGGGTAGAGAACCGTAATTAATAATCTGCGCCATTTCCATGCAATTTTCTCAAACGAACTGCGAAAATATAGTCGCCGCGTCGCGTCACACAGACGACTGCTTTGGGGGATTGTACTACCATTTCATAGACGTTTCATTGTTTTATTATTTAGTGTATAACATCATACGACTACCTCTTGTTAATTAGAGATTCCAAGATTGAGCCCATGGTATGACTCATTAGAACTTCAGATAAGCACCTAACTTAACCAAATTAGAAGGAAGATAACGAACTTCATCCCTCCAGTGGACTTATTAAGAGCGTTAATACAAAATTGGTTCTAAAAAAGAAAGACGTAAGCAATGTAACACGTAGCGTGTCTGATCGTATGATGTATATCTGCAAGAAGAAGGAATTCAAATAAACGGAATGAACGAAAATTTGTTGCATTTATTTTCAGTTCCTCAATTTTATATTTTAGCATGTTATATTAAATATTATTCTCTAATGATGAGCATATTTATTTTTTTAAATTATTATCAGTTGTTAATAGAGAAGATTAAATTTTATAGAAGTAACCAAATCTATTTTCGATGTAATTTCAAAGACGAAAGTGAAGGTCTTCTATATATAGCAATTTCGTAAAAGCGACCTATCTTACCGCAAGACGTTTATAATCGAATAAACCGTTAGTTTCCAAATTTCAGCAATGGAACTTTATTGCGTTACCCAGTTAGAGATCCATTACCGTCTCTGCTTATTCTCTGAATGAAATACGGTTTCTGTATGACGCGTTATGAAATAAAATTAACAGGCTGCACGCGAGGCGCTGTTTGATAACATTAACTTGTGGAAATGTTGGTTTAAAACTTTTAAATTAAAACCAGCTTAATTAAACACTAATTATAAACGTAGTTAAAAAAATGAAGGAAAGATATTTAAAGAGTTGACGCAAAGAGAGATTAGAATGGTAGTAATTAACAGGAAGCGGACTAAAATTTTTAAGGCTTTATTTTTAAACTTCAAGAGATATTTTAATTGTTTCTGAGGAGAATGGTATTAATTTTTTAATGTCAGATTATCTTAGTGTATGCAAAATAAAATAAATAAAAATATAAAAAATAAATAATTTTACATTTTTCAAACAAGCTCTTGGATGAGGTATTCAAGCAGATCTTGTTCGTCAGTTAATTTGCTTGAAGTTACATAACAAACTGTAACTCGTATATAAAAGCAATACTTATGTGTAGGTATACCTGAATTATATAGAATAAGACAAGGATTTTTTGCATAAATTTGTACAGACTTTGAATTTTCTGAAAGAAAGATTACAAAATAATCGCATTTTGGAATCTGAAGAATCTGAATATTGAATGAATGTCTATGCGACAAAAGGGGTAGGGCAAGAAATAATGTAAGTAAAGATAATGGAATGAGTTTTACAAGCACAGTCACCAAAAAAGAAAGCTTTTTAGACTACGGGGAATACCAAAACAATGGAAGTAGACAGGCAATGAAGCGAGGGAATCCATCCAAAAAAAGAATATAATTATCTAGATATCGAGGGCACTAATGAGGCTGTTGTGACCTGCGGATATAACTTAGTGTAAGATTTGCGTGGGGAGTTTCAAAGCCCGATTTTAATCAAATATTTTGATACTCAAGGAGGTAGAAATATATAAATTTCGATACATCATAATAAGTTTAATTTCTAAATTCAGAAAGACAACGTGATTTCAATTTGCATTTTGTTCCTGGAGCTATACTAACGATTTATTTTGTAAAGTGTTAAATGTTTAAAAATGGATCCGATATTTATTGGTCGTTAATTCGTTATGTTTGACACTCTTTCATATGAACAGGTGTAAAAGGATGCTTGAGTTAGAAATTATTACAAAACAATTAATCGATCCACTTTAAGAGAGAGCACTTATCTTTTGCTTGTTGTCGGAGTAGATGACAGCGTTAAAAAGCAGCAACATGGGGTTTGTAAATAAAATATGAAACACAAATCGTGGTTGATTTATTAATTTGAAGTTTGAAGACCACTTAGTTATGAGATATTAAAGATATAAAGGTGAAAACTTGAATTTGAAAGTATGCTTCATTTTCTAATTCTTTCAAGAGCTTAACTGTTTATATCGTATAAACACATTTTAAGTCACAGTTTAATGTAAAAGATGTTCAAAATGTGCACACCATTTCTTTCTTGAGAAGAACCTAATCGATTATTAAACGCATTCCTTACATCTTGTAACATTTTCGGATTGCATCACTGACACTTGTCATCAGATTCTCAATGGTACCTGAATTTATATAACACAGACCTTACCCCTGAGATATCTTCATAAAAAATTATGTGGATTTTATCTATTTAGTTTAATAGAATTTTTTGTATTATGTATAAAGGTAACAGAAAAAAAATACTTTTGTGGGTTGGTTCCTTTCTGCAATTTATGGAAAGTACCATCTGTTTGAAGGTAAATTATATTTTATTTAAACAAAAATGGGCAAATGATAGCACTACATTTGCAGTGTGGGTTGCATTTATTCTGCAGATGACTTTTACATACTTAATGAACACATAGCCTGATTATCTCGATTTTTTTGGATTTGTGGGTTGGTTCCTTTCTGCAGAAAGGCGTCCAATTAGCCTCTTGGAATTATTCGAAAATGAAACATTCATTCTGGCCCTCTTCTTATGAACTTGTAAACAATGTGTCGCTTGGCAACAAAAGACAATGTCATTTCCCACGTACAATCCGTGTCTCAAGATTTTACAATAATATGATTTGTATTTTGAAATAACATGCTCTCGAAGGATTTTCTTGGTTTACTTCACGACCAATACACGTCTAGCAAAGTTGTCTCTTCTGTCTCCTTGAACGGAGAAGTAATCCCGTATTTTATTAAAACAGGTAATGCCTGCTTGAGCTTGTAGGTGATTGCTTTGGCAACTTTATTTAGTAAGTAAATCCACTTAGGTAGATAAAACGGATTTGGAGATAACTTTGTTTTAGAATCACAACCCGTTCATAATATTTAGATCATTCGGGATTAAAATAAAAGCCTTTCCGAATTAAATTTAGGAAACTATAAATTATTTGTATCGGTAGGAAATACTAATTTAAGTTATCTATAAATTTCTGTATTTGGTAGTAAGGTAATGTTGTAAATCATTGAGCTGATTTCTATAATTTTCGCTAGTGCTTTATTCAAACTAAACTTCGATGGATTAAATTTAAAATATATACCTACCCTTTTGATTTGAAAAATTACAATGTTTAGGTACGTCAGTGAGGAAGTTTAAATATCTTGTCAACATTAAATCTTTATGTTATCATGAAAAACCTTTTACAGATAAAAACTTTAACATGCAAAAGCTCGCTTTGACGTGTAGTTAAAAGCATCCACTTTTCTACACTTTTACCATAGACTTTTACCTTTAGGGAGAAAGTATTTCAAGTATGTTTTTAGAAAAACACTGCCACTTGTTAGTACCACAATATCAAAGTTAAAAGCCTCATTCCTTACATAAAACGGAGTACGTATTGTCACCAATTCTTATGCGTTAGATAAGTATATTCGATGAATATTCATCTGAAAATTTGCATAGAATTACTAATTTCTGATAATTCCTCTATAAGATTAGTATTTTGCTTTAAACGTTCGGCCCTGAAATTTCCTTGAAAGTGTTAGTCATTTTCAGAATTTCCCATTCCGCCTGGCAATATTATGCAGATAAAAGTCAATTTATATTATAACGTTTGTGTTATTACGTGTTTGTCTCCTAAATACGACTAAAATATTGCGTGATGTCGTTTGTTTGCTAGTTTAAAATTAATTAGGTCTTTGTTTATTTATTAGACCATGTCCTAAAAACCTTGTGTCTCTATTTTAGTCATTTGTGAATAAGTAAGGTGACAGGAGTCAATAATTATTAATTCAATCTGAAAAACATTGAAATAAGTGAATAAGTTTTATTTCGTAAGACGCATACTTTTGGAAATATATGCCTGAATTACAAATGTCGACTCACACTGTATAAAAACTGACAAAACAATTTCTTGTTTAGTTTTGAGTTGTAAGATATTTTCAACATTTCAAAAATAGAGGAAAAGAGGTGGATGATTATGTTTTGTTGACGTTCAAGAAGATCGTAACGAAGTAAAAAAAATCACGTTATTTCCGTGATTATTTACAATCTGTTAACAAATATTAACTGGTTTTCCTGGGTTTATAATTATATAACAATAATAATAATAATAATAACAGTAACAATAGAGGGATACCAATTTGGTTTATTACCCCATCTTTAATTAGTTGTCGAGTTGTGAGGCTATCAAAGCTTTGCGTGATATTCTAGTTGGGGTAACAATGAAATGAGGGATGCGATCTCATAAAAGATCAGTGGTCTCCACTTCACAGTTTCACACGCATAGTCGTACTATCTATCTATTTTTAAATCGACTGAGGTTGTAGTTGCCTATAAATTTTATTGCTTCCTCTAACATAATATATGAGTAGGTACGATATAGGAAATCAATTAAAATACTAGAACAGGGAATTTTTTTCACATATTAGGTATACCACATATACAAGTGTTTAATTATTTTCTTAAACAGGTATTGTTCTATTTACAGCTTTTCAAAACTTTGATATAGAACGCTTCTGAGAAAAATTAAAAAAGTAGTTTGTGTAACTTCCAAGGAATGGGTTTAGTTTAGTATTTATAGAAAATCCTCTTCAAAGCATAAATCACTTCCGTAGTGCATTTAGTTTAGAGTTGTTTATATTTTCAAAGCATTTTGTATACTAACGGGCAATTTCACAATCAACTTCAAATCGACTTTAAATATAAAGTTCCTTTAACTCGCGGATTGGTGCACTTTAAAGGAGCTTTAAATTTAAAGTGGACTTTTGTTGATTTTGAAATCAGCCGTTAGTATTCGTTATCGGTGCATTGTTATATGAACAAAAGAGGTCAAAAAGAAGCTTCGCTAAAACTATGAAACGGAAAGTGAAAATGACTAATTACTAAGTTCCAAATAACAACCACCGTTGATAAATAATCTATCCTAATAATTTATTATGTATTAGTTTTTACTGCCCGTTGGTAAAATACGTATACCAAACAGCAACTGTGTGAACAAGAATATGGAAATTCTAATTTATTACTTAAAGCCTTTCTAAGCTATACAGTATTAACTTCTTAATGTAATTTGCGATAACGAGACGCAGAAAACTAAATTAATAGCGAATATAATTACTTCGATATGGAACACATTTATATTTTAGCCGTAGGTTTTGGGTTAAAGCCAACTGTGAGCGTTCTAGTTAATAGTAATGCTGCATAGAAGCATTACACAGTTGTACCAAACGGTTCGAAAAATTAAGTGGGTCGTTGCATGTTTACGCTTCTTGGTTACCTCAACCTTTTAATTCAGCAAATTTATTTTTATTTCATTAATTTAGAAACATTTTAAAATATCATTGCCAATACCGAGGAAGAAAATGGCACAGTCTTATTTGCCCCCTTTGATATATAAATTACTATTGTACAGGGTGTTTCAAACATACCGCACTAAAACAGTGGCACGTTGTTCTATATTTTACTAGAAATGCATAAATTAAGTAATTTTTTCCTGCACTGGCAAATTTTTGCGGTAATAATTTTATATAGAAATGAAATTTAGGTTTGTGTAGTCAGCGTTGCCAAATTAAAAATTCTTCAGGACAGACTTTTTTGGCTGCAGGGAAATATTTCAAGAAAATATAAAATGGTTTTAAAGTTTAATTTATCAAATTTTCACGCACTACACTTTTTATGGGGTAGGTTTGAAACACCTTGTATAATAAAAACAAAACGTGTACTGTACTTTGTAAAACAGGTAAATCGATTTCCCAGAAAAAATATGTCAGTTTGAAATTGGTTTATTTTTCATTACCGTTTTCAAATGTGACGGAATGTTGTGTCACAGAGATTTTTTTCTCAAATCTTTCGTAAATATAAAGATAGGTACTGCCCTAATGAAAAATATAGACAATTTACGACGAACGGCTCTAAGCTTGGGGAAAAGTTTATTGCTCAGAGGGTTCACGTATTCCCAACAACGCTTCATACCCTTTGCCTAAAAATGAAATTTATTACACAATTTCCACTTTTAGGTCACAACAACAATGCTTATTGCATGTTACATGCTGTAATCTAAAAGGCATACATTTTTTCGTTTTCCGATTTAATTTAAAATTACTGCAATGCCTACTATTATAAGGAGAATACTGACTGTGTTATGATTGGCTGTAACGGTTTAGATTTACAATTAACACCAAGATTATTCTTCAGCTGATTAAACTCTATTTCAATTAGCAAACAGCACCACAAGGCTGCAATTTTGTTACGGCTTTCTCATTCCCAGCCCAAGCAAGACAGTAACTCCAAAATGCAATTAGTTGCTAGTTGCCCCAACCATTATTGTATTCACGCATAATGTGTCTTGCTTGAAAAGGATTTTCAAATTTTATAATGAAATTCTTTACATTGTTAACCCGGATATCATATCCGGGATTCAGAGGAGGCAATATTTTTTTTGTTGAATATACAAAAGAAACTAACAAGAAAGTCACGGCAGCAGAAAAATGTAGAAGCGTCTATTTTATAATTCCCGTTGGCTACTGCGTTTCCGTAATGAAGATCATATTCTTAGGAGAATATTTAAAATAGTCCTGGCACCATTTTGCTGCTATGTGTTACGATGACGAGAATTGGAATGGGTAAGTGAAGAGCTTCCATGAGAAAGGGAGCTGTTGTTCAACATTAAGACAATGATGTGCTTTCTTTAGTTGTTTATACATAAACTGTTGCATGTATTGGTGTTAATTATTGAGGTTCCTTAATAAGACCTCTATGTTTCAGAAATAAAAGAAACTGCCACAGTCTCAATTATACAGGGTGATTCCTAAGTACGTGTAGAAAATGAAGGGGGTAATTCCTGGGCGAAAATTAAGGCTACTTTTTCCTATAAACGTGCATCCTAATATGCTTCCCTGAAGAGTTACCCCTCTTCAAAAATGGAGGAAAAATTTGGTTTTTAATTTTTATCTCAAATTTGGACAAAGATATAAAAATAAAAATGAATGGACGTGTTCTACTAACAAGAAGGCCCTTTATGGATATTTTCTTTATTCACCTGTATTGTTAGAAGGGGATGAAACTTACAACCCCTGTTCATTTTTTTATTAGAACTTTTTAATGCATCGGAATTTTTAATTTAAAAAATAGGAATGAGAAAGCCTTATTCATTTAGAAAATTATTTGTCTCTTTTATTTTTATCGTGAGACAAACAGTTTTCGAGTAAAAAATTAAAATCGATTGTATTGTGCGCCTCAGTTTCGTGAGAAGTTGTAGTAAATTTCTGAAAAAGAAAGTCTAGGTAGACGGATTTCATTTTTTCATCAATAATGTATGCAAACTTTCTAACAATTATTATTATTATCAAAAACAGCAAACACAAAAACTCACCCCCTTCATTTTCTACACGTACTTAGGAATCACCCTGTATATAAGATTAAGTCAATGCGTGCTTATAAATTTTAATGAAGTTGTGCTGCTATTGAATTCCAGTTTTGTGTGCAATTTTAGTGTCGCTGTTTACAATACATTATATACGATACAGACAGCTTAAATGTAATCTTTGTCATTGTGTAGGAAAATATCAGAGGAAATTTATTATCACATAAAAGAAAATTACGACCTTCTAGAAAATTACATTTTGAACAGTCCCTGTCCCGAACCGAATTTAGATGTTTCCTTTTGTTCTGCTCAAACCGATAAACCAATACAAATTCGTTAATACAAGAGTTTACTTTGATGTGAAACACCAAAGGTATCTAACAAACGCTATAGAAAAATTTCCAATGTTACTGTAAAGGTCATCCAGTATACTTTTTTGTGCTAAGGAAATTGTGGTATGAGTGAAGTGAAGGTTTAAGAGCGATCCTAAGAGGATCCTGCTAAGTACCTAAGTTGAATACAAATAATGTGCTTTAAAAGGCTTTCCATCACATGCACTTCTATGGGACAAAAATCTCTCGAGAGAGTTACCAGGACCGATCGTTCTCTCTGAGCTTCAGGGCGCATTATCATAAAACAAAGTATGTGAAGGCAAACACACCGATAAATAGCGACGCATAACTTCCCCTTAGTAGTGTTCAACCAAAAAGTTTTAATAGATCTTGAAGTCAAACCCATTAGTATGACATAAAGTGAGGTGAATGATTAAACTTTGATAAAAGCAAAATTCGTGCCCGGTTTACGACCTAGCAAAATTAATTTACGCGAAAATCAAGATCGAACTAAGTAGGTCGAGCCAGAAGGTAAATTTTTAATTGAAGCGTACTACTTAATCTAATTACAATTTAACGTAAGTCAAACTGTTTGATTATAATCTGATTAAGTTTGGCAGGCATCTGGATAATGCGACATATAAGCTTAATGCTCCCCGGTTATAACTTAACAAATTGATTTCATCAAACAAATTAAAAGTTAGACTGGTGTTGAAAGTATGCGAGATTAAATTCGAATGTTAGTTATTTCTATTAGTATTACTAGCTTGAAGTTGTTTACATCTCTAATATAGATCCATAGGGATACGTTTGAGGAATTTTTGAATACCTGCACCCTAAGCGCATCCAAAAGGAACTAGCTGTTCGTACACGGAAGAGCAATCACAGACAAACTCTCTTGATTAAATTATAAGAAAACTGTCTCCAATGGAGATGACCAGAATACCTTCGATGAAGTTTATATCAAGGAAATAAACTTAAGGGTTTAAAAAAAATATTTTCTTTTGCTTCTACTCATTTCATATAGTAAGCTTAATAAAGAGTTGCGTTATTAAACCCGCTCGATATGGATTAGACTTCTTCAGAAACTTTTTCTGCGTTTCTCCACGAATGTTATTTTTGTGATGTGATCCTTGTATCTAATCCAATTTGTATGTGCAATACTTCGTTCGAGTTTTAGAAAAAGTCAATTTTTCTTAATCAGGAAACCTTTTTTCCAAAAAATGTTTCAAATAAATTTTTTAGTAAAAGCCAGTCTATAATATTTTGAAACGCTATCCATGAAAGCCTCTAATTACGCTAAGTTGACTTATAAATTGTTATAAAATAATCACGAGCTTTGATTTCAGCTTTGACTACAACTAGCCACGCTTGATGGGGAAATAAAATAATCTGGACATATAGGTCTTTCAAAAAGCATAAATCTCCACTAAAAGTAGTTTCTAAAAAAAAACGCCTAGTAAAAACTATTTGGAAAAATTCTTTAAGAAAGTTTCCTATTTATGCAAGGATAAAGGATTTCATTCCTAAACTAATAAAACAAGCATCCCTGGGATTTCACGAAAATAAGCTTTCTTGACCTTTAATTAAGCGCAATATCATAAAAGTACAGAAGACCATTGTTGTCATGATTATTGAAAATATATATTGAATGGTTACTAAATTTCAAGATATATGAATATTTTATTACATTTCTTCCTACATCAACCTTCTCTTTCATTACAACTTGATTAATAACTTCCCCGAACGTCAACAATCCTTCCAATAGAGATTTGAACTAGCCAACAGTGTCAGTCAAAATGCACGCTATATATCCGAGCACGATGATATTTTCTTTGATACTATCTTATAGAAATTAAGCAAAATTTAGTTTAAACCGTAAATACTGTAAAAGAATCTTTAACCACCCAGAATATTTTAATGATAATGTATGTATTAAGAGTCGATTAAGAGGGGGTATCACCTTTGCAGTTGTAGCCGCCCTTAGGTCATGAGTAATTAAAAAGAAAAAAAAAGTTTCGCTTCTGCTATTATTATCTATCTATCTACTGTATTAAAGTGAGGTTCCAAAACGTAATTACAGTACGTGATCACGGAGGCGGAAAATATGGCTCGCAGGTTGTATCCGGTTAACTATTTGAATTTATCCGGATCGGCGATGCAGTAAATTTTATCTTCAAAACATTCAGCCCCAGGCTGGGAATCGTCATATAATTTCATCGATATTCTGATGCATTTTTCCACAACAACGTCAATATTTACATAGCAAACGCTCCTGCGGATTGCAAACAATATTTTTTACTATATACGGTGCTATAAATAAACAACCAAGTTTATTACATAAAGTAGATGAAGTGCAAGCTTTGTTTTTATTTTGGTTCCGTCTGTTCTTGTTAATATTTACGATTAAACCGGCATACATCTAAATTCACTTTAAAAGACATCCAGAAATACCCAAGAGAGAATAGAAATTGAACCTGGGAGTTCAGAGGCAAGGCAAGCTTTATTTATTCATGTAAAATAGTAACACAGCTAATTATGAAGGCTGCTTGTGTTTTGATATTATGGAAATTTATGGTGATTGTTTTCTCGTTTTCAATGTCGTGCTGAAATGTAAAAATTTTCGTATAATGTTAGTCCACTCGAAGTTAATGGTATCAAAAAAATCAGTCAATGTCAAAATAATATGAGTTGGCATAAAATACGTGTGAGGGGTGGGATAGCAGTCTTTGATTATTTTAATTTGGGAGGACAACCTGAAATAGCTATTTTCCTACGCGTCGTGCTGTCAACGGCATTTGCGTGCGGAAAAATCGATTTTCTGCACGTGTTAGGAACAATAGTTTTTCTACTAGCGTGCGGAAAAAAACATTTTCCGCACTGTTTTAGTGTTTTAGTGCGGAAAAGTGGATTTTCCGCACTAAAACATGTGCGGAAAATGCGTTTTTCCGCACGCTAGTAGAAAAAATCTTTTTGCAACAAGCACATTGTTTACTGTCTTTAAAGAAACAATAATAATAATGTAAAAATAATTGCGCATCTTAGGACTTAGGTATAAGATCATATTCATTTATAGATTACCAATTTAAGAATGGAGAGACTTTTCTCATTGTAGGTTGGCTTTGGACTTTGGTTTTGGCAGATTATTGGGTGGAAATGGAAATGTAGTAAGAAAAATGATCTATGTGTGTATAATTGGGCAACAACGAAAGGAAATATCAAATCGATAACGATAACTCAACGAGCGATGGAAAGGACAATCCTGAACATCACAAAGAAGGATAAAATTCGAAACGAAAAAATTGGAGACAACTGCCCAACTGAAATGAAGTTTTACTATTGGACACCGGATACGTTGCCAGTATAAGCAGGTGGAATCGAAAAATAATGGAATGGAGACCATTGAACACATCAAAAGAGGAATAGCACGACCACCCATGCGCTGGTACGGTGACAGCAAGAAAACGGCTGGACAAAAACTGGGTTGAACCGAGAGTACAGAATCGGGTTAGATGGAAGACCGATATCCAAAATTAAATCAAAAAGGTTCGATAAAAAGAAAAAACAATATTCTGTTTATAAATCTAGCTCAAAGGTAAACTCAATTTCAGCATTCTCAAATTTATTTTCATTTTCAGTTTTATTTCCATTAAGATTTCCCTATAAAGTAAGAAAACTATAAAATACTCGCATGTAATCTCTATCTGAATCTTTGTTTTTCGTAAAACTCAAGTCTTTGAAATTTACGTTCTAAGCGAAACCTTCCACAAAATTATGGATGCGGTGTTAGACAGCATTTGATTTCCTAAAGGGATGACGATACGAGATGAACGATGTTATGCAAATGACACATGTTCTGAAACCCTGATTTAGACATTCTCCATATTGTGTATAACCGAGTAAAGCAATATATGTATATGTCCTACCCACATCTTGTCCTTTTGATGAACTAGTTATTCACCTCATCAGTTGATACCTACAGATTGTATAATTTTAAATTTCTTACTAAAAGTGATTTTTTGTTATCTACTTGAAATGGGTAACAGATAATCCACTGCACGAATTTATTATATTGACAAAAAAATATTGAAAGTTAATATTCTACGTCGTACGACGCCTAATGTAATGCTCCAGACCCTTGTTGAAATTTAGAAACCTTTTATTTTTCCACGATTAGTCTAGTGGTCTACACTAGATTTGCAAACTGAAGACTCGCATATTATACACTAGACGATCGAGATCATTTTGATCATACGGGACGTATTATTTGAATTTTTGAAATATCATGAGATGCGAAGCATCGAGTGCTCCTTTAAAGGCAATATGTAGAGGTTCAAGAATTTTCGTTAGCGCTTTTCCCGGAGTTTCTACCTTTTCAATAATTTACTTTATTTCTGGAAAAGAGGTTCCGCACCTATACCACTTCTCTTTTGTTCTATTTTTGTTCCTATTTTGCAGTCTTCGGTTTCTTTTGTACTACATGTCTCTTACTGCCTTTGTTAAATTTCCACCAATATTCGTACATCCCTTATTTCAGGATTCTGTTCTTCACCTACTTCTTTAAATAGTTTTCATTGTCTTCCTAATGTTATACGATAAAGATTGATATCTGGTACATACTGCTACTGCATAATTATATAAAACTATAATCCATTTTGTAAAGGATTTCAAAATTACAGTACGAAACCAACTTCATGAATAACTAGTTTATGAAACGGGCAATTACAGGATGTAGGTGTGACATAAATTTAATCCATTTAGCTTATTTTCCGCTTTCCAACAATTAATACGTAGCAGAATTAGCTGAATACACTATTATTGATTTATTAACAACCTCAGGCAAAGGTGTCGTTGTACTTGGTTTGAACAATCCGCATGTATAATGTAGTGGTTCGTTTCGTTTACAAATTTCCTGCATTATCAGATCAATTTGGCAGAATATTTGAATTTGTTCCCTTCGTGGTTAAAAGGTTCGTTAGGTCATCTGGAACACGAAGCTTATCGGATTCACATAAACTATAGGAAACTAGGGACGATCCACAAAATGGAACGTGAAACGGGAGGAAAATTTTTATATCTTTTACAGCTCGAACTGGGTTTATTACTTTATTGAGGTGTTAACAAGCGGAAGTAATTCATCATGACTGCTTTACCTAACATGCATGTTTGAGTTATAATACAAATCTTGAAGATATCGTTATAAAAAAAGGTTTATTTATGGTGGAACCTTGTAATAAATATATCATTTTTGGGTTTATAAATGCCACTTTCAGTAAAAGTACATTTTCATCTGCAACTCTCTTATATTTATATTATTTCCAGTGCTTTTATAATTTCTGTTTTTAATTTCCACCACTTTTCTGAATAATACTCTTCTATACCTATATAAGTAATGATTATTTTTTGTATTAATTCCCAGTAGATTAATTCTTGAATTGCTTATTTGCTAAGTGTTTTTTTAGACAAATATTAGAGTAATTCACTTTCAGGAGTTGTACTCCCTGGAGCAGACATGTAAAGGTCACAAAACAGAACGTTGTATCGCATGTAGTCTACTGGGTATAATACTACATGCTAATACAAAAACTTAAAGTAAATTGTGTATACAGGGTATTTTCTGTATTAAATTAACCCTCCAAAAAAACTGGTGTAATTATAAAATTGTATTGGTATGGGGCTCGCGTTCCAAGGGGTCGTGTTAGTTGTAATCGCTGACCACATTGAACGTCGTATGACAAAACAAGGCTCTCTGGGCTGTTGGTTCAAATCCAATACAGGGTGGTATTTTTCTGAATATGTTAGAGCCATGACAAGCATGGATGTGTATGAATGGCTGTGCATGTTTAGGTGGGGGGGGGGGTTGTACAGGTATATTTATGCAAATGAATAATATGTAACACAAATATATGAATATTACACTAGTTGATACAAACACCTAAGAAACGTCTAAAACGGAGACTGTATTGGAGAAAAACAACGTTTAATTAAATTTTTTTCTTTTTTAATTTTGCGAATGTGGTGAAATTTATAGTTAGAGCAAAGGGCTTTTTCAGGACAAATTAAGCGTTACGTAAGGCTGTTTTGTCAATAGGAAGATAAATGAGAACTCTTATCTCTGTGAAAGGGACATGGCTCTAGAATGAAACATTTAATGTTGGTCTAGATTTCTAGAACACGCATTTGGTGGAGTAGGTTTCATTTTATACACGCTGACCGCTGACGACGAGATCTTTTCTGTAGTGGTACTAAGCTATAGTAAGTAGATAATCCCTGATATAATCTAAATTAATTCACTTTACAGGTGTGGTATGGAAATTTCGAATATTTTTATTTTATTCACAATTTTAACGCTGTATAAAGAGGATCACTTAGTACGTTCCTAAAACTGCCAATGTTCATAAAATACGTATTTTTAAAATCGGGCGTTACGTTACCGTTGCCGGGTGTATTCTCTAAGTCCAAAAAGAGAGCAAATTTAGTATGTTTTAATCGAAAAAAGAGAATAGTATATTAAAAGACAAGTTTCATAAGGCAAGGTTTTATCGCACGAGTCTAAAGAATAACGAACCGCAATATTACTTTAAAAAAACCAGCGTCGATTGCTAAACACAATTTAGGGAATTTTTGCATGCAATGTGTGCCACAGTGACATTCATGCTAAAAATTTAAATGTGCGTTAAATTAGAAGTTGTTATTGTTTTAATAACACTTAGAACAGGAATTGTTAGATAATATGACCAACGAAGAACATGTTTATAACGTTATACTCATTATTTATTGACAATAAAAACGTTTGCTTGATATTTCTAAAAAGATGACATCTCATTTGTCAGAATTTGTTGAGGTTACTACCAACGTCGCAAGACATAAAGTCTCCAGGAACAGTACGTTAAGAAGCTCTCTTATCGCACTGTTTTTGGTGCGACAAGAAGCTCCTTATCATACCAAAATAGAAAAATAATAGAAAACCAATACATACGGACTACTCAGCCCTTCATTAAATAATTTATAGATTGTTTGTGCTTCTGTTAATATTATAATTAAAGAACCTTTGTGTTAAAATTTAAAAAAAAGTTACATCCTAAATTTAAAGTAATAACCACGAAATTTATATCCTGCTAGAAACTTAATTTCCTGTTACCAAAATTAGATACAAGGATTCCCTTCTAATTTATACATATTACCAAGAAGTATATCGATCATATTTTCTGAAAACTGTTTTGTATATATGTATTTGAAGACTGCGGTAGCTATAAATAGTAAATGAGTCTTAAATAACCCCTTCCATTAATCTTCCTCATCGATTTTCCTGCGGTGAAAACACGAAAATATTACTAACCTGATACACACCACAGGATTATAACACAACGTTTGTTTTTAGATTTAATAATGCGTCAAAAGATTTTACAACTAAGGTTTGATCAATTTTGTTTATATTATAAACCATAACAAAAGAGTTTGAAATATGACAACTTTTTTATTTACTCGCGACTGAACTTTTATATTACTATACTTAGGGGGGAGAATAAAGCTTTTCAATTTCACGCCACACTTTTCTTAAAATAACTTCACCGCCTTTAGCGTATAACAAAGAGTGTAATTACAAACAAAGAGCAAAGAAATTTTGCAAGGCGGATCAATATGTCAGGTGAATAAATGACCGCAGCCGGCTTATTTCCGACTCGTTGGTCGTATTTGAAACAACGAACTTTCAAATGAGCAAGTTTAGATCAATAAAATATAAACACGTATGTTTATACTTTGCATTGAACAGAGGAAAAATACTAACGGATAAATAAGTGGCGCGTTGGGAAAATATTTCACGTTTAGTTGATAACAACGACAACACCAATTTCGTTAAAAGCTGATCAGTGTCAAGGGGAATTATTTTTCTCATCGCCTTATACTCGTATTTTGATGATTTGCTAGAATGGCCTTCTCTGGAAAATTCGTGGTAAGCATACCAAATGACTCACCACGTTGAAGAATTTTCTACTTATTACAACATTTCACAAAAGTCCACATAGTTTTTTTATTGAGTAAAATATGTAAGTAATGTAATTAACATAACTTAAAATGTGTACTATATAATAATAAAGCAATAAAAGTCTTATTGGCAATACGGGAGTATTTAAGAGTACTTTAAAAATGTTTGGCAGACTAAAAGAACCGAATATTTTCATGATTATTAAATGTTGAGTGAAATATTTCATAAATACAATCAATCTATGTAAAATAAGCATTTCAACAACTGTCGAAAGACCCAATTCAGAAATATGGAACACTTAACTCAAAAAATGTTTTTTCTCGAACAACCAAACATTTACTTAGTGATAGAAAGGCGTCGCGACGCCGACCGCCACACTCTTCGATTGAGTCTAGTCTGTATTCTATTTACGATGGTCCTTTGATTTAAACGTGGAAGTGGATGTAAAGGAAGTTTACTAAAACTTAAATTATCCTAGCAAAGGCAAAGGCCGATTTAGAATACAATGGTTTTAATATTACATTGGGACGTCTAGTCACGTACCTATACAACCAAGTTCATAGGAACTAAATTTGCAGAATATGGAGGCTAATGTACTGACCCACGTTGATCGATTTTTCGCTAAGAAATGCCTTCGTACGTAATAAAGACTATACCTATTGGATTTTTTTTACAATTTTTACAGTCAACATTGTTTTAGTTATTTAGGTACAAAGTATTTCAAAAATGAAATTCCAAGAGTCGGCGCCTCCTCTGTTTACTGTACCGTAATAAAAAAAGTTTATTTGTGAAACAAGTATTTTCCAAATTGTTGAGATTATTAACTACCAAGGATGGGGTTTTACATACTTTGGATACTTCCTAACTAAATGTATGAGAACAACGTAGGTTTTTATAATTTTGTGAGCAGTTGCTATAAAACGATACTAATCAAATGGAAAAGATGAAACATTTTTTAGGAAATTAAGACGACAAAGAGGATAACGGAAAGACACACTTAAAAGAGAAGTGCTGAAAGGAACACACGGAGAACGAGACAGGGAGATCAAAGTCGGTACAACGAAAATAATATACAAAGAACTGTTATCATAGAATGAGATACCTACTGGAGATCGCGACGTAAAGAACGAACTGGCACCGTAAAAAAGGCAAAGAGAATTAGAATCAGCAAATTAGACAAAAATAACGGGAATCAGACACATATAACAAGATACGTAGCGTGATTCAAAAGAAACGAGATACAGAGATAAGACGAAGAAAAGGAAATGGAATTACAGAGTTAAAGTACCAGGACGGAACAAGACATAGGGAGCACGATTTATAATGCTAGGCAATGAAATAAAATCAAGAAAAAAAAATAGAAACACAGGTAAAGAACAGAAAGGAGGGGTTACAAACAGAAGTATAGATAAATACAACAAAATGAGGAAAACAAACAAAACCTGGATGCACATTGGCAAAAACAAGCTGTCGGGGAGAGAAGTGCAGGGGTAGAAGCAATGAAAATCCAAGAGGTTCAGAAAGAATAAGGGCAGGGGCAGCTCGAGAGAGTAGAGAACATCAAAAGTACAAGAGAGTTTGCCTATTTGTTTCTGGATGTATTTTCGTATTCCTTGCATTACTGTTTGAGAAAATATGCAAAATTTAACTTCTTAACCCAATATGCGGAAAAAGGAGGGCTAAATAATGTGCCCTGCAGTACGGCGCTAAAAGTTAAGGCTTACGATGAAGTTTAATTTCTTTTATGTCTCAATTTGAAGCGAAAAAAAAAATAAATAGTAAAATGAATTCCTTATGAAATTATCTTTGTAACGATGTGTCACACATGATATGGTGCCATTTGAAATTTTAGAGGGGGTGACTTTGACGACTAAGGGGTTGTTGACAGACGTCCGAATTTCATGTAAACCCACGTCCCCTTTGTTGCCTTTATTGACGTGTCTTGGCGATTTTCAAGCAAACAATAGTTTTGAAAAATGCTGAGGGTGAGTATTTTTCGTTGAAACCCCCTACGTGGAAGGAGAAATAGAAAAAAGGAACAAACAAAGCTTCTAATGCATGTATAATTAAAATAAGCTGTCACAGTATTTTGAAATAATATTCTAACAGTAAATGAATTATTAAACACTTCGGAAAGTTATTTTCACACCTCATTGTGTTACTTCATAAATTATTCCAAACGCTGTAAAATATTGTCCTTCATTTTTATCCACATACATTTAGCCAGAATTATTAAATCTTCCAACTTTTTGAAAGGTTGTGTAATTAGGACAAGTGTATACTTAAAATAGATATGAAGGACAATGTCCTAAAACTAGATAATTCTAATTAAAATTTAAAAATTGGTATTTTCCTGTCCTCGACACGTGCAGGGTTAAATATTTAATAAAGTTTTGTATTAATAAGAAAAATTAAAGGTTTCGTGGAATATTTAAGAATTCAGAAGGCAGTATACCTTCAACATTAAATGTTTTTTTTTTTTAATAAAGTTTTGTTTTGTAATCCCTTTTATATTATGAAATAGGGAAATATAAATGTGTATTATTTTGAGAAAGTTGAAATTGTAAATAAGTAATAGAGGTCAGGTACATTTTAATTCTCATTGCGCAATTCTAGTAAATAAATTACCAAACAATTTTCTTTCCATATATTATTCTATCTGACTGTCACCGTTTAAAGTTCGTATAACTTCCAAGCTTTTAAGCTCTTGTAATCAGTAACGCAAAACCATCGACATTTTATATCCGTCCGTGCGATGAGGTACTAAAAGTTTTCTATAAACAGAATATTTATTCCCTGTCTTACAGACAATGCAATGATGTTTTAGCATGTAAAACATGTTTTTGAAAGCTCTCAGTTCTATAATACATTCAAATAAAAAGAGCTTAACTGACACCGACGTTAAAATAGATCAAGGAGTGGATTGGCATTATACTAAAATATTAATGGTTACTGGATGCACGGTTGTGAAACCTAGTTATTATTTAAAAAGGTTGTTTCAAGGGGACCGAGAACCTATTGCCGACGATGTTAGAGGATGGGTAGATAGATGCATTTTCCGATAATGTTTTTTAGAAGACGAAAATTCCATTTTACTGTTCAAAAAGAAAATTGAAAAAAAATAATATCTATTATCATTAACATCGTATTAAAGGTTGTTAGGGGTTTAATAAAGTCTTCACCCTCGGGTACGAAGATGTGCAATTTCTAGGTGTTATTCTAGGTACCCATTCTTAAAAGCATAGTTGGTTTTTTGAGAAAAGCCCTCAGGTGGTGTAATTAGAAGATCGTGTAGATTTAATCCACGATTGTTTGTAGTCAGACGTTTCCCTTGAGGAGGAAAATACCATTTCAAGTCTGGTGAATATGAAGGGCATGCGGACTGGTAATTTTCCGACCTTTAATTTACATTTTTCATTGTGTATTTTCATCTCTACTGTAAATAATAATAAACTGAAATTCTGTAAAATTAATAAAACGAAATTTTGGAAATATGTTAAATAACAAAAATTCATACAATTTTTTATATTCCCTGTGGAACGGAAAATTCTTCTAAATCAAAAACAAGAAAGTTTTAGCCGTTATTCCAGCAGGTTAGGAAAAATAAATACGTGACGGTAATTTTTAAAACTTTTGTATCTGCACCTGAAATGTTTTCATGGGGAGGATTCACTTTCAGTATAATGGGCACGATTTATCCTTATCGGCTTTAAAAACGGACTCATTTGAAACGACCTTACAATCGACTTATTTGGGCTTAAAAATAAGGACCTTTTTCAAGGAGATTCAAATGTGTGTAACGAGGTTAGCTAATGAAGTAGTACCTAACTATTTTTCCTGTTAATATTTGGTAAAATAAATATGTTTGAGCAACAGTAAGATTATTATCTTTCTACCTTAAAATAAAAATTTAAAACAACTATAAGATGAAAGGGTTGTAACGAGGAAAGTCGAAATTTTTCATTCCCACTTCCAGATTTTGCAATTCAAATTTGGTATAAAAAGCAGAAGTCGGCTCCTTTCTTATTGAGATTATATGCGCGATTTATTTCGCGTTTTATTTATTACCCCTCCCAGCAAACAATCATGTGACATTGATGTACTCAGTACGTCGAAAGTAGGTAACTGTTATAACATCTTTTATTTATGTACTTAGTACGTACCAAAGTGGTCAGAATCGGTTACATAATAATTGTTATATACTATGTACGTAATATAGGTGACGTATTATGTACGTACTATTTTTATATACCGCGTATGTACCAATTTGGTCACAATAGTTTACATAATAATTTCTATATACCATGTACGTAATATAAGTGACGTATTATGTACGTACTATTTTTATATACCGCGTATGTACCAATTTGGTCACAATAGTTTACATAATAATTTCTATATACCATGTACGTAATATAAGTGACGTATTATGTACGTACTATTTTTATATACCGCGTATGTACCAATTTGGTCACAATAGTTTACATAATAATTTCTATATACCATGTACGTAATATAAGTGACGTATTATGTACGTACTATTTTTATATACCGCGTATGTACCAATTTGGTCACAATAGTTTACATAATAATTTCTATATACCATGTACGTAATATAACTGACGTATTATGTACGTACTATTGTTATATACCGCGTATGTACCAATTTGGTCACAATAGTTTACATAATAATTTCTATATACCATGTACGTAATATAAGTGACGTATTATGTACGTACTATTTTTATATACCGCGTATGTACCAATTTGGTCAAAATAGTTTACATAATAATTTTTATATACTATGTACCTACGTAATATGAGTGACGTATTATCTACGTACTATTTTTATATACCGCGTATGTACCAATTTGGTCAGAATAGATTACATAATAATTTTTATATATTATGCATTAGCGGTGATAAGGGAGCATCCTTAAAACTTATTTATGGCCTGTTGTGCGTTAACGGTTAACAGGACTTTCCAGTGGTATACAAAGATATTTTTCCTAAAATTCTTAAGTCTTGAACTTGCACAATTCAGTGCTCAATAGCTTGTGGAAAATCCCCAGATTAAATATTTAGTCTGTTCATGGAAAACCCACCCTAGTATGGTGTAGAATGTGTAAATAGTAATAAAACAATACTTTCGCATTCCCTGGACTGGAACAATTTCTCTCAATTTTTTGAGGAGGGGGCTAGTAACAACCCTTGACAAGACAATACTGTAAGAAAGCATACTTCCAAATACTCATTACTCTTCAGTCCTCAATCAGAATTCGTGCAAAACGCTATTAATTTGTTGTGTGTATGTACTGCTACCTGTAGCAGGTACAATTTTTATTTGTGGTGTTAACGTTCTGAAGAAAACAAAACTTGCAGCTAAATAAAAGTAAGTTTGCGTATATGATTTATTTAATACTTATTAATCGTAATTGGGAGTTTAATGAAATTTATTAGGGTGGGTGGATTGTAATATAATGATGTTCCCCAGAATATTTTATTCCAATTCGAAATTTACATACTTATTTTTGCCCACGTCTAGTAAATAATCAATTATTATCAATTATTTTATGTGCTTGGTCAATATTAATGCTACCCGTAATACATTCCTGTGAATAAACGTCAAAATGAATACAAAGGTAAGAACATATAACCCAACTTTGTTTCTGATTATATCTGAAATAGACACAGTATTTTAGGACTTATATATACGTCTTATATATACAAACCTATACTCTGTAAATTAGACGAAATTAATGTATTTTACTAATACACAAGAAGCATAATATAATTTTATTTATAAAGAGTAATTCAAAATTCAATTTTAAAATTTAGGTATATTGTATTTCTAAGAATCTGTACGTTCAGATATCTATATGCAACGAGTAGATGGCGCTGCGCTTAACAATCACTAGTGATGTTATAGTCGACCAAGTTTATAAGCCTGAGTAAAAGCATGCCAAAGCATACTTAGACGGCGCGCGTAGGGATTACCATGATCAACAAGGCGATTTTCCCAGAGTGAGGCCCTTTCATTGCACCTAGATTTGCGCCGACCGACCCCCTACGTTATTCCTAATGTGAATAACTCGGACCCGTAATTTGACAATTTTTACTTATCAAATACGTACCTACTGTTTATTATATACAAAATATGTACAGTTGGTACATGCTAAATTAAAATAAATTATATATAAAATTATTACTCACCAAATACATACTGTTTATTATATACACAGTATGTACAGTTGGTACATACTAAATACGTACTGTTTATTATATACACAGTATGTACAGTTGGTACATACTAAATACATACTGTTTATTATATACACAGTACATAGAATAGCTACTCACCAAATATATACTGTTTATTATATACAAAGTATATACAGTTGGTACATACTAAATATATACTGTTTATTATATGCAAAGTATGTACAGTTCGTATATACTAAATACATACTGCACTAAATGTACCAAAGATATCATAAAATGATGTCTACAGTACGTCACAGTAAAGTCAAACATTTGCTGACATCTGTACATTGTCGGTACATCATTATGATGTAAATGGTACATACCATGGTACGTACCAGCCCTCAACTTGTATGTACTGCTTACGTACTGAGTACGTAAAATTGTTTGCTGATAGCACCTCTCTTTAATACGAATCCCGCACTTTTTGTAAAAGCAAAGCAAAAGAGTATATACCAGACAAATTCTAAACAAAGTCATTTAAACTTGCAAGTCCCCTATATCTTCATATTTCAGTTATCAAGGAGGAGCTCTCTACAAAATCAAAGGAAAACGAATACCTAAGTATTGTTAGCTAGACAAGAAAATGAAATCACTACCTATGACGATCAATAAAGCAGTGTGCGAAATTTCTTCATTGATCCCTTCATTTATAAAGTTCAGATTTTTCGTTAACTCCAACTCTCTACACAAGGTTATTGGAACAAAAGCTCATTATTATTATTATTATAGATAGCTTTTGTATGCAAATTAATTGGTTTCGATTATAACATTAATCGATGGCTGCAGTATTTACAAACGTACAGCTCTACGTGGGTAAAAAACCCGGTGGTATTTTTTTAGTTTACGAGAGTCATTCTGTACACTGCAGTAACAGTTCTTAAGTTTTTGTTTTAGTTTAGCAACATGCAATTTATCATTAAAGCAATTCACACAAGAAATTACATTTAGCTGCACGTGTTCGTGAAAATCGATTGGAAAGTTTTAAGACACACATGCTACGTGATTTATGATCTTAAAAAGCTGGACTTTTCATTACAGTATTCTTTCATTAAATGCCCTACTTAACAAAATAACACATTCATCTAAATTATCTTCTTTAAGTAAGACATTAAGGAAGGGATCGGTTTGTTCACATCTGTCTCATAGAAAACTATTCTTGTAGTAATGAAACTTTTCCAATACTTATTTTATGTTATAGTTTCCATTTCAAAATTTAAGTTCTGACAAACATGTTACGACAATTGTGGACAATTTTCTTGCCCAGTAGATAATATAGGTACCTAAGATTTAATTTTATTTTCGGAAGAATTATGATATTTTTTAATTTAGATTCAGGATAATACAGCACTACAGAACATATGTATACTCTCGCAGATTTTTTTCATGTGTTTACTCTTGACTTTTATTTCTTTTTAGACTCAGTCTTTTATGTACATTTCTTTGAAGGGGTTCCGACTAATAGAATAGTTAATTTGCTCTTCACTGTCGTACCAGGCCAAGCTTTGATACTGTATTCAGTGGACATAATTAGAAACAGTTTCTTAAGCGTTTAATTTAGGTATTGCAATTGCAACGTTGCAAATTATTAAATATTCAAGATGAAGCTACTTTTAGAGTTCCTATACAGGGAGTCGAAGATAAGGGGCGCAGATCTTGTAGATGGTAAGAGATAGAGATTCGGTTAAATTAGAAGAAATGTTCAGCGTATTGAGGACTACTACGATCACCATTCAAATTCTATAAATTTTGCGCAGTTTTCAGTACAAGCTGAAAGATCTTAAATTTTCAGTTTTCTATTTCCCTGTGTAATTTGTTTATTATAGGCAATAGCGCAAAATGGTTTTGACATGACAATTTTTAATGCAAACTTTAAATCTCAAATTTCAAATCTCTAATTAAATTGTTAAATTGTTGTTGTTAATGGAGAAAGAGCAACAAAACGAACCAGCGAAATTATTATCCCTAATGCAAACTAACATTACCTACTGTATTGGTTTATATTTTCTATGTCATTACATACACATTCAAATAAAAATTAATGTGTTTGCTTACTAAGTTTATTTGATTCTGTTTTTTTCTTCTAGATGTAAATGGAGTTTTTGTTTATATGGGGAGGATTAAACAAAACCGTTGAAGAACGGATACCACTTACCCTTCCGAAAACCATTAATCTTTCTTTAACTAAAAATCAATTATTCAGTGAGACAGTAAAGTGCTTCACAATAACGTGGCATGATTAAATTTTTAATGTTATTCACGCAACAACGTCACGTAGTACTTTTTGGCTTGTAGAATGAAAACCTTGACATACTAAAAACTTTATAAAATAATTAATTTAATAAAATAACATCAAACTTTTTGTTAACTTGACAAAAACCATAAAATCCTTTTCATAGAGTTTGTTGGTGAACATCAAACCAATATCGTTATTATCCTCCCCGACATAATTTTTGTTTTAAGTTTTCGCAAAGTTAATCTCAATCAAAATTAAATTTTTTAAAATGAGGATGTTAAAATCAAAGCAAATTTTTGGTAACGTTCTTCTTTCAATCATATTATTTTAAGTTAGTAAAAATCGAAATCATTTCGTGACGTCATAATTAAGGGCGTTGCACCCTCTCCTAGTAATTACAGATACTGATCGTATAAAAAGCTTGTTGTGTGTTAGCGTATTTGACAAGTTATGTATTGCCACACGCAGCTAAAATTTTTTCGTCAATATTAAGGGAGTTGTTCGTCGAATACATAAAGTTTCAACAGAAAATAGCCTTTAAATTGAACGATACAAATTACTTACTTAACCCTTGAATGTTCTAGACATTTTGTACAAATAATATTCTCTAAAAATAACTTAGTTATTGAATACTCAATGTTTCATATACTAGTTTTGACTTTTTAAAAATATGCGATCACGTATTACCTAGTCCTTTAGAATTTTTACAAAAACATATTTTAGAAAACTGTTAAAATCTATAATTGTAGGGCAAGTACAAGACATATTATAATATTCGATTTCATATTTCAAATGTCCTTGGGAAAACACTTTCAAGGTCAAACATTTTTTACAAACTGTGTATCACCCCTATTTTGAAATTTTTTACCCAAATATTATAAGATAACAATTTATTTATCGGGAAAAATAATATTTCCAGAGATATACAACTGCTTATTCTACTTTCTTCAGTTGCAAAGCAACAAATTAGTTTAAACTAAAATGTCTAAAAGATAAATTAGAAATGAGCGAGTTGGCAATCTATACAGCGCTTTCGTATAATTTTATTGAATTAAAAATACATTTTCAGAATATTTTGGTAATGCCTTCATTTGTGTAATTTGCACTTCTTGCAAATCTCGTTGCTTATTTGTAATAAAAACCATTTAAACTCCTGAGCGCTTGGATACTTAATTTTGAGGTCCGATATTTTAAACAAGAGTCAGGGACATGAATATTTATGTACTTCTGTGTATGTTATAAGTATAACCTATAGGAGGGGGGGTTCTTACGAATTGACAGTTGCTGCCCCCTGATTTAAAAATTAAATAAAGCCAAAATCAAATATTAATTTAAGAAAACCTTTAGTTGCTGTGGTCGCTCCAAAAGCAAGTGAAAAATTTCTGATTTGCTTCTAACTACTTTTAATTTAGATTACGTTATCAAATATGCATTGACAAAACTAAATTTAGAAAAATTTAATAAACAATTATTGCAACTTTCAGGAAGTGTGGTTATGCATCTGAAATTTAAATTAGATTTAGATTCCAAAAAAGCACGAGAGGGTTTTTTTATTGATATAGGAATATTTAAATTTCAAACTTTGCTGGAACATTACGTCACAGACTGTTTTCGGTTATCTTAAATTATTCAAACGAGTTTTTGTTATAGAAAGCTGTCGATATGCAATGGCTTTCACTCAACTCTACTCCCTGATGGAAATTTTTAACGAAGCCGGTTTGAATGAATACTTTACTGGCTTTTAAAATTTGATGTATATCAAATAAGGTAAATTCAAGGAATTGTTAGTGGTTTAAAGAGTTTCGAGTATGAGTTTTTTTGTTATTCTATATCTGTATGCCTTTGAGGGATTTGAGTAAAGCATGTTCCAACTGCGTTTTGTTAAATAACCCTCGGCTTCCATAGAATAATCGCTCTTTGAGATTGCAGGCTAGAACGTTTAAATATTAAGCAAAAGCAAAAGACATAACAAAGACAGACAGAATACTAATCGGTAGCGAGCGTTCTAATGAAGGCAACCTCCTGGTACTTTAAGATGTAGAGGGAAAAGTAAATTTTCTATAATTGAATTGAAAATACTTTTTGTATTTTTATTTGATAATTAATTTTGACACTATCGGTTGCAAGCAAGATTAGATACCAGCTTCTACGTCATCCTATTAAAGTAAAAGCTGCCACTTTTGAGTTAAATAAACTGAGATTGCTATGGACATATTAAAAAAATTTAAATTTAAATTTCACAAATTATAATCTAAACTTTTCGTTTATAAAAGGCAAAATCAAGAACCCCTTGAACACATTTTAATTAAGAACCGCTCTACAATTCGACCATTGAAGTTATTTTATTCCAAAAGCTGTAAATTTCATGCTTACAAGTTTTTGTCTAGAAAATTAGTTTTTATTGCATTAGCTTTTTAAATCTGAGTTTTATTATGTTAGCGTTTTAAGTAACTGTAAGTCAGTTGTGCTATGCTTTAGTAGCAAAGACTGCATCGATCCTGTAAACTCTAGCAGGTCACGCAAGCTTGGGTTACTGTTGGTTGTTTCAGCATACAGGATACACGCACCCCGACCCAACCTCGACCAGACGCAAATAATTTTATAAAATGCCCTGATTTTGACCTATTTAGCTCTTTTGTTTAACATTTCTGAAAATGAATTGCATCGTTATACAGTTTAGATGCTCTACTTTTGGAAATATTATTTTGGGACTCCCTTAACGAAAACTGTTTAATTTATATTTAGTTTCTTGTAGTACTTGGTAACTACTTTACCCATTCATAATGTTGCCTAACTTTATTAGACTTAGGAGTGTTTATAGTCTAGCAACCACAATTAATTTGTCTTTATGATGGTGTTAGTGGTATATAGATGAAGTTTTGCCGGAATCGTTCAGAATTAAATTTTATATAGGTACCTACCACTCCAACTTTTCATAAATTTATTTTAAGTGATAACAGTATTCGCATAATTAGAAAATGGTTAATTTGATATTGACATGAGCTTATAAAATATTTTATAAATAAATTTGTAAATACTTTTCAAATTATTTAGCTTTTATTTTTTATTCTACCGTAATGGTATCAGATTTTATACATAAACATAAAATTCTATTGGTTATTATTGAAAAAATGAAAATCATGGTGTTTTGATTTATTTTTCTGCATCATCGTCCATTTAAATTGCCTTTTTAATTAAATGTGTACTGTCCCAGTCTAGAAAACCATTTTATTTTAGGTTTTAGATCGATGCATTCGCTTTCTATTTTAGTTATCAGTTAATGAAACTTTTTACGAAAGATCAACAATAATAAGCGAATATGAAATATTCAGAAAATACTAAAAACATTAAAAATCTGAACATTTTGATGTTTGCCTACATTGCTTGACGCCTCAGTATTTAATAATGAAAATGGACATTCCACGACTTGTTTACTCCATAGGGGTTGAATATTTCTGTTTACATTGTAATGACATTGTTTTATTACTTATACTACGAGGGAAAGTCAACAAATAGGTCGTAAAAGGAAGTAGGGCAGTTGCAAAAGAATGAAGTAAGGGGTTTTCCATGTAGTATATCATCCAGGTCGATGACAATTTTTGTTGTTCCCGTTGTTCCTGCTATTCGCATTATTTTTTAAAATTCAAGGAACAACAAAAGCACGCTTTTAAATCAAATACATATTATTTTCGCAAGTAAATCAAAATAAACAAAGTTCAATAAGAATTTCACGTTTAAGATACTTCAAAAAATTAATTCAAACAAGCCACTACTCCTAACTCAATAAATTCGACATTTTAATATGTATCCGTCGGTGTTTAGTCTTAGCAAAAATAGACCAGCATTAACAACTAAAAAATGGTGCAGTAAATGTGCATGTTGTATTGTATACTTTTTTCTTTCTAAATATACGTCCATTGCTATAATATGCTTCATCATGTCATAATATCGATTTAAAGAATAAAAGAACAAATACGCTAACGGGGTTTATGTAAAAATAACTGAATATAATATAGCTCACCCGATACGACTCATTACTGCATGATATACGACCACGTTATCAGAAGAAAATGCAGTAAAAAGAAGATTGATTTAAAGTTAAATAGTTTTCAAATAGCACATGTGGTAGACTAGAACACAGTTTTGATCAAATTTAAACGTTCAGAACATAATTGAGTATTTTCCTTCAGGGTTGTAATCAACGAAAAGCCTCACGTGGAAATCTTACGCATCCCCCTAACATCAAACGAGAAATATTAGTTAAGATTTAATTTTTCGAAAAGAAAAATATGTTAAACAAATCGGGCTCTAAATTTCCGAGAGCTTCCTCTAAAATTTGTGTAAAATTTCCTGGAACGCGGGCGGTACGCTGTAGTTACTACTAACAGATAGTAAACTAACAAACTGATGAAAGGCTATAGCGATTTTGAAAAAAAAAACAAATATTAACCAAAAACCCGCGAATCTAGTTGGCACAGATTGTCTAGCGTATGGGATTGCGCTGTTGAGGGTTGATCTTGAGGGTAACGAAAGTTTTAATAAAAAAAAGAGCTTGTTCGCGATCCCTAACGAGAACAAGATCCCGACTCATTCCCTATTGTTAATGTTAATCAAAAGTAGCGGAAATGGAAGTCAGAGTAAGTATTAAAAATTTAAAAAATCATTTCTGTCGCATGAACAAAAAATACCACCCCTTTTATAGATAAGTCTACATTGTATGTACCTGCAACCGGTATAGCAACAACTCGGTACCTACAGGATTTCAAGCCAGGATGAACACTTAGAAATAAAATGGGGCGCATAATAAAGCTTTCAAAGCTCGAGTGCTTTGGCGCTAACACAGAGGAAACGAGCAAATATTATTGCGCTAAAACATCCGACCAAGTCCACCATGTGTTTGGAAATTATAAAAAGCCTACAAACGTTACGGTTTTACTGCTTGAAAAATCTGAATTTACCAAAAGTTTATTTTATTCTAGGGGAAGTTTAATTTATTCATGGCACCGCAGTTCCTCTGCGTTACGTTATAGAACTTTAAAACTTGCTGAAGGAAATTATAAATAATATTGTTCTTTTTTCGTGATCCAATTTCAGGATTAATTTTGAACCAAGTACACGTTTCCGTTAAGGTTTCTAATTTTCGTTGGAACGTAGAATGGAGGGTAGACTTGTGCAGTGATTTACCCTAAAGGCTTCTCTAGAGTTTTGACATCAACTTGTCCGTGATTGAGAGGATACTTGATGTTGTTAGAACAGCTCGGTTATTTCGGAATAGTGGAACTGCGGTTTTTCGAAACGCACAAAAAAAAATTATTGACTCCGAAACAAAAAAAACTTTCCATAATATTTATTTTAGAGTAAACCACAGCGTTGTATATGATTTAGTTATGGAAAATAAAAACCTTTAGATGATGAAAAAATTACGATCTTAGATATTTTAATTTTCGCAAGAGGGCCTGACCATTTAAAGGCCGCTACAGACGCTCCGTCTTACCTTAATACTTGCCTGCACAGTTTTAGTTGTAAGAGAAGTCTCAAGACTTCAAAAGCATCCACATGTAGGGTGTTCAGTTCATACTTATTCTCATTTTTGAAGCTCCGTGGTAGTGGGATCATGTCAAATAATCACAGTGACGATCTTTTAGTAGCGATTTCTTTAGCCTTAGCTTTAAGAAAGAAAAGTAAACCTAGATCAAAATGGGCAAAATCGTGGCTTTTAAAGAGGGCTCGACTCTCGCACATAAATTTGTTAAATGAAATAAGGTTTGAACCCGAAGACTGGAATAATTCTGCACACTTGATTTTCCATAAACATGTATATTGTCTGTATAGTGATAGAAATTATCTAGAATAACCTCAAATCTGCCATTATTAATGCAAAAACGGAAAACGAAAGTAATCTCCCATTGTCTTGGCTAGAACTGAAGACTTTTGTTCGTCCACACGTTCCATCTTGCTCGCAGACCGGTAGGCTCGCGCGCAAAATTTCAAGCAAACCCTGAATTCCTTCGAGCCGCACCACTGGACTGTACACGCACGAAAAGTCTTAAGACTTGCTATCCACACGTACCGTCTTACCTTGAGACTTAGAACTGATGTGCAGGCAAGTATTAAGGTAAGACGGAGCGTCTGTAGCGGCCTTAAGATACCAAACGTAGGTACCTAATACCTGTAGTAGGAAAGGGTGTGAAAAAAATCGGTAAATAAGAAGACATTCATTTTTCAAAACTAATTATTTAAATTTTCCATAAATAAGAAAAGAATAAAACCCGAATAAAACATTAATTGATATTGCGTTATTGCGGCCATCTGGTAAACGTAAAAAGGTTACCTTGCTCATGATAAGTGCACGGGATTGAGAGTGGTCAAGGTTTTATTTAAGCATTTCAGTATAATTATGATTAGAATACGAACTTAAAATATTTCGCTTACCCCCAAACATCTACGTAGATTTCAGTATAACATCGAGAAGAATGATTTAAAAACCCACGGTGTTCCTCCTTGCGTTTTCCCGTAAATAACCACAATCTCACTAAATGCATCACTATTTGTAAAATTGTTAATTTTATTAGAAACACCACCCGCGAGCTCCACTAATAGACTGAGTAATAAAATCTACCTAACCTAATGTTATTGCCTGGTTGTGAAAGATAAGAGGGTTTTTGTACATTCCCATTTCTTACTCATCTTTTTTGTTTGTGATTACGATTTCTCATTGTCCTACAACAGTACCCAACAGTTTTTAACAAATGTTTTCTGCTTTTTACACTTAATAGGTGACTTTGAAATATGCAATACATTAATGGAATGATTCTAGTCTGTGTTAGTATTTCAAATAGAAATTCTTTTTTGTTAAAACTCGACTTTTTTTTCGTTAAAATTGTAGAAAATTAAAAAGTTGAGAACTGCTGGTATATTACGAATACAAAATACAAAATTTTACGTTTGATTATAACGTGTTTATTAACATTACCTAACATATTTGCATTATCTGGATATTTTTTACAAAAGAAACAGCACATTGAAAGGATTTTAAGTCAAAACCAAAAATTCTTTAAAATAATGTAACGCTGATTTTAAAAATGATGTTTAAAAACGAGAGAAATGGATTAGGGAGTAATATATAATTTATTGCATTACTTGTGCAAATCCATGTAGGTACAAATACCTTTACAGAAAATTAGGAACCCCTTCAGCTGCATTTCAATTTTCTTTGCTGTATCCACAGAAAAAAATGTATAGCAATCATTACTTCTCCCTAAATAATATATTATTTATTTCATTTCTTTTATTATTACTTCACTGCAACGAGACAACGTCATTTGACAAATTTATAAGCACCATCTCGAGAATGCAGAAAATATATAACACGATTGTATATCTTTAAATCTTCAGAAATATTTCCTATGCACTTTTCACAAGAGTTTACAAGTGGCATACGATTTGTACTATTTTGCTTTAGTACATCTACAGCTTTAAAATCTGATCCTTTGAAATCGGTGCAACAAAAGAAATGCAAATACACGACGAAATCAATGAAAAATATATAAATCTGACTTGTAATGATTTTGTATTTGGACCTTATCCAAACAGCTGATGTTAGGTATTACATAAAATTCGAATGTAATTAAGTATTAGTTATTAATCAAAAAAATATTTAAAAAATCTTGTGTTTTTGTGAACAAAATATTTGTGAGAAGGCAATGCCCTGTTATCCAAAAATAATTTTATTCAGCGTTTGTTTATTTTAAACTAAAAATGTGATTTTTATTACGAAATGAAAATAAAAGCGAAACAAATATTATAGTTAAAACAGCTGGCAGTACCTGCGTGGGATTTGGAATTTTATTTTAAAGTAAGAAAATTAATGCTTTGTCCTTGTTAGCACCCAGTCTATAGAATAAGTAATGTATAGAATTTACAGAAATTTGCTGTTTAGAACTAATATTTGAAGAGCTAATTCAATTGCAAAATTGCGTTGTTAAAACATAATGCTTAGAATTTTCTTTTGAAAATCTTCCGTTTAAAACGCCACCTATCCTTAAAGTTTACTCAGTGTTAAAGAAAAGTTCTCGGAAAGTGCGTTATTGGATTTAATAATTCAACAACCTTATAAAAATTTAAATTCAATAAATAAAACCAATAAAAGTGTGTTGTCAGAATTGTTCTATATTTGAAGTTATCAGAAGTTTAAACCTTTATTTTATTTTTAGACAAAAATTATAGGAAAACTAGAATAAAATGCCATGAATTTATCAGTAGTTCTAACTTTTATAATTTAATTAAAAAAAAACTGTTTCTAGGAACTTTTTCTCTTATTTTGATGAGTATATATGTAATATGTATGAGTATATGTATATACAGTTTAAGATACTTTTTTGTTAACACTCTGTAGAAGCTAAACAAAATCTTGTGTCCAAAACTGTTTTAGTGATCTTTCCAAATCATATCAAGTTAAATATAAACGTGATATACTGAAAAGTTTATCTCGTGTCTATCAAATTCAGAACTTCTAGTGGCACTAAGGGACTCATTGAGAGATCAGGAAGGTATTGTGGAAGTTTCGTCAAATCCGCATTCTCAACGAGCTTAATTAACTTACAGACAGTTCCTCGAGAGACTTGTGGTAGAACAAGTAAATTAAAACAACGGGTACCTATTAAATAATTCGACACAATAATTACGTTTTGTTTTGTCTGGCTTTACTTTGTCTTGGCGTCTTTTAAAATAGAAGTTTTAAAGATAAATATCTCAATTGTCTTTTCCTTGTGAAGAAAAAAATGATTATGAAGTTCTGCCACTGTTTTATTCAAATAAAGTGGATTTAGTCGTGGTCCAGGCTGTCTTTATATACCGCTTTTTTCTTTCCTGCTCTGTTATTTCTTTTATAGCATAAAGGTGTTTTGAATAATGTTGCGAGGCTGGGAAAGAATATGATTATATTTCTTGGTTTACTAAACTACATTTGACGTTTTTTTTTGAAAGGGAATTACCAAGAAATAAAAAAATCTTACTTGCACAATAAATATCCCTTTGATGTAGGCATTATGGGGCATAACTAGATCGTTTTTGTGGAACCGTCCAGAGGAGGTTTGCACCTCAAATTTTCATATGTTTACTGTTTCGACTATAGTTAAGAATATGAGTCATTTATTGCGAAGAAAATATACGCCGTAAAAAATTACTATGAAATGAAAACACAAAAATAGCTTCAGTACAAACGCAATCTGACATTGCGCTTTGCTGCAACAAGCCAAGAATCATTGATCCGGAATTCCAGCCAACACCGTTGGCGACAAACTGGCTCGTTTGCCGATTGCAAATATTTATTAGACTTAATAATGAACACTTGCTTTGTACAAAGTTTAAAAGTTTACGCAGACGGTCCTTGGCAAACTTAGCTTTACAATTGCCTTTCGTCTAGCATTCGTCGTTCCAAAACAATTTTTTTTTACCTATTACCATTGTAAACCATTATTAAGTTTCTAAGGTGTTTTATATACAGAGTGATCACTGATCATTCTATGGGATAGATTAAACTATTTTTTCAGATATCAAATTGACTGGTTCTATACCAAATTATATTATAAATGTTAAGTTTAAGTTCTAATAGAGACACCAATTTTATAGCGAATTTAAAATTCGATTGAGTATGAAGTATGCAATAAAAATTTACGATGTACTAGCTGAGATGCAATCTAAACTAGTGGCAGAGTTTATTTAAGTTTCTATTAAGATTACAAAATTTAATTTCCTTCTGTAAAATATCAGACTGAAATTTTATCATCAACACGAATGAGACTGTAATTTTAACGTCTACAGTAGTAAAGGGCTTGGAAGCGTCTTCGCTTTCCTACAATTAGCGTTTAAAAGAGCACAACATCAAGTTTCGTATAGATATACAAATGTACTTTTAAATGCAGAAATTTAATAAACCAGATTTTAATGCGCTAATGAACTTTTAGAAACTCTTTTGAAGTTTATGATTTCACCCACTGGAAATAAAAACAGGGAATAAAACAAATTCCATTAATTTGTGCGTAACAAAGACGTTTACTTGGTGCGTGTCGTTTAAAAATTCATTTAAATTTCAGTTCCAGAATACGCACCAAAGCAAAATGAAACAACCGTCGAGTTTTTCCTTAAACAATTTCTGCTTATTTTGCAATGTAAATTTTAATGAAAATATTTAAAATTGTTCAGACAATATTTGTTAAAAATGTGAGCTTTCAATTTCTGGAAAATACCTATACCAGGACATTCCCAAAATTAATTTTGCTACTAGGGAAAAACGCCTTTAATGTAAACTGTTGGATGCAAAACGGCGTTATTATTTATTACATAATTATTATAGAGATCAAAATACTACCCAAGAGGGGAAATTTTCATGCATTTTAACAGCAAAAAAATGTTGTAATGAATCTCCTAACCTACTTGCGAATTTCAATCAGTAATGTATGGCAAATTAGTTAAATTTGTCCTAGGTGGTGTACGCAGCTATCCATATGAGCAAACTTATCATTCAATCAGTAATCAGTAAAAACAAGAATATGCAAGTGATAGCAGTTTGTAGGTGTCTACGAAAACGGTATTTATTTTTATTCTCAATGAAATAAAAGCATTTAGAAAAGAATGTTTTATGTGTTTAATTTTCTAGCGTAGCAAATTCTATTACTAAAAGCAGTTTAGTGGTGCCTCATTTGTGTAACGGTGCATGTTACATTGCATGCATGGTATATTCGAATCTGCAGAAGTGTGCATCCTGGTGGATACTGTGCGTTGGTTGTGCTTTTATAATGATTTTAACTAATCTAATAATTTTTATTCCCAAACAGTTACAAACATGTAAATGTTGGTTAAGTAACTAAGACTGGGACGATTAAGTATCCTGCATGGGACATAAAAAACTTATATGTACTTTACTCGCTGCTGGCTGCAATGTCGTTCCTTTAATGAAATTTTAATAACTGATGAATGTAACCAAGGACAAGAAATTAAAAGATTGGGGAAGATAGAGTAGTGACAAGGAAATAGAAAAGGAAGAAAAATCATCTTGGAGAAAATTCCCAGAAGGGATTCCTTGAGATGAATATGGAAATATCCATGAAAATCTGATAAAAATTCCAAGTAGAGAATAACGAAACGAAACCTACGAAGAATGTATGTATCCTGGACTTACCATAAGATAATTGCGGGAGAGATCAAAGCCGAGGGTGCACCGAGACATTCGGGCGCGAGACACTTGGATGCAGAGACTTTCGGGCGCAAGGACATTCCGACGCGGGCCATTATTACGCAGGGCACTACGGTCCGAAATATTTTGGATTCTTCCCCCTAACCGCGTAATATTTGAATTAAAATATCTAGTAATAATAGCTAGCCAATGTATCGGCCACTCCCCCAAAGCGTTTACCGCTATAACTAGAAATTACTTTAGTAACACTTACACCAGGAGCCAAATGGAAATGGATCAGGCTTGTATGATCGATTAAAAGGATAAACCACTGAAAATCATGGACCAACGAAACTCTATTGAGCGACATCTAGATGGATATCTACAAGTTCAGTATAGACAAAGAAAAATCTAAAGTTTATGGAAGGCTTGTTTTCAATGATAGGACGACAGTAACTCGATCAAGAGGAAGAAAAAGAAAACAAGAACGATATTAGATAATTTACTGTACTACTTTGTTCCTTGTTTTTTAACGATTAATGATTAATCCCATTATATGAGAGGTTGGGGTTGTAAAAGTGTTCATCATGCTTTAGTACTAAGGATGTTGGAAATAAAAATGAATTTAAGAAGAAGAGATCGGTATAAAGTAATATCGCAGGTCTTTGTAGATTTGGAATTAAACCACAACCAAAAGGACAAAAAAGCACAATCTTCCTGAAATTTTCACTAACTACCCTGTAATCACATTTTGTTTGATGTTTCCATAAAAACTTAATTCGATACCGGACTAATGTTTGCTTTTGGTAAAAAGTTAAAAACAGTTCTTTTAAAAGATTATTTTTGTGGAAAAAAGGCTACCTGCATAAATTAAGAAAATAAATTTTAGAAATTCAAATGAAAATGAACAAAGCTTCAACGTATACATGCAAAAATATAAATTAACTACATATGTGTATAGTCGTCTCCCTAGTGGCACTACAGTTGTACTAACTGTAATTAATCCTTTTCATCTAGAAGGATACAAATGATTATGCATCGCGTATTGTTATAAAAGTACAACCAAGTTCACTCCTTTTGTCCTAATTTTCATTTCTATTCCTAGAACGACTATAACGTTTTAATGCAGTGATCAATAAATCAATAGAAAAGGCACCAGCACTTTACTTATTACAAATATTACGTTCAAGACGATATGTTAACGTTAATATGATTGCGATTGTTGGCCTTGACCACAATATACAAATTTAAATGCAGGACAACGTGACCCTGCTCCTGTTGCTACCAACAATGGGAGTTGAGGTATGGTAGGTACAAATCTAGACAACCTGCACGCGACTATGCAGAATACGCCATTAGTTCCGAGAACTAAAATCTACATAAACAAGGTAACAAAAATTTTCTTAATTTCCATACCAACAAATGCTCAAAACTTCCTACTGTGAAATATTTATTTTTAGAAAAATGGATATGATGCATTTCAGGTAATAAGCGGATATTTTTACACGAAACTAGGCCAACACTAAATTATCTATTAGGTTGAAGTCAATACTATCCCCTGAGAAATCGGGTTTTCTTGTGTACTGCTCTTTTGTTATGGTTGTAATATCAATATTCGTTTAACATTGGATACGGCTTATTTTTTGTTTAATGTTCCAAAGTTAAAAAAAAAAATCTTAACACAGTAACAACGAGTTTAAAAATGTTGTCCTTTATCTTTCTTTATCAGTATGCCAATGAGGATACAATTTTTCTGTATATTGAATAATAGTCCAGATATAAAATAATACTAAATAGACTCTGTAAATCCTTAATAATTGGTAACTTCAATGTATTTATTCTTTAATCCTCAGCTCTAAAAATATTTAATCTAGTAGAGGTTTGATTGCCTCTCAGTGCACACCCCAATTTCCCAGTGTTTTTTTATAATCCCTTAGATCCAAACTTTTAATAAGCCGAGTAACTATAATACAAAGAAATGTTTTACCAGATACAATAATAATTAAAGTCTTTTACTGACATTTTCAATTAACGAAACAAAGAAAAATGCTAAATGAAAATGTAGCAGGTATACGTAATAAAACCTGGACAGGTCTTAAAGCGCACGTTTAAATATTTTACTTTATCCTTTTGAAGGTTGCCGACTTGCCGTAATTGTAATTCAAAGAACGAAATGTATTTAATATTTTTAATTTTCCAGTTTACCTACGTTAATTAATTTTTACAAATGTATGAACCTTTATTGCCTGTAACATGTGGGAAATGAAAAAAAAAATGTTTTTTTATTTAACGAAAATAAAATTTTGTGGAGAAGATTATAAACAAATAATTAATCAATATTTTCTGTTTCTTACCAGTTTAACTTGAACGTCTATCAGTTTTCCCGGAAATATAAAATAGCACTCACAGTACACAAATCAAGGCAATAATTCTTTGAAGTTGAGTTTATTTGCATTCTTCAAGGGCTAGCAATTTTCAAGGAAAAGCGAATCTCAAACTGAATTAGGGATGAAGGATCTGAAGCAATCTTTCAGTGTTGTTCTTTGTTAAACAACCCAAAACTGTTAACGTATGAACGTTAAACGAATGAATACTTCCATCTTTGGTGCAAACATAAGAATTAATAATCATTACAAATCGTATGTTACTCGTGTTACGACTTGCAAGACCAATTTCGAAATATTTAAGTATACCGTGCATGCTCAACATAAAGCAGTCATTAAAAATAAAATTAGCAAGGTACAGGGACAGACTATGAATACATAACCATCAATTTTCATTTATAATTCACGTTTCATGTGAGTTAAACACTGAGTAACTAATTTGAACACAGTAAATATAAATTATCTTCGATATTTAAAAAGTTAGAAAATTAAGTTCAAAATATTACACCTAAGCCGTAAGTTTAGAATAAAAGTTTTCCAAAGAAAGTTTGATTTTATTATACTACGAATAAAAACTGTAAATGTTATATTTTCCAAAACAAAAAGTTTGTCAAAGAAAAAAGTTTATAGAAATATTAAAGTTTGGAATAAGTGTTTTAATAATATTGTGTTACTACGTGTTCTTTTTTTAGCTTACCTTGATATCGTACGTCACCTGTTCTGGTTGTAAGTATGTTCCATGAAATTTTTCTGAAAATTCGCGGGGCACTTATTAAAATACACCCTAGTAAATTGTAACGCGTAGTGTACCGGAAAAAAGGCAACTGGATACTAGGACTAAAGTTCGCAATCGCGCCGCAATTCGTCCTGGCGCTGGCGCCGTGACGTCGGATAGTTAACCCTTTCTGTTCTTTGTCCTTACGAAATAATAATCAGATAATAGAAAAGTCTGCTACCACTTCCAATAAAAACACTTTTATGTTGGAACTGTCTGTCTGTAAATTAAAACCGATTTAAAAAAACATTTTCCACTAATTTTCTTTCGACCTAATCGGTTTAAAAACGTTTCGTTTTTAAAACATTTGATAGGCATCTTTCTTTTAAATAAAATAATGCTTGTGTTTATTTCTCCGGGCGACTGATTAAAAATAACATAACTAAAAATAATTTGGCACGAACAGGTCGTTGTGCATTTCTTTGCAAGACGAAATAAATTTTCTCTATGATTCACTCGATTACCATTAAATGTTTATAAATGATAAATCAATAAAAGGGAATGTCTACAATCAGTTTTTTTATTTTACCTGTACTTCGTTTGTAAATTGTCTCATACAGAGTTATATTTAGATATTATATCGCAACTCTAATTTAAAACCAATAAAAGGTTGCCAAATAAAAATATTATTTAATTATACATTGCCTTTAATATATTAGAGTCATATTTACTATTTAGTAGCTTTGGAGGTCCCCCCTGGGGGTAATTGTTGTTAAATATAATATTTCTGTGAACAAGATGTAGGCTATCAGAAATAGTTAGACCTGTCTCTATAAATATAAACCAAGAAAAATACTTTTTGGAAAAATATCCCTAAAAATATTTGAGTACCTACTGAAGGGGAATACAAAAAATTTTGATTCAAAGACATATTATGCAAAGGAAAATATGATCACGGGCGAGACAGTTTTTATGTTTTTGCCACAATGTATAAATTTCAGCAGTTGTCAAACAAGCTTTTATTTACTTTTTAATTAAAAAAATCAACGCAAGAATATTTTACCATTGGACTGTACTTGGGCCAATCTATTACTACTACTTTAAATATTTTTGATAACGAGATGTGAAAATATTACATGCTGTAAAGAAAAGCAACTTTCTCTTATGTAATCTGCCAATCCATATCGATCAAATAAAATTACTATTATTTTTTATCTATCACGTAGTTCGTTTTCGTCGTGCACGCATATAAAAATAAAAATTTATTTCAAAGTATCAAACGTACAAGTCCAGGCAATAACAGTTTCTTACAGTAAAAAGATATTTATTAGGCGACGTTTTTACAGTAAACAAGCATCATCGTTTGATATCTCTGTAATATTAGCTTTTCTTGGCGACCGACGGCGTCGTCGGCTGGAGTCCTTGATTTTCCCATAAAGTAGGATTCATTTCTTATTCAAATTTTTATTTTACGAATGAAAAAGAAGACTTTCTTAATATGTAATGTGCCGTTGAAATAAGAAACGTGTTTAAATTTAAAAGGAAAGTTTACTTTCCTGATCCACAAAGTTTCCATAATGGACGAAATATGAACGATTTCAAAATAAAAATAAACCAACATAGAATGTTGTTCAGAATGACTAGGCACTACTTTGTACGTAAGTAAGAATCCATAAAGTTGGATTATTAAGTAAATGTAGAGATGAACACCCAATGGAGCCAGTATCGTACTAAGCAATTTGAAGCCCCAGGCGCAAGTGGTAAAAAATACAAAGAATATTAGTATCTTTCAGATGCACCGTTCACATGAACATTATAACTAATACGTTATATTTATCGCATCCATTGTGAGCACACTGTATATGTCTATTGGCTTTCGAGGTCCCTTGTCTTGGACCTTTTCAAGAATGTTCCTTTATTCTATTTACAAGGGCTACATGTGAACCGTCCGGCTTCAAATTAATTAATTATAACAGGAAGGGGTTGTTAGGTCCTTAACTAACCCTCCTCTTTTATATGTTGGAACCGCATAGGGCGGTTTTAAATTCTCCCTAGGCAAAACAGGGCGATGCCGAGCAGACGGGTGAATTTAGACAGACGAAAACTTTTGAAAATGGGCCAAAAAATTTCTTAAATGCAAGACATTATTTTAAACGTTAAAGGCAAACTAAATGGAAAACTTAACAACCTCATTTCGAATTTGAGGAATAGTGTGCGGGTGATACACCTCAGCACGATTTTGGAAGTCTTACCTATTATCAAATTGGGGACTGAAAAGTCCGGAGACACGACGCAAAATGACTGCGAATGAATTGGTCTCCCATACTTCGCCGACCAGTGTTGATTGTACCACCATTTTGTTGAAAATAAACATAAAGATATACCTGGGTATCCTTTACGAATATCATTCTAGCTAGCTCTTGAGTTGAGAAATTTCACAGCACAGCTATTTATTATTTACTGTAGCTGTTTGTTCGTTATTGTCTTTGACAAATATGGATCCACCATTACCGTTTGTTACCAGTTATTTTTGGTGATTGTAACGACCTTTCATGTAGGTATAAAATGAACGCCAATTAAATAAAAAAATAGATAATTGTTATATATTTTCCCTGTTTTTTAAAAATGATTCGTTGTAAAAAGCAATTATTAGAATGAATAAAACCGAAATAAATTATTATTCTAAAATTAAACTTTACGATTTTTTAGCACGCCAACGTAGATAGACATAAAACAAAAGAATACATTTGTAGTTCATGAAAATTATATGATGAATTATGGTCTGCGGTTTGATTTACAACAGACAGAAAGAAATGGTAGGTAGGTACGCCTACCACCAGTAATTCATATAAAAAATGTTCATTTGGTATAATCAGTAGGTACTACGTATTCAGTTCGAAATTAAATTTCATGTTTATATTGCACACAAATTTGTATGTTAATTGTTAATTATCTTCATTAAATATTATCGTTTAAAATTACTTTCTAAATTATCTTTTAGAGATATTTATTGTTCGAATAATTAAAAGGAATATAGCAATATTACTCAAAGAAATAAACGAGGATTCTTTGCTCGCAAAAATAGTATAGTGCTACCTCTATACAACCGGAAAATATAGTGAAAAACCTTATCTTTCTTAGAAAGTAAAACCTGAGTCCTGAACGCTAAATAGACAGATAATGTTGTTTCAAGGAAAACAACTGTTAGGTAGAAATCTTAATTGCACCGTAGAGCACAAAAGAGATCATTCCTTTCCGAGAAACAAAAACGCCATCGTTTTGATGGTTTGCCCACTTAGGACCAGTCTCTCTCAATTCGAGCTAACCCACGGCCAATTGTCATGGAAACAATTCTTGTACCAGTAGTTTAACTGCGGGTTAAATCGAAATTGAAAGATCGGACCTTAATGATCCATAGAGTAGTTTATCTATGAGAGTAGTGCAGTAAGTGCTATTTAGTGATGCATCAACGCCTTTGTGCTGACAATAATAATCAGAAAGGTTCCCTAGGGAAGAATTTTTACCAAATTGTAGTCTATTACTAGGTACCTACTTCTACCAATTAAGCATTTAATTTCTGCTATGGTTTGTAATTGAGTGTCTGGCCTAAGAGTTGATCGACAATGCCGTCTTTGAAATGATACTTTACCGCCAGAAAGTACTACTATAAAAGATGTTACCTACCTGATGGGAACGAATTCTTCTTTTCTTTTCATGACAGCCATGGTGTAAAACTGGTTAAATAATTGTCGATGAATACAATCGACAGGATGAATCATTCAGAGTAATCCGCAGGCCTAAATCCAATAGAGAACGCGTTCCAAAGGATACCACACATCGCATCTAAAAAGAAGCATACAAACCGAATTAATCGAAAAATTTGAATACGTACTTTGGGTCTATTACAAAAATACAGAAACTGTTCAGCGAGAACGAGGGCTAACCAATTAGAAAATGCGATTAGTATAAAATCTGAGGAATATTTGAAGGAATTGTGTAGGTAGGTAAGGTAAGAAGGTTAACGAAAAAAGTATTTTCCACACTGTTTTTTATTTGTATCTGTACAGGGTGTCATTAATCTACCGCGTTGTATGGGTAACTTTGTTATTGTAAGACTTACAGAGTTGGTTAAAGTTGAGCAGAATTACAAGAAACATCTAACGCCGTCCTCGTTTCTGATCAATTTTGCCAACGTTCTGATATCTGTAAAAACTTTAAAACGTTTTAATTTTCAGCCATATCGCGTGTCGCGCCAATTATGGATTCACCTTAAATGCTACAAAGTTACCAATATAACGCGGTAGATTACTGTCACCCTGTATAAGTACGTACCTACTACCTACTGACCTACAAATAAAAATTTAAGCACGTGAGATACAATAGGACATTAAAAAATAAATCAGTAGGTATTAATTATATGCAAACCAATCACCTCTTTATTAATTGCAATAAAATACAATTTTTCTTTTAACACATCACTTTATTGTTAATGAAGTCAGCAGTTAGTTTTTCTTTGAGCATACTAGCGTGATTGCCATCAGTCATATTTACTTCTGTATTTTGTTTAAAGTACTAAAACAAAATATCATATTTTATTAATTAAATGTTTTGTAAGGAATTAAAATGTCATTACCTTTGTAAGCCCACAAACATCATACATATTCGCACCCCTTGGTCTTAGTAAACAGACTTGCCCAACAATTAACTGATCAGTAGGTTGATAGGCTAAGGTTTCATCAATATGTTTCTTAAATGTGCTTAATGTTTCACTTAAGTAAATTTTCTCGTCTGCAGAATATTCACAATGACGCAAAGCATATTTTAAACGATGTTCCCAGCCAGTAAGATTACTTAAACCTTTCACAATCTACAAATATAAATATTTTATTACTTAGTAGGTACATAATTATACCAGAAGCATATCTTACATCAGGATTGGTTAGATTCAAAATACGACATAAAAATCCGATTTCGCTGTTTGCTCCTTCTCCCAAGTGTTTGAGGATACCTTGTACAGTTTCTGGAGCACCATCTACTAACTGTGTAAGGGTTTTTGCATTGCCACGTTCTAATATTTTAGCTATTTCTATAGCAAGTACTCCTCCATAGGAAATACCAATGAGATTATAAGGACCTCTTGGATAAATTTCTTTCATTCTCTAAAATAAAATAACAAATTCGTTTTAAGGTATCCGCAGACTAACGCGGCGTGGGATCGGTGCGGGACATGATTATCATATAGTAAGTATATCCCGCACCGCTCCCGCAATACAGCGCCCATCAGATGGAAAGACATGAATTATTAATTACTTGAGCCAAAGCTTCAGCAGTTTGTTGAAGTGAAATAGAAGCAGTTGGGAAATTAACACAGAAAACAGGATACAGTAGTTGACTAGCTAAATCTTGTACTGCACTTCTACCGAACATTCCTGGTACTACAAACACAGGAGGTACTTCCCTGACAACTCGAGCACATAGGGTTGATAATTGGAAGAAATCTGGTTTTATTGGCGCAATTGCAGTTTCTTGTTTTAGTTGCTCAATCGAATTTGGAAGTAACAAACTTAATTCTGAAAAGAATTATCATAGAAAAAATATCCCTCCTCCAATATTAATTGTTTTTATTTTACTTTTCAGTAACAACTACTTACTGTTATATAGAGATTGTGCAGATTCTTGTATGGTATCCTTATATTGATCATCCTTAATCTGAATGTCTTTAGCTTTGAATCTCAATATATCATCCAAAGCAAAGAGAATATCAGAAAATTCTAAAGTATTTTCCCATTGCACATTATGAGTAGGAAATCCAGCATCAGTTCTTAATTGACAAACCCCAGCAGCATTACGTAAAAAGTTAATGAGTAAAGCTTTGGGTGCAGTTGTTTTCAAAGCAGAATCCAAATACTGCACAGCTTTAATTTCAGAATTTTTGCAAGTGGAATTTTTATTGGGTAGTATAAAAACTGCTCCAATTGGACCTAAACAGTAAACTTCTGAAAGAAGTTCAGAAGCACTGTCTCTAGTATGAGCTTTAGTAGGTGCAAAAATGATCTCTGCGTTGTAGTAACCTTGAAGTAATGTAAGGCGACGATTGATATGTGCTTGTTGAGGTTTTGATTCGGATGAAACAACAATTCGTCTTGCGCCTCTGAAAATTAACCACTCCAATGAATCTGTCCACATTTCTGAAGTCCCACCTGCCGAATACATAAAGTTCCTATTTTAAAATTCATTGAGGCATAAATTATTTACCTACCATAGATTAAATATGAACTTTTAGGATCACATATGAATTGAGATGTTTTACTGATGTTTAATTGACTCAAAGCTAAGTTATCAGAAAGCTTAATAACGATTTTTCCAATATGGCCAGGTTGTTTTAAAGTTCTGAAAATAAATATATATAGCATCTATTTTTAATTTTTCAATACTGCAGTTTAATTTGATTTGGTTAGTACCTCAGAATGGATTTAATGTCTTGATGTTCAACAACTGTTCTATATACAGGTCTTACAGTAAGATTTTTTATTCCTTCCGCAACAAGTCCATGCACTTTTTGTTTCACTTCTATAGGAGCACTGAAAATATCCTCAGCTGTAACAGTAGCTAGGGAAACATTTTTCAAAAATATTCTCATTCCAATTTCATTGTTCTCAGCAAGGTCATATTGTCCCATTTGTATAATTTTTCCAAATTCAGCCACACATCGCAATGTTGCACTTAGCATACTTCCACTAAGACAGTTTAGAATTATATGAACTCCTTCACCACCCGTTGCCAACATCAAATGTGGTTCAAATGAAGTATTGCATGCACTGAATATATTTCTGTCGCTCAACTAAAAAGTACGTACACAGAAAAATTAATCCAGGGTTAAATTATTACTTAAGAGAATTTAACTTACAAAGTTAAATTGTTTCTTCATGAAAGCCTTCTGTCTATCGGAAGTAACAGTTGTGTAAACAGTACATCCAATAGTAGAAGCAATAGAAATTGCAGCTAAACCAAATGCTGAGCATCCACCATGGACCAAAACTGATTCATTAGGTTTAGTTCTTGCAATATGTACAAGGGAATAGTATGCCTATAATTAGTAATTAGTACTAGTCAAATAAAAATAAAAATGATCTATAATTACAATTCCATATGCATGAGGAATAGTGGCAGCATCTTCTAAACTCCATCGATTGGGGAAAGCCCAACATAATACAGAATCAGGTACTAATTTACAAAATTCCACGTCTAATCGAGCTAGACCCATTATTTTTTGACCAGAACTGGTAACACCAGAATAGTCAATATTTCCTAATTCAGGTTTATGGTCACCTTCAAGCATTAAGGTTTCATCGCGTACATTAATTCCAAGATAATCGATTCTAGTGTTTGCAACAATATTGCTAAAATAAACATTGAATTAGTAAGAAGTTTGTCTTTGAGAAAACACCTTTGTTGATCGTTTAATACGGGTTAGGACAAGTGGGGGGGTTAACTGGATGAGGGTCGACGCGAGACAATGTCGGACATAGGATGTTTCTTTGATTTATGGTTCGCCCATCGATATTTTGAATCCCCCAGAGTATGGCTAAAGATTTGTAATGGATATCTCACACCTTTTAGAATTTAGTCAGCGGTTGGTCCAGCAGGTAGAATTTTGAAAACAAAATATTGGTATGCCAGCTCTGTCCTTTCACTTCTTTTTACCTTTCGATGGACTGGTTTTTCAATTCGGGTTTATTCCCATGTTAAGCTAACTCGGGGTCAATTGTCATGGAAACAAATATTTTAACAACGGTATCCATGACAACTGACAACTGATCGTTAGTTAGCTTAACTGGGAGTTGGTTACAATGTGAAGATTTCAGAATATGGATGGGCGAACTATATAAAAAATGTTTTTTTTTCAACTTACCTTGTTGTTTGCGTTGTATTTGATATGTCGTCTTTAAATTCAGTTGGTATTGGTACATAAGTACCTACATATCCATCTTTAATGACGACTAAGCTAAGATCATCAATAAAAACACGTTGGTAAAGCGGTTCCTTCAAAGAGAGTTCTGGTGTTTTTTTATCAAGAATAAACGCAAATCTGTAAAAACACTTTCATTAACAATAGAAATTTTACAGAAAATTTATCTAAAGTACTACCTACTTCCTAATTATTTGTTACCCCTACATACTTATATCGAATATGGAAAATTACTTACCTAACATTACGTATATCTGGTAAAGCACGTACATCTTTCAAAAAGTTAGTAATTCCTTCAAATGGAACAACAGAAGAGACCAAGTAAACCTTATCGTCCTCAGTCTTCCCAACAGAAGATTTCAAATGAGTTACCCAAGGTAAATTATCTCGCGAAAAATCTTTTGCTGTCAAGGTATCACTTTTAATTTGAATAACTTTGGGGATCACTTTTGAACTCTAGAAACACATTAAATTAAATTTTATAGGGTTTAAAATTAAATACAGTATACCTTTCGAATTAAAGAATAAGAAATCCCATTAACTGAGAATTGTGCTACTTGTGTAATTTGAGGATAAGACAAAATAATTTTATCCGTTTGTGCTAGCAAGAAAGCATGGGAAGATGCTAATAATTTAACACAATCTTCAGTTATAACATTGTTGGTAATGACAAACAATGGTTCTGTTGGTGAAATCAAGATCATTTTTGCATCCTTAACCACAGAAATGTTTGCCTAAAAGAAAAAATATTTGAACTGGATAATATTTTTGGTTAAAAGAAAACTTACATTTAACAACGGATATTTGTCTGCAACATTCTTAATATTTTCTTCAAAAGTTGGTTTTTCTGTTTCAATTTCTACAATCATGATACTGTTGACGGTATGGTCTTCAAAGTTTTCCAAAATAATATGAAGTCCTAAATTAATTCCACTTTCTATATTCTGGAAATAATATTCAGGATCAGTAACAGTGGCCTAAATAGTATCAACGCTCGCGGCGTGGCGGGAGGGAGCAGATGTTTGGGAATTATCACCCCTATTCTGTTAAAGGTCGTTCACGAATAACTCGTTAACTAACGACAATCGTTGGCGACAGGCGACTCTCGTATAATAATTCTCGCAATAATTTAAAGCGAACAATCGTTCAGTATTATACGAACATACCTATGGGGGCAACAATAATAAATATCGCCAGAGCGGCGCAACGTCCACTAGTTACCCCCACTGATCAAAAATATGCAATCCAATAAAAACAAAATCAAATTTACCTTAAATTCGATGTTAGATAATGGAGTAAATTCCAATGAATCGTATGAGTACGGTGCATTTTCAAATTTAATTGGTGTTACACTTATTCCGGATACTTGAACTCCTTCAGCAGAAACAATTCCAGTTGCATAATTATAGCTAACTTCAATATCTATCAAAGGAATAAAAAGGTAAAAATAATAATGTATTATTGTTTTTGGTTGTTACCAGTTGGTTCAGTTGGAAGAAGCGGTAAAGAGAAAGCAATCCTTTGAATTGAAGATATTGTTAAAGCACTCTGATTACGCTGCCCTTTATAGAATAAAGTTTGTTGTAACATTGCTTCTACCAAGTTATACCACTTGGTATCAAAATGAACTGTACTGATAGATCCTATAAGTAATAAAAAGATTAGATAATTATATTTTTATATTTTGTCTGTAGTAGATAGGTACCATCTTCTGTTAAGTGTAAGTTCTTAATAGCTTTGTAAATTCCTCCTTGTTTGTGACCTCTATGAAGGAATTCGCTATAAACATCATTGCCAGTGAGTTGCAATGCATCCGGTGTTACTTCAATTTTGGTTACTTCGGCAAAGAATTTGTCTGTCTCTGGTGTTTTTATTATACCTGTTCCAATTAGTTCATTACCTGAAGATATTTCAAAATCTCCGCTACCTTTTTGTACCATAATATAAAGAGGTACAGTTCCTGATAAAAAAAAATAATTTTAATCGGTTTTGATTTAGGTACTTTTATGTACTTATATTTACCTGTTTTTGATACTCGAACAACATTTTTAAACTTTATATTTTCTAAAATTACGTCATTTATTTTGGTCAGTTTGATTCGATTTAGAATATCAAAAAGAACTGTCTGAAAAGTAAATGTTTTTGAAATATATCGTTAAAAGTTGAGGTGTCCAAAATAATGAGCGCATGCATGGGGATTTCGCTAACGGTAAGGGATAGAGATTTGGTTAAATGAGAAGAAATGTTAAGCGTATTGATGACTACTTTGATCACCATTCAAATTCTAATCTCTTTCTGTTTACGAGATCCCCATGCATGCGCTCTTTATCGTGGACACCCTGTATAACTTACTAGATATGCTGCTACTGGTACAATAACTGTATTTTTAATTTGATTTCCCTTAAAATCGCTAAATTCTTTATTTTTCAATGATATGCTCAAATCTCGTACACTAGCTAAATAATTCAGCTTATCTTCTAAACCTGCGCGCCATTTCTCACTATGTTCCCAATGGATTAATGGTGTCAAACTTTTTGTTCCTCTGCTTACCGGATATTCTACTTTTGGATATAGTGCTTGGATATCTAAATCTAACCCAGCCAAGTACAGTCTATAATGTTAAAAGTGTTAATAGATATTGTTTGTAAAATTAAATCTACAACTTACTTTCCAATAGCTCCAAGTAAGAACTTTAATCCATTTTTACTTGTTTTATGCGTAAGGGGTACATTAGTGCAGTTTGCTTTTAAGGAACGTTTCAAAATAGCTTGTAATAGACCATGAGGGGCAATTTCTATCACTACAGATTCTTTTGGAATATGCTTTGAGCCTTCTTCAAAAAGTACAGAACTTAACAAATTGTTAGTATGGTATTCAGCTGATGACGTTTTTGCTAAATCGGTATCCCATTGTTCTTCTATGATTGAAGTACTAACCCACCTTGACGAGCGAGGAAGAGGCTCAGGGATTACTTCTTGCAGATATTTCAACAGAAGAGGTGCTGCTGGTTTTATATATCTACTATGATATGCAATGTCAGATACATTGACAAGACGTGCAAAGATACCCCTATCCTGAAGATCCTTTACAAACTTTTCCATATCTTCAACTGGACCAGAAATTGTAGAACTGTCTGCTCCATTGTGACATGCTACTTCTATAGATGGTGGGCATTGACTTTTTATTTGTTGATATCCCATACCTTTAATAATTGGATATTAATTAAGGAGGCTTCATACAGGCGCAGAAAATAAATCGGGGCTTTAATCAGGGAAATAGGAAAAAGATTTTTTTTAGAAACGTACCAACAGCAGCCATCATTCCTTTAATTAGGTTTGCTTCTAATGATGCTCTGCCTCTAGAATAAGCACACAATATCATTTGTTCTGCAGTTAAACAACCATCAGCATAAGCGCATCCTAACTCTCCAACGGAATGACCAATAATACCATCGGGAGAAATTCCAAGAGAATGCAAAACATCTGTTAAACCAATCTTGGAAAAAATATATAAATAAATAATTTAATTCTGTGGATTAACTTAAGAATACATACTTGTACTGCAGCAATACCAACAAATGAATGTAGAATATTTTCAAACATTTTTGCATCATCGTCTGTGACGATTTTTAAAAGATCAATTCCTCTGGGTTCTAACACTTTATGGCATTTATGAATGGCTGTTGCAAAAACTGGCAAAGCCATTAAATCAACTGCCATTTTGCACCACTGACTGCCCATTCCAGAATAAACAAACCATATTTGCCGTTTATTTCCAGGAAAATACTGTAAAAAATATTTAGTTAATTAATTGAAAGTTACAGATTTTTTTTCTGCGTGGTACTACCTCAAATTCAGCTTTTGGTTCTTCTGTGCCATCCAAAATTGCATATCCTCTATACAAATGTCCCGGAATTGCTTTTTTGAACGTATCTTGAATTAAAGCTGCATATTCTGGATCAATATTACTTTCAGATTTTAGCTAAAAGACGCGGTATCAATAAATAAATTTGATTTGCCATAACTGGAGGTTATATTTACTAAAGTTAAAATGTCTTGAATACCCGGATCAGTTCTTGTAGATATTGCTATCAATCTTGGGAGTTCATCAGACTGTTGTTTTTTTATTTTAGGATTTGCTTTAAGCAAAATATGTCCATATGATGACGATAAACCAATCCCATTAATGGCAGCCAAACCATTCTTCCATTCTTGGTGCTTTGCAACTACCTTCAATCTACCTTCAGCCAAACCAGGAATGTTAGGATTTGGCGTGTCATAGTTGAGATTAGCAGGAATAATTCCAGATTCCATAGAAATAAGAACTTTTGCAAGACCAAACATAATTGCAGATGCTTCTGAATGACCTGCGTTACTTTTCACAGAGCCGATCAGAAGTGGTTCTTTTCGGTTTTTGCAATAAACACGATCGATAGCTGTCAATTCAGCTTCATCTATTTCCTAGAATGATATCAATTTCGGTATTTATAAAAAAAACAACATTAAAGTGTAAACTTACGCGATGAGCTGATCCATAACATTCAACAAATTCAACATCTCGAGGATCAACTTTGCAATCAGCATAAAAATCATGAATGAAATTTGTCATTGCGTCCGTATCTATATCGCGAAGTGGACCTTTTCTATTACCATTATAGCGGGCGTCAACTCCAAGTATAGAAGCATAGGCACGTTTGGCATCGCACGCACGTTGAACATACAAAACCACTACACCATCAGATCTTGCATAACCATTTGCTAATAAAAGACAAAAGAGTCAATACATTAAGATTATTTTGGTTTGTTCTTTGCACATATAACTATGTGGGCCAAGTGTTAAGATGATCCCAGGTAGAAAGGAACGTTCCTGGAACATTTGATACGTTCCAAAAACGTTCCGTTCCTGTTCCAAGTGGAACGTTTCTTGGACATAAGAATTCGCACATAATGAACAGAAAATCATCTTTTAATCAACGGTAGAATAAAGACCTTCATAACAGACAAATTAAACCCTAGGTACTTCTTCAGTTGCTTATACAGATATCATGTTTTTATTTATTTTTTGTAGAACTGCTGCCAAAAACTTAAAATTTAGTAGTAAAACATTAACTTGTTTAGTAGGCTAAGGTAGCTACTAGTTGTAACCCATTATGGAACCTTGTGCGTTTTATTGATGGTACCGTCCGTGTATGAGTAATATCAAAGACACCACAGAGAGTAGGTATAGGTATTCATCGCTTCAATTGCCTTTGTAATTATGAAAGCTGTATTTTTAATTTTAGAATTAATTTATAATGTCTAAAAATAGTTGGCGAAGTCTTAATTTCCGCAAGGTTATAGTTCGTAAATTATACAAATCTAAATCATAAATAGTTATGAATACAAAAGAGTTACCTATACCGAATAAACATATCTGATGACGGTTAATATGGTTCTCAGACAGTACTAGATAATAATTATCCAAATTGTAATTATGTAAATATATGACATCGCATGAATAATTGAAAAATTTGCAGAAAACAATGGTTATAGTAGTAAATTTTCTTCGCTTTACTATAATCTGAGAACCATACAATTTTACGATTTCTTTCACAAAATTTTATTCTGAATATCTATTCCCAGCACCGTATTGGACTTACCATTAGCATCAAAAGATCTCGTAGCAGCATCAGGTGAAATAAGACCCATATCATTATAAACCCAAGATAATTCTGAGTTCAGTGCCAAATTTGCAGTTGAAACAATCGCGGAGTCACAATGTCCTGCTTTGATTTCTTCATAAGCTGCTTGCAAGACTTCAATACCACTAAGCCAGTTACAATCATATGCACAGCTAGGACCTTTTAAGTTAAGCCAATAAGAAACACGATTAGGCATCATAGAACGTGAATGGCCAGTTATTCCAAATCCACTAATAATGGACTCATAGAAAAGATTGTCGTTTTCTCCTACAGAAGATCCACAAAACACAGCCACTCTTTTGCCTCTAATCTCCGTTGGACTAACACCTATATTACCAAATGTTAATTTTTGATCATAAAAATCCAAAATGAGCTTTAATTGAATGTTGTACAACACACCTGCGTCAATTAGAGCTTCAAATGTACGTTCTAACACTAATCTCTGCATAGGGTCCATGAAGTTACATTGCTCACGATGAATACCAAAATATGAAGTATCAAAAAGATCAATTTCAGGCAGTTTTCCAATCAAATTTGGAACATCCCTCTCACCTAATCAAAAATTGTACCTACATAAAATCTATCTAAAATACTTTAAAAGAAAAATATAAGTACCGGCTTTCCATCTAGTTTCCAACATGCTTTCGTTGCTGAAAAGACCTTGTTTGAAAACTTCCAAATTAATGGATTTGGGGAAATATCCACCCACACCAGAGATAACAACCTCAACATCTTCATTTTCCAGTTTCATTTTGCCTTGATCTTCAATTTAAAAATATATTGGACCCGAAAAAATATAATTGTAATAAATAATTTACCTGATTGCAAGTCTAGTAGGTAGGTACTCACAAACACTCAAGTCTATAACAAGTAAAGAGTAAATGATATTTTAGGTATTTATACCCAGGAATTGAATTAGCATTTATAAATAAAATGAATAGTAAACCCTTTTTGTTTAGGTAATCGATTAACGAATTCAAAGCAAATGTTTAACCTTGGCAATGGCTTAACGTTTAAAAAACGGTACCTATATAATTACATCGAATTTTCTGGATTGTAGAATATATTTAGCATGTTAATATCCCCAATTCTTCTTTAATTTTTTCGTACAACGTAAACAATATTTCAGTAATACAATAGATGTTAATAGAAGTTTTGACCCTTGTGCCTTGTGTATTTGAACTTTGAATATATCCGGTTTGTAACATTCCTCGAGGTTTTGTTATTCCATACAAATTCATTTTTTGTCTACGATTATTATGTTGTTAGATCATATAGTACCTAATCATTATCTAATTGAGATAGACCTTGCACCAGTGAATGGTTCCACTGGTAAGAACTAATGTACGAGACACAAGTTTTGAAGAAAAAATTATCAGGCTTGGGTAATCAGCAAAATAACAAAATTTTATTCAAACTTAAATATAAAACGGTTAATTTCACATCTTTTGACAACATAAAAATTAATCTACAAAACACTCTTTTAGAAAAATTCAGGAAGTGGACCCGAACATCGTCCAAAGAAAGATGTTGCGTGCGTGCGATTGAGGACCACCATGGTCCACTATCAGTTCCCTCTCAAAACATCTTGTTCTCACAATGAATAATTTGTGGCTATAACCTCAACAAAGTCCTTGTTTTCACAGTATATACAAGTTGGAAGGATGTTCGGGTCTATTTTACTAATAATTCGTGTCCGCAAATGTTGTTCTTTTTGAACCTCCAAACCGTTTTCATAAACCTTTCGACACAATAATGACCAAAATTGGGGGCCATTTATTGGAGGGGGGGCATATTCTCTCAGTAGCTACCTACATAATTAGCTTTATTCTGCTCCAACCATTCAACCATTCCAGGAGCTTTCTGGCATAATACCACGAAGCGAGATCAGGTCAAAATATTATATCGTCCGTCTGATGATGGATATTAATAAAATACGCATTTACGGTAGGTATAAACATCTTTGGGTATAAACTCCAGTATCCACAGCTTCTCCCCGAACCATGCTCGGAAGACTCGAGAAAAATGTTCCCCAACTTTGGCTAATAAAAGAATTTTGGTCATTATTGTGTCGAAAGGTTTATGAAAACGGTTGGGAGGCCCAAAATGGACAATAATTGAGGGAAAATTCGGGAGGTGGACCTGAACGACGTCCAAAGGAAGATAAGACAAGTCTTGGCCAAATTGTGAGCCAGTGTGCCATTGAGGACCGCTATCAGTTTTGTAGATTAGTTTTCATGTTGACAAAAGATGTAAAATAAACCATTCATATTTAAGTTTGAATTAAATTTTGTTGTTTTTCTGATAAAGTCTCCCGATTTTTTTCTCAAAACGCATAGGTTATCCTAATGTTCTCAGAGTAGTATAACAATGATTAAATTAAATTTTATAGGATTGAACACAGTTTTGGCATCAAAAATGTATTCAATGTAGGTATTCAAATTGCGCAATTCTAGTTTAAACGGTTGACTCGTTTATTTTTGTCTCAAATCCGTAGGACGTTCTTTGATTATTTTGATGAAAAGAATCGTCATCCAGAATGTTTTGGTACCTGCCTACAACCAAAGAGTATAACTACAACCCAGTATTAGTATCATGCCTCCAACCATTAACAGGGGCGGACTGGGCTGGATTGCTCCGGGTGGCTATGTGACTCCCGGTCGGAGAAAATGTAAACTAGGTCAAATTTATTTTAAAAGTTCCATATCCACTTAAAAGATAAAAAGTGTGAAAGAGAGAAACAGACGCTGTTTTCTCTTTCTGTACCATTACTTAAATGAGCAATTTCGCCCGCCTCTCAAAATCGTAACTGATTCACATATTGCAACGGTATACCCCCGTTTCTTGACGTAAGAGAGAGATGTTGCTATCGAACTGAAACCTGTTGTGTTGTGGTCTCGAACTTCGTCTGTTTCTCTCTTTCACACTTTTTATCTTTTAAGTGGATATCGGACTTCTAAAATAAATTTGACTTTAGGTACTAAATACCTAAATGCTTTCATAGACAAGTCAATTTTTTGAATCAGGTATTAGATAAAAAAAAAGTTGCATATTTTGGCTTTTTTTTGTCTGCTCACGGTGTTCTTTATATGCCATTCCCTAACAATATGAATAAAATTATGTCGTTGATCAGAGGATCAGACAGATTATACGACATCGAACTTTAATTTCAAACCACTTTTTGTTCACTAATTTTTTGATAAGCAGATTTTGGATACCTTATTTTTGTTGCTTTTTTTCGAGGAAATGTTAAAGAACTTATCGCACTTTCTTGAGATGCGGAGTTTTCATGCTTTGCAACTTGGTTGTAAAAATGTTTAATAACTATTTTGATCCCTTTGGTGCAACCAGAATTTTTGCCAAAATAAAAGAAAAACATACAACTATTGCAATAATACAGGGTGCCCGAGATAAGATGATGTAATGGGGATCTCTCTACTACCTTTATACCTTAGGTATAAGAGATACAAAGTTTGTTAAATTAGTGAAAAGTTGCCCAAATGTAATGCCTCTTTACAAAAATGTATTGATTATTGGACCACTTACTTGTCAGTTTGCAGATAATTCTTGTAGAATAAGGAAGCTGTTCAACATTATATTCAGAGTTCAACACTCACACTTCGTATAATTTCTTGAGTCACACAATTTAACACATTTTGTAGAATAATATAGCAGATCTTTAGTCAGATGTTGTATTTAAGCGGTGAAAATAAACTAACTGAGGGTTTTAGTAGTACCTATATCGAAAGCCAAAAACGTGTGCAAGGTCGGTCTGTAAACTGGAATATTATCTAACCAACACCTTAGATAAAGAGACTCAACAAAAAGAATCTGATAACATTCCATTAAAAGAATGTCTTTCAAATAATATGATTCATTTACGTTAATAGAGGTTGGAGTTATGGACAATTACATCAATGTAAGACGATATTCAGCGTTCAGCCTAATCTCCTAAAAAATAACTTTTAACTGTGCTGCAACGAGAAACTCGTAGGTATTATTAGGAGCTGCAATAACGAAGGAGTTGCAAATTCTAAACAAGTTTGTCACTCCTTTTAAAATAACAAAGTTGCTACCATTTACGATTATACCGGAAGTGATAAGGGTCAACGCATAGATCAAAAAATATCAATTTAAAAACTAAAATCGACGTTTCGGATCGTTTTTGCGAAAAAATAATAGCTACGGTAAGAAAATAACGATTCTCGCGATGTCGTGTTTCCCGATTAATTCAATTACGATTAGAATTTAGAAAAATTTTGCTTGAACCAAACAAACTTCTGATTTTTGGGCCCCATCGGTCTGTTGGCCCAGGTGACGAACGCCACTTAGTCACCCACGCCTGACCATTAATCAGGATGTTAAATATGTTGAATATTTTATATAATATATAATATTTTAAGGAAGTATAGTAGGTAGATACTCGAGTACCTATCTAAATCCGAAGTTAAAAGTTAGTTTGTTAGGTACCTCCCATTTAACAGTAGGTACTATACCTGTAGGTACCTACTATCTAAGTAATACCATTGTAATATGTAGTGTATAAAATATCTTTATTGATGCAACAAAAACCATATTCCAAAAGCTTTCTATTCAGTTACTATAAGAAAGGGACCAATATTGATGAGCTGAAATGGGTGTAATAATTTATAAATCCTACCAGCCCGCTGTCTTATTTTTTCTCAAGTTGCTATACCGACAAAAATGAACTCTGTCTAGATAGTTTCTAATTGTTTTTATAATCAATTTTTGCATTTTATTAAAAATATTTTAAATATTTGTAGGGTACTACCTACTATTTTTGTGATTGTCTAAAAACATTACCTATTAAGAGGTTTAGTCTAGAGTTC